>CM062297.1:502759197-508541336 GCA_031216915.1 Pictodentalium vernedei | reverse complement strand
ATTAAGGCCACGTGGGGCCTCTTGTTTGTACAGAACTTCTGTATGAAACTTCTGATTTGAATAAATTTTTGTAGGAATGTTTAGTAACATGGAATACATCACATATAACACAGGTTTTTTTCTCGAGCAGAAATTATGCAAATTAGATGAACTTTGATTTATTCAGTGCTACTTATACACAGTAAGTGCACATGTCAATACGGCTCGGGCGAGAGTCTATATTTATGAACTGATCTTCACGAAACTTCTTGGGGTACCTTTGTTATCACCTTGCGACAGGAACAAGTGTTTTTGGGTGCCTTTGTTATCACTGTGCGATGAGAACAAATATTTTTGGGTTCAGTCAGACCCACTCTGGGACTCAAAGGTTTCTTTTCTAGTTTAGCATCTAACTGTCGCCCACCTTTACAATACTTTACCTACACATTTGTTACAGGCTATGGTCAGCATTTATGTACAGACCATTACAATACTTTACATGTACCTTTGTTATCAGGTCATTACCTAGATGTTTGTCATTGCTGTGTCACATACTATACATGTACATGTCTTAAAACAAGTTGAGCTACAGTGTCATTGACACTTTCATTCTATAATTGTTTCGAAATTAATTTTCTCTTATCATGTATTTTTAGGCTTTTCCCTCTGGAAAAGACTATTGTTTTTCTGCGGATTATTATTTTTTTATTTTTTTGGGGTTTTTTTTTTTTTTTTTTTTTTTTTCCACACATTTTTGTCCGTACGATTCAGAAGCCATTTTCGAACCGATTTTCACACAATTTGGCACACGCATAGAGTGGCAAAAAATCTAAAAATGTACCGAAGCGGAATTTTCAATTTAACCCTTATTTCGCCAGAATTGGCAAAAAACTGCCAAAATTGGGGTTTATCGGCACTTTCTCGAAACACGTCTTTAGGATTTTTTTTAAATATTCATCATTACTAGACCTGCCTATGACAAAACCTTTGATACACACGACATATTAGGCGATGCATATGGTAACCCTCCACAGGCTGCCAAACGTCGAAATTTTGATGAAATGGGCCGGTTTCAGACCCCCACAGCACCCAAACGATACCCGAGAGGTAAACATAATTTCCTTTATTGGAAGTGGAATTCACCGAGGATCATTTTTGTAAGTAATAAGGGTGTTCAGAAAACCAAGTGTTAACCCGTTTTAGGCTGGTTAAACAGCAATACCCCCAAAAAGCTCAAAACTTAATGTTTTCCGTGGATTTCTCTAAACGAGTCTTGTAGATTTTCAAGAAAAATTGGTCACTCTCAGGTCTTGGTGTGACATTACAAGTTGCATGGATAAAATATTCCGGTCAGCATTAGTTAACCCTCCCCGAGTTGCTAAACACAAAAATTGTGATAAAATGGACTGTTTTTAGCCACCAACAGCACCCAAACGATATACCACAGAGAAAGAGGCCTTCATTTATCGGACGCAAAATTGATCGGAAAATATTTTTGAAAGTGGTAAGGGTATTCAAAATTTGACGTCTTAACCCATTTTGGGCTGGTTAAAGAGAGATACCCATTAAAATCTTAAAATACCCGCTTTCTGTGGATTTCTCTAACAACATCTTGTAGGTTTTCAAGAAAAATCGGCTATTTGCAGGTCTTGGTGTGACATTACAAGTCGCATGAACAAAATATTCCGTTCAGCATTAGTTAACCCTCCCCGGACTGCTGAAGGTCAAAATTGCGATAAAATGGGCTGTTTTTGCACACCAACAGCTCCCAAAGGGTACACCACAAAGAAAAGTGCCTTCTTTTATCACGCGTACAATTTATACGGAAACATTTTTGTAAGTAGTAAGGGTATTCAAAAGTCGATGTCTTAACCCATTTTGGACAGGCTAAAGAGAGATATCCCTTGAAAGCTTTAAATTCCCATTTTCTGTGAATTTCCCTAAAGGTAACTTGTAGGGTTTCAAGACAAATTGACTATTCGTAGGTCTTTATGTGACATTACAAGTTGCATGGACAAAATACTCCAGTGAGTGTTTTTTAACCATCTACAAGCTGCCAAGCATCGTAATGTTGTTAACATGGGACTGTTTTCAGACACGCACAGCACCTAATGTATACATGAGAAATAAACATAATCTCCTTTGTTGGAAGTGGAATTCACAGAGGACCATTTTGTAAGTAATAAAGGTATTCAAAAAGCCAAGCATTAACCCCTGTTGGGGAGGTTAACAGGGATACCCATCAAAAGCTTAAAAAATCGTTTTCCCTGGATTTCTTTACAAACATTTTGTGGGGTTTTCAAGAGAAAATGGCCGTTGATAGGTCTTGGTGTCATATGACCAGTTGCATGGATCAATTATTCTGGTAGGCATTTGTTAACCCTTCATGGGCTGCTAAATATAAAAAAATTGAGGAAATAGTCTGTTTTTGGACACCAACAACATCAAATGGAAATGCCACAGAGAAACGTAACTTCTTTTACCGGACGCAAAACTGATAGGGAAACATTGATATTAACCCATTCTACCATTAATGATGGGTTTTACCTAAACATTTTTTTATCAAACCCAAACCGAGTCATTTGATACTACTATACTCACCTTTCTCATAACATCAATGAAGGAACTTTAGTGAGACAGTTAAAAAAAATTCGTCAGACACTGTGGGGTCAAGAAAAATCACGGAATCTAATCGGGAAAAGCCATGATTCTCCAGAATCATAAAGTCTAGTTTTTTGGGGTTTTTTTTTGGAGGGGGGGGGGGGGGGGGGGGGGGGGGGTGTTTCCCACACATTTTGTCCGTACGATTCAGAAGCCATTTTCGAACCGATTTTCACGAAATTTTGCAAACGCATAGAGGGGCACAAAATCTAAAAATGTACCCAAGCGGAATTTTCGATTTAACCCTTATTTCCTCAGAATTGGCAAAAAACTGCCAAAATTGGGGTTTATCGGCACTTTCTCGAAACACGTCTTGTAGATTTTTTTTATACATTCGTCATTGCTAGACCTGTCTGTGACACGCCCTTTGATACACACGACATATCAGGCGATGCATATGGTAACCCTCCACAGGCTGCCAAACATCGAAATTTTGATGAAATAGGTCGGTTTCAGGCCCCCACCGCACCCAAACAATACACGAGAGATAAATATAACTTTCTTTACTGGGAGTGGAATTCACCGAGGATCATTTTTGTCAGTAATAAGGGTGTTCAAAAAACCAAGCATTAACCCGTTTTGGGCTGCTTAAACAGCAATACCCCCATAAAGCTCAAAAAATGGTATTTTCCGTGGATTTCTCTAAACGAGTCTTGTAGATTTTCAAGAAAAATTTGTCACTCCCAGGCCTTGGTGTGACAATAGAAGTTGCCTGGACAAAATACTGCGGTGTGCATTTGTTAACCCTCCATGGGCTGCTAAAAGTCAAAATTGTGATAAAATGGGCTGTTTTTGGACGCCAACAGCACCCAATGGGTACGCCTCAAAGAAACGTGCCTTCTTTTATTGAGCGTACAATCTATACTCAAACATTTTTGTAAGTAGTAAGGGTATTCAAAAGTCGAAGTCTTAACCCATTTTGGACAGGCTAAAGAGAGAGACCCCTTAAAATCTTAAAATTCCCATTTTCTGTGGATTTCTCTAAAAACATCCTGTAGGTTTTCAAGAAAAATTGACTACTCGCAGGTCTTTGTGTGATATTACAAGTGGCATGGACAAAATATTCCGGTGAGCATTTATTAACTCTCTAGAGGCTGCCAAGCATCGTAATTTTGTTGAAATGGGCTGTTTTCAGGCATGCACTTCACCCAACGTGTACCTGAGAAATAAACATAATCTCCTTTGTTAGAAGTGGAATTCACCAAAGACCATTTTTGTAAGTAATAAGGGTATTCAAAAAACCAAGCGTTAACCCATTTTGTGGTTGTTAATAGTGATACCCATCAAAGGCTTAAAAATTTATGTTTTCCCTGGATTTCTTTACAAACATCTGGTAGGGTTTTCAAGAGAAAATGGCCATTGATAGGTCATGGTGTCACATTACCAGTTGATTGGATAAATTATTCCGGTAAGCATTTGTTAACCCTCCATGGGCTGCTAAATGTCAAAATTTTGAAAAAATTGTCTGTTTTTGAACAACAACAACATCAAATGGGAATACAACAGAGAAACGTAACTTCTTTTACCAGGCGCAAAACTGACAGGGAAACATTTTTGTAAGTAGTAAATGTATTCAAAAATCGAGGTCTTAACCCATTTTTAACTGGTTAAGGAGATATACCCCTTAAAAGCTTAAAAATCCAGTTTTCTGTGGATTTCTCAAAAAAAAAAATTCAAGAGCAATTAACCATTCGCAGGTCTTCGAGTGACATTACAAGTTGCATGAACAAAATGTTTCGGTAACCATTTGTTAACCCCCCAGAGGCTGCCAAGCATTGACATTTGGAGAAAATGGGCTGTTCTTGGGCAACCATAACCCCAAATGTGTACCTACGAGATAAACATAACCTCCTTCAATGGAAGTGGAATTCACTGTCGATCATTTTTGTAAGTAATGAAGATATTCACAAAACTAAGCATTAACCCTTTAGAGCTGGTTAAAGAGAGATACCCCTCAAAAGGTTAAAAATTCATGTTATCTGAGGATTTCTTTAAAAACATCCCGTAGATTTTCAGGGAAAAATGGTCATTCTCATATCTTAGTGTGACATTACAAGTTGCATGTACAAAATATTCCTGTAAACATTTGTTAACCCTATAGGGTTCTCAAACATCAAAATGTTGATAAAATAGGCTGTGTTTGCATACCCACAGCACCTGAAGTTGGGAGGAGAGATCAAAATAAGTGGAAGTAGAATTCACTGAGAATTATTTTTGGAAGTAATAAGAGTATTCCAAAAACAACACTTAACCCATTTTGGGCTGGAAAAACAATGATACCCATCAAAAGCTTAAAATTCCTATTCTCCCTGGATTTCTCTGAAAACATCTTGTAGATTTTAAAGAAAAAATGGCCATTCACAGTTCTTGGTGTGACATTACAAGTTGCATGAATAAATATTCCTGTTGGCGCTTGTTAACCCTCTACAAGCTGCCAGACATCAATATTTTGGATACATTTGAGATAAAATGGACCATTTTTAAATTGACACAGCACTCAGTGAGTATGTGTCAAACAAACATAACTCCTTTTGTCGGTCATTGACTTGTTGGACGACGATATTGACATTAACTCACTCCACCGTTAATGATGGTTTTTACCTAAACAATTTTTTATCAAACTGTGTCATTTGAGACTACTATCTTCACCTTTCTCATAACATCAATGAAGGAACTTCAGTGAGACAGTTAAAAACAATTCATCAGACACTGTGGGGTCATGAAAAATCATGGAATCTCATCGGGAAAAGCCATGATTCTCCAGAATCATAAAGTCTAGTTTTTTTTTTGTTTTTTTTTTTTCCACACATTTTGTCCGTACGATTCAGAAGCCATTTTCGAACCGATTTTTACGAAATTTTGCACACGCATAGAGGGGCACAAAATCTAAAAATGTACCGAAGCGGAATTTTTGATTTAACCCTTATTTCGTCAGAATTGGCAAAAAACTGCCAAAATTGGGGTTTATCGGCACTTTCTCGAAACATGTCTTGTAGATTTTTTTTATACATTTGTCATTGCTAGACCTGTCTGTGACACACCCTTTGGTACACATGACATATCAGGCGATGCATATGGTAACCCTCCACAGGCTGCCAAACATCGAAATTTTGATGAAATAGGCCGGTTTCAGGACCCCACTGCACCCAAACAATACACGAGAGATAAACATAACTTCCTTTATTGGGAGTGGAATTCACCGTGGATCATTTTTGTCAGTAATAAGGGTGTTCAGAAAACCAAGCGTTAACCCATTTTGAGCTGGTTAAACAGCAATACCCCCATAATGCTCAAAAGTTTGTGTTTTCCGTGGATTTCTCTAAACGAGTCTTGTAGATTTTCAAGAAAAAATGATCACTCTCAGGTTTTGGTGTGACATTACAAGATGCATGGATAAAATATTCCGGTCAGCATTAGTTAACCCTCCCCGAGCTGATAAACGTAAAAATTGTGATAAAATGGGCTGTTTTTAGACGATAACAGCACCCAAACGGTATACCAGAGAGAAAGGGGCCTTCATTTATCGGACGCAAAATTGATCGGAAAATATTTTTGAAAGTGGTAAGGGTATTCAAAATTTGACGTCTTAACCCATTTAGGGCTGGTTAAATAGAGATACCCATTAAAATCTTAAAATACCCGTTTTCTGTGGATTTCTCTATCAACATTTTGTAGGTTTTCAAGAAAAAATCGGATATTTGCAGGTCTTGGTGTGACATTACAAGATGCATGAACAAAATATTCCGGTCAGCATTAGTTAACCCTCCTCGGGCTGTTGAAGGTCAAAATTGTGATAAAATGGGCTGTTTTTGGACACCAACAGCACCCAAAGGGTACACCACGAAGAAAAGTGCCTCCTTTTATCGAGCGCACAACTTATACGGAAACATTTTTGTAAGCAGTAAGGGTATTCAAAAGTCGACGTCTTAACCCATTTTGGACAGGCTAAAGCGAGATATCCCTTGAAAGCTTTAAATTCCCATTTTCTGTGAATTTCCCTAACGGTAACTTGTAGGGTTTCAAGACAAATTGACTTTTCGTAGGTCTTTATGTGACATTACAAGCTGCATGGACAAAATACTCCGATGAGCGTTTATTAACCATCTACAAGCTGCCAAGCATCGTAATTTTGTTAACATGGGACTGTTTTCAGACACGCACAGCACCCAATGTATACATGAGAGATAAACATAATCTCCTTTGTTGGAAGTGGAATTCACAGAGGACCATTTTTGTAAGTAATAAGGGTATTAAAAAAACCAAGCGTTAACCCCTGTTGGGGAGGTTAACACGGATACCCATCGATAGCTTAAAAAATCGTTTTCCCTGGATTTCTTTACAAACATTTTGTGGGGTTTCCAAGAGAAAATGGCCGTTGATAGGTGTCATATGACCAGTTGCATGGATAAATTATTCTGGTAGGCATTTGTTAACCCTCCATGGGCTGCTAAATGTAAAAAAAATGAAGAAATAGTCTGTTTTTGGACCCCAACAAATGGAAATGCCACAGAGAAACGTAACTTCTTTTACCGGAAGCAAAACTGATAGGGAAACATTGATCTTGATATTAACCCATTCTACCATTAATGATGGGTTTTACCTAAACATTTTTTTTTTATCAAACCCAAACCGAGTCATTTGAGACTACTTTACTCACCTTTCTCATAACATCAATGAGGGAACTTCAGTGAGACAGTTAAAAACAATTCATCAGACACTGTGGGGTCATGAAAAATCACGGAATCTAATCGGGAAAAGCCATGATTCTCCAGAATCATAAAGTCTAGTTGTTGTTGAATTTGTAGGAGTGCTATCGACTCTGTTTTTGATTGTAATTAATTATGTAAGCTTACTGCTCTAAATGCAAGGTGAGGAAGTCTACCTTGGATTTACATGCTTGTTGTCTTACTTGTAGTCGATGCACTCCTACAGATTCTTGTCCTACTTGTGTACATTGGGATGCCAAATGTGGAGACGGGTGTCGCAGTACTTTATCGGCAGTGAAGTTCCGATGCCGGAGCTGTCACCGCAGGATAATTCAAGTTTTCCAGTTTCTTTTTCAAAGGAACAAGAACATGGTGATGGTATTGCGACACCTATTCAGAGTGTGCTGCCGTCGTCGCTTTCTGATGAGCAAACAGAACTGGCTGCTAAGGTGCTCCTGAATATTAATCAAGGAATAAGGCCTCTTATTCTAGCTGCCAGTTCAACTGGTGAAGAGGCCAAGTCGACAGTGGGAGCCATAACACCGGGTAAGTCCGTTGCGGTCGAGGAAAGTGTAGAATCGGGTAGAGCGAGCACCTCAAACAGTAAAGCTCACCCAGCGATGACGGCAAAAGGGAAGATGCCTGCAAGTTTCTCTTAGGGAAGCTCGGTGAGGTCTGATAGACCGTGAGCGCAAGAGCCTTCTCTAACCCAGCAACATTTGGGGCCAAATGCTGTTTTGAGAAACTTCACTGAGTTGGAGCTAACATCCACACTCGCCGTTCGGGATGCTTCATGTAAACTGCAGCCGGGGTCAGCTACAGTTACGGCTTCTTCCTCAGGTTCATTTAAGTACACAGGACTGCACACTAGCTACCCGACTTCGGATATCCAGGCAGCCGCACGAAGACGTTCCCAGTCTTCGCCCGTGAAGTCGGGCCATCTGGTGGCTAGTGATCCGAGGCTTCATTCATTGGGACATTCTGAGAAGAGATCTACGTCCAGAGCTTCCATTCCAGGAGCAGCAAGCGGCGAAAAAACAAGACCGTTGCTCCTCAAGCCTCTGTAATGGACTTGTTGTCGCAAATTACGCAGCTTATCGCAGCTTCCCAGCAAGTGCAAGTGCAGCCTTCTGCAGACTCCGGTGGTGAGCTGTCGGACAGTGCTGGGTCGGTCCGGTCATCTGTACATTCAGATGCTGTTCACCAAAATTCTCAGCTGAATCATTCGGATGGTGAAAGGGAGGAGGAGGATGATCACCCTTTCCTTTCAGAACAACATATTGCAGTGATGAATTTCATTCATCAATACTATCCTGACCTTGTTCCACCTGATCAGCAAGCTGCATCTGTTAGGTAGAAACCACCGTTGTCCCTAGACAGTGATGTCGTGCGAAGGAAAGATGATGTTTTTTCCTTCCCTTGGACTATCTTGGCAAGTGTTGGAGGCCTTCAGCCACATTAACAATGCCTTATTCAACCTAGCAAGTTCGAAAAAGAAAGACGGTTCTTTTCTGCATCTTCAATCAGTATACCGTTTCCTGGATCACATTATTTTAAAACGGTTGGAGAAGATGTTCAGAGACCTCCTCTGTGTCTGGATGAGCAGGCTGGGGATTTGGATATATCCTTGCCTACATCATTCAATTTACGCTTGGATGTGATGGAATCTTCTATTTCATCTAATAGAGCGATTCTGGATGTTGTGTCCTACGCAGATCATATCATCAAGGCTCTGGCACAGCGTCTAAGTGGAAAGGAATTTGAGGATGTTAGTTCCTCGCTAAGAGTTCTTTCCAGGGCAGTCATGTATGCCATGTGCCACTCGCCCTTTCAGTGGCAAATTTGGAGTTGATTAGAAGTGATGCAGCCCTTGCATTGTCATCAATTATCAATGACAGGGTGAAAGGCTCTCTCTATGTCGCTCCGGTCTCTGGACACACTCTGTTTTATGACAAGCTTTCCTTAGTCTATGAACAAGCTACCAAAAAAGCTTCTCTACAACATGCTTCAGCTGGCTGGAGTAGGCGAGGTCGTTCCAGTTCCCAATCATCGAAAGGGAGCTCCTCGCGAGGGTCTAGGAAACCCTCTTACAGTTACTTTGGAGGTCGTCAATATAGCATCTCGGGAAAGGCGCGTAAGTCTTATCAAGACTATAAGTCAGATGCCCCTAGGGCGACGGGACAAGCTTCTTCGCAGGGAGAATGTAGTTTCTCCTCCTGTAAGCCTCGCAAGTCGTACAGGTGAAGGTCTAGACCTCTGTTGCTTTCCAGTTGGCGGAAGGTTATCAAACTTCATGAAAAACTGGATGGGAATTAGGGAAGATCAGTGGATGAGAAATGTTGTCTTGGCAGGCCTGTGGCTATCATTCCGAGCAAAGCCCCCACTTACAAGAAGTCTACATTGGACAAATCTTCTGGCAAATTCTTCCAAAAGAGAGTCTCTCCTTGCGGAGGTACAGGCTCTTCTATCAAGAAAGCAATAGAGGTCATCGAGAATCAAAATTCTCCAGGTTTTTACAGTCACCTGTTTCTCATACCGAAGCCAGATGGCTCGTTCTGACCGGTACTAGACTTGAGCCTGATAAACAAATTGATCATAGCTCCAAAGATCTAAAGGATGCGTAATTTCATGTCCTGGTACATCCGGCATTCAGAAAGTACCTGCATTTTGCCTTGCAAGGAGAGGTTTATCAGTTCAGAGCGATGTGCTTTGGTCTGAGCCTGGCTCCTTGGGCTTTCACTCGAATAATGAACTCGGTAATGTCTTTCACTCGAATAATGAACTCAGTAATGTCATACCTCCGAGCTCATTCGGCAGTGGTAGCGTCGGCTTACTTCCAATAATGAATCTCCCAATTGTAACCTTACAATTATATGAGAGAAGGAACAGACCTTGTGTACCACTCTATGGTAGAAAACTGGATTTAGAATATGGAACGGGATACGATGAAAAATCCCGTCAAGGACTATCCCCAAATAATACATTGTTTCCTAGGCCCATTAAAACCAATGACTGTTCGGAGAAAGAATTTACCACTCCGAATAATGAAGTCAAAAATAGAGAATGTATGGATAGACGGCCTGTTGGAAACTCCATAACTTTCAGAGAAATGGTGACAGAATTATTCTTCAGAACGATGTTCAGAGTCTGCTTCAGTTGTTCCGACGTCTCGGTTTCATAGTAAACGAGAAAAGGTCGATCTAGCTCCGTCCAAGTCCTTCATTCACTTGGGAATGAGTTTCGAGGCTCACAACAATCTGGTTCGTCTGCCGTTACCCAGAGCGAAATTAGTCAGTTGTTATGCTCGCTTTTGTCTAAACTCTCCCACAGTGACTGCGAGGGAGTTTATGTGACTGATGGGGCTTTGCAGAGTGGCTGTGGATCTTATTCTGATGGGCCGCCTGTGCATGTGTCCCCTCCAGATTTTCTTTACTCAGAACTGGAGTGTGAAGACACAATTGCTCAAAACCCAGATTGTTTTAACAGACCTAGTAAAACAAAAGGTTCAGATTTGGATGGATCTCCAGTGGCTGACTCAGGGACTTCCGCTTCAACTGCCGGATCCGGTCTTCATGATTATGGCGCAAGGAGTTCATCTAGGTTTCTTGTGATCGGGTGCCGGAACATAGTTTTTGTCTCCCTCTTTCATCTCTATCAAATCTAATGTTGTGAATTATATTTCCACTTAATGATTGGATATTATGTCTATATGGTGTATTATTTGAAGACATGGTGTACTGTCTTGATTTCAAGGGATATGTCGACGCTGTTTCAGCGGGTATATTCCTTGCAATAGTGCCATGTTCATTTAGTCCCCTCCGTCTTTAGTGGCTTTATGGAGTCGGTCAGATGTGAAAAGGAGCCATATGGTTTCTATACAATTCTAGATAACTAACACCAAAGCGTTATGAGTCATGCTTGCTTGGGCTAACTACAAGCTTTTTAGCTGTATTACTCTTATTGAGAATAGCAGCAGCAGTATAGCTTGGGAATGTAGCGTGAAGTTTCTTTTTCTCATAGCGAAAGAGGAATTTGTCACTGTCCCAAGCCTTTATATTACTGAGCCAACCTTACTTATCTAGCGATTCAAGTATTGTGGGTGAGGGGGGTTCAATATGATTTATCTGTCGAACTCCCCCCCTTCCCCCGCCAATATGTTAATAGCCTTCGTGTTCCTGCATGGCAGGTATGTTGGTTATCTGGGCGACATTCTCCAAATGTAGCAATTAGTCTACTGTGAGTAATTACGCTCAGAGCTGTCTGCTTTTCTTACGACGTTTGAGTCTATTCCTCAGGTTAATCGCATTAAAGTTGTTTTAAAGTGGGATTCTGTTGATTGCGTGCATAATATGTATACATTATTAGGCAGACTTATTACAGAATAGATTCTCTTGATTCTGGCTCTGCATCACTGTAGAGCTTATGAGCATTTTGGGGCTAGTTGGATCAGTTATGGAGTTTCCAACAGGCCGTCTATCCATACATTCTCTATTTTTGACTTCATTATTCAGAGTGGTAAATTCTTTCTCCGAACTTTCATTGGTTTTAATGGGCCTAGGGAACAATGTATTATTTGGGGATAGTCCTTGACGGGATTTTTAATCGTATCCCTTTCCATATTCTAAATCCAGTTTTCAACCATAGAGTGGTACACGAGGTCTGTTCCTTCTCTCATATAATTGTAAGGTTACAATTGGGAGATTCATTATTGGAATTAATTGTACACCTGAACGTGGTCACCTGTGTGTTGGCTAAGAAACGTATAGTTCTATTAGATCACTTTCCATTGAGATTCAATGGGACAATTTAAGGTTGTACATATTTATATCACCAGTTTCCGACCTATCTACATATTCTGGATGCGGCATACGTTTTGAAGCTTGCGATTTTAATAACCGGGATCACAGCAATATAGCCTTAGCTTCTGAGGTGGCATTAAGCACCAATAAATTAATAATATATTAATAATAATTAATAGCCAGGTGTCTTTTAGACAAATATATATATTATTCGGTACCGCTTTTTCATTGTTTCCAGACCGCTCCCCTCTTTGTTTTGAAAAAATGGGGGGGGGGGGGGGGGGGGGGGGGGGGGTGGGGGTTTGGTGGTTTCTTCTTACCCCTTCTGGCATTTTAATAAGTGTGTAACTATGTGTTAAGCTGTTATCGTCTATAGATTATTTTGATATTATGTACAGCTTGTTACATTTTATATGGCGTGTGTATGTGAGCTTTAGTCTCTCACTCTTGGACACGCTTTTCCTATTTTTATGCCCCTCCGACTTGGGTCGGGTGGCATATAGTGATTTAAGTGTGCGTGTGTCTGTGTGTGTGTCCGAGCCAATAACTCGAAAACTGTTAGGGCCACAGTCATCAAACTTCACACTATTATAAAGGACCATGGGAGGATGTGTCACACACCATAGCCGGGTTCGTACCTTCAAGGTCAAGGTCACATTTCAAGGTCACACTAAAAATCGGTCAATATTTGTGTCTCGGCCATAACTCGGAAACGAATCATAGTACAATTGTTAAACTTTTTACAAATGTTAAGGACAGTCAGAAGGTGTGTCCCGTGCAAGGTGGAGGTCATAAGGGGGGTGGGGGCATGTGTTACCTTAGTAACATTCTTCTTGTTAAGTATCTTATTCTGGACTGGCCTTAAAATTGAGGGCCTGTTACACCCATTTAGCATAATCATTTATGCTGAGTAATAGGGAATTACTTGGATATTGCTCCTTATTTTGGTGGTATGTCTTCTATATTGTGGTATAGCGAGACATATAGGTAATTCCTAAAGTTTGAAACTCCTTTTCACTTTGGGAGTTCTAATGCAGGCTAAGGAGCTGTATTTTGGTCTGCTAATTTTTTAAGTCCTTGGCCCTCTGCCTTTTTATGATCCAGCTAAGTCTGGGCCATTGGTTTTAGTATTAAAATATGATAAATTTAAAGTAATTTGTATATTTTTAATACTTACCAATGGCCCAGACGGGGATGGCCCTCCCATGAGTGGACACTCATACCTCCCCGCTGAGTTATCACTTCAGTTGGCACAACTAGGAAGAATGATGTTGGCGCCAATTCTGGTCTCTCCCTGGGTACAGCGCATACACAAGTACTAAAAGTAAGGATGGCCAGATAGGACTTTTAATTTTCGGTATTGTATGCAAATTTTGGGGTGTTCAAAATTTGTCTTTGGCCCTTAATAATATTGAGGTTGCACCAGCTATGTCTGGGCCATTGGTAAGTATTAAAAATATACAAATTACTTTAATTTTTACATGTTCTACTCCAAATGTTCTAAACACAACCCAGGTCTTCTTGATTGCCCTGTCATTACTCTTGCTTTCCATAAACCAAGTAATCCTGATGGCTGCCTTACATAGAAGCAGACTAGCCAATCACCAAATGTTAATATCTAAACTTAAAGACATCTCAGTATGTTTGACACAGTGTTAAACCGACCAAAGACGGTCTGGTTCCACATTTGCAATCAAGTATGAAGAATTTGAATAGACTTGCTGGAAGAATCTACTTGATGTTCTGTTCTATGTTGGTCTGAGAATAGCAGGCTTACCTCTGTCCTGATGATTTACTCAAAAGATATATTCGTTCTTCAGCTGTATTCCAACTCTAAAAGAAGTGTTGTTTCTTTTCAACCTACTCAAAATTGTTAACAATTGGCTGTAACGTAAGTGCAAGCCCTACTTCGGAACTTAACTCAAGCTAATAACTTTTCCAAACGAATTTGGAAAAGTAGAAGAGTGCAAAAGCACTATAAAGATATCGAAAAAGAGTCGAGCGAGACCAGCGCTCGACATTACAGGTACTCTTCCTGCACACCTCTGGCATTTACCGAGCACATACGCAACAACCGTGACGTCAGTTCCTTTTTTGTCCGCCATCTTACATGGTCCAATTTTTTGTGACTCATGCTGAATTGTATCCTTTTACTCAAGCTCTAAATTATATATTTTTCATACATATTTATGCTAATTTTAGCTTGTGTTCTCTCTGTATGGCTTGTTTCTTCCGTGCGCGAAAACATGACCCTCGTTGATCGGTTTTCCGCCAGTGAGAAGCATTGTGTTTGGGCTTGTTTTTTTTAGCTCATCTTGACCAAGTCAAGCTGAGCTAATCTCATCGCTCTCCTTCCGTCCGTCCGCCCATCCATCCATCCGTCATCCATCAACACCATGTTTTGGTCTTCTCCAAAACCACTGGGCCAATTCAAGTGAAAGTTTGTGTGAGTGATGGTCCCAAAGGAGCATTGCATTTTTGTTCTACTCAACATGCCCAGCCGTATAGGGAGGGAGGGGGGAAAATGCTCCAAAATATTTTAAAAATCTTCTTCTCATGAACCAGTTTGTACAATGACTTGATATTTGTTTTGGAGCTTCTTTTTGAGGTGTAGAATCAAGTTTGTTCAAATGAAGTTCGTGAAGAAATATTTGGCTTTGTCATGGGAGGGGTAAGATTTTTGGCCCCTCCCAAAATTTCTATTTTCTGAACCAATGGTCCAGTTTGGACCAAATTTGGTATGTGGTATTATTGGGTCATAAGTACTTGACTCATGCAAAAAAAAAAATCCCGCATTTCCATGGGAACCCTGAGAGCTAAAAATAGAAATATTTTCAAACGCCCATATTTCTCAAACTGCATGGAACAGAGAGCTGTTATTTGGCATGAAGCATCCTTAGAACCAGTAAAATTGAACAGGAAAAAAAATTGCCATTAGTTATGTTAGGGTGTTCTGTAATGGGCATTAAAAAATTGCAGAGTCAGCATATTTGCAAAAGTTTAAAAAAAATCTTTTCTCCAGAACCAATCATCAGAATCTTTTGATATCCAGTATACAGCATTCATAGGAGGGTCAGATACAAGTTTGTTAAAATAAACCCCATTGGTACATATTTGGGCTCAATACAGGAGCCAGAATTTTTAACTTAGGATAATATGGGGAATATTCTTTAAAATTCTTCATCTTCAGAGCCACCAGTCGGAATCTTTTAATGTTTGGTATACATCATTGTTATGAGGGTCGGATTCAAGATTGTTCAAACCAAGTCCTTAGGTTAATATTT
Source organism: Pictodentalium vernedei (assembly GCA_031216915.1). NCBI lineage: Eukaryota > Metazoa > Mollusca > Scaphopoda > Dentaliida > Dentaliidae > Pictodentalium > Pictodentalium vernedei. The sequence continues at coordinate 508,525,907 of CM062297.1, read as the reverse complement.
GGGCTTCCTATGGAAGCCCAAATTTTAACTTTGTTCAATATGAGGGATAATTTTTAAAATCTTCTTCTTCAGATCCACCAGTCAGAACGCTTACATCTTTGGTATGCAACATCTGTAGGGGGGGTCAGATTCAAGTTTGTTCAAATCGGATCCCTAGGTATATATTTGGGCTCGCTATGGTAGCCCAATTTTTAACTTAGTGCAATATGAAGAAATTTCTTTCAAATTTCTCTTCTTTAGATCCACAATCGGAAGGTATTCATATTTGGTACACAACATCTCTAGGGAAGTCAGATTCAACTTTATTCAAATCGAGAGCCTGGGTTAATTTGGACCCCCTATGGGAGCCGGAATTGGCCATGTTGCTGAACAATTAAAAATTGTGTATTCAGTATCCTCTAGAGGTGTGTAACTAAGATTAATCCACATAGGTTGTAGCAAGGGGCTTCATAGGCGAGCTCTACATTTTACATTATGATCAACTGAAGAAAAGGCATGATGCCCGGATTATTTTTGTCACTCCTGAGGGAATCAAGGATTGACAGTGTATCGTATGGAGATGGATTGCTTAATGTAGACTCAATCTTGGACTCTGTTTCTATAGTGTTTTGTTCAAGATGAGCACTTCAGGCCCCGAGGGGCCTCTTGTTAACTTTCCTTCTAAATTCACTTCTCACATCATTTTGGATAATTTCTTGTCCTTGTATGCAGTTGAAACATGTTGATGATGTTCACAGTACTTATGTCACCTGCAACAATTGCTCTCAGGCCAATCCCTGTGGTGTTTGTGGGGTTTGGTCATCTAAATTCTGAGCCTCCGTAAACAAGGTGGTTCTAACCAGAGCTAGAACCCCTCATTCTTGGGCAAAGGTAGCTGTGCCTTTTTCGGTAGCAGATTCCTCCGCAGCTGTTTGTGGTGCTGGTGATGGGCTGCCTGAAGTGGGGACTACAGTCGCCCTTCCTTTGGCTCCAGTGGTCACCCTTGAGGTGACTGTTTACATTGAGACGAGTTCTTCCGAGGTCCACTCGGTCGCTTACTCTGATTTACCACTGGCATCATCTAACTGCTGCTGCTCATATCATGCATGGTAGTGTTCCTCCCATCTCTTACTTGGGGGCCCAAGGCTGTATCTGGTGGTGTTTCAAAGGGCTCTCAGTCTTCCTTGGCTTCTCAGTGAAGCTGTACTGGTTTGCTGGCTGCCCTATCTCATCTGGCTAGATTTACTCCTGGCCGGTTGGGACACTTGGTCTCTTCGGCAGCAATTCCTCATTCCTTGGGCAAATCGTTTGTTGTTCCGCCTTCCACTGTGGTGAGTCGACTAGCAGGATGGGGCTGGGACATTGGCAACCAGGGTCTTCTGTTCGGCAGAGGCCAGTGATGGCTCCTGTTAGCTGTCACTCTTGGGACCTTCCTCCGGTGATTTCTCACCGTGTTCCAAGTCTGACCCTCAATCGACGCCGCGCTCATGCCTGCAACACGGATAATTTGGAGCTTGTCCGTGATGAGGTTCTTCATCATTCGAAAGACCAGCTTTTGTTATGGCAAGTGGACCAACCTGCTGCTGCGGGTGGTGGTCTTCCAGGCCCGCCAAGTGCTCTACCATGCAGGCTTCGCCTTTGGCTATGTCCATTCCTTCTGCTCACAGCACCTCTTTTCAGCATGGAGACTTTCAGGTCGGTTCGATGGTCGATTCATCAGGGTGATTTTGTAGCCAGTATCGACCTGAAGGATGTCTATTTTCATGTACCCGTTCACCTGGCATCACGGAAATATCATCGTTTCTCGTTTCGAGATTGTGTCTTTCAGTTCAAAGTTCTCCTGTTCGGTTTGAACCTGGCTCCTTGAGCCTTCACCCGACTGATGTCACATGTGCTTGCTTTTAACCCTTTACACAACGTAATGGCCAAAACAGGCCAAAGCTATTCTAAAAAGTTGGTAATTAATTTTCAGAATTTTTTCGTTTTCTGTCTCAAAAACATAGGTTATGACCCTGGTTGGAACGAGCTTGTTGAGCTCATTCCAACAAAGGGTCATAACCTATGTTTTTGAGACAATAAATGAAAAAAATTAGTTATTCAAGAATATTTTTTGCAAGTGTTGTCTGCTTTTCATGTTAGGTAAAAGGTTAACTGTACTCAGTTGGCTGTGACTTCTTTCAATGGCACCACAATGCTGCCGTTCTGTCCGATGTCCGATGGTTGCTTGGCCTGCTAGCACTCGCTGGGTTTCAGAGTCAATTGCGAGAAGTCAGATCTAATTCCCTATCAGCAATTTTGTCATTTGGGAATGGATTTCTACACTTTTCACAATGTGGTGTCTGTTCCCAAGGCTCAGGTGTTGATCCTTTCTGCCTTGACTGGGGACCTGCTCCGATCCTCCTTGGTCTCGGCCAGGACTTTCCTTCGGTTGCTGGGCCTTTGCGGTTTGGTGACGGATCTCATTCCACTGGATCACTTGTCTGTCCAACCTCCCCAACACTTCCAGTTGGATCAGTGGCATCCGAATGTGGATCCTCTAGACCTGGAACTTACTACTCCTTGGTCCTTGCATTGTCACCTCCGCCCTTGAACCAATGTTCCCTGGTTGACTCAGGGTGCTCCATTAGATCTTCCTCTGGCCGATCGCATCCTAACAATGGATTCCAGCGATCAGGGCTGGGGTGCGACATTAGATCCTCTCGGTCTGTCTACTCACGGCAAGTGGGACCGAGAGCAGGTGGCACTTCTTATCAACCAGATGGAGCTCCTTTCTCTTCTGTTGAGTTTTCAACAATGGATATCTCTTCTGTCAACTCACACAGTCCTGCTTCTTTCAGACAATTTGACAGTGGTGGTCTACATCCGGAATCAAGGGGGCACGCATTCGATTCCCATGTATCGTCTATCTCAGGATCTTCTGTTGTTAGCGCAGGATATACACGCTCGGGTGGCCATTTGCCACATCTCCGGACATCTCAACATCCTAGCCAACTCCCTGTCCCGATGAGACAGTGTCCTTCCCACTGAATGGATGTTGCATCGTTCGGTGTTTCATACGTTTTGCGAATGGTGGAGTCATCCTCTTATCAACCTTTTCGTCACTTGCTGGAATCATCAGGTAGAGACATTTGTCTCCCCTTGTCCAGATCCACTAGCATTTGCAGTGGATGCTCTGTCTCTGGACTGAACAGGTTGGATCAGCTATGCCTTCCCTCCTGCACCGATTCTTCCTCAGGTGTAGTCAAAGATTCGTGCTTGCAGCTGCAGTGTCATTCTGATCGCTCCTCTGTCTCCACAGAGGGTGTGGGTCAATCGGCCGCAGCCTCTGTTAGCAGATCGGCCAATTCGTCTTCCTCTACACTGCGATCTTCTTTCCAAGGGCCGGCCCTGGAAGTACCACAACAACCTGGCGAGCCTGTCCCTTTATGCCTGTCTTTTATCAGGTCCTGTCTCTGACATAAAGGTTTTTCGAGACAAACAGTGGAGTGCATTTCTGCATCACAACGACATTCCTCTGGCATGACTTATGCTGCTAAGTTGAAAGTTTTCTGTTGTAGGTGTGCAGTTCAACATGTCGATTACCGAAATCTGTCAAGTGCTCAAATTGCAGATTTTCTGGTATACCTTTTTGACTCCAAGAGCCTCCAGCCTATTACTATTAAGGGCTGTAGGTCTATGCTGTCAGAAACTCTCTCTCTCTTATGTGGGAAAGCAGTGCATCGGTCGTAACCTCTTTCTCTCCAAACTGATTCAGCACTTTTCTCTGAAGAGGCCACATGTTTTGCATCTTACACCCAAATGGAACTTGGCATGGGTGTTGCATTGTTTAGAGGGGACGCCGTTCGAGCCTTTATCTGAGACCGATATGCATTTTCTCACATATAAGACTGCTTTTCTTCTAGCATTTGCTTCTGCCAGACATGTCAGTGATCTTCATGTGCTTTCTGTTGATTTGGCTTTCTGCAGAAATGAGGCTAACAGTGTAACCTTCACTACTGATTGCTCTTTTCTGGCCAAGAATCAGCTTCCTGATTTGGTGCCTCCTCCCATCTGCATTCGAGCACTTCCTTCTGTCGATGACCGGAGGCATCTTCTTTGTCCTGTTCATGTGTGATCAAGACTTATATTAATCACACTCAGTTCATTCAGCAGGGGCGGAAAAGATTCTTTCTGTATCTCATTCCTAGGAGGCAATCTATCTCGTTCCATTCTATTTCCAGGTGGATTTGTCTCGCAATCAAGCTGGCTTATTCCAGGTTGTCTGACCGGATCTTGTTTTGAACCAATTTAATGCTCATGAGGTTCGTGCCATTTCTACTTCCTCGGTATTCTCCAATTCTGTTTTGCTCAGGGACGTTATGAATGCAGCATACTGGAGGAATGCTTCCACTTTCTCCTCCTTTTATCTCCTACAGCAGTAATCTGAGGACCTTTGTTCTTTAGGCCCTCTAGTTGCTGCTCAGGCTGTTGTGCACCCTCGTTAAATATGTATTTTCAGGTTTGTGCATTTTTATCACTCAGCCTTGTTTTTTCAGGTGCTTCAGGCTATTCAACACTGTGGTGTTGTGTTTCAGCTTCTTTTCTTTCAGCGACTTCCTGCTCTTTGTCCTTTACAGGTTTTGCTGTCATTCCCTGCCCTCCTTGCATTTCTTTCAGCTGCGCTTTGATGGTATTGGTTATGTGATTCACCTCCTCCTATTGTTTATTCAGCCAGTTGTAAACAATTGTGAGTAGGTTGAAAAGAAATTAAAATTTTTTAGTAAATTTTGTTTCTTAACATACCTATCATAATTGTTTACTGGAGACCCACTCTCCTAAGGGATATCTTTTATATTGTTGCCTCCCCACTAAATCACAAAACCCATTGGCAGAAATTCAGAACTGACGTCACGGTTGTTGCACATGCACTTGGTAAATGCAAGAGGTGTGCAGGGAGAATACCTGTAATGTCGAGCACTGGTCTCGCTCGACCTTTTTCTATCTCTTTATAGTGCTTTTGCACTTTTCTACTTTTCCAAATTAATTTGGAAAAGTTATTAGCTTGGGTTAAGTTCTGAAGTAGGGCTTGCACTTATGTTACAGCCAATTGTAAACAATTGTGGTAGGTATGTTAAGAAACAAAATTTACTAAAAAATTTTAATATCCTCACATTCTCAATATTTCATTAAACTTGTGTTAGAAAAAGTTATTCAAAAAAGTAGATTTACTGTTTTCCAGCAATACTTTGGGTTGTTCAGTGCCTGTTCTACACAGTGATAACTCGGGTCACCTATTGTGTCACACATCTCTGACTTTTTGTCATGATATTCTCTCTGGCAATGTGGAATCCAACCCTGAACATTAATTTGGTTTCCCCACTTCCAGTAATAATACACCTCAAAATAGCTCAATACAAGTAATGCACCTCAACATCCAAAGTTTGTTATCCAAGCTTGATATTCTTAAGACTGAAATGCGCCAAGTCTTGATATTTATGGCTTCAGCAAAACATGATTAAGGCCCCACAAAGTAGTAGATCTTCTGTTTCTCAGGCCATTTTTGTAAAATTGCATGTGGTCGGGCAGTTGTTAGCTTAACTTGACATAGTCAAGATAAGCTATTGCCAGCACGCGTGCGGAAGTCTGTTAGTCTGTGAGTCTGTGACGTCTGTTCACATTTCCTTCAGCACGGGCTACACCCCGCAGTTCTTGTCTGATCGTCACGAAAATTCATATGCAGGTTTGGGGTCATGTCTAGATGAGAACGTCCCCTTTTGGTTGCGATCGGACAACCGGTATGGCTGCCCGAGCCCAAAACCCGAAAACCATTAGCACAGTCTACAGGTCGTATTTATGAAGGGATTTCATTGTAACTTGGTAGGATGCCTCTGTATAGTGCCTAGATGAGAACGTCCCCTTTTGGGCATGATCTATCAACCGTGATGGCTGCCCAAGCCCGAAACCCAAAAACTTTTAGCACAGTCTGCAGGTCATGTTTAATGTGGAGGGATTTCATTGTAACTTGGTAGGATGACTCCTTATGATGTCTAGATGCGAATTTCCCCATTTGGGCATGATCTGCCAACCGTGACGACTGCCCGAGCCCAAAACCCGAAAACCTTTAGCACAGTCTACAGGTCATATTTATTGAGGAATTTCATTGTAACTTGGTGGGTTGACTTCATACAATGTCTAGATGAGAAAGTCTCCCTTTGGACGTGATTGGACAACTGTGACGGCTACAGGAGCCCGAAGCCCGAAAACCTTTAGCACAGTCTAGAGGTCATATTTATGAAATGATTTCATTGTAACTTGGCAGGATGACTCCAAATAATGTCTAGATGAGAACGTCCCATTTTGATCGCGATCATGCAGCCTTGATGGGTGCCCGAGCCCAAAAACCTTTAGCATAGGCAAAAGGTCATATTTATGGAAGGATTTCATTGTAACCTGTTTGGTTGACTCCATATAATGCCTTGATGATGACATCCCCTTTCGGTCGTGATTGGCCAGTTGTGATGGCTACAAGTGCCCGAAGCCCGAAAACCTTGAGCACAGTCTACAGGTCATATTTATGAAGGGATTTCATTGTAACTTCTTAGGATCACTCCAGATGATGCTCAGATGAGATTGTCCCCTATGGTTGCGATCATTCACCCATGATGGCTGCCCAAGCCCAAAGCTCGAAAACCTTTAGCACAGTCTACAGGTCATATTTATGAAGGGATTTCATTGTAACTTGGTAGGTTAACTTCATATAATGTCTAGATGAGAACGTGCGATCATTCACCCATGATGGCTGCCCGAGCCCGAAGCCCGAAAACCTTTAGCACAGTCTACAGGTCATATTTATGAAGGGATTTCATTGTAACTTGGTAGGTTAACTTCATATAATGTCTAGATGAGAACGTCCCCTTTTGGACATGATTGGGCAACTGTGACGGCTAAAGGTGCCCGAAGCCCGAAAACCTTTAGCACAGTCTACAGGTCATATTTATGAGGGGATTTCATTGTAACTTGGTAGGATGACTCCAAATAATGTCTAGATGAGAACGTCCCCTTTTGATCGCGATCATTCAGCCTTGATGGGTGCCCAAGCCCAAAAACCTTTAGCATAGGTAAAAGGTCATATTTATGGAAGGATTTCATTGTAACATATTAAGTTGACTCCATATAATGCCTAGATGATGACATCCCCTTTTGGTCGTAATTGGTCAGCTGTGTTGGCTACAAGTGCCCGAAGCCCAAAAACCTTGAGCACAGTCTACAGGCCATATTTATGAAGGGATTTCATTGTAACTTCATAGGATCATTCCAGGTGATGCCCAGATGAGATTGTCTCCTTTGGTTGCGATTATTCAACCATGATGGCTGCCCGAACCCGAAGCCCGAAAACCTTAAGCACAGTCTACAAGTCATATTTGTGAAGGGATTTCATTGTAACTTGGTAGGTTGACTCCATATAATGCCTAGATGAGAACGTCCCCTTTTGGACATGTTTGGGCAACTTTGACGGCTAAGGGTGCCCGAAGCCCAAAAACCTTTAGCACTGTCTACAGGTCATATTTATGAAGGGATTTCATTGTAACTTGGTAGGTTGACTCCAAATAAGGTCAAGATGAGAACGTCCCATTTTGGCCGTGATCATTCAGCCTTGATGGGTGCCCGAGCCCAAAAACCTTTAGCATAGGCAAAAGTTTATATTTATAGAAGGATTTCATTGTAACATTGTTAGGTTGACTCCATATAATGCCTAGATGATGACATCCCCTTTTGGTCGTGATTGGTCAACTGTGATGGCTACAGGTGCCCGAAGCCCGAAAACCTTGAACACAGTCTACAGGTCATATTTATGAAGGGATTTCATTGTAACTTTGCAGGATCACTCCAGATGATGCCCAGATGAGATTGTCCCCTTTGGTTGCGATCATTCAACCATGATGGCTGCCCGAGCCCGAAGCCCGAAAAACTTTAGCACAGTCTAAGGTCATATTTATGAAGGGATTTCATTGTAACTTGGTAGGTTGACTTCATATAATGTCTAGATGAGAACGTCCCCTTTTGGACACAAGTGGGCAACTGTGACGGCTTTGGGGGCCCAAAGCCCGAAAACCTTTAGAACAGTTTACAGGTCATAATTATGAAGGGATTTTATTGTAGCTTGGTAGGATGACTCCAAATAGTGTCCAGATGAGAACGTCTCCTTTTGGTCACGATCATTCAGCCTTGATGCCTGCCCGAGCCCAAAAACCTTTAGCATGTCTGTAGGTCGTATTTATGGAAGGATTTCATTGTAACTTGTTAGGTTGACTCCATATAATGCCTAGATGATGACATCCCCATTTGGCCGTGGTTGGTCAACTGTGATGTCTACAGGTGCCTGAAGTCCGAAAACCTTTAGCACAGTCTGCAGGTCATATTTATGGAGGGATTTCATTGTAACTTGGTAGGTTGACTTCATATAATGTCTAGATGAGAACGTCCCCTTTGGACGCAATTGGGAAACTGACGGCTACAGGGGCCCGAAGCCCGAAAACCTTTAGCACAGTCTACAGGCCATATTTATGAAGGGATTTTAATGTAACTTGATAGGATGACTCATTTTGGAATAATTTCATTGTAATTTTGTTGATATATGTTAACTGTGAGGGCCACATATATTAACTGAGGTCATATTAACCCACCCCTCAGATCTTTAGTACAGTGTAAACCTCATATTATTTTTATCATAAACATAGCATACAGGGAACAGAAATGAACATATTCCCAATTATCACAATTCTTGTCTTATTTCATAATCCTTTCATAAACATTGAACATTATCCTTTTCATCAAACACAACACACAAGTTAAGCTACAGTGTCATTGACACTTTCATTTATTTTATTTTTTATACCCCCGCTTCGAAGAAGTGGGGGCTATATAGGAATCGCCCTGTATGTCCGTACGTACGTCTGTACGTCTGTCCGTCCGTCCGTCCATCCGTCCGTCCATCCATCTGTCCGTCCGTCCGTCCGTACGTCCGTCCGTACGTCTTTCCGGACATGAAATTCTTGTGTGCGCAACTCCTCCTACATTTATCAATCAATTTGGACAAAACTTTTCAGACATCATCACTACTAAGTGAACATGCGCATATTCCAAGATTTTTGATCTGCGACAATTTTAACCAGGTTATCTCCCTTTGACTTAGATTTATTGTGTCTTTCCATCCGAACAAATTCTTGTGTGCGCAACTCCTCCTACATTAATGAACCGATTTTGATGAAACCTTTCAAACATCATCTCTACTAAGTGAACATGTGCATATTCCAAACTTTTTAATCTGCGACAATTTTAACCAGGTTATCTCTCTTGAACTTTGATTTAATATGGGTTTCTACATGAAATTCTTGTGTGCGCAACTCCTCCTACATTTATCAATCAATTTGGACAAAACTTTTCAGACATCATCACTACTAAGTGAACATGTGCATATTCCAAGATTTTTGATCTGCGACAATTTTAACCAGGTTATCTCCCTTTGACTTAGATTTATTATGTCTTTCCGTTCGAACAAATTCTTGTGTGCGCATTTATTGTGTCTTTCCATCCGAACAAATTCTTGTGTGCGCAACTCCTCCTACATTAATGAACCGATTTTGATGAAACCTTTCAAACATCATCTCTACTAAGTGAACATGTGCATATTCCAAACTTTTTAATCTGCGACAATTTTGACCAGGTTATCTCTCTTGAACTTTGATTTAATATGGGTTTCTACATGAAATTCTTGTGTGCGCAACTCCTCCTACATTTATCAATCAATTTGGACAAAACTTTTCAGACATCATCACTACTAAGTGAACATGCGCATATTCCAAGATTTTTGATCTGCGACAATTTTAACCAGGTTATCTCCCTTTGACTTAGATTTATTATGTCTTTCCGTTCGAACAAATTCTTGTGTGCGCAACTCCTCCTACATTAATGAACCGATTTTGATGAAACCTTTCAAACATCATCTCTACCAAGTGAACATGTGCATATTCCTAACTTTTTGATCTGCGACAATTTTAACCAGGTTATCTCTCTTGAACTTTGATTTAATATGGGTTTCTGCATGAAATTCTTGTGTGCGCCACTCCTCCTACATTTATCAATCAATTTGGACGAAAGTTTACAGACATCATCACTACTAAGTGAACATGCGCATATTCCAAAATTTTTGAGCTGTGGCAATTTTAACTAGGTTATCTCCCTTTAACTTAGATTTATTATGGGTTTCTACATGAAATTCTTGTGCGTGCAACTCCTCCTACATTTATCAATCAATTTGGACTAAACTTTTCAGACATCATCACTACTAAGTGAACATGCGCATATTCCAAGATTTTTGATCTGCGACAATTTTAACCAGGTTATCTCCCTTTGACTTAGATTTATTGTGTCTTTCCATCCGAACAAATTCTTGTGTGCGCAACTCCTCCTACATTAATGAACCGATTTTGATGAAACCTTTCAAACATCATCTCTACTAAGTGAACATGTGCATATTCCAAACTTTTTAATCTGCGACAATTTTAACCAGGTTATCTCTCTTGAACTTTGATTTAATATGGGTTTCTACATGAAATTCTTGTGTGCGCAACTCCTCCTACATTTATCAATCAATTTGGACAAAACTTTTCAGACATCATCACTACTAAGTGAACATGTGCATATTCCAAGATTTTTGATCTGCGACAATTTTAACCAGGTTATCTCCCTTTGACTTAGATTTATTATGTCTTTCCGTTCGAACAAATTCTTGTGTGCGCATTTATTGTGTCTTTCCATCCGAACAAATTCTTGTGTGCGCAACTCCTCCTACATTAATGAACCGATTTTGATGAAACCTTTCAAACATCATCTCTACTAAGTGAACATGTGCATATTCCAAACTTTTTAATCTGCGACAATTTTGACCAGGTTATCTCTCTTGAACTTTGATTTAATATGGGTTTCTACATGAAATTCTTGTGTGCGCAACTCCTCCTACATTTATCAATCAATTTGGACAAAACTTTTCAGACATCATCACTACTAAGTGAACATGCGCATATTCCAAGATTTTTGATCTGCGACAATTTTAACCAGGTTATCTCCCTTTGACTTAGATTTATTATGTCTTTCCGTTCGAACAAATTCTTGTGTGCGCAACTCCTCCTACATTAATGAACCGATTTTGATGAAACCTTTCAAACATCATCTCTACCAAGTGAACATGTGCATATTCCAAACTTTTTGATCTGCGACAATTTTAACCAGGTTATCTCTCTTGAACTTTGATTTAATATGGGTTTCTGCATGAAATTCTTGTGTGCGCCACTCCTCCTACATTTATCAATCAATTTGGACGAAAGTTTACAGACATCATCACTACTAAGTGAACATGCGCATATTCCAAAATTTTTGAGCTGTGGCAATTTTAACTAGGTTATCTCCCTTTAACTTAGATTTATTATGGGTTTCTACATGAAATTCTTGTGCGTGCAACTCCTCCTACATTTATCAATCAATTTGGACTAAACTTTTCAGACATCATCACTACTAAGTGAACATGTGCATATTCCAAGATTTTTGATCTGCGACAATTTTAACCAGGTTATCTCCCTTTGACTTAGATTTATTATGTCTTTCCGTTCGAACAAATTCTTGTGTGCGCAACTCCTCCTACATTAATGAACCGATTTTAAATACATGTTGCACATTGTAAATGTGTTTTTCCAAATGTAAACCATATATCTGTGGGCTCTTTAAGTATTCAGTGCTGTTCTGTGGAAAGCCACATGCAAATACAAATTTCAACAACAAAAAATGATCTTTATGTATACATTTCCTTATGGCCTTCGCCTACATGATCAGAAGTGCATTCCTCTAAAAACCCAAAGCGGGGGTATTAATCACCTTCAGTGATAGTTCTAGTTATTTTTGTAATTATATTTTTGCCTTCAAAAGTGTATGTTCTTTGTTTGTTTTATGTTTTAAGCCTCAGAATCTACAGAATAGCATGAGTGGTAGTGTATTTCGTCCCTTGACTGAAACAAGGCTTTGAAATGCTAAAGCATTGCAAAGCCATGTTGCACTCAAGGGACAAACTTATCAGTTTTATTAACTTGGGTAAAATATCAGACATAAGCCATTTTAATTTTTTTTTTTTTTTTTTAAAGTTTGTTTTGGTTATAAAAAGAGAGCAAGGGACAGCCAAAGAGACCATGTGGGAGAGCCTGAGAAACAGATTTTTAACTTTTTTAGGCCTAAATGATAATAGTGATAATACAGACTTATATGTTCTAGGTTTTCAAAAATTTATTAGAAACGACATTGGTGGAAGAGGGGAAAGGATAATTAGCTATGCCATGTGTAACCTTATGGTTATCACTGCCCAATGTAGAATGTATATGGGCTGAAATTTTGAATGGGAACTGTAAATTCTTACTGTGGGCAGTCAATCGTCCACCCAACCTTCCAGCTGCGATGTGGAATGATATTAAGCTGTCTATCGATAGAGCAATGGCCATTAATCTTCAAAATACTTTTGTTATGGGTGATTTCAATGAGGATCAACTCACTCATCTCGCAATCACATATATGGAATACCCATATCCAGTTCCTTAAAGCTGCAAGGTGCGTTACCTACTTATACAGTGGAACCCTGTTAATTTAATAGCCACTTTGCCAATGAAAATTCTTCAGTTAACAGGAGTATTCAATTGATGGGGATGGTGCCACTGTCCTGTTTTTCTTAGAGATAAACTTAGTATTTTATCTCTTATATCTTGTTTGACAGAGCTCCATGAGCTCTGTCAAACAAGATATAATAGATTCAATGCCTGTAATGGATGTACTGAGGCTAAATAGGTCCATAAACAAAGGAAAACTGGGGAGAGCGAGGGTAATTTCTCGACTGATTACAATATTTTTTATTCAATTAACAGGAGTTTACTCTATAACCTATATTCAGTTGACAGGTCAAATCTGTACTGGAGATATGGTAAATGGTTTTGTGTTAGGAAATTATATTCACTTAACAGGGTTATTCAGTTAAGAAATATCCTATCAAGTGGGCTCCTCTGTTTTACCGAAAATTCTTCTTCACTCCAAGATTTATTCCTATGTACCAAAAACTGTCCTGATACAAGATGCTGGTGTTGAACCTTTTTTGCAGTGATCTTGTAAGTTACCACTTACTGGTGTACATAATCATAAAAATTGAAACATCTTATTTCAAAGAGCCAAATCAACATAATCAATTATGGTGGAAAACTCCCAGTGGACTTATCAATCATAATGCAAAACATTCTATTCCATTTATCCAATACAATGGTGATATTCTGTTATCTGATGCACAAAAGGCTGAAGCTTTTAAAAATTATTTTTCTCTAATGTGAAAATCGATACCAGCCAACCTAACATATCACCTTGTTCCTTTAATCCCTTAGGACTGATTTTGAAAACACTAAATCTCACTGAGGAGGATGTCAGAACAGCATTGAACTCTCTTAAATGCAAGAAAGCAGTTGGTTCCTGCCCAAAAGAATGGAAACTGGCAAATGTTCAGGAGGAATCAAAAGCAAATATGAATCTGATACAACTAATTACCATTCTTGGCTCCATGAGTAAGGTTTTTGAAAAATGTGTCTTTATAAAGGTCTTCAAATTTCTCAATTCAAACAACGTTTTTTCTTAAGTCTCAGTTAGGGTTTACTCCTAATAAGTCCACTGTTTATCAACTGATTGACATCTATGAATCAATAGTTACAGCCTTGGACAACCAGAAAGAGAGTAGACTTTTATTGTGCGATATCAGTAAGGCTTTTGATAAGGTATAGATAGCATGAAGGTATCGAATTGAATAGCAGTCATTGAATGGAATTGAATATCGAATTGAATATTTGAACACCTTTCCCCGATAGTACTCCTATCACCACATTGGTAGAAGTTGCCAACTTAAAGGCGACAATCTTATGATCGAGTGACATAGAATTACATCAGGGGAATTTCAGATTATTTTTAGATTCTCACGCACAGATGAAAATGGACATTTAAAAGTTTTGTTCGGGTAATCATGTACTGGAAGCTCACATCCAACAACAATAACTATTTTCAATTTCTGGCATTTATCATCAAAGAGACACGATAAAACATGGACAAAAACATTCCATAGATAGTTGTACGAATTATGAAATCGAATTCAAATCGAATGCTGCAGTCGAATCGAATACAGTTTCAAATACAGTTTTGAATACCAGATATACGCAGGGCCTTACTCCTGACCTTATGAGTCATCCATGCACTCACTATAAATCTGAACAAATGAAAAGTTGAATTTTTAATGTTTGTAGGAGAGAATTTAGCTGGACAACTCTCAGAAACATTTGGCCATAAATCAAGAAGACAGAACAGAAGGAAACGGTCCCCAAATTCTAGCACTTCACCAGTTAAGCATGTACAGCATCCAGTTGGCTTGAGCCTACCAGAGATTCCTGGTCCATCAAAACATCAACCACCAGTTCAACTAAAAGACATTATGAAGGAAGAGATGGCAAGAAAAACTGTTGCTGATGAAATGGTAATTAAATACACATTTCTAGATACTGTAAGCAGATATTCAAGTTTTCAAATATAGAATTTAACCATTTTCGTAACAACGGAACAGATCTTTTCAGCACTTTATTACACATCCATCTAAAATTAACATTTGTTCACAACATTCCAGAACATGTGATTAAAATAAAGTTGTATTGCACACATGTGCATTACAAGTTTTTGCTCATTTTCAAAATGAGATGGTTCTGTGGATACATAAATGCTTTCCAAATAGGTTATTTTGATGATCTATTTTATCAGTCCAGAGTGTGTGAATATTTGTGATTTCTGTATAAACTCAAGTGCTATAGACTGACAGAACATCAATAACAAACGTTCTTTATTATGCCAAACAACATTCTGAATAAGGTAACATGTAGATCATATTATAAACGATATACACAAAATCTGCAAAGGTTCTTTGAGTGATGTCATTGCAAACAAATGATGTCACGCAAAGCAAGTTTTTAGATCACCAAAATTGAAATTCAAATAAAGGGTATATTTTCGTGGGCCATTCCAGATATATTCAGAATTCACCTGACTAGTGTGTCATGTGCAGAGCAATTACAGAATTTTATTATCAAGAAAACATTCATTTGACGTCACAAGTTATTCAGAATAATTGATGATGTTCTTGCCGAGGAATTAAACGATCACATAGATAAGTTGGTTGCATTATTGGCAGCTAACTTGAATTATTTTGTGCAATATTTGCATTTTAGGTGAAATTATGAAACAGTACAATAATAAATTGGCAACATAATATAAAGTTTCATTCGTCTAATTCCCTGGTAATTTTTGGTTGATAATGAAAGTAAATTCATCCCTTAATTGTAGGCCTATACTGCAGTTTGTAAAACATTTGGAAACTTTGAACCTTGCAATAACCTTCAACAAGTTTTTATTTTATGGCAGAGTGAGATGTGGCTGATACAAATTGCAGTGATGCATGGGAAAGGCACGCAATTGCTCTCGAGCACCATTGCTCACGCAAAAATTGTCCAAGGTACGCATATAATCGCCTGCCTCTATTCTTGGGTGTGTTTTCATCCTTTTGAGTTGTGTCAACAGAAACATTCAATTACGTTTTGATGTTGGGAAATTTTTAAGAATCACTCCCAATTTGAAGAGTTTAAAGTACAATTCCAAACAATTTCCTTTCTGTCATTATGAACATGACACACAGTAGTTCGCTTGAACATCCACACACGACATGCTAACAGTAAGAGGGTTGTACATTGACAACTCGCCCAGAGCTTACTCCCACCACAAAACGAACAAGCATGTTCAGATAAAAAAAACGGTGGCCATTCCGATATCTGAGAAACGTTTCAGTACTTCTGTATTTTTTTTTTATCAAAGACATGCGGAATGTTGCCTCATTCCTTGTTTTCTTTTATACACGTGACACCTGTCGCTCCAATTCACCGGTGACATGAATTAATGTGCCCAATTTGGAATTTACGCATCCATTTTCCACAATTTTAATAATCTGCCATTTAAAATCCAGAACTAATTTTAGTGGGTTACATATATGTTCACCATCAAAATTTCCATCCTTGTTCAGTTGTATTCATGCATTCGTTTCGAAGGACGCTTGTCAGTTGAAGTTAAACATTGAAATCAACACTCGATCAAATTCACTCTCCTCACAGTTTTCACTCTCGCAAACCTTATTTGAGGTGAGCGATTTTCCCCTCGCCTCCATTTTGCTCCCATTCGTCACTGAAATTGATCTCAACACCGACTTGGAATTATTTAAAGATAGTCTCAGTTTATTTTTTTTCCAGAAATTAGAGAGCCAAAATATAGGCCTAGGTATCAGGATACGGCATCGCCTCACAAAAACTTGGACCATGTAAATATGTGGGGCCAACATGAGCCATGGGTTATGGCTTACTTCTAAAGAGGTCAGTGGCGCCATGTGCTTTTGGGTGGGGTGGGGCATGGGGGTGGGGAGGGTCCAGTCAAAATGGCAAGTGGCATAATTTAATCACCTGCTGGATGAAAATTTTAAGCACATGACTGGGTTGTGTCATAGAACAGGGGTATTTAAGAGAGTGAATGATTTCCGTATGTGGCAGCAGTAAAAGTCGCAACAAGAAACGGAGGTAGGGGCACGTGTTAGACACCGGTCTCAAAAAGATGACAGAGTCGCTGAAAGACCAGGTGGCTGTCGGATATTTGGGCTCAGTGAATCAAGTTGATAGAGCTGCATGGGGTTTGTCCCGAGTCCTTGCATATTAAAACGAATAGGCAGTAGCAGTACAGTGTTACATGGGGTAAAGCAAGATAAGGCCCATTGGGTGGTGCGCCATCCTATCGTCACGGTTGAGTCAAAGAGACACTATACCAGAATGACGTCACAAAAGTGCCATGAGCATAAGCAACGTCAGGACGAGCAGACGGCTGTGCCTTGAGAATGTTTCAGTCATTGGTAGAGGGAATGGTGTGCCTGTGTGGAAGGGATGGGGGAGGGGGCACAGTGTTATATAAAACAGGCTACGGAAAAAGGCATTGTGCCATAGCCTCGGCAAAAGCATAGACCAAACAACGTTAAGGCCACGCTGACCGATAGACCACATCTTGGAAAATCCAACGGTTTTCTTGGCATAAATAAAAGTTTTCCAGTTGTCATGGGCCTTCTTCAGAGAGATTACCGTAAGCATAGGGATATACATGGGCTTTTAGCCCTATACTGTACCAACACATACCTACTACTATACAAGGTCTGTAGTTCCCAGTTACATAAGCCTTGAATCCCATTCTGATACCATATCCAACAGTTGTGAACCATAGCGGTTTTATTTGCACAGTCGTGTGTGGAAGGTTGAAGGTTGCACTGATGACGCAACTTGTAAATCCTTTTTTTAAGTTGCACAAGTGTAACATTAAGGAGGTAGGAGGTGGGAAAAACACCCCAAAATCACCTTCATTTGCACCCAGGCATTTTTTAGGGGATTGTGATGTATTTTGGCTTGTTCTGACCATGAAAACACCATTCTGAAAATTTCTGCTGTATCATTTTCAGATAAGACAAGCTCTTTGGCAAGATCCCTTACCTCCACCCTCCACCCCAAATTGCATAACTTTTGCAATAGCAATTCCATATAAGAAGGGATCTTTTGGTCCCATCTCTTTCGTACAAAAACACAGTCAATCAGATTACTAAACTGTTATAACAAATCATTAGTTTGTTTATTGAGGGTTACAACACTTTTGAAGGCCAGGGTCATATCATGCCGAGCGGTTTTATGGCTGAAGGAAGCCAGAGTGCCCAGGGAGAACCATCATGCAGTGACAAGTAACTGTTAGACTTTCCAACTTACTAACCTGACACAAGCCAGTCGAGCATTGGTTGAATGCATGCGTGCCATCAGCGTGCCGTACACCTAAGCACACTTTGCAGCTGTGCCCCTATGTGAGCAGTCAGGTGTAAGTGACTTGCTCAGGGTCACAACGCAAGTGTCATGGACCACTTTCGAACCATTGACCCCTCGGTCACAAGTCTGACGCGCTAGTCAATGAGCCAATGCACTCTCCATCAGTTGGTTTTAAAAGATTATTATAACAGATCATTAATTGGGTAAAACAGATTACTTGATCTGTTATAACAGATTATTAGTTGGTTATAACTGAATAAAAACTGTTAAAACAGATTATTAGGTGGTTATAACTCACTACCGATCTGTTATAACAGATAAATATCTGGAGACATTGAAAACAAATTTCGACCTCTTGATTTGTGGTGTGCAAAACTTTATAATGCAGTGCGCATGTCCAGAATAACGTTTATTCCTCCTCATGAGGTGATTTAACAGAATGCATTCCGAATAGTATTTAAGAATACCTCCACTTGAACAAAACGAGACGAATCACATTCTGCCTTATCTGTGCATGTCCAGAATGACACTAGTACACTCGAATGGCCCATGGAAACGTACCCAAAGTGTGTGTTGGAACAACTGCATAATATTCATTGGAATTTGTATGGATTCTGCACCTATGTTGAAGCACTAGTGATGCCTCGGGTTCCAGAGGGGCAGAATAAAACTGTTATACAGATGCTAGGATGTAGCCAAGAAACCATATAATAAAATAGAAAAATTCCCCAAAAGGCGGGGGCTTGGCCTCTCTGACGAGAGGTTTGTAGCCCTCACTCGCCTTCCCTTGGAACCACCCCTGCTTATCCATGAGATCATAGACCCATCCAAGTTTTTAAGATGTGGGTCGAATTCACCAATACTTTTTTAAAATGTCCCAACTTTGTTACTGGTTATAACTTCACTCCTGAAACACTTACTCTCAGGGAAATTCACTTTTAGATGAGCTGAACTCACTTTCCAGGGGAAAGGGTTGATGAACTAACATATTCAGCCCAAGTTTATAAATCACCTGAGCCAAACTTGTATTGCGATAAACTCACCCGATACCTGCCCTAATAGATGATTATTGAGTAAAACGAAGTCAAAGGTTTTCCAACAAATCTTGAATTTATCATCTTACAGTCATCTGTCAGCTTTTCTAAAAACCTATAGTATGTTTAACAGAGTTGGGATATATCCAAGGTCGCTTAGCAGCAGTTAGAAAAGCTTTAGTTGTTAGTTTGTTTCATTTTAGCGTCCATCCAAACTTTTGAAATGACCAGGTTATTTTATTATTGATTCCGTTTCCTGCGTAAATAGATTTTCAAAAAGAAGTTGTCCTTGAATATTTTTATCATAAAGACACATTGTTATTCGAGAGGCCCTTTATTTAAAGCACCCTGTGAGCTGATAGGAAGAGTTTTTTCCTATATTCATCAGTGGAATGATTGTTCTATTTCGAATCATCCATTTTAGTTGCCTCTACTTTTGTGTGATTGGAACACGTGTGAGGCATTTGTCAGCTACTGAATGTTAACAACCGTGACCTATGGTTTGGCGACTGTCGCTCTTCGTCCAGGTGGTTGTCTGGGCATCCTTGCACTGTTAGCGCAATAACTTGAACAAACATTCTCTGATTTGACTAATATTTGCCATACAGATCTTTTGCAATAATATCTCAAGCGAGTTCGAAAACTGGCCTATCCTGATTTTTGTTACAGAGTTATTGGCCTTAATTAGTAAATTTTTATGAATTTTGAGCTCATTAGTGCAATAACTTGAACAAACATCTCTGATTTCACTACTATTTTCCATACAGGTCTTTTTCAATAACATCTCAAGCGAGTTCGAAAACTGGCCTAGCCTGATTTTTCGTTACAGAGTTATGGGACTTAATTAGTCAGTTTTTACGAATTTTAAGCTCGTTAGCACAATAACTTCAACAAATGTTCTCCGATTTGACTAATATTTGCCATACAAGTCTTTTGCAATAACATCGTAAGCTAGTCTGAAAACTGGCCTGGCCCAATTTTTCATTACAGAGTTATGGGCCTTAATTAGTCCATTTTTATGCATTTTGAGCTCGATGGCATCAATTTTTATGACTTTTGAGCTCAGCACGATGACTTTTCTGATTTTCAATAGAGGTACATGAAGAAAGTAGCCACAACTCGACGCCTGCATCTCCGATGCACACCTCTTGTTTCTGAAATGATCTCCGAACATTTTAGACGTAGTGTCAGTTCATTCCATACCTCATGGAAATCTCAGCTTCTTAGGACATGACTCCAAGTGAACGTGTTATGTAACTGTGTATGGTATGTCCAGAAAAATTAATCAGGAATGAGTCCTCTGCCATCCTCACCACAAATGCTAATTCCTATCTTCCCCGTAATTTCAATCCTGAAAAAAACTCATTCTCAACAAGTTGACAAAACACTTTGTTACATAGGGAATATGAGCTAACAGACTTTAATCAAGTAAAAGGCAACAGGTCACTACGTGCTCTGACAGAAGCCTCATGCCCTCAACATTCTCCAGAAAAAGTGCCACATGTGAAAGTGAACAAGAAATGTTATCCATTTGAAAGTGCACATTTATTTTAAAACATTTCTCGGATTTAGTGCAATCCCCAGAAAATCATTTCAATACAAATATTCATTTCCTCAGAGGTCAGGGCACCAGTTTTCTAAATTGTTTCATACATATTTTAATAAGAAAAATATTACAATTGGCTCATCAGCAATGTAAAATAGGATGTTACAACTTGTATTGAAAGTGTTCTGGCCAGACAAAATGCTGCCATTGTTTTAAGATGAGCACATTCTTAGTAACAGAAATCATCTTAAGTGGTAGAGTGCTGTAAGCCAATATTTGGGCTTTATTTTAAGTAATGGTACAGTACAAGTCAAAATAAGTTGTCGCATACCCACAATAAACTAAGTGTACTGCTGCTTCTGTGCTGATAAAATTAGAATCTGATATCATTTTCTGGAAAGCTCTCACTGAGAAATAATGTCAGATTCTGGTCTGATCACTGTATGAAGAGAAAGATAAATAGTTTATATTGGTTATCCTACTACTTATTATTTATTTATTTATTGATGTTTAAGGTCACATTTTTCTGCACAATAGCTAATCATGACCGCGACAGTTTTACGGGTGCAGGAAGCCATAGTACCTGGAGAGAACCACCGAGCAATGGCGAGCAACGGCAAGCAACGGTCAGCTCTCCAACATACTAACTCCACACAAGCAGGCTTAGCATTGGTTGAAGACATGTGCACCATTGACGTGCAGTATGCCTCAGCACACAGATTCATCATGCCCCACGTGGGCAATGGGGGTGAAGTGTCTTGCCCAAGGACACAATGCAGTTACCGCAGGTGGGGTTCAAACTGAGGACCTCTCAGCTTGCAGCCTGCACTCTACCCACTAAGCCACCATGCCCCCTATCCTACAACTTATTTTGACTTGTACTGTACTACAACTTTAATGCCTCATACTCAGTGGATGTGTTTCATATTATCTTTTAAGTGAAATTATTTATTTAATCTCTTAGATTGTTACACTTGCTGGCACTTTCCCATAAATTGCAACAAGGCAAAGACATGTGAACAAACATTGATTACCAAAAATAATTTAGCACTATACCAGTTAATAACATTTGAAACAAAGATTTGCCTTTTAGGTAATCAAGGTTAAAATTCAAATGGAATAAAATAGATTAATAATAGTTTGAGCTTGGTGGACACATTTTTCTGCTACTATGTAGTCAAAATGTTGAAGATTCATCTATTAGATAGTTCATATCACAAGTGTTACAGCTTCTTTGTTGTTTTTATTCGCAGTGCCAAGGTGTTACTTAACCCTTTGTGACTACGGTACGTAATATAACGCACAGAAATTGCCGTGCATTGCGACTACAGTACGTAATATTACATACTCTGACTTTGAACCCGAGTGAGTGCTTTTTCGTCCAGGAACATGATACTTCATAATTTCATTAAATAGAGTGTGGTAGACCAATCAGTATTTTCAATGTGCAATCATATTAATTGGTCTACCCTCAAAAAATGAATATGGACTCTTCCTGTCATTAAACTAATATGGAAGATACCACCAGGGTTCAAAGGTCTAATGATTGCATTTGTCATCACCCAAACCTGATTCTTTGTGACATTAAAACGTCATGAAACCATAGTCAGAAAGGGTTAACAAGCAATGATGGTCTATTATGCAGATATTTGTGCTATCTGAATATCGGATTTTCTCACCTTTTACAATACAATATGCCAATATATTTGCACGATTAAACACCCACAGAACAAAAGAAAACTGTTATGGCTGTGGATTAAATGAGCATTTCATCACTTCTTGATTCTTAATATATAGGAGGTGTATATTTAATTTCAGCAAAAAAGAGTAAATGCCTCCAGAGATAAAACAGTTATATCAACCAGAATAAAAAGACAGAAGTTGTCTGAAATGTTTCCCGGAGCAGATGAAATTGTTATTGACGAAATATTTGAAATGACAAGGTAAATTTCCTTCAGTTAATTATGTATAAGATCCAGCTTAATTGCACATTTCTTAATTGTATAACTCTGTTAACATAACTTTCAAATGCCAAACCATTTCCCATACCTTCAGTGTAAATTAAACTGTTAGTTGTATGCAGGTTATAGAATGAAATTCTGTTATTTAAATAAAAAAATCTTGTGATTTACCAAACAATTACACTGACAACCACTGGATTCTCTACATTTATAGACCTATTTGACCTAATTTCATCCAATATAAGTATTTAAGCTATATATCTTGTTTGAAAGACTTACATGAGCTCTGTCTGGAAGAAGCTCAGTTTATCACTGAAACACAAAAAATGACCAAATTCTTTTTTTCTGGCTGAGTGCTCCAGTCCCAAGTGCAGATTTCACAGCTTAACACTTTGAACCCTGGAACCCCAATTGTATCTTCCGTTCTAGTTGAATGTCATCAATGGAAAGGGGAGAGCAGTGGACCTCATACCGAAAGGTGCACAGTTTGCTTCCCACCCGGGACAATTGCATTGTGTCCTTGGGCAAGGCACTTAATCCTGATTGCCCACACAGGGGCACAGTGGTGCTGTGTACTAAGGCATTCTGCAAGTGGATGGTGTACTTGTCTTCAACCAATGCTAATCCTGCTTGTGTGGAGTTAGTATGTTGGGGAGTCTGACAGTTGCTCGCTGTTGCTCAGTGGTTCTCTCTGGGTACTCAAACTGTCCAACATGAGGTGACCCTGGCTATCGAAAGTGTTGTCAAATTCAAATAAATAAATGGGAAGAGTCATTGTTCGTTATTTGGGGGTAGACAAATTAACATTTTCATCACGCAGCCCCAAGGCTGCGCATTAAAAATATTGTTTGGTCATGAAGAAAACATCTACTTTATAAATTCAGATTGTATTACGATCCTAGAAAGACAAAACAGCCTCTCAGGTTCAAAGACTTAAAGGTTTCATATTCTGTGGATGTGGTTCACATTATCTCTGAAGTGAATTTATTTCATCTACATGTTTTTGTCTTAGTTTTTAGGTTACCTAGCTTTTAGATTACAATTGAATTTTGTTCCAGGTTTTCTTTACCAGCCACAATTTCATTACTTCAAGGACAGTTTGGAAACCCTGTCTCCAACCAACAATCTGAAGTCAATGATTTTGAAGAGAATCTTGATCTTTGCACTGGTATCATTAACTTTGTAAGTATTTTAGTTAATTACTCTCTTACCTAACAAATCGGCCTCATCCACCCAAATAATTTACAGATTGAGCTGTTGAAAAAATATTTTAAAAAAATTCAGCAAAAGCATATCAAGCAACTAGGGCCCTATGAATCACACTTTTTCGATTCGAATCAAATCTCAAATTGAATTGGATATATTATTCAAAATTGAATAAAATCTCAAATCAAATTCTTGGCATCTTGAAGTTGACCAATAAGGGGATTGGGGTCTGTAAACCTAATTGTTCCGACTGTGACAGCTCAAGTCCCAACTGATAAAATATTCCAGCTGCATCATCAAGGCATGCCTTCTTGGAAGGCATGCATTGATGATGTAGCTGGAATATTACCCAGGAATATGTGCGAGATTTACCTGCACTAAACACTGCACAGGACTAGCCACTTGCAGCAGCTCGTTGTCAACATTGTTTGGACACTTCAAGTTTGTTTTCAACAGTAGTAGACTAGTGAGACAGGAATTAGCATGGGAGGTGGCATGGATCAGATGCTATTTATGTTAATATAGATGAAATTAGACTCTGTCATTTTATTTACATACCAATTCCATCTGAACTACTCTTTTTGTGATACGACAACAATTACTAATCCCAATCTATATTCCAATGTAAAGATTTGAAAGGAAACAAATCAGGCTGTTGATTTCGAATCGAATATCAACCTAAGGTTTGAAACCAAATCGAATCTTGAAGCTTTGACCCTGCAAGTGACCCCTCATTGGAATGAGCTTGTTCCAATGAGGGGGGTTACATGATATGCTTTTGTTGAAATTTTGTGGAAAATTTGTGCAATAAAAAAAACTAATTAAAATAACCAACTTTAATATTGTGTGCATTTAGTAAAGGGTTAAACAATTGTATTTCGATTTGAAACTCCACACTCATGAAATTCAGTTTTTTTTTAATTGAAAAATAAGTGAATCAAATCAAATAGTTCTCGAAGAGTTGTCTTAGGATGAATAGCATAATGTGCTAGCTATTACAGAGTTTAATTCTAAGATGATTACTATCTTGCCTTATTGGAACAAAGTTTATCTGAGTGAGGTAAACCTATCCTTCCATCTTTCATTATGCCCCGTAAACTTATTTGAAAGTGTATACCAGAGTAACTAGTGCGGGCGATTGGGTGATTTGTTGGTCTGTTGAAATTGTGAGGAGCTACCTACTTCTACATTTCTTTATTGCTTTGAAACTTGGTATACAGTACAGCTGCCATGGACTGTCAAAATCCATGCATGGGCAGTGATGTCCACGCATGCGTTTACCAGGTATTAAAAACCATCATCAGCAAGGTTTTAATTAATGAAGCATCGGGTCATTAAATTTTTTAGGATTATTCCAATAATTAGTGTTTGGAATCTAATATTATTGCATCCATGGAAATATTGCTCACCCGTGGAAAGTGACGAGTGCACGGCGGCCATACCATACATGATCAACGTCAAGTCACTGTTGGTTGGGTTGAGCCTTAGAGTTATTATCCTTAAATTCATTAGGTCAGATCTTGTTGAATGAACTACGTCTGTATTTTTCATGATATTGGTTTAAAACTTGGTATACATTATCGGTTTTAAGTGCAGATGTGCGTGGCATAAATTTGCCTTCCGATTTGAGTGAACAACTTCTCAATTTTCCATTTTTAAAATATTGGCAAAAACTTGGTGTACATGATCTACATCAAGTACAAATGAGCGTGGGATAACCCTTTTTTGTTGTGGCTTCATTTAAGCACTACAGGGTTATGTCCCTTGAATTCTACTAATGTAATGGTATGGGAAAATCTCATGGAGTGAACTACTTCTACATTTCTTAATTGGTTTGAAACTTTGTATACATGATCTTAATTAAGTTGAAATCTTGTTTCCATATGAAATGAACAAATTCCAGAGTTAAATACTCACCCACCACCTGGTACAAAGTGTCTGTGAGAGGGTGGGTGTAGAAGGGGGTAGTTGTGTCTCTGGATTTCAATTTTTCAGGAACTCTTGGCAGAATGATGTGCTGCAATAACCTTTGTAAAAAATCTGCAGATTATTATAAACTTGATCAATATAATTACAGTTTGTTCAGCTGCTTTGTTTTTGGAAAATTAAAATATCACAAAGAAGATTTACTTTCTGTAACATGGCAGTTTACAGCCTCCACATGTATTGATTTGTCAGTGAAAATGCTAAAAAATAATCATTTCTGAGTAATTGAGAAAAACTGCTCATCATGTCAGGTGTTAACATTTTACTCAATATAGCTTGGGTATAACATTTGTGATATTTGTTTCTAAATAGTGAATCATATTTTACTTTTTCTTCCAAATTCATGGTTTATAATCCCTTAACCCTTAAGGGCCTGGACAGTTGTCCTGAATTCATACCAGAACCTGTACACGTCAAGTGGCTTAACAGTGATTTCTGGTCAAGTGTAGGCTGCTTTAACAGGCAGCCAAGACTTGACTAGAAACCTCAGCCTATGTAATTTGTTTATTATCAGCAGGACCTCATTAGGGTATGGTAAGGGCACCTGTTCTGAGGTTGTAATAGTTGGAAATAGGCCTTTAAGGGTTAAACTAGCTTGACATTTTCCAGTGGATAGTCATGAGTTACAAGCTGGAAGCAACAAAAATTGAAAAAAACCTTAAAATTTACATGGTCATTTTTTGCGTATAATGTGAGGCAGATCTGGTTAATTTGATAGGGAAAGCTGTGCCTTCTTTGAAGTAACACTTGGCAATACTTCTCACCATGTGAGCATGAACTGACCCCAGTTAATCAACTCACATCTTAACTTGTTGAGTGCCAAAAGACTATATTTGGTCTTCATTAAAATGTTTATGTACAACAATAATTATCTTATATTTCAACATACAGTTTCTTGTCAGCTGGAAGCAAATCACACTGTGTTGATATGGATTTGGTTTGTTGTGATTTAATAGAGAGTGCCTGTAGGCATTCTCTGTGTAACTGGTAGGATGCTAAATTAAATTTGGCCATCAAAGTTTGTTCATTTGTTTTTGCCCTGTTACAATTCGTGGGAGAGTGCCTGTTGGCACTCTCCCATAAATTGTATCAAGGCAAATCCTAACAGACTAAATAATATCACTTCAAAGACAATATGAAGCATAGCCACTGAATTTGAAGCATTTAAGTTGCGGTACTCGTTCTTCAGAATAGAACCAGCACTCTGCCAGCTAATGATAACAAAATAGTCACTGTGTAGTTAATAGTTACTAACCAGGGCTACACTCTCTCTGTGTACTATGCCACACTGCATACTGGAATAACCCAATCAGTAGTCCCTGTGTTGGTGGTTCCGTAATAGCAATCTTAGTGATTAAACAGCATGTCTGACAGTCATATCAGTAGAAATCTTACAAAGACTTTGTATCACAGTGTGCAAATCATTTTTATACGCCAGTTTAAAAAACGGTTGTATTATGTTATCAGTCTGTCTGTCTGTCCGTCTGTCCATCTGTCTGTCCGTCTGTCTGTCCGTAAACCATTTGGTTTCCGTTCATTTAAAGTCGAACGCCTTGACGGATCGACATCAAGCTTTCAGAAGTTGTTTTTAGCATTAAAATACAGGTCAAGTTCGATACTGGTGTTTCTCAGTCCATCTGCTACAGAGATATGGCCCTTTGAAAACACAATTTTTCTAAAAAAATTGGTTTCCGTTCATTTAAAGTCGAACGCCTTGACGGATCGACATTAAACTTTCAGAAGTTGTTTTTAGCAATAAAATACAGGTCAAGTTCGATATTGGTGATTCTCAGTCCATCCGCTGCAGAGTTATGGCCCTTTGAAAACACAATTTTTCTAAAAAAATTGCTTTCCGTTCATTTAAAGTCGAACGCCTTGACAGATCGACATCAAACTTTCAGATGTTGTTTGTAGCAATAAAATACAGGTCAAGTTCGATATTGGTGTTTCTCAGTCCATCCGCTGCAGAGTTATGGCCCTTTGAAACCACAATTTTTGAAAAAAATTGGTTTCCGTTCATTTAAAGCCGAACGCCTTGACGGATTGACACCAAATTTTTCAGATGTTGATTTTATACACCCGTTTGAAAAACGGGACGTATTATGTGAATGGTCTCTCCACCCGTCTGTCTGTCTGTCTGTCCATGAACACATTTCGTTTCTGGACGATAACTTTAGTTGTAATGGATTGAGCTGAGTTAAATTTGGCATGTGGATTTAGTATGACAAAATACAGGATGGGTTCGATTTCCGTTTCTAGAGGCCCATTTGCAGTAGAGTTATGGCCCTTTATTTATGAGAATTTAGCCCAACTTTTCGTTTCCGGACGATAACTTTAATTTGCCTTGACCGATTTATTTGAAATTTTCAGTTTTTTGTTTTTGACCACAAAATACAGCTCAAGTTCACTTTTGACCACAATCACATATACCTTTCCAGAGTTATTCCCCTTGAATGATTGCAAATTTGTGAATTATGTGGTTTTCGGATGATAACTTTAGTTTGCCTTGACCGATGTTTTCAAATTCTCAGATTTTATTTTTGACCACAAAGCACAGCTCAGGTTCACCTTTGGCCATAATCGCATGTACCGTTCCATAGTTATTCCCCTTGAATGATTGCAAATTTGTGAATTATGTGGTTTCCGGATGATAACTTTAGTTTGCCTTGACTAATTTGTTTCAAATTCTCAGATTTTGTTTATGACCACAAAGCACAGCTCTGGAGTTATTCCTCTTGAATTTGTGCATTTTGTGTTTTCCAGATTATAACTTTAGTATGGCCTAACTGTTGGACATAGAATGCATCAAATATTTGGTTTCCGGATGATAACTTTTATTATTTGTTTTCCGATTGGTTCCAAACTTGGTATGTTGTTTAATCACAACAAAATACAGGTCAAGTTCGAATATGGGGTTCGTCCAAACAATTTTCACCCTCACGCCCATCCTTCCCCCAACCCTTCTAAAATACAAAATGGGCGTATATTGTCCCGCTATGCGGTGCTCTTGTTAGATATTGCTTCGCAAATGGCAATGCAAAAACCAAACAAAAGATACCCTGTCCTGGGAGAGGAAGCTACTGGGCTCATGTATGTTACATACCATTATAAATACTATGAATCTAATACATTTTTCTAAAAGAGATATTGAGTTGATTGTTGTTATGAACAAATAATACACAGAGAATATTAAGTTAACAGAAATGCTTGATAGAAGATAACTGTTTCTGCACATATTTATTTAGGCGGAGTCTGAAAATGAAGTGGATGGTAGATGTCAAGATAATTTTATAGATTACAGAGGTGAAGCAAATCTCCATTATAAGTTGAGACAAGAGTGCTTTGAAAAAGCTCAGGAAGCACACCAGAGAGGCATGAATCAGGTCGCATATTTCTATTCACAGCAGGTAAATGTATTCACTCATCACATTCATTGTGGTTATTTATCTTGAAAAGTAGAAATAAAGATACTAACAAGGCCTTAAATTTACTAATTATTTAGTAAGACATGACTATGTTGATCTATGTTGTAGTAACACTGTTAAACATACCATTTATTCTTCTGTCAGCTTTTCTCTTGCTTGAAAAATCTTTAAAATGAATTATCAGGAAAATGGTTGCCTGGAATAAGTTAAGATACAGAAACACTTAATGAAAAGTCCTTCCTGTTCAGGCCAACTGGTTCAAGCGTTTTTAATTTGAAAATCCAGTTGATTTCGGTGTGACGACATTTCTCGGTCGTGTTTGGGTGGTCCGGGTCAGAGTTAAGTACCTGTATGATACGATACTGAAGGTCAGTAATTTTATTCATGTGGTTGTTAAAGTATATGGCTACTGGGATATCTCGTTTGTGTTGAATGTTAGCTGTGTGCTCTTTAATGCAGAGTTTAAAGTGGCATTTAGTTTCACCAACTTACTGCTTTTTACATATTTTTTGCAGGTGATTGAGTAAATGCTGTTACAGGTTAGGCAGTTCGTCCTGCTTGAGCCCCGGTACCGTTAGTGGTTTCAAGTCTTTTGGTTACATACGTATAGTCCAGTTTCACTTGATTTAAAGAGATTTGTATGATTTTCCCAGTGGCTTCAATGAGGGTGTCCTGAAGGCGAGCTTTACAGAAGTCATTACGTGGACTGCGTGGTGTTGGTATGGAGGCTCATAGTCCTTTCGGTGAGAGGTTGTTGGAAATACATCTCTCCAGGAACACACCTTGTAACTCTAGTTTCAGTTTTTTGATGGTGAGGTTACAGACTGTTCTGTACGCCAGGCAGTTTATATTGTTAACTAGTGTAGTTATCAATGACTCACTGTCATTTTGACGTCTTTTGGACCGCCTTTCTGAGCTGGCTGTATCGTCATTATCTATGATGGTTTGCATGCTCGTGCTAGAGGTGAGGCTAAGTTCACTTTCTGAGCTCATGGTCGTGCTGGTTGATGCCATAACTTTCCCAGTAGGTCAAATACTATGAACAAATTAAACTGACTATGAAAGTCTGAGAGGGCCTAGTGTTCTAGTTATCCCTAATGTGTTATTACTTGGCTAGCCTAACCGGTTTCGTTCTTAGTTGAACTTCGTCAGAGGCGGAATATACTGATTAGCCAGGGATTATATATATTTGGTGTCTGGCTAATGACAGTTGGCAAATGCATTGGCGAGGCCTATACCAACACAACCGGACCACCCACAAAAAAGAGGGTATAGTTAATTGCACAATTTGTAATAAGGCCTTTTGTCGTGCCGAATACCTCCGCAAACACCTAACAAGAGTGTGCCACCAAAACCATCTCACACTCAACACACAGAATCCTACAAGCACAGAACCTCTGAGAGATCTACTGAGGCAGCAGTGAGAGAAATTTTTACCATGCCTGTAAACATCATGACCAAAAAACATAACCAGTGCACACAAATGAAACCAATGGACACTGAACTGAACCGTGACAATTCCACAGATATGGCAACCACCTCCACACCACCTAGACCTGAAGTTAGTACATCGATTCGGTCACCAAATTGGGCGGATATGATCCTAAACCAGGACATTGGTTCACCCGCCCAAGCATCGCCGGACACAAACATCACCACCCTATACAACAGTGGGAAAGTCCTCAGTTATCCTGCCCGGATTCTATATGCAGACATGTGAGACAAAATACAGTGATGAAAAGATTGTATTGAAGAATAAACAAGCAACACAGATATGTATCTACATCTATTTTAATTCTCAATAATATACAGTTCTTCATTTCATCTTCCTTGTGTCAATCCCCACAACAGCCTTCCAATGGTTAGACTCCAATTAATTAATTGCACGAACCAACGCATTTGCCAAAAAAGACTGTATTCGCCAAGACCAGCAACTGTTGCATTTGCCACCGCACTCGCCACACGGCTGCAGTCATTCGCCAATGCATTCACCAACTGTCATTCGCCAGGCATTCGCCAGACACCAAATATATATCATCCCTGGCTAATCAGTATATTCCGCCTCTGACGAAGTTCAACTAAGAACGAAACCGGTTAGGCCAGGCAAGAAATAATACATTAGGGATAACTAGAACACTAGGCCCTCTCGGACTTTCATAGTTTAATTTGGAATTAAGTTAAGGTAAACTTTTTCAGATTACCTACATTTTACAGTATTGTATTTGTATATTTCCAAATATTTATGTTCAGGTTCTACAACATATATCCATATTTTTGTACCAGAACCAATGGCCCAGACTTAGCTGATCCAAACTCAATAATATTAAGGGCCAAACACAAATTTTGAACCCCCAATCCCCAAATTTTGCATACAATTCCGTGACTTGAAAATCCTATCTGGCCCTCCATACTCTTAGTACTGCGCATGCGTAGTACCCAGGAAAAGACTGGAATTGGCACAAAGCATCATTCTTTTGTTTGGCCCAAGTCAGAAAATATTTGAACTGACATCTGTGCCATAAATTCTCATTTTTTTATACTGTACCAATGACCCAGACATAGCTGGTGCTAACTCTTAAAATAATGGGCCAAACACAAATTTTGCCCCCCAATCCCCAAAATTTGCATCTAAAACCAAAGAAAACATGTCCTGAATGGCCCTCCACACTTCACCTCTACTGCGCATGCGCAGTGTCAAGGACGTTCTGAAATTGGCGCCATTAATCATTCTAAGTTTGGCCCTTCATCCGTTAACATCTGACTGATCTTTGTGCTTGTAAATCTCAGTTTAAATGATGCCAGACACATAAATATTAGTGAAATGGTGATTCTAAGGAGGATAGAGAAGGAGGAGAGGAATAATGTGTGACAGAATATTATCAGGGCTGTAACTTAAATTTTTTTAATGAAATTATGTTAAGTTACCTATTTTCGAGGCGGCAGCCATTTTGTTGTCATTCTGATTATTTAGTTACACTGATTTTTCAAGGTTTTCCTCTCTCCCTTTCCTTTAAGTCCCCTCTTGCTATTCTCCCATGCTTTTGGCATAGTTTCTGTAATTATTATTACTAAAATTTCTTGGGAGTTTTAGCTGAATAACAGAATGAATTCTGTTCTTTTCCCCATGTTTACGTCTTCACCTACGGGTGGTTAGGCGTTGTGTTCTGCATCTACCATCTGATGTTCTGCAGTTTCTTCCCTGGAAGTCTCTGTTTTGCATCAGATAGTGTATTTTTGGTAACTGATTCCGGGCCTGGGTGCCTGGAGTCTTATTTAGTGTTTTTACATTCATTGTTTACATTTACAACAGCCCTCTGTGTGAGGGGGGGATTTCTTGAAAATAATATCTTGATGTTATTTTAATCATAACTAGATACATTATTATTGTTCGTAAGTGTTGAATAAATTGTTTAAAATATTTTTAAAATTTTTGTCCACACTTAGGCTTGGGATCCATTGGGGCTGAACGTTACTTTTCAGAAACTTGGGCTATTCTGAAAAAATATTTTTTCAAAATATTTTGATTTCAATTATTTTTTCTATATTAATGGATCATATTATTATTATGTATTTTGATTGCCAGGGGTTCGTGCGAGTACCAGGACTTGTTTTCTTTTCACATTGAAAGGATTTTGATCAATTGTAATAAGAGGAAGTCTTCCTCTGACTTTTATAGTCATTCTATATGTGGTCAGTGTACTCGCATTAACTCCTGTTCTGTATCGTATGATTTCGATGACAACATGGGAAGCGTATGTCACGGTATGTTAGTGGGGAATTGGACACTCCGGTCCTTTCCCCGCAGGGTCACTCTACTTTATCAATTTCTATTTCAGACGATCAAGATTAGGGTGATGTATCTGTGATGTCTTCCAACAGTGTGCCTCCGTCGTCACAATTAATGAAGGGCTAGCGGAAAAGTGCTCATGTAAATACGCCAATTGCCTAAGAGGACCCTAGTAGGTTCGACGGCCTTTGACGTCCGCTAGCTCGCCCGGTGTAGCGTCCATTCATCGAATGGTTCGGCAGCCGGGTTCGTCCGTTGCGGTCTAGAAGGAGTTTTGGGGTGATGCGAGCACTATAAATCAACCAAATGCACACCCAGTGACGACGGATTAGAGGGAGAACGGAGGAAGCCTTTTAGTCCGGTTCATAGCTCGTTCTGGTCCATCCGGACGGCGAGCGAGAGAGGCCCCTCTCTCGTACAACAACATCTGGCCCCAGATGTTGTGGTACAAAATGTTTCGCATTCGGAGCATACGTCCGTCGCTCGGGACGCTCCGACATATAGTCAGTCCGGAGTAGACTGTCAATAAGGCTTCCTCATTCTCATGGTAGCGCACACGACCGCTCTTGGCTACGTGACTTCGGATATCCAGTCAGCTTCGCCAGTCTGAGAATCATCGGCGACCAGGTCACACCATCCGGTAGCCAGGGACACGAGGCCTGCAGACTCCGGACGTTCGCATAGGAAAGTGTGCGGGAGTCAATGTACACGGAGCTTCTGGCGGCAATGCATCGTAAGACCGCTACTGCACAGGCCTCGGGAACGGACGTGCTTTCGTAAATAGCACAGTTTATCGCAGCATCCCAGCATCAACTGAATCTGTCGCATATTTTTTATCCGACGATGCTGGGTCGGGACGCTCTGCGGAAGCGGGTACGGACGTCTGAAAATTTCATCCGGTCCGACGGGATACCGAAAGGGATTTGGAGGATTTCGAGCTTTCCCTTTCGGAACAACATATGCTGTTGTGTAGGTCATCTGACTTGATCTTCTACAGCTTCTTTCGTCGGACCAGAATGCTGCGATGCCGGATGAGAAACTGATAGCGTTGGTGGACTTAGAAATTTTTGGTTCGGTTCAGGGACATCGTCCCTCAGTTCCGACATAGTCCAATAATGTCACACAAACTTTCGAATTATTGAACGACGCTATATATAATATTATTAAATGCTTGCTATAACCAAGCATTTCTGGTTTCTTGTTCGCAAAGTTACGGAGATGTCTTTCGAAAGTGTGCCTCTGTCGTCATAGTAAATGAAGAGCTAGCGGCAATAAGTGCTCATGGAATATGTCTATCGCCTAAGAGATCCCTTGTAGGATCGACGGAGTGACATTCGCTAGCTCACCCAGTGTAGCGTGCATTCATCGAATGGTTCGGCTGCCGGGTTCGTCCGTTGCGGTCTAGGAAGGACATTTGGGTGATGCGGGCACTATAATTACTTCAGTACTCACCCAGTGACGGCGGATTGAGGACAGATCGGGGAAGCCTGTTAGTCCGGTTCCTGGCTTGTCCAGGTCCATCCGGGCTGTGAGCGAGAGAGGTCCCTCTCTCGTCCAACAACATAGGGGACCGCATGTTGTGGTTCAGATATTTTACATTCGGAGCATATGTCTGTCGGTCGGGACGCTCCGTTATTTTGACAGTCCGAGAGACTGTCGATAATGCTTCCTCATCCTCACAGCAGGGCACACGACCGCACATTGGCTACGTGACCTCGAGTATCCGATCATTCAGTGATTCCACGGCGAATAGGTCACGCCATCCGGTAGCCAAGGGACACGAGGCCTATACACTCCGTTCGCTCGCATATTGGTAGTATGCACGGGGTAACGATCACGGAGCTTCCAGCGGCAATGCATTGTAGGACCGCTTCTCCTCAGGCCTCAGTGACGGACGTGCTATCCGAGCTAGCACAGTTGTTTTGCAGCATTCCAGCAATCGACAGTTTCTTACTCGAATCAGGAATTATCTGACGGCGCTGGGTCGGTGCGGTCCACGGTTGCATTAGGTACGGACGACCGAACGCTTTATAGGGTCCGACAGGATGGCGAAAGGGATTCGAAAGATTTCAAGTTTTCCCTTTTGTAGCATTGGAAGCTGCCATTCATATCTTCTGGCATTATCTTCCAGTAATTGTTATTTCGGACTACATTGCTGCGATGTTGGATAAGAGACTTATAGCATCATTGGACACGGAATTTTGGATCGGTTCAGGGACATTGTCCCTGACTTACCGACACAGTCCAATAATGTCATTACAACATGTGTTTTATTTTTCAACGCTATATATGCATATAAGCCTGCTACCAAGCATGATAGTTTAGTTTCTTGTCCGCAATGCTCATTTCTGCCGTTTTATCATTTATACGAATAATTTATTTTGGCAGAGCAGGGCATACCGAGAGTTCATATGCGTCTAGACAGCGTGGTTAAAGACTGGAAATATTCTTTTTCGCCATCTATGTCTTTTCCAACCACAATGTTGGAAACGACAATGATGTCTAATAGACTTAACTTAGACGCTTTATCATACGTAATCCACCTTACTGAGGCATTATCATTACGTCTTCAAGAAAAGATTTACGGGATATTATTCTCAATGTGATTTCTTTTGAGGGCAGTAGTTTGTTCACGTATAACTCCGCCCTTCAGTGGCTGATTGGAGTTGGTTAGACGTGACCCAGCCCTAGCTACATCCACGCGCGTGGATAGTAAGGTGAAGAACTCTCTCAGAGTCGCTTCGTTCTCGGAGAAGCCTCTCTTCGACGTCAACTTTTCAGCAATCCATGAATTGCTCGATTTACACGTTCTCTTGTCTATCTAGTGTTTCAAGAGATTCAGACTGGGGCAAACATTCGGTGGTTGACTCAGAGAGTGCCACTGCAGTTGCCGGATCCAAGTGTTATAGTTATGACGGTTACCAGTCAAACAGATTGGGATATTATATTGATCCCAACGGATTCGAAGTGCCAGGGTCTTTGGGTTCCGCAGTCTCTAAGCAAGCAATTATCTTCCGCGGAATAATGTTTTTAGGCTTGCTTTATGTCATTGCATGAACATTATTCAGAAACGCATGTCCAAATCCTGTCCGTTAATTCGACAGTAGTGGCGTATCTTCGGAACCAGGGAGGCACTCATTCGTTTCCGTTATTCAATTTAATGGGAAGAATCCGTCTGTTGGTTATAGTACATCAAGTTCTGTTTCGGTCCGTCATATTCCGGGTCGTCGGATTGTTTTACCGCACTCCCGTTCACTTAGGGGTCGCTTGTTGTCGTTAGAATGGACTCTCAACAAACAAGTATTCAATCAGATTTGCTATCTATGGGAGCGCCCAATGATAATTTATTTACGACACTGCTTGCTAATCAATTGCAGACGTATGTGTTGGCTTGTCCGGATCTCTGAGCTAATGTTGTTAACGCTCTATTGATCTAATAGGACGGAATGATAAGATACGCGTATCCTCCGGTGCTGTTGTTTCAGCAGGTATTGCTAGGATAAACAACCACAATACATTTCTGTTGATAGCATCTCTATCTTCACAGAGACCGTGGGTAATTTACTCTCATGTCTACTGTGGGACTTAACGCGAAATCTTCCTCAATGAGAGGATCTTTTTTTGCTGGGTAAATCGTGTCATCTTTATCACAACCCGCAAGGTCGCAACCTTCACGTATTCCGTTGTGTGGTCCGTATTGCATTGTAAGCATTGTACTGGACGAGCTTTGGACGCGATTTCTAACTATAGGAGATCCTCTTCTTCGCTATTCTATGCTGCTAAAGTGGAGGCTCTTCCGTTGTTGGTGTAGGGATCACTGTGTTCATATTGTTGATCCCTCCATACTACTCATTGCAACTTTTTAGTATACTTGTTTGACAAGATCTACTGCAGCCTGTTATTATTAAGGTTATAGGTTTATGTTACCTCATACCTATGCACTCTATGATAGTTTACAATTGAGTCTTATGTCTCTTTATCTAGTCATTTAGTAACTTTTTGATAAATAGACTTAGAATCTTTAGATTAAATTCCTATATGGAATTTAACTTCGGTTCTTATTCAGCTAAGTAATCATTTGAGCTTCTGGAAACAGTAGTTTTCAAATTCTGACCTTTTAGACAGTAATTCTGTTGGCTTCTCTTTTACTGAAGAGTCAGTGAGTTTCATGCACTATCGATGGATGATTTTCACTTTCGTAGTTTTGGAATCACTACTTCCTTTACTATTTAGGTTGGATTTTTGCATAAGAGTTAGGCTGCTAATATCCGGAACCTATTGTTATTAAGGTCCTTCTGTCTTCGTACGGGCATAGGCCTTTACTCTGTCCGGTTAGAGTTTATGTATTTATAAACAGATATCTGTTTATTACTACGGGCGTAAGCTTCTTCTGTCTTTGATGCCTAATAGAAGGACGTTACGCTCCATTCTATTGCTAATGGATTCAATTAACTATCGGTACTGCTTATAGTATATCATTGACTCAGCAGTTATGCTTAAGATTTCGGCTCATGAAGTAAGAGTTCTTCTACATCTTGGGCTTACATTAATAGTGTCGCTATTATAGATTTTTGAAGGCTGCTCATTGCGCTCAGCCATCCACATTCATGAATTTTTATCTCAGAAATATCGAGTCCATTTCTGGAGGCCTCTATTATTAGGTCCATTTTCTACTGCTCAGAATGTCATTCACTTAACAGTTGCTACTATAGCTAGGTAGGCTGTCTGTTTCGGCAGTGACTCCGTTCTGCTGCCCTCTTCGCTCTGGGCTATTTGACCCAGGGCAAGAAAAATGGGGGGGCGGGGGAGGGGAGGGTGTTCCCTTGGGTCACCTGTTTTACTATGAAAACAAGGGGATACCTTTTCTGGAGTTAGTAATTCTGAGCTGTTATTGGGATGGTTGTTTAATGAGAAGTTTATGTTTTAAAAATTCATTCAAGTCTTAGTTTTTAAAGTATAGCTTTTGAAAATAGCACGTGTCAACGGACATGATTATGCAATCCTCAGACACTTTTAAGGAGTATAAGAGTCTCTATTCTCTAGACTTACTTTATTTATTGGCTTACTTTAAAAATTATTAGTATAAGGATTATATTGGATATTAATAGAGTACATGGATGTATGATGCTTAATTTTGGAAGGTGTTGTATCTTTCTAATTTATCATAAATAAGAAAGATACATATAAGGCCTATTACTTCTTTTTCCCTAGAGGGGATGACTCTGTTTTATATTATTGAGCGTATTCCATCTTGCTCTATGTCCTTGGCCCTCCAGCCTTTTTACTATTCATCTATGTCTGGGTCATTGGTACAGTATAAAAATGTTAAAAAATTTATAGTAATTTCTATATTTTTTATACTTACCAATGACCCAGACAGGGATGGCCCTCCCAGGAGTTGGGAACTCTTGCCTCCCCGCTGAGTACATAGCGCTTACCAGGCACTGGTTATTAGAATGATTAATGGCGCCAATATCGGAACGTCCTTGACACTGCGCATGTGCAGTAGAGGTGAAGTGTGGAGGGCCATTCAGGACATGTTTTCTTTGGTTTTAGATGCAAATTTTGGGGATTGGGGGGCAAAATTTGTGTTTGGCCCTATATTTTAAGAGTTAGCACCAGCTATGTCTGGGTCATTGGTAAGTATAAAAAATATAGAAATTACTATAATTTTTTTAACTTTTTAAGATGCCAGACAAAAATCAATGATGGCTTTCATGGATTCGACAGTGTAGCAGAATGTTAGAAGTGAATAACGGTGGTTTTGGATGTTCAGGGCTGTAACTTTATAAATTTTTATACTGTACCAATGACCCAGACTTAGCTGGTGCTAACTCTAACAAAACCAGGGCCAAACACAAATTTTGCCCCCCAATCCCCAAAATTTGCATCTAAAACCAAAAGAAATCATGTCCTATAGGACCTCCATACCTCGCCCCTACTGCGCATGCGCAGTGTCAAGGACGTTCCAAAATTGGCGCCAATTATCATTCTCTGTTTGGCCCTTCATCAGTCAACATCTCACTGATCTTTGTGCTTGTAAATCTCAGTTTAAAGGATGCCAGACATGTAATTATTGGAGAAATGGTGATTCTAAGGAGGATATAGAAGGAGGAGAGGAAAAAGGAGTGACAAAAAATAATCAGGGCTGTACTTAAAATTTTTTATGAAATTATGTTAAGTTGCCTATTTTCGAGGCATGGGCCTCTTGTTGTCATTCTTGCTAAAAAGTTGCACTGCTTATTCAGTGTTTCCTCTCCCCTGGTCTTCTAAGTCCCCCCTTGCAATTCTTCCATGCTTTTGGCATATTTTTGAGAAAGATCATTTCTAAAATTCTCTTGGGAGAGTTGCTTGGTTACAGAATGTTTTCTGTTATTTTCCCCATAGTTACGTTTTCACCCATGGGTGTATAAACGTTGTGTTCTGCATCTTCCATCTGATGTTCTGCAGATTCTCCCCGGGAGTCTCTGTCTTGCATCAGATAGAGTGTAATTTTGATGACTGATTTCGGGCCAGTTTTTTCAGTGCCTGGAGTCATGTTTTCTGGTGTTTTACACTGTTTGTTTACATTGGCAACAGTCTCTTTTGAGGGGGGCTGTTTGCCTTTGGTGTAGTTTATCTCACTATAAGATACATTTCTATTATCCGTAAGTGTTGCATTAATTATTTAATATAAATTTAAAATTTTTGACCACACTTAGCCATCGGATCCATCGGGGCTCAACGTTACTTTTCAGAAACTTGGGCTTCGCTGAAAAAATACTTTTCAAAAATTATTTTGATTTGCAATTGTTTTTTCATTATTAATGGATCATGTTATTATGTATCTTTATGTCAGGGGTTTGTGCAAATAACTAGGACTTGTTGTTGACTTTTCACAATGAAAGGATATTGTTCAAATTGTAATAGGAAGAAATCTTGCTCTGACTTTCATGATCATTGTATTAATTGTAGTCAGTGTTCTCGCACTAATCCCTGTTCTATATGTCAATATTGGGATGACAAACATTGGAAACGTGTGTCACGGTATGTTGTTACTGGAGAAAGGGCTATGCCGGCTCTTTCTCCGCAAGGTCACTCTACTCTCTCAGTTTCTATTTCAGAGGAACAAGAACAGGGTGATGTTTCCATGTTATCTTCCGCAAGTGCGCTTCCGTCGTCACAAATGAATACAGAGCTAGCGGCAAAAGTGCTCATGGAGATTAAACAAATGTCGTCCGCTAGCTCGCCCGGTGTAGCGTCCATTCACCGAATGGTTCGGCAGCCGGGTTCGTCCGATGCGGTCCAGGAGGAAATGTTGGGTGATGCGAGCACTATAAACATTCAACGTGCACACCCAGTGACGGCGGATAGCAGGCGAGATCGGAGGAAGCCTTTGAGTCCGGTTCCTAGCTCGTCCAGGTCCAGCCGGGCCGCGAGCGAGAGAGGCCCCTCTCTCGTACAACAACATCTGGGACCAGATGTTGTGGTACAAAATGTGTCGCAAGCGGAGCATACGTCTGTCGCTCGGGATGCTCCGTTGTATAGGCAGTCCGCGGAGACTGCTCAGGCTTCTTCCTCTCGTCAGCGCACACGACCGCACCTTGGCTGCGTGACCGCCGATATTTTACCAGCTTCGCCGATCAAGGATTCTTCGGCGACCAGGTCACACCATCCGGCAGCCAGGGACACGAGGCCGATGGACTCCGGACGTTCGCATAGAAAAAGTATGGGGGAGCCATCTGATGCGGAGCTGCCCTCGGCGAAGCAGCGAAAGACTGCGCCTTCGCAGGTCTCGATGCCGGACGTACTTGTGCAGATAGCACAACTTATCGCAGCATCCCAGCAGCCGACAGAAACGGTGTCGGATCGGGAATTATCCGACGGCGCTGGGTCGGTACGCTCCGCCGAAGCATCGGGGGCAGACGACCGGGAGCATCATGAGGTCCGACCGGATGGTGAAAGGGATACGGATGACTTGGAGCTATCCCTTTCGGAACGACATAAAGCTGCCGTGGACTTCATCCGGCACTTTCTCCCTCAAGTTGTTCCGTCGGGCCAGACTGCTGCGGTTCCGGACAAGAGGATTATAGCGTCATTGGACTCTGAATTTTTTGAGCGGTTCAGGGACATCGCTCCCGAGTTTCCGACTCAGTCCAATAATGTTGCAAGAACATTTGAATTATTGAACGACGCTATATTTAAACTTGCTTCCAAAACGGGGAAAGCAGGTTTCTTGTCCGCCAATACTCTCAACCTGCCTTTCATCAATGCAAGGAATAAATTCGACACGGCAGGACAGGGTATTCCGAGAGTTCTTCTGCGTATGGACGACGAGGCGGAAGACTTGGAGCTATCATTACCGTCGTCGGCGTCTATTCCAACCACAGTGTTGGAAACAGCTATTTCGTCTAACAGAGCCAGTTTAGATGCCTTATCTTACGCAGATCACCTTACTAAGGCGTTATCACTGCGCCTTCAAGGGAAAGAATTTCAGGATATACAATCCTCTTTAAGACTTCTTTCAAGGGCAGTAGCTTATTCCACGTGTAACTCCGCCCTTTCAGTGGCAAACCTGGAGTTGGTTAGACGTGACGCAGCCCTAGCTACATCCACACTCGTGGATTCTAAGGTGAAGAACTCTCTCAGAGTCGCTACGGTCTCCAGAGAAGTTCTCTTTGACGGCAAGCTTTCTGCAATTTATGATAAAATTACAAAGAAAGCTTTGGATTCTCTATTGTTCAAATCTGCTTCTAAGAAGTCGGATACGGCAGACAAGAATAAGACAGGCACTTCTGGGTCTAATGCGTCCAAGAGAGGTTCCTATAGAGGTTCCGGTGCGTCCTCTTGGTCTTATTCGAGAGACCGTCAAGGTAGCGACTCACGTTCGGGACGTCCTTCGGGCCGGGACAACCGGTCGGACGCGCCGAGGTCAACGGGACGAGGTGCGGGTCGTGGAGGACGTGGTTTTTCCTACCGCAGGCCTCGCAGGTCCAGGAGGTGATGGCTTAAACCTCTATCGCGTACCGGTTGGCGGAAGGTTGTCGAGCTTTTCACAAGAATGGGCGTCGATTACGGACGACCCTTGGGTGAGAGGAGTGACTTCGGAAGGTCTAAAGATATCCTTCAAACGAAAGCCTCCATTAACTCGAAGTCCAAAATGGACTCAACTTCCGTCAAATCCGCAGAAAAGGGACGCTCTATTATCAGAGGTGCAGTCTCTTTTAATGTAGAACACGGTAGAGGTCGTAGAAAACCAGGAGACTCCGGGATTCTACAGCCATCTGTTTCTGGTTCCGAAACCAGACGGCTCGTTCCGTCCAGTCATAGATTTGAGCTGGATAAACAAGCTGATCGTCGCTCCGAAGTTTTATATGGAGACGATTCGGTCGGTCAGAGCGAGTATTCGGGTGAACGATTATGCAACAAGCATAGATCTCAAAGATGCGTACTTTCACGTCATGGTACATCCGACATTCAGAAAGTATCTACGCTTCGCAGTCCTAGGAGTGGTGTTTCAATTCCGGGCGATGTGCTTCGGATTGAATCTAGCACCCTGGACTTTCACTCGGGTAATGAACTCGGTAATGATCTATTTCCGAGCTCATTCGTCTGCGGTAACGTCGGCCTACCTGGACGACATTCTTCAGAGGTACGGCAACGAGTTAACGCTTCAGAATGATGTTCAGAATCTACTTCTATTGCTCCGACGTCTCGGTTTTATAGTGAACGAGAAGAAGTCGGATCTGGTGCCGTCCAAGTCATTCACACATCTGGGAATGAGCTTCGAGATGCACAACAGTCTCGTTCGTCTGCCGTTAACCAGAGCGAAATTAGTCAGTTGTTACGCTCGCTATTGTCTGCACGCAGACAAAGTCACAGCGAGAGAATTTATGAGACTGATAGGTCTGTGCGGAGCCGCTGCGGATCTCATTCCGATGGGGCAGTTACGCATACGTCCTCTCCAAATTTTCTTGACTCAGAATTGGAGTGTGAAAATTCATTCGCTCGACATAGACGTTCTCTTGTCAGATCAAGTGAAACAAGAGATTCAGACTTGGGCAAACACTCAGG
The DNA here is from genome assembly GCA_031216915.1 of Pictodentalium vernedei. Lineage (NCBI taxonomy): Eukaryota > Metazoa > Mollusca > Scaphopoda > Dentaliida > Dentaliidae > Pictodentalium > Pictodentalium vernedei. The sequence continues at coordinate 508,482,955 of CM062297.1, read as the reverse complement.
GAGTTCCGCTGCAGTTGCCGGATCCGAGTTTTACCATTATGACGGATGCCAGTCAAACAGGTTGGGGTGCATCATTGATCCCAACGGATTCGAGATGCCAGGGTCTTTGGGATCCGCAATTCCTGGGCAAGCACATAAACATCAAGGAAATGATGTCAATTTGGCTTGCGTTACGTCATTGGATGGACATTATTCACAATGCTCATGTCCAAATCCTGTCCGACAATACGACAGTAGTGGCGTATATACGGAATCAGGGAGGCACTCATTCAGTTCCGTTGTTCAATCTAACGGAAAGAATCCTTCTGTTTGCGCTAGAACATCAGGTTCTTCTTTCGGTCCGTCACATACCGGGTCGTCTGAATGTACTAGCAGACTCCCTTTCACGAAAGGGTCGCTTGTTGCCGTCGGAGTGGACTCTCAACAAACAAGTATTCAATCAGATTTGCTACCAATGGGAACGGCCAATGATAGACTTATTTGCGACACATCTCAACAGTCAGTTGCAGACGTATGTGTCTCCGTGTCCGGAACCAAGAGCATTTGCAGTAGACGCTTTGTCGATCCCTTGGGACGGAATGATAGGATATGCGTATCCTCCAGCGCCGTTAATTCAGCAAGTATTGCTAAAGATAAAACAATCTCAGTGCAAGATTCTGTTGGTAGCATCTCTGTCTCCACAGAGACCGTGGATAAATCTACTCAGGTGTCTGTTGTGGGACCTTCCGCGAAAGCTTCCTCCACGGGAGGATCTTCTTTCGCAGGGGAAATCGCGTCAACTCCATCACAACCCGCAAGGTCTCAACCTTCACGTTTTTCCGTTGTGCGGTCCTTCTTGCATGGCAAGCACTTTACAGGACGAGCAGTGGACGCGATTTCTAACTGTAGGAGGACCTCCTCTTCGCTAAACTATGTAGCTAAGTGGAAGGTTTTTCGTCGTTGGTGTAGGGATCATTCTGTAGATATTTTCGATCCCTCTATACCAGACATTGCAAACTTTCTAGTATACTTGTTTGACGAAATCAAACTGCAGCCTGTTACTATTAAGGGTTATAGGTCTATGTTATCTGATACCTATGCACATCATGATAGTTTACAAATTGGATCTAATGTCTCTTTATCTAAGTTGGTTAGAAACTTCTCGATAAATAGACCCAGAACTCTTAGGTTAATTCCTAAATGGAATTTAGCTTGGGTTCTTCTTAAATTGAAGGAAAAGCCATTTGAACCTCTTGGGACAGTAGATTTCAAATTCTTATCTTATAAGACAGCTTTTCTCTTAGCTTTCTCTTCTGCTAGAAGAGTCAGTGAGCTTCATGCACTATCGGTGGATGATTCTCACTATCGTAGTGTTGGGAACACTATCACCTTCACTACTAATGTGGGTTTTTTAGCTAAGAATCAGGCTCCTAATAAATATCCGGAACCTATTGTCATTAAGGCTCTTCCATCTTCAGACGGGCGTAGGCCTTTACTCTGTCCTGTTAGAGCGTTACGTATCTATAAACAGAGATCTCAGTTTATCAGAAAGGGACGGAAACGTTTCTTTCTGTCTTTGATGCCTAATAGAAGGGACATTTCAGTCCATTCTATTGCTAGATGGATTCAATTAACTATCCGTACTGCTTATGAGAGTTTATCTTCTTCTCAGCAGTCTGTGCTTAAGATTTCCGCTCATGAAGTAAGAGCTCTTGCTACTTCTTGGGCTTACGCTAATAGTATTGCTATTACAGATTTAATGAAGGCTGCTTATTGGTCTCAGCCATCCACATTCACGAATTTTTATCTCAGAAATATTGAGTCCATTTCTGGAGACCTGCATTGTTTAGGTCCGTTATCTGTTGCTCAGAATGTCGTCCACTAAACAGTTGCAACTATAGTTATGCAGGCTTTCTGTTCCGGCAGTGACTCCGTCCGGCTGCCCTCTTCGCTCTGGGCTATTTGACCCAGGGCAAGGGGAAGGGGGGGGGGGAGGGTGTTCCCTTAGGTCACCTGCTTTATAGTGAAAAGCAAGGGAATGCCTCCTCCAAAGTCAGTATTTCTGAGTCGCTTCCGGGATGGTTTTAAAGTGTAATATTAATGTTAAAATTCATTCATGTCATATTTTTAAAGTGTAGCTCGGTGTGAAGCATTTGTATATGTCAAGTGTCAAACGGGCGTTAATATACAATCCTCGGACACTTTTAAAAGAATATAAAGAGTCTCAATTCTCTGGACTAACTTTATTTATTGGCTTACTTTAAAAATAATTAGTATAAAGGGTTATACTGGATGTTAATAGAGAACATGAATGTTATTGTGCTCAATTATGAAGGGTATTGTATCTTTCTAATTTAACATTAAATAAGAAAGATACATGTAAAGCCTAATACTCCTTTTCTCCTTAAGGGATTGTCTCTATATTATATAGTTGAGCTTATTGGATTTTCCTCTATGTCCTAGGCCCTCCAACCTTTTTACTATTCAGCTAAGTCTGGGTCATTGGTACAGTATAAAAATGTTAAAAAATTTATAGTAATTTATATATTTTTTATACTTACCAATGACCCAGACAGGGATGGCCCTCCCAGGAGTTGGGAACTCTTGCCTCCCCGCTGAGTACATAGCGCTGACCAGGCACTGCCAGTAAGAATGATAATTGGCGCCAATTTCGGAACGTCCTTGACACTGCGCATGCGCAGTAGGGGCGAAGTATGGAGGTCCTATAGGACATGATTTCTTTTGGTTTTAGATGCAAATTTTGGGGATTGGGGGGCAAAATTTGTGTTTGGCCCTGGTTTTGTTAGAGTTAGCACCATTTAAGTCTGGGTCATTGGTAAGTATAAAAAATATATAAATTACTAAAAAATTTTTAACTTTTTATGTAAAATTTTTCATATTTCACATTTTCAGGATATGCTTCTGAACGTTGTCATTATTACTATTATTCCACTGTTGTTTTGTTTAGTGTTACTTCCTCCCTTCCCTCTCCTGAACCTTCCTGTTATACTCCCAAGCTCTTTCGGCTTTTTATTGAGAATTTTTTATTAAAATTCTTGGGAGTTTAACTTGTTTTATGGAATGGGTATTCCGTTTATCCCCTGTGTTTACGTCCTGTTCATTTATTGTTCAGGACGTTTTGTATTCTTGCATCTTCTACCAGATGCATTGTTTTTTCTTCCTATAAAGATCTAGCTTTGCATCAGGTGGTTGTTGATCGGTTACTGACTTTGGGCCTCTGTTGTGCCTGTTGTTGGTTAGTTTCCAGTTTTTCCTCTTGACATTATTGTCCGTTCAATAACGTTTTGGATACATATTAATTCAGTGTTTAGTTAAAAACAGTTATTGTTTTTTCTATTAGGATACATATTATATCTTATTATGGCCCTGAAAAATGTTTTTGGGGGTATATAGTCGAGGTCTCCATCCGTCCGTACTTCTGTACGTCCGTACTTCCGTCCATCCATACGAACATTTTGTATTATAACTCGAGCATCAGTTGTCGGATTTTAATGTTCTTTGGATGGTGATTGGGCAGCTTGGGGGAACGGATGCCCTCGTACCTTGCGTTTCGTCCATTCATGATTGGTAGACTTATGGCTCCTGTTTGTTTTTGGCCTCTGTTTCTGACTAAGGTAAATTGTACCATAGCCTATAGGGCAAAGTGCTATGTGCCCCCAAAAAATTTTCGAGGGGGTATATAGTCAAGGTCTCCGTCCGTCTGTACTTCCGTACGTCCTTCTGTCCATCTGTCTGTATGAACATTTTGTATTATAACTCGAGCATCAGTTGTCAGATTTTAATGTTCTTTGGTGTGGTAATAGGGCAGCTTGGGGGGAATGGATGTGTTCATACCTAGCATTTTGTCCATTCATGTTTCATAGAGTTATGGCTCCTTTTTGTTTTTGGCCTCTGTTTCTGACTGAGGTAAATTGTACCATAGCCCATTGGGCAAAGTGCTGCCCAACTTTTTTTTTAGTTCATTATTTTTCTGCGGCCCAGTGCTTGCAGGGGAGGTTGCATGACATTTTAACCTCTACATATCAATATATCCATATAAATATGGATGACAGAAGAATTATAGTGATTTTGGTTCCAGACCATTTAAAATTGTATCACCGCGCCAATTGATTTCAAATTTTTTTTGCTTATTACTTATGTCAAAATACAGGTCAAGTTCGATTTGGAGGTTCACTCCGACCATTCTTGCAAGAGTTATGCCTCTTTTTGAATTGAAAAATCACATATTTCCCAATTTCAGCTTTATTCTTACTGTCCAGTGCCTATAGGGAAAGTGCTGCCCAATTTTTTTTTTTTAGTCCACTATTTCTGTACAGCCCAGTGCTCGCAGGGAAGGTTGCATGTCATTTTAAACTACATATCAATATAACCATACAAATATGAATGCCAATTTCAGCTTTATTCTTACTAGCCAGTGCCTATGGGGGAAGTGCTGCCCAATTTTTTTAATCCACTATTTCTGTGCTGCACAGTGCTTGGTGGGGAGGTTGCATGTCCTTTTAACCTACTACATATCGATATAACCATGTAAATATGGATGCTAATTTCAGCTTTATTCTTACTGGCCAGTGTCTTATAGGGGGAGTGCTGCCCAATTTTTTTTTTAGTCTACTATCCCAATTTTTTCTAGTCCACTATTTCTGTACTGCCCAGTGTTTGCAGGGCAGGTTTGCATGTCATTTTAACCTACTACATATCAGTATATTCATATAAATATGGAGGACACTAGAATCATAGTGTTTTTTAATTCCGTTCATTCAAAGTTGTTTGGATGAACCGATTCTCTTCTAACATTCAGAAGTTATTTATTTACATGCAAGTCCGACTTTGCTACCTTCGAGGGCATCAGCACACGCGTTAGCATTGCTTTTGTTCCGGTAGTTTAGCTTTAATTATGTAGTGCTTGTCCACACTTAGGCTCTATCGGGATGCCCTTGTGCTCATGAGGTTCCCTTGGGGTACTTAGGCTTCATTCAAAATTTTTCGAAAATTTTTTTTTTTTATTTGTTTTGAAAGTTTTTGTGATTGTCTATGTTATGTATTCTTGTGATGTTTATTCTGTATTATTATTGGGAGTGTCGCTGCACTCCTTCAATACTTGTACTATGGGATGCGAACATTGGAATTGGGTGTTGAACTGTGTGGTAGGCGGTGAAGTTCCAATGTCGGAGCTTTCACCGCAGGCTAATACTAGTCTTTCAGTCTCTTTTTCAGAGGAACATGGTGATGGTACATTGACATCTGTCCATTATGTTCTTGCCGTCATCACACTCTGATGAGTAAACAGAGCTAGCTGCCAAGGTGCTCATGATTAATAGCAGGGGATTGAGGTCTCTAGTTAGTTCTCTTAATCCTCTGCATGCAGCTAGCTCGACCGGTGAAGTGGTTTCCCTATATGGGAGCTGGAGGCTGGGTAGGTCCATTGCAGTCGAGAAGTGTAAATGTGGGTAGAGAGAGCACCTCAAAAACAAAAGCTCACCCAGCGATAATGGCAAAAGGAGAAGAGGTCTGAAAGTTTCTCTACACGACGCTCGGCGAGATCTGGGGTCAGATCACGAGTTGAAGAACCCTCTCCGTCCCATCAGCAATCGGGGTCGGCTGTTTTCATCGCGAGAAACTTTAATAAGTCATAGCACCCGTCTTTGCTTGTGGTTCGGGATGCTTCTTCCATTCTGCAGCTGGGGCCGGCTGCAGTTATGGCTTCTTCTTCTTACATGGAAGAGCATGCAAAGGGGATTAGCCTACGAGTTTCTCAATGGGAAACTCTGTGAGATCTGGGGTCAGATCGCGAGTTGGAGTGCTTTCTCCATCCCGTTAGCAGTCGGAGTCGAATGTTTCTGTCATGAGAAACTTCATTGAGTCAGAGCCCCCGTCCTTGCTTACAGTTTGGGATGCTCCTTCCACACTTCAGCCGGGGTCAGTTGTTGTTATGGCTTCTTCTTCTTCCTTGGAAAAGAGTTCCGTCAGCAGTCGGGGTCAACTGTTTCCACTTTGAGAAACCTTAGTGCGTGAGTTGGGGTGTCAGTTAAAGCTTGCGGTCCGGGATGCTCCTTCCACACTGCAGCCGGCGCCGGTTGCAGCTATGGCTTCTTCCTCTGCTTCATTGACGAAGCATGTTAGACCACATACTAGCTGTCTGACTTCGCATGTTCCATGCTGTTCCACGGAGGCTTTTGAAGTCTTCACCACTGAAGTCAGATTAACCTGCAGCTAGTGGTTCAAGGCATATTCATACGGGATTCATTAGTGGCTAAGTCTCCATTTAGTGAGCTGTCCAAGGCCGCAGGGTAATACACAGATATCTGTGTTCATGGATATAAGACTTTTAGGTTGCGTTAGCTATGCTGAGACTGCTATCTTTTTGGAATAAGGCCGTTAGAAGGAAAGATTTCATTCTTTCCTTCTCGGTGTAATATTCCTAGGCATCACAAGCATTTAGTCCTGTTGTTGTCTTCTTAGTAGTCTTATGTGAATTAAGAGCGGTCTGTTTCTATAACATCAGCAACTAACGTCATAGTGGCCTTATATAATTTAGAGAGGTCTTTTCTTATATATTGCTGCTAACATTGTAAGTCTCCATTTAGTGAGCTTTCCAAGGCCGCTGGTGACACAGATACCTGTTTTCACGGAGATGAAGACTTCTAATCTGCGTTAGCTAACCCGAGACTACTGTCTCTTTGGAATTAGGGCTGTTAGAAAGGGCAGTCCTTTATTACTTAGTTTGAGCGACTGACATCATAAGTCTTCATTTAGTGAGCTTTCAGTGATCGCAAGTTACACCGAGATATTTGTCTTCACGGAGATGAAGACTTCTGAGCTATGTTAGCTAGGCTGAGATCTCTGTCTTCTGCGAATAGAACTGCTAAATGGAAAGAGTACATTTTTCCCCTTCTTGGTATTGTTTTTCTTAGGTGTCACAGACATTAGTCTTATTCTTGACACCATAGTAGCCTAGCTAGAATTAAGAGTGGTGTTTTTTCCCTATCATTAGCAGCTAGAGTTGTAAGTCTCCTTGAGTGAGCTTCAATTTACAGCCATATAATTGTCTTCACGAATAGGAAGACCTTTAGCTGCATCAGCTAGGCTGAGACCACTGCCCTCTTGGACAAGGTACCGAAATAAGGAAAGAGGTTGTTCTCTCCTGAATGGTATTGTTTTGTGTTAGTTGTCTGAGGCTTTTAGCCCTATTGATGATGCCATATTAACCTAGTGAGAAATAATGAGCGTTCTTTCAGATGCCTGTAATTAGTTCCTTTTTCAGGATATATTTCCTGCAATAATCGGAATGAGGCACAAGGAGTTCATCTAAGTTTTTATGATCGGGTGCAGGAACTTAGTTTTTCGTCGCCCACTTCATTTTAAATCCAATCTATTGTCGTGGATTATATTTCCACTCGGAGGGTGTATTCATGCGAGGGTACTTGCAGAATTCTGTTGGTTGAGTGCATAATATGTATTAATCATCGGGCAGACGTATTTCTTGAATAGATTCTCTTAAATTCTTTCTCGGTGTCGGTATGAGCTGATGAGAATTTTGGGCTAGTTGGATCAGTAATGAATTCTCCTACAGGCCATCTATGCTTACGTTCTCTATTTTTGTCTTCATTATTCGGAGTGGTATATTCATTCTCCGAACAGTCATTGGTTTTAACAGACCTAGGGAACAATGATTTATTGGAGACGGTCCTTGACAGGTTTTTATTCATATCCCGTTCCAGGTTCTGAATCCAGTTGTCAACCAGAAGCGATACACAAAGGGGAATCCTACTCTCTCATTCTCGTAGATTGAAAGGTTACAATTTCGAAGTTCATTATTGGAATTTACTTCTACACCCGAACTTGGTCGCCTTTTGGTTGGCTCAGAAGTGTGTAAGTTCTCTCAGTTAACTTTCCATTGGGATTCAGTTGGACAAGTTTTAAGGTTGTACATGTTAATATCACCGGTTATCGACCTATCTCCGTTTTCTGCATGCGGCATACATTTTACAAGCTTGCGATTTTAGTAACCGGGAGCCTTTTAGTCGTCTATATATTATTCAGCACTGCTTTATCACTGATTCCGGGCCGCTTTCCTCTTTGTTTTGAAGGTTAATTCCTTCAAAAAAGATGGTGGGATTCTCTTTACCTCTTCTGGCCATATGGTAAGTGTATAACTATGGGTGAAGCTGTTATTGTCTATAGATAATACTGATCTTATGTACAGCCTGTTGCATTGTATATGGCGTCATTGGCGTGTGTCTGTGGGCGTTAGTTTCCAACTCTCGGACACGCTTTTCCTAATTTTAAGTTTCTTATTCTGGACTAGCCTTAAAATTGGGGGCTCATTACACCCAATTAGCGTAATCATTTATGCTAAGTAATAAGGAATCACTTGGATATTGCTCCTTATTTCTGTGGTATATCCTTCACTATTGATGCATGCGCAGTACTAAAAGTATGGAGGGCCAGATAGGACTTTCAAATTTCGGTTTTGTATGTAAATTTTGGGGATTAGGGGGGGGGGGGGGGTAAAAATTTGTGTTTGGCCCTTGATATTATTGAGTTTGCACCAGCTAAATCTGGGCCATTGGTAAGTATAAAAAATATACAAAGTACTTTAAATTTATTATATTTTTATACTGTACCAATGACCCAGACTTAGCTGGTGCTAACTCTAACAAAACCAGGGCCAAACACAAATTTTGCCCCCCAATCCCCAAAATTTGCATCCAAAACAAAAAGAAATCATGTCCTATAGGACCTTCATACTACGCCCCCACTGCGCATGCGCAGTGTCAAGGACGTCCCGAAATTGGCGCCAATTATCATTCTCTGTTTGGCCCTTCATCAGTCAACATCTCACTGATCTTTGTGCTTGTAAATCTCAGTTTAAAGGATGCCAGACACGTAATTTTTGGAGAAATGGTGATTCTAAGGAGGATATAGAAGGAGGAGAGGAAAAAGAAGTGACAAAAAATAATCAGGGCTGTACTTAAAATTTTTTGATGAAATTATGTTAAGTTGCCTATTTTCGAGGCATGGGCCTCTTGTTGTCATTCTTGCTAAATGTTGCACTGCTTATTCAGTGTTTCCTCTCCCCTAGCCTTCTAAAGTCCCCCCTTGCAATTCTCCCATGCTTTTGGCATATTTTTGAGAAAGTTCATTTCTAAAATTTTCCTGGGAGAGTTGCTTGGATACAGAATGTTTTCTGTTATTTTCCCCATAGTTACGTTTTCACCCATGGGTGTATAAACGTTGTGTTCTGCATCTTCCATCTGATGTTCTGCAGATTCTCCCCTGGGAGTCTCTGTCTTGCATCAGATAGAGTGTAATTTTGATGACTGATTTCGGGCCAGTTTTTTCAGTGCCTGGAGTCATGTTTTCTGGTGTTTTACACTGTTTGTTTACATTGGCAACAGCCTTTTTTGAGGGGGGCTGTTTGCCTTTGGTGTAGTTTATCTCACTATAAGATACATTTATATTATCCGTGTCTCATTAATTATTTAATATAAATTTAAAATTTTTGACCACACTTTGCCATCGGATCCATCAGGGCTCAACGTTACTTTTCAGCAACTTGGGCTTCGCTGAAAAAATATTTTTTCAAAATTATTTTGATTTGCAATTGTTTTTTCATTTATTAATGGATCATGTTATTATGTATCTTTGTGTCAGGGGTTTGTGCGAGTAACTAGGACTTGTTGTTCTTTTCACAATGAAAGGATATTGTTCAAATTGTAATGGGAAGAAATCTTCCTCTGACTTTCATGATCATTGTATTAATTGTAGTCAGTGTTCTCGCACTAATCCCTGTTCTATATGTCAATATTGGGATGACAAACATTGGAAACGTGTGTCACGGTATGTTGTTTCTGGAGAAAGGGCTATGCCGGCTCTTTCTCCGCAAGGTCACTCTACTCTCTCAGTTTCTATTTCAGAGGAACAAGAACAGGGTGATGTTTCCATGTTATCTTCTACAAGTGCGCTTCCGTCGTCACAAATGAATTCAGAGCTAGCGGCAAAAGTGCTCATGGAGATTAGACAAATGTCGTCCGCTAGCTCGCCCGGTGTAGCGTCCATTCACCGAATGGTTCGGCAGCCGGGTTCGTCCGATGCGGTCCAGGAGGAAATTTTGGGTGATGCGAGCACTATAAACATACAATGTGCACACCCAGTGACGGCGGATAGTAAGCGAGAACGGAGGAAGCCTTTGAGTCCGGCTCCTAGCTCGTCCAGGTCCAGCCGGGCCGCGAGCGAGAGAGGCCCCTCTCTCGTACAACAACATCTGGGACCAGATGTTGTGGTACAAAATGTGTCGCAAGCGGAGCATACGTCCATCGCTCGGGACGCTCCGTTGTATAGGCAGTCGGCGGAGACTGCTAAGGCTTCTTCTTCTCGTCAGCGCACACGACCGCACCTTGGCTGCGTGACCGCCGATATCTTACTAGCTTCGCCGATCAAGGATTCTTCGGCGACCAGGTCACACCATCCGGCAGCCAGGGATTCGAGACCGATGGACTCCGGACGTTCGCATAGAAAAAGTATGCGGGAGCCATCTGATGCGGAGCTGCCCTCGGCGAAGCAGCGAAAGACTGCGCCTCCGCAGGTCTCGACACCGGACATTCTTGTGCAGATAGCACAGCTTATCGCAGCATCCCAGCAGCCGACAGAAACGGTGTCGGATCGAGAATTATCCGACGGCGCTGGGTCGGTACGCTCCGCCGAAGCATCGGGGCAGACGACCGGGAGCATCATGAGGTCCGACCGGATGGTGAAAGGGATACGGATGATCTGGAGCTATCCCTTTCGGAACAACATAAAGCTGCCGTGGACTTCATCCGGCACTTTCTCCCTCAAGTTGTTCCGTCGGGCCAGACTGCTGCGGTTCCGGACAAGAGGATTATAGCGTCATTGGACTCTGAATTTTTTGAGCGGTTCAGGGACATCGCTCCCGAGTTTCCGTCGCAGTCCAATAATGTTGCAAGAACATTTGAATTATTGAACGACGCTATATTTAAACTTGCTTCCAAGACGGGGAAAGCAGGTTTCTTGTCCGCCAATTCTCTCAACCTGCCTTTCATTAATGCAAGGAATAAATTCGACACGGCAGGACAGGGTATCCCGAGAGTTCCTCTGCGTATGGACGACGAGGCGGAAGACTTAGAGCTATCATTACCGTCGTCGGCTTCTATTCCAACCGCGGTGTTGGAAACAGCTATTTCGTCTAACAGAGCCAATTTAGATGCCTTATCTTACGCAGATCACCTTACTAAGGCGTTATCACTGCGCCTTCAAGGGAAAGAGTTTCAGGATATTCAATCCTCTTTAAGACTTCTTTCAGGGGCTGTAGCTTATTCCACGTGTAACTCCACCCTTTCAGTGGCAAACCTGGAGTTGGTTAGACGTGACGCAGCCCTAGCTACATCCACACTCGTGGATACTAAGGTGAAGAACTCTCTTAGAGTCGCTTCGGTCTCCGGAGAACTTCTCTTTGACGGCAAGCTTTCTGCTATTTATGATAAAATTACAAAGAAAGCTTCGGATTCTCTGTTGTTCAAATCTGCTTCTAAGAAGTCGGATACAGCAGACAAGAATAAGACAGGCACTTCTGGGTCTAATGCGCCCAAGAGAGGTTCCTATAGAGGTTCCGGTGCGTCCTCTTGGTCTTATTCGAGAGACCGTCAGGGTAGCGACTCTCGTTCGGGACGTCCTTCGGGCCGGGACAACCGGTCGGACGCCCCGAGGTCGACGGGGTGAGGTGCGGGTCGTGGAGGACGTGGTTTCTCCTACCGCAGGCCTCGCAGGTCCAGGAGGTGATGGCTTAAACCTCTATCGCGTACCGGTTGGCGGAAGGTTGTCGAGCTTTTCACAAGAATGGGCGTCGATTACGGACGACCCTTGGGTGAGAGGAGTGACTTCGGAAGGTCTAAAGATATCCTTCAAACGAAAGCCTCCATTAACTCGAAGTCCAAAGTGGACTCAACTTCCGTCAAATCCGCAGAAAAGAGACGCTCTGTTATCAGAGGTGCAGTCTCTTTTAATGAAGAACGCGGTAGAGGTCGTAGAAAACCAGGAGACTCCGGGATTCTACAGCCATCACTTTCTGGTTCCGAAACCAGACGGCTCGTTCCGTCCAGTCATAGATTTGAGCTGGATAAACAAGCTGATCGTCGCTCCGAAATTTTATATGGAGACGATTCGGTCGGTCAGAGCGAGTATTCGGGTGAACGATTATGCAACAAGCATAGATCTCAAAGATGCGTACTTTCACGTCATGGTACATCCGACATTCCGAAAGTATCTATGCTTCGCAGTCCTAGGAGTGGTGTATCAATTCCGGGCGATGTGCTTCGGATTGAATCTAGCACCCTGGGCTTTCACTCGGGTAATGAACTCGGTAATGATCTATTTCCGAGCTCATTCGTCTGCGGTAACGTCGGCCTACCTGGACGACATTCTTCAGAGGTACGGCAACGAGTTAACGCTTCAGAACGATGTTCAGAATCTACTTCTATTGCTCTGACGTCTCGGTTTTATAGTGAACAAGGAGAAGTCGGATCTGGTGCCGTCCAAGTCATTCACTCATCTGGGAATGAGCTTCGAGACGCACAACAATCTCGTTCGTCTGCCGTTAACCAGAGCGAAATTAGTCAGTTGTTACGCTCTCTATTGTCTGCACGCAGACAAAGTCACAGCGAGAGAATTTATGAGACTGATAGGTCTGTGCGGAGCCGCTGCGGATCTCATTCCGATGGGGCGGTTACGCACACGTCCTCTCCAAATTTTCTTGACTCAGAATTGGAGTGTGAAAATTCATTCGCTCGACGTAGACGTTCTCTTGTCAGATCAAGTGAAACAAGAGATTCAGACTTGGGCAAACATTCAGTGGTTAACTCAGGGAGTTCCGCTGCAGTTGCCGGATCCGAGTTTTCCATTATGACGGATGCCAGTCAAACAGGTTGGGGTGCATCATTAATCCCAACGGATTCGAGATGCCAGGGTCTTTGGGATCCACAATTCCTGTGCAAGCACATAAACATCAAGGAAATGATGTCAATTTGGCTTGCGTTACGTCATTGGATGGACATTATTCACAATGCTCATGTCCAAATCCTATCCGACAATACGACAGTAGTGGCGTATATACGGAATCAGGGAGGCACTCATTCAGTTCTGTTGTTCAATCTAACAGAAAGAATCCTTCTGTTTGCGCTAGAACATCAGGTTCTTCTTTCGGTCCGTCACATACCGGGTCGTCTGAATGTGCTAGCAGACTCCCTTTCACGAAAGGGTCGCTTGTTACCGTCGGAGTGGACTCTCAACAAGCAAGTATTCAATCAGATTTGCTACCAATGGGAACGGCCAATGATAGACTTATTTGCGACACATCTCAACAATCAGTTGCAGACGTATGTGTCTCCGTGTCCGGATCCAAGAGCATTTGCAGTAGATGCTCTGTCGATCCCTTGGGACGGAATGATAGGATATGCGTATCCTCCAGCGCCGTTAATTCAACAAGTATTGCTAAAGATAAAACAATCTCAATGCAAGATTCTGTTGGTAGCATCTCTGTCGCCACAGAGACCGTGGATAAATCTACTCAGGTGTCTGTTGTGGGACCAACCGCGAAAGCTTCCTCCACGGGAGGATCTTCTTTCGCAGGGGAAATCGCGCCAACTCCATCACAACCCGCAAGGTCTCAACCTTCACGTTTTTCCGTTGTGCGGTCCTTCTTGCATGGCAAGCACTTTACAGGACGAGCAGTGGACGCGATTTCTAACTGTAGGAGGACCTCCTCTTCGCTAAACTATGCAGCTAAGTGGAAGGTTTTTCGTCGTTGGTGTAGGGATCATTCTGTAGATATATTCGATCCCTCGATACCAGACATTGCAAACTTTCTAGTATACTTGTTTGACGAAATCAAACTGCAGCCTGTTACTATTAAGGGTTATAGGTCTATGTTATCTGATACCTATGCACATCATGATAGTTTACAAATTGGATCTAATGTCTCTTTATCTAAGTTGGTTAGAAACTTCTCGATAAATAGACCCAGAACTCTTAGATTAATTCCTAAATGGAATTTAGCTTGGGTTCTTCTTAAATTGAAGGAAAAGCCATTTGAACCTCTTGGGACAGTAGATTTCAGATTCTTATCTTATAAGACAGCTTTTCTCTTAGCTTTCTCTTCTGCTAGAAGAGTCAGTGAGCTTCATGCACTGTCAGTGGATGATTCTCACTATCGTAGTGTCGGGAACACTATCACCTTCACTACTAATGTGGGTTTTTTAGCTAAGAATCAGGCTCCTAATAAATATCCGGAACCTATTGTTATTAAGGCTCTTCCGTCTTCAGACGGGTGTAGGCCTTTACTCTGTCCTGTTAGAGCGTTACGTATCTATAAACAGAGATCTCAGTTTATCAGAAAGGGACGGAAACGTTTCTTTCTGTCTTTGATGCCAAATAGAAAGGACATTTCGGTCCATTCTATTGCTAGATGGATTCAATTAACTATCCGTACTGCTTATGAGAGTTTATCTTCTTCTCAGCAGTCTGTGCTTAAGATTTCCGCTCATGAAGTAAGAGCTCTTGCTACTTCTTGGGCTTATGCTAATAGTGTTGCTCTTACAGATTTAATGAAGGCTGCTTATTGGTCTCAGCCATTCACATTCACAGATTTTTATCTCAGAAATATTGAGTCCATTTCTGGAGACCTGCATTGTTTAGGTCCGTTATCTGTTGCTCAGAATGTCGTCCACTAAACAGTTGCAACTATAGTTATGCAGGCTTTCTGTTCCGGCAGTGACTCCGTCCGGCTGCCCTCTTCGCTCTGGGCTATTTGACCCAGGGCAAGGGGAAGGGGGGGGGGGTGGGTGTTCCCTTAGGTCACCTGCTTTATAGTGAAAAGCAAGGGAATGCCACCTCCAAGTCAGTATTTCTGAGTCGCTTCCGGGATGGTTTTAAAGTGTAATATTAATGTTAAAATTCATTCATGTCTTATTTTTAATATGTAGCTCGGTGTGAAGCATTTGTATATGTCAAGTGTCAAACGGGCTTTAATATACAATACTCGGACACTTTTAAATGACTATAAAGAGTCTCAGTTCTCTGGACTACTTTATTTATTGGCTTACTTTAAAAATAATTAGTATAAGGGTTATACTGGATCTTAATAGAGAACATGAATATTATTGTGCTCAATTATTAAGGGTATTGTATCTTTCTAATTTAATATTAAATAAGAAAGATACATGTAAAGCCTAATACTCCTTTTCTCCTTAAGGGGTTACCTCTTTATTATATAGTTGAGCTTATTGGATTTTCCTCTATGTCCTAGGCCCTCCAGCCTGTTTCCTATTCAGCTAAGTCTGGGTCATTGGTACAGTATAAAAATGTTAAAAAATTTATAGTAATTTATATATTTTTTATACTTACCAATGACCCAGACGGGGATGGCCCTCCCAGGAGTTGGGAACTCTTGCCTCCCCGCTGAGTACATAGCGCTGACCAGGCACTGCCAGTAAGAATGATAATTGGCGCCAATTTCGGGACGTCCTTGACACTGCGCATGCGCAGTGGGGGCGTAGTATGGAGGTCCTATAGGACATGATTTCTTTTTGTTTTGGATGCAAATTTTGGGGATTGGGGGGCAAAATTTGTGTTTGGCCCTGGTTTTGTTAGAGTTAGCACCAGCTAAGTCTGGGTCATTGGTAAGTATAAAAAATATATAAATTACTATAAATATTTTTATACTGTACCAATGACCCAGACATAGCTGGTGCTAACTCTTAAAATATAGGGCCAAACACAAATTTTGCCCCCCAATCCCCAAAATTTGCATCTAAAACTAAAGAAAACATGTCCTGAAAGGCCCTCCACACTTCGCCCCTACTGCGCATGCGCAGTGTCAGGGACGTTCCGAAATTGGCGCCATTTATCATTCTAAGTTTGGCCCTTCATCAGTTAACATCTGACTGATCTTTGTGCTTTTAAATCTCAGTTTAAATGATGCCAGACACATAAATATTAGTGAAATGGTGATTCTAAGGAGGATAGAGAAGGAGGAGAGGAAAAGAATGTGTGACAGAATATTATCAGGGCTGTAACTTAAAATTTTTTAATGAAATTATGTTAAGTTACCTATTTTCAAGGCAGCAGCCATTTTGTTGTCATTCTGATTATTTAGTTACACTGTTTTTTCAAGTGTTTTCCTCTCTCCCTGTCCTTTAAGTTCCCCCTTGCTATTCTCCCATGCTTTTGGCATAGTTTCTGTAATTATTATTACTAAAATTTCTTGGGAGTTTTAGCTGAATAACAGAATGAATTCTGTTCTTTCCCCATGTTTACGTCTTCACCTACGGGTGGTTAGGCGTTGTGTTCTGCATCTACCATCTGATGTTCTGCAGTTTCTTCCCTGGAAGTCTCTGTTTTGCATCAGATAGTGTATTTTTGGTAACTGATTTCGGGCCTGGGTGCCTGGAGTCTTATTTTAGTGTTTTTACACTCATTGTTTACATTTACAACAGCCCTCTGTGTGAGGGGGGGATTTCTAAATAATAATATCTTTATGTTATTTTAATCATAACTAGATACATTATTATTGTTCGTAAGTGTTGAATAAATTGTTTAAAATATTTTTAAAATTTTTGTCCACACTTAGGCTTGGGATCCATTGGGGCTCAACGTTACTTTTCAGAAACTTGGGCTGTTCTGAAAAAATATTTTTTCAAAATTTTTTGATTTCAGTTATTTTTTCTATATTAATGGATCATATTATTATTTTGATTGCCAGGGGTTAGTGCGAGTACCAGGACTTGTTTTCTTTTCACATTGAAAGGATATTGATCAATTGTTTTAAGAGGAAGTCTTCCTCTGACTTTATTATCATTCTATATGTGGTCAGTGTACTCGCATTAACTCCTGTTCTGTATCGTATGATTTCGATGACAATATGGGAAGCGTATGTCACGGTATGTTGTTGGGGATTTGGACACTCCGGTCCTTTCCCCGCAGGGTCACTCTACTTTATCAATTTCTATTTCAGACGATCAAGATTAGGGTGATGTATCTGTGATGTCTTCCAACAGTGTGCCTCCGTCGTCACAATTAATGAAGGGCTAGCGGAAAAGTGCTCATGTAATACGCCAATTGCCTAAGAGGACCCTAGTAGGTTCGACGGCCTTTGACGTCCGCTAGCTCGCCCGGTGTAGCGTCCATTCACCGAATGGTTCGGCAGCCGGGTTCGTCCGTTGCGGTCTAGAAGGAATTTTGGGGTGATGCGAGCACTATAAAATTAACTTAATGCACACCCAGTGACGGCGGATCGGAGGGAGAACGGAGGAAGCCTTTTAGTCCGGTTCATAGCTCGGTCCGGTCCATCCGGACGGCAAGCGAGAGAGGCCCCTCTCTCGTTCAACAACATCTGGCCCCAGATGTTGTGGTACAAAATGTGTCGCTAGCGGAGCATATGTCCGTCGCTCGGGACGCTCCGTTGTATAGGCAGTCCGCTGAGACTGCTAAGGCTTCCTCTTCTCGTCAGCGCACACGACCGCACCTTGGCTGCGTGACCGCCGATATATTACCAGCTTCGCCGATCAAGGATTCTTCGGCGACCAGGTCACACCATCCGGCAGCCAGGGATTCGAGACCGATGGACTCCGGACGTTCGCATAGGAAAAGTATGCGGGAGCCATCTGATGCGGAGCTGCCCTCGGCGAAGCAGCGATAGACTGCGCCTCCGCAGGTCTCGACGCCGGACATTCTTGTGCACATAGCACAGCTTATCGCAGCATCCCAGCAGCCGACAGAAACGGTGTCGGATCGAGAATTATCCGACGGCGCTGGGTCGGTAGCCGGGGACACGAGGCCTGCAGACTCCGGACGTTCGCATAGGAAGTGTGCGGGAGTCAACGTACACGGAGCTTCCGGCGGCAATGCATCGTAAGTCCGCTACTGCACAGGCCTCGGGAACGGACGTGCTTTCCTTAATAGCACAGTTTATCGCAGCATCCCAGCATCAACTGAATCTGTCGCATATATTTTATCCGACGATGCTGGGTCGGGACGCTCCGCGGAAGCGGGTACGGACGTCCGAAAGTTTCATCCGGTCCGACGGGATACCGAAAGGGATTCGGAGGATTTCAAGCTTTCCCTTTCGGAACAACATATGCTGCGATGCCGGATAAGAAACTGATAGCGTCGGTGGACTTAGTAATTTTTGGTTCGGTTCAGGGACATCGTCCCTCAGTTCCGACATAGTCCAATAATGTCACACAAACTTTCGAATTATTGAACGACGCTATATATATTATTATTTTATGCTTGCTATCCAAGCATTTCTGGTTTCTTGTTCGATGAGTTATGGAGATGTCTTTCAAAAGTGTGCCTCTGTCGTCATAGTTAATGAAGAGTTAGCGGCAATAAGTGCTCATGGAATATGTCTATCGCTTACGGAGTGACATTCGCTAGCTCACCCGGTGTAGCGTACATTCATCGAATGGTTCGGCTGCCGGGTTCGTCCGTTGCGGTCTAGGAAGGAGATTTGGGTGATGCGAGCACTTTAATTACTTTAGTACTCACCCAGTGACGGCAGATTGAGGACAGATCGGAGGAAGCCTGTTAGTCCGGTTCCTGGCTTGTCCAGGTCCGTCCGGGCTGTGAGCGAGAGAGGTCCCTCTCTCGTCCAACAACATAGGGGACCGCATGTTGTGGTTCAGATATTTTACATTCGGAGCATATGTCCGTTGCCCGGGACGCTCCGTTATATAGACAGTCCGAGAGACTGTCTTTAATGCTTCCTCATCCTCACAGCAGGGCACACGACCGCACATTGGCTACGTGACCTCGAGTATCCGATCAGTTTCGGCATTCAGTGATTCCACGGCGAATAGGTCGCGCCATCCGGTAGCCAAGGGACACGAGGCCTATACACTCCGTTCGCTCGCATATTGGAAGTATGCACGGGGTAACGATCACGGAGCTTCCAGCGGCAATGCATCGTAAGACCGCTTCTCCTCAGGCCTCAGTGACGGACGTGCTATCCGAGTTAGCACAGTTGTTTCGCAGCATCCCAGCAATTGACAGTTTCTCGGTCGAATCAGGAATTATCCGACGGCGCTGGGTCGGTGCGGTCCGCGGTTGCATCAATTACGGACGACTGAACGCTTTATAGGGTCCGACAGGATGGCGAAAGGGATTCGAAAGATTTCGAGTTTTCCCTTTAGTAGTATCGGAAGATGCCTTTCATATCTTCTGGCATTATCTTCCAGTGATTATTAGTTCGGACTTCATTGCTGCGATCTTGGATAAGAGACTTATAGCGTCATTGGACTCGGTTTTTTCGATCGGTACAGGGACATTGTCCCTGACTTACCGACGCAGTCCAATATTGTCATTACAACATGTGTTTTATTTTTCGACGCTATATATATATATATATATATACAAGCCTGCTACTAAGCATGATAGTTTAGTTTCTTGTCCGCGTTGCTCATTTCTGCCATTTTATCATTTTTACAAATAGTTTATTTTGGCAGAGCAGGGCATACCGGGAGTTCATATGCGTCTAGACGGTGTGATTAAAGACTGCATATATTCTTTTTCGCCGTTTATGTCTTTTCCAATTTCAATGTTGGGAACGACATTATGTATAGTAGACTTAACTTAGACGCTTTATTATACGTAATCCGCCTTACTGAGGCGTTATCATTACGTCTTCAAGAAAAGATTTACGGGATATTATTCTCAATGTAATTTCTTTTGAGGGCAGTAGTTTGTTCACGTATAACTCCGCCCTTCAGTGGCTGATTGGAGTTGGTTAGACGTGACGCAGCCCTAGCTACATCCACACGCGTGGATAGTAAGGTTAAGAACTCTCTCAGAGTCGCTTCGTTCTCGGAGGAGCTTCTCTTCGACGGCAACTTTCCGGCAATCCATGAATTGCTCGATTTATACATTCTCTTGTCTATCTAGTGTTACAAGAGATTCAGACTGGGGCAAACATTCGGTGGTTGACTCAGAGAGTGCCGCCGCAGTTGCCGGACCCGAGTGTGGCTGTTATGACGGTTGCCAGTCAAACAGATTGGGATATTTACTGATCCCTACGGATTCGAAGTGCCAGGGTCTTTGGGTTCCGCAGTCTTTTAGCAATCAGTTTAACTTCCGCGGAATAATGTTTTTTAGGCTTGCTTTATGTCATTGCATGAACATTATTCAGAAACGCATGCCCAAATTCCTGTCCTTTAATTCGACAGTAGTGGCGTATCTCCGGAACCAGGGAGGCACTCTTTCGTTTCCGTTATTCAATTTAATGGAAAGAATCCGTCTGTTGGTTATTGTACACCAAGTTCAGTTTTGGTCCGTCATATTCCGGGTCGTCTGATTGTTTTATCGGACTCCCGTTCTCTTACGGGTCGCTTGTTGCTGTCAGAATGGACTCTCAACAAACAAGTATTCAATCAGATTTGCTATCTATGGGAGCGCCCTATGATGATTTATTTATGACACAGCTTGCTAATCAATTGCAGACGTATGTGTTGGCTTGTCCAGATCTCTGAGCTAATAGTGTTAACGCTCTATTGATCTATAGGACGGAATGATAGGATACGCGTATCCTCCGGCGCTGTTGTTTTAGCAGGTATTGCTAAGATAAACAACCACAATACATTTCTGTTGATAGCATCTCTATCTTCACAGAGATCATGAGTAATTTACTCTCTTGTCTACTGTGGGTCTTAACGTGAAATCTTCCTCTATGTGAGGATCTTTTTTCACTGGGTAAATCGTGTCATCTTTATCACAACCAGCAAGGTCGCAACCTTCATGTATTCCGTTGTGTGGTCCGTATTGCATTGTAAGCACTGTACTGGACGAGCTTTGGACGCGATTTCTTACTATAGGAGATCCTCTTCTTCGCTATTCTATGCGACTAAAGTGGAGGCTCTTCCGTCGTGGTGTGGGGATCATTATGATCATATTCTTGATCCCTCCATACTACTCATTGCTATTTTTTAGTATACTTGTTTCACAAGATCTACTGCAGCCTGTTATTATTTAGGTTATAGGTTTATGTTACCTCATACCTATGCACTCTACGATAGTTTACAATTGAGTCTTTTGTCTCTTTATCTAAGTCAGTTAGTAACTTTTTGATAAATAGACTTAGAATCTTTAGATTAAATTCCTATACGGATTTTAACTTCGGTTCTTATTTAGCTAAGTAATCATTTGAGCCTCTGGAAACAGTAGTTTTCAAATTCTGACCTTTTAGACAGTAATTCTGTTGGTTTCTCTTTTACTGTAGAGTCAGTGAGTTTCATGCACTATCGATGGATGATTTTCACTTTCATAGTTTCGGAATCAATACTTCCGTTACTATTTAGGTTGGATTGTTGCATAAGAATTAGGCTCCTATTATCCGGAACCTATTATTTTAAGGTCCTTCCGTCTTCGTATGGGCATAGGCCTTTACTCTTTCCGGGTACAGTTTATGTATTTATAAACAGATATCTGTTTATTACAAGGGCGTAAGCTTCTTCTGTCTTTGATGTCTAGTAGAAGGACGTTACGCTCCATTTTATTGTTAATGGATTCTATTAACTATCGGTACTGCTTATGGTATATCATTGACTTAGCAGTTCTGCTTAAGATTTCGGCTCATGAAGTAAGAGTTCTTCTACTTCTTGGGCTTACATTAATAGTGTCGCTATTATAGATTTTTGAAGGCCGCTCATTGCGCTCAGCCATCCACATTCATGAATTTTATCTTAGAAATATCGAGTCAATTTCTGGAGGCCTCTTTTGTTAGGTCTATTATCTACTGCTCAGAATGTCATTCACTTAACAGTTGCTACTATAGCTAGGTAGGCTGTCTGTTTCGGCAGTGTCTCCGTTCGGCTGCCCTCTTCGCTCTGGGCTATTTGACCCAGGGCAAGAAAAAGGGGGGGGGGGGGAGGGTGTTCCCTTGGGTCACCTGTTTTACTATGAAAACAAGGGGATACCTCCTCCGGAGTTAGTAATTCTGAGCTGTTATTGGGATGGTTGTTTAGTGAGAAGTTAAAATTCATTCAAGTCTTAGTTTTTAAAGTATAGCTTTGGAATATTGCATATGTCAACGGACATGATCATGCAATTCTCAGACACTTTTAGGAGTATAAGAGTCTCTATTCTCTAGACTTACTTTATTATTGGCTTACTTTAAAAATTATTAGTGTAAGGATTATATTGGATATTAATAGAGTACATGGATGTATGAAGCTCAATTTTGGAAGGTGTTGTATCTTTCTAATTTATCATAAATAAGAAAGATACATGTAAGGCCTATTACTTCTTTTCCCTACAGGGGATGACTCTATTTTATTTTATTGAGCGTATTCCATTTTGCTCTATGTCCTTGGCCCTCCAGCCTTTTTACTATTCAGCTATGTCTGGGTCATTGGTACAGTATAAAAATGTTAAAAAATTTATAGTAATTTATATATTTTTTATACTTACCAATGACCCAGACGGGGATGGCCCTCCCAGGAGTTGGGAACTCTTGCCTCCCCGCTGAGTACATAGCGCTTACCAGGCACTGGTTATTAGAATGATAAATGGCGCCAATTTCGGAACGTCCCTGACACTGCGCATGCGCAGTAGGGGCGAAGTGTGGAGGGCCTTTCAGGACATGTTTTCTTTAGTTTTAGATGCAAATTTTGGGGATTGGGGGCAAAATTTGTGTTTGGCCCTATATTTTAAGAGTTAGCACCAGCTATGTCTGGGTCATTGGTAAGTATAAAAAATATATAAATTACTATAAATTTTTTAACTTTTTAACTTTTTTCATATATTGGTGTTTAAAGTCACTTTCAGAATCTCATGGCTGCAGGACAAGTATGAAGTAAAGTTTAGCCAATCATTTATACCAGTGCTGCCCACTTTAGAGATTCTATTTACCAGTAAAACATGTTTACCACAGTACACAAGCACTGCTCCACATCCTAGGGTTCCCATGGAAAACATATATGAATGGCCCTTGGAAAACATGTCAAGTCTTGCTATTTTTTAACTGGTAAAGTGGTAAATTATTTTTGGTCATCAAAATTTATCCGCGTGTCTTTGGCTTGTCATCCCCTTCCAAAACAAATGTTTGTGGGGGATCTAGTGATGGGGTCCATCTGTTCGTCCCTCCGTCCGTCCATCCATCCATATTTAGACCTCTGTATCCCAGTCAGTGCATGTCGGATTTGAATGATTTTTGGTATGCCGATGGACTATCATGGGGAAAGAATATTCACAAGTAACGGGTTTTGTCCAGTCATTTTTAGCTCACCTGACTGAAAGACAGGGGGATCTTTAATGATCAATTTTTGTCCATCGTCCGTCCGGCGTGAACTTTACATTATTGACTTCTCCTCATAAACCACTGGGCCAAATTGAGCCAAATTTGATGTGCTTGTTCCTTATCATATGTCAATTCAAGTGTGTTCAAATAAAGTTACCATGCCCACAAGTGGCACCACAAGGGGCATTAATCTGAAAGCACCCATAAATTGTTTTCCAAAATTAGAAAAAATCTTCTCCAGAATCATCAATTAGAATCTTTTGATATGTGGTATACAACATTTCTAGGAGAGTCAGATTCAAGATTGTTCAAATCTAGTCCCTGGGTTAATAATTGGGCTCCCTGTAGGAGCAGGAATTTTAATTTAGTGCAATAAGAGGAAATTTCTTTAAAAATCTTCTTTTTCAGATCCACCAGTCAGAATGCTTTCATATTTGGTATACAACATCTCTAGGGGGCATCAGATTCAAGTTTGTTCAGATTGGTTCCCTGTTTTAGTATTTGGACTCTCTATTGGGGCCCAAAGTTTAACTTAGTGCAATATGGGGGAATCTCTTTAAAAATATTCTTCTACAAATTCACCAGTCAGAATCCTTTCATATTTGGTATACAACATCTTTAGGTGGGTCAGACCTAAGTTTGGTCAAATTGTATCCCGGGGTTAATATTTGGGTTTCCTCTGGGAGCCCGTATTTTAACTTAGTGCATTATGAGGAAATTTCTTTAAAAATCTTCTTCAGATCCACCAGTCAGAATTCTTTCATATTTGGTATACCACATCTCTGGGGAGGTCAGATTCAAGTTTGTTCAAATCGGGTCCCAGGGTTTTTATTTGGGTTCCCTATGGGAGCCCGAATTTTAACTTAGTGCATTATGAGGAAATTTCTCTAAAAATTTTCTTCTTCAGCTCCACCAGTCAGAATCCTTTCATGTTTGGTATACCACATCTCTAGAGAGGTCAGATTCAAGTTTTTTCAAATCGGGTCAAATGAAGCCCAAAGGTAACTTAGTGTGATATGAGAAAATTTCTTTAAAAATCTTGTTCTTCACATCCACCAGTCAGAATCCTTTCATGTTTAGTATGTGACATTTCTAGGAGTGTCAGATTCATGCTTGTTCAATTCGATTCCTTGGCTTAATATTCAGGCTCTCTAAGTTGGAGGTTGGGGGGGGGGGGGGGTGGGGGGGGGAAAGAGGTGCAGGTTAGGTTCAAATTTGTTCAAATCCATTCCTTAGTGTTTTTCCTTAAAATTTGCCTTTCAAACTGCAGTGACATAACAACCTGTACAGCTGATAGAATTAGAAGCAGTCAGGAAGACCTATGATAATAATGATCCGACATGGCCAGAGTTATGAATAATTTCATGACTTCATTCTTCCAAAGTGTTGATGAACCATGACAGACTGAATGTAACCCAATATACTTCTTTGAACCACTTTATCAGGTGAGCGATTAAAGAATGATGTTCTCATACCTTTAAGATGATTCAGGATGGTGAATAGAGTATTTTAAACATGCTTTGGAGAGAATGTGGGGTATAGACAAGCTCAGAAGAGTCAAAATGTTCTCAGTGAAGATTCGCAAATTCTACAACTGAAGTGGACATTAGAAACATTAACATACACTGATCAAATTTGAATAATCTGCAATTGAGTTTTGTTATGAACACACTTTTTCAATTCAACCAAACTGACTCATGTAGAATTACCCTACAGAATTCAGTTATTAATATACTTTAACAAAATATGTCTTTCTTATATAGTCTTTAGAACCAACTCATTTGAGTTTGCCTAATCCCACAGCTCATCTCTCCATATGTAAAAAACAAAAACTATCATATTCATTTTGATTAGTTTATATAAAATGTAAACTTAACTACAATCAGCAAAAACATATTCAACCATGACTTGGTTGAGAAGTTAACTCCGTGAAAAAATTAAGATATTTGTAAATTGGAAATGTGTAGATCAATCAGAGCCCAGAGGGGACATGTTTGCCAGGACAAATGGCATATCTAAGTTTAGCGAGGACCATCCAACAAGTAAAATTGAAATATCCCAGAGTGGTGAACATCAGATTAAGTTCTGAATATGTCAGATATGTCATGATTCAAACTGATTGTTTTATTTTACATTTTATTTGACATTCTCCACTGCACCACTGATTTCAGCCCTCACTCAGCTTCAGGTATCACAACTCACATGTAGTTATGAGCATTACCTCAGAAATAGGATGCATTAACTATGAGCATCAAATTATAATTTGTAACAAAGGTATATGGTGCTAATAAAGAATTGCAGAGTGTAGAATGTGTCTCATAAAATAGTTCACCTTAACCCAATTTATATGACAAATCTCTGTTTTGATAACTTTGTTAAATCATTTTACATGGATTTATAACATGAGGTTGAATTTCAATTTAGAATTACTTCCCTTGTATTAGTTTATGCTGAACAAACCAAAATTTGGGAATGCACAGTAGCATAAAAAATGGACCATTGATAATTGGCCAGGTTTCAGCAGTGTTTTGAGCTCCGGAATGAAATATGGGGTGGGTCCCCTCGGGAGGGGTGGAAAAAATTTACAGGTTTGTGGTGGTGGGTCCGCGGCAGGCAGAAAATTTTTTTTTTTAGACCCTGTGTCTGCAAATTTAGTATAACAGAATCAAACTATTGACACTTAAGGGCCTAATTCCTCCTTCAATAACTTTTAACCATGAAAAAAATGGTTACCCAACGTGTGTTCTATATAGACAGCCAAGTCCTGCCTAGAAATAACTGTAAAACTAGTGGACGAAGACTTTAAAAGTGTATAAACATCTCCAAGCCTTTAAGAGTTACAGACAATAAATCTTCTTCTTTGAGTCATATAAAAAGTAAAATGTTCCTATATTTTTATACTGTACCAATGACCCAGACATAGCTGGTGCTAACTCTTAAAATATAGGGCCAAACACAAATTTTGCCCCCCAATCCCCAAAATTTGCATCTAAAACTAAAGAAAACATGTCCTGAAAGGCCCTCCACACTTCGCCCCCACTGCGCATGCGCAGTGTCAAGGACGTTCCGAAATTGGCGCCATTAATCATTCTAAGTTTGGCCCTTCATCAGTTAACATCTGACTGATCTTTGTGCTTTTAAATCTCAGTTTAAATGATGCCAGACACATAAATATTAGTGAAATGGTGATTCTAAGGAGGATAGAGAAGGAGGAGAGGAAAAGAATGTGTGACAGAATATTATCAGGGCTGTAACTTAAAATTTTTTAATGAAATTATGTTAAGTTACCTATTTTCAAGGCAGCAGCCATTTTGTTGTCTTTCTGATTATTTAGTTACACTGTTTTTTAAGTGTTTTCCTCTCTCCCTGTCCTTTAAGTTCCCCCTTGCTATTCTCCCATGCTTTTGGCATAGTTTTTGTAATTATTATTACTAAATTTTCTTGGGAGTTTTAGCTGAATAACAGAATGAATTCTGTTCTTTCCCCATGTTTACGTCTTCACCTACGGGTGGTTAGGCGTTGTGTTCTGCATCTACCATCTGATGTTCTGCAGTTTCTTCCCTGGAAGTCTCTGTTTTGCATCAGATAGTGTATTTTTGGTAACTGATTTCGGGCCTGGGTGCCTGGAGTCTTATTTTAGTGTTTTTACACTCATTGTTTACATTTACAACAGCCCTCTGTGTGAGGGGGGGATTTCTAAAAAATAATATCTTGATGTTATTTTAATCATAACTAGATACATTATTATTGTTCGTAAGTGTTGAATAAATTGTTTAAAATATTTTTAAAATTTTTGTCCACACTTAGGCTTGGGATCCATTGGGGCTCAACGTTACTTTTCAGAAACTTGGGCTGTTCTGAAAAAATATTTTTTCAAAATATTTTGATTTCAATTATTTTTTCTATATTAATGGATCATATTATTATTATGTATTTTGATTGCCAGGGGTTAGTGCGAGTACCAGGACTTGTTTTCTTTTCACATTGAAAGGATATTGATCAATTGTTTTAAGAGGAAGTCTTCCTCTGACTTTATTATCATTCTATATGTGGTCAGTGTACTCGCATTAACTCCTGTTCTGTATCGTATGATTTCGATGACAATATGGGAAGCGTATGTCACGGTATGTTGTTGGGGATTTGGACACTCCGGTCCTTTCCCCGCAGGGTCACTCTACTTTATCAATTTCTATTTCAGACGATCAAGATTAGGGTGATGTATCTGTGATGTCTTCCAACAGTGTGCCTCCGTCGTCACAATTAATGAAGGGCTAGCGGAAAAGTGCTCATGTAAATACGCCAATTGCCTAAGAGGACCCTAGTAGGTTCGACGGCCTTTGACGTCCGCTAGCTCGCCCGGTGTAGCGTCCATTCACCGAATGGTTCGGCAGCCGGGTTCGTCCGTTGCGGTCTAGAAGGAATTTTGGGGTGATGAGAGCACTATAAATTAACCTAATGCACACCCAGTGACGGCGGATCGGAGGGAGAACGCAGGAAGCCTTTTAGTCCGGTTCATAGCTCGTTCCGGTCCATCCGGACGGCAAGCGAGAGAGGCCCCTCTCTCGTTCAACAACATCTGGCCCCAGATGTTGTGGTACAAAATGTGTCGCAAGCGGAGCATACGTCCGTCGCTCGGGACGCTCCGTTGTATAGGCAGTCCGCTGAGACTGCTAAGGCTTCCTCTTCTCGTCAGCGCACACGACCGCACCTTGGCTGCGTGACCGCCGATATATTACCAGCTTCGCTGATCAAGGATTCTTCGGCGACCAGGTCACACCATCCGGTAGCCAGGGACACGAGGCCTGCAGACTCCGGACGTTCGCATAGGAAGTGTGCGGGAGTCAACGTACACGGAGCTTCCAGCGGCAATGCATCGTAAGACCGCTACTGCACAGGCCTCGGGAACGGACGTGCTTTCCTTAATAGCACAGTTTATCGCAGCATCCCAGCATCAACTGAATCTGTCGCATATATTTTATCCGACGATGCTGGGTCGGGACGCTCCGCGGAAGCGGGTACGGACGTCCGAAAGATTCATCCGGTCCGACGGGATACCGAAAGGGATTCGGAGGATTTCGAGCTTTCCCTTTCGGAACAACATATGCTGTTGTGTATGTCATCTGACTTGGTCTTCTACAGCTTCTTTCGTCGGACCAGAATGCTGCGATGCCGGATAAGAAACTGATAGCGTCGGTGGACTTGGAAATTTTTGGTTCGGTTCAGGGACATCGTCCCTCAGTTCCGACAAAGTCCAATAATGTCACACAAACTTTCGAATTATTGAACGACGCTATATATATTATTCTTTTATGCTTGCTATCCAAGCATTTCTGGTTTCTTGTTCGAAGAGTTATGGAGATGTCTTTCAAAAGTGTGCCTCTGTCGTCATAGTTAATGAAGAGTTAGTGGCAATAAGTGCTCATGGAATATGTCTATCGCCTACGGAGTGACATTCGCTAGCTCACCCGGTGTAGCATACATTCATCGAATGGTTCGGCTGCCGGGTTCGTCCGTTGCGGTCTAGGGAGGAGATTTGGGTGATGCGAGCACTTTAATTACTTTAGTACTCACCCAGTGACGGCAGATTGAGGACAGATCGGAGGAAGCCTGTTAGTCCGGTTCCTGGCTTGTCCAGGTCCGTCCGGGCTGTGAGCGAGAGAGGTCCCTCTCTCGCCCAACAACATAGGGGACCGCATGTTGTGGTTCAGATATTTTACATTCGGAGCATATGTCCGTTGGTCGGGACGCTCCGTTATATTGACAGTCCGAGAGACTGTCTTTAATGCTTCCTCATCCTCACAGCAGGGCACACGACTGCACATTGGCTACGTGACCTCGAGTATCTGATCAGTTTCGGCATTCAGTGATTCCACGGCGAATAGGTCACGCCATCCGGTAGCCAAGGGACACGAGGCCTATACACTCCGTTCGCTCGCATATTGGTAGTATGCACGGGGTAACGATCACGGAGCTTCCAGCGGCAATGCATCGTAAGACCGCTTCTCCTCAGGCCTCGGTGACGGACGTGCTATCCGAGTTAGCACAGTTGTTTCGCAGCATCCCAGCAATTGACAGTTTCTCGGTCGAATCAGGAATTATCCGACGGCGCTGGGTCGGTGCGGTCCGCGGTTGCATCAGCTACGAACGACCGAACGCTTTATAGGGTCCGACAGGATGGCGAAAGGGATTCGAAAGATTTCGAGTTTTCCCTTTAGTAGTATCGGAAGATGCCTTTCATATCTTCTGGCATTATCTTCCAGTGATTATTATTTCGGACTTCATTGCTGCGATCTTGGATAAGAGACTTATAGCGTCATTGGACTCAGATTTTTCGATCGGTTCAGGGACATTGTCCCTGACTTACCGACGCAGTCCAATATTGTCATTACAACATGTGTTTTATTTTTCGACGCTATATATATATATATATACAAGCCTGCTACTAAGCATGTTAGTTTAGTTTCTTGTCCGC
The DNA here is from genome assembly GCA_031216915.1 of Pictodentalium vernedei. Classification (NCBI taxonomy): domain Eukaryota; kingdom Metazoa; phylum Mollusca; class Scaphopoda; order Dentaliida; family Dentaliidae; genus Pictodentalium; species Pictodentalium vernedei. The sequence goes on along the minus strand of CM062297.1, from coordinate 508,453,184 downwards.
GTTGCTCATTTCTGCCATTTTATCATTTATACAAATAGTTTATTTTGGCAGAGCAGGGCATACCGAGAGTTCATATGCGTCTAGACGGTGTGATTAAAGACTGCATATATTCTTTTTCGCCGTTTATGTCTTTTCCAATTTCAATGTTGGGAACGACATTATGTATAGTAGACTTAACTTAGACGCTTTATTATACGTAATCCGCCTTACTGAGGCGTTATCATTACGTCTTCAAGAAAAGATTTACGGGATATTATTCTCAATGTAATTTCTTTTGAGGGCAGTAGTTTGTTCACGTATAACTCCGCCCTTCAGTGGCTGATTGGAGTTAGTTAGACGTGACGCAGCCCTAGCTACATCCACACGCGTGGATAGTAAGGTTAAGAACTCTCTCAGAGTCGCTTCGTTCTCGGAGGAGCTTCTCTTCGACGGCAACTTTTCGGCAATCCATGAATTGCTCGATTTATACGTTCTCTTGGCTATCTAGTGTTACAAGAGATTCAGACTGGGGCAAACATTCGGTGGTTGACTCAGAGAGTGCCGCCGCAGTTGCCGGACCCGAGTGTGGCTGTTATGACGGTTGCCAGTCAAACAGATTGGGATATAATACTGATCCCTACGGATTCGAAGTGCCAGGGTCTTTGGGTTCCGCAGTCTTTTAGCAATCAGTTTAACTTCCGCGGAATAATGTTTTTTAGGCTTGCTTTATGTCATTGCATGAACATTATTCAGAAACGCATGCCCAAATTCCTGTCCTTTAATTCGACAGTAGTGGCGTATCTCCGGAACCAGGGAGGCACTCTTTCGTTTCCGTTATTCAATTTAATGGAAAGAATCCGTCTGTTGGTTATAGTACACCAAGTTCAGTTTTGGTCCGTCATATTCCGGGTCGTCTGATTGTTTTATCGGACTCCCGTTCTCTTACGGGTCGCTTGTTGCTGTCAGAATGGACTCTCAACAAACAAGTATTCAATCAGATTTGCTATCTATGGGAGTGCCCAATGATGATTTATTTATGACACAGCTTGCTAATCAATTGCAGACGTATGTGTTGGCTTGTCCAGATCTCTGAGCTAATATTGTTAACGCTCTATTGATCTATAGGACGGAATGATAGGATACGCGTATCCTCCGGCGCTGTTGTTTTAGCAGGTATTGCTAAGATAAACAACCACAATACATTTCTGTTGATAGCATCTCTATCTTCACAGAGATCATGAGTAATTTACTCTCTTGTCTACTGTGGGTCTTAATGTGAAATCTTCCTCTATGTGAGGATCTTTTTCACTGGGTAAATCGTGTCATCTTTATCACAACCAGCAAGGTCGCAACCTTCATGTATTCCGTTGTGTGGTCCGTATTGCATTGTAAGCACTGTACTGGACGAGCTTTGGACGCGATTTCTTACTATAGGAGATCCTCTTCTTCGCTATTCTATGCGGCTAAAGTGGAGGCTCTTCCGTCGTGGTGTAGGGATCATTATGTTCATATTGTTGATCCCTCCATACTACTCATTGCTATTTTTTAGTATACTTGTTTCACAAGATCTACTGCAGCCTGTTATTATTTAGGTTATAGGTTTATGTTACCTCATACCTATGCACTCTACGATAGTTTACAATTGAGTCTTTTGTCTCTTTATCTAAGTCAGTTAGTAACTTTTTGATAAATAGACTTAGAATCTTTAGATTAAATTCCTATACGGATTTTAACTTCGGTTCTTATTTAGCCAAGTAATCATTTGAGCCTCTGGAAACAGTAGTTTTCAAATTCTGACCTTTTAGACAGTAATTCTGTTGGTTTCTCTTTTACTGTAGAGTCAGTGAGTTTCATGCACTATCGATGGATGATTTTCACTTTCATAGTTTCGGAATCAATACTTCCGTTACTATTTAGGTTGGATTGTTGCATAAGAGTTAGGCTCCTATTATCCGGAACCTATTATTTTAAGGTCCTTCCGTCTTCGTATGGGCATAGGCCTTTACTCTTTCCGGGTACAGTTTATGTATTTATAAACAGATATCTGTTTATTACAAAGGGCGTAAGCTTCTTCTGTCTTTGATGTCTAGTAGAAGGACGTTACGCTCCATTTTATTGTTAATGGATTCTATTAACTATCGGTACTGCTTATGGTATATCATTGACTTAGCAGTTGTGCTTAAGATTTCGGCTCATGAAGTAAGAGTTCTTCTACTTCTTGGGCTTACATTAATAGTGTCGCTATTATAGATTTTTGAAGGCCGCTCATTGCGCTCAGCCATCCACATTCATGAATTTTATCTTAGAAATATCGAGTCCATTTCTGGAGGCCTCTATTGTTAGGTCTATTATCTACTGCTCAGAATGTCATTCACTTAACAGTTGCTACTATAGCTAGGTAGGCTGTCTGTTTCGGCAGTGTCTCCGTTCGGCTGCCCTCTTCGCTCTGGGCTATTTGACCCAGGGCAAGAAAAAGGGGGGGGGGGGGAGGGTGTTCCCTTGGGTCACCTGTTTTACTATGAAAACAAGGAGATACCTCCTCCGGAGTTAGTTATTCTGAGCTGTTATTGGGATGGTTGTTTAGTGAGAAGTTTAGGTTTTTAAAATTCATTCAAGTCTTAGTTTTTAAAGTATAGCTTTTGAATATTGCATATGTCAACGGACATGATTATGCAATCCTCAGACACTTTTAGGAGTATAAGAGTCTCTATTCTCTAGACTTACTTTATTTATTGGCTTACTTTAAAAATTATTAGTATAAGGATTATATTGGATATTAATAGAGTACATGGATGTATGAAGCTCAATTTTGGAAGGTGTTGTATCTTTCTAATTTATCATAAATAAGAAAGATACATGTAAGGCCTATTACTTCTTTTTCCCTACAGGGGATGACTCTATTTTATTTTATTGAGCGTATTCCATTTTGCTCTATGTCCTTGGCCCTCCAGCCTTTTTACTATTCAGCTATGTCTGGGTCATTGGTACAGTATAAAAATGTTAAAAAATTTATAGTAATTTATATATTTTTTATACTTACCAATGACCCAGACGGGGATGGCCCTCCCAGGAGTTGGGAACTCTTGCCTCCCCGCTGAGTACATAGCGCTTACCAGGCACTGGTTATTAGAATGATTAATGGCGCCAATTTCGGAACGTCCTTGACACTGCGCATGCGCAGTGGGGGCGAAGTGTGGAGGGCCTTTCAGGACATGTTTTCTTTAGTTTTAGATGCAAATTTTGGGGATTGGGGGGCAAAATTTGTGTTTGGCCCTATATTTTAAGAGTTAGCACCAGCTATGTCTGGGTCATTGGTAAGTATAAAAAATATATAAATTACTATAAATTTTTTAACTTTTACTGAGAAATCTCACTATTTTACATTTTATTAGCTTAAGATGTCTGCTTCTGGGGCTAGTGGTCTTGATTTTGTACAATGTTCTCCTTTGCAGTAACTTTGTGCTTTCTCTCTTATCCTATATATGGATCTTTATCCTGCCTGAAGAGTGTGATAAACATTTCACCTGCTAGGATGTTACACTGAGACAGCATCAACCTTTCAAATGTTACCGTCAGAAAGTGTTTTCTCATCTCTAAATCCTCCCAAACCAATAAAGGATCCCAAGCCCTCTGACTTGAGAAACCAGCTGTTTTTTCAATCCTGGGAAGTGAAGCAGTGCTTGTTTATTGTTGTAAACAAGCTCTGGTTTACTGGTAAAATAGGACCCAGCCCCCACCGCTTGGGGTGGAAGTCCTTTAAAATGGGCAACTTGGATATAAACAATTGACTAAACTTGACTTTATTTCCATGTTATCATTATGATTATCCATTGTACAGAAATATGTGACCTTAAACACCAATAAATAAATAAGAAATAAATGTTTTTTTTCCATCCAACCACCACTCCCCTGTCAAGTATGAATTGCAGTTAATCTTTTAGTTGTTACATATCACTTTGTTATACTTTACTGATGTCATTGTAAACTTTACATTTTAGGCCCACGCTCACACAAACAAAATGAAAAAAGCCAATATGAAAGCTGCAGACCAGATATTGAGGTATTATCCTAAACTTTGCTTGCATTTGATTTGTTCTGATTTCAAATGTCTTATGGATGATGCTTATCCATTTTCCTAACAAATCGGCCGCATCCAACCATGTAATTTACCAAATCAGCAGTTGAAAACAAAAAAAAATTTTCAAATAATTTCCACAAAACCAATATCATGTGACACCTTCATTGGAACAAGCTCTTTCCAGTGAGGTGGTCACTTGCTATAGTGTTGTTGAAGTTTTTTGAAAGAAAAAAATGAAAAAATAATATTTAAAATCAGAAATTTTTATCTTCCATTCACTGCTCATCAAAATTTGTTCACATGTCTTTGGCATGTTAAAATTTATGGGAGAGTGCCCATAGGCACTCTCCCGTGAATTATATAACAAAGCAGGTCCATGCTGGCTAAATAATTTAACTTTGAAGATAATATGAAGCACTGAATATGAAGCCTTCAAGTTGCGGTACTCGCCCTTCAAAATAAAGCCCAATTGTGGGCTTCTAGCACTCTTCCAGTTAAAGGGACTCCCGCTTTCCACAATAAATTTTTTGTTAAATCAGTATAAATTTGGAAATATAACAGAACCTTGCTTCTGATGACACTTAAAGGTCTAATTCCTCTTTCAATAACTTTTAACCTTGAAAAAATGGTTATCCAACGTGTTTTTTATAGGCAGCCAAGACCTGCCTAGAAACAACTGCAATACTAGAGGATGAAAAGTGTATAACATCTCCAGGCCTTCAATGTATAAAGGCTTAAAATTTTTAAAAAATTGTTAAAAAAGCTAATTTGTATCAAATTTAAAATTTAATTCAAACAATCCTCAGAAGTTACCTAATATTGTAAAAAGGTATTTATAAATGAAATGTAAAGTAAAATGTAAGTAAAGCTTATTTTTACAGTTCTTGTATAACTGCAAGAATTTGTAAGTAGATTTATGCGTATAATAGTTTGATCTTTTATGTTTCATTGTCAGATCTATATTCAGAAGAATTAACTTCCAGGCATTTAATATAAAACTTTTGTTGACAACTTCACAAATAACAAATGAAATCACATTTGAACCCTGTTAATTGAATAGCCACTTTGCTGGTGAGAATTATTCAATTAACAGGAGTATTCAGACAACAGCAAGGTTTGCACACTATTGAAAAGCCCTTGAACTTAGATCTAGGGATTGAAAAGTCATTGAAAATGAAGAATGTTTTGAAAAGCCATTGAATTCTGGCTTCTAGTATTGAAAAGCCCTTGGATTCCGGCTTTTCTTCCCAGCCCGCCTACTGTGTTCTAGTTTGCATGTGCAATTTTTATACGCCCGTTTTGAAACAAACGGGTCGTATTATGGTATACCGCTGTCCGTCTGTCCATCCATCCGTCCGTCTGTCCGTCCAGTCACACGCCGTACGATAACTCAAGAATGCTTTGAGAGATTTTCGTGATTTTTGGGTAGGTGGTGTATATCAATGGAGGGAAGCTCCCTTTCATTTAGTGTCGCCATTTGATTAGTCATTCCAGAGTTATGGGACTTTATTACTTAGAAAATTGTTGATTTTTTACACGTCGTACGATAACTCGAGAATGCTTTGAGAGATTTTCGTGATTTTTGGGTAGATGGTGTATATCGATGGAGGGAAGCTCCCTTTTGTTTAGTGTCGCCATTCGATTAGTCATTCCAGAGTTATGGGACTTTATTACTTAGAAAATTGTTGATTTTTTACACGTACGATAACTCGAGAACGCTTCGAGAGATTTTCACGATTTTAAAAAAATATGGGTTAGGTACACATGTAGACTCATATTGTGTGCTTCTTTCTTTTAATTAACAACAGGCGTATCATGTGCTCATGGCGCAGCTGTTTATTACACCAACCTGTCTGCACTATTCCTGTTCCTTGTGTTTAGCTTGCCTCTCAGTTTATTGATTTGATGTATGTAGTTTTGTGCGCTTCTCAAATAAAACTATCTCTGGTGAATGAAAGCATCCACATGACATGCTCAGTTCTGTCATTCAAGAATTACATGGTATCGATGGCAGTCCAGAGTCGGGAATTATACACATTTGGGTGTTTTAATTGAAATTAAATCACCAACACACATACTATTTTGAATAGGTAGCAGAATTATCTCAATGAGCAACTGAAAGGAAATGTGATTTCAGCTGCTCGTGAAACTTATTCTTGTAGTCACATTAGGGCTGCATGGTATATCGGTAAGCACCAGAATTTAAAGCAATACCGTACTGATACAGAACTGTTCTGAAATTTCTGGTATATCGCAAGTAATGGTTCTGTACGAGACTAGCGACATTAAAGTTTGTTTTGGGAAAATTTACAATTTTCAACAAGTCCTTCTATTCTATCATTCTCAAAATATTCCAGGTTTGCTACTTGCAAATTTTGTTCAAATAACACTTGCATATATTCAGTGATCTGAGAACATGTATCCAATTTATACATTAATATTTTCATTAAAAAAATATATCATAGGTATGTGGCAGTAGGCCTAATTATTAAGATAAGAACTTTCATGTTTTGTGACAGTGTTGTCACAATGACCTTCACTGATGTCGCATGATTTATTCAATGTCACAAGGTCACTGTGCATATCAATTACTCTTTCCATACACCAATAGAAATGCACTTGCATCAAACTCTCTGGGCAGTTAGTCTGTATATTTTTATACTGTACCAATGACCCAGACATAGCTGGTGCTAACTCTTAAAATATAGGGCCAAACACAAATTTTGCCCCCCAATCCCCAAAATTTGCATCTAAAACTAAAGAAAACATGTCCTGAAAGGCCCTCCACACCTCGCCCCTACTGCGCATGCGCAGTGTCAAGGATGTTCCGAAATTGGCGCCATTTATCATTCTAAGTTTGGCCCTTCATCAGTTAACATCTGACTGATCTTTGTGCTTTTAAATCTCAGTTTAAATGATGCCAGACACATAAATATTAGTGAAATGGTAATTCTAAGGAGGATAGAAAAGGAGGAGAGGAAAAGAATGTGTGACAGAATATTATCAGGGCTGTAACTTAAAATTTTTTAATGAAATTATGTTAAGTTACCTATTTTCAAGGCAGCAGCCATTTTGTTGTCATTCTGATTATTTAGTTACACTGTTTTTTCAAGTGTTTTCCTCTCTCCCTGTCCTTTAAGTTCCCCCTTGCTATTCTCCCATGCTTTTGGCATAGTTTCTGTAATTATTATTACTAAAATTTCTTGGGAGTTTTAGCTGAATAACAGAATGATTTCTGTTCTTTCCCCATGTTTACGTCTTCACCTACGGGTGGTTAGGCGTTGTGTTCTGCATCTACCATCTGATGTTCTGCAGTTTCTTCCCTGGAAGTCTCTGTTTTGCATCAGATGGTGTATTTTTGGTAACTGATTTCGGGCCTGGGTGCCTGGAGTCTTATTTTAGTGTTTTTACACTCATTGTTTACATTTACAACAGCCCTCTGTGTGAGGGGGGGATTTCTAAATAATAATATCTTTATGTTTTTTTAATCATAACTAGATACATTATTATTGTTCGTAAGTGTTGAATAAATTGTTTAAAATATTTTTAAAATTTTTGTCCACACTTAGGCTTGGGATCCATTGGGGCTCAACGTTACTTTTCAGAAACTTGGGCTGTTCTGAAAAAATATTTTTTCAAAATATTTTGATTTCAATTATTTTTTCTATATTAATGGATCATATTATTATTATGTATTTTGATTGCCAGGGGTTAGTGCGAGTACCAGGACTTGTTTTCTTTTCACATTGAAAGGATATTGATCAATTGTTTTAAGAGGAAGTCTTCCTCTGACCTTATTATCATTCTATATGTGGTCAGTGTACTCGCATTAACTCCTGTTCTGTATCGTATGATTTCGATGACAATATGGGAAGCGTATGTCACGGTATGTTGTTAGGGATTTGGACACTCCGGTCCTTTCCCCGCAGGGTCACTCTACTTTATCAATTTCTATTTCAGACGATCAAGATTAGGGTGATGTATCTGTGATGTCTTCCAACAGTGTGCCTCCGTCGTCACAATTAATGAAGGGCTAGCGGAAAAGTGCTCATGTAATACGCCAATTGCCTAAGAGGACCCTAGTAGGTTCGACGGCCTTTGACGTCCGCTAGCTCGCCCGGTGTAGCGTCCATTCACCGAATGGTTCGGCAGCCGGGTTCGTCCGTTGCGGTCTAGAAGGAATTTTGGGGTGATGCGAGCACTATAAAATTAACTTAATGCACACCCAGTGACGGCGGATCGGAGGGAGAACGGAGGAAGCCTTTTAGTCCGGTTCATAGCTCGTTCCGGTCCATCCGGACGGCAAGCGAGAGAGGCCCCTCTCTCGTTCAACAACATCTGGCCCCAGATGTTGTGGTACAAATGTGTCGCTAGCGGAGCATACGTCCGTCGCTCGGGACGCTCCGTTGTATAGGCAGTCCGCTGAGACTGCTAAGGCTTCCTCTTCTCGTCAGCGCACACGACCGCACCTTGGCTGCGTGACCGCCGATATATTACCAGCTTCGCCGATCAAGGATTCTTCGGCGACCAGGTCACACCATCCGGCAGCCAGGGATTCGAGACCGATGGACTCCGGACGTTCGCATAGGAAAAGTATGCGGGAGCCATCTGATGCGGAGCTGCCCTCGGCGAAGCAGCGATAGACTGCGCCTCCGCAGGTCTCGACGCCGGACATTCTTGTGCACATAGCACAGCTTATCGCAGCATCCCAGCAGCCGACAGAAACGGTGTCGGATCGAGAATTATCCGACAGCGCTGGGTCGGTAGCCGGGGACTCGAGGCCTGCAGACTCCGGACGTTCGCATAGGAAGTGTGCGGGAGTCAACGTACACGGAGCTTCCAGCGGCAATGCATCGTAAGTCCGCTACTGCACAGGCCTCGGGAACGGACGTGCTTTCCTTAATAGCACAGTTTATCGCAGCATCCCAGCATCAACTGAATCTGTCGCATATATTTTATTCGACGATGCTGGGTCGGGACGCTCCGCGGAAGCGGGTACGGACGTCCGAAAGTTTCATCCGGTCCGACGGGATACCGAAAGGGATTCGGAGGATTTCAAGCTTTCCCTTTCGGAACAACATATGCTGCGATGCCGGATAAGAAACTGATAGCGTCGGTGGACTTAGAAATTTTTGGTTCGGTTCAGGGACATCGTCCCTCAGTTCCGACATAGTCCAATAATGTCACACAAACTTTCGAATTATTGAACGACGCTATATATATTATTATTTTATGCTTGCTATCCAAGCATTTCTGGTTTCTTGTTCGAAGAGTTATGGAGATGTCTTTCAAAAGTGTGCCTCTGTCGTCATAGTTAATGAAGAGTTAGCGGCAATAAGTGCTCATGGAATATGTCTATCGCTTACGGAGTGACATTTGCTAGCTCACCCGGTGTAGCGTACATTCATTGAATGGTTCGGCTGCCGGGTTCGTCCGTTGCAGTCTAGGAAGGAGATTTGGGTGATGCGAGCACTTTAATTACTTTAGTACTCACCCAGTGACGGCAGATTGAGGACAGATCGGAGGAAGCCAACAACATAGGGGACCGCATGTTGTGGTTCAGATATTTTACATTCGGAGCATATGTCCGTTGCTCGGGACGCTCCGTTATATTGACAGTCCGAGAGACTGTCTTTAATGCTTCCTCATCCTCACAGCAGGGCACACGACCGCACATTGGCTACGTGACCTCGAGTATCCGATCAGTTTCGGCATTCAGTGATTCCACAGCGAATAGGTCGCGCCATCCGGTAGCCAAGGGACACGAGGCCTATACACTCCGTTCGCTCGCATATTGGAAGTATGCACGGGGTAACGATCTCGGAGCTTCCTGCGGCAATGCATCGTAAGACCGCTGCTCCTCAGGCCTCAGTGACGGACGTGCTATCCGAGTTAGCACAGTTGTTTCGCAGCATCCCAGCAATTGACAGTTTCTCGGTTGAATCAGGAATTATCCGACGGCGCTGGGTCGGTGCGGTCTGCGGTTGCATCAAGCTACGGACGACCGAACGCTTTATAGGGTCCGACAGGATGGCGAAAGGGATTCGAAAGATTTCGAGTTTTCCCTTTAGTAGTATCGGAAGATGCCTTTCATATCTTCTGGCATTTCTTCCAGTGATTATTTTTCGGACTTCATTGCTGCGATCTTGGATAAGAGACTTATAGCGTCATTGGACTCGGATTTTTCGATCGGTACAGGGACTTTGTCCCTGACTTACCGACGCAGTCCAATATTGTCATTACAACATGTGTTTTTATTTTTCGACGCTATATATTTATATATATATACAAGCCTGCTACTAAGCATGATAGTTTAGTTTCTTGTCCGCGTGGCTCATTTCTGCCATTTTATCTTTTTTACAAATAGTTTATTTTGGCAGAGCAGGGCATACCGAGAGTTCATATGCGTCTAGACGGTGTGATTAAAGACTGCATATATTCTTTTTCGCCATTTATGTCTTTTCCAATTTCAATGTTGGGAACGACATTATGTATAGTAGACTTAACTTAGACGCTTTATTATACGTAATCCGCCTTACTGAGGCGTTATCATTACGTCTTCAAGAAAAGATTTACGGGATATTATTCTCAATGTAATTTCTTTTGAGGGCAGTAGTTTGTTCACGTATAACTCCGCCCTTCAGTGGCTGATTGGAGTTGGTTAGACGTGACGCAGCCCTAGCTACATCCACACGTGGATAGTAGGTTAAGAACTCTCTCAGAGTCGCTTCGTTCTCGGAGGAGCTTCTCTTCGACGGCAACTTTCCGGCAATCCATGAATTGCTCGATTTATACATTCTCTTGTCTATCTAGTGTTACAAGAGATTCAGACTGGGGCAAACATTCGGTGGTTGACTCAGAGAGTGCCGCCGCAGTTGCCGGACCCGAGTGTGGCTGTTATGACGGTTGCCAGTCAAACAGATTGGGATATATACTGATCCCTACGGATTCGAAGTGCCAGGGTCTTTGGGTTCCACAGTCTTTTAGCTATCAGTTTAACTTCTGCGGAATAATGTTTTTTAGGCTTGCTTTATGTCATTGCATGAACATTATTCAGAAACGCATGCCCAAATTCCTGTCCTTTAATTCGACAGTAGTGGCGTATCTCCGGAACCAGGGAGGCACTCTTTTGTTTCCGTTATTCAATTTAATGGAAAGAATCCGTCTGTTGGTTATAGTACACCAAGTTCAGTTTTGGTCCGTCATATTCTGGGTCGTCTGATTGTTTTATCGCACTCCCGTTCTCTTACGGGTCGCTTGTTGCTGTCAGAATGGACTCTCAACAAACAAGTATTCAATCAGATTTGCTATCTATGGGAGCACCCAATGATGTTTTTTTTATGACACAGCTTGCTAATCAATTGCAGACGTATGTGTTGGCTTGTCCAGATCTCTGAGCTAATACTGTTAACGCTCTATTGATCTATAGGACGGAATGATAGGATACGCGTATCCTCCGGCGCTGTTGTTTTAGCAGGTATTGCTAAGATAAACAACCACAATACATTTCTGTTGATAGCATCTCTATCTTCACAGAGATCATGAGTAATTTACTCTCTTGTCTACTGTGGATCTTAACGTGAAATCTTCCTCAATGTGAGGATCTTTTTTCACTGGGTAAATCGTGTCATCTTTATCACAACCAGCAAGGTCGCAACCTTCATGTATTCCGTTGTGTGGTCCGTATTGCATTGTAAGCACTGTACTGGACGAGCTTTGGACGCGATTTCTTACTATAGGAGATCCTCTTCTTCGCTATTCTATGCGACTAAAGTGGAGGCTCTTCCGTCGTGGTGTAGGGATCATTATGTTCATATTGTTGATCCCTCCATACTACTCATTGCTATTTTTTAGTATACTTGTTTCACAAGATCTACTGCAGCCTGTTGTTATTTAGGTTATAGGTTTATGTTACCTCATACCTATGCACTCTACGATAGTTTACAATTGAGCCTTTTGTCTCTTTATCTAAGTCAGTTAGTAACTTTTTGATAAATAGACTTAGAATCTTTAGATTAAATTCCTATACGGATTTTAACTTCGGTTCTTATTTAGCTAAGTAATCATTTGAGCCTCTGGAAACAGTAGTTTTCAAATTCTGACCTTTTAGACAGTAATTCTGTTGGTTTCTCTTTTACTGTAGAGTCAGTGAGTTTCATGCACTATCGATGGATGATTTTCACTTTCATAGTTTCGGAATCAATACTTCCGTTACTATTTAGGTTGGATTGTTGCATAAGAGTTAGGCTCCTATTATCCGGAACCTATTATTTTAAGGTCCTTCCGTCTTCGTATGGGCATAGGCCTTTACTCTTTCCGGGTACAGTTTATGTATTTATAAACAGATATCTGTTTATTACAAGGGCGTAAGCTTCTTCTGTCTTTGATGTCTAGTAGAAGGACGTTACGCTCCTTTTTATTGTTAATGGATTCTATTAACTAGCGTACTGCTTATGGTATATCATTGGCTTAGCAGTTGTGCTTAAGATTTCGGCTCATGAAGTAAGAGTTCTTCTACTTCTTGGGCTTACATTAATAGTGTTGCTATTATAGATTTTTGAAGGCTGCTCATTGCGCTCAGCCATCCACATTCATGAATTTTATCTCAGAAATATCGAGTCCATTTCTGGAGGCCTCTATTGTTAGGTCTATTATCTACTGCTCAGAATGTCATTCACTTAACAGTTGCTACTATAGCTAGGTAGGCTGTCTGTTTCGGCAGTGTCTCCGTTCGGCTGCCCTCTTCGCTCTGGGCTATTTGACCCAGGGCAAGAAAAAGGGGGGGGGGGGGGGGAGGGTGTTCCCTTGGGTCACCTGTTTTTACTATGAAAACAAGGGGATACCTCCTCCGGAGTTAGTAATTCTGAGCTGTTATTGGGATGGTTGTTTAGTGAGAAGTTTAAGTTTATAAAATTCATTCAAGTCTTAGTTTTTAAAGTATAGCTTTTGAATATTGCATATGTCAACGGACATGATTATGCAATTCTCACACACTTTTAGGAGTATAAGAGTCTCTATTCTCTAGACTTACTTTATTATTGGCTTACTTTAAAAATTATTAGTATAAGGATTATTGGATATTAATAGAGTACATGGATGTATGAAGCTCAATTTTTGGAAGGTGTTGTATCTTTCTAATTTATCATAAATAAGAAAGATACATGTAAGGCCTATTACTTCTTTTCCCTACAGGGGATGACTCTATTTTATTTTATTGAGCGTATTCCATTTTGCTCTATGTCCTTGGCCCTCCAGCCTTTTTACTATTCAGCTATGTCTGGGTCATTGGTACAGTATAAAAATGTTAAAAAATTTATAGTAATTTATATATTTTTTATACTTACCAATGACCCAGACGGGGATGGCCCTCCCAGGAGTTGGGAACTCTTGCCTCCCCGCTGAGTACATAGCGCTTACCAGGCACTGGTTATTAGAATGATAAATGGCGCCAATTTCGGAACGTCCTTGACACTGCGCATGCGCAGTAGGGGCGAGGTGTGGAGGGCCTTTCAGGACATGTTTTCTTTAGTTTTAGATGCAAATTTTGGGGATTGGGGGGCAAAATTTGTGTTTGGCCCTATATTTTAAGAGTTAGCACCAGCTATGTCTGGGTCATTGGTAAGTATAAAAAATATATAAATTACTATAAATTTTTTAACTTTCTTAGCACTTTGATTTTCAGTGACCAGCATTATTAGGCATCCTACATTGTACAAGCAATTATGTATGTCATTAGAATAATGAACAAAGGGCCAATAACTAAATGAATGTAGTATAAACAGGGTATACCCATAGTTTAAGTTTCATTTGAGTAATACACTAATTGATGACCTAATCCTATTAATATGAATTTATCACCATATCAAAGTGACATGTTTGTGTTAGTAAGGAGAAAGATTTTCTAGTGTAGTTTTATGTAGCCCCTGACTGTACCATTGAACTAAAAGTTCAATCTTCACTTCCTGATTTTGTGTAAGACCTTTAAATACAGTACTCATATTACCATATTAACCCTGGAATAAGCCAGGGGGTGTGTTAAGTAAAAGAGGGCAAAAGTATAGGGGTGGACTTATATTTTTATACTGTACCAATGACCCAGACTTAGCTGGTGCTAACTCTTAAATTCTAGGGCCAAACATAAATTCCCCCCCCCCCCCCCCCCCCCAATCCCCCAAATTTGCATCAAAATCCAAAAATAGATGTCCTATGAGGTCCTTCATACTTTTGTCCACTCCGCATGCACAGTGTCCAGGAAGTACCGGAATTGAAGCCAAATCCTCATTCTTTGTTTGGCCCTTCAGTCAGTAACATCACACTGATATCTGTGCTTAAAATCTCAGTTTAAATGATGCCAGACACATAATCATGAGAGAAGTGGTGGATCTAAGGATGAAATAAAAGGATGAGAGGAAGGAACAGTGGAAGGATGTGTTCAGGGCGGTAACTTATAATTTTTATGTAAAATTATTTCATGTTCCCTAATTTCGGGCCATGGGCCTGATATTTTCATTCTTGCTATGAAATTTCCATTGTTTGTTCAGTGTTTCCTCTCTCCCTTTCCTTAATACCCCTTTGCTATTCTCCCATGCTTTTGGCATAATTTTTGTAATTATTTTTACTGAAATTTCTTGTGAGTTTTGGCTTGGTAACAGAATGTTTATTCCTTTTTTCCCCATGGTTACATCCTCACCCTAGGGTGGTTAAGCATTTCAGTCATGCATCTACCATCCGATGTACTGCAGTTTCTTCTCAGGAAGCCTCTATTTTACATTGGATAGTTTTAAAATTGGTTACTGATTTCAGGCCATATTTTCAGTGCCTGGAGTCTTGTTTCCAGTTTTTCTTCACTTTTGTTTACGTTGACAACGGTTACTTCTGACAGTGATTCCTTGTCTTCTATTTAGTTCTGCTCATAGCCAGATACATTGTATTTTTAGACATGTTTTAAAATTTTTGTCCACACTTAGGCTTTTTTGGGGAACCATTTGGACTCATCGTTCCCATTGGGAACTTGGGCTCACCTTGAAATTTTTTCGAAAATTTTTTTTCTTTTGAATTATTTTTCGAAATGTTTGCAATGGATTATATTATTATTATGTATCTTGTTTTCAAGGTTTAGTGCGAGTACGATGACTGTTAAAATTTTTTCAAAATGAAAGAATTTTATTCAAATTGTAATTCGAGGAAGTCTTCCTCTGATTCTCATGCTCAGTGTATTTCTTGTAGTCAGTGTACTCGCACTAATTCTTGCTCTGTGTGTGCCAATTGGAATGACAAACGTTGGAGACGTGTGTCACAGTATATTGTTAGTGGTGCGAGGTCCATGCCGCTCCTCTTGCCACAGGGTCACTGTAGTTTTTCCTTCTCTTTTTCAGAGGAACAAGAACAGGGTGATGTCTCCATGATGTCTTCAAGAAGTGTGCCTCTGTCGTTGCAGACAAATGAAGAGCTAGTGGCTAAAGTGCTCAGTGAAATTCGGCAAATGCCTAGTATAGTAGGATCAACGGCATTGTCGCCCACTAGCTCACCTGGTGAAACAATCATTCACGAAATGGCCGTGATGCCGGGTTCGTCTGTTGCGGTCCAGGAAAGGAGATCAGTGTTGTGAGCACTATAAACACGGATCGTGCACACCTGGCGATGACAGATCCGAGGATGGAACGGAGGAAGCCAGTCAGTCCGTTACCTCGCTCATCCAGGTCTGACCGGACCGCGAGCGAGAGAAGCCCCTCTCTCTTACAACAACATCTGGGATCAGATGTTGTTTTACGTAACGTTCGTCAGTCGGATCATACGTCCACTCCTCGGGACGCTCCGTCATATAGACAGTCTGGCACGGCTAGTCTATTGGCTTCCTCATCCCCACGGCAGCACTCACGACTGCAACTTGGCTATGTGACCACTGATATCCAGCCTGCTTCACCGACTAGGGATTCCACGTCGATCAGGTCACGCCATCCGGTAGCCAAGGACACGAGGCCTTACCAGTCGGGACGTTTGCATAAAAGAAGTATGCAGGAATTAACGTCCCAGGAGCTTCCAGCGGCTAAATCACATAAGACCGCCGCTCCACAGGCCTCCGTGACAGACTTGCTATCACAGATAGCTCAACTCATTGCAGCATCCCAGCAGCCATCAAAAACTTTTTCAAAACAGGAACTGTCTGAGGAAGCTGGGTCAGTTCGCTCCCCTGCAGAGTCAGAAAGGGACGACCGAGAATTTCATGTTGTCCAATCGGATGATGAAAGGGAATCAGCGGAGCTGGAATTTTCCCTTTCCGAACAACATAAGGTGGCCGTAGATTTCATCCGGCAACACCTTCCAGAAGTTGTTCCTCCGGACCAAAATGCTGCATTAATGGATAAGAGACTGATAGCTTCACTGGACACAGACTTTTTCAGCCGGAATAGAGTTTCCGACCCAGTCCAGTAATATCACGCGGACATTTGAACTTTTGAATGACGCTATATTCAAGCTAGCCACTAAGACTGGCAAGTCCGGTTTCTTATCGCCTCACGCTATAAAGCTGTCTTTTATCAATATTGGAAATAAATTTGAAACGGCAGGACAGGGTGTGCTGAGAGTTCCTCTGCGTTTGGACGACCAGGCAGAAGACTTGGAGTTGTCATTGCCGGTGTCCATGTCTATTAACTCCAGTATGCTGGAGACGACAATCTCGTCTAATAGAATTAATTTAGATGCATTATCTTACGCAGATCACCTTACCAGAGCGTTATCATTACGTCTCGAAGGGAAAGAATTCCAGGATGTTCAAACTTCCTTGAGAGTTCTTTCGAGGGCTATAGCATATTCTACTTATAACTCCACCCTTTCAGTGGCAAATCTGGAGTTAGTCAGACGTGATGCTGCCCTGGCTGCATCCACAAGAGTGGATAGTAAGGTGAAAAACTCTTCGAGTCGCTCCGGTCTCTGGAGAGCTTCTCTTCGACGGAAAGCTTTCTATAATCTATGATCAGATTACTAAGAAAGCTTCAGATTCTCTGCTTTTTAAATCCGATTCAAAACAGTCGGACTCAGCAGAGAGGAGTAAAGCAGGCACTTCAGGGGCGAATACGTCCAAGGGAAGTTTCTATAGAGGATCTAAGAAAGCCTCTATGTCTTACTCCAGAGACCGTCAGAGTAGCGACTCGGGTAGGTGCCGTTATGCTGGCCGAGATAACCGGTTAGATGCCCCTAGGTTGACTGGGCGAGGTGCGGGTCATGAAGGACATGGTTTCTCCTCCCGCAAGCTTCGCAGGGCCAGGAGATGATGGTCTAAACCTCTATTGCGTTCCAGTCGGCGGAAGGCTGTCAAGATTCTTAACCAATTGGTTGTCAATTACGGACAACCCATGGGTGCAAGGGGTGATTTCCGAAGGTCTAAAACTGTCCTTCAAGGAAAAACCTCCGTTAACTCGAAGTCCACGTTGGACTCAGCTTCCGTCAAACGTTCAGAAGAGAGAATCGCTTCTATCAGAAGTTCAATCTCTTCTGGACAAGAATGCTATAGAGGTCGTAGAAAACCAGGAATCTCCAGGTTTCTACAGTCACCTGTTTCTGGTTCCAAAACCAGACGGCTTGTTTCGTCCAGTTATAGATCTGAGCTGGATAAACAAGCTGGTCGTGGCTCCGAAATTTTATATGGAGACCATCCGATTGGTCAGAGCGAGCATTCGAGGTGAACGATTATCCTGCGAGGATAGATCTCAAGGATGCGTACTTTCACATCATGGTACATCCGGTGTTCAGAAAGTATCTTCGCTTCGCTGTCCTAGGAGTCATTTATCAGTTCCGAGCAATGTGCTTCGGTCTGAATCTAGCACCCTGGGCATTCAATCGAATAATGAACTCAGTAATGATTCATTTCTGAGTTCATTCGTCTGTGGTAACGTCGGCCTACTTGGACCACATTCTTCAAAGGTACGGCAACAAGTTAATGCTTCAGAACAATGTTCAGAGTCTGCTTCAATTGCTCCGACATCTCGGTTTCATAGTAAATGAAAAGAAGTTGGATCTAGTGCCGTCCAAGTCATTCACCCAACTGGGAATGAGCTTCGAGACGCACAACAATCTCGTTCGTCTGCCGTTAACTAGAGCAAAATTAGTCAGTTGTTACGCTCGCTTTTGTCTTCACTCAGATGTAGTAACAGCGAGGGAATTCATGCGACTGACAGGTTTGTGCGGAGCCGCTGCGGATCTTATTCCGATGGGGCGACTATGCACTCATCCACTCCAGATATTTTTTACTCAGAACTGGAGTGTGAAGACTCATTCGCTCGAAACGAACATCGTGTTGTCGAATCAATTTAAACAAGAGATTCAGACTTGGGCAGATATTCAGTGGTTAACTCAGGGAGTACCACTGCAACTGCCGGATCCGATTTTTACGATAATGATGGATGCGAGTCAAACAGGTTGGGGCGCAACTTTGAGCCCAACAGATTCGAGGTGCCAGGGTCTTTGGGATCCACAGTTCCTAAACAAGCACACAAACATCAAAGAGATGATGTCAATTTGGCTTGCGCTACTTCAGTGGATGAACATCATTCAGAATTCGCAGGTTCAAATTCTGTCCGACAATTTGACGGTAGTAGCTTATACTCGGAACCAGGGAGGTACTCATTCCATTCCGTTGTTCAATCTAATGGAAAGAATCCTTCTGTTTGTCCTAGAGCATCAAGTTCTTCTGTCGGTCTGTCATATTCCGGGTTGTCTGAACATTCTAGCGGACTCCTTTTCTCGGAAAGGTAGTATGTTGCCGTGAGAGTGGACTTTCAACAAACGAGTATTCAATCAGATTTGCTACCAATGGGATCGTCCTATTATAGACTTATTTGTGACACATCTCAACAATCAGTTGCAGACGTATGTGTCGCCATGCCCAGATCCTCGAGCGTTTGCAGTAGACGCCCTCTCGATCTCTTGGGACGGAATGATAGGATACGCGTATCCCCCAGCTCCGTTGATTCAACAGATATTGCTAAAAATCAAGCAATCTCACTGCAAGATTCTGTTGGTAGCATCTCTGTCACCCCAGAGACCATGGATAAATCTACTCAGGTGTCTGTTGTGGGACATTCTGTGGAAGCTTCCTCCACGGGAGAACCTTCTTTCGCAGGGGAAATCGCGCACACTGCATCACAACCTGCAAGGTCTCAACCTTCTCGTATTTCCGTTGTACGGTCCTTCTTGTACGGCAAGCATTTTACAGGACGAGCAGTGGATGCAATTTCTAACTGTAGGAGGACCTCCTCTTCGCTAAATTATGCTGCTAAGTGGAAGGTGTTTTCTCGGTGTAGGGATCATTCTATTGATATCTATGATCCCTCCATTCCAGACATTGCTAATTGTTTGGTCTGCTTGTTTGACAAGATCAAACTGCAGCCAATAAGTATTAAGGGGTACAGGTCTATGCTATCGGATACCTATGCTCATCATGATAGCTTACAGATTGCATCTAATCTCTCTTTATCTAAGTTAGTGAAAAACTTTTCGATAAATAGACCTAGTACCCTTAGGTTAATTCCTAAGTAGAATTTAGCTTGGGTTCTTCTGAAGCTAAAAGAAGCGCCATTTGAACCTCTGGATACAGTGGATTTCAAATACTTATCTTATAAGACAGCTTTTCTCTTAGCCTTCTCTTCTGCTGGAAGAGTTAGTGAGCTTCATGCACTATCTGTTGATGATTCTCACTATCGTAGTGTTGGTAATACTATTACTTTGACTACTAATGTTGGATTTTTGGCTAAGAATCAGGCTCCTAATAGGTACCCTGAACCTATTGTTATTAAGGCTCTTCCGTCTTTAGACGGTCATAGTCCTTTGCTTTGTCCAGTCAGAGCTATGCGTATTTATAAACGTAGATCTGAGTTTATCAGAAAGGGATGTAAGCGTTTCTTTCTGTCTTTGATGCCTAATAGAAAGGACATTACGGTCCATTCTATTGCAAGGTGGATTCAATTAACTATCCGTACTGCTTATGATAAATTATCTTCATCTCAGCAGTCTGTGCTTAAGAATTCGGCGCATGAAGTAAGAGCACTGTCTACATCTTGGGCTTATGCTAATAGTGTTGCTATTACTGATTTGATGAAGGCTGCATATTGGTCTCAGCCTTCCACGTTCACGAAATTTTATCTTAGAAATATTGAGTCCATTTCTGGCGATCTGCGTTGTTTAGGGCCGTTATCTGTTGCTCAGAATGTCGTCCACTAAACAGTTGCAACTATAGTTATGCAGGCTTTCTATTCCGGCAGTGTCTCTGTCCTGATGCTCTCTTCGATCTGGGGTATTTGACCCAGAGCAAGGGGAAGGTGGGGGGGGGGGGGGGGGGGAATGGTGTTCCCTTATATCACCTGCTTTATAGTGAAAAGCAAGGGAATACCTCCTCTGGAGTTAGTAATTCCGAGTCGGTGCCGGGATGGTTTTAAAGTGTAAAGCTAATGTCTATCTCATTTATGTAATATTTTTAAAGTGTAGCTCGGTGTGAAGCATTTGTATATGTCACGTGTCATTCGAGCGTTAATATACAATCCTCGGACACTTTTAAATGAGTATAAAGAGTCTCATTCTCTGGACTATCTTTATTGGTTTTCATTTAATAAATTAGTATAATGGGTTATACTAGATGTTAATAGAGATCATTGATGTTATTGTGCTCAATTACGGAATGGTATTGTGTCTTTCTTTTTTGGTATAAACAAGAAAGATACATGTAAAACCAGTTCTCCTCTTCTCCTTGAGAGGATAATTCTGTTTACATGTAATTGAGTCTATTGGATTTTCCTTTATGTCCTAGGCCCTCCAGCCTTTTTCTATTCAGCTAAGTCTGGGTCATTGGTACAGTATAAACATGTTAAAAAATTTATAGTAATTTATATATATTTTATACTTACCAATGACCCAGGCGGGGATGGCCCTCCCATGAGTTGGGCCTCCCTGCTGATTACATAACACTTACCAGGCACTGGTTGTAAGAATGAGGATTTGGCTCCAATTTCGGTACTTCCTGGACACTGTGCATGCACAGTGGACAAAAGTATAGAGGACCACATAGGACATCTATTTTTTGGATTTTGATGCAAATTTTGTGGATTGGTGGGGGGGGGGGGGGGGGGGGGGGGGGTGCAAAATTTGTGTTTGGCCCTAGTATTTAAGAGTTAGCACCAGCTAAGTCTGGGTCATTGGTAAGTATTAAAAATATATAAATTACTATAAATTTTTTAACTTTCGAGAGGTCAATCCTGCAGGAGAATATGGACGCAAAGTTAGGTGAGTCATTCACTCCTATAACAAAGATGAATTAAACCGTTACATAACAAATTGAAAGCAAGCACTTGTTTAATTGGCAAATTGAATAGTTGAAAAGAAAATATAAAACAATTTCAACAAAACCATATCATGTGACTCCTCATTGGAACAGACTTGTTGAGCTCATTGCAGTGAAGGGTCCCATGATATGGTTTTATTGAAATGTTTTTAAACATTTGAAAAAGAAATAATTAAAACAATAAATTTTGATATCGTGTGCATTGGGAAAGGGGTTCTTTTTAATTGTAACAACTTACATGTTCCAGCATGGCTGTAATTGATGTTGTCATTACAAAGTCCGGGACAGGACTTATTTTTTAAATCTGAAAAGTTGGTAGGTAGGTTTATTCTCGATTGTGGGCTTATCCCCAGGTCAGTATAGTAGATGAATAAGTGCTGATTTCAAACATCTTATACAAAATAAAAATGGCTTATTTCTGTTTTCCAAGTGGATTAGCGCTAATAAGGAAGAGTTTAGCAGTCCAAAAATAATCTTCAATATGTATAGTAGGTATCTAAAATAGTCTATGATATACCAGTATATCAAAGTATTTTTTGGAAATCAGATACTAAAATTCAGTTTCAAATACTGTGCAGCCCTGAATCACACAAGATAAGTCTGGTTTCTCCTAAAAAATAGTAGGTATCAATTATATATTTATCAGCAGATGACAGTTGAAATATTATTCAAAACAATTTTCATCATAAAACTATTTCAGATGTCTTGCAACCATAATTGATAAAAGATAAATATTGTTTCATCACTTTTTAGACTTATTTCGTAATCACTTTTCATTACATTAGTAGCTGTTTCCAACTTATATGAATACTTTTGAATAGAACAAGTTTTAGTAACAATTACCTACAGACATCAAAGTTTGCTGCCATTTTTGATAATATGAAGTTTAAGTCCTGGATACATAATCGATGTTGACCAGGCTTGGGCTTTCTTAAAATTTTCATCTGATTCTAAACTCGTCCTTTCATTTACACTTTTAAAAATTTTACTGCAAAATTAATTATTTCAAAGGATTTTAGGTGAGAACTGTTTTATATATATTTTATTTGGCCTTCAAGCACTTGAACTTATTTGGGCCTTTGTTCAGGATTTTGTTACTCTTTGTTTCAAATTAAAATCAATGACTAATATTAAAAAATCCAAAATCTAGAGTAAAAGCCTTTTTTCTTTTATGAAATAGAAACCAAGATTTTTCTGAATCGATTGATTTACATGGTCTTCATGTTGATGAAGCAATAGCCAATTTACAGAGAATTTTGCCAGATATTGAAGCTGGTAAGTTTATAGAAAGCAATATTTGTCTGTGCACTGCACCTTTATTCCAGTGATCTATTCAATAAGAGGAAAGGAATTAATTCTGTGGTAAAAATTAATTTTATTTTCGACCACCAAATAAAAATTATTCTAGAGTAAGATTCTGCTCAGAGAACCCAATCTTATAAATGCAAGAGCTTGTTGAATTTCTGCAGAACAATGAGCTTTTAAGAAATGTCCAGTTTCATAAAAAAGGAATTAGTTTTAGGAAATGCAGTTGATGCATATTTCTTGTTTCTCTTTAGAAGTATGTCTATGAAAGACACACAGTAAACTTTTTCACAACAAGAATATAACCTTCTGAAGGGTTACTTACTGTTTGCTGTTGTTGCAGGTATGGATTCCATTTCTTTACCTTGCTGTGTTTTCAGCCCAAAAGTTTTTAGTATGGGAAATTTCAGCAACACCACTTGATAGACATGACGGGAGAGTGTCTGCCAAAGCATTCACAGGCCTTGAATGTACCGTAAGAATGTTTTCCCATAGATTCTAAAAAGTGCTTGAAAATAACATGATGCAAAAAGGTATTAACCGGTTGCATCTGTTTTGACAGAGCTATATTTTTATGATAATTTTTCCTTTTGCCCAATATTAGAATTCCCACGCATGCCTCCTTGAGTTCCTTGAAAGTTGTGTACTTCAAAAATCTCTTAAGTACCTGGAAAGTCCTTAAATATAGAACTTTCTTTGAAAACTCATAAAAATGAGATATCAGGTGATATGAGAAATGATTGTGATCCCAATGGTATAGTCCATTCCATTTCATGCCATTTCAGAACCATCAACTGGTAGAGTCTATATTCATTACCTGGGGAAGACCAATCAATATTGATTTGTCCACCACAAAAAATTTATCGAGTAACCACCTACTTTATAAATTCAGGTTGTACAGTGGAGCCCACTTAACTGGATAACTCTTAGCTGAATAACCTTGTTATTTGAATATAATTTCCCAACACAAAACCATTTACCATACCTCCAGTACAAATTCAACATGTTAATTGAATATAGGTTATAGAGCAAACTTCTGTTAATTGAATAAAATATCTTGTAACTTGTCAAGAAATTACCCTGTCTCTCCCCAGTTTTCCTTTGTTTATAGACATATTTGGCCTAAGTACATCCAGTGCAGACATTTAATCTATTATATCTTGTTTGACAGAGCTCATTTTAAATAACATTTTAAAAAAAAATTTAAAAAATTTTAAACAAACCATATCATGTGACCCCTCATTGGAACGAGCTCGATAGGCTCGTTCCAAAGAGGGGTCACATAATATGGTTTTGTTGAAATTTTTAGAAAAATAATATTTTTTCGCCTGCTGAATTTGCATATTATACAGGCAGATGTGGCCAATTTGTTAGGTAAAGGGTTAAGGGAGTCAAATTCCAGTTTGTTCAAATCAAGTCCCTAGCTTCATATTCCTTGTCCCTGTAGTAATATGTGGACTCAAATTTTAACTTGGTACAGTATGATATGAAGAATGATCTTTAAAAATCTTCTCCAGAACCATTTCGTAAACAGCACCCTTAGAGAGTCAGATTCTATTTTTCAAATCAAGTACCTGTGTTCATATTTGAACTCCCTATGAGTGCCTGAATATTAACTTAGCACAATATGACAAATATTCTTTAAAAGTCTTCTCCAGAACCACCAGTCAGAATCTTTTGATGTTTGATACACAGCATCCTTTTGGGAAAGGGGTCAGATTCAAATTTTTTCAAAGCAAGTTTCTGGATTAATATTTGGGCATATTACTATGACTTATAAAGTAAAGTTTGTGCAGGGCATTGTTCTCGACTGATTTGGGGTGGGGTGGATGGGGTCAGAAGGGGTTGAAATTTAATACAGAACCCAGCAGAGAATTTACTATTTGTTTATTTAAATGAATTCTGTCCACCAGGATCAGGCCCAATTGTTGTCAAATTTAATCAGATGTTTATGTGGATGGATAAGATTAATGTTTGTTCATATGGTGCAACGGATTGCTCAAGGCTCATCCCTCCCCTCCCCATAAAAGGACAGGTGGGGTTTATAGAGTCGTTTTTATGCTCGCCCTACCTTCATAAGAGATTTCGGATTTCGGTTGCATATAGCTGATGTCTCCATCCACCCGTAATTCTGAACTTCTGTACAAACATTTCACAGTATAACTCTTGCATCGGTTGTTGGATATTGAGGTCCTTTTGTATGGTGACACCATGACAGCAGCATGGGGTAAAGGATATCCACATATTGCGGTGTTCACCCATGCATATTTACCAGTGTTATGGCTCTTGTTGCATTTAGAAAACTTTCCATATGAACATTTTACATCGTAACTCAAGCATCGGTTGTCAGATTTTAATATCCTTTGGAATTGTGAGAGACCAGCATGGGGAAAAGGATTTCCACATATTGTGTATTTTGTCCATACATATGTGCCACAGTTAAGGCCCTTGTTACACTAAGAAACTTTTTGAACAGACATTTTGTATTCTAACTCCAGCATCTTTTGTCGGATTTTGATGGCCTTTGTAACAGTGAATTGTCCAGGATCGAAAGGATGTCCACATATTGCGGGTTTTGCCCCTGAATATGTACCAGAGTTATGGCCCTTGTTACACTTTCCATATGAATGCTCAGGCAGCCATTGTTGGATTTTAATGTTCTTTGGTATGGTGATAGACCACTAAAAATTGCAAAGAATATCCACATATTGCAGGATTCGTCCATGTATGCTTACCACATTTATGTCCCCTTTGGATTATTTGGAAAAAGCTGTCCCTTTGAACTTCTTGCATTGTTGTTTTTTGTCCATGGGAATAATTTTTAGCTTAACTTGACAAAGTCAAGATAAGCTATTGCCATCACGCGTGCGGAAGACTGTGAGTCTGTTCACATTTTCCTTTAGCACGGGCTACACCCCGCAGTTCTTGTCTGATCGTCATGAAATTTCATATGTAGGTTTGGGGTCATGTCTAGATGAGAACGTCCCCTTTTGGTCGCAATCGGTCAACCGGTATGGCTGCCCGAGCCCAAAACCTGAAAACCATTAGCACAGTCTACAGGTCGTATTTATGAAGGGATTTCATTGTAACTTGGTAGGATGTCTCTGTATAATGCCTTTTGGGCATGATCGGTCAACCGTGATGGCTGCCCAAGCCCGAAACCCAAAAACTTTTAGCACAGTCTGCAGGTCATGTTTAATATGGAGGGCTTTCATTGTAACGTGGTAGGATGACTCCTTATGATGTCTAGATGAGAATTTCCCCATGTGGGCGTGATCTGCAAACCGTGACGACTGCCCGAGCCCAAAACCCGAAAATCTTTAGCACTGTCTACAGGTCATATTTATTGAGGAATTTCATTGTAACTTGGTGGGTTGACTTCATATAATGTCTAGATGAGAAAGTCCCCTTTTGGACGTGATTGGGCAATTGTGACGGCTACAGGGGCCCGAAGCCCAAAAACCTTTAGCACAGTCTACAGGTCATATTTTTATACTGTACCAATGACCAAGACATAGCTGGTGCTAACTCTTAAAATATAGGGCCAAACACAAATTTTGCCCCCCAATCCCCAAAATTTGCATCTAAAACCAAAGAAAACATGTCCTGAATGGCCCTCCACACTTCACCTCTACTGCGCATGCGCAGTGTCAAGGACGTTCCGAAATTGGCGCCATTAATCATTCTAAGTTTGGCCCTTCATCAGTTAACATCTGACTGATCTTTGTGCTTGTAAATCTCAGTTTAAATGATGCCAGACACATAAATATTAGTGAAATGGTGATTCTAAGGAGGATAGAGAAGGAGGAGAGGAAAAATGTGTGACAGAATACAATCAGGGCTGTAACTTAAAATTTTTTAATGAAATTATGTTAAGTTACCTATTTTCGAGGCAGCAGCCATTTTGTTGTCATTCTGATTATTTAGTTACACTGATTTTTCAGTGTTTTCCTCTCTCCCTGTCCTTTAAGTCCCCCCTTGCTATTCTCCTATGCTTTTGGCATAGTTTTTGTAATTATTATAACTAAATTTTCTTGGGAGTTTTAGCTGAATAACAGAATGAATTCTGTTCTTTTCCCCATGTTTACGTCTTCACCTACAGGTGGTTAGGCGTTGTGTTCTGCATCTACCATCTGATGTTCTGCAGTTTCTTCCCTGGAAGTCTCTGTTTTGCATCAGATGGTGTATTTTTGGTAACTGATTCCGGGCCTGGGTGCCTGGAGTCTTATTTTAGTGTTTTTACATTCATTGTTTACATTTACAACAGCCCTCTCTGTGAGGGGGGGATTTCTTGAAAATAATATCTTGATGTTATTTTAATCATAACTAGATACATTATTATTGTTCGTAAGTGTTGAATAAATTGTTTAAAATATTTTTAAAATTTTTGTCCACACTTAGGCTTGGGATCCATTGGGGCTCAACGTTACTTTTCAGAAACTTGGGCTGTTCTGAAAAAATATTTTTTCAAAATATTTTGATTTCAATTATTTTTTCTATATTAATGGATCATATTATTATTATGTATTTTGATTGCCAGGGGTTGGTGCGAGTACCAGGACTTGTTTTCTTTTCACATTGAAAGGATTTTGATCAATTGTAATAAGAGGAAGTCTTCCTCTGACTTTTATAATCATTCTATATGTGGTCAGTGTACTCGCATTAACTCCTGTTCTGTATCGTATGATTTCGATGACAACATGGGAAGCGTATGTCACGGTATGTTAGTGGGGAATTGGACACTCCGGTCCTTTCCCCGCAGGGTCACTCTACTTTATCAATTTCTATTTCAGACGATCAAGATTAGGGTGATGTATCTGTGATGTCTTCCAACAGTGTGCCTCCGTCATCACAATTAATGAAGGGCTAGCGGAAAAGTGCTCATGTAAATACGCCAATTGCCTAAGAGGACCCTAGTAGGTTCGACGGCCTTTGACGTCCGCTAGCTCGCCCGGTGTAGCATCCATTCATCGAATGGTTCGGCAGCCGGGTTCGTCCGTTGCGGTCTAGAAGGAGTTTTGGGGTGATGCGAGCACTATAAATCAACCAAATGCACACCCAGTGACGGCGGATTAGAGGGAGAACGGAGGAAGCCTTTTAGTCCAGTTCATAGCTTGTTCTGGTCCATCCGGACGGCGAGAGAGAGAGGCCCCTCTCTCGTACAACAACATCTGGCCCCAGATGTTGTGGTACAAAATGTTTCGCATTCGGAGCATACGTCCGTCGCTCGGGACGCTCCGGCATATAGTCAGTCCGGAGTAGACTGTCAATAAGGCTTCCTCATTCTCACGGTAGCGCACACGACCGCTCTTGGCTACGTGACCTCGGATATCCAGTCAGCTTCGCCAGTCAGAGAATCATCGGCGACCAGGTCACACCATCCGGTAGCCAGGGACACGAGGCCTGCAGACTCCGGACGTTCGCATAGGAAGTGTGCGGGAGTCAACGTACTCGGAGCTTCCGGCGGCAATGCATCGTAAGACCGCTACTGCACAGGCCTCGGGAATGGACGTGCTTTCCTAAATAGCACAGTTTATCGCAGCATCCCAGCATCAACTGAATCTGTCGCATATTTTTTATCCGACGATGCTGGGTCGGGACGCTCCGCGGAAGCGGGTACGGACGTCCGAAAATTTCATCCGGTCCGATGGGATACCGAAAGGGATTTGGAGGATTTCGAGCTTTCCCTTTCGGAACAACATATGCTGTTGTGTATGTCATCTGACTTGATCTTCTACAGCTTCTTTCGTCGGACCAGAATGCTGCGATGCCGGATAAGAAACTGATAGCATCGGTGGACTTAGAAATTTTTGGTTCGGTTCAGGGACATCGTCCCTCAGTTCCGACATAGTCCAATAATGTCACACAAACTTTCGAATTATTGAACGACGCTATATATATTATTATTATATGCTTGCTATAACCAAGCATTTCTGGTTTCTTGTTCGCAAAGTTACGGAGATGTCTTTCAAATGTGTGCCTCTGTCGTCATAGTTAATGAAGAGCTAGCGGCAATAAGTGCTCATGGATTATGTCTATCGCCTAAGAGATCCCTTGTAGGATCGACGGAGTGACATTCGCTAGCTCACCCGGTGTAGCGTGCATTCATCGAATGGTTCGGCTGCCGGGTTCGTCCGTTGCGGTCTAGGAAGGAGATTTGGGTGATGCGAGCACTATAATTACTTTAGTACTCACCCAGTGACGGCAGATTGAGGACAGATCGGAGGAAGCCTGTTAGTCCGGTTCCTGGCTTGTCCAGGTCAATCCGGGCTGTGAGCGAGAGAGGTCTCTCTCTCGTCCAACAACATAGGGGACCGCATGTTGTGGTTCAGATTTTTTACATTCGGAGCATATGTCTGTCGGTCGGGACGCTCCGTTATATTGACAGTCCGAGAGACAGTCGATAATGCTTCCTCATCCTCACAGCAGGGCACACGACCGCACATTGGCTACGTGACCTCGAGTATCCGATCAGTTTCGTCATTCAGTGATTCCACGGCGAATAGGTCACGCCATCTGGTAGCCAAGGGACACGAGGCCTATACACTCCGTTCGCTCGCATATTGGTAGTATGCACGGGGTAATGATCACGGAGCTTCCAGCGGCAATGCATTGTAGGACCGCTTCTCAGGCCTCAGTGACGGACGTGCTATCCGAGTTAGCACAGTTGTTTCGCAGCATACCAGCAATCGACAGTTTCTTACTCGAATCAGGAATTATCTGACGGCGCTAGGTCGGTGCGGTCCGCGGTTGCATCAGGTACGGACGACCGAACGCTTTATAGGGTCCGACAGGATGGCGAAAGGGATTCGAAAGATTTCGAGTTTTCCCTTTCGTAGCATCGGAAGCTGCCATTCATATCTTCTGGCATTATCTTTCAGTGATTGTTATTTCGGACTACATTGCTGCGATGTTGGATAAGAGACTTATAGCGTCATTGGACACGGAATTTTGGATCGGTTCGGGGACATTGTCCCTGACTTACCGACGCAGTCCAATAATGTCATTACAACATGTGTTTTATTTTTCGACGCTATATATGCATACAAGCCTGCTACCAAGCATGATAGTCTAGTTTCTTGTCCGCGTTGCTCATTTCTGCCGTTTTATCATTTATACGAATAATTTATTTTGGCAGAGCAGGGCATACCGAGAGTTCACATGCGTCTAGACGGCATGGTTAAAGACTGGAAATATTCTTTTTCGCCGTCTATGTCTTTTCCAACCACAATGTTGGAAACGACAATGATGTCTAGTAGACTTAACTTAGACGCTTTATCATACGTAATCCACCTTACTGAGGCGTTATCATTACGTCTTCAAGAAAAGATTTACGGGATATTATTCTCAATGTGATTTCTTTTGAGGGCAGTAGTTTGTTCACGTATAACTCCGCCCTTCAGTGGCTGATTGGAGTTGGTTAGACGTGACGCAGCCCTAGCTACATCCACGCGCGTGGATAGTAAGGTGAAGAACTCTCTCAGAGTCGCTTCGTTCTCGGAGAAGCCTCTCTTCGACGGCAACTTTTCAGCAATCCATGAATTGCTCGATTTACACGTTCTCTTGTCTATCTAGTGTTACAAGAGATTCAGACTGGGGCAAACATTCGGTGGTTGTCTCAGAGAGTGCCACTGCAGTTGCCGGATCCGAGTGTTATAGTTATGACGGTTGCCAGTCAAACAGATTGGGATATAATATTGATCCCAACGGATTCGAAGTGCCAGGGTCTTTGGGTTCCGCAGTCTCTAAGCAAGCAATTATCTTCCGCGGAATAATGTTTTTTAGGCTTGCTTTATGTCATTGCATGAACATTATTCAGAAACGCATGTCCAATCCTGTCCGTTAATTCGACAGTAGTGGCTTATCTCCGGAACCAGGGAGGCACTCATTCGTTTCCGTTATTCAATTTAATGGAAAGAATCCGTCTGTTGGTTATAGTACACCAAGTTCTGTGTCGGTCCGTCATATTCCGGGTCGTCTGATTGTTTTACCGGACTCCCGTTCACTTAGGGGTCGCTTGTTGCTGTCAGAATGGACTCTCAACAAACAAGTATTCAATCAGATTTGCTATCTATGGGAGCGCCCAATGATGATTTATTTACGACACAGCTTGCTAATCAATTGCAGACGTATGTGTTGGCTTGTCCGGATCTCTGAGCTAATGTTGTTAACGCTCTATTGATCTAATAGGACGGAATGATAGGATACGCGTATCCTCCGGCGCTGTTGTTTCAGCAGGTATTGCTAAGATAAACAACCACAATACATTTCTGTTGATAGCATCTCTATCTTCACAGAGACCGTGGGTAATTTACTCTGATGTCTACTGTGGGACTTAACGCGAAATCTTCCTCAATGAGAGGATCTTTTTTCGCTGGGTAAATCGTGTCATCTTTATCACAACCCGCAAGGTCGCAACCTTAAAGTATTCCGTTGTGTGGTCTGTATTGCATTGTAAGCATTGTACTGGACAAGCTTTGGACGCGATTTCTTACTATAGGAGATCCTCTTCTTCGCTATTCTATGCGGCTAAAGTGGAGGCTCTTCCGTCGTTGGTGTAGGGATCACTATGTTCATATTGTTGATCCCTCCATACTACTCATTGCAACTTTTTAGTATACTTGTTTGACAAGATCTACTTCCGCCTGTTATTATTAAGGTTATAGGTTTATGTTACCTCATACCTATGCACTCTATGATAGTTTACAATTGAGTCTTATGTCTCTTTATCTAAGTCAGTTAGTAACTTTCTGATAAATAGACTTAGAATCTTTAGATTAAATTCCTATATGGAATTTAACTTCGGTTCTTATTTAGCTAAGTAATCATTTGAGCCTCTGGAAACAGTAGTTTTCAAATTCTGACCTTTTAAACAGTAATTCTGTTGGCTTCTCTTTTACTGAAGAGTCAGTGAGTTTCATGCACTATCGATGGATGATTTTCACTTTCGTAGTTTCGGAATCACTACTTCCTTTACTATTTAGGTTGGATTTTTGCATAAGAGTTAGGCTCCTAATATCCGGAACCTATTGTTATTAAGGTCATTCCCTCTTTGTACGGGCATAGGCCTTTACTCTCTCCTGTTAGAGTTTATGTATTTATAAACAGATATCTGTTTATTACTACGGGCGTAAGCTTCTTCTGTCTTTGATGCCTAATAGAAGGACGTTACGCTCCATTCTATTGCTAATGGATTCAATTAACTATCGGTACTGCTTATGGTATATCATTGACTCAGCAGTTGTGCTTAAGATTTCAGCTCATGAAGTAAGAGTTCTTCTACATCTTGGGCTTACATTAATAGTGTCGCTATTATAGATTTTTGAAGGCTGCTCATTGCGCTCAGCCATCCACATTCATGAATTTTTATCTCAGAAATATCGAGTCCATTTCTGGAGGCCTCTATTGTTAGGTTTATTATCTACTGCTCAGAATGTCATTCACTTAACAGTCGCTACTATAGCTAGGTAGGCTGTCTGTTTCGGCAGTGACTCTGTTCTGCTGCCCTCTTTGCTCTGGGCTATTTGACCCAGGGCAAGAAAAAGGGGGGGGGGGGGGGGGGGAGGGTGTTCCCTTGGGTCACCTGTTTTACTATGAAAACAAGGGGATACCTCCTCCGGAGTTAGTAATTCTGAGCTGTTATTGGGATGGTTGTTTAATGAGAAGTTTATGTTTTAAAAATTCATTCAAGTCTTAGTTTTTAAAGTATAGCTTTTGAATATAGCACGTGTCAACGGACATGATTATGCAATCCTCAGACACTTTTAAGAGTCTCTATTCTCTGGACTTACTTTATTTATTGGCTTACTTTAAAAATTATTAGTATAAAGATTATATTGGATATTAATAGAGTACATGGATGTATGATGCTCAATTTTGGAAGGTGTTGTATCTTTCTAATTTATCATAAATAAGAAAGATACATGTAAGGCCTATTACTTCTTTTTCCCTAGAGGGGATGACTCTATTTTATATTATTGAGCGTATTCCATCTTGCTCTATGTCCTTGGCCCTCCAGCCTTTTTACTATTCAGCTATGTCTGGGTCATTGGTACAGTATAAAAATGTTAAAAAATTTATAGTAATTTCTATATTTTTTATACTTACCAATGACCCAGACGGGGATGGCCCTCCCAGGAGTTGGGAAATCTTGCCTCCCCGCTGAGTACATAGCGCTTACCAGGCACTGGTTATTAGAATGATTAATGGCGCCAATTTCAGAACGTCCTTGACACTGCGCATGCGCAGTAGAGGTGAAGTGTGGAGGGCCATTCAGGACATGTTTTCTTTGGTTTTAGATGCAAATTTTGGGGATTGGGGGGCAAAATTTATGTTTGGCCCTATATTTTAAGAGTTAGCACCAGCTATGTCTGGGTCATTGGTAAGTATAAAAAATATAGAAATTACTATAAATTTTTTAACATTTATGAAGGGATTTCATTGTAACTTGGTAGGATGACTCCAAATAATGTCTAGATGAGGACGTCCCATTTTGATCGAGATCATTCAGCCTTGATGGGTGCCCGAGCCCAAAAAACCTTTAGCATAGGCAAAAGGTCATATTTATGGAAGGATTTCAGTGTAACCTGTTAGGTTGACTCCATATAATGCCTAGTTGACATCCCCTTTTGGTCGTGATTGATCAACTGTGATAGCTACAGGTGCCCGAAGCCCGAAAACCTTGAGCACAGTCTACAGGTCATATTTATGAAGGGATTTCATTGTAACTTCGTAGGATCACTCCAGATGATTCCCAGATGACATTGTCCCCTTTGGTTGTGATCATTCAACCATGATGGCTGCCTGAGCCCAAAGCCTGAAAACCTTTAGCACAGTCTACAGGTCATATTTATGAAGGGATTTCATTGTAACTTGGTAGGTTCACTTCATATAATGTCTAAATGAGAATGTCCCCTTTTGGGCACGATTGGGCAACTGTGACGGCTACAGGGGCCTAAACTCCGAAAACCTGTAGAACAGTCTACAGGTCATAATTATGAAGGGATTTCATTGTAGCTTGGTAGGATGACTCCAAATAATGTCTAGATGAGAACATCCCCTTTTGGTCCTGATCATTCAGCCTTTATGGTTGCCCGAGCCCAAAGACCTTTAGCATAGTCTATAGGTCGCATTTATGGAAGGATTTCATTGTAACTTGTTAGGTTGACTCCATATAATGCCTAGATGATGACATTCTCTTTTGGTCGTGATTGGTCAACTGTGATGGCTACAGGTGCCCGAAGCCCGAAAATCTTGAACACAGTCTACAGGTCATATTTATGAAGGGATTTCATTGTAACTTCGTAGGATAACTCCAGATAATGCCCATATGAGAATGTCCCCTTTTGGTTGCGATCATTCAACCATTATGGCAGCCCGAGCCC
This sequence comes from Pictodentalium vernedei, assembly GCA_031216915.1. Classification (NCBI taxonomy): domain Eukaryota; kingdom Metazoa; phylum Mollusca; class Scaphopoda; order Dentaliida; family Dentaliidae; genus Pictodentalium; species Pictodentalium vernedei. The sequence continues at coordinate 508,419,109 of CM062297.1, read as the reverse complement.
GAAGCCCGAATACCTTTAGCACAGTCTACAGGTCATATTTATGAAGGGATTTCATTGTAACTTGGTAGGTTTGACTTCATATAATGTCTAAATGAGAATGTCCCCTTTTGGGCACGATTGGGCAACTGTGACGGCTACAGGGGCCCAAACTCCGAAAACCTGTAGAACAGTCTACAGGTCATAATTATGAAGGGATTTCATTGTAGCTTGGTAGGATGACTCCAAATAATGTCTGGATGAGAACATCCCCTTTTGGTCGTGATCATTCAGCCTTTATGGTTGCCCGAGCCCAAAGACCTTTAGCATAGTCTATAGGTCGTATTTATGGAAGGATTTCATTGTAACTTGTTAGGTTGACTCCATATAATGCCTAAATGATGACATTCTCTTTTGGTCGTGATTGGTCAACTGTGATGGCTACACCGAAGCCCAAAAATCTTGAACACAGTCTACAGGTCATATTTATGAAGGGATTTCATTGTAACTTCGTAGGGTAACTCCAGATAATGCCCAGATGAGAATGTCCCCTTTTGGTTGCGATCATTCAACCATTATGGCAGCCCGAGCCCGAAGCCCGAATACCTTTAGCACAGTCTACAGGTCATATTTATGAAGGGATTTCATTGTAACTTGGTAGGTTTGACTTCATATAATGTCTAGATGAGAACATCCCCTTTTGGACACGATTGGGCAACTGTGACAGCTACTGGGGCCCAAAGCCCGAAAACCTTTAGAACAGTCTACAGGTCATAATTATGAAGGGATTTCATTGTAACTTGGTAGGTTGACTTCATATAATGTCTAGATGAGAACAGCCCCTTTTGGACACCATTAGGCAACTGTGACGGCTACAGGGGCCTGAAGCCCGAAAACCTTTAGCACAGTCTACAGGTGATATTTATGAAGGGATTTCATTGTACCTTGGTAGGATGAATCCAAATAATGTCCAGATGAGAACGTCCCCTTTTGGTCGCGATCATTCAGCCTTGATGGCTGCCCGAGCCCAAAACCCCAAAACCTTTAGCATAGTCTATAGGTCATATTTATGGAAGGATTTCATTGTAACCTGTTAGTTTGACTCCATATAATGGGCATCTCCATTTCTGGGCATTTCCAAATGATCTGCAACACATGAAACATTTACTATGTTTTTTTTAACTGAACTGCCTTTAAGGGTTGCAAGGACTTGGATATTTTCAAATGACGTCGTGGTTGTTTAACAGAGTTCTCAAAATGGAAGTTGGGATTTTTAATTAGATGGGCTTGAAGTTATTTTTAATGGACATTTTATGCAAAATGTTGTAAAAACAGGAAGAATTTAAACCAATAGAATTCATCTTACATATGAAGTTGCTAATGATACTTGATGGAGAGTTAATCTGAGTTATGCCTAGAATGTTTCACAATCAGAAGTAAAGCATCAGTGAACTAGTTTTCAAATTTGTTTGCAAATTTTCATTTACATTTTGCGATGCAAGATAATCAACTGCAGCCTAATAGGCTGCAGTTGATTATCTTGTATCGCAAAATGCTATACATAATTGAACATTATGTAGCTTTTTGCAAGTTTTGCATAGCAAAAAAGCGACACTGCTTATTTTGAGCCCTGATTGTCAGTGTTCAAGGGGGAGTTTAACTGAGTTTTATTTGTTTGTTTATGGCAGACATTATGCCATTTTGAGGAATACCAACACTTCAGCAGGCCATAAAATTTGAGAGGAATGATTTTATCGTTCCTCTGGTGGCTATCTAAATGAAAAAAAACAGATAACCGAAAAGTTGTTCGTCTGGAACTACAAACAGTTCATCAAAAAGTTGTGCCTTATCACCTTATTTGATAGCAGTTTTAAAATGTTCCAGTGGGAAGACCCCACTCTTCAATGCTCTAACTCCCTAAGACAGCTGATGCTCCCTGTGCTTTCCGCAGATGCTTTCAAAATCTGTGAACTGTCAAACAGTAGGGCCATTATGGACGGGTCAAAATTATGGACGGGTCAAAATCCACGAGTTGTCATATTTTATACTGTATACCAATGGCCCAGACTTAGATGGTGCTAATTCAAATTATCTAGGGCCAAACACAAATTTTGCCCCCCCAATCCCCAAAATTTACATGCAAAACTAAAAATTAGAAGTCCTATCTGGCCCTCCATACATTTACTCTCTGCGCATGCGTAGACGCCAGGAAGTCACCGAAACTGGCGCCAACATCATTCTTTGTTTGGCCCTTCAGTCAGATAACATCAAACTGACTTCTGTGCTTTTAAATCTCAGTTTCAATGATGCCAGACACAAATCAATGGTTAATTTGGTGGATCCAAGGACACAACTGGATGAAGGAAGGAAAAAACGGTGGTTTGAAACATTCAGGGCTGTAATTTTATAATATTTATAAAAATTAGTTCATATTCCCCAATTTCGGGACATGGGCCTGACGTCATCATTGATTGATAATGATTTTTCCACTGTTTGTTAAGTATTCCTTCCCTAACTTTCCTTGCTCCCCCCAATTAAACTCCCAAGCTTTTTGACTTGTTTTATTGAAATTTTTTTATAAAATTTCTTGGGAGTTTAACGTATTATACAGAAGATTATTCTGTATATCACTATGGTTACGTCCTCGCCCTTGGGGTGTTTAGGCATTTTGGTCATGCATCATACATCCGATGTATCGTTTTTTCTTCAGCTGAAGATCTTGCTTTACATTGGATAGTTTTATTTCTGTTACTGACTTCGGGCTGTGTTGCCTGGGGTCTTGTTTTGGGTTTTTATTTTGAAGTTGTTTACATTGACATTACTTTATTTGTATAGGTAGTTTCCTATTATATTTAGGGAAACTACGGTTGTAGGGTAAATTAGGGGTGTATCGTGCACCCGGGTTGTATCGCGCATTTTTTTAACCCACGTGCCTGTGATATATACGTCTATCATAGAAGCAACGTCATTATTCCGACGTGTGGCGATGTCATTGCTGTTTAGTTTGCGTCATGGCATAATACAAGGCCAAGTTGGTATTGGAGCGAATTTTCAAAAAAGTGTTTTACAAGACTTTACAGAGTTTTTTACAAGAGAAGTTATAGGTAAGTAAAATGAAATCTTTTATTGTCCTGTTCTCCTCTTTTACAAACGACACACGCAAAAACAACAAGACAAACTCCTAAAATACAAAATTTGTCTATTATTTATTTGTCAAGCGATTATGACTTGTTGTTTTCCCCTCTCGTCACAGTTACACCAATGGACCCGTTTCGGCCTGTATCGCGCATCTGTCAGAGTAGTATCGCGCCCAACCCAACGGTTAAATCACGCGTGCGATACAGAACATATTTATTTATGAGGGGTTAACAAAACATTCAACGGCCTGTGTCATGTCGTATCGGCCAGTGTTACGGGTGGAGAAAGCTGCATTAGTCCCTACCCAAAGAAAACCACTCTGTGGCGGCGATTAACTGTCGAACTCTTCAAATTACATTATGCCGCTATAATTGTTGGCAGTGGCGGCGAACACAGGCGTTCGGTCCATGTGCACTTTCTGGCAAGTTTGACTTCCTAACATGAAGTGTCACAACTCCAGTCTGTTGTCTTCATGCAGTGTAGGATTCCTTCCCATAGGCCTAAGTCTAAACTTAGACCTAAAGTCCGTAATAATTTTTTTGCTGTGGTACGGCCCACATGATGTGCACGTAGGGCCTACCACACCAAAACATTATATTGTGGACATTGGGGGGTCAAGTTTGAACTACTGTCTCATAAGAGTGATAACTGATTGCTCTGGACACATACATGTACCTATGTACACAGGCCTTTGGCTATGTAAGCTTATTCCAGGTCTATGAAACGTTTCGACAAAATTCAGTCAGGCACACACCAAAAATGTGACTGACATTTCCCTCAATTAGTAGGCTAATGTTGGAATGGCAGATGCCACACTTAGACCTTGGAGACTAAAAAAAAATGTCCCGGGAGAGGGTCGCCGGCCTCTCCCTCAGGAGCGGAACACATCCTCTCACACCCACGGTGACCCACACCACCCATACTTTGGGGTCTCTGGCTGCGATGACGCCTGTCGTTCCTTCCGTCCTTTCTCAACACATCTGTCTTTCTGCCTGCCTGTATGCAGGCCTATATTTCAGATGGACACAATCATAATTTTCGGAGAATTTTGAATGTTGCCTGTCTTTGGTTACCAACCAGTTTGCCTGAGTGTTTGTCTGTCACGTGCACGATAACACACAAAACATCTCATTAAAATGCCTGTGTTTGTTTGCCTGTATAGTGCGTGTTCGTGTGGGTGGGCGGGGATATATATGTATGTGTAAATGTGTGTGTGAGGTAACGGTATGGGTGGGGTGGGGTGGGAGGCTTGTTTATATAATTCAATCAAACTATATATCAAACAGCTCTACTTACTCTGTTTCCCTCACTTCCGCCAACGAGTCTGTATCCTATCTGTCTTCTTTTTACTCTCTGTCTGTCTGTTCGTCTGTTCGTCTGTCTGTCTGTCTGTCTGTCTGTCTGTCTGTCTGTCTGTCTGTCTGTCTGTCTGTCTGTCTGTCTGTCTGTCTGTCTGTCTGTCTGTCTCTGTCTGTCTGTCTGACTTTGTTTTCCTTCATAGTTTCTATATACACGCGCGTGTTGTTTGCATGATCCCGTGACTGGCTAATTTGGTTCTGTACGTGTGACTATGCGTGCGCGGTGTTCATCAGGTGGGAGGTGGTAGGAAGATTGTGGGTGTGTGATGGAATGGGCGTGTATGATGGTGTGTGTATTTACAATTTGCATGTAGTACCCCAAAACATTTATACTCTCCTAATGAAAGCTCTCCATCTTTTTCAGGTAAAAGAATGGTGCCTTCAAAAAAGAAAGTTACCTGCAGATCAGCCACAGGGAGACGTCAACGAAGCGTAAAGATACCCATTGTTGAGAAGTCGTGTCTAGAGATAGGGAGTCATCAAACTGTCAACATAAGTATAATTAACAAAGCACAGTTGGGAAAAAATGTGAATATGCAGCAAGGCAACAAGAAGAGGTGCAAAACTTTGAAGAGAAGCAAACGTCGACTCCAGTATGATCGTAAAAATTTAGAGCTTGCCTTCAATGATTATAAGAATGGAAACTTCCCTTCCATAAGAGCTACAGCATGGGCATATAACGTTCCTGAAACAACACTCAGAGACCGGATCAAGAGAAGGGTTGAAATTGATGCCCAAGTTGGGCAGCAAACTGTACTGACAAAAGAAGAAGAAAATAAGCTCGAAAAATATTTGATTAGCTGTAGCGAACTAGGAGTCGGAAAATCAAGACGTCAAGTGAAAGACATGGCTGTTGCAATTGTTCAGGCATCGGAGGACAGATCAAGGCAGTGGGTTACCAAGAGCTGGCTTCAACATGAAACGGCAGGGAACGATTGGTACTATGCCTTCATGAGGCGACACCAAAGTCTCAGCTTGAGAAGGCCAGAAAAACTCTCTCACTCCCGTGCAATAATGGGAAATGACAATGTCGTCAGTTTCTACTATGAAATGTTAAGCTCAGTTCTGACTGAAAATAAACTGCTCGATCGACCTGAACTCATCTTTAACTGTGACGAAATGGGCGTTCCACTAGACTTTAGGCCAAACAAAGTAGTCGGACCCAAAAAGGCCGAGAACATATGGTCTATCTGCAGTGGTGACAAAACAAACATAACTGTTATGGGGTGTGGTAACGCTGCTGGAAGCATGATGAAGCCCATGGTAATTTTCAAGAGAACACGTATAAATGAAGCTCTTGTTGAGACCGGCCCGGAAGGCTGGGTGATAAAATTTTCCGAGAAAGGATGGATCAACTCTGTGCTTTTTTAAATCTGGTTCACTAAAGCATTTCTACCTTTTGTGAACTCTGTACGTCAAAGAGATGATAAAGTGTTGCTTCTCGTTGATGGACACAAATCACACGAAGGACTTGGAGTACTTGGAACAGCAAGAAAAAACAATATTGTTCTATTGTGTCTCCCACCACATATGACACATATCTTACAACCTCACGACGTTTCCTTCTTCAAAAGCTTGAAAGTAAACTGGGACCAAGAATGTGAAAATTTTGCTCGGGATCCAGGAAATTTGGGGAAATTTGTCACGAAAGCTACTTTTTACAAGGTATTTGGAAAAGCCTGGGATAAGACAGAAACCCGCGTCAATACCATCAAGAATGGATTCAGAAAATGTGGAATTATTCCATTCGTTCGACTTACAATGAAGGATCTAATGAAAGATAGGACACTGGCACCGTCACATATTATCTCGAGGCCAACCAAAACATCAGAGCTCACTTCTGATGTTGCATGTTGTACTGAGAAAGGTAATCTTACTGGAGAAACAAATGAGGAATACTCTCAGCCTGGCAATATTGATGCAACACAAGAACAATCATCAGAAGTGAATCGTTCAATTTTTGACAATACAGCAGATGTGGAAGAAAGAGCATCTGTTGACACTGCTAGTGACAACAGTTGCGACCCAGTCAAAACTTCGGGAGATACTGCCCACGAAGATACCCTTATATCAACACCTCTATTGAGGGGAGAGTCAGCATCTCTTCCAGCGCCAAGTGTAGAAGGTAGCGCCATGCACTCAGCTGCACTAACTCACCAGAACTCGGCTATTGTAAATCAGCATAGTGGCACAGAAATTGGTCCTGAGTTAAATGAACTATCAACAACAGATCAATCTATATCCTCACTTGAAGCCACTGTGGATAATCAGAAATGCCAAACACCGAGCTCACCCTCAACCCCCAGTCCGGAAGATGACGACATGACTTTCAAAAAACACGGCACACAATTTCATGACAAATCTTCTGTTTCACCTGATCCATTCACGCTACCACTTTTCATCAGAAATCAAACAAAAAGAAAAAGAACGGTGTCTCACAGCCGAATTTTGACATCTGATGATGTGATTGAAGAAAAAAAACAAAAAGTTTCTGCATCGTCTCCACTTGGAAAACAAAAGAAAACACTACCTAGAAAAAAATTGCTGAAGACTGTGAGTGCCTGTATTGTTGCCAATCCTATATTCAAACAGATGGTGCCTGGATTGAATGCCAGAAATGCTTTAAATGGGCCCACAAACTGTGTGCTGGAACTGAGAAAAACGATTGCCAATTTGTTTGTGAAATTTGTTCATCAAAATAGATGTTCCAGATCACTTCGAGTGCAGATAATTTGTGTTTCGATTTGTGTTTCGATTTTCTTTTAAAAATGTGCCGGATGCGCGATATTACCCGAACATGTGTTTTGCCAGCCTCGATTTTTTTTGGTTATTCAAGCTCTTTCAGATTCATTCTTTTCGTGTGAAAATCTTCTACACGAAGCCCTGCAAAAATTAGCCGCGCAAAACAGATTGGCCCGTTTACTTTATAAAATGGGGGCTGATGAAGCCAAGTATCGTGGGACTGCGCGATATTAAACACACCAAATCGCAATATAATGCTTTCCTGCGCGATACATGCCTAAAATAAGATCCGTTTTCAGAGCGACACTGGAACACTACATGTAATGAATATGTCCCATTCTTACACTCGCTAGTCTGAATACAATAGCCCCTCCATAGCAGAGTGAAATTCCGAAACGTGAAATTTATTGGTTCAGAAATAAAAAAAGTGTTGGGTTATATCGATACCATGTTGCGCGATACACCCCTAATTTACCCTACATAAAATATTCCGGTAGTGTGCCAGTTAATGTTTTGGATATTATTATAATTTTGTCCACACTTAGGCTCTTTTGGGCTCATCGTTCCCTTTGGGAACTTGGGCTTTTATATAAGAAAACATTTTTTTTATTTTTTTTAAAAATTTTTTTTCTTTTGGGTGTATTTATTTCATCTATTATATATTTTAATGTTATCTTATATTATGTAGGTGGTGGTCCAATTGACCTGTTTTAGCTTTTAGGTAATAATATTTATCAAATAGTAGGGCAAATATGAGGAAGCCTTTCCTCTATTTACATGGTCATTGTCTTGCTTATAGTCAATGTTCTACCACTAATTCTTTGTACCATGTGTCAGATTTTGACAATGTTGGTGACGGGTGTCATGGTTTGTTGTTAGGAGAATGGACACTAGTGGTCCTCCTGCAGCGAGGGGACACGGCTGGTCCTCTCGCCAAAATTTCACTTTAGTTTTTTAGTTTCTATTTACAGAGGAACAAGAACATGATGCCGTCAGATAGTGTGCTTCCGTCGTCGCAATATATAATTAGAGCTAGCGGCAAAAGTGCTCAATGAAATAGACAAGGCCCCAGATCACAGATCATGTGGTTTTCGTCCTAGTCGCCAGCTAGCTCAACCGGCGCTCTATCACTCAGAATATGGGTGTTATGACACCGGGTATGTCTGTAGTGGTTGAGGAAAGGAAAAAGGGTGTTGCAAGCACTATAATATCGAAACATGCTCACCCTGCGACGACGGAAAGGAGGAAGCAGACAAGTTCTGAGGTATGCTCGTCCAGGTCTTCCACGACTGCGAGCAAGAGAGAGGCCCCTCTCTCTTACAACAACATCTGGGGTCAGAGGTTGTTGGTAGGAACTTGCGTCAGTTGGAGCTTACGTCCATGCCTTCTAATAGGCTTCCGGGGTCGGCTAGTCTTATGGCTTCCTCTACATTCGATAAGCACACACGACCACACAAAAAGTCTGTTGTTGCATTTAGACAGGGCTGAAAACCACGGCGAATGGTTTTAGTTCCCTGTCACCAGGTACCTCGACCGGTGAAGCGGTTACTCAGGCCTCTGAGAACTGTGACGCAGCTGGACTACAATATACAATTAGAGCTAGTGGCAGAGTGATCAATGATATAAGACAAGGCCCCAGATCACAGATCATGTGATTTTCGTCCTTGTCGCCAGCTAGCTCAACCAGCGCTTCTATCACTCAGAATATGGGTGTTATGACGCTGGGTATGTCCGTTGCAGTCGAGGAGAGAACTAGGGTGGAGCTAGCACTATAATATACAATCATGCTCACCCAGCGATGACGGAAGGAGGAAGCCGGCAAGTTCTGAGGTACACTCTTACTGGTCTGCCAGGACCGCGAGCAAGAGAGAGGTCTCTCTCTCTCTTACAGCATCATCTGTGGCCAGATGTTGTTGGTAGAAACTTGCGTCAGTCGGGGTTTACGTCCATGCCTCTTGTCCGGGACGTCCCGTATAAAAGGCAGCCAGGGTCGGCTAGTCTTACGGCTTCCTCAACATAAGGCTAAAGTGCTCTTTATATTGCATAGGGCATTTGTCTCCAGCTAGCTCAATCGGTGGATCGTTATTCAAAATATGGATAGTGTGACATAGGGTATGTCCGTAGCGGTCGAGGAGAGAAACAAGGATGTAGCAAGCACTATAAAATCCAATCATGCTCCCCTTGCGATGATGGAAATGAGGAAGCCGGCAAGTTCTGAGGTACGCTCGGCTAGGTCTCCCTGGACCGCAAGCAAGAGGGAGATCCCTCTCTCTTTTAACAACATCTGGGGCTAGATGCTGTTGGTAGGAATTTGCGTCATTCGGAGCTTACGTACATGAAGTCGCACCATCTAGTAGCCAAGGAGACGAGGCCTCATTCATTGGGACGTCCGCAGTTAAGAGCCATCTTGGACACACTGTCCCAGGAGCAGCCGGCAGATACGCAATACATGACTGCTGCTCCTCAGGCCTCCATAACAGACTTGCTGTCGCAGATTGCACAGTTCATCGCAGTATTCCTGCTAATGCAGAAGCACTCAACGTCAGTCTCAAAATTTGAGCTGTCGGATGGTGCTTGGTCAGTCCAGTCATCTGCCTGTTCAGATGCCAGAGACCGTGATTCTAAAACTGATTTAGACAGATGATGAAAGGGATATGGAGAAGATAACCTTCCCTTTCGGAACAACTCATGGTTATATGGATACTATCCTTTATCGTTTTCTTGAACTTTTTGTTCCAGTGAATCACAATGCTGCGAGTAATTGTGAGAAACCGCTAGCGTTGTTAGACGCTGACTTCATCCAGACAAAGAGCAGGATAATAAGATATCTTTTCCGGTTAAGTCTACACGGGTGCCACAGGTCTTCGATTATGTAGACAATGCCATATTTAACTTCCTGTGGGAAGAAGTAATATGGTTTCTTATCATCTTCTGTATTTTTAACCGTTTTTTGATCACATACATTTAAAAAACGACCGGGGAAGATGCATTGAGAGTTTCTCTGCGTTTAATGAGCAGGCTAAGGTCTTAGTTGTAGCCTTACCTTCATCATTTCGCTGTTCGCTCGGACACAATTGAGAAGATAATTTCTTATTCAGAGCGAATTTAGACTCACAGTCTTATGTACTTCACTTTTAAGTACTGTGATGCAATGTCTATATGGAAAGGAATTTTGTGGACGTTTGTACCTTTTTAAAAAATTCTTTCCAGGCCTATTTATCACATATATCTCTGTCTTAACAGTTGTTAAGTGGGAGCTATTCTGATGTGACAAAGCCTTGTGTCGTCATCTTTAATATTTGACTAGGTGGAAAACTTGCTACAGGTCGCTTTAGTTTTCCAGACACTAAGTCTTTGACGGTAAGCTTTCATTAATGTAGGATTAAGCTACATTACAAGAAAGCATCAATACTCGGCTCTTTAAGTTGGGGTCCAGCAGAAAGAGTAGGAGAGGTTGTCCTAGAGTCAGATCGTCTATAAGGACTCAAAGCGAAGGTATAGGTATCCCTCCTATATATTACTTTAGGGATTGACTATACAGCCACTTGGATAGCGGGTTTAGGTCTGTTTGAGTTTACTGATCAGACACATCTGAGCCGGTGGCTCGAGGCTGTTATAGAGCTCAGTCGGACCGATAATTAACTGGAACTGGATAACATGTTTATCATGGCTCTAAAAGTTATTTAGGATAATCATTCAGTTGAAAAAGCGAGTGTTCGAATGTTCGACTGTGCGGCAATTATAGTTCTTGAGATCACTTGAAGAATGAACTAGATAATGTCTCATGGGATGAATGTTAGGACACGTATCCTACAATTCATTTTCAACAAGCTGGCTCGTTTGTTTTTTCATTGACGGAATTAACCAGTTGTTAGGCTTGTTTTTGTCTTCTATCAGACACATTAACAGCGGGAGATTTTATGCGTCGGATGGGATTGTGTGGAGCGACTACGAATGTTATTTCGATGGATCGCTTACACACATGTCGCCTCCAGTTATTCTTAACTGGAGTGAGAAGCGTTTTTTGCTCAGGATCTGTATTGTTTTAATGGATCTAGTAAACATAAGGTTAATTTTGGGCAGATATTCAGTGGTTTAACAGCTGCCAGATTCGGTTTTCTCAATTATGACGGACGTGAGTTCATAATTGGGTTACAACCCTGAGTCAGACGGACTCTATAGGCAGGGTTCTTGGGACCCTCAGTTCTTGGAGATCACATATTCATCAAGAATGATGTCTTATTGTTTACGCTACATCATTGGATTATATTATTAGCAAACATGCAGGTGGGATCGCTCCAGGATAGTTAAGTTTGCGACACATAGGAACAATAGTTTCCTTCATTTGTGTCGCCAGTGTTAGACTTTTGAGTGCATACAGTTGACGTTCAGCTGTATTCAGGGGAATGAATGGTAGGATAAGTGTATCCTTCAATTCATTTGATTCAGTAGATTAGTATATATACGTTAAGATTTAATAATCTCAGTGTGATTCCTACTAATAACATATATGTCGTCACAATATCCTTCTATCAGTTTTCTAATTTCTAAAGTGCCTGTTATTGAACATTCCTCCACGAGAGGACAATCTTCTTCAGGGGAAGTTTTGTTCTTCATGTCATTCTCCGCCCATAGTGGCATAAGGGAGTCTGTTAGACATGAGGGAGCCTTTGGGGTTCCTGTATTTTTGCTGTCTGAACCAGCATTGATTAAATAATGTGGGTGAGGAGGTTTCGACATGTCTTTGAATTCCCCCCCCCCCACACTCACACTCTGTCTTGTATATATATCTTTATACATACATACTATGCTTTTGGGTTGTGTTGAATGATGCCCTCATAGGCATATACACAGTTTTTGTTGCATTAGTTTCTGGTGTTTATTTTCTGATTTCTGATATACAAGCGCTTATTAAATCATCATAATTACTGCTATTTGAGTTGATAGGTGACTGCATAACCAGTTAGTGGTTTTTAGATGATTACATGCTGGATTTTAATGCTCTCGCACAATATTTATTAGGCTATCGCTTTGGTGGACCTTGAAATTATTATATATTTCGGGGCGGTCCGTATTGGAGCCTGTTAATCATACCTACCTCCATTTCTAGATCCTGGTCTCTATTTTGTTGGTTCTCAAATCGCATATTCTCACAAGTTTATAGTTGTAGATATCAGACAGTACACATTGGAGAGTGTTCTTACTGGATTTTATTGTACCGAGGCCGCCTGTGGATGATCTTGGAAGTGTGTTTTCTCTGCAGAGATTGTTCAATGTATCTCGTTTTAATATGTGTATGTTATATTTTTTATCACTGATTTCATCACACCTGTATATGCTGTCAGCAGTGCATATTTTGTAGCGGCCAATATTATTTACCAAAATCATCGCTATAGCCTTGGCTTGTGAAGTGGCATTAAGCATCATTTATTATTCATGAATTAATTCCTGAGTGCCTGATTGATATTTATTTATATTGTTTCCTGGTACCAATTATTGGTTCCAGAGCTCTTTCTCCTTTCTTTTGAAGATATGTTAAAAAAAGGGGGGGGGTCATTTCTCCACTTCTCTGGCTTATTGGGCATGTAACTATGAAGGAAGCTGTTTTATCCGTACTATATTCGGCATTCAGCTGTAGTGTTATTGTATGGCGTAGGTTTATGGGCAATTTTCTCTCATTCTCAAATATGCCATCCTAATATTTGGGGCTTAGTCCAGACTAGCCTTAAAAATTGTGATTTCATTACATCCTAATTAGCATGGTTTCATGCTCAGATTTAGGATTTACATAATTGGGATCCATATTAGGATGTGTCTCCTCTATTATGGTATAAGAGACATACATGTAAATTCTAATTATTCTAATTTCCTTCATCATGGATTGAAGGATTGGATGTATGTTGATCAACTATTTCGGAAGTTCTAGGCCCTCCACCTTTTTTACGATTCAGCTAAGTCTGAGCCATTGGTATATAGTATAAAAATATGAAAAAATGTAAAGTAATTTAAATATTTTTTATACTTACCAATGACCCAGACAGGAATGGCCCTCCCATGAGTGGGCAGTACTGGGCACTCATACCTCTCCGCTGAATTGTTATATTATAATCTTTTTTTTACAAAGAATGATGTTGGCGCCAGTTTCGGTGACTTCCTGGCGTCTGCGCATGGGTGGAGAGTAAATGTATGGAGGGCTAGATAGGACTTCTAATTTTTGGTTTTGCATGCAAATTTTGGGGATTGGGGGCAAAATTTGTGTTTGGCCCTAGATAATTTGAGTTAGCACCAGCTAAGTCTGGGCCATTGGTAAGTATAAAAAAATATATAAACTACTTTAAATTTTTTCATATTTTTATACTGTACCAATGACCCAGACTTAGCTGGTGCTAACTCTTAAAAATTCAGAGCCAAACACAAATTTTGCCCCCCCCCCCCCCTCCCCATCCCCAAAATTTGCATCAAAATCCAAAAAATCAATATCCTATATGGTCCTCCATACTTTTGTCCACTTCGCATGCACAGTGTCAAGGAAGTACCGAAATTGGCGCAAAATCTTCATTCTTTGTTTGGCCCTTCAATGAGCAATATCTCACTGATATCTGTGCTTGTAATGTCAGTTAAAATGATGCCAGACTCAAAATCATGATGGAAATGGTAGATCCAAGGATGAAATAAGAGGATGAGAGGAAGAAACAGTGGAAGGATGTGTTCAGGGCTGTGACTTATAATTTTTATGTAAAATTATTTCATGTTCCCTAATTTTGGGGCATGGGCCTGATGTTTTCATTCTTGCTATGAAATCTCCACTGTTTGTTCAGTGTTTCCTCTCTCCCTTTCCTTGATACCCCCCTTGCTAATCTCCCATACTTTTGGTATAATTTTTTAAATTTTTTTATTGAAATTTCTTGGGAGTTTTAGCATAGTTACAGAATGTTTATTCTGTTATCCCCATGGTCCTCACTCTAGGGGTGTTTAGGCGTTTTCGTCATGCAATTACCATCTGATGTACTGCAGCTTCTTCTGTGGAAGATTCTGTTTTACATCGGATAATGTTTTAAATTTGGTTACTGATTTCGGGCCATATTTTCAGTGCCTGGAGTTTTGTTTCCGGTTTTTATTGACTTTTGTTTACGTTGACAACGGTTACTTCTGACAGTGATTCCTTGTCTTCTGTAAGGTTCAGCTTATTGCCAGATACATTAATATTGTCTGTAAGTGTAACATTAATTTTTAGATATGTTTTAAAATTTTAGTCCACACCTAGGCTTTTTTGGGGATCCGGTTGGGCTCATCGTTCCCTTTGGGAACTTGGGCTCATGTCAAAATTTTTTCGAAAATTTTTTCTTTTGAATTATTTTTCGAAATTTTTGTAATGGATTATATTATTATTATGTGTCTTTGTATTTTCAAGGGTTAGTATGAGTACTACGGCTGTTTAATATTTTTTAGATATGAAAGAATATTGTTCAAATTGTAAATCGAGGTAGTCTTCCTCTGATTCTCATGCTCATTGTATTTGCTGTAGTCAATGTACTCGCACTAATTCTTGCTCAGTGTGTGCCAATTGGGATGACAAACGTTGGAGACGTGTGTCACGGTATATTGTTAGTGGTGAGAGGTCCATGCTGGTCCTCTCGCCACAGGGTCACTCTAGTTTTTCAGTCTCTTTTTCAGAGGAACAAGAACAGGGTGATGTTTCTGTGATGTCTTCAGGAAGTGTGCTGCCGTCATTGCAATCCAATGAAGTACTAGTGGCAAAAGTGCCCAAGGAAATTCGACAAGTGCCTAGATCCTTAGTAGGATTGACGACCTTGTCACCAGCTAACTCACCCGGTGAAGCTATCACTCGTAGATCGGGTGATGTGACGCCATGTTCGTCCATTGTGGTCCAGGAGAGGAGAAGGTGTGTTGCGAGCACTATAATCTTGGATCACGCACACCTGGCGACGACGGATCGGAGGATGGAACAAAGGAAGCCAGTTAGTCCGGTAGCTAGCTCGTCCAGGTCTACCCGGACCACGAGCAAGAGAGGCCCCTCTCTCTTACAACAACATCTGGGGCCAGATGTTGTTGTACATAACGTTCGTCAGTCGGAGCATACGTCCACTCCTCCTGCTCAGGATGCTCCGTCGCATAGACAGCCGGGTGTGGCTAGTCTATCACGCCAGCACACACGACCGCACCTTGGCTATGTGACCTCAGATATCCAGCCTGCTTTGCTGACCAAGGATTCCACGCGACCAGGTCACTCCATCCGGTAGCCAAGGACACGAAGCCTTACCAGTCGGGACGTTCACATAAAAGAATTATGCAAGAGGCACCGTCCCAGGAGCTTCCAGCGGCTAAACAAGGTAAGACCGCAGCTCCACAGGCCTCCATGATGGCCTTCCTATCGCAGATAGCACAACTCATCGCAGCATCCCAGCAACCTTCGGAAACTCTTTCAGATCAGGAGCTGTCTGAGGAAGCTGGGTCGGTACGCTCCCCTGCAGTGTCAGATAGGGACGACCGAGATTCACATTTGGTCCAGTCGGATGGTGAAAGGGAATCTGCAGAGCTGGATTTTTCCCTTTCAGAACAACATAAAGTGGCTGTAGATTTCATCCGGCAACACCTTCCAGAAGTTGTTCCTCCAGTACATAGAGCTGCGGTACCAGATAAGAGACTGATAGCATCACTGGACACAGATTTTTCGGATGGGCTAAGGGCGTCGCGCCTGAGTTTCAGGCCCAGTCCAGAAATGTCTCACGGACGTTTGATTTTCTGAATGACGCTATTTTTAGGCTAACCTCTAAGACTGGCAGATCCAGTTTCTTATCGTCTCATGCTCTACATCTGCCATTCATCAACAGTAGAAATAAATTTGAAACGGCAGGACAGGGCGTTCCGAGAGTTCCTCTGTGCTTAGATGACCAGGCAGAAGATTTGGAGTTGACATTGTCTATGTCGATTCAGAGCCAGTTTAGATGCCTTATTTTACGCAGATCACCTTACCAGAGCGTTATCACAACGTCTCGATGGTAAAGAATTCCAGGATGTTCAAACTTCCTTGAGAGTTTTTTCGAGGGCAATCGCATATTCCACGTATAACTCTGCCCTTTCAGTGGCAAAGTTGGAGTTAGTCAGACATGATGCTGCCCTGGCTTCATCCACAAGGGTGGATTGAGTTAGTCAGACGTGATGCTGCCCTGGCTTCATCCACGAGGGTGAATTCTAAGGTGAAAAACTCTCTTCGAGTCACTCCGGTTTCAGGAGAGCTTCTCTTTGATTGTAAGCTTTCACTCATCTACGATCAGATTACCAAGAAAGCTTCAGACTCTCTGCTCTTTAAGTCTGTTTAAAAAAAATGGACTCAACAGAGAGGAGTAAGTCAGGGACTTCTGGGGCGAGTACGTCCAAGGGAAGTTCCTATAGAGGATCTAAGAAAGCCTCTACGTCTTACTCCAGAGACCGTCAGAGTAGCGACTCAGGTAGGGCACGTAATGCTGGCCGAGACAACCGGTCAGATGCCCCTAGGTCGACTGGTCGAGGTGCGGGTCGGGGAGGACGTTGTTTCTCCTCCTGCAAGCCTCACAGGTCCAGGAGGTGAAGGTAAGAACCTCTATTGCGCTCCAGTGGGCGGAAGGCTGTCAAGATTCTTAACCAGTTGGAGACCATTCGATCGGTGAGATCGAGCATTCGAGTGAACGATTATGCTGCTAGCATAGATCTCAAGGATGCATACTTTCACGTCATGGTACATCCGGCGTTCGCTATCCTAGGAGAGCTTCTCTTTGATGGTAAGCTTTCACTAATCTACAATCAGATTACCAACTTTAAGTCTGTTTAAAAAAAGTGGACTCAACAGAGAGGAGTAAGTCAGGGACTTCTGGGGCGAGTACGTCCAAGGAAAGTTCCTATAGAGGACCTAAGAAAGCCTCTACGTCTTACTCCAGAGACCGTCAGTGTAGCGACTCAGGTAGGGCATGTAATGCTGGCCGAGACAACCGGTCAGATGCCCCTAGGTCGACTGGTCGAGGTGCGGGTCGGGGAGGACGTTGTTTCTCCTCCTGCAAGCCTCACAGGTCCAGGAGGTGAAGGTAAGAACCTCTATTGCGCTCCAGTGGGCTGAAGGCTGTCAAGATTCTTAACCAATTGGAGACCATTCGATCGGTGAGATCGAGCATTCGAGTGAACAATTATGCTGCTAGCATAGATCTCAAGGATGCATACTTTCACGTCATGGTACATCCGGCGTTCGCTGTCCTAGGAGTCGTTTATCAGTTCCTAGCAATGTGCTTCGGACTGAATCTAGCACCCTGGGCCTTCACTCGAATAATGATCTCAGTAATGACTCATTTCCGAGCTCATTCGTCTGCGGTAACGTCAGCCTACTTGGACGACATTCTTCAGAGATACGGCAGCAGATTAACGCTTCAGAACGATGTTCAAAGTCTACTTCAACTGCTCCGACGTCTCGGTTTCATAGTAAATGAAAAGAAGTCGGATCTAGTTCTGTCCAAGTCGTTCATTCACTTGGGAATGAACTTCGAGACACACAGCAATCTGGTTTGCCTGCCATTAACCAGAGCGAAATTAGTCAGTTGTTATGCTCGCTTTTGTCTACACTCAGATGTAGGAACAGCGAGAGAATTCATGCGACTGATAGGTTTGTGTGAAGCTGCCGCAGACCATATTCCGATGGGGTGCCTACGCACTTGTCCACTCCAGATATTTTTTTCTCAGAATTGGAGTGTGAAGATTCATTCACTCGAAACGAACATTGTCTTGTCGAACCAAGTAAAACAAGAGATTCAGACTTGGGCAGATATTCAGTGGTTAACTCAGGGAGTTCCACTGCAACTGCTGGATCAGATTTTTACCATTATGATGGATGTGAGTCAAACAGGTTGGGGCGCGACTTTGAGCCCAACAGATTCAAGGTGCCAGGGTCCCAGCAAGTGCAAGAGCAGCCTACGGCAGTCTCAGAACCTGAGCTGTCGGACGGTGTTGGGTCGGTCCAGTCATCTGCACTTTCAGATGCGAGACACACAACTGATTTAGTCTGATGGTGAAAGGGATATGGAAGAAGATTACCCTTCCCTTTCAGAACAGCACATGGTTGCGATTGATTTAATCCATCAACACTACCCTGAATTTGTTCCGGCGAATCAGAATGCTGAGACTACTAGAAAGAAACCGCTGGCGTCGTTGGATGCAGACTTTATCCGGACAAAGGAGGAGGTCCGATCTTTTCCAGTTCAGTCTAGACAGGTGTTGCAGGCCTTCAGCCATTTAGATGACGCCATATTCAAACTCTCCAGTGGGAAGAAGAAATGCGGTTTCTTGACATCATCTTCCATAAATTTGCCGTTTCTTGGACCACGTTCAGCTGGGGAAGATGTACAGCAAATTCCTCTGCATTTGGATGAACAGGCCGAGGATCTAGAGCTATCCTTGCCTGGGTCATTCACAGTTCACTCAGACACAATTGAGATGGCAATTTCTTCAAATAGAGCGAATTTGGATGCTATGTCTTGCGCAGATCACCTTTCATGAGCTGTGGCACAACGTCTCAACGGGAAGGAATTTGAGGACGTTCGTACCTCTTTAAGAGTTCTTTCCAGGGCAATTATGTTTACCACGTATAACTCCACCTTAACAGTGGCTAATTTGGAGTTAATCAGACGTGATGGTGTCCTTGCATCGTCATCTTTAATAGATGACAAGATGAAAAACTCTCTCCGGGTTGCTTCGGTCTCCGGATACCAATATTTGACGACAAGCTTTTATTGGTTTATGACCAAGCTACAAAGAAACCATCCAATACTCTGCTTCTAAAGTCAGCATCTAATCAACCCGCTACAGCAGAAAAGAGTAAAGGAGAACGTCCCAGACAGAAATCGTCTAAAGGGGACTCCTCGCGAGGGTATAGGAAACCCTACTATAATTACTCTAGAGATCATCAGTACAGCAACTCGGGAAAGGGGCGTAGGTCTGATCGAGACTACCAGTCAGATGCCCCTAAGCCGGCGGGTTGAGGCTCTTCACGAGGGGGACATGGTTTCTCCTCCCCTAAGCCTCGCAGGTCCTACAGGTGATGGTCAGGACCTCTATTGATTGCCAGTTGGCGGAAGGTTATCAAGATTCGCAACAAACTGGATAACAGTTACGGAAGACCAGTGGGTGAGAAGTGTAGTCTCGGATGGCCTACGGCTAACATTCCAAGATAAACCACCACTAACATGGTGTCCTCGGTGGACAAATCTTCCGTCAAATCCTTGCAAAAGAGAGTCTCTCCTAGCGGAGGTACAAGCTGTCTTATCAAAGGAAGCAATAGAGGTTGTCAAGAATCAAAATTCTCTAGGATTTTACAGTCACCTGTTCCTCGTACTGAAACCAGACGGCTCGTTCCGACCGGTAATAGACTTGAGCTGGATAAACAAGCTTATCATGGTTCCAAAGTAACAATTCGGTCGGTAAGGGTGAGCATTCGAGTGAACAACTATGTGGCAAGCATAGGTCTAAAGGATGCGTACTTTCATGTCCTGGTACATCCGGCATACAGAAAGTACCTGCGGTTCGCCGTGCAAGGGACAATGTATCATTTCCGAGCGATGTGCTTCGGTCTGAACCTGACACCCTGGGCTTTCACCCGAATAGTGAACTCGGTAATGTCTCATTTGTCTGCGGTAACGTCGGCTTACTTGGACGACATTCTTCAGAGATACGGCAACAAAACTATTCTTCAGAATGATGTTTAGAGTCTGCTTCTTTTGCTCCGATGTCTCAGCTTCATCGTAAATGAGAAGAAGTCGGATCTAGCTCTGTCCAAGTCATTCATTCACTTGGGGATGAGCTTCGAGACACACAACAATCTGGTTCGTCTGCCGTGACCCAGAGCAAAATTAGTTAGTTGTATGGCTCACTTTTGTCTACACTCAGACGCATTAACAGCGAGGGAATTCATGCGACTGATGGGGTTGTGCAGAGCGGCTGCTGATCTTATTTCGATGGGTCGCTTGTGCACACGTCCCCCCCAGATATTCTTTACTCAGAACTGGAATGTGAAGACGCATTCGCTCGAGACCAGTATTGTTTTAACAGACCTGGTACAAACATCAAAGAGATGATGTCAATATGGCTTGCTCTACAACATTGGATTCACATTATAGCAGACGCTCATGTTCAAATATTGTCGGACAACTCGACAGTAGTAGCATATATCAGGAACCAGGGAGGCACTCATTTGATTCTTTTATGCAAACTAACCAAGAAAATTCTTTTGTATGTCGTGAATCATCATGTTCAACTATTGGTCTGTCATATACCGGGTCGTCTGAACGTACTAGCAGACTCACTCTCTTGGAAAAGGTTGCCTGTTGCCATCGGAGTGAACACTCAACAAGCAGGTATTCAGACAGATTTGCTACCAGTGGGATCGACCCATGATAGATTTGTTCGCGACACACCTGAACAATCAGTTGCCGACATACATGTCGCCATGTCCAGACCATTCAGCTTACACAGTAGACGCTTTGTCAATATCATGGGACGGAATGATAAGATATGCATATCCTCCAACTCCGTTGATTCAGCAGATTCTGTTGAAGATCAAACAGTCTCGTTGCAAAATTCTGCTAGTAGCATCTCTGTCATCACAGAAACCTTGGATCAATCTTCTCAGGTGTCTGTTATGGGACGTTCCCCGGAAGCTTTCTCTGCGAGAGGACCTTCTTTATCAGGGGAAGTCACGCACACTGCATCACAACCCGGAAGGTCTCAACCTTCATGTATTTCCGTTGTGCAGTCCTTCTTGCATGGCAAGCAATTTACAGGACGAGCAGTGGATGCAATTTCTAACTGCAGGAGGTCCTCCTCTTTGTTGAATTACGCAGCGAAGTGGAAGGTTTTCTTCGTTGGTGTAAGGATCAGTCGATAGATGTCTGTGATCCGTCTATACCGGATATTGCCAACTTTCTGGTCTACCTGTTTGACATTCTCAAACAGCAGCCCGTCACTATTAAGGGCTATAGGTCTATGTTATCAGACACTTATGCTCATCATGATATCTTGGAAATTGGATCTAATGCTTCATTATCCAAACTGGTTAGAAATTTCTCTATAAATAGACCTAGAACCCTCAGATTAATTCCAAAGTGGAATTTGACTTGGGTTGTGTTGAAGCTTAAGGAAGCTCCATTTGAGCCGTTGGATGTTGTAGAGTTCAAATTCTTGACCTATAAAACAGCATTCCTCTTAGCCTTTGCATCTGCTAGAAGAGTTACCGTAGTGTTGGTAATACCATTACTTTAACTACAGAAGTGGGATTTTTGGCTAAGAACCAGACTCCAGATAAACGGCCTGAGCCTATTACCATAAGGGCTCTGCCGTCTACGGACAACCGTAGACCTCTGCTGTGTCCAGTCAGGGCTATGCGCATATATAAACGCTGATCAGATTTTATAAGAAAAGGAAGAAACCGCTTCTTTCTTTTGCTAATTCCTAACAGAAGAGATATTTCTGTTCATTCTATTGCTAGATGGATTCAGTTGGCAATACATATTGCCTATGAAAATCTATCTTCGGATCAGCATTCTGTAAATAAGATATCAGCGCATGAAGTTAGAGCACTGTCCACTTCTTGGGCTTATTCTAACAGTATAGCCATTTCTGATCTCATGACAGCTGCGTACTGGACACAGTCTTCTACATATACCAAGTTTTACCTTAGAAATTTAGAGTCCATCTCCAGTGACCTTAGATGTTTAGGTCCTCTGTCTGTTGCTCAGAATGTCGTCCAATAAATGATTACATCTATAGTTATTTAGGCAACCCGTTTCAGCAGTGACACTGTTCCGCTGCCCTCTTCGTTCTGTGGTCATGTACCTCAGAACAAGGGTAAGGGGTGGGGGGGAGGCGTTTTTCTCTCTTATGATCATCTGGCTTTATAGTGAAAAGCAGGGAAAGACCTCCTCCTGTGTCCGTAATCCCGAGTCAGTGCTGGGATGGTTTTAATGTGTAGCTTGGTGTGAAGCAAATAATATGTCTCATTTATTTATGTATTGTTTTTAAAGTGTAGCTCACTGTGAAGCATTTGTATATGTCACGTGTCAAACAGGCGTTAATATACAGTCCTCGGACACTTTTAAATGAGTATAAAGAGTTTCATTCACTGGACTCTCTTTATTTTTTGGCTTCCCTTCACCGAATTAGCATAAGGGGTTGTGATGGCATTAAATGGAGAATTATATAATATGTAATGCTCAGTTACACTGTTGGTGTTATGTCTTTCTCGTTTCTCACAAATGAGAAAGACATCTATAATTCCTTTCTCTCCTTTTCTCCTGTAGGAGATATCCTTTATGAAGTGATTGTATTTTCCTCTATGTCCTAGGCCCTCCAGTCTGTTTACAATTCAGCTAGTCTGGGCCATTGGTTGTTGTATAAAAATATTATAAATTCATAGTAATTTGTATATTTTTTATACTTACCAATGGCCCAGACGGGGATGGCCCTCCCATGAGTGGGCACTCATACCTCCCCGCTGTTTACAACATTTAGCAGGCAATTTTTAGAAAGAATGATGGTTGGCGCCAATTTCGGTGTCTTCCTGGATACTGTTCATGCGCAGTTTGCAAAAGTATGGAGGACCAGATAGAACATGAAATTTTCGGTTTTGCATGAAAATTTGGGGGATTGGGGGGGCAAAATTTGTGTTTGGCCCTGGATTATTTTTTGAGTTAGCACTAGCTAGTCTAGGCCATTGGTAAGTATAAAAAATATACAAATTACTATGAATTTATAATTTTTCTAGATTTTTCATATGTGCAGCAGACAATGTGAAATAAGAAGGAGTAACCTCGACCTTCGCTATTTTTTAAATTTATTTGCATAATTCATTGAAATAAACAATGGGGGGGCAAAATTTGTGTTTGGCCCTGGATTATTTTTTGAGTTAGCACTAGCTAGTCTAGGCCATTGGTAAGTATAAAAAATATACAAATTACTATGAATTTATAATTTTTCTAGATTTTTCATATGTGCAGCAGACAATGTGAAATAAGAAGGAGTAACCTCGACCTTCGCTATTTTTTAAATTTATTTGCATAATTCATTGAAATAAACAATGTGGAGCATCTTGGTTGAACATAAAATCTGAGCCGCAAATCTCAGACCACGTTACCATCAATTCATTACAATAATTTATAATATAAAAAATAAACAAGACATGATGGTCGTTGGACTAAATGTTCAGTTTATTATTATAATTTGGAAAAATGACCCAATTCTTATTGATTAAATGCTAATCCTGTTAATTGATTATTTTTCAGAAGCAAAAAGTTATTCAATGGACTGTTTTTTTGCTGATGTGAGTTTCAGTGTTTGGCAGTATTGTGATTATGAAATAAAGGAACTCTAGATCTAGTTATGATTTTATGTAGTCATTCATGATGTGTTACCTTCTTTGTAGATGTGCAGCAGAGACCAAGCAGCAAAAAAAATCATGTATTTATTGTTACTGGTAAAGGCAGCCACAGTAGGGGAGGCAGAGCAAAACTCCGTCCTTCTGTCATTAATTATCTGAAATCTCAGAAATACAGGTAAACATACTTTGGTTCATTTCACTATTTAAAAATGTAAAAAAAAAGGATCCTCAGTTCAGTTATTATATTGGAATGAATTATTCTTGAACTTTCTAGCTTTGTTTCTCGAGTTTAAGGTTTTATTCAATGCATCCTCCAAATGTTACTCACAATACCCACCATTAAAATTTTGTTAATTCTTCCATTTTTGCTTCCTAAATATAGCCTATGACTTTATTGGAAGAAGCTCAAAGAGGCATGACACAACTGGCAAATTTGTAGTAAAGCTGGTGGGTTTAAAGGAAACCGAAACAGAGACTTTGTTTTAATTGGAAACCTAAACTGTAAAAAGCAAAACTGTAAACATATGTTTTGGAACATTCCTACTTCATAGAATGCTAACAAAGACATAGGCATACAAAAAATTGATGTGTACGCTCATTTCTAGTACACAAGGAGCAACCATCGGTCTAAAGCAAATGTATTTTCAATGTTTTGCCATATAATTACACTGAAATGTGCTACCACATGTCAAACGTGACCAGAGGCTATCTTTTTTATTGAGACCAAAATTACTGGGTATTGAATTAACTAGTTTTGTATCTGTGGTTGCTTATTGAACTTTCACAACCGATTGTGAATCTAAATTTCAAAGGGATAAGATATATAAAATAATTTACATGAGTTTACATTTATAGTTATAGTTGATTGTCAGCCATCATTGTATTTATCATAGCATGCTTTTGTTATGCCCCCCAACTTAGGTCATACGTCATATAGTGATTGAAGTGTGCATGAGAGTCTTTGTGAGTGTCCCCACAAGGATTTCCTTTGTTTTCCCATGTCCATAGAAATAAAACAATGGATTAGGGTTTGTCTTCATGAGTTTGTGGGGACATGTTTGTCACCGAGAACAAAAGAAAAAAACTAGTCCTCACAATGACAGCTGAACAATACTGTAAGTGTGTGTGTGTGTGTGTGCACTCAAGCAATTACCAACAATGGTGACTTATTTCTCTCTAAAAACCTAAATGGGGATGTTTCAATTCCCCATGCACCCCTGTTTATTTTAGACTTAAAATTGTATTGAAAAACATCCTAGGAGCTGAAATAGACCTCCTCAGTGAAAAAGACCCCTATCATAATTGTATGTGGAGTGAAATTTCCGACAACTGAGACACATTAGGAACTTTTTACAGACAAATTGGGACCTTCTGGTTTTATGTGTGCCCCTTTTTTGAGACACAAACAGACATGGTTGTGTCTGAGCAAATAACTCAAAACTATTCTGGCTACAGTTATCAAACTTCACACAATTATAAAAGACAATGGGTGGATGTGTCACACACCTTTGCCAGTGCTGGAACTTCAAGGTTAAGGTCTCAGTTCAAGGTCACACCTAAAATTGGTCAATATTTGTGTCTCAGCCATAACTCCGAACTGAATCAAACTAATTATCAAACGTCATACAGATGTTAAGGACAGTCCGAAGGTGTGTCTCATTTAATAGTTGCATGTTTGTCTTCAAGTTCAAGGCCATACTTAGCCTCCATTTGTTCAAGCTCACAAATCATGACTCAGGCATAACTCCTACTTCATATGGCAGTTCTTTGCAAGGATTTATGGGGGTGTATTACTACCATAGTCCTTGCCCATTTTGTTATTGATATTTTTATTTAATTTTTTTTTAAAAAATATATTATTTTTATACTGTACCAATGACCCAGACTTAGCTGGTGTAACTCTAACAAAACCAGGGCCAAACACAAATTTTGCCCCCAATCCCCAAAATTTGCATCCAAAACAAAAAGAAATCATGTCCTAAAGGACCTCCATACTACGCCTCTACTGCGCATGCACAGTGACGCAGACGTCCCGAAATTGGCGCCAATTATCATTCTCTGTTTGGCCCTTCATCAGTCAACATCTCACTGATCTTTGTGCTTGTAAATCTCAGTTTAAAGGATGCCAGACACGTAATTTTTGGAGAAAATGTGATTCTAAGGAGGATAGAAGGAGGAGAGGAAAAAGAAGTGACAAAAAATAATCAGGGCTGTACTTAAAATTTTTTGATGAAATTATGTTAAGTTGCCTATTTTCGAGGCATGGGCCTCTTGTTGTCATTCTTGCTAAATGTTGCACTGCTTATTCAGTGTTTCCTCTCCCCTAGCCTTCTAAAGTCCCCCCTTGCAATTCTCCCATGCTTTTGGCATATTTTTGAGGAAGTTCATTTCTAAAATTTCCTGGGAGAGTTGCTTGGTTACAGAATGTTTTCTGTTGTTTTCCCCATAGTTACGTTTTCACCCATGGGTGTATAACGTTTGTGTTCTGCATCTTCCATCTGATGTTCTGCAGATTCTCCCCTGGGAGTCTCTGTTTTGCATCAGATAGAGTGTAATTTGATGACTGATTCCGGGCCAGTTTTTTCAGTGCCTGGAGTCATGTTTTCTGGTGTTTTACACTGTTTGTTTTCATTGGCAACAGCCTTTTTTGAGGGGGGCTGTTTGCCTTTGCTGTAGTTTATATCATTATAAGATACATTTATATTATCCGTAAGTGTCTCATTAATTATTTAATATAAATTTAAAATTTTTGACCACACTTTGCCATCGGATCCATCGGGGCTCAACGTTACTTTTCAGCAACTTGGGCTTCGCTGAAAAAATATTTTTTCAAAATTATTTTGATATGTAATTGTTTTTTCATTTATTAATGGATCATGTTATTATGTATCTTTGTGTCAGGGGTTTTTGCGAGTAACTAGGACTTATTGTTGTTCTTTCACAATGAAGGGACTTTGTTCAAATTGTAGTAGGAAGAAATCTTCCTCTGACTTTCATGATCATTGTATTAATTGTAGTCAGTGTTCTCGCATTAATCCCTGTCCTATATGTGAATATTGGGATGAGAAACATTGGAAACGTGTGTCACGATATGTTGTTTCTGGAGAAAGGGCTATGCCGGCTCTTTCTCTGCAAGGTCACTCTACTCTCTCAGTTTCTATTTCAGAGGAACAAGAACAGGGTGATGTTTCCATGTTATCTTCTGCAAGTGTGCGTCCGTCGTCACAAATGAATTCAGAGCAAGCGGCAAAAGTGCTCATGGATATTAGACAAATGTCGTCCGCTAGCTCTCCCGGTGTAGCGTCCATTCACCGAATGGTTCGGCAGCCGGGTTCGTCCGATGTGGTCCAGGAGGAAATTTTGGGTGATGCGAGCACTATAAACATAATAGATGCACACCCAGTGACGGCGGATAGTAAACGAGAACGGAGGAAACCTTTGAGGCCGGTTCCTAGCTCGTCCAGGTCCAGCCGGGCCGCGAGCGAGAGAGGCCCCTCTCTCGTACAACAACATCTGGGACCAGATGTTGTGGTACAAAATGTGTCTTTAGCGGAGCATACGTCCGTCGCTCGGGACGCTCCGTTGTATAAGCAGTCCGCGGAGACTGTTAAGGCTTCCTCTTCTCGTCAGTGCACACGACCGCACCTTGGCTGCGTGACCGCCGATATATTGCCAGCTTCGCCGATCAAGGATTCTTCGGCGACCAGGTCACACCATCCGGCAGCCAGGGATTCGAGACCGATGGACTCCGGACGTTCGCATAGGAAAAGTATGCGGGAGCCATCTGATGCGGAGCTGCCCTCGGCGAAGCAGCGAAAGACTGCGCCTCCGCAGGTCTCGACGCCGGACATTCTTGTGCAGATAGCACAGCTTATCGCAGCATCCCAGCAGCCGACAGAAACGGTGTCGGATCGAGAATTATCCGACGGCGCTGGGTCGGTACGCTCCGCCGAAGCATCGGGGGCGGACGACCGGGAACATCATGAGGTCCGACCGGATGGTGAAAGGGATACGGATGACTTGGAGCTATCCCTTTCGGAACAACATAAAGCTGCCGTGGACTTCATCCGGCACTTTCTCCCTCAAGTTGTTCCGTCAGGCCAGACTGCTGCGGTTCCGGACAAGAGGATTATAGCGTCATTGGACTTGAATTTTTCGAGCGGTTCAGGGACATCGCTCCCGAGTTTCCGTCGCAGTCCAATGATGTTGCAAGAATATTTGAATTATTGAATGACGCTATATTTAAACTTGCTTCCAAGACGGGGAAAGCAGGTTTCTTGTCCGTTAATACTCTCAACCTGCCTTTCATTAATGCAAGGAATAAATACGATACGGCAGGACAGGGTATACCGAGAGTTCCTCTGCGTATGGACGACGAGGCGGAAGACTTAGAGCTATCATTACCGTCGTCAGCTTCTATTCCAACCGCGGTGTTGGAAACAGCTATTGCGTCTAACAGAGCCAATTTAGATGCCTTATCTTACGCAGATCACCTTACTAAGGCGTTATCACTGCGCCTTCAAGGGAAAGAGTTTCAGGATATTCAATCCTCTTTAAGACTTCTTTCAAGGGCAGTAGCTTATTCCACGTGTAACTCCGCCCTTTCAGTGGCAAATCTGGAGTTGGTTAGACGTGACGCAGCCCTAGCTACATCCACACTAGTGGATACTAAGGTGAAGAACTCTCTTAGAGTCGCTTTGGTCTCAGGAGAACTTCTCTTTGACGGCAAGCTTTCTGCTATTTATGATAAAATTACAAAGAAAGCTAAGGATTCTCTGTTGTTCAAATCTGCTCCTAAGAAGTCCGATACAGCAGACACAAATAAGACAGGCACTTCTGGGTCTAATGCGCCCAAGAGAGGTTCCTATAGAGGTTCCGGTGCGTCCTCTTGGTCTTATTCGAGAGACTGTCAGGGTAGCAACTCTCGTTCGGGACGTCCTTCAGGCCGGGACAATCGGTCGGACGCCCCGAGGTCGACGGGGCGAGGTGCGGGCCGTGAAAGACGTGGTTTCTCCTACCGCAGGCCTCGCAGGTCCAGGAGGTGATGGCTTAAACCTCTATCGTGTACCGGTTGGCGGAAGGTTGTCGAGCTTTTCTCAAGAATGGGCGTCGATTACGGACGACCCTTGGGTGAGAGGAGTGACTTCGGAAGGTCTAAAGATATCCTTCAAACGAAAGCCTCCATTAACTCGAAGTCCAAAGTGGACTCATCTTCCGTCAAATCCGCAGAAAAGAGACACTCTGTTATCAGAGGTGCAGTCTCTTTTAATGAAGAACGCGGTAGAGGTCGTAGAAAACCAGGAATCTCCGGGATTCTACAGCCATCTGTTTCTGGTTCCGAAACCAGACGGCTCGTTCTGTCCAGTCATAGATTTGAGCTGGATAAACAAGCTGATCGTCGCTCCGAAGTTTTATATGGAGACGATTCGGTCAGTCAGAACGAGTATTCGGGTGAACGATTATGCAACGAGCATAGTTCTCAAAGATGCGTACTTTCACGTCATGGTACATCCGACATTCCGAAAGTACCTACGCTTCGCAGTCCTAGGAGTGGTGTATCAATTCAGGGCGATGTGCTTCGGATTGAATCTAGCACCCTGGGCTTTCACTCGGGTAATGAACTCGGTAATGATCTATTTCCGAGCTCATTCGTCTGCGGTAACGTCGGCCTACCTGGACGACATTCTTCAGAGGTACGGCAATGAGTTAACGCTTCAGAACGATGTTCAGAATCTTCTTCTATTGCTCCGACGTCTCGGTTTTATAGTAAACGAGGAGAAGTCGGATCTGGTGCCGTCCAAGTCATTCACTCATCTGGGAATGAGCTTCGAGACGTACAACAATCTCGTTCGTCTGCCGTTAACCAGAGCGAAATTAGTCAGTTGTTACGCTCGCTATTGTCTGCATGCAGACAAAGTCACGGCGAGAGAATTTATGAGACTGATAGGTCTGTGCGGAGCCGCCGCGGATCTCATTCTGATGGGGCGGTTACGCACACGTCCTCTTCAAATTTTCTTGACTCAGAATTGGAGTGTGAAAATTCATTCGTTCGATGTAGACGTTCTCTTGTCAGATCAAGTGAAACAAGAGATTCAGACTTGGGCAAACATTCAGTGGTTAACTCAGGGAGTTCCGCTGCAGTTGCCGGATCCGAGTTTTACCATTATGACGGATGCCAGTCAAACAGGTTGGGGTGCATCATTAATCCCAACGGATTCGAGATGCCAGGGTCTTTGGGATCCACAATTCCTGTGCAAGCACATAAACATCAAGGAAATGATGTCAATTTGGCTTGCGTTACATCACTGGATGGACATTATTCACAATGCTCATGTCCAAATTCTATCCGACAATACGACAGTAGTGGCGTATATACGGAATCAGGGAGGCACTCATTCAGTTCCGTTGTTCAATCTAACGGAAAGAATCCTTCTGTTTGCGCTAGAACATCACGTTCTTCTTTCGGTCCGTCACATACCGGGTCGTCTGAATGTACTAGCAGACTCCCTTTCACGAAAGGGTCGCTTGTTGCCGTCGGAGTGGACTCTCAACAAACAAGTATTCAATCAGATTTGCTACCAATGGGAACGGCCAATGATAGACTTATTTGCGACACATCTCAACAATCAGTTGCAGACGTATGTGTCTCCGTGTCCGGATCCAAGAGCATTTGCAGTAGACGCTCTGTCGATCCCTTGGGACGGAATGATAGGATATGCGTATCCTCCAGCGCCGTTAATTCAACAAGTATTGCTAAAGATAAAACAATCTCAATGCAAGATTCTGTTGGTAGCATCTCTGTCGCCACAGAGACCGTGGATAAATCTACTCAGGTGTCTGTTGTGGGACCTACCGCGAAAGCTTCCTCCACGGAGGATCTTCTTTCGCAGGGGAAATCGCACCAACTCCATCACAACCCGCAAGGTCTCAACCTTCACGTTTTTCCGTTGTGCGGTCCTTCTTGCATGGCAAGCACTTTACAGGACGAGCAGTGGACGCGATTTCTAACTGTAGGAGGACCTCCTCTTTGCTAAACTATGCGGCTAAGTTCAAGGTTTTTCGTCGTTGGTGTAGGGATCATTCTGTAGATATATTCGATCCCTCTATACCAGACATTGCAAACTTTCTAGTATACTTGTTTGACGAAATCAAACTGCAGCCTGTTACTATCAAGGGTTATAGATCTATGTTATCTGATACCTATGCACATCATGATAGTTTACAAATTGGATCTAATGTCTCTTTATCTAAGTTGGTTAGAAACTTTTCGATAAATAGACCCAGAACTCTTAGATTAATTCCTAAGTGGAATTTAGCTTGGGTTCTTCTTAAATTGAAGGAAAAGCCATTTGAACCTCTTGGGACAGTAGATTTCAAATTCTTATCTTATAAGACAGCTTTTCTCTTAGCTTTCTCTTCTGCTAGAAGAGTCAGTGAGCTTCATGCACTGTCGGTGGATGATTCTCACTATCGTAGTGTTGGGAACACTATCACCTTCACTACTAATGTGGGTTTTTTAGCTAAGAATCAGGCTCCTAATAAATATCCGGAACCTATTGTTATTAAGGCTCTTCCGTCTTCAGACGGGCGTAGGCCTTTACTCTGTCCTGTTAGAGCATTACGTATCTATTAACAGAGATCTCAGTTTATCAGAAAGGGACGAAAACGTTTCTTTCTGTCTTTGATGCCTAATAGAAAGGACATTTCGGTCCATTCTATTGCTAGATGGATTCAATTAACTATCCGTACTGCTTATGAAAATTTATCGTACTGCACGTCGATGGTGCGCATGTCTTCAACCAATCTAACCCTGCCTGTGCTGCGGTGCAGAGTTCAGAGTTACGATGTTGGAGAGCTGACAGCTGCTCGTCGTTGCTCGGTGGTTCTCTCCGGGTACTCCGGCTTCCTCCACCCATAAAACTGTCCCGGTCACGCTTAGCCATTGTGCATAAGTATGTGACCTTAAACACCAATAAATCAATAAATAAATAAATATGAAAATTTATCTTCTTCTCAGCAGTCTGTGCTTAAGATTTCTCTCATGAAGTAAGAGCTCTTTCTACTTCCTGGGCTTATGCTAATAGTGTTGCTATTACAGATTTAATGAAGGCTGCTTATTGGTCTCAGCCATCCACATTTACAAATTTTTATCTCAGAAATATTGAGTCCATTTCTGGAGACCTGCATTGTTTAGGTCCGTTATCTGTTGCTCAGAATGTCGTCCACTAAACAGTTGCAACTATAGTTATGCAGGCTTTCTGTTCCGGCAGTGACTCCGTCCGGCTGCCCTCTTCGCTCTGGGCTATTTGACCCAGGGCAAGGGGAAGGGGGGGGGGGGGGGGGGGGGCGGGTGTTCCCTTAGGTCACCTGCTTTATAGTGAAAAGCAAGGGGATGCCTCCTCCAAGTCAGTATTTCTGAGTCGCTTCCGGGATGGTTTTAAAGTGTAATATTAATGTTAAAATTCATTCATGTCTTATTTTTAAAGTGTAGCTCGGTGTGAAGCATTTGTATATGTCAAGTGTCAAACGGGCTTTAATATACAATACTCGGACACTTTTAAATGACTATAAAGAGTCTCAATTCTCTGGACTACTTTATTTATTGGCTTGCTTTAAAAATAATTAGTATAAGGGATATACTGGATGTTAATAGAGAACATGAATGTTATTGTGCTCAATTATTAAGGGTAGTGTATCTTTCTAATTTAATATTAAATAAGAAAGATACATGTAAAGCCTAATACTCCTTTTCTCCTTAAGGGGTTACCTCTTTACTATATAGTTGAGCTTATTGGATTTTCCTCTATGTCCTAGGCCCTCCAGCCTGTTTACTATTCAGCTAAGTCTGGGTCATTGGTACAGTATAAAAATGTTAAAAAATTTATAGTAATTTATATATTTTTTATACTTACCAATGACCCAGACGGGGATGGCCCTCCCTGGAGTTGGGAACTCTTGCCTCCCCGCTGAGTACATAGTGCTGACCAGGCACTGCCAGTAAGAATGATAATTGGCGCCAATTTCGGGACGTCTGTATCACTGCGCATGCGCAGTAGAGGCATAGTATGGAGGTCCTTTAGGACATGATTTCTTTTTGTTTTGGATGCAAATTTTGGGGATTGGGGGGCAAAATTTGTGTTTGGCCCTGGTTTTGTTAGAGTTAGCACCAGCTAAGTCTGGGTCATTGGTAAGTATAAAAAATATATAAATTACTATAAATTTTTTAACGTTTCAGGTATAATGAAGTCCATCCAGGAGTATTTAAAGTTGCCTTGAAGTACAGATACCCTGAGAGTTGAAGATAATGGATATTTAAATAATGCATATTGTGATGAAGTATACAGGAAATTATATTTTGACCCTTTACCTAACATGACAGGAGATGACATTTCCAAAAGATTTGTTGAATATGTCTATTAAAAAAACAATATTCTTGTTTCTCATGCACCTCCCTCGTCATAGAAAATCTGCCTCATCACCTTTTTTTTTAACTTGGAAATCTCTCTTTGACACTATTTTGCACTTGTAAGACAAATATTTAACTAACTATACCTTGTTTGACAGAGCTCACAGAGCAGTCAAACAAGATATAGTTGGTAAAATTGTTCAACTACATTATGGGAAGTTTTCACTGCTGAAAACATTAGTTTGCCACATAATAGTGTAAGTAGATAAATTTCTGATTCCAACTTTTTTCAAAACTGTTTTGTGAATAAACATAAAAGACCCTCCCTCCCTCATCAGAAAATTGAGGGAAAATTGCCTGAGAAACAGGAATATATTTTTTATAGGCCTAACTGAATATTTTTTATTTTTGCTTCAGGTGCCTACCTTATGGTCCCTTCTGGAACAAGTTACATGAGCTTATTCCAACTATGTTTTTTACATAAAATTTGAAAAAACAAATTACGGTCATTTTTGTGAATAGCACTAGACAAATATTGCCATTATGTTAGGTAAAGGGTTCATTTCCTGTTCTGAGTGGGTCAGACTGGTTTGGATTACACAGAAGCATGAAATAACTGCTGGGGGCATGATGGCTTAGTAGGTAGAGGTGCAGGCTGCAAGACGAGAGGTCCTCAGTACAAATCCCCACCTGCTGCAACCTCGTTCTGTCCTTGGGCAAGACACTTCACCCCATTGCCCATGGAGTGTGGTGGCATTGTGTACTAAGGTGTACTGCACATCAATGGTGCACTTGTCTTCAACCAATGCTAACCCAGCTTGTGTGGAGTTAGTATGTTGAGGAGCTGACAGTTGCTAGCCGTTGCTCTGTGGTTATCTCTTGGTACTCCGGCTTTCTCCACCCGTAAAATTGTTGTGGTCATGATTAGCCATTGTGCAGAAATATGTGACCTTAAATACCAATAAATATGAAATAACTGCTTAGCAATTCATAAGAATTAGAGATTTCAAACACACTCATTGACAACCACAGTCGATTTTCTCATGTTGAAAATTGTGTACAGAAAAATGCATTTACCTTTTTTAAAAAATGAGTAACCCACAATTATACTCTTTGCACATCTTTTCTTAAACCTTTACCCAATGCAGACGATATGCAAATTTATTATTATTTTTTTTTTTTTTCAAATTTAAAAAAAATATTCAACAAAACCATATCATGTAACCCCTCATCACCATGATATGATATGGATTTTCTGAAATTTTTGGGAAAATATTTATTTTTATACTGTACCAATGACCCAGACATAGCTGGTGCTAACTCTTAAAATATAGGGCCAAACACAAATTTTGCCCCCCAATCCCCAAAATTTGCATCTAAAACCAAAGAAAACATGTCCTGAATGGCCCTCCACACTTCACCTCTACTGCGCATGCGCAGTGTCAAGGACGTTCCGAAATTGGCGCCATTAATCATTCTAAGTTTGGCCCTTCATCAGTTAACATCTGACTGATCTTTGTGCTTGTAAATCTCAGTTTAAATGATGCCAGACACATAAATATTAGTGAAATGGTGATTCTAAGGAGGATATAGAAGGAGGAGAGGAAAAATGTGTGACAGAATATTATCAGGGCTGTAACTTAAAATTTTTTAATGAAATTATATTAAGTTACCTATTTTCGAGGCAGCAGCCATTTTGTTGTCATTCTGATTATTTAGTTACACTGATTTTTTAGTGTTTTCCTCTCTCCCTGTCCTTTAAGTCCCCCCTTGCTATTCTCCCATGCTTTTGGCATAGTTTTGTAATTATTATTACTAAATTTTCTTGGGAGTTTTAGCTGAATAACAGAATGAATTCTGTTCTTTTCCCCATGTTTACGTCTTCACCTACGGGTGGTTAGGCGTTGTGTTCTGCATCTACCATCTGATGTTCTGCAGTTTCTTCCCTGGAAGTCTCTGTTTTGCATCAGATAGTGTATTTTTGGTAACTGATTCCGGGCCTGGGTGCCTGGAGTCTTATTTTAGTGTTTTTACATTCATTGTTTACATTTACAACAGCCCTCTGTGTGAGGGGGGGATTTCTGGAAAATAATATCTTGATGTTATTTTAATCATAACTAGATACATTATTATTGTTCGTAAGTGTTGAATAAATTGTTTAAAATATTTTTAAAATTTTTGTCCACACTTAGGCTTGGGATCCATTGGGGCTCAACGTTACTTTTCAGAATCTTGGGCTGTTCTGAAAAAATATTTTTTCAAAATATTTTGATTTCAATTATTTTTTCTATATTAATGGATCATATTATTATTATGTATTTTGATTGCCAGGGGTTAGTGCGAGTACCAGGACTTGTTTTCTTTTCTCATTGAAAGGATATTGATCAATTGTAATAAGAGGAAGTCTTCCTCTGACTTTTATAATCATTCTATATGTGGTCAGTGTACTCACATTAACTCCTGTTCTGTATCGTATGATTTCGATGACAATATGGGAAGCGTATGTCACGGTATGTTAGTGGGGAATTGGACACTCCGGTCCTTTCCCCGCAGGGTCACTCTACTTTATCAATTTCTATTTCAGACGATCAAGATTAGGGTGATGTATCTGTGATGTCTTCCAACAGTGTGCCTCCGTCGTCACAATTAATGAAGGGCTAGCGGAAAAGTGCTCATGTAAATACGCCAATTGCCTAAGAGGACCCTAGTAGGTTCGACGGCCTTTGACGTCCGCTAGCTCGCCCGGTGTAGCGTCCATTCATCGAATGGTTGGGCAGCCGGGTTCGTCCGTTGCGGTCTAGAAGGAATTTTGGGGTGATGCGAGCACTATAAATCAACCTAATGCACACTCAGTGACGGCGGATCAGAGGGAGAACGGAGGAAGCCTTTTAGTCCGGTTCATAGCTCGTTCTGGTCCATCCGGACGGCGAGCGAGAGAGACCCCTCTCTCGTACAACAACATCTGGCCCCAGATGTTGTGGTACAAAATGTTTCGCATTCGGAGCATACGTCCGTCGCTCGGGACGCTCCGACATATAGTCAGTCCGGAGTAGACTGTCAATAAGGCTTCCTCATTCTCATGGTAGCGCACACGACCGCTCTTGGCTACGTGGCCTCGGATATCCAGTCAGCTTCGCCAGTCAGAGAATCATCGGCGACCAGGTCACACCATCCGGTAGCCAGGGACACGAGGCCTGCAGACTCCGGACGTTCGCATAGGAAGTGTGCGGGAGTCAACGTACACGGAGCTTCCGGCGGCAATGCATCGTAAGACCGCTACTGCACAGGCCTCGGGAATGGACGTGCTTTCCTAAATAGCACAGTTTATCGCAGCATCCCAGCATCAACTGAATCTGTCGCATATTTTTTATCCGATGATGCTGGGTCGGGACGCTCCGCGGAAGCGGGTACGGACGTCCGAAAATTTCATCCGGTCCGACGGGATACCGAAAGGGATTTGGAGGATTTCGAGCTTTCCCTTTCGGAACAACATATGCTGTTGTGTATGTCATCTGACTTGGTCTTCTACAGCTTCTTTCGTCGGACCAGAATGCTGCGATGCCGGATAAGAAACTGATAGCGTTGGTGGACTTAGAAGAAATTTTTGGTTCGGTTCAGGGACATCGTCCCTCAGTTCCGACATAGTCCAATAATGTCACACAAACTTTCGAATTATTGAACGACGCTATATATATTATTATTATATGCTTGCTATAACCAAGCATTTCTGGTTTCTTGTTCGCAAAGTTACGGAGATGTCTTTCAAAAGTGTGCCTCTGTCATCATAGTTAATGAAGAGCTAGCGGCATTAAGTGCTCATGGAATATGTCTTTCGCCTAAGAGATCCCTTGTAGGATCGACGGAGTGACATTCGCTAGCTCACCCGGTGTAGCGTGCATTCATCGAATGGTTCGGCTGCCGGGTTCGTCCGTTGCGGTCTAGGAAGGAGATTTGGGTGATGCGAGCACTTTAATTACTTTAGTACTCACCCAGTGACGGCAGATTGAGGACAGATCGGAGGAAGCCTGTTAGTCTGGTTCCTGGCTTGTCAAGGTCCGTCCGGGCTGTGAGCGAGAGAGGTCCCTCTCTCGTCCAACAACATAGGGGACCGCATGTTGTGGTTCAGATATTTTACATTCGGAGCATATGTCTGTCGGTCGGGACGCTCCGTTATATTGACAGTCCGAGAGACTGTCCATAATGCTTCCTCATCCTCACATCAGGGCACACGACCGCACATTGGCTACGTGACCTCGAGTATCCGATCAGTTTTGTCATTCAGTGATTCCACGGCGAATAGGTCATGCCTTCCGGTAGCCAAGGGACACGAGGCCTATACACTCCGTTCGCTCGCATATTGGTAGTATGCACGGGGTAACGATCACGGAGCTTCCAGCGGCAATGCATTGTAGGACCGCTTCTCCTCAGGCCTCAGTGACGGACGTGCTATCCGAGTTAGCACAGTTGTTTCGCAGCATCCCAGCAATCGACAGTTTCTTGGTCGAATCAGGAATTATCCGACGGCGCTGGGTCGGTGCGGTCCGCGGTTGCATCAGGTACGACCGAACGCTTTATAGGGTCCAACAGGATGGCGAAAGGGATTCGAAAGATTTCGAGTTTTCCCTTTTGTAGTATCGGAAGCTGCCATTCATATCTTCTGGCATTATCTTCCAGTGATTGTTATTTCGGACTACATTGCTGCGATGTTGGATAAGAGACTTATAGCGTCATTGGACACGGAATTTTGGATCGGTTCAGGGACATTGTCCAATAATTTCATTACAACATGTGTTTTATTTTTCGACGCTATATATGCATACAAGCCTGCTACCAAGCATGATAGTTTAGTTTCTTGTCGGCGTTGCTCATTTCTGCCGTTTTATCATTTATACGAATAGTTTATTTTGGCAGAGCAGGGCATACCGAGAGTTCATATGCGTCTAGACGGCGTGGTTAAAGACTGGAAATATTCTTTTTCGCCGTCTATGTCTTTTCCAACCTCAATGTTGGAAACGACAATGATGTCTAGTAGACTTAACTTAGACGCTTTATCATACGTAATCCACCTTACTGAGGCGTTATCATTACGTCTTCAAGAAAAGATTTACGGGATATTATTCTCAATGTGATTTCTTTTGAGGGCAGTAGTTTGTTCACGTATAACTCCGCCCTTCAGTGGCTGATTGGAGTTGGTTAGACGTGACGCAGCCCTAGCTACATCCACGCGCATGGATAGTAAGGTTAAGAACTCTCTCAGAGTCGCTTCGTTCTCGGAGAAGCTTCTCTTCGACGGCAACTTTTCAGCAATCCATGAATTGCTCGATTTACACGTTCTCTTGTCTATCTAGTGTTACAAGAGATTCAGACGGGGGCAACATTCGGTGGTTGACTCAGAGAGTGCCACTGCAGTTGCCGGACCCGAGTGTTGCAGTTATGACGGTTGCCAGTCAAACAGATTGGGATATAATATTGATCCCAACGGATTCGAAGTGCCAGGGTCTTTGGGTTCCGCAGTCTCTAAGCAACCAATTATCTTCCGCGGAATAATGTTTTTTAGGCTTGCTTTGTGTCATTGCATGAACATTATTCAGAAACGCATGTCCAAATCCTGTCCTTTAATTCGACAGTAGTGGCGTATCTCCGGAACCAGGGAGGCAGTCATTCGTTTCCGTTATTCAATTTAATGGAAAGAATCCGTCTGTTGGTTATAGTACACCAAGTTCTGTTTCGGTCCGTCATATTCCGGGTCGTCTGATTGTTTTACCGGACTCCCGTTCACTTAGGGGTCGCTTGTTGCCGTCAGAATGGACTCTCAACAAACAAGTATTCAATCAGATTTGCTATCTATGGGAGTGCCCAATGATGATTTATTTACGACACAGCTTGCTAATCAATTGCAGACGTATGTGTTGGCTTGTCCGGATCTCTGAGCTAATGTTGTTAACGCTCTATTGATCTAATAGGACGGAATGATAGGATACGCGTATCCTCCGGCGCTGTTGTTTCAGCAGGTATTGCTAAGATAAACAACCACAATACATTTCTGTTGATAGCATCTCTATCTTCACAGAGACCGTGGGTAATTTACTCTGTTGTCTACTGTGGGTCTTAACGTGAAATCTTCCTCAATGAGAGGATCTTTTTTCGCTGGGTAAATCGTGTCATCTTTATCACAACCCGCAAGGTCGCAACCTTCACGTATTCCATTGTGTGGTCCGTATTGCATTGTAAGCATTGTACTGGACGAGCTTTGGACGCGATTTCTTACTATAGGAGATCCTCTTCTTCGCTATTCTATGCGGCTAAAGTGGAGGCTCTTCCGTCATTGGTGTAGGGATCATTATGTTCATATTGTTGATCCCTCCATACTACTCATTGCAACTTTGTAGTATACTTGTTTGACAAGATCTACTGCAGCCTGTTATTATTAAGGTTATAGGTTTATGTTACCTCATACCTATGCACTCTAGGATAGTTTACAATTGAGTCTTATGTCTCTTTATCTAAGTCAGTTAGTAACTTTTTGATAAATAGACTTAGAATCTTTAGATTAAATTCCTATATGGAATTTAACTTCGGTTCTTATTTAGCTAAGTAATCATTTGAGCCTCTGGAAACAGTAGTTTTCAAATTCTGACCTTTTAGACAGTAATTCTGTTGGTTTCTCTTTTACTGAAGAGTCAGTGAGTTTCATGCACTATCGATGGATGATTTTCACTTTCGTAGTTTCGGAATCACTACTTACTTTACTATTTAGGTTGGATTTTTGCATAAGAGTTAGGCTCCTAATATCCGGAACCTATTGTTATTAAGGTCCTTCCGTCTTCGTACGGGCAAAGGCCTTTACTCTCTCCGGTTAGAGTTTATGTATTTATAAACAGATATCTGTTTATTACTACGGGCGTAAGCTTCTTCTGTCTTTGATGCCTAATAGAAGGACGTTACGCTCCATTCTATTGCTAATGGATTCTATTAGCTATCGGTACTGCTTATGGTATATCATTGACTCAGCAGTTGTGCTTAAGATTTCGGCTCATGAAGTAAGAGTTCTTCTACATCTTGGGCTTACATTAATAGTGTCGCTATTATAGATTTTTGAAGGCTGCTCATTGCGCTCAGCCATCCACATTCATGAATTTTTTATCTCAGAAATATCGAGTCCATTTCTGGAGGCCTCTTTTGTTAGGTCTATTATCTACTGCTCAGAATGTCATTCACTTAACAGTTGCTACTATAGCTAGGTAGGCTGTCTGTTTCGGCAGTGACTCCGTTCTGCTGCCCTCTTCGCTCTGGGCTATTTGACCCAGGGCAAGAAAAAGGGGGGTGGGGGGGGGGGAGGATGACATGATTATGCAATCCTCAGACACTTTTAAGGAGTATAAGAGTCTCTATTCTCTAGACTTACTTTATTTATTGGCTTACTTTAAAAATTATTAGTATAAGGATTATATTGGATATTAATAGAGTACATGGATGTATGATGCTCAATTTTGGAAGGTGTTGTATCGGTGAGCGGAAAAAAAGTCACAGAAAAAAAGTCACAAATTTGCATAGGAAAAAAAGTCACAGGAAAAAAAGTCACAGTATTTCACAGTATTTTATTATATGTTCTAATAGTCACAGCATTTCACATCAACGGCAATACAAATACATAATAATACATTATAATAACATAAGCACATCAGGTAATATATATATATATTTTCTAATAGTCACAGTATTTTATTATATGTTTATAGTAAATCTGCAGCACATCAATATCAATACAAATACATGTAATAACATAATAATAATAGCACAGCATTTCACATCAACAGCAATACAAATACATATAATAACATAAGCACATCAGGTAATATATATTTACACCACTTGCACTCACAGAATTCCACAGAATTTTATTATATTTTCTAATAGTCACAGTATTTTATTATATGTTTATAGTAAATCTGCAGCACATCAATATCAATACAAATACATGTAATAACATAATAATAATAGCAATACAAATACATTTAATAACATAATAACATAAGCATATCAGGTAATACATATTTACAGTACTTGCACTTCTAATACTCCTTGTTTAGTCGAATGTTCCAGCTGACTCCTCTGAGAAATTCTAGTATGGATTTCTCACCACTGCTACGGTCTCTGCACAAGTTTTTCAATTGTTTCTGCATTTTAACAAACTTCTTCTTCACTTTCTTTACTGGAGGATTGCCAATGGCGTCCTGTGCAATTATCGTCTGGACCGTTGCTTCTTCCTTCTTGAACCATTCTACTACTCTCCAGATGGATGAGTGGTGGGTGCCAACAAGGTTAAAGAACTTGTTATTCCATCCTTCGCAGATGTTGTTGGTGCAGGGAGAATTGTTGATGACTGCGTCGTGAACGTTCCACACTTCAGGAGGGAACATAGGTGGAACTTTTTTCATGCTGATGGTCAGACCTTCTCCATGGCGTTGCCGGTAGTGCCCATTTACATATGTGCGATCAAAGTAGGTCAGCAGGTCATCAACTGCAGGCGGGTCTTCAGGTTTGATGGAGTGCAGGTATTCCATTCCTTCATGGATATCAGCCAGGGGAAGGAATGCTAGAGCATCAATCATACCACTAAGTGAATCAGTCGAGGCATATGCTAGGATTCTATTTGGATTGTTGGCGCCATTATCGTAGATGAGGAATGGCTCACCCATCACAGTTGATGAGAACTCTTCTGGGATGGAACCAAGGCCACTCAGATTGGCCGGCACTGGTGGTACGGGTCGCTGGTTTCTCATTGTTCTCTTGCAGGTCTCGTGGTTTGGAACCATGGCTCGGATGTCGTTGTCACAATCTGCTATAACCTGTGCAAATATCTGACTTGGCTTGTCTCTGGTGTCAGCAGCCTGCTGCTTCATCTTCTGTCGCACCTTGGCTAACAAGACCTGCATTTTATCTGCAGGGTGGTTGTGGGGCTCTCTGATCTCAGGATTTTCTCGATGAAGATCGGTCACAATGCTGCCTCTGCAAGACATGCTGGATCTCTTGATGCACTTCCACCACATTTTGGTTTTACGAGTGGCATGTTTTGTATACATATGGCCATCAAAGGCTATTTTCAGACCTCCTCTGTTTGTCTGCAGAACCTCCATCTCAGTAGTGTAGTGAAATGAATGAATGAATGAAAGGTTTTAGCACGCCGAAGGCGCGCAGGGACGATGTGGGATTTACAAATCCCTTGCGACCCGGTTAGCCTTATTTTATTTCACTTGGATCTTGGATCACACAGGCCTAGCTTTCCTATTGCCTCAAATGGGGTCTGTAGTGAAATGAAGAATGAATGAAAGGTTTTAGCACGCCGAAGGCGCGCAGGGACGATGTGGGATTTACAAATCCCTTGCGACCCGGTTAACCTTATTTTTTTTCCCTTGGATCACACAGGCCTAGCTTTCCTATTGCCCAAAATGGAGTCTGAGGGGGTTATGCACGCGGTTAGAATACCCGGCAGTTTACGCTGGAGTGTTAGATGGTCAATACTCAATCCCTCAACGCCTTTAAAACTATTAGAGAGTGAACTCTATTCGGTTCCAGTTCGGCGATGGTAGAGGTTTGAGTCCCACCATGGTGGCGAGCCAGAATGTAATGTTGTGTGATGGCAAGTTTAAAGGAAGAAGAGAAAAGAAAACCAAACAGCAACACCGGTTTGGTAGCGGCCCCGGTATATGACCATAGCGGTTACAAAAAAGAAGTGGAGAAAGCTCCAACAGTTTAGTTTTAGGAAACCGGGAGTCATCCATCAAGCCTTCTGGGAGATAGGATGCCGTATGTGTGTGACAAATCCCTTGCGACCCGGTTAGCCTTATTTTATTTCACTTGGATCTTGGATTACACAGGCCTAGCTTTCCTATTGCCTCAAATGGGGTCTGTAGTGAAGTGGTCCATAGGAAGGAAATTTATATATTCTTGCACTTGGAAGCCATGTACATGATCACAAAATAGTGAACAACAATCAGTGGTTCAAGGTTACTAACTCAAAGGATCAAAGAGATCAAAAGACAATTAGATAATGTGGTGAATGTAGTGATTTTCACAACTGCTGTACACTTTTGAAAACACTGGTTCCCAAAATGTTTGTATAACAAAATAGATAATCAGATAATTTGAACAACATAACATCAACTCACTTAGCTACAGATACACTGATTAATTAGGCGGTCATGAATAATAGATCAAATATAATCACTTCTAACAACAAACTCACTGAAGAAATCAGCCCATATAATAGTGTTTTCATCTTCTTTATTAAAAAATAATTTTTGAAACGTGTGGATCTAAACATGGCTTTTATTATAATTTGTGACTTTTTTTCCTGTGACTTTTTTTCTGTGACTTATTTTCTGTGACTTTTTTTCCTGTGATTTTTTTTCCTAGATTCGTTGTATCTTTCTAATTTATCATAAATAAGAAAGATACATGTAAGGCCTATTACTTCTTTTTCCCAAGAGGGGATGACTCTATTTTATATTATTGAGCGTATTCCATCTTGCTCTATGTCCTTGGCCCTCCAGCCTTTTTACTATTCAGCTATGTCTGGGTCATTGGTACAGTATAAAAATGTTAAAAAATTTATAGTAATTTTTATATTTTTTATACTTACCAATGACCCAGACGGGGATGGCCCTCCCAGGAGTTGGGAACTCTTGCCTCCCCGCTGAGTACATAGCGCTTACCAGGCACTGGTTATTAGAATGATTAATGGCGCCAATTTTGGAACGTCCTTGACACTGCGCATGCGCAGTAGAGGTGAAGTGTGGAGGGCCATTCAGGACATGTTTTCTTTGGTTTTAGATGCAAATTTTGGGGATTGGGGGGCAAAATTTGTGTTTGGCCCTATATTTTAAGAGTTAGCACCAGCTATGTCTGGGTCATTGGTTAGTGTAAAAAATATAGAAATTACTATAAATTTTTTAACTTTTTGAACATTTTTAATTTTTAAATTACGCAGGCAGTTGTGACCGATTTGTTAGGTAAAGGGTTAACCCAATATTTTTTTTTAGTGTCCAAGAAATTGAAGATTCTTGGGTATTGGCTTGGTAAAGAATGAAAGTATAGTTGAGCCTGGCTTAATAGACCAGACAAATTGATCTCCAGATGTGTTTTCATGATGAAGGTGGCTGTAAACCAGTAGCTCATTGGCTAACATATTGGTTGTGGTAGCTCATGAATTAGATCCAGATCCATCTGTTTGACAGATCGTGACCCACATCATTTGTGTTGTGTTCCCTTGGGCAAGACTATTTATCCTAGTTGCCCAAGTCAGTGCAGAGTGGTGCAGTGTGCTTAGACATACAGCAGGTTGATGTTACATTTATCTTCAATCAGTGCTGACCCAGCTTACGTCAGGTTGGTGAGTTGAAGGGGCCAAAAGTAGTTCTCCCTGTGTATGTTGGCTTCCTCAAGCCAGAGAACTGTCCCTGATTGTTGAAGGTGTTGTTAAACCTGGGACCCTGCAATTATTCGAAGATTGA
Organism: Pictodentalium vernedei; assembly: GCA_031216915.1. Classification (NCBI taxonomy): domain Eukaryota; kingdom Metazoa; phylum Mollusca; class Scaphopoda; order Dentaliida; family Dentaliidae; genus Pictodentalium; species Pictodentalium vernedei. The sequence continues at coordinate 508,374,568 of CM062297.1, read as the reverse complement.
ATTGATTTTTCAATCGGCATCCCAATTTGATTCAGTTCATTATCGAATCATGAATATACGATCGGATTGAATCGGGCATGGTTAACAATGTTTGTGTTAATGCTTTACCGTGGCCAAAAATGGTCAGAAAGTTAACCAGAATAAGCCTACCACAGCCTAAAATATCTCTGAAGTTTCTCAATAAAACCATAGAAATATGGGTATCATTAGAACCAGCTTGTTGAGCTGGTTCTAATGATATCCATATTAGGATGGTTTTATTGAATAATTGTGAAATTTATTTTCAAAAAATGTTAAATTTAATTTATTTTTTTAAAAATACTGTGTTAGGTAAAGGGTAAAGTGTCTGTCTATGTGACGGATTGGAGAAGTCAGGAAAACAGCAGCAACATTCAACAAACCATATAAGCAACTTATTTATAACTAAGAGGCATTACGTGTACAGTCCCTGTAAAAGTAGTCTTCCAAATTACCCCAGTTGTTACATATGATTACATAATGCAGTCACTGTTAATCCGGTTCAATTAGGATCCCTGTGTTTATTTATAGAGGAACTTTTTAGGAGTGGGCAGAGCTAATTAATGGGTTTTTTCAGCACTGGTCTGATAAACTGTTACACTTTTGAGATGTTGTTTATAACCTTTCTGACAACTTTTATTTATCAAACTTATCAAATGTTATTAAATATCTTTTTGAAATAATTTCAATATTTGTCGCAGTGCTAATAAAATTGTTAAATGGTAGGTCGAATGTTAGAAACAAAATTTTCTTTACAAGTCGCAGTGCAAATATAAAAGTATATAGATATACGTAATTGTAATTCAATTTAACCAGTTTCTGATGTTGGAAATCTCAAAAGAATAAACTTCATAGGAGTAATTTATGCTTTATCTATTGTCACCAGTCAATGTTTTCATTAAATTCAGAGGCTGTTTCAGAAACAATCAGTAGCTATTGTCGGCTCTTGTTTTACAACTTTGGAAGGGTAATTAAAGGATTATATCGGATTAGGAAATGTTATTACTACCAAATTTTATTGCTGCCACGAGAACTCAATAACTGATCACGTTTAGTGTTGTGTTATATTCAGTCATATTACAACAGCCTGGGTCTACTTTTCTCAGTGGTCCAAAGCAACAAAACTCAAGCTATACGCATCGTTTTGGTTTGTCAGGAAATTTTGTTCCGCCCCATATGGCGAGGAGCAATGCCTATATCGCACTTGCATATCCCACTAGATGCTGCGTAAGATTCCCACCCCACCCAAGTTCACCGGGATTTTTTTTAATAGGCCTAGGCCCACAAATAGTAGGCTTACAGCAACACTGAACATTCGGAGACAGAAACACAGACATTAAATGTTTGTGGGGTTGGCCTATTCAACTGCACCCTCTGATGGCAAGATGGTAGGCCTATAACAGTTGGCTCTCTGCCTCCATTGAAGTTGTACTCAGCCCCCCCCCCCCCCCCAACCAACCAACCAACCAGTCACATGATATCTATACCCGACTGGTCTTCCACTGCATTTTTTTTACCAAGAACTTTTTGTGTGTGTGTGTGTGTGTGTGTGTGGGGGGGGGGGGGGGGGGGGGGGGGGGGGGGGGGAGGAGGGAGATGAACATTCTGCACCCGTCTTTTGGGTATTCTATTTATATTTTTTCCCTGCCAAGTTGAGAAGTCACATTGCCTTGTAAAACATGGATGCTTTGCCGCATCACTTGGGCGAGTTCGCAATGGGCCGGCTCATTCTCTGCACACCTTGAAATGCAACATTACCCATTGAATGCTTATTTTTTTTTATTGAGAAATGTTGTATATCATCCTCGGATTAAAGGGGATGTCGTCATTCGGAGTTGCCGTGCATCCCGCCCCCAGGTCCCACTGCCTAGTCTAACCACAGACGTCTAGAGACCTGATTAATATCATATCACCCCCAACGTCACACCTCCATCTTATATATGCCCCCCCTCCCCCACCCACACACACACACTTCCAAAATAAATAACACACAGATCTTCTGTCTTCTGTGTATTATATATTTCGGGGTGGGGGGTGGGGTGGGGGGTGAATATAAGAATGAAGTGTTTTGCGGTTGGGGTGATTTAGATCAGGTTTCCAGATGTCTGTGGTCTAATAACTCTGGCAATTTGGCCCGTTTAGTGGGTACAAAACTACGTTGTTCTCAACCTGTTAAGTCGATGTCAGCTGTCCTTCATTCGGATACCTGGAAATGCAACCAAATTGTGTAAAGTTCTTTTTCATTGCCCGGAATATGTCAACCACTGCAGAATAAAAAAAGGTATGTATTTGAATGATTCTTTTCGAAAGGTTCTTCAACCTGTTACAAATGAGATTTTTTTTATTATTTCCATTTTTGGCGAAACTTCGCTAATAATAGTTGGATTGTAAAAATTCAAGTACCAAATCGCACTGATTTTTACTGAATATATTCGAAACGAAATGCGTTTTCTAAATTTTTCTATGATATTAAAAATATTATTTGCCCGACTGGTTGGAAAAATGTGCTAATTGGTATCCAAAAATTATGGGATCAAAGAAACACCGACATCGACTAAAAGTAACGAGGTCTTCACAAATATTCTTGCGAGATCGAAACTGCCCTCAAAAGTCATTTTGTACGATATTTAGAAATAAATTTTAACGATTTTATTTTTATTTGTGTAGTTTGGGAGCGATGCGCTTTTTTCCGTAATCATCAACGGCCGTTTTGCAGCGAAATGATGTTTGGAGGTCCTATTTTGGGTCGGAAGCACAACCTTGTCACAACACTGGGAAACACTTCGTGCTAATTATAACCGATCGTACGTCTTATTGAAGTCAGGTGGTTGAGTTTTGATACCCCATCTCATAGAGCAGTTAGTGGGGAGTCGATTGGCAGTGTTTTACAGGGAGCGTACACGTAATGGGTGATAATAGCATACCTCGGAACACAGGTTTTGACTTTGTGGGTTAACGGCACATTCTTCATCCCATGTTCATCTCCTCATTCCATTTCTGTATAATTCACAGAAAGGGTGACATGTAACACCCTTCTCTTGTATTGCTTATTGCACGGGGGAAGGAACTACTAAGTATTTGGAAACAATATCCAATGCTTTCATGTTATTTGTAAGTTTGGCGACGACACAGGTGGAAAATTTCCAGTTTCTCGACACACAATTATGTTTTTTAACTCTTAACCCGCTGAGTATTTTCAAAGTATTTTTCATCAAATCTGGTCATAGCTGCTGTTAAGCATGATGAAAAAATTCTTGAAAAGTTAACTCAAGAACACCCTTATCAAAAGGTTGATACACTTTTCGGCAGAATTTTTTGTTAAATGTGCTCAAATTTTACTTATTATAATGGCAATAGATTTTCTGTCCGGGCAGGAAAATCCGCCAGTAGCATGCAAGGAGTTAATGGAATACAGTAAACATGCAATAATTCCCGGAGCAAGAGAAAGAGGTACATATTTATTGAAGAATTGCCACAATCAGAGCCATCTGTCAAATCTAAATGTTCAATGTGTAATCACCTCCACTGTATAACTTGATGAAAACAGGAAGTCAAGAATTTGTTGCTCAATTTGATTATCAAATCAAATCAAAATCAAATTTCTGTTTTGCAGGGCCCAATTTAACCCTTCACCCTTTACCTAACGTGAAAAGCAGACAACACTTGCAAACAAAATTCTTGAATAACTCATTTTTTTGTCTCAAAAAGATAGGTTATGACCCCTCATTGGGACGAGCTTGTTCCAAAGAGGGGTCATAACCTATGTTTTAGAGACAAAAAATAAAAACAATAATGAAAATTAATTGGTGATTTTTGTGAATAGCACTGGCCGGTTTTGAGCGTTTCATTGGGTAAAGGGTTAACCTGCTGAGTATTTTTTTTAAATACTGTTATCAAATCTTGTTATGACTAATTATAACCTTGTGGAAAAACCAGAGATCAGATCAAACAAACTGTCGCCAAATGTATAATCCTGAGATTGGTAGGATGGATAGGGAGGGTAGCACAGCCTATGTTTAGGGACAGACACCCCCCTCCCCCCCTCCCCCACACACACACACACACAGATCCTCTACTGATGGCACAGAACCAATTATCAGCTGAAATATCAGTGTTTGGTCTTGAACTAAAATTTGCCTGCTCATGCCTTTAGAAGTAGTGATTGCAAATAGTGATGTGGACAGATTTTTTTTTAGAGAGAGAGCAAGAGACAGGAGAGAGAGAGAGAAGAATGGGTTTTCATTGTCTTGAAATTAAAAAAGGTAGGAAATAAAAAAGTAAAAAAATAAATTCTGTTAATCACCAAGTACTGTAATTCTGATTTCATGCTTGATACCACAGAGTGAGAGCATAAAACTCAAATTTGTTTTTGTCGGAATAGTTTCTCTCAGATGTGTACAAAACCTGTATTCAGAACATCCGGTCAGTGTCATGAAGTCGGTAAAACTATTAAAAAGTGATTTATAGATGCATCTTTGTAAGTTATAAATTTGTTTTCAGTGTATACAGGTAAATTATATAATGGTTTAGCAGTATAAATGAAGTGAGCACCCACTTGAGGATAGTCACAGTAATTTGAAAGTTCGAACATTGAAAAGATTTTCTGATATATCTAAAACATCTCGCACTCATTTTGAATTAATGTGAACAAATATAAATGTGAGAAAAATCAGTGGAGTTCACAACTGGTACCATTTTTCAGTAACACCAAGCATTTTTCAGAGGCTATTTGTTTATCCCTTTACCTAATGTAACAGCCAAAACCGGCCAGCGCTATTCTAAAAAATCGCCAATTAATTTTCATTATATTTTCATTTTTAGCTCCACTTTGATGTAGTCAATTTTGAGGTTATGCCCAGTGGCGTAGATAAAAGAGGGGGAGGGGGGCCACCAGAAGTTTTGTCGGAAATTTTTTGGGACCATTTTTAGGCGAATTTATGCCTAATAACATTGAAATGCTGGCTTTGGGGGTAAAAACATGCCATTTTGGGTAAATTTTGGGTAAAAAAGACCAATTTTCAGTACATTTGCAGTAAACAACAGATTCTTTCTGTTTGTTTGGGTTTTTGTTGTTGTTACACTGTCGGAAAATTTTCGGTCTGTTGGAAAATTTTGGGCTTGCCCCTCCGCCAGCAAAAAGCTATCTATGCCACTGGTTATGCCATGGCCCACATCCATCTGTCCATCTGTCCGTCCATCAACAATTCAATACGGCTCGGGCTAGAGGCCGTATTTATGAACCAATCTTTATGAAACTTCTTGGGTACCTTTGTTATCACTGTGGGACGAGAACGAGTGTTTTTGGGTGCTGTCCAAAATTCAAGATGGCTGCCGGTGGCCATTTTGTACCGAAATTAGGTACAATCAGTTTTTTGTACAGAACTTCTATATGAAGGTTCTGATTTGAATAAATTTTTGAATGAATGTTTAGTAACATGGAATACATCACATAATAATACGGGTTTTTTTCTCGTGCTGAAATTATGCAAATTAGATGAACTTTGATTTATTCAGTGCTGCTTGTACGTGGTAAGTGCACACGTCAATACAGCTCGGGCTAGAGGCTGTATTTATGAACCGATCTTCACAAAACTTCTTGGGTACCTTTGTTATCACTTTGGAATGAGAACGAGAGTTTTTGGGTGTGATCCGAAATTCAAGCTGGCTGCCAATGGCCATTTTGTACCAAAATTAGGTACAATCAGTTTTTTGTACAGAACTTCTATATGAAGGTTTTGATTTAAAAAAATTTTTGAATGAATGTTTAGTAGCATGGAATACATCACATATAATACAGGGTCTTTTCTTGTGCAGAAATTATTGAAATTAGATGAACTTTGATTTATTCAGCGCTACTTATACACAGTAAGTGCACATGTCAATACGACTAGGGCTAGAGGCTGTATTTATGAACCGATCTTCACGAAACTTTTTGGGTACCTTTGTTATCACCTTGGGACAGGAACGAGTGTTTTGGGGTGCCTTTGTTATCACTGTGCTATGAGAACAAATATTTTTGGGTTCTGTCAGACCCACTCTGTGACTCAAAAAGGGAGATAATTAAAAATCTTTTCCAAAAACACCATACAAAATAATGTTTCTTGAATTCAGCATCCCCAGGATGTGTTTTTTCAAATGTGTTGATGCCAAGTTCCTGTGTTAATATTTGTTGTTGTTTGGGGAGGGTAAACATTATTAGCACAACTTGATTTTCTATTTACAATGAGAAAAATAAAACCTCCTCACTCATGGGAACCCTATGAGCTAAAGATAAAAAATTCAAATACCTGTATTTTAAGAAGGACTGGACAAATATTTATTAATTAGTATGAATCAGCCTTAGAAGGGTTTGAATCAAACCGGCCAAAACAATTGCTAACATTTGGCTTATGGTGCACCATACAAAGATCCCCATTGTAACATTAATGCCATGAAGATTTCTTTTCTAGTTTAGCATCTGTCGCCCACCTTTACAATACTTTACCTATACATTTGTTACAGGCTACGGTCAGCATTTATGTACAGACTGTTACAATACTTTATATGTACCTTTGTTATCAGGTCATTACCTTGATGTGTGTCATTGCTGAGTCACATACTATACATGTACATGACATACACAAGATGAGATACAGTGTCATTGACACTTTCATTTGTCTCAAAAACATAGGTTATGACCCCTGTTTGGAACGAGCTCATTCCAATGAGGGGTCATAACCTATGTTTTGTGGACAAAAAATGAAAAAAATTAGTTATCCAAGAATTTTTTTGGCAAGTGTCATCTGCTTTTCATGTTAGGTAAAGGGTTATATTTTGCCAATTTCAGAAAGAACTTGGAATAATCTAAAATTTAGGTAAGATAATAGGACAGAACAAAAACAAGGGTGGAGCATGAAGGACTGTAATCAATGACCCTTGTTGGAGTTTTACATGCACCAAAGACATGCGTGAAATACAAGAAAAACTCCCAATAAGGGTCATTGATTCCTGTTCCCAATACTTATACCATGATTAAACATGAATTAAGCAATTGAAGCTGATATTTTGAAAGAAAAATATCATTTTCAGTGGTTTGTTTTCTTTCTTGCTTGATGCTGTCTTGTACCAAAGCATTTCATTCTCATCATAACATAATTAAGATGTGCAACAACCAATCAGATGCATTCTTACACAACATTCTTACACATAGGCCAGATTCCATGCATGATGTATCTAGCATATTTTTGAATGACTCGTGCATTAGGTAACATTGAATACACACATCAATCATAGTATATGAAGACTATTTTTCTTATAAAAGCTTTAAAATCCTAAAAAACACTTATTTTTTTTTTTTAAATTCTGACATTTTGAAATTTGATTGGAAAATCATTGGGTAGGTTCGTCTGTAAAAATAAAAGTAAAAAAAACGGTGAGCCTTACTGCTTACATAACAATGAAATATTTTGTTTCAAATCTAGTCTTAGCATACTTAAAGATATTCATGTTTCTGCCAGAAGCCAACTTAGTGGTCATGAGCAGATCTATATTCAATTAATGGCAAGCAAGATGACAGAAAGTATTTTTAAACCTTATAATTTTAAAGTTTTATCCTTATTTTTTGGTCCAAATAGCCCTATAAATTCCTAAAATAACCCCTTATTGTTTGTGAAATATGACCCTAAAATGTCTCTTATTTTTTCACAAAAAGTTGCTTACACCTGCTAGAGGTGTCATAAAAGTTAACATTCCACCATCACAAAGGCAGCACAGGTGGAAAACCTTTTTGTGTAATCCATTAAACAAGGCTCAACTCTACTTCCATCATTCAGAAATTCATATATGATGTATTGTAAGTTACCTTCTGTAAAAACACACTTGTAGATCTCATTCCATGACTTCAACTGATTTTGTGGCCAGTGGTTTTAAAGTAATTTGATAATGTTTAAATGGTTATTGATTTTATTTTAGAACATGACTTCGGCAGCTATATACCACCCTCCATTCTTACTTCATCTTGACATGTAAATACTGCCTTGAATATTTTATTTTGTATGCTTTTGTCATTTTTATACATTTCATCTGTTTTAGGGAGTTGTTGGGACATTTTCAGCCTAATCTTTATCTGCCTGTTATGTTCTTAAATTTCCCATAAAATGAAGTCATGGCTGTTTTTAACCCTTTACCTAACATGAAAAGCAGACGACACTTGCAAAAAAAATTCTTGAATAACTATTATTTTCATTTTTTGTCTCAGAAACAAACGTTATGACCCCTCATTGGAACGAGCTCGTCGAGCTCGTTCCAATGAGGGGTCATAACTTATGTTTTAGAGACAAAAAATGAAAAAATAATGAAAATTAACTGGCGAGTTTTGAGAATAGCGCTGGCCGGTTTTGGCCGTTACGTTAGGTAAAGGGTTAACAGCTGTGACTTCATTTGATAAAAACAACTGAGAAATACAAAAAAAGCTCCAAAATTCATTTACACAAGAATTTTTCCACTTTAGTAAAACAATGTTATATGTATTTGTGTTAAAAGAATGTTAGGCCTCACAAAATTGATCTTCAGCCACTCATTGCCAGGGTTTATGTCCTTTTTGTCAGAAATCATGATGAAAACGTGTGAGTTCTTGGAATCACCCAGAATCTTGAAACTTTGTAGAGATTCTTAGTGTGACTGTGCTAGTTCTTACTGGTATCATGATAAATCTTGGTACGTCATACTATAATCTTGAGAAAGCTGTATGGAGTCTTGGCGAAGTCGTACAAAACTCATAGTGCCATTGAAGTAGATTTTAATAAATCTTACTAGTTTGCAGTGAATTTTGAAGCAACCTTACTGGCCAAGTGCGCACTAAAACTCAACAATACTCCTACAGTTTAGTATGGTATACTACCAGAGTGGTACTACGCAGTGCAGAATTGAAAAATCACATGATGGAGTATGAAAGTTTTAAACATAAAACAGTTTTATGCCAATCAACCAAGAATACTCAAGAATGATTATGAAGCAGTACGGATCTCGGTACTGATATCCACGATTGCCAAAGATTTTCATGTCATAGTAGATTGTGTCAAAAAATCGTAAAGATGTGATAGAGGCTTAATGGCCAACACCAGCCAGTACTATTCTAAAAAAGCTTTCAAAACAGTTTATAACCCCTCATTGGGAGTGCATTGTGGTAAGTTTTTTTTATGAATTCCTAAAATGAAATCACATTCTGTTTTCCGTTAATAGCTTGTTGTATCATTATCTTGGACAATAAAGCAGGTTAAAAACACAGTTTGAAAGAAGATCGCTAAGACAGAAAAAGATCGCTATATTCCTTTGGTGGGACCTCTTTCTAGGTGTTATGTAAACTTGCAGTTTTCAAAAGCTTGAGGTCATATCATGCAACTTCTTAACTTCTGCACTCTGATGTCAAAATGACAAAGTTTTCAGCTGCAAATATTTCCCATAATGCCATTTGATATTTAACCAAATATACTTTGTTTGACAGAGCTCAGTGAGCTCTGTCAAACAAGATATAATTGGTTTATCATAGTTAAACAGGAGAAAAACAGAGTGATTGGAGAAAATTTGATTGTGCTATCAGAGTGCTAGCAGTTAATGATTACATGAAGGCTTGGCATTAAAATACGATGGAATTGTAAATTGCCAAGGGTGTAATGTATTGCTTCCGGTTAATGTTCGGGTAACAATTTATATTGTACAGTAATATTTTTAATTGAACTCTACTTTTACAGTTTATTATAATGAATTTTTTGTTTATGTGAATGTGCAAAGACATTTTGATGTACAATCCAAAATATTTTTGATCTTTTATGATACTCAAGGTGTTGGAAATTTTCAATATATATTCCTTTTTCAAAAATTGTGCTAAAACTGTGGGCCTGCTGTAATATACATGTTACAAGAGATAATCTTGTAGAGAGATCAAGTTTCTGAAAGACAATGTTTTTAACAAGCCAGAAAATAAACAGACTGTCTTCTACAAAATGAGGTCCCCAGAGGGTAAATTTAGTGATGCTACAATGCTGTGCAGGGTAGCATCACTAAATTTACCCTCTGTGAACCTCAATCTGAAGCAGGGTCTCAATTCTAAACAGAAAGAGGTGCCCAGAGGATAAATTGGCCCACTGTATTGGATAGCATCATCAAATTCACCCTCTGGGGACCTCATTCTGCAAATGTCAGATTGCTTATTTTCAGGCCTGGTTTTTAATTAAGTGATAGTTCTCCTTTCTGTAGGAATTTTAGCTCTTTATGTAACTGGTAACCCATGATAGTAAGGCTAGGGTCCTGCAAATCTTGAATTTCAGGTTGAATTGAATCTCAAAGCAAGTCAGAGGGGTTCGAATCAAAACAAAACTAGAACGAAGACTCGCCACTTTTCATTTAGTTAAACATAAAGGTATTACACCTTGTTACAACCTCTTAATATGGCAAATATTTCCAGTCTCTCTTAACTGGTTGAATGCTAAATTATTTTTGGTTATCAAAATTTATTCATAGGTCTTTGCCTTGTTACAATTTATGGGAGAGTGCCTCTTGGCATGCTCAAATGAAATGTAACAAGTCAAATCCATACAGACTAAGTAATTTCACTTCAAAGATAATATGATGCACATCCACAGAATATGACGCCTTTAAGCTGGGCACCTACTCTTCATATGAAAGCCCAAATATGGGCTTCTAGCACTCTACCAGTTAAGTAATTTTTTTCAGTTAATGGTCTAAAGTCATGCGATATAAATTTCAAGAGCAACTTGTTTTCCATTTTGAAGAGTCAGTCAGAAATACGGAATATTCCAGAAATATAATCAGCCTAGTTTTCAAATCGGAACTTATTAAACTCCTTTACTATCTGAACAGAAGACCCGATAATAGAAGAGCTCAAGAGGAGATTCTTAATAAGATTTTTAGAACTTTTTGGGGATTTCTGAATCAGCCTGACTAAAATCAAATCATCAGGATCATTTCGAAACTGTGAAGAGCTCTATGTAATGCATCATACATCATCTCTTGGGAAGAAAAAAAGTAACCTTTTCAGTTCTTTGTGCTTTTACCCTTAAAGGCCCCTTACTGACCTCAGAACAGGTGCCATTAACATGCTTGCCATCAATAATAGGTCCTTCTACAATACACAAATTACCAAGAAGTGGTTTCTAGTCAAGTCATGACTGCTTCAATGGGCATTCAAGACTTAACTAGAAATCACTGCTAAGCCACTGGATGTACAGGGGCTGTGCACTGGTGGGAATTCAGGTCATTTGTCCAGGCCCTCAAGAGATAAACTTATCTTATACCATGCCGTCTTCAGTAGATAAGCTAAATCTGTCTTGTATTTGAAGGACTATAAGTAAAATTCAATCCCACTGATTCATGGGACTGTAGGATTAAATCATTACTGATTCTCCTGTAAATGATGGGTCATTTTATCAACTGCTAAATTTTTTTCGTATAGAAATTTATGTCTGAGGTTGAAATGGTTTAATTTATAGTTTTTTTCTGTTCTTTAACTGATCTAAAAACTGTGTATTGGCCGTTTGTTATGCCCCCGACCTCCAAAGGAGGATTCGGGGTATTTAGTGAAGCCTTCTATCCATCTGTTCTCAGGAGATACATTGTGTGGCTAGCCATCCTCCCAAAGGTACACTGCCTAATTTGCATGTGTGGCTAAACACACAAGCAAACATGTTTAAAAATACTATTATGTGGCTAAATATGTGCTCTCATTGCATGTTCTGACATTAGACACACAAGTTATGGATACCATCCGCGTTGTGTCCATGGGCAAGACACTTCATCTCCAATGCCCGCGTGGGGGCACGGTGGCGTTGTGTACTAAGGCGTACTGCACATCGATGGTGCACTTGTCTTCAACCAGTGCTAACCCTGCTTGTGTGGAGTTCGTATGTTGAGGAGCTGACATTTGCTCTCCGTTGCTCGGTGGTTCTCTCCGGGTACTCCGGCTTCCTCCGCCCGTAAAACTGTCGCGGTCATGATTAGCCATTGTGCATAAATATGTGACCTTAAACACCAATAAATAAATAAATGAATAAATAAATATAGATACCATCTTCTCATGAGAGGTACATTATGTGGCCTTCCGTTAGCATATAGGTACATTGTAAGGCTACATGTGGTAGATTTGGATCTCCTTTGGTTTGCTGATAGACCCTCATGGGGGAACAGATATGCACAAGGAACAGGTTCCATCCAATACTTTTTCCCAATGTAATGGCACTTTTTAACTCTTTCGACTAAAGAGAATTTTTCTGTTTTCACTCTTTGGACTTCGAAAATTTTTCGGTTCCACAATACCTTTTCTGTTCCACAATACCTTTAAGGCTACTTTGAAAAAATACCTATGGGTCAAAGCTTTGCGTATCCCTTGTTACAAATTAGATTCTGTGCAAGTAATGCAATTACACAGTAAAGTTATAAATAGCAATTTTCTCCCCGCTTACCATTTTTAACTCAACTTGGTCATCGTCAAGCATGAGCTATTGGGATGGGTTGTGATCCGTCATCTGTCTGTACGTCCGTACATCCACCATTCTTTTAGCACATCCTATAGGCCACAGCTCTTACTCGATCAGTTCCAAATTTCATATGCCTCTCTGTGGCAGTGTCTAGATAGAAACTATCAATTTTTTTCGAATTTCATTGAAAAACATGGCCACCAGTGACCATCTTGGATTTGGATATAAATTGTCCAACAATTCCTTTAGCACACTCTACAGGTCGTAGCTCTCACCTGATCAGTCCCAAATTTCATATGTAGCTTTGGGACAATGTCTAGATGGGAGGTGTCAAATTTTTCTGAATTTTGTTAAAAAACATGGCCACCGGTGGCCAACTTAGATTCGGCATATAACTTGTCAACAATTCTGTTATCATACCTTTCAGGCTGCATTTCTCACCGAATATTTTTCAAATTTCATATGTAGCTCTGGTGTGATGTCTAGATGGGAGCTACTGAATTTTTCTGAATTTTGTTGAAAAACATGGCTGCCAGCAGCCATCTTGGATTCAGATATAGATTGTCTAACAATTCATTTAGTACACCCTACAGGATGCTGTTCTCACCCGATCATCCCCAAATTTCATAAGTGGCTTTGGAGCAATGTCTAGATGGGAGCCATCAAATTTTTTGAATTTGTTGAAAAACATAGCCATCCACGGCAATCTTGGATTTGGATATGATTTGTCCAACAATTTCTTTAGCACGCCCTATAGGTCATAACTCTCACCTGATCAGTCCCAAATTCCACATGTAGCTTGAGGCAATGTCTAGATGGGAGTTATCAAATTTTTTTGAATTTCCTTAAAAAACATGGGTGCCAGTGCCCATCTTAGATTTGACATATAAATTGTCAACTCCATTGGCTCACCCTACAGACCATATCTCTCATCGAATCTTTTTCAAATTTCATTTATGTAGCTTTGGTGTGACGTCTAGATGGGAGCTATCGAATATTTCTGAATTTTGTTGAAAAACATGGCCACCAGCAGCCATCTTGGATTTGGATATAAATTGTCAACAATTCCATTAGCACACCCTACAGGTCGCATCTCTCACCTGATCAATTTTTGATTTCATATATAGCTTTGGTGTGATATCAAGAGGAGAGCTATCAAATTTTTCTGTATTTTGTTAAAAAATATGGCCGCCAGCAGCCATCTTTGATTGGAATATGAATTGTCAACAATTTCATTAGCACACCCTACAGGCGCAATCTCTCACTCAATCTTTTTCAAATTCCATGTGTAGTTGTGGTGTGATATCTAGATGGGAGCTATCACATTTTTAGGAATTTTGTTGAAAATCTTGGATTTGGCATATAAATTGTCAGCAATTCCATTAGCAGACCGTACAGATCATAACTCTCACACGATCTTTTTTCAAATTTTGTATGTAACTTTTGTATGATATCCAGATGGGAGTTATATTTTTCTGCATTTCATTGAAAAAGATAGCCGCTACCGGCCATCTTGGATTTGACATATAAATTGTCAACGATTGTATTAGTACATCCAACAGGCCCCATCCCTCACCAGATTTTTTTCAGATTTCATATGTAGTCTCTGTAGAAACTTGAGTGAATGACATGGCATTACGGGATCTTTCTATTCAGTTCAGTCCCTTCTTGTACATGTTGAGCTGCAGTGTCATTGACACTTTCATGAAGCAGTGTTAAGTCTGTTATTTGGACCTTGCAGTGATATAAACTGAAACTGTGTATAATTTCAACACACCAACATGTTGTGTCAAAATCATACACATTGATTTTGCATTTCAGTATACACACTGGTCAGTGTTGTCCCTCTGAATGTATATCTTTGTTCAACAGCAACTTCCTGAAATTTGAGGTGTGTGTTAGATTTGTAAGCTAAAAAGAAATTTTTTTAATTATATCTTTATTGCATTGCTTATATTGTGCAACAGCCTTGCAAGGCTCATCCTTGATAGTGCTTCAAAATGCTACAATTTTAAAATGGAACAAATATAAAATTGTCTGAATTTGTTGCTATGTTTTCTTCATAGTATAGATATATATAGATTCATGAAAGATGTCAGACAATAAAAAAATAGAATAGATGCTTGGTTTATCTCATTAAAAATATACCAAATTCCTGGAAATTTAATATTTTTCACCAGAAAAAGTGTCAGTTCAATTAACCCTTTACCCAAAGTAATGGCTATTCACAAAAACTGGCTTTTTAATTGGGATATTTTTAAAATTGTTGTCTCAAAAATGTTTATGGACCCTCATTGGAACAAGCATGTTCAACTCATTCCCTTGGGGAGTCATAAGCTTAGTTTTGGGGACAAAAAGTGAAACTGTTTAATTCAAAAAATATTTCCCAAGTGTTATCTGTAATTCATGTTAGGTAAAGAGTTAACTACTGTACATTCCAAAAAATGTTCAAACTTTTTACTCTTAGGAATGGTCTTGAAGAGCTTCAATTCATTTCATGAAAAGTTTTAAAATACTTGGAAAAGCCTTTGAAAGTGCTTGAATTTTTGTTTCAGATAGCTGTATGATCCAAGCCTGAAAAAAAAACTGACGGTTATCTGCAAAATGAGGTCCTCAAAGGGTGAATTTGGTGATGCTACCCTGCACAGCAGGGCAGCATCACAAAATTTACCCTCTGTGAACCTCAGTCTGAATCAAGGTCTCAAGCCAAAACAGAAAGATGTACCTAGAGGATAAATTGGCCTACAGTATGGGATAACATCAGCAAATTCACCCTCTGGGGACTCCATTTTGTAAATGACAGGTTGCTTATATTCCAACTTGGAATGAACCCTTGTTTTAGAAATTCGATAAATTTCACTTGGTTTTATGATTTTATGAAAACATCTAAAAAAAAATGTCATGCCTTAAATGAAAAACTTTAAATAAACAGTAATTACAGAAGTTTACTTAAGATTTCAAGGAATCGCTCATTTGTTTCTTTTGTGCAGTGGTATTACAGCAGGTTTATAGTAAAAATGGTTTTATTAATTGAAGGCTTTATAATATCATTTGTTATTAAATTGTTACTATGCATACAGTTTGTTGCTGTTATTAAAAGTGTCTGTAATATTAAACATATTTTTATGTGTTTGTTGTTAATTGTTTTTTCAAGTTACCCGTTTAGGCTTTTTTTCAACTCAGGCTTAATTCCTGCCAGCAGATATTTCTGCCCAAGACAGGATTCCTCTTGCCAATGAAATAGGTATACTACTCAAAGTTTGCTTAGTACCAAATATTTGACACATCATTGTGAAATTTGCTTGCGACATATTTGTGATATGTTTGGTGGATATGATTGAGGAATGTATTGAGATGGTCCCCAGTGTTTACATTAGCTCTCTTAACAGGCAGACTTTTTGTGACAGTCATGTGACAGTCATGGAAAGCATGTACCCTTTGATTTTCATGATGTTTTTGTGTACTGTCTACATGTACATGACATGTGTAGGGTATTCAGTCTTCATTTCAACACAAACCCTTGTAATTTAATGATTGAATATGGCGAATGCAAATGTAAGAAGACATTTGTCTGAAGATGAAATGTGGCAGGATGGTGGAGCAAGGGGCTACCCATCGTCAGGTTGGTGAAACCCTTGGTGTGCACCATACGGTGGTCACCAGAGCTCAGGCAAGATTTCAGCAGTATGGCACACCAGTAAGACGGCATGGTGGTGGCAGAGACAAGGCACCATCTGCAGCTGAAGACTGGTTTTTGATCATTCATGGCCATAGGAACCGCTTTGCCACAGCAACCCAGCTTCACATTGATCTTCAGAATGCATCCGGGGTAAATGTTTTGACGCAGACTATCCATGCAAAGGTTGCAGGAAGGTGGTCTCCAATCGAGAAGACCACGTATTCGCATTCTGCAGTCCCAGAACCACCACCAGGCACGATATGAATGGGCCATGGACCACGTTGGATGGACCAGAGAAGATTGGCGACCTGTCCTTTTTACAGATGAGGTCAAGGTACTGCCTAGACCACACATATAGGCATTCTAGGGTATGGAGAAGACCCGGAGAGTGATTCCATACAGCCAACATTGCTGAAGATGACCGCTATGGTGGAGAGTCAATCATGGTCTGGGGCAGCATCAGCTGGGATGGAGACGTACAGAGCTCTGTGTCCTTGAACGTGGTGACTGCACAACAGTATATTGATGAGATCCTGGATTTCCATGTCAGATTGTATGCCGATTCATTCTGATGGATGATAATGCCCATCTTCATGTGGCCCATGCTGTCGGGGAGTACCGACAGAGGGAGGGGATTGAGCGTATGGACTGGCCAGCAAGATCCCCTGGCCTCAATCAAACCGAACATGTCTGGAATGAGTTGCAGCTTGCAATTTCAGCCCGTCCAGTCCAGTCAAGAAGTGTCCAGGAGCTTTGTGCCATGCTGGTCCAAGAATGAAACAACATCCCACAAAGGATCACCAGGAACCTGATTGGGAGCATGAAAAGGCATTGTCAAGCTGTAATTAACAGCAATGGGTCTCATACTTGATATTGAAGCCATACCAGTTCGCTCTGTCAACTTTTTAGCATATTGAAAAATGTCCTCTTTTAACAATAATATCCATTTTCCATGGTTATCGTATTCAAAAGCTAAACAAGCCAAGACCAATACCGGGTCTGGACCTGCGTCGCTGCATGCAATTGATTACAGAGATGAACAGACTTTTCAAAGTATCGGCAAACAGGAAGTGGCTGCACAGCAAATCTGAAAATTAGTTACACGATACAACTCATCAATATGAAGCAGCAGACCAAATATAAAATCATTCCCTTTCATAGAAGCCAAGAAAATTTTGACGGAAGAAGTGTTTCGGACGGACTGACGGATGGGATCAAGCGGTTACTAGACCTGCTCTGCTGCTGGCGACGCAGGTAAAAATAATGTCAAACACAAATAAAATCTTAATTTCTGTACTTGAATCAACTTTGAGTACCGGTAATATATAATTTAGGCACTTTTAATAAAATTTTCTCCTTGCACATGGCATAGATTTCACCAATGATTTCTTGGAGTTAAATTTAATTCAATTTTTCATCAAATCTAGTCATGGCTGCTTCACAGCAACCAAGACAAGTTTTGTTGAAAATATCTTTTAAATACATGTTAATACTTAAGTTGTCCGATTTAATGAATGTTCATTCTGTGTTTGTCATTCAATTTCATAAAACCACTGGGCTGATGTTGACCAGATTTAGTCAAGAACACAGTTTGTTGGATTCACACATTTTAAACCAACTGTTCTCGAAAGGGCTGCAGATGGAGAATAAAGGACATTTAAAAATATATCCTACTAAATCTTTGTAACTTCAAAATTAGTAGGACAGGCAGGCGATATCAGTCTGAACTTGATTTGTTCTGGACATGTTTTGAGTCATCTGCTGCTACATTGTGGGTGAGGAGTTTAGGATCTGGTTAATCCATGTGTCCATCATCCTCCTTGTGTCATGTCCATCTGTCTGTTCTCAAAAGAATTCACAATTCCTCAGCTGCTTGGTTTAGTGTTGCCAAATGTAATCGTCTGGAGGCAGGTATGTCATAGACTCTTTGAGTTGGTTATGTTGATCCACATTTGAATAAATATACTGACGGAAAAAGAAACGAAAGTTCAGTTTTGGTAATATCATTTTTTTAATCCACGGACCAAATGTCGTACAATTTCACACATAGCTGCCTCTGTTCTGTCTATCAAGAGTTTTTGGTTAAAATTTGGTCAACCATGACCACTTGTGACGCTGCATGCTTTCAACAGATTTTTTCGACGGCACTCCCATGTGCATTAGGCCTGAAAACCATACCAAAGCGAAGTTGTGAACAGTACACATCGATTGCACAACATTCCATTTCAGTTCAATTGAAAAGCAAAATGCCCTGAGTGTCTGAAGTTAATAGTGGTGGGGCTATTGCTCTAATTATGCAAGTCGCAGTATCTCATCGCCCTGCATTTTGGGATCCATGAATCAACAATAGCTCTTTTAGTTGGGTGTCTCAGAGTCACAGGAAGATTAGCTGGCCACCCAAGGGTGGTCTTCCATGCGTTACGTCACCACGTCAAGATTGTGGCATACGTCTCTCACACCTCTGTAAAGATTTCAGACAGTGACAGAGATGCAGGGTCAGGTTGTAGGCACTCATGGGCACTGAATGTGTCCAAGAACAGTTGGGAATCAGTTACAGGAGTTCAATTTAAGGCTACAACATCCCTACATTGGTCCGCAACTTACACGCAGGCAACATCAACGTCGATTGCAATTGAAGCAGGCACATGCACTAAATCAGTTTCACTTGGCCTACTGGAGAAGTGTTATTCACTGACGAGTCTCAGTTCATGCTATTCAGGTCAGATAGATGACAACGTTGCTATCGACGTCGAGGTGAGTGATATTCTGACACATGCTTTAAGGAAAACAACAGATTCGGGGGGAGGGTCTGTTATAAATAATGAGAAAATGACTATTAGAGTCCAAGAGGACTTGGGTATCCATTAATCCCAAAATTCACCTAACCTGTTTCGTACAAGTAAGTACTTCATCCGAGGCAGAGTAAGACTGTTGATGTTCTTTTATAATAACTTGTTTGGCAAATGACTAATAAACTTCAATTCCACTAATCATTCCCTTTTGGATCTCCATTACCACATCATACAGTACTATATTCTGACCCTGACGCAACAAATATAACTGATCAACGTCGCCACACTGAGATGAAATGGATTCTGGAACTGAAAATGCTACAACCCCTTGGCCTGAACAAGAAGGACTTTTAAGTCAGTTTTCAGTATTTGAGAGTACCTGTCATAGTCATCCAGGGCAATCTTACAGCCATTAAGATACCAGGATCAGGTCCTCATGCCTCACGTCCTTCCACTTATGCATGCATGTAACCTTAAGTTGCAGCAGTATAATGTGAGGCCACACATTGCTAGGGTTTGTCATGACTTCCACAACCAAAACCCAGTTCTCAACTGGCCACCCTACACTACAGATTTTTCTCTCCCCACTATAGGTGAAACAAATGCGTGTCTCGGGTGAGACAGCAGAGTGGGATATTTCTCTCCCACCCACTCCACGTGACATACTCATTTGCATATTTCATTAGGTTGCCGGAACTATTTCATCGTTCTAAATAGTTCTAATGAATTAGTGTTCACAAACATTCAAATGCTTCTTAAATTGTGTTCGTTTATTACCTATTTATCTGTTCCTTGTTGATATAGACTCATTATTCAATTATTATTCAAATATTAAACTTGATTTGTTTCAACCCCATGTTTCTCTGTAGATTTAATAATATCACTGCGTGAATTTATCGATCGATCAGTAATCTCACAATGCCTTTACATTAGAGTTTGACATGCGCAAATTCATTAACCCCTTAATGAACAGTGTTACAAATCAATTTTTAGTCGAGTTGTGACGAAGTCAAACTCGACTTATAGTTTGGTGAATGGCGGGCGGGCGGGCGGGGCGTAAACAATTGGTTTCCGGATGATAACTTGATAGTGGTTCAACTCACATTCATTAAACTTCATACATAGGTTGGTCTTGGTGGGAGGAAGAACCCTATTGATTTTGGACATGCTACGTCGAAGGTCAAGGTCACAGTGACCTTGAACATAGTAAATCTTAAACAATTGGTTTCCGGATGATAACTTGATAATGGTTCAACTCACATTCATGAAACTTCATAGGTAGATTGGCCTTGGTGAGGGGAAGAACCCTATTGATTTTGGACTCGCTACGTCAAAGGTCAAGGTCACAGTGACCTTTAACATAGTATATCGCAACAATTGGTTTCCGGATGATAACTTGATAGTGGTTCAACCTAGAGTCATGAAACTTCATAGGTGTGTTGGCCTTGGTGCGAGGAAGAACCCTATTGATCTTGGACTCACCAGGTCAAAGGTCAAGGTCACAGTGACCTTGAACATAGTATATCGCAACAATTGGTTTCCGGATGATAACTTGATAGTGGTTCAACCTAGAGTCATGAAACTTTATAGGTGTGTTGGCCTTGGTGCGAGGAAGAACCCTATTGATCTTGGACTCACCAGGTCAAAGGTCAAGGTCACAGTGACCTTGAACATAGTATATCGCAACAATTGGTTTCCGGATGATAACTTGATAGTGGTTCAACCTAGAGTCATGAAACTTCATAGGTATGTTGGCCTTGGTGCGAGGAAGAACCCTATTGATCTTGGACTCACCAGGTCAAAGGTCAAGGTCACAGTGACCTTGAACATAGTATATCGCAACAATTGGTTTCCGGATGATAACTTGATAGTGGTTCAACCTAGAGCCATGAAACTTTACAGGCGTGTTGGCCTTGGTGCGAGGAAGAACCCTATTGATGTTGGACTCACCAGGTCAAAGGTCAAGGTCACAGTGACCTTGAACATAGTATATCGCAACAATTGGTTTCCGGATGAGAACTTGATAGTGGTTCAACCTAGAGTCATGAAACTTCATAGGTGTGTTGGCCTTGGTGCGAGGAAGAACCCTATTGACCTTGGACTCGCCAGGTCAAAGGTCAAGGTCACAACTCGACATTGGATCTGTGATCCTGAGCGGCATTTTTTAGTATATACCTATGGTATATACCTAACTCTTGTATTATCTTTCCGATGAAATTGTTCATTTTTCGAAAGGAGTACGACTTGATAAATTGGGTATGTCAGCACATGACCGCCAATTATCTATGACGTAATCCTCGTGTGTGGGGAGAAAAATCATCCTCGATGAGTCTGAAGGTGGGAATGGTGAAATCTCACCCTCGGGGCAAGATATTTGAACCAGACCCTCGGCAAACCTCGGGTCTGGTTCAGATACTTTGTTGCCCCTCGGGTGAGATATCCCCATCCCACCTCCAGACTCATCGGGGATCATAATAATCCCCAGCTGAGCATTTGTGGGACGAGCTGGACAGGATGGTCAAGAAGCACATCAGTGTCCCAAACAACATTGCTGAGCTCATGCAAGCCCCTTTTCAGTAGTGGAATAACATCCCACAAAGGACCATAAACAACTTGATGGTGTCAATGGTGAAGAGAGTTAGAGCAGCGACTGAAACCTGGGGTGGGCACACCCACTAAGCCCGGGATGGGCACACCTGCTATTGATTTTGATCAGGAAATAGCGTAGAGTACCCACATTTGAATGGTATCCAGTGTTAAGACAAGACTCATTAAAATTTAATCAGTAAAGAAGAAATATCAAAATCCAAACAATGAAATAATCATCCATAGCACTTTTAAAATATTTACCACAGAAAAAAAACTTTCATTTCTTTTTTCCGCTACTATATGTCAGAAGCATGGTAGCTCAGTGATATGAACATGGAAGCATCAAATCAAAGGGTTCACGGTTCAATCCTGATAAGCAGTAACTGCATTATATCCTTGGTCAAGACACTTAATCCTGATAGCCCATGTGCATGCATGTAGGCTCTGTGTACTAAGGGGCACTGACCATCGATGGTTCAGTTGTCTTCAACCAATGCTAATCCTGCTTTTGCGGAGTTAGTACGTTGGGAAGTCTGACAGTTGCTTGGTGGTTCTCTCTCCAGGACCTCTGACTTCCCCCACCCATAAAACTGTCAGACATGGGGTGCCCTGGCTATCAAAAGTGTTATTAAACACCCATGAATAAATAAATCTCCATTCAAATTAAACTTTTTTTATTTTTGCCTCCAAAGCATAGCTGGAATAAGGTCATTTTAGCTTGTTTTGGGAAAATGGCCAACATTGTTACAGGAAAGGAGTACAGTAAGACATGTTCATCAATCAGTTCATTCATCAGTCTTTCAATTTAGTAACCAGGCAGATTATATGTCAGATCATTACACATTTTTATTCTACCAAAATTCAAATAGGCCATGGCAGCGTGAGAGGGAGGGACACAGTGCCTTGCTTTGTGATACATTTCCTTGTTAACCCTTAACATATTGCCAACACCCACCCACATAATTTAAAAATTAGTTTGATGAAATCGTCAGATGTGTACCCATATGCGCAACTAATAGAAAGCTGTATGACAGAGGGCCACCCAGATGCCGACATTATGTACACCATACATGGTATGGGTACATATCGAAATGGATTGGAGGAGTGTCTAATTTGATGGATAAAGGGTTAATATCTCCGGATCAAATTATTAGATTTACATAAAAAACTATACAGCACAGCACATCAGTAACCTGAATACATATATAAAACAACCTGACAATCGGACTGATATTTTTTGAGTTATCTCATGCCAAAGAGATTGGAGGAATTTTCAATTTGAAGGATAAAGGGTTAATATCTCAGGATCAAATTATCAGATTTACACCAAAAACTATACAGCTCGGCACATCAGTAACCTGAACACAAATATAAAGTAACTTGACAATCCAAGCAATATTTTTCAAGTTATCGAATGCCAAAGGGATTGGAGGAATTTTCAATTTGAAGGATAAAGGGTTAATATCTCAGGATCAAAATAACAGATTTACACCCAAAACTATACAGCTTGGTACATCAGTAACCTGAACACAAATATAAAGTAACTTAACAATCCAAGCAATATTTTTCAAGTTATCGAATGCCAAAGGGATTGGAGGAATTTTCAATTTGAAGGATAAGGGTTCATATCTCAGGATTAAATTATCAGATTTACACCAAAAACTATACAGCTCGGCACATCAGTAACCTGAACACAAATATAAAGTAACTTGACAATCCAAGCAATATTTTTCAAGTTATCGAATGCTAAAGAAATGGATACGGACGCCAGACGGACAGACAGACAGATGGACGGACAAAGGATGGCCGAATGATGGATGGCTACCCCGGATGCTGGCATTGATTATGTGTACCATACATAGTATGGGTACATATAAAAATTGAGCAGTCGAAAAACCTTTATTTTAGGCCTACAAAAGTTAAAAATCTGTTTCTCAGGCCTTCTCACATGGTCCTTTTGGGTGCCGTATACTTTCTCTTCATTTCCAACTCAAACTTAAAAAATAAAAATTAAATGGTTTATGTCTATTTTACCCAAGTTAATAAAATTAATAAATTTGTCCCTTGAGTGCAACAAGGGTTTGCAATGCTTTAGCATAGTAAAGCCTTCTTGCATTCAAGGAACAAAATACACCAACACTCATGCTATTCTGTAGATTATGAGGCCAAAAACATAATACAAACCAAGAAAATTAATTTTTGATGGTAAATAAATAACAAAAATAAAAAATAAAATAAACTGCAGAGCACACATGCAATTTTACAAATGAAAGTGTCATTGACACTGTAGCTTAACTTGTCTGTGTTGTGTTTGATGAAAAGTATAATGTTCAATGTTTATGAGAGGATTATAAAATAAGACAAGAATTGTGATAAGTGGGAATATGTTAATTTCTGTTCCCTGTATGCTATGTTTTCAATAAAAATAATATGAGGTGTGGACTGTACTAAAGAATTGAAGGGTGGGTTAATGTGGCCCTCACAGTTAATGTATGTGGCCCTCACAGTTAATGTACATCAATGAAAGTTACCAAGTTACGATGAAATTATTCCAAAACGAGTCATCCTATCAATGAAAGTTACCAAGTTACGGTGAAATTATTCCAAAATGCGTCATCCTATCAAGTTACAATGAAATCCCTTCATAAATATGGCCTGTAGACTGTGCTTAAGGTTTTCGGGACTGTGTAGCCATCACGTTTGACCGATCGCAACCAAAAGGGGATGTCCTCATCTAAACATTATACTGAGTCATCCTATCAAGTAACAATGAAATCCCTTCATAAATACGACCTATAGTCTGTGCTAAAGTTTTTGGGGTTTTGGGCTTGGGCTGCCATCATGGTTGAATGATCACGATCAAAAGGGGGCATTCTCATCTAGGCATCGTCTGGAGTCATCCTACCAAGTTATAATGAAATTCCTTCATAAATATAACCTGTAGACTGTGCTTAAGGTTTTTGGGCTTTGGGCCCCTGTAGATGTCACAGTTGACGAATTGCGTCCAAAAGGGGACGTTCTCATCTAGACATATGGAGTCAACCTGCCAGGTTACAATGAAATCCCTCAATAAATATGACCTATAGACTGTGCTAAAGGTTTTCGGATTTTGGGCTCGGGCAGTCGTCACAGCTGACAGATCGCGACCAAATGGGGAAGTTCTCATCTAGACATCATATGGAGTCATCCTACCAAGTTACAATGAAATCCCTCCATATTAAATAAGACCTGTAGACTGTGCTAAGTTTTTGGGTTTCGGGCTTGGGCAGCCATCACAGTTGACAGATCACGACCAAAAGGGGACGTTCTCATCTGGACATAACCTCAAACCAGCATATGAAATTTTGTGATGATCGGTCAAGAACGAAGGGGTTTAGCCTGTGCTAAAGGAAAATGTGAACAGACTAACAGACTTTCACGTGAGTGAAGGGCAATAGCTTATCTTGACTTTGTCAAGTTAAGCTAAAAATGGCCTGAGAAACAGAAGATCTACTTTGTGGGGCCTTGTGTCCTTTACAAGTTCATTACACATTTTTATTTGCCAAATTTCAGATGGGTGATGGCAGTGAGGGAGGAAGAATGTGCCTATGTGATACTTTTCCTTGTTAACCCTTTACAAAATCGACCACACAGATCCACATTAATTTACAAATTGAGCAGTTGAATTAATTGAAAAAAAAAAAAAATTTAAACAAACCATATGTTACTCATTGGAAGGAGCTTGTTTCAATGAGGGGAGGGGTACATGATATGGTTTTGTTGACTTTTGTATAAAAATACTTGAAGAAACAAATTTTGACATTGTATGCATTGCTAGAGGGTTAACAAGAACACACAACGATCAACACAATAAATAAGAAGAGTAATTGGGTGAGGTAAATTTTTATTCATATCTTTTCACAGATTTTGTACTTGTAAGGAATCGGTAACTTAACACCATGTCTGCTAAACATGTACTGCATACCACACTCAGTCTCCTCACAAGTTGAAGCTACAAGCAAAGTTTGAAAACTCTAGCAACAGGGGGCAAGTATGGGGGGAGGGGGGGGTGGGGGGTGGAAATGGATGGGTGGAACTGTAATTCAACACCACTGTTATGCCAATACATTTATGCTACATACCAAGCCAGAAAGTTAAAAAATTTATAGTAATTTATATATTTTTTATACTTACCAATGACCCAGACATAGCTGGTGCTAACTCTTAAAATATAGGGCCAAACACAAATTTTGCCCCCCAATCCCCAAAATTTGCATCTAAAACTAAAGAAAACATGTCCTGAAAGGCCCTCCACACTTCGCCCCTACTGCGCATGCGCAGTGTCAAGGACGTTCCGAAATTGGCGCCATTAATCATTCTAATAACCAGTGCCTGGTAAGCGCTATGTACTCAGCGGGGAGGCAAGAGTTCCCAACTCCTGGGAGGGCCATCCCCGTCTGGGTCATTGGTAAGTATAAAAAATATATAAATTACTATAAATTTTTTAACATTTTTATACTGTACCAATGACCCAGACATAGCTGAATAGTAAAAAGGCTGGAGGGCCAAGGACATAGAGCAAAATGGAATACGCTCAATAAAATAAAATAGAGTCATCCCCTGTAGGGAAAAAGAAGTAATAGGCCTTACATGTATCCTTCTTATTTATGATAAATTAGAAAGATACAACACCTTCCAAAATTGAGCTTCATACATCCATGTACTCTATTAATATCCAATATAATCCTTATACTAATAATTTTTAAAGTAAGCCAATAAATAAAGTAAGTCTAGAGAATAGAGACTCTTATACTCCTAAAAGTGTCTGAGGATTGCATAATCATGTCCGTTGACATATGCAATATTCAAAAGCTATACTTTAAAAACTAAGACTTGAATGAATTTTAAAAACCTAAACTTCTCACTAAACAACCATCCCAATAACAGCTCAGAATTACTAACTCCGGAGGAGGTATCCCCTTGTTTTCATAGTAAAACAGGTGACCCAAGGGAACACCCTCCCCCCCCCCCCCCCCCCCCCTTTTTCTTGCCCTGGGTCAAATAGCCCAGAGCGAAGAGGGCAGCCGAACGGAGACACTGCCGAAACAGACAGCCTACCTAGCTATAGTAGCAACTGTTAAGTGAATGACATTCTGAGCAGTAGATAATAGACCTAACAATAGAGGCCTCCAGAAATGGACTCGATATTTCTAAGATAAAATTCATGAATGTGGATGGCTGAGCGCAATGAGCGGCCTTCAAAAATCTATAATAGCGACACTATTAATGTAAGCCCAAGAAGTAGAAGAACTCTTACTTCATGAGCCGAAATCTTAAGCACAACTGCTAAGTCAATGATATACCATAAGCAGTACCGATAGTTAATAGAATCCATTAACAATAAAATGGAGCGTAACGTCCTTCTACTTGACATCAAAGACAGAAGAAGCTTACGCCCTTTGTAATAAACAGATATCTGTTTATAAATACATAAACTGTACCCGGAAAGAGTAAAGGCCTATACCCATACGAAGACGGAAGGACCTTAAAATAATAGGTTCCGGATAATAGGAGCCTAACTCTTATGCAAAAATCCAACCTAAATA
This sequence comes from Pictodentalium vernedei, assembly GCA_031216915.1. Classification (NCBI taxonomy): domain Eukaryota; kingdom Metazoa; phylum Mollusca; class Scaphopoda; order Dentaliida; family Dentaliidae; genus Pictodentalium; species Pictodentalium vernedei. The sequence continues at coordinate 508,347,435 of CM062297.1, read as the reverse complement.
GTAACGGAAGTATTGATTCCGAAACTATGAAAGTGAAAATCATCCATCGATAGTGCATGAAACTCACTGACTCTACAGTAAAAGAGAAACCAACAGAATTACTGTCTAAAAGGTCAGAATTTGAAAACTACTGTTTCCAGAGGCTCAAATGATTACTTAGCTAAATAAGAACCGAAGTTAAAATCCGTATAGGAATTTAATCTAAAGATTCTAAGTCTATTTATCAAAAAGTTACTAACTGACTTAGATAAAGAGACAAAAGACTCAATTGTAAACTATCGTAGAGTGCATAGGTATGAGGTAACATAAACCTATAACCTAAATAAAAACAGGCTGCAGTAGATCTTGTGAAACAAGTATACTAAAAAATAGCAATGAGTAGTATGGAGGGATCAACAATATGAACATAATGATCCCTACACCACGACGGAAGAGCCTCCACTTTAGCCGCATAAAATAGCGAAGAAGAGGATCTCCTATAGTAAGAAATCGCGTCCAAAGCTCGTCCAGTACAGTGCTTACAATGCAATACGGACCACACAACGGAATACATGAAGGTTGCGACCTTGCTGGTTGTGATAAAGATGACACGATTTACCCAGTGAAAAAGATCCTCACATAGAGGAAGATTTCACGTTAAGACCCACAGAAGACAAGAGAGTAAATTACTCATGATCTCTGTGAAGATAGAGATGCTATCAACAGAAATGTATTGTGGTTGTTTATCTTAGCAATACCTGCTAAAACAACAGCGCCGGAGGATACGCGTATCCTATCATTCCGTCCTATAGATCAATAGAGCGTTAACAATATTAGCTCAGAGATCTGGACAAGCCAACACATACGTCTGCAATTGATTAACAAGCTGTGTCATAAATAAATCATCATTGGGCGCTCCCATAGATAGCAAATCTGATTGAATACTTGTTTGTTGAGAGTCCATTCTGACAGCAACAAGGGACCCGTAGGAGAACGGGAGTCCGATAAAACAATCAGACGACCCGGAATATGACGGACCAAAACTGAACTTGGTGTACTATAACCAACAGACGGATTCTTTCCATTAAATTGAATAACGGAAACGAAAGAGTGCCTCCCTGGTTCCGGAGATACGCCACTACTGTCGAATTAAAGGACAGGAATTTGGGCATGCGTTTCTGAATAATGTTCATGCAATGACATAAAGCAAGCCTAAAAAACATTATTCCGCGGAAGTTAAACTGATTGCTAAAAGACTGCGGAACCCAAAGACCCTGGCACTTCGAATCCGTAGGGATCAGTATTATATCCCAATCTGTTTGACTGGCAACCGTCATAACAGCCACACTCGGGTCCGGCAACTGCGGCGGCACTCTCTGAGTCAACCACCGAATGTTTGCCCCAGTCTGAATCTCTTGTAACACTAGATAGACAAGAGAACGTATAAATCGAGCAATTCATGGATTGCCGAAAAGTTGCCGTCGAAGAGAAGCTCCTCCGAGAACGAAGCGACTCTGAGAGAGTTCTTAACCTTACTATCCACGCGTGTGGATGTAGCTAGGGCTGCGTCACGTCTAACTAACTCCAATCAGCCACTGAAGGGCGGAGTTATACGTGAACAAACTACTGCCCTCAAAAGAAATTACATTGAGAATAATATCCCGTAAATCTTTTCTTGAAGACGTAATGATAACGCCTCAGTAAGGCGGATTTCGTATAATAAAGCGTCTAAGTTAAGTCTACTATACATAATGTCGTTCCCAACATTGAAATTGGAAAAGACATAAACGGCGAAAAAGAATATATGCAGTCTTTAATCACACCGTCTAGACGCATATGAACTCTCGGTATGCCCTGCTCTGCCAAAATAAACTATTTGTATAAATGATAAAATGGCAGAAATGAGCAACGCGGACAAGAAACTAACTATCATGCTTAGTAGCAGGCTTGTATATATATATATATAGCGTCGAAAAATAAAACACATGTTGTAATGACAATATTGGACTGCGTCGGTAAGTCAGGGACAAAGTCCCTGAACCGATCGAAAAATCCGAGTCCAATGACGCTAAAAGTCTCTTATCCAAGATCGCAGCAATGAAGTCCGAAATAATAATCACTGGAAGATAATGCCAGAAGATATGAAAGGCATCTTCCGATACTACTAAAGGGAAAACTCGAAATCTTTCGAATCCCTTTCGCCATCCTGTCGGACCCTATAAAGCGTTCGGTCGTCCGTAGCTGATGCAACCGCGGACCGCACCGACCCAGCGCCGTCGGATAATTCCTGATTCGACCGAGAAACTGTCAATTGCTGGGATGCTGCGAAACAACTGTGCTAACTCGGATAGCACGTCCGTCACTGAGGCCTGAGGAGAAGCGGTCTTACGATGCATTGCCACTGGAAGCTCCGTGATCGTTACCCCGTGCATACTACCAATATGCGAGCGAACGGAGTGTATAGGCCTCGTGTCCCTTGGCTACCGGATGGCGCGACCTATTCGCCGTGGAATCACTGAATGCCGAAACTGATCGGATACTCGAGGTCACGTAGCCAATGTGCGGTCGTGTGCCCTGCTGTGAGGATGAGGAAGCATTAAAGACAGTCTCTCGGACTGTCAATATAACGGAGCGTCCCGACCAACGGACATATGCTCCGAATGTAAAATATCTGAACCACAACATGCGGTCCCCTATGTTGTTGGGCGAGAGAGGGACCTCTCTCGCTCACAGCCCGGACGGACCTGGACAAGCCAGGAACCGGACTAACAGGCTTCCTCCGATCTGTCCTCAATCTGCCGTCACTGGGTGAGTACTAAAGTAAATAAAGTGCTCGCATCACCCAAATCTCCTTCCTAGACCGCAACGGACGAACCCGGCAGCCGAACCATTCGATGAATGTACGCTACACCGGGTGAGCTAGCGAATGTCACTCCGTAGGCGATAGACATATTCCATGAGCACTTATTGCCGCTAACTCTTCATTAACTATGACGACAGAGGCACACTTTTGAAAGACATCTCCATAACTCTTCGAACAAGAAACCAGAAATGCTTGGATAGCAAGCATAAAATAATAATATATATAGCGTCGTTCAATAATTCGAAAGTTTGTGTGACATTATTGGACTATGTCGGAACTGAGGGACGATGTCCCTGAACCGAACCAAAAATTTCTAAGTCCACCGACGCTATCAGTTTCTTATCCGGCATCGCAGCATTCTGGTCCGACGAAAGAAGCTGTAGAAGACCAAGTCAGATGACAAACACAACAGCATATGTTGTTCCGAAAGGGAAAGCTCGAAATCCTCCGAATCCCTTTCGGTATCCCGTCGGACCGGATGAAACTTTCGGACGTCCGTACCCGCTTCCGCGGAGCGTCCCGACCCAGCATCGTCGGATAAAATATATGCGACAGATTCAGTTGATGCTGGGATGCTGCGATAAACTGTGCTATTAAGGAAAGCACGTCCGTTCCCGAGGCCTGTGCAGTAGCGGTCTTACGATGCATTGCCGCCGGAAGCTCCGTGTACGTTGACTCCCGCACACTTCCTATGCGAACGTCCGGAGTCTGCAGGCCTCGTGTCCCTGGCTACCGGATGGTGTGACCTGGTCGCCGAAGAATCCTTGATCGGCGAAGCTGGTAATATATCGGCGGTCACGCAGCCAAGGTGCGGTCGTGTGCGCTGACGAGAAGAGGAAGCCTTAGCAGTCTCAGCGGACTGCCTATACAACGGAGCGTCCCGAGCGACGGACGTATGCTCCGCTTGCGACACATTTTGTACCACAACATCTGGGGCCAGATGTTGTTGAACGAGAGAGGGGCCTCTCTCGCTTGCCGTCCGGATGGACCGGAACGAGCTATGAACCGGACTAAAAGGCTTCCTGCGTTCTCCCTCCGATCCGCCGTCACTGGGTGTGCATTAGGTTAATTTATAGTGCTCGCATCACCCCAAAATTCCTTCTAGACCGCAACGGACGAACCCGGCTGCCGAACCATTCGGTGAATGGACGCTACACCGGGCGAGCTAGCGGACGTCAAAGGCCGTCGAACCTACTAGGGTCCTCTTAGGCAATTGGCGTATTACATGAGCACTTTTCCGCTAGCCCTTCATTAATTGTGACGACGGAGGCACACTGTTGGAAGACATCACAGATACATCACCCTAATCTTGATCATCTGAAATAGAAATTGATAAAGTAGAGTGACCCTGCGGGGAAAGGACCGGAGTGTCCAAATCCCCAACAACATACCGTGACATACGCTTCCCATATTGTCATCGAAATCATACGATACAGAACAGGAGTTAATGCGAGTACACTGACCACATATAGAATAATAAAGTCAGAGGAAGACATCCTCTTAAAACAATTGATCAATATCCTTTCAATGTGAAAAGAAAACAAGTCCTGGTACTCGCACTAACCCCTGGCAATCAAAATACATAATAATAATATGATCCATTAATATAGAAAAAATAATTGAAATCAAAATATTTTGAAAAAATATTTTTTCAGAACAGCCCAAGTTTCTGAAAAGTAACGTTGAGCCCCAATGGATCCCAAGCCTAAGTGTGGACAAAAATTTTAAAAATATTTTAAACAATTTATTCAACACTTACGAACAATAATAATGTATCTAGTTATGATTAAAATAACATCAAGATATTATTATTTAGAAATCCCCCCCTCACACAGAGGGCTGTTGTAAATGTAAACAATGAGTGTAAAAACACTAAAATAAGACTCCAGGCACCCAGGCCCGAAATCAGTTACCAAAAATACACTATCTGATGCAAAACAGAGACTTCCAGGGAAGAAACTGCAGAACATCAGATGGTAGATGCAGAACACAACGCCTAACCACCCGTAGGTGAAGACGTAAACATGGGGAAAGAACAGAATTCATTCTGTTATTCAGCTAAAACTCCCAAGAAAATTTAGTAATAATAATTACAAAAACTATGCCAAAAGCATGGGAGAATAGCAAGGGGGAACTTAAAGGACAGGGAGCGAGGAAAACACTTAAAAAACAGTGTAACTAAATAATCAGAATGACAACAAAATGGCTGCTGCCTTGAAAATAGGTAACTTAACATAATTTCATTAAAAAATTTTAAGTTACAGCCCTGATAATATTCTGTCACACATTCTTTTCCTCTCCTCCTTCTCTATCCTCCTTAGAATCACCATTTCACTAATATTTATGTGTCTGGCATCATTTAAACTGAGATTTATAAGCACAAAGATCAGTCAGATGTTAACTGATGAAGGGCCAAACTTAGAATGATTAATGGCGCCAATTTCGGAACGTCCTTGACACTGCGCATGCGCAGTAGGGGCGAAGTGTGGAGGGCCTTTCAGGACATGTTTTCTTTAGTTTTAGATGCAAATTTTGGGGATTGGGGGGCAAAATTTGTGTTTGGCCCTATATTTTAAGAGTTAGCACCAGCTATGTCTGGGTCATTGGTACAGTATAAAAATATTAGCAGGCTGGCATCTGCAAAATGAGGTCCCCCAGAGGGTGAATTTAGTGATGCTACCCTGCAAAGGACTAACTCGGGTGAAAATGGGTGGGCAGAGCTGAAATTCGATACAACCTCACTCCCTATGTGCTGATGCTGCAAACCAAGTTTGAAAATTGTAGGTCAAATCGTCCTAAACTTATTGCATAAAAACCAACAAACAGCTCAATTAAGTACAAATTAAGGACCATAACTCTGGCCAAAATGGGTGGGTAAACCTAAAATTTAATACCAACCAAAATTCCCACATGTTTATGCTATGAATTTGATAATTCTAGATTAAATCATCCTCAAGTTATTGCATGGAAAACAACAAAGAGCCCAATTGGATAGGTCAGTATCCTTTCCCCTTAGCTGGTCTATTATAAGACCAAAGGACATCAAAATCAGACAACCAATGCCCAAGTTATAATTTAAAAGGTTAATGTTTATTTTTCTTAAGTCCTACTATGGCCATAGTTCTGGTAGAAATGTACAGACAAAGCCCCCGATATGTGGATATCACGACCCACATGCTGATCTATCATCATACCTAGGGACAAACAATGCCAGAGCAAGCCAGAAAATAAGCAGACTGTCATCTGCAAAATGAGGTCCCGAAGGGTGAATTTAGTGATGTTACCCTGCTGTACAGGGTACCATCACTAAATTTACTCTCTGTGAACCTCAATTCGAATCAGAGTCTCAAAACTAAACAGAAAGAGGTACCCAGAGGATAAATTGGCCCACTGTATGGGATAGCATCATCAAATTCACCCTCTGGGGACCTCATTCTGCAAATGTCAGACTGCGTATTTTCAGGCCTGCTCTTAAGTATGGATTCAAACCTTTAAAATTTTATAAACAACAAGCTATGAGAACAGCTGATGGATGCTTCCTGAATATGAGTTGAAAATAGAAAGCATGACGGCAATATTAGTACAATGGAGAAAAACTGCATCAGAGTTATAATGCAAAACATTCATTTTACTAGGTTCAACAAGGGCCATAACATTTCATTTCCCCCTGCTGGTCTGTCAAATACCAAAGAACATCAAAATCCAACAACTGATGCTAGAGTTACAATACAAAATGTTTGTACAGATGCACGGACAGACAGGTCAAGTCCTACAAGGTGGTTTAAATATGTGGACAAAACCTGTGATTTGTGGATATCATTTCCCCCATGCTGGTCTATCATCAAACCAAAGGACATAAAAATCTGATAACCAATGCCAGTTATAATACAAAATGTTTGTACTGATGGAAGTACAGGCAGAGACCTCAACTATATACCCACTGAACCTCCTAAGGAGGTCAGTGGGTATAATAAATGAATGTTCAGCATATTCTGATGATACCTCTGTTGTCCACTTGAAGACTCGGGTTCAAGATATATTTATTTATTTATTGGTGTTTAAGGTCACATACTTATCACAATGGCTAATCATGACCGTGACAGTTTTATGGGTGGAGGAAGCCAGAGTACCCGGAGAGAACCACTGAGCAACGATGAGCAGCTGCCAGCTCCCCAACATCGTAACTCCACACTGTAGCACAGGCAGGGTTCGATTGGTTGAAGACATGTGCACCATCGACGTGCAGTATGACTCAGTACACGCCATCATCGTGCCCCCGGTTCAAGATATAAATTCTGTTGTCAGGTGTGGATTTGTAGTTACAATTATTGAAGAGTGTGTATCGATATTCTCCAACAGACTGTCACAAGACAAAATGTGTTGGAACAAATTATTTTTCTTCCACCTGATTTTAATCCTTTACCTAACAAAGTGACACATTCCACACACATAATTTACAAATTAAGCAGTTGAAAGAAATTTTTTTGTTAAATTTCAACAAAACCATATCGTCGAGTTCCTTCCAATGAGGGGTCACATGATATGGTTTTGCTGAAATTTGTTTTAAATTTTAAAAAACAATTAAAACTAGAATTACTGTGAGCACTGCTCACTAAAGATACCACTCACTCCAACCAAGAAACATTTCACAACAGTAAAAAAGTATTTAATATACACAGCACATCTGTATGTTCTCCGAAAACATGAGAGCAATTTTCAATATGAGAAAGGGTAAATATTACAAAGAGCATGCAAGATGAAACTAGAAAAACTGTGAGCACTGCTCACTAAATGATACCACCCACTCCCACCAAGAAACATTTTACAACAGTAAAAGTGTGTTTAATGTAGAGAGCACAAACACTGACAACCCCCCCCCCCCCCCCCCCCCCCAAAAAAAAAAAAAATAAAAATACCTGAAAGCAGAATAGAAGGTGCACATCTATAATGTATATAAAAGAATGTCTGAGAGTTTCAATGAAATTCGCCCACTGGTATAAGAGGAGTAGCGGATAGCAGGAGTGTACCCCCCTAAAGCATCACAACAATTTGGCTAAGTTCATTTCGCCCTTTGGGAAAGAGTAAAAAATAAAAATACCTGAAAGCAAAATAGGAGGTGCACATCTATAATGTATAGAAAAGAATGCCTGTAAGTTTCAATGAAATCCACCCACTGGTTTAAGAGGAGTAGCGGATAGCAGATGTGTACCCCCAAAGCGTCACGGACGTACGGAAGTACGGACGTACGTAAGTACGGACACCATGAATGCTATATACCGCCCACTTTTCAAGTGGGTGGTATAAATATCTGAAAAGAAACATGTTAGCCTACAGCATGGGCGCAGATCTCTCCCAAAGAGTATGGTGGGGGGGGGGGGGGGGGGGGGGGAGGGAGTTCAAGCAGACGCAACAAGCATCTGCCACCAGTGTAGTGGGCATGAGCGGGTTTAAGGGGATTGGAAGGGCATCTCATTCAAGGAAATTTTGGATTTTAGCAATAAAATGGTGTATTTTGGTCACCTTTGGGAATATCATATGTAGTCTCCCAAAGAGTGGGGGGGGGGAGGTTGTCAAGCAGGTTCAACAGGCATCTTCCACCCATGCTGCGGGCATGAGTCGGTTTAAGGGGGTTGGAAGGGCATCTCAATCAAGAAAATTTTTGAATTTAGTAATAAAGTGGTGTATATTTTGTAACCTCTGGGAACACCATATGTGATTGACTATATATTCCTTTCAGATTTTTAAGGATAGGGTGGGGCAAAGGGTTTTTTGGTGGGAGGGCGTATAACACACTGTGTCCCACATGATCTGCACCCATGACCTAGAGAGCTCCACTGAGGGCCACTAATCGCCCTTTGGGAAAGAGTAAAAAATAAAAATACCTGAAAGCAAAATAGGAGGTGCACATCTATAATGTATAGAAAAGAATGCCTGTAAGTTTCAATGAAATCCACCCACTGGTTTAAGAGGAGTAGCGGATAGCAGATGTGTACCCCCAAAGCATCACGGACGTACGGACGGAGTAGCAGATAGCAGGTGTGTACCCCCCACAAAGCATCACAACAATTTGGCTAAGTTCATTAAGACCTTTGGGACAGAGTAAAAAAAAAAATACCTGAAAGTAAAATAGGAGGTGCACATTTAGAATGTATATAAAAGAATGCCTGAAAGTTTCAATGAAATCTGCCCACTGGTTTAAGAGGAGTAGCGGATAGCAGATGTGTACCCCTCAAAGCATAATGGATGTATGGACGTACGGACGTACTAAGTTCATTTTGCCACATGGGATAGAAAAAATAAAAATACCTGAAAGCAGAATAGAAGGTGCACATCTATAATGTATATAAAAGAATGTCTGAGAGTTTCAATGAAATTCGCCCACTGGTATAAGAGGAGTAGCGGATAGCAGGAGTGTACCCCCCTAAAGCATCACAACAATTTGGCTAAGTTCATTTCGCCCTTTGGGAAAGAGTAAAAAATAAAAATACCTGAAAGCAAAATAGGAGGTGCACATCTATAATGTATAGAAAAGAATGCCTGTAAGTTTCAATGAAATCCACCCACTGGTTTAAGAGGAGTAGCGGATAGCAGATGTGTACCCCCAAAGCATCACGGACGTACGGACGTATGGAAGTACGGAAGTACGTAAGTACGGAAGTACGGACACCATGAATGCTATATACCGCCCACTTTTCAAGTGGGTGGTATAATAATATATTTTGATATTGTGTGTGTTGGGTAAAGGGTTAAATCACATTGATAGGATATGAAGCTTTTTAACTGCTTTCGCAGCACTTTTCAATAAAAAAAAAGTCCAATCAAAACTATAATCGCAGGTGCACAGGTTCATATGGTACTGAACATCCATACCAAGTTTCAAAGGAATCGACCCATAAACATCCGAGAAAATCTCTGGACAAAATTCAGGCATTCTAAGATGAAAAGGGGCATAACTCTGGCAAAAAAGTCTGATCAAAACTAGAATCACTGGTGCACAGGTTCCCATGATGGTGAACATCCATACCAAGTTTCAAAGGAATCGACTCGTAAACATCCGAGAAAATCTCCAGACAAAATTAATTATTCTAAGATGAAAAGGGGGCATAACTCTGGCAAAAAAGTCCGATCAGAACTATAATCACTGGTACACAGGTTCCCATGGTACTGAACATCCATACCAAGTTTCAAAGGAATAAACATCTGAAAAAATCTCTGGACAAAATTAAGGCATTCTAAGTCGTGAAAAAGGGGCATAACTCTAGCAAAAATAGTCGACTATGGAACTATAATCACAGGTGCAGAGGTTCCCATGGTGGTGAACATTCATACCAAATTTCGATGATAATGGTCCACAACTCACTGCGGGGGGTATAATAAAACTAATGAAAATTGAATGGTGAATTTTGTGAACAGCCTGGCCAATTTTTTCCGTGTCGTAAGGTAAAGGGTTAAACTCCAGGAAAATTTATCCCAAAACTAGTGCTGAAATGAATATTGAAATCAGTGGCATAAATACAGGGAGAATTGGAGGCAGTGCCACCCCCTCCCTCAAACATAAACATTTTGTAGGAAAATTTTTTGAGTCATCTGAAAAATTTAGAGACTTCTTGAAAGTAAAATTTTTATAAAATTTTAGGAAAATTATTCCTATTCTAGATAAAAATTTTGAAAAATTAACCCATCTTGGATGTCAAAATGATAGAGTTTTGGTTGCTGAATTTGAAACCTGCAGAAATATTTTTGATCTGTAGGAAAATCTGGGTCCTGAGCTATGTGGTAAAGCTGTAAGTCAATTTGCTGGTGTGGAAAATGCTATCAGGAAGTACCACATCAGCAAATTAACTTATGGTCTTTCCACTCACGTTTGTAGTAATAAGTACTAAAACTATATGTACTCATCCATAAAGAGGCTGCCTTTTACATGCAAAAAGAAAATAAATATTTAAATACTATGACTGAATATTTGAACCCTAAAACCTGCTATTCATTTCAACCAGAAGATTCAACACACCACCTTTACGGTAGAATGACAGATGATGTGAAATGAGTGATCAATATAGCTCATTCACTCTTTTAGTCGAGCGAGCTAACGACAGTACTTACAATGAATATTATCAGATCTACAAGATTTGAACCGAGCTGTAAATTATCATAGATTTGGGAGTTTACCTCTACTTCCCTAGCTTGTGTAAAAATTGACACAAAGTTGGAATGAAATGAAGTTGATAAATATCCTGATCTCCACTAGCAAATTGATATAGGATATGGATATGTAAATAAAGCCCTGCAAATCTCATATCAAATCGGACCTGAAGTTGAATTATGCCAAGGATTTTGAATCAAAATGTAGCTCAAGCTGAATCTCAATACTTTTCATGTCGTAGATATTGTACATTCTTTTGACTGTGGAGTAGGGCAAAGTGTGTTAGTCTCTACTCAGGAATAGTATTTTCAATTATTGAACTCAATCCATTCAACAGCTACCCTTTTATTTGGGTGAGTGAATCAAAAATGCAGAATATTTCGGGAACGGAATCAAATAATTTTTGGAAAGGGAACACTTGAATTCTTCTGTCATCGGGTCTGCTGTACAGATGACCTAATGATAGAAGAAAAGTTCAAGGGGAGACATATGATAAGATTTTGAGAACATCCCATCGATTTAAATATTTCTAAATCCCTGTGACTTAAACTGAAACGAGTCATCTGGACAATTTTGAATTGTATCTAATTTTGAAGCTTCACAGGGCTACATGTGTAAACTATAGCTCTTTCTATGGCTACACAAATATGGAGGAAATCTGTTGTTATAGGTTAGTAGTATAGAGCTGAAATGGTTAACTAATTAATCGATTAACCAATGATCAATGTCTTGATCGATAAAAAAGTAATTAATGATTAATCCATTACTTATGAACAACTGTATAATATGGGTTAACAAAGGAACAAACTTGCTCCAAAACAGGCAAACATTGTCACACTGACTCACATCAATTATATGAGACAGAGTAAAGCAAGCAAGTTACGAGCTGACATACTTGTTCACTTGCATGATCATTATACTGTATCAGTAGCTGGAAATGGTGATACTTAACCTTTTACGCAATGCATGTAGAAGACGGTACTTGCAAAATAAATCCTTGAAGTACATGAACTAAAAAATTTTCAATTTTTGTCTCAAAACATAGCTTATGAAACCTCATTGGAATGAACTCAATGAGCTTGTGCCAATGAGGGGTCATAAGCTATGTTTTTGAGACAAAAATTGAAAACATAATAAAATTTGAATGGAGATTTCTGTATATAGCACTGGTCTGTTTTATCCATTACATTGGGTAAAGGGTTAATGCTGTAAATCATCAACAGTACAGCAATTATTCAGCTAACTATTAATCAATCAAGAAAGCCTTTTAAACATAACAGCTCAGTTCATTCATAGAGAGAAAATCTTCTGTTGTTTCGTAGGGTTCACTAATTCAGAAAATGGCATCTAATGTTTTCTGCAATAAGTCTAGAAAACTAGAAAATCTGATGTTCTTTCCTTGGGTTCACTTCTGGTCGAAATGGCATCTTGAGTTTACAGTAGCAAGAAATCACTCAACAAATCCTTCAGAACGGATTCTTGTATCATGTTTGATAGCTGCCTTTACCAAGTTTTATTTGAGCTTCCATCATGTCTTCAGATCTACAGACAGAGGACTGTTAATATTATGTCATGATTTCTTTGTGTCGTACAACTTCCAGTGACCACTACATAAACATGTTTTAGCCCAACGTTGTTCCCAAGCTTTCTGAACACTTGATTTTGCCATGCTCCGAAGCAAAGAAATGCCACCACATCTACAGCACTCTTTTGCAGGCTCTGATGGTTCAACTCCAAGATGCATTTGACGCACAATGTCGTGATATTGTTGAGATTCCATTGGAATATCGGGGAGATACATGTACCAGGTTGATTTTTTCGTTGTAGCAAAATCTGGATCTTCTTCAACCTGAAATGGTATCGGATGTTGCTGGGTGAAAAGCTGGTACCCAGTAGAGTCTGACCCAAAACTCTGCATCAAACTTGGTATTAGAATTCTGCTTGGAAGCATACAACACTCATCCATCAAGTTCTCATCAAGCTCCAAACTACCACCCTCCTTCACACAAAGATAGCATTTTGTAATCAGTTTAAATAACTGTGCAATGACATCGTCAGATGATGTTGTGAAACCTGGCAAACAAGCTGGATTTATGAGACCCCAGATTCTGATAATTATAAGCAGTTCACGTAATGCATTCAAGATGACAGTATCTCGCAGTAATGATGATCCTGGAAAATTTGGATAGGTCTGGTACAAAGGGAGAGAAGCCATGAGATGAAGACCAAAATCTGCTACCCACTGAATTAGTGGCTGCAATGAGGCAAGTGTAGCTGAAATGACAGAAAAAACAACATTGATAAAAGTGAGACCTCTAAAGCAAATTTGGTTTTCTAAATCAACTTTGCATGAGTTTTCTAATGAGAGAAGGGGGCTTTTTTGTCTAAATTCATAAGAACAGTATTGACAAATAGTTGAAATTCTCTCAGGAATTTCATTTTTTATGCTCCAGGAAATAATCATTGACCCTTTCAACACAGTATACATAAATTTTTGCACAAAAAGAAAATTTAATGAGTGATTAGCAACAATATACTGAAAACAATAATTAACCCTTAAAGGCCTGGACAACTGTCCTGAATTCACACCTGACCACAGCCTGTCCATGTCCAGTGGTTTAACAGTGAATTTTAGACAAGTCTTGACTAAAAAACACTGACAATGTAATTTGTTAACTGTCAGCAGGACCTGCTTATGATAGCATGTTAAGGGCACCTGTTCTGAGATCGTAAAAGTCGAAAATAGGCCTTTGAGGGTTAAGGAGGTTCAGTACTAATTTAATCCAATAGCCCTACAAAGGCCAGTATGCAGCAATCCCATTCAGGATCTTAGTGTTTAAAGGGTTAAAGTCATTCAACAGCTGTGTTTGCACATTAACGTTCAATCATATCTGTGGCAATTTTTTTTTTTTCGGCTCACCTGATTGAAAGTCAGAGTGAGCTATTGCGATCATTGGGCATCCGTCGTCCAGTATCAGTTAACTTTGCCTACCAGTTGTCTTCTTCCAAACCACTGGATCAAATCCAACCAAACCATACATGAATTATCTTTTATAGATAACCTTTCAAGTTTGTTTATTAATAAAAGTTGCCAAGCCTGATGCACTGGGGCAGTGCCCGACAAAAATAAAATTCTTTAAAAGAAAATCTCTTAAACCACCGGTCACAATGCTTTGAAACTTCAAGTGCAGCTTCCTTATAGGCTCAAGGTTCAACTATGTTCAAAGTTTTTGTGTGTCCCCGTGGGAACCTCAGGAATTAAAAATAGTAAAAATTCAAATGCCAATATTTCCCAAACTGCAGCATACAAAAAAATTGTTATATTTGGTCTACAGCATCCTTAGAACCAGTAGAATTGATTAGGCCCACAAAATCTCAAAACAGTTATGTAATGGAGTGCCATATGGAGTAATATGAAAATCTGGAGTCTGCACTTTTCAAAAACAAAAGAAAATTCTTTCTCCAGAACTACTCATCAGAATCTTCAATATTTGGTATAGAACATCTTTAGGGGTTAAGATTCAAGTTTGCGCAAATCAAGTCCCTCAGTTCTATTTGGGCTCCCCATGGGAGCTTGAATTTAACTAAGTGCAATTTGAGGAAAATGCTTAGAAAATCCTCTTAATCAGGGTTAAAAATATTCTTCAGATCCAACAATCAGAATCTTTTCATATATGGTATACAGCATCCTTAGGGGGCTCACATTTAAGTTTGTTCAAATCTAGATCGTGGGTTCATATTTGGGTTCCCCATTTGCACCCAAATTTCAACTCTGCGCAATTTTGCGGAAAATCATTTAAAAATCTTCTTCAGATCTACAACTCAGAATCTTTTGATATTTAGTATACATTATAGCCTACAATAAGGTGGAAACCTTCATGCACCATTAGTGTCATTGTTGTATGACATTTCTGCCACATTTTGAATTGAATATTGCAATTATTTATTATTATTTATTGGTGTTTAAGGTCACATACTTATGCACAATGGCTAATCGTGACCGTGACAGTTTTACGGGTGGAGGAAGCCGGAGTACCCGGAGAGAACCACCGAGCAACGACGAGCAGCTGTCAGCTCTCCAACATCGTAACTCTGAACTCTGTACCGCAGCTCAGGCAGGGTTAGATTGGTTGAAGACATGCGCACCATCGACGTGCAGTACGCCTCAGTACACAGCATCATCGTGCCCCCATGTAGGCAATCGGGGTGAAGTGTCTTGCCCAAGGACACAACGCGGTTGCCGCAGGTGGGATTCGAACCGAGGACCTCTCGGCTTGCAGCCTGCACCTCTACCAACTGAGCCACCGCGGAATATTGCAATATTTTTATAGCAATAACGCATAAGTCAGTCGTAATCATGCCCAACGAATGATCAGTTGTACGAAAATTGCCCAATGAACTTGTTACTTGTTAATGTGTGACACTCCTCACAAAACATATTAACATCTAGTATGTCTATGCCTGTGATAGAATAGTTATACAACTGACAAGCCAGTGTTGAATGATGAAATGTAAGGTAAACATGCACCACAATGACTTTCATCATTTAAATTACAAATGATGATTGTGAAAATATGGCATCACGAGCATGTTCATATTGCAATATATACCCTAACATTTTGAATATGTTGCGCTACTGCTATAGGAATATTGCCATTATAAGGTGCAAATGAAGCATTATTAACCCTTTACGCTTCACCTCTACTGCACATGCGCAGTGTCAAGGACGTTCCGAAATTGGCACCATTAATCATTCTAATAACCAGTGCCTGGTAAGCGCTATGTACTCAGCGGGGAGGTAAGAGTTCCCAACTCCTGGGAGGGCCATCCCCGTCTGGGTCATTGGTAAGTAAAAAAATTATATAAATTACTATAAATTTTTTAACATTTTTATACTGTACCAATGACACAGACATAGCTGAATAGTAAAAAGGCTGGAGGGCCAAGGACATAGAGCAAGATGGAATACTCTCAATTATATAAAATAGAGTCATCCCCTCTAGGGAAAAAGAAGTATTAGGCCTTACATGTATCTTTCTTATTTATGATAAATTAGAAAGATACAACACCTTCCAAAATTGAGCATCATACATCCATGTACTCTATTAATATCTAGTATAATCCTTATACTAATAATTTTTAAAGTAAGCCAATAAATAAAGTAAGTCTAGAGAATAGAGACTCTTTATACTCCTTAAAAGTGTCTGAGGATTGTATAATAATGTCCGTTGACACGTGCTATATTCAAAAGCTATACTTTAAAAACTAAGACCTGAATGAATTTTTAAAACATAAACTTCTCATTAAACAACCATCCCAATAACAGCTCAGAATTACTAACTCCGGAGGAGGTATCCCCTTGTTTTCATAGTAAAACAGGTGACCCAAGGGAACACCCTCCCCCCCCCCCCCCTTTTTCTTGCCCTGGGTCAAACAGCCCAGAGCGAAGAGGGCAGCAGAACGGAGTCACTGCCGAAACAGACAGCCTACCTAGCTATAGAAGCAACTGTTAAGTGAATGACATTCTGAGCAGTAGATAATAGACCTAACAATAGAGGCCTCCAGAAATGGACTCAATATTTCTGAGATAAAAATTCATGAATGTGGATGGCTGAGCGCAATGAGCAGCCTTCAAAAATCTATAATAGCCACACTATTAATGTAAGCCCAAGATGTAGAAGAACTCTTACTTCATGAGCCGAAATCTCAAACACAACTGCTGAGTCAATGATATACCATAAGCAGTATCGATACTTAATTGAATCCATTAGCAATAGAATGGAGCGTAACGTCCTTCTATTAGGCATCAAAGACAGAAGAAGCTTACGGCCGTAGTAATAAACAGATATCTGTTTATAAATACATAAACTCTAACCGGACAGAGTAAAGGCCTATGCCCGTACGAAGACGGAAGGACCTTAATAACAATAGGTTCCAGATATTAATTAGGAGCCTGACTCTTATGCAAAAATCCAACCTAAATAGTAAAGGAAGTAGTGATTCCGAAACTACGAAAGTGAAAATCATCCATCGATAGTGCATGAAACTCACTGACTCTTCAGTAAAAGAGAAGCCAACAGAATTACTGTCTAAAAGGTCAGAATTTGAAAACTACTGTTTCCAGAGGCTCAAATGATTACTTAGCTAAATAAGAACCGAAGTTAAATTCCATATAGGAATTTAATCTAATGATTCTAAGTCTATTTATCGAAAAGTTACTAACTGACTTAGATAAAGAGACATAAGACTCAATTGTAAACTATCATAGAGTGCATAGGTATGAGGTAACATAAACCTATAACCTTAATAATAACAGGCTGCAGTAGATCTTGTCAAACAAGTATACTAAAAAGTTGCAATGACTAGTATGGAGGGATCAACAATATCAACATAGTGATCCCTACACCAACGACGGAAGAGCCTCCACTTTAGCCGCATAGTATAGCGAAGAAGAGGTTCTCCTATAGTAAGAAATCGTGTCCAAAGCTCGTCCAGTACAATGCTTACAATGCAATAAGGACCACACAACGGAATACGTGAAGGTTCAGACCTTGCGGGTTGTGATAAAGATGACACGATTTTACCCAGCGAAAAAAGATCCTCTCATGGAGGAAGATTTCGCGTTAAGTCCCACAGTAGACATCAGAGTAAATGTACCCACGGTCTCTGTGAAGACAGAGATGCTATCAACAGAAATGTATTGTGGTTGTTTATCTTAGCAATACTTGCTGAAACAACAGCGCAGGAGGATACGCATATCCTATCATTCCGTCCTATTAGATCAATAGAGCGTTAACAACATAAGCTCAGAGATCCGGACAAGCAAACACATACGTCTGCAATTGTCAAGCAAGTTGTGTCGTAAATAAATTATCATTGGGCGCTCCCATTGATAGCAAATCTGATTGAATACTTGTTTGTTGAGAGTCCATTCTGACAGCAACAAGCGACCCATAAGTGAACGGGAGTCCGGTAATACAATCAGACGACCCGGAATATGACGGACCGAAGCAGAACTTGGTGTACTATAACAAACAGAAGGATTCTTTCCATTAAATTGAATAACGGAAACGAATGAGTGCCTCCCTGGTTCCGGAGATACGCCACTACTGTCGAATTAACGGACAGGATTTGGACATGCGTTTCTGAATAATGTTCATCCAATGACATAAAGCAAGCCTAAAAAAACATTATTCCATGGAAGATAAGTGCTTGCTTAGAGACTGCGGAACCCAAAGACCCTGGCACTTCGAATCCGTTGGGATCAATATTATATCCCAACCTGACTGGCAACCGTCATAATTATAAAACTCGGATCCGGCAACTGCAGTGGCACTCTCTGAGTCAACCACCGAATGTTTGCCCCAGTCTGAATCTCTTGCCACACTAGATAGACAAGAGAACGTGTAAATCGAGCAATTCATGGATTGCTGAAAAGTTGCCATCGAAGAGAAGCTTCTCCGAGAACTAAGCGACTCTTGAGAGAGTTCTTCACCTTACTATCCACGCGCGTGGATGTAGCTAGGGCTGCGTCACGTCTAACCAACTCCAAGCAGCCACTGAAGGGCGGAGTTATACGTGAACAAACTACTGCCCTCAAAAGAAATCACATTGAGGATAATATCCCGGAATTCTTTCTCTTGAAGACGTAATGATAACGCCTCAGTAAGGTGGATTACGTTTGATAAAGCGTCTAAGTTAAGTCTATTAGACATCATTGTCGTTTCCAACATTGTGGTTGGAAAAGACATAGACGGCGAAAAAGAATATTTCCAGTCTTTAACCACGCCGTCTAGACGCATATGAACTCTCGGTATGCCCTGTTCTGCCAAAATAAATTATTCGTATAAATGATAAAATGAGCATTGCGGACAAGAAACTAAACTATCATGCTTGGTAGCAGGCTTATATATATATAGCGTCGATAAATAATACACATGTTCTAATGACATTATTGGACTGTGTCGGTAAGTCAGGGACAATGTCCCTGAACCGATCCAAAATTCCGTGTCCAATGACGCTATAAGTCTCTTATCCAACATCGCAGCAATGTAGTCCGAAATAACAATCACTGGAAGATAATGCCAGAAGATATGTATGGTAGCTTCCGATGCTACGAAAGGGAAAACTCGAAATCTTTCGAATCCCTTTCACCATCCCGTCGGACCCTATAAAGCGTTCGGTCGTCCGTACCTGATGCAACCGCGGACCGCACCGACCCAGCGCCGTCAGACAATTCCTGATTCGACCAAGAAACCGTCGATTGCTGGGATGCTGCGAAAAAACTGTGCTAACTCGGATAGCACGTCCGTCACTGAGGCCTGTGGAGAAGCGGTCCTACGATGCATTGCCGCTGGAAGCTCCGTGATCGTTACCCCATGCATACTACTAATATGCGAGCGAACGGAGTGTATAGGCCTCGTGTCCCTTGGCTACCGGATGGCGTGACCTGTTCGCCGTGGAATCACTGAATGACGAAACTGATCGGATACTCGAGGTCACGTAGCCAATGTGCGGTCGTGTGCACTGCTGTGAGGATGAGGAAGCATTATCGACAGTCTCTCGGACTGTCAATATAACGGAGCGTCCCTAGCGACGGACATATGCTCCGAATGTAAAATATCTGAACCACAACATGCGGTCCCCTATGCTGTTGGACGAGAGAGGGACCTCTCTCGCTCACAGCCCGGACAGACCTGGACAAGCCAGGAACCGGACTAACAGGCTTCCTCCGATCTGTCCTCAATCCGCCGTCACTGGGTGAGTACTAAAGTAATTATAGTGCTCGCATCACCCAAATCTCCTTCCTAGACCGCAACGGACGAACCCGGCAGCCGAACCATTCGATGAATGTACGCTACACCGGGTGAGCTAGCGAATGTCACTCCGTCGATCCTACAAGGGACCTCTTAGGCGATAGACATATTCCATGAGCACTTATTGCCGCTAGCTCTTCATTAACTATGACGACAGAGGCACACTTTTGAAAGACATCTCCGTAACTTTGCGAACAAGAAACCAGAAATGCTTGGTAATAGCAAGCATATAAAAATAAATATATAGCGTCGTTCAATAATTCGAAAGTTTGTGTGACATTATTGGACTATGTCGGAACTGAGGGACGAAGTCCCTGAACCGAACCAAAAATTTCTAAGTCCACCGACGCTATCAGTTTCTTATCCGGCATCGCAGCATTCTGGTCCGATGAAAGAACCTGTAGAAGATCAAGTCAGATGACATACACAACAGCATATGTTGTTCCGAAAGGGAAAGCTCGAAATCCTCCGAATCCCTTTCGGTATCCCGTCAGACCGGATGAAATTTTCAGACGTCCGTACCCGCTTCCGTGGAGCGTCCCGACCCAGCATCGTCGGATAAAACATATGCGACAGATTCAGTTGTTGCTGGGATGCTGCGATAAGCTGTGCTATTTAGGATAGCACGTCCGTCCCCGAGGCCTGTGCAGTAGCGGTCTTACGATGCATTGCCGCCGGAAGCTCCGTGTACGTTGACTCCCACACACTTTCCTATGCGAACGTCCGGAGTCTGCAGGCCTCGTGTCCCTGGCTACCGGATGGTGTGACCTGGTCGCCGATGATTCTCTGACTGGCGAAGCTGACTGGATATCCGAGGTCACGTAGCCAAGAGCGGTCGTGTGCGCTACCATGAGAATGAGGAAGCCTTATTGACAGTCTCTAAGGACTGACTATATGTCGGAGCGTCCCGAGCGACGGACGTATGCTCCGAATGCGAAACATTTTGTACCACAACATCTGGGGCCAGATGTTGTACGAGAGAGTGGCCTCTCTCGCTCGCCATCCGGATGGACCAGAACGAGCTATGAACCGGACTAAAAGGCTTCCTCCGTTCTCCCTCTAATCCGCCGTCACTGGGTGTGCATTTGGTTGATTTATAGTGCTCGCATCACCCAAAAACTCCTTCTAGACCGCAACGGACGAACCCGGCTGCCGAACCATTCGATGAATGGACGCTACACCGGGCGAGCTAGCGGACGTCAAAGGCCGTCGAACCTACTAGGGTCCTCTTAGGCAACTGGCGTATTTACATGAGCACTTTTCCGCTAGCCCTTCATTAATTGTGACGACGGAGACACACTGTTGGAAGACATCACAGATACATCACCCTAATCTTGATCGTCTGAAATAGAAATTGATAAAGTAGAGTGACCCTGCGGGGAAAGGACCGGAATGTCCAATTCCCCACTAACATACCATGACATACGCTTCCCATGTTGTCATCGAAATCATCAGATACAGAACAGGAGTTAATGCGAGTACACTGACCACATATAGAATGATTATAAAAGTCAGAGGAAGACTTCCTCTTATTACAATTGATCAAAATCCTTTCAATGTGAAAAGAAAACAAAGTCCTGGTACTCGCACCAACCCCTGACAATCAAAATACATAATAATAATATGATCCATTAACATAGAAAAAATAATTGAAATCAAAATATTTTGAAAAAATATTTTTTCAGAACAGCCCAAGTTTCTGAAAAGTAACGTTGAGCCCCAATGGATCCCAAGCCTAAGTGTGGACAAAAATTTGAAAAATATTTTAAACAATTTATGCAACACTTACGAACAATAATAATGTATCTAGTTATGATTAAATTAACATCAAGATATTATTTTCAAGAAATCCCCCCCTCACACAGAGGGCTGTTGTAAATGTAAACAATGAGTGTAAAAACACTAAAATAAGACTCCAGGCACCCAGGCCCGAAATCAGTTACCAAAAATACACTATCTGATGCAAAACAGAGACTTCCAGGGAAGAAACTGCAGAACATCAGATGGTAGATGCAGAACACAACGCCTAACCACCCGTAGGTGAAGACGTAAACATGGGGAAAAGAACAGAATTCATTCTGTTATTCAGCTAAAACTCCCAAGAAATTTTAGTAATAATAATTACAGAAACTATGCCAAAAGCATGGGAGAATAGCAAGAGGGGACTTAAAGGAAAGGGAGAGAGGAAAACACTGAAAAATCAGTGTAACTAAATAACAAGAATGACAACAAAATGGCTGCTGCCTCGAAAATAGGTAACTTAACATAATTTCATTAAAAAGTTAAAAAATTTATAGTAATTTATATATTTTTTATACTTACCAATGACCCAGACTTAGCTGGTGCTAACTCCACAAAAACCAGGGCCAAACACAAATTTTGCCCCCCAATCCCCAAAATTTGCATCCAAAACAAAAAGAAATCATGTCCTAAAGGACCTCCATAGTACGACTCTACTGCGCATGCGCAGTGACGCAGTCGTCCCGAAATTGGCGCCAAATATCATTCTTACTGGCAGTGCCTGGTCAGCGCTATGTACTCAGCGGGGAGGCAAGAGTTCCCAACTCAGGGAGGGCCATCCCCGTCTGGGTCATTGGTAAGTATAAAAAATATATAAATTACTATAAATTTTTTAACATTTTTATACTGTACCAATGACCCAGACTTAGCTGAATAGTAAACAGGCTGGAGGGCCTAGGACATAGAGGAAAATCCAATAAGCTCAATTATAAAATAAAGAGGTAACCCCTTAAGGAGAAAAGGAGTATTAGGCTTTACATGTATCTTTCTTATTTAATATTTAAATTAGAAAGATACACTACCCTTAATAATTGAGCACAATAACATTCATGTTCTCTATTAACATCCAGTATAACCCTTATACTAATTATTTTTAAAGCAAGCCAATAAATAAAGTAGTCCAGAGAATTGAGACTCTTTATAATCATTTAAAAGTGTCCGAGTATTGTATATTAAAGCCCGTTTGACACTTGACATATACAAATGCTTCACACCGAGCTACACTTTAAAAATAAGACATGAATGAAATTAAACATTAATATTACACTTTAAAACCATCCCGGAAGCGACTCAGAAATACTGTCTTGGAGGAGGCATTCCCTTGCTTTTCACTATAAAGCAGGTGACCTAAGGGAACACCCGCCCCCCCCCCCCCCCCCCCCCCTTCCCCTTGCCCTGGGTCAAATAGCCCAGAGCGAAGAGGGCAGTCGGACGGAGTCACTGCCGGAACAGAAAGCCTGCATAACTATAGTTGCAACTGTTTAGTGGACGACATTCTGAGCAACAGATAACGGACCTAAACAATGCAGGTCTCCAGAAATGGACTCAATATTTCTGAGATAAAAATTAGTAAATGTGGATGGCTGAGACCAATAAGCAGCCTTCATTAAATCTGTAATAGCAACACTATTAGCATAAGCCCAGGAAGTAGAAAGAGCTCTTACTTCATGAGCAGAAATCTTAAACACAGACTGCTGAGAAGAAGATAAATCTTCATACGCAGTACGGATAGTTAACTGAATCCATCTAGCAATAGAATGGACTGAAATGTCCTTTCTATTAGGCATCAAAGACAGAAAGAAACGTTTCCTTCCCTTTCTGATGAACTGAGATCTCTGTTTATAGATACGTAGTGCTCTAACAGGACAGAGTAAAGGCCTACGCCCGTCTGAAGATGGAAGAGCCTTAATAACAATAGGTTCCGGATATTTATTAGGAGCCTGATTCTTAGCTAAAAAACCGACATTAGTAGTGAAGGTGATAGTGTTCCCAACACTACGATAATGAGAATCATCCACCGATAGTGCATGAAGCTCACTGACTCTTCTGGCAGAAGAGAAAGCTAAGAGAAAAGCTGTCTTATAAGATAAGAATTTGAAATCTACTGTCCCAAGAGGTTCAAATGGCTTTTCCTTCAATTTAAGGAGAACCCAAGCTAAATTCCACTTAGGAATTAATCTAAGAGTTTTGGGTCTATTTATCGAAAAGTTTCTAACCAATTTCGATAAAGAGACATTAGATCCAATTTGTAAACTATCATGATGTGCATAGGTATCAGATAACATAGATCTATAACCCTTTATAGTAACAGGTTGCAGTTTGATTTCGTCAAACAAGTATACTAGAAAGTTAGCAATGTCTGGTATAGAGGGATCAAATATATCAACAGAATGATCCCTACACCAACGACGGAAAACCTTCCACTTAGCCGCATAGTTTAGCGAAGAGGAGGTCCTCCTACAGTTAGAAATCGCGTCCACTGCTCGTCCTGTAAAGTGCTTGCCATGCAAGAAGGACCGCACAACGGAAAAACGTGAAGGTTGAGACCTTGCGGGTTGTGATGTAGTTGGCGCGATTTCCCCTGCCAAAGAAGATCCTCTCGTGGAGGGAGCTTCCGCGGTAGGTCCCACAACAGACACCTGAGTAGATTTATCCACGGTCTCTGTGGCGACAGAGATGCTACCAACAGAATCTTGCATTGAGATTGTTTTATCTTTAGCAATACTTGTTGAATTAACGGCGCTGGAGGATACGCATATCCTATCATTCCGTCCCAAGGGATCGACAGAGCGTCTACTGCAAATGCTCTTGGATCCGGACACGGGGACACATACGTTTGCAACTGATTGTTGAGATGTGTCGCAAATAAGTCTATCATTGGCCGTTCCCATTGGTAGCAAATCTGATTGAATACTTGTTTGTTGAGAGTCCACTCCGACGGCAACAAGCGACCCTTTCGTGAAAGGGAGTCTGCTAGCACATTCAGACGACCCGGTATGTGACGGACCGAAAGAAGAACGTGATGTTCCAACGCAAACAGAAGGATTCTTTCCGTTAGATTGAACAACGGAACTGAATGAGTGCCTCCCTGATTCCATATATACGCCACTACTGTCGTATTGTCGGATAGGATTTGGACATGAGCATCGTGAATAATGTCCATCCAGTGACGTAACGCAAGCCAAATTGACAACATTTCCTTGATGTTTATGTGCTTGCACAGGAATTGCGGATCCCAAAGACCCTGGCATCTCGAATCCGTTGGGATTAATGATGCACCCCAACCTGTTTGACTGGCATCCGTCATAATGGTAAAACTCGGATCCGGCAACTGCAGCGGAACTCCTTGAGTTAACCACTGAATGTTTGCCCAAGTCTGAATCTCTTGTTTCACTTGATCTGACAAGAGAACGTCTACATCGAGCGAATGAATTTTCACCCTCCAATTCTGAGTCAGGAAAATTTGAAGAGGCCGTGTGCGTAGCCGTCCCATCGGAATGAGATCCGCGGCGGCTCCGCACAGACCTATCAGTCTCATAAATTCTCTCGCCGTGACTTTGTCTGTATTCAGACAATAGCGAGCGTAACAACTAACTAATTTCGCTCTGGTTAACGGCAGACGAACGAGATTGTTGTGCGTCTCGAAGCTCATTCCCAGATGAGTGAATGACTTGGACGGCACCAGATCCGACTTCTCCTCGTTTACTATGAAACCGAGACGTCGGAGCAATAGAAGAAGATTCTGAACATCGTTCTGAAGCGTTAACTCGTTGCCGTACCTCTGAAGAATGTCGTCCAGGTAGGCCGACGTTACCGCAGACGAATGAGCTCGGAAGTAGATCATTACCGAGTTCATTACCCGAGTGAAAGCCCAGGGTGCTAGATTCAATCCGAAGCACATGGCCCGGAACTGATACACCACTCCTAGGACTGCGAAGCATAGATACTTTCGGAATGTCGGATGTACCATGACGTGAAAGTACGCATCTTTGAGATCTATGCTCGTTGCATAATCGTTCACCCGAATACTCGCTCTGACCGATCGAATCGTCTCCATATAAAACTTCGGAGCGACGATCAGCTTGTTTATCCAGCTCAAATCTATGACTGGACGGAACGAGCCGTCTGGTTTCGGAACCAGAAACAGATGGCTGTAGAATCCCAGCGATTCCTGGTTTTCTACGACCTCTACCGCGTTCTTCATTAAAAGAGACTGCACCTCTGATAGCAGAGCGTCTCTTTTCTGAGGGTTTGACGGAAGATGAGTCCACTTTGGACTTCGAGTTAATGGAGGCTTTCGTTTGAAGGATATCTTTAGACCTTCCGAAGTCACTCCTCTCACCCACGGGTCGTCCGTAATCGACGCCCACTCTTGAGAAAAACTCGACAACCTTCCGCCAACCAGAACGCGATAGAGGTTTAAGCCATCACCTCCTGGATCTGCGAGGCCTGCAGTAGGAGAAACCACGTCTTCCACGACCCGCACCTCGCCTCGTCGACCTCGGGGCGTCCGACCGATTGTCCCGGCCTGAAGGACGTCCCGAACGAGAGTCACTATCCTGACGGTCTCTCGAATAAGAGCTAGAGGACGCACCGGAACCTCTATAGGAACCTCTCTTGGGCGGATAAGACCCAGAAGTGCCCGCCTTATTCGTGTCTGTTGTATCCGACCTTTTAGGAGCGGATCTAAACAACAGAGAATCACTAGCTTTCTTTTTAATATTATCATAAATAGCGGAAAGCTTGCCGTCAAAGAGAAGATCTCCTGAGACCGAAGCGACTCTAAGAGAGTTCTTCACCTTAGAATCCACTAGTGTGGATGTAGACAGGGCTGCGTCACGTCTAACCAACTCCAGATTTGCCACTGAAAGGGCGGAGTTACACGTGGAATAAGCTACTGCCCTTGAAAGAAGTCTTAAGGAGGATTGTATATCCTGAAACTCTTCCCCTTGAAGACGCAGTGATAACGCCTTAGTAAGGTGATCTGCGTAAGATAAGGCATCTAAATTGGCTCTGTTAGACGCAATAGCTGTTTCCAACACTGCGGTTGGAATAGAAGCTGACGACTGTAATGATAGCTCTAAGTCTTCCGCCTCGTCGTCCATACGCAGAGGAACTCTCGGTATACCCTGACCTGCCGTGTCGAATTTATTCCTTGCATTAATGAAAGGCAGGTTGAGAGTATTTGCGGACAAGAAGCCTGCTTTCCCCGTCCTGGAAGCAAGTTTAAAAATAGCGTCGTTCAATAATTCAAATGTTCTTGCAACATTATTGGACTGCGACGGAAACTCGGGAGCGATGTCCCTGAACCGCTCGAAAAAATCAGAGTCCAATGACGCTATAATTCTCCTGTCCGGAAGCGCAGCAGTCTGGCCCGACGGAACAACTTGAGGAAGAAAGTGCCGGATGAAGTCCATGGCAGCTTTGTGTTGTTCCGAAAGGGATAGCTCCAATTCATCCGTATCCCTTTCACCATCCGGTCGGACCTCCCGATGTTCCCGGTCGTCCGCCCCCGATGCTTCGGCGGAGCGTACCGACCCAGCGCCGTCGGATAATTCTCGATCCGACACCGTTTCTGTCGGCTGCTGGGATGCTGCGATAAGCTGTGCTATCTGCACTAGAATGTCCGACGTTGAGACCTGCGGAGGAGCGGTCTTTCGCTGCTTCGCCGAGGGCAGCTCCGCATCAGATGGCTCCCGCATACTTTTCCTATGCGAACGTCCGGAGTCCATCGGTCTCGAATCCCTGGCTGCCGGATGGTGTGACCTGGTCGCCGAAGAATCCTTCATCGGCGAAGCTGGCAAAATATCGGAGGTCACGCAGCCAAGGTGCGGTCGTGTGCGCCGACGAGAAGAGGAAGCCTTAACAGTCTCTGCGGACTGCTTATACAACGGAGCATCCCGAGCGACGGACGTATGCTCCGCTAAAGACACATTTTGTACCACAACATCTGGTCCCAGATGTTGTTGTACGAGAGAGGGGCCTCTCTCGCTCGCGGCCCGGCTGGACCTGGACGAGCTAGGAACCGGACTAAAAGGCTTCCTCCGTTCTCGTTCACTATCCGCCGTCACTGGGTGTGCATCTATTATTTTTATAGTGCTCGCATCACCCAAAATTTCCTCTTGGACCGCATCGGACGAACCCGGCTGCCGAACCATTCGGTGAATGGACGCTACACCGGGCGAGCTAGCGGACGACATTTGTCTAATCTCCATGAGCACTTTTGCCGCTAGCTCTGTATTTATTTGTGACGACGGACGCACACTTGAAGAAGATAACATGGAAACATCACCCTGTTCTGGTTCCTCTGAAATAGAAACTGAGAGAGTAGAGTGACCTTGTGGAGAAAGAGCCGGCATCGCACTTTCTCCAGAAACAACATATCGTGACACACGTTTCCAATGTTTCTCATCCCAATGTTCACATACAGGACAGGGATTAATGCGAGAACACTGACTACAATTAATGCAATAATCATGAAAGTCAGAGGAAGATTTCTTCCTATTACAATTTGAACAAAGTCCCTTCATTGTGAAAGAACAACAATAAGTCCTAGTTACTCGCAAAAACCCCTGACACAAAGATACATAATAACATGATCCATTAATAAATGAAAAAACAATTGCAAAACAAAATAATTTTGAAAAAATATTTTTTCAGAGAAGCCCAAGTTGCTGAAAAGTAACGTTGAGCCCCGATGGATCCGATGGCAAAGTGTGGTCAAAAATTTTAAAATTATATAAAATAATTAATGAGACACTTTCGGATATATAAATGTATCTTATAATGAGATAAACTACCACAAAGGCAAACAGCCCCCCTCAAAAAAGGCTGTTGCCAATGAAAACAAACAGTGTAAACACAGTAGAAAACATGACTCCAGGCACTGAAAAAACTGGCCCGGAATCAGTCATCAATTACACTCTATCTGATGCAAAACAGAGACTCCCAGGGGAGAATCTGCAGAACATCAGATGGAAGATGCAGAACACAAACGTTATACACCCATGGGTGAAAACGTAACTATGGGGAAAATAACAGAAAACATTCTGTAACCAAGCAACTCTCCCAGGGAATTTTTAGAAATGAAACTTCTCAAAAATATGCCAAAAGCATGGGAGAATTGCAAGGGGGGACTTTAGAAGGTTAGGGGAGAGGAAACACTGAATAAGCAGTGCAACAATTAGCAAGAATGACAACAAGAGGCGTTTGCCTCGAAAATAGGCAACTTAACATAATTTCAACCAAAAATTTTAAGTACAGCCCTGATTATTTTTTGCCACTTCTTTTTTCCTCTCCTCCTTCTATCCTCCTTAGAATCACATTTTCTCCAAGAATTACGTGTCTGGCATCCTTTAAACTGAGATTTACAAGCACAAAGATCAGTGAGATGTTGACTGATGAAGGGCCAAACAGAGAATGATATTTGGCGCCAATTTCGGGACGACTGCGTCACAGCGCATGCGCAGTAGAGTCGTACTATGGAGGTCCTTTAGGACATGATTTCTTTTTGTTTTGGATGCAAATTTTGGGGATTGGGGGGCAAAATTTGTGTTTGGCCCTGGTTTTTGTGGAGTTAGCACCAGCTAAGTCTGGGTCATTGGTACAGTATAAAAATATTTTAAGTTACAGCCCTGATAATATTCTGTCACACATTTTTCCTCTCCTCCTTCTCTATCCTCCTTAGAATCACCATTTCACTAATATTTATGTGTCTGGCATCATTTAAACTGAGATTTACAAGCACAAAGATCAGTCAGATGTTAACTGATGAAGGGCCAAACTTAGAAATGATTAATGGCGCCAATTTCGGAACGTCCTTGACACTGCGCATGCGCAGTAGAGGTGAAGTGTGGAGGTCCATTCAGGACATGTTTTCTTTGGTTTTAGATGCAAATTTTGGGGATTGGGGGGCAAAATTTGTGTTTGGCCCTATATTTTAAGAGTTAGCACCAGCAACTATGTCTGGGTCATTGGTACAGTATAAAAATATCCCAGAGTGGGTCTGACTGAACCCCAAAATATTTGTTCTCATAGCACAGTGATAACAAAGGCACCCCAAAACACACTCATTCCTGTCCCAAGGTGAAAACAAAGGTACCCAAGAAGTTTCGTGAAGATCAGTTCACAAATGTTAAAAAATTTATAGTAATTTATACTTACCAATGACCCAGACATAGCTGGTGCTAACTCTTAAAATATAGGGCCAAACACAAATTTTGCCCCCCAATCCCCAAAATTTGCATCTAAAACTAAAGAAAACATGTCCTGAAAGGCCCTCCACACTTCGCCCCTACTGCGCATGCGCAGTGTCAAGGACGTTCCGAAATTGGCGCCATTAATCATTCTAATAACCAGTGCCTGGTAAGCGCTATGTACTCAGCGGGGAGGCAAGAGTTCCCAACTCCTGGGAGGGCCATCCCCGTCTGGGTCATTGGTAAGTATAAAAAATATATAAATTACTATAAATTTTTTAACATTTTTATACTGTACCAATGACCCAGACATAGCTGAATAGTAAAAAGGCTGGAGGGCCAAGGACATAGAGCAAAATGGAATACGCTCAATAAAATAAAATAGAGTCATCCCCTGTAGGGAAAAAGAAGTAATAGGCCTTACATGTATCTTTCTTATTTATGATAAATTAGAAAGATACAACCCCTTCCAAAATTGAGCTTCATACATCCATGTACTCTATTAATATCCAATATAATCCTTATACTAATAATTTTTAAAGTAAGCCAATAAATAAAGTAAGTCTAGAGAATAGAGACTCTTATACTCCTAAAAGTGTCTGAGGATTGCATAATCATGTCCGTTGACATATGCAATATTCAAAAGCTATACTTTAAAAACTAAGACTTGAATGAATTTTAAAAACCTAAACTTCTCACTAAACAACCATCCCAATAACAGCTCAGAATTACTAACTCCGGAGGAGGTATCCCCTTGTTTTCATAGTAAAACAGGTGACCCAAGGGAACACCCTCCCCCCCCCCCCCCCTTTTTCTTGCCCTGGGTCAAATAGCCCAGAGCGAAGAGGGCAGCCGAACGGAGACACTGCCGAAACAGACAGCCTACCTAGCTATAGTAGCAACTGTTAAGTAATGACATTCTGAGCAGTAGATAATAGACCTAACAATAGAGGCCTCCAGAAATGGACTCGATATTTCTGAGATAAAATTCATGAATGTTGATGGCTGAGCGCAATGAGCGGCCTTCAAAAATCTATAATAGCGACACTATTAATGTAAGCCCAAGAAGTAGAAGAACTCTTACTTCATGAGCCGAAATCTTAAGCACAACTGCTAAGTCAATGATATACCATAAGCAGTACCGATAGTTAATAGAATCCATTAACAATAAAATGGAGCGTAACATCCTTCTACTAGACATCAAAGACAGAAGAAGCTTACGCCCATAGTAATAAACAGATATCTGTTTATAAATACATAAACTGTACCCGGAAAGAGTAAAGGCCTATGCCCATACGAAGACGGAAGGACCTTAAAATAATAGGTTCCGGATAATAGGAGCCTAACTCTTATGCAACAATCCAACCTAAATAGTAACGGAAGTATAGATTCCGAAACTATGAAAGTGAAAATCATCCATCGATAGTGCATGAAACTCACTGACTCTACAGTAAAAGAGAAACCAACAGAATTACTGTCTAAAAGGTCAGAATTTGAAAACTACTGTTTCCAGAGGCTCAAATGATTACTTAGCTAAATAAGAACCGAAGTTAAAATCCGTATAGGAATTTATTCTAAAGATTCTAAGTCTATTTATCAAAAAGTTACTAACTGACTTAGATAAAGAGACAAAAGACTCAATTGTAAACTATCGTAGAGTGCATAGGTATGAGGTAACATAAACCTATAACCTAAATAATAACAGGCTGCAGTAGATCTTGTGAAACAAGTATACTAAAAAATAGCAATGAGTAGTATGGAGGGATCAACAATATGAACATAATGATCCCTACACCACGACGGAAGAGCCTCCACTTTAGCCGCATAGAATAGTG
Organism: Pictodentalium vernedei; assembly: GCA_031216915.1. Classification (NCBI taxonomy): domain Eukaryota; kingdom Metazoa; phylum Mollusca; class Scaphopoda; order Dentaliida; family Dentaliidae; genus Pictodentalium; species Pictodentalium vernedei. The sequence goes on along the minus strand of CM062297.1, from coordinate 508,315,804 downwards.
AAGAAGAGGATCTCCTATAGTAAGAAATCGCGTCCAAAGCTCGTCCAGTACAGTGCTTACAATGCAATACGGACCACACAACGGAATACATGAAGGTTGCGACCTTGCTGGTTGTGATAAAGATGACACGATTTACCCAGTGAAAAAGATCCTCACATAGAGGAAGATTTCACGTTAAGACCCACAGTAGACAAGAGAGTAAATTACTCATGATCTCTGTGAAGATAGAGATGCTATCAACAGAAAAGTATTGTGGTTGTTTATCTTAGCAATACCTGCTAAAACAACAGCGCCGGAGGATACGCGTATCCTATCATTCCGTCCTATAGATCAATAGAGCGTTAACAATATTAGCTCAGAGATCTGGACAAGCCAACACATACGTCTGCAATTGATTAGCAAGCTGTGTCATAAATAAATCATCATTGGGCGCTCCCATAGATAGCAAATCTGATTGAATACTTGTTTGTTGAGAGTCCATTCTGACAGCAACAAGCGACCCGTAAGAGAACGGGAGTCCGATAAAACAATCAGACGACCCGGAATATGACGGACCAAAACTGAACTTGGTGTACTATAACCAACAGACGGATTCTTTCCATTAAATTGAATAACAGAAACGAAAGAGTGCCTCCCTGGTTCCGGAGATACGCCACTACTGTCGAATTAAAGGACAGGAATTTGGGCATGCGTTTCTGAATAATGTTCATGCAATGACATAAAGCAAGCCTAAAAAACATTATTCCGCAGAAGAAAACTGATTGCTAAAAGACTGCGGAACCCAAAGACCCTGGCACTTCGAATCCGTAGGGATCAGTATTATATCCCAATCTGTTTGACTGGCAACCGTCATAACAGCCACACTCGGGTCCGGCAACTGCGGCGGCACTCTCTGAGTCAACCACCGAATGTTTGCCCCAGTCTGAATCTCTTGTAACACTAGATAGACAAGAGAACGTGTGAATCGAGCAATTCATGGATTGCCGAAAAGTTGCCGTCGAAGAGAAGCTCCTCCGAGAACGAAGCGACTCTGAGAGAGTTCTTAACCTTACTATCCACGCGTGTGGATGTAGCTAGGGCTGCGTCACGTCTAACTAACACCAATCAGCCACTGAAGGGCGGAGTTATACGTGAACAAACTACTGCCCTCAAAAGAAATTACATTGAGAATAATATCCCGTAAATCTTTTCTTGAAGACGTAATGATAACGCCTCAGTAAGGCGGATTACGTATAATAAAGCGTCTAAGTTAAGTCTACTATACATAATGTCGTTCCCAACATTGAAATTGGAAAAGACATAAACGGCGAAAAAGAATATATGCAGTCTTTAATCACACCGTCTAGACGCATATGAACTCTCGGTATGCCCTGCTCTGCCAAAATAAACTATTTGTATAAATGATAAAATGGCAGAAATGAGCAACGCGGACAAGAAACTAAACTATCATGCTTAGTAGCAGGCTAGTATATATATATATAGCGTCGAAAAATAAAACACATGTTGTAATGACAATATTGGACTGCGTCGGTAAGTCAGGGACAATGTCCCTGAACCGATCGAAAAATCCGAGTCCAATGATGCTATAAGTCTCTTATCCAAGATCGCAGCAATGAAGTCCGAAATAATAATCACTGGAAGATAATGCCAGAAGATATGAAAGGCATCTTCCGATACTACTAAAGGGAAAACTCGAAATCTTTCGAATCCCTTTCGCCATCCTGTCGGACCCTATAAAGCGTTCGGTCGTCCGTACCAGATGCAACCGCGGACCGCACCGACCCAGCGCCGTCGGATAATTCCTGATACGACCGAGAAACTATCAATTGCTGGGATGCTGCGAAACAACTGTGCTAACTCGGATAGCACGTCCGTCACTGAGGCCTGAGGAGAAGCGGTCTTACGATGCACTGCCGCTGGAAGCTCCGTGATCGTTACCCCGTGCATACTACCAATATGCGAGCGAACGGAGTGTATAGGCCTTGTGTCCCTTGGCTACCGGATGGCGCGACCTATTCGCCGTGGAATCACTGAATGCCGAAACTGATCGGATACTCGAGGTCACGTAGCCAATGTGTGGTCGTGTGCCCTGCTGTGAGGATGAGGAAGCATTAAAGACAGTCTCTCGGACTGTCAATATAACGGAGCGTCCCGACCAACGGACATATGCTCCGAATGTAAAATATCTGAACCACAACATGCGGTCCCCTATGTTGTTGGGCGAGAGAGGGACCTCTCTCGCTCACAGACCGGACGGACCTGGACAAGCCAGGAACCGGACTAACAGGCTTCCTCCGAGTACTAAAGTAATTAAAGTGCTCGCATCACCCAAATCTCCTTCCTAGACCGCAACGGACGAACCCGGCAGCCGAACCATTCGATGAATGTACGCTACACCGGGTGAGCTAGCGAATGTCACTCCGTAGGCGATAGACATATTCCATGAGCACTTATTGCCGCTAACTCTTCATTAACTATGACGACAGAGGCACACTTTTGAAAGACATCTCCATAACTCTTCGAACAAGAAACCAGAAATGCTTGGTTAGCAAGCATAAAATAATAATATATATAACGTCGTTCAATAATTCAAAAGTTTGTGTGACATTATTGGACTATGTCGGAACTGAGGGACGATGTCCCTGAACCGAACCAAAAATTTCTAAGTCCACCGACGCTATCAGTTTCTTATCCGGCATCGCAGCATTCTGGTCCGACGAAAGAAGCTGTAGAAGACCAAGTCAGATGACATACACAACAGCATATGTTGTTCCGAAAGGGAAAGCTCGAAATCCTCCGAATCCCTTTCGGTATCCCGTCGGACCGGATGAAACTTTCGGACGTCCGTACCCGCTTCCGCGGAGCGTCCCGACCCAGCATCGTCGGATAAAATATATGCGACAGATTCAGTTGATGCTGGGATGCTGCGATAAACTGTGCTATTAAGGAAAGCACGTCCGTTCCCGAGGCCTGTGCAGTAGCGGTCTTACTATGCATTGCCGCCGGAAGCTCCGTGTACGTTGACTCCCGCATACTTCCTATGCGAACGTCCGGAGTCTGCAGGCCTCGTGTCCCTGGCTACCGGATGGTGTGACCTGGTCACCGAAGAATCCTTGATCGGCGAAGCTGGTAATATATCGGCGGTCACGCAGCCAAGGTGCGGTCGTGTGCGCTGACGAGAAGAGGAAGCCTTAGCAGTTTCAGCGGACTGCCTATACAACGGAGCATCCCGAGCGACGGACCTATGCTCCGCTTGCGACACATTTTGTACCACAACATCTGGGGCCAGATGTTGTTGAACGAGAGAGGGGCCTCTCTCGCTTGCCGTCCGGATGGACCGGAACGAGCTATGAACCGGACTAAAAGGCTTCCTGCGTTCTCCCTCCGATCCGCCGTCACTGGGTGTGCATTAGGTTAATTTATAGTGCTCGCATCACCCCAAAATTCCTTCTAGATTGCAACGGACAAACCCGGCTGCCGAACCATTCGGTGAATGGACGCTACACCGGGCGAGCTAGCGGACGTCAAAGGCCGTCGAACCTACTAGGGTCCTCTTAGGCAATTGGCGTATTTACATGAGCACTTTTCCGCTAGCCCTTCATTAATTGTGACGACGGAGGCACACTGTTGGAAGACATCACAGATACATCACCCTAATCTTGATCGTCTGAAATAGAAATTGATAAAGTAGAGTGACCCTGCGGGGAAAGGACCGGAGTGTCCAAATCCCCAACAACATACCGTGACATACGCTTCCCATATTGTCATCGAAATCATACGATACAGAACAGGAGTTAATGCGAGTACACTGACCACATATAGAATGATAATAAAGTCAGAGGAAGACTTCCTCTTAAAACAATTGATCAATATCCTTTCAATGTGAAAAGAAAACAAGTCCTAGTACTCGCACTAACCCCTGGCAATCAAAATACATAATAATAATATGATCCATTAATATAGAAAAAATAATTGAAATCAAAATATTTTGAAAAAATATTTTTTCAGAACAGCCCAAGTTTCTGAAAAGTAACGTTGAGCCCCAATGGATCCCAAGCCTAAGTGTGGACAAAAATTTTAAAAATATTTTAAACAATTTATTCAACACTTACGAACAATAATAATGTATCTAGTTATGATTAAAATAACATCAAGATATTATTTTTTAGAAATCCCCCCCTCACACAGAGGGCTGTTGTAAATGTAAACAATGAGTGTAAAAACACTAAAATAAGACTCCAGGCACCCAGGCCCGAAATCAGTTACCAAAAATACACTATCTGATGCAAAACAGAGACTTCCAGGGAAGAAACTGCAGAACATCAGATGGTAGATGCAGAACCCAACGCCTAACCACCCGTAGGTGAAGACGTAAACATGGGGAAAGAACAGAATTCATTCTGTTATTCAGCTAAAACTCCCAAGAAAATTTAGTAATAATAATTACAAAAACTATGCCAAAAGCATGGGAGAATAGCAAGGGGGAACTTAAAGGACAGGGAGAGAGGAAAACACTTAAAAAACAGTGTAACTAAATAATCAGAATGACAACAAAATGGCTGCTGCCTTGAAAATAGGTAACTTAACATAATTTCATTAAAAAATTTTAAGTTACAGCCCTGATAATATTCTGTCACACATTCTTTTCCTCTCCTCCTTCTCTATCCTCCTTAGAATCACCATTTCACTAATATTTATGTGTCTGGCATCATTTAAACTGAGATTTATAAGCACAAAGATCAGTCAGATGTTAACTGATGAAGGGCCAAACTTAGAATGATTAATGGCGCCAATTTCGGAACGTCCTTGACACTGCGCATGCGCAGTAGGGGCGAAGTGTGGAGGGCCTTTCAGGACATGTTTTCTTTAGTTTTAGATGCAAATTTTGGGGATTGGGGGGCAAAATTTGTGTTTGGCCCTATATTTTAAGAGTTAGCACCAGCTATGTCTGGGTCATTGGTACAGTATAAAAATATAAGCTGTGTAGAAGTTGTGACAAAAAACTGATTGAACCTAATTTCGGTACAAAATGGCCACTGGCAGCCATCTTGAATTTTGGACCGCACCCAGAAACACTCGTTCTCGTCCCAAGGTGATAACAAAGGTACCCAAGAAGTTTTGTGAAGATCGGTTCATAAATACAGCCTCTAGCCCGAGCCGTATTGACATGTGCACTTACAGTGTATAAGTTGCACTGAATAAATCAAAGTTCATCAAATTTGCATAATTTCTGCACGAGAAAAAAACCAGTACTATATGTGATGTATTCCATGTTACTAAACATTCATACAAAAATTTATTCAAATCAGAACTTTCATACAGATGTTCTGTACAAAAGACTGATTGCACTAATTTTGGTACAAAATGGCTGCTGGTGGCCATCTTGAATTTCGGACCACACCCCAAAACACTCGTTCTCATCCCACGGTGATAACAAAGGTACCCAAGTTCGTAAAGATCGGTTCATAAATACGGCCTCTAGCCTGAGCCGTATAGAAGTTGTGTACAAAAAACTGATTAGACCTAATTTCGGTACAAAATGGCCACTGGCAGCCATCTTGAATTTTTGACCACACCCAGAAACACTCGTTCTCGTCCCAAGGTGATAACAAAGGTACCCAAGACGTTTCGTGAAGATCGGTTCATAAATACAGACTCTAGCCCGAGCCGTATTGACATGTGTACTTACTGTGTGTAAGTAGCACTGAAAAAATCAAAGTTCATCTAATTTGCATAATTTCTGCACGAGAAAAAAACCCGTATTATATGTGATGTATCCCATGGTACTAAACATTCACACAAAAAATTATTCAAATCAGCGCTTTCATATGGAAGTTCTGTGCAAAAATCTGATTGCACCAAATTTGGTACAAAATGGCTGCCATCGGCCATCTTGAATTTCGGACCGGACCCAAAAACACTCGTTCTCGTCCCACGGTGATAACAAAGTTACCCAAGGAGTTTCGTAAAGATCGGTTCATAAATACGGCCTCTAGCCCGAGCCGTATTGGCATTTGCACTTACAGTGCTGAAAGTAACACCAAAAAACATCAAAGTTAGTCTAATTTGCATAATTTAGGCACGAGAAAAAAAACCGTATTATATGTGATGTATCCCATGGTACTAAACATTCATACAAAAAATTATTCAAATCAAAGCTTTCATATGGAAGTTCTGTACAAAAAACAGATTTCTGCATCGTCGGTACAAAATGGCAGCTGGCAGCCATCTTGAATTTCGTACCGCACCCCAAAACACTCATTCTCGTCCAACGGTCATAACAAAGGTACCCAAGAAGTTTCGTAAAGATCGGTTCATAAATACGGCCCGAGCCGTATCCAATTGTTGACGGACAGACGGACGGACAGACGGGCGAGGGGCCATGGCATAAGCTCAAATTTGGCTTTGCCAAAGTTGAGCTAATTATTTGAAAATCATCAGATCCACCAGGCAAAAATTTTTATATTTGGTATTCAGCATTGTTGGGAGGGGGGATTCAAAGTTTTTCAACACAAGTCCACAACTTGGTTCAGTATGAGGAATGTTCTTTGATAATCTTAAGATCTAGCTTTCAGAATCTTTAGCTATTTGATTCACAGCATCTATATAATCCTTATGAAGGCAGATTCTAGTTTGTTCAAATTGAGCCCCTAGGTTTATATTTGGGCTCCTTATAGGAACACAAATTTCAGATCCACCATTCAGAATCTTTTTATATTTGGTATACAACACCCTGGGATGGGTGGATCAGATTAGACAGTTTGTTCAAGTGAAGTTTGTGGTTTCATATTTGGGATCCCTATACAAGTTTAAATTGCAGACAAGGGCAAAATGAGGCACACTCTTTAAAATTCTCCTCTGATACACCAGTAAAAATCGTTTTCCTTTTGGTACACAGCATTCTCAAGGTGTGGGGGGAACAAAATTTCTACTTAAAAACATATCCCAATGATATCTTTGTTTACTGCCATTTCACTCCATTTCTTCACAAACTAATGGCTTCCAGGAATATTTCACCAAATTTCAACCCCAAATTTTTATCAACCCAGGTTGTCTTTTCATGATGGAGGGAGGGGGAATAGGGAGGGTCTGGGTGTTTTGTAATCTCTAACCTAATGTAGTGAGTGTGCTGGGAGTGGGGAAGGGGCAAGCGGCTAAAAACATACATCATTTTTAGAGTGCGTTTTGGGTGCCAGTCATTGCAATTTGCACACATGTACATGGTGACACTTCCTTTTTGCTTCCGTCTGTCTGATTCCCCACTTTTTGGCTCACTGGAGCCTCAGGTTCGAATTACACATCAGAGTTTTGAAAGAATTTAGTTTTAGTCAAAGTAGATGCACAAGTACTATATATGCAATAGCTGGAGTCATACCAATTTTAACCTCTTTAGAACTGCTCCCCACCCCCACCCACACCCTGCAAAAAGAGAAGAAAGTTTTTAATGAGGCAAGATTCTGATGATGAGGGTGGTACCTTAGAAACCATTGTTAATGGTGTATATATTTTATCAACATATTATAAATCTTATTTTGTCCAAGCAATTATTACTAATGCACATAATTTTTTTTCGGAATAAAAAGTCACATTCTGAGTGAATGATCATCAATTACAGGTTGTCAAATCCCCAGCCCCAAACATAAAAAAAACCTCTTCATTCAAATTTCTTCTCAGGTTTTGCTTTCTAAACATAGCCCATGTTCTCTCAATGGAATGAGCTGAGTGCATTCCAATGAGGGAGCACACTTTGTTGCAAGAGCAAAACTTCAATAGTTTTAGGTTGACAGTAAGAAAACAATATTTTGATATTTTGTCATGTCAGGGAAAAGGGATAGGGTTAAGGATAAGAATAGTGTTGGGGGGTTAACCGAGAATACAACTCGATGTCGGTATTAAAAAACACCGACCGACGTGATCACAGAAAACCGTCGTCCCGGTAACATGCACGGTTAATTTATTTATGGCATGCCATGACGCAATCTCACGGCCTTGTGGTACGTTTTGGCGTAAAAATGGCTGAAACAACCAAACAACCTAGCCCAGTGTGGCAGTACTTCTGAGAACAGGTAAGCAGGGCTTGCCTTGAGTCGGGGCCGATCGGCCCTGGCCCCGAGAGGCCCCTTCTCGGGGCTTTTTTTTTCAGCCCTGACTTTTTTTCAGTCTTGGCTCCCGAAATCTGTGTTGGTAGGTTTGGGCAACAAAATTTTGCGAGATTAATTTTTCTATTCACATCTCATTCACGCAAGTGTGATTACAATAGAAGAAGCAGCAAATAACAGATAAAATAATAATACAAACTGTTTTTGTCTGATTCGAATTAACATCCACCTAAATCTGCATGAAAACTAAGAAAATCCCAAGATTAAACAAAAAAAAAACAACACATTTACGAGACTTCGAAAGCACGCTTGTCAACTAATGGGGGAATTCCCTTCAATCCCACAATACTATGCGTGGGTACATCCGATCCTAACATCTGAATAAATGCAACACTAGACACAGAAACTGCCGTCAAAATAAATGTACGAAATAAAATAAAATGTGTACCTGTGTCTACGTGGAGCGCATTCCATTTCTGAAATATCCAAAGCTGTGGGGAATTTTCATGGATTGAAATTATTTAAACGGTAAACTGAAATGTTTTTCAATTTTTTCTTTGAGACAACCCTTGCATCAAAAGTATAAATTTTATAGTAAATTTCCTTTCTTATTATACCTACCGAAATTGTTTACTACAGGCTTGCACTACAGTGGAAGAACCTAACTCGGATAAAATACTCTCTATTTTAATCTTTCCCAAGATTTGGGAAAGAAAAGTGGTGTAAAAACACCACGAAAAAAATAAGCCAAAACTGGGTCGAGTGCCATCGGCGCACACCCAGTATGGGACGCTCTTCCATAGTACAAATCCACGACTTCTGTAAAACAGTGCGCAATGCGTCAATTCGTCATTCTTTTGATTCCGAACAACACAGGAGTTATGTGATCAGCGGGGAGGAAGGATTCTTACCTGAATAAGAAGACGGGAGGGCCTCCATGTAAACAATTTCGGAAGGTATAATAAGAAAGGAAATTTACTATAAAATTTATACTTCTTATCAACCTACCTCAATTGTTTACTACAGGCTGAATAGACAAAAGGCTGGAGGGAATCACATAACCAACCCACACATAACTCAATAGCACTGGGACCGTGGACAGAGGAAGAGATCCCTAGGCCTATCAAACCATAGCATCACAAACATTAGAAAAGACAGTGAAAGATGAGGCGTATGGTGAAGTGTGACGCATTGACAGAAAGGGCAGTAACAGCACAAAGCTGGAACTGACCCTGAAAAAAGCTGGAAGGCTGGGATAGACAACAGCCTGAGCCGAAGAAAGAGGGCCCCAAGGTTCTCTGTCGGCTCCTGCAACTGTCGCAGATAAAAGGAGAATGTAGCATTTCTCCAGAAGGCTGCCAGTATAACATTCGTTATCCGACAACATGACAGAGTTATTATAAGAGAAAGACAATGCACGCACCTCGTGGCAGAAAAAACAATTGGTAATACAATCACCAGTAGCTAGACGAGAGGAAGCTGCACGAATAGCAAGACAAGTCCATCAAGAAATGGATGCAGGAGAGATCTGGCATGGGGGAAAACGCATATTCATCCAGGATAAAGGCGTGAACGCCCCCACCCCCAAGCAGAGCAGCGCCCAAGAAAGTGACCATCTTGGAGTAAACTGCAAAGTCCTAGGCCTTTTCAAGGAAAAGAGCTGAACAAGCTTGGAGAGGCAAGGATGAGTGTCGAAACAATGCGGTATCACATAGGAAAAAAATGTCTCCGAAGCATGGACATGTACCCATTGCTGAAGACCCCCAGAAACAAACATATACCAGAAACTCCGCAAACGGTGTGATCGAAGGAGTGACAGAAGCAACAGAGTGATCGCACACCATCGACAGAAGAACCTTCCACTTAGCCACAGAGGCTAAACCAGTGGAGTGAGTGACTCCTTGAAGAAGAAAAGCAACTCCACTGCGTGTCTCGAAAAACCACTACGGAGGAGACATGACCCGATAAAAGACATGTGCGAAGGCACAATGAAGTCGGGTCAATGTAAAACCTCCTCGGGCGACTTTGGCAAAGAAAGTCGCGAGGTAGAGGAAGGCATGTTGGAACCGCTGCTAACAGAGAGTGGAGCAGATTGATCCACACCCACCGAGGTGACGAGTGTGATCGAAAGGATTCGACGACTGCAGGTTCATATCTGGGCGAGAACCTGAGGCGGAATCGGAACCGGTAGGAAGGCGTAGCCGACAAGACCATCCCAAAGGAGGGCCAGAGCGTCCACGGCGCAAGCCAGAGCATCTGGACACGGGGACACAAAAGTGTCCACCGGATGGTTCCAACGAGTCGCAAAAGAGCGATGGAACCCGCCATGTGGAACATCCACCTGGTGAAAATGACCCTTGCCCCGACGGGACAGGAAGTCGGCTAGGACATTCAGACGACTGGGAATGTGACGAACAGCCACCCCAGCATGGACATCCTGAGCGAGCAGTATAAGATCCCAAGCCAATTCGTACATTGGAACAGAGTGCGTGCCACCCTGGTTCCAAATGTAAGCAACCACCGTCGAATGGTCGGACAACAGAAGGACCTGGCGATTCGACAGGTGAGGGATCCACTGCCTGAAAGCCAGAAGAGCGAGAAGCTCCTTCTGGTTGATGTGTATAGCTGCATGATCTTGGTCCCACATCCCGTGAATGGAAAGACCTAGAGGATCCAACGTCGCACCCCATCCGAGATCGCTGACATCTGCCGTCAGAACCCGATCGGACATGGGTAAGTCCAACGGAACACCCTGCGAAAGCCACTGGACATCCACCCAGAGGAGAAGGTGAGGATCAAGATATTCTGGAAACTGAAGCACCAGATCCAGAAAATCTACATTCGGCCTCCAACGACTGAGCAGAAAGTGTTGGAGAGGTCTGACATGCAGCCGACCTAGAGGAATGAGATCCGTCACCGAACAGCAGAGACCGATTAGCCGGACAATACTCCGGCCGTCACGGATGTGGACTGGGACAGAGTCGGAGCAAAAGCTGAGAGAATCACAGCCTTGGCCTGGGGAACCGCCACTAAATTGAATTGTGTGCGGAAAGCCATCCCCAGATGATAAAGCGACTGAGAAGGGACCAGGTCCAACTTCTCCTCGTTGACTCTGAAACCTAGCGACGTGAGCAAGCTCAACAGAGTGGCGACATCCGACTCCAGTAAGGCAGCATTGGAATGCCCCTGGAGGATATCGTCCAGATATGCCGAAGTAGTCACCCTGGACTGTGTGCGATGGAAAGCTATCACATGCGACATCAGTCTGGTGAAGGCCCAAGGAACCAGGTTGAGGCCGAAAGGCATGGCCTTGAACTGGTAAACTCGCCCCAGAAAAACGAACCTGACATACTTCCGTAACGCCCAATGAATCGGAACGTGAAAGTAAGCGTCTCACAGGTCGAAGCTGGAAGCGAAATCTCCCTGGTGAATTGAACGGAGGACCAACCTGAAAGTCTCCATGCTGAACTTGGGAGCAATGATAGACTGGTTCAGGAAACTCAGATCGATAACCGGTCGGAGTCGGCCGTCCTTCTTCGGCACCAAGAACAGGCGGGAATTGAAACCCACTGACCTAATGTTCTTGATGACCTCAATCGCCCCCTTTGTCAGGAGATTGTCTATCTCCGTGGACAAAAGTTCCCGACGTAAAATGTCTGAAGGAACTGTGGTTGGAAGAGGCACCCTGGACAGAGTGGGGTGCCGTCGGAAGGATATTCGCAGCCCGGACCAAACAACATCTAACATCCAAGGATCGGATGTGATGGTGGCCCAACGGTCTGCGAACTCTGCTATCCTTCCTCCAACCTGGGACGAGTCGAGGTGAGGACCTTCATTTCGAACCCCGACGAGGCTCGCGAGAGGAGAAAACACCTCCTCTACTGAATGAACAATCCTGGGACTTCCCTCAAGACTGCCGGCGCTTACCCTTACCCCTTGAGGAAGAAGTAGAAGCGGTGGCAGAAGGATCAGCCCCTTTGCTTCGCAGAGGAAGCAGAGGGTACCTGTTAGGCTTGGAACGGCCCGTGCCTACCCTAGAAGGCTGATCAAGCTGAAGAAACAGCAGCTGATCGTTGGAATGACGTAGGACGTCATCCCGGACCGTCAACACAGAACCATGGAAAAGTTGCGGACTTGCCAAAAAAAGCAGATCGAAGAGTAGCGCACTGCTCCTCAGGAAGGGATCGGCCTGTGTCCAGCACAGAGTCCCTTCAAACTAATTCCAGATTAGCCGTGTTACAGGCATGCATGTGAGTAAGATGCATGAGCGCCTTGGACAGCACACGCAAAGGAGCCTGTACCTCGTCAAACTTATCTGGAGGCAGATAAGCATCTAAGGCTGAGACAACGTGATTGGAGAGAGAAAGCATAGCAAGCATCTCTCTCGATAAGCCCAATGTGGACTCCAGAATCGTCATCGGAATGACGGCAGACTTGGACTTGGAAAGCCCAAGGGAATTGGAGTCCTGATCCAAAACCGTCAAAGTCTGGTAGACCGACGGATTGGCGGAATCGTTAAGAACGATAACGAGCCGGAGGCAAAAAGGTGTCAACCCTGGTGAAGAACGGAGCCTTCATAGCCTTGGAACTTAGCTTAGAGTCCAAGGCTGAAAATGCTTCAACCAACTGTACCGACGGGCACGGTCGAAGACGCTCAGAAGCGGGTTGCTCCATAGGCTGTTGGCGCGCAACCGATGATCGTGGCCTGGCTGACATTGTCGACTGGTTAGATGGTTTGAGATCTGGAAGGAACCCAAACACGAAATCAAGAGCTGCCCCCAAGTCCGAAGACTGCTGGCTCTCGACATCAAGCAAGTCTGACTCTTCCCCTGAGTCGGAAGACACATAGCCCATCGTGGGCAAACCAGCAGACGCCTCCCATGGTGTCGGAACACCAGGGGGATCAGAAAGCGGCCTGTTTCCAATCCCGGGAGGCGGCGCCATAGGGGGCGTCTGGAAACCACTCGCTGCCTCGCTGGAAGCAACGGGAAGGCTCTTTGACAGAACCTGAGTGAGTAAGGAGAGGGCCTCCCTAAGCTCACTGCCCATACTGGCCGGTTCGACAGGGGAACGAACTGGCAAAGTGGCTTCACCTCTGACCCTCTTAACCAGCGAAGGGTCACGATCCTCCAAAACACCAGACATGGGACGACGGGCGGCAGCCGAAACGTCTGAAGGCAGACGTGTATAGGGGTGTGACACACCCCGAGGATCAACATAGCGGGAACTGATGAGAGTCACCGCGGACCTCTGCAGGGCAGAAGGTCCAGGCTGCACAAAAGACGTTGGTCCCCCAAAACTGGTCGTGTGGCCAGAATGAGTGGACAGAAACGCCACGGAGTTCATAGTGTCCCACTAAGAACAACCGAATCCAATGACAACTGTGGTGCTCGACAGCGCAGAGACCACAGGAGAGGGTCCGGCCGGCAGCCACTTCCAACGTCGCCGAGTTGAAGTCAGGGAAGGCTGAGGCCGATACCCCCACGTCTACACAACCAGACACCGCAGCAGACCACTGCAGGTATAAAACTACTGTGCTCAATGGCTGAGAGGACACAGTAGGGGGTTCAGTCAGCAGCCCCATCTGACTTCGCCAAGTGGAAGTCTGGGAAGGCTGAGGCCGAAACCCCACAACCACACTACAGACATCCCTGCAGACCCTGGCAGGGAGAAGCCGAGGCCAGCTAAAAACGGTGCCCAATGACGTTGTAGACGGAACAGCAGTAGCAGCAGATACGACGGGAGCTGTTGGAACTGGCGGAAAAGCGGAGAGAGCCACCAAGCTCGGCCTCCAAAGGAGGAGTCACAACCCTAGTGACAACCTCAGATGTCGACTGGAGAGGGCGCATAGTCCCGGAACCAGGCATCTCTACACCAGAAATCCAACAGCTCCCGCAGTATCCACCACGGTAAAACACTGCACATTCCCCACGGAAGGGGAATAACTCTCACCAGACATGGTCAAATCGGGAAGCCCCAAAACGACAGCGGTCCCCACCCCCCGCTTGTGCGGGAGGAACTGCACAACCCCCCCGGAGGGGGAGCAATTCTCACCAGACGTGGTCGAATCGGGCGACCCCGAAACGATAGCGTTCCCCACCCCCCGCAGGAGCGGGAGGAGCTGCACATCCCCCACAGAGGGGGTAAACTCACATCAGATGTGGTCGAGTTGGGAGGCTCCCGAAACGACAGCGTTCCACACCACCCGCGGGTGCAGACGAAACGGACACGAGAAAGCACCAATGGCGAAGACAAAAGGAATTGCCCTAAAGGAACCGAACTGGAAAGAACAGAGGTGAGAGCAGTAGAAGAAAAAGGTGAACTCAACAGAAACAGAAAGTAGAAGAACACCCTCAACTTACGAGAGAAGGTGGCAGAACCCAGACGGCCGACACCAAACTCCTATAACAATTAAATTTTTATCAACCGAAAAATTCATTGTCGAATCGCGATGACACGATGTCGCAAACAAAACATTCGAGAAAACGGAATATTAAATAATATACAATGAGAATGTGGTTGAAAATATAAACGAGAATATATAAAACACAGTCCTGTTATTATACGATCTTCAGATCCATAAATCCAGTCACAGGAAAACCATTATCGACGAGTTAAAATATCACTGTTACTTTAGCAAAGATGGCACACACACATCCACCACATGTGCGGATAATCAAAAGAATGGCGAATTGATGCATTGTGCACTGTTTTACGGAAGTCGTGGATTTGTACTATGGAAGAGCGTCCCATACTGGGTGTGCGCCGATGGTGCTCGACCCAGTTTTGGCTTATTTTTTTCGTGCTGTTTTTACACCACTTTTCTTTCCCAAATCTCGGGAAAGATTAAAATAGAGAGTATTTTATCCGAGTTAGGTTCTTCCACTGTAGTGCAAGCCTGTAGTAAACAATTGAGGTAGGTTGATAAGAAATACACACCCCACATGCCATAATATGTACGAAACGTCCTAAAATTTTATCAACAAAAATTCCAATATGTCTATGTACGAAACGTCCAGCACCCACATGATGGGTCCAAGTCGTTTCGCCCCCGGGATTTTTTTTTTCTAAGCAAAAGCAATCAAGTAAGGTTGCCATTGGAAAGAATGTAACAACATAAAATTACCCCAAAAGGCCCGACCTCAATATCTGGGGGACTTTTTTTCAGGCCTCCAGCAGGTCCCGACCTCAACATCTGGGGGACTTTTTTTTAGGCCCCGACCATTTTACTCAAGGCAAGCCCTGAGGTAAGTAAATAACATAATTCAACAAACTTCAGAAGCCAGTAATCCTACTCATTGAGTTTCATGCATTTAGGGGCGAATCATTTGATTGACGTACAAAGTGGTAACTGCATTTCATGTATTTTATCTACCATTTACTCCCAAAAACACAATCGCAGACAGAAATACTAATAGTGATAAAAATGCGGTGATAAAAGATCTAGTAACGCTATTGCAATAGCGATAAATGTCATGTGACATCGCAAGCGAAGAACGCACGTGCGCCTGACGGACTGTTTCAGTGGTACGGACAATGTCAAGTCATTTCCATCAAAAACTTGTAATGCTGTAATGAACAATGCATCAAATTTGCCTCAACAAACATTCCACGATGCAGGGAATTGCACAATCCACCATTGAAAACACCAAAACAAACCAGAGGCTCAAGTGAGCCTAAAACACTCACCTGGCTCAGGTTGTCAAAAGAGATGAGTGTATCTGGGAAGGGACTTTTGAGGTAGAGACCATGAAAAGTGGAGAAAACTAAAAGATTTGGGCTTGTATTTTTGATATTTATTTCAACAAGACTAGTAATGGGGATAACATACATGATCCATGGCACTGACGGCAAATTAGTGCTACAAACTGATAGATACCTCAGTAAATTATGTTTTTCAGAACAAATAACCGAAACTGGAGGACTTCAACGATACCGACCCAGAGCAAAAATTTACTAACCTCCCAACACTAGATAAGAATAATTTAATACAGTTAACTATACTTTGGATAAGGGATGAGGAATTGGAAAAAAGCTGCCATTAGCACACCCTAACTTTTCAGTAAACTTGATGCACAGGCCTGAAAATAAGCAGACTAATATCAATGAAATCAATAAAGTTCATTGCTTCTGTTGTAGTGATATTTTCTTACTTTCACTCTGTCCTAAGCTCTTATCCTTCTTTCTTGATTCTACAATAAATTCTTCGATTTCAACACTGGCCAGCAGCTGACCCAAATCTATCTCAGTTGATTTACTACACAATGTTTGTATCTTTTCAGAAGGTGTCTAAAAAAAATGAAAGCACAAGGTCACAAATGTAAATTGTTACTTTTCAAACTCTGTGTCGATGATTGTATCTGCCCAAATATAGAAGCTGTTTTTCATGGATCCGAATCGATTCGTGCAAATGATTCTTGCAGGCAAATCAGTGAGACTCAACTTTGATTCACACAAAATGTTCATTTGATTCTTGTCATAGATTCTAAAAATGGCGAAGGAGAATGCTATGTCTTTGCCCCCCCCCCCCCCCCCCCCCCCCCCCCCCCCCAATAATATAACAAAACTTCACTTAGCAGTGGTGTCTGGTGAAGTTTTGGCTGCGTATATAGGCGGCCATGATTTCACTAGGCACCACTGCCATGATTGCCATGATATTGTAATTTCCATCAGCCAGACCACCAAAAGCTTGTATGTTGGAACAGGTGTTCAACACGCACATGCATGAGAAACTTGACAAAATGGAAACTGGGTCCTTAACTCCTTGCATGCTTCTGGCGGATATTAATGCTAGGACACACAATTTCTTGCCACTGAAATAAGTATAATTTGAGGACATTTAACCAATTTTTTCTCCCTGTAATCTGAATGGAGTTTTTTGACCAATGATTTCTTGAGTTAAATTAAGATGTATTTTTCAGCAAATCTAGTCATGACTGCTTCATAGCAGCCATGACTAGATTTGGTGAAAAATATTTTGAAAACACTCAGTGGTTTAAGATTTAAAAGATAAACTCTCTCAAAAAACTATGACATTTTACTATGGCATATGCACATGTTGCATTACCAGGGGTAAAACAGTTCTCTCAAATTCAAAATATTTAAGAACTGAGCATTAATTCTCACAATAGGAGGTGGCATCTCGTGAATCGAGACAAATTTTACGGCCTGCACACAAGCAGGGTTAGCACTTGTTGAAGACAGGTGTGCCATCGATGTGCAGTATGCCTTAGTCTACAACATCACCGGGCACCCAAGTAGGCAATAGGGGTGAAGTGTCTTGCCCATGGACACAACGCGGGTTGCCACAGGTGGGATTCAAATCAAGGACCTCCTGGATTGCAGCCTGCACTTCTACCGTCTGAGCCACCATGCCCCCTACCTAATATGCGAAACTGATACAATATACATGTATGAATGCCTTTTCTCAAATCAGATTCAGAAAAACATATCTTAAAAACTCTGAAAGAATAGGCCATACAAAGTTGATTGTCTGTTTCTCAGGCCATTTTTTAAAAAAAAACATGCGGGCGGTCTTTTTTTTTTCTTTTTATTTTCTCCCGAGAGGTTGTTTGTGGTAATTCGATCCCCACCCAAACGCCTGGTGGATCACGCAAAATTTCGCAAATATATTGGTTATTCACCGTAGGGGTGTTGGGTCATAAATGAAGTGAGGTTTGAATGTTTGTTTTTTCAGTGAAACGTGAAAATTATGACACGGGACGAAACGCCTCGTGGGTGAAACGTCTCGGGATGAAACGTCTCTGGGACAAATCAAATGTCGAAGTGCCAACTTTCAGAGATTTATTTTACCAAAAAAAAAAATCCTTTCACAACCGGCCTAATAAAATCGTGAATCGCAATTTTTCTCCATTATATTCAAAATTATCACAACCCATTTGAATGGGCAGTTCATCCATAAATCATATTTTTCGGAAATCTGAAAATGAAATACAAAACGAATGTTTGCGTGTTTTTATTAACCAATTCGACTGCACATACCTGCCTATATGCGATTTATTTTCATCTATGACTGCTAGTTTTATATCAAGCAACGGTTACTTTTAGTTATCCAATTATCCTGCATCTCAAATGCATTTATCTAAATTAACTGGGAAACTTGTAACGGTTTCAAATAACAGTACACAAATTCCCAATGACGGCCATTTACAATACAAATGTTACTAAAAATAAATACCAGGAGACTGTGTTCCATTCAACATAGCACCTGACTTTGCAGACTTTCTGAGGGTTGGTGCGAATCAAACATGGTGCGAATCGACCATTCCCCTTTGTGACTGTTTGTTGTCAGACTGAAAGACACCTTCCTTTTTGCTGTCATTATGACTTACCTTTTACAGAATAAAACACTTTCTGTCGTGAATATTGCAAAACCCACCCACTTTATTAAAGTATGATGTAGAAAAAGCTGGAAGTGTGTTAATTTAAAATTTGCGAACGCATTGATATCGATTTACCGAAATGAGCACAATATCTCAAATTTTTTTTTAAAGATTTTTTGGTGTCATAAAAAGGTTGCATGTGCACCAAAAATGACCATGCACGCGGGCCTGAGAAACAGAGGTTCTTTTTTTATGGCCATATTTATAAAATATAATTCCTTGACCTTCTTTCCTTTTCATGGCATCAAAATGCTTTGTTCCTTTGGCGTGGCTTTTAACTTCATATTCGCCCTTATTACCAAAATCCGAGATTTTTCAACACAGATTGCACTTAGCTTGTTTTTTTTTCGTTGATGACTTGAGCCAATCATACTCGATTGTCACCTTTCGACAACCACGATTCATTGAAAGTACACTCTCCTTGCCTTTTCTCATCGACATGCAGAAAAAACGATTTCAGAAAACAGAAAAATGGCTTTCAAATTTTTGAGTTACAAAAAGAGAAGCAGTCTCACTAATGGTAATCGATGCTCATAAATAATGATCGGGACGCCCAGACTTTAAAATTCACTGCGTTACCTAACCTTGCGCTAAACTTGCCAAGAAACAACAGACAAAATACTTATAATGTAACTTGTAAGTGTACCCAAAGAGTGCATGTTGGGCACCTGCTCAGTTAAAGTAAACAGTGATCAGTCGGATTAGGCCTTTAAAGGTTGACGAATTACATTTTTTTATTGTTTGAAAGAAGTATATTGCATTATTATGCCCCATGTCTGTGACATCGGCCATGATTGGTTAATTTGACCCCTTCTTAAAGTCTAAAGTTGGGAAAAAACACGGGTACTATCAGAACATTCTTCCCTGGAGACACGAGAACAAAGAAAATTTAAGCTCCTCTTCTACTGATCAGCATCAATTACGTATGCGCAGAGTGATTGGAATTTCTCAACACTAAACGATGGCACCATATCTGTTTAATCTTTTTCGTCACCAATAGACACAAACTTACCGACAGATATGTCATCTTCAGTGGGTGTGTTTTCAATTTTAACTGCAAACAATGAATTCAAAACAATCAGAAATATTAAAAACTCACGTGGTGTTCACCACTTTAGTGAATCATGAATGTGACTTCAATCAATTATATTTCCACAAGTTTAGTATTCGTGCTCCTCGTCCTCGCTGAGTCTCTGCCTCAAGCTTAAGTTCAAAATAAATTGTTTCACTCTGCTTAATTCTAACAACAGTCGTTGTCCAAGAAACATGAATTTATATTCCATTATACCACAAGCATTAATAATGAATTATAACATGAACAGCATGATGCAGTTGTAAACACTAACATTTGGTAATATAGAAACTCCCAATTGGCAAAGCGATGACACTTGTAACAAGTCATTTTCAAATTTGGTGATCTGGAAACTCCCAAAGAGATGTCATTCGTTCGAAATGACGCCACTAAAAGCATGTTTCTGAATTTGTCTATATTGTTACAAGACTGATGACTGATGGCATGTTGCAGTTAACGCTTAACAATGAAAGCTATTTTTTGTTCGGCATAATAAAATAATTAGAACATTTCTTTTCATGTTCTATCGGTCGATGGTACCTGAGTTTGAACACTGTCAGAAAATCCGAACAATCACCCCAGTATGTTGAGATTCTAGATCAGCCCTGCACCTTGTGGATCTAGTGGCTTAACCCTTTACCTAACATAGCAGCCAAAAATGGACAAAAAATTAACCAGAATAAGCCTACCACAGCCTAACATATCTTGGTAGTTTCCCAATAAAACCATACAAATATGGATAACATTAGAACCAGCTCATCATCACCATAATTGTGTGGATTCATTTCAAAATTGTGAAATTTGTTTTCGAAATGGGAAATTTAATTTATGTTTTAAAAAAACTGTGTTAGGTAAAGGGTTAACAGTGATTGCTGATTCTGTCATTACAGTTTATAGAGGTAGCCAAGACTTGACTAGAAACCACTACCAAAGTAATGTGAATTTTGTCCACCAGACCTCCTCTTGATTGTATGTTAAGTACCTATCTTGGGATTCCAAAGTTTATCAAATAACAAACTTTGAAGGTTAACCCTTTACCTAATGAATCAGGGTCACATGAGTCTGCTTAATATACAAACTGAGCAGATGAAAGGCAAAATTTGCAAAAAATTTCAACAAAATCATATCATGTGACCCCCCCCTCACTGGAACGAGTTCATCAAGTTCGTTCCAATGAGGGGTCACGTGATAAGGTTTTATTGAAAGTTTGCTAAAAATTTGAAAAAAAAAGAAACACAAATTTTGATATCATGTGCATTAAGTAAAGGGTTAACAGCTCCCAATGGATGGTATTAAAAAAGGCCCATGGTACTGGGATTACTATACAGTGAAATGACTGTCATATTATGGGGGCATTCACCTTCCTGAACCAATTCCCAGGTCATGTTCAAAACTACTGGCACAGATGCCCAGTCCCATTTCAGAAGTAAAACAGTTTATGGTTACTGAATATGACAATCACAACCATTGCTTAAAAGATTCTCTCAGTGAATTTGACCTATTAAAAAAAAATCTTATTTCTTGGAAAATTTTTCCACAAGGGAGGAGGGAGGCTTTTCTTTTTTTCTTTTCTTTTCTGTTAATCCACAAAATGTCTTGACAATAGTTGGAACAAGAGGCCCCAAGGGGCCTTAAATCGCTCACCTGACAAAGTAGTTCAAAGGAGCATTTTAGGTCACATTCAGCTAGTCATTGCTTATCAACATTATAAAGAAATAAATTCATGAAATTTTTCATAGGTCCTGCTGACTGGGTCAAATTCCACCCACTGTAGACAAGCACTGTCATAATCCAAGGGTTGTTATGTCACTGCAGTTTGAAAGGCATAATTGATGGAAAAATACTAAGGAATGGATTTTAAAACTAGATGAAGCGATTGTGCCCACACAATACACAGGATTTTCCTTCTATTTTCAGTTCCTGCACTTTTACATCCCAAAATTGAGATAAACGCATAAAAAACAGATTTTTTTTTATTTTTGTTCAGAAATTTTCAAAGTCCCAAACAAAATATTTTCAGACTTCCTCATACTGCACTAATTTAAACATTTGGGCTCCCAAATAGAGCCCAAATCTCGACCCAGGAAACTGATTTCAATAAACCTGTGAAATTAAAATTTTTTAGTAAATTTTGTTTCTTAACATACCTACCACAATTGTTTACAATTGGCTGTAACATAAGTGCAAGCCCTACTTCGGAACTAACTCAAGCTTTTAGAATCTTTTCCAAACGAGTTGGAAAAGTACTAGAGTGCAAAAGCACGAAAAAGATCGAAAAAAGGGTCGAGCGAGACCAGCGCTCGAAATTACAGGTACTCTCTCTGCACACCTCTTGCGTTTACCGAGCGCATGCGCAACAACCGTGACGTCAATTCCGTATTTCCGCCAACGAGAAGTTTGTGATTTAGCGGGGAGGCATCGATATCAAAGATATCCCCAAGGAGGGTGGGCCTCCGGTAAACAATTGTGGTAGGTATGTTAAGAAACAAAATTTACTAAAAAATTTTAATTTCTTTTCAACCTACTCACAATTGTTTACAATTGGCTGAATAAACAATAGGAGGAGGTGAATCACATAACCAATACCAACAAGAGTAGCAGAACGAAAGCAAGGATGGCAGAGAACAAAAACTAAAACCTGTAATGAAGAAAGAGAGAAGGCACCTGAAAAGAACAAGGCTGAGAGAAGCGCAACCTCGACAAAAACAATTTAACGAGGGTGCACCACAGCCTGAGCAGCCACGAGAGGGCCTAAAGAATAAAGGTCCTCAGATTGCTGCTGAAGGTGGCGGAGATAAAAGGAGGAGAAGGTAGAAGCATTCCTCCAGTAAGCCGCATTCATAACATCACGGAGCGAAACAGAATTGGAGAACGCCCAGGATGTAGAAATGGCACGAACCTCGTGAGCATTAAGCCGGTTCGAAACAAGATCCGATGCAGACAAGCGAGAATAAGCCAGCTTGATTGCAAGACAGATCCACCTGGAAATAGAATGGGAAGAGATAGACTGCCGCTTAGGAATGAGAGACAGAAAAAATCTCTTCCGATCCCTCCTAATGAACTGAGTGCGAGTAATGTAAGTCTTGACCGCACGAACAGGACAAAGAAGAGGCCTCCGTCCATCTACAGCAGGGAGAGCCCGAATGCAGATGGGAGGAGGTACCGAATCGGGGAGTTGATTCTTAGCCAGAAAAGAGCAATCAGTAGTGAATGTGACACTGTTAGCCTCATTTCGGAAGAAGGCAGAATCAACAGATAGCGCATGAAGCTCACTGACTCGACGAGCAGAAGCAAACGCTAGAAGAAAAGCCGTCTTATAGGTGAGAAAAAGCATTTCGGTCTCAGATAAAGGCTCGAAAGGCGCCCCCTCCAAACAGTGCAACACCCATGCCAAGTTCCACTTGGGTGTAAGACGCAAAACTCGAGGCCTCTTCAAAGAAAAGTGCCGAATAAGTTTGGAGAGGAAAAGATTACGACCGATACACCGCTTTCCCACATAAGAGAAAGTATCAGACAGCATAGACCGATAGCCCTTAATCGTAATAGGCTGGAGGCCCTTGGAGTCAAAAAGAAAAACCAGAAAATCCGCAATTTGAGCGATAGACGGATCACGGTAATTCACATTGTGATCTGAACACCAGCGGCAGAAAACCTTCCACTTGGCGGCATAAGTCATTCCAGTGGAAGGTCGCCGCGATGCAGAAATGCACTCCACTGATCGTCTCGAAAAACCTCTACGTCGGAGACTGGACCTGATAAAAGACAGGCGTGAAGGGACAGGCTCGCCAGGTTGTTGTGATACTTCCTGGGACGACCCTGTGAAAGAAGATCGCGACGTAGAGGTAGACGAATCGGTCGATCGGCCAATAGAGGCCGCAGCAGATTGATCCACACCCTCTGTGGAGACAGGGGTGTGATCAGAATGATCCTGCAACTGCAAGCACGAATCTTCGCTAAAACTTGAGGAAGAATCGGTGCAGGAGGAAAGGCATAGCCGACCCAGCCTGTCCAGTCCAGAGACAGAGCGTCTACTGCAAATGCCAGAGGATCTGGACAAGGGGAGACAAAAGTCTCTACCTGATGATTCCAGCGAGTAGCGAAAAGGTCGACCTGAGGACGACCCCACTGCTCGCAAATCGCCTGAAACACCGACCGATGTAGCATCCATTCGGTTGGAAGGACACTGTCGCGTCGGGACAGGGAGTCTGCTAGGACGTTGAGACGCCCGGGAATGTGTCGAATGGACACCCGAGCGTTCACATCCCGTGCCAACAGAAGAAGATCCCGAGACAGCCGATACATAGGAATCGAATGAGTGCCTCCCTGATTCCGTATGTAGGCCACTACTGTCGAATTGTCCGAAAGAAGTAGGACAACATGGTCCGACAGATGAGGGATCCAAAGCCGAAAACTCAACAGAAGAGCAAGGAGCTCCTTCTGGTTGATATGAAGGCCCACCTGCTCGCTGTCCCACTCTCCGTGAGTAGACAGACCGAGAGGGTCCAACGTCGCACCCCAGCCCCGATCGCTGGCATCCGCAGTAAGGATGCGATCGGCCAAAGGAAGATCCAACGGAACACCCTGTGTCAGCCAGGGAATATTTGCCCAAGGGCGGAGGTGACAAAGCAGAGACCGAGGAATAGTGAGTTCCAGGTCCAGCGGATCTACATTCGGACGCCAATGATCCAACAGGAAGTGTTGGAGAGGTCGGACAAACAAGCGACCGAGCGGAATGAGATCGGTCACCGAACCGCAAAGGCCCAGCATCCGAAGGAAAGTCCTGGCCGAGACCGAGGAAGATTGAAGCAGGTCCCGAGTCAAGGCGGAAAGAATCGTCGCCCGAGCCTGGGGAACCGACACTACATTGTGAAGAGTGTCGAAATCCATCCCCAAATGACGGAATCGCTGAGAAGGAAGAAGATCCGACTTCTCGCGATTGACTCTGAAACCCAGCGACGCTAGCAGGCAAAGAAACTGCCGGACATCGAACTCCAGAACAGCAGCATCGTGGTGCCGTTGGAGGATGTCGTCTAGGTAGGCGGACGAAGTCACCGCCGACTGAGTGCGATGGAAAGCAAGCACATGTGACATCAGTCGGGTGAAGGCCCAAGGAGCCAGGTTCAAACCGAACGGGAGAGCTCTGAATTGAAAAACTCGATCCCGAAACGAGAACCGAAGGTATTTCCGTGACGCCAGATGAATGGGTACATGGAAGTAGGCATCCTTCAGGTCGATACTGGCCGCAAAATCGCCCTGATGAACTGAACGTCGAACCGACCGGAAAGTCTCCATACTGAAACGAGGAGCAATTATGTACTCGTTCAGGGTACTCAGATCGATGACAGGACGAAATTGGCCGTTTTTCTTCGGCACCAAGAAAAGTCTCGAGTAAAACCCCGGTGAAAGGGTGTTCCTGACCACCTCGATCGCCCCTTTGGTGAGGAGATTGTCGATCTCCTGCACCAGAAGGTCCCGACGCAGAGAATCTGAAGGGACCTGAGTCGGAAGGGGCACCCGAGATAAACTGGGGTGCCGATGGAAGGACAGTCGCAGACCGGAATGAATGACGTCGAGGACCCAAGAGTCCGACGTTATCTCTGTCCAACGGTCGTAAAACAGCGACAGCCTTCCTCCGACTGGAGGCGAATCGAGGTGAGAACCTTCACTTGCGGCCTCGACGAGGCCCCCGAGAGGAGAAACCACCTCGGGAAGTGACAGAGTCCTGAGACTTTCCAGCCTGAGGCTGCCAGCGGGCCTGGCCACGTCGGCGCTTCTTATGAGCAGAAGGAGCAGACGGAGCCGAAGGCGTAGCCGACGTCGCCGACGAGGCAGACGCAGCAGCACGCTTGGCGGGCCTGGAACGACCCCCACCCGCAGCAGCAGGTGGGTCAAGCTGTCTCAGCAAAAGCTGGTCCTTCGAATGACGAAGAACTTCGCCACGAACAGCTTCCACGGAACCATGGAACAACTGAGGTCCTACCAAAGAGGCAGACCTCAGAACAGCACGTTGCTCAGAAGGAAGGGATGGTAAAGAATCCAAAACCGCATCCCGGCGTGCCAGCTCCAAATTGGCCGTGTTACAGGCGTGAGCGTGAGTCAAGTTCATAAGAGCCTGTGACAAAACGCGAAAAGGCGCCTGAGCGTCATCAAACTCCCCTGGTGGAAAATATTCAGCCAGAGCAGCGACGACATGGTCCGCGAGAGATAACATACCCAGCATCTCTCGGGACAGGCCCACCATAGACTCAACTACCGACATCGGGAGAACTGCCGACTTAGGCTTAGTCAACCCGAGGGAAGAAGAATCCTCATCCACAGTAGTCATCCCTTGGAAGACTGGTGGAGAGACGGAATCGTAAACGCGAAACCGCGATGGAGGCAGGAAGGCATCAGCTCTAGAAAAGAAGGAACCCTTGAGGGCCTTAGAACGCATTTTGGCGTCTAAGCCCTGGAAGGACTCAACCACCTGAGCCGATTGCAGAGGACGCAAAGCCCCGGAGCTAGAAGGCTCAACAGGGTTACGGCGCTCCACAGTGGACCGCGGCCGGACGGTCACAGAAGGCTGGTCGGAAGGTAGAACGTCCGGCAATAAGCCAAAGACGAAATCCAAAGCCTGCCCCAAGACTGACGAGGGGGGACCATCACCTTCAAGATACTCGTCATCCTCCGTAGCAGAGGAGACGTAGCCCAACTCGGGCTGACCAGCAGAAACCTCCTGTGAATACTGTGCAGTATCCAAGGGGCCAGGCGAGACATCTCGGCGACCGACCAAAGGAGGTTGTGCCTCAGGAGGCACAGGGAGGCCAACTTGAGGGTTGCCAGAAAGCAACCGGGTGAGCGCCAAAACGGCCTGGCGCAGGTCACCCTGAGAATCCGTCGCAGCAGAATCGCCCGACGGAGTGTCCTCCCAATGGACCCTTCTGGTAGAAGAACCCAAATCCTCAGAAGAGACCGACGGCGAACGTCGATCGGCAGACAGAATAGGAGCACAGTGAGAAGACACCGGAGGATAGTCCCGATTGTGACGCCCAGGAGCCATCACTGGCCTCTGCGAAACAGAAGGCCCTGCCTGCAAATCCTCGAAAGGGACCGACGGCGCACGTCGATCGGTAGCTGGACCTAGGACACGGTGAGAAGACACCGGAGGATTGTCCCAAGAATGACAGGAACCTGTCATTGACCTCTGCGCAGCAGACGGCCCCAACTGCCTATCCTCTGAGACCGACGGCAAGCATTGATCGACACCCAGACTCGGAACACAGTGAGGAATCACCGGAGGAAGGTTCCGAGAGTGACAGCTAACCGGGGCTGTCACTGACCGCTGCCGAACAGCAGGCCCTGGATGCCAACGTCCCAACACCATCCCGCTAGTCGGCACACTAGCAGGCGAAGGTGGAACAATAAACGATTCACTCGAGGGACGAGGAATCGCTGCCGAAGCGACCGGCCGGCTCAACCGACTAGGAGCAAACCTAGCCAGATGAGACGGAGCAGACAGCAAACCCGCACAGCCTCGCCGCGAGGCTGGGGGAGGCTGAGAACACACAGACACACCAGCAGATACAGCCTCGGTCCCCCGAGACTGTAGACCATCCCCAGAAGAGATGGAAGAGCCACCATCAGACAGAATAGGATCTGGAGTAGCAACCCCCTCAACAACGGTCGACGGTGTTGGAGGCAGATCGGAGAGGGTTACCGAGTTGACCTCGGAAAAGCTCTCAACGAAAACAGATGCCTCAATAGTGACATCCGAAGACAAAGAGACCGCGGTCTCCTCATCAGGTATCACAGAACAAACACCGTCAACAGTTGCAGAGGAGCTCGCCACAGAAGTCAGATCCGAATCCTGTGTGACAGAGTCACCACGTGCACCAGCAGAAATGTCTGCAACGGCACGGCTACCCTTACCCCGAGAACGAGGGGTTCTAGCTCTGGAAAGAACCACCTTGTTAACAGAAGCCCAAAATTTAGAGAACCAAACCCCACAGATACCACATGATTGGGCCTGAGTGCAACTGTTGCAAGTGACACATGTGGTATGGGAATCGTCCACATGTTTCACCTGCAAACAAGAGGTACAAGGAATAGTCTTAGGCATGATATAAATACAACAATCAAGCTTCCCGCCGACGGAAAACAGAACGAAGGTCGTGTTCACACGTGGGGGAAAGGCAAGATAAAGTGTGAAAAGCACAGCAATAATAATACAAATTAACATTAAATGAGAGTAATAATTTGGTAGCTTGAAAAAGGATACAATCCAGTAGCACACTAAAGACGATTAATAAGTTGTTCACGAAGAATTAATATCATAAACAGCACAGTCACAAAAATTTCCGACCATGAACAATGGCGGAAAATAAAGGAATTGACGTCACGGTTGTTGCGCATGCGCTCGGTAAACGCAAGAGGTGTGCAGAGAGAGTACCTGTAATTTCGAGCGCTGGTCTCGCTCGACCCTTTTTTCGATCTTTTTCGTGCTTTTGCACTCTAGTACTTTTCCAACTCGTTTGGAAAAGATTCTAAAAGCTTGAGTTAGTTCCGAAGTAGGGCTTGCACTTATGTTACAGCCAATTGTAAACAATTGTGAGTAGGTTGAAAAGAAACAATCTTCCAAAGATGTTATATGTGAAATTTGAAAGCTTTTGCAGCAGTGGTTTGGGAGAAAAGTAGTGTTAAATGTTTTTCCCATTGACCACAGTGTTAAAAAATGCTGACTCAGCATGTTTTCAAAGTCCCCAAAAAGTTCCCCATGATAAAACCCGATAGCAATTTTTTTTACCATTCCATTCTGTTGGTACTAAGGAAGTTTCACACCAAATAAGAATTCTCAGTGCTGTGTAGTTTTGGAGATATGGGCGTTTGAATTTTTTTCTATTTTTAGCTCCTGCAGTTCCCATTGGGGCGATGGGGAAAACAATTTTGGCATAAATTAAGTACTTATGACCCAATAAGCCCTCATATCAAATTTGGTTCAAATCTGCCCCTCGGTTTGGAAAGTTAAAAAATTTATAGTAATTTATATATTTTTTATACTTACCAATGACCCAGACATAGCTGGTGCTAACTCTTAAAAATCTAGGGCCAAACACAAATTTTGCCCCCCAATCCCCAAAATTTGCATCTAAAACCAAAGAAATCATGTCCTGAATGGCCCTCCATACTTCGCCTCTACTGCGCATGCGCAGTGTCAAGGAGGTCCCGAAATTGGCGCCATTTATCATTCTTACAATCAGTGCCTGGTCAGCGCTATGTACTCAGCGGGGAGGTATGAGTTCCCAACTCCTGGGAGGGCCATCCCCGTCTGGGTCATTGGTAAGTATAAAAAATATATAAATTACTATAAATTTTTTAACATTTTTATACTGTACCAATGACCCAGACATAGCTGAATAGTAAAAAGGCTGGAGGGCCTAGGACATAGAGGAAAATCCAATAAGCTCAACTATATAAAATAGAGTCATCCCCTCGAGGAGAAAAGGAGTATGAGGCTTTACATGTATCTTTCTTACTTACGATAAATTAGAAAGACACAACACCCTCCATAATTGAGCATCATAACATTCATGTTCTCTATTAACATCCAGTATAATCCTTATACTAATTATTTTTAAAGTAGGCCAATAAATAAAGTTAGTCCAGAGAATTGAGACTCTTTATACTCTTTTAAAAGAGTCCGAGGATTGTATATTAATGCCCGTTTGACACATGACATATTCAAATGTTACACTTTAAAAATATGACATGAATGAATTTTTTAAACATTAACTTTTCACTTTAAAACCATCCCGGTAACAACTCAGAATTACTGACTCCGGAGGAGGTATCCCCTTGTTTTCACTATAAAACAGGTGACCCAAGGGAACACCCTCCCCCCCTTCCCCTTGCCCTGGGTCAAATAGCCCAGAGCGAAGAGGGCAACAGGACGGAGTCACTGCCTGAACAGAAAGCCTACATAGCTATAGTTGCAACTGTTTAGTGAACGACATTCTGAGCAGCAGATAATGGACCTAAACAATGCAGGTCTCCAGAAATGGACTCAATATTTCTGAGATAAAAATTCGTGAATGTGGATGGCTGAGACCAATATGCAGCCTTCATTAAATCTGTAATAGCAACACTATTTGCATAAGCCCAAGATGTAGAAAGAGCTGTTACTTCATGAGCCGAAATCTTAAGCACAGACTGCTGAGTTGAAGATAGATTATCATAAGCAGTACAGATAGTTAATTGAATCCATCTAGCAATAGAATGGACCGTAATGTCCTTTCTATTAGGCATCAGAGACAGAAGAAGCTTTTACGTCCCTTTCTGATAAACTGAGATCTTGTTTATAAATACATAAAGCTCTAACCGGACAGAGTAAAGGCCTATGCCCGTCTGAAGACGGAAGGGCCTTAATAACAACAGGTTATTTATTAGGAGCCTGATTCTTAGCCAAAAATCCAACATTAGTAGTAAAGGTAATAGTGTTCCCGACACTACGATAGTGAGAATCGTCCACCGATAGTGCATGAAGCTCACTGACTCTTCAAGCAGAAGAGAAAGCTAAGAGAAATGCTGTCTTATAAGACCAGAATTTGAAATCTACTGTCTCAAGAGGCTCAAATGGTTTTCTTTTAGTTTAAGAAGAACCCAAGCTAAATTCCATTTAGGAATTAATCTAAGGGTTCTAGGTCTATTTATCGAAAAGTTTCTAACTAATTTAGATAAAGAGGCATTAGATCCAATTGTAAACTATCATGGTGTGCATAGGTATCAGATAACATAGACCTATAACCTTTAATAGTAACAGGCTGCAGTTGATCTCGTCAAACAAGTATACTAGAAAGTTTGCAATGTCTGGTATGGAGGGATCAAAAATATCAACATAATGATCCCTACACCAACGACGAAAGACCTTCCACTTTAGCCGCATAGTATAGCGAAGAGGAGGTCCTCCTACCGTTAGAAATCGCGTCCACTGCTCGTCCTGTACAATGCTTGCCGTGCAAGAAGGACCGCACAACGGAATACGTGAAGGTTGAGACCTTGCGGGTTGTGATGAAGTTGACACGATTTCCCCTGCGAAAGAAGATCCTCTCGTGGAGGAAGTTTTCGCGGTAAGTCCCACAGCAGACACCTGAGTAGATTTATCCACGGTCTCTGTGGAGACAGAGATGCTACCAACAGAATTGTATTATTATTGTTTTATCTTTAGCAATATTTGCTGAATCAACGGCGCTGGAGGATACGCATATCCTATCATTCTGTCCCACGAGATCGATAGAGCATCTACTGCACATGCTCGGGGATCCGGACATGGTGACACATACGTCTGCAATTGATTGTTGAGTTGTGTCGCAAATAAGTCTATCATTGGCCGCTCCCATTGGTAGCAAATCTGATAGAATACCTGTTTGTTGAGAGTCCATTCTGACGGCAACAAGCGACCCTTCCGTGAAAGGGAGTCTGAATATGACGGACCGAAAGCAGAACTTGGTGTTCTAGAACAAACAGAAGGATTCTTTCCGTTAAATTGAATAACGGAACGGAATGAGTGCCTCCCTGGTTCCGGATATACGCAACTACTGTCGTATTGTCGGACAGGATTTGGACATGTGCTTTCTGAATAATGTTCATCCAATGACGTAGTGCAAGCCAAATTGACATCATTTCTTGGATGTTTATGTGCTTGCCTAGAAACTGCGGAACCCAAAGACCCTGGCACTTCGAATCCGTTGGGATCAATGTTGTACCCCAACCTGTTTGACTGGCATCCGTCATAATCGTAAAACTCGGATCCGGCAACTGCAGTGGAACTCCCTGAGTCAACCACTGAATGTTTGCCCAAGTCTGAATCTCTTGTTACACTTGATTGACAAGAGAACGTCTATATCGAGCAATTCATAGATTGCTGAAAGGCTGCCGTCGAAGAGAAGCTTCTCCGAGACCGAAGCGACTCTGAGAGAGTTCTTCACCTTACTATCCACGTACGTGGATGTAGCTAGGGCTGCGTCACGTCTAACCAACTCCAGGTTTGCCACTGAAGGGCGGAGTTATACGTGGAAAAGCTACTGCCCTTGAAAGAAATCTCATTGAGGATCATATCCTGGAATTCTTTCCCTTGAAGACGTAATGATAACGCCTTAGTAAGGTGGTCTGCGTATGATAATGCGTCTAAGTTAAGTCTGTTAGACATTATTGTCGTTTCCAACATTGTGGTTGGAATTGACATAGACGGCGATAAAGACAATTCCAAGTCTTCAGCCTCGTCGTCTAGACACAGAGGAACTCTCGGTATGCCCTGTCCTGCCGTTTCAAATTTAATTCTTGAATTGATGAAAGGTAGATTTAGAGCATTTGCGGACAAGAAACCAGACTTGCCTGTTTTGGTTGCAAGCTTATATATAGCGTCGTTCAATAATTCAAATGTTCTTGTGTCATTATTGGACTGTGTCGGCAACTCAGGGACGATGTCCCTGAACCGATCAAAAAAAATTCTGTGTCCAATGACGCTATTAGTCTCTTATCCAGCATCGCAGCATTCTAGTCCAACGGAACAACCTCTGAAAGATAATGCCGGAAGAAATCTATGGCAGCTTCTGTTGTTCCGAAAGGGAAAGCTCGAAATCCTCCGAATCCCTTTCGCCATCCTGTCGGACCTTATGAAATGCTTGGTCGTCCGTACCTGATGCTTCAGCGGTGCGTACCGACCCAGCGTCGTCGGATTATTCCTGATCTGACAGAGATTCTGTCGTTTGCTGCGATAAGTTGTGCTATTTTGGATAGCACGTCCGTCACTGAGGCCTGTGGAGAAGTGGTCTTACGTTGCTTTGCCGCTGGAAGCTCCATGTACGTTGACCCGTGCATACTTCTATTATGCGAGCGTCCGGAGTCTACAGGCCTCGTGTCCCTTGGCTACCGGATGGCATGACCTGTTCGCCGTGGAATCCCTGATTGGCAAAGCTGGCTGGATATTCGTGGTCACGTAGCCAAGGTGCGGTCGTGTGCGCTGCCGTGAGGATGAGGAAGCCTTATCGACAGTCTCTCGGACTGTCTATATAACGGAGCGTCCCGAGCGGCGGACGTATGCTCCGAATGCGAAACGTTTTGTACCGCAACATTTGGTCCCAGATGTTGTTGTACGAGAGAGGGGCCTCTCTCGCTCGCAGCCCGGATGGACCTGGACGAGCTAGGAACCGGACTAATAGGCTTCCTCCGTTCTCTCCTCTGATCCGCCGTCACTGGGTGTGCACTTAGTTGATTTATAGTGCTCGCATCACCCAAAACTCCTTTCTGGACCGCAACGGACGAACCCGGCTGCCGAACCATTCGATGAATGGACGCTTCACCTGTCGAGCTAGCGGACGTCAACGCCGTCGATCCTACTAGGGACCTCTTAGGCAATTGACGTATTTCCATGAGCACTTTGCCACTAGCTCTTCATTTAATTGTGACGACGGAGGCACACTTTTGGAAGACATCACGGATACATCACCCTGTTCTTGTTCGTCTGAAATAGAGATTGATAAACTAGAGTGACCCTGCGGAGAAAGGACCGGCATGGCCATTTCCCCGCTAACATACCGTGACACACGCTTCCCATGTTTGTTATCCCAATTGACACATACTGAACAGGAGTAAGTGCAAGTACACTGACTACAATTAATACAATGATTACGAAAGTCAGAGGAAGATTTCCTCTTATTACAATTGAACAATATCCTTTCATTGCGAAAAGAATACAAAAAGTCCTAGTACTCGCCCCAACCCCTGAAAACAAAGATACATAATAACATGATCCATTAACATAGAAAAATAACTGAAATCAAAAAAAAATTTTGAAAAAGTTAAAAAATTTATAGTAATTTATATATTTTTTATACTTACCAATGACCCAGACATAGCTGGTGCTAACTCTTAAAATATAGGGCCAAACACAAATTTTGCCCCCCAATCCCCAAAATTTGCATCTAAAACTAAAGAAAACATGTCCTGAAAGGCCCTCCACACTTCGCCCCTACTGCGCATGCGCAGTGTCAAGGACGTTCCGAAATTGGCGCCATTAATCATTCTAATAACCAGTGCCTGGTAAGCGCTATGTACTCAGCGGGGAGGCAAGAGTTCCCAACTCCTGGGAGGGCCATCCCCGTCTGGGTCATTGGTAAGTATAAAAAATATATAAATTACTATAAATTTTTTAACATTTTTATACTGTACCAATGACCCAGACATAGCTGAATAGTAAAAAGGCTGGAGGGCCAAGGACATAGAGCAAAATGGAATACGCTCAATAAAATAAAATAGAGTCATCCCCTGTAGGGAAAAAGAAGTAATAGGCCTTACATGTATCTTTCTTATTTATGATAAATTAGAAAGATACAACACCTTCCAAAATTGAGCTTCATACATCCATGTACTCTATTAATATCCAATATAATCCTTATACTAATAATTTTTAAAGTAAGCCAATAAATAAAGTAAGACTAGAGAATAGAGACTCTTATACTCCTAAAAGTGTCTGAAGATTGCATAATCATGTCCGTTGACATATGCAATATTCAAAAGCTATACTTTAAAAACTAAGACTTGAATGAATTTTAAAAACCTAAACTTCTCACTAAACAACCATCCCAATAACAGCTCAGAATTACTAACTCCGGAGGAGGTATCCCCTTGTTTTCATAGTAAAACAGGTGACCCAAGGGAACACCCACCCCCCCCCCCCCCTTTTTCTTGCCCTGGGTCAAATAGCCCAGAGCGAAGAGGGCAGCCGAACGGAGACACTGCCGAAACAGACAGCCTACCTAGCTATAGTAGCAACTGTTAAGTGAATGACATTCTGAGCAGTAGATAATAGACCTAACAATAGAGGCCTCCAGAAATGGACTCGATATTTCTAAGATAAAATTCATGATTGTGGATGGCTGAGCGCAATGAGCGGCCTTCAAAAATCTATAATAGCGACACTATTAAAGTAAGCCCAAGAAGTAGAAGAACTCTTACTTCATGAGCCGAAAACTTAAGCACAACTGCTAAGTCAATGATATACCATAAGCAGTACCGATAGTTAATAGAATCCATTAACAATAAAATGGAGCGTAACGTCCTTCTACTAGACATCAAAGACAGAAGAAGCTTACGCCCTTTGTAATAAACAGATATCTGTTTATAAATACATAAACTGTACCCGGAAAGAGTAAAGGCCTATGCCCATACGAAGACGGAAGGACCTTAAAATAATAGGTTCCGGATAATAGGAGCCTAACTCTTATGCAACAATCCAACCTAAATAGTAACGAAGTATTGATTCCGAAACTATGAAAGTGAAAATCATCCATCGATAGTGCATGAAACTCACTGACTCTACAGTAAAAGAGAAACCAACAGAATTACTGTCTAAAAGGTCAGAATTTGAAAACTACTGTTTCCAGAGGCTCAAATGATTACTTAGCTAAATAAGAACCGAAGTTAAAATCCGTATAGGAATTTAATCTAAAGATTCTAAGTCTATTTATCAAAAAGTTACTAACTGACTTAGATAAAGAGACAAAAGACTCAATTGTAAACTATCGTAGAGTGCATAGGTATGAGGTAACATAAACCTATAACCTAAATAATAACAGGCTGCAGTAGATCTTGTGAAACAAGTATACTAAAAAATAGCAATGAGTAGTATGGAGGGATCAACAATATGAACATAATGATCCCTACACCACGACGGAAGAGCCTCCACTTTAGCCGCATAGAATAGCGAAGAAGAGGATCTCCTATAGTAAGAAATCGAGTCCAAAGCTCGTCCAGTACAGTGCCTACAATGCAATACGGACCACACAACAGAAAACATGAAGGTTGCGACCTTGCTGGTTGTGATAAAGATGACACGATTTACCCAGTGAAAAAGATCCTCACATAGAGGAAGATTTCACGTTAAGACCCACAGTAGACAAGAGAGTAAATTACTCATGATCTCTGTGAAGATAGAGATGCTATCAACAGAAATGTATTGTGGTTGTTTATCTTAGCAATACCTGCTAAAACAACAGCGCCGGAGGATACGCGTATCCTATCATTCCGTCCTATAGATCAATAGAGCGTTAACAATATTAGCTCAGAGATCTGGACAAGCTAACACATACGTCTGCAATTGATTAGCAAGCTGTGTCATAAATAAATCATCATTGGGCGCTCCCATAGATAGCAAATCTGATTGAATACTTGTTTGTTGAGAGTCCATTCTGACAGCAACAAGCGACCCGTAAGAGAACGGGAGTCCGATAAAACAATCAGACGACCCGGAATATGACGGACCAAAACTGAACTTGGTGTACTATAACCAACAGACGGATTCTTTCCATTAAATTGAATAACGGAAACGAAAGAGTGCCTCCCTGGTTCCGGAGATACGCCACTAGTGTCGAATTAAAGGACAGGAATTTGGGCCTGCGTTTCTGAATAATGTTCATGCAATGACATAAAGCAAGCCTAAAAAACATTATTCCGCGGAAGTTAAACTGATTGCTAAAAGACTGCGGAACCCAAAGACCCTGGCACTTCGAATCCGTAGGGATCAGTATTATATCCCAATCTGTTTGACTGGCAACCGTCATAACAGCCACACTCGGGTCCGGCAACTGCGGCGGTACTCTTTGAGTCAACCACCGAATGTTTGCCCCAGTCTGAATCTCTTGTAACACTAGATAGACAAGAGAACGTATAAATCGAGCAATTCATGGATTGCCGAAAAGTTGCCGTCGAAGAGAAGCTCCTCCGAGAACGAAGCGACTCTGAGAGAGTTCTTAACCTTACTATCCACGCGTGTGGATGTAGCTAGGGCTACGTCACGTCTAACTAACTCCAATCAGCCACTGAAGGGCGGAGTTATACGTGAACAAACTACTGCCCTCAAAAGAAATTACATTGAGAATAATATCCCGTAAATCTTTTCTTGAAGACGTAATGATAACGCCTGAGTAAGGCGGATTACGTATAATAAAGCGTCTAAGTTAAGTCTACTATACATAATGTCGTTCCCAACATTGAAATTGGAAAAGACATAAATGGCGAAAAAGAATATATGCAGTCTTTAATCACACCGTCTCAACGCATATGAACTCTCGGTATGCCCTGCTCTGCCAAAATAAACTATTTGTATAAATGATAAAATGGCAGAAATGAGCAACGCGGACAAGAAACTAAACTATCATGCTTAGTAGCAGGCTTGTATATATATATATATATAGCGTCGAAAAATAAAACACATGTTGTAATGACAATATTGGACTGCGTCGGTAAGTCAGGGACAATGTCCCTGAACCGATCGAAAAATCCGAGTCCAATGACGCTATAAGTCTCTTATCCAAGATCGCAGCAATGAAGTCCGAAATAATAATCACTGGAAGATAATGCCAGAAGATATGAAAGGCATCTTCCGATACTACTAAAGGGAAAACTCGAAATCTTTCGAATCCCTTTCGCCATCCTTTCGGACCCTATAAAGCGTTCGGTCGTCCGTAGCTGATGCAACCGCGGACCGCACCGACCCAGCGCCGTCGGATAATTCCTGATTCGACCGAGAAACTGTCAATTGCTGGGATGCTGCAAAACAACTGTGCTAACTCGGATAGCACGTCCGTCACTGAGGCCTGAGGAGAAGCGGTCTTACGATGCATTGCCGCTGGAAGCTCCATGATCGTTACCCCGTGCATACTTCCAATATGCGAGCGAACGGAGTGTATAGGCCTCGTGTCCCTTGGCTACCGGATGGCGCGACCTATTCGCCGTGGAATCACTGAATGCTGAAACTGATCGGATACTCGAGGTCACGTAGCCAATGTGCGGTCGTGTGCCCTGCTGTGAGGATGAGGAAGCATTAAAGACAGTCTCTCGGACTGTCAATATAACGGAGCGTCCCGACCAACGGACATATGCTCCGAATGTAAAATATCTGAACCACAACATGCGGTCCCCTATGTTGTTGGGCGAGAGAGGGACCTCTCTCGCTCACAGCCCGGACGGACCTGGACAAGCCAGGAACCGGACTAACAGGCTTCCTCCGATCTGTCCTCAATCTGCCGTCACTGGGTGAGTACTAAAGTAATTAAAGTGCTCGCATCACCCAAATCTCCTTCCTAGACCGCAACGGACGAACCCGGCAGCCGAACCATTCGATGAATGTACGCTACACCGGGTGAGCTAGCGAATGTCACTCCGTAGGCGATAGACATATTCCATGAGCACTTATTGCCGCTAACTCTTCATTAACTATGACGACAGAGGCACACTTTTGAAAGACATCTCCATAACTCTTCGAACAAGAAACCAGAAATGCTTGGATAGCAAGCATAAAATAATAATATATATAGCGTCGTTCAATAATTCGAAAGTTTGTGTGACATTATTGGACTATGTCGGAACTGAGGGACGATGTCCTTGAACCGAACCAAAAATTTCTAAGTCCACCGACGCTATCAGTTTCTTATCCGGCATCGCAGCATTCTGGTCCGACGAAAGAAGCTGTAGAAGACCAAGTCAGATGACATACACAACAGCATATGTTGTTCCGAAAGGGAAAGCTCGAAATCCTCCGAATCCCTTTCGGTATCCCGTCGGACCGGGTGAAACTTTCGGACGTCCGTACCCGCTTCCGCGGAGCGTCCCGACCCAGCATCGTCGGATAAAATATATGCGACAGATTCAGTTGATGCTGGGATGCTGCGATAAACTGTGCTATTAAGGAAAGCACGTCCGTTCCCGAGGCCTGTGCAGTAGCGGTCTTACGATGCATTGCCGCCGGAAGCTCCATGTACGTTGACTCCCGCACACTTCCTATGCGAACGTCCGGAGTCTACAGGCCTCGTGTCCCTGGCTACCGGATGGTGTGACCTGGTCGCCGAAGAATCCTTGATCGGCGAAGCTGGTAATATATTGGCGGTCATGCAGCCAAGGTGCGGTCGTGTGCGCTGACGAGAAGAGGAAGCCTTAGCAGTCTCAGCGGACTGCCTATACAACGGAGCGTCCTGAGCGACGGACGTATGCTCCGCTTGCGACACATTTTGTACCACAACATCTGGGGCCAGATGTTGTTGAACGAGAGAGGGGCCTCTCTCGCTTGCCGTCCGGATGGACCGGAACGAGCTATGAACCGGACTAAAAGGCTTCCTGCGTTCTCCCTCCGATCCGCCGTCACTGGGTGTGCATTAAGTTAATTTATAGTGCTCGCATCACCCCAAAATTCCTTCTAGACCGCAACGGACGAACCCGGCTGCCGAACCATTCGGTGAATGGACGCTACACCGGGCGAGCTAGCGGACGTCAAAGGCCGTCGAACCTACTAGGGTCCTCTTAGGCAATTGGCGTATTTACATGAGCACTTTCCGCTAGCCCTTCATTAATTGTGACGACGGAGGCACACTGTTGGAAGACATCACAGATACATCACCCTAATCTTGATCGTCTGAAATAGAAATTGATAAAGTAGAGTGACCCTGCGGGGAAAGGACCGGAGTGTCCAAATCCCCAACAACATACCGTGACATACGCTTCCCATATTGTCATCGAAATCATACGATACAGAACAGGAGTTAATGCGAGTACACTGACCACATATAGAATGATAATAAAGTCAGAGGAAGACTTCCTCTTAAAACAATTGATCAATATCCTTTCAATGTGAAAAGAAAACAAGTCCTGGTACTCGCACTAACCCCTGGCAATCAAAATACATAATAATAATATGATCCATTAATATAGAAAAAATAATTGAAATCAAAATATTTTGAAAAAATATTTTTTCAGAACAGCCCAAGTTTCTGAAAAGTAACGTTGAGCCCCAATGGATCCCAAGCCTAAGTGTGGACAAAAATTTTAAAAATATTTTAAACAATTTATTCAACACTTACGAACAATAATAATGTATCTAGTTATGATTAAAATAACATAAAGATATTATTTTTTAGAAATCCCCCCCTCACACAGAGGGCTGTTGTAAATGTAAACAATGAGTGTAAAAACACTAAAATAAGACTCCAGGCACCCAGGCCCGAAATCAGTTACCAAAAATACACTATCTGATGCAAAACAGAGACTTCCAGGGAAGAAACTGCAGAACATCAGATGGTAGATGCAGAACACAACGCCTAACCACCCGTAGGTGAAGACGTAAACATGGGGAAAGAACAGAATTCATTCTGTTATACAGCTAAAACTCCCAAGAAATTTTAGTAATAATAATTACAGAAAATATGCCAAAAGCATGGGAGAATAGCAAGGGGGAACTTAAAGGACAGGGAGAGAGGAAAACACTTA
Organism: Pictodentalium vernedei; assembly: GCA_031216915.1. NCBI lineage: Eukaryota > Metazoa > Mollusca > Scaphopoda > Dentaliida > Dentaliidae > Pictodentalium > Pictodentalium vernedei. Next base: position 508,275,941 of record CM062297.1, on the reverse strand, counting down.
AAAAAAACAGTGTAACTAAATAATCAGAATGACAACAAAATGGCTGCTGCCTTGAAAATAGGTAACTTAACATAATTTCATTAAAAAATTTTAAGTTACAGCCCTGATAATATTCTGTCACACATTCTTTTCCTCTCCTCCTTCTCTATCCTCCTTAGAATCACCATTTCACTAATATTTATGTGTCTGGCATCATTTAAACTGAGATTTATAAGCACAAAGATCAGTCAGATGTTAACTGATGAAGGGCCAAACTTAGAATGATTAATGGCGCCAATTTCGGAACGTCCTTGACACTGCGCATGCGCAGTAGGGGCGAAGTGTGGAGGGCCTTTCAGGACATGTTTTCTTTAGTTTTAGATGCAAATTTTGGGGATTGGGGGGCAAAATTTGTGTTTGGCCCTATATTTTAAGAGTTAGCACCAGCTATGTCTGGGTCATTGGTACAGTATAAAAATATATTTTTTCAGAAAAGCCCAAGTTTCTGAAAAGTAACATTGAGCCCCAATGGATCAAAGCCTAAGTGTGGACAAAAATTTTAAAAATATTTTAAAAAATTAATGCAACACTTACGAATAATAATAATGTATCTTGTTATGATTAAACTAACAGAAAGACAAGAAATCCCCCCTCCACAGAGACTGTTGTCAATGTAAACAAGAAGTGTAAAAACACCAGAAACATGACTCCAGGCACTGATAACTATGGCCCGAAATCAGTTACGAATAATACACCATCTGATGCAAAACAGAGACTTCCAGGGAAGAAACTGCAGAACATCAGGTGGTAGATGCAGAACACTACGCCTAAACACCCATGGGTGAGGACGTAAACATGGGGAAAAGAACAGAATTCATTCTGTTATCCAGCTACAACTCCCAAGAAATTTTAGTAATAATATTACAGAAAAATGCCCAAAGCATGGGAGAATAGCAAGGGGGGACTTAAAGGAAAGGGGGAGAGGAAACACTGAACAAGCAACGTAACTTTATAACAAGAATGACAACAACAGGCCCATGCCTCGAAAGTTAAAAAATTTATAGTAATTTATATATTTTTTATACTTACCAATGACCCAGACATAGCTGGTGCTAACTCTTAAAATATAGGGCCAAACACAAATTTTGCCCCCCAATCCCCAAAATTTGCATCTAAAACTAAAGAAAACATGTCCTGAAAGGCCCTCCACACCTCGCCCCCACTGCGCATGCGCAGTGTCCAGGACGTTCCGAAATTGGCGCCATTTATCATTCTAATAACCAGTGCCTGGTAAGCGCTATGTACTCAGCGGGGAGGCAAGAGTTCCCAACTCCTGGGAGGGCCATCCCCGTCTGGGTCATTGGTAAGTATAAAAAATATATAAATTACTATAAATTTTTTAACATTTTTATACTGTACCAATGACCCAGACATAGCTGAATAGTAAAAAGGCTGGAGGGCCAAGGACATAGAGCAAAATGGAATACGCTCAATAAAATAAAATAGAGTCATCCCCTGTAGGGAAAAGAAGTAATAGGCCTTACATGTATCTTTCTTATTTATGATAAATTAGAAAGATACAACACCTTCCAAAAATTGAGCTTCATACATCCATGTACTCTATTAATATCCAATAATCCTTATACTAATAATTTTTAAAGTAAGCCAATAATAAAGTAAGTCTAGAGAATAGAGACTCTTATACTCCTAAAAGTGTGTGAGAATTGCATAATCATGTCCGTTGACATATGCAATATTCAAAAGCTATACTTTAAAAACTAAGACTTGAATGAATTTTATAAACTTAAACTTCTCACTAAACAACCATCCCAATAACAGCTCAGAATTACTAACTCCGGAGGAGGTATCCCCTTGTTTTCATAGTAAAAACAGGTGACCCAAGGGAACACCCTCCCCCCCCCCCTTTTTCTTGCCCTGGGTCAAATAGCCCAGAGCGAAGAGGGCAGCCGAACGGAGACACTGCCGAAACAGACAGCCTACCTAGCTATAGTAGCAACTGTTAAGTGAATGACATTCTGAGCAGTAGATAATAGACCTAACAATAGAGGCCTCCAGAAATGGACTCGATATTTCTGAGATAAAATTCATGAATGGATGGCTGAGCGCAATGAGCAGCCTTCAAAAATCTATAATAGCAACACTATTAATGTAAGCCCAAGAAGTAGAAGAACTCTTACTTCAAGAGCCGAAATCTTAAGCACAACTGCTAAGCCAATGATATACCATAAGCAGTACGCTAGTTAATAGAATCGATTAACAATAAAATGGAGCGTAACGTCCTTCTACTAGACATCAAAGACAGAAGAAGCTTACGCCCTTGTAATAAACAGATATCTGTTTATAAATACATAAACTGTACCCGGAAAGAGTAAAGGCCTATGCCCATACGAAGACGGAAGGACCTTAAAATAATAGGTTCCGGATAATAGGAGCCTAACTCTTATGCAACAATCCAACCTAAATAGTAACGGAAGTATTGATTCCGAAACTATGAAAGTGAAAATCATCCATCGATAGTGCATGAAACTCACTGACTCTACAGTAAAAGAGAAACCAACAGAATTACTGTCTAAAAGGTCAGAATTTGAAAACTACTGTTTCCAGAGGCTCAAATGATTACTTAGCTAAATAAGAACCGAAGTTAAAATCCGTATAGGAATTTAATCTAAAGATTCTAAGTCTATTTATCAAAAAGTTACTAACTGACTTAGATAAAGAGACAAAAGACTCAATTGTAAACTATCGTAGAGTGCATAGGTATGAGGTAACATAAACCTATAACCTAAATAACAACAGGCTGCAGTAGATCTTGTGAAACAAGTATACTAAAAACTAGCAATGCGTAGTATGGAGGGATCAACCATATGAACATAAGGATCCCTACACCACGACGGAAGAGCCTCCACTTTAGTCGCATAGAATAGCGAAGAAGAGGATCTCCTATAGTAAGAAATCGCGTCCAAAGCTCGTCCAGTACAGTGCTTACAATGCAATACGGACCACACAACGGAATACATGAAGGTTGCGACCTTGCTGGTTGTGATAAAGATGACACGATTTACCCAGTGAAAAAAGATCCTCACATAGAGGAAGATTTCACGTTAAGATCCACAGTAGACAAGAGAGTAAATTACTCATGATCTCTGTGAAGATAGAGATGCTATCAACAGAAATGTATTGTGGTTGTTTATCTTAGCAATACCTGCTAAAACAACAGCGCCGGAGGATACGCGTATCCTATCATTGCGTCCTATAGATCAATAGAGCGTTAACAGTATTAGCTCAGAGATCTGGACAAGCCAACACATACGTCTGCAATTGATTAGCAAGCTGTGTCATAATAAAACATCATTGGGCGCTCCCATAGATAGCAAATCTGATTAAATACTTGTTTGTTGAGAGTCCATTCTGACAGCAACAAGCGACCCGTAAGAGAACGGGAGTGCGATAAAACAATCAGACGACCCCGAATATGACGGACCAAAACTGAACTTGGTGTACTATAACCAACAGACGGATTCTTTCCATTAAATTGAATAACGGAAACGAAAGAGTGCCTCCCTGGTTCCGGAGATACGCCACTACTGTCGAATTAAAGGACAGGAATTTGGGCATGCATTTCTGAATAATGTTCATGCAATGACATAAAGCAAGCCTAAAAAACATTATTCCGCGGAAGTTAAACTGATAGCTAAAAGACTGCGGAACCCAAAGACCCTGGCACTTCGAATCCGTAGGGATCAGTATATATCCCAATCTGTTTGACTGGCAACCGTCATAACAGCCACACTAGGGTCCGGCAACTGCGGCGGCACTCTCTGAGTCAACCACCGAATGTTTGCCCCAGTCTGAATCTCTTGTAACAGTAGATAGACAAGAGAATGTATAAACCAAGCAATTCATGGATTGCCGGAAAGTTGCCGACGAAGAGAAGCTCCTCCGAGAACGAAGCGACTCTGAGAGAGTTCTTAACCTACTATCCACGCGTGGATGTAGCTAGGGCTGCATCACGTCTAAACACTCCAATCAGCCACTGAAGGGCGGAGTTATACGTGAACAAAATACTGCCCTCAAAAGAAATTACATTGAGAATAATATCCCATAAATCTTTTCTTGAAGACGTAATGATAACGCCTCAGTAAGGCGGATTACGTATAATAAAGCGTCTAAGTTAAGTCTACTATACATAATGTCGTTCCCAATATTGAAATTGGAAAAGACATAAACGGCGAAAAAGAATATATGCAGTCTTTAATCACACCGTCTAGACGCATATGAACTCTAGGTTTGCCCTGCTCTGCCAAAATAAACTATATGTAAAAAAGATAAAATGGCAGAAATGAGCCACGCGGACAAGAAACTAAACTATCATGCTTAGTAGCAGGCTTGTATATATATATATAATATATAGCGTCGAAAAATAAAACACATGTTGTAATGACAATATTGGACTGCGTCGGTAAGTCAGGGACAAAGTCCCTGTACCGATCGAAAAATCCGAGTCCAATGACGCTATAAGTCTCTTATCCAAGATCGCAGCAATGAAGTCCGAAAAATAATCACTGGAAGAAATGCCAGAAGATATGAAAGGCATCTTCCGATACTACTAAAGGGAAAACTCGAAATCTTTCGAATCCCTTTCGCCATCCTGTCGGACCCTATAAAGCGTTCGGTCGTCCGTAGCTTGATGCAACCGCGGACCGCACCGACCCAGCGCCGTCGGATAATTCCTGATTCGACCGAGAAACCGTCAATTGCTGGGATGCTGCGAAACAACTGTGCTAACTCGGATAGCACGTCCGTCACCGAGGCCTGAGGAGCAGCGGTCTTACGATGCATTGCCGCAGGAAGCTCCGAGATCGTTACCCCGTGCATACTTCCAATATGCGAGCGAACGGAGTGTATAGGCCTCGTGTCCCTTGGCTACCGGATGGCGCGACCTATTCGCTGTGGAATCACTGAATGCCGAAACTGATCGGATACTCGAGGTCACGTAGCCAATGTGCGGTCGTGTGCCCTGCTGTGAGGATGAGGAAGCATTAAAGACAGTCTCTCGGACTGTCAATATAACGGAGCGTCCCGAGCAACGGACATATGCTCCGAATGTAAAATATCTGAACCACAACATGCGGTCCCCTATGTTGTTGGCTTCCTCCGATCTGTCCTCAATCTGCCGTCACTGGGTGAGTACTAAAGTAATTAAAGTGCTCGCATCACCCAAATCTCCTTCCTAGACCGCAACGGACGAACCCGGCAGCCGAACCATTCGATGAATGTATGCTACACCGGGTGAGCTAGCGAATGTCATTCCGTAAGCGATAGACATATTCCATGAGCACTTATTGCCGCTAACTCTTCATTAACTATGACGACAGAGGCACACTTTTGAAAGACATCTCCATAACTCTTCGAACAAGAAACCAGAAATGCTTGGATAGCAAGCATAAAATAATATATATAGCGTCGTTCAATAATTCGAAAGTTTGTGTGACATTATTGGATTATGTCGGAACTGAGGGACGATGTCCCTGAACCGAACCAAAAATTTCTAAGTCCACCGACGCTATCAGTTTCTTATCCGGCATCGCAGCATATGTTGTTCCGAAAGGGAAAGCTTGAAATCCACCGAATCCCTTTCGGTATCCCGTCGGACCGGATGAAACTTTCGGACGTCCGTACCCGCTTCCGCGGAGCGTCCCGACCCAGCATCGTCGGATAAAATATATGCGACAGATTCAGTTGATGCTGGGATGCTGCGATAAACTGTGCTATTAAGGAAAGCACGTCCGTTCCCGAGGCCTGTGCCGTAGCGGACTTACGATGCATTGCCGCTGGAAGCTCCGTGTACGTTGACTCCCGCACACTTCCTATGCGAACGTCCGGAGTCTGCAGGCCTCGAGTCCCCGGCTACCGACCCAGCGCTGTCGGATAATTCTCGATCCGACACCGTTTCTGTCGGTTGCTGGGATGCTGCGATAAGCTGTGCTATGTGCACAAGAATGTCCGGCGTCGAGACCTGCGGAGGCGCAGTCTATCGGTGCTTCGCCGAGGGCAGCTCCGCATCAGATGGCTCCCGCATACTTCCTATGCGAACGTCCGGAGTCCATCGGTCTCGAATCCCTGGCTGCTGGATGGTGTGACCTGGTCGCCGAAGAATCCTTGATCGGCGAAGCTGGTAATATATCGGCGGTCACGCAGCCAAGGTGCGGTCGTGTGCGCTGATGAGAAGAGGAAGCCTTAGCAGTCTCAGCGGACTGCCTATACAACGGAGCGTCCCGAGCGACGGACGTATGCTCCGCTAACAACACATTTGTACCACAACATCTGGGGCCAGATGTTGTTGAACGAGAGAGGGGCCTCTCTCGCTTGCCGTCCGGATGGACCGGAACGAGCTATGAACCGGACTAAAAGGCTTCCTCCGTTCTCCCTCCGATCCGCCGTCACTGGGTGTGCATTAAGTTAATTTTATAGTGCTCGCATCACCCCAAAATTCCTTCTAGACCGCAACGGACGAACCCGGCTGCCGAACCATTCGGTGAATGGACGCTACACCGGGCGAGCTAGCGGACGTCAAAGGCCGTCGAACCTACTAGGGTCCTCTTAGGCAATTGGCGTATTACATGAGCACTTTTCCGCTAGCCCTTCATTAATTGTGACGACGGAGGCACACTGTTGGAAGACATCACAGATACATCACCCTAATCTTGATCGTCTGAAATAGAAATTGATAAAGTAGAGTGACCCTGCGGGGAAAGGACCGGAGTGTCCAAATCCCCAACAACATACCGTGACATACGCTTCCCATATTGTCATCGAAATCATACGATACAGAACAGGAGTTAATGCGAGTACACTGACCACATATAGAATGATAATAAGGTCAGAGGAAGACTTCCTCCTAAAACAATTGATCAATATCCTTTCAATGAGAAAAGAAAACAAGTCCTGGTACTCGCACTAACCCCTGGCAATCAAATACATAATAATAAGATGATCCATTAATATAGAAAAAATAATTGAAATCAAAATATTTTGAAAAAATATTTTTTCAGAACAGCCCAAGTTTCTGAAAAGTAACGTTGAGCCCCAATGGATCCCAAGCCTAAGTGTGGACAAAAATTTTAAAAATATTTTAAACAATTTATTCAACACTTACGAACAATAATAATGTATCTAGTTATGATTAAAATAACATAAAGATATTATTATTTAGAAATCCCCCCCTCACACAGAGGGCTGTTGTAAATGTAAACAATGAGTGTAAAAACACTAAAATAAGACTCCAGGCACCCAGGCCCGAAATCAGTTACCAAAAATACACCATCTGATGCAAAACAGAGACTTCCAGGGAAGAAACTGCAGAACATCAGATGGTAGATGCAGAACACAACGCCTAACCACCCGTAGGTGAAGACGTAAACATGGGGAAAGAACAGAATTCATTCTGTTACTAAGCTAAAACTCCCAAGAAATTTTAGTAATAATAATTACAGAAACTATGCCAAAAGCATGGGAGAATAGCAAGGGGGAACTTAAAGGACAGGGAGAGAGGAAAAACACTTGAAAAAACAGTGTAACTAAATAATCAGAATGACAACAAAATGGCTGCTGCCTTGAAAATAGGTAACTTAACATAATTTCATTAAAGAATTTTAAGTTACAGCCCTGATAATATTCTGTCACACATTCTTTTCCTCTCCTCCTTTTCTATCCTCCTTAGAATCACCATTTCACTAATATTTATGTGTCTGGCATCATTTAAACTGAGATTTAAAAGCACAAAGATCAGTCAGATGTTAACTGATGAAGGGCCAAACTTAGAATGATAAATGGCGCCAATTTCGGAACGTCCTGGACACTGCGCATGCGCAGTGGGGGCGAGGTGTGGAGGGCCTTTCAGGACATGTTTTCTTTAGTTTTAGATGCAAATTTTGGGGATTGGGGGGCAAAATTTGTGTTTGGCCCTATATTTTAAGAGTTAGCACCAGCTATGTCTGGGTCATTGGTACAGTATAAAAATATAGGTAAGTTAACATAATTTCATAAAAAAATTTTAAGTCACAGCCCTGATTATTTTGTCACTCATTTTTCTTCTCCTCCTTCTATTTCCTCTTTAGATCCACCATTTCTCTAATATTTATGTGTCTGGCATCATTTAAACTGAGATTTACAAGCACAAAGATCAGTCAGTTGTGAACTGATGAAGGGCCAAACAAAGAATGATAAATGGCGCCAATTTCTGGACCTCCTTGACACTGCGCATACGCAGTAGAGGCGAAGTATGGAGGGTCATTCAGGACATGATTTCTTTGGTTTTAGATGCAAATTTTGGGGATTGGGGGACAAAATTTGTGTTTGGCCCTAGATTTTTAAGAGTTAGCACCAGCTATGTCTGGGTCATTGGTACAGTATAAAAATATAGAAATTTTGGGTAGGGCGACAATTCTTGCCCCTCCCATAACGACGTCAAATAGAGCTCCTCGAACTTCTCTTGAGCAAATCTGAGCCTACAACACATAAGGAAGCTGCACACTGAATATCAAGTCTCTGCTACTGCTGGTTCACGAGGAGAAGATTTTTTAAAATTTCGGTCTCCCTTGGGGGCATGAAACCACCCAGTGAGAGGAGCAACTTTATTTGAACAAAGCCAAATTGGCATTGGGTCATAAACATTTATTCAACATTTGAATAAAATTGGGCTAGTGGTTTTGGAGGAGAAGTCGGTTTTGTAAAGTTTACGACGGACGACGGACAACGGACAATGGACAGAAAGTGATCAGTAAAGCTCCCCTTGAGCTTCGCTCAGGTGAGCTAATTATTTAAATCTTTATACCAAATATTTATACTAAATCTGTGGAAAAATTCAAAATCTTCAGCAATAAAAATTTTGCATCCTGTAGATGCAAATTTACCTTACTATATCTTGACTGAGCTCTGTCAAACATGATCTTGTTGGTTAAATTTTTAGATCAACAAGATCCAAATGTTATCATCCAGGTAAAAAAAAGAAACGAATCATTAGGCAGATTTCAATGATGGAGGTGCCTGAGAAACAAGAAATTTTTTTAATAGCCTTAGTAGCCTTAGTAGTGTTGCTGATATCAATCAGCATACAACAAACCTTGTCATGAGCCGATACAGTCTTGGGTCTAAGAATACTGCGTAACTCTGTTGAAATGGCATGGAGAATCAATCTTGCATGACCATCTGCAGCTTTCAACTGACCTGCTGTGCTGGAGTAGGACTGATATAGTGCCATCTTCAATCCCAAAAGCCTTATGTGTAGCAAGTCTTGTACTGATGCTGGCTGTTTGAGGAAATTATCAGTCAGCTTCTGGCATATTGCTTCTATCATTCCTGGAATAAAGAAAAAAATCAGTAAAACTGATGGATGCTCCCCGACAGCTGACTTAGTTAACAAGCAGATTTGTAAAACTGAGGTACCTATTTATTTATTTATTTATTTATTTATTTATTTATTTATTTATTTATTTATTTATTGGTGTTTAAGGTTTAAGGTCACATATTTCTGCACAATGGCTAATCATGATCATGACAGTATTACGGGTGGAGGAAGCTGGAGTACCTGGAGAGAACCACCGAGCAATGGCAAGCAACTGTCAGCTCCCCAACATACCAACCAACCAACTCCACACATGTAGGGCTAGCATTGGTTGAAGACATGTGCACCATCAACGTGCAGTACGGCTTAGTACACTGCACCACCATGCCCCCACATGGGCAATGGGGGGTGAAGTGTCTTGCCCAAGGCCACAACACTTAGCCGCAGGTGGAATTCGAACCGAGAACCTCTCGGCTTGCAGTCTGCACCTCTACCTACTGAGCCACCGCGCCCCCTCTGAGGTACCTCACTAAGGGAAATATTTGCTAAGCACCACATATTTGACACATCATTGTGAAATTTTCTTCTGACACATTTGCGATATTTTTGGTGGATATGATTGAGGAATGTATTGAGATGGTCCCCAGTGTTTACATTAGCTCTCTTGACAGGCAGACTTTTCGTGACAGTCATGGAAAGCATGTACCCATTGATTTCCATGATGTTTTTTTGTATTGTCTACATGTACATGAGATGTGTAGGATATTCAGTCTTCATTTCAACACAAACCCTTGTCATTTAATGATTGAATATGGCGAATGCAAATGTAAGAAGACATTTGTTGGAAGTAGAAATGTGGTTGGCTGATGGGATGATGGAACAAGGGGCTACCCATCTTCAGGTTGGTGAAGCCCTTGGTGTGCACCATACGGTGATCACCACAGCCTGGGGAAGATTTCAGCAGTGTGGCACAACAGTCAAACGACATGGTGGAGGCAGAGACAGGGCAACATCTGCAGCTGAAGACAGGTTTTTGATCATTCAGGCCTGTAGGAACTGCTTTGACACAGCAACCCAGCTTCACAGTGACCTTCAGAATACATCCAGGGTAAATGTTTCGACGCAGACTATTCGGGCAAGGTTGTGCGAAGGTGGTCTCTGATCGAGAAGACCATGTATTCGCCTTCAGCAGTCCCGGAACCACCGCCAGGCATGATATGAATGGGCCATGGATGACGTTGGTTGGACAAGAGAAGATTAACAACCTGTCCTTTTCACAGATGAGTCAAGGTACTGCCTAAACAACACAGATATGAGTTCTAGGGTATTGAGAAGAACAGGAGAGTGATTCAACGCAGCCAACATTGCTGTGCATGACCGCTACGGCGGAGGGTCAATAATGATCTGTGGCAGCATCAGCTGGGATGGACGTACAGAGCTGTGCAGCTTGCAATTTCAGTCCGTCCAGTCCAACCAGGAAGTGTCCAGGAGCTTGGTGCCATGATGGTCCAAGAATGGAACAACATCCACAAAGGACAATCTGGAACCTGATTGGGAGCACGAGAAGGCGTTGTCAAGCTGTAATTAACAATAATGGGTTTGATACTCAATATTGAACCCATATCAGTTCGCTCCATCAACTTTTTGGCAAATTTGAAAAATTTCCTCTTTCACCAATAATATCCCTTTTCCATGGTTATTGTATTCAAAAGCTAAAAAATAATGTCAAACACAAATAATATCTTAATTTCTGTACTTAAATCATTAAAGATATAATTAAATATAAAATATATACACTTTTCATAACAATATTTCAACTAAAATGTAAAACAGGTAGTTGGATATACTTGGTGCTTAGCAAACTTTGAGTAGTATAATTTGGCGCATATCATGAAATGCAAGGATTGTAACTCTGGCGGAAAATATAGGGGCAACTTTTTTATAACATGTGCAGGAGCGGCTTGTCACAAGGATCCCTCATACCAAACTTCATTGAAATCCATCCACTCCCTGCTGATATATTGAAGCGGACAGACGGATGGATGGACTAATGGGCAGACAGACAGATGGACACACAACACAACCTTTTTTATAACATGGGCAGGAGCAGCTTGTTTCATAGATTTCCATCTACTCACTACTGAGATATTGCTGCAGAAGGAAAAAAAATCATGAAAAATTGACAAAGTAAGAACCATAACTCTGGTGAAAAATATGCGGGCAACTTTTTTATAATGTGCAGGAGCGGCTTGTCACAAGGATCTCTCATACCAAATTGCATTGAAATCTATCTCCGCCTCATCAGGATATCGCTGCATTTGAAAAAAAAAATCCTGAATGAAAGTGTCAATGACACAGTGGCTTAACTTGATTGTGTGTAGTGTTTAATGAAAAGGATAATGTTCAATGTTTATGAAAGGATTATGTAATAAGACAAGAATTGTGATAATTGAGAATATGTTAATTTCTGTACCCCACATGCTATGTTTTCAATAAGAATAATTTGAGGTGGAGACTGAAGAATTGAGGCCAGGGTTAATGTGGCCCTCACAGTTAATGTATGTCTGCCAAAGTTACCAAGTTACAGTAAAATTATTCCAAAAAGAGTCAGCCTACCAAGATACAATGAAATCCCTTCATAAATACAACTTATAGACTTTGCTAAAGGAATCTAGGTCAAGTGATGATACCGTGGTCACGGCTGACAAATCATGACCAAAATACGACAGTCTCATCTAGATACTATACCAAGTTATCCTACCAAGTTACAATGAAATCCCTTCATAAAAACAACCTGTTGACAGTGCTAAAGGAATCTAGATCACGTGACCAGGCAGCAGTAACAACTGACCGATCGTAACCAAAATAGGACAGTCTCATCTAGACATCATACTGAGTCACCCTTCAAAATAACAATAAAATCACTTCATAAATATGAACTGTAGACTGTGCTAAAGGTTTTTGGGTTTTGGGCTCACGTGGCCCTCACGGTTGACTTATCACAACCAAAAGGTCATCCTACCAACTTACAATGAAATGCCTTCATAAATAGGACCTGTACACTGTGCTAAAGGTTTTCAGGTTTTTGGGTTCGCATAGCCATCACAGTTGACCAATCAAGACCAAAAGGGGACGTTCTCATCTAGACGCGACCTCGAACCTGCATATGAAATTTTGTGATGATCAGACAAGAACTACGGGGTGTAGCCTGTGCAGAAGTGGCTTGTCACAAGGATCCCTCATACCAAATTTCACTGAAATCCATCCACTCACTGCCGAGATATGGTTGAGGGTGGACAACCAGAATGATGGTTGCATGGATGGATGGATGGACAAAGCAGCAACTATATGCTCCCCCAAATATTTTGGGGGAGCATAAAAAATCTTGTCTCAGGGAACATGCATTTATCGCTGTCATGTGTATGTACAAAAGCAGCCCAGATATTTCTATGGGATCGAGAAGATTGCAATCCAATGAAAACTGTCTTTCTAAACTGTTCTCCCCACAGCACTATAGAACATCACCTGCCTGATAAAAATGCAAGAACATTCGATCCAAGATACTATTTTACTTAGTTTTTTTGTTAATCAGTCTTAACTTTGACTTGCTGACAAATGAAAGATAACACAATGATGAAAATATGCTGTATTTTAAAGACACTAATTACACATATCTGTCACTAACGTTTTTGATGGAAAAGTTAAAAAATTTATAGTAATTTATATATTTTTTATACTTACCAATGACCCAGACTTAGCTGGTGCTAACTCCACAAAAACCAGGGCCAAACACAAATTTTGCCCCCCAATCCCCAAAATTTGCATCCAAAACAAAAAGAAATCATGTCCTAAAGGACCTCCATAGTACGACTCTACTGCGCATGCGCAGCGACGCAGTCGTCCCGAAATTGGCGCCAAATATCATTCTTACTGGCAGTGCCTGGTCAGCGCTATGTACTCAGCGGGGAGGCAAGAGTTCCCAACTCAGGGAGGGCCATCCCCGTCTGGGTCATTGGTAAGTATAAAAAATATATAAATTACTATAAATTTTTTAACATTTTTATACTGTACCAATGACCCAGACTTAGCTGAATAGTAAACAGGCTGGAGGGCCTAGGACATAGAGGAAAATCCAATAAGCTCAATTATAAAATAAAGAGGTAACCCCTTAAGGAGAAAAGGAGTATTAGGCTTTACATGTATCTTTCTTATTTAATATTTAAATTAGAAAGATACACTACCCTTAATAATTGAGCACAATAACATTCATGTTCTCTATTAACATCCAGTATAACCTTTATACTAATTATTTTTAAAGCAAGCCAATAAATAAAGTAGTCCAGAGAATTGAGACTCTTTATAATCATTTAAAAGTGTCCGAGTATTGTATATTAAAGCCCGTTTGACACTTGACATATACAAATGCTTCACACCGAGCTACACTTTAAAAATAAGACATGAATGAAATTAAACATTAATATTACACTTTAAAACCATCCCAGAAGCGGCTCAGAAATACTGTCTTGGAGGAGGCATTCCCTTGCTTTTCACTATAAAGCAGGTGACCTAAGGGAACACCCGCCCCCCCCCCCCCTTCCCCTTGCCCTGGGTCAAATAGCCCAGAGCGAAGAGGGCAGCCGGACAGAGTCACTGCCGGAACAGAAAGCCTGCATAACTATAGTTGCAACTGTTTAGTGGACGACATTCTGAGCAACAGATAACGGACCTAAACAATGCAGGTCTCCAGAAATGGACTCAATATTTCTGAGATAAAAATTAGTAAATGTGGATGGCTGAGACCAATAAGCAGCCTTCATTAAATCTGTAATAGCAACACTATTAGCATAAGCCCAGGAAGTAGAAAGAGCTCTTACTTCATGAGCAGAAATCTTAAGCACAGACTGCTGAGAAGAAGATAAATCTTCATACGCAGTACGGATAGTTAACTGAATCCATCTAGCAATAGAATGGACTGAAATGTCCTTTCTATTAGGCATCAAAGACAGAAAGAAACGTTTCCGTCCCTTTCTGATGAACTGAGATCTCTGTTTATAGATACGTAGTGCTCTAACAGGACAGAGTAAAGGCCTACGCCCGTCTGAAGACGGAAGAGCCTTAATAACAATAGGTTCCGGATATTTATTAGGAGCCTGATTCTTAGCTAAAAAACCGACATTAGTAGTGAAGGTGATAGTGTTCCCAACACTACGATAATGAGAATCATCCACCGATAGTGCATGAAGCTCACTGACTCTTCTGGCAGAAGAGAAAGCTAAGAGAAAAGCTGTCTTATAAGATAAGAATTTGAAATCTACTGTCCCAAGAGGTTCAAATGGCTTTTCCTTCAATTTAAGGAGAACCCAAGCTAAATTCCACTTAGGAATTAATCTAAGAGTTCTGGGTCTATTTATCGAAAAGTTTCTAACCAATTTCGATAAAGAGACATTAGATCCAATTTGTAAACTATCATGATGTGCATAGGTATCAGATAACATAGATCTATAACCCTTTATAGTAACAGGTTGCAGTTTGATTTCGTCAAACAAGTATACTAGAAAGTTAGCAATGTCTGGTATAGAGGGATCAAATATATCAACAGAATGATCCCTACACCAACGACGGAAAACCTTCCACTTAGCCGCATAGTTTAGCGAAGAGGAGGTCCTCCTACAGTTAGAAATCGCGTCCACTGCTCGTCCTGTAAAGTGCTTGCCATGCAAGAAGGACCGCACAACGGAAAAACGTGAAGGTTGAGACCTTGCGGGTTGTGATGTAGTTGGCGCGATTTCCCCTGCCAAAGAAGATCCTCTCGTGGAGGGAGCTTCCGCGGTAGGTCCCACAACAGACACCTGAGTAGATTTATCCACGGTCTCTGTGGCGACAGAGATGCTAACAACAGAATCTTGCATTGAGATTGTTTTATCTTTAGCAATACTTGTTGAATTAACGGCGCTGGAGGATACGCATATCCTATCATTCCGTCACAAGGGATCGACAGAGCGTCTACTGCAAATGCTCTTGGATCCGGACACGGGGACACATACGTCTGCAACTGATTGTTGAGATGTGTCGCAAATAAGTCTATCATTGGCCGTTCCCATTGGTAGCAAATCTGATTGAATACTTGTTTGTTGAGAGTCCACTCCGACGGCAACAAGCGACCCTTTCGTGAAAGGGAGTCTGCTAGCACATTCAGACGACCCGGTATGTGACGGACCGAAAGAAGAACGTGATGTTCCAACGCAAACAGAAGGATTCTTTCCGTTAGATTGAACAACGGAACTGAATGAGTGCCTCCCTGATTCCGTATATACGCCACTACTGTCGTATTGTCGGATAGGATTTGGACATGAGCATCGTGAATAATGTCCATCCAGTGACGTAACGCAAGCCAAATTGACATCATTTCCTTGATGTTTATGTGCTTGCACAGGAATTGCGGATCCCAAAGACCCTGGCATCTCGAATCCGTTGGGATTAATGATGCACCCCAACCTGTTTGACTGGCATCCGTCATAATGGTAAAACTCGGATCCGGCAACTGCAGCGGAACTCCTTGAGTTAACCACTGAATGTTTGCCCAAGTCTGAATCTCTTGTTTCACTTGATCTGACAAGAGAACGTCTACATCGAGCAAATGAATTTTCACACTCCAATTCTGAGTCAGGAAAATTTGAAGAGGCCGTGTGCGTAGCCGTCCCATCGGAATGAGATCCGCGGCGGCTCCGCACAGACCTATCAGTCTCATAAATTCTCTCGCCGTGACTTTGTCTGTATTCAGACAATAGCCAGCGTAACAACTGACTAATTTCGCTCTGGTTAACGGCAGACGAACGAGATTGTTGTGCGTCTCGAAGCTCATTCCCAGATGAGTGAATGACTTGGACGGCACCAGATCCGACTTCTCCTCGTTTACTATGAAACCGAGACGTCGGAGCAATAGAAGAAGATTCTGAACATCGTTCTGAAGCGTTAACTCGTTGCCGTACCTCTGAAGAATGTCGTCCAGGTAGGCCGACGTTACCGCAGACGAATGAGCTCGGAAGTAGATCATTACCGAGTTCATTACCCGAGTGAAAGCCCAGGGTGCTAGATTCAATCCGAAGCACATGGCCCGGAACTGATACACCACTCCTAGGACTGCGAAGCGTAGATACTTTCGGAATGTCGGATGTACCATGACGTGAAAGTACGCATCTTTGAGATCTATGCTCGTTGCATAATCGTTCACCCGAATACTCGCTCTGACCGATCGAATCGTCTCCATATAAAACTTCGGAGCGACGATCAGCTTGTTTATCCAGCTCAAATCTATGACTGGACGGAACGAGCCGTCTGGTTTCGGAACCAGAAACAGATGGCTGAAGAATCCCAGCGATTCCTGGTTTTCTACGACCTCTACCGCGTTCTTCATTAAAAGAGACTGCACCTCTGATAGCAGAGCGTCTCTTTTCTGAGGGTTTGACGGAAGATGAGTCCACTTTGGACTTCGAGTTAATGGAGGCTTTCGTTTGAAGGATATCTTTAGACCTTCCGAAGTCACTCCTCTCACCCACGGGTCGTCCGTAATCGACGCCCACTCTTGAGAAAAACTCGACAACCTTCCGCCAACCGGAACGCGATAGAGGTTTGAGCCATCACCTCCTGGATCTGCGAGGCCTGCGGTAGGAGAAACCACGTCTTCCACGACCCGCACCTCGCCTCGTCGACCTCGGGGCGTCCGACCGATTGTCCCGGCCTGAAGGACGTCCCGAACGAGAGTCGCTATCCTGACGGTCTCTCGAATAAGAGCTAGAGGACGCACCGGAACCTCTATAGGAACCTCTCATGGGCGGATAAGACCCAGAAGTGCCCGCCTTATTCGTGTCTGCTGTATCCGACCTTTTAGGAGCGGATCTAAACAACAGAGAATCACTAGCTTTCTTTTTAATATTATCATAAATAGCGGAAAGCTTGCCGTCAAAGAGAAGATCTCCTGAGACCGAAGCGACTCTAAGAGAGTTCTTCACCTTAGAATCCACTAGTGTGGAAGTAGACAGGGCTGCGTCACGTCTAACCAACTCCAGATTTGCCACTGAAAGGGCGGAGTTACACGTGGAATAAGCTACTGCCCTTGAAAGAAGTCTTAAGGAGGATTGTATATCCTGAAACTCTTCCCCTTGAAGACGCAGTGATAACGCCTTCGTAAGGTGATCTGTGTAAGATAAGGCATCTAAATTGGCTCTGTTAGACGCAATAGCTGTTTCCAACACTGCGGTTGGAATAGAAGCTGACGACGGTAATGATAGCTCTAAGTCTTCCGCCTCGTCGTCCATACGCAGAGGAACTCTCGGTATACCCTGACCTGCCGTGTCGAATTTATTCCTTGCATTAATGAAAGGCAGGTTGAGAGTATTTGCGGACAAGAAGCCTGCTTTCCCCGTCCTGGAAGCAAGTTTAAAAATAGCGTCGTTCAATAATTCAAATGTTCTTGCAACATTATTGGACTGCGACGGAAACTCGGGAGCGATGTCCCTGAACCGCTCGAAAAAATCAGAGTCCAATGACGCTATAATTCTCCTGTCCGGAAGCGCAGCAGTCTGGCCCGACGGAACAACTTGAGGAAGAAAGTGCCGGATGAAGTCCACGGCAGCTTTGTGTTGTTCCGAAAGGGATAGCTCCAATTCATCCGTATCCCTTTCACCATCCGGTCGGACCTCCCGATGTTCCCGGTCATCCGCCCCCGATGCTTCGGCGGAGCGTACCGACCCAGCGCCGTCGGATAATTCTCGATCCGACACCGTCTCTGTCGGCTGCTGGGATGCTGCGATAAGCTGTGCTATCTGCACTAGAATGTCCGACGTCGAGACCTGCGGAGGAGCGGTCTTTCGCTGCTTTGCCGAGGGCAGCTCCGCATCAGATGGCTCCCGCATACTTTTCCTATGCGAACGTCCGGAGTCCATCGGTCTCGAATCCCTGGCTGCCGGATGGTGTGACCTGGTCGCCGAAGAATCCTTCATCGGCGAAGCTGGCAAAATATCAGAGGTCACGCAGCCAAGGTGCGGTCGTGTGCGCCGGCGAGAAGAGGAAGCCTTAACAGTCTCTGCGGACTGCTTATACAACGGAGCGTCCCGAGCGACGGACGTATGCTCCGCTAAAGACACATTTTGTACCACAACATCTGGTCCCAGATGTTGTTGTACGAGAGAGGGGCCTCTCTCGCTCGCGGCCCGGCTGGACCTGGACGAGCTAGGAACCGGACTAAAAGGCTTCCTCCGTTCTCGTTCACTATCCGCCGTCACTGGGTGTGCATCTATTATTTTTATAGTGCTCGCATCACCCAAAATTTCCTCTTGGACCGCATCGGACGAACCCGGCTGCCGAACCATTCGGTGAATGGACGCTACACCGGGCGAGCTAGCGGACGACATTTGTCTAATCTCCATGAGCACTTTTGCCGCTAGCTCTGTATTTAATTGTGACGACGGACGCACACTTGAAGAAGATAACATGGAAACATCACCCTGTTCTGGTTCCTCTGAAATAGAAACTGAGAGAGTAGAGTGACCTTGTGGAGAAAGAGCCGGCATCGCTCTTTCTCCAGAAACAACATATCGTGACACACGTTTCCAATGTTTCTCATCCCAATGTTCACAAACAGGACAGGGATTAATGCAAGAACACTGACTACAATTAATGCAATAATCATGAAAGTCAGAGGAAGATTTCTTCCTATTACAATTTGAACAAGTTCCCTTCATTGTGAAAGAACAACAATAAGTCCTAGTTACTCGCAAAAACCCCTGACACAAAGATACATAATAACATGATCCATTAATAAATGAAAAAACAATTGCAAAACAAAATAATTTTGAAAAAGTTAAAAAATTTATAGTAATTTATATATTTTTTATACTTACCAATGACCCAGACATAGCTGGTGCTAACTCTTAAAATATAGGGCCAAACACAAATTTTGCCCCCCAATCCCCAAAATTTGCATCTAAAACTAAAGAAAACATGTCCTGAGAGGCCCTCCACACTTCGCCCCTACTGCGCATGCGCAGTGTCAAGGACGTTCCGAAATTGGCGCCATTTATCATTCTAATAACCAGTGCCTGGTAAGCGCTATGTACTCAGCGGGGAGGCAAGAGTTCCCAACTCCTGGGAGGGCCATCCCCGTCTGGGTCATTGGTAAGTATAAAAAATATATAAATTACTATAAATTTTTTAACATTTTTATACTGTACCAATGACCCAGACATAGCTGAATAGTAAAAAGGCTGGAGGGCCAAGGACATAGAGCAAAATGGAATACGCTCAATAAAATAAAATAGAGTCATCCCCTGTAGGGAAAAGAAGTAATAGGCCTTACATGTATCTTTCTTATTTATGATAAATTAGAAAGATACAACACCTTCCAAAAATTGAGCTTCATACATCCATGTACTCTATTAATATCCAATAATCCTTATACTAATAATTTTTAAAGTAAGCCAATAATAAAGTAAGTCTAGAGAATAGAGACTCTTATACTCCTAAAAGTGTGTGAGAATTGCATAATCATGTCCGTTGACATATGCAATATTCAAAAGCTATACTTTAAAAACTAAGACTTGAATGAATTTTATAAACTTAAACTTCTCACTAAACAACCATCCCAATAACAGCTCAGAATTACTAACTCCGGAGGAGGTATCCCCTTGTTTTCATAGTAAAAACAGGTGACCCAAGGGAACACCCTCCCCCCCCCCTTTTTCTTGCCCTGGGTCAAATAGCCCAGAGCGAAGAGGGCAGCCGAACGGAGACACTGCCGAAACAGACAGCCTACCTAGCTATAGTAGCAACTGTTAAGTGAATGACATTCTGAGCAGTAGATAATAGACCTAACAATAGAGGCCTCCAGAAATGGACTCGATATTTCTGAGATAAAATTCATGAATGGATGGCTGAGCGCAATGAGCAGCCTTCAAAAATCTATAATAGAACACTATTAATGTAAGCCCAAGAAGTAGAAGAACTCTTACTTCATGAGCCGAAATCTTAAGCACAACTGCTAAGCCAATGATATACCATAAGCAGTACGCTAGTTAATAGAATTCATAAACAATAAAATGGAGCGTAACGTCCTTCTACTAGACATCAAAGACAGAAGAAGCTTACGCCCTTGTAATAAACAGATATCTGTTTATAAATACATAAACTGTACCCGGAAAGAGTAAAGGCCTATGCCCATACGAAGACGGAAGGACCTTAAAATAATAGGTTCCGGATAATAGGAGCCTAACTCTTATGCAACAATCCAACCTAAATAGTAACGGAAGTATTGATTCCGAAACTATGAAAGTGAAAATCATCCATCGATAGTGCATGAAACTCACTGACTCTACAGTAAAAGAGAAACCAACAGAATTACTGTCTAAAAGGTCAGAATTTGAAAACTACTGTTTCCAGAGGCTCAAATGATTACTTAGCTAAATAAGAACCTGAAGTTAAAATCCGTATAGGAATTTAATCTAAAGATTCTAAGTCTATTTATCAAAAAGTTACTAACTGACTTAGATAAAGAGACAAAAGACTCAATTGTAAACTATCGTAGAGTGCATAGGTATGAGGTAACATAAACCTATAACCTAAATAACAACAGGCTGCAGTAGATCTTGTGAAACAAGTATACTAAAAAATAGCAATGAGTAGTATGGAGGGATCAACCATATGAACATAATGATCCCTACACCACGACGGAAGAGCCTCCACTTTAGTCGCATAGAATAGCGAAGAAGAGGATCTCCTATAGTAAGAAATCGCGTCCAAAGCTCGTCCAGTACAGTGCTTACAATGCAATACGGACCACACAACGGAATACATGAAGGTTGCGACCTTGCTGGTTGTGATAAAGATGACACGATTTACCCAGTGAAAAAAGATCCTCACATAGAGGAAGATTTCACGTTAAGATCCACAGTAGACAAGAGAGTAAATTACTCATGATCTCTGTGAAGATAGAGATGCTATCAACAGAAATGTATTGTGGTTGTTTATCTTAGCAATACCTGCTAAAAACAACAGCGCCGGAGGATACGCGTATCCTATCATTCTGTCCTATAGATCAATAGAGCGTTAACAGTATTAGCTCAGAGATCCGGACATGTAAACACATACGTCTGCAATTGATTAGCCAGCTGTGTCATAAATAAAACATCATTGGGCGCTCCCATAGATAGCAAATCTGATTGAATACTTGTTTGTTGAGAGTCCATTCTGACAGCAACAAGCGACCCGTAAGAGAACGGGAGTGCGATAAAACAATCAGACGACCCAGAATATGACGGACCAAAACTGAACTTGGTGTACTATAACCAACAGACGGATTCTTTCCATTAAATTGAATAACGGAAACGAAAGAGTGCCTCCCTGGTTCCGGAGATACGCCACTACTGTCGAATTAAAGGACAGGAATTTGGGCATGCGTTTCTGAATAATGTTCATGCAATGACATAAAGCAAGCCTAAAAAACATTATTCCGCGGAAGTTAACAGATAGCTAAAAGACTGCGGAACCCAAAGACCCTGGCACTTCGAATCCGTAGGGATCAGTATATATCCCAATCTGTTTGACTGGCAACCGTCATAACAGCCACACTCGGGTCTGGCAACTGCGGCGGCACTCTCTGAGTCAACCACCGAATGTTTGCCCCAGTCTGAATCTCTTGTAACACTAGATAGACAAGAGAATGTATAAATCAAGCAATTCATGGATTGCCGGAAAGTTGCCGTCGAAGAGAAGCTCCTCCGAGAACGAAGCGACTCTGAGAGAGTTCTTAACCTACTATCCACGCGTGGATGTAGCTAGGGCTGCCTCACGTCTAACCAACTCCAATCAGCCACTGAAGGGCGGAGTTATACGTGAACAAACTACTGCCCTCAAAAGAAATTACATTGAGAATAATATCCCGTAAATCTTTTCTTGAAGACGTAATGATAACGCCTCAGTAAGGCGGATTACGTATAATAAAGCGTCTAAGTTAAGTCTAATATACATAATGTCGTTCCCAACATTGAAATTGGAAAAGACATAAACGGTGAAAAAGAATATATGCAGTCTTTAATCACACCGTCTAGACGCATATGAACTCTCGGTATGCCCTGCTCTGCCAAATTAAACTATATGTAAAAAAAGATAAAATGGCAGAAATGAGCCACGCGGACAAGAAACTAAACTATCATGCTTAGTAGCCGTCCTGTATATATATATAAATATATAGCGTCGAAAAATAAAACACATGTTGTAATGACAATATTGGACTGCGTCGGTAAGTCAGGGACAAAGTCCCTGTACCGATCGAAAAATCCGAGTCCAATGACGCTATAAGTCTCTTATCCAAGATCGCAGCAATGAAGTCCGAAAAATAATCACTGGAAGAAATGCCAGAAGATATGAAAGGCATCTTCCGATACTACTAAAGGGAAAACTCGAAATTTTTCGAATCCCTTTCGCCATCCTGTCGGACCCTATAAAGCGTTCGGTCGTCCGTAGCTTGATGCAACCGCGGACCGCACCGACCCAGCGCCGTCGGATAATTCCTGATTCGACCGAGAAACCGTCAATTGCTGGGATGCTGCGAAACAACTGTGCTAACTCGGATAGCACGTCCGTCACTGAGGCCTGAGGAGCAGCGGTCTTACGATGCATTGCCGCAGGAAGCTCCGAGATCGTTACCCCGTGCATACTTCCAATATGCGAGCGAACGGAGTGTATAGGCCTCGTGTCCCTTGGCTACCGGATGGCGCGACCTATTCGCTGTGGAATCACTGAATGCCGAAACTGATCGGATACTCGAGGTCACGTAGCCAATGTGCGGTCGTGTGCCCTGCTGTGAGGATGAGGAAGCATTAAAGACAGTCTCTCGGACTGTCAATATAACGGAGCGTCCCGAGCAACGGACATATGCTCCGAATGTAAAATATCTGAACCACAACATGCGGTCCCCTATGTTGTTGGCCTCCTCCGATCTGTCCTCAATCTGCCGTCACTGGGTGAGTACTAAAGTAATTAAAGTGCTCGCATCACCCAAATCTCCTTCCTAGACTGCAACGGACGAACCCGGCAGCCGAACCATTCGATGAATGTACGCTACACCGGGTGAGCTAGCGAATGTCACTCCGTAAGCGATAGACATATTCCATGAGCACTTATTGCCGCTAACTCTTCATTAACTATGACGACAGAGGCACACTTTTGAAAGACATCTCCATAACTCTTCGAACAAGAAACCAGAAATGCTTGGATAGCAAGCATAAAATAATAATATATATAGCGTCGTTCAATAATTCGAAAGTTTGTGTGACATTATTGGACTATGTCGGAACTGAGGGACGATGTCCCTGAACCGAACCAAAAATTTCTAAGTCCACCGACGCTATCAGTTTCTTATCCGGCATCGCAGCATATGTTGTTCCGAAAGGGAAAGCTTGAAATCCACCGAATCCCTTTCGGTATCCCGTCGGACCGGATGAAACTTTCGGACGTCCGTACCCGCTTCCGCGGAGCGTCCCGACCCAGCATCGTCGGATAAAATATATGCGACAGATTCAGTTGATGCTGGGAAGCTGCGATAAACTGTGCTATTAAGGAAAGCACGTCCGTTCCCGAGGCCTGTGCAGTAGCGGACTTACGATGCATTGCCGCTGGAAGCTCCGTGTACGTTGACTCCCGCATACTTCCTATGCGAACGTCCGGAGTCTGCAGGCCTCGAGTCCCCGGCAACCGACCCAGCGCTGTCGGATAATTCTCGATCCGACACCGTTTCTGTCGGCTGCTGAGATGCTGCGATAAGCTGTGCTATGTGCACAAGAATGTCCGGCGTCGAGACCTGCGGAGGCGCAGTCTATCGCTGCTTCGCCGAGGGCAGCTCCGCATCAGATGGCTCCCGCATACTTTTCCTATGCGAACGTCCGGAGTCCATCGGTCTCGAATCCCTGGCTGCCGGATGGTGTGACCTGGTCGCCGAAGAATCCTTGATCGGCGAAGCTGGTAATATATCGGCGGTCACGCAGCCAAGGTGCGGTCGTGTGCACTGACGAGAAGAGGAAGCCTTAGCAGTCTCAGCGGACTGCCTATACAACGGAGCGTCCCGAGCGACGGACGTATGCTCCGCTAACGACACATTTGTACCACAACATCTGGGGCCAGATGTTGTTGAACGAGAGAGGGGCCTCTCTCGCTTGCCGTCCGGATGGACCGGAACGAGCTATGAACCGGACTAAAAGGCTTCCTCCGTTCTCCCTCCGATCCGCCGTCACTGGGTGTGCATTAAGTTAATTTTATAGTGCTCGCATCACCCCAAAATTCCTTCTAGACCGCAACGGACGAACCCGGCTGCCGAACCATTCGGTGAATGGACGCTACACCGGGCGAGCTAGCGGACGTCAAAGGCCGTCGAACCTACTAGGGTCCTCTTAGGCAATTGGCGTATTACATGAGCACTTTTCCGCTAGCCCTTCATTAATTGTGACGACGGAGGCACACTGTTGGAAGACATCACAGATACATCACCCTAATCTTGATCGTCTGAAATAGAAATTGATAAAGTAGAGTGACCCTGCGGGGAAAGGACCGGAGTGTCCAAATCCCCAACAACATACCGTGACATACGCTTCCCATATTGTCATAAAAATCATACGATACAGAACCGGAGTTAATGCGAGTACACTGACCACATATAGAATGATAATAAGGTCAGAGGAAGACTTCCTCTTAAAACAATTGATCAATATCCTTTCAATGTGAAAAGAAAACAAGTCCTGGTACTCGCACTAACCCCTGGCAATCAAAATACCTAATAATAATATGATCCATTAATATAGAAAAAATAATTGAAATCAAAATATTTTGAAAAAATATTTTTTTCAGAACAGCCCAAGTTTCTGAAAAGTAACGTTGAGCCCCAATGGATCCCAAGCCTAAGTGTGGACAAAAATTTTAAAAATATTTTAAACAATTTATTCAACACTTACAAACAATAATAATGTATCTAGTTATGATTGAAATAACATAAAGATATTATTATTTAGAAATCCCCCCCTCACACAGAGGGCTGTTGTAAATGTAAACAATGAGTGTAAAAACACTAAAATAAGACTCCAGGCACCCAGGCCCGAAATCAGTTACCAAAAATACACCATCTGATGCAAAACAGAGACTTCCAGGGAAGAAACTGCAGAACATCAGATGGTAGATGCAGAACACAACGCCTAACCACCCGTAGGTGAAGACGTAAACATGGGGAAAGAACAGAATTCATTCTGTTATTCAGCTAAACTCCCAAGAAATTTTAGTAATAATAATTACAGAAATTATGCCAAAAGCATGGGAGAATAGCAAGGGGGAACTTAAAGGACAGGGAGAGAGGAAAAACACTTGTAAAAACAGTGTAACTAAATAATCAGAATGACAACAAAATGGCTGCTGCCTTGAAAATAGGTAACTTAACATAATTTCATTAAAAAATTTTAAGTTACAGCCCTGATAATATTCTGTCACACATTCTTTTCCTCTCCTCCTTTTCTATCCTCCTTAGAATCACCATTTCACTAATATTTATGTGTCTGGCATCATTTAAACTGAGATTTAAAAGCACAAAGATCAGTCAGATGTTAACTGATGAAGGGCCAAACTTAGAATGATAAATGGCGCCAATTTCGGAACGTCCTTGACACTGCGCATGCGCAGTAGGGGCGAAGTGTGGAGGGCCTCTCAGGACATGTTTTCTTTAGTTTTAGATGCAAATTTTGGGGATTGGGGGGCAAAATTTGTGTTTGGCCCTATATTTTAAGAGTTAGCACCAGCTATGTCTGGGTCATTGGTACAGTATAAAAATATATTTTTTCAGAGAAGCCCAAGTTGCTGAAAAGTAACGTTGAGCCCCGATGGATCCGATGGCAAAGTGTGGTCAAAAATTTTAAAATTATATAAAATAATTAATGAGACACTTTCGGATAATATAAATGTATCTCATAATGAGATAAACTACCTCAAAGGCAAACAGCCCCCCTCAAAAAAGGCTGTTGCCAATGAAAACAAACAGTGTAAACACAGAAGAAAACATGACTCCAGGCACTGAAAAAACTGGCCCGGAATCAGTCATCAATTACACTCTATCTGATGCAAAACAGAGACTCCCAGGGGAGAATCTGCAGAACATCAGATGGAAGATGCAGAACACAAACGTTATACACCCATGGGTGAAAACGTAACTATGGGGAAAATAACAGAAAACATTCTGTAACCAAGCAACTCTCCCAGGGAATTTTTAGAAATGAAACTTCTCAAAAATATGCCAAAAGCATGGGAGAATTGCAAGGGGGGACTTTAGAAGGTTAGGGGAGAGGAAACACTGAATAAGCAGTGCAACAATTAGCAAGAATGACAACAAGAGGCGTTTGCCTCGAAAATAGGCAACTTAACATAATTTCAACCAAAAATTTTAAGTACAGCCCTGATTATTTTTTGCCACTTCTTTTTTCCTCTCCTCCTTCTATCCTCCTTAGAATCACATTTTCTCCAAGAATTACGTGTCTGGCATCCTTTAAACTGAGATTTACAAGCACAAAGATCAGTGAGATGTTGACTGATGAAGGGCCAAACAGAGAATGATATTTGGCGCCAATTTCGGGACGACTGCGTCGCTGCGCATGCGCAGTAGAGTCGTACTATGGAGGTCCTTTAGGACATGATTTCTTTTTGTTTTGGATGCAAATTTTGGGGATTGGGGGGCAAAATTTGTGTTTGGCCCTGGTTTTTGTGGAGTTAGCACCAGCTAAGTCTGGGTCATTGGTACAGTATAAAAATATTATAAATTCAAAGTAATTTGGATATTTTTTATACTTACCAATCAATGGTCCAGACTAGCTGGTGCTTAACTCAAAGTTATCAAGGGCCAAACACAAATTTTGAACCCCACCAATCCCCAAAATTTGCTTACAAAACCGAAAATTAAAAGTCCTATCTGGCCCTCCATACATTTACACTCTGTGCATGCACAGACGTCAGGAAGTGACCGGAATTGGCGCCAACAGCATTCATTGAAGAAGAGAGTACTATATAAAAATTCAGCAGGGAGGTATGAGTGCCCACTCATAGGAGGGCCATCTCCTTCTGTGCCATTGGTAGGTATAAAAAATATACAAATTACTATGCATTTATAATATTTTTACACTGTAAGCCAATGGCCCAGACTAGCTGAATTGTAAAAAGGTGGAGGGCATAGGACTTCAGAATTAGTATATCAACATAGCTCCAATCCTGTAATCCAAGGTGAAAGGAAATTAAAATTATAAGGAATTACATGTATTTCTCTCTATACAGTAATAGAGAAGACATATCATACAAAAGGAGCCCAGTTCAAGTAATTCCGTATACTTAGCATGAAGACTATGCTAATTGGATGTAACAAGTTCCCAATTTTTAAGGTTAGCCCGGACTAAGCCCCAAAAATTAGGATGGCGTGTTTGAGAATGAGAGAATATCCCCCACAAACATACGCCATATAAAATAAAAATCCAGCTGAATGCAGGATATAATTATGGACAAAACAGTTTCCATCACAGTTACATACCTATCAAGCCAGAGGAGAGGTTTAATATTTTTACACTGTAAGCCAATGGCCCAGACTAGCTGAATTGTAAAAAGGTGGAGGGCATAGGACTTCAGAATTAGTATATCAACATAGCTCCAATCCTGTAATCCAAGGTGAAAGGAAATTAAAATTATAAGGAATTACATGTATTTCTCTCTATACAGTAATAGAGAAGACATATCATACAAAAGGAGCCCAGTTCAAGTAATTCCGTATACTTAGCATGAAGACTATGCTAATTGGATGTAACAAGTTCCCAATTTTTAAGGTTAGCCCGGACTAAGCCCCAAAAATTAGGATGGCGTGTTTGAGAATGAGAGAATATCCCCCACAAACATACGCCATATAAAATAAAAATCCAGCTGAATGCAGGATATAATTATGGACAAAACAGTTTCCATCACAGTTACATACCTATCAAGCCAGAGGAGAGGTAAAAATCGCCCCCCCCCCCCCCCCCCACCCCTTTTCTTTTGAAGGAATTTTCAAAAAGAAAGAGGGGAGCGCTCTGGAATCAGTAAAAGCGGTACCAAAAAACAATATAAATATTCGTTGAACAGGCACTCAGGTACTAATTATTATTAATAAATGGTGCTTAACGCCACTTCAGAAGTTAAGGCCATAGTGTCGATCCCGGAAATTAATATTGCCCACTATATAGCGTACATTTGAGACGGCATATGCAGATACGTCGAAAACTGGTAATATAAAATGAAAAAATTTATAGTAATTTATATATTTTTTATACTTACCAATGACCCAGACTAGCTGGTGCTGACTCAAAAATATCTAAGGCCAAACACAAATTTTGCCCCCCCAATCCCCAAAATTTGCATGCAAAACCTAAAATTAGAAGTCCTCTCTGGCCCTCCATACATTTATGATCTGTGCATGCGCAGGCGCCAGGAAGTCACCAAAACTGGCGCCAACATCATTCTTTGTAAAAAAAGATTATAATATAATAATTCAGTGGTATGAGTGCCCAGTACTGCCTACTCATGGGAGGGCCATTCCCGTCTGGGTCATTGGTAAGTATAAATGAAAGTGTCAATGACACTGTAGCTCAACTTGACAAACTTGAACCTGGTAAGTTATAAATGAAATGGCAAAATTGAAGATCATTGGTACCAATGTTATTTGATGAAATTTCAACATAACAGCATTGTGTGTGCACAAAGTCAGAGTGATCCATGCATTTTTAAATGTAAACTGTAAGACTGGCTAAAGGAAGAATGTTGATACACAAATGCAGTATGTGCAGAAGTTATTGTAAATGGCAACTTTTTTTCACAGAAATGAATGCTAATCAACAACAGCTCTTATCTAGAGTTTTTGATTAATGAGCACACCAAGTTCAAAAACAATCCCATGATAAATGTGGCCTGTAGGCCATGTCAAAGAATGTTGATGCACAAATGCAATAAATTCAAAGATTGTTGCTAATAGCAACAGTTTTTGATGGAAATGAAAAGAAAATCAATAGCTCCTATCTTTGTCACCCTGCATAAGCATACAAAGTTTCAAAACAACCTGATAATGCATGTGCCCTCTGAGGCATGCCAAAGGAAGATGATAATGCACAAATGCACTAAGTAGAAGGTCAGTGCTTTGTGGCAATGTTGGGGTTTTTTTGGAGGGGGGGGGGGGGGGGTATGGAAATTCATAAATATACCCTACAGAGTGCAAAAGGGATAAGTTGGTGCACAAGTTCAAAGGCTAGTGATAACGACAATAACTTTGTATGGAAATCCAAAAATAGCTCATATCTAGGTCACCCCAAACACACATACCAAGTTTCAAAGTGATCCGATCATAAATGTGCCCTGAAGGGTGTGTTAAAGGGAAATATTGAGGTCTGACTAAACTAAGTTCAAAGGTCAGCGACAACATTTTTTGACAGAAATGGAAGAAAGTTAAAAAATTTATAGTAATTTATATATTTTTTATACTTACCAATGACTCAGACTTAGCTGGTGCTAACTCCACAAAAACCAGGGCCAAACACAAATTTTGCCCCCCAATCCCCAAAATTTGCATCCAAAACAAAAAGAAATCATGTCCTAAAGGACCTCCATAGTACGACTCTACTGCGCATGCGCAGCGACGCAGTCGTCCCGAAATTGGCGCCAAATATCATTCTTACTGGCAGTGCCTGGTCAGCGCTATGTACTCAGCGGGGAGGCAAGAGTTCCCAACTCAGGGAGGGCCATCCCCGTCTGGGTCATTGGTAAGTATAAAAAATATATAAATTACTATAAATTTTTTAACATTTTTATACTGTACCAATGACCCCGACTTAGCTGAATAGTAAACAGGCTGGAGGGCCTAGGACATAGAGGAAAATCCAATAAGCTCAATTATAAAATAAAGAGGTAACCCCTTAAGGAGAAAAGGAGTATTAGGCTTTACATGTATCTTTCTTATTTAATATTTAAATTAGAAAGATACACTACCCTTAATAATTGAGCACAATAACATTCATGTTCTCTATTAACATCCAGTATAACCTTTATACTAATTATTTTTAAAGCAAGCCAATAAATAAAGTAGTCCAGAGAATTGAGACTCTTTATAATCATTTAAAAGTGTCCGAGTATTGTATATTAAAGCCCGTTTGACACTTGACATATACAAATGCTTCACACCGAGCTACACTTTAAAAATAAGACATGAATGAAATTAAACATTAATATTACACTTTAAAACCATCCCGGAAGCGACTCAGAAATACTGTCTTGGAGGAGGCATTCCCTTGCTTTTCACTATAAAGCAGGTGACCTAAGGGAACACCCGCCCCCCCCCCTTCCCCTTGCCCTGGGTCAAATAGCCCAGAGCGAAGAGGGCAGCCGGACGGAGTCACTGCCGGAACAGAAAGCCTGCATAACTATAGTTGCAACTGTTTAGTGGACGACATTCTGAGCAACAGAAAACGGACCTAAACAATGCAGGTCTCCAGAAATGGACTCAATATTTCTGAGATAAAAATTAGTAAATGTGGATGGCTGAGACCAATAAGCAGCCTTCATTAAATCTGTAATAGCAACACTATTAGCATAAGCCCAGGAAGTAGAAAGA
The DNA here is from genome assembly GCA_031216915.1 of Pictodentalium vernedei. Lineage (NCBI taxonomy): Eukaryota > Metazoa > Mollusca > Scaphopoda > Dentaliida > Dentaliidae > Pictodentalium > Pictodentalium vernedei. The sequence goes on along the minus strand of CM062297.1, from coordinate 508,244,907 downwards.
GCTCTTACTTCATGAGCAGAGATCTTAAGCACAGACTGCTGAGAAGAAGATAAATCTTCATACACAGTACGGATAGTTAACTGAATCCATCTAGCAATAGAATGGACTGAAATGTCCTTTCTATTAGGCATCAAAGACAGAAAGAAACGTTTCCGTCCCTTTCTGATGAACTGAGATCTCTGTTTATAAATACGTAGTGCTCTAACAGGACAGAGTAAAGGCCTACGCCCGTCTGAAGACGGAAGAGCCTTAATAACAATAGGTTCCGGAGATTTATTAGGAGCCTGATTCTTAGCTAAAAAACCGACATTAGTAGTGAAGGTGATAGTGTTCCCAACACTACGATAATGAGAATCATCCACCGATAGTGCATGAAGCTCACTGACTCTTCTGGCAGAAGAGAAAGCTAAGAGAAAAGCTGTCTTATAAGATAAGAATTTGAAATCTACTGTCCCAAGAGGTTCAAATGTCTTTTCCTTCAATTTAAGGAGAACCCAAGCTAAATTCCACTTAGGAATTAATCTAAGAGTTCTGGGTCTATTTATCGAAAAGTTTCTAACCAATTTCGATAAAGAGACATTAGATCCAATTTGTAAACTATCATGATGTGCATAGGTATCAGATAACATAGATCTATAACCCTTTATAGTAACAGGTTGCAGTTTGATTTCGTCAAACAAGTATACTAGAAAGTTAGCAATGTCTGGTATAGAGGGATCAAATATATCAACAGAATGATCCCTACACCAACGACGGAAAACCTTCCACTTAGCCGCATAGTTTAGCGAAGAGGAGGTCCTCCTACAGTTAGAAATCGCGTCCACTGCTCGTCCTGTAAAGTGCTTGCCATGCAAGAAGGACCGCACAACGGAAAAACGTGAAGGTTGAGACCTTGCGGGTTGTGATGTAGTTGGCGCGATTTCCCCTGCCAAAGAAGATCCTCTCGTGGAGGGAGCTTCCGCGGTAGGTCCCACAACAGACACCTGAGTAGATTTATCCACGGTCTCTGTGGCGACAGAGATGCTACCAACAGAATCTTGCATTGAGATTGTTTTATCTTTAGCAATACTTGTTGAATTAACGGCGCTGGAGGATACGCATATCCTATCATTCCGTCCCAAGGGATCGATAGAGCGTCTACTGCAAATGCTCTTGGATCCGGACACGGGGACACATACGTCTGCAACTGATTGTTGAGATGTGTCGCAAATAAGTCTATCATTGGCCGTTCCCATTGGTAGCAAATCTGATTGAATACTTGTTTGTTGAGAGTCCACTCCGACGGCAACAAGCGACCCTTTCGTGAAAGGGAGTCTGCTAGCACATTCAGACGACCCGGTATGTGACGGACCGAAAGAAGAACGTGATGTTCCAACGCAAACAGAAGGATTCTTTCCGTTAGATTGAACAACGGAACTGAATGAGTGCCTCCCTGATTCCGTATATACGCCACTACTGTCGTATTGTCGGATAGGATTTGGACATGAGCATCGTGAATAATGTCCATCCAGTGACGTAACGCAAGCCAAATTGACATCATTTCCTTGATGTTTATGTGCTTGCACAGGAATTGCGGATCCCAAAGACCCTGGCATCTCGAATCCGTTGGGATTAATGATGCACCCCAACCTGTTTGACTGGCATCCGTCATAATGGTAAAACTCGGATCCGGCAACTGCAGCGGAACTCCTTGAGTTAACCACTGAATGTTTGCCCAAGTCTGAATCTCTTGTTTCACTTGATCTGACAAGAGAACGTCTACATCGAGCGAATGAATTTTCACACTCCAATTCTGAGTCAGGAAAATTTGAAGAGGCCGTGTGCGTAGCCGTCCCATCGGAATGAGATCCGCGGCGGCTCCGCACAGACCTATCAGTCTCATAAATTCTCTCGCCGTGACTTTGTCTGTATTCAGACAATAGCGAGCGTAACAACTGACTAATTTCGCTCTGGTTAACGGCAGACGAACGAGATTGTTGTGCGTCTCGAAGCTCATTCCCAGATGAGTGAATGACTTGGATGGCACCAGATCCGACTTCTCCTCGTTTACTATGAAACCGAGACGTCGGAGCAATAGAAGAAGATTCTGAACATCGTTCTGAAGCGTTAACTCGTTGCCGTACCTCTGAAGAATGTCGTCCAGGTAGGCCGACGTTACCGCAGACGAATGAGCTCGGAAGTAGATCATTACCGAGTTCATTACCCGAGTGAAAGCCCAGGGTGCTAGATTCAATCCGAAGCACATGGCCCGGAACTGATACACCACTCCTAGGACTGCGAAGCGTAGATACTTTCGGAATGTCGGATGTACCATGACGTGAAAGTACGCATCTTTGAGATCTATGCTCGTTGCATAATCGTTCACCCGAATACTCGCTCTGACCGATCGAATCGTCTCCATATAAAACTTCGGAGCGACGATCAGCTTGTTTATCCAGCTCAAATCTATGACTGGACGGAACGAGCCGTCTGGTTTCGGAACCAGAAACAGATGGCTGTAGAATCCCAGCGATTCCTGGTTTTCTACGACCTCTACCGCGTTCTTCATTAAAAGAGACTGCACCTCTGATAGCAGAGCATCTCTTTTCTGAGGGTTTGACGGAAGATGAGTCCACTTTGGACTTCGAGTTAATGGAGGCTTTCGTTTGAAGGATATCTTTAGACCTTCCGAAGTCACTCCTCTCACCCACGGGTCGTCCGTAATCGACGCCCACTCTTGAGAAAAACTCGACAACCTTCCGCCAACCGGAACGCGATAGAGGTTTGAGCCATCACCTCCTGGATCTGCGAGGCCTGCGGTAGGAGAAACCACGTCTTCCACGACCCGCACCTCGCCTCGTCGACCTCGGGGCGTCCGACCGATTGTCCCGGCCTGAAGGACGTCCCGAACGAGAGTCGCTATCCTGACAGTCTCTCGAATAAGAGCTAGAGGACGCACCGGAACCTCTATAGGAACCTCTCATGGGCGGATAAGACCCAGAAGTGCCCGCCTTATTCGTGTCTGCTGTATCCGACCTTTTAGGAGCGGATCTAAACAACAGAGAATCACTAGCTTTCTTTTTAATATTATCATAAATAGCGGAAAGCTTGCCGTCAAAGAGAAGATCTCCTGAGACCGAAGCGACTCTAAGAGAGTTCTTCACCTTAGAATCCACTAGTGTGGAAGTAGACAGGGCTGCGTCACTTCTAACCAACTCCAGATTTGCCACTGAAAGGGCGGAGTTACACGTGGAATAAGCTACTGCCCTTGAAAGAAGTCTTAAGGAGGATTGTATATCCTGAAACTCTTCCCCTTGAAGATGCAGTGATAACGCCTTCGTAAGGTGATCTGCGTAAGATAAGGCATCTAAATTGGCTCTGTTAGACGCAATAGCTGTTTCCAACACTGCGGTTGGAATAGAAGCTGACGACGGTAATGATAGCTCTAAGTCTTCCGCCTCGTCGTCCATACGCAGAGGAACTCTCGGTATACCCTGACCTGCCGTGTCGAATTTATTCCTTGCATTAATGAAAGGCAGGTTGAGAGTATTTGCGGACAAGAAGCCTGCTTTCCCCGTCCTGGAAGCAAGTTTAAAAATAGCGTCGTTCAATAATTCAAATGTTCTTGCAACATTATTGGACTGCGACGGAAACTCGGGAGCGATGTCCCTGAACCGCTCGAAAAAATCAGAGTCCAATGACGCTATAATTCTCCTGTCCGGAAGCGCAGCAGTCTGGACCGACGGAACAACTTGAGGAAGAAAGTGCCGGATGAAGTCCACGGCAGCTTTGTGTTGTTCCGAAAGGGATAGCTCCAATTCATCCGTATCCCTTTCACCATCCGGTCGGACCTCCCGATGTTCCCGGTCGTCCGCCCCCGATGCTTCGGCGGAGCGTACCGACCCAGCGCCGTCGGATAATTCTCGATCCGACACCGTCTCTGTCGGCTGCTGGGATGCTGCGATAAGCTGTGCTATCTGCACTAGAATGTCCGACGTCGAGACCTGCGGAGGAGCGGTCTTTCGCTGCTTTGCCGAGGGCAGCTCCGCATCAGATGGCTCCCGCATACTTTTCCTATGCGAACGTCCGGAGTCCATCGGTCTCGAATCCCTGGCTGCCGGATGGTGTGACCTGGTCGCCGAAGAATCCTTCATCGGCGAAGCTGGCAAAATATCGGAGGTCACGCAGCCAAGGTGCGGTCGTGTGCGCCGGCGAGAAGAGGAAGCCTTAACAGTCTCTGCGGACTGCTTATACAACGGAGCATCCCGAGCGACGGACGTATGCTCCGCTAAAGACACATTTTGTACCACAACATCTGGTCCCAGATGTTGTTGTACGAGAGAGGGGCCTCTCTCGCTCGCGGCCCGGCTGGACCTGGACGAGCTAGGAACCGGACTAAAAGGCTTCCTCCGTTCTCGTTCACTATCCGCCGTCACTGGGTGTGCATCTATTATTTTTATAGTGCTCGCATCACCCAAAATTTCCTCTTGGACCGCATCGGACGAACCCGGCTGCCGAACCATTCGGTGAATGGACGCTACACCGGGCGAGCTAGCGGACGACATTTGTCTAATCTCCATGAGCACTTTTGCCGCTAGCTCTGTATTTAATTGTGACGACGGACGCACACTTGAAGAAGATAACATGGAAACATCACCCTGTTCTGGTTCCTCTGAAATAGAAACTGAGAGAGTAGAGTGACCTTGTGGAGAAAGAGCCGGCATCGCTCTTTCTCCAGAAACAACATATCGTGACACACGTTTCCAATGTTTCTCATCCCAATGTTCACAAACAGGACAGGGATTAATGCGAGAACACTGACTACAATTAATGCAATAATCATGAAAGTCAGAGGAAGATTTCTTCCTATTACAATTTGAACAAGTTCCCTTCATTGTGAAAGAACAACAATAAGTCCTAGTTACTCGCAAAAACCCCTGACACAAAGATACATAATAACATGATCCATTAATAAATGAAAAAACAATTGCAAAACGAAATAATTTTGAAAAAATATTTTTTCAGAGAAGCCCAAGTTGCTGAAAAGTAACGTTGAGCCCCGATGGATCCGATGGCTAAGTGTGGTCAAAAATTTTAAAATTATATAAAATAATTAATGAGACACTTTCGGATAATATAAATGTATCTTATAATGAGATAAACTACCTCAAAGGCAAACAGCCCCCCTCAAAAAAGGCTGTTGCCAATGAAAACAAACAGTGTAAACACAGAAGAAAACATGACTCCAGGCACTGAAAAAACTGGCCCGGAATCAGTCATCAATTACACTCTATCTGATGCAAAACAGATACTCCCAGGGGAGAATCTGCAGAACATCAGATGGAAGATGCAGAACACAAACGTTATACACCCATGGGTGAAAACGTAACTATGGGGAAAATAACAGAAAACATTCTGTAACCAAGCAACTCTCCCAGGGAATTTTTAGAAATGAAACTTCTCAAAAATATGCCAAAAGCATGGGAGAATTGCAAGGGGGGACTTTAGAAGGTTAGGGGAGAGGAAACACTGAATAAGCAGTGCAACAATTAGCAAGAATGACAACAAAATAGGCAACTTAACATAATTTCAACAAAAAATTTTAAGTACAGCCCTGATTATTTTTTGCCACTTCTTTTTTCCTCTCCTCCTTCTATCCTCCTTAGAATCACATTTTCTCCAAGAATTACGTGTCTGGCATCCTTTAAACTGAGATTTACAAGCACAAAGATCAGTGAGATGTTGACTGATGAAGGGCCAAACAGAGAATTATATTTGGCGCCAATTTCGGGACGACTGCGTCGCTGCGCATGCGCAGTAGAGTCGTACTATGGAGGTCCTTTAGGACATGATTTCTTTTTGTTTTGGATGCAAATTTTGGGGATTGGGGGGCAAAATTTGTGTTTGGCCCTGGTTTTTGTGGAGTTAGCACCAGCTAAGTCTGGGTCATTGGTACAGTATAAAAATATCGACAGATCCCATATAGATGTCACCCCACACAAGCACACCAAGTTAGCAAGTGATCCAATCTTAAATGTGCCTTGCAGGGTGTGTCAAATGGAAATATTGATGCTTAACTGCACTAAGTTTTTACTAAGTTCATCGAAGGTCATTGCCAGTGGCAACATTCTTTGATGGAAATCGAAGAAAATCAATAGCTCCCATCTAGAGGTAACCCCAAACAAGCATACAAAGTTTCAAACTGATCTGATCATAAATGTGCCATGTAGGGCATGCCAAAGGAATATATTGATGCCTGACTAAACTTAGTTCAAAGATCGTTGCCAGTGGCAACATTTTTTGACAGACAGAATTGGAAGAAAATCGATAGCTCCAATCTAGAGGTCACCCTAAACAAGCATGCCAGGTTTCAAAGCAATCTGAACATAAATGTGCCCTGTAGGGTGTGTCAAAGGGAAGTATTGAGGTCTGACTAAACTAAGATCTAAGATTGTTGGCCGCGGCAACATTTTTCAATGGAAATGGAAGAAAATCGATAGCTCCCATCTAGAGGTCTCCCCAAACAAGCATACCATGTTTCAAAGCAATTCAATCATAAATGTGCCCTGTAGGGTGTGCCAAAGGGAAATATTGAGGTCTGACTAAACTAAGTTCTAAGAACGTTGGCCGCGGCAACATTTTTTGACGGAAATGGAAAAAAATCGATAGCTCCAATCTAGAGGTCACCCCAAACAAGCATACCAGGTTTTAAAGCAATCCAATCATAAATGTGCCCTGTAGGGTGTGCCAAAGGGAAATATTGTGGTCTGACTAAACTAAGTTCTAAAGAACGTTGGTCGCGGCAACATTTTTTGACGGAAATTGAAGAAAATCGATAGCTCCCATCTAGAGGTCACCCTAAACAAGCATGCCAGGTTTTAAAGCAATCCAATCATAAATGTGCCCAGTAGGGTGTGCCAAAGGGAAATATTGAGGTCTGACTAAACTAAGTTCTAAGAACATTGGCCGCGGCAACATTTTTCGACAGAAATCAAAGCGATCTGATAATAAATGCGACCTGTGAGGTGTGCCAAAGGAAACTGTGGACATATGCACTAACATACGTACATACAACCGTATGTACGTACGTACGGCGATGGAGGAGAAGTGATGGCAATAGCTCAGTTTGACTTTGTCAATCCTAAATCCAAGCATGAAATCATGTTAATCAGGATGTAACAAATAAACAATTTTTAAGGCTAGTCTGGACTGAGCCCTAAAAACTAGAATGGCATATTGAAAATGAGAGAAAATTGCCCATAAACCTACGCCAAACAATAATACTACAGCTGATCGCCTGATATAGTAGGGACAAAACAGAGAAGTGGACAAAATGACACACACCCCCCCCCCCCCACACTTTTTTGGAACATATCTTCAAAAGAAAGAGGGGAGAGCTCTGGAATCAATAAACAGAACCCGGAAACGATAAAAATAAATATCAAACAGGCACTCAAAAGATTAATTCATGAATAATAAATGATGCTGAACGCCACTTCACAAGCCAAGGCTATAGCGATGATTTTGGTAAATAACATTATCCGCTACAAAATATGCTCTGCAGATGGCGTATACAGGTACGACGAAATCAGTGAAATAATAATATAACATACACATACAAAAGCGAGATACGACAAAATAGAGACCAGGATCTAGAAATGGAGGTAGGTATGATTAACCGGCTCCAACTCAGACCGCCCCCGAAATATATAATAACTTCAAGGTCCACCCAAGCGATAGCATAATCACATATTGCACGAGTGCATAAAAATCCAGCCGGTACTCATCTAAAAACCACTAAATAGTTATGCAGTCACCTATAAACTCAAATAGCAGCCATTATGATGATAAAATAAGTGCTTGTATATTAGAAATCAGAAAATAAACACCGGAAACTAATGCAACAGAACTGCATATATGCCAATGAGGGCGCCATCCAACACGACCCAAACGCAAAGTATGTATGTATTAAAATATATATACGTGACAGTGTGAGTGTGGGGAGGGGGGGGGGGGGGGGAATTCATCGAATATATGTCATGCACATTATTAATCATTGCTGGTACCGACAGCAATATTATAGTGACCACAAAGCTCCCTCATGTCTGACATACTCCGTAATGCCACTGAGGGAGGAGAATGACGTGATGAACAAAACTTCCCTTGAAGAAGAAAACCCTCTCGTGGGGGAAGCTTCTGGCGAATGTACAATAACAGACACCATAACCTCAAAGTAATCAATAGGAACGAACGAACTGAAGGATACACATATCCTATCATTCATTCCCATGAAAAGGGGTGGGCGTCAAATGTATGCGCTCAAATGCCTAATACTGGCGACACAATAATGGAAACTATTATTCCCATGTGCCGTAACTTAACATCCTGAAGTGATGCAATATAAGATCATATAATAGCCATACAGTTAGAATAAGCCCAAGATGCTGCCAGCACTTTACTTAATGCGCTGAAATCTTAAGCACTGACCGCTGATTGGAAGATAAATTTACCTAAGCAGTAGGAATAGCTAACTGACATCAATCAGCAATAAAATGAATCTAAATGTCCCTTCTATTGGAAATTAAATGACAAAAGAAGCATTTCTTCTCTTCTGATAACTCTGATCTGCATCTATAAATAGATGATCGATAATGATGATCGATAATAAAATAATTCAATGATATAGCGTAAACAATGAGACATCATTTCTGAAGATCCCTGCATGGAGAGACCATCGGACTCAGGATTGTAACCCAATATATGAACTCACGTCCGTCATAATTGAGAAAACCGTTAAATATATGCCCAAACTTGACCTTAAGTTAAAAAAATCTCTAAAACAAAACAGGTCTAGAGCGAAAAACATCTACCACTACAGTTAAGAATAACTGGAGGGGACGTGTGCATAAGCAACCCATCGAAATAACCTTCATAGCAGCTCTGCACAACCCCTCCAGCACATAAAATTTTCCACTGTTAATGCATCAGATAACAGATAAAAGCGAGCCAAACAACTGGCTAATTCGCTCTGTGAAACAACAGATGAACCAGCCTGTTGAAAATGAATTGTGGGATACATGTATCCTATCATTCATCCCATGAGACATTGTTTAGTTCACAATTCAAGTGATCTAAAGAACTATACTCGCTACATCACTACCTAATTATCCAGTTCCAGCCAAAATCAGCCGGACCAAGCTCTATAAGAGCCTCGAGCCACCGGCTCAGGGGTGTCTGATCAGTAACTCAAACAGACGTAAACCCCCTATCCAAGTGGCTGTATAGACAATCCCTAAAGAAATTTATATGAGAGATACCTATACCTTCGCTATGAGTCCTTAGGACAACCTCTCCTACTCTTTTTGTTGGTGTGGTCGATTAGACCCCAACTTAAAGAGTAGAGTATTGATGCTTTCTTGTGGCTTAATCCAACATTAATGAAAGCTTACCATCAAAGACTACTTAACATTTGTTAAGACAGAGATATATATAATAGGTCTGGAAAGAATTTTTAAAAAGGTACAAATGACCAAAAAGTTAAAAAATTTATAGTAATTTATATATTTTTTATACTTACCAATGACCCAGACATAGCTGGTGCTAACTCTTAAAATATAGGGCCAAACACAAATTTTGCCCCCCAATCCCCAAAATTTGCATCTAAAACTAAAGAAAACATGTCCTGAAAGGCCCTCCACACCTCGCCCCTACTGCGCATGCGCAGTGTCAAGGACGTTCCGAAATTGGCGCCATTAATCATTCTAATAACCAGTGCCTGGTAAGCGCTATGTACTCAGCGGGGAGGCAAGAGTTCCCAACTCCTGGGAGGGCCATCCCCGTCTGGGTCATTGGTAAGTATAAAAAATATATAAATTACTATAAATTTTTTAACATTTTTATACTGTACCAATGACCCAGACATAGCTGAATAGTAAAAAGGCTGGAGGGCCAAGGACATAGAGCAAAATGGAATACGCTCAATAAAATAAAATAGTCATCCCCTGTAGGGAAAAAGAAGTAATAGGCCTTACATGTATCTTTCTTATTTATGATAAATTAGAAAGATACAACACCTTCCAAAATTGAGCTTCATACATCCATGTACTCTATTAATATCCAATATAATCCTTATACTAATAATTTTTAAAGTAAGCCAATAAATAAAGTAAGTCTAGAGAAATAGAGACTCTTATACTCCTAAAAGTGTCTGAGGATTGCATAATCATGTCCGTTGACATATGCAATATTCAAAAGCTATACTTTAAAAACTAAGACTTGAATGAATTTTAAAAACTTAAACTTCTCACTAAACAACCATCCCAATAACAGCTCAGAATTACTAACTCCGGAGGAGGTATCCCCTTGTTTTCATAGTAAAACAGGTGACCCAAGGGAACACCCTCCCCCCCCCCCCCTTTTTCTTGCCCTGGGTCAAATAGCCCAGAGCGAAGAGGGCAGCCGAACGGAGACACTGCCGAAACAGACAGCCTACCTAGCTATAGTAGCAACTGTTAAGTGAATGACATTCTGAGCAGTAGATAATAGACCTAACAATAGAGGCCTCCAGAAATGGACTCGATATTTCTGAGATAAAATTCATGAATGTGGATGGCTGAGCGCAATGAGCGGCCTTCAAAAATCTATAATAGCGACACTATTAATGTAAGCCCAAGAAGTAGAAGAACTCTTACTTCATGAGCCGAAATCTTAAGCACAACTGCTAAGTCAATGATATACCATAAGCAGTACCGATAGTTAATAGAATCCATTAACAATAAAATGGAGCGTAACGTCCTTCTACTAGACATCAAAGACAGAAGAAGCTTACGCCCATAGTAATAAACAGATATCTGTTTATAAATACATAAACTGTACCCGGAAAGAGTAAAGGCCTATGCCCATACGAAGACGGAAGGACCTTAAAATAATAGGTTCCGGATAATAGGAGCCTAACTCTTATGCAACAATCCAACCTAAATAGTAACGGAAGTATTGATTCCGAAACTATGAAAGTGAAAATCATCCATCGATAGTGCATGAAACTCACTGACTCTACAGTAAAAGAGAAACCAACAGAATTACTGTCTAAAAGGTCAGAATTTGAAAACTACTGTTTCCAGAGGCTCAAATGATTACTTAGCTAAATAAGAACCGAAGTTAAAATCCGTATAGGAATTTAATCTAAAGATTCTAAGTCTATTTATCAAAAAGTTACTAACTGACTTAGATAAAGAGACAAAAGACTCAATTGTAAACTATCGTAGAGTGCATAGGTATGAGGTAACATAAACCTATAACCTAAATAATAACAGGCTGCAGTAGATCTTGTGAAACAAGTATACTAAAAATTAGCAATGAGTACTATGGAGGGATCAACAATATGAACATAATGATCCCTACACCACGACGGAAGAGCCTCCACTTTAGCCGCATAGAATAGCGAAGAAGAGGATCTCCTATAGTAAGAAATCGCGCCCAAAGCTCGTCCAGTACAGTGCTTACAATGCAATACGGACCACACAACGGAATACATGAAGGTTGCGACCTTGCTGGTTGTGATAAAGATGACACGATTTACCCAGTGAAAAAGATCCTCACATAGAGGAAGATTTCACGTTAAGACCCACAGTAGACAAGAGAGTAAATTACTCATGATCTCTGTGAAGATAGAGATGCTATCAACAGAAATGTATTGTGGTTGTTTATCTTCGCAATACCTGCTAAAACAACAGCGCCGGAGGATACGCGTATCCTATCATTCCGTCCTATAGATCAATAGAGCGTTAACAATATTAGCTCAGAGATCTGGACAAGCCAACACATACGTCTGCAATTGATTAGCAAGCTGTGTCATAAATAAATCATCATTGGGCGCTCCCATAGATAGCAAATCTGATTGAATACTTGTTTGTTGAGAGTCCATTCTGACAGCAACAAGCGACCCGTAAGAGAACGGGAGTCCGATAAAACAATCAGACGACCCGGAATATGACGGACCAAAACTGAACTTGGTGTACTATGACCAACAGACGAATTCTTTCCATTAAATTGAATAACGGAAACGAAAGAGTGCCTCCCTGGTTCCGGAGATACGCCACTACTGTCGAATTAAAGGACAGGAATTTGGGCATGCGTTTCTGAATAATGTTCATGCAATGACATAAGGCAAGCCTAAAAAAACATTATTCCGCGGAAGAAAACTGATTGCTAAAAGACTGCGGAACCCAAAGACCCTGGCACTTCGAATCCGTAGGGATCAGTATTATATCCCAACCTGTTTGACTGGCAACCGTCATAACAGCCACACTCGGGTCCGGCAACTGCGGCGGCACTCTCTGAGTCAACCACCGAACGTTTGCCCCAGTCTGAATCTCTTGTAACACTAGATAGACAAGAGAACGTGTAAATCGAGCAATTCATGGATTGCCGAAAAGTTGCCGTCGAAGAGAAGCTCCTCCGAGAACGAAGCGACTCTGAGAGAGTTCTTAACCTTACTATCCACGCGTGTGGATGTAGCTAGGGCTGCGTCACGTCTAACTAACTCCAATCAGCCACTGAAGGGCGGAGTTATACGTGAACAAACTACTGCCCTCAAAAGAAATTACATTGAGAATAATATCCCGTAAATCTTTTCTTGAAGACGTAATGATAACGCCTCAGTAAGGCGGATTACGTATAATAAAGCGTCTAAGTTAAGTCTACTATACATAATGTCGTTCCCAACATTGAAATTGGAAAAGACATAAACGGCGAAAAAGAATATATACAGTCTTTAATCACACCGTCTAGACGCATATGAACTCTCGGTATGCCCTGCTCTGCCAAAATAAACTATTTGTATAAATGATAAAATGGCAGAAATGAGCAACGCGGACAAGAAACTAAACTATCATGCTTAGTAGCAGGCTTGTATATATATATATATAGCGTCGAAAAATAAAACACATGTTGTAATGACAATATTGGACTGCGTCGGTAAGTCAGGGACAATGTCCCTGAACCGATCGAAAAATCCGAGTCCAATGACGCTATAAGTCTCTTATCCAAGATCGCAGCAATGAAGTCCGAAATAATAAACACTGGAAGATAATGCCAGAAGATATGAAAGGCATCTTCCGATACTACTAAAGGGAAAACTCGAAATCTTTCGAATCCCTTTCGCCATCCTGTCGGACCCTATAAAGCGTTCGGTCGTCCGTATCTGATGCAACCGCGGACCGCACCGACCCAGCGCCGTCGGATAATTCCTGATTCGACCGAGAAACTGTCAATTGCTGGGATGCTGCGAAACAACTGTGCTAACTCGGATAGCACGTCCGTCACTGAGGCCTGAGGAGAAGCGGTCTTACGATGCATTGCCACTGGAAGCTCCGTGATCGTTACCCCGTGCATACTACCAATATGCGAGCGAACGGAGTGTATAGGCCTCGTGTCCCTTGGCTACCGGATGGCGCGACCTATTCGCCGTGGAATCACTGAATGCCGAAACTGATCGGAAACTCGAGGTCACGTAGCCAATGTGCGGTCGTGTGCCCTGCTGTGAGGATGAGGAAGCATTAAAGACAGTCTCTCGGACTGTCAATATAGCGGAGCGTCCCGACCAACGGACATATGCTCCGAATGTAAAATATCTGAACCACAACATGCGGTCCCCTATGTTGTTGGGCGAGAGAGGGACCTCTCTCGCTCACAGCCCGGACGGACCTGGACAAGCCAGGAACCGGACTAACAGGCTTCCTCCGATCTGTCCTCAATCTGCCGTCACTGGGTGAGTACTAAAGTAATTAAAGTGCTCGCATCACCCAAATCTCCTTCCTAGACCGCAACGGACAAACCCGGCAGCCGAACCATTCGATGAATGTACGCTACACCGGGTGAGCTAGCGAATGTCACTCCGTAGGCGATAGACATATTCCATGAGCACTTATTGCCGCTAACTCTTCATTAACTATGACGACAGAGGCACACTTTTGAAAGACATCTCCATAACTCTTCGAACAAGAAACCAGAAATGCTTGGTTAGCAAGCATAAAATAATAATATATATAGCGTCGTTCAATAATTCGAAAGTTTGTGTGACATTATTGGACTATGTCGGAACTGAGGGACGATGTCCCTGAACTGAACCAAAAATTTCTAAGTCCACCGACGCTATCAGTTTCTTATCCGGCATCGCAGCATTCTGGTCCGACGAAAGAAGCTGTAGAAGACCAAGTCAGATGATATACACAACAGCATATGTTGTTCCGAAAGGGAAAACTCGAAATCCTCCGAATCCCTTTCGGTATCCCGTCGGACCGGATGAAACTTTCGGACGTCCGTACCGGCTTCCGCGGAGCGTCCCGACCCAGCATCGTCGGATAAAATATATGCGACAGATTCAGTTGATGCTGGGATGCTGCGATAAACTGTGCTATTAAGGAAAGCACGTCCGTTCCCGAGGCCTGTGCAGTAGCGGTCTTACGATGCATTGCCGCCGGCAGCTCCGTGTACGTTGACTCCCGCACACTTCCTATGCGAACGTCCGGAGTCTGCAGGCCTCGTGTCCCTGGCTACCGGATGGTGTGACCTGGTCGCCGAAGAATCCTTGATCGGCGAAGCTGGTAATATATCGGCGGTCACGTAGCCAAGGTGCGGTCGTGTGCGCTGACGAGAAGAGGAAGCCTTAGCAGTCTCAGCGGACTGCCTATACAACGGAGCGTCCCGAGCGACGGACGTATGCTCCGCTTACGACACATTTTGTACCACAACATCTGGGGCCAGATGTTGTTGAACGAGAGAGGGGCCTCTCTCGCTTGCCGTCCGGATGGACCGGAACGAGCTATGAATCGGACTAAAAGGCTTCCTGCGTTCTCCCTCCGATTCGCCGTCACTGGGTGTGCATTAGGTTAATTTATAGTGCTCACATCACCCCAAAATTCCTTCTAGACCGCAACGGACGAACCCGGCTGCCGAACCATTCGGTGAATGGACGCTACACCGGGCAAGCTAGCGGACGTCAAAGGCCGTCGAACCTACTAGGGTCCTCTTAGGCAATTGGCGTATTTACATGAGCACTTTTCCGCTAGCCCTTCATTAATTGTGACGACGGAGGCACACTGTTGGAAGACATCACAGATACATCACCCTAATCTTGATCGTCTGAAATAGAAATTGATAAAGTAGAGTGACCCTGCGGGGAAAGGACCGGAGTGTCCAAATCCCCAACAACATACCGTGACATACGCTTCCCATATTGTCATCGAAATCATACGATACAGAACAGGAGTTAATGCGAGTACACTGACCACATATAGAATGATAATAAAGTCAGAGGAAGACTTCCTCTTAAAACAATTGATCAATATCCTTTCAATGTGAAAAGAAAACAAGTCCTGGTACTCGCACTAACCCCTGGCAATCAAAATACATAATAATAATATGATCCATTAATATAGAAAAAATAATTGAAATCAAAATATTTTGAAAAAATATTTTTTCAGAACAGCCCAAGTTTCTGAAAAGTAACATTGAGCCCCAATGGATCCCAAGCCTAAGTGTGGACAAAAATTTTTAAAATATTTTAAACAATTTATTCAACACTTACGAACAATAATAATGTATCTAGTTATGATTAAAATAACATCAAGATATTATTTTTTAGAAATCCCCCCCTCACACAGAGGGCTGTTGTAAATGTAAACAATGAGTGTAAAAACACTAAAATAAGACTCCAGGCACCCAGGCCCGAAATCAGTTACCAAAATACACTATCTGATGCAAAACAGAGACTTCCAGGGAAGAAACTGCAGAACATCAGATGGTAGATGCAGAACACAACGCCTAACCACCCGTAGGTGAAGACGTAAACATGGGGAAAGAACAGAATTCATTCTGTTATTCAGCTAAAACTCCCAAGAAAATTTAGTAATAATAATTACAAAAACTATGCCAAAAGCATGGGAGAATAGCAAGGGGGAACTTAAAGGACAGGGAGAGAGGAAAACACTTAAAAAAACAGTGTAACTAAATAATCAGAATGACAACAAAATGGCTGCTGCCTTGAAAATAGGTAACTTAACATAATTTCATTAAAAAATTTTAAGTTACAGCCCTGATAATATTCTGTCACACATTCTTTTCCTCTCCTCCTTCTCTATCCTCCTTAGAATCACCATTTCACTAATATTTATGTGTCTGGCATCATTTAAACTGAGATTTATAAGCACAAAGATCAGTCAGATGTTAACTGATGAAGGGCCAAACTTAGAATGATTAATGGCGCCAATTTCGGAACGTCCTTGACACTGCGCATGCGCAGTAGGGGCGAGGTATGGAGGGCCTTTCAGGACATGTTTTCTTTAGTTTTAGATGCAAATTTTGGGGATTGGGGGGCAAAATTTGTGTTTGGCCCTATATTTTAAGAGTTAGCACCAGCTATGTCTGGGTCATTGGTACAGTATAAAAATATTTCTTTCCATATTTACGTTGCATCACAGTACTTAAAATTGAAGTACATAAGACCATGAGTCTTAATTCGCTGTGAATAAGACATTATCTTCTCAATTGTGTCTGAGCGAACAGCTAAATGATGAAGATAAGGCTACAACTAAGATCTTAGCCTGCTCATTCAACTCAGAGAAACTCTCAACACATCTTCCCCTGTCGTTTTTACAAGTATGTGAACAAACACAAACGGTTAAAATGCAGAAGAAGATGATAAGATACCGTATTACTTTCTCCTGCAGGAAGATAAATATGGTGTCATCTACACAATCGAAGACCTGTGACACCCGTGTAGACTTAACCGGAAAGAGATCTTATTATCCTGCTCTTTGCCCGGATGAAGTCAGCATCTAACTACGCTAGCGGTTCTCATAATTACTCGCAGCATAGTGAATCACTGGAATAAGTTCAAGGAAATGATAATGTATAGTATCCATATCATCCATGAGTTGTTCCTAAAGGGAAAGTTATCCTCTTCCGTCTCCTTTTCATCATTTGTGTAAATCAGTTAGAATCATGGCCACCAGCATCTGAACAGGCAGATGACTGGACCAATCAAGTACCATTCAACAGCTCAAGTTTTGAGACTGATGTTGAGTGCATCTGCCTTAGCAGGAATACTGCGATTAGCTGTGCAATTGCGACAGCAAGTCCGTTACGGAGGCCTGAGGAGCAGCGGTTATGAATTGCTTGTCCGCCAGCTGCTCCTGGAACATGGTGTCCAAGATAGCTATTACTGCGGACGTCCTGATGAATAAAGCCTCATCTCATTGGCTACTAGATGGTGCGACTTTCTTCACAAAAGATGGACCTTTTGACGATGCAGACTAGAAATCCTAAGTCACTTAGCCAAGGTGTGGTCAGGAGTGCTTGGTAGATGCTAAAGAAGCCAAACTGGAGCCGTCCCCAGCTAAGAATTGAACTAAGCGTTCCGGACAATAGCTATGTACGTAAGCTCTGACTGACGCAAGTTCCTACCAACAACACCCGGCCCCAGATGTTGTTAAAAGAGAGAGAGGGGTTTCCATCTTGCTTGCGGTCCGGGGAGACCTAGCCGAGCGTACCTCAGAAATTGCCAGCTTCTTCCTTCCATCAACACAGGGTGAGCATGATTGGATTAAATAGTGCTCGCTACACCCTTATTCTCTCTCGATCGCTATGGACATATCCGGCGTCACACCACTAGTCTACGTGATAGATCTGCCGGTTGAGCTAGCTGGAGACAAGGGATGTAAACCTCTTTTGAAACCTAGCCCTTGTCTAATATCATTGAGCACTTTTCTGCTAGCTCTGAATACAATGCACATGCGACACATCCGGTGTCACGGTCCTCATATTCAAGCTCAACCGCTTCACCAGCATCAGGGAACTGAAACCACTCATCGCGGTTGATAGCCCTGTGCAATATTAAGAGCACTTTGTCCGTTATGTAGAGGAAACCATAAGATTAGCCGACCCCGGCTGCCCATTAGACGGGGCGTCCCGGACAGGAGTCATGGACA
Source organism: Pictodentalium vernedei (assembly GCA_031216915.1). Lineage (NCBI taxonomy): Eukaryota > Metazoa > Mollusca > Scaphopoda > Dentaliida > Dentaliidae > Pictodentalium > Pictodentalium vernedei. The sequence continues at coordinate 508,226,941 of CM062297.1, read as the reverse complement.
TATACTCCGACTGACGCAAGTTCCTACCAACAACATCTGTCTCTCTTGCTCGTGGTTCTGGGTGACCTGGACGAGCGTACCTCAGAACTTGACGGTTTCCTCCTTCCATCGTCACTGGGTGAGCATGGTTCCATATCATAGTGCTCGCTCCACCCTATATCATCTACTAGCCCGGAACGGATACACCTGGCATCACAGTTCTCAGATGCCCGAGTAGTCACTTCACTGGTCGAGCTAGCTGGCAACAACGGACTTTGTAAGGTCGTGTGTGCTTTTCGAATGTAGAGGAAGCTATAAGACTAGCCGACCCCGGCAGACTATGGAAGGAGCGTCCCGGACAGGAAGGCATGGACGTAAGCTCCAACTGACACAAGTTCCTACCAACAACCTCTGACCCCAGATGTTGTTATAAGAGAGAGGGGCCTCTCTCTTGTTCGTGGTCACGGAAGACCTGGACGAGCATACCTCAGAACTTGTCTGCTTCCTCCTTCCCGTGCTTCCTCCTTTCCGTCGTGGTAGGGTGAGCATGTTCGTATATTATAGTGCTCGCTTCACCCTTATTCCTCTTCTCGACCGCTACAGACATACCCAGCGTCACACCACTAGGCTAAGTGAAAGATCTGCCGGTTGATCTATCTGGAGACAAGGGACGTAGACAGCTTTAGAAGCCTAGCCCTTGTCTAATATCATTGAGCACTTTTCCGCTAGCTCTAATAGTATATTGCGATGACGGAAGCACACTCCCTGACGGTGTCACGAAACTACACCATGTTCTTGTTCCTCTGTAAATAGAAACTAAAAAACTATAGTGACATTTTGGCGAGAGGACCAGCAGTGTCCCCTCGCTGCGATAGGACCGATAGTGTCCACTCGCCTAACACAAACCATGACACCCATCATCAACATTGTCAAACCTGACACATGGAACAAGAATTAGTGGTAGTACATCAACAATACTCAAGACAACGACCATGTAAATAGAGGAAAGGCTTCCTCTATTTGCCCTACTATTAGATAAATATTATTACTTAAATTCTAATATATGTCATTGTACCACCACCAAATCTACATATAATATAAGATAACATTAAAATACAATCAATGAAATAAATATATCCAAAAGAAAAATTCCTTCAAAAATAAAATAAAAATTTTTGAAAAATTTTTTCTTATACAAGAGCCCAAGTTCCAAAGGGAACGACGAGCCCAAAAAAGCCTGAGTGTGGACAAAATATAAAAATCTGCTATAAAATTAACTATCACACTATCAGAATATTTAATGTTACTTACAACTGTCATTCCTAAAAATAATAGGAAACTACCTAGAGCATTGTAAATGTAAACAAAAACCGGAAACATGACCCCAGGCAACACGGCCTGAAGTCAGTAACAGAAACAAGACAACCCGATGTAAAGTAAGATCTTCATCAGAAGAAAAAATGAAACATCGGATGTATGATGCATGACCAAAACGTCCAAACACCCCAAGGGTGAGGACGTAACCCTGGGGATGTACAGAATAATCAATCTTCTGTATAAAATGTTAAACTTCCAAGAAATTTTATAAAAAAAATTTCATTAAAACAAACCAAAAAGCTTGGGAGCTTAACTGGGGGGATCAAGGGAAGGTAGGGAAGGAATACTAAATAAACCGTGGAAAGATCATAATCAATCAGTGATAATGTCAGGCCCATGTCCCGAAATTAGGGAACATGAACTAATTTTTATAAATAATATAAAATTACAGCCTGAACGTTTCAAACCACCGTTTCTTCCTTCCTTCATCCAGTTGTGTCCTTGGATCCACCAATTAACCATTGATTTGTGTCTGGCATCATTATTAATTGAGATTTAAAAAGCACAAATGTCAGTTTGTTGTTATATGATAAGGGCCAAACAAAGAATGATGTTTGCGCCAGTTTTGGTGACTTCCTGGCGTCTGCGTATGCGCGGAGGGTAAATGTATGGAAAGCCAGATAGGACTTCTAATTTTTGGTTTTGCAGGCAAATTTTGGGGATTGGGGGGGGGGGGGCAAAATTTGTATCTGGCCCTAGATATTTTTGAGTTAGCACCAGCTAGTCTGGGTCATTGGTTACAGTATAAAAATATATAACATACACATGTCCAATCGAACCACAATGAACGAACTCTGGGGAGTAAACACACTTCCGAGGTAACCCATAGGTGACCCCATTCAGGTGTACAATAAATTCCAGTAACAACACTCCCCAACATGTAATATCCGATATCTATGACCATATACACATGTGAATATATGATTTGAGTACCGACATTAATAGAAACCTGGATCTAGAAATGGAAGTAGATATGATTAACAGGCTCCGACACAGACCGCTCCCGGAATAATTCATAATTTCTAAGGTCCATAACATACAATAAGCGTCAACCTAATAAATATTATGCGCGTGAGCATTAAAATCCCGCATGCAATCATCCGAACACCAGTTAACTGGTTATGCAAAGACTAGCAAATATTTATGATAAAATATGCGCTCGTATATGACATATAGATGAAAAATCACAGGAAATCAACCAACTAAAAAGTGGATGTGCCCTTGAGATCGCCATAGAACATGACCCAGCATGTGTGTATTTAAACTCATACGAGGTTTGTGGGCAGAAAACTATGTCTTGCCCGGTAATCGCCTCCAAACACATTGGCGGTGTGTGTGTGTGTGTGGGGGGGGGGGGGGGGGGGGGGGGGGGGGATTCAAAGTCATATCGAACCCTCCTCACCCGCATTACTAAATCGTTCTTGTGTTAGACATAACATAATATAGGAACCGCAATGGTTCCCTCACGTGTAACTGACTCTATTATGCCACTATCGGCGGAGAAGGACGTGAAGAACAAAAACTTCCCCTGATAAAGGTTCTCTCATGTCTCTCATGGAGGAAGCTTCCGAGGAACGCCCCATAACAGACACTTGAGAAGACTGATCCAAGGTTTCTGTGACAACAGAGGTGCTACTAGTAGGATTCACAACGAGACTATTTTATTTTAAACAAAATCTACTGAATCAACTGAATTGGAGGATACACATATCCTATCATCTATCCCCATGAGATCAGCAGAGCATCTACTGCATACGCTCAATGGTCTGGGCCTGGTGATACGAACGACGGTACCTGATTTTTCCGTTGCATTACAAACGGATCTATCATGGGGCGATCCCTCTGGTAGCAAATCTGTCCAAATACTCGCTTGTTGAGTGACCACTCCAATTGCAACAGGCGACTTTCCCTAGAGAACGAGCCTGCTAATATGTTATGTTCAGACGACCCGGTATATGATGGATAGAAAGATGAACATGATGATTCATGACGTATTTGGAAAATCTTCGTTAGTTGGCAAAACGGAAATGAATGGGTGCCGCCCTGGATCCCGATGTACGCCACTACTGTCGAGTTGTCCAACTAAATTGAAAATGGACGTCCATTATTATGTGAATCCAATGTTGTAGCGCTAGCTATAATTAACATCATCTTGTTGATGTTTATGTGTTTCTCCTGAAACCGAGGGTCCCAAAGACCCTGACACTTCAAGACTGTGGGACTTAGGGTCCAGCTCCAACCCATCTGACTCTCATCCGTCATAATCGTGAAAGCCAGATCAGGCAGTTGCAGCGTAACTCCCTGAGTTAACCACTGAATGTCTGTCCAATTTGAACCCATGTTTTACTAGGTCTGTTAAAACAATACTGGTTCAAGAGAAATCATCTTCACACTCCAGTTCTGAGTAAAGAATATCTGGAGGGGACGTGCGCGCAGCCGGCCCATCAAAATGAGATCCACAGCTGCTCCGCACAACTCCAACAGTTGCATGAATTCCCTCCCTATTAATACATCTGAGTGTAGACAAAAGCGAGCATAACAACTGGCTAACCTTGCTCTGGGTAACGGCAGACAAACCAGGTTGTTGTGAGTCTCAAAGCTCAATCCCAAGTGAATAGACGACTTGTACGGAGCTAGATTCGACTTTTTCTCATATACGATGAAACTGAGATGCCGGAGTAATGGAAGCAGACTCTGAACATCGTTCTGAAGAATAATTCTATTGCCGTATCCCTGTAGAAGGTCGTCCAAGTAAGCCAACGTTACCGCAGACAAATGAGCTCGTAAATAAGACATCACCGAGTTCATAATTCGAGTGAAATGCCCTGGGGGCCAGATTCAGACCAAAGCATATTGTTCTGAACTGATACACCTTCCCTTGTATGCAGGCCTTGACAATTCAGGATTTTGGTTAACCTGTCAATAGGTTACGTGTTTTGAGTTCATTAACCTTTTTTAAGGGTTACGTAATTTTGTATTGTTAACCTGTAGGTTAACCAAGGATTTCTGACACTATCATAATGGTGACTCACTGTTAAAATATACTAAACCATAGAATGTACTGCACACGGTACAATATATTGTAAGATGTGATACGATGTACATTAAAATCAGCATTATTACAATGGAACCTAGACTAGTGGGGTTAATTTATTATCATTCAACTGGTACATAACGACTGTTTACTGTTACCTTAATTACAGGAGTCAAAATTCAATAAATACGTATTTTCTTCATTGAAAGCTTTGAAGCATGCCAGCATCTGGCATGCTTCAACAGTTTTCAATGAAAAAAGCCAGAGGACACTGACTCTCCATTTTTTGTAACGCCCACAGGAAATGAACTGGGGAAGGAACATCCCACCCTGTCACGGGGACGAAACGTCCCACCAAGTAGGGGACGAATCGTCACAACACATGCGCGATTCGTCTGAAGTGGAAGTCATCAGTTTTCCTCAGATAAACTTCGCCACGTTTTTAAAATAATAAAATTCACAAAAAAAATTTCGACATGATTTTATTTTTAGCGAAAGACTAATTTTTTCAAAGAGAAAGCAGACTGTTGTTAGAAATACCATATGTATAAAGTTTTTTCAACTTTTGAACGGTTCCAGTCCTCGGAGTCGGAATTAGCGACAGCATTCGGCAATGCCGTCGCAAATGCCGCTGCTGTGGGACATGACGGCAGCATTTTCTTGCCATCGCAAATGGCAGCCATAACATTTTTTTACTTGTTCCAATCAACTGAAGTCCATCAGAACTGATCATCCAACCCCACATAACATATGTTTTATAGGTGTAACTGGTGTATAAAATCAATATTTGTGGAGATATCTAATATTAATTAATTTGAAAGTAAGTTTGTACAAAATGTATGTGGTTGAACCCCCTTGTTGACTGTGATGCACGTTTAAAATAACCCAGAAATTCTTGGGCAATTCCCTTTTGATGTCACATCTTGCATAAATACACATCTTGCATAAATACAACCAATCAAATTCTTCGTTCCATAATAGTCTGCTAAATTGGTGTACTGGGACAATGCGGCAGTTCTATTGGTCACTGATGTAATCCCAACGGAGCACATGGTCATGTTCTATTTTAATTTTAGCGTTCTCCACTTGTGGCATATGTAAACTGTACAATCTCAAACAAACTGAATTGGAAAACAATCAATCGGTTCAATAAAAAAATAAACGCATAGAGCATACAAAACAGGGGTGAGTTGGAAAATAATTCTTGTGTTTATCGGGTACGAGTCAACTCGCCCCGAGTTGATGTGCAATGCAAATATTTCTGTCTCTAACAGTTACTATCAAAACCATTCGACCAGTGTTATAGTTATACAGTTGAAAGTTCTAGAAATTCAGAGCCCCGGACATCCACTAATCGAACTAATTCACTGCAGATTCACAATTCTCTGTCTCACACACTTATCCGAATACCGTACCGCGAACGTTCGGACTTTGATAATTTAAAAAAAATGGTTAACCGATTTATGATTTTGATTAACCGGACGTCCGTTCGCGGGTTTTTATGTTTGCGTAACCTCCAGGCGAATGGTACGACCGTTCGCCTCAATTATCGAGGCTTGGTATGGCAAACCGCAGGTACTTTTAGAATGCTGGATGTACCAGGACATGAAAGTACGGATCCTTAGATCTATGCTTGCACAGTCGATCACTCAAACGCTCGCTTTTACTGACTAAATGATTTCCATAAATAAACTTTTAGAGCCATGATGAACTTGTTATCCAGCTCAAGTCTATTACTGGTCGGAACAAGCCGTCTGGCTTTGGTACGAGGAACAGGTGACTGTAAAAATCTTAAGAATCCTGATTCTCGATGACCTGTATTGCTTCCTTTGAGAAGAGAGCTTATAACTCCAGTAGGAGAAACTCTCTTATGCAAGAATTGATGGAAGATTTGTTCACCGCGGACAACTTGTTAGTGGGTTTTCAACTTGGAATGAGAGCCGTAAGCCGTCCGAGACTACATTTCTCACCCACTGATCTTCCGAAATAGTTATCCAGATTTCTGCGGAGCTTGATAACCTTCCGCCAACTGGCCAGCAATATAGGACTAAACCATCACCTGCATTTTTGTCTGGAACGCCCTCCTTTACTCCTGTCTGCTGAAGCGAAACGTTGATACGCCGACTTCAAAAACAGCGCACTAGACGCTTTCTTAGTAGCCTGTTCATAGACTAACAAAAGCTAGCTGTTGAAAATAAAATGTCAGGAAACCGGAGCAACTCGGAGAGAGCTTTTCACCTTGTCATCTTATCAGTGATGATGATGCAAGGGCAGCATCACGTCTGATTAACTCCAGATTAGCCACTGTTAGTGCGGAGTTATACCTAGTATACATAACTGCCCTGGAAAGAACTCTAAGAGAGGTACGAACGTCCTCAAATTCCTTTCCCTTGAGACGTTGCGTCATAGCTCTTGTAAGGTGATCTGCTTAAGACAAATTCGTTCTATTTGAAGAAATTGCCATCTCAATTGTGTCTGAGTGAATAGTGAATGAAACAGGTAAGGATTCCTCTAGATCCCCAGCCTGCACATCCAAACACAGAAGAACTCTCTGAACATCTTCCCCGACCGTTTTTAACTGAACATGGTCCAAAAAACGGTATGTTTTCGGAAGATGAAGATAAGAAACTGCCTTCTTCTTCGCACTCAAGGATAAATACGGCGTCGCCTATACGGCCGAAGGCCTCCGACACCTCATAAACTGAACCGGAAAAGAAAGGACTTCCTCCTTTGTCCGGATAAAGTCTGCGCCTAATGAAGCCAGCAGTTTCTCTCTTGTCATTGCAGCATTCTGATTCGGTGGAACAAAAGCAGGGTAGTATTGATGGATGAAAGCCATCGCAACCATGCACTGTTCTGAAAGATAATCCTCTTCCTTATCCCCATCAGAGAGAATCAGCTGTGAATCTTGGTCCATTGCATCTGCGCGAACAGAAGATTGGACCGACCCAGCACCGTCCGACAGTTCAGATTCTGAGTCTCAGGGAGGCTGCATCTGCACTTGCTGGGATGCAGCGAATAGCTGCGCAATCTGCGACAGCAAGTCTGTCATCGAGGCCTGGGGAGCAGCGAATTTCTGTTCTTTAGCCACATGCTGCTCCTGGGATGGTGTGTCGGATCCTTTCTCTGAGCATCCCGATGATCAAGGCTTCGTCTCCCTAGCTACCGGATGGTCCAACTTCACGGGCGAAGAGTGGGTCCTTCTTCGTGCAGCAGGCTGCATATCCGAAGTCAGGTAGCTAGGATTCAGTTGTGTGTGCTTAAATAAAGTAGCGGAGGAACCCGTGCAGACTAGACAGAGCATCCTGAGTGGTGGGCGGACATATGCTCTGTCTCGTGCAAGTTTCCAACCAGAAAACTTCATTTCGGCCTTGTGAAACATAGCGGAGGAAGCCTTGACTGAAGCCGACTCTGGCTGCAGACTAAACAGAGCATCCCGAGTGGAGGGCAGACATATGCTCCGGCTTGTGCAAGTTTCTCAAAACAACATCTGACTCCAGACGTTGCTATATTAGAGAGGGGGGGGGGAGGCCTCTCCCACTCGTGGTCTATCAGACCTCGCCGAGTACCAGAACTTGCAGACTTCCTTCCTATTTCCTCCCTATTTCCGTTGTCGCTGGGTGAGCATTTATATTATAGTGCTTGCTCTACCCAATCCACTTCTTAGACCGCAACAGACTTACCCAACATCACGGCACCCACGGATGGAGTACCGCTTCACCGGTCGGGCTAGCTGCTTGCAAGAGATTAAGGCCCTAACTCTTGCAATAATGAGCACTGCAGCTAGCTCTATATGCTCCACGGAGCGCGATGACAGTAGCACACTTGGATGGGTGTCAGAATATCATCACCATGTTCATGTTCCTCTAAAATAGAAGCTGACCGAATGCATTAAAATGCAGTAAGAGGCTCTGATCCTCAGAACCTCACCACCATCAACGTACCGCGACACCCGACTCCAACATCAGTCATCCCAGTGCTACAAAAGAATGACAAGAGTCTGCAGGAGTGTATGAACTAAAGTTGATCAGTCCTCCAAAATCCACAACAATATATATATATATATATAACTGAGACACATGAATAATAACAATCATAATTAAATTCAAAACATTTTTTGTAAACCAAAAATTTTTTGGAAAAACACCCAAGTTCCCAAAGGGAACATGAACAGCCCAAGGGCGTCCCGATACAGCCTAAGTGTGGACACAATCCAAAATTTTATGAGCTACACTACCGGAATAATAATCCATGTATTCTACAGTATATTACAGTAATAGAATATAAGAAACTATCTAAATTTGAGAACGTTGAAAATTGTAAACAACGTCAATGTAAACAAAACATCAGGCACACAAAAGGCTCAAAATCAGAACTGAAATGCCTCACACCACTTGAGTGAGGATGTAACCCTGGGGAAGAAACAGAATAATATTCTGTAATAAATATTAAACTCCGAAGAAATTTAATAAAAAATTTCAATAAAAAACAGCCAAAAAGCTTAAAAGTTTAACAGGAAGGGTTCGTGGAAGGATAGGGAAGGAATACTTAACACACAGTGGAATAATCTTTTTTAAAATGATGACGACAGGCATATGTCCCAAAATTGGGAAACATAAAATAATTTTATAAATATTATAAAGTTACAGCCCTGAATGTCCAAAACCACTGTTGAACACTTCCTTCATCCAATAACAGCCTTGTATCCACCAATTCTTGCATTGATTTGTGTCTGGCATCCTGAAAAAAGGAGATTTTAATGCACAGATATCATTTCATTGCTGATGCCTTTTAATGCCAAACAAAGAATGAAGTTGGCGCCAATTCCGGTCACTTCCTGACGGCTGTAAATGTATGGAGGGCCAGATGGGACTTTTAATTTTCGGTTTTGCAAGCAAATTTTGGGGATTGGGGGTTCAAAATTTGTGTTTGGCCCTTGATAACTTTGAGTTAAGCACCAGCTAGTCTGGGCAATTGGTTTACAGTGTAAAAATGCCGCTCAGGATCACTGATCCAATGTCGAGTTGTGACAACAGAAAAGGTGGGTTTGATCATTATGAAGTTATTGTCTGCAAATGAATTATTGAGTGTGTGCTGGGTCTGTGACCTTTACATTTGACGTACTGAATTCCAAATAATTTGAGTTCCTATGAAGAATGACAGACGAGGGTTGAACGATTTTCATGTTATTGTGTAGAAACCAATGGAGTGCAGAGTTCAACAATTTATATCTTGCTTGACAAAAGTGAAAGAACCCTCTGTCTGAAAGAAGATAACAATTGTAGAATTGATGACTATGCAAGGCACTAAAAGCTTGCCGTGAAGAAGGGTTAATAGTTAACAATATTATTCGACATGGAAATATCATTTGTTCTGTTAACTTGCTGCAGTAAGATGTCAAAAGTATGCACACCTCAATCCTAATTATGTCCCCTTGTGTAGTGAAGAAATCAACAATTTATATCTTGTTAGACAGAAGTGAAAGAAGCCTATGGAAACAAGATATAAATTATAGAATTGATGACTGTGCAAGGGACTATACATTTAATGTGAAGAATGGTTAGTAGTTAATAATATTATTCGACACAGAAATATGATTTGTTTTTCTGTTAACTTACAGCGCTAAGGTCTCAAAATTACCCACAGCTCAATCATAATTATCTCCCCTTTTGTAGTGAAGAATTCACAAATTAATAGGTTGTTTAAAAGAGTTTGAGAGAGTGAAATAACCCTGTGTGAAACAGAATATAAATTTTAGAATTTTTCACTGTGCAAAGGAAAAGAAAGAAACTGAGACAATGGTGCATGAGATTTAAGTCCAGCAAAGTAAGTTGCTTTGAAGAAATATGAAAATTAGAATCACTAAGGTAGATATTTAATTTCAGCAATCAAATTTGGAAGGCTAATGATGTACTGTGTATATCTGAATGTCAGAGAATAATACCTGTTAGCAATTATGCATCCATAGAAGTTTATGATCTATCCAATAACATTCCTGAACACCTGTTGCACCACTGAAATTAGCATATATATAGTCTAAGGCTGAATGATAATCTGTTGTTTCTTGTTGAATATTGAAATCACCATGTGGTATAAGTCTTTCTGCCACAATGTTTGTGTTTGTTTTGTACGATACACTGACGATTTACTATGTTCAAGGTCACTGTGACCTTGACCTTTGACCTGGCGAGTTCAAGATCAGTAGGGTTCTTCCTCACAGCAAGGCCAATGCAGCTATTAAGTTTCATGACTATAGGCTGAACCACTGTCAAGTTATTGACTGGAAACCAATTGTTGCAATTTGGTCACTGTGACCTTGACCTTTGACCTGGCGAGTCCAAGGTCAATAGGGTTCTTCCTCGCACCAAGGCCAACACACCTATGAAGTTTCATGACTCTAGGTTGAACCACTATCAAGTTCTCATCTGGAAACCAATTGTTGCGATATACTATGTTCAAGGTCTCTGTGACCTTGACCTTTGACCTGGTGAGTCCAACATCAATAGGGTTCTTCCTCGCACCAAGGCCAACTCGCCTGTAAAGTTTCATGACTCTAGGTTGAACCACTATTAAGTTATCATCCGGAAACCAATTGTTGCGATATACTATGTTCAAGGTCACTGTGACCTTGACCTTTGACCTGGTGAGTCCAAGATCAATAGGGTTCTTCCTCGCACCAAGGCCAACACACCTATGAAGTTTCATGACTCTAGGTTGAACCACTATCAAGTTATCATCCGGAAACCAATTGTTGCGATATACTATGTTCAAGGTCCCTGTGACCTTGACCTTTGACGTAGCGAGTCCAAGATCAATAGGGTTCTTCCCCTCACCAAGGCCAATCTACCTATGAAGTTTCATGAATGTGAGTTGAATCATTATCAAGTTATCATCCGGAAACCAATTGTTTAAGATTTACCACGTTCAAGGTCACTGTGACCTTGACCTTCGACGTAGCATGTCCAAAATCAATAGGGTTCTTCCTTCCACCAAGACCAACCTACGTATGAAGTTTAATGAATGTGAGTTGAACCACTATCAAGTTATCATCCAGAAACCAATTGTTTACGCCCGCCCGCCGCCCGCCCGGACGCCCGCCCGCCCGCCATTCACCAAACTATAAGTCGAGTTTGACTTCGTCACAACTCGACTAAAAATATGTTCTCTTGACAAGTATGATGCTGGAATGGTCCATGATGAAACAATGCCAGTAATTACGGACAAAAAATGTAACTTGTGATCTCCTAAACACAACAGCAGTATCTGACGTCAGTAGCCAGTATATCCAGCACATGCCCAGATGACAGCCTGAACAATCCTCCTAATGCTACCAGTGAGCCTTTTGATATGGTCCAGAGGCAACTTCTGCCACTCCTCATGCAATGTAGCTTCCAAATCAGCCAAATTCTGTACAGGTGGATCCCTTGCTTGCACACAACATCCAAGAAAGTCTCAGATGTGTTCTAGAGGATTCAAATCCAGGGCTCACTGCGTGCCAAGGAAGTGCTGTAATAGTGCTGTTCTGAAGGAATGCTCTCACAGCATGGAAACAATTTGGCCTTGCATTGTCGTCCATGAATACAGGGCATGCAGACAACAGGTCCTGAGATTCCAATGTTGTCATGCCATATACCACTTCAAACTTTGATTCTGATTGGACAGAGCTGAATGCTTGATGACCCTTCTGGACCTCATACCCAGTGCTTTGAGACGGTTTCAGACAGTTCTGTTGAACAAACGCCTGTTTGGGAGCCAAAGGCATTTCTAAACCCCAATTGAAGCAAAGGGTTCACGCCTAACGGGACATACCAGACTCCAATCTTCCCGAGAAAAGATCTTTTGGTGTTGTCTAGGCCTTGCATCTGTACAGGCCTTGCATCTGTACAGGCCTTGCAACTGGCAAGCAACTGTCAGACTCCTCAACTTACCAACTCTCCACACGCAGGGTTGGCAAAAGTTAAAGGTAAGTGCACCATCGATGTGCAGTACATTTCAGCACACAGTGCCATCGGGCTCCCACATGGGCAATCAGGATTACGTGTCTTGACCAAGGACACAATGCAGTTACTGCAGGGTTATGTTCAGACCATCTACCATTTAGTTTGAAGTTCAAAGCTCAAACTACTGTGCCACCGAGCTCCCACTCTTGAGGGTATGTGAAAAATACTGTTAGGATTGCAAATGACAACTCCATCCTATCATTCCTGACAGCTCATGCTTCATATAGTCAAAATGAAAGAGAATGTGACCAACTAATGATGATTTTTTGTTTACACTGAACTGTTTTAAAAAGCTTATGCAGAGTACAAAACGAATGATGACTTATATGAACACCAAAACCCTCATAGTTTAATCAAACACTTCCAACTAAATTTTGACATGCCTTGGAATCATTCCAATAAATCATGCACATGATTCCAGGGATTCTTCTGCCCTCATTTTTGAAAGGATCCGAGGTCCAATGCAATTGGCAGAATTTCCATCATAACAACTCCATTTGGGAATTTGTTTTGGAGGATATTAAAGAAATAATAAATATTTCCTTCAAATTGAACTGCGGACAATACAGAAGCTACTAAATGTATATTACTTGTAACAAGTTTTACAATCACATGAAATCATGATCAATCCAGTCTCTGTAATCTCTATTAAACTGTTCTTATACTATTAACTCTTGAAGACCCAGAGATATTTATGCATTTTGCTATACTTTGACAGTCTTGAAATTCTATGGCTTTGCAGATGTGTCTAAGCTGCCTATGTAGCAGTGTGCAAAATTTGAATAGAACGCACATTTTGTTCGCGTGGTGGTTACACAGACTTAAATCTATGCAAACAGTGACCGGTTTAGCAAAAGTTGCATCTTGAATGGTAAAGCCTGAGTAACTTAACTGGCAGAGTGCAAAATTTTTTATTGGCCCTGAGATTTGTGCACACATTTTTCTCTTGTTACAATTAATGGTAGAGTGCCTATAGGCACTCTCCCATAAATTGTAATAATGCAAATCGATGAGAGGAAGTAATTCCCTGCTAATTGAATAGCCACTTTGACAATGAGAATTATTCAATTTACAGGAGTACTCAATAAACATGAATTTTATAATTTTCCTATAATCTACAGATAAACTGAGCATTTACTTGATCATATAGAACTCTGTCAAACAAGATATATAATAGATTAAATGCCTGTATTGGAATATATTGATGCCAAATACAGTTGAAACTTAAGTCCTATCACCATTAGTGCAGAAAATGCTCGTTAGTTAATATGCTCTTTACTGCAGAAGAATGAAGTAGTGTGAAATACACAAGAGCATTTGTGCTGTGCAATGCAAAATATAGAGTGCTATTAGCAATAGAGCTGGTCGGTTTTGAAATTTTCCCTCGGTTTGGTTTTGGACGAAAAAAATTGGTTTTCGGTTTCCGTTTTTGTAACACAATACACATGTTCCATATCTTATATATTAAACCAGGATAGGATAGTACTAAAACATGTTAAATAACAAACAAGTGAACTTGAAATGAAGTAAAACTGTATTGCGATTGTTTCCTGTAAATTTAATGAACAAAAAATCCAGCAAGAGGATCACAGATCCAGAAGTCAAGTTTTGACATTAAATTCTGAAAAAATAAGCTATTTATAGTAACAGTGACCTTGGAGTCCGAGACTCCGAAATCAATAGGTGTCTTCCCTTCCTATAGGGTAACCTCTGGTATAAGTTCGGTAAAGGTGCGTCAAATAGAACTAAAGTTATTGCACGGAAACCAATTTGTCACAAAATATTCTATTTATAGTAACAGTGACCTTGACCTTGGAGTCCCAGACTCCGAAATCAATAAGTGTCTTCCCTTCCTTTAGGGTAACCTCTGGTATAAGTTTGGTAACGGTGCGTCAAATAGAACTAAAGTTATTGCCTGGAAACCAATTTGTCCCAAAATATTTTATTGATAGTAACAGTGACCTTGACCTTGGGGCCCCCAGACTCCGAAATCGATAGGTGTCTTCCCTTCCTATAGGGTAACCTGTGGTATAAGTTTGGTGAAGATACACAGAATAGAACTAAAGTTATTGCCCGGAAACCAATTTGTCACAAAATATTCTATTCATAGTAACAGTGACCTTGACCTTGGAGTCCCAGACTCCGAAATCAATAGGTGTCTTCCCTTCCTATAGGGTAACCTCTGGTGTAAGTTTGGTAAAGGTGCGTCAAATAGAACTAAAGTTATTGCCCGGAAACCAATTTGTCACATAACATTCTATTTATAGTAACAGTGACCTTGATCTTGGGGCGCGAGACTCTGAAATTGATAGGTGTCTTCCTTTCCTATAGGGTAACCTCTGGTATAATATTGGTAAAGGTGCATCAAATAGAAATAAAGTTATTGCCCTGAAACCAATTTGTCATAAAATATTCTATTCCTAGTAACAGTGACCTTGACCTTGGAGTCCCAGACTCCGAAATCAATAGGTGTCTTCCCTTCCTATAGGGTAACCTCTGGTATAAGTTTGGTAAAGATGCGTCAAATAGAACTAACGTTATTGCCCAGAAACCAATTTGTCACAAAATATTTTATTTATAGTAACAGTAACCTTGATCTTGGAATGTGAGACTCTGAAATCGATAGGTGTCTTCCTTTCCTATAGGGTAACCTCTGGTATAATTTTGGTAAAGGTGCATCAAATAGAACTAAAGTTATTGCCCGGAAACCAATTATTTACGCCCGCCGTCCTCCGCGCCTGCCTGTCATTTCATCAAACTATAAGTCGAGTTTGACTTCGTCAAAACTCGACTAAAAATTATATCTGCAATCTGCATACGTCTTCATAAAAAGTCATTCAAGCCCAAGGGCATAGATAAGGAAGTCGGGAGTGTGTGTGTAGAGGGGGAGAGGAGGGGGCGGGGGGGGGGGGGGGGGGGGCTCAAACAGTTAGTCACAAAGATGCCGTTTGAGACGGAAATTTTATGATTCTGCCATCCTGTCAGATTCGTTTTTCATTTCCATTCACAGCACTGACGTGTTGCCTGAAATGAAAATAAGTGAAACGGGTCAGATTTTGAGAAAGCAATTTCAAGGAGAATTTGCGAATTGTAGTTTTAGTAAAACAGATACCCATTTCACAATGAATCCTAGTCAAAACATCCCCAAACCAAAATGTCCCCTAATGTTTTGATCAAAACGTCTCCAAATAGTTGGTCAAAACGTCTCCAAAAATTGGTCAAAACGTCTCCAAAAATTAGTCAAAACGTCCCCAACAGTTGGTCAAAACATCCCCAATAGTTGGTCAAAACGACCCATTTGTAGTTTCTTGGCTGCGGCCATTGAAACAACTTGCGATGTTATTTTAAAACAAATTTATTGTTTTACAAAACATTAATTATAAATAATCATGCTTCTGTCAGGCCGATGTTTATGCATGCCTCCCCTAACTTCACGAGTGCCTTATGAACAGAAAACACTTATCAATACCAGTGCCGGGAAATAAAAATTTGGAGCCCAGGGTTAATTCTGTCACGGGTATTCTTTCAAAAGTGTCGGGATACTGATGCCAAAGGCAGGCACAAGCATTGATGGAGTGGGACACAAGTTTTTGACTGCATGATTAATAAAGTTATTACTTCAAGAATGAAGCAGTCAAAAATTACAAATGTTGGTCAAGTGCATAGCTCCATTCACGATACAGCCCCCTTCTTAACCGTTAACACAGGGGTCAGAATTGGGGGGGGGGGGGGGGGGGCATAGAACAATAGACTAATATTATATGACAATCACATGGCTCGTGAAATAGCCAATCGGAATCAACGCGATGAAATGTTTAATTAAATTACTGAGAAAAAGTTGTGACAAATGGGTGTATCGATAATTGTTTTCTGGTTTGTTTGTGGATTTTATTCAGCGTTATCTAGTAATACAAGTATGAAAACATAAACTGATTTTTTCCAGCTTGTAGGAATATTTAGATGAATTTTTCCCTGGATGAAATTTATTGCAAAAGGACTAAAAAATATCATTGGTTTATGTCACCGATATTGTAAGTGGGATTGGCTTGGGGGGGGGGGGGGGGGGGGAGGGAGGGGGGCGGTCTGACCCCAGTACCTACTGCCAGTGTGGACACTCAAACCAAGAAGATTATTGACCCTTGCTTCCAACCCTCGTGGATCCGTAATCAAGTAAAGTTATTCGGGTCTCAAGGGATTTCAATCTCACATTGTCCCAGTGAGCTTTTGGCACCCTGAAACTTTTCATTCATTCATCCATTCAATAATTAATTCCAGAAGTCTGCTGAAATCCTGTTCATGCCCAGCCGAGAGCAGAGTATTGGTACAACTGACTTGGAATCCAAGATTTCGACCGAAAAACAGTATAAACGTTTTGACGAACTCATGGGGACGTTTTGACCAACTTTTGGGGATGTTTTGACCAATTGTTGGGGACGTATTGCCCAACTTTTGGGAACGTTTTGACAACTCTTGGGGACATTTTGACCCCCAAAAATAGGGGACGTTTTGACCAGCACCCTTCACAATCTAACTAACTTGATAAGTTGACATTTGTACCCGAAAGGAGCAAACTCTAAATCCCAGAATCATTCATTTACAAAGCATTGAAGAGGTTATGCAAACTACTGACATTCTATTCAAATTTCCGATTGACACTTTGTATGACAGGTATGTGCAGCTAACGTTTTATTAATATTAATTTAACCCCTTTCCTGCAAAAAGGGATTCCCAAACATCAACTGAGCTTTGAGCGAACTGATACATTGCAGGTGTCACAGTCCGTTCTTTTTCAATAACAGTGTTCTACTCTTCGGCATGATGATTCTGTATGTGGAGACTAGGTTGGAGGTATTTACGTACTGGGCGATGACTGACTTATTGCATAACTGGCATTTGGCATTTCTATCGTTGTTTGTTATTGATATGCTACCATGCATTTTAGCTGACATTTTGTTGATTATACAAAATCTATGATGTGCTAAATGTGAATATTCAAAGTTAAGCAAAACCGAAAATATATGGTTTATAATCTCTTTTTCGGTTCGGTTTCGGTTTCCACTAAAAATCCGAGTTTCGGTTTCAGGTCGGTTAAACCGACCAGCTCTAATTAGCAAGGTCGATGATGAAATTACAAACTGAACCGATCAAACAGAAAGAACATATTGAGACTATAATATGGGGAGGGTGGATTTCTACTAAATTGTTGTGGGGTAGATTTTTCACTTAGTAATTATTTACAATTGCTGGGGACAAAACACAAGAATATTTTAATGTTTTTGAAAAAATTTCAACAAATCCATATCATGTGACCCCCCCCCCCCCCCCCCCCCCCCCAGGGGAACAAGCTCGACCTGCTCATTCCAATGAGGGATCACATGATATAGTTTTGTTGTTATTTTTTGAAAGAAAGAAAAAATTTCAACTGCTTAATTTGTAAATTACGTGAGCGGATGCATCCGATTCAATAGGTAAAGGGTTAAGTATGGTGGGGAGTCTCTCAGTTCCTCGCCACTGCTTGGTGGTTCTCTCCAGGTATTCTGGCTTCCTCCACAAATAAAACTGCCTGACACGATGTGCCCATGGCTGTTAAAGTGTTGTTAAAAAAAACAATAAAGCAAACAAATTCTGCAACCTATATGCAATTAACAGGTCCAGGTTTTTTTTGCCACTGAATGCTATGGTCTTCTTTAAGCCAATATTTATGCATAATGGGTTTAAAGGGTTCAATTTAACTGACACTTTTCGTAAACTAAAATCACCCAACCACAAAAACCACTGGTAATTTGGGGTTTTTTTTTAATTGTAATTTGAAATTCAGTACTATACATGCAGTAAATTAACTGTGGATTTACCTTGTTTGATGGACAGAAATATATCCCACCAGTCATAACCTGAAACAATACAATATTCCAATAGCAGAATAACAAAGGGAGGAGATAGCTGTAATGGTCCTTCTCGAATGTTAAACATACGGAACAAATAAAGTTTCTCTCCCTGCATTCCAATAAGCCCACATCCACTGAATGTTTGGATGACATTGGTCAGATATGCAGTACTTTGTCTGTCATATAACATCTCATTTCCCAAGGCCAAATTCCTTAAACATGCAGTGTCTAAACTTGTGCTGTATATAACCTGATAACTAAATCTATGAATGACTTTCAATGTTCCATCGCGATAAGCTGCTACAAAATAAGGAACAAACCCTGCATTTTCAACAAACATCCTTGTCAATGGAAGCCTTGGTCCACAGAAAGCAGTCAGCAGAGCATTGTGTGACAAAGTTGATTTGTACATCCACTTTGATATATGAAAACTACTATCAGAATTGAACATTTTGTGAACTGGAAAACTCTGTTCCGTGAAGTGCCAAATTTCAATATGGCTTTGTCCGTTCTTCCCATACACAATAAAGAGACAGTCAGTGCTATCAGAACTTCCGTACTGCATGTCTAAAATTCTCAAATTTGACATATCCTGTTCTCCAATACCTTTGACAAAAAAGGATGAATCAGCGTGAGATGATATGGCACAGGTACTATGGGACATTGTCAGAGTCACTTCAAATATGCTGATGGGCGATGAGGAAAGACCATCACTCACAGACACCATAAGTTGCCCTGTTGATCTGAATGAAATATCACATAAGTTCACACGTAAATGACTAGTTGTGAGATTTTCTTTCAAGGTAGTTATCTTTCCATCAGGAATGTGGATTAGTCCAATTACAACCTGAAAACATATAAGATGATTATTCCCCTTTGTGTCTCTGCTTCTTTGACCCTCTGCACACTGATGTCGAAATATGAAAATTTCAAGCTGTAAATCCTTCCAAAATGCAACTAGTACTTTAACCAATGAGATCTTTTAACCCTTTACCCAACGTTACAGACAAAACCGGCCAGCACTATTCTAAAAAATCGCTAATTAATTTTCATTATTTTTTCATTTTCTGCCTCAAAAACATAGGTTATGACCCCTCATTGGAACGAGATCGAGCGCATATGTTTTTGAGACAAAAAAAGAAAAAGAATTAGTTATTCAAGAATTGTTTTTGCAAGTGTCATCTGCTTTTCGTGTTAGGTAAAGGGTTAAACAAGATTAAATTGGTTATATTCTTAGTTGCATTATGGGAAGAATTTGTACCTTGACAGGGTATCTGTTGTTCGGTTTCGCATTGCTGTTTGCGAAACAATATCTCCCGGGTGCGAACCAATATCTAAAAATGAGTCGCATACTGCGATACAAAGTCTTTCTAAGATTTCTGCCAGTATGACTGTCAGACATTCTGCACTTTCTAGGTCATCATGTCCAGTCACTGACTCAATCATTCAATATATCAATGCCATTGGTTTTTCATACCGTAACCCAGGGACCAGCCTAGGGGGGAATTTTAGGGAGACTTCATGTCTCCCTCCAAAAAAATAGGGAGACAGCAAGGTCAAGTAGGGAGACTTCATAGGCAAGTGGGGAAAATTAAGAATATTTATGTACCACCCCCTGCCGAACCTTCATATCTTCAGCTTGTGGTCCTCCATTAACGCCCGATTAATCCAGGTCCAGTTGTCTATGATGCATCTATGCCAGGTTAAAAAATCACAAAGTAATTATTGATTGAAAATCCCCCACTGTTACCCTCTCCTTCATGACCCCCTCCCCTCTTCTTCGTGCCAATTCCAGCTCCCATAGGGAGCCCATATATTAACCCAGGCTCTCGATTTGAACAAAGCATTCTGACTGATGGATCTTAAGAAGAAGATTTTTAAAAATTATCCCCCATATTGAACAAAGTTAAAATTTGGGCTTCCTTAGGAAGCCCAAATATTAATCTAGGGACTTGGTTTGAACAATTTTGAATCTGACCCTCATAACAATGATGTGTACCAAACATTAAAAGATTCTGACTGGTGGTTCTGAAGAAGAAGATTTTTAAAGAATATTCCCCATATCATCCTAAGTTAAAAATTCGGGCGCCTGTATTGAGACCAAATATGAACCAATGGGCTTTATTTCAACAAACTTACTGTCTTATTAGTGCATCAGTGAGGGAAACCAATAAAAAAGAATGCATGTTGAACTGCACTATAATGCCATAGTCAATGTTAAGCCTATAAAATTTGCTACAGCAAACTGTTACGGAAATTGAATTAAATGCCTATGTTGAAGAAATGTGAACAGAATGGTATTTCAGACAAAAATAAAATGAAATGGAGTGGATAACAATAAACTGAAAATTAACTAACCTTTGTCTAAAACTACGAATCAATTTATACCAATTGCTAATCAATGTTACTGGAGGGGGAGAAAACCGTGAATCAAAATTTTGAAAACAAAAGATACCCTGCTTGAAATTTCAGTATTTTGACATTAGTGTGCAGAGGGTTAAACATATGCACAACTCGACATTATCTGGAGTCATCCTACCAAGTTACAATGAAATCCCTTCGTAAATACGACCTGTAGACTGTGCTAAAGGTTTTCAGGCTTCGGGCTCAGGCAGCCATCATGGTTGACAGATCGCAACCAAATGGGGAAGTTCTCATCTAGACATCATACAGAGTCATCCTACCAAGTTACAATGAAATCCCTCCATATTAAATATGACCTGTAGACTGTGGTAAAAGGATTTGGGTTTCGGGCTTGGACAGCCGGCATGGTTGACAGATCATGACCAAAAGGGGACGTTCTTATCTAGACATTATATGGAGTCATCCTACCAAGTTACAATGAAATTCCTCCATCAATACGACCTGTAGACTGTGCTAAAGGTTTTCAGGTTTTGGGCTCAGGCAGCCATCACAGTTGACAGATTGCGACCAAATGGGTTGTTCTCATCTACACATCATACAGAGTAATCCTATCAAGTTACAATGAAATCCCTCCATATTAAATATGACCTGTAGACTGTGGTAAAAGTTTTTGTGTTTTGGGAATGGGCAGCCGGCATGGTTGATATATCATGACCAAAAGGGGGACGTTCTCATCTAGACATTATACAGAGTCACCCTACCATGAAATCCCTTCATAAATACGACGTGTAGACTGTGTTAAAGTTTTTCAGGTTGTCGGCTCAGTCAGCCATCACGATGGACCGATTGCGACCAAAAGGGGACGTTCCCATCTATTCATAATCTCAAACCTGCATATGAAATTCCGTGATGATCAGACAAGAACTTCAGGGTGTAGCCTGTGCTAGAGGAAAATGTGAACAGACTCACAGACTAATGCATGCGTGATGGCAATAGCTTACCTTGACTTTGTAAAGTTGAGCTAACCAGAAGAATAAGGGCTAATTTTGTGCAGCAATAATTCTAGTGCCTGATTCTCAGTTAAAGGGTTAATGATCTTGAAATAATTATTCTAAAGAAAATAGCAGGATTTCCTGTCTAATTCTCAATTAACCCTTTACCTACCAAATCGGCTGCATCCAGATGCACAAAATACAAATTCAGCAGTTGAAAAGAACACAACATCAAAACATTCATCAGAGCTCCATTGTTTCAAAATGTTGGAACTTTGGCAACTTAGGATGAGGCAATCAATTACATTGTTTTCTACTCTTGAATGAGAACCATTCTAAACAAGTAACAAGTGTATGTCTCATATAGTTTGAAGAGGTATGACCATTTTGAAATTTTTTCTATTTTTTGCTCCCTAGTTTCACACTGGGATTTCATTTTTCATGAATCAAGTGTATGTCATCCAATACTGCATACCAATTTTGCTCCAAATTGGCTGAGCAGTTCAAAAACTGAAAGTTTGGGTGTGACTGTTAATTTTGCCCCTCCCAACCCGAATATTGCCCCAAAAACTTTCTTCGAACAAACTTGAATCTATACCACTTCATGTGAAGGAGGCCGCATATGAAATATCAAATTATTGCAGCCAGTAATTCAAGATAAAACAAGTGTTTGACCACCGAGGGTGGTATTAGTCCCCTGCGGCACTTTTGAGACAAAAGGTGTTTTTGTCACATAAGACATGACCACAGTCAGCAGGAGTATCAGACCTGGGGGGGGGGGGGGGGGGGGGGGGGGGGGGGGGGGGTATAGTTTTGGTCAAATAATTGGGGACGGTTCGACCTGGGGATGGTTCGGCTTGGGGACAATTCGGGTTTCATGACAACAGTCAACAGGAGTGTCAGACCTGGGGGGGGGGGGGGGGGGGGGGGGGGTGGTTTGGGTAAAATACAGGTTATCAGACAGGATTTCAAATGTGAATGGAATCTAAAAATTGAGAATTGAGAGAAGTGTAGCTTGAACCATGTTGGAGGGAAGGGTGGTAACATAAAAATAGAGAGAAAAAAGCTTAAACACAGCAAAAATGGCCGCCATTCTGCCATCTTGGATTTTAAAAAAAAAATATCAAGCGTGGATCATCCCTTTAGAACCATTTATCGACGTTTCAAATATGAAAGGTGTAGCTTAAAGCATGTTGGAGGGAGAGGTGGTGACATAAAAACAGACAGACAGACAGACAGACGAACAGACAGACAGACAGATTTTAGATTTTGAAAAAAAAAATATTGAGCGTGCATAATCCCCTCACAACCCTTTATCCATGTACCATATATGAAAGGTGTAGCTTGAACCATGTTGGAGGGAGGGGTGGTAACATAAAATAGAAAAAAAAAGCTTAAAAAACACAAAAATGGCTGCCATGGCGCCATCTTGAATTTTGAAAAAAAAATATTGAACGTGCATCATCCCATCACAACCCTCTATCCATGTGCCAGATATGAAAAGTGTAGCTTGAACCATGTTGGAATGAGGGGTGGTAACATAAAATTAGGGTTGGGCGGTATTGGTACAAATAAATACCGCGGTAATCGCAAAATATTACCGCGGTATACCGAAATACCGATTAAAATCAAAGGGGGTCTTCTCCATAACAAAAAACGCAACTTCAACGTGTCGAAACTGTAAAATTTGAGCCTGAAGCTTTGCACAAAACGGCCGTCAAAAATCAAAACTTTTTCAAATATTTACTCACAAATGATTTTAGTTTAGCACAAAGTTCAGTTGGGACAACTTGGGGTATATAACAAGGCACATTTGATGTTTATCGAAGAAAATTCAAAATAAAATCTAACCCAGAGATAATAATTCTTCGAATCAGAATCGTCCAGTGACATGAGATTGAGAAGTGAAGTGTGCAAAAAGTAAAGTAACAACAGAAGGGCATGCGATTGCCACAGTTCATCACAATAATTTTCATGTTTGATTAAAATTAATAACCGTATTACATACACATCACCATTCAAATAAAAAGGTTGTATGGGGCGAATGCTGCTTGGTAGAAAATGTAAGTAAGTTGGGCTTTTTTATTTTTTTTTAAATAATGACAAGACTTTCGTCGTTTTTGTGTTGAATAATCCTGCAAGCACATTTCTGAAATCACGAGGCAGTAATGACGTACTGCGTGTCCTAGCAGCCAATCACTGTGAGTTTCGTTTGGAATCCCCTGATATTTCCCCCAAAGAAAATGTCCTATTTTTATTTAACTTCAGCAGACGGCAGTGCCATTGGCCGAAAGTGTCCACGTGACTAACTACGCATGCTAAGTGCGTGCCCTCCACCTCAACTTGTTTCAAATTCAAGGTAAACAGAATTGCTTCAGTTCCAGCAGTCAGCTATTCATTAAATGCCTCCACAGAATATAAATGACTTGGCAGAAACCTGCAAACACACACGTATCTTGAACTTTACTATGATTCGCACAGCAAGAAACTAAACAGAATACAATAATTACCCAAATTTAAGCCAAGTGTATCGAGCCTGATTGACGTGAAACTATTCACAGCCAACCGCGATGGGCAATTTGAGAATTGCATATCGCGGTAAAACCGAGTTTTCGGTATACCGATTAAACAATTATTTGCCGGTATCGGTAACGGTATTGAAAATATTACCGAATATAATCGGTATACCGAAATACCGCCCAACCCTACATAAAATAGAGAAGAAAGCTTAAAAAACACAAAAAAGGCTGCCATGGCGGCATCTTGAATTTTGAAAAAAAAATATTGAACGTGCATCATCCCCTCCCAACACTCTATCCATATGCCAAATATGCAAAGTGTATCTTGAACCATGTAGGAGGGAAGGGTGGAAACATGAAAATAGAGAAGAAATCTTGAAAAACACAAACAAAAATGGCCGCCATTCCACCATTTTGGATTTTGAAACAAAGATTTTGAGCGTGCATCATCCCCTCAGAACCATTTATCCATGTATCAAATATGAAAGGTGTAGCTTAAAGCATGTTGGAGGGAGAGGTGGTAACATAAAAACAGACAGACGGACAGACAGATGGACAGACGGACAGACAGACGGACGGAGTGCAATCCTATAGTCCCCTTACGGTTCCCATAGGGGACTAAAAATTGCTAAGTATTTTCCACATTACCAGCAGTATTAAATGGGGGTCCCCACAGGATGTCTCTTTAAGCCACCAATAGTCTTTTTAATCCCAACTGTCAGCAACTGTTTTCAAGGAATCTTCATCCCAAATATCAAGTACTGCTCTCATGTAGTTCTGGAAATATGAGACTATTAATTTACAGTAGTGGGGGAAATCTCTTTTTTTCATAAATCAATAAACCAACAAGGTGCAAGGTATCCCCCCGCCAAGGGTTTCTAAGTTGAAAAAAGTGGGAAAAGGCGCATAACTCTAGAAGAAATGAAAGTGTCAATGACACTGTAGCTCAACTTGTCAAGACAAAGACATGTACATGTATAGTATGTGACACAGCAATGACAAACATCTAGGTAATGACCTGATAACAAAGGTACATATAAAGTATTGTAACGGTCTGTACATGAATACTGACCGTTGCCTGTAACAAATGTATAGGTAAAGTATTGTAAAGGTGGGTGACAGTCAGATGCTGAACTAGAAAAAATCTTTGAGTCCCAGAGTGGGTCTGACTGATCCCCAAAATATTTGTTCTCATAGCACAGTGATAACAAAGGCACCCCAAAACACACTCGTTCCTGTCCCAAGGTGAAAACAAAAGTACTCAAGAAGTTTTGTGAAGATCAGTTCATAAATACGAGCTGTATAGAACTTGTGACAAAAAACTGAATGGACCTAATTTCGGTACAAAATGGCCACTGGCAGCCATCTTGAATTTTGGACCATACCCAGAAACACTCATTCTCATCCTAAGGAGATAACAAAGGTACCCAAGAAGTTTTGTGAAGATCGGTTCATAAATACAGCCTCTACCCTGAGCCGTACTGACATGTGTGCTTACATTGTGTAAATAGCACTGAATAAATCAAAGTTCATCTAATTTGCATAATTTCGGCACGAAAAAAAACACCTTACAATATGTGATGTATTCCATGTTACTAAACATTCATACAAAAATTTATTCAAATCAGAACTTTCATACAGAAGTTCTATACAAAAGACTGATTGCACTAATTTGGGTACAAAATGGCTGCTGGTGGCCATCTTGAATTTCGGACCACACCCAAAAACACTCGCTCTCATCCCACGGTGATAACAAAGGTACCCAAGAAGTTTCGTAAAGATTGGTTCATAAATATGGCCTCTAGTCTGAGCTGTATAGAAGATGTGTACAAAAAACTGATTAGACCTAATTTCGGTACAAAATGGCCACTGGCAGCCATCTTGAATTTTAGACCGCACCCAGAAACACTCGTTCTCGTCCCAAGGTGATAATAAAGGTACCCAAGACATTTCGTGAAGATCAGTTCATAAATACAGACTCTAGTCTGAGCCGTATTGACATGTGTACTTACTGTGTGTAAGTCGCACTGAAAAAATCAAAGTTCATCTAATTTGCATAATTTCTGCACGAGAAAAAAACCCGTATTATATGTGATGCATCCCATGGCACTAAACATTCACACAATATAATTATTCAAATCAGGGCTTTCATATGGAAGTTATGTGCAAAAATCTGATTGCACCTAATTTTGTACAAAATGGCTGCCATCGGCCATCTTGAATTTCGGACCGGACCCCCAAAACACTCGTTCTCGTCCCACGATGATACCAAAGGTACCCAAGAAGTTTCGTAAAGATCGGTTCATAAATACGGCCTCTAGCCCGAGCCGAATTGGAATTTGCACTTACAGTGCTGAAAAAGTAACCCCAAAAAACATCAAAATTAGTCTAATTTGCACAATTTACGTACGAGAAAAAAACCCGTATTATATGTGATGTATCCCATGGTACTAAACATTCATACAAAAAATTATTCAAATCAGAGCTTTCATATGGAAGTTCTGTACAAAAAACAGATTTCTGCATCGTCGGTACAAAATGGTGGCTGGCAGCCATCTTGAATTTCTGACTGCACCCAAAAACACTCGTTCTCGTCCCACGGTCATAATAAAGGTACCCAAGAAGTTTCGTAAAGATCGGTTCATAAATACGGCCTCTAGCCCGAGCCATAGCAGCTTGGCACTTACAGCTCTGAAAGTAACACTAAATAAATCAAAGTCAGTCTAATTTGCATAATTTACGCACGAGAAAAAAACCCGTATTATATGTGATGTATCCCATGGTACTAAACATTTATACAAAACTTTATTCAAATCAGAACTTTCATACAGAAGTACTGTACAAAAAACTGATTTTTGCATCATCGGTACAAAATGGCCACTGGCAGCCATCTTGAATTTCGGACCACACCTAAAAACACTCGTTCCCGTCCCAGGGTCATAACAAAGGTACACAAGAAGTTTCGTAAAGATCGGTTCATAAATACGACCTCTAGCCCGAGCCATAGCCAATTGTTGACGTACGGACAGACGGACAGACGGACGACGGACGACGGGCCATGACAATAGCTCAAATTTGACTTCGTCAAAGTTGAGCTAAAAAATTGGACAAAACCTGTTACTTGTGAATATCCTTTCCCCCATGGTGGTCAATCAGCTTACCAAAGATCATTTAAATCCAACATCCACTGACTGAGAGATGAAGGTCCAAAGTTGTTACTGACAGATGGACAGACAGACCCCATTTCTACAGCACTTCACCTTATGAATTGGGTTAGGTGAACCATAGTAGTATGTAATGTGGTTTTCACCCCACATTTGGATGATCTCATGGATGATCTCATGTGACGTCATAGTCATGTGATCTAGTGGCGCCATGTTGTGTTGTCATGGTAACCCACGTGATCGGCCATGTTGTGACGTCACCTCCATAGTGATACGTGGTGTGAGTGTGCATGCGCAGCGCATGTTGTTAGGGTGATACGTTTTTCCGTCATCCATTTTGTATACTGGAGGCCGCCATCTTGGTTTCTATGGTAGTACGTGATTGCTATGTTACCTAAGGCCTACAATAGGACAGGGGTATGTTCGGAGGGTGTGTTCGATTGAATCGGAGTATTTTCTGGAACGATTTCCCTGGATAATTACCACAAACAACCCGACAACTTGTATTATTTCGAATTCTTCCAGAATTCTCTGTTTCTATCTATATATGCAATAGTTTACATCTACCTAGGCATGTTCCTTTATTCTTGAGTATACTCCAGTAGCGTAGAAGAGCCTATTAATTGGAACAGCTTTACTTATTATTACTATATTTAGTAATTTCTGGTCTATTCTTGTTAGTTCTGACCCTATTCCAAGTACTGGGGAGCGCGGTGGCTCAGTAGGTAGAGGTGCAGGCTGCAAGCCGAGAGGTCCTCGGTTCGAATCCCACCTGCGGCAACCGCGTTGTGTCCTTGAGCAAGACACTTCATCCCCATTGCCCGCGTGGGGGCACGATGACGCCGTGTACTAAGGCGTACTGCACGTCGATGGTACGCATGTCTTCAACCAATCTAACCCTGCCTGTGTTGCAGTGCGGAGTTACGATGTTGGGGAGCTGACAGCTGCTCGTCGTTGCTCGGTGGTTCTCTCCGGGTACTCCGGCTTCCTCCACCCGTAAAACTGTCACGGTCATGATTAGCCATTGTGCATAAATATGTGACCTTAAACATCAATAAATAAATAAATAATTCGAAGTACTCTTGTTGTTTCATTTATCTAGATCATTTATATAAATTATAACTAACCAATCAGATTGCTTGATTTCCCATAATCTGTATGCAGGGTTATCTCCCTTCTGTATAACCGGGGTTTTCGCTAGGGGAAAATTTGTGGGTCCGGTAGTTTAAAGACAGTGAAACTCACACGCCGAAGACGTGTGATGCACGTGCCAAAGGCACGTGCGTATAGAGGGCCTGGGGGGGGGGGGGGGGATTCTTTGATTTTTAGGTGCTCTCTGGTGGCCTCTGGGGACATTCTGGTCACTAAAATGCTGAATAATTGATGTGGAAAATATGTATTTTTTCCTCCTACAATTCTCTAAATTCCCACGGGACACACAATACTACATCTGGTCAGAGGTTTCATAAAAATACAAACCCAAAACAACACAAAATCCACGAATCCTAACAGTGACTGAGCTTTGTTTACAACCGCTCGCTGTAATATTCGAAAAGAACCACGATGCGGACGTGTGACGTCATGCATGTGCAATTTCCGTACTGACTTGTGTAGAAGCCCAGGGGGTGCTTGTAGTGGATAAATTGCAAAAGTGTGTGTGTGGGGGAGGAGGGGGGGGCTTCGGGATGAGTAATAGTGCTTGCAAGACGCGTTGGGATGCGTCTGAAATTAGTGATATAAGGCAAGTAAATATCCACTAGGTATGTTACGTTTCTTTGGAAACCGCCAACCAATTTTATAGAATTTGCTTTAAAAATTCTCATAATTATCTTGTACACATGTTTCATTTTCAGATTTCGGGTTTTAATTCCCAATTTAATGAATAAAACAAACAGAAAACCATGCGGTGTTGTTTTCATTTTTTTTTTTTGTACAGGCTATACTCTCGAAAGTCGAAGCCAGAAATGGACGTTAAGTGTGTCAATCAGCACTGCAAACCACCCCCTTGAAAACAGACAAACATTGTCTGTTTAAAAATAGAGGTTTTTTTAAATATGTACTTTTTAAAAAATTTTACGAATAAAACAAAATATAGCTTCACACAAACTCAATAAAAGAATCATTATATGAAGACCAGATAAAATTTACACAGCGAAATATGATTAACAAAATAGTTGCCTCCCTTGGCACCATTCGAAAAATTGATTTTACACTGAAAGTCATAACTTCACATGTTGCAGGGCATGATGAAATGATAAATGAGCATGTTTTATTGAACCAATAAGTCACAAATCATATCCCTGGTTATATTGTTATATAATTCTCAAATATCAGAGTTGTAATTATTTTTTATTTTTAATTACCACTTTTTCATTAATTTCTGAACACCCGTTTTTCACAATGAGTTGTGCATGCTCGAAAGTGGCAGTGTTTTTTCACAATGAGTTGTGCACCGCTCGAATGTGGCAGTGTTCAATTAGTATCTTTCTGATAATATTCAACCACTGTGAAAACTATGAAAACTATATGTTGTGGGCGTGTTTCAGACAACTCCTGACAGCAGCCTGCACACTCAACTATTGATTTCCAAAATGGGATTCCATAGGATATACCTGTTAAATACTGAAATAAGGATAAGAGACGTAGTAAATTATACCTCATTGAGGGCTTTTTCAAGGTCCTCATAACCTCAAAATTCAATGAGGGTATGAGGGATAATAAATGAGGACTCATTGAGGGCTTTTACATAGCCCTCATGGCCTCATACGACAAAAAAGGGATTCCATAGCCACAGGTGTTTTGCAAAAAAATGGGATTCCATGGGATATGGCCATTGGATATAGTCTTTTGTTATACAGAAGGGAGATAACCCTGCATACAGATTATGGGAAATCAAGCAATCTGATTGGTTAGTTATAATTTATATAAATGATCTAGATAAATAAAACAACAAGAGTACTTGGAATAGGGTCAGAACTAACAAGAATAGACCAGAAATTGCTAAATATAGTAATAATAAGTAAAGCTGTTCCAATTAATAGGCTCTTCTATGCTACTGGAGTATACTCAAGAATAAAGGAACATGCCTAGGTAGACGTAAACTATTGCATATATAGATAGAAACAGAGAATTCTGGAAGAATTTGAAATAATACAAGTTGTCGGGTTGTTTGTGGTAATTATCCAGGGAAGTCGTTCCAGAAAATACTCCGATTCAATCGAACACACCCTCCGAACATACCCCTGTCCTATTGTAGGCCTTAGGTAACATAGCAATCACGTACTACCATAAAAACCAAGATGACGGCCTCCAGTATACAAAATGGATGACGGAAACACGTATCACCCTAACAACACGCGCTGCGCATGCACACTCACACCACGTATCACTATGGAGGTGACGTCACAACATGGCCGATCACGCGGGTTACCATGACAACACAACATGGCGCCACTAGATCACGTGACTATGACGTCACATGAGATCATCCATGAGATCATCCAAATGTGGGGTGAAAACCACATTACATACTTCTAACCGTCAAGGGTTTCTATGTTGAAAAAAAGTGGGAAAAGGCCATAATTCTAGAAGAAAAAAATGGACAAAACCTGTTACTTGTGAATATGATAAATTTCAAGTAATTTGTATATTTTTTTTACTTACCAATGGCTCAGACTAGCTGGTGCTAACTCAAATTAATCCAGGGCCAAACACAAATCTTGCACCCCCCCCCCCCCCCCCCCCATCCCTAAAATTTGCATATGCAAAACCAAAAATATTAAGTCCTAGATGGGCCTCCATGCGCAGTATCCAGGAAGATACCGAAATTGGCACCAACCATAATTCTTTCTACAATGCCTGCTAAATGTTATAATCAGAAGGGAGGTATGAGTGCCCACTCATGGGAGGGCCATCCCTGTCTGGGCCATTGGTAAGTATAAAAAATATACAAATTACTTAAAATTTATATTTTATACGACAACCAATGACTCAGACTAGCTGAATCATAAAAAGGCTGGGGGACCTAGGATTTGAAGGAAAATCCAATCTCTCAATTACTTCAGTAAAGGATAGCTCCTAAAGGAGAATAGAAGACATAGGAATTATACATGTTTTTCTCTTTTATGAGACTTACATAATATATCATTTCTCCATTTAATGCCAGCATAACCCATTATGCTAATTCAGTGAGAGAAACCAATATATAAAGCTGGTCCAGAGAATGAGATGCTTTATACTCATTTAAAAGTGTCCAAGGATTGTATATTAATGCTCGTTTGACACGTAACATATACAAATGCTTCAGTGAGCTACACTTTAAAAACAGTACATAAATGAGACATAGTTATTGCTTCACACCGAGCTACACATTAAAACTACCCAGCACCAACGCAGGAATACTGTCACCGGAGGAGGTATTCCCTTGCTTTTCACTATAAAGCCAGATAATCATAAGGGAAAAACTGCCCCCCCCCCCCCCCCCCCTTTCCACTTGTTCTGAGGTAAATTCCTCAGAATGAAGAGGGCAGTGGAACGGCGTCAGTGCTCGAGCAGACTGCCTAAAGACCTTATAGATGTAACATTAATGGACAACATTTTGAGCAACAGAAAGAGGACCCAAAGATCTAAGGTCACCGGAGATGGACTCTAAATTTCTCAGGTAAAACTTGGTAAATGAAGAGGGCTGTGTGAAAGCAGCCTTCATAAGATCAGTAATGGCCATACTGTTAGAATAAGCCCAAGAAGTGGACAGTGCTCTAACCTCGAGCGCTGAAATCTTGTTGACAGAACATTGATCCAAAGATAGATTTTTGTAGGCAATGTGTATTGCCAACTGAATCCATCTTGTGACAGAATGAACAGAAATAACTTTTCTGTTAGGAATCAAGGAATCAAAGAAAGAAAGAAACATTTTCTTCCCTTTCTAATAAAATCTGATCGACGCTTATAAATGCGCATTGCTCTGACTGGACACAGCAAAGGTCTACGGTCAACCGAGGACGGTAAAGCCTTAATGACAATAGGTTCCGGCCGCTTATCCGGAATCTGATTCTTAGCCAAAAACCCCACTTCCGTAGTGAGGGTAATGGTATTACCCACACTGCGGTAATGAGATTCATCAACAGATAATGCATGAAGTTCACTGACTCTTCTAGCAGACACAAAGGCTAAGAGAAACGCCGTCTTATAGATCAAGAATTTGAACTCTACGACGTCTAACGGCTCAAAAGGAGCTTCTTTAAGATTCAACAGAACCCAAGCCAAATTCCACTTAGGAATTAACCTGAGGGTTCTAGGTCTATTAATAGAGAAATTTCTAACTAGCTTGGGTAAAGAAGTATCTGATCCAATAGCCAGGTTATCATGATAAGCGTAAGTGTCTGATAACACAGACCTATAGCTCTTAATAGTGAAGGACTGCAGTTTGAGATCGTCAAACAAGTAGATCAGGAAATTGGCAATGTGTGGTATGGACGGATCATATATGTCTATCGACTGATCCATACACCAACGGAAGAAAACCCTCCACTTCGCTGCATAATTCAACGAAGAGGAGGCCCTCCTACAGTTAGAAATTGCGTCCACTGCTCATCCTGTAAAATGTTTTCCGTGCAAGGACCGCACAACGGAAATATGTGAATGTTGAGACCTTCCGAGTTGTGATGCAGTGCGCGGGACTTCTCCTGATAAAGCCGGGTTGTGATGCAGTGCACGGGACTTCCCCTGATAAAGAAGATCCTGTAGTGGAGGAAGCTTCCGGAGAATGTCCCATAACAGACACCTGAGAAGATTGATCCAATGTTTCTGTGATGACAGAGGTGCTACTAGCAGGATTTTGCAATGAGACTGTTTGATCTTTAACAGAATCTGCTAAATCAACGGAGCTGGAGGATATGCATATCATCCCGTCCCATGAGATTGACAGAGCGTATACTGCGTACGCTCGATGATTCGGGCATGGGGACATGAATGTCGGTAACTGATTGTTTAGATGTGTCGCAAAAAGATCTATCATGGGACGATCCCACTGGTAGAAAATCTGCCTGAATATCTGCTGAACAGGTGACCTTTCTGAGAGAGTGAGTCTGCTAATACGTTCAGACGATCTGGTACATGACCGACTGAGAGATGAACGTGATGATTCAGAACGAATAGGAGAATCTTCTCCATCAATTCGCATAATGGAATCGAGTGAGTGCCGCCTTGGTTCCTGAGGTAAGCAACTACTGTCGAGTTGTCCGACAGAATTTGGACATGAACGTTTGCTATTTGACGAATCCAATGTTGTTGTGCTAGCCATATTGACATCATCTCTTTGATGATTATGTGCTTCTCTAGGAACCGAGAGTCCCAAAGACCCTGGCACTTCAAGTCTGCAGGACTTAGGGTCGCGCCTCAGCCCATCTGGCTCGTATCCGTCATAATCGTGAAAGCCGGATCCGGCAGTTGAAGTGGAACTCCTTGAGTTAACCACTGGGTCCATTAAAACAATACTGGTTTCGAGCGAATGCGTCTTCACACTCCAGTTCTGAGTAAAGAATATCTGGAGGGGAAACCTGCGCAAACGGCCCATCAGAATAAGATCTGCAGACGCTCCGCACAGCCTCATCAGTTGCATAAACTCTCTCGCTGTTATTGTGTCTGAGTTTAGACAAAAGCAAGCATAACAACTGACTAATTTCGTTCTGGGTAACGGCAGACACATCAGATTGTTGTGAGTCTCGAAGCTCATTCCCGAGTGAGTGAACGACTTGGACGGAGCTAGATCCGACTTTTTCTCGTTTACTATGAAACCGAGACGTCGGAAGAGTTGTAGCAGACTCTGAACATCGTTCTGAAGAATACTTCTGTTGCTGTATCTCTGAAGAGTGTCGTCCAAGTAAGCCGACGTTACCGCAGACGAATGAGCTCGGAAGTATGACATTACCGAGTTTATTATTCGAGTGAAAACCCAAGGAGTCAGGTTCAGACCAAAGCACATTGCTGGTAAGCCTCTCCTTGCACGGCAAACCGAGGTACTTTCTCAATGCCGGATGTACCAGGACATGAAAGTAAGCATCTTTTAGATCTATGCTTGCTGCAGAGTCGTCCACTCAAATGCTTGCTTTTACCAACCGAATGGTTTCCATATAGAACTTTGGAGCCATGATCAACTTGTTTATCCAGTTCAAGTCTATTACCGGTCGGAACGAGCCGTCTGGCTTCGGTACGAGGAACAGGTGACTGTAAAAACTTTGAGAATTTTTATTCTCGACGACCTCTACTGCTTCCTTTAATAAAAGAGCTTGTACCTCCACTAGGAGAAACTCCTTTTTGAAAGGATCCGCTGTAGATTTGTCCAACGCAGACATCTTGTAAGTGGGGGTTTTACTCGGAATGATAGCCGTGGGCCTTCCGAGACTACACTTCTCACCCACTGATCTTCCGTGACTGCTGTCCAGTTTCTCGGGAAGTTTGATAACCTTCCGCCAACTGGCAAGCAATAGAGGTCTTGTCCATCACCTGTAGGACTTGCAATGCTTACAGGAGGAGAAACTACATCCTCCCCGCGAAGAACCTCGGCCCGTCGGCTTAGGGGCGTCTGACCTATAATCCTGATCAGACTTACACCCCTTTCCCGAGTCGCCGTACTGACGACCTCCAGAGTAATTATAAGAGAGTTTCTTGTACTCTTGCGAGGAGTTCCCTTCAGATGATTTAGATTTTGAACGGCCTCGCTTACCCCGGTCTGCTGAAGCGTGCTGTTGAGATGCCGACTTCAAAAGCAGAGCACTGGAAGCTTTCTTAGTAGACTGTTCATAGACTAATAAACGCTTGTCGTCAAACAGAGTATGTCCAGAGACCGGAGTGACTCAGAGAGAGCTTTTCACCTTGTCATCTATAAGTGATGACGACGCAAGGGCACCATCACGTCTGATTAACTCAAAGTTTGCCACTGTCAGGGCGGAGTTATACGTGGCATACATGACTGCTCTGGAAAGAACTCTAAGCGAGGAACAAACGTCCTCAAATTCCTTCCCATTAAGACGCTGTGCCATAGCTCTGGTGAGGTGATCTGCATAGGACATCGCGTTCAGATTCACTCTATTTGATGAAATAGCACATCCCATCACGTGGGAGCGTATATTGAATGAAGCAGGTAAGGGTATGTCTAAATCCCCAGCCAGGTAAAGCAGGTAAGGGTATGTCTAAATTCCCAGCCTGCTCATCTAAACACAGAGGAGCTCTCTGAACATCCTCTCCAACCGTTTTAAATGAACGTGGTCCAAGGAACAGTATATTTATGGAGGATGTCGATAGGAAACCGTCTTTCCTCTTAGTACTTGAGATTAAATACAGAGTCGTCTACATGGCCGAAGGCCTGCGATGCCTGTCTAGACTGTATCGGGAAGGAAAGAACTTCCTCTTGCCTCCGCACAAAGCCTGCGTCTAAAGACGACTGCGGTTTCTCCCTAGTTGTCAAGCTTGCTGATCAGGTGGAACAAATTCAGGATAGTATTGATGGATAAAGTCCATCGCTACCATATGTTGTTCCGAAAGGGAAGGGTAATAATCTTCCTTGTCCCTTTCACCATCCGACTGAATCAGCTGTGACGTTCGGCCCATCGCATCTGCGTGTGCAGATGACTGTACCAATCTAGCACCACCCGACAGCTCACTACTGGAATCTGCGGGAGGCTGCTCTTGCACTTGCTGGGATGCTGCGATCAGCTGCACAATCTGCGACAGCAAGTCCGTTACCGAGGCTTGAGGAGCAGCGGTTTTCTGTTTTTTAGCCGCTTGCTGCTCCTGGGATGCAGTTCCGGAGATGGATCTCTTCTCCAAATGTCCCGATGATCAAAGCCCCGGTTCCCTAGCTACCGGATGGTAAGACTTCACGGGCGAAGACTGGCTCCGTCTTCACGCAGCTGGCTGGATATCCAACGTCAGGTAGCTAGGATGTGGTCGTGTGTGCTTTTGAACCGTAGCGGAGGAAACCGTGACTGTGGCCGAGGCCGGCTGCAGTCTAGATGGAGCATCCCAAGCAGCAGGTGTGGACGTATGCTGTGGCAGGTGCAAGTTTCTCAAAACAACATTTGGCCCCGAATGCTGTTGGGTTAGACAGAGACCTCTCCCACTCGCAGCCTTGTCAGACCTCGCCGAGCCTCTCGAAAAGAAACTTGCTGACTTCCTCCCTATTTCCGTCATCGCTGGGAGAGATTTTGATTTTAAGGAGCTCGCTCTACTCAAATCTACACTTCCTTCGACCACAACGGACATACCCGGTGTCATGGCTCTCACGGACGGAGTAACCACTTCACGGACGGAGTAACCACTTCACCGGTCAAGCTAGCTGCTTGCAAGGGATTAAGAACACTAACTAGAGGCCTTATCCCTTGCTTAATATTCATGAGCACCTTTGCAGCTAGCTGTGTTTGCTCATCAGAGCACGATGACAGTGGCACACTTTTGGTGGGTGTCACAATACCATCACCATGTTCTTGTTCCTCTGAAACAGAAACTGAAAAACTTGAATTATCTTGCGGTGAGAGTTCCGGCACAAGAATCTCACCACCAACGATGTACCGTGTCACCCGTCTCCAACGTTTGTCATCCCAATCAACACATGTAGGACAAGAATCCATAGGAGTGCATCGACTACAGGCAAGACAACAAGCATGTAAATCAGAGGGAGACTTCCTCACCTTGCATTTAGAGCAGTAAGCTTTCATGATTCAATCAAAATACAAAGTTGATAGCACTCCTACAAATTCCACAATAAAATATATAATAAAGATACATGAATAATTGCAATAAAATTCGAAAAATTAAATTCAAAAATGTTTCAAAAATTTTTGAAAAAGCCTAAGTTCCCAAAGGGAACATGAAGAGCCCAAAGGCATCCCGATAGAGCCTAAGTGTGGACAAAATCCATACTCTTTTAGCTACACTACCGGAATCATAATACATGTATCCTACAATAATCCTACTGTAGTATAATACTAAATACTACATATATTGAAGACACTGTCAATGTAAACAACATCAAGGAAAAAAACAAGACATCAGGCACAGAAACAAGGGGCCGGAAGCGCTCATCTTGTACAGAACACAATTTAAACAGAGTCCAAGAATGAGTCTACATTAAGCAAGCCATCTCCATAGGCTACACTGTCAATCCTTGAGTCCCTCAGGAGTGACAAAAATAATCTGCGCATCATGCCTTTTCTTCAGTTGATCATAAGTAAAAAGTAGAGCTACCCTATGAAGCATTCTGACAAGTGAATCTGAAGAAGAAGATTTTTGAAGAAATTCCCTCATACTGTACTAAGTTAAATTTCATGTTTCCATATCGAGCCCAAATATTAACCTAGGCACTCGAATTGAACAACCTGGAATCTGACCCCCCTAGAAATGTTGTATACCAAATATCAAAGCATTCTGACTGATGGATCTGAAGAAGAAGATTTTTTTAAATTACCCTCCATATTGAACAAAGATGAAATTTGGGCTTCCGTAGCAAGCTCAAATATTAACCTAGGGACTTGGTTTGAACAATCTAGAATCTGACCCTCATAACAATGATGTATACCAAATATTAAAAGATTCTGACTGGTAGTTCTGAAGAAGAAGATTTTTAAAGAATATTCCCCATATTACCCTATGTTAAAACTTCGGGCTTCTGTAGAGAGCCCAAATATGAACCAATGAGCTTTATTTCAACAAACTTTTATATGACCTCCCTATGAATGCTGTATACCAAATATCAACAGATTCTGATGATTGGTTCTGGAGAAAAGATTTTTAAAAATTTTTGCAAATATGCTGACTCAGCATTTTTTCGATGCCCATTACAGAACACCCTAACATAACCGATGGCAATTTTTTTTTACCATTCATTTCTACTGGTCATAAGGATACTTCATACCAAATAAAAGCTCTCTGTTCCGTGGGGTTTGGGAAATATGGGCGTTTGAAAATATTTCTATTTTTAGCTCCCAGGGTTCCCATGGGGATGCAGGAATTTTTTTTTTTGCATGGGTCAAGTACTTATGACCCAATACTACCACAAACCAAATTTGGTTCATACCGGACCATCGGTTCGGAAAATAGAAATTTTGGGCAGGGCCAAAAATCTTACCCCTCCTATTACAAAGCCAAATATTACTTCACGAACTTTGTTTGAACAAACTTGATTCTACACCTCATATGGAAGCTCCACAGCAAATATCAAGTCATTGTACACACTGCTTCTTGAGAAGAAGATTTTTAAAATATTTTGGAGCATTTTCCCCCACTCCCTCCCTATGGGGCTGGGCATGCTGAGTTGAACAAAAATGAAATGCCCCTTTGGGACCATCACTCATACAAACTTTCACTTGAATTGGCCCAGTGGCTTTGGAGGAGAAGACCAAAACGTGGTGTTGACGGACGACGGACGACAGACGACGGACGCCGGACAACGGACGGAGAGTGATGAGATTAGCTCAGCTTGACTTTGTCAAGATGAGCTTAAAAGGCCCGAAGTCAGTAACAAATTTTAATGCTACCAGATGTAAAGCTAGATCTTCATACGAAGAAAAAACAATACATCGGATAGAAGATGCAAGACCAAAACGACCCAACACCCCTAGGGTGAGGACGTAACCATGGGGATAAACAGAATAAACATTCTGTAATACACGTTAAACTCCCAAGAAATTTAATAAAAAATTTCAATAAAAATAGCCAAAAAGCTAAGGAGTTTAACAGGAGGGCTTCAAGGAGGGATAGGGAAGGAACACTAAACAAACAGTGGATAAATCATTAGCAAGAATGATGACGTCAGGGGTATGTCCTGAAATTGGGAAACATGAAATAATTTTTATAGTTATTATAAAGTTACAGCTCTGAATGTTTCCAACCACCATTGTTTCCTTCCATCATCCATTTACAGCCTTGGATCCACCAATTTAACCATTGATTTGTGTCTGGCATCCTAAAAAAAAACAGCTGTGCCATGAGCGCATGATAAGCCCGTTATTAATTGCAAGAGGAAAGCACACAATTCCTTCCATCAACATATACTTGCCACCAAAAAATCATGAAAATTGCTCAAAGCATTTTCAAGTTATTGTCCGACATGTGGAAAACTGCCTATATTTTGACAAATAAAGTCCCATAACTCTGGAATGACAAATCAGACAGTGACACAAATCGAAAGGGAGCTTCCTTCCATCAACATATACTTTCCACCAAAAAAATCACAAACATTACTTGAAGCGTTTTCGAGTTATTGTACGACTTGTGAACAGATGGATGGATGGACAGACAGACAGACAGACAGACGGACGGACAGACGGACGCTCCAACATTTCGGGTTTATGGGCTACCAAAAAACATTTTGTATGTCCAAAACCTTATTTTACCCTGAACCCCACCCCCTCCACCCTAGAACTTATATTTAACCCTAAACCCACCCCTCCACCCAAAAACCACACCCTAACCCTACCCCACCCTGACCCTAAACCCTAAAAGCCCACCCCAGACCCTAACCCCCACGCACCCCCAGGACCTAACCCCCAACCTTAAGCCCTACTCTGGGGCTACCCCTGACCCTAACCCACCCCTGACCCAACCCACACCCTAGCCAAACCAATAGGATTAGGAGCTATTTTTCAGTTTAGGGGCTACTAAAACTAAAACCGTACCCCTGACCCCAACCCTAACCCCCCGGGACCTAACCCTCCCCAACCTTAAGCCCTACTCTGGAGCTACCCCTAACCCTAACCTCACCCCACTCCTAACCCTAACACTACCTTAATTTGGAGGTAGCCCCTAATAATAATATCCCCTAAACTTCCAATGTTGGCCCGGATGGACAGACGGACAGCGGTATACCATAATACGACCGCTTTTTTCAAAAAAAGGAGATTTAAAAGCACAGATGTCAGTTCATTGTTGCTGACTTAGGGCCAAACAAAGAATGATGGTTTGCGCCAATTTTGGTACCTTCCTGGATACTGAGCATGCGCAGATCTCAAAAGTATGGAGGACCATCTAGGACTTAATTTTTTCGGTTTTGCATGCAAATTTTGGGGATTTGGGGGGCAAAATTTGTGTTTGGCCATGGATTAATTTGAGTTAGAATAAGCTAGTCTGGGCCATTGGTTGTCATATAAAAATATCCTCTCACCCATGGTGGTCTATCAGAATACCAAAGATCATTTAAATCCAACATCCACTGACTGAGGTATGAAGGTCCGAAGTTGTTACGGACGGATGGACGCCATTTTTATATCCCCCGCAAACTTTGTTTTGGTGGGGGATAAATACATATCATCAAATAATACTCATACCAAATTTGATTCACAACACCCAACCAGTTCTGAAACCAAAATTTGGGGCAGGGAGCTAAATATTGCCCCTCTGAAAATAAGGCCAAATGTTTTAAGAGAAACTTTCTTTGAACAAACTTCAATCTTAGTTCTTAACTTTTGTATGTCTTTGCCTGGTTACAATTTATGTCAGAGTACCTATATAAATTATAACAAGGCAAATCCATACAGATAAAATAGTTTCACTTCAAAGAATATATGAAGCATATCCACTGAATATGAAGCCTTTACTTTATGGTACCTGCAATTCAGAGTAAAGCCCAAATATGGGCTTTCAGCATTTCACCAGTTAATAAGAGTTGCATGCTAAATTTCCACATATTGTGACTGGTGAAACACAGATTTTAGGGGGCTTTTGGGGCATTGCACTCAGCCCATAAGCATTATCATCTTCTAATGAACAAACTTGGAAGAGAATCCCCACAAAGATAATTTGTGCCAAACTTGGTTAGAAGCAACTTCTAATAAACAAACTTGGATGAGTATCTCCCCAAAGATAATTTGTGCCAAGCTTGGTTAGATTTAGAACAGTGGTTCTGCTGAAGAAGATGGATATGCAAAAAATAATGGATGGCAGATGCAGATCAGATGAACATCTGATGATGGATGCCAAGTGACAGAAATTGCCCACACTGACTTTCAGTCAGGTGAGCAAAAAATACAATGGAATACTTTCAACTAAATAGGAACTTTGTCATATTCAATTAACAAAAGTATCTTAAAATACTGAAGTTTCGATACTGAAGAATATACCAGTACTCAACATTAGGTAAAAAAATAAAGATCAGAACAATTCCCAAAATGGCTGTTAAGAGGAGCCCATGGACTATGTCTTTCACAGGCACTTGTCACTGGTCATTTGATGTAACAATAAAGCTGAGAGAAAATACACTGGGGGGTATTTTTTCTCTATTTTTTTGTTACATCAAATGACCACTGGCGTGTGTCTGTGATCGTTTCATCATTTTGACAAACACTTCAGTCCTTATTTGTTAAATCAACTTGTCTATCCATACAAGTTATTTATTTATTTTTATTTATTGGTGTTTAAGGTCACATAATTTTGCACAATGGCTAATCATGAACACAGCATGATTATCAACTCAAGACCAGGGAGTTAGCGAATAAGCCATGTTGCCCATTTTAGAGAGGGTTTTGCACCTCCCAAGCATTGGTGACTGGGTTCTATTTTACCAGTAAAACAGAGCATGTTTACTGCAGTGAACAGGCACTGCTTCACTTCCCGGGGTTCCCGCAGGGATCCGTACAAGTCTATAAGTTGAAAATGAGCAGTCGGAGTCTCTGACTACTGTAGAAGGGTAACCTGCAGCTGGGAGGCAGTATACCAAAAACACCACTTGATATTTGTACTGGGGGTTGGTATGTTGTTGACCCTAAAACCATATCGATACTGAGGTAAATCATCCTAAAAATACCGATGCTGAAACTGAACTTGAGAAATTCCAATACCGTCCTGCTCTTCCTGAGACCAGATAGGAATTTGGTGGGTGGCAGAGTTGACTGATCACAGGATTTTTTATTCAATTGACAGCAGTTTACACTATAACATACAATTTTCTATTTTCAATAAACAACTACCTGCTGCAGGGTTATCCCATATAATAGTCTAGCCTAACTGGATTCATGCATAAGTGCACTTCTGGCTAAGCTCTATATATCAATTCCTGGCAGGTGCATTTTGAAACATTCTAGAGAGTGGATTTTGGAGAATGCATTTCGGAGGATGCAATGGGAAAATCCCAACTGGTGGCTCGGGAGGTATGAGGTAGAGGAAATAGAAGATTTGGAGGGTGCATCATATTGTGACGTCAATCTGTTGTTACATGGATTATTGAGGACCCTGACTGAGGGTTAGTAGTCTTAAATAAATCCCAATGTAATAATGAATGCTTTCTGATCTAATATTTGTTCTGTTTTTTGTATTATATGTTAGGAGTCCAGGGTTAAGAGGTGTTAGAGCACAAGTAGTCTGCCAAGGTGACTGTTCAATAAATATGTTTGGTTTGAAGAGACTGCAAGGTTAACAGGGAAGATGTAACAAAGGGTTACAATTACCTACATTGGTGAATTTTCTACATCAGGATGGTAAATTACATGCAATCAACAGGGTCATTCAAAATTAATTAAGAAATATCCACCTAAGAGGCTCTACTCTATAATGATAAAACAAGAACAATATTACTACTACAAAATAGCCTAAGACTTGTGAAAGTCCATCAACACTAGTATGAACCTTGTCAACCTGTTCAAGAAATACCATTTCACTACTCACCAATCCGGTAGATGTTACAATCATCCAGCCATCCAAAGGCCTGCCTCCAAAATGTGTCAACGATGGAGCGAATGGAGTCTTTGCAAATTTATCTGAATATGATAAACTTTCTCTTTTATCAGGATTAAATGATAGCTGTAAATTAAAGAGAGAAAGTCTCACTTAGTTTAACTCTTAACCAGTAGAGTATTTTCAAGATATTTTTAATATTCATCTGAGGCCTAAAAACTAAAAAAGTTAAAAATCTGTTTCTCAGGCCCTCTCACATGGTCTTTTTGCCTGCTGCATGCTCTCTTTTTATAACCAATGGAAACTTAAAAAAATAGGCCGATGAAATCATCAGATGTGTACCCATACGCATAACTAGTAGAAAGCTGTATGACGGAGGGCCACCACGGATGCCGACATTGGGTACATATAGAAATGGTCTGGAGAAGTGTCTAATTTGATGGATAAAGGGTTAATATCTCCGGATCAAAATATCAGATTTACATAAAAAAACTATACAGCACAGCACATCAGTAACCTGAATAAATATATAAAGTAACATGACAATCGGATTGATATTTTTTGAGTTATCTCATGCCAAAGGGATTGGAGAGATTTTTAATTTGAAGGATAAAGGGTTAATATCTCAGGATCAAAATAACAGATTTACACCAAAAACTATACAGCAGGGCACATCAGTAACCTGAACACAAATATAAAGTAACTTGACAATGCAAGCAATATTTTTCAAGTTATCGAATGCCAAAGGGATTGGAGGGATTTTCAATTTGAAGGATAAAGGGTTAATATCTCAGGATCAAAATAACAGATTTACACCAAAAACTATATAGCTCGGCACATCAGTAACCTGAACACAAATATAAAGTAACTTGACAATCCAAGCAATATTTTTCCAGTTATCGAATGCCAAAGGGATTGGAGGAATTTTCAATTTGAAGGATAAAGGGTTAATATCTCAGGATTAAATTATCAGATTTACACCAAAAACTATATAGCTCGGCACATCAGTAACCTGAACACAAATATAAAGTAACTAGACAATCCAAGCAATATTTTTCAAGTTATCGAATGCCAAAGGGATTGGAGGAATTTTCAATTTGAAGGATAAAGGGTTAATATCTTAGGATCAAATTATCAGATTTACACCAAAAACTATACAGCTCGGCACATCAGTAACCTGAACACGAATGTTAAAAAATTTATAGTAATTTATATATTTTTTATACTTACCAATGACCCAGACTTAGCTGGTGCAAACTCATTAAAATCAGGGTCAAACACAAATTTTGCCCCCCCCCCCCCCCCCAATCCCCAAA
Source organism: Pictodentalium vernedei (assembly GCA_031216915.1). Classification (NCBI taxonomy): domain Eukaryota; kingdom Metazoa; phylum Mollusca; class Scaphopoda; order Dentaliida; family Dentaliidae; genus Pictodentalium; species Pictodentalium vernedei. The sequence continues at coordinate 508,182,651 of CM062297.1, read as the reverse complement.
ATTTGCATCAAAAACCAAAAATTAGATGTCCTGGTAGGTCCTCCATACTTTTACTGCACTGCGCATATGCAGTGTCAAGGAGGTCTCGATATTCCCGCCAAAATGTCATTCTTATGACCAGTGCCTGGTAAGTGTTATGTACACAGCGGGGAGGCAAGAGTTCCCAACTCCTGGGAAGGCCATCCCCGTCTGGATCATTGGTAAGTATAAAAAATATATAAATTACTATAAATTTTTTAACATTTTTATACTGTACCAATAACCCAGACTTAGCTGAATAGTAAACAGGCTGGAGGGACCAGGACATAAAGGAAAGTTAAAAAATTTATAGTAATTTATATATTTTTTATACTTACCAATGACCCAGACATAGCTGGTGCTAACTCTTAAAATATAGGGCCAAACACAAATTTTGCCCCCCAATCCCCAAAATTTGCATCTAAAACCAAAGAAAACATGTCCTGAATGGCCCTCCACACTTCACCTCTACTGCGCATGCGCAGTGTCAAGGACGTTCCGAAATTGGCGCTATTAATCATTCTAATAACCAGTGCCTGGTAAGCGCTATGTACTCAGCGGGGAGGTAAGAGTTCCCAACTCCTGGGAGGGCCATCCCCGTCTGGGTCATTGGTAAGTATAAAAAATATATAAATTACTATAAATTTTTTTAACATTTTTATACTGTACCAATGACCCAGACATAGCTGAATAGTAAAAAGGCTGGAGGGCCAAGGACATAGAGCAAGATGGAATACGCTCAATTATATAAAATAGAGTCATCCCCTCTAGGGAAAAAGAAGTATTAGGCCTTACATGTATCTTTCTTATTTATGATAAATTAGAAAGATACAACACCTTCCAAAATTGAGCATCATACATCCATGTACTCTATTAATATCTAGTATAATCCTTATACTAATAATTTTTAAAGTAAGCCAATAAATAAAGTAAGTCTAGAGAATAGAGACTCTTTATACTCCTTAAAAGTGTCTGAGGATTGTATAATCATGTCCGTTGACACGTGCTATATTCAAAAGCTATACTTTAAAAACTAAGACCTGAATGAATTTTTAAAACAAACTTCTCACTAAACAACCATCCCAATAACAGCTCAGAATTACTAACTCCAGAGGAGGTATCCCCTTGTTTCCATAGTAAAACAGGTGACCCAAGGGAACACTCTCCCCCCCCCCCCCCCCCCCCTGCCGAAACAGACAGCCTACCTAGCTATAGTAGCAACTGTTAAGTGAATGACATTCTGAGCAGTAGATAATAGACCTAACAATAGAGGCCTCCAGAAATGGACTCAATATTTCTGAGATAATAATTCATGAATGTGGATGGCTGAGCGCAATGAGCAGCCTTCAAAAATCTATAATAGCGACACTATTAATGTAAGCCCAAGATGTAGAAGAACTCTTACTTCATGAGCCGAAATCTCAAACACAACTGCTGAGTCAATGATATACCATAAGCAGTATCGATAGTTAATTGAATCCATTAGCAATAGAATGGAGCTTAACGTCCTTCTATTAGGCATCAAAGACAGAAGAAGCTTACGCCCGTAGTAATCAACAGATATCTGTTTATAAATACATAAACTCTAACCGGACAGAGTAAAGGCCTATGCCCGTACGAAGACGGAAGGACCTTAACACAATAGGTTCCGGATATTAATTAGGAGCCTGACTCTTATGCAAAAATCCAACCTAAATAGTAATGGAAGTAGTGATTCCGAAACTACGAAAGTGAAAATCATCCACCGATAGTGCATGAAACTCACTGACTCTTCAGTAAAAGAGAAGCCAACAGAATTACTGTCTAAAAGGTCAGAATTTGAAAACTACTGTTTCCAGAGGCTCAAATGATTACTTAGCTAAATAAGAACCGAAGTTAAATTCCATATAGGAATTTAATCTAATGATTCTAAGTCTATTTATCGAAAAGTTACTAACTGACTTAGATAAAGAGACATAAGACTCAATTGTCAACTATCATAGAGTGCATAGGTATGAGGTAACATAAACCTATAACCTTAATAATAACAGGCTGCAGTAGATCCTGTCAAACAAGTATACTAAAAAGTTGCAATGACTAGTATGGAGGGATCAACAATATCAACATAGTGATCCCTACACCAACGACGGAAGAGCCTCCACTTTAGCCGCATAGAATAGCGAAGAAGAGGTTCTCCTATAGTAAGAAATCGCGTCCAAAGCTCGTCCAGTACAATGCTTACAATGCAATAAGGACCACACAACGGAATACGTGAAGGTTGCGACCTTGCGGGTTGTGATAAAGATGACACGATTTTACCCAGCGAAAAAAGATCCTCTCATTGAGGAAGATTTCGCGTTAAGTCCCACAGTAGACATCAGAGTAAATTTACCCACGGTCTCTGTGAAGACAGAGATGCTATCAACAGAAATGTATTGTGGTTGTTTATCTTAGCAATACTTGCTGAAACAACAGCGCAGGAGGATACGCATATCCTATCATTCCGTCCTATTAGATCAATAGAGCGTTAACAACATTAGCTCAGAGATCCGGACAAGCAAACACATATGTCTGCAATTGACAAGCAAGTTGTGTCGTAAATAATTATCATTGGGCGCTCCCATTGATAGCAAATCTGATTGAATACTTGTTTGTTGAGAGTCCATTCTGACGGCAACAAGCGACCCATAAGTGAACGGGAGTCCGGTAATACAATCAGACGACCCGGAATATGACGGACCGAAACAGTACTTGGTGTACTATAACAAACAGAAGGATTCTTTCCATTAAATTGAATAACGGAAACGAATGAGTGCCTCCCTGGTTCCGGAGATACGCCACTACTGTCGAATTAACGGACAGGATTTGGACATGCATTTCTGAATAATGTTCACCCAATGACATAAAGCAAGCCTAAAAAAACATTATTCCGTGGAAGATAAGTGCTAGCTTAGAGACTGCGGAACCCAAAGACCCTGGCACTTCGAATCCGTTGGGATCAATATTATATCCCAACCTGTTTGACTGGCAACCGTCATAATTATAAAACTCGGATCCGGCAACTGCAGTGGCACTCTCTGAGTCAACCACCGAATGTTTGCCCCAGACTGAATCTCTTGCTACACTAGATAGACAAGAGAACGTGTAAATCGAGCAATTTATGGATTGCTGAAAAGTTGCCGTCGAAGAGAAGCTTCTCCGAGAACGAAGCGACTCTGAGAGAGTTCTTCACCTTACTATCCACGCGCGGGGATGTAGCTAGGGCTGCATCACGTCTAACCAACTCCAATCAGCCACTGAAGGGCGGAGTTATACGTGAACAAACTACTGCCCTCAAAAGAAATTACATTGAGGATAATATCCCATAATTCTTTCTCTTGAAGACGTAATGATAACGCCTCAGTAAGGTGGATTACGTATGATAAAGCGTCTAAGATAAGTCTATCAGACATCATTGTCGTTTCCAACATTGTGGTTGGAAAAGACATAGACGGCGAAAAAGAATATTTCCAGTCTTTAACCACGCCGTCTAGACGCATATGAACTCTCGGTATGCCCTGTTCTGCCAAAATAAATTATTCGTATAAATGATAAAAGGCAGAAATAAGCATTGCGGACAAGAAACTAAACTATCATGCTTGGTAGCAGGCTTATATGTATATATAGCGTCGATAAATAATACACATGTTCTAATGACATTATTGGACTGTGTCGGTAAGTCAGGGACAATGTCCCTGAACCGATCCAAAATTCCGTGTCCAATGACGCTATAAGTCTCTTATCCAACATCGCAGCAATGTAGTCCAAAATAACAATCACTGGAAGATAATGCCGGAAGATATGAATGGCAGCTTCCGATGTTACGAAAGGGAAAACTCGAAATCTTTCGAATCCCTTTCGCCATCCTGTCGGACCCTATAAAGCGTTCGGTCGTCTGTACCTGATGCAACCGCGGACCGCACCGACCCAGCACCGTCAGATAATTCCTGATTCGTCTCAGAAACTGTCGATTGCTGGGATGCTGCGAAAAAACTGTGCTAACTTGGATAGCACGTCCGTCACTGAGGCCTGTGGAGAAGCGGTCCTACGATGCATTGCCGCTGAAAGCTCCGTGATGATTACCCCGTGCATACTACTAATATGCGAGCGAACGGAGTGAATAGGCCTCGTGTCCCTTGGCTACCGGATGGCATGACCTGTTCGCCGTGGAATCACTGAATGACGAAACTGATCGGATACTCGAGGTCACATAGCCAATATGCGGTCGTGTGCACTGCTGTGAGGATGAGGAAGCATTATCGACAGTCTCTCGGACTGTCAATATAACGGAGCGTCCCGAGCGACGGACATATGCTCCGAATGTAAAATATCTGAACCACAACATGCAGTCCCCTATGTTGTTGGACGAGAGAGGGACCTCTCTCGCTCACAGCCCGGACGGACCTGGACAAGCCAGGAACCGGACTAACAGGCTTCCTCCGATCTGTCCTCAATCCGCCGTCACTGGGTGAGTACTAAAGTAATTATAGTGCTCGCATCACCCAAATCTCCTTCCTAGACCGCAACGGACGAACCCGGCAGCCGAACCATTCGATGAATGTACGCTACACCGGGTGAGCTAGCGAATGTCACTCCGTCGATCCTACAAGGGACCTCTTAGGCGATAGACATATTCCATGAGCACTTATTGCCGCTAGCTCTTCATTAGCTATGACGACAGAGGCACACTTTTGAAAGACATCTCCGTAACTTTGCGAACAAGAAACCAGAAATGCTTGGTAATAGCAAGCATATAATAATAAATATATAGCGTCGTTCAATAATTCGAAAGTGTGTGACATTATTGGACTATGTCGGAACTGAGGGACGAAGTCCCTGAACCGAACCAAAAATTTCTAAGTCCACCGACGCTATCAGTTTCTTATCCGGCATCGCAGCATTCTGGTCCGACGAAAGAACCTGTAGAAGATCAAGTCAGATGACATACACAACAGCATATGTTGTTCCGAAAGGGAAAGCTCGAAATCCTCCGAATCCCTTTCGGTATCCCGTCGGACCGGATGAAATTTTCGGACGTCCGTACCCGCTTCCGCGGAGCGTCCCGACCCAGCATCGTCGGATAAAACATATGCGACAGATTCAGTTGTTGCTGGGATGCTGCGATAAGCTGTGCTATTTAGGATAGCACGTCCGTCCCCGAGGCCTGTGCAGTAGCGGTCTTACGATGCATTGCCGCCGGAAGCTCCGTGTACGTTGACTCCCACACTCTTTCCTATGCGAACGTCCGGAGTCTGCAGGCCTTGTGTCCCTGGCTACCGGATGGTGTGACCTGGTCGCCGATGATTCTCTGACTGGCGAAGCTGACTGGATATCCGAGGTCACGTAGCCAAGAGCGGTCGTGTGCGCTACCATGAGAATGAGAAAGCCTTATTGACAGTCTCTCCGGACTGACTATATGTCGGAGCGTCCCGAGCGACGGACATATGCTCCGAATGCGAAACATTTTGTACCACAACATCTGGGGCCAGATGTTGTTGTACGAGAGAGGGGCCTCTCTCGCTCGCCGTCCGGATGGACCAGAACGAGCTATGAACCGGACTAAAAGGCTTCCTCCGTTCTCCCTCTAATCCGCCGTCACTGGGTATGCATTTGGTTGATTTATAGTGCTCGCATAACCCAAAACTCCTTCTAGACCGCAACGAACGAACCCGGATGCCGAACCATTCGATGAATGGACGCTACACCGGGCGAGCTAGCGGACGTCAAAGGCCGTCGAACCTACTAGGGTCCTCTTAGGCAATTGGCGTATTTACATGAGCACTTTTCCGCTAGCCCTTCATTAATTGTGACGACGGAGGCACACTGTTGGAAGACATCACAGATACATCACCCTAATCTTGATCGTCTGAAATAGAAATTGATAAAGTAGAGTGACCCTGCGGGGAAAGGACCGGAATGTCCAATTCCCCACTAACATACCGTGACATACGCTTCCCATGTTGTCATCGAAATCATCCGATACAGAACAGGAGCTAATGCGAGTACACTGACCACATATAGAATGATTATAAAAGTCAGAGGAAGACTTCCTCTTATTACAATTGATCAAAATCCTTTCAATGTGAAAAGAAAACAAAGTCCTGGTACTCGCACCAACCCCTGACAATCAAAATACATAATAATAATATGATCCATTAACATAGAAAAAATAATTGAAATCAAAATATTTTGAAAAAATATTTTTTCAGAACAGCCCAAGTTTCTGAAAAGTAACGTTGAGCCCAAATGGATCCCAAGCCTAAGTGAGGACAAAAATTTTAAAAATATTTTAAACAATTTATTCAACACTTACGAACAATAATAATGTATCTAGTTATGATTAAATTAACATCAAGATATTATTTTCAAGAAATCCCCCCTCACACAGAGGGCTGTTGTAAATGTAAACAATGAGTGTAAAAACACTAAAATAAGACTCCAGGCACCCAGGCCCGAAATCAGTTACCAAAAATACACTATCTGATGCAAAACAGAGACTTCCAGGGAAGAAACTGCAGAACATCAGATGGTAGATGCAGAACACAACGCCTAACCACCCGTAGGTGAAGACGTAAACATGGGGAAAAGAACAGAATTCATTCTGTTATTCAGCTAAAACTCCCAAGAAATTTTAGTAATAATAATTACAGAAACTATGACAAAAGCATGGGAGAATAGCAAGAGGGGACTTAAAGGAAAGGGAGAGAGGAAAACACTGAAAAATCAGTGTAACTAAATAACAAGAATGACAACAAAATGGCTGCTGCCTCGAAAGTTAAAAAATTTATAGTAATTTATATATTTTTTATACTTACCAATGACCCAGACATAGCTGGCGCTAACTCTTAAAATATAGGGCCAAACACAAATTTTGCCCCCCAATCCCCAAAATTTGCATCTAAAACTAAAGAAAACATGTCCTGAAAGGCCCTCCACACCTCGCCCCCACTGCGCATGCGCAGTGTCCAGGACGTTCCGAAATTGGCGCCATTTATCATTCTAATAACCAGTGCCTGGTAAGCGCTATGTACTCAGCGGGGAGGCAAGAGTTCCCAACTCCTGGGAGGGCCATCCCCGTCTGGGTCATTGGTAAGTATAAAAAATATATAAATTACTATAAATTTTTTAACATTTTTATACTGTACCAATGACCCAGACATAGCTGAATAGTAAAAAGGCTGGAGGGCCAAGGACATAGAGCAAAATGGAATACGCTCAATAAAAAAAAATAGAGTCATCCCCAGTAGGGAAAAGAAGTAATAGGCCTTACATGTATCTTTCTTATTTATGATAAATTAGAAAGATACAACACCTTCCAAAAATTGAGCTTCATACATCCATGTACTCTATTAATATCCAATAATCCTTATACTAATAATTTTTAAAGTAAGCCAATAATAAAGTAAGTCTAGAGAATAGAGACTCTTATACTCCTAAAAGTGTGTGAGAATTGCATAATCATGTCCGTTGACATATGCAATATTCAAAAGCTATACTTTAAAAACTAAGACTTGAATGAATTTTATAAACTTAAACTTCTCACTAAACAACCATCCCAATAACAGCTCAGAATTACTAACTCCGGAGGAGGTATCCCCTTGTTTTCATAGTAAAAACAGGTGACCCAAGGGAACACCCTCCCCCCCCCTTTTTCTTGCCCTGGGTCAAATAGCCCAGAGCGAAGAGGGCAGCCGAACGGAGACACTGCCGAAACAGACAGCCTACCTAGCTATAGTAGCAACTGTTAAGTGAATGACATTCTGAGCAGTATATAATAGACCTAACAATAGAGGCCTCCAGAAATGGACTCGATATTTCTGAGATAAAATTCATGAATGGATGGCTGAGCGCAATGAGCAGCCTTCAAAAATCTATAATAGCAACACTATTAATGTAAGCCCAAGAAGTAGAAGAACTCTTACTTCAAGAGCCGAAATCTTAAGCACAACTGCTAAGCCAATGATATACCATAAGCAGTACGCTAGTTAATAGAATCGATTAACAATAAAATGGAGCGTAACGTCCTTCTACTAGACATCAAAGACAGAGGAAGCTTACGCCCTTGTAATAAACAGATATCTGTTTATAAATACATAAACTGTACCCGGAAAGAGTAAAGGCCTATGCCCATACGAAGACGGAAGGACCTTAAAATAATAGGTTCCGGATAATAGGAGCCTAACTCTTATGCAACAATCCAACCTAAATAGTAACGGAAGTATTGATTCCGAAACTATGAAAGTGAAAATCATCCATCGATAGTGCATGAAACTCACTGACTCTACAGTAAAAGAGAAACCAACAGAATTACTGTCTAAAAGGTCAGAATTTGAAAACTACTGTTTCCAGAGGCTCAAATGATTACTTAGCTAAATAAGAACCGAAGTTAAAATCCGTATAGGAATTTAATCTAAAGATTCTAAGTCTATTTATCAAAAAGTTACTAACTGACTTAGATAAAGAGACAAAAGACTCAATTGTAAACTATCGTAGAGTGCATAGGTATGAGGTAACATAAACCTATAACCTAAATAACAACAGGCTGCAGTAGATCTTGTGAAACAAGTATACTAAAAACTAGCAATGCGTAGTATGGAGGGATCAACCATATGAACATAATGATCCCTACACCACGACGGAAGAGCCTCCACTTTAGTCGCATAGAATAGCGAAGAAGAGGATCTCCTATAGTAAGAAATCGCGTCCAAAGCTCGTCCAGTACAGTGCTTACAATGCAATACGGACCACACAACGGAATACATGAAGGTTGCGACCTTGCTGGTTGTGATAAAGATGACACGATTTACCCAGTGAAAAAAGATCCTCACATAGAGGAAGATTTCACGTTAAGATCCACAGTAGACAAGAGAGTAAATTACTCATGATCTCTGTGAAGATAGAGATGCTATCAACAGAAATGTATTGTGGTTGTTTATCTTAGCAATACCTGCTAAAACAACAGCGCCGGAGGATACGCGTATCCTATCATTGCGTCCTATAGATCAATAGAGCGTTAACAGTATTAGCTCAGAGATCTGGACAAGCCAACACATACGTCTGCAATTGATTAGCAAGCTGTGTCATAATAAAACATCATTGGGCGCTCCCATAGATAGCAAATCTGATTAATACTTGTTTGTTGAGAGTCCATTCTGACAGCAACAAGCGACCCGTAAGAGAACGGGAGTGCGATAAAACAATCAGACGACCCCGAATATGACGGACCAAAACTGAACTTGGTGTACTATAACCAACAGACGGATTCTTTCCATTAAATTGAATAACGGAAACGAAAGAGTGCCTCCCTGGTTCCGGAGATACGCCACTACTGTCGAATTAAAGGACAGGAATTTGGGCATGCATTACTGAATAATGTTCATGCAATGACATAAAGCAAGCCTAAAAACATTATTCCGCGGAAGTTAAACTGATAGCTAAAAGACTGCGGAACCCAAAGACCCTGGCACTTCGAATCCGTAGGGATCAGTATATATCCCAATCTGTTTGACTGGCAACCGTCATAACAGCCACACTAGGGTCCGGCAACTGCGGCGGCACTCTCTGAGTCAACCACCGAATGTTTGCCCCAGTCTGAATCTCTTGTAACAGTAGATAGACAAGAGAATGTATAAACCAAGCAATTCATGGATTGCCGGAAAGTTGCCGTCGAAGAGAAGCTCCTCCGAGAACGAAGCGACTCTGAGAGAGTTCTTAACCTACTATCCACGCGTGGATGTAGCTAGGGCTGCATCACGTCTAAACACTCCAATCAGCCACTGAAGGGCGGAGTTATACGTGAACAAAATACTGCCCTCAAAAGAAATTACATTGAGAATAATATCCCGTAAATCTTTTTTGAAGACGTAATGATAACGCCTCCGTAAGGCGGATTACGTATAATAAAGCGTCTAAGTTAAGACTACTATACATAATGTCGTTCCCAATATTGAAATTGGAAAAGACATAAACGGCGAAAAAGAATACATGCAGTCTTTAATCACACCGTCTAGACGCATATGAACTCTCGGTTTGCCCTGCTCTGCCAAAATAAACTATATGTAAAAAAGATAAAATGGCAGAAATGAGCCACGCGGACAAGAAACTAAACTATCATGCTTAGTAGCAGGCTTGTATATATATATATAATATATAGCGTCGAAAAATAAAACACATGTTGTAATGACAATATTGGACTGCGTCGGTAAGTCAGGGACAAAGTCCCTGTACCGATCGAAAAATCCGAGTCCAATGACGCTATAAGTCTCTTATCCAAGATCGCAGCAATGAAGTCCGAAAAATAATCACTGGAAGAAATGCCAGAAGATATGAAAGGCATCTTCCGATACTACTAAAGGGAAAACTCGAAATCTTTCGAATCCCTTTCGCCATCCTGTCGGACCCTATAAAGCGTTCGGTCGTCCGTAGCTTGATGCAACCGCGGACCGCACCGACCCAGCGCCGTCGGATAATTCCTGATTCGACCGAGAAACCGTCAATTGCTGGGATGCTGCGAAACAACTGTGCTAACTCGGATAGCACGTCCGTCACCGAGGCCTGAGGAGCAGCGGTCTTACGATGCATTGCCGCAGGAAGCTCCGAGATCGTTACCCCGTGCATACTTCCAATATGCGAGCGAACGGAGTGTATAGGCCTCGTGTCCCTTGGCTACCGGATGGCGCGACCTATTCGCTGTGGAATCACTGAATGCCGAAACTGATCGGATACTCGAGGTCACGTAGCCAAAGTGCGGTCGTGTGCCCTGCTGTGAGGATGAGGAAGCATTAAAGACAGTCTCTCGGACTGTCAATATAACGGAGCGTCCCGAGCAACGGACATATGCTCCGAATGTAAAATATCTGAACCACAACATGCGGTCCCCTATGTTGTTGGCTTCCTCCGATCTGTCCTCAATCTGCCGTCACTGGGTGAGTACTAAAGTAATTAAAGTGCTCGCATCACCCAAATCTCCTTCCTAGACCGCAACGGACGAACCCGGCAGCCGAACCATTCGATGAATGTATGCTACACCGGGTGAGCTAGCGAATGTCATTCCGTAAGCGATAGACATATTCCATGAGCACTTATTGCCGCTAACTCTTCATTAACTATGACGACAGAGGCACACTTTTGAAAGACATCTCCATAACTCTTCGAACAAGAAACCAGAAATGCTTGGATAGCAAGCATAAAATAATAATATATATAGCGTCGTTCAATAATTCGAAAGTTTGTGTGACATTATTGGATTATGTCGGAACTGAGGGACGATGTCCCTGAACCGAACCAAAAATTTCTAAGTCCACCGACGCTATCAGTTTCTTATCCGGCATCGCAGCATATGTTGTTCCGAAAGGGAAAGCTTGAAATCCACCGAATCCCTTTCGGTATCCCGTCGGACCGGATGAAACTTTCGGACGTCCGTACCCGCTTCCGCGGAGCGTCCCGACCCAGCATCGTCGGATAAAATATATGCGACAGATTCAGTTGATGCTGGGATGCTGCGATAAACTGTGCTATTAAGGAAAGCACGTCCGTTCCCGAGGCCTGTGCCGTAGCGGACTTACGATGCATTGCCGCTGGAAGCTCCGTGTACGTTGACTCCCGCACACTTCCTATGCGAACGTCCGGAGTCTGCAGGCCTCGAGTCCCCGGCTACCGACCCAGCGCTGTCGGATAATTCTCGATCCGACACCGTTACTGTCGGCTGCTGGGATGCTGCGATAAGCTGTGCTATGTGCACAAGAATGTCCGGCGTCGAGACCTGCGGAGGCGCAGTCTATCGGTGCTTCGCCGAGGGCAGCTCCGCATCAGATGGCTCCCGCATACTTCCTATGCGAACGTCCGGAGTCCATCGGTCTCGAATCCCTGGCTGCCGGATGGTGTGACCTGGTCGCCGAAGAATCCTTGATCGGCGAAGCTGGTAATATATCGGCGGTCACGCAGCCAAGGTGCGGTCGTGTGCGCTGATGAGAAGAGGAAGCCTTAGCAGTCTCAGCGGACTGCCTATACAACGGAGCGTCCCGAGCGACGGACGTATGCTCCGCTAACAACACATTTGTACCACAACATCTGGGGCCAGATGTTGTTGAACGAGAGAGGGGCCTCTCTCGCTTGCCGTCCGGATGGACCGGAACGAGCTATGAACCGGACTAAAAGGCTTCCTCCGTTCTCCCTCCGATCCGCCGTCACTGGGTGTGCATTAAGTTAATTTTATAGTGCTCGCATCACCCCAAAATTCCTTCTAGACCGCAACGGACGAACCCGGCTGCCGAACCATTCGGTGAATGGACGCTACACCGGGCGAGCTAGCGGACGTCAAAGGCCGTCGAACCTACTAGGGTCCTCTTAGGCAATTGGCGTATTACATGAGCACTTTTCCGCTAGCCCTTCATTAATTGTGACGACGGAGGCACACTGTTGGAAGACATCACAGATACATCACCCTAATCTTGATCGTCTGAAATAGAAATTGATAAAGTAGAGTGACCCTGCGGGGAAAGGACCGGAGTGTCCAAATCCCCAACAACATACCGTGACATACGCTTCCCATATTGTCATCGAAATCATACGATACAGAACAGGAGTTAATGCGAGTACACTGACCACATATAGAATGATAATAAGGTCAGAGGAAGACTTCCTCCTAAAACAATTGATCAATATCCTTTCAATGAGAAAAGAAAACAAGTCCTGGTACTCGCACTAACCCCTGGCAATCAAATACATAATAATAATATGATCCATTAATATAGAAAAAATAATTGAAATCAAAATATTTTGAAAAAATATTTTTTCAGAACAGCCCAAGTTTCTGAAAAGTAACGTTGAGCCCCAATGGATCCCAAGCCTAAGTGTGGACAAAAATTTTAAAAATATTTTAAACAATTTATTCAACACTTACGAACAATAATAATGTATCTAGTTATGATTAAAATAACATAAAGATATTATTATTTAGAAATCCCCCCCTCACACAGAGGGCTGTTGTAAATGTAAACAATGAGTGTAAAAACACTAAAATAAGACTCCAGGCACCCAGGCCCGAAATCAGTTACCAAAAATACACCATCTGATGCAAAACAGAGACTTCCAGGGAAGAAACTGCAGAACATCAGATGGTAGATGCAGAACACAACGCCTAACCACCCGTAGGTGAAGACGTAAACATGGGGAAAGAACAGAATTCATTCTGTTATTAAGCTAAAACTCCCAAGAAATTTTAGTAATAATAATTACAGAAACTATGCCAAAAGCATGGGAGAATAGCAAGGGGGAACTTAAAGGACAGGGAGAGAGGAAAAACACTTGAAAAAACAGTGTAACTAAATAATCAGAATGACAACAAAATGGCTGCTGCCTTGAAAATAGGTAACTTAACATAATTTCATTAAAAAATTTTAAGTTACAGCCCTGATAATATTCTGTCACACATTCTTTTCCTCTCCTCCTTTTCTATCCTCCTTAGAATCACCATTTCACTAATATTTATGTGTCTGACATCATTTAAACTGAGATTTAAAAGCACAAAGATCAGTCAGATGTTAACTGATGAAGGGCCAAACTTAGAATGATAAATGGCGCCAATTTCGGAACGTCCTGGACACTGCGCATGCGCAGTGGGGGCGAGGTGTGGAGGGCCTTTCAGGACATGTTTTCTTTAGTTTTAGATGCAAATTTTGGGGATTGGGGGGCAAAATTTGTGTTTGGCCCTATATTTTAAGAGTTAGCGCCAGCTATGTCTGGGTCATTGGTACAGTATAAAAATATAGGTAACTTAACATAATTTCATTAAAAAATTTTAAGTTACAGCCCTGATAATATTCTGTCACACATTTTTCCTCTCCTCCTTCTCTATCCTCCTTAGAATCACCATTTCACTAATATTTATGCGTCTGGAATCATTTAAACTGAGATTTACAAGCACAAAGATCAGTCAGATGTTAACTGATGAAGGGCCAAACTTAGAATGATTAATGGCGCCAATTTCGGAACGTCCTTGACACTGCGCATGCGCAGTAGAGGTGAAGTGTGGAGGGCCATTCAGGACATGTTTTCTTTGGTTTTAGATGCAAATTTTGGGGATTGGGGGGCAAAATTTGTGTTTGGCCCTATATTTTAAGAGTTAGCACCAGCTATGTCTGGGTCATTGGTACAGTATAAAAATATCCAATAGGCTCAATTACATATAACAGAATTATCCCCTCAAGGAGAAAAAGAGAGATAGGATTTATATGTATCTTTCTTATTTTTATCAAAAAAGAAAGACACAAAACCATTCCATAATTGAGCACAAATACATCAATGATCTCTATTAATATCCAGTTTAACCCTTTATACTAATTATTTTTAAATGTAAGCCAATAAATAAAGACAGTCCAGAGAAATGAGACTCTTTATACTCATTAAAAGTCTCCGAGGATTGTAAATTAACGCCCGTTTGACACGTGACATATACAAATGCTTCACACCGAGCTACACTTTAAAAATATTACATGACATGAGTAAACATTAGCTTTACACTTTAAAACCATCCCGGTACCGACTCGGAATTACTGACTCTGGGGGAGGTATTCCCTTGCTTTTCACTATAAAGCAGGTGACCTAAGGGAACCCCCCTTCCCCTTGCCCTGGGTCAAATACCCCAGAGCGAAGAGGGCAGCAGGACAGAGTCACTGCCGGAACAGAAAGCCTATATAACTATAGTTGCAACTGTTTAGTGGACGATATTCTGAGCAACAGATAACGGACCTAAACAATGTAGATCTCCAGAAATGGATTCAATATTTCCAAGATAAAAATTAGTGAAAGTGGAAGGCTGAGACCAATATGCAGCCTTCATTAAATCTGCAATAGCAACACTATTAGCATAAGCCCAAGATGTTGATAGAGCTCTTACTTCATGAGCTGAAATCTTGAGAGCAGACTGCTGAGAAGATAACCTTTCATAAGCAGTATGTACAGTTAATTGAATCCATCTAGCAATAGAATGAACCATAATGTCCTTTCTATTAGGCATCAAAGACAAAAAGGAACGCTTAAGTCCCTTTCTAATAAACTCAGACCTACGTTTATAAATACGTATTGCTCTAACAGGACAGAGTAAAGGCCTATGCCCGTCTGAAGACAGAAGAGCCCTAACAACAAAAGGTTCAGGATACTTATTAGGAGCCTGATTCTTAGCCAAAAAATCCAACATTAGTAGTAAAAGTAATAGTATTACAAACACTACGATAGTGAGAATCATCTACCGATAAAGCATGAAGCTCACTAACTCTTCTAGCAGAAGAGAAGGCTAAGAGAAAAGCTGTCTAATATGTTATGAATTTGAAATCCACTGTATCAAGAGGCTCAAAAGGTGCTTCTTTTAGCTTAAGAAGAACCCATGCTAAATTCCATTTCGGAATTAATCTAAGAGTTCTAGGTCTATTTATCAAAAAATTTCTAACTAATTTAGATAAAGAGACATTAGAACCAATCATTAATATATCATGGTGAGCGTAGGTATCAGATAACACAGACCTATAACCCTTGATAGTAACAGGCTGCAGTTTGATCTCGTCAAACAAATAGACCAGGAAATTAACAATGTCAGGAATGGAGGGATCATATAAATCCACCGAGTGATCCCTACACCACTGGCGAAAGACCTTCCACTTTGCAGCATAATTTAGCGAAGAGGAGGTCCTCCTACAATTAGAAATTGCGTCCACTGCTCGTCCTGTAAAACGCTTACTGTGCACGAAGGACCACACAACGGAAATACGTGAAGGTTGAGACCTTGCAGATTGTGGTGAAGCATGCGCAATTTCCCCTGCGACAGAAGATCCTCCCGTGGAGGAAGCTTCCGCGGCATGTCCCACAATAGACACCTGAGTAGATTTATCCACGGTCTCTGTGGTGACAGAGATGCTACCAACAGAATCTTGCAGTGGGATTGCTTTATCTTGAGCAATATCTGCTGAATCAGCGACGCTGGAGGATACACATATCCTATTATCCCATCCCACGGGATCGATAGAGCGTCTACTGCAAACGCGCGAGAATCCGGACATGGGGACATGTAAGTCTGCAACTGATTGTTGAGGTACATCGCAAACAAATCTATCATTGGTCGCTCCCATTGGCAGCAAATCTGATTGAAAACCTGTTTGTTGAGAGTCCATTCCGACGGCAACAGGCGACCCTTCCGTGAAAGCGAGTCTGCTAACACATTCAGACGACCCGGAATATGACGGACCGATAGTAGAACCTGATGTTCCAGTACAAACAGAAGGATTCTTTCCATTAGCTTGAACAAAGGAATGGAATGAGTGCCTCCCTGATTCCGAATATATGCTACTACCGTCGTATTGTCGGACAAAATTTGAACTTGTGTGTTCTGAATAACGTCCATCCAATGACGCAACGCAAGCCAAATTGACATCATTTCTTTGACATTTATGTCTGACGGGCATAGTGTCGCGCCCCAACCTGTTTGACTGGCATCCGTCATGATAGTAAAAGTCGGATCCGGGAATTGCAGTGGAACTCCCAGATTTAACCACTAAATGTCTGCCCAAGTCTGAATCTCTTGTTTCACTTGGTCTGACAAGAGGATGTCCGCATCGAGCGAATGAGTCTTCACTTTCCAATTCTGAGTCAGAAAGATTTGGAGAGGACGAGTGCGTAGCCGCCCCATTGGAATGAGATCCGCGGCGGCTCCACACAGACCTATCAGTCTCATGAATTCTCTCGCTGTAACCTTCTCTGAGTTTAGACAATAGCGAGCATAACAACTGACTAATTTCGCTCTGGTTAACGGCAGACAAATGAGATTGTTGTGCGTCTCGAAGCTCATCCCCAGGTGGGTGAATAACTTGGATGGCACCAGATCCGACTTCTGTTCGTTTACAATAAAACCGAGATGTCGGAGCAATAGTAGAAGATTCTGCACATCGTTCTGAAGTGTTGCCAAACGTCTGAAGAATATCGTCCAGGTAGGCCGACGTTACCGCAGATGAATGAGCTAGGAAGTAAGTAATGAACGAGTTCATTATCCGAGTGAAAGCCCAGGGCGCTAGATTCAGACCGAAGCACATCGCACGGAACTGATATACAACCCCTAGAACAGCGAACCGAAGATACTTTCTGAACGTCGGATGTACCATGACATGAAAGTATGCATCCATGAGATCTATGCTCGCAGCATAGTCGTTCACTCAAATGCTCGTTCTTACCGATCAAATGGTCTCCATATAAAATTTTGGAGCCACAATCAGCCTGTTTATCCAGCTTAAATCTATTACTGGACGGAACGAGCCGTCTGGTTTGGGAACCAGAAACAGATGGCTGTAGAAACCTGGAGATTCCTGGTTTTCTACGACCTCTATCGCGTTCTTCAGTAAAAGAGACTGAACTTCTGAAAGAAGAGCGTCTCTTTTTAGAATATTCGACGGAAGGTGAGTCCATCTTGGACTTCGAGTTAACGGAGGCTTTCCTTTGAAGGACAGTTTCAGTCCTCCCGCAATTACCCTTTGAACCCAAGGGTCCTCCGTAATCAATTCCCAATTTTGTAAATAACTCGACAACCTTCCGCCCACAGGAATGCGACAGAGGTCTACACCATCACTTCCTGGACCTGCGAGGCTTGCGGAAGGAGAAACCACGTCCTCCCCGACCCGCACCTCGTGCAGTCGACCTAGGGGCGTCTTACCGATTATTATGGCCAGCATTATGGCCCCTGCTAGAGTCGCTACCTTGACAGTCTCGAGAATAAGGCCTAGAGGGCATGTACGCACCTCTAAAGGAACTTCCGCTGGACGTGCTCGTCCCAGAAGATCCAGGCCTACTTTTTTCTGCTGGTTCCGACTTATTAGAAGCGGGCTTAAAAAGCAGAGAGACTGAAGCTTTCTTAGTTAACTTATCGTAAATAGCAGAAAGCTTGCCGTCAAAGAGAAGTTCTCCGGAGACTGGAGCGACTCTAAGAGAGTTTTTCACCTTACTATCCACTCTCGTGGACGTAGCTAGGGTTCCGTCACGTCTAACCAACTCCAGATTAGCTACTGAAAGGGCGGAGTTATATGCAGAAGAGGCAATAGCCCTTGACAGATCTTTCAGAGACGTTTGTACGTCCTGAAATTCTTGCCCTTCAAGGCGTAACAACAATGCTCTGGTAAGGTGATCTGCGTACGAGAGTGCGTCTAAATTTGCTCTATTCGAAGATATTGTAGTTCTCAAGGTAGAGCTATGAATAGACATAGACGACGGCATGGATAATTCAAGGTCTTCAGCCTGGTCGTCTAGACGCAGAGGAACTCTCTGAACGCCCTGTCCTGCCGTTTCAAATCTATTCCTAGCATTAATGAAAGGCAGATTAAGAGCATTAGCCGATAGGAAGGCTGACTTGCCCGATTTATCAGCAAGTTTATTGATAGCGTCATTCAAAAGTTCAAATGTCCGTGAGACATTCCTGGACTGAGACGGAAACTCTGGGACGGTGTCCCTAAATCGATTAA
Organism: Pictodentalium vernedei; assembly: GCA_031216915.1. Classification (NCBI taxonomy): domain Eukaryota; kingdom Metazoa; phylum Mollusca; class Scaphopoda; order Dentaliida; family Dentaliidae; genus Pictodentalium; species Pictodentalium vernedei. The sequence goes on along the minus strand of CM062297.1, from coordinate 508,164,121 downwards.
AGAATTCGGTGTCCAGTGGCGCTATAAGCCTCCTATCAGACTGAGCAGTATCCTGGTCTGCTGGAACAACATCAGGAAGAAAATGCCGGATTAACTCGACGGTGATTTTGTGTTGTTCCGAAAGGGAGAACTCCAATTCATCCATATCCCTTTCGCCATCCTGACGGACCTCCTGGATATCTCGGTCGTCCGCTCCCGATCCAGCTGCGGAACGTACCGACCCAGCATCATCAGATTCTTCCTGCTCTGACAGGGCTTCTGCCGGATGCTGAGAGGCTACTATGATTTGTGCTATCTGCGATAGCACGTCCGTTAACGTGGCCTGCGGAGCTGCGGTCTTGCAAGATTTAGCTGCAGGGAGCTCCGTGGAAACGTCCTGATGAAGGTGGCCTCGAATCCTTGGCTATCGGATGGCGTGACCTGGCTGTCGAGGAATCTCTGGAAGGCGATGCCGGCTGGATATCGGCGGTCACGTAGCCAAAGTGCGGTCGAGTGAGCCGACGTGAGGAGGAAGAAGCCCTTGATACAGCCTCTCCGGACTGTTTATACACCGGAGCGTCCCGAGGGGTGGACATAAGCTCCGACCGAGGAACGTTTTGTACAACAACATCCGGACCGCGATGTTGTTGTACGAGAGAGAGACCTCTCTCGCTCGCAGCCCGTGCGGAGCTGGACGAGCTAGGGACCGAACCCAAAGGCTTCTTCCATCCTAAACCAAGATCCGTCATCACTGGGTGTGCCTGAGGAATGTTTATAGTGCTCGCAACACCCTCTTTCCTGGACCGCAACGGACGAACCCGGGAGCTGTACCATTCGGTAAATGGATGCGACACCGGGCGAGCTAGCGGACGTAGATGCTAACGCCGTCGACCCTACTAGGGGCCTCTTAGGCAATTGCAGTATATCCATTAGCACTTTTGCCGCTAGCTCTTCTCTGGATTGTGACGACGGACGCGCACCGGAAGACATCACGGAAACATCACCCAATTCTTGTTCCTCTGAAAAAGAGAGTAAAAAACTTGAGTGACCTTGCGGAGAGAGGATCGGCATGTCCTGCTCCCTGCTAACAACATACCGTGACACACGTGTCCAACGTTTGTCATCCCAATTGCTACATATAGAACAAGGCTTAGTGCAGGTACACTGACTACAATTAATGCAGAAATCATGAGAATCAGAGGAAGACTTCCTTCCATTACAATTTGAACAATAACCTTTCATTGTAAAAATAATAAATCATAGTACCTGCAATAAACCTTGCAAACAAAGATACATAGTATAAAAATCCATTATAATAATATGAAAAACCAATTCAAAAAGAAAAAAATTTCTGAAAAAAAATTTTTTCAGAAGAGCCCAAGTTCCCAAAGGGAACCCACGGCCCAAATGGATCCCAAAAAAGCCTAAGTGTGGACAAAAATTTTAAATCATTCTGAAAAAATTAATGCAACACTTACGGACAATATTAATGTATCTAATTATGTATAATTAAGGCAGAAGACAAGAAATCACTTATCAGAAGTAACCGTCGTCAACATAAACAAAAAGTGTAAACAAACCAGAAAACTGTCTCCAGGCACTGGTAAATTCTCTCATAATTATGTCTCTGGCATCATTAAAACTGAGATTTACAGCACAAATATCAGTGATGTGACACTGTTTACAGGGCCAAACAAAGAATGACATTTTGGCGGGAATTTCGAGACCTCCTTGACACTGCGCATGCGCAGTACAGTAAAAGTATGGAGGACCTACCAGGACATCTAATTTTTGGTTTTTGATGCAAATTTTGGGGATCGGAGGGGGGGGGGGAATTTGTGTTTGGCCCTGAATTTAATGAGTTTGAACCAGCTAAGTCAGGGTCATTGGTACAGTATAAAAAATGCCGCTCAGGATCACCGATCCAATGTCGAGTTGTGACCTTGACCTTTGACCTGGCGAGTCCAAGGTCAATAGGGTTCTTCCTCGCACCAAGGCCAACACACCTATGAAGTTTCATGACTCTAGGTTGAACCACTATCAAGTTCTCATCCGGAAACCAATTGTTGCGATATACTATGTTCAAGGTCACTGTGACCTTGACCTTTGACCAGGTGAGTCCAACATCAATAGGGTTCTTCCTCGCACCAATGCCAACACGTCTGTAAAGTTTCATGACTCTAGGTTGAACCACTATCAAGTTATCATCTGGAAACCAATTGTTGTGATATACTATGTTCAAGGTCACTGTGACCTTGACCTTTGACGTAGCATGTCCAAAATCAATAGGGTTCTTCCTCCCACCAAGACCAACCTATGTATGAAGTTTAATGAATGTGAGTTGAACCACTATCAAGTTATCATCCGGAAACCAATTGTTGCGATATACTATGTTCAAGGTCACTGTGACCTTGACCTTTGACCTGGTGAGTCCAAGATCAATAGGGTTCTTCCTCGCACCAAGGCCAACACACCTATAAAGTTTCATGACTCTAGGTTGAACCACTATCAAGTTATCATCCGGAAACCAATTGTTGCGATATACTATGTTCAAGGTCACTGTGACCTTGACCTTTGACCTGGTGAGTCCAAGATCAATAGGGTTCTTCCTCGCACCAAGGCCAACACACCTATAAAGTTTCATGACTCTAGGTTGAACCACTATCAAGTTATCATCCGGAAACCAATTGTTGCGATATACTATGTTCAAGGTCACTGTGACCTTGACCTTTGACCTGGTGAGTCCAAGATCAATAGGGTTCTTCCTCGCACCAAGGCCAACACACCTATAAAGTTTCATGACTCTAGGTTGAACCACTATCAAGTTATCATCCGGAAACCAATTGTTGCGATATACTATGTTAAAGGTCACTGTGACCTTGACCTTTGACGTAGCGAGTCCAAAATCAATAGGGTTCTTCCCCTCACCAAGGCCAATCTACCTATGAAGTTTCATGAATGTGAGTTGAACCATTATCAAGTTATCATCCGGAAACCAATTGTTTAAGATTTACTATGTTCAAGGTCACTGTGACCTTGACCTTCGACGTAGCATGTCCAAAATCAATAGGGTTCTTCCTCCCACCAAGACCAACCTATGTATGAAGTTTAATGAATGTGAGTTGAACCACTATCAAGTTATCATCCGGAAACCAATTGTTTACGCACGCACGCCCGCCCGCCCGCCCGCCCGCCCGCCATTCACCAAACTATAAGTCGAGTTTGACTTCGTCACAACTCGACTAAAAATATAAAGTAACTTGACAATCCAAGCAATATTTTTCAAGTTATCGAATGCCAAATAAATGGATACGGACACTGGATGGACAGACAGACGGACAGAGGGACAGACGGACAAAGGATGAACGAACGACGGATGGCCACCCCGGATGCCAGCATTATGTGTACCATACATAGTATGGGTACACATAAAAATAAAAAATGAAAATGGTCTATGTCTGATATTTATCCAAGTTAATAAAATTGATAAATTTGTCCCTTGAGTGCAACAAGGCTTTGCAATGCTTTAACATTGCAAAAGCCTTCTTGCGCTCAAGGGACGAAATACACCACCACCCATGCTATTCTGAATGTTGAGGTTTAAAAACATAAAACAAACCAAAAACATGAGCTATTGATGGCAAAGAAATAATTACAAAAATAAAATAAAAAAAAAAACGCCCGCAAAAAATGCCTGAGAAACAGAAGATCTACCTTGTGGGACCTAAATTTAAGTCAAGAAATCATTGATGAAAAAAATCCATTTAATTTACAAGGGAGAAATTATATTAAATTAGCCCAAATTATTCTAATTTCAGTGACAAGAGAAATCTAATACTGGGCAGGAATATCCAAGCATGCAAGAAATTAAAGCCAAGTTGAATTAGAATTGAAATTCAAACCTGCATCTTATTTTAACCCCCTCCACACTGATGTCAAAATATCTAAAGTTCAGGGTGCAAATATTTCCCATTATGCAACTAGAAATTTAACCAATTCAATCTTCTTTGACAGAGCCCAATGAGCTCTGTCAAAACAAGATTGAATTGGTTAAAATTCCCAGTTGCAGGAAAAAATGGCTCCTTCAAATCTGGATATTTTGACATCAGCCTTTACCTAACTAAACAGCTGTAACTGCTTGCATAATTTACAAAATGTGAAATTTGGGGGAAAAAAAAAAAAAAAAAAACCAAATCACGTGACCCCTCATTGGAAAGATCTCATCGCACACTTTCCAATGAAGGGTGACATGATATGGTTGTAGAAATTTTGTGAAAAATTTGAAGAAGAAAAATTAAATAAATTCTGATGCAGGGGAATCCTGCTAATTGAAGAGTCACTTTGCCAGTGAAAATCATTCAATTAACAGGTGTATTCAATTAACAGGGATAGGCCACTTTTCTGTATTCTACAGATAAACTGAAAACTTGAGTATTTATTCAATTATTTATTCTCATGGGGTTATGTCAGACAAGATATAAAAGATTAAATGTAGGGTTGTCACGATTAATCGATTGCCAATCAGTCACAGCGAAATTGATTAGTATTTTTTGTTGTCGAAAAATCGGTAAATTTTACCCTGTTTCAGACGTTTAATAATTAAAAGAAAATTTGATGAAAAAACTCTTGTTTCTGAAGGTAACGGGTTAAGAATGTCAACGTTAAACCTCAAGAAGCTGGTGAATGGTAGATAATATCTTGACATTACAAGATTTTATATTCAATTAACAGGTGTTTTCTTTTACCAACATTCAGTTAACAGGTGAAATTTGTAATGAAGGTATGACAAAAGATTTTGTCATCAAGTGGGCTCCACTGTATTGTGTGCATTAGGTAAAGGATTAATGTATCCGTATTACATAATCAAAGAAACAAGCTTGTAATTATCAAAATTATTTTTAAACGGTTCCCCATTATCATGTATACCAAAATAGTAACTGACTGAATTGTTGACAGGAATTAATTTATGCAGACGATTGATCATCTATCATGTGCAATACATGGGACAAGGACAAGAAAAGCAGTTTTCAAAATTCAAAATGCATATGTATACCCCAGAATTACTTCCAATGCATTTTAGCTACAAACTCTTCATTTTGAGCCATTTACCCGACACACAAGATATCAAAATTGTTTATTTTGATTATCGTTTTTTTTTTAATTTTTCAGAAAATTTCAACAAACCATATCATGAGACTCCTCAATGGACCAAGCTCAACATAAATAATACGGACCCGATTGCCTACATGGGGGCACGATGACGCTGTGTACTGAGGCGTACTGCACGTCAATGGTGCGCATGTCTTCAACCAATCTAACCCTGTCTGTGCTGGGATGCAGAGTTCAGAGTTACGATGTTGGAGAGCTGACAGCTGCTCGTCGTTGCTCGGTGGTTCTCTCTGGGTACTCCGGCTTCCTCCACCCGTAAAACTGTCACGGTCACGATTAGCCATTGTGCATAAGTATGTGACCTTAAACACCAATCAATAAATAAATAAATAAATAATACGGATGGATGTGGCAGATTTGTTAGGTAAAGGGTTAACAGAGTGCAAAAGTTTGATGAGAATGCTCATTTCGTTCATGTGGCAGTTATGCAAATTTAAATCTACGCGAACAGATGACAGGTCAGCCAAAAGTTGCATCTTGAATGATAAATTTTTTCTCAACCTCAAGATTTGTTCACACATTTTTGTCTTGTTACAATTCATGGGAGAGTGCCTATATGCACTCTCCCATTAAGTGTAACAATGCAAATCGATGGAGATGAAGTAAGTTTACTTTCAAGATAATATGAAGGACATCCACAGAATATGAAGCCTTTATAACTTTAGGTACCTGCAGTTCAGAATAAAGCCCAAATATGGGCTTCTAGCACTCTACCAGTTAAGCTGCCTTCCTTGTGTCTTGATATATTTTCAGACTTTTGCCATGAGAGGATGTATATATTTCAATTCCATACAACATATGAATACTTGTTAATGATAAAAAAGCAGTTTCCCAAGAATTTTTACATAGCCGAGCATTCGGTTAGCCATCTCCAACCCACGTGAACGGTCAGTCGGTTAGTGTCATTTTTTAAATTTTGCACACTGGGTTAAAAAAAAGAAAAAAAAAGACACCCTCTTTCCTCAAATCAGGAAAAAATCTCCGAAAAAATTATAAACTCATAGTAATTTGTATATTTTTTATACTTACCAATGGCCCAGACTAGCTGGTGCTTAACTCAAAGTTATTAAGGGCCAAACACAAATTTTGACACCCCCCCCCCCACCCCTCCCCAGCCCCAAAATTTGCTTGCAAAACCGAAAATTAAAAGTCTTATCTGGCCCTCCATACATTTACTCTCCGCGCATGCGCAGACATCAGGAAGTGACCGGAATTGGCGCCAACATCATTCTTTGTAGAAGAGAGTACTATATAAAATTCAGCAGGGAGGTATGAGTGCCCACTCATGGGAGGGCCATCTCCATCAGGGCCATTGGTAAGTATAAACAAGACCAATACCGGGTCTGGACCTGCGTCACTTCATGCAACAGATCTGAAAATTAGATACACAATACAACTCATCATTATGAAGCAGCAGACCAAATATAAAATAATTCCCTTTCATAGAAGCCAAGAAAACTTTGACGGAAGAAGTGTTTCGGATGGACTGATGGACGGAGTTGAGCGGTTACTAGACCTGCTCTGCCGCTGGCGACACAGGTAAAAATGTACAAATTACTATGAATTTATAATATTTTTACACTGTAAACCAATGGCCCAGACTAGCTGAATCATAAAAAGGTGGAGGGCCTAGGACTTCAGAATTAGTAGATCAACATAGTTCCAATCCTGTAATCCAAGGTGAAAGGAAATTAAAATTATTAGAAATTACATGTATTTCTCTCTAAACAGTAATAGAGAAGACATATCATACAAAAGGAGCCCAGTTCAAGTAATTCCGTACACTTAGCATGAAGACTATGCTAATTGGATGTAACGAGTTCCCAATTTTTAAGGTTAGCCCGGACTAAGCCCCAAAAATTAGGATGGCATATTTGAGAATGAGAGAATATCCCCCACAGACATACGCCATATACAATAAAACTCCAGCTGTATGCAGGATATAATTATGGACAAAACAGCTTCCCTTATAGTTATATACCAATCAAGCCTGAGGAGAGGCAAAAAAATCACACACCCCCCCTCCCCCTTTTCTTTTGAAGGAATCTTCAGAAAGAAAGAGGGGAGCACTCTGGAATCAATAAAAGCAGTACCAAATGAAAATGTCAATGACACTGTAGCTTAACTTGTGTTGTGTTTGATGAAAAGGATAATGTTCAATGTTTATGAAAGGATTATGAAATAAGACAAGAATTGTGATAATTGGGAATATGTTCATTTCTGTTCCCTGTATGCTATGTTTTTGATAAAAATAATATGAAGTGTACACTGTACTAAAGAGCTGTGGGATGGGTTAATATGACTTCACAGTTAATGTATGTGGCCCTCACAGTTAACGTATATCAACAAAAGTTACCAAGTTACAGTGAAATTATTCCAAAACGAGTCATGTTATCAAGTTACATTGAAATGTAGCCAGTTTGGTTTGTCAAGGGTTATTGTAAGGATTGAGGAAGAACAAAACACTGAATTCAAGTTATATGTGAAAATTGATCGTCTCGTCAACCCAGTCATTTAGCCAGCAAAATTACATGCTTGTTGAATAAGATTATAACCCTAAGCTATATTGTTGTTTTACATCATGCATATTTATTACATAAATATTTCCTGGTTGCATTTTGTAGTTTAATATAAATTCATGTGGATTTTGGTAAGAACAGACACCCAAAATGCACAGACTCAGAATAAATATCCTGTTATGCTGTTCTTATACATTTGTAATAAAAGTTATGTTTGTGACTATGTCGTGTTGATATAGTAAATCACCATCTGGTGGTGCCCCACCAAGAGAACCCATGTTACTAAGAGGAATCCCCAGTATGGTGACTAATCCCGGTCACAGATGGTGGAGAATCGGCTTACTTAAGGAAATGAAAGGAAGGAAGGAAGCAGTGACCTCAATGAAGAACCTGGAATGAGTGTCCTGCCAGTTGCCGAGGGTGAGTACAGCCATATGTTAAATTATATTTTGACACCATAACTTTGATTCAGTTGAAAAAGTTTGTCAATTAAAATTTAAATAATTATGGCAATCCCCTCAAATTCTCAATTCCCCTCTTTATCCTTAGTGACACCAATGAACAGAAATATGCTAAACATAAAAATTGGCAAAAGACGCTCTACAAATGCCCTGGTTGACACCGGAGCCAGCATTTCTTGTATTTCTGAGAAATTCTTGTTCCAGTGTTTCAACCATGTCCATTTGCAGAAGAGAACAGAAAGATTTATTAATGCTGCCTGTGGTACTAAATATGAAATTTTGGGAAATTTTGATTTAGAAATGAACATTGAAGGACTAAACATCTGTCAACTAATGAGGGTAGTTAGAAACCTCTCTGCTGAAATTATTTTAGGCTTAGATTTCCTGAAAGCGAACAAAGCTCACATAAATTTTGAAAACAATACCCTTTCTCTTCAAGAGAATTTTTTAGAAGTGCCTTTAGTAAATGAAGTTAACCAGTCAAAAGATCACTTTGGAGTTGTTCGATCAACTATGCCTTTTGTAGTTCCCCCTCATTCCGAGATGAATATAGAAGTCAAAATTTCCCAAAACAGGAACTCAAAAGTTGTCTTAATTGAGCCAGCTGTGTTATACAATAATAAAAATTTAGTCGGTTCAAAATGTGTTGCAAAAGTCACAAATGGAAAGTCAGTCTATCGAGTTCTTAACCCCACTGCTACTCCAATTAAAATAGCCAAAAATGTTAAATTAGCAAGTGCCTTTCAAATTGATGATAATCAAATATTAACATTACAAAATGAAAGTAAAATTCCTGAAACTGAATCCTCAAAGCCAATAAATGAGCATGTTATTCATGATTTAGGAATTAAAATAAATGAAAATTTATCATCAGATCAACGGAAGAAAATTGTTACTTTAATTTCACAGAATAGAAAAATTTTTGCCAAAGATATGTCTGAATTGGGAAAAACAAATCTGCAGTATCATGTTATTGATACAGGAAATGCAGCTCCAGTACAGACACCCCCTTATCGGCAAACACCACATCTACGTATGGAAACAGAAAAGCAAATTAAAGAAATGCTTGAAAATGACATAATAGAAGAATCAGATTCAATGTGGCAGTCCCCAGTTGTTCTCGTTAAAAATAAAAAGAAACAATCAGGCCAGTATAGGTTTGCAGTAGACTATCGTAAACTAAACAAAATTACGAAACTTATGTCTTTCCCAATTCCACGAATCGATGATGTTTTTGATACTGTAGCTGATGCAAAAGCCACATTATTTAGCGTACTAGATTTAGCAAGTGGATTTTTCCAAATCCCACTTGATCCTGAATCAAAACACAAAACTGCATTTTCCACTCACTGTGGTCATTATCAATTTCGTAGATTAAGTTTCGGTTTGGTAAATGGCCCGATTGCCTATCAAATGCTAATGACCAAAGTGTTGAAAGAACTAAACTGGAAAATAGCACTGGTTTACATTGACGATATTTTAATTTATAGTCCAGATTTTGATACTCACTTAAAACACCTGCAATTAGTCTTTGATAAGCTAAAAGAGGCAAAATTAACTCTTCGTCCTTCAAAATGCCATTTTGCTAAAGAAAAAGTGGATTATTTAGGTCATTGTTTATCCAAATCAGGGATTCAGGTTAATCCTGAAAAAACTGCTGCTGTTCAAACTTACCCCATACCCAAAACAGTTAAACAAGTCCGTAGCTTCTTAGGCCTAACTGGATTTTATAGAAAATTCATAAAAGACTATGCAAAGTTAGCGACCCCACTCATAGAGCTAACAAAGAAAGATAAACAGTTCAACTGGACAAAGGAATGCCAATCATCATTTGATCAGTTGAAACAAAAACTCATATTGCCCCCAATCCTTATATTCCCAGATTTTAATAGGCCCTTTGTCCTATCAGTTGATGCTTCCGATTATGCAATTGGGTATATATTGGGTCAACAGGACCCACACAGTAAGAAAGAGCATGTTATAGCATTTGGTGGACGAGTCCTGAACAAACTTGAAAGGAAATGGCACATAAATGAAAAAGAAGGCCTTGCATTACGAGACGCCATCCTACATTTTAAGCCATACCTAGCAAACAGCACATTCAAAGTCTACACAGATAATATTACTGTTCGATGGCTTGAGTCGGCCAAAGATAGTAACAACCGCTTAGGTCGGTGGGCTCTCCAGTTACAAGGATACAATTTTGATATAGTTCATAGGCCTGGAAAGAAAAATAATGCTGATGCACTGTCACGACGTGAGTATCCTCAAGATCAAGCTCCTGCAGAAATGCCAGACTTATCTGAGCAGCTATACAGTATTTCTACCAAAAATTTCAGCACCTAAATACACTGCAGTAACCTTTGAATACAAATGAGAAACAAAACCAAGTTTGTCCATTTACAACCTGCAAAGTTTAACTGAAGGATAAGAAAATGCCGATGATAATCATGACACAGACCCTGCCAAATTACAGCAGCTAGCCACACTGAAACATTTGCAATGCCAGTGTCCAGATTTGGCACCAATTATCAACTATAAACGACATGGAATTGTGCCAACTGACCGTCAAAAAGCCAGATCACTTGATGCTAAAGCATATCATTTTGAAATAATTAATGGCCTCTTGTACCATTTTTACAATGTCAGAGCAAAAAGCCACCCAAAAGGAGAGAGAATTATCAGACAGTTAGCTGTTCCACAGCCATTGAGAAAAGAAGTATTGAATGCTTACCATGATAGTATTGCTGGGGGATGTCATCAAGGACAGGAGAGAACATACGAAGCTGTGAGACAGAAATACTACTGGGAAAATCTGTATTCTGATGTTGTAAGCAATGTCAAAACCTGTCAAAAATGTCAACAGGCTAAGAGAGATACGTATAAACATCCAGTACCATTACACCCTTTGCCATGTGAAGACGTATTTGCAAGGTGGCACATGGACGTGCTGGAATTGCCACTGACGCCAGACAAAAACCGATATTTACTGCTTTTGGTAGACTCAGCATCCAAATGGTGTAAGGCATTTGCAATGAAAACTCAAGAAGCCACCGAAATTGCCAATATTTTGTTCAGAGATATTTGCACGCTATGGAGCACCAAGAACAATAGTATCTGATAGAGGCCAGAATTTCCTCTCAAAATTGATTGAAGCACTCTGCGCGCTTCTGCAGGTAAAACGCCACTATACGAGTGCATACCATCCAATGACAAATGGAGCCGTTTAACGTTTAAATTCCTTCATCAATCAATCATTACGTACCTATTGTGAGAATCAGACTGATTGGCCACACTATATCGCACCCATTATGATGGCATATCGAATGACGCCAGCGACCCAGTCAACAGGTTACTCGCCATTCCATTTGCTTTTTGGACAGGAAATGCGCACACCAATAGATACATCACTAATACCTAAGGAATCCATGGCAAGAAGTCACAAAGAACACCTAAATGAAATCATAAAACAGTTACAGACTACAAGAGAAATTGCAACTGAAAATTTGAAGCGGGCCCAGGTAAAATACAAGACACAGTATGATAAAAAAGCAGTGGCAACCAAATTTTTACCAGGTGACGAGTTTGGTACTACTGTGACAAAACTCCAAAAGGTATATCCAAAAAGCTTATCAGGAGGTGGACTGGTCCCTATACAATAGTGGAAGTTGGACCAAATGGAACCTTCAAGATCAAAAATGATAAAGAAAATAAAGTCAGGAAAACCCTTGTAAATGCTACCAAACTGAAGGTATATAATGAAATATGGGATCGACCATTCTACTTAGACGATGGTACTGATGAAGATGAGGTCAGTGAGGATAATTTTGGTCAAGATTCTGATGACAGTCAAACAACTCCAACTCAGAATAGTGGCAGTACTGAAACTGACACAGAAAATCACAGAGACCTGCAAGAGAGAATTGAAAAAGCAATTCAAAACCACAGTAATCAAAGTTCCAAGAAGACCACAGAAAATAAAACTTGTCATGAATCAGATAATAATGAGACACATCCAATAGGCCCAAATGATATTGAAAAAGTTTTAGCGTCTGCATGGGTACAAAAGCAACTCTGTTACAAAGTAAAACTACGAAATATTTCCAAGACTGACTGGGTACATAAAGACATAGTCCCAGAACACTTGCGACACAAATTCCATGAAGGCAGAACACAGTCAGGAAAGAAAAGAAAAAGACCCCTCACAAGTAACAAACGCAAGTTTTTTACAACAAATCAAACAAGCATACCTTCAGTACAACACATTAGAGAATCTGAGAATACCAAGACAAATGTCGACTGGCAGAGATTTCCAATACAAGAAATTAAACTCAGTGGTCAGCAAACTCTTGTGAAAACTCGATTGAATAATTCAAGACTTTCACCTTGGCATCCAATTACAAGTTTGTATATGGACATAATAGTCGACATGCTAGACGCAGTCACAGTCTTCAAAGGTGAAATAATGGTAAATTGCATACAAAATACTCTGCAAACCACATGCAATAAGCAACACATTGCTCCAAATAGATTTACAGAATGTTCACATCTGTCACATTTCAAGATAACCAATGGCAGGCCCATATTCCTGGTACATCCCAGAAATACATACAGAGAAGTTCCAGAATGGTGCAGTGTCGAAGACTGTCCTCCAGGACTTATGGCAGATTTTGAAGGGAAACTTAAATCTGCTCTGGAAACAATGGTGGAAAGAAGAAACAGATTCGGGAACAAGCAGAACAAATTTTAATGAAAGTGTCAATGACACTGTAGCTCAACTTGTCAAGACAAAGACATGTACATGTATAGTATGTGACACAGCAATGACAAACATCTAGGTAATGACCTGATAACAAAGGTACATATAAAGTATTGTAACGGTCTGTACATAAATACTGGCCGTTGCCTGTAACAAATGTATAGGTAAAGTATTGTAAAGGTGGGTGACAGTCAGATGCTAAACTAGAAAAAAATCTTTGAGTCCCAGAGTGGGTCTGACTGAACCCTAAAATATTTGTTCTCATAGCACAGTGATAACAAAGGCACCCCAAAACACACTCATTCCTGTCCCAAGGTGAAAACAAAGATACCCAAGAAGTTTCGTGAAGATCAGTTCACAAATATGAGCTGTGTAGAAGTTGTGACAAAAAAACTGATTGGACCTAATTTCAGTACAAAATGGCCACTGGCAGCCATCTTGAATTTTGGACCTCACTCAGAAACACTCGTTCTCGTCCCAAGGTGATAACAAAGGTACCCAGGAAGTTTTGTGAAGATCGGTTCATAAATACAGCCTCTAGCCCGAGCCGTATTGACATGTGCACTTACAGTGTATAAGTAGCACTAAATAAATCAAAGTTCATCTAATTTGCATAATTTCTGCACGAGAAAAAAACCCGTACTATATGTGATGTATTCCATGTTACTAAACATTCATACAAAACTTGATTCAAATCAGAACTTTCATACAGAAGTTCTGTACAAAAGACTGATTGCACTAATTTTGGTACAAAATGCCTGCTGGTGGCCATCTTGAATTTCGGACCACACCCAAAAACACTCGTTCTCATCCCACGGTGATAACAAAGATACCCAAGAAGTTTCGTGAAGATCGGTTCATAAATACGGCCTCTACCCTGAGCCGTATAAAAGTTGTGTACAAAAAACTGATTAGACCTAATTTCGGTACAAAATGGCCACTGGCAGCCATCTTGAATTTTGGACCGCACCCAGAAACACTCGTTCTCGTCCCAAGGTGATAACAAAGGTACCCAAGACGTTTCGTGAAGATCGGTTCATAAATACAGACTCTAGCCCGAGCCATATTGACATGTGTACTTACTGTGTGTAAGTAGCACTGAAAAAATCAAAGTTCATCTAATTTGCATAATTTCTGCACGAAAAAAACCCCTGTATTATATGTGATGTATCCCATGGTACTAAACATTCACACAACAAATTATTCAAATCAGCGCTTTCATATGGAGGTTCTGTGCAAAAATCTGATTGCACCTAATTTTGTACAAAATGGCTGCCATCGGCCATCTTGAATTTCGGACCGGACCCCAAAACACTCGTTCTCGTCCCACGGTGATAACAAAGGTACCCAAAGAGTTTTGTAAAGATCGGTTCATAAATACGGCCACTAGCCCGAGCCGTATTGGCATTTGCACTTACAGTGCTGAAAGTAACACCAAAAAACATCAAAGTTAGTCTAATTTGCATAATTTACGCACGAGAAAAAAACCCGTATTATATGTGATGTATCCCATGGTACTAAACATTCATGCAAAAAATTATTCAAATCAGAGCTTTCATATGGAAGTTCTGTACAAAAAACAGATTTCTGCATCGTCGGTACAAAATGGTGGCTGGCAGCCATCTTGAATTTCGGACTGCACCCAAAAACACTCGTTCTCGTCCCACGGTCATAACAAAGATACCCAAGAAGTTTCGTAAAGATCGGTTCATAAATACGGCCTCTAGGCCGAGCCGCATCCAATTGTTGATGGACAGACGGACAGATGGACAGACGGACGACGGGCCATGGCATAAGCTCAAATTTGGCTTCGTCAAAGTTGAGCTAAAAATGATTCCCACCACCTCCCCCCCTTTTTTTTTCCAGAAATGAAACAATAAAGAGCTTTTTGGACTTGTGTCATTAGGTAGAGTGTCTGAGAGTTGAACCCTACTGGACATGCGCCTTAAATTGCAGGGAGACGACACACCTATTGATGTTCAACACAAGCTTTATATAGTTCATTGATGGAATCCACCTTACACCCCTTTCCCAACCCCACTCACTCCCATAACTACTGATCTCCTACCTATGACCACTATCCTATCAGATAATTAGGTAAGTAAATAAATAAATAAATAAATAAATAAATAAATAAATAAAATTAGTCGATCGCATTAGTTTCAGTTTATCAGGATAATTTCAGCTTAATATGGCAAGATTTTATTTCACTATAATAGGAAGTATCCAAAAGTTCAAATAGTTCAAATTATATTTGTATATACACAATAAGACAAAAGCCTTGGCAAATTTTATTTTTTGTTCTAAATATACTGGTGTCACTAACTTTAGTTCTAACCCCTTCTGGGAAAGCCACATTTGGCCAAGTCATGGTGTCAAAATGTAAGATATCAATGGTTGTCATGCCTGGCTACACAACAGATGAGATGCCAGTTACCTGCTCCATCTTGGATTATGTCAAAGCTTGTTCCAAAGAATGCTATGGTACACACTTGACAATTTTTAAGTGTCCTATTACAAAATGTGAATCTTCAGAACATAAACATTACTGCATTATATTCTGAACATTGTCTCGAAGAAGCAAAAGACAATTCAGTTATTCAAAAAAGTGTTCCCTGCTTGCCAAATCATGAGAAACAATTTCATTACAATGTGATTCAATTATACCCCTGAATATCTTCTCTTCAAAGAAAGAAGTCAATATGCTGTGATGAGTGCTACCATTTCAAAATCCACTGTTCCTCAGATGTCACCTTAGTTCCAGAACTTTAAATTTCAAAGGCCCCACACTATGTACTATGTTATATGCCCAGATGATATTTCAAAGAAGACGCCACAGTTACCCAGTGATTTATTACGTCAGACTGTCTAGTTACCATTGATCATGGACATCGAACATACCCAAATTATATTTCTAGCTAGTGACAACAGAGTCGTCCATATACAAAAGTTTGTTTAGCAAAAAACTCTAGTTTGTCTGAACATTTCAAAAATGAAGTATCAAATTCAGTCACAATTTCAATTTTCATGGTATTTGATTCTTGAAAAAGGTTTATACTCTGCATGTCATAATAATTTCAGGAAGGTACTCTTGTTGGTTTTCATATTCAATGAGCTCATTCACACATCTAGTAGGGCATTGTACATGTCAGCGAGTGCACCGCCATGACATACACCTTGCCATACTAGTGTGTAACTTTTTCACTCATTCCGGAATGTTGTTAATAATGCACCTACTAACAATATTAACCTTAGCACTGCACATTTTCACATAACATAATTTGTTTGTTTTTTTTTCTAGCAGTACATACTACAGGTGATACATGAAAATATATTTAATGAGTGCCCAATTTTCGTCTTTAGGATCAAGATATTCTTAAGTTGTAAGGAAAAATAAATATTAATATTTGTTCATCAAGGTACTTTTCTTGTATCTCATTGGAATTACCTAACAATACAATGAAATACAACTGACATACCTTTATCATACTATTTTATTGGTAATTTTATTTTTCATAAAAATAAAACAAAACAAAAACAAAAACAAAAACAAAAAATGCCGCTCAGGATCACCGATCCAATGTCGAGTTGTGACAACAGTTCCTCGCACCAAGGCCAACACACCTATGAAGTTTCATGACTCTAGGTTGAACCACTATCAAGTTCTCATCCGGAAACCAATTGTTGCGATATACTATGTTCAAGGTCACTGTGACCTTGACCTTTGACCTGGTGAGTCCAACATCAATAGGGTTCTTCCTCGCACCAAGGCCAACACGCCTGTAAAGTTTCATGACTCTAGGTTGAACCACTATCAAGTTATCATCCAGAAACCAATTGTTGCGATATACTATGTTCAAGGTCACTGTGACCTTGACCTTTGACCTGGTGAGTCCAAGATCAACAGGGTTCTTCCTCGTACCAAGGCCAACACACCTATGAAGTTTCATGACTCTAGGTTGAACCACTATCAAGTTATCATCCGGAAACCAATTGTTGCGATATACTATGTTAAAGGTCACTGTGACCTTGACCTTTGATCTGGTGAGTCCTAGAGTTCTTCCTCGCACCAAGGCCAACCCACCTATGAAGTTTCATGAATGTAGGTTGAACTACTATCAAGTTATCATCCGGAAAGGAATTGTTGCGATTTACTATGTTCACAGTCACGTTGACCTTGACCTTTGACGTAGCGAGTCCAAAATCAATAGGGTTCTTCCCCTCACCAAGGCCAATCTACCTATGAAGTTTCATGAATGTGAGTTGAACCATTATCAAGTTATCATCCGGAAACCAATTGTTTAAGATTTACTACGTTCAAGGTCACTGTGACCTTGACCTTCGACGTAGCATGTCCAAAATCAATAGGGTTCTTCCTCCCACCAAGACCAACCTATGTATGAAGTTTAATGAATGTGAGTTCAACCACTATCAAGTTATCATCCGGAAACCAATTGTTTACGCCCGCCCGCCCGCCCACCCGCCCGCCCACCCGCCCGCCATTCACCAAACTATAAGTCGAGTTTGACTTCGTCACAACTCGACTAAAAAACCCAACAAGATTGCGGTGCAATCTTGGTAACCAGGGGGGAGAATGTAGCCAGTTTGGTTTGGCAAGGGTTATTGTAAGGATTGAGGAAGAACAAAACACTGAATTCAAGTTATATGTGAAAATTGATCATCTCGTCAACCCAGTCATTTAGCCAGCAAAATTACATGCTTGTTGAATAAGATTATAACCCCAAGCTATATTGTTTTACATCATGCATATTTATTACATAACTATTTCCTGGTTGCATTTTGTAGTTTAATATAAATTCATGTGGATTTTGGTAAGAACAGACACCCAAAATGCACAGACTCAGAATAAATATCCTGTTATGCTGTTCTTATACATTTGTAATAAAAGTTATGTTTGTGACTATGTCGTGTTGATATAGTAAATCACCATCTGGTGGTGCCCCACCAAGAGAACCCATGTTACTAAGAGGAATCCCCAGTATGGTGACTAATACCGGTCACAGAAATCCCTTCATAAATATGGCCTGTAGACTGTGCTAAAGGTTTTTGGGCTTTAGCCGTCAGTTTCCCAATTGCATCCAAAGGGGACGTTCTCATCTAGACATTATATGAAGTCAACCTACCAAGTTACAACAAAATCCCTTCATAAATATGACCTGTAGACTGTGCTCAATTTTTTCGGGCTTTGTGCACCTGTAGCCATCACAGTTGCCCAATCACAACCAAAAGGGATGTCATCATCTAGGCATTATATGGAGTCAATCTAACAAGTTACAATGAAATCCTTCCATAAATATGACCTATAGACTATGCTAAAGGTTTTTGGGCTCGGACAGCCATCAAGGCTGAAAGATTGCGACCAAAAGGGGACATTCTCATCTAGACATTATTTGGAGTCATCCTACCAAGCTACAATGAAATCCCTTCATAATATTTATTTATTTATTGGTGTTTAAGGTCACATACTTATGCACAATGGCTAATCGTGACCGTGACAGTTTTACGGGTGGAGGAAGCCGGAGTACCCGGAGAGAACCACCGAGCAACGACGAGCAGCTGTCAGCTCTCCAACATCGTAACTCTGAACTCTGCACCGCAGCACAGGCAGGGTTAGATTGGTTGAAGACATGCGCACCATCGACGTGCAGTACGCCTCAGTACGCAGCGTCATCGTGCCCCCATGTAGACAATCGGGGTGAAGTGTCTTGCCCAAGGACACAACGCAGTTGCCGCAGGTGGGATTCGAACCGAGGACCTCTCGGCTTCCAGCCTGCACCTCTACCAACTGAGCCACCGCGCCCCCAATCCCTTCATAATTATGACCTGTAAACTGTTCTAAAGGTTTTCAGGCTTCGGGCCCCTGTAGCTGTCACAGTTGCCCAATTGTGTCCAAAAGGGGACGTTCTCATCTAGACATTATATGAAGTCAAACCTATTAAGTTACAATGAAATCCCTTCATAAATATGACCTGTAGACTGTGCTAAAGGTATTCGGGCTTTGGGCTCGGGCAGCCATAATCGTTGAATGATCGCAACCAAAAGGGGAATTCTCATCTGGGCATCATCTGGAGTGATCCTACGATGTTACAATGAAATCCCTTCATAAATATGACCTGTTGACTGTGCTCAAGATTTTCAGGCTTCGGGCACCTGTAGCCATCACAGTTGACCAATCACGACCAAAACGGGATGTCATCATCTAGGTATTATATGGAGTCAACCTAACAAGTTACAATGAAATCCTTCCATAAATACGACCTATAGACTATGCTAAAGCTCTTTGGGCTCGGGCAGCTATAAAGGCTGAATGATCGTGACCGAAAGGGGATGTTCTCATCTAAACATTATTTGGAGTCATCCTACCAAGCTACAATGAAATCCCTTCATAATTATGACCTGCAGACTGTTCTAAAAGTTTTCAGGCTTTGGGCCCCTGTAGCCATCACAGTTGCCCAATCGTGTCCAAAAGGGGACGTTCTCATCTAGACATTATATGAAGTCAACCTACCAAGTTACAATGAAATCTCTTCATAAATATGACCTGTAGATTGTGCTAAAGGTTTTCGGGGTTTGGGCTCGGGCAGCCATCATGGTTGAATGATCGCAACCAAAGGGGACAATCTCATCTGGGAATCATCTGGAGTGATCCTACGAAGTTACACTGAAATCCCTTTATAAATATGATCTGTAGACTGTGCTCAAGGTTTTCGGGCTTCGGGCACCTGTAGCCATCACAGTTGACCAATCACGACCAAAAGGGGATGTCATCATCTAGGCATTATATGGAGTCAACCTAACAGGTAAAAGTGAAATCCTTCCATAAATATGACCTTTTGCCTATGCTAAAGGTTTTTGGGCTCGGGCACCCATCAAGGCTGAATGATCGCGATCAAAATGTGACGTTCTCATATAGACATTATTTGGAGTCATCCTACCAAGTTACAATAAAATCCCTTCATAAATATGACCTGTAGACTGTGCTAAAGGTTTTCGGGCTTCAGGCCCCTGTAGCCATCACAGTTGCCCAATCAGGACCAAAAGGGGACTTTCTCATCTAGACATTATATGAAGTCAACCCACCAAGTTACAAAGAAATTCCTCAATAAATATGACCTGTAAACTGTGCTAAACGTTTTTGGGTTTTGGGCTCGGCAGTCGTCACGGTTGGCAGATCATGCCCAAATGGGGAAATTCTCATCTAGACATCATAAGGAGTCATCCTACCAAGTTACAATGAAATCCCTCCATATTAAACATGACCTGCAGACTGTGCTAAAAGTTTTTGGGTTTCGGGCTTGGGCAGCCATCACGGTTGACAGATCATGCCCAAAAGGGGACGTTCTCATCTAGGCATTATACAAAGGCATCCTACCAAGTTACAATGAAATCCCTTCATAAATACGACCTGTAGACTGTGCCAATGGTTTTCGGGTTTTGGGTTTGGGCAGCCATGCCGGTTGACCGATCGCGACCAAAAGAGAACGTTCTCATCTAGACATGACCCCAAACCTGCATATGAAATTTCGTGACGAGCAGACAAGAACTGTGGGGTGTAGCCTGTGCTGAAGGAAAATGTGAACAGACTAACAGACTTCCGCACGCATGATGGCAATAGCTTATCTTGACTATGTCAAGTTAAGCTAAAAACAATATAAATATTCGTCGAATAGGCCCTTAGGTAGCAATTTATTATTAATAAATGGTGCTTAATGCCACTTCATAAGTTAAGGCTATAGCGACGATCCCGGTAATTAATATTGCCCACTATATAATGTACAGTGGAGACGGTATATGCAGATAGGTCGAAAACCGGTGATATAATATATAACATACACATGTCCAATCGAACCACAATGAACGATCTCTGGAGAGTAAATACACTTCCGAGGTAACCCACAGGCGACCCCATTTAGGTGTACAATAAATTCCAGTAACAACACTTCCCGACGTGTACTATCCGATATCTATGACCGTATAAACGTGTGAATATACGATTTGAGTACCGACATTAATAGAAACCTGGATCTAGAAATGGAAGTAGGTATGATTAACAGGCTCTGACACGGACCGCCCCCAAAATAATTTCATAATTTCTAAGGTCCATAACATACAATAAGCGTCAGCCTAATAAATATTATGCGCGTGAGCATTAAAATTCCGCATGTAATCATCTGAATACCAGTTAACTGGTTATGCAGCCTCCGAGGTACCCAAAGACTAGCAATTTATTTATGATGAAATATGTGCTCGTATATGATATAAATGAATAATCACAAGAAACCAACTAACTAAAAAGTGGATGTGCCCATGAGGTCACCATAGAACACGTCCCAGCCACCAATTGAGAAGTGAAGAAATGCATATATGTATTTAAACTCATACGAGGCTTGCGGGAAGAAAACTATGTCTTTCCTGGTAATTGCCTCTAAAAACATTGGTGATGTGGGGGAGGGAGGGACTTAATCATTCTTGTGTTAGACTTAACATAATACAGGAACCGCAATGGTTCCCTCACGTCTAACCGACTCCATTTTGCCACTATGGGCGGAGAAGGACGTGAAGAACAAAAACTTCCCCTGTGGAGGAAGCTTCCAGGGAACGTCCCATAACAGACACTTGAGAAGACTGATCCAAGGTTTCTGTGACGACACAGGTGCTACTAGTAGGATTCACAACGAGACTGTTTTATCTTAAACATAATCTACTGAATCAACTGAATTGGAGAATATCCTATCATCCATCCCCATGAGATTGGTAGAGCGTCTACTGCATATGCTCAATGGTCTGGGCATGGCGACACAAACGATGGTAACTGATTGTTCCGGTGCATCACAAACGGATCTATCATGTGGCGATCCCTCTGGTAGCAAATCTGTCCAAATACTCACTTGTTGAGTGTCCACTCCAATTGCAACAGGAGACCTTCCCGAGAGAGCGAGTCTGCTAGTACGTTCAGACGACCTGGTATATGAAGGATAGAAAGATGAACATGATGATTCATGACGTATTAGGAAAATCTTCGTTAGTTGACATAACGGAAATGAATGGGTGCCACCCTGGTTCTCGATGTACGCTACTACTGTCGAGTTGTCTGACCAAATTGAACATGGACGTCCGTTATTATGTGAATCCAATGTTGTAGCGCTAGCTATAATTAACATTATCTCGTTGATGTTTATGTGTTTCTCCTGAAATCGAGGGTCCCAAAGGCCCTGATACTTCAAAACTGTGGGACTTAGGGTCGCGCCCCAACCCGTCTGACTCACATCCGTCATAATCGTGAAAGCCGGATCAGGCAGTTGCAGCATAACTCCGTGAGTTAACCACTGAATATCTGCCCAATTTGAACCCTTGTTTTACTAGGTCCATTAAAACAATACTAGTTCAAGCGAAAGCATCTTCACACTCCAGTTCTGAGTAAAGAATATCTGGAGGGGACGTGTGTGCAGGAGGCCAATCGGAATGAGATCCACAGCCACTCTGCATAACTCCAACAGTCACATGAATTCCCTCACTATTAATTCGTCTGAGTGTAGACAGAAGCAAGCATAACAACTGACTAACTTCGCTCTGGGTAACGGCAGACGAACCAGATTGTTGTGAGTCTCAAAGCTTAATCCCAAGTGAATAGACGAATTGTATGGACGTAGATCCGACTTTTTCTCGTTTACGATGAAACCGAGACATCGGAGTAATAGAAGCAGACTCTGAACATCGTTCTGAAGAATAATTCTGTTGCTGTATCCCTGTAGAAGGTCGTCCAAATAAGCCGACATTACCGAGTTCATTATTCGAGTGAAATGCCAAGGGGGCCAGATTCAGACCAAAGCATATGGTTCTGATCTGTAAGGTGATCTGTGTAAGACAAAACGTCCAAATTCGCTCTATTGAAGAATTTGCCGTCTCAGTTGTGTCTGAGCGAATAGTTAATGATACAGGTAAGGATTCCTCTAGATCCCCAGCCTGCTCATCCAAATGCAGAAAAACTCTCTGAACATCTTCCCCAACCGTTTTTAAATGAACGTGGTCCAAAAAACGGTATGTATAAGGAAGATGAAGAAAAGAAACCGCCTTCTTCCTCGCACTCAAGAGGATAAATATGGCACCCTCTATATGGCCAAAGGCCTGCGACACCTGCATAAACTGAACCGGAAAAGAAAGGACTTCCTCCTTTGTCCGGATAAAGTCTACGCCTAACGACGTCAGTGGTTTCTCTCTTGTCGTCGCAGCATTCTGATTCGGCAGAACAAAATCAGGGTAGAATTGATGGATGAAAGCCATCGCAACCATGTACTGTTCCGAAAGGGAAGGGTAATCCTCTTTCTTATCCTTTTCACCATCCGAGAGGATCAGTTGCGAATCTCGGTCTATTGCATCTGCGCAAACAGATGAGTGGACCGACACAGCACCGTCCGACAGCTCAGATTCTGAGTCTGAGGGAGGCTGTATCTGCACTTGCTGGGATGCTGTGATTAGCTGCACAATCTGTGACAGCAAGTCTGTCATCGAGACCTGAGGAGCAGCGGATTTCCATTCCTTAGCTGCATGCTGCTCCTAGGATGGTGTATCAGAAATGGATCCTTTCTCCGAACGTCCCGATGATCAAGGCCTCATCTCCCTAGCTACTGGATGGTCCAACTTCACGGGTGAAGAGTGGTTCCTTCTTCATGCAGCAGGCTGGATATCCGAAGTCAGGTAGCTAGGATGCGGTCGTGTGTGCTTAAATAATGTATCGGAGGAAGCCGTGACTGAAGCCAACCCCGGCGAGCGGCGAGCGGCGGGCAGACATGCTCCGTTTCGTGCAAGTTTCCAACCAGAAAACTTCATTTCAGCCTTGTGAAACATAGCGGAGGAAGCCTTGACTGAAGCCATCATCGGATGCAGACTAAACAGAGTCACCTGAGTGGAGGGCGAACATATGCTCCGGCTTGTGCAAGTTTCTCAAAACAACATCTGACCCCAGAATTACTATAATAGAGAGGGGGCCTCTCCCTCTCGTGGTCTTTCAGATCTCGCCAAGTACAAGAACTTGCTGACTTCCTCCCTATTTCCTCCCTATTTCCATTGTCGTTGGGTGAGCTATTTATATTATAGTGCTCGCTCTACCCAATCCACCTCTTAGACCGCAACAGACTTACTCAGCGTCACGGCACCCATGGATGGAGTACCGCTTCACCGGTCGAGCTAGCTGCTTGCAAGAGATTAAAACCTTTAACCAAAGGCCCTAACTCTTGCAATAATGAGCCCTGCAGCCAGCTCTATATGCTCCATGGAGCAAGACGACGGTAGCACACTTGGAAGGGTCTCAGAATATCATCACCATGTTCATGTTTCTCTGAAATAGAAAATGACAGAATGAATTAAAATGCTGTAAGAGGCTCTGATCCTCAAAACCTCACTGCCAACAACATACCACGAAACCCCACTCCAACATCAGTCATCCCAGTGCAACACAAGAATGACAAGTCCGCAGGAGTGTATCAACTAAGGTCGATATTAGTCCTCCAAACTCCACAACAATATATATATATATATAATTGAGATACATGAATAATAGCAATCATAATTAATTTCAAAATATTTTTTGTAAAAATTATTTTTTTTTGAAAAATGCCCAAGTTACCAAAGGGAACATGAAGAGCCCAAGGGCATCCCGATAGAGCCTAAGTGTGGACAAAATCCCTTTTTTTTTTAGCTTCACAACCAGAATAATAATCCATGTATCCTACAGTATATTACAGTAATAGAATATAAAAAAACTACCTATATATGAGGACGTTGATAATGTAAACAACGTTAATGTAAACAAGACATCAGGCACACAAAAAGGCCCAAAATCAGAACCAATTGAAATGCTATCAAATGCAAAGCCAGATCTTCATACGAAGAAAAAACGATACGTCGGAGAGAAGATGCAAGACTACACGGCCTAAAACCCTTAATGGGGGAGGGCATAATGTTGTAAAATGTGGTTAAAATGTATATCCAAATGATTCATTGAGGTATTTTGACACTACGTGGAGCATTTAGCTAATCCGAAATAGACGTCTTGTCAGTACCAGTTCTTATCAATGAATGACAATAAAGGGAGAGTGTCCGTCAATCAGCGTATCAAGGGAGATAATATGTTATAACAGTGCATTTACCCAACAGAAGCCTATGTACATAAATGAGGAGAACCTCTCAGTACAACACTCCTCCCCTGCCTGTTTAGAGCTATTTACATTTTGAACCAAATAGACGGGAGGTCATGATATCCAATCAGATGGGGATGCAAACTATCTACAAACAATAGATTATTTACAAACAGTCAGTGTAGTACTGTTAATCTATTCATAAAACTGTTGGGAAATGACAACAATCGCCCCTTAATACGACTGTGTACAAATCGTGCAGTCAGAAATGGATATTCGCGAAAGCTCTTACTCCAAAAGGATGTGCAACTAAGCATGTGAGTAATTATCGGCAGATTTACCAACTGGAGCATAACAAGGTAGCAGAAATCACCATCCTGTCAGACCTGTCCAGTTACTAAAACTGTCGACAATTCTAATCAATGTTGAGCCATGAATAACCATTTGTGAGAAAAATGTTTCACGTTTGTTACTATGTTTTTCAGACGGAGAACATTCATCCCCAAAAATCAGTGCAAATAAAAACAGATTCTCAAGTTAAAACTTCTCTCCCTTCACAAACGGAAAAAACATTCGAATGCCAACAAATCTAGAGAAAGCAACAAAGGCCTTCCCTAAAATGGCACCACCCATCAAAATCGTTGACCAACGTGAGAGGAGCCTCCACTGAATGGTCAAACTGACACCGAGTGCACTATGTTTAAAATAAACTGAGAGAATGGATTAAAATCTTCAAAATAGTTAAAAGAATTGTTGCTGTGAGTTAAAGAGTTCTGTGAATTATTAAAATTGATGAACAGTAAACATAACGGCGTGTGTGCTTGT
Organism: Pictodentalium vernedei; assembly: GCA_031216915.1. Taxonomy (NCBI): domain Eukaryota; kingdom Metazoa; phylum Mollusca; class Scaphopoda; order Dentaliida; family Dentaliidae; genus Pictodentalium; species Pictodentalium vernedei. The sequence goes on along the minus strand of CM062297.1, from coordinate 508,138,254 downwards.
GTTAAAATTTCATGCATAAATGTTCCCGCGAGAAAGCGATTAAGACCTCCCCATGGAAAAGGTTGTTGCTATTGTAATGATGTGGAGTTTGAAATGACGTGTTGCCCGTTTCCATTGAATCAGATGGGGGGACACAATGTGTTTTTGCAGGGATCCTCTTTACTCTTTCTGTGCATGGTGCACTAATCCACTTCTTTCTCAAGTTTTGACGATGAATAGCACCAAACATGCAGTTAAAAGAAGCATCTGATCCAGATTTGGCTGCTATAACAGTATTTTGTTTACAGGTTGTGTCTGTGTGTTTTTTCTTTCTTGAACGCCGCTTACGTTTTCTCCAATGCATAGCAAACAAAGAAGACTCTAAACATGCACCAAAGGAAACATCCGAAACAATGTTTATATCTTGGTTTTGCTTTAATGTGTGTGAAGCATCAGAACCGTTTACGTGTGTAAGGCACTGAAGGCTTGTTGCTGATGTTTCTGCAGTGGGCCTAGACACGTAATGAGTACTAATTCTGTCTGAGCATCTAATGTTCTTATTTTCAATCGCCAATGCAGACTTCCATGTTTCTTTATGCGCCTCTATGCCAACATCTCCATATTCATTTTTTTCCCCAGTTTCCGGACACTGACAGTTGACTAAGTCTCAGACCTAGCCTTCTGTCTCAGTGTGGCTCGACAATATGGTCCCCAGTTGCGTGTCACCATTCACAATCGAGTTTCCAGGTTCATCTGAAAGACTATGCATGCTGATGTGATGGAAGGAGACATGTGAATCCAAGTTGTGATTATTACAGTTTACCGTTACTGTAACTATCGGTAACTGTGGTGTATCGGTGTTGTAACTTTCATGCAACTCACTTGAGTGTTGCACTGCATCCAAAAGCAAAGCCAGCCTTTTAAATTCAGAAGTAAGAGAGTCTTCTTCATTCTTCTCAAAAGTGTCAGAGGTCTTCTGAATAATGTATCCAGCCCTCTTTTCAGAAATATCTATTGGATGTTCTGACTTTGATAGGATCAATTCTTTTTCGATGTTGCCGTTTGTTGACTGATCCATAAAATTAAAGTTGTTGGATTCTGTTTCGTTATTGCAACTTACATGCTGGTAGCTTGCTTGCATATGGTTCTCCAAGATAAGCATGACGTTTTGTATTGACTGGCGACTAGCATCGAGAACAATTTGTTGATGATCTCTTACCAGCAAATAATTTTCTTCCACGTAATCCTCCCATTTCCTGTTTGTATCTTCTACTGCCATCCAGTAGTTAGTCTCACATGAGGTTTCTTTTTTACGGACTTCCTCTTCAAGGTGTTTTACCTCCTCCCTGAGAAGCTGGACTACATTATACCAGTGATAGTTTTCGAATTCTGGCGTTCGTTTTCCAACTGTGTTTGGAGTTTGACTACCTCGGTCCATGCTCCATATTCTTTGTTTACAAGAAGACTGAACATTTGGTAGATGCATGGTTATTGTACCATCCAGGAGCAAATCAGACCAAAAATCAATGGATAAATTCGTTTTCGATAGTAAGTCATCAAGTTCCAGAAAACCTTTTCGTGCTCTGCGTTTAAGTAATTTGTGGGCTGTATTTTAGTTGATGTGCCTCAATTTCTGGAGCTCTTCAGATGTTGCAGTCTGAATATTTATACGACCCATGTTCCAAACAAAGGCTATCACACCAACAATAAATAAAAATCAAGATTCTTTTATGAATCGGTTGACTTTTTCAGAATGACTATAAAATTGTGTTTTAAAATATTCCCCTTTATTTAACCGACAAGGTACAAAGAAAAGATCTATTTAAATACAGGGGTAAACAATTACAATTAATTGAAAAAGAATGTTGGAAAATAAATACAATTTACAACTATTTCCAATTAGAACTGTATAATACAATAATGCTGGACAGTCAGCAACTTGAATGAATATTTACACATGAGTGTCCAGTCATTGAAGAGTAGAGCTTCCAGTGAGCTGTACTCATGATTAATCAGTCACAATAACAATATACACAAACAATGACTGACAAAACAAAGGCAACAGAAACAATGGCTTGCTGTACATACAAAATATTACAATCGTGAATCTAACATTTGGGAATGAACACAAATAGATTTTGAAACCATCATTCTTTTCTATACATTGGGCGTAAATCATACAACTCTGCTGACAAACAAAACCCCCAAAAGATAATGTTTTCAAAATGTGGATTATTCTACAAGCAAATTGAGATGGCTAAACAAACCGGCTTCCTCTCCATCGGCGTTGAAAAATAATTTACAAAACAATTCTCAGATTCTCCAAAATTACAATATACAAATTATCAAGTGAACGATGGCAAAATTTGTGAATCAGGCAGCGATGAGATACCACCCGATCCAGGTATGCGCTTGTATCGTTCCTTGGGAAGTCATTTTGAGGAAAACAGAAAAAATCAACAATAAGCCGAGAGAAAATTGATAAAAAACACAAACGTTATTCCTCGCATCCAATTAGTCACGGCGACGCCAGTGTTGTAAAATGTGGTTAAAATGTATATCCAAATGATTCGTTGAGGTATTTTGACACTACGTGGAGCATTAAGCTAATCCGAAATAGACGTCTTGTCAGTACCAGTTCTTATCAATGAATGACAATAAAGGGAGAGTGCCCGTCAGTCAACGTATCAAGGGAGATAATATGTTATAACAGTGCATTAACCCAACAGAAGCCTATGTACATAAATGAGGAGAACCTCTCGGTACAACAATAACCCTGGGGAAGAAACAGAATAATATTCTGTAATAAATGTTAAACTCCCAAGAAATTTAATGAAAATTTTTTTTAAAAATAGCCAAAAAGCTTAAGAGTTTAACAGGAAGGGTTCATGGAAGGATAGGGAAGGAATACTTAAACAGTGGAATAATCATTTTTAAAAATGATGACGTCAGGCATATGTCCCGAAATTGGGAAACATAAAATAATTTTATAAATATTATAAAGTTACAGCCCTGAACGTCCAAATCCACTGTTGAACACTTCCTTCATCCAATAACAGACTTGTATCCATCAATTCTTGCATTGATTTGTGTCTGGCATCCTCAAAAAAGGAGATTTAAAGCACAGATGTCATTTCATTGTTGATGACTTTTAGGGCCAAACAAAGAATGATGTTGACGCCAATTCCGGTCACTTCCTGACGTCTGCACATGCACAGAGAGTAAAAGTATGGAGGGCCAGATAGGAAATTTAATTTTCGGTTTTGCAAGCAAATTTTGGGGATTGGGGGGGTTCAAAATTTGTGTTTGGCCCTTAATAACTTTGAGTTAAGCACCAGCTAGTTTGGGCCATTGGTTTACAGTGTAAAAATTCAAGATTTCTTTAAATTAGATTTATTTATTGGTCTTTAAGGTCAGTTTTATTTGCACAATAGCTAATCATGACTGCAACATGGACATCAAGTCAAGCCCAAGAAATCATTTGTACCCATGTTTCCCATTTTAGAGGACTTCCACCACAGACATTGGTTCTCAAGTCCTATTTAACCAGTAAAACCAAGCTCATTTACCACAGTAAAAAAGCAAGGCATCACTTCTCAGTGTTCCCAAAAGAAATTTTTATTAAAATAACCTAGCTGAGATGTACTCTGTAACCAACATACAATTAGAACTAATTGTTGGATAAATGGTTTGGTGTTGGATTTTTTTCTACAAATCCCTATCACACAATATTCAATAAACGTGTACCCACTGAATATCATATGTTGGTCAAAATAACAATATGCACTCTACCTTCACACCAGGATGCAGCCATGCCATTTTAATTATGTCTTCACCAATAATATCTGTCTCACCAAACATAGTCCAACTGTTAATCAGATAATCCTGAAATAAATTTGTGAAAGTTAAGACTTCAAAGCAAACATAATGAAAGAGAACTACAAAACCAATCTGATTAACCCTTTACCTAATGAATTTGCTACATCCATGGTGGTTACGCAAATTTAAATCTACGCGAACGGATGACCGGTTAGCCAAAAGTTGAATCTTGAATGGTAAAGTCTGAGTCACTTAACTGGTAAAGTGCTATTTTTTTTCTCAGCCTCAAGATTTGTTCACACATTTTGTCTTGTCACAATTCATGGGAGAGTGCCTGTAGGTAACAATGCAATTGTAACAATGCAAATCGACAAAGATGAAGTAATTTTACTTACAAGATAATATGAAGGACATCCACGGAATATGAAGGCTTTAACGTTACGTACCTGCAGTTCAGAATAAAGTCCCAAATATGTGTTTCTAGCACTCTTAACAGTTAAGCAGCCTTTCTTGTGTCTTGATAAATTTTCAGACGTTTGTCGTGAGAGGCTATATACATTTCAATTCCATGCAATATATTAATACTTGTTAATGATGAGAAAGCAGTTTCCCAAGAATTTTTACATAGCCGAATGTTCGGTTAGCCATAACCAACCCACCTGAATGGTCAGTCGTTCAGAGTCATTTCTGAAATTTTGCACACTGAGGTTAGGGCCCTGCAAAGATTCGAGATTCAATTTGATTTTGAATCTTAAGTTGCCATTCAGTTCGATTCAAAATGAACAGTACGATTCATTTCCTTTCGAATCTTTTCTCAGGAATATAGATTGCTATCAGTCATCTATGTCATCTCACGGAACGTGCCACCACCCTAATTTCAGTCTCACTTGTCACTACCACTGTTGAAAGAAAGTTAAAAAATTTATAGTAATTTATATATTTTTTATACATACCAATGACCCAGACATAGCTGGTGCTAACTCTTAAAAATATAGGGCCAAACACAAATTTTGCCCCCCAATCCCCAAAATTTGCATCTAAAACCAAAGAAAACATGTCCTGAATGGCCCACCATACTTCACCTCTACTGCGCATGCGCAGTGTCAAGGACGTCCCGAAATTGGCACCATTAATCATTCTTATAACCAGTGCCTGGTAAGCGCTGTGTACACAGCGGGGAGGTATGAGTTCCCAACTCCTGGGAGGGCCATCCCCGTCTGGGTCATTGGTAAGTATAAAAAATATATAAATTACTATAAATTTTTTAACATTTTTATACTGTACCAATGACCCAGACATAGCTGAATAGTAAAAAGGCTGGAGGGCCTAGGACATAGAGCAAGTTCAAATAAGCTCAATTATATAAAATAGAGTCATCCCCTCGAGGGGAAAAGGAGTATTAGGCCTTACATGTATCTTTCTTATTTATGATAAATTAGAAAGACACAACACCTTCCAAAATTGAGCATCATAACATCCATGTACTCTATCAATATCTAGTATAATCCTTATACTAATAATTTTTAAAGTAAACCAATAAATAAAGTTAGTCTAGAGAATAGAGACTCTTTATACTCCTTAAAAGTGTCCGAGGATTGTATAATAACGCCCGTTTGACACGTGATATATTCAAAAGCTATACTTTAAAAACTATGACCTGAATGAATTTTAAAAACATAAACTTATCACTTAAAAACCATCCCAGTAACAGCTCAGAATTACTAACTCCGAAGGAGGTATCCCCTTGTTTTCATAATAAAACAGGTGACCCAAGGGAACACCCTCCCCCCCCCCAACTTCTCCTTGCCCTGGGTCAAATAGCCCAGAGCGAAGAGGGCAGCAGGACGGAGTTACTGCCGGAACATAAAGCCTACATAGCTATAGTAGCAATTGTTAAGTGAATGACATTCTGAGCAGTAGATAATAGACCTAACAATGGAGGCCTCCAGAAATAGACTCAATATTTCTGAGATAAAAATTCATGAATGTGGATGGCTGAGCCCAATGAGCAGCCTTCATAAAATCTATAATAGTGACACTATTAATGTAAGCCCAAGATGTATAAACAGCTCTTACTTCATGAGACGAAATCTCAAGCACAAACTGCTGAGTCAATGATATACCATAAGCAGTACCGATAGTTAATGAAACCATTAGCAATAGAATGGAGCGTAATGTCCTTCTATTAGGCATCAAAGACAGAAGAAGCTTACGTCCGTACTAATAAACTGATATCTGTTTATAAATACGTAAACTCTAACCGGACAGAGTAAAGGCCTATGCCCATACGAAGACGGAAGGAGCTTAATAACAATAGGTTCCGGATACTATTAGGAGCCTGACTCTTAACCAAAAATCCAACCTAAGTAGTAAAGGAAGTAGAGTTTCCGATACTACGAAAGTGAGAATTGTCCACCGAAAGTGCATGAAGCTCACTGACTCCTCAGTAAAAGAGAAGACTAACAGAATTACTGTCTAAAAAGGTCAGAATTTGAAAACTACTGTTTCCAGAGGCTCAAAAATTACTTAGCTAAATAAGAACCGAAGTTAAATTCCGTATAGGAATTTAATCTAAGGATTCTAGGTCAATTTATCGAAAAGTTTCTAACTGACTTAGATAAAGAGACATAAGACTCAATTGTAAACTATCATAGAGTGCATAGGTATGAGATAACATAGACCTATAAACTTAATAGTAACAGGCTGCAGTTGATCTTGTCAAACAAGTATACTAGAAAGTTGCAATGTCTAGTATGGAGGGATCAAAAATATCAACATAATGATCCCTACACCAACGACGGTAGAGCCTCCACTTTAGCCGCATAGTATAGCGAAGAAGAGGTTCTCCTACAGTAAGAAATCGCGTCCATAGCTCGTCCTGAACAAATGCTTGCCGTGCAAGAAGGACCACACAATGGAATACGTGAAGGTTGAGACCTTGCGGGTTGTGATGAAGTTGACACGATTTCCCCAGCGAAAGAAGATCCTCTCATGGAGGAAGTTTTCGCGGTAAGTCCCACAGTAGACACCTGAGTAAATTTACCCACGGTTTCTGTGAAGACAGAGATGCTATCAACAGAATTGTATTGTGAATGTTTATCTTAGCAATACTTGCTGAATCAACAGCGCTGGATGATACGCATATCCTATCATTCCGTCCTATTAGATCAATAGAGCGTTAACAACATAAGCTCAGGGATCCAGACATGCAAACACATACGTCTGCAATTGAATAGTGAGTTGTGTCGCAAATAAATTATCATTGGGCGCTCCCATTGATAGCAAATCTGATTGAATACTTGTTTGTTGAGAGTCCATTCTGACAGCAACAAGCGACCCTTACGTGAAAGGGAGTCTGCTAATACAATCAGACGACCCGGAATATGACGGACCAAAGCAGAACTTGGTGTACTATAACAAACAGAAGGATTCTTTCCGTTAAATTGAATAACGGAATCGAATGAGTGCCTCCCTGGTTCCGGAGATACGCAACTACTGTCGTATTATCGGACAGGATTTGGACATGCGTTTCTGAATAATGTTCATCCAATGACATAGTGCAAGCCAAAATAACAACATTTCCTGGAAGTTAAGTGCTTGCCTAGAAACTGCGGAACCCAAAGACCCTGGCACTTCGAATCCGTTGGGATCAATATTGTACCCCAACCTGTTTGACTGGCATCCATCATAAGCATAAAACTCGGATCCGGCAACTGCAGTGGCACTCTCTGAGTCAACCACCGAATGTTTGCCCCAGCCTGAATCTCTTGTTACACTTGATAGACAAGAGAACGTGTATATCGAGCAATTGATAGATTGTTGAAAGGTTGCCGTCGAAGAGAAGCTTCTCCGAGACCGAAGCGACTCTGCGAGAGTTCTTCACCTTACTATCCACGTGCGTGGATGTAGCTAGGGCTGCGTCACGTCTAACCAACTCCGGATTGCCACTGAAGGGCGGAGTTATACATGGGAAAAACTACTGCCCTTGAAAGAAATCACATTGAGGATCATATCCTGGAATTCTTTCTCTTGAAGACGTAATGATAACGCCTCAGTAAGGTGGTCTACGTATGATAAAGCGTCTAAGTTAAGTCTAATAGACATCATTGTCGTTTCCAACATCGTGGTTGGAACTGACATAGACGGCGAAAAAGATAATTCCCAGTCTTCAGTCCCGCCGTCAAGACGCATAGGAACTCTCGATATGCCCTGTTCTGCCAATATAAATTATTCCCTAGAATTGATTAAAGGCAGAATAGAGCATTGCAGACAAGAAACTAGATTATCATGCTTGGTAGCAAGCTTATATATAGCGTCGTTAAATAATTCGAATGTTCTAATGACATTATTGGACTGTGTCGGCAAGTCAGGGACAATGTCCCTGAACCGATCCAAAACTCCGTGTCCAATGACGCTATTAGTCTCTTATCCAGCATCGCAGCAATGTAGTCCGACGGAACAACATCTGGAAGATAATGCCAGAAGAAATGTATGGCAGCTTCTGTTGTTCCGAAAGGGAAAGCTCGAAATCGTCCGAATCCCTTTCGCCATCCTGTCGGACCCTATAAGTGTTCGGTCGTCCGTACCTGATGCAACAGCGGAGCGCACCGACGCAGCACCGTCGGATTATTCGTGATCCGACTGAGAATCTGTCGTTTGCTGGGATGCTGCGATAAGCTGTGCTATTTTGGATAGCACGTCCGTCACTGAGGCCTGTGGAGAAGCGGTCTTACGATGCTTTGCCGCTGGAAGCTCCGTGTTTCGATACCCCGTGCATACTTGTATTATGCGAGCGAACGGAGTGTATAGGTCTCGTGTCCCTTGGCTACCGGATGGAGTGACCTGTTCGCCGTGGAATCACTGAATGACGAAGCTGGCCGGATACTCAAGGTCACGTAGCCAATGTGCGGTCGTGTGCGCTGCTGTGAGGATGAGGAAGCATTATCGACAGTCTCTCGGACTGTCAATATAACGGAGCGTCCCGAGCGGCGGACATATGCTCCGAATGCGAAATGACTGTACCACAACATCCGGTCCCATATGTTGTTATACGAGAGAGGGACCCCTCTCGCTCGCAGCCCGGACGGACCTGGACGAGCTAGGAACCGGACTAACAGGCTTCCTCCGATCTGACCTCTAATACGTCGTCACTGGGTGTGTACTAAAGTCTATTATAGTGCTCGCATCACCCAGATCTCCTTCCTAGACCACAACGGACGAACCCGACTGCCGAACCATTCGAGGAATGGACGCTACACCGGGTGAGCTAGCGAATGTCAACTCCGTCGATCCTACTAGGGACCTCTTAGGAGATTGACGTATTCCATGAGCACTTATTGCCGCTAGCTCTTCATTATCTATGACGACAGAGGCACACTTTTGAAAGACATCTCAGTAACTTTGCGAACAAGAAACCAGACATGCTTGTTAATAGCAAGCATATAATAATATATATATAGCGTCGTTCAATAATTCAAAAGTTGTGTGACATTATTGGACTGTGTCGGAACTGAGGGATGATGTCCCTGAACCGAACCAAAAATTTCTGTGTCCTCCGACGCTATCAGTTTCTTATCCGACATCGCAGCATTCTGGTCCGACGAAAGAACCTCTAGAAGATAAGTCAGATGACATACACAGCAGCTGATGTTGTTCCGAAAGGGAAAGCTCGAAATCCTCCGAATCCCTTTCGGCATCCCGTCGGACCGGATGAAATTTTCGGACGTCCGTACCCGCTTCCGCGGAGCGTCCCGACCCAGCGTCGTCGGATAATACATGATGCGACAGAGATTCTGTCGATGCTGGGATGCTGCGATAAGCTGTGCTATTTGGGATAGCATGTCCGTCACCGAGGCCTGTGCAGTAGCGGTCTTACGATGCTTTGCTGCTGGAAGCTCCGTGTACGTTGACTCCCGCATACTTTCTTATGCGAATGTCCGGAGTCTGCAGGCCTCGTGTTCCTGGCTACCGGATGGTGTGACCTGGTCGCCGATGATTCTCTGATTGGCGAAGCTGACTGGATATCCGAGGTCACGTAGCCAAGAGCGGTCGTGTGCGCTACCATGAGGATGAGGAAGCCTTATTGACAGTCTCTCCGGACTGACTATATATCGGAGCGTCCCGAGCGGCGGACGTATGCTCCGAATGCGAAACATTTTGTACCACAACATCTGGGGCCAGATGTTGTTGAACGAGAGAGGGGCCTCTCTCGCTCGCAGTCCGGATGGACCTGGACGAGCTAGGAACCGGACTATAAGGCTTCCTCCGTTCTCTCCTCTAATCCGCCATCACTGGGTGTGCATTTTGTTGATTTATAGTGCTCGCATCACCCAAAACTCCTTCTAGACCGCAACGGACGAACCCGGCTGCCGAACCATTCGATGAATGGACGCTACACCGGGCGAGCTAGCGGACGTCAAAGGCCGTCGAACCTACTAGGGTCCTCTTAGGCAATTGACGTATTTACATGAGCACTTTTCCGCTAGCTCTTCATTAATTGTGACGACGGAGGCACACTTTTGGAAGACATCACGGATACATCACCCTGTTCTTGATCGTCTGAAATAGAGATTGATAAAATAGAGTGACCCTGCGGGGAAAGGACCGGAATGGCCATTTCCCCACACATACAGAACAGGAGTTAGTGCGAGCACACTGACTACATTATACAATGATTATGAAAGTCAGAGGAAGATTTCCTCTTATTACAATTGAACAATATCCTTTCATTGTGAAAAGAAAACAAAGTCCTAGTACTCGCACCAACCCCTGACAATCAAAATACATAATAACGTGATCCATTAACATAGAAAAAATAATTGAAATCAAAAAATTTTGAAAAAATATTTTTTCAGAACAGCCCAACTTTCTGAAAAGTAACGTTGAGCCCCAATGGATCCCAAGCCTAAGTGTGGACAAAAAATTCTAAAAATATTTTTAAAAATTTATGCAACACTTACGAACAATAATAATGTATCTAGTTATGATTAAATTAACATCAAGATATTATTTTCAAGAAATCCCCCCTCACACAGAGGGCTGTTGTAAATGTAAACAATAAGTGTAAAAACACCAGAACAAGACTCTAGGCACCCTGGCCCGAAATCAGTTACCAATAATACACTATCTGATGCAAAACAGAGACTTCCTGGGAAGAAACTGCAGAACATCAGATGGTAGATTCAGAACACTACGTCTAACCACCCATAGGTGAAGACGTAAACATGGGGAAAAGAACAGAATTCATTCTGTTATCCAGCTAAAACTCCCAAGAAATTTTAGTAATAATATTACAGAAAATATGCCAAAAGCATGGGAGAATAGCAAGAGGGGACTTAAAGGAAAGGGAGAGAGGAAAACACTGAACAAGCAGTGTAACTTGATAACAAGAATGACCACAACAGGCTGTTGCCTCGAAAATAGGTAACTTAACATAATTTCATTAAAAAAATTTAAGTTACAGCCCTGAATATTTTCTGTCACTCATTTTTCCTCTCCTCCTTCTATATCCTCCTTAGAATCACCATTTCTCTAATATTTATGTGTCTGGTATCATTTAAACTGAGATTTACAGGCACAAAGATCAGTCAGATGTTAACTGATGAAGGGCCAAACAAAGAATGATTAATGGCGCCAATTTCGGGACGTCCTTGACACTGCGCATGCGCAGTAGAGGTGAAGTATGGAGGGCCATTTAGGGCATGTTTTCTTTGGTTTTAGATGCAAATTTTGGGGATTGGGGGGCAAAATTTGTGTTTGGCCCTATATTTTTAAGAGTTAGCACCAGCTATGTCTGGGTCATTGGTACAGTATAAAAATATTTAAGTTTTCCAAATGGTGTCGACGTTGACTCGACAAAGCTCTGCAGCTAGCGCTGTGCAGTGCCTTGTACCAGTGATTCTCACTGTTTCTGTTTTTGAACTATAAGCCTTACTGGGTAATATTTAAACTACATCATCAAGGCATGCCTTCAACAACGGCATGCCTTGATGATGTAGTAAGAATATTTTATCAGTCAGGACTTGCTCCATCACAGTCGGAACAAATAAGGTTTATAGTCCCTCACCCCAATGGGTCATTTTCAAGATGTCTCTAATCCAATTCGAGGTTCAATTTGATTTGAATAATCAACCCGATTCGATTTGAGATTTGATTCAAATAAAAAATGTGCAATTTGCAAGGCCCCACATTAGGTAAAGGGTTAACTTTATTGAAAAGGTGAGGTTCAAAATAGAAATATTTGTAGGTGAGAGCAAAAAAGCTGGAAAAGTGTTAGCTCTACATGATGGTAAATTTATTTATTGGTGTTTAATGCCACATCAGTAGCTAAAGTAGAGTAGGGAGGTTAACTGCAACCATGGGTCAGGATCAGTAGCGTGAGACTACCAAAAATTGCAACCACGCTCCAATAAACACAACCGCAAATTCGCTTTTAAAATTCCAGCATGTTCTAACAGAAATAAAACAAATATCAAATTACCAAAATTAACACGTAATTCACTTAAATGCAATAAGCATTTGCTGACCATTGTCAATCATTTCTATGTAAACGTTTGAATGGAATTAAAAAATAAAACTGTTGAGCATTATACTTGCACCAATGACATTTTCAAGACAAGAAGCCAAGATTTCAGTATTGATACACGAAACTCCACATGATTTCAGTAATATCCATGACCTGTCAACACCAACGGTGGAGCATTGTAAAATGTTCATCTGTTTATCAAATTCATTCTCCTTTGCTGAACTAGAACTTGCCACTTGCTCTTCCTTTACACTGACCGATATATATTTATTTCTACACGTAATTTTGAAAGCTTGAACCTGCTTGAACTCCAAAATCAGTTTCAAATTCACAGTCGGATGGAAATTTAGGGTTACAATGACCTAAATGAGCGACTTTTACTCGATAAAACTTTAAGGGTCGGCATAATTTTTTAGGCTTACCCTAAACATAGTTTGTTTTTGTTTTGTTTTTTGGCCTGACATTTTACAACATTACAGGCATGGATATGTTATAATTATTTATTCATATATTTATTCTGATAGAATCAACAGAAGATGCCTTGTTAGTTGTTAGTAGTTAGGGCCGAACTGTTTTTTATATAAGGATGGTTTCTATATGCTCACAGACAACCGAAACCGCAACCAAGGTTTTTTTTATTTAAAAAATCGAAACCACAACCACAGTGTAAATCCCACAACATCCCAGCTCTAAGCAAAAGCTATATCGTGATGATAAAGGGCCATGTTGGGTAAAACGATTCCACAGAAAGTGAAATATTTACGTGATGGCAGGGCCATATCCAGGAATAATTTGGGGGCACCTGTCCATATATGCTGCAGGCATAACCAAAGACTGTTGGTGGTAGAGACAGAAACTGAAAGTAGGATTACCATACTGAACGCAACAAAAAGACACAAAAGTTGAAATTACCGTAATGCCTCCACGTGCTTTCCGCATACCTGTTCCATGTGGGGTTTTTTTTTATCAGAGTGCTATTGCCTCAGGAGTATTTTTAGTCAGCTAAAGTATCCTAGTTCGGGATTCAAGGGATCAGCTTCGTGTTGGTGTTAGTCAAGTATAATATTTGGCGACAGACTATGCAATGTAGATTTTTCATGATACAATGAGTTTGGGCACCCAAACCGGTATACCGGTACCAAAAACATTCTGGATATGGCCCTGAATGGTAAAGATCTTTCTAATGACAAATAAGTTTGAAAATATTTCAACAGAACCATATCATGTGACCCCCTCATTGGAACGAGCTCATTGAGCTCGTTCCAATAAGGGGTCACATGATATGATTTCGTTGAAATTTTTTGAAAAATTTAAAAAAGTTAAAAAATTTATAGTAATTTATATATTTTTTATACTTACCAATGACCCAGACTTAGCTGGTGCTAACTCTAAAAAATCCAGGGCCAAACACAAATTTTGCCCCCCAATCCCCAAAATTTGCATCTAAAACCAAAAGAAATCATGTCCTAAAGGACCTCCATACTTTGCCCTTACTGCGCATGCGCAGTGTCAAGGACGTTCCGAAATTGGCGCCAATTATCATTCTTACTGGCAGTGCCTGGTCAGCGCTATGTACTCAGCGGGGAGGAAGAGTTCCCAACTCCTGGGAGGGCCATCCCCGTCTGGGTCATTGGTACGTATAAAAAGTTAAAAAATTTATAGTAATTTATATATTTTTTATACTTACCAATGACCCAGACATAGCTGGTGCTAACTCTTAAAATATAGGGCCAAACACAAATTTTGCCCTCCAATCCCCAAAATTTGCATCTAAAACCAAAGAAAACATGTCCTGAATGGCCCTCCACACTTCACCTCTACTGCGCATGCGCAGTGTCAAGGACGTTCCGAAATTGGCGCCATTAATCATTCTAATAACCAAAGCCTAGTAAGCGCTATGTACTCAGCGGGGAGGTAAGAGTTCCCAACTCCTGGGAGGGCGATCCCCGTCTGGGTCATTGGTAAGTATAAAAAATATATAAATTACTCTAAATTTTTTAACATTTTTATACTGTACCAATGACCCAGACATAGCTGAATAGTAAAAAGGCGGGCGGGCCAAGGACATAGAGCAAGATGGAATACGCTCAATTATATAAAATAGAGTCATTCCCTCTAGGGAAAAAGAAGTATTAGGCCTTACATGTATCTTTCTTATTAAGGATAAATTAGAAAGATACAACACCTTCCAAAACTGAGCATCATCCATCCATGTACTCTATTAATATCTAATATAATCCTTATACTAATAATTTTTAAAGTAAGCCAATAAATAAAGTAAGTCTAGAGAATAGAGACTCTTTATACTCCTTAAAAGTGTCTGAGGATTGCATAATCATGTCCGTGGACACGTGCTATATTCAAAGCTATACTTTAAAAACTAAGTCTTGAATGAATTTTTAAAACATAAACTTCTCACTAAACAACCATCCCAATAACAGCTCAGAATTACTAACTCCGGAGGAGGTATCCCCTTGTTTTCATAGTAAAACAGGTGACCCAAGGGAACACCCTCCCCCCCCCCCCCCCCTTTTCTTGCCCTGGGTCAAATAGCCCAGAGCGAAGAGTACAGCAGAACAGAGTCACTGCCAAAACAGACAGCCTACCTAGCTATAGTAGCAACTGTTAAGTGAATGACATTCTGAGCAGTAGATAATAGACCTAACAATAGAGGCCTCCAGAAATGGACTCAATATTTCTGAGATAAAAATTCATGAATGTTGATGGCTGAGCGCAATGAGCAGCCTTCAAAAATCGAAAATAGCGACACTATTAATGTAAGCCCAAGATGTAGAAGAACTCTTACTTCATGAGCCGAAATCTCAAACACAACTGCTGAGTCAAAGATATCACATAAGCAGTATCGATAGTTAATTGAATCCATTAGCAACAGAATGGAGCGTAACGTCCTTCTAATAGGCATCAAAGACAGAAGAAGTTTACGCCCGTAGTAATAAACAGATATCTGTTTATAAATACATAAACTCTAACCGGACAGAGTAAAGGCCTATGCCCGTACGAAGACGGAAGGACCTTAATAACAATAGGTTCCAGATATTAGGAGCCTAACTCTTATGCAAAAATCCAACCTAAATAGTAAAGGAAGTAGTGATTCCGAAACTACGAAAGTGAAAATCATCCACCGATAGTGCATGAAACTCACTGACTCTTCAGTAAAAGAGAAGCCAACAGAATTACTGTCTAAAAGGTCAGAATTTGAAAACTACTGTTTCCAGAGGCTCAAATGATTACTTAGCTAAATAAGAACCGAAGTTAAATTCCATATAGGAATTTAATCTAATGATTCTAAGTCTATTTATCAAAAAGTTACTAACTGACTTAGATAAAGAGACATAAGACTCAATTGTAAACTATCATAGAGTGCATAGGTATGAGGTAACATAAACCTATAACCTTAATAATAACAGGCTGCAGTAGATCTTGTCAAACAAGTATACTAAAAAGTTGCAATGAGTAGTATGGAGGGATCAACAATATGAACATAGTGATCCCTACACCAACGACGGAAGAGCCTCCACTTTAGCCGCATAGAATAGCGAAGAAGAGGATCTCCTATAGTAAGAAATCGCGTTCAAAGCTCGTCCAGTACAATGCTTACAATGCAATACAGACCACACAACGGAATACGTGAAGGTTGCGACCTTGCGGGTTGTGATAAAGATGACACGATTTTACCCAGCGAAAAAAGATCCTCTCATTGAGGAAGATTTCGCGTTAAGTCTCACAATAGACATCAGAGTAAATTTACCCACGGTCTCTGTGAAGACAGAGATGCTATCAACAGAAATGTATTGAGGTTGTTTATCTTAGCAATACTTGCTGAAACAACAGCGCCGGAGGATACGCATATCCTATCATTCCGTCCTATTAGATCAATAGAGCGTTAACAACATTAGCTCAGAGATCCGGACAAGCAAACACATACGTCTGCAATTGATTAGCAAGCTGTGTCGTAAATAAATTATCATTGGGCGCTCCCATTGATAGCAAATCTGATTGAATACTTGTTTGTTGAGAGTCCATTCTGATGGCAACAAGTGACCCATAAGTGAACGGGAGTCCGGTAAAACAATCAGACGACCCGGAATATGACGGACCGAAACAGAACTTGGTGTACTATAACAAACAGAAGGATTCTTTCCATTAAATTGAATAACGGAAACGAATGAGTGCCTCCCTGGTTCCGGAGATACGCCACTACTGTCGAATTAACGGACAGGATTTGGACATGCGTTTCTGAATAATGTTCATCCAATGACATAAAGCAAGCCTAAAAAAACATTATTCCGCGGAAGATAAGTGCTTGCTTAGAGACTGCGGAACCCAAAGACCCTGGCACTTCGAATCCGTTGGGATCAATATTATATCCCAACCTGTTTGACTGGCAACCGTCATAATTATAAAACTCGGATTCGGCAACTGCAGTAGCACTCTCTGAGTCAACCACCGAATGTTTGCCCCAGTCTGAATCTCTTGCAACACTAGATAGACAAGAGAACGTGTAAATCGAGCAATTCATGGATTGCTGAAAAGTTGCCGTCGAAGAGAAGCTTCTCCGAGAACGAAGCGACTCTGAGAGAGTTCTTCACCTTACTATCCACGCGCGTGGATGTAGCTAGGGCTGCGTCACGTCTAACCAACTCCAATCAGCCACTGAAGGGCGGAGTTATACGTGAACAAACTACTGCCCTCAAAAGAAATCACATTGAGGATAATATCCCGTAATACTTTTCTTGAAGACGTAATGATAACGCCTCAGTAAGGTGGATTACGTATGATAAAGCGTCTAAGTTAAGTCTACTAGACATCATTGTCGTTTCCAACATTGTGGTTGGAAAAGACATAGACGGCGAAAAAGAATATTTCCAGTCTTTAACCACGCCGTCTAGACGCATATGAACTCTCGGTACGCCCTGTTCTGCCAAAATAAATTATTCGTATAGATGATAAAAAGGCAGAAATGAGCATTGCGGACAAGAAACTAAACTATCATGCTTGGTAGCAGGCTTATATGTATATATAGCGTCAATAAATAATACACATGTTCTAATGACATTATTGGCCTGTGTCGGTAAGTCAGGGACAATGTCCCTGAACCGATCCAAAATTCCGTGTCCAATGACGCTATAAGTCTCTTATCCAACATCAAAGCAATGTAGTCCGAAATAACAATCACTGGAAGATAATGCCGGAAGATATGAATGGCAGCTTCCGATGCTACGAAAGGGAAAACTCGAAATCTTTCGAATCCCTTTCGCCATCCTGTCGGACCCTATAAAGCGTTCGGTCGTCCGTACCTGATGCAACCGCGGACCGCACCGACCCAGCGCCGTCAGATAATTCCTGATTCGACTAAGAAACTGTCGATTGCTGGGATGCTGCAAAAAAACTGTGCTAACTAGGATAGCACGTCCGTCACTGAGGCCTGTGGAGAAGCGGCCCTACAATGCATTGCCGCTGGAAGCTCCGTGATCGTTACCCCGTGCATACTACTAATATGCGAGCGAACGGAACGTATAGGCCTCGTGTCCCTTGGCTACCGGATGGCGTGACCTATTCGCCATGGAATCACTGAACGACGAAACTGATCGGATACTCGAGGTCACGTAGCCAATGTGCGGTCGTGTGCCCTGCTGTGAGGATGAGGAAGCATTATCGACAGTCTCTCGGACTGTCAATATAACGGAGCGTCCCGACCGACGGACATATGCTCCGAATGTAAAATATCTGAACCACAACATGCGGTCCCCTATGTTGTTGGACGAGAGAGGGACCTCTCTCGCTCACAGCCCGGACGGACCTGGACAAGCCAGGAACCGGACTAACAGGCTTCCTCCGATCTGTCCTCAATCCGCCGTCACTGGGTGAGTACTAAAGTAATTATAGTACTCGCATCACCCAAATCTCCTTCCTAGACCGCAACGGACGAACCCGGCAGCCGAACCATTTGATGAATGTATGCTACACCGGGTGAGTTAGCGAATGTCACTCCGTCGATCCTACAAGGGACCTCTTAGGCAATAGACATATTCCATGAGCACTTATTGCCACTAGCTCTTCATTAACTATGACGACAGAGGCACACTTTTGAAAGACATCTCCGTAACTTTGCAAACAAGAAACCAGAAATGCTTGGTAATAGCAAGCATATAATAATAATATATATAGCGTCGTTCAATAATTCGAAAGTTTGTGTGACATTATTGGGCTATGTCGGAACTGAGGGACGATGTCCCTGAACCGAATCAAAAATTTCTAAGTCCACCGACGCTATCAGTTTCTTATCCGGCATCGCAGCATTCTGGTCCGACGAAAGAACCTGTAGAAGATCAAGTCAGATGACATACACAACAGCATATGTTGTTCCGAAAGGGAAAGCTCGAAATCCTCCGAATCCCTTTCGGTATCCCGTCGGACCGGATGAAATTTTCGGACGTCCGTACCCGCTTCCGCGGAGCGTCCCGACCCAGCATCGTCGGATAAAACATATGCGACAGATTCAGTTGATGCTGGGATACTGCGATAAACTGTGCTATTTAGGAAAGCACGTCCGTCCCCGAGGCCTGTGCAGTAGCGGTCTTACGATGCATTGCCGCCGGAAGCTCCGTGTACGTTGACTCCCGCACACTTTCCTATGCGAACGTCCGGAGTCTGCAGGCCTCGTGTCCCTGGCTACCGGATGGTGTGACCTGGTCGCCGATGATTCTCTGACTGGTGAAGCTGACTGGATATCCGAGGTCACGTAGCCAAGAGCGGTCGTGTGCGCTACCATGAGAATGAGGAAGCCTTATTGACAAGTCTCTCCGGACTGACTATATGTCGGAGCTTCCCGAGCGACGGACGTATGCTCCGAATGCGAAACATTTTGTACCACAACATCTGGGGCCAGATGTTGTTGTACGAGAGAGGGGCCTCTCTCGCTCGCCGTCCGGATGGACCAGAACGAGCTATGAACCGGACTAAAAGGCTTCCCCCGTTCTCCCTCTAATCCGCGGTCACTGGGTGTGCATTTGGTTGATTTATAGTGCTCGCATCACCCCAAAACTCCTTCTAGACCGCAACGGACGAACCCGGCTGCCGAACCATTCGATGAATGGACGCTACACCGGGCGAGCTAGCGGACGTCAAAGGCCGTCGAACCTACTAGGGTCCTCTTAGACAATTGGCGTATTTACATGAGCACTTTTCCGCTAGCCCTTCATTAATTGTGACGACGGAGGCACACTGTTGGAAGACATCACAGATACATCACCCTAATCTTGATCGTCTGAAACAGAAATTGATAAAGTAGAGTGACCCTGCGGGGAAAGGACCGGAATGTCCAATTCCCCACTAACATACCGTGACATACGCTTCCCATGTTGTCATCGAAATCATACGATACAGAACAGGAGTTAATGCGAGTACACTGACCACATATAGAATGATTATAAAAGTCAGAGGAAGACTTCCTCTTATTACAATTGATCAAAATCCTTTCAATGTGAAAAGAAAACAAAGTCCTGGTACTCGCACCAACCCCTGGCAATCAAAATACATAATAATAATACGATCCATTAATATAGGAAAAATAATTGAAATCAAAATATTTTGAAAAAATATTTTTTCAGAACAGCCCAAGTTTCTGAAAAGTAACGTTGAGCCCCAATGGATCCCAAGCCTAAGTGTGGACAAAAATTTTAAAAATATTTTAAACAATTTATTCAACACTTACGAACAATAATAATGTATCTAGTTATGATTAAAATAACATCAAGATATTATTTTCAAGAAATCCCCCCCTCACACAGAGGGGTGTTGTAAATGTAAACAATGAGTGTAAAAACACTAAAATAAGACTCCAGGCACCCAGGCCCGGAATCAGTTACCAAAAATACACTATCTGATGCAAAACAGAGACTTCCAGGGAAGAAACTGCAGAACATCAGATGGTAGATGCAGAACACAACGCCTAACCACCCGTAGGTGAAGACGTAAACATGAGGAAAAGAACAGAATTCATTCTGTTATTCAGCTAAAACTCCCAAGAAATTTTAGTAATAATAATTACAGAAACTATGCCAAAAGCATGGGAGAATAGCAAGAGGGGACTTAAAGGAAAGGGAGAGAGGAAAACACTGAAAAATCAATGTAACTAAATAACCAGAATGACAACAAAATGGCTGCTGCCTCGAAAATAGGTAACTTAACATAATTTCATTAAAAAAATTTTAAGTTACAGCCCTGATAATATTCTGTCACACATTTTTCCTCTCCTCCTTCTCTATCCTCCTTAGAATCACCATTTCACTAATATTTATGTGTCTGGCATCATTTAAACTGAGATTTACAAGCATAAAGATCAGTCAGATGTTAACTGATGAAGGGCCAAACTTAGAATGATTAATGGCGCCAATTTCGGAACGTCCTTGACACTGCGCAGTAGAGGTGAACTGTGGAGGGCCATTCAGGACATGTTTTCTTTGGTTTTAGATGCAAATTTTGGGGATTGGGGGGCAAAATTTGTGTTTGGCCCTATATTTTAAGAGTTAGCACCAGCTATGTCTGGGTCATTGGTACAGTATAAAAATATATATAAATTACTATAAATTTTTTAACATTTTTATACTGTACCAATGACCCAGACTTAGCTGAATAGTAAAAAGGCTGGAGGGCCTAGAACATAGAGGAAAATCCAATAAGCTCAACTATATAATATAGAGGCAACCCCTCAAGGAGAAAAGGAGTATTAGGCTTTACATGTATCTTTCTTATTTTATGTTAAATTAGAAAGATCCAATACCCTTCATAATTGAGCACAATAACATTCATGTTCTCTATTAACATCCAGTATAACCCTTTATACTAATTATTTTTAAAGTAAGCCAATAAATAAAGTTAGTCCAGAGAATTGAGACTCTTTATATTCTTTAAAAGTGTCCGAGGATTGTATATTAACGCCCGTTTGACACTTGACATATACAAATGCTTCACACCGAGCTACACTTTAAAAATATGACATGAATGAATTTTAACATTAATATTACACTTTGAAACCATCCCGGAAACGACTCAGAAATACTGACTTCGGAGGAGGCATTCCCTTGCTTTTTACTATAAAGCAGGTGACCTAAGGGAACACCCTCCCCCCCCCCCTTCCCCTTGCCCTGGGTCAAATAGCCCAGAGCGAAGAGGGCAGCCGGACGGAGTCACTGCCGGAACAGAAAGCCTGCATAACTATAGTTGCAACTGCTTAGTGGACGACATTCTGAGCAACAGATAACGGACCTAAACAATGCAGGTCACCAGAAATGGACTCAATATTTCTGAGATAAAAATTCGTGAATGTGGATGGCTGAGACCAATAAGCAGCCTTCATTAAATCTGTAATAGCAATACTATTAGCGTAAGCCCAAGAAGTAGCAAGAGCTCTTACTTCATGAGCCAAAATCTTAAGCACAGACTGCTGAGAAGAAGATAAATTTTCATAAGCAGTACGGATAGTTAATTGAATCCATCGAGCAATAGAATGGACCGAAATGTCCTTTCTATTAGGCATCAGAGACAGAAAGAAACGTTTTCGTCCCTTTCTGATAAACTGAGATCTCTGTTTATAGATACGTAACGCTCTAACAGGACAGAGTAAAGGCCTACGCCCGTCTGAAGACGGAAGAGCCTTAATAACAATAGGTTCCGGATATTTATTAGGAGCCTGATTCTTAGCTAAAAATCCCACATTAGTAGTGAAGGTGATAGTGTTCCCGACACTACGATAGTGAGAATCATCCACCGACAGTGCATGAAGCTCACTGACTCTTCTAGCAGAAGAGAAAGCTAAGAGAAAAGCTGTCTTATAAGACAAGAATTTGAAATCTACTGTCCCAAGAGGTTCAAATGGCTTTTCCTTCAGTTTAAGAAGAACCCAAGCTAAATTCCACTTAGGAATTAACCTAAGAGTTCTGGGTCTATTTATCGAAAAGTTTCTTACTAACTTAGATAAAGAGACATTAGATCCAATTTGTAAACTATCATGATGTGCATAGGTATCAGATAACATAGACCTATAACCCTTAATAGTAACAGACTGCAGTTTGATTTCGTCAAACAAGTATACTAGAAAGTTTGCAATATCTGGTATGGAGGGATCAAAAATATCAACAGAATGATCCCTACACCAATGAGACGAAAAACCTTCCACTTAGCCGCATAGTTTAGTGAAGAGGAGGTCCTCCTACAGTTAGAAATCGCGTCCACTGCTCGTCCTGTAAAGTGCTTGCCATGCAAGAAGGACCGCACAACGGAAAAACATGAAGGTTGAGACCTTGCAGGTTGTGATGGAGTTGATGCGATTTCCACTGCGAAAGAAGATCCTCCCGTGGAGGAAGCTTTCGCAGTAGGTCCCACAACAGACACCTGAGTAGATTTATCCACGGTCTCTGTGGAGACAGAGATGCTACCAACAGAATCTTGCACTGAGATTGTTTTATCTTTAGCAATACTTGCTGAATTAACGGCGCTGGAGGATACGCATATCCTATCATTCCATCCCAAGGGATCGACAGAGCGTCTACTGCAAATGCTCTTGGATCCGGACATGGAGACACATACGTCTGCAACTGATTGTTGAGATGTGTCGCAAATAAGTCTATCATTGGCCGTTCCCACTGGTAGCAAATCTGATTGAATACTTGTTTTTTGAGAGTCCACTCCGACGGCAACAAGCGACACTTTCGTGAAAGGGAGTCTGCTAGTACATTCAGACGACCCGGTATATGACGGACCGAAAGAAGAACCTGATGTTCTAGAGCAAACAGAAGGATTCTTTCCGTTAGACTGAACAACGGAATTGAATGAGTGCCTCCCTGATTCCGTATATACGCCACTACTGTCGTATTGTCGGATAGGATTTGGACATGAGCATTGTGAATAATGTCCATCCAATGACGTAACGCAAGCCAAATTGACATCATTTCCTTGATGTTTATGTGCTTGCCCAGGAATTGTGGATCCCAAAGACCCTGGCATCTCGAATCCGTTGGGATCAATGATGCACCCCAAACTGTTTGACTGGCATCCGTCATAATGGTAAAACTCGGATCCGGCAACTGCAGCGGAACTCCCTGAGTTAACCACTGAATGTTTGCCCAAGTCTGAATCTCTCGTTTCACTTGATCTGACAAGAGAACGTCTATGTCGAGCGAATGAATTTTCACACTCCAATTCTGAGTCAAGAAAATTTGGAGAGGATGCGTGCGTAACCGCCCCATCGGAATGAGATCCACAGCGGCTCCGCACAGACCTATCAGTCTCATGAACTCCCTCGCTGTGACTTTGTCTGCGTGCAGACTATAGCGAGCGTAACAACTGACTAATTTCGCTCTGGTTAACGGCAGACGAACGAGATTGTTGTGCGTCTCAAAGCTCATTCCCAGATGTGTGAATGACTTGGACGGCACCAGATCCGACTTCTCCTCGTTTATTATAAAACCGAGACGTCGGAGCAATAGAAGCAGATTCTGCACATCGTTCTGAAACGTTAACTCGTTGCCGTACCTCTGAAGAATGTCGTCCAGGTAGGCCGACGTTACCGCAGACGAATGAGCTCGGAAATACATCATTACCGAGTTCATTACCCGAGTGAAAGCCCAGGATGCTAGATTCAATCCGAAGCACATCGCCTGGAATTGATACACCACCCCTAGGACTGCGAAGCGTAGATACTTTCTGAATGTCGGATGTACCATGACGTGAAAGTACGCATCTTTGAGATCTATGCTTGTTGCATAATCGTTCACCCGAATACTCGCTCTGACCGATCGAATCGTCTCCATATAAAACTTCGGAGCGACGATCAGCTTGTTTATCCAGTTCAAATCTATGACTGGACGGAACGAGCCGTCTGGTTTCGGAACCAGAAACAGATGGCTGTAGAATCCTGGTGTCTCCTGGTTTTCTACGACCTCTACCGCGTTCTTCATTAAAAGAGACTGCACCTCTGATAACAGAGCGTCTCTTTTCTGCGGATTTGACGGAAGTTGAGTCCATTTTGGACTTCGAGTTAATGGAGGCTTTCGTTTGAAGGATATCTTTAGACCTTCCGAAATCACCCCTCTCACCCAAGGGCCGTCCGTAATCGACCCCCACTCTTGTGAAAAACTCGACAACTTTCCGCCAACCGGCACGCGATAGAGGTTGGAGCCATCACCTCCTGGACCTGCGAGGCCTGCGGTAGGAGAAACCACATCCTCCATGACCCGCACCTCGTCCCGTCGACCTCGGGGCATCTGACCGGTTGTCCCGGCCCGAAGGACGTCCCGAACATGAGTCGCTGCATTGACGGTCTCTTGAATAAGACCAAGAGGACGCACCGGAACCTCTATAGGAACCTCTCTTGGGCGCATTAGACCCAGAAGTGCCTGTCTTACTCTTATCTGCCGTGTCTGACTTCTTAGAAGCAGATTTGAACAGCAGAGAATCCGAAGCTTCCTTAGTAATTTTATCGTAAATTGCAGAAAGCTTGCCGTCGAAGAGAAGTTCTCCAGAGACCGAAGCGACTCTGAGAGAGTTCTTCACCTTACTATCCACGAGTGTGGATGTAGCTAGGGCTGCGTCACGTCTAACCAACTCCAGGTTTGCCACTGAAAGGGCGGAGTTACACGTGGAATAAGCTACTGCCCTTGAAAGAAGTCTTAACGAGGATTGTATATCCTGGAATTCTTTCCCTTGAAGACGCAGTGATAACGCCTTAGTAAGGTGGTCTGCGTAAGATAAAGCATCTAAACTGGCTCTGTTAGACGAAATAGTTGTCTCCAACACCGCGGTTGGAATAGATGCAGACGACGGTAATGATAATTCTAAGTCTTCCGCCTCGTCGTCCATACGCAGAGGAACTATCGGGATACCATGTCCTGCCGTATCGAATTTATTCCTTGCATTAATGAAAGGCAGGTTGAGAGTATTGGCGGACAAGAAACCTGCTTTTCCTGTTTTGGAAGCAAGTTTGAATATAGCGTCGTTCAATAATTCAAATGTTCTTGCAACATTATTGGACTGAGACGGAAACTCGGGAGCGATATCCCTGAACCGCTCAAAGAAATCAGAGTCCAATGACGCTATAATTCTCTTGTCCGGAACCGCAGCAGTCTGGCCCGACGGAACAACTTGAGGAAGAAAGTGCCAGATGAAGTCCATGGCAGCTTTATGTTGTTCCGAAAGGGATAGCTCCAAGTCATCCGTATCCCTTTCACCATCCGGTCGGACCTCATGATGCTCCCGGTCGTCTGCCCCCGATGCTTCGGCGGAGCGTACCGACCCAGCGTCGTCGGATAATTCCCGATCCGACACCGTTTCTGTCGGTTGCTGGGATGCTGCGATAAGTTGTGCTATTTGAACAAGCACGTCCGACATCGAGGCCTACGGAGGCGCAGTCTTTCGCTGCTTCGCCGAGGGCAGCTCCGCATCTGGTGACTCCCGCATACTCTTCCTATGCGAACGTCCGGAGTCCACCGGCCTCGTGTCCCTGGCTACCGATGGCGTGACCTGGTCGCCGAAGAATCCCTGATCGGCGAAGCTGGTAATATATCGGCGGTCACGTAGCCAAGGTGCGGACGTGTGCGCTGATGAGAGGAAGAAGCCTGAGCAGTCTCCGCGGACTGCCTATACAACGGAGCGTCCCGAGTGACGGACGTGTGCTCCGCTTGCGACACATTTTGTACCACAACATCTGGTCCCAGATGTTGTTGTACGAGAGAGGGGCCTCTCTGGCTCGCGGCCCAGCTGGACCTAGACGAGCTAGGAACCGGACTCGAAGGCTTCCTCCTATCTCTCCTACTATCCGCCGTCACTGGGTGTGCACGTTGAATGTTTATAGTGCTCGCATCACCCAACATTTCCTTCTGGACCGCATCGGAAGAACCCGGCTGCCGAACCATTCGGTGAATGGACGCTACACAGGGCGAGCTAGCGGACGACATTTGTCTTATCTCCATGAGCACTTTTGCCGCTAGCTCTGTATTCATTTGTGACGACGGAAGCGCACTTGCGGAAGATAACATGGAAGCATCACCCTGTTCTTGTTCCTCTGAAATAGAAACTGATAGAGTAGAGTGACCCTGCGGAGAAAGAGCCGGCATAGCCCTTTCTCCACTAACAACATATCGTGACACACGTTTCCAATGTTTGTCATCCCAATATTGACATATAGAACAGGGATTAGTGCGAGAACACTGACTACAATTGATACAATGATCATGAAAGTCAGAGGAAGATTTCTTCCTATTACAATTTGAACAATATCCTTTCATTGTGAAAAGTCAACAACAAGTCCTAGTTACTCGCACAAACCCCTAACACAAAGATACATAATAACATGATCCATTAATAATGAAAAAACAATTCAAAATCAAAATAATTTTTGAAAAGTTAAAAAATTTATAGTAATTTATATATTTTTTATACTTACCAATGACCCAGATTTAGCTGGTGCTAACTCTAACAAAACCAGGGCCAAACACAAATTTTGCCCCCCCAATCCCCAAAATTTGCATCCAAAACAAAAAGAAATCATGTCCTAAAGGACCTCCATACTACGCCCCACTGCGCATGCGCAGTGTCATGGACGTCCCGAAATTGGCGCCAATTATCATTCTTACTGGCAGTGCCTGGTCAGCGCTATGTACTCAGCGGGGAGGCAAGAGTTCCCAACTCCTGGGAGGGCCATCCCCGTCTGGGTCATTGGTAAGTATAAAAAATATATAAATTACTATAAATTTTTTAACATTTTTATACTGTACCAATGACCCAGACTTAGCTGAATAGTAAACAGGCTGGAGAGCCTAGGACATAGAGGAAAATCCAATAAGCTCAACTATATAATAAAGAGGTAACCCCTTAAGGAGAAAAGGAGTATTAGGCTTTACATGTATCTTTCTTATTTAATATTAAATTAGAAAGATACAATACCCTTAATAATTGAGCACAATAATATTCATGTTCTCTATTAACATCCAGTATATCCCTTATACTAATTATTTTTAAAGTAAGCCAATAAATAAAGTAGTCCAGAGAATTGAGACTCTTTATAGTCATTTAAAAGTGTCCGAGTATTGTAAATTAAAGCCCGTTTGACACTTGACATAAACAAATGCTTCACACCGAGCTACACTTTAAAAATATGACATGAATGAATTTTAACATTAATATTACACTTTAAAACCATCCCGGAAGCGACTCAGAAATACTGACTTGGAGGAGGCATTCCCTTGCTTTTCACTATAAAGCAGGTGACCTAAGGGAACACCCTCCCCCCCCCCCCCCTTCCCCTTGCCCTGGGTCAAATAGCCCAGAGTGAAGAGGGCAGCCGGACGGAGTCACTGCCGGAACAGAAAGCCTGCATAACTATAGTTGCAACTGTTTAGTGGACGACATTCTGAGCAACAGATAACGGACCTAAACAATGCAGGTCTCCAGAAATAGACTCAATATTTCTGAGATAAAAATTCGTGAATGTGGATGGCTGAGACCAATAAGCAGCCTTCATTAAATCTGTAATAGCAACACTATTAGCATAAGCCCAAGAAGTAGCAAGAGCTCTTACTTCATGAGCAGAAATCTTAAGCACAGACTGCTGAGAAGAAGGTAAACTCTCATAAGCAGTACGGATAGTTAATTGAATCCATCTAGCAATAGAATGGACCGAAATGTCCTTTCTATTAGGCATCAAAGACAGAAAGAAACGTTTCCGTCCCTTTCTGATAAACTGAGATCTCTGTTTATAGATACGTAACGCTCTAACAGGACAGAGTAAAGGCCTACGCCCGTCTGAAGACGGAAGAGCCTTAATAACAATAGGTTCCGGATATTTATTAGGAGCCTGATTCTTAGCTAAAAAACCCACATTAGTAGTGAAGGTGATAGTGTTCCCGACACTACGATAGTGAGAATCATCCACCGACAGTGCATGAAGCTCACTGACTCTTCTAGCAGAAGAGAAAGCTAAGAGAAAAGCTGTCTTATAAGATAAGAATTTGAAATCTACTGTCCCAAGAGGTTCAAATGGCTTTTCCTTCAATTTAAGAAGAACCCAAGCTAAATTCCATTTTGGAATTAATCTAAGAGTTCTGGGTCTATTTATCGAGAAGTTTCTAACCAACTTAGATAAAGAGACATTAGATCCAATTTGTAAACTATCATGATGTGCATAGGTATCAGATAACATAGACCTATAACCCTTAATAGTAACAGGCTGCAGTTTGATTTCGTCAAACAAGTATACTAGAAAGTTTGCAATGTCTGGTATAGAGGGATCAAATATATCTACAGAATGATCCCTACACCAACAACGAAAAACCTTCCACTTAGCCGCATAGTTTAGCGAAGAGGAGGTCCTCCTACAGTTAGAAATCGCGTCCACTGCTCGTCCTGTAAAGTGCTTGCCATGCAAGAAGGACCGCACAACGGAAAAACGTGAAGGTTGAGACCTTGCGGGTTGTGATGGAGTTGGCGCGATTTCCCCTGCGAAAGAAGATCCTCCCGTGGAGGAAGCTTTCGCGGTAGGTCCCACAACAGACACCTGAGTAGATTTATCCACGGTCTCTGTGGCGACAGAGATGCTGCCAACAGCATCTTGCATTGAGATTGTTTTATCTTTAGCAATACTTGTTGAATTAACGGCGCTGGAGGATACGCATATCCTATCATTCCGTCCCAAGGGATCGACAGAGCGTCTACTGCAAATGCTCTTGGATCCGGACACGGAGACACATACGTCTGCAACTGATTGTTGAGATGTGTCGCAAATAAGTCTATCATTGGCCGTTCCCATTGGTAGCAAATCTGATTGAATACTTGTTTTTTGAGAGTCCACTCCGACGGCAACAAGCGACCCTTTCGTGAAAGGGAGTCTGCTAGCACATTCAGACGACCCGGTATGTGATGGACCGAAAGAAGAACGTGATGTTCTAGCGCAAACAGAAGGATTCTTTCCGTTAGATTGAACAACAGAACTGAATGAGTGCCTCCCTGATTCCGTATATACGCCACTACTGTCGTATTGTCGGATAGGATTTGGACATGAGCATTGTGAATAATGTCCATCCACTGACGTAACGCAAGCCAAATTGACATCATTTCCTTGATGTTTATGTGCTTGCACAGGAATTGCGGATCCCAAAGACCCTGGCATCTCGAATCCGTTGGGATTAATGATGCACCCCAACCTGTTTGACTGGCATCCGTCATAATGGTAAAACTCGGATCTGGCAACTGCAGCGGAACTCCCTGAGTTAACCACTGAATGTTTGCCCAAGTCTGAATCTCTTGTTTCACTTGATCTGACAAGAGAACGTCTACGTCGAGCGAATGAATTTTCACACTCCAATTCTGAGTCAAGAAAATTTGGAGAGGACGTGTGCGTAACCGCCCCATCGGAATGAGATCCGCAGCGGCTCCGCACAGACCTATCAGTCTCATAAATTCTCTCGTTGTGACTTTGTCTGCGTGCAGACAATAGCGAGCATAACAACTGACTAATTTCGCTCTGGTTAACGGCAGACGAACGAGATTGTTGTGCGTCTCGAAGCTCATTCCCAGATGAGTGAATGACTTGGACGGCACCAGATCCAACTTCTCCTCGTTTACTATAAAACCCGAGACGTCGGAGCAATAGAAGTAAATTCTGAACATCGTTCTGAAGCATTAACTCGTTGCCGTACCTCTGAAGAATGTCGTCCAGGTAGGCCGACGTTACCGCAGACGAATGAGCTCAGAAATAGATCATTACCGAGTTCATTACCCGAGTGAAAGCCCAGGGTGCTAGATTCAATCCGAAGCACATCGCCCGGAATTGATACACCACTCCTAGGACTGCGAAGCGTAGATACTTTCGGAATGTCGGATGTACCATGACGTGAAAGTACGCATCTTTGAGATCTATGCTTGTTGCATAATCGTTCACCCGAATACTCGCTCTGACCGATCGAATCGTCTCCATATAAAATTTCGGAGCGACGATCAGCTTGTTTATCCAGCTCAAATCTATGACTGGACGGAACGAGCCGTCTGGTTTCGGAACCAGAATCAGATGGCTGTAGAATCCCGGAGTCTCCTGGTTTTCTACGACCTCTACCGCGTTCTTCATTAAAAGAGACTGCACCTCTGATAACAGAGCGTCTCTTTTCTGCGGATTTGACGGAAGTTGAGTCCACTTTGGACTTCGAGTTAATGGAGGCTTTCGTTTTGAAGGATATCTTTAGACCTTCCGAAGTCACTCCTCTCACCCAAGGGTCGTCCGTAATCGACGCCCATTCTTGTGAAAAGCTCGACAACCTTCCGCCAACCGGTACGCGATAGAGCTTTAAGCCATCACCTCTTGGACCTGCGAGGCCTGTGGTAGGAGAAACCACGTCCTCCACGACCCGCACCTCGCCCCGTCGACCTCGGGGCGTCCGACTGGTTGTCCCGGCCCGAAGGACGTCCCGAACGAGAGTCGCTACCCTGGCGGTCTCTCGCATAAGACCAAGAGGACGCACCGGAACCTCTATAGGAACCTCTCTTGGGCGCATTGGACCCAGAAGTGCCTGTCTTATTCTTGTCTGCTGTATCCGACTTCTTAGAAGCAGATTTGAACAACAGAGAATCCGAAGCTTTCTTTGTAATTTTATCATAAATAGCAGAAAGCTTGCCGTCAAAGAGAAGATCTCCGGAGACCGAAGCGACTCTAAGAGAGTTTTTCACCTTAGTATCCACGAGTGTGGATGTAGCTAGGGCTGCGTCACGTCTAACCAACTCCAGATTTGCCACTGAAAGGGCGGAGTTACACGTGGAATAAGCTACTGCCCTTGAAAGAAGTCTTAAAGAGGACTGAATATCCTGAAACTCTTTCCCTTGAAGGCGCAGTGATAACGCCTTAGTAAGGTGATCTGCGTAAGATAAGGCATCTAAATTGGCTCTGTTAGACGCAATAGCTGTTTCCAACACCGCGGTTGGAATAGAAGCCGACGACGGTAATGATAGCTCTAAGTCTTCCGCCTCGTCGTCCATACGCAGAGGAACTCTCGGGATACCCTGTCCTGCCGTGTCGAATTTATTCCTTGCATTAATGAAAGGCAGGTTGAGAGTATTAGCGGACAAGAAACCTGCTTTCCCCGTCTTGGAAGCAAGTTTAAATATAGCGTCATTCAATAATTCAAATGTTCTTGCAACATTATTGGACTGCGACGGAAACTCGGGAGCGATGTCCCTGAACCGCTCAAAAAATTCAGAGTCCAATGACGCTATAATCCTCTTGTCCGGAACCGCAGCAGTCTGGCCCGACGGAACAACTTGAAGGAGAAAGTGCCGGATGAAGTCCACGGCAGCTTTATGTTGTTCCGAAAGGGATAGCTCCAAATCATCCGTATCCCTTTCACCATCCGGTCGGACCTCATGATGCTCCCGGTCGTCCGCCCCCGATGCTTCGGCGGAGCGTACCGACCCAGCGCCGTCGGATAATTCTCGATCCGACACCGTTTCTGTCGGCTGCTGGGATGCTGCGATAAGCTGTGCTATCTGCACAAGAATGTCCGGCGTCGAGACCTGCGGAGGCGCAGTCTTTCGCTGCTTCGCCGAGGGCAGCTCCGCATCAGATGGCTCCCGCATACTTTTTCTATGCGAACGTCCGGAGTCCATCGGTCTCGAATCCCTGGCTGCCGGATGGTGTGACCTGGTCGCCGAAGAATCCTTGATCGGCGAAGCTGGTAAGATATCGGCGGTCACGCAGCCAAGGTGCGGTCGTGTGCGCTGACGAGAAGAAGAAGCCTTAGCAGTCTCCGCGGACTGCCTATACAACGGAGCGTCCCGAGCGATGGACGTATACTCCGCTTGCGACACATTTTGTACCACAACATCTGGTCCCAGATGTTGTTGTACGAGAGAGGGGCCTCTCTCGCTCGTGGCCCGGCTGGACCTGGACGAGCTAGGAACCGGACTCAAAGGCTTCCTCCGTTCTCGCTTACTATCCGCCGTCACTGGGTGTGCACCTTGTATGTTTATAGTGCTCGCATCACCCAAAATTTCCTCCTGGACCGCATCGGACGAACCCGGCTGCCGAACCATTCGGTGAATGGACGCTACACCGGGCGAGCTAGCGGACGACATTTGTCTAATCTCCATGAGCACTATTGCCGCTAGCTCTGAATTCATTTGTGACGACGGACGCTCACTTGCAGAAGATAACATGGAAACATCACCCTGTTCTTGTTCCTCTGAAATAGAAACTGAGAGAGTAGAGTGACCTTGCAGAGAAAGAGCCGGCATAGCCCTTTCTCCAGAAACAACATACCGTGACACACGTTTCCAATGTTTGTCATCCCAATATTGACATATAGGACAGGGATTAGTGCGAGAACACTGACTACAATTAATACAATGATCATGAAAGTCAGAGGAAGATTTCTTCCCATTACAATTTGAACAATATCCTTTCATTGTGAAAAGTCAACAACAAGTCCTAGTTACTCGCACAAACCCCTGACACAAAGATACATAATAACATGATCCATTAATAAATGAAAAAACAATTGCAAATCAAAATAATTTTGAAAAAATATTTTTTCAGCGAAGCCCAAGTTGCTGAAAAGTAACGTTGAGCCCTGATGGATCCGATGGCAAAGTGTGGTCAAAAATTTTAAATTTATATTAAATAATTAATGAGACACTTACGGATAATACAAATGTATCTTAAAGTGAGATAAACTACACCAAAGGCAAACAGCCCCCCTCAAAAAAGGCTGTTGCCAATGTAAACAAACAGTGTAAAACACCAGAAAACATGACTCCACGCACTGAAAAAACTGGCCCGAAATCAGTCATCAAAATTACACTCTATCTGATGCAAGACAGAGACTCCCAGGGGAGAATCTGCAGAACATCAGATGGAAGATGCAGAACACAACGTTTATACACCCATGGGTGAAAACGTAACTAAGGGGAAAATAACAGAAAACATTCTGTATCCAAGCAACTCTCCCAGGAAAATTTTAGAAATGAACTTTCTCAAAAATATGCCAAAAGCATGGGAGAATTGCAAGGGGGGACTTTAGAAGGCTAGGGGAGAGGAAACACTGAATAAGCAGTGCAACATTTAGCAAGAATGACAACAAGAGGCCCATGCCTCGAAAATAGGCAACTTAACATAATTTCATCAAAAAATTTTAAGTAGAGCCCTGATTATTTTTTGTCACTTCTTTTTCCTCTCCTCCTTCTGTATCCTCCTTAGAATCACCATTTCTCCAAAAATTACGTGTCTGGCATCCTTTAAACTGAGATTTACAAGCACAAAGATCAGTGAGATGTTGACTGATGAAGGGCCAAACAGAGAATGATAATTGGCGCCAATTTTGGGACGTCCGTGACACTGTGCATGCGCAGTGGGGGCGTAGTATGGAGGTCCTTTAGGACATGATTTCTTTTTGTTTTGGATGCAAATTTTGGGGATTGGGGGGCAAAATTTGTGTTTGGCCCTGGTTTTGTTAGAGTTAGCACCAGCTAAGTCTGGGTCATTGGTACAGTATAAAAATATATGTTTTCAGCGAAGCCCAAGTTTCTGAAAAGTAACGTTGAGCCCCAATGGATCCCAAGGCTAAGTGTGGTCAAAAATTTTAAAATTATATTAAATAATTAATGCAACACTTACGGATAATAATAATGTATCTTATAGTGAGATAAACTACTCCAAAGGCAAACAGCCCCCCTCAAAAGAGACTGTTGCCAATGTAAACAAACAGTGTAAAAACACCAGGAAACATGACTCCAGGCACTGACAAAACTGGCCCGAAATCAGTCATCAAAATTACACTCTATCTGATGCAAGACAGAGACTCCCAGGGGAGAATCTGCAGAACATCAGATGGAAGATGCAGAACACGTTTATACACCCATGGGTGAAAACGTAACTATGGGGAAAGTTAAAAAATTTATAGTAATTTATATATTTTTTATACTTACCAATGACCCAGACATAGCTGGTGCTAACTCTTAAAATATAGGGCCAAACACAAATTTTGCCCCCCAATCCCCAAAATTTGCATCTAAAACTAAAGAAAACATGTCCTGAAAGGCCCTCCACACTTCGCCCCTACTGCGCATGCGCAGTGTCAAGGACGTTCCGAAATTGGCGCCATTTATCATTCTAATAACCAGTGCCTGGTAAGCGCTATGTACTCAGCGGGGAGGCAAGAGTTCCCAACTCCTGGGAGGGCCATCCCCGTCTGGGTCATTGGTAAGTATAAAAAATATATAAATTACTATAAATTTTTTAACATTTTTATACTGTACCAATGACCCAGACATAGCTGAATAGTAAAAAGGCTGGAGGGCCAAGGACATAGAGCAAAATGGAATACGCTCAATAAAATAAAATAGAGTCATCCCCTGTAGGGAAAAGAAGTAATAGGCCTTACATGTATCTTTCTTATTTATGATAAATTAGAAAGATACAACACCTTCCAAAAATTGAGCTTCATACATCCATGTACTCTATTAATATCCAATAATCCTTATACTAATAATTTTTAAAGTAAGTCTAGAGAATAGAGACTCTTATACTCCTAAAAGTGTGTGAGAATTGCATAATCATGTCCGTTGACATATGCAATATTCAAAAGCTATACTTTAAAAACTAAGACTTGAATGAATTTTATAAACTTAAACTTCTCACTAAACAACCATCCCAATAACAGCTCAGAATTACTAACTCCGGAGGAGGTATCCCCTTGTTTTCATAGTAAAAACAGGTGACCCAAGGGAACACCCTTCCCCCCCCCCCCCCTTTTTCTTGCCCTGGGTCAAATAGCCCAGAGCGAAGAGGGCAGCCGAACGGAGACACTGCCGAAACAGACAGCCTACCTAGCTATAGTAGCAACTGTTAAGTGAATGACATTCTGAGCAGTAGATAATAGACCTAACAATAGAGGCCTCCAGAAATGGACTCGATATTTCTGAGATAAAATTCATGAATGGATGGCTGAGCGCAATGAGCAGCCTTCAAAAATCTATAATAGCAACACTATTAATGTAAGCCCAAGAAGTAGAAGAACTCTTACTTCATGAGCCGAAATCTTAAGCACAACTGCTAAGCCAATGATATACCATAAGCAGTACGCTAGTTAATAGAATCCATTAACAATAAAATGGAGCGTAACGTCCTTCTACTAGACATCAAAGACAGAAGAAGCTTACGCCCTTGTAATAAACAGATATCTGTTTATAAATACATAAACTGTACCCGGAAAGAGTAAAGGCCTATGCCCATACTAAGACGGAAGGACCTTAAAATAATAGGTTCCGGATAATAGGAGCCTAACTCTTATGCAACAATCCAACCTAAATAGTAACGGAAGTATTGATTCCGAAACTATGAAAGTGAAAATCATCCATCGATAGTGCATGAAACTCACTGACTCTACAGTAAAAGAGAAATCAACAGAATTACTGTCTAAAAGGTCAGAATTTGAAAACTACTGTTTCCAGAGGCTCAAATGATTACTTAGCTAAATAAGAACCTGAAGTTAAAATCCGTATAGGAATTTAATCTAAAGATTCTAAGTCTATTTATCAAAAAGTTACTAACTGACTTAGATAAAGAGACAAAAGACTCAATTGTAAACTATCGTAGAGTGCATAGGTATGAGGTAACATAAACCTATAACCTAAATAACAACAGGCTGCAGTAGATCTTGTGAAACAAGTATACTAAAAAATAGCAATGAGTAGTATGGAGGGATCAACCATATGAACATAATGATCCCTACACCACGACGGAAGAGCCTCCACTTTAGTCGCATAGAAAAGCGAAGAAGAGGATCTCCTATAGTAAGAAATCGCGTCCAAAGCTCGTCCAGTACAGTGCTTACAATGCAATACGGACCACACAACGGAATACATGAAGGTTGCGACCTTGCTGGTTGTGATAAAGATGACACGATTTACCCAGTGAAAAAAGATCCTCACATAGAGGAAGATTTCACGTTAAGATCCACAGTAGACAAGAGAGTAAATTACTCATGATCTCTGTGAAGATAGAGATGCTATCAACAGAAATGTATTGTGGTTGTTTATCTTAGCAATACCTGCTAAAACAACAGCGCCGGAGGATACGCGTATCCTATCATTCCGTCCTATAGATCAATAGAGCGTTAACAGTATTAGCTCAGAGATCTGGACAAGCCAACACATACGTCTGCAAATGATTAGCAAGCTGTGTCATAAAATAAAACATCATTGGGCGCTCCCATAGATAGCAAATCTGATTGAATACTTGTTTGTTGAGAGTCCATTCTGACAGCAACAAGCGACCCGTAAGAGAACGGGAGTGCGTTAAAACAATCAGACGACCCAGAATATGACGGATCAAAACTGAACTTGGTGTACTATAACCAACAGACGGATTCTTTCCATTAAATTGAATAACGGAAACGAAAGAGGGCCTCCCTGGTTCCGGAGATACGCCACTACTGTCGAATTAAAGGACAGGAATTTGGGCATGCGTTTCTGAATAATGTTCATGCAATGACATAAAGCAAGCCTAAAAAACATTATTCCGCGGAAGTTAAACTGATAGCTAAAAGACTGCGGAACCCAAAGACCCTGGCACTTCGAATCCGTAGGGATCAGTATATATCCCAATCTGTTTGACTGGCAACCGTCATAACAGCCACACTCGGGTCCGGCAACTGCCGAATGTTTGCCCCAGTCTGAATCTCTTGTAACACTAGATAGACAAGAGAATGTATAAATCAAGCAATTCATGGATTGCCGGAAAGTTGCCGTCGAAGAGAAGCTCCTCCGAGAACGAAGCGACTCTGAGAGAGTTCTTAACCTACTATCCACGCGTGGATGTAGCTAGGGCTGCATCACGTCTAACCAACTCCAATCAGCCACTGAAGGGCGGAGTTATACGTGAACAAACTACTGCCCTCAAAAGAAATTACATTGAGAATAATATCCCGTAAATCTTTTCTTGAAGACGTAATGATAACGCCTCAGTAAGGCGGATTACGTATAATAAAGCGTCTAAGTTAAGTCTACTATACATAATGTCGTTCCCAACATTGAAATTGGAAAAGACATAAACGGCGAAAAAGAATATATGCAGTCTTTAATCACACCGTCTAGACGCATATGAACTCTCGGTATGCCCTGCTCTGCCAAAATAAACTATATGTAAAAAAGATAAAATGGCAGAAATGAGCCACGCGGACAAGAAACTAAACTATCATGCTTAGTAGCAGGCTTGTATATATATAAATATATAGCGTCGAAAAATAAAACACATGTTGTAATGACAATACTGGACTGCGTCGGTA
Organism: Pictodentalium vernedei; assembly: GCA_031216915.1. NCBI lineage: Eukaryota > Metazoa > Mollusca > Scaphopoda > Dentaliida > Dentaliidae > Pictodentalium > Pictodentalium vernedei. Next base: position 508,100,592 of record CM062297.1, on the reverse strand, counting down.
AGTCAGGGACAAAGTCCCTGTACCGATCGAAAAATCCGATGACGCTATAAGTCTCTTATCCAAGATCGCAGCAATGAAGTCCGAAAAATAATCACTGGAAGAAATGCCAGAAGATATGTAAGGCATCTTCCGATACTACTAAAGGGAAAACTCGAAATCTTTCGAATCCCTTTCGCCATCCTGTCGGACCCTATAAAGCGTTCGGTCGTCCGTAGCTTGATGCAACCGCGGACCGCACCGACCCAGCGCCGTCGGATAATTCCTGATTCGACCGAGAAACCGTCAATTGCTGGGATGCTGCGAAACAACTGTGCTAACTCGGATAGCACGTCCGTCACTGAGGCCTGAGGAGCAGCGGTCTTACGATGCATTGCCGCAGGAAGCTCCGAGATCGTTACCCCGTGCATACTTCCAATATGCGAGCGAACGGAGTGTATAGGCCTCGTGTCCCTTGGCTACCGGATGGCGCGACCTATTCGCTGTGGAATCACTGAATGCCGAAACTGATCGGATACTCGAGGTCACGTAGCCAATGTGCGGTCGTGTGCCCTGCTGTGAGGATGAGGAAGCATTAAAGACAGTCTCTCGGACTGTCAATATAACGGAGCGTCCCGAGCAACGGACATATGCTCCGAATGTAAAATATCTGAACCACAACATGCGGTCCCCTATGTTGTTGGCTTCCTCCGATCTGTCCTCAATCTGCCGTCACTGGGTGAGTACTAAAGTAATTAAAGTGCTCGCATCACCCAAATCTCCTTCCTAGACCGCAACGGACGAACCCGGCAGCCGAACCATTCGATGAATGTACGCTACACCGGGTGAGCTAGCGAATGTCACTCCGTAAGCGATAGACATATTCCATGAGCACTTATTACCGCTAACTCCTCATTAACTATGACGACAGAGGCACACTTTTGAAAGACATCTCCATAACTCTTCGAACAAGAAACCAGAAATGCTTGGATAGCAAGCATAAAATAATAATATATATAGCGTCGTTCAATAATTCGAAAGTTTGTGTGACATTATTGGACTATGTCGGAACTGAGGGACGATGTCCCTGAACCGAACCAAAAAAATTTCTAAGTCCACCGACGCTATCAGTTTCTTATCCGGCATCGCAGCATATGTTGTTCCGAAAGGGAAAGCTTGAAATCCACCGAATCCCTTTCGGTATCCCGTCGGACCGGATGAAACTTTCGGACGTCCGTACCCGCTTCCGCGGAGCGTCCCGACCCAGCATCGTCGGATAAAATATATGCGACAGATTCAGTTGATGCTGGGATGCTGCGATAAACTGTGCTATTAAGGAAAGCACGTCCGTTCCCGAGGCCTGTGCAGTAGTGGACTTACGATGCATTGCCGCTGGAAGCTCCGTGTACGTTGACTCCCGCACACTTCCTATGCGAACGTCCGGAGTCTGCAGGCCTCGAGTCCCCGGCTACCGACCCAGCGCTGTCAGATAATTCTCGATCCGACACCGTTTCTGTCGGCTGCTGGGATGCTGCGATAAGCTGTGCTATGTGCACAAGAATGTCCGGCGTCGAGACCTGCGGAGGCGCAGTCTATCGCTGCTTCGCCGAGGGCAGCTCCGCATCAGATGGCTCCCGCATACTTTTCCTATGCGAACGTCCGGAGTCCATCGGTCTCGAATCCCTGGCTGCCGGATGGTGTGACCTGGTCGCCGAAGAATCCTTGATCGGCGAAGCTGGTAATATATCGGCGGTCACGCAGCCAAGGTGCGGTCGTGTGCGCTGACGAGAAGAGGAAGCCTTAGCAGTCTCAGCAGACTGCCTATACAACGGAGTATCCCGAGCGACAGACGTATGCTCCGCTAATGACACATTTGTACCACAACATCTGGGGCCAGATGTTGTTGAACGAGAGAGGGGCCTCTCTCGCTTGCCGTCCGGATGGACCGGAACGAGCTATGAACCGGACTAAAAGGCTTCCTCCGTTCTCCCTCCGATCCGCCGTCACTGGGTGTGCATTAAGTTAATTTTATAGTGCTCGCATCACCCCAAAATTCCTTCTAGACCGCAACGGACGAACCCGGCTGCCGAACCATTCGGTGAATGGACGCTACACCGGGCGAGCTAGCGGACGTCAAAGGCCGTCGAACCTACTAGGGTCCTCTTAGGCAATTGGCGTATTACATGAGCACTTTTCCGCTAGCCCTTCATTAATTGTGACGACGGAGGCACACTGTTGGAAGACATCACAGATACATCACCCTAATCTTGATCGTCTGAAATAGAAATTGATAAAGTAGAGTGACCCTGCGGGGAAAGGACCGGAGTGTCCAAATCCCCAACAACATACCGTGACATACGCTTCCCATATTGTCATCGAAATCATACGATACAGAACAGGAGTTAATGCGAGTACACTGACCACATATAGAATGATAATAAGGTCAGAGGAAGACTTCCTCTTAAAACAATTGATCAATATCCTTTCAATGTGAAAAGAAAACAAGTCCTGGTACTCGCACTAACCCCTGGCAATCAAAATACATAATAATAATATGATCCATTAATATAGAAAAAATAATTGAAATTAAAATATTTTGAAAAAATATTTTTTCAGAACAGCCCAAGTTTCTGAAAAGTAACGTTGAGCCCCAATGGATCCCAAGCCTAAGTGTGGATAAAAATTTAAAAAATATTTGAAACAATTTATTCAACACTTACGAACAATAATAATGTATCTAGTTATGATTAAAATAACATAAAGATATTATTATTTAGAAACCCCCCCCTCACACAGAGGGCTGTTGTAAATGTAAACAATGAGTGTAAAAACACTAAAATAAGACTCCAGGCACCCAGGCCCGAAATCAGTTACCAAAAATACACCATCTGATGCAAAACAGAGACTTCCAGGGAAGAAACTGCAGAACATCAGATGGTAGATGCAGAACACAACGCCTAACCACCCGTAGGTGAAGACGTAAACATGGGGAAGAACAGAATTCATTCTGTTATTCAGCTAAAACTCCCAAGAAATTTTAGTAATAATAATTACAGAAATTATGCCAAAAGCATGGGAGAATAGCAAGGGGGAACTTAAAGGACAGGGAGAGAGGAAAAACACTTGAAAAAACAGTGTAACTAAATAATCAGAATGACAACAAAATGGCTGCTGCCTTGAAAATAGGTAACTTAACATAATTTCATTAAAAAATTTTAAGTTACAGCCCTGATAATATTCTGTCACACATTCTTTTCCTCTCCTCCTTTTCTATCCTCCTTAGAATCACCATTTCAGTAATATTTATGTGTCTGGCATCATTTAAACTGAGATTTAAAAGCACAAAGATCAGTCAGATGTTAACTGATGAAGGGCCAAACTTAGAATGGTAAATGGCGCCAATTTCGGAACGTCCTTGACACTGCGCATGCGCAGTAGGGGCGAAGTGTGGAGGGCCTTTCAGGACATGTTTTCTTTAGTTTTAGATGCAAATTTTGGGGATTGGGGGGCAAAATTTGTGTTTGGCCCTATATTTTAAGAGTTAGCACCAGCTATGTCTGGGTCATTGGTACAGTATAAAAATATAACAGAATACATTCTGTTACAAAGCTAACTCTCCCAAGAGAATTTAGAAATGATCTTTCTCAAAAATATGCCAAAAGCATGGGAGAATAGCAAGGGGGGACTTAGAAGACCAGGGGAGAGGAAACACTGAATAAGCAGTGCAACTTTATAGCAAGAATGACAACAAGAGGCCCATGCCTCGAAGCACAAAGATCAGTGAGATGTTGACTGATGAAGGGCCAAACAGAGAATGATAATTGGCGCCAATTTCGGAACATCCTTGACACTGCGCATGCGCAGTAAGGGCAAAGTATGGAGGTCCTTTAGAACATGATTTCTTTCGGTTTTAGATGCAAATTTTAGGGATTGGGGGGCAAAATTTGTGTTTGGCCCTGGATTTTTTAGAGTTAGCACCAGCTAAGTCTGGGTCATTGGTACAGTATAAAAATATAGTAATTAAAATAATAAATTTTGATGTCTGCATTGGGTAAAGGGTTAATCCTGATGCCCAAGTGGGGGCATGGTAGCGCTGTGTACTTAGATGTACTGCACACTTGCCTTCAACCTAAGCAAACCATACTCGTGCAGAGTTAGTACAGCAAGGTTATCGTGGAAAGATCAAAATCTTTGTGTGAGAAATATTTCCATGCATGCATTTACTGTGAATTTCAGTCGTAAAACAATGGAAATGCAAGCAAACTTTCAATGAATGAAGTACCAGGTGTTTCTTTTATTGAATATTTGTTGAAAACTACTGATTATTGATTGAGAAAAGATCCTGTGGGCAACACTGCCCACGAATGGAGTTTGACCATTCCACAGTGACAGTACTGTACTTTGAAGAGTCTGACTGTTGCTCAGTGGTTCTTTCTAGTTTCCTCCACCAGTAAAACTGTTTTACAAGAGGTGTCTCTGGCTGTCGAAAGTGTTATTAAACCCCGAATAAATAAAGAAATATAAATAACAAATAAAGAACTTTAACACTGATTGTTTTTTATCAAATAATGGCAGTCATGGGTATACTAGTATTACATCACAGGTATTCTCGGTATCATAGGCTTTTATCAAGTATAGGCCATCATGGGTACACTGATGACAGGATCTGCTAAAAAAGACAAAATTTAACCTTACAGTACATGGAGAGTGGATTGTAACAAAATCACCCACAGAGTGGAGTTATCACCCAAAGCATCACTTTCAAATTTTGTACATATGGACAAAAAACACAAGCAATGTTTCAGTCAATGAACTGGCTGGAACTTTGCTTGTGCTTGTTATGCTTTGCAAGAAATTTGCAATTACTGCTTGGGTGGAATCACCACTCCACAGGTAATTTAGTGATAATACACTCGACACGTACTGTACATGGGGGAAGCAGTAAGATGGAATAGAATAGGAAGTACTTTGTCTAAAATATGCAATGTATGGTTTAATCTTACCTTCATTATGTACAGCTGACACTGCCCATCTTTTGCGGCCATTAAGATCCTGGTTCCTGAGTAGTCCCACTCTAAGCCAATGACAGGGCTTGAAAGACTTGTTATTGGATAAGGATCCCATGGTCTGTCTAAATCAATTACACAAACCTCATAAAGTTTGTTGAATGGACTGTCAAGAAGAAAAAGAGGAAATACTTAATTTTAATGAAAAGAAAAATCAGTGCTCTCTTTAAGAGGTACTTTCCAATAGATGTTATAAGTTATGGTTATTGCCTTATCTGCATATATATTTTACACATTTCCATCAAAAACTTAACACACCACATAACTGACCCTTAGAATTTAGGAAGAGAAAGTGATAAGCTGAATTTGATAAACATCAACTATTCTTTGCCTCTCATGGTGACAGATAGCATTCAAAATATTCTTGGCTCAGGCCTAAAATAAGAAATCCAGTTTGTAACCTATTTACAAGTTATGCCTAATTTAGTGGTCGTAACCTGCCATAACCTGTTTTCTGAAGTTGTCCTATCAATTACATTTTATCATTTATTGTGATAAATTATTGAAATGAAGTTGATGTTACTCGAAAACTATAGTGCTTACGTGATTTATTCCCATCATGATGCTGAATGACAACTGAAGCACTTTTATTATGAAATATTGAGCTGTGGGAAGTTTCTTGGATGAAGATGTTTACAAGATGAATCAGACCTTGGGTGAATCATTTTCTGGATGATCTGGATATAAAAGTCAAGGTCCGAAATTATCCAGGGTCTGATTTGTCACTGAATAGGTCCAAAGTGTCCAAGGTCTGTATCACCCAAAGCATATGCAAAATTGTCAAAGTGTACCTATGTTTCATGTCATTCATTTTTAAACTCCACAGTGAGCCCAAATATGAACCCAGGGACTTGGCTTGAACAAACTTGAATCCCCCCCCCCCCCAACCCCCAAGGATGCTGCATACCAAATATCAAAACATTGTGACTGCTGAATCTGAAGAAGATTTTTAAAGAAAAATTCCTCATATTGAACTAAGTTATAATTCAGGCTCCCACAGGAAGTCCAAATATGAACCTAGGGACATGGCTTAAACAAACTTGTCAGTGCCATGCAGTTTTGGAGATATGGGCGTTTTTAAAAAAAAATGTTTTCCTGCAGTTCCCAGAGGACAACGGGAAATTTCTTTTGGCATAAATTAAGTACTTATGGCCCAATAAGCCCTCATATCAAATTTGGTTCAAATCAGCCTCTCGGTTTGGAACATAGAAATTTTGGGCAGGGCAAAAATTCTTGCCCCTCCCATAATGAAGGCAAATATAATTCCTCAAACTTCTCTTGAACAAATCTAAGTCTACACCTCAAAGGAAGCTGCACACCAAATATCAAGTCTCTGCTACTGCTGGTTCATGAGAAGAAGATTTTTTAAGATTTAAGCACACTTTTTGGGCATGGTCCTATCAAGGGGCAAGGCAACTTGATTTGAACAAAATCAAAATGCATTGTCATAACAAACTATTATCTCAACGGATGACTGAAAGTCAGGCGACCTAAAAAAAACCTAGTTATTCAATAAGTTTATATACAAGTGTTGTCTATATTTCATGTTGGGTAAAGAGTTAACAGCATGTTGTCGCAATTTACATGAACATGTAAATGGTATTTTTAGAAGAAAGCAAATTCCAAATAATCAACCTTCGTAGATTTTTTGTGAAGCCATTGTTACCTGGTTTTAACATTAATAAAAGGCTGCGCAGACCCCCCCAAAAAATGAATTTTTCGAAGTCGAAAAAGGGACATAGTCACATAGTTATTGCAAAATATGTCAGACCGAATTCCGAGTTGAACTTGACCTGTATTTTATGTTGATACACCTACACAACAAATTTTATTTAATTCGGTCAATTACAGCTTAAGTTATTGGTTGAAAACTAAAAAAAAATAGAGTTTTCAAGGTTGAAAAATGGGTATACATGTAACTCTAACAAAAAATTTTTGCACTGAATCCCGATTCGAACTTGACCTGTATTTTAAGTTGATACACCTACATACCAAATTTCATTGATTTGATCAACTATAAATAAAGTTATCATCGGGAAACCAAAGTGGGATGGACAGATGGATGGATGGACAGATGGACACTGGCTATTTTAATACTCCCCCAAAGGGGAGTGTGGTGGCTCAGTGGTAGACTGTTGGACTTCTACTCTAGAGGTCCCGAGTTCGATCTGGGACAACACACGTTGTGTCCTTGGGCAAGGCACTTTATCCCGGTTGCCTACATAGAGGCACGATGACTCTGTGTACTAAGGCGTACTGCACGTCGATGGTGCACATGTCTTCAACCGCTGTAACCCTGCCTGAGCGGAGCTTCAACAGAGTTACAATGTTGAGGAGCTGACAGTTGCTCGTCAATGCTCGGTGATTCTCTCTGGATACTCCGGCTTCCTCCACCCGTAAAACTGTCATGATTAGCCATTGTGCATAAGTATGTGACCTTAAACACCAATAAATAAATAAATAAACAGTCCCCCCCAAAAAATTTTTTCAGGGGGACAATGAATTGTAGGTGAACTGGCATATCATAGGATCTAACAGTATGTGCGACATTTCTTCGAATCAATATGGAAAACAACCATTTAAAATGATTAATTGAATAGATTTCTTCTCACTTGTCAGGAGTAATTTCCATAGAAAGCTCTTTCCGATGATGAACATGGGCATAAAGTTCCCCCCAAAATGTTGGCCATGTGTTTGATCACTGCTTGAAGCTAATGAGGAGCCTTGCCGATTATTGTTGCTTACTCCAAATGTCACAGCCCATGGCTATCTCAGAGTAAAGATAATGATAATACTGTATATGTTATCGCAATAATTCTCAGGAAATGGGCCTACCCAGGATAATTTTGTTCATCCCAATACCGTCCAACCCAACTCTGTAGGCTACATCAGCAACAGAAATATTTGGATTAAAATTCGCCAAACATTGGAATGGAACAGTAAAGTGATAATCATCACTTTCCAGTTATTTTGATGGTCAAATGTGATCGCGAACGTTTTGCAGGTTACGTTTTTTGAAATGTCGTAACCTTCCATAAGAGCTTTTTGGGATGAAATTAACACACTGACTTTAGCAGGATTTTCGAGTCACTCTCTTCATCGCCTACTGGGTTTGAAACCTATGTGTACCATCAAAGGACTGAATCAAATACTCCCTTATTATGTATATATATGGGGGGAGGGGGAGGGGGAGGGGGAGGGGGTAGTATTTAATTATTTTTTGCCATAAAACCAACAATTCATGAGTTTTAAAAAGGGTGATGGATCCGAAGGCCCCTGAATGAGACGTTGGTGATTACCATCATTTAGTGAGATTGTCTTTTATATTGTTTTTGCTTTTTTTTATCATCGTAAGTTGTTCGTCTGGCATGATTTGCAAAGGCTTTCTCAGTGAATCAAGGCTTATTCAAAAGAAACTGGAGTCCAAAATGTTGATTTTTAAACCATCTCTTGGAAACTATGATTTTTATATGCAAAATGTAGTTCAGGATCAAAATAATCTGAGAGTTAATTACTCCCACCCTACCAGTTAAGAATTATTCTCTTATTAAGGAGTAATGATAGTAGGTGACTACAAACAACATGGGTGCTTTCTTAATGAGCTTATTATTGGACGGATTTTGATGCAATTTTATACATAGTTCATCTCGTTCGTCAGGAACAAAACTAAGAGGTTGACAACCAGATCATGTAATCACCATCACAACCAGGGTGTTTCCTTAGCAATGGGCTACAGTACGGTGGCTGCAGACAGGTCACTTTCCATGGGCTGGGAATATTTCCAGGGACGCAATAACATTAAATTCCAAACACTAATTTTAAGAATACTTATTAAAAATTTAATTAATGAAGCATCAGGTGCAACCCAGTGCTTCATTAATTATTTTTTATTTATTGGTGTTTTTAAGATCATATACTTATGCACAATGGCTAATCATGCCCGTGACAGTTTTATGGCTGGAGGAAGCCGGAGTACCCAAGGAGAGAACCACCGAGCAATGCCGAGCAGCTGCCAGCTACCCAACATCGTAACTCCACACTGCAGCACAGGCAGGGTTAGATTGGTTGAAGACATGCGCACCATCGACGTGCAGTACGTCTTAGTACACGGCATCATCGTGCCCCCATGTGGACAATCGGGGTTAAGAAGTGCCTTGCCAAAGGACACAATGCGGGAGTCCGAATTGATCGCTCAGACGGTCACCCATCCAATGATTAACCGGGCTCGACATTGCTTAACTTCGGTGATCTGACGAGAACCGGTTACCGCAAAGCTAACACGCCCCCCTCTTCATTAATGAAAATATTGCTGTGATGATTTTTATTATCTGGTAAACATATGCGTGGGCATCACGGCCCACACATGGACTACAATCAGTCCACAACGGCTGTATTGTAACTGCTAAGGTGATTTCAATGAAATTTAATATGTAGACTCACACCTTAGGCACAAACTAAATAAACGACATGACAACAGAATCACATGATCTCCATAACAACCAGAGTGCTTCCTTAGCAATGGCTTAACTACTGGGGCTGCAAGCTGAGAGGTCCCCAGTTCAAATTCCAGCTGTGGCAACCGCGTTGTGTCCTTGGGCAAGACACTTAATCCCAATTGACCACAAGGGGGTATGGTGGCATTATGTACTAAGGCGTACTGCATGTCGATGGTGCACTTGTCTTCAACCAATGCTAACCATGCCTGTGTGGAGTTAGTATGTTGGGGAGTCTGACATTTGCTTTCCGTGGCTTGGTGGATCTCTCCGGGTACTCCGGCTTCCTCCACATGTAAAACTGTCCGACATGGGGTGACCCTGGCTGTCAAAAGTGTCATTAAACCCCAATAAATAAATAAACAAATAAATAAACTACTGGGGCGAACTAGGTGTAATTTAATACACCAAGTCTACATTGGGGCCAGAAATAAAATGATACTAACTAGGTATCTATAGCAACATGAACAAGTAAGCTTCCTTAGCAATGCAGTAACTAATAGGCAGATTTTGATCTTATTGTATGTTTAGGAATAAAAACCAACAAGGAATTAAACTAACAATAGGGGGTGGGTGGGACAGGGGAGTGGTGGGGGGCACACTAGGCTCAGTAGGTAGAGATGCAGGCTGCAAGCCAAGAGGTCCTTGGTTCGAATCCTACCTGCGGCAACTGGGTTGTGTCGTTGGGCAAGACACTTCACCACCACTGCCCACATAGGGGCACGGTGGCGTTATGTACTAAGGCATACTGCATGTCGATGGTGCACTTGTCTTCAACCAATGTTAACCCTGCTTGTGTGGAGTTAGTATGTTGGAGAGCTGACAGTTGCTTGCCACTGTTTGGTGGTTCTCTCTGGGTACTCCAGCTTCCTCCAACCGTAAAACTGTTCTGGTCATGATTAGCCATTGTGCAGGAATATGTGACCTCAATACTCGTGCGAAACCCAACTTGCAATCACAATCCACGACATGTTACAGTCATATGACAAAGGAAATCAGGTAGACATTGCGATTCTGGACTTCTCTAAAGCATTTGACACTGTCCCTCATGATCGACTCTTGCATAAAATCCACCAATATGGAATCCGAGGAAACATCCACAAATGGCTTACGTCGTTCCTTACGGAAAGAAAAATGCGAGTCCAACTAGAAGGCGAATACTCAAACAATGCACCAGTTGAATCCGGGGTCCCCCAAGGTACAGTGTTAGGACCTATACTCTTCTTGTGCCATATAAATGATCTACCAGATGCAGTCAACTCATCAGTCAGGTTGTTTGCAGATGACTGCCTCCTATACAGAGATATAAACAACCAAAATGATCATAATAAGCTACAAGAAGACCTCAAATCACTCGAAAAATGGGCAGCCGACTGGGGTATGCGATTCAACGCCAAGAAGTGCTATACACTAAGCCTCAAAAAGAAGAGGCATCAATTCTACAGCTTGAACAACCATATACTAGAGCATGTACCATCAAACCCATACCTCGGCTTACAAATACAAGAGGATCTTAAATGGAAAGAACATATCACCAATGTCTGCAACAAAGCAAGCTCCACACTAGGATTCCTCAGGCGCAACTTACAACATTGCCCTAGAGAATGCCGCAAGACCGCATATATAGCACTAGTTAGATCCATCATGGAATATGGCTCAATTATATGGGACCCCTATACACAAAATGAAATAAACAAACTAGAAGCTATACAAAGAAGAGGAGCAAGATTCATCACCAAGGATTACAAGTCAAGAGAAGAGGGATCCCTGACCAAACTGCTAAAAAATCTTGAACTACCACCACTACAAACTAGACGACAGCAACAACGGCTGATTTTCTACTTTAAAGTTGTTGAGGGGCAGGTACCGGCACTCCCTCCAGGGGATCTTATCAAATTCCAAAGGCAGAAAAGACAAATCAGAGCTACAAGATATGACAACTTCGACACAAAAAACATCATAGAAAACCAAGTGAGAAACAACAAAAGAACAGTATCGGTACCACCTAGTAGAACTGAACAATACAAACATTCACTGTTTGTACGCACAGCAATAGACTGGAACCATCTGGAAGACTCAATTGTGTGCGTCAGTAAAACTGAGGACTTCAAATCAAAGCTCCTCAGCCAGCGCTACTAGACCTGCGCAGACCACCCCGTCACATAATAGCCCAAAGGGAATCTGTGACGTACCCATACAGATACAGAACACCAATAAATAAATAACAACAGGGGTCCATGAGCTCCATAGCAACTGTATTTGGTCCTGAGGAATGGTCTAATTACTTGGTCGATTTCAACAAAATCTAATATATAGCCTCACAACTTAGCCAGAAACTAAATAAACCACATGACAAATGACCTGTGTGGTCTCCATAGCAACCAGAGTTCTTCCTTAGCAACAGCTCAACCAGTCTGCTTCCCTTGTAATGCATTGTCTAATAGGTCGATTCTTATGTTATTTTACATTTAAGAATATAAATCAACCAGAAGTGAAACTAATACTGTAACAACGTCGTGTGATGTCCATGGTAACCAGGTTGCTTCCTTAGCAATGAAATTTGCAGGTCCCAAGCCCAGATAAAGGATGAGAGGAGTTCATTATTAAGCTGCTATATAAGTACAGGAAGTATGTTTACTTTGAAATTCTCACCTCTAATATTCCACAACTTCATATTAAATCAGGGTAAAAATTATGCCAAATTTTGGGCGAATCCAAGTGGATTCTCGTGAAATGGAGCTCACGTGAATCCTGGAAATCAATGTTGCAAAGCAACCCGACAGAATGTCTCCAGGCTAGCATATATGAAAATGAATTTCCAAAATGATTGTAATAAAAGTGTCAATGACACTGTAGCTTAACTTGACAGTGTGAGTGTGCAGTGTTTGATGAAAAGGATATTGTTCAATGTTTATGAAAGGATTATGAAAAATAAGACAAATTGGGATAATTGAGAATATGTTAATTTCTGTTCCCTGTATGCTATGTTCTCAATAAGAATAATTTGAGTGTAGACTGTACTAAAGAATGAAGACCTGGGTTGATGTGGTTCTAACAGTTAACAGATGTCAACCAAAGTTACCAAGTTACAGTAAAATCATTCCAAAATGACTCCTACAAAGTTACAATGAAATTCCTTCATAAATTTAACTGGTAGACTTTGCTAGAGGAATCTAGGTCATGTGACAGCTCGGCGGTCAGAGTTGACCTATCATGACCAAAATAGGAGCGTCTCAACTAGATATCATACCAAGTTATGCTACCAAGTTACAATGAAATCCCTTCATAAATTTAACTCGTATACTAAGCTAAAGGAATCTAGGTCATGTGACAACTCGGCAGTAACGCCTGACCAATCGTGACCAAAATAAGACAGTCTCATCTAGACATCATACCAAGTTATCCTTCCAAGTCACAATGAAGTTGCTTTATAAATATGAACTGTAGACTGTGCTAAACAAATCTAGGTCACATACCAGTGCGGCTGTCACAGTTGACCAATCACGGCCAAAATAGGATGTTCTCATCTAGACGTTATACTTACAAATTTGCGATGAAATCCCTTTATAAATGCAAGCCGAAGACTGTGCTAAAGGAATCAAGGTAACATGCCCCTGCGGCCATCACGGTTGACTGAACCCTGATCGTGGCCAAAAAATTTACATTGTCATCTAGACATTATACCAAGTCATCCCATCAAGTTACAATAAAATTTCTTCATAAATACGACCTGTAGACTGTGCTAAAAGTTTTCGGGCTCACGTAGCCGACGGTGTCGAATTCAGGAAATGAATACTTTGACACATTTGTGTATGTATTCTCATGTTTCCCTGTGTGGATAATAAAATTACTCACAGAATCATTATAGGGAGTGTTTGTTTTATTTATTCTATTCCTCTCAAAAACAGATAAAACCTGAAGTCATGTTGATCAACATTTCCATCAGCACTCTAATTGTGAACTTTGAACTTATGAATATTAATAAGCTGTTCAATGGCAATGAAGGCATGGGTTGGACGTCCCTGTCACTTTTCGTCACAGTTTTAAAACGACAACCAGCAGTCTAAAACTTAACTATTTTTTTGTAACTTCAAATATTTTTTTACAGATGTTATCCCAGAAATTAATAATGAATTTAAATAAAAGTATTTAAGAACTGTGCTTATAACCAGGCATCACATCAGGTGAAGATTTGGAGGTATGAGCATATATGGTACAGAAACAGAAATAAAGGGAAAGGGAAGCCTGCGCAATAATAATCCATTCAAACATTAATAGTTGCCGCTCACATCGACATTAATTACTAACACAAACACACCACTGACCATATCTATCAACACTTAAAATACAATAGGTCATAAGGAGAACCAAACAATGGAGAGGAAAATGCCGCTCAGGATCACAGATCCAATGTCGAGTTGTGACCTTGACCTTTGACCTGGCGAGTCCAAGGTCAATAGGGTACTTCCTCGCACCAAGGCCAACACACCTATGAAGTTTCATGACTCTAGGTTGAACCACTATCAAGTTCTCATCCGGAAACCAATTGTTGCGATATACTATGTTCAAGGTCACTGTGACCTTGACCTTTGACCTGGTGAGTCCAAGATCAATAGGGTTCTTCCTCGCACCAAGGCCAACATACCTATGAAGTTTCATGACTCTAGGTTGAACCACTATCAAGTTATCATCCGGAAACCAATTGTTGCGATATACTATGTTCAAGGTCACTGTGACCTTGACCTTTGACCTGGTGAGTCCAAGATCAATAGGGTTCTTCCTCGCACCAAGGCCAATACACCTATAAAGTTTCATGACTCTAGGTTGAACCACTATCAAGTTATCATCCGGAAACCAATTGTTGCGATATACTATGTTCAAGGTCACTGTGACCTTGACCTTTGACCTGGTGAGTCCAAGATCAATAGGGTTCTTCCTCGCACCAAGGCCAACACACCTATGAAGTTTCATGACTCTAGGTTGAACCACTATCAAGTTATCATCCGGAAACCAATTGTTGCGATATACTATGTTAAAGGTCACTGTGACCTTGACCTTTGACGTAGCGAGTCCAAAATCAATAGGTTTCTTCCCCTCACCAAGGCCAATCTACCTATGAAGTTTCATGAATGTGAGTTGAACCATTTATCATCCGGAAACCAATTGTTTAAGATTTACTATGTTCAAGGTCACTGTGACCTTGACCTTCGACGTAGCATGTCCAAAATCAATAGGGTTCTTCCTCCCACCAAGACCAACCTATGTATGAAGTTTAATGAATGTGAGTTGAACCACTATCAAGTTATCATCCGGAAACCAATTGTTTACGCCCGCCTGGCCCGCCGGCCGGCCGGCCGCCCGGCCGGCCGCCCGCAAGCCCGCCCGCCCGCCCGCCATTCACCAAACTATAAGTCGAGTTTGACTTCGTCACAACTCGACTAAAAATGCAGGGTGCGAAATGCTCACACTCCACAAAACAGCTGTATCAATTAATATTCATGAACAAAGGAAAAATAAACAGTACAAGCAGCTGCAGTGGTGAATTGTGGAATATTCTTTTCAAACAGAAAGTCATGGCACTATATTGTTTTCCTTCATGTCTGAGCTGTCTCTGTGACGTGATTTTAAATCAAAGTTAAATAACTCCATGCACGTTTGTAAAAAAAAGTGCTTTCTTAAAGATACTGGATTTCAGCTGAACATAAGGTACCGAGTACAGTAAATTTTATTCAATTGTTAACTGCCCAAAATATAGCTGTGTTGTCAACTGTTTACGAACTCAGTTCCCCAGAACATTGTCAGAGTTTTTCACCCTCTGAACTGGTCTACGATATACCGGTATATTGCAGTATTTTTTTCAATACCGATGCCGGTATTGAAATTTGAATACCGTACAGCCCTAGTAGCTATCATGGCTGACTGAAAGGGGACGTTTCCATCTGGACATTATACAAAGTCATCCTATCAATGTACAATGAAATCCCTTTATAAATATGACCTGCAGACTGCGCTAAACGTTTTTGGGTTTCAGGCTCTTGCAGCCATCACGGTCGACCGATCGTGACCAAAAGGGGACGTTCTCATCTAGACATTGTACAAAGTCAGCCTACCAAGTTACAATGAAATCCCTTCATAAATATCAAGACCTGTAGACTGCACTAAAGGTTTTCGGGCTCTCACAGCCATCACGGTTGACCGCTTGCAACCAAAAGGGGACATTCCCATCTGGACATTATACAAAGACATCCTACCAAGGTACAATGAAATCCCTTCATAAATACGACATGTAGACTGTGCTAAATTTTTTGGGGGGTTTTGGGCTCTTGCAGCCATCACAGTTGACCGATCGCGACCAAAAGGGAATGTTCTTATCTAGACTATACGGAGCAGGGTTCATACACTTTTCAGAAAATCAAATTTCATAACTTTTCCAAAACTTTTCAAAAAAATTTCATGACCAGGTTAGTTCACACCCAAACAGAAAAGCTTCATTTTTTGCATAATTTTTGCGCAAGTCACACTAATTTTTACACAAAATCAATCCCTTTTAAACCTGGTTACAAATTCCATGATTTTTCCAAAATTTAACCCTTCCAGCCCATTTTCTTAAACTTTTCAGGGCCCTTGAATTTTTTTTCAAAATTCCATGACTTTTCCAGGATCCCATGACCTGTACGATCCCTGATGGAGTCATCCTACCACTTTACAATGAAATCCCTTCATAAATATGACCTGTAGACTGTGCTAAAGGTTTTCGGGCTCTCGCATCCACCATGGTTCACCGATTGCAATCAAAAGGGGACATTCTCATCTAGACATTAAACGAACATCCTACCAAGGTACAATGAAATCCCTTCATAAATATGACCTGTAGACTATGCTAAACATTTTTGGGTTTTGGGCTCTCGCAGCCATCATGGTTGACAAATCGCAATGAAAAGGGTACGTTCTCATCTAGACCTTATATGAAGTCAACCTACCAAGTTACAATAAAATCCCTCCATAAATACGATGACTGCGCTAAAGGTTTTGGGGTTTTGGGCTCTCGTAGCCATTGCGGTTGACCGATCGCAACCAAAAGGGGACATTCGCATCTAGACATTATACAGAGTCATCCTGCCAAGTTACAATGAAATCTCTTCATAAATACGACATGCAGACTGTGCTAAAGGTTTTCGGGCTTCGAGCTCTCGTAGCCTCACGGTTACCCGATCGCGACCAAAAGGGGACGTTCTCATCTAGATATAACCTCGAACCTGCATATGAAATTTTGTGATGATCGGACAAGAACTACTGATGTAGCTCGTGCCAAAGAAAATGTGAACAGACTCACAAACTTTCGTAAGCGTGATGGCAATAGCTTATCTTGACTTTGCCAAATTAAGCTAAAAATTGAGACAGTTTGGAAATTACTTTCAGGAAATCATCCTAAACTATTATTTAATAAATTGTGTGGGCTTTTAATGAGGTAAGTATTCTTTCTTTATTCAAAAATAAAATACCCTGCACAGCAACATTGACTTGTTTCATTTCTGAAACTGTCAATACCAGTAGGTGGATTTATTTTCGATCATGTGCAAGCTCCTGTCAACAATTGTTTAAACCATGCCCACAATGAAAGTTGTCACAATAGTTAAAATCAAGTAATAGTATTTTTTTTCATCTTTTTCTGGTACCATTCCAGTTACTGCCTAAAGTGCACACCCAAATTTTCCGTTAAGTTGCTGTGAGTAACTGTGAAAAGTCACAGTGTCATTCAACCATTGATCAGTTCAAGAGCTCTTGATTTGCGAAAGTTACAAATAAGTGTACCCGTTGTAATTTGAAACTGAAACCTGAAAATTTCGCAAGGGTGTCAAATTCAGGGAATGAATACTTTTGACATATTTGTGAATGAAATTTCATGGTTTCCCGTATGAATAATAAATTTACTCACACAATTATTATAGGAAGTGTTTCTTTTATTTATTCTATCCCTCTCAGAAACTGATAAAACCTGAAGCCAAGTTGATCAACCTTTCCATCAAAATTGTCATTGTGAACTTTGAACTTATGAAAATTAATAAGCTGTTCAATGGCAATGAAGACATGGTAGGATGGCCCTGTCATTTTTCATCCCAGTTTTTAAAAAGGATGACAACCAGCAATCTAACACTTAACATTTTTTGTAACTTCAAACATTTTTTTATAGATGTTAACCCGAAATTAACAAGAGGGGGTTGTCCATCGCCATCAGCTCACAAATGCATGCCATGCAATAAACCTTGGCTTATCACAAATCAAGCACATCAGCTTCACACTTACACAAAGTAGTCTGCATCCCATCAAACTTTCAAAATATACAAATCTTTTTAATTCAGTTGATGGGTTAATGTATATTTTTACCAGGGTGAATAATCTCCATAGTTTCATCACCATGAAGTCATTCAACAGGAAGTTTGTATTTCTCAACCTGAACTTACTGGAGAAAGAGCTACAGCAAACCAGTGGTAGCCTCCACTCATGTACATGTATAGCAAAACAGGTCAGAAGGTCCACACTTACAAAAAATGTCTAACACAGCAAAAACATTCTAAAAATCAAAAAAATATCAATGGGTAAGGGTCTGTGGGTAATTCTTCATTGGAGAGCTAATAATGAATTCAAATTAAGATAGTATTTATATCTCAACTCTCTATGAACCATGTTAACCATGGATAACATCAGGTGAAGTTTTGGGGTACGTGCATGCACAGTGCAGAAACAGAAACAAATGGAAAGGAAAGCCTGCACAATAATAATCAATTCAGATATTAATAATGGCCGCTTAAGTGAACATTGATTAACACAAATGCACCACTGACCATATCTTCAACACTTGAAATATGATAGGTCATAACAAGACTCAATGGAAAAGAGGAAAATGCAGGGTTCGAAGTGACCACACTCCATAATCAGCTGTATCAATTAATATTCATAAACAAAAGAAATAAACACTACAGTGATGAATTGTAGGATATTTTTTTCGAAGCAAAAGTCATGGCAGTTGTTTTCCCTCAGGTCTGAGCTGTCTGTGTATTGTGACTTTAAATCAAAACAAGAGGCACAGGGGGCCTGAGGGCGCTCACCTGACATGATAGCCTAAACATAAAACCCAGGGATAATTCAGGCTCCCATAGGAAGCCCAAATATAAACCCAGTGACTTGGCTTGAACAAACTTGAATCTCACCTCCAGTGGGATGCCGTTTTCCAAATATCAAAAGATTCTGACTGGTGGATGTGAAGAAGAAGATTTTTGAAGAATATTCCTCGTATTGAACTAAGTTATAATTCGGGCTCCCACAGGGAGCCCAAATATCAACCCAGGGACTTGGCTTGAATCATCTCACCCCCCCTAAGGATGCTGCATGCCAAATATCAAGACATTCCGACCGCTGAATCTGAAGAAGATTTTTAAAGAAAAATTCCTCATATTGAACTAAGTTATAATTCAGGCTCCCACAGGAAGCCCAAATATGAACCTAGGGACATGGCTTAAACAAACTTGAAGCTCACCCCACTAAGGATGCTGCATGCCAAATAACAAAACATTCTGACTGCTGAATCATAGGGAACCCAAATATGGACCGAGGGATTTGATTTCAACAAATATGTGAATCAATGTTCCAAAGATGTTATATGTAAAATATGAAAGCTTTTGGAGCAGTGGTTTGGAAGCAAACAATTCTTTAATTTTTTCCCATTGCCCACAGTGTTAAAAAATGCTGACTCAGCATTTTTCAAAGTCCCAAAAAAGTACCTTATGACAAAACCGATGGCAATTTTTTTTTACCATTCCTTTCTGTTGGTTCCAAGGAAGTCTCACACCAAATAAAAATTCTCAGTGCCATGCAGTTTTGGAGATATGGAGGTTTTCATTTTTTTATATTTTTGGCTCCTGTGGTTCCCACGGGGGCTGCAGGAAAAAATTTTTTTGCAGACATCAAGTACTTATAACCCAATAATACCTCATATTAAATTTTTTTCAAAATTTGTTCAAATTGGCCTCTCAGTTCAGAAAATAGAAATTCTGGGCAGGGCAAAAATTCTTGACCCTCCCAGAACAAAGGCAAATATTGCCCGTCACACTTCTCTTGAACAAACTTGAGTCTACACCTCAAATGGAAGCTGCATACCAAATATCAAGTCTCTGCTACGGCTGGTTCATGAGAAGAAGATTTTAAAAAATTTTGGGCATTTTGGCCCCACCCCCTCCTCAATATGAGCAGAAACCCAATTTGAAGAAAAACCCAAATGCTCCTATATAACCGCTACTCATGTGAATTTTCATTGAACTGCAGCCAGTAGCTTGGGAGAAAATGACCCAAACACCACCTTCACAACGTACGACAGATGACAGACAACGGACAATGGACAAAAAGTGATCAGAAAAGCACACCCTGACTTTCAGTCAGGTGAGCTAATAAAATAACCCTGTGCACGTTTGAAAAATGCTTTATGAAAAATATTGGTTTCAGTTGAACATAATGGAGCGAGTACGGTAAATTTTATTCAATTGTTAGTCACCAAAATATAACTGTGATGTGAACTGTTTATGAACTCAGCTGCCCAGAACATGGCCCGGTGTTTTTCATCCCAAAAGTGGATAGTCTATCCTACTGGTGTATAAGATGCACCCTTAATTTGGGGATCATTTTTAGGGGAAAAAGTGTGACTTATACACCGGCTGAATAAACTTGACTTTATACATGTATTGCATTCATCAAATAGCCATAATGCAGAAAGTAACAAGCGTTCCACAATCAAAATTGTATTTTTTTTATACGAATCTAAGATTTACGTACTTGAAGATTTAGGCAAATCTTTACGTGAATCGATTCGCGGATTTGAGTAAATACACACAAATTATACATCAAATAAAGGTTGTGAGGTATAGAACATGTAAAATATATGCAATCAACTCACAGAGTTAAAGTTCAACCACCAAGCGCTGCACCTGAATAGTCTGTGCCTACAACCCCCCCCCCCTCCCCCCCCCCCCCCCTTCACGAACTGCTAGTTTTACGTTTCACTCAACATTCGGTAACAGGTAATTATTGATATAACTAGTTCAAGTTTGGCAATTGAGGAGGAAGAACGTTTGCAGCAGAAAGTAGAAGGGGGTCAAGGGGAACGGCATTCCCCCCAAAAGCATCACTGACCTTGCCTCCCCACCGACTCCCAAACACATGCACAAATGCCGGCAGTGGGTTTTCTAGCAAGATTTTTCTTTTTGTTAAAAAAAAAGTGTCTCCGGGAAAGAGTTTTGTTGAGACCCTGAGATATCTTAATCCGCCAACTGCTTCGTCTGGATAATATGTGCCTACTACAAGCCCTGCCGCCCCCAACCCATTCACTGCCCTCCTGCTCCATGTTTCAATCAGCATGTAGTGGGCCAAATATACTATTATTCATTAATGCTGTTCAGCATTAAATTTAAATGTTGTTAATGTCACAATTTCTAACTGACATTGTAAAAAAGAAATGCAATAGAATTTCCTTTTTTATACAGGCCTAGAGATCACTCTCACCCCTCTCTGTCTGTCATATAAGCCAAAAGCCTAGATCTAATACTCTTTCCACCCCGCCTATACATATTCCTTTCAAAGCTTCCCGAATTTTCAACTTCGGACAACAAGGGAGCGCTGTCTTAAATTAACTCACCAGTTTTTTAAAGTTCGGACAAGGTGGTTGTGCATTGACAATAAATAGGACTCGAGGACAAGGACACAACAATTGTTTTGCTAGGAAGGCTCTTACATTATAATCCATATCCATTCTTCTGTTCTGTCGTTTGCAGCACAAGAACAACACGGTGTGCAGTTTCACTTTCCGGGTTAACTTTTTGTACAACCTAGCAACGAAATGTCATGCCATCATTGTTGTTCCAATGGCATCGAGCCACGGGAAAAAAGTCGAACGGAGAGTTTTTTACCAAATGAAAAAGACGTAGAATGTTGATTTGATTATTAGTTTAAGATAAACATGAAGTTAAACACCTTGTAGATAGTTGCATAAGAAAACTGTGTTGATGAATCTTTGCTTAATGGACATATTCACAAATGAACTGGGAAAGGGGGATCAGTCAGGGCCGCAAAATAGGCTTTCATTACTTGTCAATATACTGTAAGTGTAACACAGAGTCAGGACTGATGTGGTGCATTCACTGTTATCGGTGAAAAAAATGGTTGCATCTACAACTTTTAGTAACAGTGATCACAACCTTCATTTGGATGTTTATTTTGTGTATACTAAATTTTAATTATTGGAATATCAGAATGGTCGAGCATTTTCACCGATCGAGCTACTATTGTTTGATTGAACTAAAATAGCCCGTTTGAGCTATATTTTTCGATAGGATATGTGACATTTCAGTAAATGAAAGTGTCAATGACACTGTAGCTTAACTTGTCTGTGTGTTGTGTTTGATGAAAAGGATTATGTTCAATGTTTATGAAAGGATTATGAAATAAGACAAGAATTGTGATAATTGGGAATATGTTAATTTCTGTTCCCTGTATGCTATGTTTTTAATAAAAATAATATGAGGTGTACACTGTATTAATGAGCTGAGGGGTGGGTTAATGTGGACCTCACAGTTAATGTATGTGGCCCTCACAGTTAATGTATGTCAACGAAAGTTACCAAGTTACAATGAAATTATTCCAAAACTAGTCATCCTATCAAGTTACATTGAAATCCTTTCATAAATATGGCCTGTAGACTGTGTTAAAGGTTTTCGGGCTTCAGGCCTGTGAAGCCATGACGGTTGACCGATTGCAACTAAAAGGGGACGTCCTCATCTCAACATTATACTTTGTCATTCTACTAAGTTACAATGAAATCCCTTCACAAATACGACCTGTAGTCTGTACTAAAGTTTTTTGGGTTTGGGCTTGGGAAGCCATCATGGTTGAATGATCGTAACCAAAAGTGGACGTTGTCCTCTGGGCATCATCTGGAGTGATCCTACAATGAAATCCCTTCATAAATATGACCTTTTGAGTGTGCTCAAGGTTTTCAGGCTTCGTGCCCCTGAAGCCGTTGCAGTTGACCAATTATGACTAAAAGGGGATGTCATCATCTAGGCATTATATGGAGTCAACCTAACAAGTTACAATGAAATCCTTCCATAAATACGACCTATAGACTATGCTAAAGGTTGTTGGGTTTTGGGCTCAGGCAGCCATCAAGGCTGAATGATCGTGACCAAAAGGGGACGCTCTCATCTAGACATTATTTGGAGTCATCCTACAAAGTTACAATGAAATCCCTTCATAAATATGACCTGTAGACTGTGCTAAAGGTTTTTGGTCTTCGGGCTCAGGCAGTTGCCCAATCATGTTCAAATGGTGACGTTCTCATCTAGACATTATATGCAGTCAACCTAGCAAGTTACAATGAAATCCCTCCATAAATATGACCTATAGACTGTGCTAAAGGTTTTCATGTTTTGAGTCTGGGCAGTCGTCACGGTTGACAGATTGCGACAAAATGGGGAAGTTCTCATCTAGACATCATATGGAGTCATCCTACCAAGTTACAATGAAATCACTCCATATTAAATATGACCTGCAGACTGTGTTAAAAGTTTTTGGGTTTAGGGCTTGGGCAACCATCACGGTTGACAGATCATGACCAAAAGGGGATGTTCTCATCTAGGCATTATACAGAGGCATCCTACTATATTACAATAAAATCCCTTCATAAATATGACCTGTAGACTGTGCTAAAGGTTTTTGGGCTTCAGGCACGGGCAGCCATCATGGTTGAATGATCGCAACCAAAAGGGGACGTTCTCATCTAGAAATTATTTGGAGTCATTCTACCAAGTTACAATGAAATCCCTTCATAAATATGAACTGTAGACTGTGCTAAAGGTTTTTGGGCTTTGGGCCTATATAGCCGTCACAGTTGCCCAATTGCGTCCAAAAGGGGATGTTCTTATCTAGACATTATATGAAGTCAACCTACCAAGTTACAATGAAATCCCTTCATAAATGTGACCTGTAGACTGTGCTAAAGATTTTTTGGGCTTCAGGCTCAGGCAGCCATCATGGTTGAATGATCGCAACCAAAGGGGACATTCTCATCTGGGCATCATCTGGAGTGATCCTACGAAGTTACAATGAAATCCCTTCATAAATATGACCTGTAGACTGTGCTCAAGGTTTTTGGGCTTCGGGCCCCTGTAGCCATCACAGGTGACTAATCACGACCAAAAGGGGATGTCATCATCTAGGCATTATATGGAGTCAACCTAACAAGTTACAATGAAATCCTTCCATAAATACAACCAAAAGACTATGCTAAAGGTTTTTGGGCTCGGGCAGCCATCAAGGCTGAATGATCGCGACCAAAAGGGGACGTTCTCATCTAGACATTATTTGGAGTCATCCTACCAAGTTACAATGAAATCTCTTCATAAATATGACCTGTAGACAGTGCTAAAGGTTTTCAGGCTTCGGGCCCCTGTAGCCGTCACAGTTGCCCAATCACGTCCAAAAGGGGACGTTCTCATCTAGACATTATATGAAGTCAACCTACCAGGTTACAATGAAATTCCTCCATAAATATGACCTGTAGACTGTGCTAAAGGTTTTTGGGTTTTGGGCCCGCCTCGAGCAGTCGTCACAGTTGACAGATCGCGACCAAATGGGGAAGTTCTCATCTAGACATCATACGGAGTCATCCTACCAAGTTACAATGAAATCCCTCCGTATTAAACATGACCTGCAGACTGTGCTAAAAGTTTTTGGGTTTCGGGCTTGGGCAACCATCACGGTTGACAGATCATGACCAAAAGGAGATGTTCTCATCTAGGTATTATACAAAGGCATCCTACCAAGTTACAATGAAATCCCTTCATAAATATGACCTGTAGACTGTGCTAAAGATTTTGGGGTTTGGGGCTCGAGCAGCCATACCGATTGACCGATTGCAACCAAAAGGGGACATTCTCATCTAGACATGACCCCAAACCTCATATGAAATTTCGTGACGATCAGACAAGACTACGGGGTGTAGCCTGTGCTAAAGGAAAATGTGAACAGACTCACAGACTTTTGCACGTGTGATGGCAATAGCTTATCTTGACTTTGTCAAGTTAAGCAAAAAACTGATGTTATGAGAAATTTGCAAAAAGTCGCAACTGCGGGATTGTATATTTTGGTGTAGGATGTTTTTCTGTGTATACAACAACAATCACATTCTCAAGTGGTGATCTACTTTTTTGCAAAAAAGTGTTTTTTCAACGCAAAATTAATGAAATTACAAAAAACGTCTTCAAAAATCACCTTCGCTTTATTAAAGTATAATTTTGTTTTTGATTTTCGAAGTATCATCTCATAGGGCTGCCATTACTCTTTCAGCACATGAAAACATATCGCTTTTCATTGGTTTAAATTGATACACTTAAAAAATTATCTAACGCAGTCAAACATTTATGTTTCTTTACGGTGCTCCAATTCACCTCCAAAAAAATAAATAATACCTGGTTCATTTTATGCCATCTGTGATGCTTTCTTGGAGCAATTTGTGGTTCGTCTAAAGTCGTTTCATGTATTCTAATGCAAACACTTTTACTTGAACCATTAATAGATCCATTTCTTTATTTCAAAGCAGTTTCATTAACTGAAACGTCTTAAGGTGTTGTTTAAGTAACAAAATTCACCCCCTCACAGCTCTGTCGCTGCGTGTTGAGGGATTTTGATTTCCTAGCTTTGTTCTTGGATATCTGAAGCACATCTCGCCACGAGTTGATCTCCAGAAAAATCATTGTATTGCATGAACTCCATTTTGGAAAGAATTTAAGAAAAAATTCTGCAACTAGCCGCATGCACGCTAGAGTCGGTTGGCGTGACTGGCATTTATTACATTTTAATAATAGTATTTTATTAAACATTTGATTCTATCTCTGTTACACAACACAACTGTTATACAACCATTTGTGCTTGGACATAAGTAAATATATATCGGGTCAACCCTACTGCCCAGGAAAAACCAGAGATAAAACTAATAAGGCAAATCCTCTGGAAACCTGTAGTCGGAGCAATGTAAAGTCGACCTATATTTATAGGACGCCAACTTCCGTCCTTCACAATTGATGAACTGATAGAAATAACGCTAAATGGGAAATTTTAGATCTAAATTTCAGTCCAATCGCTCTGATATGGACAGCTAGAATGGCAGTCAAACCAGACGATCACCTTTGTGACGTCAGCACTAACCCGTATCAAATACCTCAATTATCCCGTGCTCTTTCAGGACATCATCTCGCTACTGTTAACCATTTACACACAATATTCCAACATTGTCGAAACTACAATACAAATTTTTCTCACTATTCTTCGAAACGCGAGAAAAGTTAAAAAATTTATAGTAATTTATATATTTTTTATACTTACCAATGACCCAGACTTAGCTGGTGCTAACTCTAACAAAACCAGGGCCAAACACAAATTTTGCCCCCCAATCCCCAAAATTTGCATCCAAAACAAAAAGAAATCATGTCCTAAAGGACCTCCATACTCCGCCTCTACTGCGCATGCGCAGTGACGCAGTCGTCCCGAAATTGGCGCCAATTATCATTCTTACTGGCAGTGCCTGGTCAGCGCTATGTACTCAGCGGGGAGGCAAGAGTTCCCAACTCCAGGGAGGGCCATCCCCGTCTGGGTCATTGGTAAGTATAAAAAATATATAAATTACTATAAATTTTTTAACATTTTTATACTGTACCAATGACCCAGACTTAGCTGAATAGTAAACAGGCTGGAGGGCCTAGGACATAGAGGAAAATCCAATAAGCTCAACTATATAGTAAAGAGGTAACCCCTTAAGGAGAAAAGGAGTATTAGGCTTTACATGTATCTTTCTTATTTAATATTAAATTAGAAAGATACACTACCCTTAATAATTGAGCACAATAACATTCATGTTCTCTATTAACATCCAGTATAACCCTTATACTAATTATTTTTAAAGCAAGCCAATAAATAAAGTAGTCCAGAGAATTGAGACTCTTTATAATCATTTAAAAGTGTCCGAGTATTGTATATTAAAGCCCGTTTGACACTTGACATATACAAATGCTTCACACCGAGCTACACTTTAAAAATAAGACATGAATGAATTTAAACATTAATATTACACTTTAAAACCATCCCGGAAGCGACTCAGAAATACTGACTTGGAGGAGGCATTCCCTTGCTTTTCACTATAAAGCAGGTGACCTAAGGGAACACCCGCCCCCCCCCCCCCCTTCCCCTTGCCCTGGGTCAAATAGCCCAGAGCGAAGAGGGCAGCCGGACGGAGTCACTGCCGGAACAGAAAGCCTGCATAACTATAGTTGCAACTGTTTAGTGGACGACATTCTGAGCAACAGATAACGGACCTAAACAATGCAGGTCTCCAGAAATGGACTCAATATTTCTGAGATAAAAATTCGTAAATGTGGATGGCTGAGACCAATAAGCAGCCTTCATTAAATCTGTAATAGCAACACTATTAGCATAAGCCCAGGAAGTAGAAAGAGCTCTTACTTCATGAGCAGAAATCTTAAGCACAGACTGCTGAGAAGAAGATAAATCTTCATAAGCAGTACGGATAGTTAACTTAATCCATCTAGCAATAGAATGGACTGAAATGTCCTTTCTATTAGGCATCAAAGACAGAAAGAAACGTTTCCGTCCCTTTCTGATAAACTGAGATCTCTGTTTATAGATACGTAGTGCTCTAACAGGACAGAGTAAAGGCCTACGCCCGTCTGAAGACGGAAGAGCCTTAATAACAATAGGTTCCGGATATTTATTAGGAGCCTGATTCTTAGCTAAAAAACCCACATTAGTAGTGAAGGAGATAGTGTTCCCAACACTACGATAATGAGAATCATCCACCGATAGTGCATGAAGCTCACTGACTCTTCTGGCAGAAGAGAAAGCTAAGAGAAAAGCTGTCTTATAAGATAAGAATTTGAAATCTACTGTCCCAAGAGGTTCAAA
Source organism: Pictodentalium vernedei (assembly GCA_031216915.1). Lineage (NCBI taxonomy): Eukaryota > Metazoa > Mollusca > Scaphopoda > Dentaliida > Dentaliidae > Pictodentalium > Pictodentalium vernedei. The sequence continues at coordinate 508,073,039 of CM062297.1, read as the reverse complement.
TGGCTTTTCCTTCAATTTAAGGAGAACCCAAGCTAAATTCCACTTAGGAATTAATCTAAGAGTTCTGGGTCTATTTATCGAAAAGTTTCTAACCAACTTCGATAAAGAGACATTAGATCCAATTTGTAAACTATCATGATGTGCATAGGTATCAGATAACATAGATCTATAACCCTTTATAGTAACAGGCTGCAGTTTGATTTCGTCAAACAAGTATACTAGAAAGTTTGCAATGTCTGGTATAGAGGGATCAAATATATCTACAGAATGATCCCTACACCAATGACGAAAAACCTTCCACTTAGCCGCATAGTTTAGCGAAGAGGAGGTCCTCCTTCAGTTAGAAATTGCGTCCACTGCTCGTCCTGTAAAGTGCTTGCCATGCAAGAAGGACCGCACAACGGAAAAACGTGAAGGTTGAGACCTTGCGGGTTGTGATGGAGTTGGCGCGATTTCCCCTGCGAAAGAAGATCCTCTCGTGGAGGAAGCTTCCGCGGTAGGTCCCACAACAGACACCTGAGTAGATTTATCCACGGTCTCTGTGGCGACAGAGATGCTACCAACACAATCTTGCATTGAGATTGTTTTATCTTTAGCAATACTTGTTGAATTAACGGCGCTGGAGGATACGCATATCCTATCATTCCGTCCCAAGGGATCGACAGAGCGTCTACTGCAAATGCTCTTGGATCCGGACACGGAGACACATACGTCTGCAACTGATTGTTGAGATGTGTCGCAAATAAGTCTATCATTGGCCGTTCCCATTGGTAGCAAATCTGATTGAATACTTGTTTGTTGAGAGTCCACTCCGACGGCAACAAGCGACCCTTTCGTGAAAGGGAGTCTGCTAGCACATTCAGACGACCCGGTATGTGACGGACCGAAAGAAGAACGTGATGTTCTAACGCAAACAGAAGGATTCTTTCCGTTAGATTGAACAACGGAACTGAATGAGTGCCTCCCTGATTCCGTATATACGCCACTACTGTCGTATTGTCGGATAGGATTTGGACATGAGCATCGTGAATAATGTCCATCCAGTGACGTAACGCAAGCCAAATTGACATCATTTCCTTGATGTTTATGTGCTTGCACAGGAATTGCGGATCCCAAAGACCCTGGCATCTCGAATCCGTTGGGATTAATGATGCACCCCAACCTGTTTGACTGGCATCCGTCATAATGGTAAAACTCGGATCCGGCAACTGCAGCGGAACTCCTTGAGTTAACCACTGAATGTTTGCCCAAGTCTGAATCTCTTGTTTCACTTGATCTGACAAGAGAACGTCTACATCGAGCGAATGAATTTTCACACTCCAATTCTGAGTCAGGAAAATTTGAAGAGGACGTGTGCGTAGCCGCCCCATCGGAATGAGATCCGCGGCGGCTCCGCACAGACCTATCAGTCTCATAAATTCTCTCGCCGTGACTTTGTCTGCGTGCAGACAATAGCGAGCGTAACAACTGACTAATTTCGCTCTGGTTAACGGCAGACGAACGAGATTGTTGTGCGTCTCGAAGCTCATTCCCAGATGAGTGAATGACTTGGACGGCACCAGATCCGACTTCTCCTCGTTTACTATAAAACCGAGACGTCGGAGCAATAGAAGAAGATTCTGAAGCGTTAACTCGTTGCCGTACCTCTGAAGAATGTCGTCCAGGTAGGCCGACGTTACCGCAGACGAATGAGCTCGGAAGTAGATCATTACCGAGTTCATTACCCGAGTGAAAGCCCAGGGTGCTAGATTCAATCCGAAGCACATCGCCCGGAATTGATACACCACTCCCAGGACTGCAAAGCGTAGATACTTTCGGAATGTCGGATGTACCATGACGTGAAAGTATGCATCTTTGAGATCTATGCTCTAATCGTTCACCCGAATACTCGCTCTGACCGATCGAATCGTCTCCATATAAAACTTCGGAGCGACGATCAGCTTGTTTATCCAGCTCAAATCTATGACTGGACGGAACGAGCCGTCTGGTTTCGGAACCAGAAACAGATGGCTGTAGAATCCCAGAGATTCCTGGTTTTCTACGACCTCTACCGCGTTCTTCATTAAAAGAGACTGCACCTCTGATAACAGAGCGTCTCTTTTCTGTGGATTTGACGGAAGATGAGTCCACTTTGGACTTCGAGTTAATGGAGGCTTTCGTTTGAAGGATATCTTTAGACCTTCCGAAGTCACTCCTCTCACCCAAGGGTCGTCCGTAATCGACGCTCACTCTTGTGAAAAACTCGACAACCTTCCGCCAACCGGAACGCGATAGAGGTTTAAGCCATCACCTCCTGGACCTGCGAGGCCTGCGGTAGGAGAAACCACGTCTTACACGACCCGCATCTCGCCTCGTCGACCTCGGGGCGTCCGACCGATTGTCCTGGCCAGAAGGACGTCCCGAACGAGAGTCGCTATCCTGACGGTCTCTCGAATAAGACCAAGAGGACGCACCGGAACCTCTATAGGAACCTCTCTTGGGCGCATTAGACCCAGAAGTGCCTGTCTTATTCGTGTCTGCTGTATCCGACTTCTTAGGAGCCGATCTGAACAACAGAGAATCATTAGCTTTCTTTTTAATTTTATCATAAATAGCGGAAAGCTTGCCGTCAAAGAGAAGTTCTCCTGAGACCGAAGCGACTCTAAGAGAGTTCTTCACCTTAGAATCCACTAGTGTGGATGTAGCTAGGGCTGCGTCACGTCTAACCAACTCCAGATTTGCCACTGAAAGGGCGGAGTTACATGTGGAATAAGCTACTGCCCTTGAAAGAAGTCTTCAAGAGGATTGTATATCCTGAAACTCTTCCCCTTGAAGGCGCAGTGATAACGCCTTAGTAAGGTGATCTGCGTAAGATAAGGCATCTAATTGGCTCTGTTAGACGCAATAGCTGTTTCCAACACCGCGGTTGGAATAGAAGCTGACGACGGTAATGATAGCTCTAAGTCTTCCGCCTCGTCGTCCATACGCAGAGGAACTCTCGGTATACCCTGTCCTGCCGTATCAAATTTATTCCTTGCATTAATGAAAGGCAGGTTGAGAGTATTAGCGGACAAGAAACCTGCTTTCCCCGTCCTGGAAGCAAGTTTAAATATAGCGTCGTTCAATAATTCAAATGTTCTAGCAACATTATTGGACTGCGACGGAAACTCGGGAGCGATGTCCCTGAACCGCTCAAAAAATTCAGAGTCCAATGACGCTATAATTCTCTTGTCCGGAAGCGCAGCAGTCTGGCCCGACGGAACAACTTGAGGGAGAAAGTGCCAGATGAAGTCCACGGCAGCTTTATGTTGTTCCGAAAAGGATAGCTCCAAGTCATCCGTATCCCTTTCACCATCCGGTCGGACCTCACGATGTTCCCGGTCGTCCGCCCCCGATGCTTCGGCGGAGCGTACGGACCCAGCGCCGTCGGATAATTCTCGATCCGACACCGTTTCTGTCGGCTGCTGGGATGCTGCGATAAGCTGTGCTATCTGCACAAGAATGTCCGGCGTTGAGACCTGCGGAGGCGCAGTCTTTCGCTGCTTCGCCGAGGGCAGCTCCGCATCAGATGGCTCCCGCATACTTTTCCTATGCGAACGTCCGGAGTCCATCGGTCTCAAATCCCTGGCTGCCGGATGGTGTGACCTGGTCGCTGAAGAATCCTTCATCGGCGAAGCTGGTAATATATCGGCGGTCACGCAGCCAAGGTGCGGTCGTGTGCGCTGACGAGAAGAGGAAGCCTTAACAGTCTCTGCGGACTGCTTATACAACGGAGCGTCCCGAGCGACGGACGTATGCTCCGCTAAAGACACATTTTGTACCACAACATCTCGTCCCAGATGTTGTTGTACGAGAGAGGGACCTCTCTCGCTCGCAGCCCGGCTGGACCTGGACGAGCTAGGAACCGGACTAAAAGGCTTCCTCCGTTCTCGCTTACTATCCGCCGTCACTGGGTGTGCATCTATTATGTTTATAGTGCTCGCATCACCCAAAATTTCCTCTTGGACCGCATCGGACGAACCCGGCTGCCGAACCATTCGGTGAATGGACGCTACACCGGGCGAGCTAGCGGACGACATTTGTCTAATCTCCATGAGCACTTTTGCCGCTAGCTCTGAATTCATTTGTGACGACGGACGCACACTTGAAGAAGATAACATGGAAACATCACCCTGTTCTTGTTCCTCTGAAATAGAAACTGAGAGAGTAGAGTGACCTTGTGGAGAAAGAGCCGGCATCGCTCCTTCTCCAGAAACAACATATCGTGACACACGTTTCCAATGTTTCTCATCCCAATGTTCACATATAGGACAGGGATTAATGCGAGAACACTGACTACAATTAATACAATGATCATGAAAGTCAGAGGAAGATTTCTTCCTATTACAATTTGAACAACGTCCCTTCATTGTGAAAGAACAACAATAAGTCCTAGTTACTCGCAAAAACCCCTGACACAAAGATACATAATAACATGATCCATTAATAAATGAAAAAACAATTGCAAAACAAAATAATTTTGAAAAAATATTTTTTCAGAGAAGCCCAAGTTGCTGAAAAGTAACGTTGAGCCCTGATGGATCCGATGGCAAAGTGTGGTCAAAAATTTTAAATTTATATAAAATAATTAATGAGACACTTTCGGATAATATAAATGTATCTTATAATGAGATAAACTACCACAAAGGCAAACAGCCCCCCTCAAAAAAGGCTGTTGCCAATGAAAACAAACAGTGTAAACACACTAGAAAACATGACTCCAGGCACTGAAAAAACTGGCCCGGAATCAGTCATCAATTACACTCTATCTGATGCAAAACAGAGACTCCCAGGGGAGAATCTGTAGAACATCAGATGGAAGATGCAGAACACAAACGTTATACACCCATGGGTGAAAACGTAACTATGGGGAAAATAACAGAAAACATTCTGTAACCAAGCAACTCTCCCAGGAAATTTTAGAAATGAAATTTCTCAAAAATATGCCAAAAGCATGGGAGAATTGCAAGGGGGGACTTTAGAAGGCTAGGGGAGAGGAAACACTGAATAAGCAGTGCAACAATTAGCAAGAATGACAACAAGAGGCCCATGCCTCGAAAATAGGCAACTTAACATAATTTCATCAAAAAATTTTAAGTACAGCCCTGATTATTTTTTGCCACTTCTTTTTCCTCTCCTCCTTCTATCCTCCTTAGAATCACATTTTCTCCAAAAATTACGTGTCTGGCATCCTTTAAACTGAGATTTACAAGCACAAAGATCAGTGAGATGTTGACTGATGAAGGGCCAAACAGAGAATGATAATTGGCGCCAATTTTGGGACGACTGCATCACTGCGCATGCGCAGTAGAGGCGGAGTATGGAGGTCCTTTAGGACATGATTTCTTTTTGTTTTGGATGCAAATTTTGGGGATTGGGGGGCAAAATTTGTGTTTGGCCCTGGTTTTGTTAGAGTTAGCACCAGCTAAGTCTGGGTCATTGGTACAGTATAAAAATATAATATTATTATCCGTTCTGGTACGAATACGGTAAAAGAATTCCTGGAACCACTGGTGCCTTCTCTCAAATCTGTGGGTTTATTGCAAACATTTTTTGTGTTCTATACGTCACAGACTTCAATTTGATGTATAATTTCTGAATATTGAATTTTAATTTATGGAAAACAAAGGTGGGAATTTCGAAATAAACAAGTTTCCCCTATGTACCATCTTTAACACAATTACAAAATCCATTCAACATTACTCTTGCACGTAGGTCTACCCATCAATGGGGCTTCCTTCCAATTTTACGATGATCGCAAACCCCAAAAGATATGGTTATATGAGTTTTGACAAAGGATAATTTCTACATACCAACCCAATATAGTATTGATGTTTATTTTCTGTAAATCCTGCTAGTATCATACACTTTACTTAGCCATACTACAATTCATCAACAATCCTTGATATTCATATAAAAACTTATTTGTCAGCCACATCTCTAGTGCTGAAATGGTTAGCCGGATAACTGGTTTGAAAAGCTGTCAACTGGATAACCGCTATACCTATAGTTTATGGGATAGCGTGGGGAAAATAAATAATATTTGACCGCGAGACCTTAGAATTCTCTTGCTGGCACAAGCGTTGTCAAAGCTGCCAAACATTTGTCGATTTACAATGATGAGTTCTCGATGTAACATGAAAAGGTTAAGGTGTTAGAATGTTCAATGAACAGTATTCAACAGTTATTTCGGATGCTTCGGCTGTCAAGTCACAGATAAATGTTTGTAACAAACTGCCAACAGTCGAGTGCACTGCAGGTTGTTTTCTGTGTGGGCAGCAGTGAGCATGTACCTGTCAATGCAACATAATCTTCTACAGACAAAGTTGACATTCTTCTCTTTGATGAGGTGTTGTTAATTGCAGATTATAAAGCTCATAAAAATCCCTCAGAGCAAGTAATGGTGCTTCCAAAATAAAATGACTCTTTGGCTCTTTACCAACGTGTTTCAGAAAAACCATGTTTTGATGTTATTGAACTGTTTAAATATATGAAAGTATGTCATAAAAAAAAAACTATTTTAAAATCTTGCATTTTAACATTTGTTTTTCAATGGTCCATTCCAGACAAGGGGCTCTCAGACAGATTAGTGTCGTTTTGTACACAGGTGTTTCGTACACTGACTGTTTTGTACATATATCAAAGGACATTTCAAACACAGGCAAATTATATAGGGTTTTTAAGTATTTTTCATATGAAATAATAGACTACTTACTTTTGTAAGATATTATAATCCAATATAAAAAAAAACATTTCAAATATCACGGAACAGAATTTAATACATCCAACACCACCACACTGTCGTACATTTGAAAATATTGTTAGGAAATAAAATGAACCGCAGACTGTAAAAACATCTTTCTTTGATGAAAAATCAAAACATTATAATGTGAGCTCATTGATGATTAATCAGCTGTCATCAGCTTTTATATGTAATCACTCATCACAGCATTGTTATTACACTGGAGTCATAATTAACACATGAACACATTAAAATGATTAATTTTCAGTACATGTACAAGACTTTTGTATTACTGCAATGCTAAATACCCAGTATATCATCATGTTGCGAGGAATACGTAAATGTAAACCTGTAACTGTCTGTGACATTTGTCTTAGCAGAGAACAGAAAAAGATACTCAAAAAATTAGGAGTACATATTCACCCTATGATCACATCAAATTCAAGACAGTCAAGGTAAGAGGCTCTTTGCTAATACACTTACCTATGCCTAACTACAATTTACAAACTGGTCGGAAAATTCTTAAGTACTATCAATGACAATCATCCCTCACTTCAAATGCACGCATGTGGGAACTAATTGCACACGTAAACTTTGTTTCAGGTGTGCAGCATGTCGTGTGCCTGTGACTTTTAAATGGTTTTGTGAGGGCAATGCAGGGTGAGCACAGTTGCAATGTGTTGACGATCATTTGCACATCAACGATTTCTGTTGGCACTCTATGGTTTTCGTTTGTTTACTTTCTGCGGAAGTCAGGTGGCGGTGTTTTGAACTGTTTTCTCACCATTCCTTACTGATGTTGCGTCGTAGAAAATACAATAACACACCAGCGGTTGACATTAACAGATATCTGTTTGACATCCGATTATGCCCGACGGTTAGCCGGTTACAAAAATGGGCCAACCGTTTCAGCACTACATATCTCCACCATGAGGTTAAAACAAAAATCCGATGTTTGAGCCAATTTTGCAACTTACAACTTGACGTTTGTCCATTCTTTTGTTTGGTTAAGAAATACTGCTTTTTTTGCATTGCTGCAGATGTAACTAGACTGCTAGATGGTGGTTGGTCATCAGAATTTAACAAATCTTTACCTTCTTACGATTTATGGGTGAGTAACTACAAGGACCCCCATTAATTGTAACAAAATACATAATGGTACATATAGACTGAAGAATATAATCTTAAAGATAATATGGAGAACCGTACATCCACATAATATGAAGATTTGAAATTGCAGTACCTGAACTTTAGAATAAAACCTAAATATTGGGAACCAGTACTCTACCTGTTAACATACTATCTTTCTTCAATGATGTGCTTTATATATTATAAATGTTGTCTGAAATGACACACATAGTTTAAAAAGTTTGATGTGACAGACAAGAGAAAAGTGGGTTGGAATGTCGGCAAATATCAATCATTGCAAAAAAAGTAGATAATATTCGGAGAGGATCAAATCCACCAAACTATCTGCGAAGATTCTGTAAGTGGTATTAAACCTAATTGTAGAATGGTCCTTCGTCAAAAATTCCTTTGGAAATAATTTTTAACATTTTCCGATAAAAACAAAAAGTGTTGTTTTTGCATAGAATAGGATAAATGACGACAGAGTTTTTTTAAGACTCAGGAGCTTGCACATTTGTACACCCCAGATGCCTTTAAAATGTAAATGCCTTTTCGTAAAGCATATTAGATGGTAATTAAAACCTTTATCGCCTCTTATGTGGAACCTGCTCTCCCAAACCCTTTACAAAACACAACAGGAAGGCATCGCAAGTGGCTTTAAACAAATTGTCATGAGAAGTTTTTGACTCAATTAGAGCACCGTAGAAATATTTTAACAATTTACAATGTATTGTGTTTTGTAAAGTACATCAATTTAAACCATTGAAAAGCGATGTGTTTTCATGTGCTGAAACAGCAATGGCCGCCATATGAGATTAATTAATTAATAACACTTTGGCTGGCTGCTGATTTGTTGCGGTTCTCGTATGAGAAGGCCTTGGTTACCCCTGTTCTACCAACTGCCTCCCTATTCCCATGCTTCTTCTCTCCTCCCAACACTCGAGACGAATTGCTTGATGACGTCCCTTGCCCCATTCTTCCCAATCTCTCCGATTAGCATATTAACCCTCTCCTTTGAGTCGCCCCCTAACCACATGTCCTTCATTCTCCCATCCCACTTCCCCATTATACTTCCAGTGAATCTTGTTCTTTTAGACTGGTATTTTGGGCATTCTAGGAGAAAGTGTTCCAGGGTTTTCACCATGCCCAAATTACACATCTGGCAATCCTTTTAACTGTTTTTCCCAATTTTTCCCCTCAGCTCCAGGGACCTCGACCTCAGCTTGAACAACAGCGACCCCCCAAATGTGCCATCAAGGTACTCTTCAAAACCAGGCTTCTCATTGTCACGCAGGTCACCCAAAGATCACTTTGATTTGCCCCCCTCTCGTCAATTACGGTTACAATCCTCCATGACCCTTTCTCTTGCGATCTTTTTACACTGGTTTGCCCCAACGTCTAGGTCCGAGATCTCCTATGAGTAGTTCTCTACTAGCTCCCTCACTTGGACCATCCACCCCGTCTTGATATTTGAGTTGAAGTTCTCAGGAACATTACTTTACACCATCGGCTATCGGGGAGATTTACCAAATAATTAAGATAACAGAGTTTCAATAGGTCTATCCTGTCCTTGATCCTCATCCACAAAAGCTCACCCCCTGATTGCTTCTAGCACTGCGGCATTACTCGACCTTGTTATCCATCGTTTTGCAGGATTTCCAAGCTCTTAACAGCCGTCTGGGTCAGGGGTACAACTTCCGTACTGTATGTTATACTTGGCAGACCCACCATTTCCCAAATGCTTTTCCCTGCGAAAACCTTATTGAAACTGTTTCTCCCTATAAGTTTCATTTGGTCAAGGATTCGCTTCCCCTTCAGAATCAAATTATTTGTGTGGTTTTGGAAGATGCCTCTTCCTGTGATATTTATATTTACCCCCACATACTCATAGTCACTAGTCTCTCCTACAATGATGATACTTTGAAAATTGTCAACAAAGTTATACTTTAATTAATCGAAGGTGATTTTTGAAGACATTTTTGAAATTTCATGAATTTTGCGTTGAAAAAACACTTTTTCGTAAAAAAGTAGATCACCGCTTGAGAATGTGATTGTTGTTGTATACACAGAAAAACATCCTACACCGAAATATACAACTCCTTAGTTGAGACTTTTCGCAAATTTCTCATACTTTTAGTTTTTTCCTGAAATGTCACATTTTCTATCCAAAAATATAGCTATTTTACTATTTTTAGCTCGATCGGACTAAAATAGCCCGATCAGTGAAAATGAAAAATTTATACCAATTTCAATATTTGTAATACTTACCAATGGCCCAGACTAGCTGGTGCAACCCAATTTATTACCAGGGCCAAACACAAATTCTGAATCCCCTAAACCCCCAAAATTTGCCAAAAAACTTAGAAACGAGAAGACCAGTATGGTCCTCTATACTTTTGCGCAAAGCGCAACTTGTTGTCAAGGACAACAATAGGCTACTGCCATCTTGTCATTCTTATTGTTGTGCCTGTTAAATGTTAAAAAGAACTGTAATAAAACTCAGCGGGGAGGAAGGAGTGTCTACTCCAAGGAGGGCCATCCCCGTCTGGGCTATTGGTAAGTATTAAAAATATTAAAATTGGTATAAATTTTTCATATTTTTCCACTATACCAATGGCCCAGACTAGCTGAGAATAGTAAACAGGTAGGCGGGCCCAGTACTTAATATTCATTGCTCCTATTTCAGAAAAACAATGAAAATATAGGTGTAACTCACTTTAAGGCCTAGCATAACCCATTATGCTAATTTGATAAAGGAAGCCAAAATATAAAGAAGTCCAGAGAAATGAGACTCTTTGTAAATCATTAAAAATGTCCGAGTATTGGATAGAAAAGCTCATCTTGACACATGACATATACAATAATGCTTCACATCGAGCTACACATTAAAGCATATAATACATTTAAAATTGCTTTATATCAAGCTACACATTAAAACTACCATAGCACCGACCCCAGGATACTATCACTGAAGGAGGTATGTCCATGTTTTCACTTTAAAGCCAGATGACAATTTGGAAATACCATCCCACCCCCACCCCCCTTCTCCTTGTTTTGAAAGTAACTACATGTACACTTCAAAATGGAGAGGGGAGCAGACTGGAGACAGTGCTAGAGCAAACCAAACAGAAGGTTGAATGAAAATCCTAATTAGAATGGACGACCTTCTGAGCTACCGATAACAGTCCTTAAGATCTGAGATCATCCGAAATTGATTCTAAATCTCAAAGATAAAATTTGGTAAAAGTCGTCTGTTGTGTCCAATAAGCTGCTTGCATCAAATCCTTCAAAGAAGTACTACTAGCATAAGCCCAAGAAGAAGCTAAAGCTCTAACTTCGTGAGCTGAAATCTTATATAAGCTATTCTCTCATTCACAGACAAAGCATTATAAGCTGACCGAATAGCTAACTGAATCCATCTAGATATTGAATGAACAGAAATATCATTTCTGTTAAGAGAAAGAAATAACCTTTTCCTACCTCTTCTAATAAAACTAGAATGCTCCTTATAAATCTTAAGCGCTCTTTCTGGACACAACAAAGGTCTCTGACCATCTGAAGACGGTAATGCTTTAATAAGAATAGGGCTAGGCCATTTGTCCGGAACCTGATTCTTAGCTAAGAATCCCACTTTCGTAGTGTGAGTAATAGAATTACCAACACTACGATAATGAGAGTCTTCAACAGACAAAGCATGAAGCTCACTAACTCTTCTAGCTGATGCAAACGCTAAAAGAAAAACCATGTTATAAGTAAGAAATTTAAACTCAACAGTATTTAACGTTTCAAAAGGTGCTTCCTGAAGTTTAGCTAAATTCCACTGAGGGACTAGTCTCAAGGTACGAGGTCTATTCACAGAAAAATTCCTCATTAATTATTTATAGATGCTTCTGACCCAATGTTTAACTTCCCTTGGTGTGCATAGGTGTCAGAGAGCATAGACCTATAGCCCTTAATAGTGACTGGCTGTAGCTTAACTTCATCAAAAAGATAAATAAAAAAGTTAGCTAATTGAGGAATAGTTGGGTTAAAAAAAAATCAATCAATTGTGATTCACACCAACGAACAAAAACCTTCCACTTCGCTTCATAATTTAACGAAGAGGAGGTCCTCCTACAGTTAGAAATTGCATCCATTGCTTGTCTGGAAAACTGTTTTTCGTGCAGGAAGCCGACGGAGTTTCCCCTGTGTCAGAAGATCCCAGAGAAGTGGTAACTTCCGTGGAAGGTCCCAAAGAAGTTCCCGGAGAAGAATTATTCACTGTCTGTGAGCCGACAGACTTGCAACCAGTAGAATCTTGCAAGAAGACTGTTTTATCTTAGCAAGATCTGTGGAATGAGGGGAGCTGGAGGGTAAGCATACCCTATTATCCCGTTCCATGAAATTGACAGAGCGTCTACTGCATTAGATTGAGGGTCCGGGCATGGGGACACAAAAGTCTGTAACTGATTATCCAGACTCGTGGCAAAAAGATTGATCATTGGATGTTCCCACTGGAAGCAAATCTGATTGAAGACCAATTTTTTCAACATCCATACTGAAGGTAGCAGGCGATCGTTTCTCGATAGAGAGTCTGTTATTACAATGAGACGACCTGGAATATGACGAATCGATATCAGAATCTGATTCTTTTGAGAGAAAAGAAGAATCATTTCGGTGAGATTCAACAGCTGGACGGAATGAGTACCTCCCTGATTCCGAATATTGGCTACCACTGTTGAATTGTCCGACAGAAATTGAACACGTGAGTTATGACTCGACTGAGCCAATGATTTAGAGCTAACCAAATTGCCCTCATTTCTTTGTAGTTTATATGGGACCCAAGAAACTGACGCTCCCATAAGACGTGAAACACTTGATCACCCGGAATCAGAGAAGCACCCCACCCCTCCTGACTGGCGTCCGTCATGATTATGAATGACGGCTCCTGAATCTGAGCCCTGGGAAAACCACTGGATATCCGCCCAAATTTGAAGATGTTTTACTAACTGCGTTAAAACAATCGGACTGTCCAACAACTGACGTTTTAAACTCCAATTTTGAATTAGATAAATTTGAAGTGGACGAGTGCACAAGCGACCTAGCGGAATTAACTCCGCGGCGGTGCCGCAAAGTCCTAACAGCCACATAAACTCTCTTGCAGAAATGACTTGTGCGTTTATGCAATATTTGCATAAAGAGAAACTAATTTTGCTCTTGCTACCGGCAAACAGACCCGATTGTTGAGAGTATCGAAACTCATTCCAGATGAACAAAACGACCTCATCAGTATTAAATCCAACTTGTCGACGATGATTATATAAAACCTAGGCGTCGTAGCAGCAGTAGCAGACTCTGTACGTCGCTTTGAAGAGCATGAAACTTTTTGTACCTTTGAAGAATGTCATCCAGATATGCCGACGTCATCGAAGCCGAGTGAGCTCTAAAGTGGCTCATCACTGCATTCACCACCCGAGTGAACGCCCACGGAGCAGGGTTCAAGCCAAAACGCATTACTCTGAACTGGTATACTTCTCCTTGAAACGCAAAACGGAAGTCTATACTTGCGGCGTAATCGTTCACTCGGATGATGCCTCTCACCGATCGAATTGTCCCCATATAAAATTTGGAGCAATTATTAGCTTGTTTATCCAACTGAGATCGATGACCGGCCTGTACGAGCCGTCTGGCTGGCTTCGGCACAAGAAGAAAGATGCCTGTAGAATCCCTTTGAATTTGGATTCTCTATGACCTCTACTGCCTCCTTTGTAGGAGAGAGTCTACTGCTGAAATCAAAGCCTCTCTCTTTGTTATATTTGTGAAAGGATCACAAAACGCGGAATCTGCGTTAATGGAGGTTTTCTCTGAAACAAAAGACGTAAACCATTTTTACGTCTTGAACCCAAAGATCCTGAGTTATATGTTCCAGTTATTTGCGAATATTGAAAGCCTTCCGCCAACCGGAGAAAAGAGGTCAAAATCTTCATTTGTAGGACTTACGAGGCATATACGAGAAACCACGTGAAGCTCTCACACCCCTCTGTGATGTTGGTGTGGGGTTACGCATTTCGTTATTTTCCGACTGCGTCATCCCCTTTTTTAAATCGCTCCCACTTTAAAAGCAGCATGGGCTGAGCCTCTCTTGGAGAAAAATTTACCTCTCCAAGGAGTACCACTTGTGGAAGGCTGAGGTTGCGAAGCTGAGCGCAACAAAAGCTGACTTGTAGCTTTCTCAGAAGCATCTTCAAATACAGCTTTTAACTGATCATTGAATAATGAAGAGTCTGAAACGGGAGCGGCCCTTAGAGAGCTCTTAACACTGTCGTCAATAAATGACGTAGATTAAAGGGCAGCATCGCGCCTGACCAACTCTAAATTCGCTACTGAAAGAGCAGAGTGGGATGATGTATACATGATGGCGCGAGAGAGCACTCTCAAAGGAGATAAGAACTCCTGTAAGCTCTCAGATTCCAAATTGCAGGCCAATGCCCTGCAAAAATGATCTGCATATGACAGCATCCAAAATACTTCTGCTAGATTCAATGCAAGTGACTATAACAAAAGAACTAACGCTACACGATGACGTAAGAGACATACCTAAGTCCCTAGCTCCGTCATCCAATTGCAGAGGAGCTCTTGGAATCTTATTCTCGCCTACCGTATTTAAGAAGGTATTGCCTCTAAACGGTAGGTCAAGCTTCCTTTCCAAATGGAAAGAACTTTTTCTAGCCTGAGCCAGGTCAGCAATAGCTTCGTCACAATAATCAAACGCATCTAACGCTTGGACTGATTGAGATGGATACGGAAGGATACTTTCCTTCGACTTAATGACCTCCCTGTCCAAAGAAGACAGGCGCTTGGCTCTAGAAGGTGCAGAACTCGACCAGAAGGAATTAATTCAGGTGAAAAATCCTGCAGGAACCTCATAGTTTCCATATGTTGCTCAGCCGAAGATGTAGTGTCAGTCTCGTCTTCATCAAACTCCCTAACACTACTAGCTAGAGGTTCCTGGTCTGGTCTATTATCGGCATACTGATTATTTGAGGAAACCCTTCTTTATGCCGATCCAGCACCGTCCGAATCATCCAAATCGGAGATCGATGACGGCCGCATATTATGCTGCTGGGAGTCTGCAATTAGCTGGGCAATTTGCTCCAGCAATTCCATATTCGAGGCTATGTTCACCCCCGGTCTATGCCTTTTGGCTCCGGAAGTCGATCTGATACAGAGCCCTGTGTCCGTCTTTTAGAAAAAGACGTTTGCCTCGAAATGCTAGCCTCAGAGAGAGCCAGACCCTGGCTCTGACTCTCTACCTCTGGATCTTGCCGACTAGCATGCGGTCTACTGTGCTGAGTCCTGGAAACGGACGAAGAAGAGGCGCTTATATCAAGATTACTGCCAGCCGCACTGGCAGAGAAAGGTACATCAGAAACAACTGGCTCCGAAGCATTTTCTACCGGACTACCAGCGGAACTGGCAATAAAAGTCGAATCTTTCTGTTTTGTACCCAAAACAGAAGAATGCTTTGCTACTGATGCACCTTTCAATTTGACTGGCCTCTTCCCCTTACGCGTCGTCGTCTGAACAGAGGACCGTCTTCCATCCTCCGTATCCTGGACCGCTACGGATTTTCCTGGCACGGAAGCACTAATTAAAGGCTCCGTTACACCGGTCGAGCTAGTTGACCGTCTGCTTGCCCGAGGTACTGAGTATTCTGCGATACCTCGTAAGTTAACATGCTCTGTATCTGAAGACGACGACAGCACAGAACTTGATGTTATACCATAACCAATACCATGTTCTTGTTCCTCTGAAATGGAGACTAAATTGATTAGTTACCTTAGGCGAAAGCACCGAAATCGGTGCTTCGCCAACACATACATAAGTTGAGAGGAAATTCCATCGCTTGGAATCCCAAGAACAGCAAGTTGCACAGGTACCATCTTTCGAGCAACGAGTGCAAGCCAAACATGATGAATGAGAATCAAGAGAGGACTTCTTCCTCTTACATTTTGAACATGAGGACTTCATAATACACATACACCCGAGGCAGAAATTTTAAACTGAATAGGAGCCGGTAACCAAGTCCAAAACAGGCACAACAAAGGCCCAGGTCAGACAACCGGTATCCCAAGAATACCCTTAACAATAGAGAAACTTCCCCAGAAGATTCCCCATAGAGAAGGGTAATAGCAAACAGACATGCCCGACAATGTCAAAATTAACCGGTATGCGACAAAGGGGGGTACGAATAATCCACATTCCGTAAATTATCTAAGATTTTTAAGAAGAATTTTAATTAATAACAAATTCGCAAACGGCAAATAGTTCCTAAAAATCTAATGAGAGGATTCAAGGGGAAAAAGGTGAACAATGAACACACATATAATGATAAACAAAAAATGAACAAATCAGGTGCATATCCCGAAAACGGGAAAAACAAGAAATATTATTTAATTTCAATAAAGTTATAGCCCTGAATGTTCAAAAACTCAATGTCCATATTCAGCTAGATTCTGCTGCAATTATTCCACCATTCCACTTCAAAATCGTGTCTGGCTACATTACGGTATACTTTAGGATTTTATAGCACAAAAGTCAAAATACATGTTGATCTGACATGGGCCAAACAACAGAATGACAAGATGGCGGTAGCCTATTGTTGTCCTTGACAACAAGTTGCGCATTGAGCAAAAGTATACTGGTCTTCTCGTTTCTAAGTTTTTTTTGGCAAATTTGGGGGGTTTAGGGGATTCAAAATTTGTGTTTGGCCCTGGTAATAAATTGGGTTGCACCAGCTAGTCTGGGCCATTGGTATAGTGGAAAAATATGCCCGACCTGTCAGAGGTGGCCAGGTGGGAATTTCCTCTTTCTTATATACTATAGCACCTTAACTAACGCCTATCGGTCACACACCGAACTGAGATGGATAAATAACGAAATACCGAGCTGAGCCCGAGGTTTTTTCGCTGGTCATGTATCGTTTTTCATCGTATAGATAGACTTCAAAAAGGACGAATTCTTCGGAATTCTAAATCATTCATCATTAATAGCGAACGTAGTGAGCGGCCAAAGGCTGCGACCGAAGAGAGCATAATGGTAACGTGTGTGTATGTGTGAAAATATAAGATCGAAATTTAGAATATTTCAGAAAAATATATAACCATGCAATCCAAAAATCTGTGTCCGGAAGTTAACACCATGGCCGAAAAATAGGAGTCGAAGTCGATCAAATTGTATTGTTTTCATTGGTAGAAATCGAATTAGATTTCTGAAAAAGGAACAGGTGAACGTGCAGGAATAGCGTCACCCATAGATATCGGATATGGCGTCATCTGACAGGTTCAGTCAAAAATCGAAACCACAACAACACAAAAGAAAAGCAAGTTGCGCTGCATTTGTCGTTCATTTTTTAAACTTCAATTGCTTGTACAAAAAAAATCAAAATTGTTGGTCACAAAGTCGCACCTTGTTAATAAAATATCTAAGAACAAGTGTGTCTGCAAGAAATTCTACAATTTTAAGTATTTTCCTTTTGCGAGACGTTTAAAAACGACGAATCGATGTTTTCTCGCATTTGTCATTTCTGACACTCTTTTTTGTAAACAAAAGGTTTACCCCTCTTATGACGATTTCCTCTGGAAGATACGTAATATACAATTAAAAGAGGGACACAATGGGATTCCTGAGACTTTGCTCTTCATTGCAATGCATTGTACTGTTCGGATAGTATTTTTTTCCCTTTTTTCTGACGCAATAACATTTTTTGAACGATTTTTTCCACTTTAATATTTATCAAGAAGTTACGGTACCTGGTAGGCCTAATGATATTTCAAACACGAATTTTTCATTTTTGAGGTTTTGAAGTCTTAACCTACAGTGTACAGAAACTTACACCCAAGCACCTCCAGTGGAATGAGTTGAACAGTGGAAACTCCACAGAAAATTGTTGCTTCTTTCGGATTGACCCACTTTTGCGTCACACGGTGCTTCTTGTAACGTTGTATACCAATTTTGGCCTGGAAAGACGGTTTGCCGTCTTCGGGCTGTGATTGCAAGAGACAATTATCAATACGTGTACACGCAGTGTTGATACATTTTGTTTTTGAATTTAAAATCATTCAGTAAATAGTTCATGACTAATTTCTTCGAAAGATAAGGAATATGGAAAGGTGAACTACTGTCGTGTTTGATCAGTGACCGAGTCTGATCAAACAGTCAGTCTGTCAGTCTCCAAATCCAATTCCAAATGCATTTGCAATTTAAGGCGACAGCAAAATCGGACTACAATTACAAATTAAATCGTCGGTATTCCTAATTCCATAAATTTAATACCAGACAATTTTACTTACACTCACTGATACTGAATTCATTTTCTATCTGATCCTTTTTACATGACGTTTAACAATCCAGTGGCGGTGCCACTGGAGGGGGATAGCTGTCCCTCCCACTCCTCCCCCCCCCCCCAATCAAACTTCAAATATCTATCTGACCATGGTTTTCCCACCCAATTTCACACTGCAAACGACACACAACAATATACGTCATGTCGGGTGTTGTAGAAATGTTCAGATATCGTTCCCACTCCCAGGGCCTCCAAATATAGAAATCTTTCATGGGGAGAACTCCATATCCCCACACACGCGAGGGGGAGATCCCGTTCTCTCCGCCAGCTATAAGGCCTGTGGCATTTGGGAGATTCCTTCGGCGTCTTGACCTTGGACCCCCACCCCCAAAAGTCCCCCATAGCTTACCTAAGCTCCCCCCCCCCCCCCTCCAAAAAAAAAAAAAAAATATTGAAATCTTGGCGCCGTCACTGTAGTGATCAGTCGGTATCAAGAAAACCTGTGATGGAAAGACAATGTGTTGATCAAATTTGCAGAAAGGGCTACATAAAATTAAGCTACATAATGTTCTAACCAACTTGCAAGTTAAAAATACAACCACAGATTTGGGTTCGATAGGGGGTGATTGATGCCCCCCCCCCCCCCCCCCCCCAAAAAAAAAGACCCTTTCCAACCTACTTAGAACCTGAAGTGTTGAGGTTGAATGGGTGAGAGTATTTGTTGCACCCCTCTCTCCCCCCCCCCCCCTCCACCTTTCAGAAAATTTCAACCTGCTTGAATGCTTGAACTACATGTACCGTACTTGAAAATACAAGAAGTGATATGGAGGCAGAGTGTGGGTATTTTAATTAATGCCTCCACCCAAATCCCATCACAGATTGCTGAGTTATGAAATTTGAAAGTGATAAAAAAGTCAGAAATCTTCGCAAAAAAAATTGGGAAAACAATCTTTTCTTGCTGCTAAGAATTCACCATAATTAGGAAATTTTCAAACACAAAAAGAAAAGATGCGATCAGAAATTCACGCTTTCAATACCATGAAGAAATATTTGAAAGGGGTAACAGCATGCACGCAGAATTCATCAAATTGTTAATTGTACTTTCTTAGGGTACTGCTAGAAAACCTCTGTGTGGATGGTGGGGGAGGGGCATAGTGAATAAACTAGAATTTCACAACAAGACCATAAAAATATACAGAGAAAATCACAGGGCTGTGATGCTGCTGGATTATTTTCTTATGACTTGGATCAAATCCTCCTATGCAAGTCCCTTCAGGGGTGAAATCACAGCATACCACTCTGAATTTATTAAGTTTTTTGCAGGATACTATATTTTTTTAGAATCTACTGTATAATTATTTATTTATTGTTGTTTAAGGTCACATACTTATGCATAATGGATAATCATGACCGTGACAGTTTTACGGGTGGAGGAAGCCGGAGTATCTGGAGAGAACCACCGAGCAACGATGAGCAGCTGCCATCTCCCCAACATCGTAACTCCGCAATGCAGCACAGGCAGAGTTAGATTGGTTGAAGACATGCGCACCATCAACGTGCAGTACGCCTTAGTACACGGCATCATCGTGCCCCCATGTGGACAATCGGGGTTAAGTGCCTTTCCCAAGGACACAACGTGTGAGTCCGAATTGATCGCTCAGACGGTCACCCATCCGAGGACAAACCGGGCTCGACGTTGCTTAACTTCGGTGATCTTGACGAAAACCGGTTACCGCAACGCCACTGCGCCCCCCCCAACTACTGTATAAGAACCTGTTCAACTCATAGACGGATTGCACCCCAGGGATTTGTGTTGTAACTTTTATTGTTTTGTGAGTTCTGTTCTCAAAAAGTGTGCACAATAATTGTTGTAAAGGTTTGTGATTTAATGGTGATCTGCTCTCTCCAGGATGTATCTCTTCTCCAACTGCATGCTTCTCCAATTCCCACCTCTATTCTAATTCTATATGCATATTCATCCATTGACCAATGTCATCATGTTTCTTGTGTCAACTTTATTGGGAATATGATAGGGCGGTATACTCCTGTGACTGTCATTCATATAATATAATAGTATGGTGAGGACTAATAGTACAGGGTGGAATATTATACTGAAGTTACAAACTGACATCATAATATTTCAAAGTGCCATATCTTGGATAAATAACCTCAAAATTCCAACATAACTCCAACTATCTACAGCTATGGAAGATGTTAAGAATTTAGTCCAAAACAGTGCATTATGAGAATTAGACTGCAGTCCAGCCTGGTGAAATGAATAAAAAATAGGGGATCAAATCAGAATAATAACTACGTTCGCACTTTAGGTAGCACCTATTTCATATTAATGATATATCATACATATATGGCTTAATTTCTCTTTTTTTCCCTTCAGTTCGGTATTTCGCCGGGCCTATCTTGCACCGGCAAAATTACAACGACAAAAGGCGACAACGGGAATTCTATGACATTGTGATTACCCATCTTTCACAGCTAGTCGACTGAATGCTAGAACATTTTTGCAGGACAAGTTACAGCAAAAGTGTTTATCTGAGTCGTATCTGTTAGTGTCTGAAACTGGATCAACACTATACACGAGTTCCATTTTCTGACGCTTTCTGTTTCACCAGTTTTCGCGCTATCATTTCTGATGACCGGAAATAATTTATTAGGCGTCAGGTGCTCAGCTGAAGCAACACTTTTTCAGACTTGGTGTGGAGCACAGGGGATGTCAACGTTTGTTTGTGACTGGGTTTTGACGACACTTTCAACGGCCAGGGTCCTGTAGTGTCCAACAGTTTTACGAGCGGCCTCCTTCATCCTCGTAGTTCCCACATCGTTTTGACATTATCGCAACGGCTGGAAGGGTATCGCTTCCTAACTTGTCCATACCGTAGCCCTAACGTTTTTTGAAAATGATTCAATTGGGTCAGTAGAAAAATTTTCTTTCGTGATACTAAAATCGGTTCCTAGACAACTCGTATCCTGGACGATTCGTACCCTGGACAATTCCCACCTTATGTGAAGGTACGAATTGTCTCGCCTAAAGGGATGAATTGTTCAGCATAAAGGTACGAATTGTCTAATGTACGTGCACGCATTGTATAGTGCAGAGGTTCGCACAGTCTCGTGAATTCATAAGAAAAAACGTAAAAATAACACGTTTTAGAGAGCTGAAGTCCATTATCTCGGAAAGTGCAACTGAGCCTTGAACTGTTTGCCCTTCTTCCAAGTGACCATATAGAAGACCATTCATTCAACTTGAAGATAGAGTAACAACTGAAGAACTGAAAGATCTGTGTGCATATATTCGTGCAAACTGGTTAGAAGATAGTTTGTGGCTATCGGAATCCTGATCGGTATTTATGCGAAGTGTAAGAGCCAATAATGATTGTGAGGGGTGGCATAGAAGACTTAATTTCAAGGCTGGTGTAGCAAAGCCACCATTCTATATTTTACCGTTGTTGTTATTCCGTGAGGCCAAGACTGCAGATGTACGGTGTAAATTGTTAAGGGAGAAGAAGCTACAAAGACATCAGAGAAAGTCCTATCAGAAAGTTCATACCAATCTTTTCAAGTACTGGGAGGAATACACTTCTGGAACAAGGTCAACGTCCACTTTACTCAGAGCCTGTGTCAAATTGTACAGTCCCGTTTGTGGTGCTGAATGTAGTTGAAGTAGATGTGATTTACATTTTTGTTTTTCGTATTTTTCCAGAATTGTGTTATCTGCATCTAAGTATAATTGATTGATACGAAATGGAACATTAGCTTTTTAAAATAATTTGCCACATTGGAAAACACGAATTAACTCCGTCTTTTAACATGCCAGTGATTTATTTCATTTGAACATAGAAAAACATTGCTGTAGGGTGATTTAGGCTGTTGTCGCAACGGGTTAAATAAATCCTTAGTAACGTGATCTGTTGGGAGAGAAGTACAGAGTAGTAATTTGTATGATATATTGTGTGTCTGTCGTCCAAGGTAAGAATTCTTTATGGTGCCGAGTCAAGGTAGGCGGGGTACGAGTTGCCCAGAGGCGGGTACGAGTTGTCCAAGGAAATGTAAGAATTGTCCAGGGTACGATTTAAGGAGTTCCATTCACGTGTAGCGGATGGTAAAAAAGCTGTTGTACACATTTGGACTGCCAAATATAGATGGATATATTTAAATGCATTTGAGTCTCTGCAAGGGGCGTAGCCAGGGTTTTCAATGAGGGGGGGGGGGTCACACGTCCCACAAGGTGGTTCTAGAATGACATGCCATAGGCATGACCTGAGGCCGTAGGCCTGAGAAGGGGGTGGATTTGAAAGGGTGAGTGCCCCTCCCCCCTTAACAGTGCGGGTGGGTCTCGGGAATTTTTTCACTTATTAACCACCCTGAACTTCAATCTTAGGCCTTCTGTACACTCAAATTGAGCTCATTTATCAAAACGGAAACACATTTTTATGACAAGCGACAATAATAATAAGAATAATAATAATAACAACACTTTAGCCAGCCTGTGATTTGTCGCGGTTCTCAGGTGAGAAGGACTTGATTAGCCCAAATGTTCCCAAATGCCTCCTTATCCCCACGTCTCTCCTCTCCTCTCATCACTCCGACACGAACTGCTTGAGACATCCTGTACCCCATTCTTCCCAATCTCCCCGATAAGCATACTAACTCCCTTTTTTGTGTCACCTGCCAACCACATGTCCTTCATTCTCCCACCCCATTTCCCCATCATACTCCCGGTGAGTTTTATTTGTTAGACTAGTATTTTGGACATTTTAAGAGAAATTGTTCCAAGGTTGTCCAATTGTTCCACAAAGCTCCAGCGTCCTAGACCTCATCTTGAACAGCAGTGATCCCACAAAGGTGCCATTAAGGTACCTGGCTTCTCTTTATGGCTCAGGCCACCCAAAGACCTCTTTGCTTTGACCCCTCTCGCCAATTCATTTTTCAATCCGCCATGACTCTTTCTCTGAGAATTTTTTACCCTGGGTTGTGCCCACTTCTAAGTCTGAGATCTCCATTGAATAGTTCTCAATTAACTCCCCCGCTTGGTTTTTCACCCTGTCTTTATGTTTGAATTCCAAATATTCTTGAACATTAATTCACACCATCGGCTGTCGGGGAGATTTACCGAATAGTTGAGATAGCAGAGTTTCATCAAGTCTATTCTGTCATTAATCCTTGCCCACCCAAGCTCACCCCTTATTGCTTCTAGTGCTGTGGCATTACTCGCCATCGTTATCCATCGGCCTGCATCGTTCTGCATGTCTCCAAGGCGTATTTTTGGGACTCTATAAAGTCATATTCCTCTTCTTCACGTGGCCGTTTAGCAGTCTCTTGAATTTTCTTGTGAATTGGGTTCTGCAAAAAGTTGTGATTTACTGTATTTTACGCCAATGGCTTTCTCTGACACTGCTTTCAAGGGTGTCGTTTCGTGTTGTTCATTTTCCCGTTCGTCCCAGAGTCGTTTCGTTCCCTTTCCCGTTCGTCCCCGGGTCGTTTCGTTACATTACCAGTTTGTGCTGGGTCGTTTCGTACTGAGTCGTTTCGTACCCCTATAAATTGGTTAATGTAATCAACTCACTGTCGGATGAGAAAGTTAATTATAAAATCGATTTATTGAAATGAAAAGCGACTCAACATAGACTCGTTGCGCTGGTTTCTTTAACAGTGGTGAAATTTAAAAAAGAACAACAATTATTATTTATTATGTACTTTTTTATTTATCTTATTTGAACACACATTATACTTTTTTTCTCAAATAAAATGATATTAAAATTCATGTAGAGAATGGTTTTTTTCCAAACAGCACAGCAAACTACCACTTGTTCCCTTCCTTAATACCATTAGTATTACCGGCACTCGAAACCAACAACAGTGGTCCGCCACGCTTCATAATAATGATGCATCATCTGGTGGAATCGGTTCCTCGACATTTCTGACTTGAGCATTAAAAGATGCTTCAAAATTAACAGTTTGGTTGACATCAGTTGCTTCCCCGGCATGTTGGTCAGTGTCCATTTCAGCTGATTCATGTTGGTCAGTTCCTATTTCTCGAAATGTTAGACAAAAGCGTCGACTTTTGTCTTGTCGTCCAGGGCCATGGTTCCGTCGCTAAGCTTCAGCGTATTTGTATTGACACTCAAGTTGCTCTTTTGGCCAGTAAGAATTTTAAATGTATCCCTGAACCTTTTCAGCCCATTTCGATTTTCTGTTGCTTATTCCCATCTCACGCGACTGTCGTTAGCTATAGCCTTTTTTTATTCCGCCGTGTAGATGATTATTTGAAATCACTTGCGATCACAATAACTTTATTTACTTATGAATCCACGTGAGCCGGAAGCGAGGGCCAATAATCTTATTTGGTTTGAGTGTGAGCACTGACATTAGGGTACTGGGGGCAGACCCCCCGAGGACCGAGGACTGGAAGTTGACTAAGAATTGTGCATAACTACAATAATTCTGCTCTGTGTTTTATTTAGAAACGTAGGCTTAATACTGGAATCTGAGTTTGATGTTGTTTTAGAAAAAAGGAAAAGAAATCCAAACAGTCGCTGGTTGGGGAGCAGCCCCAGCATATTATCCATAACGGTTATAAAAAAGGAAAAAAATCCACCAATTACTCCCCAATTGTAACCTCTGATCATCTTCAGAAAATTGATACGTTTAGTAGCTCTAAATAATCTGTTTTGATAACTGAGAGCTAATTATCAAAAATGTTCTCTTGAAAAAACAGCCGAATGAGGACACAAATCAGTTTTCTTGGTATGTTTGTTCTATTCTTGTTGACAAATTAACTGGATAAACAATCTGGCAGGATTATAATTATTTGTCAATAAGCATGATTGAACAAAACAGGATGTAACCGGTAGAAATGTTTTTATAATAAATTCAAATATAATCTAACTGAAATAATTAACATTCAAAAAATACTTTCACTGAATTAATTAATGCTGTGTTCCACCAGGGTCGTTTCGAACCTCATTAGGTGCGAAACGACTCAGAACGAAACGACTCAGTACGAACTGGTTATGGAAGGATACGACCCAGGACCCTTTCAAGCGATGTGACTGCTTCTTCAACTGCATCTTTATTTTTCTGTCCTCGATATACTTATTCGTGAGGTTTTTAAATTCTTCTTGGTCATCATTGTAGGCATTCCCGACGATATTTCCCATTGAATCATTAGAATCGCCACTGGTTCCTCTTCTTCAGATTCTTCTTCAGATTCTTCTTGAGATAGTTCCGACGACTCATCGGATTCCTTATCTTCCATTGGTGAATAGTTTCTTGGTGTACAATGAAGACCGCTATCTTTGAAGGTCAGATCACAAATGACCTACTTGACTAATGAATCGATGGTTTCGCGCGCCGAAGGCGCACAGGGACATCTTCAGACAAACACCCTTCGACCCTCTTTGGCTGTTTAGCGGCGTTTATGTCTCTTGTTTTTCTTTTTTGGTGGAGGAGGCTGTGATGGTGAGACTGTAGTGGTTGTTCGGCCGTTGATGTCAGAGGACTGACTTGGGTGGTAGGGTCTAGTCCTAGCTGCCTCGGGAGTTTTCTGGATGTTGAACTCTGCCCAAAATGCTTCCGATCTGACGGTTTCCTCCTTAGCCTCTCTGGCGGCTTCTCTCACTTCCTCTCTCAAGCTTCCCAAGACCTTCATGAGGTCCGGAAGTCCTTGTTTCTGATCAGTGGGAGGGGAGGGGGGATTGGAGTAGAGGGCTTCGGAGATCCAGTATCCATCTCCGCCTCCGCCTCACTGAAAAACGTCACCATCCTGTGGTGGGGAAATGGTAGTGGTTTCCTCGGTCTTCTTTTCCGCCCTTTCTTCCTTATTCCTTCTCAGGAAATCTGCAAGTCGTGGGGCATCTCGGCGTCTGGTCGATCGGCTCTTCTTCCTCTTTCCAGGGTCTCCGGACTCCCTCGGGTGAGGACCAGTGTGAGACAGGATCCTCTCACAAAAGGTGCTACCTCTCCCCGAGGAAGGTGATGTGGTGGTAGTATCCTCTACTGCATTATTAAATTCCAGCGTCAGATGGACGCTCTTGCCTATTATCAGGAGAGTCCAGTTGATGGGACCAGAGACGCCCAGGGCTGACAGAGCCTTCTGAAGTTTAATTGGGATTTCCAATTTAGCTGTCATGGTAATTTGCAGGTCTTCACGCTTTGAAGTCAAAGGTGAGAATGTTGCGACGTCCTTTTACAGGCCGAAGATATCTGACAATACTTTCACGACGGGTTTTAGCAACTTCCTTAAAAATCCCCCTTTCTGTATGATTCTCCTTTTTCGATAAGATAGTTTTCTCTTTGGTAAGGCCGGTAAGGCCGTCCTCCTAATCTGCTGCTGCTTTCATGGAATCAGCAGTGCGATCTCGGATTTAGTCAATTTATTTATTTATTTATTTATTTATTGGGGTTTAAGGTCTCATACTTATGCACAATGGCTAATCGTGACCGTGACAGTTTTACGGGTGGAGGAAGCCGGAGTACCCGGAGAGAACCACCGAGCATCGACGAGTAGCTGTCAGCTCCTCAACATTCTAGCTCTGTTCAAGCTCCGTTCAAGCAGGGTTACAGTGATTGAAGACATGTGCACCATCGACGTGCAGTACGCCTTAGTACACGGCGTCATCGTGCCCACATGAAGGCAACCGGGATAAAGTGCCTTGCCCAAGGACACAACGCGGGTCGTCCCGAACGGGGATCGAACTCGGGACCTCCAGCATAGAAGTCCAACAGCCTACCACTGAGCCACCGCACTCCCCTCGGATTTAGTCAATAGCACATTATAGCCTAATTCAATAGATTCATGGCACAATCACATATGCATCCTATCAAATCACCATTAGCCGTCTTGATCATCGTCTAGGCTGCATGTCGGCCAGCGTGAGAAAGAAATCGCAGTGAATGTGAATTTCTGTTAGATCCTCAAATACCCGTATGTGCCTATGTGATAGGGCACATTGTGTCACATTGTGCCTTTTCACATAAGCACATATCGGCACATAAAGCATGTGCCTTTGTGCAAGTGCACATTGCTTCACATTGTGCTTTTTCACATAAGCACATATGACAAAAAAGGGATTCCATAGCCACAGGTGTTTTCAAAAAAGGGATTCCATGGGATATGGCCATTGGATATAGTCTTTTATTATACAGAAGGGAGATAACTCTGTATACAGATTATGGAATATCAAGCAGTCTGATTGGTTAATTATAATTTAGATATATGAAACAACAAGAGTACTTGGAATAGGGTCAGAACTAACAAGAATAGACCAGAAATTGCTAAATATAGTAATAATAAGATAAACTGTTCCAAATAATAGGCTCTTATACGTTACTGGAGTATACTCCAGGACAAAGGAACATGGTCAGGTAGACGTAAACTATTGCATATATAGATAGAAGCAGAGAATTCTGAAAGAATTCGAATTAGTAAAAGTTGGGGTGGATTTTGGTGATTTGGAAGGATTGTCGGGTTGTTTGTGGTAATTAGATTTACTCTTCTACAATCGAACATACCTTCCGAACATACCCCGTCCCATTGCTGAAAAATTGGGTAACATAGCAATCACGTGCTATCATAGAAACCAAGATGGCGACCTCCAGTATACAAAATGGACGACGGAAACACGTATCACCCTAACAACACGCGCTGCGCATGCGCACTAACACCACGCGTCACTATGGAGATGACGTCACAAGATGGCCGCTCACGCGGGTTACCATGACAACACAACATGGCGCCACTACGTCACGTGACATGACGTCACTTCCGAGGCCCCCCACCGAGGTCCCCCAACCTACCCTCGAAACGTACGCGACATACTACTAGCCGTGATGGCTGCCCGGGCCCAAAACCTGAAAAGCTTTAGCACAGACTACAGGTCGTATTTATGAAGGGATTTCACTGTAACGTGGTAGGATGACTCAGTATAACGTCTAGATGAGAACGTCCCCTTTTGGTTGCGATCGGTCAGCCGTGATGGCAACACAGACCCGAAGCCCGAAAACCTTTAGGACAGTCTGCGGGCCGTATTTCATTGTAACTTGATAGGATGTCTCGTTCTGGAATAATTTCACTGTAACTTGGTAACTTTGGTTGACATACATTAACTGTGAGGGCAACATTAACCTACCCCTCAATTCTTTAGTACAGTCTACACCTCAAATTATTTTTATTGAAAACATAGCATACAGGGAACAGAAATTAACATATTCTCAATTATCACAATTCTTGTCGTATTTCATAATCCTTTCATAAACATTGAACATTACCCTTTTCATCAAACACAAAACACAGTCAAGTTAAGCTACAGTGTCATTGACACCTTCTTTGTGCCTCTTCACATTGAATTTTCGGGAAAAGGTTTTTTCCACAGTACTCATAGCATTGGACTTTCATGTCTTTACTCGACGACGGTCAGGTAACGAATGAGCATTCGTTGTCGTGTACATCCCTTTTATAAATACTTTCCCCAGAGCTTTTGCTACAACTGGTGTGATGGGCGACGAGAGAAAATCACATTTCCATAACAGATTTCTTTTTATATCGGTAGAAATTCCATATGTCAGCAGCGTCAATACACTGTCGTGTTCTCGCAGGTCACTGTATTCCGTCGCATTCATCCCGCCTTCGAGGATGTTGACTGCACATCTCCATAAAGACGAAATAAAACTTCACAGGTAGTTTGTAGAACAACATATTGCTCCTTATCAACGGCATCTCTCTGTGAATGGTACTTCTCTTCACACGTTCGATCTGCTTTGATATCTCCCTGTGGACAGTAATGTTCTTCAGGCACAAGCCAGAACATAAGCAGACTGTCATCTGCAAAATGAGGTCCCCAGAGGGTGAATGTAGTGATGCTACCCTCCACAGCAGGGAAGCATCACTAAATTTGCCTTCTGTAAACCTCAATCTGAATCAGGATAATAAAAATAATAACACTTTGGCCGGCCGCTGATTTGTCGCTGTTCTCGGATGAGAAGGCCTTGGTTACCTCTGTACTACCAACTGCCTCCCTATTCCCACGCTTTTTTCTCTCCTCCCAACACTCGGAGGCGAACTGCTTGATGACATCCCTTGCCCCATTCTTCCCAATCTCTCTGATTAGCATATTAACCCTCTCCTTTGAGTTTCCCACTGACCCTAACCACATGTCCTTCATTCTCCCATTCCACTTTCCCATTATACTCCCAGTGAATCTTATTCTTTTAGACTGGTATTTTGGGCATTCTAGAAGAAAGTGTTCCAGGGTCTCCACCACGCCCAAATTACACATCTGGCACTCCTTTTTACTGTTTTTCCCAACTTTTCCCCTCAGCTCCAGGGACCGCGACCTCAGCTTGAACAACAGTGACCCCCAAAGGTGCTATCAAGGTACTCTTCAAACCCAGGCTTCTCTTTATCACGCAGGTCACCCAAAGACCTCTTTGATTTGACCCCCTCTCGCCAATTACGGTTACCATCCTCCATGACCCTTTCTCTGACAATTGTTTACCCTGGTTTGCCCAAACGTCTAGGTCCGAGATCTCCAATGAGTAGTTCTCTACCAGCTCCCTCACTTGGACCATCCACTCCGTCTTGATATTTGAGTTTAAAATTCTCAGGAACATTACTTTACACCATCGGCTGTAGGGGAGATTTACCAAATAATTAAGATAACCGAGTTTCAGTAGGTCTATCCTGTCATTGATCCTCATCCACCCAAGCTCACCCCTGGTTGCTTCTAGTGCTGCGGCATTACTCGACCCCGTTATCCATCGGCCTGCATCGTTCTGAAGGATTTCCAAGCTCTTTACAGCCGTCTGGTTTAGGGGTACCACTTCCGTAACGTATGTTATACTTGGCAGACCCACCATTTCCCAAATGGTTTTCTCCCCGAAAACCTTATTGAAACTGTTTCTCCCTATAAGTTTCATTTGGTTAAGGATTCGCTTCCCCTTCAGAATCAATCTATTTGTGTGGTTTCGGTAGATGCCTCTTCCTGTGATGTTTATATTTACCCCAAAATACTCGTAGTCAACTGTCCTACACTAAGAAGTTTGCTACTACCTTCCGGAATACAGAACTCCTCCACTCTCCACCTTCGAGACCCACTTTGCGGCCCGCAGGTATAACTTTGCTCTTGCTTTCATTAAGTTCGAGTCTCCATTTGCTCCCATATTTCCCAACAATTCCCAGCAATTTCGCTAGCCCCTCTTCGCTTTCTGACACTAGCACCATATCGTCTGCAAAAATAGCCCTGGGATCTTCAAGTCCCCAATTGCTACCCCCTCGTCGCTATGCAGGAGTTCATCTCATAAACCATTGATGTACAATGCAAAAAGAATTGGCGAAAGGATACACCCCTGTTTTAGGCCTATCTCCATAGGCACACGTTTTGTTGTTATGTTTCCCAGGCTAAGTGCACTCTGTACATCTTTATATAATGCTTTCATTATTCCAACAAACTCGCCTCCTAATCCCAGAGCCTCAAGCTTGCGCCACATACCCTCCCTTCATACTCTATCGTATGCCTTTTTAACATCCAAAAAGGCCATCAACATCTTTTTCTTTTTTGCTTTCGTGGATTCTGTCATTTGGGATAGCGTGAAAAGATGGTCAGTGACTCCCCTTCCCTTCCTGAAGCCATTCTGGATTTCTCCAAAAAAACCCTTCTCATCAATCACCTCCTCCAAACTACCATACAGGGCTTTACAGAAAACTTTTCCAAAGTTGCTACAAACAAAGATCCCTCGATAGTTATCCAAAACGTCTTCCTCGCACCCCCCCCCCCCCCCCTTTTGTGAATAAATGTCACTTTGCTTTCTCTCCACTCATTTGGGACCTCTTGTTTTTCTATGGCTAAATTGAATAGGGCAGTTAGGCTTTCCAAGAGTTCCTCTCCCCCTTTTTTTGATAAACTCGTTAGGAATTTCATCTGCACACGAAGTTCGATAGATTTTCCTCGACCTGGTTCGGACACTCCGGTGGGTTCCCCATGCCCCATCGCTTATCGTTTACCTTTTCCCAGTGCTTGACTTGTTCAAATGCGATTTGATCTTGCTCGTCTGTAACTCTGCCATCTACTTTAATACTCTGTGGGTTACTTCCTTTGTTACGTTTATTCAGCCATTTCCAAAATACGTTCGAACTCGGCCCCCTGTCGCTCTTATCGTCCTAATAAGACAGCTATTTCGCACTCTCCGATTATCGTCTTTAATTTTATTTGCTTTATTTCGTGCTTGTTGGTATTCTTCCTTTGCTACCGTGGCCTCGTTGCTTTCCGCCCCTTACGTTTTCTACTTCTCCTGTATGCAGCACATTTAGCTTTTCTACCCTTTATTTGTCCTTTTTAGTTCTTCGTTCACTCTGTACCCAAGTTCCCGTGTTGGCAACCTAATCTTTCCTACACTTTCCTTCCCTGCCTCCACTAGGCTCGCAACTATGGCGTCGGCCATCTTCTGGGCACTGCAACCACCCCCCCCCCCTTGTGTACGGTTGCAAGCTTTGGTTTCAGTTTTTCTTCGAACTTCGCCAAGTCAGCATCCTTTTTGAGTTCCCAAATCTCCTTGAAGCTTCCTTTGCGTTTTACTAGGTTTTTGGCCCTGATCGTCATTAAACAAGTTGTGATCACTATCCACCTCCATTTTACTCTCATCATCCACTTTTATCCCTATCAACCCCCCCCCCCCCCAACTCATATCTGTGAGTATGTAGTCGATTATTGATTTTCTGCCGTTCCCCTCCCAGGTCCATTTCCCCCTACACCTCACGTCCCTTTTCAGAATCTTCAGACCGAGCACATTTGTGAAGTTCAACAGCTTCAATTCCTGTTGACTTTCTTGTCCCCGCCCTCTACGCCTTCTTCCTTCTCACCTATGTGTCCATTAAAGTCACCCATCAAAATTATACAGAGCCCCCTGTTTTCTAGTTCTGTGATATTGGTCCTTAGTGTTGAGTATATCGAGTCATTCCACTCGGGTTTGCTTCCTTCCACCGCACAGTACACAATCCCAAGGGCAATACTTTTGTTTCTCAGATTGATCTTTACCCATCCAATTTCTTTCGATACCTCAGCCGAGGTGCTGACATCTTCCAGGTCTGTGATCATCGACGGTTTTAAATCCTCTTTAATGTACTTGCCTACCCCCCCCCCCCCCCCCCCCCCCCCCACACACACTTTTTTCTGCCCTTCTGTTCGCCCTGCACCTATCCACACGCACCCCTTACTTGGTCTATCCGTTCCTCGTGTCTTACCCACGTCTCGCTTAAGCCCATGACATCAAACTCCTCTGCCTCGATCAATGTAGCATTTTCACTTACTTTCCTGTGGAGACCCTGGATGTTGCTATAACCCACTTTCAGGGTACCGAGATTCATTGGCTTCTGCCTATTGGTCCCATTGTTTTCTGGAGCTAGTCTTGATAAACTTATTCTGTCCTCCTCGCTCTTGTTCACCCCACCTGTGTCCACTCTAGTTATACTTGCCTCTTGCCGCCCACCCCGCTCCTCTCCAAAAAAGGCTCCGCTACCCGTACGGTCTCAAAACTAAACAGAAATAGGTTCCCAGGGGATAAATTGGCCCACTGTATGAGATAGCATCATCAAATTCACCATCCGGGGACCTCATTCTGCAAATGTCAGACTGCTTATTTTCAGGCCTGTTCAGGCATCTTCTTATTGTATAGTCGGAAAAACATCTGGGCACAATATCCATAGAGCCGGGAATTCCGCATGTCTTCACCCGACGACGGTCAGGACACAAATGAACTGAAGGCCGAGCTCGCGTCCTTTTTACACCTTTCCCACTAAAGTACTAGGAAGTAGCGTGAAGTACCCGATTTTGAAAGCCACAGGTTTCTACGGCAATTATCTTCCAAACTATATCCTCCAATAGATATCTTTTCGGGATCCCACTTTTAGAATCCCTTTTTGAAAAAAAATATCGGTGGTTATGAAATCCCCTTTTCCGAAGTAAACAGGGATTTGGGGGAAAATCGAGCCAGAAAACTACTCCTATTCGATCGATCACACCCTCTGAACATACCACTGTCCTATTTGGGTCACATAGCAACCACGTGCTACCATAGAAACCAAGATGATGGCCTCCAGGTTACAAAATGATCGACGGAAACACGTGTCATCCATACAACACAAGCTGCGCATGCGCCATATGAGAATAACGTCACAAGCTGGCTCTCACGCGGGCGACTATGACAACCAAGCATGATTAAACTAAGTCACGTGATTATGACGTCACATCCTAGTCCAGCACTGGGTCCATCCAATGAGGGACGATCAGGTTCACGATCTACTATTTATCTCCATTTGACGTTTTTTTTACGGCTTGATACATCAAAAGGCAACAAACACATTCTCCTTGTTGTTGGGCGATTCAGTATTAGCCGTGCTTCTTTGAATAACTTCTGGAAATTTTCTTTGCGATTCCAAAACCATCTAGTTATATTTGAGTTTCATTTTTCCACTCAAGTCGTCTCTGGGTATTTCATGCATGGATTCCAGCCTATCAAATCATAAGCAAAGTCACGGGAATATTCACTTTCAAAATAATAAGTCTATTCGAAAATTAACCTCTCTCGTAAAAGTCATTTAGCAAGATGAAACCCCTGTCGATTTATGCAAGGAAGTCCTGTATGCCACCATTAGCAGGTTCCTACTAAACTCCGAAGGATACCGAAGTGAAGGAAAATGAGTAAGTAAGAGTTGTTTAAAAAGGTTTAAAGATATGTGCAGACAAATTATTTAGTCCTTTGGAGGAATGTTAATTCATTTCGTGTAAATGCAAGATATATAGACCGAGCTATCGCCGAAAACTGCCGCTCGGTATTTAGTAGGTAGCTTTTTATTTAATAGGCTACCTCGGTGTCTGGATGAAACGCGTAAGAGCTAATTGGTATCACAACACAGTTCACTGTAATATTTGATAAAACTTAACTTCCATCAACTTTTATCTCGACTTTGGACCGGCAGAACTTTTGCCATTTGCCATTGTTGGCTTTATTAGGGTTTTGTGGCGTACTGTGACAAGTATATCGTTCGGCTGTGCCCGATACAGTATCCAGTTACCTCGACCCACTGTAATTTCGACCCAAATCGGTAATTTCGACCTTAAAAAGTAATTTCGACCCAAAGTAATTTCGACCCAGAATTAGTCAGTTTTTAAAATTAACAAAAATGTGTAATTACATTATAGTTGGTAATCGATCCCTGGGAGCAGCCCGAAATTTCTCTATGGTCATAGATTCTAGCTTGTTAGTGGTTAGTTGGTTATTATAGCTAGATAGGTGAAGACAGCCCATTCTGGCAAATGGTCTCAACAGAGCCGATTTCACTGCCTTTCTTCACCTTCCACTGTTCCTAGTTACCCCCTATTAATGGTTAGGTTTATTATGATAGCTACATAGGTGAAGACAGCCCATTCCGGCATGTACATTAAAGAGGATTTAAAACCGTCGCTGATCACAGACCTGGAAGATGTCAGCACCTCGGCTGAGGTATCGAAAGAAATGGATGGGTAAACATCAATCTAAGAAACAAAAGTATTGCCCTTGGGATTGTGTACCGTGCGGTGGAGGGAAGCAAACCCGAATGGAATGACTCGATATACTCAACACTAAGGTCCAATATCACAGAACTAGAAAACAGGGGACCCTGTATAATTCTGATGTGTGACTTTAATGGACACATAGGTGATAAAGAAGAAGGCATAGAGGGCGGGGACAAGAAAGTCAACAGGAATGGAAAGAAGTTGTTGAACTTCACAAATGAGCTCGGTCTGAAGATTCTGAACAGGGACGCGAGGTGTAAGGGGAAGTGGACCTGGGAGAGGAACGACAGGAAATCAAATCGACTATATTCTCACAGATATTAATTTATGGAGGGAGGTGATAGGGGTAGAAGTGGATGATGAGGGTAAAATGGAGGTGGATAGTGATCACAACTTGATTACAGTGACGATCAGGGCCAAAAACCTAGTAAAAAGCAAAGGAAGCTTCAAGAAGATTTGGGAACTCAAAAAGGATGCTAACTGGGCGAAGTTCGAAGAAAAATTGGAACCAAAGCTTGCCGCCGTACACAAGGGGGCCAGTGTCCAGAAGATGGCCGACGCCATAGCTGAAAGCCTAGTAGAGGCAGGGAAGGAAAGTGTAGGAAAGATTAGGGTGCCAACACGGGAACTTGGGTACAGAGTGAACGAAGAACTGAAAAGGGCAATGAAGGGTAGAAAAGCTAAATGTGCTGCATACAGGAGAAGTAGAAAACTTAAGGGGGCGGAAAGCAACGAGGCCACGGTAGCAAAGGAAGAATACCACCAAGCACGAAATAAAGTAAATAAGATTAAAGACGATAATCGGTAAAGACGATAATCGGCTTGTGCGAAATAGCAGTCTTATTAGGACGATAAGAATGACAGGGGGTCGAGTTCGAACGTACTTTGGAAATGGGTGAATAAACGTAACAAAGGAAGTAACCCACAGAGTATTAAAGTAGATGGTAGAGTTAAAGACGATCAAGATCAAATCGCATTTGAACTTGTCAAGCACTGGGAAAAGGTAAACGATAAGCGATGGGGCATGGGGAACCCTCCGGAGTGTCCAAACCAGGTCGAGGATAACCTATCGAACTTCGTGTGCAGCGAAATTAAAACAGAGGAGGTACGAAAGGTGATCTCAAAATTAAGGAATGGAAAAGCGGGAGGGGTGGACGAAATTCCTAACGAGTTCATCAAAAAAGGGGGAGAGGAACTCTTGGAAAGCCTAACTACCCTATTCAATTTAGCCATAGAAAAACAAGAGGTTCCAAATGAGTGGAGAGAATGCAAAGTGACATTTATTTACAAAAAAGGGGGAAAAAGACGTTTTGAATAATTATCTGTCAGTGATTGAGGAGAAAGGTTTTTTGGGAGAGATCCAGAATGGCTTGAGGAAGGGAAGGAGAGTCACCGACCATCTTTTCACGCTATCCCAAATGATAGAATCCGTGAAAGCAAAAAAGAAAAAGATGTTTATGGCCTTTTTGGATGTTAAAAAGGCATACGATAGAGTATGGAGGGAGGGTATGTGGCAAAAGTTTGATGCTCTGGGCTTGGGAGGCGAGTTTGTTGGAATTCTGAAAGCATTGTATAAAGATGTACAGAGTGCACTTTGCCTGGGTAACATAACAACAAAACGTGTGCCTATGGAGATATGCCTAAAACAGGGGTGTATCCTTTCGCCAATTCTTTTTGCATTGTACATCAAAGGTTTAGGAGATGAACTCCTGCATAGCGACGAGGGGGTAGCAGTTGGGGACTTGAAGACCCCAGGGCTATTTTTTGCAGACAATATTGTGCTAGTGTCCTAAAGCGAAGAGGGGCAAGCAAAAATGCTGGGAATTGTTGGGAAATATGGGAGCAAATGGAAACTCGAACTTAATGAAAGCAAGAGCAAAGTTATACCTGTGGGACGCAAAGTGGACCCCACTCGAAGGTGGAGCGTGGAGGAGTTTTGTATTCCGGAAGGTAGCAGCAAACTTCTCAGTGTAGGAGAGACGGGTGACTACGAGTATCTGGGGTAAATATACATTTATGAAATCGTTCATGGCGAGAATGAGGTCGCTTTGAAGTTCTGTTGTGGGAAAATCTTTCTTATGTCTTCATACTTATTGCCAGAGTGTTAACCTCGTGTTGAAGATGCACGGACACTACTAATGATTATCGTTTTTAATGTGCTAATACTGTTTATAGGATAATTTGTGTGATATATGGATAAACCGTTTTTCTTTTTGGAGGTGTCACCTATTTTCGTGGTATTGTGTCAATTCCTCTCATTCACAACTGATATTTTTTTAATACACAATGAGTGCTTCCAAACAACTAAATAGTGGTCGAGAATCAGTCTCTAACAGTGATCTCAAAAGATTTATTGCAGAGTTAGATAAAAAGTTCACGGCAGGGATGGATAGCTTAAAAAGGGAGATAGGTGACATGAAAAACGAGCTTCGAAATGAGATCATATCAGTAAGAACAGAGATTAACGCTATCAACAAAACAATAGGCGAGTTAAAAAACGACTACATTGATCTTTCTAGTGCTGTTGATTATAACGCCCAACGGGTGGAAGACGTCGAGAATAATATTATTCCGGATCTGGGGCGGAGCATGGAAGCCAAAATTTGTGAGCTTGAGGAGAAACGTCTTCTTAATGAAATCCACGACAGGAAATATAACCTCCTATTTTATGGCATCAGTGAGACAGAGAATGAAGATCCTTATCAAACGGTAAAACAGTTTTTGAAAGACGATCTTAAACTTGAGGAAAATGATTCTTCTGATATCGTGAGTCGTGCTATCAACACCCACAGATTACCCACGAGCGCCCAAGGGCATGCACAGAATGTTTCTCCCCCAAAGCCTCTGATCATCAGATTAAGGAACGATCGTGACAAACAATGTATATTAAAAGCCGCAACAAAATTGAAGGGGTTCAGAAAAAGCATCAGAACAGACCTGCCCCCCACATTGAAAAGAGAAAAGGGTAGACTCTCAAGTATAATACCCATATTCAAAAGCGGGGACCCTCACATATTTAATAATTATAGGCCAATCAGTATTCTTCCCACGTTTTCAAAAATACTTGAAAAAATAATGCAAGTGCGTTTGCAACTATTTTTGGACGAACAAAGCATCATCTACCGGTATCAGTTTGGTTTCAGAAAACACCATTCAACTATACATCCCATTTTGCACTTAGTAAATGATGTCGCCGCTCAGAACGACAAAAGGACGAAGGTCTGTACCCTCTCCATCTTCCTAGGCTTTTCCAAAGCCTTCGATAGTATTAATCACAACACTTTGCTTAAAAAATTGCATCACTATGGTATTAGAGGTGTGGCAAATTCTTGGTTTGAAAACTATTTAACTGGAAGAAGTCAATTTGTACCATTCAATGATAAAGAATCGGATAGGGAACCCACAACTACAGGTGTGCCACAAGGGTCCATCCTAGGCCCTATCCTTTTTCTGCTTTACGTTAATGATATCAGCAATTCAACATTATTAAAAATTTTGTCATTTGCAGATGACACCACGGGTTATGTGTGATCAAATAACGTGAATGATCTCATTGGAAATGCAAATTCTGAACTTGTGAAAATACAGGAATGGTGTGCTGCTAATAAGCTGACTCTTAATGCTTCTAAAACCAAATTTATATTATTACACCCCCACGGTGATTTATACACTGCCAGAGACAAGAGCATAGCCATTAATAACACAAACATACAACTAGTCGGAAATGAGCAAGAGGAAACAACACTCAAGTTTTTAGGAATCCACTTGGATGAAAGTCTAAAATTTAAGCAGCACGTTTCAGCCGTTTGCCTAAAAATAGCTAGAGCAATATATGCCATAAACCGAGCAAAACTATTTCTCCCACTACATGCATTAAGAA
The DNA here is from genome assembly GCA_031216915.1 of Pictodentalium vernedei. Taxonomy (NCBI): domain Eukaryota; kingdom Metazoa; phylum Mollusca; class Scaphopoda; order Dentaliida; family Dentaliidae; genus Pictodentalium; species Pictodentalium vernedei. Next base: position 508,034,385 of record CM062297.1, on the reverse strand, counting down.
CACTATACTTTTCCTCAATCCATAGTCACTTAACGTATGGTATTCTTGTATGGGGACATTCTCCCTTTGTTAGTAGGATTTGTGGCTTGCAAAAGAAGGCTATCCGAATTATAGCGAATAAATCTTACACATCCCATACTGATCCACTTTTTAAAAGCTGTCGAATACTAAAATTCCACGATCTCTACAAACTGCAGACGCTTTGTTCATGCACGACTGGTGCAATAACAAATTACCTGTTTCCTTTGACGAAACGTTTGAAATATACCATAATCCGTCGGGCATGAACACAAGGCAGTCTGGCAAAATACTTATTCGTAAGCCCAGAACTAGTTTTTCATCCGACTTACCTCTCCATTCTTTCCCACGTCTTTGGAACGAAATCCCTACATTAACTCAACAGTACAATAGGTCCCAATTCAAGAACAGATTAAGAGAGAACGCACTAAGTTCATATTTGACTAACATTCCCTGCACCAATCCACAATGTCCTGACTGCATCACTAACCCCTCTGGATCTCTCCACATCGATCTTCAACTCTAACCGTATAGTTCTGGTCATTAACCCATGCTACACTCACAACCGGCAAAAAAAGAAAACTAGGCTCGACACCCCCACCTCCAACTCTGATGTCAGAACATATGTGTTTTTTTGTTTGTTTGTTTTTTGTTTTTGTTTTTTTTTACATGGGAGCGGCAGGAAGACAGCCTTTATGGCTATGCCGTTTCCATGCAGTAGACTATTACCTTGTATAATACTTTATTTCCATTATGAACTTATCATATAATAGTGTACTGCAAAATAAAGATTCATTCAATATAAACAACACAGGGAGAGGCATCTACCGAAACCACAGAAATAAATTGATTCTTAAGGGGAGGCGAATCCTTAATCAAATGAAATTTATAGGGAGAAACAGTTTCAATAAGGTTTTCGTGGGGAAAACCATTTGGGAAATGGTGGGTCTGCCAAGTATAACATATGGTACGGAAGTGGTACCCCTAAACCAGACGGCTGTAAAGAGCTTGGCAACCCTGCAGAACGATGGATAACGGGGTCGAGTAATGTCGCAGCACAAGAAGCAATCAGGGGTGAGCTTGGGTGGATGAGGATCAAGGACAGGATAGACTTATTGAAACTCGGTTATCTTAATTATTTGGTAAATCTCCCCGACAGCCGATGGTGTAAAGTAATGTTCCAGAGAATTTTCAACTCAAATATCAAGACAGGGTGGACGGTCCAAGTGTGGGAGCTAATAGAGAACTACTCGTTCGAGATCTCGGACCTAGACGTTTGGGCAAACCAGGATAAAAAAATCGTCAGAGGAGGGGTCATGGGGAATGGTAACCTTAATTGGCGAGAGGGGTCAAATCAAAGAGGTTTTTGGGTGGCCTGCGTGATAAAGAGAAACCTGGTTTTGAAGAGTACCTTGATGGCACCTTTGGGTGGTCACTGTTGTTAAAGCTGAGGTCGCGGTCCCTGGAGCTGAGGGGGAAATTGGGAAAAACAGTGAGAAGGAGTGCCAGATGTGAAATTTGGGCGTGGTGGAGACCCTGGAACACTTTCTTCTAGAACGCCCAAAATACCAGTCTAAAAGAATAAAATTCACTGGGAGTATAATGGGGAAGTGGGATGGGAGAATGAAGGACATGTGGTTAGTGAGAGACTCAAAGGAGAGGATTAATATGCTAATCGGAGAGATTGGGAAGAATGGTGCAAGGGATGTCATCAAGCAGTTCGTCTCCGAGTGTTGGGTGGAGAGAAGAAGCGTGGGAATAGGGAGGCAGTTGGGAGTACAGGTATAACCAAGGCCTTCTCACCCGAGGACCGCGACAAATCAGCGGCCGGCCAAAGTGTTATTATTATTACTGAGAACATCGGAAGGCGATTGTCTCATTAAAAGCTTATTGCCACTGCATTTAATTACTGAATAAACTACTGTTAATAATAGTCATCTGTGCAAACTCAGTAGACATACTGACATGCGACTTATGTATCCACATTCATTTTTTCTTGGTGTGAGTGTAAAAATTGTCAGCTGTCTAAATTCTATAAATTGTTTGTCAAATAATGATACGGAGGGCTGGCACAACAGACTGAACTTGAAATAAGATCTCAATGTTTGTAAGTATTTTGGGTTTTTTTTGTTTTTGTTTTTTTTTGTTGTTGTTCAATTGGAATCGGTAATATAGAATGCAAGATAGGTCTGACCCTTAAAATAATCACGCTTATTTTTAAGAGCAGTCCTATTTTGTAATAATAAGTTGCTGATTCAACTAAATAGAAAATAATACTTACATGTAGGCTTAGCTAAGTTTATCTTGGATGTTAAAGCTTTTACATTCTGTTGAATTTTTTTGTCTATTGATAAAAATAAAAATTATAATTCATAAGTGGGTCGAAATTACCGATCGGTAAGGCGGTCAGCGGGAGGGCTCTTGAGTCGGCGAAAATAGTGGGTCGGAGTTACCGGAATTGGGTCGAAATTACTTTGGGACGAAATTACTTTTTGAGGTCGAAATTACCGATTTGGGTCGAAGTTAATTTGGGTCGAAATTACAGTGGGTCGAAGTTACTGGCATTCACCCGATACACCCAAAGCTGCAGCTTGTATTTAGTATATGTGTATAAACAGTATGTTTTTAGGTATTTCGGCTCATTGTCAACGGCTTTAATTTAGCCTTTGTTTTTTGTTGACACTTTTTGTTTTCGAGGTATTCACCCTCTTCACCTGACCAGTTTTTTCGCAATTGCCGCCGTTTAGGTATAGTCAAAAAAGTCCGTCAGTCGAAGTTTGCTTTTTAGAATTGTCGGAAACGTAAATCAGTAACCTTTTATTAATTCGTCGATCCCGTTGGTCAGCCGCGGCTGCTGATCACGTCTCTTGTCTAACGGACAGTTTTGGGTTTTTTTTTTTTTTTTTGCATCGTTGGCGAATGAAAAATCACTTCCGAAAATATTAATTCCTAATGTAACGATATTTGTCCATAACAATGTCTTCAAGTCTGTCAAGTCTAATCTGGCAATTTCAAAATTCTCCATTCATTTTCCAATTTTTATAATATTATTCATACTCTCGCATTTGTTATTTGTCCATAATTTTGGGATGTCAGTATGTTTCTGTCTAGGTTCGAATACTTTGGATTTTAGTTTAGGTAAAAATATCAATGCCAAATATCTGCTGTCGCTGTAAAACGTCGATAGGTCAGTTGAAATTTCTTAGCACACAATTGGGTCCTCAGTCGTGAGAAGCCATGTATCTGAATTGAAGATAATCCTGATCATGTTATTTGTGGTTTCTCTAATGTGTGTCTTATGAAGATTGTGGAGCGCATTCTCATTCAAATGCAAGGTACATATGTGCGTTGAGTTTGGCAAGCAGGCTTTGATTGCAGTTGTGACAGCCACACAGAGAACTAATTAACAAGTCACAACATTAACAATTCACACTGTCGCTTACCGAGATGCAGCCGCTGTAAATACTAATTACTAAGCTACCAACTAAATATCGACTAAAAATCGTATCTTGCAGATAAGTTGCAACGAATGAATGAACAGTATTTTATTTCAGTTCAGGAATACAATACAGAATCAAAACATTAATGAAGAATAGGATATAACATGAAAATGGATCCAGCAGCAAGCCCAATGCTTATGTAAGCTGTTTCCAAACAATATATGACACTAATTTACAGAATAGCAATTTATGGCGAAACACTCAATCCACTGACACATATCGCTATGTGTGATATATTCTTTTTTGCATTGAAAAGATGAAAGAAACAAAAGTAAGTAAGAAGGGTACATAAGACAATAGAAATAGAAGGGAAAGAAAGTACTGTAGTTCGGGCTGAAGGGGTAGGCCGTATGCTGTGTAGCTATCGAACAATCGTCTGGAAACAAGTCACAGAAAGGGTACTAACAGTATGTGACGAGCGGACCACAACCAAGACGGCCCCGGGACGTAGACTCCATCCGGCTATTCAGTTAATGTATACAAAACAATATAACAAGGCAGGGAAACTATCAGCTGAAGGATCGGCGGTTGGAATCCCCATCCCGAGGGCGCCCCAGCAAACACGCGTCCTCCACTCATAATAGAAATGTGAGTATTAGAAAGTCCCCATACCTAACAGTTGGTGAGTTCAGTTCAATATCGACCAAATCTACCAGTTGCTTCGATAAATTTATGAAGGCATTCAAATACTGGCCGATTTGTGTCAATAGTGTACTGAAAGCCCCCCATATAAGAGACTGTCTATGTCTGTTGTATAGGGCAAGGTTGATATCAAGGGTAATGCTCCTTATGTTCTGATAAAGGGGACACTCAAGAAGGAAATGTTGGACTGTTTCACGTTCCCCACAACCACATAGGGGTGAACTGGTCAAATGATTGTTAAACAGGTGTTCGTTTAGGTTGCTGCAACCCAAACGTAATCGGCAATGATATATCTGGGATTTACGAGATTTGTGGTGATAAAAAAAACTCGGCACTAGAATTCTGTCGCTGTTAATAAATGAAACAAATTGATTCAATGAGTTGTTTTCACGGATGGTTGTGGGAATAGATTTCCAGAGTCTGGTAGTTGCTGGAATAAAGGAATTTTGATGTGAGCTAGTTCGACAAAAAGGGACGGTGAGATCAGAGTTGTTGCGCAAATTATAATTGTGGGATTCTGAAGACTGTCGAGGTATTAGATTCGAAAGATATTCAGGCACGAGATGGTGGTACATTTTAAAATATTGTTTCAGCTTATGTTTATTTCGGCGAGTCTGCAACGTTTCCCATCCAGTTTCGGCATATAGCAACGCTTTGCTAGTGCTACGCGTTGCGCCCGTGACTATTCTCGCTGCCTCGAGCTGAATGTTTTCTAGTTCAGCTGCCTCAGTCAGAAGGCAGTTGTCCCAAACTGTGTCAGCATATTCGAGAACCGGGCGTATAAAAGCGAAATATATCTTCTCGAGGGTCTTACGATCCAATTTGAACTTGTGCTTCCTGAGAAGATATATTCGCTTCCAAGCCTTTGATGTTATTTCTGAAATGTGCTTCCCTCATGTGCCGTGGTTGTTTATAGATAAACCGAGATGCTTGTGACTTTCAACTTCTTTGATAGTTGTTTGTGACATTGTTAGAGATGGGTGCGAAATTTCTGATTGCTTTCGAGATATTATAAGTGACTCTGTTTTTGCGGGGTTGAAGTCTACAAGCAATTGTTTGGCCCACTTCTCAATTTTATTTATGTCCCTAGCTAGAAGTTCCGCCTCACGCGCCGGATCTTCCACAATGAGGTACAATGATGTCTCATCTGCAAATAGACGAATATTGCAAAAGATATCATCAACTATATCATTGATGTAAATCAGGAAAGAATAGGACCGAGAATAGATCCTTGGGGGATACCGGCGCTTATATTTTCCCACCTTGAAGTTTCTGAGTTAATAACGACTTGTTGTTGTCTACCACTTAGGTAAGACCTGAACCAAGTATGGAGCTGTCCTGTGATACCTATTTTTCAAGTTTGTGAAGCAATCCTTAGTGCCAAACTCTATCGAAGGCCTTGCTTATGTCACAAAAGATGAACCTAATTTCTTTTCCTTCATCCAAGGCACAACTGATTGTATTATAGATTTCACTTAGCTGGGTTACTGTGGAATCATTTAGTACAAAACCAGATTGAAATCTTGTCAGGAGGGCGTTAGATTCAAGAAATTCCGTCACCCGTTTTGAGACACATCTCTCGAATACTTTCCCGATGCAACTCAAACGTGAAACTGGACGATAATTTGCAACAAGTTCAGGGGAATCTTTCTTAAAAATTGGTATGACATTTGCCATTTTCCATCCTTGTGGAACTGTACCGTCTTCAAGAAAACGGTTAAAAAGCCAATAGTCGGGCGGCTGGAGTCGAACGTTTGGTTTGGAAGTGAAGCAGTAGAAGAGTTAACACTTGAGATCGAAGAAAAATATTTGTTAAAAGCTTCAGCCTTCTCTTCGTCCGAAGATAACATTCGGCCAAAATGTAAAATATTTGGAATATCTGAAAATTGTTTAGAAAAGAGTTGCTTTAGGGTTTTCCACCATGTACACGGAGGGGTAGTAGGCGATTTCAAAGTATTTTCAATTTTCTCATGGAATTTATTTTTTGCAATGCGTATCGCAGATGTTGTCTCATTTCTTTTTTACGATACATTTCCCAGGTCGACATGGTATTTTTCTGCTTGGCTAGGTAGTGTAAACGTTTCCTTTGCCGGAGAAGAAGTCTAATTCCTACATTCATCCAGGAAGGTTAGTTAGGTCTGATTGTGATAAGCTTATTTGGAATATGTTTCACGATAAGATTCTTAAGACGGGTTACTAGCTTATCAACGATGTCTGATGGGGTTTGAACTGTCAAAATTTCATCCCAACTAGTTTCATTAATTTCACGATTGAGGTCTACAAAATTACCATCGGCATACAAACATATTTGGCGTTGAACGGTCTGTCGACGCTTGGTTGGAAATTTAAGTTTGGCTATAACTGGGCAGTGGTAGCGGACAAGTTCTGCATAAAAAGGATCGCCGACGTCTTGGCCAATGATGAATTCGGGGTCGTTTGTCATTACCAAGTCAAGTAAGGAGGTCGAAGTTTCTGTAAAAAATGTCGGTTCTTTGATAACTTGATGCAGACTGTGCTCTTGTAGAATATTTTGAACAGGACCGCGTTGGAAGGTTAGTTGGTCATCGTTAAAGTCACCGGTAATAACAACATGCTGCATTTGTTTGTCTAAAGCCCGTTCGATTGTTGTTGAGATCAAATCCCATGTGTTATTATCTGTGTTGGGTGGTCGATAAAATGACCCAAGAAGAAAGCTTTTGTTATGGTTGAAGACTTGTAACCACACGCACTCCAAGTTGTCTAATTCAAGATCTGGACAACGTTTGAATGAGAGTGTATTCCTAATGTAACTTATTATCCTCCCGCCTCTAGTTTTTCTGTCATATCTTATTGGTTCGTGGTAGCCAGGAATCTCTAAGTCGGAGTTACTATCGGCCTCACTTAGCCACGATTCAGTAAAGACGCAATAGTCATAGTTTGTAATTTCGCAACGTATAATGTCAAGTTTGGGTTTAATACTTTGAATATTCATATGAAACAACGTCAAGTCAGGACGTTGTGATGAAATTGTCTCGTCCTCGTCCGATCCAATCAATTCGGATGATATGGACGATTGAAGACGCGGTCCTGGATTATTTTCTGTGTCGCCACATAGGAGTAAGAGTATCTTGAGCCAGTTACAGGGGTATTTTGCAAGTCCTTCACGTTCGCCGATATTTATTTTAGAAGAAAAGGTGACAGCATGACTTTCCTGGCACGCCAGATAGCCATGGAAACTTAGGAAAAGGCACATAATTGTAACCCCCCTTAGGCCAAAGCTACAAAGCAGGTTCACAAACAGCACGTCACAAAATTGCAAGCGCTTTCTGTGGCCAGCACCAGATTGAGCAACAGGAAGAAAGGATCCCACTCTTATTCTATACGTGACGATATCAGCCATTATCAATTACATATGGATTGAAAGAGAAAAGTATAATTTTCAAGGGTGGGATTGTTATACCTTCATTGGTGTTACACGCAGGTTCAGCCCGAGTACTACAGCTAATGGAGAAATCTGAAAAGTAAGGAGATGAGAACAGGAATGTAAAAGTTAATAAGTAATGGAAGATCTGGAGCTTTTTTAGAAAGCGGTGTGGAAGTAGTAGTGATGAAATAGTTATCATGGGTTTGTTGTGTTTATGCTCCGACATATTTAATAAATACGAAAAACAACAGGAACTGTCTCTCTGTCGGTCAACTGAGCATAAATTGATTGCGTGTCTACACTCTAAAATCAGCCGGGCCGAAAACTAACCCAAATCAACCGGGTTGAGCGAACATGAACCCAATTGGGTTCACATTCACTCAACCCAGCCGATCCGGGTCAATCCCCAACCCAACCGACTCCAGAGCGTAACCTTAAAATTTATAACCTCCCTGACAAAATAAGGGATATACCCCAAGACCTCGCACAAAAAGGGAAGACTTCCATCTGTGGCTACACTCCAAAATCCATTGGGCCGAAAACTGACCCAAATCACCCGGGCCGGGCGAATATGAACCCAATTTGGTTCACACTCACCCAACCCAGCCGATCCGGGCCAGACCCCAACCCAACCGACTCTAGGGTGTGAACTTAAAATGTATAACCTCCCTGACAAAATAAGGGATATACCTAAAGATCTCGCACAAAAAGGGAATACTTACACCTCAGTTATAACGCAATGCACTGTCATACCTTGACGAGTTGTGATATCGTTGGAGACATCTTCATGGAGAATCGTAATTGCCGGTGTTCCACAAGGATCGACCCTCGGGTCCTTGTTATTCCTCATATACATTAACGACATAACCAAAGATCTACTGAATAGTGTACGCCTCTTTGCAGACGATACCTCCTTTTATCTAATTATATCTAATGATAGAGAACCCTGAACATGCGTCGACCGTAATCAATCATGACCTGGCTACAATCGAAGGTTGGGCTAAAACATGGTTGGTGGAGTTCAATCCAAACAAAACAGACAGTATGCTAATATCACGTAAAAGCAGCCCCATCCATCCACCCTTATTCTTAGGCGGTTCTCGGATATCCGAAGTCACTAACCATAAACACTTAGGAGTCATACTAAATGGTACTTGTACATGGAACGACCATATCACCATATTTGCTCTAAAGCCTGGTCTCGCTTAGACTTACTGGGGAGGCATAAATTTAATTTAGATTGTAGTGTCTTAGAAAAAAAAATTGCCTTTATTGGGCCTCTCCTTGAATACGCGGATACTGTTTGGGATAACTGTTGTGAAACCAAAGTGGCGGAACTGGAAAAATACAGATTGCAGCGGCAAGGATAATTACGAGCGCAACCATTAGTGCTAATAAGTCCTTACTTTATTTAGAAACGCGATGGGCCCTATTGCAAGAAAGGCGTTGCAAACACAAGCTAATCCAGTTTTTCAAAATATATCATCGTATGGTACCTCCACATCTCCCCAGTAAAGTTCCCCCACTTGTTTCTTCGACCAATCCATCACCCAGTCTCTGATCAAGTCAAAACCACCGTGTTCCTTTTTGTCGGACTGGATTGTACAAGTCTTCCTTCATCCCCAGCGTTACTGACCAATGGAATAACTGCCCCTGTCTGTCCGCGAGAACTCGTCATTGATTCATTTTAAGACTTTCCTAACGGTGGTAATCAACGACCCCAAGGTTCTACAGTAATGCGAAATCTCGCTCAGCTCAAATATATCATTGCAGGTTACGACTGGATTGCAGTAACCTCAATTCACACTTATATGATAATTATTTATCACCAAACCCCTTATGCCAGTGTGGCGAGCAAGAGACTCTGATCACTTTCTCTTGCATTGTCCATTTTTTTCACAGACGCTCGTAATTATACAATTAACCTACTCCCGTTTGGAGCAGACACATCTACACTTCTTTTCGGTTCAGAATTCTTGAATAACGAAGACAACCGCCTCCTCTTTGAAGTGGTACATCATAACTTTATATTATCAAGTAAGCGATTCCAAAGATTAATTTCTAATAAAGTAGTAACCAATTTAATATAACTTAATATTATTATACTGTTATTATCAAATTAGCTCAACACAGCGAATATACCCCTCCACACCATTCAACCTCCCTTACAGCTCAACGTCACCTGGTATCAAATCAAATTAGCTCAAGATAACGAATATACCCCTCCACACCATTCAAATTTCCTTGCAGCTCAACGCCACCTGGTCTGTATCCGTAGACTGTATTCATAATCTTTTACTAAACGAACTGAATGACATTACCTATACCTACTTACTCCTTTTTCGTGTGTATTTAATGCATCATGTATTCAAGCTGACCGAGATTTGTTTTTTTTTTCTTGTTTTTGTTGTTTTCTCAAATCGTTCTTATCTTGTTCACATTGTAGTATAAATAGTCATACATGTCGTTTCCCGGGGGGGGGGGGGGTGGGGGGGGGGGGGGCTCTGCCATCACGTGATGGCCAACACCGGTCAGTCATATTAAAAAAACGCTCTCATTCAAATCTTATTATCTTTCCAACTTTGGACTCGGAAATATGGCTCGAGTCCCTCCGCTGGAGTGAGCTCGTTCCAGTGGGAGGTCAAGAACTGTGTGTTGGAGCTGAAATTAAGAATATCTAAAATTCAAGAAGTCTTCTGTGCAACTACTGTATTCTATCCGCGTTGGGCACTGGGTTAACCTGGTGGACGTGAGGCGGGAGCCGTCGGTTGACTACTAAATACTGCGCATGCGCGACCGCCCACTGTATGCTGTCACTTCGCCTACATAATTTGATTGACGGGGAAGCTGAGAATAATCATTTCATGTTTTCTTATGGCAATTTGCCGCGAGAAACTGATGTTCCCGACAGCGAACATTTTGATCAACAAAGTGAATAACATCGGTCATTTGCTGCGATGATATTTTCGAAAGCGAATTGGAAACATTTTTTTCAAATAAATCATTCAGGCGCGTAGCCAGGGTTTTATAGTGGGGGAAAGGGTGGGGGACACAGGCGTGGAATATTTTTCGAATTTGGTACGTTCATATGGATTTGTTTGGAGGGGGAGCAGTTTCAGGGCAACATGATATGCTACCGAAGGGCTGAGCAGAAGATGGTACGGGTGTGTGTGTGGGGGGGGGGGGGGGGGGGGGCAATGTTTTGGAGCACATCTCTGATGGAAATAGGATTTGGAACAGACAACAAAGACACAACTTAATAGGCACATTTTTTAATAATAATAAAGTTTGTTTATTTATATATTAAATTATAATATACAGTGGAGCCTACCTAACTGGATATCTCTTAAATGAATAGCCCTGTTAATTGAATATAATTTTCAAACACAAAACCATTTACCATAGGCCTACTGTCAGTACAAATTGTACCTGTTAATTGCATATAGGTCATAGAGTAAACTCACAAATGATAAATATTCGCAAAATATAAAACCTTTATAAATATACAGCTTAACGGTGTTTAACCCTTTACCCAACGCGGACAGAAGATGAGACTAACCAAACAAACTGAATAACCAAAAAATGTCAACAAGCTCGTTCCAATGAGGTGTCATACGTTATGTTTGTGAGACAAAAATTGAAAAAATAATAATGTTTTTGAGACAAAAAATAAAAACATAATAAAAATTTAATGGCGATTTTACTAGTTTGTTGGCAGTTTTTCGCAACCCTACATTCTTGGTGCTAAGTTGCGAAAAGCAGCCCCGGCCGGGAATATGTCAATTAATGTGACTTACAAGTGGTTATTTCCTGTAGTTGTATTAAATATCCCTTATTATCTGTTTAACCATGTTTCATCTACCCATCTGTCCGTTGTTAATCACATTAATTGAAGTTTACTGGCTCGGTGCAGTTTTTCGCAAAATGTTTCTTGGTGCTTTGTGCCGAAAAACTGCTCTGGCCTGGTTTACTCCAATTAATGTGACAGATTTAGTTATTTACATTCGGAACTTTTACTTGTATAATTACTCATATAACCATGTGCCACGCTGGTGTTCAATATTGATTAAATTACTTGAGGTTTACTGTGTTTGTGCAGTTTTTCGCAGCACTATATTCTATGAGCAATGTTGCTTATAAAAATGTTTCCTGCACAAATGTTTCAACCAGTTCAGTTAAGTAAAGGCGGAAAAGTTTTCCACCCAGTGCAGCTATGATGCAAGGTATGGACACCAACTATCAAATTATTTACAACGAGAGCAATTTAAAATGCCAATATTTGAATTCAAATTGTTACACTCTTCGTGATACCATTCGCGGCACCCTTTGCATTGTGTCAATGGCTTTTTATCTTTTGGTTGCCGACAGTGACAAAATATGTTGAATTGTTGTGTCTTTTTTTCTGTCTGAATTGTCCTTCTCAGCTTACGAACAGGAAAGAGCTGCAACTTGTTCCTGTTGATACACTCCAGAAAATGAGCTCTCATCACCTTCTGATCCCATATAAATTTTGATGGGTCCTCACCGTTACACAAACACACTGCATTGGCTATCGCAAATAACCCACAGTCATCCGTGCCAACCTGTTGGTGTATATCTTTATGAATTATTGACAAAGTCTTAGATTGAGAGAACATAAGAGCTGCACACATTCGTTTCAAAACCAATGGTGTGCTAACTCCTAAACTGTCATAAACAAACACGTTTGAGTCATCTGCGCCTATGTTGGAGGCTGTGATCCAATGATTTTCACCTATGTTGAGTATCTGCACAAAGGTACTACTGGGGCTGAATATATGTCCTCCAGCTGTAGCTGACTGAAGGGAACATGCACTCTGAAAACCTTGAATGTCGGGATAGTCTCGTGCCAGTAAAAATTGGGCGGTGTCTATATGATTGTCGTGTAGCCAATCACCACGACTGACAATAGCTCTATCTGAGGAATTAAGTAGTGGTGATGCCAGTAGTCGCTTATGTGGGAGTGGCACTAAAGACACAGGCACTTTACTCTCACCCAAACAAATCACGTTATCGTCGCTAGCAACTGATGTTTGCGGCTGAAAATGAATACTGCTACTCATCTGATGAGGTTTGTCGGAGCCTATCATTTCAGTCTGCAGGTCGGGAAGTTTATCATCTTTATCACATGCCCTTTTCAAGTTTAATGAAGCCATAAGATCGCATTTGTCCCGTACATTTTCGCTCGATTGTTCTGGATGTGGTATGTCATTGACAACCTGTGGTTGCTTCTCAGATTCCGAGCAGTATTTTTTCAAGTCTTTTATATTTGCTTTTAAGATTGCTCCATCACTATCCTGTAATTTGGCAATAGTCTTTACAATTTCACGAACCTTATGGGGGCCTTACCAATTTGGAATTAGTTTTGAATGGATCTTGTCCTGTTTAGCCTTGTTCACGAGCAGAACAGAGTCACCAACTTCAAATGCAACACTTTTTGTTCTTTTAAAGCTCTTAGAAAACCTTTTATCAAAATGTTTCTTTTGTTTGTTTTGTGCACTTTCAATATTGGTTTTAGTTTTGTTTCAAGTATCTGAAGCATTCTCAATGTGTTTTATAATCGTCTCCTCATCCGGACAAGGGACAACCGGTAATTCATTTGGTGAGTCATCAATGATTTCGCTCATCAAGCGTGGCTTTCGTCCCATCATTATTTGGAATGGCGTGAATTTAGTCGACTCCTGTACTGAGGAGTTTATTGAATACACCACGGCATCAAGTAGCGAGTCCCAATCGTCTTGATTTTCGTTTATTACTTTCTTGAGTCTCTCTTTCACATTTCTATTTGTTCTCTCGTCTTGTCCATTTGTCTGTGGATGGTATGCAGCAGTAAGTCTGCGCTGAATTCCAAATTCTATAAAAAGACAATCATTTATTGAATTTACAAATTCACCGCCGTTATCTGATAGCATTTTCTTGGGGGCCCCAAACAGACGAGATGTCTTCCTGATCACTCCACTCACAGCACTGGAAGATTTTTCGCTCAATGGGTAGGCTACAACCCATTTTGAAAAGAGACATGTCATTGTCAGTATGTACTTGTGACCTGCCTTAGTTGTTGTCAGTGGGCCAATTAAATCCATCCCAACAAACTCCCATGGCTCTGACGACACAATGGGTTTAAGTTCGGCACAACGAACAGTCTTTACTTTTTCCGTCCGTTGACAGGCATCGCAACAGTCTATCCACAGTTTGATGTCATTCGTCATTCCTTTCCAGTAGAATCTAGATGCTATTTTCTCTTGAGTCTTTTTCTGTCCGAAATGACCCCCATCAACAGAACCATGACATTCTTTAAATATTTCTGTTTTTTCTTGGTCGTTCAATATAACGAGTTTACTGGCATCTCCTTTTAAACTTTCATAAAACAGAGTACCACCTGGAAAATAGAATAGATAAGAGGGTTAAATGAGTGATAAGAAATGTGTACCTGCATGAAACAAATATTTGTCAGTCACATTAATTGATGCATTCCCGGTCGGAGCAGTTTTTCGCAACTTAACACCAAGAATATAGGGTTGCGAAAAACTGCACCCAGCCAGTAAACTTCAATTAATGAGATTAACAAAGGACGTGGGTAGATGAAACACGGTTAAACGGATAATAAGGGATGTTTAATAGAGCTAAACCTGTTCCTATAGGAAATAACCACTTGCCAGCCACATTAATTGACGCATTCCCGTCCGGGGCAGTTTTTCGCAACTTAACACCAAGAATATTGGGTTGCGAAAAACTGCACCCAGCCAGTAAACTTCAATTAATGAGATTAACAAAGGACGTGGGTAGATGAAACACGGTTAAACGGATAATAAGGGATGTTTAATAGAGCTAAACCTGTTCCTATAGGAAATAACCACTTGCCAGCCACATTAATTGACGCATTCCCGGCCGGGGCAGTTTTTCGCAACTTAACACCAAGAATATATGGTTGCGAAAAACTGCACCCAGCCAGTAAGTAAACTTCAATTAATGAGATTAACAAAGGACGTGGCTAGATGAAACACGGTTGAACGGATAATAAGGGATGTTTAATAGAGCTAAACCTGTTCCTATAGGAAATAACCACTTGCCAGCTACATTAATTGACGCATTCCCGGTCGGAGCAGTTTTTCGCAACTTAACACCAAGAATATAGGGTTGCGAAAAACTGCACCCAGCCAGTAAACTTCAATTAATGAGTAGTAACACGGTCATATGTCACCCATTTACGGCGGGCTCTGGGGTTAATACACGGGTTACCCGCGTCCCCTCGAAGGCCCTGACAACTACCCCCTCCCCCAATGCCTGTCATCATTTTATTATTGTGTCCGACACGAAATAAGCAGTAATAAAATGATGACAAACAGGGGAGGGGCAGTTGTCCAGAAATGAGAGGGGGGGGGGGGCTTATGTCCATATTTGCGATAAGGAGGGGGCTCATGTCCGGGGGCTCATGTCCAGGTGGCAAATGTCTCGGGGGCCGTTGTCCGGGGGGGGGGGGAGGAGGGGGGGGAGGGGGGAGGGCGCGTGTCCGGCATTCCTTATTCACAATTCCATACCTATTTCGTTTAACTTGCCTATGATATGTGATATTTTGGTCAATATTAATAATAAATAAAACAATAATAATGTCCCACTTAAAACCACCACAGAAATATTTTCGTTCAATCTCGCCGTTTTTATTTGTTTTGATCTCGTATTCTATTGAATTCATATTTGTGTGTCCGAAAAGTAAGCAGATACGATTAAGTAGCTGTCGTCTTCCATCAACATGTTGGAATAGCAATAGGTGGGTAAATTCTGGATTACCTGATTCTAAAAAGCGTAAGTTGTCCTAATCAACCATTATCATGAAATCTTCAACGTCCGTGTCAATCACCGTTTGAAGGCGGAGTGACAGCATACAGTGGGCGGTCGCGCATGCGCAGTATGTAGTAGTTCAGTTTTTCGCAGAGGAGCAGTAATTTGCGTTACAGATGTGTGAGCTCTACTACTGACTTATACCAGACGCTTGCGTAATGTATACAAAAATACTGTTTAAACTAAATACTAAAATCACTCATACCTGCCATTGTAATTGGTAACTCTTTTTAATCTTGTTCTTGGTGGAAACGGCATTGTATAAGCTTATAGCTTCCTGCCGAATCCACATTAATGTAACAAATTTTTCATATTATTTTGTACTCTTGAAATAAATGATGTTTTTAAACTAAATACCGAGGGGAAGATGTTTCAGCGAACGCTATAACTTTAGCGCCCATAATTCTCAAATATGGCATTAAAACCATGCACTAAGCTAAAGCTAAAAGAATGGTTTTAGCGCGCCGAAGGCGCGCTGGGACGTTCTGGGGCAAGCCCCTTTCGACCCTCGTTTACGGTATGTTATAATTTCGTTCATTTGAGACAGCGTCATCAGCATCATGTCTGACCGGTGTAAAGGTGGACGAGGATTGGAGTTGATGTTTCTTCTTGTTATTCTTCAGCCAAGTATAGTCTGCCGCTTGTGATTTTGTGGTGAACATAGGACTTCACCGGCAAGTGTAGTCTGCCTTGGGCTCTAAGCTGGCGTGTACGGTTTAGGCGATTTTGACAAGTGAAAGAAAACGGACCTTAACAAGGTGAAAACCATGCACATACTGCTTTAATCCATTTATATACTCATAATACACAACCCTAGTGATCCGGACAACTCGGACCAAAGACAACTCGGACCAAGACAACTTGGACCACTGTTGAAGACAACTCGGACCACTTTTGAAAACAACTCGGACCACTTTTGAAGACAACTCGGACCAACTTTGAAGACAAGTCGGCCCAACTTTCAAGACAACTCGGACCAACGTTGGAGACAACTCGGACCAACATTCAAGACAAGTTGTAACGACTATAAGAGAGGTTGGACTAACTATGAAGAAAAGAATGATGTCGAAAATAATTAAATGTGACCTCAAAGAACTCAATAGATGCGACAGAACACTTTTCAGTGCAGCTTGTGTTGTCTTTGAAGTTATTCTGTAAAATGAAAATGCTTCTCATCACAAACTTTGATATGTGATGAAGGTTGCAATGCAACTAAACAAGTAATCACACAGAAATCATGTGTGAAAGTTCGTTGCTTGTTTCGTACTAGCTCGTCTTTTCAACAGGCTCAAAAGATTACCGACATGCTGTTTTAGGCACTAGCTTTTCTATAAAGTATGTTCGTTTCGAGAATTTTAATCATTCAATCATGCCTGATGACTGTATAGAGTGTAAGGCAACAGTCCGTCCTCGACAAGAGGCTATACTTTGTGACACATGCAACAGATGGCAACACCGCACCAGTAATACCGGTATTAGTAGGCACCAATAAATGGTCAACCCTTTACCTAACGTAACAGACAAAACCGACCAGCGCTATTCACGAAAATTGATAATTCAATTTTTTTTATAGTGTTGTTTTTTTCTTTCAAGACATAGGTTATGACCCCTCATTGATACGAGCGCGTTACCTATGTAACCTATGTAACCTATGTTTTGCAAGAAAAAAATGAAAATTTATAGTTACACGAGATTTTTTTACGAGTGTCGTCTGCAACTAGCGTAATGTAACCTTCACAATGCAATGTTTGTTTTACTAATTGTTAAACAATTAGGGTGTCATTTATTAACTGGGTTTCTTTTTATTGCTCGTTGTCTCAGGTTTATCCATTTACTCAAAGGTTATTGTTATTAACTGTAATTTCACAAAAGAAGTGTCAAATAGGCTTGAAAGAAATATATCTCATAATTGTAAGAGGATAAGTTAACTTTTACCTTTATACACGGAAATTGCTTTTCAAACTTTTTTTCATTTTTTTTGTTTCCAAAACATAGATTATGATCCCTCATTGGAACGAACGAATCACGTCCGTTCCAATGAGGTTTCATAACCTATGTTTATGAAGCAAACAAAATTAGTAACGCGTGTTACGAGTGTCGTCTGCTACAAGCGTTAGGTAAAGGGTTAATGTATATATATCATTTAGATAATCATCATCATCATTTTTCTCGGATTATAAGCTGCTGCTTTTTTTCCGGTTAGATAAATTGTTTTAACTATGTCCGGTGGATGTTTGTAATTATTGTATTTTGTCGGTTGTGTACATTGTATCCCCGAAGTGTCTATCAAGGCGGGCTTTGAAGTCGTTTAAGCTGTCTGCTTCTGTGATATTGGTGAGGAGGCTGTTCCAACCTTTGCATATCCGTTGAGTAAAGAAGTTCTTCCTTAGCTTTGTGTCGCTGTGTTGAATATAGAATTTTAAAGGATTTCCCCTTGTTGTCTGTAATTTTGCTTTTGTGAATAAGACTGAAGGGTCGAGGTTGTAGAAGCCATTTAGTATTATGTAGTTTTCAATAAGGTCGCCCCGAAATCTTTTGTGCTGTAGAGACATAAGTTGTAGCTCATGAAGTCTGTGGTTGTAAGATAAGTGTTTAATCTCCAGTACAAGTTTTGTCGCTCGCCTCTGTACTTTTTCTAGTGCTATAATTTGTTTGCTCAGGTAAGGGCTCCAAATCGTGATGTTGTACTCCAGAATTGGTCTTATTAAAGTGGCATAAACCTTTGTAAGTATGTATTTGTCCATGTTGGTGAAAGTCCGTTTTACGATACTAAGAGTTTGGTTGGCCTGTGTAGTTATGCTGGCAATGTGTTTATCAAACTTCAGCCTGTCATCGATATTGACACCTAGGTCCTTCTCGCAGTCCGTACGAAGACTCTCGGGTTGGTCTTCAGAGTCTGTCATATAGTAGGTCTTCTTAGGATTATTCCGGCCAAAGTGTAGGATATGAATTTTACTAGAGTTAAAATGTAATTGCCATTTGTTGGACCATTCACATGCAGCATTAACCGCAGATTGTAAGTCTTCCAATAGTGGGTCACCCATTAATAATGCAGATGTTCATACGGAGTTATTTTGAAGAATTGTGACTTTAAATACCAATACATATATATTGTACATACAATTTGATAAAATATGTGCTGAACATTGTTTTTTATGTGAAAACTTTTATTCATTCATTTATTCATGTCTTTGATTGTCATGCCTCAGTTTTTAATAAATCGTTTAAATCGTGATTGGTTGATCTGTGACTTTCCCGACCAACCCCGAATCTTGGCTTGTCCACTATTCAGGTCCGAATTATTCACCGAGTCAGTCCAAGTTGCCTAGAAAGTTGGTCCGACTTGTCTTGAAATTTGGGTCGACTTCTTCAAAAGTTGGGCCGAGTTGTCTTGAAAGTTGGTCCGAGTTGTCATAAAAGTGGTCCGAGTTGTCCTGTGATTTGGGCCGACTTGTCTTCAAAGTTGGTCCGAGTTGTCTTTAAAATTGGTCCGAGTTGTCTTCAAAGTTGGTCCGAGTTGTCTCCAAAAGTGGTCCGAATTGTCTTGGTCCGTGTTGTCTTTGGACCGATTTGTCAGTAATTCCAACCCCATACCCTTTCAGAGTTTTAAACCCCATTTCCACCCCTATTTTCTTTCACCTCGGTATCCCTCGGTGTTTAGTATGACCGCCATTAGCAAGGTAAAATCCCTATCCCATTCATTTTTGGTTATTTTTTTTTTAAATGAGGCCATTATGTTTTCAATGGTTCTGTTTGCCATCTCAACCATCCCATCCGACTGTTTTTTCGATACCAAGCATTTCACACATCGACCTGAATACAGCCGATTCAAAATTGGAACCCTGGCTGGAATAAGCCAATTTCGAAACTGCCATCTTGGCTTTTAATCTATGCAAGGTCACAGGTCGCGAGGTATAAACATTCCAAGATAACGCTTTGTTAGCAATGAAATCGCACTGTTTACACCTCGCGACCTGTGACCTTGCATAGACTAAAGTCCAAAGATGGCAGTTTCGAAATTGGCTTATATAACTGAAGGGGAACAGCCTGAGTGGAGACGAATCGACCAGAAAAAAAACCTTTGTCTTACTCTTTCCAATGTGTTTGTTATGCCCAAATGACCTGCAAATTTTATCATTATGGAGCTTGGTGAGAACTAAGACTTTCAGATTGTCTTGCAAAACAAGAGAGATTATTAATTATGAGAGAGTCGCCTTTATAAGACACAAATTATCTGTACAACACGCTGTCATGTACATGTAAAAAAACAATCGAGAACAGCAATACATCACAGCAATATTGCTCAAGGAGATTTCTTGCAAAACAAGATGCATTATATGAGAGTCGCCTTTGTAAGACTCAAATTATCTGTACAACACGCTGTCATGTACATGTAAAAAAAAAAAAACAATCGAGAACAGCAATACATCACAGCAATATTGCTCAAGGAAATTTCAGACCAGCCTGGTTATTCATTTTTAAGCTTTCATTTCAATATTTTATTAATATCTGGGTCTTGGCTTTGTGCATGTACCAGAATCACCAGCATCTCCATGTATGCACAATATACAGAGAACGTCACACGTGTGTGAATGGGTTAATCGATATGGCACAAGTGCCAGCGCGGTGGGATAGAACGAAAGGCCGCACGCATGTCGTTCTGTGTTTATTACACGCCTTCACATCTATAAACAAGAGGCCCCAGGGGACCTTAAGGCGCTCACCTGACATGGAAGTCTAAATATCAAACCAGGGCCTTGACTTGAATAAGCTGGATACGCCCCTCCTGAGAAAAGCATATACCAACTAGACGAAGCTATTGTGTCCACACAATACGCAGGATTTTCCTTCTGTTTTCAGTTCCTGCACATGGACGTCCCAAAATTGAGATAAACGCATAAAAAAACAGATTTTTTTTTATTTTTGTTCGGAAATTTTCGAAGTCTCAAACAGACGGAAGCAGAGAAGTGACATGATTGAAATATTTTTAGTCCGTTCGAACGAAATACTAATCCGAGCGAACGAAATAGTATTCCGTTCGAACGGAATATTAATCCGTGCGAACAATATATTATTTCGTTCGAACAATTTAATAATTCGCGCGAACGGATTACTGATCGAGAAGTGACTAGTATGGTATACCCTTTGTAGACAATTGGGGATCATTTTGGGGCAGAAAGGACCTATATGCAAGGGATGGCCTCCATCTTCGCCCAAGGGGTACAGAGGTTTTAGGAAGAAATATGTTGCAGGTGGTGGAGCCTTTTTTGGTATAGGGAGGGGAGGGGGGACCAGAGAAGGGGGGATGAACTCAGGAAATGTGTTACGAACCATAGTTGTAAAAAATGGGACAAGGGGGATAAGGAAAAGGGACCAAAAATCCAAATCAGTAGGAATAGCTTCCCAAGGAAAGCACAGGTACACAAAATAGGATATACAAACATACAGGGACTAGATAATAATGGGACCAGTAGGCGGCAGGGTTGGGGCGAATGCATTGTAAATGTATTGAATACGAATACGAATACTTTGAAATTTTATGAATACGAATACACAAATTTCAAATGTATTGAATACGAATACTTTACAATGTATTCATGAATACAAATATGAATACTTTTCAAAATTATTTCTTGTAAATGGATGATAATTTGATCATTCTTATTGGGATTAAGGGTATAAGGGATTATAGGTGAAAAATTAGTTTTTCAGAGGGTGGATCTCTTAATCCTTTAGAATCCAATCAACAGACATAAGTTGGTATTAATGACAAACAAAAGAAATAAAAAAAAATCAAATATCAATTTCTTTAGAAAACAATTAGCAAAATGTGCACAGTAGGCATCCAATGTTTTGTTGTTTAGTGCATACACAGTAATCATTAGATAGAGAACTGAGAGAAATTTACACAATTTTTGGGGGTATTTTGTAAAGTTTTTTTCTTCTAAACTGCATTTTATGACCCCCAATAATGTCTATTAATTGTGGCTAATTGTGGCTTCTTTGCTTCATGTCTTTTATTAATATTTGAACATACATTGCTAGTGAGAATAAAAAAAACTGGCCAGTGCTATTCACAAAAATCAATTAAGCAATTACTGCACTATTGGAAAAATGTTGTAATTCAAGCACAATAATTTTAAAGATCTATCAGTCTACACCTTATTTCTACTATTACTGTAGAAAAATATTAGATTAGCATTAATTGGATAATGGAGTTGTTTAGGGATTAAAAATCAATACTTTGGCCAGACTGATATCCTTTGTCCAAAGAATAATCTGTACAATTACAATGTTCAGTTTACAATGAAACAAATTTTGAACAATGAAGAGTTTGCTATCAAAAGGCAGATAAATAATTGAACTTACCTTCATGTGTAGTATGAAGTTTGATGTACTATTTGGTGGACCTGATATGTGCACTTCAAAAGTATTAGTTTAATTCTTTACTACTTTCTAATAGAAATAATCACAATATTTGTTTTTCAAATACTGTATACATGTGTATTAAAAACAAGAAAAGTATTCAAAAAGTATTCAAAAAGTATTCATGAATACACCTCAAATTTGACTGTATTCGAATACGAATACGAATACTTTAAAATTGCATGAATACTGAATACATCTGAATACTTATATATTGAATATGACTGAATACCGAATACGAATACCCCAACCCTGGTAGGCGGAAGCCAATGAATCTTGATACCCTGAAAGTGGGTTGTAGCAACATCCAGGGTCTCCATCGGAAAGTAAGTGAAATTTCTACATTGATCGAGGCAGAGGAGTTGATGTCATGGGCTTATGCGAAACGTGGGTAAGACACGAGGAACGGGTAGACCAAGTAAGGGGGTGCGTGTGGATAGGTGTAGGGCGAACGGAAGGCCAGAAAAAGGGGGAGGGGTAGGCATGTACATTAAAGAGGATTTAAAACCATCGCTGATCACAGACCTGGAAGACGTCAGCACCCGGCTGAGGTATCGAAAGAAATTGGATGGGTAAGGATCAAGCTGAGAAACAAAAGTATTGCCCTTGGGGTTGTGTATTGTGCGGTGGAGGGAAGCAAACCCGAGTGGAATAATTCGATATACTCAATACTAAGGTCCAATATCACCGAACTACAAAACAAGGGGCTCGGTATAATTCTGATGGGTGACTTTAATGGCCACATAGGTAATAATGAAGAAGGCATAGAGGGTGGGGACAAGAAAGTCAACAGGAATGGAAGGAAGCTGTTGAACTTCACAAACGAGCCCGGTCTGAAGATTCTGAACAGGGACGCGAGGTGTAATGGGAAATGGACCTGGGAGAGGAACGACAGAAAATGAATGATCGACTACATTCTCACAGATATTAATTTATGGAGGGAGGTGATAGGGGTAGAAGTGGATGATGGGGGTAAAATGGAGGTGGATAGTGATCACAACTTGATTACAGTGACGATCAGGGCCAAAAATCTAGTAAAAAGCAAAGGAAGCTTTAAGGAGATTTGGGAACTCAAAAAGGATGCTGACTGGGCGAAGTTCAATGAAAAACTTAAACCAAAGCTTGCAACCGTACCCAAGAGGGGCAGTGTCCAAAAGATGGCCGACGCCATAGTTGCGAGCCTTATGGAGGCAGGCAAGGAAAGTGTAGGAAAGATCAGGGTGCCAACTCCGGAACTTGGGTACAGAGTGAATAAAGAACTGAAAAGGGCCATAAAGGGAAGAAAAGCTAAATGTGCTGCATACAGGAGAAGTAGAAAACTTAAGGGGGCGGAAAGCAACGAGGCCACAGTAGCAAAGGAAGAATACCACCAAGCACGAAATAAAGTATATAAGATTAAAGACGATAATCTGAGAGTATGAAATAGCAGTCTTATTAGGAGGATAAGAACGACAGGGGGGGGGGGGGGGGTCGAGTTCGAACGTATTTTGGAAATGGGTGAATAAACGTAACAAAGGAAGTAACCCACAGAGTATTAAAGCAGATGGCAGAGTTACAGACGGGCAAGATCAAGTCGCATCAGAACTAGTCAAGCACTGGGAAAAGGTAAATGATAAGCGATGGGGCATGGGGAGCCCACCTGAGTGTCCGAATCAGATCGAGGAAAACCTATCGAACTTCGTGTGCAGCGAAATTAAAACGGAGGAGGTGCGAAAGGTGATATCAAAATCAAGGGAGAGAAAAGCGGGAGGAGTTGATGAAATTCCTAACGAGTTTATCAAAAAAGGGGGAAAGGAATTCGTGGAAAGCCTAACTGCCCTATTCAATCTAGCCATAGAAAATCAAGAGGTCCCAAAGGAGTGGAGAGAAAGCAAAGTGACATTTATTCACAAAAAGGGGGAAAAAGACGTTTTGGATAACTATCGAGGGATCTCTGTCAGTAGCAACATTGGAAAGGTTTTCTGTAAAGTCCTGTATGGGAGACTAGAGGAGGTGATTGAAGAGAAGGGTTTTTTGGGGAGAAACTCAGAATGGCTTCAGGAAGGGAAGGAGAGTTACTGACCATCTTTTCACTTTATCCCAAATGATAGAATCCGCGAAAGCAAAAAAGAAAAAGATATTTATAGTCTTTTTGGATGTCAAAAAGGCATACGATAGAGTATGGAGGGAGGGTATGTGGCACAAGCTGGAGGCTCTGGGCTTAGGAGGCGAGTTTGTTGGAATTATGAAAGCATTATATAAAGATGTACAGAGTGAGCTTAGCCTGGGGAACATTACAACAAAACGTGTGCTCATGAGGATAGGACTAAAACAGGGGTGTATCCTTTCGCCAATCCTGTTTGCATTGTACATCAAAGGTTTAGGAGATGAACTCCTGCGTTGCGACGAGGGGGGTAGCAGTTGGGGACTTGAAGATCCCAGGGCTATTTTGTGCAGACGATATGGTTCTAGTGTCAGAAAGCGAAGAGGGGGCTAACGAAAATGCTGGGAATTGTTGGGAAATATGGGAGCAAATGGAGACTCGAACTTAATGAAAGCAAGAGCAAAGTTATACCTGTGGGCCGCAAAGTGGACTCCACTCGAAGGTGGAGAGTGGGTGAGTTCTGCATGCCGGAAGGGAGCAGCAAACTTCTCAGTGTAGGAGAGACAGGTGATTACGAGTATTTGGGGGTAAATATAAACATTACAGGAAGAGGCCTCTATCGAAATCACACAAATAAATTGATTCTGAAGGGGAAGCGAATCCTTAACCAAATGAAACGTATGGGGAGAAACAGTTTCAATAAGTTTTTCTTTTCGTGGGGAAAACCATTTGGGAAATGGTGGGGCTGCCAAGTATAACATACGGTACGGAAGTGGTACCCCTAAACAAGACGGCCGTAAAGAGCTTGGAAATCCTGCAGAACGATGCAGGCCGATGGATAACGGGATCGAGTAATGCCGCAGCGCTAGTAGCAATCAGGGGTGAGCTTGGGTGGATGAGGATCAAGGACAGAATAGACCTGTTCAAACTCGGTTATCTTAATTATTTGGTAAATCTCCCTGACAGCCGATGGTGTAAAGAAATGTTCCTGCGAATTTTCAACTCAAATATCAAAACGGGGTGGATGGTTCAAGTGAGAACTACTCATTGGAGATCTCGGACCTGGACGTCGGGGCAAACCAGGGTAAAAAAATCGTCAGAGAAAGGGTCATGGAGGATTATAACCGTAATTGTCGAGAGGGGGTCCGATCAAAGAGGTCTTTGGGTGGCCTGCGTGATAAAGAGAAGCCAGGTTTTGAAAAGTATCTTGATGGCACCTTCGGGGGGTCACTGTTCAAGCTGAGGTCGCGATCCCTGGAGCTGAGGGGAAAAATTGGGAAAGACGGTGAAAGGGAGTGTATGATGTGTAACTTGGGCGTGGTGGAGACCCTGGACCATTTTCTTCTAAAGTACCAGTCTAAAAGAATGAGATTCACTGGGAGTATAATGGGGAAGTGGGATGGGAGAATGAAGGACATGTGGTTAGGGGGAGACTCAAAGGAGAGGGTTAATATGCTAATCAGAGAGATTGGGAAGAATGGGGCAAGGGACGTCATCAAGCAGTTCGTCTCCGAGTGTTGGGAGGAGAGGAGAAGCGTGGGAATAGGGAGGCAGTTGGGTGTACAGGGATAACCAAGGCCTTCTCGTCCCAGAACCGTGACAAATCCGAAATTGATCCGTTCGCGCGAATTATTAAATCGTTCGAACGAAATAATATATTGTTCGCACAGATTAATATTCCGTTCGAACAGAATACTATTTCGTTCGCACGGATTAGTATTTCGTTCGAACGGAATATTATTTCGTTTGCACAGATTACTATTTCATTCGCACGGATCAGTATTTCGTTCGAACGGACTAAAAAATATTTCAATCATGTCACTTCTCCGCTTCCGTACAAACAAAATTTTTTCAGACTAAAATATAATATTTTTTTCTTCTTTTTAAAATGGACCAAAACGCATAAAAAACCAAATAATTAATTTCCGGATTTTGGTCCAAAATGTTCTAAGTCCCACCCGGCCCCCAAATTTTCAGTGTAAAAAAAATTTTTTTTTTTTTGTCTTAAAATTGACCAAAATGCATAAAACACAAAAAACTCATTTCCAGATTTTGGTCCAAAATTTTCCAAGACCCACCCGGACCCCAAATTTTCACTGTAAAAACAAAAAAAAATTTTGGGGGTCTTAAAATTGACCAAAACACATAAAAAAACAAAAAAACTAATTTTGGGATTTTGGTCCAAAATATCAAAGTCCGGACCAGGACCCCAAATTTTCAGCCCATATATGAACCCAGGAATTTGGCTTGAACAAACTTGAATCTCACCTCCCTAAGCATGCTGCAGACCAAATATCAAAAGATTCCTATTGGTAGATCTGAAGAAGATTTTGAAAGAATATTCCTCATACTGCACAAATTTAAACATTTGGGCTCCCATAGAGAGCCCAAATATGGACCCAGGGAATTGATTTCAATAAACATGTGAAACAATCTTTCAAAGATGTTATATGTGAAATTTTAAAGCTTTTGAAGCAGTGGTTTGGGAGAAAAGTAGTGTTAAATGTTTTTCCCATTATCCACAGTGTTAAAAAATGCTGACTCAGCACTTTTTTAAAGTCCCAAAAAAGTACCCCATGATAAAACCGATAGCAATTTTTTTTGACCATTTCATTCTGTTAGTCCTAAGGAAGCTTCACACCAAATAAGAATTCTCAGTGCCGTGTAGTTTTGGAGGTTTTGCGGTTCCCATGGGCCGACGGGAAATTTTTTTTTTGCATAAATCAAGTTCTTATGACCCAATAAGCCCTCATAACAAATTTGGTTCAAATCTGCCTCTCGGTTTGGAAAGTAGAAATTTTGGGCGGGGCAAAAATTCTTGCCCCTCCCATAACGAAGGCAAATATAGCTCCTCGAACTTCTCTTGAACTAATCTGAGTCTACACCTCAAAAGGAAGCTGCACACCAAATATCAAGTCTCTGCTTCTACTGGTTCATGAGAAGAAGATTTTTTAAGATTTAAGCATACTTTTTAGGCGTGGTCCTACCGATGGGCGGATCAACTTGATTTGAACAAATTTGAATTGACATATGATAGGGAACATACACAGCAAATTTTGTTGAATTTGGTCCAGCAGTTCGTGAGAAGAAGTCGATAATGTAAAGTTAACGACGGACGTCGGACGACAGACGGAAAGCGATCAGTTAAGCTCCCCTTGAGCTTCGCTCAGGTGAGCTAAAAACAGGACACACAGCAATTCATTTGACAACTATCAACAAAAAGAACACATTTTATCACCCAGGGGAACATGTGTTACTATTTCGTCCCCTGAGTTCCAATGCGTTCCATGTGCCTACTGGTACATAGAACACATTGGAACTCGGGGGACGATTTTCAGTTATCAAAAGCAATTCAAATTGTAATTGCGTTACACGATTTGTAGAAAATTCCAGTGAAATTTCGCTTCTATTTAGAAGTAGTCCGTCAACGATTTCCATTCCGCACAGATGTGCGGAACAAATTTTCATTTTCCGACCGGTTTAGTGTTCTACTTTGCCAGTTTCATTTATTCTCATGCTGAAGTTACTTATTTCCGTTCCAGTATTACCAGTATTAAGTGTATCCACCAAGACTCTACCAAATATTTTTTTGGATGGGGGGGGGGGGGGGGGGGGGGGGGATTTTCTTGCATCAACGGGCAATATTTTCAACCCATGATATTAAACATGTATAACTTCAACTTTTACAAAGATTATTGTTTCACGAATCGAGATCGGGAATTGCTGAAAAATTGAATCTTACTTGAATATTACTCACTTTTTAGATATACCCAGACGAATGACTTGAATGCCTTCTGTCAAAATTGCAATGTGTACCGAGTCAAAAAAGAAAGTATTATAAACTTCGAGGAGCAATTTTTTAATATTATCGACTTTAATTCCAAACAAATTATTGTAAATTCATATTTTGAGTCCAGCTGTATGAATTTGCATAATTTCATGTTCTTACTGTTGCCAGCGCCACGTCAGGACGTCGCATTTCAGACATGGGGTGAAATGAAACGTTCACACATGCAGTCAATAGGTGTATGTCCACCGTTTGCCTCCTAGATGGCAAGACATCGAAGGCGCATTGACCTGATAAGTCTCTGGATGTTACCCTGTGGTATTGCATTCCACTTCTGCCTTAGAACATAACGTAAATCGCCTAACGTCTGAACATCATGAAGTCGTACCCGAAGGCCCAGTTGATCACAAAGATACTAGATTAATGGCGACAAATCCGGCGAAAGTTGGGGCCAGGGAAGAAGTTCAATGCTCTGCTCCTCAAGAAAGTCACAACAGATACGCGCCATGTAACATCACCATTGTCTGCGTTCGTTGGTGCAAGGAAATTCCTGCCCAAACCATTACACTACCCCCGCCGAAACGGTCGCATTCCCTCACGCAGGCATCAGAAAACCGTTCTCCTCGTCGGCGATACACTCTTGCCCAACCATCAGCGCCGTAGACAAAATCGTGATTCATCACTAAAGAGAACTGTGCTCAACGCTGCTGAGTCCAGCAAACACGCTGATGTACCCATTCCATTCTGATGGTACGATGACATTGGGTAAGGATTGATCTGTGGTATGGATGCCTACTTCGGATGCCGTATTCAGAGTCTGTTGCAGACAGTTTGTGCACTCATTCTATTGTTAGTTCTACCAGGAGTAATTGCTGCTGTCCTCGTCGCCGGAAGGAAGCAGTCCTGCAAGTGAGACGTCCTGATGTGTTGGTCTTGTGCAGGGGGTCGTAACTCTTGGTCAACCTGAATGCGGTCGGTTGGCAGTAGATCCAGTGGTTCTATACCTTCCAATGAGATGGTAAATAGTGGCCACAGTGACTCCGAACTAGCAGCGAGCTCATCTGGGGGTATCCCAGCCTCATGCATACCAATGGCACGCTCTGATTTTTGGTTAACCTTGTCATTTTTTAAAATGTCGGAAGACAAAAACTATCATGTTTTCTCAATAACCCAGGCTCTCTAGCACAACATAACACAAAGAAAATCGTCGGTCACCCATTCAATTTGATATTCCTGGGTAGCACGTGCTATTTTGAAATCCATAGCAAAAACAAATAGTGTGTACGGTTGGGTGGACAAAAACATCATGACCTTAAACTCTTTGCACGACTTCTTGTCCACAAGCATGCAACATTAGAACTATTATATTTCATCCTTTATGCTATTTTTTCACATTTGTTTCTATTATACTTTCTTTTTTGACTCGGTATATATTTCACGCCACCAAAAGTGCAAACACATCTTTTTCCTCGAAGGAAACCTGAATTTGCAGCAGAATTCTACGATTGAGATTGATGACTGTTCTTTTTTTTTGTTTTCTTGTGCTGTAGAGCGGTGTAGGGCAGGTTGGCTGGGGGTTAATGGGTGGGCAGTTTTCTTAAACCGATAATAAATTAAGAGTAGCATTTGAAGGAGCGACTACTAAAGGTATGTCAGAAAATGGTCAGAAAGTTACATTTGCTATATCCATGCTGACACCTCCACCACCCTCAACACACACTCACATTCTTCTTAACCCATTCAGCACCAATAAACAATACTCGCACATCTATTGAGAGGGTGGCAGCAAGTGTCAATGTGCACTTCTTTCTCTTGCAGCACAGCCAAGACAAATTTTACCCCCACTGCAGTGCTGGATCAATGAAGCATAAGTGAATTAAAAACAAAGTAAGAACTGTAACTCTGTTAAAAAAATGTGGGCAGCTTTTTTGTAACATGTGCAGGAGTGACTTGTCATAAGGATCCCTCATACAAAATTTCATTGAAATCCATCCACTCACTGGTAAGATATCGCTGCAGATGGATGGATGAACAGATGAACACACAGATGGATAGACCTCTGCATGTAATCCAGTATACCCCCATTCTCTTCAAGAGTTGGGGTATAATACATTTCACTGGCAAAATGGCTAGTCAATTAACAGGGATCCACTGTAGTGGAATGTCAATGCAAAACCAATCAACTGAAACAATAAGGCCAATGAAGTAAAGTTTGTTTCTTTGGATTTAACCCTTTACCTAACACAGCAGCCAGAAAATTAACTATAATAAGCCTACCACAGTCTAAAATATCTTGAAAGTTTTTCAATAAAACCACACAAATATGGATATCATTAGAACCAGCTCGTTCAGCTGGTTTTAATGATATCCATATTTGTATGGTATAATTGAAAAATTGTGACATTTATTTTCGAAAAATGTGAAATTTAATTTTTTTTTCTCAAAATACTGTGTTGAGTAAAGGGTTAATGACACAGCCAGGATCACATTGTGTCAGACACTTTCACCACGGTGGAAGTAGCCAGAGTACCCAGAGAGAACCATCAAGCAGAGGCGAGCAACTCTCAGTCTCTGCAATGTACTAACTCTGCTGAGAAAGAAGCAGTTGAAGCAAAGTGAACCATTGATTTTCAGTATACATCCAAGAGAGCAAGCAGGATTAAGGGCATTGCCCAAGGACACAACATTACCACTGGTCAGGATTGAATTGTCAACCTTCTGGTTCAAAGTCAATGCTCTAACCATTGAGTCACTGCACTCCCATGAAAGTAATGTTCTGTCTTATTTTAATTACCTTAACCCTTCACATCTACCTAACATGGTATTTTTAAAAAATAAATTAAATTTTACATTTTTCGAAAACAAATTTCACAATGTTTCAGTTTATTTAACCCTTTACCTAACATGAAAAGCAGACGACACTTGCAAAAAAAATTCTTGAATAACTAATTTTTTTCATTTCTTGTCTCAAAAACATAGGTTATGACGAGGGGTCATAACCTATGTTTTTGAGACAAAAAATGAAAATATTTTGAAAATTAATTGGCGATTTTTGAGAATAGCGCTGGCCGGTTTTGACTGTTACGTTGGGTAAAGGGTTAATGGAGTTTAATGACACTCTCGACAGCCAGGGTCACCTCGTGTTAGACAGTTTTATGGGTGGAGGAAGGCGGAGTACCCAGAAAGAACCACTGAGCAATAGCAAGCAACTGTCAGACTCCCCAACGTACTAACTCCACACAAGCAGTGTTAGCACTGGTTGATGACAGGTGCACCATCGACATGCATTCTGCCTTAGTACACAGAGCCACCATCCCCCCACGTGGGCAATCAGGATTAAGCGTTTTGCCCAAGGACACAACACAGTTACCCCTGGTGAGGATCAAACCATGGACCTCTGGATTTGAAGTTCAATGACATTACCACCGAGTGATCGTGCTCCCGGCTATTCTTGTTACGGAATGGTTTAAGATGACCTTTTCTCAGATTGTCTCCCCTTCTCATTTCTATTTACCTGCAACTGAATGGTTTAAATGAAAGTGTCAGTGACACTGTAGCTCAACTTGTCAAGACATGTACATGTATAGTATGTGACACAGCAATGACAAACATCTAGGTAATGACCTGATAACAAAGGTACATATAAAGTATTGTAATGGTCTGTACATAAATACTGACCGCAGCCTGTAACAAATGTATAGGTAAAGTATTGTAAAGGTGGGTGACAGTCAGATGCTAAACTAGAAAAGAAATCTTTGAGTCCCAGAGTGAGTCTGACTGAACCCCAAAATATTTGTTCTCATAGCACAGTGAAATCAAAGGCACCTCATAGCACAGTGATAACAAAGGCACCCCAAAATGCACTCATTCCTGTCCCAAGGTGAAAACAAAGGTACCCCAAGAAGTTTCGTGAAGATCAGTTCATAAATACGAGCTGTATAGAAGTTGTGACAAAAAACTGATTGGACCTAATTTCGGTACAAAATGGCCACTGGCAGCCATCTTGAATTTTGGACCGCACTCAGAAACACTCGTTCTTGTCCCAAGGTGATAACAAAGGTACCCAAGAAGTTTCGTGAAGATCGGTTGATAAATACAGCCTCTAGCCCGAGCTGTATTGACATGTGCACTTACCGTGTGTAAGTAGCACTAAATAAATCAAAATTCATCTAATTTGCATAATTTCTGGACGAGAAAAAAACCCATATTGTATGTGATGTATTCCATTTTACTAAACATTCATACAAAAATTTATTCAAATCAGAACTTTCATACAGAAGTTCTGTACAAAAGACTTATTGTACTAATTTTGGTACAAAATGGCTGCTGGTGGCCATCTTGAATTTCGGACCACACCCCAAAACACTCGTTCTCATCCCACAGTGATAATAAAGGTAACCAAGAAGTTTCGTAAAGATCGGTTCATAAATACGGCCTCTAGCCTGAGCCATATAGAAGTTGTGTACAAAAAACTGATTAGACCTAATTTTGGTACAAAATGGCCACTGGCAGCCATCTTGAATTTTGGACCGCACTCAGAAACACTCGTTCTTGTCCCAAGGTGATAACAGAGGTACCCAAGAAGTTTTGTGAAGATCGGTTGATAAATACAGCCTCTAGCCTGAGCCGTATTGGCATTTGCACTTACAGTGCTGAAAGTAACACTAAGTACATCAAAGTTAGTCTAATTTGCATAATTTACGTACGAGAAAAAAACCCGTATTATATGTGATGTATCCCATGGAACTAAACATTCATACAAAAAATTATTCAAATCAGCACTTTCATATGGAAGTTCTGCGCAAAAATCTGATTTCACCTAAGTCTGTACAAAATGGCCGCCAGTGGAAAACTTGAATTTCGGATCGGAGCCAAAAACACTCGTTCTCGTCCCGCAGTCATAACAAAGGTACCCAAGAAGTTTCGTAAAGATTGGTTCATAAATACAGCCTCTAGCCCGAGCCATATTGAATTGTTGACGGACAGACGGACAACTGGCCATGGCATAAGCTCAAAATTGGCTTCGCCAAAGTTGAGCTAAAATTACAATTAGGAATCTCAATTAAGTACAAAAGTACAAACACAAACTGATGCAAATGAATTGAAAAGTTTAATCACATTGATATATCCAATTTTTAACATGATGCAAAAGGGAGATAACAATTGGATGGATGATTGTTAATGCATTTCATAAATGATATTCATAAACATTAAACAACACAAAATACAAGAATATAAAAATTCTATATCACAGCCTTGTTTGTTTTCAAACAAAATTCAAAAGATTGATGTAAAATAGTTCCCGTTCAGATTTCTTACAAGGAATTTCTGTTACCTAAATAGCAATTAGGTCTGCCAAGAATATTTAAATAATGAAATATTGGTATTTTTGAAGAATCAGAAAATTACTTTTTAAACGGCATTCAGTTCAGTACATCTTGTTTAACCATTTACTGACAAATTGCCTGCATCCATCCACGTAATTTACAAATTACGCATTGAAAAAAACTATTTTTCAAAAACTTTTAACAAAACCATATCATGTGACCCCCTCACTGGAATGAGCAATTGAAGCTCATTCCAATGAGGGTTCACATGATATGATTTTGTTAAAGGTTTGTGAAAAATTTGGAAGAAATGAAATGAAAGTTAAAAAATTTATAGTAATTTATATATTTTTTATACTTACCAATGATCCAGACATAGCTGGTGCTAACTCTTAAAAATATAGGGCCACACACAAATTTTGCCCCCCAATCCCCAAAATTTGCATCTAAAACCAAAGAAAACATGTCCTGAATGGCCCTCCATACTTCACCTCTACTGCGCATGTGCAGTTTCAAGGACGTCCCGAAATTGGCACCATTAATCATTCTTATAACCAGTGCCTGGTAAGCGCTATGTACTCTGCGGGGAGGTATGAGTTCCCAACTCCTGGGAGGGCCATCCCCGTCTGGGTCATTGGTAAGTATAAAAAATATATAAATTACTATAAATTTTTTAACATTTTTATACTGTACCAATGACCCAGACATAGCTGAAGAGTAAAAAGGCTGGAGGGCCTAGGACATAGAGCAAGTTCAAATAAGATCAATTATATAAAATAGAGTCATCCCCTCGAGGGGAAAAGGAGTATTAGGCCTTACATGTATCTTTTCTTATTTATGATAAATTAGAAAGACACAACACCTTCCAAAATTGAGCATCATAACATCCATGTACTCTATCAATATCCAGTATAATCCTTATACTAATGATTTTTAAAGTAAGCCAATAAATAAAGTTAGTCTAGAGAATAGAGACTCTTTATACTCCTTAAAAGTGTCTGAGGATTGTATAATAACGCATGTTTGACACGTGATATATTCAAAAGCTATACTTTAAAAACTATGACCTGAATGAATTTTAAAAACATAAACTTATCACTTAAAAACCATCCCAGTAACAGCTCAGAATTACTAACTCCGGAGGAGGTATCCCCTTGTTTTCATAATAAAACAGGTGACCCAAGGGAACACCCTCCCCCCTCCCCCTTCTCCTTGCCCTGGGTCAAATAGCCCAGAGCGAAGAGGGCAGCAGGACAGAGTCACTGCCGGAACAGAAAGCCTACCTAGCTATAGTAGCAACTGTTAAGTGAATGACATTCTGAGCAGTAGATAGTAGACCTAACAATGGAGGCCTCCAGAAATAGACTCAATATTTCTGAGATAAAAATTCATGAATGTGGATGGCTGAGCCCAATGAGCAGCCTTCATAAAATCTATAATAGCGACACTATTAATGTAAGCCCAAGATGTATAAAGAGCTCTTACTTCATGAGCCGAAATCTCAAGCACAAACTGCTGAGTCAATGATATACCATAAGCAGTACCGATAGTTAATTGAATCCATTAGCAATAGAATGGAGCGTAATGTCCTTCTATTAGGCATCAAAGACAGAAGAAGCTTACGTCCGTACTAATAAACTGATATCTGTTTATAAATACGTAAACTCTAACCGGACAGAGTAAAGGCCTATGCCCGTACGAAGACGGAAGGACCTTAATAACAATAGGTTCTGGACACTATTAGGAGCCTGACTCTTAACCAAAAATCCAACCTAAGTAGTAAAGGAAGTAGTGTTTCCGATACTACGAAAGTGAGAATCGTCCACCGATAGTGCATGAAGCTCACTGACTCCTCAGTAAAAGAGAAGACTAACAGAATTACTGTCTTAAAAGGTCAGAATTTGAAAACTACTGTTTCCAGAGGCTCAAATGATTACTTAGCTAAATAAGAACCAAAGCTAAATTCCGTATAGGAATTTAATCTAAGGATTCTAGGTCAATTTATCGAAAAGTTTCTAACTGACTTAGATAAAGAGACATAAGACTCAATTGTAAACTATCATAGAGTGCATAGGTATGAGATAACATAGACCTATAACCTTAATAGTAACAGGCTGCAGTTGATCCTGTCAAACAAGTATACTAGAAAGTTGCAATGTCTAGTATGGAGGGATCAAAAATATCAACATAATGATCCCTACACCAACGACGGAAGAACCTCCACTTTAGCCGCATAGTATAGCGAAGAAGAGGTTCTCCTACAGTAAGAAATCGCGTCCATAGCTCGTCCTGTACAATGCTTGCCATGCAAGAAGGACCACAGAACAGAATACGTGAAGGTTGAGACCTTGCAGGTTGTGATGAAGTTGACACGATTTCCCCAGCGAAAGAAGATCCTCTCATGGAGGAAGTTTTCGCGGAAAGTCCCACAGTAGACACCTGAGTAAATTTACCCACGGTCTCTGTGAAGACAGAGATGCTATCAACAGAATTGTATTGTGGATGTTTATCTTAGCAATACTTGCTGAATCAACAGCGCTGGAGGATACGCACATCCTATCATTCTGTCCTATTAGATCAATAGAGCGTTAACAACATAAGCTCAGGGATCCGGACATGCAAACACATACGTCTGCAATTGAATAGTGAGTTGTGTCGCAAATAAATTATCATTGGGCGCTCCCATTGATAGCAAATCTGATTGAATACTTGTTTGTTGAGAGTCCATTCTGACGGCAACAAGCGACCCTTACGTGAAAGGGAGTCTGCTAATACAATCAGATGACCCGGAATATGACGGACCGAAGCAGAACTTGGTGTACTATAACAAACAGAAGGATTCTTTCCGTTAAATTGAATAACGGAATCGAATGAGTGCCTCCCTGGTTCCGGAGATACGCAACTACTGTCGTATTATCGGACAGGATTTGGACATGCGTTTCTGAATAATGTTCATCCAATGACATAGTGCAAGCCAAAATAACATCATTTCCTGGAAGTTGAGTGCTTGCCTAGAAACTGCAGAACCCAAAGACCCTGGCACTTCGAATCCGTTGGGATCAATATTGTACCCCAACCTGTTTGACTGGCATCCGTCATAATCATAAAACTCAGATCCGGCAACTGCAGTGGCACTCTCTGAGTCAACCACCGAATGTTTGCCCCGGTCTGAATCTCTTGTTACACTTGATAGACAAGAGAACGTGTATATCGAGCAATTGAAAGATTGCTGAAAGGTTGCCGTCGAAGAGAAGCTTCTCCGAGACCGAAGCGACTCTGAAAGAGTTCTTCACCTTACTATCCACGTGCGTGGATGTAGCTAGGGCTGCGTCACGTCTAACCAACTCCAGGTTGCCACTGAAGGGCGGAGTTATACGTGGAAAAACTACTGCTCTTGAAAGAAATCACATTGAGGATGATATCCTGGAATTCTTTCTCTTGAAGACGTAATGATAACGCCTCAGTAAGGTGGTCTATGTATGATAAAGCGTCTAAGTTAAGTCTAATAGACATCATTGTCGTTTCCAACATCGTGGTTGGAATTGACATAGACGGCGAAAAAGATAATTCCCCGTCTTCAGTCCCGCCGTCAAGACGCATAGGAACTCTCGGTATGCCCTGTTCTGCCAATATAAATTATTCCCTAGAATTGATGAAAGGCAGAATAGAGCATTGCGGACAAGAAACTAGATTATCATGCTTGGTAGCAAGCTTATATATAGCGTCAGTAAATAATTCGAATGTTCTAATGACATTATTGGACTGTGTCGGCAAGTCAGGGACAATGTCCCTGAACCGATCCAAAACTCCGTGTCCAATGACGCTATTAGTCTCTTATCCAGCATCGCAGGAATGTAGTCCGACGGAACAACCTCTGGAAGATAATGCCGGAAGAAATGTATGGCAGCTTCTGTTGTTCCGAAAGGGAAAGCTCGAAATCGTCCGAATCCCTTTCGCCATCCTGTCGGACCCTATAAGAGTTCGGTCGTCCGTACCTGATGCAACAGCGGAGCGCACCGACCCAGCGCCGTCGGATTATTCGTGATCCGACCGAGAATCTGTCGTTTGCTGGGATGCTGCGATAAGCTGTGCTATTTTGGATAGCACGTCCGTCACTGAGGCCTGTGGAGAAGCGGTCTTACGATGCTTTGCTGCTGGAAGCTCCGTGTTCGTTACCCCGTGCATACTTCTATTATGCGAGCGAACGGAGTGTATAGGCCTCGTGTCCCTTGGCTACCGGATGGAGTGACCTGTTCGCCGTGGAATCACTGAATGACGAAGCTGGCCGGATACTCGAGGTCACGTAGCCAATGTGCGGTCGTGTGCGCTGCTGTGAGGATGAGGAAGCATTATCGACAGTCTCTCGGACTGTCAATATAACGGAGCGTCCCAAGCGGCGGACATATGCTCCGAATGCAAAATGACAGTACCACAACATCCGGTCCCATATGTTGTTGTACGAGAGAGGGACCCCTCTCGCTCGCAGCCCGGACGGACCTGGACGAGCTAGGAACCAGACTAACAGGCTTCCTCCGATCTGTCCTCTAATCCGTCGTCACTGGGTGTGTACTAAAGTCTATTATAGTGCTCGCATCACCCAAATCTCCTTCCTAGACCGCAACGGACGAACCCGACTGCCGAACCATTCGATGAATGGACGCTACACCGGGTGAGCTAGCGAATGTCAACTCCGTCGATTCTACTAGGGACCTCGTAGGCGATTGACGTATTCCATGAGGACTTATTGCCGCTAGCCCTTCATTATCTATGACGACAGAGGCACACTTTTGAAAGACATCTCAGTAACTTTGCGAACAAGAAACCAGACATGCTTGTTAATAGCAAGCATATAATAATATATATATAGCGTCGTTCAATAATTCGAAAGTTTGTATGACATTATTGGACTGTGTCGGAACTGAGGGACGATGTCCCTGAACCGAACCAAAAATTTATGTGTCCACCGACGCTATCAGTTTCTTATCTGGCATCGCAGCATTCTGGTCCGATGAAAGAACCTCTAGAAGATAAGTCAGATGACATACACAGCAGCTGATGTTGTTCCGAAAGGGAAAGCTCGAAATCCTCCGAATCCCTTTCGGCATCCCGTCGGACCGGATGAAATTTTCGGACGTCCGTACCCGCTTCCGCGGAGCGTCCCGACCCAGCGTCATCGGATAATACATGATGCGACAGAGATTCTGTCGATGCTGGGATGCTGCGATAAGCTGTGCTATTTGGGATAGCACGTCCGTCACCGAGGCCTAGCGGTCTTACGATGATTTGCTGCTGGAAGCTCCGTGTACGTTGACTCCCGCATACTTTCTTATGCGAACGTCCGGAGTCTGCAGGCCTGGTGTTCCTGGCTACCGGATGGTGTGACCTGGTCGCCGATGATTCTCTGATTGGCGAAGCTGACTGGATATCCGAGGTCACGTAGCCAAGAGCGGTCGTGTGCGCTACCATGAGGATGAGGAAGCCTTATTGACAGTCTCTCCGGACTGACTATATATCGGAGCGTCCCGAGCGGCGGACGTATGCTCCGAATGCGAAACATTTTGTACCACAACATCTGGGGCCAGATGTTGTTGTACGAGAGAGGGGCCTCTCTCGCTTGCAGTCCGGATGGACCTGGACAAGCTAGGAACCGGACTAAAAGGCTTCCTCCATTCTCTCCTCTAATCCGCCGTCACTGGGTGTGCATTTTGTTGATTTATAGTGCTCGCATCACCCAAAACTCCTTCTAGACCTCAACGGACGAACCCGGCTGCCGAACCATTCGATGAATGGACGCTACACCGGGCGAGCTAGCGGACGTCAAAGGCCGTCGAACCTACTAGGGTCCTCTTAGGCAATTGACGTATTTACATGAGCACTTTTCCGCTAGCTCTTCATTAATTGTGACGACGGAGGCACACTTTTGGAAGACATCACGGATACATCACCCTGTTCTTGATCGTCTGAAATAGAGATTGATAAAGTAGAGTGACCCTGCGGGGAAAGGACCGGAATGGCCATTTCCCCACTAACATACCATGACACACGCTTCCCATGTTGTCATCGAAATTAACACATACAGAACAGGAGTTAGTGCGAGCACACTGACTACATTATACAATGATTATGAAAGTCAGAGGAAGATTTCCTCTTATTACAATTGAACAATATCCTTTCATTGTGAAAAGAAAACAAAGTCCTAGTACTCGCACCAACCCCTGACAATCAAAATACATAATAACATGATCCATTAACACAGAAAAAATAATTGAAATCAAAAAATTTTGAAAAAATATTTTTTCAGAACAGCCCAAGTTTCTGAAAAGTAATGTTGAGCCCCAATGGATCCCAAGCCTAAGTGTGGACAAAAATTCTAAAAATATTTTAAAAAATTTATGCAACACTTACGAACAATAATAATGTATCTAGTTATGATTAAATTAACATCAATATATTATTTTCAAGAAATCCCCCCTCACACAGAGGGCTGTTGTAAATGTAAACAATAAGTGTAAAAACACCAGAACAAGACTCCAGGCACCCTGGCCCGAAATCAGTTACCAATAATACACTATCTGATGCAAAACAGAGACTTCCAGGGAAGAAACTGCAGAACATCAGATGGTAGATGCAGAACACTACGCCTAACCACCCATAGGTGAAGACGTAAACATGGGGAAAAGAACAGAATTCATTCTGTTATCCAGCTAAAACTCCCAAGAAATTTTAGTAATAATATTACAGAAAATATGCCAAAAGCATGGGAGAATAGCAAGAGGGGACTTAAAGGAAAGGGAGAGAGGAAAACACTGAACAAGCAGTGTAACTTGATAACAAGAATGACCACAACAGGCTGTTGCCTCGAAAATAGGTAACTTAACATAATTTCATTAAAAAATTTTAAGTTACAGCCCTGAATATTTTCTGTCACTCATTTTTCCTCTCCTCCTTCTATATCCTCCTTAGAATCACCATTTCTCTAATATTTATGTGTCTGGCATCATTTAAACTGAGATTTACAAGCACAAAGATCAGTCAGATGTTAACTGATGAAGGGCCAAACAAAGAATGATTAATGGCGCCAATTTCGGGACGTCCTTGACACTGCGCATGCGCAGTAGAGGTGAAGTATGGAGGGCCATTCAGGACATGTTTTCTTTGGTTTTAGATGCAAATTTTGGGGATTGGGGGGCAAAATTTGTGTTTGGCCCTATATTTTTAAGAGTTAGCACCAGCTATGTCTGGGTCATTGGTACAGTATAAAAATATAAGTAATGTTTACATCGTGTAGGTTACGTCAAGGGTTATCCCTTTATCCAATACGAGTTGCAGGTGACACATTATAACAACGTATGGATGCTGATTTTTGTGTGCTGCCCTGGATGGATTTGGCTAATATCTTAATACATTTTTAACATGAATTGCAGGTGGCGCCTGCAAAACAAATTCAACTGAAAATGGTCTTCACAGAAGACCATTTTCATGCAAATTTATAGAAAAGGAATATCTGTCAACCAAGAGGTTCTCACCTGTGCACTTTTATTTTTTAAAGAAGTTAAAAAATTTATAGTAATTTATATATTTTTTATACTTACCAATGACCCAGACTTAGCTGGTGCTAACTCTAACAAAACCAGGGCCAAACACAAATTTTGCCCCCCAATCCCCAAAATTTGCATCCAAAACAAAAAGAAATCATGTCCTATAGGACCTCCATAATACGCCCCCACTGCGCATGCGCAGTGTCAAGGACGTCCCGAAATTGGCGCCAATTATCATTCTTACTGGCAGTGCCTGGTCAGCGCTATGTACTCAGCGGGGAGGCAAGAGTTCCCAACTCCTGGGAGGGCCATCCCCGTCTGGGTCATTGGTAAGTATAAAAAGTTAAAAAATTTATAGTAATTTATATATTTTTTATATTTACCAATGACCCAGACATAGCTGGTGCTAACTCTTAAAATATAGGGCCAAACACAAATTTTGCCCCCCAATCCCCAAAATTTGCATCTAAAACTAAAGAAAACATGTCCTGAAAGGCCCTCCACACCTCGCCCCCACTGCGCATGCGCAGTGTCAAGGACGTTCCGAAATTGGCGCCATTTATCATTCTAATAACCAGTGCCTGGTAAGCGCTATGTACTCAGCGGGGAGGCAAGAGTTCCCAACTCCTGGGAGGGCCATCCCCGTCTGGGTCATTGGTAAATATAAAAAATATATAAATTACTATAAATTTTTTAACATTTTTATACTGTACCAATGACCCAGACATAGCTGAATAGTAAAAAGGCTGGAGGGCCAAGGACATAGAGCAAAATGGAATACGCTCAATAAAATAAAATAGAGTCATCCCCTGTAGGGAAAAGAAGTAATAGGCCTTACATGTATCTTTCTTATTTATGATAAATTAGAAAGATACAACACCTTCCAAAAATTGAGCTTCATACATCCATGTACTCTATTAATATCCAATAATCCTTATACTAATAATTTTTAAAGTAAGCCAATAATAAAGTAAGTCTAGAGAATAGAGACTCTTATACTCCTAAAAGTGTGTGAGAATTGCATAATCATGTCCGTTGACATATGCAATATTCAAAAGCTATACTTTAAAAACTAAGACTTGAATGAATTTTATAAACTTAAACTTCTCACTAAACAACCATCCCAATAACAGCTCAGAATTACTAACTCCGGAGGAGGTATCCCCTTGTTTTCATAGTAAAAACAGGTGACCCAAGGGAACACCCTCCCCCCCCCCTTTTTCTTGCCCTGGGTCAAATAGCCCAGAGCGAAGAGGGCAGCCGAACGGAGACACTGCCGAAACAGACAGCCTACCTAGCTATAGTAGCAACTGTTAAGTGAATGACATTCTGAGCAGTAGATAATAGACCTAACAATAGAGGCCTCCAGAAATGGACGAAATGGACTCGATATTTCTGAGATAAAATTCATGAATGGATGGCTGAGTGCAATGAGCAGCCTTCAAAAATCTATAATAGCAACACTATTAATGTAAGCCCAAGAAGTAGAAGAACTCTTACTTCATGAGCCGAAATCTTAAGCACAACTGCTAAGCCAATGATATACCATAAGCAGTACGCTAGTTAATAGAATCCATTAACAATAAAATGGAGCGTAACGTCCTTCTACTAGACATCAAAGACAGAAGAAGCTTACGCCCTTGTAATAAACAGATATCTGTTTATAAATACATAAACTGTACCCGGAAAGAGTAAAGGCCTATGCCCATACGAAGACGGAAGGACCTTAAAATAATAGGTTCCGGATAATAGGAGCCTAACTCTTATGCAACAATCCAACCTAAATAGTAACGGAAGTATTGATTCCGAAACTATGAAAGTGAAAATCATCCATCGATAGTGCATGAAACTCACTGACTCTACAGTAAAAGAGAAACCAACAGAATTACTGTCTAAAAGGTCAGAATTTGAAAACTACTGTTTCCAGAGGCTCAAATGATTACTTAGCTAAATAAGAACCGAAGTTAAAATCCGAAAAGGAATTTAATCTAAAGATTCTAAGTCTATTTATCAAAAAGTTACTAACTGACTTAGATAAAGAGACAAAAGACTCAATTGTAAACTATCGTAGAGTGCATAGGTATGAGGTAACATAAACCTATAACCTAAAAAAACAACAGGCTGCAGTAGATCTTGTGAAACAAGTATACTAAAAACTAGCAATGCGTAGTATGGAGGGATCAACCATATGAACATAATGATCCCTACACCACGACGGAAGAGCCTCCACTTTAGTCGCATAGAATAGCGAAGAAGAGGATCTCCTATAGTAAGAAATCGCGTCCAAAGCTCGTCCAGTACAGTGCTTACAATGCAATACGGACCACACAACGGAATACATGAAGGTTGTGATCTTGCTGGTTGTGATAAAGATGACACGATTTACCCAGTGAAAAAAGATCCTCACATAGAGGAAGATTTCACGTTAAGATCCACAGTAGACACAAGAGTAAATTACTCATGATCTCTGTGAAGATAGAGATGCTATCAACAGAAATGTATTGTGGTTGTTTATCTTAGCAATACCTGCTAAAACAACAGCGCCGGAGGATACGCGTATCCTATCATTCCGTCCTATAGATCAATAGAGCGTTAACAGTATTAGCTCAGAGATCTGGACAAGCCAACACATACGTCTGCAATTGATTAGCAAGCTGTGTCATAAATAAAACATCATTGGGCGCTCCCATAGATAGCAAATCTGATTAAATACTTGTTTGTTGAGAGTCCATTCTGACAGCAACAAGCGACCCGTAAGAGAACGGGAGTGCGATAAAACAATCAGACGACCCAGAATATGACGGACCAAAACTGAACTTGGT
Source organism: Pictodentalium vernedei (assembly GCA_031216915.1). Taxonomy (NCBI): domain Eukaryota; kingdom Metazoa; phylum Mollusca; class Scaphopoda; order Dentaliida; family Dentaliidae; genus Pictodentalium; species Pictodentalium vernedei. Next base: position 507,990,982 of record CM062297.1, on the reverse strand, counting down.
GTACTATAACCAACAGACGGATTCTTTCCATTAAATTGAATAACGGAAACGAAAGAGTGCCTCCCTGGTTCCGGAGATACGCCACTACTGTCGAATTAAAGGACAGGAATTTGGGCATGCGTTTCTGAATAATGTTCATGCAATGACATAAAGCAAGCCTAAAAAAACATTATTCCGCGGAAGTTAAACTGATAGCTAAAAGACTGCGGAACCCAAAGACCCTGGCACTTCGAATCCGTAGGGATCAGTATATATCCCAATCTGTTTGACTGGCAACCGTCATAACAGCCACACTAGGGTCCGGCAACTGCGGCGGCACTCTCTGAGTCAACCACCGAATGTTTGCCCCAGTCTGAATCTCTTGTAACACTAGATAGACAAGAGAATGTATAAATCAAGCAATTCATGGATTGCCGGAAAGTTGCCGTCGAAGAGAAGCTCCTCCGAGAACGAAGCGACTCTGAGAGAGTTCTTAACCTACTATCCACGCGTGGATGTAGCTAGGGCTGCATCACGTCTAACCAACTCCAATCAGCCACTGAAGGGCGGAGTTATACGTGAACAAACTACTGTCCTCAAAAGAAATTACATTGAGAATAATATCCCGTAAATCTTTTCTTGAAGACGTTATGATAACGCCTCAGTAAGGCGGATTACGTATAATAAAGCGTCTAAGTTAAGTCTACTATACATAATGTCGTTCCCAACATTGAAATTGTAAAAGACATAAACGGCGAAAAAGAATATATGCAGTCTTTAATCACACCGTCTAGACGCATATGAACTCTCGGTATGCCCTGCTCTGCCAAAATAAACTATATGTAAAAAAGATAAAATGGCAGAAATGAGCCACGCGGACAAGAAACTAAACTATCATGCTTAGTAGCAGGCTTGTATATATATATATAATATATAGCGTCGAAAAATAAAACACATGTTGTAATGACAATATTGGACTGCGTCGGTAAGTCAGGGACAAAGTCCCTGTACCGATCGAAAAATCCGAGTCCAATGACGCTATAAGTCTCTTATCCAAGATCGCAGCAATGAAGTCCGAAAAATAATCACTGGAAGAAATGCCAGAAGATATGAAAGGCATCTTCCGATACTACTAAAGGGAAAACTCGAAATCTTTCGAATCCCTTTCGCCATCCTGTCGGACCCTATAAAGTGTTCGGTCGTCCGTAGCTTGATGCAACCGCGGACCGCACCGACCCAGCGCCGTCGGATAATTCCTGATTCGACCGAGAAACCGTCAATTGCTGGGATGCTGCGAAACAACTGTGCTAACTCGGATAGCACGTCCGTCACTGAGGCCTGAGGAGCAGCGGTCTTACGATGCATTGCCGCAGGAACCTCCGAGATCGTTACCCCGTGCATACTTCCAATATGCGAGCGAACGGAGTGTATAGGCCTCGTGTCCCTTGGCTACCGGATGGCGCGACCTATTCGCTGTGGAATCACTGAATGCCGAAACTGATCGGATACTCGAGGTCACGTAGCCAATGTGCGGTCGTGTGCCCTGCTGTGAGGATGAGGAAGCATTAAAGACAGTCTCTCGGACTGTCAATATAACGGAGCGTCCCGAGCAACTATGTTGTTGGCTTCCTCCGATCTGTCCTCAATCTGCCGTCACTGGGTGAGTACTAAAGTAATTAAAGTGCTCGCATCACCCAAATCTCCTTCCTAGACCGCAACGGACGAACCCGGCAGCCGAACCATTCGATGAATGTACGCTACACCGGGTGAGCTAGCGAATGTCATTCCGTAAGCGATAGACATATTCCATGAGCACTTATTGCTGCTAACTCTTCATTAACTATGACGACAGAGGCACACTTTCGAAAGACATCTCCATAACTCTTCGAACAAGAAACCAGAAATGCTTGGATAGCAAGCATAAAATAATAATATATATAGCGTCGTTCAATAATTCGAAAGTTTGTGTGACATTATTGGACTATGTCGGAACTGAGGGACGATGTCCCTGAACCGAACCAAAAATTTCTAAGTCCACCGACGCTATCAGTTTCTTATCCGGCATCGCAGCATATGTTGTTCCGAAAGGGAAAGCTTGAAATCCACCGAATCCCTTTCGGTATCCCGTCGGACCGGATGAAACTTTCGGACGTCCGTACCCGCTTCCGCGGAGCGTCCCGACCCAGCAACGTCGGATAAAATATATGCGACAGATTCAGTTGATGCTGGGATGCTGCGATAAACTGTGCTATTAAGGAAAGCACGTCCGTTCCCGAGGCCTGTGCAGTAGCGGACTTACGATGCATTGCCGCTGGAAGCTCCGTGTACGTTGACTCCCGCACACTTCCTATGCGAACGTCCGGAGTCTGCAGGCCTCGAGTCCCCGGCTACCGACCCAGCGCTGTCGGATAATTCTCGATCCGACACCGTTTCTGTCGGCTGCTGGGATGCTGCGATAAGCTGTGCTATGTGCACAAGAATGTCCGGCGTCGAGACCTGCGGAGGCGCAGTCTATCGGTGCTTCGCCGAGGGCAGCTCCGCATCAGATGGCTCCCGCATACTTCCTATGCGAACGTCCGGAGTCCATCGGTCTCGAATCCCTGGCTGCCGGATGGTGTGACCTGGTCGCCGAAGAATCCTTGATCGGCGAAGCTGGTAATATATCGGCGGTCACGCAGCCAAGGTGCGGTCGTGTGCGCTGACGAGAAGAGGAAGCCTTAGCAGTCTCAGCGGACTGCCTATACAACGGAGCGTCCCGAGCGACGGACGTATGCTCCGCTAACGACACATTTGTACCACAACATCTGGGGCCAGATGTTGTTGAACGAGAGAGGGGCCTCTCTCGCTTGCCGTCCGGATGGACCGGAACGAGCTATGAACCGGACTAAAAGGCTTCCTCCGTTCTCCCTCCGATCCGCCGTCACTGGGTGTGCATTAAGTTAATTTTATAGTGCTCGCATCACCCCAAAATTCCTTCTAGACCGCAACGGACGAACCCGGCTGCCGAACCATTCGGTGAATGGACGCTACACCGGGCGAGCTAGCGGACGTCAAAGGCCGTCGAACCTACTAGGGTCCTCTTAGGCAATTGGCGTATTACATGAGCACTTTTCCGCTAGCCCTTCATTAATTGTGACGACGGAGGCACACTGTTGGAAGACATCACAGATACATCACCCTAATCTTGATCGTCTGAAATAGAAATTGATAAAGTAGAGTGACCCTGCGGGGAAAGGACCGGAGTGTCCAAATCCCCAACAACATACCGTGACATACGCTTCCCATATTGTCATCGAAATCATACGATACAGAACAGGAGTTAATGCGAGTACACTGACCACATATAGAATGATAATAAGGTCAGAGGAAGACTTCCTCTTAAAACAATTGATCAATATCCTTTCAATGTGAAAAGAAAACAAGTCCTGGTACTCGCACTAACCCCTGGCAATCAAAATACATAATAATAATATGATCCATTAATATAGAAAAAATAATTGAAATCAAAATATTTTGAAAAAATATTTTTTCAGAACAGCCCAAGTTTCTGAAAAGTAACGTTGAGCCCCAATGGATCCCAAGCCTAAGTGTGGACAAAAATTTTAAAAATATTTTAAACAATTTATTCAACACTTACGAACAATAATAATGTATCTAGTTATGATTAAAATAACATAAAGATATTATTATTTAGAAATCCCCCCCTCACACAGAGGGCTGTTGTAAATGTAAACAATGAGTGTAAAAACACTAAAATAAGACTCCAGGCACCCCGGCCCGAAATCAGTTACCAAAAATACACCATCTGATGCAAAACAGAGACTTCCAGGGAAGAAACTGCAGAACATCAGATGGTAGATGCAGAACACAACGCCTAACCACCCGTAGGTGAAGACGTAAACATGGGGAAAGAACAGAATTCATTCTGTTATTAAGCTAAAACTCCCAAGAAATTTTAGTAATAATAATTACAGAAACTATGCCAAAAGCATGGAAGAATAGCAAGGGGGAACTTAAAGGACAGGGAGAGAGGAAAAACACTTGAAAAAACAGTGTAACAAATAATCAGAATGACAACAAAATGGCTGCTGCCTTGAAAATAGGTAACTTAACATAATTTCATTAAAAAAATTTAAGTTACAGCCCTGATAATATTCTGTCACACATTCTTTTCCTCTCCTCCTTTTCTATCCTCCTTAGAATCACCATTTCACTAATATTTATGTGTCTGGCATCATTTAAACTGAGATTTAAAAGCACAAAGATCAGTCAGATGTTAACTGATGAAGGGCCAAACTTAGAATGATAAATGGCGCCAATTTCGGAACGTCCTTGACACTGCGCATGCGCAGTGGGGGCGAGGTGTGGAGGGCCTTTCAGGACATGTTTTCTTTAGTTTTAGATGCAAATTTTGGGGATTGGGGGGCAAAATTTGTGTTTGGCCCTATATTTTAAGAGTTAGCACCAGCTATGTCTGGGTCATTGGTACAGTATAAAAATATATATAAATTACTATAAATTTTTTAACATTTTTATACTGTACCAATGACCCAGACTTAGCTGAATAGTAAACAGGCTGGAGGGCCTAGGACATAGAGGAAAATCCAATAAGCTCAACTATATAATAAAGAGGTAACCCCTTAAGGAGAAAAGGAGTATTAGGCTTTACATGTATCTTTCTTATTTAATATTAAATTAGAAAGATACAATACCCTTAATAATTGAGCACAATAATATTCATGTTCTCTATTAACATCCAGTATAACCCTTATACTAATTATTTTTAAAGTAAGCCAATAAATAAAGTAGTCCAGAGAATTGAGACTCTTTATAGTCATTTAAAAGTGTCCGAGTATTGTATATTAAAGCCCGTTTGACACTTGACATATACAAATGCTTCACACCGAGCTACACTTTAAAAATAAGACATGAATGAATTTTAACATTAATATTACACTTTAAAACCATCCCAGAAGCGACTCAGAAATACTGACTTGGAGGAGGCATTCCCTTGCTTTTCACTATAAAGCAGGTGACCTAAGGGAACACCCCCCCCCCCTCCCTTCCCCTTGCCCTGGGTCAAATAGCCCAGAGTGAAGAGGGCAGCCGGATGGAGTCACTGCCGGAACAGAAAGCCTGCATAACTATAGTTGCAACTGTTTAGTGGACGACATTCTGAGCAACAGATAACGGACCTAAACAATGCAGGTCTCCAGAAATGGACTCAATATTTCTGAGATAAAAATTCGTGAATGTGGATGGCTGAGACCAATAAGCAGCCTTCATTAAATCTGTAATAGCAACACTATTAGCATAAGCCCAAGAAGTAGCAAGAGCTCTTACTTCATGAGCGGAAATCTTAAGCACAGACTGCTGAGAAGAAGATAAACTCTCATAAGCAGTACGGATAGTTAACTGAATCCATCTAGCAATAGAATGGACCGAAATGTCCTTTCTATTAGGCATCAAAGACAGAAAGAAACGTTTCCGTCCCTTTCTGATAAACTGAGATCTCTGTTTATAGATACGTAACGCTCTAACAGGACAGAGTAAAGGCCTACGCCCATCTGAAGACGGAAGAGCCTTAATAACAATAGGTTCCGGATATTTATTAGGAGCCTGATTCTTAGCTAAAAAACCCACATTAGTAGTGAAGGTGATAGTGTTCCCGACACTACGATAGTGAGAATCATCCACCGACAGTGCATGAAGCTCACTGACTCTTCTAGCAGAAGAGAAAGCTAAGAGAAAAGCTGTCTTATAAGATAAGAATTTGAAATCTACTGTCCCAAGAGGTTCAAAAGGCTTTTCCTTCAATTTAAGAAGAACCCAAGCTAAATTCCATTTAGGAATTAATCTAAGAGTTCTGGGTCTATTTATCAAGAAGTTTCTAACCAACTTAGATAAAGAGACATTAGATCCAATTTGTAAACTATCATGATGTGCATAGGTATCAGATAACATAGACCTATAACCCTTAATAGTAACAGGCTGCAGTTTGATTTCGTCAAACAAGTATACTAGAAAGTTTGCAATGTCTGGTATAGAGGGATCGAATATATCTACAGAATGATCCCTACACCAACGACAAAAAACCTTCCACTTAGCCGCATAGTTTAGCGAAGAGGAGGTCCTCCTACAGTTAGAAATCGCGTCCACTGCTCGTCCTGTAAAGTGCTTGCCATGCAAGAAGGACCGCACAACGGAAACATGTGAAGGTTGAGACCTTGTGGGTTGTGATGGAGTTGGCGCGATTTCCCCTGCGAAAGAAGATCCTCCCGTGGAGGAAGCTTTCGCGGTAGGTCCCACAACAGACACCTGAGTAGATTTATCCACGGTCTCTGTGGCGACAGAGATGCTACCAACAGAATCTTGCATTGAGATTGTTTTATCTTTAGCAATACTTGTTGAATTAACGGCGCTGGAGGATACGCATATCCTATCATTCCGTCCCAAGGAATCGACAGAGCATCTACTGCAAATGCTCTTGGATCCGGACACGGAGACACATACGTCTGCAACTGATTGTTGAGATGTGTCGCAAATAAGTCTATCATTGGCCGTTCCCATTGGTAGCAAATCTGATTGAATACTTGTTTGTTGAGAGTCCACTCCGACGGCAACAAGCGACCCCTTCGTGAAAGGGAGTCTGCTAGCACATTCAGACGACCTGGTATGTGACGGACCGAAAGAAGAACCTGATGTTCTAGCGCAAACAGAAGGATTCTTTCCGTTAGATTGAACAACGGAACTGAATGAGTGCCTCCCTGATTCCGTATATACGCCACTACTGTCGTATTGTCGGATAGGATTTGGACATGAGCATTGTGAATAATGTCCATCCAATGACGTAACGCAAGCCAAATTGACATCATTTCCTTGATGTTTATGTGCTTGCACAGGAATTGCGGATCCCAAAGACCCTGGCATCTCGAATCCGTTGGGATTAATGATGCACCCCAACCTGTTTGACTGGCATCCGTCATAATGGTAAAACTCGGATCCGGCAACTGCAGCGGAACTCCCTGAGTTAACCACTGAATGTTTGCCCAAGTCTGAATCTCTTGTTTCACTTGATCTGACAAGAGAACGTCTACGTCGAGCGAATGAATTTTCACACTCCAATTCTGAGTCAAGAAAATTTGGAGAGGACGTGTGCGTAACCGCCCCATCGGAATGAGATCCGCAGCAGCTCCGCACAGACCTATCAGTCTCATAAATTCTCTCGCTGTGACTTTGTCTGCGTGCAGACAATAGCAAGTGTAACAACTGACTAATTTCGCTCTGGTTAACGGCAGACGAACGAGATTGTTGTGCGTCTCGAAGCTCATTCCCAGATGAGCGAATGACTTGGACGGCACCAGATCCGACTTCTCCTTGTTTACTATAAAACCGAGACGTCGGAGCAATAGAAGTAGATTGTGAACATCGTTCTGAAGCGTTAACTCGTTGCCGTACCTCTGAAGAATGTCGTCCAGGTAGGCCGATGTTACCGCAGACGAATGAGCTCGGAAATAGATCATTACCGAGTTCATTACCCGAGTGAAAGCCCAGGGTGCTAGATTCAATCCGAAGCACATCGCCCGGAATTGATACACCACTCCTAGGACTGCGAAGCGTAGATACTTTCGGAATGTCGGATGTACCATGACGTGAAAGTACGCATCTTTGAGATCTATGCTTGTTGCATAATCGTTCACCCGAATACTCGCTCTGACCGACCGAATCGTCTCCATATAAAATTTCGGAGCGACGATCAGCTTGTTTATCCAGCTCAAATCTATAACTGGACGGTACGAGCCGTCTGGTTTCGGAACCAGAAACAGATGGCTGTAGAATCCCGGAGTCTCCTGGTTTTCTACGACCTCTACCGCGTTCTTCATTAAAAGAGACTGCACCTCTGATAACAGAGCGTTTCTTTTCTGCGGATTTGACGGAAGTTGAGTCCACTTTGGACTTCGAGTTAATGGAGGCTTTCGTTTGAAGGATATCTTTAGACCTTCCGAAGTCACTCCTCTCACCCAAGGGTCGTCCGTAATCGACGGCCATTCTTGTGAAAAGCTCGACAACCTTCCGCCAACCGGTACGCGATAGAGGTTTAAGCCATCACCTCCTGGACCTGCGAGGCCTGCGGTAGGAGAAACCACGTCCTCCACGACCCACACCTCGCCCCGTCGACCTCGGGGCGTCCGACCGGTTGTCCCGGCCCGAAGGACGTCCCGAACGAGAGTCGCTACCCTGACGGTCTCTCGAATAAGACCAAGAGGACGCACCGAAACCTCTATAGGAACCTCTCTTGGGCGCATTAGACCCAGAAGTGCCTGTCTTATTCTTGTCTGCTGTATCCGACTTCTCAGAAGCAGATTTGAACAACAAAGAATCCGAAGCTTTCTTTGTAATTTTATAAATAGCAGAAAGCTTGCCGTCAAAGAGAAGTTCTCAGGAGACCGAAGCGACTCTAAGAGAGTTCTTCACCTTAGTATCCACGAGTGTGGATGTAGCTAGGGCTGCGTCACGTCTAACCAACTCCAGGTTTGCGACTGAAAGGGCGGAGTTACACGTGGAATAAGCTACTGCCCTTGAAAGAAGTCTTAAAGAGGATTGTATATCCTGAAACTCTTTCCCTTGAAGGCGCAGTGATAACGCCTTAGTAAGGTGATCTGCGTAAGATAAGGCATCTAAATTGGCTCTGTTAGACGAAATAGCTGTTTCCAACACCGCGGTTGGAATAGAAGCCGACGACGGTAATGATAGCTCTAAGTCTTCCGCCTCGTCGTCCATACGCAGAGGAACTCTCGGGATACCCTGTCCTGCCGTGTCGAATTTATTCCTTGCATTAATGAAAGGCAGGTTGAGAGTATTGGTGGACAAGAAACCTGCTTTCCCCGTCTTGGAAGCAAGTTTAAATATAGCGTCGTTCAATAATTCAAATGTTCTTGCAACATTATTGGACTGCGACGGAAACTCGGGAGCGATGTCCCTGAACCGCTCAAAAAATTCAGAGTCCAATGACGCTATAATCCTCTTGTCCGGAACCGCAGCAGTCTGGCCCGACGGAACAACTTGAGGGAGAAAGTGCCGGATGAAGCCCACGGCAGCTTTATGTTGTTCCGAAAGGGATAGCTCCAAATCATCCGTATCCCTTTCACCATCTGGTCGGACCTCATGATGCTCCCGGTCGTCTGCCCCCGATGCTTCGGCGGAGCGTACCGACCCAGCGCCGTCGGATAATTCTCGATCCGACACCGTTTCTGTCGGCTGCTGGGATGCTGCGATAAGCTGAGCTATCTGCACAAGAATGTGTGGCGTCGAGACCTGCGGAGGCGCAGTCTTTCGCTGCTTCGCCGAGGGCAGCTCCGCATCAGATGGCTCCCGCATACTTTTTCTATGCGAACGTCCGGAGTCCATCGGTCTCGAATCCCTGGCTGCCGGATGGTGTGACCTGGTCGCCAAAGAATCCTTGATCGGCGAAGCTGGTAAGATATCGGCGGTCACGCAGCCAAGGTGCGGTCGTGTGCGCTGACGAGAAGAAGAAGCCTTAGCAGTCTCCGCGGACTGCCTATACAACGGAGCATCCCGAGCGACGGACGTATGCTCCGCTTGCGACACATTTTGTACCACAACATCTGGTCCCAGATGTTGTTGTACGAGAGAGGGGCCTCTCTCGCTCGCGGCCCGGCTGGACCTGGACGAGCTAGGAACCGGACTCAAAGGCTTCCTCCGTTCTCGCTTACTATCCGCCATCACTGGGTGTGCACATTGTATGTTTATAGTGCTCGCATCACCCAAAATTTCCTCCTGGACCGCATCGGACGAACCCGGCTGCCGAACCATTCGGTGAATGGACGCTACACCGGGCGAGCTAGCGGACGACATTTGTCTAATCTCCATGAGCACTTTTGCCGCTAGCTCTGAATTCATTTGTGACGACGGAAGCGCACTTGCAGAAGATAACATGGAAACATCACCCTGTTCTTGTCCTCTGAAATAGAAACTGAGAGAGTAGAGTGACCTTGCGGAGAAAGAGCCGGCATAGCCCTTTCTCCAGAAACAACATACCGTGACACACGTTTCCATTGTTTGTCATCCCAATATTGACATATAGAACAGGGATTAGTGCGAGAACACTGACTACAATTAATACAATGATCATGAAAGTCAGAGGAAGATTTCTTCCCATTACAATTTGAACAATATCCTTTCATTGTGAAAAGTAAACAATAAGTCCTAGTTACTCGCACAAACCCCTGACACAAAGATACATAATAACATGATCCATTAATAAATGAAAAAACAATTGCAAATCAAAATAATTTTGAAAAAATATTTTTTCAGCGAAGCCCAAGTTGCTGAAAAGTAACGTTGAGCCCCGATGGATCTGATGGCAAAGTGTGGTCAAAAAATTTAAATTTATATTAAATAATTAATGAGACACTTACGGATAATATAAATGTATCTTATAGTGAGATAAACTACAGCAAAGGCAAACAGCCCCCCTCAAAAAAGGCTGTTGCCAATGTAAACAAACAGTGTAAAACACCAGAAAACATGACTCCACGCACTGAAAAAACTGGCCCGAAATCAGTCATCAAAATTACACTCTATCTGATGCAAAACAGAGACTCCCAGGGGAGAATCTGCAGAACATCAGATGGAAGATGCAGAACACAACGTTTATACACCCAAGGGTGAAAACGTAACTATGGGGAAAATAACAGAAAACATTCTGTATCCAAGCAACTCTCCCAGGAAAATTTTAGAAATGAACTTTTTCAAAAATATGCCAAAAGCATGGGAGAATTGCAAGGGGGGACTTTAGAAGGCTAGGGGAGAGGAAACACTGAATAAGCAGTGCAACATTTAGCAAGAATGACAACAAGAGGCCCATGCCTCGAAAATAGGCAACTTAACATAATTTCATCAAAAAATTTTAAGTACAGCCCTGATTATTTTTTGTCACTTCTTTTTCCTCTCCTCCTTCTATATCCTCCTTAGAATCACCATTTCTCCAAAAATTACGTGTCTGGCATCCTTTAAACTGAGATTTACAAGCACAAAGATCACAGTGAGATGTTGACTGATGAAGGGCCAAACAGAGAATGATAATTGGCGCCAATTTCGGGACGTCCTTGACACTGCGCATGCGCAGTGGGGGCATAGTATGGAGGTCCTATAGGACATGATTTCTTTTTGTTTTGGATGCAAATTTTGGGGATTGGGGGGCAAAATTTGTGTTTGGCCCTGGTTTTGTTAGAGTTAGCACCAGCTAAGTCTGGGTCATTGGTACAGTATAAAAATACAAAAATTTCCTAAATCCACCCCCAAAATTCGTGAATTTAAGCTAATTTCAGCAAATTTAATTGCATGCCATTCTCATTCCTGATAAAGTAACACACCAAAATTAATTGAAATCTGATAACTTGTTCAAGTTATCCATAAACAAACTTCTGAATGGATGAACAGACAGTCTTCAGGATGAATGGGCAGGCAAAGAGAAGACAGATGGAAGAGCAGATGGATGGATGGATGGTGCTTTTCACTATATTCATTCCTGGGGGGGGGGGGGGGGGGGGGGGGGAGGGGGGATAATAAGCCTTTGTTTTGGAGGCAATGATATTTTCAAAAAGTGTCATCGAATTGATTTGTGCTACACTTTTCTTACTCCTTAAAATCATTTTAAACAAATACAGATTGAAAATGAGGCTCTGTGTGGCAAAAATATTCATCAAATTATGAAATCCCATGGCGATGTTAGAGTGTTTCTGTATCTGAATCATTGGAAGCATATAAGTTTAAACAAACAATATCGGCATTAAGTGTTTTTAAATCGGACAAATCAAATTGGAAATCTTGAGCAAATGCATGCATCAGGATCGGGAATGTTCAAACAGCTGCATACAGTTTGAATCATAATGACCAGACTTTTTGTAGTCTCTGAAAATAAATTTGGAAAGAAAATGTAAATGAATCAAGTTATTAACGCAGCATTTGGGAACTGTGAACAAATCTATCATCACAATAATGTTTATTTACAAAATGTTCCAGAGTCATATGCTTGTTTCTGAGGTCATATCTCAACTCGTCAAGCAATATTTCCACAGGCACAATAATATTAGATTACAAACACTAATTATAGAAATAATCAACAAAAATTTAATTAATGAAGCACCGGGTACAACCCGGTGCTTCATTAATTAAAATTTAGCTGATATTTTTATTACTTGGTAAATGCTTACGTGGACATCACTGCCCACACGTGGATTATGATCAGCCCACAGTGGCTGTACTGTGGAAACAAGAACTTAATTCTGATACGTTTTGTACGTAAAGATAATAACGAAAAATATACATATCAAAATTCGTGAAACTATTCAGATTCCAGGCAGCACCTACTAAAAGTAACAGGAAAACCAATACAGAATCCATTCTATAGGAATGGACTAAGACTAAAATGACATTGTAAAATTAGTCGAATAAAACAAGCAATACTGTTCATTGTAAAAAAAAAAACGAAGAGTCTGTTGGACTTCAGCAGCATTTGTTTACAAAATTTGAAGATGAATATAAATAATAAATTACAATTGATGTTATCACAAAATGTATCACAAATATAATTGCTTTGGTTAAATTAAATATACATATTTTTATTCTTTATCACAATTTGCATGATTTATACATTTCAAATAAATTACAATAATTTTTATATACACCTCAACAAACTAAAGTTTCATATTGAAGCTGAACACTGCATATCATTATATACCCTGGCTGGTACAAAACTTTCTTGAAGAGGTAGCAGTTAACCTTCAGTTGTTTCAGGGTCAAGGTTATTCTGCTAGAGTCAGAATATTGCAGGTTAGTTATTGCTAATGCTTCTTCCATTAGGTTGATGGTAAACTGTTATACAATACTCTTTTGGAAGGGGATGGACAGCCCTCTCTGACAGAGATTCTAATCACAGCATATCATCACCTCAAAAACAAGGATTCATTAAATTGCAGTTTCTATTCTAGAATGGGACATGACACAAAGAGTTTTGTTTTCCATGTACTATCAATAAGACAAACTTCGGAATGATAATGTTGTGGAACATTAACCCTTTCAAACAGGTATGCATAAAGTTTGGGGTAACGTAAAATTTGGCAGCCCATGATAAGACAACACAATAAACACCTAAGTGGATGGGAGGATGAGTGATAATTCAGCCCTACACCCCCCTGGGATATAGGGTTGAATTATCACAGAATCTCCCCTCCAATACAAAGCAGACCCACCCATTTCACTGTTAAGATTAATCCATTCAAGGCATCGTTTGGAAGGGTTAATGTACAATTGCTACATATTATTATTATTATTTATTAGTGGTTTAAGGTTGCATATTTCTGTACAATGGCTAATTGTGACCACAACACAGAGATAAAGTCATTTTTAGTCAATTGTTTTTACCATGTTGCCCATTTTAGAGGACTTCTTCCCCAAGCATTGGTGACCGAGTCTTATTTTACCAATAACGGAGCTTGTTTTCCATGATAAAACAAGCTCTGCTTCACTTCCAGGAGTTCCAACAGGGGAATATCTACACTTTACACAATGTTTGTATCTATGTAAGACTCCGAACCTACCTAGGCTCAGTGGAGTCTTACACAGAGACGATATCATTATGTTCCCTTATCTGCCATTAACCCTTTACCTAATGAATCAGTCGCATTTGTCTGCATAATTTACAAATTGCGCAATTGAAAATAAAAAAAAAATTAATTTTTTTTCAACAAAACCATATCATATAATGCCTCATTGGAATGAGGGGTCACATGATGTGGTTTTGTTGAAATTTTTTGAAAAAAATATAATTAAAATAATAACTTTTGATATCGTCTGCATAGAGTAAAGGGTTAATTAAAGAGCTACTTGTAAGGGAAACATGCCATATTTATTTATTTATTTCTTGGGGTTTAATGACACTTTCATCAGCCAGAGTCACCTTGTGTCGAGCAGTTTTATGGGTGGAGGAAGCCGGAGTACCTGGAGAGAACCACTGAGCAATGGCAAGCAACTATCAGACTCCCCAACGTGCTAACTCCACACAAGCAGGGTTAGCATTGGTTGAAGACAGCATCGACATGCAGTATGCTTTAGTTCACAATGCCACCGTGCCCCCATGTAGGCAATAGAGCGAAGTGTCTTGCCCAAGGACACAACATGGTCGCCACAGGTGGGATTTGAACTGAGAACCTCTCGGCTTACAGCCTGTACCTCTACCTACTGAGCCACCGTGCCCCCTGGCAACATGTCATAAGAGTGTAACAACAATAATTAATTCTGTAACATCATGACATCTATCTCCTCAGAGTTTCTCACCAGTGTTCCCCAAAATGACCTTAACCATTTACATAATGAACTGGTCGCATCTATTCTAGTGAGAGATCCCAGGATATGTTTTTTTTTAAATTTTGTGAACAATTTTTCAAAAATAATTAAAATAATAAATTTTGATGACCTGTGAGTTGGGTAATGGCTTAAAGGCCATAGCACTCTGGAAGCAATACAAGTGCTGCATGCAGTGCAATACGGTAGTAGTTAAAAAAAATATTTCTTATCAGCTTGTGTTTTCAGCAGTATAATGCCTCTGATTTTCTGAAACAAAGCAATTGTGCAATCAAACAGAAACAGCAAGTAACCCATTGCATCAGTGGCTGTATGTTTCTATGTCACACTGGTCATCGCATGACTCACTTCTAGCTAGCACCATCGGTAAAACTATTTACAAGCTATCACTTGTTTCCGAAGTAGCATACTTTCTCTGCTGGTTTAAAAAAGGCTAGATATGGCTATAGATAGGAAATTGGGACACAACTTCCCCAGATTTTGAAAACTTCAATGTTTATGCTCTGAAACGAATCCTCACAATGATATCAAATTGAATCTCAAAGCTTTGTAGGTCACAAAATATGACACAACAGCATTTCATCAGCAAAAAGCTACATAAATATGTAACTAGCCTGATGTATTTGCATTCAAGTTCCAGCATCTAATTCCTAGGCATGATGTTGTAGCACAGCATGAGCTTGTATTACTATCTATTCAGTCCACCAAAATTTCATCACAGAATTGCAAATAATTTCAATGCACCAGTGACATCGAGTAAAACTTCTGGCCTGATTCCAAGAATGGTGCCAGTTTTGAAGAAGCAGAGAAATAGTGTATTCCTAAAACAATTTCTTCACCCAACACTAACCCTTTACCCAACATAACGGTCAAAACTGGCCAGCGGTATTCACAATAATCACCATTCAATTTTCAATATTTTTTTATATTTTGTCTCAAAAACATAGCTTAAAACCCTTCATTGGAATGAGCTCACTGTGCTCATTCCAATAAGCGTTGATAAGCAATGTTTTTTATGCAAAAAATGAAAAAATTAGTTATTCAAGAATTTTGTTTTTGAGTGTCATCAGCCTTTCATGTAAGGTAAAGGGTTAATTTTATACTCAATCAACAAAGAACTGAAATGGATCTTCTTTGTTAACTTTTAGACTTGGTGGGGTTGGAGTAGGTGTATCTTCGAGATTAAAACATTGTAGCATTTGATATTCACTTGGTCCACCTCTGTCTATTTTCACAGGTTTCTTCTGCTCATGCCGTAACCTGAAAGATAGTTATTCAATGAGCCATGTAAATAGAGAATATAATAATCAAAGAAATGTTCACTATAGAAAGTATTCAATGAGCAAGGATTGACAGTTTTAACCTGTTACCCAATGTAACAACCGAAACCGGCCAGTGCAATTCACAAAAATTTCCAATTAACTTTATCTTTTTCATTTTTTTGTCTCAAAAACCTAGTTGAGCTCGTTCCAATGAGGGGGTCATAACCTATGTTTTTGAGACAGAAAATGACAAAAAATTAGTCAAGAATTTTGTTTCAATTGTCGCCTGCTTTTCATGTTAGGTAAAGGGTTAAAGAAAACATGAAGGGAACATTAAGTGTTGCTTCACTGAACTGAAATCTATGGTTGTTAATGATATTAGAAAAATTCAATAATTTTTAAATAATTTTTCTTGACTGAGATGCACAAATATTCCATAAGGCCTAAAAACATTGAAAATCTGTTTCTCAGGCCCTCCCACATGGTCCTTTTGGCTGCCACATGCTCTCTTTCTATAACCAATGCAAACTTAAAAAAATAAACATTAAATGGTTTATCTGATATTTTACCCAAGTTTATAAAATCGATTGCATTGCCAAGCCTTCTAGCACTCAAGGGATGAAATACACAATCACCACCCATCTGTAGATTGTGAGGCCTAAAACATTAAACAAACCAAGAACATGAACTTTTGATGGAAAAAAAATATTTACAAAAATAAAAAAATAAAATAGAAAACTGCCTGCCCACTTGTAATTTTACAAAAAAATGGCCTGGGGAACAGAAGATCTACTTTGTGGGGCTTAACTTGTCATAATTACAAAAATGTGAATAAAATAAACTGAATTATTTTTTAAATAATGGATTAAATTATTTTTTTTAAATAATTAATTCTGAAAGAAGTGACTGGATTGGTCAGTTGAATTAGCATATACTTATGTTTGAAAATTCTGTAGTTCCATTCTATACACCACTAGAAAGAACTTTAATGCTTCACCGATATGATTAGTAAATGAAACAATAGCATTTCTTAACCAGTGGAGTGCTTATTTATTTTGCAAAGGTGGTTTGTAACATGAGCATTTTTTTCAAAGATTCTATTGCAGCCCACAAGAGAATCCTTGGTTAAGCAATATTTTGTTCTTGAAAATATTGATTAGTTACAATTTGCTATAAAAAATGTTCCACTGCTGAGCAAACATCAAGCTAATATATGCAGTGTAAAGCCACTATATTGGCTTTCAGCACTTTTCAATAGAGCCATGTTTGTAGTTTCTAGTACTCAATCAGTTGAACTGACATCCCATGCAGGGAGAGTTAAGTACTCTCATCTCCTTGTGTCATGGATACTGGGTACAAGCTCCCCCAATTGGGTTTTATGGCTTAAATAAGGATTTAGGTTAAGTCATTAACCCTTACCCAACGCATGTGATATCAAAATTTGTTAATTATTTTTTTGGTCAAATTGTTGAACAAAATTTCAACAAAACCATATCATCGGACATCTCATTGGAACGAACTCAACGACCTTGTTCCATTGAGGGGGTCAAGTGATAGTGTTATGTTGAACTGTTTTGAAACATGTATTTTTTACAACTGCTCAATTTATAAATGACATGGGCAGATGCGGCCGATTAGTTGGGTAAAGAGTTAACCCTTCACCTAACATGAAAAGCAGACGACACTTGCAAACAAAATTCTTGAATAACTAATTTTTTTCATTTTTTGTCTCAAAAACATAGGTTATGATGGCTCTTTGGAATGAGCTAGATGAGCTCGTTCCAATGAGGGGTCATAACCTATGTTTTTGAGACAAAAAATTATAAAAATTAATTGCCGACTTTTGTGAATAGCGCTGGCTGGTTTTGGCTGTTACGTTGGGTAAAGGGTTAATAGATCTTAAAAAACTAGCTTATTACTTTTTTCCCTTGATATGTTTTGTTAACTTTTTCAAAGCCAAGATCCTTTTCCAATGACAATAAAACTTGGTATTCTTTGACTTTGATTTTAAAGGCCGTGATGTAACAAAGAGACCCCTTCCAACAGTGTTATGAGAAACACAGCATTATCAGCTTAACCCTTCACCTATAGTCATGTCCATATCTGGCAAGCACAATAGGCAAAAATCCCTATTGAAATGGTATTTTTCTTAAATTTTTGCCTCCAAAACATTGCCTATGATCCTTCAAGGAAATGCACTCATTGAGTTCATTCCAATGCAGGCTCATAAGCTATGCTTTGTAAACAAATAAGCTAGGTTTTGAAGTAAAAATTAAATTTTTAAGCCTTTACCTAACAAATCGGCCAGAGCTGCCCACACAATATGCAAAATCAGCAGTTGAAAAAATATTATTTTTCAAAAAATGTCAACAAAACCATATCATGTGACCCCCTCATTGGAACGAGCTTGAGGACCTCATTTCAATGAGGGGGCCACATGATATGGTTTTATTGAAATTTTTAAAACTATCTGAAAAAATAATACTTAAAATTATAAATTTTGATATCGTCTGCATTGTGTAAAGGGTCAAGTCAGTTTTAAGAAATTTCTTTTTGCAAAGAAAAGAGTTATCAATAAAAACAAGGTATAAACTGCAGTGTTCCAGGTCACATATCTCAGCATTTCAATCCACTATTATTTGTAAATATACCAGTCTTATTTGGCCCTACTCTTGCTTGAAAAAAATTTGAAAATGAGTTATATGAAGAAACACTTCCATCGAAAAGGTTGAGGCCACCCTCTTCAGATGATTTTGGTTTCTTGTTTTTAACCCTTTACCCAACGCAGACGATATCAAAATTTATTATTTTAATTATTAATTTTTAAAATGTTTAAAAAAACTTCAGTAAAACCACATCATGACACCCCTCATTAGAACAAGCTCATGGAGCTCATTCCAATGAGGGGTCACATGATGCGGTTTTGTTGAAATGTTTTGAAAAATTTAAATTTTTTCTACTGCCTAATTTGTAAATTACGTGGGCAGATGCGGTTGATTCGTTAGGTAAAGGGTTAATCCTTTACCTAACATATGAGCCACATCCGTCCATGTAATTTACAAACTGAGCAGCTGAAAAATGAAAAAAATTTATAGTAATTTATATATTTTTTATACTTACCAATGGCCCAGACTAGCTGGTGCTAACTCAAAAATATCTAGGGCCAAACACAAATTTTGCCCCCAATCCTCAAATTTTGCATGCAAAACCGAAAATTAGAAGTCCTATCTGCATCCCTCCATACATTCACCCTCCGCGCATGTGCAGACGCCAGGAAGTCACCGAAACTGGCACCAAGATCATTCTTTGTAAAAAAAAAAATTATAATATAATAATTCAGCAGGGAGGTATGAGTGCCCAGTAGCACCCACTCATGGGAGGGCCATTCCCATCTGGGCCATTGGTAAGTATAAAAATATATAAATTACTTTAAATTTTTTCATATTTTTATACTGTATACCAATGGCCCAGACTAGCTGAATCGTAAAAAGGTGGAGGGCCTAGAACTTCTAAAATAGCAGATCAACGTAGATCAAATCCTTCAATCCATGATGAAGAAAATTAGAATTAGAATTTACATGTATGTCTCTTTATACTATAATAAAAGAGACATATCCTAATATGGATCCCAATTATATAAATCCTAAATCCGAGCATGAAATCATGTTAATTTGGATGTAACAAATAAACACATATATATAGTATGGGCAAAACAGCTTCCTTCATAGTTTCATACCCAATAAGCCAGAGAAGTGGACAAAATGACCCCCCTCCCCCATTTTTTTAACATATCTTCAAAAGAAAGAGGGGAGAGCTCTGGAATCAATAAGCAGTACCTGGAAACGATATAAATAAATATCGATCAGGTACTCAAAAATTAATTCATGAATAATAAATGGTGCTTAATGCCACTTCACAAGCCAAGGCTATAGCGATGATTTTGGTAAATAACATTATCCGCTACAAAATATGCACCGCAGACGGCGTATACAGGTACAACAAAATCGGTGAAATAATAAAATAACATACACATACAAAAGCGAGATACGATGAACAATCTCTGCAGAGAAAACACGCTTCAAGATCATTCACAGGAGGCCTCTGTACAATTAAATCCGGTAAGAACACTCTCCAACGTGTACTGTTTGGTATCTACAACTATAAACACATGAGAATATGCGATTTGAGAACCGACAAAATAGAGACCACGATCTTGGAAATGGAGGTCGGTATGATTAACCGGCTCCAACACAGACCGCCTCCGAAATATATAATAATTTCAAGCTCCACCAAAGCGATAGCGTAATTACATATTGCGCGAGTGTATAAAAATCCACCCTGAAATCATCTAAAAACCACTAAATGGTTATGCAGTCACCAATGAACTCAAATAGCAGCCATTATGATGATTAAATAAGTGCTTGTATATTAGAAATAAAAAAATAAACACCGGAAACTAATGCAACAGAACTGCATATATGCCAATGAGGGTGCCATCCAACATGACCCACATGCAAAGTATGTATGTATTAAAATATATATACGCGACAGTGTGGGAGTATGGGGGTGGGGGGGAATTTGAATATATGTCGAAACCTCCTCACCCACATTATTAATCATTGCTGGTCCAAACAGCAATAATATAGTGGCCACAAAGCTCCCTCACATCTGACATACTGCGTAATGCCACTGAGAGCGGAGAATGATGTGAAGAACAAAACTTCCCTTGAAGAAGAAAACCCTCTCGTGGGGGAAGCTTCTGGCGAATGTTCAATAACAGACACCATAACCTCAATGTAATCAATAGAAACAAATGAATTGAAGGATACACATATCCTATCATTCATTCCCATGAAAACGGTTGAGCGTCAAATGTATGCGCTCAAACGCCTAATACTGGCGACACAAATAATGGAAACTATTATTCCCATTCCCGTGCGCCGCAAACTTTACTATCCTGAAGTGATCCTATATAAGATCATGTAATAGCCATACAGTTAGAGAATAAGCCCAAGATGCTGCCAGCGCTTTACTTCATGCACTGAAATCTTAAGCACTGACTGCTGATTGGAAGATAAATTTTCCCAAGCAGTACGAATAGCTAACCGACTTCATTTAACAATAGAATGAACCTAAATGTCCCTTCTATTGGAAATTAATGACAAAAGAAGCGTTTCTTCTCTTCTGATAAACTCTGATCTGCGTCTATAAATACATGATCGGTAATAATATAATTCAATGCTATAGCGTAAACAATGAGACATCATTTCTGAATATGTGGTTTCCAAGAACCGAGGGTCCCAAGATCCCTGCATAGAGAGACAATCGGACTCAGGATTGTAACCCAATATATGAACTCACGTCCGTCATAATTGAGAAAACCGTTAAATATATGCCCAAACTTGACCTTTTGTTAAAAGATTGTCTAAAACAAAACAGGTCTAGAGTGAAAAACGTCTACCACTCCAGTTAAGAATAACTGGAGGGGACGTGTGCGCAAGCGAACCATCGAAATAACACTCATAGCCGCTCCGCACAACCCCATCTGGCGCATAAAATTTTCCGCTGTTAATGCAGTGGATAAAAGATAAAAGCGAGCCAAACAACTGTCTAATTTGCTCTGTGAAACAACAGATGAACCAGCCTGTTGAAAATGAATTGTAGGATACATGTATCCTATCATTCATCCCATGAGACATTATCTAGTTCATAATTCAAGTGATCTAAAGAACTATACTCGCTGCATCGCCAAACGCTCGCTTTTCGACTGAAAGATTATCATAAATAACCTAATTATCCAGTTCCAGTCAAAATCGGTCGGACCAAGCTCTATAAGAGCCTCGAGCCACCAGCTCAGGGGTGTCTGATCAGTAACTCAAACAGACGTAACCCCCCTATCCAAGTGGCTGTATAGACAATCCCTAAAGAAATATATAGGATAGATACCTATACCTTCGCCATGAGTCCTTATAGACGATCTGAGTCTAGGACGACCTCTCCTACTCTTTCTGCTAGTGTGGTCGATTAGACCCCAACTTAAAGAGTCGAGTATTGATGCTTTCTTGTAGCTTAATCCTACAGTAATGAAAGCTTACCATCAAAGACTTAGGGATACCTATACCTTCGCTATGAGTCCTTAAAGACAATCTGAGTCTAGGACAACCTCTCCTACTCTTTCTGCTGGTGTTGGTCGATTAGACCCCAACTTAATGAGTCAAGTATTGATGCTTTCTTGTAGCTTAATCCTACATTAATGAAAGCTTACCATCAAAGACTAGTGTCTGGAAAACTAAAGCGACCTGTAGCAAGTTTTCCACCTAGTCAAATGTTAAAGATGAAGATGCAAGGCTTCGACACATCAGAATAGCTCCCACTTAACATTTGTTAAGACAGAGATATATATTATAATAGGTCTGGAAGGAATTTTTAAAAGGTACAAACGGCCACAAAATTCCTTTCCATATACACATTGCGTCACAGTACTTAAAATTGAAGTACATAAGGCCATGCGTCTAAATTCGTTCTGAATAAGAAATTATCTTTGCAATTGTGTCCGAGCGAAGAGCTAAATGATGAAGGTAAGGCTACAAGTAAGATCTTAGCCTGCTCATTCAATGCAGAGAAACTCTCAACACATCTTCCCCTGTCATTTAATCAAAGACCTGTGACACCCGTGTAGACTTAACCGGAAAGAGATCTTATTATCCTGCTCTTTGTCCGGATGAAGTCAGGGTCTAACTACGCTAGCAGTTTCTCATAATTACTCGCAGCATTGTGATTCACTGGAACAAGTTCAAGGAAACGATAAAGTATAGTATCCATATCATCCATGAGTTGTTCCGAAAGGGAAAATTATCCTCCACTGTATCCCTTTCATCATTCGTCTAAATCAGTAAAAATCACGGTCACCGACATCTGAACAGGCAGATGACTGGGCCAATCAAGCAGCATTCAACAGGGGAGTGCGGTGGCTCAGTAGGTAGAGGTGCAGGCTGCAAGTCGAGAGGTCCTCGGTTTGAATCCCACCTGCGGCAACCGCGTTGTGTCCTTGGGCAAGACACTTCATCTCCATTGCCCGCGTGGGAGCACGATGACACCGTGTACTAAGGCGTACTGCATGTCGATGGTACGCATGTCTTCAACCAGTCTAACCCTGCTTGTGCTGCAGTGCGGAGTTACGATGTTGGGGAGCTGGCAGCTGCTCGTCGTTGCTCGGTGGTTCTCTCCGGGTACTCCAGCTTCCTCCACCCGTAAAACTGTCACGGTCACGATGAGCCATTGTGCATAAATATGTGACCTTAAACATGAATAAATAAATAACCATTCAACAGCTCAAGTTTTGAGACTGATGTTGAGTGCTTCTGCCTTAGCAGGAATACTGCAATTAGCTGCGCAATTTGCGACAGCAAGTCCGTTACGGAGGCCTGAGGAGCAGCGGTCATGAATTGCTTGTCCGCCGGCTGCTCCTGGGACAGTGTGTCCGAGATGGCTCTTACTGCAGACATCCCGATGAATGAAGCCTCATCTCCTTGGCTACTAGATGATGCAACTTTCTTCACAAAAGATGGACCTTTTGATGATGCAGACTAGATATCCTAAGTCACTTAGCCAATGTGCGGTTGGGAGTGCTTGGTAGAGAAGCCAAACTGTAGCCGTCCCCGGCTAAGAATTGAACTAAGCATACCGGACAATAGCTATGTAGGTAAGCTCTGACTGACGCAAGTTCTTACCAACAACACCTGGCCCCAGATGTTGTTAAAAGAGAGAGAGGGGTCTCCCTCTTGCTCGCAGTCCGGGGAGACCTAACCGAGCGTACCTCAGAACTTGCCGGCTTCTTCCTTCCATCAACGCAGGGTGAGCATGATTGGATTAAATAGTGCTTGCTACACCCTTATTCCCTCTCGACCGCTACAGACATGGCCGGCAGCACACTACCCATATTCTGAGTAACGATCCGCCGGTTGAGCTAGCTGGAGACAAGGTCGTAAACCCAATATTCTAAGGTCTAGAACTTGTCTTATATCATTGAGCATTTATGCCGCTACCTCTGAATACAATGCACATGCGACACAACCGGTGTCATGTTCCTCATATTCAATCTTAACCGCTTCACCGGTGTCAGGGAACTGAAACCATTCATCGCGGTTTATAGCCCTGTGCAATATAAAGAGCACTATTAGACGGGACATCCCGGACAGGAGGCATGGACATATACTCCGACTGACGCAAGTTCCTACTAACAAAACAACATCTGTCCCCAGATGATGCTGTAAGAGAGAGAGGCCTCTCTCTTGCTCGCGGTCCTGGCTGACCTGGACGAGCATACCTCAGAACTTGCCGGCTTCCT
The DNA here is from genome assembly GCA_031216915.1 of Pictodentalium vernedei. Taxonomy (NCBI): domain Eukaryota; kingdom Metazoa; phylum Mollusca; class Scaphopoda; order Dentaliida; family Dentaliidae; genus Pictodentalium; species Pictodentalium vernedei. The sequence continues at coordinate 507,967,009 of CM062297.1, read as the reverse complement.
CCTTCCATCGTCGCTGGGTAAGCATGGTTGTATATTCTAGTGCTCGCTCCACCCTATATCAGCTCCTAGCCCAGAGCGAACATACCCAGCGTCACAGTTCTCAGAGGCCTGAGTAACCACATCACCAGTCGAGCAAGCTGGCGACAACGGACTTTGTGCGATCGCGTGTGCTTTTTGAACGTAGAGGAAGCTTTAAGACTAGCCGACCCCATCAGCCTATAAGAAGGAGCATCCCGGACAGGAAGGCATGGACAAGCATACCTCAGAACTTGTCTGCTTCCTCCTTCCCATGCTTCCTCCTTTCCGTCGTCACAGGGTGAGCATGTTCGTATTTTTATAGTGCTCGCTACACCCTTATTCCTCTTCTCGACCGCTACGGACATATCTGGCATCACACCTCTGATATTCTGATAGATCTGCCAGTTGAGCTAGCTGGAGACAAGGGACGTAAACCTTAGTTCAAAAGCCTAGTCCTTGTCTTATATCATTGAGCACTTTTCCGCAAGCTCTAATAGTATAATGCGACGACGGAAGCACACTACCTGACGGCGTCAGGAAACCACACCATGTTCTTGTTCCTCTGTAAATAGAAACTAAAAAACTATAGTGACATTTTGGCGAGAGGACCAGCAGTGCCCCCTCGCCATGATAGGACCGATACTGTCCACTCACCTAACACAAACCATGACACCCGTCATCAACATTGTCAAAACCTTACACATGGAGCAAGAATTAGTGGTAGTACATGAACTATATGCAAGACAACGACCATGTAAATAGAGGAAAGGCTTCCTCTATTTGCCCTACTATTAGATAAATATTATATCTAAAATCTAACATAGGTCAATTGTACCACCACCAAATCTACATAAATATAAGATAACATTAAAATACAATCGATGAAATAAATACATCCAAAAGAAAAAATTCCTTCAAAAAAACAAAAAAAATTTTGAAAATGTTTTTCTTATATTAAGAGCCTAAGTTCCCAAAGGGAACGATGAGCCCAAAAAAGCCTAAGTGTGGACAAAATTATAATAATATGTCATAAAATTAACTACCACACTATCAGGATATTTAATGTTACTTACAGCTGTCGTTCCTTAAAAATAATAGGAAACTACCTAGAGCAATGTCAATGTAAACAACTTAAAAAAAAACAGAAACAAGACCCCAGGCAACACTGGCCGAAGTCAGTAAAAGAAACAAGACTATCCGATGTAAAGCAAGATCTTCATCAGAAGAAAAAATGATACATCGGATATATGATGCATGACCAAAACGCCTAAAAACCCTAAGGGTGAGGACGTAACCCTGGGGATGTACAGAATATCTTATGTATAATATGTTAAACTCCCAAGAAATTTTATATAAAATTTTTTTTCAATAAAACAAGCCCAAAAGCTTGGAAACTTAACTGGGGAGATCAAGGGAAGGAAGGGAAGGAATACTAAACAAACAGTGGACAGATCATTATCAATGAATGATGACGTCAGGCCCATGTCCCGAAATTGGGGAACATGAACTAATTTTTATAAATATTATAAAATTACAGCCCTGAACGTTTCAAACCACCGTTTCTTCCTTCCTCCATCCAGTTGTGTCCTTAGATCCACCAATTTAACCAATGATTTGTGTCTAGCATCATTTTTAATTGAGATTTAAAAAGCACAAATGTCAGTTTGTTGTTATCTGATAAGGGCCAAACAAAGAATGATGTTGGCGCCAGTTTCGGTGACTTCCTGGCATCTGCGCATGCGCGGAGGGTAAATGTATGGAGGGCCAGATAGGACTTCTAATTTTCAAGTTTTGCATGCAAATTTTGGGGATTGGGGGGCAAAATTTGTGTTTGGCCCTAGATATATTTGAGTTAGCACCAGCTAGTCTGGGCCATTGGTATACAGTATAAAAATATGATAAATTTAAAGTAATTTGTATATTTTTTATCTTTTATTTATTTTTTATGGCCCAGATTTATCTAGTGCAACCTCTTCAATTTCCAGGGCCAAACACAAATTTTGAACCCCCCCCCCCCCCCAAAAATTTGCATACAAAACCAAAAAAGAAGAGTCCTAACTGGTCCTCCATTCTTTAGCTTACTGAGAATGCGCAGTAACCAGGAAGTGACCAAAGCTGGTGCATCATCCTTCCGAGTTATACCTGCTAAATGTTATACATATCTATCAGTGGGGAAGTATGAGTGCCCACTCATGGGAGGGCCATCCCCGTCTGGGCTGGGTAAGTAAAAAAAATATACAAATTACTTTAAATTTATTATATTTTTATCCTAATAAGTTAGTAATAACCAATGGCCCAGAATTAGCTGAATCGTAAAAAGGCTGGAGGGCCTAGGACTTTTAGAAGACTGTAGTATCTCAATTACTCCATAACAAAGAATAGCTCCTACAGGAGAATAGGAGAAGACATAGGAATTACTCACATCTATCTCTGTTTCCTCAATATAAAGAGAGAATGACACAACACCCAATATATATACTGGAGTAAGACATAATAATTTCTCCATTTAATGCCAGCATAACCCTTATGCTAATTTGGTGAAGGAAAACAATTATAAGCAAGTCCAGAGAATGACACACCTTATACTCATTAAAAGTGTCCGAAGATTGTATATTAACTCTGGTATGATGCGTAACATATACAAATGCTTCACAAGGAGCTACACTTGAAAAGAAATACATGAATGAGACACAATTGTTGCTTCACACCGAGCTACACATTAAAACCACCCAGCACCGACACTGGACTACAGGCACTGAAGGAGGTTGCTTTTCACTTTAAAGCCAGATGATATAAAGGGAAAAACCACCCCCACCCCCTTCCCCTTGTTCTAAAGGAGATTCCTCAGAAAGAAGAGGCAGCGGAATGGCGTCAGTGTTAGAGCAGACTGCCTAAGACATCATTGAGATGTATAATTAATGGACGACATTCTGTGCAACAGAAAGAGGACCCAAGGACCTCAGGTCACCGGAGATAGACTCTAAATTTCTAAGATAGAGCTTTGTAAATGAAGTAGGCTGCCTTCATTAAATCATTAATAGCAACACTATCTGAAATAGCCCAAGAAGACAGTGCCCTAACTTCATGCGCTGAAATCTTATTGACAGAATGTTGATCTGCCGATAGATTCTCGTAAGCGATTCTTATGGCCAGTTGAATCCATCTAGTGACTGAATGAACAGAAATATCCTTTCTGTTAGGTATAAGAGAAAGGAAAAACATCTTTTTTCCTTTTCTAATGAAGCTAGATCAACGTTTATATATGCGCATCGCTCTCACTGGACACAACAGCGATCTACGGTTGTCCGATGATAGCAAGGCCTTAATGAGAACAGGTTACGGCTGCTTATCTGGAATCTGATCCTTAGCCATGAATCCCACTTCTGTAGTAAGAGTAATAGTATTACCCACACTACGGTAATGGGAATCTTCGACAGATAATGCATGGAGTTCACTAACTCGTCTGGCAGAAGGGAAGGCTAAGAGAAAAGTCATTTTATAAGTGTGGATTTAAAATTCAACATCATCTAATGGCTCAAAAGAAGCTTCTTGAAGCTTCAAAAGAACCCAAGCCAAATTCCACTTAGGAATTAATCTGAGGGTTCAAGGTCTATTGATAGAGAAATTTCTAACTACCTTCGATAAGGAAGGATCTAATCCAATACTCAAGTTATCTTGATGAGAATATGTGTCTGATAACATAGACCTATAGTCACTGGTAACGGGCTGCAGTTTGAGTATGTCAAACAAGTAGACCAGAAAATTGGCAATCTGCGGAATAGATGGATTATAGATATCTACTGACTGGCCTGTACACCAACAAAAGAAAACCCTCTATTTCGCTGCATAATTCAGCAAAGAGGGGGTCCTCCTACAGTTAGAAATTGCAACCACTGCTCGTCCTGTAAACTGCTTCCCGTGCAAGGAGGACCGCACAACGGAAATACGTGAAGGTTGAGACCTTCTGGGTTGTGAAGCAGTATGTGGGACTTCCCCTGATACAGAAGGTCCTTGTGAGGAGGAAGCTTCCAAGGAATGTCCCATAACAGACACCTGATCAGGTTGATCCAGGGTTTCTGAGCCGACAGAGGTGCTATTAGCAAGATTTTGCAGTGAGACTGTTTCATTTTTAACAGAATCTGCTGAATCAGCAGAGTTGGAGGATATGCATATCCTATTATTCCATTCCACGAGATCGAAAGAGTGTCTGCTGTGTGTGCTCGATGATCCGGACAAGGTGACACAAACATTGGTAGCTGAATGCTTAGGTTCGTGGCAAAGAGATCTATCATGGGACGATCCCACTGGTATCAAATCTTCCGGAATATTCGTTTGTTGAGGGTTCACTCCGATGGCAACAGGCGACCCTTTCTTGAGAGTGAGTCTGTTACTATGTTCAGACGACTCGGAATATGATGGAGTGAGAGATGAACATGATGAGTCAGAGCAAATAGGAGAATTTTCTCCTTCAATTTGCATAAAGGAACTGAATGAGTGCCACCCTTGTTCCTGAGATATGCCACTACTGTCGAATTGAACAACAGAATCTGCACATGTACGTTGGCTACGCGAGTAATCCATTGCGTCAGTGCAAGCCAAATAGACATCATCTCTTTGATGCTTATGTGCTTTTGCAGGAACGAAGAGTCCCAAAGACCCTGGCACTTTAGGTCTGTAGGAATTGGGGATGCACCCCAACATGTCTGACTCGCATCCATCATAATAGTAAAGACTGGATCCGGTACTTGAGCAGTACTCACTGAGTTAACCACTCGAGATCTGCCCAAAGCTGAACTTTTTGTTTTATCAGATCTGTTAAAACAATCTGGTGTTCTAATGAATACATCTTGACAATCCAGTTCTGAGTAAAGAATATCTGAGGGGACGTGAGCTTAAGTGCCCCAGCAGAATCAAGTCAACCGCAGCTCCGCACAGACCCATCAGTCGCATGAATTCTTTCGCCGATACTGTTAAAGAGTTTAGACAGAAGCGAGCTTAGCAACTGACCAATTTTGCTCGGGTTATCGGAAGGCGAACCAGATCGCAATGATTCTCGAAGGTCATTCCCAAGTGAAAGAATGACTTGGACAGAGCTATATCTGTCTTCTTCTCGTTTACTATGAAACAGAGAATAAGTGAAGCAGACTCTGCACATCATTCTGAATTGCATCTTTGTTGCGATATCTCTGAAGAATGTCGTCCAGATAAGCTGACGTAACTGCGACTGAATGAGCTCGGAGGTACGACATTACTGAGTTCATTATCCGAGTGAATGCCCAAGGTGCTAGGTTCAGACTGAAACACATTGCTCTGAATTGGTAAACCTTCCTTTGGATGGCAAAGCACACATACTTTCTGAAAACCGAATGAACCATGACATGAAAGTATGCGTCTTTTAGATCTATGCTTGCCGCAAAGTTCTTCACTTGAATGCTCACTCTGACTGACCGAATGGTTTCCATATGGAACATTGGAGCGATAATCAGTTTGTTTATACAGCTTAAGTCTATGATTGGTCAAAATGAGCCATCTGGTTTCGGCACAAGGAACAGGTGACTGTAAAATCCCGGTGAGTTGGGATTTTCTACAACGTCTATTGCGTCTTTTAGCAGGAGAGACTGAACTTCTGCAAGACGAGACTTCTTTTTTGAAGGATTTGCCGGAAGAACTATTCCTGAAACCGGAGCGACTTTAAGGGAGCTCTTCACCCGATCACCAATCAAAGAAGATGATGCCAAGCCTCCATCACGTCTTAATAATTCCATATTTGCCACTGTAAAGGCGGAATGAAGTGTGGCATACATAACTGCCCCAGAAAGAACTCTGAGCGACACATTAATATTGTCAAATTCTTTCCCCATAAGACAACGGTCCAAAGCCCTGGTGATATGATCTGTGTAAGACATCGTCCGACTAGAATCAATTGTAGATTCGATCACATCGGAGTGGACATTGAATGATGGGGGTAACGATATCTCCATAATCATAGCCCAATCATTCAAATGCAGAGGAGCTCTCTGCACATCTTATCCAACCGTTTTTAATTTGCTAGGTCCAGGAAACAGTATGTGAATGAAAGATGCTGTTAAGAAAGGATATTTCTTTCTTGAACTTGCGAGGTTAAATAATGCGTTGTCAACATGGTTGAAAACCTCCAACACATAGACCGACTGACCCGGAAAGAAAAGAACATGCTCTTTCCTCTGCAGGGTATCTCTATCTATCTTGGGACGAAAGTGATCTCTGCATAGCAGATGCAGCTTGCTGACCAGAGGGAAATAATTCATGAAAAAACTGATGAATAAAATTCATTGTTTCCATATGTTGTTCCGTATAGGTTGGAGAATCTTCCTCCACCTCTCTATCATCATCCACATTGTCAGGCTGTGAAATTCGGTCGGCTTCCTCCGAGTGAACGAATGAGCGTACCGATCCAGCACCATCCAACAGTTCACTCCCAGAGACTATCGACAGTCGCACCTGCATTGGCTGGGAAACTGTGATAAGCTGTGCTATCTGCGACAGCAAGTGCTGAGGCTGAGGCTTGTGGAGCAGCAGTCTTATGTTTCTTTGCCGCATGATGTTCTTGGGACGGCGATCTGTCCCCCGATATTTTCGCCGGACGTCCTGAATGCTCTGCATATTCATGCCTTGATGAACTAGCTACTGGATGACCTGACTAAGGAGGTCACTTCATGGTTACTGCGCATGCGCAGTAAGCTAAAGTATGGAGGACCAGTTAGGACTATTTTTCGTATGCAAATTTTGGGGATGGGGGGTTCAAAATTTGTGTCTGGCCCTGGAAATTAAAGAGTTTGCACCATCTGAGTCTGGGTCATTGGTTATTAGTATAAAAATATATTATTTTTCAAACAATTTCCAAAACTATATCATGTGATCCCCTCATTAGATTGAGCTTGTTGAACTTGTTCCAATCAGAGGTCACATGCTATGGTTTTCTTGAAATTTTGTGAAAAATTTGATAAAAAAATTTAAAAAGAAAGTTTTGATATTGCGTAAGTTGGCAAGCAATTAAATACCACACTCACAGTAGATTCCAGTGACCTCTGCATTATTTAAAATCTGAAAAGTATAAGAAACTGCAAGACATACCTTTTTCCTGTAGCATTCTCAAATGGTTTCTCTTTTATCATTTCAGATATAGTATCATCATCGATATAAAATTTTTGTTGACCATACAAAATTGGAGCTGGGGTTGGTGAAGGTATTCGCTGTAACAAAAATACAAACACTTTTAAGAATAAATGTTGTATGGTATCTGACAATCATGTTTACACAATGCACTCCGTCAAATAAGATGGAAATGGTTAAATTCTTATTACATTTTGCCTACAAAAGTTAAAAATCTGTTTCTCACGGCATCCTGCATGATCCTTTTCACTGCCATATGCTCTCATTTTATAACCAATACAAACTTAAAAAAAGAATAAAACGCTGTCCGGCCACTCGTCCCCCCAAAAAGTGTGCAACATGAGGTATTTGAAAAAAGAATTGAATTTTTTTAAGTAAAAAAGGGACATAACTCTGGCACCAAATGTTGGACAAAACTCAGATTTGAACTTGACCTGTATTTTATGCTGATACGCCTACAGATCAAATTTTATTTGATTCGGTTCACAACAACTACTAAAGTTATCATCGGGAAAACAAAAAAAATGAATTTTTGAAGATGAAAAAGGGGCATAACCGTGACAAAAATTGTCGGGCTACACCCTGATTCAAAGTTGACCTGTATTTTATAGTGATACACCTACATACTAAATTTCATTTGATTTGGCCAACTGTAAATGAAGTTATCATTGGGAAACCCCCCCAAAATGAATTTTTGTAGTCAAAAAAGGGGCATAACTCTGCAAAAAATTGGCGGACTGCACCCCGATTTGAAAATGCCCTGTATTTTATGTTGATACACATACATACCAAATTTGATTTGGTTCGGCCAACTATAACTAAAGTTATCATCGGGAAACCAAAGTGGGGACAGATGTACGGACGGCCACACAGACAGATACTTAGACGGATGGACACCGGCTATTTTAATAGTCCTTCGAAAAAATTTTTTTGGTGGACAAAAACAGAAGGTTCATGTCTGATATTTTACCCAAGTTAATAAAATTGATAAATTTTCAGTTGAGTGCAATAAGGCTTTGCAAAGCCTTCTTGCACTCAAAGGACGAAATACACCACCACCCAGGTTATTCTGTAGATTATGAGTAAATCTGAAATAAAACAAGAGGACCCACAGGGCCTGAAGCATTCACCCTGAACAGAACACAATATAAACAGAGTCCAAGAATGAATCTACATTAAGCAATCCATCTTCATACAATACATTGACAATTCTTGAGCCCATCATGCTTGACAAAAATCCTAGGATCATGCCTTTTCTTCAGTTGATCACAATGTAAAGTTTGGAGCTCCCCTATGAAGTCCTATGATACGTCCTATGTGGAATAATCTTAGTTACACACCTCTAGAGGGTACTGAATACAATATTTCTAATTCTTCAGCTACATGGCCAATTCCGGCTCCCATAGGGAGCCCAAATATTAACATAGGCACTTGATTTGAACAAAGTTGAATCTGACCTCCCTAGAGATGTTGTATACCAAATACGAAAGCATTCTGACTGGTGGATCTGAAGAAGAAAATTTTTAAGGAAATTTCCTCATATTGCACCAAGTTAAAATTTGGGCTACCATAGCGAGCCCAATTATTAACATACTGACCTGATTTGAACAAATTTGAATCTCAGCCCCCTAGAGATGTTGTATACCAAATATGAAAGCATTCTGACTGGTGGATCTGAAGAAGATTTTTAAAGAAATTTCCTCGTATTGTACTAAGCTAAATTTCAGGTTCCCATATGGAGTCCAAATATTAACCCCCCCCCCCCCCCCCCCCCCCCCCCCCCCCCCCCCCCCAGGGATGTTGTATACCAAACATGAAAGCATTCTGACTGGTGGAACTGAAGAAGAACATTTTAAAAGAAATTTTCTCATATTGCTCTAAGTTAAAATTTGGGCTACCATAGAGAGCCCAAATATATGCCTTGGGACCCGATTTGAACAATCTTGAGTCTGACCTTCATAACAATGATGTTTACCAAAGATTAAAAGATTCTGACTAGTGGTTCTGAAGAAGATTTTTAAGAATACTCCCCATGTATGGAGCTCAAATATGAACCAGTGAGCTTCATTTTAACAAACTTGTATCTGACCCCCTGTGGATGCTGTATAGCAAATATCAAAAGATTCTGACCATTGGTTGTGGAGAAAAGTTTTTAAAAAATTTTTGCAAATATGCGGACAGAGCATTTATTCGATGCCTTCTACAGAACACCCTAACATAACTGATGGCAGTTTATTTTACCATTCAATTCTACTTGTCCAAAGGATGCTTCATACTAAATAACAGTTCTCTGTTCCGGGTGGTTTGGGAAATATGGGCGTTTGAAAATATTTCTATTTTTAGCTCCTGGGCTTCGCATGGGGATGCAGGAATTTTTTTTTTTGCATGAGTCAAGTACTTATGGCCCAATAATACCACATGCCAAATTTTGTTCAAATCGGACCATCGCTTCAAAACAGAAATTTTGGGCAGGGCCAAAAATTTTACCCCTCCCATTACAAATCGAAATATTGCTTCACGAACTTCATTTGAACAAACTTGATTCTACACCTCAAAAGGAAGCTCCATAACAAATATCAAGTCATTGTACCCACTGGTTCATGAGAAGAAGATTTTAAAAAATATTTTGGAGCATTTACCCCCATCCGCTCCCTATGGGGCTGAGCATGTTGCGTTGAACAAAACTGCAATGCCCTTCGGGACCATCACTCACACAAACTTTCACTTGAATTGGCCCAGTCGTTTTACGGAGGATGGACGGATGATGAACAGAGCGATTAGATTAACTCATCTTGACTTTGTCAAGGAGAGCTAAAGACACCCCTTACCCCCACACAATTTTACAAAAAATGGCCTGAGAAACAGAAGATCTACTTTGTGGGACCTTATGGGAGAAATTTTCGGCGTAAAAATTACTGAAAATTTATCAACTGGCTGAGTGCATGAAGCCTCTATCAGGGCTTTCAGAAAATTGAGGGTACCAGAGCAAAGCCAACATTTTCCTTGCTCATGTTTCATATTCAGTCAATTGCAAACAATATTTTGTTTTTATATATTTGTTTTATTGCAAATTATTGGACAGTGCCATTAGATAAAACAAATTCTGAATAGCAAATTCAGACCACCCAATATAATTTAGTCCTCAACCAGTTAATTCCCAAAGTGTCGTGAAAAACTGTATTTAATCTATCATATCTTGTTTGAATGTGTTTTCAGCTGTCAAACAAAATGTTATACATCAAATAAACAGACTGAAAATCCAAGGCTAAGAAGATCTGCAAAGCTAAATTCCTTCTGGTTGTCTGCATATATTTCCAAAATATACATTTTTTTGCAGTTTCCATGAACTTTGCCTTCAACACATATGAAGTTAATAAATAGAAACAGCTTTTGGGTTATGGTAAATGGTTTGGTATTTTTTGACAATGTAGTATATGCAGTTAGCAGAGTTATTCATTTATCGGCTATACAATTTTGTTAGGCCCACTGTGCACTATAAATATCCAGAATGGACACAATATTGTTTCTGAAGACAATGGTAAAGAATTCTAGAAGTTGATATTTTCTTTTATAAGGCTATTAAAATAGACTCATATTTCTCAGGCAATTTTCCCATAATTATTTTCCGAGTGAGGCAGGATTTTTTTTCTTCTCTTCTTTAGCCCTTATCGGCCTGGATATTTTTGTACATTTTTGCTAAACTTTGAGTCCACATCCTGTGCTTAGCAGTTGTTTCTAAGCAAGTCTTGGCTGCCTATGTTGGTAGCCAAGACTTGCATAGAAACAACAAAAACAAGAGCACAGCCAGGCGTCGCTGAATACGCCTGTTCTAAGTCGAAAATGGGATGTAATGCATGTAATGAAAGTGTCAATGACACTGTAGCTCAACTTGTTTAAGACATGTACATGTATAGTATATGACACAGCAATGACAAACATCTAGGTAATGACCTGATCACAAAGGTACCTGAGAAACTTTTTTTTAATGGCCTAATTGATACATCACGTTACACACTGTAAGGGCAACATTTTGGAATACAAAAAGTATTGGACTAGCAGTAATAATTTCAATCAGAAGAGCCCGGAAACAGAAATTAAACTTTGTGGTGCATTATAACAAGTAACTGTTGCCTTATACAGTTAAATCCAAAAAAGGATTGCACATAAGGAATGGAATGAAAGTATCAATGACACTGTAGCTTAACTTGTCTGTGTGTTGAGTTTGATGTAAAGGGTACTGTTCAATGTTTATGAAAGAATTATGAAATAAGACAAGAATTGTGATAATTGGGAATATGTTCATTTCTGTTCCCTGCATGCTATGTTTTTAATAAAAATAATATGAGGTGTACACAGTACTAAAGAGTTGAGGGGTGGGTTAATATGACCTCACAGTTAATGTATGTGGCCCTCACAGTTAACTTATGTCAATGAAAGTTACCAAGTTACAGTGAAATTATTCCACAATGAGTCATCCTATCAAGTTACATTGAAATCCCTTCATAAATATGGCCTGTAGACTGTGCTAAAGGTTTTTGGGCTTCAGGCCTGTGTAGCCATGATGGTAGACGACTGCAACTAAACGGGAACATCCTCATCTCGACATTATACTGAGTCATTCTACTAAGTTACAATGAAATCCCTTTACAAAAACGACCTGTAGTCTGTACTAAAGTTTTTCGGGTTTTGGGCTCGGGAAGCCATCATGGTTGAATGATCGTGACCAAAAGTGGGCGTTGTCATCTGGGCATAATCTGGAGTGATCCTATGAAGTTACAATGAAGCCCCTTCATATATATGACCTGTAGACTGTACTCAAGGTTTTCGGGCCCCTGAAGCCATCACAGTTTACCAAACATGACCAAAAGAGGATGTCATCATCTAGGCATTATATGGAGTCAACCTAACAAGTTACAATGAAATCCTTCCATAAATACGACCTATAGACTATGCTAAAGGTTTTTGGGTTTTGGGCCCGGCAGCCATCAAGGCTGAATGATCGCGACCAAAAGGGGACATTCTCATCTAAACATTATTTGGAGTCATACTACCAAGTTACAATGAAATCCCTTCATAAATATGACCTCTAGACCGTGCTAAAGGTTTTTGGGCTTCGGGCCCTTGTAGCCATCACAGTTGCCCAATTGCATCCAAAAAAAGGAGACAGTTTCATCTAGACATTATATGAAGTCAACCTACCAACATACAATGAAATCCCTTCATAAATATGACCTGTAGACTGTTCTATATGTTTTCGGGCTTTGGGCTCAGGCAGCCATCATGGTTGAATGACCACAACCAAAAGGGGACATTCTCATCTGGTCATCATCTAGAGTGATCGTACAAAGTTACAATGAAATACCTTCATAAATATGACCTGTAGACTGTGCTCAAGGTTTTTGGGCCCCTGTAGCGGTCACAGTTGACCAATCATGACCAAAAGGGGATGTCATCATCTAGGCATTATATGGAGTCAACCTAACAAGTTACAATAAAATCCTTCCATAAATATGACTTATAGACTAGGCTCAAGGTTTTTGGGCTCGGGCAGCCATCAAGGCTGAATGATCGCGACCAAAAAGGGACGTTCTCATCTAGACATTATTTGGAGTCATCCTACCAAGGTACACAGAAATCCTTTCATAAATATGACCTGTAGAGTGTGCTAAAGGTTTTCAGGCTTCGGGCCCCTGTAGCTATCACAGTTGCCCAATGGTGTCCAATGGTGTTCTCATCTAGACATTATATGAAGTCAACCTACCAAGTTACAATGAAATTCCTCCATAAATATGACCTGTAGACTGTGCTAAAGGTTTTTGGGCAGCCATCACGGTTGACAGATCATGCTCAAAAGGGACGTCTCATCTAGGCATTATACAAATGCATCCTACCAAGTTACAATGAAATCCCTTCATTAATACGACCTGTAGATTGTGCTAATAGTTTTCGGGTTTTGGGCTCGAGCAGCCATACCGGTCGACCGATCATGACCAAAAGGGGTCGTTCTCATCTAAACATGACCCCAAACCTGCATATGAAATTTCATGACGATCAGACAAGAACTACAGGGTGTAGCTTGTGCTAAAGGAAAATGTGAACAGACTCACAGACTAACAGACTTCTGCACACATGATGGCAATAGCTTATCTTGACTTTGTCAAGTTAAGCTAACAAATACGAAGCTGTGACTTACATCATCATCAGAGTTGCGAGCTGAATCTTCATGGATAATCTGATGTGCTGATTGCTTATCTTTCAATATGGGATGATCTGGCAAGCTCATAGGGTCGACTAGTACATCATATGGAACCATAGGATGCTGGAAAGTAGATTTATTGAACAAATCCCATGGTTCTGGTTGACCAAATGTTCCTGAAATGAAAGCAAACACATACCAATGAAGTTGTAACAACATGAGTGGGGTGGGGTGTCTTATGCAAGAATACAATACAAGTGACCTGTGGAAGGACACATTTTAACCCTTCACCCAACATAACGTTCAAAACCAACCAATGTTATTCATGAAAATCACCATTTAATTTTCATTATATTTTAATTTTTGTCTCAAAAACATAGCTTATAACCCCTCATTGGAATAAGCTTGTTGGGCTCATTCCAATGAGGGTTCATAAGCTATGTTTTTGATGCCAAAAATTGTTATTCAAAAATTTTGTTTGCAAGTGTTGTCTCCCTTTCGAGTTGGATAAAGTGTCTGTTAGATTCTAACTCATGACCTTTCATATGACACTCAGCACTGACCACTTTGATTATCTAAAAAATTTTCAGCCCTCACAAAAATGTGTATTTCAAGTTTCATTCCAGTGAGGAGTCAGAAGATACTGTTCAAATGAAAAATAACAAAATTTCAATGACCGTTTTATTTTTATTTTGAATGCTCAACTTATGTGGCAGGGCCCCACAGGTAGATTTTAGCATCAAATCTAGTATTTTGTGCAACCTCCCATGACATTTTTTGCAAATTCCATGTGGGATCTGCCCATGGGAATTTTTTTGCAAATCTCATGATAGGTTGAAGTTGATCAAAATGTGGCATTTATCAGTTTGAATGAGCTTAATGAGCTCTGTCAAATAGGACTGAATTGAATTTTCTAGTTGTATGTTGGGAAAAAAATTGCAGGTTGAAATTTTGGCATCAGAGTGCAGGAAATTAAAATTAATCATAGTGAATAATTCAAATTTCCTCTGTTATGCATATGCTGTTGTAAATGTAGTGTTGAAATTCTTCCTCATTTTTCACCTCTAACAAATTCAGTGACTATAGTTCAGGGCAATTAGTTCTCAGCATGCCATCAAAAGTTGACCTAACATTTTAACCATACTTTTTCCTGACCTCTTTTAACTCTTTACCTAACACGAAAAGCAGACAACATTTGCAAATAAAATTCTTGAAGCACTAATATAATATATATATATATATTTTTTCACAAAAACTGCCATTCAATTTTCATTACTTGTTCATTTTTTGGGTCAAAAACAGAGCTTATGACCCCTGGAATGAGCTTGTTGAGTTTGTTCCAATGAGGGGTCATAAGCTATGTTTTTGAGACAAAAAATGAAAAAGTAATTAAAACTGAATGATGAAATTTGTGAATAAAGCTGGCCGGTTTTGGTTGTTATGTTGGGTGAAGGGTTAAAACAGTTACTATACAATTGTGCCTCAAAAGTATCATGAGACACATTTTTACAATGGATGAATAGTGTGTTAATCCACATCTCCTCGCACTTTAGATAGTGATTGTGTGCCCACACAGATAGAGAGACAGACCTCCCATCATCTAACCTTTATATCAAATGTGAATGAAGTTATCAGTTATGGGAAGCAACCAAATTTCAAGGCCACACTGGTCATGACATTTGGCCAAACGATCCCATGATGAATAGGTTTTTTCTTACCATCACATCCAACCTAGTGTGCTCTAAATTAGGTAAAGGATATCTTTTATTAAAGAAGAGGAAACTTATCTTTAAGTATAGTACGGAAATCTATTTCAAGTTTAGATACCATGTGACCTTGATTTCTGGAACAACAATCACAAAATAAACAAGAGGCCCGAGGGAGCCTGCGGGCGCTCCACCTGACATGGTAGTCTAAATATCGAACCAGGGACTTGAATAAGCTGCACACGCCCCTCCTAAGAAAAGCATATACCAACTAGATGAAGTGCTTGTGCCCACACAATACACAGGCTTTTCCTTCTATTTTCAGTTCCTGCACTTTTACGTCCCAAAATTGAGATAAATGCATAAAAAACTGAATTTTTTCCCCAAACAAAATATTTTCAGCCTAAATTTTTTTTTCTTCTTAAAACACATAAAAAACAAAAAATCTAATTTCCGGATTTTGGTCCAAAAGTCCCACCTGGACCCCAAATTTTCAGTGTAAAAAAATTTTTTTTTTTGTCTTAAAATTGACCAAAACGCATAAAAAACCAAAAAAAAATTCTGGATTTTGGTCCAAAATTTTCTAAGTCCCACCTGGACCCCAAATTTTCAGAGTAAAAAAAAAAAAAATTTTTTGGGTCTTAAAATTGACCAAAACGCATAAAAAAAAAAAAAAAAAAATTTACGGATTTTGGTCCAAAATTTCCAAGTCCACAACGGGACCCCAAATTTTCAGCCTAAATATGAACCCAGGGACTTGGCTTGAACAAACTTGAATCTCCCTCCCCCCCCACCACCCCACCCCCTAAGGATGCAGCATACCAAATATCAAAAGATTCTTATTGGTAGATCTGAAGAAGATTTTTAAAAAATACTCCTCATACTGCACTAATTTAAACATTTGGGCTCCCATAGAGAGCCCAAATATGGACCCAGGGAACTGATTTCAATAAACATGTGAAACAAGCTTCCAATGATGTTATATGTGAAATTTGAAAGCTTTTGAAGCAGTGGTTTGGGAGAAAAGTAGTCTTATATGTTTTTCTCATTACCCACAGTGTTAAAACATGCTGACTCAGCACTTTTTCAAAGTCCCCAAAAAGTACCCCATGATAAAACCGATGGCAATTGTTTTTGACCATTCCATTCTGTTGGTCCTAAGGAAGCTTCACAACAAATAAGAATTCTCAGTGTCATGTAGTTTTGGAGATATGGGCGTTTTAATTTTTTTCTATTTTTAGCTCCTGCGGTTCCCATGGGGCAACGGGAAAGTTAAAAAATTTATAGTAATTTATATATTTTTTATACTTACCAATGACCCAGACATAGCTGGTGCTAACTCTTAAAATATAGGGCCAAACACAAATTTTGCCCCCCAATCCCCAAAATTTGCATCTAAAACTAAAGAAAACATGTCCTGAAAGGCCCTCCACACTTCGCCCCTACTGCGCATGCGCAGTGTCAAGGACGTTCCGAAATTGGCGCCATTTATCATTCTAATAACCAGTGCCTGGTAAGCGCTATGTACTCAGCGGGGAGGCAAGAGTTCCCAACTCCTGGGAGGGCCATCCCCATCTGGGTCATTGGTAAGTATAAAAAATATATAAATTACTATAAATTTTTTAACATTTTTATACTGTACCAATGACCCAGACATAGCTGAATAGTAAAAAGGCTGGAGGGCCAAGGACATAGAGCAAAATGGAATACGCTCAATAAAATAAAATAGAGTCATCCCCTGTAGGGAAAAGAAGTAATAGGCCTTACATGTATCTTTCTTATTTATGATAAATTAGAAAGATACAACACCTTCCAAAATTGAGCTTCATACATCCATGTACTCTATTAATATCCAATATAATCCTTATACTAATAATTTTTAAAGTAAGCCAATAATAAAGTAAGTCTAGAGAATAGAGACTCTTATACTCCTAAAAGTGTGTGAGAATTGCATAATCATGTCCGTTGACATATGCAATATTCAAAAGCTATACTTTAAAAACTAAGACTTGAATGAATTTTATAGACTTAAACTTCTCACTAAACAACCATCCCAATAACAGCTCAGAATTACTAACTCCGGAGGAGGTATCCCCTTGTTTTCATAGTAAAACAGGTGACCCAAGGGAACACCCTCCCCCCCCCCCCCCTTTTTCTTGCCCTGGGTCAAATAGCCCAGAGCGAAGAGGGCAGCCGAATGGAGACACTGCCGAAACAGACAGCCTACCTAGCTATAGTAGCAACTGTTAAGAGAATGACATTCTGAGCAGTAGATAATAGACCTAACAAAAGAGGCCTCAAGAAATTGACTCGATATTTCTAAGATAAAATTCATGAATGTGGATGGCTGAGCGCAATGAGCGGCCTTCAAAAATCTATAGCGACACTATTAAAGTAAGCCCAAGAAGTAGAAGAACTCTTACTTCATGAGCCGAAATCTTAAGCACAACTGCTAAGTCAATGATATACCATAAGCAGTACCGATAGTTAATAGAATCCATTAACAATAAAATGGAGCGTAACGTCCTTCTACTAGACATCAAAGACAGAAGAAGCTTACGCCCTTGTAATAAACAGATATCTGTTTATAAATACATAAACTGTACCCGGAAAGAGTAAAGGCCTATGCCCATACGAAGACGGAAGGACCTTAAAATAATAGGTTCCGGATAATAGGAGCCTAACTCTTATGCAACAATCCAACCTAAATAGTAACGGAAGTATTGATTCCGAAACTATGAAAGTGAAAATCATCCATCGATAGTGCATGAAACTCACTGACTCTACAGTAAAAGAGAAACCAACAGAATTACTGTCTAAAAGGTCAGAATTTGAAAACTACTGTTTCCAGAGGCTCAAATGATTACTTAGCTAAATAAGAACCGAAGTTAAAATCCGTATAGGAATTTAATCTAAAGATTCTAAGTCTATTTATCAAAAAGTTACTAACTGACTTAGATAAAGAGACAAAAGACTCAATTGTAAACTATCGTAGAGTGCATAGGTATGAGGTAACATAAACCTATAACCTAAATAATAACAGGCTGCAGTAGATCTTGTGAAACAAGTATACTAAAAAATAGCAATGAGTAGTATGGAGGGATCAACAATATGAACATAATGACCCCTACACCACGACGGAAGAGCCTCCACTTTAGTCGCATAGAATAGCGAAGAAGAGGATCTCCTATAGTAAGAAATCGCGTCCAAAGCTCGTCCAGTACAGTGCTTACAATGCAATACGGACCACACAACGGAATACATGAAGGTTGCGACCTTGCTGGTTGTGATAAAGATGACACGATTTACCCAGTGAAAAAAGATCCTCACATAGAGGAAGATTTCACGTTAAGACCCACAGTAGACAAGAGAGTAAATTACTCATGATCTCTGTGAAGATAGAGATGCTATCAACAGAAATGTATTGAGGTTGTTTATCTTAGCAATACCTGCTAAAATAACAGCGCCGGAGGATACGCGTATCCTATCATTCCGTCCTATAGATCAATAGAGCGTTAACACTATTAGCTCAGAGATCTGGACAAGCCAACACATACGTCTGCAATTGATTAGCAAGCTGTGTCATAAATAAATCATCATTGGGCGCTCCCATAGATAGCAAATCTGATTGAATACTTGTTTGCTGAGAGTCCATTCTGACAGCAACAAGCGACCCGTAAGAGAACGGGAGTCCGATAAAACAATCAGACGACCCGGAATATGACGGACCAAAACTGAACTTGGTGTACTATAACCAACAGACGGATTCTTTCCATTAAATTGAATAACGGAAACGAAAGAGTGCCTCCCTGGTTCCGGAGATACGCCACTACTGTCGAATTAAAGGACAGGAATTTGGGCATGCGTTTCTGAATAATGTTCATGCAATGACATAAAGCAAGCCTAAAAAACATTATTCCGCAGAAGTTAAACTGATAGCTAAAAGACTGCGGAACCCAAAGACCCTGGCACTTCGAATCCGTAGGGATCAGTATATATCCCAATCTGTTTGACTGGCAACCGTCATAACAGCCACACTCGGGTCCGGCAACTGCGGCGGCACTCTCTGAGTCAGCCACCGAATGTTTGCCCCAGTCTGAATCTCTTGTAACACTAGATAGACAAGAGAATGTATAAATCGAGCAATTCATGGATTGCCGGAAAGTTGCCGTCGAAGAGAAGCTCCTCCGAGAAGGAAGCGACTCTGAGAGAGTTCTTAACCGTACTATCCACGCGTGTGGATGTAGCTAGGGCTGCGTCACGTCTAACCAACTCCAATCAGCCACTGAAGGGCGGAGTTATACGTGAACAAACTACTGCCCTCAAAAGAAATTACATTGAGAATAATATCCCGTAAATCTTTTCTTGAAGACGTAATGATAATGCCTCAGTAAGGCGGTTTACGTATAATAAAGCGACTAAGTTAAGTCTACTATACATAATGTCGTTCCCAACATTGAAATTGGAAAAGACATAAACGGCGAAAAAGAATATATGCAGTCTTTAATCACACCGTCTAGACGCATATGAACTCTCGGTATGCCCTGCTCTGCCAAAATAAACTATTTGTAAAAATGATAAAATGGCAGAAATGAGCAACGCGGACAAGAAACTAAACTATCATGCTTAGTAGCAGGCTTGTATATATATATATATATAGCGTCGAAAAATAAAACACATGTTGTAATGACAATATTGGACTGCGTCGGTAAGTCAGGGACAATGTCCCTGTACCGATCGAAAAATCCGAGTCCAATGACGCTATAAGTCTCTTATCCAAGATCGCAGCAATGAAGTCCGAAAAATAATCACTGGAAGAAATGCCAGAAGATATGAAAGGCATCTTCCGATACTACTAAAGGGAAAACTCGAAATCTTTCGAATCCCTTTCGCCATCCTGTCGGACCCTATAAGGCGTTCGGTCGTCCGTAGCTGATGCAACCGCGGATCGCACCGACCCAGCGCCGTCGGATAATTCCTGATTCGACCGAGAAACTGTCAATTGCTGGGATGCTGCGAAACAACTGTGCTAACTCGGATAGCACGTCCGTCACTGAGGCCTGAGGAGAAGCGGTCTTACGATGCATTGCCGCTGGAAGCTCCGTGATCGTTACCCCGTGCATACTTCCAATATGCGAGCGAACGGAGTGTATAGGCCTCGTGTCCCTTGGCTACCGGATGGCGCGACCTATTCGCCGTGGAATCACTGAATGCCGAAACTGATCGGATACTCGAGGTCACGTAGCCAATGTGCGGTCGTGTGCCCTGCTGTGAGGATGAGGAAGCATTAAAGACAGTCTCTCGGACTGTCAATATAATGGAGCGTCCCGAGCAACGGACATATGCTCCGAATGTAAAATATCTGAACAACAACATGCGGTCCCCTATGTTGTTGGCTTCCTCCGATCTGTCCTCAATCTGCCGTCACTGGGTGAGTACTAAAGAAATTAAAGTGCTCGCATCACCCAAATCTCCTTCCTAGACCGCAACGGACGAACCCGGCAGACGAACCATTCGATGAATGTACGCTACACCGGGTGAGCTAGCGAATGTCACTCCGTAAGCGATAGACATATTCCATGAGCACTTATTGCCGCTAACTCTTCATTAACTATGACGACAGAGGCACACTTTTGAAAGACATCTCCATAACTCTTCGAACAAGAAACCAGAAATGCTTGGATAGCAAGCATAAAATAATAATATATATAGCGTCGTTCAATAATTCGAAAGTTTGTGTGACATTATTGGACTATGTCGGAACTGAGGGACGATGTCCCTGAACCGAACCAAAAATTTCTAAGTCCACCGACGCTATCAGTTTCTTATCCGGCATCGCAGCATATGTTGTTCTGAAAGGGAAAGCTTGAAATCCTCCGAATCCCTTTCGGTATCCCGTCGGACCGGATGAAACTTTCGGACGTCCGTACCCGCTTCCGCGGAGCGTCCCGACCCAGCATCGTCGGATAAAATATATGCGACAGATTCAGTTGATGCTGGGATGCTGCGATAAACTGTGCTATTAAGGAAAGCACGTCCGTTCCCGAGGCCTGTGCAGTAGCGGACTTACGATGCATTGCCGCCGGAAGCTCCGTGTACGTTGACTCCCGCACACTTCCTATGCGAACGTCTGGAGTCTGCAGGCCTCGAGTCCCCGGCTACCGACCCAGCGCTGTCGGATAATTCTCGATCCGACACCGTTTCTGTCGGCTGCTGGGATGCTGCGATAAGCTGTGCTATGTGCACAAGAATGTCCGGCGTCGAGACCTGCGGAGGCGCAGTCTATCGCTGCTTCGCCGAGGGCAGCTCCGCATCAGATGGCTCCCGCATACTTTTCCTATGCGAACGTCCGGAGTCCATCGGTCTCGAATCCCTGGCTGCCGGATGGTGTGACCTGGTCGCTGAAGAATCCTTGATCGGCGAAGCTGGTAATATATCGGCGGTCACGCAGCCAAGGTGCGGTCGTGTGCGCTGACGAGAAGAGGAAGCCTTAGCAGTCTCAGCGGACTGCCTATACAACGGAGCGTCCCGAGCGACGGACGTATGCTCCGCTAGCGATACATTTTGTACCACAACATCTGGGGCCAGATGTTGTTGAACGAGAGAGGGGCCTCTCTCGCTTGCCGTCCGGATGGACCGGAACGAGCTATGAACCGGACTAAAAGGCTTCCTCCGTTCTCCCTCCGATCCGCCGTCACTGGGTGTGCATTAAGTTAATTTTATAGTGCTCGCATCACCCCAAAATTCCTTCTAGACCGCAACGGACGAACCCGGCTGCCGAACCATTCGGTGAATGGACGCTACACCGGGCGAGCTAGCGGACGTCAAAGGCCGTCGAACCTACTAGGGTCCTCTTAGGCAATTGGCGTATAACATGAGCACTTTTCCGCTAGCCCTTCATTAATTGTGACGACGGAGGCACACTGTTGGAAGACATCACAGATACATCACCCTAATCTTGATCGTCTGAAATAGAAATTGATAAAGTAGAGTGACCATGCGGGGAAAGGACCTGAGTGTCCAAATCCCCAACAACATACCGTGACATACGCTTCCCATATTGTCATCGAAATCATACGATACAGAACAGGAGTTAATGCGAGTACACTGACCACATATAGAATGATAATAAAGTCAGAGGAAGACTTCCTCTTAAAACAATTGATCAATATCCTTTCAATGTGAAAAGAAAACAAGTCCTGGTACTCGCACTAACCCCTGGCAATCAAAATACATAATAATAATATGATCCATTAATATAGAAAAAATAATTGAAATCAAAATATTTTTTCAGAACAGCCCAAGTTTCTGAAAAGTAACGTTGAGCCCCAATGGATCCCAAGCCTAAGTGTGGACAAAAATTTTAAAAATATTTTAAACAATTTATTCAACACTTACGAACAATAATAATGTATCTAGTTATGATTAAAATAACATAAAGATATTATTTTTTAGAAATCCCCCCCTCACACAGAGGGCTGTTGTAAATGTAAACAATGAGTGTAAAAACACTAAAATAAGACTCCAGGCACCCAGGCCCGAAATCAGTTACCAAAAATACACTATCTGATGCAAAACAGAGACTTCCAGGGAAGAAACTGCAGAACATCAGATGGTAGATGCAGAACACAACGCCTAACCACCCGTAGGTGAAGACGTAAACATGGGGAAAGAACAGAATTCATTCAGTTATTCAGCTAAAACTCCCAAGAAATTTTAGTAATAATAATTACAGAAACTATGCCAAAAGCATGGGAGAATAGCAAGGGGGAACTTAAAGGACAGGGAGAGAGGAAAACACTTGTAAAAACAGTGTAACTAAATAATCAGAATGACAACAAAATGGCTGCTGCCTTGAAAATAGGTAACTTAACATAATTTCATTGAAAAATTTTAAGTTACAGCCCTGATAATATTCTGTCACACATTCTTTTCCTCTCCTCCTTCTCTATCCTCCTTAGAATCACCATTTCACTAATATTTATGTGTCTGGCATCCTTTAAACTGAGATTTAAAAGCACAAAGATCAGTCAGATGTTAACTGATGAAGGGCCAAACTTAGAATGATAAATGGCGCCAATTTCGGAACGTCCTTGACACTGCGCATGCGCAGTAGGGGCGAAGTGTGGAGGGCCTTTCAGGACATGTTTTCTTTAGTTTTAGATGCAAATTTTGGGGATTGGGGGGCAAAATTTGTGTTTGGCCCTGTATTTTAAGAGTTAGCACCAGCTATGTCTGGGTCATTGGTACAGTATAAAAATACATTTTTTTGCATAAATTAAGTACTTATGACCCAATAAGCCCTCATATCAAATTTGGTCCAAATTTGCCTCTCGGTTTGGAAAGTTAAAAAATTTATAGTAATTTATATATTTTTTATACTTACCAATGACCCAGACATAGCTGGTGCTAACTCTTAAAATATAGGGCCAAACACAAATTTTGCCCCCCAATCCCCAAAATTTGCATCTAAAACTAAAGAAAACATGTCCTGAAAGGCCCTCCACACTTCGCCCCTACTGCGCATGCGCAGTGTCAAGGACGTTCCGAAATTGGCGCCATTTATCATTCTAATAACCAGTGCCTGGTAAGCGCTATGTACTCAGCGGGGAGGCAAGAGTTCCCAACTCCTGGGAGGGCCATCCCCGTCTGGGTCATTGGTAAGTATAAAAAATATATAAATTACTATAAATTTTTTAACATTTTTATACTGTACCAATGACCCAGACATAGCTGAATAGTAAAA
Organism: Pictodentalium vernedei; assembly: GCA_031216915.1. NCBI lineage: Eukaryota > Metazoa > Mollusca > Scaphopoda > Dentaliida > Dentaliidae > Pictodentalium > Pictodentalium vernedei. The sequence goes on along the minus strand of CM062297.1, from coordinate 507,943,191 downwards.
AGGCTGGAGGGCCAAGGACATAGAGCAAAATGGAATACGCTCAATAAAATAAAATAGAGTCATCCCCTGTAGGGAAAAGAAGTAATAGGCCTTACATGTATCTTTCTTATCTATGATAAATTAGAAAGATACAACACCTTCCAAAAATTGAGCTTCATACATCCATGTACTCTATTAATATCCAATAATCCTTATACTAATAATTTTTAAAGTAAGCCAATAATAAAGTAAGTCTAGAGAATAGAGACTCTTAAACTTCTAAAAGTGTGTGAGAATTGCATAATCATGTCCGTTGACATATGCAATATTCAAAGGCTATACTTTAAAAACTAAGACTTGAATGAATTTTATAAACTTAAACTTCTCACTAAACAACCATCCCAATAACAGCTCAGAATTACTAACTCCGGAGGAGGTATCCCCTTGTTTTCATAGTAAAAACAGGTGACCCAAGGGAACACCCTCCCCCCCCCCCTTTTCTTGCCCTGGGTCAAATAGCCCAGAGCGAAGAGGGCAGCCGAACGGAGACACTGCCGAAACAGACAGCCTACCTAGCTATAGTAGCAACTGTTAAGTGAATGACATTCTGAGCAGTAGATAATAGACCTAACAATAGAGGCCTCCAGAAATGGACTCGATATTTCTGAGATAAAATTCATGAATGGATGGCTGAGCGCAATGAGCAGCCTTCAAAAATCTATAATAGCAACACTATTAATGTAAGCCCAAGAAGTAGAAGAACTCTTACTTCATGAGCCGAAATCTTAAGCACAACTGCTAAGGTAATGATATACCATAAGCAGTACGCTAGTTAATAGAATCCATTAACAAAAAAATGGAGCGTAACGTCCTTCTACTAGACATCAAAGACAGAAGAAGCTTACGCCCTTGTAATAAACAGATATCTGTTTATAAATACATAAACTGTACCCGGAAAGAGTAAAGGCCTATGCCCATACGAAGACGGAAGGACCTTAAAATAATAGGTTCCGGATAATAGGAGCCTAACTCTTATGCAACAATCCAACCTAAATAGTAACGGAAGTATTCATTCCGAAACTATGAAAGTGAAAATCATCCATCGATAGTGCATGAAACTCACTGACTCTACAGTAAAAGAGAAACCAACAGAATTACTGTCTAAAAGGTCAGAATTTGAAAACTACTGTTTCCAGAGGCTCAAATGATTACTTAGCTAAATAAGAACCGAAGTTAAAATCCGTATAGGAATTTAATCTAAAGATTCTAAGTCTATTTATCAAAAAGTTACTAACTGACTTAGATAAAGAGACAAAAGACTCAATTGTAAACTATAGTAGAGTGCATAGGTATGAGGTAACATAAACCTATAACCTAAATAACACAGGCTGCAGTAGATCTTGTGAAACAAGTATACTAAAAAATAGCAATGAGTAGTATGGAGGGATCAACCATATGAACATAATGATCCCTACACCACGACGGAAGAGCCTCCACTTTAGTCGCATAGAATAGCGAAGAAGAGGATCTCCTATAGTAAGAAATCGCGTCCAAAGCTCGTCCAGTACAGTGCTTACAATGCAATACGGACCACACAACGGAATACATGAAGGTTGCGACCTTGCTGGTTGTGATAAAGATGACACGATTTACCCAGTGAAAAAAGATCCTCACATAGAGGAAGATTTCACGTTAAGATCCACAGTAGACAAGAGAGTAAATTACTCATGATCTCTGTGAAGATAGAGATGCTATCAACAGAAATGTATTGTGGTTGTTTATCTTAGCAATACCTGCTAAAACAACAGCGCCGGAGGATACGCGTATCCTATCATTCCGTCCTATAGATCAATAGAGCGTTAACAGTATTAGCTCAGAGATCTGGACAAGCCAACACATACGTCTGCAATTGATTAGCAAGCTGTGTCATAAATAAAACATCATTGGGCGCTCCCATAGATAGCAAATCTGATTAAATACTTGTTTGTTGAGAGTCCATTCTGACAGCAACAAGCGACCCGTAAGAGAACGGGAGTGCGATAAAACAATCAGACGACCCAGAATATGACGGACCAAAACTGAACTTGGTGTACTATAACCAACAGACGGATTCTTTCCATTAAATTGAATAACGGAAACGAAAGAGTGCCTCCCTGGTTCCGGAGATACGCCACTTACTGTCGAATTAAAGGACAGGAATTTGGGCATGCGTTTCTGAATAATGTTCATGCAATGACATAAAGCAAGCCTAAAAAAACATTATTCCGCGGAAGTTAAACTGATAGCTAAAAGACTGCGGAACCCAAAGACCCTGGCACTTCGAATCCGTAGGGATCAGTATATATCCCAATCTGTTTGACTGGCAACCGTCATAACAGCCACACTCGGGTCCGGCAACTGCGGCGGCACTCTCTGAGTCAACCACCGAATGTTTGCCCCAGTCTGGATCTCTTGTAACACTAGATAGACAAGAGAATGTATAATTCAAGCAATTCATGGATTGCCGGAAAGTTGCCGTCAAAGAGAAGCTCCTCCGAGAACGAAGCGACTCTGAGAGAGTTCTTAACCTACTATCCACGCGTGGATGTAGCTAGGGCTGCATCACGTCTAACCAACTCCAATCAGCCACTGAAGGGCGGAGTTATACGTGAACAAACTACTACCCTCAAAAGAAATTACATTGAGAATAATATCTCGTAAATCTTTTCTTGAAGACGTAATGATAACGCCTCAGTAAGGCGGGTTACGTATAATAAAGCGTCTAAGTTAAGTCTACTATACATAATGTCGTTCCCAACATTGAAATTGGAAAAGACATAAACGGCGAAAAAGAATATATGCAGTCTTTAATCACCGTCTAGACGCATATGAACTCTCGGTATGCCCTGCTCTGCCAAAATAAACTATATGAAAAAAAGATAAAATGGCAGAAATGAGCCACGCGGACAAGAAACTAAACTATCATGCTTAGTAGCAGGCTTGTATATATATATAAATATATAGCGTCGAAAAATAAAACACATGTTGTAATGACAATATTGGACTGCGTCGGTAAGTCAGGGACAAAGTCCCTGTACCGATCGAAAATCCGAGTCCAATGACGCTATAAGTCTCTTATCCAAGATCGCAGCAATGAAGTCCGAAAAATAATCACTGGAAGAAATGCCAGAAGATATGAAAGGCATCTTCCGATACTACTAAAGGGAAAACTCGAAATCTTTCGAATCCCTTTCGCCATCCTGTCGGACCCTATAAAGCGTTCGGTCGTCCGTAGCTTGATGCAACCGCGGACCGCACCGACCCAGCGCCGTCGGATAATTCCTGATTCGACCGAGAAACCGTCAATTGCTGGGATGCTGCGAAACAACTGCGCTAACTCGGATAGCACGTCTGTCACTGAGGCCTGAGGAGCAGCGGTCTTACGATGCATTGCCGCAGGAAGCTCCGAGATCGTTACCCCGTGCATACTTCCAATATGCGAGCGAACGGAGTGTATAAGCCTCGTGTCCCTTGGCTACCGGATGGCGCGACCTATTCGCTGTGGAATCACTGAATGCCGAAACTGATCGGATACTCGAGGTCACGTAGCCAATGTGCGGTCGTGTGCCCTGCTGTGAGGATGAGGAAGCATTAAAGACAGTCTCTCGGACTGTCAATATAACGGAGCGTCCTGAGCAACGGACATATGCTCCGAATGTAAAATATCTGAACCACAACATGCGGTCCCCTATGTTGTTGGCCTCCTCCGATCTGTCCTCAATCTGCCGTCACTGGGTGAGCACTAAAGTAATTAAAGTGCTCGCATCACCCAAATCTCCTTCCTAGACCGCAACGGACGAACCCGGCAGCCGAACCATTCGATGAATGTACGCTACACCGGGTGAGCTAGCGAATGTCACTCCGTAAGCGATAGACATATTCCATGAGCACTTATTGCCGCTAACTCTTCATTAACTATGACGACAGAGGCACACTTTTGAAAGACATCTCCATAACTCTTCGAACAAGAAACCAGAAATGCTTGGATAGCAAGCATAAAATAATAATATATATAGCGTCGTTCAATAATTCGATAGTTTGTGTGACATTATTGGACTATGTCGGAACTGAGGGACGATGTCCCTGAACCGAACCAAAAATTTCTAAGTCCACCGACGCTATCAGTTTCTTATCCGGCATCGCAGCATATGTTGTTCCGAAAGGGAAAGCTTGAAATCCACCGAATCCCTTTCGGTATCCCGTCGGACCGGATGAAAATTTTCGGACGTCCGTACCCGCTTCCGCGGAGCGTCCCGACCCAGCATCGTCGGATAAAATATATGCGACAGATTCAGTTGATGCTGGGATGCTGCGATAAACTGTGCTATTAAGGAAAGCACGTTCGTTCCCGAGGCCTGTGCAGTAGCGGACTTACGATGCATTGCCGCTGGAAGCTCCGTGTACGTTGACTCCCGCACACTTCCTATGCGAACGTCCGGAGTCTGCAGGCCTCGAGTCCCCGGCTACCGACCCAGCGCTGTCGGATAATTCTCGATCCGACACCGTTTCTGTCGGCTGCTGGGATGCTGCGATAAGCTGTGCTATGTGCACAAGAATGTCCGGCGTCGAGACCTGCGGAGGCGCAGACTATCGTTGCTTCGCCGAGGGCAGCTCCGCATCAGATGGCTCCCGCATACTTTTCCTATGCGAACGTCCGGAGTCCATCGGTCTCGAATCCCTGGCTGCCGGATGGTGTGACCTGGTCGCCGAAGAATCCTTGATCGGCGAAGCTGGTAATATATCGGCGGTCACGCAGCCAAGGTGCGGTCGTGTGCGCTGACGAGAAGAGGAAGCCTTAGCAGTCTCAGCGGACTGCCTATACAACGGAGCGTCCCGAGCGACGGACGTATGCTCCGCTAACGACACATTTGTACCACAACATCTGGGGCCAGATGTTGTTGAACGAGAGAGGGGCCTCTCTCGCTTGCCGTCCGGATGGACCGGAACGAGCTATGAACCGGACTAAAAGGCTTCCTCCGTTCTCCCTCTGATCCGCCGTCACTGGGTGTGCATTAAGTTAATTTTATAGTGCTCGCATCACCCCAAAATTCCTTCTAGACCGCAACGGACGAACCCGGCTGCCGAACCATTCGGTGAATGGACGCTACACCGGGCGAGCTAGCGGACGTCAAAGGCCGTCGAACCTACTAGGGTCCTCTTAGGCAATTGGCGTATTACATGAGCACTTTTCCGCTAGCCCTTCATTAATTGTGACGACGGAGGCACACTGTTGGAAGACATCACAGATACATCACCCTAATCTTGATCGTCTGAAATAGAAATTGATAAAGTAGAGTGACCCTGCGGGGAAAGGACCGGAGTGTCCAAATCCCCAACAACATACCGTGACATACGCTTCCCATATTGTCATCGAAATCATACGATACAGAACAGGAGTTAATGCGAGTACACTGACCACAAAAAGAATGATAATAAGGTCAGAGGAAGACTTCCTCTTAAAACAATTGATCAATATCCTTTCAATGTGAAAAGAAAACAAGTCCTGGTACTCGCACTAACCCCTGGCAATCAAAATACATAATAATAATATGATCCATTAATATAGAAAAAATAATTGAAATCAAAATATTTTGAAAAAATATTTTTTCAGAACAGCCCAAGTTTCTGAAAAGTAACGTTGAGCCCCAATGGATCCCAAGCCTAAGTGTGGACAAAAATTTTAAAAATATTTTAAACAATTTATTCAACACTTACGAACAATAATAATGTATCTAGTTATGATTAAAATAACATAAAGATATTATTATTTAGAAATCCCCCCCTCACAGAGGGCTGTTGTAAATGTAAACAATGAGTGTAAAAACACTAAAATAAGACTCCAGGCACCCAGGCCCGAAATCAGTTACCAAAAATACACCATCTGATGCAAAACAGAGACTTCCAGGGAAGAAACTGCAGAACATCAGATGGTAGATGCAGAACACAACGCCTAACCACCCGTAGGTGAAGACGTAAACATGGGGAAAGAACAGAATTCATTCTGTTATTATGCTAAAACTCCCAAGAAATTTTAGTAATAATAATTACAGAAACTAAGCCAAAAGCATGGGAGAATAGCAAGGGGGAACTTAAAGGACAGGGAGAGAGGAAAAACACTTGAAAAAACAGTGTAACTAAATAATCAGAATGACAACAAAATGGCTGCTGCCTTGAAAATAGGTAACTTAACATAATTTCATTAAAAAATTTTAAGTTACAGCCCTGATAATATTCTGTCACACATTCTTTTCCTCTCCTCCTTTTCTATCCTCCTTAGAATCACCATTTCACTAATATTTATGTGTCTGGCATCATTTAAACTGAGATTTAAAAGCACAAAGATCAGTCAGATGTTAACTGATGAAGGGCCAAACTTAGAATGAAAAATGGCGCCAATTTCGGAACGTCCTTGACACTGCGCATGCGCAGTAGGGGCGAAGTGTGGAGGGCCTTTCAGGACATGTTTTCTTTAGTTTTAGATGCAAATTTTGGGGATTGGGGGGCAAAATTTGTGTTTGGCCCTATATTTTAAGAGTTAGCACCAGCTATGTCTGGGTCATTGGTACAGTATAAAAATATAGAAATTTTGGGAGAGGCAAATATTCTTGTCCCTCCCATTACGATGTCAAATATAGCCCCACAAACTTCTCTTGAACAAATCTGAGTCTGCACCTCAAAAGGAAGCTGCACACCAAATATCAAGTCTCTGCTACTGCTGGTTCATGAGAAGAAGATTTTTTAAGATTTCAGCACACTTTTTGGGTGTGGCCCTACCAATGGGCGAGGCAACTTGATTTGAACAAAATCAAATTGCGATGTCAAAACAAACTATTATTTCAAATATCAATTAAATTAGTTCAGCGGTTTGGGAGGAGAAGATGCAAACACCATGTTCACGGACGATGGACAGTGAGTGATCACTATAGCTTTCCTGACTGAAAGTCAGGTGAGCTAAAAAGGTTCTTTCCCCTTCATGTCCAACTTGATAACGACATATCAAGTGTGTTCCAATAGTCAAACCTTTGAAAGTTTTTATGTAATTTGAAAGTTAATGCTATACAATTTAAAGTGGTCAATTCAAAACATCTTCCCAGACAAGTACTTCTCTGAATTATTCGAACATTTTCCAGATGTGATAGACCATAACCAACCTTTTACTGTTACAATAATACTAAACAAATTGCTAATAAAATTGTTCTTTTCAGCCCCATCAAAAAGTAACAAACTGATTCAACCTCAACTTTGGGAATTCTATCTTTTGCATAAAGGGCTTGAAGTGATTATAATCTTTTGGAAAACTACTTGCAATTGTATGAAACATGCAAAGAATTAAGCCATACCGACATATTCTCCATCAACTGTCCAAAGTCTCACAGTACAGTCTAACGATGCTGTAAGCAACACTTTATAATCTTCAACCAAGTTCACAGATGAAATGGTGTCCACATGTCCTCTCCAGGATCTTTTCACTGGAAAATAATTTTAAAAAGTTAAAAAATTTATAGTAATTTATATATTTTTTATACTTACCAATGACCCAGACATAGCTGGTGCTAACTCTTAAAATCTAGGGCCAAACACAAATTTTGCCCCCCAATCCCCAAAATTTGCATCTAAAACCAAAAGAAATCATGTCCTGAAGGACCTCCATACTTTGCCCCTACTGCGCATGCGCAGTGTCAAGGACGTTCCGAAATTGGCGCCAATCACCATTCTTGCAAGCAGTGCCTGGTCAGCGGTATGTACTCAGCGGGGAGGTATGAGTTCCCAACTCCTGGGAGGGCCATCCCCATCTGGGTCATTGTTAAGTATAAAAAATATATAAATTACTATAAATTTTTTAACATTTTTATACTGTACCAATGACCCAAACATAGCTGAATAGTGAAAAGGCTGGAGGGCCTGGGGCATAGAGGAAAATCCAATAAGCTCAACTATATAATATAGAGTCAACCCCTCAAGGAGAAAAGGGGTATTAGGCTTTACATGTATCTTTCTTATTTATGATAAATTAGAAAGATACAATACCCTTCATAATTGAGCACAATAACATTCATGTTCTCTATTAACATCCAGTATAACCCTTTATACTAATTATTTTTAAAGTAAGCCAATAAATAAAGTTAGTCCAGAGAATTGAGACTCTTTATATTCTTTAAAAGTGTCCGAGGATTGTATATTAACGCCTGTTTGACACTTGGCATATACAAATGCTTCACACCGAGCTACACTTTAAAAACATGAAATGAATGAATTTTTAATATTAATATTACACTTTAAAACCATCCCGGAAACGACTCAGAAATACTGACTTCGGAGGGGGAATTCCCTTGCTTTTCACTATAAAGCAGGTGACCTAAGGGAACACCCTCCCCCTTCCCCTTGTCCTGGGTCAAATAGCCCAGAGCGAAGAGGGCAGCCGGATGGAGTCACTGCCGGAACAGAAAGCCTGCATAACTATAGTTGCAACTGTTTAGTGGACGACATTCTGAGCAACAGATAACGGACCTAAACAATGCAGGTCTCCAGAAATGGACTCAATATTTCTGAGATAAAAATTCGTGAATGTTGATGGCTGAGACCAATAAGCAGCCTTCATTAAATCTGTAATAGCAATACTATTTGCGTAAGCCCAAGATGTAGAAAGAGCTCTTACTTCATGAGCCGAAATCTTAAGCACAGACTGCTGAGAAGAAGATAAATTTTCATAAGCAGTACAGATAGTTAATTGAATCCATCTAGCAATAGAATGGACCGAAATGTCCTTTCTATTAGGCATCAGAGACAGAAAGAAACGTTTTCGTCCCTTTCTGATAAACTGAGATCTCTGTTTATAAATACGTAACACTCTAACAGGACAGAGTAAAGGCCTACACCCGTCTGAAGACGGAAGGGCCTTAATAACAATAGGTTCCGGATATTTATTAGGAGCCTGATTCTTAGCTAAAAATCCCACATTAGTAGTGAAGGTGATAGTGTTCCCGACACTACGATAGTGAGAATCATCCACCGACAGTGCATGAAGCTCACTGACTCTTCTAGCAGAAGAGAAAGCTAAGAGAAAAGCTGTCTTATAAGACAAGAATTTGAAATCTACTGTCCCAAGAGGTTCAAAAGGCTTTTCCTTCAGTTTAAGAAGAACCGAAGCTAAATTCCACTTAGGAATTAACCTAAGAGTTCTGGGTCTATTTATCGAGAAGTTTCTAACTAACTTAGATAAAGAGACATTAGATCCAATTTGTAAACTATCATGATGTGCATAGGTATCAGATAACATAGACCTATAACCCTTATTAGTAACAGGCTGCAGTTTGATTTCGTCAAACAAGTATACTAGAAAGTTTGCAATGTCTGGTATGGAGGGATCGAAAATATCAACAGAATGATCCCTACACCAACGACGAAAAACCTTTCACTTAGCCGCATAGTTTAGCGAAGAGGAGGTCCTCCTACAGTTAGAAATCGCGTCCACTGCTCGTCCTGTAAAGTGCTTGCCATGCAAGAAGGACCGCACAACGGAAAAACGTGAAGGTTGAGACCTTGCGGGTTGTGATGAAATTGACGCGGTTTCCCCTGAGAAAGAAGATCCTCCCGTGGAGGAAGTTTTCGCAGTAGGTCCCACAACAGACACCTGAGTAGATTTATCCACGGTCTCTGTGGAGACAGAGATGCTACCAACAGAATCTTGCACTGAGATTGTTTTATTTTTAGCAATATTTGCTGAATCAATGGCGTTGGAGGATACGCATATCCTATCATTCCGTCCCAAGGGATCGACAGAGCGTCTACTGCAAATGCTCTTGGATCCGGACACGGAGACACATACGTCTGCAACTGATTGTTGAGATGTGTCGCAAATAAGTCTATCATTGGCCGTTCCCATTGGTAGCAAATCTGATTGAATACTTGTTTGTTGAGAGTCCACTCCGATGGCAACAAGCGACCCTTTCGTGAAAGGGAGTCTGCTAGTACATTCAGACGACCCGGTATATGACGGACCGAAAGTAGAACTTGATGTTCTAGAGCAAACAGAAGGATTCTTTCCGTTAGATTGAATAACGGAACTGAATGAGTGCCTCCCTGGTTCTGTATATATGCCACTACTGTCGTATTGTCGGACTGGATTTGGACATGAGCATTGTGAATAATGTCCATCCAATGACGTAACGCAAGCCAAATTGACATCATTTCCTTGATGTTTATGTGCTTGCGTAGGAATTGCGGTTCCCAAAGACCCTGGCATCTCGAATCCGTTGGGATCAATGATGCACCCCAACCTGTTTGACTGGCATCCGTCATAATGGTAAAACTCGGATCCGGCAATTGCAGCAGAACTCCCTGATTTAACCACTGAATGTTTGCCCAAGTCTGAATCTCTCGTTTCACTTGATCTGACAATAGAACGTCTATGTCGAGCGAATGAATTTTCACACTCCAATTCTGAGTCAAGAAAATTTGGAGAGGACGAGTGCGTAACCGCCCCATCGGAATGAGATCCGCAGCGGCTCTGCACAGACCTATCAGTCTCATGAACTCCCTCGCTGTGACTTTGTCTGCGTGAAGACAATAGCAAGCGTAACAACTGACTAATTTCGCTCTGGTTAACGGCAGACGAATGAGATTGTTGTGCGTCTCGAAGCTCATTCCCAGATGTGTGAATGACTTGGACGGCACCAGATCCGACTTCTCCTCGTTTATTATAAAACCGAGACGTCGGAGCAATAGAAGCAGATTCTGCACATCGTTCTGAAGTGTTAACTCGTTGCCGTACCTCTGAAGAATGTCGTCCAGGTAGGCCGACGTTACCGCAGACGAATGAGCTCGGAAATACATCATTACCGAGTTCATTACCCGAGTGAAAGCCCAGGGTGCTAGGTTCAATCCGAAGCACATCGCTCGGAATTGATACACCACTCCTAGGACTGCTAAGCGTAGATACTTTCTGAATGTCGGATGTACCATGACGTGAAAGTATGCATCTTTGAGATCTATGCTTGTAGCATAATCGTTCACCCGAATATTGCTCTGACCGACCGAATCGTCTCCATATAAAACTTTGGAGCGACGATCAGCTTGTTTATCCAGCTCAAATCTATGACTGGACGGAACGAGCCGTCTGGTTTCGGAACCAGAAACAGATGGCTGTAGAATCCCGGTGTTTCCTGGTTTTCTACGACCTCTACCGCGTTCTTCATTAAAAGAGACTGCACCTCTGATAACAGAGCGTCTCTTTTCTGCGGATTTGACGGAAGTTGAGTCCATTTTGGACTTCGAGTTAATGGAGGCTTTCGTTTGAAGGATATTCTTAGACCTTCCGAAATTACCCCTCTCACCCAAGTGTCGTCCGTAATCGACGCCCCCTCTTCTGAAAAACTCGACAACCTTCCGCCAACCGGAATGCGATAGAGGTTGAAGCCATCACCTCCTGGACCTGCGAGGCCTGCGGGAGGAGAAACCACGTCCTCCTCAACACGCACCTCGTCCCGTCGACCTCGGGGCGTCCGACTGATTGTCCCGGCCCGAAGGACGTCCCGCACGTGTGTCGCTGCCTTGACGGTCTCTTGAATAAGACCAAGAGGATGCACCGGAACCTCTATAGGAACCTCTCTTGGGCGCATTAGACCCAGAAGTGCCTGTCTTACTCTTATCTGCCGTGTCCGTCTTCTTAGAAGCGGATTTAAACAGCAGAGAATCCGAAGCTTTCTTAGTAATTTTATCGTAAATTGCAAAAAGCTTGCCGTCGAAGAGAAGTTCTCCAGAGACCGAAGCGACTCTGAGAGAGTTCTTCACCTTACTATCCACGAGTGTGGATGTAGCTAGGGCTGCGTCATGTCTAACCAACTCCAGGTTTGCCACTGAAAGGGCGGAGTTACACGTGGAATAAGCTACTGCCCTTGAAAGAAGTCTTAAAGAGGATTGAATATCCTGGAATTCTTTCCCTTGAAGACGCAGTGATAACGCCTTTGTAAGGTGGTCTGCGTAAGATAAAGCATCTAAACTGGCTCTGTTAGACGAAATAGTCGTATCCAACACCACGGTTGGGATAGACGTAGACGACGGTAATGATAATTCTAAGTCTTCCGCCTCGTCGTCCATACGCAGAGGAACTCTCGAGATACCCTGTCCCGCCCTATCGAATTTATTCCTTGCATTAATGAAAGGCAGGTTAAGAGCATTGGCGGACAAGAAACCCGCTTTTCCTGATTTGGAAGCAAGCTTGAATATAGCGTCGTTCAATAAATCAAATGTCCTTGTGACATTATTGGACTGAGACGGAAACTCAGGAGCGATGTCCCTGAACCGCTGGAAGAAATCAGTGTCCAATGACGCTATAATTCTCTTGTCCGGTACCGCAGCAGTCTGGCCCGACGGAACAACCTGAGGAAGAAAGTGCCGGATGAAGTCCACGGCAGCTTTATGTTGTTCCGAAAGGGATAGCTCCAAGTCATCCGTATCCCTTTCACCATCCGGTCGGACCTCATGATGCTCCTGGTCGTCCGCACCCGATGCTTCGGCGGAGCGTACCGACCCAGCGCTGTCGGATAATTCCCGATCCGACACCGTTTCTGTCGGTTGCTGGGATGCTGCGATAAGATGTGCTATTTGAGCAAGCACGTCTGACATCGAGGCCTGCGGAGGCGCAGTCTTTCGCTGCTTCGCCGAGGGCAGCTCCGCATCTAGTGACTCCCGCATACTCTTCCTATGCGAACGTCCGGAGTCAACCGGCCTCGTGTCCCTGGCTACCGGATGGCGTGACCTGGTCGCCGAAGAATCCCTGATCGGCGAAGCTGGTAGAATATCGGCGGTCACGTAGCCAAGGTGCGGTCGTGTGCGCTGGTGAGAGGAAGAAGAAGCCTGAGCAGTCTCAGCGGACTGCCTATACAACGGAGCGTCCCGAGCGACGGACGTGTGCTCCGCTAACGACACATTTTGTACCACAACATCTGGTCCCAGATGTTGTTGTATGAGAGAGGGGCCTCTCTCGCTCGCGGCCCGGCTGGACCTGGACGAGCTAGGAACCGGACTAGAAGGCTTCCTCTGATCTCTCCTACTATCCGTCGTCACTGGGAGTGCACCTTGAATGTTTATAGTGCTCGCATCACCCAACATTTCCTCCTGGATTGCATCGGACGAACCTGGCTGCTGAACCATTCGGTGAATGGACACTACACCGGGTGAGCCAGTGGACGACAGCGCCGTCGATCCTACTAGGGACCTCTTAGGCAACTGTCGTATCTCCATGAGCACTTTTGCCGCTAGCTCTGCATTCAATTGTGACTACGGAAGCGCACTTGCGGAAGATAACATGGAAACATCACCCTGTTCTTGTTCCTCTGAAATAGAAACTGATAGAGTAGAGTGACCCTGCAGAGAAAGGGCCGGCATAGCCCTCTCTCCACTAACAACATATCGTGACACACGTTTCCAATGTTTGTCATCCCAATATTGACATATTGAACAGGAGTTCGTGCGAGTACACTGACTACAATTAATACAATGATCATGAAAGTCAGAGGAAGATTTCTTCCTATTACAATTTGAACAATATCCTTTCATTGAAAAAAGTCAACAACAAGTCCTAGTACTCGCACAAACCCCTAAACACAAAGATACATAATAACATGATCCATTAATATTGAAAAAACAATTGAAAATCAAAATAATTTTTGAAAAATATTTTTTCAGTGAAGCCCAAGTTTCTGAAAAGTAACGTTGAGCCCCAATGGATCCCAAGGCTAAGTGTGGTCAAAAATTTAAAAAATTATATTAAATAATTAATGCAACACTTACGGATAATAATAATGTATCTTATAGTGAGATAAACTACTCCAAAAGCAAACAGCCCCCCTCAAAAGAGACTGTTGCCAATGTAAACAAACAGTGTAAAAACACCAGAAAACATGACTCCAGGCACTGACAAAACTGGCCCGAAATCAGTCATCAAAATTACACACTATCTGATGCAAAACAGAGACTCCCAGGGGAGAATCTGCAGAACATCAGATGGTAGATGCAGAACACAACGTTTAAACACCCATGGGGAAAATAACAGAATTCATTCTGTAACCAAGCTAATTCTCCCAAGAGAATTTAGAAATGATCTTTCTCAAAAATATGCCAAACGTCCTTGACACTGCGCATGCGCAGTAGGGGCAAAGTATGGAGGTCCTTCAGGACATGATTTCTTTTGGTTTTAGATGCAAATTTTGGGGATTGGGGGGCAAAATTTGTGTTTGGCCCTAGATTTTAAGAGTTAGCACCAGCTATGTCTGGGTCATTGGTACAGTATAAAAATACAACTTTTATTCTCATTATCCATTGGCAGCAAGTTTTGCATTTTTTAGACAATAAATATGGAAAGTATTGGATAGGTATCGAGTCTGGGATATACTTTTTATTTGTTTTTCTCGACCTGTTTTGTTTTTACAATATTTTATTTATGAAATTCTGATCCATGATGTGTGTGTCATGACCAGACTACAATCTGATTGAGAAATATACAACTTTCATGATTACATTGCTGTACGTGATAAAGCTGCAAAAAGATCTAGTCCAAACAGACAGGCCTCAAAATTTAAAAAACAAAAACACTCCAACATCCAAACTATCAAAAGGCACATGTAGACAGGAAAAGAATGGAGTATTGCAACTTTTGAGTGAATATCTGTAATGGTTTCCCAGATATGCTTCAGAAACAAAACTGTATAAGGCTGGATGAAAAAAGCTGTGTCCAAATTTAAAACTACAAAATTGTAAGGATGATGAAAAATTCCAAATAAAAAATAGCACCAAGAGCATGACAGCTTAACATAACTTGAGCTTACCATCAGTGGTAGTTAATCCCCCCAAAAATCACCCCAATACAGCAATGAGAGCCAAAACCTGGAAAATTTGCATGCCAAAGAAATGGATTGGGGGAATTCTCATTTTGATGGATAAAGGGTTAATATCTCAGGATCGAATTATCAGATTTACACCAAAAACTATACAGCTCGGCACATCAGTAACCTGAACACAAATCTAAAGTATCATGACAATCCAAGCAAACTTTTTCAAGTTATCGAATGCCAAAGAAATGGATACAAATGTCGGAGGAATGGATGGACAGACAGACAGACAAAGACAGACAGACAGACAGATGGATGGATGGACAGACAAAGGATGGACAAACTGGATAGACAGATGGGTGGACAGACAAAGGATGGACAGATGACGGAGGGCCACTCTGGATGCCGACATTATGTACACCATACATGGTATGGGTACATATAGAAATGGATTGGAGGAGTGTCTAATTTGATGGATAAAGGGTCAATATCTTCGGATCAAATTATTAGATTTACATAAAAAAACAATACAGTACAACACATCAGTAACCTGAATACACATATAAAGTAACCTGATAATCAGATTAATATTTTTTGAGTTATCGCATGCCGAAGAAATGGATTGGAGGAGGTCTCAATTTGAAGGATAAAGGGTTAATATCACATGATCAAATTATAAGATTTACACCAAAAACTATACAGCTTGGCACATCAGTAATCTGAACACATATATCAAGTAACATGACAATCAGATTGATATTTTTTGAGTTATCTCATGCCAAAGGGATTGGAGATATTCTCAATTTGAAGGATAAAGGGTTAATAACTCAGGATCAAATTATCAGATTAACACCCAAAACTATACAGCTCGGAACATCAGTAACCTGAAGATATATATAAAGCAACATGACAATCCAAACAATATTTTTCAAAAAGTGACTGGAGGAATTTTCAATTTGAAGGATAAAGGTTTAATATCTCAGGATCAAATTATCAGATTTACACCAAAAACTATACAGCATGGCACATCACCAACCTGAAGATATATATAAAGTAACATGACAATTGGATTGATATTTTTTGAGTTATCTCATACCAAAGGGATTGGAAGAATTCTCAATTTGAAGGATAAAGGGTTAGTATCTCATGATCAAATTATCAGATTTACACCAAAAACTATACAGCTTGGCACATCAGTAACCGGAACACAAATATAAAGTAACATGACAATCCAAACAATATTTTTCAAGTTATGGAATGCCAAAGAAATAGATACGGATGCCGGATGAACAGACAGACGGACAGACAGATGGACAGACAAAGGATGGACAAACGACGGAGGGCCCCCCCGGATGCCGACATTATGTGTACCATACGTGGTATGGGTACACATAAAAAACCACAGATCTAAACACCACTTACTAGAAAATATGCATACAATATGGCAATAGTATCAATATCTAGAGCTATAGGAAAAACTTCTAAATCCAGTATTTATATTTATTTATTTATTGTAAGGTCATATATTTCTGCACAATGACTAATCATGACCACAACACAGATATAAACTCAAGTTTAGCCAATCATTTATAACCATGATGCCCATTTTAGGGGACTTCCACCTCAAACCTCAAGCAGTGGTTACTGGGTCCTATTCTACCAGCAAAACAGGGCCTGTTTACCACAGTGAACAAGCACTGCTTCACTTAACCCCCCCCCCCCCAAGGGATTCTAAATCCAGTGGATAAAGCTTTAATATCTCAGGACTGAATGATCAGATTCACATCAAGAATTGTTTAGTTCAGCATATGAACTACAATACATGTTTAAAATAGCTGACAATCACATCTCTGTTTTTCTAATTATGTGGAGCTACTGGAAAAAACTTCTAAATTGAGTATGTAAAGTGTTAATATCTCAGATCTAGTTTGAAAACTGTACATTTCAAAACAGCAGCTACCTAAATGGATACATATAAAATCAGTCAATTCAACTAATATCTTATAAGATACTGGATGCCAAATGGGTTGGAGATATAACAAGGGAGGAATTCTTAATTTGTTGGGTAAAGTGTCAATATCTCAGGACTGAACAATTGGATTTATTTTACTTGAAACCATATATAAAGTAATAAAATAACTTTGATCAATATTTTTGAGTTATCGCATTCCAAAGAAACTGATTGGAGTAATTCTTAATTTGATGGATAAAGGGTTGATATCAGAGGATCAAAATAACATATTTACACCCAAAACTATACAGCTCAGCACATCAGTAACCTAAAAAGAAATTTAAAGTAACAACACAATCTGATTAATATTATTTGAGGTTTTGAATGTTAAAGAAATAGATAGAAATTTTTTTTATTAATTAAGTGGATCAAGGGTTAATACCTTCAGGACCAAATGATCAGATTTATATAAAAACACTATACAGCTCAGCAAATCAGTAACCTGAACATCTATATGAAGTAACAAGACAATATGATTGATATTCTTTAAGTTATCGCATGTCAACGAAATAGATTGGAAAAATGCACAATTTTTTAGCTTACTGCATGCCAAAGAAATAGATTGGAGTAATTCTTAATTTGATGGATAAAGGGTTAGTATCTCAGGATCGAATAGTCAGATTTACATAAAAAACTATACAGCTCGGCACATCAGTTACCTGAACATATCTCTCAAGTAACATGACAATAGGATTGACATTTTTTAGTTATCGCATGCCAAAGAAATGGATTGGAATAATTCTTAATTGGATGGGTAAAGGGTTAATATTTCAGTATTGAATAATCAGATTTACAACAAAAACCATACAGCTCGGCAAATTAGTAACCTGAACACAAATATAAAGTATCATGACAATCTAAGCAATAGTTTTCAAGTTATCGAATGCCAAAGAAATGGATATGGATGCCAGATGGATGGACGGACAGATGGACAGACAAAGGATGGATGAATGACGGAAGGCCACCCCGGATGCCGGCATTATGTGTACCATACATGGTGTGGGTACACATAAAAAGCAGAGCAAGTTTGTAGCCTACATCCAAATTTCTTTTCAAGGTATGCTCCAGGAATGAACCTCTGTATAAGTCAGTACCGGTATGAAAACAATTCTCTCAAGCAAACCAGAAAATAAGCAGACTATCATCTGCAAAATGAGGTCCCCAGAGGGTGAATTTAGTGATTCTACCCTGCACAGCAGGGTAGCATCACTAAATTTACCCTCTTTGAACCTCTATATGAATAAGGGTCTCAAAACTAAACAGAAAGAGGTGCCCAGAGGATAAATTGGCCCCCTGTATGGGATAGAATCATCAAATTCAACCTCTGGGGACCTTATTCTGCAAATGTCTGACTGCTTATTTTCAGGCCTGCTCTTAAGTCTGGATTTAAATCTTTAAAATTTTATAACAAGAGGCCCCAGGGGGCCTGATGGCGCTCACCTGACATGGTAGTCTAAATATCAAACCAGGGACTTGATTTATTTATTTATTGGTGCTTAAGGTCACATATTTCTGCACAATGGCTAACCATGACCGTGACAGTTTTACGGGTGGAGGAAGCCGGAGTACCCGGAGAGAACCACCGAGCAACGGCGAGCAACTGTCAGCTCCCCAACATACCAACTCCACATAAGCAGGGTTAGCATTGGTTGAAGACAGGTGCACCATCGACGTGCAGTACGCCTTAGTACACAGCATCACCGTGCCCCCACGTGGGCAATGGGGGTAAAGTGTCTTGCCCAAGGACACAACGCGGTTGCCGCAGGTGGGATTCGAACCGAGGACCTCTCGGCTTGCAGCCTGCACCTCTACCAACTGAGCCACCGCGCCCCCGGGACTTGATTTGAATAAGCTGCATACGCCCCTCCTAGGAAAAGCATATACCAACTACATGAAGCAGTTGTGCCCACACAATACACAGGATTTTTAATTCTATTTTCAGTTCCTGCACTTTTACGTCCCAAAATTGAGATAAACGCATAAAAAACAGATTTTTTTTATTTTTGTTTGGAAATTTTCGAAGTCCCAAACAAATTGACCGAAACACACATAAAAAAAAAAAAAAAAATTTTTTGTCTTAAAATTGACCGAAACACAAAAAACAAAAAAAAACTTCAGGATTTTGGTCCAAAATTTTCGAAGTCCCACCCGGACCCCAAATTTCCAGTGTAAAAAAATTTTTTTTTTTGTCTTAAAATTGACCGAAACACATAAAAAGCAAAAAAAAAAAATTCAGGATTTTGATCAAACATTTTCGAAGTCATACCCGGCCCCCAAATTTTCAGTGTAAAAAAAAAATAAAATTTTGTCTCAAAATTGACCGAAACACACATAAAAAAAACCAAAACAATTTCCGGATTTTGATCCAAAATTTTCGAAGTCCCACCCAGACCCCAAATTTTCAGTGTAAAAAAAAAAAAATTTTGATCATTTTGGTCCAAATCTGCCTCTCGGTTTGGAAAGTTAAAAAATTTATAGTAATTTATATATTTTTTATACTTACCAATGACCCAGACTTAGCTGGTGCTAACTCTAACAAAACCAGGGCCAAACACAAATTTTGCCCCCCAATCCCCAAAATTTGCATCTAAAACAAAAAGAAATCATGTCCTAAAGGACCTCCATACTACGCCTCTACTGCGCATGCGCAGTGACGCAGACGTCCCGAAATTGGCGCCAATTATCATTCTTACTGGCAGTGCCTGGTCAGCACTATGTACTCAGCGGGGAGGCAAGAGTTCCCAACTCCAGGGAGGGCCATCCCCGTCTGGGTCATTGGTAAGTATAAAAAATATATAAATTACTATAAATTTTTTAACATTTTTATACTGTACCAATGACCCAGACTTAGCTGAATAGTAAACAGGCTGGAGGGCCTAGGACATAGAGGAAAATCCAATAAGCTCAACTATATAGTAAAGAGGTAACCCCTTAAGGAGAAAAGGAGTATTAGGCTTTACATGTATCTTTCTTATTTAATATTAAATTAGAAAGATACACTACCCTTAATAATTGAGCACAATAACATTCATGTTCTCTATTAACATCCAGTATATCCCTTATACTAATTATTTTTAAAGCAAGCCAATAAATAAAGTAGTCCAGAGAATTGAGACTCTTTATAGCCATTTAAAAGTGTCCGAGTATTGTATATTAAAGCCCGTTTGACACTTGACATATACAAATGCTTCACACCGAGCTACACTTTAAAAATAAGACATGAATGAATTTTAACATTAATATTACACTTTAAAACCATCCCGGAAGCGACTCAGAAATACTGACTTGGAGGAGGCATTCCCTTGCTTTTCACTATAAAGCAGGCGACCTAAGGGAACACCCCCACCCCCCTTTCCCCTTGCCCTGGGTCAAATAGCCCAGAGCGAAGAGGGCAGCCGGATGGAGTCACTGCCGGAACAGAAAGCCTGCACAACTATAGTTGCAACTGTTTAGTGGACGACATTCTGAGCAACAGATAACGGACCTAAACAATGCAGGTCTCCAGAAATGGACTCAATATTTCTGAGATAAAAATTCGTAAATGTGGATGGCTGAGACCAATAAGCAGCCTTCATTAAATCTGTAATAGCAACACTATTAGCATAAGCCCAGGAAGTAGAAAGAGCTCTTACTTCATGAGCCGAAATCTTAAGCACAGACTGCTGAGAAGAAGATAAATCTTCATAAGCAGTACGGATAGTTAATTGAATCCATCTAGCAATAGAATGGACCGAAATGTCCTTTCTATTAGGCATCAAAGACAGAAAGAAACGTTTCCGTCCCTTTCTGATAAACTGAGATCTCTGTTTATAGATACGTAACGCTCTAACAGGACAGAGTAAAGGCCTACGCCCGTCTGAAGACGGAAGAGCCTTAATAACAATAGGTTCCGGATATTTATTAGGAGCTTGATTCTTAGCTAAAAAACCCACATTAGTAGTGAAGGTGATAGTGTTCCCAACACTACGATAGTGAGAATCATCCACCGACAGTGCATGAAGCTCACTGACTCTATTAGCAGAAGAGAAAGCTAAGAGAAAAGCTGTCTTATAAGATAAGAATTTGAAATCTACTGTCCCAAGAGGTTCAAATGGCTTTTCCTTCAATTTAAGAAGAACCCAAGCTAAATTCCACTTAGGAATTAATCTAAGAATTCTGGGTCTATTTATCGAAAAGTTTCTAACCAACTTAGATAAAGAGACATTAGATCCAATTTGTAAACTATCATGATGTGCATAGGTATCAGATAACATAGATCTATAACCCTTTATAGTAACAGGCTGCAGTTTGATTTCGTCAAACAAGTATACCAGAAAGTTCGCAATGTCTGGTATAGAGGGATCGAATATATCTACAGAATGATCCCTACACCAACGACGAAAAACCTTCCACTTAGCCGCATAGTTTAGCGAAGAGGAGGTCCTCCTACAGTTAGAAATCGCGTCCACTGCTCGTCCTGTAAAGTGTTTGCCATGCAAGAAGGACCGCACAACGAAAAAACGTGAAGGTTGAGACCTTGCGGGTTGTGATGGAGTTGGTGCGATTTCCCCTGCGAAAGAAGATCCTCCCGTGGAGGAAGCTTTCGCGGTAGGTCCCACAACAGACACCTGAGTAGATTTATCCACGGTCTCTGTGGCGACAGAGATGCTACCAACAGAATCTTGCATTGAGATTGTTTTATCTTTAGCAATACTTGTTGAATTAACGGCGCTGGAGGATACGCATATCCTATCATTCCGTCCCAAGGGATCGACAGAGCGTCTACTGCAAATGCTCTTGGATCCGGACACGGAGACACATACGTTTGCAACTGATTGTTGAGATGTGTCGCAAATAAGTCTATCATTGGCCGTTCCCATTGGTAGCAAATCTGATTGAATACTTGTTTGTTGAGAGTCCACTCCGACGGCAACAAGCGACCCTTTCGTGAAAGGGAGTCTGCTAGCACATTCAGACGACCTGGTATGTGATGGACCGAAAGAAGAACGTGATGTTCTAGCGCAAACAGAAGGATTCTTTCCGTTAGATTGAACAACGGAACTGAATGAGTGCCTCCCTGATTCCGTATATACGCCACTACTGTCGTATTGTCGGATAGGATTTGGACATGAGCATTGTGAATAATGTCCATCCAGTGACGTAACGCAAGCCAAATTGACATCATTTCCTTGATGTTTATGTGCTTGCACAGGAATTGCGGATCCCAAAGACCCTGGCATCTCGAATCCATTGGGATTAATGATGCACCCCAACCTGTTTGACTGGCATCCGTCATAATGGTAAAACTCGGATCCGGCAACTGCAGCGGAACTCCCTGAGTTAACCACTGAATGTTTGCCCAAGTCTGAATCTCTTGTTTCACTTGATCTGACAAGAGAACGTCTACATCGAGCGAATGAATTTTCACACTCCAATTCTGAGTCAAGAAAATTTGAAGAGGACGTGTGCGTAACCGCCCAATCGGAATGAGATCCGCGGCGGCTCCGCACAGACCTTCAGTCTCATAAATTCTCTCGCCGTGACTTTGTCTGCATGCAGACAATAGCGAGCGTAACAACTGAATAATTTCGCTCTGGTTAACGGCCGACGAACGAGATTGTTGTGCGTCTCGAAGCTCATTCCCAGATGAGTGAATGACTTGGACGTCACCAGATCCGACTTCTCCTCGTTTACTATAAAACCGAGACGTCGGAGCAATAGAAGAAGATTCTGAACATCATTCTGAAGCGTTAACTCGTTGCCGTACCTCTGAAGAATGTCGTCCAGGTAGGCCGACGTTACCGCAGACGAATGAGCTCGGAAATAGATCATTACCAAGTTCATTACCCGAGTGAAAGCCCAGGGTGCTAGATTCAATCCGAAGCACATCGCCCGGAATTGATACACCACTCCTAGGACTGCGAAGCGTAGGTACTTTCGGAATGTCGGATGTACCATGACGTGAAAGTACGCATCTTTGAGATCTATGCTCGTTGCATAATCGTTCACCCAAATACTCGCTCTGACCGATCGAATCGTCTCCATATAAAACTTCGGAGCGACGATCAGCTTGTTTATCCAGCTCAAATCTATGACTGGACGGAACGAGCCGTCTGGTTTCGGATGTAGAATCCCGGAGATTCCTGGTTTTCTACGACCTCTACCGCGTTCTTCATTAAAAGAGACTGCACCTCTGATAACAGAGCGTCTCTTTTCTGCGGATTTGACGGAAGATGAGTCCACTTTGGACTTCGAGTTAATGGAGGCTTTCGTTTGAAGGATATCTTTAGACCTTCCGAAGTCACTCCTCTCACCCAAGGGTCGTCCGTAATCGACGCCCATTCTTGTGAAAAGCTCGACAACCTTCCGCCAACCGGTACGCGATAGAGGTTTAAGCCATCACCTCCTGGACCTGCGAGGCCTGCAGTAGGAGAAACCACGTCCTCCACGGCCCGCACCTCGCCCCGTCGACCTCGGGGCGTCCGACCAATTGTCCCGGCCTGAAGGACATCCCGAACGAGAGTCGCTACCCTGACGGTCTCTCGAATAAGACCAAGAGGATGCACCGGAACCTCTATAGGAACCTCTCTTGGGCGCATTAGACCCAGAAGTGCCTGTCTTATTCGTGTCTGCTGTATCCGACTTCTTAGGAGCAGATTTGAACAACAGAGAATCCTTAGCTTTCTTTGTAATTTTATCATAAATAGCAGAAAGCTTGCCGTCAAAGAGAAGTTCTCCTGAGACCGAAGCGACTCTAAGAGAGTTCTTCACCTTAGTATCCACTAGTGTGGATGTAGCTAGGGCTGCGTCACGTCTAACCAACTCCAGATTTGCCACTGAAAGGGCGGAGTTACACATGGAATAAGCTACTGCCCTTGAAAGAAGTCTTAAAGAGGATTGTATATCCTGAAACTCTTTCCCCTGAAGGCGCAGTGATAACGCCTTAGTAAGGTGATCTGCGTAAGATAAGGCATCTAAATTGGCTCTGTTAGACGCAATAGCTGTTTCCAACACCGCGGTTGGAATAGAAGCCGACGACGGTAATGATAGCTCTAAGTCTTCCGCCTCGTCGTCCATACGCAGAGGAACTCTCGGTATACCCTGTCCTGCCATATCGAATTTATTCCTTGCATTAATGAAAGGCAGGTTGAGAGTATTAGCGGACAAGAAACCTGCTTTCCCCATCCTGGAAGCAAGTTTAAATATAGCGTCGTTCAATAATTCAAATGTTCTTGCAACATTATTGGACTGCGACGGAAACTCGGGAGCGATGTCCCTGAACCGCTCAAAAAATTCAGAGTCCAATGACGCTATAATTCTCTTGTCCGGAACCGCAGCAGTCTGGCCCGACGGAACAACTTGAGGGAGAAAGTGCCGGATGAAGTCCACGGCAGCTTTATGTTGTTCCGAAAGGGATAGCTCCAAGTCATCCGTATCCCTTTCACCATCCGGTCGGACCTCATGATGTTCCCGGTCATCCGCCCCCGATGCTTCGGCGGAGCGTACCGACCCAGCACCGTCGGATAATTCTCGATCCGACACCGTTTCTGTCGGCTGCTGGGATGCTGCGATAAGCTGTGCTATCTGCACAAGAATGTCCGGCATCGAGACCTGCGGAGGCGCAGTCTTTCGCTGCTTCGCCAAGGGCAGCTCCGCATCAGATGGCTCCCGCATACTTTTCCTATGCGAACGTCCGGAGTCCATCGGTCTCGAATCCCTGGCTGCCGGATGGTGTGACCTGGTCGCCGAAGAATCCTTGATCGGCGAAGCTGGTAATATATCGGCGGTCACGCAGCCAAGGTGCGGTCGTGTGCGCTGACGAGAAGAGGAAGCCTTAACAGTCTCTGCGGACTGCTTATACAACGGAGCGTCCCGAGCGACGGACGTATGCTCCGCTAAAGACACATTTTGTACCACAACATCTGGTCCCAGATGTTGTTGTACGAGAGAGGGGCCTCTCTCGCTCACGGCCCGGCTGGACTTGGACGAGCTAGGAACCGGACTCAAAGGCTTCCTCCGTTCTCGCTTACTATCCGCCGTCACTGGGTGTGCATCTATTATGTTTATAGTGCTCGCATCACCCAAAATTTCCTCCTGAACCGCATCGGACGAACCCGGCTGCCGAACCATTCGGTGAGTGGACGCTACACCGGGCGAGCTAGCGGACGACATTTGTGTAATCTCCATGAGCACTTTTGCCACTAGCTCTGAATTCATTTGTGACGACGGACGCACACTTGTAGAAGATAACATGGAAACATCACCCTGTTCTGGTTCCTCTGAAATAGAAACTGAGAGAGTAGAGTGACCTTGCGGAGAAAGAGCCGGCATAGCCCTTTCTCCAGAAACAACATATCGTGACACACATTTCCAATGTTTCTCATCCCAATATTCACATATAGGACAGGGATTAATGCGAGAACACTGACTACAATTAATACAATGATCATGAAAGTCAGAGGAAGATTTCTTCCTATTACATTTTGAACAATGTCCCTTCATTGTGAAAGAACAACAATAAGTCCTAGTTACTCGCAAAAACCCCTGACACAAAGATACATAATAACATGATCCATTAATAAATGAAAAAACAATTGCAAATCAAAATAATTTTGAAAAAATATTTTTTCAGCGAAGCCCAAGTTGCTGAAAAGTAACGTTGAGCCCCGATGGATCCGATGGCAAAGTGTGGTAAAAAATTTTAAATTTATATTAAATAATTAATGAGACACTTACGGATAATATAAATGTATCTTATAGTGAGATAAACTACAGCAAAGGCAAACAGCCCCCCTCAAAAAAGGCTGTTGCCAATGTAAACAAACAGTGTAAAAACACCAGAAAACATGACTCCAGGCACTGAAAAAACTGGCCCGGAATCAGTCATCAAATTACACTCTATCTGATGCAAAACAGAGACTCCCAGGGGAGAATCTGCAGAACATCAGATGGAAGATGCAGAACACAAACGTTATACACCCATGGGTGAAAACGTAACTATGGGGAAAATAACAGAAAACATTCTGTAACCAAGCAACTCTCCCAGGAATTTTTAGAAATGAAATTTCTCAAAAATATGCCAAAAGCATGGGAGAATTGCAAGGGGGGACTTTAGAAGGCTAGGGGAGAGGAAACACTGAATAAGCAGTGCAACATTTAGCAAGAATGACAACAAGAGGCCCATGCCTCGAAAATAGGCAACTTAACATAATTTCATCAAAAAATTTTAAGTACAGCCCTGATTATTTTTTGTCACTTCTTTTTCCTCTCCTCCTTCTATCCTCCTTAGAATCACATTTTCTCCAAAAATTACGTGTCTGGCATCCTTTAAACTGAGATTTACAAGCACAAAGATCAGTGAGATGTTGACTGATGAAGGGCCAAACAGAGAATGATAATTGGCGCCAATTTCGGGACGTCTGCGTCACTGCGCATGCGCAGTAGAGGCGTAGTATGGAGGTCCTTTAGGACATGATTTCTTTTTGTTTTGGATGCAAATTTTGGGGATTGGGGGGCCAAATTTGTGTTTGGCCCTGGTTTTGTTAGAGTTAGCACCAGCTAAGTCTGGGTCATTGGTACAGTATAAAAATATAGAAATTTTGGGAGGGGCAAATATTCTTGCCCCTCCCATAATGACGGCAAATATAGCCCCTCAAACTTCTCTTGAACAAATCTGAGTCTACACCTCAAAAGGAAGCTGCACACAAAATATCAAGTCTCTGCTACTGCTGGTTCATGAGAAGAAGATTTCAGCACACTTTTTGGGTGTGGCCCTACCAAGGGCGAGGCAACTTGATTTGAACAAAATCAAATTGCGATGTCATAACAAACTGTTATCTCAAATATCAATTAAATTGGTTCAGTGGTTTGGGAGGAGAAGACGCAAACACCATGTCCACAGACGCCGGGCACCGGACGACGGACAGTGAGTGATCACTATAGCTCTCCTGACTGAAAGTCAGGTGAGCTAACAAGCTATGAGAAGAGCTGATAGATGCTTCCTGAATATGAGTTCAAAATAGAAAGCACGGCAGCAATAATAGTACAATTGAGGAAAACTGCATCAAACAACTGTAGCTGTCAAATTTTCAGTAAAAACAGATTATGTACAAGACTGAAAATAATTTTTGTTTCGGCATGTGTTATACTCACACTCAGGTGGATCTCTTGATGACTCTGTCAAACAATATCCTTCAATATGCCATACACATACAAATCCCAAACTGTCACCAGTAAACAGCAGTGTGTTGGCTTTATTTGTGTCCATTGAACTAACTTGAGCACCTTTTAATTTTGACTGGAAATAGAACCATGAAACAATGAAGCCATGATTTTTTTTTACATTTAAGTTTTTGATCCACTTGTTATTTTTCTCAAAACCATGTTTGAAATATATTTTAATTTTGGAGGATGCACGGCACATTAACATTTTGAATAACTGATCTAATCAAACACAGATTAATCTCTTAAAAAAATCTAAAAAAAAATGTCAACAAAAAGACTTGCATATAAATTTACTCCCACTCTACAACACAGAGGGTATAAATTGTCACACATGTCAATCTGTGAATATATCTTTAACCCTTTACCCAATGCCCAGGATATTATAAATTCAAAGTAATTTGTATACTTTTTATACTTACAAATGGCCCAGACTAGCTGGTGCTGACTCAAACATATCCAGGGCCAAACACAAATTTTGCCCCCCAATCCCCAAAATTTGCATGTAAAACTGAAAAAATCATGTCCTAACTGGTCCTCCATACTTTTGCGAACTGCGCAGTATCCAGGAAGACACCGAAATTGGCATCAACCAGCATTCTTTCTAGAAACTGCCTGCTAAATGTTGTCAACAGCAGGGAGGTATGAGTGCCCACTCATGGGAGCGCCATCCCTGTCTGGACCATTGGTAAGTATAAAAAATATTCAAATTACTTTGAATTTATAATATTTTTATACAACAACCAATGGCCCAGACTAGCTGAATCGTAAAAAGGCTGGAGAACCAAGGACATAGAGGAAAATCCAATTACTCAATCAATTCTTAAAGGATAGCTCCTACAGGAGAATAGGAGAGAAAGGAATTATATATGTCTTTCTCATTTACGAGAAACAAGAAAGACATAACACCAACAATGTAATTGAACATTACATAATATATAATTCTCCATTTAATGCCAGCATAACCCATTATGCTAATTCGGTGAAGGGAAGTCAATATATAAAGACAGTCCAGAGAATGAGACTCTTTATACTCATTTAAAAGTGTCTGAGGATTGTATATTAATGCCCGTTTGACACATGACATATACAAATGCTTCCCAGTGAGCTGCACTTTAAAAACAATACATAAATGAGACATATTAATTATGCTTCACACTGAGCTACACATTAAAACCATCCCAGCAGTGACTCGGGACTACTGACACCAAAGGAGGTCTTCCCTTGCTTTTCACTAAAAAGCCAGATGATCATAAGGGAAAAAAACGTCCCCCCCCCCCCCTTCCCTTTGTTCTGAGGTACATGACCTCAGAACGAAGAGGGCAGCAGAACAGCGTCACTGCTGGAATGGGTTGCCTAAATAACTATAGATATAATCATTTAGTGGATGACATTCTGAGCAACAGATAGAGGATCTAAACATCTAAGGTCACAGGAGATGGACTCTAAATTTCTAAGGAAAAACTTAGTAAATGTAGAAGGCTGTGTCCAGTATGCAGCTTTCATGAGATCAGTAATGGCTATACAGTTAGAAAAAGCCCAAGAAGTGGATAGCGCTCTAACTTCATGCACTGATATCTTATTAACCGAACGCTGATCCGAAGATAGACTTTCATAGGCAATGCGTATTGCCAACTGAATCCATCTAGCAAGTGAATGGACAGAAATATCTTTTCTGTTAGGAATCAATGATAAAAAGAAGTGGTTCCTTTCTTTTCTTATAAACTCTGATCGGCGTTTATATATGCACATAGACCTGACTGGACACAGCAGAGGTCTACGATTATCCGTAGATGGCAGAGACTTTATGATAATAGGCTCAGGCTGTTTATCTGAAGCTTGATTCTTAGCCAAAAATCCCACTTCTGTAGTTAAAGTGATGGCATTACAGACACTACGGTAGTGAGAATTGTCAACTGATAAAGCATGAAGTTCACTAACTATTCTAGCGGAAGCAAAGGCTAAGAAATGCTGTTTTATAGGTCAAGAATTTGAACTCAACAACGTCTAACGGCTCAAACAGAGCTTCTTTAAGCTTCAACAGAACCCAAGCTAAATTCCACTTAGGAATTAATCTGAGGGTTCTAGGTCTATTTATAGAGAAATTTCTAACTAGTTTGGATAATGAAGCATTAGATCCAATTGCCAAGTTATCATGATGAGCGTAAGTGTCTGATAACATAGACCTATAGCCCTTAATAGTGACGGGCTGCAGTTTGAGAACGTCAAACAGGTAGACCAAAAGTTGGCAATATCCGGTATGGACGGATCATAGACGTCTATCGACTGATCCTTACACCAACAGAAGAAAACCTTCCATTTTGCTGCGTAATTCAGCGAAGAGGAGGACCTCCTGCAGTTAGAAATTGCGTTCACTGCTCGTCCTGTAAATTGCTTGCCATGCAAGGACTGCACAACAGAAATATGTCAAGGTTGAGACCTTGCGGGTTGTGATGCAGTGTTTGTGACTTCCCTTGATA
Organism: Pictodentalium vernedei; assembly: GCA_031216915.1. Classification (NCBI taxonomy): domain Eukaryota; kingdom Metazoa; phylum Mollusca; class Scaphopoda; order Dentaliida; family Dentaliidae; genus Pictodentalium; species Pictodentalium vernedei. The sequence goes on along the minus strand of CM062297.1, from coordinate 507,913,654 downwards.
AAGAAGGTCCTCCAGCAGAGGAAGCTTCCGGAGATCTTGCAACGAGACTGTTTGATTTTTAACAGAATCTGCTGAATCAACAGAGTTGGAGGATACGCATATCCTATCATTCCATCCCATGAGATTGACAGGGCGTCTACTGCGTAGGCTCGATGATCTAGACATGGCGACACATAAGTTGGCAACTGATTGTTGAGGTGTGTCACAAACAAATCTATCACAGGTCGATCCCACTGGTAGCAAATCTGTCTGAATACTCGCTTGTTGAGAGTACACTCCGATGACAACAGGCGACCTTTTCAAGAGAGCGAGTCTGCTAGTCTGTTCAGACGACCCGGTATATGACGGACCGATAGATGAACATGATGCTTCATGACATACAGAAGAATTTTTTCTGTCAGTTCGCATAACGGAATCGAATGCGTGCCTCCCTGGTTCCTGATGTACGCTACTACTGTCGAGTTGTCTGACAATATCTGAACATGAGTGTCCCCTATAATGTGAATCCAATGTTGTAGCGCTAACCATATTGACATCATCTCTTTGATGTTTATGTGTTTCTCCAGGAACCGAGGTTCCCAAAGACCCTGACACTTCGAGTCTGTCAGGCTCAGGGTCATGCCCCCACCTGTTTAACTCGCATCCGTCTTAATCGTCAAAGCCAGATCCGGCAGCTGTAGCAGAACTCCCTGAGTTAACCACTGAATATCTGCCCAAATCTGAACCTTTTGTTTTATCAGGTCCGTTAAAACAACAATGGTCTCGAGCGAATGTGACTTTACACTTCAGTTCTGAGTAAAGAATATCTGGAGGGGACGTGTGCACAAGCAGCCCATTGGAATAAGATCCGTAGCCGCTCCGCACAACCCCATCAGATGCATAAATTCCCTCACTGTTAATGCATCTGAGTGTAGACAGAAATGAGCATAACAATTGACTAATTTCGCTCTGGGTAACGAAAGACAAACCAGATTGTTGTGAGTCTCGAAGCTCATCCCCAAGTGAATGAAGACTGGGATGGAGCTAGATCTGACTTCTTCTCGTTTACGATGAAGCTGAGATGTCGGAGCAGGAGAAGCAGACTCTGAACATCATTCTGAAGAGTAGTTTTGTTGCCGTATCTCTGAAGAATGTCGTCCAAGTAAGCCGACGTTACTCCAGACGAATGAGCTCAGAAGAGAGAAATTACCGAGTTCATTACTCGAGTAAACTCCCAGGAAGCTAGATTCAGACTGAAGCACATCGCTCAAAACTGATATACTATCCCTTGAACGGCGAACTGTAGGTACTTTCTGAATGCCGGATGTACCAGGACATGAAAGTACGCATCCTTTAGATCTATGTTTGCCGCATAGTCGTTCACTCGAATGCTCGCTCTTACTGACCGAATGGTCTCCATATAGAACTTTGGAGCTACGATAAGTTTGTTTATCCAGCTCAAGTCTATTACCGGTTGGAATAAGCCGTCTGGCTTTGTTACGAGAAACAGGTGACTGTAGAATCCTAGAGAATTTTGATTCTCGATGACCTCTATTGCTTCCTTTGCCAAAAGAGCCTGTACCTCTGATAGGAGAGACTCTCTTTTGCAAGGATTTGATGGATGTTTTGTCCATCGCGGACATCCTGTTAGTGGTGTTTTTACTCGGAAAGATAGCTGTAGGCCGTCCGAGACCACACCTCCCACCCACTGGTCTTCCGTAATTGTTATCCAGTTTGTTGCGAATCTTGATAACCTTCCACCAACTGGCAAGCCATAACCAATGAAAGCTTATCCTCAAAAATTTTGTGTCCAGATACCAGGGCGACCTGTAGAGAGTTTTTCACCTTGTCCTCTATTAAAGATGCCGACGCAAGGGTTCTGTCACATCTGATTAACTCCAAATTGGGGGCGCGGTGGCTCAGTAGGTAGAGGTGCAGGCTGCAAGCCGAAAGGTCCTCGGTTCGAATCCCACCTGCGGCACCGCGTTGTGTCCTTGGGCAAGACACTTCACCTCCATTGCCTACGTGGGGGCACGGTGACGCTGTGTACTAAGGCGTACTGCACGTCGATGGTGCACTTGTCTTCAACCAATGCTAACCCTGCTTGTGTGGAGTTCGTATGTTGGGGAGCTGACAGTTGCTCGGTGGTTCTCTCCTGCTTCCTCCATCCGTAAAACTGTCATGGTCATGATTAGCCATTGTGCAGAAATATGTGACCTTAAACACCACTAAATAAATAAATAAATAAATAAATATAACTCCAAATTAGCCACTGTTAAGACGGAGTTATACGTGGTAAACATAATAGCCCTGGAAAGAACTCTTAAAGAGGTACGAACGTCCTAAATTCCTTTCCATTGAGGCATTGCACCACAGCTATTGAAAGGTGATCTGCATAAGACAGAGCATCTAAATTTGCTCCGTTTGAAGAAACTGCCATCTCATTTGTGTACGAGAGAATAGTGAATGTTGAAGGCAAGGACATGTCTAGATCCTCAGCCTGCTCATCCAAACATAGAGGAACTCTCTGTACATCTTCACAGACAGTTTTAAATGAACGTGGTCCAACAAACGGTAAATTAATGGAAGATGATGACAAGAAACCACCTTTCTTCTTCCCACTGGAAAGTTTGAATATGGCATCGTCTAAATGGCCAAAGGCCTGCGACACCTGTCTAGACTGAACCGGAAAAGACAGGATCTCCTCCTTTGTCCGGATAAAGTCTGTGTCCAACGACGCCAGTGGTTTCTTCCTAGTAGTTGCAGAATTCTGATTTGCCGGAACAAATTCAGGGTAGTATTGATGGATTAAATCCATCGCATCCATGTGCTGTTCTGAAAGGGAAGGGTAATCTTCCTCCATATCCCTTTCACCATCCGACTGAATCAGTTGAGACTCACGGTCAGCGGCATCTGAACATGCAGATGACTGGACCAAACCAGCACCATCCGACAGCTCAGTTTCTGAGACTGCCATAGACTGCTCCTGCACTTGCTGGGATGCTGCGATGAGCTGCGCAATCTGCAACAGCAAGTCCATTACAGAGGCCTGAGGAGCAGCGGTCTTCTGTTTTTTGGCTGCCGGCTGCTCCTGTGACGATGTGTCCGAGACGGCTCTTTTCTTCGGACGTCCCGATAAATGAGGCCTCGTCTTCTTAGCTACTGGATGGTCCGACTTCTTCGACAATGAGTGGTCGCCTTTCAGCGATGCACGCTGGATATCTGAAGTCGTGTAGCTGAAGTGCGGTCGTGTGTGCTTTAAAGATGCTGATGCAGAAGCCATAACTGTAGCCGATGCCGGCCACAAACTGAACGGAGCATCCCGGATGAGAGGTGCGGACGTATGCTCCGACTGACGCGAGTTTCTAATCACAACATCTGGCCTCAGATATTGTTGGGAAAGAGAGGGGCCTCTCTTGCTCGCGGGCCTTTCAGACCTCATTGAGCTTTCCACTGAACTTGCTGGCTTCTTCCTCTGTTCCTTCGTTGCTGGGTGAGCCTGTTTATATTTTAAGGTGCTCGCTCTACCCAATCCACTCCTCTCGACCGCAATGGACAAACCTGGTGTTACGGTACCCGTGGATGGAGTAACCGCTTCACTGGTCGAGCTAGCTGGCGACAAGGGACTGAAACCACCAGCTAGTGGTTTTTTGCCCTGTCTAATATTCATGAGCCCCTTTGCTGCTAGCTCTGCTTGATCATCTGAATGAGACGACGACAGCACACTATCTCTAGCCATCACGTAAACCTCACCATGTTCTTCTTCCTCTGAAAAAGAAACTGAGAAACAAGATTGACTTTGTGGTGAGAGGACCGGCATTGGCTCCTCGCCGCTAACAACGTACCGTGACACCCGTCTCCAACATTTGTCATCCCATCCGACACATGTTGAGCATGAATTAGTGGGAGTACATCGACTGCAAGCAAGGCAACAAGCATGTAAATCTGAGGATGACTTCCTCACCTTGCATTTTGAGCAATAAGCTTTCAAAATGAATCAAAATAAAGCTGATAGTACTCCCACCAACTCCACAATAAATGTATGAAGAAGATACATAATAAATAACATTCACAATATAAATCGAAAAATAATTTCCAAAAATAAAATTTTTCGAAAAATCTTGACAAGAGCCCAAGTTCCCCAATGGGAACAATGAGCCCAAATGTATCCCGATAGAGCCTAAGTGTGGACAAAAATTCCAAAAAATTAATTGCTACACTACTGGAATATTTAATGTATCTTACAACAATCCTACCATGATAATAAATAGGAAATTACATACATTTATAGAGCGTTGTCAATGTAAACAACATCAGAAGAAAAACCAGAAACAAGATTCTAGGCACTGAATAAAAAGGCCCAAAGTCAGTAACAGATTTGGAATTATCTGATGTAAAGCAAGATCTTCATCAGAAGAAAAAATGCTACATCGGATGCATGATGCATGACCAAAACACCTAAACACCCCTAGGGTGAGGACGCAACCATGGGGAAATATAGAATAAACATTCTGTATAACACGTCAAACTCCCAAGAAATTTATAAAAAAAAATTCAATAAAACAAGCCAAAAAGCTTGGGAGTTTAACTGGGGGCTTCAAGGAAGGATAGGGAAGGAAAACTTAACAAACAGTGGAAAAATCATCAGCAAGAATGATGTCGTCAGGCCCATGTCACAAAATTGGTAAAACATGAAATAATTTTTGTAAAAATGATAAATTTATAGTAATTTGTATATTTTTATACTTACCAATGGCCGAGACATAGCTGGTGCTAACTCTAAAATATCTAGGGCCAAAAACAAATTTTGCCCCCCCAATCCCCAAAATTTGCATGCAAAACCAAAAATTATAATGCTATCTGGTCCTCCATACATTTACTCTCTGCACATGGGCAGACGTCAGGAAGTGACCGGAATTGGCGCCAACACCATTCTTTGTAAAAGGGAGTATTACATAACAAGAGCTCACGTATCGCTGAAGCAATACAATGTCCCCTACCGGACTAATGAGCATTAATAATTATACAAATGTTTTTACTTAGATGTGATCAGCATGAATTCCGTTGAAGCGTTTCCAAAAAAAGTCTGGAAAACTGATATTTTGGCGCTTTTCCATCTTTCCAAGGGCCATAACTCACACAAGAATAATGCAATCAGCATGAAACTTAAACTTGATCTGTAAGTCATCGTTCCATAGTAGGTTACCAAGAATGAAATCATTCGGTTGAAGCATTTCCAAAAAAAGTTCGGAAAACTAAAGTGTGACTGACAGACTGACGGATGGACAGAGTGCAAATGAAACTTTGAAACTTTATCTGTAAGTCATCGTTCTATAGTGGGTTACCAAAAATGAAATCATTCCATTGAAGCGTTTCCAAAAAAAAGTCTGGAAAGTTAAAAAATTTATAGTAATTTATATATTTTTTATACTTACCAATGACCCAGACATAGCTGGTGCTAACTCTTAAAATATAGGGCCAAACACAAATTTTGCCCCCCAATCCCCAAAATTTGCATCTAAAACCAAAGAAAACATGTCCTGAATGGCCCTCCACACTTCACCTCTACTGCGCATGCGCAGTGTCAAGGACGTTCCGAAATTGGCGCCATTAATCATTCTAATAACCAGTGCCTGGTAAGAGCTATGTACTCAGCGGGGAGGTATGAGTTCCCAACTCCTGGGAGGGCCATCCCCGTCTGGGTCATTGGTAAGTATAAAAAATATATAAATTACTATAAATTTTTTAACATTTTTATATTGTACCAATGACCCATACATAGCTGAATAGTAAAAAGGCTGGAGGGCCAAGGACATAGAGCAAGATGGAATACGCTCAATTATATAAAATAGAGTCATCCCCTCTAGGGAAAAAGAAGTATTAGGCCTTACATGTATCTTTCTTATTTATGATAAATTAGAAAGATACAACACCTTCCAAAATTGAGCATCATACATCCATGTACTCTATTGATATCTAGTATAATCCTTATACTAATAATTTTTAAAGTAAGCCAATAAATAAAGTAAGTCTAGAGAATAGAGACTCTTTATACTCCTTAAAAGTGTCTGAGGATTGTATAATAATGTCCGTTGACACGTGCTATATTCAACAGCTATACTTTAAAAACTAAGACCTGAATGAATTTTTAAAACATAAACTTCTCACTAAACAACCATCCCAATAACAGCTCAGAATTACTAACTCCGGAGGAGGTATCCCCTTGTTTTCATAGTAAAACAGGTGACCCAAGGGAACACCCTCCCCCCCCCCCTTTTTCTTGCCCTGGGTCAAATAGCCCAGAGCGAAGAGGGCAGCAGAATGCAGTCACTGCCGAAACAGACAGCCTACCTAGCTATAGTAGCAACTGTTAAGTGAATGACATTCTGAGCAGTAGATAATAGACCTAACAATAGAGGCCTCCAGAAATGGACTCAATATTTCTGAGATAAAAATTCATGAATGTGGATGGCTGAGCGCAATGAGCAGCCTTCAAAAATCTATAATAGCGACACTATTAATGTAAGCCCAAGATGTAGAAGAACTCTTACTTCATGAGCCGAAATCTCAAACACAACTGCTGAGTCAATGATATACCATAAGCAGTATCGATAGTTAATTGAATCCATTAGCAATAGAATGGAGCGTAAAAACCTTCTATTAGGCATCAAAGACAGAAGAAGCTTATGCCCGTAGTAATAAACAGATATCTGTTTATAAATACATAAACTCTAACCGGACAGAGTAAAGGCCTATGCCCGTACAAAGACGGAAGGACCTTAATAACAATAGGTTCCGGATATTAATTAGGAGCCTGACTCTAATGCAAAAATCCAACCTAAATAGTAAAGGAAGTAGTGATTCCGAAACTACGAAAGTGAAAATCATCCACCGATAGTGCATGAAACTCACTGACTCTTCAGTAAAAGAGAAGCCAACAGAATTACTGTCTAAAAGGTCAGAATTTGAAAACTACTGTTTCCAGAGGCTCAAATGATTACTTAGCTAAATAAGAACCGAAGTTAAATTCCATATAGGAATTTAATCTAATGATTCTAAGTCTATTTATCGAAAAGTTACTAACTGACTTAGATAAAGAGACATAAGACTCAATTGTAAACTATCATAGAGTGCATAGGTATGAGGTAACATAAACCTATAACCTTAATAATAACAGGCTGCAGTAGATCTTGTCAAACAAGTATACTAAAAAGTTGCAATGACTAGTATGGAGGGATCAACAATATCAACATAGTGATCCCTACACCAACGACGGAAGAGCCTCCACTTTAGCCGCATAGTATAGCGAAGAAGAGGTTCTCCTATAGTAAGAAATCACGTCCAAAGCTCGTCCAGTACAATGCTTACAATGCAATAAGGACCACACAACGGAATACGTGAAGGTTGAGACCTTGCGGGTTGTGATAAAGATGACACGATTTTACCCAGCGAAAAAAGATCCTCTCATGGAGGAAGATTTCGCGTTAAGTCCCACAGTAGACATCAGAGTAAATTTACCCACGGCCTCTGTGAAGACAGAGATGCTATCAACAGAAATGTATTGTGGTTGTTTATCTTAGCAATACTTGCTGAAACAACAGCGCAGGAGGATACGCATATCCTATCATTCCGTCCTATTAGATCAATAGAGCGTTAACAACATAAGCTCCGAGATCCGGACAAGCAAACACATACGTCTGCAATAGACAAGCAAGTTGTGTCGTAAATAAATTATCATTGGGCGCTCCCATTGATAGCAAATCTGATTGAATACTTGTTTGTTGAGAGTCCATTCAGACGGCAACAAGCGACCCATAAGTGAACGGGAGTCCGGTAATACAATCAGACGACCCGGAATATGACGGACTGAAGCAGAACTTGGTGTACTATAACAAACAGAAGGATTCTTTCCATTAAATTGAATAACGGAAACGAATGAGTGCCTCCCTGGTTCCACAGATACGCCACTACTGTCGAATTAACGGACAGGATTTGGACATGCGTTTCTGAATAACGTTCATCCAATGACATAAAGCAAGCCTAAAAAAACATTATTCCGTGGAAGATAAGTGCTTGCTTAGAGACTGCGGAACCCAAAGACCCTGGCACTTCGAATCTGCTGGGATCAATATTATATCCCAACCTGTTTGACTGGCAACCGTCATAATATAAAACTCGGATCCGGCAACTGCAGTGGCACTCTCTGAGTCAACCACCGAATGTTTGCCCCAGTCTGAATCTCTTGCTACACTAGATAGACAAGAGAACGTGTAAATCGAGCAATTCATGGATTGCTGAAAAGTTGCCGTCGAAGAGAAGCTTCTCCGAGAACGAAGCGACTCTGAGAGAGTTCTTCACCTTACTATCCACGCGCGTGGATGTAGCTAGGGCTGCGTCACGTCTAACCAACTCCAAGCAGCCACTGAAGGGCAGATTTATACGTGAACAAACTACTGCCCTCAAAAGAAATCACATTGAGGATAATATCCCGGAATTCTTTCTCTTGAAGACGTAATGATAACGCCTCAGTAAGGTGGATTACGTTTGATAAAGCGTCTAAGTCTATTAGACATCATTGTCGTTTCCAACATTGTGGTTGGAAAAGACATAGACGGCGAAAAAGAATATTTCCAGTCTTTAACCACGCCGTCTAGACGCATATGAACTCTCGGTATGCCCTGTTCTGCCAAAATAAATTATACGTATAAATGATAAAAGGCAGAAATGAGCATTGCGGACAAGAAACTAAACTATCATGCTTGGTAGCAGGCTTATATATATATATATAGCGTCGATAAATAATACACATGTTCTAATGACATTATTGGACTGTGTCGGTAAGTCAGGGACAAAGTCCCTGAACCGATCAAAAATTCCGTGTCCAATGACGCTGTAAGTCTCTTATCCAACATCGCAGCAATGTAGTCCGAAATAACAATCACTGGAAGATAATGCCGGAAGATAAGTATGGCAGCTTCCGATGCTACAAAAGGGAAAACTCGAAATCTTTCGAATCCCTTTCGCCATCCTGTCGGACCCTATAAAGCGTTCGGTCGTCCGTACCTGATGCAACCGCGGACCACACCGACCCAGCGCCGTCAGATAATTCCTGATTCGACCAAGAAACTGTCGATTGCTGGGATGCTGCGAAAAAACTGTGCTAACTCGGATAGCATGTCCATCACTGAGGCCTGTGGAGAACCGGTCCTACGATGCATTGCCGCTGGAAGTTCCATGATCGTTACCCCATGCATACTACTATTATGCGAGCGAACGGAGTGTATAGGCCTCGTGTCCCTTGGCTACCGCATGGCGTGACCTGTTCGCCGTGGAATCACTGAATGACGAAACTGATCGGATACTCGAGGTCACGTAGCCAATGTGCGGTCGTGTGCCCTGCTGTGAGGATGAGGAAGTATTATCGACAGTCTCTCGGACTGTCAATATAACGGAGCGTCCCGAGCGACGGACATATGCTCCGAATGTAAAATATCTGAACCACAACATGCGGTCCCCTATGTTGTTGGACGAGAGAGGGACCTCTCTCGCTCACAGCCCGGACGGACCTGGACAAGCCAGGAACCGGACTAACAGGCTTCCTCCGATCTGTCCTCAATCCGCCGTCACTGGGTGAGTACTAAAGTAATTATAGTGCTCGCATCACCCAAATCTCCTTCCTAGACCGCAACGGACGAACCCGGCAGCCGAACCATTCGATGAATGTACGCCACACCGGGTGAGCTAGCAAATGTCACTCCGTCGATCCTACAAGGGACCTCTTAGGCGATAGACATATTCCATGAGCACTTATTGCCGCTAGCTCTTCATTAACTATGACGACAGAGGGACACTTTTGAAAGACATCTCCGTAACTTTGCGAACAAGAAACCAGAAATGCTTGGTAATAGCAAGCATATAATAATAAATATATAGCGTCGTTCAATAATTCGAAAGTTTGTGTGACATTATTGGACTATGTCGGAACTGAGGGACGAAGTCCCTGAACCGAACCCAAAATTTCTAAGTCCACCGACGCTATCAGTTTCTTATCCGGCATCGCAGCATTCTGGTCCGACGAAAGAACCTGCAGAAGATCAAGTCAGATGACATACACAACAGCATATGTTGTTCCGAAAGGGAAAGCTCGAAATCCTCCGAATCCCTTTCGGTATCCCGTCGGACCGGATGAAATTTTCGGACGTCTGTACCCGCTTCCGCGGAGCGTCCCGACCCAGCATTGTCGGATAAAACATATGTGACAGATTCAGTTGTTGCTGGGATGCTGCGATAAGCTGTGCTATTTAGGATAGCACGTCCGTCCCCGAGGCCTGTGCAGTAGCGGTCTTACGATGCATTGCCGCCGGAAGCTCCGTGTACGTTGACTCCCGCACACTTTCCTATGCGAACGTCCAGAGTCTGCAGGCCTCGTGTCCCTGGCTACCGGATGGTGTGACCTGGTCGCCGATGATTCTCTGACTGGCGAAGCTGACTGGATATCCGAGGTCAAGTAGCCAAGAGCGGTCGTGTGCGCTACCATGAGAATGAGGAAGCCTTATTGACAGTCTCTCCGGACTGACTATATGTCGGAGCGTCTCGAGCGACGGACGTATGCTCTGAATGCGAAACATTTTGTACCACAACATCTGGGGCCAGATGTTGTTGTACGAGAGAGGGGCCTCTCTCGAACGCCGTCCGGATGGACCAGAACGAGCTATGAACCGGACTAAAAGGCTTCCTCCGTTCTCCCTCTAATCCGCTGTCACTGGGTGTGCATTTGGTTGATTTATAGTGTTCGCATCACCCCAAAACTCCTTCTAGACTGCAACGGACGAACCCGGCTGCCGAACCATTCGATGAATGGACGCTACACCGGGCGAGCTAGCGGACGTCAAAGGCCGTCGAACCTACTAGGGTCCTCTTAGGCAACTGGCGTATTTACATGAGCACTTTTCCGCTAGCCCTTCAATAATTGTGACGACGGAGGCACACTGTTGGAAGACATCACAGATACATCACCCTAATCTTGATCGTCTGAAATAGAAATTGATAAAGTAGAGTGACCCTGCGGGGAAAGGACCGGAATGTCCAATTCCCCACTAACATACCGTGACATACGCTTCCCGTGTTGTCATCGAAATCATCAGATACAGAACAGGAGTTAATGCGAGTACACTGACCACATATAGAATGATTATAAAAGTCAGAGGAAGACTTCCTCTTATTACAATTGATCAAAATCCTTTCAATGTGAAAAGAAAACAAAGTCCTGGTACTCGCACCAACCCCTGACAATCAAAATACATAATAATAATATGATCCATTAACATAAAAAAAATATGTCGGTTGCTGGGATGCTGCGATAAGATGTGCTATTTGAGCAAGCACGTCTGACATCGAGGCCTGCGGAGGCGCAGTCTTTCGCTGCTTCGCCGAGGGCAGCTCCGCATCTAGTGACTCCCGCATACTCTTCCTATGCGAACGTCCGGAGTCAACCGGCCTCGTGTCCCTGGCTACCGGATGGCGTGACCTGGTCGCCGAAGAATCCCTGATTGGCGAAGCTGGTAGAATATCGGCGGTCACGTAGCCAAGGTGCGGTCGTGTGCGCTGGTGAGAGGAAGAAGAAGCCTGAGCAGTCTCAGCGGACTGCCTATACAACGGAGCGTCCCGAGCGATGGACGTGTGCTCCGCTAACGACACATTTTGTACCACAACATCTGGTCCCAGATGTTGTTGTATGAGAGAGGGGCCTCTCTCGCTCGCGGCCCGGCTGGACCTGGACGAGCTAGGAACCGGACTAGAAGGCTTCCTCTGATCTCTCCTACTATCCGTCGTCACTGGGAGTGCACCTTGAATGTTTATAGTGCTCGCATCACCCAACATTTCCTCCTGGATTGCATCGGACGAACCTGGCTGCTGAACCATTCGGTGAATGGACACTACACCGGGTGAGCCAGTGGACGACAGCGCCGTCGATCCTACTAGGGACCTCTTAGGCAACTGTCGTATCTCCATGAGCACTTTTGCCGCTAGCTCTGCATTCAATTGTGACTACGGAAGCGCACTTGCGGAAGATAACATGGAAACATCACCCTGTTCTTGTTCCTCTGAAATAGAAACTGATAGAGTAGAGTGACCCTGCAGAGAAAGGGCCGGCATAGCCCTCTCTCCACTAACAACATATCGTGACACACGTTTCCAATGTTTGTCATCCCAATATTGACATATTGAACAGGAGTTCGTGCGAGTACACTGACTACAATTAATACAATGATCATGAAAGTCAGAGGAAGATTTCTTCCTATTACAATTTGAACAATATCCTTTCATTGAGAAAAGTCAACAACAAGTCCTAGTACTCGCACAAACCCCTAAACACAAAGATACATAATAACATGATCCATTAATATTGAAAAAACAATTGAAAATCAAAATAATTTTTGAAAAATATTTTTTCAGAACAGCCCAAGTTTCTGAAAAGTAACGTTGAGCCCCAATGGATCCCAAGCCTAAGTGTGGACAAAAATTTTAAAAATAATTTAAACAATTTATGCAACACTTACGAACAATAATAATGTATCTAGTTATGATTAAATTAACATCAAGATATTATTTTCAAGAAATCCCCCCCTCACACAGAGAGCTGTTGTAAATGTAAACAATGAGTGTAAAAACACTAAAATAAGACTCCAGGCACCCAGGCCCGAAATCAGTTACCCAAAATACACTATCTGATGCAAAACAGAGACTTCCAGGGAAGAAACTGCAGAACATCAGATGGTAGATGCAGAACACAACGCCTAACCACCCGTAGGTGAAGACGTAAACATGAGGAAAAGAACAGAATTCATTCTGTTATTCAGCTAAAACTCCCAAGAAATTTTAGTAATAATAATTACAGAAACTATGCCAAAAGCATGGGAGAATAGCAAAAGGGGACTTAAAGGAAAGGGAGAGAGGAAAACACTGAAAAATCAGTGTAACTAAATAACAAGAATGACAACAAAATGGCTGCTGCCTCGAAAATAGGTAACTTAACATAATTTCATTAAAAAATTTTAAGTTACAGCCCTGATAATATTCTGTCACACATTTTTCCTCTCCTCCTTCTCTATCCTCCTTAGAATCACCATTTCACTAATATTTATGTGTCTGGCATCATTTAAACTGAGATTTACAAGCACAAAGATCAGTCAGATGTTAACTGATGACGGGCCAAACTTAGAATGATTAATGGCTCCAATTTCGGAACGTCCTTGACACTGCGCATGCGCAGTAGAGGTGAAGTGTGGAGGGCCATTCAGGACATGTTTTCTTTGGTTTTAGATGCAAATTTTGGGGATTGGGGGGCAAAATTTGTGTTTGGCCCTATATTTTAAGAGTTAGTACCAGCTATGTCTGGGTCATTGGTACAGTATAAAAATACTGATATTTTGGCGCTTTTCCATATTTCCAAGGGCCATAACTCACACAAGAATAATGCAATCAGCATGAAACTCAAACTTGATCTGTAAGGCATCGTTCTATAGTAGGTCCAAAAATGAAATCATTCCATTGAAGCGTATCCAAAAAAAAGTCCGGAAAACTAAAGTGTGACTGACAAACTGACAGACTGACGGATGGACAGAGTGCAAACCTATAGTCCCCTCCGGCAATGCCGGTAGGGGACTAAAAAGCACAAAAGTCAGTTTGTTGGTATCTGACAAGGGCCAAACAAAGAATGGTGTTGGTACCAATTCCAGTCACTTCCTGATGTCTGCAAATGCGCAGAGAGTAAATGTATGGAGGACCAGATAGGACTTTTAATTTTCAGTTTTACATGCAAATTTTGGGGATGGGGGGGGGGGGGGGGAGGGAAAATTTGTGTTTGGCCCTAGATATTTTACAGTTAGCACAAGCTATGTCTAGGCCATTGGTATAAAGTGTAAAAATATTATAAAGTTACAAAGTTACAGCCCTGAATGTTTCCAACCACCGTTTTCTCCTTCCATGATCCAAATGTGTCCTTGGATCCATCAAAATTACCATTGATTTGTGTCTGGCATCATTAAAACTGAGATTTAAAAGCACAGATGTCAGTTTGTTGTTACTGACAGGAGGACCAAACAAAGAATGATGGTGTCTTCCTGGATACAGTGCATGCACAGTTTGCTAAAGTATGGAGGACCAGTTTGGACATAATTTTTTCAGTTTTACATGCAAATTTTGGGGATTGGGGGGGGGGGGGGGGGGCAAAATTTGTGTTTGGCCCTGGATATTTTTGAGTTAGCACCAGCTAGTCTGGGCCACTGGTTGGTGTATAAAAATATCAAAATTTATTATATTAATTAGTTTCAAAATTTTTAAAACATTTCAACAAAACCATATGCTGTGACCCCTCACTGGAATGAGCTCCACAAGTTCGTTCCAATAAGTGGTCACATGTAGTTTTGATGAAAGGTTTTGAAAAATATATAAATTTTTTTAACTGCTTGATTTACAAATTATGCTGATGGATGTTGCAGATTCATTAGAAAAAGGGTTAACCAATGCACTCAATAGCAAAATTTGTTATTTTAATATTTGTTTCCACACTACTCAGAAAATTTAAATAGAACCATACCAAGTGACCCCTCATTGGAATGAGCTTCCTATCATGGGGTCACATGATATGGTTTTGTTGAAACTTTTAAAAATTTTTTTTTTTAGCTGCACAGTTTATATAAAATGTGGGTGGATACTGTTAATTTGTTAGACAAGAGTTAATGTAACACTTGACTCCAGTTTTCTTAGACAGTATGTTTCAAAGTTTCAAATTTTTATTCAAGATTCAAACCAGAGGCCAAGTTCAGTTTTCAGTGTTTTAGTGAGTACAATTCCATACTTATGGCATTTGATAATATAATACTTTGATACTATGTGGTTTCCATTTGGTTTAAATTTAAAAGTCGTAGCTCACTGTGTCCAATTGTGTGAACGTTCAGATGCTAAACTGTATTTCTTTTAACCCTTTACCTAACACGAAAGGAGACAACACTTGCAAACAAAATTCTTGAATAAATAATGTTTTCAATTTTTGTGTCATAAACATAGCTTATGACCCCTCACTGGAACAAGCTCAACAAGCTCGTTCCAATGTGGGGTCATAAGCTATGTTTTTGAAACAAAAAGTATACAAGTATAGAGGTAGTGATATAATGGAATATCAGGACACTTGTCGGGGCCCTTAAGGGTTAAAGACTTAGTTTATTCAAAGCATAGTTGATCAACCCTCACTAAAATGAGATTAACTCTTTACCTAATGAATCGGCCACATCCACCTGCATAAAATACAAATTCAGCAGTTGAAAAAAAAATCGAAATATTTCAACAGAACTAGATTATGTGACCCCTCATAAACGAAATCATCAAACTTGTTCCAATGAGTGGTCACTTGATATGGTTTTCTTGAAATTTCTTTAAGAATTTGAAATAACATTTAAAATAATAATTTTGATATTATCAGCATTTGGGTAAGGGGTTAACATGCTTGCTTGTTCCAATGGCTGACCATAAAAAATAAAATGAATGCTGAATAGTTTAATTTGTTTATTTGGTGGATTTTGTTTGTTAAACTTCTGCCCACTGTTCTATTAATTTCAAGCAGTTAATGTTTCCCATAATGCAACTAAGAATTTAACCAATTAAATTCTTTTAATTCCTGTTTGCATTTTGAGAAAATTTGCTGCTTGAAATTCAGGTCTTTTGACATCAGTGCATAGAGGATTAAGGAGTGGGTTAATTCAATTCAAACTCTACTTACCCCTGGAAACTGTGCCATGAGAGTACCACCTCCAAACACATTCCAGAAATGGATGTGAGCTCGAGGACCACTTGCAACAAGGGTTGCAGCATCTTTCTTGTATGAACGTGTCTTCATAAAAACTATAGAACTAATTCCCAGATCTCCATCCACTGAAAGTACAAATGTTTTTTCCTGTTACTTTTACCTTGCTTTTAGGCAATACTAAACCTGCCCAAGCTAGTTGGTTGCTTTATACAAGGAACAATTTTAAGACTAAATATATAAGTATAATCAGGGCTTATATGTCAGCAGGAATCTGAGAATCGATTCACACAAAGATTTGCATAACAAAACCAGTGAGAATCCAAGTATATTTTATCTGCACCTCTGCTAGCATTAACCTGAAAAGAACTGAGTCAATTAAACCCTTTAGCTAACACACACCAACAGCAAATTAACCAATACAAGGCTGAAAAGAACTGACTCAATTAAACCCTTTACCTAACACACCGGCAGCAAATTAAGCAATACAAGGCTGAAGAGAACTGACTCAATTAAACCCTTTACCTAACACACCTGCATCAAATTAATCAACACAAGGCTGAAAAAAACTGACTCAAACCCTTTATCTAACACACCATCAGCAAATTAACCAATACAAGGCTGAAAAGAACTGACTCAATTAAACCCTTTACCTGGCACACCGGCAGCAAATTAACCAATACAAGGGCTAACATGACCTGAAATATCCTGACACTTTGTCAATAAAATTGTACAAATATGGCTGTCACTTGAACCAGCTCAATGATCCAGTTCGAATGACATCCATATTTTTAAGGTTTTGTTGATAAAAATTATTTACTTTTTAAAAAATTGCAAATTCAGATCATGTTTTAAACATTAAATAGGTGTGTTGGGTAAAGAGTTACACATGTTATCACCAGAAAACAGGGGTTCAACCATGGTGGCCTCCTGGGATCCTTGAAAACTCATAAAATAAAATGTAAGCCATGATAATAAGTTATTCCATGAGTTGGTAGATCATAATATTTCCCTGTATGACTCCATTTTTTAGCCGCAAAATTATGACAGAGATGTAATTGGAAAGACTAAATGTCACATGTATTTGGAGAGGTAGTACTATAATTCTGTATTACATGTATAAATATTATGTGTCAGCATCAATGGGCTCTGGTAAGTTCAATATAAACTAGAGGGAACTGTTTTTGTGAAGTAAAACACATGTCTCCCCTTCGATTTGTTCCATGCTTCCAACTTACGACTAGCAAAGATCAAACTAAAGGTAAAATGTCAAGATCATGGAAGTTCAAGATAGAATGTGACACATCAGACTGGCTGCTGCATTCATATGCCAAATAGCATAAACCTAGCAGAACAATTCAATAATTTGACCTTAATGTCAAAGATGAAGGTCATCTGTCATCACAACAGAACATGATACAATGTTGTCTTATGATGATGCACCCACATGCCAAATATCATAAGCCTAGGTGAAAAGATAAAAAAAAGTCAATAATTTGACCTTGAGGTCAAAGGTCAAGGTGGGTCATGATGGTACGTGACACATTGTCTTTTGGTGATACACTCACATGCCAAAAATCATATACCCAGGTCAAAAGATTTTTAAAAAGTCAATAATGTGACCTTGAGGTCAAAGGTCAAGGTCATATGTGAATCATGATGGTATGTGACACATCACCTCATGGTAATACACCCACATGCCTAATATCATAAACCAAGGTGCAAAGTTAAAAAAAAAGTTCTGAATGGACAAGCTTACTTGCCAAAAAAATCAATAATTTGACCTTGAGGTCAAAGGTCAATGTCATATATGGATTCATGAAGGTACACGACACATCGTTTTATGGTCATACACTCACATGTCAAATATCATAAGCCAAGGTGAAAAGGTAAATAAGTTCTTGCCCGGACAAGCTTACTTGCCAAAAAAACCAGAAATTTGACCTTGAGGTCAACGGTCAATGTCATATGTGGGTCATGATGGTACATCTTCTCATGGTGATACACCCACATGCCAAATATCATAAGCGTAGGTCAAAAGATGAAAAAAAAATAACAATTTGACCTTGAGGTCAATGTCATATGTGGGTCGAGGTCAAAGGACAATGTCATATTTGGGTCATGATGGTACATCGTCTCATGGTGATACACCCACATGCCAAATATCATAAGCCTAGGTCAAAAGATAAAACTAGAGTGATGTCATGCATGCAGCTCGACTGTCCCAGCAATGGCAATGCTTAGACACAAAATAGTTGGGGCCATTTTTGTGTGTGTGTGATTGTAAATAGTTCAAAATGCATATTGGAGGAAAGGAATTTTTTTTTTAAAATGCCTAATTGGGGGGCGGGTGTGTTTGTCTGGGTTTTTAACCACAAGCTTTAACCAAAACTGTAAAAAAGCATTTTTGACGAAAGAAAAAAGTGCCTAATTGGGGGTTTAATTACATGACTTTAAAAAAAAGTTCTGCATGTAGTGACTGTAAATAGTTCAAAATGCATATTGGAAGAAAGAAAAAATGCCTAATTAGGGGGGGGGGGGGGGGGGGGGGGGGTCTGGGCAGAGAAATAACTTCAACAATTTTCATTGGATAATTGTGGCCATCAAACTTGACCTGGAGACATGTACTGAAAAGAATTGAAATCCGTTAACTTTTGTTTAAGTTATGGAATAAAGAATGTTCGGACAGACGGATGGACTGATGGAGGGACTGACAGACATGTAGATGGAGCAAGCTCTGTGCTATATCCCTCCCTTGTGGGAGGGGATAAAAAGTAACAAAGTATGTGGTAGGAGCCTAATTTGAAATTTAGAGAAACTAAGTTCGAAAAGAGTTGTGAAAAATCTTAAATTAATGCCAATATTATTTGAAACCACTGTGTACAGCTTCAGTAGACCTTGCCCGAAATGAAAAAAAGAAATGATGTTGTAACAGAGTGTTTGGAGAATGAAAGGTAGAACCTTGAAAAGCAGAACTTTAATCCGAAACTTTAAGCTGGGAATACTAAGTAAAATTGATTGGCAAAAAATGGTTAAATATTTCCTAAAGCCGATAAAAGAAATCATTGATGTAAATGGAATCATTAAGTTGTAATGACCATGCAAGAATTAGAGTAAGAAAGTATGTGGCAAAGTCTAATTTCAAATACAAAGAAAGTAAGTGTGAAAACATGTTTAAAAGGGGTTAAAATCATGCCGATATAAATGAAACTCACTGTACAAATGTTCAGTAGATAGTAGACACTGTTCCAAATAAGAAACAGTGACATTCTACTAAACTGTTTGAAGAATTGAAGGTGTAATTTTAAAACTCCCCTCCCCATCCAAAAAAAAAAGAAACAACTTTAACCAAAAACTTTAACCTGGAAGTTGTAAGTTAAAATGCCTACAAAGAAGGGTTAAATATTTCCCCGAAATAACATGAAACATAACAAAAAAATAAAAACACTAGTGATGTCACGCATGCAGCCCGACTGTCCCAGCAATGGCAATGCTTAGACACAAAATAGTCGCGCCATTTTTTGCTAACCGCTTACCTTTCGAATCTGCCATATCTGCACTCGTGATATACAAAATTTTCTATACAAATTTTATGTTTTTCATTTCTCTACTCCAAAACATACCTCATGACCTATTAATGGAACAAGCTTGATGAGCTTGTTCCAATAAGGACTAATAAGCCATGGTTAGAAGGAAAAAATGAAAAAATCTGATGTTTCAGAAAAATAACTTGTACTGTTGGCTTCAACATGTGTAAGGAAAAGGATTCAAGATGCAGTACGTAAAGCAATGTTGGGCGATAGGAGGCAATTTTCTTTTTTGCATGTAATAACTCCCAATCCTTAAAAATGCATTTTGAGAATAATTGCACAAGTGACACATGTCTGTGTATGTGACACATGTGTGTGTATGTGTGTGTGTCCTATGTGGTCCTCCATACCTTTTATCCACTGCGCATGTGCAGTGTCAAGGAGGTCTCGAAATTGGCTCCAAAAGTCATTCTTACAAGCAGTGCCTGGTAAGCGTTATGTAATCAGCAGGGAGGTACGAGTTCCCAACTCATGGGAGGGCCATCCCCGTCTGGGTCATTGGTAAGTATAAAAAATATATAAATTACTATAAATTTTTTAACATTTTTATACTGTACCAATGACCCAGACTTAGCTGAATAGAAAAAAAGGCTGGAGGGCCTAGGACATAAAGGAAAATCCAATAGACTCAATTACATGTAAACAGAATTATCACCTCAAGGAGAAGAGGAGAACAGGTTTCACATGCATCTTTCTTGTTTGTATCAAAAAAAAAAAGACACAATACCATTCCGTAACTGAGCACAATAACATCAATGATCTCTATTAACATCCAGTATATCCATTATACTAATCTAATCAAAGGAAAGCCAATAAATATAGTCCAGATAATGAGACTCTTTATACTCATTTAAAAGTGTCCGAGGATTGTATATTAGTGCTCGTATGATCCGTGACATATACAAATGTTACATACCAAGCTACACTTTAAAAATATTACATGAATTAGCTTTACACTTTAAAACCATCCCCGCACCGACTCGGAATTACCGATTCAAGAGGAGGTATTCCCCTGCTTTTCACTATAAAGCAGGTGACCTAAGGGAACACCATCCCCCCCCCCCCCCCCTTCCCCTTGCCCTGGGTCAAATACCCCAGAGCGAAGAGGGCAGCAGGACAGAGTCGCTGCCGGAACAGAAAGCCTGCATAACTATAGTTGCAACTGTTTAGTGGACGACATTCTGAGCAACAGATAACGGACCTAAACACGCAGGTCGCCAGAAATGGACTCAATATTTCTAAGATAAAAACTCGTGAATGCAGAAGGCTGAGACCAATATGCAGCCTTCATCAAATCGGTAATAGCAACACTATAGCATAAGCCCAAGATGTAGAGAGCGCTCTTACTTCATGCGCCGAAATCTTAAGCACAGACTGCTGAGTTGAAGATAATTTTTCATAAGCAGTACGGATAGTTAATTGAATCCACCTTGCAATAGAATGGACCGTAATGTCCCTTCTATTAGGCAGCAGAGACAGAAAGAGACGTTTACGTCCCTTTCTGATAAACTCAGATCTACGTTTGTAAAAACGTATAGCTCTAACAGGACAGAGTAAAGGCCAATGCCCGTCTGAAGACGGAAGAGCCTTAATAACAATAGGTTCTGGATACTTATTAGGAGCCTGATTTTAGCCAAAAATCCAACATTAGTAGTCAAGGTAACAGTATTACCTACACTACGATTGTGAGAATCATCAACAGATAGTGCCTGAAGCTCACTAACTCTTCTAGCAGAAGAGAAGGATAAGAGAAAGCTGTCTTATAACATAAGAATTTGAAGTCCACTGTATCAAGAGGCTCAAATGGCACTTCTTTTAGCTTAAGAAGAACCCAAGTTAAATTCCCACTTAGGAATTAATCTAAGGGTTCTAGGTCTATTTATCGAAAAGTTTTTTAGTAACTTAAATAAAGAGACATTAGATCCAATCTGTAAACTATCATGATGTGCATAGGTATCAACTGAATGATCCCTACATCACCGTGAGAAAACCTTAGCAGCATAATTTAGCGAAGAGGAGGTCCTCCTACAGTTAGAAATTGCGTCCACTGCTCGTCCTGTAAATTGCTTGCCGTGCAAGAAGGACTGCACAACGGAAATAAGTGAAGGTGGAGACCTTGCGGGTTGTGATGCAGTGTGCGCGATTTCCCCTGCGAAAGAAGATCCTCTCGTGGAGGAAGCTTCTGCGGCATGTCCCACAGCAGACACCTGAGCAGATTTATCCATGGTCTCTAGGGCGACAGAGATGCTACCAACAGAATTTTGCAGTGAGATTGCTTTATCTTGAGCAATATCTGCTGAATCAATGGCGCTGGAGGATACTGTATCTTATCATTCCGTCCCAAGAGATCGCGAGAGCATCTACTGCAAATGCTCGAGGATCTGGACACGGCGACACATACGTCTGCAACTGATAGTTGTGATGCGTCGCAAATAAGTCTACCATTGGACGATCCCATTGGAAGCAAATCTGATTGAATACTCGTTGTTGAGAGTCCATTCTGACGACAACATAAGACCTTTCCGAGAAAGGGAGTCCGCTAGAACATTCAGACGACCCGGAATATGACGGACCGACCGAAGAACTTGATGCTCTAGGACAAACAGAAGGATCCTTTCCGTTAAATTGAATAACGGAATGGAATGAGTGTCCCCTGGTTCCGAATATACGCTACTACTGTCGAATTGTCGGACAGAATTTGAACATGCAAATTCTGAAGAAAGTTCATTCACTGACGTAGCGCAAGCCATATTGACATCATCTCTTGATGTTTATGTACTTGTTAGGAACTGCGGATCCTAAAGACCCTGGCACCCTGAATCTGTTGGGCTCAGTGTTGCGCCCCAACCTGTTTGACTCGTATCCATCATTATCGTTAAACTCGGATCCGGCAGTTGCAGTGGTACTCCTTGAGTTAACCACTGAATATCTGCCCAAGTCTGAATCTCTTGTTTCGCTTGATTCGACAAGACGATGTTCGATTCGAGCGAATGAGTCTTCATACTCCAATTCTGAGATAAAATATCTGTGGAGTGGACGAGTGCGTAGTCGCTCCATCGGAATAAGATCCGCAGCGGGTCCGCACAAACCTGTCAGTCTCATGAATTCTCTCGCTGTTACTACATCTGAGTGAAGGCAAAAGCGAGCGTAACAACTGACTAATATCGCTCTGGTTAACGGCAAACGAACGAGATTGTTGTGTGTCTCTAAGCTCACTCCCACATGGGTGAATGATTAGAACAGCACTAGATCCGACTTCTTTTCGTTTACTATGAAACCGAGACGTCGGAGCAATTGAAGCAGACTCTGAACATCGTTCTGAAGCGTTAACTTGCTGCCGTAACCCTGAAGAATGTCGTACAAGTTCTTTCGTTTGGTAAGGTGATGGGCGTGAGATAATGTGTCTAAATTCTATTAGACGATATTGTCGTCTCCAGTATACTGGAGTAAATAGACATGGACGCCGGCAATGACAATTCCATGTCTTCAGCCTAGTCATCCAAACACAGAGGAACTCTCGGCACGGATAGTCCTGCCATTTCAAAATTGTGTCTAGCATTGATGAAAGGCAGCTGTATAGCGCTAGGCGATAAGAAACCTGATTTGCCAGTCTGAGGCTAGCTTGAATATAGCGTCATTCAAAAGTTCAAATGTCCGTGACATTTCTGGACTGGGTCGGAAACTCAGGGACAGTGTCCCTAATCCGGCCGAAAGTCTATGTCTAGTGACGCTTTCAGTTTCTTATCAGGTAACGCAGCATTTTTGTCCAGAGAAACAACTTCTAAAAGGTGATGCCAGATGCTTTGCTCAGATAGTTCTTTACTGAAAAAGTTTCTGATAGCTGCTGGGATGCTGTGATGAATTGTGCTATCTGTGATAGCAAGTCCGTCACGGAGGCCTGTGAAGCCGCGGTCTTACGTAATTAGCCGCTGGAAGCTCCAGGGACGTTAATTCCTGCATTTATATAATATGCGAACGTCCCAACTGGAAAGGCCTCGTGTCCTTGGCTAGCGGATGGCGTGACCTGGTCGACGTGGATTCCCTGGTCGGCAAAGCAGGCTGGATATCTGTGATCACATAGCCAAGGTGTGGTCGTGTGTGCTGACGTGAGGATGAGGAAGCCAATAGACAAGCCGCGTTGGACTGTCTATGCAACGGAGCGTCGCGAGCAGGAGGAGTGGACGTGTGCTCCGACTAACGAACGTACATACAACAACATCGCGGCCCAGATGTTGTTGTAAGAGAGAGGGGGCCTCTCTCGCTCGCGGCCCAGATATAGACCTGGACGAGCTAGCTACCGGACTGACAGGCTTCCTCCATACTATCCTCGGATCCGTCGTTGCTGGGTGTGCACGTTCAATGTTTATAGAGATCGCATTACCCAAACTGCTTCCCTGGACTGCAACGGACGAACCCGGCTGCCGAGCCATTCGATGAAAGGTCGCTACACAGGGCGAGCTAGCAGACAACAATGCCGTCGATCCTACTAGGGACCTCTTAGGCAATTGTTGTATTTCCATGAGCACTTTTGCCACTAGGTCTTCGTTAAACTGCATCGACGGAGGCACACTTGTTGAAGACATCACGGAAACATCACCCTGTTCTTGTTCCTCTGAAAAAGAGACTGATAAACTAGAGTGACCTTGCGGAGAGAGGACTGGCATGGACCCCTCACCGCTAACAATATACCGTGACACATTTCTCCAATGTTTATCATTCCAATTGGCACACACTGAGCAAGAATTAGTGTGAGTACATTGACTACAAGAAACACAATGAACATGAGAATCAGAGGAAGATTTCCTCGCATTACAATTTAAACAATATTCTTTCATCATGAAAAAATATAAACAGTCATAGTACTCGCACTAACCTTTGAAACAAGGATACATAATATAATATAATCCATTATAACATTTCGAAAAAATAATTTAAAAAAAAAAAAAATTTTTTTTTAAAATTTTCAGAAGAGCCCAAGTTCCCAATGGGAACAATAAGCCCAAATGGATCCCCAAAAAGCCCAAGTGTGGACAAAAATTTTAAAACATTTTAAAAAATTAATGTAACACTTACGGACAATATTAATGTATCTGGCTAAATAGAAGACAAGTAATCACTATCAGAAGTAACCATTGTCAACATAAACAAAAGTGTACAAAAACCGGAAACATGACTCCAGGCACTGTAAACATGGCCCAAAACCAGTCACCAATTTAAACACTATCCGATGTAAAACAGAGACTTCCAGAGAAGAAACTGCAGTACATCGGATGGTAGATGCAGATCACAACGCCTAACCACCCAAGGGTGAGGACGTAAGCATGGGGAAAAACAGAATAATCATTCTGTTACCAAGCCAAAACTCCCAAGAAATTTTAGTAAAAAAAAAAAAAATTACAAAAATTATGCCAAAAGCATGGGAGAATAGCAAGGGGGGTATTAAGGAAAGGGAGAGAGGAAACACTGAACAAACAATGGTAAATTCATAGCCAGAATGACAACATCAGGCTCATGCCCCGAAATTAGGGAACATGAAATAATTTCGTAAAAAATTATAAGTTACAGCCCTGAACACATTCTGCCACTGTTTCTTCCTCTCATCCTTTTATTTCATCCTTAGATCCACCATTTCTTTCATAATTATGTGTCTGGCATCATTTAAACTGAGATTTACAAGCACAAGTATCAGTGACATGTTACTGATTTTAGGGCCAAACAAAGAATGACTTTTGGAGCCAATTTCAAGACCTACTTGACACTGCGCATGCACAGTGGATAAAAGGTATGGAGGACCACATAGGACATTGAAATTTTGGTTTTTGATGCAAATTTTGGGGATTGGGGGGCAAAATTTGTGTTTGGCCCTATAATTTAAGGAGTTAGCACCAGCTAAGTCTGGGTCATTGGTACAGTATAAAAAATATGCACATATCAACTTTGGTTGAAATCAAATAATCCAAACTGGAGTTATCGGTCAGAAACCAATTGTTTACAGACAGATGGATGGACCAATGGACGGACTGACAGATGGACAGACGAAAGTAATGACTATAGCCCTGACTGTAAACAGTCAGGCTAAAAATGCATTCTGTACCAAAGAAAAAATATTGCTTAAATGGCCTTGGGTGAGGAGGTGGGAGAGGGCATGGGGGGGGGGGGGGGGGGGGGTTACAGGAGTCCATTTTTTTTCCGCATGTGGTCAGTCTAAATCCTTCAGAATGCATTTTGGGAAAAGAGAAAAAAAAATGCCTAACTGGCACTGGAGGGGGGTGTTTATCTGGATTTTAACTACAAAGTTTTAAGCAAAACTGTAAAAATGCATTTTTGACTAAAGAAAAAAAAAGTGCCTAATTGGGGGTTACATGAGTTTAAAAAAAAGTTACGCATGTAGTGACTGTAAATAGTTCAAAATGCATATTGGAGGAAAGGAAGAAAAAAAAAATGCCTAATTGGCAGGGTCTGGGAAGGGCAATAACTTCAACAATTTTCATTGGATGATTGTGGTCATCAAACTTGGCCTAGAGACATGTACTGAAAAGAATAGAAATCCATTAACTTTTGTTTAAGTTGTGGCATAAAGAAAGTTCGGATAGACAGTTGGACTGACGAACGAATGAATGAACAGATGGACTGACGGATGGACTGATAGATAGATGGACAGAGCGAGCTCTGTGCTATATCCCTCCCTTTTCTGGAGGGGATAATGAAAGTGTCAATGACACTGTAGCTTAACTTGTCTGTGTGTTGTGTTTGATGAAAAGGATAATGTTCAATGTTTATGAAAGGATTATGAAATAAGACAAGAATTGTGATAATTGGGAATATGTTAATTTCTGTTCCCTGTATGCTATGTTTTTAATAAAAATAAGATGAGGTGTTATCTGGGCATAATCTGGATTGATCCTACGAAGTTACAATGAAACCCCTTCATATATATGACCTGTAGACTGTGCTCAAGGTTTTAGGGCTTCGGGCCCCTGAAGCAATCACAGTTGACCAAGCACAACCATAAGGGGATGTCATCATCTAGGCATTATATGGAGTCAACCTAACAAGTTACAATGAAATTCTTCTATAAATATGACCTATAGACAATGCTAAAGGTTTTTGGGTTTTGGGCCCGGGCAGCCATCAAGGCTAAATGATCACGACCAAAAGGGGACGTTCTCATCTCGACATTATTTGGAGTCATCCTACAAAGTTACCTTGAAATCCCTTCATAAATATGACCTCTAGACTGTGCTTAAGGTTTTTGGGCTTCGGGCCCCTGTAGCCATCACAGTTGCCCAATTGCATCCAAAAGGAGACGTTTTCATCTAGACACTATATGAAGTCAACCTACCAAGTTACCAAATCCCTTCATAAATATGACCTGTGGACTGTACTATAGGTTTTCGGGCTTTGGGTTCAGGCAGCCATCATGTTTGAATGAGCACAACCAAAAGGGGACATTCTCAACTGGGCATCATCGGGAGTGATCCTACGAAATTACAATGAAATCCCTTCATAAATATGACCTGCAGACTGTGCTCAAGGTTTTCAGACTTCGGGCCCCTGTAGCGGTCACATTTGACCAATCATGACCAAATGGGGTTGTAAGCATCTAGGCATTATATAAGGTCAACATAACAAGTTACAATGAAATCCTTCCATAAATATGACTTATAGACTATCTTAAATTTTTTTGGGCTTGGGCAGCCATCAAGGTTGAATGATCGCGACCAAAAGGGGACGTTCTCATCTAGACATTATTTGGAGTCATCCTACCATGGTACAATGAAATCTCTTTATAAATATGACCTGTAGACTGTGCTAAAGGTTTTCGGGCTTCCGGCCTCTGTAGCCGTCATACTTGTCCAATCATGTCCAAAAGGGGCTGTTCTCATCTAGACATTATATGAAGTCAACCTACCAAGTTACAATGAAATCCTTTAATAAATATGGCTTGAAGACTGTGCTAAAGGTTTTCGGGCTTTGGACAGCCATCATGGTTGAATGATAGCAACCAAAAGGGGACATTCTCATCTGGGCATCACCTGGAGTGATCCTACAAAGTTACAATGAAATCCCTTCATAAATATGACCTGTAGACTGTGCTCAAGATTTTCGGGCTTCGGGCGCCTGTAGCCATTACAGTTGACCAATCACGACGAAAAGGTGATGTCATCATCTAGGCATCATATGGGGTCATCCTAACAAGTTATAATGAAATCCTTCCATAAATCCGACCTTTAGACTATGCCAAAGGTTTTTGGGCTCGGGCAGCCATCAAGGATGAATGATCGTGACCAAAAGGGGACGTTCTCATCTAGACATTATTTGGAGTCATCCTACCAAGCTACAATGAAATCCCTTCATAATTATGACCAGTAGACTGTTCTAAAGGTTTTTGGGCTTTGGGCCCCTGTAGCCGTCACAGCTGCGCAATCACGTCCAAAAGGGGACTTTCTCATCTAGACATTATATGAAGTCAACCTATCAAGTTACAATGAAATCCCTTCATAAATATGACCTGTTTACTGTGCTAAAGGTTTTCGAGTTTTGGGCTCGGGCAGTCATCACGGTTGACAGATGATGCCAAATAGGGAAATTCTCATCTAGACATCATATGGAGTCATCGTACCAAGTTACAATGAAATCTCTCCATATTAAACATGACCTGCAGACTGTGCTAAAATTTTTTGGGTTTTGGGCTTGGGCAGCCATCACGGTTGACAGATCATGCCCAAAAGGGGACGTTCTCATCTACGCATTATACAGAGGCATCCTACCACGACCTGTAGACTGTGCTGATGGTTTTCTGGTTTTGGACTCAGGCAGCCATACCGGTTGACCGATCATGACCAAAAGGGGACGTTCTCATCTAGACATGACCCAAAACCTGCATGTGAAATTTTGTGACGATCAGACAAGAAAAAAATACTTGAACCTTCAGTAAAAAACTTTAACCAAAACTCGAAATGTTAACAGACGGACGAACAAAAGTCATGATTATAGCCCTCACTGTAAACAGTCGGGCTAAAAATGAGAATGATACAATCAATAGTAATATCAGTTTAAGAGAAAA
This sequence comes from Pictodentalium vernedei, assembly GCA_031216915.1. NCBI lineage: Eukaryota > Metazoa > Mollusca > Scaphopoda > Dentaliida > Dentaliidae > Pictodentalium > Pictodentalium vernedei. The sequence goes on along the minus strand of CM062297.1, from coordinate 507,885,216 downwards.
AAAACCCAAAAAACTTTAAGGCTGACTAAAAGACTAAAAAACTTTAACAACAAACTTTAACCAAAACTCCAAATGTTAACATACAGGGCTAAAAAATCAATCATGTGACCTTAAGGTCAAAGGTCAAGGTCAAATGTGGGTTGTGATAGTACGCGTCAGATCGTGTCTTGGTGATACACCCACATGCCTAATATCATAAGCCAAGGTGAAAAGGTAAATAATTTCTTTCCCGGACAAGCTTACTTGCCAAAAAATCAGTAATTTGAGCTGGAGGTCAAAGGTCAATATCATATGTGGGTCATGATAGTTCATGGCACATCGTCTCATGGTGATACACCCACATGCAAAATATCATAAGCCGAGGTGAAAAGGTAAATAAGTTCTGGCCCGGACAAGGTAACTTGCCAAAAAACCCAGTAATTTGACCTTAAGGTCAAAGGTCAAGGTCAGATGTGGGTCGTGATAGTACGCAACAGATCGTCTCATGGTGATACACCCACATATTAAATATCATAAGCCCAGGTCAAAAGATAAAAAAGTTCTGGCTTGGACACGGCTGTATGAGAAGAACAACAAAGGTCAAAAGATAAAAAGTTCTGGCTCGGACACGGATGTATGAGAAGAACAACAACAAGAAGAAGAATTCAGGCTAAAACAATATGTCTCCCTTCGGTGAAGGGAAGACATAATAAAACATTCGAAAGCAATGTATGCCGAGGTAGGTTCTACTTGTAAATATTAGCTGTGCTTATTATTGACTAGGATGGGGTTAATACAATACTGGAGTCAGATATTTGTTTCTGCTGATTGAAGATTTTCTTGTGATACAAGTTGATTGAGGCAGTCAGGAATATACACATGATATGCTTCTTTCGAAGTGGGCAGTTCATACAGATGTCATTAAAAATGTTGAAGTGAGAGAAGTGGAAAAATATATTTTTAATTCATAATCAATTTCATATTCATATTGTATTATCAGATCCAGTTTTTATGTGACCATTTTGGATGTTCCTGCAATTTGTACCACCTGTTTTTCATACCGTTTGATAACTTGAACTGTTTCTGATAACTGAAAATAAAATTAGTTCTGACGGGAGATGAACAAATGAGTATTGTACAGTTGGATCAGGGTATACTGCTGTTCATCATATGGGTTATATGTTACAGCATTGTGATAACATCTGTGATAAATTTCTTGGTGCCAACACATTTCACTTAGTGCCAGTATGTGCAGAGCAGTATGTGAAGTGCACCATGTGCAGTCTATGGTTAGTGCCAGTATGCTTACAGTACAGTTGCCGTGGGCGGTCACTTTTCCACATGTCCACAGCGGGTGCCCACTGGTTTTCCACAGAAATCAGTTTGATACCAATTTTGTGGACTTCTGTGGGCATGTTGTTCTGTGGGCAAAAGCCCGTGAACTTCTGTGGAAAAGATTACTGAACGATGATAATGCCGGACGGCAGTGTCCACATAATTAATCCGAAACACGTCTGCCCACAGAAATGTAACTGGAAGTAATTTTGAACACGTCTTGATAGAATAGGACTCTGTTTAAAAATATTTATTTCTTTATCATTTCAATTTGCAAGCACAGGTATATGGTCATTTTGGTATTTAAAAAAAGGAAAAAATAGGCCGATGAAATCGTCAGATGTGTACCCATACGCGCAATTAGTAGAAAACTGTATGACGGAGGGCCACCATGGATGCTGACATAATGTACACCATACAAGGTATGGGTACATATAGAAATGGATTGGAGGAGTGTCTAATTTGATGGATAAAGGGTTAATATCTCCAGATCAAATTATCAGATTCACAAAAAAACTATACAGCACAGCACAGCACATCATTAACCAGAATAAATATATAAAGTAGCATGACAATCGGATTGATATTTTTTGAGTTATCTCATGCCAAAGGGATTGGAGGAATTTTCAATTTGAAGGATAAAGGGGGTTAATATCTCCGGATCAAATTATCAGATTTCCACCAAAAACTATACAGCTCAGCACATCAGTAACCTGAACACAATTATAAAGTAACTTGACAATCCAAGCAATATTTTTCAAGTTATCAAATGCGAATGCGATTGGAGGAATTTTCAATTTGAAGGATAAAGGGTTAATATCTCAGGATTAAATTATCAGATTTACACCAAAAACTATACAGCTTGGCACATGAGTAACCTGAATACAAATATAAAGTAACTTGACAATCTAAGCAATATTTTTCAAGTTATCGAATGCCAAAGGAATTGGAGGAATTTTCAATTTGAAGGATAAAGGGTTAATATCTCAGGATCAAAATAACAAATTTACACCAAAAACTATACAGCTTGGCACATCAGTAACCTGAACAAAAATATATAGTAACTTGACAATCCAAGCAATATTTGTCAAGTTATCAAATGACAAAGAAATGGATACGGATGCCGGATGGACAGACGGACAAAGGATGGACAGACAAAGGATGGACGAACGACGGATGGTCACCCCGGATGACAGCATTATGTGTACCATACATAGTATGGGTACACATAAAAATTGATAACTTGTCAAAATTACGTCATATTTCCTCAATATGAAAAGTGAATAGCACAACCCACATTGTGAAAACAAGACATACAGTGACAAACCCATGTCGATTTCGAATGAGTGCTTTGAAAAAAATGTGTATAAAACGAAAAAAATAGTTGAAAATAAAAGAGTGCACCTGGGAATATCGCTGATATGCAATTTTGTATTGATATGACCCTTCGGTTAAACCGAATCTGATTTTCGATCGACTGTTGAACAATTCGTTCGCTTTCATTGACAACTCTAAGCTCGGGCGGGAAGGGGAACATTCGGCTTCTAGAATTTTCGGCCTGGAAATATTTTGACAAAGGAACATCAGCGTGGGGAAATTAGCGCCCAGTACTCAGGCCCATTTATTTATTTATTTATTTATTTTTTTTATTTATTTATTTGTGTTTAATGTCATATATTTATGCAGAAAGAGGCTAATCATGACAGTACCCTCAGGCCTTGAACTTTTTTCGAAATTATTCACTAAAAAGTGCAATATGAAAGTCACACTTTTTAGTGGATAATTTCTGAGTAATTCTGATAGTTCAGAGTACAATAAAAATGCATCGTCAAATTAATTTTGTTTTTTTTAACCTGACCCTATCGATAAATTATTTTGGAATTATTCACTAAAAGTGCAATATGAAAGTCACACTTTTTAGTGGTTAATTTCTGAGTAATTCTGATAGTTCAGCATACAATAAAATGCATCGTTAAATTAATTTCGTTTTTTTTAACTTGGCCATATCGATAAATTATTTCGGAATTATTCACTAAAAAGTGCAACTGGAAAGCCACCCGTTCAGGGAAAGTAAGCAGCAAGTAGAACATCGCACATACTTTTGGGCATTTTGAACTGTACAGTTATTGAAATATTTCATTCAGTGGCGGCCTCGTTTGAGTTAATTTTTGGTGGGGGGGTGGGGGTGTCACTTCTCTTTAACTGAGTAAAAGGTTAACTGATTATTGGGCATTCTCGTCGCGGAACCTCTATAAATCAGTTTGTATATTTTTAATTGTTAAAGTGAAAGAATGAAAAAATACAAACCAAACATTTTTATTCTTTTGGTTGCTGTTATTTTTCTGCAAGACTGTTTGTTATTCATCAATGATTAAATTAATTAACTTGATTGACTTTTGTTGATCGGCAAATAATGGTGCTCTTGTGATTACGATTTATGATCTGCTGTAATCCTTCTGAAGTAGTTTTACAGAAGTTAGTGGCACGTGTATACTATATACAGCAGTGTTTGATAGGATTAAAAACTTCAAACGACTTGCGTTCACTAGACTAATGGATCTATCTTGTCTGATGCCGTGCCACTGTTCGTCTCTTTGAAAACCTTTATTGTCACCGACACTCACCATGTCTTGCCCTGAGGCTAACTTTTATTAATATCGACGGGGGTAGGGTTAAAAACCAAAATCAGGTATTGGTAAGCGAATACACGAGAGGTGCTTCCCCCACCTGTAATGGACCGACCCCCGTGGGGATCCCGGGAAGTGAAGCAGTGCTTGTTCATTGTGGTAAACAAGCCCTGCTTTACTGGTGGATTATGACCCAGTAACCAATGCTTGGGGTAGAAGGGGCAACATGGGTATAAATGATTGGGTAAAATTCCCATCAAAGGCGCTCTCGGCGTTCCCCCTATTTTTTCATAGAGATGCGTTGCACATTGTGGATATATAATGCATTTTCGTTGTCTCGTGTGCGAGGAAATTTTTTGAAAAATTAAAAATTTTCTCCGGAAACTCCACCAATCTCTTCCCGATCTCTACCACACCAATAAAAATCCTAGATCTGCCATTGCCTTCATGATTTCATTCAGATCGGAGGCCGTTTTGAGTCAGAGCACAACAGTCAATTAGGGACAAAACATCTTTTGTTTTTCTGAAATTATACTCTCAACTCTTGATTTGAATTTCGAAGACAGTCGGTAGCTGTCGCGAAAACGAAATATAAAAATGACGCCGTGAGGGGGAATTGGAGAGGCCTTATTTGGTGACGATAAATTCATAATTGGTGAAAATATCCCTTCTTTTTTATTTAACCCCTTACCTAACGTAATGGCCAAAACTGGCCAGTGCTATACACGAAAATCGCCATTCAATTCATTTTATATTTTGACTTTTTGTTCCCAAAACATAGGTTATAACCCCTCATTCGAACAAGTGCATCATGCTCGTTCCAATGATGGGTCATAACCTATGTTTAGGGAGCAAAAAATGAAAATTTTTAGTTACACAAGAATCATTTTCACGAGTGTCGTCTAGTCCTAGCGTTGGTTAAAGGGTTAACAAATGGCAAACAGATGAGTAGATAAATATCACATGGTCCACAAGCTTTTTAGTTTCTGCATTTTCGTCAGTTGGATTACCTCGGGAATTTGTCGAGACAGGGGAGAACAGAAACTTGTCTGAAAAATCTCTGTCCACAGAAATTTATGTGGGCAGTTGAAAGGTAATTTGCCCACGGTTTTCAACAACCACTGTGGACATGTGGAAAAGTGACCGCCCACGGCGACTGTACTGTAGTACAGTATGTTCAGTGTAGTATGCTTAGTGCAGGATACTTTGTGTTGTATGCTTCGTACAGTGATCAGCTTTGTGCTTTTGCTTGATGCATTGATTAGTCAATTGCGACAACTTAGTGTTGTGTATGGCAAAAGGTGATAATTATGCTGTGATAAATGTAAAAATATGTGTTAAACTCATCATTGTGTTGAAACTGCCAGTGATTTAATAGTTCCAATTGAATTAATAACTGAAACATCATGAATGAAAAACTAAGTGTTGATTTCTAAAGGATCGTGTGACACTAAACAAGTTCTGTTTTCTTCAGCTACAAAGTTAGACAACTGCAAAACAGTGGTGTAAAACAAAGACTACTCACAAGATTGATCCTCATAACTTTTAGGCTTTGGTGGTCGAAGGTGGCAGAATATATGACCAGAGATCATGTTCCAGACAATGACTTCTCCATCATAACTGGCAGTGGCAAGAAGGTTTGGTGGACATTGAGCAACAGCTAATATATCTTCCTTGTGACCAGCATCCTGTAAGAAACGTCATGCAGAAAAGTTATTTTTCCAAAAATTAATTTGGACAACGATTCAAATCTGAACATTTTAGTCCTTGTGGAATTATTGTGTTACACAGGTACATAATTTTTAAATAATGCTTGTATATATATGTATGGTTGAAATAGTTTGACAGACAACTTTTGGATTATTTCAAATTAATTTCCATTGACTGATTAAAACTTCATAAGAGAATAATTGCAGCATCAATATTATTCAATACATTTTACACACGAAAAGAAATTTTGTAATAAAAAAAAATACTCGGACTTTAAATATGCTCATTCTGTTTTGATTTTGTTTAGTTTCATTAGCACAACATTCATTTTTCACTTCACACAGTTTGAAAATGGCGTGATCAAAAGCAGTTCTAAATAACTTTAACTAGTAATTCTTTCCAAAAGATTGCTTAACCCTTTACCCAACGAATCGGCCGCATCCGCCTGCATAATATGCAAATTCAGCAGTTGAAAAATATTATTTTTCAAAAAATTTCAACAAAACCATATCATGCGCAAAATGAAGTCCCCAGAGAGTGAATTTAGTGATGCTACCCTGCAAAGCAGGGTGCATCACTAAATTTACCCTTTGTGAACCTTAGTCTGAATCAGGGTCTCAAAACCAAACAGAAAGAGATACCCAGAGGATAAACTGGCCTACTGAATGGGATAGCATCATCAAATTCACCCTCTGGGAACTTCATTCTGCAAACGTCAGATTGCTTATTTTCAGGCCTGTATGCCACAAAAGGACAACCAAGTAAACTACTCCATGACATAGTTTTTCAAATTTGAGGTACATTAACACACTTGCACACCATCATGTTGTTGATTTGCAAACACTTTCAGCAACAGATTGCATACCTAGATGCTGAGCAGCATGTTGTTCTATTGTGTAATTTCACTTGGTGAATAAAAGGTTAATAATCAATAATTGCCAATAACATATGAATGGAAACATACAATTACACAATCCAATTCTACAAAAATGCCGACAAACAATGTTGTTACAGTCAGAATCAAACCTTATGGCATGCACTTCATAAAGTTTCCACCTACACTCATATCTTGCAACATCATCTTGGCATTATTGATATCACTTCTGTTTATGTCGGTCATCTGAAGAATTCAAAATGTCCGATACTGGAAGCGATGAAAATGATCATCGACAAAAAACAAGTATGTACAATCAAGTACATTTCACAGCGCAAACTTGCGGAATTTAATTGACATCAAACACTGAAGGACGGAAAATTTAACAAGCTTCATTTTTTTCAACTGCAATGTGAGTTTGCCTTTATTAGCGTGTATACATTTCAAAATGGCCAGTACTGGCCAAGCCTGGATATAAGCTATCTGTAATTTTAAGAATGAGGTCACCAGAGGGTGAATTTGTTGATGCTATCCCATGCAGTGGGCTAGAATTCCCCAATTTATCCTCTGGGCACCTCTTTCTGTTTAGGCCTGAGACCTTGATTCAGATTGATGTTCTCGGGGAGTAAATTTGGTAATGCTACCCTGCTGAGTAGGTAGCATTTGTCCCCTCTGGGGACCTCATTCTGCAGATGACAGTCTGCTTATTTCCAAGCTTGGTACAGACTGCATTGAATTTTTTTGGGTAATTCAATTTTGAATGTATGTTGTGATTAACAAATAATGATTATTAATATTCCCTTATCAGTTATATTTATTTGGTTTAGTTAGTTAGAGAGTGGTGGCTGAGTGGATAAGTGCACTGGTCTCTAATGCCAAAGGTCCTGGGATCAATCCTTGTTCAGGGGAAGTTCTTGAGGTGTCCGAACACTCTGTCAGCATCAATTGTGGGGTTGATGATGTCACAGTATACTGTCCTATCGAATGGGGATGTAAAATGGCTGTACTCCAGTACAGGCTAAAGATCCCTTTGTAGTATTCAAGAAGTGTGAGGCCATGAAGTTGCGGCTATGAATGTCATCCCATACACCTTTTCCAATGGGCCATGGAGAGGCATTAATATAAGTTGCATAACTCGCTTGCCAATCCTTGTAAAACAAATAACCTTACAACTAGTTATATTTCATAAAGGCGATGCACTGTGCCCATGAGTAAAAAAAAATCATGCTTGCAAATCTCAAAAGCTCCACATGATATACAGTGCATCTGGGTTTTCCAAAATAAATTAAAAGACTGGGTTCATGAACTACAAAATACTTGATTGGTCCTCAACTTACTAATAAATAAGATGGTAAGATATGGATGTATATTCAGCCATATATATGTAAAGGGTGAAGGATTTAATATTATAAGTACCTGGTCATCATACCAATGAGCCAGTGGGTTCTGTACACTTGAAATAGTTGTGTCTGTGACAGAATCTGGGTAGACATTGATCCTTCTGTCCCACCCTACTGACACTACATATCTGTAAATACACAAAAGATTTAGAAAATGTTGAGTAAAACTTGTTCTTATTTAACCCTCTGCACACTGATATCGAAATATCAAAATTGCAACCTGCACATTTATTACACATCTGTTCTATGTAATCCCCATCTACAGCAACAGTAAACCATGCGGAAAATGAAAATCTTTTCTGAAAATAGAAGCGGAACGGAAATCGTGGACAGACTATTTTTAAATAGAAGTGAAATTCCACTGGAAGTTTATACAAATCGTGCACCACAATTACAATTTGAATCGCTAGCAATAGCTAAAAATCATCCCCTGAGTTTCAATGTGTTCTATGTGTCAGTAGGCACATAGAACACATTGGAACTTAGGGGACGAAATTGTAACACCGGTTCCACTCGCATATTTAGTTGGCGATAAAATGTGTTCTTTTGTCGATAGTTGTCAAAAGTATTGCCGAGTGTCTTTCTAATAATTGTTTTTATAGACGTGAAGGCATGTAATAAACACAGAATGACATATGCGTGTAAATGGGTAAATTGATATGGCACTTGTGTCAACACAGAAGGATAAAACTGGAGGCCTGCGGCCTCTCGTTCTATCCTTCCACGCTGACACTTCTGCCATATCAATTAACCCATTCACACGCATGTGTCATTCTGTGTATTTTCCCCATGATGTAACTAAAAACCTTAACAACTAAATCTTGTTTGATAGAGTTCTGTCAAACAAGTCTGAATTGATTAAATTCCCATTTGCATTATGTGTACAGTTTCAAGACTGGTTAATGACAACACAGGGCAATGTATAGTACGCTTGGAAGTAAATTGTAGGATAAGAACAAGAAAAATCTTCTCTTGTTTAGCTTTTACTGATAATACCAGCCCCTGCAAGTAGGACCAAAATTTGCAATAAATAAGCTTAATAAATTAACTTAATTTTTCAAAACATAATACACTGTACACATTCTTTTAACTCTTTACTCAATGCATATAATATCAAAAATTTACGATTTTAAATAATTTTTTTCAAATTTTTCAAAAAATTTCTTACAAAACCATATCATGCGACCCCCCTCATTGGAATGACCTTGATGAGCTTGTTAAGGGGATAAGAATATGTAGTTTTGTTGAAATTTTTTGAAAATAAAATATTTTTTTAAACTGCACACTTGGCGATTTACGTGGGTAGATGTGGCTGATTTGTTAGGTAAAGGGTTACATATTTATTTACCTTGTGCACATTGATGTCAAATTATCAAAACTTCCAAGGTGAATTGTTTACCACAGTGTAGCATTGAATTAATCAAGTCAATCACGTTTTCCAGAGCTCATTAAGAATAATCTCTTTATTTGACATAAACTGACTGCAACACTGACAGTACTTTTTTTTCCCAAAAATTTCTTTTTAATTTTCAATTTTCCGAACCATAGCTTATCCCTTTACCTAAAATACATGTCGACTATGCCAGAGGCTGTACACAAAACTGCCATTCCATGCAAAAAAAAGAGGCCCCATGGTGAGGCACTCACCTGACCAAAGTTGTTTAAAGAGGGATTTATTTACCATCTACGGCTAGTTAACCCAACAGCGGAATGAAGTTATTTAATTATTTTTAACTCTGCTGTCCATGCCAGATGATTTTTTTTCCAGTATTGGAATGCTACTCCAGAAATAATGCCCATAGGGAACACAAATCTCAACCTAGAGACTTTATTTGAACAAATTGAATCTTAACCCCCAAATGATGCTGCATACCAAATATCGAAAGATTTTGATTGTATCTCAAGAAGCAGAATTTTAAAGATTATTCCTCATATTGGATGAAGTTAAAATTCAGGCAGGATCCAACAGGGAGCCCCAATATTAACCTAGAAACTCGACTTGAACAAACTTAGATCTGAGCTTCCCAAGTGATGTTGTATACCAAATATCAAACGATTCTAATAGCTGGTTCAGGAAAAGAAGATTTTTTAGAGATATTCCCTCATATTGCACCAAGTTAAAATTTGGGCTACCATAGGGAGCCCAAATATTAACTCAGGGACCTGATTTGAACAAATCTGAAGCTGACCCCCCTAGAGATGTTGTATACCAAATATGAAAGCATTCTGACAAGTGGATCTGAAGAAGAAGAGTTTTAAAGATTATCCCCCATATTGCTCTAAGTAAAAATTTGGGCTTCCATAGGACGCCCAAATATTAATCCAGGGACTTAATTCCAACAATCTTGAATCTGACCCTAATAACAACGATGTATACCAAATATTAAAAGATTCTGACTGGTGGTTCTGAAGAAGAAGATTTTTAAACCTTATTCACCATATTGCCCTAAGTTAAAAATTCAGGCTCTTGTATTGAGTCCAAACAAAAACCAAGGTGATTCATTTTAATAAACATGTATCTGACCCCTTTATGGATGCTGCATACCAAATATAAAAAGATTCTGATGAGAAGTTCTGGAGAAAAAAATTTTTTCTAAATTTTTGCTAAGCAAATATGCCAAGGGCAATTTTTTTTTACCATTCAATTCTGCTGGTCCTAAGGATGCTCCATACCAACAACAGTTCTCTGTTCCGTGCGGTTTGGGAAGTATGAGTGCTTGAGAATATTTCTATTTTGAGCTCCTGGGGTTCCCACAGGGACACAGGACTTTTTTTGCATGAGACAAGTACTTATGGCTCAATAATACCACATATCAAATTTAGTTCAAGTCGGACCATCGGTTCAGAAAATAGAAATTTTGGCAGGGCCAAAAATCTTGCCCCTCCCATTGCAAAGGCAAATATTGCTCCATGAACTTTGTTTGAACAAACTTTATTCTATACCTCAAAAAGAAACTACATATAAAATATCAAGTCATTGTACCCTCTGGTTCATAAGAAGATTTTTAAAAAATTTGAGGATTTTCCCAATCTCCTCCCTATGGGGCTGGGCAAGTTGCTTTAAAAAAAAACAACAAAATGCAACGTCAGAACAAGCAATCACCTCAAATTTAACTAAAATTGATTCAGCAGTTTAGGAGGGGCAGGTGCAAACACCATGTTTACGGACAACGGACAGCCTGTGAGTAATCATTATATCTCATCCTGACTTTCAGTCAGGTTAACTAAACAAGAGGCTCCAGGGGGCCTGAGGGCGCTCACCTGACAAGGCAGACTAAATATCAACCCAGGGAATTGATTTCAACAAGTTGCATCTGTCCCTCCCAAGAAAAGCTTATACCAAATATCCAAAGATTCTGACCAGTGGATCTAAAAAAAACAGATTTTTAAAGAACATTCCTCATATTGAACTAAGTTATAATTTGGGCTCCCACAGGAAGCCCAAATATGAACCCAGACTTGGCTTTAACAAACTTGAATCTCACCCCCCTAAGGATGGTGCACACCAAATATCAAAACATTCCGACTGCTGGATCTGAAGAAGATTTTTAAATAAAATTTCTCATTTTGAACAAAGTTATAATTCAGGCTCCCACAGTGAGTCCAAATATGGACCTAGGGACATGCCTTGAACAAACTTGAATCTTACCCCCCCCCCTAAGGATGTTGCATACTAAATATCAAAAGCATTCATCTGCTGGATCTGAAGAGTTTTAAAGAAAATTTCTCATTTTGAACTAAGTTATCATTCAGGCTCCCACACTGAGCCCAAATATAAACCTAGGGACTTGGCATGAACAAACTTGAATCTCACCCCTCGCATGCTGCATGCCAAATATCAAAACATTCCGACTGCTGGATCTGAAGAAGATTTTCTAAGAAAATTCCTCATTTTGGACTAAGTTACAATTCGTGCTCCCACAGTGAGCCCAAATATGGACCTAGGGACATGGCTTGAACAAACTTGAATCTCACTCCCTCAAGGATGCTGCATACCAAATATCAAAACATCCCGACCACTGGATCTGAAGAAGATTTTTAAAGAAAATTCCTCATTTTGAAATAAGTTATAATTCGGGCTCCCACAGTGAGCCCAAATATGAACCCAGGGACTTGGCTTGAACAAAATTGAATCTCACTCCCCTAAGCATGCTGCATACCAAATATCAAAAGATTCTGATTGGTAGATCTGAAGAAAAAGATTTTCGAAGAATTAACCCCACATTGCACCAAGTTGAAATTCAGGCTCCCATAGGAAGCCCAAATATCACCCAATGCACTTGGTTTGAACAAATTTGAATTTGCACCTCATATAGTTTATTGATACTAAATATTAAATGATTCTGACCAGGGGATCTTAAGAAGAAGAATTTTAAAGATAAAATCTAAGATTTCACTAATTTTGAAATTCGGGCTTCAATAGAGAGGCCAGATATGGACCTAGGGACCTGGTTTGAACAAACTTGAATCTCACCCTCCCAAGGATGTTTTATACCAAATATTAAAAGATTCTGATAAATAGTTCTAAAGAAGATTTTTTTAAGGAAATTGAGGGTAGTGTTAGAGTTATGCCCCTTGTAGAGCCCCTGGTGGGCGTGGCAACATCTTATGAACAAACTTGGGTGGACACATGTTGGGAAAGAATCACATAAATTGGCCCAGCAGTTCTTGAGAAGAAGTCGAAAATGTGAAGTTAATGGACGGATGGACAGACAGACAGACGGACGATGGACGGCAAGTGATAAGTAAAGCTCACCTCGAGCTTCGCTCAGGTGAGCTAAAAAGCTAATGACCTATTCTTAGAACAAGCTCATTCCAATGAGGAGTGAAAACCTATATTATGGATGTAAAAATGTAACTTTTTTGAGTAATGCAGAAAACAAGAGGCAATTCAGCCTTGACAGCTCTACCTAGTGTCACTGCCTTTAGGGGAAGCAAAACACAAGACAAGAATTCAAGTGTTACGGTTTGTGACCTTGACCTTGAGGATATGACAATGGGTCAAGGTCAACATACGTTTAGGTTATGGGTAACAATTGTGTGAAGGATGAACAAGATCTGTCGCATAGATTCAATTATACAGACCAGACAAGTATTAAAGTTTGCCTGTCTGTGACCTTGACCTTGATGATATGACCTTGGAACAAAATCATGACACACCTTGAGTCCTAATCAATAATTGTGTCAAGTATGAATAAGATCTGTCAATCATACTAAGTTATATGGACTGGACATGGACTGAAAAACAATACCAGAGTTTAGAAGTTAAATTGACCTTGGATCAAATTCACAACACACCTTTGAGTCATGAGCAACAGCTGTACCAAGTATGAATAAGATCTGTCAAACATACCAAGTTATACGGATTGGACAAGGGCTGTATAACAATATCAAGGTTTTGCTGTCTGTGATCTTGACCTTGATATGACCTTGGATCAAAATAGTGACACTCATCCGAGTCATGAACAATAATTGTACCAAGTATGAATAAGATCTGTAAATTATACCAAGTTATATGGCCCGAACAAAAGTGATAGCAAATTGTAGAAGTTTTGTAGTCACCTTAACATAGGGCCTGTGACCTTGATCTTGAGGGGCACATACCATATTATAATTCAAGACAAACTGTCTTTTGATAATACATATTGTTGTAAGGTTTTGTCCAAAAAATGTTCAGAGGTTAATAAGTTATGGCCCAGAAAAACAAAAATGTTGATGACAGATGTACGATGAGCGGTATACAGAAGATGGATGGACAAATCATTACCAGAAAAGCTCCACTGACACTTGTCAGGCAGAGTTGAATAAAGAAAGTGGTGTCATCTAATCAAATAAGGTAAACTAAACTATGCACAAATCGTCATTCAAATCTTTTAATTTGTACTTCCAAACATGGCTGATGACCCCTTCATTGTATTGATTTGAATTTTGGAAGAAGAGGCTGAATATGATTTTAGGCAGACCTTGACAAACTGATAAATGTTCTGCTATTATTCATGCCAACATACCGATTTTTATTCATTTCCACGTAGGTAACATCACAGATCTCTTCATTGTTGTCCTCTGAAAAACAAAAATTCTAGTCCTGAAAAGTGATTGATGAGAAACCAAGAAACTTGTGAGACAAAAATATAATGAGCATTAGAAGTGACAAAAACAACAAGGTGCCCCAGAGAGCCTGAGGGTGCTCACCTGACATGGTAGCCTAAATATCAACCCAGGGAATTGATTTAAACAAGTTGAATCTGCCCCTCATAAGAAAAGCTTATACCAAATACCAAAAGATTCTGACTGGTGGATCTGAAAAAAAAAGATTTTTAAAGAATATTCCTCATATTGAACTAAGTTACAATTCGGGCTCCCACAGGGAGCCCAAATATGAACCCAGGGACTTGGCTTGAACAAACTTGAATCTCACCTCCTTAAGGGTGCTGCATACCAAATATCAAAAGATTCTGATTGGGGGATCGGAAAAAGATTTTTAAAGAATATTCCTCATATTGCACTGATCTGAACATTTGGGCTCCCATAGAGAGCCCAAATATGGACCCAGGGATTTGATTTCAACAAACAAGTGAATGAATCTTCCAAAGATGTTATATGTGAAATATGAAAGCCTTTGGAGGTGGGAATTGGAAGAAATGGAAGAAAAAAATTCTTTAATGTTTTCCCCTTAACTCACAAGTGTTAAAGAAATGATGACTCCACATTTTTTCAAAGTCCTGGCATAAATTAGGTACTTATGACCCAATAAGCCCTCATATTGAATTTGGTTTAAATCAGCTGCTCAGTTTCGAAAATAGAAATTTTGGCACGATTCCCACAGGAAGCCCAAATATGAACCCAGGGACTTGGCTTGCACAAACTTATATTTCACCTCCCTGAGGATACTGTTTATCATATAGCAAAAGATTCTGACTCATGGATGTGAAGAAGAAGATTTTTGAAGAATATTCTTAATATTGAACTAAGTTATAATTTGGGCTTCCACAGGGAGCGCAAATACGAACCCAGGGACTTGGCTGAAACAAATTTGAATCACACCCCCAAGGATGGTGCATACCAAATATCAAAAGATTCTGATTAGTGGATCTGAAGAACAAGATTTTTAAAGCATATTCCTCACATTGCACTAATTTGAACATTTGAGCTCCCAAAGAGAGCCTAAGTATGGACTCAGGAAACTGATTTCAACAAATATGTGAATAAATCTTCCAAAGATGTTATAAGTGAAATATGAAAGCTTTTGGAGCAGTGGTTTGGGAGAAGATTCTTTAATGTTTTTTTTTCTTCAGTGTTAAAAAATGATGGCTCGTCACTTTTTCAAAGTCCGGGAAATGTAGCCTATGATAAACCTGATGGCAATTTATTTTTTGAGCATTCCTTTCTGCTAGTCCTAAGGAAGCTTCACACCAAATAAAGATTCTCCGTGTTGTGTAGTTTTGGAGCTATGGGCATTTTAAATTTTTTCTATTTTTAGCTCGTGTAGTTCCCATGGGGCTATGGGAATTTTTTTTTTTGTGGTGGGGGTGGGGAGGGGGGGGAGGGGCATAAAATTAAGCACTTATGACCCAATAAGTCCTCATATCAAATTTGGTTCAAATCAGCCTCTCGGTATGGAAAATAGAAATTCTGGGTGGGGCCAAAATTCTTGCCCCTCCCATAACGATGGTAAATATAGCCCCTCAAACTTCTCTTGAACAAATCTGAGTCTACACCTCAAGAGGAAACAGCACACCAAATATTAAGTCTCTGTTACTGCTGGTTCATGAGAAGAAGATTTTTTAAGATTTAGGCTCACTTTTTGGGTGTAGCGGGGCGACTTGATTTGAACAAAATCAAAATGCGATGTCATAATAAACAAGCATCTCAAATTGCACTTAAATTGGTTCAGCAGTTTTGGAGAAGTCACAAACACCATGTTCACGAGCGACGGATGAAGAGTGATCACTAAAGCTCACCCTGACTTTCAGCCTGGTGAACTAACACATCCTAAGGATTTTTAACCCTTTACCCATCACACAGGATATCAAAATTTATTATTTTAATTATTGATTTTAAAATTATTTCAAAAAATTTCAACAAACCATATCAAGTGACCCCTCATTGGAAGATCCAATGAGGGGGTCACATGATATGGTTTTGTTGAATTGTTTGAAAAATTTATTTTTTCAACTGCTTACTTTGTAAATAACATGGGAGGATGCTGCTGATTCATTTGGCGAAGGGTTATACTAAAAAAAAAAACCCAAAACAAAAAAAACTCTCAATGACACAAGACTATCTTTGGGACAAGTCATCGACTGAATACAAGTTCCTAAGAGCATTACAGTAATGGCACTTTAAAAAGGATATAATATTACCCAGAATTTTAAAAAACACCGGAAAGGAATTTCAAGCTGAAAAAGTTAAAAAACTTCACCTTTCTTCAAAATTTTCAGACAGTGACCATTATTGTAATTCCAAATTTTCAAAGTACCATCTCTTCCACCAGTTATTAGCCTGCGAAAAGTAGAGACTGTGAATTAACAATTA
The DNA here is from genome assembly GCA_031216915.1 of Pictodentalium vernedei. Classification (NCBI taxonomy): domain Eukaryota; kingdom Metazoa; phylum Mollusca; class Scaphopoda; order Dentaliida; family Dentaliidae; genus Pictodentalium; species Pictodentalium vernedei. Next base: position 507,868,756 of record CM062297.1, on the reverse strand, counting down.
ACAAGGCAATGTATAAATTGATTTGTTTTTTCTGAAAACAAGTGCAATGCCGATTGCCCACGATCAGACAATAGTCCTTCACAGTAAGCGGTGGCACTAAATTTTGGAATATTGCTTTGAATTTTTTCCCGAAATCTAAAAATGAAAGTGTAAATGACACTGTAGCTCAACTTGTCAAGACAAAGACATGTACATGTATAGTATGTGACACAGCAATGACAAACATCTAGGTAATGACCTGATAACAAAGGTACATATAAAGTATTGTAATGGTCTGTACATAAATACTGACCGTTGCCTGTAACAAATGTATAGGTAAAGTATTGTAAAGGTGGGTGACAGTCAAATGCTAAACTAGAAAAGAAATCTTTTGAGTCCCAGAGTGGGTGTGACTTAACCCCAAAAATTTGTTCTCATAGCACAGTGATAACAATGGCACCCCAAAACACACTCATTCCTGTCCCAAGGTGAAAACAAAGATACCCAAGAAGTTTTGTGAAGATTAGTTCACAAATATGAGCTGTGTAGAAGTTGTGACAAAAAACTGATTGGACCTAATTTCGGTACAAAATGGCCACTGGCAGCCATCTTGAATTTTGGACCACACCCAGAAACACTCGTTCTCGTCCCAAGGTGATAACAAAGGTATCCAAGAAGTTTGTGAAGATCGGTTCATAAATACAGCCTCTAGCCCGAGCCGTATTGACATGTGCACTTACAGTGTATAAGTAGCATTGAATAAATCAAAGTTCATCTAATTTGCATAATTTCTGCACGAGAAAAAAACATGTACTACATGTGATGTATTCCATGTTACCAAACATTCATACAAAAATGTATTCAAATCAGAACTTTCATACAGAAGTTCTGTACAAAAGACTGATTGCACTAATTTTGGTACAAAATGGCTGCTGGTTGGCCATCTTGAATTTTGGACCACACCCAAAAACACTCGTTCTCATCCCACGGTGATAACAAAGGTACCCAAGAAGTTTCGTAAAGATCGGTTCATAAATACGGCCTCTAGCCTGAGCCGTATAGAAGTTGTGTACAAAAAAAACTGATTAGACCTAATTTCGCTACAAAATGGCCACTGGCAGCCATCTTGAATTTTGGACCGCACCCAGAAACACTTTTTCTCGTCCCAAGGTGATAACAAAGGTACCCAAGACGTTTCGTGAAGATCGGTTCATAAATACAGACTCTAGCCCGAGCCGTATTGACATGTGTTCTTACTGTGTGTAAGTAGCACTGAAAAAATCAAAGTTCATCTAATTTGCCTAATTTCTGCACGAGAAAAAAACCCGCTTTATATGTGATGTATCCCATGGTACTAAACATTCACACAAAAAATTATTCAAATCAGCGCTTTCATATGGAAGTTCTGTGCAAAAATCTGATTGCACCAAATTTTGTACAAAATGGCTGCCATCGACCATCTTGAATTTTGGACCAGACCCCAAAACACTCGTTCTCATCCCACGGTGATAACAAAGGTACCCAAGGAGTTTTGTAAAGATCGGTTCATAAATACGGCCTCTAGCCCGAGCCGTATTGGCATTTGCACTTACAGTGCTGAAAGTAACACCAAAAAACATCAAAGTTAGTCTAATTTGCATAATTTACGCACGAGAAAAAAACCTGTATTATATGTGATGTATCCCATGGTACTAAACATTCATACAAAAAATTATTCAAATCTGAGCTTTCATATGGAAGTTCTGTACAAAAAACAGATTTCTGCATCGTCGGTACAAAATGGCGGCTGGCAGCCATCTTGAATTTTGGACCGCACCCAAAAACACTCGTTCTCGTCCCACGGTCATAACAAAGGTACCCAAGAAGTTTCATAAAGATCGGTTCATAAATACGGCCTCTAGCCCGAGCTGTATCCAATTGTTGATGGACAGACGGACGACGGGCCATGGCATAAGCTCAAATTTGGCTTCGCCAAAGTTGAGCTAAAAATTACATGCATCAGTTTTGCATAATGTCTGATCATTGGTAAAAATTAGAAACAACATCTTCGAAGTGTCAGAACACACAAACATGATATGTACAAATATGACTGAAAAAACCTCTATTCTACGTTAATGATCTTATGCTGCTACACCACCATTCCAAACATTATTGAAATTGAAAATGTCATTTTGAAATTTGAGGCAGAAAACTAATTACATGCAATTTCCAACCAAAATGGCTGCCAGTTGGCAATCTTGAATTAAAAAAAAAAACATTGACATACATCAATTTGACATAATGCCTGATCATTGATGAAAATTTGAAACAAAAGCATCAAAGTGTCTCTGAGATACAGGTGGTAACAAGACACACCAACATAATATATACAAATATGAGTGAAAAAAGCTTAAGTTCATCTAATTTGCCTAATTTATGCACAAGTTATTTATCTTGTGCTGCTACACTTTCAAAAAAATTATTGAAATCGGAAATGTTGTTCAGAAGTTCCATCCATCCATCCAGACAGGCAGACAGAGAGACAGTCTGCAATCCATAAGTCCCCTCCTCATGGTAACATGTGAGGAACTAATTGAAGGTGCGAATTAACAGGTAACTTCTGTCACTTTTATATTTGGAATAAGCTATAAATAATTGGTTTGTCAATAAAACAAAACAAAGGAAATTGGTGAAAACACTCCTAAAATAAAATGTGAGTACAATTAACTGTTGGGCCAAATAAAAAATATTTTTGGTTTTCGAGCAATTAGTTTTCAAATCAATGAGGGTGAAGACTTTTATTTTCATTTTTTATATTTTTGGTATGATAACTAGAAGGGAGCTAAATTATTTTTGTTCGGAAAAATTTGTTCACATGTTCATGCCATGTTAAAATTTATGGGAGAGTACTTATAGGCACTCTCCCATAAATGTTAACAAGGCAAATGCATACAGGACAAACAATTTCACTTCACACATATGAAGCACATCTACAGAATACGAAGCCTTGAAGTTGCGATACCTGCTCTTCAGAAAAAAGAACAAACTCTAGACTTCGAGCACTCAACCAGTTATTGATCACAAAATATTTGTGTTTTCTGCAGAACAGAGCAAACTAGATATTTACAAAACAAATATAATGAACAGACACTGTACTTTAATCATGCTTTGTTGAAGACAAGTGCAAATAAATATACATTAATTTAAAAAAAAAGAAATTTTAAAGTCTCGTGACTTCATACTAATTTTGGAAGACACTGTGAGCCAATAAAACTGTTTAACAAGGGGATTAAAATTCAATGAAGGATTGCATGAGAACCAATATCTTTGTTGGGCCTTAACAGCCTAATTCAGACTTCAATTACTTTTTTTCTACAACAAAACAGGTTCCCCCCAACAAGCAGTCTTTGGGTATAATTGCAGATTAATTTCAAAATGCCTTGGCAGTTGTTTCGTGGCAAGTCTTGGCTGCCTGTATGAACCTGGTTTTCCTTTCGTGATCATGAAAAAACACAAATTTCAAATCATTATACCAAAAGTTACCAGGCAGAAACCACAAGACATGTCAGTGCGAAAAGCCTGGAAAACTACTAATTATCAGAGTTTTCACATCATAAACTAAGTTCAAGGTCAATAAATTCACAAAAAATCATCTGAACAGGACCAGAGTTGAACTCAACTTGTAGGTACCCATGATAAAGCCACAAACCAGAAATCAGCCAATTATCTCAATATATCATGAAAAAGAGTCCTGAAAACTGTAACAAGGGTAACACTTGTATGCTCCCAGCCATATAATGTTCTTACACAATCAAGGGCAATAACTGTGGCATAACAAACATTAGGAATGTGAAAATCAAAACTTTACCTTGATATGTGATCATAAAAAAAACGTCAAATTTTGAATTGTTCCCCAAGACAGTAAAGTTGTCATGCAAAAATTGAACCAGAGGCTCAAGTGAGCCTATTTACTTTCTTATTTATTTATTTATTTATTTATTGGTGATTAAGATCATTTTCAGCATCATTATGACCACAACATAGGTATGAAGTCAAGTTTACCTAATTGTTTATGATGTCCACTTTTTAGAGGACTTCCACCATGGCAATGGTGTCAAGTCCTATTTTATCAGTAAAGCAGGACTTGGTTACTACAGTAATCAAGCACTGCTCCACTCCCTGGGGTTCCCTCAGGGGTGGGGGGTCAAATAGGTTTATAAATTACTAGGTAAAGGGATATTCTATGTCCACCTACAGTAGGAAAGGAGTTAATCGGAAGCCATAAAAAAAAATCATTTTTATCAGGCACCTTCCCCATAACATTAAAATTGTGAAAAACATCTCCAATAGGCCTATCAAAAAATTTGTTTCAGCTATAAGAATTTACCATAATGCAGTTGCAAATTTAACAAACTATAATCTTGTTTGACAGAGCTTGGTGAGTTCTGTTAAACAGAATACAGTCAGTTAAGTTTTTATTACTACAAGTGCAAAATAATTCCACTGAAGGGATTTCCAGATGAAAAAAAGAAGAGATGGGGCAGATTTTCAATGAAGCGTAAGGTGCCTGAGAAACTAGAATTCTTTAATAGCCTCGTCATCTAAAGTCTGCAAACATTTTTTTTTAACCTGCTTTATTTTTACATTTCCAACTGTTTTCAAGGACTGAAGAAAAAGCTCATCCCCCCCCCCCCTCCCTCCCCCCAGTCAAAACATTCTAGAGAAACAGAATTTTTTTTTTTTCAGTAGTATAATAAATTGCAACACAGCCAAAAGTGACACAAAAATAGTCTTTTTTCTACAAAGTGTCAAACCTGCTGTTCACCAGCAAAGATAAAGAAAACACAAACTCCTGTTTCATTCTAAATGGTACCATACCACCTAAAACTGATAACTGACCAAAGTTTCAAACATGTATCAGTGCCTAAAAATCGATATCCATTTAGGATATGCTGACAGGAACTTAATTCATAATTACCTCCTTCCTGTGTTATCAAATGTTATACAGGTTATTGGTGAGTCCCCATGGGCATCTCCAAATTCAAACACAGGTAAACCAGTCTCAAAATCCCATAATTTTACAACCTGTAAGAAGACAATAACAAATGCTGTGTTAGACAGTTTCTCCATTGCTCAGATCACAGAAAATAATACAAATTTCGAACTGTTTGAATTGCAAAGTCGGAGACTGTTCATGGTTTAGAACAATTCCAATAGTGATAGAAACAGGCCTAGCATTCTTAAAAATGCAGGAGGGCTAAAAATCACTTTCCTCACATGGACTAGGGGAGCGATTAGCTCTCCTCAAGCTTACATAAGCTAAAAGTGGCAAAATGAAGTTGTACTATTAATGAATTCTGCCTAGCGGGCTTTGTACATTTTATTTGGTGCTGCTAACAAGGTGATCTCTGAGAGACGGCTACACTGCCCCACCCACACCTCCGGGTCTTGGCAAGAGACCACTAACATAGCAGAGATCTGAAAACCTGCGGGCAGTATCAATGACACTGCAGCTCAACTTGTCCAAGAAGGGACTGAGCTAAATAGAAAGCTCCAGTACTGAGAAGTCATTCAATCAAGTTTCTACAAAAAACCCATCACACCAAAGCTACATATGAAACCTGAAAAAGATTGGGTGAAGGATGTGACCTGTAGGGTGTACTTATGGAATTGCTGACAATTTATATGCCAAATCCAAGATGGCTGATGGTGGCCATGTTTTTAACAAAATTAGAAAAATTTGATAGCTCCCATGTAGACATCACACCAAAGCCATATATGAAATTTGAAAAAAAAATGGGTAAGAGGTGTGGCTTGGATGAAATTGTTCACAATTTATATGTCAAATCAAAGATGGCTGCTGATGGCCATGTTTTTCAACAAACAATTTGATAGCTTCCATTTAGATATGACACCAAAACTACATATGAAGTTTGAAACAAGAGGCAGCTACACTTAGACAGCTCTGTCAAGGGTTACTGCTTTTAAGGGAAGCTGAATACAAGACAAGAATCCAAGTGTTACGCTTGTGACCTTAACCTTCATGATATGACAATGGATCAAGTCATGACACAAGGTTAGGTTATGGGTAACAATTGTGTGAAGAATGAACAAGATCTGTAACACAAATTCAATTATACAGACAGACAAAGGCTGTATAACAATATCAAAGTCTTGTTGTCTGTGACCTTGAGATTGATGGTATGATATTGGATCAAAGTGGCGACACACTTCTGTGTCATGAGAAATAATTGAACCAACTATGAATAAGATCTGTCAATCATACTAAGTTAAATGAACCAAACGAGGGCTGTATAACAAAAAAAAGTTTTGCTACCTGTGACCTCAACCTTGATGATATGACCTTGGATCAAAGGTATATGGCCCAGACAAGGGTTGAATAACAATATCCAAGTTTTGCTGTCTGTGACCTTGACCTTGATGATAAGACCTTGGATCAATGTCGCGACACACCTTCAAGTCATGAGCAATAATTGCATCAAGTATGAACAAGATCTGCCAATTAGATCAAATTACATGGACCAGACAAACAAAATGTTGATGACAGATGGACAGGCGACAGATGGACAGATGGACAGACAGATGACAGACAACTTAGCATTAGAAAAACTCCACTGACATTCTGTCAGGCGGAGCTAATATTCAGTGGTTAAGAAGTTAAAAAATTTATAGTAATTTATATATTTTTTATACTTACCAATGACCCAGACTTAGCTGGTGCTAACTCTTAAAAATATAGGGCCAAACACAAATTTTGCCCCCCAATCCCCAAAATTTGCATCTAAAACCAAAGAAAACATGTCCTGAATGGCCCTCCACACTTCACCTCTACTGCGCATGCGCAGTGTCAAGGACGTCCCGACATTGGCGCCATTAATCATTCTTGTAACCAGTGCCTGGTAAGCGCTATGTACTCAGCGGGGAGGTATGAGTTCCCAACTCCTGGGAGGGCCATCCCCGTCTGGGTCATTGGTAAGTATAAAAAATATATAAATTACTATAAATTTTTTAACATTTTTATACTGTACCAATGACCCAGACTTAGCTGAATAGTAAAAAGGCTGGAGGGCCTAGGACATAGAGCAAGTTGAAATACGCTCAATTATATAAAATAGAGTCATCCCCTCTAGGGGAAAAGGAGTATTTGGCCTTACATGTATCTTTCTTATTTATGATAAATTAGAAAGACACAACATCTTCCAAAATTGAGCATCATAACATCCATGTACTCTATTAATATCCAGTATAATCCTTATACTAATAATTTTTAAAGTAAGCCAATAAATAAAGTCTAGAGAATAGAGACTCTTTATACTCCTTAAAAGTGTCTGAGGATTGTATAATAACGCCCGTTTGACACGTGATATATATGAGCAGCCTTCAAAAATCTATAATAGCGACACTATTATTGTAAGCCCAAGATGTATAAAGAGCTCTTACTTCATGAGCCGAAATCTCAAGCACAAACTGCTGAGTCAATGATATACCATAAGCAGTACCGATAGTTAATTGAATCCATTAGCAATAGAATGGAGCGTAATGTCCTTCTATTAGGCATCAAAGACAGAAGAAGCTTACGTCTGTACTAATAAACTGATATCTGTTTATAAATACATAAACTCTAACCGGACAGAGTAAAGGCCTATGCCCGTACGAAGACAGAAGGACCTTAATAACAATAGGTTCCGGATACTATTAGGAGCCTGACTCTTAACCAAAAATCCAACCTAAGTAGTAAAGGAAGTAGTGTTTCCGACACTACAAAAGTGAGAATCGTCCACCGATAGTGCATGAAGCTCACTGACTCCTCAGTAAAAGAGAAGACTAACAGAATTACTGTCTTAAAAGGTCAGAATTTGAAAACTACTGTTTCCAGAGGCTCAAATGATTACTTAGCTAAATAAGAACTGAAGCTAAATTCCGTATAGGAATTTAATCTAATGATTCTAGGTCTATTTATCGAAAAGTTTCTAACTGACTTAGATAAAGAGACATAAGACTCAATTGTAAACTATCATAGAGTGCATAGGTATGAGATAACATAGACCTATAACCTTAATAGTAACAGGCTGCAGTAGATCTTGTCAAACAAGTATACTAGAAAGTTGCAATGTCTAGTATGGAGGGATCAAAAATATCAACATAATGATCCCTACACCAACGACGGAAGAGCCTCCACTTTAGCCGCATAGTATAGCGAAGAAGAGGTTCTCCTACAGTAAGAAATCGCGTCCAAAGCTCCGTCCTGTACAATGCTTGCCATGCAAGAAGGACCACACCACGGAATACGTGAAGGTTGAGACCTTGCGGGTTGTGATGAAGTTGACATGATTTCCCCAGTGAAAGAAGATCCTCTCATGGAGGAAGTTTTCGCGGTAAGTCCCACAGTAGACACCTGAGTAAATTTACCCACGGTCTCTGTGAAGACAGATGCTATCAACAGAATTGTATTATGGATGTTTATCTCAGCAATACTTGCTGAATCAACAGCGCTGGAGGATACGCATATCCTATCATTCCGTCCTATTAGATCAATAGAGCGTTAACAACATAAGCTCAGGGATCCGGACATGCAAACACATATGTCTGCAAATGAATAGTGAGTTGTGTCGCAAATAAATTATCATTGAGCGTTCCCATTGATAGCAAATCTGATTGAATACTTGTTTGTTGAGAGTCCATTCTGACGGCAACAAGCGACCCTTACGTGAAAGGGAGTCTGCTAATACAATCAGACGGCCCGGAATATGACGGACCGAAGCAGAACTTGGTGTACTATAACAAACAGAAGGACTCTTTCCGTTAAATTGAATAACGGAATCGAATGAGTGCCTCCCTGGTTCCGGAGATACGCAACTACTGTCGTATTATCGGACAGGATTTGGACATGCGTTTCTGAATAATGTTCATCCAATGACATAGTGCAAGCCTAAATAATATTATTCCCTGGAAGATAAGTGCTTGCCTAGAAACTGCGGAACCCAAAGACCCTGGCACTTCGAATCCGTTGGGATCAATATTGTACCCCAACCTGTTTGACTGGCATCCGTCATAATCATAAAACTCGGATCCGGCAACTGCAGTGGCACTCTCTGAGTCAACCACCGAATGTTGCCCCAGTCTGAAACTCTTGCTACACTTGATAGACAAGAGAACGTGTACATCGAGCAATTCATAGATTGCTGAAGAGTTGCCGTTGAAGAGAAGCTTCTCCGAGACCGAAGCGACTCTGAGAGAGTTCTTCACCTTACTATCCACGCACAAGGATGTAACTAGGGCTGCGTCACGTCTAACCAACTCCAGGTTGCACCTGAAGGGCGGAGTTATACGTGGAAAAACTACTGCCCTTGAAAGAAATCACATAGAGGATCATATCCTGGAATTCTTTCTCTTGAAGACGTAATGATAACGCCTCAGTAAGGTGGTCTACGTATGAAAAAGCGTCTAAGTTAAGTCTATTAGACATCATTGTCGTTTCCAACATCGTGGTTGGAATTTGACATAGACGGCGAAAAAGACAATTCCCAGTCTTCAACCCCGCCATCTAGACGCATATGAACTCTCGGTATGCCCTGTTCTGCCAAAATAAATTATTTCCTAAAATTGATAAAAGGCAGAAGAGCATTGCGGACAAGAAACTAGACTATCATGCTTGGTAGCAAGCTTATATATATAGCGTCGTTAAATAATTCGAATGTTCTAATGACATTATTGGACTGTGTCGGTAAGTCAGAGACAATGCCCCTGAACCGATCGAAAACTCCGTGTCCAATGATGCTATTAGTCTCTTATCCAGCATCGCAGCAATGTAGTCCTACGGAACAACCTGTGGAAGATAATGCCGGAAGATATGTATGGCAGCTTCCGTTGTTCCGAAAGGGAAAGCTCGAAATCGTCGAATCCCTTTCGCCATCCTGTCGGACCCTATAAAGTGTTCGGTCGTCCGAACCTGATGCAACAGCGGAGCGCTCCGACCCAGCGCCGTCGGATAATTCCTGATCCGACCGAGAATCTGTCGATTGCTGGGATGCTGCGATAAACTGTGCTAACTTGGATAGCACGTCCGTCACTGAGACCTGTGGAGAAGCGGTCTTATGATGCATTGCCGCTGGAAACTCCGTGTTCGTTACCCCGTGCATACTTCTATGATGCGAACGAACGGAGTGTATAGGCCTCGTGTCCCTTGGCTACCGGATGGCGTGACCTGTTCGCCGTGGAATCACTGAATGACGAAGCTGGCCGGATACTCGAGGTCACGTAGCCAATGTGCGGTCGTGTGCGCTGCTGTGAGGATGAGGAAGCATTATCGACAGTCTCTCGGACTGTCAATATAATGGAGCGTCCCAAGCGGCGGACATATGCTCCGAATACGAAATATCTGTACCACAACATCCAGTCCCATATGTTGTTGTACGAGAGAGGGACCTCGCTCGCTCGCAGCCCGGACGGACCTGGACGAGCTAGGAACCGGACTAACAGGCTTCCTCCGATCTGTCCTCTAATCCGTCGTCACTGGGTGTGTACTAAATTTTATTATAGTGCTCGCATCACCCAAATCTCCTTCGTAGACCGCAATGGACGAACCCGGCTGCCGAACCATTCGATGAATGGACGCTACACCGGGTGAGCTAGCGAATGTCAACTCCGTCGATCCCACTAGGGACCTCTTAGGCGATTGACATATTCCATGAGCACTTATTGCCACTAGCTCTCCATTAACTATGACGACAGAGGCACACTTTTGAAAGACATCTCCGTAACTTTGCGAACAAGAAACCAGACATGCTTGTTAATAGCAAGCAAATAATATATATAGCGTCGTTCAATAATTCGAAAGTTGTGTGACATTATTGGACTATGTCGGAACTGAGGGACGATGTCCCTGAACCGAACCAAAAATTTCTGTGTCCACCGACGCTATCAGTTTCTTATCCGGCATCGCAGCATTCTGGTCCGACGAAAGAACCTCTAGAAGATAAAGTCAGATGACATAAACAACAGCTTATGTTGTTCCGAAAGGGAAAGCTCGAAATCCTCCGAATCCCTTTCGGCATCCCGTCGGACCGGATGAAATTTTCGGACGTCCGTACCTGCTTCCGCGGAGCGTCCCAACCCAGCGTCGTCGGATAATACATGATGCGACAGATTCTGTCGTTGCTGGGATGCTGCGATAAGCTGTGCTATTTGGGATAGCACGCCCGTCACCGAGGCCTGTGCAGTAGCAGTCTTACGAAGCATTGCCGCCGGAAGCTCCGTGCACGTTGACTCCCGCACACTTTCTTATGCGAACGTCCGGAGTCTGCAGGCCTCGTGTCCCTGGCTACCGGATGGTGTGACCTGGTCGCTGATGATTCTCTGATTGGCGAAGCTGACTGGATATCCGAGGTCACGTAGCCAAGAGCGGTCGTGTGCGCTACCATGAGAATGAGGAAGCCTTATTGACAGTCTCTCCGGACTGACTATATATCGGAGCGTCCCGATCGGCGGACGTATGCTTCGAATGCGAAACATTTTGTACCACAACATCTGGGGCCAGATGTTGCTGTACGAGAGAGGGGCCTCTCTCGCTCGCAGTCCGGATGGACCTGGACGAGCTGGGAACCGGACTGAAAGGCTTCCTCCGTTCTCCCTCTAATCCGCCGTCACTGGGTGTGCATTTGGTTGATTTATAGTGCTCGCATCACCCCAAAACTCCTTCTAGATCACAACGGACGAACCCGGCTGCCGAACCATTCGATGAATGGACACTACACCGGGCGAGCTAGCGGACGTCAACGGCAATCGAACCTACTAGGGTCCTCTTAGGCAATTGACGTATTTACATGAGCACTTTTCCACTAGCTCTTCATTAATTGTGACGACGGAGGCACACTTTTGGAAGACATCACGGATACATCACCCTATTCTTGATCGTCTGAAATAGAGATTGATAAAGTAGAGTGACCCTGCGGGGAAAGGACCGGAATGGCCAATTCCCCACTAACATAACGTGACATACGCTTCCCATTTTGTCATCGAAATTAACACATACAGAACAGGAGTCAGTGCGAGTACACTGACTACATATACAATGATTATGAAAGTCAGAGGAAGATTTCCTCTTATTACAATTGAACAACATCCTTTCATTGTGAAAAGAAAACAAAGTCCTAGTACTCGCACCAACCCCTGACAATCAAAATACATAATAATATGATCCATTAATATAGAAAAAATAATTGCAATAAAAAAATTTTGAAAAAATATTTTTTCAGAACAGCCCAAGTTTCTGAAAAGTAACGTTGAGCCCCAATGGATCCCAAGCCTTAGTGTGGACAAAAATTCTAAAAATATTTTAAACAATTTATGCAACACTTACGAACAATAATAATGTATCTAATTATGATTAAATTAACATCCAGATATTATTTTCAAGAAATCCCCCCTCACACAGAGGGCTGTAGTAAATGTAAACAATAAGTGTAAAAACACTAGAACAAGACTCCAGGCACCCTGGCCCGAAATCAGTTACCAAAAAAAACCACTTTCTGATGCAAAACAGAGACTTCCAGGGAAGAAACTGCAGAACATCAGATGGTAGATGCAGAACACTACGCCTAACCACCCATAGGTGAAGACGTAAACATGGGGAAAAGAACAGAATTCATTCTGTTATCCAGCTAAAACTCCCAAGAAATTTTAGTAATAAAATTACAGAAAATGTGCCAAAAGCATGGGAGAATAGCAAGAGGGGACTTAAAGGAAAAGGAGAGAGGAAAACACTGAACAAGCAGTGTAATTTGATTAACAAGAATGACCACAACAGGCTGATGCCTCGAAAATAGGTAACTTAAAATAATTTCATTAAAAAATTTTAAGTTACAGCCCTGATTATTTTCTGTCACTCATTTTTCCTCTCCTCCTTCTATATCCTCCTTAGAATCACCATTTCTCTAATATTTATGTGTCTGGCATCATTTAAACTGAGATTTACAAGCACAAAGATCAGTCAGATGTTAACTGATGAAGGGCCAAACAAAGTATGATTAATGGTGCCAATTTCAGGCCGTCCTTGACACTGCGCATGCGCAGTAGAGGTGAAGTGTGGAGGGCCATTCAGGACATGTTTTCTTTGGTTTTAGATGCAAATTTTGGGGATTGGGGGGCAAAATTTGTGTTTGGCCCTATATTTTTAAGAGTTAGCACCAGCTAATTCTGGGTCATTGGTACAGTATAAAAATATTATGGCTTGACAAACAAATGTCTTAGTTTTTCTAAGTGTCACCTTATCATAAGGTCTGTGATCTTGACCTTGAGGTTCACATAACATATTATAATTTGCGGCGACACACTGTCTTCTAATATTACATATTGGTATAAAGTTTCATTAAAAAATATTGAGCGGCTAAGAAATTATGGCCCTGACAAACGTCAAAGTTTTTCTAAGTGTCACCTTATCATAGGGCTTGTGACCTTGACCTTCAGAGGCACATACCATATTATAATTCGCTACACACTGTCTTTTGAAATTCCATATTGGTATAGTTTCATTAAAAAATATTCAGCGATTAAGAAATTATGGCCCAGACAAACAAATGTCAAAGTTTTTTCTTCACCTTATAGGACCTGTGACCTTGACCTTATGGGGCAATATCATTTTATAATTTGCAACATTACATATTGGTATAAAGTTTCAAAAAAAAATATTCAGTGGTTAAGAAATTATGGCCTGGACCAACAAAATGTTGATAATGGACGTACGGATGGGCGGACACCAGATGACTTAGCATCAGAAAAGCTCCACTGACTTCGTCAGGCGGAGCTAAAAAATTGGGTCAGAAATGTGGCTGTTAGGTGTGCTAATGGACTTGTTGACAAATCCAAGATGGCTTCTGGCAACCATATTTTTCAATAAAATTCAGATAAATTTGATAGTGCCCTTCTAGACATAACACCAAAGCTACATAAAAAAATTGAAAAAGATTGGGCGAGAGATGCGGCCTGAAGGGTGTGCCAATTGAATTGTTAACAATATATGTGACAAATCTAAGATGGCCACTGGCAGCCACGTTTTTCAACAAAATTCAGAAAAATTCAATAGCTCCCATTTAGACATTGTCCTAAAGCCACATCTGAAATCTGGAACTGATCGGATGAGCGATGCATCCTGTAGGGTGTGTCAATGGAATTGTTGAAATTTATGTGCCAAATCTAAGAAGGCTGCTGGTGGGCATGTTTTTAAACAGAATTCAGAAAAATTCAATAGCTCCCATCTGGGCATCGTCCTAAAGACACATGAAATTTGGAACTAATCAGGTTAGAGATGCCACCTTTAGGGTGTGCCAATGGAATTATTGACAATTTATGTGACAAATCCATGATGGCTGCTGGAGGCCAAGTGTTCCAACAAAATTCGGAAAAATTTGATAGCTTCTATCTAGACATAACACCAAAGCTACAGATGAAATATGAAACTGATCAAGGAAGAGATGCAGCCTGTAGGATGTGCCAATGGAATTGTTGACAATTTATATGCCAAATCTAAAATGGACACTCACAGCCATGTTTTTCAACAAAATTTGAAAAAAATTGATAGTTCCCATCTAGACATTGCCCCCAAATCCACATATGAAATTTGGAATTGATCGGGCGAGAGCTGCGGTCTGTAGGGTGTGCTAAAGGAATTGTGGATGGACAGACGATTGGACATACAGATGTACAGAAGGATGACAGATCACAACCCATCCCAATAGCTCATACTTCAAGTTGTCAAGTTGAGCTAAAGAGCATGACTGGCATAGTAAAAATAGAGAAGGCAGAGAAGCACCACAACACCCTTTTCCTACAGGTTACGAGCATGCTATATGACGTAACCTGCCAACAGATTATGATATAAGCCCTTTATTTCCAGGTCTGAATTCACATTTTGTAAAGGGTTAACATACTATCAGACATTATTATTTTTCTTGTGAAACAACTGAACAATTTCCATTTTGCTTCCAAAACATAACTCGGACCCTTTCAATAGAACAAACTCAACAAGTTTGTGGCATCATAAGTTAGGTTTCATAAGTAAACAATGAAAAAAAAAATCCAGAGGCTCAAGTGAGCTTAGAACACTTACCTGGATCAAGCCATTTACAAGGAATGGAGATGGTGTAATTGTGGAAAGTGAGAGCTTTTTTGTTCAGACAAGGTAAAAATTATCTTGAAATGTGACCATTTTCTCAGCCAGTTTAAATCTCAAGCTCATAAAGATACTCTGTACATTTAACAAATATTTGTTCCTGGCCCCTTAGAGAAAAGGGCATTTGAAATTCTTTTTTACTTTAAGCCACAAGGTTCCCATAAGGATAAGGGAAATTTTCTTTTGCATGTTTCAAGTGCATGTCATCCAATACTTCTTATCAAAATTGGATCAAATTTGCCCAAGAGTTTCAAACACTGAAAAATAGGGTGGGGGTGTGAAATTTGATCCTCTGGGAACAAACTTAAAGACAGCCACATCCATAAAGCTCTATTTACAATGAAAGTGTCAATGACACTGTAGCTTAACTTGTGTGTTGTGTTTGATGAAAAGAATAATGTTCAATGTTTATGAAAGGATTATGAAATAAGACAAGAATTGTGATAACTGGGAATATGTTCATTTCTGTTCCCTGTATGCTATGTTTTTGATAAAAATAATATGAGGTGTACACTGTACTAAAGAGCTGAGAGGTGGGTTAATATGACCTCACAGTTAATGTATGTGGCCCTCACAGTTAACGTATATCAACGAAAGTTACCAAGTTACAGTGAAATTATTCCAAAACGAGTCATCCTATCAAGTTACATTGAAATCCCTTCATAAATATGGCCTGTAGACTGTGCTAAAGGTTTTCAGGCCCCTGTAGCCTTCAGTTTCCCAATTGCGTCCAAAGGGGATTACGTTCTCATCTAGACATTATATGAAGTCAACCTACCAAGTTACAATGAAATCCCTTCATAAATATGACCTGTAGACTGTGCTAAAGGTTTTGGGGCTTTGGGCTCGGGCTGCCATCATGGTTGAATGATTGCAACCAAAAGGGGACATTCTCATCTGGGCATCATCTGGAGTGATTTTATGAAGTTACAATGAAATCCCTTCATAAATATGACCTGTAGACTGTACTCAAGGTTTTCGGGCTTCAGGCCCCTGAAGCTGTCACAGTTGACCAATCACAACCAAAAGGGGATGTCATCATCTAGGCATTATATGGAGTCAAACTAACAGGTTACAATGAAATCCTTCCATAAATATGACCTATAGACTATGCTAAAGGTTTTGGGGTTTTGGGCTCGGGCAACCATCAAGGCTGAATGATCGCGACCAAAAGGGGACGTTCTCATCTAGACATTATTTGGAGTCATCCTACCAAGATACAATGAAATCCCTTCATAAATATCACCTGTAGACTGTGCTAAAGGTTTTCGGGCTTCAGGCCCCTGTAGCCGTCACAGTTGCCTAATGGTGTCCAAAAGGGGCTGTTCTCAACTAGACATTATATGAAGTCAACCTACCAAGTTACAATGAAATCCCTTCATAAATATGAACTGAAGACTGTGCTAAAGGTTTTCGGGCTCGGGCAGCCATCATGGTTGAATAATCGCAACCAAAAGGGGACATTCTCATCTAAGCATCATCTGGAGTGATCCTACGAAGTTACAATGAAATCCCTTCAAAATATGACCTGTAGACTGTGCTCAAGAATTTCGGGCTTCGGGCAAATGTAGCCATCACAGTTGACCAATCAATAATAAAAGGGGATGTCATTATATGGAGTCAACCTAACAAGTTACAATGAAATCCTTCCATAAATACGACCTATAGACTATGCTAAAGGTTTTTGGGCTCGGGCAGCCATCAAGGCTGAATGATCACGACCAAAAGGGGACGTTCTCATCTAGACATTATTTGGAATCATCCTACCAAGGTACAAGGCAGATGTTTTGCAGTGAATTTTTGTAGGAGTTATTGCATTTTATGGACTCTGATTTTGTCTGTCCTAAATTTCAATCATGAATAACTTAAGTATGTGATAGAATGACTTGATATTTGGTATGCAAGTGTATCCTATTGATGTCTACCCATAATACAATGCTGATGTTATTGTTGGAAGTATTATTTTCAGAGTTATGGCCCTTTATGGTCTTGGTATTTGTCATCCCAAAATTTGATCATAAATAGCTTGAAAGAACTTGGTGGAAAGACTTCACATTTGATATGGAAGTGTATCCTATTGGTTTATCCTATTCATGTCTACCCAATGACCAATGCAGGTGTTATGAGGAATATTAATGTCAAAAAATTACACATTACAAACTTCAAAATATTTTGCCCACAGAAACAAAACACAATTTTAATAAAAATCTTAAGTTTTGTGGAATTAAAAACCTAAACATAGGTTTAAACACTTCTCCCAAAAGCCTAAATATGGACTTTCAACACTCTACTGGTTAAGTTCAATTTATAAAACAGAATCAATTGGAAAAGACATTAATGACAAAATATGGTCATATGAAGCATCTCTATCTGTTATGGAAATTGAACTTGGTATCCATCCATCTTTCTCTCCAACTATATATATACCCAAGAATTGTATTGCCTACATTTGTTAAATAAGAGGGGGTATCCTTTTGTGTCACCAATGGTGACACTTTATTTTCCTTTTCTGAGTATCAAAATGAAGCACCTATATAAAGTGCAAACAAATTTTAAAAAAATTGACTGGATTGCAATCTTCACTTTGGGTTGGCATGCACATTGCAGGGGTATTTCATTAGTTGTGCTTATGAACAGGTCTGGTTTATGTTATTTATTGGTGTTTAAAATCACATATTTCGGCACAATGGCTAAGCATGACTGAAATATTTCAGAGCACCGCGATATGCATACAAGATATGATGTACAATCATAATTTCTGTGTGGTTCACATTCCTACAGTTTGATCAGTCTGTAGGTGTTCACGGAAAAAACACAGACCTTTCCAGAAAATAGATGTTCATTTGTCTAGCTACAAATTGAAACAAGACAAAATAATATTGACAAATTTTGAGTACCAAAATTAGGCCTTAAGTTCCCCGATTAATTTCACATTAATAACTACTGTATATACCTGTACACAGTTGCGGATGATTTATAGTGTTTCTACATTATTGTTGGCTGCCTATATAAGCAGCCAAATATGATATAAAAACACTGTCAAGATAAATGCATCCTACCAATCGAGTTCTTGGGGTAGAATACAAATGGGACAACTTTTTCAAACCAATATAAAATGTGTTGTTTGTGGCAGTATGGGGTCTTAAGGGTTATTGTTAGATGTACAAATCATTAAGATATATATGTTATCACCACTATGTGTTGATCAAGAAACTTGTATCAAGCCAAGGTGTTCATATTGAGTATTGTGGAGAGCCCTTTAGGGTGAATTGTGATACGTAATAGGAACACCATCGAGGGTTGAAACAAGTTTCTCGATCAACACATAATGGTGAGGAAAAATTTATCTGACCATCTTGGAAACCCAGTTGGTGGAAATAACCAGTTTATCTTGCAATATTCCTCCCTTTCTTGACATCTTTGCATATATTTTGACAACCATTCAGTATCTATTTATTTATTTATTGGTGCATAAGGTCACATATTTCTGCACAATGGCTAATCGTGACTGCAGCAGGGAGATGAAGTCAAGTTTAGTCAATCGCTTATACCCATGTTGCCCATATCAGAGGACTTCCACCCCAAACATTGGTGACTGGGTTCTATTTTACCAGTAAAATGGAGCTTGTTTGCCATAGTTAATAAGCACTGCTTCACACCCTGGGTTCCCACGGGGCATTCAGTGTCTATGAATTGATTTTTAATGAATGAAAATCATGATGATGTCACAGCATTACATTCTTCAGCTGTGCAATGATGTAATCCCCATTCATTGTTCCACCTGTACTATATCCACCAAGGTTTATAGTAGTGTTTCAGCTGTGTGTTTCTTCGTTTTATTTTTCAGTTTCAACACATGGTAGGCCTGTATAAAATTATCCTTATGGCAAAAATTGGTCTAATCTTAATTTATTTCTCTTAGTTGGTGATTATTTGTCCAAAAATTACTGTTATCAAAACTATGACCTTGATATGTGTAACCAGTTTTCGATGAGTGCAGGTAAAAACATTCTCTTTCCGAATCAAATGATTGCATGTGCTCACAGAAGTTACTGTGGTTGATACAAATTTGTATCAGTCTAAATGGTTTAGATTATACCAGGAGAAACAAGGGCAATGCCCCCGGTCCCCCGACCAAGATGGCAAATTCAAGGGAGCTGTTAGGATGCAATTTGTTCCAAGAGCATGGTCTTTATGAGAGGTTAAGGGTGTTAGGAGTACAATTTTCAAAGGTATCAAGAGGACATGTTTGTTTCAGATTTGTATCATTCTTATTAATCTTAGAGTTACTACACTTCAGTGAGCTTTGAAATTTGATATGGTTTGAAAATGTCTCAATGATTCAGTTCAAAACAAGTTCCACAGATTTGGAAATTTCAAAATGTAGAGAAATTGTCTTGAATTCTTCTGTGACTGGGTGTTTTGTATGGAACACACAATGATGGAAGAGTTGAAAGAGGCACTGTTTTCGAAACTTCCATGCCATCTGCATTTTTGAATAATTTGCTAAAACAGAGTTGCTGTTGAACACAATACTTGATTGAAGAGTGGAAAGATTTACAGCTGTAAAGTGTAGTATCTTCAAGAAAAGTGAGATTCAATTTGGGATTAAATTAAAAAACCTTTGCCGAATTTGATTAGATGCAAAATTTGAGGTTGAGATAAGTTAGTTTCAGTAAAATCATCCAAACTAAAGTTATCATCCGGACAAGGGTGTGACGGACGGACGGACGCATGCACGCACACACGCACGCACGCACGGACAGACAGAAGGACGGACGGATGGACACTGATGATTACAAAATCAATCCAAAAAAAAAAAAAAAAAAAATCAAATCAAATGATCAAAAGTAAAGTTATCATCCGGACAACACAAAAAGTGTATTTTATAAGTCGAAAAAGGGGAATAACTCCTGTAAAAATAGACAGAGCATGGCCATTTTTTTTAACTTGACCTGTATTTCCAACCAATTAAACCACATACTTAGTTTCGTTTCAATCAAATGATCCAAAGTAAAGTTATCATCCGGACAACACAAAAACCGTATTTTCTAAGTCGAAAAAGGGGAAAAATCCAGTAAAAATCAGTGGAGCGTGCCCATTTTCGAACTTGACCTGCATTTCCTCCCAAATAAGCGGCATACTAAATTTCGTTTCAATCAAATGATCCTAACTAAAGTTATCATCAGGACAACACAAAAACTGTATTTTTTAAGTCGAAAAAGGGAAATAAATCCAGTAGAAATCAGTGGAGCGTGCCCATTTTCGAGCTTGACCTGCATTTCCACCCAAGTAAGACACATACCAAATTTAGTTTCAGTAAAATCATCCAAACTAAAGTTATCATCCGGACAAGGGTGTGACGGACGGACGGACGGACAGACGGACGGACGGACGGATGGACGGACACTGCTGATTACAATAGTCCCCCGAAGGGTCGGGGGACAAAAAG
The DNA here is from genome assembly GCA_031216915.1 of Pictodentalium vernedei. NCBI lineage: Eukaryota > Metazoa > Mollusca > Scaphopoda > Dentaliida > Dentaliidae > Pictodentalium > Pictodentalium vernedei. The sequence continues at coordinate 507,848,159 of CM062297.1, read as the reverse complement.
AGCTGGACTGTCGTCCAGTGAATACCCCCACGTGGTGTACCGCCTAGAGTGGGCATACCTATGACCAACAAATATTATTTATGACGGAAAGATGCACAGATGGATGGATGCAATCCAGTATACTCCCCCCCCCCCCCCCCACATTTTCATCAAAAGTTTTCAACAATTTCTAAGTCAAAAGATATGGTAAACTGTTTGGTGTTTGGAAGTTTTATGCAATAAGGCAGAAGCCTTTGCCATAGGCAAACTGCATGCCATATTTCACTGAAATCCAATAACCCATACCTGAGATACAGGCTAAACAAATAATGTCTATTTCCTACAATTTCTAAGACAAAAAAGGGGGATAACTCTAAAAAGGAGAATGTGAGAAATATCGTTGAATCCTTTTTAAAAGCCTATACCATAAGCAGTGTTCACGGCAAATTTCATTGCAATAGAACATTTGATACCCGAGATACAGGCTGAACAGACAAAATTTGGCTCGGACGGACACAATTTCTAAGTGAACAAGTAATAATAAAAAACTAGTCAGGGCATACCTATGACCAACAAATATTATAGAAAAAAATAATGTACTTAAGTAATGAAAGTTATGAATATTCTCACACATGGATGGGTGGATGCAAAGATGTTATGTGGCTATTTTATGGACATATTAGGAGGCTAACCTAAAACGCATGTCCAACATAATAAAACAAGTTTTTGGGGGGGGGGAAATTTTTGGGGGGTCAGCTAACCCTAACCTAACCTGACCCTACCCACCCCTAACCCTAACCATAACCCTAACCACATAACTCTAACACCCTAACACTAACTCTAACCATAACCCTAGCCACATAACTCTAACACCCCTTCACTGACCCCCACCCCACTCCAAAACCCCACCCTGGAATGCCCTAACCCTACTCTACATTTATCCAACCCCCCCCATCCACCCCCACAATAAGAGACTCTGTTACGTGGCTAGCCACGTAACAGACTTTAACCACATAAGTATCCTGTTTTACTAAATCATATCCACATAAGTAGTCATTTGTGTGTGCAGATGGACGGATGGGCAGATGGACAGATGGATGGACTGACGCATTTAATCCAGTATACCCCCATTTTCTTCGAAATTTTTTGTCGATGAATCATAAATTTAAATCAAAATATTAAAACTTTTTGTAGAGGAGGTTTATAGTTATATAGTTTTGTCATCAGGATTAGATTCTTAAAGGAAATGTGTCATGAAAGTAAAAGAAAACCATCTGATAAATTTGTGGGCAGACTTTTGATTGATCAAATTCTAAAACCAACAAAAATGACAGAACTCATGGCTTACCGATCCTTCTGAGCATGTAAGAACTTGTTTAAATCCAGGATTATATGTACAACATGTTACAGGTTCCTTATGTGTTATAACCATATCTGCATGAAGCTGCGGTCTGTAAAACATAAACAAACAAGAGATTTAGCTACCCAAAACAACCTAGGCTTCTACAATTGAAGTCAATTTTCAGTTCATCAGAGTTCAGCTACCAGATCAAGGAACATTTTTGTAAGCAAAGGTTTTTCACTCATTACTGGTGAATCCAATACATTATTAAAAATATTATAAGAGAATGTTTATATGAGCAGCTAGAAACAAATGACCCCGTGAGACAAGAATGAAGCTACTGGTAAGCAGCTTCAGATACATGTGGTCATAGGAGGAAATATATGAATGTTTTTGAAGCACAAAATACTGAAAGGGCCATAATTCTGCAAAAATTCAATGGACTGGAATGCTGACAGTATACACAACTAGACCTCATGGCGACATTTCCCATGACAGCAAAACTCTGTTGAGAAATTGATGAGTGTCTGAACAAGATGACACTTATAACATTTAAAAAAAAAACTCACTTGACAAAAAAAGTATTTTACTTCCAAAACTGCTTATGACTACTCATTTCCATAAATTAATTCCGATTGGGGATCATAAGTCATGTTTTAAAGCAAACATAGAAAAAACAAAGTGTGAATGGTGATGTCTGTGCACAGCACTGTGTGAATTTGACAATACATTAAGTAAAGGGTTAAAAAATAATTAAAGGACCAGACATCCCTCAAAGGTGATTGGACAAGAACGCCACTATGCCTCAAAAACATGGCTTATGGTCCCTCAGTGAACAAGCTCAATGAGCTTGTTTCTATGAAGAGTCTTAAGCTATGTTTCGGAGGCCAAAATTTAAAAAAATAGTAAAATATGATTGATTTTTGTGCACAGTGCACATAGAGTTTTGCCATGACTTTATTTAAAGCTTTAATGAAAGAAACTACTGAAACAATAGCAATGCAAAGGATGTGCATATGTGCCCAATGTTCAGTATCTTGCCATATTATACAGGGCTTAAAATTCATGCGAGAATCGGAATCAATTCATGCAAACAATTCTCAAATGGACAATAATGAGAATCAACTTTGATTCATGCAAAATGTTTATCTGATTCTTGTCACTGACTCCACAAGTGGCTTTAAAAAGCCAGAACACTTAGTCTTTGCCCCATCATAATAAGGTAAGAAAGTGTCACTTAGCAGGTGTGTCTAGTGAAGTCTTGGCTACCTGCATCTAGTGAGGTCTTGGCTGCCTATACAGGTAGCCAAGACTTCACTAGACACCAAAACCAGGGTGCTGTAATGTTCAGCAGCAAGACCACCAAATGCCTGCATGTTGTGGTACTCTACATGTACATATATAAGAAACTCACCAAAACTGAAACTGGGTCCTTAAAGGTTAAGTTCTATTAAATATATAAATATGACAATTGTTTTTTACTCTGCTTTGTGTACATGTTATACACACAGGGGTATAACAGTACTCTTAAATTCTAAATATTTAAGACCTGAAAACTGAACCGATTCTCACAAAAGGAGTTTGCAAGAATCTAAACTGATTCTCGTGAATCGTTACAAATTTTAAGGCCTTATTATATGTCCTAAAGGCTGTAACTGTGGCACAAATGAGTCAACAAAAACAACATTGTGTTAATAGCGTTCCTTCATTGTGGTCTGTTATGACAACAAAGGATTTTCAAACTGGACTATCGAAGCTTGAGTTATGACACAAACTATTTGTACAGGCAAGAAATCTCACTAATTTCAAAATACAACAGGGGCTATAACTCTGATAAAATTTAGTGGATGAGAAACATTCTCTGTTTATAGCCTTTCCCCACCATGCTGGTCTACCACCTTATCAAAAGACATTCAAACAGAGCTACTTATGTTTGAGTTCTGACACAAACTTTTTGTAGACAAGAAAAGGCATTATATGTAAGTCCAAGATGGGCTGGAACTTTGGTGAGAATGAATGAGCACACCCCACCCTATGCAGATCACCTTTACCCCAACATACCCTTTTCCTTTCAACATACCGAAGAACATTCAAGCTATGACACAGAATGTTTGTACAGACAAGACATTCATCATATTTCCAAGTCCAAAAAAGGACTAACTCTGGCAACAATGAGTGAACAAACCCCACCTGATGACAATAATCTTTCACCCATACCAGTTCTACCAACATATGAAAGGGCATTCAAAAACTCAGATGCTAGAGTAATGACACAGAAAGTTTGTAAGGAGGTACAGACTTATGGACAGATTATCATTTGTGCTTTTGTTTTGCAGCTAAAATACTAAAAAGAGCCAGGTAATACAAAAAATAAAAATATCGTTCTTTTGAGTGCAACAAGGCACCATCTGCAATGCTTTAGCATTGATGATGGCACCTTGTAGCACTCAAAGGATGGTGCATGGTTAATTTATTCTCATTTACAATCAGATTCAATTTGGCACTAAAATCTTTCATTTTGCAATAAAAAAAATTGATTTTGGCACCAAACAAAAAAATTCCACTTTAACTCTTAATTTGGCCCCAGAGTTGGGTCAGCGTGAACACTGTTTGAAGACCTCATGCCAGTTTCTAAGATACTTACATTTATATTAACAATGAAATAGATAAAACTAACAGACTGCAATAAACCAGTTTTTATGAATGCATTAACCCTCTGCACACAGATGTCAAAATAATGAAATTTAACCCTTATTTTAACCCTTATGTCCTCAGATTAATTTTACATTAATAATTACCATATATACCTGTACACAACTGCAGATGACTTAACAGGTGTTTCTACATCATTCTTGGCTGCCTGTGCAGGCAGCCAACAGTGATGAAAAAACACCTTTAAGAAAAAAATGCTTCCTACCAGTCGAGTTCTCAAGGAAGAATACACTTGGGGCAACTTTTTCTGAGCAATATAAAAGGGTCCGTTTGTGGCTGTATGGGCACTTAAAGAGTTAAAGTGATAAATTTTTCCCATAACTCAGCTCGGAATTCAACCAATTCAGTCTTTTCTGACAGAGTTCAATGGGCTCTGTGAAACAAGACTGAATTGGTTACTTTCATAGTTGTATTATGAGAAAAATTGCAGTTTCAAATTTTGATATTTCATTATCACTGCAGAAGTTAAAAAAAACAATAACAATTAGAAACTGACCTTTGTCGCAGACTCAGAATGGCCATTTGATCAGTTGCAACAGCAAAAGCTTTACATACATTAGAATAGTGAACTGCTTGCAGATCTCCTCGTATTTTGTGTCCTTTAGGTCGAATGGTGGCCAAACAATTATGATCTTGAATATCCCATACCTAAAATTTTGAATGAAAAAAATGTTACTATAATGAAACGTATGCACTGCCAACCAAAAGCTGTTCTTAATATTTTCATTGACATAACCATGTCTATAGGTACATCAGATAAACTTTTTTTGGGAAAGTGGTGGCTAAGTGATTACAGCTTGCACATTAAACAGAAAAGTAGGTGGTTTGATCCTGACCAGCAGGAACTTATATATATTCTAGGGCAAGACACTTAATCCTGATTGCCCATGTATACTAAGGAGTACTGCACAAAGATGGTGCACTTTCCTTCAGCCATTGCTAACTCTATTTTTGCAGAGTTAGTAAGATGGAAAGTCTGATAGTTGCTCGCCACTGCTCAGTTGTTCATTCTGGGTATTCAAGCTTCCTCCAACTTCAAAAAATGTCTGTTACGATATGACTCTAGCTCTTGAAAGTGTAATTAAAATATTAATAAGGCCCCCAAAAATTAAAAATAAGCCGATTAAATTGTCAGATATGTACCCATACATGCAACTAGTGGAAAACTGTTCTCTAAAGTATGATGGATAAAGGGTTAATATCTCTGGATCAAATTATTAGATTTACAAAAAAAAACTACACAGCACAGCACATCAGTAACCTGCATACATATATAAAGTAACCTGATAATCAGATTAATATTTTTTGAGTTATCGCATGCCGAAGAAATGAATTGGAGGAGTTCTCAATTTGAAGGATAAAGGGTTAATATCACAGGATCAAATTATTTGATTTACACCAAAAACTATACAGCTCGGCACATCAGTAACCTGAACACATATATAAAGTAACATGACAATCGGATTGATATTTTCTGAGTTATCTCATGCCAAAGGGATTGGAGAAATTGGAGTTCAGTAACCTGAACACAAATATAAAGTAACATGACAATCCAAGCAATATTTTTCAAGTTATCGAATAATCCAAGCAATATTTTTCAAAAAGTGATTGGAGAAATTTTCAATTTGAAGGATAAAGGGTTAATATCTCAGGATCAAATTATCAGATTACACCAAAAACTATACAGTGCAGCACATCAGTAACCTGAAGATATATATAAAGTAACATGACAATTGGATTAATATTTTTTTAGTTATCTCATGCCAAAGAGATTGGAAGAATTCTCAATTTAAAGGATAAAGGGTTAATATCTCAAGATCAAATTATCAGATTTACACCAAAAACTATACAGCTCGACACATCAGTAACCTGAACAGAAATTTAAAGTAACAAGAAAATCCAAGCAATATTTTTCAAGTTATCGAATGCCAAAGAAATGGATACAGATGCCAGATGGACAGACAGACGGTCAGACAAAAGATGGACGAATGACGGAGGGCCACCCCGGATGCCGACATTATGTGTACCATACATGGTATGGGTACACATAAAAAACTACAGCTTGGCAAATCAGTAACTTGAACATCTATATGAAGTAACAATACAATCAGATTGATATTCTTTGAGTTATCGCATGTCAAAGAAATAGATTGGAAAAATGAACAATTTGATGGATAAAGGGTTAAAATCTCAGGATCAAACTTGCAGATTTACACCAAAATCTATACAGCTTGGCACATCAGAAACCTGACCACACATATGAAGTAACAAAGCAACCTAATCAATATTTTTTAAGTTACCGCATGCCAAAGAAATAGATTGGAGTAATGCTTAATTTGATGGATAAACAGGGGTTTCCAAATAGGGTGTCCAAATTTGGGAGAGGGGCAAGTTGGAGTCTTTGGAGGCAAATGTAGATGTCGAAGGCATCTGCTTGCACGTGCCGAAGGCACTTGCCCTTTTAGGGAGGTCCGGGGGGGTTCTCCCCCCTGAAAATTTTAAAAATCTAGCATCAAATGGAGCCTTCTGGTGAGTTTTAGGGGTTGAATCTACTTTTAATTTTGAGTGGGCAAAAAGACATTTTTTTAACAGCATGTTACAATTTTCCAATTTTCCCACCCAAATTTACTGACATTTAATCATTGGGGCCACAGACTTATGTCCCTCCCCACCCCCGGGATCCCCCTAATGGCCTAACCCCTACCCATGTATTGATGTAATAGTTACTAACTCAGGTGGAGCCTTGAGGTAGTAGGTACATTCATGTATTCATGAATTTGAACAACCTGCCCACGAGCGGTGAGTGTTACAGCATGTAGGCAGGTAGTTCAAATTCACGAATACCTGCAGCGAGGTTACCTTAGTAACTGTCTTAAACCAAAGTTCACAAAACGCATTGACCCGTGTTGGTATCTTGGTACTTGATTACATGTATTCAATTCAAGTACAGTTCTATCAGGTATTTCATTCATCTCTCATTATACCAACCCGGTCGCAGAAGACAAAGGAATTGGGGTGTAACTTATAACTTTGTAAGTGCAAGTACTGGCCTGTGAGTCTGTGACAAGTCTGTCCATTTTGGCTTCATAAAACTTACAATGGATGGTCGTTCTATAACTTCCATTCCATCATGCAAATTGATGCAATGCATGTGTTCCGAGTGCGACGTTCAGCGCGCACTATAAACATTGTAGATGTGGCATTATTCTGTCAACAGTCGACTGACCTCGATGGAAATGTCAATAAGTGGACTAAATTTGTCATTGAAACTAGGACGGGTGAAATTCACATCTCGAAATTTAGAACACGTGTGATCATCAGCATTTCAATGAAACATACGTTCGAGGTTATCCATAAGCAAAATTAGATCTTAACGTCATTGGCATCACTGAATGGGAGGAGACAGTAGAAAGATTGACAGGTGATGTCGCCATTTGCGTTCTCTGGATTTCAGATCAAATCTAAAGCAGGTAGATAATGGGAGCGGGGTTGGGAAGAGGGATTCTTCAATTTCTTTATAAAAAAGTACCAATGGTAAACCATGGTAAGTCCCAAAATACACTGGTAAAACAAGGATAGTTTGAACTTACCATGGATTACCATAGTACATTTTAAAAGAGTTCTCCAAAAGAGGGGTGTTGGCTCTGTGTTGCTGACAGTAGCCTATAACGTAAAGTTGAACTGCCCTTACAGGATTCCAAGTTCTATAACATTTTTTTATAAACAGATAATAAAATTGAAATGAAATCAGAAATTCCCGTATAACACTATGTGGAGTCGACCGGTTATAAAATGTAGGCCTATAGGTCTAAACAAGCGTTGTGTAGTATGGGGAGGTGGGAACTAACAATTTATTGAATTCAACTTGATATTTTGTTATGTTTTTTATCTATCAATACTGATCTAATAGGCCTAGAGGAATGTTACACATGTTACACTCTTATATCAGTTTAGTTGAAAATTAAGCCAAATTGACTGGGTTGAGCGAATATGAACCCAATTGGGTTTATATTTACTCACACCAGTGGATTTGGGTTAATTTTCAATCCAACTGATTTAAGAGTGTGGCACCATTCCCTTAATTCCCCCTGCAGCCCTACTGTAGGGCTGTGGGGGGAATTAAGGGAATGGAGCCAAATATCGTCTCTATAGCCTATTAATCCCTGCTTGGGTTCAAATTTTCACCCAAGTCAAAATTCGGAACACAGCTAGGCCGGGTAGGCCCACAAATAAATTTTCTCTGATTTGTAATTGCTATAGTGTATTCTGGGTCTTCGGACCCAGAATACACTATGACATTTACAACATAGTCATTTGAATAGCTATATTATCTGAGATTGAGATCATTATCAACAGGTCTTCACCAAGGGGTTGCATTAAAAGTTCTCATTTTTCATGGCACAAAAAACTTTTATTAAAAAAAACCTCAGTTTTTCTGATTGTTTCTCAATCTTATGTATTGTTTCTGATTGTTTCTCAATTTTATGTATTAAAAGTTAAAAGTTAAAATTAATTATTTATCCTTGAAAATAGTGTTACGTTTCTTGCGAGCCCTGCATATTAACCCCCTGCACACTGATGTCAAAATATCTAAATTTCCTGTTACCATTTTTCCCCATAATGCAACAAGAAATTTAACCAATTCAACCTTGTTTGATGGAGTTCAATGAGCTCTGTCAAACAAGATTGAATTGGTTAAATTTCTAGTTGCATTATGGGTAAAAATGGCAGTTTGAAGTTTAGATATTATGACGTCAGAGTGCAGAAGGTTAACCACTTGGTTTATATTTATAAACGGCGGTTGTTCATGCTTATAAATGCCTCAACTGCATCATCAAATGGAAAGTCCTCTAATGGTACTTTAGCATAGCTAATACGTAGCAGACGCCCCAAATTTGGCATTTCCATTGTCATTCGAAGCTTATTTTTGATGGTTTTGGCATGAAAACACTCTCTCTGCCTCAGCATTTCCCAGTAGTACACAAATACACAAGATAAACAGTTTAAACATTTCACTGAAGGTGTTTCTGTTCCTGTGGTTTCCACTACCAAACATAGCCTGCATTAATTCTGTAGGTTGCAGAAATGGGTGTTGCCCTCGTCATCTACCCTGGTTGAAAAGTGGCGCACTTCATTTTTGAAAGGGAGAAACTCACCCTCACACCTGGCCCTACACACAAGTGCATCATATCGCAAGCCATTCCTGATGGTTTTGGCCTCCCCATAGTGACTTAGTAGAGTTTGAAGGTGGTTCACTCCCCAGAACAACAATAGACCATCATCTGCAGGATAGGAGCTGGGGTCAAAGATTTGCATAGCATGCAGCAACTCTTCACGAGGAAAACGAGCTTCAATGTTGGCTATTACTCGATCCAATATTTGTGTCCTGTTGTCCTGAATGATGCTTCTTGTGTCCTCGGATCACCTCTTCTGTGTGATGACGATGTCATGTTAAGCTGTACACCAAAGTAGTGTCCATCATTGGCCTGCAGAGCATTCTTCAGGATTGTTATTTGAGTGCCATCATTTTGGTACATATTCTTAAGAGAGTTCATGGTGACATGTAGGTCTTTCTTAATGGAGGCAAAAGAAATGTCTCTGTACTGGAAAAGCCTACTCAAGTGGTTTGTAAGACTAAGGAAATCAGCAGCAAAGTACAGTAAAGCGACAAAGTTGTATGACTTCAGCTGCAACTGAAGACCTATAGCAGTTGGATCTCCCTGTGTTGCATCATCCTCCAGTAGCATCATCAGAGCCTGATAGTTGTGGATGATCGCTATCACAGACCCCCAAGTGACAATCATCTAATCTAAAAGTGTCTTTTGAATTTAATAATATCAAGTTCCAATATATTTGCAAGTTCTTTCAACCTCTCTAGTCGCTTGGGTTGTATAGCCACAAAGTTGTACAAAGCTGCACAGATTTTCTCAATTGTATCCATATCTGGAACAGCAGTGCATGCCTGACTCACAGCAAGATGGAGTCTGTGGCATACACAGTGTACACACACACAAAATGGGTTCTCTTCTTTCCTGAGACCAGTGAGGCCATTCATCTCACTGCTCATCACGCTGGCTCCATCACTTCCCATGCCTACCACCCGCTCGAAATTTTTCAGTCCAAATCTGTTCAATACTTGTTCCATGGCTTGAAACAAAGATGGTGCAGTGCCGTCTCTGATGATCTCCATACCCATGTACGTTGATGTCACAGTCCCGTTAGGGGCAAGATAGCATACTACAACAACTAGGTGTGTTTCTTGACTTAGATCTCTCTATTCGTCCACCCCAATAGCAATGAAAGGCGACTTGTGGATGTCTGATTTCAGATTTAACTCTAACTGATCAGCAGCACACTTCAGCATTTGGCAGAATATGTCAGGAGAGTCATATCGTGCATTTTGCTTTAGGCACAAATACAAGGCATCTTTGTCTGATCGCAATCTGAGGAGTTCAAGTAATGACTTATATTTGCGATTTGCTATTTCTTCAGAAGCCAGCCAAACTGTTGCCTGCAATGCACATTTGAAAGCATCCCTCCTCCTCTGTTCATTCTCTGATGCTAATGAAGCAAATTGGGGCTGAGTTTTGTCTTCGGCACATAAGGCAACGACGTGATCCTGAGATTTTTCATGGAACTCTAATGTCTTTCTTCTAAAGTTCTGTGTCCCAGAGGACAGAATGGTTGTTTTTCGTGCTTTTTGCACAATTCACAGAACATAAGGTTCTCTCTTGGCAAATAACGTAACCAGTCAAAGTCTTTCAGCCATTTCTGCATAAATTTTTTCCCTCCATCACGTGAACTACTAGTTGCAGTTAAATTTATGACTGTGTCCTTGTTACTTTCTGTAAATTCTGTTTCAGTCGTAACTTCCGATGCATCTGTAGACTTGCTAACAGTAGTTACATCTGACAGATTATCATCGTCCGCAATTTTACCGTCATTATCATCTGTGGAGTCTGTGCAGACTGTGCTTTCGTTTTCACCCCGACCCGATCCTGCATTGCAGAAAAAGCTAGTAATAACAGTATTCGTTTTAGCGATTTTCTTATTGCCTTTCTCAAACTGAGATTTGCATCTTTTTTCTGTCGGCATCTTGATTCATTGATCGATGGTAACAAAATGCTCAGTTTTCTGAAGTACACGTACTATACAACCGTGTAGTCACCTAAATCGCGTGATGTTACACTGACGTATCATAGTTGCATACTACAGAAATCTAATAATAGACCAAAGAAATGGGAATAGCCCTCAAATGGGATCGACCGTAAGCAGATTTCAGTGATATCTATCAGTATCTGACAGTATCATATTGGAATTGGGGTATTTTCTATGCGATTAACACACGGGGAACCGGTGGCATTTGTAACATTTAGGAAAGACAATCAACAGGGCACCATGAGGGACGTATAGCAACATCAGAAGGGCCGTCTTTTTGAAAAAACAATGCGTCCAAATTGTAAACAGGGCATCCAAAAGACAGCTGGATGCATCTCTGGTTAAACCCCGGTGGATAAAGGATCAGTATCTCAGGATTGAATCGTCAGATTTACATCAAAAACTATACGGCTCGGCACATCAGTTACCTGAACATATCTATCAAGTAACATGACAATAGGACTGATATTTTTTTAGTTATCGCATGCCAAAGAAATGGATTGGTATAATGCTTAATTGGATGGGTAAAGGGTTAATATCTCAGTATTGAATAATCAGATTTACACCAAAAACTATACAGCTCGGCGCATTAGTAACCTGAACACAAATATAAAGTATCATGACAATCTAAGCAATAATTTTCAAGTTATCGAATGCCAAAGAAATGGATACGGACAACAGACGGACAGACAAAGGATGGATGAACGACAGAGGGCTACCCCAGATGCCGGCATTATGTGTACCATACATGGTATGGGTACACATAAAAATGTGTTTCTCAGGCCCTCCCACATGGCCCTTTTGGCTGCCGCATACTCTCTTTTTATAACCAATGTAATGTTTAAAAAAGTTAAAAAATTTATAGTAATTTATATATTTTTTATGCTTACCAATGACCCAGACATAGCTGGTGCTAACTCTTAAAATATAGGGCCAAACACAAATTTTGCCCCCCAATCCCCAAAATTTGCATCTAAAACCAAAGAAAACATGTCCTGAATGGCCCTCCACACTTCACCTCTACTGCGCATGCGCAGTGTCAAGGACGTTCCGAAATTGGCGCCATTAATCATTCTTATAACCAGTGCCCGGTAAGTGCTATGTACTCAGCGGGGAGGTATGAGTTCCCAACTCCTGGGAGGGCCATCCCCGTCTGGGTCATTGGTAAGTATAAAAAATATATAAATTACTATAAATTTTTTAACATTTTTATACTGTACCAATGACCCAGACATAGCTGAATAGTAAAAAGGCTGGAGGGCCAAGGACATAGAGCAAGTTGGAATACGCTCAATATATAAAATAGAGTCATCCCCTCTAGGGAAAAAGAAGTATTAGGCCTTACATGTATCTTTCATATTTATGATAAATCAGAAAGATACAACACCTTCCAAAAATGAGCATCCTACATCCATGTACTCTATTAATATCTAGTATAATCCTTATACTAATAATTTTTAAAGTAAGCCAATAAATAAAGTAAGTCTAGAGAATAGAGACTCTTTATACTTCTTAAAAGTGTCTGAGGATTGTATAATAACGACCGTTGACACGTGCTATATTCAAAAGCTATACTTTAAAAACTAAGTCCTGAATGAATTTTTTAGAACATAAACTTCTCACTAAAAAACCATCCCAATAACAGCTCAGAATTACTAACTCCGGAGGAGGTATCCCCTTGTTTTCATAGTAAAACAGGTGACCCAAGGGAACACCCTCCCCCCCCCCCCTTTTTCTTGCCCTGGGTCAAATAGCCCAGAGCGAAGAGGGCAGAAGAACGGAGTCACTGCCGAAACAGACAGCCTACCTAGCTATAGTAGCAACTGTTAAGTGAATGACATTCTGAGCAGTAGATAATAGACCTAACAATAGAGGCCTCCAGAAATGGACTCGATATTTCTGAGATAAAAATTCATGAATGTGGATGGCTGAGTGCAATGAGCAGCCTTCAAAAATCTATAATAGCGACATTATTAATGTAAGCCCAAGATGCAGAAGAACTCTTACTTCATGAGCCGAAATCTCAAACACAACTGCTGAGTCAGTGATATACCATAAGCAGTATCGACAGTTAATTGAATCCATTAGCAATAGAATGGAGCGTAACGTCCTTCTATTAGGCATCAAAGACAGAAGAAGCTTACGCCCGTAGTAATAAACAGATATCTGTTTAAAAATACGTAAACTCTAACCGGACAGAGTAAAGGCCTATGTCCGTACGAAGACGGAAGGACCTTAATAACAATAGGTTCCAGATATTTGTTAGGAGCCTGACTCTTATGCAAAAATCCAACCTAAATATTAAAGGAAGAAGTGATTCCGAAACTACGAAAGTGAAAATCATCCACCGATAGTGCATGAAGCTCACTGACTCCTCAGTAAAAGAGAAGCCAACAGAATTACTGTCTAAAAGGTCAGAATTTGAAAACTACTGTTTCCAGAGGCTCAAATGATTACTTAGCTAAATAAGAACCAAAGTTAAATTCCGTATAGAAATTTAATCTAATGATTCTAAGTCTATTTATTGAAAAGTTACTAACTGACTTAGATAAAGAGACATAAGACTCAATTGTAAACTATCATAGAGTGCATAGGTATGAGATAACATAAACCTATAACCCTAATAGTAACAGGCTGCAGTAGATCTTGTCAAACAAGTATACTAGAAAGTTGCAATGACTAGTATGGAGGGATCAACAATATCAACATAGTGATCCCTACACCAACGACGGAAGAGCCTCCACTTTAGCCGCATAGAATAGCGAAGAAGAGGTTCTCCTACAGTAAGAAATCGCGTCCAAAGCTCGTCCAGTACAATGCTTACAATGCAATAAGGACCACACAACGGAATACGTGAAGGTTGAGACCTTGCGGGTTGTGATGAAGATGACACGATTTTTCCCAGCGAAAAAAGATCCTCTCATGGAGGAAGTTTTCGCGTTAAGTCCCACAGTAGACCTCAGAGTAAATTTACCCACGGTCTCTGTGAAGACAGAGATGCTATCAACAGAAATGCATTGTGATTGTTTATCTTAGCAATACTTGCTGAAACAACAGCGCAGGAGGATACGCATATCCTATCATTCCGTCCTATTAGACCAATAGAGCGTTAACAACATAAGCTCAGAGATCCGGACATGTAAACACATACGTCTGCAATTGATTAGCAAGTTGTGTCATAAATAAATTATCATTGGGCGCTCCCATTGATAGCAAATCTGATTGAATACTTGTTTGTTGAGAGTCCATTCAGACGGCAACAAGCGACCCATAAGTGAAAGGGAGTCCGGTAATACAATCAGACGACCCGGAATATGACGGACCGAAGCAGAACTTGGTGTACTATAACAAACAGAAGGATTCTTTCCATTAAATTGAATAACGGAAACGAATGAGTGCCTCCCTGGTTCCGGAGATACGCCACTACTGTCGTATTATCGGACAGGATTTGGACATGCGTTTCTGAATAATGTTCATCCAATGACATAAAGCAAGCCTAAAAAACATTATTCTGTGGAAGATAAGTGCTTGCCTAGAGACTGCGGAACCCAAAGACCCTGGCACTTCAAATCCGTTGGGATCAATATTGCATCCCAACCTGTTTGCCTGGCAACCATCATAATTATAAAACTCGGATCCGGCAACTGCAGTGGCACTCTCTGAGTCAACCACCGAATGTTTGCCCCAGTCTGAATCTCTTGCTACACTAGATAGACAAGAGAATGTGTAAATCGAGCAATTCATGGATTGCAGAAAAGTTGCCGTCGAAGAGAAGCTTCTCCGAAACCGAAGCGACTCTGAGAGAGTTCTTCACCTTACTATCCACGCGCGTGGATGTAGCTAGGGCTGCGTCACGTCTAACCAACTCCAGGTAGTCACTGAAGGGCGGAGTTATACGTGAACAAACTACTGCCCTCAAAAGAAATCACATTGAGGATCATATCCCGGAATTCTTTCTCTTGAAGACGTAATGATAACGCCTCAGCAAGGTGGATTACGTATGATAAAGCGTCTAAGTTAAGTCTATTAGACATCATTTTCGTTTCCAACATTGTGGTTGGAAAAGACATAGACGGCGAAAAAGAAAATTTACAGTCTTTAACCACGCCGTCTAGACGCATATGAACTCTCGGTATGCCCTGTTCTGCCAAAATAAATTATTCCTATAAATGATAAAAGGCAGAAATGAGCATTGCGGACAAGAAACTAAACTATCATGCTTGGTAGCAAGCTTATATATATATATAGCGTCAATAAATAATACACATGTTCTAATGACATTATTGGACTGTGTCGGTAAGTCAGGGACAATGTCCCTGAACCGATCCAAAATTCCGTGTCCAATGACGCTATAAGTCTCTTATCCAACATCGCAGCAATGTAGTCCGAAGGAACAACCACTGGAAGATAATGCCGGAAGAAATGTATGGCTGCTTCCGATGTTCCGAAAGGGAAAACTCGAAATCTTCCGAATCCCTTTAGCCATCCTGTCGGACCCTATAAAGCGTTTGGTCGTCCGAACCTAATGCAACCGCGGAGCGCACTGACCCAGCGCCGTCGGATAATTCCTGATCCGACCGAGAAACTGTCGATTGCTGGGATGCTGCGAAAACTGTGCTAACTTGGAAAGCACGTCCGTCACTGAGGCCTGTGGAGAAGCGGTCTTACGATGCATTGCCGCTGGAAGCTCCGTGATCGTTACCCCGTGCATACTACTATTATGCGAGCGAACGGAGTGTATAGGCCTCGTGTCCCTTGGCTACCGGATGGCGTGACCTGTTCGCCGTGGAATCACTGAATGACGAAACTGATCGGATACTCGAGGTCACGTAGCCAATGTGCGGTCGTGTGCCCTGCTGTGAGGATGAGGAAGTATTATCGACAGTCTCTCGGACTGTCAATATAACAGAGCATCCCGAGCGGCGGACATATGCTCCGAATGTAAAATATCTGAACCACAACATGCGGTCCCCTATGTTGTTGTACGAGAGAGGGACCTCTCTCGCTCACAGCCCGGACGGACCTGGACGAGCCAGGAACCGGACTAACAGGCTTCCTCCGATCTGTCCACAATCCGCCGTCACTGGGTGAGTACTAAAGTTATTATAGTGCTCGCATTACCCAAATCTCCTTCCTAGACCGCAACGGACGAACCCGGCAGCCGAACCATTCGATGAATGTACGCTACACCAGGTGAGCTAGCGAATGTCACTCCGTCGATCCTACAAGGGACCTCTTAGGCGATAGACGTATTCCATGAGCACTTATTGCCGCTAGCTCTTCATTAACTATGACGACAGAGGCACACTTTTGAAAGAAATCTCCGTAACTTTTGCGAACAAGAAACCAGAAATGCTTGGTAATAGCAAGCATATAATAATAAATATATAGCGTCGTTCAATAATTCGAAAGTTTGTGTGACATTATTGGACTATGTCGGAACTGAGGGACGATGTCCCTGAACCTAACCAAAAATTTCTAAGTCCACCGACGCTATCAGTTTCTTATCCGGCATCGCAGCATTCTGGTCCGACGAAAGAACCTGTAGAAGATCAAGTCAGATGACATACACAACAGCATATGTTGTTCCGAAAGGGAAAGCTCAAAATCCTCCGAATCCCTTTCGGTACCCCGTCGGACCGAATGAAATTTTCGGACGTCCGTACCCGCTTCTGCAGAGCGTCCCGACCCAGCATCATCGGATAATACATTATGCGACAGATTCAGTTGTTGCTGGGATGCTGCGATAAGCTGTGCTATTTAGGATAGCACGTCCGTCCCCGAGGCCTGTGCAGTAGCGGTCTTACGATGCATTGCCGCCGGAAGCTCCGTGTACGTTGACTCCTGCACACTTTCCTATGCAAACGTCCGGAGTCTGCAGGCCTCGTGTCACTGGCTACCGGATGGTGTGACCTGGTCGCCGATGATTCTCTGACTGGCGAAGCTGACTGGATATCCGAGGTCACGTAGCCAAGAGCGGTCGTGTGCTACCATGAGAATGAGGAAGCCTTATTGACAGTCTCTCCGGACTGACTATATGTCGGAGCGTCCCGAGCGGCGGACGTATGCTCCGAATGTGAAACATTTTGTACCACAACATCTGGGGCCAGATGTTGTTGTACGAGAGAGGGGCCTCTCTTGCTCGCCGTCCGGATGGACCTGAACGAGCTAGGAACCGGACTAAAAGGCTTCCTCCATTCTCCCTCTAATCCGCCGTCACTGGGTGTGCATTTGGTTGATTTATAGTGCTCGCATCACCCCAAAACTCCTTCTAGACCGCAACGGATGAACCCGGCTGCCGAACCATTCGATGAATGGACACTACACCGGGCAAGCTAGCGGACGTCAAAGGCCGTCGAACCTACTAGGGTCCTCTTAGGCAATTGGCGTATTTAAATGAGCACTTTTCCGCTAGCCCTTCATTAATTGTGACGACGGAGGCACACTGTTGGAAGACATCACGGATACATCACCCTAATCTTGATCGTCTGAAATAGAAATTGATAAAGTAGAGTGACCCTGCGTGGAAAGGACCGGAATGTCCAATTCCCCACTAACATACCGTGACATACGCTTCCCATGTTGTCATCGAAATCATCACATACAGAACAGGAGTTAGTGCGAGTACACTGACTACATATAGAATGATTATAAAAGTCAGAGGAAGACTTCCTCTTATTACAATTGATCAAAATACTTTCAATGTGAAAAGAAAACAAAGTCCTGGTACTCGCACCAACCCCTGACAATCAAAATACATAATAATATGATCCATTAACATAGAAAAAATAATTGAAATCAAAATATTTTGAAAAAATATTTTTTCAGAACAGCCCAAGTTTCTGAAAAGTAACATTGAGCCCCAATGGATCCCAAGCCTAAGTGTGGACAAAAATTTTAAAAATATTTTAAACAATTTATGCAACACTTACGAACAATAATAATGTATCTAGTTATGATTAAATTAACATCAAGATATTATATTCAAGAAATCCCCCCTCACACAGAGGGCTGTTGTAAATGTAAACAATAAGTGTAAAAACACTAAAATAAGACTCCAGGCACCCAGGCCCGAAATCAGTTACCAATAATACACTATCTGATGCAAAACAGAGACTTCCAGGGAAGAAACTGCAGAACAACAGATGGTAGATGCAGAACACAACGCCTAACCACCCATAGGTGAAGACGTAAACATGGGGAAAAGAACAGAATTCATTCTGTTATTCAGCTAAAACTCCCAAGAAATTTTAGTAATAATAATTACAGAAATTATGCCAAAAGCATGGGAGAATAGCAAGAGGGGACTTAAAGGAAAGGGAGAGAGGAAAACACTGAAAAATCAGTGTAACTTGATAACAAGAATGACAACAAAATGACTGCTGCCTCGAAAATAGGTAACTTAACATAATTTCATTAAAAAATTTTAAGTTACAGCCCTGATAATTTTCTGTCACACATTTTTCCTCTCCTCCTTCTATATCCTCCTTAGAATCACCATTTCACTAATATTTATGTGTCTGGCATCATTTAAACTGAGATTTACAAGCACAAAGATCAGTCAGATGTTAACTGATGAAGGGCCAAACTAAGAATGATTAATGGCGCCAATTTCGGAACGTCCTTGACACTGCGCATGCGCAGTAGAGGTGAAGTGTGGAGGGCCATTCAGGACATGTTTTCTTTGGTTTTAGATGCAAATTTTGGGGATTGGGGGGCAAAATTTGTGTTTGCCCTATATTTTAAGAGTTAGCACCAGCTATGTCTGGGTCATTGGTACAGTATAAAAATATAAAAATTAAATGGCTTATGCTTGATATTTTACCAAAGTTAAAAAAATAGATAAATTTGTCCCTTGTGTGCAAGAAGGATTTGCAATACATTGACATTGCAAAGCCTTCTTGCTCTCAAGAGATGAAATACACCAGCACCCATGCTATTCCATCGATTATGAGGCCTAAAACATAAACCAAGAACATGAACTTTTAATGGCAAAATAAAAAATGAAATAAAAAACTGCTTGCCCGCATACAATTTTACAAATAATGACCTGAGAAACAAGATCTACTTTGTGTGGCCTAACATAAACTCAGTGCATTCAGGCAAAGGAAAAAAATTTAGAAAAAAGTTATTTTAGAAAATGTTAAGATCATTTTTACAATAATACAGTCATGACATCATTGGACAAAAAATTGAGAAACACTGAGTATCGGGAAAATTGTATTTATTCTCTGCACACTGATGTCAAAATACCGACATTTAAACAAAATTTCTCAACAATGCAACTTGGGACTGAATGAGCTCTGTCTGATGGTGGCATCATTATATGGCCTCTTATAGTGATTTCTAACATTTTGGTTTCATCTACAATATGTACGTGTAGGCCACAGGTGAAAAAGTAGAAAAGATTTCTATCAAGGCACAGATAATCCCATAAGTGAGTCATTGTATTGAATGCCAAGAGAGACAGTTGAGGCTTTGTCCCCATTTTGTTCAGAGATGGGAAACCAGGGGGGGGGGGGGGGGGGGTCCCATTAACTGATGACCATGTGCATATGAGTCAAACAATGAATCTACAATGTCATCTGGCAAACATACACTTCTAGACAAGGTTAATGATATTATGTTTGTCAATGATTTTAGAAAACAGTGTACTGGTGAGTGAAAATAAAATAAAATGGAGATATTCTGGACTCAGTGAAAACAGACTGCTAAAATGAGATTTGTACCAGCTAAACTAGTTTCAAACTCTGGTATTCTTTATCAGAGGCACAAAGCCGGAACATACCTGTTGTCATTTCCTTTAATACTCTCCCATGACCTCACATTTGATACCAGTCAAGAATGAGGTGGAAAGGTAAGAACTAGGAGGTGCCTGCAGTGTATAATATCAATGGCTAAAATGCAAAAATCTAAATGCTTTAATGATGAATAAGTAATAAATACAGCAGCCATGGCTTAATTTGACACTCAATATGAAGAAAAATGTCATTATACCGAGAATCATTGGTGAAGAGGTTATATATGTACTCACCTTTAAGCATTTATCAGTGGAAATGCTAAATATTCTGTTCTCATCTTCAGCTATATGTAAGTAGAATATTGGAGCATTATGTCCTCTTAACATTGCACATGGCTTCCTGTAAGAGCAAATTTACTTTTCTTGAATACCAGACAACAAACACTAAAGTTGTTAAAAAGAAACCCTGTTTCTCAGAACATTATAATCAAATATTCTGATGAGGCATGGGTTTTTCTGTAAAGCTCCATACACTCTTCCTGTTAAAGTTAACATAACTGTTACACATCATTTTATGAAAGAAATAAAACCTCAAAATATATTTCAGTGATATAATGAAATTCCCTTGTATTTGCTGATACACAAAAGTAACATACCATTTTTAACCCTTAAGGGCCTGGACAAGTGTCCTAATTTCCCACCAGCCCATAGCTTCTATACATCTAGTGCCTTAGCAGTGGTTTCTAGTCAAGTCCCGGCTGCCTTAAGGGGATGTCCAACCTAACTTTGGTCAAGTTTCATGTAATTTTCTTTCAAGTCTAAAAAAGTCCCAAAATGAATAACCCCAATAAATTATATACCAAAATGCTTGGAATGAAACATAGAACATGTGGAAACTGAAATTTGCCATGGAACTGCTGCCATGTGTAAATAGCACCACCTGAAAGTCTGCTGTAGCATAAGTAAGAGAACAAAATTTTTACAATAAAATACCTTAAAATAAAATAACAGCTGTATTCTATAAACATTGAAGTACATACTCGAAGAAATCTTTTCCTAATTCATGAAAGTAATAAAGATTGAGACCAAATGTTATACGTGGAGTGCTCAGTGATTGAAGGCAGACATTTTCTTTTGTTTATGTTTTGATTTGGGGAGTTCAACAAAGGTCAACTTGAAGGAGTCCAGCAGAAGAAGTAAGGAAGGACAAAAGAGTGTCTTCCAATATAAAGATGTATGTGTTACTGTGGTGGTTTGGAAAGAAACTATGATATTCTCCTATGTAGAATGCACCTCAAAGTCATACATTGCAGTTGAATAAATAGATTTACAAACCCCTTGCACTGTAACCCCTTTTATCCCATGCATCAATTTGATAGTGATCAAATTGTTAAATTTGTCTGGTTTATCAATAAGTATAATAGCTTTGTTTACTCTTGGACACCAATACACTCATGATATCTGTTGGAGAAGAAATAAGGGTAACTGTAACCTGTCACTGCAATAAACCATCTAATGTACTTAAATGTACATTGTTATTCAAAATACATCAAATCAACATTACATAACCATTATTGCATGTACTTTCCCTAAGGAGGCTTATTGGCATATTGAGATCAGAAGGGCACATCCAGAGGGTCTCACATATTGTTTTCAAGAACGCAGTACACAAAGCAAAGCAATCCCCCAAAGGTGACAAGTGAGCTCCATTTGACACAAAAAATTTCCCGGAGGGGGGGGGGGGGGGAGGGGGGGCAGCTCTCTTCCTTGTATGACGCTACCACCGGCACTCAAGGCATATGCCTTTTTAGTTTAACTCTTTTTTCTTTTTGAAGATCCTGGCCACACATGTTCCAAACACTATCAGACAGGTAACCCTCCAAATAAGAGTATCTGCAAA
The DNA here is from genome assembly GCA_031216915.1 of Pictodentalium vernedei. Classification (NCBI taxonomy): domain Eukaryota; kingdom Metazoa; phylum Mollusca; class Scaphopoda; order Dentaliida; family Dentaliidae; genus Pictodentalium; species Pictodentalium vernedei. The sequence goes on along the minus strand of CM062297.1, from coordinate 507,826,328 downwards.
AATCCATGTTACATTGCAAAAAATTCTTTTTAGACTTTTAGTTCTGGACCTTTCATGCTTCTTACTTCCAACTATAACACTTAATTTATTGATTAATGGGTGAATAGAAAAGTCCTGCCATAATCAACATTTTGAGTTCCATAAGCCTTCAAAACAGCTCCGATAAAAGTGTCAAACATCAGATTGGTGGCTTTATGCAGAATATTCATTAGGTTATTGCTTGAAAAGTAATAGGAACAAAATCTTCACCAGAAAATTCTGTAGCAATACAATTGAGGGTATTAGCAGGCACTTTGCAACATATTGTAACAAATCAACTAGTTATAAACAATATTTTCTAACTCAAAAGAATGAAGAAGTACCACAACTCTGAAAAAATGTGGGAAGAAAGACATGCTACAGCAGCTACACAGGCATTGTTTCCCCATGATGCTCGATCACAACACCAAATATCCTTCAAATTGGAGTAGCAATGGTTGAGATACAAGGGAGAATGGTGGTACATGTAATGATGAATGGGTAAGACTAAGATTAAGAGGACAAGGGTCACCACTGCACTGCCCTAGATGCACCTTTCATTTTCCAACTTCCAGGTCTGGGGCATAATAATCGCAACACACCCACCTGATCAATTCATAATTTCAGTAAAATAAAAGAAATTATCAATTTTAATTAATTATTAGATGATGGGAAATATTTGGCTTCCTTCGCCTTCTCGTACTATTTTAATTACCACAAACAATATCAGTTTGATGCCGACAAACGAAACTGAACACATGTGGTCTGGTTAAAAAGTAACTCGGCATGAATAATGAAGAAATTGCGAATATTTCGTGTATTTCATTTGTTTAAAAGCCAATTGCAGCTAATATTGACCGTGCATTCGATAATTCGTTTCGGTTTTGACCACACGGCCACGCTGACACTCAGTGACAGCGGTTATGTTTATTGTGATATGCAAATTGGGGGATGGTTTCTGGTGAAGGAGATTTGTCACATTTGTCAGTATAAAAATCGTGACATCGATGACGTAGCTGCGACAGGTGGTGCAATCTCACAAAATTCTAAGTTCATCAAGGGCCATAACTCCAAGAAAAATATTTGGAACAACACATGCATTGAACAGTGGCTAGACATCAATCAGATACACTTATATGCCAAATATAAAGTCATTCCATCAAGTATTTCAAAAGTTATTGAGTTTTGAAACTCGTTGGTCACAGACAAACTCGTTGGTCACACAGACAGACCGACCAACAGACAGACCGACAGACAGACCAACATTGCCACTTATAGAGCTGCTAGTCGCAGGTAAAAAGATGACAAAAGACACTGATCGACGCTTGTGTTAGTATGGTTGGTTGCAAGAAAAAACTGAATTCTCAGCATCGTCCAAGCGCACCTTATTTAAAAGCGCAAATGCATCATTTTCAACCCATCTTCAATCAGTCCTTTGCAGACATCAAAGACAGCCACGACGAATTCCATGGTTACTATGAATTAAATAACTTCGCAACAACAGGGGGAAATTAACAAGCTCAATATAGTTCAAGGTCACTTGGAATATACTTCGTGAAAAAGTGATTTCCGCAGCATTCTGCTTACTTTGTTATGAATATTGCCTTATTTTATGTGTATTGTCCCGATTTTATACACTCGGTTATTTTTTTACAAGTGGTTCATGTTGTCTTTCTAGGGCGCATTAATTCAGATTTTTTGTCAACAAAAAAGTTCAGACGGCCTGTAAACACGAGAGGGAATTTCGAACCATATTTTGCAGTTATGACATTAACAGCTCAAGTATTTGCCGTCACCTGTTTGCAAATCCGCTCATACATTGTCTTGAACAAATAAAGGGCGTGATCACGTCCTTGAATTCTGACGATTTCCCAAATTGAGTATTTCTGCAAGAACCACACTGTAATCACATGACCGGAATAAACATCATTGAAACATGGCCACATCCGGAACATCCAAAATTTGTGTTGCTGTTATTACATTCAAACATCAAAACCCACCAGAGTGTGTGTCAAAAAAATGCTTTCTCTGAGTCTGTAGTATGTTATCGTTATATTGAGGACAAGGCTTTCGAATTACCGATTATTTTGTGGTTTTACTGATTCGTTACTTATGCCATTGGCAAATTAATCTTCTTCAAAATCATAAAATACACTTTTTTTCCTGAAAAAAATTATATGTACCTTTTCTATGCACTTTACTCATTATTTTGATATATAGTTTGCCTTTCCTTACTTCTCTTATCTGTTTCTGAGGCACTGGGAAAAATGTCAAAAAATTGACCAAAGTTGGGTTGGACGACCCCTTAACAGGCAGCCAAGACTTGACTAGAAACCACTACCTACCTCATTTTTGACTAGAAACCACTACCTACCTAATTTGTCTGTTGTCAACATGACCTCCACATGATGGCATGTTAAGAGCACCTGTTCTGAGGTTGCAAATGTCGGAAATAGGCCTTTAATGGCTAAATAAAATGTAATGAATAAGCCTTTAGGTGTTTGTTCAGGGCTACATTTTTTGGTTTTCAATCCTTTTTCTAACCTGAATTTAATACGACACTTGCCAAAAATATTTCTTAAATAACCAAACATTTTCAATTTTGCAGAAAAAACTTACCTTATTACCCCTCATTGGAATGAGCTTACTGAGAACATTCCAAGGAGAAGTCACATATAAGCTATGTTTTTCAGAGAAAAAATTATAAAATAAAAATAAAATCTGAATGGCAATTTTTATGAATAGCACTGGCCAATTTGGGCCATTATGTCGGGTGAAGGTCACTTCAGCATCTATGACAATATTATGGCTGACAGTTCGGCCAATAGTTTATACCTATACTATCAACTTGAGACAACTCAAAAACTGGTGGTAGCCACAAGGGCAGATGGCCAATCCCTCCGAAAACTCACCCGGATACAGTGGCCTCGGTAATATATTACATTAAATTAACACAACCACTGTTGGTAATATTTACTCAAGTAATACAGATTAGATTACCTGTATTTGATTACATGTCAAGTTTGGTTTCGATCGGGATTGATAAAATTTTAAATTCAAAGTCAATGGGACCTTGACCTTTGGCGCAATGACCTAAAAAATATATTGGGTGCTTCCTCTCAATATGCCCGATCCACATTTCAAGTTTGGTTTCGATCAGGCAAATACCATTTTAATTAGAGAGCAGAAACCAACTCTGACCAATAAAACTTTAAATTCATGGTCTCTGTGACCGTTACCTTTGACACAATAAATCGAAAATAAATAGGGTTCTTCCATTCATCATGCTCAACCCATAAGCCAAGTTTAGTTTCGATTGGACAAACAAAATTTCAATTAGAGAAGCCAACTTTGGTAAATGTTTAAGTTCAAGGTCACTGTGACCTTTAATTACAGAGCAGAAACCAACTCTGATAAGAAATTAAAGTTCAAGGTCACTGTGACCTTGACCTTTGGCTCAATTATCCCAAAATGAATAAGGTTCTTCTTCTCATCATACCTAACCCACATGCAAAGTGTGTATTCGGTAGGCTAAGCAGAATGTTAGTTAAAGAGTGGAAACCAACTGCGTCTACAGATGGACAGACAAACAGATGGACAGACAGATGGATGAACAGCGCCACGGCTATATCCCCCCCCCCTCCCAATTTTTTCGTGCGGATAACAATTTGTTGATTACTGGGTGTTATTATACCAGTGAAAGAGAAATTGTTTACCACAATAATCATGCCCTACTCTACATCTCAGGGTTCCTAATGGAAAATCTCTGGCATTTTTAAACCACATTACACTACAGCTTGAAATAAAATGTGTGATAACACTAAAACTCCTCTTCTGTTTAAACTTTGTTAATATCACTCTGTGACCTTCTTGGAAAGCTCTCACACATTCAAGTATTTACCCCACAGAATGAGGGAACAGACATTTGTACTCAACACTTTATGTGACATGATCTGCAGACAAAACTAGGATTAGATTTTCCTAAATAACTAATAATTTTCAATTTCCAATTTCCACTTCCCAAATGTAGCAGATAATAAATTGGCCAAATTCACCAAGTGCTAAATACAAAACTTTCCATTCAACATGTTATTTTCCACTTCTTTCCATCAATCATTTACATTTCCCTACTCGAATGAATTCAATGCGTTCACCTCGGTGAGGGATTACAGGACAAGAATTTGAACTTAACAATGGTCTGGTAAACAAAAAGATAATGTCATTTGAAACTAATGTAAAGTGAGGAGTAATTAATTCATCATTGTAATACTTCAACACAAACTACATACCCAGAAACATAAGGGTTCCACAACCTCACAATTCTATCCATACCTGCAAAAGCAAAAAGAGAAAAAAAAATACTTTATTTTTCAGTGAATTACACATCAGTTTTGTGTTCAGTATGCATTTATATGAAATTATGTAATAAAGACCATAATTTACACAGAATTTTACTTGACATGTTTAACCCTTTGCCCAAGGTAATGGCCTAAACTGCCCAGCCCTATCCACAAAAATCACTATTCAATTTTCATTATTTTTAAAAAATTTCTCAAAAGCTTGCTCCAATGAGAGGTCATAAGCTACGTTTTTAATGAAAACAAGAAAAATGTTACTAAGGTAACACATGCCACCCCCCTTGTGACCTTGACCTTGCAGATGCAGCAGAAACTATTATACGCAACACACCTTCTGACTGTCCTTAACATTTGTAAAAAGTTTAACAATTGTACTATGATTCGTTTCTGAGTTATGACTGAGACAAGAATATTGACCGATTTTTAGTGTGACCTTGAAATGTGACCTTGACCTTGAAGGTACAAACCCGGCTATGGGGTGTGACACATCCTCCCATGGTCCTTAATAATTGTGTGAAGTTGATGACTGTGGCCCTAACAGTTTTCGAGTTATTTGCTTGGACACAGACACGGATGGACACATGCACACTTCAATCACTATATGCCACCCAACATAAGTCAGGGGGCATAAAAATGAGTTATTTAAGAATTTCACTTATAAGTGTCATCTGCCTTTCCTGTTAGGTGAAGGGTAAATAAATTTCACTATAAACTGGGGATGAGCTGAAGATTCTATCTATCAATTGATTCAAAACCTGTAAAAAGACTCTGTACAATAGTTACACTTTCTGGTAAAAAAAAATGTTCATTATTAACCCTTTACCTAACATGAAAAGCAGACAACACTTACAAAAAAAATTCTTGAATAACAAATTTTTTTCATTTTTAGTCTCAAAAACATAGGTTATAACCTATGTTTTTGAAACAAAAAATGAAAAAATTAATGAAAATTAACTGGCGACCTTTGAGAATAGCGATGGCCGGTTTTGGCCGTTACAGTGGGTAAAGGGTTAACTGAGTAACTTACCCTGTGCACTGTACAGTCTTAGTATAAATCTCATCTGTATCAACTCTTTTGGAAAGTCTTTTTTCAGTGAATACCAAAACTTCAAACATATTCTATTTTCAATTAATATCTTGTTTAAAGTGCAAAGAAAGTCATAAAAATCCCCAGGCATTTAATGGCAAAAGGAGGCTGCATATACCTTGAGTGACTTCTGAAATTTTTGTTCTTTCCAACTTTTAAAATAAGACTGAGCTTGTTTCAATTAGAGGTCATAAGCTAGGTTTTGAGACAAAAATGAAAAAATTTAGTTATTCAAGAATTTTGTTTGCAAGTGTTGTCTTCCTTTCGTGTAAGTTAAAGGATTAAACAGACTCACAGACTTCATCCCAATGAGTTGCACCACACATTGTGTTTTTGAGGCAAAAATATAAACCTTTTCATTTATTCAGGAATGTTTTTTGCAAGTGTTGTTGTTCCTAGTCATATATGCTAAAAGGATAACATGTTTTTTCTCTGTAACCCATACCAGATCAAATTTGTACTTATGGTATGATAGATTGTTTCATATTTGATAACTATATGCAACTAACTGGCCTATTCTTTTAGTCCATTTGTAATTAGGTTGGTTTCAGTCTACTTGCGTATCAAGTACTACTTTGCCACATGTGATTAACTGAAACTGAACTGATAATCAGCCAGCTCAGAAATCCATATTTCCAATTTACTGTATGGAACAGAACTAATTAATTCTATTACCTTTTTTGCGATGTCAGTAAGGCTTTCAACAAGGTATGGCATGTTGGTCTCCCTCATAAATTGGAGAGTACTGGGGTCTCGGGTGAATTGTTGCTGTTCTTAAAATCGTACTTTTCAGATAGATCTCAACACGTAGTTGTGGAATCAGAAGCTTCCCCATGGCGCCCTACAAATGCTGGAGTCCCTCAAGGTTTTATACTAGGACCTTTACTATTTCTAATCTACATTAATGACATAACCAAAAATTTACCCAGTAGCATACGCATTTTTGCAGATGATACTTCGTTATATCTAATTGTAGAAAATCCAAACCAAGCCTCAAATTTAATTAACCATGATCTAGCTGTAATTGAACACTGGGCAAAAACATGGCTAGTTGAATTTAATCCCCCAAAAAACTGAGAGTATAGTTATATCACACAAGACGAACCCAACTGCCCATCCACCCTTATTTTTAGATGGTGCGCAAATAAGTGAAGTCAATACTCATAAGCACCTCAGAGTTGTACTAAATACAACATGTACCTGGGCCAATCACACTGAATACATCTGCTTCAAAGCCTGGTCTCAACTAGACTTGTTGTGGAAACACAAATTCGAGTTTGATAGAAATGTTTTAGAAAAGATATACTTTGCCTTTATTAGGCTCTTACATGAAAATGGTGATACTGTCTGTGATAATTGCTCGACAGGACAAGTCAACGACTTGGAAAAAATCCAGATCGGTGCAGCAAGAATAGTTACAGGAGTAACAATTAATGCTAGTAAATCCTTATTATACTCCGAAACACGTTGGGACACTCCACATGAAAGATGCCAAAAACATAAGCGTGTGCAGTTCTTCAAAATGTATCACCACTTAACGCCTCCTTATATTGCCAATAAAGTTCCACCTCCCATATCCTCAACAAACCCATCACTCAATATTCGAACACGCCAAAATCACAGAGTTCCCTTTTGTCGCACACAGTTGTACCAATCCTCCTTCATTCCTAACGTAACTGACCAGTGGAATAACCTGCCTCTATCTGTTCATGAGAATTCATCACCGAGTAATTTTAAGACCTTCTTAAATGGTGGCAAACTCCGACCACCATCATTTTACAGTGGCACAAAATCTTGCATGGCTCAAATTTACCACTGTAGATTGCGGTTATTTTGTAGCAGCCTGTTTCTTAACGCATGCAATGGAACCATCAATTTATTCCCTTCACCATAGATATCTCCACAATTCTATTTGGCACAGAATTTTCAGTAACAAGGAGAACAGTCTCATTTTTGATGTAGTGCATGACTTCATCTTACAGAGTGGCAGGTTCCTCTGATGACAACTGTTTTTCGAACATACTTCACCTTCATTAAGAATTCCTCTCTCGGCAACCGCACAATTAAGGACATGTACTACAATTTTATTATCTAGTTATTGTCAGAGCTGCTAAATTTCAAGACCTTCTTTTCTATTCAATTTTATCTAAAGACAATGCACCATTTATTCGGGATGGCTTCTTCTTTTTACTTCTTCTTCTTACATCTTTTTACTCTCTGACTTCTTCCTTTTATTCATCTATTATTTTTTTATAAGTTAGACCACTTCTGATTTCACACGTATGTGTAGTTTAGACAATCATAAATATTGCTGGCTAAGGGGCTAAGTCTATTGGTCATCTTATTCTACGCATTAAATTAGCATAAACTGCCTTTTTCAAATTTTCCTAACGAGGTGTTGGCGCCCATCAGCTGCACTTGTTGATGTAAATAAAAGTGAGTCATTACATAGTTGCAGGTGACTGTGCATACACACCTAGAATGCTCACCTGGTATTACTCACGCTGGTGATGGGCTTGTCCAAGATCAGAGGTTCAACCAGATTCATTGGCCCGTGAGTGCTCATGTCCCTTAGGCTGCGATATATATGTTTCATCTGTTACTACTGATCAATGCCATCATCTTTACGAAAAGTGCTATTAAATGAAGGAGACGACTCATATAAACAGAAGGCTTCCTGTCGAATCCTGGTCTACTACCAACTTGATTATCACTGTTGCTGTTATTTCGTATACTGTGAGCAAATCTTTTTTTTATTAATCTATTATACTGCTATGTTATGTATACATATAACATTATCTTGAATAAAATATTGTTTAAACAAATTCTACTTGCCTCCAGTAACTATAATATTTTTATTTTTGGAGAAATGAAAGCATTTCACTCCCTTATATACTCTGAAGACAGCTTGGTCAGCTTCCAATCGAGTTTTTGTGGCACCGTATGCAAAAAATACTTTCTGTTTGGATTTGTCTTGTGATGAGCCAGGATCTTTTATTTCTTTTAACTGTTGCTCGACATGAGTGCTTCCTGTAGTACAACCTGAAAGATAGATCAAATTTACCACACAGCTCCAAATATAAGGATAACAGTAGATCTACACACCATCCCCAAAATAATTTTTTTATTATACGCCAAACGATAGATTATTGAAGAAATTGCGGAAAGATAGAAATCATATCCCCCACTGTGAAGATATAGAAATTTTCATTCTCATGGTATCAATCAAAATGGAGGCTTTCAACGCATCACTTCAAGGTGAATATGAGTCAAATTATCACTGGAAATGATCAATTTTTTTCTAAAAACATATAATGAAAAGTGATTCTAGTGTTTTTGAATGGATACCGATTATTTCCACCAATAATTCAACATGTATTCACCTTGAATTGATGCATGAAACCTGCTAGTCCAAACATGGCCTGAAATTCTGTAATATAAGTTTTTGGTTTGGTACGTCCTTTGAAAGAATGTACCAAACCAAAAACTTATATTACAGACTTTCACTGTTGTAATATAAGTTTTTGGTTTGGTACGTCCTTTGAAAGGACATACTAAACCAGAAACTCATATTATGGACTTTCCAGACATTTTGGGACTAGAAACCCACCTCTTGAATCAGATTGCAAGATGCTGTCTGTCTGTTCCGAGCATCAATCAAATCATTTCCGTGTATCAATGATTCAATGTGCTGTTTACTTTCATGCATCAATTCAACGTTGAAACGAGTGGAATTATCAGATTCTATAAAAAAAGAAGAAAATCTAGAGCTTCTGAGTGGATACCGAAAATGATCTCACTTGTGACCGAGACAAATGGTGATTTTCACTCGCGCAAGTGGTCGCGAAATATAAACATTTGTCTCGGTCACTAATGAGATAATTTTCGGTATTCACTCAAAAACACAAGATTTCGCTAATGCTACTGATTCAATGTATGGGCAAAGAAGCAAAAATGGGGTGTTTTTTCATTGTTTTGGAACTGCGCTTCATTTTGTCCTGCAAACCCTATAAGTGGTTTTTGTGCCAATCATTTACAAAATAGTGAAATCTTCCCAGTACTATACATAATGAAAGTCCCAATGACACTGTAGCTTAACTTGACTGTGTGTTGTGTTTAATGAAAAGGATGATGTTCAATGTTTATGAAAGGATTATGAAATACAACAAGAATTGTGATAATTGAGAATATGTTAATTTCTGTTCCCTGTATGCAATGTTTTCAATAAAAATAATCTGAGGTATAGACTGTACTAAAGAACTGAGGAGTAGGTTAATGTGGCCCTCACAGTTAATGTATGTCAACCAAAGTTACCAAGTTACAGTGAAATTATTCCAAAACGAGTCATCCTATCTAGTTACAATGAAATCCCTTCTTAAATATGGCCTATAGACTGTGCTAAAGGATTTCTGGCTTCGGGCCGGCATAGCCATCACGGTTGATCAATTGCAACCAAAAGGGGACGGCCTCATCTAGACATTATACTGAGTCATCCTACCAAGATACAATGAAATCCCATCATAAATACAACCTGTAGTCTATGCTAAAGGTTTTCATGTTTTGGGCTCGGGCAGTCATCATGGTTGAATGATCACTACCAAAAGCGGACGTTTTCATCTAGACATTATCTGGAATCATCCTACCAAGTTACTATGAAATCCCTTTATAAATGCGACCTGTAGACTGTGCTCAAGTTTTTCGGGCTTCGGGACCCTGTAGGAGTCACAGTTGACCAATCACGAACCAAAAGGGGATGTTCTCATTTAGACATTATATGGAGTCATCCTACCAAGTTACAATGAAATCCCTTTATAAATACGACCAGTAGCCTATGCTAAAGGTTTTTGGGTTTTGGGCTCAGGCAGCCATCATGGGTGAATGATCGCTACCAAAGGGGGACGTTCTCATCTGGACATTATCTGGAATCATCCTACCAAGTTACTACGAAATCCCTTCATAAATATGACCTGTAGACTGTGCTAAAGGTTTTCGGGCTTCAGGCCCCTGTGGCTGTCACAGCTGACCAATCGTGATCAAAAGGGGATGTTCTCATCTAGACATTATATGGAGTCATCCTACCAAGTTACAATGAAATCCATCCATAAATACGACCAGTAGACTGTGCTAAAGGTTTTCAGGTTTTGGACTCGGCAGCCGTCACAGTTGACAGAACACGGCAAAATGAGGAAGTTCTCATCTAGACATCATATGGAGTCATCCTACCAAGATACAATGAAATCCCTCTATATTAAATATGACCTGTAGACTGTGCTAAAAGTTTTAGGGTTTCGGGCTTGGGCAGCTGTCATGGTTGACAGATCATGACCAAAAGGAGATATTCTCATCTAGACATTATACAGAGTCATCCTACCAAGTTACAATGAAATCCCTTCATAAATATGACATGTAGACTGTGCTAAAAGTTTCGGGTTTTGGGATCGGGCAGCAATCACGGTCGACCGATCGCGACCAAAAGGGGATGTTCTCATCTAGACATGACCTCAAACCTACATGAAATTTCGTGATGATCAGACAAGAACTACAGGGTGTAGCCTGTGCTGAAGGAAAAATGTCAAGTTAAGCTAATAACTTGAGGTGCAGCCTGTACTAAATGAATGATGCATTAACCCTCTCATGCCTGATGTCGAAATGTCAAAATATCAACCTGTAAATCTTTCCCATAATGCAACTACAAATTTAACTAATTCAGTCTTGTTTGTCAGAGCTCATTGAGCCCTCTCTTAAATAAGAATGAATTGGTTAAATTCTTAGTTGCACTACGGGAAGAATTTGTAGCTTGAAATTTTATTTTGACTTTAGTGTGGTCATGGTTAAATCCCAAATCTGGGCTTCCAGCATTTCCTTCCACAGACTTCTAGTATTGGACGAATTGAACTTTAGTTTTCCTCTTTAGAAATTAACTCTGTTTTGTTGTATAAATCCTTCAACCACTTACCTAGTGAAATTACCATATCCTGTCAGTGCTATTTACCATTAAATTTCATTAATTTTTCAATTTTTGGCTCCAAAACAAAGCTTATGACCCCCCCCCCCCCCCCCCCCCCATTGGAATGTTCTCATGAGAAGCCACAGCTATGTTTTGGGGGTGTAACTAGATTAATGAAAGTGTCAATGACACTGTAGCTCAACTTGTCAAGACATGTACATGTATAGTATGTGACACAGCAATGACAAACATCTAGGTAATGACCTGATAACAAAAGTACATATAAAGTCTTGTAACGGCCTGTACATAAATACTGACCGTAGCCTGTAACAAATGTATAGGTAAAGTATTGTAAAGGTGGGTGACAGTCAGATGCTAAACTAGAAAAGACATCTTTGAGTCCCAGAGTGGGTCTGACTGAACCCCAAAATATTTGTTCTCATAGCACAGTGATAACAAAGGCACCCCAAAACACACTCATTCCTGTCCCAAGGTGAAAACAAAGGTACCCAAGAAGTTTCGTGAAAATCATAAATACGAGCTGTATAGAAGTTGTCACAAAAAACTGATTGGACCTAATTTCGGTACAAAATGGCCACTGGCAGCCATCTTGAATTTTGCACCGCACTCAGAAACACTCGTTCTCATCCCAAGGTGATAACAAAGGTACCCAAGAAGTTTCGTGAAGATCAGTTGATAAATACAGCCTCTAGCCTGAGCCGCATTGACATATGCACTTACAGTGTATAAGTAGCACTAAATAAATCAAAGTTCATCTAATTTGCATAATTTCTGCACGAGATAAAAACCCGTAGTATATGTGATGTATTCCATGTTACTAAACATTCATACAAAAATTTATTCAAATCAGAACTTTCATACAGAAGTTCTGTACAAAAGACTGATTGCACTAATTTTGGTACAAAATCGCTACTGGTGGCCATCTTGAATTTCGGACCACACCCAAAAACACTTGTTGTCATTCCACGGTGATAACAAAGGTACTCAAGAAGTTTCATAAAGATCGGTTCATAAATACGGCCTCTAGCCTGAGCGTATTGAAGTTGTGTACAAAAAAACTGATTAGACCTAATTTCGGTACAAAATGGCCACTGGCAGCCATCTTGAATTTCGGACCGCACCCAGAAACACTCGTTCTCATCCCAAGGTGATAACAATGGTACCCAAGACATTTCATGAAGATTGGTTGATAAATACAGCCTCTAGCCCGAGCCGTCTTGACATGTGTACTTACTGTGTGTAAGTAGCACTGAAAAAATCAAAGTTCATTTAATTTGCATAATTTCTGCACGAGAAAAAAACCTGTATTATATGTGATGTATCCTATGGTACTAAACATTCACACAAAAAATGATTCAAATCAGAGCTTTCATGTGGAAGTTCTGCTCAAAAATCTGAATGCCTCTAATTTTGAACAAAATGGCTGCCAGCGGCCATCTTGAATTTCGGACCACACCCAAAAACACTCGTTCTCGTCCCATGGTGATATCAAAGGTACCCAAGAAGTTTTGTAAAGATCGGTTCATAAATGCGGCCTCTAGCCCGAGCCATATTGGCATTTGCACTAACTGTGCTGAAAGTACCACTAAATTCATCAAAGTTAGTTTAATTTGCATAATTTACGTACCAGAAAAAAACCTGTATTATATGTGATGTATCCCATGGTACTAAACATTCATACAAAAAATTATTCAAATCAGCGCTTTCATGTGGAAGTTCTGTGCAAAAAACAGATTTCTGCATCGTCGGTACAAAATGGTGGCTGGCTGCCATCTTGAATTTCGGATCGAACCCCAAAACACTCGTTCTCGTCCCACGGTCATAACAAAGGTACCCAAGAAGTTTTGTAAAGATCGGTTCATAAACACGGCCTCTAGCCTGAGCCATATTGAATTGTTGACGGACAGACGGACGACAGACAGACGGACGACTGGCCATGGCATAAGCTCAAATTTGGTTTTGCCAAAGTTGAGCTAAAAATGTGAGGGCTATATTTACATCGCATCTTGCAACCAGTTAAATCACTTGATTTCAGTTTGTCAGGAAATACCGTAGAATACATCCATGACAATAACTACTACAGTTTCAAGCTGTGTGTTGGAAACTAATCACAAGTTATTGGAAAGCAGGCCTGAAAATAAGCAGTCTGACATTTGCAAAATGAGGTCCCAAGAGGGGGAATTTGATGATGCTATCCCATACAGTATGCCAACTTATCCTCTGGGTACCTCTTTCTGTTTAGTTTTGTGATGCCGATTCCGATTGAGGTTCACAAAGGGTAAATTTAGTGATGCTATCCTGCTGTGCAGGAAAGCATCACTAAATTCATCCTCTGGGGACCTCATTTTGCAGATGACCATCTGCTTATTTTCTGGCTTGTTGGAAAGTGTCAATAGCCACTCTCCATTAACTCTAAGAAAGTCATTTTCATGATAAGAAACTTGAGTTTCAAAGAGTAAATACAAAAATACCCCCAAAACAAGAATTCTCAAACAGAATTTCTGTTTCAAACAAAGATAGATTCAGCTAGGAACTAGAGGTACTGTGAGCAAGCTCACAAAGTGATACCCCCCGCACCTGTCAGAACGGAATTATATTGCTTCATGCACATCTTCATGTGGAGTTCTTCCATTGTGTAAAGTTTCATGAAATCTCTTCAAACGGTTTAGGAGGAGTTGCACTTATAAGGATGGACAGACGGACGGATGGACAGGGTGATTCCTATATACCCCCCCAAACTTTGTTTGCGGGGGGGTATAAATATCACTGTTGAATCTGGAATCTTTGAATAACCCAGTGTTAGTAATTTGTCTTACCTATGACCAATGCTGTATTTGAATTGTTAGAACAGGAGATTACTTGGCCTATTTCGTGATAGTACTTGATCTGAAACAGACAAAATAAATGAATGATTTTATCTTCATTTCCTGCACAGATTAAAAGTTGACCAGTGAAACATCGGAAAATGCAAAAAGCTGTTAATTCATTTATGCCTTTTATATTTCTAAATTATAAATATACTGAGTGCAATTCATCACATAAATATAAGATTTAACCCTTTACCTAACATGAAAAGCAGACGACACCTGCAAACAAAATTCTTGAATAACTAATTTTTTTCATTTTTTGTCTCCAAAAAATAGGTTATGACCCCTCATTGGAATGAGCTCGTTGAGCTCGTTCCAATGAGGGGTCATAACCTATGTTTTTGAGACAAAAAATGAAAAAATAATGAAAATTAATTAGCAATTTTTGTGAATAGTGCTGGCCGGTTTTGGCCGTTATGTTGGGTAAAGGGTTAAAGAAAAGAATGCTACTTCGTAAAATTAGAAGAGCAATGGAGAACTGATGGAAGTTCTAATCAAGTGCCTGATACAATTGATAAGTCAACAAATGATTTGTGAAATCATTTTTTTATCGATTCTGCAGAGGATTGACCATAATATATTATTAAAAACATGTTTTTTATTTCTCACCCTGTGCCAAACACTTCTGATTACAGAAATGGATGTATGATTTTTTAAATAATATTTATTTATTTATTAGGGTTTAATGACACTTTTGATAGCCAGGGTCACCTTGTGTCGGACAGTTTTATGGGTGGAGGAAGTCAAAGTACCCAGAGAGAACCACCAAACAATGGCAAGCAACTGTCAGACTTCCCAACATACTAACTCCACACAAACAGGGTCAGCATTTGTTGAAGAAAAGTGCACCATCGATGTACTGTACATCTTAGTACACAGTGCCTCCCACAGGGGCAATCGGGATGAAATGCCTTGCTTTTGAAACAATAGTGTTTCCTTGTGTGTGATAAACAAAACAGCTTTTCAAAATTAACCCTAACCCTTTATCCAATGCATAGGATATAAAAATTTAATTATTTATTTATTTATTGGTGTTTAAGGTCATATACTTCTGCACAATGGCTAATCAGTACCACAACATGGAGATAAAGTCAAGTTTAGTCAATCGTTGATATCCATGTTGCCCATTTTGGAGGACTGAGTCCTATTTTACCAGTGAAACAGAGCTTGTTTACCACAGTAAACAAGCACTGCTTCACTTCCCGGGGTTCCCACAGGGGATCAAAATTTAATATTTTAAATACTACTTTTTTGAAAAATGTCAACAAAACCATATAATGTGACCTCCTCATTGGAACGAGCTTGACAAGCTCGTTGTTCCAATAAGGGGTCACATATGATTTTGTAGAAATGTTTTGAAAAATAATCTTTTCTTTTCAACTGTTCAATTTGTAAATTACGCAAGCAGATCTGACCAATTCATTAGGTAAAGGGTTAATCTGATGTAACAGCCATATCCAACCACCACTATTTACAATATTCATCAGTCAAATTTGGTTATGGCTCAGTACTAATCACAACACCCCTCATCTTATTTTACAATGGTACTGCTGGTTACTGGTTAATGTGCTAATCGGAGAGATTGGGAAGAATGGGGCAAGGGATGTCATCAAGCAGTTCGTCTCCGAATGTTGGGAGGAGAGGAGAAGCGTGGGAACAGGGAGGCAGTTGGGAGTTCAGGGGTAACCAAGGCCTTCTCGTACGAGAACCACGACAAATCAGCGGCTGGCCAAAGTGTTATTATTATTACTGCACTATTCACAACACCCATCAGTCAAATTTAGTTATGGTTCAACAATATTCACAACACCCCTCAGACAAATGTTATGGTCCAGAACTATTTACAATACCCATCACTCAAATTTTGTTATTTCAACACTAGTAACAACACCCATAAGTCAAATTTTGTTAGGGTTCAGCACTATTCACAACACCCAACAATCAAATTTTGTAATGGTTTAGCAGTATTCACAACTCATCAGTCAAATTTTGTTATGGTTCAGCACTACTCACAACACCCCTCAGACAAATTTTGTTATGGTTCTGCACTATTCACAACACCCAACAGTCAATTGTTGTTGTGGTTTAGCAATATTCACAACACTCATCACCGCAATTTTGGAATGGTTCTGCAGTATTCACAATACCCAACAATTTTAAATTTTGTAATGATTTAGCACTACTCACAACACTCATCAGTCAACTTTTGTTATGGTTCAGCACTATTTAGAACACCCATCAGTCAAATTTTATGTTTTGAATTTTCTGCTGCCAAAACATAGCCTATGACACGTCACAACTAACAAAACAAGCTCATTGAGCTCACACTAGTTTCAGGTCATAAGCTATGTTTGTGAGGAAAAACTGAAAAAAACAAGAGGGATGTTACATCCCATCGCTCACCTACATTCGCGCTTGATAATGTTGTTCCAATGTAACATGCCTAATATTTAGTTAATATAAATCATTAACTAGGCATCAAATGATTAATGTGGTTTATGTGATGGCTTTGGAAAGTCTATATTTCTGCATTTATTATATATCAATTCAACATAGAATCATTGGATATAAAAGCATTTTTTTCTTTTAGAAATGTTTATGATTAAGAATATGAATCGTGAAGCCAGATATTAAATCATAAATAAGAATTAGGAAAGGCTTTCATAAATTTATTTTTTACAAAATAAAAATACATCAGATCAAAAAAAAAATAAAATAGGAGGTGCAAAATGGCATTATGTAATGAAGAATCACTGAAATTGTAATTGAAGTACATTCATTGGTTAAAGAGGAGTTGCAGAAAAACAGTCGTTCAAGAAAGTGACTATAAGTCCCAACAAAAATACATCACATCAACAACTAAAATAAGCCTTAATGTTACTAGTAACAAGTATGAGAAAGTATTAAATAAAAAAAAAAAGTTAAAAAAAATTTTTTTTAAAGAAAGTGAATACAAGTCCCAAAAATCCCCCTCAAATTCCTCAAATATGCATGTAATGTGGGTGCAACGTTACCACAATGTAGTTCAGTAACCCATGTGTACAATATCAATTGCCTGGAAAGACACATAGAAAAAGAACTCACCTTAACACAAACTTTTAGAACTTAAAATTGAGTAAGTCAGAGAAAAACGTGAAGATTGTGACTGAAAAAAAGAGAAGAAATCAGTTAAATTTCTGCATACAGTAGGGTTAATACCTAAAGTAGTTAATGAAATGAGAAAATAAACAGTAATGAGAGGTGAAGGCACCACAATCTGCACAAAAGCTGACTTTAACGCAAATTCTTACAACACCTAAATGCTAATTCTTACAACAAGTTTTGGAGAAAATCAGCCTCAAATTTCTCAAATATGCATGTAATGAGGGTTAAATATTACTGCAATGGAGTTCAGTAACCCAAGTGTAGAATATTAATCGCCTGGAAAGACACATAGAAACACAACTCACCTAAACACAAAGTTTACAAAGTTTTACGACTTAAAATTTACTAAGTCCGAGAAAAACATGAAAATTTTGACTGAAAAAAAGAAAATTTCCGTTAAATTTCTGCATACAGTAGGGTTAATACCTACAGTTGTTATTGAAATATGAAAATCAACAGTAATGAGAAGTTAAAGCAGCACAATATGCACAAAAGCTGACTTTAACGCAAATTCTTACAACACCTAAACGCAAATTCTTACAAGTTTTGGCAGAAAATTTTAGGTGAAATTTGGAAAAAAGTCATAGTATCAGGGTTAAATACTGTTCTGATAGTCCCTTACAACCTACATAAGCAATATCAAAGGCCTGATCCCACTGATCTTTGAGACTTTAACCTTAACATTAAATCTTACAATATTGGACACGCCAGACGCCGATGCTGACGCCCGAGGTCATGACAATAGCTCACCACTTCAATAGAAGTAGGTCAGTTAATAAAATACTTCATTTGTTTAAGAAATTGTTTGCATGTGTTGCCACCAGTTCGGTTATGTAAATGGAGAAAGCATATTTATATGGAATTATTTTTAAAGTGAATTCCAAAAATGAAAACATAATCCATTTTTAATTAATGGCTTGTTTAACAAGACCTGATGAAGAAAGTATAATTAAAGATTAAAGAAACTATTGCTATGAGTTGGTGATACATGCAATGTTTAAAAGATATGTGTTAAATAAATACATACATCCAAGAAGCAGTCCAAATATTGCATACCTGTTGTACCCAGTCTCCATGGACTGCCCATCTGATAAACTGTACATTAGGACTGCTGGCTATTTGATCTAAGCTAATACTGGCAATGAAATCATCATGCTTAGGCATTTTTTTCCATGTCCTAAAAATTTTCAATCAAAAATATACCATTGTCATTATTAGTGTTTTCGGCTGAACAGATGTTTAATATATCGTTGCCGAACAGATCTATAACATATCCTACTGCAACTAGAGGAATGACTGTCCCCAAATGGACCTGATGATACCCCCCCCCCCCCCCCCCCCCCGCCACCATATTCTAAGACAAAAAGGGGCATAACTCAGGGAAAAAAGGTCCGATCAAAACAAAAATCGCGGATGCACAGGTTCCCATGGTAGTGATCATCCACACCAAGTTTCAACAAAATTGCCCCATAAACATCCGAGAAAATCTCTGGACAAAATTCTAGGCAATTCAGACATTCTAAGATGAAAGGGGCATAACTCTGGAAAAAAATGCCTGATAGAAACTATAACTGAAGGTGCACAGGATCCCATGATAGTGAACATCCATACCAAGATTCAAAGGAATTGACCCATAAACATCTGAGAAAATCTCCGGACAAAATTCAGACATTCTAAGACGAAAAGGAACATAACTGGCAAAAAAAGTCCAATCAAAACTATAATAGCAGGTGCACAGGGTCCCATGGTAGTAAACAAATACCCAGTTTCGAAGGAATCTACTCATAAAAATCTGAGAAAATCTCCAGACAAAATCCTAGGCCTGCTTTTTCAAGTCAAAAAGGGACATAATTCTGGCAAAAATAATCCTACCACAACTATAATCACAGGTCTCCATGGTGGTGAACATTCATACCAAGTTTCGGGGCAGATTGGTCCATAAACGTCTGAGAAAATCTCCAGATAAAATTATGTTTACAGATAGATGGATGGACAGACAAGGTGATTCCAGAATATCCTCCTCTGCCTCACCCCCCACCTCCGACAACTCCTTACGGGCGTATAATAATCTGTATTGTACAAAACACAGTTGACCTGTTAACATTTCAGCATTCTGTTTTTGACACTTTTATCCCCATGTGTAGTTGAATTCAGACAATTTTATATTTTGAAGAAAAGCTTAAACAAATCTTTCAAATGAGATAGAGGTTCCACAGTACCAACTTGTACTTCTGAAAAATTTCACTGCCAACAGCTGGTACACTGACATAAACTAAATACCGGGGAGAACCACTGAGCAGTGGCGAGCAACTGTCAGCTCCCCAATGCACTAACTCCACACAAGCAGTGTTAGCATTGGTTGAAGACAAGTGCACCACTGACATGCAGTATGCCTTAGCAAATAATGCCACCGTGCCCCCCCCCCCCCCCCCCCCAACTCCCCAATGTGGGTGAAGTGTCTTGCCCAAGGACACAATGCGGTTGCCAAAGGTGAGATTCGAACCGAGGACCTCTCAGATTGCAGCCTGCACCTCTACCTACTGAGCCACCGTGCCCCGACATAAACTAAAACATTTTTCTGAAACAGTCGAGAGTAACAGGTAAAAGAATAATCTGCCTACTCTTCTTGAAAACACGCACTCACAGATATACTGTATGAAAATTATATAATGCAAAAAATTCCAATTAGACATAAAAGAGTTATTAGCATGTAATACACTAAATAAATACAAAACCCTTCAATAACTGGTTCAGTCCTCAAGTGATCAACAGTATAAATTTTTGTTCCAATAAGACAAAAATCCTCACAGCTCTGACTGGATGGGTGCTTGCTTAGTTTTTTTATGTTTAGAGCTCCAGTGGCATATGTTATTGCCTGATGTCACCACGTGAAATATTTGAAAAGATGATAACAATGGGAGGAGATTCAAAGAGCATACTGCCTATAAAATCATATTTTTCAAGGCCAGCGATCAATCCATGAATGTATACCCACAACCCACTTATAAAAAGGTCGAGGTTACTCCATCTCAGTTCAAATCATGAATTTGTTCATGATTTGAACTGAGATGGAGTAACTTCTTCGACCTTTATCAAAATTATTGATTTTTTGTTGTCCAGTGATATTGTGGGGTACACAAGAGGTTTATTTACTAAATTTGTTATCGTTAAAGTTGCCTTGTTCTTTCAAGTTGCCTTGTTCATTTCATTATGTGGCTTTTGGGATATGAGTGGGGTCTTCTTGGAACATATTCATTATTTTGGTGAGTTGTCAGTAACATGATATGAGGTTTGTGGTTTGGAGTATATGTTCATAAGCTCTGAACTGCAGATCCTCAGACCATGTTACCATCAATTCATCACAATAACTTATAATGTTGAAAATTAAAATATCTTAAGTGTTTTGAGAAAATTTTATTATTTATCCAGTATCCAAATAATGCAAATTTCAATATCTGTCACTTCTACAAACATGGACCATCCTAGCAATATGCCAGCATGTCACTGGGGCCAACATTGCATGTACATGCACGTGATTTTGAACACATGGCATGTAAACAGGCACCCATGTAAAAGAAATAGTTGAAACCTAAAAAAACTGTTTTATTCTAGGCTTTACAATTGCATCAACTCATTTACAAGTGTGTTTGTTTTGATAGCAACTGAGTGTACACTGAATTTGAATCGCTGTCATTCATTGGCTTAGGTGCATTTTGTGGCGAATAAGAAATGTCGTAACATGACC
This sequence comes from Pictodentalium vernedei, assembly GCA_031216915.1. Taxonomy (NCBI): domain Eukaryota; kingdom Metazoa; phylum Mollusca; class Scaphopoda; order Dentaliida; family Dentaliidae; genus Pictodentalium; species Pictodentalium vernedei. The sequence goes on along the minus strand of CM062297.1, from coordinate 507,805,141 downwards.
ATATGGCATAAATACATATGGTTATTGATCATGTTTTTGAGAGGGGTGCACAAAATGATAACTGCATTACAATATATCCTGGGTCTTGGAGCGGTGAAATGACACAAATATCCAACAAAATATTGCACAAAATTAAACATTTAAATGAATACAAATCAACTAATATCACACATATACAACAGATAGCACCAAAAGAAATGTCCATTGCTAACAAGAGGCGTGTGTCCATCCCCATTAGCTCACCAATGCATTGCATGCAATAAACTTAGAGGCTTATTACAAATCTGCAAAAAATGTTCGGTCATGTACATGAAAAGCAAACCAGGTCAGAAATTTTCTAAGTCCACACTGACAAAAAAGTCTAACATTGCATTAAAAGAGTCCAAAATCTCCGAAAAATGTCCGACCAAGGGTTAATGTCATCATATATTGATGCATTTAACACATATATGAAATATAAAAGCCACAGTATACCGGTGGTAGCCTCCACTCATATACAGCAAAACAGGTCAGAAATTTGCTCAGACCACACTAACAAAAAAGTCTAACATTGCAAAAACACTAAAAATAAAAAAAAATATTACTGGGTAAGGGTCTGTGGGTAATTGTAAGCCATAGAAACAGTATGAGGTGCATAGTAGGGAGGCAAGTTTGTTGGAATTATGAAAGCATTATATAAAGACGTACAGAGTGAACTTAGCCTGGGAAACATTACAACAAAACGTGTGCCTATGGAGACAGGCCTAAAACAGGGGTGTATCCTTTCGACAATTCTTTTTGCATTGTACATCAAAGGTTTAGGAGATGAACTCCTGCATAACGACGAGGGGGTAGCAGTTGGGGACTTGAATATCCCAGGGCTATTTTTTTGCAGACGGTATGGTGCTAGTGTCAGAAAGCGAAGAGGGGCTATCAAAAATGTTGGGAATTGTTGGGAAATATGGGAGTAAATGGAGACTCAAACTTAATGAAAGCAAGAGCAAAGTTATACCTGTGAGCCACAAAGTGGACCACACTCGAAGGTGGAGAGTGGGGGAGTTCTGCATTCCGGAAGGTAGCAGCAAACTTCTTAGTGTAGGAGAGACAGGTGACTACGACTATTTGGGGGTAAATATAAACATCTCGAGAAGAGGCATCTACCGAAACCACACAAATAAACTGATTCTGAAGGGGTAGCGAATCCTTAACCAAATGAAACTTATAGGGAGAAACAGTTTCAATAAGGCTTTTGTGGGGAAAACCATTTAGGAAATGGTGGGTCTGCCAAGTATAACATACGGTGCGGAAGTGGTACCCCTAAACCAGACGGCCGTAAAGAGCTTGGAAACCCTGCAGAATGATGCAGGCCGATGTATAACGGGGTCGAGTAATGCCGCAGCGCTAGAAGCAATCAGGGGTGAGCTTGGGTGGATGAGGATCAAGGACAGGATAGACCTATTGAAACTCGGTTATCTTAATTATTTGGTAAATCTCCCCGACAGCTGATGGTGTAAAGTAATGTTCCTGAGAATTTTCAACTCAAATATCAAGACGGGGTGGATGTTCAAAGTGAGGGAGCTAGTAGAGAACTACTCATTGGAGATCTTATTTATTTCATACATACTATACTGTTGCACTTCAATATACACCATGTTATTGTTCATAAATATTATACTGTTGCAATTTAATAGAGAAGACCAATAGCTATTCTCTAATAAATTGCTACAGACTAATATCTAGGAGGTTAATGTGTTCTAGAAGAAATTAGGACAAAAAATTTTGTAATAATTTAATATACACGATATTATTGTTCGTAAATATTATACTGTTGCAATTTAATAGAGAAGACCAGTAGCTATGCTCTATTAAACTGCAACAGACTAATATCTATGGGGATAACATGTTTTATAGGAGATAAGTCAATGTATGTCATGCCGTAGTTCATAAAATATTTTCATATATTCATATTATCATTAATAAAGTATCACGGTATTTATTTACACTATTATTAATTTTACATTATATACATTATGAAGGCTTTACCGTATATAAAAATATATCACTGAAATAAGAAAAATAATAAAATACAAGGTCTTGTCCATTTTATGTCACATCTGTATGACAAATGGGAAATTACAGTCTAATGCAGTCTTGTCCATTTTCTCCAGAGCATAGTTATTAAAACCACCGAACCCTCACTAATTACTTTCTACCTGTAGGACAAATGGGACGTATAACAAATGGGAAGGTGCCATTGATTATAAATATGTAAGTCTCAACTGTTTATTTGTAAAGGATAAGAAAATAAAGTATCAAATTATTCAAACACTAATAACCACAAAAGAACCGCATTCATCTGCCACTTTCATTCTGTGTTATTCCTCCCAGGAAAATGTTTGAGCTTCATTTCGGGTCATAAAGGTATCGAAAAAAAAATGGAGGCGGGCATTTAAATTCGGGGCGGGCGGGAATGAAAATCTAGCATATTTTTTTATTATGACCTAAAGAGAAAATGTTGAATATCTGGTGCGCATTTCACAATCTATACTGGGCAAACTTGCAACAAACCTCAGATTTCCATTTATACTGAGGTGGTACATTTAAAATCAAAATGTTTAATGTTTATAATTCTCATCCAATATTATCTCAGATAATATTGGAAGAGGATTATGAACATTAAACATTTTGTTTTATCTGTCCACACTTCAGAGAACTAGCCTGTTCTTTATGGTCAGTATGGTATTGAATACAGTGACTAAACTATTATTTGATGCCAGGCCAGAACACACTTGATTGAACAATATAATGGAATATGCAGCATAAGCTCAAAATGATGAAGCTTCTCGACTTATTTTTCTGTTGTGTTCTGGGCCTCGGTCCAGAAACACATTTTACAGTGATTCACAAAATCACCCATTCTCTTCTGGCATTAAATGCGCTATCTTTAGATCATTTGGCTGATGGTATGAAGTCACACAACTGAATTTTTTAAATCTGGTTCTCAAACCTTCAATATTGGCACCTAAGTTGGCTTTCATATCTCAACAGCTAACTTTCTTGGACAAAGTTGTCTGATTGTAAGTACTGGACAAAGTTGTCTGATTGTAATTACACCTACCTTAGACATTCTCCTGCTGATTTGATGACTAGTATATTAACACAGCCTTGAGTATCACCAAACAAAATAAGACATTCATCATATCCAGTGGAACTGAAAAAATAAGTTACAGACAAGTTTACATATAGGTTATACACTGGATCCCACTCAACTGAATATCTTTTAACTAATGGGTTGGGGGCACGGTGGCGTTGCGGTAACCGGTTCTCGACAGATCACCGAAGTTAAGCAATGTCGAGCCCGGTGAGTCCTTGGATGGGTGACCGTATGAGCAGTCGATTCGGACTCCCGCGTTGTGCCTTGGGCAAGGTACTTAACCCCAATTGTCCAATAAGGCGTACTGCACGTTGATTGTACGCATGTCTTCAACCAATCTAACCCTGCCTGTGCTGCAGTGCAGAGTTACGGTGTTGGGGAATTGGCAGCTGCTCGTTGTGGCTCGGTGGTTCTCTCCGGGTACTCTGGCTTCCTCCACCTGTAAAACTGTCACCGACACAATATGACCATGGCTGTTAAAGTGTCATTAAACCCTAATAAATAAATAACTAATGGGTCCACTTGTTCCATTACAGGAAATCCCACCCAAGTGATGGAAAATTTCTAATTGCATTTGCTTAACAAGGGAGATAATTAAAGCTTGAATTTCTAGCTAGACTGAATCATGGAAGCACACACTGTCCATTTATATAGGTCTTGTAACAGTTATTCAGCTGAATATGTCTATTATTCATGAAATACACAACTTCTCATTAACACGGCTGAGGATATTTCACATTTAAATTACCTCCTTTATTCACAATATTCACAAATAAATTCAACTCAATGACACAGTTGATTGCTCAAAAAATTAGTCAAAATGGTTAACATTTTCTCATTTTGGGGTTAAATTTCCAATTTTCGTGCACCAGTTGTGATTATCATGCACTTAATTGCTGGATAAGTGGTTTAAAAAAATTAATTATTATACAAAAATCTCTATTCAAGTTCAAATTTTATTATGTTTTCAATTTTTGTCTCAAAAACAAGCTTAAGAATTCTCATTAGAACGAGCTCATTGAGCTCATTACACTTCACCCTCATTGCCCACGTGGTGGTATGGTGACGCTGTGCACTAAGGCGTACTGCATGTCGATGGTGCACCTGTCTTCAACCAATGCTAACCCTGCTTGTGTGGCGTTAGTATGTTGGAGAACTGACAGTTGCTCGCTGTTGCTCAGTGGTTCTGTCTGGGTACTCCGGCTTCCTCCACCCGTAAAACTGTTGTGGTCATGATTAGCCATTGTGCAGAAATATGTGACCTTAAACACCAATAAATAAATAAATAAATATTGAGCTCATTCCAAGGAGGGGTAATAAGCTATGTTTTTCTGACAATTTAATTTTTTTTAAATAGTTACTCATGAATTTATTTTCTAAGTGTCATCTGCTATCCGCATTGGGTGAAGGTTATATCAGATTGTTGTCAGTACAGTGGAGCCCTGTTAATTGAATAACCACTTTGCCAGTAAAAATTATTCCATTAACAGGAGTATTCAATTAACAAGGATTAGTCATATTTCTATACTTTAGAGACAAACTGAACTTTTTATCTATTATTTATGGTTTGACAGAGCTCAAGAAGCTCTGTCAAACCAGACATATTAGATTAAATACCAGTATTTGATTTACTGAGACAAAATTAATTAGAACTTGACCTGCAGTTCCGAGTTTAGAGCTTGACCTGTATTCCCTCCCCAGTATGATGCATATCAAATTTGGTTGCAATCAATTCAAACAAACTCAAATTAAAATTTGGACAATACAAAAAACCACATGTTTTCTAAGTCAAACAAGCCAAGACCAATACCGGGTCTGGGCCTGCGTCGCTGCATGCAATTGAATCGGTAAACAGGAAGTGGCTGCACGGCAGATCTGAAGATTGAATACACGATACAACTGATCATTATCAGGCTCCAGATGAAATATAAAATCAATCCCTTGCATAGAAGCTGAGAATATTTATTTATTGGTGTTTAAGGTCACATATTTCTGCACAATGGCTAACCATGTCTGTGACAGTTTTACGGGTGGAGGAAGCCCGAGTACCCGGAGAGAACCACCGAGCAATGGCAAGCAACTGTCAGCTCCCCAACATACCAACTCCACACAAGCAGGGTTAGCATTGGTTGAAGACAGGTGTACCATCGACGTGCAGTAGGGCTTAGTACACATCGTCACCGTGCCCCCACATGGGCAATGGGGGTGAAGTGTCTTGCCCAAGGACACAACGCGGTTGTCGCAGGTGGGATTCAAACCGAGGACCTCTCGGCTTGCAGCCTGCACCTCTACCAACTGAGCCACCATGCCCCCTAGAAGCCGAGAAAAGTTTGACGAAAAATTTCAATGTTCAGTGGGTTCAGTAAAATTTCAAAGTATCGGCAAACAGGAATTGGCTGCACGGCAGATCTGAAAATTGCTTACATGATACAACTCATCATTATGAAGCAGCAAACCAAATATAAAATCATTCCCTTTCATAGAAGCCAAGAAAACCTTGACGGAAAAATGTTTCGGATGGACGGACGGACTGATGGACGGACTGACTGAAGGACGGAGTCGAGCGGTTACTAGACCTGCTCTGCCGCTGGCAACGCAGGTAAAAAGGACAAGAACCCTGGTAAGGACAATGGACTATGTCCATTTTCGAACTTAACCTGCATTACCTCCCAAGTAAGCTGCATACCGAATTTGGTCATGATTAATTCACCCAAACTCAAGTTAAAATTCGGACAACACAAAAACCATGTTTTCTAAGTCGAAAAAGGTCCATAACTCTGGTGAAAATCAACGGACCATGTCCATTTGCAAACTTAACCTGCATTACCTCCCAAGTAAGCTGTATATCAAATTTGGTTACGATGAATTCACCCAAACTCAAGTTGAATTGCGGATGCCAAAGTGTTTTGGGTGGTACGACAGATGGACAAGCAGATAGACGGACGTCTCGATGCACGGATGGCAGAGTTTTCTAAGTTGAAAAAGAACCATAACTCTGGTGAAAATCAACAGACAGTTTCGAACTTAGCCTGCACTACCTCCCAAGTTAGGCCTATACCAAATTTGGTTACGTTCAATTCATCCAAACTCAAGTTAAAATTTGGACAACACAAAAACCATGTTTTCTAAGTCGAAAAAGGACCATCACTCTGTTGAAAAACAATGGATGATGTCCATTTTCAAACTTAACCTGCATTACCTCCCAAGTAAGCCATATATCAAATTTGGTTACAATGAATTCACCCAAACTCAAGTTGAAATTCAAACACAAAGTGTTTTGGACAGACGGACGTCTCGATGCACAGATGGGGTGTCTCAATGCATGGACGGATGGTTGGATGCATGGACGGACAGATGGACACTGCTCATTATTATAAAAAAAACTAAATTTACTGCACAGAAACCAAAAATCTATTTATAATAACAGTGACCTTTGACCTACTGACCCCAAATGCAATCCCAAGAATCGATACCTCAAATGCAATCACAATATCAAGCTATAGCTTTGTACACAGAAGAAAACCAAGTTATTGCATGGAAACCAAAAATCTATAAAAATCTATTTATAGTAACAGTGATCTTGACCTCTAACCTACTGGCACCAAATGCAATCCCAATGATCGACACCTCAAATGTAATCGCAATCTGAAGTTATAGCTTCGTACACACAAGAAAACTAAAGTTATTGCGTGGAAATAAAAAAAACTTTATAATAACAGTGACTGTGACCTGTTGACAACAAAATCAATCCCAACAGTCGACATCTCAAATGCAATCAAAATATGAAGTTATACCTTCAGACACAAAAAAAAACTAAAGTTATTGCACGGAAACCAAAAACTATTTATAGTAACAGTGATCTTGACCTTTGACCTATTGACCCCAAATGCAATCCCAACAATCGACACCTCAAGTGGAATCACAATATGAAGGTACAGTTTCGTACACAAAAGAAAACTAAAGTTATTGCACGGAAACCAAAAATCTTTTTATAGTAACAGTGACCTTCACCTACAGATCCCAAAAGCAATCCCAATCATCATCCCATTACAAGCAGCCGACCTGTGAAGTATGGATACTGTGTAACCAACGGAACAAAAGTTATTGCCCTCGAACGAGTGTGACGCATGGACGGATGGATGGATGGATGGACAGATAAAAGGATAAATGGATGGACGAAAGGACAGAAGGATGAATGGACAAAGTGATCACTATATACTGTCCCTTTTAAAAAGGGGGAGGGGGGTATAATAATAAAATCTTAAGGTGATTTTTGTGAAAATTGTTGTTAAAACAGGATTGTCTTATTAGGTAAAGGGGTTTACATGACAGATTTGTTCGATAGTTGGATGTTCCCAATGGTGTGGCAAGATATTACAATAAGGTTTCTAAACTGGTGGTGAGGCAACATAATTTGTAGCCAAGCAAAGAATGCAGTCTGCAGAATGCAGTACAGTGGAGCCTACTTTACTGAAGATTAAGGCTTCAACGTTTAGGAATTTTCATAAGTGGTTAAACAACCGTATGTAAACGAAACACAAATATTTACATGTACAAATGTGCTACTACTACTACCAGTACGAGCGAAAGTAGTCGTGGGAAATGGTATTCGGCAGATTTTTGTGACGGCACAACTTTGCCGTCAGAAATATCTTTTACAGCAGGAAAGCAAACTTTGCGACAACCTTTTTATTTGATTGCCATCAAAATATCTTGGCAACAAGAACATTCAACCCGATGAAACATCTATTGAAGTTCACTAAAATCATACTGGCAGTCAGTGTCGGGCAACTCATGCAGTTGTTAGAAACGTTATAACTGCTGCTGTAAACTAGGTGGTAAGTCGACGATTCGTTTCAGTTGGGCGGATTTAATAATTTATAATAATGGTGGCGAAGGTTGCACACTCAAACAACCCTATTCTATCATTTCTATGGAGTTTTTATTCTATCACTTCTATGGAGTTTTTAGTTTTATAGCAGATCAGACCTTAGGCCTACTCTGCGCAGTGTGCATACAAAGAAGAGCAGGGCATAATATTTAAGAGGAACGATTTTATCATTCGTCTGGCCCTTATCTAATTAAAAAGGCAGATGAATGACAAATCGTTCGTCTGCAATTACAAACAGTTCATCCAGAAATGGCCTCTTATCTACCTTTCAAGGCCCGAGAGGGACAAGGAGCCAACTACCAAGCTTTACGATGCTTAAACCTTAAAGCGCGGCAGTTGGCTCCTTCTCGCTCCCAGGTCTTGATTTACAGTCTACATAACCCCTTGCCGTCCCAGTCACTTAACTAGTGTCTGCAGTACACATGCGAGATATCTTCTAAAGGTATCTGATTTGGGAAAATTGTTCCTCTACATAGTAATGACACTTGACAGCAGTGAGATGAATGGAAAATAGGTTACCTCAAAATCGAAAGTTCATGCCCTGGAAGAGAATAGTTAAGCCCGCCATTCAATATTTCTGTGGTGCGTGGTCGGATGGTGTGTGTGTGTTTCTGTGTTTGATGCGTAATTCTGTCCAGGTATGAAATTCAATACGCGGCTTGGTGTACACTAACTAGCCTGTGAAGCCGTTATACACGCTCCCTCCTGCATCTTGGGTCTCCAGCCCATAGCTAAACTCCATCCCGTGTAAACGTTTATGAAAATCGCAAATGTTTATCATCGTGAAACAAAACGTTTCCATTTACACGTTTAAACATAGAAGCCTTACTGAAGATCTAGAAATTGAATAAGCTTCCAAACAACAAAGTATTTACCTTATTTTCAGTAGATTATACCTGTTAATTGCATATAAATAATAGAATAAACTCCTGTTAATCACCTTAAAAATCGTGTAACATATCAAAGAATTAGTCGAAAAACCACTGAATTCCCCATGTTTATACGCCTTTTGGCCTCGGTACAATACAGGCATTTAACCCTTTACCAATGCACAGGATATCTAAATTTATTATTTTAATTATTGTTTAAAATTTTTCAAAAAATTTCAACAATACCATATCATGTGACCCATCATTGGACGAGCTTGATGAGCTTGTTCCAATGTGGGGTCATATGATATAGTTTTGATAAATGAAAGTGTCAATGACACTGCAGCTCAACTTGTCCAAGAAGGGACTGTACTAAATAGAAAGATCCAGTAATGCCAAGTCATTCACTCAAGTTTCTACAGAAAAGACATCACACCAAAGCTACTTATGAAATTTGAAAAAGATTGGGTGAGAGATGCATCCCATAGGGTCTGCTAATGGAATTGCTGACAATTTATATGCCAAATCCAAAATGGCCACTGATGCCATGTTTTTAACAAAATTCAGAAAAATTTGATAGCTCCCATCTAGACATCACACCAAAGGTACACATGAAATTTTGAAAAAGATGGAGCGAGGGATGTGGCCTGCAGGTTGTGCTAATGGGATTGTTGACAATTCATATGCCAAATCCAAGATGGCTGCTGGCAGCCATGTTTTTCAACAAAATTCAGAAAAATTTGATAGCTTCCATCTAGACATCACACCAAAACTACACATGAAATTTGAAAAAGATTGGGTGAGAGATGCGCTTGCAGGGTGTACTTATGTAATTGTTGACAATTCATATGCCATATCCAAGATGATTGCGGACGGCCATATTTTTTAACAAAATTTAGACATCACACCAAAGCTATATATGAAATTCAAAAAAGATCAGGTGAGAGATGCAGTCTGTAGGGTGTTCTAATGGAATTGTTTAATTTATATCCAAATCCAAGATGCCTGGTGGCGACCATGTTTTTCAACAAAACTCAGAAATATTCGATAGCTCCCATCTGGACATCACACCAAAGCTATGTATGAAAGTGGAAAAAGATCGGGTGAGAAATGCAGCCTGTAGGGTGTGCTAATGCAATTGTTGACAATTTATATGCCAAATCTAAGATCCATGTTTTTCCAAAAAATTTTTTAAAAATTTATAGCGCCCATCTAGACATTGGGACACTGCCCCAAAGCCACATATGAAATATGGGACTGATCGGGGGTGATAGCTGCAGCTTGCAGGGTGTGCTAAAGGAATTGTTGGACAATTTATATCCAAATCCAAGATGGCTGCTGGCGGCCATATTTTTCAAGAAAATTCAGAAAAATTTGATAGCTCGCATCTAGACATCATACCAAAGCGACACATGAAATTTTAAAAAGATCAAGTGAGAGATGTGGTGGTGTGCTAATGGAACTGACAATTTATATGCCAAATCGAAGATGGCCACTGGCGGCCATGTTTTTCCACGAAATTCGGAAAAATTCAATAGCTCCCATCTAGACATTGCCCCAAAGCTAGATATGAAATTTGGGACGGATCGGGTGAGAGCTGCAGTCTGTAGGGTGTGCTAAAGCAATTGTTGTACAATTTAAATTCAAATCCAAAATGGCAACTGGCGGCCATGTTTTTCAACTAAATTCTAAAAAAATTGATAGCTCCCATCTGGACATTGCCCTAAAGCCACGTATGAAATTTGGAACTGATCAGGTGAGAGCTGCGGCCTGTAGGGTGTGCTAAAGAATCATGGATGGACAGACGTATGAACAGACATAAACACATATGCACATACGGACAGGCAACGTATCACAACCCATCCCAAGAGCTCATACTTGATGTTGTCAAGTTGAGCTAAAAATTTTGAAAAGTTAAAAAATTTATAGTAATTTATATATTTTTTATACTTACCAATGACCCAGACTTAGCTGGTGCTAACTCCAACAAAACCAGGGCCAAACACAAATTTTGCCCCCCAATCCCCAAAATTTGCATCCAAAACAAAAAGAAATCATGTCCTAAAGGACCTCCATAGTACGCCTCTACTGCGCATGCGCAGTGACGCAGTCGTCCCGAAATTGGCGCCAATTATCATTCTTACTGGCAGTGCCTGGTCAGCGCTATGTACTCAGCGGGGAGGCAAGAGTTCCCAACTCCAGGGAGGGCCATCCCCGTCTGGGTCATTGGTAAGTATAAAAAATATATAAATTACTATAAATTTTTTAATATTTTTATACTGTACCAATGACCCAGACTTAGCTGAATAGTAAACAGGCTGGAGGGCCTAGGACATAGAGGAAAATCCAATAAGCTCAACTATATAGTAAAGAGGTAACCCCTTAAGGAGACAAGGAGTATTAGGCTTTACATGTATCTTTCTTATTTAATATTAAATTAGAAAGATACACTACCCTTAATAATTGAGCACAATAACATTCATGTTCTCTATTAACATCCAGTATAACCCTTATACTAATTATTTTTAAAGCAAGCCAATAAATAAAGTAGTCCAGAGAATTGAGACTCTTTATAATCATTTAAAAGTGTCCGAGTATTGTATATTAAAGCCCGTTCGACACTTGACATATACAAATGCTTCACACCGAGCTACACTTTAAAAATAAGACATGAATGAAATTAAACATTAATATTACACTTTAAAACCATCCCGGAAGCGACTCAGAAATACTGACTTGGAGGAGGCATTCCCTTGCTTTTCACTATAAAGCAGGTGACCTAAGGGAACACCCGCCCCCCCCCCCCCCCTTCCCCTTGCCCTGGGTCAAATAGCCCAGAGCGAAGAGGGCAGCCGGACGGAGTCACTGCCGGAACAGAAAGCCTGCATAACTATAGTTGCAACTGTTTAGTGGACGACATTCAAAGCAACAGATAACGGACCTAAACAATGCAGGTCTCCAGAAATGGACTCAATATTTCTGAGATAAAAATTCGTAAATGTGGATGGCTGAGACCAATAAGCAGCCTTCATTAAATCTGTAATAGCAACACTATTAGCATAAGCCCAGGAAGTAGAAAGAGCTCTTACTTCATGAGCAGAAATCTTAAGCACAGACTGCTGAGAAGAAGATAAATCTTCATAAGCAGTACGGATAGTTAACTGAATCCATCTAGCAATAGAATGGACTGAAATGTCCTTTCTATTAGGCATCAAAGACAGAAAGAAACGTTTCCGTCCCTTTCTGATAAACTGAGATCTCTGTTTATAGATACGTAGTGCTCTAACAGGACAGAGTAAAGGCCTACGCCCATCTGAAGACGGAAGAGCCTTAATAACAATAGGTTCCGGATATTTATTAGGAGCCTGATTCTTAGCTAAAAAACCCACATTAGTAGTGAAGGTGATAGTGTTCCCAACACTACGATAATGAGAATCATCCACCGATAGTGCATGAAGCTCACTGACTCTTCTGGCAGAAGAGAAAGCTAAGAGAAAAGCTGTCTTATAAGATAAGAATTTGAAATCTACTGTCCCAAGAGGTTCAAATGGCTTTTCCTTCAATTTAAGGAGAACCCAAGCTAAATTCCACTTAGGAATTAATCTAAGAGTTCAGGGTCTATTTATCGAAAAGTTTCTAACCAACTTCGATAAAGAGACATTAGATCCAATTTGTAAACTATCATGATGTGCATAGGTATCAGATAACATAGATCTATAACCCTTTATAGTAACAGGCTGCAGTTTGATTTCGTCAAACAAGTATACTAGAAAGTTTGCAATGTCTGGTATAGAGGGATCAAATATATCTACAGAATGATCCCTACACCAACGACGAAAAACCTTCCACTTAGCCGCATAGTTTAGCGAAGAGGAGGTCCTCCTACAGTTAGAAATCGCATCCACTGCTCGTCCTGTAAAGTGCTTGCCATGCAAGAAGGACCGCACAACGGAAAAACGTGAAGGTTGAGACCTTGCGGGTTGTGATGGAGTTGGCGCGATTTCCCCTGCGAAAGAAGATCCTCTCGTGGAGGAAGCTTCCGCGGTAGGTCCCACAACAGACACCTGAGTAGATTTATCCACGGTCTCTGTGGCGACAGAGATGCTACCAACAGAATCTTGCATTGAGATTGTTTTATCTTTAGCAATACTTGTTGAATTAACGGCGCTGGAGGATACGCATATCCTATCATTCCGTCCCAAGGGATCGACAGAGCGTCTACTGCAAATGCTCTTGGATCCGGACACGGAGACACATACGTCTGCAACTGATTGTTGAGATGTGTCGCAAATAAGTCTATCATTGGCCGTTCCCATTGGTAGCAAATCTGATTGAATACTTGTTTGTTGAGAGTCCACTCCGATGGCAACAAGCGACCCTTTCGTGAAAGGGAGTCTGCTAGCACATTCAGACGACCCGGTATGTGACGGACCGAAAGAAGAACGTGATGTTCTAACGCAAACAGAAGGATTCTTTCCGTTAGATTGAACAACGGAACTGAATGAGTGCCTCCCTGATTCCGTATATACGCCACTACTGTCGTATTGTCGGATAGGATTTGGACATGAGCATCGTGAATAATGTCCATCCAGTGACGTAACGCAAGCCAAATTGACATCATTTCCTTGATGTTTATGTGCTTGCACAGGAATTGCGGATCCCAAAGACCCTGGCATCTCGAATCCGTTGGGATTAATGATGCACCCCAACCTGTTTGACTGGCATCCGTCATAACGGTAAAACTCGGATCCGGCAACTGCAGCGGAACTCCTTGAGTTAACCACTGAATGTTTGCCCAAGTCTGAATCTCTTGTTTCACTTGATCTGACAAGAGAACGTCTACATCGAGCGAATGAATTTTCACACTCCAATTCTGAGTCAGGAAAATTTGAAGAGGACGTGTGCATAGCCGCCCCATCGGAATGAGATCCGCGGCGGCTCCGCACAGACCTATCAGTCTCATAAATTCTCTCGCCGTGACTTTGTCTGCGTGCAGACAATAGCGAGCGTAACAACTGACTAATTTCGCTCTGGTTAACGGCAGACGAACGAGATTGTTGTGCGTCTCGAAGCTCATTCCCAGATGAGTGAATGACTTGGACGGCACCAGATCCGACTTCTCCTCGTTTACTATAAAACCGAGACGTCGGAGCAATAGAAGAAGATTCTGAAGCGTTAACTCGTTGCCGTACCTCTGAAGAATGTCGTCCAGGTAGGCCGACGTTACCGCAGACGAATGAGCTCGGAAGTAGATCATTACCGAGTTCATTACCCGAGTGAAAGCCCAGGGTGCTAGATTCAATCCGAAGCACATGGCCCGGAACTGATACACCACTCCTAGGACTGCGAAGCGTAGATACTTTCGGAATGTCGGATGTACCATGACGTGAAAGTACGCATCTTTGAGATCTATGCTCGTTGCATAATCGTTCACCCGAATACTCGCTCTGACCGATCGAATCGTCTCCATATAAAACTTCGGAGCGACGATCAGCTTGTTTATCCAGCTCAAATCTATGACTGGACGGAACGAGCCGTCTGGTTTCGGAACCAGAAACAGATGGCTGTAGAATCCCAGAGATTCCTGGTTTTCTACGACCTCTACTGCGTTCTTCATTAAAAGAGACTGCACCTCTGATAACAGAGCGTCTCTTTTCTGTGGATTTGACGGAAGATGAGTCCACTTTGGACTTCGAGTTAATGGAGGCTTTCGTTTGAAGGATATCTTTAGACCTTCCGAAGTCACTCCTCTCACCCAAGGGTCGTCCGTAATCGACGCCCACTCTTGTGAAAAACTCGACAACCTTCCGTCAACCGGAACGCGATAGAGGTTTAAGCCATCACCTCCTGGACCTGCGAGGCCTGCGGTAGGAGAAACCACGTCTTCCACGACCCGCACCTCGCCTCGTCGACCTCGGGGCGTCCGACCGATTGTCCCGGCCTGAAGGACGTCCCGAACGAGAGTCGCTATCCTGACGGTCTCTCGAATAAGACCAAGAGGACGCACCGGAACCTCTATAGGAACCTCTCTTGGGCGCATTAGACCCAGAAGTGCCTGTCTTATTCGTGTCTGCTGTATCCGACTTTTTAGGAGCAGATCTGAACAACAGAGAATCATTAGCTTTCTTTTTAATTTTATCATAAATAGCGGAAAGCTTGCCGTCAAAGAGAAGTTCTCCTGAGACCGAAGCGACTCTAAGAGAGTTCTTCACCTTAGAATCCACTAGTGTGGATGTAGCTAGGGCTGCGTCACGTCTAACCAACTCCAGATTTGCCACTGAAAGGGCGGAGTTACACGTGGAATAAGCTACTGCCCTTGAAAGAAGTCTTAAAGAGGATTGTATATCCTGAAACTCTTCCCCTTGAAGGCGCAGTGATAACGCCTTAGTAAGGTGATCTGCGTAAGATAAGGCATCTAAATTGGCTCTGTTAGACGCAATAGCTGTTTCCAACACCGCGGTTGGAATAGAAGCTGACGACGGTAATGATAGCTCTAAGTCTTCCGCCTCGTCGTCCATACGCAGAGGAACTCTCGGTATACCCTGTCCTGCCGTATCGAATTTATTCCTCGCATTAATGAAAGGCAGGTTAAGAGTATCAGCGGACAAGAAACCTGCTTTCCCCGTCCTGGAAGCAAGTTTAAATATAGCGTCGTTCAATAATTCAAATGTTCTTGCAACATTATTGGACTGCGACGGAAACTCGGGAGCGATGTCCCTGAACCGCTCAAAAAATTCAGAGTTCAATGACGCTATAATTCTCTTGTCCGGAAGCGCAGCAGTCTGGCCCGACGGAACAACTTGAGGGAGAAAGTGCCGGATGAAGTCCACGGCAGCTTTATGTTGTTCCGAAAGGGATAGCTCCAATTCATCCGTATCCCTTTCACCATCCGGTCGGACCTCCCGATGTTCCCGGTCGTCCGCCCCCGATGCTTCGGCGGAGCGTACCGACCCAGCGCCGTCGGATAATTCTCGATCCGACACCGTTTCTGTCGGCTGCTGGGATGCTGCGATAAGCTGTGCTATCTGCACAAGAATGTCCGACGTCGAGACCTGCGGAGGCGCAGTCTTTCGCTGCTTCGCCGAGGGCAGCTCCGCATCAGATGGCTCCCGCATACTTTTCCTATGCGAACGTCCGGAGTCCATCGGTCTCGAATCCCTGGCTGCCGGATGGTGTGACCTGGTCGCCGAAGAATCCTTCATCGGCGAAGCTGGTAAAATATTGGAGGTCACGCAGCCAAGGTGCGGTCGTGTGCGCTGACGAGAAGAGGAAGCCTTAACAGTCTCTGCGGACTGCTTATACAACGGAGCGTCCCGAGCGATGGACGTATGCTCCGCTAAAGACACATTTTGTACCACAACATCTGGTCCCAGATGTTGTTGTACGAGAGAGGGACCTCTCTCGCTCGCGGCCCGGCTGGACCTGGACGAGCTAGGAACCGGACTAAAAGGCTTCCTCCGTTCTCGTTTACTATCCGCCATCACTGGGTGTGCATCTATTATGATTATAGTGCTCGCATCACCCAAAATTTCCTCTTGGACCGCATCGGACGAACCCGGCTGCCGAACCATTCGGTGAATGGACTCTACACCGGGCGAGCTAGCGGACGACATTTGTCTAATCTCCATGAGCACTTTTGCCGCTAGCTCTGAATTCATTTGTGACGACGGACGCACACTTGAAGAAGATAACATGGAAACATCACCCTGTTCTGGTTCCTCTGAAATAGAAACTGAGAGAGTAGAGTGACCTTGTGGAGAAAGAGCCGGCATCGCTCTTTCTCCAGAAACAACATATCGTGACACATGTTTCCAATGTTTCTCATCCCAATGTTCACATATAGGACAGGGATTAATGCGAGAACACTGACTACAATTAATACAATGATCATGAAAGTCAGAGGAAGATTTCTTCCTATTACAATTTGAACAATGTCCCTTCATTGTGAAAGAACAACAATAAGTCCTAGTTACTCGCAAAAACCCCTGACACAAAGATACATAATAACATGATCTATTAATAAATGAAAAAACAATTGCAAAACAAAATAATTTTGAAAAAATATTTTTTCAGAGAAGCCCAAGTTGCTGAAAAGTAATGTTGAGCCCCGATGGATCCGATGGCAAAGTGTGGTCAAAAATTTTAAATTTATATAAAATAATTAATGAGACACTTTCGGATAATATAAATGTATCTTATAATGAGATAAACTACCACAAAGGCAAACAGCCCCCCTCAAAAAAGGCTGTTGCCAATGAAAACAAACAGTGTAAACACACTAGAAAACATGACTCCAGGCACTGAAAAAACTGGCCCGGAATCAGTCATCAATTACACTCTATCTGATGCAAAACAGAGACTCCCAGGGGAGAATCTGTAGAACATCAGATGGAAGATGCAGAACACAAACGTTATACACCCATGGGTGAAAACGTAACTATGGGGAAAATAACAGAAAACATTCTGTAACCAAGCAACTCTCCCAGGAAATTTTAGAAATGAAACTTCTCAAAAATATGCCAAAAGCATGGGAGAATTGCCAGGGGGGACTTTAGAAGGCTAGGGGAGAGGAAACACTGAATAAGCAGTGCAACAATTAGCAAGAATGACAACAAGAGGCCCATGCCTCGAAAATAGGCAACTTAACATAATTTCATCAAAAAAATTTTAAGTACAGCCCTGATTATTTTTGCCACTTCTTTTTCCTCTCCTCCTTCTATCCTCCTTAGAATGACATTTTCTCCAAAAATTACGTGTCTGGCATCCTTTAAACTGAGATTTACAAGCACAAAGATCAGTGAGATGTTGACTGATGAAGGGCCAAACAGAGAATGATAATTGGCGCCAATTTCGGGACGACTGCGTCACTGCGCATGCGCAGTAGAGGCGTACTATGGAGGTCCTTTAGGACATGATTTCTTTTTGTTTTGGATGCAAATTTTGGGGATTGGGGGGCAAAATTTGTGTTTGGCCCTGGTTTTGTTGGAGTTAGCACCAGCTAAGTCTGGGTCATTGGTACAGTATAAAAATATATATTTCTTTCAACTGCTTTTATTGCAAAATTACAGATGTGGCCAATTCCTCAAGTAAAGGGTTAATCTATTATTTCTTGTTTGCATGAGCGCTCGCAGTCAAACAGGATATAATAGAATAAATCCACATTTTATCATTAGAATACAAGAAAATGACCAAATTCCGATTAATTGAACTGAACACTCCTGTAAATTTAATTAATTGAATATTTTTCACTAGTAAAGTGGCTGTTCAATTAACTGGTAGAGTGCTAAATTATTTTTGGTCCTCAAATTTTTTCTTGTGTCTTTGCCTTGTTACAATTTATGGGAGAGTGCCTATAGGTACTCTCCCATAAATTGTAACACGGCAAATCTGTACAGGTTAAATAGTTTCACTTTTAAGACAATTTGAAGTATATCCACAGAATATGAGTCCTCCAAGTTACAGTTTCTACACTTCAGAATAAAGCCCAAATATGGGCTTCCAGCACTCTACCAGTTAAGAGGGCTCCACTGTGTTGAAGTATAACTGCACTAAAATATACTCACCAGTAATCTAATTTCAATGGAACGGTATCCATGCCACTAATCTGACAATATGGCTCAAATGATGACAACTCAAAAAACTGAATCTCTCTATCTCTGTAAAATAAATAAATAAATAAAAAGATTGTTAGCATTATAAGCAATAATATTACAGATAGACACAATACAATTCTATTCCCCGAAAAAGCTAATTGTGAAGCAGCAATCTTGGCTGCAAATTTTTCCCCTAAAGCTATTGCAAAAAAATTTCTTGTTTCTCAAGCACCTCCCTTGTCATAAAAAATCTGCCTCATCACCTTTTTTTTTCACCAGGAAATCTCTTCTTTGACACTATTGTGCAGTTGTAGGACAAATATTTGATCAACAATACCTTGTTTGTCAGAGCTCTATCAAACAAGATATAGTTGGTTAAATTTTCAACTACATTATTGGAAATTTTCACTGTGGAAAAGATTGGTTTGCCACATAATAGTGTAAATTCAATTCCTGATTCCAACCATTTTCAGAACTGTTTTTGTGAATAAACAAAAAAAGCCTCCCTCCCTCATCATAAAATTGAGGAAAAATTGCCTGAGAAACAAGACATTTTTTTATAGCCCTAATCCAACTAGGAGTTCAACCAGCTCAATTTTCTTCAACAGAGTTCATTTAGCTCAGTCAAACAAGAGTGGATTGGTTAAATTCCTACTTGCATTTTGAAAAAATTTGCTGCTTGAAATTCCAAAATTTTTAAATCTCTGTACAGAGTGTTAATAAACAGATCAAAAGTAATAAATGCTGCCAGAACATGTACTGATAGCCGAAAAAAAAAAATTAAAGTGTCAATGACACTGTAGCTTAACTTGTGTGTTGTGTTTGATGAAAAGGATAATGTTCAATGTGTATGAAAGGATTATGAAATAAGACAAGAATTGTGATAATTGAGAATATGTTAATTTCTGTTCCCTGTATGCTATGTTTTTGATAAAAATAATATGAGGTGTACACTGTACTAAAGAGCTGAGGGGTGGGTTAATATGACCCCACAGTTAATGTATGTGGCCCTCATAGTTAACATACATCAACGTAAGTTACCAAGTTACAGTGAAATTATTCCAAAACGAGTCATCCTATCAAGTTACATTGAAATCCCTTCATAAATATGGCCTGTAGACTGTGCTAAAGGTTTTCAGGCTTCGGGCCCCTGTAGCCATCAGTTTCCCAATTGCGTCCAAAGGGGATGTTCTCATCTAGGCATTATATGAAGCCAACCTACCAAGTTACAATGAAATCCCTTCATAAATATGACCTGTAGACTGTGCTAAAGTTTATTGGGCATTGGGCTCGGGCAGCCATCATGGTTGAATGATCGCAACCAAAAATGGACATTCTCATCTGGGTATCATCTGGAGTGATCCTACGAAGTTACAATGAAATCCCTTCATAAATATGAAATCCTTCCATAAATTTGACCTTTTGCCTATGCTAAAGGTTTTTGGGCTCGGGCACCCATCAAGGCTGAATGATCGCGATCAAAATGGGACGTTCTCATCTAAACATTATTTGGAGTCAATGAAATCCCTTCATAAATATGATCTGTAGACTATGCTAATGGTTTTTGGGCTTCGGGCCCCTGTAGCCATCACAGTTGCCCAATCACGTCCAAAAGGGGACTTTCTCATCTAGACAATATATGAAGTCAACCCACCAAGTTACAATGAAATTCCTCAATAAATATGACCTGTAGACTGTGCTAAAGGTTTTCGGGTTTTGGGCTCAGGCAGTTGTCATGGTTGGCAGATCACGCTCAAATGGGGAAATTCTCATCTAGACATCATAAGGAGTCACCCTACGAAGTTACAATGAAATCCCTCCATATTAAACATGACCTGCAGACTGTGCTAAAAGTTTTGGGGTTTTGGGCTTGGGCAGCCATTACAGTTAACAGATCATGCCCAAAAGGGGACGTTCTCATCTAGGCATTATACAGAGGCATCCTACCAAGTTACAATGAAATCCCTTCATAAATACGACCTGTAGACTGTGCTAATGGTTTTCTGGTTTTGGGCTCGGGCAGCCATACCGGTTGACCGATCGCGACCAAAAGGGGACGTTCTCATCTACACATGCCCCCCAAACCTGCATATAAAATTTTGTGACGATCAGACAAGAACTGCGGGGTGTAGCCCATGCTAAAGGAAAATGTGAACAGACCCAAAGACTTCTGCACACATGATGGCAATAGCTTATCTTGACTTTGTCAAGTTAAGCTAATGATAAAGCGAGGGGAGAAAATGCACCCCGCCACCCCATTTTTTAGAATTCTCTTCCATCCATATCAATGTAAAGGGAAAAATTAGGGAAATATGGAGATTATGAAATATGCAGAGTTTTTCTGGTGTCTTTTAGTGACAGGAATTTTATTATATTTGACTATAAATTTCTCCTCAAAATACCACTACTGTTTGCCGATCAAATCCTCATTGTTGGAGTGTGTAAGCAGAGCCCTGAAATTACGGATATATAAGTTATTTAACACAGAATATAAGACCGAAAATTATGTCAAATTGAATTTAAATCGCCAACACCGCTCCATACTTTCCCAGTTCAGATTTGGAATTCTTCCCATCAGAATAGAAACAGGCCGATATAAAAACAAAAAAATTGAGGATAGGATCTGCTTAATTTGCAAGAAATCGGCAAGAGAGAACAAGACCCATTTTCTATTAGAATGTGAATCCTATGATGATTTACAAATTGCACGTTTTCATGCAATTGCGGACAAAAACCATGAATATTCTCAAAACAACCCCCCACAGATCTCATTTCTCATCAACGAGTGTCCAAGACAGACAGCCAGGTTTCTTGTGAATGCATATATGAAAAGAAGACAAGCAATATACCACTGAAAATATGTATTTGTGTGCACATACATGGAATATCATGTTTGATATAAATGCGTATGTGTATGCATGCACATGTTTAATGTGTGAGGGTGAATATGACAGTGCGTGCAAGAAAAAATGTGCATACATGTGTATGAGAGAGGGGGTGAGTGAGAGATGGAGATAGAGAGAGCGAGAGAGATCGTGGAGGTCAGTGCGTGTGTGTGTGTATGGAAGTGGGTGCGCGTGATCTACCTTGCTCACAGTAAACCACAAATATTAAAAGTGTGACATATAGGCCTATAAGGCCGGGTGTGTTATGTAACGATTCTAAATATATGGTAAAAAATTATACATGCACATGTCACATAAATAAAGATTACAACTACTACTACAACTACTGTTGGAAGAACATGTGTCATCTCATCCTCAGCCATATCAGTATTGTTTAAAATCTGTATCAGTCTGATTTGAAACTTGGTCATCAGTTTGGACAGTACTATTTATGAGTGTTCATTTAAACAATACAAAATACTAAAGTTATTTAAATAGTATTTAGTATATGTTCAACTAGGAGTGTGGGAATTTATTTATTGTGCTTAATGCCACATCAGCAGCTAGGGCTATATTATGGCAAGAATACGGTAAAAAGTAAAATATGTCATTGTGAATTATGAAGGAAAAATACTGATGAAAAATAGAAAAGGCGTGTGGGTGACTGCATTTTGCTTCAATGGAGTGATTTGGAAGTTGGTTGATGACATGTGATGCACAATACGGGTCATATAATACACCTATTATCGGTTCAATAGTATCCCAGCGCATTGACAAGGGTCAGATCGCTACATCAAACATGCTGCCTGCAGCAGCTCGTTGGGTACGGCAGTCCAATCTGCATCAACTCGACGTGATACTACAATGCATATCACTGCACTGAAGTGATAATATGCATGTATCATTCCATCACTGATAAACTTTTTTGTTATACCTGGCAACTTCATTAACCTGACAAAACAGTGAGTGTGATGAGATAGTCTAAGGTAAAGTCAACAAGGTGCAACACCACCGGTATCCCCCGCCAAGAAGTGGTTTACTGACAAGAGGTCAAAGTTGTTGGGGGTTGGTGGTCCATCAGCATACAAAAGATATATACACTGGTCCAAAGTTGTTACGGACAGACAGACAGACGGACAAATGGATGAATGGACGGATGGATGGAACCCATTTCTTTATCCCCAGCAAACTTTGTTTTGGTGGGGATAAATTTTTCAAATGTAAGCTTCTAGCACTGAATCAAATCTGCCTGGTCAATTACTGTCCAGAATATTTATTCTATATGGATTATATAAATCGTCAGTTCTTTTATTCCACTAGTACAAGTCGAGAAGAGTCAACTTTTGTCCTACAACACTGACAATGTTCAGAACAGAAAAAAAATCTTACCCTGTGCCTACTATAAACTTATTGTAGTGAGGCATAATCACAAAATCAGTTATCCACTTTGGTTTTGCTCTGTTTGGTGTTTCTGTATTCTGTGAGGAGAAAACAAAAATTCCTGATTAAAATAATAATAAACACAAATTACTTCTATTTATTATCTAATTTTTCCATTTTATTTGTTTTTAGTTTTTAGAGTGTGGCAATCTGTCTGTAAAAATGGTAAAAATTATTTCCAAGCACAAATGGGAGTTGTTTCATATTTTTATTGGTCTATCTTCCAGGCCTGAAAATAAGCAATCTGACATTTGCAGAATGAGGTCCCCAGAGGGTGAATTTGATGATGCTATCCCATACAGTGGGCCAATTTATCCTTTGGGTACCTCTTTCTGTTTAGTTTTGAGACCCTGATTCCGGTTGAGGTTCACAGAGGGTAAATGTAGTGCTGCTACCCTGCTGTGTAGGGTAGCATCACTACATTCACCCTCTGGGGACCTCATTTTGCAGATGACAGTCTGCTTTTTTTTTGGTTTGCTATCTTCCACCTAACAGAACCTGCCCTGACACTTGGAATTAATTACTCATGAATTACATAAACTTTTTTTTGTGTACAGTGCTGGTAGATTGGGTCAATTCGCTGCATAAATGATTAACTTTATTTTTACCTACCAAAATTTATGGGCATTTCTCTACAGATACTTTATCGAACAAATCCAACCAGCACTACAAAGAAATCGCCAATCAAAATCTTATTTTTTCTATTTTTGCTTTCAAAACATAGCTAATGATCACTGAAACAAACTCATTCAGCTTTTTCAATGAAAGTCATAAACTATGTTTTTAAAGAAAACAATGACATTATTAGTTTTTTAACCCATCTGCACTTTTATGTTAAAATAACACACTTTAAGCAGCAAATGTTTCCTACAATGCAACTGGAAATTAAAATATTCAGTTTTGTTGACAGAACTCAATGAGTGACATATGTTATTCTGTTTGGAAGATTAATTAATCAAAATAGACAATTTCTATACTGAACTGTGAACTGATAAATTTTTCATAGGGCAGAATATTTTTGTCAAGTATGCAAGACAATGGCAGAAAAAACATGCACATCTGAATGAAATAGATGTCATAGTTAGAAATTTTAGCACAGAATTAAAGTAACTTGAAGGCAGCCTGGTTCAGTATGTTACAATAAAAATGTATGACAAACTTTGCTTTTGAAAGTGTGATTATCTTCTGCCAGCCATAACGTCTATTATATCTGCATCCCTACATGAGGGGTTTGTTCCAAACCCATTGAAAAAAGCACTTGTTACACCACTCATCAAGAAACCATCTCTTGAATCTGACAACCTGAAGAATTATTGACCAGTATCAAACCTCTCTTTCTTGTCTAAATTGTTGGAAAGGGTTGTTGCTTTACAACTCAAAACTCATCTGCATGAAAATGATCTTTTACAGCACTTCCAGTCTGCATATAAAGCCAACCACAGTAGAGAAACAGCCTTACTGCGAGTCAACAATGACATTGTTAAATCAGTGACTGAGGGTAAGAATGTATTGCTTGTTCTCTTGGATTTGTCAGCAGCATTCGACACAGTCGACCATGGAATTCTCATGCAGACATTGAAACAGCATGGCATATGTGGAACTGTCTTAACGTGGTTTGCATCATATCTAGAAGGTCGCAGTCAACAAATATATATCAATAAGATCTGTTCAGAAAGCAGGACGTTAAAGTGTAGTGTTCCTCAGGGCTCAGTTCTTGGACCACTCTTCTTTACTCTGTACACTTCTTCTCTGGGTCGCCTTCTTAAAAAGCATGCCATATCATATCATCTGTACGCAGACGACACCCAACTGTACATCACATTCAACCCATCTGTTCCAAGTGACTCGTTCACCACAGTCAATAACATGGAAACTTACATAAATCTTGTGTGGGAATGGATGATAGACTTTAAACTAAAACTGAAGGACTCTAAAACTGAATTCTTAGTGATATCCGGGGTTCGCATGCCTACACCCCCTGTTACATCAATTCTGGTTGGAAACATCACTATGAAAAGTGAATCGGCCAGGAATATTGGACTGATTATGGACTCAAATTTAAAACTAGAAACTGTTTTAGCACACTAAAACATATGTCTCCCCTTTCTTTCTATTTAATGCACTGCAAATTATATATACATGAATAATATTGACAATCATACCAAATATCTAAGGTCTAGCTCAAAAGAGAGAAAAAAAAGCACATAAATCTGACCTTCAGGTCAAAGGTCAAGGTCACATGAAAGTCAGTATGGCTCATGGTGATACATCCACATGCCAAATATCTAAGGTCCAGGTCAAAAGACAAAAAAGTTTTGCCCCGGACAAAGTTTCCCTTAAAAAGCACATAAATCTGACCTTCAGGTCAAAGGTCAAGGTCACATGAAGGTCACTATGGTATGCGACACACGGGCTCATGGTGATACATCCACATGCCAAATATCTAAGGTCTAGGTCAAAAGACAAAAAAATTATGCCCCGGACAAAGTTTGTATGAGAAGAAGAAGGAGAAGGAGGAAGAGAAGAATATGCACTAAAACAATATGTCTACCTTCTGGGAAGGGGGACATAACTAGACATCCATATCAATAAAATATGTCAAAAATGCTACTGGCAGCTTCGTAATGTTGGAAGACTGCAACCTTATCTTAACCAGTCAGCACTTGAAAAACTTGTGCACTCACCACACAACTAGACTATTGTAATTCAGTGTTAGTGGGACTGTCCCAGTACCTGATTCAGAAGCTTCAAAAAATTCAGAATACTGCTGCTAGGATAATTACTGGTACCAAATGCTCCGAACACATAACACCTGTTCTAAGACAACTACATTGGCTTCCAGTTAAACAGAGGATTGATTTCAAAATATTGATCTTAGTATTCAAATGTATCCACAAACTGGCTCCAGTTTATCTGCAAGAGCTCCTCACTGTATATAAACCATCACGCAGTCTCAGATCTAAAAACCAAATTCAACCAGTTGTACCTTTTAGCAGATCTAATCAGGCTCATGATCGTGTGTTCTCCATAGTGGGTCCCAGATTGTGGAATTCCCTGCCAATTAGTGTCAGAATTTCAGAAACTCTCGATGTCTTCAAAAGAAAGCTTAAAACTTCCCTATTCACTGAAGCATTCTCCTGAACCTCTGTGAGAGGCAACCAAAACAGATGTGACTTTTTATTTCAGAAAAGTGTATTTATTTCTGTCAAGCGTTTTAGAGCACTGTTTGTGGTTTTACGCTCTAGAAAATAAATTATTATTATTATGATACTGAGATTGACGAGATACTAGAAATAATCAACTATCTTAACCCTTTGAACCCTCATGGTATCTTCCATATTAGTTCAATGGCAGCAATTAGAAGAGTCCATATTCATTATTTGGGGAAGAGCAATTAATATTTTCAACGTGCAGTCTTGGGGCTGCACATTGAAAATACTATTCAATGAACAGGGATTTGGTCCCTTTAATGTACTCTAGAGTGAACATGTATTCTAGAGCTCTGTCAACAGGATTGAAGGTACTAATGTCAAATAGGTCAATAAATAAGAGAAATATGGTGACTGTCGGCAAAATTTCTGTATACACTCAAAAGTTTTGATTCAATTACCAGAAGTTTTCTGTGTAACCTATATGCAATTAATAGGTCACATTTGTCCTGAAGGTATGGTAAATTGTTTGGTGTTTGGGAATTATATTCAGTTTAAAGATTATTTGATTAGGAGATGTCACATTAAATGGGCTCCACTGTATCATGATTTTGATTGATGTTTTTTCTAAAAACCCGCAGTTCAAAACTGAATCTATGTTTTTGAATTAGGTTTTCATGTGATGCTAGGAGTCATCTTTCATATCATACATTGATTTGTATTGAGGAAGGTTTTTGAATAAAAAGGTCCTTTTCTCCCTCCCCACCCACAAAAAAATAAAAAAACAAAAACAAAACAAAACAAAACAAGGAAATACAATTCCCTTAGAGACTAATTTCTGAAATTTAATTTAAGATTTGTACCAAAGTGAGTTATAACCTAAACTTTAAGGCAATGTTACCAAGTTTTTAATGATAATAAAGAACTGTTTAATCTGAAGGCAAGAATATCCAATATTTGAAAATAATAAAATAAAAATAGTTGAAAATCTGTTTACTTTTTCTCTACGCAGAGTTATGCAACACAACATTTTCAAACTCTGTTTATAAGGATATATGTTTAGATTTTAACGTAACTCTACAAAAATACATTACCTTAAAACTAAAAATACCACCTCAAACATATATTTGTCAAAATTGTTTCCTAACACTCTTTAAAACAAGAGGCCCCAAGGGGCCTGAGGGCGCTCACCTGACATGGTAGCCTAAATATCAACCCAGAGAATTGATTTCAACAAGTTGCATCTGCTCCTCCTAAGAAAAGCTTATACCAAATATCCAAAGATTCTGACCAGTGGATCTAAAAAAAAAAGAAGATTTTTAAAGAATATTCCTCATATTGAACTAAGTTATAATTCAGGCTGCCCATATATATGAACCCAGGGACTTGGCTTTAACAAACTTGAATTTCACCCCCCTAAGGATGCTGCACACCAAATATCAAAACATTCCGACTGCTGGATCTGAAGAAGAAGATTTTTAAAGAAAATTCCTCATTTTGAACAAAGTTACAATTCAAGCTCCCATAGTGAGTCCAAATACGGACCTAGGGACATGGCTTGAACAAACTTGAATCTCACCCCCTAAGGATGCTGCATACCAAATATCAAAACATTCCGACTGATGGACCTGAAGAAGATTTTAAAAGAAAATTCCTCATTTTGAACTAAGTTATCATTCGGGCTCCCACAGTGAGTCCAAATATGGAACTAGAGACATGGCTTGAACAAACTTAAATCTCACCCCCCTAAGGATGCTGCATACCAAATATCAAAACATTCCGACTGCTGGATCTGGAGAAGAAGATTTTTAAAGAAAATTCCTCATCCCCCCCCCCATCCCCCAATATCAGAAGATTCTGCCTGCTGGATCTTGAGAAGTTGATTTTCAAAGAAATTTGCCTGAAATGCACTAAGTTCGAAGTCGGGCTTCTATAGTGAGCCCAAATATGAATCCAGGGGGCCGATTTGAACAAACTTGAATCAGATCCACCCCACAATGTTGCATACCAAATATGAAAAGATTCTGCCTGCTGGATCTGGAGAAGAAGATTTTTTAAGAAATTTGCCTGAAATGCACTAAGTTCGAATTTGAGCTTCTATAGTGAGCCCAAATATGAATTCAGGGGGCCGATTTGAACAAACTTGAATCAGATCCACCCCACAATGTTGCATACCAAATATCAAAAGATTCTGTCTACTGGATCTGGAGAAGAAGATTTTTTAAGAAATTTGCCTGAAATGCACTAAGTTCAAATTTGGGCTCCTATACTGAGCCCAAATATAAACCCAGGGGGCCGATTTGAACAAAATTGAATCAGATCCACCCCACAATGTTGCTTACCAAATATGAAAAGATTCTGCCTGCTGGATCTGGAGAAGAAGATTTTTTAAGAAATTTGCCTGAAATGCACTAAGTTCGAATTTGAGCTTCTATAGTGAGCCCAAATATGAATCCAGGGGGCCGATTTGAACAAACTTGAATCAGATCCACCCCGCAATGCTGCATACCAAATATGAAAAGATTCTGCCTGCTGGATCTTGAGAAGAAAATTTTTTAAGAAATTTGCCCGAAATGCACTAAGTTCGAATTCAAGCTTCTATAGTGAGCCCAAATATGAATCCAGGGGGCCGATTTGAACAAACTTGAATCAGATCCACCCTGCAATGTTGCATACCAAATATGAAAAGATTCTGCTTGCTGGATCTTGAGAAGAAGATTTTTGAAGAAATTTGCCCGAAATGCACTAAGTTCGAATTCGAGCTTCTATAGTGAGCCCAAATATGAATCTAGGGAGCCGATTTGAACAAACTTGAATCAGATCCACCCCACAATGTTGCATACCAAATATCAAAAGATTCTGTCTGCTGGATCTGGAGAAGAAGATTTTTTAAGAAATTTGCCTGAAATGTACTAAGTTCAAATTCAAGCTTCAAAAGTGAGCCCAAATATGAATCTAGGGAGCCGATTTGAACAAATGTGCACCAGATCCATCCCACAATGTTGCATACCAAATATCAAAAGATTTTGCCTGCTGGATCTGGAAAAGAAGATTTTTTAAGAAATTTGCCTGAAATGCACTAAGTTCAAATATGGGCTCCTATACTGAGCCCAAATATAAACCCAGGGGGCCGATTTGAACAAACTTGAATCAGATCCACCCCACAATGTTGCTTACCAAATATGAAAAGATTCTGCCTGCTGGATCTGGAGAAGAAGATTTTTTAAGAAATTTGTCTGAAATGCACTAAGTTCGAATTTGAGCTTCTATAGTGAGCCCAAATATGAATCCAGGGGGCCGATTTGAACACACTTGAATCAGATCCACCCCGCAATGTTGCATATCAAATTTGAAAAGATTCTGCCTGCTGTATCTGGAGAAGAAGATTTTTGAAGAAATTTGCCCGAAATGCACTAAGTTCGAATTCGAGTTTCTATAGTGAGCCCAAATATGAATCTAGGGAGCCGATTTGAACAAACTTGAATCAGATCCACCCCACAATGTTGCATACCAAATATCAAAAGATTCTGTCTGCTGGATCTGGAGAAGAAGATTTTTGATGAAATTTGCCTGAAATGCAGTAAGTTCAAATTTGGGCTCCTATACTGAGCCCAAATATAAACTCAGGGGGGCCAATTTGAACAAACTTGAATCAGATCCACCCCACATTGTTGCTTACCACATATGAAAAGATTCTGCCTGCTGGATCTGGAGAAGAAATATGAATCTAGGGAGCCGATTTGAACAAATTTGAATCAGATCCACCCCACAATGCTGCATACCAAATATCAAAAGATTCTGCCTGCTGGATCTGGAGAAGAAGATTTTTAAAAAAAATTGCCTGAAATGCACTAAGTTCGAAATCTGGCTCCTATACTGAGCCCAAATATGAACCCAGGGGGCCGATTTGAACAAACTTGAATCAGATCCACCCTACAATGTTGCATACCAAATATCAAAAGATTCTGCCTGCTGGATCTGGAGAAGAAGATTTTTTAATGTTTTTCCCATTGCCTACAGTGTTAAAAAGTGCTGACTCAGCACTTTTTCAAAGTCCTGAAAAAAGTACCTTGTGATCAAACCGATAGGGATTTTTTTTAACCATTCTATTCTACTGGATAAAAGTAAGCTTTATACAAAATAAGAATTCTCTGTGCCGTGTAGTTTTGGAGATATGGCAGTTTTAAGGTTTTTCCTATTTTTAGCTCCCGTGGTTCCCACGGGGCAATGAGAAAATTTTTTTTTGCATCAACTACTTATGACCCATTATCATCTCATATCAAATTTGGTTCAAATCGACCTCACGGTTCAGAAAATAGAAATTTTAGGCGTGGCCACAATTTTTGCCCCTCCCATAACGAAGGCAAATAATGCCCGACAAACTTCTCTTGAACAAACTTGATTCTAAACCTCAAAAGGACTCTGTATACCACATATCAAGTCTCTGCTACTGGTGGTTCATTAGAAGAAGATTTTCAAAAAATTTGGCCATTTTTTCCCCACACCTCTGCTCAATATGAGCCGAAACCTAATTTGGATAAAAATCAAAATGCCCTTATATAACCACCATATACATGAAATTTAATTAAAATGTGGCCAGTGGTTTAGGAGAAAGAGGCTCAAACACCACCTTCACGCAGGACGACGGACGAAGAGTGATAAGAAAAGCTCACCCTGACTTTCAGTCAGGTGAGCTAAAAATGTGACACTATTTCCTCTTCAGCCATGTTTTTGAAGACAAATATGTTAAATTAAAAGTGAATAGGATAATTTTACACATCATGTGAGTAAACCCAAACTAACACAATCTACATTTCCAATTGATTTCAAAAGATTATTTCAATATTCAGCTTTCAAAGGGAGAACTAGTTTAGTAGCATTCTGATAGCTGTATTTCTTGCAGCTTTTAATATCTTTGGTATTGTAATCTGAAAAGGGATTCTTTTGTTCTGAGATCATGACAAGCAGAGTTTGGGGATACCTACATTGTTTGTTTTACTGGGGTAAAACAACACTTTTTACAGCCAGGGAGGATACCAAAAACAGATTTAGTTTGTTGTATAAAAACTTACAATAACTGAACGACTTCTCTTGAGATCTGCATTCTGTGACCAGAAAGATACCATGCCATCCTATAAAATAAATTTTCTCTAGATACTACTTCATGTACATATCTATTCGGGTTTAACCTTTAACACTTAAGTCTCCATACAGCCACAACCTGTCCCTTTTCTATGGCGATGAAAAAGTTGTTCCCAGTGTATTCTACCTTGAGAACTTTTGTTTGCAGTAGGATGCACTTGTCTTGACAGTGTTTTTACATCATTGTTGGCTGCCTGTGGAGACAGCCAACAATGATGTAGAACACTGTTAAGTCATCTACAGCTATGTAAATGTATATATGGTAGTTATTAACATAAAATTAATGGGAAGACTTAAAGAGTTAATGACATGGACATTTTCTCAATTGTCTTAAGAATCTTGTACTGTTCAGTGCATATACATAATCATATTGGACTTGCCTGAAGGCTCCTCCAACATGGCTTTTAATGCTACTGGACAAAATGTGTATAATTACCTTTTTATAGCTTAGATAAGGATATATCTCTGATTGATTTTTTTGTTGGCCAAATACACATAGGTTGTTATTACTAGTGATGAACCGATAATCTAGGAATCGGTAATCTGAACCGGCCAGTTATGGGGCATCGGCTGATTATGACAATTGGCAGTTAAAAACTGTCAGTTTCTGATTATTCTATATTTGACACTGACTGTTAAAAATCTCTTTTGACACTGACTATTAAAAATCTCTTTGATATCTGGCCATTTCAATAAAGTTTCCCCATTAAAAATGTGTGTAGAGCAGAGCAGAATGTTTTGGAATTTGCAGAGCCAAGATATTATGGGATTTACCATCTGCAATCAGTAGGAGGTAGCCACCATTTCCTGGCTGATTGAAGTCACTGGTCTTCAACCATGGTGCTGTACAATGTTGCAATGAGTACATGTCAATGAATAAATACAATATATTCAGCCGGTAGTCTGTAGTACTTCATGATGCAGACATTACAATACAATAAGAGATTAAAATTGGAGAAAAAAACTCAAAAACACTCTTTTTTTCAATGATAGATGATTGTTTTTCAACATGTATGTCGCATGACTGTCACAAACATGTTTTCAGTTTGTCAAGTTCATTTTTAATTGTTACCTCCCTTGACATTTCTCTCCAATATTCATTGCAGAGTACATGTAAACACTGGAGAAACACATCAAGAGAGGTAACAAGTTGAAAAAATGAATATTAAATTATGACATGTTGCATGTGTAACTGTGAACCAATGCGTCATACAAGTTCAAAACACACATTAACATCAAATTTATTATCCAATTAAGACACAAAGGGTATGTTTCAGTGAACTATTCTGGTTTACTTGGTTTTCTATTCCGTGTAAACCTAAACTGTGGTTTAGAAATCCCAATGGAATGATATGTTTAATGAGAATACTATTCCACGTAAACCTTGGCGTGATGTCGCTAGGAAACGTGAAGCAGGGACGCGATTTTAGGAGGAGCGATATCCAAAGTGTGGGAAACATATCCCTGCTTTCATTTTTAAACAATCTTTGAAAACTATCTTTGAAAAGGCCCGCATAAGAGTGATAAGACACCTTCCAATGGTAGTGTCAGAAATTGCGTTACTGCTACCATAGAAATAAAATGACCAAAAAGGGTCTTCTGAAAGTTGCAAAACAAATTTTTCCGATAGAAAAACACTCTTTCAGTTGAGAATCGAGTATTTTTGCAAAGCCGTTTTTGTGGGGAAAAATAAACATTATTAACTTTTTTATCGTTTCTCTCTCTTTATTTATTGCTTTTTTCATGAACCCGGCATTGTTTATTTCTTAACTGACACACAAAATCAGAATATTTTTTATTGTTGTTGTGCGAGGCCTAGAACTTTTATGTACACTCCAAAGCGCACGTCAAGAATAGAATGATACACCAGATAACCTAGCTCTCCAGGTTTAGTTGATTTAATCCAGAATGATAAACCAGAATATAAACTGCTAAAAAAAACAACCTAGTTTTTATTCCGTGTGTCTGTACTTGCTCACAATAAACCAAGTAAACCAGAATAGCTCAATGAAACATACCCTAAGTATGTGTGCTCAGTATATTTCTGTTTAATATAGCCAAGTGTATTGTATGCTTACACAAAACTGTATTAACACCATTGACCGGAATAAACACCATCTTCACAAGAGAACAATATCATGTGATAATATCGTTAATAACAATCTTTTCGACCCACCCACCCAAAAACCACCCCCCCCCCCCTGCCCCCACACCACCCCCAACCACACACCCCAAAAATACAAATATTATTTTGGATAATACTGCCCAGCACTAAACGTGCATACTCTGATAACTTATGTGCTATTAAACTTTCGCAATTGGTGATTTATCAACAAAATTCTGTAGTATAATAAGCACCAACAGATTTTCTTCTGTTTCCTATTTCATCCATCAGAATTGGCATAATTGGCAGAGAAATAATCGATAATCGGTTCACAGCAAGTTTTGATAATCAGTTCATCAACTAGTTATTACCACCATGTGGGTTTCCGAGATGGTGTATTGCAGTGAATAGTGACCTCATCTCTGGGTAAAAATTGACAAATCATTTAGGATGAGTTGATATCAGGGATCTGCAAACCATAATTTTTTTTCGAATCAAATCTCGAATTTTGTCTCCGATATCAAAATTGAATCAAATCTTAATAGACAAGTTATTTCGTATTGCACCAAACAGAAGTTACAGAACACTGTGATGACCCTTACAAGACAGACTGAACACCTTAAACACCAATAAATAAATATTCTCTCTAGCGTCGTCGCTGAAACAGGTAGGCCTATCATCCAAAGTTTTAGTTTTTGAAGGCTTAGTTTGTCACTATTCACCACAATCTATGACAACAATAACTGCTTCTGGATAAGAGCCACACTGACTTGCAAATTTTCACCTCTATAGCATCAATTAATATTGTACCTTTGATTCAGCACATGGAAAAGTGATATATGCTGAGATGAGACAGTGTGGGAGTCTGGGAGATAGGTGGGAGCTGGCGGGTGGGATAGGGGTACGTTTGGGGATATATATTAAATTGTGCACAGCTGTTTCTGTTCTTCATTATATCCAGCATTCATTCCATATTTGTATTTATAGTATGATAGGGCTGTATGCTGTAGCAAATCAATACAATGGAGCCCACTTAATTGGATATCTCTTAACTGAATAACCCTGTTAATTGAATATAATTTCCCAACACAAAACCATTTACCATACCTCCAGTACAAATTTAACCTGTTAATTGAATATAGGTTATAGAGTGAAGTCCTCTTAATTGAATAAAAAATCTTGTAACCTGTCAAGAAATTCCCCTGACTTTCCCCAGTTTTTCTTTGTTTATAGACCTATTTGGCCTCAGTACATCCAATGCAGGCATTTAATCTATTATATCCTGTTTGACAGAGCTCATGGAGCTCTGTCAATCAAGATATGAAATAATAAATGCCGAGTTCATCTCTAGAATTCAGGAAAGTGACACAATCTCTGTTAATTGAATACTCCTGTCAATTGAATCATTTTCATTGGCAAAGTGGCTATTCAATTAACAGGGTTCCACTGTACCACAATTGATGTTGATAGAGAATGTTCGGTCTCAGAATCTCTCCTGGCTGGATATCAAAGCCGTGACCTCCGGCATAAAAGACCTGCACGCGAATCCACTCGATCACCACATCACTCCAGTCTGATTGTATGGGTACGAAACAACTTGGAGCAAAGCGACTCGGTACAAAATGGTAAAGGAATGAAACGACCTGGGGAACGAACTGGTAAAGGAACAAAAAGAACCGACACCCCATTAGTCAGTCAGGCCTGGCCTGACTTATAAATTTGAGTCTATTTTCGCAAATGTGATTGTATAGTTTGCGGTGTTAACATGTTACTATCACCGCAAAAATGCACAATTAGTCATATCAAACTGGATATTCTGAACTCTTTCCTAAGATCATTATTCACTGATGAGGAAGTCCTTAAAAATTAACTGCACTGCGTGCATGACCCCTGAAAGTTCTATAGTCTGTACTACTAGACTAACAATTAAACATTGTCAATTACTCAATTAAATATGAATTGAGTCTCTATGAATGAATTGTCTCATGCCAAGCGGACCACAAGAAACAGCAAAAACCTGCCAAATGATTTTACGATTTGTGCGAAAACTAATCAAAATATCTTACTGGGAGTGAACTAGACTAGTGGCTCCTATGGACTCCCATTACTTTCTGGATCCACAAAAGGGGCGAAAATGTAATGTTCTCATTGCCACATTATTCCCTTACTCACTTGTCCACCGGACGTGTCAATAAGGGAGAAAACTGGGACAATGAGAACACAACACAGATTAGACAAACTTTATTCACTTGTTACCCTAATTTATGTTTTTTTTTCACTTAACCGATTGAGGCAGGTTGAGGGTTAGATTATTGTTGGTCATCTGAATATGTTATTTAAAATTTGT
Organism: Pictodentalium vernedei; assembly: GCA_031216915.1. Classification (NCBI taxonomy): domain Eukaryota; kingdom Metazoa; phylum Mollusca; class Scaphopoda; order Dentaliida; family Dentaliidae; genus Pictodentalium; species Pictodentalium vernedei. The sequence continues at coordinate 507,769,588 of CM062297.1, read as the reverse complement.
TTTATTATAAAATTTTTGAGAGTGCCCACAGGCACTCTCCAATAATTTGTAAAAAAACAAATTTATTTAAACAAAATATTTGCGATTGACTGAATATGAAATGTAAGCAAGAAAAATGTTGGCTTTTGCTCTGGTACCCTCATTTTTTTGAAAGTCCTGAAAGTGGCATCCAGCACTCAGCCAGTTAATAGGCTTAGCAACTGATCCCCGAGATCCCCTAAGAATGATCGAAGGGAAGTTGGGCTGAACCCAATAGAGATACTTACAGGCAGGGCTTTTTTGTGGTGAATGCATGGTGTCATACAAGATGTTGTGGAATTTTTCCCGTGTTAAAGAACATGAAAAATTACTTACTCTATATTCTTAACCCTTTACCTAACGTAACAGCCAAAACTGGCCAGCGCTATTCTCAAAAATCGCCCATTAATTTTCATTACTGTTTTCATTTTTTGTCTCAAAAACATAGGTTATGACCCCTCATTGGAATGAGCTCATCGAGCTTGTTCCAACGAGGGGTCATAACCTATGTTTTTGAGACAAAAAATGAAAAAAATTAGTTATTTAAGAATTATTTTGGCAAGTGTCGTCTGCTTTTCAGGTTAGGTAAAGGGTTAACATACAGAAACTGAACCAAAACTGAGGTGTTTTCCTGAAACCGAACTAAAACTGGATGTGACAATACTTACCTGCCCACAGGCTACAAATGTTCCATCACTAGTATCTGTTATTCTAAGAACTGGATCTCTGTGTGGTATGTTTTCTATCCTGGCAGGGAGATGGAATGCAACATCTTTTGCCCTCAAATAGGAATCTTCTTTCTCAGCATACTCAAGCTGCATATATGTACAGAACTCATTCCAGCTTATTGAACCCTCTGAGGACCAGTCTATTTTCATAAACAGTGCATCTATGGAATGTTCCTGTAAATGAGACATTGTGGTTGTTGTGGTGTGTCACAAAATAATACATTATCTGAAGTATTTATACCATAAAAAAAAATTCTGAGTACATTTTTAACTATTCATGGCATGATGCAATGGCAATATCCGACCAGTGCTAAGCCAAGAGTGAAAATATATTATTATTTAAACTATCATAAGTGAAATTTTTCTGGAATTCACTTTGAAAGACACAGTTTTCTTTTTGTTATGTGTATTTTACACTGCGTATTACAAAGCCATGTGAGAAAAACTAGGCTGTTAAAATGTCAGTAAGTTCGATAAACAGATAATTGTCACAAACTTCTTCTGTTGCTGGAAAGCACTTAATTTTGAGTAAACAGACAACACTGGGTCATCATTGTTGTTGAGTGGTTTCATTCACAATTTTTTTAAATTCTTTGAACAAACTAGCAAAGTCCATATCACTTCCAATATAGAATTAACCAATAATCTCCTATCATATTACAGTCGAACCCTGTTGATTGAAAAGAACACTTTGCCAGAGAAAAATATTCAATTGACAGGAGTATACAATTACAGCAATTGGGTTATTTTCCTATCTTCTAGTTAAAAACTGAGCTCTGTTAAACAACATATAATAGATTAACCAAGAGCACTGCCAGGCGTGGCTAAATACACCCGTTAGCCATTTTGAATTGTACCAACTTCGGTTGAGATCAAATGATTCAAACTGGAGTTATTGGTCGGAAACCAAAAATGTTAATAGACGGTCAAATTCAAAGTCGAAAATAATTGGACGGAACCCATATTCGAACATGGCCTGTTTTCCCAGATGGGTAATATACATACCAACTTTAGTTGAGATCAAATGATGCAGTTATCGGTCGGAAACCAAAAATGTTAATAGCTGGTCAAACTCAAAGTCGAAAAAGAGCCGTAACTCATGTAAAAATAATTGGATGGAACCCATATTTGAACATGTCCTGTATTACTAGACGGGTAATACACATACCAACAGATGAATGAACAGACTGATTACATAATACAACCATTTTTCAAATGGGCGTATAATGACTATATTGGAATACTGAGGCACAAAATGTCAATAAATGCGGGGAATTCAATAGATGTCGATTCTTCAACAGATTAAAACCTTTTTTTTATATTGAATTAACAGGAGTTTATTCAATGTGCAATCAATAGATCAAATTTGTACTGAAGGTAAGATAAATGGTTTGGTGTTTGTCACTTATATAAAATTAACAAGGTCTTTCAATTATAAGATATATAATTAAGTGGGCTCCACATTATCCATTTTCATTTGTGAACAAAACCAAAAGATGCCAATACTGCAATTTTCTTAAATACTGTACTGGTTTATTTTTATTCTTAATCTAAAAAATATAGCAAATGGCCCCTCACTGGAATGAGCTTCCAACACAATAAGTCATAAGATATGTTTGGCAACAATAGAAAAAACAAGACCAATACCGGGTCTGGACCTGCATCGCTGCATGCAACTGAATCGGCAAACAGGAAGTGGCTGCATGGCAGATCTGAAAATTGCATACACGATACAACTGATCATTATCAGGCTCCAGATGAAATATAAAATTAATCCCTTGCATAGAAGCCGAGAAAAGTTTGACGAAAAATTTCAATGTTCAGTGGGTACAGTAAAAGTATCGGCAAACAGGAAGTGGCTGCACGGCATATCTGAAAATTGCTTACACGATACAACTCATCATTATGAAGCAGTAGACCAAATACAAAATCAATCCCTTGCATAGAAGCCGAGAAAAACCTTGACGGAAAATTTCAATGTTCAGTGGGTACAGTAAAATTTCAAAGTATTGGCAAACAGGAAGTGGCTGCACGGCAGATCTGAAAATTGCTTACACGATACAACTCATCATTATGAAGCAGCAGACCAAATATAAAATCAATGCCTTGCATAGACGGCGAGAAAACCTTGATGGAAAATTTCAATGTTCAGAGGGTACAGTAAAAGTTCAAAGTATCGGCAAACAGGAAGTGGCTGCACGGCAGATCTGAAAATTGCTTACACAATACAACTCATCATTATGAAGCAGCAGACCAAATATAAAATCAATCCCTTGCATTGAAGCTGAGAAAACCTTGATGGAAAATTTCAATGTTCAGTGGGTACAGTAAAATTTCAAAGTATCGGCAAACAGGAAGTGGCTGCACGGCAGACCGGAAAATTGCTTACTCGATACAACTCATCATTATGAAGCAGCAGACCAAATATAAAATCAATCCCTTGCATAGAAGCCGAGAAAACCCTGACAGAAAATTTTAATGTTCAGTGGGTACAGTAAAATTTCAAAGCATCGGCAAACAGGGAGTGGATGCATGGCAGATCTGACAATTGCTTACATGATACAACTCATCATTAAGAAGCAGCAGACCAAATATAAAATCATTCCCTTTCATAGAAGCTAAGAAAACTTTGACGGAAGAAGTGTTTCGGACGGATGGACTGATGGACGGACTGACGGACGGACAGAGTCGAGTGGTTACTAGACCTGCTCTGCCACTGGCAACGCAGGTAAAAAACTGCATGGCCATTTTTTATTTCTGTGAATATCACTGGCTGATATGGCCATTATTATTGACAAATAGTTAACCCTTCACCTAATTAATCAGCCACATCTGCCTGAATAATATTCAAATTCAGCACTAGAAAATTTTTTCAAAACATTTTAGGAAAGTTTATTTTGTGTTCATTCATAGTATTTTCAATGAGATTTGCCGGTTGTACTTATCGTGAAAAATATGGTTTTTAAATAACACAATTGTATGTCTTGTGTTGGCCAGGACCAAAAAATATGTCATGTACATTTTTGCTATTTCCTTACATTTTTAGTGGAAGCATACAATGTATTAGAAAATATTCCTGTTCTATGTTAAGTGATGCACTGAAGATAAATGGAATGACATTGACATCAATAATGAGAGACCTAATGGTAAAGAAACAAGACCAATACCGGGTCTGGACCTGCGTCGCTGCATGCAATTGAATCGGCAAACAGGAAGTGGCTGCACGGCAGATCTGAAAATTGCATACACGATACAACTGATCATTATCAGGCTCCAGATGAAATATAAAATCAATCCCTTGCATACAAGCCGAGAAAAGTTTGATGAAAAATTTCAATGTTCAGTGGGTACAGTAAAATTTCAAAGTATCGCCAAACAAGAAGCGGCTGCAGGGCAGGTTTGAAAATTGCTTACACGATACAACTCATCATTATGAAGCAGCAGACCAAATATAAAATCAATCCCTTGCATAGAAGCCGAGAAAACCTTGACGGAAAATTTCAATGTTCAGTGGGTACAGTAAAATTTCAAAGTATCGGCAAACAGGAAGTGGCTGCACGGCAGATCTGAAAATTGCTTACACGATACAACTTATCATTATGAAGCAGCAGACCAAATAAAAAATCAATCCCTTGCATAGAAGCCGAGAAAACCTTGACGGAAAATTTCAATGTTCAGTGGGTACAGTAAAATTTCAAAGTATCGGCAAACAGGAAGTGGCTGCACGGCAGATCTGAAAATTGCTTACACGATACAACCCATCATTATGAAGCAGCAGACCAAATATAAAATCATTCCCTTTCATAGAAGCCAAGAAAACTTTGACAGAAGAAGTGTTTCGGACGGACTGACGGACAGACTGATGGACAGAGTCGAGCGATTACTAGACCTGCTCTGCCGCTGGCGACGCAGGTAATAAAAATGAGTTGAGGGAATTCTGGGTCACACAGTTTGACCTAATTGGCACCAGCTTTGTGATCAATTTTTATCAGCCAATGTGCAATTAAATAATGAACAGAAAATTACCCCCAGAGTAATCAGGTCTAATTTCTTTAGATCTATTAAACACCTGGACCATTCTGTCCAACAAATGAGCTCTGTCAAACAAAATATAATTGTGTGAATTTCCAATCAATATATTTTTGGGGGGACACACATTTCAACATCAGTACAAAAGTGATTTAACCTTTGAGGAAAGGAAAGATTGGAATTAACCCTTTTCCAAATGAATGGTCCACATTCGCTTACATAATTCACAAACTGAAAAGTTGAAAAAAAATTAAACAATACCATGTGTCCTCTCATTCGAATGAGCTCGGCAAGCTTGCTCTAATGAGGGGGGTCACATGATATGGTTTTGTTGAAATTTGAAAGAAAAATTATTAAAATAACAAATTTTGATATTGTCCGAATTCAGTAAAGGATTAATCCCTCATATACCACAGCTTCTGAATGTCTGCAGAAATATCTCATGAACATACCTTACTGGAATTGAGTTTGAGTTGCTTCATTAAAAGACCCTTGAACTCCTCAAGCTCTATCGTACCAGATCTGTTCACATCAGCCCTCACAAAAGCTTTTTTCAGTTCATCTAATGTTTCCAGATTAATTTGTTCCTCAATCTACAAAAGTAAAACAATTTATATATCCATCAAGTAAAAGCAATGAAATTCTGTAACCTATATATTTAAAAAAGCTAATAAGGATTTTCAGTTGTGTATATTCCAGTTGTTTTACATGTATTAGTTCTCAGAAGATATAAAATACACAATACACCAAAATAAAATATAGTAGAATGCCCCAGAAGACAAGCACTGCCCAATTTCTCCCTTTCCAGGGTTCTCCAAAACTTGAAACATTACTGATCTCAACAAAGCAATTCAACATATTTTAACATCTCATGCATCCAGTAACTTGTGAAGCTTGGTTGTGCTTTTTACACACACACCCTGTTGCTTAATCCTTACCTAGCTTAACCATTTACCCAACACAGACGACATCAAAATGGTTTATTTTGAACATTATTTTTCAAAATTTGAAAAAAAAAAATTCAACAAAACCTTATCACATGATAGGGTTTTGTTGAAATGTTTTAAAAAATATTTTTCCAACTGCTGAATTTTCATATTATGCAGGCAGATGTGTCCAATTCATTAGGTAAAGAGTTAAGAGTCATATCTGTACTATAAGTAAAGGATTTAGCCTATCATATCTAACTTGGTGCAAAACTGATCAATGTCATTTTCAGCAAAATGTGGTTAAATTGAAAAATAAAATATTTGTATACAGTCCCAGCTGGAAAAACAGTCCCCCACTCCCCAGCAGTCCCCAACTGAAACAGGGCTTCAGTGATACAGGAAAGGGTCTACTGTGTTTATTCTTGGTACTCCTTGTTACACACTGGCCTGTAAAGCCCTGGTACTGAAAAGGGACTGTCGGCTCTTCTCACTGAATGCCTTAACTCCTTGCATGCTGCTGGTGGATATTCCTGCCCAGGACAGGATTTCTTTTGCCATTGAAATCAATATAATGTGTACATATTTGATTAAATTTTAACTCTGTAAATTGCATGGAGTTTTTCATCAGCGATTTCTGGAGTTAAATTCAGATGAATTTTTCATGAAATCTAGTCATGACTGCTTCACAGCACCCATGACTAGATTTGATGAAAAATATTTAGAAAATACTCAGTGGGTTAAGAGTTATTTATTATACTACGGGACTACAAGGGTACTTCTGTGAACTCGACAATTCTGATCAGATACATTTTTTTTTTTTTTAAAACATAATTTTATTTCTCAAAATAGAAATAGAGTTTGACGAACAGGCATAGCCTATATCAACATCTCTCCAAATACATTCAACAAATTACAAAAAATAATAAATGGGTGCAAGTGCCTGTGCAATGGAGAACAACACAATTCTGATTTCATTAATCACATTTTACAAAGCCCTTAATTACGTTCTTTGCGTGTTGCCTCCAAAAAGGGAAATCCATTCTTCAGCAAATCTTGGGTGATTTTTCACATGACAAACAGACATTTTCGAACATTGAAATATGTACTGCTTTATTAGATTTAAGACAGCTACAGTACAGTTGTGGCCACTGAAATAGGCTGATACTCCCTCTCAACAGTCCCCCTCCCTTCCCCCCCACTCCCCCCATATACATCCCATCAGCTGAAACAAAACCAAAAGACAACTTGAACCCTCTGTACACCGAGGTCCAAATTCCATTACACGTACAGTCCATTAAAGACCTGGTTTGCATCCCCCCTGATTTCTAGTGCTAAACTAGGGGTGACGAACCTAGTTTGCATTACTATCTATAGCACTGGGAAAATACCAAATGTAACCAATTAATCACGCTATCAGTACGGCCTGACAAAAATATCTCACTTCGTGAATTAAATGTCAAACAGGCAAGATTTGATTCAATTAAAAGAAAACTATTTTGTTAAAAAAATCAAAGCCATAAGAAAATTATTAATTTGACAGGCCTCCATGTCGGAAAAGTGTCAATAATACAATATTTTAATCCGCGGAGTGCTATTCTGTTTTCAACACACTGACATGACCGTAATCCTGCCCATTAATTATTACCAACCAATGAGGCACCGGCACAAATATGAGTGCCATCCCACCAATGCTCACTGCATACTGTGAGAAAAAAAAATCATAGAACATCTCAGCACGGATCCACGGTGGTTTGCCTTCACAGCACAAATGTGTATCTTTAAAAAACATTAATTGGTTGCGTTTGTGTTCATTTAAATTCATTCACACTTCTGTTTTTATGAAACCTGTGGAAAAATATGCTCGTGCGAATGGTAAACTTTATCGAGGGGTCGGCAGTACTCATTACAATTTAAGCCCACCCAGGTGAAAATTTGATAAACGTCGTTGTAAATAACACATTCACGCAAATAAATACGAGAACACTGGTACTCTAAGTGTATAACAGCAAGCTAAAATTTCATAGAAATAAGTTTTAAAAACGAAAAGATGAGGCCTATTAAACAGGTTGGACATATCTCTATTATTTACGGATGTTGGCAACATCCAACCCCCCCCTCCCCCCCCAAAAAAAATTAGGTCTCTCCCACCAACCTTTAATACCATCGTAAACACTACCTATTTCCCCAAAGCGAGCTATCACTTGCCGGGTAGTGTTGGGTGTCAGATCAGACGAGTGTGGGAAATCCGATCCGACTGAGTTTCATCAAATCCGAATCCAAAACCGAATCCGAAAGCTCTCCTGAATCCAAACGAAATCCGAATCCGAAATCGGCCCCTAAATCCAACCCAAATCCGAAAATCCGAATCCGACAAATCATGTTTATTTTTAGTTATGAATCTTTAAGTCTCACACAGCGCAGATTTGTGGAGCGAATGCTGCAAAATTGCGAACATATGCAAGATTCTGCACCTTTCATTTGTGAAGGAACCTTCCATTAAATTTGTTCATTTATAGTATTTTATACAATTACCCATTACCCAACGGTTTTGCGACAATACATTTGAACACATGCACGACTGCACGAGTGCGTCGAGTGCACGTATCATAGATTCATAACAGTATCACATAATTTGCGTTCCAAGAATAATATCAAATTTAGTAACTTTGGCAGTTGGCAGTAACACTCACCTCATAGAATATATCTTTGATGGAGAATAGTTGGGTTGGGGGGGGGGGGGGGGGGCAGACCATCCATTCTCCGATGGGAAGTTTGAAAAATAACCTATATTACTTGGAGACTTGGGCTATAGCGTACTAGAAATTTCTGAGAAGTGATGAAGAGACGGGTAGAATGTTGAATAAACGATAATGACCATTGACCAACAAGGGCGGTTCCAGGGTTTCTGAATAGAAGGGGCACCCCATGTGCGAAGCGCCATGGTGTGAGTAATTTTGAGATCGACTTACCCTATAACTGAGAGGGATTTAACGAAATCAGCCATTAACTTTCATAAAATTAAGGTGGCGAAGGCGTCTGCAACTTCGTGGCCTAACCTAACCTATTCAAATTTCTTGGATATGTACGTGGGGGGGGGGGGGGGGGTGGGGGTGGGGGGGGGGGGGGGGTGGGGGGCGATATTGCGATAAGTGCTAGTCGAGTGTGATTTGCAATTTTGAATGTTTAATTGTGTATCAGCAGTCGGATTGGAGTCGGATTTGTTCGGATCCGACGTGTTGAAAAATCCAATCCGAGCCAGAATCCGATTGCCTATCATGAATCCGACCCGAACCCAAATCCGAAACACAATTGAAAATCCGATCCGAATCCGTTTTGATTCCCTCATAATTTGTACGGATCTGTGCTTTTGATATAGTGACATCCTGTTCGCTTTCATTACCTGGAATCAAATAATTACATTTTCAAACGATAGCCCCCACCCCCAAAAAAGAAAGACCACCAACAATTTGAATTATCAATTCGCCATAATATTGTTGAATACATTATGGTAGATATAGGCTTCATTATGTGAATGAATCTATATTGAATGCAGGAGCGGAGGTTGGATTCTCAAATGTGGGGGGAGGGGGGGGGGGGGGGGGTGAGAAATATTAAGCGACAGCATGGCATAACATGCCTGAGTTATGCCCCAAGGAACCAAGTCTGAGCGGGGGATGGGCCTGGGAGAGGCAGCACCCATCTCTAGAGTAGGGGTTCAGAGGCCCTCCCCCTCAGACACAGGGGGGGGGGGCGGGGGGGGGGTCGATTTAAATTTTAAAAAGTTAATATCTGCTTAATAACTTGGGTAAATTTTGATAAGCATTTCCTATTATTTACATGTTTTTGTCGTGTGAAATTGATTAGTTACAGTTGAAAATTGATTCGAAAATCGCTACGGAAATCCAGCTATATCAAGCCCTGCTCAGACAATTTTTTAAAAATCTAGTGCACTGAGTGTCTCGGGTAAAATTTGCTCGCAACTGGACTGGAAGTAACTGTCTGTGAACAGTACCCAAACCGACCTCTGTACAAAAGGTTTGCCTCAAAAGGGTGTAACATGCGATAGATGGATGAAAGTAGGACCTTTAGCCATCGACGGTGGTCTGGTGGTGAGTGGGGGGGGGGGGGGGGGGGAGCAGTCAGCATTTGATATCAGCAGTGATCAAAGATTTCAAGTTGAGGAAAAGTGAATCAAATTCAATGTTGGCATGTTTTAGATTGTTGTGAAGAATATCGGCCGCAGACCTTTGGGATTGGGGGGGGGGGTATGACCTCCATGACCCTCCCTGGCTACACCCTTGCCATCTTGTTTGAGGCCGAAATGCCCTGACTGAAAAGCCAAAATGTCCAATTCATCAGGTCTGTGGGAAAATATTTGCGAACTGTATTCATTTTTAGCTTTGATGTTCCAATGTTACAGGCCCACCTCTTTTTTTCAGTAGAGTAAATACGTTGCCAGATGCGTTCAGAATTTTTATACTCATAAGTTTCAGAATTAAACTTACTCGCCAAAGGCTCGTAAGTTTAATTCTGAAGCATACTCGAAGAATAAAAGTTTTAATTCCAACACAAGATTTCATTAATTTGCCGCTCCTCTCTACTGAGGAGGCCTTCATTCCCCCTATCCCATGTGTCATCCCAACCCCATTGTTCCTTCTAATCTCCCAGCACTCATTTTATAATATTTCCCACTGGCACTATCTTTATCTCCCCAACTATAATACTAATATTAATCCTCAACAAGTAAAAGTCGCATAATGTATCGGACCGTCATTGATTACAACAGCTAAGCGAGTCTATAATGGCCCAATACGTCTAAATATGGATAATGACATCGCATCTCTCAGTCGATCGATAATATTTTCCCCCAGATTTCTATTTTGATCGAAATTTAATTTCAGATTTAATTTGTAAACACATTTGTTTCGCTTGTTTTCCTTTGGGTCTTGGCTAGATAATGTACAGTATGACACTCAGGAAGCGACATGCAGAAAGTGAGTAATGACAACTTTGATGAAGAAGTATTGCCCAAAATTCGCATCTCAAAGATATATTTCATCATAAATTTTCCAAATTTCACCGTAGATTGATCAGATGCTAATCAAGTTACCCAGTTCATTTGTCAACAAATCAGACCATAGTTCTGCAGTTGTTTTTTTTAATTTGAAAATTTGATTTATTCTACAAGTTATGCCTGTCTAGTTATCTTTTTGAAGTTATTTTTTATTTTCCTTGAACTTATGTATACCAGTTATGTTTCTGAAGTCTATATTTGATAGTGTACATAGTTGTTTTAATTAACCGTAATGAAAGAAGATAAATTAATGTAAATTACTGGTTTGTGTTAAGTTACAACACCCTCAACAATCCCAGTTTTCTTTCTTGTATAAATAATTAACATTTCCTCACTCATCTCAATACTACAGCAAGCTTGTTTATTACCATGGAGACTGAAATAGTTCCATTGCAGTCAATGATTGACAGAATCTATTTATAGGCTGACTAATCTTAATTACCCTTGATTAACAGGACTCAGATTTTAATGCACTGTACACATAATGCCAAACATTCAAGTTGCAAAACTTGCAGCCTGAAATTTTGATATTTCAACATTGGAGCGCAGAGGATTAAATTATTGGTGTTCAAGATCACAAACTTCTGCACATAATTAATCATGACTGCAACATGGAGATAAAGTCAAGTCCAGTTTATTGTTTATACCCATGTTGCCCATTTTTAAAATCGTCCACCACAGAGTCATTGGTTACCGGATCCTATTTTCCCAGTAAACAGAGCTTGTTTACCACAGTAAACAAGCACTGCTCTTATTTCCTGGGGTTTCTACAGAATTAAAGTTAAACTGAAATTTGCAAAACCACCAATATCATGGATGATCAAATACTGTATCCTCATAACCAAATATGTATGGTTTAAATTATGCAGAAGTAATTGAGCACTATACTAATTTACAAGTAGGTACATGCATTTGAGAAAAAAAAATTGTGATAAAGGTGGAGATAAGAAGTGTTGTCTCATGTGACATTCCATGAAATTATGATATACAAATGCAGTATAGTGATCACAAAAGTGGTATTTTTTGCAATCAGATCGAGGTTGGATTACAACACAATTTCAACGGTGGGCGAGATTTCCTCAATAAAATATTGCAAATCAAGACTGCATCAAGAAATTCCAAATGAGAATTGCATCTCAGATTCAAAGTTCTCACATTTTTTGTATTTCCTTTTCAACATGTGAAATTCTACAATGCAGAGTGGAGAAAAGCAAACACTAGAATTTTGACTGCATTGCGACCTAATCACCAACCAGTCAAAGTTCACTTCCGCTTTTAGTGATCACAGTACATAGGGTAATTTCCACCATGGGGGTTCTGAGGTGGTTTATTGAAATTAAGACCTCTGCTCTGAGCTATATCGATTAGTCTGAAAGAGAATCAATATTTGGCAAAGATACAAGGTTGAGATTTTAATTCACCATCTTAGAATGCCCATGGTGGTAATGATCAATTTATCTTTCAATATCCCCTAAAAAGTGGCCAACTGTTCATTTAAAAAAGGAACTATTTTATTGGGTGGAAACCAAAAACAGCTCTGTTGTGCCGGCACTTTGACCATTTGAGGAAATACATTCACATCGAATGAAAAACGATGTCAATGAAGTTTCCATTTCAGTTGAGCATAAATAACTGTTTCCAAGTGCACTTGACATTGTTGTGCACAATAAATCAATTAGCTTTACTGACTTAGTGTTACAAAAAACACCGACATCAACTTGTGTACACAAACTGGAGAACATGGACTACTTCTGTGGTTGATTGCAGCATCAAAAATATTCTTTCCTCAGTCTGCATGTTCATAGAGTGTTGCTACCCTCAATACAGAATTGTATTTCATCTAGATGCTTTTACTTTTATTAAAGAAAATACATGTTTGTTGTATGATAAAACTGCATACACCAAAGGCTACTGCTGGAGTCTTGCTGACAGTGCTCATGCTGTCAGATGCCAATTTAGCAAACTGTACTAAAAATTTTGATTTGGCACCAAAAAATGGCTAACTATTTTGGTACCAAAAAAGTTCCTTTCACTTGTGAAGGAAATCCATTGCAGCAGTAAAGAGCGCAATCAATGACGAAGCAGACACAAAAAAAACCTTACACTTATACCCAGTGATTTTGTTAACAGGGTGTTAGAAATAGTGTTTGGATAAACTTTCAATGTTGACTGTCAGTGGATGGTAATGGGGCATTGTTTTTTCTTCAGTAAAACGTAGGTTATAAACTTTACAAAATGCTGAGTTTAATTAGATAAATATTTCATACTGACAGTCTGAAGTATTTATCTATTTAAATGCTGCCTTTTGTAAAGACTAGAGATCTGCTATGCCCAAGGGATTAACAATAATTACGTACTTTATAAATCTGTTATTGTTTCAGTGCAACAACAGGAGTATGTACAACATCATTCAGCCTGATCATTAATCGAAGCAGTGGCATGGATATAACTTACATACAGGTGACTGCCCTTTTTGCCTACCAAGGATTTCACGAGAACTTTTGTGTTCTGGTGGATCTTTTCCGTGTCCAATAGTCCAGTCACTCTTGAAATAACTGCCATTCATTTCTCAAAACTTGATCAATTAATCTGGATTATAAACACCAAAACACTTTGTTTGCCACTAAAACATCCAGAATGGTTAAAAATTTGGCACCAGACAGTTTTGGTCAGCGTGAACACTGCTTACTGAATGTACATGCTTAAACACTTTCAAAATAGAAGGTTTAATGGTCAGAAAAGAGTTAAATTATGTAAAAAAAACCAAAAAAGAACCATCCATAAGTTAAAAATATGTATCCCAGTTTTACCTCAGAAGTATCACTGAATGGAGTTTTCTTAGCATCACAATCTTCACAACGCTCCACAACATGTTCCACTACTGACTGGACATGGCGCACAAAGTCAGTTGTATTTGTGGATGGATAAAACGTTGGATCGGACCTACTGCCATTCTTTTTTCTCACCAATATTCCATTTCCAGTCAAAAATGTATGGCTAAGGAATGTGTGGTCTTCAGTATGATTATTATGTAGATTCCAACTCATACCTTGATGACCATTCAAAACATTGTCACCACCAGCCCAGAATTAACCCTTTACCTAACATGACAGTTGACTACTTTTGGAAAGCACTCCTTTGAATAACTGAAAAATTTCATATATTTCATATTTCATTCCAAAAAGGTCATAAATTAAGTTTTTTTTAGGCAAATATTGAAAAAAATATTAAAATCTGAATGGTGATTCTTGTAAATAGATCTGATAAGATATGGTCCCTATAATGGGCAAAAGATTGAGGGAGCCAATCAAAAGTAACAAATTTTCATTTCGCGGAACCCAAACCTGTTGAGTAATAATAATGATGAAATTGAGGCGCTCCTCAAATTCTGTTAACCTTTTACCCAATGTGCAGATAATATAAAAATTTATTATTTTGAATATTATTTTTTTTTTAAATTTCTACAAAACCATATCATGTGACCCCTCACTGGAATGAGCTTGACAAACTCATTCCAATGAAGGAGTCACATGATATGGTTTGGGCAAATTTAAAAAAAAAAAAAATTCTTTTTCAACTACTCAATTTGTAAATTACACGGGCAGATCCGGCCGATTTGTTAAATAAAGAATCAAGCCTTTGTTTAACGTAACCTAAAAAAGGCCAGTACTATTCACAAGATTTGCCATTCAAATTTTATTATACTTTCAGTTTTTTCATTCAAAGCATAGCTTATGATCCTTATTAGAAAAGCTTGTTCCATTAAGGGATCGGAAGCTGTGTTCTTCATGCAAAAAATCAAAGTATTTATAGTTATTCAAGAAATTGTTTGGCTAATATCTTCATTCAGCTATTTGTGTTTTGAAAGGGTTAAGTAAAAACACTGCAGATTCAGAATAACATTTTTTTTAAAATGGGCCTAAAAGTTGTGGATTAAATCTGAATCTCACATTTAATTAATTTTCAACAAAGAGCCATATACACATCTTTATAAAGGTTCACTGTTGTTGTTACTTTAAATCAACTTTTGTTAGGTTCAGGGATATCAAGAAAAAACACAATCCAAATAATGGGAAAGGTTGGTATAAAACTGAATAAGATCAAATTTCCGGAAATTTACAAATTTAAATGAGAAAATCTGTGTAAATTGTTTCTTCAAAAAATAAAAGGACACATAGTAAGTAATTAATTAAAAACATTTTATTTTTGAAAATTACAATGAAAATAGTCTTCAAGACCATTTTCATAAAAAGTTATACAAAATTCATTTTTGAGCATGTATTAATTGAAATCAGCTAATTTTTTTGTCTGACCTTTCCCAGCTTAAAATAACTGAATTTGATACTGCAAGGCATTAATCTTAACCATAGTTAAAAAAATAAGTCCAAACATTAATTTAATTCCAAGTGTAACTATGTTTACATCCTTTCATGAAATAACACTGAAAACTGATGGAAGCTACAATTCAATGTTGGTGGTATGAACTCCTTCCTCTCAACAAGGCAGTTAAAAAACACACAACCACTTTCCATCAACCCTAATGAAACATTTTGTAACAGAGTTGTATGGAGTAAATATATACATATTTCTGGTAATGATTTTAATGATTTTTATCAAGTATCCATAACAAGCGTGTTACTTTGTAAATCATACAGTGTTCGTGAGTAAATAAAATCTACATTCATGTCACAACTCATATGAAATTCATGGAGAGAATAGTTCTGCTGTACATGTATACAAGTAATAGTATTTACCATTTTAAGATGAGTTTGAGCATTTAAAATCCACGAGGACCAATGAGCCCCAGGAATTTAACTCTTAGCTCACTGAGTATTTTCAAAATATTTTCATCAACTCTATTCATTGCTGCTACGAAGCAGCCATGACTAGATTTGATAAAAAATTCATCTAAATTTAACTCCAGAAATCATCGGTCAAGAAATCTATTCCATTTACAGGGGGAAATTTTGTTAAATGTACCCATATTACACTTATTGCAAGGGCAACAGGTTTCATATTTTGGGCAGGACTACCTCCAGCAGTATGCAAAGAGTTAATCCTCTGTACACAGATTTCCAAATATCAAAATTTCAAGCTACAATTTTTCCCTGTAACTAGGAATTTAACCCTTTACCTAACACAGTATTTGTAAAAAAATAAATTAAATTTCACATTTTCCAAAAACAAATTTCCCAATTTAAAAAAAAAACCCATACAAATATGGATACCATTAGAACCAGCTCGCCGAACTGGTTCTAATGATACCCATATTTGTATGGTTTTATTCAGAACGTTCAGAGATATTTTAGGCTGTGGTAGGCTCATTCTGGTTAATTTTCAGGCCGTTTTTGGCCGCTATGTCAGGTAATGTGTTAACTGATTCAATCTTGTTTAACACAGCTTACTGAGCTCTGTCAAACTATACCAAATTTGTTTGGGCAAGGACTTAATCTCGATTACCCATGTGAGGGCACGGTGGTATTATGTACTGAGGCATATTGCAGGTCGATGGTGCACTTGCCTTCAAACAATTCTAAACCTGCTTGAGCAGGGTTGGTACTTTGAGTAGTCTGACAGTTGCTTGCCACTGCTTGGTGGTTCTGAGCTTCTCTTTGAGTACTTTGGCTTCCTCCACCCACAAAACCGTCTGGCTGGAGCTAAAGTGAATTTGTTAAATTCCCAGTTGCATTATGGGGAAACTTTGCAGCTTGAAATATCTGTATTTTGACATGAGTTTGCAGAGGGTTAAAACATCAATATCCTACACATTTGTTGAGAAGGACCAGTCAATTCCTTGAGCAATAACATGAAAGAATAACTGATCCACCCCATGAATCATCCAAAGAAGATTCCATTGAAGAATTCTGATATAAACTAGACTGAAGCATGCCCCCACACAGCACATGGACACAGATAAGCACAGAGAAAACTATGATTTGTTACTCGTACATGAGCTGTGTCTGCAAGACACATATGATGCTTCTGCAAAGTCTTTCAAACACAAACCACATACTATACAGGTGAAATTCTACAAAAAAATTGACCAAGTTCAACAACCTGTAATTTTGTGAAATCTTCAAGCAAATCAAAATCATGACATTATGCACACCTCCGGTATATGTACAAACATCTTGTAAAATAAAAAAATCCTAGCTTGAAAACTGTGAGAGGCATTAGCCAGACAAAACAATGTTTCCCAGATGTGGATGGATGGACAGAAGATAGCAGATGGACAGGGGTAAAACAATATGCCCCCGACTATTTGTCATGGCGGCATTAAAAAGGTAACACTCCATGGAACAGACTTTTCAATAAAAGATAAGTAGTATGTGTTTTCAAACAATTTTTAACCTTCCATGCAACAAGAAACTTATGTATCTCAAAAAGTGTTTTTCACACGCTTGGGCTTCTTAACCTTTTACCAAATTTGACTGCCAAAGCCCACCAGTGTTAGTC
This sequence comes from Pictodentalium vernedei, assembly GCA_031216915.1. Classification (NCBI taxonomy): domain Eukaryota; kingdom Metazoa; phylum Mollusca; class Scaphopoda; order Dentaliida; family Dentaliidae; genus Pictodentalium; species Pictodentalium vernedei. Next base: position 507,752,354 of record CM062297.1, on the reverse strand, counting down.
ACAAAAAAATTGATTTATTGGTGTTTAAGGTCACATACTTCTGCACAATGGCTAATCATGACCACAACATGGAGATAAAGTCAAGGTCAGTCAATCGTTTATACCCCATGTTATGTTGCCTATTTTAGAGGACTCGGACTCATACCCCAAGTATTAGTGGCTGGGTTCTATTTTACCAGTGAACAGAGCTTGTTTACCACAGTAAACAAGCACCTCTTCACTTCCCAGCGTTCCACAGGACAAAAAAAAAATAAATAAATAAAAAAAATTGTTTTTCAAAATTTATTATAATTTCAATATTTACTTCAAAACAAAGCTTATGATCTTACATTGGAATGACCTCATAGAGGTCATTCCAATGAGGGATCATGAGCAACAAAATTTTTCAGGCAAACAATGATAATTTTTAGTCACACAAGAATTTCTAGGGCAAGTGTTGACTTCTTGTCATGTTTAGTAAAGTTAGCCAATGCATCACCTGACAATACTGCTCTGTTAACGCTTTACCTAACAAAACCGCAACAACCCACGTAATATGCAAATTCTGCAGTTGATCCCAAAATTAACCTTCTCTTTGAAGGAATAACAAGATATGTGCAGCTATACTGTACAAATTAAAATTGATTAGGATTTATTAATTATTTGCTGATATTAACCCTTTGAACCCTGGTGATATCTTCCATGTCAGTTCATGGCAGCAATTGGAAGAGTCCATATATTCCTTATTTGGGGAGAGACCAATTAATAGTGTCAACTTGCAGCCTTGGGACTGCACATTGAAAATGTTGATCGGTCTACCCCTACGTATTCGCTTAGCAGCCATCCTACTTAATGAAATTATGAAGTATCATGTTCCTGGACAGAAAAACAGCCTCTTGGGTCCAACTGGTTAATTTTCTGTTGCTTCCAGCAGCTGGTCAATATCATAACATAAGACAGTGTCAAGTTTTGTGAATGATTCACATTCAGGTTGCCCACTGCAATGCTTCGCATGCTGCTGACAGAAATTCTCACCTAGTCGGCAATATTCTTGAGAACAGAAAAAGAATAATCCTATCTCTTGTTAACAAAATACCGTTATATTTATTTATTTATTGGTGTTTAAGGTCACATACTTCTGTACAATGGCTAATTGTGACCACAACATGGTGATAAAGTCAAGGTCAGTCAATTGTTTATGCCCCATGTTGCCTATTTTAGAGGACTTGCACCCCAAGTATTAGCGACTGGGTCCTATTTTACCAGTAAAACAGTGCTTGTTTACCACAGTAAACAAGCACTGCCAAACTTCCTGGGGTTCCTGTGGGGAACAAAATACCATTGGTTGGTTTCCAAAAGGTTGTATCTCCCATTTTGGCATGAAATACTTTTTGGCAAATTCGGAATTTAAGGGGCTGATTACATAAGATGTACAAGAATGAGAACAATTTTTCATGGCGAAGTGTGTTTCTTGGTTTGAAATGTTGACAAATAATTCCAAAATGTCGAATCGTCAAGGCATTTTTCAAAAACTCAGTACTGATTCTAAAGTGCTGTATCCCATAATTCTTGTCTTGTAAAAGTAGGCAATCGGCTTGTTCCTGATAGGTGGAAATGAAACAAGCAGTAATCCTTGACAAACAAATCCTAGCTTGACTGATAAAGGTCATAAAATAACAGATCAATTTATTTATTTATTTATTAGGGTTTAACGACACATTAACATGTAGGCAATCGGGGTTAAGTGCCTTGCCCAAGGACACAATGCAAGAACACGAAACAGTCGTTGAAATGGTCACCCATCCAACTACTAATCGTGCTCGATGTTGCTTAACTTCGGTGATCTGACGAGTACCAGTTACTGTGATGCCACCGTGCCACCAACAAATCAATTAAAATATGTTGAACAGTTTCCCTTATGGCATGTTAACCTTCCAAGTGTTGTATCACCACCTACAAGGCATTTGTCTCATAGAAAACCCCTTTAATGTGCTCTCAATATTCTTTGACACAACAAAAGTGTTTTCCTACTTGAGAAGCTACAGTTACTCTGTTCGAATATTCAGAATTTGGAAGTTTTTTATCTCGTCTGAAAAGGAGGACAATTCGAGATATGGCATTTTAGAAGCCCACCAATGATATATCCCTTTAAAAAGCTGGATCACAGATTTTATGTATGATTTCAGGGCATCATTGTTATGAATTTTTTGCATCAAATTCAGTCATGGCAGCTTTGCTGCAACCATGACTGCAGGCCTGTCGATTTGAGGTGAATGGCCATTTTTGTTGCATGGAGGTTACCTAAAAGGAAAAACACATGAACAAACAAGAGGCCCCACGGAGCCTTAATCGCTCACTGGCCAAAGTGGTTCAAAGAAGTATTTGGGGTCACATTCAGTTAGACATGGTTCATCAACACTACAAAGGAATGAAGTCATGAGAGACAAACTTTATGGAACTAGGGACATGGCTTGAACAAACTTGAATCTTACAACCCTAAGGATGCTGCATACCAAATATCAAAAGCATTCATCTGCTGTATCTGAAGAAGATTTTTAAAGAAAATTCCTCATTTTGAACCAAGTTATCATTCGGGCTCCCACGGTGAGCCCAAATATGAACCCAGGGACTTGGCTTGAACAAACTTGAATCTCACCCCCTAAGGATGCTGCATGCCAAATATCAAAACATTTTGACTGCTAAATCTGAAGAAGAAGATTTTTAAAGAAAAATTCCTCGTATTGACTACGTTATAATTCGAGCTCCCATAGGGAGCCCAAATATGGACCCAAGGACTTAGCTTTAACAAACTTGAATCTCACCCCCCTAAGGATGCTACACACCACATATCAAAACATTCCGACTGCTGGATCTGAAGAAGAAGATTTTTTAAGAAAATTCCTCATTTTGAACTAAGTTATCATTCGGGCTCCCACAGTGAGCCCAAATATGGACCTAGGACCATGGCTTGAACAAACTGAATCTCCCCCCCCCCCCCACCCCTAAGGATGCTGCATACCAAATATTAAAACATTCTGACTGCAAGATCTGAAGAAGATTTTTAAAGAAAATTCCTCATTTTGAACTAAGTTATCATTCGGGCTCCCATAGTGAGCCCAAATATGGACCAAGGAACATGGCTTGAACAAACTTGAATCTCACTCCCCCCTAAAAATGCTGCATACCAAATATCAAAACATTCCAACTGCTGGATCTGAAGAAGAAGATTTTTAAAGAAAATTCCTCATTTTGAACTAAGTTATCATTCGGGCTCTCATAGTGAGCCCAAATATGAACCCAGGGACTTGGCTTGAACAAACTTGAATCTCCCCCCCCCCCCCCCCCCCCCCCCCACCTCCCCTCTAAGCATGCTGCATACCCAATATCAACAGATTCTGCTTGCTGGATCTTGGGAAGAAGATTTTCAAAGAAAATTGCCTGAAATGCACTAAGTTCAAATTTGGGCTCCTATACTGAGCCCCAATATAAACCCAGAGGGCTGATTTGAACAAACTTGAATCCGATATACCGCACAATGTTGCATACCAAATATCAAAAGATTCTGCCTGCTGGATCTGGAGAAGAAGATTTTTTAAGAAATTCGCCTGAAATGCACTAAGTTCGAATTCGAGCTTCTATAGTGAGTCCAAATATGAATCCAGGGGCCGATTTGAACAAACTTGAATCAAATCCACCCCACAATGTTGCATACCAAATATCAAAAGATTCTGCCTGCTGGATGTTGAGATTTTTTAAGAAATTTGCCTGAAATGCACTAAGTTCGAATTCGGGCCGCTATACTGAGCCCAAATGTGAATCCAGGAAGCCGATTTGAACAAACTTGAATCAGATCCACCCCACAATGTTGCAGACCAAATATCAAAAGATTCTGCCTGCTGGGTCTTGAGAAGAAGATTTTTAAAGAAATTTGCCTGAAATGCACTAAGTTTGAATTCAGGCTCCTATACTGATCCCAAATATGAACCCAGGGGGCCGATTTGTACAAAATTGAATTAGATCCACTCCACAATGTTGCATACCAAATATCAGAAGATTCTGCCTGCTGGATCTGGAGAAGAAGATTTTTTAAGAAATTTGCCTGAAATGCACTAAGTTCAAATTCGGGCTTCTATAGTGAGCCCAAATATGAATCCAGGGAGCTGATTTGAACAAGCTTGAATCTTCCCCCTAGAGATGATGTATACCAAATAGGAAAGAATTCTGCCTGGTGGATCTGAAGAAGAAGATTTTTTTTAATTTTGGAAAGAAATTCATGGGTGCTATCAGAGTTATGCCCCTTGTGGTGCCCCTTGTGGTGCCCCCTGTGGGGGCGGCAAGTTTATTTTTACAAGTTTGAATTGACATGTGATGGGAAACATGCACACCAAATTTGGTTCAATTTGATCCAGTAGTTTAGGAGGAGTAGTCGATAATGTAAAGTTCACGACGGACGATGACGGACGGCAAGTGATAATTTAAGCTCCCTTCGGTGAGCTAAAAATGGGTCGCACCAACTTATTGCCAGGTCACGCAAAATTTTTGGCAAGTTGAGTGATCTAGTATGAATGAATGGAGGAATGATGTTGAGCATTGCCCAATCATCAGCTGCATAGGTGTTTGCATCTGCCTGAAGTGTAGCTGCTCTGCTGGCTATACTTGAGGCAGAAACAAACACCTATGTTGACAGTTGGTTGATCAACATCATTTTAAACTGTTGATCATCTTAAGATGTAGCATAGGTACAAAATCATGAAATGGCAATAATTCATGTCTCTGCGACGAATAGTGACTATGGATGCCATACTCTTCTGCAGCATGCTAGCTCATGCCAAGGTTAGGCTATAATTGCAACTAATTTGTATCTGAATTGCTGAAACACAGCCTCATTATTGTTCATAACGATTCATCTCTATTTATCAGGATATTGCCCACAGAAGCAAGAACCTGGCTATTATACAGCAGTTCATATATCAACATAGTTACAATACATATATATACTGTTAAAAAAAACACCTGCAAAATGGGTTTTCTCTGATGAGGGACATTCCCGCATTATGGGATAATGAAATAGAGAACGAAATCAATTCATAACCAAAGTTTAATGGATGAATGAAGCACAAATGGAGACATTTCAGACGTTAATGTCACGAATCGACGTCATCCAAACTCAAAATCTAGTGTGACTGCCACATGAGTCCAAAACTGCTTGGCACCTTCTGTTCATTGAAGCAATCAGGTTTTGGATGGAAGCTTGAGGTATGGTGGCCCACTCATCCTGTAAGGCTTGTGCCAACTACGGTAACGTCTGAGATTGTGGTTGACATCACACACATGGATCCAGTTGATCCCATAGATGTTCGATCAGGTTCAAATCTGGCAATCTGGAGGGTCAGGGCAGGACTTCAATGCTGTTATTCTGTAGATAAGCTGTCGTGTGCCTTGCTGTGTGTGGTCGGGCATTGTCATGCTGGAAAATGTGGTTGGCATTCTGCATAATGGGGAGCATGTGTGGCTGCAAAAGTTCATCTCTTTACCTCTGCGCCATCAAGTTATCCTCAACATGGACAAGGCCCATTCTACCAGTGAGTGAGATGGCTGCCCACATCATAATGCTATACAACCACCAAATCTGTCCACCTCCCGAACACAGCTACATGCAAAACGTTCTCCACAATGTCTGTACACACGGCATCATCTGTCAAGTTGGCGTAGAAGGAAACCTGACTCGTCACTGAACCATCCCGTTCTCCATCTCTGATGAGACCATGCCCTGTGCATTTGATACCACTGAAGTCGCTATTGACGATGCTGCTCCGGCAAAAAGATGCCAGGAACTGGCTGTCTAGCACGCAGACCTGCCTCGCGTAGACGGTTGCGAACGGTCTGATCTGAAATTCTCCACTGTCCTGGTAGCACTGATGCTGTAGAGGTTGCTGTGGTTGTTCTCTTCCGCAAATGACGTAACCGGATGTATCGATCCTGGGCTGGTGTGGTCACTCGGGGTCTCCCGGATCTTGGAAGGTCCTGCGTTGTCCCCTGGATTTGATAGAGGTTCCTTATGGGTGTGATGGTGCTTGGTGAGACACTGAACACTCTTGCTACATTCGAAGCTGATTCACCTGTTTCCAAGCGGCCAATAGCATTATTTCTCTGAGCATCTGTCAAACATGACATTTTGCATTAGCAAGATCCCTTTAATGCTGTGTGAATTCCGACCGATTTCCATGTCCATTTATACCCCCATATGCTCAGCTTGAATGCTCGGAGTGTGCAAGTTCATGATCAGGTATTCACTCAGTGGAAACTTTGTTTTATTAATTTCCAATATTTTGGGGGTCACGGTGGTCGAAATTATGCCCCATTGTTCAAAATGTTACATAATGTTCAGACCACCATGATATGTCGTTAACCATATCTACAGCCACACTTCATCACTGTATTCTCCAAAATCTGTCATGTTATCATGACTATACCCGTTTTGCGTTTCTTTTTTTGAAGAGTATATCTAGGTTACCTAACAGGTTACCTAGGTAAGGTACAAGGGAACGAACGATAGGTTACCAAAGCTCAGACCAGGTGAATGATAAATGGGTTATGCAAAATTCTTAAAACAGCAGGCCTGTGAACGGATTTTATGGAAAAATTCAAAGAAAATTCTCAGCAGATTAAGAGTTAAATGATCCACTTCCCCAGACACTGGTAAATGAGTCCTAATTTATAAGTAAAGCACAGTTACATGTATGCTACCTCAGTAAATAAGCACTGTGGACTTCCAAGATTTCCCATGAGAAAGAATAAATAATACAACAACTAGTATTCAAAAGAAATATTAATACACTATGAACAAAAAGTGAAATGAAAACAAATGTAAAATATAAACATATTCAGCATCCATTCTATTTGCAGGTTTTAAACTTTTCTTCAATTTCCTTTCATAAACATTTTGAGCAATATCTCTATATCCTTTGAATATTGATCTGAGGATAAGGGCTTTATAACACTGCAGGCAATGGTTGATGGTGTCCTATTCTATCAGTAAAACAGAACTTAATCACCAAAGTGATCAAGTTCAGATACACATCCTTGCATTCCCATGGAACACAATCATCGTCAAAAGGAAAGTGAAGAAGAGTCCTAAGACAGCACAAAATGTGAAAGTTAAATCTTCATAACTGAGTCTAATTAATACCTGAAGACAGAAAAGAGATATATCTTTCAGAATATTATTAGGCCTAAAAAAATAAAAAATCTGTTTCTCAAGCCCTCCCGCATGGTCCTTTTGTCTACTGCATGCTCTCTTTTTATAACCAATTTAAACTTAAAAAAAAATAAAAATTAAATGGGTTTTGTCTGATATTTTACCTAAGTTAAAAAAAATTGATGAATTTGTCCCTGGAGTGCAAGAAGGCTTTGCAATGCTTTAGCATTGCAAAGCCTTCTTGCACTCAAGGGATGAAATACACCATCACCCATGCTATTCTGTAGATTGAGGCCTAAAACTTGAACCAAGAACATGAACTTTTGATGGCAAAAAAGTAATTACTGAAATAAAAAATAAAATAAAAAACCGCTCGCCCGCATGCAATTTCACAAATAATGGCCTGAGAAACAGAAGATCTACTTTGTGTGGCCTTAGTGTTAATTATTATCACTAAATAAGGCATTTTCTGGTGTATTATTACCATTTCAACAGGCATTCTCTAGTATATTAACCGAGTTTAGAGGGGTGGTAAAACTCAGTAATTCATGATGTCATGCAACCAGAAGCAAGCATCAGGCTTTAATTAAAACAAAATTTATTAACAGCTCACTGCCCGGTTTCGGTCATGGTAATAATAGTAATAACATGATTTTGTCGGGTGATCTGGTTTATTAACAACCCTTGAGGACTGAACATCAGCCCTCTGGCTTATTAACAGCCCACAACTTTCTTGGGCCCGTAATAAACCCTCAGGCTGTTATTCATTCCTCTTGAGATGTTAATAAACCGTAATGCCATCCAAACGCATGTTATTGTTATATTAACAGAAGTTTAGTGGCATGATAAAACTATGTCATGCCCAACATGTCGCATGTCATTTCAGACAGGCGATACTGGAAAATACATTTCATTAGTGCCTGCAACCCAACATGTTACATCACTTAACAGACTACCATCATCAATTCCACTTCTCTTCTGATCGAAGCTATGAATGGTTGCTAAAGAAAGTACAGGGTTCATTAACCCTTTAACCAAACGTTCCAATTTGGAGGTCACATGATATGATTTTGTTGAAATTGAAAAAAAAAATTTCAACTGCTCAGTTTGAATATTACACGAGCAGATGTGGCCAATTTGTCAGTTAAAGGGTTAATCTGTGTAAGACTCATGACCTCTGACTTACCTGGGCTTGGTACGAGCCCAAGTAGGTCTGAGGTGATGAGGAATCTTACAGAGAAAAATGTTCTTGTAAATCTTACAGAGAAAAATGTTCTTGTAAATTGGAGTCTTCAGAAATTGTGTTTGAGAACTCCGGAAATTATCAGTCCTTTCAACTGGAAATTCAATAAATCCATGGAGAAAAACAGAATAAGGTTACATGCAGTCTCCATCAAGACATTCTATATTTAGTAGGTAACAGATCGAAAAGTAATAATAATACAAATAACATGACTTTGTCTGGCATTATGATTCATCAGCTCCCCTCCAGGAATGATACCAAGCCTCCATGTTTATTTAACCCTCTGCACACTGATGTCAAAATGACAGTTTTCATCAGCAAATATTTCCCATAATGCAGTTTGATATTTAAACAAATACACATATAATTGATTAAATTCATACTTAAACAAGAGAAAAGTTAAACAGAGTGATTGTTGAAAATTCTGTAGTGCTACCGGAGTGCTTGGGGTTAAATAGTTCCAAACCATATCCGTGCTGCTAATAACATGTTGGGGTGCTGATCATTCCTGTTATGCTGGTAATAAAGTATTCGATCAATGAATCATTTTTCGAAGAGTTGTCACTTCAAAAAGGTTAATGTTGTTCTGTTACTGATGTGACAACAACACAAGCAAAAAATCAAACTTGACCAATTGTTTATTCTTTTACTTGGCACATCAGCCAAATCTGTCCAGAGACCAAAATAGGGATGGATTTATTTATTTATTGATGTTTAAGGTCAAATATTTTTGCACAAGGGCTAATCATGACCACAACAGTTTTATGGGTGGAGGAAGCCGGAGTACCTGGCGAGAACCACTGAGCAACAGCAAGCAACTGTCAGCTCCCCAACATTCTAACTCCACACAAGCAGGGTTAGTACTGGTTGAAGACAGGTGCACAATCAACGAACAGTATGCCTTAGTACACAATACCAACGTACCTCCACGTGAGCAATGGGGGTGAAGTGTCTTGTCCAAGGACACAACGTGGTTGCCGCAGGTGGGATTCGAACAGAGGACCTCTTGGCTTGCAGCCTGCATCTCTACCTACTGAGCCACCGTGCCCCCTCCAATTAAATAGGGACAGAAGTGTTTTGTTCTAAGGAATTTGGGCACGAGAATCCCTAAATGGACCACAGTGCAGAAGACACTTGGCTTTTGTTTGTTTATTGGGATTTAACCATACTTTCAATAGCCAGGGTCACATTATGTCTGATAGTTTTTATGGATGGAGGAACCTGGAGGACCCAGAGAGAACTGTCAGACTCTCCAACTTACTAACACTGCACAAGCAGAGTTAACAGCGGATGAATGCAAGTGAACCATTGATATTGAGTACGTCATAAGTGTCACCCCATGTGGGCATCAGGATTAAGTGTCTTGCTCAAGCACATAACGCAGGTACTGCTGGATCAGACTGAATCAGCAACCTTTTGGTTTAAAGTCTAATTCTAATGCTCTAATCACTATGTCATAGCACCCCCTTTTTCAATCTTTGCCAGAGCAGTTAAATTTAAATATACTGGAAGCCTTGAAATAAACAATCTGTCATTTTGCAGAATGAGGTCCTCAGAGGGTGAATTTGCAGATTCCATACAGTGGGCTAGAATCCCCCAGTTTATCCTCTGGGTACCTCTTTCTGTTTAGGCCTGAAACCCTCATTCAGTTTGAGGTTCACACAGGGTAAATTTAGTAATTAATGCTACCCTGCTGTGCCGGAAAGCATCACCAAATTTACCCTCTGGGGACCTCATTCTGCAGATGACAGTCTGCTTATTTCTGGGCTCAATTGTAAGAAGAGGATTACAATCTTGACCTCAGGAATTCAGAAAATTTAAGCAGGAGAATGCTGTGAATTTCAACTGTGTCTGCATGGTTATTTGTCAGCCAACACCTAATCAGACTCCTGCAGACATCTTGTAACCAAAAGATTTAAGCAACTAGAGAAACAGAATTTACTGCACCCAGTAAATTCAATCCTGTGTGAAAAGGGTTAAAGTATCAGGAATAAACTATAGAGAAAGAGAATTTATGGAGGCTTATTTTCAGGAGTCAAATATTTTTAAACAAATCAGAAATGGATTTTCATTAATAGTATTTACAGATATTCATACTGCAATCAGAACAATTTTTTATTAGAAACCAGAAAAGGCATATATGTGACCAGCATTCAAAGGGTTCAATACACGAATTAGAAATGGACATTATTGGCTCTGCCCACTAATTTGAGTGATGAAATACGTTCATAAACTTTAGAAATGCATTAAGGTGTAATAAAATGCATTTCCCAGTCTTTCTGAATAATATGCACTTTATGACTTTGGTGACCTCTTTCAGGCAGACCCCTAGGTGACCTCCGTGACCTTTACCCATATTTTGAATCTCCATCAAGTGTCGACTCATTTGGTGTTAGTCCCAGGTCCATTCATCATACCACAATTGAGATATGAGCGTGACCCACTTTCAAAATGTTTTGCCATGCCCACTTATTTAATGTAAAAATGCATGTATGGACCTCAGGAATGCTTTGGGGGGGGGGGGGGAGGGGTCAAAAAATGTGATTTCCAACAATTATGAAAAATGCACTCAATGACCCCTAGGTGACCTCCCTGACCATGACCCATATTTTGAATCTCCACCAAGTGTTGATTCATTTTGTGTTAGTCCCAGGTCGATTCATCAGACCATGCTTGAGAGATGAGCGTGACCCACTTTCAAAAATGTTGGCCACGCCCACTTTTTTTTACGTAAAAAATGCATGTATGAACCTCAGGAATGCATTGGGGGGTTAAAAAATGTGATTTCCAGCAATTATGAAAAATGCACTCAATGACCCCTAGGTGACCTCCATGACCTTGACCCATATTTTGAATCTCCATCCAGTGTCGACTCATTTGGATTTAGTCCCAGGTCCATTCATCATACCATGCTTGAGATATGAGCGTGACCCACTTTCAAAAATTTGGGCCACGATCACTTTTTTAACGTAAAAATGCATGTATGAAACTCAGGAATGCTTTGGGGGGAGGGGGGGGGGGGGTCAAAAAATGTGATTTCCAGCAATTATGAAAAATGCACTCAATAACCCCTAGGTGACCTCCATGACCTTTAATTTTAATCTCCATAAAGTGTCGACTCATTTGGTGTTGGTCCCAGGTCCATACGTCATACCATGCCTGAGATATGGGCGTGACCCACTTTCAACAATTTTGGCCATGCCCACTTTTTAACGTAAAAATGCATGTATGAACCCCAGGAATGCTTTGGGAGGTTAAAAAATGTGATTTCCAGCAATTCTGAAAAATGCACTCAATGACCCCTAGATGACCTCAGTGACCTTGACCCATATTTTGAATCTCCATCAAGTGTCGACTCATTTGGTGTTGGTCCCAGGTCCATACGTCATACCATGCCTGAGATATGGCGTGACCCACTTTCAAAAATTTTGGCCATGCCCACTTTTTTACGTCAAAATGCATGTGTGTACATCAGGAATACTTTAGGGCGTCAAAAAATGTGATTTCCAGCAATTATGAATGAAAGTGTCAATGACACTGTAGCTCAACTTGACAAACTTGAACTTGGTAAGTTATAAATGAATAGGCAAAATTGAAGATCGTTAGTACCAATGTTATTTGATGAAATTTCAACATAACAGCATTGTGTGTGCAAAACATCAGAGTAATCCATGCATTTTTTAATGTAAAACTGTAAGAATGGCTAAAGGAAGAATGTTGATACACAAATGCTGTATGTTCAGAGGTTATTGTAAATGGCAACCTTTTTCACAGAAATGAATGCTAATCAACAGCTCTTATCTAGAGTTCTTGACTGAAGGATACATGTATTTATGATACAAGTTAAAAGAAAACTGGGTTATTAAAAATATTACAAACTCCATTAATCACAAATAGTATTAACAAGAGTAATGCTCTGCACTGGCATATGCCACCGAAATTGGCAATGCACTTCAAACAATATTAAAATCCAACAGACGAACCAAAGACCATACCAAAGGACATCCGATGAAACCTATAATATGTGGATATCCTTTCCGCTTAGATGCTCTATTATCAAGCCAAAGGACATAAAAAAAAATCAAACAAACATTGCGAAAGTAATAATTTATCATAACTTATAATGTAAAAGGGTAATTTTACTATTTTTCTAAGTCCTACAAGTGCCATAACTTTGGTTCGAATGTGCTGACAAAACACGCGATTTATGTATTTCCCCAATGCTGGATTATTATAATACCAAAATCTGACAACCGATGCCAGTGTTATAATACAAAATGTTTGTATGAATGGATAGACATATGGACTATATACCCACCAAACCTCCAAAGGAGGCCAGGGGGATAATTAAGGCACTCCTTCCTCACTTTCAAAATTAGACTTTTCTCCTCCCAAAACAGATGTTATTGTCCCTTAACTCAAACTGAAATTACTCCAAGAAAAGTATAACAAAAGTATTTTGGTATTAAAAGACAAATTATATATTTTATTAAACCATGTTTACCTAACACTCATTACAAATGATGCTAAAAAAATTTTTTTCATGACTAAAATTTCCATTTCTTCATTTTAAAAACATTATGACACCTACCTGAGCAAGGGCATTAGACTGAGTGTTAACAGTTAAATTTTCTATTTGCCAAATAAAAAGACAATATTGTTTTACCTGTCTTCGTATTTTTCTTGTAAGACGTAGTAAGGCATCCATAATGAAATTACTTAATTATGATATCATCACAGCACATACAAAAAAATTAAACTGAATCCAGACTAGAAATCAAGACAAACATGTACAATCATCTTCATGAATATGATTTCTGTAATTAAATTCCAGATTCTGTCTTCGATGATAGGCTTCTATCTCAGTGTACCAAAATTCTGCTGAATAACACGACCGGCTTCACAAAAGATAATATAACTGAAAGATGAAATGTATCTATCTTTTCCATTAATGTTTTTTCTGACATAATGTAAAGGTCAAAACCATTTAGCTTTATGAACAAAAATCACTTCATTTTATCATTTTTTTCTATCTTTGCCTCAAAAACCATGTGGGTCATCAGCCATGTTTTTGAGGCAAAAATAGAAAATTTGGATTTATTCACAATTTTTTTTTGGCAAGTGTCATTTGTATTTCAGATATGATCAGTTCCTACACAGTGTTGGTGAAATATCAATTTGTCGATATGAAAATTTTTACCATAATGCAACTAGGAATTTAACCAATTCAGACTTGTCTGACAGAGCGCAATGACTCGGAATGAGTTCTGTCAATCAAAATTGAATTGGATAAATACCTAGCTGTATTATACAAAACAATTTGGGTATTTTGACATCAGTGTACAGAGAGCTGAGCAAGATAATTTTGTGAAAGTTTATTTTATGGTAAAGATTTCCCTTGGCTCACAATTCAATTTTGAGAATTGTTGGTTGTTTGTAATCATTTCATTTTTGGGGGGTTTTTTATTCAGAAAAAATAATTCATAATTTCTTGGATACCACAGACACCACAATGATGCTATGCTGCAGAGTACCTCCATTATTTCAAAATCTAAATTCAAGGACTTTTGAAACTATTTTTTTATTGCATTCAAGAAAATTCAAGGATGCTAAGAACAAACTGAAAAAAACTTGCAAAGACCTTATATTTGTTCAATGCTTTACCTAACATGACTTAGAAGACAAGACTTGCATAAAAAGTTTCTTGAATAACTAAATATTTTCATTTTTTACCTCAAAAACATATCATATGCTGCATTAGAATAAGCTTGAAGAGCAAATTTCAATGGGGGTCATGAACTATATTTTGAAAACAATGAAATTGTCAGTGGCACTGTAGCTTAACTTGACTGTGTGTAGTGTTTGATGAAAAGGATAATGTTCAATGTTTATGAGAGGATTATGAAACAAGTGTTTGACCACCGAGGTGGTATTAGTCCCCTACGGCGCTTTTGTGACATAAGGTGTTTTTGTCACAGAAGACACTAGAGTATATAAGCATCTTGGATTTTTAAAAAAAAATATTGAGCGTGCATAATCCCCTCACAACCCTTTATCCATGTACCATATATGAAAGGCGTAGCTTGAACCATGTTGGAGGGAGGGATGGTAACATAAAATAGAGAAAAAAGCTTAAAAAAACACAACAAAAATGGCCGCCATTCTGCCATCTTGGATTTTGATAAAATAAATATTGACTGTGCATCATCCCCTCAGAACCATTTATCCATGTACCAAATATGAAAGGTGTAGCTTGAAGCATATTAGAAGGAGAGGTGGTAAAAACAGACAGACAGACAGACAGACGGACAGACAGATGTTAGATTTTGAAAAAAAAATATTGAGCGTGCATAATCTCCTCACAACCCCTTTATCCAAGTACTATATATGAAAAATGCAGCTTGAACCATGTTGGAGGGAGTAGTGGTAACATAAAATAGAGAAAAAAGCTTAAAAAACACAACAGAAATGGTTGCCATGGCGCTATCTTGAATTTTGGAAAAAAAATATTGAACGTGCAACATCCCATTACAACCCTCTATCCATGTGCCAGATATAAAAAGTGTAGCTTGAACCATGTTGGAGTGAGGGGTGGTAACATAAAATAGAAAAAAAAAGCTTAAAAAACACAACAAAAATGGCCGACATGCCGCCATCTTGGAATTTGAAGAAAAAATATTGAACGTGCATCATCCCCTCCCAACCCTCTATCCATGTGTCAAATATGCAAAGTGTAGCTTGAACCATGTTGGTGGGAGGGGTGGTAACATGAAAATAGAGAAAAAAAGCTTAAAAAACACAACAAAAATGGCCGCCATTCCGCCATCTTGGATTTTCAAAAAAAAAAATTTTGAGCGTGCATCATCCCCTCAGAACCATTTATCCATGTACCAAATATGAAAGGTGTAGCTTGAACCATGTTGGTGGGAGGGGTGGTAACATCAAAATAGAGAAAAAAAGCTTAAAAAACACAACAAAAATGGCCGCCATTCCACCATCTTGGATTTTGAAAAAAAAATTTTGAACGTGCATCATCCCCTCAGAACCATTTATCCATGTATCAAATATGAAAGGTGTAGCTTGAACCATGTTGGTGGGAGGGGTGGTAACATCAAAATAGAGAAAAAAAGCTTAAAAAACACAACAAAAATGGCCGCCATTCCACCATCTTGGATTTTGAAAAAAAAATTTTGAACGTGCATCATCCCCTCAGAACCATTCATCCATGTACCAAATATGAAAGGTGTAGCTTGAACCATGTTGGTGGGAGGGGTGGTAACATCAAAATAGAGAAAAAAAGCTTAAAAAACACAACAAAAATGGCCGCCATTCTGCCATCTTGGATTTTGAAAACAAAATTTTGAGCATGCATCATCCCCTCAGAACCATTTATCCATGTTCCAAATATGAAAGGTGTAGCTTGAAGCATGTTGGAGGGAGAGGTGGTAACATAAAAAACAGACAGACAGATGGACAGACAGACGGACAGAGTGCTATCCTATAGTCCCCTTACGGTTCCCGTAGGGGACTAATAAGACAACATTTGTGATAATTGAGAATATGTCAATTTCTGTTCCCAACATGCAATGTTTTCAGTAAGAATAATTTGAGGTGTAGACTGTATTAAAGAATTGAGGCCTGGGTTGATGTGGCTCTCACAATTAAAGTATATCAACCAAAGTTACTAAGTAACAGTAAAATCATTCCACAATGAGGCATCCAACCAAGTTACAATGAAATCCATTCATAAATACGACTTGTAGACTTTGCTAAAGGAATCTAGGTCTCATGCCGGTCCGGCGGTCATGGTTGACTGATCGTGACCAAAATAGGATAATCTTATCTAGATATCATACCGAGTTATCCTACCACATTACAATGAAATCACTTCCGAAAAACAACCTGTAGACAGTGCTAATTGAATCTAGATCACGTGACCAGGCGGCAGTAACGACTGACCAATCGTGACCAAAATAGGACAGTCTCATCTAGATATCATACCGAGTTATCCTTCCAAGTCACAAAGAAATCACTTCATAAATATGAACTGTAGACTATGGTAAACAAATCTAGGTCACAGGCTTGTGGGGCCACAACGGTTGACCGATCACGGCCAAAATAGGATGTTCCCATCTAGACATTATATGAGTCATCCTACCAAGTTACAATAAATCCCTTCGTAAATAGGACCTGCAGACTGTGCTAAAGGTTTTGGGGTTTTGGACCTTCTCATCTAGACATGACCTCGAACCTGCATATGAAATTACGTGATGATCGGATAAGAACTATGGGGTGTAGCCTGTGCTAAAGAAAATGTTAACACACACACAGACTTCCGCATGCGTGATGTCAAGTTAAGCTAAAAATTAAAAACATACAAAATTTGAAAGGCAATTTTTAGATTAGTGATGAACAGATATGGTCAATACGTAAAAGGTGAAAGGTTAAAAGAAAACAAAATGAATGGGGTCCTTTAAATCTTGAAACTTGTTTTAACACCATAAACCCAGCCTATCACTGTAAAGCTCATCTGTAACCTGCCATATGACTCACCCTCAATCATAACCACGAATATTATCTATTCCATGTAATATTATGTAGTTTGACAGCACTCTCAGAGCTCTATCAAACTAGATGTTATATACAGTATTGACAGCACTCCCAGAGCTCTATCAAAGTAGATGTTATATACAGTATTGACAGCACTCCCAGAACTCTATCAGACTAGATGTTATATACAGTATTGACAGCACTCTCAGAGCTCTATCAAACTAGATGTTATATGCAGTATTGACAGCACTCTCAGAGCTCTATCAAACTAGATGTTATATACAGTATTGACAGCACTCTCAGAGCTCTGTCAAACCAGATAGACAGAGCTCTGAGAGTGCATCAAACTAGATGTTATATACAGTAAAGCCTGTTTTGAGAGACCACTGTCATAAGAGTCCACCTGTCTTAACCCTTTACCTAACGAATCGCTCGCATCTGCCCGCGTAATATGCAAATTGAGCAGTTGAAAAAAAATTTTCAAAATATTTCAACAAAAGCCTATCATGTGACCCCTCATTGGAACGAGCTCATTGAGCTCGTTCCAATGAGGGGGTCACATGATATGGTTTTGTTGAAAAATTTAAAAAAAATGATATTTAAAATAATAAATTTTGATATTGTCTGCGTCAGGTAAAGGGTTAAGAGAATGTGGTGATGTTGTCCCATTTGGTTGTTTTCCTCTGTAAAAGACCTCTCATGAGAGAGACCACCTTCATAGAGAGACCACTTTTGTCTGGAAAAAGGATGGTATGGCAAGACAGGTTCTTCTGTACATGTATATGTATTATCATTATGTTTATGTCCAAAATGTTGTATCAGAGTCAAGCTCTTGTTTCTAAGGTCAAATTTCTATGAGGTGAGATATGGCCTTAGAAACCAGAGTGAAACTCTAATACAACTTGAACATAAACAAAATAGTGTTCAACCGATTACCAAAAATGACCGCTGACTGATTACTGGTTATTTGAGCTCACAATCGGCCGATTCAGATGCCGATTCCGATTGTAATACCGTGCACTACTGGACAAGTCAAGCCTCGCAAAGAACTACATTAAACTGAATATTTAAATTGACAGTGTTCAAGTCAGTTTACTCAGATCCAGTAAAATTACCAGTCGTGCATATTTGGGCAGTAAACCTGGCTCTCTTTATCACCCAAGTGCACGCAACTGGTAAATGTTACTTTGACGTCAGTTAATGAAGCGCAACCTTCACTTTTCCAGTATGAATTGGCGATTGCTGCAAGTATGCTGAATTGTAAGCTTTACATATCGTTTAACTTGTATATCCCATAAAGGGGCCTCTAGAGAGATTAAGAATACACATTGTGATTTTTCAACTTTATTGAATGGTATCACTGACATAATTTTACATTAACAATTAAACAATTGCAGGAGATAATAAAATGCGGTTTATGAATCATCACAAAATGCTTGGAAACAATTGGTAGAACCGATGTTCCATGAGCTGTTGCCATCCGATCACCCACAAATGGCCGATTGTGGTGGCCAGTTCTGATCATCGGTTAAAAACTAAAACAAATTGGAGATGATAGATTTATCTTACAATTCTCAACTGTAGAGTCAATAACTTGATTAACAAGCTTTTTTCATTTTGGATTTCATTTTCAGATACATAACACGCTGGTCATTTCAGTTGAAACAATTCAGCTGCCTTCAACTTTCATGATCCCAGAAATAAACTTAATGAGCACGCTTCATCAACATTCTGTAAAGACTCTGTGCTGTAAATGTAACTGTGTTGTTTTACCTTGAATGGTTCCAATGATTCAGATACACAAGCATAAAATCAATGTTTTTTTAATAATTTAACCCTTTGAACCCGAAAGACCATTTTTCCAGCCCAGAAACAGGAATCATTAAGTAGGGTGGCTGCTAAGTGAATGTGTGTGGTAGAACAATCAATATTTGAAAATATTAATTGGTCTACCCCCTAAATAATGAATATGAACTCTTCTAATTGCTGCCATTGAAATTACATTGTAGATATAATTATACTTTTGAGATGAATTTATTTTTCCCTTTTCATACATAGAGACCTATAAAGTCTCTCACAAACAACTCGCAAAGCTTGTAATGATCTATAAATAGTAATTGTAACTAAGCATACACCTATATTCTGCAGTTACAGGATACATTATTTGTATCGGTGGCCCCATATACATGGTGATTCGGTAAGAGACTAAATACATAGTTATTGTATGATAAAATGTTTTATATATCTAAAAACTGATACATGTAAGTTTACTCTCAGAGTGATGGAAATTCAAACATACAAATTTAAGCTACATGTATGTTTTTGAGGAAAAAAATAAAAATTTTCAATCATTTAAGAAATGTTTTTACAAGTGCTGTCTAATAGCCATATTTGGTTAAAGGCTAAAAAGTATGTATGCTAAGAACATTTCATCTTTCAGTTATATTAAACTTAAGTCCACTGATGCAAAATACCAAAACTCATCCTTATCACCACACACATCCATCTCCTGAACAACTAATATTCTTGCCAAATAGTCCTAAAATAATTTTCCAACCATCTTTGCTATCCCTTAAGGAACCAAGTCTCTCACTGAACATAAACCTACCACTTCCATGAACAAAATAAAACGTGTTCAAGTGAAAAAGTAAATGTTGATCGACAGTTCTACACCTGTTGTCAAAAAAAAAATAAGAAACCAATTTAGGCAGAGAGAAACCCAAAGGGAATCCTATCTGCTTGATAATACATAAGGAAGTGTTATTCCACAGAATGATCCAAAGATCACTGCTTTCCAAGAATTATTGTGGAGGTGTGCACTGATAAAGCAATATAATCCACTTCAATATTGACCTCAGCTGTACATATGCCTGTAATAAAACTTACTTTGTCCACAAATAATATTCAGATACATTACGCCTAGTAAAGGCTCAAGTGATGGTCATAAATTTTCATATGCAGCATAAAACAATTACCCATTTGTTTCTGATAGAATTATGAAAGAAAAAGTTAACCCTTTACCAAACTCAGACGATATCAAAATTTAGTATTTTAAATATCACTGTTTAAAATTTATTTTTCAAACAAAACCATATCATGTGACCCCCTCATAGGAACAAGCGTCTGATGGGACTTTCTCATCTAGACATAACCTCGAACCTGCACATGAAATTTAAGTGATGATCGGACAAGAACTACAGGGTGTTGACTGTGGTAAATGTGAACAGACTCACAAACTTCTGCATGAGTGTTGGCAATAGCTTATCTTGACTTTGTCAAGTTAAGCTAACAATTTGAATATCTGGAAATTTTCATTTTTTGTTAGGCAAAGGGTTAAAACACTGTATAAAGAAAAGCTTAACATCCACACACACCTAACAGGAGGAAGACATTTCAAATGTCAGATTTAAAATTTTCCTCAACCTTGGAAATCAAGTCAAGTCCAATAAATTTTGTAATAAATTTATTTGAATGAGCAAATTTCCCAGCTTGATACAATTATTTTCTTGAAGTGTAAATTATGCACCTTTCAGAGGCCTAGCAGTGTCATAAAAGTGACACAGCTATCCATGAATAATTACATATATCCAAGGGTATAGCAAAGATGATCGATTGGGGATATAAACCTGATTTGTCCCGACCGTGTATTGGCTCAAGTCACGACTGATCAAATATTCCAACTGCAACAAGAAGGCATGCCTTCGTTGACTACTGGTAGTCCAAATTGGTCATACTGGCTTTACCCACCCACCCCTCCCAGAAGCCTGAATTGGTTACTACAGACCGCCATTTGAATGACTGACAGTGCATTTGACCTAAGTCGAAGATTACAAACAAGAACAAATCGATATCTTAGACTTCAATATAAATGAAAAATGACCCCGAACCCCTTCAGTGATGCTGATACAGTGGAGCCCAGTTAATTAGATATCTCTTAACTGAATAACCCTGTTAGTTCAATATAATTTCCCAACACAAAACCACATGCTTGCTGTTTTCAGAGTTTTGTGTAACTCATTTATTGTTCAACTGGTCTGAGCTTTGGCAACCTCTCATTCGTCCCCCTGTACTTGACCTAGGTAACCTGTTAGGTAACCAAAATGTATATGTATCACAACTATGCTGATATACGAAATGTTGTATAATAGCCAAGTTCTTGCTTCTGTGGGCAATATCCTGAAGAATAGAGACGAATCCTTAGGAACAATACTGAGGCTGTGTTTCAGCAATTCAGATACAAATTAGTTACAATTATAGCCAAACGTTGGCATGAGCTAGCATGCTGCAGAATAGTATGGCATCTATAATCACCATTTGTGGCAGACACATGAATTATTGCTATTTCATGATTTCATACCAATGTTACATCTCAAGATGAGCAAGAGTTTAAAATTGGCCAACAGAGCAGCTGCAGTTCAGGCAGATGCAAACACCCATGCATGCAGCCGATGAATGGGTGATGCTTAACATCATTCCACCATTCATTCATACTAGATCATTCAACTTGGCAAAAATTTTGGGAGACCCAGCGATAATTTGGCATGACCCATTTTTCATTCGCGTGATTTTCATTTTAGGTAACCGCCACGAAACCCAAATGGCTGTTCGCCTCAAATAGACAGGCCTGAAACCTTTTACCATACCTCAAGTACAAATTTGACCTGTTAATTGAATATACGTTACAGAGTAAACTCCTGTTAATTGAATAAAAAATCTTGTAACCTATCTATTTATTATATTTATTTATTTATTGGTGTTTAATATCACATATTCATGCACTATGGCTAATCATGACCACTACAGTTTTACGGGTGGAGGAGGCCGGAGTACCCGGAGAGAACCACTGAGCAATGACAAGCAACTGTCAGCTCCCCAACGCACGAACCCCACACAAACAGGGCTAGCATTGGTTGAAGACAAGTGCACCATCGACGTGCAGTACGCCTTAGTACACAAAACCACCGTGCACCCACGCGGGCAATGGAGATGAAGTGTCTTGCCTAAGGACACAACGCGGTTGCCACAGGTGGGATTCAAACCGAGGACCTCTCGGCTTGCAGCCTGCACCTCTTCCTACTGAGCCACCGTGATCCCTTGTAACCTATCAAGAAATTACTCTGACTCTCCCAAGTTTTCCTTTGTTTATAGACCTATTTGGCCTCAGTACATCCAATACAGGCATTTAATCTATTATATCTGGTTTGAAAGAGCTCATGGAATAGAATAAAAAGTTTATCTCTAGAAAACAGGAAAGTGACACAATCCCTGTTAATTGAATAATTTTCATTGGCAAAGTGGCTATTCAATTAACAGGGTTTCACTGCATATTATACTATTCAAACAAGTGGCCCCAGGGGGCCTGAGGGCGCTCACCTGACATGGTAGTCTAAATATCAAACCAGGGACTTGATTTGAATAAGCTGCATACGCCCCTCCTAAGAAAAGCATATACCAACTGGATGAAGCAGTTGTGTCCACACAATACACAGGATTTTCCTTCTATTTTCAGTTCCTACACTTTTAAGTCCCAAAATTGAGATAAACGCATAAAAAACAGATTTTTTTTTTATTTTTGTTGGAAAATTTTTGAATTCTTAAACAAAATATTTTCAGCCTAAAATTTTTTTTTCTTCTTAAAATTGACAAAAAGCCATAAAAAAGCAAAAAACTAATTTCCAAAATTTTCTAAGTCCCACCCGGCCCCCAAATTTTCAGTGTAAAAAAAATAAATTTGAAAATTGACCGAAACACATAAACAGCAAAAAAAAAAAAATTCCAGATTTTGGTCCAAAATTTTCCAAGTCCCACCCGCCCCCAAATTTTCAGTGTAAAAAAAAATAATTTTTTTTGTCTTAAAATTGACCGAAACGCATAAAAAACAAAAAAAAAATTCCCGGATCTTGGTCCAAAATTTCTAAGTCTGGAATGGGATCCCAAATTTTCAGCCTAAATATGAACCCAGGGACTTGGATTGAACAAACTTGAATCTCACCCCCCTAAGGATGCTGCATACCAAATATCAAAAGATTCTTATTGGTAGATCTGAAAAAGAGGATTTTTAAAAAATATTCCTCATACTGCTCTAATTTAAACATTTGGGCTCCCACAGAGAGCCCAAATATGGACCCAGGCAATTGATTTCAATACACATGTGAAACAATCTTCCAAAGATGTTATGTGTGAAATTTGAAAGCTTTTGGAGCAGTGGTTTGGGAGAAAAGTAGTCTTATATGTTTTTCCCATTACCCACAGTGTTAAAAAATGCTGACTCAACAAGTCAAATCCATATAGATGAAATACAGAGATAATATGAAGCACGGATAGGATGTGAAGCCTTTAAATTGTGTTACCTGCACTCCAGAATATAGCACAAACTAACTTCACATGTTAATTGAAGTAATAGCATTAATGTAGATAGTAATTATTGATATTGTAGAAACCAGTTTTGAACAAAAACAGCTTTTGAAAAAATAAAAATTTTTTTTTAAAAATCACCAGTTTTGAAAAAAAATCACCGTTTTTGAAAAAAAAACCAGCTTTTGAAAATAAATTTACCACTTTTGAAAAACAAATTCTAACCACATTTGAAAAAAAAATTACCACTTTTGAAATAAATTGTCGTTTTTTTCAAAACTGGTTATTTTTTCAAAACTGGAATTTTTTTTTATCAAAAGTGGTTATTTTTTTTTTAAAACTGGTTATTTTTTTTTCAAAACTGGTTATTTTTTCAAAACTGGAAATTTTTTTTATCAAAAGTGGTTATTTTTTTTTCAAAACTGGAGAAAATTAATGGAAAATAGTTCTTTTTTAGTTTCAAACTTTTTACCAATCTTCAGCCTTCAAAACCAGATGTCTCCTGGTGCCGACTTGAATCTGTGTGACCTGTGCAGGATGCTGGGTGTCGACTATACAGTTGACAGAAGATATCTGCATTGTTTTGTACGACATCGAAGAATCGCCACCCCTTCTAATACTAACTCGTTAAAACAAGAGCAACGCAAAGCGTGGCATATGCCCCCTCCCAAAATGCCAAGTGTATCAAACACCAAATTTATAGAAGTAGCTACATGTAACCTAAAAAGAACTAGAGGGGGCTGCCAAGGGTGGCTAATTCTCTCGAATTAATTCCTTGATACTGTAATACCTCGATACTGTAATGCTGTGATACTATAACTAATAATATGGTCTAGCAGAATTTTAAACCTCTTACTTGGCAAAAAATCAGTAATTTGACCTTGAGGTCAAAGGTCAGTGTTATATGTGGGACATGATGATACGCGACACATAATCTTATGGTGATACACCCACATGCAAAATACCATAAGCCTAGGTCAAAAGATAAAACAGTTTTGAGCCGGACATGAATTCTGTCTGCAGACGGACGGACAGACGGAACTGGGTCTATGTGTTTAAATTTATGTGTTTATTCTAAAAAAACATGTCCAAATAGTCAAAAAAGTGATTTTTAGGAAATGTTTTGGGTGATAGCTAACCATAACCCTACCCTACTACTGACTGACCCCCCACTACCCCCCTCCCCCCCCCCCCCCCCCCCCCCCCCCCCCCCCCCGGATCATAAATTTGCACTATTTGACCAAAGGTGAAAAAAGACTCGTAACCCCCACCTGTACTTGAAAATAAGTCACAAAAGCCAAAAATAGCCACATAAATCGAAAAACAGCCGGGGCAGACATAAACCCCTTCTGTACCTACGACTAAACACTTAAACCCATTTCGTTAGCTCGGACGTACTGACTGACTTTCGATAAAAAAAATTTCCAGTTTTGGAAAAATAACCAGTTTTGAAAAAAATAATAACCAGTTTTGAAAAAGATAACCAGTTTTGAAAAAACGACAATTTATTTCAAAAGTGGTAATTTTTTTTTCAAATGTGGTTAGAATTTGTTTTTCAAAAGTGGTAAATTTATTTTCAAAAGCCGTTTTTTTTTTCAAAAAAGGTGATTTTTTTTTCAAAACTGGTGATTTTTTAAAAATTTTTTTTATTTTTTCAAAAGCTGTTTTTTTTTCAAAACTGGTTTCTACAGATATTATTACCCTGTTAACTTACTTAAAACAAAATATAGTTGCACTTTCCATTAGCTGTGGGCAAACAGAGAAAATAATTAGCTTGCAGGCAGATTGAGAAGTTTTAAAAGTCAGGCTGCAGGCAAATTGAGACATAACCCTATGAAAATCACTAAATTTCACACATTTATAGTTCAAATCGCCTCAATACATCCAAAACAACCATTTAATCTATTATATCTTGTTTGCCAGGGCTCCAAGAGCTTTGTCAAACAAGATATAATCAAAAAAATGCTCAGTTTATCTCATGAATATGGGAAACTGACCAAATCCGTGTTAATCTATATATTCCTGTTAATTGAATAATTTTCATTGACTAAGTTTCTATTCAATTGATAGGTTCCACTGTACTTAGAATTCTTAAGATAATAAATGTACATATATCCAAGGCTCCATGCTTCAACAAACTTGTTTAGTCCATGTGAGAATTAGGTATTTTAGTGAGTCCAAAATAAATAGGGTTCTTCCTCTCACTGATGCCAATCTACCTATGAAGTTTCATGAATGTAGGTCGAACCATTATCAAGTAATCATCAAGAAACCAATTGTTTTGATTTACTATGTTCAGGGTCACTGTGACCTTGACATTCGATCTAGTGAGTCCGAAATATATAGGGTTCTTCCTCTCACTGATACCAACCTACCTATGAAGTTTCAAGAATGTGGGTTGAACCATTATCAAGTTATCGTCCGGAAACAAATTGTTTACGCCCGACCACCCACCAGCCCACCATTCATCAAACTATAACTCGAGTTTGACTTCGTCACAACTCGACTAATGAAAGTGTCAATGACACTGTATCTCAACTTGTTTAAGACATGTACATGTATAGTATGTGACACAGCAATGACAAACATCTAGGTAATGACCTGATATAAAGGTACATATAAAGTATTGTAACGGTCTGTACATAAATACTGACCGTAGCCTGTAACAAATGTATAGGTAAAGTATTGTAAAGGTGGGTGACAGTCAGATGCTAAACTAGAAAAGAAATCTTTGAGTCCCAGGGTGGGTCTGATTGAACCCCAAAATATTTGTTCTCATAGCACAGTGATAACAAAGGTACCCCAAAACACACTCATTCCTGTCCCAAGGTGAAAACAAAGGTACCCAAGAAGTTTCGTGAAGATCAGTTCATAAATACGAGCTGTACAGAAGTTGTGACAAAAAACTGATTGGAACTAATTTCGGTACAAAATGGCCACTGGCAGCCATCTTGAATTTTGGACCGCACTCAGAAACACTCATTCTCATCCCAAGGTGATAAGAGGTACCCAAGAAGTTTCGTGAAGATCAGTTGATAAATACAGCCTCTAGCCCGAGCCATATTGACATGTGTACTTACTGTGTGTAAGTAGCACTGAAAAAATCAAAGTTCATCTAATTTGCATAATTTCAGCACGAGAAAAAAAGCCGTATTATATGTGATGTATCCCATGGTACTAAACATTCACACACAAAATTTTTCAAATCAGTGCTTTCATATGGAAGTTCTGTGCAAAAATCTGATTGCAGCTAATTTTGTACAAAATGGCTGCCATCGGCCATCTTGAATGTTGGACACCCGCAAAAACACTCGTTCTTGTCCCACGGTAATACCAAAAGTACCCAAGAAGTTTCGTAAAGATCGGTTTATAAATACGGCCTCTAGCCTGAGCCGCATTGGCATTTGCACTTACAGTGCTGAAAGTAACACTAAATACATCAAAGTTAGTCTAATTTGCATAATTTACGTACGAGAAAAAAAACCCGTATTATATGCGATGTATCCCATGGTACTAAACATTCCTACAAAAAATTATTCAAATCAGCACTTTCATATGGAAGTTCTGCGCAAAAATCTGATTGCACGTAAGTCTGTACAAAATGGCGGGCAGCGGCCAACTTGAATTTCGGATCGGACCCAAAAACACTCGTTCTCGTCCCACGGTCATAACAAAGGTACCCAAGAAGTTTCGTAAAGATCGGTTCATAAATACGGCCTCTAGTCCGAGCCATACTGAATTGTTGACGGACAGATGGACGACTGGCCATGGCATAAGCTCAAATTTGGCTTCGCCAAAGTTGAGCTAAAAATTATTCAAATCAGAGCTTTCATATGGAAGTTCTGCCTTAAGATCTGATTGCACCTAATTTTGTACAAAATGGCTGCCAGCGGCCATCTTGAATTTCAGACCGGACCCCAAAACACTCGTTCTCGTCCCACGGTGATAACAAAGGTACCCAAGAAGTTTTGTAAAGATCGGTTCATAAATATGGCCTCTAGCCCAAGCCGTATTGGCATTTGCACTTACAGTGCTGAAAGTAACACTAAATAAATCAAAGTTAGTCTAATTTGCATAATTTACGCAGGAGAAAAAAAACCCGTATTATATGTGATGTATCCCATGGTACTAAACATTTGTACAAAAAATTATTCGAATCTGAGCTTTCATATGGAAGTTCTGTGCAAAAATCTGATTGCACCTAATTTTGTACAAAATGGCTGCAACAGCCGTCTTGAATTTCGGACCGGACCCAAAAACGCTCGTTCTCGTCCCACGGTGATAACAAAGGTACCCAAGAAGTTTTGTAAAGATTGGTTCATAAATACGGCCTCTAGCCCAAGCCGTATTGAATTGTTGATGGACAGATGGACAGATGGACAGAGGGACGACTGGACATGGCATAAGCTCAGATTTGACTTACGTCAAAGTTGAGCTAAACATAATGAAAATTGAATGGCAATTTCTGTGAATAACACTGGTCGGTTTTGGCCTCTATGTTGGGTAAGTGTTAAGAGGATTCAAATGTAATGGAGAGAAAGTACCAGATAGTGAGGTGTGGGTTAACAAATTGTATTCACCACTAAATCAATTTTATTGATGTTAATTTCTTTCATTAATCTATATATTATGACATTTAATACACACTTAACAAACTTATTGATCCTATGGGATCCAGCAAAAATATGTAATCAATGATATTTTTATGTATTCAACGCCTAATCAATCTGTAATTAGCATTTATAATCAGAAATTTGTTTGCTGAGATGAAAAATCTATTTACAAAGATGAGAAATCAATGCATAAAATGCTTTATAAGCCCAAAACATTAACATTCATTTTTATATTAACCATTCACCCTTCAACACATTCTCAGCGAATTCAATGAATTTGGGAATTCAGACGAAGAATGACTTCAAAAGGTGTAATATTGTCATTAAAGGTTTGCAGGATAGCAAGAACGAGACATCAAAGAACCAGTGTGTGTTAAACAAAGTGAACAGCTTGATTCGTGATGGACTTAAAATTACTGACACAACGGTCAAAAAGGCCGAACGAAAGCAGGGCTACAACGGTTACCCAGGGGTGGTGATAGCATGTATAGACAACTTCGAACAAAAGAAACGCATTATGGAAAACAAAAACAAACTCAAACGAAGTAAAACGTATGAGAAGGTTTTCATCGAAAATGACATTCCGTGGGAAGTTCGATCACAACAAAATAATCTTCGTACACTTCTAAAAGAGATGGGGAAAAGATGACCAGTACAAAGATGTCGGAACTAGACTTGTCAGAAAACAAGCACAACAAGCTGGTAGGCAATAGGACAAGTTGAGCTGTGGATTCTGGAATTATGATGGTTGGTCGTTACGAAACGAGGAAAATTTTGACTTTAGAGAAAAGGTTTTAAAATCTCAAAACTGTGATATTTTCGGCATTGCAGAAACATTCCTGCGAGATGAAGAGCGGTTATTTATTGACGGATATAAGTGGTTCGGAAATAATAGGCAGGACTTGAATGATAATGCACGGCGCGGTTCAGGAGGAGTAGGGTGTTTCATAAAAATAGATATTTTAACCGACTATAATGTGAGCGTTCTCAACAGTGACACTGAGGGGATTATGTGGATAAAATTGGCGTCGAAACACTATACTGACAATATTTATTTCTGTGTTTGTTATTTACCTCCTAGAAACTCATCAAGAGCTTGTAACCCAGATGAGTTTTTCAACAAGCTTAACGACCAGCTTTACCAATTCCAGAGCAACAGACCCATACTAATATGTGGAGATTTCAACGCTCGTTGTGGATTAACGCAAGACTTTATTGAAGGTGTTGATGATGTTTTACCAAGAGAAATTTTAGATGAGACAAACAATTCAAATGACGATTTGTTAATTGACTTTCTGGTTGACAGATCTATGTGCATGCTGAACGGCAGATTGGGAGAAGCTAATGACTACACTAGTGTCTCGCACCGAGGGCTTGCAGTCGTGGATTATGTAATTGTGCCACACGATCAAATGAAAAGGTGCGAAAACTTTCAAGTGACAAGAATAACATGACTCAAGTGCTAAGTGATGTAAATCTGTCTGTCGGTAACACAATGCCTGGCCATTCAATATTGCAATGGGAAGTGTCGACTAATCACTCAATTAAAGAACAAAGTACAAACTATGAAATGCCTAAAATTAGGAAAAAAGTGTACAACTTAAAATCAATTCCAACAACTTTTATGAATAACCAGGAAACAGCTAGGCACCTTCTTAACACTATCGACAGAATAGAGAATGAATTACGTATCAGCAACGATTTGAACAATGCATACAAATCCTTTTGTGACTTTATCACTGAAGAAATGGACAAAAACATTGAATGGAAATCAGTAGGTCAAAGTGAAAAATCATTCAAATCTGGAAAATCCATTTATAAGCCTTACTGGAACGACGAGTTAGAAAAACAGTGGTCAGTGGTTAGAGCGTCTGAACGGGAATGGATAAACTGCGTGACAAAATCTGAAAAGAAACATCTAAAAATGACTTTCTGTACAGAGCGCCGAACTTTCGACAGACTTAATAGAAAATATAAGAGACAATACCAGTGCCAAAAACAACGAGAGTTGAGCGACCTCTGCTCGAATGGCGGCACTGGCGACTTCTGGAGACAAGTAAACAGTCTCGGTGTTAATCGCCGTCAGTCAATTCTGTGGGAAGTTGTCAACGGCGACGGGAGTGTAACTTGCGACCCAAAAGAGGTTCTGGCAAAGTGGAAAAGAGACTATGAGGGCTTATATACCGCAAGTGAACGAGACAACTTCGATGGAGGCCACTTTGAAAACATTTTGAATACTGATCCCATGAATCCCCTGCCAGTGGATGGATTTCAAAGTATTGATATTTCTGAACTCAATGAACCTATCCGCCGGGAAGAAGTATACTCCGCAATTAATAAGGCGAAGAATGGGAAAGCCGTCAGCATAGATTCTATCCCAGCCGAGGTACTGAAAAACGAGGCATGTGCCGACCTATTATTTCGTATAGTTTCCCATTGTTTTGAAAGCGGTAAAGTGCCAGACGACTGGAAACTTGGAATAATAAAACCCATACCCAAAGGTGACCAAACTGACTACAGAGACCCTCTTTCAAGTAGAGGTATAACTTTACTATCGATACCATGCAAAATCTACACATCCATTTTAAACACTCGTCTGTGCTCCTGGCTGGAAGGAAATGAAATATTGTGTGACGAACAGAACGGATTTAGAAAAGATAGGAACTGTATCGACCATATGTATGTGTTACACTCCATTATAAACAACAGGAAATTAGCACACAAAAGCACCTTCACTTGTCTTGTGGATGTAAAGAAGGCCTTTGATACTGTCAGCAGGCCGTGTCTGTGGTATAAATTGCGACAGACTGGCCTGGTAACATATACAACTCAATCATGTCCCTATATTGTGGCACAGAGTCTTCAGTGGCAGTTAACAGCAGTCTTACAGAGTTCTTTCCAGTAACCAGTGGTGTAAAACAAGGCTGCAATTTATCGCCGACTCTGTTCTCCATTTATATCAACGATTTAGCTGGGAACATTCGAAAGACAAACACAGGCATAGATATAAATGGAAGACAAGTTAGTGTTTTGTTGTTCGCCGATGACATTGTTCTGTTTACTGAAACTGAGGAAGGTCTGCAAAAACAACTTAGTGAATTGGATAAGTGGCGTAAAAAATGGAGACTACAGTTGAACGAAAATAAGACTAAAATCGTACATTTCCGAAGTCGCAAAAAACAGAGGTCAAAAACTCAGTTCCATTGCGGTGACTTGTTACTACAGTACACAGCTAATTACAAATATTTAGGACTCTGGTTAAACGAACACTTAGATACAAAGTATTCAACAACAGAATTAGCAAAATCGGCCAACCGCGCACTTGCGGGACTAATAAAGAAATGCTCTAGTGCTGGAGGGATGAGATTGAATGTGTTTGAAAAACTCTATAACTCACTAATTGAACCAGTATTATTCTATGGCAGTGCTATCTGGGTTTATCGGAATGTAACAAAATTAATGGCGTGCAACTAAGAGCAGCACGGTACTTTTTAGGACTTGGTAAAAATTCCCCAAACTTGTGTCTACGAGGTGATTTGGGATGGATTTCTCCCTTGACACAACAGCAGATCAACATATTTAGATACTGGAAACGTCTAAAATCATTGGACAGTGACGGACTCATATCTGAGGTCCACAACTGGTCCCTCACGAACAAAAGATCCTGGGACTCAAGAGTGACAAAACTATTAAAAAGTGTTCAGCTGGATGAATCAATGGACCTAAAGGTTGCCAAACAAAAATGGGTAGAAAAAGACTGCGCCGTATGGAAAAATAAACTCTCGAATGACAGCGGCAATGTCAACGGAAATAAAATGCGCACATACAGACAATTCAAAACGGAATTAATGCGTGAATGTTATGCCGCAGGTGTGATTCCAATACATCATCGACAGACTTTATCGGCTTTCAGAGCCGGAACACTCCCTCTTGAAGTGGAGATCGGCAGGTATGCGAAACCAAAAGTGCCGCTAGAACAAAGAATATGCAAATTGTGTTCCGCCAATGCTGTCGAAGATGAAAAACATTTTTTAATGAACTGTGAGTTTTATGTTGATATGAGGTATGAAGTTGTTGAAAAAGCAAGGAACTTAAACAATAATGGCGACAACCAAAATGTGGAGGAAACTTTTCTATTCATAATGACGTGTGACGAGTTACAACCTCTCTTGGCTTCAACCTTGTATAAAATGTTAACTCGCAGAAAAACAACACTTTTGTAAATGCGTAACCAACACTTAAACTACATTTGTGTATACGTTATCCTATAAAAATCTAAATTTTATAGTAAATTTCCTTTCTTATTATACCTACCACAATTGTTTACTACAGGCTTGCACTACAGTGGAAGTCCCTAACTCGGATAAAATACTCTCTATTTTTGTCTTTCCCAAGCAAGTTGGGAAAGAAAAGTGGTGCAAAAGCACCAATAAAAATAAGCCAAAACTGGGTCGAGTGCAACCGGCGCAGACCCAGTACGGGACGCTCTCTCCCAAGTACAACTCCACGACTTCCGTTGCCAGTGCGCATAAACCGTCTCTAAAGACTCATTCTTTTTTGAATCCGTAAACGTTAGAGTTATGTGATCAGCGGGGAGGAAAGATTCTTTACCCGTAAAGAAGACGGGAGGGCCTCCATGTAAACAATTGTGGTAGGTATAATAAGAAAGGAAATTTACTATAAAATTTAGATTTCTTATCAACCTACTCACAATTGTTTACTACAGGCTGAATAGACAAAAGGCTGGAGGGAATCGCATAACCAACCCCCACATAACCCTAGTGCACTGGAACCGTGAAGCAGAAGGAAGAGGTCCCGAGGCTTATCAACCATAATGTCGCAATCATTGGTAAAGGTTCCGCTCCACAGTTTTCCAGGCATTTCCAAATGTGACATGCCATACACTCTCTTCAAATGCAAATATCCTGTAACTTAGTTATCTAACCCATTACATGTATTACATTTCCCAAATCCACAAAAAACATATAACACTATCTGACTAAGTAGAAATAAACAATCTGAATGTGGGTGGAATTATTTATTGTCAAAGGCAAGACTTCAACCTGAAAAATTGCCCGAAAAAATACCGAAACCAGTCATTTTCAGCCACCTAGCAGCCTCAAAAGCAGAATTTTCCCACCAACCCCACCTACCCACCCCTGGAGCAGAGCATCAGTTGTTTCTAAAATGCAAAAAAAAAATTATATGTTTCCGTCTCATTTTTTAGTTACCTGTCTGGTAACAAACCCGTGTAAAAATTACATTTAAAAAAATAGCTAATTTTTCGAAGCCACTGTTTCCCATAATTCGTCTGGTAATTTACCCCTATGTATCAGACTCCAACTTTGGGACCAAAACTTCAAATTTTCTTGTCCAACAAAAAGCCTAATGTAATCATATATCTGATACTAAAAATATATCTCTATTTTACATGGCCTTAGTTTCAACATACACCCTTTGTTTAGAATTTCACCCCTGTGCAATAGTGCGAAACTGTGGAGCGGAACCTTAAAGAGAAAACAAGAGTGATCTCCCCCTGGATTTCACTCAGGCAAAATAATCTGGAGTCCATCCTGAGTTGAATGAACAAAAACCACAAGTCTCTATTTTCAACCAGTAAAAAGATACAGCATGTCCTTTCTGATTGCCGCATAGCTTTTTCAGCCATTTTACCCGATTTTCACAACCACACCACACCACCTCAACACCCCCCACCCCCTCCCCATTTCTCTGAGCCACTTCAGAAAGTATTTTTGTTATTACCACCAGCCACATTGACTACCCATGTCCTGCCAATAGCACTGTTAAATACAATCAAAATGTAAAACAATAAGCACTAATAACCATAGCTTGGGGGGGGGGGGGGGGGGGGTGTTGCTCTCTAGATATGAAAGCGTGAACAGCTTGACGGACGGATGACACACAGACATGACACCAGTGACCAAAATGAAAAAGTAGACACCATAACTGCAAATCTCTGGTCAACAGTAACAACCAGGCTGTCCATAACTGCACAAATTTGTCATAAATACAAGGCTCGGTGTTTAGGAAAGGCAGTGCTCTACCTTAATGTTTTTGAAATCTTGACGAAAATTCAAAACAAGTGCGAAATTAGGCTACATCAATAAATTTCTCAAAATTTCCACTTATTTCCTTCCAGTTGTGCTGAGATATCACTTGCTGAATGTTAACTACTACTAACAATAGCACACAAACCAGAAATAATGAAATGTTTTTTGAAAAATGGTGTATTTATAACTCAAACACAAATAAGGAACTTCCTGGTTCAAGAATTGACACCGTCGGCAGAATGCTCTTTAAGGTTCCGCTCCACAGTTTTCCAGGCATTTCCAAATGTGACATGCCATACACTCTCTTCAAATGCAAATATCCTGTAACTTAGTTATCTAACCCATTACATGTATTACATTTCCCAAATCCACAAAAAACATATAACACTATCTGACTAAGTAGAAATAAACAATCTGAATGTGGGTGGAATTATTTATTGTCAAAGGCAAGACTTCAACCTGAAAAATTGCCCGAAAAAATACCGAAACCAGTCATTTTCAGCCACCTAGCAGCCTCAAAAGCAGAATTTTCCCACCAACCCCACCTACCCACCCCTGGAGCAGAGCATCAGTTGTTTCTAAAATGCAAAAAAAAAATTATATGTTTCCGTCTCATTTTTTAGTTACCTGTCTGGTAACAAACCCGTGTAAAAATTACATTTAAAAAAATAGCTAATTTTTCGAAGCCACTGTTTCCCATAATTCGTCTGGTAATTTACCCCTATGTATCAGACTCCAACTTTGGGACCAAAACTTCAAATTTTCTTGTCCAACAAAAAGCCTAATGTAATCATATATCTGATACTAAAAATATATCTCTATTTTACATGGCCTTAGTTTCAACATACACCCTTTGTTTAGAATTTCACCCCTGTGCAATAGTGCAAAACTGTGGAGCGGAACCAAAGGACAATGAAAAGAGACATATGAGCCTGTGTGACACACAGACAGAAAAAAGGGCAGTAACAGCACAAGGCTGAAACTGACCTTCAAGAAGCCTAATGGCTATGGCAGACAACAGCCTGAGCAGAAGAAAGAGGACCCAAGGCAAAAAGGTCCTCCGACTGCTCCTGCAACTGGCGTAAATAAAAGGTGGAGAAAGTAGAAGCATTTCTCCAGTAGGCTGCCTGCATAACATCCGACAACTTGACGGAGTTAGAATAAGCCCAAGAGGTAGACAGTGCCCGCACCTCGTGGGCAGAAATACGATTGGTAATACAATCGCCAGCTGCTAAACGACTATAAGCCATACGAATAGCAAGACAAATCCATCGAGAAATGGATGGAGGAGAGATCTTCTGTCGACCCGGAATGAGAGACAGAAAAAAACGTTTTCTGCCCTTCCGTATGAAGCGTGTCCGATCAAGATAAATGCGAATAGCACGGACTGGACAGAGCAAAGGGCGAGTACCCTCAACAGAGGGAAGA
Organism: Pictodentalium vernedei; assembly: GCA_031216915.1. Classification (NCBI taxonomy): domain Eukaryota; kingdom Metazoa; phylum Mollusca; class Scaphopoda; order Dentaliida; family Dentaliidae; genus Pictodentalium; species Pictodentalium vernedei. The sequence goes on along the minus strand of CM062297.1, from coordinate 507,716,918 downwards.
GCCCTGATACAGATAGGAGGAGGAGTAGTATCTGGTAACTGATTCTTAGCCAAAAAGGAGCAATCAGTGGTAAAAGTAACACTGTTGGGAGAACTCCTAAAAAAGGCCGGGTCAACCGAGAGGGCGTGAAGCTCACTAACCCGTCTGGCCGAAGCAAATGCCATCAGAAAAGCCGTCTTGTATGTGAGAAATTGCATATCCACCTGGGATAAAGGTTCGAACGGCGCCCCCCCAAGCAAAGCAGCACCCACGAAAGATTCCATCGTGGAGTAAGCTGCAAAGTCCGAGGCCTTTTCAAAGAAAAGTGCCGAACAAGCTTGGAGAGGTAAGGATTAGTGCCGATACGACGCTTCCCCACATAAGAAAAAGTCTCTGAAAGCATAGACCTGTAACCCTTGATGGTAACAGGCTGGAGACCCCGAGAATCAAACAGATATACCAGAAACTCCGCAATCTGTGAAATCGAAGGATTGGCATAATCAACAGAGTGATCAGCACACCATCGACAGAAGACCTTCCATTTAGCTGCATAAGCTAAACCAGTGGAGTGCCTCCTTGAAGAAGAAATGCACTCCACTGCTCGTCTCGAAAAACCTCTACGGAGGAGACAGGACCTGACAAAAGATATGCGTGAAGGCACAATGAAGTCGGGTCGACGTGAAACCTCCTCGGGCGACCTTGACAAAGAAGGTCGCGACGTAGCGGGAGACGTGCCGGAACCGCCGCCATCAGCGAGCGGAGCTGATTGATCCACACCCGCTGAGGCGACAGGGGAGCGATCAGAATGATTCGACAACTGCAGGTTCGAATTTTGCCGAGAACCTGAGGAAGAATCGGAACCGGCGGGAAGGCGTAGCCGACTAGACCGTTCCAATCGAGTGACAGAGCGTCCACGGCAAAAGCCAGAGGATCTGAACACGGGGACACGAAAGTGTCCACCTGATGGTTCCAACGAGTCGCAAAGAGATCGATGTGGGGACGTCCCCAGAGATCGCAAACCGACTGGAACACTGCCTTGTGAAGCATCCACTCGGTGGAAATAACCCTGCCCTGTCGGGACAGGGAGTCGGCTAGGACGTTCAGACGACCGGGAATGTGACGAACAACCACCCCGGCGTGAACCTCCTGAGCGAGCAGTAAAAGATCCCGAGCTAACTCGTACATCGGAAGCGAGTGCGTGCCACCCTGGTTCCGAATGTAAGCAACCACTGTCGAATTGTCGGATAGTAGAAGGACCTGGCGATTCGACAAGTGAGGGATCCACTGCCTGAAACTCAGAAGAAGAGCAAGAAGCTCCTTCTGGTTGATGTGTAGAGCTGCGTGATCCTGGTCCCACATCCCGTGTAGGGAAAGACCAAGAGGATCCAACGTCGCACCCCATCCGAGATCGCTGGCATCTGCCGTCAGAACGCGATCGGACGTGGGTAAGTCCAGCGGAACACCCTGCGTAATCCACTGAACATCTGTCCAGGGAAGAAGGTGAGGATACAGAGAGTCCGGAAACGGAAGCACCTGATCCAGAGAATCTACATTCGGTCTCCAATGACTGAGCAGAAAGTGTTGGAGAGGTCTGACACGCAGCCGACCTAGAGGAATGAGATCCGTCACCGAACCGCAGAGACCGATCAGCCGGAGAAAACTCCGAGCGGTCGCGGACCTGGACTGGGACAGAGTCAGAGCAAAAGCTGAGAGAATCACAGCCTTGGCCTGGGGAACAACCACCAAATTGAATTTGGTTTGGAAAGACATCCCCAGATGACAAAACGACTGAGAAGGGACCAGGTCCGACTTCTCCTCGTTGACTCTGAATCCTAGCGACGTGAGCAAGCTCAACAGAGTGGCGACATCCGATTCCAGTAAGGCAGCATTGGAATGCCTCTGGAGGATATCGTCCAGATATGCCGAAGTAGTCACCCTGGACAGTGTGCGATGGAACACTATCACATGCGACATCAGTCTGGTGAACGCCCAAGGAGCCAGGTTGAGGCCGAAAGGCATGGCCTTGAACTGGTAAACTCGCCCCAGAAAAGCGAACCTGAGATACTTCCGTGACGCCCGATGCATCGGAACGTGGAAGTAAGCGTCTCGCAGGTCGATGCTGGCTGCGAAATCTCCCTGGTGAATTGATTGGCGGACCGACCTGAAAGTCTCCATGCTGAACTTGGGAGCAATGATAGACTGGTTCAGGATGCTCAGATCGATAACCGGTCGGAGTCGGCCGTCCTTCTTCGGCACCAAGAACAGGCGGGAATAGAAACCCACTGACTGAACGTTCTTGACGACCTTGATCTCCCCCTTTGCCAGGAGATTGACAATCTCCGTGGACAAAAGTTCCCGATGTAAAACGTCTGAAGGAACTGTGGTTGGAAGAGGCACCCTTGACAGAGTGGGGTGCCGTCGGAAGGATATGCGCAGCCCGGACCGAACAACATCTAACACCCATGGATCGAATGTGATGGTGGTCCAATGGTCTGCAAACTCTGCTATCCTTCCTCCAACCTGGGACGAGTCGAGGTGAGGACCTTCATTTCGAGCCCCGACGAGGCCCGCGAGAGGAGAAACCACCTCCTCTGCTAAATGAAGAATCCTGAGACTTCCCTCGATTCTGCCGACCCCTACCTTTACCCCGTGAGTAAGAAGCAGAGGCGGCGGCAGAAGGACCAGCCTTTTGCTTCACAGAGGAAGCAGAAGGGTACTTGTTAGGCTTGGAACGGCCCTTGCCTCCCCGAGAAGGCTGATCAAGCTGACGAAACAGCAGCTGATCTTTGGAATGACGTAGGACGTCATCCCGGACCGTCGACACGGAACCATGGAAAAGTTGCGGACCTGCCAAAGAAGCAGATCGAAGAGTAGCATGCTGCTCCTCGGGAAGGGATCGTCCTGTGTCCAGCACAGCGTCCCTTCGAACTAATTCCAAATTGGCCGTGTTACAGGCATGCGTGTGAGTAAGGTGCATAAGCGCCTTGGACAGCACACGCAAAGGAGCCTGTACCTCGTCAAACTTATCTGGAGGCAGATGAGCAGCCAAAGCTGAGACGACGTGATCTGAGAGAGAAAGCATGCCAAGCATCTCTCTAGATAAGCCCAACGTGGACTCCAGAGTCGTCATTGGAATGACGGCAGACTTGGGCTTGGAAAGCCCGAGGGAAGTGGAGTCCTGATCCAGAACCGTCAAAGTCTGGCAGACTGACGGATTGGCGGAATCGTAGGAACGATAACGCACAGGAGGCAAAAAGGTGTCAACCCTGGTGAAGAACGAAGTCTTCAAAGCCTTGGAATTCAGCTTGGCATCCAATGCTGAAAAAGCTTCAACCACCTGTACCGACTGGCACGGTCGAAGGCGCCCAGAAGCAGGTTGCTCCATAGGCTGTTGGCGCGCGACCGATGATCGCGGCCAGGCTGACACTGTTGGCTGGTTAGCAGGTTTGAGCTCAGGCAGAAACCCAAACACAAAGTCAAGAGCCGTCCCCAAGTCCGAAGACTGCTGGCCCTCGACCTCAAGCATGTCGGACTCCTCCCCAGAGTCGGAAGACACATAGCCCATCATGGGCAAACCAGCCGACACCTCCCATGGTGTCGGGACACCAGAGGAATCGGAAACCGGCCTGTTTCCAATTCCGGGAGGCGGCGCCATAGGAGGCGCCTGGAAACCACCCATAGCCTCGCTGGAAGCAACAGGAAGGCTCTTTGAGAGAACCTGAGTGAGTAAGGAGAGGGCCTCCCTAAGCTCACTGCCTGTACCGACCGGTTCGACAGGGGAGCGAACCGGCAAAGTGGCTTCACCTCTGACCCTCTTAACCAGCGAAGGGTCACGATCCTCCAAAACACCCGACGCGGGACGACGGGCGGCAGCCGAAACATCTGAAGGCAGACGTGTATAGGGGTACGATGCACCCCGAGGATCAATATTGCGAGAACTCATGAGAGTCACCGCGGACCTCTGCGGGGCAGAAGGTCCAGGCTGCACAAAAGGCGTTGGTCCCCCAAAACTGGTCGTGTGACCAGAGTGAGTGGACGGAAACGCCACGGAGTTCATAGTGTTTCCACTACGAACATCCGAATCCAAAGACACAACTGTGGTACTCGACGGCGACGAGACCACAGCGATGGGCTCGGCCGGCAGCCCCTTCCGACTTCGCCCAGTTGAAGTCAGGGAAGGCTGGGGCCGATATCCCACGTCTACAGTATCGGACAGTTCTGCAGTCCCCTGCAGCGAAAAGCCGAGGCCGGCTGAAACAGACAACGAAGCAGACGGACCAGCAGCAGTAGTAGATACGTCGAGAGTCGTTGAGGCTGGTGAAATAATGGAGAGAGCACACCGGCTCGGCTCCGAAGGAGGAGTCACAACCCTAGTGACAGCCTCAGATGTCGACTGGAGGGGGACCGTAGTCCCGGAACCAGGCATCTCTACACCAGAACACTCAATGGCTCCCGCAGTATCCACCACAGGAAAAGACTGCACATCCCCCACGGAGGAGGAATAACTCTCACCAGACAAAGTCGGCTCGGGAGGCCCCGAACGACCATGTTCTCCTTTCCCGCGGGAGCGGGAGGCACGGCCACGAGAACGAACGACACGATTTACAGACGCCCAAAAGGTGGAAGACCATGTTCCACAGACACCACACGGCCGCTCGGCCGAACACCCATTACAGGAGGAACACGACGAATGTACATCGTCCACATGCTTAGGCAGCAGACACTGCCCACAAGGAATTGTCCTAGGCATGAGAGAGGTGAGAGGAGCAGAGAAGGTGAGATCAGAAAACAGAACACCCCCAAAGAGAGAAAGGTGACAGAAACAAAGACCCCAGACGGTCGACCGGGAACCACCCAACAGGAAGACTACTCTCAACAGAAAGAAGAAACACTGCAGGAGTGGTACCCTGCTGACACCTAACTCTAACACAATTAGAAAAATTTGCAAAAAAAGCATGAACAATAATTGTGAAAAACTAAGTCCGAACCGCGTGGCCCGCGAAAATCGCGCGCGACCCGAGAGAGAGCAAATAAATATACATTGACATATAATAGAAAAAAGAGAATATAAAACACTGTTCCTGAGAATACAAAGGATACACTGTGGTATAATGAATCAGGAATCATCAAACATCGAGCTGGTGGAACACTGATAAGCGTGCAAAAACATCTCGACACGAAGCGGATTTCAAAAAGAATGAGTCTTTAGAGACGGTTTATGCGCACTGGCAACAGAAGTCGTGAAGTTGTACTTGGGAGAGAGCGTCCCGTACTGGGTCTGCGCCGGTTGCACTCGACCCAGTTTTGGCTTATTTTTATTGGTGCTTTTGCACCACTTTTCTTTCCCAACTTGCTTGGGAAAGACAAAAATAGAGAGTATTTTATCCGAGTTAGGGACTTCCACTGTAGTACAAGCCTGTAGTAAACAATTGTGAGTAGGTTGATAAGAAATGTATATAAGATGCACAATTTGTTTCTTGCGCGTAATCGCCCAGTGCTATGACAGTCGCTGCTTCCTCGATGGGACACGTGTACCCAGGGGTTGCGTGGGTTAGGCCATCGATGATGACATAACAGACCCAACCTCTGTGTGTGCGTTTTCTATGGAGGGTCAACAGTGGCTGTTGGAGTGTTGAATAGCATGCTCGAGGGTGAACCTTTTGTAAATTTGAGAAAGTCCTATTAAATGGTGGGGGTTTGAGGTGGATGGGGGAAAGGTCACATATTATTATTATTACTCCCCTCTCACACATTTACCTCTCTGGAAACCAGTAACTTATAAAAATAATACGACGAACATATGTGAGGGAGGTATCGGACCGGATCCTATCGAGATTACAAGTGAGGCGTATAATGTAAACAACGCAAACTTTAAATATGTGCCGATTACCTAGTTGAACTTTAAACATAAATACCAGGCTTGGCGATCGATTTTAATTTAATTTGTTTTGAAAGGCCGATGAAGGAACATTTGCATGTCGAAGGAAATCCTGAACCCCCAAAATGGGAGGATTTGACTTTGGTATGTACATGTTGCTTTATCGACCTCTCAAAGGCTTTATGTATATTTTTTGCTCTTTGTATATTTGTAAATACTTTTCAGCTTTTCGGACTTGTAAAATTGATTCAAATATGTGGTTGTATATGTACGTGGGTATATGCAGAAGCACGTGGAAATGTCTGCACGGGTGGAAATACAATTCTTTTCTAGGGGTGGGTGGGGATGGGGTGATGCTTAATGTATAACGACCAATCATTGATCAAAATGTGTCTCATAAGCCTTCAGAGGCTGGGTTTCATACAAATATTCTGTTAACATTCTATGTGTAATATATTCCATGTGTATCGAAAAGTGACACGTAAATAAAATATTCTACTACTACTCATTAGGGTCACACTTCCATATTTTTCCCCTCAAATTATTAATATTTTTCAAATTTTTGCATACACCATAGCTTATGATTTCTCACTGGAATGAACTTGAAAAGGTATGTCTTTGGAGTCACAATTAGACACTGAATACATATAGCGGTCAGGCCTGATCATTTGAAAATCACAAGGGAGTAACAACTGCCTCTTTCTATCACTCCCTGGGAACCATATTGACTGATTTTAACCCCCTGAACAATGATGTCAAAATACCAAAATTTCAAGTAGCTTTCAAGTAGCCATTTTCCCCCATAATGCAATTTTAAGAGTTTAATCAATTCAATCTTGTTTGACAGAGCTCAATGAGATCTTTCAAACAAGACTGAATTGGGTAAATTTCTTAGTGCATTATGTGCAAAATTTGGGGCTGGAAATTTACATATTTCGACAAGGGGCTTAATGAGCAATTTGATGTTTAACGCAAATTAGAGTGAGATACATGTATTCGCATATTTATAGTTTAACCCTTTACCCAATGTAACGGCCAAAACCAGCCGGCACTATTCTCAAAAATCGCCAATTAATTTTCTTTCTTTTTTTCATTTTTTGTCTCAAAACATAGGTTATGACCCCCCATTGGAACGAGCTCATTCAAATGAGGGATCATAACCTATGTTTTTGAGACAAAAAATGAAAAAAATTAGTTATTCAAGAATTTTTGTTGCAAGTGTCGTCTTCTTTTCATGTTAGGTAAAGGGTTAAGGAGAGCAAAGATATATGGCTCCCCTTATAGTTTAGTTTTTCAGAAGCCAAAGGGAGCTGGCACAATGGCTCTCCTAAAATAATCAGGTGTGACTGTTTGATATGTCTTAAAAATGTTAACTCTCTTCACTCATCACTATGATATCTGAATATCACACAGGAATAGATTGGAGGTGGGGGCTGAGTGTGTATGTGGAGGTGGGGTGGGAGGGAGGCATGGGGGTTCCTTCTCTTTAAACTTTAAATGTAATATTTCCAACAGTTCATTCAGAATACTTTGTCTACCAGGTGCCTGTTAAGTTTTCCTGAGTAATTTTATACAAGAATCTATATGTATCTTTTCAATTTGAACTGAAATTCAGTGTGAATTAATGGAAATAAAAAGAAATATGAAAGAAAGTTCATAATTTGGTTTTAAAAATCTAACTTGGGGGTTAGGGAGTTAACCAGGGTGAGTATGAAATCTCCACCAGAATAATGTGATATTGGTTTTAATGCCATCACCACAATATTCAAATTCAAATACTGTGCAGCTCTTATTCATAGACATTTGACTTTCTGGAATACTGAATCAATCCCTTGCAAGCATGAAGATGCTAACTGCCTGGGATTACCCAGGCTAAATGTAGATGGAGGGGCAAAAGCAGAAGAAAACTTCATTTCACTTTGTGTTGGGGTAACAGTATGTATCCCCAGAAATGAGGGTCCAAGAAAAATTAACTTTTCATGCCAATTGGAGAACTCTTGATTACTTTTTGAAAGCTAAATACAAAAAAAGTCAAGGAGTAACTGTGGAAAAATGATCCAAGAAATATCAGAGTGGGAAAACATGAACCAGTTTTGGGGATCTGAGGTATCAATGTATAAAAGGATGACGTTTTTTCAGGAAAAGTGAGAAGATCTGTAACCCCACCAAATCCCAGCCAAGGCTATGCCACTACAGCAATTGCAATGTTTTAGCACTGAAGTTGGTACCTTTATGTTTTTAACTCCTTGCATGCTGCTGGCAGATATTCCTGCACAGGACAGAATACCTCTTACCACTAAAACAAGTATAATTTGGGCACATTTAATCAAATTTTACCCATATAAATTGAATGAAATGTTTCACGAATGGTTCGTTGAAAAAAATTGCGATGAATTTTTCATCAAATCTAGTCATGGCTGCTTCATAGCAACCATGACAAGATTTGTTGAAAAATATCTTAAAAATACTCAGTGGGCTAAGAGCTGAGGGACAATTTAATATGAATGTGGAAAATCAATTTTAATGACTCCAGAGTTACTTTGCCTGATAAATTGTTTTCATCAAAAAGGCCCTTGAACCAGAAATAAAGTTATTGGTTATTGGCCATAACTGTGCCAATACCAATAGCATGCTGTTGATATATGAATTATCATCAGATACTGATACCCATTACTGATAATCATTCCCATCTCAATGATAGAATGGATGCTTATATTTGGAAGTACTGTGGCCAACAAGAATTGAAATGCTGTCAGTACAATTTTTTTGATAGATCACAATATTTTTTATTCATGCAATTAACCATTTACCTAATCAGCTGAATCCACCCATGTAATTTACAAATTGAACAGTTGAAAAATGAAATTTTCCAACAAAAGCATCCAACAAAACCATATCATGTAACCCATGGGTCACATGATCTGGTTTTGTTGCAATTTTGTGAAAACTTTGAAAAAAATACTTAAATCAGGCTATCATCTGCATTAGGTACAGAGTTAACAAGGATTTATTCTATCATTTAAATGTGATTACCATGTAATGGTATGCAGAGAGGTTTGTTCAGTTTTGAAACTTAATGTAATTCAGTGGGTTATTCACTTGAAACAATATTGAATTTGACTGGACTTGCTTCATGTTGGACACAGTGGACTTTAACCCTCTGCACAATGATCTCGAAATATCCAAATCTCCCCCTGCCAATCCAATAATGTAACCATGTTATGTTTGTTAAAGATTTGATTTAGATGAGATTTTCACGAAGGCTATACACTGCATAGGGAGAGTTATTCAGTTAATAATGAATAGTTTTATAATGAAAAAGTGTGACTAACCCTGCGCAATGCACATGGTTAGTCACACTCCCTGGTTATAAAAAACTGGTATCTGCAATATCACTCACTATATGAAAATATGCACAGGGTTAGTTGGTTACATGTTACATGGGTGTAGGATTCAAGGAACTAATGGAAATACTTATATTGGACTGTAGAGTTTTTTTTAATCTGAATTCCAAAAATGAAAACATATTCTATTTTCAATTAATAGCTTGTTTTAAATGGAATATACAAAACACAAAGACTTGCCAAGTTCCAGTCCTATTCAGGCAATCAGTTCTATAATACTCTAAGTTGCCTATTAATAGTGATGGCTGAATAAAAGTGATGTCTTGTATTTTCGGTTAAAATTATTAACTGGTAGAGTGCTAAATTATTTTTGGTTATCCAAATTTGTCCATGTCTTTTTGCCTTGTTACAATTTATGGGAGAGTGCCTAATGGTACTCTCCCATAAATTGCAACAAGGCAAATACTCAGAGACTAAACAATTTTAATTCAAAAATAATATGAAGCATATCCACAGAATATGAAGCCTTTAAGTTGTGGCACATGCACTTCAGAGTAAAGTCCAAATATGGGTTTCCAGCACTCTACCAGTTAATGGTGATGGCATTTTCACTCTTTGTCTCATTTCCAAATAATACTGATGACAAAAAGTTTTCTTTAAAATTAATAATAGCGACATCACTATCATTTGGCAGGTGAGAGTACATGTACAGAGTTGGGGGGAGGGGGGGGGGGGGTGTGTGGCAGTAGAGATGAGCAGTTTTCAAATTTTATGTCGGTTCCGGTTTCATTGAAAGGGTTGGGGTTTCGGTTTCAGTTTTCATTGTACAAACATAATAATACATTGCATTTGCATATATAGGAAGATGTATTTTGTGCCAGTCAGTGTGACAAGGACTCCCTTTCCAGGGCAACGCACCTGTGTTATAAACCGGTACTCTGATTTCCTGAGCATAATGTATTTGCATAAATTATATAAATTATCTCTCTCAAGAGTTTCAAGTTTGAGAAAAATTATTTTTGCCTTGAGTCTGTTGCAAAATTAGCACCCCCCCCCCCCCCCCCCCCCTGCCCTTCCCCCCCCCCCCCCCCCCTCCAATACCTGTGTTTAGGGTAACCCGACCGACTCTAAAAATGATACCACAAATAAAAATTTGATCGGGTAAAAGTCGCTCGTGTAGGTCATTGTAATCCTAAATTTCCATCCCACTTCAACTGTGATTTTTACAACCAGCTTTGGAGTTCAAGTTTTCAGAATTACATGTAGAAATAAATATATTTGTCATTATTATAAATGTGGAACAAGTGATAAGTTCCAGTTATGCAATGGAAATCGCATTTGATAAACCGATGAACATTTAAAACACAATGCGTAAGAAGTAATTTTATCACCTATTTTCGCGGTAAGTGCCACGTTCGAACACAATACCAATTAGTGCAGCTGTTCTGAAAAAGGGGTATCGGACCTCTGAAGTTTGAAAACAGGATTAACTTTAGGTTGTTTCTCTCTTTATTCTGAGAGGTGAGGACCTGATTAGAGTTTTTCAAGACTGAAGTTGAAAACCGTGACAATGGGTTTTCTGTAATTGCTTCGATTTCAGTTTCGGTTTTGCTAACAAAACCGAAACCGAACCAAATTTTCAGTTAACCGCCCAACTCTAGGTGGCTGTCTTCCAGTTTGGTTCTAGTTTTTGTTGGAAACCAGAAAACCAAACTGCAAGATCCCCCAAAAAATAGGATAGAACGGTTTTATTGTGTTTGTGCATAGACTGATCAAACTATATTGCTGGGAGGGAACTAATGGAGTGACCCCCATGAACTCTCATCATTTAGTCTATCCAGCAATGGAACAAATGATGTCATGTTCTCATTGTTGCATTTTCTGTGAATCATGTCATGTTCTCATTGTTTTATTTTCTCCCTTATTGACGCAACCACCGGACGCGTCAATAAGGGGGAAAATGTGACAATGAGAACACAACATAGATGAGATGAACTTTATTCACTTGTAACCCTAATTTATGTTTTTTCTGACTCAATAAGTCTGCCAAACGATCCATTAAAACCCCTATGAATGATCAAAGGAATGTTAGGCTCAACCCATTGAAGATACTTGCAGACAGGGCTTTTTGTTGTGAGCGATGTATTCAAATTATTGGTCATTTTACCCTTCACCTAACATGAAAAGCAAACAACACTTGCAAAAAAAATTCTTGAACAACTAATTTTTTTAGTCTCAAAAACATAGGTTATGACCCCTCATTGGAACGAACTCGTTCCAATGAGGGGTCATAACCTATGTTTTTGAGACAAAAAATGAAAATTAACTGACAATTTTTTAGAATAGCACTGACCGGTTTTGGCCATTACGTTGGGTAAAGGGTTAAGATAAGGAGTTTGAAGTGTTATTTACTCTATGTTCTCAACACACAGAAAAACTGAATCGAAATGTTTTTTCCCGAAATCGAACCAAAACCGACTCTGAAAAATCCAAACCTCTCAGCTATACACATGTACAAATACAGGAATTCAATGACTTACCCATCCCTTTCTTGATAGATTATTATAATTCTCCTCATATTCACTGCATGCAACCAAGTTGTTCTCAACACGAAATTTAATTCTCTTCCACATTTGTAACAATTCACTAGAAACAAGACACATTCAATGGTTTTCCAGACCAGGAAGAATTATTTGTGTGAATCCTTTGACAAGAAGCATTCAGAAAATCAGACTTGCAGTAATTGTTTCCATGGATACTTTCAGACTGTAAAACCAGGTATGTTTATCTTCAACAACAATCTGATATTACTTATTCCCCAGAGGATCCACAGAAAATATCGTAATTAATATATGACACAGACCCCGCAAAAGACAGATCTCCAGCTGTAATACATGTCTACACACAGCAGGTCATTTCATACTTAACCATACAATTGTTGGACATCCACCCAAATCTTTAATTGCTTCTCCTGGGAAACTTCACAACCCCAATAAGGAGATCTGCACTTCATGGACAACCAGTTGTCCACAAAGTGCAGATTTCCTTGTTGGGTACTGCAGGGTGTTCCATGTATTGCAAATGTCTCATTATCAAATTTTATCAGATTGGCAAGTAATGGTAACAATGGATGTCCACCTATACAGAGGCAAGCAGCGTAAATAAAGCTCATAAAATCTGAATCAGTTTTTGAAAGTTTTGAAATTTCATTTTTTTTCCTGAACAGAGCATATGGGCCTTTCTAACAGAAATGAGACTGAATGAGAAAGGAATTATCCTAGGTATTTTTTTTTAGAAATAAATTTAAATTATAAAAAATGGTTGAATTTTAGAATATATGACCTGTTTAGGTTTGGCAGTTTCATCAGATAAAAAGTGAAAACCATTAATTTATTGTCAAGTGTCATATTTTACCGAACACCAATTCAGGCTCTGTTCATGGCTAGAATAGCTTCCATCATGAGTTTCACAAGAAAAATTGTTTACGCTTTATCACTATAACCACAGATTTTATAACTGTCTGGATATGGAACATACATTAAAACTAAGGTGCAGTTTTAATCAGCGAGATGCACTTCCTACTGATAATATGCGATGAGAGGCTGCTCTTAGAAATAAGTTTATTTATACAGTACCCAATAATTTCATTAAATATGCATAGGTTTCTCAACATCCTGATTACCACCTAGGAGTATTTAATGGACTTCATGTTGAATAATTCATGAAAATGCCTTCTATAAATGCAAGATAAAAAATGAAAGTACAGTAGAAGACAAGATGGGATTAACATTAATACTTTATCATCAAAGAGAAATATAATTCTCAGGTTCTAACATCTGGTAACCCTTTACCTAACAAATCAAATTGATTTGTTACAAAATTTCAGCAAAACCATATTGAGTGATCCCTTGGGTGGGAGGGAATGGGGGAGGGGGAGGGGGGGGGGGTACTTGATATGATTTTGTTAAAATTCTGTTTTAAAAAATAAATTTATCGTGTGTGGTTAATTCTTTATTTGACAAGGATCGAGAAAGGCAAAATATTTACTGAATAATTAAAAATTTAATTTTTATTGCTTAAAAGGACAGCTGTGAACCCCCTCATTGGAATGATGTCTTTCCAATGATGGGGTCATAATCAATGATTTGGAGGTAAAAACTGAGAAAATTAAATTCAAAATGATGATTTTTGTGAATAGCACTGGTTGGATATGGTTGTTATGCAAATGGGTTAACCTTTTACTCAATGCACAGGATATCAACATTTATATGATTTTGGTGAAATATTTCAATTTTTTTTTTTCAATTGCTTTATTTGTAAATTACGTGAGCGGATACAAACGATTCTTTAGGTAAGGGTTAACCTTTCAATACAAGCTCCACCTGAAAGTGCCTATGTTACTTTCCCCCAATTTATTCCATAATTACATATCTTTCAAATCATCATCTCTGCTCGCTGACTGGAAGCTGCTCTAATAAGTTGTTTAAATAAAGGGATTATAACCTATCGTTAGAGGCAAAATGAAACAAGATAGTCAAATGCCTTTTATATCCACCCCTCCCCCTACCCCAAAACACACACATACACTTTCCATGACATATAACACCAAAGTATAAAACCCTTATGTGAAGACTGGACAATATGAAAGTTTATACCACAGACATTACTAATATATGAAAAATGGTATCAACCGGTATAAGGGCTACACATGTAAAAATAAACACTGAACCAAAATCGTAAAGGTCCATTGAAAAATGTACAATGAAATCAACCCGATAAATGTTTGTGTGGGAAACCTAGCCCATATCAAGGATGTAACTGAGGAAACATTTGAATAAAAATTTGTACGTGAATCTATACCTCCTTTCCTGATACTTTCTATTTGCCATAAAAATTGCCATAACTCCAGATAACTCTGGGAAAAAAAATTATCAAATAAAAAATTCTTTCTACATGCACATTACACTTCATTCATACTCATCCTTCACACCAAGTGTTAAAATGCAATAAAAATGTAGCAGGAGTTAAACAGACAGGCTTAGAAACCTTGTCACAAAAGGGCTATAACTCTGGCGGAAAACAATGAATCACACTCTCTTTTGCTTATGCACTTTTACACTTCATACTCATAATTCACACTTAAATTCATTAAAATACAAACAGAAATGTTGGAGGAGTTAAGTCATCAAAATTTCATGACAGAAATCTAGTTAAAAAGGACCATTACTCAATAATTTTTTCAATTTTTACCTCTAAAACATTGCTTATAACCTCTTGTTGGAAAGACCGTATAGTGGACTCCCCCAATGTGGTGGAGTTAATTTGAGACAGTTTTATGATAGAAATATAGCTATAAAAAGGCCATAACGCTGCTTAAATTCCCCTAATCAAAATTGTCTTTTCAAATGAGCTTCTCCACTTAATACTCATATTTCACACCCACTTTCAGAAAACAAAACCCAAAACAAAATGTAGCAGGAATTAAGCAAATTTATTTATTTATTTATTGGTGTTTAATGTCACATACTTCTGCACAAAGGCTAATCATGACCACAACATGGAGATAATCCTTTACCCTAAACAAAGGAAAGATGACACAATTCTTGAATAATTAAATTTTTTTCATTCTTGTATCAAAAACATAGCTTATGATCCCCCATTGGAACATTGGTCACAAGATATGTTTTTGATACAAATATGTAAAAAATAATGAAAAACTCAATGGTGATTTCTGTCAATAACTCTGGCCATTTTTTGGTCATTACGTTGGGTAAAGGGTTAAAGAAAGTTGTTCCGGCCACATTCACAAAGTCCAAAGACCTGAACAAGGAGCCACTGCACCTAAAGCACATCAGAGACAAACTGTACCAAGAGGAAACTGAGACAGAGGAGCCACAGGTGAAGAAGGAGAACAATTCAAATTGTAAACCATACACAGTTATATCCCTTCATGTACAAACTGACATTTCAAATATTTTAAAATGCACTTCCAAACACCTGGGGAATAGAACAATAAATTAAAAACTTTTATGCTACCAGGGCAGGACAAAACAACTCCATTTGACGATAAGGGCTACACTCTTATTGCTTATTTCGTTCAGTCTCAAAAATTATTTTGACAAAGTGTAGCCAATGAAAACAAGAATCAACATAAATTACATGTTATAGAACAAAAAGCACCTAACGAACAGATCATGTCCTTTATGGATCAATCTAAACACAAATTATTATCCACAACATTAGCACCGATCTGATGAGTGGCCAAAATGCAACCTCTACACAAATTAAAATGAAAAGCACCAAAAGAGCAGATAATGACCTTCATGGACTTACCTAAACACAAATCATAATCCACAATATTAGCACCACCCAGATGGGTGACCAAAACATGCCGTGTCATTGAGCAACAATGAACCATGTGGGTTGGATGGGTGGAGGTGGTTGTAAAGTGAAAATTTAACTAAAACTTACGAAAATTGTGATAATGACAAAAACTTTTTACAAAATGTTGGCTTGGGAAGAATGGACTTTTTAACCGAATCACTTTACATGACTTTTGAGTAACCCTCTACTCACCTGCGGAATACGATAAAACAAATGCACTGCATCACGTGACAAATTAGTCAGACTTCCCAAACTGTATTCATGTGCAGCCAGCAGAAACTAACTGACAGTCAAATTAAAATGCAATGTACAATAATCCATAGAAATACTGGAAAACTTTTACCTTGCACTGTAACAACATAAATCTGCCCGATCTTTCCATCAGCCTGACATTCATGCTACCAGGGCAAGACAAAACAACTCAATTTGACGATAACACTTTGCTTAACAAATTGGTCACATCCACTCATGTAATTTATAAATTGAGCTGTTGGAAAATTTCAACAAAACCACATCACTAAAATGAGCTAGGCAAGCTCATTCCAAGGAGGGGGGCACAGGATATGTTTTTGTTGAAATTTTGTGAAAAAAAATAGAAATTTTGATATTGTGTGCATTGAGATAGTAAAGGGTTGAACAGTTCTTGCTCATAACATGGTGCACATGCAATTTTTCACCCAACTCATCTATCCAGGTTGGCAAGTGCTGCTCCAAATCCCAGATTTATCATGGAGAGTTTTAGCAAGTAAAGCATTAACACTTAACCTGTTGAGTAATTTTGAAGTATTTTTAATTAAATCTAGTCATGGCTGCTTCACAGAAGAGAATTCTGTTAAATATCCTCAAATTTTACTTATTTTAATGGCACAACAATATCTACCAGCAGCATGCAAGGAGTTAACCTTTTACCTTTTAGGGCTTGATGATGATACTTTCCCAAAAAAATTTGAACAATAATTTTTTTTAGATTTTTTGCCTAAAAAAAACAGTGTATGAATCCCCTCTTTGATGCAAGCTGAATGAGGCCATTCCAATGAGGAGGGGTCATAAGCAATGTTTCTGAGTCGAAAACTGAAAAATAATAAAACATGAAAGGCAATAAGTGTAAATAGCACTGGATAAAATAGCAGGTACATTGGTTAACCCTTTACCTAATGAATCAGTCGCATCACCCTGCAAAATTTCTAAACTGAGCATTTGAAAAAAATTAATTAAAAAGACAAAAGAAAATTGATAAATTTTTTAAAAGATGTATTGATAGTTATTTTGAGGGTTGAAATGACCTACAAGTGTAGTGCTTGAAGAGAAGGTATTGCTGAAAGACTTTGAGTAAAATTTCCAAATTCTGATAAAACCCCCAGAGTACTTGCATGCACTGGTGGTCCACTAGCTGTAACTTTGTAATTCTTATGTTTTTCTTAAGGAATTCTGAAGAAGTTGTTAGGTTGAAAATCCTTAATGTGGATGTTCAAGCAGCAAATCTACTCTCTCTGTCCTATACATGTATGAAACTTTTTAACTGGTACATGTAGAGAGCTGGAAGCCCATATGTGGGCTTTATTGTGAAGTGCTGGTACCACAATTTAAAGCTTCATATTCTGTGGATGTGCTTCATATTATCTTTGAAGTGATATTATTTTATCTGTTAGGAGTTGCCTTCTTATAATTTATGGGAGAGTGCCTATTGGTACTCTCCCATAAATTTTAACAAGGCAAAGATGCACAAAGGAATTCTATGGACCAAAAATAATTTAGCACTCTATCAGTTAGGAAAAAGAAGGCTTTCTAAAATTATGTGCAATAAGATTTACAAAAGGCAAGGAGCAATAAATTTCTTTAAGTACTGAATCAAAGAAAAGGAAACCAGAAAAAACAATGCTTGGCAGCAAACATTTTAACAAATTATGTGAGTAAATGGAAGCCAACTTGTTTACAAATGCACATGTACAAAGCAGGAATAAGATGACCAACAGGGACTTAATACGTAACTGACTGAGTAGAGATTTCCTTTTCAAAGCAACCAACATAAAAATTTTAAACAACTGAATGGGCTTTTTTTTAAATTAAGTGAAAACTTTTGTAAAATATATTCCAACCATATAGGAAGGGAGGCAACTCTATTTTTTTCCTACAAAGAGTCTTTACTTTCTTTGAATGGTAAAGCAAGACATTTTCTTTGTTGCATTTGATATGCTATTTTCAAGATATTCAGATACCTTCTGCGAATATTGTTTTATCCTCCTGATTGAAAATACAATTCTGAAAGATTTTTTCCATTATGAATTCTACCCCTTAAAATTATTTTTCAAGATTCAAAACTTTCAACCACAAATCTCCAAACCGGCCCACCAACATGAAGATGAAAACCACCGACCAGCAATAGACGTATGTACCAGTTATAACCATTATCACCATCTGTACCATTAAAGAATAATCCTGTTAATTGAATACAACTTCCAAACACAAAACCATTTGCCATACCTTCAGTACAAATCTGACTTAACTGCATATAGTTAATTTTTGGAGGAAGCCAGAGTACACAGAGAACCACCAAGCAGTGGCAAGCAACTGTCAGACTCCTCAACGTACCAACCCTGCACAAACAGGCTTAGCATTGGTTGAAGGCAAGTGCAACACTGACATGTGGTATGTCTTAGTACACAGTGCAACTGTGCTGTCCCCCCACCCCCCCCCCCCCCCCCAACCATGGACAATTGGGACAAAGTGCCTTACTCAAGGACACAACACAGGGGTTGAAGAATGGACCTTTTGGTTTGAAGTCCAATGCTGTAACCACTGTGCCACCGCACTCCTGCAAAAAGGTAATAGGGTAAACCCCTGTTTACTGAATAAGAAATCGTGGAATATGTTGAGAAATTATCGTGGTCATCACAAAATTTCCCTTAAATTCCTGCTATATGGCCTCAATACAACCAATACAGATAATTTAATCTATTGTATCTTGTTTGACAGAGTTCCGTGAGCCCTGTCAAACAAGATATAATAGAATAAATGCTCAGTCTATCTCTAAAATATCTCAAATTAATCTGAAGAATTTAAACAAAAGAATTTTTGTGCAAATGTTTTATTTCTATAACTAATTTCCAGAAATTTCGAACATAAACCTCCCTCCATTCCAACACAAGTTGCACAGAAAAAAATGACATGATTATTTCAAACCAATCATAAAATTGTTAACCCCTATTACCTAACATGAAAGGCAGACAACACTTTGCAAACAATATTCTTGAATAACAATTTTTTCATTTTATGGAGTCTAAAACATAGCTTCTGACTTCTCATTGGAACAAGCTCAATGAGCTTGCTCCAATGAGGGGTCATAAGCTATGTTTTTGTGACCAAGAATGATTAAAATAATGAAAACTGAATGGTGATTTTTGTGAACAGCACTGGCTGGATGTGGCCATTAAATTGGATAAAGGGTATGTATACTAACTTGGTAATTTACCTGACCAAATTTTTTTTATGTTTTTCAAGTTTGCATTGATAACAAAAATAGAGTATGTGGCAGCCAAAATAACCATCCCCAAGGACCTGGGAAAAAGATTTTTAGGCCTAAATAAACCTCTATTTTTCTGCAGTTTACAATCTTTTAACTCCCTTCACCCTGATGTCAAAATATCCACTTTTAAGTAGCCATTTTTCCCATAATACTACTGGGAATTTAACCAATTCAATCTTGTTTGACAGAGCTCAATGAGCTCTGTCAAACAAGATTGAATTGGTTAAATTTCCAGTTGCATTATGGGAAAAATTTGCACCCTGAACTTCAGATATTTTAACATCAGTGTGCAGGGGGTTAAGCTTTCCCTTCCTTTTTGACTGACTCACTGTATAATATTCTATCAATGATTATGATGATGGGAGCGCGGTGGCTCAGTAGGTAGAGGTGCAGGCTGCAACCGCGTTGTGTCCTTGGGCAAGACACTTCATCTTCATTGCCTGCATGGGGGCACGATGACGCCGTGTACTAAGGCGTACTGCACGTCGATGGTACGGATGTCTTCAACCAATCTAACCCTGCCTGTGCTGCAGTGCGGAGTTACGATGTTGGGGAGCTGGCAGCTGCTCGTCGTTGCTCGGTGGTTCTCTCCGGGTACTCCGGCTTCCTCCACCCGTAAAACTGTCACGGTCATGATTAGCCATTGTGCATAAATATATGACCTTAAACATCAATAAATAAATAATAAATATGATTATGATGATAAGTGAATTTGAGGATAAATGAGTGGATTCCCATAAATCAAGCAAAATAAAGCAGAAATACCTCTTTTAAATTCTCTCTCTGCAGCCAGATCTTGGTATGTTCCAGCAATTTTTCTAGCTGAATCATGTTTGAGGCAGTCTAAAGTTGCTCTTGGTTTAGTAGACATATAACAGTCCAAATGGTATATGTTAACTTATGAGTACACTTTAATGCAACAAACAATTACAAAATACATGTTACTTTGGTAGAGCATTACACCAGACAATACATTATTTCCATATAAATTAAATTAACACATTTCACACAGATAAAACGCAAAAGGCTTCAGAAAGAAAATCTAACTCTCGTGTTCTTTAGGTCTTTCAGTGTCTGGTTTAACCCTGAACCCAATGCAGCAGAAATCAAATTTTTCTATTATATTGCCCCACAAAGTAGATCTTCTGTTTCTCAGACCATTTTTTGTAAAAATACATGTGGGTGGACGGTTTATTGTTTTATTTTTGTAATTATTTCTTTGCCATCAAAATTTCATGTTCTTGGTTTGTTTTATGTTTTAGGCCTCATACTCTACAAAATAGCATGGATGGTGGTGTATTTTGTCCCTTGAGTGCAAGAAGGCTTTGCAATGCTTCACTTGTTGCACTCACAGGAAAAATTATCAATTTTATTAACTTGGGTAAAATATCAAACATAAACCATCTAATTTTTATTTTTTTAAGTTTGCAATGGTTATAAACAGAGAGCATGCAGCAGCCAAAAGGACCAAACAGGAAGGCCCGAGCAACAGATTTTTAACCCTTTTTTTGGCCTAAATACTATTTTTTCAAATTTAAAAAAAAAAATTCAACAAAACCATATCACAAAAGCATGCCTCCTACTTCTCAATCAGATTGTGATCTGGTGCTGACACAGTTATACTGGTGGATTAAGTCTTGAGATTTCAAAAATAAGATTTAGTTGAAAAAAGAAACAAAAGACCTCAAAGACTCTACAGCTCAGCTCAGGGTCACTGCTTTTTGGAGGCTGCTAAATACAGGATAAATATGCACCTGGAACTTAAGCACCCCCAGAAATGTTTCATGACAGTGAAGTTGCTGTTACTGATTATTATGTTTTAATGATTGCTATGTCTTGCAGTATATTTCATCTCGTGAAACATGATTTTTCTGGTTGATAGCGTACCCCAAACACATCCCCTCATCCACGTGAAACATGCTACCCACGAATGTCACAAAAAACACTATCATCCACATGCAATATCTGGGTATAAAACAAAAAAAATTGTCACTTCTTTTATCAGTAACTGTTGACATGGCAAGAAGGAGACAGGCAGAGGCACTAAGATTGCAAAATTGTTGGCATGCATGCAACAGGCATGTCATTCAAAACTGTTGGAAGGCAACTTGGCTATCATCATTCTGTCATCAGCAGACTTGTCCGAAAAAATAACAAAAGATGTTAAGGACCGACCAGGGCCTGGACAACCCCGAAAGACCTTTCTTCGGGAAGATCGGAGTCTGGCACTACTCGTTAGGCATGAACCCTTTGCTTCAAGTGGGGTTTTGAAACACCTTTGGCTCCCAAAAGGGCGTTTGTGCAACAGAATTGTCCGGAATTGTCTCAAAGTGCTGGGTATAAGGTCCAGAAGGGTCATCAAGTGTCCAGCTCTGTCTGATCAGCATCAAAGACAACATTTGGTGTGGTGTATAGCATGACAACACTGCAATCTCAGGACATGGAGGAGAGTCCATTGGTCAGACGAGAGTAGGTTCCTCCATCACGTCACAGATGGTTGAATGAGAGTGTGGAGGCATAGAAATACTGCTTACATGTCCAGGAACATCAGACATACTGTTCCTTATGGTGGAGGACAAGTAATGGTCTGAGGATGCCTCTCTCATTATTGTAAACTTGATATGGTGAGTGTACATGGGAATCTCAATGGCCATCAGAACATCTGGGACATTCTCAATCCGGTTGTCATGCCTCATTTTGACCACCACCCATTGGCTACTCGCCCTGTATTCATGGACAACAATGCAAGGCCACATCGTTCCCATGCTGTGAGAGCATTCCTTCAGAACAACGCTATTACAACACTACCTTGGTCTGCAATGAGCCCTGATCTGAATCCGTTAGAACACATCTGGGACTTTCTTGGATGCCGTGTACAAGCAAGGGATCCACCTGTACAACATTTGGCCAAATTGGAAGCTGCATTGCATGAGGAGTGGCAGCAGTTGCCTCTGGACTGTATCAGAAGGCTCACTGGTGGCATTAGGAGGAGGGTTCAGGCTGTCATCCGGGCATTTGGTGGATACACTCGCTGCTAACATCAGACACTGCTATAGTGTTCAGGACATCACAAGTTACATTTTTTGTCAGTAATTACTGGCATGGTTTTATCATGGACCATTCCAGCACCATACTTGTCGAGAGAACATTTTTCCATCAAAAACATTAGTGACAGATATGTGTAATTACAGTAGAACCTGTCTTGAGAGACCGCCCTTTGGGCCACACAAAAGTGGGCTCTCAAGACAGGTGGTCTCTTATAACAGGTTTCAGGTTTTCTCAAGTCAGTGAATAACCAACCACAAAATTCAGAAATGGAGAAGAATTGATTTTTGTAATTACTTTGTAGTTGTTCTTTTTAATGAAGTTTTTGTAACAAATTGAAATGAACTGTTATAAAAATTATAAAAATAAATTAGTGTTGAAAATCTTCATTGAAGATTTTCAACACTAATTTATTTTTATAATTTTTATAACAGTCCATTTCAATTTGTTACAAAAAGATTTTCAACACAAATTTATTTTGATTCCTATCTCACATTTCAGGTATGTATGAAATTGTTTATTCAGCAATAATCCTAATCTTTTCACAGGGGTCTTATAAAAACATCTCAATCTTTAATGAGTTAGCAACTGAAACCCAATTAAGAGCTTTTAATACTTTTAATTATGTTAGTATAACCACAATGGATTTTCCAATTCCAGAACAGGTAAAAAGTTTTCAGTCTTCAAATGGGCGGTCTCTCAAGACAGGTCCATTATGGCATAAAAATACAAGTTGGTACCAGGTCACAGTGGTCTCTCAAGACAGTTGGTCTCTCAAGACAGGTGGTCTCCCATAGCAGGTCCATTATAGAGTAAAACCAATCGGTGCCTGGTAGATGTGGTCTCTCAAGACAGGTGGTCTCTCAAGACAGTGGTCTCTCAAGACAGTGGTCTCTCAAGACAGGTTTTACTGTAGTGCCATTAAAATGCTGCATATTTTCATCAATGTGTTGTCATTCATTTGTCAATAGACCATTCTTTCTGCAAACAATCAGTTTTGGACATCTTAAAGATAGCATGGACGTAATGACAGTTTCTATTAATACAACTGCGAAAAAGTACAGGGGGTGCTTAATTAAGTTCCAGGTGTATATAAGACAAAGAGAGAAAATAAGTGGCAAGGTTACCTTGCATTCTCACCTATTACAACCTGGCTCAAATGGGATGATATTAAATTCACAGATACTACTCACAAATTTACATTTCTGGATAAGAAAATGTCACGAAGAAATGGCATTATTGACATTTGATGCATAACTGTGATCTTGACCTAGGTGTATGGAAGGTAAATTTGATGCACAACACATCGACAATTAATTTTTGTGCTACAAAGAAATTATGGTTTGGACAGGGAAATTCTCACCAATAAAGGTGTTTTCACATTTGATAGTCAACTGTGACCCTGACCTTTGGCTGTGGAATCTATATGTGGTGCATACACGACACATCATCTACTGCTGATATTTATGGGTGAGAAGTTTCATCCATTTGTGCCAAATTGTGGAGAAGTTGTGGTATGACAAAAAAGTTACTAAGAAATTGCATTATCAACATTTGACATATTACTGACCTTGACTTGGATTATGGAATGTAAATGTGTTGTACCATAAACTGTCTACTGATGATATATACGTGTAAGAAATTTCATCAAGTTATGTCAAGAAGTAAAGAAATTGTGGTCTTGACAAACAAAATGTTGACTTTGGATGGATGGATGCTGGAGATGCAGAGTTATGACCTTGTCCTTGGAGTTTGAAATGTAAAATAGATCTTTGATGCATTAACAACAAATGGTATAGATGTGCAAGGAGTTTTATCCAGTTAAGTCAAGAAGTAAAGATATTATGGTCTGGTCTGTAGAATGTCACTAAGAAAGCTATCTTTAGCATTTGACACTCAACTTTGACCTTGACCTTGGGATATAGAATATAAAAGTGGTATGCAGCACACTGTCTACTGATGATATATATGTATCAGAAGTTTCATCAATTTATGTTATGTAGTGACGAGTTATGGTCTGGACAAGAAATGTCACCAAAGAAACGACAAAATATTAACATTTGATGCATAAATATATTTACTTATTTATTTACATGTATTGGCGTTCAATCATTTACTACATCTTTGGCTCCATCATGATTTGACACATAACTGTGACCATAACCATGGGATATGGAATGTCAAGTGTGTGCGATGCGCTGTCTACTGATGATATATATGTGTAAGAAGTTTCAACAAGTTGTAATGGCCCGGACAAACAAAATGTTGAGGATGTATGGATGATGGATGGATGACTGACTGACAACTCAGTGTTAGAAAAGCTCTGCTGGCTTTGTCAGAGTGGGGCTAAAAATAAGCATATGTAGCATCTCAGATTTAATGTTCTTGAAATTCTGTTGTGACAGGTGGGTTTTACAGTTTTGTGATGGGTGAGGGTGGGGAATCATGTTGAGAATTTCAACTATGTCATAAACACAATCTGATAAAAAAATTTCTGTCCATTTTTATAATCAAAGTACTGTTTTAGGCAGATTATGGGACCACAAACTCACTTGATTTGTATAGTAAATGTGCCTTAAAGGTTAGTACTTGCTTAGTTTCTTATTGGCAGAGATATCAGCCGAGGTAACCTCATATCAGCCTGATAATGAAGGTCGAAAGCTGATCTGAAGTTACTGAGGGCTGATATCTTGGCAAATAAGAAACTAGCCAAGTATTAACCTCTATATTTATTAAACCAAAACAAATAATTTCAAAAAATTCTCAGATCTCTTACAGTTTTAAAAACAGTGCTATTGTTTCTCATTCTTTTCACAAAGTCCAAAGAGTCTCTTTCTCCTAGTTCAGCTATCCAAATGGCTTGGCTTCCCCACTGGGAAAGCCGCTCCATTCAGATAGCCAACACCTCCCCCTTCCCCCTCTACTTGCTACAAGGCAAATCCATACAGCTGAAATAATTTCATTTCAAAGATAACATGACGTACACCCACAGAATATGAAGCTTCTGAATTGATGTACCTGCACTTCAGAATAAAGCCCAAACTGGTAGCACTCTACCAGTTAAGTAAAGGGTAAAGGCATGCCTGCACAGATGGAGCAAATCACATTTACACCCCCATTCTCACAATCGGTCATCTTCATGATGCTTACAACCACAGATAATCCATAACACATTTGAAAAGGCCATAAAATACTGGTACTCTCAAATCAAGTTAGAGGTATCAATGAGGTTCAGAATTGAAAAAAAAACCCAGTGAATGGCAATTTTTGTGTACAAAGTGTTATGGATAATGGGTCAGCTTGACAGATGAAGAGTTAATGTTTGTACATGTAGGTCAACAAATCATCTTTGTGTTGTTAACAAGTAACTTGTGTCATTTAGATATACAAAGCATAAGCAATATTCCGACACATAGAAGTTTAATGGATTCAGTTAAAAACTTGAGAATATTGTATTGATTTAAGTTGTATACATTAAAAAATTCAAAAGATTTTAATTGATAATTTCAAAGAATGTCTTGTCTAATTCCAGCAGGCTAGAGTACACATGTTAACACATTTATACAACAGTTGGAATCAAAAGTTGTCATAGCTTGGTAAACAGATGACAACGTAAATTTTATGGGTAAGTGAATGTGTATTTGAACCTGGAGGTCTATTAACCGAAACTTAGCTTCTGTTTTGTGTGCTTAGTTACTCTTTAAACTAAAATAACTCTTACATTACTAGAAGTTGACACCATGAAAGAAAAAAATTTCTTGGAATGACTGAAATTTTTACCCTTTGCAAGATAATGAAATTTGAATGACTATGTTAGTGCTGTGTGATGACTGGGCAATATGGTTGATATGTAAGGAACACAAAGCATAAAGCATGGTGGCCCAGTGGTTATTGGTTGGTTATTGGTGTTTAAGGTCACATACTTATGCACAATGGCTAATCGTGACTGTGACAGTTTTACGGGTGGAGGAAGCCGGAGTACCCGGAGCGAACCACCGAGCAACGACGAGCAGCTGTCAGCTCTCCAACATCGTAACTCTGAACTCTGCACCGCAGCACAGGCAGGGTTAGATTGGTTGAAGACATGCACACCATCGACGTGCAGTACGCCTCAGTACACAGCATCATCGTGCCCCCATGTAGGCAATCGGGGTGAAGTGTCTTGCCCAAGGACACAACGCGGTTGCCGCAGGTGGGATTCGAACCGAGGACCTCTCGGTTTGCAGCCTGCACCTCTACCAACTGAGCCACCGCGCCCCCTGGCCCAGTGGTTAGAGCATTGGACTTCAACCCTTTCCCTAAAACGAAAAGCAGACGACACTCGCAAACAAAAACATAGCTTATGACTCTTCATTGGAACGAGCTCATTGAGCTTGTTCCAATAAGGGGTCATAAGCTATGTTTTTGAGACAAAAATTTTTTTTAAAATAACGAAAATTGAATGGTGATTTTTGTAAATAGCGCTGGCTGGTTTTGGCCGTTACATTGGGTAAAGGGTTAAACCAAATCAATGGTTCGATCCTGACCAGCAGTAACTGCATAGTATCCTTGGGCATGACACATAATCCCGAATGACCATGTGGGGGGCACGGTGGTACTGGGTACTAAGGCATATATGTACTGCATCAATGGTGCACTTGCCTTCAACTGTTGCTAACTCTGCTTGTGCAGAATTACTACACTGGTGAGTATGACAGTTGCTTGCCATTGTTTGGTGGGCGGTACTCTGGCTTCCTTCAGCATAAAACTGTCCAACATGATGTGACAATAGCTGTTAAATAGAACCATTCAGTTGTGAAAATTTTGCCTCGGTTTCAGTGTCGCTTGTGACAAGAGTCAAGATTCAGTTGAAATGGAAAATTACAAATTTACAATATAAATATGGAATCTGGAAGTACGTTTATTTGAAACAAGCTGAGTTTTATCCAACTGACTCCCAAGTAGTTTTTTGACAGTTCTGTTATTGATTGTTTTGTATATTCTAACAAACACATGAAGTGTAAAAGAATGGGATTCATTGTTGGAGTGGAAACCCCACACCAGGGCTGTTTTCAGTGGCAATCCACTCTCTGTGTACATTTATTACTTCAAGTTACATGCTTGACATGTCGATCTTGCAAAGATTTTACCCTTAAACGTACATGTATTTTATGACAAAATTTCATGCCAACTGCATTGTCAGTGGTAAAGTATATTGTACCCGCTAAACAGGAGCGCTGAAATCATCAGAAGTGCACTAGTGGAAACGACAAACTGAGAAAGTCAGAGTATTTGTATTTATTTCATATTTTACATGTACCAATGCCAAGGGTTGGGGGGGGGGGGGGGGTGAATGGGGTATAATGCTGTAGATTGGTCTATAATCACCAAACAAATAAGCAACACAATTACTGGCCATACAGGGGTGATATCTAAAGCTTTATATAAATCATCATTGAGTAGATCAAGGTGCCAACTGCAATACTACAGGCAGCGAGTTTGATCCACCGGTCTGACCTCCTCAACAAGATGTCATGCAACAACCCAGATCCTTTCACTGTAGTGATAATAGGTTTATTATATGACTTATAGTTCAACATCACATGTCAACGATAACATTAACAATTCCCCCAACCTTTTTTGGGTAAATTGGATTGAAGTGAAAAAGAACTATTTTTGTAACAGGTGCACAAAACAGAAATCCCCCGATGCGCATGAATACAATAAAGAAATATCATGAATATGACAAAAAACCCAGACTGCCATTTGACTGCACACATTCCAGCAGAGAGTAAAGTACTCACTGTCACCAGGAACAGCTAATTATGCGAAGTCGAACGCACCCATAAACAGTCTGTCATACTATAGTGATACGGAATCAGATTCCACACTGTGAATTTTCTGAGGACCAGGAAAAGATCATCAAACAGTAGTGATATTTAGCGGTTAAATTACATAGTTATATAATAAATATGCACAATGTCAATATATTGAGTTCCACATTACAATTTATGATATGTTGTAAACTCTCAGTCCC
Source organism: Pictodentalium vernedei (assembly GCA_031216915.1). Taxonomy (NCBI): domain Eukaryota; kingdom Metazoa; phylum Mollusca; class Scaphopoda; order Dentaliida; family Dentaliidae; genus Pictodentalium; species Pictodentalium vernedei. Next base: position 507,688,749 of record CM062297.1, on the reverse strand, counting down.
AACTCATATCCAGAATTGAGTGTCCTTTTTGATACCCTGGCCTCCATGCCTGTGGATGCTTCTGACTCCCTTGCCAGTGAAATACATGTATCTTCGAGAACATTCCATTCCTAATTTTTTTTCACTGGTTCATATAATACTAGTAACTCTGGCATTAACCATTAAAGACTTAAAGCACAGATGTCAAGATATAAAAATTGCAAACTCCACTCTTTTCTCACAAAGCAACTAGAAACATTACAAATCAATTTTGTTTGACAGAGCACATTGAGCTTTGTCAAACAAGAATGAATTGGTTAAATTCCTTGTTGCATCATGAGAAAAATGTGCTGTTAGAATTTTTTTTATTTTGACAATGTGTAGGGATTAATTGTTATAATGATCTCACACTGAACTTTGCAAGAACTGATGTAACAAAGTGTATTATCAGTGAAAAAAAAATTGTGGTTGAAAATTCTTGCAGATATCCTGAAATTTATTTTACAGAATAAGTTTAATCTAATTATAATCTGTGCTCTGTTCAAGAAAATATTTTCTGGCAAACCAAACAAATCAAAAAAATGAATGAAGAAGAAAAAAAGCCACTCCTGCTTACAAAAACAATATCAACTACTTCTTTCAACAACTATGGCAGGCGTGCAGTGGTAGAGATGCAGGCTACAAGTTGAGAGGTCCTCAGTTTGAATCCCACCTGCAGCAACCACGTTGTGTGCTTGGGCAAGACTCTTAATCCCAATTGATGTGTGTGGGGGGTGGGTGGGAATGGTGGCATTGTGTACTAAGGCGTACTGCACGTCGATGATGCCCTTGTCTTCAACCAATGCTAACTCTGCTTGTGTGGAGTTAGTATGTTGGGGAGTCTGGCAGTTGCTTGTGGCTGCTCGGTGGTTCTCTCAGGATACACCAGCTTACACCACCCATAAAACTGTCCAACACGAGGTGACCCTGGCTGTCGAAAGTGTCCTTAAATGCCATTAACTAAATAAATAAATAACTACAGCAAGACACTTTAACCCTTTACCTAACACATTGGCTGCATCCACCAGAATAAATACAGCAGTTGAAAAAAATAACTTTTTCAAAAAATTTTAACAAAACCATATCATGTGACCCCCTCATTGGAATGAGCCCACTGAGCTTGTTCAAATGAGTGGGGCACATATGTTTTTTTTTAAATTTTTTGAAAAAATTAAAATAAAACAATTAAAATAATAAATTTGGATATTGTATGCATTGGGTAAAGGATTAAAAATGTTGATACTATAATAATAACAGAATTTTCAAGGGCTGTAGCAGTGTATACTTTTATCAGCCCACAAGAATGATTATTTATTTATTTATTGGTATTTAAGGTCACATATTTTGGCACTAATTGTGACCACTACATGGATATAAAGTCAAGTTCAGCCAATTGTTTATATCCACGATGGCCATCTTAGAGGACTTTCAACCCCAAGCATTGAACAACAGTGAACAAAATTATTGGAACCAATAAAATGTGGCTTCCCAGAAAAACTTTTCATTGCTATCACTACACTTATTACAATGTTGGTAGTCCAGCAGCTGTATCACATATATCAAGCCACTATTTAAGTTATTCTATTTAGCCCTTTACCCAAAAAGGAGCTCTTTCCAATGAGGGGATTACATGATATGGTTTTGATTAAAGTTTTTGAAAGATAAATTTCTTTCTACTGACAAATTTGTTAGGTGAAAGGTGAACATTCTAGTACACATCTGAAAATATTGAACACCCTTGGGAGTGTTAATATTTCTGAAAATTGATCATTATTTATTCATTTTTGGGGGTTTAATGACACTTTTGACAGCCATCACCTCGTGTCGGACAGTTTTTCAGGTGGAAGAAGTCAACGTACCCAGAGAACCACTGAGCAATGGCAAGCAACTGCCAGACTCCCCCACATGCTAACTCCACACAAACTAGGTTAGCACTGGTTGAATACAAGTGCATCATCGACGTGAAGTACACATTAAAGCACGGCGCCACTGTGCCCCCAAGTGGGCAAGTGGGATGAAGTGCCTTGCCAAAGCAGACAATGCAGTTAGCCCTGGTGGTCATGGTGGGGATCAAACCGTGGACTTTTTGCTTTGAAATTCAATGCCGTAACCAATGAGCAACTGCACTCCCCACTCTCATTAATTGAATAGTCTTTTAACCCTTTACCCAACAAACAGGATATCAAAATTTATTATTTCAATTAAGAGTTTTTTTCAAATTTAAAAAAAAATTCAACAAAAGCATACCATGTGAAACCTCACTGGAACAAGCTTGTCGAGCTTGTTCCAATGAGGGGGTCACATGATATGTTTTATAGACCAATTGGCCTCAGTTCATCCATGACACTGGCATTTAATCCGTTATATCTTGTTTGACTGAGCTCAGCCAATGAACCTCCGGTCACTCCGGCGATATGTTTTGAATATGATATCCTTACTATGGTCACAGTGCATAGATTAACGCGCAGATTGATGAACTATTTGTGTGCATTTCGTGACAGGACTTCTAGTTTTAACTGTACCTCAAGAAAGTGACCAAATCTGTTACTTGCATACTCCTGTTACATGCAACTGATTAATTCTCACTGGCAAAGTGGCTATTCAATTACATGTAATAAGGTTCTAATGTACATGTACCTACATTGTGTGCCAGCCATTTCAAAGTTCTCACATCCCAGGCATTGTTTAAAACTGACCAAGTTTTGTTACATGTAACTCCTTGAATGCTGCTGGTGGGTATTCCTGCCCAGGACCGGATTTCTCTTTCCCATGAAATCAGTATAATTTGTGCACATTTAATCAAATTTCATCCCTTAAATTAATTAGATTTTTTCAATATTGATTTACTGAGTTAAATGTACATAAATGTTTCATCAAATCTTATGATGGCTGCTTCAAAGCAGCCATTACCAGATTTGTGAAAAATATTTTTAAAATACTCAGTGGGTTAAATTAACTCTTAGAAGCCGGGAGTTTTCTTGCCTGTGATGTAATACGGCAGGTAATCTGGCTGTGACGGTTCAGCCATCTTTGGGCTGGGGGAGAATTAAACACTGAGTAGGTGCTTCTAGTCAAGTGTTGTCTGCCCGAATGGGCAAACAGCACTTGACTAGAAGCACCTGCTTTAGTGTAAGTTTTTCGCCGTATGTCATGTTCAATAAATTCATTCTAATTCCCCGGCTTTTAAGAGTTAAGAGTTAAACCAGCAAAACAGAAACTAATATTCAATACACTACTATTTATTTATTTATTTATTGGGGTTTAACAACACTTTTGACAGCCTGGGTCACCTCGTCAGACAGTTTTACTGGTGGATGAAGCCGGAGTACCCGGAGAGAACCAATGAGCAATGGCGATCAACTGCCAGACCCCCAATATACTAACTCAGCACAGGCAGGGATAACATTGGTAGAAGACAAGTGCATCATCGATGTGCAGTACACCTTAGTACACAGTGCCTCCATGCCCCCACGTGGGCAATTGGGATGAAGTGCCTTGCCCAAGGACACAATGCAGTAACCCCTGACAGGGATCAAACCATGGACCTTTCAGTTTGAAGTCAATGTCGTAACCATTGAGCCACTGCGTACCCCAATACACTACTGATTGGAAGAATCTGTACATGTACATGTACATGTACAGTAATCACAGGACTATTCACATGTATATCCTTGCTTTTCTTGATGAATTGTATCAGTACAAGTAGTTATACAAAATGAAAGCTTGAAAAATTGGAGAGCATTCCATTAGATTAAAATGTCATGGGGATATAGTGGAGCCCTGTTAATTGACACCCACTTCACCAGTGAAAATTATTCAATTAACCAGGATATGGTCACTTTCCTGCAGTCTTGTGATGAACTGAGCTCATCCCCCCCCCCCCCCCTCCATAGATGCTGTATACCAAATATGAAAGAATCCAAAAAAGATTTTTTTTTAAAGAAATTTTCTCATATTGCACTAAGTTAAAATTTGGGCTCCCATAGGAAGCCCAAATATTAACCCAGGTACTCAATTTGAACAAACTTGAATCTGACGGGTGAATATGAAGAAGAAGATTTTTAAAGAAATTTCCTCATATAGCACTAAGTTAAAATTCTGGCCCCCATAGGAAGCCCAAATATTAACTGAGGGACTTGATTTGAACAAACTTGAATCTGACCATCGTAACAATGATGTATAGCAAATATTAAAAGATTCTGACTAGTGGGTCTGAAGAAGAAGATTTTTAAAGCTGATTTCCCCATATTGCCCTAAGTTAATATTTGGGCTCCTGTATTGAGCCCAAATATGAACCAAGGGACTTAAGTTGAACACACTTGTATCTGAGCCCCCCCTATGGATGCTGTAGACCAAATATCGAAAGATTCTGATCTGTGGTTCTGGAGAAGGAAATTTTTTTAATTTTTGCAAATCTGCTGACTCGGCATTTTTTTTTGATGCCCCCTACAGAACACCCTGACACAACTGATGGAAATTTTTTTTAACCATTTCAGTTTGCAGGTCCTAAGGATGCTTCATACCAAATAAAATTTCTCTGTTTTGTGTGGTTTGGGAAATATGGGCGTTTGAAAATATTTCTATTTTTAGCTCCTGGAGTTCCCTCGGGGGACACATATATTTTTTGACATGGATCAAGTGCTTATGACTCAATAATTACCACATACCAAATTTGGTTAAAATTGGACATCAGTTCAGAAAATATCAATTTTGGGTGGGACCAAGAACCTTGCTCCTCCCATTACAAAAGCAAACATCGCTCCATGAACTTTGTTTGAACAAACTTGATACTACACTTCAAAAGGAAGCTCCATACCAAATATCAAGTAATTGTACCCACTGGTTCGTGAGAAAATTCTAACAAAAATTATTAGCATTTTCCTCCACCCCCTTCCTGTGGAGCATGACAACTTTATTTGAACAAACTTGAAATGACAAAGGACAATGCACATCAAATTTGGTTCAATTCAGCCCAGTGTTTTCTGAAGAGAAGTCAATAATGTAAAGTTAATGCTGGGTGGACAGACGGATGGAAAGTGATTAGTAAAGCACCTCCCCCCGCCTCCCAAAGCATTGCTCACGTGAGCTAAAAATGAAAGCCTTCCTCTCTCATTGATTTGAAAAATTAGTTGTTTGAGAACCAATTGTATTTTTTTATTTGGCCTTACTGCTAACTTATTTCTGGTACAAGGACCTCTGATAGGCAGTTATCAGATAAATTAACTCTGGAATAGCATTTATGCTTTCAAGAAGAGAAGGGCAATATACCAAACAACTGAACTGATAACGATATCATGGGGTTACCGAAAAAATGAACCAAACCAAGCACTGAATATCAAAACCATCTTCAGTTTTGTTAACCCTTTATGGCTGGGCAATTATCCTGAATTCCCACCAGACTACAACCTATACATTTCCAGTTGCTTAGCAATGATTGTCTATTGCCAGCAGGACCTCCTAATGATGGCATGTTAAAGGAACATGCCCTATATCGCAAAAACCTGAAATAGGTCTTTACCCCTCTGCACACTGATGTCGAAATAGCAAAATTTCAAGCTGCAAATTTTTCCCATAATGCAACTCAGAATTTAACCAATTCAAGTTTGTTAGAGCTCAATGAGAAAAAAGAATGCCAATGTTGAGCTCACTGATATTGGCATTGTAGCAATGTGGTAGTATGATACAAGAACAACTTATTTTGTATCTTTTATGGAGTCAATTCCCCTTTAGCACTATCAGAAAATCTAAATCAAGTCAGACACCGAATACTGAACCAATACTGTGGTATACTCTCCAAAATATACCGAAACTGATACCGAACTCAAACTTTCAGTACTACCCATCTCTACTTTGAAGAGACCGAATGATGTCATTCACATCACCACTACTTCTATAAGATTCCAGAAAGTCAAATGGGTGCATGAGTTACAAGTACATGGACACATAGGGGCTACAAAGCCTACAAGGTCTTTGAATTTGTGAAATGGTGATGGAATTGAAACCAATATCAGAGTATACATGCACATGTATATAGACAAACAGTTCAGTTTGAAAGCAAGATATTACAAGCTACTAGCTATCTACATGACATTTGCAGTTTGCACAGTTCCCTAATATTTATCAAACCGATATTACTATGGGTAGCATATATTGATTAATTAGCCCATTGGTATAAAATAATATTACTCTTGTCACTCAGTTTTACAACAAAGATGATGGGAAAACACAATGAAAGTGTCAATGACACTGTAGCTTAACTTGTCTGTGTGTTATGTTTGATGAAATGGATAATGTTCAATATTTATGAAAGGATTATGAAATAAGACAAGAATTGTGATAATTGGGAATATGTTAATATCTGCATGTGGCCCTCACAGTTTATGTATATCAACGAAAGTTACCAATTTACAGTGAAATTATTCCCAATCAAGTCATCCTATCAAGTTACAATGAAATCCCTTCATACATACAGCCTGTAGACTGTGCTAAAGTCTGCAGGCTGTAGTTATGAGGCTTTGGGCCTGTGTAGACATCTGTGTAGACATCTTTGATGACCGATCACAACCAAAAAGGCATGTGCTCATCTAGACATTATACTGAGTCATCCTACCAGATTTCAATGAAATCCCTTCATAAATATGACATGTAGTCCGTGCTAAAGTTTTTCGGGTTTTGGGCTCAGGCAGCCGACATGGTTGAATGATTGCGACCAAACAGGGACGTTCTCATCTAAGCATTTTCTGGAGTCATCCTACCAAGTTACAATGAAATCCCTAAATATGACCTACAGACTGTGCTAAAGGTTTTTGGACTTCGGGCCCCTATAGCCATCACAGCTGACCAATCGCGACCAAAAGGGGACGTTATTATCTAGACATATGGAATCAACCTATAAAGTTACAAAGAAATCCCTCCATAAATACAACCTGCAGATTGTGCTAAAGGTTTTCAGGTTTTGGGCTTGGGCAGATGTCATGGCTGAACTAACGTGACCTAAAGGGGACGTTCTCATCTAGACATTATCTGGAGTCGACCTACCAAGTTACAATGAAATCCCTTCATAAATATGAACTACAGACTGTGCTAAAGGTTTTCGGGCTTCGGACCCCTGCAGCCATCACAGTTGACCAATCACGACCAAAAGGGGACGTTCTCATCTAGACATTATATGGAGTCAACCTACCAAGTTACAATAAAATCCCTCCATAAATACAACCTGTTGACTGTGCTAAAGGTTTTGGGCTCTGACAGTCGTCACAGTTGACAGATCGCGACCAAATGGGGAAGGTCTCATCCAGACATCATACGAAGTCATCCTACCAAGCTACAATGAAATCCCTCCATAAATACGACATGTAGACTGTGCTAAAAAGTTTTTGGGTTTCGGGCTTGGGCAGCCGTCACGGTTGACAGATTATGACCAAAAGGGGACGTTCTCATCTAGATATTATACAGTGGCATCCTACCAAGTTACAATGAAATTTCTTCATAAATACAACCTGTAGACTGTGCTAATGGTTTTCGGGCTCGGGCAGCCATCACGATTGACCAATAGCGACCAAAAGAGGCCATTCTCATCTAGACATGACCTCAAACCTGTATAGGAAATTTTGTGACAATCGGATAAGAACTACGGGGTGTAGCCTGTGCTAAAGGAAAATGTGAACAGACTCACAGACTTCCACATGTGTGATGGCAATAGCTTATCTTAACTTTGTCAAGTTAAGCTAAAAACAACAAAAAAACAAAAGAATTACAATAGCAAATACACTATCAAGACAACACTGATATATTAAGTTACCTCTTCATCATCCTCGTCAAACTAAAAAAACACAACATTTATTGATTTAATGAGGTGCTTCCATCTTCTAAAAATGACACTGTAAAGTAAAAAGACTACAGTTCTCTCCCGCACCCCCCTCCCCCACCCGATGAGTCATTTTTTCATAATGGCCACATTCCTCCATAGGCATTTAACCCTTAAGTCCTAAGATTAATTGTTTGTTAATAATTACCATATATACATGTACATGTACACAGATGCAGATGACTTAACACTGTCTCAACATTATTATTTGCTGCCTGTACACTCGTGGTGAACATTTGGTACACCAAGCTACTATGGGTATATTCTATATGTACACAGCTGACTTAACTGTACAAATGTAAAAGCACTGTCAAGGTAAAAGCTTCCTTCAAGTAGAGTTCTCAAGGAAGAATACACTTGGGACAACTTTTTCAGACCAAAACAATAGGGGCAATTTGTTGCTGTATGGGGGCATAAGAGTTCAATTCCACCAAACTCACACTGGTAACCAATGTCCTCAAATTACATGTTCCTAAATTTAGGGCATAACACAGAGTATGATTTGTTGTGAATGCTTTGGTAAATTCCATTTTTGTTGAAATGATTCAACCTGGAAAGGCCTGGAGATTAGTATACATCTTTGCAACTTAACGGCAGTTTTCATCCTGTGGATTTACAGTTGTTTCTACATGTAAGCAAGACTTGACTACCCAGATTGGCAGTCAAGACTTCCCTAGAAACAACTGCAAAGGTTCTTTGTGTACCCAGCAATACTTAGAGACTGCATGTTGGAGATCATCTTCAACCAATTACCAAAATCGGCTGCTGACTGCTTACTAGTTATTTGAGCTCACAATCGGCCGATTCTGATGCCAATTATGATTGTTATTCAGTGCATTACTAGACAAGTCGAGACATGAATTAAATCCATTAAATTGAATATATTTTACAGTGTTTAAAGACTACCACCTACAATTGGGCATACTTGTGGCAATTGCATACCAGTTGCACTCACTTGGGCAGTACATGTGGCTCTCACGCAGAGCCATATGTACCGCCCAAGTGCATGCGACTGGTAATTTTACTGTGACTTGAGTCAATGGGTTGCAACCTTCACATTTCTGGTATGAACTGGTGACTGCCGCAAGTACTCTCAACTGTAAGCATTACATATCGTTTAACTTGTATATCCTATAAAGGGGCGTCTAGAGAGGTTAAGAATACACATTGTGGTTGTTACTTAACTTTATTGAAGGGTTTCATTGGCATCCATTTACATCAACAGCTGAATAATTTAGGAAGATAACAAAAGATCTGTTGCCATTGTCTTCCGATTGCCCACAATCAGCCAATTGTGGTGGCTGGTTCCAATCATCGGTTGAACACTAGTTGGGGCATCTGTTCTGTTGCAGTAAACAGTGATCAGTTGGAAGGTTCCATAGTGTTAGCAGATATTCTGAGGTACCAACACAGCCCGGAAAATCCAGGAAATGGCATTTCATACAGTCAGTATTGAAAACGGGAGGCCTGGGGTGCTCACCTGATAAAGTTTCTAAAGAATAATTTAAGGCCCCATTCAGCATCTATGACTAGTTAACACTACATGCGAATGAAATCAGTTAATTATTTGTAACTCTGTTGTCCTGGTTAAAGGATTTACATGCAATAAGCTATTAACTGGAAATAGAATGTTTTCATTTTTGGAATTTGGAAACATTTTTTAAAACATTTCCACAATCCAGTCATTCCAGTGTAAGTATTTCCTTCCATTAGTTCCTTCACTTTTGCACCCTATGTAACCTATAACCAACTAACCCTTTGCATTTTACAGCTTTAGTCAGAGTATATTTTCATGTACATGTAGTGTGTGATAGGGCAGCCTATCAACTAATCCTATGCAATGCCCATGCATGCCTGTAGATTTGAGGCGAATGGCCATTTGGGTCATGTGGAGGTTATCAAAATTGAAAAACAAGCAAGTGAAAAATGGGTCACGCCAAATTGTCGTGGGATCACACAAAAATTTCCCAAGTTTAATGATTCAGTATGACTGAATGGTGAAATGATGTTGAACGTCAATAAATGTCAGCTGCACAGGTGTTTGCATCAGTCTGTAGTATAGCTGATGTTGGCCAATCATTGGCCAACAGAGCAGCTGTACTTCAGGCAGATGCAAACACCTGTGCTGATGATTGGTTGATGCTCAACATTACTTTAAACTGCTGATCAGATGCAGCAAACATGTAGGTACAAAATCAGGAAATTGTAATAATTCATGTCTCTACCACAAATAGTGATTACGAATGTCATACTCTTCTGATGCATGCTAGCTCATGCTAAGTTTAGGCTATAACTGCAACTAATTTGTATCTGAATTACATCAACACAGTCCCATTAATGTTTCTAAGGATTCATCTTATTCATCAGGGTATTATCCATAGGAGCAAGAACTTGGCTCTGTAACAACAGTTCATATACATGTATCAGCACAGTTGTAATACATATATATTTAGGGTACCTAATGGGTTATCTGAATCAAGTACATGGAAATGAACAATAAGTTACCAAAGCTAGGACATGGTGAACGATAAATGGGTTACGCAAAATTTTGAAACCAGCAGGCCTGCTATGGTTAGTCTCCTAAATTCCAAGTGTTGATTCAAAGACATGGTCAGTTTATAACATGCATATGTACATTGTACGTTTATTCAGGCCTGGAAATAACTTGTGAACTAGGGCTGCGCGGTATATCGATAAACCGATATATACCTGTATTCAAACCAATATCGATTAAATGCCGGTGTAATTACAAAAATATCGGTTTATCATCAGTATTTATTTACCCACAATTTAATTTTCAAGACGTCTTGAGTTTTTTAACTGTAGCCCCGAATGAATAATATTATCCCTGTATCCAAGGAATCGTCTGCCTGTGCCCTTGTAATTTACAAATTCAGCAGTTGAAAAAATAATTTTCAAAAATTTCAACAAAACTATATCATGTGACCCCTCATTGGAAAGAGCTCATTGAGCTTGTTCCAATGAGGGGGTCACATGATATAGTTTTGTTGAAATTTTGGGGGAAAATCTGATAAATTAATTTTGAAAATAATAAATTTTGATATTGTCTGCGTTGGGTAAAGGTTTTTCGAAGCGATCATCAAGGCATTCTAATTCGTTCCGACTGTGATGCCTCGAGTCTAGATTGTGATACTTGTGTTCATATATCTGAACAGTTTTCGATATAACGGTATACCGTGGTATTTTTTTGAATACCGATACCGGTATTCAGTTTTGAATATCGTGCAGCCCTATTGTGAATGACTGTTTAGGTTACATGTGGATTACGGCAATTTTAAATATGTAAACAAACTACAGGTTCCGGCACATTGCAACAGGTTACAACAAAGTCATACAATATAAGTTTATTAAATACCATATTAAAAGAATTTCTATCAAAATAAATAGCAACAACTAACGTGTGATTTCGCTTCAGCGAGATCGCATGCATGTTATAGTTATATTTATTGGTGTTTAAGGTCACATATTTTTGCACAATGGCTAATCATGACCACAACATGAGTATCAACTCAAGACCAGGGGTGAGCATTAATAAGCCATGTTGCCCATTTTAGAGAGGGTTTGCACCTCCCAAGCATTGGTGACTGGGTCCTATTTACCAGTGAAACAGAGCCTGTTTACCACAGTGAACAGGCATTGCTTCATTTCCTGGGGTTCCCGCGGGGAGATCACATGTTAGTTGTTGATATTTATAAAGGTGAGAGTCCCATTTAGATGTTTAAAAAAGCATGAATGACATAGCAAAAACAGAAAAGGTGGAAAAGCACCTATGGGGTGCAGCGAGCATGCAATCTGCAACCTGCCAATGGTTTACGATATAAGGCCTATATTTCCAGGTCTGTTAATTGTATGTGTACATTTGGTAATGATCTCTTGTTATCTTTTATGGAAAGCACTCTGAAAGAGAGCTTTCAATAAATGAAAACAAGTCAAGAATTTGGAATAAGAACAGCCAACTAAAATTGAGAGATGTTTCTGATTCAATCAGTTCTAAGAAATTCCACTGGTCATTATGTCCTGTACCAGTAAATTGGTACCAGTCAAACAAGCAAGCTGTACCAGTCAGTGAACATGATAGGCTGATTATTTGCAGGTTTGGCCAGTACTTTTATAAACAAGAGGCCCCCAGGAGCCTCTGAGCGCTCACCTGACACTGACAGCTATGAAACGAGGGTCCCAATTTGAACAAACTTGCATCTGCCCCATTAATAAAACCATATACATGTACCAAATATCAAAACATTCTGATGAGTAGATCTGAAAACAAATTTTTAAAAAGTATTCCTCATACTGAACTAAGTTATAATTTGGGCACCCAGGGATTTGGCTTAAACAAACTTGAATCTCCCCCCCCCCTAAGGATGCTGTTTTCCAAATAACAAAAGATTCTGACAACTGGATCTGAAGCCCTAACGACACAGTATACCAAATATCAAAAGATTCTTACTGGTGGATGTGAAGAAGAAGATTTTAAAGAATGTTTCTCATACTGAAGTAAGTTACAATTCGGTATCCCACAGGGAGCCCAAATATGGACTCAGAGACTTGGCTTGAACAAACTTAAATCCCACCTCCCTAAGGACACTGTATACCAAATAGCAAAACATTCCAACTGCTGGATCTGAAGAAGATTTTTGAAGAAAATTCCTCATATTGAACTAAGTTATAATTCAGGCTCCCATAGGGAGCCCAAATATGAACCCTGAGACTTGGCTTGAATATCTTGAATATCCCCCCCCCCCCCCCACCCCCTTAAGCATGCTGCATACCAAATATCAAAAGATTCTGATAGGTGGATCTGAAGAAGTTTTTTAAAGAATATTCCTCACACTGAACTAATTTAAACATTTGGGCTCTCATCGAGAGCCCAGATATGGACCCAGGGATTTGATATCAACAAACAACATGTGAAACAATCTTCTAAAGATGTTACATGTACATGTGAAATTTGAAAGCTTTTAGAGCAGTGGTTTGGGAGAAGAAGAGTCTTAAATGTTTTCCCCAATACGTACAGTGTTAAAAAATGCTGACACAGCATTTTTTCAAAGTCCCGAAAAAGTACCCCATGATAAAACCGATAGCAATTTTTTTGGACCATTCCATTCTGTTGGTCCTAAGGAAGCTTCACACCAAATAAGAATTCTCAGTGCTGTGTAGTTTTGGAGATATGGGAGTTTTAAATTTTGTTCTATTTTCAGCTCCTGTGGTTCCCACGGGGCATTTTGAAAAAAAGTTTTGGCATAAATCAAGTACTTATGACCCATTAATACTTCTTATCAAATTTGGTTCAAAATGGCCTCTGGGTTTGTAAAATAGAAATTTGGGGTGGGGCAAAAATTCTTGCCCTTCCCGTAACGACGACAAATATTGCCCCTCGCACTTCTCTTGAGTCTATACCTCAAAAGGAAGCTGTATACCAAATATCAAGTCTCTGCTATAGCTGGTTCATGAGAAGAAGATTTTAAAAAAAAATTGAGCATTTTGGCCCCACCCCCACCTCAATATGAGCAGAAACCCAATTTGAAGAAAAACTCAAATGCCCCTATATAACCACTACTCATGTGAAATTTCAATCGCCAGTGGTTTGGGAGAAAAAGGACCAAATACCACCTTCATGGCAGACAATGGACAAAAAGTGATCAGAATAGCTCACCCTGACTTTCAGTCAGGTGAGCTAAAAACACTACTCAGATTCTATCATTTTTTAAAAAAAATTTTGCCAAGTTTTCACCAAGTGTCCCCCTCCTGGAACGAGGATCACATGATATGGTTTTGTTGAATTTTTTGGAAAACTCTGAATAAATAATATTTAAAATAATAAATTGTGATAAGTGCATTGGGCAAAGGGTGAACTGGAGGCCTGTGTTAGGTATGTGGTGAACCCTTGCCCAACCCCAAATATTTGTTTGTTTAACTCCTTGCATGCTGCTGGTGGTTATTCCTGCCAAGGATAGGCTTTCTCTTGCCACTGAAAAAAGTATCATTTGGGAACTTTTAACCAGATTTTCCCTTTGTAAACTGAATGGATTTTTTCAGCAAAGATTTCTAAAGTTAAATTTCATTGAATTTTTTATTAAATCTAGACATGGCAGTATCACATCACCCATGTCAAGATTTGATGAAAAATATCTTTAAAATACTTAGCGGGCTAAGAGTTAATGCTTATTGATATATGTGAAGTCAAGTTTAGCCAATCATTTATGCCAAAGTTGCCCACATTAGCTGGCTTCCACCTCAGATGTTGGTTCCAGGTTCTATTTTACCAATAAAGCAGATCTTGTTTACTGGAGTAAACAAGCACTGCTTCACTTCACAGGGTTTCCATGGGGAACACAACCCAAATAGAAAAGGGTAAACATTACACCTATAGTTCAGGCACCATGGACTGGTCATAATTCCCGTGTTAAGCGTTTGCAATGATGTCCACACATGCATTTACCAGGTAATAATAATCACCTTCATTAGAAAAATTTAATTAATGAACCATAAGGTTGCAAAGAATGATGGCCACTCAATATAAGCACCATGACAAAATTCGGGAAATTAAAATATTCCTGGAATCCTGCCAACTGAATATTTTCACTGGCCAACTCTCCTCAGTTTCGAGTTTCTTTGTAAACTTTTCACAAATTCGACTGAATGACACAACAAAAAATTGAGACAAGCAACCAATCCAGTTTCTTTAACTATTATTTGTTTGTTGATCTTTAACTCTTAACCCGCTGAGTATTTTCAAAATATTTTTCAGCAAATCTAGTCATGGCTGCTATGAAGCAGCCATGACTAGATTTGATGAAAAATTCAACTACATTTAACTTGGGAAATCACTGACCAAAAAGTCCATTCAATCTATAGTGAGTAAAACTGGCTAAATGTGCCCAAATTTTACAGTACACACTACAATAAAGTGTAATCCTGCCAAGAACACACTATTTCCGTCACATTCTTATCTGAATATCGCCATATTTTTATATTAAAACGCATCAGTTAGTCGTAATTTGGCCGGGTTGAACGTGCTAAGATGACAAAAAGCTAAAAACCTACAGTTAAAACTAGAAGTCCTGTCATGAAATGTGCACTTATCTAGGCTTAATTGCGCGTAGGAATTGCGCGCAATTGCCATATCGAATGGCATCCAAATCATGGGATACCCAGAGGTCCACTGGCTAAAACATAGCTTGTGCACAGATCATATGTACACAATTTGATAGCCTTACTATGGTCATAATGGATTGACGCGCCAATCGACGTGCTATTTGTGCACATTTCACGACAGAACTTCTAGTTTTAAATGTATATACTTGCTATCAACAGCATGTCCCATATGTACATGTCTGTGTTGTGGATACTCCCCCCCCCCCCCTTCACAGTTTTGTTGAAAGGAAGACGTGCACAGTTGTGTTTTTCACCAACAGGTTGTATGCTCTTCATTCAATGCTACATTAAATGAAAGTGTCAATGACACAGTAGCTTAACTTGTCTGTGTGTTATGTTTGATGAAAAGGATAATGTTCAATGTTTATGAAAGGATTATGAAACAAGACAAGAATTGTGAAAATTGGGAATATGTTAATTTCTGCTCCCCGTATGCTATGTTTTCAATAAAAATAATATGAGGTGTAGACTGTACAAAAGAATTAAGGGGTGGGTTAATGTGATCCTCACAGTTAATGTATATCACTGAAAGTTACAAATTTACAGTGAAATTATTCCCAAACGAGTCATCCTATCAATTACAATGAAATCCCTTCATAAATATGGCCTGTAGACTGCGCTAAAGGTTTTTGGGCTTCGGGTCTGTGTAGCCATCATGGTTAACTGATCGCCACCAAAAGGGGACGTTCTCATCTAGATGTTATACTGAGTCATTCTATCAAGTTACAATGAAATCCCTTCATAAATATGACCTGTAGTCTGTGCTAAAGTTTTTCGGGGTTTGGGCTCGGGCAGCCAACATGGTTGAATAATCACAACCAAATGGGGATGTTCTCATCTAGGCATTATCTGGAGTCATCCTACCAATTTTCAATGAAATCCCTTCATAAATATGACCTGTAGACAGTAGACTGTGTTAAAGGTTTTCGGGCTTTGGGCCCCTGTTGTCATCACAGTTGACCAATCGCAACCAAAATGGGACGTTATCATCTATACATTATATGGAATCAGCCTACCAAGTTACAATGAAATCCCTCCATAAATACGACCTGCAGACTGTGCTAAAGGTTTTCGGGCCCGGGCAGCTGCCACGGCTGAATGACTGCGACCAAAAGGGGATGTTCTCATCTAGACATTATCTGGAGTCATCCTACCAAGTTACAATGAAATCCCTTCATAAATATGTCCTATAGACTGTGCTAAAGGTTTTCGGGCTTCGGGGCCCCTGTAGACGTCACAGTTGACCAATCGCGACCAAAAGGGAACGTTCTCATCCAGACATTATATGGAGTCAACCTACCAAGTTACAATGAAATCCCTACATAAATACGACCTGTTGACTGTGGCACTGTGCTAAAGGTTTTGGGCTCGAGCAGTCACCACGGTTGACAGATCATGACCAAATGGGGAAGTTCTCATCTAGACATCATCCTACCACGTTATAATGAAATCCCTCCATATTAAATATAACCTGTAGACTGTGCTAAAAGTTTTTGGGTTTTGGGCTTGCGCAGCCATCACAGTTGACAGATCATGACCAAAAAGGGACGTTCTCATCTAGATATTATACAAAGGCATCCTACCAGGTTACAATGAAATCTCTTCATAAATACACCTGTAGACTGTGCTTATGGTTTTCGGGTTTTGGCCTCGGGCAGCCATCACGGTTAACTGATAGCGACCAAAAGGGGACGTTCTCATCATAACATGACTCAAACCTGCATATGAAATTTTGTGATGATCGGATGAAAAATACAGGGTGTAGACTGTGCTAAAGGAAAATGTGAACAGACTTACAGACTACAGACTTCCGCATGCATGATGGCAATAGCTTATCTTGAGTTTGTCAAGTTAAGTTAAAAAAAACAAAAAAACAAAAAAACAGGAAAACTTCTGCAATTGGTGGGGGTGATAGTCTTGGGACAAGTGCATAAAAATTGGAAATCGACCTTAAACATTGAAAGATCTATATTTATAAAAGTTTAAACTGCAATTATGTAAACATACTCTCGAGGACTTTTGTGAAGCTGGGTAAGCCAAGGGAAATCCAAGCTTTAATTGCATCGACATCAAAGAACACATTGACTATGTCAGTTCGTTTAACACAAAAAGCTTTGCATGGCTCAATTCAGCCATATTATTACAAGTATTTGCCCCTCTTCTTTTCATCCAAAACATTACGAACGATACCTATGAAAATATCATGCCACGCACACGTTCATTGTGCGATATTTGCCACAACGCATTGACGCTATAGGAATATCGCCATAATAAGGTGCTCATATGGCATCATTAACGAAAGAATATCACCTAATGGTATACTTTGTTATAGGCTGTACTCTACATATTTCAGTGGCAAGTGATTTTGTGTCCTGCCAGGAATATCTGTCAACAGCATGCAAAGTGTTAAATCAAATCTGTTTAAGGCTGCTTTTGAGCCAGTTACAGATGTATAATAGTGAAAATACTATATTTCTAAATTCTGTGTATAAACTGATTTTATATGCCAATATCACTGCCATTGTTTAACCCTTTACCTAACACAAAAAGCAGACAGCACTTGCAAATAAAATTCTTGAATAACTATTATTTTAATTTTTTGCGTCAAAAACATAGCTTATGACCCCTCATTGGAACAGGCTCATTCCAATGAGGTATCATAAGCTATGTGTTTGACGCAAAAAAATTAAAATTGGATAGTAATTTTTGTGAATAGCCCTGGCCGGTTTTGGCTCTTACGTTGGGTAAAGGGTTAAGAATCTCCAGGCCTTTAATGGTTACACCACTTCTTATAAAATTTGATTAAAACAACCATAAATACATAAACCAAATTATCTGTTATGCCCTCTAATTATACCCCCACTCTCAAAGAGAACGGGGGTGTACTGGATTACATGCATCTTCTGTACCCCCATCTGTCTGTAGCGATATCTTACAAGTGAGCAGATGGATTTCAATGGAATGTCAAATCTCTTATGACGGATCCTTATGACAAGCCACCTCTGCACATGCTATAAAAACGTTGCCTGCACTTTTTCAACAGAGTTACAGTTCTTACTTTGATTTTAATTCATTTATGCTTCATCAGCCCCGCACTGCAGGGAGGGTACGAATTGCCTTCCGCTTTTGCTCATGCTTACCCTGTGGTAAACAAGCTCTGTTTTACCAGTGAAATATGACCTGGTCCCTATAGTCATGGGGTGGAAGTCCTCTAACAGTGTGCAAAATTTCAAAACTGACTGTAACCGACTGACCGTTCACATGGTTTGGAGATGGCTAACCGGACGCTCGGCTATGTAAACATTCTTAGACGACGTTTTTTTATCATTAACAAGTATTCATATATTGCATGGAAGTGAGATATATATAGCCTCTCAAGTCAAAGTCTAAAAATCTATCTAGACACAAGAAAGGCTGGTTAACTGGTAGAGTGCTAGAAGCCCATATTTAGACTTTATTGTGAACTGCAGGTACCTGAAGTTGAAGACTTCATATTCTGCCAATGATGTCCTTACATGTATTATCTTGGTTGTAAAATTACTTCATCTCCATCGATTTGCATTGTTACAATTTATGGGAGAGTGCCTATAAATTGTAACAAGACAATAATATTTTGAACAAACCCTGAGGCTGAGAAAAAAATTAGCACTCTACCACTACCAGTTGCATTGAAAGTGACTAAGATTTTACCATTCAAGATGCAACTTTTGGCTAACTGGTCATCCGTTCGCATAGATTTAAACCACCACGTGAACGAAATGAGCTTTCTCATCAAATTTTGCATACTGCATACAAAATGGGATCCTTTTTAAATGCACACCTTTAATCACCTGCACCCCACTTCAGATATGATTCGGAAAATATGAAATGCAATTCAGTTTCTTGTAAAAAATACTGACAGTCCAACCATAATGGAGGGCTGCTATTGGATGGGGTTAAGGTGCTATATCAGTAAGGCAAATAGGTTTATTTTGAAATTTCCAAGTCTGATATTCCATCCATATGCAGTACAGTCACCGTGGACTGGTTATAATCCACGCGTGGGTAGTGATGTCCACGCATGCATTTACCTGGTAATAAAAATCATCATCAGGAAAATTTTAATCAATGAAGCACCGGGTTGTACCCGGTGCTTCATTAATTAAAATTTTCATGACTATTCCTATAATTAGTGTTTGAAATCTAATATTATTGCGACTGTGGAAATATTGCCCACCTGTGGAAAGTGACCAGTCCATGGTGGCCGTACTGTAAATTAAATATGTATAAATTATACATGAGAATGAAGGTTATGGTGTATAGAATACAGAAAATATATGCAATCAACTCACAGAGTCGACAGCAAAGCATCAATGGTAATGGTTCATGGAAGCCCACTAATGCATTCATATCAGAACAAATAATCAAATATTTCACAAGAACAACTCGTGGCTAAATATACTTCAAGTATCCAAAAACTACAGCTGAAACGGTTAAGGGGTTTTCTTGATTGATTAATCACATGGATTAACCTTGATTAAACGATTAATCACTTGTCCAAATAGATATCTGAATAACTGCCATACCATTGATGATTTACAGCATGAACCCTTTACCCAAAATAACAAACAAAACCGACTAGGCCAACATACAAAAATCTCCATTCAAATTTATTATGTTTTCAATTTTTGTCCCCAAAAAACATAGCTTATGACCCCTCGTTGAGCTCGTTCCAATAAGGGGTCATAAGCTATGTTTTTGAGACAAAAATTGAAATTTTTTTAGTAATTCATAAATTTATTTTGCAAGTATCGTCTGCTACCCGCAATGGGTAAAGAATTAAGAATGACCATTTACAACTACTGATACAGTATGATACAGTATGATGATCATACAAGTGAACAAGTATGTCAGCAAGTAACTTGCATGCTTTACTCTGTCTCAAATAATTGATGTGAGTCAATGTGACAATGTTTGCCTGTTTTGGAGCAAGTTTGTTCCTTTGTTAACCCATATAATACAGTAGTTCAGAAGTAACAGTTAATCGATCAATTACATTTTGGATCGACCAAGATGTTGAACATTGATTAAACGATTAATCAGTTAACTGTTTCAGCTCTACCAAAAGCAGGGTCAAAAAAGAATTAATACAATGCAGTCTAAATTCAAATAATTCAATTCCACACTACAGGCCGTCTTGATATGGAGATAGCTGAGAGATCTGAACAGAGCAGCTACCCAGGCCTTTAACTTCTTCCCAACTAATGACGGTAAACGCTGTGCCCAAATAAGGTAATTGCGTCGATATTATGTGCAGATTGAAACTTTTTCCATAATTTTGAAGGTTTCCCTGATGCTTGTGATATAGTTTAGAGCTTACCTTTGAACAGAACAGTGCTGCAGATGAATAAGTTTTTAAAGAACCCACAGAGTTCACCACAGAAAATCAACTGGCATTGACAGTGTCATATACGACACTGTTGACGCCGATTGCTTTTCTGTGGCGAATTCTAAGATCATGCACTTAAAGCTTGAGATCTATTATATTCATGTTTGTGGCATTTTTCATCCGTAATTTAGCTTACATTCAAATAGGCCTTTGGCTTGACAATGGGAAACTAAGAAGACTTCTTGAGTTAGTCAAGTAAACTTACGTCAAAAGGTGGTGGGAACCAGTGATAATAGTGAAGACCTATAACAAGGGGTTGTAAACTATCATGTTAAGATGGGGACCTAAAACCTAAAACACTGATGCCAAGAAGAAAATACTGGTCCTTTTTCTCCAACCATGCATGCCACATCCATACATGTATTTGCCGTTGTGCGCAAATTAGACTGATCTAAAGGTCTGCAGCTACCAGCACCTGCTACCCACTACATTCAGATTCTGTCTATTCAAATTATCATCAATTTCCCCATTCAGAATCAACAGGAACTTGGGCAGCGAAAATTGGAGCTACATGTCAATTGTATGCTAATATTAACAACTGCCATCTAAAGTAGATGTACATGTATTTATGTGTGCAGCTTAGGTTAGCCTGAATTTGGGATCACTTTATGGCATATTGCGAGTTTTACACTGAGTAACTGCACTGAACTTTGTAAAGACGCCATATTTATTTACGTTTTGAAACATGTTTTTAATGAGGCCCCAGACCATGCATATCTATTTCACAGTTGCTGTTCAGCTGCACTCTTGCAAAGAGACTATTCTAATGCACTAATGTTCACTTTACGATAACCAATAAATAAAATCAGTCTAAAAGACACTGTCGGAATGTAAATAAGTAATCGCTCTATCGATGACAGAACACTGTGGGTAAGAGAGGTATGTAATCAATAATTTTTTTTAATATTTTCATCGCCAAAGTTCCTGTAAATTTTGGACGGGATGATTGCTGAGAAATCGAATGGATGGAATCTGAATGTAGTGGGGTAGCCGCTATGTTCAGGTTGGTAAACTAGATATGGTGAATGCACAGTCAGGGTTCCCGCAGCTAATTAGTAAGTGGATTCCAGGCTTTTCAAGGCCATTTCCACGCCTTATTTAAGGTTTTTCAATGCTTCATAGAAGTAAAATTCAAAGTTTTTCAGGCTCATTGACTAAAAACTGTGAGTACAGTACCAGCAGAAATAAGTTGTAGGATAATCACGGGAAAATTTGGATGGTTTTTATATTTTGAATGACAGCCACTTTTGGAGTTTTAGGGAAATTCAATAACTGTCCAGGCCTTGAAAACTGATTTTCAAATTCAAGGCTTTTCAAAGCCTGCAGGAACCCTGACAGTTGCCATATTACTTACAAGGTATCATAATAAAACCCGTTTGAAATTCCTGGAATTTCACAATTATTTTCAATTAAAATTCATGGTATCATATGACATATATATACCGAGTCAAAAAAGAAAGGATAATAGAAACAAACGTAAAAAAAATAGCATAAAGGATGAAATATAACAGTTCTAATGTTCCATGTTTGTGGACAAGAAGTCATGCAAAGAGTTTAATGACATGTTGTTGTTGTTGTCCACCCAACCATATACAATTTTGCTACAGATTTAAAAATAGCATGTGCTACCCGAGAATGTCAAATTGAATGGGTGACCGACGATTTTCTTTGTGTTATGTTGTGCTAGAGAGTCTGGGTTATTGAGAAAACACGTTATTTTTTGTCTTCCGACATTTTAAAAAATGCCAAGGTTAAACAAAAATCAGATGTTGCATGCCAGTGGTATGCATGAGGCTAGAATACCTCCAGATGAGCTCGCTGCTGAGTTCGGAGTCACTGTGGCCATTATTTACCATCTCATTGGAAGGTATAGAACCACTTTACCTGTTGCCAACTGACAGCGTTCAGGTCGACCAAGAGTTACGACCAATGCACAAGACCGACACATCAGGATGTCTCACTTGCGGGATTGCTTCCTTCCAGCGACGAGGACAGCAGCAATTACTACTGGTAGAACTAACAATAGAATCACTGCACAAACTGTTCACAACAGATTCGGAATCCGAAGTAGGCATCCATACCACACTCACAGACCAATCCTTACCCAACGTCATCGTACTGTCAGAATGGAATGGGTATGTCAGCATGATCGCTGAACTCAGCAGCGTGGGAGCACAGTTCTTTTTAGTGATGAATCACGATTTTGTCTACGACGCGCTGATAGTAGGACAAGAGTGTATCGCTAACGAGGAGAACGTTTTTTTTTATGCTCGCGTATGGGAATGCGACTGTTTCGGCAAGGGTAGTGTAATGGTGTGGGCAGGAATTTCCTTGCACCACCGAATGCAGTTGATCTTCAGCGATGGTAATCTGAATGGACAGCAATATAGGGATGAAATTCTTAACGCTGTTGTTGTTCAACGCTAACGTCAGATTGCAGTTATTCCAGCAAGACAATGCCCAGTGTCATGTGGAGGAGAGCATCAAACTTCTTCCCTGCCCTCCCTGTTGCCAATCGAGCATTTTTGGGATCATTTGGACTGTCGGGTGCGAGTTTACGATGTTCAGACGTTAGACGATTTACGTAATGTTCTAAGGCAGGAGTGGAATGCAATACCACAGGGTGACATCCAGAGACTTATCAGGTCCATACGCCGTCGATGTCTTGCCATACAAGAGGCAAACAGTGGACATACATGCTAATGACTGCATGTGTGAACTTTTAATTTCACTCCATGTCTGAACTGCGACGTCCTGACGTGACGCTCGCAACAGTAAGAACATGACATTATGCAAATTCATACAGCTAGACTCAAAATATGAATTTACAATAATTTGTTTGGGATTAAAGTCGATAATATTACAAAGATTGCTCCTCAAAGTTTATTATACTTTCTTTTTTAACTCAGTATATATGTGTATTGGGCCTATTGACCATGGATTCCTTCAATACAAAATGTACTGTGTTGGCTTTTCCCAAAATGCAGTCCTGTCGCTTACAGTGTGAAGTGTTAACCATGGACTCCTTCAATACAAAATGCACTGTGTTGGCCTTTCCCAAAATCCAGTCCTGTCGCTTACAGTGTGAAGTGTTTTGAATGCTTACCGTCTTTCGTGGATATCTGAAGCAGATTTGGCCAAAAGTTGGTCCTGTGAAAACCACATGTATTACTTTATTATCAGTTCTGGTATGAATATGATAGCAGATCTCCCAGTTTCAGTAACCATTGATTGTTTGAATTTTTTGTTACATATGTTGTCAATTGTGAACTGATTGCAATTTGTATATATTTTGCGTGGAATTCCAGTCACTTCGGCCTCAATACACCAAGTCATTTCAGCCCCAATAAATATTTTTAATTTTAACCCTTTTTTATTTAATTTTTTTTCAGCATTTATACCGTAAACAGATATACATATGATATATGGTATTCCTTCATACCTAGATTTTCTTTCCTGATGAATGGATGAATGAATGAAAAGTTTCAGCATTTCAGGGACGTTGTGGGATTTGAAATCCCTTGCAACATGAATAATTTTATTTGCTTATTAATCCACGAGAATCGGAAGCAATGGCCAGTAATGTTATTTGTTTTCAGTGTGCACATTGGCAGTGGGGCACTGGGGGTCAGACCCTGAGGACCTCAAACTGGAAGGCGACTAGGAATTGTGCATAACTACGAGAATTCTGCTCTGTGTTTTACTTTGAAACATTGGCATATTTATTTCTAGTCACCTTTCTGTCTGAGCCCCCAGTGCCCAGGGGGGGGGGGGGGGGGGGGGGGGGCTGAACTGGATGGTGACTAGGAATTGTGCATAACAACATGAATGGATTGACTGCTTATATTTTGCGTGTTCTATACATCATAACATTCAAAGTTTCAAAGTAAACAAATTTCTCTTACTTATATAGCACCTTAAATGTATGTAAAACTGAACTCATGGATAATTTTCAATGTCCTGTAAAACTTTTCTATACACTGTGTAAATATAAATGACTGAACATTCATTAATAAAGGACATTACACATTACTTCTAAATATATAAGCATTGTTGTTTATAGATTGCTACCCTTGAAATGGGGCCGAAATGACCAAGGAGCCAAAGTGACTAGGGCCGAAATGGCTCTGAGGCTGAAGTGACCAGGTTTACTGACGTTTCGTACACAAGACGTTTCGTACACGCGACGATTCGTACACAAAAATTGGACGTTTCGTACACGAAGTGAGCGTTTCGTACACGTGTTTAATTATCTGTTTTAGACCTTGTATTATAAATTATTTATTATTTTTGTTACATTAAATTAATATTTTTACATTTATGAATATCTCCTGTGAATATTTATGTAAAATTATTCCTGTTTTTATAGATACTGTTGGTGTTTAATTGCATGTTGAATAGGTTAATTTTCCTTGATTTCTTTGATTTATTGTTTGATTTTACCGATTAGTGACTTGTTTGAATATTGTCGGGATGTTTTTAGGTTATTTTGTTTGTACATGCGATGGCTAATCTAGTCAGCGGTAAATTGCAAGGAGTCTGACCGTCGCCGACGATGAAAATATTGGAGGCCGGTTTGGGTAAAAATGTGGAGGTCGGTTTGGGCGTATTCGTACACGATGAGGAGAAGCTCAGAATCTACAACATACTGGTGGTGTTAAATGACACCAAATACTGTTGCTATCAATAAAGGGCAAATATCGATAAAATAAAATCAGTTTAGCATAATGCAATGAGGTGATTCGCCGAAAATGTACAGTATCGCTGGAGATAAATTGTCATAAAAACGGAATAAAATTTTATCACTATCAAAGATAGCAATATATTTTATATTGATGTAATACAATAAAATCACATGCAGAATACATCAAACACATAAAAACAAAACATGTTATTTTTGTGTAATGAATTTATTTTAATTTAGTATGTAGGCCTATGAGATTTCAACTAAAATCACCACGTATTTATTGGAAAATAAAATTATTTCATGCAAGAAAATAGTCTTCTTGCTTTTAAACCCAAAATCTGAAATTAGAAGGAAAAAAGTGAGATATAAAGAGAAAATGCGAAATTAAAATCTGTGTATGAAACGTCCAGGCATTTTGTGTACGAAACGTCCTAAATTGGCCGTGTACGAAACGCCCATGTACGAAACGTCCAGCACCCAAGTGACCAGACTCCAGAGACCGAAATGACTTGGGGTTGAGCCTGAGGTGACTGGATACCTTTTGAGTGTTCCATACATCACAACCTTTACTTTGATGTATAAATCGTAAAAATCTAAATTGAATTTATGGAACATTACTCATTAGAGATGGGAATTTCAAAGTAAACTGACATTTCTTACTTGTTTAACGCCTTAAACACGAAGCGCACGGTGTGAAAGTTAAAAACACGAGCACGTGTCAATGTTATTAAATATGAATGACGAAACCGGAAGTGACCTTTCAAGTTGCCTGGTAGCTTTGTAAACAAAAAGCCATTCTCGGTACTTGGTCCAAAAAAGAACGATATACGATCAACCGATTTCAACAAATACAGAAAACATACATAATATGGCCAACAAAGATAATGATTAGCCTTTACTACTAACAAATAAACTTATCAACCCTTCCGATGAACTGTTTCATTTACAATTTAATCGAGACCCACAACGCATATCAAAACACCGAAAGAAACAGGTGCACCATGTCAATCGCACTTGGATTTTGAGGTCCTCGATATGCTCATAAATTCGCGTATTTACTCACGAATTGCAAATGAAGTAAAAACAACTAAAAATATACACTGAATCTTTACCCCTGCTTTCTAATATACCTTTATTTTCAGCTGATGAGCCGCATGTGAACCCTGTGTAATGCCAGCAGGCCGTGCAATGCTGTCATTTTCAGAAATCCCATCCACTGCCCCAACAGTTAACCTCCTCTGATGCTTAGCGGATACTGTATTATCTGGCTCTGAAGCAGATTTCCACTGTCTCCGAGGTCCCGGGGCATGTGTTGAGGGTCGTTGTTGAAGAATTCCCTTCTCGGTCCCAGTTGAAATATTAGAAGCTGTTGATGGTCGAAGAACATTGTCATACAATCCTGAAGTGTAACTCGGATGTGTTTGTAAATTCGCTGCCGCTGAGCTGGGGCGAATTTTTTTCGATGATTTGCAGAGACCTGACTTTGGGCCTGGTGGCATTTTTTCTGCTGTGGAACTAGTCCTTTCGAGTTGTTTTAAAAGTACGACTTCACTCGGTGATATGTACAATCTCTTCAGTGCGTCAAACTGTGTTGCTGCCCAAGGACTCCTTCGACCAAACAAATGTTCATTCGCCGCACCGTAACCTAGTGCCGTTGGACTGTCTCTGATATCTCTGTAATATACATAAAATGTTGAATTCTACCAAAATTGCCAATATGTTCATAATAGCGATGTCTTCAGAGAAGGGGATTACACGAAACCACAACACGTTTGAAATAAATATTTATCAACAAAAGGGATGAAGACAATTATATCCTTCCGCTCTTAAGGTGGCTGATCTGCGATTAGTTTGTGATTTTGCCAAACGGATTAAAACGCTCCACTGTACACGTGGTCTGCGTTAAAATAAACTGAGGATGGTGTGGCCGAGGAGTTGTGGGGGGGGGGGGGGGGCATGAATCATAGTGTATATTTCTGGTGGCTAACCCTTACAGTCCATCAAAAGCTAAGGCCATGACCGGATATCAGTTGCCCCGCCCCTCCTGCAGACATCCGGAGATCGTAAGTTGCGAGAGTTGAGTGGTAGGTAGGATGCACAGACCCGCAAATGTGTGGGTTGGGTCGGTTGTGGTCGATGGTGGTACGTTTTAGCCGGGGGTTGAAGCTCAGGTGCAGTCTGATTTCGAAACTTTTGAGCAGTATGTGAAAATTGTGCGTGAGGTTTGCCACTGTCTGAGTGAAAAGATGTGTGGAAACTAGGAAGAGCCATCGCTGAATTGTTTATTTATTTGTGCTTAACGCCACACCAGTATCTAAGGTTATACAGTGACAGGTCCGTCGGTTGTTGAAGGTGCGTGAGGTCTGAGGGAAAGATAGCAGGGTTAAAGAAAAGACTAGAAAGGGCAAGTTAATTTGATGTTGCTCGAATAAAAGTAGCATTCAGTAATTTAAGTGATGATGGTTGGTGATTCGATAAAAAAAAAAAAAACATGGGATGGGGGGTGCGAGTTTATGCGAATGATGAAACAGAAATTTAAAAATACGATCCACTGGCAGCCAATAAAGACGGGAAAGTCTTGGAGGGAAGCTGAGTAGCAGGATTATGTGCCGGAGTGATGCTAATGACAGTAAATAATAACAAAGTCAATAGGAGGGGACTGAGTAGTAGAGAAAAGGGATTTGCCCAACGGCAATGTTGCCAGGCGATGTATTGAAAGAGCGACAGGGGAAGATGGCGGATACCAGATAATAAAGCAGTGGGTGAAAGGGGGGGGGGACGGGGAGGGTAATACTTTTTGCCGGTAAAAAGGACGGTATCCGGTAAAAAGGACGGTAAGTGTATACGTTTTAAAGTACTAAATGTACCTCTGAATGTGTGAAAAGTGATTATTTATGCAAGCTTACGCAATAATAAATATATAGAAGGAAGATTAAGTATTGTTTGTTTTATTATAGACAAAATGGATCATTTCGCCATCGACACTGATCGACACGCCATTTTGTGCAAGGAAAACAACGAATTCGCTGAGGTGCACGACGGGGTGAATATTATCATACTTGCTCGACGGAGGTGTAACTAATTCGTGTGCGTAACATTCAGATGCTTCTGTTCACTACGAGGGGATTTAACAGAAAGGTTTTGGGAGAGAAACCATTTATAATTTGAAAATACTCTGCAATAAAACAAGCAATACTTAAGCTTCTTTATATATATTTATTATTGCGCACGCTTCATTAAATTATCACTTTTCACACATTCCGTTGTACATTTAGTACTTTAAAACATAGTTTTACACACTTTCCGTCTTTTTTTACCGGCAAAAAGTTGTCTTCAAGCTATTTTTTTAAACGGGGGTTCATAACTTATTTTCAGTTAGCGGTTCAAATTCATGCTTAGAATTTTGTCATGGTATGAGGCTAGGGTCCTGCGAATATTCGTACACTACCGAAGCGAATAGAATCAAATATTTGAACACCTTGATCCGCCACTGCTTCAATACAGGACGTTCTGAATTTCAGGAAGCATTTTCCTCGGCTCTGTAATAAATTGAAATTTCGAGGAAAAAGATAAATTGATCAAGTAGGCAGCAGCATTGTTAAATGCCGTTGTGGTTAACGTCAACAACAACAATCGTCAATTCCTGGCATTTATCGATCAATGAAACATACATCAACAGGCTTTTGCCCTTCATCCAGATCGCCAGTTTCTATTGCAACCTTCGAGCACCCCTCAACTGCAGAAGCTGCTCCCCTCCTTCAATCACAATTCTAGATCTTCATTCTCGATGGAATAATTCTCCATTAGTTCCCTAACTACACTATCCCCCATGTTTGAATATTGGAGTCCCATACATAGTTAAACGCCACTTTACAATAATAATAATAATAACACTTTGGCCGGCCGCTGATTTGTCGCGGTTCTAGGATGAGAAGGCCTTGGTTACCCCTGTACTCCCAACTGCCTCCCTATTCCAACGCTTCTTCTCCCCTCCCAACACTCGGAGACGAACTGCTTGATGACATCCCTAGCCCCATTCTTCCCAATCTCTCCGATTAGCATATTAACCCTCTCCTTTGAGTCTCCCACTAACCACATGTCCTTCATTCTCCCATCCCACTTCCCCATACTCCCAGTGAATCTTATTTTTTAGACTGGTATTTTGGGCATTCTAGAAGAAAGTGTTCCAGGGTCTCCACCACGCCCAAATTACACACCTGGCACTCCTTTTTACTGTTTTCCCCATTTGTTCCCTCAGCTCCAGGGAGCGCGACATCAGCTTGAACAACAGTGACCCCCAAAAGGTGCCATCAAGGTACTTTTCAAAACCAGGCTTCTTTTTATCGCGCAGGCCACCCAAAGACGTCTTTGACTTGACCCCCTCTCGTCAATTAAGGTTATCATCCCCCATGACCCTTTCTCTGACGATTTGTTTTACCCTGGTTTGCCCCAGCGTCTAGGTCTGATCTCCAATGAGTAGTTCTCTATTAGTTCCCTCCCTTGGACCATCCACCCAGTCTTGATATTTGAGTTGAAAATTCTCAGGAACATTACTTTACACCATCGGCTGTCGGGGAGATTTACCAAATAATTAAGATAACAGAGTTTCAATAAGTCTATCCTGTCCTTGATCCTCATCCACCCAAGCTCACCCTTGATTGCTTCTAATACTGCGGCATTACTCGACCCCGTTATCCATCGACTTGCATCGTTCTGCGGGATTTCCAGGCTCTTCACAGCCATCTGGTTTAGGGATACCACTTCTGTACCAAATGTTATATCTGGCAGACCCACCATTTCCCAAATGGGGTTTCCCACGAAAACCTTATTGAAACTGTTTCTCCCTATAAGTTTCATTTGAGAATCAGAATCAGTTTATTTGTGTGGTTTCGGTAGATGCCTCTTCCTGTGATGTTTATATTTACCCCCAGATACTCGTAGTCACCTGTCTCACCTACACTAAGAAGTTTGCTGCTACCTTCCGAAATACAGAACTCCCCCACTCTCCACCTTCGAGTGGGGTCCACTTTGCGGCCCACGGGTATAACTTTGCTCTTTCTTTCATTAAGTTCGAATCTCCATTTGCTACCATATTTCCCAACAATTCCCAGCATTTTCGCTTGCCCTTCTTCGCTTTCTGACACTAGCACCATATCGTCTGCAAAAAAATAGCCCTGGGATCTTCAAGTTCCCAACTGCTACCCACTCGTCGCTATGCAGGAGTTCATCACCTAAACCTTTGATGTACAATGCAAAAAGAATTGGCGAAAGGATACACCCCTCTTTTCGGCATATCTCCATGGGCTCACGTTTTGTTGTTATGTTACCCAGGCTATGTTCACTCTGTACATCTTTATATAATGCTTTCCTAATTCCAACAAACTCGCCCCCAAGCCCAGAGCCTCAAACTTGCGCCACATACCCCCCCCCCCCCCCCTCTATACTCTATCGTATGCCTTTTTAACGCCCAAAAAGGACATAAACATCTTTTTCTTTTTTGCTTTCGCAGATTCTATCATTTGGGATAGTGTGAAAAGGTGGTCAGTGACTCTCCTTCCCTTCCTGAAGCCATTCTGGATCTCTTCCAAAAAACTCTTCTCCTCAATCACCTCCTCTAATCTCTCCTGCATGACTTTACAGAAAACTTTCCAATGTTTCTACTGACAGAGATCCCTCGATAATTATCCAAAACGTCTCCCCCCCCCCCCCCCCCTTTTGTGAATAAATGTCACTTTGCTTTCTCTCCACTCATTTGGGGCCTCTTGTTTTTCTATGGCTAAATTGAATAGGGCAGATAGGCTTTCCAAGAGTTCCTCTCTCCCTTTTTTGATAATCTCGTTAGGAATTTCGTCCACCCCTCCCGCTTTTCCATTCCTTAATTTTGAGATCACCTTTCGCACCTCCTCCGTTTTAATTTCGCTGCACAGGAAGTTCGATAAATTTTCCTCAACCTTGTTCGGACACTCCGGTGGGTTCCCCATGCCCCATCGCTTATCGTTTACCTTTTCCCAGTGCTTGACTAGTTCTAAGGCGATTTGATCTGGATCGTCTGTAACTCTGCCATCTACTTTAATACTCTGTGGGTTACTTCCTTTGTTTCGTTTATTCACCCATTCCAAAATACGTTCGAACTCGACCCCCTGTCATTCTTATAGTCCTAATAATACTGCTATTTCGCTCTCCGATTATCGTCTTTAATCTTATTAACTTTATTTCGTGCATGCTGGTGTTCTTCCTTTGCTACCGTGGCCTCTTTGCTTTCCGCCCCCCCTAAGTTTTCTACTTCTCATGTATGCAGAACATTTAGCTTTTATACCCTTTATAACCCTTTTCAGTTCTTTGTTCACTCTGTACCCAAGTTCCCGTGTTGGCACCCTAATCTTTCGTACACTTTCCTTCCCTGCCTCCACTAGGCTCGCAACTATGGCATCGGCCATCTTCTGGACACTGTCCCCTTGTGTACAGTTGCAAGTTTTTGTTTCAATTTTCTTCGAACTTCGCCCAGTCAGCATCCTTATTGAGTTCCCAAATCTCCTTGAAGCTTCCTTTGCTTTTTACTAGGTTTTAAACTGTTTGGCCCTGATCGTCACTGTAACCAGGTTGTTATCACTATCCACACCTCCATTTTACCCTCATCACCCACTTCTATCCCTATCACCTCCCTCCATAAATTAATATCTGTGAGATATAGTCGATGGTTGATTTTCTGTCGTTTCTCTCCCAGGTCCATTTCCCCTTACACCTCGCGTCCCTGTTCAGAATCTTCAGACCGAGCTCATTTGTGAAGTTCAACAACTTCCTTCCATTCCTGTTGACTTTCGTGTCCCCGACCTCTATGCCTTCTTCCCTGTCACCTATGTATCCATTAAAGTCACCCATCAGAATTATACGGAGCCCCCTGTTTTCCAGTTCTGTGATATTGGACCTTAGTGTTGAGTATATCGAGTCATTTCACTCGGGCTTGCTTCCCTCCACCGTACAGTACACAATCCCGAGGGCAATACTTTTTTTTCAAAGATTGATCTTTTCCATCTAATTTCTTCGATACGTCAGCCGATGTGCTGACATCTTCCAGGTCTGTGATCAGCGACGGTTTTAAATCATCTTTAATGTACATGCCTACCCCTCCCCACTTTTTCTGGCCTTCCGTTCGCCCTACACCTAACCACGCGCACACCCTTACTTGATCTACCCGTTCCTCGTGTCTTACCTACGTCTCGCTTAAGCCCATGACATCAGAGTCCTCTTCCGCGACCAATGTCGCAATTTCACTTACTTTCCGGTGGAGATCCTGGATGTCGCTATAACCCACTTTCAGGGTACCGAGATTCATTGGCTTCTGCCTACTGGTCTCATTGTTTTCTGGCGCTAGCCTTGGTAAACCTATTCTGTCTCCCTCGCTCTTGTTCACCCCGCCTGTGTCCATTCTTGGTATACTTGCCTCTGGCTACCCACCCCGCTCCTCTCCAAAAGGCTCAGCTACCCGTAGAATTTTATCCCCCAATACCCGTTTCCCCATCCTGCTAAGATGCAACCCGTCACGCCCGTACATGCTCGCGTTGCCCAAAAACGTGTCCCAGTGGTCGATAAAGGGTATCCCCAGGTCAACACAGTAGTCATCCAACTCCTCATTCAGCGCCAAAATCCTTGAGTTCCGTTCGTCCCCACCTCCAAGGACAGGAAGGACCCCGGATACAACTACTGTTGCATTCCTACTTTGTAGTTTGCTGACTAAACCTCTATACGACTCCACCAAACTTACTTACTGAACTTCTCTCCCTGATATTGTTGGTCCCCACATGGACCACCACTACCGGTTCCGATCCGGACCCTGCCACAATACCTTTTACCCGATCCCTCAGATCCTCCACCTTCGCCCCCGAAAAGCACAATACTGTTCGATTAGAACTATCAGGACCGCAACCCACATTGTCAATCTCACGTACATCATCTTTTCTTTGGAAGGTTTACCAGATAATGTAATGTGCGCAATTAGAGCCAAATTGACCACAAAAGTTGCTATCGATTAACTTCTAGCACACTGGTAGGTCAGCAGAATTGTCTCCGTTCACTGTTTTTCTCTTGTTTAGCCATGAATTTAACCAATTATATCTTGTTTGACACAGAGCTCGCATGCATCATGGTAAATATTTTTTGACAGAGCGCAGAGGGTTAATCCTTCACATAACAAGAACAGACAACAGCTTGCTACAACCCCCTTCACCCCTCTCCACCCACCCTCCCACCCCCCCCCCCATAATGATTATCTAAAATTTTCATTTTTTGCCTCATATATATATGAACTCTCATTGGAACGACCGGGTCGAGATCATTCCAATGAGGGATCATAAGCTATGTTTTTGAGTAAAAATAATAAAATTTAATGACAGTTTTTGTGAAGCGTTTTTTCCTGTTTGTTGGATACATGTAAAGGGGTACAAAATAATATAAATTACTGTATCCCATTCGAGAGATGCTTATTTTGTCCCAAAGTGCTCCACCAAACACAAAGTACCCATTTTTTCTCAAAGGGACCTCTGTCAACCCTACTTTAATTTCAAAACATTGCTTATAAAATAAACTAAAAGGCTATTGGCGCCAACCGAGTCATCCGAAGACGGCCGACTGCGGGGTGGGGGTGGGGGGAAGGGGTGTAAAACTGATTTGTCCCGACTGTGATGGCTCAAGGCTCGACTAACTAATAGCCCAACTACATCATCAAGGCATGCTTTCGTCGAAGGCAAGCCTTGATGATGTAATTTGAATATTAATAGTCGGGACTATAATTTAAAAAAAATATTAATAAAAACACATGCAGTAATCGTAACGTAACGCAACTTCTTACTCAATTAACACGCACCGTACCGCTATACCAAATTGGTCCCCAAAAATCAGACTCCGGTACTAAAGGCCTCCATTTGTATGACCGACTGTGTGTGTGTGGCATAAATCCAAGTATCATATAGACAAAAATATCCATTCACAATATAATTCATTCATATTAAAGGTTTTTTTTAAAGGAAATATTTTTTAAAATGAACCATAGTATATATAATACTGTCTAATGAATCATAAGAGCAGGCCTGGCATTCGTTATGGGCGCAGGAGTGCTGCACGCCTACTGCACGCCTAGAAAAAAAAAAACGAGTAGGGCGATTTTTTGCACCCCTTGATTTTCTGAAATGCCAGACCTGTTTGGAACTGCCTTTAAAATCTATTATCATTTCCTCCCCTGAGTTCCAATGTGTTCTCTGTGCCTACTACTGGCACAGAGAACTCAGGGGACGATTTGTTAATGTTGCATTGATTCGTAATAATTCATGACCCATTCTGTGTCGCATTTCGATACATTTTGAGTGCAGACGACAGTCACATAAGAATTGAATGCAACATTTTGAATAATGAGAAGGTGTGTGTGTGCCAATTTTTCCACTATGTAGCTTAATGTAGTACAGTTTTTCAGTCGCAATATTAATATCTTGAAGTGAATATAACCAAAATAGCATACAAGTTTTTGCATTGAAAATTTGAGGTGCAATTGCACTCCCAAGCAATCTGAGGAGGGCAACTGTTTTGCATTCCTTGATTTTCTAGATTGCTCGGCCTGATAAGAGCAAGATGAAACTGATTTTTCAAAATGAAAAAAATGAAAATATTAATTTTTATTTCTACAAAAACAAAAAAAAAAAAAGAAAAAAAAATGTCTTTTTGATAGCTATCCTGCTATGCAGATGCCATAACAAAAGCAAAAAACAAGGTTTGTTCTTCTTGAATCAGAACAAAAACAAGCCCCGTTTACTCTGATTTACTTTGCAATATTTATCGGTTATGGTATAAGCAGCAGTAAATTAATTATGGGTACAGCAGGCACAGTGCTCATATGCCATGATTTACAGAAACCAGACTGTTCGAAGTGCATATCGCTGCATACCAGAGACAAAATTAGGAAACCCTTATTTAAATTTAATTTAAAATCAAAGGTTTCTTGGAAAAAAGAATAATTGAGTTTCATTTGCAGGGTTCACACCAAGAAACTGGATTTGTAAGAATATTAAGCTAAACATTTAGTTTGTCTGATCTGATTTGATTGGGGTTTTATGTCGCTTTCAACAACTATGTCTATATGATGTCTATATCACGAAATTGTTTGTTCCCAAGATGAAGGCCGAATTACCCAAACAGATCCGGTGGAAGGAATCCACCAACCACTGGAGAGGAACTAAAAAGCTCATCGATACAGAGACCCCAGAATTTGCTACATCAGTATAGTGTAATGTCTATTTGAACAGCCAGGCCATCGCTGCTGTGCATTAACAAACTGGCCACCAAATGTGGATCTGTTATACTCGGACCCACACGGGGCTCAAGCTTGATATTCCTTAATTATTATGTGTACTATGGTAAATGTGTACCAGTTTTGCATGTGTGCATTAAGCGTTTCGAGCTGGTGTTCGAATGACGAAGGTTTTTGTATATAAAATTATACGAGAAGAGGGTAGGTCCCAAAAATGTCATGGAAAAAATATGAAGGAAACGGAGGGTGGGTCAAAAAGTATGCAAAATAAAATTTTTCACATTTGTTCACGCATATTTTTTCCACCGGTAAAGTTCCCGTATTTTTTGCAATAATGATATTGTTGTTCGATCTAGGAGTAGAACCAAAAGGAACTGGTATTTAGAGTAGCTTTATTGCCTTGGAAAGGCACCCAATAGAGCAGTGCTGTAGCTAGAGGAGGGGGGGGGGGGAGCTTCCCCCACAAATTTTCGATCCAGTGGCGTAGATAAGGGGGGGGGGGGGGGCGGAGGCACCCACATCAGAACTTTTGTGGAAATTTTTTGGGACCATTTTTAGGCGAATTTATGCCTAATGCTGGCCTTGGGGATAAAAACATGCCACTTTGGGTAAAAAAGACCAATTTTCAGTACATTTGCAGTAAACAACAGATTCTTTCTGTTTGTTTGGGGTTTTGTTGTTGTTACACTGTCGGAAAATTTTGGGCTTGCCCCTCCGCCAGCGAAAAGCTATCTACGCCACTGTTTCGATCCCCCAAAATAAACATGGGACCGATGAAAGTCTCAAACAACGTAGAGCCCCAAAATGGTCTCCAATGTAGGGGCTATACACGCCACAAATCAAATGCCCCAGATTCGCTCTTTGAGAACTAAATTTTGCAAATGTTTTTCGTGTGTGTGAGTGTGTGTGTGTGTGTGTGAGTGTGTGTGTGTATGTGTGTGTGTGTGTGTGTTTGAGGTTAAAAAATCGCACTGGCACAGACATTTCCTACTGAAACGTTTTTTTCTTTTAATATGCCGCCGAAAAATTGTTTTCATTTACTGAACCCTGATGGGTTTCAAACATGACAAAAAATTACACAAAATTGATTTAAACTAAGTGATGAGATTAGGAACTGGTTAAACTGACTGGCAATAATTGATGTTATTCATTGATGGGCTCTAATTTAGTCCTTACAAGGATGTTACGCAAGCTTTTGTTTTTCTTATAGGCGATGACAGGTCGAAGATTCAAAGGTTCATTTAATTTAGCATTGGTAAAATTGAATTCATCTTTTAACATTTTTGCTATTTCGATATTCATTCTGTTGTACGTTAAAGTGAAAGGAATGATGGACCTCCTTTCGCATTCGCCCTCTGATATGTTCATACCAAATGGCCAGAGAGTTTGAAGCGTATTGATCCAAAAAGCTTCACGTTTTTTTCTAAATTCATCCGTTTCTTCTAATGTGTCTTTAATTGGTGGTTGTTCAATAGGATGGATTTCGAAATCGTCCAAAGAATGGCCAGGAAGGTTAAAATGTTGTGCTACTGGGGCATCAGCATTATGTTTTATATCCTGTTTGTGTCTAGTAGCACGTTCTCGAAAAGGATTTTGACTTTGACCAACATACTGTTTCCGACATCGCTTACAAGTGATAAGGTAAATAATGTTTGGTGAATCACAATGGAGGGGGTTACGGATCTGATAATGATTTTTCGTTTGTTCGGAGGAAAATTCCTCTTTCTGATCAGGCATAAAAGTATGCAGTCTACAACGAGGCTTTTTGCAATTAAATACCGCGCCACTACCATTCTGCAACGGTCTGTTGTGTTCAATCTTCAGTGGTTCGAAATCGGTAGTTTCAGCTGGACTTTCGAGCTTTTTCAGGGTTTGGGATTTCAGGCTACGCAAGAGACGCAGCGAGTACCCTCTCGATCTGAGGGCGCCAAATAGAGTAGAACAAGCCTCATTGAAATTTACCTTATCACTTGAATTGCGGTGGAAACGAATGAGTTGTGATTTGATGATACCTTTAAATGTATGTTGAGGATGAAATGATTTTGTGTGCAACAATTGATGTGAATCAGTTGGTTTAAAATACACTTTATAATCTAAATGCCCGGACGCCTGAAATTGCTTGCCTTTATACACGGTCACATCGAGAAAATCAACAGAATTTTCACTGATAGTAGCTTTCAATTTAATATTTGGATCGTGATTGTTCAAAATTTCTAAAAATTCATCAAAATCTTCTTTTGAATGTTCCCAAATAATAAAAATGTCATCTAAATACCTGAGATATACGAGAGGATGCTTTGCACATTTGCTTAAGGCATTTTCCTCCCATTCCGCTACATAAATGCTTGCAAAATTAGGACTGAATCTTTTGCCCATAGGACAACCCATTATTTGTAGAAAATATTCTCCATTGAATTGAAAGTCATTACCTTTTAAGCTCAGCTCTAAAAGATCCAAAATTTGTTCATCCGGGCGTTTCGCATCCGGATATTTTTCAAATGCATTTTTAACTGATTTAACACCTTTATCAATATCAATGTTCGTATACATACTGTCGATATCCAAAGTAGCCAGAATTGCATTTTTCGATATTTTCAATTTCGAAATAAGTGATAAGGTAAATAATGTTTGGTGAATCACAATGGAGGGGGTTACGGATCTGATAATGATTTTTCGTTTGTTCGGAGGAAAATTCATCTTTCTGATCAGGCATAAAAGTATGCAGTCTACAACGAGGCTTTTTGCAATTAAATACCGCGCCACTACCATTCTGCAACGGTCTGTTGTGTTCAATCTTCAGTGGTTCGAAATCGGTAGTTTCAGCTGGACTTTCGAGCTTTTTCAGGGTTTGGGATTTCAGGCTACGCAAGAGACGCAGCGAGTACCCTCTCGATCTGAGGGCGCCAAATAGAGTAGAACAAGCCTCATTGAAATTTACCTTATCACTTGAATTGCGGTGGAAACGAATGAGTTGTGATTTGATGATACCTTTAAATGTATGTTGAGGATGAAATGATTTTGTGTGCAACAATTGATGTGAATCAGTTGGTTTAAAATACACTTTATAATCTAAATGCCCGGACGCCTGAAATTGCTTGCCTTTATACACGGTCACATCGAGAAAATCAACAGAATTTTCACTGATAGTAGCTTTCAATTTAATATTTGGATCGTGATTGTTCAAAATTTCTAAAAATTCATCAAAATCTTCTTTTGAATGTTCCCAAATAATAAAAATGTCATCTAAATACCTGAGATATACGAGAGGATGCTTTGCACATTTGCTTAAGGCATTTTCCTCCCATTCCGCTACATAAATGCTTGCAAAATTAGGACTGAATCTTTTGCCCA
Organism: Pictodentalium vernedei; assembly: GCA_031216915.1. NCBI lineage: Eukaryota > Metazoa > Mollusca > Scaphopoda > Dentaliida > Dentaliidae > Pictodentalium > Pictodentalium vernedei. The sequence goes on along the minus strand of CM062297.1, from coordinate 507,649,928 downwards.
TAGGACAACCCATTATTTGTAGAAAATATTCTCCATTGAATTGAAAGTCATTACCTTTTAAGCTCAGCTCTAAAAGATCCAAAATTTGTTCATCCGGGCGTTTCGCATCCGGATATTTTTCAAATGCATTTTTAACTGATTTAACACCTTTATCAATATCAATGTTCGTATACATACTGTCGATATCCAAAGTAGCCAGAATTGCATTTTTCGATATTTTCAATTTCGAAATTTTTGACAGGAAATCCTGTGTATTTTTTAGATAGCTCGGATGTCTATTTGCTATAGGTTTCAGATGATAATCAATTAATTCCGAGATCGCATAAGATTCCGAATTACAATCTGATACAATTGGCCTCCCGGGTGGAGTTAAGTCATCCGTCCATGAAGAACGGTCCTTGTGGATCTTTGGTAGGATATAAAATTGTCTTGTTTGAGCACTGAGCTTAGCTGTTAAATATTTCAATTGTTTTTTGGTAATGTGACCTTCGTCGAGGAGAAATTTTAAGATCTTATTGAATTTTTCGATATTACTAGGCCAAATAAGTGAATCTATTTTCTTATAATGTTTAGTATTGCTGAGTTGTCTCATGGCTTCCTTTATATAATTATCCCGAGATAGAACAACTACCGACCCACCTTTGTCGGCTGGTTTAATTACTAATTTCTTATTTTTTCGAAGTTTCGTGAGGGCTCTCCGTTCACCAGCTGTTAAATTGTCTTTATCGGAGAGTATGTTCATGCTGAACACCTTTTGGATGATTCGTTTACTAGCCTCAATAATTTCGGGATCTACTTCACTATCTGGAGGTGACCAACCAGATGATTCTGTGAAAGGAAGTTTCCGACCGCTGGAGTTTCTAAAGCGGTCTGCTAATTTCATTTGCCTAAGAAAATTACAGTTGTATGATGGTAAATTTGTTTGGTTATCAGTTTTAGGCTTTGGTGCTGGTACAAAAGTTAAACCGCGATCTAAAAGAGATTTCTCTTGGGTTGTTAGGTCATTGGTGCCAGACAGGTTAACCACATTAGTTCCTAATCCCACATCTGTTAGGCGGCTGTTACCTTTGCCTTTACTTAGTTTAAATTTAGGTGGTTCAACCAGTGATCGTACATAATATTGGCGGTTCTCGTGGTCCAATGGATTAAATCCTGAGCAACATCAAACTTCGCGTCATCAATTTTAGGTATAACGTTAACGTCCTTCACTTTCCGAATGGTTTCGTTGATGATGCTCAGGGTTCTCCTCTCAGCCTGAGGGAGTTTTTGCGAAAAGTTTAGTTCAGCGAAATAAATTTTTGCTGATCTAAACTTGACCCTGATATCGCTAAGCATATTCCGCAACTGCTTAACTACGAGATCAGAATTATCGTTTCGAGAATTCACGCCAATATTTAATAATATTTTTTGGGGACTGGACTGGCCCCTGTGCCCTTTAAACATAGAGCGCAGATGATTGAATTTGGCGCCGGGGTAACACTCCACCTGGATGTCCGGATGGGGATTTCGATCAATGCGTCCTAAATTTGAACTTCCAATCATGAGGATGTTTTTACAAACATCGGGGAGGCGCCAATTCCTTTTGTCAAAATTAACTCCGCTTTTATGCCGAAACTGGGAGAATTTAGAATCAAATGAGCGGCCCGAGTTGCGGCTCGGTGATTTGACTTTCTCTGAGTACGATATACCTGGTTGAACCATACTAGAGACAGGAGAAGGGGGAGAAGAAACAGAAGCAGGAGAGGAAACAGAAGCAGGAGAAGAAACAGAAGGAGGAGGAGGAGTTCTAGTGAGAGCACTAGGAGAACCAGAGAAAAAAGGCTGAGGAGGAGTAGGAGGTAGAGGAGCAAGACGCGGCGAGACAGCGTTACTCAATTTGCGAGCATCTTCAGTCACAATATGGACCGGAGATGTTTGCAAATTGAGGCGCTTACTCTGAGAGAAAGAAGAAGTAGAAGGAAAAGAAGAGGGAGAAGTGCTTTGCCTTGATCTTTTCTTATTTTGCTTTTCGCGTTGGGGTAGAGGGACAACACGGGCCGGAGTTTGCTTGCTCCCTCCCGTATTGTTCCTTACTCCAGACGCTGGGCGAAGTTCCGAAATGTAAGACTCATAGGCCGAAATAGTCTTATCTGTCAACTTATTTTTAAAGTTCTTTTTAACCCAGATCAAGGCACGCGCCGAAGCGCTGTTGAAGTCTATTTTTTCGAGTCCAGGAGGTGGTCGCATAGCCAAAGTTATCTTAGACTTCAACTGGTTTAAATTTACCTTGTAATGCTCAACTAAAGCATTTAACGTTTGATTGGCCCATCCCACACTAATCTGTCGAAAAACAGAAAAAATGTGTGGGGTGGGAAGAGCAGGCTTTAGAAAGCCACCTAACTCATCTACTTTCTTCTCCAGCTGTTTCGGGAAATCCCGATTAGCCAAATGGTGCTCTAATAGCCCAATGTGGTGCAAACATTGAAGCACCTGAAACAAAGCCTTGACCAGCCTAGAATAAGCCTGGAACGATTGTTCCTGGCCAGTTCCGGACTGGGCAACTCTCTGCCTCAGATGCCTCTGCACTTTTCTTGCCATTGTTAAAGAAAGTAGTTGAATTAAGTATAAATAAAATATAAAAGTGATGAAATAAATAAAATTGGAAAATTAGATATTACCTATTAAAGAAGATACCTGGATTGGTTGCAGTCTTCAGCAAAGGTAGAAAATAATCCGTCTGTCTCGACGCGTTTCGCTTGGTTTGGCTTTTTCAAAGAGACTTTGAGGAAAATGAATCCAACTTTGGGAGGGCATGCATGGTATATATCCATATGTGGGCTGGGGGTGTTTTTCACAGCTCAGTATATAATTAAACTCGGTAACAAGCTGACAAATGTCACTCATCTAATTAATTCTTTTCAATCTGAGATGTCCCAAGTTTGTTTTTCACAACTCAGTTTGTGTCGTCCAAACAAATTAGATGAAGCTCTATTGATTGGCTTCCATTGAATTTTAATCAGTCAGTGAGTGGTTTGCTTTACTGACCCCATGAAGCCCTATTGGTTGGCTTTGATTTAAGTAAAACCAATCGGGAGCGGTTTGCTTTACTGGCTTCAGAAGTATGTGAAAATAATATGAAAAAATGGTTTGATAAAATATATTGAGACTAAAGAAATAAATGAAAAAATAACGCCAAAGATCATGATGCCGCACGAATGTTATCAGTTGGAATGAAAATCCCCCGACGGAGGTTTATGACGGAAAATATTTTACACCACGTAGAAATTGTGTGTTTTACCTTCTGAACCTCTACATTGTGTGAAAGGTATGAAAAATTAAAATTAAAATAAAAATAATAATTTAAATAAATGAATCAAATAAATAAATAAATAAATAAATAAATAAATAAATAAATAAATAAATAAATAAATAAATAAAAATTAATAAAAAATTTAAAATAATCAATAAATAAATATATAAATAATAATTTTTTTTATGAAATACATACACATGATTGAAATTAGAACCTATTTTGTTTTTGGGCATATATGAACTCTGGCACTCGCCTGTGTGTGTTTGAGGTTAAAAAATCGCACTGGCACAGACATTTCATACTGAAACGTTTTTTTCTTTTAATATGCCGCCGAAAAATTGTTTTCATTTACTGAACCCTGATTGGTTTCAAACATGACAAAAAAGTACACAAAATTGATTTAAACTAAGTGGTGAGCTTAGGAACTGGTTAAACTGACTGGCAGAAATTGGTGTTATTCATTGATGGGCTCTAATTTAGTCCTTACAAGGATGTTACGCAAGCTTTTGTTTTTCTTATAGGCGATGACAGGTCGAAGATTCAAAGGTTCATTTAATTTAGTATTGGTAAAATTGAATTCATCTTTTAACATTTTTGCTATTTCGATATTCATTCTGTTGTACGTTAAAGTGAAAGGAATGATGGACCTCCTTTCGCATTCGCCCTCTGATATGTTCATACCAAATAGCCAGAGAGTTTGAAGCGTATTGATCCAAAAAGCTTCACGTTTTTTTCTAAATTCATCCGTTTCTTCTAATGTGTCTTTAATTGGTGGTTGTTCAATAGGATGGATTTCGAAATCGTCCAAAGAATGGCCAGGAAGGTTAAAATGTTGTGCTACTGGGGCATCAGCATTATGTTTTATATCCTGTTTGTGTCTAGTAGCACGTTCTCGAAAAGGATTTTGACTTTGACCAACATACTGTTTCCGACATCGCTTACAAGTGATAAGGTAAATAATGTTTGGTGAATCACAATGGAGGGGGTTACGGATCTGATAATGATTTTTCGTTTGTTCGGAGGAAAATTCCTCTTTCTGATCAGGCATAAAAGTATGCAGTCTACAACGAGGCTTTTTGCAATTAAATACCGCGCCACTACCATTCTGCAACGGTCTGTTGTGTTCAATCTTCAGTGGTTCGAAATCGGTAGTTTCAGCTGGACTTTCCTCCACTTGTAAAACTCTCCGACACGAGGTGTTTGTCGAAAGTGTCGTTAAACCACAATAAATAAATAAATAAATAAATAAATAAATAAATAAATAAATAAATAAATAAATAAATATTTATGGGTGAAAAAATAACCTACTGTGTTATGTTCAAGCCAGATTTTCTGCTGTCCTGAACATTCTTTTCACCTACCACTTCACCTACCACTTCAAGAAAAAAACAACACCAGTTTAAGGATAAGTTGATTCAAAAAGAAAGGAGAAAACAGACATTTAAAAGGTCACATTAAATAGTAATAACTTATATATTCATAATGAGTATTTATTTTCGAGAGAATTTTAGTGCAAACTACTGTTTAAGTCCTTGCTGACAAATCATTACATCTCCACTTATGCATTTTCTTTTTTTTCTTTTATATATATCAGGTTAACTTAATCGATATTGAGTTTCAAAGAGGCCAGAAGAAAAGGTAAATTACGTAGAGTTAAAATGTTCTGCGCGAAGAATTCAAGATGGTTTCAAAAGGACCATTGACAGTGTATTTACAATAACAAAGAGTAGCTTTCTAGATATGAACACTGACAGTGAGCATATTACTATCAACAAATACGACTCGAAAACGGCCAACGACTCTCATCTGTTTAATAAGGACGACGAAACAAAGCTCTGGAAGATGAGGGATGTGATGCCTATATCTTCTATATGTATCTATGTGGGCGCGTAGAGGACTGAATTCGTGATATCATACCGATAAAACGTCCCCTGATTTCCAATGTGTTCTATGTAATAATAATAATAACTCTTTGGCCAGCCGCTGATTTGTCGCGGTCCTCATAAGAGAAGGCCATCATTCCCCCTGCACCCCACCCCCTCTTCCCCTCCTCTCCTCCCAGCATTCAGATATAAACTGCTTAATAGTGTCCCTCACTTCCTCTTTTTCAATTTCTTCAATAAGCATTCCTACCCTCTTCCTCGTGTCCCCCTTCAGCCATCTATCCTTTGTTTCTTCACCCCACTTCTGCATTATTCTTCCAGTAAATTTTATTCTATGAGGTATATACTGTGGGCATTCCAAGAGAAAATGTTCCAGGGTCTCCACTACTCCAGAGTGGCACATTTGGCATCCCTTTTCCCCATCTCTCCCAATTTTTCCCCGAAGCTCCAGTGATCTTGATCTCAGTTTGAACAGCAGTGACCCTCCAAAGGTGCCATCTAGGTACTTCTCAAAAGCTGGCTTTTCTTTATATTGTAACCCCTGCAGTGATCTTTTCACGCTAACCCCTGCTCGCCAGTTTCGATTGCAATCTTCCATGACTCTCTCTTTGACAAACCTTTTGCCTTCTTTCATTCCTACTTCTATGTTTGTGACCTCTATAGAGTAATTGTCCATTAGTTCCCTCACATGTTTTGACCACCCCGTATCTATATTAGAATTCCAAATGGTATCGAGCATCAATTTGCACCACCGGTTGTCAGGCAGGTTTCTCAAGTAGTTAAAGTAACACAGTTTTCCCAAATCTACCTTGTCCTTGATTTTCATCCACCCAAGCTCCCCCCTTACTGCTTCCAAAGCTGCAGCATTACTCGACCCTGTTATCCATCTGCCGGCATCATTTTGAGTATTTTCCAACTTCTTAATAACGGTTTGGTTTAATGGAATCACGTCCGTGCCATACGTTATACTTGGTAAACCCACCCTCTCCCACAGTGTTTTCCCCACAAAGACCTTGTTGAAACTATTTTTCCCTAAAAGTTTTAGTTGGTTCAGAATTCTTTTCCCCTTCAGAATCAGTTTGGCTGAGTAATTTCTGTACACCCCTCTTCCCGTTATATTTATGCTTACCCCTAGATACTCATACTCTCCCGTTTCTCCTACAGTGATTTGTTTGCTTTCCCCTTCGGGGATTGAGAACTCCCCCACTCTCCATCTCTTCGTCATATCTACCTTGCGTCCAACGGGTATTACCTTGCTTTTATTTTCATTTAGTTCGAGCCGCCAAGTGTTCCCATATCTACCAACAATTTCCAGCAGTTTCTCTAGCCCCTGTTCAGTTCTAGACATTAACACCATGTCGTCCGCAAAGAATAAGCCTGGTATCTTTATGTCTCCAACATTTACCCCCTCCGCACTCTGAATTAGTTCGTCCCCTAAATCTTTAACATACAATGCAAACAAAATCGGTGAAAAGATACACCCCTGCTTGAGGCCTATATCCATAGGGACTCGTTTTGTAGTGATACTCCCTAGACTGAGTTGGCTTTGCACATCTGTATACAGTGCTTTCATGATTCCCACAAAGTCACCCCCCAGTCCGATGCCCCCGAGCTTTCGCCACATACCTTCCCTCCACACTCGGTCGTACGCTTTTTTCACATCTAGAAATGCCAGAAACATCTTTTTCTTTTCAGCCTTTGTTGATTCTATCAGTTGGGTGAGTGTAAATAGGTGATCAGTGACTCTTCGTCCTTTCCTGAAACCATTTTGAATTTCTCCTAAAAAACCTTTCTCTTCAATAACTTCCTCTAGTCTACCGTATATGACCTTACAGAATACTTTTCCGATGTTACTACTAACTGATATCCCCCTATAGTTATCTAGAACTTCCTTATCCCCCTTTTTGTGTATGAACGACACCTTACTTTCCCTCCACTCTCTGGGGACCTCTTGCTTTCGCAGAGCCAGGTTGAAAAGGTTTGTCAGGACTTCAATAAGTGCCTCCCCTCCATTTTTGAGGAATTCGTTCGGAATTTCATCAGTCCCTCCCGCTTTACCATTTTTTAATTTCGAGACCACGTTCCGCACTTCTTCTGCCGTTATTTCGCTACATACACGATTGGATAGGTTCTCCTCCACCAGTGTATTTCTTTTTGGTGGGGACCCACTGCCCCATCGCCTATCGTTTATCTTTTCCCAGTGCTTGACTAACTCTGAAGCGATACGGCCTTTATCTTCTGTACTTTCCCCATCCACTTTGATATTCTGCACACTACTTTTCCCCCGTTTATTTACCCAGTTCCAAAATACGTTTGAGCTCGAACCCCCCGTTTTCTTTATTGTTCTGGCAAGACTGCAATTGCGCTCCTTCCTATTATTATTCTTTATCTCATTCACCTTTTTCCGTGCCAGTTCATATTCTCCTTTCATTAGTCTCGTGTCATTGTTATCCACCCCTTTAAGCTTCCTACTTCTTCTGTAGGCAGCGCATTTTACCTTCCTTTCTTTTATAGCCTTTTTCAGTCCCTCGTTAACCCTGTATCCAAGCTCTCTCGTTGGGACCCTCACCCTTCCTATACACTCCTTCCCTGCCTCTGTTAGGCTATTTACTATGCCATCTGAAATACTCTGGACATTTGCATCCCTAGGTATACATTCAAGATTTGGTTTTAGTTTTTCCCGAAACTGCTTCCAGTCGGCTCCTTGTTTTAGTCCCCAAACTTCCTTGAAGGTATTTCTGTCTCTATTCGTCTTTTTGCCCATAATCTTAACTGTTATCAGGTTGTGATCACTACCCAAGTCATTTTTTCCCTCGTCATCTATTTCTACATCTATAACCTCCCTCCATACGCTAATGTCAGTGAGTAGATAATCAATTATTGTTTTCTTATCGTTCCTCTCCCATGTCCATTTACCCTTACATTTCGCATCCCTGTTCAGGATCTTTAAACCAAGCTCTTTTGATAGGTCCAACATCTTCCTCCCATTCGTGTTAATTTTCCTATCACCTCCCTGTATGCCCTCCTCCTTATCCCCGATGTGCCCATTGAAGTCCCCCATTAGGACAATACTGAACCCTCTGCTCCCAAGCTCTGTGATATTCGATCTAAGAGTTGTATATATTGAATCATTCCACTCGGGCTTACTTCCCTCCACTGCTAAGTATACAACACCAACGGCAACACTCCTGCTTCCTAACTTGATTTTTGCCCAGACTATTTCGTTGGATACTGGAATCTGAGTCCTTGCTTCTGTGAGATCTGTAATCAATGAGGGCTGTAATTCCTCTTTAGCGTAGATGCCAACACCCCCACCCCGTTTCTGACCCTCAGTTCGCCCAGCTCCTATCCACACGCAACCCTTCATCTGATCAACCCGCTCATCCCGTCGTATCCACGTCTCACTTAGACCCATTATATCGAAGTCTCCTTCGTCCATCATTGTTGATATTTCGCTTACTTTCTTGTGCAGACCCTGGATGTTGCAGTACCCAAACTTAATGAATCTTTGTTTTTTTGTCATCACTGGCACATTATTATAACCCTGGTATGTCCCTGTATTGTGCATGTTTGTTGTTCTTCCTATGTTCCCAGCATTTGTGCCACTCTGGGTTACCGGCTGTGGTCCCCTACCCCCCTTTTCTCCAAAAAAGGCCCAGCCACCTGTAAGATTGTTTGGCCCAACAGGTCTGTACCCATCCTACTTAAATGCAATCCGTCTCGCCCATACAACTCTCCTTGTCCCCAGAATGAATCCCAGTGGTCAATGAAATGTACTCCCAAGTCTTTGCAGTGCTCTTCCAGCTCCTCGTTTAGTGCCATAATCCGCGAGTTCCTCTCATTCCCACCACCCATAACGGGGAGCACCCCTGAAACGATGATCCGAGCATTCCTGCTAAGTAGCTTACTAATTAGGTCCTTGTATGTGTCCACCAAACGAACTGATTTCCTCTCCCTGATGTTATTGGACCCCACATGTAATACCACTACCGGATCAGGCCCCGACCCAGCTACAATACCGTCCACTCTATCCCTCAGGTCCTCCACTTTAGCCCCCGGAAAGCACAGAACTATTCTATTTTTACTGTCCGGACCACAGACAACCTTGTCGATCCCCCGAACTATGCTACTTCCCGCAACCACCAACTTACTTTTGGACCTCGCCCTATTTATCTCCTCTAGTCTCCTATTGTTTACAGCGTCCTCCTCCTCTCCAACAGCCCCACTCGGAATCAATATCGGTATCGGTATCTTTGACCTAGCATTACTCCTATCCTTGTCCCTCCGTCTCTTTCCAGGCCCTGAGCTACCTGGACTACTCCCCTGGTCTTCCCCCGGATCCCTCCTCCTTTTTCCTGGCCTAGACCCCAAGCTACTATCTGTTGCAACTACCTCCATCTCCTCCTCTGTCTCTTCCGAATCGAGCACATCAAATCTGTTTCTGGTGCTGCACTCCCCACTGCCTTTGGACTTTACACGCCTATCTACCTGCTTCTCTGGCCCCCCTTTCCTACCACTTTTGGTAGTCCACGCCAAACGCTTTACAGCATTGCTCCGGTCTGGGCCCCCCTCATCTGTCCTACGTACTTTTCTAGCAGCCCCCACCTCATCACCTACCTCATTCACATCAAAGGTTCTACCCCCATGTTTCCTCTTGGAACCACCGACAACCTTCCATCCTTCTCGGAAAGCCACTTCTCGGACAGCAACACATTCGAACTCAGGGGACGAAAAGACTGAACATTCTGATGTATAAACAAGCTCGTAACTATCTTCAGATATTCGGTGGTGGGGAGCAGTGACGTAGGAAATGAGGAGCACATGGACACGTACTCTCTTCCCCAAACTTTTTTCCAGAAATAGTCTTGTATCACAGCCCGTCATTACAATCTCATTGGGAATTAGCAGAAATGGGGTGCACATACTCTTTACTCTTAAGATGTAACCAAACATTCCCCTGCTTAATTCAGCGGCGTAGCCGGGGGCTTGGGGGATGCGTAGCCTTGCCCCCTAACATCCCAACCAGCCCCAATAGACTAAATTCTGCTTTCTACATAGGATGTTAACGGGAGCGCGGTGGCTCAGTAGGTAGAGGTGCAGGCTGCAAGCCGAGAGGTCCTCGGTTCGAATCCCACCTGCGGCAACCGCGTTGTGTCCTTGGGCAAGACACTTCATCTTCATTGCCCGCGTGGGTGTACGGTGGCGTTGTGTACTAAGGCGTACTGCACGTCGATGGTGCACTTGTCTTCAACCAATGCTAACCCTGCTGGTATGGGTGGAGTTAGTATGTTGGGGAGCTGACAGTTGCTCGCCGTTGCTCGGTGGTTCTCTCCGGGTACTCCGGCTTCCTCCACCCATAAAACTGTCGCGGTCATGATTAGCCATTGTGCATAAATATGTGACCTTAAAACACCAATAAATAAATAATAGGATGTTAACTATTGAAATTACAGGTGACATGCACGTTTGACATTCTTTCGAGCCTCAAAACAACACCATCTGGGGCCTATTTTCAAGGATTAAGCCTTCGCAGGAGAAAGTTTTGAAAAATATACCCCCACCTCCGCGACCTGACGAACGTGAGAGGGACACCACCTTGGTACCTTTTCCCAACTCAAGCCTTCAAGCTTTGTGATATGTCAACGGCATAAAAATACTTGGACCCCGCCCCCAAAAGATTCTTGTTCTCCCTATAATATAGATTCCAGTCAACGCGCCTAGTTTGATTTGTCTCTCCTTTCAGCTTTTAAATTATAGAAGAATTCACACTTCTAGCTCCATATTTAGGAAATGTCACCACCGGGTCGAAACAATGTTTCGGCCCGATAGTGACATTTGTTAAATATAAAGCCGACATGTGCATTTTTCTCAGTGCGGGGTGTGGGAGTCCCCAACATAGCTTTGTGGTAAAGTATTCTTGTGACATCATTAAGGCACATGGACCTGTCACCACCATTGATATATATCAGTGTGTGAGTTCCCTTGTATGACCGTGCCCCCGAAATTCGGAATGCTCCACACTGCCATGTGGAGGAGGGAAGGTGACCCATGTTTACCCGAACATGTCATTAAGTTATCGGACTCTTCTTTTGTGCACGCGCACATGCTTCTTGACAAGCTGTATAGTCAAGGGGCAAATCCGATAAATTTCTGAAAATACATTTGTAAAATTTTATTGGATCGACATACGGACGAGACAACCGTTACGAATTTCCAGTTCCTTATACGACATTCGTTATCAACCGATTTTATCGGTTCATAGCGAATGTCGAATAAGGAGCTATCAATGTGTAACGGTTGTTCACGTCCTCGACCGACCTCTGGAGTTCACAGTAACTGAAATTGGTCAGGGCAATCGGCAAAGCTATGGTACAATCCCTGGCAGTTTGCCACGTGTTTTACCACAGCGTTTCCGATTGTCCCGGCTAATTTCGAGAATTAGTCGAACACATGTATCACTAGACTAATAACTATCCATGACAGTTACATGCATATGCAGGGATATTTGATTTGTGTAATTCGTTTTATTGGGATTTAAGGAAACTTTCAACAGCCAGGGTCACATCGCACCGGAGTGCTTTACCAGTGGAGGAAGCCGAAGTACCCGGAGAAAACTACCGAGCAGCGACGAGCAACCCTCAGACTCACTACGTACTCACTCCGTACAAGCAGGATTAGCACCAGCATTGGTTGAAGACGAGTACACCATCGACGTGCAATACAATTTAGTACACAGCGCCACCGTGCCTTACGTGGACAATCAGGATTAAGTGTTACCCAAGAACACAACGCAGTTATCGCTGGTCTGGTTCGAACCAGGGACCTTTCGGCTTGTGGTCCAATGCTCTAACCACTGAGCCATCCGGCTTCCACGGAGGCTTTTGAGCAAGCTGAGCTACTACACCTTTTTGATAACACTGTATACTCTTGACAATAGGGCTTTCCTAGTGGCTATCAAGGAACATGTGTTCTAACTTGGGTCTGTTAATCAATAGCCAGGTACCATTAGTCGGGGTGGGGGGGGGGGGGGGGGGCACGTGGATCTTTTGGGGTCTAAGCATTCTTATGCCGTAGGCTTGCATATTACAAAGATCGAAGTCTTGAGTTAGACAAATATAATAAGGTCGTTTCCTTCTCGCGCCGGTTGGACCAGGGGAAGAGTATATTTTTTAAAATAATTTTTCGCGGAAGGCCCAGGGTTTGGCCTCCTCGGAGAAATTTTGAAAAGATATGCCCCAAATGGCTATTTTTTGAGAATCAAAAGAACGTTATGGGCGGTGTGACATCCGTAATTTTATTAGCTGACGCCCATGCAGATAGTAGAAGTCAGGACTTTTTGAGGGGGCGGCGAGGACTGGGGATGGTAAGGTTCCCTCAAGCTCCACCCCCATGGCTTCGCCACTGCTGTTGATACGGAAGTAGTATAGTGGGAGGTTTTCGTTCCCCATACTCTGAATTTTTCCGGAACAGCCCATAGGAACCGGACTTTTGCCGGAGAAACTTTTTCCTGTGCAAAACATCGGCTTCATCCAGCTAGATGCGGCATGTGGCAAACCCACTGCACATATAATATGCTATGGTATATATAGTGATATATGTACACTCAGGGTTCTGGGTATATAGTATGGGTATGTGATGAAATATTGATAGGGAAGTGCATGGGTTTTCTTGAAAGTTTTCCGAAACCGTTGACGTTGCTATTGGCGTCGTGGCGTCATCATGCACATGCGACGTCATAGAAACGTTGAACGCTGTTGTTGTCCACCGTACAATCACATAACGTTGTCCGGGGCATGGGGTGTCGGGCTTCTCGCACGGGAGTTATATCGTAGTACATTTTGGGCGTTATTTATCACTGCAGGTTCCCTGTTAGTCCTTTGTACTACTAATCGACCCAATGCTTCATATTAACCTATGACTGGTATAGGTAGTACGCAATGATAGGCCAGGCGGTATTGTGGGTGGATCGGTGTAATGCATGGTCGTCTCGTGTGGTATTGCGAAGTAGTCCTTGGTATTTTAGAACGGTAGTATAGGGTGTAGATCTGTACATCGGTGGGTCTACTGTTAGCCCTAAGTAACACCAATCCACCTAATGCTTTATATTATCCTACGACTGGTATAGATAGAACGTAATGTCAAGCGGTATTGCGGATGGGGGTAAGCCCCATCCGTAGTTTAGAACAGTAGTATAGTATGGGCGGTATATGCCCCTTTCGTCCCCATCTTAACCCTTGGTACCTCCAACCATCTAGCGTGGCCCACAGATGCTATAGGTAGCACGTAATGCTAGGCTAGGTTAAGCAGTATTGTGGGGGGGGGGAGGGGGGGGGGGGGGGGGGTAATGCATTGTTGTCTAGTGCGGTAGTAAAGGATGTGCGGTATGTACCCTTGTAGGTCCCATATGCTAGGCTAGGTTAAGCAGTATTGTGTGTGTGTGTGTGTGTGTTTGTGGGGGGGGGGGGGGGGGGTAATGCATTGTTGTCTAGTGCGGTAGTAAAGGATGTGCGTATGTACCCTTGTAGGTCCATATTAACCCTTGGTACCACTATCCATCTAGGGCGGTGTGGTGGCCTACAGATGGTATATGTAGTACGTAATGCTAGTCAAGCAGTATTATGGGTTGGGGTAATTCATGGTTGTCTAGCGTGGTAGTATAGGATGTGCGGTTTGTATCCCTGCTGGTTCAATGTTAGCCCTTGGTATCATTATTCATGTAGGGTGGTGTGCTGTCCTGCAGATTCTATAGGTAGTACGTAATGCTAGGTCAAGCAGTATTGTGGTGTGGGGGGTAATACACAGCAGTCTAGTGTGGTGATATAAGGTATGCGGTCTGTACCCTATAGGTCTACTGTTAGCCCTTAGTAACGATATCCACCTAAGGTGTTGTGCTGGCCCACAGTAATGCTAGGCAAAAAGGTAGTGTGCAAGTTGGTGTAAAGCTTGGATTATAGACCTTTATAGTTCTAAGATCGATACTGTTGACTTACCCATGGTCACCTTGATCTGTCCTATGATTAGCTTCCTCTATATTTACACAATACTATAGTCTTCTACCACGCTTACAGCCTTGTACGATTACGAAATATACGGAAGGCTTGCTAGCTACATCAGATTGCTCGAATGACTCAAATCTCATCGATCAAATGTGCTATAGATCATTTACCTGAAAGAGTGACCCCAAATACTGCTTTACTACTCATATCAGTATTAGAGGATACTTATGACATTGTATTGTATCATTTGAGGATACATTTTGAGGATATTATTAAAGGATACCCTTTATATGATACCTTTTGGAATACTTATCTAAGGATATCTGTTAGAAGATAGTTATGACTCTTACCAAGTACCTGTGTGGGCCAGCCTTCTAGGCCATCGATCACATCCACTTTTGCTGACTTGTCCATAGACACCGCCATCTGTTGTGTGATCCAATACTATGTATTTACCAATACTATAGTCTCCTTTCACCCTTGAAGTCTTGTACTATTAGTGCCTTTTACTACTGAATTGTAGCACTACTTCATACTTCCTTTTCATTGGGTTGTCGACACGAGGAATGCTGATGAGCTACCGTTGATCATCAGACGATTGCAAAGTACTCGTAGATTGTGGACTTTGCACCTCCCCTAAAGGGAGGGTCCTAGTTTAAGCCAAAGGAGGCACCAGACCCCCACAACGGTCTTCTAAGAATCATGTTTGCCCCCCCCCCCCCCCCAAAAAAAAAATAAAAATAAAAATGACAAGGGCACCCCCTATTATATAATCCTGCTACGCGCCTGATCGACAGACAGAAATGTTATGTTCCGACATTAAGAGGTATGATAACCCTGATACTTTTGGAACTAAGTTCTACTACGGGGCGGCTGCATCCTTCTTTCCACGTTAACCGGTAGACATTCATTTGGATCACAACTACGGGCAGCCCGCTCGAGTCCCCTACTCACATATCATCAGCCAGAATATACCTGTAACAGTTTTAGGTCAAAACGGAGGTCCATGAACAAGCCAAGCTGTCACTCACTTTAAAGAGGCTGAATACCCCCGGGCAGCTATAATTTCCATTGGCTGGCTGTCGAGGACGATGTGTTCTAACTTATAGCCTCTGTCCAACTGTTCCAATTAGGAAAAAAAAACGTTTGTATTGTGCGAATTACTCTCAGACAATAGTACTCTGACCAACTGCAAATCGACGAAACAAAGATTTTTTCTTGGGTAGGTGGAAGGGGGTACATATCTAAGATTTACATCCGAGGGTTGCATATGGGTTAAACATTCCAGCAATTATGTTTCCTAATGATATCGGGGAAAGTGTTTTTTTTCTCTCGCGAAAAGTTTACTCTTTCATTGATCGAGCGACTTGTCAAGATTTATTTATTTATTTATTGGTGTTCAAGGTCACATATGCACAATGGCTAATCAGGACCGTGACAGTTTTACAGGTGGAGGAAGCCGGAGTACCCGGAGAGAACCACCGAGCAACGGCGAGCAACTGTCAGCTCCCCAACATACTAACTCCACACCAGCAGGGTTAGCATTGGTGCACCATCGACGTGCAGTACGCATTAGTACACAGCGCCACCGTGCCCCCAATGGGCAATGGGGTGAAGTGTCTTGCCCAAGCACACAACGCGGTTGCCGCAGGTGGGATTCGAACCGAGGACCTCTCGGCTTGCAGCCTGCACCTCTACCTACTGAGCCACCGCGCCCCCGACTTGTCAAGAATACAACGATCTAACGATCTGTAATCAGTAAAGGGGTGAACAGCTGATCCACCAGAAAGCGGTCGTCTTAATGGGCGAGAGACTACTGAGATCATTTGTAGTCGAAATTGTTAATAACATCGACAGCAAATTTAAAGGTCAAAAAGGGAGCGGGGGGGGGGGGGGGGGGCCTTTACCTTTACCTGTAATTTTCAAAGACGGAGAGGGGGCGGGGGCATTTATAACCTGATGGTGAAACATGGGAGGGACCAAACACTGACCCAAAGTTGACTGCTGGGGACGTTCCGGGGATACACAAGTAGCATGCACTTTTTGTTTGTTTTCTTACACCTGTTACGTATTATGTATTATGTACGTATTATGTACTTGCGCAATGTCTTCGTTAATGGCCTGACTGCTGTGTAAAAGTGTACATTGATCCCCGTAGGCACATGGAATAAGGGGACCAATACACAAGAATTATTAACCCTTTCAACAAAGCACCTTATATATGTGTCTGTGATGAAATAGGTAAATTCATTCTGCATTTATAGGGAGAAAGGAGAATCAGAAAGAAAAAATCTCGCTGCTGTGTAGAACTGTAGGATTAAATTATTACACATCCCACAGGCGTTGTTGTTTTGACTGGGTCGTCTGCGCGGCCATTGTATAATGTTTCCCAGTCACGTGAAATGTTATGCATCCCGAGCGGAAAGGGTTAAGCCACACCAAAGCTTGAAGACATTCGAACCACCAACCAAGTATGTGACCTATATATATGTTTAACACTACTTTGTTTTTCATGGCATTTTTGTTTGACGGAAGGCGTGTGGTAGGTGTGGGGGTGGGAGGAGGGGCTGCTCCCGGCGCTTCCTCACTGGGTGCAACCTTGTACGATCGCTCAACATGCCCCCACCCCCACCTAGATAATACTCTTGCCCTCCTAACTTTGATATCCCGGCTACGCGCCAGGTCTAACACATCTCTATATGGGTGAGAAAATTGCGCAGTGTTTAGCTCCATACTTAACAACCCACCGCGCCGAAACATGGCACACAGTGGTTAGGAAATTATCAAAATTAGTTTGTGTACCCCCCCCCCCCCCACCCCCCATCCCCACATCTGATCGTTCTTTTGCTGTCCGATCCGGAACACTAACTTATTTTGTGCTGTTGGAGGGTATTTCATTAAATCTTTAACCCAGCGCGTGAAGAGGACGAAATTTGCACGAACGTGACAATCGTTACTTATTCCCAGTTCCTTATTCGACAACCGATTTTATCGGTTGATAATGAATGACGAATAAGAAACTGGGAATAAATAACGGTTGTCACGTCCCCGACATTTGCCAACAAAAATCTTCAGGTTCCACTCCACATTTCGTACTTTTGCACGGTGTAACCTTCTAATCTTTGGACAATTCAATTCAATTCAATTTATTCAACAGTACACACAATAATAAATTCAGATAACATATTTTAGATTTTAGAGGTGTACACTGTTAGGGAATACCATAGCCTATCTGGCTGTCTTCCTGGTATTCCATGAGAAACAATAAACTTCATACCTGGCAGCACGCACACTTCATTATGCAAAAATCTTAATCACAAGTATATGTTAAGAACCCAGGAACTGGGGAAAATCGGGTTGGAAGTATATAAGGGTAACGTTGATAATTCAGAAATTTGGAAAGTTCCATGTGTCTTTTATTTATTTATTTTTTTTTTAAGTCTTTCAAATGGCGAAATGCACGTTCATTTGTGCGCCCAGCCAGTCCAAAGGCGTTGACTAACCATTCTATTCCAATTTGGCGAAGAACTTTCCTTTTTTCTATTTAATGATGAGATGAGAATGCTATTTCTTATGTCTTTTGACTCTTGCCAATATTGTGCCAAGTCTGTTGTTTAGCAAATTGTGAATTGTAAATATTGTACAATTGCTGCCCCTCCGCCGGATCGATACGAGGATCCATGGAGCGCAGGAAACATATCGACCGGGACCGAAGGCCGAGGCAGATATTCTCCCCGCCCTGCATGGATCCCCACACCGTCCCAGCGGAGAGGGCAGCAACTGTTTTATTACATTCACCCGGTGTAGGATTAAAATAATCAGGCGTTGTCAGCACAGTCTGGGCAATCAGAATAATCACAGTTTACTGTGTCGCAATACTGGTCAAGGAAGTTGTCTGTTGTGTTTTTTTAAAATTGTTGGCGAGACAGAGTTTGCATGGATGGGTCAATTTCATTCCACACTCTTGGGAAAGTGTGGATAGGAAGGTCGGCTGAGAATTTTGTTCTTGGTTTTTCTATATATACCTTGCCACATTGCCTGGTTACCATGCCCGAAGGATTTTCATATAATTTAAAGTATTTATTAAAACCTTCCGGTAGTTGATTATTGGCCCAGTCATGCATGAATAGAAGGATAGAGAGAGTGTAAACATCATTAAATTTGAGAATTCGGTGGTACTTGAACAATGGGGCAGTATGGGAGGTATGTTTTTTATTACTGATAATACGAATAGCCTTTTTTTGCAACTTAAAAACTCTATTTGTTTGTGGGGCGTGTCCCCAGACATGGATGCCATATAGCAAATGGGTGTGAACAAGAGAAAAGTACAGGGTTTTGAGGGCACTTATTGGAAGATTTTTTTTTGCCCTATTTATTGCATAGATGGCAGAAGCCATCTCTGAGCATACCGCCGAAATGTGACTTTTGAAGTTTAAATTTTCGTCAAGATGAATGCCAAGGAATTTAACACTTGTCTTATCTTGGCCATTCCCAATCGGTGCAATGTCAATTTCATTTAGAGTTAATAATCGGTTTGTAATGCCGTATGAATCGCTATTTGGGTGAAGTAACATGTAGTTGGTTTTCCTCCCATTCAATATCAGTTTATTTGCGGAGCACCATTCACTAACTTTTTGCAACTCAATGTTGGCATTTTCAAAGAGGGTATCAAGGTTATCATTTGAAGCATGTGCTGTTGTGTCATCGGCAAATGATAAAATGTTTAGAACAGTGGAATTGCTTAAATCATTAATGTATTGAAGAAACTAAGGCCATGTAAATTGAAGATGTATTGTTGTATCAGATTCTATTATAATAATTCGTTGACTTTCCGCTGATTTGTCGCGGTCCTCTTACAAGGAGGCCTAAATCGGGTTATTTCTTCCCAACCTAATCTACCAGAATTCAGTCAAAAACTGTTTCATAATTCCACACATCGGCGCTTTCTGAATCTCCCCATCTATAAAATTTACCCTTTCCCTCGTGTCATTTCTTATCCACTTACCCTTCATATTTTCATCCCATTTTTCCATTAGTTTCCCAAGGAGTCTTATTCTATTGGGCAAATATATACGATAGCGTAAGGCTATTTGTTGGAGAACAGAAATTAAGTTGTTGGTCACTGAGTTGGAGCCTGGCAGAAAAAAGGTTAATTACCACGAGAATTATGGAAAACTGTGGGTGGATTTGGAAAAAAATGCTATTTTTTGAGATGTCATTTTTACACGGATTTGTGAAGAGGAATGCAGCTAAAAAGAAGACGGAGCATATATACTACTCAAAGTTTGCTAAGCACCAAGTACATCCAACTACCTGTTTTACGTTTTGGTTGAAATATTGTAATGAAAAGTGTAGATATGTTTATTTAATTATATCTTTAATGATTTAAGTTCAGAAATTAAGATTTTATCTGTGTTTGACATAACCATGGAAAATGGATATTATTGGTAAAAGAGGAAATTTTTCAATATGCCAAAAAGTTGACGGAACGAACTGGTATGGCTTCAATATCGAGTATGAGACCCATTACTGTTAATTACAGCTTGACAACGCCTTCTCATGCTCCCAGTCAGGTTCCTGGTGGTCCTTTGTGGGATGTTGTTCCATTCTTGGACCAGCATGGCACCAAGCTCCTGGACACTTCTTGGCTGGACTGGACGGGCTGAAATTGCAAGCTGCAACTCATTCCAGCCATGTTCGATTGGATTGAGGTCAGGGGATCTTGTTGGCGAGCCCATACGCTCAATCCCCTCCCTCTGTCGGTACTCCCCGACAGCATGGGCAACATGAGGACGGGCATTATCGTCCATCAGAATGAATCTATCACCCACTGCACCTGCATACAATCTGACGTGGACATCCAAGATCTCATCAATATACCGTAGTGCAGTCAACGTACCACGTTCAAGGACACAGAGCTCTGTACGTCCATCCCAGCTGATGCCGCCCCAGACCATGATTGACTCTCCGCCATAGCGGTCATGCTCAGCAATGTTGGCTGCATGGAATCACTCCCCTGGTCTTCTCAATACCCTAGAACGCTATCTGTGTGGTCAAGGCAGTACCTTTGACTCATCTGTAAAAAGGACAGGTCGCCAATTTTCTCTAGTCCATCTAACGTGGTCCATGGCCCATTCATATCGTGCCTGGCGGTGGTTCTGGGATAGCGGAATGCGAAAACATGGTCTTCTCGATCGGAGACCACATTCGTGCAACCTTGCCCGGATAGTCGGCGTCGAAACATTTACCCAAATGCATTCCAAAGGTCACTGCGAAACTGGGTTGCTGTGCC
Source organism: Pictodentalium vernedei (assembly GCA_031216915.1). Lineage (NCBI taxonomy): Eukaryota > Metazoa > Mollusca > Scaphopoda > Dentaliida > Dentaliidae > Pictodentalium > Pictodentalium vernedei. The sequence goes on along the minus strand of CM062297.1, from coordinate 507,629,465 downwards.
AAAGCGGTTCCTACGGGCCTAAATGATCAAAAACCGGTCTTAAGCTGCAGATGTTGCCCTGTCTCTGCCACCACCATACCATCTTACTGGTGTGCCATACTGCCGAAATCTTGCCTAGGCTCTGGTGATCACCGGCTGGTGCACACCAAGAGCTTCACCAACCTGACGATGGGTAGCCCCTTGCTCAACCATCCATACAACCCGCCACATTTCTGCTTCAGACAAATGTCTTCTTACATTTGCAGTTGCCATATTCAATCATTAAATCACAAGGGTTTGTGTTGAAATGAAGATCGAATACCCTACACATGTACATGTAGACAGTACACGAAAACATCATACAAATTAAGGGGTACATGCTTTCCATGACTGTCACGAAAAGTCTGCCTGTCAAGAAAGCTAATGTAAACACTGGGGACCATCTCAATACATTCCTCAATCATATCCACCAAACATATCGCAAATATGTCACAAGCAAATTTCACAATGATGTGTCAAATATTTGGTGCTTAGCAAACTTTGAGTAGTATAATTTCTTTTCACAATGTCAAAATATGGGATGATGTGCTCTAGGGGTTGGGAGGTTGAAGCAATGGCAAAATTCTGCTTTTAAGTCTTCTCGATGCCTGAAAATGACTGATTTCGAATATTTTTCATGTCGTTTTGTAGGACAAATACCCCCACAAAAAAAGTTTTTTTATTACACTTTACCAGACGGTGATGTCTGTGTTTAGAGAATTTTGAATATGTAATACATGTCGTGGGTTAGGTAACTAAGTTTGACACTATTTACATTTAAAGAGAGTGTTTGACATGTCATGTTTGGAAATGTAGAGCAGAACCTGGAACAACTAAGGATGTTCATTTTTGGCCTGAAAAACAGAGCTTATGACCCCTTATTGGTACGAGGTTCGGAGGCTACGCACTTTCACCCTCTCACTCCCATTATATATATTCCACAATATACTAATTTTGACAGCTAGCCCTACGCTTTCATGACTCGGGCTTCCTATAGGAAATACAATTATTTATATTAGCCTATCAACAACGTAAATGCTAATATTTTAAAAAGCTAAACTAGACCTAAGAGGGACTTAGAGCCCTAGAGAAACGTATTTCTCTCACCGCCAGGGATAACGCTGGGGTTCGTGAACGTCCAACACAGGAATTTCAAAACACCCTCCCTTAGGTCAAGTTTTGTGGTTACCAAATTTCTAACTCCACATTTTCCGACCAGTACCTCAGAATTCCCATTTTTTGCAATTTAAGTCCGAAGATATGCTACTAATGAAGCTTATGACATGATTTGGGGGACTCCCCCACACCCATCCACCCACCATGCACCTTCCTTCCAATTTTACCACGCATGATATAATCATTCAGGTATCAGTTATTTTGATTGCGGAACATATCAAATTAACAGAAATAGGTTTGTGTGTGTGGTCAAGGAAGAAAATGGATGCCAGGGGCATATCAGCCCTACAGCACCATTGAACTCGCATCTCTATGGAAAAAATGTTTCGATTAAAATATGATACTATTCTTAAAATTAACAAATCTTTCCATGAGTCCCAATCTGTTCTATGTGCCTACTGGCACAAAGAACACATTGGAACTCAAGGGACGAAATGACAGATTGAAACAATGAACGTTGGAGTGACCTCCCTTGATGCCTCCCAGTAGCTATGATTTGCGCGGAATAGGAGACACGACTCCTCCACTTCGTTCACTGGGGCTGTACAGGAGACCTGATGATAGAAGAAGAGTTCAAGTCGGTTCCGTATCCGAAATTATATTGATTCCGTTTTGGGATATTCCATTTGCACGAGTCGCCGTCGCGCACAATATTTGAAAAGAGGCTGATAGTATTTACAGTTGTAATAAGGTGCAATATCCGCAACTTAAAAAGCGGCGAGATTCGATTCGAGATTCGATTTGATTCGAAATCTGATGCCTGATTCGATTCGAGATTCGATTCGACGCGAAATTTGAGGTTCGCAGGGCCCTAACGTGCCATGAAATCTCTAGAAAGTATGGTACATTACACCAGTCCTTTTAAAATCCCTGGTTTCCGATTCCGCAGAGAATTCGATTCTATTTTTCTTTTTCTTATCTTTAAATGAATCAAAGGATCCGCAACCCTCTACTTGTCTAATGTGTTTCTCAGTCACAAGCACAAAGGTCTCTTCGGCTATCATATAAGTTTAACCTGGTTCAGCTCTCATCTAAATTAAGTTCTGCTGACGATAGGACATTTCGTCCCCTGGGTTCCAATGTGTTCTATGTGCCAGTAGGCACATAGAACACATTGGAACTCAGGGAACGATTTGCCGTTACCGGGTCAAAACGATGGAATCAAAACTAAAGAAAACTGTCTAAAACAAACTGATTATCTAGAATCATTTTCAAGTCGGGTATTAGAACGAACCCTTTTCCGTAAGGCATTTTACAATTTTGTACAGCTATATAGCACCATGCGTGAATTTAATGATATAAATATAGTATTATCAGAAAGCAAATTCACACCACAACCACGTACTCTCCGACAACATTGACTCCAAATGAGTTACAAACACATACATATAATTATGCAGCTACGCCAGCGTGGATACGGATAGACAATAGCGACGAGCTACATAAACTCTGTTCACCCCCCCCCCCCCCCCCCACCACACTCCCAGAACAGATGCCAGCATGGCTGTTGTGCGCTGCTCCTGGCTTGACCCTGTACCGAACGAATCATACTGCAAAATCATTCCACGCTATCGACTCAGATCAGCTACAAACACACACATGCAGTCCTGCCAGAGTGGATACGGATAGGAAATAGCGACAAGCAGCATAATCTCTGATCACCGCACCTCATGCATGCACCCCATGCATGCACCCCATGCATGCACCCCATGCACACCTTCCCAGAACAGATTTATTTATTTATTTATTGGGGTTTTAACAACACTCTCGACAGCCAGGGCCACCTCGTGTCGGACAGTTTTACGGTTGGAGGAAGCCGGAGCACCCGGAGAGAACCACCGAGAAGCAGAGAGCAACTATCAGACTCCCCAACGTACTAACACGGACAGTTTTAAGGGAGGAGGAAGCTGGAGCACCAGGAGAGAACCATCGAGAAGCGGCGATCAACTGCCAGACTCCCCAACGTACTAACACCACACAAGCAGGGTTAGCGTTGGTTTAAGACGGGTGCACCATCGACGTGCAGTACGCCTTAGTACACAACGCCACCGTGCCCCCACGTTGGCAATCGGGATTAAGTGCCTTTCCCAAGGACACAACTCAGTTACCTCTGGTAGGGATCGAACCGCTGACCTTTCGATTTGAAGTCTAATGCCGTAACCACTGAGCCACCGCGCTCCTTTCCCACAACAGATGCCAGCATTGGTCGCCGTGGTCTGCTCGTGGCTTGACCATGCCCTGACCGACTCACGATTCACAAGACATTTATAAATCCGCAACAAACTCTAATTCTTTTTTTTAACTTTCATCTTGCACAGTCATAGGCTACATTGTGTGGATTTCCTCCTCCTCCTATTATTATTATTATTATTGTTATTATTATTATTATTATTATTATTATTATTATTATTATCATTATGTTCTCTACCCCATTTAAAGCGAGCTGTATTTTACAACCCATGTGTGATGGAAAAACTCTGCTACTTCTGTAGATGAATATTTCAGGAGACCCATTTTCAAACTCATTGACAGCTAACCCCAAAACGCCAGTGGAAGAAATACTTCACATAACCCTAGGGCGTGCCTTATACGAACTTGGGCGAAATGATACTCCCTGATGATGAAAACCTAAAAAAAAACACACCCAAACTGCCGAATTTTCTAAAACCAAAACATACGTCTTTCCTAATCACTTCAGCGGTTTGCTTGTGGAGGATTACTATTTATTTTTTATTTATTCATTTATTTTTTGGGATTTAACGTCATTTTCGACACCCAGGGTCACTTCCTGTTAGACAGTTTTACGGGTCGAGGAAGGCGGAGTACCAGGAGAGAATCACCGAGCAACTGTGAGCAACTGTCAGACTACCCAACTACTAAGCAGGGTTAGCTTGGGTTGAAGAGAAAAGCCCTCAATGAGTCTATTCTACTATCCCTCTTAGCCTCACTTTCTTTTAAGGGCATGAGGGCCATGAAAAAATCCCTCAATGATGTCTAATTTACCAACCCTCTTAGCCTCATTTCGGTATTTAAAGATACCTATGATACAGCTCCTATACAGCTCCTATCTCCTATATGGCTCCTATACTGTTCCTATACAGGTAGTCTTACCAATGGCTTCCATCTTATCTCCAAAGCCCCAAGGCCACTACTTGTCTATGGTCTATCTGTCCTATCATTAGCTTCTACAGCAGTCTTGTTCCATTGCGGCCTTGTACCAGTACTATTGACTAAGCTATCATCCATTAATATTGACTTGTAACACTACTTCCTAAGTATACCTATCTCAGTCTCGACTATAACATCGACCAAGGATGAATCTGATTGCTTCATTTCCCCTGTATACATATAAACGGGCTATATAAGGCATTCCGTAATTGAGATTCTTATCCAACTCCGTAAAAATTGGATTCCGTGATTTGACAACAATACTCGAGGGTATGGAAAGGGACTGATAACAGCCAATTCAAGAACTACTACAAGAACCTGAACAGATAAAACATGATAACAACAACAAAACAACGAAGGCACAAAAGTAAACGAAGATCCAACACAACCAAGATCGAAGTGAACAGAACATAACAAAGTGAACGAAGACCGAACTGATCTGATCGAACACAACCAAGATCGAAGAGAACTGATCCAATGAAGAATTATCCAAGCAAGAAATTAAGAAAGGTGATTCATGTGTAACAGGAGGAGAGGTAAGTGCAGGAGCCGGGGTTCGATCCGTCGACCTCTAGCACACAAAGCGACCGATTTACCACGAGACTAAGAGATCCGGACCAACCAGTCTGGTTTGTAAATGGCCCTTATACCTCAACCGCTACACTACTCTCACGTTCTTTGGGATTCACCCACGGTGAATCTCACCCAGATTTCGTCTCAGAGTGGTCGAGACATCCACCATGCTTCACCACAGCATTCACAACGCCACCAACTGCTGCATGAGGATCGGAGGAGCCCCCCCCCCCCAAGTAAACAGGAGGAGAGATAAGTGCGGGAGCCGGAGTTCGAACTGTCGACCTCTAGCACACAAAGCGACCGATTTATCACGAGACTAAGAGATCCGGTCCAACCAGGCTGTTTGGTAAATGGGCTTTATACCTCGACCACTACACTTGGTCCTTTGCCTGTAACGTCCGAAGGAAATGAATATATAATTGTCCTGTATGATTATTTCACCAAGTGGAATGAAGTTTATGCCGTACCAGATCATACTGCTTTGACGGTAGGGTATAAGATAGTAAATGAATTTATCTGCCGTTTTGGGGTGCCAAAGCAGCTGTATTCAGATCAGGGAAGGGAATTCGAATTATGCAAACAACTGGGTATTGAAAAAACCACGACAACTCCATACAGACCACAGTCTGATGGTTTGGTCGAAAGGTATAATCGAACTTTGCAACAAATGTTAGCTATTTATGCCAATAAAAACAGAAATAACTGGGACGATAATTTGCCCTTTGTTCTTATGGCATATCGATCAACAGTTCACGAAAGCACTGGGTGCTCACCAAATCTCCTCTTGTTTTGGCAAGAAGTGACATTACCACTGGATTTGATTTGGGGGAATCCACCACAATCACCGCTGTATACTTGCCCTGTTCAGTATGTGGAATGGTAATAAAGTATTATAAATGATAGGTTTAATCATGTACATGAAAATCTCAAACGAGCAGCGAGGAAACAAAAAGAAATATTATGATCGAGGTTTAAAGCCCAGACAATTTAAATCAGGTGATTTTGTTTGGAGGTGGTACCTACCATCAGCTGGTCAAAAGCTGGGAATGGGGTAGATTGGTCCATATAAAGTTATACAGAAAATTACTGATGTGACATGAATTGCAACGAAATACTGAAAGTAGGATGGTTGTTGTTCATATAGACCACCTCAAGCCATATGAAGGTGTACTGCCTCCTATAAATTGGGAAATTTCATCCCCTGAAGATCTAAATATTATGTCAGAGTGTATTCCTGAAAAGGTAGAAACAGAATTGTCAGATGAGAATGATTACCCTTCATTAACTCTCCCTCCTATTGGGGATGTGCTTGAAGTTAAAAGGACCCGTTGTGGGCGTCCAGTTAGGAAGCCTGTTGTCTATTCACTATGAAGCAGAGATATGGAAAAAAATGATACAACGTCTTATGCTTAAGGACAGTACACAGCTTACTCGGGAATGGAAGAAGTCTTGATTAAACACAGTTTATGATATATTTCAGTTTTTGATTTTCTCCATTTGCTTGTTGAGTCCCTTTCATTCTGCGTTGTGTTCTAAAACATATTTTGGCAGTGTACGGTCTCTTAAATACTCATCAATAAGGGTAGCTGTAATTAACAACTCCGTGGTTGACGATGAAGTCAAAGTTAGGGAGTCCAGAGACCAGAACTGCTCCGCCTCAATTCCAACTTGGCGTGATATATAATACCAGATGTATTTATTGAGAGTAATTGCGATAAAAGTAATTCCGTAGATGAAATATCTCTTGGATCGTTTGCTGGGTTTGAATATAAAATAACGTAATATATGAGTCTGAGGATGTCAACAGTGATGAAAAATTTAGTAGCTATTCTTTTGTTTTAGAATGGATGTGTTAGATTTGGTTGTATCCAATGAAGAATTCGCTGATATAGACTAGGATATTTTAGTGGAATGGCCAGACGAGGGGATGGCATGTCCAGTTAGTAAGTGTGAGTCACATCATTTCAGAGTTTTGTCTGCTGCGTATAGGACCCACTTCCAAAGGTTCCATGTTGGAACCGTCAGGTTGTGGCGATGTCCAGTTGATGATTGCCAGATGGTTGATGTAAAAAGGACAGAAATAAAGAGGCATTTGAAGAAACGGCATGGTTTGGGGGATGAACTGTTAGCCCTTTACCTAACGTAACGGCAAAAACCGGCCAGCGCTATTCTCAAAAATCGCCAATTAAGTCTCATTATTTTTTTCATTTTTGTCTCAAAAACATAGGTTATGACCCCTCGTTGGAACGAGCTCGTCGAGCTCGTTCCAACGAGGGGCCATAACCTATGTTTTTGAGACAAAAAATGAAAAAATTAGTTATTCAAGAATTATTTTTGCAAGTGTCGTCTGCTTTTCAGGTTAGGTAAAGGGTTAGAGGGGATGATAGGTGATGTAACCTCCACAGAGAATCCGAATAACAAGTTCATAGATCCCGAAGGTTTCAAGTGCCCACAACCAAAGGTCCGTAAAGAAGAAAGAGAAGAAGCAGCATAGAAGCGACATATGACACAGGATGAAGCTCTTCATGATCTCTCCCGAGAAGAAGTTGATGCCAGAGATGTACGGATTGTGGGCACGGAAGATGATACTGTTTCGAAGAGACCCTGTTCCCTGTAGAATGTCTAAAAAAAAAAAAAAATTCAACAAAATTGTTAATTTTGTTTTAAGAGGGGAAGAGTGTGGCAGACCTGGTTTGGGTAATTTGATACCCCGTTTACCGTTATATATTATTTTGGTATTCAGGATACTTAAAAATGTTTACCAGTTTGAATTCTTTATTTATTAATGTAGGATTGTTGTTTTGTTTCCCTTCTGAAAGCTGCCGTGTCCACCAATTTGGAAATTGTACCGAACATTATATGCAATCCGTGTGCCGGTTGACTTGTATTTCATTACTGGACCAATGGGAGCATGGTTTATACATAATGTCATTTTAAGCAACCCTGTTTTGCGTGCAGAATCCTATTGGCTGGATAATCTATTAAAAGCCGTGTCTTGGCCTGTTCAAATCACTTAGGTTTTGACTGAAGAACCTCCAGGTTCGAACTTCTTCCTAAGGACTTCTAGTCCCTTTCCTTTGGGTATTTTGTGTGCGGGTGGATTTCGTAGATTTATTTTATTTTTGTTTGTTTGGCTTTTCCGATCAAAAATCGTTAGGAAGGTCGAACCAAAGTCAAAATTTATATTTCTGTTATCTTGTGAATAGACAACACAAAGTTCAGGGGTCCTCCTAAATTAAAGTGAAATAAAATATATATTGGTTAAAGCCTGAGCTTCTCACTGTGTATTCGTTCAGATATCTGACTGTCTGTCAGTAAGTTTGGCCGTTTGGCCACTGGCCTGTCCGTCCGTCCGTCATTCTGCTCGTCCGTCCGTCCGTCCGTCCGTCCGTCCGTCCGTCCGTCCGTCCGTTCGTCTGTTGGCCTTAGGTAGAGCTGCATCTTAGTTATCTGTGTACCAGTCCGTGCATTCTCCTGCTGTTTTTACAGGAGGGGAAGTCACGTGCTGATGCACATTTAGCCTGTAGTGATTTGGCCTAGGGAGTTATATCAAATTACCAATGAAGCCTGTCATGCTCTTCTCTCCGGGTTTTTGTTTTATTAAAATTATATAGTATCATCCTTATTCCCGAGTTTTTCTTTTTTTGTTTCACTTTTCATGTGGCCATAGTTCAAGAACACACGAACTTGAGTGGGTTAACCAACGGCAAAAGAGGGTTTTTCGAAGTTTCAGCTTGATTTTTAGCCTACCCTGTGCCGTTTCCGGTTACACATATAATTCTGCCCCTCAGTCAATCACTTTTACTGTACTTCATTTCAAACCACGTAGCAAAACGAAATCAGGTGCATGGTTTTCTATTATTTATTTTCAGAAATCAAAGTTTTCGAGAATTTCGAGAAATCGTATAATGAAATCCAAAAATGTTTATAATGTACAAATTAGAAATCAGGAACACCCGAACATGGGCGTTGCATGTTTCGGCCCGATGGGGAAGTTTGTTAATCCTTTACCTAACATGAAAAGCGACGACACTTGCAAAAAAAATCTTGAATAACTAATTTTTTTCAAAAAAGTAGGTTATGACCTCTCATTGGAACGAGCTCGACGAGCTCGTTCCAATGAGGGGTCATAACCTATGTTTTTGAGACAAAAAATGAAAAAATAATAAAAATTAATTGGCGATTTTTGAGAATAGCGCTGGCCGGTTTTGGTCGTTCCAATGAGGGGTCATAACCTATGTTTTTGAGACAAAAAATGAAAGAATAAGGAAAATTAATTGGCGATTTTTGAGAATAGCGCTGGCCGGTTTTGGTCGTTACGTCGGGTAATCTATTTTCTTCTATTTTCGTCAAAAAAAGTTGCCGTTAGCAACGGCCTTCAAACTTAGCGTATTTGTGCATCAGCATTTTCCTCTGGCACACCCTACAAGGTACATTCATGAATGGATCGCTTTGAAACTTGGTATGTTTTGGAGGTTGACTTCCAGATGGGCGTTTCTTTCATTTTCTTCAAAAAAGTTGCCGTTAGCAACGACCTTCAACTTCGCCATTTTGTGCGTCGACAGTTTCCTTTGGCACACCGAACAGGTTGCATTTATGACTCGGTTGCTTTGAAACTTGATGTGCTGGTTTGGAGCAACCTTTAGATGCGAGCTATTGATTTTCTGTCATTTCCGTTGAGAAATGTATCTGTTAGCAATGATCTTTGAACTTTGCTATTTTGCATCAACATTTGTCTTTGGCACACCATGCAGGGCGCATTTATGAATGGATCGGTTTGAAATTTGGTATGCTTGTTTTCGGGGACGTCTCGATGAGAGCTATAGAGTTTTGTCCATTTCCGACAAAAATGTTGCTGTTAGCAACGACCTTCAACTCAGCCGTTTTGTCTGTTGACTATTTTCTTTGGAACACCGCACAGTTCACGTTTACGATTCGGTTGCTTTGAAACATGGTGTGCTTGTTTGGAGCGACCTCTAGATGGGCGCTTTTGGTTTTCTTTCCTTTCTTTCGAAAAACTTTGAACTCATTGCATTTGGGCATCAACATGTTCCCTTTGCAAGCTCTGCAGGGTGAATTTATGAATGGATCAGATCGAAACTTGGTTGCATGTTTGGGGTAACCTCAAGATGTGCGCTATCGATTTTCTTCCATTTCCATCAATTATCGTTGAATCTAATTAATTGCCCTGTATACTTAGGACAGTCTCCTTGGGTTGTTAACTCTTTCCATGTTTTCACCCCTCCCCACTTTTGTGGCCAACAATGTCCAAAATATTTGAAAATAGTAAACAAAATGAGCTTAATTGCTTGTTATTCTACTTGTCATTCTTAATATACTAAATAAGTTACTTTAGAGTCGGAGTAATTACCAAGCTAAACTTAGCGTTTCCACAATGTAGTGATATTGTGCGATCTGGACGATTTTAGGGAATTAATGGATTACTGACACCGGGTCTATAACGGTAAGGTTTCTATTGGATGAAGCCAAATGCACTACCGACGTGCAGTACTTATTGGTACACCGCGCCACTGTGCACTCACGTAGGCCATCGAGAATGGGTGCCATGTTCAATGACACAACTCTGCCGTTTTGTCTGTTGACAATTTCCTTTGGAACACCGCACAGTTCACGTTTACGATTTGGTCGCTTTGAAACATGGTGTGCTTGTTTGGAGCGACCTCTGGATGGGCGCTTTTGGTTTTCTTTCCTTTCTTTCGAAAAACTTTGAACTCATTGCATTTGGGCATCAACATGTTCCTTTTGCAATCTCTGCAGGGTGAATTTATGAATGGATCAGATCGAAACTTGGTATGCATGTTTGGGGTAACCTCAAGATGTGCGCTATCAATTTTCTTCCATTTCCATCAATTATCGTCGAATCTAATTAATTGCCCTGTATACTTAGGACAGTCTCCTTGGGTTGTTAACTCTTTCCATGTTTTCACCCCTCCCCACTTTTGTGGCCAACAATGTTCAAACTATTTGAAAATAGTAAACAAAATGAGCTTAATTGCTTGCTATTCTACTTGTCATTCTTAATATACAAAATAAGTTACTTTAGAGTCGGAGTAGTTACCAAGCTAAACTTAGCGTTTCCGCAATGTAGTGATATTGTGCGATCTGGACGATTTTAGGGAATTAATGGACTACTGACACCGGGTTGATAACGGTAAGGTTTCTATTGGATGAAGGCAAATGCACTACCGACGTGCAGTACTTATTGGTACACCGCGCCACTGTACACTCACGTAGGCAATCGAGAATGGGTGCCATGTTCAATGACACAACGCAAGTACCACTGGTCAGGATCGAACTGTGGGCCTTTCGGTTTGACGTTCAATGCTCTAACCACCGAGCCACAGCGCTCCGAGAAACTGATGAGACCAGCTCGTTTCCAGTCCAAGGACAGAAAAGATGTCCATTGCAAATTAAGGGAGATAATCAAACTGATTAGACATGACCAAGCGGAATAAACATATAACGTGTTTTCACTTCATGCCAGGGGCGTAGCCAGAAATCCGTATGAGGGGAGCGCATAGATCTTTTTTTCACTTTTTGTTGGGGAGGGGGTGGGTGGGTGGGTGGGTGGGTGGGTGGGTGGTTGGGGGACAAGCATTTTTATTCCGTTGGCATATCACGAAGATCGAAGTCTTGAGTTGAAGTCCCCAAAATGGTGCTATTTTGAGGCTCGCAAGAACGTCAAGTAAAGTGTGATATCGTCGCCTGAGTGCTAGAATGTTCTATGTCCCAACATTCTAGCACTCGGGCGGCGATATGTCGTCTGTAATTTCATTACTTAACGCCCATGTATTGTGGATAATAGAATACAAGATTTTAAGAGCACCCTAATGGTTACGCCACTGTTCCACTTCACCCTTTTAGTCCTCGCGTAGTGAAATCCGAGTGACACTCTCTGGAATGAACTGAGGTCTCGTTTCCTATTAAAAGGTCATTTCCGAGGTTATTGGATATCCTCAGCCAAATGACTATTTTGAGCTATAGTTTTAGTTTATGGTGGTATGGATTTAGTAAATAATTCTCTTTAATGGTGATATGGCCAAAATAATCTGTTGATGGTCTTGATTTAAACTGTGTATTGTCAAGTGCATTTCAATTGGGGGTCAAGGTCACATGGAAGTGTTAAATGACAAACCCACACCTGTTTGGGACCTGACAGTTTGCAGTTTAAAAATGGGACAATTTTTGTGTAAATTTGCTTTGAGAAAGCCTTCTGAAAATATGAATAAGAAACCCATATGTTTTTTATTTGTCAGAATGATCATGTTATGCTGTAAAATCCTCAGTGGAGGAATGAGGAATTCCTATAACACAGTTTTATCACTATCGATGCACGAAAATTGGAGATTTATCCCCAAAATGAGAAAATTTTGACCATTTTGAGCCATTTTTTAAGCCATCAACTGTGTCATTCGGCTGAGTGTATTTGAGTGATATTGTAAGATTTTTGCTGTGTACAGTTGTCTCCAGAAAGGACCATATTCAGATCTGCCAGAAACTATATTCAGGTTATGAACCACTAAATAAGTGAACACGTGACCTGGAGCGTTTGACACCCAATGTTGTGAGTAGGATTAAATAGGGCTGATCAGTTGATTGGTTAAATATATTTTGACTTTGAAACCATTAATTAAAATTTTGATTCCTCCACTTTAGAAAGGATTAATAAGTTTGTTTGTAATTTGGTGCCGGAATGTGTGAGAATCTCTCAAAAACATGAGGCATGGGGAAAAAAGTGTGAAATTCATTCAGTGCAAGACCATACGGTAGTTGTGAAAATTCGAAATTTAAACTGAAATTTGGTGTGGCAACATATATTTTTTTCCAGTTTAATTTTTTCAAGAGATGATGTACTTTGTAAATGTATAGGTATTTTTTTTCAAAACAACTTGGTGTGTTGTACAGAGAGTGGAATGTTAACACTGTGGTCAATGGGATTTATTTAGTGGTTCATAACCTTCATTGTGAGTATTGTGAATAGGGGAGGTAATTTAAATGCGAAATATCCTCGGCCGTGTTAATCAGAAGCTGAACATTTCTTGAAAAGCTGACATTTTCACCTGAATAACTGTAACGAGACCTGAGTATACATGCAAAGTGTGGTGGTGATTTGATAGATGTTGTTGGAGAAGTTAAGAAATAAACACACACACACTCAAGAACAAATAAACCTTTCGTAGATTGCAGTAAGATTACCGCAGTTTTATCTTTTCTTGAAAATGAAACGTGGTCCATGTACTGTATTTATCGAGATTCGACATACTTATGGGTGGATCCAAAGTTTTCTCAGGGGTTCCCCCAGAATACCGCCCTCGCCATCCCGTGGATTGAGCGGATCTTTCGCATTATGACCCACGATTGATATATGGTGCCCACCCCACCCAGTATCCAAGATCCGCCACTTCTACATGCACTAATTGTTAATTGTCTTACCGTGACACTGACATTCTTTTCGCCATTTCTGACGTATTTCTTTCTTATTTAACCCATTGAAATAAAGACTGTGCGATTTGTTAACAATATGATGTTGTTTCGAATAGTAGATATGAAAAACAATTCTCCAGATGACATTCCAGCCTGTTTACGTCACAGATATAAGACGTCACAGTTTCCAATAATATCTCCTGCAATGTTTTTGTTCGAAGTCTAAAACTTTTAAGACTGTCTTAACTTGAACCATCTAAATGCCAGTAAGGTTGTGATCGAATCAGAATATTCCAGAATACGATTTTCGGGGGGGGGGGGGGGGAGGGGGGTTGGGGTTCCCCCATTATCCCCAGGGTTCTGACAGGGCCTTGGATTCAAACCGCGGCCTTGAATTTGACTAAGGGTTATTCAAGATCTTGAAACCCTGGAAAATCTTCCAGGAGGCCTTGAAAAAGTCTTGAATATCCACAAAATAAAAATACTAACAAATCACGCGAATTCCTAGACCTAACGAGGACTCTCCGGTCATTGCCCATCCCTCTCCCACTTCCCCATTTTGGGAAGTGGGAGGAGGAGTAATTTCCGGCGGGTCCTACTTAGGACTAGTGAAGGAGAAAATGTTTGTAAGGCCTTACAAAATGCTGAAATATGTCGAGAAAGAGCCTTGAATACCTTTGTATTTTATCAGCCCTTCCTGCAGGAACTCTGTCCCCATCGATGCTGCGCAGGACTGCAACAAACGGTATAGTATAGTCAGAATTCCGATAACTAGGTATTCTGTTTGCTCCATCTCAACAATATTTTTGTCCAAGATGGGGTCTTATATTCACTGGGTATAGGTGCGAATTCCTTCTTTAATAGTTGTCGTTTCGATTTGAGCCTACGGGTTTGAAACAGCATGTTATATCAACCTTTTCAAACGATAAAGTTGAGTTTTCAACCATTCAGGAATGTAGGAACGGGGTGGGCTAGGGGATGCAAAGGGAATATGTGCCCCAACTTTGTCCAGAAATAGCTGAGAGAGAGAGAGAGAGAGAGAGAGAGAGGGGGGGGGGGGGTAGGCCAACAATATTTTGACTGACCCGTCATTGCAATCTTATGGGTAATTAGCAGGAAGGTGGTGTAGCTTGGGCTCGTTCCAGTGGGGGGGGGGGGGGGGGGAGGGTCACGTGATGTGGTTCAATTGAAATATAAAAAATGTAAAAAAGGAAGTATATCATTTGCGTTGTGTAAATGATAAAACAAACATACACGCGAAAAACGTGGCCATTATTAGGGCTGGTCGAGAATGGGCCACCGACGATCCTTTTGTACTCAAACACCAGAAACATCCAAGCAAAAAGCAAATGACGAAAAGACTGACAAATGCAGATTCACTCACATTAAAAAATCTTCGCAATAGGCACCTACGGGCGTGCGAAGTTACTGAACGGCCTTACTACTCTAAGACTGTTGGAGATTGCAGGGGTAATCCACAGAAACTGTCCAGCCTTGTAAACCGGCTAAGTGTAGAGCAGCTCAGACTCCTAAAAATCGACCCAAGCGTTCAACAAGACCTGTCATATATCAAAAGTCGGCTTGATGTAGGGAATATCGTATCACTGTCGCAATTTTGAGATAGACTGTACGGTTTTGTATTTTGGGGGTAAAAGAGGCCTTTTATAAATAAAATGAGACAATCCTGGAATTGGTGAAATAAACCAGGAGTTCTGGTCATTTGGCTAACATTTTCAGTATGTCTCACCTGGTTCGATTTTTAGACCGTACACAGGGCCACCGCGCCCCCACGTGAGCAATCCGGATGGAGGCCATGCCCAATGATACAACGCAGTTATCCCTAGCGGGGATCGAACCGTAATAGTACATGTATGTAACTCGAGAGGGATAATTTCACATACATTGTGCCTATATGCGAACTATGTCCTGAAAAAAACGAGTGATTTCCAGTCACAAATTGGATTTTCACATCTCCTCTCGGCCAGGATCTTGCTAGAATATTGCTGTTTGCAAAATCTAGAACACGTAACAACAACAACAACAACAAAGTAATTGAATGGTGATGTATAGTAATGCGCGTCAGTAGGCGGTAGTAGCGATGATCGATTACGGTGTTAGTTTCTTCATTGGTAATTGCCAATTGGGGGGGGGGGGGGGGGGTGATCAAGTTGGTAAGGTTGATCGTCGATCAAGCCAACATACCGATCAGCTCAATTTCTTGAGTGAATTCTCCTCTTTAGAGTGAAGGATTTGGCGTTTTTCATCCATAATTTTCAAAATTTTCTAACACCGGGCCGAACCTTGGTCGGCCCGGTGCGTCCTGTGTCCGGGAGCCCCATCATAATTATGGCTAGGGCCCCCAAGGGCCTCCCGCCGTCATGGGCTGTAATCTTATATAATGTACTATTTTTATAAGCATGCCAATAAAAAATATTAACAGCTGGGATGTACAAGCAATGTTTAACCCTGCTCAACAGTCACCTTGCTGAAACTCGTCCTGTGTTGTTCTTGTTGCAGTGTACTCAATTATGTAGGTGGAGGAGAGAGTGCTAGGGGAGAGGGTAAGTAAATAATAGTAGAAAAATTAAATTTTAAAACACTTTATGTAAAACATATAAATAATTAAATTTATATACATGGCTCTCTTTACAAACAATTACACGACATAAGCACATAAAACATCTGAATACCGCCATTTGAGTATGACGGGGTATTGTCAAGCCAGAAACTAAACAGACTGTCATCTGCAAAATGAGGTCCACAGAGGGTGAATTTAGTGATGCTACCCTGCACAGCAGGATAAATTGGCCCACTGTATTGGATAACATCATCAAATTCACCCTCTGGGGGACCTCATTCTACAAATGTCAGATTGCTTATTTTCAGGCCTGGGTATTGTGTATATTTGTACAATGTATTATATCCAAGAACTTCAAATATACATTAGAGATGTTTTCAACTGAATCTCTGACCGAATCATAATTATATTTATAACATAATCACCATCAAATAGCTCATTAACGGAAATATAATTCACTACGCGTCTTGTAAACTTGTGACGTCGTAACATTGTGAGAGAGTTGGTTTAGGAAGTGGATTTGATTTAATCTTCGCTTACATTTCATTGACCGTCAGAGGCAGCGGAAGCTCGATAATAGTGGAGGGGCACACATTTTCAAAGCTACCATGGTTCAGCCCAATGAGAGGAAAATTTACAATCGTGTATTGGTAAATGTACCGTGACACACTGTAGTCTCTCGTTTAGGTGAGCATGCCGCGGTGTGGTCACTGTCCTGTCCATTTCTTCTACTTAAATCATCTTCCAACCCGAAGGCTGGCCTTCGGGTTGGAAGATGGTCAAAGAAGAAGAAACGGACTGAAGCGACCGAAGGTGGGATTCATTGGTCAAATGATGTTTGGATTTGCAAATAATATATTACATGTAGAAATGCCTGTATACTGGCACGTTTGCAAACGCCCATTTCAACTCATTTTGTAACCACGCAACACGTCTGTGGAAAAAATGGAGGGGCACGTGTCCCCTGTCACCATCGCCTAATGTTCTGTTACCTTTTTCTGTTCATTATAATCAACCGTGTGCGCATCGTGACATATAATACAGACACTGTTCTTTCCATTAATATAAAAGTCTGGGAGGTAAGATTTGCTATTTTCTCCTGGAAAGAATTTATTTATTTATTTATTTTTTATTTTATTTATTTATTTATTTTTATTTATTTATTTATTTATTTATTTATTTATTTATTTATTTATTTATTTATTTATTTATTTATTTATTGGGGCGTGACGACACTTTCGACAGCCAGGGTCACCTCGTGTCGGACAGTTTTGCGGGTAGAGGAAGTCAGAGTACTCGAAGAGAACCACCGAGCAGCGGCGAGCAACTCTCAGACTCCCAAAAGTACTAACTCCACACAAGCAGAGTTAGCATTGTTTGAAGACAGGTGTGCACCATCCACGTGCAGTACGCCTTTTATATAGTACACAACCCCATCGTAATGCCGTAACCACTGAACCACCGCGTTCCCGCTTTTGAATATACATAATCCAAATGAATCATAATTATATTTGAAGACGTGACAATTTTTCTACCGGTACACTACCACGTCAAAAAAAATGCATGGAGTCACCGAATAATGATTTGTCTCAACGAATCGATGCGTCATATCTTTGTTCAGTGACTGCATGTTTCAGATAGAACATTGAAAAGAGTTTAGCCGTTTGCTGTCTTTGTTTGACATCAAGGCTCAAATTAGAGGCATTACTCAATCTAAACAAGCCAAGACCAATACCGGGTCTGGACCTGCGTCGTTGCATGCAATTGATTACAGAGATGACCAGATTTCAAAGTATCGGCAAACAGGAAGTGGCTGCACGGCAGATCTGAAAATTAGATACACGATACAACTCATCATTATGAAGCAGCAGACCAAATATAAAATCATTCCCTTTCATAGAAGCCAAGAAAACGACGGAAGAAGTGTTCCGGACGGACTAACGGACTGACGGACGGAGTCGAGTGGTTACTAGACCTGCTCTGCCGCTGGCGACGCAGGTAAAAATAAAAATAAAAAATAAAA
Source organism: Pictodentalium vernedei (assembly GCA_031216915.1). Taxonomy (NCBI): domain Eukaryota; kingdom Metazoa; phylum Mollusca; class Scaphopoda; order Dentaliida; family Dentaliidae; genus Pictodentalium; species Pictodentalium vernedei. Next base: position 507,611,481 of record CM062297.1, on the reverse strand, counting down.
TAAAAATGAAAATCATTAATTATTTTATCGCATTGCGCGCGTAGTTTCAAGTGTTTTAAGGCCTGTATCATTGAGAAAATAACGTATAACTCTTGTCTATGCATAAGGTAGTACTGGTGGTGGCACTGATATTGGTACAGTTCTGCGGAATCAGATTTTAATTGGTAGAGTGTTGAAGGCAGAATTTTGGCTTTTTTCTGGAGCATCGGTACCACAACTTAAAGGTTTCATACTAAGAGAATACGCTACATATTCTCTTTGACGTGAAATTATTTAGTCTGCCGGGATTTGCCTCGTTATAATTTATGGGAGAGCGACTTCCATAAATTGTAACAAGGCGAAAACATGTGAACAAATCTTATTGAGCACAAATAATTTAGCACTCTACCAGTAAAAGGGTTAGAAATGTCTTCATGATATGAGTCTTTGTCGCTGAAGTGAATATCATTATTAATTTTGTAAGATCGGAAAGGACACACAGTGGACAAGAGAAAATACCCCAAACGGATTAAGTGATATGAAACAGAAGATGCCAGGGTAGTAAGAAAGATTTTCAGCAAATCATTTTTATCAAACTGAAATGCGACGAAATCGATGGTTGTCCAAGAAATACGCCATTTCTGTTATTTTAAAGTTTCAATTTGAGAAAGTCATTTTTTAATTTTAGAGTTATTTCCCTTTACATGATGATTTTATTTCACCGTGTCTGTTGAAAAAGAAGGTATCTTGCCTTGTTAGATGCTAGTGTGCAACATTTACTTCTTGGGCAATCTCACCCAATTTTCCCTCCTTACGCAAACCACAACCGTGATTTGGATCGAATCAACCGAATTCTGTTGTTCGCATCGAGTCAAGTTCGAAAGTCGAAGTAAACCTGCTGTTTTAGCCACTTTTAGGAAATGAGAATAACAGAATAAAAACGTCACAATATATCAAATATGTAATATGTTGTTTTAAAAAAAAACTGAGATGTTACAGGGTTTGTGATATCACAGGCACATGACGAGAAATCACAACCTAAAATGGAGCTCATTCATCCAAGAAGGTGCAGTACCGGGGCCAAGTACCCCTCTCTCCGCGAAATTAACCCACTGTCAAACAATAACACCATGTAATTTACTAAAACAACAATGTGAACATTTACCGTTAAAATTACGGTTGACGTATTGACAACCAATTGCGGTCACTTCTACTTTAAATATTACGGAAATGCCTGTTACTACTTAAAAGTTTCATCATGAAAACTAAAAGAGGTGGGTTCGTGTACAGTGGAGCCAAGTTTTTTTCCAGAACGAATACATTTATTTACCTTAAAATTCCCGCTTTGCAAAATGGCAGCGTCCATGTCGAAAGATACCTTGTTTTAGAAGAGTCAGTTTTTAAGGTGCCATAAACGTAATGGAAAGTTACCATGAAATTAGGTGACAGGTTATTTTCGATATTTTCGTCAAAAATCTAACCAAATTAACAATTTGACTTTTTGTTTAATTATGAACTATTTTGAACACCAAAAAATATCACATTTTTTAGATTTGTGACGGCATTGAAAATAACATGTTACCTATTTTCAAGCTAAATTTCCAATTACTTATATATCACCTTAAGGCAGACTAATACACTTTAATAGCATTCTCCATGTTTGGTTACGTGAGGTGGGCACACATCATATTTGTTTGGAAAACAATCAACACTTGTGGAGCTTCATAAATATGTCACTCATTTCCTTTCGTATAACTCAACTATGCACACACCTATGGCACAGATATTGACAATACTTTATTTAGAACAATGCATTTCGAATGTTGAACTTTAAAAATGGTATCTCGGTTTCGCTTTGCAAAGCACCGAAAATACGCAGCTCGATTCCGACTCCACACAATCGCATTTCAGTGTGTTCTTAATCAAAGTTTTGTTTTCAACTCCGATTTACCATATTATCAGGCACGTATCCAGGATATCAAACTTAGGGTGGCAAGAGTAATATCTGGAGGGGGTAGTCCCTACGTAGGGGGTAGCCGCTACGTTCAGATCGCTGAGATACTAGTGGCCATAGAGAATATGATGTGCAGCATCATCCGAGCTACGTAGCGGTGAGATGGAGGCGAGCACAAGAGGGGGATACCCCTCGCGCCGGAGAGAGGCCTAGTACGGGAAACTTTTTGAAATTTGAGGCAAATAAACGCAGTTTCCTTGACTCGAGTCCGTTTGTGTCTAAAATTTATAAGTTGTGAAAGGCATCAATAATTAGGCCACATCACAAGAGGGTGGCATAACTGTAACTTGGGGGAGGGGGGCATGAGCCCCTCAGCCCCCCCTTCCCTCCCCGGCTACGCTACTACATATTCTTAATTATATACTTACTATAAAAGTTAACTTTAACGAAAATGATCAAGTGCGTAATATTTGTATTTGAGTCAAGTTCACATCCGCCATTTTCTGATCAGGATTTCGCCTGATAAATGAACCACGTATAATTTGTTTGGAAACAAAAGTGACATGTGCCCGCCACCACACGTGACCCAGTATGGGAAATACTGAACTCCTCTATTGGAGGTATGCATAGGCCAAAGCAGATAATCGCTGATCAGTCCTTTGTATAACAGCTATACCTTACTTCACAGATTTTGCATTACAAAAAGGTTTAAATATTATTCAGGATTTATGTTTATCTACCGTTAGTAAAGGTAACTGTTTTGAATCTCCAAATGTTGGGAGGAGAAAAGAGGCGTGGGAATAGGGAGGCAGTTGGGAGCACAGGGGTAACCAATGCCTTCTCACCTGAGAACCGCGACAAATCAGCGGCCTGCCAAAGTATTATTATTATATAATGCTTATAATTTCCTGAAAACCAGCAATCTGGTTACCAGCTAAGAGAGAAGTACAGCCGGTTTGGCGGTTACCCCCATCGATTGTAAATAAATGTCTAAACTCGACAAGCGCTTTTATTGAGCTAATTTCCCCACGGTTACGCTATGCGACAGATTTACACCTCATGCATAAAACAACACTTTTTCGCTTTGTAAACCAACGAAGATACGGAACTCGACCTTTGAACCCTGGTGGTATCTTCCATGTGAGTTCAATGGAAGAAATTGGAAGAGTCCATATTTATTATTTGAGGATAGACAAACAAAATTTTCAACGTGCAGCCTATTGCTGCATGTTGAAAATATTAATTGGTCTACCCCACGCTTAATTTAGCAGCCATTCTGCTTAATGAAAGTATGACGGATCATGTTGCTGGGCCGGAAAAGCTGCCTCTTTGTTTTAAAGGGTAAGCCTCAAGTTTTGTTTTCAACTGGCATTTACCATATTATTAATATTACAGCTGATACTTACAATGAAGATTAATTTTAACACAAATGATCAAGCGCATAATATACTAGTATCTATTCATTTGACACTGATTTGAGTTCACGTCCGCCATTTTCTGACCAGGATTGTGTCAGCGAATTAATCCACGTGTGACTTGTTTTGGAAACTAAGGTGACGTTGCCCTCCTTGCGTGACCCAACATAGCGAATGCTGATCTCCTCTAATAATACGGCTGCAGATTAAAGTTTTTAATTGCACTACTCTGGATGACAAACCGAGAACCTTCTCGTACAGTGAAGAGAAACCAAATATAAGTTTCTCGGGTTTGCTCCAAGATCGAACCAAAATAGACTAGCGCTGTCAAAAAGACTTTAATACGGTATTTTTACCGTAACAGTTACGGTGGAAATACCACAAGCTGGCTGGCAGTATTTTACCGTATTTTTAAGGGTAATTTTTCACAGTGAAGGTAGTGACAAACGGAGGTCGCAAACCTGATTGATCTACCTTTGACTGTTTGAATATGTTTTAAACATTCAAGGAGCTTAACCACTGCAATACTTTGCTTATGGATTTTAGCAATGTAACATTGTCAAGCTTCAACGAGTACAGAATTGCGCTGCCCGCCTCATTACAAAAACTGTAAAATCATTCCATATCACTCCTATTCTTTTTTAGCTTGCAGTGCCTCCATATTAAACAAAGAATTGATTTTTTTAAAGTGCTTTTATTGCTTTATAAATGCCTCAACGGGTTGGCCCCAACTTATCTGTCAGACCTGCTCGAATACTATAAACCCTCTAGAGCTCTTTGGTCATCTGGCACCCTATGCCTGAAACTGTCTAGTGGCAATCTGCGAACTGCTTGTGATGGTGCATTCTCCATATGCAGTCCTAAACTATGGAATCAACTTACTCGTGATAGTACGCAGGCTAAGTCAGTTTCCATTTTCAAATCGAAGCTTAAAACTTTTTTATTCCGCCTGGCTTTTATTGATCTTTTTTAATTCTCCGTATGTCTCTCTTAGACTTGTTTTCTTTTAGTGTGTTTTATGTGTATGTCAGCGTTATGTACAGCCAAAGAGCATTTTCAATGGAATTTTGGGCTAAATACTTTATATATAATTAACTGTTGAACAATGATCCCCGTAGGCCCTAGGCCTACGGGGATCAATGCTCAACAGCAAAGCCATTAAAAGATACGTTACGCAAGTAAATGGTACGTATACTACGCGTAAAAATGGCTACAAAATAAATACGCAGAACGCCCCGATGTATGAATGTATTCATCCATGAATACGGCACGTGTGCCAGCGCGGAAGAATAGAACAAGAGGCGCAGCTTCGTGTACTATCCTTCCGCGATAGCATGAGTGCCGTATTGACGAACAAATTTACACATCGTGGCGGTCTGAGTTTATGACACGCCTCAATGATATTATTATCATTCATCACGAAAAATTCGGCCTTATTTGTAGAATTTGAGTGTTCTGGCGTCTGCTTGAAATGAAAACAAAAACAGAACTTGGGTGTGATTGGCAAACATGTGTGACAGATCGACACGCAAACAAAAAAATATGAATGAAAATTGTGCCCAAATAAGTTATTTGTTCGCATTTTTAAGAAATTAACTGACGTTATCTGAGAGATATCCGCTTCCAAGTCCAAATTTGAGTGTTATAAACTCACTCCCCATTTATGGAATAAGTTTAATTTCTTTAATGGGCACCTCACTGCATTCCCGATAACTTTTCTTGGCCCAGTCCGCCCTGGCTTGGTCAAGTCAATCAAAACCGCGGAATATTCTAGAATGGAATCGAAGTTGTTTCGAAAGCAGTATAGGTTTGAAATCTTCTGCTGCCATCAGGTCTCCTGTAGGGAAGACATGTTGTTAGAAGGAGAGTTCAATAAGAGATATGTGGTGGTATTTTGAGGACGTCTCGACGATTAGAAAATTTCCGATTCATCAAGACTCGGTTCGACTCTAATCGAACTATCGGGACAATTTCGAATTGAATCAAATTCCAAACCTTCACAGGACCCCTGTGATCATCACCCTAAAAGTGCCTCACATCCTTTTTTGAATTCGTGGGGGTGCTCTGCCTTCAGAAGGACATGTTGTCGTATCCTTGAGTTGCAATGGTACCAAGCGAATAACTGACTTCCCTGTGTTGTCAGACACATCCATGTTTGGTTCCCAACATTGTCGGAAAGCGCTCTGTCCGAAGAGAGGGAAATACGAAGCGTTTAATTATTTCCATATTCGTGAATCACTTAGGCTACAATGCACGGCCACTGTCACCAAAGCAACGTGCTAGTCACCAATGATATTTGTTAAAAAAATCAACTGTTTTTGACTTTCAAGACCATGTAGTGTTCTTGTCCAAGAGATCAGTTTTCCAAATGGCTGGAGATAAAATACAGTATATTTCTTCAGAGATGTCCACACCAATGAAAAAAAAAAAAAGTTAAAAAAATAATAATGAAAAATGTGAAAAAAGGAAAAAAGACATTTTCTTATGGCTGTGCTCAATAAACTCTATAAAAAGTTAGGAACTCGGTGAAGAACTCGGTATTTTTAATCTCGTGGTAAAACAATAAATATCACATTGTCACGGTAGGACTATGTACCATGCATGACCGGTGCTGACGAAGGGGGCTCAGAGTTGCAGATTTACACATAAATAGATTAGGATAACAATCAAAATAGTATTCCAATTTAAATGGACCTGCCACCACAAATGGGAACTTAAGACAGCCTGAAAAAGGTATGCTTTGGAGGCAAAAAGGTATTTTTGTTCAATTATTCAAGAATTGTTCAAAGGTGTTTTTTAAATACCGTCCACCACTTGAGTAAGGTAAAGGTTTAACTTCCGGCAAAAATAATTTTTCAGAATTTTTTTGTGACTTTTGAAGCAGAAGAAAGATAAAGTGACAGAGGTATGTTATCAATATTAATGCAAAGGCTGTCTTGAGAAACCTGAACGACCTTACAGTTTGTTTTATTTAGCTAATAGTATACTCTTCTGTCATATACCACCGGGGAGGGCTAAGAAAGCTCTTTCTAACTGCTTGTTACATCACAACTATTCCCTGCCAAGGTCAAAGAACGCCAAGTTATCATCTCTCTGAAGTGAATTATCCACCTAAAAGAGTTGATAGATTAATACAAACGACAGTTCCGATACATTTTCTTTACTATTTTCTTATCTAGTAACCCGGGCGAATGACCAAACAGAGGACTTAATTACTTTTGAAGTTTTCTTTTTGAAGAAATTCGTACACTGTAACAGGCCAAAATGGGGCTTTCAACCAATGAGCGTGGGCGACTAGTTTAGAAATCCGAAGTTGAAGGTGAAGCCATGCTTACCCAGTAACATTTCGTCTCTTGAGAGGAACAATGCGCCATCTGCAATGCCATAGCATTGCAGATGGCGACTTGTTCCACTCCAGAGACGATTTGTTTTTGACAACATTGCTGCCATCCTCTCTTATCCGGTACGCAAGTGCTAATATTCGTATATTTCAAGTCAGGAGAATGGTCCCTTCATGCAACTTGCTCCCTCGCCTACGACCCCCTCACCAATTGAAACTTGGTGGCATCGGTCCAATGTCATAAGTTCAGCACGAAGAATCCAGCAATATCACACCACAGTTCACTAGTCTTCTTCTTCAATATAGTTTCCCCCAAGTCATTCAACCCCGCTCCATTTCATGCGATGAAGGTCATCTACCTCAAAGTTTGATAAAGGATCATCATCGATAAAATCGTCGTATTCCAAACCTTCTGCCTCTGATGGAGTGGCGATACTTTTCTCTGGAGATAAATTTTTACTCCGATTGCTCCGAATACTTCCCGGAGTAGATGTTTAGGATGGATGCTCTAAGCCGTTCTTCACACGTTCCTCAGTCGTGGTTTTGGGCTTTGTCCGTCTGGTTTCGGAAGAAGGGTGTGACGTTCGTCGATCGTAGGTGGAACCGAAAGTGTTTTTTTGCGACTGTACGAGAGTTGTCGGAACAGGAGTTTTAGGCGATGCTTTTTTAACTGGTGAGTCGGAAGATGACGTATCAGTATACAGTAATGGGGTTGTCGAAGAATAAGTCTCAGTCAGAGAAGTTGGTCGTCTTGCTTTGAATGAGGGCATAATGAAGGAGGTGGTTTGAATGTCAGCTGGGTTCTCTTTCGCTTCTTCAGCATTAAAGGTTTAACTGCCGGCAAAAATGATTTTTCAGAATGTTTTTTAGTGACTTTTGAAGCAGGAGAAAGATAAAGTGACAGGGGTATGTTATCAATATTAATGCAAATGCTGTCTTCAGAAACCTGAACGACCTTACAGTTTGCTTTATTTAGCTAATGGTATACTCTTCTGTCATATACTATCGGGGAAGGCTAAGAAAGCTCTTTCTAAATGCTTGTTACATCACAGCTATTCCCTGCCAAGGTCAAAGAACGCCAAGTTATCATCTTTCTGAAGTGAATTATCCACCTAAAAGAGTTAATAGATTAATACAAACGACAGTTCCGGTACATTTTTTTTTACTATTTTCTTGTCTAGTAACTCGGGCGAATGACCAAACAGAGGACTTAATTACTTTTGAAGTTTTCTTTTTAAAGAAATTCGTACACTGTAACAGGCCAAAATGGGGCTTTCAACCAATGAACGTGGGCAACTGGTTTAGAAATCCGAAGTTGAAGGTGAAGCAATGCTTACCCAGTAACATTTCGTCTCTTGAGAGGAACAATTCGCCATCTGCAATGCCATAGCATTGCAGATGGCGACTTGTTCCGCTCCAGAGACGATTTGTTTTTGACAACATTGCTGCTACCCTCTCTTATCCGGTACGCAAGTGCTAATATTCGTACTTTTCAAGTCAGAAGAACGGTCCCTTCATGCAACTTGCTCTACCCCCTCCCCACCTACAACCCCCTCACCAATTGAAACTTGGTGGCGTCGGTCCAATGCCATAATTTCAGCACGAAGAATCAAGCAATATCACACCACAGTTCACTAGTCTTCTTCTTCAATATAGTTTCCCCCAAGTCTTTCAACCCCGCTCCATTTCATACGATGAAGTTCATCTACCTCAAAGTACGATAAAGGATCATCATCGATAAAATCGTCGTATTCCAAACCTTCTGCCTCTGATGGAGTGGCGATACTTTTCGCTGGAGATAAATTTTTACTCCGATTGCTCCGAATACTTCCCGGAGTAGATGTTTTGGATGGATGCTCTAAGCCGTTCTTCACACGTTCCTCAGTCGTGGTTTTGGGGCTTTGTCCGTCTGGTTTCGGAAGAAGGGTATGACGTTCGTCGATCGTAGGTGGAACCGAAAATGTTTTTTCCATTGGCGACTGTACCTGAGTTGTCGGAACAGGAGTTTTAGGCGATGCTTTTTTAACTGGTGAGTCGGGAGATGACGTATCAGTATACAGTAAGGGGGTTGTCGAAGAATAACTCTCAGTCAGAGAAGTTGGTCGTCTTGCTTTGAATGAGGGCATAATGAAGGAGGTGGTTTGAATGTCAGCTGGGTTCTCTTTCGCTTCTTCAGCATTGCACACGTCGTTCAATTGTATGTTTTCTTGAGTTGGAGTAATGTCATTACACTGTGTTCCATTCACGGGAGTCTCAAGTTCATAAGGGGGCGCATCAGCAGGCGGAAATTCTGATTCTTTTAACGAGGATGACGTTCCAGAAGATCCCGTAACAACCCTTTCTTCTTCCTTGCCAGCAGCTTCCATTCGCTTCTTAGTGAGCATCTCCGTTTTCGTTGTTGGGTGTGAATCGGTCGTGGACGGTTTTACATCATGTTTGTTAAATCGCGATGAAGGATGAATTTTCGGAGAACGGGGAGTTGTGTTTTTGGCATTTTTCGTCACTACTGTGCCTATTTTAAAGAAATTGGCGTCATGAATGTCGTCTACTGGTGAGGCATTACGCGTGTATGGACTTGGTAAAGGTGAATAATCACGCGGAGGAAGTTTGGGACTTCCATGTAATGCGGCTTGAGATTTTTGTCTCAGTTTCTTAACTTTCGCGCTACACTGGCTGGAAATAGACGAGGCACGTGATGTTTTTCCACTGCCCGATTCTTTCTTTTTTGCCGATTCTTTCTTTTTACTTTTTGATGCGAAGGGACGTTCCAAATCGTGTTCTATTTCTATTCCCCCGCATGGGCTTTCTGGACTACCGCTGTCATGCATACTGGTGCTTTTATGAATTTTCCGTTTCGGGCTTTCTTCCTGTGCCGCCACTGCGTAGTCGAATTTCCGTTTATGATGTTTCCTATTGTAAAAAACAAAAGCGACGGCTGTCATCACAATGGCAACACAGAGCGATATTCCAACAATTGTTACAGTATTCGTCACGCCAATTCCGGTAGATTCTTCTGTTGTTGCTTCAGCCATTACAATTGGTGCTGAGCTGTTCACTTCTGAAACAAGTGAAAAATATATCGTCAGTGTTAATTAATTAATTAAATGGATGAATGAATGAATAAATAAATGAATATGAATGAATGGATTTTTTTTATTTATTTATTTGTGTTTAACCCTTTACCCAACGTAACGGCAAAAACCGGCCTGCGCTATTCTCAAAAATCGCCAATTAATTTTCATAATTTTTTTCAATTTTCGTCTCAAAAACATAGGTTATGACCCCTCATTGGAACGAGCTCGTCGAGCTCGTTCAAATCAGGGGTCATAACCTATGTTTTTGAGACAAAAAATGGTAAAAATTAGTTATTCAAGAATTTTGTTTGCAAGTGTCGTCTGCTTTTCATGTTAGGTAAAGGTTTAAGGTAACTTTCAGCATCTAGTACCACAGTATGATCATAAAACAAGTATGAACTCAAGTGTACCCAATCGTTTATACTTGTTCTACCCACTTTAGAGGACATCCACCCTAGGTTTTGGTGACTGGGTCCTATTTTACACTGTAAATAGGCACTGCCCTTCTTAATCAATTTCATCAAAACTTGCCTATTTGTGAAGAAACTAGAACATACTTGTTAAAGTAATATGTATAAGAAGAACACATGGTAGATACTTAGTAACAAAAGTAACCTCTGAGTGTTTTTAAGGGTTTGTGCCCCAGAACGTACCAAGATTGGGAAACACCAAGGGCGTGTTTCTCACGCCTTTCCCTACCAGAGTAACCCAATATCAAACGAAAAGGTCTTGAAAAACAAAGTCATGATAAACATTGGTCGCAATATTGGTTGCGCTACTTTAATCGTTCAGATGAGTTGAAAGCTTTCGAGTGGCTTTATGCTGCGTATTGATCCCGCAGGTCCTATACACACCAAAAAGCCATTGAAGGTACGTCGAAGGCCATAGACTTATGAGATCTACACTCACCAATAAAGCCATTAATGGTCCGTTGGAGGTCATAGGTCTAAGGGGATCTATACACATCAATAAAGTCTTTAATGATGCGCTGAAGACTCTGGGTCTACGGGGATATATACACATAAGTAAAACTATTAATGGTACACTGAATACCGTGTGTCCACGCGGATCTAAACACACCAATAAAGCCATTAATGGTACATTGAAGGCCCTAGGATTTCACGCAGTCACGGTTTGGCCAAGTTTGATCCCTCCCACATTTCACCACCAGTCTGAAAAGTTCTCATCCTCTTTGGGAATCGTAGAGCTCTTTTAGAACACCAGGATTGATGTTTCGGGGTTTGCAAATTAATTTATGCCTCAGAATATCCAGAACCCTCAAATTAGAGCCCTGAGAAGCTCCGATATTCGATTCGATTCGATTCGAAGTAGTCCCCATGATTCGATTCGATTCGATTTCAATCCCGTCGATTGGAAAATTGTCGAATCGGCAAGCTGTTCTCAAAATCATACAACATCATGCAAAGCATGAACTCTTCTTCTATCATCAGGTCTCCTGTACAGGAGACCTGATGATAGAAGAAACGTTCAAGTAGGTTCCGCATCCGAAATTACAGTGATTCCGTTCTGGAGTATTCCGATTGTTTACTTATTTGCAAGAGTCGCCATCGCGCACAATACTTGAAAAGAGACTGACAATATTTACGGCTGCAATAAGGTGCAATATCCACAGCTTGAAAAGCGGCGAGATTCGATTCGAGATTCGATTCGATTCGAGATTTGATTTGATTCTATTCGAAACCTGATGCCTGATTCGATTCGACGCGAAATGTGGGGTTCGCAAGGCCCTACCTCAAATGCCCAATTTTTACCGCAACAAGACAGGTGGCCAAACATGGACTCTCTTGGAAAACTCGAAGTAACATAATAAGTACTTTGAGAGTCGTTTCAATACATGTACTGGCTGTCTAGTGTCTACATATAAGCAGCTCCCAAGACTTGCCCAGAAACAACTGCAAGGCTACAGGATGCGCGAAATGTTTACACATCCCCCATCCCTCAAGGGTTAATCACTTCTTACAACATTGTACAAAAACACATAAAAAACAAACTAAAAATATTACCTCCAATTTGGGAACATTCCTGTAATTTAGGGATATAGGTTTGCTAGTTTGATGGAAGTCAAAGGCTGTTAAGAAGGCCTGGCAGGAGAGGCCTTGGTTAACCCACTAAGTCACTCACAAACTGACATTTTTTTCTGGTTTCAAATAGTTGCTGCACGTTTTTATTTTTCTTTGAGAACTCTGCCGGTATGTTATATTTATCTCCCTTAGCAATGTTTCACATCATCGTTATAAAAATGATGTAGAAACACGGTCAAGTCATCTACTGTCATGTTTAGGTAAAAAAATCTGCAGCGTGATCCGGGGTTTTTTCTCCAGACGTTTATGAAATGTTTAGTGATGTGTATGTGAAATTCTAGTTCACATCTCCACGTTCTTTCGCGTTATCAAACTGATACAAAACTATAGTACTATGATCATGGAAATTTGGTGGATAAAATTCTAATGTTTTGAGTACTATTTATTTATTTATTTATTTATTTATTTATTTATTTATTTATTTATTTATTTATTGGTGTTTAAGGCCACATACTTATGCACAATGACCATTCGTGACCGTGACAGTTTTACGGGTGGAGGAAGCCGGAGTACCCGGAGAGAACCACCGAGCATCGACGAGCAGCTGTCAGCTCCTCAACATTCTTACTCTGTTCAAGCTCCGTCCAAGCAGGGCTACAGCGTTAAAGACATGTGGACCATCGACGTGCAGTACGCTTTAGTACACGGTGTCATTGTGCCCCCATGTAGACAACCGGGATAAAGTGCCTTGCCCAAGGACACAATGCAGGTCGTCCCGGAGTTTTGAGTACTACTTTTGCTCATGTTACTTGTATCTTCTCGCATACTGTCCTGTAGAGGATGTTTTATGCTAATAAATGTTATGTTATGTGATGTTTATGTATATACAGTAGTTAGTATTAATAGGAGGCTTCAACCCTTTATTCAACGCACACGATAACAAAAATTTATTATTTTAAATTTTTTTTTTTAATTTTTTAAACAATTTCAAGAAAATCGTGTCATGTGACCTCCTCAGTGGAACGAGCCAATAAAGGTGTCACGTGATATGGCTTTCTTGAAAATGTTTCAAAAACAATTGTTTTCCAACGGCTCATTTTGTAAATTACAGGGGCGGATGCGACCAATTCGTTAGGAAGAGGCTTTAAGGTTACACTTGTGTAAGGTAAATGATTTGTGTTCGTCGCATCCACATATTATATCTGGCTTTATAAAGCCCGTGTAATTGTTTCGTGAATACATCTATCACGTACCAACGCTCTTCTTGAATATATTGCAAGTGGAGGTGAAATATATAAATAATTATGAATGGCAAAGTACACCCCGCCCTTTGTTTCCACAACGCTCTGTCTTGTCAACTGCCATTCAAGATCAGGGTCATTGCCTCCTCTTGTAGCTTTCATACACAATCTATATTCTTAAACAGTAGATCTGTTCGGGTTTCCAGATCTGGGAGATATTATGAGTGCTTAAAAGATGAACAAAAGTGTACTATAAGATCAAAAACACTAGAATTTTGAAAAAATGCCATCGAACAAAGACCTTCTTTCACAAGAAGATAGGAAACTAAACACGGGGATCCAAGGATCCGAAGCGCTCACTGGACAAAGGCCCATTGAATATCTTCAGAATACGGGCTAATAAAGTGGAAAGGGTTAAAATGACAGAAGGCCTGATTAGTAAGAACTTGATAAGAACAAACTTGAATCATATACCAACTGCCAACAGATTCTGACTGATGGATCCGAACAGGAAGATTTTTAACCCTTTACCTAACACGAAAGGAAGACAGCACTTGCAAACAAAATTCTTGAATAACTAATATTATTTATTTTTTGTGTTATAAACATATGTTATGGCACTCACTGGAACGAGCTCGAGCTCGTCCCAAGGAAGGGTCATAAGCTATGTTTCTGAGACAAGAAATAAAAAAATAATGAAAATTGAATGGTGATTTTTGTGAATGGCGCGGGGCGGTTTTAGTCGTTATGTTGGGTAAAGGTTTAAAGAAAAATATTAATTTTTGCATTAATGCAGGCTCCTAAATATGAATTCAGAGACCTGATTTGAACAAATTTGAATAAAAATTTTATCTGACCCCATAAAGATGTGGTATACTAAATATCAAATGATTTTGACAGGTGGATCGGAAGATGATTTTTAAAGAATTTTTCTCATATTGCTCAAAGTTATACTTCCGGTCCCCGCACACGGCCCAAATATTGCCAAGGGACTTGATTTGAACAAACCCGAATCTGCTGCTGCCCCCCCCACCCCCCACACACAATGATGTTGTATTAAAAAACTGAATTGCCCCTCCGCAGTCACCATTCACCTGAAATTTTATTGCAACCGACCCAACGGCTTGGGAGGAGAAGATTCAAACACAACCTTTACGACAGGCGACGATCGAAGAGTGATCACTTGGAATAAAACGTCATGAACCTTCTTTCCAACAACACTTGCAAAACATGATTCTTGTCTAACTAATAATTATCATTTTGACCTCAAAAAGCATAGCTTATGACTTCCTCATGGGAAGAAGCTCAACGAGCTCGTTCCAATGAGAGGTTATAAGATAAGCTATGTTTTTAAGACAAAATGGAAAACAATAAAACTTGAATGACGATTTTATGAAATAGAACTGGCCCGCTTTGAACAATTACTTTAGATAAAGGGCTAAGCGAGACTAATACAAGATGTTTGACTAATGGACACTTTATTGATTCGAGGCTCGCTACTATGGAGCGAAACGGTCTTCAAGTTGTTCTCAAATTTCTGCAACTCATTTTCTCCAAGAAGGGGATTGAATGTCCTTTCGCTTGAAAAAAACTTTATCTGCCACATTTCAATGGTTTAGGTGGAAAATCAGCTTGGTTGTACGAGTATCTGTCACAAACCAACGCTGTCTTTTTACCTATAAAACGATGTCTTGAAGCTGCAATCGGAGGCTGGATGTATGATCAATAAGAATGTACGTCGAACTTTTCTTTCTTTCAATACCGCGTTTGTTCCGGACTGTAAAAAGCGCGCTGTTGACTATTTGGGGATAGAAATGCGAACAATGCGAACGTACTACCAGTCGCTAGGGTCTAAAAACGCCTAAACAAAAAATCTGAAATTTGTTTATTTTTGTTTTAACATCAGCCTCAAACACGGCGACCCGTTATTTTGGCTTCAGTATATATACATATATATGCTTTATGACAAGTTGTAAATTCTTGTCATTTCATGTTTGAGTGAAGGATAAAACAACACCAAACGACAATTCAAAGAATTCGCTCGGCAAATAAAACGATAGGTGCTTCAACATCTGACACAACTATTTTATTAACAAATTACTAACATTTAATTTCTAAATATAGTTAGTTTGCGAAGACAAAAAGATACGAGAGAAGGTCCTATAATTATCCATTTCTGACATGCTGTTTACTGCTGCCGTTTTATGTATAACGGTGATATAATTATAGTACTTATCTCCATGCATATGTGGAAACACATCAATGATTTTGTTTCGACAGCACAACCAATCTTTATTTAAAAACATCCCGAGCTTTCAAGGCCCTATGAAGGAAAATTTAACCCTTTGAATCCATGATGCCGCTTTTTCCGACCGAGGAACACGATACGTCATAATTTCACAGAGTAAGATGGATGCTAAGTCAATGTGTGGGGTAGACCAACCTATATTTTCAACCTGCAGCCTCAAGTCAGCACGTTGAAAATATTATTTGATCTACCCCCAAATAATGAATATGGACTCTCCCAATTGCTTCCATTGAACTGACATGGAAGATACCACAGGGGTAAAAAGGGATAAGCACTTTCCATCACTTTTCATCACCCCGATAGACGCGTCGTGGCTCAGTATTTATTTACTTATCTATTTATTGTGTCCTTATGTTAGATACTTAATCCCGATTGCCCCCATGGGCGGACTGTGCCACTGTGTAGGAAGACGCACTGCAAGTCGATGGTGCACTTTCCTTCAAACGCTACGAGCCCTCTTTGTGCAGAGTTAGTACGTTGCGGGAGACTAACGATTGCTCGCCATTACTCGGTGGTTTTCTCCGGGTACTCCGGCTTCCTCCACCTACAAAACTGTCCAACATAAGATGACCCTGACTATTGAAAGTGCCATATACATCAAAAAGTATTTTTTACAACAAACTGAGGGGCTTCCTACTTAAACTGAGGGAATTCCTATGTATTCTTTTTTAAAGATGAGCACGACGCCACACGGGTATCTGGGACATGTACAGCGCTATTCAAAATTACCACTTTCCTACGGGTTATATGCAGCTCGGACACATCAATAATATCATCTTCAAAATGATTCATGTGTGTGAATAAAGTCAAAAATGGGTAGAAAATACGAATAGAGATTTTCGGGGAGCCTGCAATCAATAATCAGACAACTTCACTTCTCGGATATGGTATCAAAGTTAACTTCTAATTACCAGTTTTCTTTTTAAAACGCAATACATTAGAAATCTTGTCTAAATGTAACACGGGTAAGTAGTAGCTTGAATGGAAACTGCCAGCCGCTATTTTTTTGATTTCTCGCCTTTTTTTGTGGAATTTACGCGGTCAGAACATCAGAATATATTTATTCATTATCACTACCTTCTTCCTACTTCCGCGGTGTCTATTCTAGGAAATCTAACGAAAACATACTGAGTCTCTTTTAACCCTTAAGGGTCTGAAATTTTCTAGAAGTTTTACTACACATCACACTTTGTGAGAATAGTGGCTAAGCAGTGATTTCTCGCCCGGTCTTGGCTGCCTCAAGAAGCAGCCAAGACTTGACTAGAAACCACTGTCAGTGTAATTCGACCATTGTCAACAGGACCTTTGAACCCGCTTTTCTGGTCGAGGAACACGATACGTCATAATTTCGCAGAGTAGGATGGATGCTCATTATATGTTAAATGGCCTTTTCTGAGACCACAGAGTTTGTCAATGAGATGGAAATTCTTGACGGTTAACAGGTCCCAATGGATGGCATTAAAGAAAAGTATATTGTACATGGTTCTCCATCATAGGGAAATTACTGTTATATTATGGGGCAGTGGCTCTCCGGAAACCTATTCCTGGAGGTGGGGGTGGGTGTGTAAGTTTCTCTCCTGTGCTTTTTCAAAACGACAGATCTGAAAAATGAACAACACACAACTCACCGATGCTATTGAATGTCACAATAAATCCAAACACATGAACCGGCTCCGTTGGTATACCCGGAAAGAATGCTGAATCCGATGGCGATGTTCTTGTCTTAAATTCGATGAGCACCTGGTTGGATGATGACGTAAGAGAACCAAGTATTGACTCGCCGTGACTAACAGCTAGGAGAGTCGACGTCAGTTGCCCTCCGTCCCGGATTTTTATCCACTGCTTGGTTTCCATCAGTTCAAAAAAGTCAAAATGTAAAGATATTTTATAATTCTCGTGTGTAGTTATGAGCCATTGTGATAATCCATTGCATCGTCCACTGGCAATTATCTGCCCTGTCTTGTTTTGTAATGAGCATCCACATACACACGTACTGTTATGGTATGATGGTGGCAGTGCATACAGAGGTGTAAAAGGGATGGAATCTAAAAATAAAGAGAAAAAAACATCATGAAAATCTACTTTCGATGAAGTTATCTCCCCTGAAATTATTAGATTGGTGAGGACGGTTCAATAAAGAAGCATTTAACTGGTAGAGTGCTGAATTATTTTTGGTCATCAAAATTTGTTCACATATGTTTGCCTTGTTACAATTTATGGGAGAGTGCCAATAGGCACTCTCCCATAAATTGTAACAAGGCAAATCCTAACAGACTAAATAATTTCACTTCAAAGGTGGTATGAACAACATCCACAAAATATGAAGCCTTTAAGTGCTGGTACTGACACTTCAGAGTAAAGCCCAAATATGGGCTTCCAGCACTCTACCAGTTAATTGTTGGAAAAACACCCATCACATAAGTAAAAAATAAAGCGAAGTTTCCATTGGATACTTTTAATAAACGGAAACAACAGATAGCTTTCGGAGCCGTCTGTTGTTTGCGTTTATTAAAAGTTACAAAAGGAAGCTTAGCTTTTTATGGCAAGCTAATTAGAAGCAACCAAGTAAATGTCCACTTTGGCTCTTTGTTTAACAAATGTGTTTCCATAGTAATCTGAAAGATTTTATACTTCCCAGGAAAAAAAAAAATAGCAAATCTTACCTCCTAGACTTTTGTATTAATGCAAAGGATAGTGTCTGTATTATATATCATGATGCGCAATCTATTGATATAATGAACAGAAAATACACAGAACGACACACGCGTGTGAATGGGGTAATCGATATGACACAAGTGCCAGCGCGGAAGGATAAAACTCGAGGCAAAAGGCCTCGAGTTTCATCCTTCGGCGATGGCACAAGTGCCATGTCGATTTAGACACACGTGTGTCGTTCTGTGTTTATTACATGCCTTCACATCTAAAAAAATAATTGCCAGAAGGACACTCAGTCATTTGACAACTATCAACATGAAGAACACATTTTATCGGCAACCAAATTTGCGAGGGGAAAATATGTTACTATTTCGTCCCCAGAATTCCAATGTGTTCTATGTGCTAACTGGCACGTAGAACACATTGGAATTCAGGGGACGATTATCAGTTTAGCGCTAGCGATTCAAATCGTAATCGCATTGCTCGATTTGTAGAAAATTCCAGTGAGTTTCGCTGCTATTTAAAAATAGTTGTGTGTGCACAACGTCAGAGTAATCCATTCATTTTTAAATGTACACTGTAAGACTCGCTAAATGAAGAATGTTGACACACAAATGCAGTATGTTCAGACGTTATTGTAAATGGCAACTTTTTTCCACAGAAATGAATGCTAATCAAGGGTATGGAAATTCATAAATATACCCTACAGAGAGTGTAAAAGGGATAAGTTGATGCACAAATGCAGTAAGTTCAAAGGCTGGTGATAACGACACTAACTTTGTTATGGAAATTAAAAAAATAGCTCACATCTAGGTCACCCCAAACACACATACCAAGTTTCAAAGTGATTTGATCATAAATGTGCCCTGAAGGGTGTGTTAAAGGGAAATATTGAGGTCTGACTAAACTAAGGTCAAAGGTCAGAGGCAACATTTTTTGACAGAAATGGAAGAAAATCGGCAGCTCCCATAGAGATGTCACCCCACACAAGCACACCAAGTTTGCAAGCGATCCAATCTTAACTGTGCCCTGCAGTTTGTGTCAGATGGAAATATTGATGCTTAACTGCACTAAGTTTTTACTAAGTTCATCGAAGGTCATTGCCAGTGGCAACATTTTTGGACGGAAATCGGAGAAAATCAATAGCTCCCATCTAGAGGTAACCCCAAACAAGCACACAAAGTTTCGAACCGGTCTGATCATAAATGTGCCCTGTAGGGCATGCCAAAGGAATATATTGATGCTTGACTAAACGTAGTTCAAAGATCGTTGCCAGTGGCAACATTTTTTGACGGACAGAATTGGACGAAAATCGATAGCTCCAATCTAGAGGTCACTCCAAACAAGCACGCCAGGTTTCAAAGCAATCCGAACATAAATGTGTCCTGTATGGTGTGCCAAAGGGAAGTATTGAGGTCTGACTAAACTAAGTTCTAAGAATGTTGGCCGCGGCAACATTTTGCGACGGAATTGGAAGAAAATCGACAGCTCCCATCTAAAGGTCTCCCCAAACAAGCATACCAGGTTTCAAAGCAATCCGATCATAAATGTGCCCTGTAGGGTGTGCCAAAGGGACATATTGAGGTCTGACTAAACTAAGTTCTAAGAACGTTGACCGCGGCAACATTTTTTGACGAAAATGGAAAGAAATCGATAGCTCCCATCTTGAGGTCACCCCAAACAAGCATACAAGGTATCAAAGCAATCCAATCATAAATGTGCCCCGCAAGATGTGCCAAAGGTAAATACTGTGGTCTGACTAAATTAAGTTCTAAGAACGTTGGCCGTGGCAACATTTTTTGATGGAAATTGAAGGAAATCGATAGCTCCCATCTAGAGGTCACCCTAAACAAGCATGCCAGGTTCCAAAGCAATCCGATCATAAATGTGCCCTGTAGTGCGTGCCAAAGGGAAATATTGAGGTCTGACTAAACTAATTTCTAAGAACGTTGGCCGTGGAAACATTTTTTGACGGAAATGGAAGAAAATCGATAGCTCCCATCTGGAGGTCACTCCAAACATGCATGCCATGTTTCAAAGCAATCCGATCATAAATGTGCCCTGTAGGGTGTGCCAAATGGAAATATCGAGGTCTTCTGACTAAACTAAGTTCTAAGAACGTTGGCCGCGGCAACATTTTTTGACGGAAATGGAAAAAAATCAATAGCTCGCATCTAGATGTCACCCTAAACAAGCATGCCAGGTATCAAAGCAATCCAATCATAAATGTGCCCTGTAAGGTGTGCCAAAGGGAAATATTGTGGTGTGACTAAACTAAGTTCTAAGAACGTTGACCGTAGCAACATTTTTCGACGGAAATTGAAGGAAATCGATAGCTCCCATCTAGAGGTCACTCTAAACAAGCATGCCAGGTTTCAAAGCAATCCAATCATAAATGTGCCCTGTAGGGTGTGCCAAGGGGAAATATTGAGGTCTGACTAAACTAAGTTCTAAGAACATTAGCCGCGGCAACATTTTTTGACGGAAATTGAAGAAAACCGATAGCTCCCATCTAGAGGTCACCCCAAACAAGCATACCAAGGTTTCAAAGCGATCTGATCATAAATGCGACCTGTGAGGTGTGCCAAAGGAAATTGTGGAGGTACGTACTAACGTACATACGTACGTACGTACGCCGACGGACGAGAGGTGATGGCAATAGCGCAGTTTGACTTTGTCAAGTTGAGCTAAAAATGTCACAGAACATCAAAAGATGGCAAAATCGCCGCTGTCTTGTTTTTGAACGGTTTAAACAGAGAATAATAATCAAACGTTCAAAATGATTAGGGAAAAATTGTAAAAAGCCAGCTTCTGTATTTTTATGCTGCTCAACAGGAAGATGCCTGGCGTTTGTGAAATGACATGTACATCGATGATACAGCTTCGCTTACATTTCAAAATTTCATTGTTTTATATGAAATTCCCATACCCTTAGTGTTAAATTTACTGACAACTTTAGAAAATTAAGGGGCGATAACATCCCTGTAAATCTCTTTCAATGACGAAAATTGTCAGCCATGGATTTCAAATTACCAGATATGTGTACAAACAAAGGCCAAGAATTCTACAGAAAAAAAGTGAGAGAGATAATATCGATAATGTACACAATCCATGACGCTAGATTGGAAACAGAGCTTTTTCTGGCATGGGGTGGAGAGGTTCAGACATCGTTTTCAACAATAAACAGGGATACAAAGTGTCGCTGAGGGGAGGGGCGTAACTATGGGATGTAGGGAATGTGAAACCCCCAATAATTTTCCAATCGGAGCATTTTCATCTGTAACCCTTTACCCAACGCAGACGATATCAAAATTTATTATATTTTAAATAACATTTTTTACAATTTTTCACAACAAATCCAACCAAACCATATCATGTGACCCCCTCACTGGAACGAGCTCGACGAGCTCGTTCCAAAGAGGAGTCACATGATATGGTTTTGTTGAAATTTTTTGAAAAATAATATTTTTTTCTGCTGCTGAATTGGCATATTACGCGGGCGGATGTGGCCGATTCGTTCGGTAAAGGGTTAAGCCCTGTTCATGTGCCATGATTTACACACGTGAGTGTGAGTATACATACTTACATGAGTAAAAATACTTATGTGTGCAAATACGGCACATTAACGCATTTACATACATATGTAAATTTACACATGGAGGTAGTGCAAAAGTAAATTTACATAGTATGTAAATTTGCATGCTATGGAAATGTGGGACATGAACGCATAGCAAATTTACTCCTGCACTCCTTCAAGCAAACGGTATATGACCCCTGTCAAAATTCATTTTAAGACAGGATATTGCATTATCACGAAAAATAATCGACCTACAAGTGTAACTCATCACATTATTGGAAATTCATTGCTGTAACATTTTAATGCAAACTGGCGAAGACGCGAAGAACAAGCTGGATGGGTGAAGAAACAATCATAGTAATTATCCTTTGGGGGAAATGAATATTGAGGATCAGCTAGATGACCCAACAATAAAAAGGTGATATTTACAAAGCATTGGAAACGGAAAAGTATGGGCATAACAGAAGCAGTGAACAATGTAAAATACAAATGCACACGTTAAAAGGGGCTTATAGGCAGCGTAAGGCAAATCAGAAAACGAGTGAAAAGGGTAGACGTTATGTAAGTTATACAAGGAACTTAATGATATTAAAAGTTATGGGGCTTTCAGGGGACGAATATGGCGTGATATATCACACCATATCCGCCCCCTGAAAGCCCCATAACGTATTTATTATGCCAGTCCTTTGGAAGAGACACAACCATAGTGTAATTTATGTTCGATATCGACCAACCTTCAAGTTCAATAATTCAAATCAAAACAAAATAGACGATGAAGTTTACAGTCCAGGGAGAGTATCTTGAAAATATTTGCATGAACTGAGAAGGGCAGATTATTCAGGTAAGGATTCTCGCTTGAGTCCGTCTCAGACAGCGCCCTTTGGCTTCTATACATGTCGTTTTAGTGGTTTATTTATTGTATTTATTTACATTTGTTTATCAAAATTTATCAAAGACTGGAAGAAACGTATTATAGTTGTACGTTGCTCAACAGGCACACACGCGAAATTATTTGTTGTTCGTTGAAAACGCAAGATTAGGACATCGAAGCTCGATATACGGTCAGCTCGATGATACACAGTCTCATATATGGTCACTAGATATTGAAGCTGATTGGTCAATAACAATTACTGGCATAATAAGATGGGTTGTAGACCAGCTTCATTCCCTGCGAAAGTCACTGAAAGAAAGAGAAAATAATGACAGAACCTTAATCGTAACTATCTGTCTAGCATCAATGAGAGTAATGTTAAGGTTGTAAAATGTCGAAATTTACAATGTCCATCGGTGCTCTTTTTCTCACGTGAACGCAAAGCAATTTTACTTTTACGTATGTGAGTAAATTTATACAGCATGCAAATTTACACACAAAATTAAACTGTGGCACATGAACGGGGCTTATAATTTTTTTTATATAAAATGCCCATACCTTAAGTGTTAAATTTACTGACTAGAAAATTAAGGGGAGATAACTTTCCTGTAAATCTCTTGCAATGACGTAACTTGTCACTCATGGTACACTCTAAAATGAGTTGAGCTAAAAACCTAGATCAACTGGGGTGAGTGAATTTGAACCCAATTGGGTTCATATTCACTCAACCCAGATGATTTGGGTTGATTCTTAACCCAATTGATTTTAGAGTGTATATACATTATCACATGTGTGTCCAAATAAAGCTCAAAAATGCTAACAGAAAATGAAACTGATAGAGATAATATTGAGAATCCACACAATTCATGACGCTAGAGTGGAAAAGAGAGCCTTTTCTGGTATGGGGTATGGGGACGAGAGGTTGAGACCGTACAGTTTTCGACAATAAATAGGGTCGCTGCGCGCAGAGACGTAACTGTGGGGATGAATGGAATGTGCCCCCCCCCCCCCCCCCCAATAATTTTCCAATCGGGACATTTTCATTTGGAATGAAGTCTTAGTTATTAATTCCCTCTTCCTGGTAATCGTGTATTTTCCTATAGGGGACTAGATTTGCTTCTAGGACTTATGTGACGTTATGTCACATGCGCAGTCGGTCTCATACAAATGGAGCTCTGTGGCCGATGTTGGGAACCATGTAGCATGACCAATTTTTAGCCCGGTGCGGGCAAATTACAAAAGAAGTTGGGAAGCCCACAGCTACATGTATTTATCTACAAATAAATTTACTTTTTAACTATAACCCTTTACACAACGTAACGGCCAAAACCGGCCAGCGCTATTCACAAAAATCGCCAATTCATTTTCATTATTTTTTTCATTTTTTGTCTCAAAAACATAGGTTCTGACCACTCTTTGGAACGAGATCGTCGAGCTCTTTCCAATGAGGGTCATAACCTATGTTTTGAGACAAAAAATGAAAAATATTAGTTATTCAAGAATTTTATTTGCAAGTGTCGTTTGCTTTTCATGTTAGGTAAAGGGATAATCCACGCTGACAAATATTCCAACTGCATCCACCAGGGCATGCCTTCGAAGAAGTCATGTCTTGACGATGTAGTTGGAATATTTCTCCAGTCTTGCGTCAGTTAGGACAAATTGGATTTGCACCCCTCCCCCTCCCCCACCCCGCACACCCACATCTTCACATCGGCCATCTTCGCGACGCCCATGGGTGCTTGAACGTGAACACCATCCTGGTCGGTCCCGATCTCTTCGTGTGCTAGAGGTCGATGGTTCGAACCTCGGCTCCCGCACTTTTCTCGATCTTTTATATCGGTTTGGCTGACCAGCTCTTAGTAGTTGGTGGCATTGTGAATGCTGTCATGAAACACGGTGGATGTTTCGACCGCTTTGACGTGGACTCTGGGGTGCGATTCACCGGGACTGAATCGCAGAAGAACATGAGAGTGATGTAGCGGTCGAGATATAAGGACCATTTACCAACCAGCCTGATTGGCCCTGATCTCTTAGTCTCGTGGTAAATCGGTCGCTTTGTGTGCGAGAGGTCGGCGGTTTGAGCCTCGACTCCCGTTCTTCTCTCTCATCTGTTACATGAGCACAAAATATTATTTACCTGCCACAACTAGAAGACGACTCTTGCCAAAAATGCTCTTGAATGACTGAATTTTTTTTTTTTCAAAAAAATTAGCCATTACCTCGCTCGTTCCAACCAGGAAGCAAAAGTTATAGTTGGAGGAAAAAAATGTAATAAAATTTGAATAGAGATTTCTTGGAACAGTGCACACGCGGATATGGCTGTTACGTTAGGTAGAGGGTTGAACAGTTTGGATGAAAACAATTTGTGCTGTTCTCTAAAATTTGCAAGTTGGAAGGAAAACAATACCTGTACAGGCTTGATAACAAGGTTTCCATTCAACTGGATCACCAACGCAGAACCGACCCCCGTTTGCTGTTTCCGGTTTATTGCACACTCTCACACGGTTGCGTTTACCACTTCCACACGTGACAGTGCACTGACCCCACGGTGACCATTTGTTCCAGTTTCCATCTACAGGTAGAGCTGAAAGAAGAAAACTTAAATTTTCTATTTTGTAAACCTATATAGTCAAATTGCTTTTCAAACAAGTGTAGTGAACTGTGGTGGAATTGCATATCCCAAATAACAGCCTTCATGCCACCAGTGGATAATACAGATTGTTTTTAAAGAGCGGGAAAACCAAAACTTCAGGAGGACTACCATCAACGAGAGAATCTCGTTACTATTTTTTGTGACTCAAATGTTTTCGCAAGTACCGAGACCAGGTGCCACGGGGTTATCTGTGAAAACGCATGGACATCCACTACCGGGGTAGTGGATGGCTATGTGTTATTGCGAATAAAACCGTACCCCGTGCATGTATATTTGTCTCCTGTGTTGGTATCCCGTGAGTCGTTAAAGCCTTTTGAAACTATCAAAGCTTCCTATCAAAAACTTTGTCAAAGAAAACTTTGTCAAAGTTGTCTGTTGACACAATCAAAGTTTTTTAATGGTTTGTCAAACAAATTGGCGGAAATTTCATATAAACAGAAAAATCGGCTGCAACTCACCTCACAGAGAATGAATACGTTGCTATTTCTTTATATTTGCTATGCATTACTATTCTGAGACGGAAATGTGGAAGCGTGCAAGGGTGGGAAGAAGATGGACTAGAAATCTTTTATTGAGGGGACGACAAAGATGTACATACCAAACATTTCTTCAAGAACTTCACACAGAAGACCATGCTTTTGTTTGTGAACACCATCAATCCTAAACTTAACTCAGATTGGCTGGATCCCATCAAAGCCCATCAAAGTTTGAAGAAAAATAGGACTGAGTCTATTCCATCAAAGTTTGTGAACGTTTTTTATCAAAGTTTTCTTTGACAGTTGACATTGTCAAAAATTGCTCAAAAACTTTGTCAAAGTTTTCTTGGCCAAAGAAAACTTTGGAAGTGTCAACAGGCCTTAATAAATTGGCTTCCACTTTTCAAAGTTTAAAAGATGCTATATAAAATTGATGGAATATTTGGCAGAAAAACGCTGTGTTCATGTGAAAAGAAGCTCCGGGGAGCCACACTGACCTTACATTTTCCATTTTCCCCCCCGGGAACGACCTGGACCCTGCTAACGAGTGTGCGTCTACACGAAGAGAGAAGCCGAAAAATATTGTTGTGATCCACACCGCGCGCAATACAACTACGGTATTTCCAGCTCCTCTTTTAATATGTTACACATCGTACCCGTCAGTGAGAGTGGGGTTTGGGGCCTCCATGGCATTCCGAAAGCGTCCACAGTATCACTTACGGTGGCAGTTGGTGTGGAAAATTTATTACAAGACACGACAATCAGACCCAATGTGGACGACCTTATCGCGCCACATGAATCCTATGAGGCAAACAATGATCTCTGATACATCGAGTAAACGTATGTCGAGGAATAGCAGGGCTTTCGTTTTGATGCGAACGAATGCTCCATAAAGACCACTTGATTTGCAAACAAAAGGGAGCGGCAAATGCCCACCTAGAAAAGTTTGATAAACATGCGTCCGCACAATAAATCGTAATGGAAACATGCCAACTCTTTTTTAACCCTTTAGGGGCTAGGGGCTGGATAATGTTTACTATACCACGATTGCTGTGCGTATTCAATGTTACGCGATACCACACAGACATTGGAAAATGTTCTAGATACACCATGTGTGGAATCTGGATTACGTGTAAGAACGCATCTGATTGGACGTTGCGCGTCTGAATGACGTTATGACGTGAATGAAATTCTTCGACACAAAACAGTGTCAAGCAAGGAAGTTATGAGACCGTCGAAGGTGACATTTTTCTTTAAAAATATCAGCTTCACTCACTTAATTCAAGTTTAATCGTGGTATAAATACAGAGCACATTCGGGTAAAGTGCGGGGACAGGAATCAAAGAGTCCCGGTGAATTTTTTTCTGTATTTCACTCGCGCCTTAAACACACGTGAAATACAAGAAAAAAATCTGTCTCGGTCGTTTGTTGCAGTCTCCCGTACTCGACCCTCGTTGTGTTCTGTCTCACGATACCAAGCCTAGTATTGCATAGCAACGCAGTTGTGATTTCTAACCGAATTTTCGCTGCCTCCAGAGGCAACCAAGATCCGACTACAAACCACTGCGAAGGTAAATTTACTATTGACCACACGATTCCTCATTGACGGCATGTTAAAGTACATGTGCAGTGACCACATCGTTTGTCAACGTGTTTTTACGGTTAATAACTCCCAATGGGTGGCACGAAAGAAAAGCCTATTGTACGGGGTTTCCGATCATATAGTGAGACACTTTTATACAATTGGAGTAGTCGGCCCCTTGGCGTTTTCCACGAAAGAGCACTAGTCGCCCTTCGTCTGATTTTCAAGACTGTGTCCGCTACTGCCTGAAATTCTCAAGGAAATAAGAACTTTTAAAAATAAAACGTACACACAGTCCAGTGTCGTTTGTTACAAGTAAACAGAAAACTATCCATAAATTTTAGCCTGCATGGCGTCGAACATAAAGTTCTATCACAGGACTTCATTTTTGTTCAGCACAAATATCATATTCTGGTGCATATATCTCAAATAAACCTTTTGACAAGCACTGCTCATCAAAGTCTGAGGTCATTCTCGTTTTCTCGTATACTCCCCCCCCCCCCTCCATCTTTAACCCTTTACCCAACGTAACGAAAACTGGTCAGCGCTATGCACAAAAGCCGCCAATTAAGTTTTATTAATTTTTCATTTTGTGTCTCAAAAACATAGGTTATGACCCCTCTTTGGAACGAGCTCGACGAGCTCGTTCCAATGAGGGGTCATAACCTATGTTTTTGAGACAAAAAATGAAAAAAATGAGTTATTCAAGAATTTTGTTTGCGAGTGTCGTCTGCTTTTCATTTTAGATGAAGGGTTAAGAAGTCGCCCAAATCTGCACAGCGCTGTAATGTTCTTTATTTATCTTCTCAGACAGTTAAGAAATAACTCATGACCTGTCATTGAAACGAGTTTGCAGAGATCGTTCCCAAGATCAGTGACAAGGTATGCGTTGAAGAAGAGGAACAAAATGAATCTTTGCGTGTTCAGTGGAAAATATGAATGTCTAAAACAGGTGCTTATGCACGGGGTTTGTCGAAAGGAGGGCTACTTTAATAGCAACACCAGCTTGTGTGCTTTTTGGCTGAGAGTGACTAGATTTAATATAACAAAGTGTGTAATTTTGTAATCTGCCACCAGTTGTTTTCGCGAACTGTGATGTCGTATGGGCCTTAAAGACAACTGGTAGAATTCGAGGATTTTTCCCCGTACACTTCAGTGAAAATTATTGTTATTCAGAGAATTAAAAAAATTATCACAAAGCACTAAAGGCCAAATCTTAAATATAACGAAAACGAAGTGGGTTTTTGTCACGCAGCTTGACCTTCCTACGTTGCTGGTCACCTTTGTTTCCAAAACAAATCACAAGCGGATTAATTAACAGGCACAACCCTGTCCAGAAAATGGCGGAAGTGAACTCAGTTCAATGTCAAATAAATAGATATTGGTATATTACGCGCTTGGTCATTTGTGTTAAAATTAACTTTTATAGTAAGTATCAATTGTAATATTATTAAAAATATGGTAAATCGGAGCTGAAAACAAAACATTAGGTTTAAGAACACCTTGAAATGTGAATGCGTACAGTTGGAATCGAGTTGCGTGTCTTCGTTGTTTTGCAAAGCGAACTTGAGCTACCATGTCGAAAATTCAACTATCGAAATTCAGTGATATAAATAAAGTATTGTCAATACGTGTGACATAGGTGTTTGCATAGTTCAGTTGTACAGAAGGAAATGAGTGGTAGGCCTATATGCAGCAGTTGGCGGTAAACGCCATTGCTGGCTCTCTACTTTGCTTCACACGTGTTTATTGTTTTGGAAACAAATGTGACGTGTGCCCACCCCACGTAACCAAACGTCGAGAATGCTGATGAAGTCTATTCTTTTTGTATTTGTAATGAGGTTCAGTACTAAAAGGGTCAAACAGCCCTGTGGGGCACCACAGGAGCTGTTGCTTAAATTATAAAAAATAAACCGCCTGAAGTATTTCCTGTGGTCCCCGCGAATCTCAAATTTCGGGTCGAATCGAATCCCGGATCGAATCATGCAGGGGAATTCGCTTCGAACCGAATATCGAATGAAATCGCACGACCCTACAAGTTGTACACATTGCACCTTTTTTCAACCGTAAATATTGTCAGTCTTCACTCAAGTATTCAACGGCGACTAATCTGTTTGGGGAAGTCAATGAAAAAAGCGGAATATTCCAGAACGGAATCAAAATAGTTTCGAAAGCGGCACCTCCTTGAACTCATCTAAAATCAGGTCTCCTGTACAGAAGTCGTGATGATAGAGGAAGAGTTCAAGAAGGGACCCTTTGGGGGGGGGGGGGGGGGGTTGATGATCGGATCGGAACAAGTTCGAATCCAGTCAAATTTTGAAGCTTCTTGAGGCCCAATAGCTTGGAGATTATGTTGGTGTGTTAACCCTTTACTTAACATGATAGGAAGACGACACTTGCAAACAAAATTCTTGAATAACTAATTCTTTTCATTTTTTGTCTCAAAAACATAGGTTATGCCCCTCAATGGAACGAGCTCGACTGTTCAATTTGTACGTTACCCGAGTGAACCCGACCCATCGTTTAGTAAAGTGTTAAATCTTTATTTGACAGCAAGTGCATTCATTAACAATTTCTGTCTTATTTTTACAAGATGTGATTCAATATCAGTGATGATTTCATCGATCTGTCAATCAATATCCCACACTTACTTGAAAACTCGTTTGGTTCTTTTACATTGGATTCCATTTAAATCCTTTACCTAACATGAAAAGCAGACGACATTTACAAAAAAAATTCTTGGATAACAATTTTTTGTCTCAAAAACATAGGTTATGACCCCTCATTGGAACGAGCTAACTAAGTCCCACCCGGACCCCAAATTTTCCGAGTAAAAAAAAAAATTTTTTTTTTGTCTTAAAATTGACAGAAATGCATAAAAAACAAAAACAAATTTTTTCGGATTTTCGTCCAAAATTTTCGAAGTCCCACCCGGACCCAAAATTTTCGGTGTAAAAAAAAAAAATTCGTTTTGTCTTAGAATTGACAGAAACACATAAAACACACACACACAAAAAAATTTTACATATTTTGGTCCAAAATTTTTTAAGTCCCACCGGACCCCAAATTTTCAGGGTAAAAAAAAAAAAAAATTTTTTTGTCTTAAAATTGACAGAAACGCATAAAAAACAAAAAAACAAAAATTCCAGATTTTGGTCCCAAATTTTTGTAGTCCCACCCGGACCCCCAATTTTCAGGGTAAAAAAAAATTTGTTTTTTTTTCTCTTAAAATTGACAGAAATGCATAAAAAACAAAAAAAAAAAATTTTTCGGATTTTGGTCCAAAATTTTCTAAGTCCCACCCGGACCCCAAATTTTCAGGGGAAAATTTTTTTTTTTTTTTTTTTTTGTCTTGAAATTGACAGAAATGCATAAAAAACAAAACAAAAAAAAATTTCCGGATTTTGGTCCAAAATTTTTTAAGTTCCACCCGGACCCCAAATTTTCAGGGTAAAAAAAAATTTTTTTTTTCTCTTAAAATTGACAGAAATACATAAAAAACCCCCAAAAAAATTTTTTTCGGATTTTGGTCCAAAATTTTCTAAGTCCCACCCGGACCCCAAATGTTCAGAGTAAAAAAAAAAATTTTTTTTTTGTCTTAAAATTGACCAAAACGCAGAAAAAACAAAAAAAAAATTTTTTTTTCGGATTTTGGTCCAAAATTTTCTAAGTCCCACCCGGACCCCAAATTTTCAGTGGAAATTTTTTTTTTTTTTTTTGTCTTAAAATTGACAGAAATGCATAAAAAACAAAAAAAATTTTTTTCGGATTTTCGTCCAAAATTTTCGAAGTCCCACCCGCACCCAAAATTTTCAGGGGAAAAAAAAAAAAATTTTTTTTGTCTTAAAATTGACCGAAACGCAGAAAAAAACAAAAAAAAAATTTCAGATTTTGGTCCAAAATTTTTTAAGTTCCACCCGGACCCCAAATTTTCAGGGTAAAAAAAAATTTTTTTTTTCTCTTAAAATTGACAGAAATGCATAAACCCCCCCCCCCCAAAAAAAATTTTTCGGATTTTGGTCCAAAATTTTCTAAGTCCCACCCGCACCCAAAATTTTCAGGGGAAAAAAAAAAAAAAAATTTTTTTTGTCTTAAAATTGACCGAAACGCAGAAAAAGCAAAAAAAAAAAATTTCGTTCCAAAATTTTCCAAGTCCCACCCGGACCCCAAATTTTCAGGGTAAAAAAAATTTTTTTTTTCCTCTTAAAATTGACAGAAATGCATAAAAAACCAATAAAAAAATTTTTTTTCGGATTTTGGTCCAAAATTTTCTAAGTCCCACCCGGACCCCAAATGTTCAGAGTTAAAAAAAAAAAATTTTTTTTTTGTCTTAAAATTGACCAAAACGCAGAAAAAACAAAAAAAAAAATTTTTTTTTCGGATTTTGGTCCAAAATTTTCTAAGTCCCACCCGGCCCCCAAATTTTCAGTGGAAATTTTTTTTTTTTTTTTTGTCTTAAAATTGACAGAAATGCATAAAAAACAAAAAAAATTTTTTTCGGATTTTCGTCCAAAATTTTCGAAGTCCCACCCGCACCCAAAATTTTCAGGGGAAAAAAAAAAAAAAAAAAATTTTTTTTGTCTTAAAATTGACCGAAACGCAGAAAAAGCAAAAAAAAAAAAAAAATTTTCCGATTTTGGTCCAAAATTTTCAGGGGGAAAAAAAAAAAAAAAAATTTTTTTTTGTCTTAAAATTGACCAAAACGCAGAAAAAACAAAAAAAAAAAATTTTTTTTCGGATTTTGGTCCAAAATTTTCTAAGTCCCACCCGCACCCCAAATTTTCAGGAGAAAAATTTTTTTTTTTTTTTTTTTTGCCTTAAAACTGACCGAAAGGCAGAAAAAACAAAAAAAAAATTTTTCGGATTTTGGTCCAAAATTTCGAAGTCCGCAACAGAACCCCAAATTTTCAGCCTAAATATGAACCCAGGGATTTGGCTTCAACAAACTTCAATCTCACCCCCCTAAGGATGCTGCATACCAAATATCAAAACATTCTTATTGCTAGATCTGAAGAAGAAGATTTTTCAAAAATACTCCTCATACTGCACTAATTTAAACATTTGGGCTCCCTTAGAGAGCCCAAATATCGACCCAGGCAATTGATTTCAATAAACACGTGAAACAATCTTACAAAGATGTGAAATGTGAAATTTTAAAGCTTTTGGAGCAGTGGTTTCCGAGAAAAGTAGTCTTATGTTTTTCCCATCACCCACAGTGTTAAAAAATGCTGACTCAGCACTTTTTCAAACTCCCCAAAAAGTACCCCATGATAAAACCGATGGCAATTTTTTTTATCATTCCATTCTGTTGGTCCTGAGGAAGCTTCACAACAAATAAGAATTCTCAGTGCCATGTAGTTTTGGAGATATGGGCGTTTTCATGTTTTTCTATTTTTAGCTCCTGTGGTTCCCACGGGGCTATGGGGAAAAAAAATTCGGCATAAATTAGGTACTTATGACCCAATAAGCACTCATGTAAAATTTGGTTCAAATCGGCCTCGCGGTTTGGAAAATAGAAATTTGGGGCGGGGCCAAAATTTTTGCCCCTCCTTTAACATCGTCAAATATAGCCCCTCCAACTTCTCTTGAACAAACTTGAGTCTACACCTCAAAAGGAAGCTGCATACCAAATATCAAGTCTCTGCTATTGCTGGTTCTTGAGAAAAAGATTTTTTAAGAATTGGAACATTTTTGCCCCATCCCTCTGCTCAATGTGAGTCGAAACCTAATTTGACAAAAAATCAAAGTCCGCAGACACAACCCCTTCTCACATGAAATTTCATTAATATGCGACCAGTGGTTTGGGAGAAAAAGCCCAAACACCACCTTCACGCCGGACGCCGGACGACGGACGACGGACGAAAAGTGATCAGAATAGCTCACCCTGACTTTCAGTCAGGTGAGCTAACAAAACCCTGAAAATAAACTAAAATTGTGTTTGCATAAGCGAATTATATCAAGATACCCCATTATGTACCCAAATAAATAATATCTTGCTCAAATGAAGATATGAAAGAATTTTTGTTTCTTTGAATTAACAATAAAAATGGTCTGAATTAATAAAATTTAGATGAAGATTGAAATGAGATAATAAAAAAGCCCATGAAAGTCTCATTCCTGAAAGTGACAACTAAACTCGGAACAACAAAAATAAAACGATACCATATAATACAAGTGCTGCGAATTGAAAACGATGTAAACATGCAATGATTTACAGAAAATTCATATAAATGAAAGTAATTAGTAGTTGCAGTATTTCATTATTACAATTCCACCATCCTCGACTGGGTTTCGTTCCGAAAATAGTAGTTTGCTACTTGGATGCAGAAAACAAAGTGATTATTTTTTTACTTTCTTTGAACTACATACGTCGCAGTGTCAACATATGTCTCCGAGAACGTGATCATTTAGTTGTGTAATTGTGAGAATCACTCAACTTCACAACCAAATGAATATTTCCAAAAGGAGATAAGTTAACAAGGATGCTACAGGGGCACATACAGTCAACCAGAAATGATCATTATGGCTCTACAAACGAGAGTTTATTGTGGTGGCGATATTTACCAAAGTATGAATGGCTTTAAATTGTAGAAAATGTTCTGTAGATCTCAGTGGTTACGTAGGCCTATCATTGGAAGTTATTAACAAATTTATATCAATCC
This sequence comes from Pictodentalium vernedei, assembly GCA_031216915.1. Taxonomy (NCBI): domain Eukaryota; kingdom Metazoa; phylum Mollusca; class Scaphopoda; order Dentaliida; family Dentaliidae; genus Pictodentalium; species Pictodentalium vernedei. The sequence continues at coordinate 507,577,652 of CM062297.1, read as the reverse complement.
CAAAGCGATCTACTAAATATTTATTATACGCCTGTTCTATGTAATCCCCATCTACAGCAACACTAAACCGTGCGGAAAATGAAAATCCGTTCCGCACATATGCGCCGAACGAAAATCATTGACACACTATTTTTAAATAAAAGCGAAATTTCACTGGAATTTTCTAAAAATCGTGCACCGCAATTACAATTTGAATCGTTAGCAATAGCTAACAATGTAACACGGGTTCCCCTCGCAAATTTGGTTGGCGATAAAATGCGTTCTTTTTGTTGATAGTTCGTCCCCTGAGTTCCAATGTGTTCTATGTGCCTACTGGCACATGGAACACATAGGAACTCAAGGGATGGGCTGTCAAATGAATTGCTGAGTGTCCTTCTAATAATTGCTTTCATAGACGTGAAGGCGTGTAATAAACACAGAACGACACACGCGTGTGAATGGGTTAATCGATATGGCACTTGTGCCATCGCGGAAGGATAAAACTTGAGGCTTGTGGCCTTTCGTTTCATCCTTCCGCGCTAGCACTCGGGCCATATCGATGATCCCATTCACGCGCGTGTGTCGTTCTGTGTATATATTATCAGAACAGTGAAGTTTTCTATTGCACGTTGAGGACCTTCACTAAGCAGTATCGCAGATTATTTTTTAAATCCAATAAACTCTATCTTGTCAAAAAAACACCCTTCCCACAAACTTACAAAATATCACCTCAGATGATTATTTGAGAAATGGATAATCACCACAAGAGGTATAAATGGAGATTTGCAAGAGAGTGTTGGTCTTGTACCTTCCATCGATGATATCGAATCTGATACTAATCTCCCGACACTCATCCAATTGCAATTCTCATTTTTTTTAACAAAACTTTTGTTAACCGTCGGCATTAGATTTTTGAACAAGTTTTAATGAGTTATCATAAGCTTTGTGTTAGGCAAAAACAGTTTGTTCAGGGCTTTTTGTGCAGTGCTAAAAAGATTTTTTATAAATGTGTTTGGTCCTGAGATAAAAGAATTTAGCGTGACTTATACATTGATGTATGTGAAAAATGAATATATTGATGATGAGCACATTTTTCTCAGCAATAGAAATTGAATATTTGCAACGTATTTTTGTATTACTCAAACAAAAGCAAGTACCGAGACTGGAAACTTGATACCGTGTTACTAGGTTTCGTCCTAGGCTTTCGTTTGATGTTTGATGATGAGAAAACTGTTACGCTGTGACTAGTCACAACGTAACAACTGTCACGTCATCAAACGTCATCAATGAGAGGGGTTACCGCGTTGATTGTGTGTGGGTTGTAAGTCTGAGTGTGTATGCGGGGAAGGGAATGCTTCTGGTATCTAGCTTTTGTCACCACCTACCCGAGGTTTCATCTCTTTCACTTACAGGAAAGAGGAGCGGCTATCAGAAAAGCAGGACCGTAAATAATACAAATAATTATGGACATAATCGTGTGATAGAGATCTGCTTTGTAACACTAGCCGCAACAGCTGGCACGGTGCAGCGAGTATCTCCGAACATGGCTTTCTACCCATGCAACTCGTTATCATCAGCCTAACTGGGAAACATCCACAGTATGGTTTAACCCTTTACCTAACGAATCGCCCGCATCCGCCCGCGTAATATGCAAATTCAGCAGTTGAAAAAAATATTATATTTAAAAAAATTTCAAGAAAACCATATCATGTGACCCCTCGTTGGAAGTTTTTGAAAAATTAAAAAAAATAATATTTAAAATAATAAATTTTGATATCGTCTGCGTTGGGTAAAGGGTTAACTGCAACTACTAATTTCTTTCTGGCAACAAAAAGCACGCAACATAAAATATAGCATTTCTGTCCATGACAAATGTACAACAATAAGTCAATGAAGGCACGATACTTTAAACTTACCGTGAATTTGATATCCGGTTGGAAAGTAAGGGGGAGAAGAAAAAAAAGAAGATTAATTATTATTGAAAACAAATCAGTTTTTCATCCCAGTATATGAACCAGGGTTACATAACATCTTAAAGATAAACACGGACTTTCCATCGAGCATTTCCAGGTCACGGAAGTAGCTGATGGACTTAATATTCTCTTGCGCTTTTTGGTAGGCAACCCAACATGACTAGCTTCATGATTTTCCAGGAAAATCAAAATCAAAGAGACGTCAAGCAAGACTGTAAAAAAAATCTTTTCAGTCATCCAAGAACGACATAATTATATTGACAAAACTACTGAATCCACAATCATTTATTTTCATGGTGATTGATCTGACCTACTTATCTCTATACAACTTAATTGCTGGAACGTCCATTGGGTCACATATCTAAGAAAGTGCCTCAACCGACGCCATCTTGGGGAACGGACGTTGCCCTAAGTGCTCAACAACAACAAAAATCTTAAAGGTTTTCAATAATCCGACCCCACTCAATCGCCGATCGCGTTTTACAGAATACACTTTGATGTCTGTGAAAAATGAATATGCTGATTATCTGCACATTTTTCGCAGCAATAGAAACTGAATATTTGCGCAATATTTCTGTTATTACTGAAAAAAAACAAGTGCTGAGATTGAAAAATTGATAGCGTGTTACTAGTTTTCGTCGTAGGCTTTCGTTTGTTGTTTGATTATGTGGAAACGGTTACGCTGTGACTGCAGTTACAGCGTAACAACTTTCACGCCATCAAACGTCATCGATGGGAGGAGTTACCGCGTTGATCGACCCGGTACCATCTTCTGAGTGTCAGGTTGAGTTGCGGCGTTTTTTGTAGATTTCTCAGCAATCGCGTTGAAAAGTGAGCAGTAATCTGACCTCGTTGTGTTTGAAAGTACTATTGTGAAACTTGTAGGCACGGATATTTGTCATGAGAATTCCATAAAATATCATGAAACTGCCTACAATCTTAGAAGAGACGATAATATTCTCACCACTAAAAGGCACTGCTGGCATATATTACGATGTACGGGCTACATCCGGTATCAAAATCAGCATTATTTGTAGAATTGCAGACGTTATTGCATTCCTGTACATAAACAGTCTACACTCTTCTTTGGCTTTGCCAGCGACGGGAGATTTATTCATTAAACATGTTGCCGATTTTATTTCTATTCTACCTGGGCTTCCCTTTCTATTTACGTTCTTTCTATTCAATTTATCTCGTTCCTCCAACATCGCGTTAAAAATTTAAATCGTTCAATTCCCTGTCAGAGTGAAACTACCATTAAAATAAACATGTTCTTCATCTTTCCAGCCATAATAATTAAAGATTGTAAGTTGTACTCGAGGATCTCAACTGAGTCCTGCAAGAATACATTTTCCGGAAGATTACTGAATGATCGTGCTTTGCTGTGTTTAATGGGCAGAAAAGTGGGTCACCTTATGTGATAAAAAGGTTTTTTAGGGGTGGGGGTGGGAGATGTATGTCGAATTAAATAACTGTCCGTAGAGTTCTGTGATGCAATTTTCTCTTCACACTTTCCTGGCTGTTAAGAAAGGTCTTGCCACCACCAAGTTCTGTTTTTCTGAAAAACTAGTCTGTTGTTATATGTCGCACTGCTAGAAAGCGCTAACCCTGTCCAGGTGTGTGCAACATAACAGCATATTATCATGTAAAAAATAACCTCTAGGAAAATCTGGAGTGCCCTAGTCCTCCCATTTCGAACATGTTGCTAAAACAGTTAACTTGAATCAGAAACAAACATGTCAGGAAAAGGTTTCATATACATGGGAATACAGTTATGATATACAATTTTCATTGACGATTGTTTTTATGCAGTCGCTTACAATGGATTATTGTGAAATATGCTACGTCAACGTACGTCAAGTCAAGTGATATTCGATTCACTCAACAAAGCAAACTTTCTAAAACATGCCTTCTAGTTCCTCGGTTAACCCATTCCACGCCGCATCCCTGAATGGTATCGTCACATACAAAGCTATCTAAAACAATCTGAACGAATCTACCTTGAATTTATGGGGACTCAGTAATAATTTTATCAACGATACAGGGACTTCGGATTAAGTTAGTACAAACCTTTGTGACGATCAGTTGTTAGTTGCATCGCCTATTCCTCGACTACCAAATTTTCCTTCGTGTACAATAATGAACAATTATTTGAAAGAGTTGTGAAAGAGTTATATTAGCACGCAAAATTTGTTCCAATAAGGTCTAAATTTGTAGGGCATTTTTGTTTGTATCAACCTATAGAACTGTGCGATTTTGCCAACTGCCAGGAACAGGGTTATATCGTGTCAGGCAGTTTTGCAAACGAGGACGCCACAGAGATTAACAGAAGAGTGGTAGGTACGTGTCAGACTTTTTGACCAACAAATCGATTACATGACAAAGTTGATCTCGATTAGCATTAGTTCAAGAAGTGCCTCAATGAGATATGAGCCTCAGAGGATTGCGCAACCGTCATCCCGGACTTACATCGTCATGAAAATCGACTTTCGAGAACGTTGTCTCCCTTGAAATTATTAGATGAGTGAGGAAAGTCCAATTTAAAAATAAATAATTGTTGAGAAAACACCTATGACATCACTAGAAAATAAAATCAAGATTCTTTTTGTTACTTTTAATAGACACAAACAATAGACAGATCTCGGAGCGGTCTGATGTTTTCGGTTATTAAAAGGAACAAAAAGGAAACGTTTTAATGGCAAGTTATTTAGATCCTTCATTAAGAATATCGACCGGTGTCATACCTAACAACACTTAGAAACCACTTTGTCTCTTTGTTTTCAGTGAATGAATGTGTTTTACAGTGGTTTACAAGTTTTTATTCTTCCCAGGAAAACAATTGCAAATTGAAACTTCTGTACGTATACATAGAGAGTAATCGCTTGACTGAACTGGTAAGTGAAATAAGTCATGAGAGGTGAGGGACGTTGTACAAACACGAGTGCGCGAATGCGCACAAGTGTTTTACAATATAGTCCCTCGCCTCGAATGAATTATTTCACGTAACCAGTCCAGTCAAGCGATTACTCTGTTTATTACTTTTAATTATTAACGATAATTATATTATTTAACCGTTTACCTTATGTAACGACCAAAACCGGCCAGCGCTATCCTCAAAAATCGCCAATTAAATTTCATTATTTTTTCATTTTTTGTCTCTAAAACATAGGTTATGATCCCTCATTGCAACGAACTCGTCGAGCTCGTTCCAATGAGGCGTAATAACCTTTGTTTTTGAGACAAAAAATGAAAAAAATAGTTATTCAAGAATTTTTTGGGCAAGTGTCGTCTGCTTTTCATGTTAGGTAAAGGGTTAAAAAACAAAAACAATGAAGTTCCCATTACACCCACGGCAAAGCGTCTTCGTTTGCGCGCACGGATACATGACCCAATTGTTAATTGCACAATTCACTTGTTAAGTTATCGTTTATAATCAAACCGGGAAATCCCAGTAAATCACATTTTGGAAAGTAATAAATGTCCTGAATTATAAGTCATGATGCGCACATAGTTGATATAATAAACAGAAAAAAAGTCACAGATCACCAACGGTGGGTGAAAACGTCGTTTTCTTATTTTTTAAACGGGTTTCCGCAAAGAATAATAGTGAAACGTTCAAACTGATTGGAATTGTAAAAAACCAGCCTGTTATACAACTCTACAGGAAAATACCCGAATTTTGTGAAATGATGCGCACATCGATGACTAAATTCGCTAACATTTCAATGTTTCAAATTTTTATGAAATACCCATAACCTTAGTGTTAAATTTGCTGACAATTTTGGGAAATTAAGGGAGATAAGTGTCCTGTAAATCTCTTTCAATAACGACAATTGTCAGTCATGGCTCTCACAGGAGTAATTCCGGGAAAGTAAATTTCACAAGGTCACGACGCAAGTAACTCCTCCGGTAGGATTAGAACTCGCGACCCTTCGATTGGAAATCCGACGTGTTAACCAATCGGCGCCACCATGCTTTCGATCGAATGGTTGTATATGAGTTTAGCTCGTTCCCATGGAATGCGCCAAACGACTGAGTCAAGACATGAAAGTGACAAATTAGAATTGTTTTCTTTATCTCGTGTTTTACAGTTATTAGAAGCGATTACATACCCCTCTCCTGAAGACTCAGAAAATTCCCAAAGCGTAACGCACAAAAAGATAAATTATTTTAATTTTTTCCTCTAAATCATTTCGAATTGTCCTCTCTTGTACTAGCGTCAAGCTCGTCCCAGTGAGAGACCATAAGTTATGGGTTGGACGGAAAATGAATTTTTACCCATTACCCAATGTAACAGCCAAAAGCGGCCAGCGCTATTTACAAAACTCACCATTCAATTTTCATTATTTTTTCCTTTTTGTATCGAAAACATAGCTTATGACCCTTCATTGCAACGAGCTCGTTGCGATCGTTCCAATGAGGGTCATAAGCTATGTTTTGACGCAAAAAAATGAAAAAAAATGAGTTATTCAAGAACGTTGTTTCCATGTGTCGTCTGCCTTGCGTGTTAGGTAAAGTTAAAAGATTATTCGAAAAAAATAAGGTTTTGCGGTTTTGAATTGTGACAGGAAAAAGGACTGAAATAACTCTCAATGTTATCTGAAAAGATAGGTGAGACTCTTTGATATTCTGTACTAAAATTGAAAATGAACGGGTGCAACGTTTGTTCGGAAAGATAACGAGCCCGTTCAATTGTTTCACGGCGGTGTCATCGAAGAAAGAAAAAAACAGCCAATGAAGAAATGTCAACAACGTGTGACAAGTACTCCCGGAAACTACTGAATTTTAAAATACTTGTTTTGACCTTTTAACCTCCGTGTACAAGTTTTGTATACCTCCATTATATAAAACTTGAAACTCTGTGTGATAAACCCTTGTCACTGTTGTCTTAACTCTTTTAACCCTTATGGTATCTTCCACGTTAGTTCATAAGCATTAATTGAAAGAGCCCATATTCATTATTTGGGGGTAGACCAATTAATACTTCAACATGCAGCCTTTGGGCTTCTCAGTACCCATAACATAAAAAAATGTATTGTATGCAGAGGCGGACTGGCCAAATGGTCCATCGAGGAAATTCTCAAAACTGATGCAGCCCAACACCTGTTGGTACGTGAAATTTCGCGAAAATGACCAAAAGTCGAAATGGATCTGTTTGCATAGACTGCATGGATAACTGGTATATCGAAATTTTCTCTATGTGGACTGCCACTGTGAGCAGTCCACATAGAGGACATTTCGACATATCAGCAGACTTGTCTGCTATTGATCACTCAGATGAAAGGAAACAGCGTTCGTTTTCAAAAATCAAACTTTTGTCCTCCGATTGGGCCGAACTATGGTCGTCCGATGGGTCCCCCCCCAACCAGTAGAACCATCGAACGATCAATAAATATGATATAAAAATGCCATCGAAATGTCCTCTATGTGGACTGCCATTGATCCCTCAGATGCAAGGAAGCAGCGTTCGTTCAGTTCGCAAATTAAAAATTTTCTCCGGGTCAGCCCCCTACCCGGTGCACTCCCCGGTAACTTTTCTTGGCCCAGTCCGCCCCTGATTGCATGCTACGTTGTAAGATAGCAAGAAAAGTCTGATAGATATATTTAATAGCTATTGCCACGATAGATATTAGAGAATATCTCTCCCAATCCTGTCGCTCACCGTGTAATAAGTTTAGATCGACATTACAGAATTATCTAATTCGTGTCGCGGCTGTCAGTCACTCGTGAAAACTAACATTTACTTGCATTCACTAATGAGATAATTCTATTGCCCACTCAAAAAAGTGGGTATCGGCTTAACGGCCTGGCCCTACCAACATCAGGATTCTGATAAGCAATAAGCAAAAACTGACATGTAACATACATGAGAAGGAAGAAGTAAACAAAGGTCATAAAACATTTCCAATTATAACGATACTGTAACAGATCGAGAGAGAAGGGCGGGGGCCGAAGCTCGAACCGTCGACCTCTAGCACACAAAGCGACCGATTTACCACGAGACTAAGAGATCCGGACCAACCAGGCCGGTTGGTAAATGGCCTTTGTACGTCGACCGCTACACCACTCACACGTTCTTTGAGATTCACCCACGGTGAATCTCACCACAGATTCCACCTCATAGCTGTCGAAACATCCACCATTCTTCACCACAGCGTCCACAACGCCACCGACTTCTGAGGATCCCGGACGAGCCCCCAAATGTAACAGATCGATAGAGTAGTGCGGGGGCCGAGGCTCGAACCGTCGACCTCTAGCACACAAAGCGACCGATTTATCACGAGACTAAGAGATCCGAACCAACCAGGCTGGTTGGTAAATGGCCTTTATACCTCGACCGCTACACTACCAATAATTAGCAATTAAGGCCCACGACCAATCAATGAAACATGCATAACTACTCAACTGCATACATGGGAGTCGCAAGGCGGATTAGCGGATGTGACACTCCTCCTCTCTCAATACTTTTCCCGGTTGGGACATTGTCGTCAGGATAGGAATCTAAAATATATCAATTCCCTCTTGCTAGTAATCATGTGCTTTCTTAACAGACTAGATTTGATACTTGCATTTGTGTCACACACACACAGTCGATCATAAAAATGGAGCCCTGTAGTATCCAATTCGGGCTGTTTAACAACCCCCATTGTAACATGATTGGGAATTAGCAGGATGGGGTGCGCAGCCCCTCTACTCTAAGATATGACCAAAGATTCCTACGTTTAATGTGTCTCTACTCCGGCCTTTAAAGTGGGGAAAATTTCGTATTTTTCCGCCAAATTTAACAAACAGTTCAGTCTGGAGCCAAAATTATGCATTTTTCTCAACGTGTGAGTACATGAGCTCCAAACATAGCTTTATGGATTGTATGTCTACTATGGCATTATGGCACATAGACCATCTCTGCTGATATATATCAGTGTGTGGGCGCCCTTGCATGGTCTTACCCCTTACACCCCCCCCCCCGTTCCAAATGTTTACCGCGTCCCTGGTACAAGTGGTAGATACCCTGCCACGCCCATTATCTATATATTCTAAAAAAGGTTTATTCAGAGATTTGAAAGCTCGTTCCAAGAAACGGATCGTGCAAGGTTTATGAGGTTTGGTCTTGGACGGTCAAATGTGACCAAAGCCGGCAAAAATTCTGTGACACTTATACACATTACATTTCGGAAAGGAGGGTGAAATGTCGTGGAAAAATGTGGGAGAATCTCCGAAGCACACATTGTCTAGGCTTTGTGAGAAACAGTGAGATATTAGCATCTGTGTAGTGATACTGATATGGTGGATATGACGCGTATGTCATCAGATCATAGAGACCATTGCTTAACCCTTTACCCAACGTAACGGCCAAAACCGGCCAGCGCTATTCTCAAAAATCGCCAATTAATTTTCATTATTTCTTCATTTTTTTGTCTCAAAAACATAGGTTATGACCCCTCTTTGGAACGAGCTCGTTCCAAAGAGGGGTCATAACCTATGTTTTTGAGACAAAAAAATGAAAAAAATTAGTTATTCAAGAATTTGGTTTGAAAGTGTTGTCCGCTTTCATGTTAGGTAAAGGCTTAACCCTTTTATTTACGAGAGGTCGTTTTATAGGAACATGCTACGTTATAATTTCTTTAAGTGGGATGGCTGCCAAGTGAATGTGTGGTGTACAATGCAGACCAATCAATATTTCCAAAGTGCAGCCCCAAGGCTGCACGTTGAAATGAAAGTGTCAAAGACACTGCAGCTCATCTTGTCCAAGAAGAGACTGAACTAAATAGAAAGCTCCAGTAATGATGTCACTCAATCAAGTTTCTACAAAAAAAAACATCACACCAAAGCCACATATGAAACCTGATAACGATCGGGTGAGGGATGTGACCTTTAGGGTGTACTAATGGAATTGTTGACAATTTATATGCCAAATCCAAGATGTCTGATTGTGGTCATGTTTTTCAACGAAATTCGGGTAATGTTAGATAAAGGGTTAAAAAGCTTTCGCACAAAGACCAAGTACTGTGTATTCATCATCCCAATGTGCCTGTCTCTAACACGACCCTCAGCGTTAATACTTTGAAGATGTGAAGCTCATGTTTATGACTGAAAAAGTATCTGTTCACGGAAGTAAAACGGGATACAGTAGTTCTGTTTACTGTTCCAACCCAAACAGACAAACATCGATAGTAAGTTGTACCCGATATATCTCCAAGTAATATATGTTCACTTCTAACATTTCGTAATTCAGTAATATATGAGAGATATGACTAACCCCTACTTAACCTTATAGATCCTAGATTGCCTACCCTGGTATTTCCAATCCGTTGCACGATATTCAAAGCCCGTGGACTCGAGCAACCACTACTTCATATTCTGTAAATCAACTTGTCCTTACCTATCTCCTTACCAAATTAAAACTACGAAAGGCCGATTTGACATAAAGTCAGACTTTGAATTTTAAAAGGAAGGGGTCAGAAATAAATTTGAAAATTCACCAGATATATCTCAATTTGAGGTCTTAGTCTTCATTATTTCTGTGTCGGAGTGGGGAGCTGATGTGTCATACTTCCCAACCCTGATCTCGATCCAGTGGCTTTTTATATTTTCTTTCCCAGCCACTCAAATTTGCTTCGGTGTATCCGTGGCTGTGGCACCAAGAAAATGTTGATAGAGTCAAAGTTGGTGGGTATTTTTTTGATTCCCCAAACTGTACAAATAATCGTTTTGTTTGTTTGTTTACTGGGGATTAACGAGCCCTTCAACGGACAGGGGCACATTGTGTCGGACAGTTTTACAGGTGGAGGAGGCAGAGTACCCGGATAGAACCACCGAACAACTGTCACACTCTCCAACTTACTAATTCTGCACAATCAGGGTTAGTAGCGGTCGAAGGCATGTGCACCATCTATGTACAGTACGACTTAGAATATACAGAGCCACCGTGCACCCACATGTGTAATCGAGATTCAGTGCCTTACCCAATCACACACAACTCAGTTACCGTTGGTGAGGATCGAACAGTCGACCTCTCGATTTAATGTTCAATACCTTTTTTTTTCTTTTTGAATCCTCCGCATACTGGGGTCAAATTTGTTCCGTAATGCAACCAGGAATTTAACTAATTCAATCATGTTTGACAGAGCTCACTGAGCTCTGTCAAACAAGACTGAATTGGTTAAATTCCTTGTTGCATTTGGGGAAAGGGAGCGCGGTGGCTCAGTGGGATACTGTTGGACTTCTATGCTGGAGGTCCTGAGTTCGATCCCCGTCCGGGACGACCCGCGTTGTGTCCTTGGGCAAGGCACTTTTATACCGGTTGCCTACATGGGGGCACGATGATGCCGTGTACTAAGGTGTACTGCACGTCGATGGTGCACATGTCTTCAACCGATGTAACCCTGCTTGAGTGGAGTTTGGACAGAGTTAGAATGTTGAGGAGCTGACAGTTGCTCGTCGATGCTCGGTGGTTCTCCCCGAGTACTCCGGCTTCCCCCACCCGTAAAGCTGTCACGGTCACAATTAGCCATTGTGCATAAACATGTGACCTTAAACACCAATAAAAAAAAATAAAGAATTTGAGGAAAAATTTGCTGCTTGAAATTTCGGTATTTTTACATCAGTTTGCAGAGAGTTATCCTGCAAAATCTCGATATGTATTTTTGGCGATATCGCCTATCACTAACATTCCGTCACGATTTCGTCAAGAGAGATAGAGGATATCTAGTGTTTTTGAGTGGATACCGAAAATTATCTCATGAGTGACCGATACAAATGTTTATTTTTCGCGAACGCTTTCCCGAGCGAAAATAACCATTTGTCTAGGTCATGAATGAGATCATTTGCGGTATCCACTCAAAAACACTTTGGGCCTTATCGAAAATATTTGACTCCTTCGATTTGGTGTTCCAAAATTGCAACGTTCTATACAGTACCATCTATTACAAACAGGACCAACCATTTGGTATTTAATGGGTGTGTCAGTAATAATGTTATCTGGGGGTGTCGGATTAAAATATTTCTAATCGGCTTCATCCTTTTTTGTTCTTCATTCTTTTTTCCTTCCTTTGGAAGTCTACTGCCCCTATACCCAGGGCCACCGAAAGCGAGGGTGGGCCCTGCGGCAATGTGTAGAACGGGCGTTACGGGCCCTGTGGGCGTCAAAGGTGCGAAATGATAAGCGGGGTCTTTTTAAATGAGTGTTAGGAGAAGAATCTTCCTGCATTTTCTTGACAATATCTACTCAATTATTTCCTTACAATTTGGGTAATTATTACCTATATTTCTGTGTGTATGGTGCATTTTTTCTCCAAAGATAATAGAAACCACAAAGATGCAGAAAAGACCGGTGAAAAACCAACAAAATGGAACAAGTGTTTTTTTATATGAAAGGAACCTGGTCAGTAATGCATCTACGTGCTCTTGCCACCTCCACCAGCGTCGGAGGCCCGTACCAAAAGCCTTTCCACGACTTTCAGCTCAGACGTATCGATAAATCAACCTACACATTTTTAAAACACCAAACGTTCCAGGGCAGTTGCCCCCTTACTCCACCCTCTCGGCGCTATTGCCTATTCGCATACATCGTAAGTATTTTTCGGAAGCTGATTTCATATAGACATTAGAGATGGCCAATATACCGAAAAGCCGCACCGATTCCGATGTCATGGGGATACCGAAAAAACCGAAGCGAACTAATCGTTGAATACCGAAATCGTCTGAAATTTTTAAATTCGCTGTTTATAAGGTCCGGGTGAGAGGCTTGATAGCAGATGAAGGGTTCATTTCCATGAAAGAAGTTACTGGTTTATTTTCAGTTTTGTGAACACTCAGGTGCCTGGATAATTTCTAGTCAAGTCTTTGAGGCCTTAACAAACAGCCAACACTTGACTAAAAAACACTACCCAAGTGATTTGTCCATTGTCTGCAAGACCTCCTAAAGATGACATTGTCAGGCCACATGGTCTGAGATCGCAAACGCCTGAAATAGATCTTTAAAGGTTAAGAGGTGTTCAGAACAAGTCACAAAATTACTGTATATATGATTTGTGTTGGCAAACGAATGCCACAGTTGAGCTCATTGGCAGTGCCATTTATAGCGCTGTGGTAGAATGATACAAGAACAGCTTGTTCTGTATTTTCCTGGTGTTAATTCCCTGTGGGTGCTATCAACAGATCTCAATCAAGTCAGATACCGAACTGATACTGAGGTATACCTCATAAAAATACCGAAACCGATCTCAACATTCTCTAATAGACATCTGGATTTAAGTCTTTTCATGCTGCTGGCGGTTATTCCTGTTATTTGCTTGCCACTGAAATAAGTATAATTTAGGCATATTTATTCAAACATTCCCCTTGCGAATTGAACAGAATTTTTCTTCAAAAATTTCTCGAGTTAAATTTGGATGAATTTTTCATCAAATCTAGTCATGACTGCTGCGAGGCAGCCATGACTAGAATTGATGAAAAATATCTTAAAAAAACTCAGCTAAGAGTTAAAGGCTGTATTGGCATATTTTGCCACTCCCAAAAAAGTGCCGTTCGAGGCTGTCGCTCCCTGTCTGACGGCCACTGTTCACACATTTGGCGACTTTCCATTACTACTGTGATCCTACCCACTTTTGTGATCAGATTCGTCGGTGTGTGAATCACATCAACATATAGTATTCCACTCAAAAACATTGCGACGACTGGATTCAAAACCAATAGCGTGTTTCTCTGTTATCCACGTATATTTTTTCATTAAGATTTCAAGGGTCTTCTCGTGTGGAAAATGAATAACAACTACACGTACCAAAATCAATACCGCGGTAACGTTTTACAACTTTGATGAATTTCTATACCGGAAGCCTTTTTCGCTATGTGGAAAACAGTCACAGTTTCACTTCCGGAAGCTGTCATATGCCATGATTAACCAACAGTGAAATTTGTAAAGTGGACGCTGTGTGGTTTCTCTGATTGATTTAGATTTTTTCATTAACTACCTTTTCATCTCCCCGCGGGTTCTTTGCATTCATATGAGCATAAAACTAATAACGACAGACCACTTATCACAAGATATTATAGCGTGTATATACGCTTACTTCAAAACAAAACACGCAACAAGAAAACGTTTTGTGCAAGCACAGGCACGCGAGAAAATGCCTATGAAACACTCTTACTTTCTTCATACAAAATGCAATCTCTTCGCATTAGAACATAAACTTGAATCTCCCTCACTAAAAGAAGATGAATACCACACCTCAAAGCATTGGGACTGGTGGGGCACAATAAATTATTTAAAATAACGAAGTGTATTGGACAGGGTTCCAAACTATGGAGGTTAATATCTTCATTTCAAAACACTTGACACGGCAACCCCCCCCCCCCCCCCCCCACGCAGACAACCAAAAAATGATCTGCTTTTTTGGACGAATCGACCCGGTACGAAACTCGACTTGGGACAAAATGCCCGTGCCGAGGTGCTTTTGATAGGAAGTGCTCTGGCACCATCTACAAGTCGTCGCCTGAGTGCTAGAATGTCCATTGTCCCATAGGGGACATAGAACATTCTAGCACTCAGGTAACGAAGTATTGTCGGTGGTGGTCCTCGAAATTTCTTTTTAAAGAATTGAAAGCTTATTGGACAAGAGGGTGGCTACACTTCGGAAGTTAACATCTCCATTCAAAGAATACTTGAAAAGCTACCTCTCACCCATTCACACAAAAAACAGAGCAAAATGCTGAGATGTAGGCTACAGACATTATCGCGAACTGGGAGAAAATATTTACTCAGACATCTCATCTAACAAACTAGTATAATCGGGGGTGGATGTATCATGACAAACATGGTTTTAAAAGTACTTCTAATGCGGAAATACGTAATTTGGAATCTTAAGTCATCGCATTCGTCGCCTTGCACGTGTCCACCAGAATTGTCGTTCAATGCTTGAAAGTGGCACAACACGAATCCTGATAACATTGAACACGTTAAATCCCAGTTAAAGGTCTGAATCCGATCTGGGACGATAAAATTTGTACCGGAGTCAAAGACTTTTTCCAATAGAGTATCTATCAATCCATTGTCCACAAATTGGATTTTTATAGTCAACGTTTGTCTGAGGCTATATTTGTGTTTTAATTAATCGGTCGAGGTACAAGTCTCGTTCCCGAAATTTGACTATGATTCCTCATAAACGATATTTACAGATATAAAAGTGAATATGGGTTGGAAATTGAAATCATTATATTGAAAAAAACTGTAAAATATACATCGCCAACCGGGACAACGCAGGTTATGTCGCAGAACACGCGAATTTGAATTTTGGGCGAACAGGCCGGGGTATAGCATCAAATAGATTGTTTTTATCTGTACTTCTTCTGAATCCTGCATTTTTACGAGAGTACCGTAACGTGGTAACAGGAACTAACCTAAGTGACGCCGCGTTTTCTTCTACAACTGTAGATAGGATTTCTAGACGCAATGTATTGTAGACATGGTTTGCAAAATACTGAAGTAAGCCATAAATTCAGAAAGGTTTATGCCAGCTTATTATGCTTGTGCAATATAGAAACAGCTTACGTAAAAGGAATATAATAATAAAAACGAGAAGTAATAACGCATTCCGCATACTAGTGGATTCAGTACATTCACGGTTCCATTTTATTTGGTTTTCCAAGTCAATTGAATCGACCAGAGAATACAGTACCGCATGATTTGGGGGCAATTATTACCACAATATACACACGCGCACGCGTGCAAAATGACTAAGTAATTGTGGTTTGTTTCACGCAAAGAAGATGGAAAATAACCAGGATCTTTCGAAATCCCGAGGTGAAAGATGTTTTTGCTTTTCAGAAAAGAAGGGGTGCAAAATACATTGAACCTTCACCATGGCTTATATTGTTGCTATGATTTTCCGTTACAGAGAAGATGGATTGTTTCAGGTGGGGTGTTTCCTTAACGGGAGAAGGGGTTCCCACTCTAGCCCTGTTTAACATTCTCACAACCGGCAAATAGGCTCAATTCTTTACAAAGCACGAATAGCAGAAGACACTTGCGAAAAAACTGAATAAATGAACAAATTCATTTTTTTGCCTCAAAAACATAGCTTATGACCCCCACACTGGAACGAGCTTAACAAGATCGTTCCAATGAGGGGCTATAAGCTATGTTTTGGATGCAAACAACGAAAAATAAAAATTCGAATGATACTTTTTCTTAATTGCACTGGTTGGTTATGGCTGTTACGTTATGTAAAGGGCTAGGGAAAGAAGACAACCCAACGCAATGTGCTTATCTAATACATTAGCCAAATACCGACTTGAATCGATTCTTTCTGAAAGGCGAAACATACGACAGTCATCGTTGAATATGAAACCCGAGGCTTCGGAGAAGACATGCCTTGATGATGTAGTTTGTATATTCAATCAGTTGGGACTTGGGCCATGATATAGGGGACAAATTTGCTTTAGGACCCCCATAATCGGCCTCGACGCCCCTGACTTTCATGCTCGCATTAACGAGATCATCACGGACGTTTTCAAGTCAGTGTTTTTTCATCGGCACAGACACATTAATTAATCATTTCCGAAGTATTTTAAAATCCCCTTGTTTGCTAAGGCAGCCAGTGGAAAGCTCAACATAGTGATCTCGGCGAGCTCGAGCCCGTCTGGACATCAGAAGCCACAATAGATTTCACATAAAGTACCAAAATGGCATGATTTGGCTGTGGGGGAAACGTTAGTAATTCCAACAAAATGTATCATAATACGAGGAAAACTCCGAGCAATTGTCTCCTTCATTATATAACTTCGGTGAACTGCTTGGATTTGAGGGCGAGAGATCGGTATACAAATGTTAATAATTATCTAACGTACCTGCTCCAGGCCTCGCAGATAGGCACTTCTCGTATTGTTCAGTAATGGCCCCACTCCTGGACACACTAACATACACAAAACAGTATCCCATGGCAGTCGGCGAAAATAAGCTACAATTGTAAATCAGATTACTTTGTGACATAACTGCTCCTCTTTCTCCCTGATAAATTCGCCTTCTTGGAGCCGCAATAGATCCTTCGACACTTTTCTCTAGTAAATAAAGTCTAATTTTATCACTGTTCCCTGTACACGATGGTTGACTATACGCTACAGATATTGCACCATAACAAGGGAAAATAGTACTAGAATTCCTCAACATTATATTGAGCGAGTAATATTCGCCCCACCTGACAGACAAAAAGTTACTCCTCGACACAACAGAAGCACCAGAAAATGTAGATTTTAACACGATATGATAAAGGCCCGCACGATCAAAGAGTTGACATGGAAGCTTTTTTCGAAAACGTTTGTAATGAAAAGTGATATCGGAGTATGTTTCATTGTGTATAAGTTCTAAAACAGCTGCTCCAGAATCCAACGAATGGTCTCGGAATAGCACTTCGGCGAAAAAGGAATATCTGTGGAGTAAGGGTGGACAAATAGCTTCTGATTGAATCTCGAGAGGCACCGGTTGTGTCAGAGCATCGTAATCAGCCGGAAGTGACAGTTCCACTTCCGGCCAGCTGACATCAAGACTTTCGTGTGTGAGAAGCGGTCCTTCTGAATATTCGTACATCTGAAAAATAAATTCCCCAGCATGTTCGATTAGTCCGCACGTGACCTCCAGTTTCCCCTTTGCTAGGCCGACCTGCATAGACAATGTTGTTAGTTCGCGCACGCCATTTTCTGTGATGGCTGATACTTTCACAAATGCATTGGGTAGATGAATATCCACGGGTATCTTGAAATCTATTTCCAGAGATCCCGAGAAAGCAACATATTTGTTGGGGATGATGAGCTGGTAATCGTTGTTGACATCTGAAATGATAAAATAAAACTTATTATCTTACAATAAGAAAGTATTCTCCCCAATACAAGTAAAAACGTCTAGACACAATAGAAATCTGTGTTTGGGGTAGCAACCGTACATGCGATCATTCAGTGCAGAAAGAAGAACGTTGTTTACCTGCACTCAATACACATGTGGAGGCCAACGTTTTTAATAACGGCAATTAAATCACCAGTTCAACGAAATAAATTAAACTAGATCATTTTTTGCCGTGATGATATTTTTATGTAGCCTACTGTGTGTTAAAACATGAAAAATAAAACAAAGAAACTCACAGCTGAAACACTATAATAAACTTAAGCGGTTTTGTACAAGTAGAACAATGAACGGAGATTACAACGAATGGACCTCGCTCGCCTTTGGGTCATCTATCGACGGACTCGTCGATATATGACCCAGAGATGATATCTCGACTTCAACACAGCATCTCGAAATCCACATGGCGGTAATAACATATATATATATTGGCTTCACCTGTGACAGTGGTTTAATTTTGTTTTACCATAATATGTGGTGCACATATTTAAGACTGTACAAGATAATCCTGCATAGGAAATCTAAGATAGGAAGGTATATTCCCTGGAAAGACAGAGCAAAAGAAGATCCGGACGTAGTAGCCCGTTTGTTGGTCACTGTCATTAAGATAATGGGCGGGTTATGGTAAGGTGCAATCTGCTGTCTCAAAGAGCGAATCTTACCGAAGGTATAGTCTATTGGATTTGTTGCGGACTGTTTCATACAATAAGTTTCGTAATCTCTAAAACGGGATGTATAAACTTTTGGTTTTTTTTGAATTTATTTTATAATAAATATAAATTCATGGCCATTATGTTTATGTACAAAATGTTGTACCAGAGTCTTACTCCACTGCTAAGTCAATGTGTTGTCTTATTATGAGAGAACAAAAGTAAGTAGAATTCACAGGCTTTTAAGGACACTTTCAAAAATCTATGACAAGAACAAATGAACATTTTACGAGAACCAACGTTGATTCTCATTGTTTTCCTTGTGAAAAAGCATTTGCGACAATCGATACTTATTCTCGCTCACAGTTTAAGCTCTGGTGTATATCTCTTTTTGTGAAAATGACAAAACGAATGTTGACAAGAATTTACCTACTTAAAGCAGTAGGTGTCAATACATTGATTTGGAGAGAAAATGGCGAAACGTAAGTTAAGAAGATTTTAGCATTTACTGTTCCAAAAATGTACCCACGGGACAGACAGCTCGTTGATATGAAACAAACTGTCAAATCTGACTTTCATTCATAATGGGTGACGGCACAGGTGGGTTTCCAGAGCCCATACAAGGCGCACATGCAAACTTACAGCCCATGGATCGGATGCTGAAAAATTTGGTAGCGTTTTTCATAGTTTTTGAAGAGGATTTATCGGATGGAAAATCCACCCCATTATGTTTCAGCAAAAATCCACCACTGTAATGTATATATATATTGATTGTAGCGAACAGTAGTGTACAAAACTCTGAAAATTAGCCGTCATTTCCCTTTATATTAAAAATTCCACCCTTACGCATAGCTTCGCGATGAGAGTAACTTCCGGGGATTGTTTACCATGACAGATACTCTGACACGCACTATTTAGCTATAATCTCTTCCCGGTTACTTCATAATGTGGTGACATAACGTATTTTGATGATTCAAATCGGGTCCCTTCGTTATAGAAATTGAGGAGGTAGGTAGGATCTAAAGAACTATGGGCGAGTAGCGGGTAGCATCCCTGACAAACCTCGAGGCAGGAGCAGCAGCTGACAATAAAAACAGATGATGTATTACCACGAGTGACCAAAACCAGTAACCATGGTTGGTGTTACAGTCCAGTGCAACGATTTGGGAACGGAATACTAGGTAGTGCACTCTGTTGGAATCGACTGGTTGGTTTATGTTAGGGCAGCAGCAACGAGAAGTTCAACCGCCCAGTTGTTCCATTGCCCAAAGCGCAAAGGGTTTCTGAAAATGGAAGATTAGAGCTTTTGTTCAACAACGCGCCTACAGTCTATACAGGCCATCGGACACCGTCAATGGGTTTAACACATTGATAGCATCCATTGGTCTGCACGTCTCTTATTGGCCTTGTAAGTCTGTTAACAAATTAACCCTTTGTCTAACGTAGATATCCGGCCAGCGGTATTTCCAAAAACTCACCTTTCTTTTTTGTATTTTCTCTCTCACAAACATAGCTTATTATGACCCCTCAATGGAACGAACTCGTTCCAACGAGGGGCATAGGCTATAATTTTGAGGCAAAACATGAACATTTCTATTTATTCAAGATACCGTTTTGCAATTTGTCTGCCATTTGGGTTGGATAATCTCATATATTCATTTCGTCAACTTCAGGTTTGTTGCTTCATTTATGCTACCACGAATCGAACAGGCCGTCATGAATAGGCTCGGGGGAAATGGCATCTAAATTAATCATCAATTGGGAGAATGATGACACCCCTGAGTCACCGCTCGTTCTTTTTCCGAAGAGGCCTGATTAAAATACTTCTTCACATTTCATTTTATGGTCATTTTTGAATGAGATAAAGCTGTACTACGTTTTATCCTGGAAAGTGTATGCCGTTACCGTTAATCGTACACGTATTTCAACTGCTACGATTTGGGATTTAAGACCCGTCCTCGCTATTGTACTAATTGGGATGCATAGCAGTTACTTGACTGATGGCTAATTTTGGTTGTTTCTCCCTTATCCCACTAAATGCTTACACCCACATCCAACCAAGTCCACTCTCGTAAATCCGACATCGCGTGAAATATGACTCTGTCAGCCAAACTTGTTAAAACAACGATAGCAGCTACCGTCGAGGAGATACAAACGGACAGCCAAGCTTCAAATGGAAATCCCCGCTACATGCCTGTATTTTCTAGAATTGTATTTTCTATCTATTAATATAACAGACTAGAATGAATAATTAGCATTTTAAAAGATATGGCAATTTGCCAACTGGCAAACTGCCACTCTTTGAAAATGCTAATGGTTCATTTCAACGCATTTAATGTCATAACTAGAAAATATTATTCTCGAAAATACGACTATAAACGTTTTATAGTATTGGCCCTTCTGGTTAAATTTAGTCTCAATAGTCCGTGGCACGTAAGAGTTGAACTTTTCATAGCGTTGCACTGGTCGAAGGGTTACTGCGATGTCGGATGCGGTCGGCACTCATGCTCCAATGGCCCTTTCTTGGTAAAATTACCCCTAGTTTCTAGTTTTATCTCGATTGGCCAAGCAAAGTGGAGTCTTATAGCCTTCAAATGCAAAGCTTGAATTTCTAGCTGGACTTAACGGACAGGGACACACAGTCCCCAAACATATAATAGATAACAGCTTGAAGTGATTTCGTGATGTGCACTCGTCCCGGCGATCCACGATCTACTAGCATTTCTATTTGGTGGGGGCTGTCGGTAGCCGTGAGGCCTAAGAGACTGGTGCAGTTTCGGTAGGCATTGGGTGCCGTATAATCGGCGGAGTTTGAATCCCGGCCGATCCATCAACTTCAAATATATGTAGTTTCAGAGTTAGCCTGTCACATCCCGATGTACGGAATGCTCCCTCTGGGCCTGTAAAGATTCGATTCAGATAAAAAAAATATGGTACATGTGACAAAACTCACGCTCCATTATGAAGCATTCGATACAAATGGAAACAAGTTCTGATCGATGTTTCCTACAATCCAATTTGACCAACCGTGAAAAAAACGAATCCATTAATACATTTTGTTGATTTTATAACGACGATTCTGTGAAAGTCATCATGCATGGTCGACTGTCACATTGCATATGGAATCTATTTAACTGTAAATTGATTTTTCTTTGTCTTTTAACCTTTTACCTAAGAAAAATAGTTGGCGACGCGTGCAATAGAAATTCTTGAATAACTAAAACTTTCAATTCTTTTTTGTTCCACAGATATAGCTTATGGCTCCTCATTGGAATGAGGTCAATGGGCACGTTCCAATGAGGGGCCATAAGCTGTGTTTGCAGGCAAACATTTTTAAAAAACTAATAAAGTTTTGAATGGCCACTTTAGTTTTAATAATATTTTATTTCAAAATTATATGCAAAAATTACGCTATTTGAGAAGAGCAATCATAAAACACACAAAACAATGTATGAAAATGGATTTAGCAGCAAGCATGGTTGGTGCTGTCTCGACAAAGATACATAATATTCACATAAGATTCATGGAGAGTTTATTGCACGAGATTAATTTGAATTAAGAAAGAGTTGGTGGTCTTTAATATTCGCAAGGAATTGAAGCAGAATAATCTAAGAGAAAGACAAAAGAGAAGGAAGAGAGAAAAAATGTGGACACGGAAAAAGGGAATTCGATAGTTTCTGCGAAGAAAATGTGAAGAAAAACGAAAAATGTGGTAAGAGTGTTGTAAAAGAACACAAGAGGATTTAAAAAACATCAACCGTCTTGTTTATTGTCCAAGACACTATAGCTGAACGCCTTTTATCATTGTTTATTGACATCTTGGATAACCCATACCATGGCCATATTTGTGTGCAAAACTGGACGGTTATGACGCTACGTTGGTTAAATGGTTAAAATTTTTCCTTTTATAATTGCATGAATACCACGGGTGTGACAAACGTTACTTATTCCCAGGTCCTTATTCGACTTTCGTCATCAACCGATAAAATCGGATGATAACGAATGTCGAAAAAGAACTGGGAATAAATAACGATTGTCACGTCCCCAGTTTTACCTGACACTGTTTACAGAACTCATTAGTTACATTTCTTTCAAAATAACTTAATTTTTTTATTTTCTGTCCTCAAAAACATTACTTATGGACTGTCGTTGGAGCGATTTCTGTATCAGCTCGTCCCAATGGGGTAACAAATTTTGATTTGGGAGCAAATGAATAAACTGAGAGAGAACAAAAAAAATCCGAATTGACTGCAAAAGTCGTCATTTCCACAAATCCGGGTGGGAAATGAGTGAACTTAAATATTACATAGACTGAGTGCGCTATGGGGCCCAAGCTCTCGGACCACCAGTCTAATTCTGTTCGGAATTCGACGCTGTTATGGGTGGTTTGTTTACTCATGCTTTGTGGAGTTTGCGCACAGGAGACCGTTTATACAATGTGTTGTCCCTTTACGCCTAAAATTGTACATATACCCTTTCGTATTCCAGTTATAGATATTCCAATCAATGAATATTTAATTCAC
Organism: Pictodentalium vernedei; assembly: GCA_031216915.1. Classification (NCBI taxonomy): domain Eukaryota; kingdom Metazoa; phylum Mollusca; class Scaphopoda; order Dentaliida; family Dentaliidae; genus Pictodentalium; species Pictodentalium vernedei. Next base: position 507,554,638 of record CM062297.1, on the reverse strand, counting down.
CTTGAATACATATACATTATGATGACCATGTGTATGTCCTGTAAATTGTGTCAGATTCGGGGTCGTGTTTACAACTGGATCGCAACGAGCCTGTCAGGGCTCGTTGCGAGCCGATTGTAAACACGACCTCGAACCTGATACGAAATAACAGGACATACACATGGTCATCATAATACATTTATCTAACAAGCCCGTTACTCAAAGCCCGTTTCCCCCATTTTTCAGTTTAAATTGGGTTAAAATTTCGAATTTCAGGAACTATATTTTAATGCGTACTAACAATGCATATTTGTGATAGTGCGGTGTTTACCGGAAATAGAAACTGTCCGAAACGGAACCCCCCCCCCCCCCATTAGGGGGGGGGGGGGGCTGATAGACAGGTTTTTTTTCGAGTTTGGGGGGCAAATTAAATTGATTGTTAGATAAATCACGACATAAACACAATTAGTAGAATTACTTTAGCGTAATCATAAAAACAACAGCAGTGGCGAATTTTTCATTCATAATGCTAAATGTCATCAAAGAGTCAGCCAAATTAAGACTGGGTTGAGAAATATTTCTTGCGTTGATTCGAAGAAAATAAATTTTTCAAAGTTTTTCACAGTCAGTCGGATGAAATATTTCAGTTGGTCGGAAAAGCGAAGCTTGGGTTCACTTTTTCAAATAAGTGAATTATTCCAGCCTATTGAAACAAAACACAGGCGACGGGCCATACTCTTCAGCGTAATAATAAAAACATATAGACTGGTTGCAGACCATAAAAACATAGAAGTTCTTACAAAATTAGACTGGTGGTCAGGGAATTTGATGGCGGACATTGACAGTTCAAATTTGGAAAACTTCCTGTAAGGTCACACCTCGAGAATTGTTCCAGCTTTGACTGCAAAAGTCGCCATTTCCTCGAATCCGTGCATGACGATATAGATAACAGACTGATTGCTCCATGGGGCGTTGAAATATTGTCTGCAAATGACTGACGGCTGTCATTTCAATTCAATGGGCGACCAAGTTAATACTGAACCAGGCCCGAGCACCTGGAATTCCCAGGTCTCTGGGTGATAACACCGGTTCTCCAGCTCTCTCACTGACCCTGCTGGAGAGAATCATGAACGGCTGCTCTCAAACATCACGTTTTTAAAAAGGTTAATCATGTCGGATCCGACTGGATGCAATTTATTCCGAAAATATGGGAATGCAAATGAGAACAGCCCTTTCACCATTCCTCCCTGAGCCCATCACAGATATGCTTTCTCGCACACTTTTGTTGATTTTCCACATGTCCCTACAGCAACTATTCTCAGTACAGCAAATGAATTGTGATCGAGAATCTAGATTGCAATCATGTTTAATCCCCTAAGTGTTTGGTGTTCCGATAAAGCAATATTTGTTCAATAGAATTCCAATCGACGCCGTAATGTTTGCACGTCAACAGTTTGTCAATATGAACTGTTCCAAATTCGGAAAATATCGAGATTTTGAGATTTTTTTGCACAATTGTCGCTACCATTATTCAAAAACAGAAATATTTTAGAAATAGCCGAAGAAACGACTCCAATTCTAATCTGAGTCTTCGTATAGACGAGTCACAAATACCAACTTACATATTTTCCCATTTAACCTGTTGAGTGCCCCATATTTCAGACGATAGTACAAATCTTTTTTCCCATGTAAAGTACAAAAACCCATTTCCTGATGTCACCCTTCAGCTCAGTGAATTCTGGACTGCTATTGATAAAAGCATATTATGCTGCACTGATTCACAAAGAGAACTATTTTCCTGGTCCGAGACCTCTGTTGTTCCGAATAATAAGAAATCGCAGTTTATCTGCGGAAAGTCTGTTATGTTGTTGAGTAAATCGGTTCTCTGTTCATTATATAATCGGCATTCCACGAGAAAGTGGCTTGAGTGCCAGGAAGTGGCATTCGCACCTCTGACTTCAGAGTGTGAACACGATCTGGACAACCACAAAGCAACCACGATGGCTAATTTGGACATTCCTCTTAACCTACAGAAAGCTTAGCTTTGTCAGCTCTGGGTGTCTCTTGCCTTCTCAACTGGACTCTCCAGACGAGAGGCAAGAGCGTCCACCTGACGCTGGAGTTTGACACAGAGGAGAACACCACCACACCTTCTTCGAGGAGAGGTAGCACCTTTTGTGAGAGGAACCCCTCTTACACTGGTCCTCACTCGAAGAAGCCTGGACCTGGCCCTGAAAAGAAGAGCAAAAAGAAGAAGAGCCCATCCACCAAGCACCGTGATGCTCGGTGGTTGGAAACGTTCCTAAAAAGAAAGAAGGAAGAGAAGGCGGAAGACAAGACAGAAGAGGCCACTACCATTTCCCCTCCTCCAACTCCTGTGACTCCCATCCACTCCCCGGGTGCCTCTCCTGTGAGGGGCAACCTGGAGGATGGCGACGCCATCAGTGAGGCGGAGACGGACATGGAAATTGGCTCTCTGAAGTCTCCTACTCCAATCTCTCCCCTCCATCCGGATCAGGAGCAGGAACTGGAACTAAAACAAGAACTACTTGATATGATGGCAGAAATAAGAAGCATGAAGGAAGATGTCAGTAATACCATGAAGGTGTTAGCTGACAACGACAACAGAATGACGGCACTCCTGTAACAGCACATCAGCCACAGCACTCCTGAAGCAGCCAGGACTCGACCATTCCATCCTAGTCAGTCCTCCAAAAACATCAACAGCCCGACTACACCAACAACCACTACAGTCTCTCCATCACAGCCACCTCCACCCAAAAAGAAAAACAAGTGGCATAAACGCCGCTAAAACGGTCAGAAAGAGGCTTGCCCCACAACGTCCCTGCGCGCCTTCGGCGCGCTAAAACCATTTCATCTGTCAAGTGACTTGAGTCTTCATATGTATGACCACACTGACAAGAAGAGTTTCCTGCCAGTTCAAGAAGCGGTAGAACAGGGCTCTTTCAAGTCGCTACACTCAATACGTACTAATCTATAGTGTATGTGCACACGCAGATATCCCGCGTAGAAATACAATGGGGGTTTTCGACAAGGAAAAAAGTGGAAGGAAGCTAGCTTCAAAGATTTCAAGGTCAAGTCTGTACCACAGTTCAACGGTCGGCAGGTAGCTTTTGGAGTAGGATTCGGTCCTACAAGTTCAAGTGTGAGGATTTCAACGATTTTCTCAGTCGATAGTTGGGAAAGTCTGAGATTCTCTATCAATGCTACGATTGTTGTGTTTTTAACTAGCGGCGTCACGTAAATTCGAGATAGATAGATGGGCGTAAATTCGAGATGGATGGAGGGATGGATGGATGGATGGATGGATGGATAGATAGATAGATAGATAGATAGATAGATAGATAGATAGATAGATAGATAGATAGATAGATAGATAGATAGATAGATAGACAGATAGATAGATAGATAGATAGATAGATAGATAGATAGATAGAGATGGATTGATGAATGGATGGATGGATGGATGGATGGATGGATGGATGGATGGAGAGATAGATAGATAGATAGATAGATAGATAGATAGATAGATAGATAGATAGATAGAGAGAGAGAGAGAGAGAGAGAGAGAGAGAGAGAGAGAGAGAGAGAGAGAGAGAGTGGGGTGATTATGTTGATAAACGATGGTCAAAAAGCGTTATGGAAATGTGAGTGCCATTTTATGGAACTGAATTGTGAGCGGGACGTAGCAGAAGATTAAGAGTTGGAGCTTTTCTTGTGTTTCACAAGCGCCGAAAGCAGCAATATGAGAAAAACTCCGACATTTATACCATTACTTTTATATTATTTATTAAGTGTAAACATTGTATATAAAAGGTTACTAGTGTACGGTAAGGCTTTTTAGCTAGATTTCATAGGATTTTCCACGTTTCAACTCGGAATATAACGTCTTTTGCGTGTCGAAATATGAAACTCTAATAAAATAGTTTACTTACTATTATTGAGGGCGCAGTGATGGTTTCGCGCGCCGAAGGCGCGCAAGGACGATTTGAAGCAGGCCCCTTTCGACGTTTGTTTGAAGTTTGATTTTTTCGCATATGCCGACAAAGATAGAAAACAGCGGAGGGGGAAAGTCTGACCCTCTTTGGTTGTTTAGCGGCGTTCGTGTCGCTTCTTTTTCTTTTTGGGTGGAGGTGGCTGCGCAAACTGTAGTGGTTGTTGGTGTTGTCGGGCTGTTGATGTTCTGATTGGAGGACTGACTTGGATGGAATGGCCAGAGAAACCATCAAGGAGTCAACAGAAAGCAACAACAACGCAATGACACTTCCATATATATATAGAACACCTGAGGCAGCTAGGACTCTCTAACCTGTTGCCTTAAGCTTTCCAGTACTGCCGTGAGATCTGGTAGTCCTCGAACCTGCTCCTGATCCGGAGGGGCATATTGGAGTAGGAGGCTTCGGGGAGCCAGTTTCCACATCCATCTCCGTCGCACTGATGCTGATAACGTCTACATCCTCCAGGTTGCCCCCCCCCCCCCCGAAGAGAGCCAGCTGGGGTGTGGATGGGAGTCACAGGAGTTGGATGTGGGGAAATGGTAGTGGCTTCCTCTGTCTTCTTCTCTGCCTTCTCTTCCTTCTTCCTTTTCAGGAAATCATCCAGCCGACGGGCATCACGGCGACTGGTTGATGGGCTCTTCTTGTTCTTCATCCTCTTCGGGTGAGGACCAGTGTGAGAGGGGTTCCTCTCACTCAAGGTACTACCTCTCCCCGAGAGGGGTGTGGTAGTGTTCTCCTCTGTGTCAATCTCCATCGTCAGATGAACGCTCTACCTCTCGGCTGGGGAATCCAGTAGAGAGAACAAGAGACGTGAAGAGCTGACAAAGCTTTCTGTAGTTTAATTGGAATATCCAGATTTGCCATGTTGATTGCTCAGATGATGTTCACACTCTAAAGTCAGAGGTGCGAAATGGACAATGTGAGACAGACGACGATGTTGAGGTACGCAGTCAACCCGCTCACATAATATATCCATATATAGGCAGTCTAAAGTAAATGAGTAAAATGTAGCATAACCAATTAAAAAGTAACATAACCAAAAAATAATGACAAACAAAAATCTTTAGATTTCACCTTTGTTTGACAAAAAGTGGGTTATAAATAAAGCGCCTTTTCATGCCAGAGAATGGGTTACATATACAACAGTTTGCGGCTCTCCAACTGATACTTCTTGAGGAGAATATAGTGTAAAAGTGAATGACGTATTAATTGTCGCCCACTGAACAATATTGGCATTTCATAATCTCATTGTTTACTTTCATTAAAATTACATGCTGTTATTATGGAATACAACAATTGCTTGCCTTATAAAATAACGAAATGGCTCTTCAAAACTTATAAAGTGTTCACTTTATATGGCATAAGCTCTTCGTGGAGTACAGCGTTGATTATTTTATTGAATAGTGACATCTGACCATAATTTTATGCCACCTGCATCCCTTATAGTTATGCCTTGCCAATTTGTTTTCTCACTGCTGGGGAAATTTCATTTCATTTCAAGTTAATTTTTACCAATATTCATAGGCGGCGCGATGCCGTTGTGGTAACCGTTTCTCGTCAGATCACCGAAGTTAAGCAACGTCGAGCCGGTTAGTCCTTGGATGGATGACCGTCAGAGTGATCGCTTCGGACTCCCGCGTTGTGTCCTTGGGCAAGGTACTTTACCCCGATTGTCCACGTGGGGGCACGATGACCCTGTGTACTAAGTCGTACTGCACGTCGATGGTGCACATGTCGTTAAGCAATCTAACCCTGCCTGTGCTGCAGTGCGGAGTTACGAAGTTGGGGAGCTGGCAGCTGCTCGTCGTTGCTCGGTGGTTCTCTCCGGGTACTCCGGCTTCCTCCACCCATAAAACTGTCACCGACACGATATTACCTCGGATGTTAACGTGTCGTTAAACCTTAATAAATAAATAAATAAATAAATAAATAAATAAATAAATAAATAAATAACAGTATTCATACCTTGCTTATTTATGTAACGCTTTTCCTGTTTGTTCATAACTGATGAGGAAATTTAATTTTATGGCAGTCATATTCAAACCTGATTAATTTGAGCTGAGGTGCCGGGGTAATTAATAGGGAACACGAAGCTTCATATATTTTTTTCCACTTGATGAAAAAACATGCGATAGACAATGTGCTGACACTCAAGTGATATCATATCGTTGTTCGTGGGGCTCTGCGAAGTTTCGAAATTCGATTCGATTCTATTCGAAATCGTTCCGATGATTCGATTCGATTCGATTCGATTCGATTCTACTCGAGGCGCGCAACTTCAGAAATTTTCGAAAGACTGAGATGTCGAAATCCTACCTAGTGTCTCCCCTTGAATTCTTCTTCTCTCATCAGGTCTAATGTGCAGGAGACCTGATGAGAGAAGAAGAATTCAAGGAGGTTCCGTTTCTGAAACTACTTTGATTCCGTTCTAGAGTGTTTCGCTTTTTAATTGACTTGCCCTAAACAGACTAGTCGCCTTTGGGTACAATACTTGAGTGGAGATTGGAAATATTTACGGTTTTAAGGTGCAATATTTACAATTTGAAAAACTGTAAGATTCGATTCGAAATTCGACTCGATTCGAAATTCGATTCGATTCGAAATCCTCGGCATGATTCGATTCCGGGCTAGTTCGACCCGACATTTAAGATTCACAGGACACCAGTTGTTTGTTATATAAGAAAGTGTATAATTATTACATAAGGTGGGTGCGCGGTAGCTCAGTGGTTACGGCACTGTAGTTCAAACCGAAAAGTGCACGGTTCGATCCCCGCAAAGGGCAACTGCGTGGGGCACGGTAGCGCGGTGTACTAAGGCATTCTGCTCGTCAATGGTGCACTTCTCTTTAACCAATGATAACCCTGCTTGTGTGGAGTTGGTACGGTGAGACGTCTGCCATTACTCGCCGCTGTTCGGTGGTTCTTCCAAGGTACTCGAGCTTCATCCACCCGTAAAACTGTCCGACACGAGGTAACCCCGGCTGTCAAAAGTTTCTCTAAACCCCAATAAATAAATAAATAAATAAATAAATAAATAAATAAATAAATAAATAAATAAATAAATTGGATGAAATGGTTTCGCGCGCCGAAGGCGCGCAGGGACGCTGTGAGGCAAACCCCTTTCAACCCTCTTTAACTGTATGAGATCTTTTGTAGCGACATGTCCTGGCGCGTTGAAGGAAGAAAAGGGTCGGGTACTTGTCAGATTTCCAGGATTAGGTGATCTTGGGAGTTGTGGCTCGTCTTTGATGGTCGTTGTTCTGAACCCTCGGGTGAGGACCAGAGCGAGAGGTGGGGGGGGGGGGGGTCCTTTCAGCAAAGGTACTACCTCTCCCCGAGGGTGCTGTGAAATAAATAAATAAATAAATAAATAAATAAATAAATAAATAAATAAATAAATAAATAAATAAATAAATAAATATGGTCTCTGTGTTTTCAAGGTGTATGGTCGTCTGAATGCTGGCTCTGTATGGGGAGTGTTTCAAGAAGTCAAGTCAGTAAATAGGCAGTTTGTAATGGTACTAAAAGGCGCAGCTTCCATGTTTGGTGGGCACCAATTGACTTATACCTGACGCAAAACCAAGGCGATTTTTAAAATGGAATATAAGTATATAAAAACATTCATTTCAAAAGAACATTTCTTATATTAAAACTTTTATACTATTTGTAATTTAATAAGATGTCCAATTTTAGTCGGCTACACGACATCACTGGATTGTTGACATTTATGGCTTTCCGATAAACGATAAAACCGAATTTTTATGCAATCAACATATGTATGCATATTAATAACTTACCATTGCTACAAGAATTCACCTTTGAAATTTAGAAAGAAAAATTGACAAGATCAATATAATTGACAGGCAAAGACAACATTTTGCCCATCATTGTGACATGTGGGTTTTTAAAAATAATGCATTTCCGGGCTAGAGTGAACGAACTGAAATCTCTCTCATACAGCGTTTGCGAACCAATAGTGTAACATGCTCGTAAATAACACGCCAATGATCGTTTGGATTACCCAGGATTACTTCAACTGTAAAAAGGGCGAACGAATTACAGATTAGGACAAAATAATACAATATAAATTAAATTCATAATCCCGCATGTTTTCGCAGTCTGACATAACAATCTCTCCGGACTAACTCCACTCAAAGGTTGCGCATTGCATCCACAATTAGGTTCCGCACTTCATACACATTTCGGTTGCTAATTGCATCTACATAAGTTGTGTATTGCATCCATGCCAGCAGAATTTCCTGCAGAACACATAGCATCAACTAACGCTCGATCTCGCTTTGGCGAGATCGCGCGTTAGTTCGTGCTATTTATTTTGCCAGAACTTCTGTTAAGACGTGAACAGCATAGGCGGCGTAGTAAAACAGGGATGGTGGAAAGGAATCACACTACTTTTTTCATATATGTTACCGCCGTGTTATAGAGCGTAACCTGCTAACGAGTTGCGATGTTAGCTCCTTGTTTTCCGGGTTGGGCATATTTGCTCCATTCACCTATATTGAAATATTTTGTTAGTCATAGTAATGGCACACCATACTATTTCTGTGACAAGTACTAAGTTTGGGATGACAAAAAATGTTCGTACCTGTCACCATGATAGCAACCAAAGCAGGCGTTTTGAACGGATACACGTTGTATCTGACGCTTGCAATGCGAATAGAGAGACGAGAAAATTAGTGATTTTTGGTATCAGCTCGGCTGTGGCGGCTTTCTCGGCATCTTGGGGTGAGATCTGGGATGAGAAGCTCGATTGTGGACACCAAGTCTGTCGATGTAGACACCTGGTATAGATGGGAACCCGGGTGTGGGGGAAAGAAGAGATCGAGTAAAGAAACAGAGTTGAGAGAACAAAAAGAGCGAGAGGATTTATAAGAGTAAGAATAGTTGTAAGCTACTGTTGCGAGGCTCAGATCAGATCAGTCCCCCAGAATCCCTAAGCCATGTACAGACTGAGTCGGTCCTGTCGTTCGCTCCTTTGCTTTTACTGGACATCGTACGAACTAAGCAAAGCAACGAAGGAAGGATCTAAGGAGATTAGGCAAACCGACACCGTCATCTCTATAATTTCTTTTTTTCATCACGATGTCCTAATTTATTCAGATTTTGTCTTTCAATCAAAGCTCGCCAAATTCATTTCAGGCATTTTCCTTCTTCGCCGGATGATGGGACCATCCACTCGCATTGGGAACACTATGTGACTTCCGTTTCAACATGAATGGAAGTTTCGGTCTCTGCAGGTCGGCTTATTATATTTTCGCTTCAGGGGGATCTCAATGGTTGACATTCAAGCGGGCAATCAGCGAATGCCATGAAACACATAAAGGTGGGTGCAACAGGGTGAAGACGATTTACCACACCGTACCCCGGTAGCAGAAACACCTGACAAGTTCAAGAAAATCATAAACAAAACTGACTTTCACATCTAAATACCACATTTGCGCCGCAACAAATAAAAACCACTTTTAAAAAATCAGCCAGAGATGAAAGATTACTGAAGTGTCCTGTGGGAACTTATGACATGTGAAACGTGGTGCTTGAGTTATGTAATCTTCTTAACGATTGACACGTAAATAAACATAAGATTATGTGCTCTAGGGATGAAATGGTCCTTAGAAAAGAAAACCAATAATGAACTTCGATTGTCAAATGCAAGTTAACCCTTTCTACTCCGATTGCTATGCATATTTAACGTTATGCGATACAGTACAATCTCCGGGATAGGTCAGTATCCAACCGTGGGCAGTGGTGTCCACGCATGCGTTTATCAGGTAATACTAATCATCAGCAGCAAAATTTTAATCGATGAAGCCCGCGTTGTACCCGGTGCTTCATTAACGAAATTTTTGATTCTGATGATTATTCCTATATTAGTGTTTAGAATCTAATATTATTACGTCAGTAGAAATATTGCCCACCCATGGAAAGTGATCAGCCAACAAAGCGGCCGTACTGTACAAAACAGACATTGGGATATGTTCTAGATACTTATTTTTCTTTTGTTTGGGTTTAATGACACTTTGACACTTTCGATAGCCAAGGTCACCTCGTGTCGGACAATTTTACAGGCGGGGAAAGACGGAGTACCCGGAGGGAACCACCGAACAGTGGCGAGCAACGTCCAGACTCCCCAACGTACTAACTCCGCACCAGCAGGGTTAGCATTGGTTGAAGACAAGAGTACTATCGACGTGCAGTACGCCTTAATCTACAACGCCACCACGTAGGCAGTCCGACCCGGGGGTTGAGTGCCTTGTCCGAAGACACAACGTAGTTGCCCCCAGCCCCCCCCCCCCCCCCCCCCGGCGTGGATCGAACCGTGTGTCGTTCGGTCTTAAGTCCACTGAGACATGGAACTCCCGTGCTAGATACACCCGTGTGGAATCTGGATTACGCGTAAGAACGTCATGTAAGAACGCATCTGATTGAACGTTACGCGCCTGGGTAATATTCTGACGTGAATGAAATGCCTTAGCACAAAAGAGCGTCAAGCAAAAGCGTTATCAGACAGCCGAGGGTGATTTTTTCTTTAGAAATATCAAATTCATCCACTTCATTCCAGTTTAGTGGTGGCATAAATACAGAACACAACATAGGAACTGTACGGGGATAGGTATCAATAAGCCGAGGAAGTGCTTTTTTATTTTACAGGAAAAACTCCACCTCGAGTTGTTGATCTCAGTCCCCCAAACTCCATCCTCGTTATGTTCTGCCCTATTATCTAACATAATATCCACATGCGACCAACTATTTTAACCCTTTAAAGTCATTATGAACATTTTTGCGTAAAGAAGTATTGGCCGTCCACGAGTAAGCAACAAAGTAAATACCAAATCATTTCATTTTTCATTTCGATTCGCACCTCTGACTAACCGCTCGTAATGGGTACATTGGGTTTCCCAGCTGCATTGACGATAGCTTTAGGCATCTCTTGTCCTCTCACTTGGAATCTCCAAGTGAAGGGCGAGGACGTCCATCTAACTGTGGAATTCGAAACTACAGAAACTACAAAACAACAACCACCCGTTCGTGGAGAAGCAGCACCTTCTGTGAGAGGACCGCCTCTCACACGGGTCCTCACCCCGAAGGAGTCAGGACCAACGAAGAACAAGAGAAAGAGTCCATCAACCAAGCGTCGGGACGGCCGGCGCTTAGAAGAGTTTCCGAAAAGGAATAAGGAAGAGAAGGCGGACAGTCCAGGTGACAGGGCAAGAGACGCTCAGAGCTGATATGGTCTTGATGAGTCTTGCTGATAATTCCAGCGCTTCCATGATTGCTAGTCAAGGTGTCAAGGTGTTCACACTCTGAAGTCAGAGGTGGGGATAGAACAGTGAACCTTTCTTTTTGATGTCCAATGCCCTAACCACTGAGCCAGCGTGCTCCCACAAGACCCGGTACTTCTGAACTGGGAAGCATAGATTAAAACGATTGGCTAAACTTGATTTCACACCTATGTTGCGGCCATGTATACCCATATATGATGAAAGTGTCCTTAAACACCAATAAATACATAAATGGTAAGATACATTACAAATAACCAAGTAAATGTTAACAACACCCAAATACAAATTTTACAACACTAACGTAATCGCCTAACGAGAATGGCATTTAAAATGATATTGTTTTGCAAAAAATTCAGCCAGCTGATCCCATTGAGGGATACTAAATTATGTTTTGAAAGTAAGAACATACTTTAATAACATTTTACATATTTTAGAAATATATGTTGGTATTGTGACAGTAGAGTTGGATAAAGAGTTCCCAGGAAATTATTAGGTACATGGATTGTGCAGTGTGCACCTGTGTAAATACATCTATTCTCAATAAAAATTATAGGCTTCAGATTATCGACAATACAAGGTAACATGATGATTTTCCTCTTAAGATTTCATAAGCGTCAACATAAAAGTAAGTTGAAAATATGTCAACTTTCTGTTGCAATGAATTTCAATCGTGACTTGAAATATTGACGAGATATTACTTTAAACTCCAGAATGCATGCAGAGACGATGTTTCAACAACACTTTGAACCCGGAATGCAAAACAGTTACTAATCTCCCCTTTCCTCATACTATCGTCTTTCCTGTATCAGGGGAGATCTACGATTTTACTGGAATGGTTAATGTGTTACCCTCTGGCCCCGTTAAACAATCGTATCTGTTCATCATGCCAGGCTTAATAATTTAACCATTAACTCTTAACCCGCTGAGTATTTTCAAGATATTTTTCAGCAAACTTAGTCATGGCTTCTTCAAAGCAGCCATGACTAGATTTGATAAAAAATTCATTTGAATTTAACTTACGAATTCCTTGGTGAAAAAAACCCATTCGATGAAAAAATCCATTCAGTTTACAGGGGACAAATTTGATTAAATGTGGCCAAACTGTACTTAGTTCAGTGGCAAGGGAAATCTGTCTAGGCAGGAATGCCAGCAGTTAACCCGAGAGATCAAGCGGAATCTGGTGTACTGAATGGTCGAAGGTTCTCTCCTAACTCGCGTCATCCGCGCCGTGTACTTGAGCAAGACACTCAATCCCATTTGTTCAAGTGGGAGCGAGGTGACACAGTGTGCTTAGGCGCACGATGCACGTGCATTCAACAGATGCTAACCTAGCTGATGTGGGGTTAGTAAGCTGGAGAGTCCGACAGTTACTCGCCGCCTCTCGGTAGTTCCCTCCGGGTACTCCTGCTTCCGCTACCCGTTAAACTGTCCGACAGGATATGAACATGGTTGTTCAGAGAGTCAGTAAATAAATAAATAAATAAATAAATAAATAAATAAATAAATAAATGGGATTGATTCAAGACATGAGTGTCATTGGAGTGTCATATACCATAGCACATTGAGACAACTGTATTACTGCTAGATTAAATAATTATATAAATATGACGGGGTCGTAGATATGGCGGTAATTCTTATTTTCTCGCGAGACGGTATTTGATACTTGGGCTATATTTTACACGCACACACAATCGGCCATACAAAAGGAAGTCTGCAGTATGTTGGGAGCCCAGCATTCAGAATGCTGAGGACCAAGCATGGCCCATATGGAATACCGGTACTGGTGTTATGTAAGAAGTTGCGTTACGACAACAACATGTATCTGATAGTTATCAACTAATAAATTTCCAAGGAATTTTGAGTTAGTTAACTAGTCACGACTGACGAATATTCAAACTACATCGTCAAGGCATGCCTTCAAGGAAGGCATGCCTTAATGGTGTAGTTGGAATATTTTATTATTCGGCACTTGAACAATCACGGTCGGGATAAATTAGGTACATCCCCCCACCCCAACCGTTCATCTTAGCTACGACCCTGTTCAGTTCTGCCCAAACGTTTGCTCAGACGTGTGGATACTCCGAGACAATGCATGCATGAATCCAATCGACTATTCTAAATGATGGCAAGGCAGTCAATTTTGCTGAATATTTCCATGTCATTTCATTAAAACCATATTGACAGAAACTGGACATCAGAATGGTCAATTACCCTGGGGATATAGATCGATAAACGTATTTATGAAAACATGTGATGCTTGAGTATCCTCGAGTGTCATTGCCCACGCGAACCTTATCCGGAACATCGGATTAATATCAGATTTAAACCTGACATCAAGAGACTCGGTGATCTGATTAGTATAGATTCTTAGCCTTTTGTTGCAGACTCAACAAGCTATCAGCTGTCTCCGCAATAGAAAATCTGACGTGGTATCAGGTAATACTGAGAGATTACTTTGTATGTGACATGTTAACAAATTGGTCAGTAAAGTTTATCGGTCACTGGACGTCATAAACAAAATAGTCCCCATCGTGCAATAGAGGAACAACGGGTTTGACCTTTGTTTTCTTAACAATTTTCGAACTCCATGGTATTGACTAATTCAGAGCTATGGTCTGGCTTACAATGATCACGGACAGTGGGTCGGATAAATCCTGCTGGTGGGGAAAGGGTGCTGACACCATTAAGTATTCAGCAGAAATTCGGAATGGAAGCATCGTTGCGCGCTAACTGTGACACGTGATGATGCCTTGCATCGCTATTTTGTATCTGAAAATTTTGTGGCCTCAACCCCATCCAGTCTTAATAAAGAGTACCCCCCCCCCCCCCCCCCACACACACACGGTAGGAAGATGTGTTTGAAATGGAGATCTAAAACAAGCAGCTCCGTTCAATTAACACATATTTATACCGTAACTGAACCATCGTGTATATACACAGATTTCACAGATTTTCTTACTGAGTGAAGACTTGGCTGGGGAGATATCACATGTTCCCCATGCAGATGCCAACAGTAGGGAAATTCCAACAGCAAATGTCCCATATGAATCAACTTGGAATTTAACCAATTCAATTTTGTTTGGAAGAGCTCAGTGAATTCTGTCAAACAAGACTGAATTGATTAAATTGCTGGACACATCACAGGGTAAATTCGAAATTTTGATATTTCGACAACAGTGTGCAGAAGGTTAAAAACCGAATTTTCAAAAAATGCATTAGAGTATAATATTCCATGTTACACAAATCATTCTTGTCATTAACAGTTAAGTTTCCATTGATGGCAGACCATTGATAGAGGTAGTATACTATATATGCCAGTTGAAGGCAGCAAGGACAGCGCGGCACCAGACTTTCCTTTCACAAGGCGAGGACAGGACAGGTTCTATTTTTGGAGTTGGAGTGGGAGGTGGTTATACCACATGGAACTAGTGATTGATAGTATTGGGGGGGGGGGGGGGGTGGGGGATGTAAATGGAAGAACCCTAAACGTCATTTACTTCAGTGTTATGAGTGGATGTAGGTACTGAGAGAGAGACAGAGAGATGGGGGAGAGAAAAAAAAGAAACAGATCATAATAGGACTCGGGTACTACATAATACTGTTTCTTTATTTATTAGACATGATTTTCTTTCCAAGAATTGCCCATTATCAAGCTCGGCTGATATGACTTCATACTAGGCTGATATGAAGCCGACCTTGGCTGATATGAACCAAGCTTGAGTTGTCCCGCTTGATGCATTACTAGGCGCAACTGATTTGTTTACAACGAAATTCTCCACGATTATGGGTCGAACGCAATCGAGAAAATTGGCGTTACCACGCAAAAGGGAGAAGTTTTTGTATGGTGAGGAATTAATGATGTCAATAAGTAAGGATTAGGTATATGAAGAGAAATAAGAGAGTTGTGCACAAAATTCCGAGTCGTAAGCGGAGATTGGTCGAAGTGAGGGAAGAACGTTACGGCTTTCGCAAGGTGGGACGTTCCGATAGCTGAACTAGGAGAAGAAGAGGAAACTTCTCACTTAACCCTTTGATACCTACTGGTATCTTCCATATCAGTTCGATGGCAGCAATTAGAAGAGTCCATATTCATTATCTGGGTGTAGACCAATTAATATCTTCATCGTGCAGCCTCAGGCTGCACGTTGAAAATATTGATCGGTCTACCCCACACATTCACTTAGCAATCATCCTACTTAATGAAATTTTGACTATCATGTTCCTGGTCCGGAAAAGGCCCCTCGGTGTCAAAGGATTAATGAAAAGCAAATGAGAAACAATAATACCCTCAGAAACTGGAAGAGATCTGAGAACATTTTGCAACCATTTGTTTTGTTTCAATATACAAAGAGTCATATTACTTGGTTAGTTTCATATCGGCTGGGAAATTAACCCTCGGTAACTTCACAATCGGTCTCAGGCTGAAATGAAATTACCTCGGACTGATATCTCGGCGGATATGAAACTAACCAAGTAAACACGTCTAAAAATTTCTACGAACAGTTTAGGTGGGTTTAAATGAGTAATAGTGAACTTCAAATAATTCCTCTATACCCGGCTCTTACTGAATGGAAAGATATGGCAGGTTAGTCTCGCCTAGCAACAATTTATTTAATTATTTATTTATTAGGGTTTTAACGACACTTTACCAGCCAGGGTCGTATCGTGTCGGTGACAGTTTTACGGGTGGAGGAAGCCGGAGTACCCGGAGAGAACCACCGAGCAACGACGAGCAGCTGCCAGCTCCCCAACATAGTAACTCCGCACTGCAGCACAGGCAGGGTTAGATTGGTTGAAGACATGCGCACCATCGACGTGCAGTACGCCTTAGTACACGGCGTCATCGTGCCCCCATGTGGACAATCGGGGTGAAGTGCCTTGCCCAAGGACACAACGCAGGAGTCCGAATCGATCGCTCAGACGGTCAACCAGTCTAGCAACAATAAGCCAAACTGGAACTGCATTGGACTCTGCCTATTGGACTGTCAAACACAAGAACACGTAAACCTACTTGAAGTTTTTAAAACAGGTGTGCGAACATAATTCAACCATAATTCATAATTCAACCATATTTTGACGAGTATTTATTACCGACACATTGAGAAGCCTTTCAACATTATAAAATTTATTACGTGTAATCATATCGACCAACCTTTCTCTGTGATCATTCCGACATTGAAACTAACACGCGAGTTGTGTCTGTGAATGTCCTAGTATCTATTTTTAGATCCATAAATTCTCTGTGTATTCAAGCAGGCGCGAAAGTAAGACACCTGAATGACCTATCCGGTCAAATACTTTTATTCGAAAGATTACATACTTTCGCATTGTGCAAACACTATCAATAATTTACAATAAATAACATCTTCATCCCAATATGTAAGGATGTATTGTTCCAAAATGTCGATATTTTCAGCTCGTTTGAAAGTGTTGCATCTCGAGTGGTTGTAGGTACTGAGAGAGAGAGAGACAGAGAGAGGGGAGAGAGAGAGCATAAGATCATAATAGGACTCGTGTACTACATAATATTGTTTCTTTATTTATTAGATATGATTTTTTTTTCCAGAATTGTCCATTATCAAGCTCGGCTGATATGACTTCAAACCGAAGCCGATCTTGGCTGATATGAACCAAGCTGGAATTGGCCTTAGTAGTATAGCTCGCACGTTTCACCTCTAGGTTGGGGGACCCCGGTGGGTGACTCTGGAAGTGACGTCATGTCACGTGACCTAGTGGCGCCATGTTGTGTTGCCATGGTAACCCGCGTGAGCGGCCATGTTGTGACGTCATCTCCATGGTGATACGTGGTGTGAGTGCGCATGCACAGCGCGTGTTGTTAAGGTGATGCGTGTTTCCGTTGTCCATTTTGTATACTGGAGGCCGCCATCTTGGTTTCTATGGTAGCACGTGATTGCTATGTGACCCAATTTTTCTGCAATAAGACGGGGTATGTTTTGAGGGTGTGTTCCTTTGTAGAAGAGTAAATCTAATTACCACAAACAACCCGACAATCCTTCCAAATCACCAAAATCCACCCAACTTTTACTATTTCGAATTCTTTCAGAATTCTCTGCTTCTATCTATATATGCAATAGGTTTCGTCTATCTTGCCATGTTTCTTTGTTCTGGAGTATGCTCCAGTAACGTGGAAGAGCCTATTAGTTGGAACAGTTTACCTTATTAGTACTATATTTAGCAATTTCTGGTCTATTCTTGTTAGTTCTGACCCTATTCCGTGTACTCTTGTTGTTTCATTTATCTAGATCATAACTAACCAATCAGATTGCTTGATTTCCCATAATCTCTATTCAGAGTTATCTCCCCTGTGTATAATAAAAGCCTATATCCAATGGCCATATCCCATGGAATCTCATTTTTGGGAAACGCCTGTGACTGTGAAATCCCTTTTTTGTCGTATGAGGCCATGAGGGCTATGTAAAAGCCCTCACTGAGTCCTCATTTATTATCCCTCATAGCCTCATTGAATTTTGAGGTTATGAGGGCAATGAAAAATCCCTCATTGAGGTATAATTTACTACGACTCTTAGCCTCATTTCAGTATTCAACACGCATATCCTATGGAATCCCATTTTGGAAAACGCCTGTGACTGTGTAATCCCTTTTGTCGTATGAGGCCATGAGGGCTATGTAAAAGCCCTCAATGAGTCCTCATTTATTATCCCTCATAGCCTCATTGAATTTTGAGGTTATGAGGACCATTAAAAATCCCTCAATGACGCATAATTTACTACGACTCTTGGCCTTATCTCGGTATTCGAGAATACCTGACATTATATTATTTGAGGATACTAGTTGGAATTTACCTCCGGGTACTTCTGTTGGGGTAGTAGATAAAAAACAAACAACAATATATATAACATTTCATTTTTATTCAAGTATACAATTCAATGTCTCAAGGCATTTCTCTTTGTAGTTCTTCTTGCATGGGCTAACCATTTCATCTTCTTGTGGGTTGGAGCTTCTTCCCATCGCATGGCTAAGTCTTTGATAAAACACATTCTTCCATTTGATAACTTGGCTTTGTTGGTTGCTTTAATTTCCTGTCTGGCATCTTTGGGTTCCTCTTTCTCTAGCTGTTTCATAGTAGTAACTTCAGTCTTCTTAGTAGTAACTTCATTTGTGGTTTGAGTGGAAACATCCTTCTTAGCTTCAGTAGTAACTTCATTCTTAGTGGTAACTTCATTATTTATGGGAGCTGGCATCTTTTTCTTGACTTCAGTAGAAACTTCGTTCTTAGTGGTAACTTCTTTCGCAGCAGAAACTTCATTCTTAGTGGAAACTTCTTTCTTTATAGGAGCTGGCATCTTTTTCTTGTCTTTAGTAGAAACTTCGTTCTTAATGGAAACATCTTTCTTTGTTTCTGTAGAAACTTTGTTCGCAGTAGTAACTTCGTTCCTGTTTGTATTGGGAGTCAGTTCTTCTGTCTTTATTCTTTTGTTTACTGATCGGCCAGTATCCACACATCTTTGTTTCTTTCCACCAGCATCCATGTCTAGATTTTTTCTCTTGGCTGCATTTACCACACGATTAACTTGGGTCAGTTCCTGGGGAGTCAGCTTTAATCCAGCATCATTCTTGAAGATCTGTATATGTAAGTCATCTTTGAATCTGAGCACTGTTGTTGACACAGACATCTTCACTCTTCGACGTTCAAAACGGAAATTAATTTATTTTTATACCAACACTCCTTTAATACTTTTTTTCTAATCGTCTTCTTCTTCTTCATCATCATCTACTCGGAATGAGTAGTTTGTCATGAGGTTGTCGAACAGAAATCTTCTCTTTTCCAAGGCATATTTCTGTGATTCTTCAAAGTCAAAATCCTCTTCTTCACGAAGACGCTTGGCAGTTTCTTGAATTTTCTTGTGAATTGCGTCGTTGCAAAAAGTTCGAATATACACAAGGGTATGAATGTATTTCCCACTAATGGCTTCTCTAACATTCTTTTGAAGTGCTCTATTTGCTGTTTCAACTGCATCTTCACTATCCATTCCATCTTCGATATATTTGTTCATGAGATTGTCAAAATCGTTTTGGTATTTGTCAAAGGCACTTTGAACGATACCTCCCATCATAGAAACGTCTTCTTCCTCTTCTTCGTCTTCTTCATATTCCATATCTTCTGATAGTTCCGACGATTCATCAGAGTCCGAATTTATGACCAATGTTTTGGTACACAGCTGGATTGCATTGTGTCCGCTCTCTTCGAAGGTCAGATTACAAATAACAAATTTCTTATGAGTACGACCCTTTTATAGGATATCGGACAGAGCATTGATGACGGGTTTGATCAACTTTCTTAAAAATCCTCCTTTCTGTATGATGCGTCTTCTTTTCCGATAAGATAGTTCTGTCTTTGGTGAGGCAATTCTCCTTATTTCGTACTTGTGTGGAATCAGCTTAGCTCTCTCAGATTTGGTTACAGGTACTGCGCACGTCAAGATGTTTGAGGCACAATCACATATACATTCTATCAAATCATCACTAGCCATCTTCAGCATAGTCTTGGCTTCATATCGATCCGCATCAGAGAGGATTCGCAGTGTATCTAAATTTCTCTCTAATCTTGTAGTGTTGCTCGATGTATCCGATTTCCTCATAGGGAAGTAAGCATTCTCGTGTCTGTGCATGTTGTCTGATCTGGAAAAGGCCTTTTCGCAATATCTGCAGCAATGGACTTTCATGACTTTACTGTTTGGTGGTCGTAGAACAAATGAATTTATTTTCACACCAACATTCCTTTTATATTTTTTTCAGAGCTAGGACTGGGTTGATAAGCGCCGAGAGAAACCAACTCTTTCGTAGTATACATCTTTTTATATCTGGAGAAATTCCATCATCTGTTAGCAGCTTCAATACATGTTCGTATTTTCGCAGGTCATCAAATTCAGCTAAATTCAGTGGTATCTTATCTTCGAGGATGTTGGTAGCACATTTACATAAACAGATAATCAAATCTTCATCAGCAGCACGTAGGACGGCATCGATTTCCACCTTGTCAGCATCCCGTAAAAATTCTAAAAGTGCTTTATTCTGGTCAGTCAGTCCAGTATCTCTCTGCTCTTCTGTTCTTCTTGGACAGTAATGTTCTTCATGCCTACGAGCACTGAATGATCTGGTAAACATCTTCGTACAATATCTGCAGTGGAGCAGATGATGGTTCTTCTGGCGTCTTCTGGCAATATCCGATCTTGAAAATAACTTGGAACAGTATCTGCATTGAACTGGTAACATGTCTTCACTCGACGACGGTCAGGACTCAAATGAATTTATTTTCGTGCCAACACCCTTTTTATACCTTTCCCAACAGAAGTACCCGGATGTAGTATGAAGTACCCGGATGTAAATTCCAACTAGTATCCTCAAATAATATAATGTCAGGTATTCTTGAATACCGAGATGAGGTTAAGAGTCGTAGTAAATTATGCCTCATTGAGGGATTTTTAATGGTCCTCATAACCTCAAAATTCAATGAGGCTATGAGGGATAATAAATGAGGACTCATTGAGGGCTTTTACATAGCCCTCATGGCCTCATACGACAAAAAGGGATTCCACAGTCACAGGCGTTTTCTAAAATGGGATTCCATAGGATATACCTGTTGAATACTGAAATGAGGTTAAGAGTCGTAGTAAATTATGCCTCATTGAGGGATTTTTAATGGTCCTCATAACCTCAAAATTCAATGAGGCTATGAGGGATAATAAATGAGGACTCATTGAGGGCTTTTACATAGCCCTCATAGCCTCATTCGACAAAAAAGGGATTCCACAGTCACAGGCGTTTCCCAAAAATGAGATTCCATGGGATATGGCCATTAGATATAGGCTTTTATTATACACAGGGGAGATAACTCTGCATAGAGATTATGGAAAATCAAGCAATCTGATTGGTTAGTTATGAACAAGATAAATGAAACAACAAGAGTACACGGAATAGGGTCAGAACTAACAAGAATAGATCAGAAATTGCTAAATATAGTAATAATAAGGTAAATTGTTCCAACTAATAGGCTCTTCTACGTTACTGGAGTATACTCCAGAACAAAGGAACATGGCCAGATAGACGAAAGCTATTGCATATATAGATAGAAGCAGAGAATTCTGAAAGAATTCGAAATAGTAAAAGTGGGTGGATTTTGGTGATTTGGAAGGATTGTCGGATTGTTTGTGGTAATTAGATTTACTCTTCTACAAAGGAACACGCCCTAAAAACATAACCCGTCTTATTGCAGAAAAATTGGGTCACAAAGCAATCACGTGCTACCATAGAAACCAAGATGGCGGCCTCCAGTATACAAAATGGACGACGGAAACACGTATCACCTTAACAACACGCGCTGTGCATGCGCACTCACACCAGGTATCACTATGGAGATGGCGTCACAACATGGCCGCTCACGCGCGTTACCATGACAACACAACATGGCGCCACTAGGTCACGTGACATGACGTCACTTCCGGGGTCCCCCAACCTAGAGGTGAAACGTGCGAGCTATACTACTGGCCTTGATGCCTTACTTGGCGCAACTGATTTGTTTACAACGAAATCCTCCACCATTATGCGTCGAGCGCAATCGGGAAAATTGGCGTTACCACGCAAAAGGGAATTAATGATGTCAATAAGTACATAAGGATTAGGTATATGAAGAGAAATAAGAGAGTTGTGCATAAAATTCAACCCAAACTGAGATTCCGAGTCGAAAGCGGAGATTCTTCGAAGTGAGAGAAGAACGTTACGGCTTTCGCACTTGGGAAGCTTAGACGTTCCGATAGCTGAACAGCTGTCGGACTTTTCAACCTTACTAAACGGCGGTACAAGGGGTGGGGCCGGTGGAGAGTCCAGGTCAAATTGGTTGAAGGCACAATGTGCCACCAAGCTCATATTTGAGCAAGTCGGTGACGGTTAAATGTCTTTCTAAGGACACAAAGCAAGTGGGCGCGGGTCAGATGCCTTTACCCTCACAACCATGTAGAATTTCACCTGCCGAAAAAAGAATTACAAAAACATTTGCATCCTGGGTGCTATGTCGTTTCTTGATTCAATCCAGATTTCGAAATATTTTATTTATGAGACCTTGACCAGCTGAGGTGACTGTGTCACGACGAAATGACGATCTGATCGAGAAAGAGGACATTTTTGCGCTCTCAATACTGCAGTTGCTATTTTTTTTATAAATGCACAAAAAATCACACTCACACACTCGAAAATCAGTTGGGTTAAAAATCAATTGAAATCAACCTGGTTGAGTGAATAAGAACCCAATTGGGTTCATATTCACTCAACCCAGTTGATTTGGGGTGATTTTAACCCAAGTGATTTTAGAGTGCAGTTGGTATCAACCTGAGACCCCTTTCACCCCATTATGGAAAATCTTGATAATTTGCCACCACAGATAACACCTCCGGTGACTTGTGGATCACGGTCTGTCACCTCGCGTACTGAACGTCATAATTGTACTGTGGTGATAATAAGGTGTTGGAGAAGGCGAGTTTCATTGCATTGCTGCAAGCAAAATTATGCCAGCACGCCATTGATTGAAGAGCACAAAGGCATAATTGGAAATGTCGTGCTAATTGTTTTATGTTTGACTTCATTAGTTATGAGCTTGTTAGGGTACCCAATATACGGTTTTGTCATTTATCCACCATTAAGTCATTAGGTGATAAATTACATTTGCTACTCTATTGCAGTTCCACAATACAACATTTCATGTGGTAATTGCTGATAATTATTTAGAGAAGTGTATATTCATACACGAGCCAACAATGAGATAGACGCTCGATGAACAACTTCTATGCCGTCTTCTTCTAGGTTTATATCTATTGGTAGTATCAATAACTTTGATCGTTGGATTAATACATGTATTGACCCATTTGCCGGACAGTTACTCGACGCTGATCCTGGTTTCCTCCTGGAACTCCGACTTCCCCCCACCCGTAAAACTGTCCGACACAAAATGACTCTGGGAGTTGAAAGTGTGATTCGGCCCAAATAAATAAATAAATATGACGGGATCGTAGATATGGCGGTTGTAGCTACGCCATACCAACATTAATTAATTAAGTAAATTTGGATGGGACGAAGATATGGTGGTTGTGGATGCGCCCCACCAAGCATTTTGTCGAACACTTTGGGTTCTCTCCTTTCATCTTACTAACATGTACGATTGTCTGTTCGTGCTTAGAACTCCCAACGACCAACAAGAGACAAAGAGATACGAAACATATATTTTTTTAAATCCAATTTGAGACGGGACATCATTTCTTAACCTTTTGAATCCCGATGGCATATCAGTACAATGTGATAAGTTGGAAGAATCCACATTCCTTCGGCACGATGAAATATTGTTTAGTCTACCCCCTGACCACGAAAAAGCTAGTTTCCGTTTCAAAATACAATAGGTTAACTTGTGTGCGAGCGATGTTGTAAGATCTCCAATTCACCGATAAGCTAGCCATGACATGAGAGCCTATCGAAATCGCATTCCTCCCCCCCCCCTCCCAGAAAACGCACCCCAAAATAGAGAGTAAATAAAACAATAAGTTATTATTTTGGTGTCAACAAGAGGTTGAAGTTATATTTGGTGTTAGTAATGGGTCACGTTACGTTAACCCTTTACCCAGCGTAACGGTCAAAACCGGCCAGCGCTATTCACAAAAATCGCCAATTAAGTTCCATTATTTTTTTTCATTTTTGTCTCAAGAACATAGGTTATGACCCCTCGTTGGAACGATCTCGTCGAGCTCGTTCCAATGAGGGGTCATAACCTATGTTTTGGAGACAAAAAATGAAAAAAATGAGTTACTCAAGAATGTTTTTTGCAAGTGTCGTCTGCTTTTCATGTTAGGTAAAGGGTTAAGCTAAGAAAGCAAGTTTTTTGAGGATCCAGTTGCGTGGCATATAACTTACCAAAGACGACTTCTCGGGTAGTTGCGACCATTTGATAACGGACAGACAGAAGAGACATAAAATGTCAACGGCGTACTGCCACAGAGAAAACATCAACACAACCTAACACGCAATTAGTAATACAGGTCTATCAGAATGTATCATTCACCTGCAGTTCAGGGTACATCACATTTTGACAGGGTACACAGGGCTGCGTACCCTGCCATTTAAACAACCCTATCAGAATTTTATGGGCCACTCGCCAGCGGCTCATAATATATAAAATTCTAACAGGGTATATGGGAATGCGTACTCTGCCAAAGACCCGTGTAACGAATTTGTCATATTGGAAAGATATTTTAATCACCTTGAAACATTGACGAACAATATTTCAAAATGTTAGTTTAAACATATTTTATTTGCTCATAAAATAGCAAAAGGGATTGGAGTACAAGTCCTTACCAATCCCGTTTGCTATTTTCAAAATGTTGACAATATTTCAAAATGTTCCGAGTTCATTTATGTTATAATTAAACTTTTTTTCGGTTCATACGTTTTCAGATAAAACGATTGGCTCACACGATTCTGTTTTTCTCTTTTCATAACTCAATGAACCGAAAAAAACATAATTAGGTCCGCCCCCAGCCACGCCCCTAAAATACCAGTGTTTGGAGTTGCAACATGCATGGTGTCAAATCAATGGAAGTTAGAACACTGGCACGTTCTAAATGTGAAAAAGAAAAATAAATTTATATTACTAATTTATCACCATGAAATTATTCATAAAATATTTAAATGGCCGTGGTGGGTCAATTTTTCTTTTTCTTCACACCTGTATTTATTTGACATTTCAATTTTTACGCACACTGGGTGATCGTCTGCGTTCGTCGTTTTACCCAAATCGATTGTAAACAATGGCTGGTCACGACGAATACGGCAATTTTGACATTGCAAATTTGAATACGGCAATGTCATCTGGCTTTATATCTAACTCCACTTTTACAAACTGTGTTTTTCAGTTCTCGGGAAAGGGTCAAAACCAAAATACAATGTAATACTGATGGCCTACTTCCACCTACCACGGAACGTAACTTTTACGTGAAGTGAACAGTTGAATGAAATTTGAGGGAGGCGTGGCTTATGACGAATTTTGCATTACGCAAAACATTGGTCAATAAAAAATTTAATGACATAAGTGCATTTGACTTGGAAAGTGTGTCAGTTGCTACCTGCATTTCAATAATATGCGCCCTCTTTTATGCCAGAAAAATAATATGTCTACCAGTTTTAGTTCTTAAGTCTTCGTTCGCTGAAGTAGAGGACGACTAACACTATTTATTTATTTGGGTCGCGAACGTTTAATTATAAGGAATGATCGTTTCTTTTTGTCTATTTCTTGAGTTATGAACCCCAAAAAACAAAGTCCAAACATCGTGTAAATGGGCTACGCCCATTTACACAGTTTGGACTTTGTTTTTTATGGTTCATAACTCAAGAAATAGACAAAAAGAAACGATCATTCCTTAAATAATCGATCAACCTCGTTCCTTCCATACAATCAAGTGAAACTCCACTCTTTTGAATAACTTTCGAAGATTGTGTCTGGGTTTTAGTTAATCAATTAATCATGAAAAGTTTCAGTAGCAGAGTGATTATTAATTCTTTGTGTCAGCTCGCTTTAATTCCAATCTTATGATTCGCAAATGTTTTCATTCCTGCTTACTTTTTTACATTTCAAACCAAAAGTAGGTTTATTTTTTAACGCAATCGCCTTCTAAGTTCAATTTCGCAGCGGAATGCATCTTCCTTGACCACGTAGAATGTTGCCCGATTTTATGTATCCCAACAAAAATCCAGAATCCCAGATACTGGTACCTCGACAAGGGTACCAATCACAATACAACAATTTTCTTTGCAGTGTGGTAAACAGAAATACTAATAAAATCTCACAAATAATACATTAAGACTGCTTGACACTGATCTATATACAGGACCTTATTAACCCATGGTCGGGCCCCTAGGCTTTTAGGTACTTCGGCCTCCCCTCCGGCACTTCAATTTTTCACACCACTATAGCTAATAGTCTGACCCTGGTACGGTAGGCACTATGCCGCAGTACATATCCTTATATCCATTTTGCGGGTCTCCTAGAGAATTCTACTCACAACTTGACATATTATTTAAATAAGCATTAAAATAATGTACTGTATATAAATATATATATGGTATACTTATGAGAGTATATGTATATGGATAAATACATATGTACATGTATCGCTACGGCAAAGTACCTTTAACCACTGCAGCCCAAAGGCGCTGGTAGCTGTGCCTCAGCAAAAAAAAAAAAAAAATTGACGGCCCCCTGTCCCTGCAGGCCCCTAGGCTTCAACCTAGTCAGCCTTATGAATAATACGGCCCTGTCTCTATACAACCATATTACCGGACGTCAGCAAGATACGTCGGAACACAATCTGTCCCCAGACTTTAAAGATGGCTTCAGGTTTTCAAGTCAAGCAACGCCGTAAATCCTCTCACTGGTAACGCTTGACGACGTGAATATTTTTAACAGCGTAGAAAAATTTACACCGTCAAACATAAAACGAAAATCTAGCACAAAAACTAGAAACACGGTATCATATTTCTAATTTCGGCACTTATTTTTTGTCAATAATATCTAAAACACGTTGTAAATATTCAATTTACGAAAAAATGTGGACATCATCAGCATTCATTTTTCACAGACATCAAAGTACTTTCTTCAAAAAGCGATCGGCGATTGCGGGAAAAATGAAAATCTCCCAGAATTCTTTTTTTTGGTTGAGTATTGTGTATTTATAGTAACATTATCTCCCAATGATGGCGGCAGGTGAGACACTTTTCTTTTTGCGATCAATGAGCGTTCCAGCAATTCGGGTGTATAGCGATCAGTGTTGTGTGGTCCCGAACATAACATTTGACCGAGACTCTTTTAACTGTTCATCTTTCCGTTTCAGACGCAGGTAAAATTGAGCTATTTTCTTTAATTTAGCCTTGGCAGTGATACGAATGTAGGCTTTTTGGTTGGAGGTGGCTGCCACATTAAATCGGATATATATATATATATGCTGAAGTAGGGTTGATTACGACACGGAGCGCGCATTCTACTGTGTTCGGAATCTGATTATCCGGATTAAGTAGGCGCAAATATTTACTCAGTTATGTGATCGGGGTAATATGAAATATAACTCATTGTACATATGTATGGTAAGATAGAACACGCATATGCCTATTGTTTATGAATATATTATCATAATTTTTCCACATTACGGTACATTGTAACACATTGACCCTCTTCAACACTGTAGCCCAAATTTGCGATAATGCTTCATATAGATCTTAATTTTAAAAGCTGAAATGACAGCTCAATAAAAAAATTTGGAGAAAGATCAATTACTATTCTCAATCTGAGTGAAGTATAAGAGAGTGAAATAGCTATACTGATCGAGGTAGAGGACTTGGATGTCATAGGCTTAAGTGAGACTTGGTTAAGACATGAGGAACGGACAGACCAAGCAAAGGGGTTCGTGTGGATATGTGTAGGTCGAACTGAAAGCCAGAAAAAAGGTGGAGGGGCAGGCATGTACATAAAAGAGGATTTAAAACCGTCGTTGATCACAGATCTGGCAGTTGTCAGTACCCCGGCTGAGGTGTCCAAAGAAATTGGATGGGTAAAGGGTTATCTAAAACGCAAAGTGTTGGCATTGGGGTTGTGTACTATGCGGTGGAGGGAAGAAAACCTGAGTGGAATGACTCAATATACTCAAGACTCCAATATCACGGAATTAGAAAACAAGGGACTAGGTTTTATTCTGATGGGAGACTTTAATGAACACACAGGGGACTAGGACGAAGACATTTAGGGCGGGGACAAGAAAGTCAACAGGAACGGAAGGAAGCTGTTGAACTTCACAAGTGAGTCGGTCTGAAGATTCTGAACAGGGATGAGAGGTGTAATAGGAAATGGGCCTGGGAGAGGAAGGACAGAAGTACAATAATAAACTATATTCTCACAGATGTCGATTTATGGAGGGAGGTGATAAAGGTAGAAGTGGACGATGAGGGTAAAAGGGAGCTGAATATTGACGACAACTTGATTACAGTTACTATCAGGGGCAAGAAGAATCGAGTAAGAAACAAAGAAAGTTTCAAGGAGATTTGGGGACTCGGAAAGGATACTAAATTGGGCGAAGTTTGAACAAAAACTGAAACCAAAGCTTATGAACATACACGGGGGGGGGGGGGTCCAGGAAATGACAGATGTCATATTTGCGAGCCTAGTGGGGGCAAGGGAGGAAAATATAGGAAAGAATAGGGTGCCAACACGGGGCACAGAGTGAATGGCGAACTGAAAATGGCGACAAAGGGCAGAAAAGTCACATGTGCTGCGCACAGAAGGAGTAGAAAGCTCAAGGGGATGGAAAGCAACGAGGCCGGGGCAGTAAAAGAGGAATACCAACAAACAAGAAATATAGTGAATGAGATTAAAGACGATAGTCGGAGAGTGCGAAACTGCAATCTCATAAGAACCATAAGAATGACAGGGGGTTCGAGTTCGAACGCATTCTGGAAATGGGGGAATGAAAGGAACAAAGCTAGAAATTCACAGAGTATTAAGGTAGAGGGCAGAAATACAGACGATCAAGACCAAACCGCATCAGAACTAGTGAAGCACTGAGAAAAAGTAAACGATAAGCTCTGGGGCATGGGGAACCCACGGGAGTGCCACAATGAGGTAGAGGAAAATTTATCGAAACTATGTATGCGGCGAAATAAAAACGGAGGAGGTACTAAAAATGTTCTCAAAATTAAGGAGCGGAAAAGCGGCAGGGATGGACGAAATTCCCAATGAGTTTCTAAAAAATGGGGGATAGAAACCCAGTAAAAGCTTAACGGCCTTATTCAATTTAGCCATAGAAAAAACAGGAGGTTCCAAAAGAGTGGAGAGAGAGAGCAAGGTTACATTTATACACAAGAAGGGGGAAAGGATGTGTTGGACAATTATCGGCGGATTTCTGTCAGTAGCGACATTGGAAAAGTTTTCTGCAAAACCCTGTATGGGAGATTAGAGGAGGTGATCGAGGCGAATGTTTTTTTTTTGGAGAGATTCAAAATGGCTTCACGAAGGGAAGGAGAGTCACTGACAATCTTTTCTCGCTATCCCAAATGATATAATCCGCGAAAGCCCAAAAGAAAAAGGTATTTATGGCGTTTTGGATGCTACAAAGGCATACCATAGAGTAAGGAGGGAGGTTGTGTGGCGATAGCTTGAGGCCATGGGCTTGGGGTGGGGGCGAGTTTGTTGGAATTCTGAACGAATTATATAAAGATTTACAAAGTGAACTTAGCCTGGTTAACATAACTACAAAACGTGTGCCTATGGAGATAGGCCTACAGCAGGGGGTGTATCCTTTCACCAATTCTTTTTGCATTGTACATCAATGATTTAGACGATGAACTTCTGCATAGCGACGAGGGGGTAGCAGTTGGGGACTTCAAGATCCCAGGGTTGTTTTTGCAGACGGCATGGTGCCAGTATCCGAAAGCGAAGAGGAGCTAGCGAAAATGCTGGCAATTGTTGAGAGATATGGGAACAAATGGAGACTCGATCTAAATGAAAGCAAAAGCAAAGTTATACCCGTGGGTTGTAAATTGGATCATACTCGAAGGTGGAGAGTGGAGGAGTTCTGTATTCCGGAAATAACAGCAAACTGCTTAGTGCAGGGGAGACAGGTGACTACGAGTATTTGGGAGGAAATATAAAAATCACGGGAAGAGGCATCTACTGAAACCGCACGTATAAACTAATTGTGAAGGGAAATCGAATCCTTAATTAATTAACCAAATGAAACTAAAAGTGAGAAACAGTTTCAATAAGGTTTTCGTGGGGAAAACCGTTTGGGAAATGTTAGGTCTATCAAGTATAACATATGGTACGGAAGTGGTACCTCTGAACCAAACGGCTTTAAAGAGCTTGGAAACCCTGCTGAACGATGCAGGCCGATGGATAACGGAGTCGAGTAATGCCGCAGCACTAGAAGAAAACAGGAGGGGGGGGGGGGGGGGGGAGCTGGGGTGGATGAGGATCAATGACAGGATAGAGTTATTGAAATTCTATTATCTTAACTATTTGGTAAATCTCCCCGACAGCCGATGGTGCAAAGTAATGTTTCAGAATATTTAGAATTCAAAAACAAAGACAGGGTGGATGGTCCAAGTGCGGGAGTTAATAGAGAACTACTCACTAGAGATTTTGGACTTGGAAATAGGGACAATCTGGAGGATGGTAACCTCAATTGACGAGAGGTTATTCAAGCTGGGGTCGAGGTCCCTGCAGCTGAGGGGGGAAATTGGGAAAAAAACACTGAAAAGGAATGCCAGATGTGTAATTTAGGCGTGGTGGAGACCCTGGAACACTTTCTTCTAGAATGCCCAAAATACTAGTCTAACAAAATAAGATTCACTAGGAGTATAATGGGGAAGTGGGATGGGAGAAAGAAGGACATTTGGTTAGTGAGTGATACAAAGGAGAGGGTTAATATGCTTATCGGAGAGATTGGGAAGAATGGGGCACGGGATGTTATCAAGCAGTTCGTCTCCGAGTTTTGGGAGGAGAGTCGAAGCGTGGGAATAGGGAGGCAGTTGGGTGTACTGGTGAAACCAAGGCCTTCTCACATGAGAACCGCGACAAATCAGCGGCCGGCCGAAGTGTTATTGTTACTATTAACTTACATACCCTAATAATTAAAAATGACCTCTTCCATTGTGTATCGTTGAAGTGAAAGGGAAGATACGATTCTGTGAAAGGGGCGCTGAAATGTTTTAGTTAATTTGGTTTTCGAACATTAGCGCTTTCATACCGAACCGATTGATGTTTGATGTTTGAAGGTATGGTTGTCTTGACAGGCATTCCTGGTAGCGGAGGTGCACTCATAGAAATTTAGTTATTTGTGTTTGTACTCAATTGTACTATATTCAGCACTCTTTAGAGGAGACTCAACTTCCACCACAGACATGTGCTACCAGGTCATGTTTTAGGGGGTAAACCAGAACTTTGTTATCACAGTAAACAAACACTGCTCCAGTTTTCGCAGTTCCCGAATGGAAAGAGCTTTACCTTTTGTTCATGAAAGTGTCGAAGTTGTGTGCCGCGTACCAGTATTTGGACCGCCCGGTGGCCTAGGGTGTTTGTCTCAAGTTTCTGTTTTCGGTATTATGGGCGACAACAGCAATGTACATGTTTTCGTTGCGCAGTTGGGAATGTTTAAAACATCACAACTGAAGAGTTGACCAACGTCGTGACAGTATTGTGATCAAATGCGGACAATGATTTCAACCGGATCATGAAAGCGTCGCGATCCAGTCGAAATTCCCTATACGCTTTCCTCCCGTGTCTCTGTTGAATCACACCTCTCGGAACAGAAATGTGAGAACTCGGATTCTCAGAAACATTTTCTTTTTCTTGATGCGTTCTTGATTTCGCAGTATTTTAATTAGAAAATCGCGCCCACCGGGATAACCATTGTGCAAAAATATGTGCCCTTAACCCTTTGCACAACGTAACGGTCAAAACCGGTCAGCGCTATTCTCAAAAAAAATAGTCAATTAATTTTCATTATTTTTTCATTTTTTGTCTCAAAAACATAGGTTATGACCCCTCATTGGAACGAGCTCGACGAGCTCGTTCCAATGAAGGGCCATAACCTATGTTTTTGAGACAAAAAAAAAAATGAAAAAAATTAGTTATTCAAGAATTTTGTTTGCAAGTGTCGTCTGCATTTCGTGTTAGGTAAAGAGTTAAACACCAATAAATAAATAAATAAATAAATAAATAAATAAATAAATAAATAAATAAATACAAGGGTTCACTGAAGATAGTGTGTATAATATGGGTATAAAAGAACTTATTCCCATTCAATCAGCTCGTTTTGGTGCAATTACAAATATTTGTTCACACGAAACAACCACTTTTCTGTACCAGTTTTGTTTCTCCGTACTCGGCAGCTCACGGACAAACTTTTTTGCAATCATTAATATGTTAATTTGTAGAAAAAAGAGGCACCCTTTGAAAAAAAACCCGTATCAGCACTTGAAAAGTGTGTTCAAAGGCCACAACATGAATGCGTGAACAAAAAAGATATTCTGCGGTGGAGAGAAGCATTGTGCAATCAGAAATAGTAAATAAAGCTAACATTAATCGTAAACCCAGTTATTGTAATAAAAGGTTTTTCTATGCACCAAAGCTCAAAAGAATTACAATGATATCCCTTGAGCGGAATTAATTATTCAAGTTGGTTGCGGAAGCCATTTGAATGGCAGTTTTGATTTAGCTCTTTGTAGGAAACACACGCAGATGTTATCGGTAATGGCGCTAAATGTTGTATCACATCTTGCACTAACACATATACAATGAATTCAGTTTTACATTATGAAATAATTTTGTTAATCAAACTGGTCCACGTGAAATAGAAATCACGAAGTAGAGTGGAACGTTTAAATTTTATGTCAAGTCTCGGAACTATGGGAATTACAGGAAATAACTTCCCATGAAAGGCAGGTATAACCCGACCTTTTCTCAATATCTCCGCTAACCACATCAGCATAACATTCTGTAGGTTCCAGTGGATGAAGTATATAGACGCTGATCAGCATCGGCTGTTTTCCCCAATCAACTTCATGCGACCTGATGGTCAGGACCGCCGAGAACGAGGATGGGCCCGGGGGAATGTATAGAAGGGCGTTACGGATCCTGCAAGCGTCGAAGGTGCGAAGCGATAAGCGGAGGTCTGGGGGGGGGGGGGGGGGTCTTACACCAGAAATCTTTGTTAAATTAGTGCTAGGAGAAGCACTTTCCTGACAACATCTACTCAGTTATTTCCATTCAATTTTATCTAACTGATTACCTGTATTTATGTGTGTATGGTGTATTTTTTGTCCAAAGATAATTGTAAACATCACGATGCAGGAAAGACCGGTGGAAAACCAACAAACTGAAACAAGTGGTTTTCATATGAATGGAACCTGGTCAGTTATGTAACTAGGTACTCGTGCCACCTTCACCACCGTCGGAGGCCCGTATCAAAAGCCTTCCCACGACTTTCACCTCAAACGTATCGATAGGTCATGCTACACTTTTTTAAAACACAAAAAATCATACCTTTTGGCCCCGGTGCAGTTGTGTCCCTTACCCCTCTCGGCGCTAGTGCTGATGGTAGAAGAAAATATTTCACCTTCGATAGCTTTCGATAGAAAAATCTCACTCAGGCGAGCAAGTATTTGCGTCGTATCTCGTGTCTCTCGCAAGTATCTGTCCATTCTCCCGAGACTTTTCTCTCTTACAGGGACAATCGTGTTGGATTGATTAAATTTTATTTTTCTACAACTCAATTATCTTCACATGACCTGACGAGGAGCGAAAAATATTTCAACTACCGATAGAAAAAAAACTCGCCCGAAGGATCAGGTATTTTCGTCATTCCTTTTGTCTCATCCAGATATCTGGTCCCTCTAACGAGACGTTTCTCCCCCGCATAGACAGTCATGTTGACTTGTTTAAATGTTTCCATTCTACGACTGAATGGTCCTTTCCATTTGCGGATTTAGACGGTGTCATCAGTGTCATGTGGTACAATATTTCTTTTCCATATTTGTTCCTCAGTTTAGCTGCTCAGCAATTTAGCGTTCAATGTTTCTAGTAGAATCACGGTATGCTGATAAATTCGCTGAATTTCGGTCAGAGATATCACAAGTGCAATTTTCCTCAACTGCCAACAGCCCTTCAATGTATCATATATCACACCATACCTTTGTTTTAAAGCACATTTGGTGTGACATATCATTGGAATAGGCTGAATGAGCCGATTCCAATCATATGTTACATCGAATGTGTTGTTAAATTCAAATTCCACGTGGATTTGTTCTATCCCATGGCACAGGAACTAATGAGAGCTGGAGTACATTAATGGCGAGTTTACAATAGTGAAGGCTTTCTAAAAATCTGTATTAATTGGATCAGAGTTATGATCTTCAAGCTTTTCAGTCGTTTGGTACTTGCATCTATATTCGATGGTTTCACTATCAAGTGCAACCAACCTCTAGATACGGCTCTGCTTTGTCTACGTTCTCGGTTTGTCGTTTTGAGGCGAGCGATAGACCTCGCCTTCTCTGGTCCGCCTGATTTGAAAAGGAGAGCGACAAATCCCGACCAAGAAAAAAGCTGAATAATCTTGGGTATGCGCAGAGACGTGTTTGCACAGGAAATAAATGGAAACATACCGACTCTCTTTTAACCCCTCCGGGTAATTTTCCTGAATTTTTACAACACTCCAGACATTGTGAGTGCTGCGGCTTAGTGTGGATTTCTAGTCAAATTTTGGCTGCCTCTAGAGGCAGCCAAAACTTGACTAGAAACCACTATCAAGGTAATTCGACTACTATCAAAAAACCTCATCTTAAAGAAGATCAGTTTATTTGCGGTATATAGATTACAAACAATTAATACAAACAATGCAATAGTATATACACTGCATGGAAATGGCATAGCCCAATTGACTGTCTTCCCGTTATATTCCCTTTTCGAAGAGCTCAGATAGATGTCTTGACTGCAAAGTTACCCAGCACTGTTACGATTTACTCTTCACCCTTGAATACAGGAAAAAACGAATGTTGTGGGTGGTGCGACAAAGTTATTCGCATCTTCCACCATTTACACCTGTTTCTGCGCGATAGCCATGAACATCATACTGTGCAAATACTCAGTTCGCCAGACCAAAACACACAATCACGAAAAATGGTATGTTCGCAACGAACTGTTGCGACAGAATGGTGCACAGCGAATGTATTCCGCATTCTGACCTTCTTGGTTTATGTAAAATGCCCAGTTCTGAGACCATAAAGTTAGTCAAAGTCTAGTAAAGGACGTTTGATTAACGACACCCAAGGAATGGTATTAAAGAAAAGTCCATGGCACAGAGGTTCCCCACAATTATAGTGAGGCATACAGGGGGCAGTCACCCATCTGAATCGTTTCCCGGGAGGGCATTAGTCGCTTTCCGGTGATTTTCCATACGACATCATGCCTTCGTTCTATCGACTCAATACTTTGAATCAGGCGCGTAGCCAGGATTCTATAATAGGGGGTGCCCAAGCCAGTTTTTTTTTTTTTTGGGGGGGGGGGGACAAACATGAAATTTGGAAGGCCGTTGGGTGTGTTCGGGGCTTCCCCTATAGTCCCAACTAGGAACCCTCGGTCGTTACTTCCTCCTCCCAATTAACGGAAGTGGGAGGGGCTGTAACGACCGAAGGCTCCTAGTTAGGACTAAGCCTCCCCCAGAAAAAATTGCAAAATTGAGTTCTCTGAGAGTGTACATGAGGCAATTGTATCGTGTGTAGCCCAAAATTGAAGACCATTTTAGATTTCCGTGTTATATGAAACTGGCATTGGGTCAATGTTTTGGTCGGGTTTTTTTTAGGGGTGGGGGGCAGCAAGAATTTTAGGGAAGGCAAGTCGTCCCCTGAGTTCCAATGTGTTGTATGTGCCAGTAGGCACATAGAACACTTTGGAACTCAGGGGACGAAGTGTCTACGCCGCTGCTTTGAATAGCATGTCTCAATTGTGAAAATCAGATAAGGGTTAGAATAAAAAAGATCATCACCGGGATGGGTAGATTATGGCCAAAGAACTCGGGACTCGAGTGGATCATTGAGGATAAAAAAACAACGGTAACAGCGCGAACTGTTTATTCGCCTTGAGCTTTTAGGTGAGTGGATTTATACCCTATGTTTACCTATGTTATTCGATCGGGGTTACATTGTGTTGAAGACGTATTACTCATAAACTGATAAGATATTCTCAAACATGTATTTACAATATATACGTCGAAAAGCCTCAGGTTATGTGCGGCTTTTGAAAAGAATAATTTGCTTATTCATGTGTAGTCCCATCACCTCCTAGACCACCCTTAAAATTTTGCATTTCACAGGGTATTTTCTTACAAAAATGATGTAAACCACAGTCCTGCCGATTATGGTCGGAGCTGTGTCAAGGATATGTGCTAACGTCATTCTGGTTTGTATCCGGATCGTGCCAGGGTGGAGTTTACAGTACTAGGAAAAACTTTGTACTAGGAGTTTACAGTACGGCCACAGTGGAATGGACGCTGTCCAGTGGAAGCAATATTTCCATGGACACAATAATATTAGATTCCAATCACTAATTACAGGAATAATCATCAAAAAATTAATTAATGAAGCACCGGGTTGTATCCGGTGCTTCATTAATTAAAATATTGCTGTTGGTGAGTTTTATTACCTCGTGAAGGCATGCGTGGACATCACTGCCCACGCATGGTTTACGACCAGTCCACGGCGGCTGTGCTGTATTTGGAGTCATTTCGGCCAATTTTAAACACTAATACTTCTCAAGTCCTGGTATGGTACTACTAGAATACGCAGGCAAGAATATGCCTTTCATTATTCATAGAGTTTCACACGTACAGGAAGAAAATGTTACGATAAAATATTATGACACAATGCACATTTTCCACCTTAAGGTTTGCGATACTCTCGCCACGTTTTTGTTATCGACCATTGGCATCCAACCACCGCACTGTCCAGATTCTCATATTACCCCCCAGCCCAGAGTTCTCGACTGGTAACGTCTTGTAGAATTCAATTCAATTCAGTTTATTTCACAGCATACAAATACAAACATGAGGTGAAAAACAAAGTTACAAAATCATAGACAGCTGTATACTGTGGGGAATGACAGTCTTACGACTGTCTTATTGTCATCACCTGGACAGTCTAATAATGTGAATTAAAAAAACCGAATGGCAAATGGCAAATGTTAAAGTTAAATAAAATATATCTGGACAGCAAGTAGAATATTCATTACAGACAAAAATAGGGCGGATCTGTTTCGTATTTGTAGTGAGATTCAATGATAATGCATCCTACAGTCCTATAGGGCTGTAGGATTAATTATCACTGGAACTCACACCACCACTTGTTCATTTCGGTGTATTTTTTATTAAATGACAAATTGACGCATTAATCTTTACAAACCAGAATGAGAGAGTAAAATGTGGTGGGTGTTCTGAAGATGAACTATTGTATACTGATTATATTCCGTCAACTTGTACTTGGAGATGGTGTGGGTGGGGGTGGTATGGGCGCCAGTCGAGTTCTGATCGGAATTCGACGCTGTTGTGGGCTGTTTGTTTAACCACTTTTGTAGAAAATTGCGCTCAGACAACCGTTCATACAATCTGATGTGCCTTTACTTACAAAGATATACAGGTATTTTTTCCAGTCGCCGTTATAGATATTCCAACCAATAAGAATTTAATTCGCCTTGAAAACATCAAGATAGTAAGATAATTTGTGGAACTATCCAGGGTTATCATAACACAACAGCTGTGGTGAGTCTTCGTTTCTGATTATAATATCATCAAAATGTCGATCACATCAAGTCTCAACTGAGCAACATTTCTGGCCTTGATTCACAGAAAATGAATCGTTATGACTTTTTTCAGATTCAATCGTCCGGAATATATCAATTGATCGGAAAAGCCTCGACCTTTCAATTCCAAGTCCAATGATCTATTCAGAGAGCAACAATCACAGTTCACCTTTAACCGAGGGCTAAATATTTGTCTAAGAGAACTGTAAGAAAGTTATGTGAAAGTTATGTGAGCAACTTCAGAGTAAACAATCTGGCGGTCGGTTTTTAAACAAGTGGATGAATCTAAATTTGGAAATACCTTGTCAGTTGAGTGTATGTATAAAACAATCACGTTATTGTCAAGCTTCTCGGTGGCGATAATATTTGAGATTCGAATCTGTTTTTACAGTAATTTGCAAGTTTTTTATTCTTCACAGGAAAAATAAAAGTGCAATTCTCACCTTCTAGACTTTTATATTAAATAAAAAGGCAGTGTCTTTATTATATGTCACGATGCGCGCACTGTTGATATAATGAACAGTAAAAAAAGGTTAAAGAACGTCAGAAGGTATCCGGACAAAATACACTCGGACAAAATACCCTTAGGACATAATACCCTCAAAAAAATACCCTTAGGACATAATACCCTCAATGGGTAGAACAAAATACCCTCGGACAAAATACCCTCAGACTATATAAAGTTGGATTTTTGGTGTTGGAGGGGGTGGGGGGGGGGGGGGGGGGGGCGGGGTAATTGCATCTAAGGCACTAGCCGATGTTTTGTTTGAAATAACAAGTACCAATATTTTTAATTTTTTTTATTAACCCCTTTACCTAACGTAACGGTCAAAACCGGCCAGCGCTATTCTCAAAAATCGCCAATTAATTTTCACTGCTTTTTCATTTTTTGTCTCAAAAACATAGGTTATGACCCCTCGTTGGAACGAGCTCGTCGAGCTCGTTCCAACGAGGGGTCATAACGTATGTTTTTGAGACAAAAAGTTAGTTATTCAAGAATTATTTTTGCAACTGTCGTCTGCTTTTCGGGTTAGGTAAAGGGTTAAACTAAATAGATATGAAGCACAATACCAATGGCAGATGGCAATTGAATATGAAACACAATATAAATGGCAGATAGCACAGAACATGAAACAAATATGAGGGTATTTTGTCCGAGGGTATTTTGTCCTACCCATTGAGGGTATTATGTCCTAAGGGTATTTTTTTGAGGGTATTATGTCCTAAGGGGATTTTGTCCAAGGGTATTTTATCCTACAATCCATCAGAAGATGGTGAAAATACCATTTCTTATTTTTAAACTGGTTTCAATAGAGAATAATAGCCAAACGTTCAAACGGATTGTGAAAAAATGTAAAAAGCCAGCTTCTGTATTTTTATACTACTCTACAAGAAAATGCCTGATGTTTGAGAAATTACGCGCATATCGATGAGACAAATTCGCTAACATTTCAAAATTTTAACTTTTATCTGAAATCTGAAATTCAAATATCCTTAGAGTAAAATTTACTGACATTTTGGGGAAATTATGAGGAGCTAACTTTCCTTGTAAATCTCTTCCAATGATGAAAATTGTCAGCCATGTTCATTGTCTATGAGCTTTAACCCTTTAACTAACATGAAAAGCAGACGACACTTGCAAAGAAAATTTTGAACAACTATTTTTTTTCATTTTTTGTCTCAAAAACATAGCTTATGACCCCTCATTGGAACGAGTTCGTTCCAATGAGGGGTCATAACCTATGTTTTTGAGACAAAAATGAAAAAATAATGAAAATTAATTGGCGATTTTTATGAATAGCGCTGGTCGGTTTTCACCGTTACCTTGGGTAAAGGGTTAACGTGAGGTGACCCATTACTAACACCAAATATAACTTTTAAAATTTTTAAATAATGAAAATTAACTGACGATTTTTGAGAGTAGCGCTGGCCGTTTTTACCGTTACGTTGGGTAAAGGGTTAAGCAATAACGGTTATTACCGTAATATTTACGGTAGAACTAACGATAACTGGTTGCCAATACTCCTACCGTAATTTTAATGACAGTTTGTAGACGTTTAGTGTGTTCTACAATAAAACCACAACAACGATCAGATGTGACACTTTTTTTCAGAGTTGACTTTGTGAGGTTATCGATTCTTCAGCTGACACAGGCAAAGTCTTCGGCATGGTGTTTAGAACGGAGACAGCCCAATGATTGGTGCCGCAGTTCAACGAAGTTCCCATGCACACTGTTTTTATATAAATGCCAACTTTTCAGACCCATCCAGTATATATATATGGGGCAAGGGCAAACTTTTTGGTGATCTGACCCGGATCATAACCTCTGACGTCATTTACATAGATCTTATTTCTCTATCAAACCATTTAAGATCCAGAAAAAAGTGAACAAAGAATTTTATATTGTGTTTGCAACTTTTTCATTAACCATACGAACCCGACATAAAAGAGGACGTTAATAATATCCAAATCTAGTGCGTAAACGGGAAAATACCATTTATATGATTTCTGAAGCAGAACAGCTTCAAGAGGTATACTGACAAATTTAATTAGTGCATCCATTAATGTTTAGCTTTTGTTACTTTAGACCTATTTTAATTCGAATTTTTAAAAGTACAGAATTTTTTTTTTCTTTATGAAGAAAATTAACTTTTAATTTTTTTTCAGATGAAACACGGGAAACTGCTGGAGTCAAATGACTATCCACTGGAAGGGGAGAAAACGAAAATACCACTTTTTCTTTGTATAAACTTCTTAGTAATGATAATATTCAAGTAGTATGCACATTTTTCTTTTGTTCCTCATGCATATCTGAATGGAACTAAAAAACACTCTTTATCGAATTATGAAAACGCAAGTGCTTTTTCTATCTATTAAACACTACCTGCCGAACGTGTGTGGTATATTTGCTGAAATGTGCCCCAAAACAAAGGAGCACGTGTACTTCCAAAAACATGAAAGAGAATAGAGAGAAAAATCAAATAAAATCTGAAAACAAATCGCTCAGGCATGAGAACTGGGAGCAATGATGTATTGAGTTCCCCACTTTGTACTGCATAATTTATATTCTTCTCTCATTCGATCTACCTGAATCATTTGCAATAACGTTGTAGTAGACATTACTGAAGTTCTCACAAAAATAATCAATAGTATACAAAAGGCGACAAGGATCGAAAGAGAAAGAAAACCAGATCACGTGAAAAATATGGCATGAATAATTGAAATACATGTACAAGTGCGCGTGGAGTTAAAACCAATGCGTTCACTTTGCATTGCAAAATTTAAAAGCATTTCCTTCTTTGGTTGAAAGATATTACACATGTTGGTGTTTCTCGGTTTGGTGATGTTTTAATGAAGCGGAAATATGGCCATTTAATTATTAAACCGGAATAACGATTATTAACGCCTTGACTCATGTAAAGTAGTATCCTGTCAGCGCCATTCACAAAAACAATCGCCATTCACCTTTCATTATTTCAAAAAAATAGTTTATGACCTCATCATTGGAACGAGCTCTTTGAGCTCATTCCAGTGAGTGGCCATAAGCTATTTTTTAGGCAAAAAAT
This sequence comes from Pictodentalium vernedei, assembly GCA_031216915.1. Classification (NCBI taxonomy): domain Eukaryota; kingdom Metazoa; phylum Mollusca; class Scaphopoda; order Dentaliida; family Dentaliidae; genus Pictodentalium; species Pictodentalium vernedei. Next base: position 507,513,367 of record CM062297.1, on the reverse strand, counting down.
GGAAATTTTGTTGTTCAAGAATTTTATACGAGTGTCGTCTGTCATTCATGTTTATAAAAGTTTATTGATTGATTTATTTATTTATTTATTTATTTATTTATTTATTTATTTATTTATTAGTGTTTAAGGTCACATATTTCTGCACAATGGCTTATCGTGATCACAACATGGACATACCGTCAGTCCAGCCAATCGTTTATACTCATGTTGCCTATTTTAGAGGACTTCTACTCCATGCACAGGTTACCAGGTCATATTTTACCAGAAATACAGAGCTTGTTTACCACAGTAAACAAGCGCTGCTTCACTTCCAGGGTTCCTACGAGGGTAGGTAAAGGGTTAAATGATAACTAAATGTTGACGGGTTTATGAAGCAGCCATGACTGGATTTGATGACAAATTCATAAAAACACGTGGTCAGAAAGTTTATTGAGTTTACATGTAAAAGTTGGATGAAAGAACAAAATTGTACCCATTCTGATGACAAGATTTGCTGCCTTGGGCAAGAAGTTCAGTCTGTCACACATTGGGTACGATGTGAGCGATGCGTTAAAGTCATAGTTAAGGAATATTTTGTCTCGTTTTTCAAATTTGATACAGGGTAAAAATTTGAGCTCTCCTTTTGAACAAAAATAATCGTTATTTCAATGACTAAGGTGAAACGTCCAAGCACTGAATTATAATTTTGTTTCAATGTATCATTTCGTCAACATTATAACCCATTGTTTCATGTTTCGATTCGAATACTTGTCTTATTGTAGACATAGTTTGTGTTCGCTTCGCAGCAAGCCTCAAGGTGCAGATATTGCACTGCGTCAAATTTGTACTTCAGAAAAAAAATCATTTATCACTCAACGTATCACTCGCATTCCGTGCAGTGTGTGTAGGAACCTTTAACCCTTTATCCAACGTAACGGCCAAAAACCAGCCCCAGCGCTATTCACAATAATCGCCAATTCATTTTCATTATTTTTTCATTTTTTGTCTCAAAAACATAGGTTATGACCCCTCTTTGGAAAGAGCTCGTCGAGATCGTTCCAATGATGGGTCATGACCTATGTTTTTGAGACAAAAAAATGAAAAAAATTAGTTAATCAAGAATTTTTTTTTGCAAGTGTCGTCTGCTTTTCATGTTAGGTAAAGGGTTAAAAGACTCTCACTGCAATCAGAAGAACGAGAATTTGAATATCACGATTGGTAACTGTTGCCAAAGGTGTCATATTTCGCACTTCCCGAAAAGCCATTCCATGAAATTTTCGAGTTTTAACATTCAGCTGATAAAACCATGTGGTAGCCTGTAAGTCTGAACTGATCGCCTAACCTTCTGTTCTGTGGGGATCTAATGTGGATCTTTGAGATATTTCTTGGCAAAAACGCCCAAAATGGAAGAACGTAAAATAATAATAAAAAACAATGACATTTTCAGCCCACTACTCGGCAATTTCGACGAATCTACACGTTAGTCCTTTAGAGATTTTTATTTTCGGAGTTTTCTTTTCTCAAAAGAACCAATGTATTTGCTTTTTTGCATGAATAGGTTTCAGTCCTCAGTTGGACTAATTGCAAAAGCAACCAAGTGTATGTTGGAAAAGTACGTTTTATTTATTTTGTACTTGGTCTGTTTTTATTGGGAGCAATTTAGTTTGGAGGGGAAGAATAACAAAGAACATCCCCGAGGTAAAAAACATTAACCCCGTAAACGGGAGAGGCCAATTTACGAAACAGTTGTCACCATTTGATCAAAATACATTGTGTGTCACATTTGGATGGAGGAAACCCCGACTCAATTCCTATATCAGGCTGTCGAGTCAGTTCTACAGTTACAAGTTTGGAACCCCAGAAGTTTATTTACTGCAATTTATATTTTGATTTTTCATATATATATATTTCGTGTCATTCAGTGTTCATGTTGGACCTAAACTGTTTGATGTCACCTTTTAGCCATTCTGGATATTTTAGTGCCAAACAAAATGATTTAGGGCAAAAACGCTAGAGATGGAAGGGAGTATACTTAGCTGTCTGATCCAAATACACTGATCGAGTTTTGAAAAATGATGTGGCAATTATTCCAGTTATTAACGTTAATTGATCACCGAAAAAATCGGACAGAACACAAAAGTTCTGACGAAATCGTCGGAAGGTGAAAAAGGGCGGTCTCCAAAGTTACATCTAATGCCACTGATTCAATTAATGGTTTGAATTATATCGGTACATATACCTGTTTTTGAATTCAGATGTTACTATTAATTCACGTGGGATCGCGGTGGCTCAGCGGTAGACTGTTGGACTTCTATGCTAGAGGTCCCGAGTTCGATCCCCGCCCGGGACGACCCGCGTTGTGTCCTTGGACAAGGCACTTTATCCCGGTTGCCTACATGGGGACACGATGACGCCGTGTATTAAGGCGTACTGCACGTCGATGGTGCACATGTCTTCAACCGCTGTAACCCTGCTTGAGCGGAGCTTGAACAGAGTTAGAATGTTGAGAAGCTGACAGTTGCTCGTCGACGCTCGGTGGTTCTCTCCGGGCACTCCGGCTTCCTCCACACGTAAAACTGTCAAGGTCACGATTAGCCATTGTGCATAAGTATGTGACCTTAAACACCACTAAATAATTAAATAAATAAATAAATAAATAAATAAATAATCCACTGGGCTTAGCATATCGCGAGTCTCAACAAAAGGCTGCATTTATTTAGATAAATACTTCATACCGTCGCGAGTGACTCGCGACGGTATGAAGTATTTATCTAAATAAATACAGCCTTTTGTAAAGTTGATAACCAACTAAGTTTTATTGAAGAAAAAACAATCCCTCATTACCACTCACTGACAATAAACGTTGAAAGTTTTTCCGAGGCCTTATTGATAAAAGCAATAATAACATATTTTTTTCTGTTTCGTTATCGACCGTACTCTTCACTGCCGCAATGTCCTCCTTCATTTATTTATTTAATTATTTATTGGCGCTTAACGACACTTTCGATAGCCAGGGTCACCTCGTGTCTGACAGTCTTACGGGTGTAGGAAGCTGGAATACCCGCGGAATACCACCGAGCAACGGCGAACAACTGTCAGACTCCCCAACGTACTAACTCCGCACAAGCCGGGTTAGCATTGGTTGAAGACAGGAGCACCATCGACGTGCAGTACGCCTTAGTATACAGCGCCATCGTGCCCCCACGTGGGCAATCGGGATTAAGTACCTTGGCCAAGGACACAACGCAGTTGGCCCTATTTAATCAGATAAATAGTCCATATCGTCGCGAGTGAGTCAGAGTCACTCGACGCGAGTCACTTATTGAAGAAAAAGCAATCCCCTATTACCACTCATTCACTGACAATTAACGTTTAAAGTTTTTCCAAACACTTTTTTTCTGTTTTTTCATCGATCGTACTCTTCACTGCATCTTTATTTATTTATTTATTTATTTATTTATTTATTTATTTATTTATTTATTTATTAGCGTTTAACGGCACTTTCGATAGGCAGGGGCACCTCGTGTCGGACAGTTTTACGGGTGTAGGAAGCCGGAATACCCGCAGAATACCACCGAGCAACGGCGAACAACTGTCAGACTCCCCAACGTACTAACTCGGCACAAGCAGGGTTACCATTGGTTGAAGACAAGTGCACCATCGAGGTGCAGTACGCCTTAGTACATAGCGCCCCCACGTGGGCATTCCGGATGAAGTGCTTTGCCCAAAGACACAACGCAGTTACCACCAGCTGGCGGGGATCGAACCGTAGATCTTTCGGTTTGAAGTTTCATGCCGTAACCGCGGACCCACCGCGCTCCCAAACTCTTTCCTTCACAAGTGAAAGAAACTTTTTGGCTGCTACAATTTTAGCAAACGAAAAGTTTTGGGTGCCAAATCAAAGGTTTTAGGGCAATTGGCTAAATTGCCACCCGATAGCGTTTGCACTGATGTCCTATCATATGATGAATCGGGTTAAAAAAAAGTTCGAAAGTATTGAAGGATCGACCAGTAAATACTGTTTAGCCTGTATCCAAAGGATGTAGGTTAACCATTTCAACACTGGCGCCCTGGAAGGAGTCATTTCAGTCAATACTGTCAACGGAGAAATGGGCGAAACCATCCTGGTTTGTTGGGAGGTTCAGTAACAATTTAATCCACCAGCTCAGTCGAGCTGTTGGATTAAATTATTACTGAGCCGAGCTTCAGATTTTTTGCTCTTTGTATTGTCTGCTCGTCCACTGCCCTGTTTTTCCTTAAAAAAATTATGGACACTGGGCTGAAAGGGCTAAGATTCTTCACTAACCTCCCCTGTAAGTTGATTGGATTCTTTCGTGCATCATTAACCAGGCATGAATCCCATCATATTGGTATGTGGTTTGAAAGGGTCAATCAAATACATTTGTGCAAATCAATAAGAAAATTCTTGCTCGCGACATGACACCTCCAAATAAAGAAAGAAGTTTTTGTCACACACACATTGAGCTCTTTGTACGTATATCTTTCTAAGCATTTATTGTTATTTTTCAAACGAGACCTCCAACATCTTTTGAACCACTAAAATAATCTACCGGATCGTTGAACACTACAAAACATGGATTTCCTTTTTTATTTACATAACATGCCGATTGTGAAAATTAATTAAAACGTAATATTCTAGCAGCCCATTTACACAGCATGTGTGAGAAGTTCTAAGGGGAAAAGGACGATTTTGTTCGTTGGAATGCCAGTATAGGTAAAGTCGAAACAGGTTGTTTTCACAGCCTAAAACTTTCAGCATTGAACTCGTACGAAGTTCGTCATTTCAGTTGGCCAACTGAAATATTCCAGACGATATAATCTAAAAAATATGATAAACGGCCATTTTCGTTGAATCGACACAAGAAATGTTTCCCAATCGAGACTTGATTGACCGAATCTTAAATGACTTTACCATCAGTAATAGACACGTTTGTTTACTAAATTATGAATGACGACTCATCAAAGTTGAAGTTTGATAACGCCGCGTAGTTTCCAAAAGTTTTGTTAATATCTTCACGTTTACAAGGCGAATTAAATATTTATTATTAGAATATATATAACTGAACCACGAAAGATTATCTGTAAATCTTTGTAAGTAAAAAGGACACCATATTACATCAACGATAGTTTGTATGCAAAAGTGGGTAGACAAATAGCCCATAACAGCATCGAATTCCTAACAAAATTAGAATGGTGGCACGCGAAGCTAGATTTTTTTCTTTAACCCCTAGCACACTGGTCGTGCAGCAGAATTTTCTCCAATCACTCTATTTTCGTCTTGTTTAACTATGAATTTAACCAATTATATCTTGTTTGACAGAGCTCACTGAGCTCTGTCAAACAAGGTATATTTGGTTATATATCAAACTGCATTCTGGGAAATATTTGCTGCTGAAAACTTTGTCACTTTGACATCAGAGTCCAAGAGTTAAGAATGGAAGCGATGAGAGGACGAAATAACCATGCAGACAATCCACACCTATTACTAGGGTGCAGAGGCTGTTTCATAATTCTTCCACATTACACACGGTGCAGGGACAGTTGACTTCTAAAATGCCCCTTGGGGGAATTTTCTACTTGACCAATACTTGTGAGTTTTCAGAAAACATATAAGAAGCAAACTCGACTCTCGTGGGCCACATGGGAATGCAGGCCTCTTTGAAAATTGCGTCTAAAAGAGTCGAACAAAATAGCGCTTATGTTTTTTTTTTGTCTCGGCTGTGCACTTCAGCTTCATCATCAAAATCTCCTTTAGGTCCAAGTACATTTACGACTAAACCCAACCGCGTCATCAATCTGAACAGATGCTACGATTTGCACAAGGCGATGTTGTACTTACTCCTTTTGGACAGGCAGAGCTCTAATTGCACCCAATTCCTACTGCAATAGAAACCAGAGGACCCAACAAGCGAATCCCCAGTTCAGACAAGACTATCCGGTGGTCCATGATCGGGAAAGTTGGGTTTGTTTGTTTATTGGGGTTTAACGACACTTTCAACAAACTGAGTTGCATTGTGTCGGAGTAGTTGAGTTCTACTGTCGAGGTAAGTAAAGCTATATACCGGTGTCTTTCCATCGGGTGCCTGAGTCCCAAGCCCCCTTGCGTGTACTGGGGTCCCGTCATGTTACAAAATGTAAAGGAACTGAAAAAAGGTTATGCCAGAATCACTTTGCGTAGCCTTTGAGTCTACACTCTAAAATCCGCTGGGTTAAAAATCAACCCAAATCAACTGGGGTTAAAAATCAACCCAAATCAACTGGGCTGAGTGAATTTGAACCTCAACTTGGTTCATATTCACTCATCCCGGTTGATTTGGGATGACTTTTAACCCAACTGATTTTAGAGTGTACTCGGTGGTATCTGAATTGGAAATTTATATGCTGGGTTCTCAAATCTCCAGAATACTAGCAAGTAAGACTAAATGCAGATGCCCACTCAAACCAAGACGCTCTCTCCCAGCCCCTGTGTATACTGTTATTCCTTTTGCGTAGTCGGAAAAGGGGTCACACCAACATTAACTTGCGCAACCATTGCACTACACTGACGAGCATATGTTCAACATGCATAGTCCTGTCAAATTGTACTCTTGGTTGTGCTTTTGGAAAGAATTTGAAGAGTTACAGTCTTGATCGAAACGCCTCTCTACTGGTGTTTTCAAAGTGGATTTCGCTCTCAGTGCCATACAAAAACCAAAACGTGACGAATTCAGCTCATTATAGTAACAAAAACGCAGTTCACTACCGCTCATCTGTCTTCGTAATTTAACTTTTTTCTCTTAAATTCAAAAACTTAACAAGATAGAAATGTCAAGTCTAAATGGATTTACTCTCACTGGTGATCGATTGAGTCATCCACGGTGTCCATGTGTGCGTTGTTAACTATCGCCTGAGGCACTCGTCGTGTTTTGCCTTTTGTCTGAGTGATTTTGACACATTAATTTACACTATTCTGACTGAATGCCAGGTAAATGAAGTTGAATGTTTTTCTTTTTTAAAAAAATACCCGTTTTATACGGAAATCACATCCCAGAAGGTACGTGGTGATTTTAGTACTAAGCTGCACTCAGAATGACTAATCAAGCATACAGCTACTGACCGAGAAAGCAGAATGGCTTCTCATGGAGGCGATAACAAAATGCCCAGTCATGCTGTTTATTAGTTGGAATGGGATGATATTTTATGTTTGAACACATCCAATGTGTGTGTGTGTGGGGGGGGGGGGGGGGGAGGGGCACAAATTGGCTGGAAACTTGCAGTGTTTTTCCAACTTTTTCGTATATTTAAGTGCTATCAGCTTGGCTGAACTCCAAATTATTTATAGTTTCCCACAGGTTTCCATCAAATTAATTACAATAGAATAACTTCATAACCAGCAAAAACAGAAAAATGACAACTGAAATAAAACATTGAAAGATACTGGGAACTGGCTGTCTGATCTACACTATCGTAAAATGTTACTGTAATAAGACTTATTTTTGGCAAGAACGACATTTTGTTCCACGCAAAAGCAGAACCAAAGATCTGAAGTTTAGGTTTGCATTATTACAGCAGAAGTTTGAACAATAGCCATCGAGCAGGATTAGATTAATTAATTAGTCAGTCATAAGAAGGGACTCTTCCTGGATAAGCCATCTCTCGCTGTGGTCGACACAATTATATTATGTTCCTATGTACATACTATACATAGAAATTTATATTGTTTTTCATATGTCTCACAAGACTTCACGGCTGTGTTGCATGCTATTTTATACATTTGAATCAATTTCATGTATTATTTGTTAACTGGTAGAGTGCTAAGCTTTCCTGACCACAAAATTTTGTTCATCATAAATTGCTCTGTTGCACTTGAATGGATAGTGCCTGAAGGCACTATCCAATCAAGTGTAACAGACCAGTTTGTTGTGCGCAATATCTAAATTATACCAGGTCCAAAAGGAAACTATCTTCAGTGGAGAATAATAGATAGGACCATTACCAGTGCTTTTTAGTAAAGTCCATTTTGTGGCTTCCAGCACTCCACCAGTTAAAATGCATAGTTGTGCTTACGAATGGTTGTGGTGTTGTGTGGGGGAGGTGTTCGGGGAGGGGTTGGGTGGTTTTGTGTGTGCGAATGATTTGAAAAATTATGTACATATTATACATAGAAATGTATATCGTTCTTCAAGTGTCTCATGAGCCTTCACGGCTGGGTTTCATGCTACTTTTCTCATCTGTATCAATGTAATGTATTTTTTCTGTAAAGATGTATAGAAACGTGACACTATAATAAAATCATTTACTACATTATACCAAAACTGGAGGTAAAGAGTAAAAGCTGATCGTTCTAAAAAAATAGATCAACAGAATATGAGAATCCCCGACTCATCTTGATTACACTGCAGGAGCCACTGCTATAAAACTTTTACAATTATATTTTCAAGAATTACATTTTCTACCTATTAAGAAACGGACTAAAATGAATCATTAGCATTTTAAAAGATAAGGCAATTTGCCCTCTGGCAAATTGCCAGATCTTTGAAAATGCTGATGCTTCGTTTTAACCAATTCAAAGTCCATACCTAGAAAATAAAATTCTAGAAAATACAGCTGTAAAAGTTTTATATTATTGGTTCCATAAGTAACTGTTGTTACCGTAAAATTCAAGGCGACATGACCGGTTACTGGTTGTCAGTACTTTTCATAAATTTACCAGTATCGTGTGTACAAAACCAAATGTGACAGTTGCAATAGTCATGTGGTATACGTATAAAGAACACTGCCCAGATTGTCATTAAAAAAAAAATCAACATTAGATGGAAGCTGCATTTGTGGATTAGTAATTCAAAAGAGTTTCGGGTTATGGGCCCGTGCGAAACATGTTGATGGGCTAAACCCCTTGCGACCTACATTGGCGTTATTTCGGCGAACAGCTTATTGATTTGAGGAAGCCGGAGTAACCAAAGATAACCAAGAGGCAGTGGTTGCCAGCCGTCAGGTCTTTCAGTTTAATAACCGGACACATGCGCGGCTTGAGTCCGGGTCACATTGGTTGAAGACACATTGTATAGCCGTTAAATCATTGAGCAGCCCTGCTCCCATTTGCGCAATCGACGATTGTGTCTCGCTCAAGGACATAGCCCAAGTGACTCGCATCAAGGCTGAACTCACAAGTATTTCGATCACAAACCCAATGCGCTAACCAACTTGAGTATGAGTGCCAATTAATAATTCAGTAATCAGCTTAACGGGAGCGCGATGGCTCAGTGGGTAGAGATGCAGGTTGCAAGTCGAGAGGTCCTCGGTTCGAATCCTACCTGCGGCAACCGCATTGTGTCCTTGGGCAAGACACTTAATCTCAATTGCCCCCGTGGGAGCACGGTGGCGTTGTGTACTGCCCGTCGATGGTGCACTTGTCTTCAACCAATGCTAAACCTGCTTGTGTGGAGTTGGTACGTTGGTAGTTCTCTCCGCGTACTCCGGCTTCCATCCATCCATAAAACTATCCGACACGCGGTGACCATGACAATCAAAAGTGTCATTAAATCCTAATAAATAAATAAATATATCAGCTTAAAACGGCATTGCGTTTCCTAGATTTTGTACCATCAGCAGTGCTACAAGAACGGAGGCACTCGCCAGAAAAGCGTCCTGAACAGTCGTGACAAATAAAGACTAGCTACAAATTCTTATAAAGGGTTTTCAACGTCTAAGAAGGGAGCAAGTAAGGACACCGCCATGGGCCGAATTTACAAAATTAGAGTGGATGGAAGTTTTTTTTTTAATACTTATTTTTTACAAACCGAAATAGTGCACAACTATATCCTAGTATGATCTTTGAACTCCGCAACCCGTGTTGGGCGAAAGGTTAAACAGCTTTCAGTCGAATTTCACACTGTGAATTATATGTAAACTTCTGTGATTTCCCTTTTGGGTTGCGAAATTGGAATTCAACCGAATGCCGGCTCCGACCAGCTATTACCATGTTTACTCAACTAGACAATACGTATTTACCGCTTTTAGTAATGATGATATTTTTTCCAATTTGTTGTGCGGTGATAGTGGAACATCATGAAATCACCGCTGAGAGTTTCCACCGAATTATTTATCACTAACACATGTTCAGCTCACGGAACACCGGGTTCAACCGGGTAGTCCATAAGGTGAAAGTTCGTAAAAGATTCTTGTGCCTTTTCCCAGAAATCTTAATACTTGTCGAGTGGAAATCCGCCCAACAATGTTTCAGTATTGGATCGCTTTACACTGTGGGCGCGATGGCGGAACCGTTAGTACATCGGACATCGCGTCGTATGTCCGATCCTTACCTCTTGTGTCCATAGGCAAGACACTTGATTAGAGCTGTAGGTTAACCGAAACCGAACCGAGGTTTTTAGTTTTTTTTTTAAAACCGAAACCGTCGACATCCCGTTATCTGAGGTTTTTCGTTTTTTATTAAATACTCTCTTGCTGCAGAAATTCACAGAATGTAGCCATCCCAGAGTAGTGAGAGTACACAGACACTGCCAATGGCAGTGTCTAGGTACTCTCACTACTCTGGGAAGGCTACATTCTGTGAATTTCCGACATTTCAGTTTAGTTGTGTTTGCAGCTTTTCTCAAGTTGCGGGTAGGTGTCAGACCTCGAAAAATGGCCAAGCACAATAAAAGTTCTGTATATTTAGGTAATTATATTGGCCTTCCTGATTCTTCATGTATTATAGCTTATTTCGGGCATTCATTGAGTTTCTCTCAATTTCACTGCCATTCAGTCATGACTCCGGACATAAGAATGAGTTTTATTGAATTTTATTTGGCCTCATGAACAAACCGAAAACCGAACCGAACCGAGGTTTTACTCCACCTGAAAAACCAAAACCGAACAAGAAATTTAAAAACCTACAGCTCTACACTTGATCCCGATTTCCCAAGTGGAAACACGGTGACATAGTCATGGTACATTTGCCTTCAACCACTGCTAACCCTACTTGTGCCGCGTAAGTGTGTTCAAGAGTCCGTTTATCGGAGCTGCTCGATGGTGCTCTCTGGGTACCCGGTTTTAATCACCAGTAAAACTGTTCGACACTCTATGATGCCGAGAACTAAAGATTCGTTTATATATTAACAAACAAATCCCCACCAGGGGCAACTGCACAAGACATTTAATCCAAGACACTTAATCCCGATTGCCCACGTGAGGGCACGGTGGCGCTCTGTACTAAGGTGTACTGCGCGTCGATGGTGCACGTGTCTTCAACCAATGCTAACCATGCTTGTGTGGAGTTAGTACGTTGGGGAGTCTGACAGTTGCTCGCCGTTACTCGGAGGTTCTCTCCGGGTACACCGGCTTTCGCCACCCGTAAAACTGTCCGACACGAGATGACCCTGACTATCGAAAGTATAAATAAATAAATAAATAAATAAATAAAAAAAAAAAAAAAAAAAAAAAAAAAAATAAATAAATAAATAAATAAATAAATAAATAAATAAATAAATACACTGCAGTTCAATTTAAAGTTTAAAATTGTGACACGACATGATGCCTATTTTTCAAAGAAACTGTGGCCCTTCAGTATTTATTGTACAAGGAACATGTATCCTCAGTCTAAAGCAATTATAAAAATAAATCCATGCTTTATGGACTCTTTTTTTTCATTGAAACAGAAATTATGACTCGACGCTGGGAGCGATTTCCGAGTGTTTGTTCATGTGAGTGACGAGGCAACGTTCAGGGCGTTCGTATAATCTGTTCCTTGCTTTCAAAACAAACGTTTTGAAAACACCGAGTATCTTCACAAACAAGCGCGTAGCACCCTTAGTTTATCTGATACGTGTTAATGGATTAAGAACGAGAAGTCCACAATTTAACGCTACTTTCTGAAACTAGAAATGAAATGTGACGGAAAGCGTTTTTGATCAATGCTTACACGAATACAGGCGCGGCACGTCCTATGGCCACGATCTCAGTCCCCTCCCCACTCGTTCGGCTCACCATGAGCAGCACGATGTTAAAAGGGGTGCACAAGCTCACAAGAAAGAGAGAGAGAGAGAGAGAGAGAGAGAGAGAGAGAGAGAGAGAGAGAGAGAGAGAGAGGATGTCCGTGTGCAGGAATTTGAATTCGTGTATTCTAAATCGCAATCTGGGATCTCCTCGTGTACATCTTGCATATGGACCACTGTTGAGACCACTGTTGGGCCCTCACATCTGTCCTCGAGAGAAAACAGGGGCCCATCGTGCGCGCATGAAGGATCCCTGGACAAAATATACCACATCGGTCAACCGCACTCGAAAGTGGCCCCACGTACCAAAGCGACGTCGAATAGCCTATTTTTAAATTGTAATTCCTCAATGCATCGACTCTCAGAGTCGCGGATTTTGTTCCTTTTCATACGCAATTTTCAAAATTTTACCCCAACGTGCCGAATCATGGTCAGTCAGCGAATATTGGGGATGAGGCCAAATAATATTTTCAACCTTCATCCCTACTGAATATATCAATTAACCGTCTGCACAGGGATAATCAAAATGCTAAAATTGTTTCCATAATCCAATCAGGAAATTAACCAATTCAGTCAGTATCCTGTTTGACAGGGCTGATTGAGCTCTGTGAAATAGGATTGAATTGGTTAAATTCCTAGTTGCATTGTAGGAAAAAGTTGCAGGTTCAAAATTTAATATTTCGACATCAGTGTGCGGAAGGTTAATCCCCCCCGTAAAAAAAAAGAAAAAAAGAAAATTGAAATATGGACTCTCCCATTTATGTGGATGACTTCACAGGGAACTTGCCTTTCAGTAAAAACTCGATTTAGATGGGTTAACTCAGTGCCAAGATACTTAACATGTAAACAGTGCACAGAAAAGGAGAAATGCCCTATTCTTGATTTTATGTACATTTGTTATCAAATCTAGAAGCGCTTCAAAATCTTGAACCAAGTCTGAACAATGTGATTAATTTAAACGTTGACTCACCTGAAGTCCTTGAAAATCGGCACGCGACAAAAATCACAAACACTGCATGTATAATCCATTTGTCTCTGTCTCTACAACACATCTCTACTTTAAAACAAAGACCATAGCGGCTGTATGTCCGTCATTTTCACTGAAGACCCTTCGATAGAGATTCCATGGTATCAACTCTTGACACAAACACAGACTCCCGTTGATCCCAACCTGTAACGGGAAACGCGATTCGCATAATGAATGTCTTTATCGTCGCTAATGCAGTCATTCAAATTGTCATTGATTTGTGACGAATCTTAGCAAATGATATTTGTCGCGGGGCACTGCGTGACTTAGCACTGCATTCAGCACGACACTCTTAATGATAGGTAAAACCCGAGGCAGTGTGTGTCTCTACGCTCGCCTGTCACCTAATCCGGGAAGGTTTTAAATTATCTCTGTCATTATTTTTTTATCCTACTGAACACTCTCCCTGCCACAAACACATTTAATGAGTCCAAACTAACGAACACAATCTACCGCTGTATCCTTTCATTTTATTGTCGAGTTATCAAAATATCTATATTTTTTTTCAGTTTTAACTCAGTAACGCGATAAATTTAATTGTTCCACCTAAAGGAAAATGGCGTTCGATGAGCAGACGATATGGTGACACACTATAGAGATAAGGGGGAACCAATCATCAATACAATCTTCCAAAATTGGCGTTCGTTTAGCAGAGGACACATGGGTAGTTAAGAAGGATCAGCAATAAATTAACCCCTTGCCTAACGAATCTACAACTTCCTTTCGCGTATTTTACTAACTGAGCCGTTGAAAAACATTATTTTTCAAAAATTGCAACAGAACAATATCATGTGACCCTTCATTAGAACTAGCTCGTCGAGCTCGTTCCAATGAGGGACACATGATATGGTTTTGTAGAAATGTTTTGAAAAAATTGAAAAAACCTCAATAATTTAAATAATAAATTCTGATATCCTGTGCGTCGAGTAAAGGTTAAGCCCCCAGTCCTATAGGGTTGATTCTTCTAAATTTTTTAATGTTCTTAATGAGGGCGAGGTGGCGTTGCGATAACCGGTTCTCGTCAGATCACCGAAGTTAAAAAGTCGAGCCCGGTTAATCCTTGGATGGGTGACGGTCTGAGCGATCAATTCGGACTCCCGCGTTGTGTCCTTGGGCAAGGCACTTAACCCCGATTGTCCACATGGGGACACGATGACGCCCTGTACTAAGGTGTACTGCACGTCGATGGTACGCATGTCTTCAACCAATCTAACCCTGCCTGTGCTGCAGTGCGGAGTTACGATGTCGAGGAGCTGGCAGTTGCTCGTCGTTGAGTTGCTCGGTGGTCCTCTCCGGGTACTCAGGCTTCCTCCACCCGTAAATCTCACGGTCATGATTAGCCATTGTGCATAAGTATATGACATTAAACACCAATAAATAAATCAATAAATGTTCTTGATGACGTCCAGTTTTTATATGTTGTTATCTTCAAGAAAATCTCCCATTATTCAGCACCACCACAATCCATGTTTTGAAAAAGGAAATTTTCAAGTCATAGTGTAAAAATATTGAAACCACTACCGTCTCCCAATTGTGTAAGGTAAAAGGTTAAGCCTTTGGCTAACGTGAAGGATAAAACGATCAGCATTATTCACAAAAATCGCCATTCACTTTTATTTTCATTTTTTTGTTCAAAACATTTCTTATGACCTCTCAATGGAACGAGTTCATCAAGCTCGTTCTCGTTATGGGGTCATAGCCTATGTTTTTAAGACAAAAATGAAAAGTTTTAGTTGTTCAAGTTTTTGTGTCTTTTTTGGGGTGGGTGGGGGGGGGGACAAGTGTCTTTTGCTGTCCGTTTTAAAGAAACTGGAAAAATTTTACATGGTAAATGTAAGTTTATTTGTCACTTGAACACCGCCGGGCAACCGGAAGGCAAGGATCTAAACCACTGGACCAACACACAACTGGTGTTGAAACGAGTAAATTTTGCCTAACGAATCGTCTAATTCACAAACTGAGCATTTGATATAAAACAATCTTTTTAAAAATCAGCAAAGCCATATCATATGACTCCTTATTGGAACGAGCTCGCCGAGCTCGTTCCAATGAGGTGCCACATGAAATTGTTTTGTTAAAACATTTTTGAGAAATGTGAAAACAAATAATTAAAATTATAAAGTTTGATATCGTGTGCGTTGGGTAAATTGTAATCGATTAACCTGTATCAAATCGGCTACAAGTGTTTACCGGTTATAATTTTGGTTACCGGTTAATCGCTCACACAAAACTGAACAGTCAAAATCATTTATTTTAGTGAATCCAAACTATGGGAAAAATTCAGAATGAAACTTATGCAAATCTTGCATAATATACTTGGGACTTATCATCAGCCCATTTTTGACGAGATTTGCATAAGTTGCATGATGCCAGGTATGCGTATTTTACGCAAGAATTGAATGAGTTACATTACCAGTTTTTCTGATTGTCTGAATACATTACTGTAAAATATTTTCATCTACGTCCTCGCTGAATTATCGCGGTTCAGCATCCCAGTATGTACATATTTTCTGCTAAAAAAAAAAATGACGCGCGGTTAAGCGGTAACGGAACGGTTTTCACAAAACGGCGAACCGGTTACATAAATTTCTCAGCGTTTCCAAAGAACACACATCGTCAAAAACGGTAACTCAAGCCTACTATATTGCTGGACGACTGACTATTAGACCTAAAACTGCAAGTATTGGTAATGGGTGTTTCCTTGTAATCTTCACTTGCTCTATTTATGACACTTGCAACATAAAGGGTTTCCACACGGCGATAGATCACGTGCGCAGCAAAATATTAGTGACGTCTGGTGATATTTTCATTCTTCTCATCAATTAAAAGCACACAGTTTTGACATCCATGAGAGGCCCGAGGCTAGGATCTCATAACTTTCCGATCTGGAGGGACGAGAGTTGAAATTACTGATAGTGTTCCCGGGTAGTTAGCCATCGTTACAAACATGAAACCTAGCTCAACAAACTTCTTTGAAACAATAATAAACGAAACGGGTCGTAAACGTTCGTTTATTATTATTGTTTTACAGAATTATTTTTGTTCAACGATAGTAGTTCTTTAAAATAATACATATACACGAAATCTTTTCGTGTACATGACTACACGGTTGCCATAACGATCGTTTTCATAATCAGATATTTGAAACATGAGAGCATTTTTGCATTATGAAAACTGTGGTTTCGCCAAATGGTCAACTTTTTTTCAAATTCAGAGAAAATGCTGGCATTCAAGGAAGCAGCATTTTTTTCCGACAGACGTAGTGCATGGTCATTGGGTTACCCGCCTCCCGGCAACCCCACTAGGTTCGGACCTGATCCATCCTGATAGATTCTGGCTGGATGTCAGAGTGTGTCATTACCACCGTGCAAAAAACGTGGACTCGATGTTGTTACACTCTAAAATCAGTTAAAATTCAACCCAAATCAAATGAGTTGAGTGAATATTCACTCAACCCAGTTGATTTGGTTTGCTTTTAATCCAACTGATTTTAGGGTGTGTTGTTATATATTTGTATGGTCTTCAATAAAAGTTTTAGCTATCGACTTAAACAGAGTTCATTGATTGGTCGTTGGGTTATTGAAAACACGATAAACTAAGAAAAATATCAAGTTAATTTGTTCCAGACCCAATTGAAACAAGTTTATTGCAAGCAGTAAAGGGGGAAGTCAAGAGCGTTTCTTTGTGTCTTTGGAGTTAAGTTTTTATTTACCTTTTCACGGAGTAAACACACTGGCGAGACAGGTACCCGGTTCTATTTGCGAGGTGATAAAATTTTATTATACTGAGAAAGTTTTCAGCTATTTGTCAAGTTTAGAGTTATCATTAGTTGAATTGAGTTCTTAATCTTAGTAGTCATAAAATCAACCACATTTTAATGACCGATGGCTTTGATTTCCCCCTTTGAGCTGATAAAACATTCAAGACCATTATATCTTATTGTTTTGATTATCAACAGTCATTCAGTATTCATCAGGCCAAGACTTTCTCATGTTGAACAGGACGTGTAATTTCAGCTATCAGTTTTTTTACAGAAGGCTTATTCGTTATACTTTTTCGTAACGGCGATATCCGACGAGCACTTCGGCTATTCACAAAACTTAGCCATTCAAATTTTCTTGTTTTGTTTTCAATTCTACCACCAAATTATAGCTTCTCGCCCTCACTGGAACGATGAACAGGTTGGAGTGTGGAGAAAGCCGAATAGAACGATCGAACATTTATTTCATTTATTGGTGTTTAAGGTCACATATTATGCACAAAGTCTAATCATGACCACGACAGTTTTACGGGCGGAGGAAGCTGGAGTACCCGAAGGGAACTACCGAGAAACAGCGAGCAACTGTCAGCCTCCCAACATACTAACTCCATACAAGCAGGATTAGCATTGGTTGAAGACAGGGACACCATCGACGTGCAGTACGCCTTAGTACACAGCGCCACCGTACCACCACATGGGCGATGGGCGTGAAGTGTCTTGCCCAAGGACACAACGCGGTTGCCGCCAGTGGGGTTCGAACCGATGACCTCTCGGCTTGCAGTCTGCACCTCTACCTACTGAGCCACCGCGCCCCCCATAACGATCGAACAACAATAAGCATTGTCTAACTTTTCGACCTACCTACTGGACATCAACGGGAGTAAAGTCTAGGGCATCGCAGTGCTACACCGGACCAGGCGAGGTTGTGTTTTACCCAGAACCAAACTCCCGCCCCTCGGCCTTACGTCCCAGTCGCAAAACAACGAGTCACTGTGTCCTCGTGTAGACTTTGCTTCTGCAAGTGAGTTACTTTTTGTTACTTGTTTTTGTGCTCTTTTCTGCAGTGCATGTGTTTCATAAGTGAACACCAGCTGTTCAAGAATGAAATTCTGGGAATTAACAGGGATAATCTGGCCGCTCATCTCACCAGTGGGTGTAGAACAGTCAAAAAAGAAGAAAAAGTTCACACCATGCTGGTTATTGCAGCTCACCTCTTGTACTTTGTGTTGCTTTTCAGCTTTCAGAGATAATCGTATTGTGGGATTAGGCTGTGGATACATGCGTGCAGCATCTGCCGAACGCTACTCGAGCAGCTGAATCATATGACAGCAATATACCCGACACCGTTTTGTCACTGTGAGGAAAATCTCCATTTGAAAATGACACAAACGTGAGATTAAGAACAATTTAGTGATTTAGATAAAATATATGTTGTTGTTTAATAGAATGTTCAGATTCTCAGCGCTGGCGTCCTGGATGGTATTTTCTGATAAAATGCTGTAAATGGAAAAATGGACGAATCCATTCTGCATATGGGGGACTAACAGTACTAATATTATCCTACAGCTTTGTGGTGTTCAGTACGACTTTGAACAAATTTGCGGTCTGAGACCAGTATTTTAACATAATTTAGAAGAGATCCTATGGATATTAGTCAAATGACATTGGAAGTGGTTTCTAGTCACGTCTTGGCTGCCCCAAGAGGCAGCCAAGACGTGACTAGAAATCACCGATGAACCCCTAGACTCACAAGCTGCGTTGTAGTAGAAAGTCTGGAAAATTATCTAAGGGTTATTAGAGACTCGGTTGATTTTCAGTAAATTATAGTGTGAAAGAGATTTTAGAATCCCATGGTCTATCAATGATTTTCTTGGCTGACTTTGACTGCTCCAAGTATTTTAATTTAAACCATATTTTATTTCTAAAATTGGGGGCGCGGTGGCTCAGTTGGTAGAGGTGCAGGCTGCAAGCCGAGAGGTCCTCGGTTCGAATCCTACCTGCGGCAACCGCGTTGCGTCCTTGGGCAAGTCACTTCACCCCCATTGCCCACGTGGGGGCACGGTGGCGTTGTGTACTAAAACGTACTGCACGTCGATAGTGCACGTGTCTTCAACCAATGCTAACCCTGCCTTGTGTAGAGTTAGTATGTTGGGGAGCTGACAGTTGCTAGCCGTTGCTCGGTGGTTCTCCCAGGGTACTCCGGCTTCCTCCACCTGCAAAACTGTCATGGTCATGGTCATGATTAGCCATTGTGCAGAAATATGTGACCTTAAACACACATAAATAAATGAATAAATAAATAATTTCTAAAATTATACATGGTGATTACACAATGTCGCAAAGTTCATAACATACAGCACGTGGAGAGTGGATTGTAGGCCCGTAACTACCTAAAAATATTGGGGGGGGGGGTGTATCACCATTCTGCCCTACTGTCAGCGCATATTGCCCTGCATATATATCACCACACAGTACATATCATATGATATCAGGTGCCCTGTAGGGCAGGGCACTCCACACAGGAAGATAAATGAAGATATTCTAAACAGAATTGTTGAATTTAAAAGGACACCCTGGCCGTGCCCTAGCTGTTCAGCTCTATTCTGTTAGGCAGAACAATATTCTGGCAAATAATTTCTTGGCAGGGCAGTAGTTGCGTAGCCGCGGCCGGGTAGAGGCCCTACTCGCTGCCCTGCGAACAGAAGATCTGAATATCTTTGGGTGTGTACCCCCCCCCCCCCCACCCAGGATTTACGCCCCTGCGTGGAGTTATTACCCAAAGTGTCACTTTCAAAGTTTGCACATATGGACAAAAACACAAGCAATGTTTCAGCCAACGGACCTCCAGGTTTAACCCGGAGATCCATTGGATGGAACTTTGCTTGTGCTTGTTATGCTTTGCAACAAATTTGCAATTATTGCTTGGGCAGAATCTCCACTCGATGGCTGATTTAGTGATATATAATACACTCTCCACGTACTGTAGAAGTTTACAGTAATTAAAGAAAAAGGATACAACAGCAAGCAATAGCTCTTGTTAGCTGTCTCCAGCTTTTCGGTATGCTCGAATTATAATGGTAATGAAAATGGGGGATAGAATACAGCGACCAGTGGACAGCAAGAAACATTCATAAAAGTAGATAATAAACGCGACGATTATTAGCTAATTTTGAAGTGGTACTTGGAAATAGAGGAATTTAAGTATTTTCAAGTAAGGCAGGTCATAAATAACGAGGGCGACCACTCACCTCAAAACGACAAGCTTTACTGTGGGTCAAAACGCTCAATGCTCAATTGATCATACATCATCCATGATTTTCCACGATCTCTCGTTGAAACGATTAGATGGACACGGGGGGGGGGGGGGGGGGGGGGGCGTGGCTACATATGTTTTTCAATCGCACCAGCGCTTGCATCCTGGACATTCTCGTCTTATACTATACTGTCTGTGGCAACATGGGGACAATAATTTGCGGTGTCACTCGGTATTAATTTAATCATACAGCTTCGTAGAACTTTTGAATTAAATTGTTACTGAGCCGCTACTCCTTCCAGTTTATTATTCATTGTGCCATTTGGTCGTCTATTGCCAAATTTGTCTTCTCGTAAAATGTATGCACGCTGCACCGAAAGGGTTACGCATCCCATTCACATTGTGGCGAGCAGGCTCTCGAGCTACTAGGATATACTGTAAGGAATTCAAATCTGAACCAATTTATAGCCCTCGAATAGTCCCTCGCCTATGTTTAGATTTACTCGTCTGTAGGTTCGCTTTTCCGACTAACTAGATAATCCAGACAACTGAGTCTAAAAAAATAACACCAACATCCATTTTCTATATAACCAACACAAGAAATGTTTCTCAATCGAGGCTTGGTGTGATCGTATGTTTAATCATTTTACCAATACTATTAGACACGTTTGTTTACTAAATAGTTATGAATGAAGACTCATCGTGTCTGTAGTTTTATAATTATCCCCACGTAGTTCGAAAAATTGTGGTAATATCTCCATGTTTTCAAGGCGAATTAAATTGATTGGAATATCTATAACCGAAGCACGAAACATCCATGTATCTTTTCGAGTAAAGGGACGTCACATTAAATCAGCGGTTGTCTGCGCGCAAACTCCACTAAACATGGGTAAACAGACATCCAATAACAGCGTTGGATTCCTTTCAGAATTTGACGGGTGGCCTGAGAGCTTGCGTGTCGAGCAGATTTTTAAAATTTTTTAGGTGGCGCCACAGTTTGAACAAACGTACCTTTACTTTCCCACAGAGTGTTGTCCATATAGTGCAGATTTTCTGTACGGGTCCCATTGGATAATCAAGTAAGGTAGCCGAATACCTATCGCCTTCTATGTTCCG
The DNA here is from genome assembly GCA_031216915.1 of Pictodentalium vernedei. Taxonomy (NCBI): domain Eukaryota; kingdom Metazoa; phylum Mollusca; class Scaphopoda; order Dentaliida; family Dentaliidae; genus Pictodentalium; species Pictodentalium vernedei. The sequence goes on along the minus strand of CM062297.1, from coordinate 507,492,239 downwards.
TATTGTAATAGTCCAAGGCTGATGGATACGCCTCTTTACATTTATATAAAATGCTAAAATACTTGAATTTAAAGCGGTATTCTATGGCGAATACCTTTTGAATATACGCACATTCTGGCACATTGTCGCAAACCGTCCACACATAATATTATCACATAGATAAATTGGTGGATACGCCTCTTTACATTTATATAAAACTGCTTGAATTTCTCTGTTTTCCAACCGGATTTTACATCTATGGAGAATACCTCTTGAATATGCGTGCACACTGTCGTTACCTGCCCATAATATTATCACCCAGGTAAATTAATTAATGTTTGTCTACTCTGCACCTGTGTTTGCTGGCATATCAAACGACATACTTATTCTTTCCGTTCAAAAACATACACAGACAACACTTAGATCCTGCACACAATTAAATATTTAATTCATGAAGACACGCTCCTGAAAATTGCGCATCACTAACCCTTTGAACGCGAGAGACCGTTTTTTCCGTTTCAGGAACATGATATGTCAACATTTCATCAAGTATGATGTCTGCTAAGTGAATGTGTGGGTAGACCAATCAATATTTTCAATGTGCAGCCCCGAGGCTGCACGTTGAGAATATTAATTGATCTGTCCTCAGAAAATGAATATGGACTCTTCCAATCACTGCCATTGAACTGACATGGGCGATACCACTGGGAATGAGAGGGTTAAAACGAATACAAGCCTCCAGTTGTGAACACAAACAGACTCTGTCGACATTCGCATGTCTGAAAGGGAGCTTCGAAATGAATAGTTGCAGTCTGTGCTCGTATAAAGACCTAATCGCAGGTGAGGATGGAATTGAAATTTCAACATGCGTGAACTTGCTAAAAGCGTTCTTGACGTTGCATTGACGCAACTACTTATACGGCTATGTGGCGGAGAAAACGTTTGGAAGCAGTTTGTGGTTTCCACGTGAATTCATTTAAAAGATTCGATAGACTTAGAAGGTAAATTACAGTTGAACTTTGTCAAATGTATAGTCACTTTTCACGTGAAAAATATTCACTTTACAGAAATATTCAATTAACAGAAACTATCGCCATTTTCATGTATTCTAGTGTTAAAATAAGCATTTATTCAATCAAATCTTGTTTGGCAGAGCTCGTGGAGCTCTGTCAAACAAGATATAATAGATTAAATGCTTATATTGAATAAAGTATAGGGTCAAATAGTTTGTCAGAATAATTCTTCGATAGATTTTTTATTCAATTAAAAGAGGTTCACTCTGTTACCTATACGCAATTAACAGGTGGAATATTCACCGAAGCTATGCTAAATGGTTTGGAGTTGGGAAAAATTTTCACTTTCACTTAACAGGGTTATTCAGTTAAGAGATAATGAATTATGTAGGCTCCACTGCATTAGGAACGGGGGTACATAAAACGACAAGAACAGTAACTTCTAACCGATATGGACCCTAGCCAATACACTGAACATCCTTCACTCCATCCCTAGAAGTGGTCAGAAGCGCGCATTCTATCCAGGCCAAATAGGTTACCGCGCAGGCCTGCCCCCGAACCAGGGAAGTTCGGGTCTTTCTGTGGGCAGTCCCCGAAAGGGGCCGTTGCTGTTTTTCTCCACGATCTGATGCAATCCTAAAACAGAAGCCAACTCCGCCAACCATCGATTGCCTGAGGCAGACTATACTTGCCAATGATGGCCCACCACAACAAGATCATCCTATAAGTTGCAGATTATTCTTGCCTGAATATACCATCACTGCACCTCGGGGAGAGGTAGCACCTTTGCTAAGAGGACAACCCTCTCTGGTTCTCACCCGAGGGTTTAGGCCAAAAAAACATCAAAAAGATGAGCCACAACTCCCAAGAACACTATAATCCCGGATATCTGCCGGGTACCCGGCCCTTTTCCTCTTTTGACGCGCCTGGACATGTTTCTAAAAACTATTCTACATTCAAAGAGGGTCGAAAGGGCTTGCCCACAGCGACCAGGCGTACCTTCGGCTCGCGAAACCATTTCATCTGCATCTGCAACTTCTATGATTAGTTGTATATGAAGAAAAAAGGAATACACGTGAATGAACTTATTATTATTCACGGATAAACGACGGTTTTGAGTTTTCTACCCCATCAATTTCGGGCGCATTAGAATCTGCTGGGCCCGAAAAAAATGCAGAACTTTAATGAGGGCATTTTGCTGTTCGAGCTCCGTTGCGCCATGAAGTAGCGTGTTACATAAATAGTCTTTTTATATTTCAGTGCAAAATTTCAGGAACAAAGACTGGAGATGGGCAGTCCGGGAGCTAGATATTCCACATCTGTTCGAGAAGCTTATACCATATAAGAATCCAAGAGGAGTCTAGAAGATCAACCCCTGTATGTCTTTGAAGTTGAGTGAAAATATGAGATAAACGCTCACACCCTTTGACCATTTACCGACAACGAAGAACAAATGACATTCTTGAATCACTCAAAAAATTCATTTTTGCCTTAAAATATAGCTTATTAGAACGCGCTAAGCTTGGTCGTTCAAATGAGGGTCATAAGATATGTTGTTTGTGTACAAAATGGGGAAAAAATTGGAACATATGTAACACTTTTTATTGAAGGGTTGCATTAAGTAAACATACACACAAATTATGAGTTACCTACATCTAACTATTTAAATCCACCGGTTTTGAAGGGTGTGTCAATCGATTACTAAACTGTGCACAGACATACCATATACAGAAACACACGTGCTTTTTGCGAAAAATTGTGGGCAAATCTCCGATCACTAACGACCGGGAACATTGACAAATGAGGACGTAAAAAGTCATTTCCGCAGCATACAGTTCATGCTAATACCATTACGACAATCCGGGAAATCATAGGTTGTCAACTTTCCCCAGTTAGTATGAAAAAGCTTGAAAATGTCCACGATTGTCGGTGTGTGTGTGGTTTTTTTTTTGAAAGGACATAATCATATTTTAGAAGAATTTAGAATGTTGGTCTCTGATCCCCTGTCGAGAGTCGAAGCTCTCATCAACTCCGCCTGCAAATCAGAAGTCCAACACCTAAACCACTAGACCATTGCACCCCGTCAAAAACGATGGCTGGAATATAGCTTTTAAGATGAAGTTCTCATGATTACTTGGTTCACCTTCCTGTCGAAAGCAGCATGGCAGTGTGGAACGCGCTAGCTACAATACGACGAAGTGCTGTTGTTGGCCTCAGATGAAGACTGACACGGACCTGTGTGTGTTTTTTTGGAAGGACACCGTCATGATTTAGAGGAATTTAGAATGTTTGATTTCTGGTCCCCTACCGGGAGTCGAACCCTCGGCAAATGCGCCTGGCAATCAGGAGTCTAACACCTAAACCACAAGACCATTGTCAAAAACGATGGCTGGAATCTAGGTTTTTAGATGAGTTCTCATGATTACTTGATTCATCTTCCTTTCGGCAGTAACATGACAGCGAAGAACGCGCTGGCAACAGTACAAGTATATGGGGTTGGATATGTCAACAAGGAGAGTGCGCAATTGACCAGGGGCGGGGGGGGGGGGGGGGGGACACATAGTAAATAATCTAAGTTGGATTATTTTCACAACAGTACTGTTATTACAAAAGTGGACAGAGAATTGCGTCTGGGTCACGATCCGATCACAATTGTGTGTCCGTTTTCCTCCCCGCAACTCTGTACACTCTAAAATGAATCGGGTTAAAAAACAACCCAAATCAACTGAGTTGAGTGAATATGAACCCAATTGGGTTCATATTCACTTAACCCAGTTGATTCGGGTTGATTTTCAACCCAGCCGATTTTAGAATGTAGAAGCTCACCTATCGAAAAAGAAATGCGAGAACATTGATTCAAGATGCCATTTTCCTGTTTTTGTGATGCGGTCTTGATTTTTCAGGTCAGTCTTTTATTTAGGAAATCCCGCTGGGATAAGGGTGTGGCGATCATATCGCGAGCTTATTGCGAATGAGGCCACATTTGTGATCGCGTGTACATCGGCTTGAAATTCGACGGCGTGTCCTATCATTTTTGACTGTTTCTTCTTTCATCAATGCTCATTTTTACAGACCCGGCTGATGAGCAGTCTAAACTAGCACACTGTCGCTGTTTTGACTTGAAATTCCTTGACCTTGATTTTGAGAGGCGTACCTCTTTTATTTTTAATAACTAGGAAGGCAATACCCGTTTCATCCCGCTCCTGCTCCGAGAAGAATATTTATCACGCTCTCGAAAAATTTGACGCATTCATTAAAATAACAATGAATTTACCTTTCGGAAAAGATTGATCTGGCTTCAGATGTTGGATAAATACCAGTATAAGTTACATCTTGGGGAAATACTTTGATGCACATCTTTGCCACGTGCCTCGTTTGAAAGATGGCAGATGTCCCCATACAGTTCTAGATTTTATCAATTTATTGACAGTTTGGGGTCTTGCGTCAACACTGATATTATCGAAGGTTCAAATTACTTCTTCGATTGTTGTATGGTTATGTAGAGTGAGAATTGACGTTTTAACCCTTTACCTAACCTGAAAAGCAGACGACACTTGCAAAATAAATTCTTGAATAACTAATTTTTTTCATTTTTTGTCTCAAAAACATAGGTTATGACCCCTCGTTGGAACGAGCTCGACGAGCTCGTTCCAACGAGGGGTCATAACCTATGTTTTTGAGACAAAAAATGAAAAAAATAATGAAAATTAATTGGCTGTTTTTGAGAATAGCGCTGGCCGGTTTTGGCCGTTACGTTGGGTAAAGGGTTAAATGGAATATCAAATATGTACGATCTTACTCCTTTTGGTGACACGAGATAGTGTAGCTGTCAACAGGGGCATAGCCGGGTTAAATGAAGTGGGGTGGGGTGGTGGAGGTGGGAGACAAAATCAGAAAATATTTTCCCCACTTCATTTCACCTCATGCTGGGTTAACAGTGTGTGTATCCCCCCATATGTGAAGCTCCCAGCTCTTCCGCGAGGAAAAATAGTACCTTTTCAAGCCAAGTGGAGCAACCTGAGTACTTTTTAAGGCTCACGTGCCTAGAAAGCGGAGTTATATAGAACTATAGCAAAATGACGCATGAAATATCCGGGTGAGAGTATATGAACAAGTTTTGGGAATTTCGGACATGGATGTATATTCCATGTTCAAACTGCTGTTTATCCGGAGCGCATGCACTGAAAGATTTGTACAGTGCATATGAAATAGAGCATCTCCAACGAGTCTCCAGTTTTTATCGAAATTTACAAAACGCGTCCAGAAAATTAGGTCTGGACCCCGCTTTAGTTTTGTAAATATCGATGGGAGCGCGGTGGCTCAGCCGTTACGGCATTGAACTTCAAACCGAGAGGATTGCAGTTCGATCCCGCAAGGGGTAACTGCGCTGTGTCATTGGGCAAGGCACTCAACTTCGATTGCTCACGTGGGAGCATGGTGGCGCTGTGTACAAGACGTACTACACGTCGATGGTGCATCTGCCATTAACAAATGCTAATCCTGCTTGTGTGGAGTTAGTACGTTGGGGAGTCTGGCAGCTGGTCGCCGTTCCTCAGTGGTTCTCCCCAGGTACTTCGACTTTCTCCACCCGTACAACTGTCCGACACGAGGCGACCTTAGCAGTCGAAAGTGTCGTTAAACTCTAATAAATAAATAATGTAAATTTCAATATGAACTGGAGACAAGCTGAAGATTCCATTTATTTTTGGATCCAAACACCCCCACAAAAGACACGTAAATGGAACAAGAACAGGTGGCGACTTCTATAATGCCAGAGATAAAGTTACAATTAAAGATGTGTTTGTCCCCATGCACTGTCCTCGTCAGATTGCGATGTATTTAATGGCAGAAATTTACTGAATTAATTTTCAAATGAGCATCAACTACTGACACAGGCAACAAATGTTTATCATTGCCCCTTCCCTAATTTACGAATATTCTCCGATGGGTCCCCGCATTACTATTTTTAGCCCTTTACCAAAAGTAACGACCAAAACCTGTTCAGCGCTATTCTCAAAAATCGCCAATTAATTTTCATTATTTTTTCATAGGTTATGACCCCTCATTGGAACGAGCTCGTCGAGATCGTTACAATGAGGGGTGATAACCTATGTTTTTGAGACAAAAAATGAAAAAAATTAGTTATTCAAGAATTCTTTTTTGCAATGTCGTCTGCTTTTCGTGTTTGTTAAAGGCTTAATGAATGGGGCTTAACAACCAAAAGAAGGGTCAGATCATATAAAAATTAAATGTATTGAATTATACCTTCCCTAATTTAGGGATATTCTCCGATAGGCCCCCGCATTACCATTTTTAACCCTTTACCCAACGTAACGGCCAAAACCGGTCAGCGCTATTCTCAAAAATCGCCTATTAATTTTCATTATTTTTTCATTTTTTGTCTCAAAAACATAGATTATGATCCCTCATTGCAACGAGCTCGTCGAGATCGTTCCAATGAGGAGTGATAACCTATATTTTTTAGACAAAAAATGAAAAAATAAGTTATTCAAGAAGTTTTTTTGCAACTGTCGTCTGCATTTCGTGTTTGGTAAAGGGTTAATGAATGGGGCTTAACAACCAAAGAAAGGGCCAGCTCATATAAAAAATTAAATGTATTGAATTATACCCGCAGCTTTCATAAAATCTGGTGCAATATCGCCCCCTGAGTTCCAATGTGTTCTATGAGCCAACTGGCAATACTACATCCTAGTTGAGTTGTAATGGATCATCGTTTGTGGCGCGTGGACTTTGGCAACAGTCCTGGACGAACTTCGTACAATTTCCAACATAGCTAGTTTCCGTGTGTACTCTTCAATAATACAAAAATAAGGACATGAGGTGCTATGAAGATTGGACTCCAAAAAGGGCTTCAAGAGATTCATGCTTGTATGCTTGGATCTGGCTCATCTGCTGGAAAAGTTCGCTGTGATTTGCAACTGTTCGGAGGTTTCCTTCAGGTGAACATGCATGCAAAAAGAAACTTATTCGACACGAGTGACCCCGTCAGTTAAAATTTCATCAAGTCCAAAGAAATGATCATTGAGTGACCAACATATTCTGAATTTTTTTCTTCAGTTTGTTTCTATACATAAAAGACAGTCGCGGGTAAAGCGTAACATTAGCTAGATATGAAGAATAAAATTATAGTGTTTCAACTGGACTTAACGATAAAAGCATCGTTTGATGGATATACATTTAAATAGCTCGCTCAAAAACCAATATCGAGTACTTCATATCCGTTTTATGGTGATTTTATCACAACACAACAACTCTTAATGCATACGGCGAGTGGAATGCTTTCCCAGCACAGGAAGAATGCCTTTTGAAAACACTGACCTCTTCCCATTTACTCAGGCACATCTATTGTACCCGATGACAGAATTAGCTTATCCGAAATCGATTCAAAACCATACTCATTTGTTTAAATTTTAAAGCCGCACGTGTCTGTAGGAGATTGGCGTTGTCCAGGTAGGGTAGCGGATCGATAAGCCACATGCACAGACAAATGAATGGAAACATTGAGATTTCTGAGTTCAAAATCAATCATTAAGCATCTATTTGGTGTGAAGTGGAAGCTGTTACAATGGCCAAGAGCACCCATGAACGTTTTGAAATAATTACACCAGAAATAAAAAGATGTTAGACCGTTGGAAATAATAAGCAAACTAGGGTGATAATTCGCTCTGTAGCATCCTCTAATTTGAATATGACATCAAAAGCATATGGCAAACGTAAAGGCTGTATGATTGACTTGCAATAACTTTAAACACAATAAAAACAAAGCAATAAATAATACCGAAACCGTTGACCAACGGAATCCCATTTAATGAAATCAGTTAGGAATCCCACTTACGGAATCCCTTCTATCGCCCGAATATGACTATAGAACATTTTCATCGTATTTGCTTGCCTATGTGCTATATGTTTTGTGACACATTGTACATCTTCACATAAGCGCATATCAGTACATCTGGTTTGTACGTGGTTTGTACACACTGTTACACATTGTGCACTTGCACACACGCTTAATAATAATAACACTTCGGCCGGCCCCTGATTTGTCGCGGTTCTCGTATGAGAAGGCCTTGGTTACCCATGTTCTACCAACTGCCTCCCTATTCCCGCGCTTCTTCTCTCCTCCCAACACTCGGAGACTAACTGCTTGATGACATCCCTTGCCTCATTCTTCCCAATCTCTTCGATTAGTATATTAACCCTCTCCTTTGAGTCGCCCCCTAACCACATGTCCTTCATTCTACCATCCCACTTCCCCATTATACTCCCCGTGAATCTTGTTCTTTTAGACTGGTATTTTGGGCATTCTATAAGAAAGTGTTCCAGGGTCTCCACCACGCCCAAGTTATACATCTGGCATTCCTTTTCACTGTTTTTCCCAATTTTTCCCCTCAGCTCCAGGGACCGCGACCTCAGCTTGAACAACAGTGACCCCCAAAGGTGCCATCAAGGTATCCTTCAAAACCAGGCTTCTATTTATCACGCAGGCCACCCAAACATCGCTTTGATTTGACCACCTCTCGCCAATTACGGTTACAATCCTTCATGACCCTTTCTCTGACGATCTTTTTACCCTGGTTTGCCCCAACGTCAAGGTCCGAAATCTCCAATGAGTAGTTTTCTACTAACTCCCTCACTTGGACCATCCACCCGTCTTGATATTTGAGTTGAAAGTTCTCAGGAACATTACTTTACACCATCGGCTATCGGGGAGATTTACCAAATAATTAAGATAACCGAGTTTCAATAGGTCTATCCTGTCTTTGATCCTCGTCCACCCAAGCTCACCCCTGATCGCTTCTAGCGCTGCGGCATTACTCGAGCCTGTTATCCATCGGCCCGCATCGTTCTGCAGGATTTCCAAGCTCTTAACAACTGTGTGGTTTAGGGGTACAACTTCCGTACCGTATGTTATACTTGGCAGACCCACCATTTCCCAAATAGTTTTCCCCACGAAAACCTTATTGAAACTGTTTCTCCCTATAAGTTTCATTTGGTTAAGGATTCGCTTCCTCTTCAGAATCAATTTATTTGTGTGGTTTCGGTAGATACCTCTTCCTGTGATGTTTATATTTACCCCCAGGTACTCATAGTCACTAGTCTCTCCTACACTAAGAAGTCTACTGCTACCTTCCGGAAAGCAGAACTCCCCCACTCTCCACCTTCGAGTGGGGTCCACTTTGCGGCCCACGGGTATAACTTTGCTCTTGCTTTCATTAAGTTCGAGTCTCCATTTGCTCCCATATTTCCCAACAATTCCCAGCATCTTCGCTAGCCCCTCTTCGCTTTCTGACACTAGCACCATATCGTCTGCAAAAAATAGCCCTGGGATCTTCAAGTCACCAACTGCAATCCCCTCGTCGCTATGCAGGAGTTCATCTCCTAAACCTTTGATGTACAATGCAAAAAGAATTGGCGAAAGGATACACCCCTGTTTTAGGCCTATCTCCATAGGCACACGTTTTGTTGTAATGTTTCCCAGGCTAAGTTCACTCTGAGCATCTTTATATAATGCTTTCATAATCCCAACAAACTCGCCCCCCAAGCCCAGAGCTTCCAGCTTGCGCCACATACCCTCCCTCCATACTCTATCATATGCCTTTTTAACATCCAAAAAGACCACGAACATCTTTTTCTTTTTTGCTTTCGCGGATTCTATCATTTGGGATAGCGTGAAAAGATGGTCAGTGACTCTCCTTCCCTTCCTGAAGCCATTCTTCAAAAAACCCTTCTCTTCGATCACCTCCTCTAATCTCCCATACAGGACTTTACAAAAGACTTTTCCAATGTTGCTGCTGACAGAGATCCCTCGATAGTTATCCAAGACGTCTTTTTCCCCCTTTTTGTGAATAAATGTCACTTTATTTTCCCTCCATTCCTTTGGGACCTCTTGTTTTTCTATGGCTAAATTGAATAGGGCAGTTAGGCTTTCCAAGAGTTCCTCTCCCCCTTTTTTGATGAACTCGTTAGGAATTTCGTCCACCCCTCCCGCTTTTCCATTCCTTAATTTCGAGATCACCCTTCGCACCTCCTCAGTTTTGATTTCGCTACACACGAAGTTCGATAGATTTTCCTCGACCTGGTTCGGACACTCTGGTGGGTCCCCCATGCCCCATCGCTTATCGTTTACCTTTTCCCAGCGCTTGACTAGTTCTAATGCGATTTGATCTCGCTCTTCTGTAACTCTGCCATCTACTTTAATGCTCTGTGGGTTATTCCCTTTGTTACGTTTGTTCACCCATTTCCAAAATACGCTCGAACGCGACCCCCCTGTCGTTCTTATCGTCCTAATAAGACTGCTATTTCGCACTCTCCGGTTGTCATCTTTAATCTTGTTTACTTTATTTCGTGCTTGTTGGTATTCTTCCTTTGCTACCATGGCTGCATTGCTTTCCACCCCCTTAAGTTTTCTACTTCTCCTGTATGCAGCACATTTCGCTTTTCTAACCTTTATGGCCCTTTTCAGTTCTTCGTTCACTCTGTACCCAAGTTCCCGTGTTGGCACCCTAACCTTTCCTACACTTTCCTTCCCTGCCTCCACTAGGCTCGCAACTATGGCGTCGGCCATCTTCTGGACACTACTCCCCTTGTGTACGGCTGCAAGCTTCGGTTTCAGTTTTTCTTCGAACTTCGCCCAGTCGGCATCCTTTTTGAGTTCCCAAACCTCCTTGAAGCTTCCTTTGCTTTTCTCTAGGTTTTTGGCCCTCATCGTCGCTGAAATCAAGTTGTAATCACTATCCAACTCCATTTTTCCCTCATCGTCCACTTCTACCCCTATCACCTCCCTCCATAAATTCATATCTGTGAGAATGTAGTCAATTATTGATTTTCGGTTGTTTCTCTCCCAGGTCCATTTCCCCTTACATCTAGCGTCCCTGTTCAGAATCTTCAGACCGAGCTCATTTGTGAAGTTCAACAACTTCCTTCCATTCCTGGTGACTTTCTTGTCCCCACCCTCTATGCCTTCTTCCTTATCACCTATGTGTCCATTAAAGTCACCCATCAGAATTATACCGAGCCCCCTGTTTTCTAGTTCGGTGATATTGGACCTTAGTGTTGAGTATATCGGGTCATTCCACTCGGGTTTACTTCCCTCCACCGCACAGTACACAATCCCAAGGGCAATGCTTTTGTTTCTCAGACTGATCTTTACCCATCCAATTTCTTTTGACACCTCAGCCGAGGTGATGATATCTTCCAGATCTGTGACCAGCGACGGTTTTAAATCCTCTTTAATGTACATGCCTACCCCTCCCCCCTTTTTCTGGCCTTCCGTTCGCCCTACACCTATCCACACACACCCGCTTACTTGGTCTACCCGTTCCTCGTGTCTTACCCACGTCTCGCTTAAGCCCATGACATCAAACTCCTCTGCCTCGATCAATGTAGCAATTTCTCCTACTTTCCGGTGGAGACCCTGGATGTTGCTATAACCCACTTTCAGGGTACCGAGGTTCATTGGCTTCCGCCTACTGGGCCCATTGTTTTCTGGCGCTAGTCCTGGTAAACTTATTCTGTCCCCCTCACTCTTGATTACCCCACCGATGTCCACTCTAGTTATACTTGCCTCTGACCTCCCACCCCGCTCCTCTCCAAAAAAGGCTCTGCTACCAGTAGAATTTTATCCCCCAATACCCGTTTCTCCACCCTGCTAAGATGCAGCCCGTCACGCCCGTACATGCTCCCTTTGCCCCAAAGCGTGTCCCAATGGTCGATAAAGGGTATTCCCAGATCAACACAGTAGTCCTCAACTCTTCATTTAGGGCCGTTCGTCCCCACCTCCAAGGACAGGAAGGACCCCGGATACGACTACCCTTGCATTCCTACTTAGCAGTTTGCCGACTAAGTCTCTATACGACTCCACCAAACTTACTGACCTTCTCTCCCTGATATTGTTGGTCCCCACATGGACCACCACTACTGGTTCCGGTCCTGACCCTGCCACAGTGCCATCCACCCGGTCCCTGAGATCCTCCACCTTCGCCCCCGGAAAGCACAAGACTGTTAGATTGGAACTATCAGGACCACAAACTACATTGTCAATCCCACGTACAATGCTGCTCCCCGCTACAACTAATTTTCTTCTTCTGGACCCAGTTTCTATATCATCTGCACCTCCTCTCGTTTTGCAAGCTCCTGGCCCCCTCTTTCTCTTGACCGCCCTCCTTACCCCGTCTGGCCTATCATCATCAACAACCATCTCACCACCCACACTTTCACCCTCACTCTCGTCCCCAGGGGTGTCTGAGTCTAAAACACTAAACCTGTTTTCTAAACACCGCCTAGCAACCTTGGCAGCCTTACGCCGACTCTGGCTTCCGGACTCAACGCAGCCCTGACCTGACGCCACCTTCCGAATTTTCCTACTAGAACCCCCCTCCTCAGTTACACCCCCACATCAAGCATTATTCCCCCACGTTTCCTGCTTCCCAGTTTCCTCCTTGAGTCCACAACGACCTTCCACCCACCTTCAACCTCACAATCGTAGGTAACCTTCAACGGGGTAACTCCAGATACACCGGCCCTCCCCAACCTCCCTCTCAGCTCTGCAATCTCCTGCTCGAATCCAACACACTTCTCTAACAACTGTAAAATATCCCTGCAATTCGCACATACCCCACTACTCTCCATTGACCGACCACCACCATACCTCATATTACACTGTCTGCACGCCTCCGTATCCTCACTCTCCCCCACCTGCACCCCTCGACTCACCTCCCCCAGACCTCCCTTAACATCCATACTTACCTCCGTCTGAACACCCGTCGTGCACTTACCATTCATGATTACAAATATTACAGAATCCAAAGACCGAAAACGACAAAAACACCAGGGCAACAAACACACACATGAAAAAGGGCAACTAAGGCAAACAAATAACAAAACCGGAAAAACCTATCAACTAAACCTCCTTATTATACCCTACGGTCCTCCCAAACACACTTACAAAACTAAATATATAAAAACTTTCCTGAAATAAAACTAATATTAAAAAATACTTGTAAACAGTTCCGAGCAGAAATTTTCCTTCTTCTCTTCGTGAGTAGTATTCAGCTCGCACCTCCCTTCTAACACCAGTCCCACGTTCCATGGAATCCCTTCTATAATCTGTCTATGCCTATTGAAACTTTTTTAATCGCATACGCCTGGGTGCTATATCGTTGAGCTCGTTCCAATGAGGGGTCATAAGCTATGTTATTGAGACAAACATTGAAAATCTTTAATAATTCAAGAATTTCTTGTGCAAGTATCATCTGCTACCCACGTTTGGGGAAGGGTTGAGAATGACTATTTCCAGCTACTGATATAGTATAATGATCATGCAAGTGAACAAGTATGTCATCACGTAACTGGCATGCTTTACTCTGTCTCATATAACTGTTGTGAGCCAGTGTGACAATGTTTGCCTGTTTTGGAGCAAGTTTGTTCCTTTGTTAACCCATATAATACCGTAGTTCAAAAGTAATGTTTAACTGATCAATTACTTTTTTGATCAATCAAGACGATGATCATTGGTTAATCGATTAATCGTTAACCGTATCAGCTCTACTTGACCTCAGAAGAGCAGTGGCCGCCCACCCCCAAGTTACTATCCAGATATACTCCTCAAATACAGGCTTATTCTGATCAAACAGGTCGCCCAAACAACTTCCAGCTAAAATTTACGACTGTAGTGAACGTTTGGTAACAAATACTCGATCGATAACGAATGTACAACGGAATACACGAGCACTAATACGTCTTCGAGTGTACACCTATCGGTCGCAGATACGAATATAGTATTCAAATTTCTAAGGCTGATATCGTCATGGGAGGTCGTGGGATTTCGAAGATGGGGTTACGATTTTGAGCGCTGAAGGTGCAAACACAAGTGCCCAACTCGAGAAACTCCTATGGGAATTCGGGGTTGCACTTCCTTGGAACGTTTTCAAATAAAAACTTTCTGATGCAATTTTCAAGAAATTAACCTTTTTTCTAAGTTAACGGGTATATCCAGGAAGGCCTCTGTTCATAAAAGGCCATTAAAATTTTATAAGCTTTTTAATATTCTTCCGGCTCCAAGAATAACTTTTGACCTTTCACTCGAAAGAGGCCAGCGAGTTAATTCCTACGAGGGCTAAGAATCTGAGACAGAAAATTAAAATGTTCAGTTATTCAAGAATTTTGCAAGTGTTATCTTCTGTTGTGGTGTTTGGTAAAGAATTGGTTTTCCTTATGCGCCAATCTGCGTTTGTGTACGAACTGGAGTGAGTGCGTGGGGGAAGGAGCCGTGCCCCCCCCCCCCCCCCCCCCCCTGTGCGGTAGAATACTTTCCTGTATTATTGGTAGAAATATGTTTATCGTGAGAATAAACCACTCTCATTTCTTCCTTCCCTAAAATACCCGCCCAGATATCGATTCTTGGAATGCTCTCTCGGAGACAAGAGAAGAATAACCTTCTCCCATTACTGGGGTCTGAAGGACTGAAATATCTGCAGCCTGTTTTAATAGATTATAGTAATGTGTGATCAAGACATCTGGTGAATAGACAGATATCTCTGTAAAAGATTGCATGCATTTCCACAATGAGTAAAACATAATTAAACTTGTTCTCTGTTCAGAAAACCAAAGCGACGTGAATGTTTTTATTTCGATCCGATGCAGGCAATAATAAAACATTTACGGTGTTTTGAAAAGCAATGTTAACCTTCATCTTTTGAATTCACGAAACAATAGAATAAAAGTCGTCCTGTGTTTTTCTATTGATATTCCATTTATCGCCGCGGTCACACCGCTGTCATCAATACAGGGGCGTCGCGAAGGTAACCGATTAGGGTGTGAGGCCTAAACATGATTTGTCCCGATTGTGATGCCTGAAGTCCCGATGGATAAAATATTACAACTACATCATCAAGACATGCCTTTGTCAGAGGCATGCCTTGATGATGTAGTTGAAATATTAGCCAGTCGGGTTTATGACTCAGAATCTCAAGAATTTTCGAAAAATTATTTGTGGACAAATAAAATGTAAATGTAGCAGTTGTAACGCAACTTTTGAATTAATGAACACATACCGCTCCAGCACTCCAATTTGGCCATGCTGATCCCACAAGAACTCAATTTTGGCACAAGAGACCTCCAGTTTGGATGACCGACTGTGTGTGAACAATTAGTTTAAGTATCAATTATAGCCTGGTAAAAAAAATACATGATTACCAGCAAGAGTCAATATTTAACCCTTTACCTAACTTGAAAAGCAGACGACACTTCCAAACAAAATTATTGAATAACTAATTTTTTTCACTTTTTGCGTCAAAAACATAGCTTGTGACCCCTCACTGGAACGAGCTCAACGAGCTCGTTCCAATGAGGGGCCATAAGCTATGTTTTTGTGTGAATAGCGCTGTTCGGTTTTGGGCGTTACGGTGGGTAAAAGGTTAAGACTCAAATACAGACGAAAATGTCCCGACTGGAAAGTGATGGAGGAGAGGGGGGGGGGGGGGGGGGGGGCACACACTCTACCCCATAAGCTCATTTGCTATGCCCTTGATTATCTGTACATTGAACTTTCTGTGGAAATGAACCTAAAGACTACTGATAGATGTGAATCACAATGGCAGTCAAAAGGCGAAAGAAACATGCCAGAGGTCTTTGTTTTAAAGTGTATTTACATCTCAACTCTTTTTACAATGATTATGTTAACCCCCCCCCCCCCCCCCCCCCCGCCCTGGCAAATTTTTGGGTGAAATATCTTGAACAAATTTCAAATATTAAATTTCAGTACTGATCAGATCAGTTCAGGTGTTTTCAAACATAAGATAGCTGGCAGCTGCTCGTCGTTGTTCAGTGGTTCTCTCCGGGTACTCCGGCTTCCTCCACCCGTAAAACTGTCACCGACACGATATGACCTTGGCTGTTAATGTGTCGTTAAACCCTCATACAGGATAATTCAAACATAAGATCCCACAGAGAGCAGAGAGGAAAGTGCGGAAAAAATTAAATTTGATAAATTTTCCGGATGGTACAGAATCGATCAATGCATATAAATAATATCAAATCAAAATATATATAATATAATATATGTAATATCAAATCGTCACTTGAGTGAATCAAGGCGCCATCTACAATGCTTTAACACTGCAGATGGCACTTTGAATCACTCAATGAGCGAAATATCATTTTTACGACACTTCCGAATTATGCCGAACACATAATATTACATAAATGGGTGAGTTCTGTTTGGAAATAAGAGCGTTTTCACGAATGTGATCGTTTAAAACCGGAATTAAAAAAAAATAACTCTTTCTCGAACACGAAAATCAGACGAGACGTGTACACAAGTTATGGAATGGCTGAAAACCAACTTATGATCCCCCTTTGGAACGCGCTGAACGATCATAAAGCTATGTTTTTGAGATAAAAATGAAATAATAATTAAATTTAAAAGACGATTTTTTGTGAATAACGCGGCCGGTTTTGACCATTGGGCCTGACGTGATTCCGTAAAGGGATTAAGCGTATTTGAGCACCGAAACATTATTTCCAAGGTGTATTTGCTGAAAACAAACACGTTTTAAGCACAAAAACTATGCGTTATATCTGGCGCTTTACAATGGTGTGATTTAGATGCTGGAATAACATCAAATGTTGCTATGCGGTCATTCGAGACTGTGCAACATCATAGAGGAATTTTTGTGTTTTTTGAATGGATACCGAAAATTATCTCAGGCGTGAACGAGAAAAATGGCCATTTTCGCTCGCGCAAGCGCTTGAGAAAAATAAACAGTTGTCCCTGTCACTCCTGAGATAATTTTCGGTATCCACTCAAAAACACTAGATTTTGTTTTTATTATACGCTTTTTATAAGAATCTGATCACTCCTATCAATAATTCCGCTCGTTTCAACCTTGAATTGATGCATGAAAGTAAACAGCTGATGCGCATTGATACGCGGAAGTGCTTTGATTGATACTCGGAACAGGTAGCGTCTTGAAATCTTATTCAGCTGGCGGGTTTCATGCATCAATTCAAGGTGAATACGTGTTGAATTATTGCTGGAAATGATCGGTATACGCTCATAAACAACAGATTTTCTTTTCATTATACGTTTTTAGAACAAACTGATCATTTCCAGTGATAATTTTACTCGTATTCACCTTGAAGTGATGCTCTGAAAGCCGTCATATTGATTGATACCGTGGAAGTGAAAATGTCTATATCTTCACAGTGGAGGATATGATTTCTAGGTTCGAGGTCATGTCTAGATGAGAACGTCCCCTTTGATCGCGGTCGGTCAGCCGCGACGACTGCCTGAGCCCGAAACCCGAAAACCTTTAGCACAGTCTATAGGTCGTATTTATGAAGGGATTTCAATGTAACTTGGTAGGATAACTCCGTATGGTGTCTAAATGAGAACGCCCATTTTGGTCGCGACCGGTCAACCGTGACGGCTACGCGGGCCCGAAGCTCGAACACATTTAGCACAGTCTACAGGTCGTATTTATGAAGAGATGTCATTATAACTTCGTATGATGACTCTGTATGATGTCGAGACGAGAACGTCCTCTTTGGTCGGGTTCAGTCAACCGTCACGACCTCAGGGGTGCGTAACGTAGATTACTTTAGTACAGTCTACAGCTTGCATTTATGAAGGGATTTCATTGCTAATTTGTTGGATGACTCAGTATAATGCCAAGATGACAACATCCTATTTTGGCCATGATAGGTCAACCGACACGGCCACACAGGCCTGTGACCTAAATTTGTTTAGCACAGTCTACAGTTCATATTTCCGAAGCGATTTCATTGTAACTTGGAAAAGATAACTCGGTATGATGTCCCGATGAGAGTTCCCTATTTTTGTCACGATCGGCCAGCCTTTACCGCCGCCTGGTCAAGTGACCTATCTTCCTTTAGCACTATCTACAGGTTGTTTTTATGAAGGGATTTCATTGTAACTTGTTCGGATAACTTGGTTTGATATTTAGATGAGACTTTCCTATTTTGGTCACGGTCAGTCAACCGTGACCGCCGAACCGTCATGTGATCTTGATTCCTTTAGCAAAGTCTGCTAGTTATATTTATGAAGGGATTTCATTGTAACTTGGTAGGATGACTCGTTTCGGAATAATTTTACTGTAACTTGTTAACTTTTGTTGACATGCGTCAGTTGTGAGGGCCACATTATTTCAATTATCTTTTCATCAAACACTACACACCGTCACGTTAAGCTACAGTGTCTGGCACTTTCATTAGTTATCAAATTGCTGCTGCAATTTAGTAAACTGTGCCTGCAATTTAGCTAAATTGTACAGTATACTAAAGTGTACCTGCAATTTAGCTAATTCTCAGGTCGATTCAAATGACTTGGAAAATCATAAAATGAAACAGTATATATATATACTGGATCCACTAATATGCGGAATTCGTTATTAAACTGGGATTCACCGCATTCAATGTTTCAATATTCGTGATGTGTTATGTCCCCTCTAAAGTTAGAAGTACTTTTTAAAAACTTTTTTTGTTATGTTACATCCACCCTCGACAGTATTAGACGAGATGTCTGCGTAAATAGTTTCTCCCAAATTCGCGATGAGCTTGTAGCCTACATTTATGCATTCTGCTTTGTTTATTTTGTGTGTGGAGGAGTGGGGTAGTTTTTCAAGTTTTTTCGAATGGAGATCTTAACTCCAAAGTGCAGCCACCGCCCCCCCACCTCTCGTCCAAATAAGCTTTAAGTTCTTTTTTTAAATCGAAAACACCACTGACAATACTTGGAGATGGTGCCGGGCACTTCCTCTCAAAAATCACCTCAGTACGGGCGTTTTGTCCCAAGACGAGTTTCGCACTGGACGATTCGTCAAAAAGCTGGGGTTTTAGGGGAGACTGAGGTGTTTTGTGTAGTAAGTGTTTTCGAAGAATATATTAATCCCCATAGCCTTGAACCCTGTTCAATAAACCCGAAAATTATTTTAAACTCATTTCTTGTGAATAACTAATCAAACTTCTTTGAGATACGGTAGTCACCTTCTTTTAGTGAGAGGGGCTCTACTTTGTTCACAAAATGTTTCTTGTTTATGTTGTAATACGAAAAGATTGCCTTATATATACACAAAATAAGTATTTTCATGGGCATTTTATCGCGCGCTTGTGCTAGAGTCTGTAATAATTTATTCCTACAACTGTACAGATCTGTGGGATTAAATTTTTACTGACCCTCGCTACAGATGCAGAACGGATTCGCCCATTTAAAAAACTATCGCACAAAACGATACCGTCAAGGGCGTCAGCGTTGAAATAATTAAAATACACGTGGCCATGCCCGCCTTCAGTGCCCATTATACCTTTAAACCCTGATAGTATCTTCCATGTCAGTTTATTTGCTTCAGTTGGAATCGTCTAATAATAACACTTTGGCCGCCCGCTAAATTTGTCGTGTCTATATTCATTATTTGGGGGTGGCACCAATTAAAATTTTCAACGTGAAGCCTTTGGGCTACAGGTTGAAAATATTGACTAAGCCACCCCTACAAATTCGCTGAACAGCCATTTACTTTGTTAATTTAGGTCTCATGTATCTGGCCTTCTTCAGGGTACAGACACAACAAGAAAAAAACACACAAACGATGAAAGAAACGAAATGTAGATATAAAAAAAAACTCTCGTACGCAAGATTGTGACTTCGAAAAGGCAAAATAAACCCTTGCAAAAAATCATAGAAATAGATAAAAAGTACTGCTGGACAAACTTTGAAAAAGATTCTTATATAACTCTTATAACACCAAGAATTGGGTTACCTGATGACACATTCCTTTAAAAATAACGTTCAAAAAATCAAGAATTACTTGAAGTTCTATTAAGGACTCCGGTGGGTGGACTATTCTTCCTTGACGACTCCTACTTTGGCACAGACAAATTCAAGCCGTGGAATATTTATGCCGTATGCAACCTGCCTCATTGAAGGCGTTGCTTGCAATAAATCTAATCTAATGCAATCTATACCAGATTGTTCACCGTGCCGTTTACGATACGTGCGCCAAGTCTTCATTAGCATACATGATTAACAATGGGCTGAGTCAGGGCGGCATCTAGCAGGACACTTTTGACTCACCATGGTGTTAATCATGTGCAATAACGTGGACTCGTTGCAGATGCGGAAATTACATGTGAACTGAGAGGAGAGTAATGCGGTATACAAGGACGTGGCACCGGCTTCAATATCCGGAGTGTGATTCTGCAGTACATAGCTTAATCTCGGAATACAACAGTGCTCTGTTTTTCACGCCACCGCACGCCGATCTATGTGTCATAACATTTTACGCGGTAGGGGTGTTGCCAAGTAAAATTTATGATCCATAAAATACAAATTAATCTTTCAGTGTACTCTAGCGAACAATCGCCGTTCGCGTGAATTACAACTTGTTCAAAAGCCAGATGAAGGAAACGGCAATTCTTACCAGGCTAGCATTTGTACTGAATGATGAACACCTGTTTAGCCAGTTAATATGTGAATTCAAATGCATCGTCACTTGATACGTAATAACGAAAACGTCCAGTACAACATGTGTGTGGAAGTCTACAAACATCACGGGAATAGGCCCATCTTAACTGTGTTTTTGAGAAGCGTCCAGGGTGACGCCTTGACGCATAAACGTGAAGGGAAAATAGAAAAAGGGAAAAAAATATTTTCAAATCTCACATTTCATTATCCGTTTTTGTACTGATGTGAAATCACGGTAAATCCTCTGTTTGGCGAGCGAACAGTTAACTGAAATGTTACGTTCTTATATTTTCGCGTGATCATCCATTATCATTTATGTCAAGGAATTCCATTTGATTACTCGATCGATCCGTTTGATAATGAACTCGGTTAATCAGATGGGGCGACTAGTTATTTTACGACTCAATTTCGAGCATCACGTCTGTAATAACGGGTACCATTCCACTGAGGAGCGACGGATAAATTCCCACCTGACACAAGGTTGCTCGGCAACCGCGACATGTGAAAGAAATCCAACCCGGAATGCATATTTATCGATTGACTCTGCCTAATGCGATCCCGGCCTTTGATCAAATCGTATGAATTTAATTTCAGTATAAAATAACATCTCTTGTCATTATTTGTGGCATTTGATAAGATTCGTCCATTGTGTTGTGGTAATGAGGTGCGTGTTTGTCTTTTCTAACCCTTCTGCGCCTTCAATCCTTGCACTTTAATGCCCTTCTTATCTAATATTTCAGCAACAAAATTCTCCCTATAGTACAATGAGAAAATTAACCAATTACATCATTTGTGAAAGAGCTCACGACGCCCTGTCAAACAATGTATAATTGGTTACAATTATATTAGTAATATCGTGGCAATCAAGACAATTCTATTATACTACCAATGTGATAGAAATTAATTTCCCATTGACTTTACCACAGGCAAGCTCATAAATCTGTCTTCAAGAAATTTATCTAATGAGTTGACTAATCCTGTCTCGAGATGATAATTGACACGTCATACCTGCTATATCCTGCTCAGGGGCATCGCGAACATGCCCTATTGGGGATGGGGGGGGGGGGGGGTGGGGTAAACCTTTTTTGTCCGGAGTTGTGGTCCAAGTCCTGGAAGACTTATATTCCAACTACATCATCGAGGCATGCCTTTGACGAAGGCATGCCTTGATGATTTAGTCTTTTTTTTGTTTTTTTTTAATATTTTTATTCAGATTAAATGTTGTGTACATCTCTAAATAAAAAAAATGATACAGAATGAATGTTAAATGCAGTTATCTACTGACGTGCAAATTTAAGAGCAGAAGTATTTTCTACCTCAAGAATTACAGAGAAACAGTAGTTTACCAATCAGTATCAGGGTAGTGTTGCATAAGGAAGTTTGGGCTTTTCATGAAAAAAGGAAAATACTTGTAGTGTCGAGGGGTGTTGTCCCGTGCGTACATGGAAATTACTGAATAGGTTGATAGATCAGGGCTTGCAGAGATTCCCATGTGGTCTTTATCGATTGTTTCTTCTTTTCGGAGTACATATGAAGTGAATATAGCTCAACTTCACGATATTGACGAAGGACTTCAATAAAAGCCTGGAAGCTCGGTTGACACTTTCTCACTCTGCATGAATAAATGAACTTTTTATATAGGAGAGTTAGAAGACTGAGGGAGTGTTCTTGTGGACAGGGGCGCTTATTATTATTATTATTATTATTATTATTATTATTATTATTATTATTATTATTATAACCAATAAGGATGAAATGTGATGTCAATGGAAGTAGAATATCACATTTTTCTTGAAGTCGGTCGGCCAGTTGTAACAAAATTGTCCTTGTCACCGAACATTCGAAGAACAAGTGTAACACTGTCTCCTTAGTGTTACAGCAAAATGAACACAATTCAGTCTCCGATAGTCTACACTTAAAAGGTCGAGTATTTGTGAATAATGCTCCCTGCAAAATGTTATATTGCAAAGTTTGGAGATAAGTATCATCAGTTGTTAAAAAAGCACATTTGTACATCGACCTTCAAGCATCGGCTTCGACATCGATGTGTAAAAGTTTGTTCCATTTTTCCTGAGACCGGACTGGAAGCAAAGCCATTTGTTGTAGGAATAATGGATAAAGTGTTTTGTTAACCATGGTGGTTTCTTTTACTTTATCTATCAGTGTGTTCTGGATCGACTCCGATTTTTTATTGAGTTTAATTTCATCTTGCCATCGTTTTGCAATCGCAATTCTTATGCCTTAGAAGATAGTGTAGGGTGTATTTATGTTAAATTTTGTGGAGAAGGCTTCAAAGCTGAGGAAACCTCCGCTCTCACTCAAGAGTTCGTTAAGAAAAAATATACCTTTGTCGCACCAAGTTTGATTATAAAATAGATTATTATTAATTTTTATATTATTATTGTAGAATACGGGTTGTGAGCAGATTTCTTCAAAGTCCGTTGGAGACTTATCTTCTAAAAAAGACCAGGCCATGAGAACGTTTTTCCAAAAACTGTTTGAGTGTTCCCTAATCTTTCTTAACCCTTCTTTGCGTAAAAACCATGTTTTGAATCCGCCATATTTTTCAAAGTCGTCCAGAATGAGAGTTTTCCAAGGCGCCATTATGTTAGGGTCTATCAACTTCTTAATCCAAATCATTTTTAAGGAATAGCTGTATGACCGAATGTTTGGAAACTTGATCCCCCCATTCTCAATTTCGTTTATTAGAATATTGCGTTTAATCTTTTCACCTTTCCCAGACCATAGAAACTGAAATAGTTGTGTCTGTATTGTATCAAACATATTATCCGGTGGATTTGGCAGAACAGAAAGGAAATGTATCAACAGTGGAAGTACCAATATTTTAACGACTGTAGTTTTTCCAATTAAGCTAAGTTTTCCAAACGACCAATCCGTTAAAAGTTTTTCCATCTTTTTGATTTTTTCGATATAATTATTTATTATGTAATTTTCACTAAATAGATCATAGGAAATGCCCAGAATGTTGAATTTCCCGCTGCGGTTCCATTGGACATTGTGATTGATAGAGACTCTCTCACTTGATCCACGTTTCGATCCAATCCATATAACTTGTGTCTTTTCAAAATTAACTTTTAGGCCTGACTGTTGAGCAAAAGTGTTAATAACTTCTAAAGCTTAATTTAACGAATGTCCATCATCACTCAAAAATAAAGTTGAGTCATCTGCATATTGGCTTATTATCTATTCAGATAAGTTTATCTTTATGCCGTTGATATCCGGATTGTATTTAAGGGTGGCACTTAATATTTCCACACTTAAAATGAAAAGGTAGAGAGAGAGAGGGGGTCGCCCTGCCTCACTCCTCTCTGTAGGTTAATTTTTTCTGAACAATGGCCATTATTTAATACATAACTGAAAATATTGGAATAAAAGGTATGAAACCAGCTAATAATAGAAGGACCGAAATTAAGGAACTTTAGTGTTTTTTTCAATGAATGACCATTCGAGGGAATCAAATGCTTTTTCAAAGTCTATTAGGACTAGCATTCCTGCCATGTTTTTTTCCTCACATTTTTTAATTAAGTCAAATGTTAATCTTGAGGACTCTCCAATATATCTCCCTTTCATAAACCCAAGCTGGGTTTCCGATATTAATTTTGGTAAGACCATTTTAATACGATTTGCTACAGCCGTGGAGGCAATTTTGGTATCGACGTTAATAAGCGAGATAGGCCGCCAGTTTTTAATGAATTCCTTTGGTTTGTTTTGTTTTGGAATGTAGGTAATGGTACCAGTTCTTTTTGGATTTGATAGCTGTTTAACACTGTATCCATAATTTAGAGAGTTGATTAGGTAGTTGCCAATATCTTTCCAGAAGAATTTATAAAACTCTACTGTAAAACCATCTCGGACCCAGGGGTTTTATTATTTTTCATTGCTTTTAAGGCTCTTAAACATTCAGAACTAGTTATCAGTCCCTCCAAAGAATTGCTTTCCTCATCATCTAAAAACTGTAAAAAGAGATTGGATTTATCAAAGAAAGGATTATTGTCCTCGAAAATACTAGATAAGTTTAACTTTGAGGTATATAAATTTTCGTAAAACTTTTATTGTTCATTTAATATTTCAGAGAATTTTTCAGTTGTACTACCAGTAGAAGTTACCAACTTGGATATTATTTTTTCGGTGTAGTGTCTTTTTTCCAGGTTACAATAGTATTTGGTTGGCTTTTCTCCGTCAACTTTCCATTTAGCTTCAGATCTTAAGATTATACCTTTAATTTTTTTATTTCTAATTGTTTGGAGTTCAGTATCAAGGGCATTAATTTCGGGAATTACTGACAAATCTCCCTCATCCATGCGAGAGTTTAAAAGTTTGATTTTCTCCTCAATTTCTTCCAAACGATTGTCAGTTCTTCGTTTAACCTGGGTTGAGTAAGCAATAGTTTTGCCTCTAATCATTAGTTTCAGGGTTTCCGAGAACAGCTGATCATCAATAGTAAATAACTGGCGATTATTATTATTATTATTATTATTATTATTATTATTATTATTAGAGTACTGAGTAACAATCTCTGCGATTACACTTTTTACTGCTGTAATATATTCTGGGTCGTTCAAAAAACTATTGTTGAACTTCCAAAAGCCTTTTCCTCTGGGCTGATTAATAAAAGACAGGGTTATGGTTATGGGGTTGTGGTCTGACTTGTAACGTATTTGAATATCCGACGTCTGATGAAAGATTTGTAGATCCGTTGAAAGAAAAAAATAGTCCAATCTAGCCATTTTATTGCCGGGACCTTTCCAGGTATATCGTTTTAAATTTGTGTTTCCCATCCTCCAAACATCGCAGAGGTCAAATGTATCCATTAGACCAAGGATCTTTTCATTTGCTTTAACGTTATTTTTATGTAGGTAGTTTACCGTATCGAGGTTGTAGTTTTGAGATACATTCCAATCGCCTCCTACAAGAATAGAAGAACTGCCAATGGTATCAATTTGGTTGAAAATGTTGTCGAAAAATGTGGGGTTATCTTCACTGGGGCCATACACTACCGATAGAGTAAGTCTTTGATCTTGAATCGTGATGTCAAGAATAAGGTAGTTTCCTCCTACATCACTTATTGTATTATGAACCTGATACATAAATGTATTTTTAAACAGAATAGCTATACCCCCAACTAGAACTTGAGTGAGAGCAGAATACAGCTTCATAGCCCTGTTCCAACCCCCATTCACATTTCCAGGTGTTTTCTATTTTTTTACAGGAGTGGGTGTCGACCAATAAAGTTATATCAAATTTATCCCTGCAGCGTGAGAAAATATCCCTGCGCTTATTTGTGTCAGAGGACAAACCTCGACAATTTAAACTTCCGATCACAATCTTATTCATAAAAATGGAAGTCAGGGGGTGATTTTCGCTTTTATGCAACAGTTTCTAACTTCAATGGTTTGGCAGCAATAACTATGAGGAGATGTGGAGGAGATAGTCTGAAACAAAGTACACATGCTCATTATCTGAAATTTTGATTTTTGAAGAACAATAAACAACACCGACTTTCCGAATGGAAACATTAGTGTGGAGTGACAAAATATCGGGTTTACCTGCTGTGATCATAGGAGAACTGATATGATGACTGATCTGATCATTGATCTGAGGCTCAGTCAAAGGCAAATAGAGATCAATGGGATGTAATGATTAAAAGAAATAAAGTAAATAATAGACGCGACCAATTTGACCTTCAATATGGTCAAAACGACGACGCAAGAGTTCAGGTTCAAAGAAAATTGTTTAACTCCCTTCACTCTGTTGTCAAAATATCCAAATTTCAAACAGCCACTTTTCCCATAATGCAACTGGGAATTTAACCAATTCAATCTTGTTTGACAGAGCTCAATGAGCTCTGTCAAACAAGACTGAATTGGTTAAATTTCTGGTTGCATTATGGGAAAAATTTACACCTTAAACTTTAGATATTTTGACATCAGTGTTAGGGGGTTAAAGGAGATGTTCGGGACGAGGGTGGGCTATACAAAATATTTCTGTTTCGGGACCGCCTTTGCTCATCACATTTACTCACCCATTTATTCACCCATCCCTCACTGCATCCACGAATGGAATAAAGTATGGAGGAACAGGCGAGTGAATTAGTGGAAAAAACACCTTTTATACAGTGAAAAGTGGCTGTAGGATACTCTAATGTGTAAAAGAATACTGTTCTTACTGACTTTCAGCAGCAATGCTGCATGCGTTTCAGTTCTGATCAATTCTTGATCAATACACCAGCGAAGGAAGAATGGATGGGTGGAGGGATGGCTGGATGGATCGAATGATGGCTGGATTGGTGGCACCTCCCACGGAGCGTCTTGTGTGAGCGTATCGCGAGTAAGCAAAACCCACCAAAGCCACAAACATAACCACAAAACCCCCACCCACCCACCCACACACCCACCCGTGGATGGATGGATGGATGGATGGTCTGCTTCTATTTGTATTTTAACAATTCTCCCTGTTCACAACATCAACGGTGCAAAGATTTCGAATGCAGAGAAAATTGTTTAACACACACATCCGTCCCTCACTGCATTCACGAATACAATAAAGGATTGGAGAGAGGGCGAGATAGTTAACTCGAATGGAAAGAAAATTGTTTAACGGCGATGTGCGGGACGAGGGCGGTCTGTAGAGAACGTTTTGTTTCCGAAACCTCTTTTGTTCATCACATTCCCCCACCCACACATCCGTCTCTCACTACATTCACGAATACAATAAAGGATTGGAGAGAGTGCGAGTTAGTTAACTCGAATGGAAAGAAAATTGTTTAACGGCGATGTGCGGGACAAGGACGGTCTGTAGAGAACGTTTTGTTTCTGAGATCTCTTTTGTTAATCATATCCCCCCACCCACATATCCGTCCCTCACTGCATTCACGAATACAATAAAGGATTGGAGAGAGGGCGAGTTAGTTAACGCAACATACACAGTTTATGCAGTCAATAATGGGAGTGGTATGTTCCATTGTGTGATATAATCTGTTGTGTAAAAAAGTACTGTTATTAATAATTTTCATCAACAATATTGCATACGTTTTGGTTCTTTGCAATCGTCGATCAACTCGCACCACTGAAGGAAGGATGCGTGGGTAGATGGATGGATGGATGAACCCTCCCTTTGATGATGTAGTTGGCATATTAGTCAGGTCGAGAGTTAAAAAACTGAAGAACACTTGGAAATGTATAAGGGAATAAATAAAATATACATGTAGTAGTCGAGACGCACCTTCCTATTTAATTAACATATGTTGTACTGGTGTTGTACCGGTACTCCTAACTGGTAATTATGGACCCTCCAGCAGCCCGAATCGGGTTCTATAGAACTTAAATTGACTAATTGTGGGTGTGTCACAAGTTCAAGTATCAAATCTATAGTGACTTTAAGGAAGTACATGGTTACAAGTAAGAGAGAATTGGTATCTTAGACGAAAATGCCCCGACTGTAAAAAATATTGGTGGAGGGGTGGGAGGGGGACGACCCTGATTCTGCCAATGCAAATTACTGGAATACATAGAGAGAATATAGCGTTTGGAGGTTTGCGGCTCGGTGTTTATGTCCGCGTCTCGGTTGAACATAAACTCCGACCATGTTACCACCAATTTATCGCAATAACTTTTATCGGCATAATATGGTAGCCCGAAGATGTCGTCTGCTCTGATCACGCTCCCAGCCCAGAACATTTAAACTGATAATGCGCCCGTTTCTTACTACCACCTTTTGTTGTTGCGTAGCAATAGCAACACCGCGACCACAACGACTGCAGCCAATAATAATTATGCCTGCTACACTCGCACTTCCATGATCAAACAATGTGGCCTACGCCAAGCGATACCCATAAATACAAGTGTACCACGGGGGTCTATTCTTGGCCCAGTTTTATTTCTATTGTACATCAACGTTATTAACGAATCTGCAGAACTCAGTTTACTTTCCTTTGCTGATGACACAACGGCCTTTAAGTCAGGTAACAATCTTGACACCCTTACAGAAAGTATAAATTCCGAACTAGCCAAAATAAACCATTGGTGTTCTGCCAACAAACTAGCCCTCAACCCTGTTAAAACCAAATATATGCTACTTCATCCACAAAACGATTCGTATAAGGTAAACGATATTAAACTATTTCTAAACAATACAAATATTGAGCCAGTTGGTAACGAGCAAGAACAAACAACTATAAAATTTCTTGGCGTACATATGGATGAAAATATGAAATTTAAAGAGTATATTTCTGTGGTGTGCTCAAGAATGGCAAGTGCAATTTTTGTACTAAATAGGGCAAAGAAATTCTTGCCCACAAAGGTAATGAAAACTTTATACTTCTCATTGATTCATTGTCATCTTATATATCCAGGCCTGGGGCCATTCGACCTACACCAGTAGAATTCTAAAACTACAAAAAGAGCTGTACGGGTCATAACAAAAAAATCAGCATCTCTTCCACACAGATCACCTTTTCAGAGATTGTGACATTCTGAAATTCAGTGATCTCTACAGCCTTCTCGTCTCCCTCTTTATGCACGACTGGACGAACAAAAAACTCCCCATTTCATTCAAGTATATAGAAACCCCTCGGGAATGAATACAAGGCAAATCGGTAAATTAGATACCCGCAAAACAAGAACACAGTTATCTGCTGTGCTGCCTTTACACTCCTTCCCAATAACCTGGAATAGTATAGACCCACAAATCCAGCAATTAAACAGACCCAAATTTAAAAAGTCCTTAATTGATAAAACCTTGAATAATTATTCCCATCCTAACTCCAAATGTGACAACCCAACGTGCCCCGACTGTGTCATCCGGCAGCCATATCCTTTGGTATCTCATCCTCCTCTGCCCACCATTTAATCCTCAAATACATTCTAGCCCCTTGAATCACAAATAAAAGATGAGACAACCCCGTTTTGGGGAAAGCACTTCGATACACTGATGCCAAAGAAACTTGATATCTTTCTTTTTTACGAGAGTGTCAGGAAGACAGCCTTGTTGGCTAAGCCACTTCCATGCTGTATACTGGGATATGTTCCTGTTTGTTGTAATGTTATTTTGCAATCAATGTATTAGTATGCCGCAAAATAAAGATCTATCTATCTGTACAGTAGCTACTTAATTTGAAAAATACTGCATTACATGTATTACCTATGGACTCACTTTGTTGGCGATGCATTGCGTCTGCTGGCAAGAAAAAAAGTGCTCCAAACAGATAGATCTTAAGTGGGGAAGGAAGGAAATGACGCAGGAGTATTTTCAGCTTTGTTTACACAAACAGGTCGACCATCTACACTAGCATTAACTCTTTAAAACATCGAATAAATAAACATTAACCCTGTATCTAATACGACTCAACCCTTTACCTAACGAAGCGCCCACGTAATGTACAAACTGAGCAGTTAAACAGAAATTATTTTTTCTGAAACTCAAACAAAATCATATGATATAACTCCTCATTGGAACGAGATCGTCGAGTTCGTTCCAATGAGGGGGTCACATAATATGGTTCTGTTGATGTTTTGTGAAAAATTAAAAAATAACAAAAATTTAAACTAACAATTTCTGATACTGTGTGTGTTGGGGAAAGGATTAAAACAACAGTTCATTTTCTGTAAATACTATGAAGATTTTTTTTTTTTATCTTCTAGGTAATTTTAACCCGCCAGTGGGGCGAACGCGATATGGTCGTTACATTAAGGGATCACAAGCTGTGATCTGGGATGAATAAAACAGGAATGGAGATTTCTGTTTTGCGCTGGAATGGATTTGACAATTTCTCTGCCAACACAAACAAGTCAAACGGTAGAATAGGGTAGCTTTTCTTTGTACAGCTTCAAGTCAGCGATACGCGGAAAAACACATGTAAGCAAATTGTTGCAAAGCATGTTGCTTCCCCATATTCACTCGTGTACCACTGCCTTTGGCTCTTAAAACTGCTGCTTTCGACATGTTGCCAGAATGTTGAACAGTGTTCGATTTTCCCAACATTATGAAAGGAACATTCTGTGAGCAGAAGTCTATGACACACGAGGCAACTTGTTGCCATGGTCGCGCGACAAACTGCTTTCACGTGTTGGCTTGTTTATCACTGGCTTTTGTTCTGTTGGAGATAAATGGTGAAGGATAGACTTAGGTGTTCCATAATATAAATGAATACTATGACAAAGGGACGTTGGAACCGGGAGGTGGGGGGACTTTTACTCTTAAGAAGCGACCAATGATTCCCTCGTTTGACTTGTCTCTTCTGCGGCCTTTAAATTCAAGGAGGATGCGCATTTTTGGCTCCATATTTAGTTTAAACTGTATTTATTTCAAAGTGTGAAGTACAATTTATATGATACAATAAAAGCATACAACTAATAAGGAAATAGCTTCAGCAGCAAACTAAAAGCTTATACTCGGCTGTTCCAGGCCCCATATTTAACAAATCGCTCCATAGGGCCGAAAAAGTGGGGAGATTGCTAAAACCAGTTGGGTTAAAAATCAACCCAAATCAACAGGGTTGAGCGAATATGAACCCATTTGGGTTCATATTCACTCAACCCAGTTAATGTGGGTTGATTTTAGAGTGTAATATTGAGTCCAACTTTGTGTGTCGTGTTTCCACCAACCCACTAAGGTAGAGTTTCAGTATGTGTGAGCTTTCGTTTGGCCGTACTCCTCAAGCTCGGATTGCTTCTTACATAACTGCTATAACATATGACGTTTTTCAAATGTAAGCTGATCAGTATGGTTGCAGATTTCAGTATCGATGAGTTAACGTACTCTGTATCAATTTGATAGAGTGTTGTCGTAATAGTGGTACATGGTTGACATTTTAATAGCATGTGTCGCAACAGTTTATAAGATGCTTGATGAGTATTGGCTTTCTAGTTGATTATATAGCAAATATACAAATGGACTGGGCAGGAAGCAACACACATTAGTGCTGACGATAAAATCTCGTAACATTATTTGCAATGACACTTTGCGTCAGTAGCGTCATTTGCGAGGATCACATGCTCGCCATCAGAACTACTTTTCAGCATGCCAATTACCATTAAATGTTAGGTTCGAGATAATGGGGCACCTAAAAGTTTACTTCTGTGCAGGGTCGCCGAAAGCAAATTTGGGTGGGGCAGTAAGAAACATAGAATAGCACTGGGCCGAGGTTGAGATTCGTAAACATGCCTCCCCCGGAAAAGAATGAGCCTGGGACTTAAGTTGGAACCTTATCTAGTGACTCTTTGGGGTGGTGGGTGGGGGTGGGGGGTTGCACCTGTTCTTCTTCTTAAAACTCGTAACGTATTTCTAATTTTCTGTCAAACCGGCCATCGGTAGTTTTAATTTTGAAATGATGTGTTCACCAGTAAAGAGATGCCGCTTATGTTTTGTCGAAATAGGAATAGTCGGGAGGAATTTTTTTTCTACCTCAACAATCATCTTACACTATGGCTAGCATTCTGATTGGAAGATGTCTAAGTAGGAGAAATAGACCTAGCTGTGATCGAACCACCTAATAAGAGACATTGATGAACAAGCAAGTAAGATTAATGGTTTCACGCGCCGAAGGCGCGCAGGGACGGTTTTGGGCAAGCCCCTTTCGACCCTACTCTGGTATTTTGGAATGTTGTTGTCCCGCAGACCATCATCATGGCAGGTCGCAGCAGAGGCGGAAAAAATCCAGGGAGTCGCTTTCTGATGGTATTTTCTTGATTGGTCAGTTATTATTATTATTTTTCTCGGGTGAGCACCAGTGTAAGAGTGTGACCTCTCGCCAAAGGTGTTACCTCTCCCCGAGGGTGGTGATGTTGTATTTTAGGTATCTTCAGGAAAGTACAATCTGTCACATGGCTGTATTGTCGTGGCGACCATCATCGGCAAGAATAGCCTGCCTCACGCTGAAGTCGGTGAATGCGAACTCTCTTGGATTCGATGGTTAAATAAATTGACTTCCAAACTAAAACAACGGCCTATCTCAGGGCGCCACCCAAAGAAGACCCGAACTTCCCTGGTTCCGGGGCAGGTCTGCATTTTGAACCTATTTGGTCGGGACGTGATCGCGCACTAGAGGCGTTTACAGAAAGGGGGGCACGAATAGGGACGCAGGAGCAACGCTCGCCTCACCGGAAGTGGTTTACCACCTCTGGGGATGGAGTGAAGGATGATTAGACTCCGCAACGGTTATCGAAGAATTTCCATAGCGATTAATACATTTCCATAGAGAGAAGTAAAAAAAAAGCCAGCAAAAGATAGAAATAGAGAGAAAAGAGTGTTATGTGGCTGTTTTCTGGGTCTAGTCGAGTCTTCAGGCATGTATAGTCTGCGCTTGATTAGTCATTTCGTGTTGGAGCTATCCTTGGCAAATATAGTATGCCTGAAGCTCTTCGGTCGGTATTTCAGGTGGTCTGTGGAGTCTAGTCTGCAGGCTCGTGAAGCCGATGACGTCGGTGTTTGTGGCTTGTAGGTGTGCAGTATCGTCTAGTGGTCTTGTGGGGTCTGGATCCTTCTGAAATTGGATAAAGGCAGTAATGAGGCATACCCCCACCCCATCCCCCATTCCCCCTCCCCATTTCCCCTCCCGTCGATTTTCCTTGGATGTATCTTGGTTTTACAAAAAAGAGTGACCTCAACCACCGCGGTTCGGACGTGTTGATTGGTGAAGGCAGCCTGTGTATGCAAATGGTTGCACCGAAGTGTATCATTGCCTGTTTCCTCCCCAGCTCGCTTCGCGGGGTGACTTTGTAAAGTTGTGGTACATTGATTTACGGTTTAGTGGTGGTGGTGGTGGTGGTGGTGGGGGGTATCTGATGGGAGCGTTGCCTATTTTTAGCGAGGCATGGACCTGGAGGTGGTCGCTGCGTAGGTCGTCATTGCCAACCATGTGGTCGCCGACATGGTTGATGAGGGAGTTGGTTGTTATAATGGGATCGAGGATATCCGATCTCTGCAGCGGGTTGCTGTTAATGTGGGTCGCGGTTGGGTCATCGGTTAGGACATGCAGCTTACATTTTTAGGTGATATTGAAAAGTGCATCACCGTTGGGGCTAGTGGACTGGTAGCCGAAGTATTGATGTTTCGCATTGAAATCCCCCAAGAAGATACAGTGGTTGTATTTTCCTGTGAAGAATTCAAATACCCTTTCATTGACTATTTTGCCGGGGTCATTATAATAACAAACTACCGCGATTTTTTTATTATCGGCTGTGATCTCGATTGCAACCACCTCTGCGTCAAGATGGTCTGTTTCGATAGTTTTGTATTTAATGTTCAGCTTTATTAGGAGAGCAACGCCTCCCCCTTTGGTAAGCTGGTGGTCTCTTCTAACAACGCTGAATCCGCTAAGTGAGAAGCTTTTATCCTTTGGCATCCACGTCTCGCAAATGCCAACTAAATAGCTTCTTAGTAGTGGCCCATTTGTAGTTTTTTTTTGTTATTAACGCACCTGGCGTTCCACGCTGCTAATTGGAGCTTATCTATGATGAGTGCCAGTTTGTAGTTGTGGTATTTGTTTTGATAATGATCGTAGCTTTTAGTAATGTGGTGGGAAATTTGAGACTTGAAAAGACCGGGTCGTTATCTTACTTATATCTTTGCAAATGTCAGTGAGATCAGCATTTAACGTGTTTTTGTAAGACTTTGTGAAGTGTTGCAATGAGGGATCATAAGGTATGGGGGGGGGGGGGGGGGGGGGGTGGCATTGACTGTTTTTTAAATGGGTCAGGTGACTTGAGTTGGAATTTTCTTTTACTTTTTTGAAATGGGGGCCCCACGGTAATTGCTGGAGTGTGCCCCTTTACAGTTGGGACAGGTAGGGGAGCCTGCCCTGCAAGAGCTGGAGAGGTGATTACCTCCGCATCTCATATATGTCAGGGTCCGTCGACATTTGAGCGATAGATGGCCAAATTGTTGCCATATATGACATTGGAGGGGTGGAGGAGTCGATCTGTACTACTCTGTTTCATGTTTGTGTCCTGTTATGTGGGCCCCGTTGTTAAGAAGCTTGATTTTCGTATCGCTATTTGGTGCGGTGACATTGAGCGTCCAAGTTTCTTTTCTTGATGCCTTAGAAATGAACCTTTCTCACTTGCAGCCTGGAATGGCTCTGTCGACATCTATCTTTCTTGTGCGCGGGTGGACCCTAGTTGTATGTGTGGTATGGTATGGTATGGTATTGTATGGTAGGGAGCGGTACGACACGGTACGGTACCGTATGGTACGGTATGGTGTTGTACGGTGCGGTGCTGTATGGTACGTTGCTGTGCTGTACTGTACGATACGTTATTGTATAATTATTCCAAAAGTTATTCCTAGTCTGTATTACCTTCTTTCTCTAATTTTTTGTTCAGTGAGTTGGTCAAAGCATGGATGTTACTTGCAATTACCATCGGGATCTACCTTGCATCTATCTTGCATTTACCATGCATTTACCCTGCATGGCGCTCCCATATTTCCGGAGCCGCCCATACAACCTTTGCAATTGACCACTTATCAGTATTCGGTTCTGTATTAATGAACGTATTGTTTCTCTTTGTTCTTGAGGCAATACCAGTAGACAGCCAATCTGACTATGGGCTCCCCTAGCGGTATACATTTCATTTTTTACCAACATAGTTATCCATATGCATTGTATTGTCTGCTTTGGTGAACTGCTGAATAAAGTTATCTATCTATCGAAAACCAGAAATGGATTCGGTAAGGGAGTTTGTTACTTGTTATTTGGCTGGTTTCCTTTATTTGTTTTTTTAACTTTATGCTGTGGCGGCCTGTCATTACGGGCCGCCAATAACCTAACACCATCAGAGTATGAGATTTTAGAACAGGGTTTCCTGAGGAGACGGGGTTTGGTTGCTGGAGTCGGTTCCGGTGGAAATAGAGGCATGAGAGAGAGAGGGCTTCTCACTATCATGATCCATATTCGTATACTCGCCGATGTTCGATTATACTACATGTCACGTGACGTTCCCTTCATCTGATTGGCCGAGGGGCGCTATACTATCTAGTTTAAACAATATTTATTAAAAAATTGAAAATGGTAGGTTGTTACATGGAACACAAATATAATTTGTAAAATATACATGAACAATAGAAGGGATTGTACTTCTGTATAGATGAATGAAATAACAGGATTCACATCAAGCCTAAGGCTTTTGTAAGTCGTCTCCTAAAAATGTAAAGTTACAACATAATAATTTACAGTTTAGAGTGATACAATAGAGGTACTATTAGTTACCCCGTGTCTGATCACGTGGTACGGGTTTTTACCTACCCGAAGCCAGCCGTATCCTATGAGGCCGAAGGCCGAAGGCCTCATGGGACACGGCTGGCTTCGGGTAGGTAAAAACCCGTACCACGTGATCAGACACGGGGTAACGAATTTATCTATTGACTTTCCGTTTTAGAAGTACAATCTATTTCATGTGTGAACACACACAGCATGAGATCTTTTATCTTCCATTGTTGAGCCATACAGGTTTCTGTGGAATTTTTGTGCAAAAGAGTTTTTGTGAAAATATGCCGATATGACTAGTATAAAAAAATTATTGAATTTCTTTTTTTCTTTTTTGTCTCAAAAACATAGCTTATGAACTCCACATTGGAGGGTACCCGACAAGCTCATTCCAATAAGGGTCATGAGCTATATTTTGGAGATAAAAAATTAAAATATAATACATGTACACTGTAAAACTGGAATGACGCGTCTTCTACGGGGTATGGACAATTTGTAGATTTCGGAACGAGGCTTCCATTGAGTATGGGAAATTTGTCAGTGGCTGGGCGGACGTATCGTGGGTTTCAATGAATATGGTCTCATACCACGTATCTATCAACCAATCAAATCAAAAAATTCACTTTAGTCAATAGATAAATGTATTTTCAAATTGGTTAAAGAGATGGAGAAAAAAAATTGAGAGTGAAGTAAATGAGGAAAGTGGGGTCAGTTTGTCAATACCATGATGCCTATGTTCTGGCAGGTTGAGACTCGATCAACAGGGCGGTCACTAGTAATTCGCGTCGCGATTAGTCGGGAAGACCAGTCATTGCTTGGCGGTTAATTCCCTGGGTAGGTTA
Organism: Pictodentalium vernedei; assembly: GCA_031216915.1. Lineage (NCBI taxonomy): Eukaryota > Metazoa > Mollusca > Scaphopoda > Dentaliida > Dentaliidae > Pictodentalium > Pictodentalium vernedei. The sequence goes on along the minus strand of CM062297.1, from coordinate 507,455,687 downwards.
CCCTCCTTATCTACTACATATGGTACCATGAGAACGGTTTCTGTTACTCAGTATGCAATACCCAAATAACTGAAGTGAACACCGCCACTTCTAGGCGGAACGGCACTCTAGCTCAACCCTAAGATTTAGAATTAGTAGTTCAAACGGTTCAACTTCATGATGAAACACTGAACTGTGTCAAAAGTGTTTTTGTTTGCGTGTTCTGTGAAATGTTTCGATCCAAACAGGAGAACACTCGATGTTAACTGATTTGAGAGTTGGTTAATTGTTTCTTGGCGAGCTCTATCAGACAGTGGACATTCCAATAAGAAGTGGTGTGATGATTTGATTTGACCACAGCTGCAAAGTGTACTATCAGATAAGTAGTTATTGAAGAGGTCTTCATTCAAATTACTACAATTTAATCGCATTCTGCAATGGTTTATTTGACTACTTCTAGAGAAGCAGTGATAATAGAATTTAGGTGGCTTGTTACTTTTATTTATTAGATTTTTGAAAGCTTGTGACGATATTGTTTCACGTGTTACAGATGGCAAATCATCCAAACGTTTTGCTGTTGATGGTATAAATGCAATTCGGGAATGTGGTACAGTTAGCTTTTGGCTACTTCTTAAGTTGTAATTCTGTGTTTGATATACATGTCGTGGTACCAAGTTAGAAAGATAGTTTGGCAAATGATTGTGGTACATTTTGTGGAACTGGGTAGGTTTGTGTTTCTGGCGTGTCTTTGGTATAATGACACCCACCCAGTTTCAATGTATAATTTGGATTTGCTCGCACTCTTAGTAACTCCAGTAACAAGTCTGGCAGATTCGACCTGAATTTTGTCCAGCTCATCCGATTCCGTGTTAGTACAATTATCCCAACCTGGCGACGCAAATTTTAAAACTGGTCTCACGAAAGAAAAGTATATTTGTTCTAGAGTCTTCCTATCAAGTCTAAATTTGAACCTTCGAAGCATATTTAGACGATTCCATCATTTTTTGACGATTAAGTCCACATGATTTCTCCAAGTGCCAAGGCTATTAAACGTTAGACCGAGATGTTTATGGGACGAAACATTTTCAATAGTTTCACCGAAAAATTCCAAGATAGGGTGCAATGACTGACTAGTTCTCTTCGATACTGCCAGTCATAACGTTTTAGATGCATTAAAATTGACTAGCCATTGTTGATACCACTTTTCAATTTTCCTTATGTCGGATGAGATTATTCTTGCAGTCTCAGGCGTAAATCACATTCAATTCCATCCACGATGTCGTTAATGAATGACGTCCCCTCTCTCTGGTGCCTAAGGAGAAGGTTGGTTTATAGTTTCCACAGGCGACTGTTCTCCAGTACCAACTCTGTTATTAGTGCAATATGCAATTCTGACTTAAGATATGTTTCGCCCTTAATGTAATCCTGGATCTCTCTCTTGTACAACGATTGACTCGGGTGCTCATCCATCACTTCCATAACCTTCTTCAGATTGATGCTTAGAACCACTCCTTAATTCCAGTGATTGCTATATAAGTGTGTTCATGTGTTTGACACTGTTTGTTAGCCTTAGTATATATTCTGTAACTATTTGTTTTTTTCTCATTTTGTTTTTTTGGACCAGGTGTCTGAAATAAACAATCAACCAATCAACCAATATCAAGAAAAGTAGCGGGCCAAGTATTGAACCTTGAGGAACACTTCTGAGTTTTTTTAACTGATTACAACGCTTTGTTGTTCTCCAGAAGTGTTAATCACTGATTGGTTACTTACAGGAAACAGGTCTAGTAGTGATGATGAATTTTCCGTGAAGTGCGTTGGTGAGGATATTAGTTGACTGAGGTTGCATGGCCGAGGAATGCGGTGAACGTGATGTCTATTACAACGCATCTGGTCTTCATTGAAGTCGCCTGTAAAAATAATATTGGGTATTTGGGTACTGACAGCCTCTCAACTGACAGTTTAATGTTTTTCCACATATCTTGTGAAGCATTCGGGGGTCTGTAAAGTGCTCCAAGCAAGAACTTATCTCTTCCGTTGGAAAGTTCGAGCCAAATACATCCAGTGTTACGACACACTAGGTCGTCCCTTGGAGTATACCACAAACTATGGTTAACATAAATGGCTACACCCCCTCCTCGTTCACCTCTACCCTTACGGTATGGTTTTTGGGAGCCATATTTTTCGATAACAGATGAGTGAGTGTCACCGTTTAACCACGTCTCTGTAAATACACAGATGTCATAGAGGGACATTTCAGTTTGAAGTACGTTCAACTTGCCGCAAATACTCTATATATTTAAGTGCATTATTCTGATTTCGTTGTTACGACTTGAATTTACCCACAGGACTAAGTCAGGCCCTGGATTAGGTTGCACATCTCCCGACAGGATGATGAGCAACCCAATCTAGAGCATAATAGTTATTGATGGAATAGAATACGCGCAACATATGAAAAGTAGTACTGTAGTTTTTAGTAGATGTGTTTTTCCATCGTTATCACCGCATTTAGAAAGAGTAATTAAGGTGTTAGATTGTGGTATGTTGTCGCGAAGAGTTTCGTTTTTAATTTGGGTTTTTATTTGGGAACGCTCGTTATTTATTGTCAGAAAATAAAATGTCAGAAGAGTACTAAATGCTTTGGATAAAGTAACCCCGAGTAGCCGCTGTATGAGATATAGGAGGATAGCAATGGACAACTTGCGAGAGCAGCAATGTCGCCGTCGACGTGTCTGAACATGGAGATTGAATAGACCTATCGTTGCCCGATATATTGCTAAATCAGCCATGTCCGAAGCTTCACAACACCACGCAAGAGGAATAGGATAGGCCTCAACTCTCCAGCACACCACCCCCGCCGGTCCAATCTCAACCTGCTTGGCGACAAGCTGACCTTTTGTGTAGAGAAAGCGATAAAGGGGGAACTGGATGGCAAAGATATGTAATAACAGAGAAGAACATAAAAGTCGGGAACTGCAAAACTGGAAATAAAAAATAGGAACATAGAATATAAACAAGATATATATATAGGCATTGCGTTTTCAAGCACAGGTAATTTTCTGGTTGGTGCTTTGCGAGCAATTTATTGCTGAATGTGCATCATCATCATCATCATCATCATCATCATCATCATCATCATCATCATCATCATCATCATCATCATCATCATCATCGTCGTGGTGGCATCATCATCATCATCATCATCATCATCATCATCATCATCATCATCATCATCATCAATACCGGTATAATCAGAAGGCGGCAGATTACCCGTGAGAGCTATATTTAATCAAATTATCTTTCTGGGAATTAAATGAATTTTTCACCAATGATTTCTTGTATAAGATTTGGATGAATTTTTCCCAAATTTAGCCATGGACGCTGTGATGCAGCCATGATTAGATGTGATGAGACATGTCTTGAAAATACCCAGCAGGTTAATACTTAATTAACAAGTCCCAAACCCCTGTGACGAGAATCTTTTAAGGTAATAATATCAAGTCCCGAAACCACCAACAGAGAATAAACGAGATAACTCCACCCCCCCCCCCCCCCACACACACACACCTCACTCGACGTGGCTTGCCTACAGCTTGACTCAGCTAATAATGTAGTATTAACACAGTTATTACTATGCACGAGTTCGCATATAACTGGATTCGACGAATACTACTAGTTTTGTGCTATCTTGTCAGGATACTAGAATGAATTTTTAAAAAGTCAGTTTATCCATAGAGTTATAACGAAGTGGCGATTCATATACAAAACACAGTTAGACGATTAATGCTCACGGCTATGTCCTGTCAGTATTTGCCGAAAATCTCCAAGAGGTTCTCCCCGGTCGATTCAAACAATACACACCAGTGTGTGCTACATTTAACCAAAATTATCTTGTAAAATAAATGAATCCCGCAAATTTAATGAATTTTTCACCAATGATTTCTTGTGCTAAATTTGGATGACTTTTTCCTCAGTTCCAGCCATGGCTACTTCGCAAGATATCATTCATCCAATCTAGCTGTGGCTGCTTCGCTGCAGCCATGACTACAGTAGACGAAAATATCTTGAAAATATTCATCGGATTGAGAGTTAATTAGCAAGTCCCAACCCAGTGTGACAAAAAATTCTTTAGGTAATAATATTAAGTCTCGGAACCACCAGCAGAGTAAAAACGGGATGAACACACTCACACCTCACCCGCACTTGGATTGCCCACAACTAATAATGTTTCGATAACACAGTTATTACTATGCGCGAGTTCGCATATCACTCAATTCGACGAATACTAATAGTTCGGTGCTATCCTATCATGATACTAGAACGGATTTTAATAGTCAGTTTACCTATATAGTTATAACTTGGTGGGGATTCATATACAACACAATTAGACGATTAATGCTCACGGCGTGCGAAGTCCCGTCAGTATTTGCTGGAAAACTCCAAGAGGTTCTCTCCGGCAGATTCAGACAATACACACTCGTGAACGCTACATTAAATTATCAAATTATCTTTCTATATAAATTAAATGAATTTTTCACTGTGATTTCATGTGTTAAATTTGGATGGCTCTTTCCCCAAATCTAGCCATGTCTGCTGCGAAGCGGCCATGACGAGATCTGATGAAACATGTCTTGAAAATACTCGGCGGGTTAAGACTTCATTAACAAGTACCAGTTCGCATATAACTCGATTCGACGAATACTACAAGTTCGGTGCTATCCTACCAGGATACTAGAATGAATTTTAATAAAGTCAGTTTACCCATAGAGTTATAACTAGGTGGGGATTCATGTACAACCCAATTAGACGATTAATGCTCAGGGCGATGACCTGTCAGTATCTGCTGGAGAGCACCAAGAGGTTATCCCCGGCAGATTCAAACAATACACACCCGTGAGCGCTACATTTAATCGAGATTATCTTCCTGTAGATTAAATGAATCTAGTAAATTAAATTAATTTTTCACTAATGATTTCTTGTAAATTTGGATGAATTTTTTCTCAAATACAGTCAAGGTTACTTCGCAGGAATTTTTTCATCTAATCTAGTCATGGATGCCTCGCAGCAGCCATGGCTAGATTGAATAAAAAATATATTGAAAATACTCAGCAGGTTAAGAGTTAATTAACAAGTTCCAAACCCCTGAGACAAGAATTTTTTAATGTAATAATATCAAGTCCCGGAACCACCAACAGAGTAAAGACGAGATAACTCCCTAACCACCCCCACCCCCACACACCTCACCCCGACGTTGCTTGCCCACAACTTGTCTCGGCTAATAAGCTATTATTAACACAGTTATTACTAACTAAAGTCAATTTACCATAATGTAATAATATCAAGTCCCGGAACCACCAACAGAGTAAAGACGAGATAACTCCCTAACCACCCCCCACCCCCACACACCTCACCCCGACGTTGCTTGCCCACAACTTGTCTCGGCTAATAAGCTATTATTAACACAGTTATTACTAACTAAAGTCAATTTACCATCCTTGATGGCGATTCATATACAACACAATTAGACGATTAATGCTCACGGCGATGTCCTGTCAGTGTCTGCCGGAGAGCACCAAAAGGTTATCCCCGCCAGATTCAAACAATACAAACCCGTGAGCGCTGCATTTAATCGAGATTATCTTCCTGTAAATTAAATGAATCTCGTAAATTACATTAATTTTTCACCAATGATTTCTTGTGTTAAATTTGAATGAATTTTTACTCAAATACAGCCGTGGCTACTTCGCAGGATATTTTTCATCCAATCTATACTATTTACGATAGTTTTACTTATCGAGAGTTTAAATATAAGGATGTACCATTCCCAGGCACTATACACTTTCTATAAATAGTCGTAAAATATTTTAGGACGTTCGACTGATGGAACACAACACGTCCTTTCAAGAATTTTTTATCAGAATGAAAACGCCTGATTTGACCCTTGACAATAGACTATGTACTTAGGACTGGAATCCTGACTGGATATCTCGGTTTGTTCGAAATAATATATTAATTATTGCACGACAGGTCGTCGAATATTCCAAAATAGTGGTCTTCGGGGAAGAATAGTCCACCACCTCCGGTGGGTGGTCTATTCTTCCCCGAGGACAACTACTTCGGCATAGTCAGCCCCAAGTCGTGGAATATTTATAACAGAGTACGTGGCGTGAATCGAGAAGACGTTTCCGAAAGTATAGTATATTTACCAGCACCCACCCAGGTATCAATTTTTAGTGTCTTGTACCTTTTGATCATGGTTGAAACCTATTATATATGTTAAGAAAATAATATTTCGTCGGTGTATTCCAAGAAAAAAACATTTCAGTAGGAAATGTCTGTGCCAGTACCCCCTTTTACCTTGAACAAACACACACACTTTTAACTCCTTTCGTCGCACTTGTCAATATCTCCGTGTATCCAATTCTGAACATTTCTCCCACCTGGCCGAAAAAGTAGGTCCGTTACGTTTTAACTTTTGCCGCGCCTGTGTCAATCTGGAAATTGATTTCCCGTCTTTTCTAAAAATTAAAAACTCAACTTTTCTTCGAATCGCCGATGGAAACTCTACCACCACATGACTGAGTGGTAGCTAAGTGAATAAGTGAGCTAGTCTCTAAAACACAACGTGTTGGGTTCTATAGTCGGTCGGGAAGGACTGGGTTGTGTGAACACCATCTGGTAACTTCATGTTTGGCGTTGTTGACGTCAGAGTTTGGTGCATGCCGCGAGCCGATTGTGTCCCTTACGTTTGGTAAAGGGTTAACACAGTTAGTTCCTCTATGAGTTACAGACTAACATCGATCGCCTTCACCACATCTCTCTGGTCCATAACTCAATGGATACATCCTCTTACCGAAGGAATGCTGCCACATGTCTTGGTATCGAATCTATGATGTTCGTGAGCATGACCCAATAAATGAGATGATTGATAGTCAGTGCTTGCGTGTTTGCAAAAGTCGAAATAAAGACTCTCTCTAGACAGCGAAAGAATATTAGAAGGTTTTAGTGAAAGATGTATTTGCCATAAATTGCTAAATAGAAGACAAAAGAGTCGACACACTGACACAAAATACTAGCTAAATAACATAAAATGTCTACACTACAGTAAAGAAAGTAGAGAACGGTGGTTTGGGATATCAAGAAACCATAATTCAGTGCACTGCCGAGGAAAAAGAAAAGGAGGATTTGAAGTCTGAAAACCTCGGCAATCCAATTCTCTGTTGGTGTGATTTTCGATGTGTGATTTTCGACGTAAAATTTGACAATTTCACTACCAACACAAATAAGCCAAAGGGTATGGATATGGAAGAGGGTAGCTTTTCTTTTCATAGCTTTAATGATGCCAGTGATACACGGAACAACACGTACAAGCAAATTTTTGTACGGCGTGTTGCTTACACATATTTACTTTGGCTCATAAAAATGCTGCTTTGGCAAATGTTGAACAGCGTTTGAGTTTCACGCAACTTTTTGTAAAGAACATACTGCGAAAGGCATTCTATGACAGACGAGGTGACTTGTTGTCAAGGTCGCGCGACAAGCCGCTTTCACATATTGACTTGTGTATCACGGGCTTTTGAGCCGATAAGAATGAAGGATAGACTGACGTGCTTCATAATATGAATGAAAACTATAACAAAGGGACGTGTGGACCGGGGACGGTTATTTTGTTACTCTAAAGATGTGACCAATGATTCTTTCGTTTGATTTGTCTCCACTACGGCCTTTAAATTCGAGAAAGATGCACATTTCTGGCTCCATATTTAACAAATCGCCCATAGGGCCGAAACAGTGGGAAGATTTGCTAAACTCTAAAACCATTTGAGTTAAAAATTAACCCAAATAAACAGGGTTGAGTGAATACGAACCTCGTTGGGTTCATATTCACTCAACCCAATTGATTTCGGTTTTAGAGTGTAATATTGAGCCAAAATATGCGTTATCCTTAATGTACACGTGCGTCGGTCCCAAACCCAACTTTGTGTATTGTATTTCTACCAACCCACTAAGGCACGTTCATCGGTATGTGTGCGCCTTCGTTTGCTCTTACCCCTCAAGGTTGGATTGCTTCCTTCGCTTTTTCTACCTCAACAATCATCCAACCTGAAGGCTTGCTCTCTGGTTTCTAAGTAGGATAAATAGACCAAGCTGTGATCGGACCGCCTAATAATAGACAATCGCGAACATTCGAACACTCGCTGATGTACGATTATACTATATGTAACATGACGTCCCCTTCATCTGATTGGCGGAGAGGCACTATACTATTTACGATAGTTTTACCTATCGAGATTCCGAATATAAGCGTGCACCACTCCCAGGCACTATACACTTTCTTTAAATAGTCGTGAAATATTTTTGAACGTTCGACTGAAGGAACACAGCACGTCCTTTTAAGATTTTTAGACTAGAATGAAAACGCCTGATTTGGGCAAGATTCTTGAAAAAAGACAATGTACTTGGGACTAGGATCCTGATGGGTAGCAAGCTTTTTTCTCGCTTTGTTCGAATAATATAATAATTATTGCACGACAGGCCGTCGAATATTCCAAGAATAGTGGTCCTCGAGGAAGAATAGTCCACCCGCCGGAGGACAAGTATTCCAGCAAAGTCAACCCCAAGCCGTGGAATGTTTATAATAGAGTACGTGGCGTGAATCGAGGGGACGTTTACAAACGTATAGTATATTTACCAGCACCCACCCAGGTATCAATTATTAGTGTCTTGTACTTTTTGGTCATGTTTGAAACCCATTACAAAAAATATTAAGAAAATAATATTTCGTCGGTATATTTCAAGAAAAAAAAAACTTTCAGTAGGAAATGTCTGCCAGTACGTCTTGTTTACCTTAAACACACGCAAACCTTTCATCGTACTTGTCAATATCTCTGTGGATCCGATTGTGAACATTTCTCCCCACCTAGCCGAGCCATGGTAGGTCCGTTACGTCTTAAATTTCGTGCACCTCTGTTTTAACCTCCGCCGCATCTGTGCCAATCTGGAACTTGATTCCCTTCCAGGCCTGTCTCTTCTAAAAACTAAAAACTCAACTTTTCTTCTTATTGCCGATGGAAAATCTACCACCATGACTGAGTGGTAGCTTGGTGAACAAGGGTGCGAGTCTCTCAAACACAACGTTTTGGGTTCTATCCTCGATCGGGAAGGGCAGGGTTGTGTGAACACCAACTGGCAACTTGAAGGTTGGTGTTGATGCTGTCAGAGTTTGGTAAATGCCGCTAGCCGGTTATGGTCGTTCGTCACATTTGGTAAAGGGTTAAGACAGTTCCTCTATGAGTAATAGACTAACATTGATCGCCTTCACCACATCTCTTTGGTCCATAACTCAATGGATGCATCCTCTTAGCGAAGGAATGTTTCACGTGTCCTGGTATCGAATCTGTGAGTTTCGTGAGCATGGCCCAATAAATAAGGTTATTAACAGTAAATCAGTGTTTGCGTGTCTGCAAAAGTCGAAACAAAATTTAATAATCTCTCAAGAGAGCGAAACAACTATTAGGAGGTTTTAGTGAAAGATGTATTTGCCATAAATTGCTGAATAGAGTCGACACACTGACACAAAATACTGGCTAAATGACAAAAAATGTCATCACTCGAGTAAAGAAAGTAGTGAACGGTGGTCTGAGATATCAAGAAACCATAATTTAGTGTACCGCCGAGGAAAATGAAAACGAGGATTTGATCTCTGAAAACCTCGGCAATCCAATTCTCTGCTAGTGTGATTTTCGATTCTTAACATCGCACCATAAAATAAATGCGTCATTATTTTATTCAACATACAAATTCTACATATCTTCAGTGGTTGACGAATTCCAAATAACTGAAGTTTTTCTTATCAAGCAAAGATTTGCAATTAAAAACGTTAATTGGTTTCGATTATAGTTGGCTTGAAATCCCGATCACTCGATATGATTATAATATTTGTTATTTGTTCTGCAGGAAAGGTAACGCAACCCGAGGAATCCATCAAATAGGTTTGAGGCCTGTTTTTTAAAAAACAATCCAAGATTTTATTAAATCAATATTCTAAAAACGGTAGGCGCTGAGTTGCTGTTCTCAATGAAGACGCTTCTGGATTCAATGGTGGAAATCTGCAATTGGCTCTTGTTGATAAGTGGTGCAGGAATCTTAACCCTTTACCTAATACTGTTACCACGCCTGTTTCCATCATTTCTAACAGTGTTCATGCTCAGAGGAAATTGCCACATTTTAGAAATTCTGAATATTTTGGTACTAAAACGCTAATGGGGTGGGGCAGGTGCACATCGCTGACTGATCAAAATAAACTGATCGAGTTTTAAAAAATGACAATTATTATAATGGCAATTGTTTCAAGAGTGAACGGATAATTGGCCGGGGAAAAAGTCGGCCAGAAAACTCAAGTTCTGAAATCCTCGGAAGGCAAAAAGGACGGTCATCTAAATTATATCTATACCACTGATTCAATTAATCGTCAGACTGATTGATATCAACAGGTACACTCTCTGTTACATTTAGATAATATCCGATCAATGGACTAATTACTGTTCATCCACTGGGTTCAGTGGGTAGCGATTCTTTACACAAGGCAGCATTCAATTAGATAAATACTTCATACCGTCGCGAGTCACTCGCGACGGTATGAAGTATTTATTTAATTAATGTGCTATATAAGTAAGGGAATTTGTTTACTTTGAAATTTCCACCTCTGATATCACATAAATTCAAATTAAATATACAGAAATTATACCTCAAAATGACTGTTCTGATGTACAGAACATGAAAAATATATGCAATCAATTCACGTAGTTAACTGCAGGCACCAATGGTTCCTGGAAGTCTGCTGCCGTATTCGTACCAGAACTGATAATAAATTACTATTTCCGGGGAACAACTGGTGCCGAATGTGCTTCAAGAACAAAGCTGGGCATTCAAAACACTTTACGTTGCAGCGACAGGACTACAGTTGGGGAAAGGACAATACTGTCTACATTTTGTTTATTGTAGATGGATCCCATGACCGACGGACAATCGCATATCACACGATACCACGATTTTTAATCGAAAAACAATTGCGTAATTCTAAGAAATTCAATTAGGTGTCATAAAATCTTGCAAGAAATATGGCAACTATGCAGTCTGCATACAATAATAGTGTGAAGGCGATCTCTCTCATTATTTGATTTTAGTCGGCATTGTGTGTCGATGGTTTTTCGGCCCAGATGACCTTCACCAAAATGTAAACAAACAGACAACGAAAACAAAACAGAGATTTGGAATTTACACCCATGCAGCTCTAACGCTGCGTTTTGGAAGAATTTTGATTTTCTTGCTTTGTTCTTGGATATATAACCACATTTGGACACAAGTTGTCCACCTGAAATAGTATTTTATTATCAGTTCTGGTAAGAATACTGTAGCAGATTTCCAGGAACAATTGGTACCTGCAGTTAACTCCTTCATTTTGATGTATAATTTGTGTTTATTTAATTTAAATATTAAATATATAGAAGCTGTCTTTTTACAACTTTTTCGCAATCAGTTTCAACGTTTGACTATTACTCTGTCTTGAAACCCATTTAAAAATAAGAAAAAGGCCATTTTCCCATCTTTTGATATTCTGTAACTTTTTTTCTGTTCATTATATCAACAGTGGACGCATCGTGTCACAAATGCATGCACCGTCACTTCGATTAATATAAAAGTCTGAGACGTAAGATTTGTTTATGTTTTATTTTATTTTTTTTTTGTCCTATGAAGAATAAAAACTTGTAGATTACCGTAAAAACGCATTCGCGAAATAAAGAGCCAAATTGGACACTTAGTATTGGTAGGTTTGATAATGATTGATATTCTTAATGACGGATTATCTGTGAACTAGTTGCTTCTAATTAGCTTGCGATAAAAAGCCAAGTCTCCTTTTGTTACTTTTAAGAAACGAAAGCAACAGACAGCTCCGCGAGCAGTCTGTTGTGTTCGTTTATCAAAAGTAACAAAAGGAAACGTTCCCTTAGTTTCTATTGCTGTATTCTCAATAATTAATTGCGTCTTAATTGGACCTTCCACGCGTGTTTAATAATTTCAAGGGTGATAACTTTATCAAAAGTTGATTTTCATAACGATGTAAGTCAGGGGTGGTTTTCTGTCATTGGTTAGCAACTAACACAAATTAATGATATCAACATATAAGAGAACTCCTTTGACTGTGAGATGTTTTATCATCTTAAATGGAGTTTTCACTCCCTTTTTAGCATTATTTGAATGGCATCACATAAAATATCTCAATCCGCGTATGGTATTACACCTAAGCAGCAGTACTCACCTACAACTTGTGGTTTTTGACCATTGTAAGTTGCATAATAGAGAATTTGATAATTCTATGCATTCGGTTTCCCGTGCTCATTTTAGACTCATAAATTGTACAGACTGCTTAGTTCTGCTGTAGACAATCTTCCTGTTTACCAAGAAGAACAAGCTCGTCAGCAAGTAGTGAACTATGTACGACACTGAATTCAAGTTTCAGCTTATCTGTTCCTAATATGCACTCTGAAATGTGACTAACGATGGCCTTTATATTTATGTGTTGCATTGTCTTTTCTACATTTTTAAGATACCGAAACGTCTCGGCCGGAAAGTATCAAACCTAAACGCCTCCGGACCGAAACGTCCCAGGACCGAACGATCTCAGGGCCGAAATTCCCTGTTTTCTTTTACTTTTGTTGGACTGTAGAACGCTTTCATTTATTATCATAGTACCTGTTCTACGACGTATTGAACCTACTGGGAATGAATACTGTCTTGGCAAATTACTAACAAAATTAATCACCCCTTGCCTTGAGTGTACCAAGTTTGTACCCTATATTTTGCCCCCCCCCCCCCCCCGCCCAGTGCATCAAAGCGTCATCTGCAATGAACTGGAGAGACGAAATGTACTAACCAACTTTATTATGTGCAAATGTATACAAACGGATGGCTTCTGTTAAATCTTGCGCCTATGTTTTGTCCAGACATTTCCGTAAAGCTAACTATGATTTTATCACCAATCAATTTCTTCATTTCACGACTGTTCTCTTATAGTACTTTTATTACCAATCATGTATACTTGGTACACAATAAGCATACAATTGGGGAAAATAAAAAAGAATTTTGATGATTATATTCCGCTACATGAGGTGAAAACTAAGAATTATATAACATGGGTGATCATCTAAGACGCGTCTATTTACCCAGTACCAGCCAATACAACTCAAAAATACCTATTCTGCCCCATACTACCAAATACTACCAACATACTTATCCAGCAATGCCAAATACCACCTCAAACTACCCAATACTTATCAAATTGTACTAATAAAAAACTAAAGAGCACCTGCTATCTTCGATTTTTTTGTGCTCTACAAAATACTAAAATTAAAAAAATCTGCCCCCCCCCTCCCTCCATGATGTCACCTCAGTATTCGGCCATAACGGTTGGGAAATTTCTTAGGATGGTATCACATTTTAGATATGTTTTTGTGCTGATTATTTTTTCGAAAGCTTGATGCACGAAATGAGGTTGAAAAGAAAAGGTAAAGAAAAAAACCGTATAAAATTGACATCGCTCTCATACGGGGCTAAATTGCAATTAGAATATAGAGCTCACAATTTCACATAACCAGAAATGTGTATGTGAAGTTTCATAATTGTACCCATTATAAATACGAAGCTCATTGACCCACAAAACTAGCGTTATAGTGAAAAGTGGCAAACATTTGAAAACCAAAAGTACTTGTCTTTTCATTGATTGAGGTCTACAAAATATAAGGATGGCTGGTATAGGAACTTTGAGTTCGGTATCGGTTTCGGATTTTTTAGGGAGGGCGCATACAACGGTATCCGTTTGGTATTCGGTATTTGACATGGCTGAGACTTACTGATAGTACCAAAGGGGAATTCACATTGGGAAAATCCAGAACAACCTGTTCTTGGATCATTCTTCTACAGTGCTACGAATGCCACTGTCAATGAGTTCAACATTTGATTTTGTTTCCAACACAAATCATATCAAAATTAATTTTGTAACTTGTTATAAACACATTGTAAGTTTTAAAGGCCTATTTCAGACGTTAGTGATCCCAGAGCATGTGCCCTCACCGTGCCATTTTAGGAGGCCCTGTTGACAATAGACATATCACCTGGCCAGAGATTTATAGTCAAGTCTTGGGTGCCTGTTAAGGCAGCCAAGACTTGATTTGCAATCACTGCTAAGCAACTGGACATGCACAGTTTGTATTCTAGTGGGAATTCAGGACAATTGCCCAGGCCCTTCTTTCGTGAAAGGGACCCTTTCAATTGCTATCAAACATCAACAAGGCCTTATAAATAGCAAATGTAGGAAAATTTGAAAAATCAGGCGGTTTCGTTATTCGATGATTGGTTCGGCTCGTTTTTTCGGTATCTCCATGATATCGGCATCGGTTCGATTTTCGGTATATTGCCCATCTCTAACAAAATTCCAAAATTTCATTGAAATCGGCCGAAATTAATTTTCTTTAACGTTGACGTGAAAAAGGTCATCCAAAAATTGTAATATCATTTAGTACTGACTAGAAGGCCTGATGGAGTATAGGACCTTTGTAAAATATTTGAGTGAAATAATTCAAAAATATGGATATACATATATATTTTTAAAAGCCTTAAAGGCCTCATAATTCCTTATAACGGCCCACTGGAACTGAGAAAACTAGGAGATCTCATTGATACCTGTCTGTGTTCAGTTAGTGCTGAAAGGATTTTTAAATTATTGTAGCCATTCATTAAATACAATCTTGGGGAACTATATCGAAGTCTTGAGAGGGTTAACCCTTTACCCAACGTAACGGCAAAAATCGACCAGCGCTATTCTCAAAAATCGCCAATTAATTTTCATTATTTTTTCATTTTTTGTCTCAAAAACATAGGTTATGACCCCTCGTTGGAACGAGCTCCTTGAGCTCGTCCCAATGAGGGGTCATAACCTATGTTTTTGAGACAAAAAATGAACAAAATTAGTTATTCAAGATTTTTTTTTGCAAGTGTCGTCTGCTTTCCATGTTAGAAAAAGGGTTAAAACAAAGCATTTTAATAATTCATAGATGTGAAAGGTACAATGATAAAATCCTCCCCACTTCTTAGAATACGAGTTATATTGTGTTATAAAACAGACCTGAATAATATATAAAACTGCTTGCAAAGCAAGGGGTTTCTTTAAACTTGGCTTGAGGGTGAATTTAAAAAGAATAGATAAAATTGAATACGTGACAGCTGTCTCCAGCTCTATGTAACTTGATTGTTTACATTATTCTCCAGAGCATTGTTTACATCGTTCCCAGTGTATATAAATATAAAATAGTTGTTACTTCATGATGATTTACTGTTATTATTCGGCCTAACACACAATGGTTCACGGATGATAAAAGAAATGCAAAGTTTCTACGCCGTAAACTTGAGCAACAGTGGCGGAATTCCAAACTTTGTGTTCACAGAGACATGTACATTCACCAGAGAAATCGCGTCAATAAGTTAATTACTGAACCCAAGAAAAACTACTTTGAAGGCATAATTAATGACAATATTAATAAACCAAACACAGTAACCACTGTCATAGATAAGCTATTACACCACAAGAAATCCTCTGTGTTACCAGAACACACGTCGGTGTCCTGCTTAGCAGAACGTTTATCAAATTTTTCCGCCGGAAAAATCGAGAATATAAGGACAGGTCTAAACACAGGCTGCGATGGCAGTGAGAGTTTACTGACAGAAGTCGGGAAATCCACACAGTCACCAGCTGCTAAAGGCCCATTCTAAACAATGCCCTCTTGAGGTTGTTCCCACTTGGCTGCTCAAAGGGTGCTTTCCGGACATTGGCTCTTGGCTGTTAAAAATAGTAAATTCCTCTTTAGTCTCCGGAGTTTTTCCATCAGGTATGAAAAAGGCTCTTGATACCCCGCTTTTGTAAAAACCTGGTTGGGATCCAGAAATACTAAAAAAATTATCGACCTGTGTCCAACCTTTCATTCATTTTGAAGGTCGTTGAGCGCGCGGTGGTGCTTCAGTTAAATCTGCATCTGTCCGAGTATGGGCTGTCTGAACTTTTCCAATCTGCATATAGACCTAACTGCAGTACTGAGACGGCCCCCTTTCGTGTGCAAAATAATATCCTGATGTCCATGGATAAGCATCTCATTTCCTGTCTTGTGTTGCTCGATCTTCTGAGTGCTGCTTTCGACACTATCGATCACAGCACTCTTCTTCACTGACCAGAGCATAGATTAGGCGTCACTGGCAGTGCTCTTGATTGGTTTGCATCTTATCTTAATGATCGTTCCAAGAGCAGTTTTATAAATGGCCCATCGTCATCCAAACTTACATTAAAATACGGGGTCCCTCAAGGATCTGTACTCGGGCCTCTGCTTTACGTAATATACATTCTCCCTCTTGGTGGCATCATCCGTAAACACGGTCTTCAATACCACTTTTATGGTGACGATACACAGCAGTATATACATTCCGAGTCAGATATGGGAGCTGTGTCACATAAACGGTTTGAAGAGTGTGTTGCTGAAATCACTCATTGGATGAACAGTAATTATCTGAAATTGAACGCTGACAAAACTGAGGTAAGAAACTTAGGACTGCCCCACCAACTGTCTAACTTCGACAAGTCATCTCTGTTAATCGAGGGAAATGAAATTTTGCCGAATACTGTTGTTTGCCACCTAGGGTACTTCTTGGATGAAAACCTTGCCGAGGACAAACATGTCATGCAGGTTTGTCGGGCGGAATTTTTTCATCTATGGAATATCAGCAAGATACGACCAGTTATTGATGTGAAAACTGCTGAGCAGCTTGTGCATGCTTTCTTTACGTGTCGCCTTAATTACTGTAATTCACTGCTGTTTGGGTGTAAAAAATCTTCACTTGATAAGTTTCAGAAAGTCCAAAATTGCTCAGCCAGGATTGTCACTCGTAATCGCAAATTCTCCAGAATAACTCCGATTCTTAGGGACCTCCACTTGGCCCTGTCAAGCAGAGAATACAATATAAAATTATATTTATCACTTTTAAATGCATTAACAACATCGCACCGTCATACCTGGTGGACCGTATCTCACCTTATGCTCGAAGCCGTAACTTACGCTCAGCTGACTTGAACAATCTGGTCCAACCACCCTCTAAACTTGTCTCCGTTGGAGAGAGGGCCTTTTCGGTTGCAGCCCCAGCACTTTGGAATTCTCTGCCGAGTATTTTAAAATCTGAGCAAAGTATTGGAACCTTTTAATCGGGATTAAAATCGCATTTGTATCGAAAAGTATTTCACGGGGAAATGTAATTTTGCACTTTTCTCTCATTGAAAAGCAATAGAGCACCATTAGGTGGATTTTAGGCTTAAACATTATTTATTATTATTATTTATTATTAGAGAATTAGAGGCTGTAAAAACGGTCCATTTGGCCACACTCAAAGCCCAATGAGTCTGAAAAACATAGATGGCCGAGTACTAGTGTCTACAAGTATGCCAAAAAGCAGCGAGATAGGAAGATTTGTGCTGGAGGCATCGTACGGGCAAGGAAGTGGGGAGAAGTCAGATGGCCATTCCATACAGCTAAATATACAAACAAGAAAAACTAGATATGTGTGGAAATTGCAGAATAAGTCAAGAGGAGTCACTTATCGAAAGGCGGCTGACACCGTAATGATGTCACATATCCGACATTGAAGTTCGATTTTGAAAATTGTTTCAACCCATTATTAGAGATCTTAAATGATACCATTTTATAAAATTGTCTGCTATCGATTTCTGCATTTATCTGACATAGACCCATTTTCGATACTATTAGGAAAGTATTGCTGTCGCATTGGGAAAGTATTGGGTAGTATGGGGTAGTATTGGGTAAATAGGCGCGCCAATGGTACTTCAGAAACAATGGCTAGAACTTCCTTTAGTTTGTATTATTGCTAAATAAAAAAATGGAACCGGCTTAATGTGGCCTTCGTGCCATAATAATTAATTAACTGGGACGAATGAACTAATGGGAAAAGTTCTTGGTGTACTAGTCTACTCTAAAATGAACTCGATGCTATGTTAGGTTAGCCAGTAGTATGGTGAGTGGAAATGTCTTTTGTGTCCTATGTTTGACATTTATAACGAAATTGCTCATAAAAGCCTGTAACCAAAACAAAAGTGTCCGGAGTTTTCACATTTTCTTGCAGAAACTGGTCAATGAACTGTAACATTGTAACCTTGTTTGAAAGCACCTACTTAGTATTCACGAATTGTATTATTTGAGAAGTATGGTGCATGACATGCGAGCTTACACCACCTGGGGGTCTGCCATTTCACAATAAAGAAGTTGATTTTAAAACGATGTGTATATTGAGCTACAAACCATGTATTGGAACACATTTAAAGTGCACATTTTAAGAAATAGAAGGCTATATCAGTTTTGGAATTTAAAATATCACCACAAGCATATTGTTGTGTTACAAATTATTGGAGATAGCCTCTAAGGTATCCTCATATAGTAGTAATAAAATAAGCCCATATGAAAAACTACCGCTTGCGTCTACCTGAATACGAAGGGTGGCCTAAAATTATTGAGCAATCACCGTAGGCCAGCCGTTATCAATAGAGTTCCGATAATCGATTCCAGCCCATAGTGTGGACAAAGAACAGAACTTTATCAAATTAAATCAACGACATCACAAGATAATGGACCTTCATCATAACTGGTCCTTGATTTGGCGGAGGCCGTAATGCCCCAAATACATGAAGGTAAAAAACTGATCGTGAGAACGACATTGAGGGACTACAGGGGCAATGTGCAGACGAGATAAGCCTTCCAAAAAGAAAAAAAGTCCCATTAGTATACTCCTAACGTCTCTCTTCTCCCCCACAGTAGTAAAAGCATTCCATAATGCAAATGGGAAGTGTATTTACATAAAATCCACCATTGAGTGGACTTTCTTTCTAGATTTTCCACTAACGTTAGAACTTCGTCAGTTAGCTGATCCTTGCTGTCGGACAAGGACAAGAATAAAGTAAACTTAGGCTATTGAATAAAACAGAACTTACTATTGAGGAAGTGGTGACGTTAACCCTTTACCTAACCTAACATGAAAAGCAGACGATAATTGCACAAAAAATTCTTGACTAACTAATTTTCTTCATTTTTTGTCTCAAAAACATAGGTTATGACCCCTCATTGGAACGAGCTAACCCTGCTTGTGTGGAGTTAGTACGCTGGGGAGTCTGACAGTTGTTCGCCGCTGCTTGGTGGTTCTCTCCGGGTACTCAGGCTTCCTTCACCTGTAAAACTATCCGACACGAGTTGAATTTGGCTGTCAAAAGTGTCGTTAAACCTCAATATAAAAAGTAGGATTGGATTGAGATGTCAACTGCTCTACAAAATCGACTTTTCTCAGTTTTCCTCAAAAACTTGTATCCTTTGCCATGGAAATGTTATTTTCCCAATGATCGCACACTTCCATCTTGTGTACAGGCTGTACCGAAATCGGGCCAAAAACGCTCAACTGAAAGCTGAAAATAATTTCTACGCAACGATTCGTTGCGTCAAAATTGTGATCAGTGATTTTATGTTTTAGTTTGCCCACTGGTCTCAGTGTAGTCAACGTAACTATTCGTTTTACAGCAAGGCTCAAATATGAACATTCACACTGCATCGAATTTGCAAACGTAGAATACAGAAAATGATAATTATCAGTTTGTCACAATGTACGCGACTCCCGGAAAGCATTAAGACAACTTCATCCGCATACGTTGCAATAAATGGATAATTAGTCTGTGTGAAACACACAGACTATTGTTTTTGCACGGTTTCTTTTTCTTCTTCTTCTTCTTCTTTTCTTCTTCTTCTTCTTCTTCTTCTTCTTCTTTCTTCTTCTTCTTCTTCTTCTTCTTCTTCTTCTTCTTCTTCTTCTTCTTCTTCTTCTCCTGTCTTCTGTCTTCTCATCACTTTTTTGTCCGCAAGATAACTCGAAAACGAATTGCCCTATCTCGTTGATTTTTGGCATGCTGATAGACAGCCACAAGTTCTCGGCCACCTATGTTTTTCAGATTCCTGGGGTATCAGGGGTGTCTGCAGGGGTGTTTTGAAAGTGGTCACGCCCATATCTCAGGCGTGGTATGACCTACAGACCTTTGACCAACAGCAAATGAGTTGACACTTGATGGAGATTCAAAATATGGGTCAAGGTCACGGAGGTCACCTAGGGGTCATTGAGTGCATTTTTCAGAATTGCTGGAAATCACATTTTTTGACCCCTTAAAGTATTCCTGATGTACAAACATGCATTTTGACGTAAAAAAGTGGGCGTGGCCAAAAATTTTGAAAGTGGGTCACGTCCATACCTCAGGCGTGGTATGATGTATGGATCTGGGACCAACACCACATAAGTCAACACTTGATGGAGATTCAAAATATGGGTCAAGATCACAGAGGTCACCTAGGGGTCATCGAGTGCATTTTTCAGAATTGCTGGAAGTCACATTTTTTGACCCCCTAAAGTATTCCTGACGTACACACATGCATTTTGCCGTAAAAAAAGTGGGCGTGGCCAAAAATTTTGAAAGTGGGTCACGCCCATATCTCAAGCGTGGTATGACCTACGGACCTGGCACCAACACCTCATGAGTCGACACTCGATGGAGGTTCAAAATATGGGTCAAGGTCACCGAGGTCACCTAGGGGTCATTGAGTGCATTTTTCATAATTGCTGGAAATCACATTTTTTGACCCCCTAAAGTATTCCTGACGTACACGCTGCACTCTGACGTAAAAAAGTGGTCGTGGCCAAAATTTTTGAAAGTGGGTCACGCCCATATCTGAAGCGTGGTATGACCTACGGACCTGGGACCAACACCTCATAAGTCGACACTCGATGGAGGTTCAAAATATGGGTCAAGGTCACGGAGGTCACCTAGGGGTCATTGAGTGCATTTTTCATAATTGCTGGAAATCACATTTTTTGACCCCAAAGCATTCCTGAGATTCATACATGTATTTTTACGTTAAAAAAGTGGGCGTGGCCAAAAAGTTTGAAAGTGGGTCACGCTCATATTTCAAGCATGGTATGATGAATGGACCTGGGACTAACACCAAATGAGACGACACTTGATGGAGATTCAAAATATGGGTCAGGGTCAAGGAGGTCACCTAGGGGTCATTAAGTGCATTTTTCATAATTGCTGGAAATCACATTTTTTTACCCCCAAAGTATTCCTGAGGTCCATACATGCATTTTTTTTTGTTAAAAAAGTGGACGTAGCCAACATTTTTCAAAGTGGGTCATGCTCATATCTCAATCGTGGTATGATGAATGGACCTGGAACTAACACCAAATGAGTCGACATTTGATGGAAATTCAAAATATGGGTCAAGGTCACGGAGGTCACCTAGGGGTCCAAAGGAAGAGGTCACCAAAGTCATCAAGTGCGTATTATTCAGAAATACTGGGAAATGAATTTTATTACACCTTAATGCATTTCTAAAGTTGATGAACGTATTTCATCACTCAAACTAGTGGGCAGAGCCAAAAATGTCCATTTCTGATTCGAGTATCGAACCCTTTGAATGCTGGTCACATATATGCCTTTTCTGGTTTCTTATAAATAATTGTTCTGATTCCAGTATGAATATCTGTAAATACTGTTAACGAAAACCCATTTCTGATTTGTTTAAAAATATTTTACTCCTGAAAATAAGCCTCCATAAATTCTCTTTCTGTATAGTTTATTCCTGATACTTTAACCCTTTTCACACAGACTTGAATTTACTAGGTGCAGTAAATTCTGTTTCTCTAGTTTATAATCTTTTTCTTCCAAGTTTGAAAATTCAACACAGTGTGAAGTGTGCTACATACATATTATCGCTACAGTGAAGTGATCTGGGTCGTAGTATCACGTCGAGTTGTGAAGGTCAGATCGCCGGATCAAACGAGCTGCCACAGGCATCGAGTTTGATCCGGCGATCTGCCCTCCTCAATGAGACGTGTTGCGACGACCCAGATCACTCCACTGTAGCGATAAAAAAATTTATTATATGATTTATAGTTCAACATCGCATGCCAACGCTAGCATTAACAATTTTTGGGGTAAATTGGATTGAAGTAAAAAAAGAACTATTTTTGTTTACACTTATTTTTGTAACAGGTGTGCTCTTCCAGGGAATCCCCCGGATGCACATGAATACGATAAAAAAAAATATCCTGAAAACGGCCAAAAAAGTTCGAGCGCACTCATTCCAGCTCGGAGTAAATTACTCTGTGCGACCGGAACAGCTAATTATGCGAATTCGAACCCACCCGTAAATACTCCGTCATGCTATAGTGATACGGAATCGGATTCCACACTGTGGTTTTTCCGGGGACCAGGAAAAGATCGTCAAACAGTAGTGGTATTTAGCGGTTAAATTACATAGTCATAAATAAAGCTTAAATGAAGGCGATGTCCGCAGGATTTTTTTTTTATTGATGCTTATATCCTGTCGGCTCCGCACAATGTCCCCAATCCAATTTCCTTGTCGAAGTTTTTCTCATCATTATAATGTGTTGACTATTAAAGACGTTCAAAAATTGCTTGTTTTGTAGATGAGACGCCCGCAAGCCTCGAACTTTGTATTAGTCAGGTGGTAATTGTCCTTAATCTAATTCGTATGTTTGCATTCAAAATTGGTTCAGCGTATGCTGATGGAATTTTTTCCAATACTGCTATAAAGAAGACCAGTGCACTTAATGTTAAGTCTTTTCTGGGAAGGGAGATGTGTTCGATATTAACTCTATATGGTATTAGAGTATCGACAGGCAAATGATGTTGGATCGGAGACAAACAGGGTGACATTCAATCCAGTTTTCATTGAAGACAAGAACGTTCTTTTTGCAAACTTATTATTTCGTAGAATTAACGAGAGTTCGTGGCATTAAGAGTTTTAAGATCTGTCTTGGAAGGGAAAAATACGATTTTTTCGTCTTTTAGTATATTCATACTGCTTTATTGTTTTATGTATGACATCAAATCCTCCAAAAAATTTCAGACTGCATTCTGCGGACGGGGTTGGTTTCCAACATTTCCAGAGCGTGTCTCTTAGAAAAAGTATCATGTCATTCTCTTAGCCCTGTGGGTGTATTTGTGAGTTGTAGTGCCGAGTTTGAGACTGCCTAATTTGTAGAAAGTGACAAATAGACACTGTAGAGTGAAAAAAAATATTGAATTGAAAGACAGACATTTTTATTTTAATTGTGTATTTGAGCACTGATTCTTTGCTGTATACAAGGGTGACTCGCAACTTTTAAAGGCTTCTGCTTATCATTACAAGATTGCTTAGTTACGTGAATTCTGTCCTTTCCCTGTTCAAAAAATAGACAATTGAAATTCTGGAACCGGTGATTTTCTTCGGTGGACGGGGGGGGGGGGGGGGGGGGGGGGGGGGGGGATTTAATTTTTCTGTGCCTTCAATCGCATGCCTTTTTTCCAATCCAAGAATACTTTAAAATGCAACGCTGAAAGATTACTTGACCAAATGTTTGAGTATGGAAGAAAACTACGATAGTAGTAAGGGATGACACTATAGCGAGCGAATTTAACACTGAAATCTCCATAGACATTGGTTCGCCAGAAAAAAATCACGATCGTGTGTACAACAGCGAACTGATTTAACACTGAAATTTCCCATAGGGTTTTGAAATATTTGTTGTGTGTACTTGGGCAAACTAATTTAATACTGAAAAGCCCCATAAGGTTTTGAATGGCCATTCAAAACCTTATGGGGCTTTTCTGTATTAAATTAGTTCGCCCAAGTACACACGACAAATATTTCAAAACCCTGCCATTCAAAACCCTATGGGACTTGTCAGTGTTAAATTAGTTCGCACCTTGAAACGTTTGGCAACCTGGTCGGACTCGATTGACATTCTCTAGTGCCGTCCTGGTTCTGAGACCAACAATGTGATACGAAATCGGAAAAAGCACTCTGTGTGATCCGGCGATCAGGATTCGATGTGTAAAAGACACGGCGTATCATTGACGGGTATATAATAAATATCATTGGCTTCACAGTTTGTTAATGACATAATGTGGTGCGTACGGTATCAGTTAATTTTATATTCGCTCTCGCCCAAAATGAAATTAACTGGAACCGTTTAAAACAAGATTGATGTGTGTATTCAACATTACCCGATACAATGCAGACATTGAGAAGTCTGCTGGTTGTACCATGCATGGAATCCGGCCTACGTGTAAGAACGTCACGACAGACGCATTTGATTGGTCGTTAAGCATCTAACTGACGTTATGGTTTGGGTGAAATGATACGACAAAAAACAGTGTCAAGAAAGTTAACATACTGCCGGTGATATTTTTTCATGTCATCTTCATTCATATAATTAAAGTTTAATCGTTCTATAAATACAGAACGCAACTCAGGTAGAATTCGGGGGACAACCGTGCTCGTGAAACATTTGAAAAACTCCAACCCGAGTCATTGATTTTCTGTCCCCGTACTCCAAAATAGTGCGTTAACAAATAGCGTAATGCATATATCTTGTCGACTACTTTTTCTATATTCCGAACTAGCAGCCGTAATGAACAATACTCCGACTTTTTCAATCTGAACTTACTGAAGTTGTTATCGTCTGCCCAAATTTTGAAAGCGATGAAGGGACAAAGGGGAGATCACCCTGGTTGTCAACCGTATATAAATTTCGACTGGCTATATCCAGTTTACACATAGCTTCCGTGTCGCTGCTTAAAACCAGTGTAATTTCCATACACCTATGGAAGGTAGGAGACGGCTTTATCTACACTGCGTAAATGGTGTGTGAGAACTTGGTTCCCTCCTGATGGACACTTTTCAACGTACACCTTTTCTTTCTAGTCTAAAAGGCGTGGGACCCAGTAAGAAAATTTGGAGTTCAATGGAGTAAATTCGGTGGTCCATCTGTTTGTTGGGTCCTTAGACGTCCATGAAGTAGCAAGTCATTGTCTTTGTGTATGTTCACTAGGTAGGTAGCCAAGTACCCATTCCTCCAGTACAAACAGCCACAGTGTATAACCTTCTGCATCATACAGGAAATAACTTAAACCCATTTAATCCCGTATGCATACATTTTTGCGTAAAGCAAAAGTTAGTTAGTTATTGGTGTTTAAGGTCAAATACTTATGTACAGTGGCTAATCGTGACTGTGACAGTTTTACGGGTGGAGGAAGTCGGAGTACCCGGAGAGAACCACCGTGCATCGACGAGCAACTGTCAGCTCCTCAACATTCTAACTCTGTTCAAGCTCCGCTCAAGCAGGGTTACAGAGGTTGAAGACATGTGCACCACTGACGTGCAGTACGCCTTAGTACACGGCGTCACTGTGTCCCCATGTAGCCAACCGGGATAAAGTCCCTTGCCCAAGGACACAACGCGGGTCGTCCCGGACGGGGATCGAACTCGAAACCTCTAACATAGAAGTTCAACAGTCTATCACTGAGCCACCGCGCTCCCGAATCAAAAGTTTGAAGACCGTGAATAGATAACACAATCAACACCTAACCAGACAGGAAGATCAGTAATAATTGAATTCTACAGTCCTGAGGGCTGTAGGATAAATCATTGCTGAATCTTCCCACAAATACAAAATAGGATCGTCCATTTCGCTACATACAGTACTGTATAAAAAAGACACCATTCAGAGTTGAAAGGGTTAAGGCCTATTTACACGGTATGCTTTAACAGCTCTGCTTTTTACGTTTACACTGCATATAAAACGGACCTGCTTGGTGTTTGTGACTCCCAAATTGTGTGTCGATTGGTCAGCTGAGTTTACGAAAGCAGACGAAATAGAACATCTCCTTATTGCTCTGTATTACATGCCTACTTGCGGGTACCCCAATTTAGATGGTAAGTTTCAGCAGACAGATATGAAAAAACACCGTGTAAATTGACTTTTAGGTATATTCTTCTATCATTTCATGTGCGCAAAATTTTATGAATCTCTTAATATCACTACTCTATGCCCCACACATACACTCTTCAGTCACACTTATGATAAACGAACATCACTGCCATCAGCAATACTGAAAATAGCGGAGCTTCTATCAGAATTGGACAGGATAGATTGCAACACTGATGAATGATCACTCCATTCTTTTGATGATTTTAATGTGACTTCTTTTGGATTGTGTGCTGATTGTCAGTGTATCACTAGTGTCGGTAACAGAACACACTGTATTTACGTTAATGTCGAGAACCAACAAGCGGAACGGAACACATACCCATCACAGACGAAATCAACATTTATTATTTTCAATTTTTTTTCCAATTTTTGCAAAGAAAACCATGGCATGTAACCTGACCCCTCACTGGAACGAGCTCGACGTACTCGTTCCAATCTGGAATCACACGATATGGTTTTGTTGAATTTTTTTTTTAAATTCAGCTGCTCAATTTTAAAATTACGCGGGCGGATGCGTCCGATTTGTTGGGTAACGTGTTAATGATTTTACTGGGGGCGCGGTGGCGTTGCGGTAACCGGTTCTCGTCAGATCACCGATGTTAAGCAACGTCGAGCCTGGTTAATCCTTGGATGGGTGGCCGTCTGAGCGATCGATTCGGACTGCCGCGTTCTGTCCTTGAGCAAAGCACTTCACCCCGATTGTCCATATGGGGGCACGATGATTCCATGTACTAAGGCGTACTGCACGTCGATGGTGCGCATGTCTTCAACCAATCTAACCCTGCCTGTGCTGCAGTGCGGAGTTACGATGGTGGGGAGTTGGCAGCTGCTTGTCGTTGCTCGGTGGTTCTCTCCGGGTACTCCGGCTTCCTCCACCCGTAAAACTGTCACCGACACGATATGACCCTGGCTGTTAAAGTGTCGTTAAACCCTGATAAATAAATAAATGATTTTACTCTGGTATTGAGAAGTTGTGTTGAACTTTGTTTTCAGATATCGCACGGCTTTAGTGTTAGGACATAATGACTACACGACACAAGTAAAAAGACCCCCTTCGTTGCACGTGTTAAAGCGACCAATTCATCAAAATGAGGTGCAAACAATTAAATATTATAAAAAAAAACGCAAGTGGTCGTCTAAGCATGTTACGCACGATCGCGACAATTTGACGGGAAGGGGGCGCTGTGGCTCAGTGGTTGTGGATGGGACTTCGAAGCAAAAGTTCCATGGTTCGATCCACATCAGGTGTAACGGCGTTGTGTGCTTGGACAAGGCACTTAAACCCGTATATGCATGTTCAAAGCCTGTCTATTTTTAAAACTGTATCACACTCAGGAACTCTCCTTTAAATAGTGAGGGAATGTTATTAATAATGAGAAAGTCTTGGTGCTTATCAAAGAAACGAATGACGCAAAGAAATCCGAGGATATTGGATCGTTTTGATTGTCAGTATGTTTAGAGCTTAAGAGTCTTAACCTTATACAGCTGAACTATTCCTGAAAAGGTTAATCGTTCAGTGTTTCTACTGTTTCAGAACAGTTCCAAACGCTAAAGGTTATAGGTGACAAAGTTTAAATGAATCGAATAGACATGACTACACATTCCATTGCCTCTCACGATAAAACCTTTCTTCTCATGCCTGCTCTGTTTATATTTCCGCCTTACTTCCAAGTTTCGTACAATCAATCGATGGGAATTTATTAAGATTGTCAATTAAATTCTTATCTTCCAGCTGATGTATCGAAAATCATTTCAAGTTCTCATACAGTACTCAGCAAGAGACCAAAGCAAACGGAATGAAAATTAGTCTTTGAGCAAAATCGACAACGTAAGGTAATTATAGGTTAGTTAATTACTTTATAAAGAAAAACATCTCAATGATGGCCCTTACATGAATTCAGAAGCAGATAGACACGATGTGGGTGAAGAGGGTACAGTTGAAGGCAGCCTTCGAACTTCATAATGAAAACATTTCAACGATGGTCCTGACATAAAGTCGGAGCAGAAAGGTGCAGTGGTGTAGCCATGGGGGGGGGGGGGGGGGCATTTTTAGTCATGCCCCCCCCCCCTAATTCTTGATGCCTTTCACAACTTATAAATTAAGGACACAAACGAACTCAGAGTTAAAGAGATTGCGTTTTTTGTCACCAATTTAATTTTTTGCCAGGGGAACCCCCACCCCTCCATTGAGACGGGGTGTCTCCCTCTTGTGCTCACCCCATCTCGCCGCATCTTATTCTGTATGCCCCTAGTAGTTCCGCGATCTGAACGTAGCGGCTACCCCCCTTTGTATGGGGATAGCCGCTACGTTCAGATCGCTGAACTAGCCCCCTTAGATATTACTCTTGCCCCCCCCCCTAACTTTGATATCCTGGCTACGCGCCTGGATAGGCGTAATGTGGGTGAAGCAGGTACAGTTTCAGGCAGCCTTGGGACTTTATGAAGAAAACATCTCAATCATGGTCCTTTCATGAATACAGAAGTTGATAGGCGTAATGTGGGTTCAGAGGGTACAGTAGAGGGCAGTCTTGTGACTTTATGAAGAAAACATCTAAATGGTGGTCTTCGCATAGATTCAGAAGAAGATGGGCGTAAAGTAGAAGAAGAATGTACGGCTGAGGGCAGCCTTGGGACTTAATGAAGAAAACATTCCAATGATTGTCTTCACATGACTTCAGAAGCAGATAGGCGTAATGTGTTGAAGAGGGTACAGATGAAGGCAGCCTTGGAACGGAACTTAAAGAAAACATCTCAACGATGGTTCTCAAGTGAATCCAGAAGCAGATAGGTGCCATGTGGGTGAAGAAGGTATAGATTAGAGGCAGAGTAGGGATGGATAAACACTATATCATGCACGAGCTTTGACTGATTCACGTTCAAATTTATCGGAACAAAATCAAATAAGAACGCTTACGTCAGTAGCGTCTCTTAATTGTTTTGATGGACCAATTCATTCATTTATTCATTCTATAGCCGAAGCAGGGCCGCTGGAAAAATATTGAAGTGACGGGGTTGAGACACATCATGGGCTGTATAAGTAATACATTTCTGTAACAATGAACTAGAACGGTTGAACCTGTCCCAATGCTATTAACTTTTTTACCTAAAAGTCAACTTTTCAAACAATATTCTCAAAGAATTAAAAATATTCAGGTTTTACCTCCAAAACATAGCTAATAACACCTGACTGGAACGAGTTCGTTCCAATGAACGATCACTTGCTATGTTTTGGAGGCATATGCTGAATTGGTAAAACAATTTGAATGGTAATTTTATGAACAACGCTGAACGGGTGTAGCTGTTAGGTAAAGGCTTACAGCAGACTAGTTATTGACAAATGAAGGGAACAGAGAGAGAAAACAAATGGGGTACATGTGATGTATTTTTTCCGAAGTGCTTCATCTTTTCGAGGAATACATCATCATCCCTTTGAACCCTGTCGGTGTCTTCCATGTCAGTTAAATGGCAGTAATTAGAAGAGTCCATATCCATTATTTTGGGGTAGAGCAATTTATATTTTCAACGTGAAGCCTTCGCGCTGCACGTTGAAAATATTAATTTTTCTACCCCACATGTTCACTTAGCAGCCATCCTGCTTAATGAAATGATGACGTATCATTTTCCAGGATCTGAAAGAAACGGTCTCTCGGGTTAAAGGGTTAAAGTCCATACTTATCCAAGCAATCGAGGATGACAAGTGAGGAGGGAGCGCGATGACTCAGTGGTTAGGGCTATTGGACTTCAAACCGAAGGGTCCATGGTTCGATCAAGACATTGTGCATTGTGTCCTTGATCAAGTTACTTAATTTCGATTGCCCACCTGGGGCCACGGTGCCGCTGTGAACGAAGACGTACTGCACGTCGATGGTGCACTTGCCTTCAACCAATACCAACCCGCTTGTGCAGAGTTAGTACGTTGTGGGACTCTGACAATTACCCGCCGCGCCTCGGTGGTTCTCCCTGGGTACTCCGGCTTCGTCCACCAGTTAAACTGTTCACAAGAGGTGACTCTGGTTGTCGAAATCTTAATTAAACCCCAATAAATAAATAATTAAAAACTGAGGAAGTCCTAGTTTCCCCCTTTCTACGTCCCTGAAAAGGGCTGTAAACAGATGGGACAAGCTGGTTCACATCTAACAAATCTGGCCACTTTTAGATCAAGTTCTGCGCAACCTTCGGTAAGGTGGGGGGAGGGGGGGGGGGAGGGTATTCAGGCCTGACATTTTCAGGACAGCGATTTATTTGCTCTTCTACTGCTCGCCATAGGAAAGTTAAGGAGGGTGAAAACTAGCCCTCCTGGCCTTAGAAAATAATAACACCCAAGTAGTATGTCAGGGGCTTTTGAGGGAAAGGTTGCAGGACCCCGGTGCAGGACCCCGGAAGTGACGTCATGTCACGTGACCTAGTGCCGCCATGTTGTGTTGTCATGGTAACCCGCGTAAGCGGCCATGTTGTGACGTCATCTCCATAGTGATACGTGGTGTGAGTGCGCATGCGCAGTGCGTGTTGTTAGGGTGATACGTGTTTCCGTCGTCCATTTTGTATACTGGAGGCCGCCATCTTGGTTTCTATGGTAGCACGTGATTGCTATGTTACCTAAGGCCCACAATAGGATAGGGGTATGTTCGGTGGGTATGTTCGATTGAATCGGAGTAAATCTGATTACCACAAACAACCCGACAATTCCCAAAACACCAAAATCCACCCAAAATCACCGAAATTGACTTTATTTCCCCAATTGATCGGCTTAGCACGTAGTGCTATAGTACCGAGAGGGTATCGGGGGTGCATTCGACTGAAGTGGAGTAATGTTCTGACTTAGAATTCTCCCAGAATCCCTTTTTGGATCTCTATCCCATGACGTTTTTCCCCTATTAAGAATAGCACGTAGTGCTATAGGACAAATTTACCCAGAATTCTCTGCTTCTATCTATATATGCAATACTTTTTGTCTATCTGGCCATGTTCCTTTATCCTGGAGTATACTCCAGTTGCGTAGAAGAGCCTGTTATTTGGAACAGCTTTGCTTATTATTACTATATTTAGCTATTCTAGTCTATTCTTGTTAGTTCTGACCCTATTCCAAGTACTCTTGTTGTTTCATTTATATAACTAACCAATCAGATTGCTTCATCCCCCGTAATCTCTATGAAGAGTCATCTCCCTTCTGTATAACAAAAGACTATATCCAATGGCCATATCCCATGGAATCCCTTTTTTGTCGTATGAGGCCATGAGGGCTATGTAAAAACCCTCAATGAGTCCTCATTTATTATCCCTCATACCCTCATGGAATTTTGAGGTTTTGAGGACCTTGAAAAATCCCTCAATGAGGTATAATTTACTACGACTCTTATCCTCATTTCAGTATTTAACAGGTATATCCTATGGAATCCCATTTTGGAAAACGCCCGTTACTGTGGAATCCCTTTTTTTGTCGTATGAGGCCATGAGGGATATGTAAAAGCCCTCAATGAGTCCTCATTTATTATCCCTCATATCCTCATTGAATTTTGAGGTTATGAGGACCATTAAAATCCCTCAATGAGGTATAATTTACTACGACTCTTAGCCTCATTTCAGTATTTGAGGATACCTATGGCCTGGTATTGTATTATTCGAGGATACCTATCGAGGATACCTTTAGGAGAATCCCTTTTTTGTCGTATGAGGCCATGAGGGCTATGTAAAAGCCCTCAATGAGTCCTCATTTATTTTCCCTCATATCCTCATTGAATTTTGAGGTTATGAGGACCATTAAAAATCCCTCAATGAGGTATAATTTACTACGACTCTTAGCCTCATTTCAGTATTTGAGGATACCTATGGCCTGGTATTGTATTATTTTAGGATACCTATTGAGGATACCTATCGAGGATACCTTTTGGAGAATCCCTTTTTTGTCGTATTAGGCTATGTAAAAGCCCTCAATGGGTCTAATGTAGTCTTACCAATCGCTTCCATCTTGTCGCCAAAGATCCAAGGCCACTACTGGTCTATGGTCTATATGGCCTATCATTAGCTTCTACAACAGTCTTGTTCCATTGCGGCCTTGTACTAGTACTATTGACTAAACTACCGTCCATTAATATTGACTTGTATCACTACTTCCTAGCTATACCTATCTCAGTCTCGACTATGACATTGATTAAGGTTGAATCAGATTTCCCCTGTATACATATAAGGCATTCCGTTATTGAGATTCCTAGCCGAGTCCGTAAAATTTGGATTCCGTGTTTTAACATCAACACTCGAGGGTATGGAAAAAGATTGATAACACCCAATTCAACAATGACTACAAGACTCTGAACAGAGACAACAACCACTACAAAACAATAAAGGTACAGATCCAACATAACCAAGATGTAAACGTAACAAAGTGAAAGAATGTCAAACTAGTGGGATTGATCGAACTAGTTGGACAGACTTAACAGAACAAATTGAAGAAAATCGAACTGATCTGATCGAATAAAAGAAAACTCGAAGTGAATTGACCATAACAAAGTTTTCAACTGAATGAACTATAACCCTTAAATATAACCCAATGTTAACCCCCTTAAATTGAACAAACCTGAATGAACTTTATATAATTAAAACCCCTTTGAAGTCCAGAAAGTTTTTAACTATAACCTAAATGAAGGTATTAACACCCTTGAACTGAATGAATGAATTTTTTATACCTAATATAAATAAATGCCCTTGAACTGAACAAGGTTTAACTGAATAAATTTTTAAACTTAATGAAAAATAACGAAGGCGATCTGAATTTTTAAACTACAACCCATTGAACTGAATTTTTCTAATAGGGGAGGGGAATACCCTCGAGTGTTGATGTTAAAACACGGAATCCAAATTTTACGGACTCGGCTAGGAATCTCAATAACGGAATGCCTTATATGTATACAGGGGAAATCTGATTCAACCTTAATCAATGTCATAGTTGAGACTGAGATAGGTATAGCTAGGAAGTAGTGATACAAGTCAATATTAATGGACGGTAGTTTAGTCAATAGTACTAGTACAAGGCCACAATGGAACAAGACTGTTGTAGAAGCTAATGATAGGCCATATAGACCATAGACCAGTAGTGGCCTTGGATCTTTGGCGACAAGATGGAAGCGATTGGTAAGACTACATTAGACCCATTGAGGGCTTTTACATAGCCTAATACGACAAAAAAGGGATTCTCCAAAAGGTATCCTCGATAGGTATCCTCAATAGGTATCCTAAAATAATACAATACCAGGCCATAGGTATCCTCAAATACTGAAATGAGGCTAAGAGTCGTAGTAAATTATACCTCATTGAGGGATTTTTAATGGTCCTCATAACCTCAAAATTCAATGAGGATATGAGGGATAATAAATGAGGACTCA
The DNA here is from genome assembly GCA_031216915.1 of Pictodentalium vernedei. Lineage (NCBI taxonomy): Eukaryota > Metazoa > Mollusca > Scaphopoda > Dentaliida > Dentaliidae > Pictodentalium > Pictodentalium vernedei. The sequence goes on along the minus strand of CM062297.1, from coordinate 507,422,358 downwards.
TTGAGGGCTTTTACATAGCCCTCATGGCCTCATACGACAAAAAAGGGATTCTCCTAAAGGTATCCTCGATAGGTATCCTCGAATAATACAATACCAGGCCATAGGTATCCTCAAATACTGAAATGAGGCTAAGAGTCGTAGTAAATTATACCTCATTGAGGGATTTTAATGGTCCTCATAACCTCAAAATTCAATGAGGATATGAGGGATAATAAATGAGGACTCATTGAGGGCTTTTACATATCCCCTCATGGCCTCATACGACAAAAAAAGGGATTCCACAGTAACGGGCGTTTTCCAAAATGGGATTCCATAGGATAAATACTGAAATGTTACAATACCAGGCCATAGGTATCCTCAAATACTGAAATGAGGATAAGAGTCGTAGTAAATTATACCTCATTGAGGGATTTTTCAAGGTCCTCATAACCTCAAAATTCCATGAGGGTATGAGGGATAATAAATGAGGACTCATTGAGGGTTTTTACATAGCCCTCATGGCCTCATACGACAAAGAAGGGATTCCATGGGATATGACCATTGGATATAGTCTTTTGTTATACAGAAGGGAGATGACTCTTCATAGAGATTACGGGGGATGAAGCAATCTGATTGGTTAGTTATATAAATGAAACAACAAGAGTACTTGGAATAGGGTCAGAACTAACAAGAATAGACTAGAATAGCTAAATATAGTAATAATAAGCAAAGCTGTTCCAAATAATAGGCTCTTCTACGCAACTGGAGTATACTCCAGGATAAAGGAACATGGCCAGATAGACGAAAAGTATTGCATATATAGATAGAAGCAGAGAATTCTGGGTAAATTTGTCCTATAGCACTACGTGCTATTCTTAATAGGGGAAAAACGTCATGGGATAGAGATCCAAAAAGGGATTCTGGGAGAATTCTAAGTCAGAACATTACTCCACTTCAGTCGAATGCACCCCCGATACCCTCTCGGTACTATAGCACTACGTGCTAAGCCGATCAATTGGGGAAATAAAGTCAATTTCGGTGATTTTGGGTGGATTTTGGTGATTTGGGGGATTGTCGGGTTGTTTGTGGTAATCAGATTTACTCCGATTCAATCGAACATACCCACCGAACATACACCTATCCTATTGTAGGCCTTAGGTAACATAGCAATCACGTGCTACCATAGAAACCAAGATGGCGGCCTCCAGTATACAAAATGGACGACGGAAACACGTATCACCCTAACAACACGCGCTGCGCATGCGCACTCACACCACGTATCACTATGGAGATAACGTCACAACATGGCCGCTCACGCGGGTTACCATGACAACACAACATGGCGGCACTAGATCACGTGACATGACGTCACTTCCGGGGTCCTGCACCGGGGTCCTGCAACCTTTCCCTCAAAAGCCCCTGACATACTACTCACCCACATCTTTCCAGATATCTATTAGTGGTCTCTGTAAGACAGCCACACTGCCACCCGCCTCCCCATACACCTCCGGGCCTTGCCGAGGCCTGGAGGTGTGGGAGGAGGAGTGCATCCGTCTCAAAGAGATTACCTTGTTAGCAGCACTAAATAAAATGTACAAAGCCCACTGCGCAGAATTCATTAATAGTAAAAGTTCATTTTGCCACGTTTAGCTTTTCTAAGCTTGAGGAGAGCTCCTAGGCCATGCGAGGCGAGCGATTTTTAGTTCTCTTGCATTTTTAAGAATGCCAGGCCTGGTTATGGCTCTTATGCCGTTGCATTAGCCCAGGCGAATCTTACTTTAATTGCTGATTAATATTTTCCCAACTATTTTATGTTTCATGCCAAGCCAATTCTTTCTTCTTCTTGTTGTTATGAATTTGGCAGCCCTCACTGACCCGATTTCGAACAATTCCCGATTTAAAAAAGAAAATCAACAATATCTTAACTGAAGGTAGCGCAAACTGACAGAGAAAGGTGTCGTCTGCTGTTTAATTTAAAAATACGAAAACGGGGCTTTCACCATCGTTTGATGTTCTCTAACTTTTTTTCTGTTCATTATACCACTTGTGTGCACATTGTGACATATACAGACACTATCCATCCCATTAATATAATAGTCTAGGAGATAAAGATTGGCTATTTTTTTCCTGTGAAGAATAAAAACTTGCAAACTACTGTAAAACAAAGAGCCAAAGTGGAGATTTACTTAGTTGCTTCTATTTAGTTTGCCATAAAAAGCCAAGTTTCCTTTTGTAACTTTTAATAAACGAAAACAACAGGCAGCTCCGAGAGCTGTCAAAAACGTTGCTTTTTTCTCAACAATTACATGATTCTCAATTGGACCTTTGGGTAGGTAGAGGTGCAGGATGCAATCCGAGAGGTCCTCGGTCCGACCCCACCTGCGGCAATCGCGTTGTTTCCATGGGCAAGACACTTCACCCCCCATTGCCCACGTGGGGCACGGTGGTGCTTGTACTAAGGCGTACTGCGCGTCGATGGTGCACCTGTCTTCAACCAATGCTAACCCTGCTTGTGTGGAGTTAGTATGTTGGGGAGCTGACAGTTGCTCGCCGTTCTTCGTTGATTCTCTCTGGGTACTCCGGCTTCCTCCATCCATAAAACTGTCGTGGTCATGATTAGCCATTGTGCAGAAATATGTGACCTTAAACACCAATAAATAAATGATTGCAGGGGAGATAACTTTATCGAATGTCGATTTTCATGACGAGATAAGTTTTTTGGAGGAAGCAGCAGCAACAAAAAGAATATATATATATATAAATAATAAATAAATAAAATGAATAGATAATTACACATAAGTCATTGTTTTGTGTCACCAATAATAACTACTATGAAAAAACAGGTCTTATAGAATGTTTTCATTCGAATAGTTTTTTCTTCATGTTGAATGTAAAATAAACAGCGTCAACTGTCAATTTCCCTCTCGAAAAGCAAATATTTGTTGACGACGATGTTGATGGTAACACGAATAATTAAAAAAAAAAACTATACTACTCAAAGTTTGCTAAGCACCAAATATTTGACACATCATTGTGAAATTGCTTGTGACATATTTGCGATATTTTTGGTGGATATGATTGAGGAATGTATTGAGATGGTCCCCAGTGTTTTCATTAGCTCTCTTGACAGGCTGACTTTTCGTGACAGTCATGGAAAAGCATGTACCCCTTGATTTTCGTGGTGTTTTCGTGTACTGTCTACATATACATGACATGTGTAGGGTATTCAGTCTTCATTTCAACACAAACCCTTGTGATTTAATGATTGAATATGGCAAATGCAAATGTAAGAAGACATTTGTCTGAAGCAGAAATGTGGTGGGCTGTAGGGGTGGTGGAGCAAGTGGCTACCCATCGTCAGATTGGTGAAGCCCTTGGTGTGCACCATACGGTGACCACCAGAGCCTGGGCAAGAGCTCAGCAGTATGGCACACCAGTAAGATGGCATGGTGGTGGCAGAGACAGGGCAACATCTGCAGCTGAAGACCGGTGTTTGATCATTCAGGCCCGTAGGAACCGCTTTGCCACAGCAACCCAGCTTCGCAGTGACTTTCAGAATGCATCCGGAGTAAATGTTTCGACGCAGACTATCCGGGCAAGGTTGCACGGATGTGGTCTCCAATTGAGAAATCCATGTATTTGCATTCCGCTGTCCCAGAACCACTGCTAGGCACGATATGAATGGGCCATGGACTACGTTGGATGGACCAGAGAAGATTGGCGACCTGTCCTTTTTACAGATGAGTCAAGCTACTGCCTAGACTACACAGATAGGCGTTCTAGGGTATGGAGAAGACCAGGAGAGCGATTCCGTGCAGCCAACATTGCTGAGCATGACCGCTATGGTGGAGGGTCAATTGTGGTCTGGGGCGGCATCAGCAGGGATGGACATACAGGGCTCTGTGTCCTTGAAAGTGGTACATTGACTGCACAACGGTATATTGATGAGATCCTGGATGTCCACGTCAGATTGTATGCAGGTGCAGTGGGTGATAGATTCATTCTGATGGACGATAATGCCCGTCCTCATGTTGCCCATGCTGTCGGGGAGTTCCGACAGAGGGAGAGGATTGAGCGTATGGACTGGCCAGCAAGATCGCCTAACCTCAATCCAATCGAACATGTCTGGAATGAGTTGCAGCTTCCAATTTTAGCCCGTCGAGTCCAGCCAAGAAGTGTTCAGGAGCTTGGTGCCATGCTGATCCAAGGATGGAACAACATCCCAGAAAAGACCACCAGGAACCTGATTGGGAGCATGGGAAGGCGTTGTCAAGCTGTAATTAACAGTAATGGGTCTCATACTCGATATTGAACCCATACCAGTTCGCTCCGTCAACTTTTTGGCAAACTGAAAAATTTCCTCTTTTACCAATAATATCCATTTTCCATGGTTATAGTATTCAAAAGCTAAAAAATAATGTCAAACACAAATGAAATCTTCCTTTCTGTACTTAAATCATTAAAGATATAATTAAATAAAAAAGATATACACTTTTCATTACAATATTTCAACTAAAACGGAAAACAGGTAGTTGGATATACTTGGTACTTAGCAAACTTTGAGTAGTATATAAACGACCGACTGACTGCTGTATCATTTCATAGGCTACGGATGATAATGTCATGTGTTTTATACAAATAACTAAACGAAATGATTTTGTTCAGAACCACGATTTATTACCCCATGATGGAACGAACTGGAAGTGTTCTTTCTTATGATGGGTCACACGTCATGGTTTGGAAGAAAGGAAAAATAACAAATTAGGAATGACAATGTTTGTGCATGTTGCTACGCAGATTTAACTGGCCCACGGGGTAAAATGGACCAGTTAAAATTACGAACAATTCCCGATTTAAAAAAAAAATTAACAATATCTTAACTGATATTGAAGGTTGCGCAAACTGACAGACAAAGGTGTCGTCTGCTGTTTAATTTAAAAATAAGAAAACGGGGCTTTCACCATCTTTTGGTGTTCTCTAACTTTTTCTGTTCATTATACCACTTGTATGCGCATTGTGACATATAATACAGACACTATCCATCCCATTAACCCTTTACCTAACATGAAAAGCAGACGACACTTGAAAAAAAAATTCTTGAATAACTATTTTTTTTTATTTTTTGTCTCAAAAACATAGGTTATGACCCCTCGTTGGAACGAGCTCGATGAGCTCGTTCCAACGAGGGGTCATAACCTATGTTTTTGAGACAAAAAATGAAAAGATAATGAAAATTAATTGGCGATTTTTGAGAATAGCGCTGGCCGGTTTTGGCCGTTACGTTGGGTAAAGGGTTAATATAATAGTCTAGGAGATAAGATTCGCTAATTGTTTTCCCGGGAAGAATGAAAACTAGCAAATTACTCTAAAAACACCGCTAAACAAAGGGCCAAAGTGGAGATTTACTCAGTTGATTCTAATTAGATTGCCTTAAAAAGCCAAATTTCCTTTTGAGATTTTTAATAAACGAAAACAACATGCAGCTCCGAGAGCTATCAAAAACTTCGCTTGATTTTCTATTGATGTCACGGGTGTTTTCTCAACAATTACATGATTCTTAATTGAACCTTCCCCGCTCGTCTATAAATTGCAGTTGAGATAACTTTATCGAAAGTTGATTTTCAGGACGAAATAAGTTTTTCTGGAAGAAGGCAGCAGCAACAAAAAGAATATATATATATATAAATAATAAACAAATAAAAAGAATAAATAATGACACATAATTCATTGTTTTGTGTCAACAATAATAACTACTATAAAAAACCCAGGTTTTATAGAATGTGCTCATTCGAATAATTTTGTTCTTCATGTTGAATGTAAAATAAACAGCGTCTTTTGTCAACTTCCCTCTCGAAAGACAGATATTTGTTGACGACGATGCTGATTACTGTTTTTTTTTGAGGTTTTTTTGCTATGAAGGCAAGGGATCTACCGCCTACATATTAGCTTTTGTCAGCTCTTCTTAGTTTTGATGATGGTAACACGAATAATTAAAGGAAACCAAACTATAAACGACCGACTGACTGCTGTATCATTTCGAAGGCTACGGATGATAATGTCATGTTTTTATACAAATAACTAAACGAAATGATTTTGTTCGAAACCGCGCTTTATTACCCATGAGGAAAGAACTGGGAGTGTTCTTTCTGATGATGGACCATACGTCATGGTTTGGAAGAAAGTAAAAAATAACAAATTGGGATTGACAATGTTTGTGCATGTTGTTACTCAGATTTAACTGTCCTATGGGGTAAAATGCTGTAAGAGATTCAATTCGATTTCGAATGTTAAATATATATTCGGTTCGATTCGAAATCGGCGGCCCGATTCGTTTCCTCTCGAATGTTTTTCATAGGAATATAGCTTGGAATCGGTCATCTTCATCGCCTCACAAAACGTATAGTTCAGATAGAAATCGTACATAAATATTGTTGAAATAAAAGACTGAGTGTAACTTCCGCTACATTAGCAAAAATTAACATCCTCACGCACGCCATCGGCCATGCTAATTCCAATATCACTAGTCCATACTACAGTTGAATACAAATTTAAAGTTTCCAAGCAATGTCGACGATAAACTAATAATCTTTACAGAGTAATGTTCCAACTACATCATCAAGGCATGCCTTCGACGAAAGCATGCCTTGATGATGCAGTTGAATTATTTTATCAGTGCGGAATTGAGCCATCACAGTCAGAACAAATCAGGTTTATAGAACCCCAGCCCCATGGGTCATCTACAAGACGAAACTGATTCGATTCGAGGTTCGGTTCGATTTCGGATAATAGACGTGATTCGATTCGAATCGAAAATGTGTGATTCGCAGGGCCCTACTGTAAGAATATATTTTACCTTTATCAGGGACATGGCGACGGGAGCAGGGAATGACTTACCCAACCCCGTTGAAAATGTTCAATAGTTAGAAATTTAAAGCCTCAAACCACCAACTGTTGGAAATTTCATGCCCCACAGTATATTTCGTGACTTTGAACCCTAGTGATCCCTTCCATGTCAGTTCAAATGCAGCAATTAGAAGCGTCCATATTCATTATTTGGGGGTAGACTAATCAATATTTATAATTTGAAAGTGTTGATTGGTTTAGATTCATTTAGCATCCATCCTCCTTAATGAAATTATGGCGTATCATGTGCCTGGGCCGGAAAACGGGTCCCTCGGCTTCAAAGGGTTAAATTGTGGCTGTGACTGTTTCGAACAAACATTCAGTGATTTTTAACCATATTTATGTAGTCACTATTTCGTCCCTTCAGTGCAACAAAGCGCCCCGTGCAAAGCTTGAGCATTGCAGGTGCAGCCTTAATGCCCTCAAGAAACGATTTCCAACTCCTGAACTCAAAGGTCAAATATTTCGAACAAAGGGGGAAAGGGTGTTTTCGGATTTTTCAGTAATTGGAAATTCACAGGTAGCAATTGGAAAATTGTCACTCAAGAGTTGGGGAGGGGTGCAAATGTTTTTTTTCAAAAGTTGGGCGTTCGACAGCCGGGATGTTGTGTTGGTGGTGGTGCTGATGTTCCGCTTGGAAATTATGAGAACCCCCTCCCCCCCCCCCCCTTTCACCAAGCCTCTAAAGCCACGCCTCTGATTTTTATATTTTGCACCACAGAACATTTCACGCAATTTTTCTTGTGTGTTATATACAACAAACCTTTTCTGACAATTCGACATCTGTACCGAACTTCTATTATATCCGAGAATGCCGCTATTACTGCTTCGTCTCTAATGCAGAGCGTATCTAGCTAATGGGCTTGTCGTCCGAAACGTTTCAACCTAATGCATGCAACAGTTTTTAATTCTCAAAACAACTGGAGAGTGAAGGCGAAATACATTGCAGTTTTTGTTGGTTCAGATCGTAACTTGCCGTACCTCCTCTCAACACACTTCAGAATCGTTAGTGCAAATGAAAAGTTCACAAATGTATTAAATATATGACCTTTGTAAAAGATAAAACCAGTAAATTTATAATTTGAAAGTATTTAATCAGGTGCGGTGTCATAATTCCAGCCTAAGACATCATGTAAGTTCAGAAACATCATAAATATATTTGGGCTCTTTACTTTTCTTTTTCCCATTCATATCTGTTCCCATGCTCAAAGGCGGGAGCACGGTGGCTCAGTTGGTAGAGACGCAGGCTGCAAGCCGATTGGTCCTCGGCTTGAATACCACCTGCGGCAACCTCGTTATGTCTTTGTGCAAGACACTTAATCCCAATTACCCACGTTGGGGCACAGCGGCGTTGTGGTTGTGTACTAAAGCGTGCTGCCCTTCGGTGGTGAACTTGTCTTCAACCAATGTTAACCCTGCTTGTGCGGAGTTAGTACGTTGGGAAGTCTGACAGTTGCTCGTCGTTGCTCTGTGGTTTTCTCCGGGTACTTCACCTTCCTTCACACGTAAAACTGTCCGACACGAGGTGACCCTGGTTGTCGAAAGTGTCGTTAAATCCCAATAAATAAATAAATAAATAAATAAATAAATAAATAAATAAATAAATAAATAACATGCTCTTGGGCTAATTCTGCAAGGAATTCGACGCTGTTATAACACGGAGCCAGTGCAGCCCTTAAATAGTTCATCATCTGTGTTCAGCTTCTTTCGTCTGTAATTATTCAGTTGGTCGAAAAAGCGAACCTAAGGTTCGCCTTTCCGACCAACTGATATATTCTAGACGATTGAATAAAAAAAATACCATAAACATTCATTTTCATTGAATCAACGCAAGAAATGTTTGCTCAATCGAGATTTGATTTGACTGATTTTTTATCACATTACCATTAGGAAATGTATTTTTTTCGCAGGAAAGCCGAAAAATATTGTCTCCGGTGTTTTCGTGTGTCGATATGGCGTTTGCGGGTAGTCGTATTGTTTTTACAACGCAGAATGTTGTTTGAGCCAATGAGAGCATTGAAGCAGAAATATCATCCGTTAAAGGTGTTCAGCAATCATTCTGGCCTTCGTATCGTAAAGCTACTTTTCTACAGCATTATTTATTTCACGATCCATTCGAATTTTTTGTGCTAGTTGCAGTCATGATTTGGTTATTGATTTATCATAGAGAGTTAGTGAATGTCCGCGCTTTTGTGGTTGCGCTTGGACTCGCTTCGAACAACAGGTTTCCATAGCCTCCCTTTAAAAAGGAGGGTTGTCTATGGTTTTTTATGGGCAGCCATGTGACTGTTATGATGTTGTCTTTATCTTTTCACTTATTTGTTGTATAAGTCGTCATATACCATGGGAATAATTAAACAATAACATGATTTTGGAGGGCATTATGGTTCGTGAGCGGCCCTGCATCGATGTTGAACAGCCCGAGGGTTTATTAAAGGCCCGAGACGAAGTCGAGGGCCGTTAATAAGCCCAAGGGCTGTTCAACATCGATGCAGGGCCGCTCACGAACCATTATGCCCGGCAACAATCATGTTATTACTATTATTACCACTACGTAATTTGTAATTTTACACATTTCCAAAATGATATCCCAGCAATCAAAAGACACAAAATTTAATAAAACAGAAACATTTTATTTGGGACCACGTAACTCAAAGAACGTTTTTACATTGTAGAAACTGATTACATCGAGACGATGAGAGAGTTTAAAAAAATTCCGTCTTCCACTTCCAGCGAGGGAGGTAATGCACGCAATAAAGATGACGAATCAGTTGCCATGGAAAATGGCTACAACTGACAACATGGCCACGTGTCATTTGTTTCTGTTGCTGTCGATCAACAAGACCGCAACATGGCGAAAGCATCAACTTTTCCTTGCGAGTTCTCGCCTCATTTCTAAATTTTCAATTCTAAAAGACGTCACGTGACAAGAGGGCCGATAATGAATTTTGTTTTCCATTAGCGGCCCTCCTATCACGTGACTACCGAGCAATAGATGATATGATTGCCCGTTAAATCGACATTAATGCAGTAGGAAACGCCCTGCAAAGTGGTAATAATATAACAATAACATGATTTTGGAGGGCATTATGGTTCATTAGCGGCCCTGCAGCAATGATGAACAGCCCGAGGGTTTATTAAAGGCCCGAGACGAAGTCGAGGGCCGTTAATAAGCCCAAGGGCTGTTCATCATTGCTACAGGGCCGCTAATGAATCATGATGCCTGACAACAATCATGTTATTACTATTATTACCACTCCTTGTTACAGCTAACTTGAATCTAAAAATAGCCGGGCCGCGGGCCGCTAATGGCTATTTATACCATTATCGCCCACGGCCCGGCTCCGTCGAATGACGTCACTGAAATTATGGAGTTTTAACGGGCCTCCAAACTTATGTTAATCGACTAGTAACTTATAGATTGGGTGGTAATAATAATGAATAACAATAAACGCCGACTGGTCACTCTTCTCGGCTAATTGCATTAGCGTTTTTGTAAATTACTGTTAGGTTGATACATGTCCGAAGTAGATACAGTGCAGACTGAAGACTCATCACGACCGTAGTTTTTTAATTACGTCGTACAGTTCTAGTAATTGTGTTAATATCTTGATGTTTACAAGTCGAATGAAATACTTACTGATTTGAATATCAATAACAGGAACTACAAAGAATATCTGTATATCTTTATGGGTAAAAGGACATCAAATTACATGGACGGTGGGCGCGGTGGCGTTGCGGAAACCGGTTCTCGTCAGATCACCGAAGTTAAGCAACGTCGAGCCCGGTTAGTCCTCAGATGGGTGACCGTCTGAGCGATCGATTCGGACTCCCGCGTTGTTTCCTTGGGCAAGGCACTTAATCCCGATTGTCCACATGGGGGCACGATGACGCCGTGTACTAAGGCGTACTGCACGTCGATGGTGCACTTGTCTTCAACCAATCTAAACCTGCTTGTGTGGAGTTAGTATGTTGGGGAGCAGACAGTTGTTCGCCGTTGTTCGGTGGTTCTCGCCGGATACTCCGGCTTCCTCCATCCGTAAAACTGTCACCGACACGATATGACCTTGGCTGTTAAAGTGTCGTTAACCCTTAATAAATAAATAAATAATTACATGGACGGTAGTCTGTCCTCAAACTCCATAAAAGTGGGTAAAATAGCCAATAACAGCGTTACAATCTTAACAGAATTAAAATGCTTGCCCGAGAGCTTGATATAACCACATACATAGGTCTGTAACTATCTAGGTATTGGGGTGGGGATGACTCAATATCTTTGCCCGATCATGATATGGATTTGATCGACGGTTCTTAGGACAGGGTGCCTATGTGTCTTGGCAAGCTTTTCAGACAAGGCGTCTAGAACACCGATAGTCGGCAGTGCCGTGGTAAAAATCGTGGTAAACTGCCACGAGTTTTATCACGGCATTTCCAATAGGAGGCAGTCTCGCATATCACCAGACTAACGACCACCTGTTTCTGTTTTGTGTTTACGATGACGGCTGTGAATATGTCAACTCCCGGGGCATAAAACTCTTCCGTACTACCGCACAACGAGACAAAGACATTGGGGGGGGGGGGGGGGGGTTAAGAGGGTGACACCCTCATACCGATTCATGATATACACCCATGGCTGACATATTTTCGTCACTGGAAGAGATTTACAGGGAAGTTAACTCCAATTAATTTAATAAAGTTACCAGTAAATTTAACACTATAAAAGAAAGATTTCGAAATGTTATCGAATTTGTATCATCTATGCGCGCATCATTTCACAAATAAAAGGCATTTTCATGTACAGTAGCATAAAAATACAGAAGCGGCTTTTTTACAATTTTTCCCCAACCAGTTTGAATGATTGACAGCACTTTCACCATCTTTTGATGTTTTGTAACTGTTTTCTGTTTCGTTATATCGACAGTGTGCACAACGAGACATATAATACAAACCCTATCATTTTCATTACTGTAAAAGTCTAGGAGGTAAGATTTGCTAATTGTATTTTTCTGGGAAGAATAAAAATTTGCAAATTATTGTAAAAACACGTTCGCTAAACGAAGAGCCAAAGTGAACGTTTCTAAATTCCTTCTAGTTGGTTTGCCATAAAAAAAGCCAAGTTCCCTGTTTTAACTTTTAAAAAACGAAAACAACAGACAGCTCAGAGAGCTGTCTGTTGGTTTCGTTTATTAAAAGTGGCAAAAGGAAACTTCGCTTTATTTTCTACTGATGTCATAGGTGTCTTCTCAACAGTAACATGCTTCTGAATCGAACATTCCTCGCCCGCCAAATAATTTCAGGGGAGATAACTTTATCGAAAGTCGATTTTCGTGACGAGATAAGGCAGGGATGCCTGGTGGTACAGAGTTGATATGTAATTTCTTGGCGTTGATACCTATAAACGTGTCGTTAGAGGACGGATACGACACAATTTGGTGCTTAACTTCTAACCTCTGAATGAGTCATGCTGACAACGCCTATACTAACTGTACCTCCATGGGATACCGAATTATCTATCTTGTCAATGTTTGGACAGCAGATATCCTGGCCGGGGGTCAAAACTGTACAACATTTTCACCTATATTTTCCATAATTGCATTTTATTTATCACAATCAGAATCGGTTCAAAAGACTTGACAATTTACCACTTGGAAAATAGAAACGTCTTTGGAAATCCTAATGATTTCGTTCAGTGATTTATATTCACAAGTCGAAATTCTAATTTTGGAGAGAAAAAATGGTTCAAGTTTTTTAATACTGGCCCTTGGTTAGAATACCAAACTGTATAATATTTTAATAACATTGGTGAACTTACCTAACTGAGTTTCTCTCAAGTATGTTTTGGCGATCGTAACCCAACGACATGTCAAAGAGATCGCTAATGGTCAAAACATGCTGTTTGAAAGATTACACCAAATAAAAAGCTACATGTTATGGTAACAGCTAACAGTACAGACGATTTTAAAGATTGACAAAGAGTATTCACGCTGGCCTGAAACTGTCTGGTGCCAAATTGTTAGCCATTCTGGGCAATTCAGTGCCAAACAACGTGTTTTGGTGCCAAAATGCTAATGGTAGGGGATGGGAGCGGATGGTTTTGCCGTGTTTGATCCCAACAATTTGATCAAGTTTAAAAAGTGAACAGGAAATTTTTCAAAAGTGAAGAAACTATTAGGCACGGAAAAGATCCGACAGAACTCAAAAGTTCTGATGAAATCCTCCTCACTGTGCGAAAAGAGCATCCACCTAAGTTATATCTATGCCACTGATTCAATTAATGGTCAGGCTGAATACTGTGTGTACGTAAACGTGTTGTTGGACAAAGATAATAATAGCTTAACCCTTTACCTAACACGAAAGGCAGACGACACTTGCAAATAAAATTCCTGACTAGCTAATTCTTTTCATTCATTTTTTTGGCGTCAAAAACATTGCTTATGACCCCTCATTGGAACGAGCTCCATGAGATCGTCCCAATGAGGGAGGGGTCAAAGCTATGTTTTTGAGACAAAAAAAAATGGAGAAAATTGAATGGTGATTTCTGTGAATAGCGCTGGCCGGGTTTTTGTCGTTACGTTGGGTAAAGGGTTAATCGACTAATTACTGCTATAATCCACTGAGCACAGATGGTTGCGAATCTTTACAAATACAGTACTTAATTAGACACTTCATGCCGTCGCAAGTTACTTTAACCCTTTACACAAAGTAACGGCCAAAACGGGCCAGAACTATTCACAAAAATCGCCGATTAATTTTCATTATTTTTTTCCATTTTTTGTCTCAAAAACATAGGTTATGACCCTCATTGGGACGAGCTCGTTCCAATGAGGGGTCATAACCTATGTTTTTGAGACAAAAAATGAAAAAAATTAGTTATTCAAGAATTTTGTTTGCAAGTGTCGTCTGTTTTTCAGGCTGGGTAAAAGGTTAATGAAGAAAAAATACTGCCTTATTACCACTCACCGACAATTAACGTTGACTGTTTGTCCAAACACTATTTCTAACACCTTATTGACAAAACCACTGGGTTGGGGTGTCTTTCGTGAAAATCGGTGGGCCACCTCGTGTTGAACAGTTTTACGGATAAAGGAAGCCGGAGTACCCGGGGAGAACCACCGAAGAGCGACGAGTAACTGTTCCAGCACGACATTCCGTATGGAGAGAGTTCGAGTGGAGGATATTTCCCCCTCGATGATGGCAGTCAGGGTAGCTCCCTTGGGGAAAAATTTTAATTTCTGAACCCCTGCGGTTGATTCTGAAGCCTCCCTTCGACGAAGACATGCCTTCAAGCGTGTTGCTGAAATATTTTATAAGTCCGAACTAGTCTTGTGCCATCGCAATCGGGATAAATGAGGCCCACACCCCATCAATCAGTCCTCCTCGAGATGCCCCTGCATCTTTCACAAGCACATCGTTTCATAAGTGTGAAAAGACGCTGTAGAACTGCACGTATTGTATTGCAAACCCCTCGTGAAAACTTTACGAATAGAAACATATCGTTTTTTTTCACACCTCTTATCAGGTGTATCAGTGAGTTATTCATACAGAAGACAAGTGGTCCAAGAGTGTTCTAACTAATAATTTACTAAGTAAAGTATTATTTCATATCAACAGTGTGAAGTATTTCTCACATTGCTGCTTTGGTGAGTCACTAAGCGATCAGCCCAAACACAATGGACACCGGCCATGGAGTCTTAAACAGTTGTGTGAAGACTCAATATGAAGACTGGACACGTGTTCTCTCACACAATTGATCGAAATTGAAACCAGTCTTCAGGGTTTAATGAGCGTTGCGTTCTGCAAAATAGCACAAGACTGCTGAAGACAACATTTTTAGTCCGCAGCACTTTGGGATACAAGATATCCAGTTGTTTGAATATGATGTTAACCATTTCCTGAACGAACACCGCAAAATCCTTCACTGCTATTTGCGAATGTATGAGTGGAATTTTCGTTCATGTTTTTCCCCAACAAACGGCTGCGGCCAATGGCGTAGGAGCCAGGTGGTCGGGTGTGTGTGTGTGTGTGTGTGGGGGGGGGGGGGGGGGGGGGGCGTTGGGGCGGGAACACACCCCTTAAAATTGTGAGTGACGATTTTTTCGGATAACCGTGTCCAATTTCGAGTGGCAGTCAAGGTCAAAATCGAACAGAGCATGAATGTTTTCTTGCAATTCTCCATTAGCAGGTACATACCGAAGACCTCATTTCCAAGAGAAAACTTTCTCAGGTACCAGAATATCATAGAGGGCATCAAAATTAAAATTTTTCCCGAGTGAAGAAGTGCGGTCGAACAGAAGGGAAATGTTACTGTATGAGTGGGAAAGAACCAGGGTGGGGAGAAGGTGAGGGTCGGGGCTTGGAACTTTGGGAGGCGAGGGCTTAGCCCAGGAGTCCAGGACTCTTGGGTTAGGCCTGCATCCCCCCGGTCCAAACATGACCTGAAAAACTGTATTTTAATTCTTTAGTTTGGCATGTCCTTTCAAAAGACGTACCAACCCACAAAATTAAAACACAGGCCTTCGGGTCCTGTTTTGAGTACCCCCTCCCCTCGAGGTTCTGGCTCCTTTGCCAACAGTTAAGAAGGGGGCTCTATCGTGAATGGTGCTCTGCTCTGCATTTGACCAACGGTTGTAATTTTAGACAGCATGTTTCTTGAAGGAATAACTTTATTAAATCAACTTGACGTAATAAAGTTATCACTTCAAGGTTTGTGCGGTCAAAGGCTATAATTCTAGGTTACTGGATACTCACTGATGAACTTAGAAATTTGAAACCTGCTGCTAAAAAACGTCATTTTGACGGCCAAAAAATATCGTAATTTTGTTTTATTCCCAAAGCCGCCAGAAGTCTCCATTTAATTACTGATTTCAAAATTGTCTTGGGGACACGCCCGCACCCCCGCCCCTCTCCCCATCGTCGTTCTTGACTTCGTCACTCGCGGCACTGTGCATCAATATCCGGACACTTTCGAAAGGAGGCCGTCACAGAATTAAATCTGGAGCCCGAATTTCCTCTTCCCAGGCCTGGAAAGACAGACTCGATAATAGGATATGAATGAACAGGAAATGGCATAAATTGGGATAAAAAGAGGATAGTTGGTACATGGGAGATCCAGCGACCATCAGCTATTGTAGATCACCAGCAGGAGATATTTTAGCACAAATCGACGGAGAAAAAGCAACTGGCACAAACCATGTTACGATTTAGAAAATTGAAGCTAGCATTGTGTATCTGACAGCAGAAGGACACAAAGGAGGATGGAAAGTCGAACAGTATTACCTGGACGGGTTTGATATTGTAGAGGAATTATGGAGGGGAATTTACTTTTGTCCTATTGTATGTATTTATTTATTGGTGTTTAAGGTCACATACTTATGCACAATGGCTTATCCTGACCGTGACAGTTTTACGGGTGGAGGAAGCCGGAGTACCTGGAGAGAACCACCAAGCAACGACGAGCAGCTGGCAGCTCCCCAACATCGTAATTCCGCACTGCAGCACAGGCAGGTTTAGATTGGTTGAAGACATGCGCACCATCGATGTGCAGTACACCTTAGTACACAGTGTCATCGTGCCCACATGTGGACAATCGGGATTAAGTGCCTTGCCCAAGGACACAACGCGGGAGTCCGAATCGATCGCTTAGAGGGTCACCCATCCGAGGACTAACCGGGCTCGACATTGCTTAACTTCGGTGATCTGACGATAACCGGTTACCGCAACGCCACCGCGCCCCCGTCCTATTGAATGATGTAAAGGTGCCCGTGTGTCTGGCGACCATTATTGATGATGGTTGCAGCCATGTCTAGGGTGGCATGAGGTTGCTATGGATGTCTTCTAATGGAATAGGGATGTGTTCTTATTTATTTATTTATTTATTTATTTATTTTTTTTAATTAATTAATTAATTAATTTATTTATTTATTTATTTATTGGTGTTTAAGGTCACATACTTCTGCATAATGGCCGTAACATGGAGATAAAATGAAGTTTAGTCAATCGTTTACACCCATGTTGCCCATTTTAGAGGACTTTCACCCCAAGCACTGGTGGCTGGGTTCTATTTACCAGTAAAACAGGTTCTTTGGCACAGTAAACAGGATGTGTTCTTGAGGTATTATTGATTTCCGAAAGTATTTCTAAGTGCTCGGGTTCTTCTCGAATCCACTTGCCAACCTTTTCGAGCCCTATTACATTAATCCTTTACCCAACATAACTGGTAATATCTGCCAGACCTATTAACCCTTTACCCAACATAACTTCCAAAACCGGCCAGCGCTATTCACAAAAATCACCATTCAATTTTCAATATTTTCCATTTTTTGTCTCAAAATTACAGCTTATGAACCCTCATTGGAACGAGCTCGTTGAGCACGTTCCAGTGATGGTCATACGCTATTTTTAGACGCAAAAAATGAAATATATTGAAAACTGAATGATTTTTGTATGCAAAGGTACATAAATACGGCCTTTTCAGCGTAATATTTTACAGTAGAAGTACCGGCAACTGGATTGCCAGTAGTTTACCGTATTTTTTACAGTAATTTCTTACAGTGTGGGTTCTTCATACTTACTGATGTTTTCGGTGGACATAGATAAAAACCTTTAGTCGGATACAGTCACGAACACACAATAACAAGGTCATCACCCAAATTGTCTGTTTTACGATCAGACCAAAAGATTTCCTGTTCTATAGAAAGCAGATTCCAAAAGTTTATATTATATATTTATCAAAACGCGAATTGACTTTAATGCATACGTGATGATGACACGACACATTTTTACATTTTTTTGTGTCAATCTGAGTGGGAAGAGTTACGCCAAAGATGGTAATCTCCGATTGGATATTTCGTACATCCGTCCTCCGATTGACTTGTCTTCGTGCCGAGAAACTCAATTGTTCAAGCCACGTTGCTGACTTCAATAGCACCGGTACATTTGTCATGATTTATCAGACTACATTTCGTTCTTTCAATTAAACTTCGCGTCCTCATCTCGCGCCCCATCCAGCTAAGCATCAGGCCTGTTAATAACAGTCATTACTTTATTTTAAATAAGAAAGAATGAAGTAGGGAAATCACTTATGATGTCATTCAACGAAGCTGAAATGACTTATTGGGATCGTCAGCCCTTTTTCTTATTTACCCCATCACTCCTCTTTGAAATTTTGGATATATTATCCTCTCCAACTATAACGATATCCAAATAGCTCAGTGGGTAGAGGTGCGGGCTGCAAGCCGAGAGGTATTCGGTTCGAATCCCACCTGCGGCAACCGCGTTGTGTCCTTGGGCAAGACACTTCATTTCCATTGCCCGTGTGGGGGCACGGTGGCGTTGTGTACTAAGGCGTACTGCACGTCGATGGTGCACTTGTCTTCAACCAATGCTAACCCTGCTTGTGTGGAGGTAGTATGTTGGGGAGCTGACAGTTGCTCGCCGTTGCTCGGTGGTTCTTTCCGGGTACTCCGGCTTCCTCCACCCGTAAATCTGTCACGGTCATGATTAGCCATTGTGCATAAATATGTGATCTTAAGCGCCAATAAATAAATAAATAAATAAATAAATAAATAAATATAACGATATCCAAGACTGTGGTAACGACCTAGGATATTCTGAACAAGTCAGACCGTATTTTCAGGTAACGTTAATGAAAAATGTCGGCTGATTTTCATGAAAATTTAGGATGTTGTAGAGTCCAAAAAATAAAAATATATGTGTTTTTTTAATTTTTTTTATTTATCGTCATTTTTTACCTTTTTACGCCACTTCAAATTTAGAGGTTATTTTGCACATTTCTCACTGAAAACGCCGAATTTCAATAACGCGCAGCTCCGTATAATAAACACACACAGCTTTGAAATTTCATACACTTTTACCTTCGTGATGGCGGTATTAAATGCATCTGTTACAATTTCAAAGTTAACCCTTTATCCAAAATAACGCCAATTTCAGGGTTTTTTGTTTGTTTGTTTGTTTGTTTTGTTTTGTTTTGTTTTTGTTTTTGTTTTTGTTTTTGTTTTTTTTTTTTGGGGGGGGGGGGGGGGGTCATGAATGGAATGTTTAATATCTGCCCGCTTGTTGAACGCCCACTCTCGAAATTTTAAAAATATGGTCATGAATGGAACGTTTAATATCTGCCCGCTTGTTGAACGCCCACTCTCGAAATTTTAAAAATATATTCTGCAATAAAAAACATATCTAAAATGCAATAGGATTTTAGCAGATGAAAAATTCGTCTGTGGCAGCGCTTGGGGTGACGGTAGGACGTTTACGTCCCCGTCGTCCAGGTATAGCGTTTACGTACGAAAATTAAAGTTTGTCCGATTTCCGTGAAAATTTAGTATTTGCAGAGAGCTCGGAAAATAAAAAAGATATGTGTCTTTGTATTCTTTGATTTAACGTCATTTTCAGGACGGTTTTTACCTCAATGTATGGCTTTACAACCCCATCCATTTTTTCCAAGCTTACGTCGAAACTGCAAACGATACTCCTATAAAAATTAAACACAAATCACAAGGGATAGTTGGAAGGATGTCAAGGCACAAAACATAGCACCAAATTTATTTACAGACGGCTAGAGAAAGAGCTGAAGTTAACCCTTTACCTAACGAATCGCCCGCATCCGCCCGCGTAATATGCAAATTCAGCAGTTGAAAAAATATTATTTTTTCCAAAAGTTTCAACAAAATCATACCATGTGACCCCTCGTTGGAACGAGCTCGTCGAGCTCGTTCCAACGAGGGCTCACATGATATGGTTTTGTTGAAATTGTTTGAAAAATGTTTAAAAATGATATTTACAATAATAAATTTTGATATCGTCTGCGTTGGGTAAAGGGTTAAACATTGCCAATTTTTATTAGGACTGCTTGAAAATTGTTGACGCTATGACATAAATGACTATCGAGGGTTGAAAACGACATAATTACATTCACTGCAGGAAGTCGGAATCTGATGGTATTTTAGTACTCTTGGTCACAAATATACGGAAGCCTATTAGCTTCACGTAGTTTTTAGTTATTAAATTGTAATAAATTGTAGCTACAATTTTTAGCTAAATTGTAGTTACAATTTAATAACTAGAAACTACGTGAAGCTAATAGGCTTCCGTACAAATACAATGTTGAAATTATTTTTAAAATCAGACGTCAGATACAGGGGATATGACGTAAACGTTGTTGGGGGTACCAATCTTTTGTATTGTGTTTACATTCTCTTTTCAACTTCATTTTTAACATTTGCCATTCGAAATTTGGAAAATATAATACAATATACAACAGACTTGGTCAGTAAACGGAGTTTTCCGCCTCCTCGGCGTTAGTCTGGGGAGGGGGGGGGGGGGGTTGGTAAGGGATACTTCCATCGCCTTCACCCCGATGTTTGTATCCATGCTTCCCTACAATTTAGATCCGCCTCAAATTCCCTCCTTCAAAAACATTTGCGAGAAGAAGGAACACAGGACACCATGAAGGTCAACTCTTCCCAGTTGAAATATGGGGGGGGGGGGGGGGGGGGGTGTTCCCGAGATCGAATCTCCTGGAACCTTTTCCAACACAACTGCTCAAGTTTTGCGATGAAACATCTGGTGGTATTGTGCGATAGCTGGATCAGTTGAGTCGGCTGAAAGAATACTGTCTCAGGTAAATTGGAAGGGACGCCTCTCCCCTTTCCCGAGAGACTGTTGCCGTCCAAGTTATATGTTATATATCGACAAGGATATACATCTCCAATGTAATGAGTAATATTTTTTATCAACAGCAGTCAATAAGGTTACTTATTACGCCACCATAATCCTATATATTTGCTCAGCTGGTATGTAAAATCTCATGACATAATAAAAAATGTGCACGAATTTACACTCGAGATTCATCACAACCCTTGAGCAGAGATACTTAAATTTGACAAAGTACAATTTGAGAATTCAATTGGTCTCTTGTTTGAAATTAAAATATGAGGTTGATAACCGAAGAAAACGGATACGAGCTATGAACATGGCCGATGACCTTTTTATATTTTAAAAATTATTTTTACCACTGTATGCTCTATGTTATTGTACCCATTCTTTAAGACCAAATTAAATTTACTCAATACAAAAGGCAGCATGTGTTGCTGAGTATCACATAATTTTGCTTAAAATCAGACAACAGTCTTTATTGTTTGATCCAGATATTTGAATCTGACATTTTTCAAATTTATTTAGACCATTTAAACAATTAAGAATGCTCTCTGGGACAAAACCAAAATCTGACCCGAAACGTGAAAAAAAAAAATTCAAAAATGTATGCAAAAATATTCCTATATTAAGCTACTAACCCCATGAGATGACTCACTGAAACCAATTTTTTTAAAAATTAACACATAGGGGCTAAACTATCACAATAGTGGATGCATTATTGCTTTTCCGAGGCAATCATAAAGAACAACACACATGATCAAACTGATTTGAAAAAAGTCTCAATAAAAACATTTGCATAATCCAGAAAAAATGTGTTCCTGTGGCTCAGATACCCTCTCCGCACGTCCCCCCCACCCCATCAACTTTCTAGTATCGACACTTGTTTTTTTATTAATAATAACTAAAATATGTTGTAAAAAGTCAGTTTGTATTGTCGCGAAATATTTGCTTATCATCAACATATTGCATATATACACGTGGGACTTAATTTAGCACCTCCTGAAATGTGTCATGATTGAGAAGTTGCTGTTATTGATTATTATGTTTAATGACTGCTGTGTCTTGCAGTACATTTCACCTTGTGAAGCATGTTTTTTTTTTGGCTGACAGCGTGCCCCAAACACATCCCCTCGTCCACGTGAAGCATGCTTCCCACGAATGTCACAAAAAAACCCCCACTGTCATCCAAATGCAGCATTTGGGTGTAAAATAAGAAAATTCGTCACTTCTTTTATCAATAAATGTTGATATGGCCAGTAGGGGACTGTCAGAGGCACTAAGATGGCAAATCGTTGGCATGCATACAACAGGCATGTCATTCAAAGCAATTGGAAGGCAACTTGGCTAAAGTCATTCTGTAATAAGCAGACTTGTCCGAAAACATCAACAAACCAACGATGTTAAGGACCGACAAAGGCCTGGAAAGCATGCTTCAAGTGGGCGAGGGGATGTGTTTGGGGTACGTTATCAACCAGAATCATCACGTTTCACTAGATGAAATGTACTGCAAGACATAGAAATCATTAAAACATAATAATCAGTAACAGCAACTTCACTGTCATGAAACATTTCAGGAGATTCTTTATTAAGTTCCAGGTGTAAATATTCTTTAAAGGGCGATCGGCGGTTGCGAGCCGCCAGACAAAGCCTACGAGAATTTTGTTGTTAAGCACTGTTTATTTATAACAACATCCGCCCCACCCCTTCCCAACATGGCCGCAGGTGATACACTTTTCACGTTTGCACCATTAATGGCATATAAAAATTTGTTTAACCCTTTACCCAACGTAACGGCCAAAACCGGCCAGCGCTATTCTCAAAAATCGCCTATTAATTTTAATTATTTTTTCATTTTTTGTCTCAAAAACATAGGTTATGACCCCTCATTGGAACGAGCTCGTCGAGCTCGTTCCAATGAGGGGTCATAACCTATGTTTTTGAGACAAAAAATGAAAAAAAATAGTTATTCAAGAATTTTTTTTGCAAGTGTCGTCTGCTTTTCATGTTAGGTAAAGGGTTAAGCTAAACACTTTTCCTTACGGTACCAATGAGCGTTCGTTTCAGCAATCCAGTTGTATAGTGATCAGTGCATACAACTCGTTCTGTTTTTTATTGTACAGAAATTATTGATTTTTAGTTCTCATCACCTAATGTATAATGTCTGCGGTGAGAAGAATAAAGATTTTATCTTCGCCAGTCATGCACACTACACTAATAAATTAATAATAAAAAGACTATTTGGTAATATCCATTCCACAACCACATTGTCTGACTTTCAACCTACGAGTTTATACAGCTTCCGTTAAATCTTCCCTTTGCATGCACGGATACCATCAAAACGAACGTTTACTGTCCCCGCTACCGCCAGGGAAAATCTTCAAATAAAAAAGGTTGTTCGAAAATGATTGATTGATTCCTCTAACCCATCTCAGTGTAGAAGGTTTAGCTTATCTTTTACTGCCTCTGACGAGAAAGAAAGAAAAACAAACAAAACAAAACGCATCATCCACCACCCCCCCCCCCCCCCGCCCCCAAACTCTTTGACAAATCCTTCGGTTCCAGGCTCCATGGAACATTAATCTTTGAAAAGAACAATTCCAAAGTCTGCTGTAAATTAAAATATACTTTGGAAAAACGTTGCGGAATGTTCGTCAACTACATACCTTCAAAGCTCAACCTCAATACACAACATTGGTATTATCAGTCTGTTAGACTCTACTCCAGGCCTACTTGGGCTACAACTTGAGGGAACCTACTAAGACTACGTTTTCATATATATTTAACTCTTTCAAATTGCCGCCATGGATGGGACCTCCTGGCACAGTAATGTAAAAGGTGAAATGCGGGGAATCCATTCTTTATTTGTAGGGACCTCTATGGGGCTTTAGAATTAAATTATTTCAGATTCTCGCTACCGATTTATTGTTCGTTGTGTCATCCGCTCGTCCACTGCTAATTTTCTTCAGGCAAAGATTTTGCGCAGTGTGTGGAATAGGTTAAGCTTGGGTTATCAATCGACGATGATATACATGCCATGTTGGCGACGTACAGAATACAGAAAATCCAACGGTATTGTTAAAGGTAATGAATTTGACTCCGGTTGTAGCTGGTATATCGTAAAATTCCTCTAGCACTGAGTCGCATTTATTGTTGGAAACCCCAAAACTCATTTCAAGATCTGTCAAAAACCATACAAACGTACATGCCAGTGGCACATGGCGACAGAGCTCACTCAAAGAGCTTGTTCCACCGATATCGATATTTGTATACTTGTCTTCATAAAGTTTTGATAAAATTGCAGTGAGTTCAGTACAAGGTTTTGTATTGGTACCTGTAATACTTTTCTCTTGATAATCACCCCATTTAAACAGTGGCGAGTGATGGTTCATATGCTCCTTTTCACAGATCACTCGCCGGGTGGCATGTGATTTATGAAAGATGATCTGAAAGCTGTAGCATCTAGCTGACTAGACATGAACCAGAAGCAAGGAACACCCCGAGCGGATACCATTACATTCATGAAATACCTTATGAATAGTTCCTGTAAGTGGGATGTCATATTATTTGAAGGAGAAAATACCCTTTAATCCAGCACTTAATAGAAAACAAATTCAACCCCAAACTTAACTAACTCACACATACTGCCTTGACCTTGACCCTGAAGGATATGGGGGTGTGTACCTGAAAGTGGGTTACATGATAAAGGCGTTTATCAAATGAGAAAGACATTACTTGATAAATATCATTCAGATGGACTGACAAAAAACACCTAAAATCTAAAACGTAAAGGTCTCACAGGTGACCTTGATCTGCACTTCCACGGAGCATGGGTTATGGAGACAAAAGAGAGTTATCGAAATGAAAGTGCATATCAAATATGGAAGAAATCTCTTGGACAAGATGATTTAGAATGGTCTGGAGACTTTAGCCTAGACTCAACAAAGATCCATAATTTACACTAACTGTGATGAGACGTGGAGTATGAATATGAAAGATGTTTACCTGATAAAGGTAGATACCAAGTACGGAAGAAATCCATTTCATGTGTGATGATTCCGAGGCGCTGAATTATTTTTAACCCTTCCTTTACCAAACATGAAAAGCAGACGACGCTTACAAAAAAATTCTTGAATACCTACTTTTTTCATTGTTTGTCTCAAAAACATAGGTTATGACCCCTCATTGGAACGAGCCCGACGAGCTCGTTCCAACGAGGGGGCCATAACCTATGTTTTTGAGACAAAAAAAAATGAAAAAAATAATGAAAATTATTTGGCGATTTTTGAGAATAGCGCTGGCTGGTTTTGGCCGTTACGTTGGGTAGAGGGTTAACTTGTGCACAGCTGAAGATAAGAGTTAATTTGTTGAACATCACATTCTGACGAAGACTTATTGTAACCACGCAGGTGTTTCCAGTCAATTGTCGTCTGCCTGTTCAGACTGACGACACTTGTCAAGAAACAACTGCTCAGGATTTGCACCCCTTCCTGCTCACTATTATCTGGACCGTCCATACGCGAGAAACTGTTGGATTACATCACTGGCGAATAGACTTGATTTTTTAGTTTTCTATGTGTTAGCCTAACCCTTTGACCACTGGTAGTATCTTCCATGTCAGTTGAATGCCATCAGTTGGAAGAGCCCATATTCATAATTTGGAGGTAGACCAATTAATATTGTCAACGTGCAGCTTTTTGGGCTGCACGTTGACAATATTGATTGGTGTGCCCCACACATTCGTTTAGCAGCCATCCAACTGAACCAAATTATGACGCATCATGTTCCTGGGCCGTTAAAGCAGCCTCTCGTGTTAAAAGGGCTAAGAATTAAAGTCCCACCAATGATCCTGTCCCTTACTCTGTGGACATGAAGGTGTCTGCCTCTTGGCTTACCAAGCGTCGTCCGTGAAGGGTTCCACTCACTGAGCTAAACGCACCATATACTATAACGTTTGTCTTTACACTTGTAACGTTAACTTTTGCCATTCCGCGTGAAGGGGCGGAAAGGTTGTTGTCTATTACATTCAGCCTAAAACAGTGTTACAATTAATTTCTTACCGTGGTCTGTTGGAGAAACAAATCGAACCTGGAATCAATTCCTTGAGTACACAACGACTTAAACAGTTTATTAGGCGTGACAAAAAATGTACAGCGATTGTTTCGTTTTCCTTTAACAAAAGATCTGTGTGTGTGTGTACGCGCATGTCAATGCTCTTTTATGTTAACTCCATTGACACAAACTACAAAATGTATTGTAACTGAAAAAGGGGAATAATTTTCATAATAAGAAGCACGTCAAGGTATCGGATACCTGGACAAAGAACTCACACTGAATTCAAAAATTAACAAAGTTAAATGTACAACACTTTCCACATATTCTATTATAAATTAATTGTACTAATGGATCATACTTTTTAAGCATAATCAATAAAGTCGTAAGGTCATTCAGGTCAATATAATCGTTTAAAAATGATTTTCCATTAGCCCACGCCTTTGCCTCAAAGACTAGAAATTGGTTGAAGTATCATTATTTTAGACTTGTGAATAAAATCACTTAGTGCAAGTGACATATTGTCCCGAAAGGAGATTCCGTATGTGAATAAAACTTTTCGCTTCCAAGTGTAATCATATGAAAGAGAGAGGCTGGTGCAAATTTGATCATTGTTCCGACAGCGCTGTTATTGGTTTCGAGATTTGAGATGCATTGTTGGAAAACTTCAAAATAAAACCAGTATGCTGAAAGGAGTATCTAACTCGATTGTGTGTGCGCGCGTATGTGTGTGTGTGGTGTGTGTGTGTGTGTGTATGTGTGTGTGTTTCGAAAGACACAATCATCTTTTAGAGGAATTTAGAATGTTGGTCTCGGATCCCCTTACGGGAGTCGAACACTCGGCAAACCCGCCTGGCAATCAGGGGTCCAACATATAAACCACCAGACTATTGCATACCGCCAAAAACGATGGCTAGAATCTAGCTTTTTAGATGAAGTTCTCATGATTACTTGGTTCACCTTCCTTTCGGCAACAGATGTAAGCGTGGAACGCGCTGGCTGTAGTACGACGAAAGTACTGTGGTTGGCCTCAGGCGAAGACTAGCACAGGCCTGTGAGTGTTTTTCGAAGGACACAATCATGATTTAGAGGAATTTAGAATGTTGGTTTCTGATCTCCTGCCGGGAGTGGAACCCTCAGCAACCTCGCCTGCAGTCAGGAGTCCATCACCTAAACCACTAGACCATTGCACTCCGTCAACAAACGATGGATGGAAACTAGCTTTTTAGATGAAGTTCTCATGATTACTTGGTTCACCTTCCATTCGGCAGCAGCATGAAGGTGTGGAGCGCGCTGGCTACAGTACGACGTGAGTGCTGTGGTTGGCCTCAGACGAAGACTGGCACGGGCCCGAGTGTGTTTTTCGAAGGACACAATAATGTTTTCACGCGTGCGTGCGTGCGTGCGTGTGTACGTGCGTGCGTGCCAACCCTATCAAAATAGTGTTTCTGAATAGATTTGTTATATACATGACTCAAATAGGGGAATGTATGTAATAATCCGGGTTTTGTGCATATCAAAGTAGTGGTGTTTTTTAGTGACTCGCGGTACGTTTTCGTTTATTGGAGTTCATACTAAACCAGTTCCTGCATATTACACGGCGCACCGAGCCAAGCTTTTAAGTCACCAGTCAAATTCTGCAAAGGATTCGACGCTGTTATGGCCTGGAATAAGTGTAGCCCTAAAAATAGTTCATCGCCTATGTTTAGACTCACTCCCTGGAATATTTCTGTTGCTGCGAGTGAATCTAAAAATACCATAAACATTCACTTTCGTTGGGTCAAAGCGGGAAATTTATCTCAGTTGAGACTTGATTTGAATTCTTGATGACATTTCGAATTTCATTATACATGTTTGTTCACTAAAATATCACGATATGAGCAAAAAATCAACACACTCGTAGTTTTATGATTACGCCGCGTAGTTTCTCTAATTTTGTTAATCCTTTACCCAACATAACGGCAAAAACCGGCCAGCGCTATTCTCAAAATTCGCCAATTAATTTTCATTATTTTTTCATTTTTTGTCTCAAAAACATAGGTCATGACCCCTCGTTGGAACGAGCTCGTCGAGCTCGTTCCAGCGAGGGATTACCACAACCTATGTTTTTGAGACAAAAAATGAAAACAAAAAATTATTCAAGAATTTTTTTGTAAGTGTCGTCTGGTTTCCATGTTAAGTAAAGGGTTAAAATGAAATCTCTATGACTGGAATATAACTGGAGCACCAAAAGGATATCTATACATCTTTGTGAGTAAAAGGACATCGCTTTTCGTCAACGGTAGTCTCCGTGCAAGGTCCACAAAAAGTAGGTCAACAGGCATCAAATAACAACGTCGAATTCCTTACAAAATTAGACTGATGGCCTGAAAACTTGGCACCGAGCTTCTACAGCTATTGGTAACGCAAGACTACTTATATGAAGACAGAAATCTTCGAAACGTATAGTAATTCGTTTACGCCACTGAGGGAATGCTTAAACAACGTGGTGTCTGTGCGTCAAAGACTGTTGTGTATTATTTGTTACTCAATCTTATACTTCTACAATGCTGAGAATTATCAGTGCAAAGTTGCAAACTCGTAATATTGTTTGGCTTCTCACCTTCAATCAGCATGGATACCGTTTTCCGTTTCTTTTTTCTGTTTTATTCACACATCGTTTCGCGACGAGTTTTAAGTCCAATGCAGACATGAGAGCTAAATAACTCCAGCAAGAGGGTGTGGTGGCTGTATTTCACTCCCACCCGCTTTGGTATCATTACTGATTACACTCAGAGTTCTATAACACACCCTAGATTCCTACATAACTCTACGTTTCGAACAAAGTCGCGACTCTTTACACACCTCACTCTTATGGGCTGCTACAATAAGCTTGGGTGCTCACGGGTTGAGTGAAGAATTTCTTAATGTCTGTCTGTTTTTGGCGGGTGCTGTTGTCATGATACACTAGTTTCGAAAGCGGTTTTGGGGCCATTTCCATTAGAGCACGTCGAGTGCACCAAAACACCACATGAAATACTGATGCACTGCAGATGGCGCACTGATCTACTCAAGGGACAGGATCTGTGTTTCAGGAAGAATATAAAGCACAACTTTAAAATGTTGCTGTTTCTCTTACGACTGTTTCGATTCCGCGAATACAATCGGTTTACGTTTTGCGGACATGTTCGGCTTGGGTACACAGTCGGTTTCGGCTTTGTGGACGTAATTGGGCCGAGGTCCACATGGACACAATCGGTTCGTGTTCAGAAACAATCGGCTCGCAGTTTGCGGACGAAGGCTAATCGACCTGCAAAATTGATCGGCTGGCAGGCCTATTTGGTCGACACATACGTGGAATTACCGCCATGCATTTCAAAGGATCCACAGGGGGGCGCTTTCAGTACAATTTTTCTCTCGTTCAAGTATTCTCAAACAACTGCTGCTGGGAAAGAAACTTTGTTCTTCGTCGATCAAGGCCGTAGCTACGGAGACGTCATCAGCATGACTGTGAAATATCAGTATTTGTGACCTTCTCTTGCAGCTAACCTTGCAAGACTGATTACCATTGCTGTGAGGGCTATGGGGAGGGGTGAAGTTATCTTCTTCTTCAACGTTATTTGCTTGTTACCATTCTAAAATGACCAATGAGATCCAGTAATCACGTGATTCGAAACTTCATCGCGTGGCCTACAACTGGACAAGATTTTCGTTCAAATAAGAGAATAAAGGTTTCAGAAATTCACTTTTTAAAACTGCATGCGAATGTCCCGGGCTTTGCACAAAGTTTTTTACAATATACCAGTAGAACGTAGCGATAGCATAAAGTACCAGACGCAAGCGTAAAACGACTTTATTGAAGTTTGTAAATAACTGTTCAGAGATGTAAAAAATGTTTTATTTATTTATTGGTGTTTAAGGTCACATACTTATGCACAATGGCTAATCGTGACCGTGACAGTTTTACGGGTGGAGGAAGCCGGAGTACCCGGAGAGAACCACCGAGCAACGACGAGCAGCTGTCAGCTCTCCAACATCGTAACTCTGAACTCTGCACCGCAGCACAGGCAGGGTTAGATTGGTTGAAGACATGCGTACCATCGACGTGCAGTACGCCTCAATACACAGCGTCATCGTGCCCCCATGTAGGCAATCGGGGTGAAGTGTCTTGCCCAAGGACACAACGCGGTTGCCGCAGGTGGGATTCGAACCGAGGACCTCTCGGCTTGCAGCCTGCACCTCTACCAACTGAGCCACCGCGCCCCCTAAAAAATGTTTTAACACGTAGGGATGGAGATTTTTATATGTTTTGGGTGCACTTTCATAATTTACATCCCGTGACGTTGCAGTTGTTTCTATCCAAGTCTTGGCTGCCTATATAGGCAGCCAAGACTTGTCTACAAACAACTAGCTAGGTTCTTAAATAGCCCAAGAACATTAGGTTTCACTAGGGAAAAAAATCGGAGAAAAAGCTGATTTTTTCAGGGAATGTCGAGTACATGTCACTGAACGATTAGACAAAAGTCTCCTAAAATCCCAGTTGAGCTTTTTTTTTCTACAACCTTTTTTTCGAAAACGCGTTTGAAAAAAATCAAAAAAAATCGCACGAACTTTGTAACCTCGAATTGATCCAACTGTATTTTTTGTTTACGCGTATTTCGAGCTACATAATGTCTAATATACATTTACCTAGAGGAAAATGTGCATTCTGTGACAATTTCTGCGAAAAATTATTGAAAATTCACAAAAAAGTATCGGATTTACGCAAAAAATGACGATTTTCCTAACGGATTTGCCCAAAGGGTCGTAGTACAGAAGGGGATGTTAGTTGGACAGACGATAAAAAATCCACCACTATTTGAAGACTTTTATCATTGCTTACAAAATAGACATTATGGAAGACCCCCTCTGCTTCTGGCCGAGTTCCCCTTTTGGCATAAAATTCGTCAGCATGAGAACTCAACTATTTTCGGGCTTGGGACCGAACAGACACGTCTGTGTCTGGCAGCATTAGATCAATAAATAATATTTACAGAATGTACAAATCAATCAACATGGATTAAGTTACATTGACTATTATCAACGCTATATACAGAAATGACATGACCTATATACATATTATTCATCGAACTCAGAAATTTCCGACAGGACAGTGTTTCTGTGGTTGTTACAAGAATCCGAACTGCAATTACACAAACCTGAGCAAGAGAGTCCTGCCTTCTTACACCCACACCTTTTTGTACAAGCATTCTTGCAACCACAACTGATCAGATTCAGTAGGTTATCGGGGGCACATGGCTTTGTGGCTGCAGGCGGTACAAGAAGTCCATTGTCTAGCGACCACCCCCAATCCGTCGGAGGAAGCGAAGTGCCCAGCCATTGTTGGACCTGGAGATAACATCTGTAGACATGTTGTTGTGCAGCATCGCTGCTTGGTGGGAGTGAGGCTAGGTCGATGGGTTTATTCAGTTTAGATTTTGCTACATAACGCTTGTAAGTGACATATCTATATTGGTCGAGAGAGGAAACAGTTTTACTCCCGTATAAGATCAGGAGAAGTTGTTCCCCGGCAGAGGCTACTGCACTTGGTGTACTGTCATCCGCCAAAATTGTGTTGACATACTGTTGTGAGTCGCTAGTAACATCGGAGACAATTGTACTGAATACTTTCTTCTTACCAACTCGAAAGAGTGCAGAAGTAGTGTCACAACCACTTATAGAATGTGCTACAAGGAGGTTGCTTCTATGGTCACCCATTTTGGTTGCTATTTCACTAACTGAAACTAGTAAGTTTGGGGTAATGGAATACATCATGTGAATATTACATCCCGGTTGAACTTGAGAGGTAAGAATGACTAACAAGTCTGTGTCTGTTCCCACAACGACAACATTGTTGTCATCTTGAGCGATGTCAAGTGCAGTTTCGGCTATCAGTACATCAGCATCAGCCTCGGCCTGCTTGGACTGAATATTGATAGCAGATAGCTCCTGCATTAGAAGATCGATCAGTTGGGTTTTGTTCTTGGCATTTGCAAGGAAATCGGATTGGGGTGTGGTGGCTGGTAACTCGGGTGAGATATTGATATCAATGGAATACCTGTCTTTAGATCTACGGGCTTGTTCCATGCCCTTTGTCGACATTGTACAAGCATAACCATCAAAAACAACCACGACGTTCGCCCCAAAATGTCTCAGTAGATAATTGGAATATGATGTACATATGTCCTTATATGACGACTGTTTAGGCCATACAACTGCCCTCAATAAAAATCCACCATCTACAACAAACAGAGAATGTTCTGGGATTTTAGTTTGCTCGGAACCGTATGTTTTGAGGATCTTACCGAGCGTGCTTTTCTATGTCTTCCTCATTCCAGCAGAATCAAACAATGCTGGTGGTTTCGGGGCGAGTTCATATTTGAGATACTCTTCCATCTCTGCTTGTGACTGAATAACACATGTGATGCGGTTGAACATAATTGTGGGGTCAATCACTACCTTACTTCCACGGACTTTGATGCTATTTGCCATCGATGCGAAAAACTTCACAGTGTCAACACGTCGTAGTTTGATGCTGTTGAACGTTTTGCTTACAACAGTCGATACGCAACATTCACCAATTTTGCGAACTTGGTCACAGTTCACAGTTTCGTCGGCCACAAGCCCGGTCGCTATAGAGACTAATTGTAGTGGATCTCTATTCTGAAAGGGGGAATGCACTCTGAGCCAGTTCAATAATTTGGTGATATCATTGGCATCAGTCAATTGTGAACTTTGACGGAGATCCCGATGTTGTTCGCCATGGCCAGTGTGAACATGAACAAAATTTTCGAGAGCATTACATATCGGAAGGCAAAGAGGTAGTCCATGTACCCATTTCGCAACAGTGCTATCGGTTATTCCCCTGCCATGTCTGAGACCACCAGGGAGCTTGAACATTCTCATTAAACACTGCTCTATGGTCTGATCAGAATATATCCCATCCTAGAATTTAGCTGAGCGCCTTATGGTAAAGTAACCTTTCTCAGTGAACAACTTCAAATCATCCTGTTGCATTATTTCTGTTAGCTCATTCATCTGCTGCAAATAGAGATGAGAACTTTTTGCGTATGCAAAATGACCACCTGCGTGAAATACTGGAATCATATTGCGAACACAATATGTGTGGAGTTCCCAGTCGCCTGTGCGCTCTGCTCTCAAGATCAACTGGAGAAGACCTATTTGCTCGTAGTATTGTACCCAAAGCTTTCCTGTGCGTCCTACGGACGCATTCTGGAGCAGTTCATTACATGCCAATGCATCTTGAGTGTAGGCGAACACCACATTATGTGATTTAATCGAACATGGAAATTGAAACAATGATGCTATAATACGGTATTTGAATGAGAAAAGTCGATGCCGTTTGAATTTGAGTTTAGGGGGTATGGTTAATATTTCACACGTTTCACCAGTTCATTATGGAATAAATGACTATTGTTATATAGCATTATAAAGCCACTGCTTTTCTGCAATTTTTGATATATAATTTAACTCCCAAAGTAGTCGTAGATTTGATTTAATGGACGTTGTGTACCGTTGTGTGTATGAAAACAATAAATTTTTTTTCGTAATTTTGTACATTTTCGTGAATATTTCACCATTGAGTGTGAGGATTGGTACAAAGTTGGCATTTTCTGTTGGGGATATGTATTCTCAATATAATTCAGCACGATTTTTATGATTCTCACCCTACTAAGGCGAATAAGAATGAGAAATATGGAGCTGGGTCGAAATTTTAAAAAAAAATTTTTTTTCATAAAAAAAAACGCTATAACTAAAAAAACTCAACTCGGATTCGCGGGGACTTTTCACACTTTATCCGCAATGTGTGTCCCGGAAACACATAAAAAAATCAGCTTTCTCCGATTTGTTTCCTTACTTTCTCATTTTTATGTCTAATGTGCCTGGACTAAAAATGCAACTTTCATGTTTACCGAGAGAATGCATTTTGGGGCACTGTTCTGCTGCGGTAAAAAAAGATCAAGTCAGTATTTGTTATTGAGGGAGTAATTCAGTAGAACTCCAATTTGAAGTGGTTGTTAGTTTGTCTCAATTTAGACCTATTTTACCTTTAAAACTGACATTTTGACGAGCTTTCTGGTTTTCAAGAGATGGTTGTCATCAGATTTTAGCCGGAGTTGTTCAGTTGACTCGAGCGAACATGTGGTATTCTTGCGAATTTCGCTCAAACAAGGATTCTGTGCGAGTGGGAATACGGAAAATACCAATATGTTGTCCCAAGACTCGAAGACCGCCTACTTTCAAATTGACATTGCACCCCCGTCCCACCACCCCACACACATAACCCCCCTTTACGCAGGGGGGGGGGGGGGGTGTACTCCCTCTCCACGCCAAAAGCTAAGAAAAATAAAGTTGTAGTTTTTGGCGACAACATTGTTTTTACAACAGATTTATTTTTGAACTATTAACACTTTCGATGCCGAAAGCGACTATTGTCTTTCAGTTTGTGATAATTATCTATGCGTTCTTGTGTGCGCAGATCAAGCCTACTTTCTGATTAATTGTTGGAAAGGGCTTGGAGAGCCCTTTCCGACAATTAATCGAATGATAGAGTTTCAAATATGTCATAAATTTGATTAAACGTCCTTGTATACAAGCGTACACAGAGGTCCTCCATATATGGATAAAGTTGGCGTGGCAGTGAATGGGTTAAAGAGTCTGGGAGTTAGATGTTAGGATGAAGAAGCAAATGTAAATGATTTGAATATAAATATTCGCTGAGTGTATATCATCAAACAATAGAAGGACGGGTATCCACAGAAAGGTGTACCCCAGAACAAATCCTCCTCGAACAAAATACCTTCTGACAAACCCCCGGGTAGATGGTCCCCTTTCCTCCACTCATAACGCGCCTGAATTGAAAAGAGACCACCACACAAACTTTACGCAAATGCTATTTCAAAAGAGCATTTCGTTCTGCTATAGTAAAACGGTTGACGGTGTTTACAGATGCCAAACCAAACAGTTTTTATTCTTCTTTCATGTGATTCGGGTGGGGGTGGTGGTGGGGATATCCACTGAGAAAAAAATTCCTATAAAAATTGAACATTATTTTTCTTCAGATGGCATGTCGTTTCTCTGCTAACCGGGCTTTTAATAAGCCTTTATCCAACGCATACGATATCAAAATTCATTATTTTAAATATTACATTATCAATTTTTTCAAAATAAAATCATCAAAACCATATCATGTGGCCCCTCGACGAACTCGTTCCAATGAGGGGTCACATGATTTGGTTTTGTTGAATTTGTATATTACGCTGGTGGATGCGGTCGATTCGTTAGATAAAGGGTTAAATTTGTTTGATTATATTCAGGTCTAAGTCTAAGCATTCTTCAAGTTTACCTGGTCCTAAAATTATTACTGAAGTACACATAAAATCAAGAAAGTTGCGTTAGCGATGCATGAAAACTAACAAAAATATTTAAAAAATATAAAAAATAAAAAAAACATGGTCTCAACCGGCACAGGTAAAAAGGCTCCTTTCAAGTATATACCCAACTCCATTTAGAATTTTGCATCTGTTTTTGGTAAAATAAAATGTCAACACCTGCTTCTCTAACGTCTGATGGGAAGCTGTTTTAAAGATATGTTAGAAAAGAAAGCAAAAATCTTACCTTATTAAATACAAATTATTCCAGGTGACTTTTTAAACAGAAAACATGTATTCCTCTTAAAGACAAATCAATGAAGAGATGCGACGAACCTTTCTTTAGTTTTAAATCAATACAACGCATGCGCGGAACAGGCTGACATACTTCACCCTCAGGTATGATATATTGGAAGCAAGCCATCAATAATGAATCGCAAATGCATCTAATATGGTCTGAAAACATGCATTACTGGCTGTTGTCATAGAAAAATATCACGAGAAGTTATCAAACATGCATAACTACATCATAGAAATGTCCCATGAGAGGAAGAAGTCAGAAGGTTTTAATTAAATTTGATGACGGGACAGAGGTTGAATATAATTAACCGAACGCGATTATGACATTGAATTTACTTACAAACATTAACGCACTTGGTGTCAATAATAAAAGCAAATGCGTATGAGTAATCGGTCATGAGAGTAGGCATGTCCCCTGCTCCTAGAAATTCGGGCTACTGTGTATTCATATTGACGAGCAAACCATGCAAAATCGGACAGAGCAAGAAGGCTATCGCGGATTCTAAATGGACAGCTATTAAGAGTCAAAGTCGGCTAGAACCTTAAATTCTCAGTATCGAAAAATGACAGGAGGGAGTAGCGAAATTTCAATTTTTTTGGCTTCGCTAACCACAAGCTTTGTCGGCAATTGACTTTTACACCCCCAAAGGCACTCTTCAGGCATCAGCGCTTATAAGTAGACACGAGGTTATCATTCATTTTATGTAAGTTAACCCTTTGGACCCCAGTTTACTGGAATGGTATCGTCTTTGTGTTCACTTACAGTGAGATGCATCAGTCCAATATCAATATATAGGAAGGATAAAATAATAACTGCAGTCTGAAGCCGTCAGGCTGCAGACTGCAGTTGTTATTTTTTTCATCAGTGCCCCATGTATGTGGAAAAAATGGGACGAAATTTTGCCTTGGACCGAAATATCGGCCTTACGAGTTCAAAGGGTTAATAGCCAAAGTTGTTCTCTACATGTAGTGTGGGCCTGGAAACCCCAACATAGTGGGGTTAAGCCACATCGAAATTAATCTATTGTGCATGTATGCTATTGTACGCCACCGAGTCTCATCTCATCTGCTGCGTATGGTTGTAAATAACCTTACTTGAACCAAATAGCTTTCCTATGGTCTGTAAATATTTTTTCTTATTCATTTTGTGGGGAGTTTCTAGGTAGACAGCCAGTCTGGCTATGGCGTGGCATCTCCCAGCGGAATAGTAAATTTTTGTGGATATTGAAATATATTGTATTGTAAACGCTTATGCCGTTCAATAAATTATCTATCTATCCATACCTGTCTTAATCTGGTCTGGGATAACATGCCAATATTCTTTGAGCATCGCGCTCGCAAGCACAATAATTCTGTAACTTGTCACAGAATCACAGAACAGCCCAATCTGAGGCCCCTTGACGCAGTGTTAAAGACGCGCGTTAGAATCCGAGAAACCTTGTAAAATGTCAGTTTCAAAGGTTAAAGATATGCCCAAATTTGAAATAACAGACACAAACATAAAAAACGTATTATAACAAAACAGCTCTGAACTGTTACATATCCATTTATTTATATACTCAGCCATGAATTATCGAGAGAAGGAGCGCAGTGGCTCAGAGGTAACGGCATTGAACTTCAAACCGAAAGGTTCACGGTTCGATCCCCGTCAGAGGAAACTACGTTGTGCGTCGGGCAATGCACTTAACCCTTGGGGGCACGGTGGCGCTGTGTACTAAGGCGAACTGCACGTCGATGGCGCACTTGTCTTCAGCCAATGCTAATCCTGCTAGTGCGGAGTGAGTACGTTGGTGAGTCTGACAGTTACTCACCTCTGCTCGGTGGTTCTCTCCGAGTACCCCGGCTTCCTCCACTCGTAAAACTGTCCGAAACGAGGTGACCCTGGCTGTCGAAAGTGTCGTTAAACCCCAATAAAAAAATTATCGATAAAATGTAGTAAAACACGATATCTTTCGACTTTCTTGTGGGCGATATAGATGGCCAGTTTCATAAGCGCGAGGGTGTGTCTTTCAGGCCCGCGATGAAGTTATCCAGAGTATCTCCCATGATACTTGCTGTTGCATTTTAATTTAAAATGTTGTTCTTTTGGTATTTTCCTTTCATTCTCATTAAATTCCCATATTAAAACAATTTCAGCGCATTTGTGAACCTTGTGCAATATATACGAGAGGACTATACTGTGCTGTGGTGGTTAAACCCTTTAACTAACTTGAAAAGCAGACGACACTTGCAAAAAAATTCTTGAATAACTAATTGTTTTCATTTTTTGTCTCGAAAACATAGGTTATGACCCCTCGTTGGAACGAGCTCGACGAGCTCGTTCCAACGAGGGGTCATAACCTATGTTTTTGAGACAAAAAATGAAAAAATAATGAAAATTAATTGGCGATTTTTGAGAATAGCGCTGGCCGGTTTTTTCCGTTACGTTGGGTGAAGGGTTAATAAACATAGTGTGGTCAGTTAAACAACTGTCAGATGATATGTATTTCGAATGTTTCGTCGAAGGCTCTGTCGAAAATATTGAAACCTCTCAGAGGCGCGCATAATAAAAGATCTTCTGTTTTTCGTGCCTTCCGACGATTTTCTCATCAGAAAGCGTATTCTCCACTCACGAGATAATATTCGGTGCCCACGCAGAGAAGCAAGATGAAGTATATAGGTGCCCACAGTTGTTCGACATGTGCCAAACATCATGAAAAATGGTTTATTATATGCTAGCCTGTGAATTATCGCAAATTATGTAAAAGATATATCTCGATATCCATCGATTCGATGGATATCGAGGAATATCCCTCAGTAGCTTTTCAAATGACGTCACGCAACGGCGCATCACGTCGCCTTGGAGGAACGATCAGCTGATCTTTGTTATTTCTTTGAAGCGTACGCATTTGGGGTGGAATTGGGCTGAATATTGTGCAATAAAATGTATCGTAGCATATAATAAAAAAGAAAATCTACTCTATTTTAGTCAGTTTCTGGAATTTTCTCATGAGAGTGGACCTGAAGATGTTATTTTTCACGAGCGCTTGCGAAAGTTGTATTTTTCACGGGCAGCTTTTAGTTGTTGTCTTGAAACCGTTTGCAGTCGAATTGGGCTGAATATTGCGCATTAAAATGTTACGTAGCATATAATAAAAAGAAAATCTACGCTGTTTTAGTGAATATCTGGAATTATCTCCTTCGTGTGGACCTGAAAGTTTTATTTTTCACGAGCGCTTGCGCGAGTGAAAAATATTACTTTCAGGTACACATGAATGAGATAATTCCCGATATTCACCAAAACAGCGTAGATATCCTCTATGTATTTGAAGGGTTTTTTGACAAATTGTGAATTTTACCATGATTCAGAATTAAAAGATGGGCAAGGTACTGAATCTGCTGGCTTGGAAGATATCTACCTGCCTTATTCAAACTCACGGAAAAACCGGACGCGTGAATTTGTAGATGAGATAGTGATACCATCCGACTGTTAAGACATTCAGCGTTACGTTCATATACTACTTGATCAATTAAAAACTTTTTAGCGCTAAAGCTGGTCCAATATATCTCGGAGATGAGTCACTTTTTTCGTTACCATTTAACAAAATCACAATGTCCATTATACAAAACTGCAAGCTAATGTTTTATATATACCGAGTCAAAAAAGAAAGTATAATAAACCTTGAGGAGCAATTATTTTAGTATTAACGACTTTAATCCCAAACAAATTATTGTAAATACATGCATATTTCGAGTCTAGCTGTCACATGATGAATTTGCATAATTTCATGTTCATTCAGTTGCCAGCGTCACGTCAGGACGTCGCAATTCAGACATGGGGTGAAATGAAAAGTTCACACATGCAGTCAACAGCGTGTATGTCCAACGTTTGCCTCTTGAATAGCAAGACATCTACGGCGCATGGACCTGATAAGTCTCTGGATGTCACTCTGAGGTACTGCGATCCACTCCTGCCTTAGAACATCAGGGAAAGTTCGATACTCTGCTCCTCAAGAAAGTCACGACAGATACGCGCCACGTAACATCGGGCATTGTCTTGCTGGAATAACTGCAATCCGACGTTAGCGTTGAACAACGGGACAACAACAGCGTTGAGAATTTCGTCCCTTCATCGCTGTCCATTCAGATTACCATCGATGAAGATCAACTGCGTTCGATAGTGCAAGTAAATTCCTGCCCAAACCATTACACTACCCCCGACGAAACGGACGCATTCCCACACGCAAGCATCAGAAAACCGTTCTCACCGTCGGCGATGCACTCTTGCTTTACCATCCGCGCGCCGTGGACAAAATCGTGATTCGTCACTAAAAAGAACTGTGCTCCACCGCTGCTGAGTCCAGCGAACACGCTGACATACCCATTCCATTCTGACGGCACGATGACGTTGGGTAAGGATTGGTCCGTGGTATGGTCGCCTACTTCGGATGCCGAGTTCAGCGAGTCTGTTGCGGATAGCTTGTGCACTAATTCTATTCTTAGTTCTACCAGGAGTAATTGCTACTGTCCTCATCGCCGGAAGGAAGAGATCCCCGCAAGTGAGACGTCCTGGTGTGTCGGTCGTGTGCAAGGGTCTTAACTCTTGGTCGGCCTGAACGCGGTCGGTCGGCAGTAGATCCAGTGGTTCAGCCTCATGCGTACCAATGGCACGCAACCTCTGATTTTCGGTTAACCATGGCATGTTTTAAAATGTCGGAAGACAAAAAAGTAGCGTGTTTTCTCAATAACCCAGGCTCCCTAGCACAACATAACACAAATAAAATCGGCGGTCACCCATTCAATTTTACATTCTAGGGTATCACGTGCTATTTTGAAATCCGTAGCAAAATTATATACGGTTGGGTGGACAACAACATCTCATTAAACTCTTTGCACGCCTTCTTGTCCACAAACATGCAACATTAACTATTATATTTCATCCTTTATGCTATATGCTATTTGTTCACATTTGTTTCTATTATACTTTCTTTCTTGACTCAGTATATCATTCATATGAAAGCGTCCGATTGGATTAAATAAATTAAGGTGATTCTAAACTGAAGATTGTAGTTTGAGTGGACAGGTCGAAAACATGATGTTTTTTTCATTACTTTTCAATAGTGGTGGTCATTTAATACATGAATGATTGCTTGCTTCCTACCTAATAGATTACAAAAATGTGATAAAAATTTTTAAAAAAAGAATTTACTCACCAAAAAAATGCTTTTAAAAATCCCTAACTCACGGTCGACTTCCTGCCACCAAAACTTAAAATATGAATCTCACATTGAAAAATATGTTTTCTATGTGCACTGGAGAACAACAGTTGAGTCATAACTTTTTAAAAAATAAATCCAATTGTATGTTTATTTAAATTTTTGAAGGACCACTGCATGCACTGGTTCAGCCATTTTTTCACAGGGAACTATTTACAGTTCAAAAGTATGGCACACCACACTAATCAGTAATCTTGGCTTCCCCTGGAAATATTAGCCATACAAGTGATATGTCTGTTCTGCCCTCTTCCACAAGTAAAACTGTCTTGACATGAAATGACCCTGTTGAAAGTGTATCGTCAAATCCTAATAATAGAAAATAAAAGACTGCGTGGCTACCCCCCCCCCCCCCCACCCACACACACGCAAAAAAAAAAAAAAAATAGAATTTTTCAAAATTGAAAAAGGGACATAACTTTGGCAAAAATTGTCGGATCAAACCCTGATCTGACTAGACCTGCATTTTATGTTGATACACCTGCACAACAAATTTTATTTGATTCTGTCAATTACATCTCAAGGTATTGGTTGGAAACTAAAAAAGGAGTTTTCAAAGTTGAAAAAGTGTGACACTGGAACCACCTACCAGGACTACGTGCAGGCTCGAAGGGAAGTTATGGAATTGAATTCCGCCAATAAGTCGTATCGATTGACCAATACTTACAGTGCTC
Source organism: Pictodentalium vernedei (assembly GCA_031216915.1). Lineage (NCBI taxonomy): Eukaryota > Metazoa > Mollusca > Scaphopoda > Dentaliida > Dentaliidae > Pictodentalium > Pictodentalium vernedei. The sequence goes on along the minus strand of CM062297.1, from coordinate 507,381,120 downwards.
AAAGTATAAAATATTCGTCCAATTGTTGAAAAAATCCGATAAGGTGCTTAATGTATAAAAGTATTTTTCATGTGCTAAATGCTATGTTCTGGATCATGAATAAACTCATGTTGTGTCAGAAACCTACCTTGTATTATTTTTTTGGTGGTGAGTTGACCCGTGGCGACTTGACCCGGTGGCGACTTGACCCGGTGGCGAGTTGACCCAGTGGCGAGTTGATCCGTTCCCAAAAATTTGATGCTGGATTGTGCCTTGTGTGTTGCCATACTTCACTTTCGTTGAGAATTTCTATGCAACGACTGATAAAATAATTTTCCAGAGAAAAAATTCATGTTCACACTTCTGTCATATTTTATTTGTGATTAGGAGGTCTAGTGGGGTGGATAGAAAGAAAAAATATTACTTTTCGCACTTTGAACAAGCGACTTACCAATGCATGTGACTTTCCGGTGACAACAACTTCGATCAACAAATACTTGCAGGCATGAGTCGAATAGCCCACAGATTATTCGTAATTATCGATGATCTTTGTGGATTGCAAACAAATTTAATGAAATACATCATTTACAATGATTCGCAATGTAAATCACACCAGATCGCAAAATTAGGAGCATTATTTCTGGAACTCACCGAAACCAGACCGAAACGGGACCGAATGACAGACCAATAAAGTTAACCATCAATATTACATGACGAACAATAGTTCCCCCGATTTGCGATTAAAAGAAGTAAAAAAGCAACCAGTTTACGAATATTTCAACAACGAAAGAATACAACTTGGTTTTCTAATTCCACTATATGTCACCGTTTTGTTAATTAAAGAAAACTGAAATTTTTGTTCTCTGTTGGTAATTTTGGCGCATGAATACAAACTAATGGCAAGGTCGATCCATGTAAACAAATTTATTGCTTCAGTTGGCGAGGGAAGAATATTTACATAGAACAGACGACAATCAATGCAATTTGCCTCTATTAGTCTGCTTCCCTTGAGATATATCGACAATCAGAATTTCAGCAGTGGCATTGTCATGAGAATTTACGGGACATATGGCTAGATCTTTTGTCACAATGTTGCCCACAACCTTCAGTGTTTTGAATTTCCCACCGTAAACATGGCGGACACTTTTGAGACTGAAACGACCCAGGTTGACAACGTGCTTTGTCCTATCTTCGATGTGTTTTATTAAAAATTAAAACTCAACTGCTGCAGTACATTATTGATAGTTCACGTTGGTTGTTCATTGGAAGGTGAGGCGTCTCGCTATTTTTTGAAATCCTGCCCACGCCATTTCCGACTTTTTGACAGTACACATTTTCTAATGCCATCAACTGACTCGTAAATTTGTTAAATGCATATTCTGGCGCAGCGCGTGTTGTTAGGGTGATACGACTTTCCGTCGTCCATTTTGTATACTGGAGGTCGCTATCTTGGTTTCTATGGTAGCACGTGGTTACTATGTGACCCAAAGGCTTATAATAGGATAGGGGGTATGTTCGGAGAGAGTGTTCCTTTGTACAGAAGTAATTTCCCGATTCGTAGAATTACCCAAACAAATCGACTATCCCTCCAAATCACCAAAACGACTTTATTTACTACGGATTCCCCATTTATCGGCTTAGAACGTAGTGCTATGATACCGAGGGACACAAAGGGTGAGTTCGATTGAATAGGAGTACACTCCAGTAGAGTAGAAGAGCCTATCAACTGGAACAGTTTTGCTTATCGTTACTATATTTAGCAATTTCTGGTCTATTCTTGTTAGTTCTGATCCTATTCCGAGTACTGTTGTTGTTTCATTTATCTAATTCACCCAATCAGTTCACTCTACTGGCGCTAAATAACAAACCAGATTGCCTGATTTCCCGTAATCTCTATGCAGAGTTATCTTCCCTAATTACAACGAAGTCCTGTCCGATTCTCATCACCTCTATATCCAATGGCCATATCCCATGGAATTCCATTTTTTGGAAAACGCCTGTGCATATGGAATCCTTTTTTGTCGTATGAGGCCATGAGGGCCACGAGAAAGTCCTCAAGGAGGCCTCATTTACTATTACCATTTCGGTATTTGAGGATACCTATGGCCTGGTATTGTATTATCGAGGATACCTTTTGGAGAATCCCTTTTTTGTCGTATGAGGCCATGAGGGCCATGAGAAATCTCTCAATGAGACTTCATTTACTATCCCTCATAGCCTCATTTTCTTTTGAGGGCATGAGGGCCATGAAAAAAATCCCCCAATGAGACCTCATTTACTATCCCTCTTAGCCTCATCTCGGTATTTAACAGCCATATCCCCAGGCACCCCAATTTCGGCACCCCTTTTGGGACAACATATGGCCTTCGGCACCCATTTTTTTGTCGTATGAGGCCATGAGAGCTATGTAAAAGCCCTCAATGAGGCCTCATTTACTATCTCTCATAGCTTCATTTTCTTTTGAGGGCATGAGGGCCATGAAAAAAATCCCTCAATGACGCCTCATTTACTATCCCTCTTAGCCCCATCTCGGTATTTAACAGCCATATCCCCATGCACCCCAATTTCGGCACCCCTTTTTGGACAACATATGACCTTCGGCACCCGTTCTTTGTCGTATGAGGCCATAGTAGCTGAAAGAGTAAAAATTTTACAATTGCAAATGGGTGCAGCCCCTCCTCAAAGGAAACGTGTGTATAAAGAGATGGACAACAGATTGATAAGACTGAAAGAACAGCTGTTGAGGCATGAGAAAAATGATATGGACTTTCTCGATTGTGTCGGCCATTTGTTGAAACTTGGCTAATATGTAAAATAAAATATATATCGAAATATTTCATTCAGACTGCAGCTATTTATTTCATTATATATTGTCGCTATTTATTTATCTGTTTTTTGGGGTTTTTTTTCATTTTATAATTAAATTAATTTTATTGATTAATCCATTGTATAATCCATTGTATATTTTCTCTATTTATTTATTTGCTTTTTGTGTATCATTGTGTTTTATTATTATGTGTAGTCCAGATATTCTATCAGGTTAATTTGTTATATGTTATCTCTATTTATTTATCTGCTTTGTCAATCACTATTTATTATCTTGTGTATTTGAAAGATTCCATTTCATTATTATTTTCATTTATTTTATTTTGCATTGTATGTTTTCTCTATTTATGTATCTGCTTTTTGTGTATCATTGTGTAATATTATTATGTGTAGTCCATATATTCTATCAGGTTAATTTGTTGTATTGTGTATTTGAAAAATTTCATTTCATTATTATTTTCTTCATTTATTTATCTGCCATGTTGCATATTTATTAGCAATAAACATCAAAACCCATTTAATTTGTTGTTGTTTTTTTTTTTAAATCCCCTGATGATGAAAATGGTCACTGAATGAAATTAATTCAGAACAGACAATTAACACCAATAATAGGTGTGAAAGGGTGGTGTTTATATAGTCATTTAGATTGTGTGACAAATGGGACTGTGTGACAAATGGGATGTGTAACTTATGGGATGGTACCCTTTGCTATATAGTCTTTAGAACCAACTCATTTGAGTTTGCCTAATCCCACAGCTCATCTCTCCACATGTAAAAAGCAAAAACTATCATATTCATTTTGGTTAGTTTATATAAAATGTAAACTTAACTAAAATCAACAAAAACATATTAATCCATGACTTCGTTAAGAAGTTAACTCTATGGATTAAAAACATGAGGTTGAATTTCAATTTAGAATTACTTTCCTTGTATCAGGTTATACAGAACAAACTAAAATTTGGGAATGCACAATAGCATAGAAAAACGGACCATTGATAATTGGCCAGGTTTCAGCAATGGGTTTGAGCTCCGGAATGAAATAGGGGGGGGGGGGGGGGGGGAGGCGTGGGTCCCCTCGGGAGGGGTGGACAATTTTTGTATAGGTTTGGGGTGATGGGTCCCCGGCAGGCGGAAATTTTTTTTTTAGACCCCGTGTTTACAAATTTTTTCCAGCTCCCCCCCCCCCCCCCCCCACCACTGGAATAACTAATTTTTTTCTTTTTTGTCTCAAAAACATAGGTGATGACCCCTCATTCTAACGAGCTCGACGATAATGTGTCATAACCTATGTTTTGGAGAAAAAATAATGAAAATTAATTGGCGATTTTTGAGAATAGCTTCGGCCGGTTTGGCTGTTTCGTTAGGTAAAGGGTTAGGATATAGCGTGAACATCGAAATTTCAATTGCAGCGCAGTTTACAATTCGATGTGTCTTTCGCGATTTCAGCGAATCACAAGTTGCTTTGGAATTTGATCACGAGATTGTTAATATCACTTATATACTGTATAAAACTCACATTGCGGTTTTCGACGTGGGGCTTGACGTCGCTAAAAAGGACAGTGTGCGAAAGTTTACTGAATTCCGTTTAATCGCTGCTAAAATTATTGCACAAACCAGGACAAACATTGAAATTTCAAGCAAACTGAGTGGCCGAAGGGCAATAACTCTCTTAATTGTCAATATTCCTTGAATCAGAGTGGTTATAGAACTTGCCCAAAACAAGGCCAATCAAACTCCAATCGCTGTTGTAGAAACGCTCAGATATCACTCCCCGGGCGTCCAAATATGAACGTTTTTTCCTGGTGAGGTCCCCCAGAACCCCTCCCAACGGGAGGGGGACACCATCCTCCTTAGTTCTGGGATCTGAACGTAGCGGCTACCCTTTAGCTCAGGCCTGCCTTCGCCCACCCCCCCCCCCTCCCCATATCTTACTTGGGCCCCCTAAATTAAAATCCTGGCGCCGCCACTGACACAACCCACGTTGAAAAAAATGAATGTTAACAGCTAACTGTATTTGTTGGTGACTGCACTTGTTGCCTGATGCGTCGTTATTTTAAAATTGCAATACAATTTACAAAAATGAACAAACCTTTGAGTTTAGATAGAAATTAAGATAAAGGTCTGGAGTTTATTAATCAAAACGGTATGACAGTACTAAATATTTGAAGTAGAGTTACCCGCCTTGAAAAGTTACACCCAGAAATGATGCAATCTCCGAAACATAGCAGCGTTGAGAAAACAATATTGTTTCGAAAAATCTTTGAAGCATTTTATTGAAATCTTGCATCATTGCTGATATTCTAGAGAAAAAGAGGAGTGATTTGGTGAATTTTGGGGCCTAAGAAATGAAATTTAATATTGGTGTGCTTTTGATGAGAATTTCAATGAGACGCAGTCCTTCACGGGTATTCAACAAAGCCTCCTGTGTCATAAAACTTTTGGAGTAAATAGTAGTATTTCCAAATGAAACAAAATGCTGCGTTTTGATTGACTGAGAGGTAAGGTGTAACTTGCAATCCACAGTAACCTTTTTTTATACCGTGGTTAACCACGGTGTAAAAACACGAATACACAATACCAGGCTACATGGCTAGAAAGTACCCATTTCTAATTAGTAATTCATACCGTCTGCTCGGTTATGTTAGAACAACAAAAAATACAGGAAATTTAATATGCATAATATAATGCAATAAAATATCACAGATATGGATGTCATTGGAACTGGCTCATTTAGCCAGTTCCAAGGACATCCATATTAATCTGGTTTTATTAAGAAACTCACAAAGTACAAATTTTCTGTCAGTTTTTGCCAACAATGTAGGTTAAAGTATTAAGTACACTAAAATTCTTGGAAATAAATCCGTTATCATTGGTGTTTCCAGGGTGTATGGGAGTTTGCACCCGTCTGGGAACGCATACCCATGGTTTGAACCAGTGTGAGAAAGGTTACAATCGTATATCGGTTATGTACCATCGCTCGCTATAGACTCTCGTTTAGAAGAATATGCCACCATGTGGTCACTGCCATCTCAGTTTCTTCTACTTCAACCGTCTTCCAACCCGAAGGTTATTCCTCAACGAGTGCTCAAAGCTACTGTTGTCGGGTATCTACATGGAGCTCGTTCCAAAGCTTTCCTGCTGAGTACAGAAATGTACGCTGGTCTTGTGACGGATGTTCCAGTCGGCAGCGATAAAATCGTGAAAATTCCTAAGATTGTAGTCTTATATTTGCGATACGCGTGGGGTGGAGATATAAAAGTATGCATGTGTATGTTTTGCTTCCAACGTTTCCCAGCCTACGTCAATCTCAAGCTGGGTTCTAGAAATAATTTTTGTTGCACCTGTTACGACTCTTACTACTTCACACTGAATCTTCTCTAGTCGTTTACTTTCATCAAGTGTAAATTTTTCCTAAATTTGAAAGCCATATTCTATCAAGTGAGCGGTGGCTCAGTAGTTACGGTATAGGACTTCAAATCAAAAGGCCTAGAGTTCATTCCCACCTGGGGTAACTGCGTTGTGTCCTTGGGCAAGACACTTAACCCCTTACCTAACCTGAAAAGCAGACGACACTTGCAAAAATAATTTTGAATAACTAATTTTTTTCATTTTTTGTCTCAAAAACATAGGCTATGACCCCTCGTTGGAACGAGCTCGACGAGCTCGTTCCAACGAGGGGTCATAACCTATGTTTTTGAGACAAAAAATGAAAAAAATAATGAAAATTAATTGGCGATTTTTGAGAATAGCGCTGGCCGGTTTTGGCCGTTACGTTAGGTAAAGGGTTAAACCCGATTGCCCGAGTGTGGTTACGATGGACCTGTATACTGCACGTCTATGGTGCACGGGTCTTCAACCAATGTTAACTCTGCTTGTGCGGAGTTAGTAAGTTGGTGAGTCTGACAGTTGTTCGCCGCTGCTCGGTGGTTCCGGATAATGTGGCTTCCTCCACCCGTAAAACTGTCCGACAGGAGGTGACCAAGGCTGTCGAAAGTGTCGATAAGCCGCAATAAAAAAATACTATCAAGTAACAGATGAAAGAAAAGTAGATAGTTTGGAGAGTGGCACAGGTCAATTTATATTTGTACTTTTTAACCCTTTCCCCAACGTAACGGTCAAAATCGGCCATCGATATTCTCAAAAATCGCCAATTAATTTTCATTATTTTTTTCATTTTTTGTCTCTGCTTTATAGGGTTAAGGCTATTGATGTTTCTATTGTTCTTTTATGATTCATGCCAATGTGTTCTTCCCATGTGCACGGAGGGGTTGAGAATCAACCTAATGAGGTTTTAGTCTCCTACTTCTTGTTACAGTTGTATGTACGGTGCTGGCCAAATATTTTCAGTGGAGGCTGTATTTGTGGTCCCCTCACTCCCAATTCAGACGTACGCATTTTTGGACGAATCTAATCTAATTGTATTCGATGCGTCTCCAGTTGCACCAAATGCCCGTTGATTCAGACGCACTCATCATTGTCGAATCTAATTAAATTGCCCGGTATACCTGCGACAGTCGCCTTGGGTTATTAACTCTTTCTCCGTTGGGCCCTCTTTGGACATTTCTAACACAACCAATTTGAATCAATTGTAATTAGGATTCCCTAATTATTACCACTCAATCTGTAAGTTACTAGTTGATTAACATGATTTTTTGGAGGGCCGTTAAAACTCCATAATTTCAGTGACGTCATTCGACGGAGCCGGGCTAGGGCGGTAATGGTATAAATAGCCATTAGCGGCCCGCGGCCCGGCTATTTTTAGATTCCACGGTCTAATGAATTACTCCCATTCGGATGACATCCCTTCGTATTTCTGAACTGAAGTCGAACGCACGATCGAAACAGAAATATCGAACCGACTTTAGAGATTATTTGTTTCAGCAATTCCCCCGTGCGGTTAGCTGTAACAGGGAGTGGTAATAATAGTAATAACATGATTGTTGTCAGGCATCATGATTCATTAGCGGCTCCGCAGCAATGATGAACAGCACTTGGGCTTATTAACGGCCCGCGACTTCGTCTCGGGCCTTTATCTAACCCTCGGGCTGTTCATCATTGCTGCAGGGCCGCTAATGAACCATAATGCCCCCCCCCCCTAAATCATGTTATTGTTATATTATTACCACTTTACAGGGCGTTCCCTAGTCGAGTAACAATTTTTTTTTGCGAGCGATCAAAAGCCGTAATGCTCAGTAGATCACGTGACGTACAAGGCCAGCGGGCGCCAATGGATTTCGATTTCATTAGCGCCCGGTGGCCCAGTAGGACGTCGACGGAAGGAACGAGAAATTAAATCCAACATATTTCACATCAGAAACAACCCCTGTTTGCCAGACTGGCGAGTACATAATTTATGTACTCCTCGCTACAATCACTGAAACAATCAACACTTCACTTCAGTGGTCACATGACACGAATTATGTCCCATGTTTTGCTGGCGCCTCGTTTCAACTGAAACGTTCGGGTCAACAAAAGGCAAAATTATTCTTCATCAATTGAGGGCAAAAAAAGGTTTTGGCGCACAAATCTGTCGATATCCCGTTGATTTGTCTGTGTGGAGGTGAGTACTATCCTCTAACATTTTAATCTTTTTCATGTTTCGTCTCCGATGCTGGGCTTACAACTTACAAGTGTTTATGTTTTGCGCTTTCGACGTAAACATTGGTTTGGGTCACATGACGATAATTCCCACATGCTGTTTGCTTGTCAACAGACGACACATCTGCTTCCGAGTTCGGTTTCAAAATGTCTCAATCCAGCGATAATAGCGAATTAAATGAAAACCAGTAAAATTTGGTATCAGTGGGAAATCACAGATGGTGGCAATAGTAACAAGATGATTTTTAAGGGCGTTATGGTTCATTAGCGTCCCTCCAGAAATGATTAACAGCCCTCTGTCCCATTAGCAATAGCAGCCCTCGACTACGTCTCGGGCTGCTAATACTAATAGGACCTCTGGCTGTTAATCATTTCTGTTGGGCCGCTAATGAACCATAACGCCCTCAAAAATCATGTTGTTGTTATATTAGCATAGACCAGTATGCGAACCATAATATCCGCATACAACAAAACACCGACGGAACATTACATTAGATTAGATTCGTCGCTTGTTCGGGTGTCTGAATCAAATGACCCATCGACTCTAATAGATGCAACAAATGCATCGCTCTCAGACGTAGATTCTACCGAAAAGAGACTGAAATATATATTTGATCCAGACAGACGAATAATTGTCGCATATAATTCAAATATAACCTAATATTAGAATACATTCGTTCAAAATGCGTCTGAACTGGGGGTTAACTACTTTCAGGCAACCTTTTTTCAGATTCTGTAAGCAAGATAATGGTAAAGTTATATACCATAGAGTAGAGAATTCATTATCTACCCCCACCCCCATTTTTTGTGGCCAACAATGCGCCGAATATTTCAAAATAGTAAGCAAAATGAGCTTACTAGCTTGCTATTCTACCCGACATTCTTAATATACTAAACAACTTACTTTAAAGAGTCGACTGTTATCCTTTACCTAACATGAAAAGCAGACGACACTTGCAAACAAAATTCTTGTATAACTAATTTTTTTCAGTTTTGTCTCAAAAACATAGGTTATGACCCCTCTTTGGAACGAGCTCGAGCATCCGAATGCCAAGATGGTTGAAGGGAATATGCCCTGTGTGCTCCCCACCCCATTGAGGCAGAGAGCGGGAGAGAGAGAGAGAGAGAGAGAGAGAGAGAGAGAGAGAGAGAGGGAATAGGCCCTGTGTGCTCCCCACCCCGTTTATACATGGGGCGGCGAAGAGAGAAACACAGACAGACAGACAGACAGACAGACAGACAGACAGACAGACAGACAGACAGACAGACAGACAGACAGACAGACAGACAGACAGACAGAATTTAGGCCAACATTATTTTTACCTACCCATCATTGCAATCTTGTTGGTAATTGGCATGAAGAGGTGTAGAGACTCTTTACTCTTAGATGTGCCAAAAGATACACTCCGGAAATTTGTTAACCCTTTACGTAACATGAAAAGCAGACGACACTTGCAAACAAAATTCTTGAATAACTGATTTTTTTTCATTTTTTGTCTCAAAAACATAGGTTATAACCCCTCTTTGAAACGATCTCGTCAGACAAAAAAATGGAAAAAAAATAATGAAAATTAATTGTCGATTCTTGTGAATAGCGCTGGCCGGTTTTGTTACGTTTGGTAAAGGGTTAATCGAGTCGGTGCCAGTGGCGGAATAGTTATCGCCCTAAACTTAGTGTGTCGGAGTACACAATGTAGGGCCAGTGTGCGATCTGGACGATTTTAGGGAATTAGTGGACTACCGACACCAGAACACTGACGGTAGGATTAGTATTGGAGGAAGGCAAGTGCAACACCGATGTGCAGTACTATTAGTATACACAGCGCCACTGTGCACCCACGTAGGCAATCGGGATTGGGTGCCTTGCCCAAGGACATAACACAATTACCGCTGGTTTCCTATCCTCTCCAAGGAAAGAAAAGATGTCCATTGCAAATCAAGGGAGATAATCAAACCGATTAGACATGACTTCGCGAAATTGACATTTTACATGTTTTCACTTCAGGCCAGACCTGGGTGGGATGGGGGAGGGGTGTGGTGGGGTGGGGCATATCACGAAGATAGAAATCTGAGCTGAAGTCCCCAAATGGTGCTATTTTGAGGCTCAAAAGAACGTCAAATGAAGTGTGATGTGTCATCTGTAATTTCATCATTGAAAATGAAACCTGGTCCATTCTGCTGTATTTATCGAGATTCGATAGACACATGGGCGAATCCAAAATTTTCTCGGAGGTTCCCCCGGAATACCGCCACCCACCGTAACGCGGATTGGACGATCCTTCGCATTATGACCCACTATAGAGATATTGCGCCCACTAGAATCCTAAATTCGTTACTTCTACATGTACTAATTGCTAATTGTCTTATCGTGAAACTGACATTCTTCTCACCATTTCTGACGTCTTTCTTTCTTATTTAACCCATTGAAATAAAAAGTGCGCGGTTTGTTTCGAATAGATTTGAAAAAGGACCCTCAGATATTTCCGGCCTGTTCAAGTCACAGATATAAGACATAGTTTCCAATAATATCTGTTGCAATGTTTTACACGATTTGTTCGAAGTCTAAAACTTTTCAGACTGTGTTAACTTGAACCATCTGAATGCCAAGATGGTTGAAGGGAATATACCCTGTGTGCTCCCCACCCCGTTGAGGCAGAGAGCGGCGGAGAGAGAGACAGAGAGAGAGAGAGAGGTTGAAGGGAATAGGCCCTGTGTGCTCCACACCCCGTTTGTACATGGAGCGGCGAAGAGAGACAGACAGACAGACAGACAGACAGACAGACAGACAGACAGACAGACAGACAGACAGACAGACAGACAGACAGACAGACAGACAGACAGACAGACAGACAGACAGACAGACAGACAGACAGACAGAAAAGACAGACAGACAGACAGACAGACAGACAGACAGACGCCAGCTACATTGTGAATTTTTTTGTGTCTGTTCATTGTGGGGTGAATGCCTCCACCCCATAATGGTTGGCAGACACCGCATAATGTCCTATCCGTACTTAAGAATCGACCCACAATGTGACCTAACAGGTTAAGTACAGACAACAGACACAAAAACAACAGACCACAAACACCCCCCTTGTGGGTACATATTTTCTCTTCATTTTTAAACGACTCACAACGTCTTATTATGTGCATAGAACACAAGTGATTTGTGGGGTTAACCCCACAACGTCAAAAAAACTCGGAATGGTCGATTGTGCTTAAGAATAGACCCACAATGTATCTCTCGTAAGAGCAGACAGACAGACAGACAGACAGACAGACAGACAGACAGACAGACAGACAGACAGACAGACAGACAGACAGACAGACAGACAGACAGACAGACAGACAGACAGACAGACAGACAGACAGAATTTATGCCAACGTTATGTTTACCTACTCATCATTGCAGTCTTGTTGGTAATTGGCATGAAGAGGTGTAGAGACTCTTTACTCTTAGATGTGCCTAAAGATACACTCCGGAAATTTGTTAACCCTTTATGTAACATGAAAAGCAGACGACACTTGCAAACAAAATTCTTGAATAACTGATTTTTTTCATTTTTTTGTCTCAAAAACATAGGTTATAACCCCTCTTTGGAACGATCTCGTCGAGCTCGTTCCAAAGACGAGTTATAACCTATGGTTTTGAGACAAAAAATGAAAAAAAAATAATGAAAATTAATTGGCGATTTTTGTGAATAGCGCTGGTCGGTTTTGATATATGAACTATCGAGACAAAAAAAAAAATGTGCAATTCTTCTCAATGTGAGTCCCAAGCATAGCTTTGTGTATTGCATTCCTACAAGCTCACTATGGCACGTGGGCCACAACTGATATATACTGAGTCAAAAAAGAAAGTATAATAGAAACAAATGTGACAAAATAGCATAAGGGATGAAATATAATAGTTCTAATGTTGAATGTTTGTGGACAAGAGTCGTGCAAAGAGTTTAATGACATGTTGTCCAACCAATCGTATACAATTTTGCTACGGATTTCAAAATAGCACGTGCTACCTACCCGAGAAGGTCTAATTGAATGGGTGACCGACGATTTTCTTTGTGTTATGTTCCGCTAGAGAGCCTGGATTATTGAGAAAACACGCTAGTTTTGTCTTCCGACATTTTAAAAAATGCCAAGGTTAACCGAAAATCAGAGGTTGCGTGCCATTGGTAAGCATGAGGCTGGGATACCTCCAGTTGAGCTCGCTGTTGAGTTCGGAGTCACTGTGGCCATTATTTACCGTCTCATTGGAAGGTATAGAACCGCTGGATCTAATGCCGACCGACCGCGTTCAGGTCGACCAAGAGTTAGGACCCCTGCACAAGACCGACACATAAGGACGTCTCTCTTGCGGGATCGCTTCCTTCCGGCGACAAGGACAGCAGCAATTACTCCCGGTAGAACTAACAATAGAATCAGTGCACAAACTGTCCGCAGCAGACTCGCTGAACACGGCATCCGAAGTAGGCGCCCATACCACGGACCAATCCTTACCCAATGCCATCGTACCGTCAGAATGGAATGGGCACGTCAGCGTGTTCGCTGGACTCAGCAGCGTTGGAGCAGCACAGTTCTTTTTAGTGGTGAATCATGAGTTTGTCCACCGCGCGCTGATGGTAGGGCAAGAGTGTATCACCGACGAGGAGAACGGTTTTCTGATGCTTGCGTGTGGGAATGCGACCGTTTAGGCGGGGGTAGTGAGTAGGTGATAAAGGCCGATTCCAACTCAGAATTATCACCGGCTTTGCCGATTCCACATCACTGGATTCTATATACACATCGCTCAAGAGTGAAAAAAATGCATGAAATTTTAAGGAAAAAGAGGTGTATCGTCTGATTTGGAATCGGCAAATGGGTTTCCCCCATAGGATTCAGTGTTAAATTGCGAGCAAAAAACGTGTTGCCGTTTCTAAATCATCATCTTGCTGATTCTAAATCATCCGTGTCTGTACACGATTTTAACACTGAATCCCCATGGAGGCGTACACGGAAATCCATTTGCGGATTTTACGTCAGAAATCGAATCGTGTACGGTACACGGAAAAGAGGTGATTTGGAACCGGCAAACCCACTGCCACGTTTCCTGAGGAAATAAAAAAGTGATTGATATATATCTAGGAGAGAAAAAATATATAAATAAATAGTTATTTAAAAAATAAATATATCAAATCGAATAGATAATAAAAAAAAAAATAAGTAAATCATGTGCGCTTCCCAGACTGTTAGAGCAAGGTTTCTTTTAAAAATGCTGATGAGAGCCTACGCATTCTGTGTGAACGAACAACTAGGTCGCCTCTTGTTAGAACGATGCGTCGGATGTCGGGATCACCTAGACTTCGATCACGAAAATCATTCGTGTCTGTCGATGGAAAGGGAAGATATGGTCGTCAAGTATTTCAAACCGGCGTTCGAACGCTTTCAAATCGACGAAGTGATTGCGTTTTTGAAGAGATTACTCTTCTGTAAGGATCAAAGCAAGCCCACAGTTTCGGAAGAACTGAAATTGGCGCGTAAAAGTCTGACTTTAGAAGACAAGGGATGCGTCATGAAATTATTGTTCAATGAAGCATACGTCTAGGTTTTTCTCGTTGATATAAAATAAGGGAGAATAGAAAATAAAATAAATACACACATAAATTTTTTATCTAATATTAGAAAGAAAAAAAACATAAAAATGAGAACCAGAAATAAATTGTATCCGACGTTAGTGAACGATGAGGATGAGAATCCGATCAGCGTTTTGCCAACGGCACCGTCGCTAGAAGAAAAAGAAAGAGGAGAGAGGTATCGCATTGATCAAATCAGTAGAATCCAAGAGTATCTAACTCGAGAGAGAGATTCTCGTCATTCTCTCAAGAAGAAGTATTTGCGTTTCGTGAAATTCGTCAATGCGATCGACACGACACTCATCACGATTTCCATGGGTTTACACGCGGCAGGCATCGGATTGTTGTCGACCGCGGTCGGTATTCCGATCGTGTTAACCATAGAAGGAGTGGCTCTCGCCGCCGGATTGTTTAGCACGCTCGGAAACTTTTTGAGTAGGAAATTATATCTGAAGGCGAGGAAACACGACAAGATTCGCGTCTTGGCCGACTCCAAAATCGACACGATATCCGAAATGATCTCTATGGCGTTGAAAGACGGTAGGATATCGGACGGAGAAAACTTCACGATATTGGGAGAGAAAACGAAATACGACGCCATGAAAGAAGCCGTGAGAATCAAGACTCGTCAGATCATCAAAGAAGAGATGAAGGATTCTCTCGTGGAAAAAGGGAGGAAAGAGGCCAGGGAGGAATTCAGTAAGACGATAGTACTCAAGAGCAGCAATTGAAAAAAAATATATATATAATAAGAACAGAATTAATTAATTATTAAATTTATATATAAAATAAAAACGAAAATAATTTAAATAACTCTTAAAAGTGTCAGAGAGTTACCGAGACGAGTAATTCTCGCGAAGTACAAACTAAAAACGACAGACAGATGCTTCGCGGAATTAGCGACGTGTGTGGTTCTATCAAGACTCGATTCGTCAAAAAAAAAGAACGCGAGCAAAGGTAAAGGCATCGTGAATAAAATGATCAATAATCTACCTTTCGAAATGCATCTGTCTGGTCACAGTTTCACGGGACCCGGAACGAAATTGAACAAGAGACTCAACGCCGATCTGACTCCTAAATCTTGGAGCAAACTTGTAAATAGGGTGGACGCGGCCGCGTATGATCACGAGCTGTGCTACGCCGGACATCCCGACACCAAGACTCGCAACGACGTCTGCGATAAAAACATGTTGGGGAAATTGAGAGGCATATCGAATCCGAGCAGGAGAGAGAAGATAGAACGTTCGCTGATCGGCAATCTGATCGGTGCGAAACGTCGATTCGGATGGGGCGTTCCAAAAAAAGCGCATCGGAAAAGAAGAAGAAACGATTATTGACGAGCGAATTGGCCGAGGAGTTACACAAACCCATCGTGCGTAAATTTCGAAAGAGAAGGGTGTTCGTGAAGGGTTTGGGTGATATTTGGTCTGCCGACTTGGTCGACATGAGATCGTTTTCGAGGTGGAACGAGGGTGTCAAATATCTATTGACGGTCATTGACGTGTTTTCCAAATACGGTTGGATCAGAGCTTTAAAGAATAAATCGGGACCTTGCGTCGCCGAGGCTCTGAAGAGCGTGTTCGACTCGTCTTCTCGAAAACCGAGTAAATTGTGGGTGGATAAGGGAAAGGAATTCTACAACAAGCACGTTCATCGATTGGTCGACCTCTACTCGATCGAAAACGAAGAGAAAGCTAGCGTGGTAGAACGTTGGAATCGAACGATGAAGGAAAAGATGCACAGATACTTCACGGCGAATTCGACCAAGAAATACATATACGCTCTGAACGGTCTGGTCAAAGATTACAACAACACGCGACACAGATCGATCAAGATGACTCCTGTGGAAGCTAGCGATCCTCGAAATGAAAAACGGGTCTACGCGAATCTATATCCTGAAAGATCTAAGATTAGGAAGAAGTCTAGAACGCCGAAATTTGCGGTCGGTGATCGAGTGAGAATCTACGCTTATAAGAAGCACTTCGAAAAGGGTTATACTCCTCTATGGACCTCGGAAATCTTCGTGATAATCAAAATATTTCACACCGATCCGGTGACTTACGAAATCGAAGCTTTGGATGGAGAAGAGATCATCAGAAAGTTTTACGAACAACAATTACAGAAGACAAAGTTTTGATAAGAAAACAAATTTCTTTTATTTACTCTCTTTAACATTTTCTTGTTTACACATATATATACAAGAGAGAAAAATAATAATAAAAAATAATTAAAAACTATTTTTAGATAAAAAAACAAAGCAAGCTAATTAATAAACAAAAAAAACAAAAATCCTTTAAAACAACAAATATACTAGATATAGCACAAAGCATAGTGAAAGATGAAAGTATTCAAGAATATGAGGTTCACGAATACGAACCGGTAACCGGAACGAGTTTGAACAATGCGGGAAAGATAAGAATCAACGTCGAAACTCAAGATCTATTCATACATCCTAGCGAGAGTTACATAGTGGTGCAGGGACGTCTCACCAAGGAAGATGGGAGCGACTACGCCGACGACGACACGGTTACTCTAGCCAATAATGGCATCATGCATCTATTCAGTAATATAAAATACATGCTATCTGGACAAGAGATAGAATCTCTGTTTCATCCCGGTCAGGCCACCACGATGTTCGGACTCTTGACGTATCCTGATGATTTTTCGAAATCCAGAGGACTTAATCAGTTGTGGGTGAAAGGCACCGTCGGCCCTGCTAGCGCCGGCGCCGCCTTGATATTCGACTACGTTGTCAAGACGTCCAGACCTAAAGGAACGTTTTCGTTCAGGATACCTTTGAAACACATCTTCGGATTTGCAGACGATTACAACAAGATCATGTACGGATTCAAACACAATCTGACGTTGATTCGAAAAGGAGACGACGACGCAATAGTGAGACTCACTGCGACCAAGGCAGGTAAGATAACTCTACACAAGATATCGTGGTTCGTTCCGCACATGGAGCCTTTGATCGTGGAAAAAGCGCGTCTCTACAAGATCATAGAATCCAACAGTAAATTACCCGTGGGATTTAGAATGAGACAGTGCGACACGGCTAGCATTCCTCTCTCCACGAATCACTTCGATTGGAGATTGACGGTGAAATCTGCTTCCGAGAGACAGCATTTCATCGTGGTTGCGTTTCAGACCGATAGGGACGGGTCTCAGGAAAAGAATGCGTCGCTGTTCGATCACTGCCATTTGAGAAACATGCAAGTGTTTCTGAACGCCACGAGATATCCAGCAATCGATTACAATGCGTTGTTCGACAAGAACGATTTCTGCAGACTGTACGGCGATGCCGCTGATTTTAGAAAGAAGTATCACGGTCTAGATGAATTGATGAGCAGCCCTAACATATCTCCCGGCGAATGCAAGTCGATGTATCCCATGTTCGTATTCGACGTCAGTAAACAGAGTGAACGACTCAAGAGTAGCGTCTTAGACATTCAGATCAAGATGCAATTCGATAGGAACGTGCCGAGAAAAACTGAAGCCTTCGCCCTGGTCCTGTCAGACAGAGAATTACAATTCGAATCGGATGGAAATAAGATGTCGATCATTCGATGAGAGACGAGTGTGAAAAAAAAAATAATGTGTGATTTATTAAAAACAAAAAAAGTAATAAGTAATTATTAAAAACAAAAAAAAAAAAAAAAAAAAAAAATAAAGTAATGTGATCTAGAGAGATTGAACATCTTTCTAAATCTCATTACTTTTTTTTTTTGTTTTTAATAAATCACACATTATTTTTTTTTAATTCATTATTTTCCATGCGTTCACTGTTTGTTCAAAGGAACTAGTTCGATCAGTAGACTCACCACGGAAGTGGCGGCTTCGGGATTATTGGTTTTTGTAACGAAATTAATCCTGTCTCCAGCATTCACTTTGAGAGGCGTGCCGAACGTGCTAACGTTCGCGTGTTGATTCTCAGTCTTTTCGACGCTGTATCTCTTATCGCTCTCTACTCCATTCACCATGAGATTGACGACTGCTCTGTTATTCAAATCTGAAGAAGCCAGACTCATTCGAAGGATTTCACCTCCCAGCGGCATGGGATATCCCACCTGACCATGTTTCGATCCGCTACCTCCATTTCCGAAAGACCACTCAGCTTTTCCCTCATCTAAGGTGCCAGCCTCCTCGGCCGATCTCCTTCAGACCATCTCTTGAGAATGTAGAGACACAGGTGACCGCAAAACACTTGATCTGGTGATTGCACTCGTTCCGTGTTGTAACAAACCATCGATTTGTTGAAATAGTTCTTTATTTCTTTTGGCGGCGAGATTCCATAGCTGTCGAAATAATAATTCTTCTTCCTGTTCTTGAACCACGCCACCCAGTGAGTGCCTTCAACCGATAAATCGTCTAGATTTAAAATTCCGCATTCCGATTGTCGAGGTCTTCTCTTCGGCAAGGCATCTCTGGAAAACACACCTAGAAAATCTTTGATTTTCAAATCTTTCGCTGCATTCAACAGATCGATGTTGGATAGGGGTTCGTTAGGTAAGACAACACCTTCTATGGATATCTCTATTTTCTTATTCATAAATGCGTATATATATTTTTTTTTTTTTTTATTTATTTATTTTATTATAATTCACTAAATGACGTTATTTTTTATTTTTTTAAAATTTTTTTTCTTTTTCTTTTTAAACTAACTCTCTCGATGTCTCTATCGATTTCTATAATTTCGAATCCATCTAATTCCTCTTGATTTTCTGGAATCCTATCATCCTTACTCATATCTGGAATCCTATCATCCACAATCATATCTGGAATCTTATCATCCACATTCATATCGTCTAAAATTAGATCCAAAGTCCAATGTCCGCATGCCAAAGTGCTTATTTTATCGTCTAACACGAATCTCTTATCGTCGTCGGCCGCCAGCGAAATCTTTTTGACTATTTCGGTATACAAGTCATGATTTTCGCTTTGAATCGATTTCATAGTCTTATACACCGGACCACTTCCCAACAGACAATCTTTATACTCTTGGAAAGAGATGTTTTTCTTCACCATGCACGCTTTAACCCCTTTGCACTTCTTGATCTCTTCATCTTCTAGACGATAAGCATACAGTTTGGGTCTCAAGCCCACGAATTCGATGATTTGTTTACCGCCGCTCTCATCCTTAAATTTACCCAACACCTTCTTGTTGTCGTTCGATTGAATGTTGGACGGGTGATCAACGGGATAATTGCTCGTGTCGAACCACGCAGCCATGTCCTGAGATATATCACGGTAGACGTCTTTAGTCTCTATCTCATAAACTAAACTGTCCGTGTCGGTGAACAGTAGTTTGGCATTATCACCAAATTTTCATTTGACGTAATCGTAGTGAAACTCATACATCAATCGCTTGCTGATATCTAAGATGATCGGTCCGAGATAATACAGTTTGTCGAACTTCAGGTGCGTCTTTTGCATGTGAACGGCCCCTAGATTTTCGTCGGATATGGTTCGGTGTTTGTAATTGGGTTTCGCCACTAATTTTTTAGCTCTTTTCTCAGACGTGACGAGTCGAACGTCAGTTCTCTTCCTGATGTATGTTTTCCATCGATTTACCGTACACGCAGTTGTTCATGGTTTGAAGAAATCTTTTTCGAAATCGTTCTCGGCTCGAATTCTGAGATTCGTGTTGAGATCGATGTATTTTTTCATCCAAGGCTCTTCATCGAATCGAATGATGCGATGTATGTTGAGTAATTTCATCCCATAATCGACGTATTGTTTCAAATTCTCACTGTAGATGACGTATTTACGTTTGTTAAATAAATTGGGAATGAGTTTTTCCTCGTCTCCTTTGTTCGGTTCCATTCGTTCGGGAGCCAGCGTATAATCGTTGTGTAGATCGTGTAATTCTTCCGGATAGTTCAAATCGACTTCTAAAATGCAAGGATAGTCTCTCTATTTTTGCATCTCTTCTGGTTCCGTCACCCATTCGAAATTTCCAATCAGTAAAGGATGACTCATAGCCCAACTGTACAGATTATTAGCGCCCCAATACTGTATGTATTTGTTCGCCCGTTTCGAATCGAAACCTTCTTTCATGTAGGGATTGTTACCTTCAGAATATATGTGGGAGATCATCGAGACGCCACCTCTCGCAGCCCTTTCGAACATGAGCAACATGTTCACATCGGATAATAATTCCAATTGGACTTCGGTGGTCTTCAACAGAGCGTCCCACGCCAGACCGGGTGCGGTGAAATACCAAGTGGGATCCAGATCGTAATTTCGATGACAGACGTCTCGAAAATTTTCGAACACGTCTGCCAAGAGCAGAACGTCGGTCTTCAGATAGAGATTGTGATAATCTCTCATGGTTTTCATATCGAATGATTTCCACACGTTTTTGGCGTGTTCATAATTCTCATCGGAAATGTCGGATTCATATAATTTCGAATAAAAATCTTCTTTCGAAGGTAGTGCAGTGTCTTTGAATCTCTTTAGATCGTTCATGTAATTGTAAGGATAGACTCCTTTCCTCAACATGACGTCTACTCGTTCTCCAAAATGTTCGCTCGTGATTTTAAATTTATCCTTACTCATGTTATCGACTAATTTTTCCAGAGCGGTCGACATGAATTTAAAACTGTCGATGAAACGTATGCCTCTATGATTGGATTTCGTTTTTTCTTCCAACATATTTCCGTCGATTACTCTTTTCTTCTCCTTGAGCTTCCATTTTGTGAAGGAAATGTATCTTTCTTCGCTGTTCATGATGCAATTTAATTCTTCGTGTGAGGTGCCGAGATTTTTCACGAACAGATGACTGTCATAACCTGAGAGATTGTGAAACATCACTGGATAGAAAACGGCGTCTCGATATTTTAAATTACACTTGCTGTGAGCCGGACTGCGATACAGACCCGTGTATCGATCGTGGTCTCTAACCTTCTTATTTTCCTTCGAATTCTCGTTGAACGATTGTCTGCATATGTGACATTTGGTGGCTCTGTTATTTTCGTCCTGCTGCTCTGGCGTGATGATCATTTCTGCCGGAGTTTTGAATTTGTAGTATAACATTTGAATTTTCGATTCTAACTCTTCCACGAACCTTTGAGCCACGTCGTCGTCTTCATACTGTTTCATGTAGGTGAAGGGACCCATGTCGTGTTGCGAGTCGAAAGCGCATTTCACGTAAATGCAATAGCCCGAAGGTATGTGTTTTTGATATCTTTCGACGTAACTTTGAAGAGCGTTGGGTTGACAGGAACTCATTTTCGCAGTGAAACATTCGAAATCGGCGTACACAACGAATGGTACTTTTAACCTTCTATTGTGATTTTCAAACTTCACGATGGTGTTGGGTTTGGGCATATCGACGGCGACACCTTGATTTTCGTTACAATATTCCCGATGTTTTGCTAACGATTTTTCGCTCTTAAACATGTTCATGCAGTTGCAACATAAACATACCTTATGTTCATGTTTAGTATTTTGTCTCAACAGTAATCGGCTCGGATGTTTAACCCAACAATAATGACAATTGTCATCATTCGAAATCAATAATAAAATAATCGTCTTTTCTCTTTCGAGATATGAAGTCTGTCTGAGAGGATAGATCATTCATTTTTCATCGTCGTATCCCAAAACGTTCACCGCTACGGTGGGATTTTGAGCCTTGAAACGTTTGATGTGTTTTAACTCTGTTGGAAAAGTCACTCCGGTCCAATCGAGATTTTTAGAAGTCTCCTCGTAATGAGAAATTCTATCGGGGTTCATTTTGACAGGGTATAAAGCGGAGGTGACTGCCCATTTAAAACACTGATCATCTTTATTTCTCACGTTGATCACAGCATTCTTTTTTAGCTAAGAAATATGGTAATTTCACGTAGGAAGACCCTTTCAACGAATCGTTTTCAGTTATGTGAATTTCGAGTTTCAACACCTCATCGAACGTCCAATTACTACCTTCATGTTGATAATTCGCGAGAGACGTCAACATCTTGTCTTTCATCTTTTCGAAAACGTCCGATAAATCTGAACCTCGAAATATGGGTTCGATGTTAGATCTGAAATATGCATTTTTCACGATGCTCTCGCCAGACTTCACGTTGATTTTATTCATCAGACAATGGAGTATCATCTTAATTTTTAGTCCCACGTTAATGTATTTGCAAAACAAATCCAATACTTTTTTCTTCACCCGTTCCATGAACAATTTCAGATCGATTTTCTTCAACGAGGGAACCATGTCGAAAGTTTTAAAAATGCCTTTGATCGCACTCTCCCGTTCTACGGACTTCGATTGAAATAGTTCCGTGGCAAATCGTGCTAGATATTCTTCTCCTTTCCCTTCATTTATTGCTCGTCAAATTTCGCTCGATATATCTCGTTTGTCTAGAATCTGAAGTGCATCACTCATTTTCGTTTTAGTTTTTCTTTTCTTTTCTTTTGAAACTTGAAGTTCTTCTTCAATGGCTTTTTGTTTAGTCGTCTTCTTATTTTTCACAATCGAAACGTTTTTGGTTTTTTTCAACGTCGGCATTTTGATTTCTTTTACTATCTTTTTTTTCTTCTTCTTCTTCTCATTTTTCACAACCAATGCATTTTTTGACTTCGTTGCTATTGGCATTTCGTTTGCCTTTCCATCATTTCACAAATATTTCTGTATGACTTCAATTGTTTTTGATTTAGTTCTTTGATTTCTGAAATGTGAAATTTTTAATAGTTTACAAATCTCATTTAACTGAGGTATGGTTTTCTCATTTAAATTTTCCAATTTTTTTTTATCTGTTTGCTTCATTTGTAAGAATATTTTTTGTTTTCGAATTTTGTATTTAAATAATTTGTTAAAAAGTTTTGTTTTCTTTAATGTGAAAATTTTTTTTTTTTTTGATGAAATTAATCAATTTTTTTATGTTCCTTAATGTGAAAAAAATTGAATTAATACGAGAATAAAAGGATGTTAAAATTTAACTTTTTATTTATATATATAAAAAGAAAAAAAAACTTTTACAAAAAAAATCTTTTTTATATATATATATATAAAGAGTAAAAAAAAACAAAACTTTTTAAACAAATTATTAAAATACAAAATTTAAAATATACATTATTTGCAAGAATTCATAAAACAAAAAAAAAACAAATAATCGATCATGACAACAACATCCATGACGGAATCTCAACATAAATCTCGACGTTGTTTAATAAATCGTTATTCTCCAAAAAATCAAGAAGATAAAAATTGTAATTTATTTTTACGCGTTTCAAAAGAAAACGATACGATTTGCGATAGAAAATCAAATCGTAATAATTTTAGCGAATAAAAATTAATTGACAATGTCATTCGAACTATTAAAAAAGAAGAAGAAGGTTCAAAACAAATAGAACTCTTACAACTTTTACGCGAAGTCTTGCACGAGGTTCAAAACAAACTTCTGCAAAGCAGATGCGTGTTCATATCACCCAATTCCTTCTCAATAGATGATGATAACTCATCTGCTTCTTTCATGAATCGAATCAAATCTTCTAAAGTCAAGAAACGTTTGAAGTCTTGCACGATCTAAACTATAATTCGGATGTTCGGACTTGATCATTGTTTTTATCTCAAAATTGGGTTTATAAGAATATTTTTTTTTTTTCGAATTTTGTATTTAATGATAATTTGTTAAAAAGTTTTAAAATTGTTTATATATGTTTTAATTCCTTCAAAATAAATTAATCGATTTTATGTTCTTAACGTGAAAAAAATTGATTTAATACGAGAAGAAAAAGTATATTAAAATTTAACTTTTTATTTATATATATATAAAGAGAAAAAAACTTTTACTAAAAAAAATTTTACATTAAAGAAAATTAAAAATTAAAAAAAAACAACTTTTTTATATATATATAAAGAGCAAAAAAATAAACAAACTTTTTTAACAAATTATTATTTAAATACAAAATTTAAAATATACATTATTTGCAAGAATTCATAAAACAAAAAAAACCCAAATAATCGATCATGACAACAACAACACCTAAAAGATGCGAATTGAAATTGAAACGAGTTGAAACGTGTAAGAAATTAGGTTTTAAAATCTATAGATTACAACGACACGATCCCATCGAATTGAACGAGGTCGAGACGAAGGGCTTAGAGCACAAATACGACAAATATCGCATGCCTTTGAAATTGGACAAAGCCACGCTTGATTTGTTTTACGAGTATGAAAGCGATCTGCAGAACATCATCATCGCCAAAGATAGAGAATTCGACAAGGACGATTTGTCGTTGCCCTATGGAAGTTACATATTTCCAAACATCTCATTTGAACTCATGAAGAAATCGGGTGGTGAGAGCACGTTGACCAAAGTAACAAAACTCAAAAGAGTAAAGATAAACATTCAACACATTTGTGAAAAAGGAGAAAACATGAGTGTCAACATGCTAATAACGGACTTGGAAATATAAACAATAGAGAGATTGATTTTTTAGCGAAGAAGAAGGGGAAAAAACGTAATGAGATCATCTTTAGATCTCATTACTTTTTTTTTTTTTTTTCCTTCTTCACTATTACCATATATTATAATAACGTTTCCTTTTTCTTTAATTTCAGCATCGATTCTTCTTTTGTTTTTTTCTTTTTTTTGTAATATGATACGTTTTTATAACAACACATTTGTTTATCCGAATCATAATTATAAACGAATGTTGTGCATCTCTTGGTAACACTCGCATCATTACCATTCTCTTCAGAAGGTAGTGCTGACGGTGGAAAGCATCTCATTCTTTTCAATTTCAACCGTCTATCCCGCGCTTTATTTATCTCTTTCATCAGTTCTTTCCTTAGATATCCATCATTAGCGTCTAACCATTTTTCCACATCTTTTTTTTCGCACTCTGTCTCCCGATATTCATCATTATCGTCTAATTGTTTCTCCACCTTTTTATCCATTTTATATATTATTTTATATTTTTCTATGATTGATATTTATAATATAATTATATAATTTTTTTCTTATATTATAATAACATATTCAAAATCGGTATATTCTTAAACGACGAATTCTCACCAAGCAACAAACCCTTGCCGAGTCGCTCAACGTTCTGTCCACTCTTCAGATAGAGACCGTTTCCACTCAAAGAGTTGCCACCTCTAACGGGTTCTAGATACAATCCTTTACCGCTGTCATCTACGTGAATGCGACACACGGCTCCTCCCTTCTTGAAAAACAGTCTGCTGCCACCCATTAATTTCTCAACTGCCGAACTCGCGAGTCCCATGAGAGCTCCCACGCCGAGAGTCTTTCCGAGAAAGGGTAGTACCTTTGCAGTGAAGGGTAATGCTTTTGCAGCGATTCCTGCCAATAGCGGTATGAAACCACCTTTCGTTCTCAAATTGTATCTCAAATGAGCGGGACTCAATCTCACCATCAACCCTCTTCCATCACGAATCGCTTTCTCCATCCTTTTGATTTGACAAGTTTCTTCCTCTGTCCTGCGGATATGTTCACGTTTTTTTTCACGTATTCTGTCATAATTCTTTTTTTTAAAATATATATTTTCTTCAATTGTTTTCTTGTTTTAATGATAATTATATACATTAAATAATTTTTGTAAAATTAATATTGCGTTTATTTTATTTTTGTTATCTATATATATACACAATATTTTTTTTTTTTTGCTTTTATATTTCTCTTATGTGAAATCGTATCGTCACCCTCTCTCCGCGAAGATCTAACAGTTCACCATTTTGATCCGTCAACGTGGTTCTGAGACTATACAACGTGTCTAAAATCACTGGTAGATAAACTAAATTTCGAGGTCGCTCCACGATCTTATAACCCGGCGACACGTTTGGAAAGAAGGAATAGATCGTCGGTTGAGTGCTACCATTCATGTAGCTTCCAGCAATCACATCCACGTTCACCAGAATGCTATTGATTGCGAGAATGTCGACCGTATTTTCAGATGCCGTGTGGCATCCATACATCTTTCGATCGAATCCTAGCATCTTGCCAAAAGAATCGTCCGTGTTGAAATCCACTCGAAAATTATCTTCCAAATCCAACATCGTCTGTAAGGTATTAGGATTGAGAGCGAGTCTGATCTTGTTGCTTCCCTTTCCATCTGTCTTCATTCGCGTCTGAATGTAATTGTTCAAATCGTCTATGTCGTAACTTCCTTTGGGAATTCGAATCTCCAACCAATCCACTCCGTCAGAATACTTGAACGAGTTATTCTTTTCGGTGACGTTGGGAAAGGAATAATAAGTCTCCAGATTCACCAACGCCATCTCGTATCTTTTCTCTCTATTCAATTCGATGGAAGGTTCGAATTTCGTAGCGAATCGAGTCGAATCGCCACTCACCACGATTTGAATGGATTGTTTTGCAGCCGTATTCTCGGCTATCCATTCTAACAATTCTCCTTGTTCGAACATTATATTTTAATTTTATTTTTTATTTTTTCAACACTAATTATTTGAAGATTTATTATTTTCTAATTTTTTTTTATTTTCACGCTCTATCTTATTATCATCAGAAGCATAAAACTTGTCGAATCCACACCGATATTTTCTGCAATTAAATTCGCTAGTCAAATCGATCACGATGAAATTGTAAAGTCCTCCATCCCAAACCCTCTTACAGAATCTCCTGAATTCCGCCACGCTCATGTCGTTTGCGACGTGATCGCCGTAGATGTGATTGAGATTCTTGAGATCTTGGCGAAAGAGACATAGAAAATTAGCGTTCTCCCCTATCGTCTGTCTGGGCAATCGAAAATAATTCTGCGACAGGTAGAAACAGTCCACGTTGTTGTGTCGACCCCTAACGTAATACGATTCGCATCGGTTCTGTCTCTCCAAAAGCAGATTGTCGAAAATCATGAGATTCTTATCTTCCGATTTCAATTCTCTAGGATCCGGAACGTCGCTAGCGTTCTCATAAAATCGACACTCGACGTTCGAAGATGCAATTCTCTTCATCAGTTCCATCGCCGCACCGTCCAAAATGGTCGAAAGAGGTGCTTCACTTTTGTCGAATTCCTCCCTACTGTCAAAGATACTGGCTATGACGTCCTTGGGAAATCTACGATCCATGCACTCTTGAAGCAATCTGTATTTGGGTTGAAACAAGCTCTTGCCAAACACGAACAATCTGTCGTAATCCAACCAGTCGGGTCGGGACAACAGATTCATCAACAGATTGGTCTTTCCACAATTCGATTTTCCCACTATCAAGCCTCTTATGCTTTTGGGAAAGAACTCATTAATCGACCTCTTAGTCGCGGCGTCGTTCCAAGACATATCTTTAATGTTCATCTTTGTTTTATTTTTGTTTGTTTGTTGTTTTAGATTCTTTCAAACACAATTTTTTTATGTTTTTCAAACTCAGTTTTTAATATTATTATTTATTTATATCACACCGTCGCGAGTTCTCTTCAATCCGGATCCACTCGTCATTTTGGCTAAATCTTGTATGGGTACCACAGCATCCTTAAAATCTTTCCAACTTTTCTGCGTTCGCTCTAACGCAGCTCACTTCGGTGGTGGACTGATCAACTTATCGATCAACGCGTCGGCTGCCCTCTTGCCAGCCACAGAAGCTATCCTACCACTGGCTTCGGAAGCGGCTTTCTTACCAGCATCCAAAGCCGTCTTCTTACCGACCTCAAACGCAGTCGATGCGAGTTTTCTACCCGCATCGCTCGTGATCGCTCGCATTATAGAATCGACGATGCCAGAACCGCCTTGAATGTAAGTTCTGACTTATCCCCTGTTCTTTATCACCAACATATTTTTATTTTTATAATATATTTTGTTTTTTCACTGGTAAATCGTTTTGTTGTTTAATTACTTTTATTATTCTAGTGTAAAAATTTACTGTTTTTATTTTGTATATTTTGTTTGTTTGTTTGTTTCTGTCTACTTATTATATATACATCAATCCTTCAATTCGTTCATCAGCCTTTTATAATGGTTTTTATTCAAAACCCTCTGTCTTAACTATTCGTCAGATATAGTAACTATTTCATTATCTAACCCTGTGTTACCAGCCCGTCTACTAGCCATCAACAGTCTCAATCTCTGAGCCAGAGCGCCAGAATCGCTCGGAAGAAAAGTGGTTTTAACCCCTTTGCCAGCCACCGATTCGACGAACTTCTTATTCATATCCCAAATGGGTTTCACTATTTTCGTCCACTTGTAACCTCTGTTGGCTTTGGGTCTCGTCTCTCTGGCATCGTTATTTCTCTTCATGGCGTGGGTCTGAACTAGAATGTCGCCGTAATTGTTGAAATCCTGTTCCGTGTAATCACTAGGCTTGTCGTAAAGGAGCAATTTGCGCAGTCCGGAAGTTAATTCATATCTATTCGAGCCGACGGTTAATTCATCATCACCTATTTCGACTTCTGTATCGCCGACAAAAGTTCTACCGTCCGAATCCTTATAAAATCCATACAACAGATCTCTCTTTCCGCCATCCTCGGACGACGCGACGCTATCGGTGGTGATAGTCGAAGCTGTATCGTCGCTCTCGCTCAAGTCGGTTTGAATCCCTGTGGGAACGTAATCCGGTGTAGATTGAAAGGAATACTGATTTCCAAAACTACCAGGCAACGAACCCATTCTCAAAGAACTCTCTTTTATGGGTCTCAATTCTTCGACTATCTCCTTCCTGCTTCGCTCTTGACCCTCCGTCACGGGTTTAAATATTTTTGTGGCTTCGCGTCTGAGATCTATCTCCCCAAGACATCTGCTTCTGTCAGCCGATTGAATGCCCTTCTTGGCACGTTCATATTCGCCTAAAATTTGATCTCGGCTTCTAGAATCCATCTGTAAAAACATTTTTCGTTTTTAATTGTTAATGTTCCCTTGAATATGCTAATGTGAGTTATTTTATTATTTTCAAATTAAATGTATAATTATTTTTTTATGTTTTAAGTTAATAAAAATCTTCTGTCTTTAATATAATAATTAAAAAATTCATATCTCAACTCAGTATTGATTGAATTGGGAAAACTTGAAAGTTTGAAAGAGTTTAAGCACATGACAAACCAGTTTCTGATTTAACGCATTTGAGAGTAATTTACGTTTGTTAAAAGGAATTCCATTCATATATCAAAAAACCATTCACTCAATGTCGAATTAAGAGAGAACCTTTGAAGACAGTTAAAAAATTCTAGCACATAAAAGAAACTGTTTTTTTCTAATTTAACGTTAAAAGGATTCATTCATTCACATCTCTGATCATTATCATGAATATATTAAAAATTTACCACTCAAACCTAATTGAGTGGAAAATGCGTTTTATTATACATTATTAAAACGATCCATTAAAAACGAAAACCTTCATTCACACCACAACAAAAACATTAGCGACATTTTCATCAAACATTACATTAAGTGTTTATTAAGATTACTTCACAAAAATTAACAGTGACAAAACGCGAACAAACGATTTTTACCTCTGATTTTTTCTAATTGTTTCTAAACTCAATTTCTTTTCGTTACATTAAAACAAAACACGAATGTCTATTTTTACAGATCATATTTTATAGTCGACTCTTTTGAACGAATGCCTTTCATTCACGCAACACTTTTAAACTGACACTCATATTTATAGTCGACTCTTTTGAACGAAAACCTTCATTCAATCACAACAAAAACATATGTGTCAGTTTTTACTATCATCGTGACAGTAGGTTTGCCGGTTCCAAATCACCTCTTTTCCGTGTACCGTACACGATTCGATTTCTGACGTAAAATCCGCAAATGGATTTCCGTGTACGCCTCCATAGGGATTCAGTGTTAAAATCGTGTACAGACACGGATGATTTAGAATCAGCAAGATGATGATTTAGAAACGGCAACACATTCTTTGCTCGCAATTTAACACTGAATCCTATGGGGGGAAACCCATTTGCCGATTCCAAATCAGACGATACACCTCTTTTTCCTTAAAATTTCATGCATTTTTTTCACTCTTGAGCGATGTGT
Organism: Pictodentalium vernedei; assembly: GCA_031216915.1. Taxonomy (NCBI): domain Eukaryota; kingdom Metazoa; phylum Mollusca; class Scaphopoda; order Dentaliida; family Dentaliidae; genus Pictodentalium; species Pictodentalium vernedei. Next base: position 507,351,161 of record CM062297.1, on the reverse strand, counting down.
ATATAGAATCCAGTGATGTGGAATCGGCAAAGCCGATTCCAAATCACCATAAAAACGTTAAAATCGTGTACCTGTACACGATTTTAACACTAAACCCTATGGAGGTGTACATCGATGTACGTGTACATGTACACGTACATGTACATCTGAGTTGGAATCGGCCTTTATCACCTACTGTAGTGTAATGGTTTGGGGAGGACTTTCCTTGCACCATCAAACGCAGTTGATCTTGATCGATGGTAATCTGAATGGACAGCGATATAGGGACGAAATTCTTAACGATGTTGTTGTCCCGTTGTTCAATGCTAACGTCGGATTGCAGTTATTCCAGCAAGACAATGCCCGATGTCACGCGGTGCGTATCTATCGTGACTTTCGTGAGGAGCAGAGCATCGAACTTCTTCCCTTGCCCCCACTTTCGCCAGATTTGTTGTCATTCGAGTATCTTTGGGATCAACTGGACCGTCGGGTACGACTTCATGATCTTCAGACGTTAGGCGATTTACGTAATGTTCTAAGGCAGGAGTGGGGCGCAATACCACAGAGTGACATCCAGAGACTTATCAGGTCCATGCGCCGTCGATGTCTTGCCATCCAAAAGGCAAACGGTGGACATACACGCTATTGACTGCATGTGAGAACTTTTAATTTCACTCCATGTCTGAACTGCTACGTCTTGACGTGACGCTGGCAACAGTAAGAACATGAAATTATGCAAATTCATACAGCTGGACTCGAAATATGAATTTGCAATAATTTGTTTGGGGTTAAAGTCGATAATACTAAAAAATTGCTCCTCAAAGTTTATTATACTTCTTTTTTGACTCAGTATATATCAGTGAGTGGGTGCTCTTGTACAACTGTGCCCCACGTCGAAAGCATTACACGTCCCTGTAACCAGCCGATTTGTGTTTATTCGCTCCGATCTCTGAACCGAACCGAGTTAAAATGTTACGGTAGCTGTTTTTCTAACATCTAGTTCGAATAAGAACAACAAGCTTAGTTATTGTATGTGTGTGTTAATGATCTTGATTTATGCTCTGACACCACTCTCTTAAATGTATTAACTCGTTATCTAGCGAATCGGTCGCATCCGCCCGTGTACTTTACAAAATAAGCGATTAAAAAAAAAATCAAAAGAAATTTCAACAAAACCATATAATGTGAGCCCTCACTGGAACTAGCTTGCCGAGCTCGTTCCAGTGAGAGGTCACATGATGTGGATTTATTGAAATTTTAAGAAAAAATGTAAATGAAAAATTAATTAACATAATTTAAAAAAAAATATTTGCGTTGGGTAAAAGATTAAACAAACATGCATGTGAAAAATGTAATAATCCTTTGAACCCTCGTTTCCTGAAATGGTATCGCCTTTATGTACACTTAAAATGAGATGGGTCAGTCCAGTATCAGTATAGAGGGAGGATAAAATAATGACTGTAGTCTGCAGCCATTTGGCTGCAGTTATTATTTTATCATCAATGCCCTGTGTATAGACCTCTTATAAAAAGAAAGAAATGGGACGAAATTATGCCTTGGACTCATCTTACGAGTTCACAGGGTTAAGGCCATCATTAGGACCCGTCGAGAATGGGTCACCGACGACCCCTTTGTACTCAAACACTAGATACAACCAAACTGGTAGCAAGTGGCGAAAAAGACTGACAAATGCAGATTCACGCACATCTTCGCAATAGACACCTACTGGCATGTGAAGTTATGGAACGGTCCTACTACTCTAATCTTATTGAAGATTGCAGGGGTAATCAGCAGAAACTTTCCAACCTTGTAAACCGACTTACAGGTAGGGACAGTAAATGTATTTTGCTTGCCAGTGTCTCGCCGAGTATCCTCGCTTCTACATGTAAATTGGATTAATTCTTTGTTGATAAAACTAACATCGCGAAATTTAAAATTGCTGATGTTACATGTGGCGAAAAGTACGCCGTCTCACGACTATTACTCATATAAAACATTCCAGTTCAGTTATGGGGTACTTTCTCCACACTGGTTATAAAGATATTTATTATTATCAACTCCAGGTCTACGAGCCGTGTCTCAGACCCTGTCAGCACTAAAATGGTCAAAAGTTGCCTTACGACTAGCCCATTTAAACCTTTCTGTGAGAATTCAGACTCTATCAATATTTTTGATCCTGCTGATGATAATGCTTTCCTGTAACGATGTAGAAATAAATCCTGGACCCACAGGTAACAGTACCAATGGATTTGATAAATTTCTTTCAATTTTTCATTATAACATCAGGAGTATACCGTCGAAACTTTCCCAGATTGAGGAGATTGTAGGGGAATTCGACGTGGTTTGCTTTTCGGAGATCCATTTGCAAGCATCTTTTGAATGTAAATATATTGTTACCTGACTTTTCTAGCCCAATCCGCAAAGATAGAGACCACTCCGGTGGTGGACTTGATGTTTATATCTCCAACCGGCTCTACTTTCAGAGCAAGTACGAATTGGAATTCGATAACTCAAATCATTTGTATTGAAAGTGTATCTAACGCGAAACGATATCTCATTGCCTTAACATACAGATCCCAGCAGTTTGCAAGCCCCGAATACTGGACGTTACTGGATCATTCTATTGAACAGGCCCTTGATTTGAATGAGAATATCGTTATTGTAGGAGACTTGAATTCCGATCTCCTAAATAACAGTTCCAAAATTCATGAAATCGTAGATCATTATAGCTTGCATCATGTTGTCAATAATCCCACAGGGATTACCGAACGCGCTTCTACCTTATTGGACCCCATACTTACGAGTGACCCTGTCACTACTCTCAAATCTGATATAATCGATCTCGAATTATCTGACCACTTAGCTGTATATGCTCAACTAGCTTTTTACTCTCCCCCTGTTTCCGCATATCACAGAACTATTCGCAATTACAGAAATGCCAACGTTGATAAAGCCAACGATCTTATTGCTGCCACCGATTGGCAGAGTTTAATCTCTGGTACAGGCAGTACTGGTGACATCAATGAAGCACAATTGCGATTTACAAATCGATACTTGCATATAATAGACGCATCTCACCCCACTGCATGTGTAACATACGTGTATCCAGGGTGAGACAGCAGGGAGAGACAGATGTATCCCACCCCACCCACGTGGCGTTATACATTTATAGCGTTATTTTGACGTTATGCATATCGTATCAGTTTCTTGTTACCAACTAATTCATTTTGACGTCATCAGAATGCCGTGTGATCAAAGTTTGATGCTCTAAAACTCTTTAAACCCCAAGATGCCACCGTTCCTAATCGATTTCGTGGTATATACCTTTGGTATATACATAACTTGTGCATGCTCTTTCCGATGGTGTCATTAGTTTTTCAAAACAACGAAACAAAATGAGTTGATTATATCAGCACGTGACCGCCGATTAACTCTGGCTAACATAACCGCTGTATGGTGGGGGAGAAAAACAATCCCTGATGGGTACGGGTGAGGGATGGTAAAATCTCACCCTAGGGACAAGATATTTGGTCCAGACAATCGGCAAGCCTCGTGTCTGGCCCAAATATCTTGCCCTCGGGTGAGATTTTCCCATCCCACACCCGTACCCATCAAGGATTATAATAATCCCACATTCAAAAGTACTCGTCCGCCCTCGAGACAAACATTGGTTTAATTCTGATCTCCGTCTACACATTAGGCGACGGGATCGATTACGGAAAAAAGCTTTAACAACAAAGAAAATTATTGACTGGAATACATACAGGGCTACACGTAACAAAGTAAACAATATGAAAAAAAACATGCCAAGCAGCGATATTTAGCTAATCTGGAACAGACCCTCTCTAACTCCCCATCACCAAAGTACTTCCGGCATGTCATTAAAGACCCCTTAAATAAAATCAAATGAAATCAATTCCCCCACTGTACAATGGCGATACCAACGACCCAAACTAACTTAATTACTGATAGCCTTGAGAAGTCAGTAATCCTAAATGCAACATTCCTTAAAAACAGTACAATTGATGATAGCAACCATAGTCTCCCACAATTCATCAGTCGGTGTAACGTGAAATTAACAACTGTTAACGTCGAAGAAAGTGATATTGTCTGGGCAATCAAATCACTTATGTCTAACAATTAAGGCCCATAGTCATGACGACATCAGTGTAAGAATGTTAAAGGGTACCTCGGAAACTGTAGCAGTCCCATTAAAAATATTATTCCAACAAAGCATAGACAAAGGCGTCTTTCCCGATGATTGGAAAAAAGCAAACGCCATTCCACTTTTCAAACGTAAAGATCCATCAGCATGTAAAAACTATAGACCAATATCCTTACTTCCAATATTAGGTAAAGTTTTTGAGAAAGTGGCCCTAAAACATGTTTTCGCACACTTCTACGATAATGATCTGATATACAAATACCAGTCAGGATTTCTCCCTGGCTACAGCACAACATATCAACTCATAGAACTATACCACTCGTTGTGTCAATCTTTTGACAAGCGTCTTGTTACCTGTGCAATATTCTGTGATATATCCAAAGCCTTCGAGAGGGTGTGGCATAGGGGACTAATTTTGAAACTTAAGCAAAATAGGATTACTGGTAATTTATTAGAATGGTTTCAAAATTATTTAACACACAGGAAACAGAGAGCCCTAGTAAACAACACTTACTCCCCATACTCCACGATAACTGCTGGTGTTCCTCAAGGATCTGTTTTATGACCTTTTTATTTCTAATTTATATTAACGACATTGCCGAATCAGTTGACTCACTTGCGAGGCTTTTTGCAGATGATACATGCCTTAACAACAACAATACAAGTCAACATGAGGTTGCATGCGCCCTAAATAAAGATCTCGACACTATTCATGTTTGGTCACAGAAATGGCTTGTAACATTTAACCCTGACAAACCTGATATAATCGCTCGGTCACATTTGATCCATTGTTACGTTTCAATAATTGCTCTGTTACCCTTACTGATTGTCACAAACATCTCGGACTACACTTATAGACCAGACTAGGCTGGGACAAACACATAGCGTACATTTGTAAAATAGCAGACTCTCAAAACTCCGAAAATTAAAATTCATGCTCCCAAGGAAAACTTTGGATACCAACGACCCAAACTAACTTAATTACTGATAGCCTTGAGAAGTCAGTAATCCTAAATGCAACATTCCTTAAAAACAGTACAATTGATGATAGCAACCATAGTCTCCCACAATTCATCAGTCGGTGTAACGTGAAATTAACAACTGTTAACGTCGAAGAAAGTGATATTGTCTGGGCAATCAAATCACTTATGTCTAACAATTAAGGCCCATAGTCATGACGACATCAGTGTAAGAATGTTAAAGGGTACCTCGGAAACTGTAGCAGTCCCATTAAAAATATTATTCCAACAAAGCATAGACAAAGGCGTCTTTCCCGATGATTGGAAAAAAGCAAACGCCATTCCACTTTTCAAACGTAAAGATCCATCAGCATGTAAAAACTATAGACCAATATCCTTACTTCCAATATTAGGTAAAGTTTTTGAGAAAGTGGCCCTAAAACATGTTTTCGCACACTTCTACGATAATGATCTGATATACAAATACCAGTCAGGATTTCTCCCTGGCTACAGCACAACATATCAACTCATAGAACTATACCACTCGTTGTGTCAATCTTTTGACAAGCGTCTTGTTACCTGTGCAATATTCTGTGATATATCCAAAGCCTTCGAGAGGGTGTGGCATAGGGGACTAATTTTGAAACTTAAGCAAAATAGGATTACTGGTAATTTATTAGAATGGTTTCAAAATTATTTAACACACAGGAAACAGAGAGCCCTAGTAAACAACACTTACTCCCCATACTCCACGATAACTGCTGGTGTTCCTCAAGGATCTGTTTTATGACCTTTTTATTTCTAATTTATATTAACGACATTGCCGAATCAGTTGACTCACTTGCGAGGCTTTTTGCAGATGATACATGCCTTAACAACAACAATACAAGTCAACATGAGGTTGCATGCGCCCTAAATAAAGATCTCGACACTATTCATGTTTGGTCACAGAAATGGCTTGTAACATTTAACCCTGACAAACCTGATATAAACGCTCGGTCACATTTGATCCATTGTTACGTTTCAATAATTGCTCTGTTACCCTTACTGATTGTCACAAACATCTCGGACTACACTTATAGACCAGACTAGGCTGGGACAAACATATAGCGTACATTTGTAAAATAGCAGACTCTCCAAACTCCGAAAATTAAAATTCATGCTCCCAAGGAAAACTTTGTAGCAAATTTATTCAGCGTTTATACTTCCACTTTTGGACTATGCAGATATTGTATAGGATTGCGCTCCCGACTACCTATTAAAAAGAATCGACAATTCGACACTGCCAGAATAATATCAGGATTAACCCTTCAACTTCGTCCGATTCAGTTTTACTTGAACTTGGTTGGAAAACATTGGGTGACCGAAGAAGATTCCACAGACTCTGTACTATGTATAAGATTATTAAACACGAATCCCCCATGTTCCTATTTGAATTTCTTCCAACGCGTATTGGTGACAGTGCGTCCTATAATCTTCGCAATGCTTCTGATTATAATTCATTCTTATGCAGGACGGAACACTTCAAAAAGTCATTTTTTCCTTCAACATTAGAATTGTGGAACCCTCTTCCCAGAACCGCCCAAGATGCATCTACCCTAAATGAATTTAAGCAGCACTTTTCATCTAGCGACCCTATACCTAAACCTCCAGTTTATTTTCTGGCTAGAAAAAGAAAAGCAAATATTCTGCATTGTAGATTACGCAATGGTTGCACCGATTTAAACCAGGACAAATTCCTTAACTAGATCTGTGCAGAACAACATTGTGAATGTGGTTACGAATCCGAAAATGCCGGCAATTTCTTTTTTAATTGTCCTAAGTATCATACCCAGCGGCTCGTAATGACAAACGCCATAACTTTCTGCAATATAACTTGTGTTAATGATTTGATCTATGGAATTACAAATTTGTCGGCATCGCAGAATGTTTTATTATTTCAAAAAGTAGAATCTTTCATAATCATTAGCGGGCGTTTTACTTGACCAGCACCATACTACGAAACGGCGAATCACATTCAATAGTCCTCTCGAGACAACAATGCACCCCCTCTGCCATCAAGGTATGCTACTTGACGACAGCTTGTTCACCTTTTACTCTTCACCTTTTACCTCTCATCTTCTTTTCACTTCCTCTTTTCTCTAAATTATCAGTTCATATTTCGTTTGTAGTTTGTATTTTGTGTAAGCAGTTTGTTCTATGTTCTTGCCGCATTATAATAAGTTATTCCTTGTACGGGGATGGAGTTTGTTTAAGTTGTATAACTTGTTCTCCGATCCTTTTGCGTTTATGGCAAATAAAATATGTTTAAACTAAAAGCTGCCTCGATATTCTTCAGCTCATAAAATGTGAATTCGTCAGTTCATCACTGACTTCATTCTCATTTTGTGATGTCTTGAAGGGGGCGATGGTTATTCTTCTTATCAAGAAGCAAAATCTTCCTAAGATTGAGAACCGCCCGGTTCCCAACCTAATGTTTATTTCCAAGCATGTTGAGACATTTGTGAGATAATGGATGAACCTCATGTAACAATAATTTAATGGCAAAAGCTGCATATGGCTATCGCCAACAACATATCACCTGTAATTTGGAAGGCAACACCAATATTCTAAATATTGTGAATAATCGAAAAATATTTTCTTATTAACCTTTTATCTAACATGAAAGGCAGACGACACTTGCAAATAAAGTTCATGAAGAACATTTTTTTTCATGAAGGGTCATAAGCTACGTTTTTTTAAACAAAAAATAACAAAAAATAATGAAAACTGAATTGTGGATTTTGTGAATAGCGCTGGCCGGCTTTGGTCGTTACTCTGAGTAAAGGATTAATGCTTGATCTAAGCGCAGTCTCCGACAAGTTGAACCACGATGTCACTGTTTCAATTTTTTGAAAACTGTCTTGGAATTATTGATAAAGTCTTAACGAAAAAACGAGGATTCTGGTGGAATCCGTATCAAAGTGGTTTTAGGTGGATTTTGGTGATTTGGGGTCGTTGTCTGGTCTATTTGGGTAATTCTACGGTGTAACCGCGGATCCTTGGTATTTCGATCGACTCTTAAACAAAGGAACGCACCTATTATTAGAAAAAAGGGAATTACGGAGGAATACAAACCCATTTTCGTAGTTTGGGTGTTTTTTCTTGGTTTTGAGGAATTGTCGGATATTTGGTTAATTAGATTTACTCTTATACCAAGGAACACAACCTCTGAAAATACCCCCGCCCTATGGTAGGCCTTTTGGTCACATAGCAACCACAGAAACCAAGCTGGCGGCCTCCTGTATACAAACTGGACGACATAAGCACATGTCACCCAACAACACGCGCTATGCACTAAGGCCGCGTATCACTATGGGGATGACGTCACAAGATGGTCGCTCATGCGGGGTACCATGACAACCAAACATGACGCAACTACATCACGGGACAATGATGTCACTTCCTAGGACACGCCAATCTGGGACGATCTGTCACTCTGTTTCTACCCTTGGAGTCGAAATTAAAAGTCTAAAAAAAATGAATAAAGTGGGTACTGTTTTGGATAAAGGGACGAAATAAAAAATCGTAGCCTTAGCTGGGGAACTAAAAATAATGGTCATTAAGTGTGCCAAATTTTGTCAGGATTGCCTCACAGGAAGTGCCCCAAATTGTGGCGGGAGGAGAAAAGGCTGACAGTCGCCAAGTCATTTCAACTTCGTTGGATGACTTAACAGTAATAATTGTATAGCACAGCAACCCATTGAACTCTTGTGCTCGGATGAAAGGTCTGCTCTTAAAAGTGAAACAGGAGGTTTCCTTTTTCGCCGCCCAAGACCAGGCACTACCAACACAAAACCGTCAGCATGTTACGTTATAAAACATGGTTCTAACTTATAGAAAAATCAGTGGTGTGGTGCATTATTGCCTTCTCTGTTTTTACTGCGCCGACCATGCTATTCAATACGAAAGAGCATTAGGGCCAGTCGTGGAAAACAATTTTTAAATCTACAACTCGTAATAACGACTTGTGATCTCGTTATAACGACTTCCCAACTCGTTATAACGACATTACAACTCGTTATAATGACTTCAACAACTCGTTATAACGACTTCAACAACTCGTTATAACGACTTGTCATCTCGTTATAACGACTTCACAACTCGTTATAACGACTTGTCATCTCGTTATAACGACTTCACAACTCGTTATAACGACTTCACAACTCGTTATAACGACTTCACAACTCGTTATAACGACTTGTCATCTCGTTATAACGACTTCACAACTCGTTATAACCACTTCAAAACTCGTTATAACTTCATCAACTCGTTATAACGGCTTGTCATCTCGTTATAACGACTTCACAACTCGTTATAACGCTCTTTCGTAGTAACAGCCACCAAATGGTTAGGCGTGAATGGGTGCCCATTCACGCCTAACCATTTGGTGGCTGTTACTGTTAGTAAAAATATAAGTACAAAAATCTGTGCAGATTTGCAAAACAGCCGGGAGAAACGTTTTTAAAAGAAGTTCGAAGCATGTCAAGATGTACGAAGATTTACCGAAATAAAGTTGAACAATTTAGATGTAATGGGATCCACAAAACGAGACGGCAACGGGACTGGGTTTATGTTCTGGTTGGAAATGATTGTTTTTTTTTAAAATATTATCTCATTTTTGGCTATTTTTTTGTGAACCGACTTTATTTTGCTTTGAACGTTTTCATTTTCACACTATGCAACAGACGGTCGATGATTGTATAACGAAATTTGGAAAATTTTCGAAGAGTAACTAAACGGTGCGGTAAAAAAGTTCCAGCTTGTATATCACCCGTTGAATACAGAATCATTTATATCATAGCAGCGATTCCGCTGAATACAAGGGTTCAAAGTTTAATGGATGTGTAATAAATGACAGACTTCTACAAGTGTCGGTGGTCAGACATTAACCTTTCAGCGGTAGAACCAGGATGATAAATGACTGTCTACTACAAGTGTTGGCGGTCAGACATTAACCCTTCAATGATCGGTAACTCACGATAAGTGACAGTCTCCTACAAGTGTCGGCGGTCAGACAACGGTAGGTTAGACAAGATGATAACTGACAGCATGCTTCAAGCACCAGAGTAGGTGATAGAGGCGGATACCAATTAACTTTTTTTCACTTGTACATGTACATGTACACGTACATATACCCATAGAGTTCAGTGTTAAAATGTACATGAAATGTACAAAAACATGTTTTTGTACATCTGAGTTGGAATCCGCAAATCGCTGTCATCGTGAGTTGGACGTTTCAATCAACCGTTGGCGAATGAGTGCATATTCCACCTCAGTCTGCGCGGAAGAAAATCGACTCTAAAATCGTCCCAACATTCGCCATCATGAGTTAGACGTTTCAATCAATCGTTGGCGAACGCGGTGCGGCTTCCAACTCAGCATTAAAATGTCGAAAAAATCCGAATCGACAAAAATTTTCCCAACGTTCATCATCGCGTTCTAGAGCGTGGTGGGTGCGATCCAGTCAGTGATGGACGATTGCCGATTCCAACTCAGAAGAAATCGGAGTTTGAAAATCCTTGATCGTTCACCGTCGTGAGTTAGACGGTTCGATCGATCGTTAGCGAATGCAGCGGTTTTCCAGGATATAGAAATGTGAAAGATTAAGAAAAAAAATAGAATTGACGAAAATTTTCTCTCTGTTTGTCATCGTGGTCTAGACGGTGTGCGATCGATCGTGGACGAGAACGGTGAAGGTTTCTAGTGGAGGAACAGATGAAAAAAAATAAATAGTTATGAGTTTTGAGATAAATTGTAACAGAATCACGAGATTCGCGAGAGGAAATAAAAAAGTGATTGATATAATATATAGGATAAAAAATTATATAAATAAATAGTTATTTAAAAAATAAATAAAAATATCGAATTGAATAGATAATAAAAATATATGTAAATCATGAACGATTCTCAGATTATGAGAGCATCATTTCTTATAAAGGCGCTCATGAGAGCCTATGCATTCTGCGTGAATGGACAACTAGCTCGCGTCTTGTTAGAATGATGCATCGGGTGTCGGGATCATTTAGACTTCGATCACGAGGAGCATTCGTGTCTGACGATGGAAAGGGAAGATATGGTCGTCAAGTATTTCGAACCGGTGTTCGAATACGTTCGAATCGATGACGTGATCAAGTTTTGGAGGAGATTAGTCTTCTGTAGTGTGCGAGACAAGCCCACCAGTTCGGAAGAAATGAAATTGGCGAGTAGAAGTCTGACTTTAGAAGACAAGGGATGCGTCTTGAAATTATTGCTGAAGGGAGCACATGACATGACTAAGTTTTCTTGTTGATATAAATAAGGGGGAGGATATAAAAAAAATAAAAAATAAATACACGCGTAAATAATATAGATAAAAATAAGAAAGAAAAAAACACACTAAAAAATGAAAACCAGAAATAAATTGTATCCGTTGTTAGATGACGACGAGAATGAGAAGCTGAAAAACATTTTGCCAATGGCGCCATCGCTAGAAGAAAAAGAAGGAGGAGAGAGCTATCACATCGATCAAATCCAATTGTATCTGACTTGAGAGAGAGACACTAGTCATTCTCTCAAGAAGAAGTATTCACGCCTCGTGAAATTCGTCAACGTGGTCGACACGACACTCATCACGATTTCCATTGGTTTACACGCGGCCGGCATTTGATTGTTGTCGACTGCGACCAGCCTGCCGATCGTGTTGACCATAGAAGGAGTCACTCTCACCGCCGGATTGTTTAGCACGGTTGGAAACTTTTTGAGTAGGAATCTGAATATATATCTGAAGGCTAGGAAACACGAAAAGATTCGCGTCTTGGCCGACTCCAAGATCGACACGATATCCGAAATGATCTCGATGGCATTGAAAGACGGTAGGATATCGGACAGAGAATACTTCACGATATTGGGCGAGAAAACGAAATACGACGCCATGAAAGAAGCCGTGAGAATCACGACTCGTCAGATCATCAAGGAAGAGATGAAGGATTCTCTCGTGGAAAAGGGGAGGAAAGAGGCCAGGGAGAAATTCGGTAATACGATAGAACTCAAGAGCAATGATTGAAATAATATATATAATAAGAATAGAATTTTTTAAAGAAAAAAAATATTAAATTTATATATAAAATTAAAAAAAAAATGAAATTATTTAATAACCCCCCCCCCCCCCCACCCCCAAAAAAAATGTATTGCGTAAAGTGTAAGAGAGTTACTGAGACGGGTAATTCCCGAGAAGTACGAACTAAAAACGACAGACAGATGCTTCGCGCAATTTGCAAGGTGTGTGGATCGATCAAGACTCAATTCGTCAAAAAAAGACGAAGGTGTCGCAAATAAAATGATCAATAGTCTACCTTTCGAGTTGCATCTGCCGGGTCACAGTTTCACGGCACCTGGAACGAAATTGAACAAGAGAATCAACGCCGATCTGACTCCTAAATCTTGGAGCAAACCTGTGAATAGGGTGGACGCGACTGCATATGATCACGATCTGTGCTACGCTAGACATCCCGACACCAAGACCCGCAACGACGTCTGTGATAAAAACATGTTGGTGAAATTGAGAGACATATCGAATCCGACCAAGAGAGAGAGGTTCGAACGTTCGCTGGTCGGCAAAGTGATCAGTACGAAACGTCGATTCGGATGGGGCGTTCATAAAAAAAGCGTCTTGGAAAAGAAGAAGCAATTATTGACAAGCGAATTAGCCGAGGAGTTACACAAGCCCATTGTGTGTAAATTTCGAAAGAGAAGGGTGTTCGTGAAGGGTCTTGGTTCGCCGACTTGGTCGACATGAGATCGTTTTCGAGGTGGAATGAGGGTGTCAAATATCTATTGATGGTCATCAACGTGTTTTCCAAATACGGTTGGATAAGAGCCTTGAAGAATAAATCGGGGCCTTGCGTCGCCGAGGCTCTGAAGAGCGTGTTCAACTCGTCTTCTCAAAAACCGAATAAATTGTGAGTGGACAAGGGGAAGGAATTCTACAACAAGGACGTTCGTCAGTTGGTCGACCTCTGTTCGAGCGAAAACAAAGAGAAAGCCCTCATCGTGGAAGGTTGGAATCGAACAATGAAGGAAAAGATGCACAGGAACTTCACGGCGAATTCGACCAAGAAATACATATACGCTCTGAATGGTCTGGTCGAAGATTACAACAACACACGACACAGATCGATCAAGATGGCCCCCGTGGAAGCTAGCGATCCTCAAAATGAAAAACGGGTCTACGCGAATCTATATCCCGAGAGATCTAAGATTAGGAAGGAGTCTAGACCACCGAAATTTGCGGTGGGTGATCGAGTGAGAATCTACACTTATAAGAAGCACTTCGAAAAGGGTTACACTCCTCGATTGACCACGGAAATCTTCACGATAATCAGAATATTTCACACCGATCCGGTGACTTAAAAAATCAAAGCTTTGGATGGCGAAGAGATCATCGGAAAGTTTTTCGAACAACAATTGCAGAAGACGGAGTTTTAATAATAAAAAAAATATATATATATTTACTCTCTTTAACATTTTCTTGTTTACACACAAATATATAAAGGAAAAAAATAATACTAATAAAAATAATAAAAACTATTTTTAGAAAAAGCAGACGAATTAATAAACAAAAAAATAAACCTTCAAAAATGGTAAATATACTAGATATCGCACAAGGCATACCGAAAGACGAAAGTATTGAGGAATACGGGGTTCACTAATACGAACCGATAATCAGAACGAGTTTGAACAATGCGGGAGAGATAAGAATCAATGTCGAAACCCAAGATCTATTCGTTCATCCTAGCGAGAGTTACATAGTGGTGCAGGGACGTCTCACCAAGGAAGATGGGAGCGAATACGCCGACGACGACACGGTCACTCTAGCCAATAAAAGCATCATGCATCTATTCAGTAATATAAGATACTTGCTATCTGGACAAGAGATAGAATCTCTGTTTCATCCCAGTCAGGCCACCACGATGTTCAGACTCTTGACGTATCCAGATGTTTTTTCGTAATCCAAGGGACTTAATCAGTTGTGGGTGAAAGACACCGTCGCAGGTATTGGCCCCGCCAACGCCAGCGCCGCCATGATATTCGACTATGTCGTCAAGACGTCCAAACCCAAAGGAACCTTTTCATTCAGGATACCTTTGAAACACATCTTCGGATTCGCGTACGATTACAACAAGATCATGTACGGATTCAAACACAATCTGGCGTTGATTCGAATGGGACACAACGACATGATAGTGAGACTGTCTGCGACCGATGCTGCTAAGTTAACTCTACACAAGATGTCGTGGTTCGTTCCACAGTGCAGCCTTCGACCGTGGAAAAAATGCGTCTCTACAAGATCATAGAATCTAAGAGTAAATTACCCGTGGGATTTAGAATGAGACAGTGTGACACGGCTAGCATTCCACCCTCCACCAATCACTTCGATTGGAGATTGACCATAAAATCTGCTTCCGAGAGACTGCACTTCGTCGTGATCGCGTTTCAGACCGACAAGGACTGGTCTCAAGAAAAGAATTCGTAACAGTTCGATCACTGCAATTTGAGAAACATGCAAGTGTTTCTGAACGCCAGGAGATATCCCGCAATCGATTACAACGCATTGAATGATTTCTGCAGAATGTACGGCGATGCTGCGGATTTTAGAAAGAAGTATCACGGTCTGGACGAATTGATGAGCAACCCTAATATATCTCCCGCTGAATACAAGTCGATGTATCCCATGTTCGTATTCGACGTCAGAAACAGAGTGAACGACTTAGGAGTAGCCTCTTAGACATTCAGATCAAGATGCAGTTCGATAGGAACGTGCCGAGAAAAACCTAAATAAAAATAAAAAATATTAATAATAAAAATTAAAAAAAAAAGTAATTACAAAAATAAAGAAAGGAAATATTTGAGAAGAAAGAGACGTGGTTTGATTAAAAATATTTCGCAAGATTCGCTAGCAATAATTCTAGACACTTTAGTCAGAACAGAACATTTGATATTGACCGATTATATGAGACGCGAAATCGAAAGTAAATTCTTGATAGAAGATAAGACCAGAAAACTTTTAGACATGTTAACGTATTTAGGACCAACTGCTTTTCGAGAATTTATAAAAGCTCTCCGAGATGCCAAAATAGATGTTGATACGTGTTTCGAGATAGGCGATCCAATTTCATGAGCTGAAACATTACAAGAAAAATTAATTAAAAAAAAAAAAAAAAAAAAAGTAATGAGATCTAGAGAGACTGAACATCTTTCTAGATCTCATTACTTTTTATTTTTTGTTGTTGTTTTTTTAGTTTTTTCTTTGTTTTCAATAATTACTCATTATTTTTAATTAATTATTTCCACACGTTCACTGTTTGTTCAGAGAATGTTGTTCGATCAGTAAACTCACCACGGAAGTAGCGGCTTCCGGATTATTGGTTTTCGTAATGAAATTAATCCTGTCTCCGGCATTCACTTTGAGAGGCGTGCCAAACGTGCTGACATTCGAGTGTTGATTCTCGGTCTTTTTGATGCTGTATCTCCTATCGCTCTCTACTCCGTTCACCATGAGATTGACGACCGCTCTGTTATTCAAATCCGTGGAAGTTAAAGACATTCGAATGATTTTGTCTCCCAAGGATATGGGATATCCCACCTGACTGTGTTGCGATCCGATACCTCTGTTTCTGTAAGACCATTCGGCTTTCCCCTTGTCTAAAGTGCCACTCTCCACGCCCCACTCGGTGATCAATTGCCTAGCGTATTTGACTTTCTCCACCACCGAAATCGGGGTGCAGGCGTCTGACATGTGCACGGCATCCGGTAGATTCGTGAGCGCATGTCTGCCCACATCTAGTTTACCTTCCACGATGTCGCCCTTTCTCAAGACTGAGTTGTCGTCCATGTCCTGAATTCCGGATCGTGATCGAGACAGAATAAATTCTGACCATTCATGTTGATGCCACCCTTCATGGTTCTTCTGGATTGTTTGTTCACGTAGAGATCATCCATTTGCAATTATATGTATTCTTGAGATCGCGTCACGGCAGAATCCACATAGCCCTTGTTGACTGTGGTGGAGTTCTCATCTGCGTCATCGATCTTCGACAGATTCAATATTTTGTTGAATCCCGCATTCAGATCCGATTTTATTTCTCGTCTGGCAGACTTTCTCTGTTCCAGATCTACGTAGTGTTTGGTCGCCATGTCCTTGGGATTTGTGGGAGTGGCCACGTTTGTTATCTTGTTAGAATTGGCGTTCAATTCTAATTGCATCGTTTTCTGAACGTATCTACTTCTCAGGTATTCGCTGAATTGTGCGTGAGAGTCGTCTGCATATTTCGTGGTCGTGGCATTGGTGGAATCTATGGGATTTGTGACGTTCATCAAACGTTTGGATTTCAAACCCAGATTGTCAGCCATGGCTTTATCCCCATACTTATCTTTCATGATTCGTTCCAAATCTGCGTTCCCACTGTTAACATATTTTTCTAGCTGCAGCATCTGCGAGACCTACTGGTTCAGAAAGATTGTAGAGCTTGTTATTGTTCATGTTCAAAGGTTCCTCTCAAGGTTCGTATCTCCAAAAGAAACGTTCGTCCAAGTTGACAACGTCATAACCATCGCCGACTTCGAGCGTCTTCCTCTTCTTTTTAGGTCGATTTTCATTGTCACTCCTTCCAAATTTATCGACTGGCATGTTGTTTGGGGGTTTTTGTTTTAAAAATATATTTCAATGCAGTTTTTTTTAAAATGAATTATTTTTCACTTATTTTATTTTTTTTGTTCTATTTGATTAAGTTTTTTTTTTAAAATAATTTTTACCTTTATATATATACTATAAAAAAATCTCTCTCTAATGTAAATCGTTGAGAATGTCTTGAAACCGATCTCCTTCCGACCATCTCTTGAGAACGTAGAGACACAGGTGACCGCAAAACACTTAATCCGGCAATTGCACTCATTCCGTGTTGTAATGAACCCCCGATTCGTCAAAATAGTTCTTTATTTCTTTTGGCGGTGAGATTCCATTGCTATCGAAATAATCATTCTTCTTCCTGTTCTTGAACCATGTCACCCAGTGAGTGCCTTCGTCCGATAAATCGTCCAGATTTAAAATTCCGCATTCTGATTGTTGTTGAGGTCTTCTCTTCGACAAGGCATCTCTGGAAAACACGCCTCGAAAATCTTTGATTTTCATGGGCTTCGCCGCATTCGACAGATCGATGTTGGATAGGGGTTCGTTAGGTAAGACGACACCTTTTACGGATATCTGTATTTTCTTATTCATAAATGTGTATTTTTTTTTTTATTATTTATTTTATCATAATTCACTAAATGATGTAATTTTTTTTTTTTCATTTTTTTCTTTTTCTTTTTAAACTAAATCTCTCGATGTCTCTATCGATTTCCATAATCTTGAATTCGTCTAATTCCTCTTGATTTTCTGGAATCCTCTCATCCTTAATCATATTCAAAACCCAATGTCCGAGCGCCAAAGTGCTTATTTTATCGTCTAACATGATTCTCTTATCATCGTCGGATGTCAGCAAAATCTTGATGATTATTTCGGTATACAAGTTGTGGTTATCACTTCGAATCGATTTCGTAGTCTTGTAAACCGGCTCACTTCCGAACAGACAATCTTTATACTCTCTGAAAGAGATCTTTATCTTCACCACACACACTTGAACCCCTTTGCACTTCTTGATTTCTTCGCCTTCTAGGTGATAAGCATACAGTTTGGGTCTCAAACCCACGAATTCGATGATTTGTTTACCACCACTCTCATCCTTAAATTTACCCAACACCTTCTTGTTGTCGTTCAATTGAATGTTGGATGGGATAATTGCTTGTGTCGAACCACGTCCGGAGATATATCTCGGTAGATGTCTTTTGTCTCTATCTCGTAAACCAAACTATCTGTGTCGGTGAACAGTAGTTTGGCTTTCTCACCGAATTTCCGTTTGACGTAATCGTAGTGAAACTCGTACATCAATTGCTTGCTGATATCTAAGATGATCGGTCTGAGATAATAGGGTTTGTCAAACTGCAGGTGCATCTTTTGCATGTGAATGGCCACTAGATTTTCATCGAATATGGTTCGGTGTCTGAAATTGGGTTTCGCCACTACTAATTTTTTAGTTCTTTTCTCAGATGTGACGAGTCGAATGTCAGTTCTCTTCCTGATGTTTTCCATTGATTTACCATACACGCATTTGTTCATGAGTTTGAAGAAATCGTTTTCGAAATCGTTCTCGGCTCGAATTCTGAGATTCATGTTGAGATCGATGCATTTTTTCATCCAAGGCTCTTCGTCGAATCGAATGACGCGATATATGTGGAGTAATGTCATCCTGTGATCGGCATATTGTTTCAAATTCTCACTGTAGATGACGTATTTACATTTGTTAAATAAATTGGGAATGAGTTTTTCGTCGTCTCCGTCGACCGGTTTCATTCGTTCGTGAGCCAGCGGATAATCGTTGTGCAGGTCGTGTAAC
Source organism: Pictodentalium vernedei (assembly GCA_031216915.1). Classification (NCBI taxonomy): domain Eukaryota; kingdom Metazoa; phylum Mollusca; class Scaphopoda; order Dentaliida; family Dentaliidae; genus Pictodentalium; species Pictodentalium vernedei. The sequence goes on along the minus strand of CM062297.1, from coordinate 507,332,547 downwards.
TCTTCCGGATAGTTCAAATCGACTTCTAAAATGCAAGGATAGTCTCTCCAGTTTTGCATCTCTTCTGGTTCCATCACCCATTTGAAATTTCCAATCGGTAAAGGATGACTCATGGCCCAACTGTACAGATTATTAGCATCCCAATACTGTATGTATTTATTCAATCATTCCGAATCAAAATCTTCTTTCATGTAGGGATTGTTGGCTTCAGCATATCTGTGGGAGATCATCGAGACGCCACCTCTCACGACCTTTTCGAACATGAGCAACATGTTGATGTTGGATAATAATTCCAATTGGACTTCTGTGGTCTCCAACAGAGCGTGCCATGCCAGGCTGGGTGCATTGAAATACCAAGCCGGATCCAGATTGTAATTTCGATGACAGACGACTCGAAAATTTTTGAACACGTCTGCCAGGAGTAGAACGTCAGTCTTCAGATAGTGATAATCTCTCATGGTATTCATATCGAATGATTTCCACACGTTTTTGGCGTGATCGTAGTCATTGTCAGAAATGTTGGATTCATATAATTTCGAATAAAAATCTTCTTTTGAAGGTGCGCGGTGTCGTAGAATCTCTTTAGATCGTTCATGTAATTGTAAGGATAGACTCCTTTCCTCAACATGATGTCTACTTGTTTCCCGAAGTGTTTGCTCATGATTTTAAATTTATCCTTGCTCATGTTATTGACTAATTTTTCCAGACTGGTCGACATGAATTTAAAACTGTCGATGAAACGTATATCTCTACAAATGGATTTCGTTTCTTCTTCTGATGTCTCTTCATTGATTACTCTTTTCTTCTTCTCCACGACCTTCCATTTCGTGAAGGAAATGTATCTTTCTTCACTGTTCCCGATGCAGTTTAATTCTTCGTGGGAGGTGCCGAGATTTTTCCCGAACAGATGCCTATTGTAACCCGAGAGATTGTGAAATATCACTGGATAGAAAGTGGCGTCTTAAATTACCCTTGCTGCGGACCGGACCACGATACAGACACGTGTAATGGTCGTGGTCTCTGATCTTCTTATTTTCCTGCGCATTCTTGTCAAACGATTGTCTGCATATGTGAAATTCGGCGGCTCTGTTATTTTTGTCCTGTTGCTCTCGCGTGATGATCATTTCTGCAAGAGTTTTGAATTTGTTGTATAAAATTTGAATTTTCGATTCTAACTCTTCCACGAATCTTTGAGCTTCGTCGTCGTCTTCGCGCCGTTTCATGTAGGTGAAGGTGAAGGGACCCATGTGGTGTTGTGAGTCGAAAGCATTACCCTTGCTGTGGACCGGACCATGGTACAGACCCGTGTAATGATCGTGGTCTCTGATCTTCTTATTTTCCTGTGCATTCTTGTCGAACGATTGTCTGCATATGTGAAATTTGGTGGCTCTGTTATTTTTGTCCTGTTGCTCTCGCGTGATGATCATTTTTGCCAGAGTTTTGAATTTGTTGTATAAAATTTGAATTTTCGATTCTAACTCTTCCACGAATCTTTGAGCTACGTCGTCGTCTTCGCGCCGTTTCATGTAGGTGAAGGTGAAGGGACCCATGTCATGTTGCGAGTCGAAAGCATTACCCTTGCTGTGGACCGGACCACGATACAGACCCGTGTAATGATCATGGTCTCTGATCTTCTTATTTTCCTGCGCATTCTTGTCGAACGATTGTCTGCATATGTGAAATTCGGCGGCTCTGTTATTTTTGTCCCGTTGCTCTCACGTGATGATCATTTTTGCCAGAGTTTTGAATTTGTTGTATAAAATTTGAATTTTCGATTCTAGCTCTTCCACGCATCTTTGAGCTACGTCGTCGTCTTAACGCCGTTTCATGTAGATGAAGGTGAAGGGACCCATGTCATGTTGCGAATCGAAAGCACATTTCACATACAAGCAATAGCCCGAAGGCATGTGTTTTTGATATCTTTTTGTGTAATTTCGAAGACTGTTGGGTTGGCAGGAACTCATTTTCACAGTGAAGCATTCGAAATCAGCGTACATGACGAATGGTACTTTTAACCTTCTATTGTGACTGCGATAGTTCATGATGGTATTGGGTTTGGGCATTTCGATGGTGATGCCTTGATTTTCGTTGCAATATTCCTGATGTTTCGCTAATGATTTTTCGCTCTGAAACGTGTTCATGCAGTTGCAACATAAATATATCATACTTTTATGTTTATTATTCTGTCTTAACAGTAATCGACTCGGATTTTTAACCCCACAATAATGACGACTTTCACCGTTCAAAATTAATAACAAAATTATCGTCTTTTCTCTTCCAAGATACGAAGTCTGTCTGAGAGGAAAGATCATTCATTTTTCTTCATCGTATCCCAAGATACGATGGGATTTTGAGCTTCGAAAAGTCTGATGTCTTTTAACGGCGTTAGAAAAGTCACTCTGGATCAATTGAGATTTTTACAAGTCTCCTCGTAACGAGAAACTCTCTCGGGGTTGATTTTGATGGGATATAAAGTAGAGGTGACTGCCCAATTAAAACACAGATCATCTTTATTTCTCACGTTGACCACAGCGTTTTTTTAGCTAGGAACTATGGTAATTTCACGTAGGAAGATGCTTTCAACGGATCGTTTTTGGTCACATAAATTTCGAGATTCAACACCTCTTCGAACGTCCAATTACTACCTCCATGTTGATAATTCGTGAGAGACGTCAACATCTCGTCTTTTATTGTTTTGAAAACGTCCAATAAATCGGAACCTTGAAATACAGACTGGACGCCAGATCTGAAATATGCATCTCTCACGATGCTCTCGGCAGAGTTCACATTGATTTTTTTTGTCATGCAATGGAGCATCATTGCAACTTTTTTGATGAAGGGAACCACGTCAAAAGTTTTAAAAACGCCTTTGATCGCACTCTCCCATTCTATGGGACTCGGTTGGAATGCTTTCTTGAAGGTTCGTCCTACACATTCTTCTCCTTTCCCTTCGTTGATTGCTCATTGAATTTTGTTCAATATATGTTGTTCATTTCGATTCTGAACCGCATCACTCGTTTTCATTTTTTTTTTAAACTTGCAGTTGTTCTTCAACGGCTTTTCGTTTGGTCGTCTTCTTATTTTTCGCAACCAGAACGTTTTTTTTTTTTGACATCGGCATTTTTCGCAACTGGAACGTTTCCTTTTCATCGAACAAACTATGTAACTCCTTGCATATGATCTGTTTAAGTTTTAAATTATTCTCCACTACTACTGCGTTTCATTTTCTGTCATCAGGTGTTAGTGACATCAGCTTATTTTTCGCAATTCAAGTTTATTTTAGTTTGTTCACTTTCGATCTTTCGATTTCCTTTCCATCACCTCACGAATCATACTCCTGTATGGCCTTAATTTTTTTTGATTTGGTTCTGTGATTTCTGAAATTTGGAATTTTTAATTCTTTACAAATCTCGTTTAACCAGGGTATGGTATACTTATCTAAATTTTCCATTTTTTTTTCATTTGTTTGCTTTATTTGTAAGAATATATTGGAATTTTTTGTTAAATAATAATTTTTTGTAAAATTTTTTTAAAATAGTCTTTTATATATTTGTTTTTAATTCCCCTCAAAAAAAAAAAAAAATTCAGATTGATTGATTTTTATTTCCTTACCGTGGAAAGAATTGAATTAATACGCCAAAAATGAAGGAAATTAAAAAATTTAACTTTTGTATATATATAGAGAGAAAAACTTTCACAAAAAATATTCACATTAAAGAAAAATTAAATTTAAAAAACTTTTTGTATATATATAGAGAGAAAATCTTTTTACACAATTTATTATTTAACAAAAAAACACAAAATTCAAAATATATCATTATTTGCAATAATTCATAAAACAAAAAAATAATCAACTATGAGAACAACACCTAAAAGATGCAAACTGAAATTGAAATGAGTCGAAACATGCAAGAAAATCGTTTGTAAAATTTATAGATTACAATGACACGATGCTATCGAATTTAACAGAGTCAAGACGAAGGGCTTACAGCACAAATACGACAAATATAGCATGCCTTTGAAATTGGACGAAGCCATGCTCGATTTGTTTTATGAGTACTAAAGCAATCTCTACAGAATATTTTCGTTGCCGAAGACAAAGAATTTGATAAGAGCGATTTGTCATTACCCTACAGAAGTTACATATACCCAAAAATCTCTCTTGAACTCGTAGACAAATTGGGTGGTGAGAGCGCATTGGCCGAAGTAAAAAAACTCGCAAAAGTAACGATAAAAATTCAACACATATGCGAAAAAGGAGAAGACACGACCATTAACATGCTAATAACGGATTTGGAAATATAAAAAGACAATAGCGAGAGCGATTATTGAAGAAGAAGGGGAAAAAAGTAATGAGATCTAGAGAGACTGAACATCTTTCTAAATCTCATTACTTTTTATTTTTTTTTTTGTTTCCTTCTTCTTCTTCTTCTTCACTATCGCTCATATATATTGTAATAACGTTTCCCTTTTTCTTCACTTTCATTATTGATTCTTCTTTTCTTTTTTTTGTTGATATATTACGTTTTTTTTATAATAACACATTTCATTCCCTTTATCATATTTATGAACGAATGTGGTGCATCTTTTGGCAACACTCACATCATTATTCTCTTCAAAAGGTGGTGGTGAAAACAACTCACTCTTCTTCCCCTATTTTTTTCACTTTTTTTCCAGTTCTTTCCTGAAATATCCATCATTATCATTCAAAAAGGTCTCGTAATAAACGGCGAATTCGGACCAAACAGCAAACCCTTACCGAGTCGTTCCACATTCTGTCCTCTCTTCAGATAGAGAGCGTTTTCACTGAAAATGTTGTCACCTCTCACGGATTTTAAGTACAATCCTTTACCGCCGTCTATGTCGACGCGACACACGACTCCCACCTTCTTCAAAAACAGTCCGCCACCCATTAATTTCTGAACTCCCGAAGTCGCGAGTCCTGAGGCAGCTCCCACGCCGAGAGCCGGCAATTGGGTCTTCACGAGAAAAACAATGCTTTTCCAGCGAGTTCTGCCAATAGCGGTAGGATACTGCCTTTCATTCTCATATTGTATCTCAATTGAGCGGGACTCAATCTCACCGTCGACCCTCTTCCATCACGAATTGCTTTCGCCATCCTTTTGATTTGAGTTCTGGTCCAGGCAATCAAATTGCAACCGCCACTCACCAGATCTTCGTGAGTGAATCTGAATCTCACCGCCTCGCCTCGAGTTCTTAACACTCTCCAAAATTTGTCCCTCTGTCCTTCGGATATGTTCACGTTTTTAACCACATATCGAGTCATATTTCTTTTTCTTTTAAATTTATTTTGTTCGATTGTTTTTTTTGTTTTAATAAATAATTATATATTAAATAATTTTTGTAAATTAATATTGCATTTCTTTTATTTTCTTATTTATATATATATACGCAATATTTTTTTATGCTTTTATATTTCTCTTATGTAAAATCGTATCATCACCCTCTCTCCACGAAGATCTAACAGCTCACCATTTTGATCCATCAACGTAGTTTTGAGACTATACAACGTGTCTAAAATCACGGGTAGATCTAACAGCTCACCATTTTGATCCATCAACGTAGTTTTGAGACTATACAACGTGTCTAAAATCACGGGTAGATAAACTAAATTTCGAGGTCATTCCATGATCTTATAACCCGGTGACATGTTTGGAAAGAAGGAATAGATCGTCGGTTGCGTGCTACCATTCATGTAGCTTCCAGCAATCACGTCCACGTTCACCAGACTGCTTTTGTCGGCAAGAATGTCAACTGTATTTTCGACGTCACATGGCCTCGATACATCTTTCAATCGAATCCCAACATCTTACCGACTGAATCGTCCGTGTTGAAATCCACCTGAAAATTATCTTCCAAATCCAACATCGTCTGTAGGGTATTAGGGTTGGGAGCGAGTCTGATCTTGTTGCTTCCCTTTCTATCCATCTTCATTCGTGTCTGAATGTAATTGTTCAAATCGTCTATGTCGTAACTTCCTTTGGGAATTCGAATCTCCAACCAATCCATTCCATCGGAATACTTGACTGAGTTATTCTTTTCGGTGACGTTGGGAAACGAATAATAAGTCTCCAGATTCACCAACACCATCACATATATTTTCTCCCTATTCAATTCGATGGAATGTTTGAATTTTATTGTGAATCGAGTCGAATTGCCACTCACCACAATTTGAATGGACTGTTTTGGAGCCGTATTCTCGACTATCCGTTCTAACAATTCTCCTTGTTCAAACATTATTTTTTATTTTTATTATTTTTAAAACTAAATTATTGATGATTTATTATTATTTTTAATTTTTGTTTTCACTCTATATTTTATCATCATCAGAAACATAAAACTTGTCAAATCCGCTCCGATATTTTCTGCGATTAAATTCACTAGACAAATCGATCACAACGAAATTGTGAAGTCCTCCATCCCAAACCCTCTTGCAGAATCTCCTGAATTCTTCTCTGCTCATGTCGTTTGTGACGTGATCTCCGTAGATGTGATTGAGATTCTTGAGGTCCTGAAGAAAGAGACACAGGAAATTAGCGTTCTCCCTTATCATCTGTCTGGGCAGTCGAAAATAATTCTGAGATAGGTAGAAACAGTCCACGTTGCTGTGACGACCCCTAACGTAATACGATTCGCATCGGTTCTGTCTCTCCAAAAGCAGATCGGCGAAAATCATGAGATTCTTATTTTCCGATTTCAATTCCCTGGAACGGTGCTCGCGTTCTCGTAAAATCGACACTCGACATTCGAAGACGCATTTCTCTTCATCAATTCCATCACCGTACTGTCCAAAATGATTGAAAGAGAAGCTCCGCTTTTGTCGAATTCCTCCCTACTGTCGAAGATTCTGGCTATGACGTCCTTGGGCAATCTACGATCCATGCACTCTCGAAGCAATCTGTATTCAGGTTGAAACAGGCTCTGGCCGAACACGAATAATCTGTCATAATCCAACCAGCTGGGTTGCGACAATAAATTCATCAACAGATTGATCTTTCCACAATTCGATTTTCCCACTATCAAGCCCCATATGCTCTTGGGAAAGAACTCGTTATTCGACCTCTTGGTCGCGGCATCGTTCCAAGATATATCTTTGATGTTCATTTTTAAAAAATTTTTTTTTTAAGATTTTCAAACTCAATTTTTTTATGTTTTTCAAACTCGGTTTATAAATATTTATTATTATTTATTTATATTACACCGTAGCAGGTTCTCTTCAATCCAGATCCACTCGTAATTTTGGCTAGATCTTGATGGGAACCACAGCATCCTTAAAATCTTTCCAACTTTTTGGTGATCGCTCTAATGAAGCATGCTTCACCGGTGGACTGATCAATTTATCGATCAACGCATCCGCCACCCTCTTGCCAGCCACCAAAGTGATCCTTCCACTAGCTTCGCAAGCGGCTTTCTTACCAGCATCCAAAACTGTCTTCTTACCGACCTCAAGTGCAGTTGGTGCGAGTTTTCTGCCTGCATCGCTCGTGAACACTCGCATTATAGAATCAACGATACCAGAACCACCTTGGACGTAAGTTCTGATGTATCCCCTGTTCTTTATCACCAACATATTTTATTTTATATATATTCTGTTTTTTCGCTCATAAATGGTTTTTTTTTTGTTTAAATACTTTTATTATTTTTAGTGTAGATTTACTTTTATTTATCTATTTTGTTTTTTTCTCTCTACTTACTATATATCAATCCTTCAATTCGTTCATCAACCTTTTATAATCTCGTCTATCCAAGACCTTCTGCCTCAACAATTTGTCGCATATACTCACTATCTGATTATCCACTCCAGCATTACCAGTGGGCTGACTAGCCATCAACAATTTCAATCTCTCAAACAGAGCATCAGAATCGCGCAGAAGTAAGGCGGTTGTCACTCCCTTTCCCATCACCGATTCAATGAATTTCTTATTCATATCCCATACGTGTTTCACCACCTTCGTCCACTTGTAATCTCTATTAGCCTTGGGTCACGTCTCTGTGGCGCCGTTATTCCTCTTCATGGCGTGGGTCTGAACCAGAATGTTGCCGTAATTGTTGAAATCCTGATCCGTGTAATCTCCAGGCTTGTCGAAAGGGACCAATTTGCGCAGATCAGGAGTTAATTCATACCTATTAGAATCGACTATTATATCCTCATCATCCTCTCGCATTTCAGTGTTGCCCACGAAAGTCCTACCGCTCGAATCCCTGTAAAGTCCATGCAACAGATCTCTCTTATCACCATCGTCGGACGACACGACGCTACTAGTGGTAATAGTCGAAGCTGTATCATCACTCTCGCTCACATCGGTTTCGATTCTCATGGGAATGTAATCCGGCGGAGATCTTTGAACAGAAAACTGCATTGTAAAACTACCAGGCAACGAACCCGTTCCCAAAGAACTCTCCTTTATGGGTTTCAGTTCCTCGACGATCTCTTTCTTGCTTCATTCCTGAACCTCCGGCATGGGTTTGAATAGTTTGGTGGTCTCTTGTCTTAATTCCATCTCTCCCAATTGTCTGCTTCTGTCTGCGGATTGAATGCTTTTCTTGACTCATTCATATTCGTTGGGGAGTTCGTCCCTTCGCTTGGAATCTTTGATGTGTAAAAACATTTTTTCTCTCGATTATTAATATTTCTTTTTAGAGTGTGGTAACATCGATTATTTATTATTCTCAATATTAATGTGATTATTTTTATGTTTTTAAATAAATAAAATTTTATGTCTTTAATATATATAACTAAAACCAGTTGGAAAGTAAAAAAAAAAAAATTACAAATGAAACGTCGATAATACATCACTTCAAATGCATTAAATCACATCAACGGTTTTTTCCCACAATGAGTTAATCTCAAATAAACATCGATAATGCACTGCTTCAAACACGTTAAATCACATCGGTAGTTATTTTCCCCACACTGAGAACAACTTGAAGTTAATCTCAAAATAAAAACATTGAAAATGCATCACTTCAAATGAGTTAAATCACATCAGCGGTTATTTCCCACAATGAGAAACTCAAAAGTTAATCTCAAATAAACATCAATAATGCAGTGCTTTCAAAACGCATTAAATCATATCAGTGGTTATTTTCTCCATGGTGAGAACAATTTGGAGTTAATCTCAAAATAAAAACATCGATAATGCATCCCTTCAAACATGTTAAATCACATCAGTGGTTATTTTCTCCACGGTGAGAAACTCAAAAGTTAATCTCAAATAAACATCAATAATGCAGCGCTTTCAAAATGCGATAAATCACATCGGTGGTTATTTTCTCCACGGTGAGAACAACTTGGAGTTAATCTTAAAACAAAACATCGATTATGCATCGCTTCAAACATGTTAAATCACATCAGCGGTTATTTTTGCCACAGTGAGAACAACTTGGAGTTAATCTTTGAAGTGCTCGGCTTTCATCCTTAAAATAGTTTTTTTCTTCAGTTAAACAAACTTAATATCGTTAAAAAACAGAATTGGGTTTGAATTATTGATGCACAGTTTTATGATTAAACATATTTCCAATCTTTAATAGTAAATAGTTTATTCAAAGCAAAAACAACACTTACAAAGAGAAAACAGATAGATTTACACAAAGAGCGTCTCACTTCACTTCGAGAAACACCAACAAAACGTTTTTGAAAACAGACCATTATCATATCCAATTCAGACACACTTCGCCCATTTCACCTATTGAATGAAACTCATTTTACATCTGCATCATTAAACGATTTAAGTAGAAATGAAAGAAACTTGACAAAACTGATTTGTTTAGAATTATCTTAAACTCCCCACAATTTTCACCATTGACTTATTGAATGAAAAACCCTTTATTTTATACCTGCATCGTAAAACGACTAAGTGGACTTATTGAATGAAAAACCTTTCATTTTATACCTGCATCGTAAAACGACTAAGTGGAAATAAAAGAAACTCGACAAAACTGATTTGTTACAATTCATCTCAAAACTCATAACGATTTATTTTTTTTCATCTGTTCCTCCACTAGAAATCTTCAGCGTTTTCGTCCAAGATCGATCGCACACTGTCTAGACCACGATGACAAACGTAGAGAGAAAATTTTCTTTGACTCTAATTTTTTTTCTTAATCTTTCGCATTTCTATATCCTGGAAAACCGTTGCGTTCGCCAACGGTCGATCGAAAAGGCTAACTCACGACGGCAAACGATCGAGCATTTCCAAACTCTGATTTCTTCTGAGTTGGAATCCGCAACCGCCCGTCACCGGCTGGACCGCACCCACCACGCTGTAGAACGCGACGATGAACGTTGGGAAAATTTTCGTCGATTCTGATTTTTTCGACAGTTTAATGCTAAGTTGGAAGCCGCACCACGCTGCACCGCGTTCGCCAACGATTGATTGAAACGTCTAACTCACGATGGCGAACGTTGTGGCGATTTTAGAGTCAATTTTCTTCTGCGTGGACTGAGTTGGAATCTGCACTCATTCACCAACAGTTGATTGAAACGTCCAACTCATAGTGACAGCGATTTGCGGATTCCAACTCAGATGTACAAAAACATGTTTTTGTACATTTTGTGTACATTTTAACTCTGAACTCTATGGGTACATGTATGTGTACGTGTACATGTACAAGTGAAAAAAGTGAGTTGGTATCCGCCTCTATCACCTACTCAGCAGCGTTCAGATTTTAACCCTATTAGATAGGTAAACCAAGAGGCTTCACAGACAGACACTAACTCTTCAATGATAAGTCAGACAGGATGATAAATGATATCCTTCTAGAAGCGTCAGCAGTCAGACATTAACTCGTCAGTGATAGGTCAGACATGATGATAACTGACAGCCTTCTGCGGGCGTCAGAAATCAGACACTAATCCTTAAGAAAAGGGAGACAGGTTGATAACTGACAGCCTACTACAATCAAATATTAACCCTTTGAAGACAGGATGATAACTGGTTGTCTACTGCAAGCACCAGCAGTCAGACATTATTCTTCAATCATAGGTAAGAGGGGATGATACCCGAGAGCCTATTACAAGAGTCACCCATAGGATATTAACTCTTTAATGAATGATAATACAGGATGGTAACTGATAGCCCACTACAAGCCTCATCCGTCGGATATTAACCCTTCAAATGAATGTTAAGAAGGATAATAACTGTTTTTACTACAAGCCTCATCCATCAGATATTAACCCTTCAATGAATGGTAAGACAGGGTGAAAACTGATAGCCTGCTACAAGCTCCATCCGACAGATATTATCCCATCAATGAATGGTAAGACAGGATGATAACTGATAGCCTACTACAAGCCTCATCGCTCGGATATTAACTCTTCTATGAATGGTCAGACAGGCTGATAACCAATAGCCTACTACAAGCCTCATCCATCAGATATTAACCCTACAATGATTGGTAAGACAGGATGATAACTGATAGCCTACTACAAGCCTCAGCCGTCCGATATTAACCCTTCAATGAATAGTAAGACAGGATGATAACTGATAGCCTACTGCAAGTCTCATCCATCAAATATTAACCCTTCAATGAATGGTAAGACAGGGTGATAACTGATAGCCAACTACAAGCCTCATTCGGCAGATATTAACCCTTCAATGAAATTAAGGCAGGATGATAACTGATAGCCTGCTACAAGCCCCATCCGACAGATATTATTCCATCAATGAATGGTAAGACAGGATGATAACTGATAGCCTACTACAAGCCTCATCGCTCGGATATTAACTCTTCTATGAATGGTCAGACAGGCTGATAACCAATAGCCTACTACAAGCCTCATCCATCAGATATTAACCCTACAATGATTGGTAAGACAGGATGATAACTGATAGCCTACTACAAGCCTCAGCCGTCCGATACTAACCCTTCAATGAATAGTAAGACAGGATGATAACTGTTAGCCTACTGCAAGTCTCATCCATCAAATATTAACCCTTCAATGAATGGTAAGACAGGGTGATAACTGATAGCCAACTACAAGCCTCATTCGGCAGATATTAACCCTGCAATGAGTGGTAAGGCAGGATGATAACTGATAGCCTACTACTAGCCTCAGCCGCCCGATATTAACCCTTCAATGAATGGTAAGACAGGATGATAACAGATAGCCTACTACAAGTCTCATCCATCAGATATTAACCCTTCAGTGAATGGTAAGACAGGATGATAACTGATAGCCTACTACAAGCCTCAGCCGTCAGATATTAACCCCACAATGAATGATAAGACAGGGTGATAACTGATAGCCTTCTACAGGCCTCGGCTGTCAGATATTAACCCCACAATGAATGATAAGACAGGATGACAACTGATAGCCTACTACAAGCCTCAGCCGTCAGATATTAACCCCACAATGAACGATAAGACAGGATGATAACTGATAGCCTACTACAAGCCTAAGCCGTCAGATATTAACCTCTCAATGAATGTAAGACAGCATGATAACTGATAGCCTCACAAGTCAGACATTAACCCTTCATTGAAAGATAAATGAGGAGGGTAACTGACTGTGTTGTACAAGCGTCAACAGTCTCTCATTAACCCTTCAATAATTGGAAAAGCAGTCTGACAGCCTAGTACAAGAATCATTATTCACGCATGAGCCCTTAGATGATAGGTAAGCACGGATAATAACTAACAGTCTTCCGCAAGCGTCAACAGTCGGATATCCTACAAGTGTTAACAAGCAGGCATTAACCATTCAATGATAGACACTCCTGGATGATAACTGACAGCTCTCTACAAGCGTTGACTGTCAGACATTAACCTTTCAATAAAAGATAATCCAGGATTAGGACCGAAGCCCCCAACAAAAGTCAACAGAAATTAACCATTCAATGATAGATAAGCCTGGATGATATCTGACAGCCTTCTTTCTCTTTCTGTATGCACCAACAGTCAGAAATTAACCATTCAATGATACGTCAGGCGGGATTATAGCTGACAACCCACTACTAGTGTCAACAGTCAGACATTAACACTTTAATGACCGGTATACCAAAATTATAACGGACAACCAACTACAAGCGCCAGCTTAAATCACCGGTGTGTAATTAAGTGTGTGCGTGTGTCTGTGAGGAGTGTGTGCACTCTAACATGAGTTGGGCTAAAAATCGATCCAAATGAACACAGCTGATTTGGATTGCTTTTTAACCCAACATATTTTAAAATGTGTGATAAAGGGGAGGCTGAGGGTATGTGTGGAGGGGCGGAGTATGCTGGTGGTGAGTGTGGACGGAATTTATAACATTTCCCATCAATTTCTTCAGTCGGGACATTTTTGTATGGATTGTCGCCCTTTGATTTCGATTCTCTCTCACGTGTTATCATGTATTTTCGTTTGAGACAAGATTTGGTATCACCAACACAGTCGGCCATACAAATGGAGGGCATTGGGGGCACGTGGTACCCCATTTGGGCTGTTGGGTGCCCATGATGTCCAATTTACGTTGTAATTATAGGATAGAAGAATAGAGTTTTATATACGAGGACGAAAGAATGATAGATGATAGGCTGATTACAGACACTTGAAGGTTATTATTTGGTCAGTTTCATATCGGCCGAGATATTAGCTCGAGATTACTTCACATTAGCCTGAAACCGCAGGTTTACTAACCAAGTGAGGTTATTACTTGGTTATTTTCACATCGGCCGAGATATCAGCCCGAGATTACTTCATAACAGCCTGAGACCAAATGCCAACTAACCAAGTGCGGCTATTACTCGATTAGTTTCATATCGGCCGAGATATCAGCCCGAGATTACTTCATAACAGCCTGCGATCGAAGATCGAAGGCTGAAGTGAAGTTAGCCATCGCTGATATCTTGGCCGTTATGAAACTAACCAAGTGAGGTCATTATTTGGTTAGTTTCATCTCCTGATGAGATATCACCAGCCCGAGATTACTTCATATCGGCCTGAGACCGAAGATCAAAAGCAGATGAGAAATTAGCGAACGCTGATATCTCGGCCGATATGAAACTAACCAAGTGAGGTCATTATTTGGTTAGTTTCATCTCCTGATGAGATATCACCAGCCCGAGATTACTTCATATCGGCCTGAGACCGAAGATCAAAAGCAGATGAGAAATTAGCGAACGCTGATATCTTAGCCGTTATGAAACTAACCAAGTGAGGTCATTATTTGGTTAGTTTCATCTCCTGATGAAATATCACCAGCCCGAGATTACTTCATATCGGCCTGAGACCGAAGATCAAAAGCAGATGAGAAATTAGCGAACGCTGATATCTCGGCCGATATGAAACTAACCAAGTGAGGTTATTATTTGGTTAGTTTCATCTCGGCTGAGATATCAGCCCGAGATTACTTCATATCGGCCTGTTATTATTTATTATTGATTTATTAACGACATATTAACAGCCAAGGTCATATCGTGTCGGTGACAGTTTTATGGGTGTAGGAAGCGGGAGTACCCGGGGAGAACCACCGAGCAACGACGAGCAGCTGCCAGCTCCCCAACATTGTAACTCCGCACTTCAGCATAGGCAGGATTAGATTGGTTAAAGACATCCACACCCTTGACGTGCAGTACGCCTTAGTACACGGCGTGATCGTGCCACCATGTGGACAATCGGGGTGAAATACCTTGCCCAAGGACACAGCGCGGGCATATCGGTCTTAGACCGAAGATCAAAATCAGATGTGAAATTAGCGAGAGCTGATATCTCGGCCGATATGAAACTAACCAAATGAGGTTATTACTTGGTAAGTTTCATATCGTCCGAGATATCAGCCCGAGATTAAGCCTACTTCATATCAGCCGGAGAACGAAGTTACCCAGGGTTGATAATAACAATCAGCGATCGATGTTCAGATGTGCCGGTTGACACACGCTGATATTTCGGCCGATATGAAACTAACCAGATAATGCCATCTTTATTTATTGCACAATATCAAATAATTACAAAAGATCTGTTACAGTTTTCAAACAGTTTTATTGTTTCATTCTTTCCACAAAGATTGAACTTTCCTCCCCCCCCCCCCCCCTTCAACTATCCGAACGTCGCGGCTTCCCCAGTGGGGAATCCGCTACTCTTGGGTAGCTGAACTATCGCCTCTCTCACTTCAACGAAACTCATGAACTCTGTTTTAGTTTGCGTTGTATTTTGTGTACAACTGTCTCCTTTTTTCTCTTCATCAACCTGATTGTTATTGCCACGATTACATACAAAAAAGTCTCCCCTTTGCCAGTAGCGTCAATATTTTACCGTCTGAATGCTTTCGACGAATAAATATGAACGTTTTCGTCTTAAACGAAATGGGATGGGAGAAACTCTAACCTGGTTAATATCGGCCGAGATCGATGGCATATCAGCCGAGTCTGAAGTCATATCAGCCGAGAGCAATAATGGGCAATTGTGGGAAAGAAAATCATATCTGATATTAAATACTTAGGTATAAATATCGGCTTGTTATCTCTGATCACAAGACTTCCAGAAAGGAGAGAACAATGGGAGATGATGTATCATGGAAGACAGTGTTCCATTGTTATCGGCCAATCAGTCATTATGTCTCTTATGAAAAGAGTCCTGGAAAGGGACAACAGTGATAGACGAACCAGCATGGCAATCCACAGCCAAGAAAAATCATTAACTGATAAAACTATACTCGTTACCACGGGAGTCTTACACAAGACACCATGGATGTAGCTAGGGTGTCTTCAATGTGGGGGGACGTGATCAGTTTGATTTCTAACTGGGACTGGGAGTCCCACAACGATATGCCGTAAGCATGTCCCGGTGGTCGCAGCCCGTGTTGGGAGGGAGTTCGAGTGAGTGTCTCCCTTTCGATGGAGTTGGGGTCCGCCCCCCACCCCCAGAAATCTTTTTAATTTTTTTACCTCTGAGATGGATTCTGCCTTAAATCTAGTCACTTTATTCACAAGAAAATTCATTTCCTCAAGTGGCGCCATGACTTTTGACCACAATTACCCCGATCTTCACATCAACTACTTAACCCTTTATCCAAAGAATCGGCCACATTCGCCCGCGTAATAAGCAAATTCAGCAGTTGAAAAAATATTATTTTTCAAACAATTTCAACAAAACCATATCATGTGACCCCTCGTTGGAACGAGCTCGTCATTTATGTCATGTATTTAGACCGAATTTCCGATAACAAGTTTTGAGTGTCAAAATGGTAGAAATTTAGTTGCCTGATCTAAAAAACTTCATTGGTCTGTGGGAATATTTGAGTCTTGTCCTGCATCCCTTCCCCAACATACACCGCCGAAAAACTTTCTTCACCAATGGATGAATCAGTGGCGTAAGAACCGGGGGTGGTGGTGGTGGTGGGGGGGGGGGGGGGTTAAGGGGGTATTTACCCCCCCCCCCCCCACCCCCGAAAAAAAAACTTTCCAAAACTTTGTGAATCATATCTAGTATCTACACGAACATAACCACATACATCTGCATATTCTACATCAGACAGGCGCACATAAAAACTATGATCTACACCATTTGCAGTGCATAGAAAAGTTGGTAGCCGATTCACTGACTGATTTGACGCTTAACAGGTTAACAACTTCCTCTCTGACATACACCCTCCTTTAACCCTTTACCCAACGTAACGGCCAAAACCGGCCAGCGCTATTCTCAAAAATCGCCAATGAATTTTCATGATTTTTTACATTTTTTTTTGTCTCAAAAACATAGGTTATGACCCCCTCATTGGAACGAGCTCGTTCCAATGAGGTGTCATAAACTATGTTTTGGAGACAAAAAATGAAAAAAGTTAGTTATTCAAGAAATTCTTTTGCAAGTGTCGTCTGCTTTTCATGTTAGGTAAAGGGAAAAAACACCAAAAATTAACAGCAACGATCTTTTCACTTGAGAAGCGAGGAAATGAGCTCTCAGTAGTTCACATTTTACAAATTTTCCTGGTATCCCCCTCCCACACTCTCCCCCGGGTTCGGCTACGCAGAGAGGTGGCCGTGCTGTCTCCTACAAGCTCCCGTTTACAATACCTCCCAATATTATAAGCTTCCTATACTCCCTTAGGATGAATATGAGTTAAACTAGAATGGTTTGATTTATCTCGAATATTTTATAATTTTTTTTCCCTTCGTCCCCAAAGGTTTGTTTGTTCAATTTACACTTTCGAGATTTTCGTCGCGCTTCACGAATCAAATGTACGAAAGAGCATTACGAGTTGTTGAAGTCGTTATAACGAGTTGTGAAGTGGTTATAACGAGTTGTGAAGTCGTTATAACGAGATGACAAGTCGTTATAACGAGTTGCCGAAGTCGTTATAACGAGTTGTCGGAGTCGTTATAACGAGCTGTGAAGTCGTTATCAGTAATAACGAGTTGTGAAGTCGTTATAACGAGTTGTGAAGTCATTATAACGAGATGACAAGTCGTTATAACGAGTTGTGAAGTCGTTATAACGAGTTGTGAAGTCGTTATAACGAGTCACATATTTTTGCACAATCTTGACCACGACAGTTTTACGGGTGGAGGAAGCCGGAGTACCCGGAGAGAACCACCGAGCAACGGCGAGCAACTGTCAGCTCCCCAACATACTAACTCCACTCAAGCAGGTTAGCATTGGTTGAAGACAAGTGCACCATCGACGTGCAGTACGCTTTAGTATACAACGGTAGTAGGTATATTTTGAGAGTTTACTATCACTTGTACATGTACGTGTACAACATACGTTCACGATGCGTTCACCAACGTGGAATTCAGTGTTAAATCACACGCTTGTTCATAAAACTGTACATGATCTTGAATTCCCCCCATGTACAGTTGTGACTCCTAGATCGCACTTTTAACGTTCAAATACTCGTGGTGAACGCGCGTTTTTAAAAAAAGGGTGAAATTGTACATCTTCACTTGTATCTTGTACGTAATTTTTCGTTGACGTTCCCATCGCAGATCAGACCATCGATCCATCGTTGGCGAACGCGATCAAAAGCAAAAAATTCTGAGTCATCATCAAAAAACAGTTTTGGGGACTCTAAATCAGCGATTCAGAACCCGCAATTGTGTTGGTACAGATGGTCCAGAACTCTCCCTTGTTTTTGAGGCGGTGGGTTTTTTTCCCATTTATGACATTATTAGGGGAATTCCTCCACTATGAGAAATTCTCAAAAACTCAGCTGATCGAGCGATCGGATCGCTCGATTCTCGCAAAAAACTCAATCTGAACGAAGAGTGTTGTTGTCGTCGGTGTGGTTGGAAATTCGCGAGCCTGCTGTCACGTTTTTGATTGATATATATAGGGGAGAAAAAAAAATATATAAATAATAGTTATTTAGAAAATTAAATATATCAAATCGAATAGATAATAAAAAAAAATACGTAAATCATGAGCGATTCTCAGACTATTAGAGCGAGGTTTCTTTTAACCATGCTGATGAGAGCATACGCAATCTGCGTGAACGAAGAACTACGTCCCATCTTGTTAGAACGATGCGTCGGATGTCGGGATCATCTAGACTTCGATCACGAGAATCATTCGTGTCTGACGATGGAAAGGGAAGATATGGTCGTCATGTATTTCGAACCGGCGTTCGAACGCGTTAAATTCAACGATGTGATCACGTTTTGGAAGAGATTAGTCTTCTGTAAGAATCGAGACAGGCCTACAGATTCGGAAGAACTGAAATTGGCGCGTAGAAGTTTGACTTTAGAAGACAAGGGATGCATCAAGAAATTATTGCTGAATGAAGCATACGTCTAAGTTTTTTTTCGTTGATATAAAAATAAGGGAGAGTAGAAAATAAAAAAAAATAAATACACACATAAATTTTTTTATCTAATATTAGAAAAGAAAGAAAAAAACACAAAATGACAACCAGAAATAAATTGTATCCGACGTTAGTAGACGACGAGGACGAGAAGCCGAACGGCGTTTTGCCGACGGCGCCGTCGCTAGAAGAAAGAGAAAGAGGAGAGAGGTATGGCATCGATCAAATCAGTAGAATCCAATTGTATCTGACTCGAGAGAGAGATTCTCGTCGTTCCCTCAAGAAGAAGTATTCGCGTTTCGTGAAATTCGTCAACGCGATCGACACGACACTCATCACGATTTCCATGGGTTTACACGCGGCCGGCATCGGATTGTTGTCGAACGTGGTCGGCATTCCGATCGTGTTGACCGTAGAAGGAGTGGCTCTCGCCGCCGGATTGTTTAGCACGGTCGAAAACTTTTTGAGTAGGAAATTATATCTGAAGGCGAGGAAACTCGACAAGATTTGCGTCTTGGCCGACTCCAAAATTGACACGATATCCGAAATGATCTCTATGGCGTTGAAAGACGGTAGGATATCGGACAGAGAATACTTCGCGATATTGAGCGAGAAAACGAAATACGATGCCATGAAAGAAGCCATGAGAATCAAGACTCGTCAGATCATCAAGGAAGAGATGAAGGATTCTCTCGTGGAAAAGGGAAGGAAAGAGGCCAGGGAGGAATTCAGTAAGATGATAGAACTGAAGAGCAGCGATTGAAAAAAAAAAAAAATTATATATATATAATAACAGAATTTAAAAAAAAAAAAAATATTAAATTTATATATAAAATAAAAAAAAACGAAATTAATTTAAATAACTCTTAAAAAAATGTATTGCGTAAAGTGTAAGAGAGTTACTGAGACGAGTAATTCTAGCGAAGTGCGAACTAAAAACGACAGATGGATGCTTCGCGGAATTTGCGACGTGTGTGGTTCTATCAAGACTCGATTTGTCAAACAAAAGAATGCGAGCAAAGGTAAAGGCATCGTGAATAAAATGATCAACAATCTACCTTTTGAAATGCATCTGCCCGGTCACAGTTTCACGGGACCCAGAACGAAATTGAACAAGAGACTCAACGCCGATCTGACTCCCAAATCTTGGAGCAAACCCGTGAATAGGGTGCACGCGGCCACGTACGATCACGAGCTGTGCTACGCCAGACATCCCGACACCAAGACTCACAACGACGTCTGCGATAAAAACATGTTGGGGAGATTGAGAGGCATATCGAATCCGACCAGGAGAGAGAAGATGGAACGTTCGCTGGTCGGCAATCTGATCGGTGCGAAACGTCGATTCGGATGGGGCGTTCAAAAAAAAAAAGTGCATCTGAAAAGAAGAAGAAACGATTATTGACGAGCGAATTGGCCGAGGAGTTACACAAACCCATAGTGCGTAAATTTCGAAAGAGAAGGGTGTTCGTGAAGGGTCTGGATGACATTTGGTCTGCCGACTTGGTCGACATGAGATCGTTTTCGAGGTGGAACGAGGGCGTCAAATATCTATTGATGGTCATCGACGTGTTTTCCAAATACGGTTGGATCAGAGCTTTGAAGAATAAATCGGGACCTTGCGTCGCAGAGGCTCTGAAGAGCGTGTTCCACTCATCTTCTCGAAAACCGAGTAAATTGTGGGTGGACAAGGGAAAGGAATTCTACAACAAGGACGTTCGTCGATTGGTAGACCTCTACTCGATCGAAAACGAAGAGAAAGCCAGCGTGGTGGAACGTTGGAATCGAACGATGAAGGAAAAGATGCACAGATACTTCACGGCGAATTCGACCAAGAAATACATATATGCTCTGAACGGTCTGGTCAAAGATTACAACAACACCCGACACAGATCGATCAAGATGACTCCCGCGGAAGCTAGCGATCCTCGAAACGAAAAACGGGTCTACGCGAATCTATATCCCGAGAGATCTAAGATCAGGAAGAAGTCTAGAACACCGAAATTTGCGGTCGGCGATCGAGTGAGAATCTACGCTTATAAGAAGCACTTCGAAAAGGGTTATACTCCTCGATGGACCTCGGAAATCTTCGTGATCATCAAAATATTTCACACCGATCCGGTGACTTACGAAATCGAAGCTTTGGATGGAGAAGAGATCATCGGAAAGTTTTACGAACAACAATTACAGAAGACGAAGTTTTGATGAAGAACACAAAATTTTTTTTTTATTTACTCTCTTTGACATTTTCTTGTTTACACACATATATATATATAAGAGAGAAAAAAAATAATAATAAAAAATAATTAAAAACTATTTTTTAGATTTTTTTTTAGATAAAGAAAGCAAGTTAATTAATAAACCAAAAAAAAACTAAAAATCCTTTAAAATGACAAATATACTAGATATAACACAAAGCATAGTGAAAGATGAAAGTATTCAAGAATAGGAGGTTCACGAATACGAACCGGTAACTGGAACGAGTTTGAACAATGCGGGAGAGATAAGAAACTCAAGATCTATTCGTACATCCTAGCGAGAGTTACATAGTGGTGCAGGGACGTCTCACGTCTCACAAAGGAAGATGGGAGCGACTACGCCGACGACGACATGGTTACTCTTGCCAATAATGGCATCATGCATCTATTCAGTAACATAAAATACATGCTATCCGGACAAGAGATAGAATCTGTGTTTTATCCCGGTCAGGCCACCACGATGTTCGGACTCTTGACGTATCCTGATGATTTTTCGAAATCCAGAGGACTTAATCAGTTGTGAGTGAAAGACACCGTAGGCCCTGCTAGCGCAGGCGCCGCCACGATATTCGACTACGTCGTCAAGACGTCCAGACCTAAAGGAACGTTTTCATTCAGGATACCTTTGAAACACATCTTCAGATTCGCAGACGATTACAACAAGATCATGTTCGGATTCAAACACAATCTGACGTTGATTCGAAAAGGAAACGACGACGCAATAGTGAAACTCACCGCAACTGATGCGGGTAAGATAACTCTACACAAGATATCGTGGTTCGTTCCGCACGTGGAGCCTTCGATCGTGGAGAAAGCGCGTCTCTACAAGATCATAGAATCCAAGAGTAAATTACCCGTGGGATTTAGAATGAGACAGTGCGACATGGCTAGCATTCCTCTCTCCACGAATCACTTCGATTGGAGATTGACGGTGAAATCCGCTTCTGAGAGACCGCGTTTCATCGTGGTTGCATTTCAGACCGATAGGGACGGGTCTCAGGAAAAGAATGCGTCGCTGTTCGATCACTGCCATTTGAGAAACATGCAAGTGTTTCTGAACGCCACGAGATATCCAGCAATCGATTACAATGCGTCATTCGACAAGAACGATTTCTCCAGACTGTACGGCGACGCCGCTGATTTTAGAAAGAAGTATCATGGTCTAGACGAATTGATGAGCAACCCCAACATATCTCCCGGTGAATACAAGTCGATGTATCCCATGTTCGTGTTCGACGTCAGTAAACAGAGTGAACGACTCAAGAGTAGCATGTTAGACATTCAGATCAAGATGCAATTCGATAGGAACGTGCCGAGAAAAACCGAAGCCTTCGCCCTGGTCCTGTCAGACAGAGAATTACAATTCGAATCGGACGGAAATAAGATGTCGATCATTCGATGAGAGACGAGTGTGTGAAAAAAAAAAAAAAATAAAAAACAAAAAAAAAAAAATAAAAAAGTAATGAGTCATTATTAAAAACAAAAAAAAACAAAAAACAAAAAAAAATAAATAAAGTAATGTGATCTAGAGAGATTGAACATCTCTCTATATCTCATTACTTTTTTTTTTGTTGTTTTTTTTGTTTTTTAATAATCACACATTATTTTTTTTTTTTAATTCATTATTTTCCACGCGTTCACTGTTTGTTCAAAGGATCCAGTTCGATCAGTAGCCTCACCACGGAAGTGGCGGCTTTGGGATTATTGGTTTTCGTGATGAAATTAATCCTGTCTCTGGCGTTCACTTTGAGAGGCGTGCCGAACATGCTAACATTCGCGTGTTGATTCTCAGTCTTTTCGACACTGTATCTCTTATCGCTCTCAGCACCATTCACCATGAGATTGACGACCGCTCTGTTATTCAAATCCGAGGAAGACAGACTCATTCGAAGGATTTCACCTCCCAGTGGCATGGGATATCCCACCTGACCGTGTTTCGATCCGCTACTTCCATTTCCGAAAGACCACTCAGCTTTTCCTTCATCTAAGGTGCCAGCCTCTTCGGCCCACACGGTGATCAATTGTCTAGCATATTTGACTTTCTCCACCACCGAAATCAGGGTGCAGGCATCCGTCATGTGCACGGGTTCCGGTAGATTCGTGAGCGCGTGTCCACCCATGTCTAGTTTACCTTCCATGATGTCACCTTTTCTCTAGACCGAGTTGTCGTCCACATACTTTCTGCTGACAGTGCTGGAATCGAATTCGGGATCGTGATCGAGACTGAATAAATTGTGACCTTTCATGTTGATGCCACCCTCCATGGTTCCGCCAGATTGTTTGTTCAGGTAGAGATCGTCCACTTGTGATTCTAGGTATTCTTGTGATTGTATCACGGCAGAATCCACGTAGCCCTTGTTGACCGCGGTTGAGTCCGCATCCGCGTCGTCGATCTTCGACAGATTCAATATCTTGTGGAATCCTGCATTCAGATCTGATTTCATTTCACGTCCGTCAGACTTTCTCTGTTCCAGATCTACGTAGTGTTTGGTCACCACGTCCTTGGGATTCGTGGGAGTGGCCACGTTCGTTTTCTTGTTATAACTGGCGTTCAATTCCGAGTGCATCGTTTTCATAACGTATTTTTTTCTCAGGTGTTCGCTGAATCTCATGTGAGAGTCGTCCGCGTATTTCTTGGTCACGGCATCGGTGGAACTACGGGATTCGCGACATTCACCAAACGTTTGGATTTCAGATCCAGATCGTCGGTCATGGTTTTATCCACGTAATTATCCAGCAGGATTCGTTCAAAATCGGCGTTCCCCCGTCGACGTATTTTTTAGTCGCAGCATCTGCGAGATCTATCGGCTCAGGAAGATTGTAGAGCTTCTTATCGTTCATGTTCAAAGGTTCTTCTCGAGGTTCGTATCTCTGAACGTAACGTTCGTCCAAGTTGGCAACGTCGTAACCATCGTCGACTTCGAACGTCTTCCTCTTCTTTCTCTGGTTGACTTTTTCATTGTCACTTCTACCAAATTTATCGACTGGCATGTTGTTGTAAGTATTTTTTTTTGTTTTTAGAAAAAATATATTCAAAATGCAGTTTATTAAAAAATGAACTATGTTATTTTATTTTTCGTTTTTATTCGATTAAAATTTTTTTAAATTAATTTTTTATCTTTATATATACTATAAAAAAAAAAATCTCTCTCTAATGTAAATCATTGAGAATGTCTTGAAATCGATCTCCTTCAGACCATCTCTTGAGAACGTAGAGACACAGGTGACTGCAAAACACTTGATCTGGTGATTGCACTTGTTCCGTGTTGTAACGAACCATCGATTTGTTGAAATAGTTCTTTATTTCTTTTGGCGGCGAGATTCCGTAGCTGTCGAAATAATAATTTTTCTTCTTCCCGTTCTTCACCCAGTGAGTGCCTTCACCCAATGAATCGTCTAAATTTAAAATTCCGCATTCTGATTGTCGAGGTCTTCTCTTCGGCAAGGCATCTCTGGAAAACACTCCTAGAAAATCTTCGATTTTCAAATCTTTTGCCGCATTCAACAGATCGATGTTGGATAGGGGTTCGATGGGTAAGACGACACCTTCTACGGATATCTTTATTTTCTTATTCATAAATAAGTATATATATATTTTTTTATTTATTTTATTATAATTTACTAAAAATGACGTTATTTTTTTTTTCTATTTTTTTCTTTTTCTTTTTAAACTAACTTTCTCGATGTCACTATCGATTTCCATAATTTTGTGTTCATCTAATTCTTCTTGATTTTCTGGAATCCTATCATCCACAATCATATCTGGAATCTTATCATCCACAATCGCATCTAGAATCTGTTCATCTCCATTCATATCATCTAAAATTAGATCCAAAGTCCAATGTCCGAGTGCCAAAGTGCTTATTTTATTGTCTAATACGAATCTCTTGTCGTCGTCGGCCATCAGCGCAATCTTGTTGACTATTTTGGTATACAAGTCGTGATTTTCGCTTCGAATCGATTTCATAGTCTTATACACTGGACCACTTCCTAACAGACAATCTTTATACTCTTGGAAAGAGATGTTTTTCTTCACCACGCACGCTTTAACTCCTTTGCACTTCTTGATCTCTTCATCATCTTCTAGATGATAAGCATACAGTTTGGGTCTCAAGCCCACGAATTCGACGATCTGTTTACTGCTGCTCTCGTCCTTAAATTTACCCAACACCTTCTTGTTGTCGTTCGATTGAATGTTGGACGGGTGATCGATGGGATAATTGCTCGTGTTGAACCACTCGGCCACGTCCGGAGATATATCTCGGTAGACGTCTTTCGTCTCTATCTCGTAAAATAAACTGTCCATGTCGGTGAACAGTAGTTTGGCTTTGTCACCAAATTTTCGTTTGATGTAATCGTAGTGAAACTCGTACATCAATCGCTTGCTGACATCTAAGATGATCGGTCCGAGATAATACGGTTTGTCAAACTTCAGGTGCGTCTTTTGCATGTGAATGGCCACTAGGTTTTCGTCGAATATGGTTCAATGTTTGTAATTGGGTTTCGCCACTAATTTTTTAGCTTTTTTCTCAGACGTCACAAGTCGAACGTCGGTTCTCTTCCTGATGTTTTCCATCGATTTGCCGTACACGCAGTTGTTCATGAGTTTGAAGAAATCTTTTTTGAAATCGTTCTCGGCTCGAGTTCTGAGATTCGTGTTGAGATCGATGTATTTTTTCATCCAAGGCTCTTCATCAAATCGAATGATGCGATGTATGTCGACTAATTTCATCCTGTAATCGACGTACTGTTTCAAATTCTCGCTATAGACGACGTAGTTATGTTTGTTAAATAAATTGGGAATGAGTTTTTCCTCATCTCCTTCGTTCGGTTCCATTCGTTTGGGAGCCAGCAGATAATCGTTGTGTGGACCGTGTAATTCTTCTGGATAGTTCAAATCGACTTCTAAAATGCAAGGATAGTCTCTCCATTTTTGCATCTCTTCCGGTTTCTTCACCCATTCGAAATTTCTAATCAGTAAAGGATGACTCATAGCCCAACCATACAGATTATTGGCGTCCCAATACTGTATGTATTTCGTCGACCGTTTTGAATCGAAACCTTCTTTCATGTAGGGATTGTTAGCCTCAGAATATCTGTGGGAGATCATCGAGACGCCACCTCTCACAGCCCTTTCGAACATGAGCAACATGTCCACGTCAGATAATAATTCCAATTGGACTTCGGTGGTCTTCAACAGAGCGTCCCACGCCAGACCGGGTGCGGTGAAATACCAAGCAGGATCCAGATCGTAATTTCGACGACAGACGTCTCGAAAATTTTCGAACACGTCTGCCAAGAGCAGAACGTCGGTCTTCAGATAGAGATCGTGATAATCTCTCATGGTTTTCATATCGAATGATTTCCACACGTTTTTGGCGTGTTCGTAATTCTCGTCGGAAATGTCGGATTCGTATAATTTCGAATAAAAATCATCTTTCGAAGGTAGTGCGGTGTCTTTGAATCTCTTTAGATCGTTCATGTAATCGTAAGGATAGACTCCTTTCCTCAACATGACGTCTACTCGTTCTCCAAAATGTTCGCTCGTGATTTTAAATTTATCCTTGCTCATGTTATTGACTAATTTTTCCAGAGCGGTCGACATGAATTTAAAAGTGTCGATGAAACGTATGCATCTACGAATGGATTTCGTTTTTTCTTTCAATGTATTTCCGTTGATTACTCTTTTCCTCTCCATGAGCTTCCATTTCATGAAGGAAATGTATCTTTCTTCGCTGTTCGCGATGCAATTTAATTCTTCGTGTGAGGTGCCGAGATTTTTCACGAACAGATGACTGTCGTAACCCGAGAGATTGTGAAACATCACCGGATAGAAAGCGGCATCTCGATATTTTAAATTACACTTGCTGTGAGCCAGACTGCGATACAGACCCGTGTAATGATCGTGGTCTCTGACCTTCTTATTTTCCTCCAAATTCTCGTCGAACGATTGTCTGCATATGTGACATTCGGTGGCTCTGTTATTTCCGTCCTGCTGCTCTCGCGTGATGATCATTTTCGCCGGAGTTTTGAATTTATCGTATAACATTTGAATTTTCGTTTTTGTAACTCTTCCATGAACCTTTGAGCCACGTCGTCGTCTTCACACTGTTTCGTGTAGGTGAAGGGACCCATGTCGTGTTGCGAGTCGAAAGCGCATTTCACGTAAATGCAATTGCCCGAAGGTATGTGTTTTTGATATCTTTCGACGTAACTTTGAAGAGCGTTGGGTTGACAGGAACTCATTTTTGCGGTGAAACATTCGAAATCGGCGTACACGACGAATGGTACTTTTAACCTTCTATTGTGATTTTCAAACTTCACGATGGTGTTGGGTTTGGGCATTTCGACGGCGACACCTTGATTTTCGTTGCAATATTCCTGATGTTTCGCCAACGAGTCTTCGCTGTGAAACACGTTCATGCAATTGTAACATAAAGATATCTTTCCGTTATGATTATTATTTTGTCTCGACAGTAATCGGGTCAGATGTTTAACCCAACAATAATGACGATTGTCACCATTCGAAATCAATAATAAAATAATCGTCTTTTCTCTTCCGCGATATGAAGTCTGTCTGAGAGGATAGATCGTTCGTTTTTCATTGTCGTATCCAAGGGCGTTCACCGCTACGGTGGGATTTTGAACCTCGAAACGTTCGATATGTTTTAACTCTGTTGGAAAAGTCACTCTGGTCCAATCGAGATTTTTAGAAGTTTCCTCATAACGAGAAACTCTATCAGAGTTTATTTTGACAGGGTATAAAGTGGAGGTGACTGCCCATTTAAAACACTGATCATCTTTATTTCTCATGTTGACCACGGCGTGTTTCTTAGTCAAGAAATACGGTAATTCCAAGTAGGAAGATCCTTTCAATGGTTCGTTTTTAGTCATGTGAATTTCGAGTTTGAACACCTCACCGAACGTCCAATTACTACCTTCATGTTGATAATTCGCGAGAGACGTCAATATCTTGTCTTTCATCTTTTCGAAAACGTCCGATAGATCTGAACATCGAAATACGGGTTCGACGTTAGATCTGAAATATGCATTTTTCACGATGCTCTCGCTGGACTTCACGTCGATTTTATTCATTATGCAATGGAGTATCATCTTAATTTTTAATCCCACGTTCATGTATTCGCAAAACAAATTCAATACTTCTTTCTTCACCCGTTCCATGAACAATTTCGGATCGACTTTCTTCAACGAGGGAATCATGTCGAAAGTTTTAAAAATGTCTTTGATCGCCCTCTCCCATTCTACGGGTTTTGATTGGAATAGTTCCGCAATGAGTCGTGTTACATATTCTTCTCCTTTCTCTTCGTCGATTGCTCATTGAATTTCGCTCGATATATCTCATTTGTCTTGAATCTGAAGAGCATCACTCGTTTTCGTTTTAGTTTTTCTTTTCTTTTCTTTGGAAACTTGATGTTCTTCAACGGCTTTTCATTTAGTCGTCTTCTTATTTTTCACAATCAAAACGTTTTCGGTTTTTTTCAACGTCGTCATTTCGATTCCTTTTACTATATTCTTATTTTTCACAACCAAAAAAAAAAAAAAGTTAAACGTTTTCTCGTCTTCAGAATGACATTCTCTACAGTAACGCAGGTGTGCACACGGTAGAAACAAGACGTTTGCGACACCTTCGCAGACCAGACACTTGGTGGTGGACGTTTTACTCGGTTTGTTTTCGATGAGTGATGATAACTCGTCCACTTCTGCCATGAATTTGATGAGATGTTCTAAAGTTATGAATTGAGACAGGGTCTTGTTCGCTTTGTTTAACGCATCGTACAATTGTTCTCTGGTGTATCCGAGTTGTAACATATCCATTAATAATTTTTGGTTTTTATCTCTATCCCTCTCTTCGTCTTGGATTTTGCTCAATCCTAACGTTAGAATCTTGTTCAAATAATCGCATTCGTCTTTTTTAATATTACATATGTGTTCTAGTAAAGGTCTGTCGTGAGGTTCCCAATTCATCAAATGTAGGTCGCAACAAAAACATTTGACTTTGTCGCCTCTACCCACGTAAATGAAACCCGCGGCGGCTAAATCTTCGGGTTTTTGAGCGAGGTGCGAAGGCCAATTTTTAAACGTTTGAAGTCTTGCACGTTCTAGACTATAATTCGGATCTTTGGACTTGATCATTGTTTTTACCTCAAAATTGAGTTTGTAAGAATTTTTTTTTTTTTTAACTTTTATTTATATATAAAGAGAAATAAAGAGAAACTTTTTTTTACAAATTATTATTTAAATACAAAATTTAAAATATACATTATTTGCAAGAATTCATAAAAACCAAATAATCGATCATGACAACAACACCTAAAAGATGCGAATTGAAATTGAAACGAGACGAAAAGTATGAGAAATCCAGTTTTAATATCTATACATTACAACCACACGATCCCATCGAATTGAATGAGGTCGAGATGGTGGACTTAGAGCGCTACTACCACAAATATCGAATGTGTTTGAAAGTGGATGAAGCCGCGCTTGATTTGTTTTACGAGTACCAAAGTGAACTGTTGATTAATATCATCGTCGCCAAAGACAGAGAATTCGACAGGGGTGATTTATTGTTGTCCTATGGAGATTACATATATCCAATAATCTCACCCGAACTCGTGAAGAAATCGGGTGGTGAGAGCGCATTCGCCTATGAAAAAAAACTGAAAAGAGTAAAGATAAACATTCACACCATTTTCGTATGTGGAAAAATGACGAATGTCAACTTGCTAATAACGGACTTGGAAATATAAACAGTAGAGAGATTGAAATTAAAAATTTAACTTTTTATATATATATAAAGAGAAAAAAAACTTTTACTAAAAAAAATTTTACATTAAAGAAAATTAAAAATTAAAAAACAACTTTTTTATATATATAAAGAGCAAAAAAAAAAAAAACTTTTTAAACAAATTATTATTTAAATACTAAATAATCGATCATGAAGACAACAACACCTAAAAGATGCGAATTGAAATTGAAACGAGTCGAAACGTATAAGAAATTCGATCATAAAATCTATAGATTACAATGACACGATCCCATCGAATTGAACGAGGTCGAGACGAAGGGCTTAGAGCACAAATACGAGAAGTATAAGATGCCTCTGAAATTGGACGAAGCCGCGCTCAACTTGATTTACGAGTACCAAAGCGATCTGCAGAACATCATCATCGCTGAAGATAGAGAATTCGACAAGGACGATTTGTCGTTGCCCTATGGAAATTACATATTTCCAAACATCTCATTCGAACTCGTGAAGAAATTGGGTGGTGAGAGCGAGTTGACCGATGTAAAAAAACTCAAAAGTGTAAAGATAAACATTCAACACATTTTCGAAAAAGGAGAAGACATCGAACTAGCGAGTCCCGTGAGAGCTCCCACGCCGAGAGTCTTTCCGAGAAAGGGTAGCGCCTTTGCGGCAAAGGGTAATGCTTTTGCGGCTATTCCTGCCAATAGCGGTAGGAAACCACCTTTCATTCTCGAATTGTATCTCAATTGAGCGGGACTCATTCTCACCGTCAACTCTCTTCCATCGTGAATCGCTTTCTCCATCCTTTTGATTTGACTTCTGGTCCAGGCGATCGAATCCTGACCACCTCTCGTCAGATCTTCGTGAGTGAATTTGAATCTCATATTTACTTCAATTGTTTCTTGTTTAATAATTATATTAAAATAATTTTGTAAAAATTAATATTGCCGTTTATTTTATTTTTGTTATCTATATATATAATATTTTTTTTTTTTTGCTTTTATATTTCTCTTATGTGAAATCGTATCATCACTCTCTCTCCGCGAAGATCTAACAGTTCACCATTTTGATCCGTCAACGTGGTTTTGAGACTATACAACGTGTCTAAAATCACTGATAGATAAACTAAATTTCGAGGTCGCTCCACGATCTTATAACCCAGCGACACGTTTGGAAAGAAAGAATAGATCATCGGTTGAGCGCTACCATTTACGTAGCTTCCAGCAATCACGTCCACGTTCACCAGAATGCTATTGACTGCGAGAATGTCAACCATATTTTCAGATGCTGCGTGGCCTCGATACATCTTTCGATCGAATCCCAACATCTTGCCTATAGAATCGTCCGTGTTGAAATCCACTCGAAAATTATCTTCCAAATCCAACATCGTCTGTAAGGTATTAGGATTGGGAGCGAGTCTGATCTTGTTGCTTCCCTTTCCATCTGTCTTCATTCGCGTCTGAATGTAATTGTTCAAATCGTCTATGTCGTAACTCCCTTTGGGAATTCGAATCTCCAACCAATCCGTTCCGTCGGAATACTTGAACGAGTTATTCTTTTCGGTGACGTTGGGAAAGGAATAATAAGTCTCCAGATTCACCAACGCCATCTCGTATCTTTTCTCTCTATTCAATTCGATGGAAGGTTCGAATTTCGTAGCGAATCGAGTCGAATCGCCACTCACCACGATTTGAATGGACTGTTTTGCAGCCGTATTCTCGGCTATCCGTTCTAACAATTCTCCATGTTCGAACATTATATTTAATTTTATTTTTTTTTATTCAAAACTAATTATTTGAAGATTTATTATTTTCTAATTTTTTTTATTTTCACGGTCTATCTTATTATCATCAGAAACATAAAACTTGTCGAATCCGCACCGACATTTTCACTTGTCAAATTGATCACAACGAAATTGTAAAGTCCACCATCCCAAACCCTCTTGCAGAATCTCCTGAATTCCGCAGCGCTCATGTCGTTTGCGACGTGATCGCCGTAGATGTGATTGAGATTCTTGAGATCTTGGCGAAAGAGACATAGAAAATTAGCGTTCTCCCTTATCGTCTGTCTGGGCAATCAAAAATAATTCTGCGACAGGTAGAAACAGTCCACGTTGCTGTGTCGACCCCTAACGTAATACGATTCGCATCGGTTCTGTCTCTCCAAAAGCAGATCGTCGAAAATCATGAGATTCTTATCTTCCGATTTCAGTTCTCTAGGATCCGGAACGTCGCTAGCGTTCTCATAAAATCGATACTCGACGTTCGAAGATGCATTTCTCTTCATCAGCTCCGTCGCCGCGCCGTCCAAAATGGTCGAGAGCGGAGCTCCACTCTTGTCGAATTCCTCCCTACTGTCAAAGATTCTGGCTATGACGTCCTTGGGCAATCTGCGATCCGTGCACTCTCGAAGCAATCTGTATTCGGGTTGAAACAAGCTCTTGCCAAACACGAACAATCTGTCGTAATCCAACCAGTCGGGTCGGGACAACAGATTCATCAACAGATTGGTCTTTCCACAATTCGATTTTCCCACTATCAAGCCTTTTATGCTCTTGGGAAAGAACTCGTTATTCGACCTCTTGGTCGCGGCGTCGTTCCAAGACATATCTTTAATGTTCATCTTTGTTTTATTTTGTTTGTTATTTTAGATTCTTTTCAAACACAAATTTTTTTATGTTTTTCAAACTCTGTTTTTTAATGTTATTATTATTTATTTATATCGCACCGTCGCGAGTTCTCTTCAATCCGGATCCACTCGTCATTTTGGCTAAATCTTGTATGGGCACCACGGCATCCTTAAAATCTTTCCAACTTTTCGGCGTTCGCTCTAACGCAGCTCGCTTCGCCGGCGGACTGATCAACTTGTCGATCAACGCGTCGGCTGCCCTCTTGCCAGCCACAGAAGCTATCCTACCACTGGCTTCGGAAGCGGCTTTCTTACCAGCATCCAAAGCCGTCTTCTTACCGACCTCAAACGCGGTCGATGCGAGTTTTCTACCCGCATTGCTCGTGAACGCTCGCATTATAGAATCGACGATGCCAGAACCGCCTTGAACGTAAGTTCTGACGTATCCCCTGTTCTTTATCACCAACATATTTTATTTTTTATGATATATTTTTGTTTTTTTCACTGGTAAATCGTTTTTACCGTTTAAATACTTTTTATTATTCTAGTGTAAGAATTTACTGTTTTATTTTGTTTGTTTGTTTGTTTCTCTCTACTTATTATATACACATCAATCCTTCAATTCGTTCATCAGCCTTTTATACTGGTTTTTATTCAAAACCTTCTGTCTCAACAATTCGTCAGATATAGCAACTATCTGATTATCTAATCCCGTGTTACCAGCCCGTCTGCTCGCCATCAACAAACTCAATCTCTGAGACAGAGCGTCGGAAACGCTCGGAAGAAAAGTGGTTTTCACCCCTTTGCCAGTCACCGATTCGACGAACTTCTTGTTCATATCCCATATGGGTTTCACCACTTTCGTCCATTTGTAAACTCTGTTGGCTTTGGGTCTCGTCTCTCTGGCATCGTTATTTCTCTTCATGGCGTGAGTTTGAACTAGAATGTCGCCGTAATTGTCGAAATCCTGTTCCGTGTAATCTCCAGGCTTGTCGTAAAGGAGCAATCTCCGCAGACCATCAGTTACTTTATATTTATTCGAACCCACGATCAATTCATCATCATCCATTTCCACTAACGTATCACCTACAAAAGTTCTACCCTCAGAATCCTTATAAATTCCATACGACTGATCTCTCTTACCGCCATCATCATCGGACGATGCGATGCTACTAGTGGTGATAGTCGAAGCCGTATCATCAGACTCTCTCATATCTGTTTGAATTCCCGTGGGAACATAATCCGGTGTAGATTGAACGGAATACCGATTTCCAAAACTAGGAGGCAACGAACCCATTCTCAAAGAACTCTCCTTTATGGGTCTCAATTCTTCTACTATCTCCTTCCTGCTTCGCTCGTCACGGGTTTAAATATTTTTGTGGCTTCGCGTCTGAGTTCCATCTCACCAAGACGTCTGCTCCTATCAGCTGACTGAATCCCCTTCTTAGCACGTTCATACTGTTGTAAAATTCGATCTCGGTGTCTAGAATCCATCTGTAAAAACATCTTTCATTTTAATTGTTTTTATTTATTTTTCAAAATTAAATGTTTAATTATATTTTTTATGTTTTAAGTAATAAAAAAAACTCTTTCCGTCTTAATATAATAATCTGAAAATATTCACATCTCAAACTGACTGTGTTAATTGAAGTTTAAAAAAATACGTTTAAACAGTACATGACAAACCGGTTTCTGATTTAACGCATTTTGACAGTAGTTTTTTACATTCGTCAAAAGATTTTTCATTCACACATCAATTCACTGAGTGTCGAATTAAGAGAAAATCCTTTTGATGACTGCGATTGCTATCATGAATATATTAAAAATTTTACCACTCAAAACCTAATTGAGTGGAAAATGCGTTTTAAACATTCCGATAAGTGTTTTTGACTTTTTCCAACAAACGCTTAACAGTCAATCTCTCTGATCAAGACAAAACACGAATATCTATTACAGATCAACTCCCTTCGAACAAAAAAACCCTCAAAACTCAATTTCTATCCGTCCCATCAACAGAAAACATCAGTGTCTATAATACAGACTATATTCATAATCGACTCTTTTTGAACAAAAACCTCATTCACTCATTACGATAACATGTGTTAGTTTTTTTACTTCAGGAAGACGTGACTGGGTTTGCAAATTTCCAACCACACCGACGACAACGACACTCTTCGTTCAGATTGAGTTTTTTTGCGAGAATCGAGCGATCCGATCGCTCGATCAGCTGAGTTTTTGAGAATTTCTCATAGTGGGGGAATTCCCCTAATAATGTCATAAATGGGAAAAAAAACCACCGCCTCAAAACAATTGCAGGTTCTAAACCATCTGTACCAACACAATTGCGGGTTCTGAATCGCTGATTTAGAGTCCCCAAAACTGTTTTTTGATGATGACTCAGAATTTTTTGCTTTTGATCGCGTTCGCCAACGATGGATCGATGGTCTGATCTGCGATGGGAACGTCAACGAAAAATTACGTACAAGATACAAGTGAAGATGTACAATTTCACCTTTTTTTTAAAAACGCGCGTTCACCACGAGTATTTGAACGTTAAAAGTGCGATCTAGGAGTCACAACTGTACATGGGGGGATTCAAGATCATGTACAGTTTTATGAACAAGCGTGTGATTTAACACTGAATTCCACGTTGGTGAAAGCATCGTGAACGTATGTTGTACACGTACATGTACAAGTGATAGTAAACTCTCAAAATATACCTACTAACGGTCACCGTGCCAACGTGGGCAATGGGTATGAAGTGTCTTGCCCAAGGACACAACGCGGCTGCCGCAGGTGGGATTCGAACCGAGGACCTCTCGGCTTGCACCTCTACCAACCGAGCCCCCGCGGACCCGACTATATTAGTAAAAACTAAAATAATGCCATTACTCTCTGTACAACACATCAAGTTGTTGGGAAATAAATCACCTATACATCCACAAAGTTCAACATTTTTTTTAAACAGACATAAACTGGAAAAAGTAAATGGTACCTCGTAAAATTTAAATTTTGAAGTTTCGTTTCTGCCGTCTGGGGTTTGCACTGAATGAAATTGACACTTCGTTTTCATGTCTCTTATTGGGAGATTTTCACTCATTCTGGCACAAAATTACAACAACAAAAAAACCCTTTTAAACCTTTATGAAGTGGATAAAAAATATTAATTGATGGTTTCAAAACCAACAGATTTTGAACCAATCGGCTTATCACCCCCATTTAATCCTGCTCACAACTTTCGGTGTCAAATGACAAGGACACGTGTTCTGTGTTTTAGGCTCTCATATCTCATTGGGATACATCGTTGAGAGTAGGTTCGAATCCAGGTTATACACTTTGAAATGGTCGTCTGCGCCGTAATAGTACATTTTTTATTTCAGTAGACTGCCCCGTTTCCTACTTCAGGTAAATAATCGCGTAAGCCTGTTTTTTTTTTTGTTCAAATATGACTGAACGTCTATTGAAAAGATATTTCAAAAGTTTTGACTAGCCAGAGACAGAGCTAACTTTATTCTTGCCAATCTATCCACTTTATCTAACCTCCTCACCTGATATTTCTAGCAGTAAACAAACATACGTCGACTGCTTTACCAGTTGCAAATTAATTTGCATGTACTGAACAACAACAATTAAACTGACCAGCACAGAACACTAATCACGTGTTCTATGCTTCAGGCTCTCATCGCCATTGGGATACATCGCTGCGAGTGGGTTCGAATCCAGGTTATACTTTGAAATGGTCGACTGCGGCGTAATAGTACATTTTTTATTTCAGTAGACTGCCCAGGGGCGCGGTGGCTCAGTTGGTAGAGGTGCAGGCTGCAAGTCGAGAGGTCATCGGTTTGAATCCCACCTGAGGCAACCGCGTTGTGTCCTTGGGCAAGATACTTCACCCCGATTGCCTACATGGGGGAACGATGACGCTGTGTACTGAGGCGTACTGCACGTCGATGGTGCGCATGTCTTCAACCAATCTAACCCTTCAGAGTTACGATGTTGGAGAGCTGACAGCTGCTCGTCGTTGCTCGGTGGTTCTCTCCGGGTACTCCGGCTTCCTCCACCCGTAAAACTGTCACGGTCACGATTAGCCATTGTGCATAAGTATGTGACCTTAAACACCAATAAATAAATAAATCAGTAGACTGCCCCGTTTCCTACTTCAGGTAAATAATCGCGAAAACCTGTTTTTTTTTTGTTCAAATATGACTGAACGTCTACTGAAGAGATGTTTCAAAAGTTCTGACTAGCCAGAGACAGAGGTAACTTTATTCTTGCCAACCTGTCCACTTTTTCTAACCTCCTCACCTGATATTTCTACCAGTAAACAAACATACGTCGACTGCTTTACCAGTTGCAAATTAATTTGTATGTACTGAACAACAAAAATTAAACAGACCAGCACAGAGCACTAATCTCGGAACCAGCAACTTACTGCAGAGTGAAGTCTTTCTAATAATGTCAATCCATAAGTTAATAGACTGCATGAATTTGAAGAGTGTGGTAAAAAAGGGCACCGGAAGCAGGGGCGGGGTATAGCTGCTCATTGCACGTAGGCTAAGAAGCAAGGCAGCACCGCGTGCCCTTTTTGCCAGACGTGCACTAGAGGAAGTGACTTTACTTTCTGTGAATTATAAATGACAAACTCTCGATTATTCGTTTCTAACGTACTGTACGTGTACCTATGCCAACGGGGTTTGTGTGCGTGGGGGGGGGGGGGGGGGGGGATGCTAATCAGGTATAATGACGCAGTTTAGTTGATAATCACCAAATAAATATGCAACACAGTCAGTGGGTGCTTTCTAAAAGCTTTTATCGTGCCTTGAGTGGAGCAATGTGTCAACTGCAATACTTTAGAATTGCAGACAACAACTTACTCCCCTCGAGGGACGATATGTACATAATGCCAATACTACTGAGTATCACATTACAAGTTATGATACGTTGTAAACTCCCAGCCTTAACTCGTACCCAGAGGCGAGTGCCCTAGGCGATATTCCTGCTACGCCCCCACCCCCTGCCTTTGGACGCTTCCGAAGCCACTGATGCTAGTACAGTACTCCATATATTCCCACAGTGTACCTTTGTACTATACCTTTGTACTATGCCATTTTCAAGTCGGGTAGCCCTTATTGACACTTATTCAGTTAGCGATGTTTTTCCCCAAGCTCAGTCGTTGTGAGAACAGGGCGTGTAGACTCTACCTCGCTGACACACAGGATTGACAAGTATGTGTCAACTTAGCGAGCTTTTATGGAATGCAACATATTAGTTTGTTACATAACTTTTGAAAAGCTGCAATGAAGAAGTGATACGTTACTGTACACTGTAAGATTGAACATGCTATCATTAATGTATGAAGGATTGCAAACGTCTTTGAAAACAACAACAAAAATGAAAAAAAATACTATGTGAGAATTTTGACGATTCTTTGCACAAACTTCTTTCTTATCAGCTAACTGATTGTATTGTTTGAACCAGAGGCGTTGATAAAGGGTGTTTAGGGTTGAAACCCCCCAATAATTTTTCCAGTCAGGACATCTTCACCTGGATTGAATCTTAGATATCAATCCCCACTTGCTTGTAAGCATGCACTGTCTAACGAGATCAGGTTTGCTATCTAAAAATTTGTCACACTCAGCTGGACACACAAGTGGAAACCTGTACTTACCCGATTCGGACAGTTGGAGCCCATCGTGACCCATTTTGAGCACCATGCAGTACTCTACGTTTTAATTAAAAACGACTTTGGGTCACGACTACTGCAAGTATATTTTATATTTCCAAAAATAAATTTCAAAGAAATCTTAAGTACTTCAACTATAATCCCCTACCGCACCTCCTGAATAATATTCCAACTACATCATCAATGCGTGCCTTCAACGAAGTGGTTGAATTATTTCATTAATCGTAACGTGAGCAATCGCCGTCGGAACAATTCATGTTTTCAACCCCTCCCCATTTGCTCCTCTTCGTGATGCATCTGGTTGTCAGACATTTTAAGACAGCGAACCTCTGGGTTTAACCCGGAGGTGAAATGGCTGCAACTTTGCTTATTATTTTCATTTTTTTTTTATAGACGATGGGGTTTTGCCTGGAAAGAAACTCCATTCCATAGGTGTTTCAGTGATAGTCGTCATTTCACGCAGTAATAACGAATTTCTTTGCTTGTGATTGTTCGCTCGAGACTTTGTGACTGGCGTAGAAACATTTCTCTTGAGTTTATTATTTTATTCGTGTTAACAGTAATTTCGAGCACCTTTTGCCACCATAATCGACGTGCAAATTGAAGTTTTTTGCCTATCGTTTATACGCATTATATCGAATTATGGGACAAACAGCCCAGGTGTTGGTTGTCGGCTCCAGTTTGTTTACAGCTACAAACTAACACAACTCTACGTCATTTCCCAAGTTCCCAGTACTGTTATTTGAGAGTAAATGTCCCGACAGAACTTTTAGTGCGTAGCTGTTTTTTTTTATAAATGGAGGATACAGTTCAACGAAGGACAACTGCGGTTTTGCATAAATGATGTTCACATGCAACGTGCTGTGTTTTATAAATTGTTTATGTGTTACTGTGACGGTGATTTCCAATATTTTTTTTTAAACTCTGAAAGCTTTGACGATATTCTGGTTCTAATCACAAAACAGTTTGTTGCGTACATCCATTTTAAAACGCGTTCATTTACTGAAATACCACCAAACCCAACACTCATTCGACTATAAAACGTTTTCTCTTATGCGTCCAACAGGAGATTTTGAATAAACTTTGTTTAAGGGGGTTTTATTTATTGTCCCTAAAAAACTCCGAAGCCACCCACATTTTAGCTTTCGTCCACAGAATGTTCCCTATTAATCCAATACACGTGCACAGATAGAATAGGTGATAAAATGAAAGTTTATTTATGTGGATATGGGTTTCAACTCACTCTGATAGATGAACTACCCCCGCCAATAATGGAGTTCCTTGCTGGCAACGATGCAACGCCTGTTTCCATCCCACGCACAGAATGTGTGACAGAAACCCTTATCAACCCATATCAACCCCAACCGCATCCGATAAAATTTTCAGCGAGAAAATGACGGCATGTACAAAAGACACATTTACTGACACGCAACTTAGCTGGAAACAATGAAAGGTATATTTCAATTTATTGAATTGTTCTGCCAAAGCCAACAAACATTTACAAAAGCCAAGTGCTGTTTCATTGCATAACGGCAATATAAACAGTGTGATGCAAATTTATAGCTGTAAACAAGGCAGAAATTTTTTACAAACAATAGCAGTTTTTTCACAATTGCAAGTGAAAATGTCATTTAAATTAGAGCTTAAGCATAATGCCCCCCCCCCCCCCCCCCCCTCTTTCGTCAGTGAGCCTCCGTGAACAGAGACACAGAATATGTCTTGATGTCAATGTTAGATTTCGAAGAGGGTATGGTAGGGTATATTGCCCCCATTCAGCGCAGTACAACGCTGACGACGAAATATTTTTAATTTTTCCAACCAAAATACATCCGAATATTTAATTGCATTTTTCAAGCCGCCAGGGCATTTCAATGTGTCCTTTCCGGCTGTTGCAGGGGATCTATCCAATCGGTTATTTTCTTGTTAGAAGATCTGACAGCAAATGCTTCAATTAATTAATATATTTCAGCAGCTCTTCAAACAGAAATAAGTTTCACGGGAGCGTCTGTTCGTAGATTGTATCATTTTCGACCGTAACTTTGTAAGTCGGATTAATTCATAATAAATTGTTCTGTTTTGTTGCACCGTATGTACAAATGGGCTTAAACATTTACAAACAACACAAATACACTAAGGCTGAAAACTTTCGACAGTGCAGCTACTAAATTTACGATCTTTATTTCGAATTTGATACATGCCCTTCGGTTGCCTTGTGTCCCTGAACAAGACAGGTCAGTGCACCTGAATCGATGGGCTGTTGATGCGGTGAAAAGAACACGGTACGCTGTTGGTTCATATATCTTCACTCAGCAAATGCAATTTTGGAGTCCAGTTTGGCTTTTGCCGGGCCGAAGCCGAAAGCACTAGCAGTTATATGTGGCTATGGTTGCAACTCACCCGATACTCTGTTTTCTACACTTCATAAGCTGTATTTTTCTAATTTCTGAGCTATACTGTATAAAGAATGAGGGTGATGGGGGGGGGGGGGGGGGGGGGGAATCAACTCCAGCCTTAGTCGATCATCTCGTCATCGGCATTTAGTGCGCTCAAAAAAAGGAAACAACATAGCACAACACATTGTGTTCAAACTAATGTATTGGGGGGTTGCAGCAATGTGACCCGTCCATTTTCCAGAGATCAGAATGGAATATTTTTGTAGGGTGGAGGCGTTAAAATAGGCTGAGCCTGTTCGCCAAACCCTGTTTCGTTTTAAAGGAAATAAAATGACCATTTTAAAAAAAAAAGATCAGGCGTGTAACGTTCCACCCCAACCCCAAAAAAAGAAGAAAATCTCCGAATACTGTGTTTCACCAGACAGCGGTTGGGCAAGAAATTATTAAATACCAAGTTAGGCAGACTCCTTGCTTGCGCGAATAATAAAATATACACAGTTAGGTATGATCCGAACAGTTGGGCGATATGACCGAACCGCGGCCCTGCTCAAAATAACTCTGACAAAGAACACAATATTCTTCATCTCCCCCCCCCCCCCCTCCCATCACCATGCAATACGCCAA
Organism: Pictodentalium vernedei; assembly: GCA_031216915.1. Taxonomy (NCBI): domain Eukaryota; kingdom Metazoa; phylum Mollusca; class Scaphopoda; order Dentaliida; family Dentaliidae; genus Pictodentalium; species Pictodentalium vernedei. Next base: position 507,291,457 of record CM062297.1, on the reverse strand, counting down.
CACATAAGATACATGTGTATGTGCGAAGTCTTGAAAAACTGAATTTTTCCTCTGATATCAAATCTTCATATTTATTAGACGACGAATCATTGTCATTATCGATATGTTCCGTTAACGGTCATGATTAGCCATCGTGCATAAGTATGTGACCTTAAACACCAATTAATAAATAAATATGTTCCGTTTATCTGATCGGTTGCACGATATTAAAATGGAGAGGACATTAGAAGGCCTTGGTCAATATATTTACTCTATAGAATATGTTTTTCGGGTTTAAGGTTTGCCTTTGAGCATGGATACGAATATTGACAGGGGGCAAAAAATACTATTTGGTAGATGTTTGAATTTTGGGAATTTGTCATTTTTCATGAAGAAAAATTTCAGAGCAAAAAGACGTGATTTCTCTTAAGTTATGTGTCAGAATACTTAGTTGAAGAGATTGGCTTATTCCGTCCATTAATAATAATAACACTTTGGCCAGCCGCTGATTTGTCGCGGTTCTTGGACGAGAAGGCTATGGTTACCCCTGTACTCCCAACTGCCTCCCTATTCCCACGCTTCTCCTCTCCTCCCAACACTCGGAGACGAACTGCTTGATAATATCCCTTGTCCCATTCTTCCCAATCTCTCCGATTAGCATATTAACCCTCTCCTTTGAGTCTCCCCCTAACCACATGTCCTTCATTCTCCCGTCACACTTCCCCATTATACTCCCAGTGGAGGACCTCTCGGCTTCACCTCTACCATTATTTCGAGAGATATTGGCGTTTAAAATTTGGCTCTCAGCGATCATATGTTTCATTGAGATATGGACAAAGCATTCCTGCGGGACACCACGGAAACTAACGTAATCAAAGTGTTGAATGTGCAATATCGGTTTAGTGCAACAGAACAGATCTCATCGAAAAATTCATCTGTTCAGAAAGAATAGAAAGTTAAAGCTTTGTGAAATCAAATGTCCATCAGTCCTGCATTCGTATGAAAATAATCATGTTTCCGACTGTTTGCAAACATTTGAGATTAATTAATCTAAATAGTTTTGACTATTTAACTCTTGAATTCTTTGGGTGTATTATAACACTTTGTTGCAAAATTGTAGCGAAATGTCCAGCAACCAAGCGGACAGGGGGCAAGGTTAGTTAGTATTTATTTATTTATTGGTGTTTAAGTTCACATATTTTTGCACAATGGCTAATCTTGACCACGACAGTTTTACGAGTGGAGGAAGCCGGAGTACCCAGAGAGAACCACCGAGCAACGGCGAGCAACTCTCAGCTCCCCAATATACTAACTGCACTCAAGCAGGATTAGCATTGGTTGAAGACGGTTGCACCATCGACGTGCAGTACGCCTTAGTACACAACGTCAACCGTGCCCCCACGTGGGCAATGGGTATGAAGTGTCTTGCCCAAGGTCACAACACGGTTGCCGCAGGTGGGATTCGAACCGAGGACCTCTCGGCTTGCACCTCTACCAACTGAGCCCCTGCGGACCCGACTAGGCTAGTAAAAACTAAAATAATCCCATTACTCTCTGTACAACACATCAAGTTGTTGGGAAATAAATTACCTATACATCCTCAAAGTACATCATCTTTTTTAAACAGACATAAAATGGAAAAAGTAAATGGTACCTTGTAAAATTTATGTTTTGAATTTTTCGCTTCTGCCATCTGGGGTTTGCACTGAATGAAATTGACACTTTGTTTTCATGTCTCATGTTACTGGGAGATTTTCACTCATTCTGGCACAAAATTACAACAACAAACAAGAAAATACAACAGTGCTTTGTAAAAAAGGACGTTGATAATATGCCAATGCAGTTTTACTGAAAAGGCCATCTTTAAAATAATAAAACTGAGTATCACAAATGTAGTTTCATGTAAAACATTACGTTGAGGAAAAATCTGGGGAATAAAGACGTGACGTCAACATTGACCTACCTGTTTTTATTTGCAATGCATTTTGGGTCCGTATACCGAATTTGGTCAAATTCGGCCCAGTACTTAGCTCGTTGCTAAGGGGCGCTCTCGTTGCTAGGGAAATCACAAGACGTAAACTTTGATCTGTCTGTTTCATTTGCAATGCATGTTGGGTCTGTGTACCGAATTTGGTCAAAATCGGCCCAGTAGTTAGCCCGTTGCTAAGGGAGCGCTCTGGTTGTCAGGGAAGTCACGTGACATCAACACTGATATGTCTGTTTTCATTTGCAATGCAGTTTGGGTCCATATACCGAATATGGTCAAACTCGGCCTAGTAGTTAGCACGTTGCTAGGGGACGCTCTGGTTGCTAGGGAAGTCACGAGACGTAAACTTAGATCTGTCTGTTTTCATTTGCAATGTATTTTGGGTCCGTATACCGAATTTGGTCAAAATCGGCCCAGTAGTTAGCCCGTTGCTAAGGGGCGCTGTGGTTGCTAGGGAAGTCACGTGACGTCATTATTTATCTGTCTCTTTTAATTTGCAATGCATTTTGGGTCTATATACCGAATTTGGTCCAAATCGGCTCAGTAGTTTGCCCGTTGCTAAGGGGGCGCTCTGGTTGCTAGGGAAGTCACGTGACGTCAACATTGATCTGTCTGTTTTCATTTGCAATGCATTTTGGGTCCGTATACCGAATTTGGTCCAAATCGGCCCAGTAGTTAGCCTGTTACTAAGGGGACGCTCTGGTTGCTAGGAAAGTCACGTGACGACACCAGTGACCTGCGTGTTTTCGTTTGCAATGCATGTTGGGACCATGTATCAAAATTGGTCAAAATTGGCCCAGTAGTTTGCCCGTTGCTATGGGCGTGCTTTACTTGCTAGGGACGTCACGTGACATAATCAGTGACCCATTAGTCCCCAGCCCCCCGCCCCCACCTCACCCAATATATTAAGGGTCCCTTGACCCAATGAGGGTGAAAGCAATAACGGAGAGTCATCACTTGTTCTCGCGTCTGAGTATCCTTGAAAAATGTAACCTCATTTGTCCCCGGTTCCTTTGGGGAAAATCCCTAAAAGTTTAATCAGCCAGAGTCATTCTGGTGAAGTCTCATCTCGTTAACTACTTCCTACGATAAAAAAATAGTGAAAACAATAATATGAAATTTATGCAAACCTAAAAGCGAGCGAAAGTGATGCATTAGTCCTAAAGTGCTGTAGTCCTACTGGTAAAAGAATAGGGGACCAACCAAATTTCGAGATAACTACTTTTATCTGTGTTTTGATTGGAAGATATTTTCCAGTGCTCTGATTGAAAGATAATTTAATCACTGCTTTGATTGGAAGATACATTTATGGCGTCGTTGTTTTCTGGAATTTATCCGAGGAGTTACGGAAATTGCTGCGTTCATTTTTATTTTTTCACAAATAGCGTGTAGCATTTATTGTTACTATTACCAACTGTTAGTAGCCACAACAAGAAAATACAGCAGTGCTGTGCAAAAAAGGACGACGATAATAATGCAGTTTTACTGAAAAGGCCATCTTTAAAATAATAAGACTGAGTATCGCAAATGTAGTTTCATGATTCGGACCAGATTTTTATACAGGACTTTTCGGCCCCAGATCTATGGACGATTCTGACCATATTTCTGGCCGATTCGGACCAGACTATTGGAAGATTCGGTCCATGTTTGTGGACGATTTGGACCAGGTTTCTGGACGATTTGCCCAACAGACACACAAACTACACAAGCCGGCACAGACATACACACTTCACAAGACAGCACAGACTTGTCGCTTGAAGTAAATAGGCCTAGAGCTTTATGTGCCAGTTTCAATAAGCCATTTTCATTAATTTCACTGAAAATAAAATACTGACGTACCGGTATTGTTTGTAGTTATCACAACAGATAATTCTGAGAGTAATTATGAAACAGCTAATCCTGTGCTTCTGGGTTTTTGCAATGCATTTTGGGTCCGCATACCGAATTTGGTCAAAATCGGTCCAGTAGTTAGCCCGTTGCTAAGGGGGTGCTCTGGTTGCTAATGACGTCACGTGGCGTCAACATTGATCTATCTGTTTTCATTTTCAATGCATTCTGGGTCCGTATACCGAATTTGGTCCAAATCGGCCCAGTAATTAGCCCATTGCTAAGGGCGTGTTCTGGTTGCTAGGGAAGTCACGAGACGTCAACATTGATATGTCTGTTTTTATTTGCAATGCATTTTGGGGTCTGTATACCGAATTTGGTCAAAATCGGACCAGTAGTTAGCCCTTTGCCAAGGGGGCGCTCTGGTTGCTAGGGAAGTCACGCGACGACACCATTGACCTGTCTGTTTCGTTTGTAATGCATTTTGGGTCCGTATACCAAATTTGGTCAAAATCGGCCCAGTAGTTAGCCCGTTGCTAAGGGGCGCTCTGGTTGCTAGAGAAGTCACATGACGTCAAGATTGATCTGTCTTTTTTCATTTGCAATGCATTTTGGGTCCGTATACCGAATTTGGTCAAAATCGGCCCAGTAGTTAACCCGTTGCTAAAGGGGCGCTCTGGTTGCTAGGGAAGTCATGTGACGTCATCATTGATCTATCTGTTTTCATTTTCAATGAATACTGGGTCCGTATACCGAATTTGGTCCAAATCGGCCCAGTAGTTAGCCCGTTGCTAAGGGCGCGCTCTGGTTGCTAGGGAAGTCACGAGACGTCAACATTGATATGTCTGTTTTATTTGCAATCCATTTTGGGTCCGTATACCGAATTTGGTCAAAATCGGACCAGTAGTTAGCCCGTTGATAAGGGGGCGCTCTGGTTGCTAGGGAAGTCACGCGACGACACCATTGACCTGTCTGTTTCGTTTGTAATGCATTTTGGGTCCGTATACCGAATTTGGTCAAAATCGGCCCAGTAGTTAGCCCGTTGCTAGGGGGGCGCTCTGTTTGCTAGGGAAGTCACGTGACGTCATCATTGATCTATCTGTTTTCATTTGCCATGCATTCTGGATCCGTATACCGAATTTGGTCCAAATCGGCCCAGTAGTTAGCCCGTTGCTAAGGGCGAGCTCTGGCTGCTAGGGATGTCACGAGACGTCAACATTGATATATCTGTTTTCATTCGCAATGCATTTTGGGTCCGTATACCGAATTTGGTCAAAATCGGCCCAGTAGTTAGCCCGTTGCTAAGGGCGCGCTCTGGCTGCTAGGGAAGTCACGAGACGTCAACACTGATATGTCTGTTTTTATTTGCAATGCATTTTGGGTCCGTATACCGAATTTGGTCAAGATCGGCCAGTAGTTAGCCCGTTGCTAAGGGGGTGCTCTGGTTGCTAGGGAAGTCACGCGACGACGCCATTGACCTGTGCGTTTCGTTTGCAATGCATTTTGGGTCCGTATACCGAATTTGGTCAAAATCGGCCCAGTAGTTAGCCCGTTGCTAAGGGGGCACCCTGGGTGCTAGGGAAGTCATGTGACGTCATCATTGATCTATCTGTTTTCATTTGCAATGCATTCTGGGTCCGTATACCGAATTTGGTCCAAATCGGCCCAGTAGTTAGCCCGTTGCTAAGGGGGCGATCTGGTTGCTAGGGACGTCACGCGACGACACCATTAACCTGTCTGTTTTCGTTTGTAGTGCATGTTGGGTCCATGTATCAAAATTGGTCAAAGTTGACCCAGTAGTTTGCCCGTGTGCTTTACTTGCTGTGGACGTTACGTGACATAATCAGTGATCTAATAGCCCCCATCTCCACCCCCCCCCCCTCCAATATATTAAGGATCCCTTCACCCAAAGAGGGTGAAAGCAATGGTGGACAGTCATCACTTGTTCTAGCTTCCGAGTATCCTTGAAAAAATGTAACCTCATTTGTCCCTGGTTCCTCAGGGAGAAATTCATAAAAGTTTAATCAGCCAGAGTCATTCTCGCGAAGTCTCATCTCGTTAACTACTTCCTACGAAAATAAATCATTTCTTCAATTACGAATGTCAATTTCCGCCATGCGGAAACATGTCAGCGTTCTTGTGTACAACTTCCGTTGAAAAATTTTGAAGTTGATGCGTTTGATTGAGATTGGCTTTGAGTTCATACAAATGGTACATACGTTTTCGCTTTCACTCGCTAATATGAAATAGGTGCTACCTAAAGGCGAGTGCAAGTAGTCTCATACAACTTCAAGTCAACAAAATCGTGTCAACCAACATGATTTAGTTCCCTAGTGCATTGTGGGTCCATAGATTGAATTTGGTCAAAATTGACCCAATAGGTCGCCCGTTGCTAGGGAGGCACGTTAGTTGCTAGGGAAACCCTAAAATGGATCAAAAGCTTCTTAGATAATCGTGTACAATCAGTCATTCTCAACGGCGTTGCCTCAGAACCCATACCTGTGTCATCTGGTGTGCCACAGGGATCAGTTCTGGGGCCACTTCTTTTCTTGGCCTATATAAATGACCTCCCTCAAAACATTCACTCAAAAGCCCGCCTCTTTGCTGATGACACTGCTATTTACCTATCCATGGCCTCTGCAAATGATTCAAAAATACTTCAAAATGACCTCAACACACTTGAAAAATGGGAAACAGAGTGGGACATGCAATTTAACCCCTCAAAATGTCAAGTCATTAACATCACAAGAAAGAAAAAACACTTGGACACCAAATACTACTTACATAACACATTACTAGAAACAACCCCATCCGCCAAATACCTTGGAGTAGATATCTCACACGATCTCTCCTGGAATACACACATAAATAGAATCACAAAAAAGGCAAATCAAACACTAGGATTCTTACGCAGAAACATAAAAGTAAAAAACACGCAACTTAGATCCCTTGCCTACCAGACTCTAGTCCGCCCCCAATTGGAATACGCCTCTGGACCCCCTACACCCAATCCCAAATTGATCAAATCGAAACCGTCCAAAGAAGATCAGCCCGATGGGTAAAGTCTGACTATGGACGCACAGTGTTACAGATATGCTACAGTCCCTAAACTGGCGCCGCTTATACCTTCGGCGCATAGACTCCCGGCTCTCCCTCATGTATAAGATTACTCATAAATTAGTTGCCATTCCCGCTGAAGACCACCTAACCCCACAATCCAGAATACCCCGTCACAGTCACCCGTGGTGTTATAGACAGATTTCGGCCATCACTGACTATTATAAGTATTCATTCTTCCCCAGAACAGTGTATCATTGGAATAAACTCCCCCTGCATACCCCATCACTCCCCACCATTGAGCAATTCAATACGGCCATTAGTCGTATTGATTTAGACTCACCATAACCTGTATCCACCTGCTTTTACTTTTACTTTTTAACATGTACACTCTATTTTATTTCTGTTCTCCACTTTGGCATACTTCATTTTTACTTTTTACTAACAATCTTTGTGGCTGGCGTGCCGATTTGTTCATGTCTAAGTCCCCGCGAGGGGTTCGACATTAATGGAAGATAGATAGAAACAAACTGACATCATTACTGACTCCTTGGTTTGAATCCCTGATGCATTATGGCCCCACATATCAAATTTAGTCAAAATTGGCCCAGTAGGTCGCCCATTGCTAGGGAGGCACGTTGGTTGTTAGGGAAACCAACTGACACCATTTTCGATTCTTTGGTTTGGATCCCTAGTGCAATGTGGTTCCATATATCAAATTTGGTCGAAATTGGCCCAAGAGGCCGCTCGTTGCTAGGGCGGCGCGTTGGTTTCTAGGGAAACAAACTGACATCATTATCGACTCCTTGGTTTAGATTCCTAGTGCATTATAGGTTCATATATCAAATTTGGTCAAAACTTGCCCAATAGGTCGCCCGGTGCTAGGGAGGCACATTGGTTGCTAGGGAAACAAACTGAGATCATTACTGACTCCTTGGTTTGAATCCCTGGTGCATTAAGGGTCCACGTATCAAATTTAGTCAAAATTGGCCCAGTAGGTCGCCCGTTGCTAGGGAGTCTCGTTGGTTGTTAGGGAAACCAACTGACACCATTTTCGATTCTCTTGTTTGTATCCCTAGTTCATTGTGGATCCATATATCAAATTTGGTCGAAATTGGCCCAAGAGGCCGCCCGTTGCTAGGGAGGCACGTTGTTTGCTAGGGAAACCAACTTACATAATTTTCGACTCCTTAGTTTGGATTTCTAGTGCATTATGGGTTCATACGTCCGTTGCTAGAGAGGCACGTTGGTTGTTAGGGAAACCAACTGACACCATTTTCGATTCTTTGGTTTGCATCCCTAGTGCATTGTGGATCCATATATCAAATTTGGTCGAAATTGGCCCAAGAGGCCGCTCGTTGCTAGGGAGGCACGTTGGTTTCTAGGGAAACAAACTGACATCATTACCGACTCCTTGGTTTGGATTCCTAGTGCATTATAGGTTCATATATCAAATTTGGTCAAAACTTGCCCAATAGGTCGCCCGGTGCTAGGGAGGCACATTGGTTGCTAAGGAAACAAACTGACATCATTACCGACTCCTTGGTTTGAATCCCTGGTGCATTAAGGGTCCACGTATCGAATTTAGTCAAAATTGGCCCAGTAGGTCGCCCGTTGCTAGGGAGTCTCGTTGGTTGTTAGGGAAACCAACTGAGACCATTTTCGATTCTTTTGTTTGGATCCCTAGTTCATTGTGGATCCATATATCAAATTTGGTCGAAATTGGCCCAAGAGGCCGCCCGTTGCTAGGGAGGCACGTTGGTTGCTAGGGAAACCAACTTACATAATTTTCGACTCCTTAGTTTGGATTTCTCGGGCATTATGGGTTCATACGTCCGTTGCTAGGGAGGCACGTTGGTTGTTAGGGAAACCAACTGACACCATTTTCGATTCTTTGATTTGCATCCCTAGTGCATTGTGGATCCATATATCAAATTTGGTCGAAATTGGCCCAAGAGGCCGCCCGTTGCTAGGGAGGCACGTTCGTTGCTAGGGAAACAAACTGACATCATTACCGACTCCTTGGTTTGGACCCTTATTGCATTATGGGTCCGTATATGAATTTTGGTCAAAATCGGTCCAATAGATCGCCTGTTGCTAGGAGTGTTGCGTGTTGCTAGGAACGTCACGTGATGTAGTAAATTGTAAATTAGTCTGACTCCCGGTGTATTATGGGAGAATATCTCAATAGCCCCCCCCCCCCCCGCCCCCTCCCCTGTTACTTCCCTCAACTTATGGTTCACTCACTTGACCCAATTGGTATCCGAATGTTCCTTTGAAAACAATTATTATTGTCCCTTTTTGTTCTTGGAAAGATTCCTCGAATAAGAGCCGTTCTCGTAAAGTCTCTTCTCGGGCGTTCCTTCCGGTGAACAAACATCCTGTTGATTTCAAAATGGCAGCCGGCACGGAAACACAAATTTTGAAATCAAAGCTGTAGAGGAGTTTCAAAAGAATTGACTCAATTACACGTGTTAATCTATAGAGCTCGCTTCCGAATGGGCTTCGCCCGTTCTGGGGGCGCTCGCTATAAAGTACGATGTCGCAATTTGTTGCAAAGCATAACAAGCACAAGTAAAGTTCCGGCCAATGAATCCCTGGGTTGAACTCGGAGGTCCATTGGCTGAAGCATTGCTTGCGTTTTTGCCCATGTGTGCAGAATTTGAAAGTAATACTTTGGGTGATAACGCCACTCCACAGTCATTTTGTTACAACCCACTCTCCACGTACTGTATTTTGTAAATTTGAAAAAAAATATACAGAGGATGTCAGTGGGTGTGTTTAATTCCGTACCCATCACCAAAGTCATTTCGTACCCAAGTGATTTCGTACCCAAAACCATTTTGATCACTTTAAAAAAAAAGTAAATTTGTGCCCAAAAAATAATAATAGAATGTCCATGGCAATATTCATGGCAGTTTATTTGCCAGGGGTATAATTTGAAAAAAATAGGTATTAAATTTAACATTTATAAGCAAAACTGATCACAACATAGCATTAAGTAATGGATCCATCACCTTTAGAATTAATTATTTATTTATTGGTGTTTAATGTCACATACTTATGCACAATAGGAAATCGTGACAATTTTACGGGGTGTAAGTCGGTCAAAGCAGGGGTCAGGCAAAAAATTACGGATACACGCAGGAAATTTTTACATTTTCAATTTTTGGGATCCACCACCCCCGGAATGCAAATTTTTGCCAGTCATGTCTTGGACACCCACCCCTCCCGCACAGTTTTTCCTCGAAGACAATTGGGGACCCACCTCCAATTTATAAAATCTGTTTAACGAAGTATTCAAATTACCTAAATCAAAAAAATAAATAATAAATAAATAAATAAATAAATAAATAAATAAATAAATAAATAAATAAATAAATAAATAAATACTTTTCCCAAACATGAAAGGTGCCGCAAACCAACTTGTCCGATATCCCAGCCCTGCTCTTGGGCATCCCTAGCCACAGATGGCCCCAAATCAATCTCTCTGCATATAAAGCCAATGGAAATGCAGCATCAGACCCCCAGGTAACCACTGGAACCCGCCTCCACCAACTGAATTTCAGATGCACACCCATTCATGTTTCAAGCAACACAACCCTTATCCCAATGTACAACATGTCTATGCTGTTCAGACACCAGTCGAATCCTACCACAAAGAAGCCCTGCCCAAAATATATTGTTCCCACCTGGATATCTTCAACTGTCCAAAAGAAATAGTTGTTTTTCATTGCATTACTATTCGGTTAAATGTTTAGTTTGTACAGCTGGTTTGAGAGAGACCTAATACTGAAGTTCTTTGACCCATGCCAGGGTGGCTTGTCTGAGATAAATTGCCTCTTATTTATTTTTTTATGTTCGAATCATTTTTACCTTGAAATTATACACGTTTTCCACAATCAAGATTTTTATTCTATCAATCTTTCCAGTTCTTCCATACATGGAAGCACACTAGACCAATGGCATGAGGCACACTGAGGCTTACATGAGAATCAAATAATCGGAGCTACAAAGCACTAATACGAGGCAGACTGCCTTAGTAGAAATATAAAGGAGTGAAAATCATGACCAAATAGCTGGTAATCACTCAACACATTATCAATGCTCTATTCTGTTCTAAGTTATGAATATAGGCACTTGAATTCACTTTGGTTGTAATTACTTATCTGTAAAATGATATTTGGCAAAAAATTGCATGACACCGGCAAAAACTGCACTTTGGGGCTCGGACCCACCCACCCACCCACCCACCCACCCGGACCTTGTATCCTGGCATTTTTTTTGCGACCCCCCCCCCCCCTGGTCAGAGGGGGAGAATAAAATCTAAGACCCTTTCACACAGAACTAATGGGTCTCCTATTTCATGAGGTGACAAAATATAATTCAATTAAATTTATTATTTAATAAATATGCACATTCATTCATTTAGGTTTCATTTTGTACTATTATTCATTGTTTCAACTTACAACTGTCTGTTTTGTAATATCATGCACAACTCAGGCTGCGGAGTGGGGAAAACAATGTTAAATACCTGTGACTGATACTTCCAAAAGGCCACTGTCTCAAAGCTGGCCACCTTTCCTTCAACTGGCTGGCCTGTCAATGTGTACCAGAGCAATGTGCTCACTGTGCTACTTGGAACATGTAACACACATTGCATGAGACAGTTTGATAGCTTTGAGAAGCAGTACAAAATCTGAAAGAGGCTGCTGACTGGGATTGACAATAAATCTTTGAGTGAAAAAGACAACAGAAGAATGAAATGGCGCATCAGTCGGGAAAGTACTTGATTCCTACTCCTATGTTCTAAGTGATCATATCTGTAGTATTGATGTTTTTTTTGTATTTTCTACTCCATGTTATTCTGATTTGATCCCCTATTTTTATTCATTTTCATTCTCATAATGCACTGTTTGGACTAAATTCTTAAGAGCTTCCATAGCTGTAGGTAGTTGGAGTTATGTTGGAATTTTGAGGTTATTTATCCAAGATATGGCACTTTGAAATATTATGAAGTCAGTTTGTAATTTCAGTATAATATTCCACCCTGTACTATTAGTCCTCACCATACTATTATATGGGTGACAGTCAAAGGAGTATACCCCCCTTCTCATATTCCCAATAAAGTTGACACAAGAAACATGAGGACATTGGTCAATGGATGCATATGCATACAGAATTAGAATATGGAATACAGATCGCTCTCACCAGTCACCACATTTCTCAACAACACCCAGCCCCCCACCCACAACCACACTGCCACCACACCACCAATTTCACTGTGACCCACTCATGCAATGAAAAGAAGAACTACAGTTTGATGCTAATAAAATTCCTCAACACCTTTATGGTGAGCAAGACCCTACTGAATCAGACCAAAAAGTCTGTCCAGGCTGAAGGCTTGTTTAAGAGACTTTACCGAGGAGGGAATTGGAGAAACATGGAGTTGGAGAAGAGATACATCCCGGAGAGAGCAGATCACCATTAAATCACAAACCTTTACAAAAATTATTGTGCACATTTTTTGAGAGCAGAACTCACAAAACAATAAAAGTTACAACACAAATCCCTGGGGTGCAATCCGTCTATGAGTTGAACATTTACAGGTTCTTATTCAGTAGGTGGGGCGCGGTGGCGTTGCGGTAACCGGTTTTCGTTAAGATCACCGAAGTTAAGCAACGTCGAGCCCGGTTTGTCCTCGGATGGGTGACCGTCTGAGCGATCGATTCGAACTCCCGCGTTGTGTCCTTGGGCAAGGCACTTAACCCCGATTGTCCACATGGGGACACGATGACGCCGTGTACTAAGGCGTTCTGCACGTCGATGGTGCGCATGACTTCAACCAATCTAACTCTGTCTGTGCTGCATTGCGGAGTTACGATGTTGGGGAGCTGGCAGCTGCTCGTCGTTGCTCGGTGGTTCTCTCCGGGTACTCCGGCTTCCTCCACCCGTAAAACTGTCACGGTCATGATTATCCATTGTGCATAAGAATGTGACCTTAAACAACATTAAATAAATAATTATACAGTAGTTTCTAAAAAAATAGTATCCTGCAAAAAACTTAATAAATTCAGAGTGGTATGCTGTGATTTCACCCAGGGACTTGCTTAGGATGATTTAGACCGAAGTCATAAGAAAATAATCCAGGATCATCAAAGCCCTGGGATTTTCTACTTCAGACATTAATAAATACAATTTGGCAAAAGTTTTGTTGCCCATCATGACATTCTTTTCGAATAAATTTGTTATGGTCCTTCAGATATTTCTTCATGGTCTTGAAAGCTTGAATTTCTGATCGCATCTTCTTTTCTTTTTGTGTTTGAAAATTTCCTAATTATTGTGAATTCTTAGCAGCAAGAAAAGATTGTTTTCCCAATTTTTTGCGAAGATTTCTGACTTTTTATCACTTTCAAATTTCATAACTCAGCAATCTGTGATGGGATTTGGGTGGGGGTATTAATTAAAATACCCACACTCTGCCTCCATGTCATTTCTTGTATTTTCAAGTACATGTAGTTTAAGCAGGTTGAAATTTTCTGAAAGGGGGGGGGGGGGGGTGGGGGGAGGAGAGGGGGTACAACAAATACACTCACCCATTCAACCTCAACTCTTCAGGTTCTAAGTAGGTTGGAAAGAGTCTTTTTTGGGGTGGGGGCATCAATCACCCCCCCCCATCGAACCCAAATCTGTGGTTGTATTTTTAACTTGCAAGTTGGTTAGAACATTATGTAGCTTAATTTTATGTAGACCTTTCTGCAAATTTGATTAACACATTGTCTTTCCATCACAAGTTTTCTTGATACCGACTGATCGCTACAGTGACGGCGCCAAGATTTCAATTTTTTTTTTTTTTTTTGGGGGGGGGGGGGGCTTAGGTAAGCTATGGGGGTGGGGGTCCAAGGTCAAGATGCCGAAGGAATCTCCCAAATGCCGCAGGCCTTATAGCTGGCGTACACGCGTGTGGGGATATGGAGTTCTCCCCATGAAAGATGCCCTGGGAGTGGGAGCGATATCTGAACATTTCTACAACACCCGACATAACGTGTATTGTTGTGTGTCGTTTGCGGTGTGAAATTGTGTGGGAAAACCTCGGTCAGATAGAAATTTGAAGTTTGATTTGGGGGGAGTGGGAGGGACAGCTATCCCCCTCCAATGGCATGCCGCCACTGGATTGTTAAACGTCATGTAAAAAGGATCAGATAGAAAATGAATTCAGTATCAGTGAGTGTAAGTACAATTGTCTGGTAATGGTATCAAATTTATGGAATTAATTCCGACGATTTAATTTGTAATTGTAGTCCGATTTAGCTGGTCGCCTTAAATTGCAAATGCATTTGGAATTGGATTTGGATACTGACAGACTGACTGTTTGATCAGACTCGGTCACTGATCAAACACGACAGTAGTTCACCTTCTGATCTTCCTTATCTTTCGAAGGAATCAGTCATGAACTATTTACTGAATGATTTTATATCCAAAAACAAAATGTATCAACACTGCGTGTACACGTATTGATATGATAATTGTCTCTTGCAATCACAGCCCGAAGACGGCAAACCGTCTTTCCAAGCCAAAATTGGTATACAGCGTTACAAGAAGCACCACGTGACGCAAAAGTGGGTCAATCCGAAAGAAGCAACAATTTTCTGTGGAGTTTTCACTGCAGCGAGGTGCTTGTGTGTAAGTTACTGTACACTGTTTCCCTTCAAAACCTCAAAAATGAAAAGTTCGTGTTCGAAATATCATTACCAGGTTCCGGTACCGTAACTTGTTGATAAATATTAAAGTGGAAAAAATCGTTCAAAAAATTTTACTGCGTCAAAAAAAGGGAAAAAATTACGACCCGAAAAGTACAATGCATTGCAATGAAAAGCAAAGTCTCAGAAATCCCATTGTGTCCCTCGTTTATTTGTATATTACGCATCTTCCAATGGAAATCGTCCTAAGCACGAGAGGGGTAAACCGTTTGTTTACAAAAAGAGCGTCAGAAATGAGAAATGCGAGAAAACATCGACTCGTCGTTTTTAAACGTCTCGCGAAAGGAAAATACTTAAAATTATAGAATTTCTTGCAGACACACTTGTTCTTAGATATTTTATTAACAAGCGTACGATTTTGTGGCCATCAATTTTGATTTTCTTTGTACAAGCAATTGAAGTTTAAAAATGAACACCAAATGCAGCGCGACTTGCGTTTCTTTTGTGTTGTTGTGGTTTCAATTTTTGACGTAACCTGCCAGATGACGCGATATCCGATATCTATGGGTGACGCTAATCCTGCACGTTCACCTGTTCCTTTTTCAGAAATCTAATTCGATTTCTACCAAAGAAAACAATACAATTTGATCAACTTCGACTCCTATTTTTCGTCCATGGTGTTTACTTCCGGACACAGATTTTTGGAATGGATGGATATATATTTTTCTGAAATATTCTAAATTTCGATCTTATATTTTCACACATACACACACGTTACCATTATGCTCTCTTCGTTCGCGGCCGTCGGCGGCTCACAACGTTCGCTATTAATTGATGGTTTCAAAGTCAACAGATTTTAAACCAATCGGCTTATCGCTCCATTTAATCCTGCTCACAACTTTCGGTGTCAAATGACAAGGACACGTGTTCTGTGTTTTAGGCTCTCATATCTCATTGGGATATATCGCTGAGAGTAGGTTCGAATCCAGGTTATACACTTTGAAATGGTCGTCTGCGCCGTAATAGTACATTTTTTATTTCAGTAGACTGCCCCGTTTCCTACTTCAGGTAAATAATCGCGTAAGCCTGTTTTTTTTATGCCTGAACGTCTATTGAAAAGATATTTCAAAAGTTTTGACTAGCCAGAGACAGAGCTAACTTTATTCTTGCCAATCTATCCACTTTATCTAACCTCCTCACCTGATATTTCTAGCAGTAAAGAAACATACGTCGACTGCTTTACCAGTTGCAAATTAATTTGCATGTACTGAACAACAACAATTAAACTGACCAGCACAGAGCACTAATCTCGAAACCAGCAACTTACTGCAGAGTGAAGTCTTTCTGATAATGTCAATCCGTAAGTTAATAGACTGCATGAACATGAAGAGTGTGGTAAAAAGGGCACCGGAAGCAGGGGGGGGGGGGGGGGTTATAGCTGCTCCTTGCACCGAAGCTAGGGAGCAAGGCAGCAGCGCGTGCCCTTTTTACCAAACGTGCACTAGTGGAAGAGACTTTACTTTCTGTGAATTATAAATGACAAACTCTCGGTTATTCGTTTCTAACGTACCGTACGTGTACCTATGCCAACGGGGTTTGTGTGTGTGTGTGGGGGGGGGGGGGGAGGGGGGGGGGTTATGCTAATAATAATAATAACTCTTTGGCCAGCCGCTGATTTGTCGCGGTCCTCATAAGAGAAGACCATCATTCACCCTGCACCCCACCCCCTCTTCCCCTCCTCTCCTCCCAGCATTCAGATATAAACTGCTTAATAGTGTCCCTCACTTCCTCTTTTTCAATTTCTTCAATAAGCATTCCTACCCTCTCCCTCGTGTCCCCCTTCAGCCATCTATCCTTTGTTTCTTCACCCCACTTCTGCATTATTCTTCCAGTAAATTTTATTCTATGAGGTATATACTGTGGGCATTCCAAGAGAAAATGTTCCAGGGTCTCCACTACTCCAGAGGGGCACATTTGGCATCCCTTTTCCCCATCTCTCCCAATTTTTCCCCGAAGCACCAGTGATCTTGATCTCAGTTTGAACAGCAGTGACCCTCCAAAGGTGCCATCTAGGTACTTCTCAAAAGCTGGCTTTTCTTTATATTGTAACCCCTGCAGTGATCTTTTCACGCTAACCCCTGCTCGCCAGTTTCGATTGCAATCTTCCCAGACTCTCTCTTTGACAAACCTTTTGCCTTCTTTCATTCCTACTTCTTTGTTTGTGACCTCTATAGAGTAATTGTCCATTAGTTCCCTCACATGTTTTGACCACCCCGTTTCTATATTAGAATTCCAAATGGTATCGAGCATCAATTTGCACCACCGGTTGTCAGGCAGGTTTCTCAAGTAGTTAAAGTAACACAGTTTTCCCAAATCTACCCTGTCCTTGATTTTCATCCAACCAAGCTCCCCCTCACTGCTGCCAAAGCTGCAGCATTACTCGACCCTGTTATCCATCTGCCGGCATCATTCTGGGTACTTTCCAACTTCTTAATAACGGTTTGGTTTAATGGAATCACGTCCGTGCCATGCGTTATACTTGGTAAACCCACCCTCTCCCACAGTGTTTTCCCCACAAAGACCTTGTTGAAACTATTTTTCCCTAAAAGTTTTAGTTGGTTCAGAATTCTTTTCCCCTTCAGAATCAGTTTGGCTGAGTAATTTCTGTACACCCCTCTTCCCGTTATATTTATGCTTACCCCTAGATACTCATACTCTCCCGTTTCTCCTACAGTGATCTGTTTGCTTTCCCCTTCGGGGATTGAGAACTCCCCCACTCTCCATCTCTTCGTCATATCTACCTTGCGTCCAACGGGTATTACCTTGCTTTTATTTTCATTTAGTTCGAGCCGCCAAGTGTTCCCATATCTACCAACAATTTCCAGCAATTTCTCTAGCCCCTGTTCAGTTCTAGACATTAACACCATGTCGTCCGCAAAGAATAAGCCTGGTATCTTTATGTCTCCAACATTTACCCCCTCCGCACTCTGAATTAGTTCGTCCCCTAAATCTTTAACATACAATGCAAACAAAATCGGTGAAAAAATACACCCCTGCTTGAGGCCTATATCCATAGGGACTCGTTTTGTAGTGATACTCCCTAGACTGAGTTGGCTTTGCACATCTGTATACAGTGCTTTCATGATTCCCACAAAGTCACCCCCAGTCCGATGCCCTCGAGCTTTCGCCACATACCTTCCCTCCACACTCGGTCGTACGCTTTTTTCACATCTAGAAATGCCAGAAACATCTTTTTCTTTTCAGCCTTTGTTGATTCTATCAGTTGGGTGAGTGTAAATAGGTGATCAGTGACTCTTCGTCTTTTCCTGAAACCATTTTGAATTTCTCCTAAAAAACCTTTCTCTTCAATAACTTCATCTAGTCTTCCGTATATGACCTTACAAAATACTTTTCCGGTGTTACTACTAACTGATATCCCCCTATAGTTATCTAGAACTTCATTATCCCCCTTTTTGTGTATGAACGACACCTTACTTTCCCTCCACTCTCTGGGGACCTCTTGCTTTCGCAGAGCCAGGTTGAAAAGGTTTGTCAGGACTTCAATAAGTGCCTCCCCTCCATTTTTGAGGAATTCGTTCGGAATTTCATCAGTCCCTCCCGCTTTACCATTTTTTAATTTCGAGACCACGTTCCGCACTTCTTCTGCCGTTATTTCGCTACATACACGATTGGATAGGTTCTCCTCCACCAGTGTATTTCTTTTTGGTGGGGACCCACTGCCCCATCGCCTATCGTTTATCTTTTCCCAGTGCTTGACTAACTCTGAAGCGATAGGGCCTTTATCTTCTGTACTTTCCCCATCCACTTTGATACTCTGCACACTACTTTTCCCCCGTTTATTTACCCAGTTCCAAAATACGTTTGAGCTCGAACCCCCCGTTTTCTTTATCAGGTATAATGACGCAGTTTAGTTGATAATCACCAAATAAATATGCAACACAGTCAGTGGGTGTGAGTGCTTTCTAAAAGCTTTTATCGAGCCTTGAGTGGAGCAATGTGCCAACTACAATGCTTTAGAATTGCAGACAACAACTTACTCCCCCGCCCCCCCCTTCAAGGGACGATATGTACATAATGCCAATACTATTGAGTATCACATTACAACTTATGATACGTTGTAAACTC
The DNA here is from genome assembly GCA_031216915.1 of Pictodentalium vernedei. Lineage (NCBI taxonomy): Eukaryota > Metazoa > Mollusca > Scaphopoda > Dentaliida > Dentaliidae > Pictodentalium > Pictodentalium vernedei. The sequence goes on along the minus strand of CM062297.1, from coordinate 507,272,761 downwards.
CCAGCCTTAACTCGTACCCAGAAGCGAGTGCCCTAGGCGATACTCCTGCTACGCCCCCACCCCCTGCCTTTGGACGCTTCCGAAGCCATTGATGCTAGTACAGTACTCCATATATTCTCACGGTGTACCTTTGTACTATACCTTTGTGAGAATATGGTCGAATCGTTTCAGTTTGGACTTTGGATAAAAATTTTTAAAAATCCTGATTTTAAGAAAGTCGCTATCCAGTTTTCATGAAAGAATCTGCAACACAATGTGAGTACCCCAGACTTGGATTATTATTATTATTGTTATTATTATTATTATTATTATTATTATTATTATTATTATTATTATTTCCGACTGCCACCTTTCAAGTCGGGTAGCCCTTATTGACACTTATTCAGTTAGCGATGTTTTTCCCCAAGCTCAGTCGTTCTGAGAACAGCGTGTAGACGGGCGTGTAGACTCTCTGACACACAGGATTGACAAGTATATGTCAACTTAGCCAGCTTTTATGGAATGCAACATATTAATTTGTTACATAACTTTTGAAATGCTGCAATGAAGAAGTGATACGTTACCGTACACTGTAAGATTGAAAATGCTGCCATTAATGTTTGAAGGATTGCGCAAACGTCTATGAAAACGCAACAACAAAAAAAATAAAAAAATGAAAAAAAAAATACTAAGGCAAAATTTTGACGATTCTTTGCACAAACTTCTTTCTTATCAGCTAACTGAATGTATTGTTTGACCCAGGTGCGTTGGTAAAGGGTGTTTGGGGTTGAAACCTCCAATAATTTTTCCAGTCAGGACATCTTCACCTGGATTGAATCTTAGATATCAATACCCACTTGCTTGTAAGCATGCACTGTCTTACGAGATCAGGTTTGCTATCTGAAAATTTGTCACACTCAGCTGGACACACAAGTGGAAACCTGTACTTACCCGATTCGGACAGTTGGGGCCCATCGTGGCCCATTTTGAGCACCATGCAGTACTCTACGTTTTAATTAAATACGGCTTTGGGTCACGACTACTGCAAGTTTATTTTATATTTCCAAAAATAAATTTCTAAGAAATCTTAAGTACTTTAACTATAATCCCCCACCGCACCTCCTGAATAATATTCCAACTACATCATCAAGGCGTGCCTTCAACGAAGTAGTTGAAATATTTCATCAGTCGTAGCCTAAGCAATCGCCGTCGGAACAATTCGTGTTTTCAACCCCTCCCCATTTGGTCCTCTTCGTGACGCATCTGGTTGTCACACCTTTTAAGACAGTGAACCTCTGGGTTCAACCCAGGGGTGAAATGGTTGAAACTTTGCTTATTATTTTCATTTTTTTTCATTGACGAGGGGTTTTGCCTGGAAAGAAACTCAATTCCATAGGTGTTTTAGTGATAGTCCTCAATCCACGCAGTAATAACGAATTTCTTTGCTTGTGGTTCTTGCTCTAGACTTTGTGACTGGCATACAAACATTTCTTTTGAGATTATTATTTTATTCGTGTTTACAGTAATTTCGAGCACCTTTTTCCACCACAATCGAAGTGCAAATTGAAGTTGTTTGCCTATTGTTTTTCGCATTATACCGTATTATGGGACAAATAGCAATTCAATTTTCATTTTTTCAATTTATTTCTCCACTTTTAACCATTCCTATGACGTAAAGTGTAAACGTAGTGTAGTACATTTTACATTAGTACATCACGTGACAAATCCCCGTATTCTCATTGGCTGTATTGATAGGGACTATGAAAGCATAGTGCCCGGAGTCAAGCATAGTGCCCGGAGTCATGCAATAGTGCGCACGCATTGCAAACAGAATCCCGAGGGGATTCCCCTTTTCTTCTGAGCAGACGGCAAATGTGGAGACGAATAGAAATAAAATGAGCGTTTCGAGATTCGCAAACGAGAATGTTAATTCTTTTCTGGAACAACATCAGAGCCGAAAGACTGTTAGTTTAACCAAATGTGCTGTCAATATTCTCCGGCAGTTCTGTTCTGACAGAAAAAGGAATGGTGCATTTGAAACGTTAGATGTTGGAAGATTAATGGAACTATTGAAAGACTTTTATACAAACGTTAGAAATCGCGATGGTGATTTGTATTCCAAAAGCAGTATTTGTGCCATTCGTCAAGGAATAAGGAGATATTTGCAAGAACCCCCACATGAGAGACACTTTGATATAATAACAGACCCAGCTTTCAAAGGTGCTAATCGTGTATTCGACAGCATGTTGAAGAAAACAAGAGAAGACGGAAAAGGAACAGTCCGACACAAAAAACCCATTCCGCCAGGTAACTATAAAAAATACATAATAAAATAAAACACAACAAAACTAGAAAGTGAACAAGTCAGTGTCTGCAATAGACAGCGGTGTTGTAATTATTTGTTCTCGTATAAATACACAGTCTTGTTAATTACATGAAATAGACGAGTGTTATTTATTACTCAAATCGACAAGAGACACAAAAGAACAGTTGTGAGAGAAAGTAAATAAATAACGGGCAGCAATGTTTGCTGAAAGTTATCATAAACATGAATAAATAAATAGATAAATTACGGGGAGCAATGTATGTTGAAAGTTATCATAAACATGAATAAATAAATAAATTGTAGACCTATCAATTAAATAGTTTTGAATAAGAGTATTATAGGGGGCACTGAATATTATTTATCTTCGATCACAATAAACGATTGTGATTGACCGTGTAAACGTTTATTCTGCTTTGATGCTTAGTGTTTCATTCTATTTCAGGCGATCTAAGGAAATTATATCAGCACCCAATTGTGTTTAATCCGGACATTCCAAGAGGTCTTTTGAATAAAGTAATGTTTGAGCTTTTATTTTACTTTTGTCGGAGAGGGAGAGAAAACATTCGAGAAATTAAAGCTTGTGATTTTGTAGTTAAAACTGATGACACTGGAAGAAAATACATCCTGAAAACTACTTCTGAGCGATCAAAAAATCACACAGGTGCAACGAATGAGGATGAAGGTGATTGACCTAGAATGTATGAAACTGGCACAAAAATGTGCCCTGTTAATAGTTTTCAACGATATCTTATGAAACGAAACCATGAGTGTGATGCGTTCTTTCAAATTCCCAAAAATTCATACCACGAGAATGACGAATGTTGGTTTGAGCGAAGGGCAATAGGAAAAAATTCCATAGGAGAGTTCATGGTAAAAATGTCTAAACAAGTTGGTCTTTCTGATACATATACCAACCACTGTGTGCGTGCTACGACCATAACAATTCTTAATGATTGTGGATTCAAAGATCGCGATATTATTTCTTTATCGGGACACAGAAATGAAAAATCATTGTCAAGTTACGTTTCGGACACAAGAGCTGATGTCAAACGAGGTATGTCAGAGAGCTTGAGTTCCATGGTCGATAATGCAGACGCTGAACATTCAGAAATGCCTGCAGCGAGGAATGCTGTTGAGAAAACAACAACGCAACTCTCTTTCCAGTCAGCAAATTCCACAGTATCAGCACCCGAATTATTAGATACCGATATTGATGACGACGATCTGATAAGTGCGTTGGAGGAAATCGAGTGTTCAAAAAACTCAACATCAATTGACATTCGAAATCAATCCAAAGAAATATGCAAGCAAATGCAGTATTGTGCCCCAAAATTCAATTTCAGCAATTGTGTTGTAAATATTTACAATAATTAAAATGTGCTCGTACATCAGAGGAAGTACCCATAACACGTTCAATGGAGTGAACGTTAATAAAACTTTAGTGCCATGAATAATGGAATTTCTATAGTGCCTCACAAGCTCTGTTAATACCACCATATGTGAGACGTTGATTCTGTTGTATGATATCTCGTGTTAACCAGTTATGTGCCACATGATTGGTTGATCGGTTTCATGTGTTTATTTACATTATTCTACTTTACCCGTTGAGTTCGAATCCAGTTGATAGTTTAATGTTTTCCTGACATTTTCATGTTATTAATTTCATTGTTTTATTTTGGATAGTAAAGTGTTAGTTATCTCTCCGTTCCTTCTTTAATATGTTGTGGAGATGGTCTGGGTGTGATGTACTAAACCCATTAATGCCTTCCGTTTCGGGCACTATGCTCTCATAGTGTTGCTTCGGGAACCAAATAGTGCCCGAGCGACTATGCATCCCTCAGCAACACTATGAGAGCATAGTGCCCTCAACGGAAGGCATTAATAGGTAAATAATATACAAAACAAGATCGCGCAGGTCCCTGGTGGTTATTACATGAAATAACAAAATATAAGATACATGTATGGGGAACAGATGTTTTGGCTTTCGAGCGTTTCAACAGGCGTTTAATTTTAAAATGGTCAAGTACTCGCATTCTGTCGAAGGTGGGGGGGGGGGGGAGGGGGGAGGGGGATTCTGATTTTTAAATATTCTATCGTATCCGCCATGGTATTTGTAATCAATCAATATTTTTCATTTTAGTTAGGAATTCGATCGACTGTATCCTGTCTGAAAGTGCGCGACGTGCTCTTTCTTTCGTGATACAATCCATCGGGTTCCCGTCCATATAATTAATCACATCACAGCCTCCAATAACTGTAAGTATTGTAGCTATTCATGTGATAAGTTGAACAGGCATCATATTGCATGCAGGGTTTTCGGGTCAATTTTAAAATTATTTTCTTTCATCTGCATGCTTATTAATATATCGCGATGCAATATGTACCATATTAAAATGATTCGACACATTACATTTACCCCAGAATTCTTCCTCCCGCAATGCACGCTATGTACGAAAAATGGCAAGGAGGATTCTCCTTACGGCGAAAGTTGCGTCTGTAATTGCGGGAGGTCGATCTCAGAAATGCAAGGTGTTTGTTTTTAGCAAGCTTTTTTGCACAGGCGATATTGAGCAAAATGCTGTTGAAGGCCATTGTTACATAAATATGATATGCACGACGACGGTATTGTTCTTCCACATATTTAATCTTGTAATTTTATCAAATCTGTAAATTTAGCTTGGGGAGGGAGTGGTGGGGGAAGGGGATGGTAGAAGTAATGAGGTCAGCCGAGAGAAGGTTGTAAAATTGATTTCAAATCCCTAATAAATTTTGCTAGATTGCGAATTTGTTTAGTATTTGAGCTAGTGAATAAACTCTGGACTTTGTAGATGCTAGGGTGTCGCCTGTAGAAGGTATTGATGTATTTAGTCCTTAATTCTTTTAATTCGTCACAGACAAGGATATAATGGTATTCGTCGCCAATATCAGCTTGACATAGGTTGCATTTTCTTTGGGACAGTTCTAATCCCGTCCAGCTACCGGTTTCGATCGGAAGCCTATGATTTCTGACTCGAAAACGGAGAAGGGAGACGGCCAAAGATGGGGGCAATTTTCGGAGGTATTCATCTGAACCAAAGCGAAGTTTAATTACCTTATAAAACTGGTACTTTCCAGAATTTTCTATGTTTGATCTCCATACTTGTAAGAAGTTATCCTGAAATCTCTCTTTAATTACGAAATTAAAATGTTTCCTATTTAAAATACTCTGATTGATCCATATGTTTGTCATTCCTAATTTGTCAAGCAATGAAGATATGTAATTAATCCAGGGACTTGTATGCAACCCACTCAGATGGTTCAGATATAAAATTGAGTAGAGTATAGTCGAGATTTTATTTTCCTTTCCAGATACTAATTGAGCCCAGTAATTTAGGGAACGGATCTTAATTTTAATACCTATGGGTGTAAGCCCTAATTCACCAAATACAAAATTGTTTCCAGTTGATTTTTTAAGTTTTAAAATGAATTTAAAGAACCATAGTTCAAGTTTCTCTATTGTCGAGGTGTTTTCATACCCCCATATTTCACATCCGTAAATTAGAATTGGGACTACAGATTTTTCGTAAATTTCTAAAATAATTTCAATTGTTAGTTGGTTTTGTCGAACTTTGTTTATTATGGTGTATGCCTTTTTAGCTTCTGTACATCGTGAGGATATTTCGGCAGAGAATTTACCTGATTTTGAAAATGTTACGCCTAAATATTTATAATTATTGACAATTTCAATTGCGGTCCCCCCTAAATAGAATTTATCGTTCTTCCCAACGCGGGTACCAAATTTTATTATTTTTATTTTATTTAAATTAACTTCAAGTTTCCATTTTAGACAATATTCGAAAAAACTATTCAATGTAAATTGCAGATCCTTTGCCGTGTTGGAGAGCAAAACGGTCTCGTCCGCGTATAGCAGTACGAGGAGCTGCAAATAAAACTGTGTGCTGCATGTATTCGGTGACAGTGGAGGGTGTTCAAATCGTAATCCACTACAGTTTTTATTGAACAAAAATGTTTCTAGGTCATTTTAGAACATAGCAAAAAGTATCGGCAAATTTTCCCCTTGCCTTACACCGACCCGACTTGGGATAAATTTAGATTTTTGACCATCGATCATAACAATGGATTTTATATCGTTATACATATTTTTAATAACTCGAAGTATTTTTTCATCTATATGTAAATCTATTATTTTTTCCACAACGCCGCTCTCCAAACCATATCGAATGCCTTAGAGAAGTCGACAAAGGCACAGTAAAGGTTTTTTTTTGCTCCTCAGTAATAATTCTCTTATTACAGTTAAGGAGAATATGTGATCGGTTGTGCAATAATCTCTTCTGAAACCTGCTTGGGTTTCGCTTAGTAGTTTGTTCTCGTCGAGAAAACTATATATTCGTTCACTTAGGATACTTGTAAATAACTTTGATATATTACTCAGCAAGGTAATTTTGCGATAACTATCTGGCTGGTGGAGGATCCTTTCTTTTTTGTACATAGGCTTAATAACTCCGACTGTCCAATCACTTGGAAGAATACCCGTAGTTATGATTACGTTGAAGAGCTTCAGATAGATAGTAATAAACTTTGAAAGAGATGACTTAATAAATTCGTTAGTGATTCCGTCATACCCAGGGGCTTTCCCATTTTTTAATTTTTTAACAGCTCTTTCTATCTCATCGACCGTTATATAATCATTTAGAAGAGTTTTATCAATGCCATCAGAAGAGTTGGAACATGGGTAACAACTACTCATTTCTTCACCTTGGTTGGGAGGTGTATCATTCTCTAATTTTCTGTAAAAATCATAGAATTCTTTTACAGAGGGCGTATTATTTTCTTTTTTATTATTATCTATTAATTTGAATATTTTCCAAAATTCTTTGCTATTTTGTTTTTGGGAGCGTCGTAGCTTAACCCTCAGTTGGCTATTATATCGTACTTTACTATTTCGAAGTGTTACTTTATACTTTCCTCTGCACTCGAGTAGCGCGTTTTTTGTGTCCGTGCATGGGTTTATTCTATAAAATTTCCTCGCTCGCCTTAAGTTTGTCCGTGATTCAAGACAATCCTTACTGAACCAAGGTCTCTTTCTTTGACTATAAACTTTAATCTGGTTTATTTGATTTCTAGCCTTATTTCTTCCTTTTTCACCAAATGTTTCCTTACAGGCCCGCTGGTAAATATTGCAGAGGTCTTGGTTTATTTCCTCAACTACTCGGGGATCCGGATTCGTCTCCAATTCGAGGGCACTAAGTTTACTTTCTAGTTCTAGGATATCTGTCTCCTTTATGCTTTCTAGAAATTCAGCTGTTTTATTGCAATCCCATTTTGGAAAGCTAATATCCTTGTCTGGCGCATGGGTTAATCCGATTCCGACCTGTGTTTGTATTTTCGTTATCATGATTGGGAGAAGTACCGTTAGCCCACGTCGCTGATTGATGTGTATTACAAACATCTTCGTTTGTTTGTTCAACAGCACAATCAACTGTAAAAACAACTGGGCAGTGGACATCAGACAATAGTTCATTGAAGTCTCTAACGGTAAAGTCCGTCAAATACATCGTGAACTCAGGTGTGCAAATTAAGTAGTCGATAATACTTACACCTTTACAAGTGGTAGCACCCACGTTTTTGTCCCTGCCAAATCTACCATTGACTATCAGAAGGTTATTGGTTTCACATATTTTAGCGAGCCTCCTACCAAAATTATTTCTCTTCTTATTTTGTGATTTTCTGTTAATATCTATTTCATATATTGTTGAATGGGCGATTTTTTCCTGAACGTTATCGGAAAGTTCATTTAAATTTCCTATATTTGAGTTAAAGTCCCCCATAATTGCTATAAGGGGAGTTTCATCCAGTTTATCCAATATTGAAATATGCAGTTTGTCATGTAGGTTACCAGGATTATACTTTGATCCCTCAAAAGGTAAATATACATTCCCAATTATAGATTTGAAATTCCCGAAAGAGAATTTAAACCACTGGGTATTTTCATCGTCGTCGGGAATAATGGAGAATTGGTTTTTAAACTCAAGTTTTACTGCCGTGCATATCCCTCCCGATCTAATATTTGCTAATTTATGTCGGTTTTGGGGTTTGTATACGTGAAAATCATCAATTTTGACTTCGTCGATTTCGTCGGTTTTAGTTTCCTGGAAACAGAGGACATCAAAATCTAAGATATATTCGAAAAATTCGGGGTCATTAAGTTTAGACATCAGCCCACAGACGTTCAATGAAAGGAATTTGAGTTTCAGTCTTCTCCGGCGATCCTAGTTACTCTGACTGTTGTTGTTTTCTGGGGTGGATGGGTGGTGCAGGACACGATAAGGGGGTGGGGTGGCTGGGTGGTACTGATTATTATTTACGTCCAACCGGTCTACAATCACTTTCACCCTATTGCCCTCCGATTTTGCACTTTTTGCTAAGGGCCAAATTACTGATTTCCTATAATCTGCTACAGGTTTTGGGAAATGCTGAGAAACAAAGTAATTTGTATCTTTCAGGATATATGAGCGATTCCGAACAATTTCCCCGTGCTTGTAATACGTGAATTTTGCCACAATCGGTCTGGTTTTGCCTGGTTGTTTTTTTCCTAATCGATGAACTCTTTCGAAATATATTGGTTTATCAATTTTCATTTTGTCCTTAATAAAGTCAATAATAATATCTTCAGAGGTTATTTTGTCAGTCTCAGTTTCCCTCAGACCCGAAAACAATAAATTGTCTCGCATGGAATGTGTTTGAAGGTCAATAAATGATTCATTGATCGCTGCATTGTCTCTTTGAGTGTATGACAAGGACTCACGAACACGATTCTCTTCACTTTGTAAATGACTCACAGAATTGTTCAAGTCTCTATTGTTGGGGTGGATGGGTGGTGCAGGACACGATAAGGGGGTGGGGTGGCTGGGTAGTACTGATTATTATTTACGTACAACCGGCCTACAATCACTTTCACTCCATTGTCCTCCGATTTTGCACTTTTTGCTAAGGGCCAAATTACTGATTTCCTATGATCTGCTACAGGTTTTGGGAAAGGCTCAGAAACAAAGTAATTTGTATCTTTCAGAATACATGAGCGATTCCGAACAATTTCTCTGTGCTTGTTATACGTGAATTTTGCCACAATCGGTCTGGTTTCGCCTGGTTGTTTTTTTACCTAATCGATGAACTCGTTCGAAATATACTGACTTATCAGTTTTCATTTTGTCCTTAATAAAGTCAATAATGATATCTTCACAGGTTATTTTGTCAGTCTCAATTTCCCTCAGACCCGAAAACAATAAATTGTCTCGCATAGAATGCGTTTGAAGGTCAGTAAATGATTTGTTGGTCGCTGCATTTTGATACAATTTAGATCGGACATATCTGGCATGCTGAAATGTTAGAAATTTTCAAATGAATTTTGATTTCGATGCAAGGACCTGCATGCAATATTATGCCTGTTTTACTTATCTTAGTAGCCCTTTTCCGATTACGCCCATAAATGAAGTTATTAATATCACAACTTGATTACAGTGACGATCAGGGCCAAAACTGTAGTAAAAAGCAAAGGAAGCTCTTAGGAGATTTGGGAACTCAAAAAAGATGCTGACTGGGCGAAGTTCAATGAAAAACTGAAACCAAAGCTTGCAACCGTATCCAAGAGGGACAGTGTCCAGAAGATGGCCGACGTCATAGTTGCGAGCCTGATGGAAGCAGGAAAGGAAAGTGTAGAAAAGGTCAGGGTGCCAACACGGGAACTTGGGTACAGTGTGAACGAAGAACTGAAAAGGGCCATAAAGGGAAGAAAAGCTAAATGTGCTCCATACAGGAGAAGTAGAAAACTTAAGGGGGCGGAAAGCAATGAGGTCACAGTTGCTAAGGAAGAATACCACCAAGCACGAAATAAAGTAAATAAGATTAAAGACGATAATCGGAGAGTACGAAATCGCAGTCTTATTAGGACGATAAGAACGACAGGGGGGGGGGGGGGGGGTCGAGTTCGAACGTATTTTGGAAATGGGTGAATAAACGTAACAAAGGAAGTAACCCACAGAGTATTAAAGTAGATGGCAGAGTTACAGACAAGCAAGATCAAGTCGCATCATTACTAGTCAAGCACTGGGAAAAGGTAAATGATAAGCGATGGGGCATGGGGAGCCCACCAGAGTGTCCGAATCAGGTCGAGGAAAACCTATCGAACTTCGTGTGCAGCGAAAGTAAAACGGAGGAGGTGCGAAAGGTGATATCAAAATTAAGGGATGGAAAAGCGGGAGGAGTGGATGAAATTCCTAACGAGTTTATCAAAAAAGGGGGAGAGGAACTCGTGGAAAGCCTAACTGCCCTATTCAATCTAGCCATAGAAAATCAAGAGGTCCCAAAGGAGTGTAGAGAAAGTAAAGTGACATTTATTCACAAAAAGGGGGAAAAGACGTTTTGGATAACTATCGAGGGATCTCTGTCAGTAGCAACATTGGGAAGGTTTTCTGTAAAGTCCTGTATGGGAGACTAGAGGAGGTGATTGAAGAGAAGAGTTTTTGGGGAGAAATCCAGAATGGCTTCAGGAAGGGAAGGAGAGTTACTGACCATCTTTTCACACTATCCCAAATGATAGAATCCGCGAAAGCAAAAAAGAAAAACCGAAATAATTTTTTCATAACACCTGTTACCCCCAATGAAGTACTAAATATTGCCAATCGAATGAAGGCCAAAAACTCTGAAGACTGTGATGGTATTACGACTTACATCTTGAAAAATAGCATAGCTGTTTTAGCTGAAATTATTGCTCATATTGCCAATCAATCCTTTATCAGCGGAGTTGTGCCTGATAGAATGAAAATCGCCAAAGTAATTCCTATCTTTAAAACTGGGGACGAAAGGCAATTCAACAATTACAGACCAATAAGTATTTTACCAGCCTTCTCAAAACTTCTAGAAAGGTTAATGGCCAATAGAATGGTCAATTATTTGAACACATTTGATATTCTTTACCGGCATCAATATGGCTTCAGAAAAAAACACAGTACAATACACCCTGTTATGCAATTTCTCAGACATATTGGAATAGAAAATAATAAACCAACTAAAGACATAACATTAGCCGTTTTCATAGATTTCTCAAAAGCTTTTGATACGATAAACCATGACATACTGCTAACTAAATTGGAAAGGTATGGATTCAGGGGAATTTGTAACGATTGGTTTAAAAGTTACCTATCCAACAGGTCTCAGTACACAAAATACAGTGAATATAATTCTGAGATGACCGAAATAACATGTGGAGTTCCCCAAGGCTCCGTACTTGGCCCAATTCTATTTCTACTGTATATAAACGATATTGGCCGTTCGACATTGCTAAACCTACTTTCTTTTGCGGATGACACAACAGTCTACGCGTCTGGTCCTAACGCAAGTAATTTAGCCAAACACATTAACGAGGAACTAAATAAAATAAGCGATTGGTGCTTAGCAAATCGACTTGTTTTAAATGCAAGCAAAACAAAATATGTACTTATAAACCCCACTCGCAACACGAGAGGCATCGAAAATGTAAATATACGCATACAAGACAAAACGATACAACGAACAGGATGTAATGAAACAGAAAAATCACTAAAATTCCTTGGTATCAACATTGACGATAACCTTTCGTACAGCGCTCATATCTCGCAATTGTGCTCTAAAATAGGACGGGTAAACTACGCCTTAAATGAGGTGAAAAAAGTTCTGCCCCATAAAGCTATGCAGACGCTATATTTTACTCTCATCCACAGTCATATGCTATATGGAATCCACATTTGGGGTAATGCCAGAACTATTAGAAAAATTTTCATCATGCAGAAACGTTCAGTTCGTATTATTAATAATTCCAAATACAATGCCCACACTGATCCCCTGTTTGCCAAAGATGAAATACTCAAAATTAATGACATGTTTAAACTTCAAGCATGCCTTTTCATATTTGATTGGAAAAATGGAGGACTTCCCTCGTCATTTCAATCATTTTTCACACAACCAGAACTTACCTCACAGAGAGCAACGCGACAATCAGAAATGCTACACATTAGCAGAACCCGTACAAGAGCACTAGACAGGCTTCCAATTCACGCGTTTCCCAAGTTATGGAATGAGCTTGACCAAGAAATAAGAACTATCTCAAACAGAAAAATATTCAAAAGACTGTTAACACAAAAATTCATTTCCCAGTATCCAAATAACGTAGAGTGTGACAATCCTTATTGTCAGGAATGTAGGCATAACAGCACAAGATGATTCTACATCTACAATTCTCAAAAGTACGTAAATAATCAAGTTTCAACTTAGTCACCAAAACAGAGCTGTACTATTACAAGATCTCCTATATCGAATTCCATGAAGGAAATAACAACTACGATTCGCGGAGAGCGGAATGTCATTGGGGCGCTCGTGGGGTGGGGTTTCGTCCGGCCAATGAATTATCGATTACAGGGCTGTATGGGGGAGGTGGGAGAAATTACGGATGATTGGCCCCCGGGTTGACACGGGGGTCCATTGGCGGAGGCTTTGCTTGTCCTTTATATGACTTAGTAGGTGTGATGTCCGCCCCCAAAATGTTCGTGGTGATGCTCGGCTCTCCACGTACCGTAAGACAAATTGTCTCTCTGTTATCTCGTCCTACAAGATATCCTACAAAATATGCAATGTCTGACCGGCCAAGTCCTTAACTTCTGATGTCAATAGGTGTAAAAATCCAGCTTCATAGATTACAACAGACTCCTGGATTTGTGTACAGTGCTAACAATTAGGCTAATACGTGTGGGAGACGGCAGGTAGACAGCCAATCTGGCTATGTCATCTCCCTACGGTATAGATATTGATTTGTTTTGTCTTATAAATGTGTTTTTTATAAATGTGTTTCCAATGCAGGTTATGATAATGCTAATATATTTCAATGAACTATTGTATCACATTCTATCTATACCGTTAAATAAAATAATCTAATCTAATCTAATCTAATCTAAAAAAGATGTTTATGGCCTTTTTGGATATCAAAAAGGCATACGATAGAGTATGGAGGGAAGGTATGTGGCACAAGCTGGAGGCTATGGGCTTAGGAGGCGAGTTTGTTGGAATTATGAAAGCATTATATAAAGATGTACAGAGTGAACTTAGCCTGGGAAACATTACAACAAAACGTGTGCCTATGGAGATAGGCCTAAAACAGGGGTGTATCCTTTCGCCAATCCTGTTTGCATTGTACATCAAAGGTTTAGGAGATGAACTCCTGCGTAGCGAGGAGAGGGTAGCAGTTGGTGACTTAAAGATCCCAGGGCTATTTTTTCGCAGACGATATGGTTCTACTGTCAGAAAGCGAAAAGGGGCTAACGAAAATGCTGGGAATTGTTGGGAAATATGGCAGCAATGGACACTCGAACTTAATGAAAGCAAGAGCAAAGTTATACCCGTGGGCCGCAAAGTGGACCCCACTCAGAGGTGGAGAGTGGGTGAGTTCTGCATTCCGGAAAGGAGCAGCAAACTTATCAGTGTGGGAGAGACAGGTGATTACGAGTACTTGGGGGTAAATATAAACATTACAGGAAGAGGCATCTACCGGAACCACACAAATAAATTGATTCTGAAGGGGAAGCGAATCCTTAAACAAATGAAACTTATAGGGAGAAACAGTTTCAATAAGGTTTTCGTGGGGAAAACCCTTTGGGAAATGGTGGGGCTGCCAAGTATAACATACGGTACGGAAGTGGTACCCCTAAACCAGACGGCCGTAAAGAGCTTGGAAATCCCGCAGAACGATGCAGGCCGATGGATAACGGGGTCGAGTAATGCCGCAGCGCTAGAAGCAATCAGGGGTGAGCTTGGGTGGATGAGGATGAAGGACAGGATAGACCTGCTGAAGCTCGGTTATCTTAATTATTTGGTAAATCTCCCCGACAGCCGATGGTGTAAAGCAATGTTCCTGAGAATTTTCAACTCAAATATCAAAACGAGGTGGATGGTCCAAGTGAGGGAGCTAGTAGAGAACTACTCATTGGAGATCTCGGACCTGGGCGTTGGGGCAAACCAGGGTAAACAAATCGTCAGAGAAAGGGTCATGGAGGATTATAACCGTAATTGGCGAGAGGGGGGTCAAATCAAAGAGGTCTTTGGGTGGACTGTGTGATAAAGAGAAGCCTGGTTTGTTTTGAAGAGTACCTTGATGGCACCTTTGGGGGGGGGGGGGTCACTGTTGTTCAAGCTGAGGTCGCGATCCCTGGAGCTGAGGGGAAAAATTGGGAAAGACGGTGAAAGGGAGTGCCAGATGTGTAACTTGGACATGGTGGAGACCCTGGAACACTTTCTTCTAGAATGCCCAAAGTATCAGTCTAAAAGAATGAGATTCACTGGGAGTATAATGGGGAAGTGGGATGGGAGAATGAAGGACATGCGGTTAGGGGGAGACTCAAAGGAGAGGGTTAATGTGCTAAAGGGCAAGGGATGTCAGCAAGCAGTTCGTCTCCGAGTGTTGGGAGGAGAGGAGAAGCGTGGGAATAGGGAGGCAGTTGGGAGTACAGGGGTAACCATGGCCTTCTCGTCTGAGAACCGCGACAAATCAGCGGCTGGTCAGTGTTATTATTATTATATTAGAAGGGATGGAATTCTGTCGGTTGTATCATGCACGAGGGAGCTCACTGAGGCCTGTCATGCATGACATAAGCGATCGAATTCTTAACTGGTAGAGTGCTGAATTATTTTTGGCCACCAAAATTTGTTCACATGTCTTTGCTTTGTTACAATTTATAGGAGAGTGCCCGTGGACACTCTCCTATAAATTTTAACAAGGCAAATCTTAACAGAACAACGTTCGTTCTCATTCATTCGATGACACTTCTGAATTCAGAACGTGAGCACCTGATCAACAATCATGGAAAAGCTGGAATTACCAGAGCGACTCATCAAAACCATATCAGCTCTCTGGGCATCTCTTGCCCTGTCACCTAGACTGTCCAAGAGACAGGCAAGAGAGGCCACCTAAACCTGGAATTTGAGGTAGAGACAGCCAAGACACCACCCTCTTCGGGGAGAGGTAGTACCTTTGGAGAGAGGATCCCCTCTCCCACTGGTCCTCACCCGAAGAGGCACGGAGGCCCCCGGAAAGAGGAAAAAGAAGAAGAGTCCATCAACCAAGCGCAGGGACGCCCGGCGCTTGGAGGCATTCCGGAATAGGAAGAAAGAGTTGAGTGAGGGGGTGGAGGCTCTGGAGGCAGCCGCCAGTTCCCCTCCTAGTCCCACTGGTACACCCAATCAACTGCCGGCTCCTGAGCCGGTACAGTTGGATGAGGAACATCCAGTGGAGACTGAGGAGGAACTGGAAGTTGCTTTTTTACCGCCTCTCACCCCTCACCCCCCCCTTCCTTCACTACCGGAAAGCCCGGGAGCGGTACAGCCACCACTTTCTCCTGACACCATAGTGCGAAACGCACGAAGAGTAACAGAAATGTCAAAAGCAGAAGCCACAATAAGCGCAGAGTACCTAAAGAAATCAGAAGAATACTCCAGAATGGTACTAAAAGAACTTAATGCGCGCTCTTCAACACCACCACCGCCTCATCACCATCACCATGCCAACCTCCACCAAAGAAAAAGAGCCGCAAAAAGGCCAGAAGGGGAGAAACCTTTTCCCTCCTTCCTTTTCCTCCTTCAACACGCCTAGACATGCATCAATCATTAATACACATCATTAAATATACAGTCACCGAGGGTCGAAAGGAGCTTGCTCCCCATACCGTCCCAGCGCACCTTCGCCGCGTGAAACCATCTCGTTTGTTGTTGTTAACAGATTAAATAATATCACCCCAAAGACAATATGAAGCACAACCACTGAATTTGAAGCCTTCAAGTTGCAGTATGTGCACTTCAGAATAAAGCCCAAATATGGGCTTCCAGCACTCTACCAGTTAATCACCGCCTGAACCCCCACACACCGAACACATTATAGCCCGATTTATTAGGCAATTAGAGTTTCTTTCATGTAGCCCCCAGCAGCTTGTAATGGCAAAAAAACCCTATACTTTCAAGGTGGGGAGGTTTGGCAGCAGAGCGGTCCCATAACCCCAATAGGTTGTGTGACAGTTTTGCTGACAACACTCCATGATTCTCTCTAATCTTAGGATTGCGGTCGTAACATCAGTATGCTGAATGGTCGTCATACAGCGCTGGATGGGTTACATGTAATGTATATACTTACTACCCTGGACATGCAGTGTATTACATTTTTTTTTGTTATTCACACCTAGCGTTACACCATGTAAATGGTTAAAAATGAATAAATAAATGAAATGAAATGAATTGTCTCTTTGAATGTATGACAAGGACTCACGAACATGATTCTCTTCAGTTTGTAAATGACTCACAGAATTGTTCAAGTCTCTATTGGTAATAGATATATTACTATTTTGTGTACCATATGGGTAAATAATTGTACAGTTGTGCAGGTGTCCGGAGATATTTTGGACGAGGCGAAGCCGAGTCCAAATATTGGGGGACACCTGCACAACTGTACAATTATTTACCCATATAGTACACAAACTAGTGATATATGTGATTTAATCCACAGCCCCTCAATGTTAACAAAAGTAAAAAAAAATATATTTTAGAAAGTCTGACACGAGTAAAACCACATTTTAAAACACTTTTTGCTTGCTCTACCCCCGAAAAACAAAATGGGCATAACCCATTGTTTGCTTGCTAGAAAGTCTATTGAAGTTAAGACACGCATCAGGAGTTCAGATATTGTGAACAGATCTGTGGCTTCGAAGTGAACTCACATCATGACGTAATTTGTTCTCCCGCTTATATGATGTCTCAGCTGAAGGGTAGAAAAACAAGAGGTCCCAAAGGAGTGGAGGGAAAGTAAAGTGACATTTATCCACAAAAAGGGGGAAAAAGACGTCTTGGATAACTATCGAGGGATCTCTGTCAGCAGCAACATTGGAAAAGTCTTTTGTAAAGTCCTGTATGGGAGATTAGAGGAGGTGATCGAAGAGAAGGGTTTTTTGGGAGAAATCCAGAATGGCTTCAGGAAGGGAAGGAGAGTCACTGACCATCTTTTCACGTTATCCCAAATGATAGAATCCACGAAAGCAAAAAAGAAAAAGATGTTCATGGCCTTTTTGGATGTTAAAAAGGCATATGATAGAGTATGGAGGGAGGGTATGTGGCGCAAGCTGGAGGCTCTGGGCTTGGAGGGCGAGTTTGTTGGGATTATGAAAGCATTATATAAAGATGTACAGAGTGAACTTAGCCTGGGAAACATTACAACAAAACGTGTGCCCATGGAGATAGGCCAAAAACAGGGGTGTATCCTTTCGTCAATTCTTTTTGCATTGTACATCAAAGGTTTAGGAGATGAACTCCTGCATAGCGAAGATGGGGTTGCAGTTGGTGACTTGAAGATCCCAGGGCTATTTTTTGCAGACGATATCTTGCTAGTGTCAGAAAGCGAAGAGGGGCTAGCGAAGATGCCGGGAATTGTTGGGAAATATGGGAGCAAATGGAGACTTGAACTTAATGAAAGCAAGAGCAAAGTTATACCCGTGGGCCGCAAAGTGGACCCCACTCGAAGGTGGAGAGTGGGGGAGTTCTGCATTCCGGAAGGTACCAGTAGACTTCTTAGTGTAGGAGAGACTAGTGACTATGAGTACCTGGGGGTAAATATAAACATCACAGGAAGAGGCATCTACCGAAACCACACAAATAAATTGATTCTGAAGGGGAAGCGAATCCCTAACCAAATGAAACTCATAGGGAGAAACAGTTTCAGTACGGTTTTCGTGGGGAAAACTATTTGGGAAATGGTGGGTCTGCCAAGTATAACATACGGTACGGAAGTTGTACCCCTAAACCACACAGCTGTTAAGAGCTTGGAAATCCTGCAGAACAATGCAGGCCGATGGATAACAGGCTCGAGTAATGCCGCAGCGCTAGAAGCGATCAGGGGTGGGCTTGGGTGGATGAGGATCAAGGACAGGATAGACCTATTGAAACTCGGTTATCTTAATTATTTGGTAAATCTCCTCGACAGCCGGTGGTGTAAAGTAATGTTCCTGAGAACTTTCAACTCAAATATCAAGACGGGGTTGATGGTCCAAGTTCCAAGTGAGGGAGCTAGTAGAAAACTACTCATTGGAGATCTCGGACCTTGACGTTGAGGCAAACCAGGGCAAAAATATCGTCTGAGAAAGGGTCATGGAGGATTGTAACCGTAATTGGCGAGAGGGGGTCACATCAAAGAGATCTTTGGGTGGCCTGCGTGATAAAGAGAAGCCTGGTTTTGAAGAGTACCTTGATGGCACCTTTGGGGGGTCACTGTTGTTCAAGCTGAAGTCGCGGTCCCTGGAGCTGAGGGGAAAAATTGGGAAAAACAGTGAAAAGGAGTGCCAGATGTGTAACTTGGGCGTTGTGGAGACCCTGGAACACTTTCTTATAGAATGTCCAAAATATCAGTCTAAAAGAACAAGATTCACGGGGAGTATAATGGGGAAGTGGGATGGGAGAATGAAGGACATGTGGTTAGGGGGCGACTCAAAGGAGAGGGTTAATATACTAATCGAAGGGATTGGGAAGAATGGGGCAAGGGATGTCATCAAGCAGTTCGTCTCCGAGTGTTGGGAGGAGAGAAGAAGCGCGGGAATAGGGAGGCAGTTAGTAGAACATGGGTAACCAAGGCCTTCTCATACGGGAACCGCGACAAATCAGCGGCCGGCCGAAGTGTTATTATTATTATATTGTGAACAGATCTGTGGCTTCGAAGTGAACTCACATCATGACGTAATTTGTTCTCCCTCTAATGTAATGTCTCAGCTCAAGGGTGGAACACTTATTCAATCCCTCATCGAAAGTGCGGCAGATAAATTTAATAATCGTTCATTTTTAAAGCATTTGGAAGAATCATTCTTTTTTTTTATCTGAAGAAGAGGTTCGCTTTCCCTCAGGGGTGGCGGGTGGTGGTGCCTGATTGCCGTCTTAATATTTGAAAAAGTGCATTTTTTAGGTTATTTATTTATTTACTGGCGTTTAAGGTCACTTTTCTGCAGCTACGGCTAATTGTGACCGCAAAAAAGGTGTAAAGTCAAGTTTAGCCAATCGTTTACACCCATGCTGCCCATTTTAGGGGACTTCTACCCCGGGCACTGGTAACTAGATCCTATTTTACCAGTAAAACTGAACTTGTTTACCACAGCAAACAAGCACTGCTTCGCTTCCGAGGTTTCCACAGGAGTCCTTTTTAGGTTACCAGGGCTGTTGGTTATTAAAAGCAACAAAAAATTAAAAAGTACATTATAATTTGGACACGATGCACACTCAATTCAGTAGCTCTGTCCAGAAAAGCTTGTCGATAATTCATGTGTTAGAAAGTTTTTCACACCTCCTTTACAGCATCTTTACTTTTGAATGGTTATGATTACAGTACCTTGACAATCGTACAAATATCTAGTTATTGGGACTGTTTCAAAACTGTCCCAATATCCAGGTATTGGTACTGTTTTACTGAGCTGTTCTCATCAAAACCGTACTTGGTGTGATTTTATAGGGCTTGTTTTCATGACAGAGAACAAAAGAAATATTAGGTAGCTGTGTATTAATTTGCCTTTAGGTCACACACATCTGCATTAATGCATTCAGTTGTGTTTTCAAGTTTTTCAACCCTTTCACCTAACTTTTCTACAGATGTCCCAATATTATTTAGTTTTGCATGGATGAGTTGAAATTCAGACTTAATTTCGTCCATAACTCCCAATCTTACAGACATTTTCTCCAGTATACCATAAATGTTATTCAACTCAACAGTACACCCTCTACGCACAAACCCCTGGTTTTCCCCATGTGAATCGGAGTCACGGTCACTACAGTTCTGATCAGAATAAACTGTGTGAGAAATATCACCAAGTTCCTGAATTGAATGTGCACGTTCTCTATGGGTTTCCTCGAAAGTGTCTAAGTATATACTCACGTCTCTTTGTCTCAGCCATTGAAGTTTGCAGAACTTAAGAAGTGACGCAAAATAGCAGACGTTTCTCGAGAAGCAGAAGATTAAGTGATATTAAGGTGTCATCTAAAAACCTCGTAGACAATAGCAGAGAAATGAGTTGATAATATCATTTTGAAAAACAACTGCTATTGCTATATATTCAGATATATAAATATGATTATTAATTTTTCAATAGCTATAGTTGCTGGCAAGTCCCTTAGCCTCGGCGACTGAAATCCTGCCACCGGTGATGTGGTATCCGCCATTGCCTCTCTCGCCCTTGCCGGTGGTGTGAGTTCCTTAGAAGCTTTCCTCTTGTTTTGTAATTCACTCATTCTGATAATGAACCTATATCTTCAGGGTGTTAGATAGTTATCATTAACGTTAGCATCCACTTCGCTCGTAATTTTGGCATTTACACGTTTTATAAACAAATATGATAATTCAACTGAGAGACAGAAAATATATGTGTCCTTTCCATCACGGACATGCTCAATCCCCAGGCGTTGGTTGTTGGATCCAGTTTGTTTCCAGCTACAAACTAACACAACTCTACGTCATTTCCCAAGTTCCCAGTAAAATTATTTGAGAGTTAATGTCCACACAGAACTTTTAGTGGGTAGCTGTTTTTATAAATGGACGATACTGTTCAACGAAGGACAACTGCGATTTTGCATAAATGATGTGCACATGCAACGTGATGTGTTTTATAAATTGTTTATGTGTTACTGTGACGGTGATTTCCAATATATTTTTTATCTCTGAAAGCTTTGACGGTATTCTGGTTCTAATCACAAAACAGTTTGTTAGTTTAAACAATATTTATTTCAAAATTTCTTCACTATGTACAATTTCTAACAATAATCTATGGTGTGGATTCGGCAGTAAGCTAACAGCTTATAAGTGACCGTCTCCACTCACACAACAGTTACAAATAACAATGAGAAGACGATGAGAAAGATCTAATCAATCAAACTTTGGTAGCTTGGAAAGCATTTTCTAGTATGAAAGGACAATTGAGAAAACAAATGGAAAGAAAAGAAAATATGAGAGATTGAATTTATAACGATGAAATACTGGAACCAACTTCCTAGTCAAGGAATAATTACTGGGTTGTAATAAGAGATAAGTCTGTTCCGAGAATCAATAACCATGCAGCAGAGGGTTATATGAGTCAATGACCCCCAAACCATTTCCATACTCAATGGAATTCCTAATATATTCCACTACCTGCTGAGCTTACCATTGATTTTTATTACTCACAGGCAGAGGAATGAGAAATCAAGGTACAATGGAAAAAGTAATTAACCCCTTTTAGGCTCACAAGACCGGCTTTTCTGTCCAAGACATAATCTCTCCCATTTTAGTATCATAATTGGAAGTCTATACGCGGGGTATTGATGATATATTACCAACTGCAATCTGCAGTCGCCTGGTAGGATAAGCGGGTAGCATGAAGGAGATAACTGCAGGGAGCTGAAGCTGGCCTCGGCTTGAAATGAATGCTTCTTGTGAGTTACAAGCACAAGATTGTAGACTGAGTAAATATATAAGTCAACAGTAACACCAACGCAGATCACTCAAAAACCACACGCGAACCACTCCCACTGCGCACGTAACTCACAGAAATGACACCTTTACCTCCAACAATGGATTGTCTCGCTAGTGAGGACGTCGCCCGCGCGCGGCTCCTGTACAGGCCGTGGTTATCACACTATCCCGAATGACAATGTAGGATAAAATGCCCCAGGAAAAACGAGGGAAAAGCATAGTTTGTTACCTAATTACGGACCGAGGGAATGGTGATAAGGATGCCTGTGCCCTGTGAGTCGAATACTAATAGGACCACGATGGAAATGGTTTGGCTAGAAACTTATCTCAGATTATTACCTAGGAAGGAGGATGTTGGAGTTGAACTGATAATGGAGAATAATAGAGAATAATGTGGTGTATGGTGTTCTCGTCAGTAATCACCAGCTTAAGCGTGATGCGGGAATCGCTGTGCGCGGGAGTGAACACAGGACCATCAACAAGTAGGCACGACTTTAAGAAGCATGTATTCGTTTAAAACATTAGTCGGTAATATAGTTTGCCTTAACATGTTCGGCCCACCCCAACCACGCGCACACATACGTGTGCATACACACACACTTACATGTACACACGTATGCACACATACATAAGCGCGTGCTTGCGCCTGCCATGCATGCAGTAAACCCAGACAAATAGGCAAAACATATGGTATATATACAAGAGAAATGGATACTCAGTTTTATCGCAATCAGTTAAACCTCACAGAGCTGAGAATGTACTTCTGTACAGTTTCAAATATTTTACCATTCACGCTAGGACTGTAGAGTTCAGACCCGTACAATAATGCATTGCAGTCACTTAGGTAAGGAAGTTGAGCTATGGTTTCCAAACGTATTCGAATATATAGAGGGCATATTAACAAATAGCGATCAACGGTCTCAGGCTCGCCACAGAGACAAAGAGACGAGTCAGCTAGATGATTGTTAAAGGGATGTTCATTAAGATTACTACATCTGAGTCTCAGTCTACAGTGGTATATTTGTGCCTTTCTAGACGACGAATTAAAAAAGAACGGCGGTGGTCTGCGACTATTCGCGTTTAAAAATGTTTTGAAATCCACCAAAGAACAAGTATCTCTAACACCAATAGGCAGATCATGCCACCGTTTAGTTGTCGATGGGAAGAAAGATGTTTGGTAGTTTTTCGTCCGACAATAGGGAACTCGAAGGTTACCTTCGTTACGAAGACTGTGGGTTTGAGTCATGTGGATTGGAGGTGGGATTCTGCCGGAAATATAACTCGGCACAATGTTGTGGTACACTTTGAAATATTGTATCAATTTATGTTTGTCTCGTCTCATTTGGAGCTTCTCCCGCCCAGTTTCTACATATATGAGTTCTTTGCTGACGCTTAGTGTATCACCGGTAACAATATGAGCGGCTGCAATCTGAATGTTTTCAATTTTCGTTGAATTGGTGTCGCTACAGTTTGCCCACACCGTGTCGGCATATTCAAGTAAAGGTCTCACGAACGCAAAATACATATTTTCTCTAATGTTTTGCGGTCTAACGTAAATTTGTTCTTCCTAATTAAGTCTAAACGGGACCAGGCTTTGGTGCAAATGTGGTCAATATGGTTATCCCACGTACAACTTGAGTTAAGAATCACACCAAGATGTTTGTGGTCTGTAACCTCTTTGATTGGGAGATTGGCCATACGGAGGGAAGGGTGATTTAAAGTGTCTCTTTTCCTGGATATGATCATAGTTTCAGTTTTCGAGGGATTAAATTCCACTAACCAAGTTTGTGCCCACTGTTCAATTCTGCCTAAATCATTATTCGATATGTCTGATGCCTGATCAGGATTATCCACTATCAAATATAAAGTAGTATCATCCGCAAACAGACGAATGCTACTAGTTAAGTCTAGCGTTATATCGTTAATATAACAAGAAACAGAGACCCAAGAATGGACCCCGGGGGCACTCCGGAGGTAATACCTGTCCATGAGGACGCTTCAGAGTTAATCAGTACTCTTTGGTATCGATCACTGAGATATGACTTGAAAAATTCAAGAAGCTCGCCTGTTATACCAATTTTGTTTAGCTTATAAATCAGCCCCCGATGCCAGACCTTGTCAAAGGCTTTACTGACGTCGCAAAAAACCCCACTTCAGCTTCTTTCCCCTCATCAAGTATATAAACTCTTCTGGTTTGAGTATGGGCTTTAAGGTTCTTTTTAGCTCGAAAGAAGCGCTCCCTGGTTCGATAGCTGTTGAACTTACCAAGTGTCGTACGAGTATGGCTGCTGTTCGGGGGCCCCGACCGATGACTACGCTCAATGTCGGCCAGTTGCAACGGAACACTCATTTTATTGGCCAGATCCAGAATGATCTGATCTGTGTTCTCATCCGGACTTTCAGAGGCACCTGCAACCCGCAGTGAGTTGCGCATTCCATACTGACGTAAATCCTCCAGTTCATTATGCAATATGTCAATCTCCTTGGATTGTAGTTCTATTGTTTGCTCCAGAGCATCAACTTTCGCCTTGAGACGATTCACATACTCAGCTACAGAGCTATTTACTGTTTCTTTGATTGAGTTGTGCAAGAGATTGTGGAACATGGATTGCACTTTACTGTCATTCAATGCTGCAATAAACATCTTGGTCATCTCCGAATCAGAGTCAGTAGATGGAACGGGAAGCGGTGTGGATGTATTATCCGATTTTGACGCCATGCCTAACTGCTGATCAAAACTGTCCTCACTGCCTACAGACGTGTCTATGCCCGACAAAACCGAATATGAATGCGACCGCGTCAGTGAACCCTCCTTGGGCTTTTTGAGGACAATGTCGGCTGAAACAGTGCTACTGTCTGACGTTTGCCTTCCTCTTTTCTTCTCCTGTACACTGTGTGTATCCATTAAAATTACTGGAGATAGACGTAGTTAACTAATAATAAGTCACAGATTTCGGGTGCCCGGCAAGGAACAAGGAATAAGAAGGAAATCCGCTGATGGAAAATTTTAAATCGGAACTAGAAAAATATGTCAGTGTAACAAGTTTACAACTTAACGAGTGAGTGACTCGATCAGTGGGTCAGACTCGAGCACGTGATTGACCTAGCTTGGACACTCTTGAGTTGAATTAATGCTTCATGAGTTATTGATCCTGAATTGTGAATTCTGAATTGTGTGACTCTCTTCTCCTGTCACTATCGGTTACTATTGTGACCAAAGAAAACTGGCCAGTCGACATCTGTCAGGAAATAAAAGATCACAAGATTTCTCGTTTCAAAAGAACAAAAGTGCATACATACATTGTCAGATTCCAAATATTGTCACTCTGCTTCTCATCTACTATAGGATACCAAAGATTTGGATAACTAACAAGATTTTAAAGATCACACAAATGTCGATTACCACAGCCAGTGACCACACGATACAGCACAGCTCAATAACAAGATCAGACCTCCAAATTTTCTCCTTAACCCACAACCCTAAGGAAATTAAAATTCCATAATTTACAAATGAAGGCTAGATGCTTCAGATCCACATTATTCCTTTCCATGAATCAGATTCAACCAATAATAGTATTTTTCAGATGAATTTACTATCAACTGCTGGGAGACCAAATGAAAATCAACCTCCCGCCATTCTCATCACGTGAC
The DNA here is from genome assembly GCA_031216915.1 of Pictodentalium vernedei. NCBI lineage: Eukaryota > Metazoa > Mollusca > Scaphopoda > Dentaliida > Dentaliidae > Pictodentalium > Pictodentalium vernedei. The sequence continues at coordinate 507,247,268 of CM062297.1, read as the reverse complement.
TAAAACAGTTTGTTGCGTACATCCATTTTAAAACGCATTCATTTACTGAAATACCCCCCAAACCCAACACTCATTCGACTATAAAACGTTTTGTCTAATGCGACCAACAGGAGATTTTGAATAAACTTTGTTTAAGAGGGTTTTATTTATTGTCCCTAAAAAACACCGAAGCAACCTACATTTTAGCTTTCGTCCACAGAATGTTCTCTGTTAACCCAATACACCTGCACACATGCTTTATGTGCCTTTGTGCTAGGGCACATTGTGTCACATTGTGTCACATTGTGCTTTTTCACATAAGCACATCTGACAGAAAAGGGATTCTATAGCCACGGGTGTTTCCCCAAAATGGGATTCCATGGGATATGGCCATTGGATATATTCTTTTATTACACAGAAGGGAGATAACGCTGTATACAGATTATGGGAAATCAAGCAATCTGATTGGTTAGTTATAATTTAGATATATGAAACAACAAGAGTACTTGGAACAAGAATAGACCAGAAATTGCTAAATATAGTAATAATAAGATAGACTGTTCCAAATAATAGGCTCTTCTACGCTACTGGAGTATACTCTAGAATAAAGGAACATGGTCAGGTAGACGTAAACTATTGCATATATAGACAGAAGCAGAGAATTCTGAAAGAATTCGAAATAGTAAAAGTTGGGGTGGATTTTGGTGATTTGGAAGGATTGTCGGGTTGTTTGTGGTAATTAGATTTACTCTTCTTCAATCGAACACACCCTCGGAAAAATTGGGTAACATAGCAATCACGTGCTACCATAGAAACCAAGATGGCGGCCTCCTGTATACAAAATGGACGACGGAAACACGTATCACCCTAAGAACACGCGCGGCGCATGCGCACTCACACCACGTATCACTATGGAGATGACGTCACAACATGGCCGCTCACGCGGGTTACCATGACAACACAACATGGCGCCACTTGGTCACGTGACATAACGTCACTTCCGAGGTCATCCACCGAGGTCATCCAAATGGCCCCTAAAACGTGCGAGACATACTACTGCTATGGTTGCAACTCGTCCGATACTCTGTTTCCTACACTTCATAAGCTGTATTTTTCTAATTTCTGAGCTATACTGTAGAAAGAATGAGGGTGATGGGGGGGGGGGGATTCAACTCCAGCCTTAGTCGATCATCTCGACATCGGCATTTAGTGCGCTCAAAAAAGAAACAACATAGCACAACACATTGTGTTTAAACTAATGTATCGGAGTTGCAGCAATGTTACCCGTCCATTTTCCAGAGATCAGAATGGAATATTTTTGTAGGGTGGAGGCGTTAAAATAGGCTGAGCCTGTTCTCCAAACCCTGTTTCGTCTTAAAGGAAACAAAATGACCGTTTTAAAAAAAAAGATCAGGCGTGTAACGCCCCCATCAACCCCCCCCCCCCCCCCAAAAAAAAGAAAATCTCCGAATCCTGTGTTTCATCAGACAGCGGTTGGGCAAGAAATTATTAAATACCAAGTTAGGCAGACTCCTTTCTTGCGCGAATAATAAAATATACACAATCAAGTATGATCCGAACAATTGGGCCACATGACCGTACCGCGGCCCTGCTCAAAATAACTCTAACAAAGAACACAATATTCTGCACCCCCCCCCCCCCCCTCCAGTGAAACAACACTACCACCATACAATACGCCAACACATAAGATACACGTGTATGTGCGAAGCCTTGAAAAACTGAATTTTTCCTCTGATATTAAACCTTCATATTTATTAGACGACGAATCATTGTTTGTCATTGTCGATATGTTCCGTTAACGGTCATGATTTGCCATCGTGCATAAGTATGCGACCTTAAACACCAATTAATAAATAAATATGTTCCGTTTATCTGGTGGGTTGCACGATATTAAAATACAGAGGACATTAGAAGGCCTTGGTCAATATTTACTCAAAATAATATGTTTTTCGGGTTTAAGGTTTGCTTTTGAGCATGGATACGAATATTGACAGGGGACAAAAAATATTATTTCGTAGATGTTTGAATTTTGGGAATTTGACATTTTTCATGAACAAACATTTCAGAGCAAAAAGACGTGATTTCTCTTAAATTATGTGTCAGAATACTTAGTTGAAGTGATTGGCTTATTCCTTCAATAATAACGAGAGATACTGGCGTTTAAAATTTGGATCTCAGCGATCACGTTTCCTTGAGATATGAACAAAGCATTCCTGCGGGACACAACGGAGACTAACGTAATCAAAGTATTGAATGTGCAATATCGGTTTAGTGCAACAGAACAGATCTCATCGAAAAATCATCTGTTCAGAAAGAATAGAAAGTTGAAGCTTTGTGAAATCAAATGTCCACCAGTCCTGCATTCGTATGAAAATAATCATGTTTCCGACTGTTTGCAAACATTTGAGATTAATTAATCTAAATAGTTTTGACTATTTAACCCTTGAATTCTTTGGGTGTATTATAACACTTAGTTGCAAAATTGTAGCGAAATGTCCAGCAGCCAAGGGGACAGGGGGCAAGGTTAGTTAGTATTTATTTATTTATTGGTGTTTAAGTTCACATATTTTTGCACAATGGCTAATCTTGACCACGACAGTTTTACGGGTGGAGGAAGCCGGAGTACCCGGAGAGAATCACCGAGCAACGGCGAGCAAATGTCAGCTCCCCAACATACTAACTCCAATCAAGCAGGGGTAGCATTGGTTGAAGACAGGTGCACCATCGACGTGCCGTGCGCCTTAGTACACAACGTCAACCGTGCCACCACGTGCGCAATGGGTATGAAGTGTCTTGCTGAAGGTCACAACACGGTTGCCGCAGGTGGGATTCGAACCGAGGACCTCTCGGCTTGCACATCTACCAACTGAGCCACCGCGGCCCCGACTAGGTTAGTAAAAACTAAAATAATGCCATTACTCTCTGTACAACACATCAAGCTGTAGGGAAATAAATTACCTATACATCCACAAAGTACATCATCTTTTTTAAACAGACATAAACTGGAAAAAGTAAATGGTACCTCGTAAAATTTAAATTTTGAATTTTCGCTCCTGCCATCTGGGGTTTGCACTGAATGAAATTGACACTTCGTTTTCATGTCTCATGTTATTTGGAAATGTTCACTCATTCTGACACAAAATTACAACAACACAAAACACTGTTAAACCTTTATGAAGTGGATAAAAAATATCAATTGATGGTTTCAAAGCCAGCAGATTTTGAACCAATCGGCTTATCACCCCCATTTAATCCTTCGCACAACTTTGGGTGTTAAATGACAAGGACACGTTTTCTATGCTTTAGGCTCTCATCACCATTGGGATACATCACTGAGAGTGGGTTCGAATCCAGGTTATACTTTGAAATGGTCGTCTGCGACGTAATAGTACATTTTTTACTTCAGTAGACTGCCCCGTTTCCTACTTCAGGCAAGAAACCGCGTAAGCCTGTTTTTTGTGTTCAAATATGACAGAACGTCTATTGAAAAGATGTTTCAAAAGTTCTGACTAGCCAGAGACAGAGATAACTTTATTCTTGCCAATCTGTCCACTTTCTCTAACCTCATCACCTGATATTTCTAGCAGTAAAACAAATGGACTAGGGCAACATACAGCAGAGTCTAATAATGTCAGTCCGTAAGGTAATAGACTGCATGAATGTGATGAGTAGGGTAAAAAGGGCACCGGAAACAGGGGCAGGGTATAGCTGCACCTTGCACCGAAGCTAGGGAGCAAGGCAGCAGCGCGTGCCCTTTTTGCCAGACGTGCACTAATGGAAGAGACTTTACTTTCAGTGAATTGTAAATGACAAACTCTCGATTATTCGTTTCTAACCTACAGTACTACGTGTACTTATGCCAACGGGGTTTGTGTGTGTGTGTGTGGGGGGGGGGGGGGGGGGGGTAGGGGTTGGATGCCAATCAGGTATTATGACGTAGTTTAGTGGATAATCACCAAATAAATATGCAACACAGTCAGTGGGTGCTTTCTAAAAGCTTTTATCGTGCCTTGAGTGGAGCAATGTGCCAACTGCAATGCTTTTGAATTGCAGACAGCAACTTACTCCCCTCAAGGGACGATACGTACATAATGCCAATACTATTGAGTATCACATTACAATTTATGATACGTTATAAACTCCCACCCTTAACTCGTACCCAGATGCGAGTCCTCTAGGCGATACTCCTGCTACGCCCAAACCCCCTGCCTTTGGACGCTTCCGAAGCCACTGATGCTAGTACAGTACACCATATATTCCCACGGTGGACCTTTGGACTATACCTTTGTGAGAATATGATCGGATCGTTTCAGTTTGGACTTTGGATAAAATTTTCAAAAATTCTGATTCTAAGAAAGTCGCCATCCTGATTTCATGAAAGAATCTGCAACACAATGTGAGTGCCACAGATTTGGATTATTATTATTATTATTATTATTATTATTATTATTATTATTATTATTATACATTATTTTCGACTGCCACTTTTCAAGTCGAGTAGCCCTTTCACACTTATTCAGTTAGCGATGTTTTTCCCCGAGCTCAGCCGTTGTGAGAACAGGGCGTGTAGACTCTACCTCACTGACACACAGGATTAACAAGTATATGTCAACTTAGCAAGCTTTTATGGAATGCAACATATTAGTTTGTTACATAACGTTTGAAATGCTGCAATGAAGAAGTGATACGTTACCTTACACTGTAAGATTGAAATTGCTATCATTAATGTATGAAGGATTGCAAACGTCATTGAAAATAACAACAACAACAAAAAAAAAAAAAAAAATGAAAAAAAAAATACTATGGGAGAATTTTGACGATTCTTTGCACAAACTTCTTTCTTATCAGCTAACTGAATGTATTGTTTGAACCAGAGGCGTTGGTAAAGGGTGTTTGGAGTTGAAACCCCCAATAATTTTTCCAGCCAGGACATCTTCACCTGGACTGAATCTTGGATATCAATCCCCACTTGCTTGTAAGCATGCACTGTCTTACGAGATCAGGTTTGCTATCTGAAAATTTGTCACACTGAGATAGACACACAAGTGAAAACCTGTACTTTCCCGATTCGGACAGTTGGGCCCATCATGGCCCATTTTGAGCACCATACAGTACTCTACGTTTTAATTAAACACGGCTTTGGGTCACGACAAATGCAAGTATATTTTATATTTCCAAAAATAAATTTCAAACAAATCTTAAGTACTTCAACTATAATCCCCCACCACAGATCCTGAATAATATTTCAACTACACCATCAATGCGTGCCTTCAAAGAAGTAGTTGAAATATTTCATCAGTCGTAACCTGAACAATCGCCGTCGGAACAATTCATGTTTTCAACCCCTCCCCATTTGGTCCTCTTCGTGACGCATCTGGTTGCCAGACCTCTTAAGACAGTGAACCTATGGGTTCTTATTATTTTCATTTTTTTCATAGACGAGGGGGGTTTGCCTGGAAAGAAACTCCATTCCGTAGGTGTTTCAGTGATAGTCCTCGATCCACGCAGTAATGACGAATTTCTTTGCTTGTGGTTCTTCGCTCGAGACTTTGTGACTGGCGTACAAACATTTCTCTTGAGATTATTATTTTATTCGTGTTTACAGTAATTTCGAGCACCTTTTGCCACCATAATCGAAGTGCAGATTGAAGTTTTTACCTATCGTTTATACGCATTATACCGTATTATGGGACAAACAGCCCAGGTGTTGGTTGTCGGCTCCAGTTTGGTTACAGCTACAAAGTAACATCTCTACTTCATCTCCCAAGTTCACGGGAGCTCTGTTCGTAGATTGTATCATTTCCGACCGTAACTTTGTAAGTCGGATTAACTCATAATAAATTGTTCTGTTTTGTTGCACCGTATGTACAAATGGGCATAAACATTCTCAAACAACACAAGTACACTAAGGCTGAAAACTTTCGACAGTGCATCTACTAAATTTATAATCTTTATTTCGAATTTGATACATGCCCTTCGGTGCCTTGTGTCCCTCAACGAGACAGGTCAGTGCACTTGTACCGATAGGCTGTTGATGCGGGGAAAAGTACACGGTACTCTGCTGGTTCATATATCTTCACTCAGCAAATACAAATTTGGAGTCCAGTTTGGCTTTTGCCTGGCCGAAGCCGACTCCGAAAACACTAAGAGTTATATGTGGCTACGGTTGCAACTCGCCTGATCATCTGTTTCCTACACTTCATAAGCTGTATTTTTGAAACCAGCAACTTACTGCAGAGTGAAGTCTTTCTAATAATGTCAATCCATAAGTTAATAGACTGCATGAATGTGAAAAGTATGGTAAAAAAGGGCACCGGAAGCAGGGGCGGGGTATAGCAGCTCCTTGCACCAAAGATAGGGAGCAAGGCAGCAGCGCGTGCCCTTTTTACAAAATGCCAATACTATTGAGTATCACATTACAATTTATGATACTTTGTAAACTCCCAGCCTTAACTCGTACCCAGAGGCGAGTGCCCTAGGCGTTACTCCTGCTACGTCCTCACCCATGCTTTTGGACGCTTCCGAAGCCACTGATGCTAGTACAGTACTCCATATATTCCCACGGGGTACCATTGTACTATACCTTTGTGAGGATATGGTCGAATCGTTTCAGTTTGGACTTTGGATAAAAAATATAAAAAAACCTGATTCTAAGAAAGTCGCCATCCAGTTTTCATGAAAAAATCTGCAACACAATGTGAGTGCCCCAGACTTGGATTATTATTATTATTATTATTATTATTATTATTATTATTATTATTATTATTATTATTATACATTATTTCCGACTGCCACTTTTCAAGTCGGGTAGCCTTTATTGACACTTATTCAGCTAGCGATGTTTTTCCCCAAGCTCAGTCGTTGTGAGAACAGGGCGTGTAGACTCTACCTCGCTGACACACAGGATTGACAAGTATATGTCAACTTAGCCAGCTGTTATGGAATGCAACATATTAGTTTGCTACATAACTTTTGAAATTCTGCAATGAAGAAGTGATACGTTACCGTACACTGCAAGATTGAAAATGCTATCATTAATGTATGAAGGATTGCAAACGTGTTTAAAAAAACAACAACAACAAAAAATGAAAAAAATACTACGAGAGAATTTTGACGATTCTTTGCACAAACTTCTTTCTTATCAGCTAACTGAATGTATTGTTTGAACCAGCGGCGTTGATAAATGGTGTTTGGGGTTGAAACCCTCCAATAATTTTTCCAGTCAGGACATCTTCACCTGGATTGAATCTTAGATATCAATCCCCACTTGCTTGTAAGCATGCACTGTCTTACGAGATCAGGTTTGCTATCTGCACATTTGTCACACTCAGCTGCACACACAAGTGGAAACCTGTACTTACCCGATTCGGACAATTGGGGCCCATCATGGCCCAGTTTTGAGCACCATACAGTACTCTATGTTTTAATTAAACACGGCTTTGGGTCACGACTACTGCAAGTATATTTTATATTTCCAAAAATAAATTTCAAAGAAATCTTAGGTACTTCAACTATAATCCCCCACCACACCTCCTGAATAATATTCCAACTGCATCATCAATGCGTGCCTTCAACGAAGTAGTTGAAATATTTCATCAGTCGTAACCTGTCAATCGCCGTCGGAACAATTGCAGCCAGATTTACGACGCACGTTTACATTATGTACGCGTACATCACTAATACCGTGCTAAAACCGCGTTGTACGCGTACCGCTGATCACAGTTTGCACAGCTGATAAATCCTATTTACAACGGGTGTGCAAAATGCGATTATCAGTACGCGTACAACAGACGGACAACTTGAGCAAAGCGTGCAAATTGTACTCCACATAGCTGATGCAGTTGTGTGTGATTTTCGCTTTCACGTTCTCGGAACTAAGTTTAAACCTCAACCGTGGTTGATATCTTGAATCATGTCGAAAAAGGCAAATAGAAGTGTCAATTTCAGTTCCGATGAGCGTTTAACCCTTATTCAGCTCATTAAAGAGGCCGTTAACATCGTAGAAAATAAGAAAAGTGATGTGAATAGCCAAAGTAAGAAGAAAGATGAGTGGATGAAAATTTCGACTAAAATGACTCAAATGTTCCCTGATAAAACACAGCGGCAGCCTGCAGACTATCGGGAACTTTGGCGCCGCATGAAGCAAAAAGCTCAAAAAACATATACCGCCAAAAAGAATGACTCACAACAAACAGGTGGAGGTCCGTCAGAACAGCCAGACTTGGACGAGGAAACCTTAAAAATACTGGACTGCATTCCTGGTGTGGCGCCCGGTACATCAGCACCAACAGACGCATCAGCTACTGCTGAGACGTCGGCAAACCATGCTGAACCCAGAACCGATGCTGTGGTCGATGTTCAGAATGCTTCAGGTGAAGATGAAATAAGGTAAATAAATGTATATTAACATGCATGTACTAACACGCAACATCGTCCATACAGCCCCAAACAATACCACACCACCTCTCCATCGAAACAAATGAAATGTAGATATTGCAGATCTATTACCTATACCACCAACTCAACACCAGCATCCCACCACCCACCAATCAATAAGTAGCGGCGTACATAGCTTTTAGCTGGCGGAGGGGCAAGCCCAAAATTTCCGACATACCGTAAATTTTCCGACAGTTTAAGAACGACAAACAAACCCAAACAAACAGAAAGAAACTGTTGTTTACTGCAAATGTACTGAACAGTGGTCGTTTACGTAAACTTTACCCAAAATGGTGGGGTGAACAAGAGTGAGGGGGACAGAATAAGTTTACCAAGACTAGCACCAGAAAACAATGGGCCCAATAGGCGGAAGGCAATGAACCTCGGTACCCTGAAAGTGGGTTATAGCAACATCCAGGGTCTCCACCGGAAAGTAAGTGAAATTGCTACATTGATCGAGGCAGAGGAGTTTGATGTCATGGGCTTAAGCGAGACGTGGGTAAGACACGAGGAACGGGTAGACCAAGTAAGCGGGTGTGTGTGGATAGGTGTAGGGCGAACGGAAGGCCAGAAAAAGGGGGGAGGGGTAGGCATGTACATTAAAGAGGATTTAAAACCGTCGCTGATTACAGATCTGGAAGATATCATCACCTCGGCTGAGGTGTCAAAAGAAATTGGATGGGTAAAGATCAGTCTAAGAAACAAAAGTATTGCCCTTGGGATTGTGTACTGTGCGGTGGAGGGAAGTAAACCCGAGTGGAATGACTCGATATACTCAACACTAAGGTCCAATATCACCGAACTAGAAAACAGGGGGCTCGGTATAATTCTGATGGGCGACTTTAATGGACACATAGGCGACAAGGAAGAAGGCATAGAGGGTGGGGACAAGAAAGTCAACAGGAATGGAAGGAAGCTGTTGAACTTCACAAATGAGCTCGGTCTGAAGATTCTGAACAGGGACGCTAGATGTAAGGGGAAATGGACCTGGGAGAGAAACGACAGAAAATCAATAATTGACTACATTCTCATAGATATGAATTTATGGAGGGAGGTGATAAGGGTAGAAGTGGATGATGAGGGCAAAATGGAGTTGGATAGTGATCACAACTTGATTACAGTGACGATGAGGGCCAAAAACCTAGAGAAAAGGAAAGGAAGCTTCAAGGATATTTGGGAACTCAAAAAGGATGCCGACTGGGTGAAGTTCGAAGAAAAACTGAAACCAAAGCTTGCAGCCGTACACAAGGGGGGTAGTGTCCAGAAGATGGCCGACGCCATAGTTGCGAGCCTAGTGGAGGCAGGGAAGGAAAGTGTAGGAAAGATTAGGGTGCCAACACGGGAACTTGGGTACAGAGTGAACGAAGAACTGAAAAGGGCCATAAAGGTTAGAAAAGCTAAATGTGCTGCATACAGGAGAAGTAGAAAACTTAAGGGGGTGGAAAGCAATGAGGCCATGGTAGCAAAGGAAGAATACCAACAAGCACGAAATAAAGTAAACAAGATAAAATACGACAACCGGAGAGTGCGAAATAGCAGTCTTATTAGGACGATAAGAACGACAGGGGGGTCGAGTTCGAGCGTATTTTGGAAATGGGTGAACAAACGTAACAAAGGGAATAACCAACAGAGCATTAAAGTAGATGGCAGAGTTACAGAAGAGCCAGATCAAATCGCATTAGAACTAGTCAAGCACTGGGAAAAGGTAAACGATAAGCGATGGGGCATGGGGAACCCACCGAGTTGTCCGAACCAGGTCGAGGAAAATCTCTCGGACTTCGTGTGCAGCGAAATCAAAACTGAGGAGGTGCGAAGGGTGATCTCAAAATTGAGGAATGGAAAAGCGGGAGGGGTGGACGAAATTCCTAACGAGTTTATCAAAAAAGGGGGAGAGGAACTCTTGGAAAGCCTAACTGCCCTATTCAATTTAGCCATAGAAAAACAAGAGGTCCCAAAGGAGTGGAGGGAAAGCAAAGTGACATTTATTCACAAAAAGGGGGAAAAAGAAGTTTTGGATAACTATCGAGGGATCTCTGTCAGTAGCAACATTGGAAAGGTGTTCTGTAAAGTCCTTTATGGGAGACTAGAAAAGGTAATTGAGGAGAAGGGTTTTTTGGGAGAAATCCAGAATGGCTTCAGGAAGGGAAGGAGAGTTACTGACCATCTTTTCACACTATCCCAAATGATAGAATCCGCGAAAGCAAAAAAGAAAAAGATGTTTATGGCCTTTTTGGATATCAAGAAGGCATACGATAGAGTATGGAGGGAAGGTATGTGGCGCAAGCTGGAGGCTATGGGCTTAGGAGGCGAGTTTGTTGGAATTATGAAAGCATTATATAAAGATGTACAGAGTGAACTTAGCCTGGGAAACATTACAACGAAACGTGTGCCTATGGAGATAGGCCTAAAACAGGGGTGTATCCTTTCGCCGATCCTGTTTGCATTGTACATCAAAGGTTTAGGAGATGAACTCCTGCGTAGCGAGGAGGGGGTAGCAGTTGGTGACTTGAAGATCCCAGGGCTATTTTTTGCAGACGATATGGCTCTAGTGTCAGAAAGCGAAGAGGGGCTAACGAAAATGCTGGGAATTGTTGGGAAATATGGGAGCAAATGGAGACTCGAACTTAATGAAAGCAAGAGCAAAGTTATACCTGTGGGCCGCAAAGTGGACCCCACTCGAAGGTGGAGAGTGGGTGAGTTCTGCATTCCGGAAGGGAGCAGCAAACTTCTCAGTGTGGGAGAGACGGGTGATTACGAGTATTTGGGGGTAAATATAAACATTACAGGAAGAGGCATCTACCGGAACCACACAAATAAATTGATTCTGAAGGAGAAGCGAATCCTTAACCAAATGAAACTTATAGGGAGAAACAGTTTCAATAAGGTTTTCGTGGGGAAAACCATTTGGGAAATGGTGGGGCTGCCAAGTATAACATACGGTACGGAAGTGGTACCCCTAAACCAGACGGCCGTAAAGAGCTTGGAAATCCTGCAGAACGATGCAGGCCGATGGATAACGGGGTCGAGTAATGCCGCAGCGCTAGAAGCAATCAGGGGTGAGCTTGGGTGGATGAGGATCAAGGACAGGATAGACCTGTTGAAGCTCGGTTATCTTAATTACTTGGTAAATCTCCCCGACAGCCGATGGTGTAAAGTAATGTTCCTGAGAATTTTCAACTCAAATATCAAAACGGGGTGGATGGTCCAAATGAGGGAGCTAGTAGAGAACTACTCATTGGAGATCTCGGACCTGGACGTTGGGGCAAACCAGGGTAAAAAAATCGTCAGAGAAAGGGTCATGGAGGATTGTAACCGTAATTGGCGAGAGGGGGGTCAAATCAAAGAGGTCTTTGGGTGGCCTGCGTGATAAAGAGAAGCCAGGTTTTGAAGAGTATCTTGATGGCACCTTTGGGGGGTCACTGTTGTTCAAGCTGAGGTCGCGATCCCTGGAGCTGAGGGGAAAAATTGGGAAAGACGGTGAAAGGGAGTGCCAGATGTGTAACTTGGACATGGTGGAGACCCTGGAACACTTTCTTCTAGAATGCCCAAAGTATCAGCCTAAAGGAATGAGATTCACTGGGAGTATAATGGGGAAGTGGGATGGGAGAATGAAGGACATGTGGTTAGGGGGAGACTCAAAGGAGAGGGTTAATATGCTAATCGGAGAGATTGGGAAGAATGGGACAAGGGATATCATCAAGCAGTTCGTCTCCGAGTGTTGGGAGGAGAGGAGAAGCGTGGGAATAGGCAGGCAGTTGGGAGTACAGGGGTAACCATGGCCTTCTCGTCCGAGAACCGCGACAAATCAGCGACTGGCCAAAGTGTTATTATTATTATTTAACTACAAAGCAAGCATTTTAATGTTATGAGGCATAACTTCGCATAAGAATGGCACCAGATTGTCAATAGGTTTACACCTGAAACTTGAACCAAACCTGCTGGCACCGCCCTGCCCCTACTACGCAACTGCCAATACCTCACCCCATCATCACACCTCCATCATGATGGTCATCATCATGTGCACCATTAAATTTTACTTTGCTACTTGGCAATGGAATTGAAATATTTGTTTGCTATTTCAGGAACCAGCCACCACCAGAACCTGAAGATATTCACCCGGAGAGAATGGGAGCTCGGGGGAAGAAGTGCGCGTCGGTGTTGGAAAAAAACAACAAAGGCGTTGTCTCTGATGGAAGAGGAGCACAAAGTAAAAATGGAACTTTTCAACATCCAAAAAGCTGTGGAAAAGCAAAGACTTAAGGCATATGAAAGGAAAATGGAGGCATCTGAAGCTAAAATGCAATACTACAAGGAAAAGCGACAAAAGCTCTCAAAAGAATAGATCAAGTTCTTCACTAATGAAATTATCAAATAAATACATAAAATAAGTATATTTATTTTGTACGTTTCTGTCTTGTCAGTTCTGGTGTGTTCCACATGCCAGTGTAGAAAAGTTAATTTTGAAAAAATCTACTGATATACCGCTGCCGAAACAGTGCAGCTCTAACATTGACCTCGGGAACAAAATGCCGACCATCGTCATTGTCATCCTCTTCACTTTGCTCGACAATATCGTCTTCTTCGGGTGATGGATCGTTGTGACTCAAAGCCAGTTTATGGAGGCAGCAGGTGGCAACTATCGTATTCATGTTCCGGTCGAGCTGTAATATTAGGAAACACAATTGTATTGTATTTGACAGCACGAAAACACTTCTAAAATACTTCAAACAGTCACATACCATAATGCAGTTACGTGAAACCGGGCTGGTGGCTGATGCGGGTGGTGGTGGGGGTTAATGTGTTGGGTTGGGCAAGGGGATAATAACCTACCAGAACATCGATGTTGCTGATTACACTTCTCTCGATGTTTACAACCAAGCCTTGTGACGATAGGAGGCAGCAAATCAAAATTAATGTGTCCAGTAACCCTCATCTGTGGACCCGGTCACTTCATCCCCAGAATCACTGAGAACATGTGTTTTGGAGTCTATTTTTCTTCAAAATTTTCACTATGAAGACTCCTTGTCTTTCATTGTTTTTCAAAAAAGAAATGCCGGAGAAGACCCCTCATCCCCCACCCCAACACACACACCAGCCACCCCACCCCGCATGCTGAAAAGGGATACTTTCTGTTGTGATACCCACAATTCGTTTCTGCGAAGCCCGCGTGATGCTAAGCATAATGCTATCACCATAATTGGAACCTCCTTTGGATACCTCCCTGATACCCCTCCCTGATATGTTTTTTCGTTCTAACGTCCCTGTGGTTTCCTTGTGTAGCCTCACATTGGATGTGCTAATTTGTCAATTATATCACCTTTCAATTTCTGTCTCAAGAACGCTTAGAAATTTGTGACTTCTTCTGCAATCCACCATACATTTTGTTTCCATATATATGGAATATATTGTTTAAATATGATAAAAATGCTACTAGAAATTCTGATTGCTGAACGTTGGTGTGTAGGGGTCACAGCGCCGTGGAGAGAGAGAGAGAGAGAGAGAGAGAGAGAGAGAGAGAGAGAGAGAGAGACAGAGAGAGAGAGAGAGAGAGACAGAGAGACAGAGAAAGAGAGAAAGAGAGAGAGAGAGAGAGAGAGAGAAAAGGGGGGGGGGGGGGGGGGTCTATATATATGAGCGATATAGAAGTCATTTTCCTGTCTGCACTTCAGTGGAAATCAGAGAGAACAACTGATCTCTTTTCAAATTCCCAGAGTGTGGTGGTGGGGCTTGAACCCACGCTGGAAGCAAGAGCTTCCTTCGGCGCCAATCGCCTAGCGTAACTTCGGTTTGCTGGCTGGCCGAGAGGTATGCGTGGTTGGCGAAGGAAGCTCTTCCTACCAGCGTTGGTTCAAGCCCCACCACCGCACTCTGGAAATGTGAAAAGAGATTAGTTGTTCTCTAATTTCCACTGAAGTGCAGACAAATATATATATCTTTGTGTGGGGGTGGGTGAATAGGAGGGTTATTATTCATTCAGGTGTGTGGGTGCGGATGTGTCTTTTGGTGTAAATGGGGGAGGGAGTGTTTCTGCGTGTATTGGTGCGTGAATCAAGAGATATTATACGTAACACACATACCCGCAAACGAAGTCTGTTACCAAAAGCTATGCATGGGAATCTTCGCTTGTACACACCAAAAGCACGTTCAATGACATTCCTAGTTTTCTTGTGGGCTCTATTATAACGACGTTCCTCGTCGTTACCAGGCTGGCGCACAGGTGTTAACATATACCAAGTTCCCTCATATGCTGCGTCGCCGATTAGAATACCTCGATACTGACCATTCTCGAATTTGTTTTTAATTTGCGAGGAATCGAATATTCGTGCATCATGTGCAGAACCATACCATCTGGAGACAACATTCAGGAATTTCAGTTTATGGTCACACACAATCTGGGCATTGAGGCTATACCATCCCTTCCGGTTAACAAAACGCTGAGCATGTGGCCCTACTGGGTTAAAAATCGGGATATGTGTCCCATCAATGCATCCCACTATGCCGCTCATGCCAGCTATGTCGTAAAAGCCATCTTTGATATCATTGACTTCATTCTCATTATTGGGCATTTTCAAAAAGCTTTGTTTTCTCCTGCAAATTGCCTGGGTAACAGCATCGGTTAGGCAACTGATTGCCGGCTGTGATATTCCTTGTAAATCGCCGATGACGGCCTGGAATGATCCCGTTGCGTAAAATCGTAGCGCTGCGCACAACTGCAAAATGGGTGGCAATGATTGACTTCTTCTCGTCGGCCGCTCTATGTCTTCTGTGGTAACATCTAAAAGATCCCTCGCAGACTCTTTGGAAATCCTGAAACGCTTCAGAAAACTTATATTATCAAACTGTTCTATAGGATTCCTGCGATCCCTAAATAATCTCATGGATCGTCGCCGACTGATTTCATCCCGCTCTTCCTGCCCCAATTCCATTACCTGTATGATATCCATGTTCGCAGGCAATATTTTGTTCCACAACACACTCACAGATTCAAACTTAGACACGACGATGTCAGTTAACACCACGCAAAACATACCCCCGACACCGTTTATAAATTCTTTTGTTATACTTTGCACGGGCGTTCAGTGTAAATCGATGAAATGGAAAAACCCCTTTCGAAAATACCATTTCAAATTTGTACGCGCACATCTACGAGTTAATACCGGCTTAAGCCTAATCATATTTTAGCAGTGCGTCGTAAATCTGGCTGTTGATGTTTTCAACCTCTCCCCATTTGGTCCTCTTCGTGACGCATCTGGTTGCCACACCTTTTAAGACAGTAAACCTGTGGGTTCAATCCGGAGGTGAAATGGCTGAAACTTTGCTTATTATTTTCATTTTTGTTCATAGACGAGGGAGGTTTCCCTGGAAAGAAACTCCATTCCATAGGTGTTTCAGTGATAGTCCACAATCCACGCAGTAATAACGAATTTCTTTGCTTGTGGTTCTTCGCACGAGACTTTGTGACGGCCGTACAAACATTTCTCTTGAGATTATTATTTTATTCGTGTTTACAGTAATTTGGAGCCCCTTTTTGCCACCATAATCGAAGTGCCTATCGTTAATACGCATTTTACAATATTATGGCACAAACAGCCCAGGCGTTGGTTGTGGGCACCAGTTTGTTTACAGCTACAAACTAACACAACTCTACGTCATTTTCCAAGTTCCCAATACAATTATTTAAGAGTAAATGTCCGCACAGAACTTTTAATGGGTAGCTGTTTTTGTAAAGGAACGTTACTGTTCAACGAAGGACAACTGATTTTGCATAAATGATGTGCACATGCAACGTGATGTGTTTTATAAATTGTTCATGTGTTACTGTGACGGTGTTTTCCAATATTTTTTATCTCCGAAAGCTTTGACGATATTCTGGTTCTAATCGCGAAACAGTTTGTTGCGTACATCCATTTTAAAACGCGTTCATTTACTGAAATACGACCAACCCCAACACTCATTCGACTATAAAACGTTTTCTCTAATGCGACCAACAGGAGATTTTGAATCAACTTTGTTTAAGAGGGTTTTATTTATTGTCCCTAAAAAACTCCGAAGCAACCCACATTTTAGCTTTCGTGCACAGAAGGTCCCCTATTAACCCAATACAAGTGCACAGATAGAATAGGTGATAAAATAAAAGTTTATTTATGTGGATATGGGTTTCAACTCACCCTGATAGATGAACTACCTCTGCCAATAATGGAGTTCCTTGATGGCAACGATGCCCAAGGACACAACGCGCTTGCCGCAGGTGGGGTTCGAACCGATGACCTCTCGGCTTGCACCTCTACCAACTGAGCCGCCGCGCCGCCGACAAGGTTTGTAAAAACTAAAATAATGCCATTACTCTCTGTGCAACACATCAAGTTGTTGGGAAATAAATTACCTATACATACACAAAGTACATCACCTTTTTTTAGACAGACATAAACTAGAAAAAGTAAATGGTACCTCGTAAAATTTGAATTTTGAATTTTCGTTTCTGCCATCTGGGGTTTGCACTGAATGAAATTGACACTTCGTTTTCATGTCTCATGTTATTGGGAAACTTCACTCATTCTGGCACAAAATTACAACAACACAAAACCCTGTTAAACCTTTATGAAGTGGATAAAAATATCAATTGATGGTTTCAAAGCCAGCAGATTTTGAATCAATCGGCTTATCAGCACCATTTAATCCTTCTCACAACTTTGGGTGTTAAATGACAAGGACACGTGTTCTATGCTTTAGGCTCTCATCACCATTGGGATACATCGCTGAGAGAGGGTTCTAATCCAGGTTATACTTTGAAATGGTCGTCTGCGGCGTCATAGTACATTTTTTATTTCAGTAGACAGCCCCGTTTCCTACTTCAGGTAAATAATCGTGTAAGCGTGTTTTTTTCCTCAAATATGACTGAACGTCTATTAAAAAGATGTTTCAAAAGTTCTGACTAGCCAGAGACAGAGATAACTTTATTCTTGCCAATCTGCCCACTTTCTCTAACCTCCTCACCTGATATTTCTAATAGTGAAAAAATGCACTAGGGCAACATACTGCAGAGTCTAAAAATGTCAATCCGTAATGTGACGAGTATGGTAAAAAGGGCACCGAAAGCAGGGGCTAACGTACTGTACGTGTACCTATGCAAACGGGGTTTGTGTGTGTGTGCGTGTGTATGGGGGGGGGGGGATGCTAATCAGGTATAATGACGTAGTTTAGTTGATAATCACCAAATAAATATGCAACACAGTCAGTGGGTGCTTTCTAAAAGCTTTTATCGTGCCTTGAGTGGAGCAATGTGCCAACTGCAATGCTTTAGAATTGCAGACAACTTACTCCCCTCAAGGGACGATATGTACATAATGCCAACACTATTGAGTATCACATTACACTTTATGATACGTTATAAACTCCCAGCCTTAATGCGTGCCCAGATGCGAATCCCTTAGGCGATACTCCTGCTACGCCCACACCCATGCCTTTGGACGCTTCTGAAGCCACTGATGTTAGTTCAATACTCCATATATTCCCACGGTGTACCTTTGTAGTATACCTTTGTGAAAATATGTTCGAATCGTTTCAGTTTGGACTTTGGAAAAACTTTTTAAAAATTCTGATACTAAGAAAGTCGCAATCCACTTTTCATGAAAGAATCTGCAACACAATGTGAGTGCCACAGACTTGGATTATTATTATTATTATTATTATTATTATTATTATTATTATTATTATACACTATTTCCGACTGCCACTTTTCAAGTCGGGTAGTCCTTAATGACACTTAGCTCAGTCGTTGTGAGAACAGGGCGTGTAGACTCTACCTCGCTGACACACATGATTGACAAGTATATGTCAACTTAGCGAGCTGTTATGGAATGCAACGTATTAGTTTGCTACATAACTTTTGAAATGCCGCAATGAAGAAGTGATACGTTACCGTACACTGTAAGATTGAAAATGCTCTCATTAATGTATCAAGGATTGCAAACGTCTTTGAAAACAAAAACAACAAAACATGAAAAAAATACTATGGGAGAATTTTGACGATTCTTTGCACAAACTTCTTTCTTATCAGCTAACTCAATGTATTGTTTGAACCAGCGGCGTTGGTAAATGGTGTTTGGGGTTGAAACCCCCCAATAATTTTTCCAGTCAGCACATCTTCGCATGGATTGAATCTTAGATATCAATCCCCACTTGCTTGTAACCATGCACTGTCTTACGAGATCTGGTTTGCTATCTGAAAATTTATCACATTCAGCTGGACACACAAGTGGAAACCTGTACTTACCCGATTCGGACAGTTGGGGCCCATCATGGCCAATTTTGAGCACCATACAGTACTCTACGTTTTAATTAAATACGGCTTTGGGTCACGACTACTGCAAGTATATTTTATATTTCCAAAAATAAATTTGAAAGAAATCTTAAGTACTTCCACTATAATCCCCCACCGCATCTCCTGAATAATATTCCAACTACATCATCAAGGCATGCTTTCAACGAAATAGTTGAAATATTTCATCAGTCGTAACCTGAGCAATCGCCGTCGGAAGAATTCATGTTTTCAACCCCTCCCCATTTGATCCTCTTCGTGACGCATCTGGTTGCCAGACCTCTTAAGACAGTGAACCTTTGGGTTCTTATTATTTTCATTTTTTTTCATCGACGAGGGGGGTTTTGCCTGGAAAGAAACTCCATTCCATAGGTATTTCAGTGATAGTCCTCAATCCACGCAGTAATAACAAATTTCTTTGCTTGTGGTTCTTCGCTCGAGACTTTGTGACTGGCGTACAAACATTTCTCTTGAGTTTATTGTTTTGATCGTGTTTACAGTAATTTCGAGCACCTTTTGCCACCATAATCGAAGTGCAGATTGAAGTTTTTACCTATCGTTTATACGCATTATACCGTATTATGGGTCAAACAGCCCAGGTGTTGGTTGTCGGCTCCAGTTTGGTTACAGCTACAAATTAACACATCTCTACTTCATTTCCCAAGTTCACGGGAGCTGTGTTCGTAGATTGTATCATTTCCGTCCGTAACTTTGTAAGTCGGATTAACTCATAATAAATTGATCTGTTTTATTGCACCGTCTGTACAAATGGGCATAAACATTCGCAAACAACACAAGTACACTAAGGCTGAAAACTTTCGACAGTGCAGCTACTAAATTTATAATCTTTATTTCGAATTTGATACATGCCCTTCGGTGCCTTGTGTCCCTCAACGAGACAGGTCAGTGCACTTGTACCGATGGGCTGTTGATGCGGGGAAAAGTACACGGTACTCTGCTGGTTCATATATCTTCAATCAGCAAATACAAATTTGGAGTCCAGTTTGGCTTTTGTCTGGCCGAAGCCGACGCCGAAAACACTAAGAGTTATATGTGGCTACGGTTGCAACTCGCCTGATCATCTGTTTCCTACACTTCATAAGCTGTATTTTTGACACCAGCAACTTACTGCAGAGTGAAGTCTTTCTAATAATGTCAATCCATAAGTTAATAGACTGCATGAATGTGAAAAGTATGGTAAAAAAGGGCACCGGAAGCAGGGGCGGGGTATAGCAGCTCCTTGCACCAAAGATAGGGAGCAAGGCAGCAGCGCGTGCCCTTTTTACAAAATGCCAATACTATTGAGTATCACATTACAATTTATGATACTTTGTAAACTCCCAGCCTTAACTCGTACCCAGAGGCGAGTGCCCTAGGCGTTACTCCTGCTACGTCCTCACCCATGCTTTTGGACGCTTCCGAAGCCACTGATGCTAGTACAGTACTCCATATATTCCCACAGGGTACCATTGTACTATGCCTTTGTGAGGATATGGTCGAATCGTTTCAGTTTGGACTTTGGATAAAAAGATATTAAAAATCCTGATTCTAAGAAAGTCGCCATCCAGTTTTCATGAAGGAATCTGCAACACAATGTGAGTGCCCCAGACTTGGATTATTATTATTATTATTATTAATTATTATTATTATTATTATTATTATTATTATTATTATTATTATTATTATTATTATTATTATTATTATTATTATTATTATTATAGATTATTATTATTATACATTATTTCCGACTGCCACTTTTCAAGTCGGGTAGCCTTTTTTGACACTTATTCAGCTAGCGATGTTTTTCGCCAAGCTCAGTCGTTGTGAGAACAGGGCGTGTAGACTCTACCTCGCTGACACACAGGATTGACAAGTATATGTCAACTTAGCCAGCTGTTATGGAATGCAACGTATTAGTTTGCTTCATAACTTTTGAAATGCTGCAGTGAAGAAGTGATACGTTACCGTACACTGTAAGATTGAAAATGCTCTCATTAATGTATCAAGGATTGCAAACGTCTTTGAAAACAAAAACAACAAAACATAAAAAAAATACTATGGGAGAATTTTGACGATTCTTTGCACAAACTTCTTTCTTATCAGAAAACTGAATGTATTCTTTGAACCATCGGCGTTGGTAAATGGTGTTTGGGGTTGAAACCCCCCAATAATTTTTCCATTCAGGACATCTTCACCTGGATTGAATCTTAGATATCAATACCCCCTTGCTTGTAAGCATGCACTGTCTTACGAGATCAGGTTTGCTATCTGAAAATTTGTCACACTCAGCTGGACACACAAGTGGAAACCTGCACTTACCCGATTCGGACAGTTGGGGCCCATCATGGCCCATTTTGAGCACCACACAGTACTCTACGTTTTAATTAAACACGGCTTTGTGTCACGACTACTTCAGGTAAATAATCGCGTAAGCCTGTTTTTTTGCTCAAATATGACTGAACGTCTATTGAAAAGATGTTTCAAAAGTTCTGACTAGCCAGAGACAGAGATAACTTTATTCTTGCCAATCTGTCCACTTTCTCTAACCTCCTCACCTGATATTTCTAATAGTAAAAAAATGCACTAGGGCAACATACTGCAGAGTCTATTAATGTCAATAAGTAAGGTAATAGACCGCAAGAATGTGACGAGTATGGTGAAAAGGGCACCGAGAGCAGGGGCGGGGTATAGCTGCTCCTTGCACCGAAGCTAGGGATATTTCTACCAGTAAACAAACATACGTCGACTGCTTTACCAGTTGCAAATTAATTTGTATGTACTAAACAACAAAAATTAAACAGACCAGCACAGAGCACTAATCTCGGAACCAGCAACTTACTGCAGAGTGAAGTCTTTCTAATAATGTCAATCCATAAGTTAATAGACTGCATGAATTTGAAGAGTGTGGTAAAAAAGGGCACCGGAAGCAGGGGCGGGGTATAGCTGCTCCTTGCACGTAGGCTAAGAAGCAAGGCAGCACCGCGTGCCCTTTTTGCCAGACGTGCACTAGTGGAAGAAACTTTATTTTCTGTGAATTGTAAATGACAAACACTCGATTATTCGTTTCTAACGTACTGTACGTGTACCTATGCAAACGGGGTTTGTGTGTGTGTGTGTGGGGGGGGGGGGGGGGGGGGGAAGGTGGATGCTAATCAGGAATAATGACGTAGTTTAGTTGATAATCACCAAACAAATATGCAACACAGTCAGTGGGTGCTTTCTAAAAGCGTTTATCGTGCCTTGAGTGGAGCAATGTGCCAACTGCAATGCTTTAGAATTGCAGACAACTTACACCCCTCAAGGGACGATATGTACATAATGCCAATACTATTGAGTATCACATTACACTTTATGATACGTTATAAACTCCCAGCCTTAATGCGTGCCCAGATGCGAATCCCCTAGGCGATACTGGTGCTACGCCCACACCCGTGCCTTTGGACGCTTCTGAAGCCACTGATGTTAGTTCAGTACTCCATATATTCCCACGGTGTACCTTTGTACTATACCTTTGTGACAATATGTTCGAATCGTTTCAGTTTGGACTTTGGAAAAACTTTTCAAAAATTCTGATACTAAGAAAGTCGCAATCCACTTTTCATGAAAGAACAATGTCAGTGCCACAGACTTGGATTTTTATTATTATTATTATGATGATGATTATTATTATTATTATTATTATTATTATTATTATTATTATTATTATTATTATTATTATTATTATTATTATTGTACATTATGTCCGACTGCCACTTTTCAAGTCGGGTAGTCCTTAGTGACACTTAGCTCAGTCGTTGTGAGAACAGGGCGTGTAGACTCTACTTCGCTGACACACATGATTGACAAGTATATGTCAGCTTAGCGAGCTGTTATGGAATGCAACGTATTAGTTTGCTTCATAACTTTTGAAATACTGCAATGAAGAAGTGATACGTTACCGTACACTGTAAGATTGAAAATGCTCTCATTAATGTATCAAGGATTGCAAACGTCTTTGAAAACAAAAACAACAAAACATTAAAAAAATACTATGGGAGAATTTTGACGATTCTTTGCACAAACGTCTTTCTTATCAGAAAACTGAATGTATTCTTTGAACCATCGGCGTTGGTAAATGGTGTTTGGGGTTGAAACCCCCCAATAATTTTTCCATTCAGGACATCTTCACCTGGATTGAATCTTAGATATCAATACCCCCTTGCTTGTAAGCATGCACTGTATTACGAGATCAGGTTTGCTATCTGAAAATTTGTCACACTCAGCTGGACACACAAGTGGAAACCTGCACTTACCCGATTCGGACAGTTGGAGCCCATCATGGCCCATTTTGAGCACCACACAGTACTCTACGTTTTAATTAAACACGGCTTTGTGTCACGACTACTGCAAGTATATTTTATATTTCAAAAATAAATTTGAAAGTAATCTTAAGTACTTCAACTATAATCCTCCTCCACACCTCCTGAATAATATTTCAACTACATCATCAATGCGTGCCTTCAACGAAGTAGCTGAAATATTTCATCAGTCGTAACCTGAGCAATCGCCGTCGGAACAATTCGTGTTTTCAACCCCTCCCCATTTGATCCTCTTCGTGACGCATCTGGTTGCCACACCTTTTAAGACAGTGAACCTGTGGGTTCAATCCGGATGTTAAATGGCTGAAACTTTGCTTATTATTTTCATTTTTTCATAGGCGAGGGGGGGGGGGGGGTTGCCTGGAAAGAAACTCCACACCATAGGTGTTTCAGTGATAGTCCTCAATCCACGCAGTAATAAGGAATTTCTTTGCTTGTGGTTCTTCGCTCGAGACTTTGTGACTGGCGTACAAACATTTCTCTTGAGATTATTATTTTATTCGTGTTTACAGTAATTTCGAGCACCTTTTGCCACCATAATCGAAGTGCAAATTGAAGTTTTTACCTATCGTTCATACGCATTATACCGGTTTATGGGACAAACAGCCCAGGTGTTGGTTGTCGGCTCCAGTTTGTTTACAGCTACAAACTAACACAACTCTACGTCATTTCCCAAGTTCACGGGAGCGTCTGTTCGTAGATTGCATCATTTCCGACCGTAACTTTGTAAGTTGGATTAACTCATAATAAATTGTTCTGTTTTGTTGCACCGTATGTACAAATGGGCATAAACATTCGCAAACAACAAATTACACTAAGGCTGAAAACTTTCGACAGTGCAGCTACTAAATTTACAATCTTTATTTCGAATTTGATACATGCTCTTCGGTGCCTTGTGTCCCTGAACGAGACAGGCCAGTGCAAAACAACAACAACAACAACAGAAAATGAAAAAAATACTATGGGAGAATTTTGACAATTCTTTGCACAAACTTCTTTCTTATCAGCTAACTGAATGTATTGTTTGAACCAGAGGCGTTGATAAATGGTATTTGGGGTCGAAACCCCCCAATAATGTTTCCAGTCAGGACATCTTCACCTGGATTGAATCTTAGATATCAATACCCACTTGCTTGTAAGCATGCACTGTCTTACGAGATCAGGTTTGCTATCTGCAAATTTGTCACACTCAGCAGGACCCTCAAGTGGAAACCTGTACTGACCCGATTCGGACAATTGGGGCCCATCATGGCCAGGTTTTGAGCACCATGCAGTACTCTACGTTTTAAGTAAACACGGCTTTGGGTCACGACTACTGCAAGTATATTTTATATTTCCAAAAATAAATTTCAAAGAAATCTTAAGTACTTCAACTATAATCCACCACCACACCTCCTGAATAATATTCCAACTACATCATCAATACGTGCCTTCAACGAAGTAGTTGAAATATTTCATCAGTCGTAACCTGAGCAATCGCCGTCGGAACAATTCATGTTTTCAACCCCTCCCCATTTGATCCTCTTCGTGACACATCTGGTTGTCACACCTTTTAAGACATTGAACCTCTGGGTTCAACCCGGAGGTGAAATGGCTGAAACTTTGCTTATTGTTTACCTTTTTTTCATAGACGAGGGGGGGGGGGGGGTGGGGTGTTTGCCTGGAAAGAAACTCCATTTCATAGGTGTTTTAGTGATAGTCATCAATCCAGGCAGTAATAACGAATTTCTTTGCTTGTGGTTCTTCGCTCGAGACTTTGTGACGGGCGTACAAACATTTCTCTTCAGATTATTATTTTATTCGTGTTTACAGTAATTTCGAGCCCCTTTTTGCCACCATAAGCGATGTGCCTATCGTTTATACGCATTTCACCGCATTATGGCACAAACAGCCCAGGCGTTGGTTGTCGGCACCAGTTTGTTTACAGCTACAAACTAACACAACTCTACGTCATTTCCCAAGTTCCCAATACAATTATTTGAGAGTAATTGTCCACACAGAATCACACAGAATTTTTAGTGGGTTGCTGTTTTTATAAATGGACGATACTGTTCAACGAAGGACAACTGCGATTTTGCATAAATGATGTGCACATGAAACGTGATGTGTTTTATAAATTGTTCATGTGTTACTGTGACGGTGATTTCCATTATTTTTTATCTCCGAAAGCTTTGACGATATTCTGGTTCTAATCTCGAAACAGTTTGTTGCGTACATCCATTTTAAAACGCGTTCATTTACTGAAATACCACCAAACCCAAAACTCATTCGACTATAAAACGTTTTCTCTAATGCGACCAACAGGAGATTTTGAATCAACTTTTTTAAGAGGGTTTTATTTATTGTCCCCAAAAAACTCTGAAGCAACCCACATTTTAGCTTTCGTCCACAGAATGTTCCCTATTAACCCAATACATGTGCACAGATAGAATAGGTGATAAAATAAAAGTTCATTTATGTGGATATGGGTTTCAACTCACCCTGATAGATGAACTACCTCTGCCAATAGTGGAGTTCCTTGATGGCAACGATGCCCAAGGACACAACGCGTTTGCCGCAGGTGGGGTTAGAACCGATGACCTCTCGGCTTGCACCTCTACCAACTGAGCTACCGCTCCCCCGATTAGATTAGTAAAAACTAAGATAATGCCATTACTCTCTGTACAACACATCAAGTTGTTGGGAAATAATTTACCTATACATACACAAAGTACATCACCTTTTTTAAACAGACATAAACTGGAAAAAGTAAATGGTACCTCGTAAAATTTAAATTTTGATTTTTCGCTTCTGCCATCTGGGGTTTGCACTGAATGAAATTGACACTTCGTTTTCATGTCTCATGTTATTGGGAAATTTTCACTCATTCTGGCACAAAACTACAACAACACAAAACCCTGTCAAACCTTTATGAAGTGGATAAAAAATATCAATTGATGGTTTCAAAGCCAGCAGATTTTGAACCAATCGGCTTATCACCCCCGTTTAATCCTTCTCACAGCTTTGGGTGTTAAATGACAAGGACACGTGTTCTATGCTTTAGGCTCTCATCACCATTGGGATACATCGCTGAGAGTGGGTTCGAATCCTGTTTATACTTTGAAATTGTCGTCTGCGGCGTAATAGTACATTTTTTATTTCAGTAGACTGCCCCGTTTCCTATTTCAGGTAAATAATCGCGTAAGCCTGTTTTTTTTGTTCAAATATGACTGAACGTCTATTGAAAAGATGTTTCAAAAGTTCTGACAAGCCAGAGGCAGAGATAACTTTATTCTTGCCAATGTATCCACTTTCTCTAACCTCCTCACCTGATATTTCTAGCAGTAAAAAAATGCACTAGGGCAACATACTGCAGAGTCTAATAATGTCAATCCGTAAGGTAATAGACTGCATGAATGTGAAGGGTATGGTAAAAAGAGCACCGGAAGCAGGAGCGGGGTATAGCTGCTCCTTGCACCGAAGCTAGGGAGCAAGGCAGCAGCGCGTACCCTTTTTGCCAGACGTGCACTAGTGGAAGAGACTTTACTTTCTGTCAGTTGTAAATGACAAACTCTCGATTATTCGTTTCTAGCGTACTGTACGAGTATCTATGCCAACGGGGTTTGTGTGTGTATGGTGGGTGGGGGGGGGGGGGGGGGGTGGATGCTAATCAGGTATAATGACGTAGTTTAGTCGATAATCACCAAATAAATATGCAACACCGCCAGTGGGTGCTTTCTAAAAGCTTTTATCGCGCCTTGAGTGGAGCAATGTGCCAACTGCAATGCTTTAGAATTGCACACAACAACAATACTACCCCCAAATGTACTTAATGCCAATACTATTGAGTATCACATAACAATTTATGATACGTTATAAAATCCCAGTCTTAACTCGTACCCAGATGCGAGTCTCCTTGGCGATACTCCTGCTACGCCCACACCCCCTGCCTTTGGACGCTTCCGAAGCCACTGATGCTAGTACAGTACTCCGTATATTCTTTATCTTCGTACTATACCTTTGTGAGAATATGGTCGAATCGTTTCAGTTTGGACTTTGGACAAATTTTTTTAAAATTCTGAGATTATAAGAAAGTCGCCATCCAGTTTTCATGAAAGAATCTGCAACACAATGTGAGTGCCACATACTTGGATTATTATTATTATTATCATTATTATTATTATTATACATTATTATTATTATACATTGTTATTATTATACATTATTTCCGACTGCCACTTTTCAAGTCGAGTAGCCCTTATTCACACTTATTCAGTTAGCGATGTTTTTCCCCAAGCCCAGTCGTTGTGAGAACAGAGCGTGTAGACTCTACCTCGCTGACACACAGGATTGACAAGTATATGTCAACTTAGCCAGCTGTTATGGAATGCAACATATTAGTTTGCTACATAACTTTTGACATGCTGCAATGAAGAAGTGACACGTTACCGTACACTGTAAGATTGAAAATGCTATCATTAATGTATGAAGGATTGCAAACGACTTTGAAAAGAACAACAACAACAACAAAAAATGCAAAAAATACTATGGGAGAATTTTGCCGATTCTTTGCACAAACTTCTTTCTTATTAGCTAACTGAATGTATTGTTTGAACCAGCGGCGTTGGTAAATGGTGTTTGGGGTTGAACCCCCCCCCCCCCCCCCCCCCCAATAATTTTTCCAGTCAGGACATCTTCACCTGGATTGAATCTTAGATATCAATACCCACTTGCTTGTAAGCATGCGCTGTCTTACGAGATGAGGTTTGCTATCTGAAAATTTGTCACACTCAGCTCCACACACAAGTGGAAACCTGTACATACCCGATTCGGACAGTTGGGGCCCATCATGCCCCATTTTGAGCACCATGCAGTACTCTACGTTTTAATTCAATACGGCTTTGGGTCACGACTACTGCAAGTATATTTTGTATTTCCAAAAAATAATTTCAAAGAAATCTTAAGTACTTCAACTATAATCCCCCACCACACCTCCTGAATAATATTTCAACTACATCATCAATGCGTGCCTTAAACGAAGTAGTAGAAATATTTCATCAGTCGTATCCTGAGCAATTGCTGTCGGAACAATTCATGTTTTCAACCCCTCCCCATTTGATCCTCTTCGTGACACATCTGGTTGTCACACCTTTTAAGACAGTGAACCTGTGGGTTGAACCCGGAGGTGAAATGGTTGAAACTTTGCTTATTATGTTCATTTTTTCCATAGACGAGGGTGGGGGGGGGGGGGGGGTTGCCTAGAAAGAAACTCCAATCCTTAGATGTTTCAGTGATAAACCTCAATCCACGCAGTAATAAGGAATTTCATTGCTTGTGAGTAGTAGTTTATGTTCCCCTACAGGTCTATTCTGGATGATCTCATTTGGATGATCTCATGTGACGTCATAGTCACGTGGCCCAGTGGCGCCATGTTGTGTTGTCATGGTAACCCGCGTGAGCGGCCATGTTGTGACGTCATTTCCATAGTGATACGTGGTGTTAGTGCGCATGCGCAGCGCGTGTTGTTAGGGTGATACGAGCTTCCGTCGTCCATTTTGTATACTGAAAGCCGCCATTTTGGTTTCTATGGCAGCACGTGATTGCTATGTTACCTAAGGCCAACAATAGGACAGGGGTATGTTTTAGGGGTGTGTTCGATTGTAGAAGAGTAAATCTAACTGGGAGCGCGGTGGCTCAGAAGGTAGAGGTGCAGGCTGCAAGCCGAGAGGTCCTCGGTTCGAATCCCACCTGCGGCAACCGCGTTGTGTCCTTGGGCAAGACACTTCATCTCCATTGCCCACGTGGGGGCACGATGACGCCGTGTACAAAGGCGTACTGCACGTCGATGGTACGCATGTCTTCAACCAATCTAACCCTGCCTGTGCTGCAGTGCGGAGTTACGATGTTGGGGAGCTGGCAGCTGCTCGTCGTTGCTCGGTGGTTCTCTCCGGGTACTCCGGCTTCCTCCACCCGTAAAACTGTCACGGTCATGATTAGCCATTGTGCATAAATATGTGACCTTAAACATCAGTAAATAAATAAATAAATAAATCTAATTACCACAAACAACCCGACAACTTGTATTATTTCGAATTATTCCAGAATTCTCTGCTTCTATCTATATATGCAATAGTTTTCGTCTATCTGTCCATGTTCCTTTGTTCTAGAGTATACTCCAGTAGCGTAGAAGAGCCTATTAGTTGGAACAGTTTACCTTATTATTACTATATTTGGCAATTTCCAGGCTATTCTTGCAAGTTCTGACCCTATACTCTTGTTGTTTTATTTATCTAGAGCCTATTTATATAACCAACCAGTCAGATTGCTTAATTTCCCATAACCTGTACTTAATCGTATAGAGTTATCTCCCTTCTGTACAATGAAAGACTACATCCAATGACCATATCCCATGGAATCCCATTTTTGGGAAACACCCGTGGCTATGGAATCCCTTTTTTGTCATATGTGCTTATGTGAAAAGGCACAATGTGATACAATATGCCTTGTCACATAGGCACATGCTTTATGTGCCGATATGTGCTTATGTGACAAGGCACAATGTGACACATTGTGACTTTTCACATAGGCACATACGGGTATTTGAGGATACCTATGGCCTGGTATTGTACTATTTGAGGATACCTATCGAGGATACCTACCGGAGAATCCCTTTTTGTCATATGTGCTTATGTGAAAAGTCACAATGTGGCACAATATGCCCTATCACATAGACACATACGGGTATTTGAGGATACCTATGGCCTGGTATTGTATTATTTGAGGATACCTATCGAGGATACCTACTGGAGAATCCCTTTTTGTCATATGTGCTTATGTGAAAAGTCACAATGTGACACAATATGCCCTATCACATAGACACATACGGGTATTTGAGGATACCTATGGCCTGGTATTGTATTATTTGAGGATACCTATCGAGGATACCTACTGGAGAATCCCTTTTTGTCACATGTGCTTATGTGAAAAGTCACAATGTGACACAATATGCCCTATCACATAGACACATACGGGTATTTGAGGATACCTATGGACTGGTATTGTATTATTTGAGGATACTTATCGAGGATACCTAATGGAGAATCCCTTTTTGTCATATGTGTTTATGTGAAAAGTCACAATGTGACACAATATGCCCTATCACATAGATACATACGGGTATTTGAGGATACCTATGGCCTGGTATTGTATTATTTGAGGATACCTATTGAGGATACCTATCGAGGATACCTTTTGGAGAATCCCTTTTTTTGCCGCATTAGGCTATGTAAAAGCTCTCAATGGGTCTAATGTAGTCTTACCAACTGCTTCCATCTTGTCGCCAAAGCTCCAAGGCCATTACAGGGCTATGGTCTATCTGTCCTATCATTAGCTTCTACAACAGGCTTGTTCCATTGCGGCCTTGTAAGAGTACTATTGGCTTCTGTTATTCTGCCCCATATCTCATCCATTACTTCCTAGCTATACCTATCTCAGTCTGGACTATAACATTGATCAAGGTTGAATCAGATTTCCCCTGTATACATATAAAGCATTCCGTAATTGAGAGTCCTACCCGATTCCGTAAAATTTGGATTCCGTGTTTTAACATCTACTCTTGTGGTTCTTCGCTCGAGACTTTGTGACGGGCGTACAAACATTTCTCTTGAGATTATTATTTTATTCGTGTTTACAGTAATTTCGAGCCCCTTTTGCCACCATAATCGAAGAGCAAATTGAAGTTTTTTGCCTATCGTTTATACGGATTTTACCGTATTGTGGCACAAACAGCCCAGGCGTTGGTTGTCGGCACCAGTTTGTTTACAGCTACAAACTAACACAACTCTACGTCATTTCCCAAGTTCCCAATACAATTATTTGAGAGTATTTTTTATCTCCGAAAGCTTTGACGATATTATTCTGGTTCTAATCGCGAAACAGTTTGTTGCGTACATCCATTTTAAAACGCGTTCATTTACTGAAATACCACCAAACCCAACACTCATTCGACTATAAAACGTTTTCTCTAATACGACCAACAGGAGATTTTGAATCAACTTTGTTTAAAGGGGGTTTTATTTATTGTCCCAAAAAAACTCCGAAGCAACCCACATTTTAGCTTTCGTCCACAGAATGTTCCCTATTAACTCAATACATGTGCACAGATAGAATAGGTGATAAAATAAAAGTTTATTTATGTGGATATGGGTTTCAACTCACCCTGATAGATGAACTACCTCTGCCAATAATGGAGTTCCTTGATGGCAACGGTGCCCAAGGACACAACGCGCTTGCCGCAGGTGGGGTTCGAACCGATGACCTCTCGGCTTGCACCTCTACCAACTGAGCCACCGCGCCCCAGATTAGGTTAGTAAAAACTAAAATAATGCCATTGCTCTCTGTACAACATATCAAGTTGTTGGGAAATAAATTACCTATACATACACAAAGTACATCCCCTTTTTTTAAACAGACAAAAAATGGAAAAAGTAAATGGTACCTCGTAATATTTAAATTTTGAATTTTCGCTTCTGCCATCTGGGGTTTGCACTGAATGAAATTGACACTTCGTTTTCATGTCTCATGTTATTTGGAAATTTTCACTCATTCTGGCACAAAATTACAACAACACAAAAAACCCTGTCAAACCTTTTTGAAGTGAATAAAAAATATCAATTGATGGTTTCAAAGCCAGCAGATTTTGAACCAATCGGCTTATCACCCCCGTTTAATCCTTCTCACAACTTTGGGTGTTAAATGACAAGGACACGTGTTCTATGCTTTAGGCTCTCATCACCATTGGGATACATCGCTGAGAGTGGGTTCGAATCCAGGTTATACTTTGAAATTGTCGTCTGCGGCGTAATAGTGCATTTTTTATTTCAGTAGACTGCCCCGTTTCCTACTTCAGGTAAATAATCGCGTAAGCCTGTTTTTTTTTGTTCAAATATGACTGAACGTTTATTGAAAAGATGTTTCAAAAGTTCTGACAAGCCAGAGACAGAGATAAGTTTATTCTTGCCAATCTATCCACTTTATCTAACCTCCTCACCTGATATTTCGAGCAGTAAAAAAATGCACTAGGGCAACATACTGCAGAGTCTAATTATGTCAATCCGTAAGGTAATAGACTGCATGAATGTGAAGAGTATGGTAAAAAGAGCACCGGAAGCAGGGGCGGGGTATAGCTGCTCCTTTCACCGAAGCTAAGGAGCAAGGCAGCAGCGCGTACCCTTTTTGCCAGACGTGCACTAGTGGAAGAGAGTTTACTTTCTGTGAATTGTAAATGACAATCACTCGATTATTCGTTTCTAACGTACTATATGTGTACCTATGCCGGTTTGTGTGTGTGTGTGTGTGGGGATGGGGGAGGGGGGTGGATGCTAATCAGGGATAATGACGTAGTTTAGTTGATAATCACCAAATAAACATGCAACACAGTCAGTGGGTGCTTTCTAAAAGCTTTTATCGTGCCTTGAGTGGAGCAATGTACCAACTGCAAGGCTTTAGAATTGCAGACAACAACTTACTCCCCTCAAGGGACGATATGTACATAATGCCAATACTATTGAGTATCACATTACAATTTATGATACGTTATAAACTCCCAGCCTTAACGCGTACCCAGATGCGAGTCCCCTAGGCGATACTCCTGCTACGCCCACAACACCTGCCTTTGGACGCTTCCGATGCCACTGATGCTGGTTCAGTACTCCATATATTCCCACGGTGTACCTTTGTACTATACATTTGTGAGAATATGGTCGAATCGTTTCAGTTTCGACTTAGGATAAACTTTTTTAAAATTCTGATTCTAAGAAAGTCGCCATCCAGTTTTCATGAAAGAATCTGCAACACAATGTGAGTGCCACAGACTTGGATTATTATTAATATTATTATTATTATTATTATTATTATTATTATTATTATTATACATTATTATAATTATACATTATTTCAGACTGCCACTTTTCAAGTCGGGTAGTCCTTAGTGGCACTTATTCATTGAGCGATGTTTTTCCCCAAGCTCAGTCGTTGTGAGAACAGGGCGTGTAGACTCTACCTCGCCGACACACAGGATTGACAAGTATATGTCAACTTAGCGAGCTGTTATGGAATGCAACGTATTAGTTTTCTGCATAACTTTTGAAATGCTGCAATGAAGAAGTGATACGTTACCATACACTGTAAGATTGAAAATGCTATCATTAATGTATGAAGGATTGCAAACGTCTTTGAAAACAACAACAACAACAAAAAATGAAAAAAATACTATGGGAGAATTTTGCCGATTCTTTGCACAAACTTCTTTCTTATCAGCTAACTGAATGTATTGTTTGAACCATCGGCGTTGGTAAATGGTGTTTCGGGTTGAAACCCCCAATAATTTTTCCAGTCAGGACATCTCCACCTGGATTGAATCTTAGATATCAATCCCCACTTGCTTGTAAGCATGCACTGTCTTACGAGATCAGGTTTGCTATCTGAAAATTTGTCACACTGAGCTAGACACACAAGTGAAATCCTGTACTTTCCCGATTCGGACAGTTGGGGCCCATCATGGCCCATTTTGAGCACCATACAGTAGATTTGGGAAAACTGTGTTACTTTAACTACTTGAGAAACCTGCCTGACAACCGGTGGTGCAAATTGATGCTCGATACCATTTGGAATTCTAATATAGATACGGGGTGGTCAAAACATGTGAGGGAACTAATGGACAATTACTCTATAGAGGTCACAAACATAGAAGTAGGAATGAAAGAAGGCAAAAGGTTTGTCAAAGAGAGAGTCATGGAAGATTGCAATCGAAACTGGCGAGCAGGGGTTAGCGTGAAAAGATCACTGCAGGGGTTACAATATAAAGAAAAGCCAGCTTTGAGAAGTACCTAGATGGCACCTTTGGAGGGTCACTGCTGTCCAAACTGAGATCAAGATCACTTGAGCTTCGGGAAAAAATTGGGAGAGATGGAGAAAAGGGATGCCAAATGTGCCACTCTGGAGTAGTGGAGACCCTGGAACATTTTCTCTTGGAATGCCCACAGTATATACCTCATAGAATAAAATTTACTGGAAGAATAATGCAGAAGTGGGGTGAAGAAACGAAGGATAGATGGCTGAAGGGGGACACGAGGGAGAGGGTAGGAATGCTTATTGAAGAAATTGAAAAAGAGGAAGTGAGGGACACTATTAAGCAGTTTATATCTGAATGCTAGGAGGAGAGGAGGGGAAGAGGGGGTGGGGTGCAGGGGGAATGATGGCCTTCTCTTATGAGGACCGCGACAAATCAGCGGCTGGCCAAAGAGTTATTATTATTACAGTACTCTACGTTTTAATTAAACAAGGCTTTGGGTCACGTCTACTGCAAGTATATTTTATATTTCCAAAATTAAATTTC
This sequence comes from Pictodentalium vernedei, assembly GCA_031216915.1. NCBI lineage: Eukaryota > Metazoa > Mollusca > Scaphopoda > Dentaliida > Dentaliidae > Pictodentalium > Pictodentalium vernedei. The sequence goes on along the minus strand of CM062297.1, from coordinate 507,212,782 downwards.
AAAGAAATCTTGAGTACTTCAACTATAATCCCCCAACACACCTCCTGAATAATATTTCAACTACATCATCAATGCGTTCCTTCAACGAAGTAGTTGAAATATTTCATCAGTCGTAAACTGAGCAATCGCCGTCGGAACAATTCGTGTTTTCATCCCCTCCCCATTTGATCCTCTTCGTGACAGATGTGGTTGTCACACCTTTTATGACAGTGAACCTCTGTGTTCAACCCTGAGGTGAAATGACTGAAACTTTGCTTATTATTTTCATTTTTTTCATAGGCGAGAGGGGCGGGGGTTGCCTGGAAAGAAACTCCATTCCATAGGTGTTTCAGTGATAGTCCTCAATCTACGCAGTAATAACGAATTTCTTTGCTTGTGGTTCTTCGCTCGAGACTTTGTGACGGGCGTGCAAACATTTCTCTTGAGATTATTATTTTATTCGTGTTTACAGTACTTTCGAGCACCTTTTGCCAGCATAATCGAAGTGCAAATTGAAGTTTTTGACTATCGTTTATACGCATTATACCGTATTATGGGACAAACAGCCCAGGTGTTGGTTGTCGGCTACAGTTTGTTTAAAGCTACAAACTAACACAACTCTACGTCATTTCCCAAGTCCACGGGAGCGTCTTTTCGTAGATTGTATCATTTCCGACCGCAACTTTGTAAGTCGGATTAACTCATAATAAATTGTTCTGTTCTGTTGCACCGTTTGTACAAATGGGTTTTAACATTCGCAAACAACACAAATACACTTAGGCTGAAAACTTTCGACAGTGCAGCTACTAAATTTATAATCTTTATTTCGAATTTGATACATGCCCTTCGGTGCCTTGTGTCCCTGAACGAGACAGGTCAGTGCAGTTGTACCGATGGCCTGTTGATGCGGGAAAAAGTACACGGTACTCTACTGGTTCATAAATCTTCACTCAGCAAATACAATTTTGGAGTCCAGTTTGGCTTTTGCCTGGCCGAAGCCGAAGCCGAAAACACTAACAGGTAAATGTGGCTATGGTTGCAGCTCGCCTGATACTCTGTTTCCTACACTTTATAAGCTGTATTTTTGAAACCAGCAACTTACTGCAGAGTGAAGTCTTTCTAATAATGTCAATCCATAAGTTAATACACTGCATGAATGTGAATAGTATGGTAAAAAAGGGCACCGTAAGCAGGGGCGCGGTATAGCTGCTCCTTTTAACAAAGCTAGGGAGCAAGGCAGCAGCGCGTGCCCTTTTTACATAATGCCTATACTATTGAGTATCACATTACAATTTATGATACTTTGTAAACTCCCAGCCTTAACTTTACCCAGAGGCGAGTGCCCTAGGCGATACTCCTCTTACGCCCCCACCCCTGCCTTTGGACGCTTCCGAAGCGACTGATGCTAGTAGAGTACTCCATATATTCCCACGGGGTACCATTGTACCGTACTTTTGTGACAATATGGTCGAATCGTTTGCGTTTGGACTTTGGATGAAAAAATTTAAAAATCCTGATTCTAAGAAAGTCGCCACCCAGTTTTCATGAAAGAATCTGCAACACAGTGGGAGTGCCCCAGACATGGATTATCATTATTATTATTAATATTAATATTATTATTATTATTATTATTATTATTATTATTATTATTATTATTATTATTATTATTTCCGACTGCCACTTTTCAACTCGGGTAGCCCTTATTGACACTTTTTCAGCTAGCGATGTTTTTCCCCAAGCTCAGTCGTTGTGAGAACAGGGCTTGTAGACTCTACCTCGCTGACACACATGATTGACAAGTAAATGTCAACTTAGCGAGCTGTTATGGAATGCAACATATTAGTTTGCTACATAACTTTTGAAATGCTGCAATGAAGAAGTGATACGTTACCGTACACTGTAAGATTGAAAATGCTATCATTAATGTATGAAAGATTGCAAACGTCATTGAAAACAACAACAACAACAACAACAACAGAAAATGAAAAAAAAATACTATGGGAGAATTTTGACGATTCTTTGCACAAACTTCTTTCTTATCAGATAACTGAATGTATTGTTTGAACCAGCGGCGTTGGTAAATGGTGTTTGGGGTTGAAACCCCCCAATAATTTTTGCAGTCAGCACATCTTCGCATGGATTGAATCTTAGATATCAATCCCCACTTGCTTGTAAGCATGCACTGTCTTACGAGATCTGGTTTGCTATCTGAAAATTTATCACATTCAGCTGGACACACAAGTGGAAACCTGTACTTACCCGATTCGGACAGTTGGGGCCCATCATGGCCCATTTTGAGCACCATACAGTACTCTACGTTTTAATTAAATACGGCTTTGGGTCACGACTACTGCAAGTATATTTTATATTTCCAAAAATAAATTTGAAAGAAATCTTAAGTACTTCCACTATAATCGCCCACCGCATCTCCTGAATAATATTCCAACTACATCATCAAGGCATGCCTTCAGCGAAATAGTTGAAATATTTCAACAGTCGTAACCTGAGCAATCGCCGTAGGAACAATTCATGTTTTCAACCCCTCCCCATTTGATCCTCTTCGTGACGCATCTGGTTGCCAGACCTCTTAAGACAGTGAACCTTTGGGTTCTTATTATTTTTTTTTTTTTCATCGACGAGGGAGGTTTTGCCTGGAAAGAAACTCCATTCCATAGGTATTTCAGTGATAGTCCTCAATCCACGCAGTAATAACGAATTTCTTTGCTTGCGGTTCTTCGCTCGAGTCTTTGTGACTGGCGTACAAACATTTCTCTTGAGATTAGTATTTTAATCGTGTTTACAGTAATTTCGAGCACCTTTTGCCACCATAATCGAAGTGCAAATTGAAGCTTTTGCCTATCGTTTATACGCATTATACCGTTTTATGGGACAAACAAACCAGGTGTTGGTTGTCGTCTCCAATTTGTTTACAGCTACAGACTAACAAAACTCTACTTCATTTCCCCAGTTCACGGGAGCTCTGTTCGTAGATTGTATCAATTCCGACCGTAACTTTGCAAGTCGGATTAACTCATAATAAATTGTTCTGTTTTGTTGCACCGTATGTACAAATGGGCATAAACATTCGCAAACAACACAAGTACACTTAGGCTGACAACTTTCGACAGTGCAGCTACTAAATTTATAATCTTTATTTCGAATTTGATACATGCCCTTCGGTGCCTTGTGTCCCTGAACGAGACAGGTCAATGCACTTGTACCGATGGGTTGTTGATGCGGGGAAAAGTACACGGTACTCTGCTGGTTCATATATCTTCACTCAGCAAATACAATTTTGGAGTCCAGTTTGGCTTTTGCCTGGCCGAAGCCGAAGCCGAGAACACTAACAGTTATATGTGGCTTTGGTTGCAACTCGCCCGATACTCTGTTTCCTACACTTCATAAGCTGTATTTTTGAAACCAGCAACTTACTGCAGAGTGAAGTCTTTCTAATAATGTCAATCCATAAGTTAATAGACTGCATGAATGTGATAAGTATGGTAAAAACGGACACCGGAAGCAGGGGCGTGGTATAGCTGCTCTTTGCACCAAAGATAGGGAGCAAGGCAGCAGCGCGTGCCCTTTTTACATAATGTCAATACTATTGAGTATCACATTACAATTTATGATACTTTGTAAACTCCCAGCCTTAACTCGTACCCAGAGGCGAGTGCCCTAGGCGAAATTCCTGCAACGCCCTCACCCCCTCCTGTGGACGCTTCCGCAGCCACTCATGCTAGTACAGTACTCCATATGTTCCCACGGGGTACCATCGTACTATACCTTTGTGACAATATGGTCGAATCGTTTCAGTTTGGACTTTGGATAAAAAAATTTAAAAATCCTGATTCTAGGAAAGTCGCCATCCAGTTTTCATGAAAGAATCTGCAACACGATGTGAGTGCGCCAGACTTGGATTATTATTATTATTATTATTATTATTATTATTATTATTATTATTATTAATATTATTATTATTATTATTATTATTTCCGACTGCCACTTTTCAACTCGGGTAGCCCTTATTGACACTTATTCAGCTCGCGATGTTTTTCCCCAAGCTCAGTCGTTGTGAGAACAGGGCGTGTAGACTCTACCTCGCTGACACACAGGATTGACAAGTATATGTCAACTTAGCGAGCTGTTATGGAATGCAACATATTAGTTTGTTACAAAACTTTTGGAATGCTGCAATGAAGAAGTGATACGTTACCGTACACTGTAAGATTGAAAATGCTCTCATTAATGTATGAAAGATTGCAAACGTTATTGAAAACAACAACAAAAACAACAACAACAACAACAACAACAACAACAACAACAACAACAACAACAACAACAGAAAATGAAAAAAATACTATGGGAGAATTTTGACGATTCTTTGCACAAACTTCTTTCTTATCAGATAACTGAATGTATTGTTTGAACCAGCGGCGTTGGTAAATGGTGTTTGGGGTTGAAACCCCCCAATAATTTTTGCAGTCAGCACATCTTCGCATGGATTGAATCTTAGATATCAATCCCCACTTGCTTGTAAGCATGCACTGTCTTACGAGATCTGGTTTGCTATCTGAGAATTTATCACATTCAGCTGGACACACAAGTGGAAACCTGTGCTTACCCGATTCGGACAGTTGGGGCCCATCATGGCCCATTTTGAGCACCATACAGTACTCTACGTTTTAATTAAATACGGCTTTGGGTCACGACTACTGCAAGTATATTTTATATTTCCAAAAATTAATTTGAAAGAAATCTTAAGTACTTCCACTATAATCGCCCACCGCATCTCCTGAATAATATTCCAACTACATCATCAAGGCATGCCTTCAACGAAATAGTTGAAATATTTCATCAGTCTTAACCTGAGCAATCGCCGTAGGAACAATTCATGTTTTCAACCCCTCCCCATTTGATCCTCTTCGCGACGCTTCTGGTTGCCAGACCTCTTAAGACAGTGAACCTTTGAGTTCTTATTATTTTCCTTTTTTTTCATCGACGAGGGGGGTTTTGCCTGGAAAGAAACTCCATTCCATAGGTATTTCAGTGATAGTCCTCAATCCACGCAGTAATAACGAATTTCTTTGCTTGCGGTTCTTCGCTCGAGTCTTTGTGACTGGCGTACAAACATTTCTCTTGAGATTAGTATTTTATTCGTGTTTACAGTAATTTCGAGCACCTTTTGCCACCATAATCGAAGTGCAAATTGAAGTTTTTACCTATCGTTTATACGCATTATACCGTTTTATGGGACAAACAGACCAGGTGTTGGTTGTCGTCTCCAATTTGTTTACAGCTACAAACTAACACAACTCTACTTCATTTCCCAAGTTCACGGGAGCTCTGTTCGTAGATTGTATCATTTCCGACCGTAACTTTGTAAGTCGGATTAACTCATAATAAATTGTTCTGTTTTGTTGCACCGTATGTACAAATGGGCATAAACATTCGCAAACAACACAAGTACACTTAGGCTGAAAACTTTCGACAGTGCAGCTACCAAATTTATAATCTTTATTTCGAATTTGATACATGCCCTTCGGTGCCTTGTGTCCCTGAACGAGACAGGTCAGTGCACCTGTACCGATGGGTTGTTGATGCGGGGAAAAGTACACGGTACTCTGCTGGTTCATATATCTTCACTCAGCAAATACAATTTTGGAGTCCAGTTTGGCTTTTGCCTGGCCGAAGCCGAAGCCGAGAACACTAACAGTTATATGTGGCTATGGTTGCAACTCGCCCGATACTCTGTTTCCTACACTTCATAAGCTGTATTTTTGAAACTAGCAACTTACTGCAGAGTGAAGTCTTTCTAATAATGTCAATCCATAAGTTAATAGACTGCATGAATGTGATAAGTAAGGTAAAAACGGGCACCGGAAGCAGGGGCGTGGTTTAGCTGCTCTTTGCACCAAAGATAGGGAGCAAGGCAGCAGCGCGTGCCCTTTTTACATAATGTCAATACTATTGAGTATCACATTACAATTTATGATACTTTGTAAACTCCCAGCCTTAACTCGTACCCAGCGTCGAGTGCCCTAGGCGAATCTCCTGCTTCGCCCTCACCCCCTCCTTTGGGCGCTTCCGCAGCCACTCTTGCTAGTACAGTACTCCATATATTCCCACGGGGTACCATTGTACTATACCTTTGTGACAATATGGTCGAATCGTTTCAGTTTGGACTTTGGATAAAATTTTTTAAAAATCCTGATTCTAGGAAAGTCGCCATCCAGTTTTCATGAAAGAATCTGCAACACAATGTGAGTGCCCCAGACTTGGATTATTATTATTATTATTATTATTATTATTATTATTATTATTTTTTCCGACTGCCACGTTTCATGTCGGGTAGCCTTTATTGACACTTATTCAGCTTGCGATGTTTTTCCCCAAGCTCAGTCGTTGTGAGAACAGGGCGTTTAGACTCTACCTCGCTGACACACAGGATTGACAAGTATATGTCAACTTAGCCATCTGTTATGGAATGCAACATATTAGTTTGCTACATAACTTTTGAAATGCTGCAATGAAGAAGCGATACGTTACCGTACACTGTAAAATTGAAAATGCTATCATTAATGTATGAAGGGTTGCAAACGGCTTTAAAAAAAACAACAAAAAATGAAAAAAATACTATGGGAGAATTTTGACGATTCTTTGCACAAACTTCTCTCTTATCAGTTAACTGAATGTATTGTTTGAACCAGCGGCGTAAATGGTGTTTGGGGTTGACCCCCCCCCCCCCCCCCAATAATTTTTCCAGTCAGGACATCTTCACCTGGATTGAATCTTAGATATCAATACCCACTTGCTTGTAAGCATGCATTGTCTTACGAGATCAGGTTTGCTATCTGAAAATTTGTCACACTCAGCTGCACACACAAGTGGAAACCTGTACTTACCCGATTCGGACAGTTGGGGCCCATCATGGCCCATTTTGAGCACCATGCAGTACTCTAGGTTTTAAGAAAACACGGCTTTAGGTCACGACGACTGCAAGTATATTTTATATTTCCAAAAATAAATTTCAAAGAAATCTTAAGTACTTCAGCTATAATCCCCCACCACAGCTCCTGAATAATATTTCAACTACATCATCAATGCGTGCCTTAAACGAAGTAGTTGAAATATTTCATCAGTCGTAACCTGAGCAGTTGCCGTCGGAAAAATTCATGTTTTCAACCCCTCCCCATTTGTTCCTCTTCGTGACACATCTGGTTGTCACACCTTTTAAGAGAGTGAACCTGTGGGTTGAACCCGGAGGTGAAATGGCTGAAACTTTGCTTATTATTTTCATTTTTTTTCATAGACGAGTGGTGGAGGGCGGGGGGGGGGGGGGGGGGTTGCCTAGAAAGAAACTCCAATCCATAGGTGTTTCAGTGATAATCCTCAATCCACGCAGTAATAACGAATTTCTTTGATTGTGGTTCTTCGCTCGAGACTTTGTGACGGGCGTACAAACATTTTTCTTGAGATTATCATTTTATTCGTCTTTACAGTAATTTCGAGCCCCTTTTGCCACCATAATCGAAGGACAAATTGAAGTATTTTGCCTATCGTTTATACGTATTTTACCGTATTATGGCACAAAAGGCCCAGGCGTTGGTGGTCGGCACCAGTTTGTTTACAGCTACAAACTAACACAACTCTACGTCATTTCCCAAGTTCCCAATACAATTATTTGAGAGTAAATGTCCACACAGAACTTTTAGTGGGTAGCTGTTTTTTATAAATGGACGATACTGTTCAACGAAGGACAACTGTGATTTTGCATAAATGATGTGCACATGCAACGCGAAGTGTTTTATAAATTGCTCATGTGTTACTGTGACGGTGATTTCCAATATTTTTTATCTCCGAAAGCTTTGACGATATTCTGGTTCTAATCGCGAAACAGTTTGTTGCGTACACCCATTTTAAAACGCGTTCATTTACTGAAATACCACCAAACCCAACACTCATTCGACTATAAAACGTTTTCTCTAATGCGACCAGCAGGAGATTTTGAATCAACTTTGTTTAAGAGGGTTTTATTTATTGTCCCAAAAAAACTCCGAAACAACCCACATTTTAGCTTTCGTCCACAGAATGTTCCCTATTAACTCAATACATGTGCACAGATAGAATAGGTGATAAAATAGAAGTTTATTTATGTGGATATGGGTTTCAACTCACCCTGATAGATGAACTACCTCTGCCAATAATGGAGTTCCTTGATGGCAACGGTGCCCAAGGACACAACGCGCTTGCCGCAGGTGGGGTTCGAACCGATGACCTCTCGGCTTGCACCTCTACCAACTGAGCCACCGCGCCCCAGATTAGGTTAGTAAAAACTTAAATAATGCCATTGCTCTCTGTACAACACATCAAGTTGTTGGGAAATAAATTACCTATACGTACACAAAGTACATGCCCTATTTTTAAGCAGACAAAAAATGGAAAAAGTAAATGGTACCTCGTAAAATTTAAATTTTGAATTTTCGCTTCTGCCATCTGGGGTTTGCACTGAATGAAATTGACACTTCGTTTTCATGTCTCATGTTATTTGGAAATTTTCACTCATTCTGGCACAAAATTACAACAACACAAAACCCTGTCAAACCGTTATGAAGTGGATAAAAAATATCAATTGATGGTTTCAAAGCCAGCAGATTTTGAACCAATCGGCTTATCACCACCGTTTAATCCTTCTCACAACTTTGGGTGTTAAATGACAAGGACACGTGTTCTATGCTTTAGGCTCTCATCACCATTGGGATACATCGCTGAGAGTGGGTTCGAATCCAGGTTATACTTTGAAATGGTCGTCTGCGGCGTAATAGTGCATTTTTTATTTCAGTAGACTGCCCCGTTTCCTACTTCAGGTAAATAATCGCGTAAGCCTGTTTTTTTTTGATCAAATATGACTGAACGTCTATTGAAAAGATGTTTCAAAAGTTCTGACTAGCCAGAGACAGAGATAACTTTATTCTTGCCAATCTGTCCACTTTCTCTAACCTCCCAACCTGATATTTCTAGCAGTAAAAAAATGCACTAGGGCAACATACAGCAGAGTCTAATAATGTCAATCCGTAAGGTAATAGACTGTATAAATGTGAAGAGCATGGTAAAAAGGGCACCGAAAGCAGGGCCGGGGTATAGCTGCTCCTTGCACCGAAGCAAGGGAGCAAGGCAGCAGCGCGTACCCTTTTTGCCAGACGTGCTCTAGTGGAAGAGACTTTACTTTCTGTGAATTGTAAATGACAAACACTCGATTATTCGTTTCTAACGCACTGTACGTGTAACTATGCCGGTTTGTGTGTGTGTGGGGGGATGGGGGGGGGGGGGTGCTAATCAGGGATAATGACGTCGTTTAGTTGATAATCACCAAATAAACATGCAACACAGTCAGTGGGTGCTTTCTAAAAGCTTTTATCGTGCCTTGAGTGGAGCAATGTACCAACTGCAATGCTTTAGAATTGCAGACAACAACTTACTCCCCTAAAGGGACGATATGTACATAATGCCAATACTATTGAGTATCACATTACAATTTATGATACGTTATAAACTCCCAGCCTTAACGCGTACCCAGATGCGAGTCCCCTAGGCGGTACTCCTGCTACGCCCACAACCCCTGCCTTTGGACGCTTCCGATGCCACTGATGCTGGTTCAGTACTCCATATATTCTCACGGTGTACCTTTTTACTATACCTTTGTGAGTATATGGTCGAATCGTTTCAGTTTGGACTTAGGATAAACTTTTTTGAAATTCTGATTCTAAGAAAGTCGCCATCCAGTTTTCATGAAAGAATCTGCAACACAATGTGAGTGCCACAGACTTGGATTATTATTATTATTATTATTATTATTATTATTATTATTATTATTATTATACATTATTATAATTATACATTATTTCAAACTGCCACTTTTCAAGTCGGGTAGTCCTTAGTGACACTTATTCAGCTGGCGATGTTTTTCCCCAAGCTCAGTCGTTGTGAGAACAGGGCGTGTAGACTCTACCTCGCTGACACACATGATTGACAAGTACATGTCAACTTAGCGAGCTGTTATGGAATGCAACGTATTAGTTTGCTGCATAACTTTTGAAATGCTGCAATGAAGAAGTGATACGTTACCGTACACTGTAAGATTGAAAATGCTATCATTAATGTATGAAGGATTGCAAACGTCTTTGAAAACAACAACAAAAAATGAAAAAAATACTATGGGAGAATTTTGACGATTCTTTGCACAAACTTCTTTCTTATCAGCTCACTGAATGTATTCTTTGAACCATCGGCGTTGGTAAATGGTGTTTCGGGTTGAAACCCCCCGATAATTTTTCCAGTCAGGACATCTTCACCTGGATTGAATCTTAGATATCAATCCCCACTTGCTTGTAAGCATGCACTGTCTTAAGAGATCAGGTTTGCTATCTGTAAATTTGTCACACTGAGGTAGACACACAAGTGAAAACCTGTACTTTCCCGATTCGGACAGTTGGGGCCCATCATGGCCCATTTTGAGCACCATACAGTACTCTACGTTTTAATTAAACACGGCTTTGGGTCACGACTACTGCAAGTATATTTTATATTTTCAAAATTAAATTTCAAAGAAATCTTGAGTACTTCAACTATAATCCCCCACCACACCTCCTGAATAATATTTCAACTACATCATCAATGCGTGCCTTCAACGAAGTAGTTGAAATATTTCATCAGTCGTAACCTGAGCAATCGCCGTCGGAACAATTCGTGTTTTCAACCCCTCCCCATTTGATCCTCTTCGTGACAGATGTGGTTGTCACACCTTTTATGACAGTGAACCTCTGTGTTCAAACCGGAGGTGAAATGACTGAAACTTTGCTTATTATTTTCATTTTTTCATAGGCGAGAGGGGCGGGGGTTGCCTGGATAGAAACTCCATTCCATAGGTGTTTCAGTGATAGTCCTCAATCTACGTAGTAATAACGAATTTCTTTGCTTGTGGTTCTTCGCTCGAGACTTTGTGACTGGCGTGCAAACATTTCTCTTGAGATTATTATTTTATTCGTGTTTACAGTACTTTCGAGCACCTTTTGCCAGCATAATCGAAGTGCAAATTGAAGTTTTTGCCTATCGTTTATACGCATTATACCGTATTATGGGACAAACAGCCCAGGTGTTGGTTGTCGGCTCCAGTTTGTTTACAGCTACAAACTAACACAACTCTACGTCATTTCCCAAGTACACGGGAGCGTCTGTTCGTACATTGTATCATTTCCGACCGCAACTTTGTAAGTCGGATTAACTCATAATAAATTGTTCTGTTCTGTTGCACCGTTTGTAGAAATGGGTTTTAACATTCGCAAACAACACAAATACACTTAGGCTGAAAACTTTCGACAGTGCAGCTACTAAATTTATAATCTTTATTTCGAATTTGATACATGCTCTTCGGTGCCTTGTGTCCCTGAACGAGACAGGTCAGTGCAGTTGTACCGATGGCCTGTTGATGCGGGGAAAAGTACACGGTACTCTACTGGTTCATAAATCTTCACTCAGCAAATACAATTTTGGAGTCCAGTTTGGCTTTTGCCTGGCCGAAGCCGAAGCCGAAAACACTAACAGTTAAATGTGGCTATGGTTGCAGCTCGCCTGATACTCTGTTTCCTACACTTCATAAGCTGTATTTTTGAAACCAGCAACTTACTGCAGAGTGAAGTCTTTCTAATAATGTCAATCCAAAAGTTAATAGACTGCATGAATGTGAAAAGTATGGTAAAAAGGGCACCGTAAGCAGGGGCGGGGTATAGCTGCTCCTTATAACAAAGCTAGGGAGCAAGGCAGCAGCGCATGCCATTTTTACATAATGCCTATGCTATTGAGTATGACATTACAATTAATGATACTTTGTAAACTCCCAGCCTTAACTCGTACCCAGAGGCGAGTGCCCTAGGCGATACACCTGCTACGCCCCCACCCCTGCCTTTGGACGCTTCCGAAGCGACTGATGCTAGTACAGTACTCCATATATTCCCACGGGGTACCATATAATAATAATAACACTTCGGCCGGCCGCTGATTTGTCGCGGTTCTCGTATGAGAAGGCCTTGGTTACCCATGTTCTATCAACTGCCTCCCCCTATTCCCGCGCTTCTTCTCTCCTCCCAACACTCGGAGAGGAACTGCTTGATGACATCCCTTGTCCCATTCTTCCCAATCTCTCCGATTAGTATATTAACCCTCTCCTTTGAGTCGCCCCCTAACCACATGTCCTTCATTCTCCCATCCCACTTCTCCATTATACTCCCCGTGAATCTTGTTCTTTTAGACTGGTATTTTGGGCATTCTATAAGAAAGTGTTCCAGGGTCTCCACCACGCCCACGTTACACATCTGGCACTCCTTTTCACTGTGTTTCCCAATTTGTCCCCTCAGCTCCAGGGACCGCGACCTCAGCTTGAACAACAGTGACCCCCCAAAGGTGCCATCAAGGTACTCTTCAAAACCAGGCTTCTCTTTATCACGCCGGCCACCCAAAGATCTCTTTGATTTGATCCCCTCTCGCCAATTACGGTTACAATCCTCCATGACCCTTTCTCTGACGATCTTTTTGCCCTGGTTTGCCCCAACGTCAAGGTCCGAGATCTCCATTGAGTAGGTTTCTACTAGCTCCCTCACTTGGACCATCCACCCCGTCTTGATATTGGAGTTGAAAGTTCTCAGGAACATTACTTTACACCATCGGCTATCGGGGAGATTTACCAAATGATTAAGATAACCGAGTTTCAATAGGTCTATCCTGTCCTTGATCCTCATCCACCCAAGCTCGCCCCTGATTGCTTCTAGTGCTGCGGCATTACTCGAGCCTGTTATCCATCGGCCTGCATCGTTCTGCAGGATTTCCAAGCTCTTAACAACTGTCTGGTTTAGGGGTACAACTTCCGAACCGTATGTTATACTTGGCAGACCCACCATTTCCCAAATGGTTTTCCCCACGAAAACATTATTGAAACTGTTCCTCCCTATAAGTTTCATTTGGTTAAGGATTCGCTTCCCCTTCAGAATCAATTTATTTGTGTGGTTTCGGTAGATGCCTCTTCCTGTTATGTTTATATTTACACCCAGGTATTCATAGTCACTAGTCTCTCCTACACTAAGAAGTCTACTGCTACCTTCCGGAATGCAGAACTCCCCCACTCTCCACCTTCGAGTGGGGCCCACTTTGCGGCCCACGGGTATAACTTTGCTCTTGGTTTCATTAAGTTCGAGTCTCCATCTGCTCCCATATTTCCCAACAATTCCCAGCATCTTCTCTAACCCCTCTTCGCTTTCTGACACTAGCACCATATCGTCTGCAAAAAATAGCCCTGGGATCTTCAAGTCACCAACTGCAACCCCCTCGTCGCTATGCAGGAGTTCATCTCCTAAACCTTTGATGTACAATGCAAAAAGAATTGGCGAAAGGATACACCCCTGTTTTAGGCCTATCTCCATAGGCACACGTTTTGTTGTAATGTTACGCAGGCTAAGTTCACTCTGTACATCTTTATATAATGCTTTCATAATCCCAACAAACTCGCCCCCAAGCCCAGAGCCTCCAGCTTGCGCCACATACCCTCCCTCCCTCCCTCCATACTCTACTCTATCGTATGCCTTTTTAACATCGTAAAAGGCCATGAACATCTTTTTCTTTTTTTGCTTTCGCGGATTCTATCATTTGGGATAGCGTGAAAAGATGGTCAGTGACTCTCCTTCCCTTCCTGAAGCCATTCTGGATTTCTCCCAAAAAACCCTTCTTCTCAATCACCTCCTCTAATCTCCCATACAGGACTTTACAAAAGACTTTTCCAATGTTGCTGCTGACAGAGATCCCTCGATAGTTATCCAAGACGTCTTTTTCCCCCTTTTTCTGAATAAATGTCACTTTACTTTCCCTCCACTCCTTTGGGACCTCTTGTTTTTCTATGGCTAAATTGAATAGGGCAGTTAGGCTTTCCAAGAGTTCCTCTCCCCCTTTTTTGATAAACTCGTTAGGAATTTCGTCCACCCTTCCCGCTTTTCCATTCCTCAATTGTACTATACTTTTGTGACAATATGGTCGAATCGTTTCCGTTTGGACTTTGGATAAAAATTTTTAAAAATCCTGATTCTAAGAAAGTCGCCACCCAGTTTTCATGAAATAATCTGCAACACAGTGGGAGTGCCCCAGACTTGGATTATTATTATTATTATTATTATTATTATTATTATTATTATTATTATTATTATTATTATTATTTCCGACTGCCACTTTTCAACTCGGGTAGCCCTTATTGACACTTATTCAGTTAGCGATGTTTTTCCCCAAGCTCAGTCGTTGTGAGAAAAGTGTAGACTCTACCTCGCTGACACACAGGATTGACAAGTATATGTCAACTTAGCGAGCTGTTATGGAATGCAACATATTAGTTTGCTACATAACTTTTGAAATGCTGCAATGAAGAAGTGATACGTTACTGTACACTGTAAGATTGAAAATGCTATCATTAATGTATGAAAGATTGCAAACGTCATTGAAAACAACAACAACAACAACAGAAAATGAAAAAAAATACTATGGGAGAATTTTGACGATTCTTTGCACAAACATCTTTCTTATCAGATAACTGAATGTATTGTTTGAACCAGCGGCGTTGGTAAATGGTGTTTGGGGTTGAAACCCCCCAATAATTTTTTCAGTCAGCACATCTTCGCATGGATTGAATCTTAGATATCAATCCCCACTTGCTTGTAAGCATGCTACTGTCTTACGAGATCTGGTTTGCTATCTAAAAATTTATCACATTCAGCTGGACACACAAGTGGAAACCTGTACTTACCCGATTCGGACAGTTGGGGCCCATCATGGCCCATTTTGAGCACCATACAGTACTCTACGTTTTAATTAAATACGGCTTTGGGTCACGACTACTGCAAGTATATTTTATATTTCCAAAAATAAATTTGAAAGAAATCTTAAGTACTTCCACTATAATCGCCCACCGCATCTCCTGAATAATATTCCAACTACATCATCAAGGCATGCCTTCAACGAAATAGTTGAAATATTTCATCAGTCGTAACCTGAGCAATCGCCGTCGGAACAATTCATATTTTCAACCCCTCCCCATTTGATCCTCTTCGTGACGCATCTGGTTGCCAGACCTCCTAAGACAGTGAACCTTTGAGTTCTTATTATTTTCATTTTTTTTTTCATCGACGAGGGGGGTTTTGCCTGGAAAGAAACTCCATTCCATAGGTATTTCAGTGATAGTCCTCAATCTACGCAGTAATAACGAACGAATTTCTTTGCTTGCGGTTCTTCGCTCGAGTCTTTGTGACTGGCGTACAAACATTTCTCTTGAGATTAGTATTTTATTCGTGTTTACAGTAATTTCGAGCACCATAATCGAAGTGCAAATTGAAGTTTTTTCCTATCGTTTATACGCATTATACCGTTTTATGGGACAAACAGCCCAGGTGTTGGTTGTCGTCTCCAGTTTGACAGCTACAAACTAACACAACTCTACTTCATTTCCCAAGTTCACGGGAGCTCTGTTCGTAGATTGTATCATTTCCGACCGTAATTTTGTAAGTCAACTCCAGTAGCGTAGAAGAGCCTATTAGTTGGAACAGTTTACCTTATTATTACTATATTTGGCAATTTCCGGGCTATTCTTGTAAGTTCTGACCCTATACTCTTGTTGTTTCATTTATCTAGATCCTATTTATATAACCAACCAATCAGATTGCTTAATTTCCCATAACCTGTACTTAATCGTATAGAGTTATCTCCCTTCTGTATAATGAAAGACTACATCCAATGGCCATATCCCATGGAATCCCATTTTTGGGAAACACCCGTGGCTATGGAATCCCTTTTTTGTCATATGTGCTTTTGTGAAAAGGCACAATGTGACACAATATGCCTTGTCACATAGGCACATGCTTTATGTGCCGATATGTGCTTATGTGACAAGGCACAATGTGACACATTGTGACTTTTCACATAGGCACATACGGGTATTTGAGGATACCTATGGCCTGGTATTGTACTATTTGAGGATATCTATCGAGGATACCTACCGGAGAATCCCTTTTTGTCATATGTGCTTATGTGAAAAGTCACAATGTGGCACAATATGCCCTATCACATAGACACATACGGGTATTTGAGGATACCTATGGCCTGGTATTGTATTATTTGAGGATACCTATCGAGGATACCTACTGGAGAATCCCTTTTTGTCATATGTGCTTATGTGAAAAGTCACAATGTGACACAATATGCCCTATCACATAGACACATACGGGTATTTGAGGATACCTATGGCCTGGTATTGTATTATTTGAGGATACCTATCGAGGATACCTACTGGAGAATCCCTTTTTGTCATATGTGCTTATGTGAAAAGTCACAATGTGACACAATATGCCCTATCACATAGACACATACGGGTATCTGAGGATACCTATGGCCTGGTATTGTATTATTTGAGAATACTTATCGAGGATACCTACTGGAGAATCCCTTTTTGTCATATGTGCTTATGTGAAAAGTCACAATGTGACACAATATGCCCTATCACATAGACACATACGGGTATTTGAGGATACCTATGGCCTGGTATTGTATTATTTGAGGATATCAATTGAGGATACCTATCGAGGATACCTTTTGGAGAATCCCTTTTTTGTCGCATTAGGCTATGTAAAAGCCCTCAATGGGTCTAATGTAGTCTTACCAACCGCTTCCATCTTGTCGCCAAAGCTCCAAGGCCATTACAGGGCTATGGTCTATCTGTCCTATCTTTAGCTTCTACAACAGGCTTGTTCCATTGCGGCCTTGTAAGAGTACTATTGGCTTTTGTTATTCTGCCCCATATCTCATCCATTACTTCCTAGCTATACCTATCTCAGTCTGAACTATAACATTGATCAAGGTTGAATCAGATTTCCCCTGTATACATATAAAGCATTCCGTAATTGAGATTCCTACTCGATTCCGTAAAATTTGGATTCCGTGTTTTAACATCTACTCTTGTGGTTCTTCGCTCGAGACTTTGTGACGGGCGTACAAACATTTCTCTTGAGATTATTATTTTATTCGTATTTACAGTAATTTCGAGCCCCTTTTGCCACCATAATCGAAGAGCAAATTGAAGTTTTTTGCCTATCGTTTATACGGATTTTACCGTATTATGGCACAAACAGCCCAGGCGTTGGTTGTCGGCACCAGTTTGTTTACAGCTACAAACTAACACAACTCTACGTCATTTCCCAAGTTCCCAATACAATTATTTGAGAGTATTTTTTATCTCCGAAAGCTTTGACGATATTCTGGTTCTAATCGCGAACCAGTTTGTTGCGTATATCCATTTTAAAACGCGTTCATTTACTGAAATACCACCAAACCCAACACTCATTCGACTATAAAACGTTTTCTCTAATGCGACCAACAGGAGATTTTGAATCAACTTTGTTTAAGAGGGTTTTATTTATTGTCCCCAAAAAACTCCGAAGCAACCCACATTTTAGCTTTCGTTCACAGAGTGTTCCCGATTAACCCAATACAGGTGCACAGATAGAATAGGTGATAAAATAAATGTTTATTTATGTGGATATGGGTTTCAACTCACCCTGATAGATGAACTACCTCTGCCAGTAATGGAGTTCCTTGATGGCAACGGTGCCCAAGGACACATCGCGCTTGCCGCAGGTGGGGTTCGAACCGATGACCTCTCGGCTTGCACCTCTACCAACTGAGCTACCGTGCCCCCGATTAGGTCAGTAAAAACTAAAATAATGCCATTGCTCTCTGTACAACACATCACGTTGTTGGGAAATAAATTACCTATACATACACAAAGTACATCCCCTTTTTTTAAACAGACAAAAAATGGAAAAAGTAAATGGTACCTCGTAAAATTTAAATTTTGAATTTTCGCTTCTGCCATCTGGGGTTTGCACTGAATGAAATTGACACTTCGTTTTCATGTCTCATGTTATTTGGAAATTTTCACTCATTCTGGCACAAAATTACAACAACACAAAACCCTGTCAAACCTTTATGAAGTGGATAAAAAATATCAATTGATGGTTTCAAAGCCAGCAGATTTTGAACCAATCGGCTTATCACCCCCATTTAGTCCTTCTCACAACTTTGGGTGTTAAATGACAAGGACACGTGTTCTATGCTTTAGGCTCTCATCACCATTGGGATACATCGCTGAGAGTGGGTTCGAATCCAGGTTATACTTTGAAATTGTCGTCTGCGGCGTAATAGTACATTTTTTATTTCAGTAGACTGCCCCGTTTCCTACTTCAGGTAAATAATCGCGTAAGCCTGTTTTTTTTGTTCAAATATGACTGAACGTTTATCGAAAAGATGTTTCAAAAGTTCTGACAAGCCAGAGGCAGAGATAACTTTATTCTTGCCATTCTATCCACTTTCTCTAACCTCCTCACCTGATATTTCTAGCAGTAAAAAAAATGCACTAGGGCAACATACTGCAGAGTCTAATTATGTCAATCCGTAAGGTAATAGACTGCATGAATGTGAAGAGTATGGTAAAAAGAGCACCGGAAGCAGGGGCGGGGTATAGCTGCTCCTTGCACCGAAGCTACGGAGCAAGGCAGCAGCGCGTATCCTTTTTGCCAGACGTGCACTAGGGGAAGAGACTTTACTTTCTGTGAATTGTAAATGACAAACACTCGATTATTCGTTTCTAATGTACTGTACGTGTACCTATGCCGGTTTGTGTGTGTGTGTGTGTGTGTGGGGATGGGGGGGGGGGGGGGTGGGGGGTGGATGCTAATCAGGGATAATGGCGTAGTTTGATAATCACCAAATAAACATGCAACACAGTCAGTGGGTGCTTTCTAAAAGCTTTTATCGTGCCTTGAGTGGAGCAGTGTACCAACTGCAATGCTTTAGAATTGCAGACAACAACTTACTCCCCTCAAGGGACGATATGTACATAATGCCAATACTATTGAGTATCACATTACAATTTATGATACGTTATAAACTCCCAGCCTTAACGCGTACCCAGATGCGAGTCCCCTAGGCGATACTCCTGCTATGCCCACAACACCTGCCTTTGGACGCTTCCGATGCCACTGATGCTGGTTCAGTACTCCATATATTCCCACGGTATACCTTTGTACTATACCTTTGTGAGAATATGGTCGAATCGTTTTAGTTTGGACTTAGGATAAACTTTTTTAAAATTCTGATTCTAAGAAAGTCACCATCCAGTTTTCATGAAAGAATCTGCAACACAATGTGAGTGCCACAGACTTGGATTATTATTATTATTATTATTATTATTATTATTATACATTATTATAATTATACATTATTTCAGACTGCCACTTTTCAAGTCGGGTAGTCCTTAGTGACACTTATTCATTGAGCGATGTTTTTCCCCAAGCTCAGTCGTTGTGAGAACAGGGCGTGTAGACTCTACCTCGCTGACACACATGATTGACAAGTATATGTCAACTTAGCGAGCTGTTATGGAATGCAACATATTAGTTTGCTACATTACTTTTGAAATGCTGCAATGAAAAAGTGATACGTTACCGTACACTGTAAGATTGAAAATGCTATCATTAATGTATGAAAGATTGCAAACGTCATTGAAAACAGCAACAACAACAACAACAACAACAACAACAGAAAATGAAAAAAAATACTATGGGAGAATTTTGACGATTCTTTGCACAAACTTCTTTCTTATCAGATAACTGAATGTATTGTTTGAACCAGCGGCGTTGGTAAATGGTGTTTGGGGTTGAAACCCCCCAATAATTTTTCCAGTCAGCACATCTTCGCGTGGATTGAATCTTAGATATCAATACCCACTTGCTTGTAAGCATGCACTGTCTTACGAGATCTGGTTTGCTATCTGAAAATTTATCACATTCAGCTGGACACACAACTGGAAACCTGTACTTACCCGATTCGGACAGTTGGGGCCCATCATGGCCCATTTTGAGCACCATACAGTACTCTACGTTTTAATTAAATACGGCTTTGGGTCACGACTACTGCAAGTATATTTTATATTTCCAAAAATAAATTTGAAAGAAATCTTAAGTACTTCCACTATAATCGCCCACCGCATCTCCTGAATAATATTCCAACTACATCATCAAGGCATGCCTTCAACGAAATAGTTGAAATATTTCATCAGTCGTAACCTGAGCAATCGCCGTAGGAACAATTCATGTTTTCAACCCCTCCCCATTTGATCCTCTTCGTGACGCATCTGGTTGCCAGACCTCTTAAGACAGTGAACCTTTGGGTTCTTATTATTTTCATTTTTTTTTCATCGACGAGGGTGGTTTTGCCTGGAAAGAAACTCCATTCCATAGGTATTTCAGTGATAGTCCTCAATCCACGCAGTAATAACGAATTTCTTTGCTTGCGGTTCTTCGCTCGAGTCTTTGTGACTGGCGTACAAACATTTCTCTTGAGATTAGTATTTTATTCGTGTTTACAGTAATTTCGAGCACCTTTTGCCACCATAATCGAAGTGCAAATTTAAGTTTTTGCCTATCGTTTATACGCATTACACCGTTTTATGGGACAAACAGACCAGGTGTTGGTTGTCGTCTCCAATTTGTTTACAGCTACAAACTAACACAACTCTACTTCATTTCCCAAGTTCACGGGAGCTCTGTTCGTAGATTCTATCATTTCCGACCGTAACTATGTAAGTCGGATTAACTCATAATAAATTGTTCTGTTTTGTTGCACCGTATGTACAAATGGGCATAAACATTCGCAAACAACACAAGTACACTTACACTGTAAATAACAGTGTTAAGAAATTGAACACCAAAAATGCAATAGCTTTTGAACGTGTTACTCGTGTTCAAAACCTTAACACCAATGTTCAAGGTTTGAACATGTATTGGTGTTCAAATTCTTTAACACCAGTGTTCAAATTTGTAATGTTAGTGTTCAAATTCGAACGCATAATAAGTGTTCAAGAATTTAACACTGGTGTTCAAATTCCTGTATGCCAATGTTCAATTTTGAACACATCATGCATTCAATATATTAACGCTTTTATGTGTTCAGAACACATGCAACAGATATTGAACACATAGAACGCGTCAAAAAGACTGTCTGTGTTCAATTTTGAACCCCAATGTGAAGAATAGAGTGATATTTTGAACACTAATGTTCTATTTTATTGAACGTTAGTGTTAAAATTCCACATCTGGGATGGGCAAGTATGCTTATGGAGGAAATTAGTCATACATTTTACATTGTTAAAACAGCCAAACCATAAATATGTCGTTAATAAATTCATATATATCATAATTATATTTGCTGTATTTACTGTTTCAAAAGATGAACATTAACATATTATTTATATTAAATAAAAAAAATTAGGAGAATTGATTTTTGAAATTTATAAATATTTTTTTTGAATAATGAATGTTGTGGTGTGGTTGTTTTAACAATGGCCCTAAACCAACGGTGTACCGCCCATTCAAGATACTGAAGGCTATGGAACCATTGTGCACAGTGTGGTACCTGAATCATTGAATAAACACTATTTAGAGAAAGATAACAAATTATGTTTATTTACTGATCTATAGGAAAATATAAAATACACTCAACAGAAAAACAAACCAACAAACATGCAATGAAACAGTAGCAAAAACCAATTAGAGTGTACACAGTTATAACCAGGAATATGGCAACAGGTGTGCATGTAGGCAGGGACTTTTTTGGGTGACGACAGAGGTCGAATAATTATATAGGCCCCATTCCCAATAAGGTTTGGGAATGATTTTTTCCCAATTTCTAAAATTAAATTCCCGATTGGTACCCAGTATCAACTTTGTCACAGCATTTATGAACATTCACTGCAAAGGTAGGCCTTATTATGCTGACAAAGGCACTATCAAACCATAATTTAAAATAATGAAACCAACTTCTTCATTTTTAATATGCCTGTTTTGAAGAAATGTGCACTTTTCTGAACTCTATAGAGTCAACAGGATTCCCAAGTTGGTCCAATAAGATGACTATTTTCCCAATTGCATGGGCCCCAAGCCGATTCCCAAAACACCTAGAAAAATCCCTGGTTGGGGGGGGGGGGGGGGGTGCTCTCCTTCCCACATTTGTCAAAACTCAATAATTGTGATTTAGGAGGGGCAAAAATATCAACAGTTGGAAATTCAAAAGCTACTGAATGTATGGTACAGTTAACTAACAAACATTTTTTTTCACCAAATGGAACAGTGGGGTGATTGAACCAAATCGCCTAACCAAACTGTACTGAACCACACACCGTTAGTCAAGTGGTGTGCGTGGTTCAGTACAGTTTGGCTAGCCCCTTTGGTGTCGTAGGAAACTAGATGTCCATGTGCGTTTAATTCCCCGCTATTCCATTCAGACTATAATGAGCATCCTTTCTTCATTCTTCAATACACGTTGAAATTTAAAAATGATATGTTCTCGCTGCTTTCCAAATGAAGAGCAGTGTGAAGAATTAAGTGATGAAATTCCAGTTGAGACTAATATTTTTTTAACTGCAGAATCACAGTGAGAAAAAGTTCATACTTTAGAGACCTTCAGACGTGACATGAAGTATTAACTGTACATACTAACTTTACAAGAGTGTTTGGGAGATAGTTTTGCGAAGTTTATGGGAAAAAGAACCCAAAATCTTGTAAATCTGAAGGAAAAGTTTCAAACATGGCTAACATGTGAATGAAACGGCACAATTGTCTTGATGACAATTGAGATGAAAAATGTTAAATCACGAAATTCAACAAGTCAATCAATATAAAACATAGGGTAATAATGAATGCACGATGTTAAAAAACTGCATTTATGCTATTCAATTCAAGCCATTAAAAATAGGGGAAATCAATTAGATTCATTTGATCAACTTGACTGTATTGATTGCCACTAACATTAATTATGTTGATAAATTAATGTGCCCCTGGCCCTCATTTCAGCGCCAAGCCAAAGGCACAAAAAAAAACCAATTTTTCCAAAGGTGATTTTTCAAAAAGCAAGGCAGGAGGAGAATTGAACCCCCCCCCCCCCCAAGCCAAAAACACAAAAAAACAATTTTACCGAAGGTGATTTTTCAAAAAGCAAGGCAGGAGGAGAATTGAACACCCCCCCCCCCCCCCACAAGGGATCTCTCCTTCCCCAAACCCATTTAAAGGCTCCAGATACGCCCCTGGTCATAAGAATACTTTTGAACAATTGGTTAGGTTTTTTTGTACTAAGAGACTTGATGCATGGCTTTCTATCTGTACACAAACAATTTAATGGAAATTTCAAACTGCCGATATCATACAAAACCAACTAGAGAAAATTCCACAGTTTTTATTTTCATATCTCTTTGAACTTTGCTGTAGAATATTAACTCCCACCAAAATACATATACCGGTATGTCAAGTGATATGCCATTTTTAAAAGTCTTTACTTAACATATTTGGAAAATTTATACCAACTCATTTCAGATGTCCATCCACTTAGTATGACCCTTAATCGGAATGAAAGCAACACTTTTATCTCCAAATGCGTGGTCAAAAGCTACGTTTTTGAAGAACAAAATAAATTGTTTTGTAAAATTATTATCACCAGTTTCATTTGAAGAGGCCGTCCTTTCTCACTGAAGGCAGAGGTTGCGTTCTGCAAATAAATCCTTTGTATTTTCAGATTATAACTAGAAATCCATACACACCGAAATGTACTGTGTTTTTCAATTATTTCTATGCAGTATTCGGTATCAACTCAATACCAGTACCATACCAGATTTTCGGAATATTGCACAACACCACATCTGGGCTAATGCAACGACACAAAATAAGTATAGCATCTTGGCCAATTGTTTGTGCCAATGTTGCCCACCTACCGAAGTATTGCATCTCTGCGGCATAGATTATTAGGTTCTATTTTACCAGTAAAACAGAATTACCTCAGTAAACCAGCACTGCTTCACTTTCCTGGATTCCTGCAAGGATTCTGCTCATTATGTATTTATTGGTGTTTAAGGTACATATTTCTGCACAATGACTTATCGTAATCACAACATGGGTAAAAGTAAAGTCTAGCCAATCGTTTATATCCATGTTGCCCATTCTAGAGGACTTCCACCCCAGGCATTGGTGACCGGGTCCTATTTTACTAGTAAAAGATTCCGCTCATAATTCAGATCAACCAAACACAAGACTATCCTCAATCTCGAATAAGGCTGCAGATTACAGTAACATTGAATTGTCATTGAAAAACTCATTTTTTCTTTCCAAGCATAGCTTATGAACCCCCAATGGAATGAGTATGAGCTCATTCAAATAAAATTTCAAAAGCTATGGCTCTTTAAAAAAAATTTGAAAAGCACATACCATGTATGCCAGATTTTTCTCATCTTTAAGGTGAAGGGTTATTTACTTTTTGTTGCTCAACATCATTTTGAGCACCTGGACTATATCATGCCACAACATAAGAATAAAGTCAAGCTTTGCCAACCATTATGGCCATTGCTACCCATTTACTGAGAGATCGCGCCCCGGCAGCATTTGTTACCGCTGGGTATTGGTTACCTGGTTACCATTTTACCAGTAAAGCAGGATTTATTTGCCGCAGTAATTGAGCAAGGCTTCTCTTGCAGGAGTGTTGTACTACAGAACACCCATGCTGTTTTAACTATCAATGCACCCTGTAGTGCCAAAAATGCACTATGGTGGCTTTGCAATCTTCAAACTTGCAGATAATTAGCTTAATGCTAAGAAGCCGGAAGTCGATGTTAATCACCCGTGATTTGTAAAAACGCAGGTAAAATGCGTTTTTATTGTGCTAATTAGATTTAGTCGAAGATGAAACACATTTCCTACTATTCTGTCCGGCATATAATACATTGCGTAAGAAATTATGGGACTCGGTGCGACATAATGATAATTCGATACATTTTCATGCCCCAAAGCAACAAATTAGAATGATGATCAGCTCATGGCACATGAGACTACCCAACGTAACGGCCAAAACCGGCCAGCGTTATTCATAAAAATCGCCATTCAAATTTTATTAGGTTTTCATTTTTTTGTCTCAAAAACATAGCTTATGACCCCTCATTGGAACGAGCTCATTGAGCTCGTTCCAATCAGGGGTCATAAGCTATGTTTTTGGGACAAAAAATCAAGTTTTTCTATTTATTCAAGAAATGTTTTTGCAAGTGTCGTCTGCTATTCTCATTGGGTAAAGGATTAAATGTCTGTATTGGTTGAACGTAGGCAAACAGGTCTATAAAGGAGGCGAATTTGGAGACTGACGGGGTAACTTCTCAACAGATTGCAAGATTTTTTTTTATTCCATTAACAGGAATTTACTCTATAGTCCATATACAATTAACAGGTGGTCAGATGTGTACTTAAGATATGGTAAATGATTTGTTGTTTGTAAATTATATTCAACTACAGTTAAAACTAGAAGTCCTGTCATGAATTGCGTGCAAATAGCACGTTGATCTGCGTGCTTTCTTTCGTGTTATGGCTATCGAATTCTGTACATATGGCCTGAGCACAAGCAATGTTTCAGCTAATGGACCTCCGGATAACCCAGAGGTACATTGGCTGAAACATTGCGTGTGCTTGCTATGAATAGGCAGGAGAATCTACCGTGGTTTGGCTGCCATTCGATATGGAAATTGCACAAAATTCCAACGCGCAATTAAGGCTAGATAAGCGCACAGTTCATGACAGGACTTCTAGTTTTAACTGTATTGTACAATTGAGACATTTGGTGTGCCCCACTGAACTAAGCATCATCACTAACATCATCTACTTCCATTGAGTCAAACACTGGTATCAATTATTTTATAAAAAAAACTGTACTTTTTTGAAATATCCTGTTGTGTGTTGGACACACACTTTCTGTAATTTTCCCCTATGATGAATGTTTGGAGGACACCAAGCAACATTGCAAAACATCTGGGATAATTTAAATTGAAAACATAGTATGCAGTCAGCAGTTGCGTCACACCAGAATGTACTGATGATCCGTGGACTCGAATACTATGTCCATCTGCCAAAATGTACATTGCTTTGACATTGTCTTCAGAGTGGAACACAACAAGTCGAGGAGGGTCAAGATCACCACAAGCAATGTTGCTGTCAACGTCTTCATCTGCAATGTCCTGAAATGAAAAAAAAAACCATGTATACAATTATGAAACTGGAATGAAAATGTACTGTGTATAATGGATCAACTGATATAATGTACATATGAGAATCAACCCTCTAGTGCTGTCTGCTTTTTTTTATCAAAATATTGTTCATGATAACTGTCAGAACATATGAATATTCGCAATAGGATACAGTCAAACAATGCAACAAACTAATTCGAGAATCAAGACTGATTGTTACAGAAATAAAATCAATGTGGATTGTGACCCTGTTATTCTGAGATACTACATTGTTATAATGTTTTGTCTAAAAATATTCAGTGGTTTAGAAATTATGGCTCGGACAAATAAAATGTTGACGACGGATGGACGTGCCAATTTTTTTGGTTTATGAGTTTATCAAAAACATACCACCCCCCCCCCCCCAAACCTTACTTTACCCAGAACCCCACCCCCTCCACCTTATAACTTTTTTCTAACCCTAACCCCACCCCCTCCACCCCAAAACCACCCCCTAACCCTAACCCTACAACCTCACCCCTGACCCCAACCCCCACCCCCTGGAACCTACTCCCGCCCCCAGCCTTAAGCCCTACTCTGGGGCTACCCCTAACCCAATCCCACACCTGACCCTACCCTAGCCAGGCCCTAACACAAAAAAAATTATGAGTTTAACTCATAATTCGGGTTTAGCTCATAATCATCGGCTGGGCAAATATTTTAAGTCCTAACTCCCAGAAAGTTGCTCGGACGGACAGACGGACGAAGGACAAATCAGTTTCAGAAAAGCTCTGCTGACTTTGTCAGTGGAGCTAATAAAAAAAATGTCTGCTTGTTTATAGAACGAGCCAAAAACATTCATTGCAGCTAGACGGTTTCACACTTTAAATTTAAAGAGGATCTCTGGTGGTTTCCCCAAATGTAATTGTCGCGTTGTAAATCCTAAAAATGTTATTGGTTAGAATCTCCAACATCACCAAGAGCGTGTGCTAATGCCAAACACTACACGTTTTCCCATTTTAACTTGTTTCTAAATTTTGATGTACTCAGCTCTTTATTGCTCTTACAATAATGATTGTTAACCCTTTACCCAACGTAACGGCCAAAACCGGCCAGCGCTATTCTCAAAAATCGCCAATTAATTTTCAAAATATTTTCATTTTTTGTCTCAAAAACATAGGTTATGACCCCTCGTTGGAACGAGCTCGTCGAGCTCGTTCCAACGAGGGGTCATAACCTATGTTTTTTAGACAAAAAATGAAAAAAATTAGTTATTCAAGAATTTTTTTTGCAAGTGTCGTCTGCTTTTCATGTTAGGGAAAGGGTTAACTAACAGGCAAATCATGTTAGCTTTTCTTGAAAAAAACAAATGTTTCAAAGTCTTTACTGTCCGTTTAGATGGGTGACAGAAATTTGGTTCCATCATTTTGCTTCCACTGTACCAACACGCTACTCGTAACAATCGTGAAATCCTGACACTCGATCCAACAAACAGTGACATGGTTGGATGACCATATTTTGAGGATCTTCCAACCATGTTTTAATATTAACTTGTTCGTAAAATATAACATACCTCTTTCATTTCAACGATTGAAGAGAATTCTTTTGAAACTTTTTGCCCTCTGTCATATTTCACTTTATCTTCCACATACTTTATGATGTCATTGAGTCTGCAGTCAGATTTCTAAAAGTTGAAGAAATAAAACCACAATATTAATCCTGACTATCAAACATAATCCAGCACTCAACCAGTCCAACAGCCACATAAAAAAAGCCTTCCCTCCTACCCAATGACCACCCCCTCCCACAAACACATACACACTCAATAAAAAGACATGTATTAGGTAACCATAAAATATATAAAATGTTGAAGTGATCATATATTTAGTTCACTGCCACCCTTGAAGTTTACCAACCAAATTTTTAAAAAACTTTAATTCGCAAGAACTATCAGAGCTACCCCACATTGCTCAGATTGAGAAGTGATTCCCATACAGAAAAGATCTTGATTTGACAATGGGTATGTGAGGTATTTGGAAGAGGCTATTCCCCCATGAGATACCTTAAATAGCATTAGCCCTCACCCCATTGATTGATAACAAATAATTGCATCAACCAAAGTGATAACCATAATTTCAAAATAAAACAAATACCCATAACACACTCATTCTTCCAAATCTTCCACAAATTTGGGTATGCCTTATGAAATATATCAATCCATTAGATATCGACCACATTTTTCCCTCTTGCAAATTTTAAAAATGTTTTCTACCAAAACAATTACCCAAAACATGGACAATTCTTTTTTTATTCTGACCAGCCCTGCACATGGCCATAAAAATATGTTTATTATATTCAGTACTCACCCTATTTCCAAATTTTGCAATGTTTTCCACAGCCATGATGAATTTTTTCATATTCTTCGAAATTTCCCTCAGACGTTCCGCCCCAAATCTAATGGTGAAATCAAACAAAATCTGAAAAAGTTGAATGAATGCACTGTTATTTTCTTGATACGGTAAAAAAAAAATAGAAGACTTGAAAAAAAAAATTTGCTTTGTAAACATTACGCCACTACACCAAAAAACTAAATCAGAACTCGCTAGCTTAGATATAAGGGTTCCAGCCGGATGAATCCACAGCCCATTAAGCACATGTTACAGGTAGGGGCGCCAAAACTGATCTGATATCAGGCTGTCGCATGTTCATTTACAATCGACTGACCGGTATGAAGTGTTGCAGCTTGCCATTTCAGCAGAATGCTGTGTTGCTGTCCTCTGATGTACAATATCTCTTCAGTGTAGAGGTTCCATTTGCCCAACAGATTTTTTAATTATTGGGGTTTTGCAGTAACGCCATTGTCCACATCAGGGCTATATCAAATATTCAACTGACAAATTAGCTCACCTGACATTTGTCACCCACAAGCATGCCGAGCAATCGCTTACCCAAGTGGAATCGCACCATTGGTAATAAACATGTACAACCAATTTTTCTTATTTTTGTTTATTTTGTAGCACAAGCGACAAATCATGCACTGCATTTTCCATGCACGCAAACTATGGAAAATGAGAGCGATCACTTACCTCAAAATTGAACGACCGGCGACACAAGTCAACATAAGTATAATGTTAAGTTTTGCCAATCATTTATGGCTATATTGCCCAGTTACAAAGGCTGCACAACAGCTATGTCGGTTAGTAGGAACAATTTTACTATTAAAATGTGTTTACCTCAGTACACAAGCACTGCTTCACTTCCAAGGGTTCCAGGCAGGGCTGTCGCGATTATTCGACTAACCGTCGACTATTGAAGCAGTCAACGGTTTTTATTTTTAGTCGATCGTCGTTCATTTTTAAAGTGGTACACGTCTACTACATGCCGGGGCTAAATTGCATTGTTTTGTGAGGAGAATGATCAATGAAGGTGAATAACTTTGAAATATCTAACCATAGTTAACATTCATATCAGGAAGACTTTACTCACTGTGCAACAAAGAACACTCACAGCCACTCGAGATGAATAGATTCTTCCAAAGTTCTCCAGTCTTGTACACTCGAAAGCACCCATTGGAAAACCCAAAGCACGAATGTGAGAAAATTATGACAACAGTCAGAATGGCAGATCACTTGTCAATGTTCGGAACTTGGGACTAAGATCCAATTTAACAACTGACGAGGGAATGCATAGATCTCAATGTTCGAAATATCTAGAAATTTATTACAGAAAGGAAACATATGCAGGAACATTCTTTGGTAAATTCATTTTAATTCATCAGCTTCATTCTAGTCCAAACTTGGACCCACAGTCCGTAATATAATTTTTGGGGTTGGTACGTCCTACAGGACGTACCATCCCCAAAATTATATTACGGACTGTGGGTCCAGGTTTGGACTAGCTTCAATCGGGACCAATTTGTTGTTCCCACAACCCCACTTTGTCTGAACACACTGGTGCCGTTGTCATTTTCAGAGTTTTACAGAAGAACGATTTGCTAAAAAATCGTGGGAACCGACTATTCATCGACTAACCGTCGATTACTGGTCACGATTAGTCGATTAAAAAAATGATAGTCGTGACAGCCCTAATTCCAAGCTGAACACAACAGGTTTGATAAATTACTACATTAAAAGTTGAAGAACCAAGATATAAATGTACTCACAAATATTGCATCCTTGAAACAAGGATATTCAGCAAATAGTCCTTTTAAGGATCCACTATCCTCTTCCAGTAACAGCTTTTCTCGGTTTCCTTTTGTGGCCTCTAATAACATCTTAATATGTTGGACATTCTGGCTTTTTCTTGGCTTCTTAAACTCCTTGCATAAGGCTTCTTTGTGCGCTGTTATATCATCGTCATTTGCCACAACAGAAGTAATTTTGAATACCTTCCTACTTTTTGCTGGGGGCTCACCAGTCTGTGCCCGCTGGCTTCTCTGTTTTGTGGCAAGTCGCTTGTGGCGAATTCTCTGAGATAAACTTTTACAGAACATAGACTGTAGAGAGAGAAGAAAAGAAAGCATTGTTAACTCTTTACCTAATATAATACATGAATAAGACGAGTGATACAAAAATGTGTGTGGTGGTAGGTAATAAGTTATTCTTTGGGGAAAAAAAATTGGGGATTTACCATTTTAAAAAATTAAGTTCCCCTCCTGAATTTGACCCTTCTTTTTCCGAATAACAACAGCATCTTAAAATATTTCTCTATTGAGTAACAATTCTTCCGACATACCTACCAGTGTGTATTATTCTTTGTTTTGTTTTTTTTGCAACAAATTTCTTACTAACTGGTGCCTGGAAAACAACTGTTCAACGTACGTGGAAGATCACTGTGTAAAAAAAGCTCACCTATTTTTGTCAACTTTGTGTGCCGATTATTTCAATGTGGTGATGCCTGAGAATCAATTGATATTTTTTCAAACTTTTGGCTCCATATTAGTTTCCTAACACATTGTATGTTCACAAAAAATTCCCAATCTGACCCCTTACAATGCTAATTTTCCCAGTGAGAGGGGACCCAGCCCATTTATTTCCCAATGAGTGCAAAAAGTAATAAAATGTCTGTTCATTGAAACCTCCTGCCAATTGAATAATTTGTACGGCCAAAGTGACAATTCAGCTAACAGCATCCCCCATACTACCTTCTGGTGTTGCTGTTGCATCTTACTATATGACTTTTATATAGGTACTATGAAAGAGGACAAGTTCTAATAGGACAAGCTTTAATTTTCCATCCGAATGGCGGATACCAGAAAAATATGTAGGGTTCCACATGAAACAGGACGACTTTTATATATATATATATATACTGTGGAACAGGACGACTTTTAATTTTCCGCATGAAGGACGGTTACATGATCTGTCTGAAGTTTGGGACATTTCTGAATTGATGTGAAATAGCTCTCGATACAACTTTGGAAGACTTACTGAATTAATTCAGGCGGAAACATATCACGTGAGATTTCTGATAGCTAGCTTTTTTTCACGAAGCTATTCCATTGGAATTATTTTCCCAATATTGTGTGAGCATGGTTATTTATATTGTTCATATTTAATTTACAGACAAGAGTTACTGTCTGGATATTAAATTAATATTCGGGCAATAACTCTCGTCTCTAAGTTAGAATGAAATAAGTGAACCAACCCGGCTTGCATTGGTTGGCCTATCCATTTTATTTTCAACCATCGGCATTACCAATGTTTTGATGTTGGTGTTGAACCAATGCCGATATGTCATTATCAGCCGATAGCCGATGCCGGTGATTGGTACATCACTAATGGTTACTGCGCCTGGTACATGTAATAACAAATTTGCCTAATTACTAACCCATGGTTTAGCTCCAACCTCCTGTTTTATGCAGGGCCATTTTCGAACCATTTTCTCCCCAATGATAGCATACTGAGCTCTATCTCCAATGCCAGGCCATTTTTCAAAGTAGTACTCTGCTATTTGACCAATCATTCGGGTCCATACCAGTTCCACTGTGTTAGATGCCAAATGTTTCAGAATTTCTGGGCTGAATGTTGGCAAAGGTGCTATTGATATCCCATATAATATCTCAGCAGCTACAAAATACATGTAAAATTTTATTAATTTCAAATTAAATTATGAAAACATGAAATCGGTTTCTTTACTAAAATTCAGTCGAAAAATTTTCTTCTGTATGAACAAAAATAAAATTGAGATTTTTCCTTCCAAAACATGGCTTATGAGCATTCATTGGAACGACTCAGTCCAATGGAGAACCATAAGCCATGTTTTGGTAACAAATGAATACCACACACACTAGTCCAAGCCAAATTGTCTCCCAACTATAGCGCACACGTAGGTGCAGGGAAACACTCTTCATTTATAATCAGGCCCTTCGGAACAAAATTTATATTGGGGGGGGGGGGGGGGGTGGGGGGCTGATATTGCTAATTGGATATTTATCATCGGTTGCTCCCAGCATGGATAAACTAACAACGAGATATGAGCAAATTCCGACGGGCCTGATAATTCAAGCATTTCATTTCACCGGAACAAGGATACATTTGTGGTGAAATATTCTGTGTCCGACAATAGACATCTGACTGTGAATATATGAAACGTGGTGTTAAAAGCTAATTAAAAATACACCAGTCAGGCCATACAAATTAGATTGTCTGTTTCTCAGGCCATTTTTCTCCAAAAAGGATGCACGATTCTATTTTTTTCATTTTTCATTTTTTTCTTCCAAACCATAGCTTATGACACCTCATTGGAATAAGCTCATTGAGCTCGTTCCATTGAGGGGGGGGGGGGGGGGGGGTCATGAAGCTATGATTTGGAAGAAGAAAAAGAGATTTTTTAAAAAAAAAAAAAATTATTGTAGCTGTCGCCTGCAATTAGTGTTAGATAATGGGCTAATAATCAGTGAATGATTCGATTCTGAAATCAAAGCATCAAGATCAGGGATAAGCCAACAGTATTATTTGTTCATTGAGGGATGGTATAGCCCTACAGACATGTAGAATACATTTTAAACATAACTTTTTACAGTACTATATACACTTATTCATAAATTCACACGAGTTACCAGGGTTCAGGACTTCAGGTGAAAATATGAAGCGACAGGTAAGGTCAAAAAAAAATAATGGTGTGTTCGGGTAACGTGCCAGAAAAAAAAGGATCAACCGCTTGTTCGGCTTTTGTTTTTGTTTGGGTTTTTTAAAGTAAATCATACGAAATTTGCAAAAATTTCGGTCTTGCATCCTTGTTACAACCCTCGATATTTTCGATTGGCTCATAAAATGTTTAGGGTCGCACATATAAATTCCCAATACACCTAGAAAAATCCAAGCAGGCACAAAACCATTGGTATCTGTCACAATGACATTCACCAAAAAAAGTATTATTTATAATTTCATTTGCTTGCAGGTGTGGGTAGGATAGCCCAGGGATTTTTCTACCCTTTTTGGGAAAGGGTACAGGGGTCTTTCCAATTGGAAAAATTAGTGTTGTACAGGCTAAAACTGGGAATTTATGTGAACGACTGCCGACAAAAAATAAATAAACATACTAGCATATCCTGGTAAGAAATCAATATATTATTTATTTATTTATTTATTGGAGTTTAGGGTCATTTATCTGCAACTTAGCCTATGGCTAATTGTGGCCACAACAAAGGTATTAAGCCAAGTTTAACCAACCGTTTATATCAATGTTGCCTATGGGATTGGTGACCGGGTCCCATTTTCAAAGTGAAACAGAGCTGGTTTACCACAGTAAACAAGCACTGCTTCACTTCCTGGGGTTCTCGAGGGATAATCAATGTATTAATCAACGTAAATGTGTTACAATGCAACCCACTGGCAGCTAAAAATTTCTCAAAGCAGAAGTGCAGTTCACCCCCCCCCCCCTCCCCTCATACCACCTCCAGTTTAGCAAGCCGTTCGAAGCTCAGCAGGAGCTTCAGACCCGTGGGACAGTTTGGGTAAAATAATTGGGGACGGTTCGGTTGGGGACAGTTCAGGTTTCATGTCATCAGTTAGCAGGTGTATCAGCCCTGGGGACGAATTGTCAATTGAGTAAAATGCAGGTTATCAGTGAGAACTGAAGGAGATGGGCCCAGATGGCGAGCGATCACTCTTGCAAAATTTGTTTCCTGCGAGCGAAAATTTGCAAGCTTTCATTATTGAACCGACCGTACCGATCTTGCATGTTTCAAATCACCAATCAAACAGACTTCCTTTTAACACTGGTAAAGCAGATATCATTTCGAAGATCTTTTATTCACACCTGGCACCAACATGTCAGAAAACACTGTCAAAAACAGGAATGGTTTCAAAACAACACAAGTGAATACCCATTGCACCGAAACAATTCACTGTAAAGCCCACTGTCAAATATTTGGTCCTGGTCACTTAAAAATAATCGGCTGGTAACACCGAGATGAATTTCCAATTACATGTAGAGTGAATTGGGAGTTTTGTGGGGGAAATTGGGAAAAAAGTTACTTTTTTCGATTGCGAATGGGTCTGATATATTCTGCCCCTCTCAACGGTCAAAAGAAACCCTTTATCCCTTGGTAGAATTCTGACACACAAATAAGTCATACGCAAAATGTCATTTACATGTAATGGAGCACCAGGTTACACAAGGTGCTGCATTAAGTGGCATTTTGCTCATGATTTCTGTGTGTTGTATTGTGTATATCTACTGTGTTGTGTGTATCGACAATCCATTTCCATGCGTGGATTTGTACAAAACCATGAATACTGTATTGTACATGTAGTCTCAAAAAGAATATTTGAGAGCAAAGTAAATCAAAAATATTTCAAAACATTTCACACATATGACTATTTGAATTGTGTACTACATAAGATCCAGAACATGTATACAAACTCAGTGGCCATTTGTACTTCAAGTCATAAAATGATATCAACTCATACTTCTTGTTGGGTAAAACATTATAGTGAATTGTATGTTTATCAAAAACTGCAGGTTCAGTTAATTCAACTATGAAATATTTGTCATTGTCCAACACAAAAATGTCTCTGAGAATGCAAAATAATGGACATTCAGTGTCTTCTTCATACTCCCAGACAAAACTACAACCGATCGTATAATCTAAACCATGAATTTTAACACTGTCAGAACAATATGCCACAAAGCTCTGAAGTGTATGGTGACCCGAGTTTGACTGTGCTGCCAAGGCATTAAACTGTGCAATCATCTGGGGATATTTCAACAGCATATCACTTTCAGAACCCTCGGGTACTAAATCACCTTCATACAAAAATGAACCTGCCCCTTGTCCATCACACCGTATCTGCCTGTGAGCCATATACAACTGATGATATCGAGCCATTGCAAATGGGAGATTTTTAAAATTTCGATACTTTTTAGCCTTGAAAAATGTTTTCCTTCAAATCTCATGCACCAGTGATGTCTTAATGGACCAAACATAAACATTTGTTTTGGTAGATGAATCAAATAATGCATTTTTGGAGTAAATGGTGATTTTGGATACAAGGTTTTGTATCCATCTAGAAAACTAGCAATCAAAATTCTTAATAAACATGGTGTATCATCTGAGCAGAATGAACTTGTACACAACATAACAATCTGCAAAAGTTGCTGAAAATGAGCCCAATACTTATTGCCCTTGGGAACTTTAGAAGCAATCAATAGTGGAAAAACATTACAAAGTGTTAATAAACCTGATGAAGTTTGCTTTATTTTAATATTGCCGTCTGTCCCTTTTGCAAAATTACCCTCTGGTCGACTTTTATTGTGTAAATAAGAATACTGAAATTCAGAAACTTTATTGTTCAACCATGTGATTCTAAAATATTTGTCAACATTTATAAACCTATACAACAAAAGCGACAGAACTAATGGAACAATTCCTTCAAGAAAAATATGCATTGGATCTTGTACCAGTGCTGTTGTAACAGGAAAATCAACAATTCTTAAACTACTAGATTTGTTAATACCCCACATTTTACTCCAATACAGTTTTGAATCTCTTGACAAATCTTTCAACAATTCACATCGCTTCCGATGCTCATTTTCATCTCGTTCTACAACTTGATGCTCAAGATATTTCAAAGGTAATAGTTGGCCAGATGTTTCACAATTTCGACAACTTTTTAAGGCAAATGAGACCCCTTCCTTAAATCCACCAAGCCAATGTGATGCTAATGTATCTGCAGGAGCAACAACAAGACTACCTCGCACGAGAACATTTTCATTGAAAATTTTAATATTTAAACCCTCAGCTGACAACTGGTTTGTAACCGTTATGAAATTATCAAGAAACTTATCCAAACAATCGTTGGATCGAACATACTTTGTTTTAGCTACCCCAACAAGTTGAATGACATGTAGCTTCGACCGGTATTCAGGGTGAATGTTTGCTAAGGTGTAATAGAACATTGTGATCTTGTGTTTCTTAACATGACTTCCAATGGGATTAACCACCTCCAGATCATCTGTATTGAGAATAAGTTGCAGTGCCTTTTCATCTGAAGAAAAAAGGGAATGATTTCGAAAAAAAGATCCATCACATATGTCATACATATAACTATTCTGTGAAAAATGGGGATTATGGACATGATGCAAAACCTCTGGTAATTCAAGTAATTTCTGCAAAGATTCCTCTAATGGCACATAGTAACCGAACTGAGGCACTCGAATGATTTTACCTTTTTTTGTCAAATGCCTGTGACCCAATAAAACAGCTTTTGGTGAAACATATGGAATATTATCACTTTGTTTATAATAAGTGAGTCGTTTACAAGCAGTATCAAGTTCTTCCAAATAGCTATTGATAGGAATATCATCCAAAAGACTGGTGTCTAAACCTCTTTCTGCTAACTTTTGCCTTACCGCAGCCTGATATGATAACACATTTGTATTCACAAGTTCAGAAGCCGAGCAAACAACATCATTTATACCCAATTGCGACAAATTATGTCGAGCTTCAAGAGACAAAGTAAACAGCGATGCTTGCAATTTAGGTTGTGGACCTTGTGATCCAGGACCTTCATTACACTCATCGTCACTATAAACACTATTACTGTTAGATTCAACATTACTATATGAAAGTATGGAGACAGTCAAATCTGTATGTACATCTATTATTGCATGTTTTCTATGAATATGGCTTCTAAATGTGTTCCATTTTTGGTTGTATAATTGCAGTTTTTAACAGAACAGGCAACAAAAAAATTGGGATCATGCTTATGCATTCTGATGTAGTGATTTTGAAATTTACAAAACAAGCCAGTAGAGTAATAGCACAGGTTACACAAGAAAGAATCCATATTTGGTTTCTTGAGTCACTTGTTAACGAATACATGTAAATGTCCCCAAACTAGCATTTAAAACTTGATACATGTGCATTGTGACGAAACACACTGATATCAAAACTTCAGGCCAATAAAAAGGTTAATAAAAGGTGCAATTTTCATTGTTGGACCCACATTTCAAATTCATTATTCATTCAAATTCCTACGGGGAACTGAAAAAATCGCCGAAATGGCCTAAATAATTCGAAGTAATAGGGCCAAAGTATTTTTTTCTTATTCGTACCAGCACGATTTATGATACTGGTACATAAAGATGATATAGTTTACTGTAATAATAATAAAAAAAACAATAAAAATATTCAAAATGTACATGTCGCCTTTTGTCGGTCTACAGGCTACAAATTAATCGTGAATTGAATCGACAACAAGTCTTGTGAAACCAGCAAAGTCATGACTTCTGAGAGTTATCCTGGGTAGTTTTTTTAGAGCGATCGACATCAAATGCACCCATATTATATTTACCTAAAATATAATGATTCTCACACAAATTGATTCACGAATGTTAACTGAATATTTGGAATAGATTATTGACAATCAAAATTCCCTCCAAGACTGCCAGGAAGCGGTTCAAGAAATACGGTACTTCGACTGCGCATGCTGATTCCATGTCGACAGAGGTCACCAACGCAGCGCCCCCATATTATCTTAACACCAGTGTTCAAAGACCAGAACACGTAATTGAACACCGGTGTTCAATTACAACTCGTTGTACTAAAAAGAAAAGACCAAAGAAAGAAATCCAGCGTACAAATAAAATAACATTTGTGTATTTTTGCATGATCTTGGTTTTAAATATGAATTTAGTACCAACAATAAAGCGTAACATACATTTTCTCGATAATTGTCGACCCTGGAAAAGCACGAAACCGTCCGAAAGAGTCCACGATGATTTGTTACATTTTTGGGGATTTGGGGGAGTAGACGGGCATTTTAAACCTTTTTATTTTACAGTTTATTTAACATGTTTTCAGCCACACATTGATTATTGCACTGTATATACATACTGAACACATGAATATTAACGTGTTTTACGATACCGTGTATATTTGGACATCAGTGTTCAATTTACGACACCAACAGAAATAATTTGAACACTAGCGTGCCGGGTTGGACACATGGTATTAGAATATTGAACATGTCATAAGGATGACGCGTTCAAAATTTGAACACTATTATTTACAGTGATATATAGGCTGAAAACCTTCGACAGTGCAGCTACTAAATTTATAATCTTTATTTCGAATTTGATACATGCCCTTCGGTGCCTTGTGTCCCTGAACGAGACAGGTCAATGCACTTGTACCGATGGGTTGTTGATGCGGGGAAAAGTACACGGTACTCTGCTGGTTCATATATCATCACTCAGCAAATACAATTTTGGAGTCCAGTTTGGATTTTGCCTGGCCGAAGCCGAAGCCAAGAACACTAACAGTTATTTGTGGCTATGGTTGCAACTCGCCCGATACTCTGTTTCCTACACTTCATAAGCTGTATTTTTGAAACCAGCAACTTACTGCAGAGTGAGGTCTTTCTAATAATGTCAATCCATAAGTTAATAGACTGAATGAATGTGATAAGTATGGTAAAAACGGGCACCGGAAGCAGGGGCGTGGTATAGCTGCTCTTTGCACCAAAGATAGGGAGAAAGGCAGCAGCGCGTGCCCTTTTTACATAATGTCAATACTATTGAGTATCACATTACAATTTATGATACTTTGTAAACTCCCAGCCTTAACTCGTACCCAGAGGCGAGTGCCCTAGGCGAAACTCCTGCTACGCCCTCACCCCCTCCTTTGGACGCTTCCGCAGCCACTCATGCTAGTACAGTACTCCATATATTCCCACGGGGGTACCATTGTACTATACCTTTGTGACAATATGGTCGAATCGTTTCAGTTTGGACTTTGGATAAAAATTTTTAAAAATCCTGATTCTAGGAAAGTCGCCATCCAGTTTTCATGAAAGAATCTGCAACACAATGTGAGTGCCCCAGACTTGGATTATTATTATTATTATTATTATTATTATTGTTATAATTATTATTATTATTATTATTATTTTTTCCGACTGCCACTTTTCAAGTCGGGTAGCCTTTATTGACACTTATTCAGCTAGCGATGTTTTTCCCCAAGCTCAGTCGTTGTGAGAAAAGTGTAGACTCTACCTCGCTGACACACAGGATTGACAAGTATGTGTCAACTTAGCCAGCTTTTATGGAATGCAACATATTAGTTTGCTACATAACTTTTGAAATGCTGCAATGAAGAAGCGATACGTTACCGTACACTGTAAGATTGAAAATGCTATCATTAATGTATGAAGGGTTACAAACGTCTTTAAAAAAAAGAACAAAAAATGAAAAAAATACTATGGGAGAATTTTTGACGATTCTTTGCACAAACTTCTTTCTTATCAGCGAACTGAATGTA
Organism: Pictodentalium vernedei; assembly: GCA_031216915.1. NCBI lineage: Eukaryota > Metazoa > Mollusca > Scaphopoda > Dentaliida > Dentaliidae > Pictodentalium > Pictodentalium vernedei. Next base: position 507,172,877 of record CM062297.1, on the reverse strand, counting down.
TTGTTTGAACCAGCGGCGTAAATGGTGTTTGGGGTTGACCCCCCCCCCCCCCCCCAATAATTTTTCCAGTCTGGACATCTTCACCTGGATTGAATCTTAGATATCAATACCCACTTGCTTGTAAGCATGCACTGTCTTACGAGATCAGGTTTGCTGTCTGAAAATTTGCCACACTCAGCTGCACACACAAGTGGAAACCTGTACTTACCCGATTCGGACAGTTGGGGCCCATCATGGCCCATTTTGAGCACCATGCAGTACTCTACGTTTTAATAAAACACGGGTTTGGGTCACGACGACTGCAAGTATATTTTATATTTCCAAAAATAAATTTCAAAGAAATCTTAAGTACTTCAGCTATAATCCCCCACCACACCTCCTGAATAATATTTCAACTACATCATCAATGCGTGCCTTAAACGAAGTAGTTGAAATATTTCATCAGTCGTAACCTGAGCAGTTGCCGTCGGAAAAATTCATGTTTTCAACCCCTCCCCATTTGCTCCTCTTCGTGTCACATCTGGTTGTCACACCTTTTAAGAGAGTGAACCTGTGGGTTGAACCCGGAGGTGAAATGGCTGAAACTTTGCTTATTATTTTCATTTTTTTTTCATAGACGAGTGGTGGGGGGGGGGGGGGGGGGGTTGCCTAGAAATAAACTGCAATCCATAGGTGTTTCAGTGATAATCCTCAATCCACGCAGTAATAACGAATTTCTTTGATTGTGGTTCTTCGCTCGAGAATTTATGACGGGCGTACAGACATTTCTCTTGAGATTATTTTTTTATTCGTGTTTACAGTAATTTCGAGCCCCTTTTGCCACCATAATCGAAGAGCAAATTGAAGTTTTTTGCCTATCGTTTATACCTATTTTACCGTATTATGGCACAAACAGCCCAGGCGTTGGTTGTCGGCACCAGTTTGTTTACAGCTACAAACTAAGACAACTCTACGTCATTTCCCAAGTTCCCAATACAATTATTTGAGAGTAAATGTCCACACAGAACTTTTAGTGGGTAGCTCTTTTTTATAAATGGACGATACTGTTCAACGAAGGACAACTGTGATTTTGCATAAATGATGTGCACATGCAACGCGATGTGTTTTATAAATTGCTCATTTGTTACTGTGACGGCGATTTCCAATATTTTTTATCTCCGAAAGCTTTGACGATATTCTGGTTCTAATCGCGAAAGAGTTTGTTGCGTACATCCATTTTAAAACGCGTTCATTTACGGAAATACCACCAAACCCAACACTCATTCGACTATAAAACGTTTTCTCTAATGCGACCAACAGGAGATTTTGAATCAACTTTGTTTAAGAGGGTTTTATTTATTGTCCCAAAAAAACTCCGAGGCAACCCACATTTCAGCTTTCGTTCACAGAATGTTCCCGATTAACCTAATACATGTGCACAGATAGAATAGGTGATAAAATAAAAGTTTATTTATGTGGATATGGGTTTCAACTCACCCTGATAGATGAACTACCTCTGCCAATAATGGAGTTCCTTGATGGCAACGATGCCCAAGGACACAACGCGCTTGCCGCAGGTGGGGTTCGAACCGATGACCTCTCGGCTTGCACCTCTACCAACTGAGTCACCGCGCCCCCGGTTAGGTAAGTATAAACTAAAATAATGCCATTGCTCTCTGTACAACACATCAAGTTGTTGGGAAATAAATTACCTATACATATACGAAGTACATCACCTTTTTTTAAACAGACATAAACTGGAAAAAGTAAATGGTACCTCGTAAAATTTAAATTTTGAATTTTCGCTTTTGCCATCTGGGGTTTGCACTGAATGAAATTGACACTTCGTTTTCATGTCTCATGTTATTTGGGAATTTTCACTCATTCTGGCACAAAATTACAACACAAAACCCTGTCAAACCTTTATGAAGTGGATAAAAAATATCAATTAATGGTTTCAAAGCCAGCAGATTTTGAACCAATCGGCTTATCACCCCCATTTTGTCCTTCTCACAACTTTGGGTGTTAAATGACAAGGACACGTGTTCTATGCTTTAGGCTCTCATCACCATTGGGATACATCGCTGAGATGGGTTCGAATCCAGGTTATACTTTGAAATTGTCGTCTGCGGCGTAATAGTACATTTTTGATTTCAGTAGACTGCCCCGTTTCCTACTTCAGGTAAATAATCGCGTAAGCCTGTTTTTTTTTGTTCAAATATGACTGAACGTCTATTGAAAAGATGTTTCAAAAGTTCTGACAAGCCAGAGACAGAAATAACTTTATTCTTGCCAATCTATCCACTTTCTCTAACCTCCTCACCTGATATTTCTAGCAGTAAAAAAATGAACTAGGGCAACATACTGCAGAGTCTAATAATGTCAATCCGTAAGGTAATAGAATGCATGAATGTGAAGAGTGTGGTAAAAAGAGCATCGGAAGCAGGGGCGGGGTATAGCTGCTCCTTGCACCTAGGCTAGAGAGCAAGGCAGCAGCGCGTACCCTTTTTGCCAGACGTACACTAGTGGAAGAGACTTTACTTTCTGTCAGTTGTAAATGACAAACTCTCGATTATTCGTTTCTAGCGTACTGTACGTGTACCTATGCCAACCGGGGTTGTGTGTGTATGGTGGGGGTGGGGTGGAGGGGGGTGGGGGGTGGGGGGGGGGGTGGATGCTAATCAGGTATAATGACGTAGTTTAGTTGATAATCACCAAATAAATATGCAACACAGCCAGTGGGTGCTTTCTAAAAGCTTTTATCGTGCCTTGAGTGGAGCAATGTGCCAAATGCAATGCTTTAGAATTGCACACAACAACTCACTACCCCCAAATGACGATATGTACTTAATGCCAATACTATTGGGTATCACATTACAATTTATGATACGTTATAAAATCCCAGCCTTAACTCGTACCCAGATGCGAGTCTCCTTTGTGATACTCCTGCTACGCCCACACCCCCTGCCTTTGGACGCTTCCGAAGCCACTGATGCTAGTACAGTACTCCATATATTCCCACGGTTTACCTTCGTACTATACCTTTGTGAGAATATGGTCGAATCGTTTCAGTTTGGACTTTGGACAAAATTTTTTAAAATTCTGATTATAAGAAAGTCGCCATCCAGTTTTCATGAAAGAATCTGCAACACAATGTGAGTGCCACTGACTTGGATTATTATTATTATTATCATTATTTTTATTATACATTATTATTATTATACATTATTATTATTATACATTACTTCCGACTGCCACTTTTCAGTAGCCCTTATTCACACTTATTCAGTTAGCGATGTTTTTCCACAAGGTCAGTCGTTGTGAGAACAGGGCGTGTAGACTCTACCTCGCTGGCACACAGGATTGACAAGTATATGTCAACTTAGCCAGCTGTTGAGGAATGCAACATATTAGTTTGCTACATAACTTTTGAAATGCTGCAATGAAGAAGTGATACGTTACCGTAGACTGTAAGATTGAAAATGCTATCATTAATGTATGAAGGATTGCAAACGACTTTGAAAAGAACAACAACAACAACAAAAAATGCAAAAAATACTATGGGAGAATTTTGCCGATTCTTTGCACAAACTTCTTTCTTATCAGCTAACTGAATCTATTGTTTGAACCAGCGGCGTTGGTAAATGGTGTTTGGGGTTGACCCCCCCCCCCCAATAATTTTTCCAGTCAGGACATCTTCACCTGGATTGAATCTTAGATATCAATACCCACTTGCTTGTAAGCATGCACTGTCTTACGAGATGAGGTTTGCTACCTGAAAATTTGTTACACTCAGCTGCACACACAAGTGGAAACCGGTACATACCCGATTCAGACAGTTGGGGCCCATCATGGCCCATTTTGAGCACCATGCAGTACTCTACGTTTTAATTCAGTACGGCTTTGGGTCACGACTACTGCAAGTATATTTTATATTTCCAAAAATAAATTTCAAAGAAATCTTAAGTACTTCAACCATAATCCCCCACCACACCTCCTCAATAATATTTCACCTACATCATCAATGCGTGCCTTAAACGAAGTAGTTGAAATATTTCAACAGTCGTAAACTGAGCTATTGCCGTCGGAACAATTCATGTTTTCAACCCCTCCCCATTTGATCCTCTTCGTGACACATCTGGTTGTCACACCTTTTGAGACAGTGAACCTGTGGGTTGAACCCGGAGGTGAAATGTCTGAAACTTTGCTTATTATTTTCATTTTTTTTCATAGACGAGGGGGGGGGGGGGGGGGGTGCCTAGAAAGAAACTCCAATCCATAGGTGTTTCAGTGATAATCCTCAATCCTTACATACGCAGTAATAAAGAATGTCTTTGCTTGTGGTTCCTCGCTCGAGACTTTGAGACTGCCGTACAAACATTTCTCTTGAGATTATTATTTTATTCGTGTTTACAGTAATTTCGAGCCCCTTTTGCCACCATAATCGAAGAGCAAATTGAAGTTTTTTGCCTATCGTTTATACGCATTTTACCGTATTATGGCACAAACAGCCTAGGCGTTGGTTTTCGGCACCAGTTTGTTTACAGCTACAAAATAACACAACTCTACGTCATTCGCCAAGTTCCCAATACAATTATTTGAGAGTAAATGTCCACACAGAACTTTTAGTGGGTAGCTGTTTTTCATAAATGGACGATACTGTTCAACGAAGGACAACTGTGATTTTGCATAAATGATGTGCACAAGCAACGCGATGTGTTTTATAAATTGCTCATGTGTTACTGTGACGGTGATTTCCAATATTTCTTATCTCTGAAAGCTTTGACGATATTCTGGTTCTAATCGCGAAAGAGTTTGTTGCGTACATCCATTTTAAAACGCGTTCATTTACGGAAATATCACCAAACCCAACACTCATTCGACTATAAAACGTTTTCTCTAATGCGACCAACAGGAGATTTTGAATCAACTTTGTTTAAGAGGGTTTTATTTATTGTCCCCAAAAAACTCCGAAGCAACCCCCATTTCAGCTTTCGTTCACAGAATGTTCCCGATTAACCCAATACAAGTGCACAGATAGAATAGGTGATAAAATAAAAGTTTATTTATGTGGATATGGGTTTCAACTCACCCTGATAGATGAACTACCTCTGCCAATAATGGAGTTCCTTGATGTCAACGATGCCCAAGGACACAACGCGCTTGCCGCAGGTGGGGTTCGAACCGATGACCTCTCAGCTTGCACCTCTACCAACTGAGCCACCGCGCCCCCGGTTAGGTTAGTATAAACTAAAATAATGCCATTGCTCTCTGTACAACACATCAAGTTGTTGGGAAATAAATTACCTATACATACACAAAGTACATCACCTTTTTTTAAACAGACATAAACTGGAAAAAGTAAATGGTACCTCGTAAAATTTAAATTTTGAATTTTCGCTTGTGCCATCTGGGGTTTGCACTGAATGAAATTGACACTTCGTTTTCATGTCTCATGTTATTTGGGAATTTTCACTCATTCTGGCACAAAATTACAACACAAAACCCTGTCAAACCTTTATGAAGTGGATAAAAAATATCAATTGATGGTTTCAAAGCCAGCAGATTTTGAACCAATCGGCTTATCACCCCCATTTAGTTCTCACAACTTTGGGTGTTAAATGACAAGGACACGTGTTCTATGCTTTAGGCTCTCATCACCATTGGGATACATCGCTGAGAGTGGGTTCGAATCCAGGTTATACTTTGAAATTGTCGTCTGCGGCGTAATAGTACATTTTTTATTTCAGTAGACTGCCCCGTTTCCTACTTCAGGTAAATAATCGCGTAAGCCTGTTTTTTTTTTGATCAAATATGACTGAACGTCTATTGAAAAGATGTTTCAAAAGTTCTGACTAGCCAGAGACAGAGATAACGTTATTCTTGCAAATCTATCCACTTTCTCTAACCTCCTCACCTGATATTTCTAGCAGTAAAAAAAATGAACTAGGGCCACATACTGCAGAGTCTAATAATGTCAACCCGTAAGGTAATAGAATGCATGAATGTGAAGAGTATGGTAAAAAGAGCACCGGAAGCAGGGGCGGGGTGTAGCTGCTCCTTGCACCTGAGCTAGGGAGCAAGGCAGCAGCGCGTACCATTTTTGCCAGACGTACACTAGTCGAAGAGACTTTACTTTCTGTCAGTTGTAAATGACAAACTCTCGATTATTCGTTTCTAGCGTACTGTACGTGTACCTATGCCAACCGGGTTTGTGTGTGTATGGTGGGGGGGGGGGGAGGGGGGTGGGGGTGGATGCTAATCAGGTATAATGACGTAGTTTAGTTGATAATCACCAAATAAATATGCAACACAGCCAGTGGGTGCTTTCTAAAAGCTTTTATCGTGCCTTGAGTGGAGCAATGTGCCAAATGCAATGCTTTAGAATTGCACACAACAACTCACTACCCCCAAATGACGATATGTACTTAATGCCAATACTATTGAGTATCACATTACAATTTATGATACGTTATAAAATCCCAGCCTTAACTCGTACCCAGATGCGAGTCTCCTTTGCGATACTCCTGCTACGCCCACACCCCCTGCCTTTGGACGCTTCCGAAGCCACTGATGCTAGAACAGTACTCCATATATTCCCACGGTTTACCTTCGTACTACACCTTTGTGAGAATATGGTCGAATCGTTTCAGTTTGGACTTTGGACAAAATTTTTTAAAATTCTGATTATAAGAAAGTCGCCATCCAGTTTTCATGAAAGAATCTGCAACACAATGTGAGTGCCACAGACTTGGATTATTATTATTATCATCATTATTTTTATTATACATTATTATTATTATACATTATTATTATTATACATTATTTCCGACTGCCACTTTTCAAGTCGAGTAGCCCTTATTCACACTTATTCAGTTAGCGATGTTTTTCCACAAGGTCAGTCGTTGTGAGAACAGGGCGTGTAGACTCTACCTCGCTGACACACAGGATTGACAAGTATATGTCAACTTAGCCAGCTGTTATGGAATGCAACATATTAGTTTGCTACATAACTTTTGAAATGCTGCAATGAAGAAGTGATACGTTACCGTAGACTGTAAGATTGAAAATGCTATCATTAATGTATGAAGGATTGCAAACGACTTTGAAAAGAACAACAACAACAACAAAAAATGCAAAAAATACTGTGGGAGAATTTTGCCGATTCTTTGCACAAACTTCTTTCTTATCAGCTAACTGAATCTATTGTTTGAACCAGCGGCGTTGGTAAATGGTGTTTGGGGTTGGACCCCCCCCCCCCCCACCAATAATTTTTCCAGTCAGGACATCTTCACCTGGATTGAATCTTAGATATCAATACCCACTTGCTTGTAAGCATGCACTGTCTTACGAGATGAGATTTGCTATCTGAAAATTTGTTACACTCAGCTGCTCACACAAGTGGAAACCGATACATACCCGATTCAGACAGTTGGGGCCCATCATGGCCCATTTTGAGCACCATGCAGTACTCTACGTTTTAATTCAGTACGGCTTTGGGTCACGACTACTGCAAGTATATTTTATATTTCCAAAAATGAATTTCAAAGAAATCTTAAGTACTTCAACCATAATCCCCCACCACACCTCCTCAATAATATTTCACCTACATCATCAATGCGTGCCTTAAACGAAGTAGTTGAAATATTTCAACAGTCGTAACCTGAGCTATTGCCGTCGGAACAATTCATGTTTTCAACCCCTCCCCATTTGATCCTCTTCGTGACACATCTGGTTGTCACACCTTTTGAGACAGTGAACCTGTGGGTTGAACCCGGAGGTGAAATGGCTGAAACTTTGCTTATTATTTTCATTTTTTTTCATAAACGAGGGGGGGGGGGGGTGGGTGCCTAGAAAGAAACTCCAATCCATAGGTGTTTCAGTGATAATCCTCAATCCTTACATACGCAGTAATAAAGAATTTCTTTGCTTGTGGTTCCTCGCTCGAGACTTTGTGACTGCCGTACAAACATTTCTCTTGAGATTATTATTTTATTCGTGTTTACAGTAATTTCGAGCCCCTTTGCCACCATAATCGAAGAGCAAATTGAAATTTTTTGCCTATCGTTTATACGCATTTTACCGTATTATGGAACAAACAGGCTAGGCGTTGGTTGTCGGCACCAGTTTGTTTACAGCTACAAACTAACACAACTCTACGTCATTTCCCAAGTTCCCAATACAATTATTTGAGAGTAAATGTCCACACAGAACTTTTAGTGGGTAGCTGTTTTTCATAAATGGACGATACTGTTCAACGAAGGACAACTGTGATTTTGCATAAATGATGTGCACATGCAACGCGATGTGTTTTATAAATTGCTCATGTGTTACTGTGACGGTGATTTCCAATATTTCTTATCTCTGAAAGCTTTGACGATATTCTGGTTCTAATCGCGAAAGAGTTTGTTGCGTACATCCATTTTAAAACGTGTTCATTTACGGAAATATCACCAAACCCAACACTCATTCGACTATAAAACATTTTCTCTAATGCGACCAACAGGAGATTTTGAATCAACTTTGTTTAAGAGGGTTTTATTTATTGTCCCCAAAAAACTCCGAAGCAATCCCCATTTCAGCTTTCGTTCACAGAATGTTCCCGATTAACCCAATACAAGTGCACAGATAGAATAGGTGATAAAATAAAAGTTTATTTATGTGGATATGGGTTTCAACTCACCCTGATAGATGAACTACCTCTGCCAATAATGGAGTTCCTTGATGGCAACGATGCCCAAGGACACAACGCGCTTGCCGCAGGTGGGGTTCGAACCGATGACCTCTCAGCTTGCACCTCTACCAACTGAGCCGCCGCGCCCCCGGTTAGGTTAGTATAAACTAAAATAATGCCATTGCTCTCTGTACAACACATCAAGTTGTTGGTAAATAAATTACCTATACATACACAAAGTACATCACCTTTTTTTAAACAGACATAAACTGGAAAAAGTAAATGGTACCTCGTAAAATTTAAATTTTGAATTTTCGCTTGTGCCATCTGGGGTTTGCACTGAATGAAATTGACACTTCGTTTTCATGTCTCATGTTATTTGGGAATTTTCACTCATTCTGGCACAAAATTACAACACAAAACCCTGTCAAACCTTTATGAAGTGGATAAAAAATATCAATTGATGGTTTCAAAGCCAGCAGATTTTGAACCAATCGGCTTATCACCCCCATTTAGTTCTCACAACTTTGGGTGTTAAATGACAAGGACACGTGTTCTATGCTTTAGGCTCTCATCACCATTGGGATACATCGCTGAGAGTGGGTTCGAATCCAGGTTATACTTTGAAATTGTCGTCTGCGGCGTAATAGTACATTTTTTATTTCAGTAGACTGCCCCGTTTCCTACTTCAGGTAAATAATCGCGTAAGCCTGTTTTTTTTGTTCAAATAATGACTGAACGTCTATTGAAAAGATGTTTCAAAAGTTCTGACAAGCCAGAGACAGAGATAACTTTATTCTTGCCAATCTATCCACTTTCTCTAACCTCCTCACCTGATATTTCTAGCAGTAAAAAAATGCACTAGGGCAACATACTGCAGAGTCTAATAATGTCAATCCGTAAGGTAATAGAATGCATGAATGTGAAGAGTATGGCAAAAAGAGCACCGGAAGCAGGGGCGGGGTATAGCTGCTCCTTGCACCTAAGCTAGGGAGCAAGGCAGCAGCGCGTACCCTTTTTGCCAGACGCACACTAGTGGAAGAGACTTTACTTTCTGTCAGTTGTAAATGACAAACTCTGGATTATTCGTTTCTGGCGTACTGTACGTGTACCTATGCCAACCGGGTTTGTGTGTGTATGGTGGGGGGGGGGGGGGGGGTGGGGGGGATTCTAATCAGGTATAATGACGTAGTTTAGTTGATAATCACCAAATAAATATGCAACACAGCCAGTGGGTGCTTTCTAAAAGCTTTTATCGTGCCCTGAGTGGAGCAATGTGCCAAATGCAATGCTTTAGAATTGCTCACAACAACTTACTACCCCCAAATGACGATATGTACTTAATGCCAATACTATTGAGTATCACATTACAATTTATGATACGTTATAAAATCCCAGCCTTAACTCGTACCCAGATGCGAGTCTCCTTTGCGATACTCCTGCTACGCCCACACCCCCTGTCTTTGGACACTTCCGAAGCCACTGATGCTAGTACAGTACTCCATATATTCCCACGGTTTACCTTCGTACTATACCTTTGTGAGAATATGGTCGAATCGTTTCAGTTTGGACTTTGGACAAAATTTTTTAAAATTCTGATTATAAGAAAGGCGCCATCCAGTTTTCATGAAAGAATCTGCAACACAATGTGAGTGCCACGGACTTGGATTATTATTATTATTATCATTATTTTTATTATACATTATTGTTATTATACATTATTATTATTATACATTATTTCCGACTGCCACTTTTCAAGTCGAGTAGCCCTCATTCACACTTATTCAGTTAGCGATGTTTTTCCACATGGGCAGTCGTTGTGAGAACAGGGCGTGTAGACTCTACCTCGCTGACACACAGGATTGACAAGTATATGTCAACTTAGCCAGCTGTTATGGAATGCAACATATTAGTTTGCTACATAACTTTTGAAATGCTGCAATGAAGAAGTGATACGTTACCGTAGACTGTAAGATTGAAAATGCTATCATTAATGTATGAAGGATTGCAAACGACTTTGAAAAGAACAACAACAACAACAAAAAATGCAAAAAATACTATGGGAGAATTTTGCCGATTCTTTGCACAAACTTCTTTCTTATCAGCTAACTGAATCTATTGTTTGAAACAGCGGCGTTGGTAAATGGTGTTTGGGGTTAACCCCCCCCCCCCCCCCAATAATTTTTCCAGTCAGGACATCTTCACCTGGATTGAATCTTAGATATCAATACCCACTTGCTTGTAAGCATGCAATGTCTTACGAGATGAGGTTTGCTATCTGAAAATTTGTTACACTCAGCTGCACACACAAGTGGAAACCTGTACATACCCGATTCGGACAGTTGGGGCCCATCATGGCCCATTTTGAGCACCATGCAGTACTCTACGTTTTAATTCAGTACGGCTTTGGGTCACGACTACTGCAAGTATATTTTATATTTCCAAAAATAAATTTCAAAGAAATCTTAAAAACTTCAACCATAATCCCCCACCACACCTCCTGAATAATATTTCACCTACATCATCAATGCGTGCCTTAAACGAAGTAGTTGAAATATTTCAAAAGTCGTAACCTGAGCAATTGCCGTCGGAACAATTCATATTTTCAACCCCTCCCCATTTGATCCTCTTCGTGACACATCTGGTTGTCACACCTTTTGAGACAGTGAACCTGTGGGTTGAACCCGGAGGTGAAATGGCTGAGACTTTGCTTATTATTTTCATTTTTTTTTCATAGACGAGGGGGGGGGGGGGGGGGTGCCTAGAAAGAAACTCCAATCCATAGGTGTTTTAATGATAATCCTCAATCCACGCAGTAATAAAGAATTTCTTTGCTTATGGTTCCTCGCTCGAGACTTTGTGACTGCCGTACAAACATTTCTCTTGAGATTATTATTTTATTCGTGTTTACAGTAATTTCGAGCCCCTTTTGCCACCATAATCGAAGAGCAAATTGAAGTTTTTTGCCTATCGTTTATGCGCATTTTACCGTATTATGGCACAAACAGCCTAGGCGTTGGTTGTCGGCACCAGTTTGTTTACAGCTACAAACTAACACAACTCTACGTCATTTCCCAAGTTCCCAATACAATTATTTGAGAGTAAATGTCCACACAGAACTTTTAGTGGGTAGCTGTTTTTTATAAATGGACGATACTGTTCAACGAAGGACAACTGTGATTTTGCATAAATAATGTGCACATGCAACGTGATGTGTTTTATAAATTGCTCATGTGTTACTAAGACGGTGATTTCCAATATTTCTTATCTCTGAAAGCTTTGACGATATTCTGGTTCTAATCGCGAAAGAGTTTGTTGCGTACATCCATTTTAAAACGCGTTCATTTACGGAAATACCACCAAACCCAACACTCATTCGACTATAAAACGTTTTCTCTAATGCGACCAACATGAGATTTTGAATCAACTTTGTTTAAGAGGGTTTTATTTATTGTCCCCAAAAAAATCCGAAGCAACTCACATTTCAGCTTTCGATCACAGAATTTTCCCGATTAACCCAATACAAGTGCACAGATAGAATAGGTGATAAAATAAAAGTTTATTTATGTGGATATGGGTTTCAACTCACCCTGATAGATGAACTACCTCTGCCAATAATGGAGTTCCTTGATGTCAACGATGCCCAAGGACACAACGCGCTTGCCGTAGGTGTGGTTCGAACCGATGACCTCTCGGCTTGCACCTCTACCAACTGAGCCACCGCGCCCCCGGTTAGGTTAGTATAAACTAAAATAATGCCATTGCTCTCTGTACAACACATCAAGTTGTTGGGAAATCAATTACCTATACATACACAAAGTACATCACCTTTTTTTAAACAGACATAAACTGGAAAAAGTAAATGGTACCTCGTAAAATTTAAATTTTTGCTTGTGCCATCTGGGGTTTGCACTGAATGAAATTGACACTTCGTTTTCATGTCTCATGATATTTGGGAATTTTCACTCATTCTGGCACAAAATTACAACACAAAACCCTGTCAAACCTTTATGAAGTGGATAAAAAATATCAATTGATGGTTTCAAAGCCAGCAGATTTTGAACCAATAGGCTTATCACCCCCATTTAGTCCTTCTCACAACTTTGGGTGTTAAATGACAAGGACACGTGTTCTATGCTTTAGGCTCTCATCACCATTGGGATACATCGCTGAGAGTGGGTTCGAATCCAGGTTATACTTTAAAATTGTCGTCTGCGGCGTAATAGTACATTTTTTATTTCAGTAGACTGCCCCGTTTCCTACTTCAGGTAAATAATCGCGTAAGCCTGTTTTTTTTGTTCAAATATGACTGAACGTCTATTGAAAAGATGTTTCAAAAGTTCTGACAAGCCAGAGACAGAGATAACTTTATTCTTGCCAATCTATCCACTTTCTCTAACCTCCTCACCTGATATTTCTAGCAGTAAAAAAATGCACTAGGGCAACATACTGCAGAGTCTAATAATGTCAATCCGTAAGGTAATAGACTGCATGAATGTGAAGAGTATGGTAAAAAGAGCACCGGAAGCAGGGGCGGGGTATAGCTGCTCCTTGCACCTAAGCTAGGGAGCAAGGCAGCAGCGCGTACCCTTTTTGCCAGACGTACACTAGTGGAAGAGACTTTACTTTCTGTCAGTTGTAAATGACAAACTCTCGATTATTCGTTTCTAGCGTACTGTACGTGTACCTATGCCAACCGGGTTTGTGTGTGTATGGTGGGGGGGGGGGGGTGGATGCTAATCAGGTATAATGACGTAGTTTAGTTGATAATCACCAAATAAATATGCAACACAGCCAGTGGGTGCTTTCTAAAAGCTTTTATCGTGCCTTGAGCGGAGTAATGTGCCAAATGCAATGCTTTGGAATTGCACACAACAACTTACTACCCCCAAATGACGATATGTACTTAATGCCAATACTATTGAGTATCACATTACAATTTATGATACGTTATAAAATCCCAGCCTTAACTCGTACCCAGATGCGAGTCTCCTTTGCGATACTCCTGCTACGCCCACACCCCCTGCCTTTGGACGCGTCCGAAGCCACTGATGCTAGTGCAGTACTCCATATATTCCCACGGTTTACCTTCGTACTATACCTTTGTGAGAATATGGTCGAATCGTTTCAGTTTGGACTTTGGACAAAATTTTTTAAAATTCTGATTATAAGAAAGTCGCCATCCAGTTTTCATGAAAGAATCTGCAACACAATGTGAGTGCCACAGACTTGGATTATTATTATTATTATTATCACTATTTTTATTATACATTTTTATTATTATACATTATTATTATTATACATTATTTCCGACTGCCACTTTTCAAGTCGAGTAACCCTTATTCACATTTATTCAGTTAGCAATGTTTTTCCACAAGGTCAGTCGTTGTGAGAACAGGGCGTGTAGACTCTACCTCGCTGACACACAGGATTGACAAGTATATGTCAACTTAGCCAGCTGTTATGGAATGCAACATATTAGTTTGTGTGGTGTCCTGTGGTACAGATTTTAGCATTCCCAGTCTCTGACCATCCGGTTCCACCTTGCTCGACAGTAGGCATCGCGGTTTAGATCATTGTAACCATCGGACTGCTGGCTGTGACGTCACAGGTGTATATAAACGCGAGGCGACAATATTCGGCGGAGTTCGTGTGGAGCAGTCACCGGTTGATGTACGCTACAGAGAAAGCTTCTTGAGATTCTGTGACGTTATAGAAGTTGAGCCAGTAGTCCAACAGCATATCTTTAACTGTAAGTGTTAATTGTTCTGTAATAAACATTATTCATCTTACTATTTCTCCATAGTTGATCTTGTCTCCTTTTGGCAGACAGAACTCGAGACAACAGGGCGGCCCGTCTGAGTTAGGCACTTCCTTGGAAGCACTCTACCCTTACCTGAAGTGGGAAACTTTTTGTAGTGGCGAGGTCCCTGTCAGTAAAACCGGAAGAGGCGATTTTACATTGGTGGCAGAGTTGTGGGATTGATCAACGATTAAGAAGGGCTGAGTAGAATGGCAGAAGATAATTACGACGTTGTGGAAATGATGTTAGAGAACGAGCCGGAAGTAAAGGAGCCGGGTGAAGAGCTCGTTAGAGCGAGCCGCTCAAGAGATGCAGGGCTCCCACGAGAGAGCCAGGTTGACATTGCAGAATTCGCCGCGAGGAGCCATACAGCCTATGCACAGCTCCATAGCGCGAGCCACATACGGGGTGCAGAGCTCCCTCAAGCGAGTCAGGATGATTTTGCAGAGCTCCCCCTGGAGAGCTATACGGAGTATAGAGAGCTCCCTCGAAAAAACTATGACGAGCATACAGAGCTCCACTGGAAGAACCACACAGAACATTCAGATTTTCCTCGAATGAGTCGGACTCAGCTACCAGGGATTGAAGGAAGGAGCCAACGTAGAATTCCGGAACTGCCACCTAAAAGGCACACCCAGACGACCGAGGGTTCAGTCAGGGCTGAAGGGCGATCGCCGGAACCTATTGCAAAGAATCGAATGAAGTTGATGGATCTCCTTGGCAGGAGCTCAAGACAACATCTAGAGTACACAGCTAAGTGCCCGGAGCTAGGAGGGACAGGCAGCTGGATGGATGATGGTACACAACAGGGATTGGTGCAAGCCTCACCCAGTCCACAATGGGATCACAGATTACAGCAGCAAACCCTAACAGCAGTTAGACACAACCGGGGCGCGGAACGTCTAGGCAGCCTTGAAAATGCAGAACACAGAGACAAAAGCTCTTGCTGCGGAACAGGAGCTTATTTTGAACAGACGCCGGCATACACCTCAGCAGAACGAAAGAGAGGACTGGAAGGTCAAAATGAAAATGGAAAAAGATTAGCGAATGACACACAGATAGTTAACACAGGAATTGCAGATAATTCCCGAAAAAGACCATTGATGAATCCACAGCCATATGACGGCTCCACATCCATAATGGACTATGAAATCCACTTTCATACGTGTGCAGAAATAAATAAATGGAACAGAGAAAAAATGGCGCTATATTTGGCTGGGAGTCTAAAGGGAATAGCACAAGTTTTGTCCGTACTTAGCGGCCCAGATCGTAGAGATTACATTAAGCTCTTAACAGCTCTTAGGAATCGGTTCCTTCCCCCAAATCAGACTCAGTTATATCGAGCAGAGCTACGAGCCCGCCGCAGACGACCAAATGAGGCATTACCAGAATTGGGACAGTCAGTTAGACGTAAAGTGAGCTTGGCGTATCCGACAGCAACACTTGAACTCCAGGATATTCTAGCTCGTGATGCTTTTTGTGATGCATTGCAGCAAGATCGAGATATGATGTGGAAAATACAGCAGTCGCGACCAGCGAATCTTGAAGCCGCAATTCATCTAGCTGTTGAATTGGAGGCATTTCGCGCCACTGATTCCTCAGGCACAGACACAGGCTATAGTCGGGTAGTAAATACTAACAGTAGGCTGGAGAAAATAACAGAACAGCTGGAGGGATTAAGTAGAGCAGTCAAAGAATTGCAAGAAGCAGGAAGAAATAGCGAGGAGATTTATGCGAATGTGGAGGAATCAAATCCTCAAAGGTATAAGGGCAGAGATGGACAGAATCGAGAGAAACAGCAAGTATCAGAGGTGAAGAGACCCAACAATAACAGAAAATCAAATATCACCTGCTATAGGTGTGGAATCAGGGGGCACATTTCCAGAGAATGCCCTTCCTTGGAGGACAAGGCAAGCGCTGTGCAATTGAAACGAAGACGCAGGCGCTCGATAAGGGAGAGAAACAGAAGCAGTAAACGAGCAGGAGTTATTAATCGACCTAATGAATCAGGACTCTACATACTGGCCGAAATGAAACATGGAATAACGCATTGTCTGATCGATACTGGGGCTACGCTCACGGTAGTTTCTAAAGATACTTACGATGCCATTGAAAAGGGTGAGCGCCCAGAACTTGCCCCAATGACATGGAAGCTGACTACTGCAAATGGAGAAACGCTACACAGCTATGGCAAAGCAACATTTAAATTTAAGATCGGCGAAGAACAATGTGAGCAGGAGGCAGTAGTAGCAGAAATAGGGTCGCCTATTATTCTCGGCTTGAACTTCTTGCGACGCTACAGCTGCACTATAGATGTTGTTAATAAGAAACTAGTGATGTCAGGAAAGGCTTACGAGACACGAATGGAAGGGTCCATAGGGGTTTGCCGCATCACCCTTAACGAGACTATAAGTATTCCACCCAGGCATGAAATACTAGTACAAGGCTCAGTCGGTGCAAACATGTGGGGTATACCTGCTTTAGGAATGATTGAGCCCCATGAAGAATTGACAGCTAAACACCATATTCTGACTGCTAAAGTTTTAGTAAAGCCCAGTGAAGTGGAGGGGAAAGTGCCAGTACGCCTGATGAACCCTACAGCGCAATCACATGTTCTGTACAAGAACACAACAATTGGGCATGTGAACCCCGTAGAGCTCCTTGTTGAAAACACTGGTGCAGAAGAATGTTTCAATGATACACAGTTACCATCACACTTGCACAACCTGTGGATTGAGGCAACAGGTGGCTTGACAAACACACAGGCAGCAAAAGTGAACGAAGTACTAAAACAAAATGAGTCAGTATTTGCTAAATCATCATCAGACTTGGGATGCACAGATAGGGTCCAACACACCATAAACACAGGAAATGCACTTCCCATTAAATAAAGGCCAAGGAGAGTGGCTATACACCAGAAGCAAGAGATCGAGAAGATTGTCAATGATATGTTAAAGAGAAATCTAATAGAGCCGTCTACGAGCCATTGGGCCAGCCCAGTGGTGCTTGTCCGAAAAAAGGATGGAGCTCTTCGGTTCTGCGTGGACTACCGTGCCCTAAATAAGGTAACTTAAAAGGATGCCTACCCAATTCCACATATTAGCGAGACCCTAGACTGTTTAGCCAGTGTAAAGTGGTTTTCAACAGTTGACCTGTTGTCGGGATATCATCAGGTACTGGTTGATCCCAAAGACAGACCTAAGACAGCATTTACCACCACCAAGGGCCTATTTCAATTCAAAGTGATGAGCTTTGGGCTCTGTAACGCCCCTGGAACCTTCGAACGCCTAATGGAGTCGATACTGGCTGGGCTAACCTTTGAGAGTTGTTTAGTTTATTTAGATGACATCTTAATCTTCTCCAGGACGTTTGAAGAGCACTTAATTCGACTCGGGGAAGTACTAAAGAGGCTACACCAGGCTAGTTTGAAGCTAAAACCAAGCAAATGCCATTTCTTCAAGCGTGAGGTAGAGTATCTTGGACACATTGTTTCGGCCGATGGCGTGTCAACAGACCCAGCAAAAATTAAAGCAGTTCGAGAGTGTCCCACCCCATGTAACGTGTCAGTGTTGAGAAGCTTTTTAGGCCTCTCTGGATATTATCGGAGGTATGTACCCGGCTATGCAAAGATCGCTGCTCCACTCCACAGATTGACTGAGAAAGGAAGAGAGTACAGGTGGAGTGCAGCCTGCCAGGAAGCATTTGACGATTTAAAACAGATACTAACTGAAGCGCCCATATTGGCTTACCCTGATGCGGAAAAGAGATTTATTATAAATACTGATGCTAGTCAGCTGGGGATAGGAAGTGTGCTTTCCCAGGTGTTTGGCGGGACAGAACGAGTCTTTGCTTATGCTAGCAGAGTTCTCTCAAAGGCAGAGAGGAATTACTGCACGACCCGTAAGGAACTATTAGCTGTAGTACACTTCATTAAGCACTTTAAGCCATATCTTTATGGACGACAGTTCCTTGTCAGAAGCGACCACGGAGCGCTACGGTGGTTAATGGATTTTAAGAATCCCGAGGGTCAGCTTGCTAGGTGGTTGGAGCAATTAGCTATGTTCGATTTTAAAATTGAACATCGACCAGGACGAATTCATAATAACGCAGATGCTCTATCAAGAACTCCTTGTTTGCAATGTGGAAGGAAAGAAGAAAGCCAGGTCAGAACTATAGGGGAAGCTAGCATCTGTCTGTTAGGCTTTGAAACAGAAGAAATAAATAACTTACGGAGAGAAGACAAGGACATTGGAACTGTATACAAGTGGGGGCAGAATGGGGAACGCCCTGCTTGGAGAGATGTCTCGTCCAAAAGCCCCCTAGTCAAGAAGTTGTGGACGAAGTGGCCAGACTTGAAGATAAGACAGCACATACTACTAGTGGAAGAGAAGAATGAGGGTTGTCCTCTCCGCCATCGTGTCGTCGTACCCAGGGACAATAGACAGAACGTCATAAAGGGAGCACACTAGCCATACAAGTGGCCATTTGGGAATTGTGAAGACCACAGAAAGGATTAAAGCAGCATAGTATTGGCCAGGTTTGAAGAAAGATGTAGCATATTATGTGGAAGAATGTTCCATTTGAGCACCTGTGAAAATGCAAAAAAAGAAGGCAGCCTTAGACTCTTTCCCCAGCGGTGCACCAATGGAGAGACTTTCTTGTGATATAATGGGGACGATTGAGCCAAGAACTCGTCGAGCGAATGCTTACATATTAGTCGTCACAGACTATTTCACAAAATATACAGAGGCTTACCCCATGAAAAATATGGAAGCTGAGACAGTGGCCAAGCTCCTGGTGGAGGAATTCTTTTTGCGTTTTGGTCCACCCAGGCAGCTTCACACTGACCAGGGGAGCCAGTTCGAGAGCAAGCTTTTCCAGGAGATGTGTAGGATGCTGGGAGTACACAAGACACGAACAACCGCATACCATCCCCAATCCAATGGGCAAGTAGAATTGGCAAACCGGACAATAAAAGCAATGCTCTCCACATACGTGCAAGAAAAAGGAGACAATTGGGATGAGCATCTACCTTATGTTATGTTCGCCTATCGGTCAACTACACATTGCTCAACTGGGATGTCACCAAACTACTTAATGAGGACAGAGAAGTCAACACACCGATTGACTTACAATATGGCCGTCCCAGTATGGATATGTTTGATGATTGTCGACACTGGAGCCGTGAGATGGGCAGTAAATTAGAAGAGGCTCATGCTTATGCCAGAGAATGTCTAGGGGATAGACTCAAACGGCAGAAGGCCAACTATGATCACCATTTGGGGAGTGAGGATCTAAAGACGGGGGATCCAGTTTGGCTATATCCTCCAGTGGAACGAGAAGGAATACCCTCCAAATTCCAGAAATACTGGAGGGGCCCATTTGATGTACACAAGAAGTTGACTGATATCACATACGAAATAGCAGACAGAAGATCAGGAAGGAAGCAAGTTGTGCACGTGGATCGACTGAGAAAGTATCGGGGAGTGCAGGAAGATGCATCTTCTGGAGATTGCACACATCTGGATGATGAAGCTGAGCCCAACCCTGAGAGTTCGCCAGAAGATGACTTAACACAAATGGGCTTTGCTCCAACACCTCGGGCTCGTCGGACAACTAGGAAACCTGTGTATCTTGAACAATATATTTGCCACATAGCTGTTTCTAAACAATAAAAAAAACCACCGCCACCTTACACGGATTTTACTTGTGTCGTTTCAGGCAATATGGATGGAACTCCACGCTATGGTAGAAGCCGAAGCTGTGCTGGAATAACCGGAGTGAGAGATAGAGAACGGAACTGGTACCGACAAAGACGATACAGAAGAGTTGAACGGAGGCATGAAGTAAAGAGACGAGAAAAAGTTGCACAGGAAAGACGGAGTAAAGTACAAGAAGACCGCCGGAGAAAACGCCATCACAGAGAATGCACAGAAATGGAGAGCAAGCACAGAAGAATTAAGGAGAAGGAATCAGAAAGAAGAAGAGCCCAAGATCAAGAAGAGCACAGAAGAGACAAGGGGAGTAATCAACGGGTAGATGGAACACAACACACAGCAAAGAAGAAGAGAGAAGCAAGTATAAGTGGTGAACCCAAGTCAACGACAGGAATTGGAACAACAGCTGGAGATGATACAGAAGTGACAAAAAGTTGCACAGAGGAGAAGAATGAAGAAGATGGAGAGAGGAAGATACGGATGTGCCAACTATGTCCCTATGCGACTTCTAAGGCTTCCAATTGGAAACGACACTTGGCGACGATGAAACATGAAGCATTGACCAGCCGTCAGCAGAAGATGAAGCCAGCAACTGGAAAACCTTCCGGGAAGAGTATGCTGAGAATGATAAGCACGAGGGGTTCAAGCACTTCCCCCGAGACATCGGTATGCAATTCACCAAGTTTGTGCTCAGAGCCTGAATTGGCAATAGACTTGCTAGCTGATGAAGAACAGGCAGCCAATGCTGCATCTACACTTATGACCCTAACTGCTGATACTCCACCCATGGAGGGAGAAGAACCCGTTACCATATCTACAGGACAGCAGTGCAATTTACTGCCCATTCGCCGTGTAACGATCACTGAAGAGAAGATAGGGACAGCTACACGAATCAGAAGAGAAGTAGTAGAAGAGGTTGTAGTTGACGAGGCGGGGCAGCGTCGCTTAGATGAAATATTCAAGATGTAACGCGTGTGTAATGACTTTTGACTTTTAGGTCCCTGTCGGGCAATGCGGGACGCATTGATCGGAGGCGTGGGTTATGTGGTGTCCTGTGGTACAGATTTTAGCATTCCCAGTCTCTGACCATCCGGTTCCACCTTGCTCGACAGTAGGCGTCGCGGTTTAGATCATTGTAACCATCGGACTGCTGGCTGTGACGTCACAGGTGTATATAAACGCGAGGCGACAATATTCGGCGGAGTTCGTGTGGAGCAGTCACCGGTTGATGTACGCTACAGAGAAAGCTTCTTGAGATTCTGTGACGTTATAGAAGTTGAGCCAGTAGTCCGACAGCATATCTTTAACTGTAAGTGTTAATTGTTCTGTAATAAACATCATTCATCTTACTATTTCTCCATAGTTGATCTTGTCTCCTTTTGTCAGACAGAACCCGAGACAACAGGGCGGCCCGTCTGAGTTAGGCACTTCCTTGGAAGCACTCTACCCTTACCTGAAGTGGGAAACTTTTTGTAGTGGCGAGGTCCCTGTCAGTAAAACCGGAAGAGGCGATTTTACATTTGCTACATAACTTTTGAAATGCTGAAATGAAGAAGTGATACGTTACCGTACACTGTAAGATTGAAAATGCTATCATTAATGTATGAAGGATTGCAAACGACTTTGAAAAGAACAACAACAACAACAAAAAATGCAAAAAATACTATGGGAGAATTTTGCCGATTCTTTGCACAAACTTCTTTCTTATCAGCTAACTGAATGTATTGTTTGAACCAGCGGCGTTGGTAAATGGTGTTTGGGGTTGACCCCCCCCCCCCCCAATAATTTTTCCAGTCAGGACATCTTCACCTGGATTGAATCTTAGATATCAATACCCACTTGCTTGTAAGCATGCACTGTCTTACGAGATGAGGTTTGCTATCTGAAAATTTGTTACACTCAGCTGCACACACAAGTGGAAACCTGTACATACCCGATTCGGACAGTTGGGGCCCATCATGGCCCATTTTGAGCACCATGCAGTACTCTACGTTTTAATTCAGTACGGCTTTGGGTCACGACTACTGCAAGTATATTTTATATTTCCAAAAATAAATTTCAAAGAAATCTTAAGTACTTCAACCATAATCCCCCACCACACCTCCTGAATAATATTTCACCTACATCATCAATGCTTGCCTTAAACGAAGTAGTTGAAATATTTCAACAGTCGTAACCTGAGCAATTGCCGTCGGAACAATTCATGTTTTCAACCCCTCCCCATTTGATCCTCTTCGTGACACATCTGGTTGTCACACCTTTTGAGACAGTGAACCTGTGGGTTGAACCCGGAGGTGAAATGGCTGAAACTTTGCTTATTATTTTCATTTTTTTTCATGGACGATGGGGGGGGGGGGGGGGGGGTGCCTAGAAAGAAACTCCAATCCATAGGTGTTTCAGTGATAATCCTCAATCCACACAGTAATAAAGAATTTCTTTGCTTATGGTTCCTCGCTCGAGACTTTGTGACGGGCGTACAAACATTTCTCTTGAGATTATTATTCTATTCGTGTTTAAAGTAATTTCGAGCCCCTTTTGCCACCATAATCGAAGAGCAAATTGAAGTTTTTTGCCTATCGTTTATACGCATTTTACCGTATTGTGGCACAAACAGCCTAGGCTTTGGTTGTCGGCACCAGTTTGTTTACAGCTACAAACTAACACAACTCTACGTCATTTCCCAAGTTCCCAATACAATTATTTGAGAGTAAATGTCCACACAGAACTTTTAGTGGGTAGCTGTTTTTTATAAATGGACGATACTGTTCAACGAAGGACAACTGTGATTTTGCATAAATGATGTGCACATGCAACACGATGTGTTTTATAAATTGCTCATGTGTTACTGTGACGGTGATTTCCAATATTTCTTATCTCCGAAAGCTTTGACGATATTCTGGTTCTAATCGCGAAAGAGTTTGTTGCGTACATCCATTTTAAAACGCGTTCATTTACGGAAATACCACCAAACCCAACACTCATTCGACTATAAAACGTTTTCTCTAATGCGACCAACAGGAGATTTTGAATCAACTTTGTTTAAGAGGGTTTTATTTATTGTCCCCAAAAAACTCCGAAGCAACCCACATTTCAGCTTTCGTTCACAGAATGTTCCCGAATAACCCAATACAAGTGCACAGATAGAATAGGTGATAAAATAAAAGTTTATTTATGTGAATATGGGTTTCAACTCACCCTGATAGATGAACTACCTCTGCCAATAATGGAGTTCCTTGATGGCAACGATGCCCAAGAACACAACGCGCTTGCCGCAGGTGGGGTTAGAACCGATGACCTCTCGGCTTGCACCTCTACCAACTGAGCCACGGCGCCACCGGTTAGGTTAGTATAAACTAAAATAATGCCATTGCTCTCTGTACAACACATCAAGTTGTTGGGAAATAAATTACCTATACATACACAAAGTACATCACCTTTTTTTAAACAGACATAAAAAAAGTAAATGGTACCTCGTAAAATTTGAATTTTGAATTTTTGCTTGTGCCATCTGGGGTTTGCTCTGAATGAAATTGACACTTCGTTTTCATGTCTCATGTTATTTGGGAATTTTCACTCATTCTGGCACAAAATTACAACACAAAACCCTGTCAAACCTTTATGAAGTGGATAAAAAATATCAATTGATGGTTTCAAAGCCAGCAGATTTTGAACCAATCGGCTTCTCACCCCCATTTAGTCCTTCTCACAACTTTGGGTGTTAAATGACAAGGACACGTGTTCTCTGCTTTAGGCTCTCATCACCATTGGGATACATCGCTGAGAGTGGGTTCGAATCCAGGTTATACTTTGAAATTGTCGTCTGCGGCATAATAGTTCATTTTTTATTTCAGTAGACTGCCCCGTTTCCTACTTCAGGTAAATAATCGCGTAAGCCTGTTTTTTTTTGTTCAAATATGACTGAACGTCTATTGAAAAGATGTTTCAAAAGTTCTGACAAGCCAGAGACAAAGATAACTTTATTCTTGCCAATCTATCCTCTTTCTCTAACCTCCTCACCTGATATTTCTAGCAGTAAAAAAATGCACTAGGGCAACATACTGCAGAGTCTAATAATGTCAGTCCGTAAGGTAATAGACTGCATGAATGTGAAGAGTATGGTAAAAAGAGCACCGGAAGCAGGGGCGGGGTATAGCTGCTCCTTGCACCTAAGCTAGGGAGCAAGGCAGCAGCGCGTACCCTTTTTGCCAGACGTACACTAGTGGAAGAGACTTTACTTTCTGTCAGTTGTAAATGACAAACTCTCGATTATTCGTTTCTAGCGTACTGTACGTGTACCAATGCCAACCGGGTTTGTGTGTGTATGGTGGGGGGGGGGGGGGGATGGTGGATGCTAATCAGGTATAATGACGTAGTTTAGTTGATAATCACCAAATAAATATGCAACACAGCCAGTGGGTGCTTTCTAAAAGCTTTTATCGTGCCTTGAGTGGAGCAATGTGCCAAATGCAATGCTTTAGAATTGCACACAACAACTTACTACCCCCAAATGACGATATGTACTTAATGCCAATACTATTGAGTATCACATTACAATTTATGATACGTTATAAAATCCTAGCCTTAACTCGTACCCAGATGCGAGTCTCCTTTGCGATACTCATGCTACGCCCACACCCCCTGCCTTTGGATGCTTCCGAAGCCACTGATGCTAGTACAGTACTCCATATATTCCCACGGTTTACCTTCGTACTATACCTTTGTGAGAATATGGTCGAATCATTTCAGTTTGGACTTTGGACAAAATTTTTTAAAATTCTGATTATAAGAAAGTCGCCATCCAGTTTTCATGAAAGAATCTGCAACACAATGTGAGTGCCACAGACTTGGATTATTATTATTATTATCACTATTTTTATTATACATTTTTATTATTATACATTATTATTATTATACATTATTTCCGACTGCCACTTTTCAAGTCGAGTAGCCCTTATTCACACTTATTCAGTTAGCGATGTTTTTCCACAAGGTCAGTCGTTGTGAGAACAGGGCGTGTAGACTCTACCTCGCTGACACACAGGATTGACAAGTGTATGTCAACTTAGCCAGCTGTTATGGAATGCAATATATTAGTTTGTGTGGTGTCCTGTGGTACAGATTTTAGCGTTCCCAGTCTCTGACCATCCGGTTCCACCTTGCTCGACAGTATGCATGGCGGTTTAGATCATTGTAACCATCGGACTGCTGGCTGTGACGTCACAGGTGTATATAAACGCGAGGCGACAATATTCGGCGGAGTTCGTGTGGAGCAGTCACCGGTTGATGTACAAAGAAAGCTTCTTGAGATTCTGTGACGTTATAGAAGTTGAGCCAGTAGTCCGACAGCATATCTTTAACTGTAAGTGTTAATTGTTCTGTAATAAACATCATTCATCTTACTATTTCTCCATAGTTGATCTTGTCTCCTTTTGGCAGACAGAACCCGAGACAACAGGGCGGCCCGTCTGAGTTAGGCACTTCCTTGGAAGCACTCTACCCTTACCTGAAGTGGGAAACTTTTTGTAGTGGCGAGGTCTCTGTCAGTAAAACCGGAGGAGGCGATTTTACATTGGTGGCAGAGTTGTGGGATTGATCAACGATTAAGAAGGGCTGAGTTAAATGGCAGAAGATAATTACGACGTTGTGGAAATGATGTTAGAGAACGAGCCGGAAGTGAAGGAGCCGGGTGAAGAGCTCGTAAGAGCGAGCCGCTCAAGAGATGCAGGGCTCCCACGAGAGAGCCAGGATGACATTGCAGAACTCGCCGCGAGGAGCCATACAGCCTATGCACAGCTCCATAGCGCGAGCCACATACGGGGTGCAGAGCTCCCTCAAGCGAGCCAGGATGATTTTGCAGAGCTCCCCCTGAAGAGGTATACGTAGTATAGAGAGCTCCCTCGAAAGAACTATGACGAGCATACAGAGCTCCCCTGGAAGAGCCACACAGAACATTCAGATTTTCCTCGAATGAGTCGGACTCAGTTACCAGGGATTGAAGGAAGGAGCCAACGTAGAATTCCGGAACTGCCACCTAAAAGGCACACCCAGACGACCGAAGGTTCAGTCAGGGCTGAAGGGCGATCGCCGGAACCTATTGCAAAGAATCGAATGAAGTTGATGGATCTCCTTGGTAGGAGCTCAAGACAACATCTAGAGTACCCAGCTAAGTGCCCGGAGCTAGGAGGGACAGGCAGCTGGATGGATGATGGTACACAACAGGGATTGGTGCAAGCCTCACCCAGTCCACAATGGGATCACAGATTACAGCAGCAAACCCTAACAGCAGTTAGACACAACCGGGGCGCGGAACGTCTAGGCAGCCTTGAAAATGCAGAACACAGAGACAAAAGCTCTTGCTGCGGAACAGGAGCTTATTTTGAACAGACGCCGGCATACACCTCAGCAGAACGAAAGAGAGGACTGGAAGGTCAAAATGAAAATGGAACAAGATTAGCGAATGACACACAGATAGTTAACACAGGAATTGCAGATAATTCCCGAAAAAGACCATTGATGAATCCACAGCCATATGACGGCTCCACATCCATAATGGACTATGAAATCCACTTTCATACGTGTGCAGAAATAAATAAATGGAACAGAGAGGAAATGGCGCTATATTTGGCTGGGAGTCTAAAGGGAATAGCACAAGTTTTGTCCGTACTTAGCGGCCCAGATCGTAGAGATTACATTAAGCTCTTAACAGCTCTTAGGAATCGGTTCCTTCCCCCAAATCAGACTCAGTTATATCGAGCAGAGCTACGAGCCCGCCGCAGACGACCAAATGAGGCATTACCAGAATTGGGGAAGTCAGTTAGACGTAAAGTGAGCTTGGCATATCCGACAGCAACACTTGAACTCCAGGATATTCTAGCTCGTGACGCTTTTTGTGATGCATTGCAGCAAGATCGAGATATGATGTGGAAAATACAGCAGTCGCGACCAGCGAATCTGGAAGCCGCAATTCATCTAGCTGTTGAATTGGAGGCATTTCGCGCCACTGATTCCTCAGGCACAGACACAGGCTATAGTCGGGTAGTAAATACTAACAGTGGGCTGGAGAAAATAACAGAACAGCTGGAGGGATTAAGTAGAGCTGTCAAAGAATTGCAAGAAGCAGGAATAAATAGCGAGAAGATTTATGCGAATGTGGAGGAATCAAA
The DNA here is from genome assembly GCA_031216915.1 of Pictodentalium vernedei. Taxonomy (NCBI): domain Eukaryota; kingdom Metazoa; phylum Mollusca; class Scaphopoda; order Dentaliida; family Dentaliidae; genus Pictodentalium; species Pictodentalium vernedei. The sequence continues at coordinate 507,145,541 of CM062297.1, read as the reverse complement.
TCCTCAAAGGTATAAGGGCAGAGATGGACAGAATCGAGAGAAACAGCAAGTATCAGAGGTGAAGAGACCCAACAATAACAGAAAATCAAATATCACCTGCTATAGGTGTGGAATCAGGGGGCACATTTCCAGAGAATGCCCTTCCTTGGGGGACAAGGCAAGCGCTGTGCAATTGAAACGAAGATGCAGGCGCTCGATAAGGGAGAGAAACAGAAGCAGTAAACGAGCAGGAGTTATTAATCGACCTAATGAATCAGGACTCTACATACTGGCCGAAATGAAACATGGAATAACGCATTGTCTGATCGATACTGGGGCTATGCTCACGGTAGTTTCTAAAGATACTTACGATGCCATTGAAAAGGGTGAGCGCCCAGAACTTGCCCCAATGACACGGAAGCTGACTACTGCAAATGGAGAAACGCTACACAGCTATGGCAAAGCAACATTTGAATTTAAGATCGGCGAAGAACAATGTGAGCAGGAGGCAGTAGTAGCAGAAATAGAGTCGCCTATTATTCTCGGCTTGGACTTCTTGCGACGCTACAGCTGCACTATAGATGTTGTTAATAAGAAACTAGTGATGTCAGGAAAGGCTTACGAGACACGAATGGAAGGGTCCATAGGGGTTTTCCGCATCACCCTTAACGAGACTATAAGTATTCCACCCAGGCATGAAATACTAGTACAAGGCTCAGTCGGTGCAAACATGTGGGGTATACCTGCTTTAGGAATGATTGAGCCCCATGAAGAATTGACAGCTAAACACCATATTCTGACTGCTAAAGTTTTAGTAAAGCCCAGTGAAGTGGAGGGGAAAGTGCCAGTACGCCTGATGAACCCTACAGAGCAATCACATGTTCTGTACAAGAACACAACAATTGGGCATGTGAACCCCGTAGAGCTCCTTGTTGAAAACACTGGTGCAGAAGAATGTTTCAATGATACACAGTTACCATCACACTTGCACAACCTGTGGATTGAGGCAACAGGTGGCTTGACAAACACACAGGCAGCAAAAGTGAACGAATTACTAAAACAATATGAGTCAGTATTTGCTAAATCATCATCAGACTTGGGATGCACAGATAGGGTCCAACACACCATAAACACAGGAAATGCACTTTCCATTAAACAAAGGCCAAGGAGAGTGGCTATACACCAGAAGCAAGAGATCGAGAAGATTGTCAATGATATGTTAAAGAGAAATCTAATAGAGCCGTCTACGAGCCCTTGGGCCAGCCCAGTGGTGCTTGTCCGAAAAAAGGATGGAGCTCTTCGGTTCTGCGTGGACTACCGTGCCCTAAATAAGGTAACTGAAAAGGATGCCTACCCAATTCCACATATTAGCGAGACTCTAGACTGTTTAGCCAGTGTAAAGTGGTTTTCAACAATTGACCTGTTGTCGGGATATCATCAGGTACTGGTTGATCCCAAAGACAGACCTAAGACAGCATTTACCACCACCAAGGGCCTATTTCAATTCAAAGTGATGAGCTTTGGGCTCTGTAACGCCCCAGGAACCTTCGAACGCCTAATGGAGTCGATACTGGCTGGGCTAACCTTTGAGAGTTGTTTAGTTTATTTAGATGACATCTTAATCTTCGCCAGGACGTTTGAAGAGCACTTAATTCGACTCGGGGGAGTACTAAAGAGGCTACACCAGGCTGGTTTGAAGCTAAAACCAAGCAAATGCAATTTCTTCAAGCGTGAGGTAGAGTATCTTGGACACATTGTTTCGGCCGATGGCGTGTCAACAGACCCAGCAAAAATTAAAGCAGTTCGAGAGTGTCCCACCCCATGTAACGTGTCAGAGTTGAGAAGCTTTTTAGGCCTCTCTGGATATTATCAGAGGTATGTACCCGGCTATGCAAAGATCGCTGCTCCACTCCACAGATTGACTGAGAAAGGAAGAGAGTACAGGTGGAGTGCAGCCTGCCAGGAAGCATTTGACGATTTAAAACAGAGACTAACTGAAGCGCCCATATTGGCTTACCCTGATGCGGAAAAGAGATTTATTTTAGATACAGATGCTAGTCAGTTGGGGATAGGAAGTGTGCTTTCCCAGGTGTTTGGCGGGACAAAACGAGTCATTGCTTATGCTAGCAGAGTTCTCTCAAAGGCAGAGAGGAATTACTGCACGACCCGTAAGGAACTATTAGCTATAGTACACTTCATTAAGCACTTTAAGCCATATCTTTATGGACGACAGTTCCTTGTCAGAAGCGACCACGGAGCGCTACGGTGGTCAATGGATTTTAAGAATCCCGAGGGTCAGCTTGCTAGGTGGTTGGAGCAATTAGCTATGTTCGATTTTAAAATTGAACATCGACCAGGACTAATTCATAATAATGCAGATGCTCTATCAAGAACTCCTTGTTTGCAATGTGGAAGGAAAGAAGAAAGCCAGGTCAGAACTATAGGGGAAGCTAGCATCTGTCTGTTAGACTTTGAAACAGAAGAAATAAATAACTTACAGAGAGAAGACAAGGACATTGGAACTGTATACAAGTGGGTGCAGAATGGGGAACGCCCTGCTTGGAGAAATGTCTCGTCCAAAAGCCCCCTAGTCAAGAAGTTGTGGACGAAGTGGCCAGATTTGAAGATAAGACAGCACATACTACTAGTGGAAGAGAAGAATGAGGGTTGTCCTCTCCGCCATCGTGTCGTCGTACCCATGGACAATAGACAGAACGTCATAAAGGGAGCACACGATAGCCATACAAGTGGCCATTTGGGAATTGTGAAGACCACAGAAAGGATTAAAGCAGCATACTATTGGCCAGGTTTGAAGAAAGATGTAGCATATTATGTGGAAGAATGTTCCATTTGAGCACCTGTGAAAATGCAAAAAAAGAAGGCAGCCTTAGACTCTTTCCCCAGCGGTGCACCAATGGAGAGAGTTTCTTGTGATATAATGGGGCCGATTGAGCCAAGAACTCGTCGAGCGAATGCTTACATATTAGTCGTCACAGACTATTTCACAAAATATACAGAGGCTTACCCCATGAAAAATATGGAAGCTGAGACAGTGGCCAAGCTCCTGGTGGAGGAATTCGTTTTGCGTTTTGGTCCACCCAGGCAGCTTCACACTGACCAGGGGAGCCAGTTCGAGAGCAAGCTTTTCCAGGAGATGTGTAGGATGCTGGGAGTACACAAGACACGAACAACCGCATACCATCCCCAATCCAATGGGCAAGTAGAATTGGCAAACCGGACAATAAAAGCAATGCTCTCCACATACCTGCAAGAGAAAGGAGGCAATTGGGATGAGCATCTACCTTATGTTATGTTCGCCTATCGGTCAACTACACATTGCTCAACTGGGATGTCACCAAACTACTTAATGATGGACAGAGAAGTCAACACACCGATTGACTTACAATATGGCCGTCCCAGTATGGATATGTTTGATGATTGTCGACACTGGAGCCGTGAGATGGGCAGTAGATTAGAAGAGGCTCATGCTTATGCCAGAGAATGTCTAGGGGATAGACTCAAACGGCAGAAGGCCAACTATGATCACCATTTGGGGAGTGAGGATCTAAAGACGGGGGATCCAGTTTGGCTTTATACTCCAGTGAAACGAGAAGGAATACCCTCCAAATTCCAGAAATACTGGAGGGGGCCATTTGATGTACACAAGAAGTTGACTGATATCACATACGAAATAGCAGACAGAAGATCAGGAAGGAAGCAAGTTGTGCACGTGGATCGACTGAGAAAGTATCGGGGAGTGCAGGAAGATGCATCTTCTGGAGATTGCACACATCTGGATGATGAAGCTGAGCCCAACCCTGAGAGTTCGCCAGAAGATGACCTAACACAAATGGGCTTTGCTCCAACACCTCGGGCTCGTCGGACAACTAGGAAACCTGTGTATCTTGAACAATATATTTACCACATAGCTGTTTCTAAACAATAAAAAAACCCACCGCCACCTTACACGGATTTTACTTGTGTCGTTTCAGGCAATATGGATGGAACTCCACGCTATGGTAGAAGCCGAAGCTGTGCTGGAATAACCGGAGTGAGAGATAGAGAACGGAACTGGTACCGACAAAGACGATACAGAAGAGTTGAACGGAGGCATGAAGTAAAGAGACGAGAAAAAGTTGCACAGGAAAGACGGAGTAAAGTACAAGAAGACCGCCGGAGAAAACGCCATCACAGTGAATGCACAGAAATGGAGAGCAAGCACAGAAGAATTAAGGAGAAGGAATCAGAAAGAAGAAGAGCCCAAGATCAAGAAAAGCACAGAAGAGACAAGGGGAGTAAACAACGGGTAGATGGAACACAACACACAGCAAAGAAGAAGAGAGAAGCAAGTATAAGTGGTGAACCCAAGTCAACGACAGGAATTGGAACAACAGCTGGAGATGATACAGAAGTGACAAAAAGTTGCACAGAGGAGAAGAATGAAGAAGATGGAGAGAGGAAGATACGGATGTGCCAACTATGTCCCTATGCGACTTCTAAGGCTTCCAATTGGAAACGACACTTGGCGACGATGAAACATGAAGCATTGACCAGCCGTCAGCAGAAGATGAAGCCAGCAACTGGAAAACCTTCCGGGAAGAGTATGCTGAGAATGATAAGCACGAGGGGTTCAAGCACTTCCCCCGAGACATCAGTATGCAATTCACCAAGTTTGTGCTCAGAGCCTGAATTGGCAATAGACTTGCTAGCTGATGAAGAACAGGCAGCCAATGCTGCGTCAACACTTAGGACCCTAACTGCTGATACTCCACCCATGGAGGGAGAAGCACCCGTTACCATATCTACAGGACAGCAGTGCAATTTACTGCCCATTCGCCGTGTAACGATCACTGAAGAGAATATAGGGACAGCTACACGAATCAGAAGAGAAGTAGTAGAAGAGGTTGTAGTTGACGAGGCGGGGCAGCGTCGCTTAGATGAAATATTCAAGATGTAACGCGTGTGTAATGACTTTTGACTTTTAGGTCCCTGTCGGGCAATGCGGGACGCATTGATCGGAGGCGTAGGTTATGTGGTGTCCTGTGGTACAGATTTTAGCATTCCCAGTCTCTGACCATCCGGTTCCACCTTGCTCGACAGTAGGCATCGCGGTTTAGATCATTGTAACCATCGGACTGCTGGCTGTGACGTCACAGGTGTATATAAACGCGAGGCGACAATATTCGGCGGAGTTCGTGTGGAGCAGTCACCGGTTGATGTACGCTACAGAGAAAGCTTCTTGAGATTCTGTGACGTTATAGATGTTGAGCCAGTAGTCCGACAGCATATCTTTAACTGTAAGTGTTAATTGTTCTGTAATAAACATCATTCATCTTACTATTTCTCCATAGTTGATCTTGTCTCCTTTTGGCAGACAGAACCCGAGACAACAGGGCGGCCCGTCTGAGTTAGGCACTTCCTTGGAAGCACTCTACCCTTACCTGAAGTGGGAAACTTTTTGTAGTGGCGAGGTCCCTGTCAGTAAAACCGGAAGAGGCGATTTTACATTTGCTACATAACTTTTGAAATGCTGCAATGAAGAAGTGATACGTTACCGTACACTGTAAGATTGAAAATGCTATCATTAATGTATGAAGGATTGCAAACGACTTTGAAAAGAACAACAACAACAACAAAAAATGCAAAAAATACTATGGGAGAATTTAGCCGATTCTTTGCACAAACTTCTTTCTTAGCAGCTAACTGAATGTATTGTTTGAACCAGCGGCGTTGGTAAATGGTGTTTGGGGTTGACCCCCCCCCCCCCCCCAATAATTTTTCCAGTCAGGACATCTTCACCTGGATTGAATCTTAGATATCAATACCCACTTGCTTGTAAGCATGCACTGTCTTACGAGATGAGGTTTGCTATCTGAAGATTTGTTACACTCAGCTGCACACACAAGTGGAAACCTGTACGTACCCGATTCGGACAGTTGGGGCCCATCATGGCCCATTTTGAGCACCATGCAGTACTCTACGTTTTAATTCAGTACGGCTTTGGGTCACGACTACTGCAAGTATATTTTATATTTCCAAAAATAAATTTCAAAGAAATCTTAAGTACTTCAACCATAATCCCCCTCCACACCTCCTGAATAATATTTCACCTACATCATCAATGCGTGCCTTAAACGAAGTAGTTGAAATATTTCAACAGTCGTAACCCGAGCAATTGCCGTCGGAACAATTCATGTTTTCAACCCCTCTCCATTTGATCCTCTTCGTGACACATCTGGTTGTCACACCTATTGAGACAGTGAACCTGTGGGTTGAACCCGGAGGTGAAATGGCTGAAACTTTGCTTATTATTTTCATTTTTTTTTCATAGAAGAGGGGGGGGGGGGATGCCTAGAAAGAAACTCCAATCCATAGGTGTTTTAGTGATAATCCTCAATCCACGCAGTAATAAAGAATTTCTTTGCTTATGGTTCCTCGCTCGAGACTTTGTGACGGGCGTACAAACATTTTTCTTGAGATTATTATTTTATTCGTGTTTACAGTAATTTCGAGACCCTTTTGCCACCATAATCGAAGAGCAAATTGAAGTTTTTTGCCTATCGTTTATACGCATTTTACCGTATTGTGGCACAAACAGCCTAGGCTTTGGTTGTCGGCACCAGTTTGTTTACTCTACGTCATTTCCCAAGTTCCCAATACAATTATTTGAGAGTAAATGTCCACACAGAACGTTTAGTGGGTTGCTGTTTTCTATAAATGGACGATACTGTTCAACGAAGGACAACTGTGATTTTGCATAAATGATGTGCACATGCAACGCGATGTGTTTTATAAATTGCTCATGTGTTACTGTGACGGTGATTTCCAATATTTCTTATCTCCGAAAGCTTTGACGATATTCTGGTTCTAATCGCGAAAGAGTTTGTTGCGTACATCCATTTTAAAACGCGTTCATTTACGGAAATACCACCAAACCCAACACTCATTCGACTATAAAACGTTTTCTCTAATGCGACCAACAGGAGATTTTGAATCAACTTTGTTTAAGAGGGTTTTATTTATTGTCCCAAAAAAACTCCGAAGCAACCCACATTTCAGCTTTCGTTCACAGAATGTTCCCGATTAACCCAATACAAGTGCACAGATAGAATAGGTGATAAAATAAAAGTTTATTTATGTGGATATGGGTTTCAACTCTCCCTGATAGATGAACTACCTCTGCCAATAATGGAGTTCCTTGATGGCAACGATGCCCAAGGACACAACGCGCTTGTCGCAGGTGGGGTTCGAACCGATGACCTCTCGGCTTGCACCTCTACCAACTGAGCCACCTCGCCACCGGTTAGGTTAGTATAAACTAAAATAATGCCATTGCTCTCTGTACAACACATCAAGTTGTTGGGAAATAAATTACCTATACATACACAAAGTTCATCACCTTTTTTTAAACAGACATAAACTGGAAAAAGTAAATGGTACCTCGTAAAATTTGAATTTTGAATTTTTGCTTGTGCCATCTGGGGTTTGCACTGAATGAAATTGACACTTCGTTCTCATGTTATTTGGGAATTTTCACTCATTCTGGCACAAAATTACAACACAAAACCCTGTCAAACCTTTATGAAGTGGATAAAAAATATCAATTGATGGTTTCAAAGCCAGCAGATTTTGAACCAATCGGCTTATCACCCTCAGTTAGTCCTTCTCACAACTTTGGGTGTTAAATGACAAGGACACGTGTTCTATGCTTTAGGCTCTCATCACCATTGGGACACATCGCTGAGAGTGGGTTCGAATCCAGGTTATACTTTGAAATTGTCGTCTGCGGCGTAATAGTACATTTTTTATTTCAGTAGACTGCCCCGTTTCCTACTTCAGGTAAATAATCGCGTAAGCCTGTTTTTGTTGTTCAAATATGACTGAACGTCTATTGAAAAGATGTTTCAAAAGTTCTGACAAGCCAGAGACAGAGATAACTTTATTCTTGCCAATCTATCCACTTTCTCTAACCTCCTCACCTGATATTTCTAGCAGTAAAAAAATGCACTAGGGCAACATACTGCAGAGTCTAATAATGTCAATCCGTAAGGTAATAGACTGCATGAATGTGAAGAGTATGGTAAAAAGAGCACCGGAAGCAGGGGCGGGGTATAGCTGCTCCTTGCACCTAAGCTAGGGAGCAAGGCAGCAGCGCGTACCCTTTTTGCCAGACGTGCACTAGTGGAAGAGACTTTACTTTCTGTCAGTTGTAAATGAGAAACTCTCGATTATTCGTTTCTAGCGTACTGTACGTGTACCTATGCCAACCGGGTTTGTGTGTGTATGGTGGGGGGGGGGGGGGGTGGATGCTAATCAGGTATAATGACGTAGTTTAGTTGATAATCACCAAATAAATATGCAACACAGCCAGTGGGTGCTTTCTAAAAGCTTTTATCGTGCCTTGAGTGGAGCAATGTGCCAAATGCAATGCTTTAGAATTGCACACAACAACTTACTACCCCCAAATGACGATATGTACTTAATGCCAATACTATTGAGTATCACATTACAATTTATGATACGTTATAAAATCCTAGCCTTAACTCGTACCCAGATGCGAGTCCCCTTTGCGATACTCCTGCTACGCCCACACCCCCTGCCTTTGGACGCTTCCGAAGCCACTGATGCTAGTACAGTACTCCATATATTCCCACGGTTTACCTTCGTACTATACCTTTGTGAGAATATGGTCATATCGTTTCAGTTTGGACTTTGGACAAAATTTTTTAAAATTCTGATTATAAGAAAGTCGCCATCCAGTTTTCATGAAAGAATCTGCAACACAATGTGAGTGCCACAGACTTGGATTATTATTATTATTATCACTATTTTTATTCTACATTTTTATTATTATACATTATTATTATTATACATTATTTCCGACTGCCACTTTTCAAGTCGAGTAGCCCTTATTCACACTTATTCAGTTAGCGATGTTTTTCCACAAGGTCAGTCGTTGTGAGAACAGGGCGTGTAGACTCTACCTCGCTGACACACAGGATTGACAAGTATATGTCAACTTAGCCAGCTGTTATGGAATGCAACATATTAGTTTGCTACATAACTTTTGAAATGCTGCAATGAAGAAGTGATACGTTACCGTACACTGTAAGATTGAAAATGCTATCATTAATGTATGAAGGATTGCAAACGACTTTGAAAAGAACAACAACAACAACAAAAAATGCAAAAAATACTATGGGAGAATTTTGCCGATTCTTTGCACAAACTTCTTTCTTATCAGCTAACTGAATGTATTGTTTGAACCAGCGGCGTTGGTAAATGGTGTTTGGGGTTGACACCCCCCCCCCCCCCAATAATTTTTCCAGTCAGGACATCTTCACCTGGATTGAATCTTAGATATCAATACCCACTTGCTTGTAAGCATGCACTGTCTTACGAGATGAGGTTTGCTATCTGAAAATTTGTTACACTCAGCTGCACACACAAGTGGAAACCTGTACATACCCGATTCGGACAGCTGGGGCCCATCATGGCCCATTTTAAGCACCATGCAGTACTCTACGTTTTAATTCAGTACGGCTTTGGGTCACGACTACTGCAAGTATTTTTTATATTTCCAAAAATAAATTTCAAAGAAATCTTAAGTACTTCAACCATAATCCCCCACCACACCTCCCGAATAATATTTCACCTACATCATCAATGCGTGCCTTAAACGAAGTAGTTGAAATATTTCAAAAGTCGTAACCTGAGCAATTGCCGTCGGAACAATTCATGTTTTCAACCCCTCCCCATTTGATCCTCTTCGTGACACATCTGGTTGTCACACCTTTTGAGACAGTGAACCTGTGGGTTGAACCCGGAGGTGAAATGGCTGAAACTTTGCTTATTATTTTCATTTTTTTCATAGACGAGGGGGGGGGGGGGGGTGGGGGATGCCTAGAAAGAAACTCCAATCCATAGGTGTTTCAGTGATAATCCTCAATCCACGCAGTAATAAAGAATTTCTTTGCTTATGGTTCCTCGCTCGAGACTTTGTGACGGGCGTACAAACATTTCTCTTGAGATTATTATTATTTTATTCGTGTTTACAGTAATTTCGAGCCCCTTTTGCCACCATAATCGAATTCGATTATTATTATTATTATCACTATTTTTATTATACATTTTTATTATTATACATTATTATTATTATACATTATTTCCGACTGCCACTTTTCAAGTCGAGTAGCCCTTATTCACACTTATTCAGTTAGCGATGTTTTTCCACAAGGTCAGTCGTTGTGAGAACAGGGCGTGTAGACTCTACCTCGCTGACACACAGGATTGACAAGTATATGTCAACTTAGCCAGCTGTTATGGAATGCAACATATTAGTTTGCTACATAACTTTTGAAATGCTGCAATGTAGAAGTGATACGTTACCATACGCTGTAAGATTGAAAATGCTATCATTAATGTATGAAGGATTGCAAGCGACTTTGAAAAGAACAACAACAACAACAAAAAATGCAAAAAATACTGTGGGAGAATTTTGCCGATTCTTTGCACAAACTTCTTTCTTATCAGCTAACTGGATGTATTGTTTGAACCAGCGGCGTTGGTAAATGGTGTTCGGGGTTGACCCCCCCCCCCCCAATAATTTTTCAAGTCAGTACATCTTCACCTGGATTGAATCTTAGATATCAATACCCACTTGCTTGTAAGCATGCACTGTCTTACGAGATGAGGTTTGCTATCTGAAAATTTGTTACACTCAGCTGCACACACAAGTGGAAACCTGTACATACCCGAATCGAAGAGCAAATTGAAGTTTTTTGCCTATCGTTTATACGCATTTTACCGTATTGTGGCACAAACAGCCTAGGCGTTGGTTGTCGGCACCAGTTTGTTTACAGCTACAAACTAACACAACTCTACGTCATTTCCCAAGTTCCCAATACAATTATTTGAGAGTAAATGTCCACACAGAACTTTTAGTGGGTAGCTGTTTTTTATAAATGGACGATACTGTTCAACGAAGGACAACTGATTTTGCACAAATGATGTGCACATGCAACGCGATGTGTTTTATAAATTGCTCATGTGTTACTGTGACGGTGATTTCCAATATTTCTTATCTCCGAAAGCTTTGACGATATTCTGGTTCTAATCGCGAAAGAGTTTGTTGCGTACATCCATTTTAAAACGCGTTCATTTACGGAAATACCACCAAACCCAACACTCATTCGACTATAAAACGTTTTCTCTAATGCGACCAACAGGAGATTTTGAATCAACTTTGTTTAAGAGGGTTTTATTTATTGTCCCAAAAAAACTCCGAAGCAACCCACATTTCAGCTTTCGTTCGCAGAATGTTCCCGATTAACCCAATACAAGTGCACAGATAGAATAGGTGATAAAATAAAAGTTTATTTATGTGGATATGGGTTTCATCTCACCCTGATAGATGAACTACCTCTGCCAATAATGGAGTTCCTTGATGGCAACGATGCCCAAGGACACAACGCGCTTGCCGCAGGTGGGGTTCGAACCGATGACCTCTCGGCTCGCACCTCTACCAACTGAGCCACCGCGCCACCGGTTAGGTTAGTATAAACTAAAATAATGCCATTGCTCTCTGTACAACACATCAAGTTGTTGGGAAATAAATTACCTATACATACACAAAGTACATCACCTTTTTTTAAACAGACATAAACTGGAAAAAGTAAATGGTACCTCGTAAAATTTGAATTTTTGCTTGTGCCATCTGGGGTTTGCACTGAATGAAATTGACACTTCGTTTTCATGTCTCATGATATTTGGGAATTTTCACTCATTCTGGCACAAAATTACAACACAAAACCCTGTCAGACCTTTATGAAGTGGATAAAAAATATCAATTGATGGTTTCAAAGCCAGCAGATTTTGAACCAATCGGCTTATCACCCCCATTTAGTCCTTCTCACAACTTCGGGTGTTAAATGACAAGGGCACGTGTTCTATGCTTTAGGCTCTCATCACCATTGGGATACATCGCTGAGAGTGGGTTCGAATCCAGGTTATACTTTGAAATTGTCGTCTGCGGCGTAATAGTACATTTTTTTATTTCAGTAGACTGCCCCGTTTCCTACTTCTGGTAAATAATCGCGTAAGCCTGTTTTTTTTTTGTTCAAATATGACTGAACGTCTATTGAAAAGATGTTTTAAAAGTTCTGACAAGCCAGAGACAGAGATAACTTTATTCTTGCCAATCTATCCACTTTTTCTAACCTCCTCACCTGATATTTCTAGCAGTAAAAAAATGCACTAGGGCAACATACTGCAGAGTCTAATAATGTCAATCCGTAAGGTAATAGACTGCATGAATGTGAAGAGTATGGTAAAAAGAGCACCGGAAGCACGGGCGGGGTATAGCTGCTCCTTGCACCTAAGCTAGGGAGCAAGGCAGCAGCGCGTACCCTTTTTGCCAGACGTACACTAGTGGAAGAGACTTTACTTTCTGTCAGTTGTAAATGACAAACTCTCGATTATTCGTTTCTAGCGTACTGTACGTATACCTATGCCAACCGGGTTTGTGTGTGTATGGTGGGGGGGGGGGGTGGGGGTGGATGCTAATCAGGTATAATGACGTAGTTTAGTTGATAATCACCAAATAAATATGCAACACAGCCAGTGGGTGCTTTCTAAAAGCTTTTATCGTGCCTTGAGTGGAGCAATGTGCCAAATGCAATGCTTTAGAATTGCACACAACAACTTACTACCCCCAAATGACGATATGTACTTAATGCCAATACTATTGAGTATCACATTACAATTTATGATACGTTATAAAATCCCAGCCTTAACTCGTACCCAGATGCGAGTCTCCTTTGCGATACTCCTGCTACGCCCACACCCCCTGCCTTTGGACGCTTCCGAAGCCACTGATGCTAGTAAAGTACTCCATATATTCCCACGGTTTACCATCGTACTATACCTTTGTGAGAATATGGTCGAATCGTTTCAGTTTGGACTTTGGACAAAATTTTTTAAAATTCTGATTATAAGAAAGTCGCCATCCAGTTTTCATGAAAGAATCTGCAACACAATGTGAGTGCCACAGACTTGGATTATTATTATTATTATCACTATTTTTATTATACATTTTTATTATTATACATTATTATTATTATACATTATTTCCGACTGCCACTTTTCAAGTCGAGTAGCCCTTATTCACACTTATTCAGTTAGCGATGTTTTTCCACAAGGTCAGTCGTTGTGAGAACAGGGCGTGTAGACTCTACCTCGCTGACACACAGGATTGACAAGTATATGTCAACTTAGCCAGCTGTTATGGAATGCAACATATTAGTTTGCTACATAACTTTTGAAATGCTGCAATGTAGAAGTGATACGTTACCATACACTGTAGGATTGAAAATGCTATCATTAATGTATGAAGGATTGCAAGCGACTTTGAAAAAAACAACAACAACAACAAAAAATGCAAAAAATACTGTGGGAGAATTTTGCCGATTCTTTGCACAAACTTCTTTCTTATCAGCTAACTGGATGTATTGTTTGAACCAGCGGCGTTGGTAAATGGTGTTCGGGGTTGACCCCCCCCCCCCCCCAATAATTTTTCAAGTCAGTACATCTTCACCTGGATTGAATCTTAGATATCAATACCCACTTGCTTGTAAGCATGCACTGTCTTACGAGATGAGGTTTGCTATCTGAAAATTTGTTACACTCAGCTGCACACACAAGTGGAAACCTGTACATACCCGAATCGAAGAGCAAATTGAAGTTTTTTGCCTATCGTTTATACGCATTTTACCGTATTGTGGCACAAACAGCCTAGGCGTTGGTTGTCGGCACCAGTTTGTTTACAGCTACAAACTAACACAACTCTACGTCATTTCCCAAGTTCCCAATACAATTATTTGAGAGTAAATGTCCACACAGAACTTTTAGTGGGTAGCTGTTTTTTATAAATGGACGATACTGTTCAACGAAGGACAACTGTGATTTTGCACAAATGATGTGCACATGCAACGCGATGTGTTTTATAAATTGCTCATGTGTTACTGTGACGGTGATTTCCAATATTTCTTATCTCCGAAAGCTTTGACGATATTCTGGTTCTAATCGCGAAAGAGTTTGTTGCGTACATCCATTTTAAAACGCGTTCATTTACGGAAATACCACCAAACCCAACACTCATTCGACTATAAAACGTTTTCTCTAATGCGACCAACAGGAGATTTTGAATCAACTTTGTTTAAGAGGGTTTTATTTATTGTCCCAAAAAAACTCCGAAGCAACCCACATTTCAGCTTTCGTTCGCAGAATGTTCCCGATTAACCCAATACAAGTGCACAGATAGAATAGGTGATAAAATAAAAGTTTATTTATGTGGATATGGGTTTCATCTCACCCTGATAGATGAACTACCTCTGCCAATAATGGAATTCCTTGATGGCAACGATGCCCAAGGACACAACGCGCTTGCCGCAGGTGGGGTTCGACCGATGACCTCTCGGCTCGCACCTCTACCAACTGAGCCACCGCGCCACCGGTTAGGTTAGTATAAACTAAAATAATGCCATTGCTCTCTGTGCAACACATCAAGTTGTTGGGAAATAAATTACCTATACATACACAAAGTACATCACCTTTTTTTAAACAGACATAAACTGGAAAAAGTAAATGGTACCTCGTAAAATTTGAATTTTTGCTTGTGCCATCTGGGGTTTGCACTGAATGAAATTGACACTTCGTTTTCATGTCTCATAATATTTGGGAATTTTCACTCATTCTGGCACAAAATTACAACACAAAACCCCGTCAAACCTTTATGAAGTGGATAAAAAATATCAATTGATGGTTTCAAAGCCAGCAGATTTTGAACCAATCGGCTTATCACCCCCATTTAGTCCTTCTCACAACTTTGGGTGTTAAATGACAAGGGCACGTGTTCTATGCTTTAGGCTCTCATCACCATTGGGATACATCGCTGAGAGTGGGTTCGAATCCAGGTTATACTTTGAAATTGTCGTCTGCGGCGTAATAGTACATTTTTTTATTTCAGTAGACTGCCCCGTTTCCTACTTCTGGTAAATAATCGCGTAAGCCTGTTTTTTGTTTGTTCAAATATGACTGAACGTCTATTGAAAAGATGTTTTAAAAGTTCTGACAAGCCAGAGACAGAGATAACTTTATTCTTGCCAATCTATCCACTTTCTCTAACCTCCTCACCTGATATTTCTAGCAGTAAAAAAATGCACTAGGGCAACATACTCCAGAGTCTTATAATGTCAATCCGTAAGGTAATAGACTGCATGAATGTGAAGAGTATGGTAAAAAGAGCACCGGAAGCAGGGGCGGGGTATAGCTGCTCCTTGCACCTAAGCTAGGGAGCAAGGCAGCAGCGCGTACCCTTTTTGCCAGACGTACACTAGTGGAAGAGACTTTACTTTCTGTCAGTTGTAAATGACAAACTCTCGATTATTCGTTTCTAGCGTACTGTACGTATACCTATGCCAACCGGGTTTGTGTGTGTATGGTGGGGGGGGGGGGGGTGGGGTGGATGCTAATCAGGTATAATGACGTAGTTTAGTTGATAATCACCAAATAAATATGCAACACAGCCCGTGGGTGCTTTCTAAAAACTTTTATCGTGCCTTGAGTGGAGCAATGTGCCAAATGCAATGCTTTAGAATTGCACACAACAACTTACTACCCCCAAATGACGATATGTACTTAATGCCAATACTATTGAGTATCACATTACAATTTATGATACGTTATAAAATCCCAGCCTTAACTCGTACCCAGATGCGAGTCTCCTTTGCGATACTCCTGCTACGCCCACACCCCCTGCCTTTGGACGCTTCCGAAGCCACTGATGCTAGTAAAGTACTCCATATATTCCCACGGTTTAACTTCGTACTATACCTTTGTGAGAATATGGTCGAATCGTTTCAGTTTGGACTTTGGACAAAATTTTTTAAAATTCTGATTATAAGAAAGTCGCCATCCAGTTTTCATGAAAGAATCTGCAACACAATGTGAGTGCCACAGACTTGGATTATTATTATTATTATCACTATTTTTATTATACATTTTTATTATTATACATTATTATTATTATACATTATTTCCGACTGCCACTTTTCAAGTCGAGTAGCCCTTATTCACACTTATTCAGTTAGCGATGTTTTTCCACAAGGTCAGTCGTTGTGAGAACAGGGCGTGTAGACTCTACCTCGCTGACACACAGGATTGACAAGTATATGTCAACTTAGCCAGCTGTTATGGAATGCAACATATTAGTTTGCTACATAACTTTTGAAATGCTGCAATGTAGAAGTGATACGTTACCGTACACTGTAAGATTGAAAATGCTATCATTAATGTATGAAGGATTGCAAGCGACTTTGAAAAGAACAACAACAACAACAAAAAATGCAAAAAATACTGTGGGAGAATTTTGCCGATTCTTTGCACAAACTTCTTTCTTATCAGCTAACTGGATGTATTGTTTGAACCAGCGGCGTTGGTAAATGGTGTTCGGGGTTGACCCCCCCCCCCCAATAATTTTTCAAGTCAGTACATCTTCACCTGGATTGAATCTTAGATATCAATACCCACTTGCTTGTAAGCATGCACTGTCTTACGAGATGAGGTTTGCTATCTGAAAATTTGTTACACTCAGCTGCGCACACAAGTGGAAACCTGTACATACCCGAATCGAAGGGCAAATTGAAGTTTTTTGCCTATCGTTTATAGGCATTTTACCGTATTGTGGCACAAACAGCCTAGGCGTTGGTTGTCGGCACCAGTTTGTTTACAGCTACAAACTAACACAACTCTACGTCATTTCCCAAGTTCCCAATACAATTATTTGAGAGTAAATGTCCACACAGAACTTTTAGTGGGTAGCTGTTTTTTATAAATGGACGATACTGTTCAACGAAGGACAACTGTGATTTTGCACAAATGATGTGCACATGCAACGCGATGTGTTTTATAAATTGCTCATGTGTTACTGTGACGGTGATTTCCAATATTTCTTATCTCCGAAAGCTTTGACGATATTCTGGTTCTAATCGCGAAAGAGTTTGTTGCGTACATCCATTTTAAAACGCGTTCATTTACGGAAATACCACCAAACCCAACACTCATTCGACTATAAAACATTTTCTCTAATGCGACCAACAGGAGATTTTGAATCAACTTTGTTTAAGAGGGTTTTATTTATTGTCCCAAAAAAACTCCGAAGCAACCCACATTTCAGCTTTCGTTCGCAGAATGTTCCCGATTAACCCAATACAAGTGCACAGATAGAATAGGTGATAAAATAAAAGTTTATTTTTGTGGATATGGGTTTCAACTCACCTTGATAGATGAACTACCTCTGCCAATAATGAAGTTCCTTGATGGCAACGATGCCCAAGGACACAACGCGGTTGCCGCAGGTGGGGTTCGAACCGATGACCTCACGGCTTGCACCTCTACCAACTGAGCCATCGTGCCGCCCGACTAGGTTAGTAAAAACTAAAATAATGCCATTATTCTCTGTGCAACACATCAAGTTGTTGGGATATAAATTACCTTTACGTACACAAAGTACATCATCTTTTTTTAAACAGATATAAACTGGAAAAAGTAAATGGTACCTCGTAAAATTTAAATTTTGAATTTTCGCTTCTGCCATCTGGGGTTTGCACTGAATGAAATTGATACTTCGTCTTCATGTTATTGAGAAATTTTCACTCATTCTGACACAAAATTACAACAACACAAAACCCTGTTAAACCTTTATATGAAGTGGATAAAAAATATCAATTGGTGGTTTGAAAGCCAGCAGATTTTGAACCAATCGACTTATCACCCCCATTTGATCCTTCTCACAACTTTGGGTGTTAAATGACAAGGACAAGGGCAATGGGGAATTGATGTTATTTTTTTCGTATGACATGAAAACCTAGAACATCGTGCCATGTTGCCAAGAAACGAGATGACTAACTATACAAGATAATTTAGAACTTCCAAAGATTTCCTTAGTTGCTGGAATAAGCTCCATGTATGTAATGTAAGTATTTGTTATCATTTTTACTGTATTTCAGACTTTCAATCCAAATCTATAGGTTTGATAACAGCAGACTGAATACACGACCGCAGCTGCTTCCAGATTTAAAACCACCGTTCCATCCCCGCCAGAGGTAACTGCGTTGTGTCTTTGGGAAAGGCACTTAACCCCAGAGGCCCATGTGAATGCACGCACTGTGGCGATATGTACTAAGGCGTACTGCACCTCGATGGTGCACGAGACTTCATACAATGCTAATACTGCTTGTGTGAGGTTTATATGTTAGGGAGTCTGGAATTTGCTAGCCGCTGCTCGGTGGTTCTATCCGGGTTCTCCGGCTTCCATTATCCTTAAAAGTTCTGCACGATGTGATCCTCATTGCCAAAAGTGTCGTTAAACCTTATTAAATGTATAAATTGTACTTCTATATTATTTGTTGTTTTCTTAACATAATTTATATTCCAAAATTGACTTTATAATTGAAAAAAAACATTCTGCCCTTTCTGTCAAGTTGAAATAAAATAATTACTTTTACAGTTCAGTGAGCTGGGGGTTGGGGGGGGGGGGGGGGTATGCAGTGGCAAGTAGACTCCAATAATTGTATTTGAAATTAAGGGAGATTTGTTGTGGACACATAATATGACAATACGCAAGGCGTAAGGAGGAACCCCAAAGTATTAAACATATTGAAATATTTCATTCCGCAACCATTACTCCAAAAACATTTTATGCAATCGAATTCCATGCAATTGTTTAATTTCAGCCAAACATGAATACGTATCACAGTACTAAATATTTTCTCACAGGCGACCATTATAACGTTCAGGTGAAAAAAATATGGTCGCATCATTTTAAATTTGGCATTCAAATATCTTGTGTCAAGTACAGCCCTTCAGACAACCTTTTTCTGATTCTCAAACGGGGGGCCATGCAACAAATAAGAGATAAAAACTAGCAGAAAGGGAACTGCTGCTCACATGTACATATTTCTCAAGGGAAGTCCCAACCAAAATACACCAATGGTCAAACGAAGGTTCAGGTTCTAAAAGTCCTCAAATCACCCTCTTATCCATCTGGAACATTCAACAGTAATACAAGATGTCAGTAGAATTCTTCAAATGTTTACTGAAACAATATATTTTTCAAAGACTGCTTAGTTTTGGGGATTATATAATTTTCGAGTGCAACTTTTCGAGGCAGGTAAATCTAATTAAAACATTTACAACAGTTATACCTATGAGCAAACCCAACCCTACCAAAGATACATTTACCCCTTTCATGTGATGAAAGACGCATTTCTGCAATAGAATTAAACTTTTGGCTTCTGCCTAGTCAAAAGCATGGGAAATTTGTTCTTTTGAAGAGAACTGTCCAATCTGTCAAGTGGGCTTAAAAACTGGTATTGCCTTCGACAGAATTCCTACTCCGTAAGTAATGAGTAAGTTGGGAGGGATAAGAATTCACATCTTTCTTTGAAAACTACGCAAAACCCAAAATAAAACTAAACTCTGCATCAGCACACAAAACCTTTTGACAAAATCTGTTTTAATCAACCATACAGCAAGATAAATAGTTCTGACTAGGGAGTTTTAAACAATATGTCAATTTTGTTTCAAAATTGGGTTTGTGCAGAGCTGACAGTTCCTTTAAATTTGGGAGAATCCATTTGGATTCTTGCGAAATTCGTTGCGAGAATTCAGACCTGCTTGTAGTTTTGAAGATATGGGCATTTAAATTTTTTTTTTAATATTTAGATCCTGCGGTTCCCATAGGGCAACGGGAATTTTTTTTTTTAGCATAAATTAGGAACTTATGACCCAATAAGCCCATCATACCAAATTTGCTTCAAATCGACCTCTCAATTTGAAAAATAGAAATTTTGATACAATTCGGTCTCCCAAAGGAAGCCCAAATATGAACCCAGGGACTTGGCTTTAACAAACTTATATCTCACCTCCCTAAGGATACTTAATATCAAATATCAAAACATTCTGACTGGTGGATGTGAAGAATATTTTTGAAGAATATTCCCACAGGAAGCTCAAATATGTACCCAGGGACTTGGTTTGAACAAACTTGAATCTCACCCCTAAGGATGCTGCAAATGGTACCAAATATCAAAACATTTGGACTGCTGGATCTGAAGAGAAGATTGTTAAAGAAAATTCCTCATTTTGAACTAAGTTATAATTCAGGCTCCCACAGGGAGGCCAAATATGAACCCAGGGACTTGGCATAAACAAACTTGAATCCCCACCCCCACCCCCCTAAGGATGCTGCATACCAAATATCAAAACATTCCGATTGCTGGATCTGAAGAAATTTTTTAAAGAAAATTCCTCATTTTGAACTAAGTTATAATTCAGGCTCCCACAGTGAGCCAGGGTTTCGCAAATATATTTTTTTGCGGGACCAATTTCCAACATGTGTCTTAATCACATGAATTATGCTTATTTATCTTCAAATACATGGATTGTTAGATTGTTCTGCCACCACATCAAAGGTTATTGCAGTAATCATGCAGTAATCATGTTTATAGAAATTAATTAGAACTGATACGGTTAACCGATTAATCGACTAACCGATGATCAACGTCTTGATCGATAAAAAAAAGTAATTGATCGGTTAACCATTACTTTTGAAGTACTGTATTATATGAGTTAACTAAGGAACAAACTTGCTCCAAAACAGGCAAACATTGTCACACTCGACACACTGGCTCACATCAATTATATGAGAAAAAGTAATTTATGCCAGTTATGTGCTGACATACTTGTTCACTTGCATCATCATTATCCTCTATCAGTAGCTGGAAATGGTCATTCTCAACCCTGCACCAAATGCGGGTAGCAGATGATACTTCCACAAGAAATTCTTGAATTACTAAAGATTTTCAATGTTTGTCTCAAAAACATAGCTTATGACCCCCCCCCCTCCCTCATTGGAACAAGCTCAATGAGCTCATTCCAATGAGGGATCACAAGCTATGTTTTGAGACAAAAAATGAAAATATAACCAGAGGCTCAAGTGTGCCTAAAATGCTCACCTAGCTCAAATTGTCAAAACAGATGAGTGTATCAGCATGTGATCAGCAGCAAGGGCAATTTTTAGATTTGCTATGACACAACCAAAGGCAACTTTTTTGGCCATTCATTTCTGCCGGTCCTAGGAAAGCTTCCTAACAAACTCTGTTCTGTGAATTATTAAAAAACAACGACCGAAAGAAATTTTTGTTTTGTTTTCAACTATTGTGTTCTCTCTAGTGCCCCCCTCTCCCCACCCGCCCCAAAAAACAAAAAAAAAAAACAAAAAAACAAGCAAATCGATTTGAACAAACTTGAATTTGACATCCCAAGAGATGTTACACACCAAATAAGAAAGGACTCTCACTGGTGGGTCTGAAGAAGAAGAATTTTCAAGAAATTTTCTCACAGTGCTCTAAGTTAAACTTTGGGCTTCAATAAAACGCCCAAATATTAAGCCAGGGACCTGATTTGAACAACCTTCAATCTAACCCTCTAAGAGGTGTTGTACACCAAACATCAAAAAAATCTGACTGCTGGATCTGAAGGAGATGATTTTAATCAATAATTCTGCATATTGCACTAAGTAAATATTTGGGCTCCCGTGGGGAACCCAAATATTAACCCAAGAACTCGATTTGAACAAATTTGAACCTTACACCTCTAGAGATGTCACATACTTAATATGAAAGGATTCTCACTAGTGGGTCTGAAAAAGAAGATTTTTAAAGAAATTTTCTCATATTGCACTAAGTTAAAATTTGGGCTCCAATTAAGAGCCCAAATATTCATCCAGGGATCCCATTTGAAAAACTTGAATACTAAATATCAAAAGCATCTGACTGGTGGATCTGAAGAAGAAGATTTTTAAAGAATATCCCCCGATTCCACCAAGTTAATAATCAGGCCCCCATAGGAAGCCCAAATATTAACTCAGGGAGTCGATCTGAACAAATTCAAATCTTACACCTCTAGAGATGTCACATACCAAATATGAAAGGATTCTCACGAGTGGGTCTGAAAAAGAAGATTTTTTAAGAAATTTTCTCATATTGCACCAAGTTAAAATTTGAGCTCCAATAAAGAGCCCAAATATTCATCCAGGGATCCCATTTGAACAAATTTAAATACACCCACCCCCCTAGAGATGCTGTATACAAAATATCAAAAGAATCTGACTCATGGATCTGAAGAAGAAGAATTTTAAAGATTATTCCCCATACTGCACCAAGTTAATATTCGGGCCTCCATAGGAAGCCCAAATATTAACCCATGGACTCAATTTGGACAAACTTCAATCTGACCCCTGTAGAGATGCTGTATACCAAGTATCAAAAGAATCTAACTCTATGATCTGAAAAAGAAGAGTTTAAAGCTTATTCCCTATAGCACACCGAGTTAATTATTTGGGCTCCTCTGTTGAGCCCAAATATGAACCAAGGGGGTCGATTTGAACACACTTGTATTTGACCATCTATGGATGCTGTATACCAAATATCAAAAGATTATGATCAGCGGTTCTGAAGAAATTTTTTTTTTCACTTTTTACAAACATGCTGACTCAGCATTTTTTCAAACGCCCCTACAGAACACCCTAGCGCAAGCGCTGGCCATTTATTTTGTTTAATACATTCTATCGGTCAAAATGATGCTTCATACCAAATAACAGTTCTCTGTTATGTGTAGTTTGGAAAATATGGGCATTTGAATTTTTTTCTATTTTTAGCCCTGGGGTACCCATGGGGAAACGAAAAAAAAATTGGGGCATCAATCAAGTACTTCGGACCCACTTATGCTACATGCAAAATTTGGTTCAAATCAGCCCATCAGTTCTTGAAACAGAAATTTTGGGCGCAGCCATAAATGGATATGTGCCCACAGAGAGCCCAAATATTGATCTACCAACTTCTCTTGAACAAACTTTAATCTTCAACACCGAAGAGTGTTACATACCATATATCAAGGCAATCTCTTTGGTGGTTCATGAGAAGAAGATTTTTAAAGATTTTTAGGCTTTAGCATCATTGCCCAGAGCCCGAAGAAGGCAGCCATTCTGTTTGAACAATATAGAAAGGGTATACCCCAAGGATAATTTGTGCAATATATGTTTGAACTTGGCTGAATGGCTGTGGAGAAGAATCTAGGTTTGCAAAAGTTAACGGATGACAGACGACGGACGGTGGACGCCAAGTGATGGCAATACCTCACGCTGACTTGCAGTGAGGTGAGCTAATAAAATTTGGATGGACATTTTTGTATATGGCGCTGGCCGGTTTTGTCCATTATGCTGAGTAAAGTTTTAATTATATAGATCATCAACAGTAGGGCAAATATTCAGCTACCTATTAGGGCAGGTGATTAATCGGTTAACCAAGGCTAAGCCATGCGATTAATCAATCAAGAAAACCCTTTAATCGTTTCAGCCCTAAAATTAATCTAATTTTATTAAATTTTATCTGATGAAAAAATGCTTATATTTTTGCAGGAACAGTAAATGAATCTTCTTAACAAGCATTTGTGAGAATGTCACAGGAACGAAACGATTGTTCTTGCAATTTGTGAAACCCTGGTGAGCCCAAATATGGACTCAGCTTGAATAAACTTGAATCTCACCCCCTAAGGATGCTGCATATGGTACGAGATATCAAAACATTCCGACTGGTGGATTTGAAAAAGAAGATTTTTAAAGAAAATTCCACATTTTGAAAACTCAAGTTATAATTCAGGCTCCCACAGTGAGCCCGAAAATGAACCCAGGGATTTGGCGTAAACAAACTTGAATCTCACCCCACTAAGTATGCTGCATACCAAATATAAATACATTCCGATTGCTGGATCTGAAGAAGATTTTTAAAGAAACTTCCTCATTTTGAACTAAGTTATAATTTGAGCTCCCACAGCGAGCCAGGGTTTCGCAAATATATTTTTTGCGGGAACTGTTTATTTTTTGCGTGACCTATTTCCAACGTTTCTTAATCAAATGAATTATGCTAATTTATCTTCAAATACATCGATTGCTAGATTGTTCAACCACCACATCAAAGGATTTTGCAGTAATCGTGTTTGTAGAAATTAATTAGAGCTGATATGGTTAACCGATTGACTAACCAATGATTAACGTCTTGATCGATAAAAAAAAGTTATTGATCGGTTACAGGTTACTTTTGAAGTACAGTATTATATGGGTTAACTCAGGAACAAACTTGCTCCAAAACAGGCAAACATTGTCACACTGGCTCACAACAATTATAAGAGACAGAGTAACGCATGCCAGTTGCATGCTGACATACTTGTCCACTTGCATGATCATTATACTGTATCAGTAGCTGGAAATGGTTATTCTCAACCCTTCACCAAATGCGGGTAGCGGACGATACTTGCACAAGAAATCAAGAAATTCTTGAATTACTAAAGATTTTCAATGTTCGTCTCAAAAACATAGCTTATGATGCCCCCCCCCCCTCATTGGAACAAGCTCAATGAGCTTGTTCCAAAGAGGGGTCATAAGCATATGTTTTGAGACAAAAATTGAAAATATAATAAAATTTGAATGGACATTTTCGTATATGGCACTGGCCGGTTTTGTCCATTATGCTGAGTAAAGTTTTAATTATATAAATCATCAACGGTACGGCAGTTATTCAGCTACCTTTAGGGCAAGTGATTAATCAGTTAACCAAGGTTAATCCATGTGATTAATCAATCAAGAAAACCCTTTAATCGTTTCAGCTCTAAAATTAATCTAATTTTATTAAATTTTATCCGATGAATAAATGCTTATATTTTTGCGGGAACTGTAAATGGATCTTCTTAACAAGCATTTGAGAGAACGTCACAGGAACGAAGCGATCGTTCTCGCAATTTGCGAAACCCTGGTGAGCTCATATATGGACTTGGCTTGAAAAAACTTGAATCTCACCTGTCTAATGATGCTGCATACCAAATATCAAAAGATTCTGATTGGTGGGTCTGAAGAAGAAGATTTTTACAGAAGATTCCTCATACTGCACTAGTTTCAACATTTGGACTCCTCTAGAGAGAGAGCCCAAATATGGACCCAGGGATTTGCTTTCAATAAACGTGTGAAAAAATCTTCCAAACATGGATATGTGAAATTTGAAAGCTTTTTGAGCAATGGATTGGGTGAAGACGAGTCTTAAATGCTTTCCCCCATTACCCACAGTGTTAAAAAATGCTGAATAAGCATTTTTTCAAAGTCCCGAAAAAGTATGCCATGATAGACCTGACAGCAATTTGTTTGGACCATTCCATTCTATTGGTCCCAAGGGAGGTTCACATCAAATAAGAATTCTCAGTGCTGTGTTGTTTTGGAGATGTGGGCGTTTTAAATTTTGTTATATTTTTAGCTCCTGCGGTTCCCATGGGGTGACGGGAAAATATTTTTGGGCATAAATTAAGTACTAATGACCCAATAAGCTCACATATTAAATTTGGTTCAAATCAGCCTCTTGGTTTGAAAAATAGAAATTTTTTGTGGGGAGAAAATTTCTGCCCCTCCCATAACGAAGGCAAATATAGCCCCATAAGCTTCTCTTGGAGAAATCTGAGTCTTCACCTCAAAATGAAGCTGCACACCAAATATCAAGCCTCCACTACTCCTGGTTCGTGAGAAGATTTTTTAAGATATAGGCATAAATTTTGGGCGTGACCCTACTGAGGGGCAAGGCAACTTGATTTGTACAAAATCAAAATGTGATGTCATAACAAACAATCATCTCACATTTCACTTAAATCGGTTCAGCAGTTTTGGAGTAGAAGACGCAAACACCATGTTCACGGACAACTGACAGTGAGTGATCACTATAGCTCACTCCGACTGAAAGTCAGGTGAGCTAAAAACTCAGTGGACCATGAGTGATGCAGTTGGGCGAGGCCGCGAGAGACTTGGTTCAAGGAGAGAAGAAACTTGTACATGTAGCTGCTGGCTGTCGAAAGTGTTGTTAAAACCGAATAAATAAATAAACAAGAGGCCCCAGGGGGCCTGAAGCATTCACCTTTAAAAGAACACGATATAAACAAGAATGAATCTACATTAAGGAATCCATCTCCATAGGATACACGGTCAATCCTTGCGCCCTTCAGAAGTGACAAAAACAGTCCAAGCATCATGCCTTTTCTTCAGTTGATCATAATGTAAAATGTGGAGCTCCCCTCTAAAGCCCCTTGATACAACCTACATGTATGCAGATTACTCTTAGTTACATACATCCAGAGGGTAATGAGTAAGAAATTTGTAATTCTTCAGCTACATGCCCAATTCCATCTCCCACAGGGAGCCCAAATATTAACCCAGGCACTCGATTTGAACAAAGTTGAATCTGCTCTCCTTAAAGATGTTGTAATCCAAATATGAAAGCATTCTGACTGGTGGATCTGAAGAAGAAACTTTTTAAAGAAATTTCCTTATATTGAACTAAGTTAAAATTTGGGCTACCATAGCGAGCCCAAAATTTAACCTACAGACTCGATTTGAACAAACTTGAATCTCACCCCCCTAAAGATGTCGTATACCAAATATGAAAGCATTCTGACTGGTGGATCTGAAGAAGAAACTTTTTAAAGAAATTTCCTCATATTGCACTAAGTAAAAATTTGAGCTACAATAGCGAGCCCATATTTTAACCTATGGACCCGATTTGAACAAACCTGAATCTCACCCCCCCCCCCCCCCTAGAGATGTTGTATACCAAATATGAAACCATTCTGACTGGTGAATCTGAAGAAGATTTTTAAAGAAACTTCCTCATATCGCCCCAAGTTAAAATTTGGGCTACCAAAGGAAGCCCAAACATTAACCTGGGGACTTGGTTTGAACAATCTTGAATCTGACCCCCATAAAAAAATAATAATGTATACCAAACATTAAAAGATTCTGACGGGTGTTTCTGAAGAAGATTTTTAAAGAAAATTTCCCATATTGCCCTAAGTTAAAAAAATTCGGCTCCTGCATTGAGTCCAAATATGAACCAATGGGCTTCATTTTATCAAACTTGTATCTGACCCCTCTATGGATGCTGTATACCAAATATCAAAACATTCTGAACGTTAGTTCTTGAGAAAAGATTTCCTAAAATGTTTGCAAATATGCTGAGTCAGCATTATTTTGATGCCCTCTGCAGCACTCCCCTAACAAAAACAGATGGCATTTTTTTTAACCATTCAATTCTACTGGTCCCAAGGATGCTTCATACTATATAACAGTTCTCTGTTCCAAGTGGTTTGGGAAACATGGGCACTGGAAAATATTTCTATTTAAGCTCCTGGGGTTCCCATGGGGATGCAGGGTTTTTTGCATGAGTCAAGTACTTATGACCCAATAATACCAGCTACTGAATTTCGTTCAAATCAGACCATCGGTTCAGAAAATAGACATTTTGGGTGGTACCAAAAATCTAACCCCTCCCATTACAAAGCCAAATATTGCTTAACGAACTACGTTTGAACAAACTTGATTCTACACCTCAAAAAGAAGATCCATAACAAATATCAAGTCACTGTACCCACTGGTATGGGGCTGGGCATGTTGAGTTCAACAAAAATGAAATACCCCTTTGGGACCATAACTCACACAAGCTTTCACTTGAATTGGCCCAGTGGTTTTGGATGAGAAGACCAAAACATGGTGTTGACGGACGACAGACGGGTGGACAATGGATGGAGAGAGATTAGATAAGCCCAGCTTGACTTTGTCATGGTGAGCTAAAAGAAAAAAAAATTAAATGGTTCATGACCGATATTTTACCCATGTTAATAAAATTTATAAATTTGTCTCTGGAGTGCAACAAGGCTTATGCTGTAGCATTGCAAAGCCTTCTTGCACTCAAGGGATGGAATACACCACCACCCATGCTATTCTGTAGATTATGAGGCCTAAAACAAACCAAGAACATGAACTTTTAATGGCAAAGAAATAATTACAAAAATAAAATATCACCCGCCTGCATGCAATTTTACAAAAAATGGCCTGAGAAACAGATCAACTTTGTAGAGCCTTATACATGAAGATTATTACAATGAAAACATTGTCTTACACAAAGGAATACCACACAATCCAGTGTAGATGGTTTTCAAGAAGTCCTCCCTAGTGGAAGGGCAATTTTAACAAACATACAGGCCCAAATAAGCTTCATACACAGTGTAAAAATTCCACAAAAATAATAAACATTCATGTATGTTTAATAGGAACTAGGAGTATTGTAATTAAAAGTCAATTGTGTGGTTGTTCATAACCTTACCGGTATATATTACTTTGTTATCAGGTGTTAAATGAAAGTGTCAATGACACTGTAGCTCAACTTGTCAAGACATGTACATGTATAGTATGTGACACAGCAATGACAAACATCTAGGTAATGACCTGATAACAAAGGTACATATAAAGTATTGTAACGGCCTGTACATAAATACTGACCGTAGCCTGTACCAAATGTTTAGGTAAAGTATTGTAAAGGTGGGTGACAGTCAGATGCTAAACTAGAAAAGAAATCTTTGAGTCCCAGAGTGGGTCTGACTGAACCCCAAAATATTTGTTCTCATAGCACAGTGATAACAAAGGCACCCCAAAACACACTCATTCCTGTCCCAAGGTGAAAACAAAGGTACCCAAGAAGTTTCGTGAAGATCAGTTCATAAATATGAGCTGTATAGAAGTTGTGACAAAAAACTGATTGGACCTAATTTCGGTACAAAATGGCCACTGGCAGCCATCTTGAATTTTGGACCACACTCAGAAACACTCGTTCTCGTCCCAAGGTGATAACAAAGATACCCAAGAAGTTTCATGAAGATCGGTTGATAAATACAGCCTCTAGCCCAAGCCGTATTGACATGTGCACTTACAGTGTATACGTAGAAATAAATAAATCAAAATTCATCTAATTTGCATAATTTCTGCACGAGAAAAAAACCCGTACTGTATGTGATGTATTCCATTTTACTAAACATTCATACAAAAATTTATTCAAATCAGAACTTTCATACAGAAGTTCTGTACTGTACAAAAGACTGATTGCACTAATTGTGGTACAAAATGACTGCTGGTGGCCATGTTGAATTTCGGACCACACCCCAAAACACCCGTTCTCATCCCACAGTTATAACAAAGGTACCCAAGACGTTTCGTAAAGATCGGTTCATAAATACGGTCTCTAGCTTGAGACGTATAGAAGTTGTGTACAAAAAACTGATTAGACCTAATGTCGGTACAAAATGGCCACTGGCAGCCATCTTGAATTTCGGACCGCACTCGGAAACACTCGTTCTCACCCCAAGGTGATAGCAGAGGTACCCAAGAAGTTTCGTGAAGATCGGTTGATAAATACAGCCTCTAGCCCGAGCCGTATTGACATGTGCACTTACAGTGTATAAGTAGCACTGAATAAATCAAAGTTCATCTAATTTGCAGAATTTCTGCACGAGAAAAAACCCTGTATTATTCAAATCAGAGCTTTCATGTGGAAGTTCTGCACAAAAATCTGATTGCCCCTAATTTTGGACAAAATGGCTGCCAGTGGCCATCTTGAATTTCGGACCGCACCCAAAAACACTCGTTCTCGTCCCACGGTGATACCAAAGGTACCCAAGAAGTTTCGTAAAGATCGGTTCATAAATGCGGCCTCTAGCCTGAGTCGTATTGGCATTTGCACTGACAGTGCTGAAAGTAACACTAAATACATCAAAGTTAGTCTAGATTGCATAATTTACGTACGAGAAAAAACCCCGTATTATATGTGATGTATTCCATGGTACTAAACATTCATACAAAAAATTATTAAAATCAGCGCTTTCATATGGAAGTTCTGTGCAAAAAACAGATTTCTGCATCATCGGTACAAAATGGAGGCTGGCAGCCATCTTGAATTTCGGACCGGACCCCAAAACACTCGTTCTCGTCCCACGGTCATAACAAAGGTACCTAAGAAGTTTCGTAAAGATCGGTTCATAAATACGGCCTCTAGCTTGAGCCGTATTGAATTGTTGACGAACAGACGGACGGACGGACGATGGACGACTGGCCATGGCATAAGCTCAAATTTGGCTTCGCCAAAGTTGAGCTAGAAATAAAAATATTTGTAAACACACCCACCCATTTAGATTAGTCCCTGCTCATAGCAGTGGCGCAGACATACAGTATAGTTGACGTGGACTGGTCATAATCCATGCATGGGCAGTGATGGCCCTGCATGCTTTTTCCAGGTAATAGAAAATCATCATCAATAAAATTTTAATTAATGAAGCACCGGATTCTACCCTGTGCTTCATTAATTAAATTTTTGATGATTATTGCTGTAAACAGTGTTTGAAATCTAATGTCATTGCATCCACGGAAATATTGCCCACCCGTGGAAAGTGACCAGTCCACGGCGGCCGCACTGTAGGCCTGGGGGCTGGAGAGGGGGCACATTCCCTCCATAATTTCATTCAGGCCTCCCCCCTCCTCCCCTGTTAACCCATATAATGAACATCCGACAAGACATTTTAATATCTAGATATTTATGCTTGTTCGCAAATTATATAATATGGACACAAATGGACACAAAGTCAAGGTAATTGTGTTTTTCTGTCTTGAATTTCAAATTTTTTTTCTTTGGGGGGGGGGGGGCACCTGACCCCCCCCCCCTCCACTGATGACAGGGGCACACTCCCTCTTGTCCTCACCCCTATCTCACTGCTGTGTGGTTCAGGTGACGTTGTGCATCATATTCTTCATGCCCTGGCCCCACCCCCACTAGATATTACTCTTGCCCCTAACTTTGATATCCTGGCTAAGCACCTGTATCATGGTAAACTAACATCAAATTGTTTGCTTATGAGCAGTAGCTGTATGTGACCTTAAACACCAATAAATAAATAAATAAATAAATAAATAAATATGAGCAGTAGCTAAAAATGGAATAGAATAATGTGCTTTGTCAGAAACTTGATCAAGTATTGATGACAAATGACAATTTTCATTACCAGTACCGGGTACCAGTAATCAAAAAAAGATTTGCAAATATCACCCAGCGTTTTTTCAGCTATTAACTAATATAAAATTGTGTGCTTCATGAAAATTATTTTGTTACTACCTGTTAAAAATTACTGTTTCTTGTTTTGCTATTTTAGAAAAAGAAATCACTCCTTTTCTGGCAGGCATACTAAACACGAGGCAAACCGAGGGATACCAAGGTGAATGAAGACAGGAGTGAAACGGGTATGTGGTGGTGTGTTCTTATTATTTATTGGTGCTTAAGGTCACATATTTCTGCACAACAGCTGATCATGACCACAACAGTTTTATGGGTGGAGGAAGCCAGAGTACCCAGAGAGAACCACTGAGCAATGGCAAGCAACTGTCAGCTATCCAACATACTACACAAGCAGGGTTAGCCTTGTTTGAAGACAGGTGCACCAAGAACATACAGTGTGCCTTGGTACACAGCATACCGTGCCCCCACATGGGCAATGGGGATGAAGTGTCTTGCCCTAGGACACAAAGCTGTTGCTGCAGGTGGGATTCGAACCGAGGACCTCGCAGCTTGCAGCCTGCACCACTACCTACTGAGCCACTGCACCCCCAGTGGTGTATTCTGATTATGTAAATAGATTTAAGCAGTATGTGCATGGTTTTAATGCCATATTTGAGAATTATGGGTGCTGAATAGAGTGCCCTGAAAAATCTTCCCTTTGGTATTTAGTAGGTAGCTTGGTAATGGTATTTAAAGCGACTCCACCTCAATAAGTAACAGTGAATTGTTAACAATATAGTAACTTCATAATTAGTTTTCTTTGTGGCTGTCGGCAATTGTCTTTGTTATGACAAAAAAAATGTTATGGACCAATATCACGACACGGGAAACAGTATTTTTTGGAGGTGGTAATTTCTCAGTTGCCAACAATAAAAGAAAATTGCCGTAAGACTTGAGACATGGTCAGCACTCATGGTTGACCAATGGGATCAAAGATTAAAAGGATACTGACTTAAAATTTCTACAATTCTATAAAATGGCGGCAATTGTACAAAAAAAGCACTGGTCACATAAAGAAGGTGAAACTTGAAAACAAAAAAGTGTCAACAAATCATCATAAATTAGTGCTGTTATCACAGGCGAAGGGGGCTAAAAGTATATACAGTATACACAAAGTGGAGATTTCACC
This sequence comes from Pictodentalium vernedei, assembly GCA_031216915.1. Lineage (NCBI taxonomy): Eukaryota > Metazoa > Mollusca > Scaphopoda > Dentaliida > Dentaliidae > Pictodentalium > Pictodentalium vernedei. The sequence continues at coordinate 507,113,354 of CM062297.1, read as the reverse complement.
CAAACTACAATTCCAAATTTGTTGCAAAGCAAAACAAGCACAAGTTAAGCTCTGGACAGCCAATGGAACTCTGGGTTAAACCTGGAGGTCCATTGACTCCACTGGCTGAAACATTGCTTGTGTTTTTTTGTCCATATGTACAGAATTTGAAAGTGATACTTTGGGTGATAATTCCACTCCACAGGTGATTTTGTTGAATCCTCTCCCCATGCACTGTACATATACCAAATACAAGCTGTAGCTTTGGGTGTCCAGCCAAGCGATACTTATCACAGTACGCCACAAAACCCTAATAACATAAAGCCAACAATGGCAAAACAATAAACAGAAAAAAAAAAAATAAAATAAATAAATGAAAATTAAAAAAAAAAATGCTGCCGGGTACTCTGGCCTCCTCCACCCGTAAAACTGTCACGGTCATGATTAGCCGTTGTGCATAAGTATGTGACCTTAAACACCAATAAATAATAATGAATAATAATAATAGCAATGGTTGAAGACAAGTACACCATAAACTTTCTATACACCTTAGCACACAATGCCACTGTGCCCGCACATGGGCAATGGGGGTGCAGTATCTTGCCCAAATCAGTCAATACAAATACGGTAAAATTTTTCAATTTTGTAAAAATTATAAAAATTTTAATGGAAATTGTTTACTTCGGTAAATTCTTTGGGGAAAAAATATTAAAGTACTAAAGGAAACAATTACAGTGCATTACCAAAATAAAATTTAAATTTAGGGACGAAACCACCCACCGCCGCCTGTGGGGTGAAATGACTCAAGGGGCGAATGGGAATTGGGGCGAAATGACCCGGGAGCAACTTATCAGCAAGGTATCACCTATTTTCAAGCAAACTTTTCAGTTAGGCCAAAAAGTTTGGCCAGCCCAAGGCCCAGATAAAATCTGATGGGAGGTTTATTTTTATCAAGTATTACAGTGATCTGTTTTCAAGATACCCAGTTACCACTAAAGTGTTTCGTCCACACACAGACATAGCACATTAATAACCAAGCTACCTATTATATACCAAGGGGTAGTTTTCGGTAACAACTTGGTCTACATGTATATATCTTGCATTTACTCGAATAAATCAAGTAATATCATGTATATTGTTTTTCGAAGGAATCAATTAAATATCTGCAATTAGATTTAAACCTTTTTAAACAGTCCTGACTTATGTTTTTTCTTTTCACCTCGGTATCTCTCTGTATACCTTGGTGTTTAGTAGGACCCTTTTCTGGGGGGTGGTTTGGTTTGGATCAAATTGCTATATGATGATTTGGTTTAAATTAGCAGCTGTTTGGGTCAAATTGCTGAAGGTCAGTTTGGATGCAATTCTCACTGATGACAGTATATTATAGAACAGATGGAACGTGGATTTATTTATTTATTTATTGGGGTTTAACAGCACTTTTGACTGTTAGGGTCACCTCGTGTCATACAGTTTTATGGGTGGAGGAAGTTGGAGTCCCAGGAGAGAACCACCGAACAAATGCCAGGGTTCCAACATACTAACTCCACATGAGCAGGGCTAGCAATGGTTGAGGGGCACGGTGGCATCGTGGTAACTGATTCTCATCAGATCACCGAAGTTAAGCAACATCGTGCACGGTTAGTGGTTGGATGGGTGACCATTTCAGCGACTGATTTGTGCTCCCACGTTGTGTCCTTGGGCAAGGCACTTGACCCCGATTGCCTACATGGGGGCAAGGTGACGCTGTGTACTGAGGCGTACTGCACATCGATGGTGCACATGCCTTCAACCAATCTAACCCTGCCTGTGGCGTGGTGCAGAGTTCGGAGTTTCGATGTTGGAGAGCTGATAGCTGCTCATCGTTGCTCAGTGGTTCTCTCTGGGTACTCTGGCCTCCTCCACCCGTAAAACTGTCACGGTCATGATTATTCCTTGTGCATAAGTATGTGACCTTAAACACCAATAAATAATAATGAATAATAATAATAGCAATGGTTGAAGACAAGTACACCATAAACGTACTATACACCTTAGCACACAATGCCATGTGCCTGCACATGGACAATGGGGGAGCAGTATCTTGCCCAAATCGGTCAATGCAAATACGGTAAAATTTTTCAATTTTGTAATGGAAATTGTTTACTTCGGTAAATTCTTTGGGGAAAAAAATACTAAAGTGCTAAAAGAAACAATTACATTGCATTACCAAAATAAAATTTAAATTTAGGGACGAAACCACCCACTGTCGTCTGTGGGGTGAAACGACTCGAGGGGCGAATGGGAATTGGGGCGAAATGACCCGGGAGCAACTTATCAGCAAGGTACCACCTATTTTCAAGCAAACTTTTCATTACTATTTATTACACCTTTAAATAAGGATAATTCAAAAACTGTGTTTTGTTTTGATTCTTCTTGAACTTCAGTAGGTATGTGTCTATACATATCTTTATGAAATCGCACCAATATAATCAACAAGATTGCCGGTTATATCTGCATTTTTTTGATGACGGTACAGTTAAAACTAGAAGTCCTGTCACGAATAGTGCACTTATCTAGGCTTAATTGCGCGTTGGAATTGCGCGCAATTGCCATATCGAATGGCATCCAAAGCATGGCAGGTTCTCCTGGTTACTCATAGAAAACACATGCAATGTTTCTGCCAATGGACCCCCGGGTTACCCGGAGGTCCATTGGCTTAAACATTGCTTGTGTACAGGCCATATGTACAGAATTTGATAGCTTTACTTGGGCCATAACGCACACATTAACGTGCATATCAACGGGCTATTTGTGCGCATTTCATGACAGGACTTTTAGTTTTAACTGTACATCATGTAATCGCTGAATAGGACAAGTTACAACGAAATCAGGAGAGTTCGATCTGAAATAACAAGTTTATTTGCTGACCGTATTGAAAAACCTCTGAAATGACAGAATACGAGTGATGTGTAGACATGTAAATATCACGCAAAGCTGAGATGCCAGTTGGGTTGCAACAGAAAACGAACGCATTTGACATTTTGTTAGATTGTTGATATCGGCCCAAAGTTTCCTTGAGGGGGATAAGCCGATTGTAATTGTATCGGCAATTGTGAAATGGAAGTCATGTGATTTTTTCCCTGAAATTTACTGTCCAATTCAAAATATTGCTTGAGGGTATTAAAGAATTCTGTTCTGGAACACATTTATTAGATTGGGTATATGCAGCCCCTTGCGGGCCTACGGCCCACTGGGGTTCCTATAATGCCACAAGTGGGAAGGTGGTTTGCAGGTATTTTCTTTGTTTTACTGCTAGGCCATGACTCATTTGAAAGCCTTTCCCATACACAACTTTTAACCCAAATTTCTCTGAAATCTGAGAAGTAATTTTGAAGTTATAATGCAAACAGACATCAGAGTGCAGATGGAGATATATAGACGGACATATGGATAGACTTCAAATGCCAGTGACTGAACCAGAGGTGCTGACATAACAGTGTCAAGGATCAAGCTGTGTCAGATGAAAGACAGAATCTCTCACCTAATGGACCCTGCAACAAATCTCAGGGCAAAAACGTTTTTTTGTGTAAAATCTTTGAAGTGTTCACAAACCCATTTTAGAACTCAAAGCACCAGAGTAACTCTACAGGGTGATGTAATATTAAGAACAGCATGCTAAGCATGACATATGCACCCCACTTACCCCCCTCTGAAAATGCTAAGATGGACATATTTTCAACACAAGGCATACACACAAGGGGTTTATCATCTTTGTTTTGCAGTGGAGGGAAACCCAACCCAGCAAAAATTGTGAGATCAACATACACATGTTAACAATAGTTTGTGTCATTCAGATCATCTACATGTGAGATGTAAAATTATTGTCTTTGTTTTGCAGCAACATTAATCCCCTACCCCCTCCCAACACAGAAGTAACTGTAAAGACCAGAAACAATGATTGGACCATCAAAGAGAACAAAGACATAATGCCACATGTGGGGAGGTGATTTGAATGAATTGTTTTGGTTTTACTGCAGGGACGTGACTCATTTGAAAGCCTGTCCCATAAACAATTTTATTCCAAATTTTATTGAAATCTGATAACCCAAACCTGAAATATGAGGCAGACAGACAAAAAATTGGTATTTTACGAGACAAATAGCAAATTTTCAAAGTTAAAAAGTGGGATAAGTCTGAAAAGTGAAAATTATTAAATATGATTGAGATCCGATAATCCAAACCCGATATACGAGGCGAACCGACAAAAATAGGCTATTTTTGTATATTCAAAGGGCCATACTGCACAGAAAAAGTATTTTCAACAGCAAAACAGCTGTTACTCCATAAAGATCTTACATATATAATAGTGAGCATGTGTATGAAATTTCAAGTTATAATGTGGGCCAACATCTGAGTGAGGATGGACAGATGTATGCACAGATGCATGGACAGACACACCGACTCACGGATAGGTGCAATCCAGTATACCCCACTTTTTGAAACCAATGTACAGGTAAAATATTGTAAAGGTGGGTGACAGTTAAATGTTAAACTAGAAAAGATGTCTCCATGGAGTTAATGTTACAATGGGGATCCTTGTATGGTGCATCATAAGCCAAATCTTAGCAATTGTCTTGGCCTGTTTGATTCAAACCCTTCTACGGTTGATTGAAGATTCCTACTAATTAGTAAATATTTAATATAGTTATTTGAATTTTTTATCTTTAGCTCATACTAAGGGCTCCTACGGGTGAGGAGGTTTTATGTTTCTCATTGGAAACAGAAAACTGGGTTGTGCTACAGTTAAAACTAGAAGTCCTGTCATGAAATGCACACAAATAGCACGTTGATATGCGCGTTAATGTACGCGTTATAGCTCAAGTAAAGCTATCAAATTCTGTACATGATAACCCGGAGGTCCATTGGCAGAAACATTGCATGTGTTTGCTATGAGTAACCAGGAGACCTAGCCGTGCTTTGGATGCCATTCGATATGGCAATTGCGCGCAATCCCAACGCGCAATTAAGCCTAGATAAGCGCACTATTCGTGACAGGACTTCTAGTTTTAACTGTAATAATGTTTACCTTCTGCAAACAACACTAAATATTAAAACAGCAGAGCCCAAAAGCACTTGTTACCATCCTATGATGATAGCAAACGTAGTCCTTGAAGTTCTGTACAAAAAACTGATTGCGTCTAATTTCGGTATAAAATAGCTGGCAGCCATCTTGAATTTCAGACTGCACCCCAAAAGACTTGTTTTCATCCCAAGGTGATAACAAAAGTGCCCAAGAAGATTTGTGAAGATCGGTTCATAAATACAGCCTCTAGCCCGAGCCGTTGACATGTTCACTTACTGTGTACAAGTAGTGCTGAATAAATCAAAGTTCATCTAATTTGCATAATTTCTGCGCGAGAAGAAAACCTGTATTATATATGATGTATTCCATGTTACTAAACATTCAAATAAAAATTTATTCAAATCAGAACTTTCACACAGAAGTTCCGTACAAAAGACTGAATGCACTAATTTCAGTACAAAATGGCTGCTGGTGGCCATCTTGAATTTTGGGCCGTACCCACAAAAACTGGTTCACATCCAACGGTGATAACAAAGGTACCCAAGAAGTTTCGTAAAGATCGGTTCATAAAATCGGTCCTCTAGCCTGAGTCGTATTGAATTGTTGATGCTGGACAGACGTCCAGACAGATGACGGGCCATGACATAACCTCAAATTTGACTATGTCAAACAAAGTTGAGCTAAAAATGGGGAGTATCCAGAGTATCACAGGACAAAAAACTATTTGTAAAGGACTCCAACTTTCAAGGACAATCGGACAGCGTTGGCATTCACCACCATGCAGCTTTGAGGCTGCATTTTGAATTTCTGTGTTTGTTGTTCTTATGAAATATTATTTTATTATTATCAGTTATGGTACAAATATGCTACCGATAGCACACTTTCAGGAACCGCTGATGTCTGATGTCGACTTTGTGTCAGTGTGTGAGATGCACACATACTTTTGGGTTCTATACATCACATCCTTCATTTTGCTATATAATTTGTGTAAATTTATTTGGAATTTATAGAATTTCAGACATATAAATTTCATAGTATTGTTGTGCCTTAGTTATGGAGCTTAATAAGTAATGGACAATTTAGTTTGAAAAAAGGGGTTCATGAAGATTCAGCCACAGGAAGATTCAGCCCTCATACTTTTTCCGAGAATATTCGGTCTCAGTGGTGGTCGAATCTTATCTCCTCAGAGGTCAAATCTTCACAGAAAATGTTTTTCTTTAAATGTTCTATGCATTTTTCCTATAGTTTTCTTTAAGGATTTATGATTACTAATCATGACAAAATTGTGCAATAGCAAACAAACCTAAAGAAGCTGGCACAGAAAAAACTTCTCAAAACAAGCTGAGAGGTTTTCAGTTTGAATCCCACCTGTGGCAACTGTACTAAGGCATACTGCACATCAATGATGCACTTGTCTTCAACCAATGCTAACCCTGCATGCTTGTTTGGAGTTACTATGTTAAGGAGCCTGACAGTTGCTTGCCATTGCTTGGTGGTTCTCTCCAGGTACTCTGGGTTCCTCCCCAAATAAAACTGTCCAACATGAGGTGGCCCTGGCTCTAAAAAGTGTTGTTAAACCCCAATAAATAAAGAAATCAAATTTGCTGAATCCAAGACTATTGAATGATGGTTTTGATTGGGGTAGGGGAGGGGATGGTTTTGGTTATACAGTGGAGCCCACTTAGTTGGATATCTCTTAATTGTATATCCTTGTTAATTGAATATAATTTCCCAACACAAAACCATTTACCATGCCTCAAGTACAAATTTGATCTGTTAATTGAATATAGGTCATACACTAATCTCCTGTTAATTGAATAAAAAATCTTGTAACATGTCAAGAAATTACCCTGACTCTTCCCAGTTTTCCTTTGGTTGTATACCAATTTGGCCTCAGTACATCCAATACAAGCATTTAATCTGTTACATCTTGTTTGACAGAAATCATGAAGCTCTGTCAAACAAAATATAATAGAATAAATGCTAAGTTTATCTCTGGAATACAGGAAAGTGATACAATCCCTGTTAATTGAATACTCCTGTTAATTGAATAATTTCCATTGGCAAAGTGGCTTTTCAATTAACAGGGTTCCACTGTACAGCAAAAACAAATATCACAAACTAATAATGAAACTATAAACTTGAGAAATTTTTGATTGGTCATTCTACAACATGTTTTAGCTGGTACTATACAGTTTTGAAAGTTAAAGGGCTCAGTAGTAAGAGATGCAGCCAAAAGGTCCTCGATCAAATCCCACCTGCGGCAACCACTTTGTTTCCTTGGGCAATACACTTCATTCCCATTGCCCATGTGGTGGCATTATGTACCAAGGCATGCTGGATGTCAATCGTATACTTGTCTTCAACCAGTGCTAACCCAGCTTGAGTGCTGTTTCTACGTTAGTTGTTGGTCATTGCTCAGTGGTTCTCTCTGCCTTTTCCCACGTATAAAATTACCCAACATGAAGTGACCCCGGCTGTCGAAGTGTCATTAAACCCTAATAAATAAATCAATAAGAATCATGCACTCCTATTCTGGAGGACGGTTTGGGGCAAATTGTCAGAGGATGGTTTCGGTTAGATCAGTATCCAGTTTGGGTCAAATTTTAGGCCGAAGTGACTAGGGCCGAAATGACTTAAGGCCAAAGTGACCAGTGGCCAAAATGACTTGGGGTCGAAGTGACTGGAACCATTCTCACAGATGAGAGACGTTAATTATTACAGAACACATCGAATGTGAATTTACTCCAGAGATAATTGCTCGACGATATACATGTATATTAATATTTTTTTAAAATAAATATCGAGCAATATATCAAGAATTTCTGTTAGGAGTTAAAACGAATATCGTAGCTTATCTAAATATCCAAACAGATGTGTACTGCTTTTCTTTTGGACAAATCTTTTCTGGACCGAGTTTTCCCCGGGCCAAATCTTCCTCCAGTTCCCAAATAAAGATGACCTGCCATTTTCAATGCCGGTAAATATCCAAAAAGGTTATTATTTTCCATTTTTAGTGTTCAAAACTACGAAGCACTGTTCAGAAATACAGATGACACCAAAAATTAACACACTATTACTTTGTTTTGATTTCTAATGGGACTGAAAGCAACCTGTCAGTATCACGTTTTTTTTCAAATTACACCCATTTTGGCCGCTAACCAAATCAACCGCTGCAATTTTACCCAAGTCATCCGTTGCAATTTTACCTAACTCAACCGAAACTCGTCCGCTGGAGGAAAGTATTTAAGTATTGTATTTTGAATCATTTTTTATTTATTTATTTATATAATAATTTTATTGTATACTTTATTGTATATTATTACCAGTTTAGCGGGCGTTCTCTAGTATATTAACAGAGTTTAGTAGGGCTCTAAAACTCCGTAATTCCTGGTGTCATGTAACCGGAAGCGAGCGACGGGCCATTCATGAAAACAAAATTCATTAACAGCACGTCGTCATGTAATAATAGAAATAACACGATTTTGTCGGGCGTCCCAGTTTATTAACGGCCCTCGAGGAATGAATAACAGCCCTCTGGCTTATTAACATCCTTTGACTTAGTCTCGGGCCGGTAATAAACCCTTGGGCTGTTATTTATTCCTCTCGGGCCATTAATAAACTGTAACGCCCTCCAAACTCATGTTATTGTTATATTATCTATTGTAATATATCTTAATGTACCTGCTTGCATTCAAAGTTCATATACTTATACGAAATTCTGAAAACAGAAATGTCAGAACAAAATATACTACTCAGCCATCTAATTAATTTCGACACTGTTTAACGCGGCTCTGAATGCTGTTTATTTAATGGATTACCTACAATAATTATATAATTACAGCAAAAGTACTTAAAGTATGTATACGTTATATTAAGTTCCACAACATAATCTTATAATTTTGCAATTATTCATTGAAGGGCGCCATTGGCGCTTTACAGTGAATAATTGCAAAATTATTCAAATGTATTATAAGAATTAATTATATTAAGAAACGCATCAAAATTTATGTTATATTAAGTTCCGCAACATAATCTTATAATTTTGCAATTATTCATGGAAGAATGTCACCGTCGCTTTACAAGGAATAATCACAAAATTATTAGAAAATATATTACAGGAATTAATAATATTGAGAAACACATCAAAATTTGTTATAATTATATTAAGAAATGCATCAAAACTTGTTATATTAAGTTCCATAACATAATCTTATAATTTTACAATTATTCATTGAAAAATATTTCCTATGCCATGCTGTTATTATCTTGTGAATCTTAATTGTGCACTGAATAAATATCATTATTTCGTTTGATACTGAATAAATATCATTAATTTTATATTCCATGTTTTATGATATTCATACCCTTGGCGGACGAATTTTGTAAAATGGCAAGGCGACAAATTTGGGCAAAATTGCTAGCGGACGATTCGGTGCGTTGGCAGACAAAATGGGTAAAATTGTAAACGGACGTCTCGGTTTGTGGACAAAATGTCTGTATACCCTTTTTTGAACCAAACTTTTCCTTACTTTTACAACACCTTAACATTCGGATAATTCAAAAACTGCATTTCACGAGTTACATGTCAATGCATATCTGTATACAATCGCACCAATATAATAACAATTATCAATTATATTATTGGTTATATGTGCGTTTTTTTTCGATTAAGGTTATTACCGGCAGACAACCTGCAACAAAATCAGGAGAGTTCGATCTGAAATTATGAGATCATCAGCTGAGCATATTGACAAACCTCCAGAAGGACAGAATTTGAGTCATAATAATAATAACACTTTGGCCGGCCGCTGATCTGTCGGGGTTCTCATATAATGAGAAGGCCTTGTTTACCACTGAAGTGTAGATATGTACAGTACATGGAGGGTGGATTGTAACAAAATCACCCGTAGAGTGGGGCTATCACCCAAAGTATCACTTTCAAATTCTGCACATATGGACAAAAAACACAAACAATGTTTCAGCCAATTGACCTCCAGGTTTAACCCGGAGGTCCATTGGCTGGAACTTTGCTTGTGCATGTTTTGGTTTGCTACAAATCTGCAATTATTGCTTGGGTGGAATCACCATTCCATGGGTGATATAGTGATAATACACTCTCCACGTACTGTATATATCACGCAATTTAAACTTAGAGGCGAATGAGGTTGCAAGTTTATTCAGCCAAAGGATTCTCAGAGGGATAGGCCAATTGCAATTGAATGGCCAATTCGACACCGGAAGTTACATGATTTTTTCACTGAAATTTACTGTCCACTTCAAAAAATCACATTGACGGAATAGAGAATTCTGTTCTGGAACACACTTATCTGGCTGGGTATGTGGAACCCTTTGCGGGCCTACGGCCCGCTTGGGGTTCCTATTATATCTCGTTTGACAGAGATCATGAAGCTCCGTCAAGCAAAATATAATAGAATAAATGCTAAGTTTATCTCTGGAATACAGCAAAGTGATACAATCCCTGTTAATTGAATACTCCTGTTAATTGAATAATTTCCATTGGCAAAGTGGCTCTTCAATTAACAGGGTTCCACTGTACAGCAAAAACAAATATCACAAACTAATAATAAAACTATGAACTTGAGAAATCTTCAAGTGGTCATTCTACAACATGTTTTATTTAGCTGGTACTATACAGTTTTGAAGGTTAAAGGGCTCAGTAGTTAAAGGTGCAGGCTGCAAGCCAAAAGGTCCTTGACTGAATCCCACCTCTGGCAACCACTTTGTTTCCTTGGGCAATACACTTCATTCCCATTGCCCACGTGGTGGCATTGTTTACCAATGCATACTGCATGTCAATCGTACACCTGTCTTCAACAAATGCTAACCCAGTTTGTGTGCTGTTTGTATGTTAGTTGTTTGTCATTGCTCAGTGGTTCTCTCTGGCTTTTCCAACCTGTAAAACTGTCCAACCTGAAGGTACCCTGGCTGTCGATTGTCGAAGTGTCATTAAACCTCAATAAATAAATCATTAAGAATCATGCACTCCTATTCTGGAGGACAGTTAGGGGCAAATTTCCAGAGGATGGTTTGGGTTAGATTCAGTGGCGTAGATAAAGGGGGGGGGGGGGCCCACCAGAAGTTTTGTCGGAAATTTTTTGGGACCATTTTTAGGCGAATTTATGCCTAATAACATTAAAATGCTGGCTTTGGGGATAAAAACATGCCATTTTGGGTAAAAAAGACCAATTTTCAGTACATTTGCAGTAAACAACAGATTCTTTCTGTTTGTTTGGGTTTTTGTTGTTGTTACACTGTCGGAAACTTTTTGGTCTGTCGGAAAATTTTGGGCTTGCCCCTCCGCCAGCGAAAAGCTATCTACGCCACTGGTTATATTAGTAGCCAGTTTGGGTCAAATTGATGGAGGACAGTTTGGATGCAATTCTCATGAATTCCAGTCACTTTGGCCCCAAGTCATATCGGCTCCAGCCCCAATATACCAGGTTATTTCGGCCTCTATATTTTTAAATATCATCTGAATTTAAACAATTTTCTATTTAACTGTTTTTCAGCATTTATACCTCACAGGGCTTGAAATTTAGATTTGTTTGCACTTGTCCCATGGGACAACCGGAAAGCATATGTTGGTTGTCCCAAACCAAATCAGGTTGTCCAAGGTGTTCCTTGGAAAAGTTAAAAAATTTATAGTAATTTCTATATTTTTTATACTTACCAATGACCCAGACATAGCTGGTGCTAACTCTTAAAATATAGGGCCAAACACAAATTTTGCCCCCCCAATCCCCAAAATTTGCATCTAAAACCAAAGAAAACATGTCCTGAAAGGCCCTCCACACTTCGCCTCTACTGCGCATGCGCAGTGTCAAGGACGTTCCGAAATTGGCGCCATTAATCATTCTAATAACCAGTGCCTGGTAAGCGCTATGTACTCAGCGGGGAGGCAAGAGTTCCCAACTCCTGGGAGGGCCATCCCCGTCTGGGTCATTGGTAAGTATAAAAAATATAGAAATTACTATAAATTTTTTAACATTTTTATACTGTACCAATGACCCAGACATAGCTGAATAGTAAAAAGGCTGGAGGGCCAAGGACATAGAGCAAAATGGAATACGCTCAATAAAATAAAATAGAGTCATCCCCTGTAGGGAAGAAGAAGTAATAGGCCTTACATGTATCTTTCTTATTTATGATAAATTAGAAAGATACAACGCCTTCCAAAATTGAGCTTCATACATCCATGTACTCTATTAATATCCAATATAATCCTTATACTAATAATTTTTAAAGTAAGCCAATAAATAAAGTAAGTCTAGAGAATAGAGACTCTTATACTCCTAAAAGTGTCTGAGGATTGCATAATCATGTCCGTTGACATATGCAATATTCAAAAGCTATACTTTAAAAACTAAGACTTGAATGAATTTGAAAAACCTAAACTTCTCACTAAACAACCATCCCAATAACAGCTCAGAATTAGTAACTCCGGAGGAGGTATCCCCTTGTTTTCATAGTAAAACAGGTGACCCAAGGGAACACCCTCCCCCCCCCCCTTTTTCTTGCCCTGGGTCAAATAGCCCAGAGCGAAGAGGGCAGCAGAACGGAGACACTGCCGAAACAGACAGCCTACCTAGCTATAGTAGCAACTGTTAAGTGAATGACATTCTGAGCAGTAGATAATAGACCTAACAATAGAGGCCTCCAGAAATGGACTCGATATTTCTGAGATAAAAATTCATGAATGTGGATGGCTGAGCGCAATGAGCAGCCTTCAAAAATCTATAATAGCGACACTATTAATGTAAGCCCAAGAAGTAGAAGAACTCTTACTTCATGAGCCGAAATCTTAAGCACAACTGCTAAGTCAATGATCTACCATAAGCAGTACCGATAGTTAATAAAATCCATTAACAATAAAATGGGGCGTAACGTCCTTCTACTAGGCATCAAAGACAGAAGAAGCTTACACCCATAGTAATAAACAGATATCTGTTTATAAATACAAAAACTCTACCCGGAAAGAGTAAAGGCCTATGCCCATACGAAGACGGAAGGACCTTAAAAATAATAGGTTCCGGATAATAGGAGCCTAACTCTTATGCAAAAATCCAACCTAAATAGTAACGGAAGTAGTGATTCCGAAACTACGAAAGTGAAAATCATCCATCGATAGTGCATGAAACTCACTGACTCTACAGTAAAAGAGAAACCAACAGAATTACTGTCTAAAAGGTCAGAATTTGAAAACTACTGTTTCCAGAGGCTCAAATGATTACTTAGCTAAATAAGAACCGAAGTTAAAATCCATATAGGAATTTAATCTAAAGATTCTAAGTCTATTTATCAAAAAGTTACTAACTGACTTAGATAAAGAGACATAAGACTCAATTGTAAACTATCGTAGAGTGCATAGGTATGAGGTAACATAAACCTATAACCTTAATAATAACAGGCTGCAGTATATCTTGTGAAACAAGTATACTAAAAAATTGCAATGAGTAGTATGGAGGGATCAACAATATGAACATAATGATCCCTACACCAACGACGGAAGAGCCTCCACTTTAGCCGCATAGAATAGCGAAGAAGAGGATCTCCTATAGTAAGAAATCGCGTCCAAAACTCGTCCAGTACAGTGCTTACAATGCAATATGGACCACACAACGGAATACATGAAGGTTGCGACCTTGCGGGTTGTGATAAAGATGACACGATTTTCCCAGTGAAAAAAGACCCTCACATAGAGGAAGATTTCATGTTAAGACCCACAGTAGACAAGAGAGTAAATTACCCATGATCTCTGTGAAGATAGAGATGCTATCAACAGAAATGTATTGTGGTTGTTTATCTTAGCAATACCTGCTGAAACAACAGCGCCGGAGGATACGCGTATCCTATCATTCCGTCCTATAGATCAATAGAGCGTTAACAACATTAGCTCAGAGATCTGGACAAGCCAACACATACGTCTGCAATTGATTAGCAAGCTGTGTCGTAAATAAATCATCATTGGGCGCTCCCATAGATAGCAAATCTGATTGAATACTTGTTTGTTGAGAGTCCATTCTGACAGCAACAAGCGACCCGTAAGAGAACGGGAGTCCGGTAAAACAATCAGACGACCCGGAATATGACGGACCAAAACAGAACTTGGTGTACTATAACCAACAGACGGATTCTTTCCATTAAATTGAATAACGGAAACGAAAGAGTGCCTCCCTGGTTCCGGAGATACGCCACTACTGTCGAATTAAAGGACAGGATTTGGGCATGCGTTTCTGAATACTGTTCATGCAATGACATAAAGCAAGCCTAAAAAACATTATTCCGCGGAAGAAAACTGGTTGCTAAGAGACTGCGGAACCCAAAGACCCTGGCACTTCGAATCCGTAGGGATCAGTATTATATCCCAATCTGTTTGACTGGCAACCGTCATAACAGCCACACTCGGGTCCGGCAACTGCGGTGGCACTCTCTGAGTCAACCACCGAATGTTTGCCCCAGTCTGAATCTCTTGTAACACTAGATAGACAAGAGAACGTGTAAATCGAGCAATTCATGGATTGCTGAAAAGTTGCCGTCGAAGAGAAGCTCCTCCGAGAACGAAGCGACTCTGAGAGAGTTCTTAACCTTACTATCCACGCGTGTGGATGTAGCTAGGGCTGCATCACGTCTAACCAACTCCAATCAGCCACTGAAGGGCGGAGTTATACGTGAACAAACTACTGCCCTCAAAAGAAATACATTAAGAATAATATCCCGTAAATCTTTTCTTGAAGACGTAATGATAACGCCTCAGTAAGGCGGATTACGTATGATAAAGCGTCTAAGTTAAGTCTACTATACATCATGTCGTTTCCAACATTGAAGTTGGAAAAGACATAAACGGCGAAAAAGAATATATCCAGTCTTTAACCACACCGTCTAGACGCATATGAACTCTCGGTATGCCCTGCTCTGCCAAAATAACTATTCGTATAAATGATAAAATGGCAGAAATGAGCAACGCGGACAAGAAACTAAACTACCATGCTTGGAAGCAGGCTTGTATATATATATATATAGCGTCGAAAATAAAACACATGTTGTAATGACAATATTGGACTGCGTCGGTAAGTCAGGGACAATGTCCCTGAACCGATCGAAAAATCCGAGTCCAATGACGCTATAAGTCTCTTATCCAAGATCGCAGCAATGAAGTCCGAAATAACAATCACTGGAAGATAATGCCAGAAGATATGAAAGGCAGCTTCCGATACTACTAAAGGGAAAACTCGAAATCTTTCGAATCCCTTTCGCCATCCTGTCGGACCCTATAAAGCGTTCGGTCGTCCGTACCTGATGCAACCGCGGACCGCACCGACCCAGCGCCGTCGGATAATTCCTGATTCGACCGAGAAACTGTCAATTACTGGGATGCTGCGAAACAACTGTGCTAACTCGGATAGCACGTCCGTCACTGAGGCCTGAGGAGAAGCGGTCTTACGATGCATTGCCGCTGGAAGCTCCGTGATCGTTACCCCGTGCATACTACCAATATGCGAGCGAATGGAGTGTATAGGCCTCGTGTCCCTTGGCTACCGGATGGCGCGACCTATTCGCCGTGGAATCACTGAATGACGAAACTGATCGGATACTCGAGGTCACGTAGCCAATGTGCGGTCGTGTGCCCTGCTGTGAGGATGAGGAAGCATTAAGGACAGTCTCTCGGACTGTCAATATAACGGAGCGTCCCGACCGACGGACATATGCTCCGAATGTAAAATATCTGAACCACAACATGCGGTCCCCTATGTTGTTGGACGAGAGAGGGACCTCTCTCGCTCACAGCCCGGACGGACCTGGACAAGCCAGGAACCGGACTAACAGGCTTCCTCCGATCTGTCCTCAATCTGCCATCACTGGATGAGTACTAAAGTAATTAAAGTGCTCGCATCACCCAAATCTCCTTCCTAGACCGCAACGGACGAACTCGGCAGCCGAACCATTCGATGAATGTACGCTACACCGGGTGAGCTAGCGAATGTCACTCCGTAGGCGATAGACATATTCCATGAGCACTTATTGCCGCTAGCTCTTCATTAACTATGACGACAGAGTCACACTTTTGAAAGACATCTCCGTAACTTTGCGAACAAGAAACCAGAAATGCTTGGTTATAGCAAGCATAAAATAATAATATATAAAGCGTCGTTCAATAATTCGAAAGTTTGTGTGACATTATTGGACTATGTCGGAACTGAGGGACGATGTCCCTGAACCGAACCAAAAATTTCTAAGTCCACCGACGCTATCAGTTTCTTATCCGGCATCGCAGCATCTGGTCCGACGAAAGAAGCTGTAGAAGACCAAGTCAGATGACATACACAACAGCATATGTTGTTCCGAAAGGGAAGGCTCGAAATCCTCCAAATCCCTTTCGGTATCCCGTCGGACCGGATGAAACTTTCGGATGTCCGTACCCGCTTCCGCGGAGCGTCCCGACATGGCATCGTCGGATAAAAAATATGCGACAGATTCAGTTGATGCTGGGATGCTGCGATAAACTGTGCTATTTAGGAAAGCACGTCCGTTCCCGAGGCCTGTGCAGTAGCGGTCTTACGATGCATTGCCGCCGGAAGCTCCGTGTACGTTGACTCCCGCACACTTCCTATGCGAACGTCCGGAGTCTGCAGGCCTCGTGTCCCTGGCTACCGGATGGTGTGACCTGGTTGCCGAAGAATCCTTGATCGGCGAAGCTGGTAATATATCGGCGGTCACGCAGCCAAGGTGCGGTCGTGTGCGCTGACGAGAATAGGAAGCCTTAGCAGTCTCCGCGGACTGCCTATACAACGGAGCGTCCCGAGCGACGGACGTATGCTCCGCTTGCGACACATTTTGTACCACAACATCTGGGGCCAGATGTTGTTGAACGAGAGAGGGGCCTCTCTCGCTTGCCGTCCGGATGGACCGGAAGGAGCTATGAACCGGACTAAAAGGCTTCCTCCGTTCTCCCTCCGATCCGCCGTCACTGGGTGTGCATTAGGTTGATTTATAGTGCTCGCATCACTCCAAAATTCCTTCTAGACCGCAACGGACGAACCCGGCTGCCGAACCATTCGGTGAATGGACGCTACACCGGGCGAGCTAGCGGACGTCAAAGGCCGTCGAACCTACTAGGGTCCTCTTAGGCAATTGGCGTATTTACATGAGCACTTTTCCGCTAGCCCTTCATTAATTGTGAGACGGAGGCACACTGTTGGAAGACATCACAGATACATCACCCTAATCTTGATCGTCTGAAATAGAAATTGATAAAGTAGAGTGACCCTGCGGGGAAAGGACCGGAGTGTCCAATTCCCCAATAACATACCGTGACATACGCTTCCCATATTGTCATCGAAATCATACGATACAGAACAGGAGTTAATGCGAGTACACTGACCACATATAGAATGATTATAAAGTCAGAGGAAGACTTCCTCTTAATACAATTGATCAATATCCTTTCAATGTGAAAAGAAAACAAGTCCTGGTACTCGCACTAACCCCTGGCAATCAAAATACATAATAATAATATGATCCATTAATATAGAAAAAATAATTGAAATCAAAATATTTTGAAAAAATATTTTTTCAGAACAGCCCAAGTTTCTGAAAAGTAACGTTGAGCCCCAATGGATCCCAAGCCTAAGTGTGGACAAAAATTTTAAAAATATTTTAAACAATTTATTCAACACTTACGAACAATAATAATGTATCTAGTTATGATTAAAATAACATCAAGATATTATTTTCCAGAAATCCCCCCCTCACACAGAGGGCTGTTGCAAATGTAAACAATGAGTGTAAAAACACTAAAATAAGACTCCAGGCACCCAGGCCCGAAATCAGTTACCAAAAATACACTATCTGATGCAAAACAGAGACTTCCAGGGAAGAAACTGCAGAACATCAGATGGTAAATGCAGAACACAACGCCTAACCACCCGTAGGTGAAGACGTAAACATGGGGAAAAGTACAGAATTCATTCTGTTATTCAGCTAAAACTCCCAAGAAAATTTAGTAATAATAATTACAAAAACTATGCCAAAAGCATGGGAGAATAGCAAGGGGGGACTTAAAGGACAGGGAGAGAGGAAAACACTTAAAAAACAGTGTAACTAAATAATCAGAATGACAACAAAATGGCTGCTGCCTCGAAAATAGGTAACTTAACATAATTTCATTAAAAATTTTTAAGTTACAGCCCTGATAATATTCTGTCACACATTTTTCCTCTCCTCCTTCTCTATCCTCCTTAGAATCACCATTTCACTAATATTTATGTGTCTGGCATCATTTAAACTGAGATTTACAAGCACAAAGATCAGTCAGATGTTAACTGATGAAGGGCCAAACTTAGAATGATTAATGGCGCCAATTTCGGAACGTCCTTGACACTGCGCATGCGCAGTAGAGGCGAAGTGTGGAGGGCCTTTCAGGACATGTTTTCTTTGGTTTTAGATGCAAATTTTGGGGATTGGGGGGCAAAATTTGTGTTTGGCCCTATATTTTAAGAGTTAGCACCAGCTATGTCTGGGTCATTGGTACAGTATAAAAATATTAGTTTTTGAATTTCTTTTACAGTAATAACAAACCAACTACTTGAATAATACACTTTTATTTAAAGGCTTAAGCAATACTACAAATGAAGGTTTTCAAACGTTTATACACTCAAAGACAAGTATTCTCGATCTGTTAGGCCTCGTTTTTTTATTTTTCACCCGATTGATCATTACTGACATTAGCTTCTCGACGCTTGTCACTATGGCTGAATCCAAAATTTAATAGCGACATTGCAGGCTTGGACATCGAAGACCAGTTGTAACTTCTAGTAGTAACCCAGCTCAACTGACTGCTAACCCCCCCAAACCCATGGTACCCACATTTTTTTCGGTGCGCTGTCAACAAACACTGAATGTGGACCAGTCATTTTAATTAGGTCATATTTTTACCTCCGTATCCGAAACAAACTATTCATATAAGACTACCTACATTTTTGAACTTACCACACAGCAGATTCCTCGCATCACCTTCTATTTAAATTCGCCCGTTAGTAATTCAATTTAAAGCCACCCTTTCGAAAAGAAACCAAAAACAATTTTATTCCGCAAATGCACACATTGTTTTCATTGGAAACATGTTTACTTTAAAAGTAGAGACTATGCGCTTGCGCTATAATCTTGTCATCCGGCCCAGATATCTCGTAATTATGAAGAGCCAATGAGATTATGTGAATTATTTGGTGCATGAAAAAACGTGGATTTTACGTGATGATAAAAATAAACTGCTGAGAGGTGATTGTTTCAGTTACGCATTTTGAAGGCTTTCTTGTAAATAATTGTGTCAATTTAATGATATTGGGACCTGTCTTTTGAAGCAAAAACTTGTTGAAACACGCAATTTTTGCACTCCCTGACATAAAATCTTGTTGTCCCAGGGACAAGCGCTGATGGACTGGCTGGTTGTCCCAAACGAAAATTGGTTGTCCGGGACAAGCGGACAACCGTTTATTTCGAGCCCTGCCTCAAATAGATATCCAGGTATACATATGATATATGGTATTTCTTCATGCCTAGTAGATTTTCTTTCATGATGAATAAATAAATGAAAAGTTTCAGCACGACGAAAGTGTGCATGGACGATGTGGGATTTGAAATCCCTGGCGACCTGAATAATTTTATTTGCTTATGAATCCACGCGAGTCGGAAGTGAGGGTCAGTAATGTTATTTGGATTGAGTGTGCACATTGGAAGTGGGGTACTGGGGTCAGACCCCCGTGGACCTCGAACTGGAAGGTGACTAGGAATTGCGCATAACTACAACAATTCTGATCTGTGTTTTAGAAAATGTGAACATATTTATGGTAGTATTGAAATCGCAGTTTGGTGGTTGTTTTAGAAAAAAGAAAGGAAAAAGAAACCCTGTGAACCTCGAACTGGAAGGTGACTAAGAATTGTTCATAACTATATGAATGAATGAAATGACTGCATATACTTTGTGAAATTTCAAAGTAAACAAATTTCTCTTACTTATATAGATAGCATCTTAAATGTATGTAAAATTGAACACATGGATAATTTTTAATGTCACGTAAAACTTTTCTGCACACTGTGTAAATACAAATATCTGAACATTACTTAATAAAGGTAATTACCCATCACTTCTAAATATGAACGATGCACTGATCTTTGTAGATCTCTACACTCAAAATGGTGCCGAAATGACCAAGGGGCCGAAGTGACTGGGGCCGAAGTGACTAGGGCTGAAATGACTTTGGCCGATGTGACCAGTGGCCAAAATGACTTGGGGCCAAAGTGACTGGATACCATTCTCACAGATGAGAGACGTTAATTATTACAGAACACATCGAATGTGAATTTACAGCAGAGATAATTGCTCGATGATATACATGTATACTAATACTTTTTTTTCAATAAATATCGATCAATATATTAATACTTTTTTTAAGAATTATTTTTTAGAAGTTGAAACAAATATCGTAGCGTATCTAAAATATCCTAACAGATGTGTACTGCTTTTCTTTTGGACGAATCTTCCCTGGGTCGAGTTTTCCCCGGGCCAAATCTTTCACCAGTTCACGAATAAAGATAACATGCCATTTTCAATGGAGGTTAAATATCCAAAAAGGTTATTATTTTCCATTTTTTAGTGTTCAAAACTACGAAGCACTGTTCAGAAACACAGATGGCACCAAAAAGTAACACATTATTACTTTGTTTTAATTTCTAACGGGACTGAAAGCAACCTGTCAGTATCACTTTTTTGAATTACACCCATTTCGTCCGCTAACCAAATCGTCCGCTGCAATTTTACCCAACTCGTCCGCTGGGGGAAAGTATTGAAGTATTGTGTTTTGAATCATTTTTTATTTATTTATATATATAAGAATTTTATTGTATACTTTATTGTATATTATCTATTGTAATATATCTTAATGTACCTCATTGCATTAAAATTTCATATACTTATATACGAAATTCTGAAAGCAGAAATATCAGAACAAAATAAACTACTCAACCATCTAATTAATTTTGATACTGTTTAACGCGGCTCTGAAGACTGTTTATTCAATGGATTACCAAAAATAATTATATTATTACAGCAAAAGTTCTTAAAGTATATGTATGTTATATTAAGTTCCACAACATAATCTTATAATTTTGCAATTATTCATTGAAGCGCGCACTGGCGCTTTACAGTGAATAATTGCAAAATTATTAGCAAATGTATAAGAATTAATTATATTAAGAAACACATCAAAATTTATGTTATATCAAGTTCCACAACATAATCTTATAATTTTGCAATTATTCTTGGAAGAGTGTCACTGGTGCTTTACAATGAATAATCGCGAAATTATTAGCAAATGTATTACAGGAATTAATTATATTGAGAAACGCATCAAAACTTGTTATAATTATATTAAGCAATGCATTAAAACATCTTATATTAAGTTCCGTAACATAATCTTTAATTTCGCAATTATTCATTGAAAAATATTTCCTATGCTATGCTGTTATTATCTTGTGAATCGTGTGTACTAAATAAATATCATTATTTCGTTTGAATCTGAGTACATACATGTATCATTAATTTTATATTCCATGTTTTAATGATATTCAAACCCTCTGCGGACAATTTTCGTAAAATTGCAAGCCGACGAATTGGGAAAAATTCGGTGCGCTGGCGAACTCAATGGGTAAAATTGTAAGCGGACGACTCGGCTTGCGGACAAAACGGCCGTATACACTTTTTTAAAGCAAACTTTTCCTTACTTTTACTCTACAACACCTTAACATTCGGATAATTCAAAAACTGCGTTTCTATTCATCTTGATACTTCATGAGATAAGTGTCAATACATATCTGTATACAATCGCACCAATATAACAACAATTATCAGTTATATTATCGCTTATATGTGCGTTTTTTCGATCAAGGCGATCACCGGCAGACAAGTTGCAACGAAATCAGGAGAGTTCGATCTAAAATAACGAGATCATCAGCTGAGCATATTGATAAACCTCCAGAAAGGCAGAATTCGAGTAATAATAACAGCACTTTGACTGGTCGCTGATTTGTCGTGGTTCTCAGATGAGAAGGCCTTGGTTACCCCTGAAGTGCGGATATGTAAAAATCACGCAAAGCTTTGAGGCGAATTAGGTTGAAAGTGCAGCAAAAAAGATCGAATAGTCAGCCAAGGAATTCCCATGCAGAGGGATAGGCCGATTGCAATTGAATGGGCAATTCGATACCGGAAATTACGTGATTTTTTCACTGAAATTTACTGTCCACTTCAAAAATCACAGTGACGGCTATAGAGAATTCTGTTCTGGAACACATTTATCTGACTGGGTATGTGGCCCGCTTGGGGTTCCTAATATGACAATACACAAGGCGTAAGAAGGAACCCCAAAGTATCCAACGTATTGAAATATTTCATTCCGCAACCATTACTCCAAAAACATTTTGGTTTATTCAGTCGAATTCCTGCAATTGTTTAATTTCAGCCAAACAAGAATACGTACGTTTCACAGTACTAAATATTTTCCCATAGGCGACCATTATAACGTTCAGGCGAAAAAAAATATAGCATTCAAATATTTTTTGTCAACTATAGCCCTTCAGACAACCTTTTAATGATTTTTAAACAGGGGCATGCAACAAATAAAAGAAAAACTAACAGAAAGGGAAGTGCTGGTCACATGTTCATATTTCTCAGGGAATTCCCAAACAAAACACACCAATAGTCAAACAAATTTTTAGGTTCTAAAAGTCCTCAAATCATCCTCTTTATTCATCTGGAACATTCAAAAGTAATGCAAAATGTCAGAAGACTTCTTCAAATGTTTATTGAAACAATATATTTCCCCAAGACTGCTTAGTTTTGGGAATTACATAATTTCCGAGCGCAACTTTTCGAGGCATGTAAATCTAATTAAAATATTTACAACAGTTATACCTATGAGCAAACCCAACCCTACCAAAGTTACAGTTACCTCTTTCATGTGATGAAAGAGTCATTTCTGCAATAGAATTCAACTTTTGGCTTCTGTCTAGTCCAAAGCATGGAAAATTTGTTCTTTTGAAGAGAACTGTCCAATCTGTGTCAAATAGGCTTAAAAACTGTTATTGCCTCCGACAGAATTTCTACTCTGTTACCCAATAAGTTGGGAGGGATAAGAATTCACAGCTTTCTTTGAAACTACCCAAATCCCAAAATAAAACTAAAATCTGCATCAGCACACAAAACCTTTTTCACAAAATCTGTTTTAATTAATCATACAGCAAGATAAATAGGGCCCCACCACCATGAAACAATATGTCAGTTTTCAAAATTGGGGTTGTGCAGGGCTTATAGTTCCTCTAAATTTGGGAGAATCCATTTGGATTCTTGCGGAAATCGTTCCGAGAATTCAGACCTGCTATGGGCCAGGATCCTATTAGGTCAGTATGATTGAACCCCTGTTGCATACTGTTAATACATGTTAACCCTTTACCCAATACAGCTTTTTTAATTTTTACAACACCAACTACTGATTTTTACCCCCCCTCCCCCCAGGGCCCTTAATCGCTCACCTGACGAGGTGGTTCAGAGAAGTATTTTGGGTCAGATTCAGTTAGTCAAGGTTCATTGACACTACATAGGAATAATGTTATGAAATTATTCATAATTCTATTGTCCATGTTAGATGATTATTAGCATAGGTCTTCCTGATTGCTTCCAATTCTGACAGCTGTAGACAAGTACTGCCAAACTTCCAAGGATTGTTGTGTCACTGCACTTTGAAAAGCAAATTTTATGGAAAAGCTCTAAGGAATGGATTTGAACATTTATGAACAACCTCGAACCTAACCCACCCCTGCCCAAATATAAAGCCACAGACCTGAAATGAACAAACTCAAATCTGCCCCCCCTTCCTGCGATACCAAATATGAAAGGGTTCTGACTGGCAGGAACCAAACTGGAACAAATTTACATCTGACCTCCCCAGAGATGTTGTACACCAAATATTAAAGCATCAAACTAGTGGGTCTGAAGAAAAAGATTTTTAAAGAAATTTTCTCATGTTGCTTTGAGTTAATTTGCGCTCCCATAATGAGCCCATATATTAACCCATAGATTTGGCTTGAACAAACATGAATCTGACCCCCTTAGAGATGCTGTAAGCCAAATACGAAAGGATTCTGACTGGTGGATCTGAAAAAAACGAGTTTTAAAGAAATTTCCTCATACTGCACTGAGTTAAACTTTGGGCTTCAATAGATAGACCAAATATTAACCCAGAGACCCAATTCAAACAAACTTCAATCTACCCTCCCCCTGCCCCCCACCCCACTAGAAATGTTGCATTCCAAATATGAAAGCATTCTGACTGGTGGATCTGAAGGAGGTTTTCAAAGAAATTTCCTCATGTTGCACTGTTGATATTTGGGTGCCCATAGGGAGCCCAAATATCAACTCAGGGACTTGATTTGAACAAACCTGAACCTATCCCTCCCACCCCTAGAGATGCTGTATACCAAGTATCAAAAGATTCTTATACATGGTTCCGGAGAAGATTTTTTTTCAATTTTGGAAAACAATTTATGCATGCTATCAGAGAAATGCTTGGGGCCCCCTGTGGGTGTGGCAACGTTATTTGAACAAACTGGAATTCATATATGATAAGGAACATGAATATCAAATTTGGTTCAATTCGGCTCAGTTGTTTATGAGGAGAGGTTAGTAATGTAAAGTTCACGCCGGACAGGATGGACTGATGGTGGACAGACAGAAAGTCATCATTTAAGCGCCCCCTGACTTACAGTCAGGTGAGCTAAAAATAAACAATATTCATCAAGCGTAATAATTATGGATGTTACTAGAACCGGCTGATGAGAGCCGGTTCCAATGACAGCCATATTTGTACAAATTTTATTGCCAGTGTCACAATATTTCAGGTCATGTTAGTGTTGTATTGGTTAATTTGCTGCCTTTGTGTTAGGTAAAGGGTTAAACTGACTCAGTTCTTTTCATGTGAATCCTATCAGCAATGTTACGAGAAGCTACATGGTTTCTCACTGGTTTTGTTGCACGGATCTCTACGGGAATCGATTTTCAGATTCTTATAAGCCCTGGCTGAGGCTATATAATCCACCAATATCAATAGAAAGTGCCATTTTATCTCAACAAATGATGTCAAATATTCTTTTACCTAGTGATGAGGTAAATTATAGCCCTGGATGTACCCCCCCCCCCCACCTGCCCCCAAGCTCTCAGTATGCATTTTTTTCCTAAAACAAGAGATCCCAGGGGGCCTGAGGGCGCCCACCTGTACATGGTAACCTAAATATCAACCCAGAGAACTGATTTCAACAAGTTGCATCTACTCCTCCTAAGAAAGGTTATACCAAATATCCAAAGATTCTGACAAGTGGATCTAAAAAAAAAAAGATTTTTAAAGAATATTCCTCATATTGAACCGAGTTATAATTTGGGCTCCCACAGGGAACCCATATATGAACCCAGGGACTTGGCTTTAACAAACTTGAATCTCACCCCCCCCCCCCCCCCCTAAGGATGC
Source organism: Pictodentalium vernedei (assembly GCA_031216915.1). Lineage (NCBI taxonomy): Eukaryota > Metazoa > Mollusca > Scaphopoda > Dentaliida > Dentaliidae > Pictodentalium > Pictodentalium vernedei. The sequence goes on along the minus strand of CM062297.1, from coordinate 507,087,722 downwards.
CACACACCAAATATCAAAACATTTCAACTGCTGGATCTGAAGAAGAAGATTTTTAAAGAAAATTCCTCATTTTGAACTAAGTTACAATTCGAGCTCCCACAGTGACCCCAAACATGGACCTAGGGACATGGCTTGAACAAACTTGAATCTAGCCTCCTAAGGATGCTGCATAAAAAATATCAAAAGCATTCATCTGCTGGACCTGAAGAAGATTTTTTAAAAAAATTCCTCATTTAGAACCAAGTTACAATTCAAGCTCCCACAGTGAGCCCAAATATGGACCTAGGGACATGGCTTTAACAAACTTGAATCTCACCCCCCAAGGATGCCGCACACCAAATATCAAAACATTCCAACTGCTGGATCTGAAGAAGAAGATTTTTAAAGAAAATTCCTCATTTTGAACTAAGTTACAATTCGAGCTCCCACAGTGAGCCCAAACATGGACCTAGGGACATGACTTGAACAAACTTGAATCTTGCCTCCTAAGTATGCTGCATAAAAAATATCAAAAGCATTCATCTGCTGGATCTGAAGAAGATTTTTTAAGAAAATTCCTCATTTCGAACTAAGTTACAATTCAAGCTCCCACAGTGAGTCCAAATATGGACCTAGGGACATGGCTTGAACAAACTTGAATCTCACCTCCCCCCCCCCCCCCCCGAAGAATGCTGCATACCAAATATTAAAACATTCTGACTGCTGGATCTAAAGAAGAAGATTTTTAAAGAAAATTCCTCATTTTGAACTACATGTAAGTTATCATTCGGGCTCCCACAGTGAGCCCAAATATGGACCTAGGGACATAGCTTGAACAAACTTGAATCTCACCCCCCCCCTAAGGATGCTGCATACCAAATATCGAAACTTTCCGACTGCTGGATCTGAAGAAGATTTTTAAAGAAAATTCCTCATTCTGAACTAAGTTATAATTCGGGTTACCACAGTGAGCCCAAATATGAACCCAGGGACTTGGCTTGAACAACTTGAATCTCACCCCCTAAGCATGCTGCATACCCAATATCAAAAGATTCTGCTGCTGGATCTTGAGAAGAAGATTTTCAAAGAAATTTGCCTGAAATGCACTAAGTTCAAATTTGGGCTCCTATACTGAGCCCAAATATGAACCCAGGGGGCTGATTTAAACAAACTTGAATCAGATCCACCCCACAATGTTGCATATCAAATATCAAAAGATTCTGCCTGCTGGATCTGGAGAAAAGTTTTTTTAAGAAATTTGCCTGAAATGCACTAAGTTCGAATTCGGGCTTCTATAGTGAGCCCAAATATGAATCCAGGGGGCTTATTTGAACAAACTTGAATCAGATCCACCCCACAATGTCGCATACCAAATATCAAAAGATTCTGCCTGCTGGATCTGGAGAAGAATATTTTTAAAGAAATTTGCCTGAAATGCTTCTATAGTGAGCCCAAATATGAATCCAGGGGGCCGATTTGAACAAACTTGAATCAGATCCACCCCACAATGTTGCATACCAAATATCAGAAGATTCTGCCAGCTGAATCTGGTGAAGAAGATTTTTTAAGAAATTTGCCTGAAATGCACTAAGTTCGGATTCGGGCTTCTATAGTGAGCCCAAATATGAATCCAGGGGGCTGATTTGAACAAACTTGAATCAGATCCACCCCACAATGTCGCATACCAAATATCAAAAGATTCTGCCTGCTGGATCTGGAGAAGAATATTTTTAAAGAAATTTGCCTGAAATGCTTCTATAGTGAGCCCAAATATGAATCCAGGGGGCCGATTTGAACAAACTTGGATCAGATCCACCCCACAATGTTGCATACCAAATATCAGAAGATTCTGCCAGCTGAATCTGGTGAAGAAGATTTTTTAAGAAATTTGCCTGAAATGCACTAAGTTTGAATTCGGGCTCCTATACTGAGCCCAAATATAAACCCAGGGGGGCGGATTTGAACAAACTCGAATCAGATCCACCCTACAATGTTGCATACCATATATCGAAAGATTCTGCCTGCTGGATCTAGAGAAGAAGATTTTTTAATGTTTTTCCCATTGCCTACAGTGTAAAAAAGTGTTTTCAAAGTCCCGAAACTGTACCCTATGATAAAACTGATGGCAATTTTTTGGACCAATTCTTTCTGTTGGTCATAAGGAAGCTTCACACCAAATAAAAATTCTCAGTGACGTGGACTTTTGGAGATATGGCGTTTTACTTTTTTCGATTTTTAGCACCTGTGGTTTCCATGGGGTTACAGAAAAAGAAAATTTGGCATAAATTAGGTACTTATGACCCAATAAGCCCTCACATAAAATTTGATTCAAATCAGCCTCTCGGTTCGGAAAATAGAAATTTTGGGCGGGGCCAAAAATTTTGCCCCTCCCATAACGACGCCAAATATAGCCCATCAAACTTCGCTTAAAGAAATCCAAGTCTACACCTTAAAAGGAAGCTGCATACCATATATCAAGTCTCTGCTACTGCTGGTTGATGAGAAGATTTTGGTGCCCCTTGGGGGCATGGCACCACCCAGGAGAAGGGGGCAACTTCATTTGAACAAATCTGAATTGGCATTAGGTAATAAACATTTACCCAACATTTGAATAATGTAAAGTTAACGCCGGACGGACGGCGGACAGAATGTGATCAGTAAAGCTCCCACTGAGCTTTGCTCAGGTGAGCTAAAAAACTTTATTAATTTATAAATAAATTGATGGTGACATGAATTTCCCATTATTTTTTAATCACATTCTTGCTTCTGAACACATTTCACATTGTGTTTGATATTCTGCAATCTTTGTAAGAAAAAGCCTAAGTTTTCTCAGTTAAGGCACCTCGAGTCATAAAACAGTGATTTTTTCCAACAAAATGACCAGTACCTGCTACTGTGGTGTCCCATGACACTGTTAAAATTCCTAAAATCATCAAATATTGATTCATTAGTGCTGTGCTTGTGCTGCAAATATCCACAAGTGCACTTTCACTATTTTGGTTTTAATCCCCACAGGCATGCATTCTGTCAAAAGGAGTGAAATTGTAGAAAATATGTTCACAAAGAGGACAAGTTACAGTACAGTTGCCGTGGACGGGTTGTAATACACGCGTGGACAGTGATGTCCACTCATGCATTTACCAGTCAATAAAAATCATCATCTACAAAATTTTAATTGATGAAGCATCGGTTTGTACCTGGTGCTTCATTATTTAAATGTTTGATGATTATACCTATAGTTAGTGTTTGGCATCAAATATTATTGTATGAATTTGTATCCGTGGAAATATTGCCCATCCATGGAAAGTGAGCAGTACACTGCCACTGTACTGTATTTGTTTCAAGTATATAATATACTCTTTTATGTTTAATATACTTGTGATAGGCTAGGTCCAAAGTACTCAGTACTCGTAGTACTCGAGCACCACTTTTTTGATAAAATACTCAATACTTGCCAGCCCAGATTTTTGTATGTGTGTGTGTGTGTGTGTGTGTGTGTGTGTGTGTGTGTGTGTGTGTGTGTGTGTGTGTGTGTGTGTGTGTGTGTGTGTTTGTGTGTGTGTGTGGGGGGGGGGGGAGGTTGGAGGGTGAAAGATAGTTGCAAATTATTTAAAATGTTGACCCAGGCAAATGAAAAGCAAAGAAACATTTCATCCGAAGGACAGACAGACAGACATGCAGTAACAAATTTGGGAAGCCTAAATAAAAGTAGTGACTAACTTAAAATGAAAAATATAGATAGAAGAGCCAGGGCAATGTTGTCAAACAGAAAACAAACAAGAGCCCCCAGATGGCCTGATGGCATTCACCTGACATGGTAGCCTAAATATCAACCCAGGGAATTTATTTGAACATTTAGTTGCATCTGCCCCTCAAAAGAAAAGCTTATACAAAATATCCAAAGATTCTGACCGGTGGACCTCAAAAAAAGGATTTTTAAAGAATATTCCTCATATTGAACTAAGTTATAATTCAGGCTCCCACAGAGAGCCCAAATATGAACCCAAGGACTTGGCTTGAACAAATTTGAATCTCACATCCCTAAGGATGCTTCTATATACTAATATCAAAAGATTCTGACTACTGGATTTTAAAGAATATTCCTCTTATTGAACTAAGTTGTAATTTGGACTCCCACAGGGAGCCCAAATATGAACCCGGGGACTTGGCTCAAACAAACTTGAATCTCACCCCTCTAAGGATGCAGCATCCCAAATATCAAAAAATATTCTGAAGAGTGGATCAGAAGAAGATTTTTAAAAAATATTCCTCATATTGCACTAATCTAATCATAGAGAGCCCAAATATGGACCCAGGTATTTGATTTCAACAAACATGTGAATAAATCTTCCAAAGATGTTATATGCAAAATATGAAAGCCTTTGGAGCAGTGGTATGGGAGAAGAAGATTCTTTAATGTTTTTCCCATTACTAAAATGATGACTCCGCATAAGTCCTGGAAAACTTCCCTATGATAAAACTGATGGCAATTTTTTTTTTTGACCATTCTTTTCGGCTGTTCGTAAGGAAGCGTCACACAAAATAAAAATTCTCTGTGCCATGTAGTTTTGAAGATATGGGCGTTTTAATTTTTTTCTATATTTAGATCCTGCAGTTCCCACAGGGCCACAGGAAAATGTTTTGGCATAAATTAGGTACTTACGACCCAATAAGCCCATCGTATCAAATTTGCTTCAAATCAGCCTCTCAATTTGGAAAATAGAAATTTTGGTACAATTCGGGCTCCTACAGGAAGACCAAATATGAACCCAGGGACTTGGCTTTAACAAACTTATATCTCACCTCCCTAAGGATACTGTATATATCAAAACATTCTGACTGCTGAATGTGAAGAATACTTTTGAAGAATATTCCTCATTTTGAACTAAGTTATAATTCAGGCTCCCACAGTGAACCCAAATATGAACCCAGGGACTTGGCGTAAACAAACTTGAATCTCCCACAGTGAGCCCAAATATGAACCCAGGGACTTGGCGTAAACAAACTTGAATCTCACACTGGCTCACACCGATTAATCGACTAACCAATGATCAATATCTTGATTGATAAAAAAAAGTAATTGATCGGTTAACCGTTACTTTTGAAGTACGGTACTATATGGCAGGGTATTTGATGGCTGGATTCACATCACAAAATGCTATACAAAAATGTCCAATTGCTAACCATTTTTCTTTCATATTGGGTAAGCTTATATTCACTATTTATCATCACTTTTTGAAACCAAGATGGAAACTGTTAATCAAATTTTTAAAAACAAAAAATACCCTGTATGGGTTAACTATGGAACAAACTTGCTCCAAAACAGGCAAACATTGTCACACTGGCTCACATCAATTGCATGAGACAGAGAAATGCATGCCAGTTACGTGCCAAAATACTTGTTCACTTGCATGATCATTATACTGTATCAGTAGCTGAAAACGGTCATTCTCAACCCTTCACCAAATGCAGGTAGCAGACGATACTTGCACAAGAAATTCTAAAGATTTTCAATGTTTGTCTCAAAAACATAGCTTATGCCCCCCCATTGGAACAAGCTCAATGAGCTTGTTCCAATGAGGGGTCATAAGCTATGTTTTGAGACAAAAATTGAAAATATAATAAAATTTGAACGGACATGTTTCTATATGGCGCTGCCCGGTTTTGTCCATTATGCTGAGTAAAGTTTTAATTATATAAATGGTCAACGGTACAGCAATTATTCAGCTACCTATTGGGGCAAGTGATTAATCGGTTAACCAAGGTTAACCCATGCGATTAATCAATCATGAAAACCCTTTAATCGTTTCAGCTCTAAAATTAATTTAATTTTATTAAATTTTACCTGATGAAAAAATGCTTATAATTTTGGGGGAATGGTAAATATGGATCTTAACAAGCATTTGCAAGAACATCAGAGGAATAAAATCACCGTTCTCGCAATTTGCAAAACCCTGGTGAGCCAAAACATAGGCTTGGCTTGAAGAAACTTAAATCTCACCCGCCTAATGATGGTGCATAGCAAATATCAAAAGATTCTGATTGGTGGGTCTGAAGAAAAAGATTTTTAAAGAATATTCCTCATACTGCACTAATTTCAACATTTGGACTCCCATAGAGGCCAAATATGGACCCATGGATTTGATTTCAATAAACGTGTAAAAAAATCTTGCAAAGATGGTATATGTGAAATCTGAAAGGTTTTGGAGGAGTGAATTGGGTGAAGAAGAGTCTTAAATGCTTTCTTCATTACCCACAGTGTTACAGAATGCTGACTAAGCATTTTTTCAAAGTCACGAATAAGTACCCCATGATTGACCTGACAGAAATTTGCTTAGACCATTCCATTCTGTTGGTCCCAAGGAAGCTTCACACCAAATAAGAATTCTCAGTGCCATGTAGTTTTGGAGATATGTGCGCTTTGAATTTTGTTCTATTTTTAGCTCCTGCGGTTCCCATGGGGGGATGGGAAAATATTTTGGGGCATAAATTAATTACTTATGAGCAAATAAAACCAAAAATTAAATTTGGTTCAAATCAGCCTCTTGGTTCGAAAAACAGAAATTTTGGGCGGGGCAAAAATACATGCCCTCCAATAATGAAGGCAAATAAAGACCCACAAACTTCTCTTGAACAAAACTGAGTCTACACCTCAAAAGGAAGCAGCACACCACATATCGAATCTCTGCTACTCCTGGTTCCCGAGAAGATTTTTTTAAGATTTAGGCAAAATTTTGGGGCATGGCCCTACTTGGGGCAGGGCAACTTGATTTAAGCAAAATCAAAATGCAATGTCATAACAAACAAGCATCTCACATTTCACTTAAATGATTAATCAGTTCAGCAGTTTTGGAGGAGAAGACGCAAACACCATGTTCACGGACGACGGACGACAGACGGCAAGTGATCACTACACCTCACCCTGACTGAAAGTCAGGTGAGCTAAAAACTCAGTGGACCATGAGTGCTGCAGTTGGGCGAGACGCTTGGTTCAAGGAGAGAAGAAACTTGTAGCTGCTGGCTTTCAAAAGTATTGTTAAAACCCAATAAATAAATAAATAAATAAACAAGAGGCCCCACAGGGCCTGAAACGCTCACCTTGAACAGAACACGATATAAACAGAGAACAGAACACGATATAAGAGTCCAAGAATGAATCTACATTAAGCAATCCATCTCCATAGGATACACTGCAAATCTTTGAGCCCCTCAGGAGTGACAAAAACAGTCCAAGCATCATGCCTTTTCTTTAGTTGATTATGATGTAAAATGTGGAGCTCCCCTCTCAAGCACCTTGATACAACCTATGTAGATTACTCTTCACCTCTTGAGGGTACTGAATAAAAATGTCTAATTCTTCAGCTACTTGGCCAATTCCGGCTCCCATAGGGAGCTCAAATATCAACCCAGGCACTCGATTTGAACAAAGTTGAATCTGATCTCCTTAGAGATGATGTATACCAAATATGAAAGCATTCTGACTGGTGGATCTGAAGAACAAAATTTTAAAGAAATTTCCTTATATTGCACAAAGTTAAAATTTGGGCTACCATAGTGAGCCCAAACTTTAACCTACAGACCCGATTTGAACAAACTTGAATCTCACCCCCACCCCTCCCCCCTTAGAGATGTTGTATACCAAATACGAAAGCATTCTGACTGGTGGATCTGAAGAAGAAGATTTTTAAAAAAAACTTCCCCATACAGCCCTAAGTTAAATTTGGGCTATCAAAGGAAGCCCAAATATTAACATAGGGACTTGGTTTGAACAATCTTGAATCTGTCCATCATAACAATGAGGGTACCAAACATTAAAAAATTCTGACTCGTGGTTCTGAAGAAGATTTTTAAAGAAAATTCCCCATAAAATTTGGGCTCCTGCATTGAGTCCAAATATGAACGCATGGGCTTTATTTTAACAAACTTGTATCTGACCCCTCTATGGATGCTGTATACTAAATATCAAAAGATTCTGAACATTGGTTCTTGAGAAAAGATTTTCTAAAATGTTTGCAAAAATGCTGCACCAACATTATTCTGATGCCCTCTGCAGAACTCTCTAACAACAACAGAGGGCATTTTTTTTACCATTCAATTCTACTGGTTCTAAGGATGCTTCATACCACATAACAGTTCTCTGTTCCAAGTGGTTTGGGAAACATGGGAGTTTGAAAACATTTCTATTTTTTGCTCCTGGGGTTCCCATGGGGATGCAGGGGTTTTTTTTGCATGAGGTAAGTACTTATGACCCAATATTACCACGATACTGAATTTCATTCAAATCGGACCATCGGTTCGGAAAATAGAAATTTTGGGTGGTACCAAAAATCTAACCACTGCCATTACAAAGCCAAATATTGCTTCACAAAGTACGTTTGAACAAGCGTGATTCTACACCTCAAAAGGTAGTTCCATAACGAATATAAAGTCACTGTACTCACTGGTTCATAAGATTTTTAAAATATTTTGGGAGCATTTTACCCCACCCCCTCCCTATGGGGCTGGGCATGTTGAGTTAAACAAAAATGTAATACCCATTTGGTGCCAGTCTAAACTATGTTAAAAACAACTAAAACATTTTAGCGAACTAGCCCGGCGAGCAGCTTAGACCACCCGACGAATAATTTATTGATAGCTTTTGCTCATCACTTTCATTTCTAGCTTTGTTATTTTTCCATATCATACACATAATACATAATTTGTGTAAGCAAACATGATAGTAATTCAATACATTTTTCTACCCTTCATTGACGTAAAGCGCCACCCAGGAAAAACTAGAGATAAAAAACTTTTTCATAAATTGAAAAAATACTCTAGAAACCTGTGTCCAATAGTAAATGCGAGTTACGTCTCGGGGAAGTTACTGGACTTGTAACTTGGAAATATATATATATATATATATATATGGAATTACACAATGTGATCGTGAACTTAAAAAACGAGTGATCTAGAACATGGCGCTGGCTAGAATTGAGAATACAACCTTTCCCGCTTTATTCTATAAATATCCCCCACACACTCTATATAACTATTGGCTCCGCCAATAATTTGCATACCGCGTCACTACTCTTTATTTTTCTAATTGGCCAATACTCCCACCTCTCCACACGTGACTACATCCATTTTTTCCAATGGTCCCCTCAAGACCGAACAAATACTTTTCTTACAACTTTCAGTTCTGACACACACCGTCAAGACATATATTTTCATCTATTCTCCGAAACGATGAAAATTAATATTACTCACACAAACTTTAACTTGAATTGATCAAAACATGGTGTTGATGGATGACAGATGGATGGACAATGGATGGAGAGTGATTAGATAAGCCCTGCTTGGCTTTGTCGAAGTGAGCTAAAAAAAAAAAAATTAAACGGTTCATGTCCGATATTTTACCCATGTTATTAAAATTGATAAATTTGTCCCTGGAGTGCAACAAGGTTTATGCTATACATGTAGCATTGCAAAGCCTTCTTGCACTCAAGTGATGGAATACACCTCCATCCAAGCTATTCTGTAGATTATGAGGCCTAAAACAAACCAAGAACATGAACTTATGCATGAATATTATTACAATGAATACACTGTCTTACACAAAGGAATACCACACATTCCAGTGTAGACTGATTTCAAAAAGTCCTCCGTAGTGGAAGGGCAATTTTAACAAACATACAGGCCCAAATAAGCTTCATACACAGTGTAAAAATTCCACAAAATTAATAAACATTCATATATGTTTAATAGGAATTAGGAGTATTGTAATTAAAAGTCAATGGTGTGGTTGTTTATAAACTTATATTACTTTGTTATCAGGTGTTAAAAAATATGAATATTTGTAAACACACCCACCCATTTAGATTAGTCCCTTCTCATAGCAGTGACACAGACATACAGTACAGTTGCTGGTCATAATCCTTGCATGGGCAGTGCATGATGTCCATGCATGTTTTTTCCAGGTAATAGAAAATCATCATCAATAAAATTTTAATTAATGAAGCACCGAATTGTATCCTGTGGTTCATTAATTAAATTTTTGATGATTATTGCTGTAAACAATGTTTGAAAACTAATATCATTGCATCCGCAGAAATATTGCCCACCCACAGAAAGTGACCAGTACACAGCAGCACAGAGTGAAGGTAATTGTGTTTTGCTGTCTTGAATTTCAAATTTTGTTTTTTGTTTTTGTTTTTGTTTTTTTTTTTTGGGGGGGGGATGCACCAGACCCCTCCACTGATGAGAGGGTCACACACCCTCTTGTCCTCACCCCTATCTCACTGCCATGTGGCTCATGTGATTCTGTGCATCATATTCTTTATGACTCCCACTAGATACATGTATTACTCTTGCCCCTACATGTAACTTATATCCTGGCTTAGCACCAGTATAATGGTAAACTAACATCAAATTGTGTGCTTATGTACAGTAGCTAACATATTGGAATAGTATAATGAGCTTTGTCAGAAACTTGATCAAGTATTGATGACAAACAACAGTTGTCATTACCAGTACCTGGTGCCAGTAATAAAATAAGATTTGCAAATATCACCCTGCATTTTTTTCAACTATTAACTAACATAAAATTGTGCGTTTCATGAAAATTATTTCGTAACTACCTGTTAAAAATTACCGTTTCTTGTTTTGCTCTTTTAGAAAAAGAAATCACTCCTTTTCTGGCGGGCATACTAAACACCGAGGCAACCGAGGGATACCAAGGTGAAGGAAAACAGGAGAGAAACGGGTATGAGGTGGTGTGTTCTTTTTATTATTTATTTATTGGTGTTTAAGGCCACATTTATCTGCACAACAGCTTATTGTGACCATGCAGTGTTATGGATGGAGGAAACTAGAGTATCCAGGAGAACCACTGAGCATTGGCAAGCAACTGTGAGCTCCCCAACATATTACACAAGCACGGTTAGCCTTGTTCGAAGAAAGGTGAACCAAGAACATGCAGTATGCCTTAGTACACATCATACCTTGCCCCCACATGGGTAGTGGGGGTGAAGTGTCTTGCTCAAGGACACAAAGCTGTTGCTGCAGGTGGGATTCGAACCGAGGATCTCTCGGCTTGCAGTCTGCACCTCTACCTACTGAGCTAATGCACCCCTGATGGTGTATTCTGATTATGTAAATAGATTTAAGCAGTACTAGTATGTGATTGGTTTTAATGCCATATTTGAGAATTATGGGTGCTGAAGTAATAAGAGTGCGCTGAAAAATCTTCCCTTTGGTATTTAGTAGGTAGCTTGGTAATGGTAAAGTGACTTCACCTCAGTAAGCAACAGTGTGAAAGCTGGCAGCCATCTTTAAATATCGGGCTGCCACACCCCAAAAACACTCGTTCTCATCCCAAGGTGATAACAAAGGTACCCAAGAAGTTTCATGAAAATCGGTTCATAAATACAGCCTCCAGACTTAGCGTATTGACATGTGCACTTACAGTGTATAAGTAGCACTGATAAATTAAAGGTCATCTAATTTGCATAATTTCTGCAAGAGAAAAAAACCTGTATTATACAGTATTTTTTGTGATGTACAGTTAAAACTAGAAGTCCTGTCACGAACTGTGCGCTTATCTAGGCTTAATTGCGCGTATGAATTGCGCGCAATTGTCATATCTAATGGCATACAAAGCACGGCAGGTTCTCCTGGTTACTTATAGCAAACACGGGCAATGTTTCTGCCAATGGACCTCCGGGTTACCCATTGGCTGAAACATTGCTTGTGCACAGGCCATATTTACAGAATTTGATTGCCTTACTATGGTCATATCGCGTAGATTAACACGCATATCGACGTGCTATTTGTGCGCATTTCAGGACAGGAATATTAGTTTTAACTATTCCATGTTACTAAACATTCATACAAAAATTTATTCAAATCAGAACTTTCATACAGAAGTTCTGTACAGAAAACTGATCACACTAATTTTAGTACAAATTGGCTGCTAGTGGCCATCCCCAAAACACTCGCTCTCATCCCACGGTGATAACAAAAGTACCCAAGACGTTTCGTAAAGATCGGTTCATAAATACGGCCACTAGCCTGAGCCGTATAGAAGTTGTGTACAAAAACTGATTGGACCTAATTTTGGTACAAAATGGCCACTGGCAGCCATCTTGAATTTTGGATTGCACCCCAAAACACTCGTTCTCGTCCCTAGGTGATAACAAAGGTATGCAAGAAGTTGGTGAAGATCCGTTCATAAATACAGCCCCTAGCCCAATCCGTATTGACATGTGTACTTACTGTGTATAAGTAGCACTGAATAAATCAATGTTCATCTAATTTGCATAATTTCTGTACAAGAAAAAAACCTGTATTTTATGTGATGTATTCCATGTTACTAAACAACCATACAAAAAATTATTCAAATCAGAACTTTCATACAGAAGTTCCGTACAAAAAACTGATTGCAGTAATTTCAGTATAAAATAGCTCCCGGCGGCCATCTAGAATTTTGGACTCCCCCCAAAAACACTCATTCTAACATCATGATGATAACAAAGGTACCCAAGAAATTTCGTAAAGATCGGTTCATAAATACGGCCACTAGCCTGAGCCGTATAGAAGTTGTGTACAAAAACTGATTGTACCTAATTTCAGTACAAAATGGCCACTGGTAGCCATCTTGAATTTTGGACTGCACCCAAAAACACTCATTCTCATGAATCTCATCCCAAGGTGATAACAAAGGTACCCAAGAAGTTTCATGAAGATCAGTTCATAAATACTGTACAGCCTAGCCCGAGCCGTATTGACATGTGCACTTACTGAGTATACATGTAAGTAACACTGAATAAATTAAAGTTCATCTAATTTGCATAATTTCACAACGAGAAAAAAACCTGTATTATATGTGATGTACTCCATGTTACTAAACATTCATGCAAAAATTTATTCAAATCGGACCTTTCATACAGAAGTTCTGTACAAAAACGCTGATTGCACTAATTTCTGTACAAAATGGCTGCTGGAGGCCATCTTGAATTTTGAACCGCACCCCAAAACACTCGTTCTCGTCCCACGTGATAACAAAGGTACTCAAGAAGTTTCGTAAAGATCGGATCATAAATACAGCCTCTAGCCCGAGCCGTATTGAATTGCTGTTCCCGAACAGACGGACAATGGGCCATGACATAACCTTAAATTTGACTTTGTCAAAGTTGAGCTAAAAATGGAGAGTATCCAGAGTATCACAAAACAAAAACCTATTTGTAAAGGACTCCTCCTTTCAAGGACAATGGGACAGTGTTGGCATTCACCACCATGATGCCTTGAGGCTGCATTTTGAATTCCTGTGTTTGTTGTTCTAATGAAATATTATTTTATTATTATCAGTTATGGTACAAATATCGTACCGATAGCACACTTTCAGGAACCGCTGATGTCTGATGTCGACTGTGTGTCAGTGCGTGAGGTACACACATACTTTTGGGGTTCTGTACACCACATCCTTCATTTTGCTATATAATTTGTGTAAATTTATTTGGAATTTATAGAATTTCAGACTTGTAAATTTCATTGTATTGTTTTTGCCTTAGTTACGGTGCTTTATAAGTAATGGGCAATTTAGTTTGAAAAAAGGGGTTCATGAATATTCAGTCACAGGAAGATTCAGCCCTCATACTTTTTCTGAGAATATTCGGTCCCCAATTTCATTCATGCCCCCACCCCTCTCTCCTGTTAACCCATATAATGAACATCCCAAAAGACATTTTAATGTCTATATATTTATGCTTTTTCGCAACTTATTATGGACACAAATGGACACAGAGTCAAGGTAATTGTGTTTTACTGTCTTGAATTTCAAATATTTTTTTTTGGGGTGGGTGGGGGTGGGGGGAGGTGCACCCGACCCCTCCACTGATGAGAGGGTCACACACCCTCTTGTCTTCGCCTCTATCTCACTACTATGTGGCTCAGGTGATTCTGTGCATCATATTCTTTACTCCCACTAGATATTACTCTTGCCCCTACATGTAACTTAGATTTCCTGGCTAAGCACCAGTATATAGTGGTAAACCAACATCAAATTGTGCGCTTATGTCCAGTCGCTAACATACTGGAATAGTATAATGTGCTTTGTCAGAAACTTGATCAAGTATTGATGACAAACAGCAATTTTCATTACCAGTACCTGGTGCCAGTAATAAAATAAGATTTGCAAATACCACCCTGCGTTTTTTCAGCTATTAACTAAGATAAAATTGTGCGCTTCATGAAAATTATTTCGTTACTACCTGTTAAAAATTACTGTTTCTTGTTTTGCTCTTTTAGAAAAAGAAATAACTCCTTTTCTGGCGAGCATACTAAACACCAAGGCAAACCGAGGGATACCAAGGTGAATGAAAACTGGAGAGTCTAAATGGGTATGAGGTGGTGTGTTCTTTTTATTATTTATTTATTGGTGTTTAAGGTCACATTTATCTGCACAACAGCTTATTGTGACAATGGCAGTTTTATGGATGGAGGAAACTAGAGTACCCCAGGAGAACCACTGAGCAATGGCAAGCAACTCGGAGCTCCCCAACATACTACACAAGCTGGGTTAGCCTTGTTCGAAGACAAGTGCACCAAGAACATGCAGTATGCCTTAGTACACAGCATACCTTGTCCCTACATGGGTAGTGGGGGTGAAGTGTCTTGCCCAAGGACACAAAGCTGTTGCCGCAGGTGGATTCGAACCGAGGATCTCGCGGCTTGCAGTCTGCACCTCTACCTACTGAGCTAATGCACCCCTGATGGTGTATTCTGATTATGTGAATAGATTTAAGCAGTATAAGTATGTGATTGGTTTTAATGCCATATTTGAGAATTATGGGCACTGAAGTAATAAGAGTGCACTGAAAAATCTTCCCTTTGGTATTTAGTAGGTAGCTTGGTAATGGTAAAGTGACTTCACCTCAGTAAGCAACAGTGTGAAAGCCGGCAGCCATCTTTAATTTCGGGCCGCACCCAAAAACACTTGTTCTCATCCCAAGGTGATAACAAAGGTACCCAAGAAGTTTCATGAAGATCGGTTCATAAATACAGCCTCCAGCCTTAGCGTATTGACATGTGCACTTACAGTGTATAAGAAGCACTGAATAAATCAAAGGTCATCTAATTTGCATAATTTCTGCAAGAGAAAAAAACCTGTATTATACAGTATTTTTTGTGATGTACAGTTAAAACCTAGAAGTCCTGTCACGAACTGTGCGCTTATCTAGGCTTAATTGCGCGTATGAATTGCGCGCAATTGTCATATCGAATGGCATACAAAGCACGGCAGGTTCTCCTGGTTACTTATAGCAAACACGGGCAATGTTTCTGCCAATGGACCTCCGGGTTACCCATTGGCTGAAACATTGCTTGTGCACAGGCCATATTTACAGAATTTGATTGCCTTACTATGGTCATATCGCGTAGATTAACACGCATATCGACGTGCTATTTGTGCGTATTTCAGGACAGGAATATTAGTTTTAACTATTCCATGTTACTAAACATTCATACAAAAATTTATTCAAATCAGAACTTTCATACAGAAGTTCTGTACAAAAAACTGATCACACTAATTTTAGTACAAATTGGCTGCTAGTGGCCATCCCCAAAACACTCGCTCTCATCCCACGGTGATAACAAAAATACCCAAGATGTTTCGTAAAGATCGGTTCATAAATACGGCCACTAGCCTGAGCCGTATAGAAGTTGTGTACAAAAAACTGATTGGACCTAATTTTGGTACAAAATGGCCACTGGCAGCCATCTTGAATTTTGGATTGCACTCCAAAACACTCGTTCTCGTCCCTAGGTGATAACAAAGGTATGCAAGAAGTTGGTGAAGATCCGTTCATAAATACAGCCCCTGGCCCAATCCGTATTGACATGTGTACTTACTGTGTATAAGTAGCACTGAATAAATCAATGTTCATCTAATTTGCATAATTTCTGTACAAGAAAAACACCTGTATTTTATGTGATGTATTCCATGTTACTAAACAATCATACAAAAATTTATTCAAATCAGAACTTTCATACAGAAGTTCCGTACAAAAAACTGATTGCAGTAATTTCAGTACAAAATAGCTCCCGGCGGCCATCTAGAATTTTGGACTCCCCCAAAAAACACTCATTCTAACATCATGATGATAACAAAGGTACCCAAGAAATTTCGTAAAGATCGGTTCATAAATACGGCCTCTAGCCCAAGTTGTATAGAAGTTCTGTACAAAAAACTGATTGTACCTAATTTCAGTACAAAATGGCCACTGGTAGCCATCTTGAATTTTGGACTGCACCCAAAAACACTCATTCTCATGAATCTCATCCCAAGGTGATAACAAAGGTACCCAAGAAGTTTCATGAAGATCAGTTCATAAATACTGTACAGCCTAGCCCGAGCGGTATTGATATGTGCACTTACTGAGTATACATGTAAGTAACACTGAATAAATTAAAGTTCATCTAATTTGCATAATTTCACAACGAGAAAAACCTGTATTATATGTGATGTACTCCATGTTACTAAACATTCATGCAAAAATTTATTCAAATCGGACCTTTCATACAGAAGTTCTGTACAAAAACGCTGATTGCACTAATTTCTGTACAAAATGGCTGCTGGAGGCCATCTTGAATTTTGAACCGCACCCCAAAACACTCGTTCTCGTCCCACGTGATAACAAAGGTACTCAAGAAGTTTCGTAAAGATCGGATCATAAATACAGCCTCTAGCCCGAGCCGTATTGAATTGCTGTTCCCGAACAGACGGACAATGGGCCATGACATAACCTTAAATTTGACTTTGTCAAAGTTGAGCTAAAAATGGAGAGTATCCAGAGTATCACAAAACAAAAACCTATTTGCAAAGGACTCCTCCTTTCAAGGACAATGGGACAGTGTTGGCATTCACCACCATGATGCCTTGAGGCTGCATTTTGAATTCCTGTGTTTGTTGTTCTAATGAAATATTATTTTATTATTATCAGTTATGGTACAAATATGGTACCGATAGCACACTTTCAGGAACCGCTGATGCCTGATGTCGACTGTGTGTCAGTGCGTGAGGTACACACATACTTTTGGGGTTCTGTACACCACATCCTTCATTTTGCTATATAATTTGTGTAAATTTATTTGGAATTTATAGAATTTCAGACTTGTAAATTTCATTGTATTGTTTTTGCCTTAGTTATGGTGCTTTATAAGTAATGGGCAATTTAGTTTGAAAAAAGGGGTTCATGAATATTCAGTCACAGGAAGATTCAGCCCTCATACTTTTTCTGAGAATATTCGGTCCCCAATTTCATTCATGCCCCCACCCCTCTCTCCTGTTAACCCATATAATGAACATCCCAAAAGACATTTTAATATCTATATATTTATGCTTGTTCGCAACTTATTATGGACACAAATGGACACAGAGTCAAGGTAATTGTGTTTTACTGTCTTGAATTTCAAATTTTTTTTGGGGGGGTGGGGGTGGGGGGTGGGGGGAGGTGCACCCGACCCCTCCACTGATTAGAGGATCACACACCCTCTTGTCTTCGCCTCTATCTCACTACTATGTGGCTCAGGTGATTCTGTGCATCATATTCTTTACTCCCACTAGATATTACTCTTGCCCCTACATGTAACTTAGATTTCCTGGCTAAGCACCAGTATATAGTGGTAAACCAACATCAAATTGTGCGCTTATGTCCAGTCGCTAACATACTGGAATAGTATAATGTGCTTTGTCAGAAACTTGATCAAGTATTGATGACAAACAGCAATTTTCATTACCAGTACCTGGTGCCAGTAATAAAATAAGATTTGCAAATACCACCCTGCGTTTTTTCAGCTATTAACTAAGATAAAATTGTGCGCTTCATGAAAATTATTTCGTTACTACCTGTTAAAAATTACTGTTTCTTGTTTTGCTCTTTTAGAAAAAGAAATAACTCCTTTTCTGGCGAGCATACTAAACACCAAGGCAAACCGAGGGATACCAAGGTGAATGAAAACTGGAGAGTCAAAATGGGTATGAGGTGGTGTGTTCTTTTTATTATTTATTTATTGGTGTTTAAGGTCACATTTATCTGCACAACAGCTTATTGTGACAATGGCAGTTTTATGGATGGAGGAAACTAGAGTACCCCAGGAGAACCACTGAGCAATGGCAAGCAACTCGGAGCTCCCCAACATACTACACAAGCTGGGTTAGCCTTGTTCGAAGACAGGTGCACCAAGAACATGCAGTATGCCTTAGTACACAGCATACCTTGTCCCCACATGGGTAGTGGGGGTGAAGTGTCTTGCCCAAGGACACAAAGCTGTTGCCGCAGGTGGATTCGAACCGAGGATCTCGCGGCTTGCAGTCTGCACCTCTACCTACTGAGCTAATGCACCCCTGATGGTGTATTCTGATTATGTGAATAGATTTAAGCAGTATAAGTATGTGATTGGTTTTAATGCCATATTTGAGAATTATGGGCACTGAAGTAATAAGAGTGCACTGAAAAATCTTCCCTTTGGTATTTAGTAGGTAGCTTGGTAATGGTAAAGTGACTTTACCTCAGTAAGCAACAGTGTGAAAGCCGGCAGCCATCTTTAATTTCGGGCCGCACCCAAAAACACTTGTTCTCATCCCAAGGTGATAACAAAGGTACCCAAGAAGTTTCATGAAGATCGGTTCACAAATACAGCCTCCAGCCTTAGCGTATTGACATGTGCACTTACAGTGTATAAGAAGCACTGAATAAATCAAAGGTCATCTAATTTGCATAATTTCTGCAAGAGAAAAAAACCTGTATTATACAGTATTTTTTGTGATGTATTCCATGTTACTAAACATTCATACAAAAAATTATTCAAATCAGAACTTTCATACAGAAGTTCTGTACAAAAAACTGATTGCACTAATTTTGGTACAAAATGGCTGCTAGTGGCCATCTTGAATTTCGAACTGCACACAAAAACACTCGCTCTCATCCCACGGTGATAACAAAGGTACCCAAGACATTTCGTAAAGATTTGTTCATAAATACGGGCTCTAGCCTGAGCCGTATAGAAGTTGTGTACAAAAAACTGATTGTATCTAATTTTGGTACAAAATGGCCTCTGGCAGCCATCTTGAATTTTGGATGGCACCCCAAAACACTCATTCTTGTCCCTAGGTGATAACACAGGTACCCAGGAAGCTGGGTGAAGATCGGTTCATAAATACATCCCCTAGCCCGAGCCGTATTGACATGTGTACTTACTATGTATAAGTAGTACTGAATAAATCAAAGTTTGTCTAATTTGCATAATTTCTGTACAAGAAAAAAAACTGTATTTTATGTGATGTATTCCATGTTACTAAACAATCATACACAAATTTATTCAAATCAGAACTTTCATACAGAAGTTCTGTACAAAAAACTGATTGCAGTAATTTCATTTTCAGTACAAAATAGCTGCCGGCGGCCATCTAGAATTTTGGACTCCCCCCAAAAACACTCATTCTAACCCCATGGTGATAACAAAGGTACCCAAGAAATTTCGTAAAGATCGATTCATAATTACGGCCTCTAGCCCAAGTTGTATAGAAGTTCTGTACAAAAAACTGATTGTACCTAATTTCGGTACAAAATGGCCACTGGTAGCCATACTGAATTTTGGACCGCACCCAAAAACACTCATTCTCATCCCAAAGTGATAGCAAAGGTACCCAAGAAGTTTCATGAAGATCAGTTCATAAATACAGCCTAGCCCGAGCCGTATTGGCATGTGCACTTACTGGGTATACATGTAAGTACCACTGAATAAATTAAAGTTCATCTAATTTGCATAATTTCAGCACGAGAAAAAAACCTGTATTATATGTGACGTACTCCATGTTACTAAACATTCATACAAAAATTTGTTCAAATCAGAACTTTCATACAGAAGTTCTGTACAAAAAACTGATTGCACTAATTTCTGTACAAAATGGCTGCTGGAGGCCATCTTGCATTTTGGACCGCACCCAGAAACACTCGTTCTCATCCCACGGTGATAATAAAGGTACCCAAGAAGTTTCGTAAAGATCGGTTCATAAATACAACCTCTAGCCCGAGTCGAATTGAATTGTTGTTCCCCAACAGACGGAAGCCCGAGTCGTATTGAATTGTTGTTCCCAAACAGACGGACAACGGGCTATGACACAACCTTAAATATGACTTTGTCAAAGCTGAGCTAAAAATGGGGAGTATCCGGAGTATCACAAAACAAAAACCTATTTTGTAAAGGACTCCCCCTTTCAAGGACAATGGGACAGCATTGGCATTCACTACCATGCTGCCTTGAGGCTGAATTTTGAATTCCTGTGTTTGTTGTTCTTATGAAATATTATTTTATTATTATCAATTATGGTACAAATATGGTACCGATAGCACACTTTCAGGATCCGCTGATGTCTGATGGCGACTGTGTGTCAGTGTGTGAGATGCACACATACTATACACTGTCAAAGCTGAGCTAAAAATGGGGAGTATCCAGAGTATCACAAAACAAAAACCTATTTTGTAAAGGACTCCCCCTTTCAAGGACAATGGGACAGCATTGGCATTCACCACCATACTGCCTTGAGGCTGCATTTTGAATTCCTGTGTTTGTTGTTCTTATGAAATATTATTTTATTATTATCAATTATGGTACAAATATGGTACCGATAGCACACTTTCAGGATCCGCTGATGTCTGATAGCGACTGTGTGTCAGTGTGTGAGATGCACACATACTATACACCACATCCTTCATTTTGCTATATAATTTGTGTAAATTTATTTGGAATTTATAGAATTTCAGACTTGGAAATTTCATAGTATTGTTTTTGCCTTAGTTATGGTGCTTTATAAGTAATGGTCAATTTAGTTTGAAAAAAGGGGTTCATGAAGATTCAGTCACAGGAAGATTCAGCCCTCATACTTTTTCTTAGAATATTCGGTCTCAGTCGTGGTCGAATGTCATCACCTCTTGAGGTCAAATCCTCACAGATTTTTTTTTTAAATATTCTATGCATTTTTTCTATTGTTTTATGTTAAGGATTTATGATTACTAATTATGACAAAATTACAAGTGCGATATGAAATAAACCTTAATGAAGCTGGAACAAAAAAAACCTTCCCAAAACAAGCTGTGAGAGGTTCTCAGCTCGAATCCCAATTGCGGCAACTGAAATAAGGCATACTGCACATCGATGGTGCACTTGTCTTCAACCAATGCTTACCCTGCTTGCTTGGAGTTACAATGTTGAGAAGCTGACAGTTGCTTGTCATTGTTGCTCGGTAGTTCTCTCTGGGTGCTCTGGCTGGGTTCCTCCCCCAGTAAAACTGTTGGGTGGCCCTGGCTGTAAAAATTGTTGTTAAACCCAATAAATAAAGAAATCAAATTTGCTGAATCCAAGACCTTTGAATGATGGTTTTGATTGGGGTGTGTGTGTGTGTGGGTGGGGGGGGGGGTGTTATACAGTTGTGCCCACTTAATTGGATATATCTTAATTGTATACAGTTGAAACTAGAAGTCCTGTCCCGAATTGTGCGCTTATCTAGGCTTAATTGGGCGTAGGAATTGCGCGTAATTGCCATATCGAATGGCATCCAAAGCATGGCAGGTTCTCTTGATTACTCATAGTAAACACAGGCAATGTTTCTGCCAATGGACCTCCGGGTTACTCGTAGGTCCAGTGGCTGAAACATTGCTTGTGCACAGGCCATATGTACAGAATATGATAGCCTTACTATGGTCATAACGCGTAGATTAACGCGCAAATCGACGTGCTATTTGTGCACATTTCATGTTAGGACTTCTAGTTTTAACTGTATCCCTGTTAATAGAATATAATTTCCCAACACAAAACCATTTAACTCCAGTACAAATTTGACCTGGTAATTGAATATAGGTTATAGAGTAATCTCCTGTTAATTGAATAAAAAATCTTGTAACATTTTGAGAAATTGCCCTGACTCTTCCCAGTTTTCCTTTGGTTATAGACCAATTTGGCCTCAGTACATTCAATACAGGCATTTCAACTATTATATCTTGTTTCACAGAGCTCATGGAGCTCTGTCAAACAAAATATAATAGAATAAATGCTAAATTTATCTCTGGAATACAGGAAAGTGACACAATCCCTGTTAATTGAATACTCCTGCTAATTGAATAATGTTATTGGCAAAGTGGCTCTTCAATTAACAGGGTTCCACTGCACAGCAAAAACAAATATCACAAACTAATAATGAAACTATGTACTTGTGAAATTTTCATGTGGTCATTCTACAAAATGTTTTAGCTGGTACTATACAGTTTTGAAGGTTAAAGGGCTCAATACTTAGAAGTGAAGGCTGCAAGCCAAAGGGTCCTCTATCAAATACCACCTGTGGCAACCACTTTGTTTCCTTGGGCAATACACTTCAGTCCCACTGCCCACGTAGTGCCATTGCGTACCAAGGCATACTGCATGTCAATCGTACACTTGTCTTCAACCAATGCTAACCCAGCATGTGTGCTGTTTGTACGTTAGATGTTTGTAATTGCTCTGTGGTTCTCTCTGGCTTTTCCCACCTGTAAAACTGTCCGACATGAAGTGACCCTGGCTATCGAAGTGTCATTAAACCCCAATAAATAAATCAATAAGAATCATGTGTCCCTATTCTGGAGAACAGTTTAGGGCAAATTGCCAAAGGATGGTTTGGGTTAGATTAGTATCCAGTTTGGGTCATATTGTTGGAGGACAGTTTGGATGCAATTCTCACGAATTCCAGTCACTTTGGCCCCAAGTCATTTTGGCCCCAGTCATTACAGCCTCAGGTCAATCCAGCCCCAATATACCAGGTCATTTCGGCCTCTTTAAATATTTTCAAATATTGTTTGAATTTTAACATTTTTCTATTTAATTTTTTTTCAACATATATATCTCTCAATTAGATATTCAGGTATACATGATATATGTCTAGTAGATTTTCTTTCATGATGAATAAATAAAAGAAAAGTTTCAGCATGTCGAAGATGCACATGGACTATGTGGGATTTGAAATCACTTGTGACCTGAATAATTTTATTTGCTTATGAATCTATGAGAGCCGGAAGCGAGGGTAAGTAATGTGATTTGGTTTGAGTGTACGCCTTGGAAGTGGGGCACTGGGATCAGACCCCCGTGGACATCGAGGTGGAAGGGGACTAGGAATTGCGCATAACTACAAGGATTCTGCTCTGTGTTTTAGAAAATGTGGACATATTTATGGTAGTATCAAAATCGCAGTTTGGTGGTTGTTTCTGAAAAAAAAGAAAAAGAAACCCTGCGAACCTCAAACTGAAAGGTGACTAGGAATTGTGCATAACAATATGAATAAATGACTGCATATTCCGGTACTTTGCAAAATTTCAAAGTAAAATAATTTCTCTTACTTATACAGATAGCATCTTAAATGTATGTAAAATTGAACACGTGGATAATTTTTAATGTCATGTATAACTGTTCTGTACACTGTGTAAATACAAATAACTGAACATTACTTAATAAGGGTAATTACCCATTATTTCTAAACATGAACTATGCACTGATCTTTATAGATCTCTACACTTAAAATGGTGCCGAAATGACCAAGGGACCAAAGTGACTAGGACAGATATGACTTTGAGGTCGAATTGACCAGAGGACGAAATGACTTGGAGCCGAAGTGATTGGATATCATTCTAACAGATGAGAGACGTTAATTAGGCCCTATTACAGAACACATTGAATGTGAATTTACTGCAGAGATAATTGCTCGACGATATATTATATTAATATTTTTTCAATAAATATCGAACAACCTATTAATATTTTTTTTAAGAATTATTTTCAGGAGTTAAAACGAATATCGTAGCATATCTAAAATATCCTAACAGATGTGTACTGCTTTTCTTTTGGATGATTCTTCCCTGGGCCTAGTTCTCCCCAGGCTGAAGATTCCCCCAGTTCCCGAAAAAAGATGACATGCCATTTTCAATGGCGGTAAATATCCAAAAGGGTTATTATTTTCCATTTTTTAGTTTTTGAAACTACGAAGCACTGTTTAGAAATACAGATGCACCAAAAAGTAACACATTATTACTTTGTTTTGGTTTCTAACGGGACTGAAAGCAACCTATCAGTATCACTTTTTTGAATTACAGCCATTTCGTCTGCTAACCAAATCGTCCGCTGCAATTTTACCCAAGTCGTCCTCTACACTTATACCCAACACGTCCGAAACTCGTTCGCTGGGGGAAAGTATTCAAGTATTGCATTTTGAATCATTTTTTATTTATATAATAATTTTATTGTATAATTTATTGTATATTACCTATTATAATATATCTTAATGTACCTCCATTGTAATATATCTTAATGTACCTCCTTGCATTAAATTTCATATATGTGTATGAAATTCTGAAAACAGAAATGTCAGAACAAAATAAACTATCCAGCCATCTAATAAATTTTAATTACTGTTTATTCAATGGATTACCAATAAAAATTATATTATTACAGTAAAAGTTCTTAAAGTATGTGCACGTTATATTAAGTTCCACAACATAATCTTATAATTTTGCAATTTTTCATTGAAGAGCTCCACCAGCACCTTACAGTGAATAATTGCAAAATTATTAGCATAAGTATTATAAGAATTAATTATATTAAGAAATGCAACAAAATTTGTTATATTAAGTTCTGCAACATAATCTTATAATTTTGCAAGTATTCATCGAGGCGCACCGTCGCTTTACAATGAATAATAGCAAAATTATTAGCAAATGTATTATAAGAATTAATTATATTAAGAAATGCATCAAAATTTATGGTTTATTAAATTCTGCAACATAATCTTATAACTTTGCAATTATTCTTGGAAGAGCATCACCGGCGCTTTACAATGAATAATTACAAAATTATTAGCAAATGTATTATAGGAATTAATAATATTAGGAAACGCATCAAAACGTGTTATAATTATATTAAGAAATGCATCAAAACTTGTTATATTAAGTTCCGTAACATAATCTTATAATTTTGCAATTATTCCAGGGGGAAGGGGGTCCTGGGGGGGGGGGGACCAAAAATTTGCAAGAAGTTCCGTAACATAATCTTATAATTTTGCAATTATTCCAGGGGGAAGGGGGTCCTGGGGGGGGGGGGGGACCAAAAATTTGCAAGACGTGATGTGAGGGGGGGGGGGGGGGGGGGTGAGTCTCTTGAGTGCACCAAAAATGTGCATTTCCAACTTGTGCAATTTTTTAAAAACATATCAATATATCAGCCAATATATGACATCATTTGTGTTTCAAACCTTAAAGATGATGTTGTACATCACACTCTTAACATAAATACAACATCAGGAGGCTTTATATGTGAGAATATTAGGCTTAATCTGGGGAAATGTCACACGTTAGTAGGGGTGGGTGTCTTGTTCGAAATGTAGAAAATGTGCAGACAATATTTTCCTTGACTAGCGGACGACTCGGCTTGCGGACGAAACGTCCGTATACCCTTTTTTCAAGCAAACTTTTCCTTACTTTTACAACACCTTAACAATCGGATAATCCAACAACTGAGTTTCTGTTCATCTTGATATTTCACGAGGTACGTGTCAATGCATATCTGTATACAATCGCACCAATATAACAACAATTATCAGTTATATTATCGGTTATATGTACGTTTTTTTCGATTGAGGTTATCGCTGGCAGACAGGCTGCAACGAAATCAGGACTCAGAGTTCGATCTGAAATGACGAGATCATCAGCTGAGCATATTGACAAACCTCCAGAAGGACAGAACTCGAGTAATAATAGTAACACTTTGGCCGGCCGCTGATTTGTCGCGGTTCTCGGTTGAGAAGGCCTGGTTACCCCTGAAGTGTAGATATGTAGGCCAATGTATCACGCAAAGCTTTGAGGCGAAACAAAAAACATTTGATTCCCAGAGGGGGACAGGCCAATTGCAATTGCATGGGCAATTCGACACCGGAAGTTACGTGGTTTTTTTACTGAAATTTACTGTCCACTTCAAAAATCACATTGACGGCTATGGAGAATTCTGTTCTGGAACACATTTATCTGACTGGGTATATGGAACCCTTTGCGGGCCTACGGCCCGCTTGGGGTTCCTATTATCATTGCTTTACACATCCACTTTCTGTTTTCAGATTTCGGTGCAACACCTTCTGCATGTTTTGATGAGTGCCAGTTGTAAATAGACTACTTATGCAACCACATGTTCTGATGAAGATTGCGAAGTTTTCCTCAGTTGTGTAGAAGATCTGGACACAAAGACTCTATTCCAAACCCTGAATAGTATTTCCAATAACTATTATGTTTACAATACAAATACCATACCGACTGTTTGTACATTCGTGTATATGAACAACTTTATCGGTAAATAGGTTAAGTTAATTTTTGTTGTGATAAAAAATTGTTTTAAAATTGACTAGCTTTGACATTTATCTTGATGTTAAATGTGAAATGAGTCCAGTATGAGGAGAGAAGATTAGCCCTTCAAAAGTTATATGTCGTCCATGTTGATGATGTGACAATCTGTGATTCCGGCCGATAGATTTGTTCATTTGCTTATCTAAATAAGTGTAATAATGAAAAGGTTAACTTTTGCTGTGTTATAAAATTGTTAGAAAAGTGAATCGTGGAGGAAATCTCCAAAATACTTATGTCTTGACATTCAACCCTTTCTGTCAAGTTGAAATAAAATAATTACTTTTACAGTTCAGTGAGCTGGGCGTTCGGGCGAGCAGCGGCTTGTAACTGCCAGACTCCCTAACATATAAACCCCACACAACCAGTGTTAGCATTGCATGAAGACTCGTGCATCTTCGACGGGCAGTATGCCTTAGTGCACATCGCCACAGAGCGTGCAATCACATGGGCCACTGGGGTTAAGTGCCTTTCCCAAAGACACAACGCGGTTACCTCTGGCGGGGATGGAACACTGGGTCACTCGGTTTGAAGTCCAATGCTGTAACCATTGAGCCACCTTGCTCCCACTGAAGAACAAATGCACAACGGTTATTTAATATCATCTGATGAGCAACAGCCACAGCTACGTGGTTTTAAAGCTGGAAGCAGCTGCGGCCGTGTATTCAGTCTGTTGTTATCAAATCTATAGATTTGGATTGAAAGTCTGAAATACAGTAAAAATGATAACAAATACTTACATTATATACTTGGAGCCTATTCCAGCAACTAAGGATGTCTTTGGAAGATCTAAAATATCTTGTATGGTTAGTCATCTCCTTTCTCGGCAACATGGCACAATGTTCTAGGTTTTCATGTCATCCGAAATAAATAACATCATTTCCCCATTGTCCTTATCTTGGTTTTTTCACCATTGAATCCAGTTGCAGGTAAAATTGCATCTAGAGGACAAAACGTTTCCCTATTACAATGGTTTGCCTTAGAATGTCAAGACATAAGTGGTTTGGAGATTTCCTACACTATTCACTTTTCTAACAATTTTATAACACAGCAAAAGTCAACCTTTTTATTGTCACACTTATCTGAATATGCAAATGGACAAATCTATCGGCCGGAATCACAGATTTTCACATCATCAACATGGACGACATACAACTTTTGAAGGACTAATCTTCTCTCCTAATACTGGACTCATTTCACATTTAACATCAAGATAAATGTCAAAGTTAGTCAATTTTAAAACAATTTTGTATCACAGCAAAAATTAAATTAACCTATTTACCGATAAACTTGTTCATATACACGAATGTACAAACAGTCGGTTTAGCATTTGTAAATATAATAGTTATTGGAAATACTATTCATGGTTAGCAATAGATTCTGTGTATCCAGATCTTCTTCCCCACAACAGTGGTAAACTTAGCAATCTTCAACAGAACATGTGGTTGCATAAGTTGTCTATTTACCACAGGCATTCATCAAAACATGCAGAAGGTGTTGCACCGAAATCCGAAAACAGAAAGTGGATGTGCAAAGCAATGATAATATGTGTCCACAACAAATCTCCCTTATTTTCAAATACAACTATAGGAGTCTACTTGACAAAGCATACCCCCCGCCCCCAACCCCCAGCTCACTGAACTGAAAAAAATAATTATTTTATTTCAGCTTGACAGAAAGGGCTGAATGTTTTTTTTTAATTATAAAGACAATATTGGAATATAAATTATGTTAAGAAAACAACAAATAATATAAAAGTACAATTTTTACATTTAATGAGGTTTAACGACACTTTTGGCAATGAGGATCACATCGTGCAGGATTTTCAAGGATAAAGGAAGCCGGAGAATCCGATTAGAACCACCCAGCAGCGGCTAGTAACTGCCAGACTCCCTATCATGTAAATCCCACACAAGCAATGTTAGCATTGTATGAAGACTCGTGCACCATCGACGTGCAGTACGCCATAGTGCATATCGCCACAGTGCGTGTATTCACATGGGCCACTGGGGTAAAGTGCCTTTCCCAAAGACACAACGCAGTTACCTCTGGCGGGGATAGAACATTGGACCTTTTGGTTTGAAGTCATATGTTGTAACCATTAAGCCACCTTGCTCCCACTGATGTACAAATGCACAACGGTTATTTAATATCATCTCATGAGCAACAGCCACAGCTACGTGGTTTTAAAGCTTGAAGCAGCTGCGGCCGTGTCTTCAGTCTGCTGTTATCAAATCTATAGATTTGGATGGAAAGTCTGAAATACAGTAAAATGATAACAAATACTTACATTATATACTTGGAGCCTATTCCAGCAACTAAGGATATCGTTGGAAGATCTAAATTATCTTGTATGGTTAGTCATCTCGTTTCTTGGCAATATGGCACAATGTTCTAGGTTTTAATGTCATACGAAATAAATAACATCATATCCCCATTGCCCTGTAAAGAATCTTTGTTTTTCCACCATTGAATCCAGTTGCAGGTAAAATTGTATCTAGAGGACAAAGCGTGTCCCTATTACAATGGTTTGGCTTAGAAAGTCAAGACGTAAGTGTTTTGAAGATTTCCCCCATTATTCACTTTTATAACGATTTTGTAACACAGCAAAAGTTAACCTCTTTATTATTACCCTGTTTTAAATAAGCAAATGAACAATTCTATCGGCCGGAATCATAGATTGTCACATCATCAACATGGACGACAAAGAACTTTTGAAGGGCTAATCTTCTCTCTTCATACTGGACTCATTTCACGTTTAACATCAAGTTAAATGTTAAAGCTAGTCAATTTTAAAACAATTTTGTATCACAGCAAAAATTAAATTAACCTATTTACCGATAAAGTTGTTCATATACACGAATGTACAAACAGTCGGTATGGTAATTGTAAACATAATAGTTATTGGAAATACTATTCATGGTTGGCAATAGAATGTTTGTATCCAGATCTTCTTCTACACAACAGTGGTAAACTTCGCAATCTTCAACAGAACATGTCGTTGCATAAGTAGTATATTTACAACTGGCATTCAACAAAACATGCAGAAGGTGTTGCACCAAAATCTGAAAAAAGAAAGTGGATGTGTAAAGCAAATATAATATGTGTCCACAACAAATCTCCCTTATTTTCAAATACAATTATTGGATTCTACTTGACCAACCATACCCAACCCCAATGCCCAACTCACTGAACTGTAAATATAATTATGTTATTTCAACTTGACAGAAAGGGCTGAATGGTTTTTTTTCAATTATAAAGTCAATATTGGAATATAAATTATGTTAAGAAAACAACAAATAATATAGAAGTACAATTTATACATTTTTTAATGAGGTTAATCGACACTTTTGGCAATGAGGATCATATCTTGCAGGACTTTAAAGGGTAAAGGAAGCCGTAGACCCCGGATAGAACCACCGAGCTGCGGCTAGTAACTGCCAGACTCCATAACATATAAACCCCACACAAGCAGTGTTAGCATTGCATGAAGACTCGTGCACCATCGACGTGCAGTACGCCTTAGTGCATATCGCCACAGTGCGTGCATTCACATGGGCCACTAGGGTTAAGTGCCTTTCCCAAAGACACAACGCAGTTACCTCTGGCGGGGATGGAAGAGTGGACCTTTCGGTTTGAAGTGGAATGCTGTAACCATTGAGCTACCTTGATCCCAGTAAATTCCAAACGCACAACGGTTATTTAATATCATCTCATGGGCAACAGCCACAGCAACGTGGTTTTAAAGCTGGAAGCTGCAGCGACCGTCTATTCAGTCTGTTGTTATCAAACCTATAGATTTGGAATGAAAGTCTGAAATACAGTAAAAATTGATAACAAATACTTACATTATATACATGGAGCCTATTCCCGCAACTAAGGATATCTTTGGAAGTTCTAAATTATCTTGTATGGTTAGTCATCTCGTTTCTTGGCAACATGGCACAGTGTTCTAGGTTTGAATCTCGTACGAAATAAATAACATCATTTCCCCATTGCCCTTATCTTGGATTGTCCACCACTGAATCCAGTTGCAGGTAAAATTACACCTAGAGGACAAAACGTGTCCCTATTACAATGGTTTGGCTTAGAATGTCAAGAGTTATGTGTTTTGGAGGTTTCCTCCACGATTCACTTTTCTAACAATTATATAAAACAGCAAAAGTTAATCTTTTTATTATTACACTTATTTAGTTAAGCAAATGAACAAATCTATCGGCCGGAACCACAGATTGTCGCATCACCAGCATGGACGACATAGAATTTTTGAAAGGCTAATCTTCTCTACTCATACTGGACTCATTTCACATTTAACATCAAGATAAATGTCAAAGCTAGTCAATTTTAAAACAATTTTGTATCACAGAAAAAAATAAATTAACCTATTTACCGATAAACTTGTTCATATACACGAATGTACAAACAGTCGGTAAGGTATTTGTAAACATAATTGTTATTGGAAATCCTATTCATGGTTGAAAATAGATTCTTTGTATCCAGATCTTCTTCTACACAACAGTTATAAACTTCGCAATCTTCAACTGAACATGTGGTTGCATAGGTAGTCTATTTACAACTGGCATTCATCTAACCATGCAGCAGGTGTTGCACCAATATCTGAAAACAGAAAATGGAAGTGTGAAGCAATGATAATATGTGTCCACAACAAATCTCCCTTATTTTCAAGTACAATTATTGGAGTCTACTTGACCAACCATACCCCCCCCCCCCCACACACACACCCGAACGCCCAGCTCACTGAACTGTAAAAATAATTATTTTTTCTCAACTTGACAGAAAGGGCTGAATGTTTTCTTTCAATTATAAAGTCAATTTTGGATTATAAATTATGTTAAGAAAACAACAAATAATATAGAAGTACAATTTATAGATTTAATGAAGTTTAACGACACTTTTGGCAATGAGGATCACATCGTCTTTGGTTTGAAGTCATATGCTGTAACCATTAAGCCACCTTGTTCCCACTGATGTACAAATGCACAACGGTTATTTAATATCATCTCATGAGCAACAGCCACAGCTACGTGGTTTTAAAGCTTGAAGCAGCTGCGGACGTGTCTTCAGTCTGCTGTTATCAAATCTATAGATTTGGATGGAAAGTCTGAAATACAGTAAAATGATAACAAATACTTACATTATATACTTGGAGCCTATTCCAGCAACTAAGGATATCGTTGGAAGATCTAAATTATCTTGTATGGTTAGTCATCTCGTATCTTGGCAATATAGCACAATGTTCTAGGTTTTTATGTCATACGAAACAAATAACATCATTTCCCCATTACCCTTATCTTGGTTTTTCCACCATTGAATTCAGTTGCAGGTAAAATTGTATCTAGAGGACACAACGTGTTCCTATTACAATGGTTTGGCTTAAAAAGTCAAGACATAAGTGTTTTGGAGATTTCCTTCACTATTCACTTTTCTAACCATTTTATAACACAGCAAAAGTTAACCTTTTCGTTATTACACTTATTTAAATAAGCAAATGAACAATTCTATCGGCCGGAATCACAGATTGTCACATCATCGACATGGACGACATAGAACTTTTGAAAGGCTAATCTTCTCTCTTCATACTGGACTCATTTCACTTTTAACATCAAGATAAATGTCAAAGCTAGTCAATTTTAAAACAAATTTGTATCACAGCAAAAATTAAATTAACATATTTACCGATAAAATTGTTCATATACACGAAAGAACAAACAGTCGGTATGGTATTTGTAAACATAATAGTTATTGGAAATACTATTCACGGTTGGCAATAGATTGTTTGTCCAGATCATCTTCTACACAACAGTGGTAAACTTCGCTATCATGAACAGAACATGTGGTTGCTTGAGTAGCCTATTTACAACTGGCATTCATGAAAACATGCAGATGGTGTTGCACCGAAATCTGAAAACAGAAAGTGGATGTGTAAAGCAATGATATTTGTCCACAACAAATCTCCCTTATTTTCAAATACAATTATTGGAGTCTACTTGACCAATCATACCCCCCCCCACCCCATACCCCAACGCCCAGCTCACTGAACTGTAAAAATAATTATTTTATTTCAACTTGACAGAAAGGTCTGAATGTTTTGTTCAATTATAAAGTCGATTTTAGAATATAAATTATGTTAAGAAAACAACAAATCATATAGAAGTACAATTTATACATTTAATGAGGCTTAACGACACGTTTGGAAATGAGGATCACATAGTGCAGGACCTTTAAGGATAAAGGAAGCCGGAGAACCCGGGTAGAACCACCCAGAAGCGGCTAGTAACTGCCAGCCTCCCTAACATGTAAATCACACACACGCAGTGTTAGCATTGTATGAAGACTCGTGCAGCATCGACGTGCAGTACGCCTTAGTGCATATCGCCACAGTGCGTGCATTCACATGAGCCACTGGGGTTAAGTGCTCTTCCCAAAGACACAACGCAGTTACCTCTGGCGAGGATGGAACACTGGACCTTTCGGTTTGAAGTCCAATGCTGAAACCATTGAGCCACCTTGCTCCCACTGAAGTACAAATGCACAGCGGTTATTAAATATCATCTCATGAGCAACAGCCACAGCTACGTGATTTTAAAGCTGGAAGCAGCTGCGGCCGTGTATTCAGTCTGCTGTTATCAAATCTATAGATTTGGATTGAAAGTCTGAAATACAGTAAAAATGATAACAAATACTTACATTATATACTTGGAGCCTATTCCAACAACTAAGGATATTTTTGGAAGTTCTAAATTATCTTGTATGGTTAGTCATCTCGTTTCTTGGCAACATGGCACACTGTTCTAGGTTTTCATGTCATACGAAATAAATAACATCATTTCCCCATTGCCCTTATCTTGGTTTTTCCACCATTGAATCCAGTTGCAGGTAAAATTGCATCTAGAGGACAAATTTGTCCCTATTACAATGGTTTGGCTTAGAATGTCAGGACATAAGTGTTTTTGAGATTTCCTCCACTATTCACTTTTCTAACAATTTTATAACACAGCAAAAGTCAACCTTTTTATTATTACACTTATTTGAAGATGCAAATGGACAAATCTATCGGCCGGAATCACAGATTTTCACACCATCAACATGGACCACATAGAACTTTTGAAGGGCTAATCTTCTCCCCTAATACTGGACTCATTTCACATTTAAGATCAAGATAAATATCAAAGCTAGTCAAACTTTAAGCAATTTTGTATCACAGCAAAAATTAAATTAACCTATTTACCGATAAACTTGTTCATATACACGAATGTACAAACAGTCGGTATGGTATTTGTAAACATAATAGTTATTGAAAATACTATTCATGGTTGGCAATAGATTCTTTGTATCCAGAACTTCTTCTACACAACAGAGGTAAACTTCGCAATCTTCAACAGAAAATGTGGTTGCATAAGTAGCCTATTTACAACTGGCATTCATCAAAACATGCAGAAGGTGTTGCACCGAAATTTGAAAACAGAAAGTGGATGTGTAAAGCAATGATAATATGTGTACACAACAAATCTCCCTTATTTTCAAATACAATTATAGCAGTCTACTTGACAAAGCATACCCCCAACCCCCAGCTCACTGAACTGTAAAAATAATTATTTGATTTCAACTTGACAGAAAGGCCTGAATGTTTGTTTTCAATTATAAAGTCAGTTTTGGAATATAAATTATGTTAAGAACGTATAAATTTTATAGTAAATTTCCTTTCTTATTATACCTACCGAACTTATTTACTACAGGCTTGCACTACAGTTTGTAGAACCTAACTCGGATAAAATACTCTCTATTTTAATCGTTCCCAAGTTTTGGGAAAGAAAAGTGGTGTAAAAACACCACGAATAAATTAGCCAAAACTGGGCCGAGCGCCATCGCCGCACACCTAGTATGGGACGCTCTTCCATAGTACAAATCCACGACTTCCGTAACAGAGCACAATGCGTCAATGTGTCATTCTTTTGATTCCGAACAACACAGGAGTTATGTGATCAGCGGGGAGGAAGGATTCTTACCCGAATAAGAAGACGGGAGGGCCTCCATGTAACAATTTCGGTAGGTATAATAAGAAAGGAAATTTCCTACAAAATTTATACTTCTTATCAACCTACCTCAATTGTATAAACTGTATAAAACTACTGTGCTCAATGGCTGAGAGGACACAGTAGGGGGTTCCGTCGGAAGCCCCATTTGACTTCGCCGAGTGGAAATCTGGGAAGGCTGAGGCCGAAACCCCACAACCACACTACAGACATCCCTGCAGACCCTGGCAGGGAGAAGCCGAGGCCGGCTAAAAACGGTGCCCAATGACGTTGTAGACGGAACAGCAGTAGCAGCAGATACGCCGGGAGCTGTTGGAACTGACGGAAAAGCGGAGAGGGCCACCAAGGTCGGCCTCCAATTGAGGAGTCACAACCCTAGTGACAGCCTCAGATGTCGACTGGAGAGGGCGCATAGTCCCGGAACCAGGCATCTCTACACCAGAAAACCAAAAGCTCCCGCAGTATCCACCACGGTAAAACACTGCACATTCCCCACGGAAGGGGAATAACTCTCACCAGACATGGTCGAATCGGGAAACCCCGAAACGACAGCGGTCCCCACCCCCGCTGGTGCGGGAGGAGCTGCACATCCCCCACGGAGGGGGAGCAATTCTCATCAGACGTGGTCGAATCGGGCGACCCGAAACGATAGCGTTCACCACCCCCCGCGGGACGGGAGGAGCTGCACATCCCCCACGGAGGGGGTCAAACTCACACTAGACGTTGTCGAGTCGGGGGGCCCCGAAACGACAGTGTCCCCCCAACCGCGGGGGCGGGAGGAGCTGCACATCCCCCACGGAGGGGGTAAACTCACATCAGACGTGGTCGAGTCGGGAGGCTCCCGAAACGACAGCATTCCACACCACCCGCGGGTGCGGACGAAACGGACACGAGAACGCACCAATGGCGAGGGCAAAAGGAATTGCCCTAAAGGAACCGAACTGGAAAGAACAGAGGTGAGAGCAGTAGAAGAAAAAGGTGAACTCAACAGAAACAGAAAGCAGAAGAACACCCTCAACTACGAGAGATGGTGGCAGAACCCAGACGGCCGACACCTACTCCAATAACAAATTTTTATCAACCGAAAAATTCATTGTCGAATCGCGATGACACGATGTCGCAAACAAAACATTCACGAAAAGGGAATAGTAAATAATAAACAATGAAAATGTGGGTGAAAATATAAACGAGAATATATAAAACACAGTCCTGTTATTATACGATCTTCAGATCCATAATTCCAGTCACAGGAAAACTATTATCCACGAGTTGAATTATCACTGTTGCATAATGCATATGGCGGAAACACATCCTGCTCGTGCCTCGGATAGAAAAAGAATGGCGAATTGACGCAATGCGCACTGTTACGGAAGTCGTGGATTTGTACTATGGAAGAGCGTCCCATACTGGATGTGCGCCGATGGCGCTCGGCCCAGTTTTGGCGTATTTTTTCGTGGTGTTTTTACACCACTTTTCTTTCCCAAATCTTGGGAAAGATTAAAATAGAGAGTATTTTATCCGAGTTAGGTTCTTCCACTGTAATGCAAGCCTGTAGTAAACAATTGAGGTAGGTTGATAAGAAATAACAAATAATATAGAAGTACAATTTTTATATTTAATGAGGTTTAACGACACTTTTTGCAATGAGGATCACATCGTGCACGATCTTTAAGGATAAAGGAAGCCGGAGAATCCGGATAGAACCACCGAGCAGCAGCTAGTAACTGCCAGACACCCTAACATGTAAACCCCACACAAGAAGTGTTAGGAGTTAATGAAGACTCGTGCACCCTCGAGGTGCAGGACGCCTTATTGCATACCGCCACAGTGCGTGCATTCACACGGGCCACTGTAGTTAAGTTCCTTTACCAGCGACACAACGCAGTTATCTCTGGCGGGGATGGAACGGAGGACCTTTCGGTTTGAAGTCCAATGCTGTAACCATTGAGCCACCTTGCTCCCACTAAAGTACAAATACACAACAGTTATTTAATATCATCTCATGAGCAACAGCCACAGCTACGTAGTTTTAAAGCTGGAAGCAGCTGCGGTCGTGTATTCAGTCTGCTGTTGTCAAATCTATAGATTTGGATTGAAAGTCTGAAATACAGTAAAAATGATAACAAATACTTACATTATATACATGAGCCTATTCCAGCAAAAAAAGGATATCTTTGGAAGTTCTAAATTGTCTTGTATGGTTAGTCATCTCGTTTCTGGGCAATATGGCACACTGTTCTCGGTTTTCATGTCATACGAAATAAATAACATCATTTCCCCATTGCCTTTATCTTGGTTTTCCACCATTGAATCCAGTTGCAGCTAAAATTGCATCTAGAGGACAAAACGTTTCCCTATTGCAATGGTTTGGCTTAGAATGTCAAGACAAAAGTGTTTTGGAGATTTCCTCCACGATTCACTTTTCTTACAATTTTATAACACAGCAAAAGTCAACTTTTTTATCATTACACTTATTTGAATATGCAAATGGACAAATCTATCGGCCGGAATCACAGATTTTCACATCATCAACAAGGACGACATAGAACTTTTGAAGGGCTAATCTTCTCTCCTAATACTGGACTCATTTCACATTTAACATCAAGATAAATGTCAAAGCTAGTCAATTTTAAAACAATTTTGTAAGACGGCAAAAATTAAATTAACCTATTTACCGATAAACTTGTTCATATACACAAATGTACAAACAGTCGGTTTAGCATTTGTAAACATAATAGTTATTGGAAATACTATTCATGGTTAGCAATAGATTCTGTGTATATAGATCTTCTTCTCCACAACAGTGGTAAACTTAGCAATCTTCAACAGAACATGTGGTTGCATAAGTAGTCTATTTACAACTGGCATTCATCAAAACATGCAGAAGGTGTTGCACCAAAATCTGAAAAAAGAAAGTGGATGTGTAAAGCAAATATAATATGTGTCCACAACAAATCTCCCTTATTTTCAAATACAATTATTGGAGTCTACTTGACCAACGATACCCAACCCCAACGCCCAACTCACTGAACTGTAAAAGTTAAAAAATTTATAGTAATTTATATATTTTTTATACTTACCAATGACCCAGACATAGCTGGTGCTAACTCTTAAAAATCTAGGGCCAAACACAAATTTTGCCCCCCAATCCCCAAAATTTGCATCTAAAACCATAAAAATCATGTCCTAAATGGTCCTCCATACTTTCCCTCCACTGCGCATGCGCAGTGTCAAGGGGGTCTCGAAATTAGCGCCAATAATCATTCTTACAAGCAGTGCCTGGTCAGCGCTATGTACTCAGCGGGGAGGTATGAGTTCCCAACTCCTGGGAGGGCCATCCCCGTCTGGGTCATTTGTAAGTATAAAAAATATATAAATTACTATAAATTTTGTAACATTTTTATACTGTACCAATGACCCAGACATAGCTGAATAGTAAAAAGGCTGGAGGGCCTAGGACATAGAGGAAAATCCAATAAGCTCAACTATATAAAATAGAGTCATCCCCTCGAGGAGAAAAGGAGTATTAGGCTTTACATGTATCTTTCTTATTTTATGATAGATTAGAAAGACACAACACCCTCCATAATTGAGCATAATAACATTCATGTTCTCTATTAACATCCAATATAACCCTTTATACTAATTATTTTTAAAGTAAGCCAATAAATAAAGTTAGTCCAGAGAATTTAGACTCTTTATACTCTTTTAAAAGTGTCCGAGGATTGTATATTAACGCCCGTTTGACACGTGACATATACAAATGCTTCACACGGAGCTACACGTTAAAAATATGACATGAATGAATTTTAAACATTAGCTTTACACTTTAAAACCATCCCGGTAACGACTCAGAATTACTGACTCCGGAGGAGGTATCCCCTTGCTTTTCACTATAAAGCAGGTGACCTAAGGGAACACCCTCCCCCCTTCCCCTTGCCTTGGGTCAAATAGCCCAGAGCGAAGAGGGCAGCAGGACGGAGTCACTGCCGGAACAGAAAGCCTGCACAACTATAGTTGCAACTGTTTAGTGAACGACATTCTGAGCAACAGATAACGGACCTAAACAATTCAGGTCTCCAGAAATGGACTCAATATTTCTGAGATAAAAATTCGTGAATGTGAATGGCTGAGACCAATATGCAGCCTTCATTAAATCTGTAATAGCAACACTATTTGCGTAAGCCCAAGATGTAGAAGGAGCTCTTACTTCACGAGCCGAAATCTTAAGCACAGGCTGCTGAGTTGAAGATAGACTATCATAAGCAGTACGGATAGTTAATTGAATCCATCTGGCAATAGAATGGACCGTAATGTCCTTTCTATTAGGCATCAGAGACAGAAAGAAGCGTTTTCGTCCCTTTCTGATAAACTGAGATCTTTGTTTATAAATACGTAAATCTCTAACCGGACAGAGTAAAGGCCTATGCCCGTCTGAAGACGGTAGGGCCTTAATAACAATAGGTTCCGGATATTTATTAGGAGCCTGATTCTTGGCCAAAAATCCAACATTAGTAGTAAAGGTAATAGTGTTCCCGACCCTACGATAGTGAGAATCGTCCACCGATAGTGCATGAAGCTCACTGACTCTTCTAGCAGAAGAGAAAGCTAAGAGAAATGCTGTCTTATAAGACAAGAATTTGAAATCTACTGTCTCAAGAGGCTCAAATGGCTTTTCTTTTAGTTTAAGAAGAACCCAAGCTAAATTGCATTTAGGAATTAATCTAAGGTTTCTAGGTCTATTTACCGAGAAGTTTCTAACTAATTTAGATAAAGAGACATTAGATCCAATTTGTAAACTATCATGGTGTGCATATGTATCAGATAACATAGACCTATAACCTTAATAGTAACAGGTTGCAGTTCGATCTCGTCAAACAAGTATACTAGAAAGTTTGCAATGTCTGGTATGGAGGGATCAAAAATATCAACAGAATGATCCCTACACCAACGACGAAAGACCTTCCACTTAGCCGCATAGTTTAGCGAAGAGGAGGTCCTCCTACAGTTAGAAATCGCGTCCACTGCGCGTCCTGTAAAATGCTTGCCGTGCAAGAAGGATCGCACAACGGAAATACGTGAAGGTTGAGACCTTGCAGGTTGTGATGAAGTTGACGCGATTTCCCCTGCGAAAGCAGATCGTCTCGTGGAGGAAGTTTTCGCGGTAAGTCCCACAGCAGACACCTGAGTAGATTTATCCACGGTCTCTGTGGAGACAGAGATGCTACCAACAGAATTTTGCATTGTGATTGTTTTATCTTTAGCAATATTTGCTGAATCAACGGCGCTGGAGGATACGCATATCCTATCATTCCGTCCCACGAGATCGATAGAGCGTCTTCTGCATATGCTCGGGGATCTGGACATGGCGACACATACGTCTGCAACTGATTGTTGAGTTGTGTCGCAAATAAGTCTATCATTGGCCGCTCCCATTGGTAGCAAATCTGATTGAATACCTGTTTGTTGAGAGTCCATTCTGACGGCAACAAGCGACCCTTCCGTGAAAGGGAGTCTGCTAATACATTCAGACGACCCGACGACCCGGAATATGACGGACCGAAAGTAGAACTTGGTGTTCTAGAACAAACAGAAGGATTCTTTCCGTTAAATTGAATAACGGAACGGAATGAGTGCCTCCCTGGTTCCGGATATACGCTACTGCTGTCGTATTGTCGGACAGGATTTGGACATGTGCTTTCTGAATAATGTTCATCCAATGACGTAGTGCAAGCCAAATTGACATCATTTCCTTGATGTTTATGTGATTGCCTAGAAACTGCGGATCCCAAAGACCCTGGCACTTCGAATCCGTTGGGATCAATGTTGCACCCCAACCTGTTTGACTGGCA
This sequence comes from Pictodentalium vernedei, assembly GCA_031216915.1. Classification (NCBI taxonomy): domain Eukaryota; kingdom Metazoa; phylum Mollusca; class Scaphopoda; order Dentaliida; family Dentaliidae; genus Pictodentalium; species Pictodentalium vernedei. The sequence goes on along the minus strand of CM062297.1, from coordinate 507,047,399 downwards.
TCCGTCATAATCGTAAAACTCGGATCCGGCAACTGCAGTGGGACTCCCTGAGTCAACCACTAAATGTTTGCCCAAGTCTGAATCTCTTGTTTCACTTGATTTGACAAGAGAACGTCTATATCGAGCGAATGAATCTTTACACTCCAATTCCGTGTCAAGAAAATTTGGAGAGGACGAGTGCGTAACCGCCCCTTCGGAATGAGATCCGCAGCGGCTCCGCACAGACGTATCAGTCTCATGAACTCTCTCGCTGTGACTTTGTCTGAGTGAAGACAATAGCGAGCGTAACAACTGATTAATTTCGCTCTGGTTAACGGCAGACGAACGAGATTGTTGTGCGTCTCGAAGCTCATTCCCAGATGAGTGAATGACATGGACGGCACCAGATCCGACTTCTCCTCGTTTATTATAAAACCGAGACGTCGGAGTAATAGAAGCAGATTCTGCACATCGTTCTGAAGCGTTAACTCGTTGCCGTACCTCTGAAGAATGTCGTCCAGGTATGCCGACGTTACCGCAGACGAATGAGCTCGGAAATGTATCATTACCGAGTTCATTATTCGAGTGAAAGCCCAGGGCGCTAGGTTCAAACCGAAGCACATCGCTCGGAACTGATATACAACTCCTAGGACTGCGAAGCGTAGATACTTTCTGAATGTCGGATGTACCATGACGTGAAAGTACGCATCTTTGACATCTATGCTTGTAGCATAGTCGTTCACTCGAATACTCGCTCTGACTGATCGAATTGTTTCCATATAGAACTTCGGAGCGATGATCAGCTTGTTTATCCAGCTCAGATCTATGACTGGACGGAACGAGCCGTCTGGTTTCGGAACCAGAAACAGATGGCTGTAGAAACCCGGTGATTCCTGGTCTTCTACGACCTCTACCGCGTTCTTCGTCAGCAGAGACTATACTTCTGATAAAAGAGCATCTTTTTTCTGCGGATTTGACGGAAGCTGAGTCCATTTTGGACTGAGTTAATGGAGGCTTTCGTTTGAAGGATATTCTTAGTCCTTCCGAAATTACCCCTCGAACCCAGGGGTCGTCCGTAATCGACGCCCACTCGTTTATAAAACTCGATAATCTTCCGCCTACCGGAACACGATAGAGGTTCAAACCATCACCTCCTGGACCTGCGAGGCTTACGGAAGGAGAAACTACGTCCTCCACGACCCGCACCTCGTCTCGTCGACCTAGGGACGTCTGACCGGTTGTCTCGGCCAGAATAACGTCCCGTACGTGAGTCTCTGCCTTGACGGTCTCTAGAATAAGACCTAGAGGACGTATAAGAACCTCTATAGGAACTTCTCTTGGGCGTACTTGTCCCAGAAGTGCCTGTCTTACTCTTTTCTGCTATATCCGACTATTTGGAAGCGGATTTGAATAGCAGAGAAAACGAAGCTTTCTTAGTTATCTTATCATAGATTGCTGAAAGCTTGCCGTTGAAGAGAAGCTCTCCGGAGACCGAAGCGACTCTGAGAGAGTTCTTCACCTTACCATCCACGCGCGTGGGTGTAGCTAGGGCTGCGTCACGTCTAACCAACTCCAGGTTTGCCACTGAAAGGGCGGAGTTATACGTGGAATAAGCTACTGCCCTTGAAAGAAGTCTTAATGAGGAATGTATATCCTGGAATTCTTTCCCTTGAAGACGTAATGATAACGCCTTAGTAAGGTGGTCTGCGTATGATAAAGCGTCTAAGCTAACTCTGTTAGACATTATTGTCGTTTCCAACGTCGTGGTTGGAATTGACATAGACGACGGTATAGACAATTCCAAGTCTTCAGCCTCGTCGTCTAGGCGCAGAGGAACTCTCGGTATGCCCTGTCCTGCCGTTTCGAATTTATTCCTTGAATTGATGAAAGGCAGATTTAGAGCATTTGCGGACAAGAAACCAGACTTGCCTGTTTTGGTAGCAAGCTTATAAATAGCGTCGTCCAATAATTCGAATGTTCTTGTGACATTATTGGACTGTGTCGGAAACTCAGGGACGATGTCCCTGAACCGATCAAAAAATTCTGTGTCCAATGACGCTATCAGTCTATTATCCGGCATCGCAGCATCCTGGTCCGACGGAACAACTTGTGGAAGATAATGCCGGATGAAATCTACGGCAGCTTTATGTTGTTCCGAAAGGGATAGCTCCAGATCCTCCGAATCCCTTTCGCCATCCTGTCGGACCCCATGAAGTTCTCGGTCGTCCGTACCTGATGCTTCAGCGGAGCGTACCGACCCAGCGTCGTCGGATAATTCCTGATCCGACAGAGATTCTGTCGTTTGCTGGGATGCTGCGATAAGTTGTGCTATTTGTGATAGCACGTCCGTCACTGAGGCCTGTGGAGTAGCGGTCTTACGTTGCTTTGCCGCTGGAAGCTCCGTGTACGTTGACTCCTGCATACTTCTCTTATGCGAACGTCCGGAGTCTACAGGCCTCGTGTCCCTGGCTACCGGATGGCGTGATCTGGTCGCCATGGAATCCCTGATTGGCGAAGCTGGCTGGATATCCGTGGTCACGTAGCCAAGGTGCGGTCGTGTGCGCTGCCGTGAGGATGAGCAAGCCTTATCGACAGTCTCTCCGGACGGTCTATATAACGGAGCGTCCCGAGCGGCGGACTTATGCTCCGAATGCGAAACGTTTTGTACCACAACATCTGGTCCCAGATGTTGTTGTACGAGAGAGGGACCTCTCTCGCTCGCAGCCCGGATGGACCTGGACGAGCTAGGAACCGGACTAATAGGCTTCCTCCGTTCTCTCCTCTGATCCGTCGTCACTGGGTGTGCACTTTGTCTATTTATAGTGCTCGCATCACCCAAATCTCCTTCCTTGACCGCAACGGATGAACCCGGCTGCCGAACCATTCGATGAATGGACGCTACACCGGGCGAGCTAGCGGACGTCAACGCCGTCGATCCTACTAGGGACCTCTTAGGCAATTGACGTATTTCCATGAGCACTTTTGCCGCTAGCCCTTCATTTAACTGTCACGACGGAGGCACACTTTTGGAAGACATCACGGAAACATCACCCTGTTTTTGTTCCTCTGAAATAGAGATTGATAAACTAGAGTGACCCTGCTGAGAAAGGACCGGCATGGCCTAACAACATACCGTGACACACGCTTCCAATGTTTGTCATCCCAATTGATACATACTGAACAGGAGTTAGTGCGAGTACACTGGCTACAATTAATACAATGATTATGAAAGTCAGAGGAAGATTTCTTCTTATTACAATTTGAACAATATCCTTTCATTGTGAAAAGAATACAAGAAGTCCTAGTACTCACACCAACCCCTGAAAACAAAGATATATAATAACATGATCCATTAACATAGAAAAAATAATTGAAATCAAAAAAAAAATTTTGAAAAAATATTTTTTCAGAAAAGCCCAAGTTTTTGAAAAGTAACGTTGAGCCCCAATAAATCCCAAGAAGCCTAAGTGTGGACAAAAATTTTCAAAATATTTTAAAAAATTAATGCAACACTTACGTATAATAATAATGTATCTTGTTATGATTAAGCTAGTACAAAGACAAGAAATCCCCCTCCACAGAAACCGTTGTCAATGTAAACAAGAAGTGTATAAACACCAGAAACATGACTCCAGGCACTGATAACCATGGCCCGAAATCAGTTACCAATAACACACTATCTGATGCAAAACAGAGACTTCCAGGGAAGAAACTGCAGAACATCAGATGGTAGGTGCAGAACACTACGCCTAAAAACCAATGGGTGAGGACGTAAACATGGGGGAAAAGAACAGAATTCATTCTGTTACCCAGCTAAAACTCCCAAGAAATTTTAGTAATAATATTACAGAAAATATGCCAAAAGCATGGGAGAATAGCAAGTGGGGACTTAAAGGAAATGGAGAGAGGAAACACTAAACAAGCAGTGTAACTTTATAGCAAGAATGACAACAACAGGCCCATGCCTCGAAATTAGGCAACTTATCATAATTTCATAAAAAATGTTTTAAGTTACAGCCCTGATTATTTCCTGCCACTCATATTTCCTCTCCTCCTTCTATTTCCTCTTTAGATCCACCATTTCTCTAATATTTATGTGTCTGGCATCATTTAAACTGAGATTTACAAGCACAAAGATCAGTCAGATGTGAACTGATGAAGGGCCAAACAAAGAATGATTATTGGCGCCAATTTCGAGACCTCCTTGACACTGCGCATGCGCAGTGGAGGGAAAGTATGGAGGACCATTTAGGACATGATTTCTTTGGTTTTAGATACAAATTTTGGGGATTGGGGGGGGGGGGGGGGGGGCAAAATTTGTGTTTGGCCCTAGATTTTTAAGAGTTAGGACCAGCTATGTCTGAGTCATTGGTACAGTATAAAAATATAATTATTTTATTTTTATTTCAACTTGACAGAAAGGGCAGAATGTGTTTTTTCAATTATAAAGTCAATTTAGGAATATAAATTATGTTAAGAAAACAGCAAATAATATAGAAGTACAATTTATACATTTAATGAGGTTAAACGACACTTTTGGCAATGAGGATCACATCGTGCAGGACTTTAAAGGATAAAGGAAGCCGGAGAACCCGGAGAGAACCACCGATCAGCGGATAGTAACTGCCAGACTCCCTAACATGTAAACCCCACACAAGCAGTGTTAGCATTGTATGAAGACTCGTGCTCCATCGACGTGCAGTACGTCTTAGTGCATATCGCCACAGTGCGTGCATTCACATGGGCCACTGGACACAACAACCTCTGGCGGGGATGGAACAGTGGACCTTTCGGTTTGAAGTCTAATGCTATAACCATTGAGCCACCTTGCTCGCACTGATGTACAAATGCAAAACGGTTATTTAATATCATCTCCTGAGCAACAGCCGCAGCTAGGTGGTTTTAAAGCTGGAAGCAGCTGCGGCCGTGTCTTCAGTCTGCTGTTATCAAATCTATAGATTTGGATGGAAAGTCTGAAATACAGTAAAAATGATAACAAATACTTACATTATATATTTGGAGCCTATTACAGCAACAAAGGATATCGTTGGAAGATCTAAATTATCTTGTATGGTTAGTCATCTCGTTTCTTGGCAATATGGCACAATGTTCTAGGTTTTTATGTCATACGAAATAAATAACATCATATCCCCATTGCCCTTATCTTGGTTTTTCCACCATTTAATCCAGTTGCAGGTAAAATTGTATCTAGAGGACAAAACGTGTCCCTATTGCAATGGTTTGGCTTAGAAAGTCAAGACATAAGTGTTTTGGAGATTTCCTCCATTATTCACTTTTATTACGATTTTATAACACAGTAAAAGTGAACCTCTTTATTATTACACTTTTTTAAATAAGCAAATGAACAAATATATCGGCCGGAATCACAGATTGTCACATCATCAACATGGACGACATAGAACTTTTGAAGGGCTAATCTTCTCTCTTCCTACTGGACTCATTTCACGTTTAACATCAAGTTAAATGTCAAAGCTAGTCAATTTTCAAACAATTTTGTATCACAGCAAAAAGTAAATTAACCTATTTACCGATAAACTTGTTCATATACACGAATGTACAAACAGTCGGTATGGCATTTGTAAACATAATAGTTATTGGAAATACTATTCATGGTTGGCAATAGATTCTGTGTATCCAGATCTTCTTCTACACAACAATGATAAACATCGTAATCTTCAACAGAACATGTGGTTGCATATGTAGTCTATTTACAACTGGCATTCATCAAAACATGCAGAAGGTGTTGCACCGAAATCTGAAAACAGAAAGTGGATGTGTAAAGCAATGATAATATGTGTCCAGAACAAATCTCCCTTATTTTCAAATACAATTATAGGAGTCTACTTGACAAAACATAGCCCCCCCCCCCCCCCCCCCCCCCAACGCCCAACTCACTGAACTGTAAAAATAATTGTTTTATTCCAACTTGACAGAAAGGGCAGAATGTTTTTTTTTCAATTATAAAGTCAATTTTGGAATATAAATTATGTTAAGAAAACAACAAATAATATAGACGTACAATTTATACATTTAATGAGGTTTTACGACGCTTTTGGCAATGAGAATCACATTGTGCAAGACTTTTCAGGTTAATGGAAGCCGGAGAACCCGGATAGAACCACCGAGCAGCGGCTACTAACTGCCAGACTCCCTAACATATCAACCCCACACAAGCAGTGTTAGCATTGTATGAGGACTCGTGCACCATTGACGTGCAGAACGCCTTAGTGCATATCGCCACAGTGCGTGCATTCACATGGGCCACTGTGGTAAAGTGCCTTTCCCAAAGACACAACGCAGTTACACCTGGCGGGAATAGAATAGTGGACCTTTTGGTTTGAAGACCAATGCTGTAACAACTGAAGCACCCTGCTCCCACTGAAGTACAAATGCACCACGGTTATTTAATATCATCTCATGAGCAACAGCCACAAAACGTGGTTTTAAAGCTGGAAGCAGCTGCGGCCGTGTATTCTGTCTGCTTTTATCAAATCTATAGATTTGGATTGATAGTCTGAAATACAGTAAAAATGATAACAAATACTTACATTATATACTTGGAGGCTATTCCACCAACTAAGGATATCTTTGGAAGATCTAAATTATCTTGTATGGTTAGTCATCTCGTTCCTTGGCAATATGGCACATTGTTCTAGGTTTTTATGTCATACGAAATAAATAACATAATTTCCCCATAGACCTTATCTTGGTTTTTCCACTATTCAATCCAGTTGCAGGTAAAATTGTGTCTTGAGGACAAAACGTGTCCCTATTACAATGGTTTGAATTTGAAAGTCAAGACACAAGTGTTTTGGAGATTTCCTCCACTATTCACTTTTGTGTAACAATTTTATACCAAGGAAAAGTTAAACGTTTCATTATTACACTTATTTAAATAAGCAAATGAACAAATCTATAGGCCGGAATCACAGATTGTCACATCATCAACATGTACGACATAGAACTTTTGAAGGGCTAATCTTCTCTCTTCATACTGGACTCATTTCACCTTTAACATCAAGATAAATGTCAAACCTAGTCAATTTTAAAACAATTTTGTATCACAGCAAAAATTAAATTAACCTATTTACCGATAAACTTGTTCATATACAGGAATGTACAAACAGTCGGTATGGCATTTGTAAACATAATTGTTATTGGAAATACTATTCATGGTTGGCAAAAGATTCTGTGTATCCAGATCTTCTTCTACACAACAATGGTAAACTTCGCAATCTTCAACAGAACATGTGGTTGCATAAGTAGTCTATTTACAACTGGCATTCATCAAAACATGCAGAAGATGTTGCACCGAAATCTGAAAACAGAAAGTGGATGTGTAAAGCAATGATAATATGTGTCCACAACAAATCTCCCTTATTTTCAAATCAATTTTTGGAGTCTACTTGACAAAACATAGCCCCCCCCCCCCCACCAACCCCCAGCTCACTGAACTGAAAATATAATTATTTTATTTCAACTTGACAGAAAGGGCTGAATGTTTTTTTTTAATTATAAAGTCAATTTTGGAATATAAATTATGTCAAGAAAACAACAAATAATATAGAAGTTAAAAAATTTATAGTAATTTATATATTTTTTATACTTACCAATGACCCAGACTTAGCTGGTGCTAACTCTAACAAAACCAGGGCCAAACACAAATTTTGCCCCCCAATCCCCAAAATTTGCATCCAAAACCAAAAGAAATCATGTCCTATAGGACCTCCATACTTCGCCCCTACTGCGCATGCGCAGTGTCAAGGACGTTCCGAAATTGGCGCCAATTATCATTCTTACTGGCAGTGCCTGGTCAGCGCTATGTACTCAGCGGGGAGGCAAGAGTTCCCAACTCCTGGGAGGGCCATCCCCGTCTGGGTCATTGGTAAGTATAAAAAATATATAAATTACTATAAATTTTTTAACATTTTTATACTGTACCAATGACCCAGACTTAGCTGAATAATAAAAAGGCTGGAGGGCCAAGGACATAGAGGAAAATCCAATAAGCTCAACTATATAAAATAGAGGCAACCCCTTAAGGAGAAAAGGAGTATTAGGCTTTACATGTATCTTTCTTATTTAATATTAAATTAGAAAGATACAATACCCTTTATAATTGAGCACAATAACATTCATGTTCTCTATTAACATCCAGTATAACCCTTATACTAATTATTTTTAAAGTAAGCCAATAAATAAAGTTAGTCCAGAGAATTGAGACTCTTTATAATCTTTTAAAAGTGTCCGAGTATTGTATATTAAAGCCCGTTTGACACTTGACATATACAAATGCTTCACACCCAGCTACACTTTAAAAATATGACATGAATGAATTTTGACATTAATATTACACTTTAAAACCATCCCGGAAGCGACTCAGAAATACTGACTTTGGAGGAGGCATTCCCTTGCTTTTCACTATAAAGCAGGTGACCTAAGGGAACACCCTCCCCCCCCCCCTTCCCCTTGCCCTGGGTCAAATAGCCCAGAGCGAAGAGGGCAGGCGGACGGAGTCACTGCCGCAACAGAAAGCCTGCATAACTATAGTTGCAACTGTTTAGTGGACGACATTCTGAGCAACAGATAACGGACCTAAACAATGCAGGTCTCCAGAAATGGACTCAATATTTCTGAGATAAAAATTCGTGAATGTGGATGGCTGAGACCAATAAGCAGCCTTCATTAAATCTGTAATAGCAATACTATTAGCATAAGCCCAAGAAGTAGCAAGAGCTCTTACTTCATGAGCGGAAATCTTAAGCACAGACTGCTGAGAAGAAGATAAACTCTCATAAGCAGTACGGATAGTTAATTGAATCCATCTAGCAATAGAATGGACCGAAATGTCCCTTCTATTAGGCATCAAAGACAGAAAGAAACGTTTCCGTCCCTTTCTGATAAACTGAGATCTCTGTTTATAGATACGTAACGCTCTAACAGGGCAGAGTAAAGGCCTACGCCCGTCTGAAGACGGAAGAGCCTTAATAACAATAGGTTCCGGATATTTATTAGGAGCCTGATTCTTAGCTAAAAAACCCACATTAGTAGTGAAGGTGATAGTGTTCCCGACACTACGATAGTGAGAATCATCCACCGACAGTGCATGAAGCTCACTGACTCTTCTAGCAGAAGAGAAAGCTAAGAGAAAAACTGTCTTATAAGATAAGAATTTGAAATCTACTGTCCCAAGAGGTTCAAATGGCTTTTCCTTCAATTTAAGAAGAACCCAAGCTAAATTCCATTTAGGAATTAACCTAAGAGTTCTGGGTCTATTTATCGAGAAGTTTCTAACCAACTTATATAAAGAGACATTAGATCCAATTTGTAAACTATCATGATGTGCATAGGTATCAGATAACATAGACCTATAACCCTTAATAGTAACAGGCTGCAGTTTGATTTCGTCAAACAAGTATACTAGAAAGTTTGCAATGTCTGGTATAGAGGGATCGAAAATATCTACAGAATGATCCCTACACCAACGACGAAAAACCTTCCACTTAGCCGCATAGTTTAGCGAAGAGGAGGTCCTCCTACAGTTAGAAATCGCGTCCACTGCTCGTCCTGTAAAGTGTTTGCCATGCAAGAAGGACCGCACAACGGAAAAACGTGAAGGTTGAGACCTTGCGGGTTGTGATGGAGTTGACGCGATTTCCCCTGCGAAAGAAGATCCTTCCGTGGAGGAAGCTTTCGCGGTAGGTCCCACAACAGACACCTGAGTAGATTTATCCACGGTCTCTGTGGAGACAGAGATGCTACCAACAGAATCTTGCATTGAGATTGTTTTATCTTTACCAATACTTGCTGAATTAACGGCGCTGGAGGATACGCATATCCTATCATTCCGTCCCAATGGATCGACAGAGCGTCTACTGCAAATGCTCTTGGATCCGGACACGGAGACACATACGTCTGCAACTGATTGTTGAGATGTGTCGCAAATAAGTCTATCAGTGGCCGTTCCCATTGGTAGCAAATCTGATTGAATACTTGTTTGTTGAGAGTCCACTCCGGCAACAAGCGACCCTTTCGTGAAAAGGAGTCTGCTAGCACATTCAGACGACCCGGTATGTGACGGACCGAAAGAAGAACGTGATGTTCTAGCGCAAACAGAAGGATTCTTTCCGTTAGATTAAACAACGGAACTGAATGAGTGCCTCCCTGATTCCGTATATACGCCACTACTGTCGTACTGTCGGATAGGATTTGGACATGAGCATTGTGAATAATGTCCATCCAATGACGTAACGCAAGCCAAATTGACATCATTTCCTTGATGTTTATGTGCTTGCCCAGGAATTGCGGATCCCAAAGACCCTGGCATCTCGAATCCGTTGGGATCAATGATGCACCCCAACCTGTTTGACTGGCATCCGTCATAATGGTAAAACTCGGATCCGGCAACTGCAGCGGAACTCCCTGAGTTAACCACTGAATGTTTGCCCAAGTCTGAATCTCTTGTTTCACTTGATCTGACATGAGAACGTCTATGTCGAGCGAATGAATTTTCACACTCCAATTCTGAGTCAAGAAAATTTGGAGAGGACGCGTGCGCAACCGTCCCATCGGAGTGAGATCCGCAGCGGCTCCGCACAGACCTATCAGTCTCATAAATTCTCTCGCTGTGACTTTGTCTGCGTGCAGACAATAGCGAGCGTAACAACTGACTAATTTCGCTCTGGTTAACGGCAGACCAACGAGATTGTTGTGCGTCTCGAAGCTCATTCCCAGATGTGTGAATGACTTGGACGGCACCAGATCCGACTTCTCCTCGTTTACTATAAAACCGAGACGTCGGAGCAATAGAAGCAGATTCTGAACATCGTTCTGAAGCGTTAACTCGTTGCCGTACCTCTGAAGAATGTCGTCCAGGTAGGCCGACGTTACCGCAGACGAATGAGCTCGGAAATAGATCATTACCGAGTTCATTACCCGAGTGAAAGCCCAGGGTGCTAGATTCAATCCGAAGCACATCGCCCGGAATTGATACACCACTCCTAGGACTGCGAAGCGTAGATACTTTCTGAATGTCGGATGTACCATGACGTGAAAGTACGCATCTTTGAGATCTATGCTTGTTGCATAATCGTTCACCCGAATACTCGCTCTGACCGACCGAATCGTCTCCATATAAAACTTCGGAGCGACGATCAGCTTGTTTATCCAGCTCAAATCTATGACTGGACGGAACGAGCCGTCTGGTTTCGGAACCAGAAACAGATGGCTGTAGAATCCCGGCGTCTCCTGGTTTTCTACGACCTCTACCGCGTTCTTCATTAAAAGAGACTGCACCTCTGATAATAGAGCGTCTCTTTTCTGCGGATTTGACGGAAGTTGAGTCCACTTTGGACTTCGAGTTAATGGAGGCTTTCGTTTGAAGGATATCTTTAGACCTTCCGAAGTCACTCCTCTCACCCAAGGGTCGTCCGTAATCGACGCCCATTCTTGTGAAAAGCTCGATAACCTTCCGCCAACCGGTACGCGATAGAGGTTTAAGCCATCACCTCCTGGACCTGCGAGGCCTGCGGTAGGAGAAACCACGTCCTCCGCGACCCGCACCTCGTCCCGTCGACCTCGGGGCGTCCGACCGGTTGTCCCGGCCCGAAGGACGTCCCGAACGTGAGTCGCTACCTTGACGGTCTCTCGAATAAGACCAAGAGCACGCACCGGAACCTCTATAGGAACCTCTCTTGGGCGCATTAGACCCAGCAGTGCCTGTCTTATTCTTGTCTGCCGTATCCGACTTCTTAGAAGCAGATTTGAACAACAGAGAATCCGAAGCTTTCTTTGTAATTTTATCATAAATAGCAGAAAGCTTGCCGTCAAAGAGAAGTTCTCCGGAGACCGAAGCGACTCTGAGAGAGTTCTTCACCTTAGTATCCACGAGTGTGGATGTAGCTAGGGCTGCGTCACGTCTAACCAACTCCAGGTTTGCCACTGAAAGGGCGGAGTTACACGTGGAATAAGCTACTGCCCTTGAAAGAAGTCTTAAAGAGGATTGTATATCCTGAAATTCTTTCCCTTGAAGGCGCAGTGATAACGCCTTAGTAAGGTGATCTGCGTAAGATAAGGCATCTAAATTGGCTCTGTTAGACGAAATAGCTGTTTCAACACCGCGGTTGGAATAGAAGCCGACGACGGTAATGATAGCTCTAAGTCTTCCGCCTCGTCGTCCATACGCAGAGGAACTCTCGGAATACCCTGTCCTGCCGTGTCGAATTTATTCCTTGCATTAATGAAAGGCAGGTTGAGAGTATTGGCGGACAAGAAACCTGCTTTCCCCGTCTTGGAAGCAAGTTTAAATATAGCGTCGTTCAATAATTCAAATGTTCTTGCAACATTATTGGACTGCGACGGAAACTCGGGAGCGATGTCCCTAAACCGCTCAAAAAATTCAGAGTCCAATGACGCTATAATCCTCTTGTCCGGAACCGCAGCAGTCTGGCCCGACGGAACAACTTGAGGGAGAAAGTGCCGGATGAAGTCCACGGCAGCTTTATGTTGTTCCGAAAGGGATAGCTCCAAGTCATCCGTATCCCTTTCACCATCCGGTCGGACCTCATGATGCTCCCGGTCGTCCGCCCCCGATGCTTCGGCGGAGCGTACCGACCCAGCGCCGTCGGATAATTCCCGATCCGACACCGTTTCTGTCGGCTGCTGGGATGCTGCGATAAGTTGTGCTATCTGCACAAGTACGTCCGGCATCGAGACCTGCGGAGGCGCAGTCTTTCGCTGCTTCGCCGAGGGCAGCTCCGCATCTGATGGCTCCCACATACTTTTTCTATGCGAACGTCCGGAGTCCATCGGCCTCGTGTCCCTGGCTGCCGGATGTGTGACCTGGTCGCCGAAGAATCCCTGATCGGCGAAGCTGGTAAGATATCGGCGGTCACGCAGCCAAGGTGCGGTCGTGTGCGCTGACGAGAAGAAGAAGCCTGAGCAGTCTCCGCGGACTGCCTATACAACGGAGCGTCCCGAGCGACGGACGTATGCTCCGCTTGCGACACATTTTGTACCACAACATCTGGTCCCAGATGTTGTTGTACCGAGAGAGGGGCCTCTCTCGCTCGCGGCCCGGCTGGACCTGGACGAGCTAGGAACCGGACTCAAAGGCTTCCTCCGATCTCGCCTACTATCCGCCGGCACTGGGTGTGCACGTTGAATGTTTATAGTGCTCGCATCACCCAACATTTCCTCCTGGACCGCATCGGACGAACCCGGCTGCCGAACCATTCGGTGAATGGACGCTACACCGGGCGAGCTAGCGGACGACATTTGTTTAATCTCCATGAGCACTTTTGCCGCTAGCTCTGTATTCATTTGTGACGATGGAAGCGCACTTGCGGAAGATAACATGGAAACATCACCCTGTTCTTGTTCCTCTGAAATAGAAACTGAGAGAGTAGAGTGACCTTGCGAAGAAAGAGCCGGCATAGCCCTTTCTCCAGTAACAACATACCGTGACACACGTTTCCAATGTTTGTCATCCCAATTTTGACATATAGAACAGGGATGAGTGCGAGAACACTGACTACAATTAATACAATGATCATGAAAGTCAGAGGAAGATTTCTTCCTATTACAATTTGAACAATATCCTTTCATTGTGAAAAGTCAACAACAAGTCCTAGTTACTCGCACAAACCCCTGATACAAAGATACATAATAACATGATCCATTAATAATGAAAAAACAATTGCAAATCAAAAAAAAATTTTTGAAAAATATTTTTTCAGCGAAGCCCAAGTTTCTGAAAAGTAACGTTGAGCCCCGATGGATCCGATGGCTAAGTGTGGTCAAAAATTTTAATTTTATATTAAATAATTAATGCAACACTTACGGATAATAAAAATGTATCTTATAGTGAGATAAACTACACCAAAGGCAAACAGCCCCCCTCAAAAGAGACTGTTGCCAATGTAAACAAACAGTGTAAAACACCAGAAAACATGACTCCAGGCACTGAAAAAACTGGCCCGAAATCAGTCATCAAAATTACACTCTATCTGATGCAAGACAGAGACTCCCAGGGGAGAATCTGCAGAACATCAGATGGAAGATGCAGAACACAACGTTTATACACCCATGGGTGAAAACGTAACTATGGGGAAAATAACAGAAAACATTCTGTAACCAAGGAACTCTCCCAAGAGAATTTTAGAAATGAACTTTCTCAAAAATATGCCAAAAGCATGGGAGAATTGCAAGGGGGGACTTAGAAGGCCAGGGGAGAGGAAACACTGAATAAGCAGTGCAACTTTTTAGCAAGAATGACAACAAGAGGCCCATGCCTCGAAAATAGGCAACTTAACATAATTTCATAAAAAAATTTAAGTACAGCCCTGATTATTTTTTGTCACTCCTTTTTCCTCTCCTCCTTCTATATCCTCCTTAGAATCACCATTTCTCCAATAATTACGTGTCTGGCATCCTTAAACTGAGATTTACAAGCACAAAGATCAGTGAGATGTTGACTGATGAAGGGCCAAACAGAGAATGATAATTGGCGCCAATTTCGGAACGTCCTTGACACTGCGCATGCGCAGTAGGGGCGAAGTATGGAGGTTCTATAGGACATGATTTCTTTTGGTTTTGGATGCAAATTTTGGGGATTGGGGGCAAAATTTGTGTTTGGCCCTGGTTTTGTTAGAGTTAGCACCAGCTAAGTCTGGGTCATTGGTACAGTATAAAAATGTACAATTTATACATTTAATGAGGTTTAACGACACTTTTGGCAATTAGGATCACATCGTAATGATAAAAGAAGCCGGAGAATCCGGATATAACCACCGAGCAGCAGATAGTAACTGCCAGATTCCCTAACATGTAAACCCCACACGAGCAGTGTTAGCATTGTATGAAGACTCGTGCACCATCGACGTGCAGTACGCCTTAGTGCATATCGCCACAGTGCGTGCATTCACATGGGCCACTGGGGTAAAGTGCCTTTCCCAAAGACACGACGCAGTTACTTCTGGCTGGGATAGAACAGTGGACCTTTCATGAGCAACAGCCACAGCTACGTGGTTTTAAAGCAGGAAGGAGCTGCGGTCGTGTCTTCAGTCTGCTGTTAGCAAATCTATAGATTTGGATGGAAAGTCTGAAATACAGTAAAAATGATAACAAGCACTTACTTTATATACTTGGAGGCTATTCCAGCAACTAAGGATATCTTTGGAAGATCTAAATTATCTTGTATGGTCAGTCATCTCGTTTCTTGGCAATATGGCACATTGTTCTATGTTTTTATGTCATACGAAATAAATAACATCATTTCCCCATTCCCCTTATCTTGGGTTTTCCACCATTGAATCCAGTTGCAGGTAAAATTGTATCTAGAGGACAAAACGTGTCCCTATTACAATGCTTTGGATTAGAAAGTCAAGACATGAGTGTTTTGGAGATTTCCTCCACTACTCACTTTTCTGACTATTGAAAAACACAGCTAAAGTTACCGTTTTTATTTTTACACTTTTTTAAATAAGCAAATGAACAAATCTTACGGCCGGAATCACAGATTTTCACAACATCAACATGGACGACATAGAACTTGTGAAGGGCTAATCTTCTCTCTTCATACTGGACTCATTTCACATTTAACATCAAGATAAATGTCAAAGGTAGTCAATTTTAAAACAATTTTGTATCACAGCAAAAATTAAATTAACCTATTTACCGATAAACTTGTTCATATGCACGAATGTACAAACAGTCGGTATGGTATTTGTAAACATAATAGATATTGGAAATACTATTCAGGGTTTGGAAAAAGAGTCTTTGTGTCCAGATCTTCTTCTTCACAACAGAGGAAAACTTCGCAATCTTCAACAGAACATGTGGTTGCATAAGTAGTCTATTTACAACTGGCATTCATCAAAACATGCAGAAGGTGTTGCACCAAAATCTGAAAACAAAAAGTGGATGTGTGAAGCAATGATAATATGTGTCCACAACGAATCTCCCTTATTGGATAGAACCACCGATCATCGGCTAGTGACAGCCAGACTCCATAACATATAAACCCCACACAAGCAGTGTTAGCATTGTATGGAGACTCGTGCACCATCGACGTGCAGTACGCCTTAGCGCATATCGCCACAGTGCGTGCATTCACATGGGCCACAGGGGTTAAGTGCCTTTCCCATAGACACAACGCAGTTACCTCTGGTGGGGACACAACAGTGGACCTTTTGGTTTGAAGTCCAAAGTTGCAACCACTGAGTCTTCTTGCTCCCACTGAAGAACAAATGCACAACGGTTATTTAATATCATCTCATGGGCAACAGCCACAGCGACGTGGTTTTAAAACTGGAAGCAGCTGCGGCCCTGTATTCAGCCTGCTGTTATCAAATCTATAAATTTGGATTGAAAGTCTGAAATACAGTAAAATTGATGACAAATACTTACATTATATACTTGGATCCTATTCCAGAAACTAAGGACATCTTTGGAAGATCTAAAATATCTTGTATGGTTAGTCATCTCGTTTCTTGGCAATATGGCACAATGTTCTAGATTTTTATGTCATACGAAATAAATAACGTCATTTCCCCATTGCCCTTATCTTGGTTTTTCCACCATTGAATCCAATTGCAGGTAAAATTGCATCTAGACGAGAAAACGTGTCCCCATTACAATGGTTTGGCTTAGAATGTCAAGACATAAGTGTTTTGGAGATTTCCTCCACTATTCACTTTTCTAAGTAGAAACATAGAAACATAGAACATTTTTCCATATTGTCAAGAAACGAGATGACTAACCATACAAGTTAATTTAGATCTTCCAAAGATATCCTTAGTTCCTTGAATAGGCTCCAAGTATATAATCAAAGTATTTGTTATCATTTTACTGTATTTTAGACTTTCAATCCAAATCGATAGATTTGATAACAGCAGACAGAACACACGACCGCAGCTGCTTCCAGTTCAAAAACCACGTAGCTGTGGCTGTTGCTCATGAGATGATATTAAATAACCGTTGGGCATTTGTATTTCAGTGGGAGCAAGGTGGTTCAATGGTTACAGAATTGGACTTCAAACCGAACGATCCAGTGTCCCATCCCCGGCAGAGGTAACTGCGTTGTGTCTTTGGGAAAGGCACTTAACCCCAGTTGCCCATGTGAATGAACGCACTGTGGCGATATGCACTAATGCGTACAGCTCGTCGATAGTGCACACAAGGCTTCATGCAATGTTAACACTGCTTGTGTGGGGTTTACATGTTAAGAAAACAACAAATAACATAGAAGTACAATTTTAACATTTAATGAGGTTTAACGACACTTTTGGCAATGAGGATCACATCGTGCATGACTTTTAACGATAAAGGAAGCCGGAGAATCTGGATAGAACCACTGAGCAGCGACTAATAACTGCCAGACTCCCTAACATGTAAACCCCACACAAGGAGTGTTAGCATTGTATGAAGACTCGTACACCGTCGACGTGCCGTACGCCTCAGTGCATATCGCCACAGTGCATGCATTCACATGGGCCAATGGGGTAAAGTGCCTTTCCCAAAGACACAACGCAGTTACTTGTGGCGGGGATAGAACAGTGGACCTTTCATGAGCAACATCCACAGCTACATGGTTTTTAAGCTGGAAGCAGCTGTGGCCGTGTCTTCAGTCTGCTGTTAACAAATCTATAGATTTGGATGGAAAGTCTGAAATACAGTAAAAATGATGACAAATACTTACATTATATACTTGGAGCCTATTCCAGCAACTAAGGATATCGTTGGAAGATCTAAATTATCCTGTATGGTTAGACATCTCGTTTCTTGGCAATATGGCACAATGTTGTAGTTTTTTATGTCATACGAAATAAATAACATCATTTCCCCATTGCCCTTATCTTGGTTTTTCCACCATTGAATCCAGTTGCAGGTAAAATTGTACCTAGAGGACAAAACGTGTCTCTATTACAATGGTTTGGCTTGGAAAGTCAAGACATAAGTGTTTTGGAGATTTCCTCCACGATTCACTTTTCTAACAATTTTATCACACAGCAAAAGTTAACCTTTTTATTTAAATAAGCAAATGAACAAATCTATCGGCCGGAATCCCAGATTGTCACATCATCACCATGGACGACATAGAACTTTTGAAGGGCTAATCTTCTCTCTTCGTACTGGACTCATTTCACATTTAACATGAAGATAAATGTTAAAGCTAGTCAATTTTAAAACAAATTTGTATCACAGCAAAAATTAAATTAACCTATTTACCGATAAACTTGTTGATATACACGAATGTACAAACAGTCGGTATGGTATTTGTAAAGATAATAGTTATTGGAAATATTATTCATGGTTGGCAATAGATTCTTTGTATCCAGATCTTCTTCTACACAACAGTGGTAAACTTCGTAATCTTCAACAGAACATGTGGTTGCATAAGTAGTTTTTTTTACAACTGGCATTCATCAAAACAAGCAGAAGGTGTTGCACCGAAATCTGAAAGCAGAAAGTGGATGTGTGAAGCAATTATATTATAATATGTGTCCACAACAAATCTCCCTTATTTTCAATTAAATTATAAGAGTCTACTTGACAAAGCATACCCAACCCCAACCCCCAGCCGACTGAACTGTAAAAATAATTATTTTGTCACAACATCTAGATAAATGTCAAAGCTAGTCAATTTTAAAACAATTTTGTATCACAGCAAAAAGTAAATTAACCTATTTACCGATAAACTTGTTCTTATACACGAATGTACAAACTGTCGGTATGGTATTTGTAAACATCATAGTTATTGGAAATACTATTCAGGGTTTGGAAAAAGAGTCTCTTTGTGCCGAGATCTCCTACACACCGGAGGAAAACATCGCAATCATCAACAGAACATGTGGTTGCATAAGTAGTCTATTTACAACTGGCATTCATCAAAACATGCAGAAGGTGTTGCACCAAAATCTTAAAACAGAAAGTGGATGTGTAAAGCAATGATAATATGTGTTCACAACAAATCTCACTTATTTTCAAATACACTTACTGGAGTCTACTTGACCAACCGTACCCCCACCCCCCCCCCCCCCCCCACCCCAACGCCCAGGCCACTGAACAGTAAAAATAATTATTTTATTTCAACTTGACAAAAAGAACAGAATTTTTTTTTCAATTATAAAGTCAACTTTTGTAATATAAATTATGTTAAGAAAACAACAAATAATATAGAAGTACAATTTATACATTTAATGAGGTTTAACGATACTTTTGGCAATGAGAATCACATCGTGCAGGACTTTTAAGGATAATGGAAGCCGGAGAACCCGGATAGAACCACATATGAGAGGCTAGTAACTGTCAGACTCCCTAACATATAACCCTCACACAAGCAGTGTTATCATTGTATGAACACACGTGCACCATCGACGTGCACTACGCCTTAGTGCATATCGCCACAGCGCGTGCATTCACATGGGCCACTGGGGTAAAGTGCCTTTCCCAAAGACTCAACGTAGTTACCTCTGGCGGGGATGGAAAGTGGACCTTTCGGTTTGAAGTACAATGCTGTAACAAGAAAGCTACCTTTCTCCCACTAAAGTACAAATGCACAACGGTTATTTAATATCATATCATGAGCAACAGCCCCAGCTACGCGGTATTAAAGCTGGAAGCAGCTGCGGCCCTGTATTCAGTCTGCTGTTATGTTATCTATAGATTTGGATTGAAAGTCTGAAATACTGTAAAAATGATAACAAATACTTACATTATATACTTGGAGCCTATTCCAACAATTAAGGAGATCTTAGGAAGTTCAAAATTATCTTGTATGGTTAGTCATCTCGTTTCTTGGCAACATGGCACAATGTTCTAGGTTTTCATGTCATACGAAATAAATAACATCATTTCCCCATTGCCATTATCGTGGTTTTTCCATCATTGAATCCAGTTGCAGGTAAAATTGTATCTAGAGGATAAAACGTCTCCCTCTTACAATGGTTTGGCTTAGAAAGTCCAGACATAAGTGTTTTGGAGATTTCCTCCACTATTCACTTTTCTAACAATTTTATGACACTGCAAAAGTTAACCTTTTTATTATTACACTTATTTAGATAAGCAAATGAACAAACCTATCGTCCGGAATCCCAGACTGTCACATCATCAACATGGACGACAAAGAATTTTTGAAGGGCTAATCTTCTCTCCTCATACTGGACTCATTTCACATTTAACATCAAGATAAATGTCACAGCCAGTCAATTTTAAAACAATTTTGTGTCACAGCAAAAATTAAATTAACCTATTTACCGATAAACTTGTTCGTGTACACGAATGTACAAACAGTCGATATGGTATTTGTGAGCATAATAGTTATTGGAAATACTATGCATGGTTGGCAAGAGAATCTTTGTATCCAGATCTTCTTCTACACAACAGTGGTAAACTTCGCAATCTTCAACAGAACATGTGGTTGCATAAGTAGTCTATTAACAACTGGCATTCATCAAAACATGCAGAAGGTGTTGCACCGAAATCTGAAAACAGAAAGTGGATGTGTAAAGCAATGATATGTGTTCACAAGAAATCTCACTTATTTTCAAATACAATTATGGGAGTCTACTTGACAAAGCATATCCATCCAACCCCCTGCTCACTGAACTGTAAAAATAATTATTTCATTTCAACTTGACAGAAAGGGTTGAATGCTTTTTTTCAATTATAAAGACAATTTTGGAATATAAATTATGTAAAGAAAACAAAAAATAATATAGAAGTACAAATTATAGATTTAATGAGGTTTAACGACACCTTTGGCAATCAGGATCACCTCGTGCCAGACTTTTAAGGATAAAGGAAGCCGGAGAACCCGGATAGAACCACCGAACAGCGGCTAGTAACTTCCAGAGCCCCAAACATACAAACCCCACACAAGCAGTGTTAGCATTGCATGAATCCGCGTGCACCATCGACGTGCAGTACGCATTAGTGCATATCGCCACAGTGCGTGCATTCACATGGGCAACTGGGGTTAAGTGCCTTTCCCAAAGACACAACGTAGTTACCTCTGGCGGGGATGGAACACTGCATCTTTCGGTTTGAAGGCCAATGCTGTAACCATTGACTCACCTTGCTCCCACTGAAGTACAAATGCACAACGGTTATTTAGTATCATCTCATGAGCAACAGCCACAGCTACATGGTTTTAAAGCTGGAAGCAGCTGTTGCCGTGTATTCTGTCTGCTGTTATCAAATCTATAGTTTTGGATTGAAAGAATAAAATACAGTAAAAATGATAACAAATACTTTGATTATATACTTGGAGCCTATTCCAGGAACTAAGGATATCTTTGGAAAATCTAAATTATCTTGTATGGATAGTCATCTCGTTTCTTGGCAATATGGCACAATATTCTAGGTTTCTATGACATTCGCAATAAATAACATCATTTCCCCGTTGCCCTTATCTTGGTTTTTCCACCATTGAATCCAGTTGCATGTAAAATTGTATCTAGAGGCCAAATTCTGTCCCTATTACAATGGTTTGGCTTAGCATGTCAAGACATAAGTGTTTTGGAGATTTCCTCAACGATTCACTTTTCTAACAATTTTATAACACAGCAAAAGTTAATCTTTTTATTATTACACTTATTTAGATAAGCAAATGAACAAATCTATCGGCCGGGATCACAGATTGTCTCGTCATCAACATGGACGACATAGAACTTTTGAAGGGCTAATCTTCTCTCTTCATACTGGACTCATTTCACATTTAACATCAAGATAAATGTCAAAGCTAGTCAATTTTAAAACAATTTTGTATCACAACAAAGATTAAATTAACCTACTTACCGATAAACTTGTTCATATACACGAATGTGCAAACAGTCGGCACGGTATTCGTAAACATAATAGTTATTGGAAATATTATTCATGGTTGGCAATAGATTCTTTGTATTCAGATTTTCTTCTACACAACAGTGGCAAACTTCGCAATCTTCAACAGAACATGTGGTTGCATAAGTAGTCTATTTACAACTGGCATTCATCAAAACAAGCAGAAGGTGTTGCACCGAAATCTGAAAACAGAAAGTGGATGTGTAAAGCAATGATAATATGTGTCCACAACAAATCTCACTTATTTTCAAATACACTTACTGGAGTCTACTTGACCAACCGTACCCCCAACCCCCCCCCCCCCCCCCCCACTCCAACGCCCAGGCCACTGAACTGTAAAAATAATTATTTTATTTCAACTTGACAAAAAGAACAGAATTTTTTTTTCAATTATAAAGTCAACTTTTGTAATATAAATTATGTTAAGAAAACAACAAATAATATAGAAGTACAATTTACACATTTAATGATGTTTAACGATACTTTTGGCAATGAGAATCACATCGTGCAGGACTTTTAAGGATAATGGAAGCCGGAGAACCCGGATAGAACCACATAGGAGAGGCTAGTAACTGCCAGACTCCCTAACATATAACCCTCACACAAGCAGTGTTATCATTGTATGAACACTCGTGCACCATCGACGTGCACTACGCCTTAGTGCATATCGCCACAGCGCGTGCATTCACATGGGCCACTGGGGTAAAGTGCCTTTCCCAAAGACTCAACGTAGTTACCTCTGGCGGGGATGGAAAGTGGACCTTTCGGTTTGAAGTACAATGCTGTAACAAGAAAGCTACCTTTCTCCCACTGAAGTACAAATGCACAACGGTTATTTAATATCATATCATGAGCAACAGCCCCAGCTACGCGGTATTAAAGCTGGAAGCAGCTGCGGCCCTGTATTCAGTCTGCTGTTATGTTATCTATAGATTTGGATTGAAAGTCTGAAATACTGTAAAAATGATAACAAATACTTACATTATATACTTGGAGCCTATTCCAACAATTAAGGAGATCTTAGGAAGTTCAAAATTATCTTGTATGGTTAGTCATCTCGTTTCTTGGCAACATGGCACAATGTTCTAGGTTTTCATGTCATACGAAATAAATAACATCATTTCCCCATTGCCATTATCGTGGTTTTTCCATCATTGAATCCAGTTGCAGGTAAAATTGTATCTAGAGGATAAAACGTCTCCCTCTTACAATGGTTTGGCTTAGAAAGTCCAGCCATAAGTGTTTTGGAGATTTCCTCCACTATTCACTTTTCTAACAATTTTATGACACTGCAAAAGTTAACCTTTTTATTATTACACTTATTTAGATAAGCAAATGAACAAACCTATCGTCCGGAATCCCAGACTGTCACATCATCAACATGGACGACAAAGAATTTTTGAAGGGCTAATCTTCTCTCCTCATACTGGACTCATTTCACATTTAACATCAAGATAAATGTCACAGCCAGTCAATTTTAAAACAATTTTGTGTCACAGCAAAAATTAAATTAACCTATTTACCGATAAACTTGTTCGTGTACACGAATGTACAAACAGTCGATATGGTATTTGTGAGCATAATAGTTATTGGAAATACTATGCATGGTTGGCAAGAGAATCTTTGTATCCAGATCTTCTTCTACACAACAGTGGTAAACTTCGCAATCTTCAACAGAACATGTGGTTGCATAAGTAGTCTATTAACAACTGGCATTCATCAAAACATGCAGAAGGTGTTGCACCGAAATCTGAAAACAGAAAGTGGATGTGTAAAGCAATGATATGTGTTCACAAGAAATCTCCCTTATTTTCAAATACAATTATGGGAGTCTACTTGACAAAGCATATCCATCCAACCCCCTGCTCACTGAACTGTAAAAATAATTATTTCATTTCAACTTGACAGAAAGGGTTGAATGCTTTTTTCAATTATAAAGACAATTTTGGAATATAAATTATGTAAAGAAAACAAAAAATAATATAGAAGTACAAATTATAGATTTAATGAGGTTTAACGACACCTTTGGCAATCAGGATCACCTCGTGCCAGACTTTTAAGGATAAAGGAAGCCGGAGAACCCGGATAGAACCACCGAACAGCGGCTAGTAACTTCCAGAGCCCCAAACATACAAACCCCACACAAGCAGTGTTAGCATTGCATGAATCCGCGTGCACCATCGACGTGCAGTACGCATTAGTGCATATCGCCACAGTGCGTGCATTCACATGGGCAACTGGGGTTAAGTGCCTTTCCCAAAGACACAACGTAGTTACCTCTGGCGGGGATGGAACACTGCATCTTTCGGTTTGAAGGCCAATGCTGTAACCATTGGCCCACCTTGCTCCCACTGAAGTACAAATGCACAACGGTTATTTAGTATCATCTCATGAGCAACATCCACAGCTACATGGTTTTAAAGCTGGAAGCAGCTGTTGCCGTGTATTCTGTCTGCTGTTATCAAATCTATAGTTTTGGATTGAAAGAATAAAATACAGTAAAAATGATAACAAATACTTTGATTATATACTTGGAGCCTATTCCAGGAACTAAGGATATCTTTGGAAAATCTAAATTATCTTGTATGGATAGTCATCTCGTTTCTTGGCAATATGGCACAATATTCTAGGTTTCTATGTCATTCGCAATAAATAACATCATTTCCCCGTTGCACTTATCTTGGTTTTTTCACCATTGAATCCAGTTGCATGTAAAATTGTATCTAGAGGCCAAATTCTGTCCCTATTACAATGGTTTGGCTTAGCATGTCAAGACATAAGTGTTTTGGAGATTTCCTCAACGATTCACTTTTCTAACAATTTTATAACACAGCAAAAGTTAATCTTTTTATTATTACACTTATTTAGATAAGCAAATGAACAAATCTATCGGCCGGGATCACAGATTGTCTCGTCATCAACATGGACGACATAGAACTTTTGAAGGGCTAATCTTCTCTCTTCATACTGGACTCATTTCACATTTAACATCAAGATAAATGTCAAACCTAGTCAATTTTAAAACAATTTTGTATCACAACAAAGATTAAATTAACCTACTTACCGATAAACTTGTTCATATACACGAATGTACAAACAGTCGGCACGGTATTCGTAAACATAATAGTTATTGGAAATATTATTCATGGTTGGCAATAGATTCTTTGTATCCAGATTTTCTTCTACACAACAGTGCCAAACTTCGCAATCTTCAACAGAACATGTGGTTGCATAAGTAGTCTATTTACAACTGGCATTCATCAAAACAAGCAGAAGGTGTTGCACCGAAATCTGAAAACAGAAAGTGGATGTGTAAAGCAATGATAATATGTGTCCACAAGAAATCTCCTTTATTTTCAATTGAATTATAAGAGTCTACTTGACAA
Organism: Pictodentalium vernedei; assembly: GCA_031216915.1. Taxonomy (NCBI): domain Eukaryota; kingdom Metazoa; phylum Mollusca; class Scaphopoda; order Dentaliida; family Dentaliidae; genus Pictodentalium; species Pictodentalium vernedei. The sequence goes on along the minus strand of CM062297.1, from coordinate 507,022,170 downwards.
AGCATACCCAACCCCAACCCCCAGCTGACTGAACTGTAAAAATAATTATTTTATTTCAACTTGTCAGAAAGGGCTGAATGTTTTTTTTTAATTATAAAGTCAATTTTGGAATATAAATTATGTTAAGAAAACAAAAAAAAGTTAAAAAATTTATAGTAATTTATATACTTTTTATACTTATCAATGACCCAGACATAGCTGGTGCTAATTCTCAAAATCTAGGGCCAAACGCAAATTTTGCCCCCCAATCCCCAAAATTTGCATCGAAAACCGAAAAAATCATGTCCTAAATGGTCCTCCATACTTTTCCTCCACTGCGCCTGCGCAGTGTCAAGGAGGTCTCGAAATTGGCGCCAATTATCATTCTTACAAGCAGTGCCTGGTCAGCGCTATGTACTCAGCGGGGAGGTATGCGTTCCCAACTCCTGGGAGCGCCATCCCCGTCTGGGTCATTGGTAAGTATAAAAAATATATAAATTACTATAAATTTTTTAACATTTTTATACTGTATCAATGACCCAGACATAGCTGAATAGTAAAAAGGCTGGAGGGCCTAGGACATAGAGGAAAATCCAATAAGCTCAATTATATAAAATAGAGTCATCCCCTCGAGGAGAAAAGGAGTATTAGGCTTTACATGTATCTTTCTTATTTATGATAAATTAGAAAGACACAACACCCTCCATAATTGAGCATAATAACATTCATGTTATCTATTAACATTCAGTATAACCCTTTATACTAATTATTTTTAAAGTAAGCCAATAAATAAAGTCAGTCCAGAGAATTGAGACTCTTTATACTCTTTAAAAGTGTCCGAGGATTGTATATTAACGCCCATTTGACACGTGACATATACAAATGCTTCACACCCAGCTACACTTTAAAAATATGACAAGAATGAATTTTAAACATTAACTTTACACTTTAAAACCATCCCGGTACCGACTCAGAATTACTGACTCCGGAGGAGGTATTCCCTTGCTTTTCACTATAAAGCAGGTGACCTAAGGGAACCCCCCCCCCCCCCCTTGACCTTGCCCTGGGTCAAATAGCCCAGAGCGAAGAGGGCAGCAGGACAGAGTCACTGCCGGAACAGAAAGCCTGCATAAGTATAATTGCAACTGTTTAGTGGACGACATTCTGAGCAACAGATAACGGACCTAAACAATGCAGGTCTCCAGAAATGGACTCAATATTTCTGAGATAAAAATTCGTGAATGTGGATGGCTGAGACCAGCCGAAATCTTAAGCACAGACTGCTGAGTTGAAGATAGATTATCATAAGCAGTACGGATAGTTAACTGAATCCATCTAGCAATAGAATGGACCGTAATGTCCTTTCTATTAGGCATCAGAGACAGAAAGAAGCGTTTTTGTCCCTTTCTGATAAACTGAGATCTTCGTTTATAGATACGTAAAGCTCTAACCGGAAAGAGTAAAGGCCTATGCCCGTCTGAAGACGGAAGAGCCTTAATAACAATAGGTTCCGGATATTTATTAGGAGCCTGATTCTTAGCTAAAAATCCAACATTAGTAGTAAAGGTAATAGAGTTCCCGACACTACGATAGTGAGAATCATCCACAGATAGTGCATGAAGCTCACTGACTCTTCTAGCAGAAGAGAAAGCTGAGAGAAATGCTGCCTTATAAGATAAGAATTTGAAGTCCATTGTCTCAAGAGGCTCAAATGGCTTTTCTTTTAATTTAAGAAGAACCCAAGCTAAATTCCATTTGGGAATTAATCTAAGGGTTCTTGGTCTATTTATCGAGAAGTTTCTAACAAATTTAGATAAAGAGACATTAGATCCAATTTGTAAACTATCATGGTGTGCATAGATATCAGATAACATAGACCTTTCTAACTAATTTAGATAAAGAGACATTAGATCCAATTTGTAAACTATCATGGTGTGCATAGATATCAGATAACATAGACCTATAACCTTTAATAGCAACAGGCTGCAGTTTGATCTCATAAAACAAGTATACTAGAAAGTTTGCAATGTCTGGAATGGAGGGATCAAAAATATCAACAGAATGATTCCTACACCAACGACAAAAGACCTTCCACTTAGCCGCATAGTTTAGCGAAGAGGAGGTCCTCCTACAGTTAGAAATTGCGTCCACTGCTCGTCCTGTAAAATGCTTGCCGTGCAAGAAGGACCGCACAACGGAAATACGTGAAGGTTAAGACTTTGCGGGTTGTGATGTAGTTGACGCGATTTCCCCTGCGAAAGAAGATCCTCTCGTGGAGGAAGCTTCCGCGGTAAGTCCCACAGCAGACACCTGAGTAGATTTATCCACGGTCTCTGTGGAGACAGAGATGCTACCAATAGAATTTTGCATTGAGATTGTTTTATCTTTAGCAATATCTGCTGAATCAACGGCGCTGGAGGATACGCATATCCTATCATTCCGTCCCACGAGATCGATAGAGCGTCTACTGCATATGCTCGGGGATCCGGACATGGAGACACATACGTCTGCAACTGATTGTTGAGTTGTGTCGCAAATAAGTCTATCATTGGCCGCTCCCATTGGTAGTAAATCTGATTGAATACCTGTTTGTTGAGAGTCCATTCTGACGGCAACAAGCGACCCTTCCGTGAAAGGGAGTCTGCTAATACATTCAGACGACCCGGAATATGACGGACCGAAAGTAGAACTTGGTGTTCTAGAACAAACAGAAGGATTCTTTCTGTTAAATTGAATAACGGAACGGAATGAGTGCCTCCCTGGTTCCGAATATACGCTACTACTGTCGTATTGTCGGACAGGATTTAGACATGTGCTTTCTGAATAATGTTCATCCAATGACGTAGTGCAAGCCACATTGACATCATCTCCTTGATGTTTATGTGCTTGCCTAGAAACTGCGGATCCCAAAAGCCCTGGCACTTCGAATCCGTTGGGATCAATGTTGCACCCCAACCTGTTTGACTGGCATCCGTCATAATCGTAAAACTCGGATCCGGCAACTGCAGTGGAACTCCCTGAGTCAGCCACTGAATGTTTGCCCAAGTCTGAATCTCTTGTTTCACTTGATTTGACAAGAGAACGTCTATATCGAGCGAATGGATCTTTACACTCCAATTCTGAGTCAAGAAAATTTGGAGAGGACGAGTGCGCAACCGCCCGATCGGAATGAGATCCGCAGCGGCTCCGCACAGACCTATCAGTCTCATGAACTCTCTCGCTGTGACTTTGTCTGAGTGAAGATAATAGCGAGCGTAACGACTGATTAATTTCGCTCTGGTTAACGGCAGACGAACGAGATTGTTGTGCGTCTCGAAACTCATTCCCAAATGAGTGAATGACATGGACGGCACCAGATCCGACTTCTCCTCGTTTATTATAAAACCGAGACGTCGGAGTAATAGAAGCAGATTCTGCACATCGTTCTGAAGCGTTAACTCGTTACCGTACCTCTGAAGAATGTCGTCCAGGTAGGCCGACGTTACCGCCGACGAATGAACTCGGAAATATATCATTACCGAGTTCATTATTCAAGTGAAAGCCCAGGGCGCTAGGTTCAAACCGAAGCACATCGCTCGGAACTGATATACAACTCCTAGGACTGCGAAGCGTAGATACTTTCTGAATGTCGGATGTACCATGACGTGAAAGTACGCATCCTTGAGATCTATGCTTGTAGAATAGTCGTTCACCCGAATACTCGCTCTGACTGATCGAATTGTCTCCATATAGAACTTCGGAGCGATGATTACCTTGATTATCCAGCTCAGATCTATGACTGGACGGAACGAGCCGTCTGGTTTCGGAACCAGAAACAGATGGCTGTAGAAACCCGGTGATTCCTGGTCTTCTACGACCTCTTCTTCAGAAGAGACTGTACTTCTGATAAAAGAGCGTCTCTTTTCTGCGGATTTGACGGAAGCAGAGTCCATTTTGGACTTCGAGTTAATGGAGCCTTTTCGTTTGAAGGATATTCTTAGTCCTTCCGAAATTACCCCTCGAACCCAGGGGTCGTCCGTAATTGACGCCCAATCGTTTATAAAACTCGATAATCTTCCGCCATCCGAAACACGATAGAGGTTGAAACCATCACCTCCTGGACCTGCGAGGCTTGCGGAAGAAGAAACTACGTCCTCCACGACCCGCACCTCGCCCCGTCGACCTAGGGACGTCTGACCGGTTATCTCGGCCAGAATAACGTCCCCCACGTGAGTCGCTGCCTTGACGGTCTCTAGAATAAGACCTAAAGGACGCATAGGAACCTCTATAGGAACTTCTCTTGGGCGTACTTGTCCCAGAAATGCCTGTCTTACTCTTTTCTGCTGTATCCGACTTTTTGGAAGCGGATTTGAATAGCAGAGAATCCGAAGCTTTCTTAGTTATCTTATCATATATTGCTGAAAGCTTGCCGTCGAAGAGAAGCTCTCCGGAGACCGAAGCGACTCAGAGAGTTCTTCACCTTACCATCCACGCGCGTGGATGTAGCTAGGGCTGCGTCACGTCTAACCAACTCCAGGTTTGCCACTGAAAGGGCGGAGTTATACGTGGAATAAGCTACTGCCCTTGAAAGAAGTCTTAATGAGGATTGTATATCCTGGAATTTTTTCCCTTGAAGACGTAATGATACCGCCTTAGTAAGGTGATCTGCGTATGATAAAGCGTCTAAGTTAACTCTGTTAGACATTACTGTCGTTTCCAACGTCGTGGTTGGAATTGACATAGACGACGGTATAGACAATTCCAAGTCTTCAGCCTCGTCGTCTAGACGCAGAGGAACTCTCGGTATGCCATGTCCTGCCGTTTCGAATTTATTCCTTGAATTGATGAACGGCAGATTTAGAGTATTTGCGGATAAGAAACCAGACTTGTCCGTTTTGGTAGCAAGCTTATATATAGCGTCATTCAATAATTCGAATGTTCTTGTGACCTTATTGGACTGTGTCGGAAACTCAGGGACGATGTCCCTGAACCGATCAAAAAATTCTGTGTCCAATGACGCTATCAGTCTCTTATCCGGCATCACAGCTTTCTGGTCCGACGGAACAACCTCTGGAAGATAGTGCCGGATAAAATCTACGGCAGCTTTATGTTGTTCCGAAAGGGAACGCTCCAAATCCTCCGAATCCCTTTCGCCATCCTGTCGGACCCTATGAAGTTCTCGGTCGTCCGTACCTGATGCTTCAGCGGAGCGTACCGACCCAGCGTCGTCGGATAATTCCTGATCCGACAGAGATTCTGTCGTTTGCTGGGATGCTGCGATAAGTTGTGCTATTTGGGACAGCACGTCCGTCACTGAGGCCTGTGGAGTAGCGGTCTTACGTTGCGTTGCCGATGAAAGCTCCGTGTACGTTGACTCCTGCATACTTCTTTCATACGAACGTCCGGAGTCTATAGGCCTCGTGTCCCTGGCTACCGGATGGCGTGACCTGGTCGCCGTGGAATCCCTTATCGGCGAAGCTGGCTGGATATCTGTGGTCACGTAGCCAAGGTGCGGTCGTGTGCACTGCCGTGAGGATGAGGAAGCCTTATCAACAGTCTCTCCGGACTGTCTATATAACTGAGCGTCCCGAGCGGCGGACGTATGCTCCGAATGAGAAACGTTTTGTACCATAACATCTGGTCCCAGATGTTGTTGTACTAGAGAGGGACCTCTCTCGCTCGCAGCCCGGATGGACCTGGACGAGCTAGGAACCGGACTAATAGGCTTCCTCCGTTCTCTCCTCTGAACCGTTCTCACTGGGTGTGCACTTTGTCTTATTATAGTGCTCGCATCCAAATCTCCTTCCTGGACCGCAACGGACGAACCCGGCTGCCGAGCCATTCGATGAATGGTCGCTACACCGGGCGAGCTAGCGGACGCCAATGCCGTCGATCCTACTAGGGACCTCTTAGGCAATTGACGTATTTCCATGAGCACTTTTGCCGCTAGATCTTCATTTAACTGTGACGACGGAGGCACACTTTTGGAAGACATCACGGAAACATCACCCTGTTCTTGTTCCTCTGAAATAGAGATTGATAAACTAGAGTGACCCTGCGGAGAAAGGACCGGCATGGCCCTTTCCCCTCTAACGACATACCGTGACACACCTTTCCAATGTTTGTCATGCCAATTGACACATACTGAACAGGAGTTAGTGCGAGTACACTGACTACAATTAATACAATGATTATGAAAGTCAGAGGAAGATTTCCTCTTATTACAATTTGAACAATATCCTTTCATTGTGAAAAGAACACAAAAAGTCCTAGTACTCGCACCAACCCCTGAAAACAAAGATACATAATAACATGATCCATTAACATAGAAAAAATAATTGAAATCAAAAAACTTTTTTGAAAAAATATTCTTTCAGAAAAGCCCAAGTTTCTGAAAGTAACGTTGAGCCCCAATGGATCCCATAAAAGCTTAAGTGTTGACAAAATTTTTTTAAAATATTACAAAAAAATTAATGCAACACTTACGTATAATAATAATGTATCTTGTTATGATTAAGCTAATACAAAGACAAGAAATCCCTCTCAACAGAAACCGTTGTCAATGTAAACAAGAAGTGTATAAACACCAGAAACATGACTCCAGGCACTGATAAACATGGCCCGAAATCAGTTACCAATAACAACACTATCTGATGCAAAACAGAGACTTCCAGGGAAGAAACTGCAGAACATCAGATGGTAGATGCAGAACACAACGCCTAAACACCCATGGGTGAGGACGTAAACATGGGGAAAAGAACAGAATTCATTCTGTTACCCAGCTAAAACTCCCAAGACATTTTAGTAATAATATTACAAAAAATATGCCAAAAGCATGGGAGAATACAAGGGGGGACTTAAAGGAAAGGGAGAGAAGAAACACTGAACAAGCAGTGTAAGTTTAGAGCAAGAATGACACAGGCCCATGCCTCGAAATTAGGCAACATAACATAATTTCGTAAAAAAATTTTAAGTTACAGCCCTGATTATTTCCTGCCACTCATTTTCCTCTCCTCCTTCTAATTCCTCTTTAGATCCACCATTTCTCTAATATTTATGTGTCTGGCATCATTTAAACTGAGATTTTCAAGCACAAATATCAGTCAGATGTGAACTGATGAAGAGCCAAACAAAGAATGAAAATTGGCGCCAATTTCGAGACCTCCTTGCACTGCGCATGCGCAGTGGAGGAAAAGTATGGAGGATCATTTAGGACATGATTTTTTCGGTTTTAGATGCAAATTTTGGGGATTGGGGGGCAAAATTTGTGTTTAGCCCTAGATTTTGAGAATTAGCACCAGCTATGTCTGGGTCATTGGTACAGTATAAAAATATATAGAATTACAAATTATACATTTAATGAGGTTTAACGACACCTTTGGCAATCAGGATCACCTCGTGCAGGAAATTTAAGGATAAAGAAAGCCGGAGAACTTGGACAGAACCACCGAGCAGCGGCTAGTAACTGTCAGAGTCCCTAAAATATAAACCCCACACAAGCAGTATTAGCATTGCATGAAGACTCGTGCACCATCGACGTGCACTACGTGTTTGTGCACATCGCCACAGTGCGTGCATTCACATGAGCCACTGGGGTTAAGTGTCTGGCGGGAATGGAACACTTGATATTTCTGTTTGAAGTTCAATGCTGTAACCATTGAGCCACCTTGCTCCCACTGAAGTACAAATGGACAGCGGTTATTTAATATCATCTCATGAGCAACGGCCACAGCTTCGTGGTTTTAAAGCTGGAAGCATCTGCGGCCGTGTATTCAGTCTGCTGTTATCAAATCTATAGATTTGGATTGAAAGTCTGAAATACAGTAAAAATGATAACAAATACTTACAGTATATACTTGGAGCTAATTCCAGCAACTCTAAGGACATCTTTGGAAGATCTGAATTATCTTGTATGGTTAGACATCTCGTTTCTTGGCAATATGGCACAATGTTCTAGGTTTTTATGTCATACGAAATAAATAACATAATTTCCCCATTGCCCTTATCTTGGGTTTTCCACCATTGAATCCAGTTACAGTAAAAATTGCATCTAGAGGACAAAACGTGTCCCTATTACAATGGTTTGGCTTAGAATTCATGACATAAGTGTTTTGGAGATTTCCGCCACTTTTCACTTTTCAAACAATTTTATAACACAGCAAAAGTTAACCTTTTAATTATTACACTTATTTAAATAAGCAAATGAACAAATCTATCGGTCGGAATCACAGACTGTCACATCATCAATATGGACGACATAAAACTTTTGAAGGGCTAATCATCTCTCTTCATATTGGACTCATTTCACATTTAACATCAAGATAGATGTCAAAGCTAGTCAATTGTAAAACAATTTTGAGTCATGGCAAAAATTAAATTAACCTATTTACCAATAAACTTGTTCATATACACGAATGTACAAACAGTCGGTAAGGTATTTGTAAACATAATAGTTACTGGAAATTCTATTCAGGGTTTGGCAATAGAGTCTTTGTGCCCAGATCTTCTTGAACACAAAAGAGGAAAACTTCGCAATCTTCAACAGAACATGTGGTTGCATTAGTTGTCTTTTTACAACTGGCATTCATCAAAACATGCAGAAGGTGTTGCCCCAAAATATGAAAACTGAAAGTGGATGTGTAAAGCAATGATAATATGTGTCCACAACAAATCTCCCTTATTTTCAAATACAATTATTGGAGTCTACTTCACCAACCATACCCCCCCCCCCCCCCCACACCAGCCAAACGCCCAGCTCACTGAACTGTAAAAATAATTATTTTATTTCAACTTGACACAAAGGTCTGAATGTTTTTTTTTAATGATAAAGTCAATTTTGGAATATAAATTATGTTAAGAAAACAACAAATAATATAAAAGTACAATTTATACATTTGATGAGATTTAACGACACTTCTGGCAATGATGATTACATCGTGCAGGACTTTTAAGGATAAAGGAAGCTGGAGAACCAGGATAGAACTACCGAGCAGCTGCTAGTAACTGTCAGGCTCCCGAACATATAAACCCCACACAAGCAGTGTTAGCATTGCATGAAGACTCGTGCACCATGGACGTGCAATACGCCTCAGTGCATGTCGCCACAGTGCGTGAATTCAGATGGGCCACTGGAGTTAAGTGCCTTTCCCAAAGACACAACGCAGTTACCTCTGGCGGGGATGGAACAGTGGACCATTTGGTTTGAAGTCCAATGCTGCAACCATTGAGCCACCTTGCACCCACTGAAGTACAAATGCACAGCGGTTATTTAATATCATCTCATGAGCAACAGCCACTGCTACGTGGTTTTTGAAGTTGGAAGCAGCTGCGGCCGTGTATTCAGTTTGCTGTTATCACATCTATAAATTTGGATTGAAAGTCTGAAATACAGCAAAATGATAACAAATACTTGCATTACATACTTGGAGCCTCTTCCAGCAACTAAGGATATCTTTGGAAAATCTCAATTATCTTGTATGGTTAGTCATCTCGTTTCTTGGCAATATGGCACAATGTTCTAGGTTTTTATGTCATACGAAATAAATAACATCATTTCCCCGTTGCCCTTATCTTGGTTTTTCAACCATTAAATCCAGTTGCAGGTAAAATTGTATCTAGAGGACAAAACGTGTCCCTATTACTAAGGTTTGGCTTAGAAAGTCAAGACATAAGTGTTTTGGAGATTTCCTCCACTATTCACTTTTCTAACAATTTTATAACACAGCAAAAGTTAACCTTCTTATTATGACACTTATTTAAATAAGCAAATGAACAAATATATCGGCCGGAATCACAGATTGTCACATCATCAACATGGACGACATAGAACTTTTGAAGGGCTAATCTTCTCTCTTCATACTGGACTCATTACACATTTAACACCAATATAAATATCAAAGCTGGTGAATTTTAAAACAATTTTGTGTCACAGCAAAAATTAAATCAACCTATTTACCGATAAACTTGTTCTTCTACACGAATGCACAAACAGTCGGTATGGTATTTGTAAACATAATAGTTACTGGAAATACTATTCATGGTTGGAAATAGATTCTTTGTATCCAGATCTTCTTCTACACAATACTGGTATACTTCGTAATCTTCAACAGAACATGTGGTTGCATAAGTAATCTATTTACAACTGGCATTCATCAAAACATGCAGAAGGTGTTGCACCGAAATCTGAAAACAGAAAGTGTATGTGTAAAGCAATGATAAGATGTGTCCACAACAAATCTCCCTCATTTCCAAATACAATTATAGGAGTCTACTTGACAAAGCATACCCTCCCCCCAACCCCCAGCTCGCTGAACTGTAAAAATAATTATTTTATTTCAACTTGAAGGAAAGGGCTGAATGTTTTTTTTCAACTATAAAGTCAACTTTGGAATATAAATTAGGTTAAGAAAACAATAAATAATATACAAGTACAAATTATACATTTAATGAGGTTTAACGACACCTTTGGCAATCAGGATCACCCAGTGCAGGACTTTTTAGGATAAAGGAAGCCGGTGAACCCGGATAGAACCACCGAGATGCGGCTAGTAACTGCCAGACTCCCTAACATATAAATCCCACACAAGCAGTGTTAGCATTGTTTGAAGACTCGTGCACCATCGACGTGCAGAACGCCTTAGTGCATATCGCCACAGTGCGTGCATCCACATGGGCCACTGGGGTTAAGTGCCTTTCCCCAAAACACAACGCAGTTACCTCTGTCGGGGATGGAACACTGGATCTTTCGGTTTAAAATCCAATGCTGTAACCATTGAGCCACCATGCTCCCACTGAAGTACAAATGCACAACGGTTATTTAATATCATCTCATGAGCAACAGCCACAGCTACGTGGTTTTGAAGCTGGAAGCAGATGCGGCCGTGTATTCAGTCTGCTGTTATCAAATCTATAGTTTGGATTGAAAGTCTGAAATACAGTAAAATGATAACAAATACTTACATTACATACTTGGAGCCTCTTCCAGCAACTAAGGATATCTTTGGAAGATCTCAATTATCTTGTATGGTTAGTCTCTCGCTTCTTGGCAATATGGCACAATGTTCTAGGTTTTTATGTCATACGAAATAAATAACATGATTTCGCCATTGCCCTTATCTTGGTTTTTCCACCATTGAATCCAGTTGCAGGTAAAATTGTATCTAGAGGACAAAACGTGTCCCTATTACAATGGTTTGGCTAAGAAAGTCAAGACATAAGTGTTTTGGAAATTTCCTCCACTATTCACTTTTCTAACAATTTTATAACACAGCAAAAGTTAACCTTTTTATTATTACTCTTATTTAAATAAGCAAATGAACAAATCTATCGGCCGGAATCACAGATTGTCACATCATCAACATGGACGGCATAGAACTTTTGAAGGGCTAATCTTCTCTCTTCATACTGGACTCATTTCACATTTAACATCAAGATAAATGTCAAAGCTAGTCAATTTTAAAACAATTTTGTATCACAGCAAAAATTGAATTAACCTATTTACCGATAAACTTGTTCATATATACGTATGTACAAACAGTCGGTATGGGATTTGTAAACATCATAGCTATTGGAAATACTATTCAGGGTTTGACAATAGAGTCTTTGTGCCCAGATTTTCTACACACCAGAGAAAAACATCGCAATCTTCAACAAAACATGTGGCTGCATAAGTAGTCGATTTACAACTGGCATTCATCAACACATGCAAAAGGTGTTGCACCAAAATCTGAAAGCAGAAAGTGGATGTCTAAAGCAATGATAATATGAGTCCCCAACAAATCTCCCTTATTTTCAAATACAATTATTGGAGTCTACTTGACCAACCATACCCCCCCCCCCCCACCCCAACGTCCAGCCCACTGAACTGTAAAAATAATTATTTTATTTCAACTTAACAGAAAAGGCTGCATGTTTTTTTCAATTATAAAGTCAATTTTGTAATATTATGTTAAGAAGACAACAAATAATAAAGAAGTACAATTTATACATTCAATGAGGTTTAACGATACTTATGGCAATGAGACTCACATCGTGCAGGAATTTTTAGGATAAAGGAAGCCGGAGACCCCGGATAGAACCACCGAGGAGGTGCTAGTTACTACCAGTCTCCCTAACATATAAACCCCACTCAGGCAGTGTTAGCACTGTATGAACACTCGCGCACCATCGACGTGCAGTACGCCTTAGTGCATATCGGCACAGTGAGTGCATTCAGATGGGCCAGTGGGGATAAGTGCCTTTCGCAAAGACACAACGCAGTTATCTCAGGCGGGGATGGAAAAGTGGACCATTCGGTTTGAGGTCCAATGTTGTAACCATTAAGCCACCTTTCTCCCACTGAAGTACAAATGCACAACGGTTATTTAGTATCATCTCATGAGCAACAGCCACAGCTACGCGGTTTTAAAGCTGGAAGCAGCTGCGGCCGTGTATTCAGTCTGCTGTTATGAAATCTATAGATTTGGATTGAAAGTCTGAAATACAGTAAAAATGATAAGAAATACTTACATTATATACATAGAGCCTATTCCAGCAACTAAGGATATCTTTGGAAGTTCTAAATTATCTTGTATGGTTAGTCATCTCGTATCTTTTATGGTTAGTCATCTCGTTTCTTGGCAACATGGCACAATGTTTTAGGTTTTCATGTCGTACGAAATAAATATCATCATTTCCCCATTGCCCGTATCTTGGTTTTACCACCATTGAATCCAGTTGCAGGTAAAATTGCATCTAGAGGACAAAACCTGTCCCTATTACAATGGTTTGGCTTAGAATGTCATGACATAAGTGTTTTTGGAGATTTCCTCCACCATTCACTTTTCTAACAATTTTATAACCCAGCAAAAGTTAGCTTTTTTATTATTACACTTATTTAAATAAGCAAATGAACAAATCTATCGGCCGGAATCGCAGATTGTCACATCAACAACATGTACGACATAGAACTTTTGAAGGGCTAATCTTCTCTCGTCATTCTGGTCTCATTTCACATTTAACATCAAGATAAATGTCAAAGCTAGTCAATTTTAAAACAATTTTGTATCACAGCGAAAATTAAATTAACCTATTTACCGATAAACTTGTTCATATACACGAATGTACAAACAGTCGGTATGGTATTTGTATATATAATAGTTGTTGGAAATACTATTCAGGGTTTGGCAATAGAGTCTTTGTGCCCAGAACTTCTGCACTACAGAGGAAAACATCGCAATCTTCAACAGAACATGTGGTTGCATAAGTAGTCTATTTACAACTGACATTCATTAAAACATGCAGAAGGTGTTGCTCCAAAATCTGAAAACAGAAACTGGATGTGTAAAGCAATGATAATATGTGTTCACAACAAATCTCCCTTATTTTCAAACACAATTATTGGTGTCTACTTGACCAACCATACCTCCCCCACCACCACAACGCCCAGGTCACTGAACTGTAAAAATAATTATTTTATTTCATCTTGACAGAAAGGGCTGAATGTTTTTTTCAATTATAAAGTCAATTTAGGAATATAAACTTTGTTAAGAAAACAACAAATAATATAGAAATACAAAATATACATTATTGAGGTTTGGCAATCAAGATCAACCGGTGCAGGACTTTTAAGGATAAAGGAGGCCGGAGAAACCGGATAGAACCACTGATCCGCGACTAGTAACTGCCAGCCTCCCTAATATATAAACCCTACGCAAGTTGTGTTAGCCTAGTATGAAGACTCGCGCACCATCGACGTGCAGGACGCCTTAGTTCACATCGCCACAGTGCGTGCATTCAAAGGGGCAACTGGGGTTAAGTGCCTTCCCCAAAGACACAACGCAGTTACCTCTGGCGGGGATGGAGCTCTGGATGTTTCGATTTGAAGTCCAATGCTGTAACCATTGAGCCACCTTGCTCCCACTGAAGTACAAATGCACAACGGTTATTTAACATCATCCCATGAGCAACAGCCGCAGCTACGTGGTTTTAAAGCTGGACGAAGCTGCGGCCGTGTATTCAGTCTGCTGTCATCAAATCTATCGATGTGGATTGAAAGTCTGAAATACAGTAATAATGATAACAAATACTTACATTATATACTTGGAGCCTATTCCAGCAACTAAGGATATCTTGGCAAGATCTAAATTATCTTGTGTGGTTAGTCATCTCGGTACTTGGCAATATGGCACAATGTTCTAGGTTTTTATGTCATACGAAATAAATAACATGATTTCGCCATTGCCCTTATCTTGGTTTTTCCACCATTGAATCCAGTTGCAGGTAAAATTGTATCTAGAGGACAAAACGTGCCCTATTACAATGGTTTGTCTTCGAAAGTCAAGACATAAGTGTTTTGGAGATTTCCTCCACTATTCACTTTTCTAACAATTTTATAGCACAGCAAAAGTGAATCTTTTTATTATTACTCTTATTTAAATAAGCAAATGAACAAATCTATCGGCCGGAATCACAGATTTTCACATCTTCAACGTGGACGACAAAGAACTTTTGAAGGGCTTATCTTCTCACAACAAACTGGACTCATTTGACATTTAACATCAAGATAAATGTCAAAGCTAGTCAAATTTAAAATAATTGTGTATCACAGCAAAAATTTAATTAACATATTTACCGATAAACTTGTTCATGTACACGAATGTACAAACAGTCGGTATGGTATTTGTAAACATCATAGCTATTGGAAATACTATTCAGGGTTTGGCAATTCAGTCTTTGTGCCCAGATCTTCTACACACCAGAGGAAAACATCGCAATCTTCAACAGAAAATGTGGCTGCATAAGTAGTCTATTTACAACTGGCATTCAACAATACATGCCGAAGGTGTTGCACCAAAATCTGAAAACAGAAAGTGGATGTCTAAAGCAATGATAATATGAGTCCACAACACATCTCCCTTATTTTCAAATACAATTATTGGAGTCTACTTGACCAACCATACCTCTCCCCCCCCCACCCCAACGCCCAGCCCACTGAACTGTAAAAATAATTATTTTATTTCAACTTGACAGAAAAGGCTGAATGTTTTTTTCAATTCTAAAGTTAATTTTGGAATATGAATTATGTTAAGAAAACAACAAATAATATAGAAGCACAATTTATACATTTAATGATGTTTAACGACACTTTTGGCAATGAGTCTCACATCGTGCAGGAATTTTAAGGATAAAGGAAGCCGGAGAACCCGGATAGAACCACCGAGGAGCTGCTAGTAACTGCCAGACTCCCTAACATATAAACCCCACACAAGCAGTGTTAGCACTGTATGAACACTCGCGCACCATCGACGTGCAGTACGCCTGAGTGCATATCGGCACAGTGAGTGCATTCAGATGGGCAACTGGGGATAAGTGCCTTTCGCAAAGACACAACGTAGTTACCTCAGGAGGGGATGGTAAAGTGGACCTTTCGGTTTGAGGTCCAATGCTGTAACCATTAAGCCACCTTTCTCCCACTGAAGTACAAATGCACAACGGTTATTTAGTATCATCTCATGAGCAACAGCCACAGCTACGCGGTTTTAAAGCTGGAAGCAGCTGCGGCCGTGTATTCAGTCTGCTGTTATGAAATCTATAGATTTGGATTGAAAGTCTGAAATACAGTAAAAATGATAAGAAATACTTACATTATATACATGGAGCCTATTCCAGCAACTAAGGATATCTTTGGAAGTTCTAAATTATCTTGCATGGATAGTCATCTCGTATCTAGTATGGTTAGTCATCTCGTTTCTTGGCAACATGGCACAATGTTCTAGGTTTTCCAGTCATACGAAATAAATATCATCATTTCCCCATTGCCCTTATCTTGGGTTTTCCACCATTGAATCCAGTTACAGGTAAAATTGCATCTAGAGGACAAAACGTGTCCCTATTTCCATGGTTTGGCTTAGAATCTCATGACATAAGTGTTTTGGTGATTTCCTCCACGATTCACTTTTCTAACAATTTTATAACCCAGCAAAAGTTAACTTTTTTATTATTACACTTATTTAAATAAGCAAATGAACAAATCTATCGGCCGGAATCACAGATTGTCACTTCATCAACATGGACGGCACAGATCTTTTGAAGGGCTAATCTTCTCTCTTCATACTGGACTCTTTTCACATTTAACATCAAGATAAATGTCAAAGCTAGTCAATTTTAAACGATTTTGTATCACAGCAAAAATTAAATTAACCTATTTACCGATAAACTTGTTCATATACACGAATGGACAAACAGTCGGAATGGTATTTGTAAACTTAATAGTTATTGGAAATCCTATTCAGGGTTTGGAAATAGAGTCTTTGTGCCCAGATCTACACAACAGAGGGAAACATCGCAATCTTCAACAGAACATGTGGTTGCATAGGTACTCTATCTTCAACTGGCATTCATCAAAACATGCAGAAGGTGTTGCACCAAAATCTGAAAACAGAAAGTGGATGTGTAAAGCAATGATAATATGTGTCCACAACAAATCTCCCTTATTTTCAAACACAATTATTGGTGTCTACTTGACCAACCATATCCCCCCCCCCCACCACAAGGCCCAGGTCACTGAGCTGTAAACATAATTATTTTATTTCATCTTGACAGAAAGGACTGCATGTTTTTTTCAATTATAAAGTCAATTTAGGAATATAAATTTTGTTAAGAAAACAACAAATAATATAGAAGTATAAAATATACATTTATTGAGGTTTAACGACACCTTTGGGAACCAAGCTCACCCGGTGCAGGACTTTTAAGGATAAAGGAAGCCGGAGAAACCGGATATAACCACCGAGCCGCGGCTAGTAAGTGCAAACCTCCCTAATATATAAATCCCACTCAAGTTGTGTTAGAATAGCATGAAGTCTCGCGCACCATCGACGTGCAGTACGCTTTAGTGCACATCGCCACAGTGCGTGCATTCACAGGGGCAACTGATGTTAAGTGCCTTCCCCAAAGACACAACGCAGTTACCTCTTGCGGGGATGGAACTCTGGAACTTTCGGTTTGAAGTCCAATGCAGTAACCATTCAGCCACCTTGCTCCCACTGAAGTACAAATGCACAACGGTTATTTAACATCATCTCATGAGCAACAGCCACAGCTACGTGGTTTTAAAGCTGGAAGAAGCTGCGGCCATGTATTCAGTCTGCTGTTAATAAATCTATAGATGTGGATTGAAAGTCTGAAATCCAGTAATAATGATAACAAATAGTTACATTATATACTTGGAGCCTATTCCTGCAACTAAGGATATCCTTGGAAGATCTAAATTATCTTGCGTGGTTAGTCACCTCGTTACTTGGCAATATGGCACAATGTTCTAGGTTTTTATGTCATACGAAATAAATAACATCATTTCGCCATTGACCTTATCTTGGTTCTTCTGCCATTGAATCCAGTTGCAGGTAAAATTGTATCTAGAGGACAAAACGTATCCCTATTACAATGGTTTGGCTTAGAAAGTCAAGACATAAGTGTTTTGGAGATTTCCTCCACGATTCACTTTTCTATCCATTTTACAACACAGGAAAAGTTAACCTTTTTATTATTACTCTTATTTAAATAAGCAAATGATCAAATCTATCGGCCGGAATCACAGATTGTTACATCTTCAACGTGGACGACAAAGAACGTTTGAAGGGCTTAACTTCTCACAACATACTGGACTCATTTCACATTTAACATACTGGACTCATTTCACATTTAACATCAAGATAAATGTCCAAGCTAGTCAATTTTAAAACAATTTTGTATCTCAGCAAAAACTAAATTAACATATTTACCGATAAACTTGTTCATAGACACCAATGTACAAACAGTCGGTATGGTATTTGTAAACAACACTTGTAGTTATTGGAAATACGATTGATGGTTGGCAATAGAATCTTTGTATCCAGATCTTCTTCTACACAATAGTGGTAAACTTCGCAATCTTCAACAGAACATGTGATTGCATAAGTAGTCTATTTATGGGCCACTGGGGTTAAGTGCCATTCCCAAACACACAACGCAGTTACCTCCGGCGGGGATGGAAGAGTTGACCTTTCGGTTTGAAGTCCAGTGCTGTAACCATTAAGCCACCTTCCTCCCACTGAAGTACAAATGCACAGCGGTTATTTAGTATCATAACAGGAGCGACAACCACAGCTACGCGGTTTTAAAGCTGGAAGCAGCTGCGGCCGTGTATTCAGTCTGCTGTTATGAAATCTATAGATTTGGATTGAAAGCCTGAAATACAGTAAAAATGATTACAAATACCTACATTATATACATGGAGCTTATTCCAGCAACTAAGGATATCTTTGGAAGTTCTAAATTATCTTGTATGGTTAGTCATCTCGTTTCTTGGCAACATGGTATAATGTTCTAGGTTTTCATGTCATACGAAATAAATATCATCATTTCCCCATTGCCCTTATCTTGGTTTCTCCACCATTGAATCCAGTTGCAGGTAAAAATTGCATCTAGAGGACAAAAGGTGTCCCTATTACAATGGTTTGGCTTAGAATGTCATGACATAAGTGTTTTGGAGATTTCCTCCACGATTCACTTTTCTAACAATTTTATAACACAGCAAAAGTTAACTTTTTTCTTATTACACTTGTTCAAATAAGAAAACGAACAAATCCATCGGCCGGAATATCAGATTGTCACATCATCAACATCGACGACATAGAACTTTTGAAGGGCTAATCTTATCTCCTCATTGTGGACTCATTTCACATTTAACATCAAGATAAATGTCAAAGCTAGTCAATTTCAAAACAATTTTCTATCACAGCAAAAATTGAATTAACCTATTTACCGATAAACTTGTTCATATACACGAATGTACAAACAGTCGATATGGTATTTGTAAACATGATAGCTATTGGAAATACTATTCAGGGTTTGGCAATAGAGTATATGTGCCCAGATCTTCGACACTCCAGAGGAAAACATCGCAATCGTCAACAGAACATGTGGTTGCATAAGTAGTCTATTTACAACTGGCATTCATCAAAACATGCAGAAGGTGTTGCACCAAAATCTGCAAACAGAAAGTGGATGTGTAAAGCAATGATAATATGTGTCCACAAGAAATCTCCCTTATTTTCAAATACAATTATTGGAGTCTACTTGACCAACCATTCCCCCACCCACCCCAACGCCCAGCTCACTGAACTGTAAAAATAATTATTTTATTTCAACCTGACAGAAAAGGCTGAATGTTTTTTTTCAATTATAAAGTCAATTTTGTAATATAAATTATGTTAAGAAGACAACAAATAATAAAGAAGTACAATTTATACATTCAATGAGGTGTAACGACACTTAGGGCAATGAGACTCACATCGTGCAGGAATTGTAAGGATACAGGAAGCCGGAGAACCAAGACAGAACCACCAAGGAGCTGATAGTAACTGCCAGACTCCCTAACATATAAACCGCACACAAGCAGTGTTAGCACTGTATGAACACTCAAACACATTCGACGTGCAGTACGCCTTAAGGCATATCGCCACAGTGCGTGCATTCACATGGGCCACTGGGGTTAAGTGCCTTTCGCAAAGACACAACGCAGTTACCTCAGTCGGGGATGGAAAAGTGGACCTTTCGGTTTGAGGTCCAATGCTGTAACCATTAAGCCACCTTTCTCCCACTGAAGTACAAATGCACAACGGTTATTTTGTATCAGCTCACGAGCAACAGCGACAGCTACGCGGTTTAAAAGCTGGAAGCAGCTGCGGCCGTGTATTCAGCCTGCTGTTATGAAATCTATAGATTTGGATTGAAAGTCTGAAATACAGTAAAAATGATAACAAATACTTACATTTTATACATGGAGCCTATTCCAGCAACCAAGGATATCTTTGGAAGTTCTAAATTATCTTGTGTGCTTAGTCATCTCGTTTCCTGGCAACATGGCACAATGTTCTAGGTTTTCATGTCATACGAAATAAATAACATCATTTCCCTATTGCTCTTATCCTGGTTTTTCCACAATAGAATCAAGTTGCTGGTAAAATAGCATCTAGAGGACAAAACGTGTCCCTATTACAATGGTTTGGCTTAGAATGTCAAAATGTAAGTGATTTGGAGATTTCCTCCTCGATTCACTTTTCTAACAATTTTATAACACAGCAAAAGTTAACCTTTTTATTATTACACTTATTTAGATGAGCAAATGAACAAAACTATCGGCCGGAATCACAGACTGTCACATCATCAATATAGACGACATAGAACTTTTGAAGGGCAAATCGTCTCTCCTCATTCTGAACTCATTTCACATTTATCATCAAGATAAATGTCAAAGCTCGTCAATTTTAAAACAATTTTGTATCTCAGCAAAAATTAAATTAACCTATTTACCGATAAACTTGTTCATATACAAAAATGTACAAACAGTCGGTATGGTATTTGAAAACATAATAGTTATTGGAAATACTATGGATGGCTGCCAATTGAATCTTTGTATCCAGATCTTTTTCTACACAACAGTGGTAAACTTCGCAATCTTCAACAGAACATGTGGTTGCATAAGTAGTCTATTTACAACTGGCATTCATCAAAACATGCAGAAGGTGTTGCACCGAAATCTGAAAACAGAAATTGGATGTGTAAAGCAATGATATTTGTCCACAAGAAATCTCCCTGATTTTCAAACACAATTATAGGAGTCTACTTGACAAAGCATATCCCCCCAACCCCCTGCTCACTGAACTGTAAAAATAATTATTTTATTTCAACTTGACAGAAAGGTTTGAATGTTTTTTTTCAATTATAAAGTCATTTTTGGAATATAAATTCTGTTAAGAAAACAACAAATAATATAGCAGTATAAATTATACATCTAGTGAGGTCTAACGACACCTTTGGCGATCAGGATCACCACGTGCAGGACTTTTAAGGATAAAGGAAGACGAAGAACCCGGAAAGAACCACCGAGCAGCGGCAAGTAACTACCAGACTCCCTAACATATAAACCCCACACAAGCAGTGTTAGCATTGGATGAAACGTCGCGCACCATCGACGTGCAGTACGCATTAGTGCATATCACCACAGTGCGTGCATTCGCAAGGGCAACTGGGGTTAAGTGCCTTTCCCAAATACCCAACGCATTTACCTCTGGCGGGGATGGAGAACTGGATCTTTCGGTTTGAAGTGAAATGCTCTAACCATTGAGCCACCCTGCTCCCACTGAGGTACAAATGCACAACGGTTATTTAATATCATCTCATCAGCAACAGCCACAGCTACGTGGTTTTATAGCTGGAAGCAGCTGCGGCCGTGTATTCTGTCTGCAGTTATCAAATTTATAGATTTGGATTGAAAGACTAAAATACAGTAAAAATGATAACACATACTTTGATTGTATGCTTGGAGCCTTCTCCAGGAACTAAGGATATCTTTGGAAGGTCTAAATTATCTTGTATGGTTAGTCATCTCGTTTCTTGGCAATATGGCACAATATTCTAGGTTTCTATGTCATACGAAATAAATAACATCATTTCCCCATTGCCCTCATGTTGGTTTTTCCACCATTGAATCCAGTTGCAGGTAAAATTGTATCTGGAGGACAAAACGTGTCCCTATTACAATGGTTTGGCTTAGAAAGTGAAGACATATGTGTTTTGGAAATTTCCTGCACTATTCACTTTTCTAACAATTTTATAACACAGCAAAACTTAACCTTTTTATTATTACTCTTATTTAAATAAGCAAATGAACAAATCTATCGGCCGGAATCACAGATTGTCACATCATCAACATGGAAGGCACAGAACTTTTGAAGGGCTAATCTTCTCTCTTCATACTGGACTCATTTCACATTTAACATCAAGATAAATGTCAAAGCTAGTCAATTTTAAAACAATTTTGTATCACAGCAAAAATTGAAATAACCTATTTCCCGATAAACTTGTTCATATACACGAATGTACAAATAGTCGGTATGGTATTTGTAAACATAATAGTTATTGGAAATACTATTCAGGGTTTGGCAATAGAGTCTTTGTGCCCAGATCTTCTACACACCAGGGGAAAACATCGCAATCTTCAACAGAACATGTGGTTGCATAAGTAGTCTATTTACAACTGGCATTCATCAAAACATGCAGAAGGTGTTGCACCAAAATCTGAAAACAGAAAGTGGATGTGTAAAGCAATGATAATATGTGTCCACAACAAATCTCCCTTATTTTCAAAAACAATTATTGGAGTCTACTTGACCAACCATATCCCCCCCCCCCTCCCCACCCCAACGCTCAGCTCACTGAACGGTAAAAATAATTATTTTATTTCAACTTGACAGAAAAGGCTGAATGTTTTTTTCAATTCTAAAGTTAATTTTGTAATATAAATTATGTTAAGAAGACAACAAATAATAAAGAAGTACAATTTATACATTCAATGAGGTTTAACGACACTTTTGGCAATGAGACTCACATCGTGCAGGAATTTTAAGGATAAAAGAAGCCGGAGAACCGGATAGAACCACCGAGGAGCTGCTAGTAACTTCCAGACTCCCTAACATATAAACCACACACAAGCAGTGTTAGCACTGCATGATCACTCGCGCACAATCGAGGTGCAGTACGCCTTAGTGCATATCGCCACAGTGCGTGCATTCACATGGGCCACTGGGGTTAAGTGCCTTTCGCAAAGACACAACGCAGTTACCTCAGGCGGGGATGGAAAAGTGGATCTTTCGGGTTGAGGTCCAATGCTCTAACCATTAAGCCACCTTTATCCCACTGAAAAACAAATGCACAACGGTTATTTAGTATCATCTCATGAGCAACAGTCACAGCTACGCGGTTTTAAAGCTGGAAGCAGCTGCGGCCGTGTATTCAGTCTGTTGTTATGAAATCTATAGATGTGGATTGAAAGTCTGAAATACAGCAAAAATGATAACAAATACTTACATTATATACATGGAGCCTATTCCAGCACCTAAGGATATCTTTGGAAGTTCTAAATTATCTTGCATGGTTTGTCATCTCGTATCTTGTATGGTTAGTCATCTCGTTTCTTGGCAATATCGCACAATGTTCTTGGATTTCATGTCATACGAAATAAATATCATCATTTCCCCGTTGCCCTTATGTTGAATTTTCCACCATTGAATCCAGTTGCAGGTAAAATTGCATCTAGAGGACAAAACGTGTCCCTATTACAATGGTTTGGCTTAGAATGCCATGATATAAGTGTTTTGGAGATTTCCTCCACGATACACTTTTCTAACAATTTTATAACACAGCAAAAGTTAACTTATTATTATTACACTTATTTAAATAAGCAAATGAACAAATCTATCGGCCGGAATCACAGATTGTCACATCATCAACATGGACGACATAGAACTTTTGAAGGGCTAATCTTCTCTCCTCATTCTGGACTCATTTCACATTTAACATCAAGATAAATGTCAAAGCTAGTCAATTTTAAAACAATTTTGTATCATAGCAAAAATTAAATTAACCTATTTACCGATAAACTTTTCATATACACGAATGTACAAACAGTCGGTACGGAATTTGTAAACATAATAGTTATTGGAAATACTATTCAGGGTTTGGCAATAGAGTCTTTGTGCCCAGATCTTCTACACAACACAGGAAAACATCGCAATCTTCAACAGAACATGTGGTTGCATAAGTAGTCTATTTACAACTGGCATTCATTTAAACATGCAGAAGGTGTTGCTCCAAAATCTGAAAACAGAAAGTGGATGTGTAAAGCAATGATAATATGTGTCCACAACAAATCTCACTTATTTTCAAATACAATTATTGGTGTCTACTTGACCAACCATACCCCCCCCCCCTCACCTCAACGCCCAGGTCACTGAACTGTAGAAATAATTTTTTTTTTTCAACTTGACAGAAAGGGCTGAATGTTTTTTTTTATTTAGGAATATAAATTTTGTTAAGAAAACAACAAATAATATAGAAATACAAAATATATATTTATTGAGGTTTAACGACACCTTTGGCAATCAAGATCACCCGGTGCAGGACTTTTAAGGATAAAGGAAGCCGGAGAAACCGGATAGAACCACCGAGCCGCGGCTGTAACTGCCAGTCTCCCTAATATATAAATCCCACACAAGTTGTGTTAGCATAGCATGAAGACTCGCGCACCATCGACGTGCAGTACGCCTTAGTGCACATCGCCACAGTGCGTGCATTCACAGGGGCAACTGGGGTTAAGTGCCTTCCCCAAAGACACAGCGCAGTTACCTCTGGTCGGGATGGAACTCTGGATCTTTCGGTTTGAAGTCCCATGCTGTAACCATTCAGCCACCTTGCTCCCACTGAAGTACAAATGCACAACGGTTATTTAACATCATCTCATGAGCAACCGCCACAGCTACGTGGTTTTAAAGCTGGATGAAGCTGCGGCCGTGTATTCAGTCTGCTGTTATCAAATCTATAGATGTGGATTGAAAGTGTGAAATACAGAAATAATGATAACATATACTTACATTATATACTTGGAGCCTATTCCAGCAACTAAGGATATCTTTGGAAGATCTAAATTATCTTGTGTGGTTAGTCATCTCGCTACTTGGCAATATGGCACAATGTTCTAGGTTTTTATGTCATACGAAATGAATAACATCATTTCGCCATTGCACTTATCTTGGTTTTTCCACCATTGAATCCAGTTGCAGGTAAAATTGTACCTATAGGACAAAACGTGTCCCTATTACAATGGTTTGGCTTAGAAAGTCAAGACATAAGTGTTTTGAAGATTTCCTCTACTGTTCACTTTTCTCACAATTTTATAACACAGCAAAAGTTAACCTTTTTATTATTCTCTTATTTAAATAAGCAAGTGAACAAATCTATCGGCCGGAATCACAGATTGTCACATCTGCAACGTCGACGACAAAGAACTTTTGAAGGACTTATCTTCTCACAACATACTGGACTCATTTCACATTTAGCATCAAGATAAATGTCATAGCTAGTCAAATTTAAAATAATTGTTGTATTACAGCAAAAATCAAATTAACCTATTTACCGATAAACTTGTTCATATACACGAATGTACAAACAGTTATTTGTAAGCATAATAGTTATTGGAAATACTATTAAGGGTTTGACAATAGAGTCTTTGTGAACAGATCTTCTTCTACACAAGAGAGAAAACTTCCCAATCTTCAACAGAACATGTGGTTGCGTAAGTCGTCTATTTACAACTGACATTCATCAAAACATGCAGAAGGTTTTGCACCAAAATCTGAAAACAAAAAGAGGATGTGTAAAGCAATGATAATATGTGTCCACTACAAATCTCCCTTATTTTCAAATACAATTATTGGAGTCTACTTAACCAACCATACCCCCCTCCCTCCCACCCTAACGCCCAGCTCACTGATATGTAAAAATAATAATTTTATTTCAACTTGACAGAAAGGGCTGAATGTTTTCTTTCAATTATAAAGTCAATTTTGGAATATAAATTATAATAAGAAAACAACAAATAATGTAGAAGTACAATTTATACATTTAATGATGTTTATCGACACTTTTGGCAATGAGAAGCCTGAGATCCCGGATAGAACTACCGAGCAGCGGCTAGTAACTGCCAGACTCTCTAACGTATAAACCCCACACAAGCAGTGTTAGCATTGTATGAAGACTCCTGCACCATCGATATGCAATACGCCTTAATGCATATCGCCTCAGTGCGTGCATTCACATGGGCCAATGGGGTTAAGTGCCTTTCCCAAAGACACAACGCAGTTACCTCGGGCGGGGATGGAAGAGTTGACCTTTCGGTTTGAAGTCCAATGCTGTAACCATTGAGCTACCTTGCTCCCACTGAAGTACAAATGCACAATGGTTATTTAATATCATCTCATGAGCAACAGCCACAGCTACGTGGTTTTAAAGCTGGAAGCCGCTGCGGCCGGGTATTCAGTCTGCTGTTATCAAATCTATAGATTTGGATTGAAAGTCTGAAATACAGTAAAAATGATAATAAATACTTACATGTTATACATGGAGCCTATTCCAGCAACTAAGGATATCTTTGGAAGTTCTAAATTATCATGTGTGGTTAGTCATCTCGTTTCTTGGCAACATAGCACAATGTTCTAGGTTTTCATGTCATTCGAAATAAATAACATCATTTCCCCATTGCTCTTATCCTGGTTTGTCCACTATGGAAACCATTTGCTGGTAAAATTGCATCTCGAGGACAAAACGTGTCCCTATTACAATGGTTTGGCTTAGAATGTCAAAATATAAGTGTTTAGGAGATTTCCTCCACGATTCACTTTTCCAACAATGTTATAACACAGCAAAGGTTAACCTTTTTATTATTACACTTATTTAGATAAGCAAATGAACAAATCTATCGGCCGGGGTCACAGACTGTCACATCATCAACATAGACGACATAGAACTTTTTAAGGGCTAATCTTCTCTCCTCATACTGGACTCATTTCACATTTAACATCAAGATAAATGTAAAAGCTAGTCAATTTTAAAACAATTTTGTATCTCAGCAAAAATAAAATTAACCTATTTACTGATAAACTTGTTCATATACACGAATGTACAAACAATCGGTATGGTATTTCTAAACATCATAGCCATTGGATATACTATTCGGGGTTTCGCAATAGAGTCTTTGTGCCCAGATCTTCTGCACACCAGAGGAAAACATCGCTATCTTCAACAGAACATGTGGTTGCATAAGTAGTCTATTTACAACTGGCATTCATCAAAACATGCAAAAGGTGTTGCACCACAATCTGAAACCTGAAAGTGGATGTGTAAAGCAATGATAATATGTGTCCACGGCAAATCTTCCTTATTTTCAAATACAATTATTGGAGTCTACTTGACCAACCATACCACCCCCCCCACCCCAACACCCAGCTCACTGAACTATAAAAATAATTATTTTATTTCAACTTGACAGAAAAAGGCTGGATGTTTTTTTTCAATTATAAAGTCAATTTTGTAATATAAATTATGTTATGAAGACAACAAATAATAAAGAAGTACAATTTATACATTCAATGAGGTTTAACGACATTTTTGGCAATGAGGCTCACATCGCGCAGGAATTCTAAGGATAAAGGAAGCCGGAGAACCCGGATAGAACCACCGAGGAGCTGCTAGTAACTGCCAGACTCCCTAACATATAAACCCCGCACAAGCAGTGTTATCACTCTATGAACACTCGCGCACCATCGACGTGCAGTACGCCTTAGTGCATATCGCCAGAGTGCCTGCATTCACATGGGCCATTGGGGTTAAGTGCCTTTCGCAAAGACACAACGCAGTTACCTCAGGCGGTGATGGAAACGAGGGCCATTCGGTTTGAGGTCCAATGCTGTAACTATTAAGCCACCTTCCTCCCACTGAAGTACAAATGCACAACGGTTATTTGGTATCATCTCATGAGCAACAACCACAGCTACGCGGTTTTAAACCTGGAAGCAGCTGCGGCCGTGTATTCAGTCTGCTGTTATGAAATCTACAGATTAGGATTGAATGCCTGAAATACAGTAAAAATGATAACACATACTTACATTATATACATGGAGCTTATTCCAGCAACCAAGGATATCTTTGGAAGTTCTAAATTATCTTGTATGGTTAGTCATCTCGTTTCTTGGCAACATGGCACAATGTTCTAAATTTTCATGTCATACGAAATAAATATCATCATTTCCCCATTGCCCTTATCTTGGTTTCTCCACCATTGAATCCAGTTGCAGGTAAAATTGCATATAGAGGACAAAAGGTGTCCCTATTACAATGGTTTGGCTTAGAATGTCATGATGTTTTGGAGATTTCCTCCACGATAACTTTTCTAACAATTCTATAACACAGCAAAAGTTAACTTTTTTCTTATTACACTTATTTAAATAAGCAAACGAACAAATCTATCGGCCGGAACCACAGATTGTCACATCATCAACATGGACGACATAGAACTTTTGAAGGGCAAATATTATCTCCTCATTCTGGACTCATTTCACATTTAACATCAAGATAAATGTCAAAGCTAGTCAATTTCGAAAGAATTTTGTATCACAGCAAAAATTAAATTACCCAATTAACCGATAAACTTGTTCATATACACGAATGTACAAACAGTCGGTATGGTATTTGTAAACATAATAGTTATTGGAAATACGATTCAGGGTTTGGCAATAGAGTCTTTGTGCCCAGATCTTCTACACAACAGAGGAAAACATAGCAATCTTAAACAGATCATGTGGTTGCATAAGTAGTCTATCTACAACTGGCATTCATTAAAACATGCAGAAGGTGTTGCTCCAAAATCTGAAAACAGAAAGTGGATGGGCAAAGCAATGATAATATGTGTCCACAACAAATCTCCCTTATTTTCAAATACAATTATTGCTGTCTACTTGACCAACCATACCCCCACTCCAACGCCCAGGTCACTGAACTGTAAAAATAATTATTTTATTTCAACTTGACAGAATGGGCTGAATGTTTTTTTTTCAATTATAAAGTCAATTTATGAATATAAATTTTGTTAAGAAAACAAACAATAATATAGAAATAAAAAATATACATTTATTGAGGTTTAACGACACCTTTGGCAATCAAGATCGCACGGTGCTGGACGTTTAAGGATAAAGGAAGCCAGAGAACCCGGATAGAACCATCGAGCCGCGGCTAGTAACTGCCAGCCTCTCTAAAATATAAACCCCACACAAGTTGTGTTAGCATAGCATGAAGACTCGCGCACCATCGACGTGCAGTACGCCTTAGTGCACATCGCCACAGTGCGTGCATTCACAGGGGCAACTGATGTTAAGTGCCTTCCCCAAAGACACAACGCAGTTACCTCTGTTGGGGATGGAACTCTGGATCTTTCGGTTTGAAGTCCAATGCTGTAACCATTGAGCCACCTTGCTGCCACTGAATTACAAATGCACAACTGTTATTTAACATCATCTCATGTGCAACAACCACAGCTACGTGGTTTTAAAGCTGGAAGAAGCTGCGGCCGTGTATTCAGTCTGCTGTTATCAAATCTATAGATGTGGATTGAAATTATGAAATACAGTAATAATGATAACAAATACTTACATTATATACTCGAAGCCTATTCCAGCAACTAAGGATATCTTTGGAAAATCTAAATTATCTTGTGTGGTTTGTCATCTCGTTACTTGGCAATATGACAAAATGTTCTAGGTTTTTATGTCATACGAAATAAATAACATCATTTCGCCATTGCCCTTATTTTGGTTTGTCCACTATTGAATCCAGTCGCAGGTAAAATTGTATCTAGAGGACAAAACGTGTCCCTATTACAATGGTTTGGCTTAGAAAGTCAAGACATAAGTGTTTTGGAGAATTCCTCCACTATTCACTTTTCTTACAATTTTATAACACAGCAAAAGTTAACCTTTTTATTATTACTCTTATTTAAATAAGCAAATGAACAAATCTATCGCACGGAATCACAGATTGTTACAACTTCAACGTGGACGACAAAGAACTTTTGAAGGGGTTATCTTCTCACAACATACTGGTCTCATTTCACATTTAACATCAAGATAAATGTCAAAGCTAGTAAAATTAAAAATAAGTTTGTATTACAGTAAAAATTAAATTAACCTATTTACCGATGAACTTGTTCAAATACACGAATGTACACACAGTCGGTATGGTATTTGTAAACATAATAGTTATTGGAAATAGTATTCAGGGTTTGACAATAGAGTCTTTGCGTACAGATCTTCTTCTACACAACAGAGAAAACTTCGCAATCTTCAACAAAACATGTGGTTGCATAAGTCGTCTATTTACAACTGACATTCATCAAAATATGCAGAATGTTTTGCACCAAAAACTGAAAACAAAAAGTGGATGTGTAAAGCATGATAATATGACATTGTGTCCACAACAAATCTCCCTTATTTTCAAATACAATTATTGGAGTCTACTTCACCAAGCATACCCTCCCACCCCCACACACACACCTCCCACCCCAACGCCCAGCTCACTGAAATGAAAAAATAATTATTTTATTTGAACTTGACAGAAATGGCTGAATGTTTTCTTTCAATTAAAAAGTCAATTTTGGAATATAAATTATGTTAAGAAAACCACAAATAATATAGAAGTACAAGTTTTACATTTAATGATGTTTTACGACACTTTTGGCAATGAGGATCACATCGTGCACGTCTTTTAAGGATAAAGGAAGCCGGAGAACCCGGATAGAACCACCGAGCAGCGGCTAGTAACTGCCAGACTCTCTAACATATAAACCCCACACAAGCAGAGTTAGCATTGTATGAAGACTCCTGCACCATCGACGTGCAGTACACCTCAATGCATATCGCCACAGTGCCTGCATTCACATGGGCCACTGGGGTTAGGTGCCTTTCCCAAAGACACAACGCAGTTACTTCGGGCGGGGATGGAAGAGTTGACCTTTCGGTTTGAAGCCCAATGCTGTAACCTTTGAGCTACCTTCCTCCCACTGAAGTACAAATGCACAATGGTTATTTAATATCATCTCATGAGCAACAGCGCAGCTACGTGGTTTTAAAGCAGGAAGCAGCTGCGGCCGGGTATTCAGTCTGCTGTTATCAAATCTATAGATCTGGATTGAAAGTTTGAAATACAGTAAAAATGATAACAAATACTTACATTTTATACATGGAGCCTATTCCAGCAACTAAGGTAATCTTTGGAAGTTGTAAATTATCTTGTGTGGTTAGTCATCTC
Source organism: Pictodentalium vernedei (assembly GCA_031216915.1). Taxonomy (NCBI): domain Eukaryota; kingdom Metazoa; phylum Mollusca; class Scaphopoda; order Dentaliida; family Dentaliidae; genus Pictodentalium; species Pictodentalium vernedei. The sequence continues at coordinate 506,991,498 of CM062297.1, read as the reverse complement.
GTTTCTTGGCAACATGGCACAATGTTCTAGGTTTTCATGTCATACGAAATAAATAACATCATTTCCCCATTGCTCTTATCCTGGTTTTTCCACCATTGAATCCAGTTGGTGGTAAAATTGCATCTAGAGGACAAAACGTGTCCCTATTAGAATGGTTTGGCTTAGGATGTCAAAATATAAGAGTTTAGGAGATTTCCTCCACGATTCACTTTTCTAACAATTTTATAACACAGCAAAAGTTAACCTTTTTATTATTACACTTATTCAGAAAAGCAAATGAACAAATATATCGGCCGGAATCACAGACTGACACAAAATCAATATAGACGACATAGAACTTTTGAAGGGCTAATCTTCTCTCCTCATACTGGACTCATTTCACATTTAACATCAAGATAAATGTAAAAGCGAGTCAATTTTTAAACAATTTTGTATCTCAGCAAAAATTAAATTAACCTATTTACCGATAAACTTGTTCATATACACGAATGTACAAACAGTCGGTATGGTATTTGTAAACATAATAGTTATTGGAAATACTATTCATGGTTGGCAATAGAATCTTTGTATCCAGATCTTTTTCTACACAACAGTGGTAAACCGCGCAATCTTCAACAGAACATGTGGTTGCATAAGTAGTCTATTTACAACTGGCATTCATCAAAACATGCAGAAGGCGTTGCACCGAAATCTGAAAACAGAAATTGGATGTGTAAAGCAATGATATGTGTCCACAAGAAATCTCCCTTATTTTCAAATACAATTATAGGAGTCTACTTGACAAAGCATATCCCCCCAAACCCCTGCTCACTGAACTGTAAAAATAATTATTTTATTTCAACTTGACAGAAAGGGTTGAATGATTTTTTTCAATTATAAAGTCAATTTTGGAATATAAATTATGTTAAGAATACAAGAAATAATATAGAAGTACGAATTATACATTTAATGAGGCCTAACGACACTTTTGGCAATCAGGATCACGTCGTGCAGGATTTTAAGGATAAAGGAAGCCGAAGAACCCGGATAGAACCACCGAGCAGCGGCTAGTAACTGCCAGACTCCCTAACATATAAACCACACACAAGCAGTGTTAGCAGTGCATGAAGCCTCGTGCACCATCGACGTGCAGTACGCATTAGTGCATATCGCCACAGTGCGTGCATTCACATGGGCAACTGGGGCTAAGTGTTTTTCCCAAATACCCAACGCAGTTACCTCTGGCGGGGATGGAGCGATGGATCTTTCGGTTTGAAGTCCAATGCTCTAACCATTGAGCCACCTTGCTCCCACTGAAGTACAAATGCACAACGGTTATTTCATATCATCTCATGAGCAACTCCCACAGCTATGTGGTTTTAAAGCTGGAAGCAGCTGCGGCCGTGTATTCTGTCTGCTGTTATCAAATCTATAGATTTGCATTGAAAGACTAAAATACAGTAAAAATGATAACAAATACTTTGATTATATACCTGGAGCCTACTCCTGGAACTAAGGATATCTTTGGAAGATCTAAATTATCTTGTATGGTTAGTCATCTCGTTTCTTGGCAATATGGCACAATATTCTAGGTTTCTATGTCAAACGAAATAAATAACATCATTTCCCCATTTCCCTTACCTTGGTTTTTCCACCATTGAATCCAGTTGCAGATAAAATTGTATCTAGAGGACAAAACCTGTCCCTATTACAATGGTTTGGCTTAGAAAGTCAAGACATAAGTGTTTTGGAAATTTCCTCCACTATTCACTTTTCTAAAAATTTTATAACACAGCAAAAGTTAACCTTTTTATTATTACTGTTATTTAAATAAGCAAATGAACAAATCTATCGGCTGGAATCACAGATTGTCACATCATCCACATTGGCGGCATAGAACTTTTGAAGGGCTAATCTTCTCATTTCATACTGGACTCATTTCACATTTAACATCAAGATAAATGTCATAGGTAGTCAATTGTAAATCAATTTTGTATCACAGCAAAAATTGAATTAACTTATTTACAGATAAACTTGTTCATATACACGAATGTATAAACAGTCGGTATGGTATTTGTAAACATCATAGCTATTGGAAATACTATTCAGGGTTTGGCAATAGAGTCTTTGTGCCCAGATCTTCTACACACCAGAGGAAAACATCGCAATCTTCAACAGAACATGTGGTTGCATACGTAGTCTATTTACAACTAGCATTCATCAAAACATGCAGAAGGTGTTGCACCAAAATCTGAAAACAGAAAGTGGATGTGTAAAGCAATGATAATATGTGCCCACATTAAATCTCCCTTATTTTGAAATACAATTATTGGAGTCTACTTGACCAACCATACCACCCCCCCCCGACCCCAACGCCCAGTTCACTGAACTATAGAAATAATTATTTTATTTCCACTTGACTGAAAAGGGTGAATGTTTTTTTTCAATTATAAGTCAATTTTGTAATATAAATTATGTTAAGAAGACAACAAATAACAAAGAAGTACAATTTATACATTCAATGAGGTTTAACGACACTTTTGGCAATGAGACTCACATCGTGCTGGAATTTTAAGGATGAAGGAAGCCGGAGAACCCGGATAGAACCACCGATGAGCTGCTAGTGACTGCCAGACTCCCTAACATATAAACCCCACACAAGCAGTGTTAGCATTGTATGAAGACTCCTGGAGCATCGACGTGCAGTACGCCTTAGTGCATATCGCCACAGTGCGTGCATTCATATGGGCCACTGGGTTTAAGTGCCTTTTTCAAAGACACAACGCAGTTACCTCGGGCGGGGATGGAAGTGTTGACCTTTCGGTTTGAAGTTCAGTGCTGTATCCATTGAGCTACCTTGCTCCCACTGAAGTACAAATGCACAATGGTTATTTAATATCATCTCATGAACAACAGCCACAGCTACGTGGTTTTAAAGCTGGAAGCAGCTGCGGCCGGGTACTCAGTCTGCTGTTATGAAATCTATAGATTTGGATTGAAAGTCTGAAATACAGTAAAAATGATATCAAATACTTATATTTTATACATGGAGCCTATTCCAGCAACTAAGGATATCTTTGGAAGTTCTAAATTATGTTTTGTGGATAGTCATCTCGTTTCTTGGCAACATGGCACAATGTTCTATGTTTTCATGTCATACGAAATAAATAACATCATTTCCCCATTGCTCTTATCCTGGTTTTTCCACCACTGAATCCAGTTGCTGGTAAAATTGCATCTAGAGAACAAAACGTGTCCCTATTACAATGGTTTGATTTAGAATGTCAAAATATAAGTGTTTTGGATATTTCCTCCACGATTCACTTTTCTAACAATTTTATAACACAGCAAAAGTTAACCTTTTTATTATTACACTTATTTAGATAAGCAAATGAACAAATCTATCGGCCGGAATCACAGACTGTCACATCATCAACATAGACGACAAAGAACTTTTGAAGGGCTACTCTTCTCTCCTCATACTGGGCTCATTTCACATTTAACATCAACTTAAATGTCAAAGCTAGTCAATTTTAAAACAATTTTGTATCCCAGCAAAAATTAAATTAACCTATTTACCGATAAACGTGTTCATATACACGAATGTACAAACAGTCGGTATGGTATTTAAAAACATAATAGTTATTGGAAATATTATTCAGGGTTTGACAATAGAGTCTTTGTGTACAGATCTTCTTCTACACAACAGAGAAAACTTCGCAGTCTTCAATAGAACATGTGGTTGCATAAGTCGTCTATTTACAACTGACATTCATCAAAACATGCAGAAGGTTTTGCACCAAAATCTGAAAACAAACGGTGGATGTGTAAAGCAATGATAATATGTGTCCACAACAAATCTCCCTTATTTTCAAATACAATTATTGTAGTCTACTTTACCAACCATACCCCCCCCCCCCCCGCCCTCCCACCCCAACGCCCTGCTCACTGATATGTAAAAATAATTATTTTATTTCAACTTGACAGAAAGGGCTAAATGTTTTCTTTCAGTTAACAAGTCAATTTTGGAATATAAATTATGTTAAGAAAACCACAAATAATATAGAAGTACAAGTTATACATTTAATGATGTTTTACGACACTTTTGGCAATGAGGATCACATCGTGCAGGTCTTTTAAGGATAAAGGAAGCCGGAGAACCCGGATAGAACCACCGAGCAGCGGCTAGTAACTGCCAGACTCTCTAACATATAAACCCCACACAAGCAGAGTTAGCATTGTATAAAGACTCCTGCACCATTCGACGTGCAGTACACCTTAATGCATATCGCCACAGTGCGTGCATTCACATGGGCCACTGGGGTTAGGTGTCTTTCCCAAAGACACAAAGCAGTTACCTCGGGCGGGGATGGAAGCGTTGACCTTTCGGTTTGAAGCCCAATGCTGTAACCATTGAGCTACCTTGCTCCCACTGAAGTACAAAGGCACAATGGTTATTTAATATGATCTCATGAGCAACAGCCACAGCTACGTGGTTTTAAAGCTGGAAGCAGCTGCGGCCGGGTATTCAGTCTGCTGTTATCAAATCTATAGATCTGGATTGAAAGTCTGAAATACAGTAAAAATGATAACAAATACTTACATTTTATACATGGAGCCTATTCCAGCAACTAAGGTAATCTTTGGAAGTTGTAAATTATCTTGTGTGGTTAGTCATCTCGTTTCTTGGCAACATGGCACAATGTTCTATGTTTTCATGTCATACGAAATAAATAACATCATTTTCCCATTGCTCTTATCCTGGTTTTTCCACCATTGAATCCAGTTGCTGGCAAAATTGCATCTAGAGGACAAAACGTGTCCCTATTACAATGGTTTGGCTTAGGATGTCCAAATATAAGAGTTTAGGAGATTTCCTCCACGATTCACTTTTCTAACAATTTTATAACACAGGAAAAGTTAACCTTTTTATTATTACACTTATTCAGATAAGCAAATGAACAAATCTATCGGCCGGAATCTCAGACTATCACATCATCAACATAGACGACATAGAACTTTTGAAGGGCTAATCTTCTCTCCTCATACTGGACTCATTTCACATTTAACATGAAGATAAATGTCAAAGCTAGTCAATTTTAAAACAATTTTGTATCTCAGCAAAAATTAAATTAACCTATTTACCGATAAACTTGTTCATATACACGAATGTACAAACAGTCGGTATGTTATTTGTAAACATAATAGTTATTGGAAATACTATTCATGGTTGGCAATAGACTCTTTGTATCCAGATCTTCTTCTACACAACAGTGGTAAACTTCGCAATCTTCAACAGAACATGTGGTTGCATAAGTAGTCTATTTACAACTGGCATTCATCAAAACATGCAGAAGGCGTTGCACCGAAATCTGAAAACAGAAAATGGATGTGTAAAGCAATGATATGTGTCCACAAGAAATCTCCCTTATTTTCAAATACAATTATTGGAGTCTACTTGACAAAGCATATCCCCCAAACCCCTGCTCACTGAACTGTAAAAATAATTATTTTATTTCAACTTGACAGAAAGGGTTGAATGATTTTTTTCAATTATAAAGTCAATTTTGGAATATAAATTATGTTAAGAATACAACAAATGATATAGAAGTACAAATTATACATTGAATGAGGTCTAATGACACTTTTGGCAATCAGGATCACGTCGTGCAGGATTTTAAGGATAAAGGAAGCCGAAGAACCCGGAAAGAACCACCGAGCAGCGGCTAGTAACTGCCAGACTCCCTAACATATAAACCACACACAAGCAGTGTTAGCAGTGCATGAAGCCTCGTGCACCATCGACGTGCAGTACGCATTAGTGCATATCGCCACAGTGCGTGCATTCACATGGGCAACTGGGGTTAAGTGTTTACCCCAAATACCCAACGCAGTTACCTCTGGCGGGGATGGAGCAATGGATCTTTCAGTTTGCAGTCCAATGCTCTAACCATTGAGCCACCTGGCTCCCACTGAAGTACAAATGCACAACGGTTATTTAATATCATCTCATGAGCAACTCCCACAGCTACGTGGTTTTAAAGCTGGAAGCAGCTGCGGCCGTGTATTCTGTCTGCTGTTATCAAATCTATAGATTTGCATTGAAAGACTAAAATACAGTAAAAATGATAACAAATACTTTGATTATATACTTGGAGCCTACTCCTGGAACTAAGGATATCTTTGGAAGATCTAAATTATCTTGTATGGTTAGTCATCTCGTTTCTTGGCAATGTGGCACAATATTCTAGGTTTCTATGTCAAACGAAATAAATAACATCATTTCCCCATTTCCCTTACCTTGGTTTTTCCACCATTGAATCCAGTTGCAGGTAAAATTGTATCTAGAGGACAAAACCTGTCCCTATTACAATGGTTTGGCTTAGAAAGTCAAGACATAAGTGTTTTGGAAATTTCCTCCACTATTCACTTTTCTAACAATTTTATAACACAGCAAAAGTTAACCTTTTTATTATTACTGTATTTTAAATAAGCAAATGAACAAATCTATCGGCTGGAATCACAGATTGTCACATCATCAACATGGACGACATAGAACTTTTGATGGGCTAATCTTCTCTCTTCATACTGGACTCATTTCACATTTAACATCAAGATAAATGCCAAAGGTAGTCAATTGCAAAACAATTTTGTATCAAAGCAAAAATTGAATTAACTTATTTACAGATAAACTTGTTCATATACACGAATGTATAAACAGTCGGTATGGTATTTGTAAACATCATAGCTATTGGAAATACTATTCAGGGTTTGGCAATAGAGTCTTTGTGCCCAGATCCAGAGGAAAATATCGCAATCTTCAACAGAACATGTGGTTGCATACGTAGTCTATTTACAAGTAGCATTCATCAAAACATGCAGAAGGTGTTGCACCAAAATCTGAAAACAGAAAGTGGATGTGTAAAGCAATGATAATATGTGTCCACATCAAATCTCCCTTATTTTGAAATACAATTATTGGAGTCTACTTGACCAACCATACCATACCCCCCCCCCCCCCCCGACCCCAACGCCCAGCTCACTGAACTGTAAAAATAATTATTTTATTTCAACTTGACAGAAAAGGCTGAATGTTTTTTTTCAATTATAAAGTCAATTTTGTAGTATAAATTATGTTAAGAAGACAACAAATAACAAAGAAGTACAATTTTTACATTGAATGAGGTTTAACGACACTTTTGGCAATGAGGCGCACATCGTGCTGGAATTTTAAGGATGAAGGAAGCCGGAGAAGCCGGAGAACCCGGATAGAACTACCGAGCAGCGGCTAGTAACTGCCAGACTCTCTAACGTATAAACCCCACAAAAGCAGTGTTATCATTGTATGGAGGCTCCTGCACCATCGATGTGCAATACGCCTTAATGCATATCGCCTCCGTGCGTGCATTCACATGGGCCACTGGGGTTGAGTGCCTTTTCCAAAGACACAACGCAGTTACCTCGGGCGGGGATGGAAGTGTTGACCTTTCGGTTTGAAGTTCAATGCTGTAACCATTGAGCTACCTTGCTCCCACTGAAGTACAAATGCACAATGGTTATTTAATATCATCTCATGAGCAACAGCCACAGCTACGTGGTTTTAAAGCTGGAAGCAGCTGTGGGCGGGTATTCAGTCTGCTGTTATGAAATCTATAGATTTGGATTGAAAGTCTGAAATACAGTAAAAATGATAACAAATACTTACATTTTATACATTGAACCTATTCCAGCAACTAAGGATATCTTTGGAAGTTCTAAATTATGTTTTGTGGATAGTCATCTCGTTTCTTGGCAACATGGCACAATGTTCTATGTTTTCATGTCATACGAAATAAATAACATCATTTCCCCATTGCTCTTATCCTGGTTTTTCCACCATTGAATCCAGTTGCTGGTAAAATTGCATCTAGAGGACAAAACGTGCCCCTATTACAATGGTTTGGCTTAGAATGTCAAAATATAAGTGTTTTGGAGATTTCCTCCACGATTCAGTTTTCTAACAATTTTATAACACAGCAAAAGCAAACCTTTTTATCATTACACTTATTTAGATAAGTAAATGAACAAATCTATCGGCCGGAATCACAGACTGTCACATCATCAACATAGACGACAAGAACTTTTGAAGGGCTAATCTTCTCTCCTCATACTGGGCTCATTTCACATTTAACATCAAGATAAATGTCAAAGCTAGTCATTTTTAAAACAATTTTGTATCTCAGCAAAAATTAAATTAACCTATTTACCGATAAACTTGTTCATATACGCGAATGTACAAACAGTCGGTATGGTATTTGTAAACATAATAGTTATTGGAAATACTATTCAGGGTTTGACAATAGAGTCTTTGTGTACAGATCTTCTTCTACACAACAGAGAAAACTTCGCAGTCTTCAATAGAACATGTGGTTGAATAAGTCGTCTATTTACAACTGACATTCATCAAAACATGCTGAAAGTTTTGCACCAAAATCTGAAAATAAACGGTGGATGTGTAAAGCAATTGTAATATGTGTCCACAACAAATCTCCCTTATTTTCAAATACAATTATTGGAGTCTACTTTACCAAACATACCCCCCCCCCCCCCCGCCCTCTCTCCCCAACGCCCAGCTCACTGATATGTAAAAATAATTATTTTATTTCAACTTGACAGAAAGGGCTGAATTTTTTCTTTCAATTATAAAGTCAATTTTGGAAAATAAATTATGTTAAGAAAACAACAAATAATATAGAATTACAATTTGTACATTTGATGATGTTTAAAGACACTTTTGGCAATGAGGATCACATCGTGCAGGTCTTTTAAGGATAAAGGAAGCCGGAGAACCCGGATAGAACCACCGAACAGCGGCTAGTAACTGCCAGACTCTCTAACATATAAACCCCACACAAGCAGTGTTAGCGTTGTATGAAGACTCCTGCACCATCGACGTGCAGTATGCCTTAATGCATATAGCCACAGTGCATGCATTCATATGGGCCACTGGGGTCAAGTGCCTTTCCCAATGACACAACGCAGTTACCTCGGGCAGGGATGGAAGAGTTGATCTTTCGGTTTGAAGTCCAATGTTGTAACCATTGAGCTACCTTGCTCCCACTGAAGTACAAATGCACAATGGTCATTTAATATCATGTCATGAACAACAGCCACAGCTACGTGGTTTTAAAGCTGGAAGCAGCTGCGGCCGGGTATTCAGTCTGCTGTTATCAAATCTATAGATTTGGATTGAAATTCTGAAATACAGTAAAAATGATAACAAATACTTTCATTTTATACATGGAGCCTATTCCAGCAACCAAGGATATCTTTGGAAGTTCTAAATTATCTTGTGTGCTTAGTCATCTCGTTTCCTGGCAACATGGCACAATGTTCTAGGTTTTCATGTCATACGAAATAAATAACATCATTTCCCCATTGATCTTATCCTGGTTTTTCCACCATAGAATCCAGTTGCCGGTAAAATTGCATCTAGAGGACAAAACGTGTCCCTATTACAATGGTTTGGCTTAGAATGTCAAAATATAAGTGTTTTGGAGATTTCCTCCACGATTCACTTTCCTAACCATTTTATAACACAGCAAAAGTTAACCTTTTTACTATTACCCTTATTCAGATAAGCAAATGAACAAATCTATTGGCCGGAATCACAGACTGTCACATCATCAACATAGACGACATAGAACTTTTGAAGGGCTAATCTTCTTTCCTCATACTGGACTCATTTCACATTTAACATCAAGATAAATGTCAAAGCTAGTCAATTTTAAAACAATTTTGTATCTCAGCAAAAATTAAATTAATCTTTTTACCGATAAACATGTTCATATACACGAATGCACAAACAGTCAGTATGGTATTTGTAAACATAATAGTTATTGGAAATAATATTCATGGTTGGCAATAGAATCTTCGTATCCAGATCTTCCTCTACACAACAGTGGTAAACTTCGCAATCTTCAACAGAACATGTGGTTGCATAAAGAGTCTATTTACAACTGGCATTCATCAAAACATGCAGAAGGTGTTGCACCGATGTCTGAAAACATAAATTGGATGTGTTAAGCAATGATATTTTTCCACAAGAAATCTCCCTTATTTTCAAATACAATTATAGGAGTCTACTTGACAAAGCATATCCCCCAACCCCCTGCTCACTGAACTGTGCAAATAATTATTTTATTTCAACTTGACAGAAAGGGTTGAATGTTTTTTTTCAATTATAAAGTCAATTTTGGAATATAAATTATGTTAAGAAAACAACAAATAATATAGAAGTACAAATTATACTTTTAATGATGTCTAACGACACCTTTGGCAATCAGGATCACCTAGTGCAGGAATTTTAAGGATCAAGGAAGCCGAAGAACCTGGATAGAACCAACGAGCAGCGGCTAGTAACTATCACTCTTCTTTAAATAAGCAAATGAACAAATCAATCGGCCGGAATCACAGATTGTAACATCATCAACATGACCGGCATAGAACTTTTGAAGGCCTAATCTTCTCTCTTCATACTGGACTCATTTCACATTTAACATCAAGATAAATGTCAAAGGTAGTCAAATTTAAAATAATTGTGTATCACAGCAAAAATTGAATTAACCTATTTACCGATAAATTTGTTCATATTCCCGAATGTACAAACAGTCGGTATGATATTTGTAAACATCATAGCTATTGGAAATACTATTCAAGGTTTGGCAATAGATTCTTTGTGCACAGATCTTCTACACACCAGAGGAAAACATCGCTATATTCAACAGAACATGTGGTTGCATAAGTAGTCTCTTTAACTGGCATTCATCAAAGCGTGCAGAAGGTGTTGCACCAAAATCTGAAAACAGAAAGTGGATGTGTAAAGCAATTATAATATGTGAACACAACAAATCTCCCTTATTTTCAAATACAATTATTGGAGTCTACTTGACCAACCATACCCCCACCCCCTCCCCAACCCTACGCCCAGCTCATTGAACTGTAAAAATAATTATTTTTTTTCAACTTGACAGTAAACGCGGAATGTTTCTTTCAATTATAAAGTCAATTTTGTAATATAAATTACGTTAAGAAGACGAGAAATAATAAAGAAGTACAATTTATACATTCAATGAGGTTTAACGACACTTTTGGCAATGAGACTCACATCGTGCAGGAATTTTAAGAATAAAGGAAGCCGGAAAACCCGGATAGAACCACCGAGGAGCTGCTAGTAACTGCCAGACTCCCTAACATATAAACCCCACACAATCAGTGTTAGCACTGTATGAACACTCGCGCACCATCGTCGTGCAGTACGCCTTAGTGCATATTGCCACAGTGCGTGAATTCACATGGACCACTGGGGTTAAGAGCCTTTCGCAAAGACACAACGCAGTTACATCAGGCAGGGATGGAAAAGTGGACCTTTCGGTTTGAGGTCCAATGCTGTAACCATGAAGCCACCTTTCTCCCACTGAAGTACAAATGCACAACGGTTATTTAGTATCATCTCATGAGCAACAGCCACAGCTACGCGGTACTAAAGCTGGAAGCAGCTACGGCCGTGTATTCAGTCTGCTGTTATGAAATCTATAGATTTGGATTGAAAGTCTGAAATACAGTAAAAATGATAAAAAAATACTTACATTATATACATGGAGCCTATTCCAGCAACTAAGGGTATCTTTTGAAGTTCAAAATTATCTTGTATGGTTAGTCATCTCGTATCTTGTATGGTTAGTCATCTCGTTTCTTGGCAACATGGCACAATTTTCTAGGTTTTCATGTCATACGAAATAAATATCATCATTTTCCCATTGCCCTTATCTTGGTTTTTCCACCATTGAATCCAGTTGCAGGTAAAATTGCATCTAGAGGACAAAACGTGTCCCTATTACTATGGTTTGGTTTAGAATGTCATGACATAAGTGTTTTGGAGATTTCCTCCACGATTCACTTTTTTAACAATTTTATAACACAGCAAAAGTTAACTTTTTTATTATTACACTTATTTAAATAAGCAAATGAACAAATCTATCGGCCGGAATCACAGATTGTCACATCATCAACATGGACGACATAAAACTTTTGAAGGGCTAATCTTCTCTCCTAATTCTGGACTCATTTCAAATTTAACATCTAGATAAATGTCAAAGCTAGTCAATTTTAAAACAATTTTGTATCACAGCAAAAATTAAATTAACCTATTTACCGATAAACTTATTCATATACACGAATGCACAAACAGTCGGTATGGTATTTGTAAACATAATAGTTATTGGAAATTCTATTCAGGGTTTGGCAATAGAGTCTTTGTGCCCAGATCTTCTACACAACAGAGGAAAACATCGCAATCTTCAACAGAACATGTGGTTGCATAAGTAGTCTATTCACAACTGGCATTCATTAAAACATGCAGAAGGTGTTGCTCCAAAATCTGAAAACAGAAAGTGGATGTGTAAAGCAATGATAATATGTGTCCACAACAAATCTCCCTTATTTTCAAATACAATTATTGGTGTCTACTTGACCAACCACCCCCCCCCCCCCCCCCACACACACACACACCAACGCCCATGTCACTAAACTGTAAAAATAATTATTTTATTTCAACTTGACAGAAAGGGCTGAATGTTTTTTTTAATTATAAAGTCAATTTAGGAATATAAATTTTGTTAAGAAAACAACGAATGATAAAGAAATACAAAATATACATTTATTGAGGTTTAACGACACCTTTGGCAATCAAGGTCACCCGGTGCTGGAATTTTAAGGATAGAGGAAGCCGGAGAAACCGGATAGAACCACCGAGCCGCGTCTAGTAACTGCCAGCCGCCTTAATATATAAACCCCACACAAGTTGTGCTAGCATAGCATGAAGACTCGCGCACCATCGACGTGCAGTACGCCTTAGTGCACATCACCACAGTGCGTGCATTCACATTGGCAACTGGGGTTAAGTGCCTTCCCCAAAGACACAACGCAGATACCTCGGTCGGGGATGGAACTCTGGATCTCCCGGTTTGAAGTCCAATGCTGTAACCATTGAGCCACCTTGCTCCCACTGAAGTACAAATGCACAACGGATATTTAACATCATCTCATGAGCAACAGCCACAGCTACGTGGTTTTAAATCTGGAAGAAGCTGCGGCCGAGTATTCAGTCTGGTGTTATCAAATCTATAGATGTGGATTGAAAGTCTGAAATACAGTAATAATGATAACAAATACTTACATTATATACTTAGAGCCTCTTCCAGCAACTAAGGATATCTTTGGAAGATGTAAATTATCTTGTGTGGTTAGTCATCTCGTTACTTGGCAATATGGCACAATGTTCTAGGTTTTTATGTCATACGAAATAAATAACATTATTTCCCTATTGCCCTTATCTTGTTTTTTTCCACCACTGAATCTAGTTGCAGGTAAAATTGTATCTAGAGGACAAAACGTGTCCCTATTACAATGATTTGGCTTAGAAAGTCAAGACATAAGTGTTTTGGAAATTTCCTCCACTATTCACGTTTCTAACAGTTTTATAACAATGCAAAAGTTAACCTTTTTATTATTATTCTTATTTAAATAAGCAAATGAACAAATCTATCGACCGGAATCACAGATTGTCACATCATCAACATGGACGACATAGACTTTTGAAGGGCTAATCTTCTCTCTTCATACTGGACTCATTTCACATTTAACATCAAGATAAATGTCAAAGCTAGTCAATTTTCAAACAATTTTGTATCGCAGCATAAATTGAATTAACCTATTTACCGATAAACTTTTTCATATACACGAATGTACAAACAGTCCGTATGGTATTTGTAAACATCATAGCTATTGGAAATACTATTTAGAGTTTGGCAATAGAGTTTTTGTGCCCAGATCTTCTACACACCAGAGGAAAACATCGCAATCTTCAACAGAACATCTGGTTGCATTAGTAGTCTATTCACAACTGGCATACATCAAAACATGCAGAAGGTGTTGCACCAAAATCTGTAAACAGAAAGTATATGTGTAAAGGAATGTTAATATGTGTCCACAACAAATCTCCCTTATTTTCAAATAGTATTATTGGAGTCTACTTGACCAACCATACCCCCCCCCTCCCACCCAACGCCCAGCTCATTGAACTGTAAAAATAATTATTTTATTTCAACTTTACAGAAAAGGTTGAATGATTTTTCAATTAAAAAGTCAATTTTGTAATATAAATTATGTTAAGAAGACAACAAATAATAAAGAAGTACAATTTATACATTCAGTGACGTTTAACGACACTTTTGGCAATGAGACTCACATCGTGCAGGAATTTTAAGGATAAAGAAAGCCGGAGAACCCGGATAGAACCACCGAGTAGCTGCTAGTAACTGCCATACTCCCTAACATATAAACCCCACACAAGCAGTGTTAGCACTGTATGAACACTCGCGCACCATCGACGTACAGTACGCCTTAGTGCATATCGCCACAGTGCGTGCATTCACATGGGCCCCTGGGGTTAAGTGCCTTTCGCAAAGACACAACGCAGTTACCTCAGGCGGGGATGGAAAAGTGGACCTTTCGGTTTGAGGTCCAATACTGTAACCATTAAGCCACCTTTCTCTCACTGAAGTACAAATGCACAACGGTTATTTAGTATCATCTCATGAGCAACAGCCACAGCTACGCGGTTTTAAAGCTGGAAGCAGCTGCGGCCGGGTATTCAGTCTGCTGTTATCAAATCTATAGATGTGGATTGAAAGTCTGAAATACAGTAATAATGACAACAAATACTTACATTATATACTTGGAGCCTATTCCAGCAACTAAGGATATCTTTGGAAGATCTAATTTATCTTTTGTGGTTAGTCATCTCGTTACTTGGCAATATGGCACAATGTTCTAGGTTTTTATGTCATACGAAACAAATAACATCATTTCGCCATTGCCCTTATTTTGTTTTTTCCACCATTGAATCCAGTTGTAGGTAAAATTGTATCTAGGGGACAAAACCTGTCCCTATTACAAGGGTTTGGCTTAGAAAGTCAAGACATAACTCTTTTGGAGATTTCCTCCACTATTCACTTTTCTAACAATTTTATAACACAGCAAAAGTTACCCTTTTTATTACTACTCTTATTTAAATAAGCAAATGAACAAATCTATCGGCCGGAATCACAGATTGTCACATCGGTTTAGTCTCACTCAGCCAACCTTTTGATTTTTCCTAACTGGAGTCGAAAAGGTGTTAGGTTGGCTGAACGCTACTATTAATTAAGGGAAGAAGGTATAGTCTGTATCAAAGATTTTGTTTAATTTGGGAACAAACGAAAGAAAATTCACAGGATGGGGATATTTCTTTTGCTAGATATGAAATTCAACTTGTTATACCGACACAGAATATACAGGGAACATAGAAGTCTTGTTTGGTAACAAAGCATAAACTAATGGAAACACCTTCCCATCAATGTTGCCATGAAGTGAATAAAATTGGTAAAACAACCCCGGACAAGAATAAAAAGTACCATCTCCAAAGACAACTGGAGATTCACATAACCGGTGTAAGTTATCTTCCGTGCCGAATAAAAGAATGCGTCGGTTCTGTTCGTCCGTTTGATCATTTAGAAGGAATCG
Organism: Pictodentalium vernedei; assembly: GCA_031216915.1. Classification (NCBI taxonomy): domain Eukaryota; kingdom Metazoa; phylum Mollusca; class Scaphopoda; order Dentaliida; family Dentaliidae; genus Pictodentalium; species Pictodentalium vernedei. The sequence goes on along the minus strand of CM062297.1, from coordinate 506,975,916 downwards.
CTCTCCGGAGAGTGTCCCTTTCCATTCATCACCTAAGTCTATTTCATTTTGTGCACGAGGCAGTTTTGGAAGCACTTTTGCACGGTTCCTATAAAGAGAAGCCTTGCAGCTATCATACGTCGGAATGCTTTTGATCACATCATCTATCAACTCATGAGAGTCAGTTCCTCTTAAGCTGCCCAATTCTTCATCGTATATCCTGGGAATGGGTTCTATTTCTTCACGACATCTCTTTTTAACTTTACTTATAAACGCACAAGCAGCAACACCAACAACATCCGAATCATGATTATGATTGCTGGGATTTTTTAACAGAATATTGTCTTTTGTCACCACTGTTGCTGAACAATTCCTATCAACACACCTCCAGTTACATCTCCCATGATTTCTGGTTCTAATAGAAAATTTGAAGCCTCCATGAATTAAATAATATCCACCCCTACCGTTATCTAAAAACTCAACATTTATTTGCGCAGCAGCCATGATTACTGACTCATTTGGGTAATGTTGGGCTCCATATATACTGGATAACTTCAGCAAAACCAACAAGTGAAATGTACTCACGGGGATGTGTAAATGAATTTATCTCAAACAAACAAATACACAAAATAAATAAAAGAAACAAACACATACGGCGATGTGTAAATGAATTTGTCTCAAACAAACAGACAAAATAAATTAAAGAAATAAACATTCATTCGAGAATAGCTCACCCGATACAGACTGCTGTGATATGCTAAAAAATAAGCAAACACTCAATTTCATTGAAATTCACCAAACGTAACAAATGTGAGAACAAACTATAGTGTTAATTATGAAGGTGTGAAGGAAAAGAGGTTGGCTAGATGCTACTAATTAACTGTTAGAAGTTGGCTGGACGCGACTCGTTTTTTAAAAAGGTTGGCTGAGTGAGACGTCACCGTCACATCTTCAACGTGGACGACAAAGAACTTTTGAAGGGCTTATCTTCTCACAACATACTGGACTCATTTCACATTTAACATCAAGATAAATGTGTAAGCTAGTCAAATTTAAAACAATTTTCTATCACAGCAAACATTAAATTAATCTATTTACCGATAAACTTGTTCATATACCCGAATGTACAAACAGTCGGTATGGTATTTATAAACATGATAGTTATTGGAAATACTATTCAGGGTTTGACAATAGAGTCTTTGTGTACAGATCTTCTTCTGCGCAACAGAGAAAACTTCGCAATCTTCAACAGAACATCTGGTTGCATAAGTCGTCTATTTACAACTGACATTCATCGAAACATGCAGAAGGTTTTGCACCAAAATCTGAAAACAAAAAGTGGATGTGTAAAGCAATAATAATATGTGTCCACAACAAATCTCCCTTATTTTCAAATACTATTATTGGAGTCTACTTGACCAACCATACACCCCCACCCCTACGCCCAGCTCACTGAACTGTAAAAATAATTATTTTATTTTAACTTGACAGAAAAGGTTGAATGTTTTTTTTTAATTATAAAGTCAATTTTGTAATATAAATTATGTTACGAAGACAACAAATAATAAAGAAGTACAATTTATACATTCAATGAGGTTTAACGACACTTTTCGCAATGAGACTCACATCGTGCTGGAATTGTAAGGATAAAGGAAGCCGGAGAACACGGATCTGCCAGACTCCCTAAAATATAAACCCCACACAAGCAGTGTTAGCACTGTATGAACACTCGGGCACCATCGACGTGCAGTACGCCTTAGTAAATATCGCCACAGTGCGTGCATTCAAATGGGCCACTGGGGTTAAGTGTCTTTCGCAAAGACACAACGCAGTTACCTCAGGCGAGGATGGAAAAGTGGACCTTTCGGTTTGAGGTCCAATGCTGTAACCATTAAGCCACCTATCTCCCACTGAAGTACAAATGCACAACGGTTATTTAGTATCATCCAATGAGCAACAGCCACAGCTACGCGGCTTTAAAGACGGAAGCAGCTGCGGTCGTGTATTCAGTCTGCTGCTAAGAAATTTATAGATTTGGACTGAAAGTCTGAAATACACTAAAAATGATAACAAATACTTACATTATAAACATGGAGTCTATTCCAGCAACTAAGGATATCTTTGGAAGTTCTAAATTATCTTGTATGGTTACTCATCTCGTATCTTGTACGGTTAGTCATCTCGTTTCTTGACAACATTGCACAATGTTCTAGGTTTTCATATATACGAAATAAATATCATCATTTCCCCATTGCCCTTATCTTGGTTTTCCCACCATTGAATCCAGTTGCAGGTAAAATTGCATCTAGAGGACAAAACGTGTCCCTAATATGAAAATACGTGACACGTAATGGTGCACACCCAATATTGTTAATTTCGGTAAATATTGCAGGCCCCAAGCAAGATTTTGCAGGAAAGATATGGTGTTATTATAATTACAATGGTTTGGCTTAGAAAGTCATGGCATAAGTGTTTTGGAGATTTCCTCCACGATTCACTTTTCTAACAATTTTATAACACAGCAAAAGTTAACTTTTTTATTATTACACTTATTTAAATAAGCAAATGAACAAATCTATCGGCCGGAATCACAGATTGTCACATCATCAACATGGAGGACATAGACCTTTTGAAGGGCTAATCTTCTCTCCTCATTTTGGACTCATTTCACATTTAACATGAAGATAAATGTCAAAGCTAGTCAATTTTAAAACAATTTTGTATCACAGCAAAAACTAAAATAAGCGATTTACCGATAAACTTATTCATATACACGAATGTACAAACAGTTGGTATGGTATTTGTAAACATAATAGTTATTGGAAATACTATTCAGGGTTTGGCAATAGAGTCTTTGCGCCCAGATCTTCTACACAACAGAGGAAAACATCGCAATCTTCAACAGAACATGTGGTTGCATAAGTAGTCTATTTACAACTGGCATTCATTAAAACATGCAGAAGGTGTTGCTCCAAAATCTGAAAACAGAAAGTGGATATGTAAAGCAATGATAATATGTGTCCACAACAAATCTCCCTTATTTTCAAATACAATTATTGGTGTCTACTTGACCAACCATACACCCCCCCCCCCCACCCCAACGCCCAGGTCACTGCACTGTAAAAATAATTATTTTATTCAACTTGAAGGGCTGAATGTTTTTTTTCAATTATAAAGTCAATTTAGGAATATAAATTTTGTTAAGAAAACAACAAATAATATAGAAATAAATAATATCCATTTATTCAGGTTTAATGACACCTTTGGCACTCAAGAACACCCGGGGAATGACTTTTAAGGACAAAGGAAGCCGGAGAAACCGGATAGAACCACCGAGCCGCGGCTAGTAACATCTAGCCTCCCTTATATATAAACCCCACACAAGTTGTGGTAGCATAGCATGAAGACTCGCGCACCATCGACGTGCAGTACGCCTTAGTGCACATCGCCACAGTGCGTGCATTCACAGGGGCAACTGGGGTTAAGTGCCTTCCCCAAAGACACAACGCAGTTACCTCTGGCGGGGATGGAACTCTGGATTTTTCGGTTTGAAGTCCAATGCTGTAACCATTGAGCCACCTTGCTCCCACTGAAGTACAAATGCACAACGGTTATTTAACATCATCTCATGAGCAACAGCGAGAGCTACGCGGTTTTAAAGCTGGAATAAGCTGCGGCCGTGTATTCAGTCTGCTGTTATCACATCTATAGATGTGGATTGAAAGTCTGAAATACAGTAATAATGATAACAAATACTTACATTATATACTTGGAGCCTATTCCAGCAACTAAGGATATCTTTGGAAGATCTAATTTATCTTGTGTGGTAGGTCATCTCGTTACTTGGCAATATGGCACAATGTTCTAGGTTTTTATATCATACGAAATAAATAACATCATTTCGCCATTTCCCTTATCTTGGTTTTTGCACCATTGAATCCAATTGTAGGTAAAATTGTATCTAGAGGACAAAACCTGTCCCTATTACAATGGTTTGGCTTAGAAAGTAAAGACATAAGTGTTTTGGAGATTTCCTCCACCATTCACTTTTCTAACAATTTTATAACACAGCAAAAGTTACCCTTTTTATTATTACTCTTATTTAAATAAACAAATGAACAAATCTATCGGCCCCAATCACAGATTGTCACATCTTCAACGTGGACGGCAAAGAACTTTTGAAGGGCTTATCTTCTCACAACATACTGGACTCATTTCACATTTAACATCAAGATAAATGTCAAAGCTAGTCAAATTTAATATAATTTTGTATCACAGCAAAAATTAAATTAACCTATTTACCGATAAACTTGTTCATATACACGAATTACAAACAGTCGGTATGGTATTTGTAAACATAATAGTTATTGGAAATACTATTCAGGGTTTGGCAATAGAGTCTTTGTGTACAGATCTTCTTCTACACAACAGAGAAAACTTCGCAATCTTCAACAGAACATGTGGTTGCATAAGTAGTCTATTTACAACTGACATTCATCAAAACATGCAGAAGGTTTTGCACCAAAATCTGAAAACAAAAAGTGGATGTGTAAAGCAATGATAATATGTGTCCACAACAAATCTCCCTTATTTTCAAATACAATTATTGGAATCTACTTTAGCAACCATACCCCCCCCCCCACCTCCCACCCCAACGCCCAGCTCACTGATATGTAAAAATAATTATTTTATTTCAACTTGACAGAAAGGGCTGAATGTTTTCTTTCAATTATAAAGTCAATTTTGGAATATAATTTATGTTAAGAAAACAATAAATAATATAGAAGTACATTTTATACATTTAATGACGTTTAACCACACTTTTGGCAATCAGGATCACATCGTGCAGGTCGTTTAAGGATAAATGAAGCCGGAGAACCTGGATAAAACCATCGAGCAGCGGCTAGTAACTGCCATACTCTCTAACATATAAACCCCACACAAGCAGTGTTAGCATTGTATAAAGACTCCTGCACCATCGACGTGCAGTACGCCTTAATGCATATCGCCACAGTGCGTGCATTCACATGGGCCACTGGAGTTAAGTGCCTTTCCCAAAGACACAACGCAGTTATCTCGGGCGGGGATGGAAGAGTTGACCTTTCGGTCTGAAGTCCAATGCTGTTACTATTGAGCTACATTGCTCCCACTGAAGTACAAATGCACAATGGTTATTTAATATCATGTCATGATCAAGAGCCACAGCTACGTGGTTTTAAAGCTGGAAGCAGCTGCGGCCGGGTGTTCAGTCTGCTGTTATCAAATCTATAGATTTGGATTGAAAGTCCGAAATACAGTAAAAATGATAACAAATACTTACATTTTATACATGGAGCCTATTCCAGCAACTAAGGATATCTTTGGAAGTTCTAAATTATCTTGTGTGGTTAGTCATCTCGTTTCTTGGTAACATGGCAAAATGTTCTAGGTTTTCATGTCATTCGAAATAAATAACGTCATTTCCCCATTGCTCTTATCCTGGTTTTTCCACCACTGAATCCAGTTGCTGGTAAAATTGCATCTAGAGGACAAAACGTGTCCCTAATATGAAAATACGTGACACGTAATGGTGCACACCCAATATTGTTAATTTCGGTAAATATTGCAGGCCCCAAGCAAGATTTTGCAGGAAAGATATGGTGTATATCGCAGAAATAGTAGCGGTTATGGGAAATATAACAATTTGCCAAAACGTGTTGTACAGCGACATGCAAAAACACAGAACCACACATGTATGGTCATATGTTAATGTGGCGACAAATATGGCAATCGAGAAATTTTGAAAGATTGCGGAAGGATAAAACTTGAGACAAGCTATAGTAAAACAAACCTTCATTTTTTGTAAACTGACAAAAGATCATAATTCAATGGCAAATTGGTTCATTAGGGGTTTAACAACACTTCCAAAAACCAAGGCTATATTATGAGCGGGATTGTATATCAATTTCAATAACTAAGGTTATTATATCACGTTGTTAGTTCCCAAGATCCTTCCCACCCATCAATACCTAGACGAGCAAAAGAGTCGTACGTGGAGTCACTCGTCCAGGCAATTACTCTATGGCTCATTTGTTCGATGGGATTCTGGTCGTTCGAACAATCTGAGATGGTTATCAAGCCTGTGCTAGTGCTAGTAGTGGTACAAGGCTGCAAGAGTGGAAGAAAACTACAGGATTTGGTGACTACCGTAAAAGCTAATCATAGGACAGAGAATGGCAATATTGGGGAAAATCAGTAATAGTGGTGTTGGAGATATGAAGATCACGGAGAGGTCTAGAACTGGGAAGATGCTAGGAGCTAAATTATCATCAGGTATATATAGTACTACACCATCATGCCATCGGTGTCCTCCTATACCCCGATGAGCATTAAGAGTCGTAATTAAATCGATCTTTCGATACTCATTTGCTCAAAAGGATTTGAGTCGTTCGAGCAATGATTTTTTCAGTAACTGCTGAAAAGCTTATTTGCTCGATAAGATTCGAGTCGTTCGAATAATACCTACCTCTGCTTGATTGTAATTTGGGTTTGAGGATCATAGAGGTCTTCGTTATACACAGGAAAGGCAAAAACAGAGACGGCCAAGACAAAATAGACTGTTGGGACAGACAGAAATGGGACCAGTAAAAGGCAAAACAGGCCAGGAAATAGGCTAAACCACAGAATATATCGGGATAGATAAAATACCGAGACTATGGAGCACATCCAAAACAACAAAGTTACTCTTATACAAAGGAATGTGTCTATTGTTGGGCAAAAAGAAGAATTCTCGGGGACAACAGACAGAAACCGAATATTTGGTGGGAAATCCGCACTAGTAAAAGAACTGTTGGGTTTACTTGGGTAATTTTACAAAGTATTTGAACAAATACAATTACTCATACCAGAAAACGCACCTTAAAGCACTGTATGCTACCCTTTTAAGCCCAAAATTGAGAAATCCGTGCCAAATAAAGTTGTTTTGATGGTTCAGAGGGATTGTCAGGATGTTTATGGTAATTCGATGTATTCTAGTTCACTCGAATTTATCCACATGAAACATCTCATCATTCATTTAGCACTACGTGCTACTATTATAAGCCCTAGATTGGGGTTTGCTAAATCCGTCTCGGTAGTTTTGGATTATTTAGAGGGATTGTCGGGTTGTTTGTTGTAATTAAATTTACTCCTGTTCAATCGAACACACCCTTCGAACACACCCCTTTCCTATTAGTAGGTTTTGGGTCACATAGCGACCATGTGCTACCATAGAAACCAAGATGGCGGTCTCAGATATAGAAAATGGACGCTGCGCATGCACACTAGGACCACGTATCACGATGGGAATGTTGTCACAAGATGGCGCTCACGCGGGCTACCATGACAACCAAAATGAAGTAACTGAGCCATGTGCCTATGACGTCACATGAGATCCGGCCAATGTGGGTCGATCGGGTACATGATCTACTACTAACACCAAGCCGAGAGATCCACGGTTAGATCCCCAGCAGGGGTAACTGCGTTGTGTCATTGGACAAGGCACTTAATCACGATTGCCCAAGTGGGGGCACGGTGGCGCAGCCATGGGGGCGTTCTGGGGGCACATCCGCCCCCCCCCCCCCAAAAAAATAGGATCACCGATCCAATGTCGAGTTGTGACAGCACAAAAGTGGTTTTAATCATTATCAACTTATCGTCCGGAAACCAATTGGTTACAATTTACTATGTTAAGGGTCACTGTGACCTTGACCTTAGATCTACTGATTCAAAAATAAATAGGGCTTTTTCTTGCAATAATGCCAACCTATCTATGAAGTTTCGTGAACGTCGGTGGAACCATTGTCAAATTTTCATCTGGAAACCAATTGTTTACGATTTATTATGTTCAAGGTCACTGTGATCTTGACCTTTGACATAGCGAGTCCAAGATAAATAGGGGTCTTCCACTCACCTATGCCAACCTACCTATGAAGTTTCATGAATGTGGGGTCACCCGTAGTCAAGTTAGCATCCGGAAACCAATTGTTTACGATTTACTATGTTGAAGGCCACTGTGATCTTGACCTTGTGCCTAGCGAGTCGAAAATAAACAGGGTTCTTCCTCTCATTGATGCCAACCTACCTATGAAGTTTCATGAACGTGGGTCGAACCATTGTCAAGTTATCATCCGGAAACCAATTCTTTTGATTTACTATGTTCAGGGTCACTGTGACCTTGGCCTTTGACCTAGAGCGCCCGAAATAAATAGGCTTCTTCCTCTCATGAAAGCCAACCTACGTATGGAGTTTCATGAATGTGAGTTCAACCATAGACAAGTTATCATCCGGAAACCAATTGTTTACATTTATTATGTTCATGGTCACTGTGACCTTGACCTTTGACCAAGCAAGTCCAACAAAATAGGGTTCTTCCACTCACCGGTGCCAACCTACCTATGGAGTTTCATGAACGTGGGTCGAACCATTATCAAGTTATCGCCCGGAAACCATTTGTTTACGCCCGCCCGCCATTCACTAAGCTGTAAGTCGAGCTTGACTTCGTCAAAACTTGACTAAACAAGAGGCCAGGCTTTAATCGCCCACCTGCCAAAGTGGTTCAAAGAAGTATTTGGGGTCACATTCAGTTATGCATGGTTCATCAACACTACACTACAAAGGAATGAATTCATGAAAGGCAAATTTTATGGAAAAACACTAAGGAATCGATTTGAACAAACCTGAACCTAACATGTTCCCCATGCCACCCCCACCCCTGCCCATAGAGAGCCCAAATAATAAGCCAGGGACTCAAAGTGAACAAACTTGAACCTGATCCCCCTTGAGATGTTACATACCAAATATGAAAGAATTCTGACCGTTGGATATGAAGAAGGAGGTTTTTAAAGAAATGTCCTCACATTGCATTACGTTAAACTTTGAGCTCAAACAGGGAGCCAAAATATTTATCCAGGTAAACAATTTGAACAAACCTGAAACTGATCCACCCCAAGATGTTGCATACCAAATATGAAACGAATTGAACAAACTAGAATCTGACCCCCCCCCCCCCCCCCCCCCCCTATAGATGTTGTATACCAAACATGAAATGATTCGGACAGGTTGATCTGAAGAAGATTTTTAAAGAAATTTCCCCAAATTGTACAAAGTTAAACTTTGGGCTCCAATAGAGAGCCCAAATACTAACTGAGGGACCCGATTTGTACAAACTTGAATCTGACCCCCCTAGAGATGTTGTATACCAAATATGAAAGCATTCATACCAAATATGAAAGAGTTTTAAAGAAATGTCCTCATATTTCAATAAGTTAAAATTCCGGCTCCTACAGGGAGCCCAATTATTAATCCATGGACGTGATTTGAACAAACTTGAATCTGTCTGACCCCCCCCCCCCCCCCCCCAGAGATGTTATACACCAAATATCAAAAGATTCTAAATGATGGTTCTGGATAAGATTTTTTATACACGCCAAATTTGGTTCAATTTGGTCCAGTAGTTTGGAGAAGTCGAAAATGTAAAGTTCACTACTGACGACGACGGACGGCAAGTTAAGCTCCCTTCGGTGAGCTAAAAATCAGTCACACGCCCCCTCCCCCCCCCCCTTCAAGTTAACCCATATAGGGAACATCAAGCAAGAAATAAGGGAGTGGGGGTGGGTGCGAAATAGCAGATGTATGTGTGATATCCGACCTATCTCAATTTAATGACACCAATGTTGTCAATTATTTGCCAGACTCGAGAAAAAAAAAAAACGTCGCCGGTGTTCCGTCGCCGGTTTTACGAAATAACGTCGCCGTTATTTGGTAATTTATCCGTTACTTCTGGTCCGGGTTCGCTATTTAAAATTGATGAATCTCTTCGTACGAAAGGAAAATGAAGGAATCGTTAACAAAAGTAAGACGGTAATATAACAATAACATGATTTTGGAGGGCATTATGGTTCATTGGCGGCCCTGCAGCAATGATGAACAGCTCGAGGGTTTATTAATTAAGTTAATAAGCCCAAGGACTGTTCATCATTGCTGCTGGGCCGCTAATGAATCATGATGCCTGACAACAATCATGTTATTACTGTTATTTCCACTCCCTGTTACAGCTAACCGCACGAGGGAATTGCTGGAAGAAATAATCACAAAAGTCAGTTCGATATTTCTGTTTCGATCGTACGTTCGACTTCCGTTCAGAAATACAAAGGACGTCATCCGACTAGGAGTAATTCATTAGACCCTGGAATCTAAAAATAGCCGGGCCGGCAATGGCAATTTATACCATTGTCCGCCCTCGGCGCGGCACCGTCGAATGACGTCACTGAAATTATGGAGTTTTAACGGGCCCCCAAACTTATGTTAATCGACTAGTAACTTATAGATTGAGTGGTAATAATATTATTTGATAAGCAATTGCTGCCAGTTTTAAAAAGCATAAACCGGCTATTTGTCCTTTATTTTGTGTGATATCATTAGCATAACTTATTTAATTCTATTCATTTAGTTTCCTCTTTTTAGTCAAATTTTTCAAAAAAAAAAACCTTGACTACTGGTATGGCGAGGACCGGTCGGCGGGCAGGCGGCACTTTTTGCTAAAAACTTATTTCTGGACGGATTTTGATATTTGGTATGTGGCTTGAAATGCATGTGCAACACCCGATGACGCAAAGTTTTGTTTCTAAAATTGGGATTGCAGCTATATCATTCACCAATACAGACATGCCATTTTAAGTGCCATTATCCTAACAACTGATGTCAAATTTTCTTCCACATACTCATGTGCTAAAAAATAGCCCTCAATGAATGTGACCCCCCCCCCCTATACCCTTTTTCATCCAAAAGTATGGTATAATTCATAAATTAATTGATGTTGACACAAAACAAAAAACATCTTGCAACAAAACTATCACAAATGGGAAATTTATACTGGTGTTGTAAAATTAAAAAAAAATAGCCCTCAATGAATGTGCCCCCCCCCCACAGTATACCCCTCTTCATCAAAAACATGATATAATTCATAAATTAATTAATGTTGACACAAAACAAACAACTTGTGACATTTAATATCCTACTTGTGATAGTTTTTAAATCACATTCAGGCTTCTGAAGACATTTTGTTTGGTGAATCATTTGCAATTTATGTTAAAAAAAGCCAGTTTTCTCAGTTAAGGCACCTAGAGTCATTGGTATGGTACTGACAAAACATAAAACACTGCTTTTTCAACAGTATGACCAGTACTGCTCATGTGGTATCTCATAGCACTGTTAAAATGCCAAAAAGCATCCAATATTGATTCTGTGGTGCTGTGCTTGAGCTGCAAGTATCCATTTGGGCACTTTCACAACCTTGGATTTACTCCCCACAAACACCCATTCTGATGAAAAGAGTGAAATGTGGAAAATATGTCTCCAAGGAGGATGAATGAGATATTTGCTTAAAAAATTTGTTTTTTTTTAGTGTTTAATATATTTGTTTGCGAATGGGGGGGGGGGGGGGGGGGGGGGGAGTAGAGTGTGAAAAATAGTCAGCTACCAGTTACTGAAAATGTACAACCAGGCAAATGACAAGCAAAGAAACACTTTGTCTGCTGGACAGACAGAGAGACATGCAGTCACACAAATTTAAAGTCTACATAGAAATAAAAACTGACATACAATGGAATTTTGTTAGAAGAGCCAGGAAAAGATTGTCAAATGGAAAAAAAAAAACCTCAATGGACCCTGAGTGCTGCAGTACCAAAGCAAATCATAGGACACTGAGAGTGTATGAGATTTTCTTTAGTTTCCAAAAACATACTGTACAGTCTTTCCAATTGTTTCTCATCAAATGAGGCTTCAGTATGGGTGGGTGGGTGGGCACTTGATTCATGGAGAGAACAATATTTCACAGTTGTTACTGTACTTTTGTGCTGTAACATGGGAACCAAGAGAACAATGCTCGAGTCTAAAGAAAATTTGATGGCATCACTTTAATTTTGGGATTCAAATATCTTTGTCAAGTATAACCCTTCAGAGAACTTTTTCCGACCCCAAAACAAGGGGTTGTGCATCAAATAAGAGGGAAAATTTAGTACTAGACTACTTTATTAGTACTAGACTACTTTATTGGTAGCTGTGCACAAATGCCATTCATTCACATTTGCAACTTTATTGTGTTATTTTTTCCACTGTTCCCCACCCCCAAATTAGTGTTCCAAAATAATCTTTCAATGAAGAAATTATTTTCTAACAATTTTTAACCCTTTACCAAATATAACGGTCAAAAGCTGCTGGTGCTATTCACTAGTTATTGCCATTGCATGTTCATTATTTTCTTGTTTTTGTGTCAAAAACATAGCTTATGACCCCTCATGGAATGAGGTCATTCCAATGGTGTAAAAAGTCATGTCTTTGACACAAAAAAATTAGTAAGTCAATATGTTTGTGGGCAAGGGTAATCAGCTTTTCATGTCAAGCAAAGGGTTAACAGCATAATTCAGACAAACATCTAAATACCAGTAAATAAAACTGCAATATGGATTTTCTGGCTGTGGGTTTGAATGGTGATTGGAATGGGGGTTGGAAGATTGGAATCCCCCCTCTGCCCCTAGTACTATGATGGGGGAACCATGGTTTAATTACATTTGTTAATACATGTGTACATGTAGGGTAAAATAGGCTGTTATTTGGCATTTGCTGGAGGCTGTAGTGTGCCCCTGGAGGCAACACTTGCTCAAGATGTGAATTTGCTTGCAATATATAGCCCTTATTGCTGACGATGACAAAAACATACTTTTCAAAAGTGTGTGGTACCCAAATTAATTTTTAAATGTGAAATAATCTCTCAAAATAATAATTAAATCAGGTTCGGAAGCCAAATTATGTATTTCCTTAATCAACCCCAATCCTATCAAAGATACATTTTACCACTTTCATGTGACAAAAGAGTCATTTCTGCATGAGAATTCAACTTTTGGATTCCACTGAGTTAAAAACATGGGAAATTTGTTCTTTTAAAGAAAACTGTGTCAAATGGCTTAAAAACTGCTGTTCCTCGAATACATTTTTCGACTCTGTTACCTAATGAGTAAGCTGAGAGGAAAGGAATTCATGTAGCTTTTTTTGAAACCTAAACTAATCCCAAAATAAAACTAAAATCTGCATCAGCATGCAATACTTTGAGGAAAAATTTGTCTCATTTAACCATACAGCAAGACAAAGAGTGGTGTTCCAACCCCACGAAACAATATGAATGTCAATTTTGATTCAAAAATTGGGGGTTGCAGCTATTTAATTCACCAATATCAATAGACAGTACCATTTCTTTTTTGAAAGTGACAGTCTACATGTACATAGGAATACTGACTGACATACAATGAAAAATATAGTGAGAAGAGCCAGGACAGGATTGTCAAACAGAAAAAAAACTCAGTGGACCTGAGTGCTGCAGGCTGAGGGCTTCAGTATGGGTGGTAGAGGGACAATTGTTAATGTAGTTTTGTGCTATAACATGGGGAACCTGACAACACTAGTATCAGACTACTATATTGGTAGCTGTGCACAAAAGCCATTCATTCACATCTGCAACTTTGTTACTTTTCCCAATGTAACCCCCCCCCCCCACCCAGCCCCCTTTTCCAAAATTTATCTTCCTAAATACTCATTGTTATGGCCAGAACAGGCTAACACCATTCACCAAAATTGCCATTCAATGTTAATTATTTTTGCATTTTTTTTTGCGTCAAAAACATATCTTACGACCCCTCATTGGAATGAGCTCATTCAGCTCTATCCAGTTGGAGGAGGGAGTTCATAGCTATGTTTTTGGCACAAAAATGAAAAGAAATTAGTTATTCAAAAGTCGTATCTTTTCTTGTAAGCTAAAGGGTTATCATAATATGGAGAAAACTTCTATTATAGAAGTGAAAACAAGTGAGATATGGGTTTTCTGGCTAAGTGGTATGGATGGTGATTTGGGAGAGGATTGGAATATAATTGGAATCCCCTCTATCACAAGTACTATAAGGGGAAACCATGGTTTAATTAAATGTGTTAATAGGGTAAAATAGGTGGTTACATGTGTATTTGGCATTTGCCAGAGGTTATAGTGTGCTTCTCAGTTCTGGATTTCACACTTGCTCAAGATGCATTAAACTGCATTATTTTTGGCAATATATGGCCTTTATTGCTGACTGTGACAAAAATATAACTTTTCAAAAAATAAAACAGTATTATTCGGTCTGTGGTTCTCGAATGAACATTTAAATGTGAAATATGTGTAATATCAAAAAAAATATAATTAAATTAGTGTTGGAAGCCAAAATACATGTACATTTACATGTATGTATTTCCTATAATCAACCCTAAACCTTCCAAAGGGTAACCTACAAAACTTTTCCCTAACAAACCCTCCCCCCCCAATCATTTTCACACAATGCACAAAAATCCCCCCCCCCCCCCATGTTTTTTCAGGTGAACAGAAATTCCTCCCTCCACAATTTCTGGTGAACAAAAATCCCCCTAATTAGTTAGAAGTATATTTAAAGCCATACAAAAATGCCCAAAGCTTTTTACCACTCGAAGCCGAGCACTTGTCGCTTCAATCAATGCTAACCTTGCTTGTGTGGAGTTAGCACTGTTGCCCAGTGGTTCTCTCTGTGCACTTTAGCTTCCTCCACCCATAAAACTGTCCAACATGAGGTGACACTGGCTGTTGAAAGTGTCCTTAAACTCCAATAAATAAATAAATAATTGTCTTGATAAATAGTTATTGAGGCATGTTTTCTTGTAAACAGTGATGAGTGTTTATGTAATTTACAAATTAAATACATAAGTTTTTAAATCCTCTTGGACTGCCTTTTAACCTTTTAGAGTAAAAGGCCGGGAGGGGGATTTTTGTACTGCTCTTAAAACTGCTCTTAAAATAATGTGGGACATTGTGGTACTACCTTCAAAAATTGAGAGGGGGGGGGGAGGGGGGTGATTTTAACCTACAATTCTAATCCTTCCAAAGATACATTTTACCTATTTCATTTGATAAAAGAGTCATTTCTGCATGAGAATTCACTGCTTTCTTTGAAAACTATCCCAACCCCAAAATAAAACTAAAATCTGCATCAGCAGACAATAGTTTGGGGAAAAATCTGTCTCATGTAACCATACTGCAAGAGAAAGAGTGGTGCTCAACAACCCCCCCCTCCCCACCACCCCCCCACCACACAAAACAAAATGAATGTCAATTTTGTTTTAAAAACTGTGGTTGCAGCTATATAAATCACCAATATCAATACACTGTGCCATTTTATCCTTACAAATGATGTCAAATTTTCTTCTACATATTGATGTGGTAAAATAAGCCCTGAATGTGTCCCCTAGACCCCCAGCATACCCACTTTCATGATGATATAATTCATAAATTAATTGATGTTGACACAAAACAAACCTCTTATGATATTAAATTGCCCATTTGTGATAGTTTTTAGATCACATTCTGGCTTCTTAAGATATTTCACATTGTGTTTGATGAATATTTTGCAACTTTTGTAAAAAAAATTTTTTTTTTAAAATCCCTCAGATTTCTTAATTGAGGTACCAAGAGTCATTGGTATGTCTCTGACAAAACATTGAACATTGATTTTCTCCAACAGCTTGACAGTACAGCTCCTGTGGTATCGCAAAGCACCATTAAAATGCCTAAAACCATCAAATATTGATTCTGTAGTGCGGTGCTTATGCTCAAGTACCCATAAAGGCACTTTTACAACCTTGGATTTAATCCCTACAGACACTCATGACCTATTTTGATAAAATGAATAAAATTAAGGAAAATACAATGTACATGTATGTTTTCCAGAGAGGACGAATCAGATATTTGCTTCAAAAAGATAGTGCTCTTTAATGTTTAATATATTTGCGTATGTGTATAAGGTGGAGGGGGTTACAGTGTGAATAGTCAAAAGCCAGTTACCGAAAATGTACATGCACATCAGGGAAAATGAAAAGCAAAGAATCGCTGTCTGTGATGGATGGTTCTTGGACTACTTGCACCCTGGACGATTCATACCACAATTGGGGGGGGGGGGGGGGGGGGGGGTACGAATTGTCTTGACAATGAGGAACACATTAATTGTCTAGACAAAATCTACGAATCGTCCCAGTAAAAGGTATGAATTGTCTCCTTTTTGGTACAAGTTGTCTCAAGTAAGTAAACATATGCATGAAACAACCAATCAAAACAAGATTTATGCATAGAAATGAAACTTCACTGGGTGAACCATCGCTTAACAGCTCAAGTGAAAAAGTGATCTCTAGTATTATCAACTTCGGGTTCGAACATGGTAAAAGAAAATTTATAGTAGATAGTAATGGATGTAGTTTTACAGTTACAACACTATTTTTTTAATGAAGCCACAATAATTCTTTAAATTGATGAAGATCTAACAATAAATAATTTCATGACACCCCAAATAATAAGTTAAAGAGTGTGCTGCCTTAATAATTTAATTAATTTAATTCTGAGCTCCCTCAATAGAGCATTCTCTTTTTGGCGTTTTTAATTCTGAGCTCCCTCAATAGAGCATTTTCTTTTTACTGTTGTGACGTTGAATATTTTAAGTGTCTACTTGCTTTTTACTTTAACTTTAAGTCATGAAATTTGATATTCTGTCTTTTTAAAATAAAAGAAATGACATCACCTTTTTTATCCTTTCTCCAAGTTTATAATCCTCTCCCAACCCCATCTCCATGTATATTTTTTCAGAGGGGGTTAATGAAGCAGGGTAAGAATTTGCAGAAGAGGATACAAATTGTCCAGAGGGGGTACAAACTGTTGGATACTGCCCAGAGGAGGGGTACGAATCGTCCAGAAGGAGGTACAAATTGTCCTGGGAAAGGTACGAATTGTCCAGCTAAAGGTACCAATTGCCAGAGGTACGAATTGTCCAGGCTATGAGTTGTCCAACTCACTGATGGATGGATGGATGGATGGATGGACAGACAGAATTTATGCAATCACACATTTTGTAATAAATTCAATTTCAGTTTCCTTTTGAATGCTAAAACAAAAATTAGTAGAAATGAAATATTTTCTCTGGAATCATTGTCAGTGTGCAAATGTTATTTAAATTAGAGGTCGGTTCTGGGGAGGTTGGTATTTAGGCTTTTTGTCATTTGTGGAGAAACATACTAAATATCAGAATCCCGATCCTACAGATGTTGGTCAGGCGAGGTGGGTGACATTGACTTAAAGATGAATTCAGTTCTATTCTGGTTGCAAAGCCTAAAGTATCCAGGAATTAAAACATTGTTTACCAAAACACCGAGGAAGTGTAATTTAAATGGGAATTCTGAGTGGTTCTGGTATTTAGCCTTTAGGAGAACACGTCGGATCACAAAATTGGCTGGCCGCTACACTGTAATAAGCCAATTTCGAAACTGCCATCTTTGGACTTTAATCTATGCAAGGTCACAGGTCGCGAGGTGTAAACAGTGCGATTTCATTGCTGACAAAGCGTTTTCTTGGAATGTTTATACCTCGCGACCTGTGACCTTGCATAGATTAAAAGCCAAGATGGCAGTTTCGAAATTGGCTTATTCTGACAGTCTTAAACTGACATTGTATTGTATCACTGGTAAAAATAGTTCATAGACTGGAGCCAGTGAAATCTAGGAAATAAATGAATATCGCTGTTCGCGTGCATGTCTGTTTCTGTAAACTTTACTACAAGACTGCATGTCCCTGTTTTGAGAACAAAGATTCCCCCAGACCGTACGTCAACATAACTTGAATTCATCCGAACACCGGCTGTTTCTAAGGAAATCGCGCTAAGTTCCGCACAAATGAAAAAGGCCCACTAAAAGTATCAATAAATTACTTGTTTTATTTTTTTATTCGTTGTCAACAATTTGTGAAGTGTACGTTCTCAAATTAAACTGAAACTGGGCTTTGAATCTGACGAAACCGGCAACGGACGACATTGGCACTTCGAACTTTCAAACAATATTTAACTCGCCAACAACTACCTAACTTCGAAAGTCACTTCATTACTTAATTATTTCTCATAGTTTCCAACATTTTGCAAAAATATATTTTACATAATGTCCTTTGAGAAGCCAAAAACATTAAATATCCGTTACAATGATTCTGGATTTTTTGCCAGTGAGAGAGCCACGCCGCCAGATGGCACCCCAAACTCTGTTGCATGGTATATAGAAAAATTATAAAATCATGGATACGCACCTGGGTTACCTATGTGCGCCCACGCCACTGCGTGGGTGTGCACTATTACAATGGTTTGGCTTAGAATGTCAAAATATAAGTGTTTTGGAGATGTCCTCCACGATTCACTTTTCTAACAATTTTATAACACAGCAAAAGTTAACCTTTTTATTATTACACTTATTTAGATAAGCAAATGAACAAATCTATCGACCGGAATCACAGACTGTCACATCTTCAACGTGGACGAGAAAGAACTTTTGAAGGGCTTATCTTCTCACAACAGACTGGACTCATTTCACATTTAACATCAAGATAAATATCAAAGCTAGTCAAATTTAAAATAATTTGGTATCACAGCAGAAATTAAATTAATCTATTTACTGATAAACTTGTTCATATACACGAATGTACAAACAGTCGGTATGGTATTTGTAAACATAATAGTTATTGGAAATACTATTCGTGGTTGGCAATAGAATTCTCGTATCCAGATCTTCTTCTACACAACAGTGGTAAACTTCGCAATCATCAACAGAACATGTCGTTGCATAAGTCGTCTATTTACAACTGACATTCATCAAAACATGCCGAAGGTTTTGCAACAAAATCTGAAAACAAAAAGTGGATGTGTAAAGCAATGATAATATGTGTCCACAAGAAATCTCCCTTATTTTCAAATACAATTATTGGAGTCTACTTTACCAACCATACCCCTTGCCACCCCAGCGCACAGCTCTCTGTTATGTAAAAATAATTATTTCATTTCAACTTGACAGAAAAGGCAGAATGTTTTCTTTCAATTATAAAGTCAATTTTGGAATATAAATTATGTTAAGAAAACAAAAAATAATATAGAAGTACAAATTATACATTTAATGAGGCTTAACAGCACCTTTGGCAATCAGGATCACCTCGTGCAGGACTTTTAAGGATAAAGGATGACGGAGAACCCGGATAGAACAACCGAGCAGCGGCTAGTAACTGCAGGACTCATTAACATATAAACCCCACACAAGCAGTGTTAGCATTGCATGAAGCCTCGTGTGCACTATCGACGAGCTGTACGCATTAGTGCATATCGCCACAGTGCGTTCATTCACATGGGCAACTGGGGTTAAGTGTCTTTCCCAAAGACACAACGCAGTTACCTCTGCCGGGGATGGGACACTGGATCGTTCGGTTTGAAGTCCAATGCTGTAACCACTGAGCCACCTTGCTCCCACTGAAATACAAATGCACAACGGTTATTCAATATCATCTCATGAGCAACAGCCACAGCTACGTGGTTTTTAAACTGGAAGCAGCTGCGGTCGTGTGTTCTGTCTGCTGTTATCAAATCTATAGATTTGGATTGAAAGTCTAAAATACAGTAAAATGATAACAAATACTTTGATTATATACTTGGAGCCTTTTCAAGGAACTAGGAATATCTTTGGAAGATCTAAATTAACTTGTATGATTAGTCATCTCGTTTCTTGGCAATATGGAACAATGTTCTATGTTTCTATGTCATACAAAATAAATAACATCATTTCCCCATTGCCCCTATCTTGGTTTTTCAACGATTGAATCAAGTTGCAGGTAAAATTGTGTCTAGAGGACAAAACCTGTCCCTATTACAATGGTTTGGCTTAGAAAGTCAAGACATAAGTGTTTTGGAAATTTCCTCCACTATTCACTTTTCTAACAATTTTATAACACAGCAAAAGTTAACCTTTTTATTATTACTCTTATTCAAATAAGCAAATGAACAAATCTATCGGCCGGAATCACAGATTGTCACATCATCAACATGGACGACATAGAACTTTTGAAGGGCTAATCTTCTCTCTTCATACCGGACTCATTTCACATTTAACATCAAGATAAATGTCAAAGATAGTCAATTTTAAAACAATTTTGTATCACAGGAAAAAGTAAATTAACCTATTTACCGACAAACTTTTTCATATACACGTATGTACAAACAGTCGGTATGGTATTTGTAAACATCATAGTTATTGGAAATACTATTCAGGGTTTGGCAATAGTCTCTTTGTGCCGAGATCTTCTACACAGCGGAGGAAAACATCGCAATCTTCAACAGAACATGTGGTTGCATAAGTAGTCTATTTAAAACTGGCATTCATCAAAACATGCAGAAGGTGTTGCACCAAAATCTGAAAACAGAAAGTGGATGTGTAAAGCAATGATAATATGTGTCCACAACAAATCTCACTTATTTTCAAATACACTTACTGGAGTCTACTTGACCAACCGTACCCCCCACCCCCCACCCCAACGCCCAGGCCACTGAACTGTAAAAATAATTATTTTATTTCAACTTGACAAAAAGGACAGAATTTTGTTTTCAATTATAAAGTCAATTTTGTAATATTAATTATGTTAAGAAAACAACAAATAATATAGAAGTACAATTTATACATTTAATGAGGTTTAACGATACTTTTGGCAATGAGAATCACATCGTGCACGACTTTTAAGGATTATGGAAGCCGGAGAACCCGGATAGAACCACATAGGAGAGGCTAGTAACTGCCAGACTCCCTAACATATAAACCTCACACAAGCAGTGTTATCATTGTATGAACACTCGTGCACCATCGACGTGCTGTACGCCTTAGTGCATATCGCCACAGTGCGTGCATTCACATGGGCCACTGGGGTAAAGTGCCTTTCCCAAAGACTCAACGTAGTTACCTCTGGCGGGGATGGAAAGTGGACCTTTCGGTTTGAAGTACAATGCTGTAACCAGTAAGCTACCTTTCTCCCACTCAAGTACAAATGCACAACGGTTATTTAATATCATATCATGAGCAACAGCCCCAGCTACGCGGTTTTAAAGGTGGAAGCAGCTGCGGCCCTGTATTCAGTCTGCTGTTATGTAATCTATAGATTAGGATTGAAAGTCTGAAATACTGTAAAAATGATAACAAATACTTACATTATATACTTGGAGCCTATTCCAACAACTAAGGAGATCTTAGGAAGTTCAAAATTTATCTTGTATGGTTAGTCATCTCGTTTCTTGGCAATATGGCACAATGTTCTAGGTTTTCATGTCATACGAAATAAATAACATCATTTCCCCATTGCCATTATCGTGGTTTTTCCATCATTGAATCCAGTTGCAGGTAAAATTGTATCTAGAGGATAAAACGTCTCCCTCTTACAATGGTTTGGCTTAGAAAGTCAAGACATAAGTGTTTTGGAGATTTCCTCCACTATTCACTTTTCTAACAATTTTACGACTTTCCCAAAGACACAACGCAGTTACCTCTGGCGGGGATGGAACACTGGATCTTTCGGTTTGAAGGCCAATGCTGTAACTATTGAGCCACCTTGCTCCCACTGAAGTACAAATGCACAACGGTTATTTAATATCATCTCATGAGCAACAGCCACAGCAACATGGTTTTAAAGCTGGAAGCAGCTGTTGCCGTGTATTCTGTCTGCTGTTATCAAATCTATAGTTTTGGATTGAAAGAATAAAATACAGTAAAAATGATAGCAAATACTTTGATTATATACTTAGAGCCTATTCCATGAACTAAGGATATCTTTGGAAAATCTAAATTATCTTGTATGGTTAATCATCTCGTTTCTAGGCAATATGGCACAATGTTCTAGGTTTCTATGTCATTCGCAATAAATAACATCATTTCCCCATTGCCCTTATCTTGGTTTTTCCACCATTGAATCCAGTTGCATGTAAAATTGTATCTAGAGGCCAAATCCTGTCCCTATTGCAATGGTTTGGCTTAGCATGTCAAGACATAAGTGTTTTGGCGATTTCCTCAACGATTCACTTTTCTAACAATTTTATAACACAGCAAAAGTTAACCTTTTTATTATTACACTTATTTAGATAAGCAAATGAACAAATCTATCGGCCGGGATCACAGATTGTCTCGTCATCAACATGGACGACATAGAACTTTTGAAGGGCTAATCTTCTCTCTTCATACTGGACTCATTTCACATTTAACATCAAGATAAATGTCAAAGCTAGTCAATTTTAAAACAATTTTGTATCACAACAAAGATTAAATTAACCTATTTACCGATAAACTTGTTCATATACACGAATGTACAAACAGTCGGTATGGTATTCGTAAACATAATAGTTATTGGAAATATTATTCATTGTTGGCAATAGATTCTTTGTATATGGAGACACACACGTCTTCAACTGATTGTTGAGTTGTGTCGCAAATAAGTCTATCATTGGCCACTCCCATTGGTAGCAAATCTGATTGAATACCTGTTTGTTGAGAGTCCATTCTGACGGCAACAAGCGACCCTTCCGTGAAAGGGAGTCTGCTAATACATTCAGACGACCCGGAATATGACGGACCGAAAGTAGAACTTGGTGTTCTAGAACAAACAGAAGGATTCTTTCTGTTAAATTGAATTACGGAACGGAATGAGTGCCTCCCTGGTTCCGAATATACGCTACTACTGTCGTATTGTCGGACAGGATTTATACATGTGCTTTCTGAATAATGTTCATCCAGTGACGTAGTGCAAGCCATACTGACATCATTTCCTTGATGTTTATGTGCTTGCCTAGAAACTGCGGATCCTAAAGACCCTGGCACTTCGAATCCGTTGGGATCAATGTTGCACCACAACCTGTTTGACTGGCATCCGTCATAATCGTAAAACTCGGATCCGGCAACTGCAGTAGAACTCCCTGAGTCAGCCACTGAATTTTGCCCAAGTCTGAATCTCTTGTTTCACTTGATTTGACAAGAGAACGTCTATATCGAGCGAATGGATCTTTACACTCCAATTCTGAGTCAAGAAAATTTGGAGAGGACGAGTGCGCAACCGCCCCATCGGAATGAGATCCGCAGCGGCTCCGCACAGACCTATCAGTCTCATGAACTCTCTCGCTGTGACTTTGTCTGAGTGAAGATAATATCGAGCGTAACAACTGATTAATTTCGCTCTGGTTAACGGCAGACGAACGAGATTGTTGTGCGTCTCGAAGCTCATTCCCAAATGAGTGAATGACATGGACGGCACCAGATCCGACTTCTCCTCGTTTATTATAAAACCGAGACGTCGGAGTAATAGAAGCAGATTCTGCACATCGTTCTGAAGCGTTAACTCGTTACCGTACCTCTGAATGAATGTCGTCCAGGTAGGCCGACGTTACCGCAGACGAATGAGCTCGGAAATATATCATTACCGAGTTCATTATTCGAGTGAAAGCCCAGGGCGCTAGGTTCAAACCGAAGCACATCGTTCGGAACTGATATACAACTCCTAGGACTGTGAAGCGTAGATACTTTCTGAATGTCGGATGTACCATGACGTGAAAGTACGCATCCTTGAGATCTATGCTTGTAGCATAGTCGTTCACCCGAATACTCGCTCTGACTGATCGAATTGTCTCCATATAGAACTTCAGAGCGATGATTACCTTGTTTATCCAGCTCAGATCTATGACTGGACGGAACGAGCCGTCTGGTTTCGGAACCAGATACAGATGGCTGTAGAAACCCGGTGATTCCTGGTCTTCTACGACCTCTACCGCGTTCTTCTTCAGAAGAGACTGTACTTCTGATAAAAGAGCGTCTCTTTTCTGCGGATTTGACTGAAGCAGAGTCCATTTTGGACTTCGAGTTAATGGAGGTTTTCGTTTGAAGGATATTCTTAGTCCTTCCGAAATTACCCCTCGAACCCAGGGTCGTCCGTAATTGACGCCCAATCGTTTATAAAACTCGATAATCTTCCGCCAACCGGAACACGATAGAGGTTCAAACCATCACCTCCTGGACCTGCGAGGCTTGCGGAAGGAGAAACTACGTCCTCCACGACCCGCACCTCGCCCCGTCGACCTAGGGACGTCTGACCGGTTGTCTCGGCCAGAATAACGTCCCCCACGTGAGTCGCTGCCTTGACGGTCTCTAGAATAAGACCTAGAGGACGCATAGGAACCTCTATAGGAACTTCTCTTGGGCGTACTTGTCCCAGAAGTGCCTGTCTTACTCTTTTCTGCTGTATCCGACTTTTTGGAAGCGGATTTGAATAGCAGAGAATCCGAAGCTTTCTTAGTTATCTTATCATAGATTGCTGAAAGCTTGCCGTCGAAGAGAAGCTCTCCGGAGACCGAAGCGACTCTGAGAGAGTTCTTCACCTTACCATCCACGCGCGTGGATGTAGCTAGGGCTGCGTCACGTCTAACCAACTCCAGGTTTGCCACTGAAAGGGCGGAGTTATACGTGGAATAAGCTACTGCCCTTAAAAGAAGTCTTAATGAGGATTGTATATTCTGGAATTTTTTCCCTTGAAGACTTAATGATACCGCCTTAGTAAGGTGATCTGCGTATGATAAAGCGTCTAAGTTAACTCTGTTAGACATTATTGTCGTTTCCAACGTTGTGGTTGGAATTGACATAGACGACGGTATAGACAATTCCAAGTCTTCAGCCTCGTCGTCTAGACGCAGAGGAACTCTCGGTATGCCATGTCCTGCCGTCTCGAATTTATTCCTTGAATTGATGAACGGCAGATTTAGAGCATTTTCGGATAAGAAACCAGACTTGTCCGTTTTGGTAGCAAGCTTATATATAGCGTCATTCAATAATTCGAATGTTCTTGTGACCTTATTGGACTGTGTCGGAAACTCAGGGACGATGTCCCTGAACCGATCAAAAAATTCTGTGTCCAATGACGCTATCAGTCTCTTATCCGGCATCGCAGCTTTCTGGTCCGACGGAACAACCTCTGGAAGATAATGCCGGATAAAATCTACGGCAGCTTTATGTTGTTCCGAAAGGGAAAGCTCCAAATCCTCCGAATCCCTTTCGCCATCCTGTCGGACCCTATGAAGTTCTCGGTCGTCCGTACCTGATGCTTTAGCGGAGCGAACCGACCCAGCGTCGTCAGATAATTCCTGATCCGACAGAGATTCTGTCGTTTGCTGGGATGCTGCGATAAGTTGTGCTATTTGTGATAGCACGTCCGTCACTGAGGCCTGTGGAGTAGCGGTCTTACGTTGCTTTGCCGCTGGAAGCTCCGTGTACGTTGACTCCTGCATACTTCTTTTATGCGAACGTCCGGAGTCTATAGGCCTCGTGTCCCTGGCTACCGGATGGCGTGACCTGGTCGCCGTGGAATCCCTTATCGGCGAAGCTGGCTGGATATCCGTGGTCACGTAGCCAACGTGCGGTCGTGTGCACTGCCGTGAGGATGAGGAAGCCTTATCAACAGTCTCTCCGGACTGTCTATATAACTGAGCGTCCCGAGCGGCGGACGTATGCTCCGAATGAGAAACGTTTTGTACAACAACATCTGGTCCCAGATGTTGTTGTACGAGAGAGGGACCTCTCTCGCTCGCAGCCCGGATGGACCTGGACGAGCTAGCAACCGGACTAATAGGCTTTCTCCGTTCTCTCCTCTGATCCGTTCTCACTGGGTGTGCACTTTGTCTTATTATAGTGCTCGCATCACCCAAATCTCCTTCCTGGACCGCAACGGACGAACCCGGCTGCCGAGCCATTCGATGAATGGTCGCTACACCGGGCGAGCTAGCGGACGCCATTGCCGTCGATCCTGCTAGGGGCCTCTTAGGCAATTGACGTATTTCCATGAGCACTTTTGCCGCTAGCTCTTCATTTAACTGTGACGACGGAGGCACACTTTTGGAAGACATCACGGAAACATCACCCTGTTCTTGTTCCTCTGAAATAGAGATTGATAAACTAGAGTGACCCTGCGGAGAAAGGACCGGCATGGCCTTTTCCCCGCTAACGACATACCGTGACACACCTTTCCAATGTTTGTCATCCCAATTGACACATACTGAACAGGAGTTAGTGCGAGTACACTGACTACAATTAATACAATGATTATGAAAGTCAGAGGAAGATTTCCTCTTATTACAATTTGAACAATATCCTGTCATTGTGAAAAGAACACAAAAAGTCCTAGTACTCGCACCAACCCCTGAAAACAAAGATACATAATAACATGATCCATTAACATAGAAAAAATAATTGAAATCAAAAAACTTTTTTGAAAAAATATTCTTTCAGAAAAGCCCAAGTTTCTGACAGTAACGTTGAGCCCCAATGGATCCCATAAAAGCCTAAGTGTTGACAAAAGTTTTAAAAATATTACAAAAAAATTAATGCAACACATACGTATAATAATAATGTATCTTGTTATGATTAAGCTAATACAAAGACAAGAAATCCCTCTCAACAGAAACCGTTGTCAATGTAAACAAGAAGTGTATAAACGCCAGAAACATGACTCCAGGCACTGATAAACATGGCCCGAAATCAGTTACCAATAACAACACTATCTGATGCAAAACAGAGACTTCCAGGGAAGAAACTGCAGAACATCAGATGGTAGATGCAGAACACAACGCCTAAACACCCATGGGTGAGGGCGTAAACATGGGGAAAAGAACAGAATTCATTCTGTTACCCAGCTAAAACTCCCAAGAAATTTTAGTAAAAATTATTAAATTACATTTTTATTTAAATTACAGTAAAAATGATAACAAATACTTACAGTATATACTTGGAGCTAATTCCAGCAACTCTAAGGATATCTTTGGAAGATCTGAATTATCTTGTATGGTTAGTCATCTCGTTTCTTGGCAACATGGCACATTGTTCTAGGTTTTTATGTCATACGAAATAAATAACATCATTTCCCCATTGCCCTTATCTTGGTTTTTCCACCATTGAATCCAGTTGCAGGTAAAAGTGCATCTAGAGGACAAAACGTGTCCTATTACAATGGTTTGGCTTAGAAAGTCAAGACGTAAGTGTTTGGAGATTTCCTCCACGATTCACTTTTCTAACAATTTTATAACACAGCAAAAGTTAACCTTTTTATTATTACACTTATTAAAATAAGCAAATGAACAAATATATCGGCCGGAATCACAGATTGTCACATCATCAACATGGACGACATAGAACTTTTGAAGGGCTAATCTTCTCTCTTCATACTGGACTCATTACACATTTAACACCAATATAAATATCAAAGCTGGTGAATTTTAAAACAATTTTGTGTCACAGCAAAAATTAAATTAACCTATTTACCGATAAACTTGTTCTTCTACACGAATGCACAAACAGTCGGTATGGTATTTGTAAACATAATAGTTACTGGAAATACTATTCATGGTTGGAAATAGATTCTTTGTATCCAGACCTTCTTCTACACAACAGTGGTATACTTCGTAATCTTCAACAGAAGATGTTGTTGCATAAGTAGTCTATTTACAACTGGCATTCATCAAAACATGCAGAAAGTGTTGCACCGAAATCTGAAAACAGAAAGTGTATGTGTAAAGCAATGATAAGATGTGTCCACAACAAATCTCCCTCATTTCCAAATACAATTATAGGAGTCTACTTGACAAAGCATACCCTCCCCCCCAACCCCCAGCTCACTGAACTGTAAAAATAATTATTTTATTTCAACTTGAAGGAAAGGGCTGAATGTTTTTTTTCAATTATAAAGTCAACTTTGGAATATAAATTATGTTAAGAAAACAATAAATAATATACAAGTACAAATTATACATTTAATGAGGTTTAACGACACCTTTGGCAATCAGGATCACCTCGTGCAGGACTTTTTAGGATAAAGGAACCGGAGAACCCGGATAGAACCACCGAGATGCAGCTAGTAACTGCCAGACTCCCTAACATATAAACACCACACAAGCAGTGTTAGCATTGCTTGAAGACTCGTGCATCATCGACGTGCAGAACGCCTTAGTGCAAATCGCCACAGTGCGTACATCCACATGGGCCACTGGGGTTAAGTGCCTTTCCCAAAAACACAACGCAGTTACCTATGGCGGGGATGGAACACTGGATCTTTCGGTTTAAATTCCAATGCTATAACCATTGAGCCACCTTGCTCCCACTGAAGTACAAATGTACAACGGTTATTTAATATCATCTCATGAGCAACAGCCACAGCTACGTGGTTTTAAAGCTGGAAGCTGCTGCGGCCGTGTATTCAGTCTGCTGTTATCAAATAGATAGTTTGGATTGAAAGTCTGAAATACAGTAAAATGATAACGAATACTTACATTACATACTTGGAACCTCTTCCAGCAACTAACGATATCTTTGGAAGATCTCAATTTTCTTGTATGGTTAGTCATGTCAATTCTTGGCAATATGGCACAATGTTCTAGGTTTTTATGTCATACGAAATAAATAACATCATTTCCTCATTGCCCTTATCTTGGTTTTTCCACCATTGAATGCAGTTGCAGGTAAAATTTATCTAGAGCACAAAACGTGTCCGTATTACAATGGTTTGGCTTAGAAAGTCAAGACATAAGTGTTTTGGAAATTTCCTCCACTATTCACTTTTCTAACAATTTTATAACACAGCAAAAGTTAACCTTTTTATTATTACACTTATTTAAATAAGCAAATGAACAAATCTATCGGCCGGAATCACAGACTGTCACATCATCAACATAGACGACATAGAACTTTTGAAGGGCTAAGCTTCTCTCCTCATACTGGACTCATTTCTCATTTAACATCAAGATAAATGCCAAAGCTAGTCAATTTTAAAACAATTTTGTATCTCAGCAAAAATTAAATTAACCTATTTACCGATAAACTTGTTCATATACACGAATGTACAAACAGTCGGTATGGTATTTGTAAACATAATAGTTATTGGAAATACTATTCATGGTTGGCAATAGAATCTTTGTATCCAGATCTTCTTCTACACAACAGTGGTAAACTTCGCAATCTTCAACAGAACATGTGGTTGCATAAGTAGTCTATTTACAACTGGCATTCATCAAAACATGCAGAAGGTGTTGCACCGAAATCTGAAAACAGAAATTGGATGTGTAAAGCAATGATATGTGTCCACAAGAAATCTCCCTTATTTTCAAATACAATTATAGAAGTCTACTTGACAAAGCATATTCCCCCCAACCCCCTGCTCACTGAACTGTAAAAATAATTATTTTATTTCAACTTGACAGAAAGGGTTGGACGATTTTTTCAATTATAAAGTCAATTTTGGAATATAAATTATGTTAAGAAATGAACAAATAATATAGGAGTTAAAATTATACATTTAATGCGGTCTAACGACACCTTTGGCAATCAGGATCACCTCGTGCAGGACTTTTAAGGATAAAGGAAGCCGAAGAACCCGGATAGAACCACCGAGCAGCGGCTAGTAACTGCCAGACTCCGTAACATATAAACCCAACACAAGCAGTGTTAGCATTGCATGAAGCCTCGTGCACCATCGACGTGCAGTACGCATTAGTGCATATCGCCACAGTGCGTGCATTCACATGGGCAACTGAGGTTAAGTGCTTTTTCCCAAATACCCAACGCAGTTAGCTCTGGCGGGGATGGAGCACTGGATCTTTCGGTTTGAAGTTCAATGCTCTAACCATTGAACCATCTTGCTCCCATTGATGTACAAATGCACAACGGTTATTTAATATCATCTCATGAGCAACAACCACAGCTACGTGGTTTTAAAGCTGGAAGCAGCTGCGGCCGTGTATTCTGTCTGCTGTTATAAAATCTATAGATTTGGATTGAAAGACTAAAATACAGTAAAAATGATAACAAATACTTTAAAAATTAAACGAGACTTACCTTAGTAAGGTGAAGTTCAATTGAAATTCTATGAGGCATAGAATTTAGCGAGGGATTAAATGAGATCGTACTGCGCATGCGTGAGTCAGGATTTAACGATTTTTCAGCATGAGTGTCATGAATAGAAAGAAAAACAAAAATTTTTTTTTTTTTTTTTTTTTTGTTGGTGGGGAGGGAGGGAGGCATTTTATCCCTCGCTAAATTCTATGCCTCATAGAATTTCAATTGAACTTCACCTTACTAAGGTAAGTCTCGTTTAATTTTTAAATTCTATTTCATCATGAATATAGCTCAGCCTTAAATGAGACTTGAAAGCTACGAATGATGAAAAATGAATACATACCAATAGTCACTGTAAAACAGCTGCCTCAAAAGATGCTGGTGTCTGAATTGGGCGATCATAGAACTTGGCGAAAGTCCCAGCATTGGACCAACCAGCTTTGGATAAGACTTCCTGAGTGGAAACTGAGTTAAGCTTAGCTTTTGACGTTGAGGCTCCTCTCACACTATGTGGGGAAAAAACAGCTATGTCAATTCCAGATCGAAGCATGACGATGCGAATCCAGCGAGAAATTGTATCCTTTGAAACAGAACGATGAGGTTTGATATAACTTATAAACAACTTTGTACAATCGACCCGCAATAAACGTGTGCGTGCCAAATATTCTTTGAGAACTGTATATACACAAAGTCTTCTATCTGGAGGATAGGCTTTAAGAACAAAAATGGAAAAATCAACACCTGGTCGACTTTGCTTGATTAATGAATCAAGACGAAAAACAAATTCAGTCTTTAATTTCTGCATTTTAGTAGTGGATATCAAATGAATAGACTGGGCGCGCGCTGCACTGACAATTGCAATCAACATTGTGAGTTTTAATGTGAGATCTTTGAGGGATAAGAATTTTACCGGCGACAAACGTTTGAGGTAACATAACACCAATTGCACATCCCAAGTGTGAACGTATCGCGGTTGTGATGGTCGTAGGTTATATATTCCACGCATAAACCGCACAACATCGGGATGAGAGCCTATGGATATATTATCAATTTTCAATCCAATTGCTGAAAGTGCGCCACGAATGGTATTAAGCGTACTATAATTTAATCCTTTGTGAAATTCCTGAGTTAGAAATTGTATGACAGAGATGATAGACACTGAAACTGAATCAATTTCGTTTTCACTACAGTACTGTAACCATCGCGTGATATATGTTTGATACTGCTTTTGGGTTGCACTCCTCCAGGAAAACAAGAAGATATTGGAAGACTGTTCAGAAAATCCTCGACGGCGATACAATTGCCAGAGACATGACATGCTATGAGCACTAGCTTCCTGCTGAGAATTAACGGATAAAGAGTGGTAACTCCTGGTAGAGACAGTAGATCCTTCTGCAAAGGAAGGATAAGTGGTATTTGAATAAGTATCTTCATCAGCTGTGTAAACCACGTCTGTGTGGGCCATAAAGGTGCGATGATAATTGCTTGAGACTGATCTTGAATAATTTTTTGAATGCAGCGGCCCAGTAAACTGAAAGGAGGAAAAATATATGGAAGTGAAAACTGTTTCCAATTTAGACTAAATGCATCACTGAAAGACGCATGGGGGTCCTGTTTCCATGAACAATAAGTAGGTAGTTTTGTATTAAGTCTACTAGCAAAAAGATCAATAGTAGGCTGTTGAAATGCTTGGCAAACTTTTTGAAAGATGCAGGTATCAATCTCCCATTCCAGTTGATCCTGGAAGTGACGAGAAGGAGAGTCCGCAAGGTTTTCTGTGCCTGCAATATAACAGCAGGACAACCAAATGTCATGTTGAATACACCAAGCCCTGATTTTTTTAGCAATGGTGTTACAATGAGCAGATCTGCTGCCCCCCATATTAGATAAATAAGTTACAGCAGTAGTATTGTCAGTCAAAACTTTAACATGTTTATGTTCTAGTTGCTTAGAAAAAGCTTGAAAAGCAAGCAAAATTGCTAACATTTCTAGTGCATTAATATGATATAATTTTTCAGTAAGTGACCATCGGCCCCCAATTTTTGAATTATTGAGAATAGCACCCCAGCCAAGCCTGGAGGCATCAGTTTGCATTGTTAACTGTGGATTTCCATGTGTTATTCTTCGAAACTGACTATGTATATTAGAAAACCACCACTGTAATTCAACTTTCATATCCATGGTGATTGCCATAAAGGCTGAATAATAATTGCCTTTCTGTCGTCTCAATGCGAGAATTTTTTGCTTTTCAAGGTCGCGATAATGGAGTTTGCCAAACTCAACAGCCGAGAAAGAAGATACAAGCAGACCAATAACCCTCGCTACTTCACGAATGACTGCAGAGTATTTTGAATTTAATTTTCGGCACTCAGATGCAATATTGTCCATTTTGTCATCAGGTAATTTAACAATCATTCTGCCAGAATCTATGATGTTGCCTAAATATTTAATAGTTTTAGATGCAATTAGGACAGATTTCTCAGCATTAATGACAAATCCTAATCGAGTGAAAAGGTGCTGAGTTGCATCTGCGTTCTGGGAACATTCAAGAGACGTGTCTCCACATAACAGGCTATCATCGATGAAGCCTGATGAAGAATGGCCCATATTGCGGAGACTGCAAAAAACTGGTTTCAGTAACTTCGTAAAGTAGCGAGGACACAAAGCTAGCCCATTTGGAAAACAAGTATATTGATAAACTTTGTCATTGAATTGAAATCTTAAAAATTTTTTATGTTCCTCTGCAATAGGAACAGAATAATATGCATGGCGCAAGTCGACCGATGCCATATATGTATCTTTGGAAATTAAATTCAAAGCTACTTCAAATGTGTCCATTTTAAAATGGTAATAGGGAATAAAAGTATTAAATTTTTTCAAATTTAATATTAGTCTATATTCACCATTACTTTTTGGTCTGAGAAATATGGGGGACAAAAATTGCCCCTCCTCATGTGATACTTCCTTTAGAACTCCCATAACCAAAAGTTCAGAAATTTCCTTTTGGATGAGCTCGGAATGAGTGGTGTTAAATTGCCTGTTAGAAACCAAGTGCGGCGACCGAGAACTAAAATCCTCAGTAAAGTCGAGGTGACAGTGTTCAACAATATCTAAAATAAATGGGTCGTCGGTCAACTTGCGCCATTCATGAGCAAATTGTTTAATTTGACCAGCCTGAAAAGAAGGGGAACTTACAGAAGTTAATTTCGTTGAGGTTTCCCCGCACCCCTCCTGGGGTAGTTTTTTACTGACCATAACTGGATGTGGAAGGTCCAGATTGGTATGGTTGATAACCAAGGCCTCTTGGTGTACCACGAGGTCTGCCTCTAGCACGACCCCTAAAATTGCCTCTGCCACGAAAACCCATTCTTTGCAATTTGTGACCTATTTTGGCACAGTCCTCTATCTCCTTTGCTGTTTTTGAGACATCGTCTCCAAACAACTCGTTAGTGAATGGTAAAGAATGAGTACAAAGATGGGAATATTCTTCCTTTAGCTCAGGCTTCAGTAAGTCTCGCCTAGTTAAATTTATTTGTCTATTAGTGTGCCCCAATAGGGCAAGAACATCATTACAATCATCAATAACTGGTGTGAACTGTGAATCATCCTTTTCAAGCTCAGCCATTTTATTAACACTCTTAACAAGAATAGTAGCCGCTTTTACAACAGAAGTTTCGATACTTTCGAGTTTACGATCAGATGTGCGAGCCGTAGCAGAGATAGCATCCCAAATAAGATGATTTGTCTTCACAATTACTAGTCCTTCACAATTAGATGGACGTGCATTATTTTCATCTTTAATCAGCTCATCGTAGCGGTCTTCATCAATACCCTTACGAAATAGTTCAGTAATATTTTGAGCTAGAGTTTCATCTATGGCATGATCACAGTGTTCCTGTGTTTTGAATCGTTTACTCATAGAATAAAAACGACTGTCATGTACATCTGTAATTTTACGTTTATGGCTATTGTCTGCTTCATTGCGGTCATTCGACACAGAATCATCAATTTCCTGGTCATAGTTTTCATAATCATAATCTGAATACTAAGAAGCATTTGCGTCATAACATTGTTCAAGGTCAGTTATTCGAGCACAGATTTGATTTACTTTCTCATTTTGAGACTGGAAAGAAAGTTGTAACGATTTGATTGCTGATAAAACGACATTTTCTGAACCATCAACTTGGTCCACTTCTTGACTGTGCGTTTCTGCCGTCTCCTTCGCGGCGATCAATGAAGATTTTTTAGCCTTACCTTTGTTAGAAACCGAACTTCGTTCGGGTCTTTCTTTGACAGCATAAACTGAACTACGTTCAGATCTGTCCTGTTTGGAACTAGAGGCCGAACCGCGTTCAGCAATTTTCTGATCAACAGAATCAGATTTCTTATCCGCCATGTTGTCAATATAGTCCGGGATGTTGTAATGTAAATTAAAAGTTCTAATTTTCAAGAAACTACATCTGGCAAATAGACAGTAGATAATTCCGTAAATATTATAAAGACTGGCGGTAAAAAATAAATGTATACACACTACGTGTGCAGAGAAGAAAGAAACGTCTGACTTCTTCAAACGCAAGAAGTACACTGACTCACGCATGCGCAGTTCGATCTCATTTAAGGCTGAGCTAAATTCATGATGAAATAGAATTTGATTATATACTTGGAGCCTACTCCGGGAACTAAGGATATCTTTGGAAGATCTAAATTATCTTGTATGGTTAGTCATCTGGTTTCTTGGCAATATGGCACAATATTCTAGGTTTCTATGTCAGACGAAATAAATAACATCATTTCCCCATTGCCCTTATCTTGGTTTTTCATCCATTGAATCCAGTTGCAGGTAAAAGTGTATCTAGAGGACAAAACCTGTCCCTATTACAATGGTTTGGCTTAGAAAGTCAAGACATAAGTGTTTTGGAAATTTCCTCCACGATTCACTTTTCTAACAATTTTATAACACAGCAAAAGTTAACCATTTTATTATTACTCTTATTTAAATAAGCAAATGAACAAATCTATCGGCCGGAATCACAGATTGTCACATCATCAACATGGACGGCATAAAACTTTTGAAGGGCTAATCCTCTCTCTTCATACTGGACTCATTTCACATTTAACATCAAGATAAATGTCAAAGCTACTCAATTTTAAAACAATTTTGTATCACAGCAAAAATTGAATTAACCTATTTACCGATAAACTTTTTCATATACACGAATGTACAAACAGTCGGCATGGTATTTGTAAACATCATAGCTATTGGAAATACTATTCAGGGTTTGGCAATAGAGTCTTTGTGCCCAGATCTTCTACACACCAGAGGAAAACATCGCAATCTTCAACAGAACATGTGGTTGCATAAGTAGTCTATTTGCAACTGGCATTCATCAAAACATGCAGAAGGTGTTGCACCAAAATCTGTAAACAGAAAGTATATGTGTAAAGGAATGATAATATGTGTCCACAACAAATCTCCCTTATTTTCAAATAGTATTATTGGAGTCTACATGACCAACCATACCCCATACAGTCAATTTTGTAATATAAATTATGTTAAGAAGACAACAAATAATAAAGAAGTACAATTTATACATTCAATGACGTTTAACGACACTTTTGGCAATGAGACTCACATCGTGCAGGAATTTTAAGGATAAAGGAAGCCGGAGAACACGGAGAGAACCACCGAGCAGCTGCTAGTAACTGCCAGACTCCCTAAGATATAAACCCCACACAAGCAGTGTTAGCACTGTATGAACACTCGCGCTCCATCGACGTACAGTACGCCTTAGTGCATATCGCCACAGTGCGTGCATTCACATGGGCCACTGGGGTTAAGTGCCTTTCCCAAAGACACAACGCAGTTACCTCAGGCGGGGATGGAAAAGTGGACCTTTCGGTTTGAGGTCCAATGCTGTAACCATTAAGCCACCTTTCTCCCACTGAAGTACAAATGCACAACGGTTATTTAGTATCATCTCATGAGCAACAGCCACAGCTACGCGGTTTTAAAGCTGGAAGCAGCTGCGGCCGTGTATTCAGTCTGCTGTTATGAAATCTATAGATTTGGATTGAAAGTCTGAAATACAGTAAAAATGATAACAAATACTTACATTATATACATGGAGCCTATTCCAGCAACTAAGGATATCTTTGGAAGTTCTAAATTATCTTGTATGGTTAGTCATCTCGTTTCTTGTATGGTTAGTCATCTCGTTTCTTGGCAACATGGCACAATGTTCTAGGTTTTCATGTCATACGAAATAAATATCATCATTTCCCCATTGCCCTTATCTTGGTTTTCCAACCATTAAATCCAGTTGCAAGTAAAATTGCATCTAGAGGACAAAACGTGTCCCTATTACAATGGGCTGGCTTAGAATGTCATGACATAAGTGTTTTGGAGATTTCCTCCACGATTCACTTTTCTAACAATTTTATAACACAGCAAAAGTTAACTTTTTTATTATTACACTTATTTAAATATGCAAATGAACAAATCTATCGGCCGGAATCACAGATTGTCACATCATCAACATGGACGACATAGAACTTTTGAAGGGCTAATATTCTCACCTCATTCTGGACTCATTTCACATTTAACATCAATATAAATGTCAAAGCTAGTCAATTTTAAAACAATTTTGTATCTCACCAAAAATTAAATTAATCTATTTACAGATAAACTTGTTCATATACACGAATGTACAAACAGTCGGTACGGTATTTGTAAACATAATAGTTCTTGGAAATACTATTCAGGGTTTGGCAATAGAGTCTTTGTGCCCAGATCTTCTACACAACAGAGGAAAACATCGCAATCTTCAACAGAACATGTGGTTGCATAAGTAGTCTATTTACAACTGGCATTCATTAAAACATGCCGAAGGTGTTGCTCCAAAATCTGAAAACAGAAAGTGGATGTGTAAAGCAATGATAATATGTGTCCACAACAAATCGCCCTTATTTTCAAATACAATTATTGGTGTCTACTTGACCAACCATTCCCCCCCACCACCCCAACGCCCAGGTCACTGCACTGTAAAAATAATTATTTTATTTCAACTTGACAGAAAGGGCTGAATGTTTTTTTTCAATTATAAAGTCAATTTAGAAATATAAATTTTGTTAAGAAAACAACAAATAATATAGAAATAAAAAATATACATTTATTGAGGTTTAATGACACCTTTGGCAATCAAGATCACCCGGGGCTGGACTTTTAAGGACAAAGGAAGCCGGAGAAACCGGATAGAACCACCGATCCGCAGCTAGTAACTGTCAGCCTCCCTAATATATAAACCCCACGCAAGTTGTGTTAGCATAGCATGAAGACTCGCGCACCATCGACGTGCAGTACGCCTTAGTGCACATCGCCACAGTGCGTGCATTCACAGGGGCAACTGGGGTTAAGTGCCTTTCGCAAAGACACAACGCAGTTACCTCTGGCGGGGATGGAACTCTGGAAATTCGGTTTGAAGTCCAATGCTGTAACCATTGAGCCATCTTGCTCCCACAGAAGTACAAATGCACAACGGTTATTTAACATCATCTCGTGAGCAACAGACACATATACGGGGTTTAAAGCTGGAATAAGCTGCGGCCGTGTATTCAGTCTGCTGTTATCAAATCTATATATGTGGATTGAAAGTCTGAAATACAGTAATAATGACAACAAGTACTTACATTATATATTTGGAGCCTATTCCAGCAACTAAGGATATCTTTGGAAGATCTAATTTATCTTGTGTGGTTAGTCATCTCGTTACTTGGCAATATGGCACAATGTTCTAGGTTTTTATGTCATACGAAATAAATAACATCATTTCGCCATTGCCCTTATCTTGGTTTTTCCACCATTGAATCCAGTTGTAGGAAAATTGTATCTCGAGGGCAAAACCTGCCCCTATTACAATGGTTTGGCTTAGAAAGTCAAGACATAAATCTTTTGGAGATTTCCTCCACTATTCCCTTTTCTAACAATTTTATAACACAGCAAAAGTTACCCTTTTTATTATTACTCTTATTTAAATAAGCAAATGAACAAATCTATCGCCCGGAATCACAGATTGTCACATCTTCAACGTGGACGACAAAGAACTTTTGAAGGGCTTATCTTCTCACAACATACTGGACTCATTTCACATTTAACATCAAGATAAATGTCAAAGCTAGTCAAATTTAAAATAATTTTGTATCACAGCAAAAATTAAATTAATCTATTTACCGATAAACTTGTTCATATACACGAATGTACAAACAGTCGGTATGGTATTTGTAAACATAATAGTTATAGGAAATACCATTCAGGGTTTGACAAAAGAGTCTTTGTGTACAGATCTTCTTCTACACAACAGAGAAAACTTCGCAATCTTCAACAGAACATGCGGTTGCATAAGTCGTCTATTTACAACTGACATTCATCAAAACATGCATAAGGTTTTGCACCAAAATCTGAAAACAAAAAGTGGATGTGTAAAGCAATGATAATATGTGTCCATAACAAATCTCCCTTATTTTCAAATACAATTATTGGAGTCTACTTGAGCAACCATACCCCCCCCCCCCACCCCAACGCCCAGCTCACTGATATGTAAAAATAATTATTTTATTTCAACTTGACAGAAAAGGCTGAATGTTTTTTCAATTATAAAATTAATTTTGAATATAAATTATGTTAAGAAGACAAAAAATAATAAAGAAGTACAATTTATACATTCAATGAGGTTTAACGACACTTTTGGCAATGAGACTCGCATCGTGCAGGAATTTTAAGGATAAAGGAATCCGGAGAACCCGGATAGAACCACCGAGGAGCTGCTAGTAACTGCCAGACTCCCTAACATATAAACCCCACACAAGCAGTGTTAGCACAGTATGAACACTCGCGCACCATCGACGTGCAGTACGCCTTAGTGCATATCGCCACAGTGCGTGCATTCACATGGGCCACTGGAGTTAAGTGCCTTTCGCAAAGACACAACGCAGTTACCTCAGGCGGGGATGGAAAAGTGGACCTTTCGGTTTGAGGTCCAATGCTGTAGCCATTGAGCCACCTTTCTCCCATTGAAGTACAAATGCACAACGGTTATTTAGTATCATCTCATGAGCAACAGCCACAGCTACGCGGTTTCAAAGCTGGAAAGAGCTGCGGCCGTGTATTCACTCTGCTGTTATGAAATCTATAGATTTGGATTGAAAGTCTGAAATAGAGTAAAAATGATAACAAATACTTACATTATACACATGGAGCCTATTCCAGCAACTAAGGATATCTTTGGAAGTTCTAAATTATCTTGTATGGTTAGTCATCTAGTATCTTGTATGGTTTGTCATCTCGTTTCTTGGCAACATGGCACAATTTTCTAGGTTTTCATGTCATACGAAATAAATATCATCATTTTCCCATTGCCCTTATCTTGGTTTTTCCTCCATTGAATCCAGTTGCAGGTAAAATTGCATCTAGAGGACAAAACGTATCCCTATTACAATGGTTTGGCTTAGAATGTCATGACATAAGTGTTTTGGATGTTTCCTCCGCGATTCACTTTTTTAAAAATTTTATAACACAGCAAAAGTTAACTTTTTTATTATTACACTTATTTAAATAAGCAAATGAACAAATCTATCGGCCGGAAACACAGATTGTCACATCATCAACATGGACGACATAGAACTTTTGAAGGGCTAATCTTCTCTCCTCATTCTGGACTCATTTCACATTTAACATCAAGATAAATGTCAAAGCTACTCAATTTTAAAACTATTTTCTATCACAGCAAAAATTAAATTAACCTATTTACCGATAAACTTGTTCATATACACGAATGTACAAACAGTCGGTATGGTATTTGTAAACATAATAGTTATTGGAAATACTATTCAGGGTTTAGCAATAGAGTCTTTGTGCCCAGATCTTCTAC
The DNA here is from genome assembly GCA_031216915.1 of Pictodentalium vernedei. Lineage (NCBI taxonomy): Eukaryota > Metazoa > Mollusca > Scaphopoda > Dentaliida > Dentaliidae > Pictodentalium > Pictodentalium vernedei. Next base: position 506,936,209 of record CM062297.1, on the reverse strand, counting down.
ACAACAGAGAAAACATCGCAATCTTCAACAGAATATGTGGTTGCATAAGTAGTCTATTTACAACTGACATTCATTAAAACATGCAGAAGGTGTTGCTCCAAAATCTGAAAACAGAAAGTGAATGTGTAAAGCAATGATAATATGTGTCCACAACAAATCTCCCTTATTTTCAAATACAATTATTGGTGTCTAATTGACCAACCATACCCCCCCCCCCCCCACACCCCAACGCCCAGGTCACTGAACTATAAAAATAATTATTTTATTTCAACTTGACAGAAAGGGCTGAATGTTTTTTTTCAATTATAAAGTCAATTTAGGAATATAAATTTTGTTAAGAAAACAACAAATGATATAGAAATACAAAATGTTAAAAAATTTATAGTAATTTATATATTTTTTATACTTACCAATGACCCAGACATAGCTGGTGCTAACTCTTAAAAATCTAGGGCCAAACACAAATTTTGCCCCCCAATCCCCAAAATTTGCATCTAAAACCAAAAGAAATCATGTCCTAAAGGACCTCCATACTTTGCCCCTACTGCGCATGCGCAGTGTCAAGGACGTTCCGAAATTGGCGCCAATCATCATTCTTACTGGCAGTGCCTTGTCAGCGCTATGTACTCCGCGGGGAGGTATGAGTTCCCAACTCCTGGGAGGGCCATCCCCGTCTGGGTCATTGGTAAGTATAAAAAATATATAAATTACTATAAATTTTTTAACATTTTTATACTGTACCAATGACCCAGACATAGCTGAATAGTAAAAAGGCTGGAGGGTCTAGGACATAGAGGAAAATCCAATAAGCTCAACTATATAATATAGAGTGAACCCCTCAAGGAGAAAAGGAGTATTAGGCTTTACATGTATCTTTCTTATTTTATGATAAATTAGAAAGATACAATACCCTTCATAATTGAGCACAATAACATTCATGTTCTCTATTAACATCCAGTATAACCCATTATACTAATTATTTTTAAAGTAAGCCAATAAATAAAGTTAGTCCAGAGAATTGAGACTCTTTATATTCTTTAAAAGTGTCCGAGGATTGTATATTAACGCCCGTTTGACACTTGACATATACAAATGCTTCACACCGAGCTACACTTTAAAAATATGACATGAATGACATTTTAACATTAATATTACACATTAAAACCATCCCGGAAACGACTCAGAATTACTGACTCCGGAGGAGAATTCCCTTGCTTTTCACTATACAGTAGGTGACCTAAGGGCACACCCTCCCCCCTTTCCCTTGCCCTGGGTCAAATAGCCCAGAGCGAAGAGGGCAGCAGGACGGAGTCACTGCCGGAACAGAAAGCCTGCACAACTATAGTTGCAACTGTTTAGTGGACGACATTCTGAGCAACAGATAACGGACCTAAACAATGCAGGTCTCCAGAAATGGACTCAATATTTCTGAGATGAAAATTCGTGAATGTGGATGGCTGAGACCAATAAGCAGCCTTCACTAAATCTGTAATAGCCACTCTATTTGCGTAAGCCCAAGATATAGAAAGAGCTCTTACTTCATGAGCCGAAATCTTAAGCACAGACTGCTGGGAAGAAGATAAATTTTCATAAGCAGTACGGATAGTTAATTGAATCCATCTTGCAATAGAATGGACCGAAATGTCCTTTCTATCAGGCATCAGAGACAGAAAGAAACGTTTTCGTCCCTTTCTGATAAACTGAGACCTCTGTTTATAAATGCGTAAAGCTCTAACAGGACAGAGTAAAGGCCTACACCCGTCTGAAGACGGAAAAGCTTAATAACAATAGGTTCCGGATATTTATTAGGAGCCTGATTCTTAGCTAAAAATTCAACATTAGTAGTGAAGGTGATAGTGTTCCCGACACTACGATAGTGAGAATCGTCCACCGATAGTGCATGAAGCTCACTGACTCTTCTAGCAGAAGAGAAAGCTAAGAGAAAAGCTGTCTTATAAGACAAGAATTTGAAATCTACTGTCCCAAGAGGCTCAAATGGCTTTTCCTTTAGTTTAAGAAGAACCCAAGCTAAATTCCACTTAGGAATTAATCTAAGAGTTCTGAGTCTATTTATCGAGAAGTTTCTAACTAACTTAGATAAAGAGACATTAGATCCAATTTGTAAACTATCGTGGTGTGCATAGGTATCAGATAACATAGACCTATAACCCTTAATAGTAACAGGCTGCAGTTTGATTTCGTCAAACAAGTATACTAGAAAGTTTGCAATGTCTGGTATGGAGGGATCAAAAATATCAACAGAATGATCCCTACACCAACGACGAAAAACCTTCCACTTAGCCGCATAATTCAGCGAAGAGGAGGTCCTCCTATAGTTAGAAATCGCGTCCACTGCTCGTCCTGTAAAGTGCTTGCCATGCAAGAAGGACCGCACAACGGAAAAACGTGAAGGTTGAGACCTTGCGGGTTGTGATGAAGTCGACGCGGTTTCCCCTGCGAAAGAAGATCCTCCCGTGGAGGAAGCTTTCGCGGTAGGTCCTACAACAGACACCTGAGTAGATTTATCCACGGTCTCTGTGAAGACAGAGATGCTACCAACAGAATCTTGCATTGAGACTGTTTTATCTTTAGCAATACTTGCTGAATCAACGGCGCTGGAGGATACGCATATCCTATCATTCCGTCCCATGAGATCGATAGAGCGTCTACTGCAAATGCTCTTGGATCCGGGCACGGTGACACATACGTCTGCAACTGATTGTTGAGATGTGTCGCAAATAAGTCTATCATTGGCCGTTCCCACTGGTAGCAAATCTGATTGAATACTTGTTTGTTGAGAGTCCACTCCGACGGCAACAAGCGACCCTTCCGTGAAAGGGAGTCTGCTAGTACATTCAGACGACCCGGTATATGACGGACCGAAAGTAGAACTTGATGTTCTAGAGCAAACAGAAGGATTCTCTCCGTTAGATTGAATAACGGAACGGAATGAGTGCCTCCCTGGTTCCGTATATACTCCACTACTGTCGTATTGTCGGACAGAATTTGGACATGAGCTTTGTGAATAATGTCCATCCAATGACGTAACGCAAGCCAAATTGACATCATTTCTTTGATGTTTATGTGCTTGCTTAGGAACTGTGGATCCCAAAGATCCTGGCATCTCGAATCCGTTGGGATCAATGTTGCACCCCAACCTGTTTGACTGGCATCCGTCATAATGGTAAAACTCGGATCCGGCAACTGCAGCGGAACTCCCTGAGTTAACCACTGAATGTTTGCCCAAGTCTGAATCTCTTGTTTCACTTGATCTGACAAGAGAACGTCTATGTCGAGCGAATGAATCTTCACACTCCAATTCTGAGTTAAGAAAATTTGGAGAGGACGAGTGCGTAACCGCCCCATGGAATGAGATCCGCGGCGGCTCCGCACAGACCTATCAGTCTCATAAACTCCCTCGCTGTGACTTTGTCTGCATGAAGACAATAGCGAGCGTAACAACTGACTGATTTCGCTCTGGTTAACGGCAGACGAACGAGATTGTTGTGCGTCTCGAAGCTCATTCCCAGATGAGTGAATGACTTGAACGGCACCAGATCCGACTTCTCCTCGTTTATAACAAAACCGAGACATCGGAGCAATAGAAGCAGATTCTGCACATCGTTCTGAAGCGTTAACTCGTTGCCGTACCTCTGAAGAATGTCGTCCAGGTAGGCCGACGTTACCGCAGACGAATGAGCTCGGAAATACATCATTACCGAGTTCATTACCCGTGTGAAAGCCCAGGGTGCTAGGTTCAATCCGAAGCACATCGCCCGGAATTGATACACCACTCCTAGGACTGCGAAGCGTAGATACTTTCTGAATGTCGGATGTACCATGACATGAAAGTACGCATCTTTGAGATCTATGCTTGTAGCATAATCGTTCACCCGAATACTCGCTCTGACCGACCGAATCGTCTCCATATAGAATTTCGGAGCGACGATCAGCTTGTTTATCCAGCTCAAATCTAAGACTGGACGGAACGAGCCGTCTGGTTTCGGAACCAGAAACAGATGGCTGTAGAATCCCGGTGTTTCCTGGTCTTCTTCGACCTCTACCGCGTTCTTCATTAAAAGAGACTGCACCTTCGATAACAGAGCGTCTCTTTTCTGCGGATCTGACGGAAGTTGAGTCCATTTTGGACTTCGAGTTAAAGGAGGCTTTCGTTTGAAGGATATTCATAGACCTTCCGAAATCACCCCTCTCACCCAAGGGTCGTCCGTAATCGACGCCCACTCTTCTGAAAAACTCGACAACCTTCCGCCAACCGGAACACGATAGAGGTTGAAGCCATCACCACCTGGACCTGCGAGGCCTGTGGGAGGAGAAACCACGTCCTCCACGACCCGTACCTCGTCCCGTCGACCTCGGGGCGTCCGACCGATTGTCCCGGCCCGAAGGACGTCCCGCACGTGAGTCGCTGCCTTGACGGTCTCTTGAATAAGACCAAGAGGACCCACCGGAACCTCTATAGGAACCTTTCTTGGGCGCATTAGACCCAGAAGTGCCTGTCTTATTCTTATCTGCCGCATCCGACTTTTTGGAAGCGGATTTAAACAGCAGAGAATCCGAAGCTTTCTTAGTAATTTTATCGTAGATTGCAGAAAGCTTGCCGTCGAATAGAAGTTCTCCGGAGACCGAAGCGACTCTGAGAGAGTTCTTCACCTTACTATCCACGCGTGTGGATGTAGCTAGGGCTGCGTCACGTCTCACCAACTCCAGGTTTGCCACTGAGAGGGCGGAGTTATACGTGGAATAAGCCACTGCCCTTGAAAGAAGTCTTAAAGAGGATTGTATATCCTGGAATTCTTTCCCTTGAAGACGCAGTGATAACGCCTTTGTAAGGTGGTCTGCGTAAGATAAAGCGTCTAAACTGGCCCTGTTAGACGTGATTGTCGTATCCAACACCGCAGTTGGAACGGACATAGACGACGGTAATGACAATTCTACGTCTTCCGCCTCGTCGTCAAGACGCAGAGGAACTCTCGGAATACCCTGTCCTGCCGTATCGAATTTATTCCTTGCATTAATGAAACGCAGGTTAAGAGCATTGGAGGACAAGAAACCAGCTTTGCCTGTTTTGGAAGAAAGCTTGAATATAGCGTCGTTCAATAAATCAAATGTTCTTGTGACATTATTGGACTGAGACGGAAATTCAGGGACGATGTCTCTGAACCGCTCGAAGAATTCAGTGTCCAATGACGCTATCAGTCTCTTGTCCGGTACCTCAGCAGTCTGGCCCGACGGAACAACCTGAGGAAGGAAGTGCCGGATGAAATCCACGGCAGCTTTATGTTGTTCCGAAAGGGATAGCTCCAAGTCATCCGTATCCCTTTCACCATCCGGTCGGACCTCATGATGCTCCCGGCCGTCCGCACCCGATGCTTCGGCGGAGCGTACCGACCCAGCGCCGTCGGATAATTCCCGATCCGACACCGATTCTGTCGATTGCTGGGATGCTGCGATAATTTGTGCTATCTGAGCAAGCACGTCCGTCATCGATGCCTGCGGAGTAGCGGTCTTTCGCTGCTTAGCCGCGGGGTGGCATCAACTGACTCCCGCATACTCTTCCTATGCGAACGTCCGGAGTCTACCGGCCTCGTGTCCCTGGCTACCGGATGGCGTGACCTGGTCGCCGAAGAATCCCTTATCGGCGAAGCTGGTAGAATATCCGCGGTCACGTAGCCAAGGTGCGGTCGTGTGCGCTGGTGAGAGGATGAGGAAGCCTGAGCAGTCTCCACGGACTGCCTATACAACGGAGCGTCCCGAGCGACGGACGTGTGCTCCGCTTGCGACACATTTTGTACCACAACATCAGGTCCCTGATGTTGTTGTACGAGAGAGGGGCCTCTCTCGCTCGCGGCCCGGCTGGACCTGGACGAGCTAGGAACCGGACTAGAAGGCTTCCTCCGATCTCTCCTATCATCCGCCGTCACTGGGTGTGCACCTTGTATGTTTATAGTGCTCGCATCACCCAACATTTCCTCCTGGACCGCAACGGACGAACCCGGCTGCCGAACCATTCGGTGAATGGACGCTACACCGGGCGAGCTAACGGACGACAGCGCCGTCGATCCTACTCGGGACCTCTTAGGCAACTGTCGTATCTCCATGAGCACTTTTGCCGCTAGCTCTGCATTCAATTGTGACGACGGAAGCGCACTCTTGGAAGATAACATGGAAACATCACCCTGTTCTTGTTCCTCTGAAATAGAAACTTATAGACTAGAGTGACCCTGCGGAGAAAGGACCGGCATAGCCCTTTCTCCACTAACAACATACCGTGACACACGTTTCCAATGTTTGTCATCCCAATATTGACATATTGAACAGGAGTTAGTGCGAGTACACTGACTACAATTAATACAATGAACATGAAAGTCAGAGGAAGATTTCTTCCCGACAATGTCCTTTCATTGTGAAAAGACAACAAGTCCTAGTACTCGCACAAACCCCTAAATACAAAGATACATAATAACATGATCCATTAACATTGAAAAAAGCAATTGAAATTCAAAATAATTTTTGAAAAATATTTTTTCAGCGAAGCCCAAGTTTCTGAAAAGTAACGTTGAGCCCCAATGGATCCCAAGGGTAAGTGTGGTCAAAAGTTTTAAAATTATTTTAAATAATTAATGCAACACTTACGGATAATAATAATGTATCTAGTAATGAGTAAACTACTCCAAAGGCAAAAATCCCCCCTCAAAAGAGTCTGTTGCCAATGTAAACAAGAAGTGTATAAACACCAGAAAACATGACTCCAGGCACTGACAATACTGGCCCGAAATCGGTTATCAATAATACACACTATCTGATGCAAAACAGAGACTTCCAGAGAAGAATCTGCAGAACATCAGATGGTAGATGCAGAACACAACGTCTAAACATCCATGGATGAAAACGTAAACATGGGGAAAATAACAGAATTCATTCTGTAACCAAGCTAATTCTCCCAAGAAATTTTAGTAGTAATCTTACTCAAAATATGCCAAAAGCATGGGAGAATAGCAAGGGGGGGCTTACAGGATAAGGAGAGAGGAAACACTGAATAAGCAGTGCAACTTCAAAGCAAGAATGACAACAACAGGCCCATGCCTCGAAAATAGGCAACTTAATATAATTTCATTACAAAATTTTAAGTTACAGCCCTGAATATTTTCTGACACTCCTTTTTCCTCTCCTCCTTCTCTATCCTCCTTAGAATCACCATTTCTCCAATATTTATGTGTCTGGCATCATTTACAAGCACAAATATCAGTGAGATGTTAACGGATGAAGGGCCAAACAAAGAATGATGATTGGCGCCAATTTCGGAACGTCCTTGACACTGCGCAAACGCAGTAGAGGCAAAGTATGGAGGTCCTTTAGGACATGATTTCTTTTGGTTTTAGATGCAAATTTTGGGGATTGGGGGACAACATTTGTGTTTGGCCCTAGATTTTTAAGAGTTAGCACCAGCTATGTCTGGGTCATTGGCACAGCATAAAAAAATATATATATTGAGGTTTATCGACACCTTTGGCAAAGAAGATCACCCGGTGCAGGACTTTTAAGGATAAAAGAAGCCGGAGAAACCGGATAGAACCACGGAGCCGCGGCTAGTAACTGCCAGCCTCCCTAATATGTAAACCTCACGCAAGTTGTTTAGCATAGCATGAAGACTCGCGCACCATCGACGTGCAGTACGCCTTAGTGGACATCGCCACAGTGCGTGGATTCACAGGGGCAACTGGGGTTAAGTGCCTTCCCCAAAGACACAACGCAGTTACCTCGGGCGGGGATGGAACTCTGGATCACCCGGTTTGAAATCCACTGCTGTAACCATTGAGCCACCTTGCTCCCACTGAAGTACAAATGCACAACGGTTATTTAACATCATCTCATGAGCAACAATCACAGCTACGTGGTTTTAAAGCTGGAAGAAGCTGCGGCCGTGTATTCAGTCTGCTGTTATCAAATCTATAGATGTGGATTGAAAGTCTGAAATACAGTAATAATGATCACAAATACTTACAATATATACTTGGAGCCTATTCCAGCAACTAAGGATATCTTTGGAAGATCTAAATTATCTTGTGTGGTTAGTCATCTCGTTACTTGGCAATATGGCGCTATGTTCTAGGTTTTTATGTCATACGAAATAAATAACATCATTTCGCCATTGCCCTTATCTTGGTTTTTCCACCATTGAATCCAGTCGCAGGTAAAATTGTATCTACAGCACAAAACGTGTCCCTATTACAATGGTTTGGCTTAGAAAGACAAGACATAAGTGTTTGGGAGATTTCCTCCACTATTCACTTTTCTAACAATTTTATAACACAGCAAAAGATAACCTTTTTATTATTAATCTTATCTAAATAAGCAAATGAACAAATCTATCGGCCGGAATCACAGATTGTCACATCTTCAACGTGGACGACAAAGAACTTTTGAAGGGCTTATCTTCTCACAACATACTCGACTCATTTCACATTTAACATCAAGATAAATGTCAAAGCTAGTCAAATTTAAAACAATTTTGTATCACAGCAAACATTAAATTAATCTATTTACCGATAAACATGTTCATATACACGAATGTACAAACAGACGGTATGGTATTTGTAAACATAATAGTTATTGGAAATACTATTCAGGGTTTGACAACAGAGTCTGTGTGTACAGATCTTCTTCTACGCAACAGAGAAAACTTCGCAATCTTCAACAGAACATGTGGTTGCATAAGTCGTCTATTTACAACTGACATTCATCGAAACATGCAGAAGGTTTTGCACCAAAATCTGAAAACAAAAAGTGGATGTGTAAAGCAATGATAATATGTGTCCACAACAAATCTCCCTTATTTTCAAATACAATTATTGGAGTCTACTTTACCAACCATACCCCCCCCCCAACCCCTCCCACCCCAACGCCCAGCTCACTGATATGTAAAAATAATTATTTTATTTCAACTTGACAGAAAGGGCTGAATGTTTTCTTTCAATTATAAAGTCAATTTTGGAATATAAATTATGTTAAGAAAACAACAAATAATATAGAAGTAAAATTTATACATTTAATGATGTTCAACGACACTTTTGGCAATGAGGATCACATCGTGCAGGTCTTTTAAGGATTAAGGAAGCCGGATAACCCGGATAGAACCACCGATCAGTGGCTAGTAACTGCCAGACTCTCTAACATATAAACCCCACACAAGCAGTGTTAGCATTGTATGAAGACTCCTGCAACATCGACGTGCAGTACGCCTTAATGCATATCGCCACAGTGCGTGCATTCACATGGGCCACTGGGGTTAAGTGCCTTTCCCAAAGACACAACGCAGTTACCTCGGGCGGGGATGGAAGAGTTGACCTTTCGGTTTGAAGTCCAATGCTGTAACCATTGAGCTACCTTGCTCCCACTGAAGTACAAATGCACGATGGTTATTTAATATCATCTCATGAGCAACAGCCACAGCTACCTGGTTTTAAAGCTGGAAGCAGCTGCGGCCGGGTATTTAGTCTGCTGTTATCAAATCTATAGATTTGGATTGAAAGTCTGAAATACAGTAAAAATGATAACAAATACTTACATTTTATACATGGAGCCTATTCCAGCTACTAAGGATATCTTTGGAAGTTCTAAATTATCTTGTATGGTTAGTCATCTCGTATCTTGTATGGTTAGTCATCTCGTTTCTTGGCAACATGGCACAATCTTCTAGGTTTTCATGTCATACGAAATAAATATCATCATTTCCCCATTGCCCTTATCTTTTTTTTTCCACCATTGAATCCAGTTGCAGGTAAAATTGCATCTAGAGGACAAAACGTGTCCCTATTACAATGGTTTTGCTTAGAATGTCATGACATAAGTGTTTTGGAAGTTTCCTCCACGATTCACTTTTTTAACAATTTTATAACACAGCAAAAGTTAACCTTTTTATTATTACACTTATTTAGATAAGCAAATGAACAAATCTACCGGCCGGAATCACAGACTGTCACATCATCAACATAGACGACATAGAACTTTCGAAGGGCTAAACTTCTCTCCTCATACTGGACTCATTTCACATTTAACATCAAGATAAGTGTCAAAGCTAGTCAATTCTAAAACAATTTTGTATCTCAGCAAAAATTAAATTAACCTATTTACCGATAAACTTCTTCATATACACGAATGTACAAACAGTCGGTATGGTATTTGTAAACAATATAGTTATTGGAAATACTATTCATGGTTGGCAATACAATCTTTGTATCCAGGTCTTCTTCTACACAACAGTGGGGAACTTCGGAATCTTCAACAGAACATGTGGTTGCATAAGTAGTCTATTTACAACAGGCATTCATCAAAACATGCAGAAGGTGTTGCACCGAAATCTGAAAACAGAAATTGGATGTGTAAAGCAATGATATGTGTCCACAAGAAATCTCCCTTGTTTTCAAATACAATTATAGGAGTCTACTTGACAAAGCATATCCCCCCAACCCCCTGCTCACTGAACTGTAAACATAATTATTTTATTTCAACTTGACAGAAAGGGTTGAATGTTTTTTTTCAATTATAAAGTCAATTTTGGAATATAAATTAAGTTAAGAAAACAACAAATAATATAGAAGTACAAATTATCCATTTAATGAGGTCTAACGACACCTTTGGCAATCTGGGTCACCTCGTGCAGGAACTTTAAGGATAAAAAAAGCCGAAGAACCCGGATAGAACCACCGAGCAGCGGCTAGTAACTGCCAGACTCCCTAACATGAAAACCCCACACAAGCAGTGTTAGCATTGAATGAATCCTCGTGCACCATCGAAGTGCAGTACGCATTAGTGCACATCGCCACAGTGCGTGCATTCACATGGGCAACTGGGGTTAAGTGTCTTTCCCAAATACCCAACGCAGTTACCTCTGGCGGGGATGGAGCACTGGAATTTTCGGTTTGAAGTCCAATGCTCTAACCATTGAGCCACCTTGCTCCCACTGAAGTGCAAATGCACAACGGTTATTTAATATCATCTCATGAGCGACAGCCACAGCTACGTGGTTTTAAAGCTGGAAGCAGCTGCGGCCGTGTATTCTGTCTGCTGTTATCAAATCTATAGATTTGGATTGAATGACTAAAATACAGTAAAATTGATAACAAATACTTTGATTATATACTTGGAGCCTACTCCAGGAACTAAGGATATCTTAGGAAGATCTAAAGTATCTTGCATGGTTAGTCATCTCGTTTCTCGGCAATATGGCACAATATTCTAGGTTTCTATGTCATACGAAATAAATAACATCATTTCCCCATAGCCCTTATCTTGGTTTATCCACCATTAAATCCAGTTGCAGGTACAATTGTATCTAGAGGACAAAACCTGTCCCTATTACAATGGTTTGGCTTAGAAAGTCAAGACATAAGTGTTTTGGAAATTTCCTCCACTATTCACTTTTCTAACAATTTTATAACACAGCAAAAGTTAACCTTTTTATTATTATTCTTATTTAAATAAGCAAATGAACAAATCTACCGACCGGAATCACAGATTGTCACATCATCAACTTGGACGGCATAGAACTTTTGAAGGGCTAATCTTCTTTCTTCATACTGGACTCATTTCACATTTAACATCAAGATAAATGTCAAAGCTAGTCAATTTAAAACAATTTTGTATCACAGCAAAAATTGAATTAACCTATTTACCGATAAAATTTTTCACATACACGAATGTACAAACAGTCGGTATGGTATTTGTAAACATCATAGCTATTGGAAATACTATTCAGGGTTTGGCAATCGATTCTTTGTGCCCAGATCTTCTGCACACCAGAGGAAAACATCGCAATCTTCAACAGAACATGTGGTTGCATAAGTAGTCTATTTACAACTGGCATTCATCAAAACATGCAGAAGGTGTTGCACCAAAATCTGTAAACAGAAATGGATGTGTAAAGGAATGATAATATGTGTCCACAACAAATCTGCCTTATTTTCAAATACTATTATTGGAGTCTACTTGACCAACCATACCCCCCCCCACCCCAACGCCCAGCTCACTGAACTGTAAAAATAATTATTTTATTTCAACCTGACAGAAAAGGTTGAATGTTTCTTTTAATTATAAAGTCAATTTTGTAATATAAATTATGTTAAGAAGACAACAAATAATAAAGAAGTACAATTTATACATTATACATACATTCAATGAGGTTTAACGACACTTTTGGCAATGAGACTCACATCGTGCCGGAATTTTAAGGATAAAGGAAGCCGGAGAACCCGGATAGAACCACCGAGGAGCTCCTAGTAACTGCCAGACTCCCTAACATATAAAACCCTCACAAGCAGTGTTAGCACTGTATGAACACTCGGGCACCATCGACGTAAAGTACGCCTTAGTGAATATCGCCACAGTGCGTGCATTCAAATGGGCCACTGGGGTAAAGTGCCTTTCGCAAAGACACAACGCAGTTACCTCAGGCGAGGATGGAAAAGTGGACCTTTCGGTCTGAGGTCCAATGCTGTAACCATTAAGCCACCTATCTCCCACTCAAGTACAAATGCACAACGGTTATTTAGTATCATCTAATGAGCAACAGCCACAGCTACGCGGCTTTAAAGCCGGAAGCAGCAGCGGCCGTGCATTCAGTCTGCTGTTAAGAAATCTATAGATTTGGACTGAAAGTCTGAAATACAGTAAAAATGATAACAAATACTTACATTATATACATGGAGCCTATTCCAGCAACTAAGGATATCTTTGGAAGTTCTAAATTATCTTGTATGGTTACTCATCTCGTATATTGTATGGTTAGTCATCTCGTTTCTTGGCAACATTCCACAATGTTCTATGTTTTCATATATACGAAATAAATATCATCATTTCCCCATTGCCCTTATCTTGGTTTTCCCACCATTTAATCCAGTTGCAGGAAAAATTGCATCTAGAGGACAAAACGTGTCCCTATTACAATGGTTTGGCTTAGAAAGTCATGGCATAAGTGTTTTGGAGATTTCCGCCACGATTCACTTTTCTAACAATTTTATAACACAGCAAAAGTTAACTTTTTTATTATTACACTTATTTAAATAAGCAAATGAACAAATCTATCGACCGGAATCACAGATTGTCACATCATCAACATGGACGACATAGAACTTTTGAAGGGCTAATCTTCTCTCCTCATTCTGGACTCATCTCACATTTAACATGAAGATAAATGTCAAAGCTAGTCAATTTTAAAACAATTTTGTATCACAGCAAAAATTAAAATAACCTATTTACCGATAAACTTGTTCATATACACGAATGTACAAACAGTTGGTATGGTATTTGTAAACATAATAGTTATTGGATATACTATTCAGGGTTTGGCAATAGAGCCTTTGCGCCCAGATCTTCTACACACCAGAGGAAAACATCGCAATCTTCAACAGAACATGTGGTTGCATAAATAGTCTATTTACAACTGGCATTCATCAAAACATGCAGAAGGTGTTGCATAAAAATCTGAAAACAGAAATTGGATGTGTAAAGCAATCATAATATGTGTCCACAACAAATCTCCCTTATTTTCAAATACAATTATTGGAGTCTACTTGACCAACCATACCCCCCACCCCAACGCCCAGCTCACTGAACTGTAAAAATAATTATTTTATTTCAACTTGACAGAAAAGGCTGAATGTTTTTTTCAATTATAAAGTCAATTTTGTAATATAAATTATGTTAAGAAGACAACAAATAATAAAGAAGTACAATTTATACATTCAATGAGGTTTAACGACACTTTTGGCAATGAGACTCACATCGTGCAGGAATTTTAAGGATAAAGGAAGCCGGAAAACCCGGATAGAACCACGGAGGAGCTGCTAGTAACTGCCACACTCCCTAACATATAAACCCCACACAAGCAGTGTTAGCACTGTATGAACACTCGCGCTCATCCTCGTGCAGTACGCCTTAGTGCATATCGCCACAGTGCGTGCATTCACATGGGCCACTGGGGTTAAGTGCCTTTCGCAAAGACACAACGCAGTTACCTCAGGCGGGGATGGAAAAGTGGACCTTTTGGTTTGAGGTCCAATGCTGTAACCATTAAGCCACCTTTCTCCCACTGAAGTACAAATGCACAACGGTTATTTAGTATCATCTCATGAGCAACAGCCACGGCTACGCGGTTTTAAAGCTGGAAACAGCTGCGACCGTGTATTCAGTCTGCTGTTATCAAATCTATAGATTTGGATTGAAAGTCTGAAATACAGTAAAAATGATAACAAATACTTACATTATATACATGGAGCCTATTCCAGCAACTAAGGATATCTTTTGAAGTTCAAAATTATCTTGTATGGTTAGTTATCTCGTATCTTGTATGGTTAGTCATCTCGTTTCTTGGCAACATTGCACAATTTTCTAGGTTTTCACGTCATACGAAATAAATATCATCATTTCCCCATTGTCCTTATCTTGGTTTTTCCACCATGGAATCCATTTGCAGGTAAAATTGCATCTAGAGGACAAAACGTGTCCCTATTACAATGGTTTGGCTTAGAATGTCATGACATAAGTGTTTTGGAGATTTCCTCCACGATTCACTTTTTTAACAATTTTCTAACACAGCAAAAGTTAACTTTTTTATTACTACACTTATTTAAATAAGCAAATGAACAAATCTATCTGCCGCAATCACAGATTGTCACATCATCAACATGGACGACATAGAACTTTTGAAGCGATAATCTTCTCTCTTCATACTGGACTCATTTCACATTTAACATCAAGATAAATGTCAAAGCTAGTCAATTTTAAAACAATTTTGTATCACAGCAAAATTTAAATTAACCTATTTACCGATAAACTTGTTCATATACACGAATGTGCAAACAGTCGGTATGGTATTTGTAAACATAATAGTTGTTGGAAATACTATTCAGGGTTTGGCAATAGAGTCTTTGTGCCCAGATCTTCTACACAACAGAGGAAAACATCGCATTCTTCAACAGAACATGTGGTTGCATCAGTAGTCTATTTACAACTCGCATTCATTAAAACATGCAGAAGGTGTTGCTCCAAAATCTGAAAACAGAAAGTGGATGTGTACGGCAATAATAATATGTTTCCACAACAAATCTCCCTTATTTTCAAATACAATTATTGGTGTCTACTTGACCAACCATACCCCACCCCCCCCCCCCCCCCCCACACACACACCAACGCCCAGGACACTGAACTGTAAAAATAATTATTTTATTTCAACTTGACAGAAAGGGCTGAATGTTTTTTTTTCAATTATAAAGTCAATTTAGGAATATAAATTTTGTTAAGAAAACAACTAATGATATAGAAATACAAAATATACTTTATTGAGGTTTAACGACACCTTTGGCAATCAAGATCACCCGGTACAGGACTTTTAAGGATAAAGTAAGCCGGAGAAACCGGATAGAACCACCGAGCCGCGGTTAGTAACTGCCAGCCTCCCTAATATATAAACCCCACACAAGTTGTGTTAGCATAGCATGAAGACTCGCGCACCATCGACGTGCAGTACGCCTTAGTGCACATCAGCACAGTGCGTGCATTCACAGGGGCAACTGGGGTTAAGTGCCTTCCCCAAAGACACAACGCAGTTACCTCGGGCGGGGATGGAACTCTGGATCACCCGGTTTGAAGTCCAATGCTGTAACCATTGAGCCGCCTTGCTCCCACTGAAGTACAAATGCACATCGGATATTTAACATCATCTCATGAGCAACAGCCACAGCTACGTGGTTTTAAAGCTGGAAGAAGCTGCGGCCGAGTATTCAGTCTGGTGTTATCAAATCTATAGATGTGGATTGAAAGTCTGAAATACAGTAATAATGATAACAAATACTTACATTATATACTTAGAGCCTATTCCAGCAACTAAGGATATCTTTGGAAGATCTAAATTATCTTGTGTGGTCAGTCATCTCGTTACTTGGCAATATGGCACAATGTTCAAGGTTTTTATGTCATAAGAAATAAATAACATTATTTCCCCATTGCCCTTATCTTGATTTTTCCACCATTGAACCCAGTTGCAGGTAAAATTGTATCTAGAGGACAAAACTTGTCCCTAATACAATGGTTTGGCTTAGAGGTTCAAGACATAAGTGTTTTGGAAATTTTCTCCGCTATTCACTTTTCTAACAATTTTATAACAGAGCAAAAGTTAACCTTTTTATTATTATTCTTATTTAAATAAGTAAATGAACAAATCTATCGGCCGGAATCACAGATTGCCACTTCATCAACATGGACGGCATAAAACTTTTGAAGGGCTAATCTTCTCTCTTCATATTGGACTCACTTCACATTTAACATCAAGATAAATGTCAAAGCTAGTCAATTTTAAAACAATTTTGTTTCACAGCAAAAATTCAATTAACCTATTTACCGATAAACTTTTTCATATACACGAATGTACAAACAGTCGGTATGGTATTTGTAAACATCATAGCTATTGAAAATACTATTCAGGGTTTTGCAATAGAGTCTTTGTGCGCAGATCTTCTACACACCAGAGGAAAACATCGCAATCTTCAACAGAACATGTGGTTGCATAAGTAGTCTATTTACAACATCAAAACATGCAGAAGGTGTTGCACCAAAATGTGTATACAGAAAGTCTCTGTGTAACGGAATGATAATATGTGTCCACAACAAATCTCCCTTATTTTCAAATAGTATTATTGGAGTCTACTTGACCAACCATATCCCCCACCACCCCAACGCCCAGCTCACTGAACTGTAAAAATAATTATTTTATTTCAACTTAACAGAAAAGGTTGAATGTTTTTTTCAATTAAAAAGTCAATTTTGTAATATAAATTATGTTAAGAAGACAACAAATAATAAAGAAGTACAATTTATACATTCAATGTCGTTTAACGACACTTTTGGCAATGAGACTCACATCGTGCAGGAATTTTAAGGAAAAAGGAAGCCGGAGAACCCGGATAGAACCACCGAGTAGCTGCTAGTAACTGCCAGACTCCCTAACATATAAACCTCACACAAGCAGTGTTAGCACTGTATGAAAACTCGCACTCCATCGACGTACAGTACGCCTTAGTGCATATCGCCACAGTGCGTGAATTCACATGGGCCACTGGGGTTAAGTGCCTTTCGCAAAGACACAACACAGTTACCTCAGTCGGGGATGGAAAAGTGGACCTTTCGGTTTGAGGTCCAATGCTGTAACCATTAAGCCACCTTTCTCCCACGGAAGTACAAATGCATAACGGTTATTTAGTATCATCTCATGAGCAACAGCCACAGCTACGCGGTTTTAAAGCTGGAAGCAGCTGCGGCCGTGTATTCAGACTGCTGTTATGAAATCTATAGATTTGGATTGAAAGTCTGAAATACAGTAAAAAAGATAACAAATACTTACATTATATACATTATACATGGAGCCTATTCCAGCAACTAAGGATATCGTTGGAAGTTCTAAATTATCTTGTATGGTAAGTCATCTCGTTTCTTGGCAACATTCCACAATGTTCTAGGTTTTCATGTCATACGAAATAAATATCATCATTTTCCCATGCCCTTTTATTGGTTTTCCCACCATTGAATCCAGTTGCAAGTACAATTGCATCTAGAGGACAAAACGTGTCCCTATTACAATGGTTTGGCTTAGAATGTCATGGCATAAGTGTTTTGTAGATTTCCTCCACGATTCACTTTTCTAACAATTTTATAACACAGCAAAAGTTAACTTTTTTATTATTACACTTATTTAAATAAGCAAATGAACAAATCTATCGGCCGGAATCACAGATTGTCACATCATCAACATGGAGGACATAGTACTTTTGAAGGGCTAATTTTCTCTCCTCATTTTGGACTCATTTCACATTTAACATCAAGATAAATGTCAGAGCTAGTCAATTTTAAAACAATTTTGTATCTCACCAAAAATTAAATTCATCTATTTACCGATAAACTTGTTCATATACACGAATGTACAAACATTCGGTATGGTATTTGTAAACATAATAGTTATTGAAAATACTATTCAGGGTTTGGCAATAGAGTCTTTGTGCCCAGATCTTCTACACAACAGAGAAAAACATCGCAATCTTCAACATAACATGTGGTTCCATAAGTAGTCTATTTACAACTGGCATTCATTAAAACATGCAGAAGGTGTTGCTCCAAAATCTGAAAACAGAAAGTGGATGCGTAAAGCAATGATAATATGTGTCCACAACAAATCTCCCTTATTTTCAAATACAATTATTGGTGTCTACTTGACCAACCATGTCCCCCCCCCCCTCCCACCCCAACGCCCAGATCACTGCACTGTAAAAATAATTATTTTATTTCAACTTGACAGAAAGGGCTGAATGTTTTTTTCAATAATAAAGTCAATTTAGGAATATAAATTTTGTAAAGAAAACAACAAATAATATAGAAATAAAAAATATACATTTATTGAGGTTTAATGACACCTTTGACAATCAAGATCACCCGGTGCAGGGCTTTTAAGGACAAAGGAAGCCGGAGAAACCGGATAGAACCACCGTGCCGCGGCTAGTAACTGCCAACCTCCCTAATATATAAACCCCACACAAGTTGTGTTAGCATAGCATGAAGACTCGCGCACCATCGACGTGCAGTACGCCTTAGTGCACATCGCCACAGTGCGTGCATTCACAGGGGCAACTGGGGTTAAGTGCCTTCCCCAAAGACACAACGCAGTTACCTCTGGCGGGGATGGAACTCTGGATCTTTCGGTTTGAAGGCCAATGCTGTAAACATTGAGCCATCTTGCTGCCACTGAAGTACAAATGCACAACGGTTATTTAACATCATCCCATGAGCAATAGTCACAGCTACGTGGTTTTATAGCTGGTAGAAGCTGCGGCCGTGTATTCAGTCTGCTGTTATCAAATCTGTAGATGTGGATTGAAAGTCTGAAATACAGTAAAAATGATAACAAATACTTACATTATATACTTGGAGACTATTCCAGCAACTAAGGATATCTTTGGAAGTTCTAATTTATCTTGTGTGGTAAGTCATCTCGTTACATGGCAATATGGCACAATGTTCTAGGTTTTTATGTCATACGAAATAAATAACATAATTTCGCCATTGCCCTTATCTTGGTTTTTCCACCATTGAATCGAGTTGTAGGTAAAATTGTATCTAGAGGACAAAACCTGTCCCTATTACAATGGTTTGGCTTAGAAAGTCAAGCCATAACTCTTTTGGAGATTTCCTCCACTATTCACTTTTCTAACAATTTTATAACACAGCAAAAGTTAACCTTTTTATTATTACTCTTATTTAAATAAGCAAATGAACAAATCTATCGGCCGGAATCACAGATTGTCACATCTTCAACGTGGACGACAAAGAACTTTTGAAGGGCTTATCTTCTCACAACATACTGGACTCATTTCACATTTAACATCAAGATAAATGTCAAAGCTAGTCGGTATGGTATTTGTAAACATAATAGTTATTGGAAATACTATTCAGGGTTTGACAATAGATTCTTTGTGTACAGATCTTTTTCTACACATGTACGCCTTAATGCATATCGCCACAGTGCGTGCATTCACATGGGCCACTGGGGTTAAGTGTCTTTCCCAAAGACACAACGCAGTTACCTCGGGCGGGGATGGAAGAGTTGTCCTTTCGGTTTGAAGTCCAATGCTGTAACCATTGAGCTACCTTGCTTCCACTGAAGTACAAATGCACAATGGTTATTTAATATCAACTCATGAGCAACAGCCACAGCTACGTGGTTTTAAAGCTGGAAGCAGCTGCGGCCGGGTATTTAGTCTGCTGTTATCAAATCTATAGATTTGGATTGAAAGTCTGAAATACAGTAAAAATGATAACAAATACTTACATTTTATACATGGAGCCTATTCCTGCTACTAAGGATATCTCTGGAAGTTCTAAATTATCTTGTGTGGTTAGTCATCTCGTATCTTGGGAACAGGGCACAATGTTCTAGGTTTTCATGTCATACGAAATAAATAGCATCATTTCCCCATGGCTCGTAACCTGGTTTTTCCACCGTTGAATCCAGTTGCTGCTAAAATTGCATCTAGAAGACAAAACGTGTCCCTATTACAATGGTTTGGCTTAGAATGTCAAAATATATGTGTTTTGGATATTTCCTCC
Organism: Pictodentalium vernedei; assembly: GCA_031216915.1. Classification (NCBI taxonomy): domain Eukaryota; kingdom Metazoa; phylum Mollusca; class Scaphopoda; order Dentaliida; family Dentaliidae; genus Pictodentalium; species Pictodentalium vernedei. Next base: position 506,916,043 of record CM062297.1, on the reverse strand, counting down.
ACGATTCACTTTTCTAACAATTTTATAACACAGCAAAAGTTAACCTTTTTATTATAACACTTATTTAGATAAGCAAATGAACAAATCTACCGGCCGGAATCACAGACTGTCACATCATCAACATAGACGACATAGAACTTTCGAAGGGCTAATCTTCTCTCCTCATACTGGACTCATTTCACATTTAACATCAAGATAAATGTCAAAGCTAGTCAATTTTAAAACAATTTTGTATCACAGAAAAAATTAAATTAAACTATTTACCGATAAACTTGTTCATATACACGAATGTACAAACAGTCGGTATGGTATTTGTAAACATAATTGTTATTGGAAATACTATTCATGGTTGAAAATAGATTCTTTGTATCCAGATCTTCTTCTGCACAACAGTGATAAACTTCGCAATCTTCAACTGAACATGTGGTTGCATAGGTAGTCTATTTACAACTGGCATTCATCAAAACATGCAGAAGGTGTTGCACCAATATCTGAAAACAGAAAATGGATGTGTAAAGCAATGATAATATGTGTCCACAACAAATCTCCCTTATTTTCAAGTGCAATTATTGGAGTCTACTTGACCAACCATACCCCCAACCCCCACACACACACCCGAACACCCAGCTCACTGAACTGTAAAAATAATTATTTTTTCCCAACTTGACAGAAAGGGCTGAATGTTTTCTATCAATTATAAAGTAAATTTTGGATTATAAATTATGTTAAGAAAACAACAAATAATATAGAAGTACAATTTATAGATTTAATGAGGTTTAACGACACTTTTGTCAATGAGGATCACATCGTGCAGGTCTTTTAAGGATAAAGGAAGCCGAAGAACCCGGACTGAACCACCGAGCAGCGGCTAGTAACTGCCAGACTCCCTAACATATAAACCCAACATAAGCAGTGTTACAATTGCATGAAGACTCGTGCATAATCGCCGTGCAGTACGCCTTAGTGCACATCGCCACAGTGCGTGCATTCACATGGGCAACTGGGGTTATGTGCTTTTCCCAAAGACACAACACAATTATCTCTCGCGGGGATGGAACTCTGGATCTTTCGGTTTGAAGTCCAATGCTGTAACCATTGAGCCACCTTGCTCCCACTGAAGTGCAAATGCACAACGGTTATTTAATATCATCTCATCAGAAACAGCCACAGGTACGTGGTTTTAAAGCTTGAAGCAGCTGCGGCCGTGTATTCAGTCTGCTGTTATCAAATCTTTAGATTTGGATTGAAAGTCTGAAATACAGTAAAAATGATAACAAATACTTACATTATATACTTGGAGCCTATTCCAGAAACTGAGGATGTCTTTGGAAGATCTAAATTATCTTGTATGGTTAGTCATCTCGTTTCTCAGACACATGGCACAATGTTCTAGGTTTTCATGTCATACGAAATAAATAACATCATTTCCCCACTGCCCTTATCTTGGTTTTTTCACCATTGAATCCAGTTGCAGGTAAAATTGCATCTAGAGGACAAGACGTGTCCCTATTACAATGGTTTGGCTTAGAATATCAAGACATATGTGTTATGGAAATTTCCTCCACGATTCACTTTTCTAACAATATTATAACAGAGCAAAAGTTAACCTTTTTCTTTTTACACTTATTAAGTTAAGCAAATGAACAAATCTATAGGCCGGAATCACAGATTTTCACATCATCAACATGGACGACATAGAACTTTTGAAGGGCTAATTTTCTATCCTCATACTGGACTCTTTTCACATTTAACTTCAAGATAAATGTCAAAGCTAGTCAATTTTAAAACAACTTTGTTTCACAGCAAAAATTAAATTAACCTATTTACCGACAAACGTGTTCATATACACGAATGTACAAACAGTCAGTATGGGTATTTGTAAACGTAATTGTTATTAATACAATTCATGGTTGGCAAAAGATTCTTTGTATCGAGATCTTCTTCTACACAACAGTGGTAAAGTTCGGAATCTTCAACAGACCATGTGGTTGCATAAGTAGTCTATTTGCAACTGGCATTCATCAAAACATGTAGAAGGTGTTGTACCGAAATCTGAAAACAGAAAGTGGATGAGTAAAGCAATGATAATATGTGTCCACAACAAATCTCCCTTATTTTCAAATACAATTATAGGAGTCTGCTTGACAAAGCATCCCACCCACCACCCTCCAACCCCCAGCCTACTGAACTCTAAAAATAATTATTTTATATCAACTTGACAGAAAGGGCTGAATGTTTTTTTTCAATTATAAAGTCAATTTTGGAATATAAATTATGTTAAGAAAACAGCAAATAATATAGAAGGACAAATTATACATTAAATTAGGTTTAACGACACCTTTGGCAATCAGGATCACCTCGTGCAGTACTTTTAAGGATAAGGGAAGCCGGAAAACCCGGATAGAACCACCGAGCAGCGACAAGTAACCGCCAGACTATCCAACATATCAACCCCACACAAACAGTGTTAGCATTGCATGAAGACTCGCGCACCATCGACGTGCAGTACGCCTTAGTGCACATCGCCACAGTGCGTGCATTCACATGGACAGCTGGGGTTAAGTGCCTTTCCCAAAGACACAACGCAGTTACGTCTGGCGGGAATGGAACACTGGACCTTTCGGTTTGAAGTCCAATGCTGTAACCATTGAGCCACCTTGCGCCCACTGAAGTACAAATGCAGAACGGTTATTTAATATCATCTCATGAGCAACAGCGACAGCTACGTGGTTTTAAAGCTGGAAGCAGCTGCGGCCGTGCATTCAGTCTGCTATTTTCAAATCTATAGATTTGGATTGAAAGTCTGAAATACAGTAAAAATGATAACAAATACTTACATTATATACATGGAGCCTATTCCAGCAACTAAGGATATCTTTGAAAGTTCTAAATTATCTTGTATGGTTAGTCATCTCGCATCTTGTATGGTTAGTCATCTCGTTTCTTGGCAACATGGCACAATGTTCTAGGTTGTCATGTCATACGAAATAAATATCATCATTTCCCCATTGCCCTTATCTTGGTTTTTCCACCATTGAATCCAGTTAGAGGTAACATTGCATCTAGAGGACAAAACGTGTCCCTATTACATTGGTTTGGCTTAGAATGTCATGACATAAGTGTTTTGGAGATTTCCTCCACGATTCACTTTTCTAACAATTTTATAACACAGCAAAAGTTAACGTTTTTATTATTACACTTATTTAGATAAGCAAATGAACAAATCTATCGGCCGGAATCACAGATTGTCACATCATCAACATGGACGACATAGAACTTTTGAAGGGCTAATGTTCTCTCCTCAATCTGGACTCATTTCACATTTAACATCAAGATAAATGTCAAAGCTAGTAAATTTTAAAACAATTTTGTATCACAGCAAAAATTAAATTAACCTTTTTACCGAAAAACTTGTTCATATACACGAATGTACAAACAGTCGGTATGGTATTTGTAAACATAATAGTTATTGGAAATACTTACATTATATACTTGGAGCCTATTCCAGCAAATAAGGATATATTTGGAAGATCTAAATTATCTTGTATGATTAGTCATCTCGTTTCTTGGCAATATAGCACAATGTTCTAGGTTTTTATGTCATACGAAATAAATAACATCATTTCCCCATTGCCCTTATCTTGGTTTTTCCACCATTGAATTCAGTTGCAGGTAAAATTGTATCTAGAGGACACAACGTGTGCCTATTACAATGGTTTGGCTTAAAAAGTCAAGACATAAGTGTTTTGGAGATTTCCTTCACTATTCACTTTTCTAACCATTTTATAACACAGCAAAAGTTAACCTTTTCGTTATTACACTTATTTAAATAAGCAAATGAACAATTCTATCGGCCGGAATCACAGATTGTCACATCATCGACATGGACGACATAGAACTTTTGAAAGGCTAATCTTCTCTCTTCATACTGGACTCATTTCACTTTTAACATCAAGATAGATGTCAAAGCTTGTCAATTTTAAAACAAATTTGTATCACAGCAAAAATTAAATTAACCTATTTGCCGATAAAATTGTTCATATACACGAATGAACAAACAGTCGGTATGGTATTTGTAAACATAATAGTTATTGGAAATACTATTCACGGTTGGCAATAGATTCTTTGTCCATATCATCTTCTACACAACAGTGGTAAACTTCGCTATCATGAACAGAACATGTGGTTGCATAAGTAGGCTATTTACAACTGGCATTCATCAAAACATGCAGATGGTGTTGCACCGAAATCTGAAAACAGAAAGTGGATGTGTAAAGGAATGATATGTGTCCACAACAAATCTCCCTTATTTTCAAATACAATTATTGGAGTCTACTTGACCAATCATACCCCCCCCCCCCCCCACCCCTACCCCAACGCCCAGCTCACTGAACTTTAAAAATAATTATTTTATTTCAACTTGACAGAAAGGGCTGAATGTTTTTTTCAATTATAAAGACGATTTTGGAATATAAATTATGCTAGGAAAACAACAAATCATATAGAAGTACAATTTATACATTTAATGAGGTTTAACGACACGTTTGGCAATGAGGCTCACATAGTGCAGGACTTTTAAGGATAAAGGGAGCCGGAGAACCCGCGTAGAACCACCCAGATTTCCTCCACTATTCACTTTTCTAACAATTTTATAACACAGCAAAAGTCAACCTTTTTATTATTACACTTATTTGAAGATGCAAATGGACAAATCTATCGGCCGGAATCACAGATTTTCACATCATCAACATGGACCGCATAGAACTTTTGAAGGGCTAATCTTCTCTCCTAATACTGGACTCATTTCACATTTAAGATCAAGATAAATATCAAAGCTAGTCAATCTTTAAGCAATTTTGTATCAGATTGTCACATCATCAACATGGACGACATAGAATTTTTGAAGGCCTAATCTTCTCTCCTCATACTGCACATTCCCCACGGAAGGGGAATAACTCTCACCAGACATGGTCGAATCGGGAAACCCCGAAACGACAGCGGTCCCCACCCCCGCTGGTGCGGGAGGAGCATCACATCCCCCACGGAGGGGGAGCAATTCTCATCAGACGTGGTCGAATCGGGCGACCCGAAACGATAGCGTTCACCACCCCCCGCGGGACGGGAGGAGCTGTACATCCCCCACGGAGGGGGTCAAACTCACACCAGACGTGGTCGAGTCGGGGGGCCCCGAAACGACAGTGTCCCCCCTCCCCCGCGGGGGCGGGAGGAGCTGCACACCCCCCACGGAGGGGGTAAACTCACATCAAACGTGGTCGAGTCGGGAGGCTCCCGAAACGACAGCATTTCACACCACCCGCGGGTGCGGACGAAACGGACACGAGAACGCACCAATGGCGATGGCAAAAGGAATTGCCCTAAAGGAACAGAACTGGAAAGAACAGAGGAGAGAGCAGTAGAAGAAAAAGGTGAACTCAACAGAAACAGAAAGCAGAAGAACACCCTCAACTACGAGAGAAGGTGGTAGAACCCAGACGGCCGACACCTACTCCAATAACAAATTTTTATCAACCGAAAAATTCATTGTCGAATCGCGATGACACGATGTCGCAAACAAAACATTCGCGAAAACGGAATAGTAAATAATAAACAATGAAAATGTGGGTGAAAATATAAACGAGAATATATAAAACACAGTCCTGTTATTATACGATCTTCAGATCCATAATTCCAGTCACAGGAAAACCATTATCGACGAGTTGAAAAATCACTGCTGCATAATGCATATGGCGGAAACACATCCTGCTCGTGCCTCGGATAGAAAAAGAATGGCGAATTGACCCATTGCGCACTGTTACGGAAGTCGAGGATTTGTACTATGGAAGAGCGTCCCATACTGGGTGTGCGTCGATGGCGCTCGGCCCAGTTTGGGCTTATTTTTTCGTGGTGTTTTTACACCACTTATCTTTCCCAAATCTTGGGAAAGATTAAAATAGAGAGTATTTTATCCGAGTTAGGTTCTTCCACTGTAGTGCAAGCCTGTAGTAAACAATTGAGGTAGGTTGATAAGAAACAACAAATAATATAGAAGTACAATTTTTATATTTAATGAGGTTTAACGACACTTTTGGCAATGAGGATCACATCGTGCACGACCTTTAAGGATAAAGGAAGCCGGAGAATCCGGATAGAACCACCGAGCAGCGGCTAGTAACTGCCAGACACCCTAACATGTAAACCCCACACAAGCAGTGTTAGGAGTTTATGAAGACTCGTGCACCATCGAGGTGCAGGACGCCTTAGTGCATACCGCCACAGTGCGTGCATTCACACGGGCCACTGGAGTTAAGTTCCTTTACCAGCGACACAACGCAGTTATGGGGGATGGAACGGACGACCTTTCGGTTTGAAGTCCAATGCTGTAACCATTGAGCCACCTTGCTCCCACTAAAGTACAAATGCACAACAGTTATTTAAAATCATCTCATGAGCAACAGTCACAGCTACGTAGTTTTAAAGCTGGAAGCAGCTGCGGCCGTGTATTCAGTCTGCTGTTGTCAAATCTATAGATTTGGATTGAAAGTCTGAAATACAGTAAAAATGATAACAAATACTTACATTATATACATGAGCCTATTCCAGCAAAAAAGGATATCTTTGGAAGTTCTAAATTGTCTTGTATGGTTAGTCATCTCGTTTCTTGGCAATATGGCACAATGTTCTCGGTTTTCATGTCATACGAAATAAATAACATCATTTCCCCATTGCCTTTATCTTGGTTTTCCACCATTGAATCCAGTTGCAGCTAAAATTGCATCTAGAGGACAAAACGTTTCCCTATTGCAATGGTTTGGCTTCGAATGTCAAGACATAAGTGTTTTGGAGATTTCCTCCACGATTCACTTTTCTTACAATTTTATAACACAGCAAAAGTCAACTTTTTTATCATTACACTTATTTGAATATGCAAATGGACACATCTATTGGCCGGAATCACAGATTTTCACATCATCAACATGGACGACATAGAACTTTTGAAGGGCTAATCTTCTCTCCTAATACTGGACTCATTTCACATTTAACATCAAGATAAATGTCAAAGCTAGTCAATTTTAAAACAATTTTGTAACACGGCAAAAATTAAATTAACCTATTTACGGATAAACTTGTTCATATACACAAATGTACAAACAGTCGGTTTAGCATTTGTAAACATAATAGTTATTTGAAATACTATTCATGGTTAGCAATAGATTCTGTGTATCCAGATCTTCTTCCCCACAACAGTGGTAAACTTAGCAATCTTCAACAGAACATGTGGTTGCATAAGTAGTCTATTTACAACTGGCATTCATCAAAACATGCAGAAGGTGTTGCACCAAAATCTTAAAAAAGAAAGTGGATGTGTAAAGCAAATATGATATGAATCCACAACAAATCTCCCTTATTTTCAAATACAATTATTGGAGTCTACTTGACCAGCCATACCCAACCCCAACGCCCAACTCACTGAACTGTAAAAGTTAAAAAATTTATAGTAATTTATATATTTTTTATACTTACCAATGACCCAGACATAGCTGGTGCTAACTCTTAAAAATCTAGGGCCAAACACAAATTTTGCCCCCCAATCCCCAAAATTTGCATCTAAAACCAAAGAAATCATGTCCTAAATAGTCCTCCATACTTTCCGTCCACTGTCCATGCGCAGTGTCAAGGAGGTCTCGAAATTGGCGCCAATAATCATTCTTACAAGCAGTGCCTGGTCAGCGCTATGTACTCAGCGGGGAGGTATGAGTTCCCAACTTCTGGGAGGGCCATCCCCGTCTGGGTCATTGGTAAGTATAAAAAATATATAAATTACTATAAATTTTTTAACATTTTTATACTGTACCAATGGCCCAGACATAGCTGAATAGTAAAAAGGCTGGAGAGCCTAGGACATAGAGGAAAATCCAATAAGCTCAACTATATAAAATAGAGTCATCCCCTCGAGGAAAAAAGGAGTATTAGGCTTTACATGTATCTTTCTTATTTTATGATAAATTAGAAAGACACAACACCCTCCATAATTGAGCATAATAACATTCATGTTCTCTATTAACATCCAATATAACCCTTTATACTAATTATTTTTAAAGTAAGCCAATAAATAAAGTTAGTCCAGAGAATTGAGACTCTTTATACTCTTTTAAAAGTGTCCGAGGATTGTATATTAACGCCCGTTTGACACGTGACATATACAAATGCTTCACACCGAGCTACACTTTAAAAATATGACATGAATGAATTTTAAACATTAGCTTTACACTTTAAAACCATCCCGGTAACGACTCGGAATTACTGACTCCGGAGGAGGTATCCCCTTGCTTTTCACTATAAAGCAGGTGACCTAAGGGAACACCCTCCCCCCTTCCCCTTGCCCTGGGTCAAATAGCCCAGAGCGAAGAGGGCAGCAGGACGGAATCACTGCCGGAACAGAAAGCCTGCATAACTATAGTTGCAACTGTTGTGTGGACGACATTCTGAGCAACAGATAACGGACCTAAACAATTCAGGTCTCCAGAAATGGACTCAATATTTCTGAGATAAACATTCGTGAATGTGAATGGCTGAGACCAATATGCAGCCTTCATTAAATCTGTAATAGCAACACTATTTGCGTAAGCCCAAGATGTAGAAAGAGCTCTTACTTCACGAGCCGAAATCTTAAGCACAGACTGCTGAGTTGAAGATAGATTATCATAAGCAGTACGGATAGTTAATTGAATCCATCTGGCAATAGAATGGACCGTAATGTCCTTTCTATTAGGCATCAGAGACAGAAAGAAGCGTTTTCGTCCCTTTCTGATAAACTGAGATCTTTGTTTATAAATACGTAAAACTCTAACCGGACAGAGTAAAGGCCTATGCCCGTCTGAAGACGGTAGGGCCTTAATAACAATACGTTCCGGATATTTATTAGGAGCCTGATTCTTAGCCAAAAATCCAACATTAGTAGTAAAGGTAATAGTGTTCCCGACACTACGATAGTGAGAATCGTCCACCGATAGTGCATGAAGCTCACTGACTCTTCTAGCAGAAGAGAAAGCTAAGAGAAATGCTGTCTTATAAGACAAGAATTTGAAATCTACTGTCTCAAGAGGCTCAAATGGCTTTTCTTTTAGTTTAAGAAGAACCCAAGCTAAATTGCATTTAGGAATTAATCTAAGAGTTCTAGGTCTATTTATCGAGAAGTTTCTAACTAATTTAGATAAAGAGACATTAGATCCAATTTGTAAACTATCATGGTGTGCATAGGTATCAGATAACATAGACCTATAACCTTAATAGTAACAGGCGGCAGTTTGATCTCGTCAAACAAGTATACTAGAAAGTTTGCAATGTCTGGTATGGAGGGATCAAAAATATCAACAGAATGATCCCTACACAAACGACGAAAGACCTTTCACTTAGCCGCATAGTTTAGCGAAGAGGAGGTCCTCCTACAGTTAGAAATCGCGTCCACTGCTCGTCCTGTAAAATGCTTGCCGTGCAAGAAGGACCGCACAACGGGAAAACGTAAAGGTTGAGACCTTGCGGGTTGTGATGAAGTTGACGCGATTTCCCCTGCGAAAGCAGATCGTCTCGTGGAAGAAGTTTTCGCGGTAAGTCCCACAGCAGACACCTGAGTAGATTTATCCACGGTCTCTGTGGAGACAGAGATGCTACCAACAGAATTTTGCATTGTGATTGTTTTATCTTTAGCAATATTTGCTGAATCAACGGCGCTGTAGGATACGCATATCCTATCATTCCGTCCCACGAGATCGATAGAGCATCTACTGCATATGCTCGGGGATCCGGACATGGAGACACATACGTCTGCAACTGATTGTTGAGTTGTGTCGCAAATAAGTCTATCATCGACCGCTCCCATTTGTAGCAAATCTGATTGAATACCTGTTTGTTGAGAGTCCATTCTGACGGCAACTAGCGACCCTTCCGTGAAAGGGAGTCTGCTAATACATTCAGACGACCCGGAATATGACGGACCGAAAGCAGAACTTGGTGTTCTAGAACAAACAGAAGGATTCTTTCCGTTAAATTGAATAACGGAACGGAATGAGGGCCTCCCTGGTTCCGAATATACGCTACTACTGTCGTATTGTCGGACAAGGTTTGGACATGTGCTTTCTGAATAATGTTCATCCAATGACGTAGTGCAAGCCAAATTGACATCATTTCCTTGATGTTTATGTGCTTGCCTAGAAACTGCGGATCCCAAAGACCCTGGCACTTCGAATCCGTTGGGATCAATGTTGCACCCCAACCTGTTTGACTGGCATCCGTCATAATCGTAAAACTCGGATCCGGCAACTGCAGTGGGACTCCCTGAGTCAACCACTGAATGTTTGCCCAAGTCTGAATCCCTTGTTTCACTTGATTTGACAAGAGAACGTCTATATCGAGCGAATGAATCTTTACAATCCAATTCCGTGTCAAGAAAATTTGGAGAGGACGAGTGCGTAACCGCCCCATCGGAATGAGATCCGCAGCGGCTCCGCACAGACCTATCAGTCTCATGAACTCTCTCGCTGTGACGTTGTCTGAGTGAAGACAATAGCGAGCGTAACAACTGATTAATTTCGCTCTGGTTAACGGCAGACGAACGAGATTGTTGTGCGTCTCGAAGCTCATTCCCAGATGAGTGAATGACTTGGACGGCACCAGATGCGACTTCTCCTCGTTTATTATAAAACCGAGACGTCGGAGTAATAGAAGCAGATTCTGCACATCGTTCTGAAGCGTTAACTCGTTGGTGTACCTCTGAAGAATGTCGTCCAGGTAGGCCGACGTTACCGCAGACGAATGAGCTCGGAAATGTATCATTACCGAGTTCATTATTCGAGTGAAAGCCCAGGGCGCTAGGTTCAAATCGAAGCACATCGCTCGGAACTGATATACAACTCCTAGGACTGCGAAGCGTAGATACTTTCTGAATGTCGGATGTACCATGACGTGAAAGTACGCATCTTTGACATCTATGCTTGTAGCATAGTCGTTCACTCGAATACTCGCTCTGACTGATCGAATTGTTTCCATATAGAACTTCGGAGCGATGAACAGCTTGTTTATCCAGCTCAGATCTATGACTGGACGGAACGAGCCGTCTGGTTTCGGAACCAGAAACAGATGGCTGTAGAAACCCGGTGATTCCTGGTTTTCTACGACCTCTACCGCGTTCTTCGTCAGCAGAGACTGTACTTCTGATAAAAGAGCATCTCTTTTCTGCGGATTTGGTGGAAGCTGAGTCCATTTTGGACTTCGAGTTAATGTAGGCTTTCGTTTGAAGGATATTCTTAGTCCTTCCGAAATTACCCCTCGAACCCAGGGGTCGTCCGTAATCGACGCTCACTCGTTTATAAAACTCGATAATATTCCGCCAACCGGAACACGATAGAGGTTCAAACCATCACCTCCTGGACCTGCGAGGCTTGAGGAAGGAGAAACTACGTCCTCCACGACCCGCACCTCGCCCCGTCGACCTAGGGACGTCTGACCGGTTATCTCGGCCAGAATAACGTCCCGTACGTGAGTCTCTGCCTTGACGGTCTCTAGAATAAGACCTAGAGGACGTATAAGAACCTCTATAGGAACTTCTCTTGGGCGTACTTGTCCCAGAAGTGCCTGTCTTACTCTTTTCTGCTGTATCCGACTTTTTGGAAGCGGATTTGAATAGCAGAGAATACGAAGCTTTCTTAGTTATCTTATCATAGATTGCTGAAAGCTTGCCGTCGAAGAGAAGCTCTCCGGAGACCGAAGCGACTCTGAGAGAGTTCTTCACCTTACTATCCACGCGCGTGGGTGTAGCTAGGGCTGCGTCACGTCTAAGCAGCTCCAGGTTTGCCACTGAAAGGGCGGAGTTATACGTGGAATAAGCTACTGCCCTTGAAAGAAGTCTTAATGAGGAATGTATATCCTGGAATTCTTTCCCTTGAAGACGTAATGATAACGTCTTAGTAAGGTGGTCTGCGTATGATAAAGCGTCTAAGCTAACTCTGTTAGACATTATTGTCGTTTCCAACGTCGTGGTTGGAATTGACATAGACGACGGTATAGACAATTCCAAGTCTTCAGCCTCGTCGTCTAGACGCAGAGGAACTCTCGGTATGCCCTGTCCTGCCGTTTCGAATTTATTCCTTGAATTGATGAAAGGCAGATTTAGAGCATTTGCGGACAAGAAACCAGACTTGCCTGTTTTGGTAGCAAGCTTATAAATAGCGTCGTCCAATAATTCGAATGTTCGCTATCAGTCTCTTATCCGGCATCGCAGCATTCTGGTCCGACGGAACAACTTGTGGAAGATAACGCCGGATGAAATCTACGGCAGCTTTATGTTGTTCCGAAAGGGATAGCTCCAGATCTTCCGAATCCCTTTCGCCATCCTGTCGGACCCCATGAAGTTCTCGGTCGTCCGTTCCTGATGCTTCAGCGGAGCGTACCGACCCAGCGTCGTCGGATAATTCCTGATCCGACAGAGATTCTGTCGTTTGCTGGGATGCTGCGATAAGTTGTGGTATTTGTGATAGCACGTCCGTCACTGAGGCCTGTGGAGTAGCGGTCTTACGTTGCTTTGCTGCTGGAAGCTCCGTGTACGTTGACTCCTGCATACCTCTCTTATGCGAACGTCCGGAGTCTACAGGCCTCGTGTCCCTGGCTACCGGATGGCGTGACCTGGTCGCCATAGAATCCCTGATTGGCGAAGCTGGCTGGATATCCGTGGTCACGTAGCCAAGGTGCGGTCGTGTGCGCTGCCGTGAGGATGAGGAAGCCTTATCGACAGTCTCTCCGGACGGTCTATATAACGGAGCGTCCCGAGCGGCGGACGTATGCTCCGAATGCGAAACGTTTTGTACCACAACATCTGGTCCCAGATGTTGTTGTACGAGAGAGGGACCTCTCTCGCTCGCAGCTCGGATGGACCTGGACGTGCTAGGAACCGGACTAATAGGCTTCCTCCGTTCTCTCCTCTGATCCGTCGTCACTGGGTGTGCACTTTGTCTATTTATAGTGCTCGCATCACCCATATCTCCTTCCTGGACGCAACGGACGAACCCGGCTGCCGAACCATTCGATGAATGGACGCTACACGGGGCGAGCTAGCGGACGTCAACGCCGTCGATCCTACTAGGGACCTCTTAGGCAATTGACGTATTTCCATGAGCACTTTTGCCGCTAGCTCTTCATTTAACTGTGACGACGGAGGCACACTTTTGGAAGACATCACGGAAACATCACCCTGTTTTTGTTCCTCTGAAATAGAGATTGATAAACTAGAGTGATCCTGCGGAGAAAGGACAGGCATGGACTTTTCCCCGCTAGCAACATACCGTGACACACGCTTCCAGTGTTTGTCATCCCAATTGACACATACTGAACAGGAGTTAGTGCGCGTACACTGACTACAATTAATACAATGATTATGAAAGTCAGAGGAAGATTTCCTCTTATTACAATTTGAACAATATCCTTTCATTGTGAAAAGAATACAAGAAGTCCTAGTACTCGCACCAACCCCTGAGAACAAAGATATATAATAACATGATCCATTAACATAGAATAAATAATTGAAATCAAAAAAAATGTTTGAAAAAATATTTTTCCAGAAAAGCCCAAGTTTCTGAAAAGTAACGTTGAGCCCCAATGGATCCCAAGAACACTGAGTGTGGACAAAAATTTTCAAAATATTTTAAAAAATTAATGCAACACTTACGTATAATAATAATGTATCTTGTTATGATTAAGCTAATGCAAAGACAAGAAATCCCCCTCCACAGAGACTGTTGTCAATGTAAACAAGAAGTGTATAAACACCAGAAACATGACTCCAGGCACTGATAACCATGGCCCGAAATCAGTTAACAATAACACACTATCTGATGCAAAACAGAGACTTCCAGGGAAGATACTGCAGGACATCAGATGGTAGGTGCAGAACACTACGCCTAAACACCAATGGGTCAGGACGTAAACATGGGGAAAAGAACAGAATTCATTCTGTTACCCAGCTAAAACTCCCAAGAAATTTTAGTAATAATATTACAGAAAATATGCCAAAAGCATGGGAGAATAGCAAGGGGGGACTTAAAGGAAATGGAGAGAGGAGACACTGAACAAGCAGTGTAACTTTATAGCAAGAATGACAACAACAGGCCCATGCCTCGAAATTAGGCAACTTATCAAAATTTCATAAAAAAATTTTCAGTTACAGCCCTGATTATTTCCTGCCACTCATATTTCCTCTCCTTCTTCTATTTCCTCTTTAGATCCACCATTTCTCTAATATTTATGTGTCTGGCATCATTTAAACTGAGATTTACAAGCACAAAGATCAGTCAGATGTGAACTGATGAAGGGCCAAACAAAGAATGATTATTGGCGCCAATTACGAGACCTCCTTGACACTGCGCATGCGCAGTGGAGAGAAAGTATGGAGGACCATTTAGGACATGATTTCTTTGGTTTTAGATGCAAATTTGGGGGATTGGGGGGCAAAATTTGTGTTTGGCCCTAGATTTTTAAGAGTTAGCACCAGCTATGTCTGGGTCATTGGTACAGTATAAAAATAGTATTTTATTTTTATTTCAACTTGACAGAAAGGGCAGAATGTATTTTTTTCAATTATAAAGTCAATTTAGGAATATAAATTATGTTAAGAAAACAACAAATAATATAGAAGTACAATTTATACATTTAATGAGGTTAAACGACACTTTTGGCAATGAGGATCACATCGTGCAGGACTTTAAACGATAAAGGAAGCCGGAGAACCCGGATAGAACCACCGATCAGCGGCTAGTAACCGCCAGACTCCCTTACATATAAACCCCACACAAGCAGTGTTAGCATTGTATGAAGACTCGTGCACCATCGACGTGCAGTACGCCTTAGAGCATATCGCCACAGAGCGTGCATTCACATGGGCCACTGGGGTAAAGTGCCTTTCCCAAAGACACAACACAGTTACCTCTGGCGGGGATGGAACAGGGGACCTTTCGGTTTGAAGTCCAATGCTGTAAACATTGAGCCACCTTGCTCGCACTGATGTACAAATGCAAAACGGTTATTTAATATCATCTCCTGAGCAACAGCCGCAGCTACGTGGTTTTAAAGCTGGAAGCAGCTGCGGTCGTGTCTTCAGTCTGCTGTTATCAAATCTATAGATTTGGATGTAAAGTCTGAAATACAGTAAAAATGATAACAAATACTTACATTATATATTTGGAGCCTATTCCAGCAACTAAGGATATCGTTCGAAGATCTAAATTATCTTGTATGGTTGGTCATCTCGTTTCTTGGCAATATGGCACAATGTTCTACGTTTTTATGTCATACGAAATAAATAACATCATATCCCCATTGCCCTTATCTTGGTTTTTCCACCATTTAATCCAGTTGCAGGTAAAATTGTATCTAGAGGACAAAACGTGTCCCTATTGCAATGGTTTGGCTTAGAAAGTCAAGACATAAGTGTTTTGGGGATTTCCTCCATTATTCACTTTTATTACGATTTTATAACACAGCAAAAGTTAACCTCTTTATTATTACACTTTTTTAAATAAGCAAATGAACAAATATATCGGCCGGAATCACAGATTGTCACATCATCAACATGGACGACATAGACATTTTGAAGGGCTAATCTTCTCTCTTCCTACTGGACTCATTTCACGTTTAACATCAACTTAAATGTCAAAGCTAGTCAATTTTAAAACAATTTTGTATGACAGCAAAAATTAAATTAACCTATTTACCGATAAACTTGTTCATATACAGGAATGTACAAACAGTCGGTATGGTATTTGTAAACATAATAGTTATTGGAAATACTATTCAGTGTTTGGCAATAGAGTCTTTGTGTCAAGATCTTTTTCTACACAACAGAGGAAAACTTCGCAATCTTCAACAGAACATGTGGTTGCATAAGTAGTATATTTACAACTGGCATTTTCCCATTGCCCTTATTTTGGTTTTTCCACCATTGAATCCAGTTGCATGTAAAATTGTATCCAGAGGACAAAACTTGTCCCTTTTACAATGGTTTGACCTATAATGTCAAGACATAAGTGTTTTGGAGATTTCCTCCACGATTCACTTTTCTAACAATTTTATAACCCAGCAAAAGTTAACCTTTTTATTATTACACTTATTTAGATAAGCAAATGAACAAATCTATCGGCCGGAATCACAGATTGTCACATCATAAACATGGACGACATAGAACTTTTGAAGGGCTAATCTTCTCTCCTCATACTGGTCTCATTTCATATTTAACGTGAACATAAATGTCCAAGCTACTCAATTTTAAAACAATTTTGTAACACAGCAAAAATTAAATTAACCTATTTACCGATAAACTAGCTCATATACACGAATGTATAAACAGTCGGTATGGTATTTGTAAACCAATAGTTATTGGAAATACTATTTATGGTTGGCAACAGATTGTTTGTATCCAGATCTTCTTCTACACAACAGTGGAAAACTTCGCAATCTTCAACAGAACATGTGGTTGCATAAGTAGTCTATTTACAACTGGCATTCATTAAAACATTCAGAAGGTGTTGCACCGAAATCTGAAAACAGAAAGTGGATGTGTAAAGCAATGATAAGATGTGTCCACAACAAATCTTCCTTATTTTCAAATGCAATTATAGGAGTCTACTTGACAAAGCATACCCTCCCCCCACCCCCAACCCCCAGCTCACTGAACTGTAAAAATAAATATTTTATTTCAACTTGACAGAATGGGCTGAATGTTCTTTTTTCAATTATAAAGTCAACATTGGAAAATAAATTATGTTAAGAAAACAACAAATAATATATAAGTACAAATTATACATTTAATGAGGTTTAACGACACCTTTGGCAATCAGGATCACCTCGTGCAGGACTTTTTTAGGATAAAGGAAGCCGTAGAACCCGGATTGAACAACCGAACAGCGGCTAGTAACTGCCAGACTCCCTAACATATAAACCCCACACAAGCCGTGTTAGCATTGCATGAAGCCTCGTGCACCATCGACGTGCAGACCGCCTTAGTGCACATCGCCACAGTGCGTGCATTCACACGGGCAACTGGGGATAACTGCCTTTCCGAATGACACAACGCCGATACCTCTGGCGGGGATGGAACACTGGATCTTTCTGTTTAAAATCTAATGCTGTAGCCATTGAGCCACCTTGCTCCCACAGAAGTACAAATGCACAACGGTTATTTAATATCATCTCATGAGCAACAGCCAAAGCTACGTGGTTTTAAAGCTGGAAGCAGCTGCGGCCGGGCGTTCAGTCTGCTGTTATCAAATCTATTGATTTGGATTGAAAGTCTGAAATACAGTAAAAATGATAACAAATACTTACATTATATACTTGGAGCCTATTCTAGAAACTAAGGTTATCTTTGGAAGATCTCAATTATCTTGTATGGTTAGTCATCTCGTTTCTTGGCAGTATGGCACAATGTTCTAGGTTTTTATGTCATACGAAATAAATAACATCATTTCCCCACAGCCCTTATCTTGGTTTTTCCACCATTCAATCCAGTTGCAGGAAAAATTGTGTCTTGAGGACAAAACGTGTCCCTATTACAATGGCTTGACTTCGAAAGTCCAGACACAAGTGTTTTGGAGATTTCCTCCACTATTCACTTTTGTGTAACAATTTTATACCAAGGAAAAGTTGAACTTTTCATTATTACACTTATTTAAATAAGCAAATGAACAAATCTATAGGCCGGAATCACAGATTGTCACATCATCAACATGTACGACATAGAACTTTTGAAGGGCTAATCTTCTCTCTTCATACTGGACTCATTTCACCTTTAACATCAAGATAAATGTCAAACCTAGTCAATTTTAAAACAATTTTGTATCACAGCAAAAATTAAATTAACCTATTTACCGATAAACTTGTTCATATTCACGAATGTACAAACAGTCGGTATGGCATTTGTAAACATAATAGTTATTGGAAATACTATTCATGGTTGGCAATAGATTCTGTGTATCCAGATCTTCTTCTACACAACAATGGTAAACATCGCAATCTTCAACAGAACATGTGGTTGCATATGTAGTCTATTTACAACTGGCATTCATCAAAACATGCAGAAGGTGTTGCACCGAAATCTGAAAACAGAAAGTGGATGTGTAAAGCAATGATAATATGTGTCCACAACAAATCTCCCTTATTTTCAAATACAATTATAGGAGTCTACTTGACAAAACATAGCCCCCCCCCCCAACCCCCAGCTCACTGAACTGAAAAAAATAATTATTTTATTTCAACTTGACAGAAAGGGCTGAATGTTTTTTTTTAATTATAAAGTCCATTTTGGAATATAAATTATGTCAAGAAAACAACAAGTAATATAGAAGTACAATTTATACATTTAATGAGGTTTAACGACACTTTTGGCAATGAGGATCACATCGTGCAGGACTTTTAATGATAAAGGAAGCCGGAGAATCCGGATATAACCACCGAGCATCGGCTAGTAACTGCCAGATTCCCTAACATGTAAACCCCACACGAGCAGTGTTAGCATTGTATGAAGACTCGTGCACCATCGACGTGAAGTACGCCTTAGTGCATATCGCCACAGTGCGTGCATTGACATGAGCCCCCGGGGTAAAGTGCCTTTCCCAAAGACACAACGCAGTTACTTCTGGCTGGGATAGAACATTGGACCTTTCAAGAGCAACAGCCACAGCTACGTGGTTTTAAAGCTGGAAGCAGCTGCGGTCGTGTCTTCAGTCTGCTGTTAGCAAATCTATAGATTTGGATGGAAAGTCTGAAATACAGTAAAAATGATAACAAATACTTACATTATATACTTGGAGGCTATTCCAGCAACTAAGGATATCTTTGGAAGATCTAAATTATCTTGTATGGTTAGTCATCTCATTTCTTGGCAATATGGCAGAATGTTCTATGTTTTTATGTTATACGAAATAAATAACATTATTTCCCCATTGCCCTTATCTTGGGTTTTCCACCATTGAATCCAATTGCAGGTAAAATTGTATCTAGAGGACAAAACGTGTCCCTATTACAATGGTTTGGATTAGAAAGTCAAGGCATAAGTGTTTTGGAGATTTCCTCCACTATTCACTTTTCTAACCGTGTAAATAAGCAAATGAACAAATCTATCGGCCGGAATCACAGATTGTCACATCATCAACATGGGCGACATAGAACTTTTGAAGGTGTAATCTTCTCTCTTCATACTGGACTCATTTCACGTTTAACATCAAGATGAATGTGAAAGCTAGTCAATTTTAAAACAATTTTGTATCACACCAAAAATTAAATTAACCTATTTACCGATAAACTTGTTCATACACACGAATGTACAAACAGTCGGTATGGTATTTGTAAACATAATAGTTATTGGAAATACTATTCCGGGTTTGGCAATAGAGTCTTTGTACCAAGATCTTCTTCTGCACAACAGAGGAAAACTTCGCAATCTTCAACAGAACATGTGGTTGCATAAGTAGTCTATTTACAACTGGCTTTCATCAAAACATGCAGAAGGTGTTGCACCGAAATCTGAAAACAAAAAGTGGATGCGCAAAGCAATGATAATATGTGTCCACAACAAATCTCCCTTAATTTCAAATACAATTATTGGAGTCTATTTGACAAATCATACCACCACCCCCCCCCACCCCAACGCCCAGCTCACTCAACTGTAAAAATAATTATTTTATTCCAACTTGACAGAAAGGTCAGAATGTTTTTTTTCAATTATAAAGTCAATTTTGGAATATATATTATGTTAAGAAAACAACAAATAATATAGAAGTACAATTTAAACATTTAATGAGGTTTTACGACACTTTTGGCAATGAGAATCACATTGTGCAAGACTTTTCAGGTTTATGGAAGCCGGAGAACCCGGATAGAACCACCGAGCAGCGGCTACTAACTGCCAGACTCCCTAACATATAAACCCCACACAAGCAGTGTTAGCATTCCATGAGGACTCGTGCACCATCGACGTGCAGTACGCCTTAGTGCATATCGCCACAGTGCGTGCATTCACATGGGCCACTGTGGTAAAGTGCCTTTCCCAAAGACACAACGCAGTTACAGCTGGTGGGGATAGAACAGTGGACCTTTTGGTTTGAAGACCAATGCTGTAACAATTGAACCACCCAGCTCCCACTGAAGTACAAATGCACAACGGTTATTTAATATCATTTCATGAGCAACAGCCACAGCAACGTGGTTTTTAAGCTGGATGCAGCTGCGGCCGTGTATTCTGTCTGCGGCTATCAAGTCTATAGATTTGGATTGAAAGTCTGAAATACAGTAAATATGATAACAAATACTTACATTATATACTTGGCGGCTATTCCATCAACTAAGGATATCTTTGGAAGATCTAAATTATCTTGTATGGTTATTCATCTCGTTCCTTGGCAATATGGAACAATGTTCTAGGTTTTTATGTCATACGAAATAAATAACATCATTTCCTCATAGCCCTTATCTTGGTTTTTCCACCATTCAATCCAGTTGCAGGTAAAATTGTATCTGGAGGACAAAACCTGTCCCTATTACAATGGATTGGCTTAGAAAGTCAAGACACAAGTGTTTTGGAGATTTCCTCCACTATTCACTTTTGTGTAACAATTTTATACCAAGGAAAAGTTAAACTTTTCATTATTACACTTATTTAAATAAGCAAATGAACAAATCTATAAGCCGGAATCACAGATTGTCACATCATCAACATGGACGACATAGAACTTTTGAAGGGCTAATCTTCTCTCTTCATACTGGACTCATTTCACATTTAACATCAAGATAAATGTCAAAGCTAGTCAATTTTAAAACATTTTGTATCACAGCAAAAAGTAAATTAACCTATTTACCGATAAACTTGTTCATATACACGAATGTACAAACAGTCGGTATGGTATTTGTAAACATCATAGTTATTAGAAATACCATTCAGGGTTTGGCAATAGTCTCTTTGTGCCGAGATCTTCTTCTACACACCAGAGGAAAACATCGCAATCTTCAACAGAACATGTGGTTGCAGAAGTAGTCTATTTACAACTGGCATTCATCAAAACATGCAGAAGGTGTTGCACCAAAATCTGAAAACAGAAAGTGGATGTGTAAAGCAATGATAATATGTGTCCACAACAAATCTCACTTATTTTCAAATACACTTACTGGAGTCTACTTGACCAACCGTACCCCCCCCCCCTCCACCCCCACCCCAACGCCCAGGCCACTGGACTGTAAAAATAATTATTTTATTTCAACTTGACAAAAAGGACAGAATTTTTTTTTCAATTATAAAGTCAATTTTGTAATATAAATTATGTTAAGAAAGCAACAAATAATATAGAAGTACAATTTATACATTTAATGAGGTTTAACGATACTTTTGGCAATGAGAATCACATCGTGCACGACTTTTAAGGATAATGGAAGCAGGAGAACCCAGATAGAACCACATAGGAGAGGCTAGTAACTGCCAGACTCCCTAACATATAAACCTCACACAAGCAGTGTTATCATTGTATGAACACTCGTGCACCATCGACGTGCAGTACGCCTTAGTGCATATCGCCACAGTGCGTGCATTCACATGGGCCACTGGGGTAAATTGCCTTTCCCAAAGACTCAACGTAGTTACCTCTTACGGGGATGGAAAGTGGACCTTTCGGTTTGAAGTACAATGCTGTAACCAGTAAGCTACCTTTCTCCCACTGAAGTACAAATGCACAACGGTTATTTAATATCATATCATGAGCAACAGCCCCAGCTACGCGGTTTTAAAGCTGGATGCAGCTGCGGCCCTGTATTCAGTCTGCTGTTATGTAATCTATAGAGTTGAATTGAAAGTCTGAAATACTGTAAAAATGATAACAAATACTTACATTATATACTTGGAGCCTATTACAACAACTAAGGAGATCTTAAGAAGTTCAAAATTATCTTGTATGGTTAGTCATCTCGTTTCTTGGCAACATGGCACAATGTTCTAGGTTTTCATGTCATACGAAATAAATAACATCATTTCCCCATTGCCATTATCGTGGTTTTTCCATCATTGAATCCAGATGCAGGTAAAATTGTATCGAGAGGATAAAACGTCTCCCTCTTACAATGGTTTGGCTTAGAATGTCAAGACATAAGTGTTTTGGCGATTTCCTCCACTATTCACTTTTCGAACAATTTTATGACACTGCAAAAGTTAACCTTTTTATTATTACACTTATTTAGATAAGCAAATGAACAAACCTATCGTCCGGAATCACAGACTGTCACATCATCAACATGGACGACATAGAACTTATGAAGGGCTAATCTTCTCTCCTCATACTGGACTCATTTCACATTTAACATCAAGATAAATTTCACAGCTAGTCAATTTTAAAACAATTTTGTGTCACAGCAAAAATTAAGTTAACTTATTTACCGATAAACTTGTTCGTGTACACGAATGTACAAACAGTCGGTATGGTATTTGTGAGCATAATAGTTATTGGAAATACTATGCATGGTTGGCAATAAAATCTTTGTATCCAGATCTTCTTCTACACAACAGTGGTAAACTTCGCAATCTTCAACAGAACATGTGGTTGCATAAGTAGTCTATTAACAACTGGCATTCATCAAAACATGCAGAAGGTGTTGCACCGAAATCTGAAAACAGAAAGTGGATGTGTAAAGCAATGATATGTGTTCACAAGAAATCTCCCTTATTTTCAAATACAATTATGGGAGTCTACTTGACAAAGCATATCCATCCAACCCCCTGCTCGCTGAACTGTAAAAATAATTATTTCATTTCAACTTGACAGAAAGGGTTGAATGCTTTTTTTCAATTATAAAGACAATTTTGGAATATAAATTATGTAAAGAAAACAAAAAATAATATAGAAGTACAAATTATAGATTTAATGAGGTTTAACGATACCTTTGGCAATCAGGTTCACCTCGTGCCAGACTTTTAAGGATAAAGGAAGCTTGAGAACCCGGACAGAACCACCGAACCGCGGCTAGTAACTGCCAGAGCCCCAAACATATAAACCCCACACAAGCAAGCAGTGTTAGCATTGCATGAAGCCGCGTGCACCATCGACGTGCAGTACGCATTAGTGCATATCGCCACAGTGCGTGCTTTCACATGGGCAACTGGGGTTAAGTGCCTTTCCCAAAGACACAACGCAGTTACCTCTGGCGGGGATGGAACACTGGATCTTTCGGTTTGAAGGCCAATGCTGTAACCATTGAGCCACCTTGCTCCCACTGAAGTACAAATGCACAACGGTTATTTAATATCATCTCATGAGCAACAGCCACAGCTACATGGTTTTAAAGCTGGAAGCAGCTGTTGCCGTGTATTCTGTCTGCTGTTATCAAATCTATAGTTTTCGATTGAAAGAATAAAATACAGTAAAAATGATAACAAATACTTTGATTATATATTTGGAGCCTATTCCAGGAACTAAGGATATCTTTGGAAAATCTAAATTATCTTGTATGGTTAGTCATCTCGTTTCTTGGCAATATGGCACAATGTTCTAGGTTTCTATGTCATTCGCAATAAATAACATCATTTCCCCATTGCCCTTATCTTGGCTTTTCCACCATTGAATCCAGTTGCATGTAAAATTTTATCTAGAGGCCAAATCCTGTCCCTATTACAATGGTTTGGCTTAGCATGTCAAGACATAAGTGTTTTTTTAGATTTCCTCATCGATTCACGTTTCTAACAATTTTATAACACAGCAAAAGTTAACCTTTTTAATATTACACTTATTTAGATAAGCATATGAACAAATCTATCGGCCGGGATCACAGATTGTCTCGTCACCAACATGGACGACATAGAACTTTTGAAGGGCTAATCTTCTCTCTTCATACTGGACTCATTTCACATTTAACATCAAGATAAATGTCAAAGCTAGTCAATTTTAAAACAATTTTGTATCACAACAAAGATTAAATTAACCTATTTACCGATAAACTTGTTCATATACACGAATGTACAATCAGTCGGTACGGTATTCGTAAACATAATAGTTATTGGAAATATTATTCATGGTTGGCAATAGACTCTTTGTATCCAGATTTTCTTCTACACAACAGTGGCGAGCTTCGCAATCTTCAACAGAACATGTGGTTGCATAAGTAGTCTATTTACAACTGGCATTGATCAAAACATGCAGAAGGTGTTGCACCGAAATCTGAAAACAGAAAGTGGATGTGTAAAGCAATGATAATATGTGTCCACAACAAATCTCCCTTATTTTCAAATAGAATTGTAGGAGTCTACTTGACAAAGCATACCCCCTCCCCCCTCCCAACCCCCCAGCTCACTGAACTGAAAAAAATAATTATTTTATTTCAGCTTGACAGAAAGGGATGAATGTTTTTTTTAAATTATAAAGTCAATTTTGGAATATAAATCATGTTAAGAAAACAACAAATAACATAGAAGCACAATTTTAACATTTAATGAGGTTTAACGACACTTTTGGCAATGAGGATCACATCGTGCATGACTTTTAACGATAAAGGAAGCCGGAGAATCCGGAGAATCCGGATAGAACCACTGAGCAGCGGCTAGTAACTGCCAGACTCCCTAACATGTAAACCCCACACAAGCAGTGTTAGCATTGTATGAAGACTCGTGCACCGTCGACGTGCCATACGCCTTAGTGCATATCGCCACAGAGCATGCATTCACATGGGCCAATGGGGTAAAGTGCCTTTCCCAAAGACACAACGCAGTTACTTGTGGCGGGGATAGAACAGTGGGCCTTTCATGAGCAACATCCACAGCTACATGTCTTTTAAGCTGGAAGCAGCTGTGGCCGCGTCTTTAGTCTGCTGTTATCAAATCTATAGATTTGGATGGAAAGTCTGAAATACAGTAAAAATGATAACAAATACTTACATTATATACTTGGAGCCTATTCCAGCAACTAAGGATATCGTTGGAAGATCTAAATTATCCTGTATGGTTAGACATCTCGTTTCTTGGCAATATGGCACAATGGTCTAGTTTTTTATGTCATACGAAATAAATAACATCCTTTCCCCATTGCACTTATCTTGGTTTTTCCACCATTGAATCCAGTTGCAGGTAAAATTGTACCTAGAGGACAAAACCTGTCCCTATTACAATGGTTTGGCTTGGAAAGTCAAGACATAAGTGTTTTGGAGATTTCCTCCATGATTCACTTTTCTAGAAGGGCTAATCTTCTCTCTTCATACTGGACTCATTTCACATTTAACATGAAGATAAATGTTAAAGCTAGTCAATTTTAAAACAAATTTGTATCACAGCAAAAATTAAATAAACCTATTTACCGATAAACTTGTTGATATACACGAATGTACAAACAGTCGGTATGGTATTTGTAAAGATAATAGTTATTGGAAATACTATTCATGGTTGGCAATAGATTCTTTGTATCCAGATCTTCTTCTACACAACAGTGGTAAACTTCGTAATCTTCAACAGAACATGTGGTTGCATAAGTAGTTTTTTTACAAATGGCATTCATCAAAACATGCAGAAGGTGTTGCACTGAAATCTGAAAGCAGAAAGTGGATGTGTAAAGCAATGATAATATGTGTCCACAACAAATCTCCCTTATTTTCAATTAAATTATAAGAGTCTATTTGACAAAGCATACCCACCCACAACCCCCAGCTCACTGAACTGTAAAAATAATTATTTTATTTCAACTTGTCAGAAAGGGCTGAATGTTTGTTTTTAATTATAAAGTCAATTTTGGAATATAAATTATGTTAAGAAAACAAAAAAAAGTTAAAAAATTTATAGTAATTTATATATTTTTTATACTTACCAATGACCCAGACATAGCTGGAGCTAATTCTCAAAATCTAGGGCCAAACGCAAATTTTGCCCCCCCAATCCCCAAAATTTGCATCGAAAACCGAAAAAATCATGTCCTAAATGGTCCTCCATACATTTCCTCGACTGCGCATGCGCAGTGTCAAGGAGGTCTCGAAATTGGCGCCAATTATCATTCTTACAAGCAGTGCCTGGTCAGCGCTATGTACTCAGCGGGGAGGTATGAGTTCCCAACTCCTGAGAGGGCCATCCCCGTCTGGGTCATTGGTAAGTATAAAAAATATATAAATTACTATAAATTTTTTAACATTTTTATACTGTACCAATGACCCAGACATAGCTGAATAGTAAAAAGGCTGGAGGGCCTAGGACATAGAGGAAAATCCAATAAGCTCAACTAAATAGTAAAGAGGTAACCCCTTAAGGAGAAAAGGAGTATTAGGCTTTACATGTATCTTTCTTATTTAATATTAAATTAGAAAGATACAATACCCTTAATAATTGAGCACAATAACATTCATGTTCTCTATTAACATCCAGTATAACCCTTATACTAATTATTTTTAAAGCAAGCCAATAAATAAAGTAGTCCAGAGAATTGAGACTCTTTATAGTCATTTAAAAGTGTCTGAGTATTGTATATTAAAGCCCGTTTGACACTTGACATATACAAATGCTTCACACCGAGCTACACTTTAAAAATAAGACATGAATGAATTTAAACATTAATATTACACTTTAAAACCATCCCGGAAGCGACTCAGAAATACTGACTTGGAGGAGGCATTCCCTTGCTTTTCACTATAAAGCAGGTGACCTAAGGGAACACCCGCCCCCCCCCCCCTTCCCCTTGCCCTGGGTCAAATAGCCCAGAGCGAAGAGGGCAGCCGGACGGAGTCACTGCCGGAACAGAAAGCCTGCATAACTATAGTTGCAACTGTTTAGTGGACGACATTCTGAGCAACAGATAACGGACCTAAACAATGCAGGTCTCCAGAAATGGACTCAATATTTCTGAGATAAAAATTCGTAAATGTGGATGGCTGAGACCAATAAGCAGCCTTCATTAAATCTGTAATTGCAACACTATTAGCATAAGCCCAGGAAGTAGAAAGAGCTCTTACTTCATGAGCAGAAATCTTAAGCACAGACTGCTGAGAAGAAGATAAATCTTCATAAGCAGTACGGATAGTTAACTGAATCCATCTAGCAATATAATGGACTGAAATGTCCTTTCTATTAGGCATCAAAGACAGAAAGAAACGTTTCCGTCCCTTTCTGATAAACTGAGATCTCTGTTTATAGATACGTAGTGCTCTAACAGGACAGAGTAAAGGCCTACACCCGTCTGAAGACGGAAGAGCCTTAATAACAATAGGTTCTGGATATTTATTAGGAGCCTGATTCTTAGCTAAAAAACCCACATTAGTAGTGAAGGTGATAGTGTTCCCAACACTACGATAATGAGAATCATCCACCGATAGAGCATGAAGCTCACTGACTCTTCTAGCAGAAGAGAAAGCTAAGAGAAAAGCTGTCTTATAAGATAAGAATTTGAAATCTACTGTCCCAAGAGGTTCAAATGGCTTTTCCTTCAATTTAAGGAGAACCCAAGCTAAATTCTACTTAGGAATTAATCTAAGAGTTCTGGGTCTATTTATCGAAAAGTTTCTAACCACCTTCGATAAAGAGACATTAGATCCAATTTGTAAACTATCATGATGTGCATAGGTATCAGATAACATAGATCTATAACCCTTTATAGTAACAGGCTGCAGTTTGATTTCGTCAAACAAGTATACTAGAAAGTTTGCAATGTCTGGTATAGAGGGATCGAATATATCTACAGAATGATCCCTACACCAACGACGAAAAACCTTCCACTTAGCCGCATAGTTTAGCGAAGAGGAGGTCCTCCTACAGTTAGAAATCGCGTCCACTGCTCGTCCTGTAAAGTGCTTGCCATGCAAGAAGGACCGCACAACGGAAAAACGTGAAGGTTGAGACCTTGCGGGTTGTGATGGAGTTGGCGCGATTTCCCCTGCGAAAGAAGATCCTCCCGTGGAGGAAGCTTCCGCGGTAGGTCCCACAACAGACACCTGAGTAGATTTATCCACGGTCTCTGTGGCGACAGAGATGCTACCAACAGAATCTTGCATTGAGATTGTTTTATCTTTAGCAATACTTGTTGAATTAACGGCGCTGGAAGATACGCATATCCTATCATTCCGTCCCAAGGGATCGACAGAGCGTCTACTGCAAATGCTCTTGGATCCGGACACGGAGACACATACGTCTGCAACTGATTGTTGCGATGTGTCGCAAATAAGTCTATCATTGGCCGTTCCCATTGGTAGCAAATCTGATTGAATACTTGTTTGTTGAGAGTCCACTCCGACGGCAACAAGCGACCCTTTCGTGAAAGGGAGTCTGCTAGCACATTCAGACGACCCGGTATGTGACGGACCGAAAGAAGAACGTGATGTTCTAACGCAAACAGAAGGATTCTTTCCGTTAGATTGAACAACGGAACTGAATGAGTGCCTCCCTGATTCCGTATATACGCCACTACTGTCGTATTGTCGGATAGGATTTGGACATGAGCATCGTGAATAATGTCCATCCAGTGACGTAACGCAAGCCAAATTGACATCATTTCCTTGATGTTTATGTGCTTGCACAGGAATTGCGGATCCCAAAGACCCTGGCATCTCGAATCCGTTGGGATTAATGATGCACCCCAACCTGTTTGACTGGCATCCGTCATAACGGTAAAACTCGGATCCGGCAACTGCAGCGGAACTCCTTGAATTAACCACTGAATGTTTGCCCAAGTCTGAATCTCTTGTTTCACTTGATTTGACAAGAGAACGTCTACATCGAGCGAATGAATTTTCACACTCCAATTCTGAGTCAGGAAAATTTGAAGAGGACGTGTGCGTAACCGCCCCATCGGAATGAGATCCGCGGCGGCTCCGCACAGACCTATCAGTCTCATAAATTCTCTCGCCGTGACTTTGTCTGCGTGCAGACAATAGCGAGCGTAACAACTGACTAATTTCGCTCTGGTTAACGGCAGACGAACGAGATTGTTGTGCGTCTCGAAGCTCATTCCCAGATGAGTGAATGACTTGGACGGCACCAGATCCGACTTCTCCTCGTTTACTATAAAACCGAGACGTCGGAGCAATAGAAGAAGATTCTGAACATCGTTCTGAAGCGTTAACTCGTTGCCGTACCTCTGAAGAATGTCGTCCAGGTAGGCCGACGTTACCGCAGACGAATGAGCTCGGAAGTAGATCATTACCGAGTTCATTACCCGAGTGAAAGCCCAGGGTGCTAGATTCAATCCGAAGCACATCGCCCGGAATTGATACACCACTCCTAGGACGGCGAAGCGTAGATACTTTCGGAATGTCGGATGTACCATGACGTGAAAGTACGCATCTTTGAGATCTATGCTCGTTGCATAATCGTTCACCCGAATACTCGCTCTGACCGATCGAATCGTCTCCATATAAAACTTCGGAGCGACGATCAGCTTGTTTATCCAGCTCAAATCTATGACTGGACGGAACGAGCCGTCTGGTTTCGGAACCAGAAACAGATGGCTGTAGAATCCCGGAGATTCCTGGTTTTCTACGACCTCTACCGCGTTCTTCATTAACAGAGACTGCACCTCTGATAACAGAGCGTCTCTTTTCTGTGGATTTGACGGAAGATGAGTCCACTTTGGACTTCGAGTTAATGGAGGCTTTCGTTTGAAGGATATCTTTAGACCTTCCGAAGTCACGCCTCTCACCCAAGGGTCGTCCGTAATCGACGCCCACTCTTGTGAAAAGCTCGACAACCTTCCGCCAACCGGAACGCGATAGAGGTTTAAGCCATCACCTCCTGGACCTGCGAGGCCTGCGGTAGGAGAAACCACGTCTTCCACGACCCGCACCTCGCCTCGTCGACCTCGGGGCGTACGACCGATTGTCCCGGCCTGAAGGACGTCCCGAACGAGAGTCGCTATCCTGACGGTCTCTCGAATAAGACCAAGAGAACGCACCGGAACCTCTATAGGAACCTGTCTTGGGCGCATTAGACCCAGAAGTGCCTGTCTTATTCGTGTCTGCTGTATCCGACTTCTTAGGAGCAGATCTGAACAACAGAGAATCATTAGCTTTCTTTTTAATTTTATCATAAATAGCGGAAAGCTTGCCGTCAAAGAGAAGTTCTCCTGAGACCGAGGCGACTCTAAGAGAGTTCTTCACCTTAGAATCCACTAGTGTGGATGTAGCTAGGGCTGCGTCACGTCTAACCAACTCCAGATTTGCCACTGAAAGGGCGGAGTTACACGTGGAATAAGCTACTGCCCTTGAAAGAAGTCTTAAAGAGGATTGTATATCCTGAAACTCTTTCCCCTGAAGGCGCAGTGATAACGCCTTAGTAAGGTGATCTGCGTAAGATAAGGCATCTAAATTGGCTCTGTTAGACGCAATAGCTGTTTCCAACACCGCGGTTGGAATAGAAGCTGACGATGGTAATGATAGCTCTAAGTCTTCCGCCTCGTCGTCCATACGCAGAGGAACTCTCGGTATACCCTGTCCTGCCGTATCGAATTTATTCCTTGCATTAATGAAAGGCAGGTTGAGAGTATTAGCGGACAAGAAACCTGCTTTCCCCTTCCTGGAAGCAAGTTTAAATATAGCGTCGTTCAATAATTCAAATGTTCTTGCAACATTATTGGACTGCGACGGAAACTCGGGAGCGATGTCCCTGAACCGCTCAAAAAATTCAGAGTCCAATGACGCTATAATTCTCTTGTCCGGAAGCGCAGCAGTCTGGCCCGACGGAACAACTTGAGGGAGAAAGTGCCGGATGAAGTCCACGGCAGCTTTATGTTGTTCCGAAAGGGATAGCTCCAAGTCATCCGTATCCCTTTCACCATCCGGTCGGACCTCATGATGTTCCCGGTCGTCCGCCCCCGATGCTTCGGCGGAGCGTACCGACCCAGCGCCGTCGGATAATTCTCGATCCGACACCGTTTCTGTCGGCTGCTGGGATGCTGCGATAAGCTGTGCTATCTGCACAAGAATGTCCGGCGTCGAGACCTGCGGAGGCGTAGTCTTTCGCTGCTTCGCCGAGGGCAGCTCCGCATCAGATGGCTCCCGCATACTTTTCCTATGCGAACGTCCAGAGTCCATCGGTCTCGAATCCCTGGCTGCCGGATGGTGTGACCTGGTCGCCGAAGAATCCTTCATCGGCAAAGCTGGTAATATATGGGCGGTCACACAGCCAAAGTGCGGTCGTGTGCGCTGACGAGAAGAGGAAGCCTTAACAGTCTCTGCGGAGAGCTTATACAACGGAGCGTCCCGAGCGACGGACGTATGCTCCGCTAAAGACACATTTTGTACCACAACATCTGGTCCCAGATGTTGTTGTACGAGAGAGGGGCCTCTCTCGCTCGCGGCCCGGCTGGACCTGGACGAGCTAGGAACCGGACTCAAAGGCTTCCTCCGTTGTCGCTTACTATCCGCCGTCACTGGGTGTGCATCTATTATGTTTATAGTGCTCGCATCACCCAAAATTTCCTCTTGGACCGCATCGGACGAACCCGGCTGCCGAACCATTCGGTGAATGGACGCTACACCGGGCGAGCTAGCGGACGGCATTTGTCTAATCTCCATGAGCACTTTTGCCGCTAGCTCTGAATTCATTTGTGACGACGGACGCACACTTGAAGAAGATAACATGGAAACATCACCCTGTTCTGGTTCCTCTGAAATAGAAACTGAGAGAGTAGAGTGACCTTGCGGAGAAAGAGCCGGAATCGATCTTTCTCCAGACACAACATATCGTGACACACGTTTCCAATGTTTCTCATCCCAATGTTCATATATAGGACAGGGATTAATGCGAGAACACTGACTACAATTAATACAATGATCATGAAAGTCAGAGGAAGATTTCTTCCTATTACAATTTGAACAACGTCCCTTCATTGTGAAAGAACAACAATAAGTCCTAGTTACTCGCAAAAACCCCTGACACAAAGATACACAATAACATGATCCATTAATAAATGAAAAAACAATTGCAAAACAAAATAATTTTGAAAAAATATTTTTTCAGCGAAGCCCAAGTTGCTGAAAAGTAACGTTGAGCCCCGATGGATCCGATGGCAAAGTGTGGTCAAAAATTTTAAATTTATATTAAATAATTAATGAGACACTTTCGGATAATATAAATGTATCTTATAGTGAGATAAACTACAGCAAAGGCAAACAGCCCCCCTCAAAAAAGGCTGTTGCCAATGAAAACAAACAGTGTAAAAACACCAGAAAACATGACTCCAGGCACTGAAAAAACTGGCCCGGAATCAGTCATCAATTACACTCTATCTGATGCAAAACAGAGACTCCCAGGGGAGAATCTGTAGAACATCAGATGGAAGATGCAGAACACAAACGTTATACACCCATGGGTGAAAACGTAACTATGGGGAAAATAACAGAAAACATTCTGTAACCAAGCAACTCTCCCAGGAAATTTTAGAAATGAAATTTCTCAAAAATATGCCAAAAGCATGGGAGAATTGCAAGGGGGGACTTTAGAAGGCTAGGGGAGAGGAAACACTGAATAAGCAGTGCAACAATTAGCAAGAATGACAACAAGAGGCCCATGCCTCGAAAATAGGCAACTTAACATAATTTCATCAAAAAATTTTAAGTACAGCCCTGATTATTTTTTATCACTTCTTTTTCCTCTCCTCCTTCTATCCTCCTTAGAATCACATTTTCTCCAAAAATTACGTGTCTGGCATCCTTTAAACTGAGATTTACAAGCACAAAGATCAGTGAGATGTTGACTGATGAAGGGCCAAACAGAGAATGATAATTGGCGCCAATTTCGGGACGTCTGCGTCACTGCGCATGCGCAGTAGAGGCGTAGTATGGAGGTCCTTTAGGACATGATTTCTTTTTGTTTTGGATGCAAATTTTGGGGATTGGGGGGCAAATTTTGGGGATTGGGGGGCAAAATTTGTGTTTGGCCCTGGTTTTGTTAGAGTTAGCACCAGCTAAGTCTGGGTCATTGGTACAGTATAAAAATGTACAAATTATACATTTAATGAGGTCTAACGACACCTTTGGCAATCAGGATCACCTCGTGCAGGACTTTTAATGATAAAGGAAGCCAAAGAACCCGGATAGAACCATCGAGCAGCGGCAAGCAACTGCCAGACTCCCTAACATATAAACCCCACACAAGCAGTGTTAGCATTGCATGAAGACTCGTGCGCCATCGACGTGCAGTACGCATTAGTGTATATCGCCACAGTGCGTGCATTCACATGGGCAACTGGGGTTAAGTGCCTTTCCCAAATACCCAACGCAGTTACCTCTGGCGGGGATGGAACACTGGATCTTTCGGTTTGAAGTCCAATGCTCTAACCAGAGCCACCTTGCTCACACTGAAGTACAAATGCACAACGGTTATTTAATATCATCTCATGAGCAACAGCCACAGCTACGTGGTTTTATAGCTGGAAGCAGCTGCGGCCGTGTATTCTGTCTGCTGTTATCAAATCTATAGATTTAGATTGAAAGACTAAAATACAGTAAAAATGATAACAAATACTTTGATTATATACTTGGAGCCTATTCCAGGATCTAAGAATATCTTTGGAAGATCTAAATTATCTTGTATGGTTATTCCTCTCGTTTCTTGGCAACATGGCACAATATTCTAGGTTTCTATGTCATACGAAATAAATAACATCATTTCCCCATTGCCCTTATCTTGGTTATTCCGCCATTGAATCCAGTTGCAGGTAAAATTGTATCTAAAGGACAAAACGTGTCCCTATTACAATGGTTTGGCTTAGAAAGTCAAGACATAAGTGTTTTGGATATTTCCTCCACTATTCACTTTTCTAACAATTTTATAACACAGCAAAAGTTAACCTTTTTATTCATACTCTTATTTAAATAAGCAAATGAACAAATCTGTCGGCCGGAATCACAGATTGTCGCATCATCAACATGGACGGCATATAACTTTTGAATGGCTAATCTTCTCTCTTCATACTGGACTCATTTCAGATTTAACATCAAGTTAAATGTCAAAGCTAGTCAATTTTAAAACAATTTTGTGTCACAGCAAAATTTGAATTAACCTATTTACCGATAAACTTGTTCATATACACGAATGTACAAACAGTCGGTATGGTATTTGTAAACATCATAGCTATTGGAAATACTATTCAGGGTTTGGCAATAGAGTCTTTGTACCCAGATCTTCTACACACCAGAGGAAAACATCGCAATCTTCAACAGAACATGTGGTTGCATAAGTAGTCTATTTACAACTCGCATTCATCAAAACATGCTGAAGGTGTTGCACCAAAACCTGAAAAGAGAAAGTGGATGTCTAATGCAATGATAATATGTGTCCACAACAAATCTCCCTTATTCTCAAATACAATTATTGGAGTCTACTTGACCAACCATACCCCTTCCCCCCACACCCCAACGCCCAGCTCACTCAACAGTTACTGTAAAAATAATTATTTTACTTCAACTCGACAGAAAAGGCTGAATGTTTTTTTTCAATTATAAAATCAATTTTGTAATATAAATTGTATTAAGAAGACAACAAATAATAAAGAAGTACAATTTATACATTCAATGACGTTTAACGACACTTTTGGCAATGAGACTCACATCGTGCAGGAATTTTAAGGATAAAGGAAGAAGCCGGAGAACCCGGATAGAACAACCGAGGAGCTGCTAGTAACTGCCAGAATCCCTAACATATAAACCGCACACAAGCAGTGTTAACACTGTATGAACACTAGCGCACCATCGACGTGCAGTACGCTTTAGTGCATATCGCCACAGTGCGTGCATTCACATGGGCCACTGGGGTTAAGTGCCTTTCGCAAAGACACAACGCAGTTACCTCAGGCGGGATGGAAAAGTGGACCTTTCGGTTCGAGGTCCAATACTGTAAACATTAAGCCACCTTTCTTCCTCTGAAGTACAAATGCACAACAGTTGTTTAGCATCGTCTCATGAGCAACAGCCAGGGCTATGCGGTTTTAAAGCTGGAAGCAGCTGCGGCCGTGTATTCAGTCTGATGTTATGAAATCTAAAGATTTGGATTGAAGGTCTGAAATACAGTAAAAATGATAACAAAAACTAACATTATATACATGGAGCGTATTCCAGCAACTAAGGATATCTTTGGAAGTTCAAAATTATCTTGTATGGTTAGTCATCTCGTATCTTGTATGGTTAGTCATCTCGTTTCTTGGCAACATGGCACAAAGTTCTAGGTTTTCATGTCATACGAAATAAATATCATCATTTCCCCATTGCCCTTATCTTGGTTTTTCCACCATTGAATCCAGTTGCAGGTAAAATTGCATCTAGAGGACAAAACGTGTCCCTATTACAATGGTTTGGCTTAGAATGTCATGACATAAGAGTTTTGGAGATTTCCTCCACGATTCACTTTTCTAACAATTTTATAACCCAGCAAAAGTTTACTTTTTTATTATTACACTTATTTAAATAAGGAAATGAACAAATCTATCGGCCGGAATCACAGATTGTCACATCATCAACATGGACGACATAGAACTTTTGAAGGGCTAATCTTCTCTCGTCATTCTGGACTCATTTCACATTTAACATCAAGATAAATGTCAAAGCTAGTCAATTTTAAACAATTTTGTATCACAGCAAAAATTAAATTAACCTATTTACCGATAAACTTGTTCATATAGACGATGTACAAACAGTCGGTATGGTATTTGTAAACATAATAGTTATTGGAAATACTATTCAGGGTTTGGCAATAGGGTCTTTGTGCCCAGATCTTTTACACAACAGAGGTAAACATCGCAATCTTCAACAGAACATGTGGTTGCATAAGTAGTCTATTTACAACTGGCATTCATTAAAACATGCAGAATCTGTTGCTCCAAAATCAGAAAACAGAAAGTGGATGTGTAACGCAATGATAATATGTGTCCACAACAAATCTCCTTTATGTTCAAATACAATTATTGGTGTCCACTTGACCAACCATACCCCCCAGCCCAACGCCCAGGTCACTGAACTGTAGAAATAATTATTTTATTTCAACTTGACAGAAAGGGCTGAATGTTTTTTTTCAATTATAAAGTCAATTTAGGAATATAAATTTTGTTAAGAAAACAACAAATAATATAGAAATACAAAATATACATTTATTGAGGTTTAACGACACCTTTGGCAATCAAGATCACCCGGTGCAAGACTTTTAAGGATAAAGGAAGTTGGAGAAACAGGATAGAACCACCGAGCCTCGGCTAGTAACTGCCAGCCTCCCTAATATATAAACCCCACACAAGTTGTGTTAGCATAGCATGAAGACTCTCGCACCATCGACGTGCAGTACGCCATAGTGCACATCGTCACAGTGCGTGCATTCACAGTGGCAACTGGGGTTAAGTGCCTTCCCCAAAGACACAACGCAGCTACCTCTGGCGGGGATGGAACTCTGGCTTTTTCGGTTTGAAGTCCAATGCTGTAACCATTGAGCCACCTTGCTACCACTTAAGTACAAATGCACAACGGTTATTTAACATCATCTCATGAGCAACAGCCACAGCTACGTGGTTTTAAAGCTGGAAGAAGCTGCGGCCGTGCATTCAGTCTGCTGTTATCAAATCTATAGATGTGGATTGAAAGTCTGAAATACAGTAATAATGATAACAAATACTTACATTATATACTGGGAGCCTATTCCAGCAACTATGGATATCTTTGGAAGATCTAAATTATCTTGTGTGGTTAGTCATCTCGTTACTTGTCAATATGGCACAATGTTCTAGGTTTTTATGTCATACGAAATAAATAACATAATTTCGCCATTGCCCTTATCTTGGTTTTTCTACCATTGAATCCAGTTGCAGATACAATTGTATCTAAAGGACAAAAAGTGTCCCTATTACAATGGTTTTGGCTTAGAAAGTCAAGACATAAGTGTTTTGGAGATTTTCGCCACTATTCACTTTTCTAACAATTTTATAACACAGCAAAAGTTAACCTTTTTATTATTACTCTTATTTAAATAAGCAAATGAACAAATCCATCGGCCGGAATCACAAATTGTCACATCTTCAACGTGGACGACAAAGAACTTTTGAAGGGCTTACCTTCTCACAACATACTGGACTCATTTCACATTTAACATCAAGATAAATGTCAAAGTTAGTCAAATTTAAAATAATTTTGTATCACAGCAAAAATTAAATTAACCTATTTACCGATAAACTTGTTCATATACACGAATGTACAAACAGTCGGTATGGTATTTGTAAACATAATAGTTATTGGAAATACTACTCATGGTTGGCAATAGAATCTTTGTATCCAGATCTTCTTCTACACAACAGTGGTAAACTTCTCTATCTTCAACAGAACATGTGGTTGCATAAGAAGTCTATTTACAACTGGGATTCATCAAAACATGCAGAAGGTGTTGCACCGAAATCTGAAAACAGAAATTGGATGTGTGAAGCAATGATATGTGTCCACAAGAAATCCCCCTTGTTTTCAAATACAATTATAGGAGTCTACTTGAAAAAGCATATCCCCCAACCCCATGCTCACTGAACTGTAAAAATAATTATTTTATTTCAACTTGACAGAAAGTGGTGAATGTTTTCTTTCAATTTTAAAGTCAATTTTGGAATATAAATTATGTTAAGAAAATAACAAATAAGATAGAAGTACAATTTATAGATTTAATGATGTTTAGCGACACATTTGGCAATGAGAATCAGATCGTGCAGGTCTTTTTAAGGATAAAGAAAGCCGGAGAACCCGGATAGAACCACCGAGCAGCGGCTAGTAACTGCCAGACTCTCTGACATATAAACCCCACACAAGCAGTGTTAGCATTGTATGAAGACTCCTGCACCATCGACGTGCAGTACGCCTTAATGCATATCGCCACAGTGCGTGCATTCACATGGGCCACTGGGGTTAAGTGCCTTTCCCAAAGACACAACGCAGTTACCTCGGGCGGGGATGGAAGAGTTGACCTTTCGGTTTGAAGTCCAATGCTGTAACCGTTGAGCTACCTTGCTCCCACTGAAGTACAATGCACAATGGTTATTTAATATCATCTTATGAGCAACAGCCACAGCTACGTGGTTTTGAAGCTGGAATCAGCTGCGGCCGGGTATTCAGTCTGCTGTTATCAAATCTATAGCTTTGGATTGAAAGTCTGAAATACAGTAATAA
The DNA here is from genome assembly GCA_031216915.1 of Pictodentalium vernedei. NCBI lineage: Eukaryota > Metazoa > Mollusca > Scaphopoda > Dentaliida > Dentaliidae > Pictodentalium > Pictodentalium vernedei. The sequence goes on along the minus strand of CM062297.1, from coordinate 506,877,889 downwards.
TGATAACAAATACTTACATGTTATACATGGAGCCTATTCCAGCAACTAAGGATATCTTTGGAAGATCTAAATTATCTTGTATGGTTAGTCATCTCGTTACTTGGCAATTTGGCACAATGTTCTAGGTTTTTATGACATACGAAATAAATAACATCATTTCGACATTGCCCTTATCTTGGTTTTTCCACCATTGAATCCAGTTGCAGGTAAAATTGCATCTAGAGGACAAAACGTGTCCCTATTACAATGGTTTGGCTTAGAAAGTCAAGACATAAGTGTTTTGGAGATTTCCTCCACTATTCACTTTTCTAACAATTTTATAACACAGCAAAAGTTAATCTTTTTATTATTACTCTTATTTAAATAAATCTATCGGCCGGAGTCACAGCTTGTCACATCTTCAACGTGGATGACAAAGAACTTTTGAAGGGCTCATCTTCTCACAACATACTGGACTCATTTCACATTTAACATCAAGATAAATGTCAAAGCTAGTCAAATTTAAAATTATATTGTATCACAGCAAAAATTAAATTAACCTATTTACCGATAAACTTGTTCATATACACGAATGTACAAACAGTCGGTATGGTATTTGTAAACATAATAGTTATTGGAAATACTATTCAGGGATTGACAATAGAGTCTATGTGTACAGATCTTCTTCTACACAACAGAGAAAATTTCGCAATCTTCAACAGAACATGAGGTTGCATAGGTCGTCTATTTACAACTGACATTCATCAAAACATGCAGAAGATTTTGCACCAAAATCTGAAAACAAAAAAGTGGATGTGTAAAGCAATGATAATATGTGTCCACAACAAATCTCCCTTAATTTCTAATACAATTATTGGAGTCTACTTTACCAACCATACCCCCTCGCACCCCAACGCCCAGCTCACTTATATGTAAAAATAATTATTTTATTTCAACTTGACAGAAAGGGCTGAATGTCTTCTTTCAATTATAAAGTCAATTTTGGAATATAAATTATGTTAAGAAAAGAACAAATAATATAGAAGTACAATTCATACAATTAATGATGTTTAACGACACTTTTGGCAATGAGGATCACATCATGCAGGTCTTTTAAGGATAAAGGAAGCCGGAGAACCCGAATAGAACCAACGAGCAAACGCTAGTAACTGCCAGACTCTCTATCACATAAACCACACAAGCAGTGTTAGCATTGTATGAAGACTCCTGCACCATCGACGTGCAGTCCGCCTTAATGCATATCGAGACAGTGCGTGCATTCACATGGGCCACTGGGGTTAAGTGCCTTTCCAAAAGACACAACGCAGTTACCTCGGGCGGGGATGGAAGAGTTGACCTCTCGGTTTGAAGTCCAATGCTGTAACAATTGAGCTACCTTGCTCGCTCTGAAGTACAAATGCACAATGGATATTTAAAATCATCTCATGAGCAACAGCCACAGCTACGTAGTTTTAAAGCTGGAAGCAGCTGCGGCCGGGTATTCAGTCTGCTGTTATCAAATCTATAGATATGGATTGAAAGTCTGAAATACAGTAAAAATGATAACAAATACTTACATTTTAAACATGGAGCCTATTCCAGCAATTAAGGATATCTTTGGAAGTTCTAAATTATCGTGTGTGGTTAGTCATCTCGGTTCTTGGCAACATGGCACAATGTTCTGGGTTTTTATGTCATACGAAATAAATAACATCACTTCCCCATTGCTCTTATCCTGGTTCTTCCATCATGGAATCCAGTTGCTGGTAATATTGCATCTAGAGGACAAAACGTGTCCCTATTACAATGGTTTGGCTTAGAGTGTCAACATATAAGTGTTTTGGAGATTTCCTCCACGATTCACTTTTCTAACAATTTTATAACACAGCAAAAGTTAACCTTTTTAATATTACACTTATTTAAGTAAGCAAATGAACAAATATATCGGCCGGAATCACAGACTGTCACATCATCAACATAGACGACATAGAACTTTTGAAGGGCTAATCTTCTCTCCTCATTCTGGACTCATTTCACATTTAACATCAAGATAAATGTCAAAGCTAGTCAATTTTAAAATAATTTTGTTTCTCAGCAAAAATTAAAATAACCTATTTACCGATAAACTTGTTCATATACACGAATGTACAAACAGTCGGTATGGTATTTGTAAACATAATAGTTCTTGGAAATACTATTCACGGTTGGCAGTAGAATCTTTGTATCCAGATCTTCTTCTACACAACAGTGGTAAACTTCGCACTTTCTTCAACAGAACATATGGGTGCATAAGTAGTCTATTTACAACTGGCATTCATCAAAACATGCAGAAGGTGTTGCACCGAAATCTGAAAACAGAAATTGGATATGTAAATCAATGATATGTGTCCACTACAAATCTCCCTTATTTTCAAATACAATTATAGGAGTCTACCTGACAAAGCATATCCCCCAACCCCCTGCTCGCTGAACTGTAAAAATAATTATTTTATTTCAACTTGACAGAAAGGGTTGAATGGTTTTTTCTCAATTATAAAGTCAATTTTGGAATATAAATTATGTTAAGAACACAAAAAATAATATAGAAGTACAAATTATACATTTAATGAGGCCTAACGACGCCTTTGGCAATCAGGATCACCTCGTGCAGGACTTTTAAGGATAAAGGAAGCCGAAGAACCCAGATAGAACCACCGAGCAGCGGCTAGTAACTGCCAGACTCCCTAACATATAAACCCCGCACAAGCAGTGTTAGCATTGCATGAAGCCTCGAGCACCATGGACGTGCAGTATGCATTAGTGCATATCGCCACAGTGCGTGCATTCACATGGGCCACTGGGGTTGAGTGCCTTTCGCAAAGACACAACGCAGTTACCGCAGGCGGGGATGCTAAAGTGGACCCTTCGGTTTGAGGTCCAATGCTGTAACCATTAAGCCACCTTTCTCCCACTGAAGTACAAATGCACAACGGTTATTTAGTATCATCTCATGAGCAACAGCCACAGCTACGCGGTTTTAAAGCTGGAAGCAGCTGCGGCCGTGTATTCAGTCTGCTGTTACGAAATCTATAGATTTGGATTGAAAGTCTGAAATACAGTAAAAATGATAACAAATACTTACATTATATACATGGAGCCTATTCTAGCAACTAAGGATATCTTTGAAAAATTCTAAATTATCTTGTATGGCTAGTCATCTCGTATCTCGCATGGTTAGTCATCTCGTTTCTCGGCAACATGGCACAATGTTCTAGGTTTTCATGTCATACGAAATAAATATCATCATTTCCCCATTGCCCTTATCTTGGTTTTTCCACCATTGAATCCAGTTGCAGGGAAAATTGCATCTAGAGGACAAAACGTGTCCCTATTACAATGGTTTGGCTTAGAATGTCATGACATAAGTGTTTTGGAGATTTCCTCCACGATTCACTTTTTTAACAATTTTATAACACAGCAAAAGTTAACTTTTTTATTATTACACTTATTTAAATAAGCAAATAAACAAATCTATCGGCCGGAATCACAGATTGTCACATCATCAACATGGACGACATAGAACTTTAGAAGGGCTAATCTTTTCTCCTCATTCTGGACTCATTTCACATTTAAGATCAAGATAAATGTCAAAGCTAGTCAATTTTAAAACAATTTTATATCACAGCAAAAATTAAATTAACCTATTTACCGATGAACTTGTTCATATACACGAATGTACAAACAGTCGGTATGGTATTTGTAAACATAATAGTTATAGAAAATACTATTCAGGGTTTGGCAATAGAGTCTTTGTGCCCAGATCTTCTACACAACTAGCCCCAGAACATTAGGTTTCACTAGGGAAAAAAATCGGAGAAAGCTGATTTTTTCAGGGAATGTTGAGTACATGTCACTGAACGACTAGACAAAAGTCCCCTAAAATCCCAGTTGAGCTTTTTTTTCTACAGCCTTTTTTCGAGAACGCGTTTGAAAAAAATAAAAAAAAATCGCACGAACTTTGTAACCTCGAATTGATCCAACTGTATTTTTTGTTTACGGGTATTTCGAGCTACATGATGTCTAATATACATTTACCTAGAGGAAAATGTGCATTCTGTGACAATTTCTGCGAAAAATTATTGAAAATTCACAAAAAAGTATCGGATTTACGCAAAAAATGACGATTTTCCTAACGGATTTTCCCAAAGGGTCGTAGTACAGAACGGGACGTTAGTTGGACAGACGATTAAAAATCCACCACCATTTGAAGACTTTTATCATTGCTTACAAAATAGACATTATGGAAGACCCCCTCTGCTTCTGGCCGAGTTCCCCTTTTGGCATAAAATTCGTCAGCATGAGAACTCAACTATTTTCGGGCTTGGGACCGAACAGACACGTCTGTGTCTGGCAGCATTAGATCAATAAATAATATTTACAGAATGTACAAAAATCAAAAAATAATATTTACAGGATGTACAAATCAATCAACATGGATTAAGTTACATTGACTATTATCAACGCTATATACAGAAATGACATGACCTATATATATATTATTCATAAGAATCCGAACTGCAATTACACAAACCTGAGCAAGAGAGTCCTGCCTTCTTACACCCACACCTTTTTGTACAAGCACTCTTGCAACCACAACTGATCAGATTCAGTAGGTTATCGGGGGCACATGGCTTTGTGGCTGCAGTCGGTACAAGAAGTCCATTGTCTAGCGACCACCCCCAATCCGTCGGAGGAAGCGAAGTGCCCAGCCATTGTTGGACCTGGAGATAACATCTGTAGACATGTTGTTGTGCAGCATCGCTGCTTGGTGGGAGTGAGGCTAGGTCGATGGGTTTATTCAGTTTAGATTTTGCTACATAACGCTTGTAAGTGACATATCTATATTGGTCGAGAGAGGAAACAGTTTAACTCCCGTATAAGATCAGGAGAAGTTGTTCCCCGGCAGCGGCTACTGCACTTGGTGTACTGTCATCCGCCAAAATTGTGTTGACATACTGTTGTGAGCCGCTAGTAACATCGGAGACAATTGTACTGAATACTTTCTTCTTACCAACTCGAAAGAGTGCAGAAGTAGTGTTACAACCACTTAAAGAATGTGCTACAAGGAGGTTGCTTCTATGGTCACCCATTTTGGTTGCTATTTCACTAACTGAAACTAGTAAGTTTGGGGTAATGGAATACATCATGTGAATATTACATCCCGGTTGAACTCGAGAGGTAAGAATGACTAACAAGTCTGTGTCTGTTCCCACAACGACAACATTGTTGTCATCTTGAGCGATGTCAAGTGCAGTTTCGGCTATCGGTACATCAGCATCAGCCTCGGCCTGCTTGGACTGAATATTGATAGCAGATAGCTCCTGCATTAGAAGATCGATCAGTTGGGTTTTGTTCTTGGCATTTGCAAGGAAATCGGATTGGGGTGTGGTGGCTGGTAACTCGGGTGAGATATTGATATCAATGGAATACCTGTCTTTAGATCTACGGGCTTGTTCCATGCCCTTTGTCGACATTGTACAAGCATAACCATCAAAAACAACCACGACGTTCGCCCCAAAATGTCTCACTAGATAATTGGAATATGATGTACCTTATATGACGACTGTTTAGGCCATACAACTGCCCTCAATAAAAATCCACCATCTACAACAAACAGAGAATGTTCTGGGATTTTAGTTTGCTCGGAACCGTATGTTTTGAGGATCTTACCGAGCGTGCTTTTCTGTGTCTTCCTCATTCCAGCAGAATCAAACAATGCTGGTGGTTTCGGGGCGAGTTCATATTTGAGATACTCTTCCATCTCTGCTTGTGACTGAATAACACATGTGATGCGGTTGAACAGAATTGTGGGGTCAATCACTACCTTACTTCCACGGACTTTGATGCTATTTGCCATCGATGCGAAAGACTTCACAGTGTCAACACGTCGTAGTTTGATGCTGTTGAACGTTTTGCTTACAACATTCGATACGCAACATTCACCAATTTTGCGAACTTGGTCACAGTTCACAGTTTCGTCGGCCACAAGCCCGGTCGCTATAGAGACTAATTGTAGTGGATCTCTATTCTGAAAGGGGGAATGCACTCTGAGCCAGTTCAATAATTTGGTGATATCATTGGCATCAGTCAATTGTGAACTTTGACGGAGATCCCGATGTTGTTCGCCATGACCAGTGTGAACATGAACAAAATTTTTCGAGAGCATTACATATCGGAAGGCAAAGAGGTAGTCCATGTACCCATTTCGCAACAGTGCTATCGGTTTTCCCCTGCCATGTGTGAGACCACCAGGGAGCTTGAACATTCTCATTAAACACTGCTCTATGGTCTGATCAGAATATATCCCGTCCCAGAATTTATCTGAGCGCCTTATGGTAAAGTAACCTTTCTCAGTGAACAACTTCAAATCATCCTGTTGCATTATTTCTGTTAGCTCATTCATCTGCTGCAAATAGAGATGAGAACTTTTTGCGTATGCAAAATGACCACCTGCGTGAAATACTGGAATCATATTGCGAACACAATATGTGTGGAGTTCCCAGTCGCCTGTGCGCTCTGCTCTCAAGAACAACCGGAGAAGACCTATTTGCTCGTAGTATTGTACCCAAAGCTTTCCTGTGCGTCCTACGGACGCATTCTGGAGCAGTTCGTGTAATTTTGACAGTAGATGGTTGACACTTTCTTGATTGACAGCGTCAGCTGTTGTACAGTCACCTCTGGCAAGTCCACAGAATATTTCATTGACTTCTGTGCAGTCTATGTTATCTAGTGTTCGGCTTTCTTCAAACACAAGTGATTTAATCGAACATGGAAATTGAAACAATGATGCTATAATACGGTATTTGAATGAGAAAAGTCGATGCCGTTTGAATTTGAGTTTAGGGGGTATGGTTAATATTTCACACGTTTCACCAGTTCATTATGGAATAAATGACTATTGTTATATATCATTATAAAGCCACTGCTTTTCTGCAATTTTTGATATATAATTTAACTCCCAAAGTAGTCGTATATTTGATTTAATGGACGTTGTGTACCGTGGTGTGTATGAAAACAATAAATTTTTTTTCGTAATTTTGTACATTTTCGTGAATATTTCACCATTGAGTGTGAGGATTGGTACAAAGTTGGCATTTTCTGTTGGGGATATGTATTCTCAATATAATTCAGCACGATTTTTATGATTCTCACCCTACTAAGGCGAATAAGAATGAGAAATATGGAGCTGGGTCGAATTTTTTTTTAAATTTTTTTTTTCATCAAAAAAAACGCTATAACTAAAAAAGCTCAACTCGGATTCGCGGGGACTTTTCACACTTTATCCGCAATGTGTGTCCCGGAAACACATAAAAAAATCAGCTTTCTCCGATTTTTTTCCTTACTTTCTCATTTTTATGTCTAATGTGCCTGGACTAAACAGAGGAAAACATCGCAATCTCCAACACAACATGTGGTTGCATAAGTAGTCTATTTACAACTGGCATTCATTAAAACATGCAGAAGGTGTTGCACCGAAATCTGAAAACAGAAATTGGATGTGTAAAGCAATGATATGTGTCCACAAGAAATCTCCCTTATTTTCAAATACAATTATAGGACTCTACTTGACAAAGCATATCCCCCAACCCACTACTCACTGAACTGTAAAAAGAATTAATTTATATCAACTTCACAGAAAGGGTTCAAAAATTAAATTAACCTATTTACCGATAAACTTGTTCATATACACGAATGTACAAACAGTCGGTATGGTATTTGTAAACATAATAGTTATTGGAAATACTATACATGGTTGGCAATATAATCTTTGTATCCAGATCTTCTTCTACACAACAGTGGTAAACTTCGAAATCTTCAACAGAACATGTGGTAGCCTAAGTAGTCTATTTACAACTGGCATTCATCAAAACATGCAGAAGGTGTTGCACCGAAATCTGAAAACAGAAATTGGATGTGTAAAGCAATGATATGTGTCCACAAGAAATCTCCCTTATTTTCAAATACAATTATAGGAGTCTACTTGACAAAGCATATCCCCCAACCCCATGCTCACTGAACTGTAAAAATAATTATTTTATTTCAACTTGACAGAAAGGGGTGAATGTTTTCTTTCAATTTCAAAGTCAATTTTGGAATATAAATTATGTTAAGAAAACAACAAATAAGATAGAAGTACAATTTATAGATTTAATGATGTTTAGCGACACATTTGGCAATGAGAATCACATCGTGCAGGTCTTTTTAAGGATAAAGAAAGCCGGAGAACCCGGATAGAACCACCGAGCAGCGGCTAGTAACTGCCAGACTCTCTGAAATATAAACCCCACACAAGCAGTGTTAGCATTGTATGAAGACTCCTGCACCATCGACGTGCAGTACGCCTTAATGCATATCGCCACAGTGCGTGCATTCACATGGGCCACTGGGGTTAAGTGCCTTTCCCAAAGACACAACGCAGTTACCTCGGGAGGGGATGGAAGAGTTGACCTTTCGGTTTGAAGTCCAATGCTGTAACCGTTGAGCTACCTTGCTCCCACTGAAGTACAAATGCACAATGGTTATTTAATATCATCTTATGAGCAACAGCCACAGCTACGTGGTTTTGAAGCTGGAATCAGCTGCGGCCGGGTATTCAGTCTGCTGTTATCAAATCGATAGATTTGGATTGAAAGTCTGAAATACAGTAATAATGATAACAAATACTTACATTATATACTTGCAACCTATACCAGCAACTAAGGATATCTTTGGAAGATCTAAATTATCTTGTGTGGTTAGTCATCTCGTTACTTGGCAATTTGGCACAATGTTCTAGGTTTTTATGACATACGAAATAAATAACATCATTTCGACATTGCCCTTATCTTGGTTTTTCCACCATTGAATCCAGTTGCAGGAAAAAATTGCATCTAGAGGACAAAACGTGTCCCTATTACAATGGTTTGGCTTAGAAAGTCAAGACATAAGTGTTTTGGAGATTTCTTCCACTATTCACTTTTCTAACAATTTTATAACACAGCAAAAGTTAATCTTTTTATTATTACTCTTATTTAAATAAATCTATCGGCCGGAATCACAGCTTGTCACATCTTCAACGTGGACGACAAAGAACTTTTGAAGGGCTCATCTTCTCACAACATACTGGACTCATTTCACATTTAACATCAAGATAAATGTCAAAGCTAGTCAAATTTAAAATTATATTGTATCACAGCAAAAATTAAATTAACCTATTTACCGATAAACTTGTTCATATACACGAATGTACAAACAGTCGGTATGGTATTTGTAAACATAATAGTTATTGGAAATACTATTCAGGGATTGACAATAGAGTCTATGTGTACAGATCTTCTTCTACACAACAGAGAAAATTTCGCAATCTTCAACAGAACATGAGGTTGCATAGGTCGTCTATTTACAACTGACATTCATCAAAACATGCAGAAGATTTTGCACCAAAATCTGAAAACAAAAAGTGGATGTGTACAGCAATGATAATATGTGTCCACAACAAATCTCCCTTATTTTCAAATACAATTATTGGAGTCTACTTTACCAACCATACCCCCTCGCACCCCAACGCCCAGCTCACTGATATGTAAAAATAATTATTTTATTTCAACTTGACAGAAAGGGCTGAATGTCTTCTTTCAATTATAAAGTCAATTTTGGAATATAAATTATGTTAAGAAAACAACAAATAATATAGAAGTACAATTTATACATTTAATGATGTTTAACGACACTTTTGGCAATGAGGATCACATCGTGCAGGTCTTTTAAGGATAAAGGAAGCCGGAGAACCCGAATAGAACCAACGAGCAAACGCTAGTAACTACCATACTCTCTATCACATAAACCACACAAGCAGTGTTAGCATTGTATGAAGACTCCTGCACCATCGGCGTGCAGTCCGCCTTAATGCATATCGAGACAGTGCGTGCATTCACATGGGCCACTGGGGTTAAGTGCCTTTCCAAAAGACACAACGCAGTTACCTCGGGCGGGGATGGAAGAGTTGACCTCTCGGTTTGAAGTCCAATGCTGTAACAATTGAGCTACCTTGCTCGCTCTGAAGTACAAATGCACAATGGATATTTAAAATCATCTCATGAGCAACAGCCACAGCTACGTAGTTTTAAAGCTGGAAGCAGCTGCGGCCGGGTATTCAGTCTGCTGTTATCAAATCTATAGATATGGATTGAAAGTCTGAAATACAGTAAAAATGATAACAAATACTTACATTTTAAACATGGAGCCTATTCCAGCAATTAAGGATATCTTTGGAAGTTCTAAATTATCTTGTGTGGTTAGTCATCTCGGTTCTTGGCAACATGGCACAATGTTCTGGGTTTTTATGTCATACGAAATAAATAACATCACTTCCCCATTGCTCTTATCCTGGTTTCTCCATCATGGAATCCAGTTGCTGGTAATATTGCATCTAGAGGACAAAACGTGTCCCTATTACAATGGTTTGGCTTAGAATGTCAACATATAAGTGTTTTGGAGATTTCCTCCACGATTCACTTTTCTAACCATTTTATAGCACAGCAAAAGTTAACCTTTTTAATATTACCCTTATTTAAGTAAGCAAATGAACAAATATATCGGCCGGAATCACAGACTGTCACATCATCAACATAGACAACATAGAACTTTTGAAGGGCTAATCTTCTCTCCTCATTCTGGACTCATTTCACATTTAACATCAAGATAAATGTCAAAGCTAGTCAATTTTAAAACAATTTTGTTTCTCAGCAAAAATTAAAATAACCTATTTACCGATAAACTTGTTCATATACACGAATGTACAAACAGTCGGTATGGTATTTGTAAACATAATAGTTCTTGGAAATACTATTCACGGTTGGCAGTAGAATCTTTGTATCCAGATCTTCTTCTACACAACAGTGGTAAACTTCGCAATCTTCAACAGAACATATGGGTGCATAAGTAGTCTATTTACAACTGGCATTCATCAAAACATGCAGAATGTGTTGCACCGAAATCTGAAAACAGAAATTGAATGTGTAAATCAATGATATGTGTCCACTACAAATCTCCCTTATTTTCAAATACAATTATAGGAGTCTACTTGACAAAGCATATCCCCCCCAACCCCCTGCTCACTGAACTGTAAAAATAATTATTTTATTTCAACTTGACAGAAAGGGTTGAATGTTTTTTTTCAATTATAAAGTCGATTTTGGAATATAAATTATGTTAAGAACACAAAAAATAATATAGAAGTACAAATTATACATTTAATGAGGTCTAACGACGCCTTTGGCAATCAGGATCACCTCGTGCAGGACTTTTAAGGATAAAGAAAGCCGAAGAACCCGCATAGAACCACCGAGCAGCGGCTAGTAACTGCCAGACTCCCTAACATATAAACCCCGCACAAGCAGTGTTAGCATTGCATGAAGCCTCGAGCACCATGGACGTGCAGTACGCATTAGTGCATATCGCCACAGTGAGTGCATTCACATGGGCCACTGGGGTTGAGTGCCTTTCGCAAAGACACAACGCAGTTACCGCAGGCGGGGATGCTAAAGTGGACCCTTCGGTTTGAGGTCCAATGCTGTAACCATTAAGCCACCTTTCTCCCACTGAAGTACAAATGCACAACGATTATTTAGTATCATCTCATGAGCAACAGCCACAGCTACGCGGTTTTAAAGCTGGAAGCAGCTGCGGCCGTGTATTCAGTCTGCTGTTATGAAATCTATAGATTTGGATTAAAAGTCTGAAATACAGTAAAAATGATAACAAATACTTACATTATATACATGGAGCCTATTCTAGCAACTAAGAATATCTTTGGAAGTTCTAAATTATCTTGTATGGTTAGTCATCTCGTATCTTGCATGGTTAGTCGTCTCGTTTCTCGGCAACATGGCACAATGTTCTAGGTTTTCATGTCATACGAAATAAATATCATCATTTCCCCATTGCCCTTATCTTGGTTTTTCCACCATTGAATCCAGTTGCAGGGAAAATTGCATCTAGAGGACAAAACGTGTCCCTATTACAATGGTTTGGCTTAGAATGTCATGACATAAGTGTTTTGGAGATCTCCTCCACGATTCACTTTTTTAACAATTTAATAACACAGCAAAAGTTAACTTTTTTATTATTACACTTATTTAAATGAGCAAATGAACAAATCTATCGGCCGGAATCACAGATTGTCACATCATCAACATGGACGACATAGAACTTTAGAAGGGCTAATCTTTTCTCCTCATTCTGGACTCATTTCACATTTAAGATCAAGATAAATGTCAAAGCTAGTCAATTTTAAAACAATTTTATATCACAGCAAAAATTAAATTAACCTATTTACCGATAAACTTGTTCATATACACGAATGTACAAACAGTCGGTATGGTATTTGTAAACATAATAGTTATAGAAAATACTATTCAGGGTTTGGCAATAGAGTCTTTGTGCCCAGATCTTCTACACAACAGAGGAAAACATGGCAATCTTCAACAGAACATGTGGTTGCTTAAGTAGTCTATTTACAACTGGCATTCATTAAAACATGCAGAAGGTGTTGCCCCGAAATCTGAAAACAGAAATTGGATGTGTAAAGCAATGATTTGTGTACACAAGAAACCTCCCTTATTTTCAGTTACAATTATAGGACTCTACTTGACAAAGCATATCCCCCAACCCCCTGCTCACTGAACTGTAAAAAGAATTATTTTATATCAACTTCACAGAAAGGGTTCAAAAATGAAATTAACCTATTTACCGATAAACTTGTTCATATACACGAATGTACAAACAGTCGGTATGGTATTTGTAAACATAATAGTTATTGGAAATACTATACATGGTTGGCAATATAATCTTTGTATCCAGATCTTCTTCTACACAACAGTGGTAAACTTCGCAATCTTCAACAGAACATGTGGTAGGCTAACTAGTCTATTTACAACTGGCATTCATCAAAACATGCAGAAGGTGTTGCACCGAAATCTGAAAACTGAAATTGGATTTGTAAAGCAATGATATGTATCCACAAGAAATCTCCCTTATTTTCAAATACAGTTATAGGAGTCTACTTGACAAAGCATATCCCCCCAACCCCCTGCTCACTGAACTGTAAAAATAATTATTTTATTTCAACTTGACAGAAAGGGATGAATGTTTTTTTTTCAATTATAAAGTCAATTTGGGAATATAAATTATGTTAAGAAAACAACAAATAATATAGAAGTACAAATTATACATTTAATGAGGTCTAACGACACCTTTGGCAATCAGGATCATCTCGCGCAGGACCTTTAAAGATAAAGGAAGCCTAAGAACCCGGATAGAACCACCGAACAGCGGCTAGTAACTGCCTGACTCCCAAGCATAAAAACCCCACACAAGCAGCGTGAGCATTGCATGAAGCCTCTTGAACGATCGACGTGCAGTACCCATTAGTGCATATCGCCATAGTGCGTGCATTCACATGGGCAACTGTGGTTAAGTGCCTTTCCCAAATACACAGCGCAGTTACCTCTGGCGGGGATGGAGCACTGGAGCTTTCGGTTTGAAGTCCAATGCTCTAACCATTGAGCCACCTTGCTCCCAATGAAGTACAAATGCACAACGGTTATTTAATATCATCTCATGAGCAACAGCCACAGCTACGTGGCTTTAAAACTGGAAGCAGCTGCGGCCGTGTATTCTGTCTGCTGTTATCAAATCTACAGATTTGGATTGAAAGAATAAAATACAGTAAAAGTGATAACAAATACTTTGATTATATACTAGGAGCCTACTCCGGGAACTAAGGATATCTTTGGAAGAGCTGAATTATCTTGTATGGTTAGTCATCTCGTTTCTTGGCAATATTTCACAATATTCTAGTTTTCTATTTCATACGAAATAAATAACATTATTTCCCCATTGCCCTTATCTTAGTTTTTCCACCATTGAATCCATTTGCAGGTAAAATTGTATTTAGAGGACAAAACCTGTCCCTATTACAATGGTTTGGCTTAGAAAATCAAGACATAAGTGTTTTGAAACCTTTTTATTATTACACTTATTTAAATAAGCAAATGAACAAATCTAACGGCCGGAATCACAGATTGTCACTTCATCAACATGGACGGCACAGATCATTTGAAGGGCTAATCTTCTCTCTTCATACTGGACTCATTTCACATTTAACATCAAGATAAATGTCAAAGCTAGTCAATTTTAAAACAATTTTGTATCACAGCAAAAACTGAATTAACCTATTTACCGATAAACTTGTTCATATACACGAATGTACAAACATTCGGTATGTTATTTGTAAACATCATTGCTATTGGAAATGCTATGCAGGGTTTGGCAATAGAGTCTTCGTGCCCAGATCTTCTACACAACAGAGGAAAACATCGCAATCTTCAACAGAACATGTGGTTGCATAGGTAGTCTATTTTCAACTGGCATTCATCAAAACATGCAGAAGGTGTTGCACCAAAATCTGAAAACAGAAAGTGGATGTGTAAAGCAATGATAATATGTGTCCACAACAAATCTCCCTTATTTTCAAATACAATTATTGGTGTCTAGTTGACCAACCATACCCCCCCCCCCCCTCACCCCAACGCCCAGGTCACTGAACTGTAAAAATAATTATTTTATTTCAAATTGACAGAAACGGCTGAATGTTTTTTTTCAATTATAAAGTCAATTTAGGAATATAAATTTTGTTAAAAAAACAACAAATAATATAGAAATATAAAATATACATTTATTGAGGTTTAACGACACCTTTGGGAATCAAGATCACCCGGTGCAGGACTTTTAAGGATAAATAAAGCCGGAGAAACCGGATATAACCACCGAGCCGCGGCTAGTAACTGCCAACCTCCCTAATATATAAGTCCCACACAACTTGTGTTAGAATAGCATGAAGACTCGCGCACCATCGACGTGTAGTAAGCTTTAGTGCACATCGCCACAGTGCGTGCATTCACAGGGGCAACTGGGGTTAAGTGTCTTCCCCAAAGACACAACGCAGTTACCTCTGGCGGGGATGGAACTCTGGAACTTTTGGTTTGAAGTCCAATTCAGTAATCATTCAGCCACCTTGCTCCAACTGAAGTACAAATGCACAACGGTTACTTAACATCATCTCATGAGCAACAGCCACAGCCACGTGGTTTTAAAGCTGGAAGAAGCTGCGGCCATGTATTCAGTCTGCTGTTAACAAATCTATAGATGTGGATTGAAAGACTGAACTCCAGCAATAATGATAACAAATAGTTACAATATACACTTGGAGGCTATTCCAGCAACTAAGGATATCCTTGGAAGATCTAAATTATCTTGTGTGGTTAGTCATCTCGTTACTTGGCAATATGGCACAGTGTTCTTGGTTTTTATGTCATACGAAATAAATAACATTATTTCGCCATTGACCTTATCTTGGGTTCTCCGCCATTGAATACAGTTGCAGGTAAAATTGTATCTAGAGGACAAAACGTGTCCCTATTACAATGGTTTGGATTAGAAAGTCAAGACAAAAGTGTTTTGGAGATTTCCTCCATGATTCACTTTTCTATCAATCTTATAACACAGCAAAAGTAAACCTTTTTATTATTACTCTTATTTAAATAAGCAAATGATCAAATATATCGCCCGGAATCACAGATTGTCACATCTTCAACGTGGACGACAAAGAACTTTTGAAGGGCTAATCTTTCCTCCTCATTCTGGACTCATTTCACATTTAAGATCAAGATAAATGTCAAAGCTAGTCAATTTTAAAACAATTTTATATCACAGCAAAAATTAAATTAACCTATTTACCGATAAACTTGTTCATATACACGAATGTACAAATAGTCGGTATGGTATTTGTAAACATAATAGATATAGAAAATACTATTCAGGGTTTGGCAATAGAGTCTTTGTGCCCAGATCTTCTTCACAACAGAGGAGAACACCGCAATCTCCAACAGAACATGTGGTTGCATAAGTAGTCTATTTACAACTGGCATTCATTAAAACATGCAGAAGGTGTTGCACCGAAATCTGAAAACGAAATTGGATGTGTAAAGCAATGATATGTGTCCACAAGAAATCTCCCTTATTTTCAAATACAATTATAGGACTCTACTTGACAAAGCATATCCCCCAATCCCCTGCTCACTGAACTGTAGAAAGAATTATTTTATTTCAACTTCACAGAAAGGGTTCAAAAATTAAATTAACCTATTTACCGATAAACTTGTTCATATACACGAATGTACAAACAGTCGGTATGGTATTTGTAAACATAACAATTATTGGAAATACTATACATGGTTGGCAATATAATCTTTGTATCCAGATCTTCTTCTACACAACAGTGGTAAACTTCGCAATCTTCAACAGAACATGTGGTAGCATAAGTAGTCTATTTACAACTGGCATTCATCAAAACATGCAGAAGGTGTTGCACCGAAATCTGAAAACAGAAATTGGATGTGTAAAGCAATGATATGTATCCACAAGAAATCTCCCTTATTTTCAAATACTATTATAGGAGTCTACATGACAAAGCATATCCCCCCAACCCCCTGCTCACTGATCTGTAAAAATAATAATTTTATTTCAACTTGACAGAAAGGGATGAATGTTTCTTTTTCAATTATAAAGTCAATTTGGGAATATAAATTATGTTAAGAAAACAACAAATAATATAGAAGTACAAATTATACATTTAATGAGGTCTAACGACACCTTTGGCAATCAGGATCATCTCGCGCAGGACCTTTAAAGATAAAGGAAGCCTAAGAACCTGGATAGAACCACCGAACAGCGGCTAGTAACTGCCAGACTCCCTAGCATATAAACCCCACACAAGCAGTGTTAGCATTGCATGAAGCCTCTTGAACCATCGACGTGCAGTACCCATTAGTGCATATCGCCACAGTGCGTGCATTCACATGGGCAACTGTGGTTAAGTGCCTTTCCCAAATACACAGCGTAGTTACCTCTGGCGGGGATGGAGCACTAGATCTTTCGGTTTGAAGTGCAATGCTCTAACCATTGAGCCACCTTGCTCCCAATGAAGTACAAATGCACAACGGTTAGTTAATATCATCTCATGAGCAACAGCCACAGCTACGTGGCTTTAAAACTGGAAGCAGCTGCGGCCGTGTATTCTGTCTGCTGTTATCAAATCTATAGATTTGGATTGAAAGAATAAATTGCAGTAAAAATGATAACAAATACTTTGATTATATACTAGTAGCCTACTCCGGGAACTAAGGATGTCTTTGGAAGAGCTGAATTATCTTGTATGGTTAGTCATCTCGTTTTTTGGCAATATTTCACAATATTCTAGGTTTCTATGTCATACGAAATAAATAACATCATTTCCCCATTGCCCTGATCTTGGTTTTTCCACCATTGAATCCAGTTGCAGGTGAAATTGTATCTAGAGGACAAAACCTGTCCTTATTACAATGGTTTGGCTTAGAAAATCAAGACATAAGTGTTTTGAAACCTTTTTATTATTACATTTATTTAAATACGCAAATGAACAAATCTAACGGCCGGAATCACAGATTGTCACTTCATCAACATGGACGGCACAGATCTTTTGAAGGACTAATCTTCTCTCTTCATACTGGACTCATTTCACATTTAACATCAAGATAAATGTCAAAGCTAGTCAATCGTAAAACAATTTTGTATCACAGCGAAAATTGAATTAACTTATTTACCGATAAACTTGTTCATATACACGAATGTACAAACAGTCGGTATGGTATTTGTAAACATCATAGCTATTGGAAATACTATTCAGGGTTTGGCAATAGAGTCTTTGTGCCCAGATCTTCTACACACCAGAGGAAAATATCGCAATCTTCAACAGAACATGTGGTTGCATACGTAGTCTATTTACAACTACCATTCATCAAAACATGCAGAAGGTGTTGCACCAAAATCTGAAAACAGAAAGTGGATGTGTAAAGGAATGATAATATGTGTCCACAACAAATCTCCCTTATTTTCAAATACAATTATTGGAGTCTACTTGACCAACCACACCACCCCCGACCCCAACGCCCAGCTCACTGAACTGTAAAAATAATTATTTTATTTCAACTTGACAGAAAAGGCTGAATGTTTTTTTCAATTATAAAGTCAATTTTGTAATATAAATTATGTTAAGCAGACAACAAATAACAAAGAAGTACAATTTATACATTCAATGAGGTTTAACGACACTTTTGGCAATGAGACTCACATCGTGCTGGAATTTTAAGGATAAAGGAAGCCGGAGAACCCGGATAGAACCACCGATGAGCTGCTAGTAACTGCCAGACTCCCTAACATATAAACCCCTCACAAGCAGTGTTAGCATTGTATGAAGACTCATGGACCATCGACGTGCAGTACGCCTTAGTGCATATCGCCACAGTGCGTGCATTCATATGGGCCACTGGGGTTAAGTGCCTTTTCCAAAGACACAACGCAGTTACCTCGGGCGGGGATGGAAGTGTTGACCTCTCGGTTTGAAGTTCAATGCTGTAACCGTTGATCTACCTTGCTCCCACTGCAGTACAAATGCACTTTGGTTATTTAATATCATCTCATGAGCAACAGCCACAGCTACGTGGTTTTAAAGCTGGAAGCAGCTGCGGCCGGGTATTCAGTCTGCTGTTATCAAATCTATAGATTTGGATTGAAAGTCTGAAATACAGTAAAAATGATAACAAATACTTACATTTTATACATGGAGCCTATTCCATCAACTAAGGATATCTTTGGAAGTTATAAATTATCTTGTGTGGATAGTCATCTCGTTTCTTGGCAACATGGCACAATGTTCTATGTTTTCATGTCATACGAAATAAATAACATCATTTCCCCATTGCTCTTATCCTGGTTTTTCTCCCATTGAATCCAGTTGCTGGTAACATTGCATCTAGAGGACAAAACGTGTCCCTATTACAATGGTTTGGCTTAGAATGTCAAAATATAAGTGTTTTGGAGATTTCCTCGACGATTCACTTTTCTAACAATTTTATAACACAGCAAAAGCAAACCTTTTTATTATTACACTTATTTAGACAAGCAAATGAAAAAATCTATCGGCCGGAATCACAGACTGTCACATCATCAACATAGACGGCATAGAACTTTTGAAGGGCTAGTCTTCTCTCATCATACTGTGCTCATTTCACATTTAACATCGAGATAAATGTTAACGCTAGTCAATTTTAAAACAATTTTGTATCTCAGCAAAAATTAAATTAACCTATTTACCGATAAACTTGTTCATATACACGAATGTACAAACAGTCGGTATGGTATTTGTAAACATAATAGTTATTGGAAATACTATTCAGGGTTTGACAATAGAGTCTTTGTGTACAGATCTTCTTCTACACAGCAGAGAAAACTTCGCAGTCTTCAACTGAACATGTGATTGCATAAGTCGTCTATTTACAACTGACATTCATCAAAACATGCAGAAGGTTTTGCATCAAAATCTGAAAACAAAAGGTGGATGTGTAAAGCAATGATAATATGTGTCCACAACAAATCTCCCTTATTTTCAAATACAATTATTGGTGTCTACTTGACGAACCATACCCCGCCCCCCGCCCTCCCACCCCAACGCCCAGCTCACTGATATGTAAAAATAATTATTTTATATCAACTTGACAGAAAGGGCTGAATGTTATCTTTCAATTATAAAGTCAATTTTGGAAAATAAATTATGTTAAGAAAACAACAAATAATATAGATGTTCAATTTATACATTTGATGATGTTTAACGACACTTTTGGCAATGAGGATCACATCGGGCAGGTATTTTAAGGATAAAGGAAGCCGGAGAACGCGGATAGACCCACCGAGCAGCGGCTAGTAACTGCCAGACTCTCTAACATATAAACCCCACACAAGCAGCGTTAGCATTGTATGAAGACTCCAGCACCATCGACGTGCAGTACGCCTTAATGCATATAGCCGCAGTGCGTGCATTCATATGGGCCACTGGGGTTAAGTGCCTTTCCCAAAGACACAACGCAGTTACCTCGGGCGGGGATGGAAGAATTGACCTTTCGGTTTGAAGTCCAATGCTGTAACAATTGAGCTACCTTGCTCCCACTGAAGTACAAATGCACAATGGTTATTTTATATCTTGTCATGAACAACAGCCAGAGCTACGTGGTTTTAAAGCTGGAAGCAGCTGCGGCCGGGTATTCAGTCTGCTGTTATCAAATCTATAGATTTGGATTGAAATTCTGAAATACAGTAAAAATGATAACAAATACTTACATTTTATACATGGAGCCTATTCCAGCAACCAAGGATATCTTTGGAAGTTCTAGATTATCTTGTGTGGTTAGTCATCTCGTTTCCTGGCAACATGGCACAATGTTCTAGGTTTTCATGTCATACGAAATAAATAACATCATTTCCCCATTGCTCTTATCCTGGTTTTTCCACCATAGAATCCAGTTGCAGGGAAAATTGCATCTAGAGGACAAAACGTGTCCCTATTACAATGGTTTGGCTTAGAATGTCAAAATATAAGTGTTTTGGAGATTTCCTCCACGATTCACTTTTCTAACAATTTTATAACACAGCGAAAGTTAACCTTTTTATTATTACACTTATTTAGATAAGCAAATGAACAAATCAATCGGCCGGAATCACAGACTGTCACATCACCAATATAGACGACATAGAACTTTTGAAGGGCTAATCTTCTCTCCTCATACTGAACTCATTTCACATTTATCATCAAGATAAATGTCAAAGCTAGTCAATTTTAAAACAATTTTGTATCTCAGCAAAAATTAAATTAACCTATTTACCGATAAACTTGTTCATATACAAAAATGTACAAACAGTCGGTATGGTATTTGAAAACATAATAGTTATTGGAAATACTATTCATGGTTGCCAATTGAATCTTTGTATCCAGATGTTTTTCTACGCAACAGTGGTAAACTTCGCAATCTTCAACAGAACATGTGGTTGCATAAGTAGTCTATTTACAACTGGCATTCATCAAAACATGCAGAAGGTGTTGCACCGAAATCTGAAAACAGAAATTGATTGTGTAAAGCAATGATATGTGTCCACAAGAAATCTCCCTTCTTTTAAAACACAATTATAGGAGTCTACTTGACAAAGCACATCCCCCCAACCCCCTGCTCACTGAACTGTAAAAATAATTATTTTATTTCAACTTGACAGAAAGGTTTGAATGTTTTGTTTCAATTATAAAGTCAATTTTGGAATATAAATTATGTTAAGAAAACAACAAATAATATAAAAGTACAAATTATATATTTAATGAGGTCTAACGACACCTTTGGCAATCAGGATCATCTCGTGCAGGACTTTCAAGGATAAAGGAAGCCTACTAACCGGGATAGAACCACCGAGCAGCGGCTAGTAACTGCCAGGCTCCCTCAGATATAAACCCCACACAAGCAGTGTTAGCATTGCATGAAGCCTCGCATATCGCCAAAATGCGTGCATTCACATGGGCAAATGGGGTTTAGTGTTTTTCCCAAATACCCAACGCAGTTACCTCTGGCGGGGATGGAGCACTGGATCTTTCGGTTTGAAGTCCAATTCTCTAACCATTGAGCCACCTTGCTCCCATTGAAGTACGAAGGCACAACGGTTATTTAATATCATCTCATGAGCAACAACCACAGCTAAGTAGGTTTTAAAGTTGGAAGCAGCTGCGGCCGTGTATTCTCTCTGCTGTTATCAAATCTATAGATTTGGATTGAAAGACTAAAATACAGTAAAAATGATAACAAGTACTTTGGTTATATACTTGGAGCCTTCTCCAGGAACTAAGAATATCTTTGGACGATCTAAATTATCTTGTATGGTTAGTCATCTCGTTTCTTGGCTATATGGCACAATATTCTAGGTTTCTATGTCATACGAAATAAGTAACATTTACCCATTGCCCTTATCTTAGTTTTTCCACCATTGAATCCAGTTGCATGGAAAATTATATCTAGAGGACAAAACGTGTCCCTATTACAATGGTTTGGCTTAGAAAGTCAAGACATAAGTGTTTTGGAAATTTCCTCCACTATTCACTTTTCTAACAATTTTATAACACAGCAAAAGTTAACCTTTTTATTATAACTCTTATTTAAATAAGCAAATGAACAAATCTGTCGGCCGGAATCACAGATTGTCACATCATCAACATGGAAGGCATAGAACTTTTGAAGGGCTAATCTTCTCTCTTCATACTGGACTCATTTCACATTTAACATCAAGATAAATGTCAAAGCTAGTCAATTTTAAAACAATTTTGTATCACAGCAAAAATTGAATTAACCTATTTCCCGATAAACGTGTTCATATACACGAATGTACAAACAGTCGGTATGGTATTTGTAAACATCATAGCTATTGGAAATACTATTCACGGTTTGGCAATAGAGTCTTTGTGCCCACATCTTCTACACACCAGAGGAAAACTTCGCAATCTTCAACAGAACATGTGGTTGCATAAGTAGTCTATTTACAACTGGCATTCATCAAAACATGCAGAAGGTGTTGCACCAAAATCTGAAAACAGAAAGTGGATGTGTAAAGCAATGATAATATGTGTCCACAACAAATCTCCCTTATTTTCAAAAACAATTATTGGAGTCTACTTGACCAACCATACCGCCCCCCCCCCCCGCCACCCCAACGCCCAGCTCACTGAACGGTAAAAATAATTATTTTTATTTCAACTTGACAAAAAAGGCTGAATGTTTTTTTCAATTATAAAGTTCATTTTGTAATATAAATTATGTTAAGAAGACAACAAATAATAAAGAAGTACAATTTATACATTTAATGAGGTTTAACGACACTTTTGGCAATGAGACTCACATCGTGCAGGAATTTTAAGGATAAAAGAAACCGGAGAACCGGATAGAACCACCGAGGAGCTGCTAGTAACTGCCGTACTCCCTAACATATAAACCACACACAAGCAGTGTTAGCACTGTATGAACACTCGCGCACAATCGACGTGCAGTACGCCTTAGTGCATATCGCCACAGTGCGTGCATTCACATGGGCCACTGGGGTTAAGTGCCTTTCGCAAAGACACAACGCAGTTACCTCAGGCGGGGATGGAAAAGTGGACCTTTCGGTTTGAGGTCCAATGCTCTAACCATTAAGCCACCTTTACCCCACTGAAGTACAAATGCACAACGGTTATTTAGTATCATCTCAAGAGCAACAGTCACAGCTAAGCGGTTTTTTAAGCTGGAAGCAGCTGCGGCCGTGTATTCAGACTGTTGTTATGAAATCTATAGATGTGGATTGAAAGTCTGAAATACAATAAAAATGATAACAAATACTTACATTATATACATGGAGCCTATTCCAACAACTAAGGATATCTTTGGAAGTTCTAAATTATCTTGTATGGTTAGTCATCTCGTATCTTGTATGGTTAGTCATCTCGTTTCTTGGCAACATCGCACAATGTTCTTGGATTTCATGTCATACGAAATAAATATCATCATTTCCCCATTGCCCTTATGTTGGATTTTCCACCATTGAATCCAGTTGCAGGTAAAATTGAATCTAGAGGACAAAACGTGTCCCTATTACAATGGTTTGGCTTAGAATGTCATGGCATAAGTGTTTTGGAGATTTCCTCCACGATTCACTTTTCTAACAATTTTATAACACAGCAAAAGTTATTATTTTTTTTTATTATTACACTTATTTAAATAAGCAAATGAACAAATCTATCGGCCGGAATCACAGATTGTCACATCATCAACATGGACGACATAGAACTTTTGAAGGGCTAATCTTCTCTTCTCATTCTGGACTCATTTCATATTTAACATCAAGATAAATGTCAAACCTAGTCAATTTTAAAACAATTTTGTATCATAGGAAAAATTAAATTAACCTATTTACCGATAAACTTGTTCATATACACGAATGTACTAACAGTCGGTATGGTATTTGTAAACATAATAGCTATTGGAAATACTATTCAGGGTTTGGCAATAGAGTCTTTGTGCCCAGATCTTCTACACAACAGAGCAAAACATCGCAATCTTCAACAGAACATGTGGTTGCATAAGTAGTCTATTTACAACTGGCATTCATTAAAACATGCAGAAGGTGTTGCTCCAAAATCTGAAAACAGAAAGTGGATGTGTAAAGCAATGATAATATGTGTCGACAACAAATCTCCCTTATTTTCAAATACAATTATCGGTGTCTACTTGACCAACCATACCCCCGCCCCCCACCCCAACGCCCAGGTCACTGAACTGTAAAAATAATTATGTTATTTCAACTTGACAGAAAGGGCTGAATGTTTTTTTTCAATTATAAAGTCAATTTAGGAATATAAATTGTGTTAAGAAAACAACAAATAATATAGAAATACAAAATATACATTTATTGAGGTTTAACGACACCTTTGGCAATCAAGATCACCCGGTGCAGGACTTTCAAGGATAAAAGAAGCCGGAGAAACCGGATAGAACCACCGAGCCGCGGCTAGTAACTGGCAGTCTCCCTAATATATAAACCCCACTCAAGTTGTGTTAGCATAGCATGAAGACTGGCGCACCATCGACGTGCAGTACGCCTTAGTGCACATCGCCACAGTGCGTGCATTCACAGGGGCAACTGGGGTCAAGTGCCTTCCCCAAAGACACAACGCAGTTACCTCTGGCGGGGATGGAACTCTGGATCTTTCGGTTTGAAGTCCCATGCTGTAACCATTGAGCTACCTTGCTCCCACTGAAGTACAAATGCACAACGGTTACTTAAAATCATCTCATGAGCAGCCGCCACAGCCACGTGGTTTTAAAGCTGGAAGAAGCTGCGGTCGTGTATTCAGTCTGCTGTTATCAAATCTATAGATGTGGATTGAAAGTCTGAAATATAGTAATAATGATAACATATACTTACATTATATACTTGGAGCCTATTCCAGCAGCTAAGGATATCGTTGGAAGATCTAAATTATCTTGTGTGGTTAGTCATCTCGCTATTTGGCAATATGGCACAATGTTCTAGGTTTTTATGTCATACGAAATAAATAACATCATTTCGCCATCGCCCTTTTCTTGGTTTTTCCAGCATTGAATCCAGTTGCAGGTAAAATTGTATCTATAGGACAAAACGTGTCCCTATTACAATGGTTTGGCTTAGAAAGTCAAGACATAAGTGTTTTGGAGATTTCCTCTACTATTCACTTTTCTAACAATTTTATAACACAGCGAAAGTTAACATTTTTATTGTACTCCTATTTAAATAAGCAAGTGAACAAATCTATCGGCCGGAATCACAGATTGTCACATCTTCACCTGGACGACAAAGAACTTTTGAAGGGCTTATCTTCCCTCAACATACTGGACTCATTTCACATTTAACATCAAGATAAATGTCAAAGCTAGTCAATATTAAAGTAATTGTTGTATCACAGCAAAAATTAAATTAACCTATTTACCGATAAACTTGTTCATATACACGAATGTACAAACAGTCGGTATGGTATTTGTTAGCATAATAGTTATTGGAAATACTATTCAGGGTTTGACAATAGAGTCTTTGTGAACAGATCTTCTTCTACACAACAGAGAAAACTTCGCAATCTTCAACAAAACATGTGGTTGCATATGTCGTCTATTTACAACTGACATTCATCAAAACATGCAGAAGGTTTTGCACCAAAATCTGAAAACAAAAAGAGGATGTGTAAAGCAATGATAATATGTGTCCACTACAAATCTCCCTTATTTTCAAATACAATTATTGGAGTCTACTTAACCAACCATACCCCCCCCCCTCCCACCCCAACGCCCAGCTCACGGTCATGTAAAAATAATAATTTTATTTCAACTTGACAGAAAGGGCTGAATGTTTTATTTCAATTATAAAGTCAATTTTGGAATATAAATTATGATAAGAAAACAACAAATAATACAGAAGTACAATTTATACATTTAATGATGTTTACCGACACTTTTGGCAATGAGAAGCCGGAGAACCTGGAGAACCCGGATAGAACTACCGAGCAGCGGCTAGTAACTGCCAGACTCTCTAACGTATAAACCCCACACAAGCAGTGTTTGCATTGTATGAAGACTCCTGCACCATCGATGTGCAATACGCCTTAATGCATGTCGCCTCAGTGCGTGCATTCACATGGGCCAATGGGTTTAAGTGCCTTTCCCAAAGACACAACGCAGTTACCTCGGGCGGGGATGGAAGAGTTGACCTTTCGGTTTGAAGTCCAATGCTGTAACCATTGAGCTACCTTGCTCCCACTGAAGTACTAATGCACAATGGTTATTTAATATCATCTCCTGAGTAACAGCCACAGCTACGTGGTTTTAAAGCTGGAAGCAGCTGCGGCCGGGTATTCAGTCTGCTGTTATCAAATCTATAGATTTGGAATGAAAGTCTGAAATACAGTAAAAATGATAACAAATACTTATATTTTATACATGGAGCCTATTCCAGCAACTAAGGATATCTTTGGAAGTTCTAAATTATCATGTGTGGTTAGTCATCTCGTTTCTTGGCAACATAGCACAATGTTCTAGGTTTTCATGTCATTCGAAATAAATAACATCATTTCCCCATTGCTCTTATCCTGATTTGTCCACCACGGAATCCAGTTGCTGGTAAAATTGCATCTAGAGGACAAAACGTGTCCCTATTACAATGCCAAATTATAGACGAACATTCAGTAGTGAGAATATCACTCGGTTCAAAAATTCTTTATCAGTTTGTGACTTCTCTGAAGTCATAAATGAGGTTTGTCCAGACGCGGCATTCAATAGGTTCCTTGATATATTCTACGAAGCGTTTGAACAAGCATTTCCCAGAAAAGCTATGCCCATAAACAAAAAGTATATCAGACGTGAAACATGGATGACGCAGGGCTTATTGCAATCCGCTCAGACGAAACATAAATTGTACGTTAAAAAATTAAAATCTCCAAACACAAAAAATACAAGGATTATTGTCATGAATTCAACCGCTTGAAACGAACCTGCAAAGCAGATTACTCTAACAAGATACTATTCGAAAACAAAGGCAATATTAAAAAAAACATGGGAAATTCTTCGGAAAGCTATATACAAGTCAAATAACAACAGACCACTTAACCTCTCCTTCTTAGATAGAAACACGGAATTAACTGATCCGAAAGGAATCGCCGACCGATTCAACAAATACTTCGCTGATATTGGGAAGTCTGCAAGTAGTCAAGTGTCCACGACTCAACGTCGATACTCAGATTACCTGAGCGGCAACAGTAGAGACTCTTTCTTTATTAGCCCCACCAATAAACAGGGGATAATCATTTGTGTTCA
Organism: Pictodentalium vernedei; assembly: GCA_031216915.1. Taxonomy (NCBI): domain Eukaryota; kingdom Metazoa; phylum Mollusca; class Scaphopoda; order Dentaliida; family Dentaliidae; genus Pictodentalium; species Pictodentalium vernedei. Next base: position 506,850,557 of record CM062297.1, on the reverse strand, counting down.
CAAACTAAGAGGCAAATCAACCAAAGATAGTAATGACATGTCCACAAAACTATTGAAGGAAATAATTTTGGAGGTAGCAGATCCGTTGTCTCATATAATCAATCTGTCCTTCACTACAGGGAGAGTGCCGGACAAAATGAAAATGGCCAAAATTATACCCATTTTTAAATCAGGTGATCCACAACTATTTACTAATTACCGCCCTATAAGTATTCTCCCAACATTCTCGAAAATATTGGAAAATGTAATGTACTCACGTCTATACACATTCTTAGAAGAACATGAAATCATACATAAGTAGCAATTTGGGTTCAGAAAGGGCCACTCCACTGTGCATCCTATTCTGCATCTCATAAACCAGGTTGTAGAAGCGAATGATAAACTTACGAAGGACTGCACACTTTCAGTTTTTCTAGACTTTTCAAAAGCCTTTGATACCACCAATCATACAATCCTGCTTAAGAAACTTAAAAGTTATGGTATTAGAGGCTTAGCTAATTCCTGGTTCCAAGATTACTTAACAAGAAGATGCCAGTCTGTGTCTTTCAAGGACAACACATCTGATTCGTTGGAAGTCACGACTGGTGTACCACAAGGTTCCATTTTAGGTCCTATCCTTTTCTTATTATACATTAACGACATCAGCCATTCAACCCTGCACAATATGCTGTCCTTTGCAGATGATACTACAGCTTTTGCGTCAAGTAACAATCTAGACAATTTGATAGACGAGACCAACATCGAACTAGGAAAAATCAGCGAATGGTGTTCCGCAAATGGATTATGTCTTAACGCAAATAAAACAAAATGCATCTTATTGAACCCTCAAAATGATTCTTACAACGCTGCTAGTAGAACAATATCCCTAAACAACACAGATATTCCATTTGTTGGAAACCAGAACGATGAAAAAACAGTCAAATTCCTAGGAATCCATATGGACGAGAATCTAAAATTCAAACAACATACTTCAGTAATCTGTCTAAAAATGGCTAGGGCAATCTTTGCCCTTAATAGGGCAAAAGGAATTCTTCCTTTTAAAGCCCTAAAGACACTGTATTTTTCACTTATACATAGCCACCTATTGTATGGTATACTTGTATGGGGTCACGCACCATCAAGCAGAATTCTTACTCTGCAAAAAAAGGCTATTCGCATAATAACGAACAGAAAGTTAAAAAATTTATAGTAATTTATATATTTTTTATACTTACCAATGACCCAGACTTAGCTGGTGCTAACTCTAACAAAACCAGGGCCAAACACAAATTTTGCCCCCCAATCCCCAAAATTTGCATCCAAAACAAAAAGAAATCATGTCCTAAAGGACCTCCATACTACGCCTCTACTGCGCATGCGCAGTGACGCAGTCGTCCCGAAATTGGCGCCAATTATCATTCTTACTGGCAGTGCCTGGTCAGCGCTATGTACTCAGCGGGGAGGCAAGAGTTCCCAACTCCAGGGAGGGCCATCCCCGTCTGGGTCATTGGTAAGTATAAAAAATATATAAATTACTATAAATTTTTTAACATTTTTATACTGTACCAATGACCCAGACTTAGCTGAATAGTAAACAGGCTGGAGGGCCTAGGACATAGAGGAAAATCCAATAAGCTCAACTATATAGTAAAGAGGTAACCCCTTAAGGAGAAAAGGAGTATTAGGCTTTACATGTATCTTTCTTATTTAATATTAAATTAGAAAGATACACTACCCTTAATAATTGAGCACAATAACATTCATGTTCTCTATTAACATCCAGTATAACCCTTATACTAATTATTTTTAAAGCAAGCCAATAAATAAAGTGGTCCAGAGAATTGAGACTCTTTATAGTCATTTAAAAGTGTCCGAGTATTGTATATTAAAGCCCGTTTGACACTTGACATATACAAATGCTTCACACCGAGCTACACTTTAAAAATAAGACATGAATGAATTTAAACATTAATATTACACTTTAAAACCATCCTGGAAGCGACTCAGAAATACTGACTTGGAGGAGGCATTCCCTTGCTTTTCACTATAAAGCAGGTGACCTAAGGGAACACCCGCCCCCCCCCCTTCCCCTTGCCCTGGGTCAAATAGCCCAGAGCGAAGAGGGCAGCCGGACGGAGTCACTGCCGGAACAGAAAGCCTGCATAACTATAGTTGCAACTGTTTAGTGGACGACATTCTGAGCAACGGATAACGGACCTAAACAATGCAGGTCTCCAGAAATGGACTCAATATTTCTGAGATAAAAATTCGTAAATGTGGATGGCTGAGACCAATAAGCAGCCTTCATTAAATCTGTAATAGCAACACTATTAGCATAAGCCCAGGAAGTAGAAAGAGCTCTTACTTCATGAGCAGAAATCTTAAGCACAGACTGCTGAGAAGAAGATAAATCTTCATAAGCAGTACAGATAGTTAACTGAATCCATCTAGCAATAGAATGGACTGAAATGTCCTTTCTATTAGGCATCAAAGACAGAAAGAAACGTTTCCGTCCCTTTCTGATAAACTGAGATCTCTGTTTATAGATACGTAGTGCTCTAACAGGACAGAGTAAAGGCCTACGCCCGTCTGAAGACGGAAGAGCCTTAATAACAATAGGTTCCGGATATTTATTAGGAGCCTGATTCTTAGCTAAAAAACCCACATTAGTAGTGAAGGTGATAGTGTTCCCAACACTACGATAATGAGAATCATCCACCGATAGTGCATGAAGCTCACTGACTCTTCTGGCAGAAGAGAAAGCTAAGAGAAAAGCTGTCTTATAAGATAAGAATTTGAAATCTACTGTCTCAAGAGGTTCAAATGGCTTTTCCTTCAATTTAAGGAGAACCCAAATTAAATTCCACTTAGGAATTAATCTAAGAGTTCTGGGTCTATTTATCGAAAAGTTTCTAACCAACTTCGATAAAGAGACATTAGATCCAATTTGTAAACTATCATGATGTGCATAGGTATCAGATAACATAGATCTATAACCCTTTATAGTAACAGGCTGCAGTTTGATTTCGTCAAACAAGTATACTAGAAAGTTTGCAATGTCTGGTATAGAGGGATCAAATATATCTACAGAATGATCCCTACACCAACGACGAAAAACCTTCCACTTAGCCGCATAGTTTAGCGAAGAGGAGGTCCTCCTACAGTTAGAAATCGCGTCCACTGCTCGTCCTGTAAAGTGCTTGCCATGCAAGAAGGACCGCACAACGGAAAAACGTGAAGGTTGAGACCTTGCGGGTTGTGATGGAGTTGGCGCGATTTCCCCTGCGAAAGAAGATCCTCTCGTGGAGGAAGCTTCCGCGGTAGGTCCCACAACAGACACCTGAGTAGATTTATCCACGGTCTCTGTGGCGACAGAGATGCTACCAACAGAATCTTGCACTGAGATTGTTTTATCTTTAGCAATACTTGTTGAATTAACGGCGCTGGAGGATACGCATATCCTATCATTCCGTCCCAAGGGATCGACAGAGCGTCTACTGCAAATGCTCTTGGATCCGGACACGGAGACACATACGTCTGCAACTGATTGTTGAGATGTGTCGCAAATAAGTCTATCATTGGCCGTTCCCATTGGTAGCAAATCTGATTGAATACTTGTTTGTTGAGAGTCCACTCCGACGGCAACAAGCGACCCTTTCGTGAAAGGGAGTCTGCTAGCACATTCAGACGACCCGGTATGTGACGGACCGAAAGAAGAACGTGATGTTCTAACGCAAACAGAAGGATTCTTTCCGTTAGATTGAACAACGGAACTGAATGAGTGCCTCCCTGATTCCGTATATACGCCACTACTGTCGTATTGTCGGATAGGATTTGGACATGAGCATCGTGAATAATGTCCATCCAGTGACGTAACGCAAGCCAAATTGACATCATTTCCTTGATGTTTATGTGCTTGCACAGGAATTGCGGATCCCAAAGACCCTGGCATCTCGAATCCGTTGGGATTAATGATGCACCCCAACCTGTTTGACTGGCATCCGTCATAACGGTAAAACTCGGATCCGGCAACTGCAGCGGAACTCCTTGAGTTAACCACTGAATGTTTGCCCAAGTCTGAATCTCTTGTTTCACTTGATCTGACAAGAGAACGTCTACATCGAGCGAATGAATTTTCACACTCCAATTCTGAGTCAGGAAAATTTGAAGAGGACGTGTGCGTAGCCGCCCCATCGGAATGAGATCCGCGGCGGCTCCGCACAGACCTATCAGTCTCATAAATTCTCTCGCCGTGACTTTGTCTGCGTGCAGACAATAGCGAGCGTAACAACTGACTAATTTCGCTCTGGTTAACGGCAGACGAACGAGATTGTTGTGCGTCTCGAAGCTCATTCCCAGATGAGTGAATGACTTGGACGGCATCAGATCCGACTTCTCCTCGTTTACTATAAAACCGAGACGTCGGAGCAATAGAAGAAGATTCTGAACATCGTTCTGAAGCGTTAATTCGTTGCCGTACCTCTGAAGAATGTCGTCCAGGTAGGCCGACGTTACCGCAGACGAATGAGCTCGGAAGTAGATCATTACCGAGTTCATTACCCGAGTGAAAGCCCAGGGTGCTAGATTCAATCCGAAGCACATCGCCCGGAATTGATACACCTCTCCAAGGACTGCGAAGCGTAGATACTTTCGGAATGTCGGATGTACCATGACGTGAAAGTACGCATCTTTGAGATCTATGCTCGTTGCATAATCGTTCACCCGAATACTCGCTCTGACCGATCGAATCGTCTCCAAATAAAACTTCGGAGCGACGATCAGCTTGTTTATCCAGCTCAAATCTATGACTGGACGGAACGAGCCGTCTGGTTTCGGAACCAGAAACAGATGGCTGTAGAATCCCAGAGATTCCTGGTTTTCTACGACCTCTACCGCGTTCTTCATTAAAAGAGACTGCACCTCTGATAACAGAGCGTCTCTTTTCTGTGGATTTGACGGAAGATGAGTCCACTTTGGACTTCGAGATAATGGAGGCTTTCGTTTGAAGGATATCTTCAGACCTTCCGAAGTCACTCCTCTCACCCAAGGGTCGTCCGTAATCGACGCCCACTCTTGTGAAAAACTCGACAACCTTCCGCCAACCGGAACGCGATAGAGGTTTAAGCCATCACCTCCTGGACCTGCGAGGCCTGCGGTAGGAGAAACCACGTCTTCCACGACCCGCACCTCGCCTCGTCGACCTCGGGGCGTCCGACCGATTGTCCCGGCCTGAAGGACGTCCCGAACGAGAGTCGCTATCCTGGCGGTCTCTCGAATAAGACCAAGAGGACGCACCGGAACCTCTATAGGAACCTCTCTTGGGCGCATTAGACCCAGAAGTGCCTGTCTTATTCGTGTCTGCTGTATCCGACTTCTTAGGAGCCGATCCGAACAACAGAGAATCATTAGCTTTCTTTTTAATTTTATCATAAATAGCGGAAAGCTTGCCGTCAAAGAGAAGTTCTACTGAGACCGAAGCGACTCTAAGAGAGTTCTTCACCTTAGAATCCACTAGTGTGGATGTAGCTAGGGCTGCGTCACGTCTAACCAACTCCAGATTTGCCACTGAAAGGGCGGAGTTACACGTGGAATAAGCTACTGCCCTTGAAAGAAGTCTTAAAGAGGATTGTATATCCTGAAACTCTTCCCCTTGAAGGCGCAGTGATAACGCCTTAGTAAGGTGATCTGCGTAAGATAAGGCATCTAAATTGGCTCTGTTAGACGCAATAGCTGTTTCCAACACCGCGGTTGGAATAGAAGCTGACGACGGTAATGATAGCTCTAAGTCTTCCGCCTCGTCGTCCATACGCAGAGGAACTCTCGGTATACCCTGTCCTGCCGTATCGAATTTATTCCTTGCATTAATGAAAGGCAGGTTGAGAGTATTAGCGGACAAGAAACCTGCTTTCCCCGTCCTGGAAGCAAGTTTAAATATAGCGTCGTTCAATAATTCAAATGTTCTAGCAACATTATTGGACTGCGACGGAAACTCGGGAGCGATGTCCCTGAACCGCTCAAAAAATTCAGAGTCCAATGACGCTATAATTCTCTTGTCCGGAAGCGCAGCAGTCTGGCCCGACGGAACAACTTGAGGGAGAAAGTGCCGGATGAAGTCCACGGCAGCTTTATGTTGTTCCGAAAGGGATAGCTCCAAGTTATCCGTATCCCTTTCACAATCCGGTCGGACCTCATGATGTTCCCGGTCGTCCGCCCCCGATGCTTCGGCGGAGCGTACCGACCCAGCGCCGTCGAATAATTCTCGATCCGACACCGTTTCTGTCGGCTGCTGGGATGCTGCGATAAGCTGTGCTATCTGCACAAGAATGTCCGGCGTCGAGACCTGCGGAGGCGCAGTCTTTCGCTGCTTCGCCGAGGGCAGCTCCGCATCAGATGGCTCCCGCATACTTTTCCTATGCGAACGTCCAGAGTCCATCGGTCTCGAATCCCTGGCTGCCGGATGGTGTGACCTGGTCGCCGAAGAATCCTTCATCGGCGAAGCTGGTAATATATCGGCGGTCACGCAGCCAAGGTGCGGTCGTGTGCGCTGACGAGAAGAGGAAGCCTTAACAGTCTCTGCGGACTGCTTATACAACGGAGCGTCCCGAGCGACGGACGTATGCTCCGGCATCGCTCTTTCTCCAGAAACAACATATCGTGACACACGTTTCCAATGTTTCTCATCCCAATGTTCACATATAGGACAGGGATTAAAGCGAGAACACTGACTACAATTAATACAATGATCATGAAAGACAGAGGAAGATTTTTTCCTATTACAATTTGAACAACGTCCCTTCATTGTGAAAGAACAACAATAAGTCCTAGTTACTCGCAAAAACCCCTGACACAAAGATACATGATAACATGATCCATTAATAAATGAAAAAACAATTGCAAAACAAAATAATTTTGAAAAAATATTTTTTCAGCGAAGCCCAAGTTGCTGAAAAGTAACGTTGAGCCCCGATGGATCCGATGGCAAAGTGTGGTCAAAAATTTTAAATTTATATAAAATAATTAATGAGACACTTTCGGATAAAATAAATGTATCTTATAATGAGATAAACTACAACAAAGGCAAACAGCCCCCCTCAAAAAAGGCTGTTGCCAATGAAAACAAACAGTGTAAACACACTAGAAAACTTGACTCCAGGCACTGAAAAAAACTGGCCCGGAATCAGTCATCAATTACACTCTATCTGATGCAAAACAGAGACTCCCAGGGGAGAATCTGTAGAACATCAGATGGAAGATGCAGAACACAAACGTTATACACCCATGGGTGAAAACGTAACTATGGGGAAAATAACAGAAAACATTCTGTAACCAAGCAACTCTCCCAGGAAATTTTAGAAATGAAATTTCTCAAAAATATGCCAAAAGCATGGGAGAATTGCAAGGGGGGACTTTAGAAGGCTAGGGGAGAGGAAACACTGAATAAGCAGTGCAACAATTAGCAAGAATGACAACAAGAGGCCCATGCCTCGAAAATAGGCAACTTAACATAATTTCATCAAAAAATTTTAAGTACAGCCCTGATTATTTTTTGCCACTTCTTTTTCCTCTCCTCCTTCTATCCTCCTTAGAATCACATTTTCTCCAAAAATTACGTGTCTGGCATCCTTTAAACTGAGATTTGTTAGAGTTAGCACCAGCTAAGTCTGGGTCATTGGTACAGTATAAAAATATATACTTCGCACACAGAACCTCTATTTAAAAAATGTGGCATACTAAAATTTGAAGACTTATATAAGTTACACGTCCTTTTGTTCATGTTCGATTGGTATCATGATAGATTACCAGTGTCTTTTGACGGTACTTTTGAAATTTACAGAAATCCTTCTGGAATGGAAAGCAGGCAAGCTGGGAATATACATACAAACAAACCGAGAACGCGTTTCTCGGCGGACCTACCGTTACATTCTTTTCCAAAGGTATGGAATGATTTGAACCCTGAAATACAGCAATATAGTAGGCCCTTATTCAAAAAGAAAATAATCGATACAATTTTAGTTTCATATTCTTCCATAATCATTTGTACCAATCCATTTTGTCCCGACTGTATATCAACTTAAAGAGATCTCACCAAAAATACTGCACTCTGAGGTCTGTTGGGTCCTCAAGCAGGATAACTGGGTTTGCTTTCTGTTCTCCTTTCTGGTGATTGGCCCGGATCGCCTGGGTTGGGCGAATATGAACCCCAAATGGGTTCATGTTTGCCCAACCCAGGTGATTTGGTTTAGTTCTTGACCCCGCCGATTTTAGAATGTACATTAAAGTAATAACTTATTTGTTTCCGGTCTGTGCATTGGGAACGTTCCACTCAACTTGAATCATGAAGACAAGAATAAAAGGGCAATGATGTAAAGAAAAAGAAAATTGTGTGGGATGGCAGGAAGACAGCCTCCCAGGCTATGTCATCTCCATGCAGTGTACACTCACTTTATAATTTGTTTTATTTGTCTCACATTGTATATCTGTATGCTGCAGAATAAAATTTGTCTAGAGGACAAAACGTGTCCCTATTACAATAGTTTGGCTTAGAAAGTCAAGACATAAGTGTTTTGGAAATTTCCTCCACTATTCACTTTTCTAACAATTTTATAACACAGCAAAAGTTAACCTTTTTATAATTACTCTTATTTAAATAAGCAAATGAACAAATCTATCTGCCGGAATCACAGATTGTCACATCATCAACATGGATGGCATAGAACTTTTGAAGGGCTAATCTTCTCTCTTCATACCTGACTCATTTCACATTTAACATCAAGATAAATGTCAAAGCTAGTCAATTTTAAAACAATTTTGTATCACAGCAAAAATTGAATGAACCTATTTACCGATAAACTTGTTCATATACACGAATGTACAAACAATCGGTATGGTATTTGTAAACATCATAGCCATTGGATATACTATTCAGGGTTTCGCAATAGAGTCTTTGTGCCCAGATCTTCTGCACACCAGAGGAAAACATCGCTATCTTCAACAGAACATGTGGTTGCATAAGTAGTCTATTTACAACTGGCATTCATCAAAACATGCAGAAGGTGTTGCACCACAATCTGAAAACAGAAAGTGGATGTGTAAAGCAATGATAATATGTGTCCACAACAAATCTTCCTTATTTTAAATACAATTATAGGAGTCTACTTGACAAAGCATATCCCCCCAAACCCCTGCTCACTGAACTGTAAAAATAATTATTTTATTTCAACTTGACAGAAAGGGTTGAATGATTTTTTTCAATTATAAAGTCAATTTTGGAATATAAATTATGTTAAGAATACAACAAATAATACAGAAGTACAAATTATACATTTAATGAGGTCTAACGACACTTTTGGCAATCAGGATTGCGTTGTGCAGGATTTTAAGGATAAAGGAAGCCGAAGAACCCGGATAGAACCACCGAGCAGCGGCTAGTAACTGCCAGACTCCCTAACATATAAACCACACACAAGCAGTGTTAGCATTGCATGAAGCCTCGTGCACCATCGACGTGCAGTACGCATGAGTGCATATCGCCACAGTGCGTGCATTCACATGGGCAACTGGGGTTAAGTGCCTTTCCCAAATACCCAACGCAGTTACCTCTGGCGGGGATGGAGCACTGGATCTTTCGGTTTGAAGTCCAATGCTCAAACCATTGAGCCACCTTGCTCCCACTGAAGTACAAATGCACAACGGTTATTTAATATCATCTCATGAGCAACTCCCACAGCTACGTGGTTTTAAAGCTGGAAGCAGCTGCGGCCGTGTATTCTGTCTGCTGTTAGCAAATCTATAGATTTGCATTGAAAGACTAAAATACAGTAAAAATGATAACAAATACTTTGATTATATACTTGCAGCCTACTCCTGGAACTAAAGATATCCTTGGAAGATCTAAATTATCTTGTATGGTTAGTCATCTCGTTTCTTGGCAATATGGCACAATATTCTAGGTTTCTATGTCAAACGAAATAAATAACATCATTTCCCCATTTCCCTTACCTTGGTTTCTCCACCATTGAATCCAGTTGCAGGTAAAATTGTATCTAGAGGACAAAACCTGTCCCTATAACAATGGTTTCGCTTAGAAAGTCAAGACATAAGTGTTTAAACCTTTTTATTATTACTCTTATTTAAATAAGCAAAGGAACAAATCAATCGGCTGGAATCACAGATTGTCACATCATCAACATGGTTGGCATAGAACTTTTAAAGGGCTAATCTTCTCTCTTCATACTGGACTCATTTCACATTTAACATCAAGATAAATGTCAAAGGTAGTCGATTGTAAAACAATTTTATATCACAGCAAAAAATGAATTAACTTATTTACAGATAAACTTGTTCATATACACGAATGTATAAACAGTCGGTATGGTATTTGTAAACATCATAGCTATTGGAAATACTATTCAGGGTTTGGCAATAGAGTCTTTTTGCCCAGATCTTCTACACACCAGACGAAAACATCGCAATCTTCAACAGAACATGTGGTTGCATACGTAGTCTATTTACAACTAGCATTCATCAAAACATGCAGAAGGTGTTGCACCAAAATCTGAAAACAGAAAGTGGATGTGTAAAGCAATGATAATATGTGTATACAACAAATCTCCTTTATTTTGAAATACAATTATTGGAGTCTACTTGACCAACCATACCACCCTCCCCCCGACCCCAACGCCCAGCTCACTGAACTGTAAAAATAATTATTTTATTTCAACTTGACAGAAAAGGCTGAATGTTTTTTTCAGTTATAAAGTCAATTTTGTAATATAAATTATGTTAAGAAGACAACAAATAACAAAGAAGTACAATTTATACATTCAATGAGGTTTAACGACGCTTTTGGCAATGAGACTCACATCGTTCTGGAATTTTAGGGATAAAGGAAGCCGGAGAACCCGGATAGAACCACCGATGAGCTGCTAGTAACTGCCAGATTCCCTAACATATAAACCCCACACACGCAGTGTTAGCATTGTATGAAGACTCCTGGACCATCGACGTGCAGTACGCCTTAGTGCATATCGCCACAGTGCGTGCATTCATATGGGCCACTGGGGTTAAGTGCCTTTTCCAAAGACACAACGCAGTTACCTCGGGCGGGGATGGAGCACTGGATCTTTCGGTTTGAAGTTCAATACTGTAACCATTGAGCTACCTTGCTCCCACTGAAGCACAAATGCACAATGGATATTTAATATCATCTCATGAGCAACAGCCACAGCTACGTGGTTTTAAAGCTGGAAGCAGCTGCAGCCGGGTATTCAGTCTGCTGTTATGAAATCTATAGATTTGGATTGAAATTCGGAAATACAGTAAAAATGATAACAAATACTTACATTTTATACATGGAGCCTATTCCAGCAACTAAGGATATCTTTGGAAGTTCTAAATTATCTTTTGTGGATAGTCATCTCGTTTCTTGGCAACATGGCACAATGTTCTATGTTTTCATGTCATACGAAATAAATAACATCATTTCCCTATTGCTCTTATCCTGGTTTTTCCACCATTGAATCCAGTTGCAGGTAAAAATGCATCTAGAGGACAAAACGTGTCCCTATTACAATGGTTTGGCTTAGAATGTCAAAATATAAGTGTTTTGGAGTTTTCCTCCACGATTCACTTTTCTAACAATTTTATAACACAGCAAAAGCAAAACTTTTTATTATTACACTTATTTAGATAAGCAAATGAACAAATCTATCGGCCAGAATCACAGACTGCCACATCATCAATATAGACGACATAGAACTTTTGAAGGGCAAATCTTCTCTCCCCATACTGAACTCATTTCACATTTATCATCAAGATAAATGTCAAAGCTAGTCAATTTTAAAACACTTTTGTATCTCAGCAAAAATTAAATTAACCTATTTACCGATAAACTCGATCATATACAAAAATGTACAAACTGTCGGTATGGTATTTGTAAACATAATAGTTATTGGAAATACTATTCATGGTTGCCAATTGAATCTTTGTATCCAGATCTTTTTCTACACAACAGTGGTAAACTTCGCAATCTTCAACAGAACATGTGGTTGCATAAGTAGTCTATTTACAACTGGCATTAATCAAAACATTCAGAAGGTGTTGCACCGAAATCTGAAAACAGAAATTGGATGTGTAAAGCAATGATATGTGTCCACAAGAAATGTCCCTTATTTTAAAATACAATTATAGGAGTCTACTTGACAAAGCATATCCCCCAACCCCCTGCTCACTGAACTGTAAAAATAATAATTTTATTTCAACTTGACAGAAAGGTCTGAATGTTTTTTTTCAATTATAAAGTCAATTTTGGAATATAAATTATGTTAAGAAAACAATAAATAATATAGAAGTACAAATTATACATTTAATGAGGTCTAACGACACCTTTGGCGATCAGGATCACCTCGTGCAGGACTTTTTAGGATAAAGGAAGACGAAGAACCCGGATATAACCACCGAGCAGCGGCAAGTAACTGCCAGACTCCCTAACATATAAACCCCACACAAGCAGTGTTAGCATTGCATGAAGCCTCGTGCACCATCGACGTGCAGTACGCATTAGTGCATATCGCAACAGTGCGTGCATTCGCAAGGGCAACGGGGGTTAAGTGCCTTTCCCAAATACCCAACGCAGTTACATCTGGCGGGGATGGAGCACTGGATCTTTCGGTTTGAAGTGCAATGCTCTAACCATTGAGCCACCCTGCTCCCACTGAAGTACAAATGCACAAGGGTTATTTAATATCATCTCATCAGCAACAGCCACAGCTTCGTGGTTTTATAGCTGGAAGCAGCTGCGGCCGTGTATTCTGTCTGCAGTTATCAAATTTATAGATTTGGATTGAAAGAGTAAAATACAGTAAAAATGATAACAAATACCTTGATTATATACTTGGAGCCCTCTCCAGGAACTAGGGATATCTTTGGAAGGTCTAAATTATCTTGTATGGTTAGTCATCTCGTTTCTTGGCAATATGGCACAATATACTAGGTCTATGTCATACGAAATAAATAACATCATTTCCCCATTGCCCTTATCTTGGTTTTTCCACCATTGAATCCAGTTGCAGGTAAAATTGTATCTAGAGGTCAAAACCTGTTCCTATTACAATGGTTTGGCTTAGAGAGTCAAGACATAAGTGTTTTGGAAATTTCCTGCACTATTCACTTTTCTAACAATTTTATAAAACAGCAAAACTTAACCTTTTTATTATTTCTTTTATTTAAATAAGCAAATGAACAAATCTATCGGCCGGAATCACAGATTGTCACATCATCAACATGGACGGCATAGAACTTTTGAAGGGCTAATCTTCTCTCTTCATACTGGACTCATTTCACATTTAACATCAAGACAAATGTCAAAGCTAGTCAATTTTAAAACAATTTTGTATCACAGCAAAAATTGAATTAACCTATTTACCGGTAAACTTGTTCATATACACGAATGTACAAACAGTCGGTATGGTATCTATAAACATGATAGCTATTGGAAATACTATTCAGGGTTTGGCGATAGAGTATTTGTGCCCAGATCTTCGACACTCCAGAGGAAAACATCGCAATCGTCAACAGAACATGTGGTTGCATAAGTAGTCTATTTACAACTGGCATTCATCAAAACATGCAGATGGTGTTGCACCAACATCTGAAAACAGAAAGTGGATGTGTAAAGCAATGATAATATGTGTCCACAACAAATCTCCCTTATTTTCAAATACAATTATTGGAGTCTCCTTGACCAACCATTCCCCCCCCCCCCCAACCCAACGCCCAGCTCACTGAACTGTAAAAATAATTATTTTATTTCAACTTGACAGAAAAGGCGGAATGTTTTTTTCAATTATAAAGTTAATTTTGTAATATAAATTATGTTAAGAAGACAACAAATAATAAAGAAGTACAATTTACACATTCAATGAGGTTTAACGACACTTAGGGCAATGAGACTCACATCGTGCAGGAATTTTAAGGATAAAGGAAGCCGGAGAACCAGGATAGAACCACCAAGGAGCTGATTGTAACTGCCAGACTCCCTAACATATAAACCGCACACAAGCAGTGTTAGCACTCTATGAACACTCGAGCACAATCGACGTGCTGTACGCCTTAGGGCATATCGCCACAGTGCGTGCATTCATATGGGCCACTGGGGTTAAGTGCCTTTCGCAAACACACAACGCAGTTACCTCAGGAGGGGATGGAAAAGTAGACCTTTCGGTTTGAGGTCCAATGCTCTAACCATTAAGCCACCTTTCTCCCACTGAATTACAAATGCACAACGGTTATTTTGTATCAGCTCACGAGCAACAGCGACAGCTACGCTGTTTAAAAGCTGGAAGCAGCTGCGGCCGTGTATTCAGTCTGCTGTTATGAAAGCTATAGATTTGGATTGAAAGTCTCAAATACAGTAAAAATGATAACAAATACTTGCAATATATACAAGGAGCCTATTCCAGCAACAAAGGATATCTTTGGAAGTTCTAAATTATCTTGTATGGTTAGTCATCCCGTATCTTGTATGGTTAGTCATCTCGTTGCTTGGCAACATGGCACAATGTTCTAGGTTTTCTTGTCATACGAAATAAATATCATCATTTCCCCATTGCCCTTGTCTTGGTTTTTCCACCATTGAACCCAGTTGCTGGTAAAATTGCATCTAGAGGACAAAACTTGTCCCTATTACAATGGTTTAGCTTAGAATGTCATGACATAAGTGTTTTGGAGATTTCCACCACGATTCACTTCTCTAACAACTTTATAACACAGCAAAAGTTAACTTTTTTATTATTACACTTATTTAAATAAGCAAATGAGCAAATCTATCGGACGGAATCACAGATTGTCACATCATCAAAATGGACGACATAGAATTTTTGAAGGGCTAATCTTCTCTCCTCATTCTGGACTAATTTCACATTTAACATCAAGATAAATGTCAAAGCTAGTCAATTTGAAAACAATTTTGTATCACAGCAAAAATTAAATTAACCTATTTACCGATAAACTTGTTCATATACACGAATGTACAAACAGTCGGTATGGTATTTGTAAACATAATAGTTATTGGAAATACTATTCAGGGTTTGGCAATAGAGTCTCTGTGTACAGATCTTCGACACAACACAGGAAAACATCGCAATCTTCAACCGAACATGTGGCTGCACAAGTAGTCTATTTACAACTGTCATTCATTAAAACATGCAGAAGGTGTTGCTCCAAATTCTGAAACAGAAAGTGGATGTGTAAAGCACTGATATTATGTGTCCACAACAAATCTCCCTTATATTCAAATACAATTATTGGGGTCTACTTGATCAACCAAAGCCCCCCCCCCCCCCCACCCCAACGGCCAGGTCACTAAACTGTAAAAATTATTATTTTATTTCAACTTGACAGAAAGGGCTGAATGTTTTTTTTAAATTATAAAGTCAATTTTGGAATATAAATTATGTTAAGAAAACAACAAATAATATAAAAGTACAAATTATATATTTAATGAGGTCTAACGACACCTTTGGCGATCAGGATCACCTCGTGCAGGACTTTCAATGATAAAGAAAGCCGACTAACCCGGATAGAACCACCGAGCAGCGGCTAGTAACTGCCAGACTGTCTCACATATAAACCCCACACAAGCAGTGTTATCATTGCATGAAGACTCGTGCACCATCGACGTGCAGTACGCATTAGTTCATATCGCCAAAGTGCGTGCAATAAGATGGGAAACTGGGGTTAAGTGTCTTTCCCAAATACCCAACGCAGTTACCTCTGGCGGGGATGGGGCACTGGATCTTTCGGTTTGAAGTCCAATGCTCTAACCATTGAGCCACTTTGCTCCCATTGAAGTGCAAATGCACAACGGTTATTTAATACCATCTCATGAGCAACAGCCACAGCTACGTGGTTTTAAAGCTGGAGGCAGCTGCGGCCGTGCATTCTCTCTGCTGTTATCAAATCTATAGAGTTGGATTGAAAGAGTAAAATACAGTAAAAATGATAACAAGTACTTTGGTTATATACTTGGAGCCTTCTCCAGGAACTAAGGATATCTTTGGAAGATGTAAATTATCTTGTATGGTTAGTCATCTCGTTTCCTGGCTATATGGCACAATATTCTAGGTTTCTATGTCATACGAAATAAGTAACATTTTCCCATTGCCCTTATCTTAGTTTTTCCACCATTGAATCCAGTTGCAGGTAAAATTGTATCTAGAGGACAAAACGTGTCCCTATTACAATGGTTTGGCTTAGAAAGTCAAGACATAAGTATTTTGGAAATTTCCTCCACTATTCAGTTTCCTAACAATTTTATAACACAGCAAAAGTTAACCATTTTATTATTAATCGTATTTAAATAAGCAAATGAACAAATCTATCTGCCGGAATCACAGATTGTCACATCATCAACATGGAAGGCATAGAACTTTTGAAGGGCTAATCTTGTCTCTTCATACTGGACTCATTTCACATTTAACATCAAGATAAATGTCAAAGCTAGTCAATTTTAAAACAATTTTGTATCACAGCAAAAATTGAATTAACCTATTTTCCGATAAACTTGTTCATATACACGAATGTACAAACAGTCGGTATGGTATTTGTAAAATCATAGCTATTGGAAATACTATTCTCGGTTTGGCAATAGAGTCTTTGTGCCCAGATCTTCTACACTCCAGAGGAAAACATCGCAATCTTCAACAGAACATGTGGTTGCACAAGTAGTCTATTTACAACTGGCATTCATCAAAACATGCAGAAGGTGTTGCACCAAAATCTGAAAACAGAAAGTGTATGTGTAAAGCAATGATAATATGTCCACAATAAATCTCCCTTATTTTCAAAAACAATTATTGGAGTCTACTTGACCAACCATACCCCCCTCCACCCCAACGCCCAGCTCACTGAACTGTAAAAATAATTATTTAATTTCAACTTGACAGAAAAGGCTGAATGTTTTTTTCAATTATAAAGTTAATTTTGTAATATAAATTATGTTAAGAAGACAACAAATAATAAAGAAGTACAATTTATACATTCAATGAGGTTTGACGACACTTTTCGCAATGAGACTCACATCGTGCAGGAATTTTAAGGATAAAAGAAGGCGGAGAACCGGATAGAACCACCGAGGAGCTGCTAGTAACTGCCAGACTCCCTAACATATAAACCACACACAAGAAGTTTTAGCACTGTATGAACACTCGCGCACATTCGTCGTGCAGTACGCCTTAGTGCATATCGGCACAGTGCGTGCATTCATATGGGCCACTGGGGTTAAGTGCCTTTCGCAAAGACACAACGCAGTTACCTCAGGCGGAGATGGAAAAGTGGACCTTTCGGTTTGAGGTCCAATGCTGTAACCATTAAGCCACCTTTATCCCACTGAAGTGCAAATGCACAACAGTTATTTAGCATCATCTCATGAGCAACAGTCACAGCTACGCGGTTTTAAAGCTGGAAGCAGCTGCGGCCGTGTATTCAGTCTGTTGTTATGAAATCTATAGATGTGGATTGAAAGTCTGAAATACAGTAAAATTTGATAACAAATACTTACATTTTATACATGGAGCCTATTCCAGCAACTAAGGATGTCTTTGGAAGTTCTAAATTATCTTGTATGGTTAGTCATCTCGTTTGTTGGCGACATGGCACAATGTTCTTGGATTTCATGTCATACGAAATAAATATCATCATTTCCCCATTGCCCTTATGTTGGATTTTCCACCATTGAATCCAGTTGCAGGTAAAATTGCATCTAGAGAACAAAACGTTTCCCTATTACAATGGTTTGGCTTAGAATGTCATGACATAAGTGTTTTGGAGATTTCCTCCACGATTCACTTTTCTAACAATTTTATAACATATCAAAAGTTAACCTTTTTATTATTATTCTTATTTAAATAAGCAAATGAACAAATCTACCGACCGGAATCCAGATTGTCACATCATCAACTTGGACGGCATAGAACTTTTGAAGGGCGAATCTTCTTTCTTCATACTGGACTCATTTCACATTTAACATCAAGATAAATGTCAAAGCAAGTCAATTTAAAACAATTTTGTATCACAGCAAAAATTGAATTAACCTATTTCCCGATAAACTTTTTCATATACACGAATGTACAAACAGTCGGTATGGTATTTGTAAACATCATAGCTATTGGAAATACTATTCAGGGTTTGGCAATCGAGTCTTTGTGCCCAGATCTTCTACACACCAGAGGAAAACATCGCAATCTTCAACAGATCATGTGGTTGTATATGTAGTCTATTTACAACTGGCATTCATCAAAACATGCAGAAGGTGTTGCACCAAAATCTGTAAACAGAAAGTGGATGTGTAAAGCAATGATAATATGTGTCCACAACAAATCTCCCTTATTTTCAAATACTATTATTGGAGTCTACTTGACCAACCATACCACCCCCACCCCAACGCCCAGCTCACTGAACTGTAAAAATAATTATTTTATTTCAACTTGACAGAAAAGGTTGAATGTTTTTTTTAATTATAAAGTCAATTTTGTAATATAAATTATGTTAAGAAGACAACAAATAATAAAGAAGTACAATTTATACATTCAATGAGGTTTAACGACACTTTTCGCAATGAGACTCACATCGTGCAGGAATTTTAAGGATAAAGGAAGCCGGAGGACCCGGATGGAACCACCGAGGAGCTCCTAGTAACTGCCAGACTCCCTAACACATAAACCCCACACAAGCAGTGTTAGCACTGTATGAACACTCGGGCACCATCGACGTAAAGTACGCCTTAGTGCATATCGCCACAGTGCGTGCATTCAAATGGGCCACTGGTGTTAAGTGCCTTTCGCAAAGACACAACGCAGCTACCTCAGGCGAGGAAGGAAAAGTGGACCTTTGGGTTTGAGGTCCAATGCTGTAACCATTAAGCCACCTATCTCCCACTGAAGTGCAAATGCACAACGGTTGTTTAGCATCATCTAATGAGCAACAGCCACAGCTACGCGGCTTTGAAGCCGGAAGCAGCTGCGGCCGTGTATTCAGTCTGCTGTTAAGAAATCTATAGATTTGGACTGAAAGTCTGAAATACAGTAAAAATGATAACAAATACTTACATTATATACATGGAGCCTATTCCAGCAACTAAGGATATCTTTGGAAGTTCTAAATTATCCTGTATGGTTACTCATCTCGTATCTTGTATGGTTAGTCATCTCGTTTCTTGGCAACATTGCACAACGTTCTAGGTTTTAATATATACGAAATAAATATCATCATTTCCCCATTGCCGTTATCTTGGTTTCCCCACCATTGAATCCAGTTGCAGGTAAAATTGCATCTAGAAGACAAAACGTGTCCCTATTACAATGGTTTGGCTTAGAAAGTCATGGCATAAGTGTTTTGGAGATTTCCTCCTCGATTCACTTTTCTAACAATTTTATAACACAGCAAAGGTTAACTTTTTTATTATTACACTTATTTAAATAAGCAAATGAGCAAATCTATCGGCCGGAATCACAGACTGTCACATCATCAACATAGACGCCATGGAATTCTTGAAGGGCTAATCTTCTCTACTCATACTGGACTCATTTCACATTTAACATCAAGATAAATGTCAAAGCTAGTCAATTTTAAAACAATTTTGTATCTCAGCAAAAATTAAATTAACCTATTTATCGATAAACTTGTTCATATACACGAATGTACAAACAGTCGGTATGGTATTTGTAAACATAATAGTTATTGGAAATACTATTGATGGTTGGCAATAGAATCTTTGTATCCAGATCTTCTTCTACACAACAGTGGTAAACTTCGCAATCTTCAACAGAACATGTGTTTGCATAAGAAGTCTATTTACAACTGGCATTCATCAAAACATGCAGAAGGTGTTGCACCGAAATCTGAAAAAAGAAATTGGATGTGTAAAGCAATGATATGTGTCCACAACGAATCCCCCTTATTTTCAAATACAATTATAGGAGTCAACTTGACATAGCATATCCCCCCCAACCCCCTGCTCACTGAACTGTAAAAATAATTATTTTATTTCAACTTGACAGAAAGGGTTGAATGCTTTTTTTCAATTATAAAGTCAATTTTGGAATATAAATTATGTTAAGAAAACAACAAATAATATAGCAGTACAAATTATACATTTAATCAGGTCTAACGACACCTTTGGCAATCAGGATCTCCTTTTGCAGGACTTTTAAGGATAAAGGAAGCCGAAGAACCGGGATAGAACCACCGAGCAGCGGCTAGTAACTGCCAGACTCCCAAACATATAAACCCCACACAAGCAGTGTTTGCATTGCATGAAGCCTCGTGCACCATCGACGTGCAGTACGCATTAGTGCATATCGCCACAGTGCGAGCATTCACATGGGCCACTGGGGTTAAGTGCCTTTCGCAAAGACACAACGCAGTTACCTCAGGCGGGGATGGAAAAGTGGACGTTTCCGTTTGAGGTCCAATGCTGTAACCATTAAGCCACCTTTCTCCCACTAAAGTACAAATGCACAACGGTTATTTAGTATCATCTCATCAGCAACACCCACAGCTACGCGGTTTTAAATCTGGAAGCAGCTACGGCCGTGTATTCAGTCTACTGTTATGAAATCTCAAGATTGGGATTGAAAGTCTGAAATACAGTTAAAATAATAACAAATACTTACACTATATACTGGAGCCTATTCCAGCAACTTAGGATATCTTTGGAAGTTCTAAATTATCTTGTATGGTTAGTCATCTCGTTTCTTGGCAATATGGCACACTATTCGAGGTTTCTATGTCATACGAAATAAATAACATCATTTCCCCATTGCCCTTATCTTGGTTTTTCCACCATTGAATCCAGTTGCAGGTAAAATTGTATCTAGAGGACAAAACCTGTTCCTATTACAATGGTTTGGCTTAGAAAGTCAAGACATAAGTGTTTTGGAAATTTCCTCCACTATTCACTTTTCTAACAATTTTCTAACACAGCAAAAGTTAACCTTTTTACAACTACTCTCATTTAAATAAGCAAATGAACAAATCTATCGGCCGGAATCACAGATTGTCACATCAACAACATGGACGGCATAGAACTTTTGAAGGGCTAATCTTCTCTCTTCTTACTGGACTCCTTTCACATTTAACATCAAGATAAATGTCAAAGCTAGTCAATTTTAAAACAATTTTGTACCACAGCAAATATTGAATTAAGCTATTTTCCGATAAACTTGTTCATATACACGAAGGTACAAACTGTCGGTATGGTATTTGTAAACATCATAGCTATTGGAAATACTATTCACGGTTTGGCAATAGAGTCTTTGTGCCCAGATCTTCTACACACCAGAGGAAAACATCGCAATCTTCAACAGAACATGTGGTTGCATAAGTGGTCTATTTACAACTGGCATTCATCAAAACATGCAAAAGGAGTTGCACCAAAATCTGAAAACAGAAAGTGGATGCGTAAAGCAATGATAATATGTGTCCTCGACAAATCTCCCTTATTTTCAAATACAATTATTGGAGTCTAATTGACCAACCATACTCCCACCCCCCAACCCCAACGCCCAGCTGACTGAACTGTAAAAATAATTATTTTATTTCGACTTGACAGAAAGGGCGGAATGTTTTTCTCAATTATAAAGTTAATTTTGTAATATAAATTATGTTTAGAAGACAACAAATAATAAAGAGGTACAATTGATACATTCAATGAGCTTTAACGACACTTTTGGCAACGAGACTCACATAGTGCAGGAATTTTAAGGATAAAGGAACCCGGAGAACCCGGATAAAACCACCGAGGAGCTGCTAGTAATTGCCAGACTCCCTAAGATATAAACCCCACACACGCAGTGTTAGCACTCTATGAACACTCGGGCACCATCGACGTGCAGTACGC
Source organism: Pictodentalium vernedei (assembly GCA_031216915.1). NCBI lineage: Eukaryota > Metazoa > Mollusca > Scaphopoda > Dentaliida > Dentaliidae > Pictodentalium > Pictodentalium vernedei. The sequence goes on along the minus strand of CM062297.1, from coordinate 506,828,683 downwards.
CTTAGTGCATATCGCCACAGTGTGTGCATTCACATGGGCACTGAGGTTAAGTGCCTTTCGCAAAGACACAAGGCAGTTACCTCAGGCGGGGATGGAAAAGTGGACCTTTCGGTCTGAGGTCCAATGATGTAACCATTAAGCCACCTTTCTCCCACTGAAGTACAAATGCACAACGGTTATTTAGTATCATCTCATGAGCAACAGCCACAGCTGCGCGGTTTTAAAGCTGGAATCAGCTGCGGGAGTGTATTCAGGAGGCTGTTCTGAAATCTATGGATTTGGATTGAAAGTCTGAAATACAGTAAAAATGATAACAAATACTTACATTATATACATGGAGCCTATTCCAGCAACTAAGGATATCTTTAGAAGTTCTAAATTATCTTGTGTGGTTAGTCTTCTCGTATCTTGTATGGTTAGTCATCTCTATTCTTGGCGACAAGGCACAATGTTCTAGGTTTTCATGTCATACGAAATAAATATCATCATTTCCCCATTGCCCTTATCTTGGTTTTTCCAGCATTGAATCCAGTTGCAGGTAAAATTGCATCTAGAGGACAAAACGTGCCCCTATTACAATGGTTTGGCTTAGAATGTCATGACATAAGTGTTTTGGAGATTTCCTCCACGATTCACTTTTCTAACAATTTATAACACTGCAAAAGTTAACTTTTTTATTATTAGACTTATTTAAATAAGCAAATGAACAAATCTATCGGCCGGAATCACAGATTGTCACATCATCAACATGGACGATATAGAACTTTTGAAGGGCTAAACTTCTCTCCTCATTCTGGACTCATTTCACATTTAACATCAAGATAAATGTCAAAGCTAGTCAATTTTAAATCAATTTCGTATCACAGCAAAAATTAAATTAACCTATTTACCGATAAACTTGTTCATATACGCGAATGTACAAACAGTCGGTATGGTATTTGTAAACATAATAGTTATTGGAAATACTATTCAGGGTTTGGCAATAGAGTCTTTGTGCCCAGATCTTCTACACAACAGACGAAAACATCGCAATCTTCAACAGAACATGTGGTTGCATAAGTAGTCTATTTACAACTGGCATTCATTAAAACACGCAGAAGGTGTTGCTCCAAAATCTGAAAATAGAAAGTGGATGTGTAAAGCAATGATAATATGTCCCCACAACAAATCTCCCTTATTTTCAAATACAATTATTGGTGTCTACTTGACCAACCAAACCCCCCCCCCCACCCACCCACCCACCCCACCGCCCAGATCACTGAATTGTAAAAATAATTAGTTTATTTCAACTTGACCGAAAGGGCTGAATGTTTTTTTTCAATTATAAAGTCAATTTAGGAATATAAATTTTGTTAAGAAAACAACAAATAATATAGAAATACAAAGTATACATTTATTGAGGTTTAACGACACCTTTGGCAATCAAGATCACCAGGTGCAGGACCTTTAAGGATAAAGGAAGCGGGAGAAACCGGATAGAACCACCGAGCAGCGGCTAGTAACTGCCAGCCTCCCTAATATGTAAACCCCACCCAAGTTGTGTTAGCATAGCATGAAGACTCGCGCACCATCGACGTGCAGTACGCCTTAGTGCACATCGCATAGTGCGTGCATTCACAGGGGCAACTGGAGTTAAGTGCCTTCCCCAAAGACACAACACAGTTACCTCTGGCGGGGATGGAACTCTGGATCTCCCGGTTTGAAGTCCAATGCTGTAACCATTGAGCCACCTTGCTCCCACTGAAGTACAAATGCACAACGATTATTTAACATCATCTCATAAGCAATAGTCACAGCTACGTGGTTTTATAGCTGGAAGAAGCTGCGGCCGTGTATTCAGTCTGCTATTATCAAATCTATAGATGTGGATTGAAAGTCTGAAATACAGTAATAATGATAACAAATTCTTACATTATATACTTGGAGCCTATTCCAGCAACTAAGGATATCTTTGGAAGATCTAATTTATCTTGTGTGGTTAGTCATCTCGTTACTTGGCAATATGGCGCAATGTTCTAGGTTTTTATGTCATACGAAATAAATAACATCATGTCGCCATTGCCCTTATCTTGGTTTTTCCACCATTGAATCCAGTTGCAGGTAAAATTGTATCTACAGCACAAAACGTGTCCCTATTGCAATGGTTTGGCTTAAAACGACAAGACATAAATGTTTTGGAGATTTCCTCCACTATTCACTTTTTTAACAATTTTATAACACAGCAAAGTTAACCTTTTTATTATTACTCTTATTTAAATAAGCAAATGAACAAATCTATCGGCCGGAATCACAGATTGTCACATCATCAACATGGACGACAAAGAACTTTTGAAGGGCTTATCTTCTCACAACATACTGGACTCATTTCACTTTTAACATCAAGATAAATGTCAAAGCTATTCAAATTTAAAACAATTTTGTATCACAGTAAAAATTAAATTAATCTATTTACCGATAAACTTGTTCATATACACGAATGTACAAACAGTCGGTATGGTATTTGTAAACATAATAGTTATTGGAAATACTATTCAGGGTTTGACAATAGAGTCTTTGTGTACAGATCTTCTTCTACACAACAGAGAAAACATCGCAATCTTCAACAGAACATGTGGTTGCATAAGTCGTCTATTTACAACTGACATTCATCGAAACATGCAGAAGGTTTTGCACCAAAATCTGAAAACAAAAAGTGGATGTGAAAAGCAATGATAATATGTGTCCACAACAAATCTCCCTTATTTTCATATACAATTATTGGAGTCTACTTTACCAACCATACCCCCCACCCCTCCCACCCCAACGTCCAGCTCACTGATATGTAAAAATAATTATTTTATTTCAACTTGACAGAAAGGGCTGAATGTTTTCTTTCAATTATAAAGTCAATTTTGGAATATAAATTATGTTAAGAAAACAACAAATGATATAGAAGTACAATTTATACATTTAATGATGTTTAACGACACTTTTGGCAATGAGTATCACATCGTGCAGGTCTTTTAAGGATAAACGAAGCCGGAGAACCCGGATAGAGCCACCGATCAGCGACTAGTAACTGTCAGACTCTCTAACATATAAACCCCACACAAGCAGTGTTAGCATTGTATGAAGACTCCTGCACCATCGACGTGCAGTGTCCTCTAGATGCAATTTTACCAGCAACTGGATTCAATGGTGGAAAAACCAGGTTAAGATCATGGGGGAAATGATGTTATTTATTTCGTATGACATGAAAACCTAGAACATTGTGCCATGTTGTCAAGAAACTAGATGACTAACCACGCAAGATAATTTAGAACTTACAAAGATATCCTTAGTTGCTGGAATAGGCTTCATGTATATCATGTAAGTATTTGTTATCATTTTTACTGTATTTCCGACTTTCAATCCCAATCAAAAGATTTGATAACTGTAGACTGAAATCCCGGCCGCAGATGCTTCCAGCTTTGAAACCACGTAGCTGTGGCTGTTGCTCATGAGATGATATTAAATAGCCATTGTGCGTTTGTACTTCAGTGGGAGCAAGGTAGCTCGATGGTTACAGCATTGGACTTAAAACCGAAAGGTCAACTCTTCCATCCCAGCCCGAGTCTGGCAGTAACTAGCAGCTGCTCGGTGGTTCTATCCGGGTTCTCCGGCTTCCTTTATCCTTAAAATTCCTGCACGATGTGAGTCTCATTGCCAAAAGTGTCGTTAAACGTCATTGAATTTATAAATTGTACTTCTTTATTATTTGTTGTCTTCTTAAAATAATTTATATTACAAAATTGACTTTTTAATTGAAAAAAACATTCAACCTTTTCTGTAAAGTTGAAATAAAATAATTATTTTTACAGTTCAGTGAGTTGCGCGTTGGGGTGGGGGGGGGGGGGGGGGTATGGTTGATCAAGTAGACTCCAATAATACTATTTGAAAATAAGGGAGATTTGTTGTGGACACATTTTATCATTCCTTTACACATCTACTTTCTGTTTACAGATTTTGGTGCAACACCTTCTGCATGTTTTGATGAATGCCAGTTGGAAATAGACTACTTATGCAACCACATGTTCTGTTGAAGATTGCGATGTTTTCCTCTGGTGTGTAGAAGATCTGCGCACAAAGACTCTATTGCCAAACCCTGAATAGTATTTCCAATAGCTATGATGTTTACAAATACGATACCGACTGTTTGTACATTCGTGTATATGAAAAAGTTTATCGGTAAATAGGTTAATTCAATTTTTGCTGTGATACAAAATTGTTTTAAAATTGACTAGCATTGACATTTATCTTGATGATAAATGTGAAATGAGTTCTGTATGAAGAGAGAAGATTAGCCCTTCAAAGTTCTATGCCGTCCATGTTGATGATGTGACAATCTGTGATTCCGGTCGATAGATTTGTTCATTTGCTTATTTAAATAAGAATAATAATAAAAAGGTTAACTTTTGCTGTGTTATAAAATTGTTAGAAAAATGAATAGTGGAGCAAATTTCCAAAACACTTATGTCTTGACTTTCTAAGCCAAACCATTGTAATAGGTACACGTTTTGTCCTCTAGATACAATTTTACCTGCAACTGGATTCAATGGTGGAAAAAGCAAGATAAGGGCAATGGGGAAATAATGTTATTTATTTCGTATGACATAAAAACCTAGAACATTGTGCCATATGGCCAGGTAACGAGATGACTAAAACACAAGATAATTTAGATCTTCCAAAGATATCCGTTGTTGCTGGAATAGGATCTAAGTATATAATGTAAGTATCTGTTATCATTATTACTGTATTTCAGACTTTCAATTCACATCTATAGATTTGATAACACCAGACTGAATACTCGGCCGTAGCTTCTTCCAGCTTTAAAACCACGTAGCTGTGGCTGTTGCTCATGAGATGATGTTAAATATCCGTTGTGCATTTGTACTTCAGTGGGAGCAAGGTGACTCAATGGTTACAGCATTGGACTTCAAAACGGGAGATCCAGAGTTCCATCCCTGCCCGTGGTAACTGCGTTGTGTCTTTGGGGAAGGCACTTAAACCCAGTTGCCCCTGTGAATGCACGCACTGTGGTGATGTGCACTAAGGCGTACTGCACGTCGATGGTGCGCGAGTCTTCATGCCATGCTAACACAACTTGTGTGGGGTTTATATATTAGGGAGGCTGGCAGATACTAGCCGCGGCTCGGTGGTTCTATCCGGTTTCTCCGGCTTTCTTTATCCTTAAATGTCCTGCACCGGGTGATCTTGATTGCCAAAGGTGTCGTTAAACCTCAATAAATGTATATTTTGTATTTCTATATCATTTGTTGTTTTCTTAACAAAATTTATATTTCTAAATTGACTTTATAATTGAAAAAAAACATTCAGCCCTTTCTGTCAAGTTGAAATAAAATAATTATTTTTACAGTTCAGTGACCTGGGCGTTGGTGTGTGTGTGTTTGGGGGGGGGGGGGGGGTATGGTTGGTCAAGTGGACACCAATAATTGTATTTGAAAATAAGGAAGATTTGTTGTGGACACATATTATCATTGCTTTACACATCCACTTTCTGTTTTCAGATTTTGGAGCAACACCTTCTGCATGTTTAATGAATGCCAGTTGTAAATAGATTACTTATGCAACCACATGTTCTTTTGATATTGCGATGTTTTCCGCTGTTGTGTAGAAGATCTGGGCACAAAGACTCTATTGCCAAACCCTGAATAGTATTCCAATAGCTATTATGTTTACAAATACCATACTGACTGTTTGTACATTCGTGTATATGAACAAGTTTATCGGAAAATAGGTTAATTCAATTTTTGCTGTGATACAAAATTGTTTTAAAATTGACTAGCTTTGACATTTATCTTGATGTTAAATGTGAAATGAGTCCAGTATGAAGAGAGAAGATTAGCCCTTTTTTTTTTTCAACTTGACAGAAAGGGTTGAATTGTCTTTTTTCCAATTATAAAGTCAATTTTGGAATATAAATTACGTTAACAAAACAACAAATAATATAGAAGTACAAATTATACATTTAATGAGGTTTAACAACACCTTTGGCAATCAGGATCACCTCGTGCAGACCTTTTAAGGATAAAGGAAGCCGAAGAACCCGGACAGAACCACCGAGCAGCGGCTAGTAACTGTCAGACACCCTAACATATAAATCCCACACAAGCAGAGATAGCATTGCATGAAACCTCGTGCACGATCGAGGTGCAGTACGCATTAGTGCATATCGCCAGGTGCGTACATTCGCATGGGCAACTGGGGTTAAGTGCCTATCCCAAATCCCCAACGCAGTTACCTCTGGCGGGGATGGAGCACTGGATCTTTCGGTTTGAAGTCCAATACACTAAGCATTGAGCCACCTTGCTCCCACTGAAGTACAAATGCACAACGGTTGTTTAATATCATCTCATGATCAGCAGCCACAGCTACGTAGTTTTAAAGCTGGAGGCAGCTGCGGCCGTGTATTCTGTCTGCTGTTATTAAATCTATAGATTTGGATTGAAAGACTAAAATACAGTAAAAATGATAACAAATACTTTGATTATATACATGGATCCTATTCCAGCAAATAAGGATATCTTTGGAAGATCTAAATTATCTTGTATGGTTAGTCATCACGTTTCTTGGCAATATGGCACAATATTCTAGGTTTCTATGTCATACGAAATAAATAACATCATTTCGCCATTGCCCTTATCTTGGTTTTTCCAACATTGAATCCAGTTGCAGGTAAAATTGTATCTAGAGGACGAAACGTGCCCCTATTACAATGGTTTGGCTTAGAAAGTCAAGACATAAGTGTTTTGAAGATTTCCTCCACTATTCACTTTTTTAACAATTTTATAACACCGCAAAAGTTAAGCTTTTTATTATTATTCTTATTTAAATAAGCAAATGAACAAATCTATCGGCCGAAATCACAGATTGTCACGTCAAAGAACTTTTGAAGGGCTTATCTTCTCACAACATACTGGACTCATTTCACTTTTAACATCAAGATAAATGTCAAAGCTAGTCAAATTTAAAATAATCTTGTATCACAGCAAAAATTAAATTAACCTATTTACCGATGAACTTGTTCATATACACGAATGTACAAACAGTCGGAATGGTATTTGTAAACATAATAGTTATTGGAAATACTATTCAGGCTTTGACAATAGAGTCTTTGTGTACAGGTCTTCTTCTGCACAACAGAGAAAACTTCGCAATCTTCAACAGAACATGTGGTTGCATAAGTCGTCTATTTACAACTGACATTCATCAAAACATGCAGAAGGTTTTGCACCAAAATCTGGAAACAAAAAGTGGATGTGTAAAGCAATGATAATATGTGTCCACAACAAATCTCCCTTATTTTCAAAACAATTATTAGAGTCTACTTTACCAACCATACCCCACCCTCCCCTCCCACCCCAAAGCCCAGCTCACTGATATGTAAAAATAATTATTTTATTTCAGCTTGACGAAAAGGGCTGAATGTTTTCTTTCAATTATAAAGTCAATTTTGGAATACAAATTATGTTAAGAAAACAACAAATAATATAGAAGTACAATTTATACCTTTAATGATGTTTAACGACACTTTTGGCAATGAGGATCACATCGTGCAGGTCTTTGAAGGATAAAGAAAGCCGGAGAACCCGGATAGAACCGCCGAGCAGCGGCTAGTAACTGCCTGACTCTCTAACATATAAACCCCACACAAGCAGTGTTAGCATTGTATGAAGACTCCTGCACCATCGACGTGCAGTACGCCTTAATGCATATCGCCACAGTGCGTGCATTCACATGGGCCACTGGGGTTAAGGGCCTTTCGCAAAGACACAACGCAGTTACCTCAGGCGGGGATGGAAAAGTGCATCTTTCGGTTTGAAGTCCAGTGCTGTAACCATTGAGGTACCTTGCTCCCACTGAAGTACAAATGCACAATGGTTATTTAATATCATCTCATGAGAAACAGCCACAGCTGCGTGGTTTTAAAGCTGGAAGCAGCTGCGGCCGGGTATTCTGTCTGCTGTTATCAAATCTATAGATTTGGATTGAAAGTCTGAAATACAGTAAAAATGATAACAAATACTTACATTTTATACATGGAGCCTATTCCTGCAACTAAGGATATCTTTCGAAGTTCTAAATTATCTTGTATGGTTAGTCATCTCGTATCTTGTATGGTTAGTCATCTCGTTTCTTGGCAACATGGCACAATGTTCTAGGTTTTCATGTCATGCGAAATAAATATTATCATTTCCCCATTGCCCTTATCTTGGTTTTTCCACCATGGAACCCAGTTGAAGGTAAAATTGCATCAAGAGGACAAAACGTGTCCCTATTACAATGGTTTGGCTTAGAATGTCATGACATAAGTGTTTCGGAGATTTCCACCACGATTCACTTTTCTAACAATTTTATAACACAGCAAAAGTTAACTTTTTTATTATTACACTTATTTATATAAGCAAATGAGTGATCTATCGGCCGGAATCACAGATTGTCACATCATCAAAATGGACGCCATAGAACTCTTGAAGGGCTAATCTTCTCTCCTCATTCTGGACTCATTTCACATTTAACATCAAGATAAATGTCAAAGCTAGTCAATTGTAAAACAATTTTGTATCACAGCAAAAACTAAATTAACCTATTTACCGATAAACTTGTTCAAATACACGAATGAACAAACAGTCGGTATGGTATGTGTCAACATAATAGTTATTGGAAATACTACTCAGTGTTTGGCAATGGAGTCTTTGTGCCCAGATCTTCTACACAACGCAGGAAAACATCGCAATCTTCAACAGAACATGTGGTTGCATAAGTAGTCTATTTACAACTGGCATTCATTAAAACATGCAGAAGGTGTTGCTCCAAAATCTGAAAACAGAAAGTGGATGTGTAAACCAATGATAATATGAGTCCACAACAAATCTCCCTTATTTTCAAATACAATTATTGGTGTCTACTTGACCAACCATACCCCCCACCCCAACGCCCAGGTCACTGAACTGTAAAAATAATTATTTTATTTCAACTTGACAGAAAGGGCTGAATGTTTTTTTTCAATTGTAAAGTCAATTTTGCAATATAAATTATGTTAAGAAAACAACAAATAATAAAGAAGTACAATTTATACATTTAATGATGTTTAACGACACTTTTGGCAATGAGGATCACATCGTGCAGGACTTTTAAGGATAAAGGAAGCCGGAGAACCCGGATAGAACCACCGAGTAGCGGCTAGTAACTGACAGACTCTCTAACATATAAACCCCGCACAAGCAGTTTTAGCATTGTATGAAGACTCCTGCACCATCGACGTGCAGTACGCCTTAATGCATATCTCCACAGTGCGTGCATTCACATGGGCCACTGGGGTTAAGTGCCTTCCCCAAAGGCACAAAGCAGTTACCTCGGGCGGGGATGGAAGTGTTGACCTTTCGGTTTGAGGTCCAATGCTGTAACTATTGAGCTACCTTGCTCCCACTGAAGTACAAATGCACAATGGTTATTTAATATCATCTCATGAGCAACAGCCACAGCTACGTGGTTTTAAAGCTGGAAGCGGCTGCGGCCGTGTATTCAGTCTGCTGTTATCAAATCTATAGATTTGGATTGAAAGTCTTAAATACAGTAAAAATGATAACAAATACTTACATTTTATACATGGAGCCTATTCCAGCAACTAAGGATATCTTTGGAAGTTCTAAATTATCTTGTGTGGTTAGACATCTCGTTTCTTGGCAACATGGCACGCTGTTCTAGGTTTTCATGTCATACGAAATAAATAACATCATCTCCCCATTGCTCTTATCCTGGTTTTTCCACCATAGAATCCAGTTGCTGGTAAAATTGCATCTAGAGGACAAAACGTGTCCCTATTACAATGGTTTGGCTTAGAATGTCAAAATATAAGTGTTTTGGAGATTTCCTCCACGATTCACTTTTCTAACAATTCTATAACACAGCAAAAGTTGACCTTTTTATTATTACACTTATTTAGATAAGCAAATAAACAAATCTATCGGCCGGAATCACAGACTGCCACATCATCAATATAGACGACATAGAACTTTTGAAGGGCAAATCTTCTCTCCCCATACTGAACTCATTTCACATTTATCATCAAGATAAATGTCAAAGCTAGTCAATTTTAAAACACTTTTGTATCTCAGCAAAAATTAAATTAACCTATTTACCGATAAACTTGATCATATACAAAAATGTACAAACTGTCGGTATGGTATTTGAAAACATAATAGTTATTGGAAATACTATTCATGGTTGCCAATTGAATCTTTGTATCCAGATCGTTTTCTACACAACAGTGGTAAACTTCGCAATCTTCAACAGAACATGTGGTTGCATAAGTAGTCTATTTACAACTGGCATTAATCAAAACATTCAGAAGGTGTTGCACCGAAATCTGAAAACAGAAATTGGATGTGTAAAGCAATGATATGTGTCCACAAGAAATCTCCCTTATTTTAAAATACAATTATAGGAGTCTACTTGACAAAGCATATCCCCCCAACCGCCTGCTCACTGAATTGTAAAAATAATAATTTTATTTCAACTTGACAGAAAGGTCTGAATGTTTTTTTTCAATTATAAAGTCAATTTTGGAATATAAATTATGTTAAGAAAACAACAAATAATATAGAAGTACAATTTATACATTTAATGATGTTTAACGACACTTTTGGCAATGAGGATCACATCGTGCAGGTCTTTGAAGGATAAAGGAAGCCGGAGAACCCGGATAGAACCGCCGAGCAGCGGCTAGTAACTGCCTGACTCTCTAACATATAAACCCCACACAAGCAGTGTTAGCATTGTATGAAGACTCCTGCACCATCGACGTGCAGTACGCCTTAATGCATATCGCCACAGTGCGTGCATTCACATGGGCCACTGGGGTTAAGGGCCTTTCGCAAAGACACAACGCAGTTACCTCAGGCGGGGATGGAAAAGTGCATCTTTCGGTTTGAAGTCCAGTGCTGTAACCATTGAGGTACCTTGCTCCCACTGAAGTACAAATGCACAATGGTTATTTAATATCATCTCATGAGAAACAGCCACAGCTGCGTGGTTTTAAAGCTGGAAGCAGCTGCGGCCGGGTATTCTGTCTGCTGTTATCAAATCTATAGATTTGGATTGAAAGTCTGAAATACAGTAAAAATGATAACAAATACTTACATTTTATACATGGAGCCTATTCCTGCAACTAAGGATATCTTTCGAAGTTCTAAATTATCTTGTATGGTTAGTCATCTCGTATCTTGTATGGTTAGTCATCTCGTTTCTTGGCAACATGGCACAATGTTCTAGGTTTTCATGTCATGCGAAATAAATATTATCATTTCCCCATTGCCCTTATCTTGGTTTTTCCACCATGGAACCCAGTTGAAGGTAAAATTGCATCAAGAGGACAAAACGTGTCCCTATTACAATGGTTTGGCTTAGAATGTCATGACATAAGTGTTTTGGAGATTTCCACCACGATTCACTTTTCTAACAATTTTATAACACAGCAAAAGTTAACTTTTTTATTATTACACTTATTTATATAAGCAAATGAGTGATCTATCGGCCGGAATCACAGATTGTCACATCATCAAAATGGACGCCATAGAACTCTTGAAGGGCTAATCTTCTCTCCTCATTCTGGACTCATTTCACATTTAACATCAAGATAAATGTCAAAGCTAGTCAATTGTAAAACAATTTTGTATCACAGCAAAAACTAAATTAACCTATTTACCGATAAACTTGTTCAAATACACGAATGAACAAACAGTCGGTATGGTATGTGTCAACATAATAGTTATTGGAAATACTACTCAGTGTTTGGCAATGGAGTCTTTGTGCCCAGATCTTCTACACAACGCAGGAAAACATCGCAATCTTCAACAGAACATGTGGTTGCATAAGTAGTCTATTTACAACTGGCATTCATTAAAACATGCAGAAGGTGTTGCTCCAAAATCTGAAAACAGAAAGTGGATGTGTAAACCAATGATAATATGAGTCCACAACAAATCTCCCTTATTTTCAAATACAATTATTGGTGTCTACTTGACCAACCATACCCCCCACCCCAACGCCCAGGTCACTGAACTGTAAAAATAATTATTTTATTTCAACTTGACAGAAAGGGCTGAATGTTTTTTTTCAATTGTAAAGTCAATTTTGCAATATAAATTATGTTAAGAAAACAACAAATAATAAAGAAGTACAATTTATACATTTAATGATGTTTAACGACACTTTTGGCAATGAGGATCACATCGTGCAGGACTTTTAAGGATAAAGGAAGCCGGAGAACCCGGATAGAACCACCGAGTAGCGGCTAGTAACTGACAGACTCTCTAACATATAAACCCCGCACAAGCAGTTTTAGCATTGTATGAAGACTCCTGCACCATCGACGTGCAGTACGCCTTAATGCATATCTCCACAGTGCGTGCATTCACATGGGCCACTGGGGTTAAGTGCCTTCCCCAAAGGCACAAAGCAGTTACCTCGGGCGGGGATGGAAGTTTTGACCTTTCGGTTTGAGGTCCAATGCTGTAACTATTGAGCTACCTTGCTCCCACTGAAGTACAAATGCACAATGGTTATTTAATATCATCTCATGAGCAACAGCCACAGCTACGTGGTTTTAAAGCTGGAAGCGGCTGCGGCCGTGTATTCAGTCTGCTGTTATCAAATCTATAGATTTGGATTGAAAGTCTTAAATACAGTAAAAATGATAACAAATACTTACATTTTATACATGGAGCCTATTCCAGCAACTAAGGATATCTTTGGAAGTTCTAAATTATCTTGTGTGGTTAGACATCTCGTTTCTTGGCAACATGGCACGCTGTTCTAGGTTTTCATGTCATACGAAATAAATAACATCATCTCCCCATTGCTCTTATCCTGGTTTTTCCACCATAGAATCCAATTGCTGGTAAAATTGCATCTAGAGGACAAAACGTGTCCCTATTACAATGGTTTGGCTTAGAATGTCAAAATATAAGTGTTTTGGAGATTTCCTCCACGATTCACTTTTCTAACAATTCTATAACACAGCAAAAGTTAACCTTTTTATTATTACACTTATTTAGATAAGCAAATAAACAAATCTATCGGCCGGAATCACAGACCGCCACATCATCAATATAGACGACATAGAACTTTTGAAGGGCAAATCTTCTCTCCCCATACTGAACTCATTTCACATTTATCATCAAGATAAATGTCAAAGCTAGTCAATTTTAAAACACTTTTGTATCTCAGCAAAAATTAAATTAACCTATTTACCGATAAACTTGATCATATACAAAAATGTACAAACTGTCGGTATGGTATTTGAAAACATAATAGTTATTGGAAATACTATTCATGGTTGCCAATTGAATCTTTGTATCCAGATCTTTTTCTACACAACAGTGGTAAACTTCGCAATCTTCAACAGAACATGTGGTTGCATAAGTAGTCTATTTACAACTGGCATTAATCAAAACATTCAGAAGGTGTTGCACCGAAATCTGAAAACAGAAATTGGATGTGTAAAGCAATGATATGTGTCCACAAGAAATCTCCCTTATTTTAAAATACAATTATAGGAGTCTACTTGACAAAGCATATCCCCCCAACCGCCTGCTCACTGAATTGTAAAAATAATAATTTTATTTCAACTTGACAGAAAGGTCTGAATGTTTTTTTTCAATTATAAAGTCAATTTTGGAATATAAATTATGTTAAGAAAACAACAAATAATATAGAAGTACAAATTATACATTTAATGAGGTCTAACGACACCTTTGGCGATCAGGATCACCTCGTGCAGGACTTTTTAGGATAAAGGAAGACGAAGAACCCGGATATAACCACCGAGCAGCGGCAAGTAACTGCCAGACTCCCTAACATATAAACCCCACACAAGCAGTGGTAGCATTGCATGAAGCCTCGTGCACCATCGACGTGCAGTACGCATTAGTGCTTATCGCAACAGTGCGTGCATTCGCAAGGGCAACGGGGGTTAAGTGCCTTTCCCAAATACCCAACGCAGTTACATCTGGCGGGGATGGAGCACTGGATCTTTCGGTTTGAAGTGCAATGCTCTAACCATTGAGCCACCTTGCTCCCACTGAAGTACAAATGCATAACGGTTCTTTAATATCATCTCATCAGCAACAGCCACAGCTTCGTGGTTTTATAGCTGGAAGCAGCTGCGGTCGTGTATTCTGTCTGCAGTTATCAAATTTATAGATTTGGATTGAAAGACTAAAATACAGTAAAAATGATAACAAATACTTTGATTATATACTTGGAGCCTTCTCCAGGAACTAAGGATATCTTTGGAAGGTCTAAATTATCTTGTATGGTTAGTCATCTCGTTTCTTGGCAATATGGCACAATATTCTAGGTTTCTATGTCATACGAAATAAATAACATCATTTCCCCATTGCCCTTATCTTGGTTTTTCCACCATTGAATCCAGTTGCAGGTAAAATTGTATCTAGAGATCAAAACCTGTCCCTATTACAATGGTTTGGCTTAGAGAGTCAAGACATATGTGTTTTGGAAATTTCCTGCACTATTCACTTTTCTAACAATTTTATAAAACAGCAAAACTTAACCTTTTTATTATTTCTTTTATTTAAATAACCAAATGAACAAATCTATTGGCCGGAATCACAGATTGTCACATCATCAACATGGACGGCATAGAACTTTTGAAGGGCTAATCTTCTCTCTTCATAGTGGACTCATTTCACATTTAACATCAAGACAAATGTCAAACCTAGTCAATTTTAAAACAATTTTGTATCACAGCAAAAATTGAATTAACCTATTTACCGATAAACTTGTTCATATACACGAATGTACAAACAGTCGGTATGGTATTTATAAACATGATAGCTATTGGAAATACTATTCAGGGTTTGGCAATAGAGTATTTGTGCCCAGATCTTCGACACTCCAGAGGAAAACATCGCAATCGTCAACAGAACATGTGGTTGCATAAGTAGTCTATTTACAACTGGCATTCATCAAAACATGCAGATGGTGTTGCACCAAAATCTGAAAACAGAAAGTGGATGGGTAAAGCAATGATAATATGTGTCCACAACAAATCTCCCTTATTTTCAAATACAACTATTGGAGTCTCCTTGACCAACCATTCCCCCCCCCCAACCCAACGCCAAGCTCACTGAACTGTAAGAATAATTATTTTATTTCAACTTGACAGAAAAGGCGGAATGTTTTTTTCAATTATAAAGTCAATTTTGTAATATAAATTATGTTAAGAAGACAACAAATAATAAAGAAGTACAATTTACACATTCAATGAGGTTTAACGACGCTTAGGGCAATGAGACTCACATCGTGCAGGAATTTTAAGGATAAAGGAAGCCGGAGAACCAGGATAGAACCACCAAGGAGCTGATTGTAACTGCCAGACTCCCTGACATATAAACCGCACACAAGCAGTGTTAGCACTCTATGAACACTCGAGCACAATCGACGTGCTGTACGCCTTAGGGCATATCGCCACAGTGCGTGCATTCACATGGGCCACTGGGGTTAAGTGCCTTTCGCAAAGACACAACGCAGTTACCTCAGGAGGGGATGGAAAAGTGGACCTTTCGGTTTGAGGTCCAATGCTCTAACCATTAAGCCACCTTTCTCCCACTGAATTACAAATGCACAACGGTTATTTTGTATTAGCTCACGAGCAACAGCGACAGCTACGCTGTTTAAAAGCTGGAAGCAGCTGCGGCCGTGTATTCAGTCTGCTGTTATGAAAGCTATAGATTTGGATTGAAAGTCT
This sequence comes from Pictodentalium vernedei, assembly GCA_031216915.1. Taxonomy (NCBI): domain Eukaryota; kingdom Metazoa; phylum Mollusca; class Scaphopoda; order Dentaliida; family Dentaliidae; genus Pictodentalium; species Pictodentalium vernedei. The sequence continues at coordinate 506,812,872 of CM062297.1, read as the reverse complement.
GAAATACAGTAATAATGATAACAAATACTTGCAATATATACAAGGAGCCTATTCCAGCAACAAAGGATATCTTTGGAAGTTCTAAATTATCTTGTATGGTTAGTCATCCCGCAACATGGCACAATGTTCTAGGTTTTCTTGTCATACGAAATAAATATCATCATTTCCCCATTGCCCTTGTCTTGGTTTTTCCACCATTGAACCCAGTTGCTGGTAAAAGTGCATCTAGAGGACAAAACTTGTCCCTATTACAATGGTTTAGCTTAGAATGTCATGACATAAGTGTTTTGGAGATTTCCACCACGATTCACTTCTCTAACAATTTTATAACACAGCAAAAGTTAACTTTTTTATTATTACACTTATTTAAATAAGCAAATGAGCAAATCTATCGGACGGAATCACAGATTGTCACATCATCAAAATGGACGACATAGAATTTTTGAAGGGCTAATCTTCTCTCCTCATTCTGGACTAATTTCACATTTAACATCAAGATAAATGTCAAAGCTGGTCAATTTGAAAACAATTTTGTATCACAGCAAAAATTAAATTAACCTATTTACCGATAAACTTGTTCATATACACGAATGTACAAACAGTCGGTATGGTATTTGTAAACATAATAGTTATTGGAAATACTATTCAGGGTTTGGCAATAGAGTCTCTGTGTACAGATCTTCGACACAAGAAAGGAAAACATCGCAATCTTCAACCGAACATGTGGTTGCACAAGTAGTCTATTTACAACTGGCATTCATTAAAACATGCAGAAGGTGTTGCTCCAAATTCTGAAACAGAAAGTGGATGTGTAAAGCACTGATATTATGTGTCCACAACAAATCTCCCTTATTTTCAAATACAATTATTGGGGTCTACTTGATCAACCATAGCCCCCCCCCCCCCCACCCCAACGGCCAGGTCACTAAACTGTAAAAATTATTATTTTATTTCAACTTGACAGAAAGGGCTGAATGTTTTTTTTAAATTATAAAGTCAATTTTGGAATATAAATTATGTTAAGAAAAGAACAAATAATATAAAAGTACAAATTATATATTTAATGAGGTCTAACGACACCTTTGGCGATCAGGATCACCTCGTGCAGGACTTTCAATGATAAAGAAAGCCGACTAACCCGGATAGAACCACCGAGCAGCGGCTAGTAACTGCCAGACTCCATCACATATAAACCCCACACAAGCAGTGTTATCATTGCATGAAGCCTCGTGCACCATCGACGTGCAGTACGCATTAGTGCATATCGCCAAAGTGCGTGCAATAAGATGGGAAACTGGGGTTAAGTGTCTTTCCCAAATACCCAACGCAGTTATCTCTGGCGGGGATGGAGCACTGGATCTTTCGGTTTGAAGTCCAATGCTCTAACCATTGAGCCACCTTGCTCCCATTGAAGTGCAAATGCACAACGGTTATTGAATATCATCTCATGAGCAACAGCCACAGCTACGTGGTTTTAAACCTGGAGGTAGCTGCGGCCGTGTATTCTCCCTGCTGTTATCAAATCTATAGAGTTGGATTGAAAGAGTAAAATACAGTAAACATGATAACAAGTACTTTGGTTATATACTTGGAGCCTTCTCCAGGAACTAAGGATATCTTTGGAAGATCTAAATTATCTTGTATGGTTAGTCATCTCGTTTCCTGGCTAGATGGCACAATATTCTAGGTTTCTATGTCATACGAAATAAGTAACATTTTTCCATTGCCCTTATCTTAGTTTTTCCACCATTGAATCCAGTTGCAGGTAAAATTGTATCTAGAGGACAAAACGTGTCCCTATTACAATGGTTTGGTTTAGAAAGTCAAGACATAAGTATTTTGGAAATTTCCTCCACTATTCACTTTCCTAACAATTTTATAACACAGCAAAAGTTAACCATTTTATTATTACTCGTATTTAAATAAGCAAATGAACAAATCTATCTGCCGGAATCACAGATTGTCACATCATCAACATTGAAGGCATAGAACTTTTGAAGGGCTAACCTTCTTTCTTCATACTGGACTCATTTCACATTTAACATCAAGATAAATGTCAAAGCAAGTCAATTTAAGACAATTTTGTATCAGCAAAAATTGAATTAACCTATTTCCCGATAAACTTTTTCATATACACGAATGTACAAACAGTCGGTATGGTATTTGTGAACAGCATAGCTATTGGAAATACTATTCAGGGTTTGGCAATCGAGTCTTTGTGCCCAGATCTTCTACACACCAGAGGAAAACATCGCAATCTTCAACAGATCATGTGGTTGTATATGTAGTCTATTTACAACTGGCATTCATCAAAACATGCAGAAGGTGTTGCACCAAAATCTGTAAACAGAAAGTGGATGTGTAAAGCAATGATAATATGTGTCCACAACAAATCTCCCTTATTTTCAAATACTATTATTGGAGTCTACTTGACCAACCATACCACCCCCATCCCAACGCCCAGCTCACTGAACTGTAAAAATAATTATTTAATTTCAACTTCACAGAAAAGGCTGAATGTTTTTTTCAATTATAAAGTTCATTTTGTAATATAAATTATGTTAAGAAGACAACAAATAATAAAGAAGTACAATTTATACATTCAATGAGGTTTGGCGACACTTTTCGCAATGAGACTCACATCGTGCAGGAATTTTAAGGATAAAAGAAGCCGGAGAACCGGATAGAACCACCGAGGAGCTGCTAGTAACTGCCAGACTCCCTAACATATAAACCACACACAAGCAGTGTTAGCACTGTATGAACACTCGCGCACATTCGTCGTGCAGTACGCCTTAGTGCATATCGGCACAGTGCGTGCATTCACATGGGCCACTGGGGTTAAGTGCCTTTCGCATAGACACAACGCAGTTACCTCAGGCGGAGATGGAAAAGTGGACCTTTCGGTTTGAGGTCCAATGCTGTAACCATTAAGCCACCTTTATCCCACTGAAGTGCAAATGCACAACGGTTATTTAGCATCATCTCATGAGCAACAGCCACAGCTACGCGGCTTTAAAGCCGGAAGCAGCTGCGGCCGTGTATTCAGTCTGCTGTTAAGAAATCTATAGATTTGGACTGAAAGTCTGAAATACAGTAAAAATGATAACAAATACTTACATTATATACATGGAGCCTATTCCAGCAACTAAGGATATCTTTGGAAGTTCTAAATTATCTTGTATGGTTACTCATCTCGTATCTTGTATGGTTAGTCATCTCGTTTCTTGGCAACATTGCACAATGTTCTAGGTTTTCATATATACGAAATAAATATCATCATTTCCCCATTGCCGTTATCTTGGTTTCCCCACCATTGAATCCAGTTGCAGGTAAAATTGCATCTAGAAGACAAAACGTGTCCCTATTACAATGGTTTGGCTTAGAAAGTCATGGCATAAGTGTTTTGGAGATTTCCTCCTCGATTCACTTTTCTAACAATTTTATAACACAGCAAAGGTTAACTTTTTTATTATTACACTTATTTAAATAAGCAAATGAGCAAATCTATCGGCCGGAATCACAGACTGTCACATCATCAACATAGACGCCATGGAATTCTTGAAGGGCTAATCTTCTCTCCTCATACTGGACTCATTTCACATTTAACATCAAGATAAATGTCAAAGCAAGTCAATTTTAAAACAATTTTGTATCTCAGCAAAAATTAAATTAACCTATTTATCGATAAACTTGTTCATATACACGAATGTACAAACAGTCGGTATGGTATTTGTAAACATAATAGTTATTGGAAATACTATTGATGGTTGGCAATAGAATCTTTGTATCCAGATCTTCTTCTACACAACAGTGGTAAACTTCGCAATCTTCAACAGAACATGTGGTTGCATAAGAAGTCTATTTACAACTTGCATTCATCAAAACTTGCAGAAGGTGTTGCACCGAAATCTGAAAAAAGAAATTGGATGTGTAAAGCAATGATATGTGTCCACAACGAATCCCCCTTATTTTCAAATACAATTATAGGAGTCAACTTGACATAGCATATCCCCCCCAACCCCCTGCTCACTAAACTGTAAAAATAATTATTTTATTTCAACTTGACAGAAAGGGTTGAATGCTTTTTTTCAATTATAAAGTCAATTTTGGAATATAAATTATGTTAAGAAAACAACAAATAATATAGAAGTACAAATTATACATTTAATCAGGTCTAACGACACCTTTGGCAATCAGGATCTCCTCTTGCAGGACTTTTTAGGATAAAGGAAGCTGAAGAACCGGGATAGAACCACCGAGCAGCGGCTAGTAACTGCCAGACTCCCAAACATATAAACCCCACACAAGCAGTGTTTGCATTGCATGAAGCCTCGTGCACCATCGACGTGCAGTACGCATTAGTGCATATCGCCACAGTGCGAGCATTCACATGGCCCACTGGGGTTAAGTGCCTTTCGCAAAGACACAACGCAGTTACCTCAGGCGGGGATGGAAAAGTGGACGTTTCCGTTTGAGGTCCAATGCTGTAACCATTAAGCCACCTTTCTCCCACTAAAGTACAAACGCACAACGGTTATTTAGTATCATCTCATCAGCAACACCCACAGCTACGCGGTTTTAAATCTGGAAGCAGCTACGGCCGTGTATTCAGTCTGCTGTTATGAAATCTCAAGATTGGGATTGAAAGTCTGAAATACAGTTAAAATAATAACAAATACTTACACTATATACTGGAGCCTATTCCAGCAACTTAGGATGTCTTTGGAAGTTCTTAATTATCTTGTATGGTTAGTCATCTCGTTTCTTGGCAATATGGCACACTATTCGAGGTTTCTATGTCATACGAAATAAATAACATCATTTCCCCATTGCCCTTATCTTGGTTTTTCCACCATTGAATCCAGTTGCAGGTAAAATTGTATCTAGAGGACAAAACCTGTTCCTATTACAATGGTTTGGCTTAGAAAGTCAAGACATAAGTGTTTTGGAAATTTCCTCCACTATTCACTTTTCTAACAATTTTATAACACAGCAAAAGTTAATCTTTTTATAACTACTCTCATTTAAATAAGCAAATGAACAAATCTATCGGCCGGAATCACAGATTGTCACATCAACAACATGGACGGAATAGAACTTTTGAAGGGCTAATCTTCTCTCTTCTTACTGGACTCATTTCACATTTAACATCAAGATAAATGTCAAAGCTAGTCAATTTTAAAACAATTTTGTACCACAGCAAAAATTGAATTAAGCTATTTTCCGATAAACTTGTTCATATACACGAAGGTACAAACTGTCGGTATGGTATTTGTAAACATCATAGCTATTGGAAATACTATTCACGGTTTGGCAATAGAGTCTTTGTGCCCAGATCTTCTACACACCAAAGGAAAACATCGCAATCTTCAACAGAAAATGTGGTTGCATAAGTGGTCTATTTACAACTGGCATTCATCAAAACATGCAAAAGGAGTTGCACCAAAATCTGAAAACAGAAAGTGGATGCGTAAAGCAATGATAATATGTGTCCTCGACAAATCTCCCTTATTTTCAAATACAATTATTGGAGTCCAATTGACCAACCATACTCCCACCCCCCAACCCCAACGCCCAGCTGACTGAACTGTAAAAATAATTATTTTATTTCGACTTGACAGAAAGGGCTGAATGTTTTTTCTCAATTATAAAGTTAATTTTGTAATATAAATTATGTTTAGAAGACAACAAATAATAAAGAGGTACAATTTGTATATTCAATGAGCTTTAACGACACTTTTGGCAACGAGACTCACATAGTGCAGGAATTTTAAGGATAAAAGAAGCCGGAGAACCCGGATAAAACCACCGAGGAGCTGCTAGTAATTGCCAGACTCCCTAAGATATAAACCCCACACACGCAGTGTTAGCACTCTATGAACACTCGGGCACCATCGACGTGCAGTACGCCTTAGTGCATATCGCCACAGTGTGTGCATTCACATGGGCACTGAGGTTAAGTGCCTTTCGCAAAGACACAAGGCAGTTACCTCAGGCGGGGATGGAAAAGTGGACCTTTCGGTCTGAGGTCCAATGATGTAACCATTAAGCCACCTTTCTCCCGCTGAAGTACAAATGCACAACGGTTATTTAGAATCATCTCATGAGCAACAGCCACAGCTGCGCGGTTTTAAAGCTGGAATCAGCTGCGGCCGTGTATTCAGTAGGCTGTTCTGAAATCTATGGATTTGGATTGAGAGTCTGAAATACAGTAAAAATGATAACAAATACTTACATTATATACATGGAGCCTATTCCAGCAACTAAGGATATCTTTAGAAGTTCTAAATTATCTTGTGTGGTTAGTCTTCTCGTATCTTGTATGGTTAGTCATCTCTATTCTTGGCGACAAGGCACAATGTTCTAGGTTTTCATGTCATACTAAATAAATATCATCATTTCCCCATTGCCCTTATCTTGGTTTTTCCAGTATTGAATCCAGTTGCAGGTAAAATTGCATCTAGAGGACAAAACGTGCCCCTATTACAATGGTTTGGCTTAGAATGTCATGACATAAGTGTTTTGGAGATTTCCTCCACGATTCACTTTTCTAACAATTTATAACACTGCAAAAGTTAACTTTTTTATTATTACACTTATTTAAATAAGCAAATGAAGAAATCTATCGGCCGGAATCACAGATTGTCACATCATCAACATGGACGATATAGAACTTTTGAAGGGCTAAACTTCTCTCCTCATTCTGGACTCATTTCACATTTAACATCAAGATAAATGTCAAAGCTAGTCAATTTTAAATCAATTTCGTATCACAGCAAAAATTAAATTAACCTATTTACCAATAGACTTGTTCATATACGCGAATGTACAAACAGTCGGTATGGTATTTGTAAACATAATTGTTATTGGAAATACTATTCAGGGTTTGGCAATAGAGTCTTTGTGCCCAGATCTTCTACACAACAGAGGAAAACATCGCAATCTTCAACAGAACATGTGGTTGCATAAGTAGTCTATTTACAACTGGCATTCATTAAAACACGCAGAAGGTGTTGTTCCAAAATCTGAAAATAGAAAGTGGATGTGTAAAGCAATGATAATATGTCCCCACCACAAATCTCCCTTATTTTCAAATACAATTATTGGTGTCAACTTGACCAACCAAACCCCCCCCCCACCCACCCACCCACCCACCCACCCACCCACCCCACCGCCCAGATCACTGAATTGCAAAAATAATTAGTTTATTTCAACTTGACCGAAAGGGCTGAATATTTTTTTTCAATTATAAAGTCAATTTAGGAATATAAATTTTGTTAAGAAAACAACAAATAATATAGAAATACAAAATATACATTTATTGAGGTTTAACGACACCTTTGGCAATCAAGATCACCCGGTGCAGGACTTTTAAGGATAAAGGAAGCGGGAGAAACCGGATAGAACCACCGAGCCGCGCCTAGTAACTGCCAGCCTCCCTAATATATAAACCCCACACAAGTTGTGTTAGCATAGCATGAAGACTCGCGCACCATCGACGTGCAGTACGCCTTAGTGCACATCGTCACAGTGCGTGCATTCAAAGGGGCAACTGGAGTTAAGTGCCTTCCACAAGGAAACAACGCAGTTACCTCTGGCGGTGATGGAACTCTAGATCTTTCGGTTTGAAGTCCAATGCTGTAACCAATGAGCCACCTTGTTTCCACTGAAGTACAAATGCACAACGGTTATTTAACATCATCTCATGAGCAACAGCCACAGCTACGTGGTTTTAAAGCTGGAAGAAGCTGCGACCGTGTATTCAGTCTGCTGTTATCAAATCTATAGATGTGGATTGAAAGTCTGAAATACAGTAATAATGATAACAAATATTTACATTATATACTTGAAGGCTATTCCAGCAACTAAGGATATCTTTGGACGATCTAAATTATCTTGTGTGGTTAGTCATCTCGTTACTTGGCAATTTGGCACAATGTTCTAGGTTTTCATGTCATACGAAATAAATAACATCATTTCGCCATTGCTCTTATCTTGGTTTTTCCACCATTGAAGCCAGTTGCAGGTAAAATTGTATCTAGAGGACAATACGTGTCCCTATTACAATGGTTAGGCTTAGAAAGTCAAGACATAAGTGTTTTGGAGATTTCCTCCACTATTCACTTTTCTAACATTTTATAACACAGCAAAAGTTAACCTTTTTATTATTACTCTTATTTATTTAAGCAAATGAACAGATCTATCGGCCGGAATCACAGATTGTCACATCTACAACGTGGACGAGAAAGAACTTTTGAAGGGCTTATCTTCCCACAACATACTGGACTTATTTCACATTTAACATCAAGATAAATGTCAAAGCTAGTCAAATTTAAAATAATTTTGTATCACAGCAGAAATTAAGTTAATCTATTTACCGATAAACTTGTCCATATACACGAATGTACAAACAGTCGGTATGGTATTTGTAAACATAATAGTTATTGGAAATATTATTGAGGGTTTGACAATAGAGTCTTTGTGTACAGATCTTCTTCTACACAACAGAGAAAACGTCGCAATCTTCAACAGAACATGTGGTTGCATAAGTCGTCTATTTACAACTGACATTCACCAAAACATGCCGAAGGTTTTGCAACAACATCTGAAAATAAAAAGTGGATGTGTAAAGCAATGATAATATGTGTCCACAACAAATCTCCCTTAATTTCAAATACAATTATTGGAGGCTACTTTACCAACCATACCCCCCCCCCCCCCCCCCCACCCCAACGCCCAGCTCACTGATGTGTAAAAATAATTATTTTATTTCAACTTGACAGAAAGGGCTGAATGTTTTCTTTCAATTATAAATTCAACTTTGGAATATAAATTATGTTATGCAACAGCCACAGCTACGTAGTTTTAAAGCTGGAAGCAGCTGCGGCCGGGTATTCAGTCTGCTGTTATCAAATCTATAGATTTGGATTGAAAGTCTGAAATACAGTAAAAATGATAACAAATACTTACCTGATATACATGGAGCCTATTCCAGCAACTAAGGATATCTTTGGAAGTTCTAAATTATCTTGCGTGGTTAGTCATCTAGTTTCTTGACAACATGGCACAATGTTCTAGCTTTTCATGTCATACGAAATAAATAACATCATTTCCCCATTGCTCTTAAGCTGGTTTTTCCCCCCATTGAATCCAGTTGCTGGTAAAATTGCATCTAGAGGACAAAACGTGTCCCTATTACAACGGTTTGGCTTTGAATGTCAAAATATAAGTGTTTTGGAGATTTCCACCACGATTCACTTTTCTAACAATTTTATAACACAGCAAAGGTTAACCTTTTTATTATTACACTTATTTAGATAAGCAAATGAACAAATCTATCGGCTGGAATCACAGACTGTCACATCATCAACATACACGACATAGAACTTTTGAAGGACTAATCTTCTCTCCTCATACTGGACTCATTTCACATTTAACATCAAGATAAATGTCAAAGCTAGTCAATTTTAAAACAATTTTGTATCTCAGCAAAAATTAAATTAACCTATTTACCGATAAACTTGTTCATACAGACGAATGTACAAACAGTCGGTATGGTATTTGTAAACATAATAGTTATTGGAAATACTATCCATGGTTGGCAATAGAATCTTTGTATCCAGATCTTCTTCTACACAACAGTGGTAAACTTCGCAATCTTCAACAGAACATGTGGTTGCATAAGTAGTCTATTTACAACTGGATTTCATCAAAACATGCAGAAGGTTCTGCACCAAAATCTGAAAACAAAACGTGGATGTTTAAAGCAATGATAATATGTGTGCACAACAAATCTCCCTTATCACATACAATTATTGGAGTCCACTTTACCAACCATTCCCTCCCCTCCCACCCCAGCCCCCAGCTCAGTGATATGTAAAAATAATTATTTTGTTTCAACTTGACAGAAAAGGCTGAACGTTTTCTTTTAATTATTAAGTCAATTTTGAAATATAAATTATGTTAAGAAGACAACAAATAATATAGAAGTACAATTTATCCATACAATGAGGTTTAACGACACTTTTGGCAATGAAGATCACATCGTGGAGGTCTTTTTAGGACAAAGGAAACCGGAGAACCCGGATAGAACCACCGAGCAGGGGCTAGTAACTGCCAGACTCTCTAACAGATAAACCCCACAGAAGCAGTGTTCGCATTGTACGAAGCCTTTTGCACCATCGACGTGCAGTACGCCTTAATGCATATCGCCACAGTGCGTGCAATCACATGGTCCACTGGGGTTCAGTGCCTTTTCCAAAGACATAACGCAGTTACCTCGGGCGGGGATGGAATAGTTGACCTCTCGGTTTGAAGTCCAATGCTGTAACCATTGAGCTACCTTGCTCCCACTGAAGTACAAATGCAAAGTGGTTATTTAATATCATCTCATGAGCAACAGCTACAGCTACGTGGTTTTAAAGCTGGAAGCAGCTGCGGCCGGGTATTCTGTCAGCTATTATCAAATCTATAGATTTGGATTGAAAGTCTGAAATACAGTAAAAATGATAACAAATACTTACATTTTATACATGGAACCTATTCCAGCAACTAAGGATATCTTTGGAAGTTCTAAATTATCTTGTGTGGTTAGTCATCTCGTGTCTTGGCAACATGGCACAATGTTCTAGGTTTTCATATCATACGAAATAAATAACATCATTTCCCCATTGCTCTTATCCTGGTTTTTCAACCATTGAATCCAGTTGCTGGTAAAATTGCATCTAGAGGACAAAATGTGTCCCAATTACAATGTTTGGCTTAGAATGTCAAAATAAAAGTGTTTTGGAGATTTCATCCACGATTCACTTTTCTAACAATTTTATAACACAGCAAAAGTTAACTTTTTTATTATTACACTTATTTAGATAAGCAAATGAACAAATCTATCGGCCGGAATCACAGACTGTCACATCATCAACATAGACGACATAGAACTTTTGAAGGGCTAATCTTCTCTCCTCATACTGGACTCATTTCACATTTAACATCAAGATAAATGTCAAAGCTAGTCAATTTTAAAACAATTTTGTATCTCACCTAAAATTAAATTAACCTATTTACCGATAAACTTGTTCATATACACGAATGTACAAACAGTCGGTATGGTATTTGTAAACATAATAGTTATTGGAAATAATATTCATGGTTGGCAATAGAATCTTTGTATCCAGATCTTCTTCTACTCAACAGTGGTAAACTTCGCAATCTTCAACAGAACATGTGGTTGCATAAAGAGTCTATTTCCAACTGGCATTCATCAAAACATACAGAAGGTGTTGCACCGAAATCTGAAAACAGAAATTGGATGTGTAAAGCAATGATATGTGTCCACAAGAAATCTCCCTTATTTACAAATACAATTATAGGAGTCTACTTGTCAGAGTATATCCCCCAACCACCTGATCACTGAACTGTAAAAATAATTATTTTTTTGCAACTTGACAGAAAGGGTTGAATGTTTTTTTTTTCAATTATAAAGTCAATTTTGGAATATAAATTATGTTAAGAAAACAACAAATAATATAGAAGTACAAATTGTACTTTTAATGATGTCTAACGACACCTTTGGCAATCAGGATCACCTCGTGCAGGAGTTTTAAGGATAAAGGAAGCCGAAGAACCCGGATAGAACCACCGAGCAGGTGCTAGTAACTGCCAGACTCCCTAACATATAAAACACACACAAACAGTGTTAGCATTGCATGAAGCCTCGTGCACCATCGACGTGCAGTACGCATTAGTGCATATCGCCACAGTGCGTACATTCACATGGGCAACTGAGGTTAAGTGCCTTTCCCAAATACCCAACGCAGTTACCTCTGGCGGGGATGGAGCACTGGATCTTTCGGTTTGAAGTCGAATGCTCTAACCATTGAGCCACCTTGCTCCCACTGAAGTACAAATGCACAACGGTTATTTAATATCATCTCATGAGCAACAGCCACAGCTACGTGGTTTTAAAGCTAAAAGCAGCTGCGGCCGTGTATTGTGTCTGCTGTTATCAAATCTAAAGATTTGGATTGAAAGACTAAAATACAGAAAAAATGATAACAAATACTTTGTTTATATACTTAGAGCCTAGTCAAGGAACTAAGGATATCTTTGGAAGACCTAAATTATCTGGTATGGTTAGTCATCTGGTTTCTTGGCAATATGGCACAATATTCTAGGTTTCTATGTCAGACGAAATAAATAACATCATTTCCCCATTGCCCTTATCTTGGTTTTTCCACCATTGAATCCAGTTGCAGGTAAAATTATATCTAGAGGACAAAACCTGCCCCTATTATAATGGTTTGGCTTAGAAAGTCAAGACATAAGTGTTTTGGAAATTTCCTCCACTATTCACTTTTCTAACAGTTTTATAACACAGCAAAAGTTAACCTTTTTATTATTACACTTATTTAAATAAGAAAATGAACAAATCTATCGGCCGGAATCACAGATTGTCACATCATCAACATGGACGGCATAGAACTTTTGAAGGGCTAATCTTCTATCTTCATACTGGACTCATTTCACATTTAACATCAAGATAAATGTCAAAGATAGTCAATTTTAAAACAATTTTGTATCACAGCGAAAATTAAATTAACCTATTTACCGATAAACTTGTTCATATATACGAATGTACAAACAGTCGATATGGTATTGGTAAACATCATAGCTATTGGAAATACTATTCAGGGTTTGGCAATAGAGCCTTTGTGCCCAGATCTTCTACACACCAGAGGAAAACATCGCAATCTTCAACAGAACATGTGGTTGCATAAGTTGCCTATTTACAACTGGCATTCATCAAAACATGCAGAAGAAAACAGAAAGTGGATGTGTAAAGCAATGATAATATGTGTCCACAACAAATCTCCCTTATTTTCAAATACAATTATTGGAGTCTACTTGACCAACCATAACCCCCACCCCAACGCCCAGCTCACTGAACTGTAAAAATAATTATTTTATTTCAACTTCACAGAAAAGGCTGAATGTTTTTTTCAATTATAAAGTCAATTTTGTAATATAAATTATGTTAAGAAGACAACAAATAATAAAGAAGTACAATTTATACATTCAGAGAGGTTGAACGACACTTTTGGCCATGAGACTCACATCGTGCAGGAATGTTTAGGATAAAGGAAGCCGGAGAACCCGGATAGAACCACCGAGGAGCTGCTAGTAACTGCCAGACTCCCTAACATATAAACCCCACACAAGCAGTGTTAGCACTGTACGAACACTCGCGCACCATCGACGTGCAGGACGCCTTAGTGCATATCGCCACAGTGCGTGCATTCACATGGGCCACTGGGGTTAAGTGCCTTTCGCAAAGACACAACGCAGTTACCTCAGGCGGAGATGGAAAAGTGGACCTTTCGGTTTGAGGTCCAATGTGGTAACCATTAAGCCACCTTTCTCCCACTGAAGTACAAATGCACAACAGTTATTTAGTATCATCTCATGAGCAACAGCCACAGCTACGCTGTTTTAAAGCGGGAAACAGCTACGGCCGTGTATTCAGTCTGCTGTTATGAAATCTATAGATTCGGAATGAAAGTCTGAAATACAGTAAAAATGATAACAAATACTTACATTATATACATGGAGCCTATTACAGCAACTAAGGATATCTTTGGAAGTTCTAAATTATCTTGTATGGTTAGTCATCTCGTATCTTGTATGGTTAGTCATCTCGTTTCTTGGCAACATGGCACAATCTTCTAGGTTTTCATGTCATACGAAATAAATATCATCATTTCCCCATTGCTCTTATCTTTTTTTTTCCACCATTGAATCCAGTTGCAGGTAAAATTGCATCTAGAGGACAAAACGTGTCCCTATTACAATGGTTTTGCTTAGAATGTCATGACATAAGTGTTTTGGAAGTTTCCTCCACGATTCACTTTTTTAACAATTTTATAACACAGCAAAAGTTAACTTTTTTATTATTAAACTTATTTAAATAAGCAAATGAACAAATCTATCGGCCTGAAACACAGATTGTCACATCATCAACATGGGCGACATAGAACTTTTGAAGGACTTATCTTCTCTCCTCATTCTGGACTCATTTCACATTTAACATCAAGATTAATGTCAAAGCTAGTCAATTTTAAAACAATTTTCTATCACAGCAAAAATTAAATTAACCTATTTACCGATAAACTTGTTTATATACACGAATGTACAAACAGTCGGTATGGTATTTGTAAACATAATAGTTATTGGAAATACTATTCAGGGTTTAGCAATAGCGTCTTTGTGTCCAGATCTTCTACACAACAGAGGAAAACATCGCAATCTTCAACAGAACATGTGGTTGCATAAGTAGTCTATTTACAACTGGCATTCATTAAAACATGCAGAAGGTGTTGCTCCAAAATCTGAAAACAGAAAGTAGATGTGTAAAGCAATGATAATATGCGTCCACAACAAATCTCCCTTATTTTCAAATACAATTATTGGTGTCTACTTGACCAACCATACCCCCCCCCCCCACCCCAACGCCCAGGTCACTGAACTGTAAAAATATTTATTTTATTTCAACTTGACAGAAAGGGCTGAATGTTTTTTTTCAATTATAAAGTCAATTTAGGAATAAAAATTTTGTTAAGAAAACAACAAATGATATAGAAATACAAAAGATATATTTATTGAGGTTTATCGACACCTTTGGCAATAAAGATCACCCGATGCAGGACTTTTAAGGATGAAAGAACCGGAGAAACCGGATAGAACCACCGAGCAGCGGCTAGTAACTGCCAGCCTCCCTAATATGTAAACCCCCCCCAAGTTGTGTCAGCATAGCATGAAGACTCGTGCACCATCGACGTGCAGTACGCCTTAGTGCACATCGCCATAGTGCGTGCATTCACAGGGGCAACTGGGGTTAAGTGCCTTCCACAAAGACACAACGCAGTTACCTCTGGCGGGGATGGAACTCTGGATCTCACGGTTTGAAGTCCAATGCTGTAACCATTGAGCCACCTTGCTCCCACTGAAGTACAAATGCACAACGGTTATTTAACATCATCTCATAAGCAACAGTCACAGCTACGTGGTTTTATAGCTGGAAGAAGCTGCGGCCGTGTATTCAGTCTGCTATTATCAAATCTATAGATGTGGATTGAAAGTCTGAAATACAGTAATAATGATAACAAATACTTACATTATATACTTGGAGCCTATTCCAGCAACTAAGGATATCTTTGGAAGATCTGATTTATCTTGTGTGGTTAGTCATCTCGTTACTTGGCAATATGGCGCAATGTTCTAGGTTTTTATGTCATACGAAATAAATAACATCATGTCGCCATTGCCCTTATCTTGGTTTTTCCACCATTGAATCCAGTTGCAGGTAAAATTGTATCTACAGCACAAAACGTGTCCCTATTGCAATGGTTTGGCTTAAAACGACAAGACATAAATGTTTTGGAGATTTCCTCCACTATTCACTTTTTTAACAATTTTATAACACAGCAAAGTTAACCTTTTTATTATTACTCTTATTTAAATAAGCAAATGAACAAATCTATCGGCCGGAATCACAGATTGTCACATCATCAACATGGACGACAAAGAACTTTTGAAGGGCTTATCTTCTCACAACATACTGGACTCATTTCACATTTAACATCAAGATAAATGTCAAAGCTATTCAAATTTAAAACAATTTTGTATCACAGTAAAAATTAAATTAATCTATTTACCGATAAACTTGTTCATATACACGAATGTACAAACAGTCGGTATGGTATTTGTAAACATAATAGTTATTGGAAATACTATTCAGGGTTTGACAATAGAGTCTTTGTGTACAGATCTTCTTCTACACAACAGAGAAAACTTCGCAATCTTCAACAGAACATGTGGTTGCATAAGTCGTCTATTTACAACTGACACTCATCGAAACATGCAGAAGGTTTTGCACCAAAATCTGAAAACAAAAAGTGGATGTGAAAAGCAATGATAATATGTGTCCACAACAAATCTCCCTTATTTTCATATACAATTATTGGAGTCTACTTTACCAACCATACCCCCATCCCTCCCACCCCAACGTCCAGCTCACTGATATGTAAAAATAATTATTTTATTTCAACTTGACAGAAAGGGCTGAATGTTTTCCTTCAATTATAAAGTCAATTTTGGAATATAAATTATGTTAAGAAAACAACAAATAATATAGAAGTACAATTTATACATTTAATGATGTTTAACGACACTTTTGGCAATGAGGATCACATCGTGCAGGTCTTTTAAGGATAAACGAAGCCGGAGAACCCGGATAGAGCCACCGATCAGCGACTAGTAACTGTCAGACTCTCTAACATATAAACCCCACACAAGCAGTGTTAGCATTGTATGAAGACTCCTGCACCATCGACGTGCAGTACGCCTTAATGCATATCGCCACAGTTCGTGCATTCACATGGGTCACTGGGATTAAGTGCCTTTCCCAAAGACACAACGCAGTTACCTCGGGCGGGGATGGAAGAGTTGACCTTTCGGTGTGAAATCCAATGCTGTAACCATTGAGCTACCTTGCTCCCATTGAAGTACAAATGCACAATGGTTATTTAATATCATCTGATGAGCAACAGCCACAGCTACGTGGTTTTAAAGCTGGAAGCAGCTGCGGCCGGGTATTTAGTCTGCTGTTATCAAATCTATAGATTTGGATTGAAAGACTAAAATACAGTAAAAATGATAACAAATACTTTGATTATATACTTGGAGCCTTCTCCAGGAACTAAGGATATCTTTGGAAGATCTAAATTATCTTGTATGGTTAGTTATCTCGTTTCGTGGCTATATGGCACAATATTCTAGGTTTCTATGTCATACGAAATAAGTAACATTTCCCCATTGCCCTTATCTTGGTTTTTCCACCATTGAATCCAGTTGCAGGTACAATTGTATCTAGAGGACAAAACCTGTCCCTATTACAATGGTTTGGCTTAGAAAATCAAGACATAAGTGTTTTGGAAATTTCCTCCACTATTCACTTTTCTAATAATTTTATAACACAGCAAAAGTTAACTTTTTTATTATTACTCTTATTTAAAAAAGCAAATGAACAAATCAATCGGCCGGAATCACAGATTGTCACATCATCAACATGGACGGCATAGAACTTTTGAAGGGCTAATCTTCTCTCTTCATACTGGACTCATTTCACATTTAACATCAAGATAAATGTCAAAGCTTGTCAATTTTAAAACAATTTTGTATCACAGCAAAAATTGAATTAACCTATTTTCCGATAAACTTGTTCATATACACGAATGTACAAACAGTCGGTATGGTATTTGTAAACATAATAGCTATTGGAATACTATTCAGGGTTTGGCAATAGAGTCTTTGTGCCCAGATCTTCTACACAACAGCGGAAAACATCGCAATATCAAAAGAACATGTGGTTGCATAAGTAATCTATTTACAACTGGCATTCATTAAACATGCAGAAGGTGTTGCTCCAAAATCTGAAAACAGAAAGTGGATGTGTAAAGCAATGATAATATGTGTCCACAACAAATCTCCCTTATTTTCAAATACAATTATTGGTGTCCACTTGACCGACCATTAACCCCCTCCCCCCCCACACACACACACACACACCAACGCCCAGGTCACTGAACTGTAAAAATAATTATTTTATTTCAACTTGACAGAAAGGGCTGAATGTTTTTTTTCAATTATAAAGTCAATTTAGGAATATAAATTTTGTTAAGAAAACAACAAATGATATAGAAATACAAAATATACATTTATTGAGGTTTAACGACACCTTTGGCAATCAAGATCACCCGGTGCAGGACTTTTAAGGATAAAGGAAGCGGAAGAAACCGGATAGAACCACCGAGCCGCGCCTAGTAACTGCCAGCCTCCCTAATATATAAACCCCACACAAGTTGTGTTAGCATAGCATGAAGACTCGCGCACCATCGACGTGCAGTACGCCTTAGTGCACATCGTCACAGTGCGTGCATTCACAGGGGCAACTGGAGTTAAGTGCCTTGCACAAGGAAACAACGCAGTTACCTCTGGCGGTGATGGAACTCTAGATCTTTCGGTTTGAAGTCCAATGCTGTAACCAATGATCCACCTTGTTTCCACTGAAGTACAAATGCACAACGGTTATTTAACATCATCTCATGAGCAACAGCCACAGCTACGTGGTTTTAAAGCTGGAAGAAGCTGCGACCGTGTATTCAGTCTGCTGTTATCAAATCTATAGATGTGGATTGAAAGTCTGAAATACAGTAATAATGATAACAAATATTTACATTATATACTTGAAGGCTATTCCAGCAACTAAGGATATCTTTGGAAGATCTAAATTATCTTGTGTGGTTAGTCATCTCGTTACTTGGCAATTTGGCACAATGTTCTAGGTTTTCATGTCATACGAAATAAATAACATCATTTCGCCATTGCTCTTATCTTGGTTTTTCCACCATTGAAGCCAGTTGCAGGTAAAATTGTATCTAGAGGACAATACGTGTCCCTATTACAATGGTTAGGCTTAGAAAGTCAAGACATAAGTGTTTTGGAGATTTCCTCCACTATTCACTTTTCTAACATTTTATAACACAGCAAAAGTTAACCTTTTTATTATTACTCTTATTTATTTAAGCAAATGAACAAATCTATCGGCCGGAATCACAGATTGTCACATCTACAACGTGGACGAGAAAGAACTTTTGAAGGGCTTATCTTCCCACAACATACTGGACTCATTTCACATTTAACATCAAGATAAATGTCAAAGCTAGTCAAATTTAAAATAATTTTGTTTCACAGCAGAAATTAGGTTAATCTATTTACCGATAAACTTGTCCATATACACGAATGTACAAACAGTCGGTATGGTATTTGTAAACATAATAGTTATTGGAAATATTATTGAGGGTTTGACAATAGAGTCTTTGTGTACAGATCTTCTTCTACACAACAGAGAAAACGTCGCAATCTTCAACAGAACATGTGGTTGCATAAGTCGTCTATTTACAACTGACATTCACCAAAACATGCCGAAGGTTTTGCAACAACATCTGAAAATAAAAAGTGGATGTGTAAAGCAATGATAATATGTGTCCACAACAAATCTCCCTTAATTTCAAATACAATTATTGGAGGCTACTTTACCATCCATACCCCCCCCCCCCCCCACCCCAACGCCCAGCTCACTGATGTGTAAAAATAATTATTTTATTTCAACTTGACAGAAAGGGCTGAATGTTTTCTTTCAATTATAAATTCAACTTTGGAATATAAATTATGTTATGCAACAGCCACAGCTACGTAGTTTTAAAGCTGGAAGCAGCTGCGGCCGGGTAATCAGTCTGCTGTTATCAAATCTATAGATTTGGATTGAAAGTCTGAAATACAGTAAAAATGATAACAAATACTTACCTGATATACATGGAGCCTATTCCAGCAACTAAGGATATCTTTGGAAGTTCTAAATTATCTTGCGTGGTTAGTCATCTAGTTTCTTGACAACATGGCACAATGTTCTAGCTTTTCATGTCATACGAAATAAATAACATCATTTCCCCATTGCTCTTAAGCTGGTTTTTCCCCCCATTGAATCCAGTTGCTGGTAAAATTGCATCTAGAGGACAAAACGTGTCCCTATTACAACGGTTTGGCTTTGAATGTCAAAATATAAGTGTTTTGGAGATTTCCACCACGATTCACTTTTCTAACAATTTTATAACACAGCAAAGGTTAACCTTTTTATTATTACACTTATTTAGATAAGCAAATGAACAAATCTATCGGCTGGAATCACAGACTGTCACATCATCAACATACACGACATAGAACTTTTGAAGGACTAATCTTCTCTCCTCATACTGGACTCATTTCACATTTAACATCAAGATAAATGTCAAAGCTAGTCAATTTTAAAACAATTTTGTATCTCAGCAAAAATTAAATTAACCTATTTACCGATAAACTTGTTCATACAGACGAATGTACAAACAGTCGGTATGGTATTTGTAAACATAATAGTTATTGGAAATACTATCCATGGTTGGCAATAGAATCTTTGTATCCAGATCTTCTTCTACACAACAGTGGTAAACTTCGCAATCTTCAACAGAACATGTGGTTGCATAAGTAGTCTATTTACAACTGGATTTCATCAAAACATGCAGAAGGTTCTGCACCAAAATCTGAAAACAAAACGTGGATGTTTAAAGCAATGATAATATGTGTGCACAACAAATCTCCCTTATCACATACAATTATTGGAGTCCACTTTACCAACCATACCCTCCCCTCCCACCCCAGCCCCCAGCTCAGTGATATGTAAAAATAATTATTTTGTTTCAACTTGACAGAAAAGGCTGAACGTTTTCTTTTAATTATTAAGTCAATTTTGAAATATAAATTATGTTAAGAAGACAACAAATAATATAGAAGTACAATTTATCCATACAATGAGGTTTAACGACACTTTTGGCAATGAAGATCACATCGTGGAGGTCTTTTTAGGACAAAGGAAACCGGAGAACCCGGATAGAACCACCGAGCAGGGGCTAGTAACTGCCAGACTCTCTAACAGATAAACCCCACAGAAGCAGTGTTCGCATTGTATGAAGCCTCTTGCACCATCGACGTGCAGTACGCCTTAATGCATATCGCCACAGTGCGTGCAATCACATGGTCCACTGGGGTTCAGTGCCTTTTCCAAAGACATAACGCAGTTACCTCGGGCGGGGATGGAATAGTTGACCTCTCGGTTTGAAGTCCAATGCTGTAACCATTGAGCTACCTTGCTCCCACTGAAGTACAAATGCAAAGTGGTTATTTAATATCATCTCATGAGCAACAGCTACAGCTACGTGGTTTTAAAGCTGGAAGCAGCTGCGGCCGGGTATTCAGTCAGCTATTATCAAATCTATAGATTTGGATTGAAAGTCTGAAATACAGTAAAAATGATAACAAATACTTACATTTTATACATGGAACCTATTCCAGCAACTAAGGATATCTTTGGAAGTTCTAAATTATCTTGTGTGGTTAGTCATCTCGTGTCTTGGCAACATGGCACAATGTTCTAGGTTTTCATATCATACGAAATAAATAACATCATTTCCCCATTGCTCTTATCCTGGTTTTTCAACCATTGAATCCAGTTGCTGGTAAAATTGCATCTAGAGGACAAAATGTGTCCCAATTACAATGTTTGGCTTAGAATGTCAAAATATAAGTGTTTTGGAGATTTCATCCACGATTCACCTTTCTAACAATTTTATAACACAGCAAAAGTTAACTTTTTTATTATTACACTTATTTAGATAAGCAAATGAACAAATCTATCGGCCGGAATCACAGACTGTCACATCATCAACATAGACGACATAGAACTTTTGAAGGGCTAATCTTCTCTCCTCATACTGGACTCATTTCACATTTAACATCAAGATAAATGTCAAAGCTAGTCAATTTTAAAACAATTTTGTATCTCACCTAAAATTAAATTAACCTATTTACCGATAAACTTGTTCATATACACGAATGTACAAACAGTCGGTATGGTATTTGTAAACATAATAGTTATTGGAAATAATATTCATGGTTGGCAATAGAATCTTTGTATCCAGATCTTCTTCTACTCAACAGTGGTAAACTTCGCAATCTTCAACAGAACATGTGGTTGCATAAGTAGTCTATTTCCAACTGGCATTCATCAAAACATACAGAAGGTGTTGCACCGAAATCTGAAAACAGAAATTGGATGTGTAAAGCAATGATATGTGTCCACAAGAAATCTCCCTTATTTACAAATACAATTATAGGAGTCTACTTGTCAGAGTATATCCCCCAACCACCTGATCACTGAACTGTAAAAATAATTATTTTTTTGCAACTTGACAGAAAGGGTTGAATGTTTTTTTTTTTCAATTATAAAGTCAATTTTGGAATATAAATTATGTTAAGAAAACAACAAATAATATAGAAGTACAAATTGTACTTTTAATGATGTCTAACGACACCTTTGGCAATCAGGATCACCTCGTGCAGGAGTTTTAAGGATAAAGGAAGCCGAAGAACCCGGATAGAACCACCGAGCAGGTGCTAGTAACTGCCAGACTCCCTAACATATAAAACACACACAAACAGTGTTAGCATTGCATGAAGCCTCGTGCACCATCGACGTGCAGTACGCATTAGTGCATATCGCCACAGTGCGTACATTCACATGGGCAACTGAGGTTAAGTGCCTTTCCCAAATACCCAACCAGTTACCTCTGGCGGGGATGGAGCACTGGATCTTTCGGTTTGAAGTCGAATGCTCTAACCATTGAGCCACCTTGCTCCCACTGAAGTACAAATGCACAACGGTTATTTAATATCATCTCATGAGCAACAGCCACAGCTACGTGGTTTTAAAGCTAAAAGCAGCTGCGGCCGTGTATTGTGTCTGCTGTTATCAAATCTAAAGATTTGGATTGAAAGACTAAAATACAGAAAAAATGATAACAAATACTTTGTTTATATACTTAGAGCCTAGTCAAGGAACTAAGGATATCTTTGGAAGACCTAAATTATCTGGTATGGTTAGTCATCTGGTTTCTTGGCAATATGGCACAATATTCTAGGTTTCTATGTCAGACGAAATAAATAACATCATTTCCCCATTGCCCTTATCTTGGTTTTTCCACCATTGAATCCAGTTGCAGGTAAAATTATATCTAGAGGACAAAACCTGCCCCTATTATAATGGTTTGGCTTAGAAAGTCAAGACATAAGTGTTTTGGAAATTTCCTCCACTATTCACTTTTCTAACAGTTTTATAACACAGCAAAAGTTAACCTTTTTATTATTACACTTATTTAAATAAGAAAATGAACAAATCTATCGGCCGGAATCACAGATTGTCACATCATCAACATGGACGGCATAGAACTTTTGAAGGGCTAATCTTCTATCTTCATACTGGACTCATTTCACATTTAACATCAAGATAAATGTCAAAGATAGTCAATTTTAAAACAATTTTGTATCACAGCGAACATTAAATTAACCTATTTACCGATAAACTTGTTCATATATACGAATGTACAAACAGTCGATATGGTATTGGTAAACAATATAGCTATTGGAAATACTATTCAGGGTTTGGCAATAGAGCCTTTGTGCCCAGATCTTCTACACAACAGAGGAAAACATCGCAGTCTTCAACAGAACATGTGGTTGCATAAGTTGCCTATTTACAACTGGCATTCATCAAAACATGCAGAAGAAAACAGAAAGTGGATGTGTAAAGCAATGATAATATGTGTCCACAACAAATCTCCCTTATTTTCAAATACAATTATTGGAGTCTACTTGACCAACCATAACCCCCACCCCAACGCCCAGCTCACTGAACTGTAAAAATAATTATTTTATTTCAACTTGACAGAAAAGGCTGAATGTTTTTTTCAATTATAAAGTCAATTTTGTAATATAAATTATGTTAAGAAGACAACAAATAATAAAGAAGTACAATTTATACATTCAGAGAGGTTGAACGACACTTTTGGCCATGAGACTCACATCGTGCAGGAATGTTTAGGATAAAGGAAGCCGGAGAACCCGGATAGAACCACCGAGGAGCTGCTAGTAACTGCCAGACTCCCTAACATATAAACCCCACACAAGCAGTGTTAGCACTGTACGAACACTCGCGCACCATCGACGTGCAGGACGCCTTAGTGCATATCGCCACAGTGCGTGCATTCACATGGGCCACTGGGGTTAATTGCCTTTCGCAAAGACACAACGCAGTTACCTCAGGCGGAGATGGAAAAGTGGACCTTTCGGTTTGAGGTCCAATGTGGTAACCATTAAGCCACCTTTCTGCCACTGAAGTACAAATGCACAACAGTTATTTAGTATCATCTCATGAGCAACAGCCACAGCTACGCTCTTTTAAAGCGGGAAACAGCTACGGCCGGGTATTCAGTCTGCTGTTATCAAATCTATAGATTTGGATTGAAATTCTGAAATACAGTAGAAATGATAACAAATACTTACATTTTATACATGGAGCCTATTCCAGCAACCAAGGATATCTTTGGAAGTTCTAGATTATCTTGTGTGGTTAGTCATCTCGTTTCCTGGCAACATGGCACAATGTTCTAGGTTTCCATGTCATACGAAATAAATATCATCATTTCCCCATTGCCCTTATCTTTTTTTTTCCACCATTGAATCCAGTTGCAGGTAAAATTGCATCTAGAGGACAAAACGTGTCCCTATTACAATGGTTTTGCTTAGAATGTCATGACATAAGTGTTTTGGAAGTTTCCTCCACGATTCACTTTTTTAACAATTTTATAACACAGCAAAAGTTAACTTTTTTATTATTAAACTTATTTAAATAAGCAAATGAACAAATCTATCGGCCTGAAACACAGATTGTCACATCATCAACATGGGCGACATAGAACTTTTGAAGGACTTATCTTCTCTCCTCATTCTGGACTCATTTCACATTTAACATCAAGATTAATGTCAAAGCTAGTCAATTTTAAAACAATTTTCTATCACAGCAAAAATTAAATTAACCTATTTACCGATAAACTTGTTTATATACACGAATGTACAAACAGTCGGTATGGTATTTGTAAACATAATAGTTATTGGAAATACTATTCAGGGTTTAGCAATAGCGTCTTTGTGTCCAGATCTTCTACACAACAGAGGAAAACATCGCAATCTTCAACAGAACATGTGGTTGCATAAGTAGTCTATTTACAACTGGCATTCATTAAAACATGCAGAAGGTGTTGCTCCAAAATCTGAAAACAGAAAGTAGATGTGTAAAGCAATGATAATATGCGTCCACAACAAATCTCCCTTATTTTCAAATACAATTATTGGTGTCTAATTGACCAACCATACCCCCCCCCCCCACCCCAACGCCCAGGTCACTGAACTGTAAAAATATTTATTTTATTTCAACTTGACAGAAAGGGCTGAATGTTTTTTTTCAATTATAAAGTCAATTTAGGAATAAAAATTTTGTTAAGAAAACAACAAATGATATGGAAATACAAAAGATATATTTATTGAGGTTTATCGACACCTTTGGCAATAAAGATCACCCGATGCAGGACTTTTAAGGATGAAAGAACCGGAGAAACCGGATAGAACCACCGAGCAGCGGCTAGTAACTGCCAGCCTCCCTAATATGTAAACCCCACCCAAGTTGTGTTAGCATAGCATGAAGACTCGTGCACCATCGACGTGCAGTACGCCTTAGTGCACATCGCCATAGTGCGTGCATTCACAGGGGCAACTGGGGTTAAGTGCCTTCCACAAAGACACAACGCAGTTACCTCTGGCGGGGATGGAACTCTGGATCTCACGGTTTGAAGTCCAATGCTGTAACCATTGAGCCACCTTGCTCCCACTGAAGTACAAATGCACAACGGTTATTTAACATCATCTCATAAGCAACAGTCACAGCTACGTGGTTTTATAGCTGGAAGAAGCTGCGGCCGTGTATTCAGTCTGCTATTATCAAATCTATAGATGTGGATTGAAAGTCTGAAATACAGTAATAATGATAACAAATACTTACATTATATACTTGGAGCCTATTCCAGCAACTAAGGATATCTTTGGAAGATCTAATTTATCTTGTGTGGTTAGTCAGCTCGTTACTTGGCAATATGGCGCAATGTTCTAGGTTTTTATGTCATACGAAATAAATAACATCATGTCGCCATTGCCCTTATCTTGGTTTTTCCACCATTGAATCCAGTTGCAGGTAAAATTGTATCTACAGCACAAAACGTGTCCCTATTGCAATGGTTTGGCTTAAAACGACAAGACATAAATGTTTTGGAGATTTCCTCCACTATTCACTTTTTTAACAATTTTATAACACAGCAAAGTTAACCTTTTTATTATTACTCTTATTTAAATAAGCAAATGAACAAATCTATCGGCCGGAATCACAGATTGTCACATCATCAACATGGACGACAAAGAACTTTTGAAGGGCTTATCTTCTCACAACATACTGGACTCATTTCACATTTAACATCAAGATAAATGTCAAAGCTAGTCAAATTTAAAACAATTTTGTATCACAGTAAAAATTAAATTAATCTATTTACCGATAAACTTGTTCATATACACGAATGTACAAACAGTCGGTATGGTATTTGTAAACATAATAGTTATTGGAAATACTATTCAGGGTTTGACAATAGAGTCTTTGTGTACAGATCTTCTTCTACACAACAGAGAAAACTTCGCAATCTTCAACAGAACATGTGGTTGCATAAGTCGTCTATTTACAACTGACACTCATCGAAACATGCAGAAGGTTTTGCACCAAAATCTGAAAACAAAAAGTGGATGTGAAAAGCAACGATAATATGTGTCCACAACAAATCTCCCTTATTTTCATATACAATTATTGGAGTCTACTTTACCAACCATACCCCCACCCCTCCCACCCCAACGTCCAGCTCACTGATATGTAAAAATAATTATTTTATTTCAACTTGACAGAAAGGGCTGAATGTTTTCTTTCAATTATAAAGTCAATTTTGGAATATAAATTATGTTAAGAAAACAACAAATAATATAGAAGTACAATTTATACATTTAATGATGTTTAACGACACTTTTGGCAATGAGGATCACATCGTGCAGGTCTTTTAAGGATAAACGAAGCCGGAGAACCCGGATAGAGCCACCGATCAGCGACTAGTAACTGTCAGACTCTCTAACATATAAACCCCACACAAGCAGTGTTAGCATTGTATGAAGACTCCTGCACCATCGACGTGCAGTACGCCTTAATGCATATCGCCACAGTTCGTGCATTCACATGGGTCACTGGGATTAAGTGCCTTTCCCAAAGACACAACGCAGTTACCTCGGGCGGGGATGGAAGAGTTGACCTTTCGGTGTGAAATCCAATGCTGTAACCATTGAGCTACCTTGCTCCCATTGAAGTACAAATGCACAATGGTTATTTAATATCATCTGATGAGCAACAGCCACAGCTACGTGGTTTTAAAGCTGGAAGCAGCTGCGGCCGGGTATTTAGTCTGCTGTTATCAAATCTATAGATTTGGATTGAAAGACTAAAATACAGTAAAAATGATAACAAATACTTTGATTATATACTTGGAGCCTTCTCCAGGAACTAAGGATATCTTTGGAAGATCTAAATTATCTTGTATGGTTAGTTATCTCGTTTCGTGGCTATATGGCACAATATTCTAGGTTTCTATGTCATACGAAATAAGTAACATTTCCCCATTGCCCTTATCTTGGTTTTTCCACCATTGAATCCAGTTGCAGGTACAATTGTATCTAGAGGACAAAACCTGTCCCTATTACAATGGTTTGGCTTAGAAAATCAAGACATAAGTGTTTTGGAAATTTCCTCCACTATTCACTTTTCTAACAATTTTATAACACAGCAAAAGTTAACTTTTTTATTATTACTCTTATTTAAAAAAGCAAATGAACAAATCAATCGGCCGGAATCACAGATTGTCACATCATCAACATGGACGGCATAGAACTTTTGAAGGGCTAATCTTCTCTCTTCATACTGGACTCATTTCACATTTAACATCAAGATAAATGTCAAAGCTAGTCAATTTTAAAACAATTTTGTATCACAGCAAAAATTGAATTAACCTATTTTCCGATAAACTTGTTCATATACACGAATGTACAAACAGTCGGTATGGTATTTGTAAACATAATAGCTATTGGAATACTATTCAGGGTTTGGCAATAGAGTCTTTGTGCCCAGATCTTCTACACAACAGCGGAAAACATCGCAATATCAAAAGAACATGTGGTTGCATAAGTAATCTATTTACAACTGGCATTCATTAAACATGCAGAAGGTGTTGCTCCAAAATCTGAAAACAGAAAGTGGATGTGTAAAGCAATGATAATATGTGTCCACAACAAATCTCCCTTATTTTCAAATACAATTATTGGTGTCCACTTGACCAACCATACCCCCCCCCCCACACACACACACACCAACGCCCAGGTCACTGAACTGTAAAAATAATTATTTTATTTCAACTTGACAGAAAGGGCTGAATGTTTTTTTTCAATTATAAAGTCAATTTAGGAATATAAATTTTGTTAAGAAAACACAAATGATATAGAAATACAAAATATACATTTATTGAGGTTTAACGACACCTTTGGCAATCAAGATCACCCGGTGCAGGACTTTTAAGGATAAAGGAAGCCGGAGAAACCAGATAGAACCACCGAGCCGCGGCTAGTAACTGCCAGCCTCCCTAATATATAAACCCCACACAAGTTGTGTTAGCATGGCATGAAGACTCGCGCACCATCGACGTGCAGTACGCCTTAGTGCACATCACCACAGTGCGTGCATTCACAGGGGCAACTGGGGTTAAGTGCCTTCCCCAAAGACACAACGCAGTTACCTCGGGCGGGGATGGAACTCTGGATCTCCCGGTTTGAAGTCCAATGCTGTAACCATTGAGTCACCTTGCTCCCACTGAAGTACAAATGCACAACGGATATTTAACATCATCTCATGAGCAACAGCCACAGCTACGTGGTTTTAAAGCTGGAAGAAGCTACGGCCGAGTATTCAGTCTGGTGTTATCAAATCTATAAATGTGAATTGAAAGTCAGAAATACAGTAATAATGATAACAAATACTTACATTATATACTTAGATCCTATTCCAGCAACAAAGGATATCTTTGGAAGATCTAAATTATCTTGTGTTTTAGTCATCTCGTTACTTGGCCATATGGCACAATGTTCTAGGTTTTTATGTCATACGAAATAAATAACATTATTTCCCCATTGCCCTTATCTTGCTTTTTCCACCAATGAATCCAGTTGCAGGTAAAATTGTATCTCGAGGACAAAACGTGTCCCTATTACAATGGTTTGGCTTAGAAAGTCAAGACATAAGTGTTTTGGAAATTTGCTCCACTATTCATTTTTCTAACAATTTTATAACACAGCAAAAGTTAACCTTTTTATTATTATTCTTATTTAAATAAGCAAATGAACAAATCTATCGACCGGAATCACAGATTGTCACATCATCAACATGGACGGCATAGAACTTTGAAGGGCTAATCTTCTCTCTTCATACAGAACTCATTTCACATTTAACATCAAGATAAATGTCAATGCTAGTCAATTTTAAAACAATTTTGTATCACAGCAAAAATTGAATTAACCTATTTACCGATAAACATTTTCATATACACGAATGTACAAACAGTCGGTATTGTATTTGTAAACATCATAGCTATTGGAAATACTATTCAGGGTTTGGCAATAGAGTCTTTGTGCGCAGATCTTCTACACACCAGAGGAAAACATCGCAATCTTCAACAGATCATGTGGTTGCATAAGTAGTCTATTTACAACTGGCATTCATCAAAACATGCAGAAGGTGTTGCACCAAAATCTGTAAACAGAAAGTAGATGTGTAAAGGAATGATAAAATGTGTCCACAACAAATCTCCCTTATTTTCAAATAGTATTATTGGAGTCTACTTAATCAACCATACCCCCCCCCCCCCCACCCCAACGCGCAGCTCACTGAACTGTAAAAATAATTATTTTATTTCAACTTTACAGAAAATGTTGAAAGTTTTTTTCAATTAAAAAGTCAATTTTGTAATATAAATTATTTTAAGATGACAACAAATAATAAAGAAGTACAATTTATAAATTCAGTGACGTTTAACGACACTTTTGGCAATGAGACTCACATCGTGCAGGAATTTTAAGGATAAAGGAAGCCGGAGAACCCGCATAGAACCACCGAGCAGCTGCTAGTAACTGCCAGACTCCCTAACATATAAACCCCACACAAGCAGTGTTAGCATTGTATGAAGACCCCTGCATCATCGACGTGCAGTATGCCTTAATGCATATCGCCAGAGTGCGTGCATTCACATGGGCCACTGGGGATAACTGCCTTTCCCAAAGACCCAACGCAGTTACCTCGGGCTGGGATGGAAGAGTTGACCTTTCGGTTTTAAGTTCAATGCTGTAACCATCGAGCTACCTTGCTCCCACTGAAGTACAAACGCACAATGGCTATTTAATATCATCTCATGAGCAACAGCCACAGCTACGTGGTTTCAAAGCTGGAAGCATCTGCGGCCGGGATTTCAGTCTACTGTTATCAAATCTTTTGATTGGGATTGAAAGTTGGAAATACAGTAAAAATGATAACAAATACTTACATGATATACATGGAGCCTATTCCAGCAACTAAGGATATCTTTGTAAGTTCTAAATTATCTTGCGTGGTTAGTCATCTAGTTTCTTGACAACATGGCACAATGTTCTAGGTTTTCATGTCATACGAAATAAATAACATCATTTCCCGCATGCTCTTAACCTGGTTTTTCCACCATTCAATCCAGTTGCTGGTAAAATTGCATCTAGAGGACAAAACGTGTCCCTATTACAACGGTTTGGCTTTGAATGTCAAAATATAAGTGTTTTGGAGATTTCCACCACGATTCACATTTCTAACAATTTTATAACACAGCAAAGGTTAACCTTTTTATTATTACACTTATTTAGATAAGCAAATGAACAAATCTATCGGCCGGAATCACAGACTGTCACATCATCAACATAGACGACATAGAACTTTTGAAGGGCTAATCTTCTCCCCTCATACTGGACGCATTTCACATTCAACATCAAGATAAATGTCAAAGCTAGTCAATTTTAAAACAATTTTGTATCTCAGCAAAAATTAAATTAACCTATTTACCGATAAACTTGTTCATATACACGAATGTACAAACAGTCGGTATGGTATTTGTAAACATAATAGTTATTGGAAATACTATTCATGGTTGGCAATAGAATCTTTGTATCCAGATCTTCTTCTACACAACAGTGGTAAACTTCACAATCTTCAACAGAACATGTGGTTGCATAAGTAGTCTATTTACAACTGGCATTCATCAAAACATGCAGAAGGTGGTGCACTCAAATCTGAAAACAGAAATTAGATGTATAAAGCAATGAGATGTGTCGACAAGAAATCTCCATTATTTTCAAATACAATTATAGGAGTCTACTTGACAAAGCATATCCCCCCAACCCCCTGCTCACTGAACTTTAAAAATAATTATTTTTTTCAACTTGACAGGAAGGGTTGAATGTTTTTTTTCAAATTATAAAGTCAATTTTGGAATATAAATTATGTTAAGAAAACAACAAATAATATAGAAGTACAAATTATACACTTAATGAGGTGTAACGACACCTTTGGCAATCAGGATCACCTCGTGCAGACCTTTTAAGGATAAAGGAAGCCGAAGAGCCCGCATAGAGCCACCGAGCAGCGGCTAGTAACTGCCAGACTCCCTAACGTATAAACCCCACACAAGCAGAGATAGCATTGCAGGAAACCTCGTGCACGATCGAGGTGCAGTACGCATTATTGCATATCGCCACAGTGCGTGCATTCGCATGGGCAACTGGGGTTAAGTGCCTTTCCCAAATCCCCAACGCAGTTACCTCTGGCGGGGATGGAGCACTGGATCTTTCGGTTTGAAGTCCAATACACTAAGCATTGAGCCACCTTGCTCCCACTGAAATACAAATGCACAACGGTTATTTAATATCATCTCATGATCAGCAGCCACAGCTACGTAGTTTTAAAGCTGGAGGCAGCTACGGCCGTGTACTCTGTCTGCTGTTATTAAATCTATAGATTTGGATTGAAAGACTAAAATACAGTAAAAATGATAACAAATACTTTGATTATATACATGGAGCCTATTCCAGCAAATAAGGATATCTTTGGAAGATCTAAATTATCTTGTATGATTAGTCATCACGTTTCTTGGCAATATGGCACAATATTCTAGGTTTCTATGTCATACGAAATAAATAACATCATTTCGCCATTGCCCTTATCTTGGTTTTTCCAACATTGAAACCATTGCAGGTAAAATTGTTTCTAGAGGACGAAACGTGCGCCTATTACAATGGTTTGGCTTAGAAAGTCAAGACATAAGTGTTTTGAAGATTTCCTCCACTATTCACTTTTTTAACAATTTTATAACACCGCAAAAGTTAACCTTTTTATTATTACTCTTATTTAAATAAGCAAATGAACAAATCTATCGGCCGAAATCACAGATTGTCACGTCAAAGAACTTTTGAAGGCCTTATCTTCTCACAACATACTGGACTCA
Source organism: Pictodentalium vernedei (assembly GCA_031216915.1). Lineage (NCBI taxonomy): Eukaryota > Metazoa > Mollusca > Scaphopoda > Dentaliida > Dentaliidae > Pictodentalium > Pictodentalium vernedei. The sequence goes on along the minus strand of CM062297.1, from coordinate 506,780,632 downwards.
TTTCACTTTTAACATCAAGATAAATGTCAAAGCTAGTCAAATTTAAAATAATTTTGTATCACAGCAAAAATTAAATTAACCTATTTACCAATGAACTTGTTCATATACACGAATGTACAAACAGTCGGTATGGTATTTGTAAACATAATAGTTATTGGAAATACTATTCAGGCTTTGAAAATAGAGTCTTTGTGTACAGATCTTCTTCTACACAAAAGAGAAAACCTCGCAATCTTCAACAGAACATGTGGTTGCATAAGTCGTCTATTTACAACTGACATTCATCAAAACATGCAGAAGGTTTTGCACCAAAATCTGAAAACAAAAAGTGGATGTGTAAAGCAATGATAATATATGTCCACAACAAATCTCCCTTATTTTCAAAACAATTATTGGAGTCTACTTTACCAACCATACCCCCCTCCCACCCCAAAGCCCAGCTCACTGATATGTAAAAATAATTATTTTATTTCAGCTTGACAAAAAGGGCTGAATGTTTTCTTTCAATTATAAAGTCATTTTGGGAATATAAATTATGTTAAGAAAACCACAAATAATATAGACGTACAATTTATACATTTAATGATGTTTAACGACACTTTTCGCAATAAGGATCACATCGTGCAGGTCTTTTAAGGATAAAGGAAGCCGGAGAATCCGGATAGAACCGCCGAGCAGCGGCTAGTAACTGCCTGACTCTCTAACATATAAACCCCACACAAGCAGTGTTAGCATTGTATGAAGACTCCTGCACCATCGACGTGCAGTACGCCTTAATGCATATCGCCACAGTGCGTGCATTCACATGGGCCACTGGTGTTAAGTGCCTTTCCCAAAGACACAACGCAGTTCCCTCGGGCGGGGATGGAAGAGTTGACCTTTCGGTTTGAAGTCCAGTGCTGTAACCATTGAGGTACCTTGCTCCCAGTGAAGTACAAATGCACAATGGTTATTTAATATCATCTCATGAGCAACAGCCACAGCTGCGTGGTTTTAAAGCTGGAAACAGCTGCGGCCGGGTATTCTGTCTGCTGTTATCAAATCTATAGATTTGGATTGAATGTCTGAAATACAGTAAAAATGATAACAAATACTTACATTTTACACATGGAGACTATTCCAGCTACTAAGGTTATCTTTGGAAGTTCTAAATTATCTTGTGTGGTTAGTCATCTCGTTTCTTGGCAACATGGAACAATGTTCTAGCTTTTCATGTCATACGGAATAAAAAACATCATTTCCCAATTGCCCTTATCCTGGTTTTTCCACCATTGAATCAAGTTGCAGGTAAAAATTGCATCTAGAGGACAAAAGGTGTCCCTATTACAATGGTTTGGCTTACAATGTCATGACATAAGTGTTTTGGAGATTCACTTTTCTAACAATTTTATAACCCAGCAAAAGTTACCTTTTTTATTATTGCACTTATTTAGATAAGCAAATGAGCAAATCTATCGACCGGAATCACAGATTGTCACATCAACATGGACGACATAGAACTTTTGAAGGGTTAATCTTATCTCCTCATTCTGGACTCATTTCACATTTAACATCAAGATAGATGTCAAGGCTAGTCAATTTCAAAACAATTTTGTATCACAGCAAAAATTAAATTAACCTATTTACCGATAAACTTGTTCATATACACGAATGTACAAACAGTCGGTAAGGTATTTGTAAACATAATAGTTATTGGAAATACTATTCAGGGTTTGGCAATAGAGTCTTTGTGCCCAGTTCTTCTACACAACAGAGGAAAACATACCAATCTTCAACAGAACATGTGGTTGCACAAGTAGTCTATTTACAACTGGCATTCATTAAAACATGCAGAAGGTGTTGCTCCAAAATCTGAAAACAGAAAGTGGATGTGTAAAGCAATGATAATATGTGTCCACAACAAATCTCCCTTATTTTCAAATACAATTATTGGTGTCTACTTGACCAACCATACCCCTCACCCCAACGCCCAGGTCACTGAACTGTCAAAATAATTATTTTATTTCAACTTGACAGAAAAGGTTGAATGTTTTTTTCAATTATAAAGTCAATTTAGGAATATAAATTTTGTTAAGAAAACAACAAATAATATAAAATTACAAAATGTACATTTATTGAGGTTTAACGTCAAAATGTCCTCTAGATGCAATTTTACCAGCAACTGGATTCAATGGTGGAAAAAACAGGATAAGAGCAATGGGGAAATGATGTTATTTATTTCGTATGACATGAAAACTTAGAACATTGTGCCATGTTGCCAAGAAACGAGATGACTAACCACACAAGATAATTTAGAACTTCCAAAGATATCCTTAGTTGCTGGAATAGGCTCCATGTATAAAATGTAAGTATTTGTTATCATTTTTACTGTATTTCAGACTTTCAATCCAAATCTATAGATTTGATAACAGCAGACTGAATACCCGGCCGCACCTGCTTCCAGCTTTAAAACCACGTAGCTGTGGCTGTTGCTCATGAGATGATATTAAATAACCATTGTGCATTTGTACTTCAGTGGGTGCAAGGTAGCTCAATGGTTACAGCATTGGACTTCAAACCGAAAGATCACCTCTTCCATCCCCGCCCAAGGTAACGGCGTTGTGTCTTTGGGAAAGGCATTTAACCCCAGTGGCCCATGTGAATGCACGCACTGTGGCGATATGCATTAAGGCGTACTGCACGTCGATGGTGTTGGAGTCTTTATACAATGCTAACAATGCTTGTGTGGGGTTTATATGTTGGAGAGTATGGCAGTTACTAGCCGCTGCTCCTTGATTCTATCCGGGTTCTCTGGGTTCTCCGGGTTCCTTTATCCTTAAATGACCTGCACGATGTGATCCTCATTGCCAAAAGTGTCGTTAAACATCCTTAAATGTATTAATTGTACTTCTATATTATTTGTTGTTTTTTTATCATAATTTATATTCCAAAATTGACTTTATAATTGAAAGAAAACATTCAGCCATTTCTGTCAAGTTGAAATAAAATAATTATTTTCAAATATCAGTGAGCTGGGCGTTGGGGTGGGGGGGGGGGGGGTATGGTTGGTAAAGTATACGCCAATAATTGTACTTGAAAATAAGGGAGATTTGTTGTGGACACATATTATCATTGCTTTACACATCCACTTTTTGTTTTCAGATTTTGGTGCACAACCTTCTGCATATTTTGATGAATGTCAGTTGTAAATAGACGACTTATGCAACCACATGTTCTGTTGAAGATTGTTTTCTCTGTTGTGTAGAAGAAGATCTGTACACAAAGACTCTATTGTCAAACCCTGAATAGTATTTCCAATAACTATTATGTTTACAAATACCATACCGACTATTTGTACATTCGTGTATATGAACAAGTTTATTGGTAAATAGGTTAATTTAATTTTTGCTGTGATACAAAATTATTTTAAATTTGACTGTCTTTGACATTTATCTTGATGATAAATGTGAAATGAGTCCAGTATTTTGTGAGAAGATAAGCCCTTCAAAAGTTCTTTGTCGTCCACGTTGAAGATGTGACAATCTGTGATTCCGGCCGATAGATTTGTTCATTTGCTTATTTAAATAAGAGTAATAATAAAAAGGTTAACTTTTGCTGTGTTATAAAATTGTTAGAAAAGTGAATAGTGGAGGAAATCTCCCAAAGAGTTATGTCTTGACTTTCTAAGCCAAACCATTGTAATAGGGACACGTTTTGTTCTCTAGATACAATTTACCTGCAACTGGATTCAATGGCGGAAAAACCAAGATAAGGGCAATGGCGAAATGATGTTATTTATTTCGAATGACATAAAAACCTAGAACATTTTGCCATATTGCCAAGTAACGAGATGACTAACCACACAAGATAATATAGATCTTCCAAAGATATCCTTAGTTGCAGGAATAGGCTCCAAGTATATAATGTAAGTATTTGTTATCATTATTACTGTATTTCAGACTTTCAATCCACATCTATAGATTTGATAACAGCAGACTGAATACATGGCCGCAGCTTCTTCCAGCTTTAAAACCAAGTAGCTGTGGCGGTTGCTCATGAGATGATGTTAAATAACTGTTGTGCATTTGTACTTCAGTTGGAGCAAGGTGGCTGAATGGTTACTGCATTGGACTTCAAACCGAAAGTTCCAGAGGTCTATCCCCGCCAGAGGTAACTGCGTTGTGTCTTTGGGGAAGGCACTTAACCCCAGTTGCCCCGGTGAATGCACGCACTGTGGCGATATGCACTAATGCGTACTGCACGTCGATGGTGCGCGAGTCTTCATGCTATTCTAACACAACTTGTGTGGGATTTATATATTGGGGAGGTTGGCAGTTACTAGCCGCGGCTCGGTGGTTATTTCCGGTTTCTCCAGCTTTCTTTATCCTTAAATGTCCTTTACCGGGTGATCTTGATTTCCAAAGGTGTCGTTAAACCCCAATAAATGTATATTTTATATTTCTATATTATTTGTTGTTTTCTTAACAAAATTTATATTCCTAAATTGACTTTATAATAGAAAAAAAACATTCAGCCGTTTCTGTCAAGTTAAAATAAAACAATTATTTTAACAGTTCAGTGACCTGGGCGTTGGGATGGGGGGGGGGGGGGTATGGTTGGTCAAGTAGACACCAATAATTGTATTTGAAAATAAGGGAGATTTGTTGTGGACACATATTATCATTCCTTAACACGTCCACTTTCTGTTTTCAGATTTTGGTGCAACACCTTCTGCATGTTTTTATGAATGCCAGTTGTAAATAGACTACTTATGCAACCACATGTTCTGTTGAAGATTGCGATGTTTTCCCCTGGTGTGTAGAAGATCTGGGCTCAAAGACTCTATTACCACACCCTGAATAGTATTTCCAATAGCTATGATGCTTACAAATACGATACCGACTGTTTGTACACTCGTGTATATGAACAATTATTACCACACCCTGAATAGTATTTCCAATAGCTATGATGCTTACAAATACGATACCGACTGTTTGTACACTCGTGTATATGAACAAGTTTATCGGCAAATAGGTTAATTCAATTTTTGCTGTGATACACAATTGTTTTAAAATTGACTAGCTTTGACATTTTTCTTGATGTTAAATGTGAAATGAGTCCAGTATGAGGAGAGAAGATTAACCCTTCGAAAGTTCTATGTCGTCTATGTTGATGATGTGACAATCTGTGATTCCGGCCAATAGATTTGTTCATTTGCTTATTTAACTAAGAGTAATAATAAAAAGGTTAACTTTTGCTGTGTTATAAAATTGTTAGAAAAGTGAATAGTGGAGGAAATTTCCAAAACACTTATGTCTTGACTTTCTAAGCCAAACCATTGTAATAAGGACAGGTTTTGTCCTACAGATACAATTTTACCTGCCACTGGATTCAATGGTGGAAAGACCTAGATAAGGGAAATGGGGAAATGATGTTATTTATTTCGTATGACATAAAAACCTAGAATATTGTGCCATGTTGCCAAGAAACGAGATGACTAACCACACAAGATGATTTACAACTTTCCAAGATATCCTGAGTTGCTGGAATAGGCTTCATGTATAAAATGTAAGTATTTGTTATCATTTTTACTGTATTTCAGACTTTCAATCCAGATCTATACATTGGATAACAGCAGACTGAATACCCGGCCGCAGCTGCTTCCAGCTTTAAAACCACGTAGCTGTGGTTGTTGCTCATGAGATGATATTAAATAACCATTGTGCATTTGTACTTCAGTGGTTGCAAGGAAGCTCAATGGTTACAGCATTGGGCTTCAAACCGAAAGGTCAACTCTTCCATCCCCGCCCGAGGTAGCTGCGTTGTGTCTTTGGGAAAGGCACTTAACCCCATTGACCCATGTGAATGCACGCACTGTGGCGATATGCATTAAGGTGTACTGCACATCGATGCTGCAGGAGTCTTCATACAATGCTAACACTGCTCGTGTGGGGTTTATATGTTAGAGAGTCTGGCACTTACTGGCCGCTGCTCATTGGTTCTATCCGGGTTCTCCGGCTTCCTTTATCCTTAAAAGACCTGCACGATGTGATCCTCATTGCGAAAAGTGTCGTTAAACATCATTAAATGCATAAATTGTACTTCTATATTATTTGAGGTTTTCTTAACATAATTTATATTCCAAAATTGACTTTATAATTGAAAGAAAACATTCAGCCCTTTCTGTCAAGTTGAAATAAAATTATTATTTTTACATATCAGTGAAAATAATTATTTTTTTCAACTTGACAGAAAGGGTTGAATGTTTTTTTTTCCAATTATAAAGTCAATTTTGGAATATAAATTATGTTAAGAAAACAACAAATAATATAGAAGTACAAATTATACATTTAATGAGGTGTAACGACACCTTTGGCAATCAGGATCGCCTCGTGCAGACCGTTTAAGGATAAAGGAAGCCGAAGAACCCGGATAGAACCACCGAGCAGCGGCTAGTAACTGCCAGACTCCCAAACATATAAACCCCACACAAGCAGAGATAGCATTGCATGAAACCTCGTGCACGATCGCGGTGCAGTACGCATTAGTGCATATCGCCACAGTGCGTGCATTCGCATGGGCAACTGGGGTTAAGTGCCTTTCCCAAATCCCCAACGCAGTTACCCCTGGCGGGGATGGAGAACTGGATCTTTCGGTTTGAAGTCCAATACACTAAGCATTGAGCCACCTTGCTCCCGCTGAAGTACAAATGCTCAACGGTTATTTAATATCATCTCATGATCAGCAGCCACAGCTACGTAGTTTTAAAGCTGGAGGCAGCTGCGGCCGTGTATTCTGTCTGCTGTTATTAAATCTATAGATTTGGATTGAAAGACTAAAATAGAGTAAAAATGATTACAAATAGTTTGATTATATACATGGAGCCTATTCCAGCAAATAAGGATATCTTTGGAAGATCTAAATTATCTTGTATGGTTAGTCATCACGTTTCTTGGCAATATGGCACAATATTCTAGGTTTCTATGTCATACGAAATAAATAACATCATTTCTCCATTGCCCTTATCTTGGTTCTTCCAACATTGAATCCAGTTGCAGGTAAAATTGTATCTAGAGGACGAAACGTGCCCCTATTACAATGGTTTGGCTTAGAAAGTCAAGACATAAGTGTTTTGAAGATTTCCTCCACTATTCACTTTTTTAACAATTTTATAACACCGCAAAAGTTAACCTTTTTATTATTTCTCTTATTTAAAAAAAGCAAATGAACAAATCTATCGGCCGAAATCACAGATTGTCACGTCAAAGAACTTTTGAAGGGCTTATCTTCTCACAACATACTGGACTCATTTCACTTTTAACATCAAGATAAATGTCAAAGCTAGTCAAATTTAAAATAATTTTGTATCACAGCAAAAATTAAATTAACCTATTTGCCGATGAACTTGTTCATATTCACGAATGTACAAACAGTCGGTATGGTATTTGTAAACATAATAGTTATTGGAAATACTATTCAGGCTTTGACAATAGAGTTTTTGTGTACATATTTTCTTCTACACAACAGAGAAAACTTCGCAATCTTCAACAGAACATGTGGTTGCATAAGTCGTCTATTTACAGCTGACATTCATCAAAACATGCAGATGGTTTTGCACCAAAATCTGAAAACAAAAAGTGGATGTGTAAAGCAATGATAATATGTGTCCACAACAAATCTCCCTTATTTTCAAAACAATTATTGGAGTCTACTTTACCAACCATAGCCCCCTCCCACCCCAAAGCCCAGCTCACTGATATGTAAAAATAATTATTTTATTTCTGCTTGACAAAAAGGGCTGAATGTTTTCTTTCAATTATAAAGTCATTTTTGGAATATAAATTATGTTAAGAAAACCACAAATAATATAGACGTACAATTTATGCATTTAATGATGTTTAACGACACTTTTCGCAATGAGGATCACATCGTGCAGGTCTTTTAAGGATAAAGGAAGCCGGAGAATCCGGATAGAACCGCCGAGCAGCGGCTAGTAACTGCCTGACTCTCAAACATATAAACCCCACACAAGCAGTGTTAGCATTGTATGAAGACTCCTGCACCATCGACGTGCAGTACGCCTTAATGCATATCGCCACAGTGCGTGCATTCACATGGGTCACTGGGGTTAAGTGCCTTTCCCAAAGACACAACGCAGCTACCTCGGGCGGGGATGGAAGAGTTGACCTTTCGGTTTGAAGCCCAATGCTGAAACCATTGAGCTACCTTGCACCCACTGAAGTACAAATGCACAATGGTTATTTAATATCATCTCATGAGCAACAACCACAGCTACGTGGTTTTAAAGCTGGAAGCAGCTGCGGCCGGGTATTCAGTCTGCTGTTATCAAATCTATAGATCTGGATTGAAAGTCTGAAATACAGTAAAAATGATAACAAATACTTACATTTTATACATGAAGCCTATTCCAGCAACTAAGGATATCTTTGAAAGTTGTAAATTACCTTGTGTGGTTAGTCATCTCGTTTCTTGGCAACATGGCACAATATTCTAGGTTTTCATGTCATACGAAATAAATAACATCATTTCCCCATTTCCCTTATCTAGGTCTTTCCACCATTGAATCCAGTGGCAGGTAAAATTGTATCTGTAGGACAAAACCTGTCCTTATTACAATGGTTTGGCTTAGAAAGTCAAGACATAAGTGTTTTGGAAATTTCCTCCACTATTCACTTTTCTAACAATTTTATAACGCAGCAAATGTTAACCTTTTTATTATTACTCTTAGTTAAATAAGCAAATGAACAAATCTATTGGCCGGAATCACAGATTGTCACATCATCAACATAGACGACATAGAACTTTCGAGGGGTTAATCTTCTCTCCTCATACTGGACTCATTTCACATTTAACATCAAGAAAAATGTAAAAGCTAGTCAATTTTAAAACAATTGTGTATCACAGCAAAAATTGAATTAACCTATTTACCGATAAACTTGTTCATATACACGAATGTACAAACAGTCGGTATCGTATTTGTAAGCATCATAGCTATTGGAAATACTATTCAGGGTGTGGCAATAGAGTCTTTGTGCCCAGATTTTCTACACGCCAGGGGAAAACATCGCAATCTTCAACAGAACATGTGGTTGCATAAGTAGTCTATTTACAACTGGCATTCATAAAAACATGCAGAAGGTGTTGCACCAAAATCTGAAAACAGAAAGTGGACGTGTTAAGGAATGATAATATGTGTCCACAACAAATCTCCCTTATTTTCAAATACAATTATTGGTGTCTACTTGACCAACCTTACCCCCCCCCCCCCCATCCCAACGCCCAGGTCACTGAACTGTAAAAATAATTATCTTATTTCAACTTGACAGAAACGGCTGAATGTATTTTTTGAATTATAAAGTCAATTTAGGAATATAAATTTTGTATCTCGAGGATAAAACATGTCCCTATTACAATGGTTTGGCTTAAAAAGTCAAGACATAAGTGTTTTGCAGATTTCCTCCACTATCCACTTTTCTAACAATTTTATAATACAGCAAAGGTTGATTTTTTTTATTATTACTCTTATTTAAATAAGCAAATGAACAAATCTATCGGCCGGAATCACAGATTGTCGCATCTTCAACGTGGACGACAAAGAACTTTTGAAGGGCTTATCTTCTCACAACCTACTGGACTCATTTCACATTTAACATCAAGATAAATGTCAAAGCTCGTCAAATTTAAAATAATTTTGTATCACAGCAAAAATTAAATTAACCTATTTACCGATAAACTAGTTCATATACACGAATGTAAAAACAGTCGGTATGGTATTTGTAAACATAATAGTTATTGGAAATACTATTCAGGGTTTGACAATAGAGTCTTTGTGTACAGATCTTCTTCTACACACAAGGAAAGCTTCGCAATCTACAACAGAACATGTGGTTGCATAAGTCGTCTATTTACAACCGACATTCATCAAAACATGCAGAAGGTTTTGCACCAAAATCTGAAAACAAAAAGTGGATGTTTAAAGCAATGATAATATGTGTCCACTACAAATCTCCCCTATCAAATACAATTATTGGAGTCTACTTTACCAACCATACCCCCCTCCCACCCCAACCCCAGCTCACTGATATGTAAAAATAATTATGTTATTTCAACTTGACAGAAAGGGCTGAATGTTTTCTTTCAATTATAAAGACAATTTTGGAATATAAATTATGTTAAGAAAACAACAAATAATATAGAAGTACAATTTATACATTTAATGATGTTTAAGGACACTTTTGGCAATGAGGATGACATCGTGCAGGTCTTTTAAGGATAAAGGAAGCCGGAGAACCCGAATAGAACAACCGAGCAGCGGCTAGTAACTGCCAGCCTCTCTAACATATAAACCCCACACAAGCAGTGTTAGCATTGTATGAAGACTCCTGCACCATCGAGGTGCAGTACGCCTTAATGCATATCGCCACACTGCATGCATTCACATGGGCCACTGGGGTTAAGTGCCTTTCCCAAAGACATAACGCAGTTACCTCGGGCGGGGATGGGAGAGTTGACCTCTCGGTTTGAAGTCCAATGCTGTAACCATTGAGCTACCTTGCTCCAACTGAAGTACAAATGCAAAATGGTTATTTAATATCATCTCATGAGCAACAGCCACAGCTACGTGGTTTTAAAGCTGAAAGCAGCTGCGGCCGGGTATTCAGTCTGCTGTTATCAAATCTATAGATTTGGAATGAAAGTCTGAAATACAGTAAAAATGATAATAAATATTTACATTTTATACATGGAGCCTATTCCAGCAACTAAGGATATCTTTGGAGGTTCTAAATTATCTTGTATGGTTAATCATCTCGTTTCTTGGCAACATGGCACAATGTTCTAGGTTTTCATGTCATACGAAATAAATAACATCATTTCCCCTTTGGTCTTATCCTAATTTTTCCACCATTGAATCCAGTTGCTGGTAAAATTGCATCTAGAGGACAAAACGTGTCCCAATTACAATGTTTGGCTTAGAATGTCAAAATATAAGTGTTTTGGAGATTTCCTCCACGATTCACTTTTCTAACAATTTTATAACACAGCAAAAGTTAACCTTTTTATTATTACACTTATTTAGATAAGCAATTGAACAAATCTATCGGCCGGAATCACAGACTGTCACATCATCAACATAGAACTTTTGAAGGGCTAATCTTCTCTCCACATACTGCACACATTTCACATTTAACATCAAGATAAATGTCAAAGCTAGTCAATTTTAAAACAATTTTGTATCTCAGCAAAAATTAAATTAACCTATTTACCGAAAAACTTGTTCATATACACGAATGTTCAAACCGTCAGTATGGTATTTGTAAACATAATAGTTATTGGAAATACTATTCATGGTTGGCAATAGAATCTTTGTATCCAGATCTTCTTCTACACAACAGTGGTATACTTCGCAATCTTCAACAGAACATGTGGTTGCATAAGTAGTCTATTTACAACTGGCATTCATCAAAACATGCAGAAGGTGTTGCACCGAAATCTGAAAACAGAAATTGGATGTGCAAAGCAATGATATGTGTCCACAAGAAATCGCCCTTATTTTCAAATACAATTATAGGAGTCTACTTGACAAAGCATATCCCCCCAACCCCCTGCTCACTGAACTCTAAAAATAATTATTTTATTTCAACTTGACAGAAAGGGTTAAATGTTTTTTTTCAATTATAAAGTCAATTTTGGAATATAAATTATGTTAAGAAAACAACAAATAATATAAAAGTACAAATTATACATTTAATGAGGTCTAATGACACCTTTGGCAATCAGGATCACCTCGTGCAGGACTTTTAAGGATAAAGGAAGCCGGAGTGACCGGATAGAACCACCGAGCCGCGGCTAGTAACTGCCAGCCTCTCTAATATATAAACCCCACACAAGTTATGTTAGCATAGCATGAAGACTCGCGCACCATCGACGTGCAGTACGCCTTAGTGCACATCACCACAGTGCGTGCATTCACATGGGCAACTGGGGTTAAGTGCCTTTCCCAAAGACACAACGCAGTTACCTCTGGCGGGAATGGAACTCTGGATCTCCCGGTTTGAAGTCCAATGCTGTAACCATTGAGCCACCTTGCTCCCACTGAAGTACAAATGCACAACGGTTATTTAACAGCATCTCATGAGCAACAGTCACAGCTACGTGGTTTTAAAGCTGGAAGAAGCTGCGGCCGTGTATTCATTCTGCTGTTATAAAATCTATAGATGTGGATTGAAAGTCTGAAATACAGTAATAATGATAACAAATACTTACATTATATACTTGGAGCCTATTCCAGCAACTAAGGATATCTTTGGAAGATCTAAATTATCTAGTGTGGTTAGTCATCTCGTTACTTGGCAATATGGCACAATGTGTTAGGTTTCTATGTCATACGAAATAAATAACATCATTTCGCCGTTGCCCTTATCTTAGTTTTTCCACCATTGAATCCAGTTGCAGGTAAAATTGTATTTGCAGCACAAAACGTGTCCCTATTACAATGGTTTGGCTTAGAAAGTCAAGACATAATTGTTTTGGAGATTTCCTCCCGTATTCACTTTTCAAACAATTTTATAACACAGCAAAAGTTATCCTTTTTATTATTACTCTTATTTATATAAGCAAATAAACAAATCTATCGGCCGGACTCACAGATTGTCACATCTTCAACGTGGACGACAAAGAACTTTTGAAGGGCTTATCTTCTCACAACATACTGGACTCATTTCACATTTAACAACAAGATAAAGGTCAAGACTAGTCAAATTTAAACTAATTTTCTATCACAGCAAAAATTAAATTAACCTATTTACCGATAAACTAGTTCATATACACGAATGTAAAAACAGTCGGTATGGTATTTGTAAACATAATAGTTATTGGAAATACTATTCAGGCTTTGACAATAGAGTCTTTGTGTACAGATCTTCTTCTACACAACAGAGAAAACTTCGCAATCTTCAACAGAACATGTGGTTGCATAAGTCGTCTATTTACAACTGACATTCATCAAAACATGCAGAAGGTTTTGCACCAAAATCTGAAAACAAAAAGTGGATGTTTAAAGCAACGATAATATGTGTCCACAACAAATCTCCCCTATCAAATACAATTATTGGAGTCTAATTTACAAACCATACCCCCCCCCCTAACACCCCAACCCCCAGCTCACTGATATGTAAAAATAATTATTTTGTTTCAACTTGACAGAAAGAGCTGGATGTTTTCTTTCAATTATAAAGTCAATTTTGGAATATAAATTATGTTAAGAAAACAACAAATAATATAGAAGTACAATCTATACCTTTAATGATGTTTAACGACACTTTTGGCAATGAGGATCACATCGTGCAGGTGTTTTAAGGATAAAGGACGCCGGAGAACCCGGATAGAACCACCGAGAAGCGGCTAGTAACTGCCCCACACAAGCAGTGTTAGCATTGTATGAAGACTCCTGCACCATCGACGTGCAGTACGCCTTAATGCATATCGCCACAGTGCGTGCATTCACATGGGCCACTGAGGTTAATTGCCTTTCCCAAAGACATAACGCAGTTACCTAGGGCGGGGATGGAAGATTTGACCTCTCGTTTTGAAGTCCAATGCTGTAACCATTGAGCTACGTTGCTCCAACTGAAGTACAAATGCAAAATGGTTATTTTATTTCATCTCATGAGCAACAGCCACATCTACGTGGTTTTACAGCTGGAAGCAGCTGCGGCCGGGTTTTCAATCTGCTGTTATCAAATCTATAGATTTGGATTGAAAGTCTGAAATACAGTAAAAATGATAACAAATACTTACATTTTATACATGGAGCCTATTCTCGCAACTAAGGATATCTTTGGAAGTTCTAAATTATCTTGTGTGGTTAGTCATCTCGTTTCTTGGCAACATGGCACACTGTTCTAGGTTTTCATGTCATACGAAATAAATAACATCATTTCCCCATTGCTCTTACCCTAGTTTTTCCACCATTCAATCCAGTTGCTGGTAAAATTGCATCTAGAGGACAAAACGTGTCCCAATTACAATGTTTGGCTTAGAATGTCAAAATATAATAGTTTTGGATATTTCCTCCACGATTCACTTTTCTATCAATTTTATAACACAGCAAAAGTTAACCTTTTTATTATTACACTTATTTAGATAAGCAAATGAACAAATCTATCGGCAGGAATCACAGACTGTCACATCATCAACATAGACGACATAGAACTTTCGAAGGGCTAATCTTCTCTCCACATACTGGACACATTTCACATTTAACATCAAGATAAATGTCAAAGCTAGTCAATTTTAAAACAATTTTGTATCTCAGCAAAAATTAAATTAACCTATTTATCGATGAACTTGTTCATATACACGAATGTACAAACAGTCGGTATGGTATTTGTAAACATAATAGTTATTGGAAATACTATTCATGGTTGGCAATAGAATCTTTGTATCCAGATCTTCTTCTACACAACAGTGGTAAACTTCAAAATCTTCAACAGAACATGTGGTTGCATAAGTAGTCTATTTACAACTGGCATTCATCAAAACATGCAGAAGGTGGTGCACCCAAATCTGAAAACAGAAATTAGATGTGTTAAGCAATGAGATGCGTCCACAAGAAATCTCCATCATTTTCAAATACAATTATAGGAGTCTACTTGACAAAGCATATCCCCCAACCCCCTGCTCACTGAACTGTAAAAATAATTATTTTTTTCAACTTGACAGAAAGGGTTGAATGTTTTTTTTCCAATTATAAAGTCAATTTTGGAATATAAATTATGTTAAGAAAACAACAAATAATATAGAAGTACAAATTATACATTTAATGAGGTGTAACGACACCTTTGGCAATCAGGATCGCCTCGTGCAGACCTTTTAAGGATAAAGGAAGCCGAAGAACCCGGATAGAACCACCGAGCAGCGGCTAGTAACTGCCAGACTCCCAAACATATAAACCCCACACAAGCAGAGATAGCATTGCATGAAACCTCGTGCACGATCGCGGTGCAGTACGCATTAGTGCATATCGCCACAGTGCGTGCATTCGCATGGGCAACTGGGGTTAAGTGCCTTTCCCAAATCCCCAACGCAGTTACCCCTGGCGGGGATGGAGAACTGGATCTTTCGGTTTGAAGTCCAATACACTAAGCATTGAGCCACCTTGCTCCCGCTGAAGTACAAATGCTCAACGGTTATTTAATATCATCTCATGATCAGCAGCCACAGCTACGTAGTTTTAAAGCTGGAGGCAGCTGCGGCCGTGTATTCTGTCTGCTGTTATTAAATCTATAGATTTGGATTGAAAGACTAAAATAGAGTAAAAATGATTACAAATAGTTTGATTATATACATGGAGCCTATTCCAGCAAATAAGGATATCTTTGGAAGATCTAAATTATCTTGTATGGTTAGTCATCACGTTTCTTGGCAATATGGCACAATATTCTAGGTTTCTATGTCATACGAAATAAATAACATCATTTCTCCATTGCCCTTATCTTGGTTCTTCCAACATTGAATCCAGTTGCAGGTAAAATTGTATCTAGAGGACGAAACGTGCCCCTATTACAATGGTTTGGCTTAGAAAGTCAAGACATAAGTGTTTTGAAGATTTCCTCCACTATTCACTTTTTTAACAATTTTATAACACCGCAAAAGTTAACCTTTTTATTATTTCTCTTATTTAAAAAAAGCAAATGAACAAATCTATCGGCCGAAATCACAGATTGTCACGTCAAAGAACTTTTGAAGGGCTTATCTTCTCACAACATACTGGACTCATTTCACTTTTAACATCAAGATAAATGTCACAGCTAGTCAAATTTAAAATAATTTTGTATCACAGCAAAAATTAAATTAACCTATTTACCGATGAACTTGTTCATATACACGAATGTACAAACAGTCGGTATGGTATTTGTAAACATAATAGTTATTGGAAATACTATTCAGGCTTTGACAATAGAGTTTTTGTGTACATATTTTCTTCTACACAACAGAGAAAACTTCGCAATCTTCAACAGAACATGTGGTTGCATAAGTCGTCTATTTACAGCTGACATTCATCAAAACATGCAGATGGTTTTGCACCAAAATCTGAAAACAAAAAGTGGATGTGTAAAGCAATGATAATATGTGTCCACAACAAATCTCCCTTATTTTCAAAACAATTATTGGAGTCTACTTTACCAACCATAGCCCCCTCCCACCCCAAAGCCCAGCTCACTGATATGTAAAAATAATTATTTTATTTCTGCTTGACAAAAAGGGCTGAATGTTTTCTTTCAATTATAAAGTCATTTTTGGAATATAAATTATGTTAAGAAAACCACAAATAATATAGACGTACAATTTATGCATTTAATGATGTTTAACGACACTTTTCGCAATGAGGATCACATCGTGCAGGTCTTTTAAGGATAAAGGAAGCCGGAGAATCCGGATAGAACCGCCGAGCAGCGGCTAGTAACTGCCTGACTCTCAAACATATAAACCCCACACAAGCAGTGTTAGCATTGTATGAAGACTCCTGCACCATCGACGTGCAGTACGCCTTAATGCATCGCCACAGTGCGTGCATTCACATGGGTCACTGGGGTTAAGTGCCTTTCTCAAAGACACAACGCAGCTACCTCGGGCGGGGATGGAAGAGTTGACCTTTCGGTTTGAAGCCCAATGCTGAAACCATTGAGCTACCTTGCACCCACTGAAGTACAAATGCACAATGGTTATTTAATATCATCTCATGAGCAACAACCACAGCTACGTGGTTTTAAAGCTGGAAGCAGCTGCGGCCGGGTATTCAGTCTGCTGTTATCAAATCTATAGATCTGGATTGAAAGTCTGAAATACAGTAAAAATGATAACAAATACTTACATTTTATACATGAAGCCTATTCCAGCAACTAAGGATATCTTTGAAAGTTGTAAATTACCTTGTGTGGTTAGTCATCTCGTTTCTTGGCAACATGGCACAATATTCTAGGTTTTCATGTCATACGAAATAAATAACATCATTTCCCCATTTCCCTTATCTAGGTCTTTCCACCATTGAATCCAGTGGCAGGTAAAATTGTATCTGTAGGACAAAACCTGTCCTTATTACAATGGTTTGGCTTAGAAAGTCAAGACATAAGTGTTTTGGAAATTTCCTCCACTATTCACTTTTCTAACAATTTTATAACGCAGCAAATGTTAACCTTTTTATTATTACTCTTAGTTAAATAAGCAAATGAACAAATCTATTGGCCGGAATCACAGATTGTCACATCATCAACATAGACGACATAGAACTTTCGAGGGGTTAATCTTCTCTCCTCATACTGGACTCATTTCACATTTAACATCAAGAAAAATGTAAAAGCTAGTCAATTTTAAAACAATTGTGTATCACAGCAAAAATTGAATTAACCTATTTACCGATAAACTTGTTCATATACACGAATGTACAAACAGTCGGTATCGTATTTGTAAGCATCATAGCTATTGGAAATACTATTCAGGGTGTGGCAATAGAGTCTTTGTGCCCAGATTTTCTACACGCCAGGGGAAAACATCGCAATCTTCAACAGAACATGTGGTTGCATAAGTAGTCTATTTACAACTGGCATTCATAAAAACATGCAGAAGGTGTTGCACCAAAATCTGAAAACAGAAAGTGGACGTGTTAAGGAATGATAATATGTGTCCACAACAAATCTCCCTTATTTTCAAATACAATTATTGGTGTCTACTTGACCAACCTTAACCCCCCCCCCATCCCAACGCCCAGGTCACTGAACTGTAAAAATAATTATCTTATTTCAACTTGACAGAAACGGCTGAATGTTTTTTTTGAATTATAAAGTCAATTTAGGAATATAAATTTTGTATCTCGAGGATAAAACATGTCCCTATTACAATGGTTTGGCTTAAAAAGTCAAGACATAAGTGTTTTGCAGATTTCCTCCACTATCCACTTTTCTCACAATTTTATAATACAGCAAAGGTTGATTTTTTTATTATTACTCTTATTTAAATAAGCAAATGAACAAATCTATCGGCCGGAATCACAGATTGTCGCATCTTCAACGTGGACGACAAAGAACTTTTGAAGGGCTTATCTTCTCACAACCTACTGGACTCATTTCACATTTAACATCAAGATAAATGTCAAAGCTCGTCAAATTTAAAATAATTTTGTATCACAGCAAAAATTAAATTAACCTATTTACCGATAAACTAGTTCATATACACGAATGTAAAAACAGTCGGTATGGTATTTGTAAACATAATAGTTATTGGAAATACTATTCAGGGTTTGACAATAGAGTCTTTGTGTACAGATCTTCTTCTACACACAAGGAAAGCTTCGCAATCTTCAACAGAACATGTGGTTGCATAAGTCGTCTATTTACAACCGACATTCATCAAAACATGCAGAAGGTTTTGCACCAAAATCTGAAAACAAAAAGTGGATGTTTAAAGCAATGATAATATGTGTCCACTACACATCTCCCCTATCAAATACAATTATTGGAGTCTACTTTACCAACCATACCCCCCTCCCACCCCAACCCCAGCTCACTGATATGTAAAAATAATTATGTTATTTCAACTTGACAGAAAGGGCTGAATGTTTTCTTTCAATTATAAAGACAATTTTGGAATATAAATTATGTTAAGAAAACAACAAATAATATAGAAGTACAATTTATACATTTAATGATGTTTAAGGACACTTTTGGCAATGAGGATGACATCGTGCAGGTCTTTTAAGGATAAAGGAAGCCGGAGAACCCGAATAGAACAACCGAGCAGCGGCTAGTAACTGCCAGACTCTCTAACATATA
The DNA here is from genome assembly GCA_031216915.1 of Pictodentalium vernedei. Lineage (NCBI taxonomy): Eukaryota > Metazoa > Mollusca > Scaphopoda > Dentaliida > Dentaliidae > Pictodentalium > Pictodentalium vernedei. The sequence continues at coordinate 506,761,805 of CM062297.1, read as the reverse complement.
AACCCCACACAAGCAGTGTTAGCATTGTATGAAGACTCCTGCACCATCGAGGTGCAGTACGCCTTAATGCATATCGCCACACTGCATGCATTCACATGGGCCACTGGGGTTAAGTGCCTTTCCCAAAGACATAACGCAGTTACCTCGGGCGGGGATGGGAGAGTTGACCTCTCGGTTTGAAGTCCAATGCTGTAACCATTGAGCTACCTTGCTCCAACTGAAGTACAAATGCAAAATGGTTATTTAATATCATCTCATGAGCAACAGCCACAGCTACGTGGTTTTAAAGCTGAAAGCAGCTGCGGCCGGGTATTCAGTCTGCTGTTATCAAATCTATAGATTTGGAATGAAAGTCTGAAATACAGTAAAAATGATAATAAATATTTACATTTTATACATGGAGCCTATTCCAGCAACTAAGGATATCTTTGGAGGTTCTAAATTATCTTGTATGGTTAATCATCTCGTTTCTTGGCAACATGGCACAATGTTCTAGGTTTTCATGTCATACGAAATAAATAACATCATTTCCCCTTTGGTCTTATCCTAATTTTTCCACCATTGAATCCAGTTGCTGGTAAAATTGCATCTAGAGGACAAAACGTGTCCCAATTACAAAGTTTGGCTTAGAATGTCAAAATATAAGTGTTTTGGAGATTTCCTCCACGATTCACTTTTCTAACAATTTTATAACACAGCAAAAGTTAACCTTTTTATTATTACACTTATTTAGATAAGCAATTGAACAAATCTATCGGCCGGAATCACAGACTGTCACATCATCAACATAGAACTTTTGAAGGGCTAATCTTCTCTCCACATACTGCACACATTTCACATTTAACATCAAGATAAATGTCAAAGCTAGTCAATTTTAAAACAATTTTGTATCTCAGCAAAAATTAAATTAACCTATTTACCGAAAAACTTGTTCATATACACGAATGTTCAAACAGTCAGTATGGTATTTGTAAACATAATAGTTATTGGAAATACTATTCATGGTTGGCAATAGAATCTTTGTATCCAGATCTTCTTCTACACAACAGTGGTATACTTCGCAATCTTCAACAGAACATGTGGTTGCATAAGTAGTCTATTTACAACTGGCATTCATCAAAACATGCAGAAGGTGTTGCACCGAAATCTGAAAACAGAAATTGGATGTGCAAAGCAATGATATGTGTCCACAAGAAGTCGCCCTTATTTTCAAATACAATTATAGGAGTCTACTTGACAAAGCATATCCCCCCAACCCCCTGCTCACTGAACTCTAAAAATAATTATTTTATTTCAACTTGACAGAAAGGGTTAAATGTTTTTTTTCAATTATAAAGTCAATTTTGGAATATAAATTATGTTAAGAAAACAACAAATAATATAAAAGTACAAATTATACATTTAATGAGGTCTAATGACACCTTTGGCAATCAGGATCACCTCGTGCAGGACTTTTAAGGATAAAGGAAGCCGGAGTGACCGGATAGAACCACCGAGCCGCGGCTAGTAACTGCCAGCCTCTCTAATATATAAACCCCACACAAGTTATGTTAGCATAGCATGAAGACTCGCGCACCATCGACGTGCAGTACGCCTTAGTGCACATCACCACAGTGCGTGCATTCACATGGGCAACAGTGGTTAAGTGCCTTTCCCAAAGACACAACGCAGTTACCTCTGGCGGGAATGGAACTCTGGATCTCCCGGTTTGAAGTCCAATGCTGTAACCATTGAGCCACCTTGCTCCCACTGAAGTACAAATGCACAACGGTTATTTAACAGCATCTCATGAGCAACAGTCACAGCTACGTGGTTTTAAAGCTGGAAGAAGCTGCGGCCGTGTATTCATTCTGCTGTTATAAAATCTATAGATGTGGATTGAAAGTCTGAAATACAGTAATAATGATAACAAATACTTACATTATATACTTGGAGCCTATTCCAGCAACTAAGGATATCTTTGGAAGATCTAAATTATCTAGTGTGGTTAGTCATCTCGTTACTTGGCAATATGGCACAATGTGTTAGGTTTCTATGTCATACGAAATAAATAACATCATTTCGCCGTTGCCCTTATCTTAGTTTTTCCACCATTGAATCCAGTTGCAGGTAAAATTGTATTTGCAGCACAAAACGTGTCCCTATTACAATGGTTTGGCTTAGAAAGTCAAGACATAATTGTTTTGGAGATTTCCTCCCGTATTCACTTTTCAAACAATTTTATAACACAGCAAAAGTTATCCTTTTTATTATTACTCTTATTTATATAAGCAAATGAACAAATCTATCGGCCGGACTCACAGATTGTCACATCTTCAACGTGGACGACAAAGAACTTTTGAAGGGCTTATCTTCTCACAACATACTGGACTCATTTCACATTTAACAACAAGATAAAGGTCAAGGCTAGTCAAATTTAAACTAATTTTCTATCACAGCAAAAATTAAATTAACCTATTTACCGATAAACTAGTTCATATACACGAATGTAAAAACAGTCGGTATGGTATTTGTAAACATAATAGTTATTGGGAATACTATTCAGGCTTTGACAATAGAGTCTTTGTGTACAGATCTTCTTCTACACAACAGAGAAAACTTCGCAATCTTCAACAGAACATGTGGTTGCATAAGTCGTCTATTTACAACTGACATTCATCAAAACATGCAGAAGGTTTTGCACCAAAATCTGAAAACAAAAAGTGGATGTTTAAAGCAACGATAATATGTGTCCACAACAAATCTCCCCTATCAAATACAATTATTGGAGTCTAATTTACAAACCATACCCCACCCCCCCCAACACCCCAACCCCCAGCTCACTGATATGTAAAAATAATTATTTTGTTTCAACTTGACAGAAAGAGCTGGATGTTTTCTTTCAATTATAAAGTCAATTTTGGAATATAAATTATGTTAAGAAAACAACAAATAATATAGAAGTACAATTTATACCTTTAATGATGTTTAACGACACTTTTGGCAATGAGGATCACATCGTGCAGGTCTTTTAAGGATAAAGGACGCCGGAGAACCCGGATAGAACCACCGAGAAGCGGCTAGTAACTGCCCCACACAAGCAGTGTTAGCATTGTATGAAGACTCCTGCACCATCGACGTGCAGTACGCCTTAATGCATATCGCCACAGTGCGTGCATTCACATGGGCTACTGAGGTTAAGTGCCTTTCCCAAAGACATAACGCAGTTACCTAGGGCGGGGATGGAAGATTTGACCTCTCGTTTTGAAGTCCAATGCTGTAACCATTGAGCTACGTTGCTCCAACTGAAGTACAAATGCAAAATGGTTATTTTATTTCATCTCATGAGCAACAGCCACATCTACGTGGTTTTACAGCTGGAAGCAGCTGCGGCCGGGTTTTCAATCTGCTGTTATCAAATCTATAGATTTGGATTGAAAGTCTGAAATACAGTAAAAATGATAACAAATACTTTCATTTTATACATGGAGCCTATTCTCGCAACTAAGGATATCTTTGGAAGTTCTAAATTATCTTGTGTGGTTAGTCATCTCGTTTCTTGGCAACATGGCACACTGTTCTAGGTTTTCATGTCATACGAAATAAATAACATCATTTCCCCATTGCTCTTACCCTAGTTTTTCCACCATTCAATCCAGTTGCTGGTAAAATTGCATCTAGAGGACAAAACGTGTCCCAATTACAATGTTTGGCTTAGAATGTCAAAATATAATAGTTTTGGATATTTCCTCCACGATTCACTTTTCTATCAATTTTATAACACAGCAAAAGTTAACCTTTTTATTATTACACTTATTTAGATAAGCAAATGAACAAATCTATCGGCAGGAATCACAGACTGTCACATCATCAACATAGACGACATAGAACTTTCGAAGGGCTAATCTTCTCTCCACATACTGGACACATTTCACATTTAACATCAAGATAAATGTCAAAGCTAGTCAATTTTAAAACAATTTTGTATCTCAGCAAAAATTAAATTAACCTATTTATCGATGAACTTGTTCATATACACGATTGTTCAAACAGTCGGTATGGTATTTGTAAACATAATAGCTATTGGAAATACTATTCATGGTTGGCAATAGAATCTTTGTATCCAGATCTTCTTCTACACAACAGTGGTAAACTTCGCAATCTTCAACAGAACATGTGGTTGCATAAGTAGTCTATTTACAACTGGCATTCATCAAAACATGCAGAAGGTGTTGCACCGAAATCTGAAAACAGAAATTGGATGTGCAAAGCAATGATATGTGTCCACCAGAAATCTCCCTTATTTTCAAATACAATTATAGGAGTCTACTTGACAAAGCATATCGCCCCAACCCAACCCCCTGCTCGCTGAAATCTAAAAATAATTATTTTATTTCAACTTGACAGAAAGGGTTGAATGTTTTTCTTCAATTATCAAGTCAATTTTGGAATAGAAATTATGTTAAGAAAACAACAAATAATATAGAAGTACATATTATACAATTAATGAGGTCTAACAACACCTTTGGCAATCAGGATCACCTCGTGCAGGTCTTTTAAGGATAAAGGAAGCCGAAGAACCCGGATAGAACCACCGAGCAGCGGCTAGTAACTGCCAGACTCCCTAACATATAAACCCCACACAAGCAGTGTTAGCATTGTATGAAGACTCCTGCACCATCGAGGTGCAGTACGCATTAGTGCATATCGCCACAGTGCGTGCTTTCACATGGGCAGCTGGGGTTAAGTGCCTTTCCCAAATACCCAACGCAGTCACCTCTGGCGGGGATGGAGCACTGGCTCTTTCGGTTTGAAGTGCAATGCTCTAACCATTGAGCCACCTTGCTCTCACTGAAGTACAAATGCACAGCGGTTGTTTAATATCATCTCATGAGCAACAGCCACAGCTACGTGGTTTTAAAGCTGGAAGCAGCTGTGTCCGTGTATTCTGTCTGCTGTTATCAAATCTATAGATTTGGATTGAAAGACTAAAATACAGTAAAAGTGATAACAAATACTTTGATTATATACTTGGAGCCTACTCCAGGAACCAAGGATATCTTAGGAAGATCTAAATTATCTTGTATGGTTAGTCATCTCGTTTCTTGGCAATATGGCACAATATTCTAGGTTTCTATGTCATACAAAATAATTAACATCATTTCCCCATTGGCCTTATCTTGGTTTTTCCACCATTGAATCCAGTTGCAGGTAAAATTGTATCTAGAGGATAAAACCTGTCCCTATTACAATGATTTGGCTTAGAAAATCAAGACATAAGTGTTTTGGAAATTTCCTCCACTATTCATTTTTCTAACAATTTTATAACACAGCAAAAGTTAACCTTTTTATTATTACTCTTATTTAAATAAGCAAATGAACAAATCTATCGGCCGGAATCACAGATTGTCACATCATCAACATGGACGGCATAGAACTTTTGAAGTGCTAATCTTCTCTCTTCATACTGGACTCATTTCACATTTAACATCAAGATAAATGTCCAAGCTACTCAATTTTAAAACAATTTTTTGTATCACAGCAAAAATTGAATTAACCTATTTACCGATAAGCTTGTTCATATACACGAATGTACAAACAGTCGGTATGGTATTTGTAAACATCATACCTATTGGAAATACTATTCAGGGTTTGGCAATAGAGACTTTGTGCCCAGATCTTCTACACACGAGAGGAAAACTTCGCAATCTTCAACGGAACATGTGGTTGCATAAGTAGTCTATTTACAACTGGCATTCATCAAAACATGCAGAAGGTGTTGCACCAAAATCTGAAAACAGAAAGTGGATGTGTAAAGCAATGACAATATGTGTCCACAACAAATCTCCCTTATTTTCAAATACAATTATTGGAATCGGCTTGACCAACCATACCCCCCCCCCCCTCCCCAACGCCCAGCTCACTGAACTGTAAAAATAATTATTTTATTTCAACTTGACAGAAAAGGTTGAATGTTTTTTTCAATTATAAAGTCAATTTTGTAATATAAATTATGTTAAGAAGACAACAAATAATAAAGAAGTACAATTTTTACATACAGTGAGGATTAACGACACTTTTGGCAATGAGACTCACATCGTGCAGGAATTTTAAGGATAAAGGATGCCGAAGAACCTGGATAACACCACCGAGGAGCTGCTAGTAACTGCCAGACTCCCTAATATATAAACCCCACACAAGTAGTGTTAGCACTGTATGAACACTCGCGCACCATCGACGTGCAGTACGCCTTAGCGCATATCGCCACAGTCCTTACATTCACATGGGCCACTGGGGTTAAGTGCCTTTCGCAAAGACACAACGCAGTTACCTCAGGCGCGGATGGAAGAGTGGACCTTTCGGTTTGAGATCCAATGCTGTAACCATTGAGACACCTTTCTCCCACTGAATTACAAATGCTCAACGGTTATTTAGTATCATCTCATGAGCAACAGCCACAGCCACAGCTATGCGGTTTTAAAGCTGGAAACAGCTGCGGCCGTGTATTCAGTCTGCTGTTATGAAATCTATAGATTTGGATTGAAAGTCTGAAATACAGTAAAAATGATAACAAATACTTACATTATATACATGGAGCCTATTCCAGCAACTAAGGATATCTTTGGAAGTTCTAAATTATCTTGTATGGTTAGTCATCTCGCATCTTGTATGGTTAGTCATCTCGTTTCTTGGCAACATGGCACAATGTTCTAGGATTTCAGGTCATACGAAATAAATATCATTATTTCCCCATTGCCCTTATCTTGGTTTTTCCACCATTGAATCCAGTTGCAGGTAAAATTGCATCTAGAGGACAAAACGTGTCCCTATTACAATGGTTTGGCTTAGAATATCATGACATAAGTGTTTTGGAGATTTCCTCCACGATTCACTTTTTTAACAATTTTATAACACAGCAAAAGTTAACCTTTTTGTTATTACTCTTATTTAAATAAGCAAATGAACAAATCTATCGGCCGGAATCACAGATTGTCACATCTTCAACCTGGACGACAAAGAACCTTTGAAGGGCTTATCTTCTCACAACATACTGGACTCATTTCACATTTAACATCAAGATAAATGTCAAAGCTAGTCAAATTTAAAACAATTTTGTATCACAGCAAAAATTAAATTAATCTATTTACCGATAAGCTTGTTCATATACACGAATGTACAAACAGTCGGTATGGTATTTGTAAACATAACAGTTATTGGAAATACTATTCAGGGTTTGACAAAAGAGTCTTTGTGTACAGATCTTCTACACAACAGAGAAAACATCGCAATCTTCAACAGAACATGCGGCTGCATAAGTCGTCTATTTGCAACTGACGTTCATCAAAACATGCAGAAGGTTTTGCACCAAAATCTGAAAACAAAACGTGGATGTGCAAAGCAATGATAACATGTATCCACAACAAATCTCCCTTATTTTCAAATACAATTATTGGAGTCTACTTTACCAACCATACCCCCCCCCCCCCCATCCTCGCACCCCAACGCCCAGCTCACTGATATGACAGAAAGGGCTCAATGTTTTCTTTCAATTAAAAAGACAATTTTGGTATATAAGTTATGTTAAGAAAATAACAAATAATATAGAAGTACAATTTATACATTTAATGATGTTTTACGACACTTTTGGGAATGGGGATCACTACGTGCAGGTCTTTTAAGGATAAAGGAAGCCGGAGAACCCGGATAGAACCACCGAGCAGCAGCTAGTAACTGCCATACTTTCTAACATATAAACCCCACACAAGCAGTGTTAGCTTTGTATGAAGACTCCTGCACCATCGACGTGCAGTACGCCTTAATGCATATCGCCACAGTGCGTGCATTCACATGGGCCACTGGGGTTAAGTGCCTTTCCCAAAGACACAACGAAGTCACCTCGGGCGGGGATGGAAGAGTTGACCTTTCGGTTTGAAGTCCAATGATGTAACCATTGAGCTACATTGCTCCCACTGAAGTACAAATGCACAATGGTTATTTAACATCATCTCGTGAGCAAGAGCCACAGGTACGTGGTTTTAAAGCTGGAAGCAGCTGCGGCCGGTGTTCAGTCTGCTGTTATCAAATCTATAGATTTGGATTGAAAGACTGAAATATAGTGAAAATTATAACAAATACTTACATTTTATACATGGAGCCTATTCCAGCAACTAAGGATATCTTTGGAAGTTCTAAATTATCTTGTGTGGTTAGTCATCTCGTTTCTTGGCAACATGGCACAATGTTCTAGGTTTTCATGTCATACGATATAAATAACATCATTTCCCCATTGCTCTTATCCTTGTTTTTCCACCATTGGACCCAGTTGCTGGTAAAATTGCATCTGGAGGTCAAAACGTGTCCCTCTTACAATGGTTAGGCCAAGGATGTCAAGATATGAGTGTTTTGGAGATTGCCTCCACGATTCACTTTTTTAACAATTTTATAACACAGCAAAAGTTAACCTTTTTATTATTACACTTATTTAGATAAGCGAATGAACAAATCTATCGGCCGGAACCACAGATTGTCGCATCACCAGCATGGACGACATAGAACTTTTGAAGGGCTAATCTTCTCTTCTCATACTGGACTCATTTCACATTTAACATCAATATAAATGTCAAAGCTAGTCAATTTTAAAACAATTTTGTATCTCAGCAAAAATTAAATTAATCTATTTACCGATAAACTTGTTCATATACACGAATGTACAAACAGTCGGTATGGTATTTGTTAACATAAGAGTTACTGGAAATACTATTCATGGTTGGCAATAGAATCTTCGTATCCAGATCTTCTTCTACACCACAGAGGTAAACTTCGCAATTTTCAACCGAACATGTGGTTGCATAAGTAGTCTATTTACAACTGGCATTCATCAAAACATGCAGAAGGTGTTGTACCGATATCTGAAAACAGAAATTGGATGTGTAAAGCAATGATATGTGTCCACAAGAAATCTCACTAATTTTCAAATACAATTATAGGAGTCTACTAGACAAAGCATATCCCCCAACCCCCTGCTCACTGAACTGTAAAAATGATTATTTTATTTCAACTTGACAGAAAGGGTTGAATGTTTTTTTCAATTATAAAGTCAATTTTGGAATATAAATTATGTCAAGAAAACAACAAATAATATAGAAGTTAAAAAATTTATAGTAATTTATATATTTTTTATACTTACCAAACACCCAGACTTAGCTGGTGCTAACTCTAACAAAACCAGGGCCAAACACAAATTTTGCCCCCCAATCCCCAAAATTTGCATCCAAAACAAAAAGAAATCATGTCCTAAAGGACCTCCATACTACGCCTCTACTGCGCATGCGCAGTGACGCAGACGTCCCGAAATTGGCGCCAATTATCATTCTTACTGGCAGTGCCTGGTCAGCGCTATGTACTCAGCGGGGAGGCAAGAGTTCCCGACTCCAGGGAGGGCCATCCCCGTCTGGGTCATTGGTAAGTATAAAAAATATATAAATTACTATAAATTTTTTAACATTTTTATACTGTACCAATGACCCAGACTTAGCTGAATAGTAAACAGGCTGGAGGGCCTAGGACATAGAGGAAAATCCAATAAGCTCAACTAAATAGTAAAGAGGTAACCCCTTAAGGAGAAAAGGAGTATTAGGCTTTACATGTATCTTTCTTATTTAATATTAAATTAGAAAGATACACTACCCTTAATAATTGAGCACAATAACATTCATGTTCTCTATTAACATCCAGTATAACCCTTATACTAATTATTTTTATAGCAAGCGAATAAATAAAGTAGTCCAGAGAATTGAGACTCTTTATAGTCATTTAAAAGTGTCCGAGTATTGTATATTAAAGCCCGTTTGACACTTGACATATACAAATGCTTCACACCGAGCTACACTTTAAAAATAAGACATGAATGAATTTAAACATTAATATTACACTTTAAAACCATCCCGGAAGCGACTCAGAAATACTGACTTGGAGGAGGCATTCCCTTGCTTTTCACTATAAAGCAGGTGACCTAAGGGAACACCCGCCCCCCCCCCCCCCTTCCCCTTGTCCTGGGTCAAATAGCCCAGAGCGAAGAGGGCAGCCGGACGGAGTCACTGCCGGAACAGAAAGCCTGCATAACTATAGTTGCAACTGTTTAGTGGACGACATTCTGAGCAACAGATAACGGACCTAAACAATGCAGGTCTCCAGAAATGGACTCAATATTTCTGAGATAAAAATTCGTAAATGTGGATGGCTGAGACCAATAAGCAGCATTCATTAAATCTGTAATAGCAACACTATTAGCATAAGCCCAGGAAGTAGAAAGAGCTCTTACTTCATGAGCAGAAATCTTAAGCACAGACTGCTGAGAAGAAGATAAATCTTCATCAGCAGTACGGATAGTTAACTGAATCCATCTAGCAATAGAATGGACTGAAATGTCCTTTCTATTAGGCATCAAAGACAGAAAGAAACGTTTCCGTCCCTTTCTGATAAACTGAGATCTCTGTTTATAGATACGTAGTGCTCTAACAGGACAGAGTAAAGGCCTACGCCCGTCTGAAGACGGAAGAGCCTTAATAACAATAGGTTCCGGATATTTATTAGGAGCCTGATTCATAGCTAAAAAACCCACATTAGTAGTGAAGGTGATAGTGTTCCCAACACTACGATAATGAGAATCATCCACCGATAGAGCATGAAGCTCACTGACTCTTCTAGCAGAAGAGAAAGCTAAGAGAAAAGCTGTCTTATAAGATAAGAATTTGAAATCTACTGTCCCAAGAGGTTCAAATGGCTTTTCCTTCAATTTAAGGAGAACCCAAGCTAAATTCCACTTAGGAATTAATCTAAGAGTTCTGGGTCTATTTATCGAAAAGTTTCTAACCAACTTCGATAAAGAGACATAAGATCCAATTTGTAAACTATCATGATGTGCATAGGTATCAGATAACATAGATCTATAACCCTTTATAGTAACAGGCTGCAGTTTGATTTCGTCAAACAAGTATACTAGAAAGTTTGCAATGTCTGGTATAAAGGGATCGACTATATCTACAGAATGATCCCTACACCAACGACGAAAAACCTTCCACTTAGCCGCATAGTTTAGCGAAGAGGAGGTCCTCCTACAGTTAGAAATCGCGTCCACTGCTCGTCCTGTAAAGTGCTTGCCATGCAAGAAGGCCAACACAACGGAAAAACGTGAAGGTTGAGACCTTGCGGGTTGTGATGGAGTTGGCGCGATTTCCCCTGCGAAAGAAGATCCTCCCGTGGAGGAAGCTTCCGCGGTAGGTCCCACAACAGACACCTGAGTAGATTTATCCACGGTCTCTGTGGCGACAGAGATGCTACCAACAGAATCTTGCATTGAGATTGTTTTATCTTTAGCAATACTTGTTGAATTAACGGCGCTGGAAGATACGCATATCCTATCATTCCGTCCCAAGGGATCGACAGAGCGTCTACTGCAAATGCTCTTGGATCCGGACACGGAGACACATACGTCTGCAACTGATTGTTGCGATGTGTCGCAAATAAGTCTATCATTGGCCGTTCCCATTGGTAGCAAATCTGATTGAATACTTGTTTGTTGAGAGTCCACTCCGACGGCAACAAGCGACCCTTTCGTGAAAGGGAGTCTGCTAGCACATTCAGACGACCCGGTATGTGACGGACCGAAAGAAGAACGTGATGTTCTAACGCAAACAGAAGGATTCTTTCCGTTAGATTGAACAACGGAACTGAATGAGTGCCTCCCTGATTCCGTATATACGCCACTACTGTCGTATTGTCGGATAGGATTTGGACATGAGCATCGTGAATAATGTCCATCCAGTGACGTAACGCAAGCCAAATTGACATCATTTCCTTGATGTTTATGTGCTTGCACAGGAATTGCGGATCCCAAAGACCCTGGCATCTCGAATCCGTTGGGATTAATGATGCACCCCAACCTGTTTGACTGGCATCCGTCATAACGGTAAAACTCGGATCCGGCAACTGCAGCGGAACTCCTTGAATTAACCACTGAATGTTTGCCCAAGTCTGAATCTCTTGTTTCACTTGATCTGACAAGAGAACGTCTACATCGAGCGAATGAATTTTCACACTCCAATTCTGAGTCAGGAAAATTTGAAGAGGACGTGTGCGTAACCGCCCCATCGGAATGAGATCCGCGGCGGCTCCGCACAGACCTATCAGTCTCATAAATTCTCTCGCCGTGACTTTGTCTGCGTGCAGACAATAGCGAGCGTAACAACTGACTAATTTCGCTCTGGTTAACGGCAGACGAACGAGATTGTTGTGCGTCTCGAAGCTCATTCCCAGATGAGTGAATGACTTGGACGGCACCAGATCCGACTTCTCCTCGTTTACTATAAAACCGAGACGTCGGAGCAATAGAAGAAGATTCTGAACATCGTTCTGAAGCGTTAACTCGTTGCCGTACCTCTGGAGAATGTCGTCCAGGTAGGCCGACGTTACCGCAGACGAATGAGCTCGGAAGTAGATCATTACCGAGTTCATTACCCGAGTGAAAGCCCAGGGTGCTAGATTCAATCCGAAGCACATCGCCCGGAATTGATACACCACTCCTAGGACTGCGAAGCGTAGATACTTTCGGAATGTCGGATGTACCATGACGTGAAAGTACGCATCTTTGAGATCTATGCTCGTTGCATAATCGTTCACCCGAATACTCGCTCTGACCGATTGAATCGTCTCCATATAAAACTTCGGAGCGACGATCAGCTTGTTTATCCAGCTCAAATCTATGACTGGACGGAACGAGCCGTCTGGTTTCGGAACCAGAAACAGATGGCTGTAGAATCCCGGAGATTCCTGGTTTTCTACGACCTCTACCGCGTTCTTCATTAACAGAGACTGCACCTCTGATAACAGAGCGTCTCTTTTCTGTGGATTTGACGGAAGATGAGTCCACTTTGGACTTCGAGTTAATGGAGGCTTTCGTTTGAAGGATATCTTTAGACCTTCCGAAGTCACTCCTCTCACCCAAGGGTCGTCCGTAATCGACGCCCACTCTTGTGAAAAGCTCGACAACCTTCCGCCAACCGGAACGCGATAGAGGTTTAAGCCATCACCTCCTGGACCTGCGAGGCCTGCGGTAGGAGAAACCACGTCTTCCACGACCCGCACCTCGCCTCGTCGACCTCGGGGCGTCCGACCGATTGTCCCGGCCTGAAGGACGTCCCGAACGAGAGTCGCTATCCTGACGGTCTCTCGAATAAGACCAAGAGAACGCACCGGAACCTCTATAGGAACCTGTCTTGGGCGCATTAGATGTTGTTGTACGAGAGAGGGGCCTCTCTCGCTCGCGGCCCGGCTGGACCTGGACGAGCTAGGAACCGGACTCAAAGGCTTCCTCCGTTCTCGCTTACTATCCGCCGTCACTGGGTGTGCATCTATTATGTTTATAGTGCTCGCATCACCCAAAATTTCCTCTTGGACCGCATCGGACGAACCCGGCTGCCGAACCATTCGGTGAATGGACGCTACACCGGGCGAGCTAGCGGACGACATTTGTCTAATCTCCATGAGCACTTTTGCCGCTAGCTCTGAATTCATTTGTGACGACGGACGCACACTTGAAGAAGATAACATGGAAACATCACCCTGTTCTGGTTCCTCTGAAATAGAAACTGAGAGAGTAGAGAGACCTTACGGAGAAAGAGCCGGAATCGCTCTTTCTCCAGAAACAACATATCGTGACACACGTTTCCAATGTTTCTCATCCCAATGTTCACATATAGGACAGGGATTAATGCGGGAACACTGACTACAATTAATACAATGATCATGAAAGTTAGAGGAAGATTTCTTCCTATTACAATTTGAACAACGTCCCTTCATTGTGAAAGAACAACAATAAGTCCTAGTTACTCGCAAAAACCCCTGACACAAAGATACACAATAACATGATCCATTAATAAATGAAAAAAACAATTGCAAAACAATATAATTTTGAAAAAATATTTTTTCAGCGAAGCCCAAGTTGCTGAAAAGTAACGTTGAGCCCCGATGGATCCGATGGCAAAGTGTGGTCAAAAATTTTAAATTTATATTAAATAATTAATGAGACACTTTCGGATAATATAAATGTATCTTACAGTGAGATAAACTACAGCAAAGGCAAACAGCCCCCCTCAAAAAAGGCTGTTGCCAATGAAAACAAACAGTGTAAAAACACCAGAAAACATGACTCCAGGCACTGAAAAAACTGGCCCGGAATCAGTCATCAATTACACTCTATCTGATGCAATACAGAGACTCCCAGGGGAGAATCTGTAGAACATCAGATGGAAGATGCAGAACACAAACGTTATACACCCATGGGTGAAAACGTAACTATGGGGAAAATAACAGAAAACATTCTGTAACCAAGCAACTCTCCCAGGAAATTTTAGAAATGAAATTTCTCAAAAATATGCCAAAAGCATGGGAGAATTGCAAGGGGGGACTTTAGAAGGCTAGGGGAGAGGAAACACTGAATAAGCAGTGCAACAATTAGCAAGAATGACAACAAGAGGCCCATGCCTCGAAAATAGGCAACTTAACATAATTTCATCAAAAAATTTTAAGTACAGCCCTGATTATTTTTTATCACTTCTTTTTCCTCTCCTCCTTCTATCCTCCTTAGAATCACATTTTCTCCAAAAATTACGTGTCTGGCATCCTTTAAACTGAGATTTACAAGCACAAAGATCAGTGAGATGTTGACTGATGAAGGGCCAAACAGAGAATGATAATTGGCGCCAATTTCGGGACGTCTGCGTCACTGCGCATGCGCAGTAGAGGCGTAGTATGGAGGTCCTTTAGGACATGATTTCTTTTTGTTTTGGATGCAAATTTTGGGGATTGGGGGGCAAAATTTGTGTTTGGCCCTGGTTTTGTTAGAGTTAGCACCAGCTAAGTCTGGGTCATTGGTACAGTATAAAAATGTACAAATTATACATTTAATGAGGTCTAACGACACCTTTGGCAATCAGGATCACCTCGTGCAGGACTTTTAATGATAAAGGAAGCCAAAGAACCCGGATAGAACCATCGAGCAGCGGCAAGCAACTGCCAGACTCCCTAACATATAAACCCCACACAGGCAGTGTTAGCATTGCATGAAGCCTCGTGCGCCATCGACGTGCAGTACGCATTAGTGTATATCGCCACAGTGCGTGCATTCACATGGGCAACTGGGGTTAAGTGCCTTTCCCAAATACCCAACGCAGTTACCTCTGGCGGGGATGGAACACTGGATCTTTCGGTTTGAAGTCCAATGCTCTAACCAGAGCCAACTTGCTCACACTGAAGTACAAGTGCACAACGGTTATTTAATATCATCTCATGAGCAACAGCCACAGCTACGTGGTTTTATAGCTGGAAGCAGCTGCGGCCGTGTATTCTGTCTGCTGTTATCAAATCTATAGATTTAGATTGAAAGACTAAAATACAGTAAAAATGATAACAAATACTTTGATTATATACTTGGAGCCTATTCCAGGATCTAAGAATATCTTTGGAAGATCTAAATTATCTTGTATGGTTATTCCTCTCGTTTCTTGGCAACATGGCACAATATTCTAGGTTTCTATGTCATACGAAATAAATAACATCATTTCCCCATTGCCCTTATCTTGGTTTTTCCGCCATTGAATCCAGTTGCAGGTAAAATTGTATCTAAAGGACAAAACGTGTCCCTATTACAATGGTTTGGCTTAGAAAGTCAAGACATAAGTGTTTTGGATATTTCCTCCACTATTCACTTTTCTAACAATTTTATAACACAGCAAAAGTTAACCTTTTTATTCATACTCTTATTTAAATAAGCAAATGAACAAATCTGTCGGCCGGAATCACAGATTGTCGCATCATCAACATGGACGGCATATAACTTTTGAATGGCTAATCTTCTCTCTTCATACTGGACTCATTTCACATTTAACATCAAGTTAAATGTCAAAGCTGGTCAATTTTAAAACAATTTTGTGTCACAGCAAAATTTGAATTAACCTATTTACCGATAAACTTGTTCATATACACGAATGTACAAACAGTTGGTATGGTATTTGTAAACATCATAGCTATTGGAAATACTATTCAGGGTTTGGCAATAGAGTCTTTGTGCCCAGATCTTCTACACACCAGAGGAAAACATCGCAATCTTCAACAGAACATGTGGTTGCATAAGTAGTCTATTTACAACTCGCATTCATCAAAACATGCTGAAGGTGTTGCACCAAAACCTGAAAAGAGAAAGTGGATGTCTAATGCAATGATAATATGTGTCCACAACAAATCTCCCTTATTCTCAAATACAATTATTGGAGTCTACTTGACCAACCATACCCCTTCCCCCCACACCCCAACGCCCAGCTCACTCAACTGTAAAAATAATTATTTTACTTCAACTCGACAGAAAAGGCTGAATGTTTTTTTCAATTATAAAATCAATTGTGTAATATAAATTGTATTAAGAAGACAACAAATAATAGAGAAGTACAATTTATACATTCAATGACGTTTAACGACACTTTTGGCAATGAGACTCACATCGTGCAGGAATTTTAAGGATAAAGGAAGAAGCCGGAGAACCCGGATAGAAAAACCGAGAAGCTGCTAGTAACTGCCAGAATCCCTAACATATAAACCCCACACAAGCAGTGTTAGCACTGTATGAACACTAGCGCACCATCGACGTGCAGTACGCTTTAGTGCGTATCGCCACAGTGCGTGCATTCACATGGGCCACTGGGGTTAAGTGCCTTTCGCAAAGACACAACGCAGTTACCTCAGGCGGGATGGAAAAGTGGACCTTTCGGTTCGAGGTCCAATACTGTAAACATTAAGCCACCTTTCTTCCTCTGAAGTACAAATGCACAACAGTTATTTAGCATCGTCTCATGAGCAACAGCCAGGGCTATGCGGTTTTAAAGCTGGAAGCAGCTGCGGCCGTGTATTCAGTCTGATGTTATGAAATCTAAAGGTTTGGATTGAAGGACTGAAATACAGTAAAAATGATAACAAAAACTAACATTATATACATGGAGCGTATTCCAGCAATTAAGGATATCTTTGGAAGTTCAAAATTATCTTGTATGGTTAGTCATCTCGTATCTTGTATGGTTAGCCATCTCGTTTCTTGGCAACATGGCACAAAGTTCTAGGTTTTCATGTCATACGAAATAAATATCATCATTTCCCCATTGCCCTTATCTTGGTTTTTCCACCATTGAATCCAGTTGCAGGTAAAATTGCATCTAGAGGACAAAACGTGTCCCTATTACAATGGTTTGGCTTAGAATGTCATGACATAAGAGTTTTGTAGATTTCCTCCACGATTCACTTTTCTAACAATTTTATAACCCAGCAAAAATTTACTTTTTTATTATTACACTTATATAAATAAGCAAATGAACAAATCTATTGGCCGGAATCACAGATTGTCACATCATCAACATGGACGACATAGAACTTTTGAAGGGCTAATCTTCTCTCGTCATTCTGGACTCATTTCACATTTAACATCAAGATAAATGTCAAAGCTAGTCAATTTTAAACAATTTTGTATCACAGCAAAAATTAAATTAACCCATTTACCGATAAACTTGTTCATATACACGATGTACAAACAGTCGGTATGGTATTTGTAAACATAATAGTTATTGGAAATCCTATTCAGGGTTTGGCAATAGGGTCTTTGTGCCAAGATCTTCTACACAACAGAGGAAAACATCGCAATCTTCAACAGAACATGTGGTTGCATAAGTAGTCTATTTACAACTGGCATTCATTAAAACATGCAGAATCTGTTGCTCCAAAATCTGAAAACAGAAAGTGGATGTGTAACGCAATGATAATATGTGTCCACAACAAATCTCCTTTATGTTCAAATACAATTATTGCTGTCTACTTGACCAACCATACCCCCCAGCCCAACGCCCAGGTCACTGAACTGTAAAAATAATTATTTTATTTCAACTTGACAGAAAGGGCTGAATGTTTTTTTTCAATTATAAAGTCAATTTAGGAATATAAATTTTGTTAAGAAAACAACAAATAATATAGAAATACAAAATATACATTTATTGAGGTTTAACGACACCTTTGGCAATCAAGATCACCCGGTGCAAGACTTTTTAGGATAAAGGAAGTTGGAGAAACAGGATAGAACCACCGAGCCTCGGCTAGTAACTGCCAGCCTCCCTAATATATAAACCCCACACAAGTTGTGTTAGCATAGCATGAAGACTCTCGCACCATCGACGTGAAGTACGCCATAGTGCACATCGTCACAGTGCGTGCATTCACAGTGGCAACTGGGGTTAAGTGCCTTTCCCAAAGACACAACGCAGCTACCTCTGGCGGGGATGGAACTCTGGCTTTTTCGGTTTGAAGTCCAATGCTGTAACCATTGAGCCACCTTGCTACCACTTAAGTACAAATGCACAACGGTTATTTAACATCATCTCATGAGCAACAGCCACAGCTACGTGGTTTTAAAGCTGGAAGAAGCTGCGGCCGTGCATTCAGTCTGCTGTTATCAAATCTATAGATGTGGATTGAAAGTCTGAAATACATTAATAATGATAACAAATACTTACATTGTATACTTGGAGCCTATTCCAGCAACTAAGGATATCTGTGGAAGATCTAAATTATCTTGTGTGGTTAGTCATCTCGTTACTTGTCAATATGGCACAATGTTCTAGGTTTTTATGTCATACGAAATAAATAACATAATTTCGCCATTGCCCTTATCTTGGTTTTTCTACCATTGAATCCAGTTGCAGATACAATTGTATCTAGAGGACAAAAAGTGTCCCTATTACAATGGTTTTGGCTTAGAAAGTCAAGACATAAGTGTTTTGGAGATTTTCGCCACTATTCACTTTTCTAACAATTTTATAACACAGCAAAAGTTAACCTTTTTATTATTACTCTTATTTAAATAAGCAAATGAACAAATCTATCGGCCGGAATCACAAATTGTCACATCTTCACCGTGGACGACAAAGAATTTTTGAAGGGCTTACTTTCTCACAACATACTGGACTCATTGAACATTTAACATCAAGATAAATGTCAAAGTTAGTCAAATTTAAAATAATTTTGTATCACAGCAAAAATTAAATTAACCTATTTACCGATAAACTTGTTCATATACACGAATGTACAAACAGTCGGTATGGTATTTGTAAACATAATAGTTATTGGAAATACTACTCATGGTTGGCAATAGAATCTTTGTATCCAGATCTTCTTCTACACAACAGTGGTAAACTTCTCTATCTTCAACAGAACATGTGGTTGCATAAGAAGTCTATTTACAACTGGGATTCATCAAAACATGCAGAAGGTGTTGCACCGAAATCTGAAAACAGAAATTGGATGTGTAAAGCAATGATATGTGTCCACAAGAAATCCCCCTTGTTTTCAAATACAATTATAGGAGTCTACTTGACAAAGCATATCCCCCAACCCCATGCTCACTGAAGTGTAAAAATAATTATTTTATTTCAACTTGACAGAAAGGGGTGAATGTTTTCTTTCAATTTTAAAGTCAATTTTGGAATATAAATTATGTTAAGAAAACAACAAATAAGATAGAAGTACAATTTATAGATTTAATGATGTTTAGCGACACATTTGGCAATGAGAATCAGATCGTGCATGTCTTTTTAAGGATAAAGAAAGCCGGAGAACCCGGATAGAACCACCGAGCAGCGGCTAGTAACTGCCAGACTCTCTGACATATAAACCCCACACAAGCAGTGTTAGCATTGTATGAAGACTCCTGCACCATCGACGTGCAGTACGCCTTAATGCATATCGCCACAGTGCGTGCATTCACATGGGCCACTGGGGTTAAGT
Organism: Pictodentalium vernedei; assembly: GCA_031216915.1. Taxonomy (NCBI): domain Eukaryota; kingdom Metazoa; phylum Mollusca; class Scaphopoda; order Dentaliida; family Dentaliidae; genus Pictodentalium; species Pictodentalium vernedei. The sequence continues at coordinate 506,741,954 of CM062297.1, read as the reverse complement.
GCCTTTCCCAAAGACACAACGCAGTTACCTCGGGCGGGGATGGAAGAGTTGACCTTTCGGTTTGAAGTCCAATGCTGTAACCGTTGAGCTACCTTGCTCCCACTGAAGTACAAATGCACAATGGTTATTTAATATCATCTTATGAGCAACAGCCACAGCTACGTGGTTTTGAAGCTGGAATCAGCTGCGGCCGGGTATTCAGTCTGCTGTTATCAAATCTATAGTTTTGGATTGAAAGTCTGAAATACAGTAATAATGATAACAAATACTTACATGTTATACATGGAGCCTATTCCAGCAACTAAGGATATCTTTGGAAGATTTAAATTATCTTGTGTGGTTAGTCATCTCGTTACTTGGCAATTTGGCACAATGTTCTAGGTTTTTATGACATACGAAATAAATAACATCATTTCGACAGTGCCCTTATCTTGGTTTTTCCACCATTGAATCCAGTTGCAGGTAAAATTGCATCTAGAGGACAAAACGTGTCCCTATTACAATGGTTTGGCTCAGAAAGTCAAGACATAAGTGTTTTGGAGATTTCCTCCACTATTCACTTTTCTAACAATTTTATAACACAGCAAAAGTTAATCTTTTTATTATTACTCTTATTTAAATAAATCTATCGGCCTGAATCACAGCTTGTCACATCTTCAACGTGGATGACAAAGAACTTTTGAAGGGCTCATCTTCTCACAACATACTGGACTCATTTCACATTTAACATCAAGATAAATGTCAAAGCTAGTCAAATTTAAAATTATATTGTATCACAGCAAAATTTAAATTAACCTATTTACCGATAAACTTGTTCATATACACGAATGTACAAAGAGTCGGTATGGTATTTGTAAACATAATAGTTATTGGAAATACTATTCAGGGATTGACAATAGAGTCTATGTGTACAGATCTTCTTCTACACAACAGAGAAAATTTCGCAATCTTCAACAGAACATGAGGTTGCATAGGTCGTCTATTTACAACTGACATTCATCAAAACATGCAGAAGATTTTGCACCAAAATCTGAAAACAAAAAAGTGGATGTGTAAAGCAATGATAATATGTGTCCACAACAAATCTTCCTTATTTTCAAATACAATTATTGGAGTCTACTTTACCAATCATACCCCCTCGCAACCCAACGCCCAGCTCACTGATATGTAAAAATAATTATTTTATTTCAACTTGACAGAAAGGGCTGAATGTCTTCTTTCAATTATAAAGTCAATTTTGGAATATAAATTATGTTAAGAAAACAACAAATAATATAGAAGTACAATTTATACATTTAATGATGTTTAACGACACTTTTGGCAATGAGGATCACATCGTGCAGGTCTTTTAAGGATAAAGGAAGCCGGAGAACCCGAATAGAACCAACGAGCAAACGCTAGTAACTGCCAGACTCTCTATCACATAAACCACACAAGCAGTGTTAGCATTGTATGAAGACTCCTGCACCATCGACGTGCAGTCCGCCTTAATGCATATCGAGACAGTGCGTGCATTCACATGGGCCACTGGGGTTAAGTGCCTTTCCAAAAGACACAACGCAGTTACCTCGGGCGGGGATGGAAGAGTTGACCTCTCGGTTTGAAGTCCAATGCTATAACAATTGAGCTACCTTGCTCGCTCTGAAGTACAAATGCACAATGGATATTTAAAATCATCTCATGAGCAACAGCCACAGCTACGTAGTTTTAAAGCTGGAAGCAGCTGCGGCCGGGTATTCAGTCTGCTGTTATCAAATCTATAGATATGGATTGAAAGTCTGAAATACAGTAAAAATGATAACAAATACTTACATTTTAAACATGGAGCCTATTCCAGTAATTAAGGATATCTTTGGAAGTTCTAAATTATCTTGTGTGGTTAGTCATCTCGGTTCTTGGCAACATGGCACAATGTTCTGGGTTTTTATGCCATACGAAATAAATAACATCACTTCCCCATTGCTCTTATCCTGGTTTTTCCATCATGGAATCCAGTTGCTGGTAATATTGCATCTAGAGGACAAACCGTGTCCCTATTACAATGGTTTGGCTTAGAATGTCAACATATAAGTGTTTTGGAGATTTCCTCCACGATTCACTTTTCTAACAATTTTATAACACAGCAAAAGTTAACCTTTTTAATATTACACTTATTTAAGTAAGCAAATGAACAAATATATCGGCCGGAATCACAGACTGTCACATCATCAACATAGACGACATAGAACTTTTGAAGGGCTAATCTTCTCTCCTCATTCTGGACTTATTTCACATTTAACATCAAGATAAATGTCAAAGCTAGTCAATTTTAAAATAATTTTGTTTCTCAGCAAAAATTAAAATAACCTATTTACCGATAAACTTGTTCATATACACGAATGTACAAACAGTCGGTATGGTATTTGTAAAAATAATAGTTCTTGGAAATACTATTCACGGTTGGCAGTAGAATCTTTGTATCCAGATCATCTTCTACACAACAGTGGTAAACTTCGCACTTTCTTCAACAGAACATATGGGTGCATAAGTAGTCTATTTACAACTGGCATTCATCAAAACATGCAGAAGGTGTTGCACCGAAATCTGAAAACAGAAATTGGATATGTAAATCAATGATATGTGTCCACTACAAATCTCCATTATTTTCAAATACGATTATAGGAGTCTACCTGACAAAGCATATCCCCCAAACCCCTGCTCGCTGAACTGTAAAAATAATTATCTTATTTCAACTTGACAGAAAGGGTTGAATGTTTTTTTTTCAATTATAAAGTCAATTTTGGAATATAAATTATGTTAAGAACACAAAAAATAATACAGAAGTACAAATTATACATTTAATGAGGCCTAACGACGCCTTTGGCAATCAGGATCACCTCGTGCAGGACTTTTAAGGATAAAGGAAGCCGAAGAACCCGGATAGAACCACCGAGCAGCGGCTAGTAACTGCCAGACTCCCTAACATATAAACCCCGCACAAGCAGTGTTAGCATTGCATGAAGCCTCGAGCACCATGGACGTGCAGTATGCATTAGTGCATATCGCCACAGTGCGTGCATTCACATGGGCCACTGGGGTTGAGTGCCTTTCGCAAAGACACAACGCAGTTACCGCAGGCGGGGATGCTAAAGTGGACCCTTCGGTTTGAGGTCCAATGCTGTAACCATTAAGCCACCTTTCTCCCACTGAAGTACAAATGCACAACGGTTATTTAGTATCATCTCATGAGAAACAGCCACAGCTACGCGGTTTTAAAGCTGGAAGAAGCTGCGGCCGTGCATTCAGTCTGCTGTTATCAAATCTATAGATGTGGATTGAAAGTCTGAAATACATTAATAATGATAACAAATACTTACATTGTATACTTGGAGCCTATTCCAGCAACTAAGGATATCTGTGGAAGATCTAAATTATCTTGTGTGGTTAGTCATCTCGTTACTTGTCAATATGGCACAATGTTCTAGGTTTTTATGTCATACGAAATAAATAACATAATTTCGCCATTGCCCTTATCTTGGTTTTTCTACCATTGAATCCAGTTGCAGATACAATTGTATCTAGAGGACAAAAAGTGTCCCTATTACAATGGTTTTGGCTTAGAAAGTCAAGACATAAGTGTTTTGGAGATTTTCGCCACTATTCACTTTTCTAACAATTTTATAACACAGCAAAAGTTAACCTTTTTATTATTACTCTTATTTAAATAAGCAAATGAACAAATCTATCGGCCGGAATCACAAATTGTCACATCTTCACCGTGGACGACAAAGAACTTTTGAAGGGCTTACTTTCTCACAACATACTGGACTCATTTCACATTTAACATCAAGATAAATGTCAAAGTTAGTCAAATTTAAAATAATTTTGTATCACAGCAAAAATTAAATTAACCTATTTACCGATAAACTTGTTCATATACACGAATGTACAAACAGTCGGTATGGTATTTGTAAACATAATAGTTATTGGAAATACTACTCATGGTTGGCAATAGAATCTTTGTATCCAGATCTTCTTCTACACAACAGTGGTAAACTTCTCTATCTTCAACAGAACATGTGGTTGCATAAGAAGTCTATTTACAACTGGGATTCATCAAAACATGCAGAAGGTGTTGCACCGAAATCTGAAAACAGAAATTGGATGTGTAAAGCAATGATATGTGTCCACAAGAAATCCCCCTTGTTTTCAAATACAATTATAGGAGTCTACTTGACAAAGCATATCCCCCAACCCCATGCTCACTGAAGTGTAAAAATAATTGTTTTATTTCAACTTGACAGAAAGGGGTGAATGTTTTCTTTCAATTTTAAAGTCAATTTTGGAATATAAATTATGTTAAGAAAACAACAAATAAGATAGAAGTACAATTTATAGATTTAATGATGTTTAGCGACACATTTGGCAATGAGAATCAGATCGTGCATGTCTTTTTAAGGATAAAGAAAGCCGGAGAACCCGGATAGAACCACCGAGCAGCGGCTAGTAACTGCCAGACTCTCTGACATATAAACCCCACACAAGCAGTGTTAGCATTGTATGAAGACTCCTGCACCATCGACGTGCAGTACGCCTTAATGCATATCGCCACAGTGCGTGCATTCACATGGGCCACTGGGGTTAAGTGCCTTTCCCAAAGACACAACGCAGTTACCTCGGGCGGGGATGGAAGAGTTGACCTTTCGGTTTGAAGTCCAATGCTGTAACCGTTGAGCTACCTTGCTCCCACTGAAGTACAAATGCACAATGGTTATTTAATATCATCTTATGAGCAACAGCCACAGCTACGTGGTTTTGAAGCTGGAATCAGCTGCGGCCGGGTATTCAGTCTGTTGTTATCAAATCTATAGCTTTGGACTGAAAGTCTGAAATACAGTAATAATGATAACAAATACTTACATGTCATACATGGAGCCTATTCCAGCAACTAAGGATATCTTTGGAAGATTTAAATTATCTTGTGTGGTTAGTCATCTCGTTACTTGGCAATTTGGCACAATGTTCTAGGTTTTTATGACATACGAAATAAATAACATCATTTCGACATTGCCCTTATCTTGGTTTTTCCACCATTGAATCCAGTTGCAGGTAAAATTGCATCTAGAGGACAAAACGTGTCCCTATTACAATGGTTTGGCTTAGAAAGTCAAGACATAAGTGTTTTGGAGATTTCCTCCACTATTCACTTTTCTAACAATTTTATAACACAGCAAAAGTTAATCTTTTTATTATTACTCTTATTTAAATAAATCTATCGGCCTGAATCACAGCTTGTCACATCTTCAACGTGGATGACAAAGAACTTTTGAAGTTCTCATCTTCTCACAACATACTGGACTCATTTCACATTTAACATCAAGATAAATGTCAAAGCTAGTCAAATTTAAAATTATATTGTATCACAGCAAAAATTAAATTAACCTATTTACCGATAAACTTGTTCATATACACGAATGTACAAACAGTCGGTATGGTATTTGTAAACATAATAGTTATTGGAAATACTATTCAGGGATTGACAATAGAGTCTATGTGTACAGATCTTCTTCTACACAACAGAGAAAATTTCGCAATCTTCAACAGAACATGAGGTTGCATAGGTCGTCTATTTCCAACTGACATTCATCAAAACATGCAGAAGATTTTGCACCAAAATCTGAAAACAAAAAAGTGGATGTGTAAAGCAATGATAATATGTGTCCACAACAAATCTTCCTTATTTTCAAATACAATTATTGGAGTCTACTTTACCAACCATACCCCCTCGCACCCCAACGCCCAGCTCACTGATATGTAAAAATAATTATTTTATTTCAACTTGACAGAAAGGGCTGAATGTCTTCTTTCAATTATAAAGTCAATTTTGGAATATAAATTATGTTAAGAAAACAACAAATAATATAGAAGTACAATTTATACATTTAATGATGTTTAACGACACTTTTGGCAATGAGGCTCACATCGTGCAGGTCTTTTAAGGATAAAGGAAGCCGGAGAACCCGAATAGAACCAACGAGCAAACGCTAGTAACTGCCAGACTCTCTATCACATAAACCACACAAGCAGTGTTAGCATTGTATGAAGACTCCTGCACCATCGACGTGCAGTCCGCCTTAATGCATGTCGAGACAGTGCGTGCATTCACATGGGCCACTGGGGTTAAGTGCCTTTCCAAAAGACACAACGCAGTTACCTCGGGCGGGGATGGAAAAGTGGACCTTTCGGTTTGAGGTCCAATGCTGTAACCATTAAGCCACCTTTCTCCCACTGAAGTACAAATGCACAACGATTATTTAGTATCATCTCATGAGCAACAGCCACAGCTACGCGGTTTTAAAGCTGGAAGCAGCTGCGGCCGTGTATTCAGTCTGCTGTTATGAAATCTATAGATTTGGATTGAAAGTCTGAAATACAGTAAAAATGATAACAAATACTTACATTATATACATGGAGCCTATTCTAGCAACTAAGAATATCTTTGGAAGTTCTAAATTATCTTGTATGGTTAGTCATCTCGTATCTTGCATGGTTAGTCGTCACGTTTCTCGGCAACATGGCACAATGTTCTAGGTTTTCATGTCATACGAAATAAATATCATCATTTCCCCATTGCCCTTATCTTGGTTTTTCCACCATTGAATCCAGTTGCAGGGAAAATTGCATCTAGAGGACAAAACGTGTCCCTATTACAATGGTTTGGCTTAGAATGTCATGACATAAGTGTTTTGGAGATTTCCTCCACGATTCACTTTTTTAACAATTTTATAACACAGCAAAAGATAACTTTTTTATTATTAGACTTATTTAAATGAGCAAATTAACAAATCTATCGGCCGGAATCACAGATTGTCACATCATCAACATGGACGACATAGAACTTTAGAAGGGCTAATCTTTTCTCCTCATTCTGGACTCATTTCACATTTAAGATCAAGATAAATGTCAAAGCTAGTCAATTTTAAAACAATTTTATATCACAGCAAAAATTAAATTAACTTATTTACCGATAAACTTGTTCATATACACGAATGTACAAACAGTCGGTATGGTATTTGTAAACATAATAGTTATAGAAAATACTAGTCAGGGTTTGGCAATAGTGTCTTTGTGCCCAGATCTTCTACACAACAGAGGAAAACATGGCAATCTTCAACAGAACATGTGGTTGCATAAGTAGTCTATTTACAACTGGCATTCATTAAAACATGCAGAAGGTGTTGCCCCGAAATCTGAAAACAGAAATTGGATGTGTAAAGCAATGATATGTGTACACAAGAAACCTCCCTTATTTTCAGATACAATTATAGGACTCTACTTGACAAAGCATATCCCCCAACCCCCTGCTCACTGAACTGTAAAAAGAATTATTTTATATCAACTTCACAGAAAGGGTTCAAAAATTAAATTAACCTATTTACCGATAAACTTGTTCATATACACGAATGTACAAACAGTCGGTATGGTATTTGTAAACATAATAGTTATTGGAAATACTATACATGGTTGGCAATATAATCTTTGTATCCAGATCTTCTTCTACACAACAGTGGTAAACTTCGCAATCTTCAACAGAACATGTGGTAGGCTAACTAGTCTATATACAACTGGCATTCATCAAAACATGCAGAAGGTGTTGCACCGAAATCTGAAAACAGAAACTGGATGTGTAAAGCAATGATATGTATCCACAAGAAATCTCCCTTATTTTCAAATACAGTTATAGGAGTCTACTTGACAAAGCATATCCCCCCAACCCCCTGCTCACTGAACTGTAAAAATAATTATTTTATTTCAACTTGACAGAAAGGGATGAATGTTTTTTTTTCAATTATAAAGTCAATTTGGGAATATAAATTATGTTAAGAAAACAACAAATAATATAGAAGTACAAATTATACATTTAATGAGGTCTAACGACACCTTTGGCAATCAGGATCATCTCGCGCAGGACCTTTAAAGATAGAGGAAGCCTAAGAACCCGGATAGAACCACCGAACAGCGGCTAGTAACCGCCAGACTCCCTTACACAAAAACCCCACACAAGCAGCGTGAGCATTGCATGAAGCCTCTTGCACCATCGACGTGCAGTACCCAATAGTGCATATCGCCACAGTGCGTGCATTCACATGGGCAACTGTGGTTAAGTGCCTTTCCCAAATACACAGCGCAGTTACCTCTGGCGGGGATGGAGCACTGGATCTTTCGGTTTGAAGTCCAATGCTCTAACCATTGAGCCACCTTGCTCCCAATGAAGTACAAATGCACAACGGTTATTTAATATCATCTCATGAGCAACAGCCACAGCTACGTGGCTTTAAAACTGGAATCGGCTGCGGCCGTGTATTCTGTCTGCTGTTATCAAATCTACAGATTTGGATTGAAAGAATAAAATACAGTAAAAATGATAACAAATACTTTGATTATATACTAGGAGCCTACTCCGGGAACTAAGGATATCTTTGGAAGATCTGAATTATCTTGTATGGTTAGTCATCTCGTTTCTTGGCAATATTTCACAATATTCTAGGTTTCTATGTCATACGAAATAAATAACATCATTTCCCCATTGCCCTTATCTTAGTTTTTCCACCATTGAATCCATTTGCAGGTAAAATTGTATCTAGAGGACAAAACATGTCCCTATTACAATGGTTTGGCTTAGAAAATCAAGACATAAGTGTTTTGAAACCTTTTTATTATTACACTTATTTAAATAAGCAAATGAACAAATCTAACGGCCGGAATCACAGATTGTCACTTCATCAACATGGACGGCACAGATCTTTTGAAGGGCTAATCTTCTCTCTTCATACTGGACACATTTCACATTTAACATCAAGATAAATGTCAAATCTAGTCAATTTTAAAACAATTTTGTATCACAGCAAAAACTGAATTAATCTATTTACCGATAAACTTGTTCATATACACGAATGTACAAACATTCGGTATGGTATTTGTAAACATCATAGCTATTGGAAATGCTATTCAGGGTTTGGCAATAGAGTCTTTGTGCCCAGATCTTCTACACAACAGAGGAAAACAACGCAATCTTCAACAGAACATGTGGTTGCATAGGTAGTCTATTTTCAACTGGCATTCATCAAAACATGCAGAAGGTGTTGCACCAAAATCTGAAAACAGAAAGTGGATGTGTAAAGCAATGATAATATGTGTCCACAACAAATCTCCCTTATTTTCAAATACAATTATTGGTGTCTACTTGACCAACCATACCCCCCCCCCCCCCACCCCAACGCCCAGGTCACTGAACTGTAAAAATAATTATTTTATTTCAAATTGACAGAAACGGCTGAATGTTTTTTTTCAATTATAAAGTCAATTTAGGAATATAAATTTTGTTAAAAAAACAACAAATAATATAGAAATATAAAATATACATTTATTGAGGTTTAACGACACCTTTGGGAATCAAGATCACCCGGTGCAGGACTTTTAAGGATAAATGAAGCCGGAGAAACCGGATATAACCACCGAGCCGCGGCTAGTAACTGCCAACCTCCCTAATATATAAGTCCCACACAACTTGTGTTAGAATAGCATGAAGACTCGCGCACCATCGACGTGTAGTACGCTTTAGTGCACATCGCCACAGTGCGTGCATTCACAGGGGCAACTGGGGTTAAGTGTCTTCCCCAAAGACACAACGCAGTTACCTCTGGCGGGGATGGAACTCTGGAACTTTTGGTTTGAAGTCCAATGCAGTAATCATTCAGCCACCTTGCTCCCACTGAAGTACAAATGCACAACGGTTACTTAACATCATCTCATGAGCAACAGCCACAGCCACGTGGTTTTAAAGCTGGAAGAAGCTGCGGCCATGTATTCAGTCTGCTGTTAACAAATCTATAGATGTGGATTGAAAGACTGAACTCCAGTAATAATGATAACAAATAGTTACATTATACACTTGGAGGCTATTCCAGCAACTAAGGCTATCCTTGGAAGATCTAAATTATCTTGTGTGGTTAGTCATCTCGTTACTTGGCAATATGGCACAGTGTTCTAGGTTTTTATGTCATACGAAATAAATAACATCATTTCGCCATTGACCTTTTCTTGGTTTCTCCGCCATTGAATACAGTTGCAGGTAAAATTGTATCTAGAGGACAAAACGTGTCCCTATTACAATGGTTTGGCTTAGAAAGTCAAGACAAAAGTGTTTTGGAGATTTCCTCCACGATTCACTTTTCTATCAATCTTATAACACAGCAAAAGTAAACCTTTTTATTATTACTCTTATTTAAATAAGCAAATGATCAAATCTATCGGCCGGAATCACAGATTGTCACATCTTCAACGTGGACGACAAAGAACTTTTGAAGGGCTAATCTTTCCTCCTCATTCTGGACTCATTTCACATTTAAGATCAAGATAAATGTCAAAGCTAGTCAATTTTAAAACAATTTTATATCACAGCAAAAATTAAATTAACCTATTTAACGATAAACTTGTTCATATACACGAATGTACAAACAGTCGGTATGGTATTTGTAAACATAATAGTTATAGAAAATACTATTCAGGGTTTGGCAATAGAGTCTTTGTGCCCAGATCTTCTTCACAACAGAGGAGAACATCGCAATCTCCAACAGAACATGTGGTTGCATAAGTAGTCTATTTACAACTGGCATTCATTAAAACATGCAGAAGGTGTTGCACCGAAATCTGAAAACGAAATTGGATGTGTAAAGCAATGATATGTGTCCACAAGAAATCTCCCTTATTTTCAAATACAATTATAGGACTCTACTTGACAAAGCATATCCCCCAACCCCCTGCTCACTGAACTGTAGAAAGAATTATTTTATTTCAACTTCACAGAAAGGGTTCAAAAATTAAATTAACCTATTTACCGATAAACTTGTTCATATACACGAATGTACAAACAGTCGGTATGGTATTTGTAAACATAACAATTATTGGAAATACTATACATGGTTGGCAATATAATCTTTGTATCCATATCTTCTTCTACACAACAATCGTAAACTTCGAAATCTTCAACAGAACATGTGGTAGCATAAGTAGTCTATTTACAACTGGCATTCATCAAAACATGCAGAAGGTGTTGCACCGAAATCTGAAAACAGAAATTGGATGTGTAAAGCAATGATATGTATCCACAAGAAATCTCCCTTATTTTCAAATACAATTATAGGAGTCTACTTGACAAAGCATATCCCCCCAACCCCCTGCTCACTGATCTGTAAAAATAATAATTTTATTTCAACTTGACAGAAAGGGATGAATGTTTTTTTTTCAATTATAAAGTCAATTTGGGAATATAAATTATGTTAAGAAAACAACAAATAATATAGAAGTACAAATTATACATTTAATGAGGTCTAACGACACCTTTGGCAATCAGGATCATCTCGCGCAGGACCTTTAAAGATAAAGGAAGCCTAAGAACCTGGATAGAACCACCGAACAGCGGCTAGTAACTGCCAGACTCCCTAGCATATAAACCCCACACAAGCAGTGTTAGCATTGCAAGAAGCCTCTTGAACCATCGACGTGCAGTACCCATTAGTGCATATCGCCACAGTGCGTGCATTCACATGGGCAACTGTGGTTAAGTGCCTTTCCCAAATACACAGCGTAGTTACCTCTGGAGGGGATGGAGCACTAGATCTTTCGGTTTGAAGTCCAATGCTCTAACCATTGAGCCACCTTGCTCCCAATGAAGTACAAATGCACAACGGTTAGTTAATATCATCTCATGAGCAACAGCCACAGCTACGTGGCTTTAAAACTGGAAGCAGCTTCGGCCGTGTATTCTGTCTGCTGTTATCAAATCTATAGATTTGGATTGAAAGAATAAAATGCAGTAAAAATGATAACAAATACTTTGATTATATACTAGGAGCCTACTCCGGGAACTAAGGATGTCTTTGGAAGAGCTGAATTATCTTGTATGGTTAGTCATCTCGTTTCTTGGCAATATTTCACAATATTCTAGGTTTCTATGTCATACGAAATAAATAACATCATTTCCCCATTGCCCTTATCTTGGTTTTTCCACCATTGAATCCAGTTGCAGGTGAAATTGTATCTAGAGGACAAAACCTGTCCCTATTACAATGGTTTGGCTTAGAAAATCAAGACATAAGTGTTTTGAAACCTTTTTATTATTACATTTATTTAAATAAGCAAATGAACAAATCTAACGGCCGGAATCACAGATTGTCACTTCATCAACATGGACGGCACAGATCTTTTGAAGGACTAATCTTCTCTCTTCATACTGGACTCATTTCACATTTAACATCAAGATAAATGTCAAAGCTAGTCAATTGTAAAACAATTTTGTATCACAGCGGAAATTGAATTAACTTATTTACCGATAAACTTGTTCATATACACGAATGTACAAACAGTCGGTATGGTATTTGTAAACATCATAGCTATTGGAAATACTATTCAGGGTTTGGCAATAGAGTCTTTGTGCCCAGATCTTCTACACACCAGAGGAAAATATCGCAATCTTCAACAGAACATGTGGTTGCATACGTAGTCTATTTACAACTACCATTCATCAAAACATGCAGAAGGTGTTGCACCAAAATCTGAAAACAGAAAGTGGATGTGTAAAGGAATGATAATATGTGTCCACAACAAATCTCCCTTATTTTTAAATACAATTATTGGAGTCTACTTGACCAACCACACCACCCCCGACCCCAACGCCCAGCTCACTGAACTGTAAAAATAATTATTTTATTTCAACTTGACAGAAAAGGCTGAATGTTTTTTTCAATTATAAAGTCAATTTTGTAATATAAATTATGTTAAGCAGACAACAAATAACAAAGAAGTACAATTTATACATTCAATGAGGTTTAACGACACTTTTGGCAATGAGACTCACATCGTGCTGGAATTTTAAGGATAAAGGAAGCCGGAGAACCCGGATAGAACCACCGATGAGCTGCTAGTAACTGCCAGACTCCCTAACATATAAACCCCACACAAGCAGTGTTAGCATTGTATGAAGACTCCTGGACCATCGACGTCCAGTACTCCTTAGTGCATATCGCCACAGTGCGTGCATTCATATGGGCCACTGGGGTTAAGTGCCTTTTCCAAAGACACAACGCAGTTACCTCGGGCGGGGATGGAAGTGTTGACCTCTCGGTTTGAAGTTCAATGCTGTAACCGTTGATCTACCTTGCTCCCACTGCAGTACAAATGCACTTTGGTTATTTAATATCATCTCATGAGCAACAGCCACAGCTACGTGGTTTTAAAGCTGGAAGCAGCTGCGGCCGGGTATTCAGTCTGCTGTTATCAAATCAATAGATTTGGATTGAAAGTCTGAAATACAGTAAAAATGATAACAAATACTTACATTTTATACATGGAGCCTATTCCATCAACTAAGGATATCTTTGGAAGTTCTAAATTATCTTGTGTGGATAGTCATCTCGTTTCTTGGCAACATGGCACAATGTTCTATGTTTTCATGTCATACGAAATAAATAACATCATTTCCCCATTGCTCTTATCCTGGTTTTTCTACCATTGAATCCAGTTGCTGGTAACATTGCATCTAGAGGACAAAACGTGTCCCTATTACAATGGTTTGGCTTAGAATGTCAAAATATAAGTGTTTTGGAGATTTCCTCGACGATTCACTTTTCTAACAATTTTATAACACAGCAAAAGCAAACCTTTTTATTATTACACTTATTTAGACAAGCAAATGAACAAATCTATCGGCCGGAATCACAGACTGTCACATCATCAACATAGACGGCATAGAACTTTTGAAGGGCTAGTCTTCTCTCATCATACTGTGCTCATTTCACATTTAACATCGAGATAAATGTCAAAGCTAGTCAATTTTAAAACAATTTTGAATCTCAGCAAAAATTAAATTAACCTATTTACCGACAAACTTGTTCATATACACGAATGTACAAACAGTCGGTATGGTATTTGCAAACATAATAGTTATTGGAAATACTATTCAGGGTTTGACAATAGAATCTTTGTGTACAGATCTTCTTCTACACAGCAGAGAAAACTTCGCAGTCTTCAACTGAACATGTAGTTGCATAAGTCGTCTATTTACAACTGACATTCATCAAAACATGCAGAAGGTTTTGCATCAAAATCTGAAAACAAAAGGTGGATGTGTAAAGCAATGATAATATGTGTCCACAACAAATCTCCCTTATTTTCAAATACAATTATTGGTGTCTACTTGACGAACCATACCCACAAAAAAAAAAAAAAAAAAAAAAAAAAAATATATCAACACGGTTTGGCATGTACAAACAGTCGGTATGGTATTTGTAAACATAATAGCTATTGGAAATACTATTCAGGGTTTGGCAATAGAGTCTTTGTGCCCAGATCTTCTACACAACAGAGCAAAACATCGCAATCTTCAACAGAACATGTGGTTGCATAAGTAGTCTATTTACAACTGGCATTCATTAAAACATGCAGAAGGTGTTGCTCCAAAATCTGAAAACAGAAAGTGGATGTGTAAAGCAATGATAATATGTGTCGACAACAAATCTCCCTTATTTTCAAATACAATTATCGGTGTCTACTTGACCAACCATACCCCCCCCCCCCTCCCCAACGCCCAGGTCACTGAACTGTAAAAATAATTATGTTATTTCAACTTGACAGAAAGGGCTGAATGTTTTTTTTCAATTATAAAGTCAATTTAGGAATATAAATTGTGTTAAGAAAACAACAAATAATATAGAAAACCAAAATATACATTTCTTGAGGTTTAACGACACCTTTGGCAATCAAGATCACCCGGTGCAGGGCTTTCAAGGATAAAAGAAGCCGGAGAAACCGGATAGAACCACCGAGCCGCGGCTAGTAACTGGCAGTCTCCCTAATATATAAACCCCACTCAAGTTGTGTTAGCATAGCATGAAGACTCGCGCACCATCGACGTGCAGTACGCCTTAGTGCACATCGCCACAGTGCGTGCATTCACAGGGGCAACTGGGGTTAAGTGCCTTCCCCAAAGACACAACGCAGTTACCTCTGGCGGGGATGGAACTCTGGATCTTTCGGTTTGAAATCCCATGCTGTAACCATTGAGCTACCTTGCTCCCACTGAAGTACAAATGCACAACGGTTACTTAAAATCATCTCATGAGCAGCCGCCACAGCCACGTGGTTTTAAAGCTGGAAGAAGCTGCGGCCGTGTATTCAGTCTGCTGTTATCAAATCTATAGATGTGGATTGAAAGTCTGAAATATAGTAATAATGATAACATATACTTACATTATATACTTGGAACCTATTCCAGCAACTAAGGATATCTTTGGAAGATCTAAATTATCTTGTGTGGTTAGTCATCTCGCTACTTGGCAATATGGCACAATGTTCTAGGTTTTTATGTCATACGAAATAAATAACATCATTTCGCCATCGCCCTTTTCTTGGTTTTTCCAGCATTGAATCCAGTTGCAGGTAAAATTGTATCTATAGGACAAAACGTGTCCCTATTACAATGGTTTGGCTTAGAAAGTCAAGACATAAGTGTTTTGGAGATTTCCTCTACTATTCACTTTTCTAACAATTTTATAACACAGCGAAAGTTAACATTTTTTATTATACTCCTATTTAAATAAGCAAGTGAACAAATCTATCGGCCGGAATCACAGATTGTCACATCTTCAACGTGGACGACAAAGAACTTTTGAAGGGCTTATCTTCCCTCAACATACTGGACTCATTTCACATTTAACATCAAGATAAATGTCAAAGCTAGTCAATATTAAAATAATTGTTGTATCACAGCAAAAATTAAATTAACCTATTTACCGATAAACTTGTTCATATACACGAATGTACAAACAGTCGGTATGGTATTTGTAAACATAATAGTTATTGGAAATACTATTCAGGGTTTGCCAATAGAATCTTTGTGTACAGATCTTCTTCTACACAGCAGAGAAAACTTCGCAGTCTTCAACTGAACATGTAGTTGCATAAGTCGTCTATTTACAACTGACATTCATCAAAACATGCAGAAGGTTTTGCATCAAAATCTGAAAACAAAAGGTGGATGTGTAAAGCAATGATAATATGTGTCCACAACAAATCTCCCTTATTTTCAAATACAATTATTGGTGTCTACTTGACGAACCATACCCACAAAAAAAAAAAAAAAAAAAAAAAAAAAAATATATCAACACGGTTTGGCATGTACAAACAGTCGGTATGGTATTTGTAAACATAATAGCTATTGGAAATACTATTCAGGGTTTGGCAATAGAGTCTTTGTGCCCAGATCTTCTACACAACAGAGCAAAACATCGCAATCTTCAACAGAACATGTGGTTGCATAAGTAGTCTATTTACAACTGGCATTCATTAAAACATGCAGAAGGTGTTGCTCCAAAATCTGAAAACAGAAAGTGGATGTGTAAAGCAATGATAATATGTGTCGACAACAAATCTCCCTTATTTTCAAATACAATTATCGGTGTCTACTTGACCAACCATAACCCCCCACCCACCCCAACGCCCAGGTCACTGAACTGTAAAAATAATTATGTTATTTCAACTTGACAGAAAGGGCTGAATGTTTTTTTTCAATTATAAAGTCAATTTAGGAATATAAATTGTGTTAAGAAAACAACAAATAATACAGAAATACAAAATATACATTTCTTGAGGTTTAACGACACCTTTGGCAATCAAGATCACCCGGTGCAGGACTTTCAAGGATAAAAGAAGCCGGAGAAACCGGATAGAACCACCGAGCCGCGGCTAGTAACTGGCAGTCTCCCTAATATATAAACACCACTCAAGTTGTGTTAGCATAGCATGAAGACTCGCGCACCATCGACGTGCAGTACGCCTTAGTGCACATCGCCACAGTGCGTGCATTCACAGGGGCAACTGGGGTTAAGTGCCTTCCCCAAAGACACAACGCAGTTACCTCTGGCGGGGATGGAACTCTGGATCTTTCGGTTTGAAGTCCCATGCTGTAACCATTGAGCTACCTTGCTCCCACTGAAGTACAAATGCACAACGGTTACTTAAAATCATCTCATGAGCAGCCGCCACAGCCACGTGGTTTTAAAGCTGGAAGAAGCTGCGGCCGTGTATTCAGTCTGCTGTTATCAAATCTATAGATGTGGATTGAAAGTCTGAAATATAGTAATAATGATAACATATACTTACATTATATACTTGGAGCCTATTCCAGCAACTAAGGATATCTTTGG
The DNA here is from genome assembly GCA_031216915.1 of Pictodentalium vernedei. Classification (NCBI taxonomy): domain Eukaryota; kingdom Metazoa; phylum Mollusca; class Scaphopoda; order Dentaliida; family Dentaliidae; genus Pictodentalium; species Pictodentalium vernedei. Next base: position 506,724,714 of record CM062297.1, on the reverse strand, counting down.
AAGATCTAAATTATCTTGTGTGGTTAGTCATCTCGCTACTTGGCAATATGGCACAATGTTCTAGGTTTTTATGTCATACGAAATAAATAACATCATTTCGCCATCGCCCTTTTCTTGGTTTTTCCAGCATTGAATCCAGTTGCAGGTAAAATTGTATCTATAGGACAAAACGTGTCCCTATTACAATGGTTTGGCTTAGAAAGTCAAGACATAAGTGTTTTGGAGATTTCCTCTACTATTCACTTTTCTAACAATTTTATAACACAGCGAAAGTTAACATTTTTTATTATACTCCTATTTAAATAAGCAAGTGAACAAATCTATCGGCCGGAATCACAGATTGTCACATCTTCAACGTGGACGACAAAGAACTTTTGAAGGGCTTATCTTCCCTCAACATACTGGACTCATTTCACATTTAACATCAAGATAAATGTCAAAGCTAGTCAATATTAAAATAATTGTTGTATCACAGCAACAATTAAATTAACCTATTTACCGATAAACTTGTTCATATACACGAATGTACAAACAGTCGGTATGGTATTTGTTAGCATAATAGTTATTGGAAATACTATTCAGGGTTTGACAATAGAGTCTTTGTGAACAGATCTTCTTCTACACAACAGAGAAAACTTCGCAATCTTCAACAGAACATGTGGTTGCATATGTCGTCTATTTACAACTGACATTCATCAAAACATGCAGAAGGTTTTGCACCAAAATCTGAAAACAAAAAGAGGATGTGTAAAGCAATGATAATATGTGTCCACTACAAATCTCCCTTATTTTCAAATACAATTATTGGAGTCTACTTAACCAACCATACCCCCCCCCCCTCCCACCCCAACGCCCAGCTCACTGATATGTAAAAATAATAATTTTATTTCAACTTGACAGAAAGGGCTGAATGTTTTATTTCAATTATAAAGTCAATTTTGGAATATAAATTATGATAAGAAAACAACAAATAATATAGAAGTACAATTTATACATTTAATGATGTTTATCGACACTTTTGGCAATGAGAAGCCGGAGAACCCGGATAGAACTACCGAGCAGCGGCTAGTAACTGCCAGACTCTCTAACGTATAAACCCCACACAAGCAGTGTTTGCATTGTATGAAGACTCCTGCACCATCGATGTGCAATAAGCCTTAATGCATGTCGCCTCAGTGCGTGCATTCACATGGGCCAATGGGTTTAAGTGCCTTTCCCAAAGACACAACGCAGTTACCTCGGGCGGGGATGGAAGGGTTGACCTTTCGGTTTGAAGTCCAATGCTGTAACCATTGAGCTACCTTGCTCCCACTGAAGTACTAATGCACAATGGTTATTTAATATCATCTCATGAGCAACAGCCACAGCTACGTGGTTTTAAAGCTGGAAGCAGCTGCGGCCGGGTATTCAGTCTGCTGTTATCAAATCTATAGATTTGCATTGAAAGTCTGAAATACAGTAAAAATGATAACAAATACTTACATTTTATACATGGAGCCTATTCCAGCAACTAAGGATATCTTTGGAAGTTCTAAATTATCATGTGTGGTTAGTCATCTCGTTTCTTGGCAACATAGCACAATATTCTAGGTTTTCATGTCATTCGAAATAAATAACATCATTTCCCCATTGCTCTTATCCTGATTTGTCCACCACGGAATCCAGTTGCTGGTAAAATTGCATCTAGAGGACAAAACGTGTCCCTATTACAATGCCAAATTATAGACGAACATTCAGTAGTGAGAATATCACTCGGTTCAAAAATTCTTTATCAGTTTGTGACTTCTCTGAAGTCATAAATGAGGTTTGTCCAGACGCGGCATTCAATAGGTTCCTTGATATATTCTACGAAGCGTTTGAACAAGCATTTCCCAGAAAAGCTATGCCCATAAACAAAAAGTATATCAGACGTGAAACATGGATGACGCAGGGCTTATTGCAATCCGCTCAGACGAAACATAAATTGTACGTTAAAAAATTAAAATCTCCAAACACAAAAAAATACAAGGATTATTGTCATGAATTCAACCGCTTGAAACGAACCCGCAAAGCAGATTACCCTAACAAGATACTATTCGAAAACAAAGGCAATATTAAAAAAAACATGGGAAATTCTTCGGAAAGCTATATACAAGTCAAATAACAACAGACCACTTAACCCCTCCTTCTTAGATGGAAACACGGATTTAACTGATCCGAAAGGAATCGCCGACCGATTCAACAAATACTTCGCTGATATTGGGAAGTCTACAAGTAGTCAAGTGTCCACGACTCAACGTCGATACTCGGATTACCTGAGCGGCAACAGTAGAGACTCTTTCTTTATTAGCCCCACCAATAAACAGGGGATAGTCATTTGTGTTCACAAACTAAGAGGCAAATCAATCAAAGATAGTAATGACATGTCCACAAAACTATTGAAGGAAATAATTTTGGAGGTAGCAGATCCGTTGTCTCATATAATCAATCTGTCCTTCACTACAGGGAGAGTGCCGGACAAAATGAAAATGGCCAAAATTATACCCATTTTTAAATCAGGTGATCCACAACTATTTACTAATTACCGCCCTATAAGTATTCTCCCAACATTCTCGAAAATATTGGAAAAAGTAATGTACTCACGTCTATACACATTCTTAGAAGAACATGAAATCATACATAAGTAGCAATTTGGGTTCAGAAAGGGCCACTCCACTGTGCATCCTATTCTGCATCTCATAAACCAGGTTGTAGAAGCGAATGATAAACTTACGAAGGACTGCACACTTTCAGATTTTCTAGACTTTTCAAAAGCCTTTGATACCACCAATCATACAATCCTGCTTAAGAAACTTGAAAGTTATGGTATTAGAGGCTTAGCTAATTCCTGGTTCCAAGATTACTTAACAAGAAGATGCCAGTCTGTGTCTTTCAAGGACAACACATCTGATTCGTTGGAAGTCACGACTGGTATACCACAAGGTTCCATTTTAGGTCCTATCCTTTTCTTATTATACATTAACGACATCAGCCATTCAACCCTGCACAATATGCTGTCCTTTGCAGATGATACTACAGCGTTTGCGTCAAGTAACAATCTAGACAATTTGATAGACGAGACCAACATCGAACTAGGAAAAATCAGCGAATGGTGTTCCGCAAATGGATTATGTCTTAACGCAAATAAAACAAAATGCATCTTATTGCACCCTCAAAATGATTCTTACAACGCTGCTAGTAGAACAATATCCCTAAACAACACAGATATTCCATTTGTTGGAAACTAGAACGATGAAAAAACAGTCAAATTCCTAGGAATCCATATGGAGGAGAATCTAAAATTCAAACAACATACTTCAGTAATCTGTCTAAAAATGGCTAGGGCAATCTTTGCCCTTAATAGGGCAAAAAGAATTCTTCCTTTTAAAGCCCTAAAGACACTGTATTTTTCACTTATACATAGCCACCTATTGTATGGTATACTTGTATGGGGTCACGCACCATCAAGCAGAATTCTTACTCTGCAAAAAAAGGCTATTCGCATAATAACGAACAGAAAATATACTTCGCACACAGAACCTCTATTTAAAAAATGTGGCATACTAAAATTTGAAGACTTATATAAGTTACACGTCCTTTTGTTCATGTTCGATTGGTATCATGATAGATTACCAGTGTCTTTTGACGGTACTTTTGAAATTTACAGAAATCCTTCTGGAATGGAAAGCAGGCAAGCTGGGAATATACATACAAACAAACCGAGAACGCGTTTCTCGGCGGACCTACCGTTACATTCTTTTCCAAAGGTATGGAATGATTTGAACCCTGAAATACAGCAATATAGTAGGCCCTTATTCAAAAAGAAAATAATCGATACAATTTTAGTTTCATATTCTTCCATAATCATTTGTACCAATCCATTTTGTCCCGACTGTATATCAACTTAAAGAGATCTCACCAAAAATACTGCACTCTGAGGTCTGTTGGGTCCTCAAGCAGGATAACTGGGTTTGCTTTCTGTTCTCCTTTCTGGTGATTGGCCCGGATCGCCTGGGTTGGGCGAATATGAACCCCAAATGGGTTCATGTTTGCCCAACCCAGGTGATTTGGTTTAGTTCTTGACCCCGCCGATTTTAGAATGTACATTAAAGTAATAACTTATTTGTTTCCGGTCTGTGCATTGGGAACGTTCCACTCAATTTGAATCATGAAGACAAGAATAGAAGGGCAATGATGTCAAGAAAAAGAAAATTGTGTGGGATGGCAGGAAGACAGCCTCCCAGGCTATGCCATCTCCATGCAGTGTACACTCACTTTATAATTTGTTTTATTTGTCTCACATTGTATATCTGTATGCTGCAGAATAAAATTTGTCTAGAGGACAAAACGTGTCCCCATTACAATAGTTTGGCTTAGAAAGTCAAGACATAAGTGTTTTGGAAATTTCCTCCACTATTCACTTTTCTAACAATTTTATAACACAGCAAAAGTTAACCTTTTTATAATTACTCTTATTTGAATAAGCAAATGAACAAATCTATCTGCCGGAATCACAGATTGTCACATCATCAACATGGATGGCATAGAACTTTTGAAGGGCTAATCTTCTCTCTTCATACCTGACTCATTTCACATTTAACATCAAGATAAATGTCAAAGCTAGTCAATTTTAAAACAATTTTGTATCACAGCAAAAACTGAATGAACCTATTTACCGATAAACTTGTTCATATACACGAATGTACAAACAATCGGTATGGTATTTGTAAACATCATAGCCATTGGATATACTATTCAGGGTTTCGCAATAGAGTCTTTGTGCCCAGATCTTCTGCACACCAGAGGAAAACATTGCTATCTTCAACAGAACATGTGGTTGGATAAGTAGTCTATTTACAACTGGCATTCTCAAAACATGCAGAAGGTGTTGCACCACAATCTGAAAACAGAAAGTGGATGTGTAAAGCAATGATAATATGTGTCCACAACAAATTTTCCTTATTTTCAAATACAGTTATAGGAGTCTACTTGACAAAGCATATCCCCCCAAACCCCTGCTCACTGAACTGTAAAAATAATTATTTTATTTCAACTTGACAGAAAGGGTTGAATGATTTTTTTCAATTATAAAGTCAATTTTGGAATATAAATTATGTTAAGAATACAACAAATAATATAGAAGTACAAATTATACATTTAATGAGGTCTAACGACACTTTTGGCAATCAGGATCGCGTCGTGCAGGATTTTAAGGATAAAGGAAACCGAAGAACCCAGATAGAACCACCGAGCAGCGGCTAGTAACTGCCAGACTCCCTAACATATAAACCACACACAAGCAGTGTTAGCATTGCATGAAGCCTCGTGCACCATCGACGTGCAGTACGCATGAGTGCATATCGCCACAGTGCGTGCATTCACATGGGCAACTGGGGTTAAGTGCCTTTCCCAAATACCCAACGCAGTTACCTCTGGCGGGGATGGGGCACTGGATCTTTCGGTTTGAAGTCCAATGCTCTAACCATTGAGCCACCTTGCTCCCACTGAAGTACAAATGCACAACGGTTATTTAATATCATCTCATGAGCAACTCCCACAGCTACGTGGTTTCAAAGCTGGAAGCAGCTGCGGCCGTGTATTCTGTCTGCTGTTAGCAAATCTATAGATTTGCATTGAAAGATTAAATACAGTAAAAATGATAACAAATACTTTGATTATATACTTGCAGCCTACTCCTGGAACTAAAGATATCCTTGGAAGATCTAAATTATCTTGTATGGTTAGTCATCTCGTTTCTTGGCAATATGGCACAATATTCTAGGTTTCTATGTCAAACGAAATAAATAACATCATTTCCCCATTTCCCTTACCTTGGTTTCTCCACCACTGAATCCAGTTGCAGGTAAAATTGTATCTAGAGGACAAAACCTGTCCCTATAACAATGGTTTGGCTTAGAAAGTCAAGACATAAGTGTTTAAACCTTTTTATTATTACTCTTATTTAAATAAGCAAAGGAACAAATCAATCGGCTGGAATCACAGATTGTCACATCATCAACATGGTCGGCATAGAACTTTTGAAGGGCTAATCTTCTCTCTTCATACTGGACTCATTTCACATTTAACATCAAGATAAATGTCAAAGGTAGTCGATTGTAAACCAATTTTGTATCACAGCAACAAAATGAATTAACTTATTTACAGATAAACTTGTTCATATACACGAATGTATAAACAGTCGGTATGGTATTTGTAAACATCATAGCTATTGGAAATACTATTCAGGGTTTGGCAATAGAGTCTTTTTGCCCAGATCTTCTACACACCAGACGAAAACATCGCAGTCTTCAACAGAACATGTGGTTGCATACGTAGTCTATTTACAACTAGCATTCATCAAAACATGCAGAAGGTGTTGCACCAAAATCTGAAAACAGAAAGTGGATGTGTAAAGCAATGATAATATGTGTATACAACAAATCTCCCTTATTTTGAAATACAATTATTGGAGTCTACTTGACCAACCATACCACCCCCCCCCCCCGACCCCAACGCCCAGCTCACTGAACTGTAAAAATAATTATTTTATTTCAACTTGACAGAAAAGGCTGAATGTTTTTTTCAGTTATAAAGTCAATTTTGTAATATAAATTATGTTAAGAAGACAACAAATAACAAAGAAGTACAATTTATACATTCAATGAGGTTTAACGACACTTTTGGCAATGAGACTCACATCGTTCTGGAATTTCAGGGATAAAGGAAGCCGGAGACCCCGGATAGAACCACCGATGAGCTGCTAGTAACTGCCAGATTCCCTAACATATAAACCCCACACAAGCAGTGTTAGCATTGTATGAAGACTCCTGGACCATCGACGTGCAGTACGCCTTAGTGCATATCGCCACAGTGCGTGCATTCTTATGGGCCACTGGGGTTAAGTGCCTTTTCCAAAGACACAACGCAGTTACCTCGGGCGGGGATGGAGCACTGGATCTTTCGGTTTGAAGTTCAATACTGTAACCATTGAGCTACCTTGCTCCCACTGAAGCACAAATGCACAATGGATATTTAATATCATCTCATGAGCAACAGCCACAGCTACGTGGTTTTAAAGCTGGAAGCAGCTGCAGCCGGGTATTCAGTCTGCTGTTATGAAATCTATAGATTTGAATTGAAATTCGGAAATACAGTAAAAATGATAACAAATACTTACCTTTTATACATGGAGCCTATTCCAGCAACTAAGGATATCTTTGGAAGTTCTAAATTATCTTTTGTGGATAGTCATCTCGTTTCTTGGCAACATGGCACAATGTTCTATGTTTTCATGTCATACGAAATAAATAACATCATATCCCCATTGCTCTTATCCTGGTTTTTCCACCATTGAATCCAGTTGCAGGTAAAAATGCATCTAGAGGACAAAACGTGTCCCTATTACAATGGTTTGGCTTAGAATGTCAAAATATAAGTGTTTTGGAGTTTTCCTCCACGATTCACTTTTCTAACAATTTTATAACACAGCAAAAGCAAAACTTTTTATTATTACACTTATTTAGATAAGCAAATGAACAAATCTATCGGCCAGAATCACAGACTGCCACATCATCAATATAGACGACATAGAACTTTTGAAGGGCAAATCTTCTCTCCCCATACTGAACTCATTTCACATTTATCATCAAGATAAATGTCAAAGCTAGTCAATTTTAAAACACTTTTGTATCTCAGCAAAAAGTAAATTAACCTATTTACCGATAAACTTGATCATATACAAAAATGTACAAACTGTCGGTATGGTATTTGAAAACATAATAGTTATTGGAAATACTATTCATGGTTGCCAATTGAATCTTTGTATCCAGATCTTTTTCTACACAACAGTGGTAAACTTCGCAATCTTCAACAGAACATGTGGTTGCATAAGTAGTCTATTTACAACTGGCATTAATCAAAACATTCAGAAGGTGTTGCACCGAAATCTGAAAACAGAAATTGGATGTGTAAAGCAATGATATGTGTCCACAAGAAATCTCCCTTATTTTAAAATACAATTATAGGAGTCTACTTGACAAAGCATATCCCCCCAACCCCCTGCTCACTGAACTGTAAAAATAATAATTTTATTTCAACTTGACAGAAAGGTCTGAATGTTTTTTTTCAATTATAAAGTCAAATTTGGAACCAAATATCTTGGTTTTTCTACCATTGAATCCAGTTGCAGATACAATTGTATCTAGAGGACAAAAAGTGTCCCTATTACAATGGTTTTGGCTTAGAAAGTCAAGACATAAGTGTTTTGGAGATTTTCGCCACTATTCACTTTTCTAACAATTTTATAACACAGCAAAAGTTAACCTTTTTATTATTACTCTTATTTAAATAAGCAAATGAACAAATCTATCGGCCGGAATCACAAATTATCACATCTTCACCGTGGACGGCATAGAACTTTTGAAGGGCTAATCTTCTCTCTTCATACTCATTTCACATTTAACATCAAGACAAATGTCAAAGCTAGTCAATTTTAAAACAATTTTGTATCACAGCAAAAATTGAATTAACCTATTTACCGATAAACTTGTTCATATACACGAATGTACAAACAGTCGGTATGGTATTTATAAACATGATAGCTATTGGAAATACTATTCAGGGTTTGGCAATAGAGTATTTGTGCCCAGATCTTCGACACTCCAGAGGAAAACATCGCAATCGTCAACAGAACATGTGGTTGCATAAGTAGTCTATTTACAACTGGCATTCATCAAAACATGCAGATGGTGTTACACCAAAATCTGAAAACAGAAAGTGGATGTGTAAAGCAATGATAATATGTGTCCACAACAAATTTCCCTTATTTTCAAATACAATTATTGGAGTCTCCTTGACGAACCATTCCCCCCCCCCCCCCAACCCAACGCCCAGCTCACTGAACTGTAAAAATAATTATTTTATTTCAACTTGACAGAAAAGGTGGAATGTTTTTTTCAATTATAAAGTCAATTTTGTAATATAAATTATGTTAAGAAGACAACAAATAATAAAGAAGTACAATTTACACATTCAATGAGGTTTAACGACATTTAGGGCAATGAGACTCACATCGTGCAGGAATTTTAAGGATAAAGGAAGCCGGAGAACCAGGATAGAACCACCAAGGAGCTGATTGTAACTGCCAGACTCCCTAACATATAAACCGCACACAAGCAGTGTTAGCACTCTATGAACACTCGAGCACAATCGACGTGCTATACGCCTTAGGGCATATCGCCACAGTGCGTGCATTCACATGGGCCACTGGGGTTAAGTGCCTTTCGCAAAGACACAACGCAGTTACCTCAGGAGGGGATGGAAAAGTAGACCTTTCGGTTTGAGGTCCAATGCTCTAACCATTAAGCCACCTTTCTCCCACTGAATTACAAATGCACAACGGTTATTTTGTATCAACTCACGAGCAACAGCGACAGCTACGCCGTTTAAAAGCTGGAAGCAGTTGCGGCCGTGTATTCAGTCTGCTGTTATGAAAGCTATAGATTTGGATTGAAAGTCTGAAATACAGTAAAAATGATAACAAATACTTGCAATATATACAAGGAGCCTATTCCAGCAACAAAGGATATCTTTGGAAGTTCTAAATTATCTTGTATGGTTAGTCATCCCGTATCTTGTATGGTTAGTCATCTCGTTGCTTGGCAACATGGCACAATGTTCTAGGTTTTCTTGTCATACGAAATAAATATCATCATTTCCCCATTGCCCTTATCTTGGTTTTTCCACCATTGAACCCAGTTGCTGGTAAAATTGCATCTAGAGGACAAAACTTGTCCCTATTACAATGGTTTAGCTTAGAATGTCATGACATAAGTGTTTTGGAGATTTCCACCACGATTCACTTCTCTAACAATTTTATAACACAGCAAAAGTTAACTTTTTTATTATTACACTTATTTAAATAAGCAAATGAGCAAATCTATCGGACGGAATCACAGATTGTCACATCATCAAAATGGACGACATAGAATTTTTGAAGGGCTAATCTTCTCTCCTCATTCTGGACTAATTTCACATTTAACATCAAGATAAATGTCAAAGCTAGTCAATTTGAAAACAATTTTGTATCACAGCAAAAATTAAATTAACCTATTTACCGATAAACTTGTTCATATACACGAATGTACAAACAGTCGGTATGGTATTTGTAAACATAATAGTTATTGGAAATACTATTCAGGGTTTGGCAATAGAGTCTCTGTGTACAGATCTTCGACACAACTCAGGAAAACATCGCAATCTTCAACCGAACATGTGGTTGCACAAGTAGTCTATTTACAACTGTCATTCATTAAAACATGCAGAAGGTGTTGCTCCAAATTCTGAAACAGAAAGTGGATGTGTAAAGCACTGATATTATGTGTCCACAACAAATCTCCCTTATTTTCAAATACAATTATTGGGGTCTACTTGATCAACCATAGCCCCCCTCCCCCACCCCAACGGCCAGGTCACTAAACTGTAAAAATTATTATTTTATTTCAACTTGACAGAAAGGGCTGAATGTTTTTTTTAAATTATAAAGTCAATTTTGGAATATAAATTATGTTAAGAAAACAACAAATAATATAAAAGTACAAATTATATATTTAATGAGGTCTAACGACACCTTTGGCGATCAGGATCACCTCGTACAGGACTTTCAATGATAAAGAAAGCCGACTAACACGGATAGAACCACCGATCAGCGGCTAGTAACTGCCAGACTCCCTCACATATAAACCCCACACAAGCAGTGTTATCATTGCATGAAGCCTCGTGCACCATCGACGTGCAGTACGCATTAGTGCATATCACCAAAGTGCGTGCAATAAGATGGGAAACTGGGGTTAAGTGCCTTTCCCAAATACCCAACGCAGTTACCTCTGGCGGGGATGGAGCACTGGATCTTTCGGTTTGAAGTCCAATGCTCTAACCATTGAGCCACCTTGCTCCCATTGAAGTGCAAATGCACAACGGTTATTTAATATCATCTCATGAGCAACAGCCACAGCTACGTGGTTTTAAAGCTGGAGGCAGCTGCGGCCGTGTATTCTCTCTGCTGTTATCAAATCTATAGAGTTGGATTGAAAGAGTAAAATACAGTAAAAATGATAACAAGTACTTTGGTTATATACTTGGAGCCTTCTCCAGGAACTAAGGATATCTTTGGAAGATCTAAATTATCTTGTATGGTTAGTCATCTCGTTTCCTGGCTATATGGCACAATATTCTAGGTTTCTATGTCATACGAAATAAGTAACATTTTCCCATTGCCCTTATCTTAGTTTTTCCACCATTGAATCCAGTTGCAGGTAAAATTGTATCTAGAGGACAAAACGTGTCCCTATTACAATGGTTTGGCTTAGAAAGTCAAGACATAAGTATTTTGGAAATTTCCTCCACTATTCACTTTCCTAACAATTTTATAACACAGCAAAAGTTAACCATTTTATTATTAATCGTATTTAAATAAGCAAATGAACAAATCTATCTGCCGGAATCACAGATTGTCACATCATCAACATGGTAGGCATAGAACTTTTGAAGGGCTAATCTTCTCTCTTCATACTGGACTCATTTCACATTTAACATCAAGATAAATGTCAAAGCTAGTCAATTTTAAAAAAATTTTGTATCACAGCAAAAATTGAATTAACCTATTTTCCGATAAACTTGTTCATATACACGAATGTACAAACAGTCGGTATGGTATTTGTAAAATCATAGCTATTGGAAATACTATTCTCGGTTTGGCAATAGAGTCTTTGTGCCCAGATCTTCTACACACCAGAGCAAAACATCGCAATCTTCAACAGAACATGTGGTTGCATAAGTAGTCTATTTACAACTGGCATTCATCAAAACATGCAGAAGGTGTTGCACCAAAATCTGAAAACAGAAAGTGTATGTGTAAAGCAATGATAATATGTCCACAACAAATCTCCCTTATTTTCAAAAACAATTATTGGAGTCTACTTGACCAACCATACCCCCCTCCACCCCAACGCCCAGCTCACTGAACTGTAAAAATAATTATTTAATTTCAACTTCACAGAAAAGGCTGAATGTTTTTTTCAATTATAAAGTTAATTTTGTAATATAAATTATGTTAAGAAGACAACAAATAATAAAAAAGTACAATTTATACATTCAATGAGGTTTGAGGACACTTTTCGCAATGAGACTCACATCGTGCAGGAATTTTAAGGATAAAAGAAGCCGGAGAACCGGATAGAACCACCGAGGAACTGCTAGTAACTGCCAGACTCCCTAACATATAAACCACACACAAGAAGTGTTAGCACTGTATGAACACTCGCGCACATTCGTCGTGCAGTACGCCTTAGTGCATATCGGCACAGTGCGTGCATTCACATGGGCCACTGGGGTTAAGTGCCTTTCGCAAAGACACAACGCAGTTACCTCAGGCGGAGATGGAAAAGTGGACCTTTCGGTTTGAGGTCCAATGCTGTAACCATTAAGCCACCTTTATCCCACTGAAGTGCAAATGCACAACAGTTATTTAGCATCACCTCATGAGCAACAGTCACAACTACGCGGTTTTAAAGCTGGAAGCAGCTGCGGCCGTGTATTCAGTCTGTTGTTATGAAATCTATAGATGTGGATTGAAAGTCTGAAATACAGTAAAATTTGATAACAAATACTTACATTTTATACATGGAGCCTATTCCAGCAACTAAGGATGTCTTTGGAAGTTCTAAATTATCTTGTATGGTTAGTCATCTCGTATCTTGTATGGTTAGTCATCTCGTTTCTTGGCGACATGGCACAATGTTCTTGGATTTCATGTCATACGAAATAAATATCATCATTTCCCCATTGCCCTTATGTTGGATTTTCCACCATTGAATCCAGTTGCAGGTAAAATTGCATCTAGAGAACAAAACGTTTCCCTATTACAATGGTTTGGCTTAGAATGTCATGACATAAGTGTTTTGGAGATTTCCTACACGATTCACTTTTCTAACAATTTTATAACACAGCAAAAGTTAACCTTTTTGTTATTATTCTTATTTAAATAAGCAAATGAACAAATCTACCGACCGGAATCCAGATTGTCACATCATCAACTTGGACGGCATAGAACTTTTGAAGGGCGAATCTTCTTTCTTCATACTGGACTCATTTCACATTTAACATCAAGATAAATGTCAAAGCAAGTCAATTTAAAACAATTTTGTATCACAGCAAAAATTGAATTAACCTATTTCCCGATAAACTTTTTCATATACACGAATGTACAAACAGTCGGTATGGTATTTGTAAACATCATAGCTATTGGAAATACTATTCAGGGTTTGGCAATCGAGTCTTTGTGCCCAGATCTTCTACACACCAGAGGAAAACATCGCAATCTTCAACAGATCATGTGGTTGTATATGTAGTCTATTTACAACTGGCATTCATCAAAACATGCAGAAGGTGTTGCACCAAAATCTGTAAACAGAAAGTGGATGTGTAAAGCAATGATAATATGTGTCCACAACAAATCTCCCTTATTTTCAAATACTATTATTGGAGTCTACTTGACCAACCATACCACCCCCCCCCCCCCCCACCCCAACGCCCAGCTCACTGAACTGTAAAAATAATTATTTTATTTCAACTTGACAGAAAAGGTTGAATGTTTTTTTTAATTATAAAGTCAATTTTGTAATATAAATTATGTTAAGAAGACAACAAATAATAAAGAAGTACAATTTATACATTCAATGAGGTTTAACGACACTTTTCGCAATGAGACTCACATCGTGCAGGAATTTTAAGGATAAAGGAAGCCGGAGGACCCGGATGGAACCACCGAGGAGCTCCTAGTAACTGCCAGACTCCCTAACATATAAACCCCACACAAGCAGTGTTAGCACTGTATGAACACTCGGGCACCATCGACGTAAAATACGCCTTAGTGCATATCGCCACAGTGCGTGCATTCAAATGGGCCACTGGTGTTAAGTGCCTTTCGCAAAGACACAACGCAGTTACCTCAGGCGAGGAAGGAAAAGTGGACCTTTGGGTTTGAGGTCCAATGCTGTAACCATTAAGCCACCTATCTCCCACTGAAGTGCAAATGCACAACGGTTGTTTAGCATCATCTAATGAGCAACAGCCACAGCTACGCGGCTTTAAAGCCGGAAGCAGCTGCGGCCGTGTATTCAGTCTGCTGTTAAGAAATCTATAGATTTGGACTGAAAGTCTGAAATACAGGAAAAATGATAACAAATACTTACATTATATACATGGAGCCTATTCCAGCAACTAAGGATATCTTTGGAAGTTCTAAATTATCTTGTATGGTTACTCATCTCGTATATTGTATGGTTAGTCATCTCGTTTCTTGGCAACATTGCACAACGTTCTAGGTTTTCATATATACGAAATAAATATCATCATTTCCCCATTGCCGTTATCTTGGTTTCCCCACCATTGAATCCAGTTGCAGGTAAAATTGCATCTAGAAGACAAAACGTGCCCCTATTACAATGGTTTGGCTTAGAAAGTCATGGCATAAGTGTTTTGGAGATTTCCTCCTCGCTTCACTTTTCTAACAATTTTATAACACAGCAAAGGTTAACTTTTTTATTATTACACTTATTTAAATAAGCAAATGAGCAAATCTATCGGCCGGAATCACAGACTGTCACATCATCAACATAGACGCCATGGAATTCTTGAAGGGCTAATCTTCTCTCCTCATACTGGACTCATTTCACATTTAACATCAAGATAAATGTCAAAGCTAGTCAATTTTAAAACAATTTTGTATCTCAGCAAAAATTAAATTAACCTATTTATCGATAAACTTGTTCATATACACGAATGTACAAACAGTCGGTATGGTATTTGTAAACATAATAGTTATTGGAAATACTATTGATGGTTGGCAATAGAATCTTTGTATCCAGATCTTCTTCTACACAACAGTGGTAAACTTCGCAATCTTCAACAGAACATGTGGTTGCATAAGAAGTCTATTTACAACTTGCATTCATCAAAACATGCAGAAGGTGTTGCACCGAAATCTGAATAAAGAAATTGGATGTGTAAAGCAATGATATGTGTCCACAACGAATCCCCCTTATTTTCAAATACAATTATAGGAGTCAACTTGACATAGCATATCCCCCCCCCCCCCAACCCCTGCTCACTGAACTGTAAAAATAATTATTTTATTTCAACTTGACAGAAAGGGTTGAATGCTTTTTTTCAATTATAAAGTCAATTTTGGAATATAAATTATGTTAAGAAAACAACAAATAATATAGAAGTACAAATTATACATTTAATCAGGTCTAACGACACCTTTGGCAATCAGGATCTCCTCTTGCAGGACTTTTAAGGATAAAGGAAGCCGAAGAACCGGGATAGAACCACCGAGCAGCGGCTAGTAACTGCCAGACTCCCAAACATATAAACCCCACACAAGCAGTGTTTGCATTGCATGAAGCCTCGTGCACCATCGACGGGCAGTACGCATTAGTGCATATCGCCACAGTGCGAGCATTCACATGGGCCACTGGGGTTAAGTGCCTTTCGCAAAGACACAACGCAGTTACCTCAGGCGGGGATGGAAAAGTGGACGTTTCCGTTTGAGGTCCAATGCTGTAACCATTAAGCCACCTTTCTCCCACTAAAGTACAAATGCACAACGGTTATTTAGTATCATCTCATCAGCAACACCCACAGCTACGCGGTTTTAAATCTGGAAGCAGCTACGGCCGTGTATTCAGTCTGCTGTTATGAAATCTCAAGATTGGGATTGAAAGTCTGAAATACAGTTAAAATAATAACAAATACTTACACTATATACTGGAGCCTATTCCAGCAACTTAGGATATCTTTGGAAGTTCTAAATTATCTTGTATGGTTAGTCATCTGGTTTCTTGGCAATATGGCACACTATTCGAGGTTTCTATGTCATACGAAATAAATAACATCATTTCCCCATTGCCCTTATCTTGGTTTTTCCACCATTGAATCCAGTTGCAGGTAAAATTGTATCTAGAGGACAAAACCTGTTCCTATTACAATGGTTTGGCTTAGAAAGCCAAGACATAAGTGTTTTGGAAATTTCCTCCACTATTCACTTTTCTAACAATTTTATAACACAGCAAAAGTTAACCTTTTTATAGCTACTCTCATTTAAATAAGCAAATGAACAAATCTATCGGCCGGAATCACAGATTGTCGCATCAACAACATGGACGGCATAGAACTTTTGAAGGGCTAATCTTCTCTCTTCTTACTGGACTCATTTCACATTTAACATCAAGATAAATGTCAAAGCTAGTCAATTTTAAAACAATTTTGTACCACAGCAAAAATTGAATTAAGCTATTTTCCGATAAACTTGTTCATATACACGAAGGTACAAACTGTCGGTATGGTATTTGTAAACATCATAGCTATTGGAAATACTATTCACGGTTTGGAAATAGAGTCTTTGTGCCCAGATCTTCTACACACCAGAGGAAAACATCGCAATCTTCAACAGAACATGTGGTTGCATAAGTGGTCTATTTACAACTGGCATTCATCAAAACATGCAAAAGGAGTTGCACCAAAATCTGAAAACAGAAAGTGGATGCGTAAAGCAATGATAATATGTGTCCTCGACAAATCTCCCTTATTTTCAAATACAATTATTGGAGTCTAATTGACCAACCATACTCCCACCCCCCAACCCCAACGCCCAGCTGACTGAACGGTAAAAATAATTATTTTATTTCGACTTGACAGAAAGGGCTGAATGATTTTCTCAATTATAAAGTTAATTTAGTAATATAAATTATGTTTAGAAGACAACAAATAATAAAGAGGTACAATTTATACATTCAATGAGCTTTAACGACACTTTTGGCAACGAGACTCACATAGTGCAGGAATTTTAAGGATAAAGGAAGCCGGAGAACCCGGATAAAACCACCGAGGAGCTGCTAGTAATTGCCAGACTCCCTAAGATATAAACCCCACACACGCAGTGTTAGCACTCTATGAACACTCGGGCACCATCGACGTGCAGTACGCCTTAGTGCATATCGCCACAGTGTGTGCATTCACATGGGCACTGAGGTTAAGTGCCTTTCGCAAAGACACAAGGCAGTTACCTCAGGCGGGGATGGAAAAGTGGACCTTTCGGTCTGAGGTCCAATGATGTAACCATTAAGCCACCTTTCTCCCACTGAAGTACAAATGCACAACGGTTATTTAGTATCATCTCATGAGCAACAGCCACAGCTGCGCGGTTTTAAAGCTGGAATCAGCTGCGGCCGTGTATTCAGTAGGCTGTTCTGAAATCTATGGATTTGGATTGAAAGTCTGAAATACAGTAAAAATGATAACAAATACTTACATTATATACATGGAGCCTGTTCCAGCAACTAAGGATATCTTTAGAAGTTCTAAGTTATCTTGTGTGGTTAGTCTTCTCGTATCTTGTATGGTTAGTCATCTCTATTCTTGGCGACAAGGCACAATGTTCTAGGTTCTCATGTCATACGAAATAAATATCATCATTTCCCCATTGCCCTTATCTTGGTTTTTCCAGCATTGAATCCAGTTGCAGGTAAAATTGCATCTAGAGGACAAAACGTGCCCCTATTACAATGGTTTGGCTTAGAATGTCATGACATAAGTGTTTTGGAGATTTCCTCCACGATTCACTTTTCTAACAATTTATAACACTGCAAAAGTTAACTTTTTTATTATTACACTTATTTAAATAAGCAAATGAACAAATCTATCGGCCGGAATCACAGATTGTCACATCATCAACATGGACGATATAGAACTTTTGAAGGGCTAAACTTCTCTCCTCATTCTGGACTCATTTCACATTTAACATCAAGATAAATGTCAAAGCTAGTCAATTTTAAATCAATTTCGTATCACAGCAAAAATTAAATTAACCTATTTACCGATAGACTTGTTCATATACGCGAACGTACAAACAGTCGGTATGGTATTTGTAAACATAATAGTTATTGGAAATACTATTCAGGGTTTGGCAATAGAGTCTTTGTGCCCAGATCTTCTACACAACAGAGGAAAACATCGCAATCTTCAACAGAACATGTGGTTGCATAAGTAGTCTATTTACAACTGGCATTCATTAAAACACGCAGAAGGTGTTGCTCCAAAATCTGAAAATAGAAAGTGGATGTGTAAAGCAATGATAATATGTCCCCACAACAAATCTCCCTTATTTTGAAATACAATTATTGGTGTCTACTTGACCAACCAAACCCCCCACCCACCCACCCACCCACCCACCCACCCACCCCACCGCCCAGATCACTGAATTGTAAAAATAATTAGTTTATTTCAACTTGACCGAAAGGGCTGAATGTTTTTTTTCAATTATAAAGTCAACTTAGGAATATAAATTTTGTTAAGAAAACAACAAATAATATAGAAATACAAAATATACATTTATTGAGGTTTAACGACACCTTTGGCAATCAAGATCACCCGGTGCAGGACTTTTAAGGATAAAGGAAGCGGGAGAAACCGGATAGAACCACCGAGCCGCGCCTAGTAACTGCCAGCCTCCCTAATATATAAACCCCACACAAGTTGTGCACATCGTCACAGTGTGTGCATTCAAAGGGGCAACTGAAGTTAAGTGCCTTCCACAAGGAAACAACGCAGTTACCTCTGGCGGTGATGGAACTCTAGATCTTTCGGTTTGAAGTCCAATGCTGTAACCAATGAGCCACCTTGTTTCCACTGAATACAAATGCACAACGGTTATTTAACATCATCTCATGAGCAACAGCCACAGCTACGTGGTTTTAAAGCTGGAAGAAGCTGCGACCGTGTATTCAGTCTGCTGTTATCAAATCTATAGATGGGGATTGAAAGTCTGAAATACAGTAATAATGATAACAAATATTTACATTATATACTTGAAGGCTATTCCAGCAACTAAGGATATCTTTGGAAGATCTAAATTATCTTGTGTGGTTAGTCATCTCGTTACTTGGCAATATGGCACAATGTTCGAGGTTTTCATGTCATACGAAATAAATAACATCATTTCGCCATTGCTCTTATCTTGGTTTTTCCAACATTGAAGCCAGTTGCAGGTAAAATTGTATATAGAGGACAATACGTGTCCCTATTACAATGGTTAGGCTTAGAAAGTCAAGACATAAGTGTTTTGGAGATTTCCTCCACTATTCACTTTTCTAACATTTTATAACGCAGCAAAAGTTAACCTTTTTATTATTACTCTTATTTATTTAAGCAAATGAACAAATCTATCGGCCGGAATCACAGATTGTCACATCTACAACGTGGACGAGAAAGAACTTTTGAAGGGCTTATCTTCCCACAACATACTGGACTCATTTCACATTTAACATCAAGATAAATGTCAAAGCTAGTCAAATTTAAAATAATTTTGTATCACAGCAGAAATTAAGTTAATCTATTTACCGATAAACTTGTCCATATACACGAATGTACAAACAGTCGGTATGGTATTTGTAAACATAATAGTTATTGGAAATATTATTCAGGGTTTGACAATAGAGTCTTTGTGTACAGATCTTCTTCTACACAACAGAGAAAACGTCGCAATCTTCAACAGAACATGTGGTTGCATAAGTCGTCTATTTACAACTGACATTCATCAAAACATGCCGAAGGTTTTGCAACAACATCTGAAAACAAAAAGTTGATGTGTAAAGCAATGATAATATGTGTCCACAACAAATCTCCCTTAATTTCAAATACAATTATTGGAGGCTACTTTACCAACCATACCCCCCACCCCCACCCCAACGCCCAGCTCACTGATGTGTAAAAATAATTATTTTATTTCAACTTGACAGAAAGGGCTGAATGTTTTCTTTCAATTATAAATTCAATTTTGGAATATAAATTATGTTATGCAACAGCCACAGCTACGTGGTTTTAAAGCTGGAAGAAGCTGCGGCCGGGTATTCAGTCTGCTGTTATCAAATCTATAGATTGGGATTGAAAGTCTGAAATACAGTAAAAATGATAACAAATACTTACCTGATATACATGGAGCCTATTCCAGCAACTAAGGATATCTTTGGAAGTTCTAAATTATCTTGCGTGGTTAGTCATCTAGTTTCTTGACAACATGGCACAATGTTCTAGCTTTTCATGTCATACGAAATAAATAACATCATTTCCCCATTGCTCTTAACCTGGTTTTTCCCCCATTGAATCCAGTTGCTGGCAAAATTGCATCTAGAGGACAAAACGTGTCCATATTACAACGGTTTGGCTTAGAATGTCAAAATATAAGTGTTTTGGAGATTTCCACCACGATTCACTTTTCTAACAATTTTATAACACAGCAAAGGTTAACCTTTTTATTATTACACTTATTTAGATAAGCAAATGAACAAATCTATCGGCCGGAATCACAGACTGTCACATCATCAACATACACGACATAGAACTTTTGAAGGACTAATCTTCTCTCCTCATACTGGACTCATTTCACATTTAACATCAAGATAAATGTCAAAGCTAGTCAATTTTAAAACAATTTTGTATCTCAGCAAAAATTAAATTAACCTATTTACCGATAAACTTGTTCATACAGACGAATGTACAAACAGTCGGTATGGTATTTGTAAACATAATAGTTATTGGAAATACTATCCATGGTTGGCAATAGAATCTTTGTATCCAGATCTTCTTCTACACAACAGTGGTAAACTTCGCAATCTTCAACAGAACATGTGGTTGCATAAGTAGTCTATTTACAACTGGCTTTCATCAAAACATGCAGAAGGTTTTGCACCAAAATCTGAAAGCAAAACGTGGATGTTTAAAGCAATGATAATATGTGTGCACAACAAATCTCCCTTATCACATACAATTATTGGAGTCCACTTTACCAACCATACCCTCCCCTCCCACCCCAACCCCCAGCTCAGTGATATGTAAAAATAATTATTTTGTTTCAACTTGACAGAAAAGGCTGAATGTTTTCTTTTAATTATTAAGTCAATTTTGAAATAAAAATTATGTTAAGAAGACAACAAATAATATAGAAGTACAATGTATCCATACAATGAGGTTTAACGACACTTTTGGCAATGAAGATCACATCGTGTAGGTCTTTTTAGGACAAAGGAAACCGGAGAACCCGGTTACAACCACCGAGCAGCGGCTAGTAACTGCCAGACTCTCTAACATATAAACCCCACACAAGCAGTGTTCGCATTGTATGAAGCCTCTTGCACCATCGACGTGCAGTACGCCTTAATGCATATCGCCACAGTGCGTGCAATCACATGGTCCACTGGGGTTCAGTGCCTTTCCCAAAGACATAACGCAGTTACCTCGGGCGGGGATGGAATAGTTGACCTCTCGGTTTGAAGTCCAATGCTGTAACCATTGAGCTACCTTGCTCCCACTGAAGTACAAATGCAAAATGGTTATTTATTATCATCTCATGAGCAACAGCTACAGCTACGTGGTTTTAAAGCTGGAAGCAGCTGCGGCCGGGTATTCAGTCAGCTATTATCAAATCTATAGATTTGGATTGAAAGTCTGAAATACAGTAAAAATGATAACAAATACTTACATTTTATACATGGAACCTATTCCAGCAACTAAGGATATCTTTGGAAGTTCTAAATTTTCTTGTGTGGTTAGTCATCTCGTGTCTGGGCAACATGGCACAATGTTCTAGGTTTTCATATCATACGAAATAAATAACATCATTTCCCCATTGCTCTTATCCTGGTTTTTCAATCATTGAATCCAGTTGCTGGTAAAATTGCATTTAGAGGACAAAATGTGTCCCAATTACAATGTTTGGCTTAGAATGTCAAAATATAAGTGTTTTGGAGATTTCATCCACGATTCACTTTTCTAACAATTTTATAACACAGCAAAAGTTAAACTTTTTATTATTACACTTATTTAGATAAGCAAATGAACAAATCTATCGGCCGGAATCACAGACTGTCACATCATCAACATAGACGACATAGAACTTTTGAAGGGCTAATCTTCTCTCCTCATACTGGACTCATTTCACATTTAACATCAAGATAAATGTCAAAGCTAGTCAATTTTAAAACAATTTTGTATCTCACCTAAAATTAAATTAACCTATTTACCGATAAACTTGTTCATATACACGAATGTACAAACAGTCGGTATGGTATTTGTAAACATAATAGTTATTGGAAATAATATTCATGGCTGGCAATAGAATCTTTGTATCCAGATCTTCTTCTACTCAACAGTGGTAAACTTCGCAATCTTCAACAGAACATGTGGTTGCATAAGTAGTCTATTTCCAACTGGCATTCATCAAAACATACAGAAGGTGTTGCACCGAAATCTGAAAACAGAAATTGGATGTGTAAAGAAATGATATGTGTCCACAAGAAATCTCCCTTATTTACAAATACAATTATAGGAGTCTACTTGTCAGAGTATATCCCCCAACCCCCTGATCACTGAACTGTAAAAATAATTATTTTTTTGCAACTTGACAGAAAGGGTTGAATGGGTTTTTTTTCAATTATAAAGTCAATTTTGGAATATAAGTTATGTTAAGAAAACAACAAATAATATAGAAGTACAAATTATACTTTTAATGATGTCTAACGACACCTTTGGCAATCAGGATCACCTCGTGCAGGAGTTTTAAGGATAAAGGAAGAACCCGGATAGAACCACCGAGCAGGTGCTAGTAACTGCCAGACTCCCTAACACATAAAACACACACAAACAGTGTTAGCATTGCATGAAGCCTCGTGCACCATCGACGTGCAGTACGCATTAGTGCATATCGCCACAGTGCGTACATTCACATGGGCAACTGAGGTTAAGTGCCTTTCCCAAATACCCAACGCAGTTACCTCTGGCGAGGATGGAGCACTGGATCTTTCGGTTTGAAGTCGAATGCTCTAACCATTGAGCCACCTTGCTCCCACTGAAGTACAAATGCACAGCGGTTATTTAATATCATCTCATGAGCAACAGCCACAGCTACGTGGTTTTAAAGCTAAAAGCAGCTGCGGATGTGTATTGTGTCTGCTGTTATCAAATCTAAAGATTTGGATTGAAAGACTAAAATACAGAAAAAATGATAACAAATACTTTGTGTATATACTTAGAGCCTAGTCAAGGAACTAAGGATATCTTTGGAAGACCTAAATTATCTGGTATGGTTAGTCATCTGGTTTCTTTGCAATATGGCACAATATTCTAGGTTCCTATGTCAGACGAAATAAATAACATCATTTCCCCATTGCCCTTATCTTGGTTTTTCCACCATTGAATCCAGTTGCAGGTAAAATTATATCAAGAGGACAAAACCTGCCCCTATTATAATGGTTTGGCTTAGAAAGTCAAGACATAAGTGTTTTGGAAATTTCCTCCACTATTCACTTTTCTAACAGTTTTATAACACAGCAAAAGTTAACCTTTTTATTATTACACTTATTTAAATAAGAAAATGAACAAATCTATCCGCCGGAATCACAGATTGTCACATCATCAACATGGACGGCATAGAACTTTTGAAGGGCTAATCTTCTATCTTCATACTGGACTCATTTCACATTTAACATCAAGATAAATGTCAAAGCTAGTCAATTTTAAAACAATTTTGTATCACAGCGAAAATTAAATTAACCTATTTACCGATAAACTTGTTCATATATACGAATGTACAAACAGTCGATATGGTATTGGTAAACATCATAGCTATTGGAAATACTATTCAGGGTTTGGCAATAGAGCCTTTGTGCCCAGATCTTCTACACACCAGAGGAAAACATCGCAATCTTCAACAGAACATGTGGTTGCATAAGTTGCCTATTTACAACTGGCATTCATCAAAACATGCAGAAGATGTTTATCAAAATCTGAAAACAGAAAGTGGATGTGTAAAGCAATGATAATATGTGTCCACAACAAATCTCCCTTATTTTGAAATACAATTATTGGAGTCTACTTGACCAACCACAACCCCCACCCCAACGCCCAGCTCACTGAACTGTAAAAATAATTATTTTATTTCAACTTGACAGAAAAGGCTGAATGTTTTTTTTCAATTATAAAGTCAATTTTGTCATATAAATTATGTTAAGAAGACAACAAATAATAAAGAAGTACAATGTATACATTCAGAGAGGTTGAACGACACTTTTGGCCATGAGACTCACATCGTGCAGGAATGTTTAGGATAAAGGTACCCGGAGAACCCGGAGAGAACCACCGAGGAGCTGCTAGTAACTGCCAGACTCCCTAACATATAAACCCCACACAAGCAGTGTTAGCACTGTACGAATACTCGCGCACCAACGACGTGCAGGACGCCTTAGTGCATATCGCCACAGTGCGTGCATTCACATGGGCCACTGGGGTTAATTGCCTTTCGCAAAGACACAACGCAGTTACCTCAGGCGGAGATGGAAAAGTGGACCTTTCGGTTTGAGGTCCAATGTGGTAACCATTAAGCCACCTTCTCCCACTGAAGTACAAATGCACAACAGTTATTTAGTATCATCTCATGAGCAACAGCCACAGCTACGCTGTTTTAAAGCGGGAAACAGCTACGGCCGTGTATTCAGTCTGCTGTTATGAAATCTATAGATTGGGAATGAAAGTCTGAAATACAGTAAAAATGATAACAAATACTTACATTATATACATGGAGCCTATTCCAGCAACTAAGGATATCTTTGAAAGTTCTAAATTATCTTGTATGGTTAGTCATCTCGTATCTTGTATGGTTAGTCACCTCGTTTCTTGGCAACATGGCACAATCTTCTAGGTTTTCATGTCATACGAAATAAATATCATCATTTCCCCATTGCCCTTATCTTTTTTTTTCCACCATTGAATCCAGTTGCAGGTAAAATTGCATCTAGAGGACAAAACGTGTCCCTATTACAATGGGTTTGCTTAGAATGTCATGACATAAGTGTTTTGGAAGTTTCCTCCACGATTCACTTTTTTAACAATTTTATATCACAGCAAAAGTTAACTTTTTTATTATTAAACTTATTTAAATAAGCAAATGAACAAATCTATCGGCCTGAAACACAGATTGTCACATCATCAACATGGGCGACATAGAACTTTTGAAGGACTAATCTTCTCTCCTCATTCTGGACTCATTTCACATTTAACATCAAGATAAATGTCAAAGCTAGTCAATTTTAAAACAATTTTCTATCACAGCAAAAATTAAATTAACCTATTTACCGATAAACTTGTTTATATACACGAATGTACAAACAGTCGCTATGGTATTTGTAAACATAATAGTTATTGGAAATACTATTCAGGGTTTAGCAATAGCGTCTTTGTGTCCAGATCTTCTACACAACAGAGGAAAACATCGCAATCTTCAACAGAACATGTGGTTGCATAAGTAGTCTATTTACAACTGGCATTCATTAAAACATGCAGAAGGTGTTGCTCCAAAATCTGAAAACAGAAAGTAGATGTGTAAAGCAATGATAATATGTGTCCACAACAAATCTTCCTTATTTTCAAATACAATTATTGGTGTCTAATTGACCAACCATACCCCCCCCCCCCCCACCCCAACTCCCAGGTCACTGAACTGTAAAAATAATTATTTTATTTCAACTTGACAGAAAGGGCTGAATGTTTTTTTTCAATTATAAAGTCAATTTAGGAATAAAAATTTTGTTAAGAAAACAACAAATGATATAGAAATACAAAAGATATATTTATTGAGGTTTATCGACACCTTTGGCAATGAAGATCACCCGGTGCAGGACTTTTAAGGATAAAAGAACCGGAGAAACCGGATAGAACCACCGAGCAGCGGCTAGTAACTGCCAGCCTCCCTAATATGTAAACCCCACCCAAGTTGTGTTAGCATAGCATGAAGACTCGCGCACCATCGACGTGCAGTACGCCTTAGTGCACATCGCCATAGTGCGTGCATTCACAGGGGCAACTGGGGTTAAGTGCCTTCCCCAAAGACACAACGCAGTTACCTCTGGCGGGGATGGAACTCTGGATCTCCCGGTTTGAAGTCCAATGCTGTAACCATTGAGCCACCTTGCTCCCACTGAAGTACAAATGCACAACGGTTATTTAACATCATCTCATAAGCAATAGTCACAGCTACGTGGTTTTATAGCTGGAAGAAGCTGCGGCCGTGTATTCAGTCTGCTATTATCAAATCTATAGATGTGGATTGAAAGTCTGAAATACAGTAATAATGATAACAAATACTTACATTATATACTTAGAGCCTATTCCAGCAACTAAGGATATCTTTGGAAGATCTAATTTATCTTGTGTGGTTAGTCATCTCGTTACTTGGCAATATGGCGCAATGTTCTAGGTTTTTATGTCATACGAAATAAATAACATCATGTCGCCATTGCCCTTATCTTGGTTTTTCCACCATTGAATCCAGTTGCAGGTAAAATTGTATCTACAGCACAAAACGTGTCCCTATTGCAATGGTTTGGCTTAAAACGACAAGACATAAATGTTTTGGAGATTTCCTCCACTATTCACTTTTTTAACAATTTTATAACACAGCAAAGTTAACCTTTTTATTATTACTCTTATTTAAATAAGCAAATGAACAAATCTATCGGCCGGAATCACAGATTGTCACATCATCAACATGGACGACAAAGAACTTTTGAAGGGCTAATCTTCTATCTTCATACTGGACTCATTTCACATTTAACATCAAGATAAATGTCAAAGCTAGTCAAATTTAAAACAATTTTGTATCACAGTAAAAATTAAATTAATTTAATTACCGATAAACTTGTTCATATACACGAATGTACAAACAGTCGGTATGGTATTTGTAAACATAATAGTTATTGGAAATACTATTCAGGGTTTGACAATAGAGTCTTTGTGTGCAGATCTTCTTCTACACAACAGAGAAAACTTCGCAATCTTCAACAGAACACGTGGTTGCATAAGTCGTCTATTTACAACTGACACTCATCGAAACATGCAGAAGGTTTTGCACCAAAATCTGAAAACAAAAAGTGGATGTGAAAAGCAATGATAATATGTGTCCACAACAAATCTCCCTTTTTTTCATATACAATTATTGGAGTCTACTTTACCAACCATACCCCCCACCCCTCCCACCCCAACGTCCAGCTCACTGATATGTAAAACTAATTATTTTATTTCAACTTGACAGAAAGGGCTGAATGTTTTCTTTCAATTATAAAGTCAATTTTGGAATATAAATTATGTTAAGAAAACAACAAATAATATAGAAGTACAATTTATACATTTAATGATGTTTAACGACACTTTTGGCAATGAGGATCACATCGTGCAGGTCTTTTAAGGATAAACGAAGCCGGAGAACCCTGATAGAGCCACCGATCAGCGACTAGTAACTGTCAGACTCTCTAACATATAAACCCCACACAAGCAGTGTTAGCATTGTATGAAGACTCCTGCATCATCGACGTGCAGTACGCCTTAATGCATATCGCCACAGTGCGTGCATTCACATGGGTCACTGGGATTAAGTGCCTTTCCCAAAGACACAACGCAGTTACCTCGGGCGGGGATGGAAGAGTTGACCTTTCGGTGTGAAATCCAATGCTGTAACCATTGAGCTACCTTGCTCCCATTGAAGTACAAATGCACAATGGTTATTTAATATCATCTGATGAGCAACAGCCACAGCTACGTGGTTTTAAAGCTGGAAGCAGCTGCGGCCGGGTATTTAGTCTGCTGTTATCAAATCTATAGATTTGGATTGAAAGACTAAAACACAGTAAAAATGATAACAAATACTTTGATTATATACTTGGAGCCTTCTCCAGGAACTAAGGATATCTTTGGAAGATCTAAGTTATCTTGTATGGTTAGTTATCTCGTTTCGTGGCTATATGGCACAATATTCTAGGTTTCTATGTCATACGAAATAAGTAACATTTCCCCATTGCCCTTATCTTGGTTTTTCCACCATTGAATCCAGTTGCAGGTACAATTGTATCTAGAGGACAAAACCTGTCCCTATTACAGTGGTTTGGCTTAGAAAATCAAGACATAAGTGTTTTGGAAATTTCCTCCACTATTCACTTTTCTAACAATTTTATAACACAGCAAAAGTTAACTTTTTTATTATTACTCTTATTTAAAAAAGCAAATGAACAAATCAATCGGCCGGAATCACAGATTGTCACATCATCAACATGGACGGCATAGAACTTTTGAAGGGCTAATCTTCTCTCTTCATACTGGACTCATTTCACATTTAACATCAAGATAAATGTCAAAGCTAGTCAATTTTAAAACAATTTTGTATCACAGCAAAAATTGAATTAACCTATTTTCCGATAAACTTGTTCATATACACGAATCTACAAACAGTCGGTATGGTATTTGTAAACATAATAGCTATTGGAATACTATTCAGGGTTTGGCAATAGAGTCTTTGTGCCCAGATCTTCTACACAACAGCGGAAAACATCGCAATATCAAACGAACATGTGGTTGCATAAGTAATCTATTTACAACTGGCATTCATTAAACATGCAGAAGGTGTTGCTCCAAAATCTGAAAACAGAAAGTGGATGTGTAAAGCAATGATAATATGTGTCCACAACAAATCTCCCTTATTTTCAAATACAATTATTGGTGTCCACTTGACCAACCATACCCCCCCCCCCACACACCCACCAACGCCCAGGTCACTGAACTGTAAAAATAATTATTTTATTTCAACTTGACAGAAAGGGCTGAATGTTTTTTTTCAATTATAAAGTCAATTTAGGAATATAAATTTTGTTAAGAAAACAACAAATGATATAAAAATACAAAATATACATTTATTGAGGTTTAACGACACCTTTGGCAATCAAGATCACCCGGTGCAGGACTTTTAAGGATAAAGGAAGCCGGAGAAACCGGATAGAACCACCGAGCCGCGGCTAGTAACTGCCAGCCTCCCTA
This sequence comes from Pictodentalium vernedei, assembly GCA_031216915.1. Lineage (NCBI taxonomy): Eukaryota > Metazoa > Mollusca > Scaphopoda > Dentaliida > Dentaliidae > Pictodentalium > Pictodentalium vernedei. The sequence continues at coordinate 506,695,728 of CM062297.1, read as the reverse complement.
ATATATAAACCCCACACAAGTTGTGTTAGCATGGCATGAAGACTCGCGCACCATCGACGTGCAGTACGCCTTAGTGCACATCACCACAGTGCGTGCATTCACAGGGGCAACTGGGGTTAAGTGCCTTCCCCAAAGACACAACGCAGTTACCTCGGGCGGGGATGGAACTCTGGATCTCCCGGTTTGAAGTCCAATGCTGTAACCATTGAGTCACCTTGCTCCCACTGAAGTACAAATGCACAACGGATATTTAACATCATCTCATGAGCAACAGCCACAGCTACGTGGTTTTAAAGCTGGAAGAAGCTACGGCCGAGTATTCAGTCTGGTGTTATCAAATCTATAGATGTGAATTGAAAGTCTGAAATACAGTAATAATGATAACAAATACTTACATTATATACTTAGATCCTATTCCAGCAACAAAGGATATCTTTGGAAGATCTAAATTATCTTGTGTTTTAGTCATCTCGTTACTTGGCCATATGGCACAATGTTCTAGGTTTTTATGTCATACGAAATAAATAACATTATTTCCCCATTGCCCTTATCTTGCTTTTTCCACCATTGAATCCAGTTGCAGGCAAAATTGTATCTAGAGGACAAAACGTGTCCCTATTACAATGGTTTGGCTTAGAAAGTCCAGACATAAGTGTTTTGGAAATTTGCTCCACTATTCATTTTTCTAACAATTTTATAACACAGCAAAAGTTAACCTTTTTATTATTATTCTTATTTAAATAAGCAAATGAACAAATCTATCGACCGGAATCACAGATTGTCACATCATCAACATGGACGACATAGAACTTTTGAAGGGCTAATCTTCTCTCCGCATACTGGACGCATTTCACATTTAACATCAAGATAAATGTCAATGCTAGTCAATTTTAAAACAATTTTGTATCACAGCAAAAATTGAATTAACCTATTTACCGATAAACTTTTTCATATACACGAATGTACAAACAGTCGGTATGGTATTTGTAAACATCATAGCTATTGGAAATACTATTCAGGGTTTGGCAATAGAGTCTTTGTGCGCAGATCTTCTACACACCAGAGGAAAACATCGCAATCTTCAACAGAACATGTGGTTGCATAAGTAGTCTATTTACAACTGGCATTCATCAAAACATGCAGAAGGTGTTGCACCAAAATCTGTAAACAGAAAGTAGATGTGTAAAGGAATGATAAAATGTGTCCACAACAAATCTCCCTTATTTTCAAATAGTATTATTGGAGTCTACTTGATCAACCATACCCACCCCAACGCGCAGCTCACTGAACTGTAAAAATAATTATTTTATTTCAACTTTACAGAAAAGGTTGAATGTTTTTTTCAATTAAAAAGTCAATTTTGTAATATAAATTATTTTAAGAAGACAACAAATAATAAAGAAGTACAATTTATAAATTCAGTGACGTTTAACGACACTTTTGGCAATGAGACTCACATCGTGCAGGAATTTTAAGGATAAAGGAAGCCGGAGAACCCGGATAGAACCACCGAGCAGCTGCTAGTAACTGCCAGACTCCCTAACATATAAACCCCACACAAGCAGTGTTAGCATTGTATGAAGACCCCTGCATCATCGACGTGCAGTACGCCTTAATGCATATCGCCAGAGTGCGTGCATTCACATGGGCCACTGGGGTTAAGTGCCTTTCCCAAAGACCCAACGCAGTTACCTCGGGCTGGGATGGAAGAGTTGACCTTTCGGTTTTATGTCCAATGCTGTAACCATCGAGCTACCTTGCTCCCACTGAAGTACAAACGCACAATGCCTATTTAATATCATCTCATGAGCAACAGCCACAGCTACGTGGTTTCAAAGCTGGAAGCATCTGCGGCCGGGATTTCAGTCTACTGTTATCAAATCTTTTGATTGGGATTGAAAGTCGGAAATACAGTAAAAATGATAACAAATACTTACATGATATACATGGAGCCTATTCCAGCAACTAAGGATATCTTTGTAAGTTCTAAATTATCTTGCGTGGTTAGTCATCTAGTTTCTTGACAACATGGCACAATGTTCTAGGTTTTCATGTCATACGAAATAAATAACATCATTTCCCCCATGCTCTTAACCTGGTTTTTCCACCATTGAATCCAGTTGCTGGTAAAATTGCATCTAGATGACAAAACTTGTCCCTATTACAACGGTTTGGCTTTGAATGTCAAAATATATGTGTTTTGGAGATTTCCACCACGATTCACTTTTCTAACAATTTTATAACACAGCAAAGGTTAACCTTTTTATTATTACACTTATTTAGATAAGCAAATGAACAAATCTATCGGCCGGAATCACAGACTGTCACATCATCAACATAGACGACATAGAACTTTTGAAGGGCTAATCTTCTCTCCTCATACTGGACGCATTTCACATTCAACATCAAGATAAATGTCAAAGCTAGTCAATTTTAAAACAATTTTGTATCTCAGCAAAAATTAAATTAACCTATTTACCGATAAACTTGTTCATATACACGAATGTACAAACAGTTGGTATGGTATTTGTAAACATAATAGTTATTGGAAATACTATTCATGGTTGGCAATAGAATCTTTGTATCCAGATCTTCTTCTACACAACAGTGGTAAACTTCACAATCTTCAACAGAACATGTGGTTGCATAAGTAGTCTATTTACAACTGGCATTCATCAAAACATGCAGAAGGTGTTGCACCAAAATCTGAAAACAGAAAGTAGATGTGTAAAGGAATGATAAAATGTGTCCACAACAAATCTCCCTTATTTTCAAATAGTATTATTGGTGTCTACTTGACCAACCATACCCCCCACCCCCATCCCAACGCCCAGGTCACGGAACTGTAAAAATAATTATTTTATTTTAACTTGACAGAAACGGCTGAATGTTTTTTTTCTATTATAAAGTCAATTTAGGAATATAAATTTTGTTAAGAAAACAACAAATAATATAGAAATATAAAATATACATTTATTGGGGTTTAACGACACCTTTGGAAATCAAGATCACCCGGTGCAGGACTTTTAAGGATAAAGGAAGCTGGAGAAACCGGAAATAACCACCGAGCCGCGGCTAGTAACTGCCAACCTCCTCAATATATAAATCCCACACAAGTTGTGTTAGAATAGCATGAAGACTCGCGCACCATCGACGTGCAGTACGCATTAGTGCATATCGCCACAGTGCGTGCATTCACCGGGGCAACTGGGGTTAAGTGCCTTCCCCAAAGACACAACGCAGTTACCTCTGGCGGGGATGGAACTCTGGAACTTTCGGTTTGAAGTCCAATGCAGTAACTATTCAGCCACCTTGCTCCAACTGAAGTACAAATGCACAAGAGTTATTTAACATCATCTCATGAGCAACCGCCACAGCTACGTGGTTTAAAGCTGGAAGAAGCTGCGGCCATGTATTCAGTCTGCTGTTATCAAATCTATAGATGTGGATTGAAAGTCTGAAATCAATAATAATGATAACAAATACTTACATTATATACTTGGAGCCTATTCCTGCAACTAAGGATATCTTTGGAAGATCTATATTATCTTGTGTGGTTAGTCATCTCGTTACTTGGCAATATGGCAAAATGTTCTAGGTTTTTATGTCATTCGAAATAAATAACATCATTTCGCCATTGCCCTTACCTTGGTTTTTCCGCCATTGAATCCAGTTGCAGGTAAATTGTATCTAGAGAACAAAACGTGTCCCCATTACAATGGTTTGGCTTAGAAAGTCAAGACATAACTCTTTGGGAGATTTCCTCCACTATTCACTTTTCTAACGATTTTATAACACAGCAAAAGTTAACCTTTTTATTATTACTCTTATTTAAATAAGCAAATGAACAAATCTATCGGCCGGAATCACAGATTGTCACATCTTCAACGTGGACGACAAAGAACTTTTGAAGGGCTTATCTTCTCACAAAATACTGGTCTCATTTCACATTTATCATCAAGATAAATGTCAAAGACAGTCAAATTTAAACTAATTTTGTATCACAGCAAAAATTGAATTAACCTATTTTCCAATAAACTTGTTCATATACACGAATGTACAAATAGTCGGTATGGTATTTGTAAACATAATAGTTATTGGAAATACTATTCAAGGTTTGACAATAGAGTCTTTGTGTACAGATCTTCTTCTACACAACAGAGAAAACTTCGCAATCTTCAACAGAACATGTGGTTGCATAAGTCGTCTATTTACAACTGACATTCATAAAAATATGCAGAAGGTTTTGCACCAAAATCTGAAAACAAAAAGTGGATGTGTAAAGCAATGATAATATGTGTCCACAACAAATCTCCCTTATTTTCAAATACAATTATTGGCGTATACTTTACCAACCATACCCCCCCCCTCCCACCCGAACGCCCAGCTCACTGATATTTGAAAATAATTATTTTATTTCAACTTGACAGAAATGGCTGAATGTTTTCTTTCAATTATAAAGTCAATTTTGGAATATAAATTATGATAAAAAACAACAAATAATATAGAAGTACAATTAATACATTTTAGGATGTTTAACGACACTTTTGGCAATGAGGATCACATCGTGCAGGTCATTTAAGGATAAAGGAACCCGGAGAACCCAGAGAACCCGGATAGAACCAAGGAGCAGCGGCTAGTAACTGCCATACTCTCTAACATATAAACCCCACACAAGCATTGTTAGCATTGTATAAAAACTCCAACACCATCGACGTGCAGTACGCCTTAATGCATATCGCCACAGTGCGTGCATTCACATGGGCCACTGGGGTTAAATGCCTTTCCCAAAGACACAACGCCGTTACCTTGGGCGGAGATGGAAGAGGTGACCTTTCGGTTTGAAGTCCAATGCTGTAACCATTGAGCTACCTTGCACCCACTGAAGTACAAATGCACAATGGTTATTTAATATCATCTCATGAGCAACAGCCACAGCTACGTGGTTTTAAAGCTGGAAGCAGGTGCGGCCGGGTATTCAGTCTGCTGTTATCAAATCTATAGATTTGGATTGAAAGTCTGAAATACAGTAAAAATGATAACAAATACTTACATTTTATACATGGAGCCTATTCCAGCAACTAAGGACATCTTTGGAAGTTCTGAATTATCTTGTGTGGTTAGTCATCTCGTTTCTTGGCAACATGGCACAATGTTCTAGGTTTTCATGTCATACGAAATAAATAACATCATTTCCCCATTGCTCTTATCCTGTTTTTTCCACCATTGAATCCAGTTGCTGGTAAAATTGCATCTAGAGGACAAAACGTGTCCCTATTACAATGGTTTGGCTTAGAATGTCAAAATATAAGTGTTTTGGAGATTTCCTCCACGATTCACTTTTCTAACAATTTTATAACACAGAAAAAGTTAACCTTTTGATTATAACACTTATTTAGATAAGCAAATGAACAAATCTATCGGCCGGAATCAGAGACTGTCGCATCATCAACATAGACGACATAGAACTTTTGAAGGGCTAATCTTCTATCCTCATACTGGACTCATTTCACATTTAACATTAAGACAAATGTCAAAGCTAATCAATTTTAAAACAATTTTGTATCTCAGCAAAAATTAAATTAACCTATTTATCGATAAACTTGTTCATAGACACGAATGTACAAACAGTCGGTTTGGTATTTGTAAACAATAGTTATTGGAAATACGATTCATGGTTGGCAATAGAATCTTTGTATCCAGATCTTCTTCTACACAATAGTGCTAAACTTCGCAATCTTCAACAGAACATGTGGTTGCATAAGTAGTCTATTTACAACTGGCATTCATCAAAACATGCAGAAGGTGTTGCACCGAAATCTGAAAACAGAAATTGGATGTGTAAAGCAATGATATGTGTCCACAAGAAATCTCCCTTATTTTCAAATACAATTATAGGAGTCTACTTGACAAAGCATATCCCCCCAGCCCCCTGCTCACTGATCTGTAAAAATATTATAAAATTTCAACTTGACAGAAAGGGTTGAATGTTTTTTTTCCAATTATAAAGTCAATTTTGGAATATAAATTATGTTATGAAAACAACAAATAATATAGAAGTACAAATTATACATTTAATGAGGTCTAACGACACCTTTGGCAATCAGGATCACCTTTTGCAGGACTTTTAAGGATAAAGGAAGCCGAAGAACCCGGAAAGAACCACCGAGCAGCGGCTACTAACTGCCAGACTCCCTAATATATAAACCCCACACAAGCAGAGATAGCATTACATGAAACCTCGTGCACCATCGAGGTGCAGTACGCATTAGTGCATATCGCCACAGTGCGTGCATTCACATGGGCAACTCGGGTTAAGTGCCTTTCCCAAATACCCAACGCAGTTACCACTGGCGGGGATGGAACACTGGATCTTTCGGTTTGAAGTCCAATGCTCTAAGCATTGGGCCTCCTTGCTCCCACTGAAGTACAAATGCACAACGGTTATTTAATATCATCTCATGAGCAACAGCCACAGGTACGTAGTTTCAAACCTGCAAGCCGCTGCGGCCGTGTATTCTGTCTGCTGTTATCAAATCTATAGATTTGGATTGAAAGACTAAAATACAGTAAAAATGATCACAAATACTTTGATTATATACAAGGAGCCTATTCCAGCAACTAAGGATATCTTTGGAAGTTCTGAATTATCTTGTGTGGTTAGTCATCTCGTTTCTTGGCAACATGGCACAATGTTCTAGGTTTTCGTGTCATACGAAATAAATAACATCATTTCCCCATTGCCCTTATCTTAGTTTTTCCACCATTGAATCCAGTTGCAGGTAAAATTGTATCTAGAGGACAAAACGTGTCCCTATTACAATGGTTTGGCTTTGAAAGTCAAGACATAAGTGTTTTGAAGATTTACTCCACTATTCACTTTTCTAACAATTTTATAACACAGCAAAAGTTAACCTTTTTATTATTACTCTTATTTAAATAAGCAAATGAACAAATCTATCGGCCGGAATCACAGATTGTCACATCTTCAACGTGGACGACAAAAAACTTTTGAAGGGCTTATCTTCTCACAACATACTGGACTCATTTCACTTTTAACATCAAGATCAATGTCAAAGCTAGTCAAATTTAAAATAATTTTGTATCACAGCAAAAATTGAATTAACCTATTTACCGATGAACTTGTTCATATACACGAATGTACACACAGTCGGTATGGTATTTGTAAACATAATAGATATTGGAAATACTATTCAGGGTTTGGCAATAGAGTCTTTGTGCCCAGATCTTCTACACAACAGAGGAAAACATCACATTCTTCAACAGAACATGTGGTTGCATAAGTAGTCTATTTACAACTGGCATTCATTAAAACATGCAGAAGGTTTTGCACCAAAATCTAAAAACAAAAAGTGGATGTGTAAAGCAATGATAATATGTGTCCACAACAAATCTCCCTTATTTTCAAATACAATTATTGGAGTCTACTTTACCAACCATACCCCACCCTCCCCTCCCACCCCAACGCCCAGCTCACTGATATGTAAAAATAATTATTTTATTTCAACTTGACAGAAAGGTCTGAATGTTTTCTTTCAATTATAAAGGCAATTTTGGAATATAAATTATGTTAAGAAAACAACAAATAATATAGAAGTACAATTTATACATTTAATGATGTTCAACGACACTTTTGGTAATGAGGGTCACATCGTGCAGGTCTTTTAAGGATAAAGGAAGCCGAGGATCCCGGATAGAACTACTGAGCAGCGGCTTGTAAATGCCAGACTCTCTAACATATAAACCCCACACAAGCAGTGTTAGCATTGTATGAAGACTCCTGTACCATCGACGTGCAGTACGCCTTAATGCATATCGCCACAGTGCGTTCATTCACATGGGCCACTAGGGTTAAGTGCCTTTCCCAAAGACACAACGCAGTTACCTCGGGCGGGGATGGAAGAGTTGACCTTTCGGTTTGAAGTCCAATGCTGTAACCATCGAGCTACCTTGCTCCCACTGAAGTACAAACGCACAATGGCTATTTAATATCATCTCGTGAGCAACAGCCACAGCTACGTGGTTTTAAAGCTGGAAGCATCTGCGGCCCGGTATTCAGTCTACTGTTATCAAATCTTTTGATTGGGATTCAAAGTCGGAAATACAGTAAAAATGATAACAAATACTTACCTGATATACATGGAGCCTATTCCAGCAACTAAGGATATCTTTTGAAGTTCTAAATTATCTTGCGTGGTTAGTCATCTAGTTTCTTGACAACATGGCACAATGTTCTAGGTTCTCATGTCATACGAAATAAATAACATCATTTCCGCATTGCTCTTAACCTGGTTTTTCCCCCATTGAATCCAGTTGCTGATAAAATTGCATCTAGAGGACAAAACGTGTCCCTATTACAACGGTTTGGCTTTGAATGTCAAAATATAAGTGTTTTGGAGATTTACACCTCGATTCACTTTTCTAACAATTTTATAACACAGCAAAGGTTAACCTTTTTATTATTACACTTATTTAGATAAGCAAATGAACAAATCTATCGGCCGGAATCACAGACTGTCACATCATCAACATAGACGACATAGAACTTTTGAAGGGCTAATCTTCTCTCCTCATACTGGACGCATTTCACATTTAACATCAAGATAAATGTCAAAGCTAGTCAATTTTAAAACAATTTTGTATCTCAGCAAAAATTAAATTAACCTATTTACCGATGAACTTATTCATATACACGAATGTACAAACAGTCGGTATGGTATTTGTAAACATAATAGTTATTGGAAATACTATTCATGGTTGGCAATAGAATCTTTGTATCCAGATCTTCTTCTACACAACAGTGGTAAACTTCAAAATCTTCAACAGAACATGTGGTTGCATAAGTAGTCTATTTACAACTGGCATTCATCAAAACATGCAGAAGGTGGTGCACCAAATCTGAAAACAGAAATTAGATGTGTTTAGCAATGAGATGTGTCCACAAGAAATCTCCATCATTTTCAAATACAATTATAGGAGTCTACTTGACAAAGCATATCCCCCCAACCCCCTGCTCACTGAACTGTAAAAATAATTATTTTTTTCAACTTGACAGAAAGGGTTGAATGTTTTTTTTCCAATTATAAAGCCAATTTTGGAATATAAATTATGTTAAGAAAACAACAAATAATATAGAAGTACAAATTATACATTTAATGAGGTGTAACGACACCTTTGGCAATCAGGATCACCTCGTGCAGACGTTTTAAGGATAAAGGAAGCCGAAGAACCCGGATAGAACCACCGAGCAGCGGCTAGTAACTGCCAGACTCCCAAACATATAAACCCCACACAAGCAGAGATAGCATTGCATGAAACCTCGTGCACGATCGCGGTGCAGTACGCATTAGTGCATATCGCCACAGTGCGTGCATTCGCATGGGCAACTGGGGTTAAGGGCCTTTCCCAAATCCCCAACGCAGTTACCCCTGGCGGGGATGGAGAACTGGATCTTTCGGTTTGAAGTCCAATACACTAAGCATTGAGCCACCTTGCTCCCACTGAAGTACAAATGCACAACGGTTATTTAATATCATCTCATGATCAGCAGCCACAGCTACGTAGTTTTAAAGCTGGAGGCAGCTGCGGCCGTGTATTCTGTCTGCTGTTATTAAATCTATAGATTTGGATTGAAAGACTAAAATAGAGTAAAAATGACTACAAATAGTTTGATTATATACATGGAGCCTATTCCAGCAAATAAGGATATCTTTGGAAGATCTAAATTATCTTGTATGGTTAGTCATCACGTTTCTTGGCAATATGGCACAATATTCTAGGTTTCTATGTCATACGAAATAAATAACATCATTTCGCCATTGCCCTTATCTTGGTTCTTCCAACATTGAATCCAGTTGCAGGTAAAATTGTATCTAGAGGACGAAACGTGCCCCTATTACAATGGTTTGGCTTAGAAAGTCAAGACATAAGTGTTTTGAAGAATTCCTCCACTATTCACTTTTTTAACAATTTTATAACACCGCAAAAGTTAACCTTTTTATTATTTCTCTTATTTAAAAAAGCAAATGAACAAATCTATAGGCCGAAATCACAGATTGTCACGTCAAAGAACTTTTGAAGGGCTTATCTTCTCACAACATACTGGACTCATTTCACTTTTAACATCAAGATAAATGTCAAAGCTAGTCAAATTTAAAATAATTTTGTATCACAGCAAAAATTAAATTAACCTTTTTACCGATGAGCTTGTTCATATACACGAATGTACAAACAGTCGGTATGGTATTTGTAAACATAATAGTTATTGGAAATACTATTCAGGCTTTGACAATAGAGTCTTTGTGTACACATTTTCTTCTACACAACAGAGAAAACTTCGCAATCTTCAACAGAACATGTGGTTGCATAAGTCGTCTATTTACAACTGGCATTCATCAAAACATGCAGATGGTTTTGCACCAAAATCTGAAAGTTAAAAAATTTATAGTAATTTATATATTTTTTATACTTACCAATGACCCAGACATAGCTGGTGCTAACTCTTAAAATATAGGGCCAAACACAAATTTTGCCCCCCAATCCCCAAAATTTGCATCTAAAACTAAAGAAAACATGTCCTGAAAGGCCCTCCACACTTCGCCCCTACTGCGCATGCGCAGTGTCAAGGACGTTCCGAAATTGGCGCCATTTATCATTCTAATAACCAGTGCCTGGTAAGCGCTATGAACTCAGCGGGGAGGCAAGAGTTCCCAACTCCTGGGAGGGCCATCCCCGTCTGGGTCATTGGTAAGTATAAAAAATATATAAATTACTATAAATTTTTTAACATTTTTATACTGTACCAATGACCCAGACATAGCTGAATAGTAAAAAGGCTGGTGGGCCAAGGACATAGAGCAAAATGGAATACGCTCAATAAAATAAAATAGAGTCATCCCCTGTAGGGAAAAGTAGTAATAGGCCTTACATGTATCTTTCTTATTTATGATAAATTAGAAAGGTACAACACCTTCCAAAATTGAGCTTCATACATCCATGTACTCTATTAATATCCAATATAATCCTTATACTAATAATTTTTAAAGTAAGCCAATAATAAAGTAAGTCTAGAGAATAGAGACTCTTATACTCCTAAAAGTGTCTGAGAATTGCATAATCATGTCCGTTGACATATGCAATATTCAAAAGCTATACTTTAAAAACTAAGACTTGAATGAATTTTATAAACTTAAACTTCTCACTAAACAACCATCCCAATAACAGCTCAGAATTACTAACTCCGGAGGAGGTATCCCCTTGTTTTCATAGTAAAACAGGTGACCCAAGGGAACACCCTCCCCCCCCCCCCCCTTTTTCTTGCCCTGGGTCAAATAGCCCAGAGCGAAGAGGGCAGCCGAACGGAGACACTGCCGAAACAGACAGCCTACCTAGCTATAGTAGCAACTGTTAAGAGAATGACATTCTGAGCAGTAGATAATAGACCTAACAAAAGAGGCCTCAAGAAATTGACTCGATATTTCTAAGATAAAATTCATGAATGTGGATGGCTGAGCGCAATGAGCGGCCTTCAAAAATCTATAATAGCGACACTATTAAAGTAAGCCCAAGAAGTAGAAGAACTCTTACTTCATGAGCCGAAATCTTAAGCACAACTGCTAAGTCAATGATATACCATAAGCAGTACCGATAGTTAATAGAATCCATTAACAATAAAATGGAGCGTAACGTCCTTCTACTAGACATCAAAGACAGAAGAAGCTTACGCCCTTGTAATAAACAGATATCTGTTTATAAATACATAAACTGTACCCGGAAAGAGTAAAGGCCTATGCCCATACGAAGACGGAAGGACCTTAAAATAATAGGTTCCGGATAATAGGAGCCTAACTCTTATGCAACAATCCAACCTAAATAGTAACGGAAGTAAAGATTCCGAAACTATGAAAGTGAAAATCATCCATCGATAGTGCATGAAACTCACTGACTCTACAGTAAAAGAGAAACCAACAGAATTACTGTCTAAAAGGTCAGAATTTGAAAACTACTGTTTCCAGAGGCTCAAATGATTACTTAGCTAAATAAGAACCGAAGTTAAAATCCGTATAGGAATTTAATCTAAAGATTCTAAGTCTATTTATCAAAAAGTTACCAACTGACTTAGATAAAGAGACAAAAGACTCAATTGTAAACTATCGTAGAGTGCATAGGTATGAGGTAACATAAACCTATAACCTAAATAATAACAGGCTGCAGTAGATCTTGTCAAACAAGTATACTAAAAAATAGCAATGAGTAGTATGGAGGGATCAACAATATGAACATAATGATCCCTACACCACGACGGAAGAGCCTCCACTTTAGTCGCATAGAATAGCGAAGAAGAGGATCTCCTATAGTAAGAAATCGCGTCCAAAGCTCGTCCAGTACAGTGCTTACAATGCAATACGGACCACACAACGGAATACATGAAGGTTGCGACCTTGCTGGTTGTGATAAAGATGACACGATTTACCCAGTGAAAAAAGATCCTCACATAGAGGAAGATTTCACGTTAAGACCCACAGTAGACAAGAGAGTAAATTACTCATGATCTCTGTGAAGATCGAGATGCTATCAACAGAAATGTATTGTGGTTGTTTATCTTAGCAATACCTGCTGAAACAACAGCGCCGGAGGATACGCGTATCCTATCATTCCGTCCTATAGATCAATAGAGCGTTAACACAATTAGCTCAGAGATCTGGACAAGCCAACACATACGTCTGCAATTGATTAGCAAGCTGTGTCATAAATAAATCATCATTGGGCGCTCCCATAGATAGCAAATCTGATTGAATACTTGTTTGTTGAGAGTCCATTCTGACAGCAACAAGCGACCCGTAAGAGAACGGGAGTCCGATAAAACAATCAGACGACCCGGAATATGACGGACCAAAACTGAACTTGGTGTACTATAACCAACAGACGGATTCTTTCCATTCAATTGAATAACGGAAACGAAAGAGTGCCTCCCTGGTTCCGGAGATACGCCACTACTGTCGAATTAAAGGACAGGAATTTGGGCATGCGTTTCTGAATAATGTTCATGCAATGACATAAAGCAAGCCTAAAAAACATTATTCCGCGGAAGTTAAACTGATAGCTAAAAGATTGCGGAACCCAAAGACCCTGGCACTTCGAATCCGTAGGGATCGGTATATATCCCAATCTGTTTGACTGGCAACCGTCATAACAGCCACACTCGGGTCCGGCAACTGCGGCGGCACTCTCTGAGTCAACCACCGAATGTTTGCCCCAGTCTGAATCTCTTGTAACACTAGATAGACAAGAGAATGTATAAATCGAGCAATTCATGGATTGCCGGAAAGTTGCCGTCGAAGAGAAGCTCCTCCGAGAACGAAGCGACTCTGAGAGAGTTCTTAACCTTACTATCCACGCGTGTGGATGTAGCTAGGGCTGCGTCACGTCTAACCAACTCCAATCAGCCACTGAAGGGCGGAGTTATACGTGAACAAACTACTGCCCTCAAAAGAAATTACATTGAGAATAATATCCCGTAAATCTTTTCTTGAAGACGTAATGATAACGCCTCAGTAAGGCGGATTACGTATAATAAAGCGTCTAAGTTAAGTCTACTATACATAATGTCGTTCCCAACATTGAAATTGGAAAAGACAAACGGCGAAAAAGAATATATGCAGTCTTTAATCACACCGTCTAGACGCATATGAACTCTCGGTATGCCCTGCTCTGCCAAAATAAACTATTTGTAAAAATGATAAAATGGCAGAAATGAGCAACGCGGACAAGAAACTAAACTATCATGGTTAGTAGCAGGCTTGTATATATATATAAATATATAGCGTCGAAAAATAAAACACATGTTGTAATGACAATATTGGACTGCGTCGGTAAGTCAGGGACAATGTCCCTGTACCGATCGAAAAATCCGAGTCCAATGACGCTATAAGTCTCTTATCCAAGATCGCAGCAATGAAGTCCGAAAAATAATCACTGGAAGAAATGCCAGAAGATATGAAAGGCATCTTCCGATACTACTAAAGGGAAAACTCGAAATCTTTCGAATCCCTTTCGCCATCCTGTCGGACCCTATAAAGCGTTCGGTCGTCCGTAGCTGATGCAACCGCGGACCGCACCGACCCAGCGCCGTCGGATAATTCCTGATTCGACCGAGAAACCGTCAATTGCTGGGATGCTGCGAAACAACTGTGCTAACTCGGATAGCACGTCCGTCACTGAGGCCTGAGGAGAAGCGGTCTTACGATGCATTGCCGCAGGAAGCTCCGTGATCGTTACCCCGTGCATACTTCCAATATGCGAGCGACCGGAGTGTATAGGCCTCGTGTCCCTTGGCTACCGGATGGCGCGACCTATTCGCCGTGGAATCACTGAATGCCGAAACTGATCGGATACTCGAGGTCACGTAGCCAATGTGCGGTCGTGTGCCCTGCTGTGAGGATGAGGAAGCATTAAAGACAGTCTCTCGGACTGTCAATATAACGGAGCGTCCCGAGCAACGGACATATGCTCCGAATGTAAAATATCTGAACCACAACATGCGGTCCCCTATGTTGTTGGCTTCCTCCGATCTGTCCTCAATCTGCCGTCACTGGGTGAGTACTAAAGTAATTAAAGTGCTCGCATCACCCAAATCTCCTTCCTAGACCGCAACGGACGAACCCGGCAGCCGAACCATTCGATGAATGTACGCTACACCGGGTGAGCTAGCGAATGTCACTCCGTAAGCGATAGACATATTCCATGAGCACTTATTGCCGCTAACTCTTCATTAACTATGACGACAGAGGCACACTTTTGAAAGACATCTCCATAACTCTTCGAACAAGAAACCAGAAATGCTTGGATAGCAAGCATAAAATAATAATATATATAGCGTCGTTCAATAATTCGAAAGTTTGTGTGACATTATTGGACTATGTCGGAACTGAGGGACGATGTCCCTGAACCGAACCAAAAATTTCTAAGTCCACCGACGCTATCAGTTTCTTATCCGGCATCGCAGCATATGTTGTTCCGAAAGGGAAAGCTTGAAATCCTCCGAATCCCTTTCGGTATCCCGTCGGACCGGATGAAACTTTCGGACGTCCGTACCCGCTTCCGCGGAGCGTCCCGACCCAGCATCGTCGGATAAAATATATGCGACAGATTCAGTTGATGCTGGGATGCTGCGATAAACTGTGCTATTAAGGAAAGCACGTCCGTTCCCGAGGCCTGTGCAGTAGCGGACTTACGATGCATTGCCGCCGGAAGCTCCGTGTACGTAGACTCCCGCACACTTCCTATGCGAACGTCCGGAGTCTGCAGGCCTCGTGTCCCCGGCTACCGACCCAGCGCTGTCGGATAATTCTCGATCCGACACCGTTTCTGTCGGCTGCTGGGATGCTGCGATAAGCTGTGCTATGTGCACAAGAATGTCCGGCGTCGAGACCTGCGGAGGCGCAGTCTATCGCTGCTTCGCCGAGGGCAGCTCCGCATCAGATGGCTCCCGCATACTTTTCCTATGCGAACGTCCGGAGTCCATCGGTCTCGAATCCCTGGCTGCCGGATGGTGTGACCTGGTCGCCGAAGAATCCTTGATCGGCGAAGCTGGTAATATATCGGCGGTCACGCAGCCAAGGTGCGGTCGTGTGCGCTGACGAGAAGAGGAAGCCTTAGCAGTCTCAGCGGACTGCCTATACAACGGAGCGTCCCGAGCGACGGACGTATGCTGCGCTAGCGACACATTTTGTACCACAACATCTGGGGCCAGATGTTGTTGAACGAGAGAGGGGCCTCTCTCGCTTGCCGTCCGGATGGACCGGAACGAGCTATGAACCGGACTAAAAGGCTTCCTCCGTTCTCCCTCCGATCCGCCGTCACTGGGTGTGCATTAAGTTAATTTTATAGTGCTCGCATCACCCCAAAATTCCTTCTAGACCGCAACGGACGAACCCGGCTGCCGAACCATTCGGTGAATGGACGCTACACCGGGCGAGCTAGCGGACGTCAAAGGCCGTCGAACCTACTAGGGTCCTCTTAGGCAATTGGCGTATAACATGAGCACTTTTCCGCTAGCCCTTCATTAATAGTGACGACGGAGGCACACTGTTGGAAGACATCACAGATACATCACCCTAATCTTGATCGTCTGAAATAGAAATTGATAAAGTAGAGTGACCCTGCGGGGAAAGGACCGGAGTGTCCAAATCCCCAACAACATACCGTGACATACGCTTCCCATATTGTCATCGAAATCATACGATACAGAACAGGAGTTAATGCGAGTACACTGACCACATATAGAATGATAATAAAGTCAGAGGAAGACTTCCTCTTAAAACAATTGATCAATATCCTTTCAATGTGAAAAGAAAACAAGTCCTGGTACTCGCACTAACCCCTGGCAATCAAAATACATAATAATAATATGATCCATTAATATAGAAAAAATAATTGAAATCAAAATATTTTGAAAAAATATTTTTTCAGAACAGCCCAAGTTTCTGAAAAGTAACGTTGAGCCCCAATGGATCCCAAGCCTAAGTGTGGACAAAAATTTTAAAAATATTTTAAACAATTTATTCAACACTTACGAACAATAATAATGTATCTAGTTATGATTAAAATAACATAAAGATATTATTTTTTAGAAATCCCCCCCTCACACAGAGGGCTGTTGTAAATGTAAACAATGAGTGTAAAAACACTAAAATAAGACTCCAGGCACCCAGGCCCGAAATCAGTTACCAAAAATACACTATCTGATGCAAAACAGAGACTTCCAGGGAAGAAACTGCAGAACATCAGATGGTAGATGCAGAACACAACGCCTAACCACCCGTAGGTGAAGACGTAAACATGGGGAAAGAACAGAATTCATTCTGTTACTCAGCTAAAACTCCCAAGAAATTTTAGTAATAATAATTACAGAAACTATGCCAAAAGCATGGGAGAATAGCAAGGGGGAACTTAAAGGACAGGGAGAGAGGAAAACACTTGTAAAAACAGTGTAACTAAATAATCAGAATGACAACAAAATGGCTGCTGCCTTGAAAATAGGTAACTTAACATAATTTCATTAAAAAATTTTAAGTTACAGCCCTGATAATATTCTGTCACACATTCTTTTCCTCTCCTCCTTCTCTATCCTCCTTAGAATCACCATTTCACTAATATTTATGTGTCTGGCATCATTTAAACTGAGATTTAAAAGCACAAAGATCAGTCAGATGTTAACTGATGAAGGGCCAAACTTAGAATGATAAATGGCGCCAATTTCGGAACGTCCTTGACACTGCGCATGCGCAGTAGGGGCGAAGTGTGGAGGGCCTTTCAGGACATGTTTTCTTTAGTTTTAGATGCAAATTTTGGGGATTGGGGGGCAAAATTTGTGTTTGGCCCTATATTTTAAGAGTTAGCACCAGCTATGTCTGGGTCATTGGTACAGTATAAAAATACAAAAAGTGGATGTGTAAAACAATGATAATATGTGTCCACAACAAATCTCCCTTATTTTCAAAACAATTATTGGAGTCTACTTTACCAACCATACCCCCCTCCCACCCCAAAGCCCAGCTCACTGATATGTAAAAATAATTATTTTATTTCAGCTTGACAAAAAGGGCTGAATGTTTTCTTTCAATTATAAAGTCATTTTTGGAATATAAATTATGTTAAGAAAACCACAAATAATATAGACGTACAATTTATGCATTTAATGATGTTTAACGACACTTTTCGCAATGAGGATCACATCGTGCTGGTCTTTTAAGGATAAACGAAGCCGGAGAATCCGGATAGAACCGCCGAGCAGCGGCTAGTAACTGCCTGACTCTCAAACATAGAAACCCCACACAAGCAGTGTTAGCATTGTATGAAGACTCCTGCACCATCGACGTGCAGTACGCCTTAATGCATATCGCCACAGTGCGTGCATTCACATGGGTCACTGGGGTTAAGTGCCTTTCCCAAAGACACAACGCAGATACCTCGGGCGGGGATGGAAGAGTTGACCTTTCGGTTTGAAGCCCAATGCTGTAACCATTGAGCTACCTTGCACCCACTGAAGTACAAATGCACAATGGTTATTTAATATCATCTCATGAGCAACAACCACAGCTACCTGGTTTTAAAGCGGGAAGCAGCTGCGGCCGGGTATTCAGTCTGCTGTTATCAAATCTATAGATCTGGATTGAAAGTCTGAAATACAGTAAAAATGATAACAAATACTTACATTTTATACATGAAGCCTATTCCAGCAACTAAGGATATCTTTGAAAGTTGTAAATTACCTTGTGTGGTTAGTCATCTCGTTTCTTGGCAACATGGCACAATATTCTAGGTTTTCATGTCATACGAAATAAATAACATCATTTCCCCATTTCCCTTATCTAGGTCTTTCCACCATTGAATCCAGTGGCAGGTAAAATTGTATCTGTAGGACAAAACCTGTCCTTATTACAATGGTTTGGCTTAGAAAGTCAAGACATAAGTGTTTTGGAAATTTCCTCCACTATTCACTTTTCTAACAATTTTATAACGCAGCAAAAGTTAACCTTTTTATTATTACTCTTAGTTAAATAAGCAAATGAACAAATCTATTGGCCGGAATCACAGATTGTCACATCATCAACATAGACGACATAGAACTTTCGAGGGGTTAAACTTCTCTCCTCATACTGGACTCATTTCACATTTAACATCAAGAAAAATGTAAAAGCTAGTCAATTTTAAAACAATTGTGTATCACAGCAAAAATTGAATTAACCTATTTACCGATAAACTTGTTCATATACACGAATGTACAAACAGTCGGTATCGTATTTGTAAGCATCATAGCTATTGGAAATACTATTCAGGGTGTGGCAATAGAGTCTTTGTGCCCAGATCTTCTACACGCCAGGGGAAAACATCGCAATCTTCAACAGAACATGTGGTTGCATAAGTAGTCTATTTACAACTGGCATTCATAAAAACATGCAGAAGGTGTTGCACCAAAATCTGAAAACAGAAAGTGGACGTGTTAAGGAATGATAATATGTGTCCACAACAAATCTCCCTTATTTTCAAATACAATTATTGGTGTCTACTTGACCAACCATACCCCCCCCCATCCCAACGCCCAGGTCACTGAACTGTAAAAATAATTATTTTATTTCAACTTGACAGAAACGGCTGAATGTTTTTTTTCAATTATAAAGTCAATTTAGGAATATAAATTTTGTTAAGAAAACAACAAATAATATAGAAATATAAAATATACATTTATTTAGGTTTAACGACACCTTTGGAAATCAAGATCACCCGGTGCAGGACTTTTAAGAATAAAGGAAGCTGGAGAAACCGGAAATAACCACCGAGCCGCGGCTAGTAACTGCCAACCTCCCTAATATATAAATCCCACACAAGTTGTGTTAGAATAGCATGAAGACTCGCGCACCATCGACGTGCAGTGCGCATTAGTGCATATCGCCACAGTGCGTGCATTCACCGGGGCAACTGGGGTTAAGTGCCTTCCCCAAAGACACAACGCAGTTACCTCTGGCGGTGATGGAACTCTGGAACTTTCGGTTTGAAGTCCAATGCAGTAACCATTCAGCCACCTTGCTCCAACAGAAGTACAAATGCACAACAGCTATTTGACATCATCTCATGAGCAAACGCCACAGCTACGTGGTTTTAAAGCTGGAAGAAGCTGCGGCCATGTATTCAGTCTGCTGTTATCAAATCTATAGATGTGGATTGAAAGTCTAAAATACAGTAATAATGATAACAAATACTTACATTATATACTTGGAGCCTATTCCTGCAACTAAGGATATCTTTGGAAGATCTATATTAGCTCGTGTGGTTATTCATCTCGTTACTTGGCAATATCGCACAATGTTCTAGGTTTTTATGTCATTCGAAATAAATAACATCATTTCGCCATTGCCCTTATCTTGGTTTTTCCGCCATTGAATCCAGTTATCTAGAGAACAAAACGTGTCCCTATTACAATGGTTTGGCTTAGAAAGTCAAGACATAACTCTTTGGGAGATTTCCTCCACTATTCACTTTTCTAACAATTTTATAACACAGCAAAAGATAACCTTTTTATTATTACTCTTATTTAAATAAGCAAATGAACAAATCTATCGGCCGGAATCACAGATTGTCACATCTTCAACGTGGACGACAAAGAACGTTTGAAGGGCTTATCTTCTCACAACATACTGGACTCATTTCACATTTAACATCAAGATAAATGTCAAAGACAGTCAAATTTAAAATAATTTTGTATCACAGCAAAAATTAAATCAACCTATTTACCAATAAACTTGTTCATATACACGAATGTACAAATAGTCGGTATGGTATTTGTAAACATAATAGTTATTGGAAATACTATTCAGGGTTTGACAATAGAGTCTTTGTGTACAGATCTTCTTCTACACAACAGAGAAAACTTCGCAATCTTCAACAGAACATGTGGTTGCATAAGTCGTCTATTTACAACTGACATTCATCAAAACATGCAGAAGGTTTTGCACCAAAATCTGAAAACAAAAAGTGGATGTGTAAAGCAATGATAATATGTGTCCACAACAAATCTCCCTTATTTTCAAATACAATTATTGGCGTCTACTTTACCAACCATACCCCCCCCCCCCCATCCCACCCCAACGCCCAGCTCACTGATATTTGAAAATAATTATTTTATTTCAACTTGACAGAAATAGCTGAATGTTTTCTTTCAATTATAAAGTCAATTTTGGAATATAAATTATGATAAGAAAACAACAAATAATATAGAAGTACAATTAATACATTTAATGATGTTTAACGACACTTTTGGCAATGAGGATCACGTCGTGCAGGTCATTTAAGGATAAAGGAACCCGGAGAACCCGGATAGAACCAAGGAGTAGCGGCTAGTAACTGCCATACTCTCTAACATATAAACCCCACACAAGCATTGTTAGCATTGTATAAAGACTCCAACACCATCGACGTGCAGTACGCCTTAATGCATATCGCCACAGTGCGTGCATTCACATGGGCCACTGGGGTTAAATGCCTTTCCCAAAGACACAACGCAGTTACCTCGGGCGGGGATGGAAGAGGTGACCTTTCGGTTTGAAGTCCAATGCTGTAACCATTGAGCTACCTTGCACCCACTGAAGTACAAATGCACAATGGTTATTTAATATCATCTCATGAGCAACAGCCACAGCTACGTGGTTTTAAAGCTGGAAGCAGGTGCGGCCGGGTATTCAGTCTGCTGTTATCAAATCTATAGATTTGGATTGAAAGTCTGAAATACAGTAAAAATGATAACAAATACTTACATTTCATACATGGAGCCTATTCCAGCAACTAAGGATATCTTTGGAAGTTCTAAATTATCTTGTGTGGTTAGTCATCTCGTTTCTTGGCAACATGGAACAATGTTCTAAGTTTTCATGTCATACGAAATAAATAACATCATTTCCCCATTGCTCTTATCCTGTTTTTTCCACCATTGAATCCAGTTGCTGATAGAATTGCATCTAGAGGACAAAACGTGTCCCTATTACAATGGTTTGGCTTAGAATGTCAAAATATAAGTGTTTTGGAGATTTCCTCCACGATTCACTTTTCAAACAATTTTATAACACAGAAAAAGTTAACCTTTTGATTATAACACTTATTTAGATAAGCAAATGAACAAATCTATCGGCCGGAATCAGAGACTGTCGAATCATCAACATAGACGACATAGAACTTTTGAAGGGCTAATCTTCTCTCCTCATACTGGACTCATTTCACATTTAACATTAAGATAAATGTCAAAGCTAATCAATTTTAAAACAATTTTGTATCTCAGCAAAAACTAAATTAACATATTTACCGATAAACTTGTTCATAGACACGAATGTACAAACAGTCGGTTTGGTATTTGTAAAAAATACTTATTGGAAATACGATTCATGGTTGGCAATAGAATCTTTGTATCCAGATCTTCTTCTACACAATAGTGCTAAACTTCGCAATCTTCAACAGAACATGTGGTTGCATAAGTAGTCTATTTACAACTGGCATTCATCAAAACATGCAGAAGGTGTTGCATCGAAATCTGAAAACAGAAATTGGTTGTGTAAAGCAATGATATGTGTCCACAAGAAATCTCCCTTATTTTCAAATACAATTATAGGAGTCTACTTGAGAAAGCATATCCCCCCAGACCCCTGCTCACTGATCTGTAAAAATATTATTTTATTTCAACTTGACAGAAAGGGTTGAATGTATTTTTTCCAATTATAAAGTCAATTTTGGAATATAAATTATGTTAAGAAAACAACAAATAATATAGAAGTACAAATTATACAGTTAATGAGGTCTAACGACACCTTTGGCAATCAGGATCACCTCGTGCAGGACTTTTAAGGATAAAGGAAGCCGAAGAACCCGGAGAGAACCACCGAGTAGCGGCTAGTAACTGCCGGACTCCCTAACATATAAACCCCACACAAGCAGAGATATCATTGCATGAAACCTCGTGCACCATCGAGGTGCAGTACGCATTAGTGCATATCGCCACAGTGCGTGCATTCACATGGGCAACTCGGGTTAAGTGCCTTTCCCAAATACCCAACGAAGTTACCTCTGGCGGGGATGGAGCACTGGATCTTTCAGTTTGAAGTCCAATGCTCTAAGCATTGGGCCACCTTGCTCCCACTGAAGTACAAAGGCACAACGGTTATTTAAAATCTTCTCATGAGCAACAGCCACAGGTACGTAGTTTTAAACCCGGAAGCCGCTGCGGCCGCGCATTCTCTCTGCTGTTATCAAATCTATAGATTTGGATTGAAAGACTAAAATACAGTAAAAATGATCACAAATACTTTGATTATATACAAGGAGCCTATTCCAGCAAATAAGGATATCTTTGGAAGATCTAAATTATCTTGTATGGATAGTCATCTCGTTTCTTGGCAATATGGCAAAATATTCTACGTTTCTATGTCATACGAAATAAATAACATCATTTCCCCATGCCCTTATCTTAGTTTTTCCACCATTGAATCCAGTTGCAGGTAAAATTGTATCTAGAGGACAAAACGTGTCCCTATTACAATGGTTTGGCTTAGAAAGTCAAGACATAAGTGTTTTGAAGATTTACTCCCCTATTCACTTTTCTAACAATTTTATAACACAGCAAAAGTTAACCTTTTTATTATTACTCTTATTTAAATAAGCAAATGAACAAATCTATCGGCCGGAATCACAGATTGTCACATCTTCAACGTGGACGACAAAAAACTTTTGAAGGGCTTATCTTCTCACAACATACTGGACTCATTTCACTTTTAACATCAAGATAAATGTCAAAGCTAGCCAAATTTAAAATAATTTTGTATCACAGCAAAAATTGAATTAACCTATTTACCGATGAACTTGTTCATATACACGAATGTACGAACAGTCGGTATGGTATTTGTAAACATAATAGTTATTGGAAATACTATTCAGGCTTTGACAATAGAGTCTTTGTGTACATATTTTCTTCTACACAACAGAGAAAACTTCGCAATCTTCAACAGAACATGTGGTTGCATAAGTCGTCTATTTACAACTGACATTCATCAAAACATGCAGAAGGTTTTGCACCAAAATCTGAAAACAAAAAGTGGATGTGTAAAGCAATGATAATATGTGTCCACAACAAATCTCCCTTATTTTCAAAACAATTATTGGAGTCTACTTTACCAACCATACCCCCTCCCACCCCAAAGCCCAGCTCACTGATATGTAAAAATAATTATTTTATTTCAGCTTGACAAAAAGGGCTGAATGTTTTCTTTCAATTATAAAGTCAATTTTGGAATAAAAATTATGTTAAGAAAACAACAAACAATATAGAAGTACAAATTATACCTTTAATGATGTTTAACGACACTTTTGGCAATGAGGATCACATCGTGCAGGTCTTTGAAGGATAAAGGAAGCCGGAGAACCCGGATAGAACCGCCGAGCAGCGGCTAGTAACTACCTGACTCTCTAACATATAAACCTCACACAAGCAGTGTTAGCATTGTATGAAGACTCCTGCACCATCGACAGGCAGTACGCCTTAATGCATATCGCCACAGTGCGTGCATTCACATGGGCCACTGGGGTTAAGTGCCTTTCCCAAAGACACAACGCTGTTACCTCGGCCGGGGATGGAAGAGTTGACCTTTCGGTTTGAAGTCCAGTGCTGTAACCATTGAGGTACCTTGCTCCCACTGAAGTACAAATGCACAATGGTTATTTAATATCATCTCATGAGAAACAGCCACAGCTGCGTGGTTTTAAAGCTGGAAGCAGCTGCGGCCGGGTATTCTGTCTGCTGTTATCAAATCTATAGATTTGGATTGAAAGTCTGAAATACAGTAAAAATGATAACAAATTCTTACATTTTATACATGGAGCCTATTCCAGCTACTAAGGTTATCTTTGGAAGTTCTAAATTATCTTGTGTGGTTAGTCATCTCGTTTCTTGGCAAAATCGCACAATGTTCTAGCTTTTCATGTCATACGGAATAAATAACATCATTTCCCAAATGCCCTTATCCTGGTTTTTCCACCATTGAATCCAGTTGCAGGTGAAAATTCATCTAGAGGACAAAAGGTGTCCCTATTACAATGGTTTGGCTTACAATGTCATGACATAAGTGTTTTGGAGATTCACTTTTCTAACAATTTTATAACCCAGCAAAAGTTAATTTTTTATTATTGCACTTATTTATATAAGCAAATGAGCAAATCTATCGGCCGGAATCACAGATTGTCACATCATCAACATGGACGACATAGAACTTTTGAAGGGTTAATCTTATCTCCTCATTCTGGACTCATTTCACATTTAACATCAAGATAAATGTCAACGCTAGTCAATTTCAAAACAATTTTGTATCACAGCAAAAATTAAATTAACCTATTTACCGATAAACTTGTTCATATACACGAATGTACAAACAGTCGGTAAGGTATTTGTAAACATAATAGTTATTGGAAATACTATTCAGGGTTTGGCAATAGAGTCTTTGTGCCCAGATCTTCTACACAACAGAGGAATACATAGCAATCTGCAACAGAACATGTGGTTGCATAAGTAGTCTATTTACAACTGGCATTCATTAAAACATGCAGAAGGTGTTGCTCCAAAATCTGAAAACAGAAAGTGGATGTGTAAAACAATGATAATATGTGTGCACAACAAATCTCCCTTATTTTCAAATACAATTATTGGTGTCTACTTGACCAACCATACCCCCCACCCCAACGCCCAGGTCACTGAACTGTAAAAATAATTATTTTATTTCAACTTGACAGAAAGGGCTGAATGTTTTTTTCAATTATAAAGTCAATTTAGGAATATAAATTTTGTTAAGAAAACAACAAATAAAATAGAATTACAAAATATACATTTATTGAGGTTTAACGTCACCTTTGGCAATCAAGATCAACCGGTGCAGGACTTTTAAGGATAAAGGAAGCCGGAGAAACCGGATAGAACCACCGAGCCGAGGCTAGTAACTGCCAGCCTCCCTAATATATAAACCCCACACAAGTTGTGTTAGCATAGCATGAAAACTCGCGCACCATCGACGTGCAGTACGCCTTAGTGCACATCGCCACAGTGCGTGCATTCACAGGGGCAACGGGGGTTAAGTGCCTTCCCCAAAGACACAACGCAGTTACCTCTGGCGGGGATGGAACTCTGGATCTTTCGGTTTGAAGTCCAATGCTGTAACCATTGAGCCACCTTGCTGCCACTGAAGTACAAATGCACAACGGTTATTTAACATCATCTCATGAGCAACAGCCACAGCTACGTGGTTTTAAAGCTGGAAGAAGCTGCGGCCGTGTATTCAGTCTGCTGTTATCAAATCTATAGATGTGGATTGGAATTATGAAACACAGTAATAATGATAACAAATACTTACATTATATACTTGGAGCCTCTTCCAGCAACTAAGGATATCTTTGGAAGATCTAAATTATCTTGTGTGGTTAGTCATCTCGTTACTTGGCAATATGGCACAATGTTCTAGGTTTTTATGTCATACGAAATAAATAACATCATTTCGCCATTGCCCTTATCTTCGTTTCTCCACCATTGAATCCAGTTGCAGATACAATTGTATCTAGAGGACAAAACGTGTCCCTATTACAATGGTTTCGCTTAGAAAGTCAAGACATAAGTGTTTTGGAGATTTCCTCCACTATTCTCTTTTCTAACAATTTTATAACACAGCAAAAGTTAACCTTTTTATTATTGCTCTTATTTAAATAAGCAAATGAACAAATCTATCGGCCGGAATCACATATTGTTACAACTTCAACGTGGACGACAAAGAACTTTTGAAGGGCTTATCTTCTCAAAACATACTGGACTCATTTCACATTTAACATCAACATAAATGTCAAAGCTAGTCAAATTTAAAACAATTTTGTATCACAGCAAAAATTAAATTAACCTATTTACCGATGCACTTGTTCATATACACGAATGTACAAACAGTCGGTATGGTATTTGGAAACATAATAGTTATTGGAAATACTATTCAGGGTTGACAATAGAGTCTTTGCGTACAGATCTTCTTCTACACAACAGAGAAAACTTCGCAATCTTCAACAGAACATGTGGTTGCATAAGTCGTCTATTTACAACTGACATTCATCAAAACATGCAGAAGGTTTTCACCAAAAACAGAAAACAAAAAGTGGATGTGTAAAGCAATGATAATATGACTTTGTGTCCACAACAAATCTCCCTTATTTTCAAATACAATTATTGAAGCCTACTTTACCAAGCATACCACCCCCCCCCCCCACACACACACACACCTCCCACCCCAACGCCCAGGTCACTGATATGTAAAAATAATAATTTCATTTCAACTTGACAGAAAAAGCTGAATGTTTTCTTTCAATTATAAAGTAAATTTTGGAATATAAATTATGTTAAGAAAACCACAAATAATATAGAAGTACAATTTATACATTTAATGATGTTTAACGACACTTTTGGCAATGAGGATCACATCGTGCAGGTCTTTTAAGGATAAAGGAAGCCGGAGAACCCGGATAGAAGCAATGAGCAGCGGCTAGTAACTGCCAGACTCTCTAACATATAAACCCCACACAAGCAGTGTTAGCATTGTATGAAAACTCCTGCACCGCACCATCGACGTGCAGTACACCTTAATGCATATCGCCACAGTGCGTGCATTCACATGGGTCACTGGGGTTAAGTGCCTTTCCCAAAGACATAACGCAGTTGCCTCGGGCGGGGATGGAAGAGTTGACCTTTCGGTTTGAAGTCCAATGCTGTAACCATTGAGCTACCTTGCACCCACTGAAGTACAAATGCACAATGGTTATTTAATATCATCTCATGAGCAACAACCACAGCTACGTGGTTTTAAAGCTGGAAGCAGCTGCGGCCGGGTATTCAGTCTGCTGTTATCAAATCTATAGATCTGGATTGAAAGTCTGAAATACAGTAAAAATGATAACAAATACTTACATTTTATACATGAAGCCTATTCCAGCAACTAAGGATATCCTTGAAAGTTGTAAATTATCTTGAGTGGTTAGTCATCTCGTTTCTTGGCAACATGGCACAATGTTCTAGGTTTTCATGTCATACGAAATAAATAACATCATTTCCCCATTGCTTTTATCCTGGTTTTTCCACCATTGCATCCAGTTGCTGGTAAAATTGCATCTAGAGGACAAAGCGTGTCCCTATGACAATGGTTTGGCTTAGAATGTCAAAATATAAGTGTTTAGGAGATTTCCTCCACGATTCACTTTTCTAACAATTTTATAACACAGCAAAAGATAACCTTTTTATTATTACACTTATTCAGATAAGCAAATGACCAAATCTATCGGCCGGAATCACAGACTCACACAACATCACTATAGACGACATAGAACTTTTGAAGGGCTAATCTTCTCTCCTCATACTGGACTCATTTCACATTTAACATCAAGATAAATGTCAAGGCTAGTCAATTTTAAAACAATTTTGTATCTCAGCAAAATTTAAATTAATCTATTTACCGATAAACTTGTTCATACACTCGAATGTACAAACACTCAGTATGGTATTTGCAACCATAATAGTTATTGGAAATACTATTCATGGTTGGCAATAGGATCTTTGTATCCAGATCTTCTTCTACACAATAGTGGTAAACTTCGCAATCTTCAACAGAACATGTGGTTGCATAAGTAGACTATTTACAACTGACATTCATCAAAACATGCAGAAGGTGTTGTACCGAAATCTGAAAACAGAAATTGGATTTGTAAAGTAATGATATGTGTCCACAAGAAATCTCCCTTATTTTCAAATACAATTATAGGAGTCTACTTGACAAACCATAACACCCAACCCCCTGCTCACTGAACTGTAAAAATAATTATTTTATTTCAACTTGACAGAAAGGGTTGAATGTTTTTTTTCAATTACAAAGTCAATTTTGGAATATAAATTATGTTAAGAATACAACAAATAATATAGAAGTACAAATTATACATTTAATGAGATCTAACGACAGTTTTGGCAATCACGATCACGTCGTGCAGGACTTTTAAGGATAAAGGAAGCCGAAGAACCCGGATAGAACCACGGAGCAGCGGCTAGTAACTGCCAGACTCCCTAACATATAAACCACACACAAGCAGTGTTAGCATTGCATGAAGCCTCGTGCACCATCGACGTGCAGTACGCTTTAGTGCACATCGCCAAAGTGCGTGCATTCACAGGGTCAACTGGGGTTAAGTGCCTTCCCCAAAGACACAACGCAGTTACCTCTGGCGGGGATGGAACTCTGGACCTTTCGGTTTGAAGTCCAATGCTGTAACCATTGAGCCACCTTGCTCCCACTGAAGTACAAATGCACAAAGGTTATTTAATATCATCTCATGAGCAGCCCCACCTACGTGGTTAAAAAATACAGTAAAAATGATAACAAATACTTTGATTATATACTTGGAGCCTATTCCAGGAACTAAGGATATCTTTGGAAGGTCTAAATTATCTTGTATGGTTAATCATCACGTTTCATGGCAATATGGCACAATATTCTAGGTTTCTATGTCATACGAAATAAATAACATCATTTCCCCATTGCCCTTATCTTGGTTTTTCCACCATTGAACCCAGTTATAGGTAAAATTGTATCTACAGGACAAAACCTGTCCCTATTACAATGGTTTGGCTTAGAAAGTCAAGACATATATGTTCTGGAAATTTCCTCCACTATTCACTTTTCTAACAATTTTATAACACAGCAAAAGTTAACCTTTTTATTATTTCTCTTATTTAAATAACCAAATGAACAAATCTATCGGCCGGAATCACAGATTGTCACATCATCAACATGGACGGCATAGAACTTTTGAAGGGCTAATCTTCTCTCTTCATGCTGAACTCATTTCACATTTAACATCAAGATAAATGTCAAAGCTAGTCAATTTCAAAACAATTTTGTATCACAGCAAAAATTGAATTAACCTATTTACCGATAAACTTGTTCATATACACGAATGTACAAACAGTCGATATGGTATGTGTAAACATCATAGCTATTGGAAATACTATTCAGGGTTTGGCAATATAGTATTTGTGCCCAGATCTTCGACACTCCAGAGGAAAACATCGCAATCTTCAACAGAACATGTGGTTGCATAAGTAGTCTATTTACAACTGGCATTCATCAAAACATGCAGATGGTGTTGCACCAAAATCTGAAAACAGAAAGGGGATGTTCAAAGCAATGATAATATGTGTCCACAACAAATCTCCCTTATTTTCAAATACAATTATTGGAGTCTACTTGACCAACCATTCCCCCCCCCACCCCAACGCCCAGCTCACTGAACTGTAAAAATAATTATTTTATTTCAACTTGAGAGAAAAGGCTGAATGTTTTTTTCAATTATAAAGTCAATTTTGTAATATAAATTATGTTAAGAAGACAACAAATAATAAAGAAGTACAATTTATACATTCAATGAGGTTTAACGACACTTAGGGCAATGAGACTCACATCGTGCAGGAATTTTAAGGATAAAGGAAGCAGGAGAACCAGGAGAGAACCACCGAGGAGCTGCTAGTAACTGCCAGACTCCCTAACATATAAACCCCACACAAGAAGTGTTAGCACTGTATGAACACGCGAGCACCATCGACGTGCAGTACGCCTTAGGGCATATCGCCACAGTGCGTGCATTCACATGGGCCACTGGGGTTAAGGGCCTTTCGCAAAGACACAACGCAGTTACCTCAGGCGGGGATGGAAAAGTGCATCTTTCGGTTTGAGGTCCAATGCTGTAACCATTAAGCCACCTTTCTCCCACTGAAGTACAAATGCACAACGGTTATTTTGTATCAGCTCACGAGCAACACCCACAGCGACGCGGTTTAAAAGCTGGAAGCAGCTGCGGCCGTGTATTCAGTCTGTTGTTATGAAATCTATAGATTTGGATTGAAAGTCTAAAATACAGTAAAAATGATAACAAATACTTACATTATATGCATGGAGCCTATTCCTGCAACTAAGGATATCTTTCGAAGTTCTAAATTATCTTGTATGGTTAGTCATCTCGTATCTTGTATGGTTAGTCATCTCGTTTCTTGGCAACATGGCACAATGTTCTAGGTTTTCATGTCATGCGAAATAAATATCATCATTTCCCCATTGCCCTAATCTTGGTTTTTCCACCATGGAACCCAGTTGCAGGTAAAATTACATCTAGAGGACAAAACGTGTCCCTATTACAATGCTTTGGCCTAGAATGTCATGACATAAGTGTTTTGGAGATTTCCACCACGATTCACTTTTCTAACAATTTTATAACACAGCAAAAGTTAACTTTTTTATTATTACTCTTATTTATATAAGCAAATGAGCAAATCTATCGGCCGGAATCACAGATTGTCACATCATCAAAATGGACGCCATAGAACTCTTGAAGGGCTAATCTTCTCTCCTCATTCTGGACTCATTTCACATTTAACATCAAGATAAATGTCAAAGCTAGTCAATTTTAAAACAATTTTGTATTACAGCAAAAACTAAATTAACCTATTTACCGATAAACTTGTTCAAATACACGAATGAACAAACAGTCGGTATGGTATGTGTCAACATAATAGTTATAGGAAATACTACTCAGGGTTTGGCAATGGAGTCTTTGTGCCCAGATCTTCTACACAACACAGGAAAACATCGCAATCTTCAACAGAACATGTGGTTGCATAAGTAGTCTATTTACAACTGGCATTCATTAAAACATGCAGAAGGTGTTGCTCCAAAATCTGAAAACAGAAAGTGGATGTGTAAACCAATGATAATATGTGTACACAACAAATCTCCCTTATTTTCAAATACAATTATTGGTGTCTACTTGACCAACCATACCCCCCACCCCAACGCCCAGGTCACTGAACTGTAAAAATAATTATTTTATTTCAACTTGACAGAAAGGGCTGAATGTTTTTTTTCAATTGTAAAGTCAATTTTGCAATATAAATTATGTTAAGAAAACAACAAACAATATAGAAGTACAATTTATACATTTAATGATGTTTAACGACACTTTTGGCAATGGGTCACATCGTGCAGGACTTTTAAGGATAAAGGAAGCCGGAGAACCCGGATAGAACCACCGAGTAGCGGCTAGTAACTGACAGACTCTCTAACATATAAACCCCGCACAAGCAGTGTTAGCATTGTATGAAGACTCCCGCACCATCGACGTGCAGTACGCCTTAATGCATATCTCCACAGTGCGTGCATTCACATGGGCCACTGGGGTTAAGTGCCTTCCCCAAAGGCACAACGCAGTTACCTCGGGCGGGGATGGAAGTGTTGACCTTTCGGTTTGAGGTCCAATGCTGTAACTATTGAGCTACTTTGCTCCCACTGAAGTACAAATGCACAATGGTTATTTAATATCATCTCATGAGCAACAGCCACAGCTACGTGGTTTTAAAGCTGGAAGCGGCTGCGGCCGTGTATTCAGTCTGCTGTTATCAAATCTATAGATTTGGATTGAAAGTCTTAAATACAGTAAAAATGATAACAAATACTTACATTTTATACATGGAGCCTATTCCAGCAACTAAGGATATCTTTGGAAGTTCTAAATTATCTTGTGTGGTTAGTCATCTCGTTTCTTGGCAACATGGCACGCTGTTCTAGGTTTTCATGTCATACGAAATAAATAACATCATTTCCCCATTGCTCTTATCCTGGTTTTTCCACCATAGAATCCAGTTGCTGGTAAAATTGCATCTAGAGGACAAAACGTGTCCCTATTACAATGGTTTGGCTTAGAATGTCAAAATATAAGTGTTTTGGAGATTTCCTCCACGATTCACTTTTCTAACAATTCTATAACACAGCAAAAGTTAACCTTTTTATTATTACACTTATTTAGATAAGCAAATAAACAAATCTATCGGCCGGAATCACAGACTGCCACATCATCAATATAGACGACATAGAACTTTTGAAGGGCAAATCTTCTCTCCCCATACTGAACTCATTTCACATTTATCATCAAGATAAATGTCAAAGCTAGTCAATTTTAAAACACTTTTGTATCTCAGCAAAAATGAAATTAACCTATTTACCGATAAACTTGATCATATACAAAAATGTACAAACTGTCGGTATGGTATTTGAAAACATAATAGTTATTGGAAATACTATTCATGGTTGCCAATTGAATCTTTGTATGCAGATCTTTTTCTACACAACAGTGGTAAACTTCGCAATCTTCAACAGAACATGTGGTTGCATAAGTAGTCTATTTACAACTGGCATTAATCAAAACATTCAGAAGGTGTTGCACCGAAATCTGAAAACAGAAATTGGATGTGTAAAGCAATGATATGTGTCCACAAGAAATCTCCCTTATTTTAAAATACAATTATAGGAGTCTACTTGACAAAGCATATCCCCCCCAACCCCCTGCTCACTGAACTGTAAAAATAATAATTTTATTTCAACTTGACAGAAAGGTCTGAATGTTTTTTTTCAATTATAAAGTCAAGTTTGGAATATAAATTATGTTGAGAAAACAACAAATAATATAGAAGTACAAATTATACATTTAATGAGGTCTAACGACACCTTTGGCGATCAGGATCACCTCGTGCAGGACTTTTTAGGATAAAGGAAGACGAAGAACCCGGATATAACCACCGAGCAGCGGCAAGTAACTGCCAGACTACCTAACATATAAACGCCACACAAGCAGTGTTAGCATTGCATGAAGCCTCGTGCACCATCGACGTGCAGTACGCATTAGTGCATATCGCAACAGTGCGTGCATTCGCAAGGGCAACGGGGGTTAAGTGCCTTTCCCAAATACCCAACGCAGTTACATCTGGCGGGGATGGAGCACTGGATCTTTCGGTTTGAAGTGCAATGCTCTAACCATTGAGCCACCTTGCTCCCACTGAAGTACAAATGCACAACGGTTATTTAATATCATCTCATCAGCAACAGCCACAGCTTCGTGGTTTTATAGCTGGAAGCAGCTGCGGTCGTGTATTCTGTCTGCAGTTATCAAATTTATAGATTTGGATTGAAAGACTAAAATACAGTAAAAATGATAACAAATACTTTGATTATATACTTGGAGCCTTCTCCAGGAACTAAGGATATCTTTGGAAGGTCTAAATTATCTTGTATGATTAGTCATCTCGTTTCTTGGCAATATGGCACAATATTCTAGGTTTCTATGTCATACGAAATAAATAACATCATTTCCCCATTGGCCTTATCTTGGTTTTTCCACCATTGAATCCAGTTGCAGGTAAAATTGTATCTAGAGGTCAAAACCTGTCCCTATTACAATGGTTTGGCTTAGAGAGTCAAGACATATGTGTTTTGGAAATTTCCTGCACTATTCACTTTTCTAACAATTTTATAAAACAGCAAAACTTAACCTTTTTATTATTTCTTTTATTTAAATAAGCAAATGAACAAATCTATCGGCCGGAATCACAGATTGTCACATCATCAACATGGACGGCATAGAACTTTTGAAGGGCTAATCTTCTCTCTTCATACTGGACTCATTTCACATTTAACATCAAGACAAATGTCAAAGCTAGTAAATTTTAAAACAATTTTGTATCACAGCAAAAATTGAATTAACCTATTTACCGATAAACTTGTTCATATACACGAATGTACAAAGAGTCGGTATGGTATTTATAAACATGATAGCTATTGGAAATACTATTCAGGGTTTGGCAATAGAGTATTTGTGCCCAGATCTTCGACACTCCAGAGGAAAACATCGCAATCGTCAACAGAACATGTGGTTGCATAAGTAGTCTATTTACAACTGGCATTCATCAAAACATGCAGATGGTGTTGCACCAAAATCTGAAAACAGAAAGTGGATGTGTAAAGCAATGATAATATGTGTCCACAACAAATCTCCCTTATTTTCAAATACAATTATTGGAGTCTCCTTGACCAACCATTCCCCCCCCCCAACCCAACGCCCAGCTCACTGAACTGTAAAAATAATTATTTTATTTCAAATTGAGAGAAAAGGCGGAATGTTTTTTTCAATTATAAAGTCAATTTTGTAATATAAATTATGTTAAGAAGACAACAAATAATAAAGAAGTACAATTTACACATTCAATGAGGTTTAACGACACTTAGGGCAATGAGACTCACATCGTGCAGGAATTTTAAGGATAAAGGAAGCCGGAAAACCAGGATAGAACCACCAAGGAGCTGATTGTAACTGCCAGACTCCCTAACATATAAACCGCACACAAGCAGTGTTAGCACTCTATGAACACTCGAGCACAATCGACGTGCTGTACGCCTTAGGGCATATCGCCACAGGGCGTGCATTCACATGGGCCATTGGGGTTAAGTGCCTTTCGCAAAGACACAACGCAGTTACCTCAGGAGGGGATGGAAAATTGGACCCTTCGGTTTGAGGTCCAATGCTCTAACCATTAAGCCACCTTTCACCCATTGAATTACAAATGCACAACGGTTATTTTGTATCAGCTCACGAACAACAGCGACAGCTACGCTGTTTAAAAGCTGGAAGCAGCTGCGGCCGTGTATTCAGTCTGCTGTTATGAAAGCTATAGATTTGGATTGAAAGTCTGAAATACAGTAAAAATGATAACAAATACTTGCAATATATACAAGGAGCCTATTCCAGCAACAAAGGATATCTTTGGAAGTTCTAAATTATCTTGTATGGTTAGTCATCCCGTTGCTTGGCAACATGGCACAATGTTCTAGGTTTTCTTGTCATACGAAATAAATATCATCATTTCCCCATTGCCCTTATCTTGGTTTTTCCACCATTGAACCCAGTTGCTGGTATAATTGCATCTAGAGGACAAAACTTGTCCCTATTGCAATGGTTTAGCTTAGAATGTCATGACATAAGTGTTTTGGAGATTTCCACCACGATTCACTTCTCTAACAATTTTATAACACAGCAAAAGTTAACTTTTTTATTATTACACTTATTTAAATAAGCAAATGAGCAAATCTATCGGACGGAATCACAGATTGTCACATCATCAAAATGGACGACATAGAATTTTTGAAGGGCTAATCTTCTCTCCTCATTCTGGACTAATTTCACATTTAACATCAAGATAAATGTCAAAGCTAGTCAATTTGAAAACAATTTTGTATCACAGCAAAAATTAAATTAACCTATTTACCGATAAACTTGTTCATATACACGAATGTACAAACAGTCGGTATGGTATTTGTAAACATAATAGTTATTGGAAATACTATTCAGGGTTTGGCAATAGAGTCTCTGTGTACAGATCTTCGACACAACACAGGAAAACATCGCAATCTTCAACCGAACATGTGGTTGCACAAGTAGTCTATTTACAACTGGCATTCATTAAAACATGCAGAAGGTGTTGCTCCAAATTCTGAAACAGAAAGTGGATGTGTAAAGCACTGATATTATGTGTCCACAACAAATCTCCCTTATTTTCAAATACAATTATTGGGGTCTACTTGATCAACCATAGCCCCCCCCCCCCCCTCCACCCCAACGGCCAGGTCACTAAACTGTAAAAATTATTATTTTATTTCAACTTGACAGAAAGGGCTGAATGTTTTTTTTAAATTATAAAGTCAATTTTGGAATATAAATTATGTTAAGAAAACAACAAATAATATAAAAGTACAAATTATATATTTAATGAGGTCTAACGACACCTTTGGCGATCAGGATCACCTCGTGCAGGACTTTCAATGATAAAGAAAGCCGACTAACCCGGATAGAACCACCGAGCAGCGGCTAGTAACTGCCAGACTCCCTCACATATAAACCCCACACAAGCAGTGTTATCATTGCATGAAGCCTCGTGCACCATCGACGTGCAGTACGCATTAGTGCATATCGCCAAAGTGCGTGCAATAAGATGGGAAACTGGGGTTAAGTGTCTTTCCCAAATACCCAACGCAGTTACCTCTGGCGGGGATGGAGCACTGGATCTTTCGGTTTGAAGTCCAATGCTCTAACCATTGAGCCACCTTGCTCCCATTGAAGTGCAAATGCACAACGGTTATTTAATATCATCTCATGAGCAACAGCCACAGCTACGTGGTTTTAAAGCTGGAGGCAGCTGCGGCCGTGTATTCTCTCTGCTGTTATCAAATCTATAGAGTTGGATTGAAAGAGTAAAATACAGTAAAAATGATAACAAGTACTTTGGTTATATACTTGGAGCCTTCTCCAGGAACTAAGGATATCTTTGGAAGATCTAAATTATCTTGTATGGTTAGTCATCTCGTTTCCTGGCTATATGGCATAATATTCTAGGCTTCTATGTCATACGAAATAAGTAACATTTTCCCATTGCCCTTATCTTAGTTTTTCCACCATTGAATCCAGTTGCAGGTAAAATTGTATCTAGAGGACAAAACGTGTCCCTATTACAATAGTTTGGCTTAGAAAGTCAAGACATAAGTATTTTGGAAATTTCCTCCACTATTCACTTTCCTAACAATTTTATAACACAGCAAAAGTTAACCATTTTATTATTACTCGTATTTAAATAAGCAAATGAACAAATCTATCTGCCGGAATCACAGATTGTCACATCATCAACATGGAAGGCATAGAACTTTTGAAGGGCTAATCTTCTCTCTTCATACTGGACTCATTTCACATTTAACATCAAGATAAATGTCAAAGCTAGTCAATTTTAAAACAATTTTGTATCACAGCAAAAATTGAATTAACCTATTTTCCGATAAACTTGTTCATATACACGAATGTACAAACAGTCGGTATGGTATTTGTAAAATCTTAGCTATTGGAAATACTGTTCTCGGTTTGGCAATAGAGTCTTTGTGCCCAGATCTTCTACACACAAGAGGAAAACATCGCAATCTTCAACAGAACGTGTGGTTGCATAAGTAGTCTATTTACAACTGGCATTCATCAAAACATGCAGAAGGTGTTGCACCAAAATCTGAAAACAGAAAGTGTATGTGTAAAGCAATGATAATATGTCCACAACAAATCTCCCTTATTTTCAAAAACAATTATTGGAGTCTACTTGACCAACCATACCCCCCTCCACCCCAACGCCCAGCTCACTGAACTGTAAAAATAATTATTTAATTTCAACTTCACAGAAAAGGCTGAATGTTTTTTTCAATTATAAAGTTAATTTTGTAATATAAATTATGTTAAGAAGACAACAAATAATAAAGAAGTACAATTTATACATTCAATGAGGTTTGACGACACTTTTCGCAATGAGACTCACATCGTGCAGGAATTTTAAGGATAAAAGAAGCCGGAGAACCGGATAGAACCACCGAGGAGCTGCTAGTAACTGCCAGACTCCCTAACATATAAACCACACACAAGCAGTGTTAGCACTATATGAACACTCGCGCACATTCGTCGTGCAGTACGCCTTAGTGCATATCGGCACAGTGCGTGCATTCACATGGGCCACTGGGGTTAAGTGCCTTTCGCAAAGACACAACGAAGTTACCTCAGGCGGAGATGGAAAAGTGGACTTTTCGGTTTGAGGTCCAATGCTGTAACCATTAAGCCACCTTTATCCCGCTGAAGTGCAAATGCACAACGGTTATTTAGCATCATCTCATGAGCAACAGTCACAGCTACGCGGTTTTAAAGCTGGAAGCAGCTGCGGCCGTGTATTCAGTCTGTTGTTATGAAATCTATAGATGTGGATTGAAAGTCTGAAATACAGTAAAATTTGATAACAAATACTTACATTTTATACATGGAGCCTATTCCAGCAACTAAGGATGTCTTTGGAAGTTCTAAATTATCTTGTATGGTTAGTCATCTCGTATCTTGTATGGTTAGTCATCTCGTTTCTTGGCGACATGGCACAATGTTCTTGGATTTCATGTCATACGAAATAAATATCATCATTTCCCCATTGCCCTTATGTTGGATTTTCCACCATTGAATCCAGTTGCAGGTAAAATTGCATCTAGAGAACAAAACGTGTCCCTATTACAATGGTTTGGCTTAGAATGTCATGACATAAGTGTTTTGGAGATTTCCTCCACGATTCACTTTTCTAACAATTTTATAACACAGCAAAAGTTAACCTTTTTATTATTATTCTGATTTAAATAAGCAAATGAACAAATCTACCGACCGGAATCACAGATTGTCACATCATCAACTTGGACGGCATAGAACTTTTGAAGGGCGAATCTTCTCTCTTCATACTGGACTCATTTCACATTTAACATCAAGAAAAATGTCAAAGCAAGTCAATTTAAAACAATTTTGTATCACAGCAAAAATTGAATTAACCTATTAACCGATAAACTTTTTCATATACACGAATGTACAAACAGTCGGTATGGTATTTGTAAACATCATAGCTATTGGAAATACTATTCAGGGTTTGGCAATCGAGTCTTTGTGCCCAGATCTTCTACACACCAGAGGAAAACATCGCAATCTTCAACAGATCATGTGGTTGTATATGTAGTCTATTTACAACTGGCATTCATCAAAACATGCAGAAGGTGTTGCACCAAAATCTGTAAACAGAAAGTGGATGTGTAAAGCAATGATAATATGTGTCCACAACAAATCTCCCTTATTTTCAGATACTATTATTGGAGTCTACTTGACCAACCATACCACCCCCCACCCCAACGCCCTGCTCACTGAACTGTAAAAATAATTATTTTATTTCAACTTGACAGAAAAGGTTGAATGTTTTTTTTAATTATAAAGTCAATTTTGTAATATAAATTATGTTAAGAAGACAACAAATAATAAAGAAGTACAATTTATACATTCAATGAGGTTTAACGACACTTTTCGCAATGAGACTCACATCGTGCAGGAATTTTAAGGATAAAGGAAGCCGGAGGACCAGGATGGAACCACCGAGGAGCTCCTAGTAACTGCCAGACTCCCTAACATATAAACCCCACACAAGCAGTGTTAGCACTGTATGAACACTCGGGCACCATCGACGTAAAGTACGCCTTAGTGCATATCGCCACAGTGCGTGCATTCAAATGGGCCACTGGTGTTAAGTGCCTTTCGCAAAGACACAACGCAGTTACCTCAGGCGAGGACGGAAAAGTGGACCTTTCGGTTTGAGGTCCAATGCTGTAACCATTAAGCCACCTATCTCCCACTGAAGTGCAAATGCACAACGGTTGTTTAGCATCATCTAATGAGCAACAGCCACAGCTACGCGGCTTTAAAGCCGGAAGCAGCTGCGGCCGTGTATTCAGTCTGCTGTTAAGAAATCTATAGATTTGGACTGAAAGTCTGAAATACAGTAAAAATGATAACAAATACTTACATTATATACATGGAGCCTATTCCAGCAACTAAGGATATCTTTGTAAGTTCTAAATTATCTTGTATGGTTACTCATCTCGTATCTTGTATGGTTAGTCATCTCGTTTCTTGGCAACATTGCACAATGTTCTAGGTTTTCATATATACGAAATAAATATCATCATTTCCCCATTGCCGTTATCTTGGTTTCCCCACCATTGAATCCAGTTGCAGGTAAAATTGCACCTCGAAGACAAAACGTGTCCCTATTACAATGCTTTGGCTTAGAAAGTCATGGCATAAGTGTTTTGGAGATTTCCTCCTCGATTCACTTTTCTAACAATTTTATAACACAGCAAAGGTTAACTTTTTTATTATTACACTTATTTAAATAAGCAAATGAGCAAATCTATCGGCCGGAATCACAGACTGTCACATCATCAACATAGACGCCATGGAATTCTTGAAGGGCTAATCTTCTCTCCTCATACTGGACTCATTTCACATTTAACATCAAGATAAATGTCAAAGCTAGTCAATTTTAAAACAATTTTGTATCTCAGCAAAAATTAAATTAACCTATTTATCGATAAACTTGTTCATATACACGAATGTACAAACAGTCGGTATGGTATTTGTAAACATAATAGTTATTGGAAATACTATTGATGGTTGGCAATAGAATCTTTGTATCCAGATCTTCTTCTACACAACAGTGGTAAACTTCGCAATCTTCAACAGAACATGTGGTTGCATAAGAAGTCTATTTACAACTTGCATTCATCAAAACATGCAGAAGGTGTTGCACCGAAATCTGAAAAAAGAAATTGGATGTGTAAAGCAATGATATGTGTCCACAACGAATCCCCCTTATTTTCAAATACAATTATAAGAGTCAACTTGACATAGCATATCCCCACCAACCCTCTGCTCACTGAACTGTAAAAATAATTATTTTATTTCAACTTGACAGAAAGGGTTGAATGCTTTTTTTCAATTATAAAGTCAATTTTGGAATATAAATTATGTTAAGAAAACAACAAATAATATAGAAGTACAAATTATACATTTAATCAGGTCTAACGACACCTTTGGCAATCAGGATCTCCTCTTGCAGGACTTTTAAGGATAAAGGAAGCCGAAGAACCGGGATAGAACCACCGAGCAGCGGCTAGTAACTGCCAGACTCCCAAACATATAAACCCACACAAGCAGTGTTTGCATTGCATGAAGCCTCGTGCACCATCGACGTGCAGTACGCATTAGTGCATATCGCCACAGTGCGAGCATTCACATGGGCCACTGGGGTTAAGTGCCTTTCGCAAAGACACAACGCAGTTACCTCAGGCGGGGATGGAAAAGTGGACGTTTCCGTTTGAGGTCCAATGCTGTAACCATTAAGCCACCTTTCTCCCACTAAAGTACAAATGCACAACGGTTATTTAGTATCATCTCATCAGCAACACCCACAGCTACGCGGTTTTAAATCTGGAAGCAGCTACGGCCGTGTATTCAGTCTGCTGTTATGAAATCTCAAGATTGGGATTGAAAGTCTGAAATACAGTTAAAATAATAACGAATACTTACACTATATACTGGAGCCTATTCCAGCAACTTAGGATATCTTTGGAAGTTCTAAATTATCTTGTATGGTTAGTCATCTCGTTTCTTGGCAATATGGCACACTATTCGAGGTTTCTATGTCATACGAAATAAATAACATCATTTCCCCATTGCCCTTATCTTGGTTTTTCCACCATTCTATCCAGTTGCAGGTAAAATTGTATCTAGAGGACAAAACCTGTTCCTATTACAATGGTTTGGCTTAGAAAGTCAAGACATAAGTGTTTTGGAAATTTCCTCCACTATTCACATTTCTAACAATTTTATAACACAGCAAAAGTTAACCTTTTTATAACTACTCTCATTTAAATAAGCAAATGAACAAATCTATCGGCCGGAATCACAGATTGTCACATCAACAACATGGACGGAATAGAACTTTTGAAGGGCTAATCTTCTCTCTTCTTACTGGACTCATTTCACATTTAACATCAAGATAAATGTCAAAGCTAGTCAATTTTAAAACAATTTTGAACCACAGCAAAAATTGAATTAAGCTATTTTCCGATAAACTTGTTCATATACACGAAGGTACAAACTGTCGGTATGGTATTTGTAAACATCATAGCTATTGGAAATACTATTCACGGTTTGGCAATAGAGTCTTTGTGCCCAGATCTTCTACACACCAGAGGAAAACATCGCAATCTTCAACAGAACATGTGGTTGCATAAGTGGTCTATTTACAACTGGCATTCATCAAAACATGCAAAAGGAGTTGCACCAAAATCTGAAAACAGAAAGTGGATGCGTAAAGCAATGATAATATGTGTCCTCGACAAATCTCCCTTATTTTCAAATACAATTATTGGAGTCTAATTGACCAACCATACTCCCACCCCCCAACCCCAACTCCCAGCTGACTGAACTGTAAAAATAATTATTTTATTTCGACTTGACAGAAAGGGCTGAATGTTTTTCTCAATTATAAAGTTAATTTTGTAATATAAATTATGTTTAGAAGACAACAAATAATAAAGAGGTACAATTTATACATTCAATGAGCTTTAACGACACTTTTGGCAACGAGACTCACATAGTGCAGGAATTTTAAGGATAAAGGAAGCCGGAGAACCCGGATAAAACCACCGAGGAGCTGCTAGTAATTGCCAAACACCCTAAGATATAAACCCCACACACGCAGTGTTAGCACTCTATGAACACTCGGGCACCATCGACGTGCAGTACGCCTTAGTGCATATCGCCACAGTGTGTGCATTCACATGGGCACTGAGGTTAAGTGCCTTTCGCAAAGACACAAGGCAGTTACCTCAGGAGGGGATGGAAAAGTGGACCTTTCGGTCTGAGGTCCAATGATGTAACCATTAAGCCACCTTTCTCCCACTGAAGTACAAATGCACAACGGTTATTTAGTATCATCTCATGAGCAACAGCCACAGCTGCGCGGTTTTAAAGCTGGAATCAGCTGCGGCCGTGTATTCAGTAGGCTGTTCTGAAATCTATGGATTTGGATTGAAAGTCTGAAATACAGTAAAAATGATAACAAATACTTACATTATATACATGGAGCCTATTCCAGCAACTAAGGATATCTTTAGAAGTTCTAAATTATCTTGTGTGGTTAGTCTTCTCGTATCTTGTATGGTTAGTCATCTCTATTCTTGGCGACAAGGCACAATGTTCTAGGTTTTCATGTCATACGAAATAAATATCATCATTTCCCCATTGCCCTTATCTTGGTTTCTCCAGCATTGAATCCAGTTGCAGGTAAAATTGCATCTAGAGGACAAAACGTGCCCCTATTACAATGGTTTGGCTTAGAATGTCATGACATAAGTGTTTTGGAGATTTCCTCCACGATTCACTTTTCTAACAATTTATAACACTCCAAAAGTTAACTTTTTTATTATTACACTTATTTAAATATGCAAAAGAACAAATCTATCGGCCGGAATCACAGATTGTCACATCATCAACATGGACGATATAGAACTTTTGAGGGGCTAAACTTCTCTCCTCATTCTGGACTCATTTCACATTTAACATCAAGATAAATGTCAAAGCTAGTCAATTTTAAATCAATTTCGTATCACAGCAAAAATTAAATTAACCTATTCACCGATAGACTTGTTCATATACGCGAATGTACAAACAGTCGGTATGGTATTTGTAAACATAATAGTTATTGGAAATACTATTCAGGGTTTGGCAATAGAGTCTTTGTGCCCAGATCTTCTACACACCAGAGGAAAACATCGCAATCTTCAACAGAACATGTGGTTGCATAAGTGGTCTATTTACAACTGGCATTCATCAAAACATGCAAAAGGAGTTGCACCAAAATGTGAAAACAGAAAGTGGATGCGTAAAGCAATGATAATATGTGTCCTCGACAAATCTCCCTTATTTTCAAATACAATTATTGGAGTCTAATTGACCAACCATACTCCCACCCCCCAACCCCAACTCCCAGCTGACTGAACTGTAAAAATAATTATTTTATTTCGACTTGACAGAAAGGGCTGAATGTTTTTCTCAATTATAAAGTTAATTTTGTAATATAAATTATGTTTAGAAGACAACAAATAATAAAGAGGTACAATTTATACATTCAATGAGCTTTAACGACACTTTTGGCAACGAGACTCACATAGTGCAGGAATTTTAAGGATAAAGGAAGCCGGAGAACCCGGATAAAACCACCGAGGAGCTGCTAGTAATTGCCAGACACCCTAAGATATAAACCCCACACACGCAGTGTTAGCACTCTATGAACACTCGGGCACCACCGACGTGCAGTACGCC
The DNA here is from genome assembly GCA_031216915.1 of Pictodentalium vernedei. NCBI lineage: Eukaryota > Metazoa > Mollusca > Scaphopoda > Dentaliida > Dentaliidae > Pictodentalium > Pictodentalium vernedei. The sequence goes on along the minus strand of CM062297.1, from coordinate 506,651,469 downwards.
TTAGTGCATATCGCCACAGTGTGTGCATTCACATGGGCACTGAGGTTAAGTGCCTTTCGCAAAGACACAAGGCAGTTACCTCAGGCGGGGATGGAAAAGTGGACCTTTCGGTCTGAGGTCCAATGATGTAACCATTAAGCCACCTTTCTCCCACTGAAGTACAAATGCACAACGGTTATTTAGTAGCATCTCATGAGCAACAGCCACAGCTGCGCGGTTTTAAAGCTGGAATCAGCTGCGGCCGTGTATTCAGTAGGCTGTTCTGAAATCTATGGATTTGGATTGAAAGTCAGAAATACAGTAAAAATGATAACAAATACTTACATTATATACATGGAGCCTATTCCAGCAACTAAGGATATCTTTAGAAGTTCTAAATTATCTTGTGTGGTTAGTCTTCTCGTATCTTGTATGGTTAGTCATCTCTATTCTTGGCGACAAGGCACAATGTTCTAGGTTTTCATGTCATACGAAATAAATATCATCATTTCCCCATTGCCCTTATCTTGGTTTTTCCAGCATTGAATCCAGTTGCAGGTAAAATTGCATCTAGAGGACAAAACGTGCCCCTATTACAATGGTTTGGCTTAGAATGTCATGACATAAGTGTTTTGGAGATTTCCTCCACGATTCACTTTTCTAACAATTTATAACACTGCAAAAGTTAACTTTTTTATTATTACACTTATTTAAATATGCAAAAGAACAAATCTATCGACCGGAATCACAGATTGTCACATCATCAACATGGACGATATAGAACTTTTGAGGGGCTAAACTTCTCTCCTCATTCTGGACTCATTTCTCATTTAACATCAAGATAAATGTCAAAGCTAGTCAATTTTAAATCAATTTTGTATCACAGCAAAACTTAAATTAACCCATTTACCGATAGACTTGTTCATATACGCGAATGTACAAACAGTCGGTATGGTATTTGTAAACATAATAGTTATTGGAAATACTATTCAGGGTTTGGCAATAGAGTCTTTGTGCCCAGATCTTCTACACAACAGAGGAAAACATCGCAATCTTCAACAGAACATGTGGTTGCATAAGTAGTCTATTGACAACTGGCATTCATTAAAACACGCAGAAGGTGTTGCTCCAAAATCTGAAAATAGAAAGTGGATGTGTAAAGCAATGATAATATGTCCCCACAACAAATCTCCCTTATTTTCAAATACAATTATTGGTGTCTACTTGACCAACCAAACCCCCCCCCCACCCACCCACCCACCCACCCCACCGCCCAGATCACTGAATTGTAAAAATAATTAGTTTATTTCAACTTGACCGAAAGGGCTGAATGTTTTTTTTCAATTATAAAGTCAATTTAGGAATATAAATTTTGTTAAGAAAACAACAAATAATATAGAAATACAAAATATACATTTATTGAGGTTTAACGACACCTTTGGCAATCAAGATCACCCGGTGCAGGACTTTTAAGGATAAAGGAAGCGGGAGAAACCGGATAGAACCACCGAGCCGCGCCTAGTAACTGCCAGCCTCCCTAATATATAAACCCCACACAAGTTGTGTTAGCATAGCATGAAGACTCGCGCACCATCGACGTGCAGTACGCCTTAGTGCACATCGTCACAGTGCGTGCATTCAAAGGGGCAACTGGAGTTAAGTGCCTTCCACAAGGAAACAACGCAGTTACCTCTGGCGGGGATGGAACTCTGGATCGTTCGGTTTGAAGTCCAATGCTGTAACCATTGAGCCACATTGCTCCCACTGAAGTAAAAATGCACAACGGTTATGTAACATCATCTCATGAGAAGCAGCCACAGCTACGTGGTTTTAAAGCTGGAAGAAGCTGCGGCCGTGTATTCAGTCTGCTGTTATCAAATCTATAGATGTGGATTGAAAGTCTGAAATACAGTAATAATGATAACAAATATTTACATTATATACTTGAAAGCTATTCCAGCAACTAAGGATATCTTTGGAAGATCTAAATTCTCTTGTGTGGTTAGTCATCTCGTTACTTGGCAATTTGGCACAATGTTCTAGGTTTTCATGTCATACGAAATAAATAACATCATTTCGCCATTGCTCTTATCTTGGTTTTTCCACCATTGAAGCCAGTTGCAGGTAAAATTGTATCTAGAGGACAATACGTGTTCCTATTACAATGGTTAGGCTTAGAAAGTCTAGACATAAGTGTTTTGGAGATTTCCTCCACTATTCACTTTTCTAACATTTTATAACACAGCAAAAGTTAACCTTTCTATTATTACTCTTATTTATTTAAGCAAATGAACAAATCTATCGGCCGGAATCACAGATTGTCACATCTACAACGTGGACGAGAAAGAACTTTTGAAGGGCTTATCTTCCCACAACATACTGGACTCATTTCACATTTAACATCAAGATAAATGTCAAAGCTAGTCAAATTTAAAATAATTTTGTATCACAGCAGAAATTAAGTTAATCTATTTACCGATAAACTTGTCCATATACACGAATGTACAAACAGTCGGTATGGTATTTGTAAACATAATAGTTATTGGAAATATTATTCAGGGTTTGACAATAGAGTCTTTGTGTACAGATCTTCTTCTACACAACAGAGAAAACGTCGCAATCTTCAACAGAACATGTGGTTGCATAAGTCGTCTATTTACAACTGACATTCATCAAAACATGCCGAAGGTTTTGCAACAACATCTGAAAATAAAAAGTGGATGTGTAAAGCAATGATAATATGTGTCCACAACAAATCTCCCTTAATTTCAAATACAATTATTGGAGGCTACTTTACCAACCATACCCCCCCCCCCCACCCCAACGCCCAGCTCACTGATGTGTAAAAATAATTATTTTATTTCAACTTGACAGAAAGGGCTGAATGTTTTCTTTCAATTATAAATTCAATTTTGGAATATAAATTATGTTATGCAACAGCCACAGCTACGTGGTTTTAAAGCTGGAAGCAGCTGCGGCCGGGTATTCAGTCTGCTGTTATCAAATCTATAGATTTGGATTGAAAGTCTGAAATACAGTAAAAATGATAACAAATAATTACCTGATATACATGGAGCCTATTCCAGCAACTAAGGATATCTTTGGAAGTTCTAAATCATCTTGCGTGGTTAGTCATCTAGTTTCTTGACAACATGGCACAATGTTCTAGCTTTTCATGTCATACGAAATAAATAACATCATTTCCCCATTGCTCTTAAGCTGGTTTTTCCCCCATTGAATCCAGTTGCTGGTAAAATTGCATCAAGAGGACAAAACGTGTCCCTATTACAACGGTTTGGCTTTGAATGTCAAAATATAAGTGTTTTGGAGATTTCCACCACGATTCACTTTTCTAACAATTTTATAACACAGCAAAGGTTAACCTTTTTATTATTACACTTATTTAGATAAGCAAATGAACAAATCTATCGGCCGGAATCACAGACTGTCACATCATCAACATACACGACATAGAACTTTTGAAGGACTAATCTTCTCTCCTCATACTGGACACATTTCACATTTAACATCAAGATAAATGTCAAAGCTAGTCAATTTTAAAACAATTTTGTATCTCAGCAAAAATTAAATTAACCTATTTACCGATAAACTTGTTCATACAGACGAATGTACAAACAGTCGGTATGGTATTTGTAAACATAATAGGTATTGGAAATACTATCCATGGTTGGCAATAGAATCTTTGTATCCAGATCTTCTTCTACACAACAGTGGTAAACTTCGCAATCTTCAACAGAACATGTGGTTGCATAAGTAGTCTATTTACAACTGGCTTTCATCAAAACATGCAGAAGGTTTTGCACCAAAATCTGAAAACAAAACGTGGATGTTTAAAGCAATGGTAATATGTGTGCACAACAAATCTCCCTTATCACATACAATTATTGGAGTCCACTTTACCAACCATACCCTCCCCTCCCACCCCAACCCCCAGCTCAGTGATATGTAAAAATAATTATTTTGTTTCAACTTGACAGAAAAGGCTGAATGTTTTCTTTTAATTATTAAGTCAATTTTGAAATATAAATTATGTTAAGAAGACAACAAATAATATAGAAGTACAATTTATCCATACAATGAGGTTTAACGACACTTTTGGCAATGAAGGTCACATCGTGGAGGTCTTTTTAGGACAAAAGAAACCGGAGAACCCGGATAGAACCACCGAGCAGCGGCTAGTAACTGCCAGACTCTCTAACATATAAACCCTTCACAAGCAGTGTTCGCATTGTATGAAGCCTCTTGCACCATCGACGTGCAGTACGCCTTAATGCACATCGCCACAGTGCGTGCAATCACATGGTCCACTGGGGTTCAGTGCCTTTCCCAAAGACATAACGCAGTTACCTCGGGCGGGGATGGAATAGTTGACCTCTCGGTTTGAAGTCCAATGCTGTAACCATTGAGCTACCTTGCTCCCACTGAAGTACAAATGCAAAGTGGTTATTTAATATCATCTCATGAGCAACAGCTACAGCTACGTGGTTTTAAAGCTGGAAGCAGCTGCGGCCGGGTATTCAGTCAGCTATTATCAAATCTATAGATTTGGATTGAAAGTCTGAAATACAGTAAAAATGATAACAAATACTTACATTTTATACATGGAACCTATTCCAGCAACTAAGGATATCTTTGGAAGTTCTAAATTATCTTGTGTGGTTAGTCATCTCGTGTCTTGGCAACATGGCACAATGTTCTAGGTTTTCATATCATACGAAATAAATAACATCATTTCCCCATTGCTCTTATCCTGGTTTTTCAACCATTGAATCCAGTTGCTGGTAAAATTGCATCTAGAGGACAAAATGTGTCCCAATTACAATGTTTGGCTTAGAATGTCAAAATATAAGTGTTTTGGAGATTTCATCCACGATTCACTTTTCTAACAATTTTATAACACAGCAAAAGTTAAACTTTTTATTATTACACTTATTTAGATAAGCAAATGAACAAATCTATCGGCCGGAATCACAGACTGTCACATCATCAACATAGACGACATAGAACTTTTGAAGGGCTAATCTTCTCTCCTCATACTGGACTCATTTCACATTTAACATCAAGATAAATGTCAAAGCTAGTCAATTTTAAAACAATTTTGTATCTCACCTAAAATTAAATTAACCTATTTACCGATAAACTTGTTCATATACACGAATGTACAAACAGTCGGTATGGTATTTGTAAACATAATAGTTATTGAAAATAATATTCATGGTTGGCAATAGAATCTTTGTATCCAGATCTTCTTCTACTCAACAGTGGTAAACTTCGCAATCTTCAACAGAACATGTGGTTGCATAAGTAGTCTATTTCCAACTGGCATTCATCAAAACATACAGAAGGTGTTGCACCGAAATCTGAAAACAGAAATTGGATGTGTAAAGCAATGATATGTGTCCACAAGAAATCTCCCTTATTTACAAATACAATTATAGGAGTCTACTTGTCAGAGTATATCCCCCAACCCCCTGATCACTGAACTGTAAAAATAATTATTTTTTTGCAACTTGACAGAAAGGGTTGAATGTTTTTTTTTTCAATTATAAAGTCAATTTTGGAATATAAATTATGTTAAGAAAACAACAAATAATATAGAAGTACAAATTATACTTTTAATGATGTCTAACGACACCTTTGGCAATCAGGATCACCTCGTGCAGGAGTTTTAAGGATAAAGGAAGCCGAAGAACCCGGATAGAACCACCGAGCAGGTGCTAGTAACTGCCAGACTCCCTAACATATAAAACACACACAAACAGTGTTAGCATTGCATGAAGCCTCGTGCACCATCGACGTGCAGTACGCATTAGTGCATATCGCCACAGTGCGTACATTCACATGGGCAACTGAGGTTAAGTGCCTTTCCCAAATACCCAACGCAGTTACCTCTGGCGGGGATGGAGCACTGGATCTTTTGGTTTGAAGTCGAATGCTCTAACCATTGAGCCACCTTGCTCCCACTGAAGTACAAATGGACAACGGTTATTTAATATCATCTCATGAGCAACAGCCACAGCTACGTGGTTTTAAAGCTAAAAGCAGCTGCGGCCGTGTATTGTGTCTGCTGTTATCAAATCTAAAGATTTGGATTGAAAGACTAAAATACAGAAAAAATGATAACAAATACTTTGTTTATATACTTAGAGCCTAGTCAAGGAACTAAGGATATCTTTGGAAGACCTAAATTATCTGGTATGGTTAGTCATCTGGTTTCTTGGCAATATGGCACAATATTCTAGGTTTCTATGTCAGACGAAATAAATAACATCATTTCCCCATTGCCCTTATCTTGGTTTTTCCACCATTGAATCCAGTTGCAGGTAAAATTATATCTAGAGGACAAAACCTGCCCCTATTACAATGGTTTGGCTTAGAAAGTCAAAACATAAGTGTTTTGGAAATTTCCTCCACTATTCACTTTTCTAACAATTTTATAACACAGCAAAAGTTAACCTTTTTATTATTATTCTTATTTAAATAAGCAAATGAACAAATCTATCGACCGGAATCACAGATTGTCACATCATCAACATGGACGGCATAGAACTTTGAAGGGCTAATCTTCTCTCTTCATACAGAACTCATTTCACATTTAACATCAAGATAAATGTCAAAGCTAGTCAATTTTAAAACAATTTTGTATCACAGCGAAAATTAAATTAACCTATTTACCGATAAACTTGTTCATATATACGAATGTACAAACAGTCGATATGGTATTTGTAAACATAATAGCTATTGGAAATACTATTCAGGGTTTGGCAATAGTGCCTTTGAGCCCAGATCTTCTACACACCAGAGGAAAACATCGCAATCTTCAACAGAACATGTGGTTGCATAAGTTGCCTATTTACAACTGGCATACATCAAAACATGCAGAAGATGTTTATCAAAATCTGAAAACAGAAAGTGGATGTGTAAAGCAATGATAATATGTGTCCACAACAAATCTCCCTTATTTTCAAATACAATTATTGGAGTCTACTTGACCAACCATAACCCCCACCCCAACGCCCAGCTCACTGAACTGTAAAAATAATTATTTTATTTCAACTTGACAGAAAAGGCTGAATGTTTTTTTCAATTATAAAGTCAATTTTGTAATATAAATTATGTTAAGAAGACAACAAATAATAAAGAAGTACAATTTATACATTCAGAGAGGTTGAACGACACTTTTGGCCATGAGACTCACATCGTGCAGGAATGTTTAGGATAAAGGAAGCCGGAGAACCCGGATAGAACCACCGAGGAGCTGCTAGTAACTGCCAGACTCCCTAACATATAAACCCCACACAAGCAGTGTTAGCACTGTACGAACACTCGCGCACCATCGACGTGCAGGACGCCTTAGTGCATATCGCCACAGTGCGTGCATTCACATGGGCCACTGGGGTTAAGTGCCTTTCGCAAAGACACAACGCAGTTACCTCAGGCGGAGATGGAAAAGTGGACCTTTCGGTTTGAGGTCCAATGTAGTAACCATTAAGCCACCTTTCTCCCACTGAAGTACAAATGCACAACAGTTATTTAGTATCATCTCATGAGCAACAGCCCCTGCTACGCTGTTTTAAAGCGGGAAACAGCTACGGCCGTGTATTCAGTCTGCTGTTATGAAATCTATAGATTGGGAATGAAAGTCTGAAATACAGTAAAAATGATAACAAATACTTACATTATATACATGGAGCCTATTCCAGCAACTAAGGATATCTTTGGAAGTTCTAAATTATCTTGTATGGTTACTCATCTCGTATCTTGTATGGTTAGTCATCTCGTTTCTTGGCAACATGGCACAATCTTCTAGGTTTTCATGTCATACGAAATAAATATCATCATTTCCCCATTGCCCTTATCTTTTTTTTCCACCATTGAATCCAGTTGCAGGTAAAATTGCATCTAGAGGACAAAACGTGTCCCTATTACAATGGTTTTGCTTAGAATGTCATGACATAAGTGTTTTGGAAGTTTCCTCCACGATTCACTTTTTTAACAATTTTATAACACAGCAAAAGTTAACTTTTTTATTATTAAACTTATTTAAATAAGCAAATGAACAAAACTATCTGCCTGAAACACCGATTGTCACATCATCAACATGGGCGACATAGAACTTTTGAAGGACTAATCTTCACTCCTCATTCTGGACTCATTTCACATTTAACATCAAGATAAATGTCAAAGCTAGTCAATTTTAAAACAATTTTCTATCACAGCAAAAATTAAATTAACCTATTTACCGATAAACTTGTTTATATACACGAATGTACTAACAGTCGGTATGGTATTTGTAAACATAATAGTTATTGGAAATACTATTCAGGGTTTAGCAATAGCGTCTTTGTGTCCAGACCTTCTACACAACAGAGGAAAACATCGCAATCTTCAACAGAACATGTGGTTGCATAAGTAGTCTATTTACAACTGGCATTCATTAAAACATGCAGAAGGTGTTGCTCCAAAATCTGAAAACAGAAAGTAGATGTGTAACGCAATGATAATATGTGTCCACAACAAATCTCCCTTATTTTCAAATACAATTATTGGTGTCTAATTGACCAACCATACCCCCCCCCACCCCAACGCCCAGGTCACTGAACTGTAAAAATAATTATTTTATTTAAACTTGACAGAATGGGCTGAATGTTTTCTTTCAATTATAAAGTCAATTTTGGAATATAAATTATGTTAAGAAAACCACAAATGATATAGAAATACAAAAGATATATTTATTGAGGTTTATCGACACCTTTGGCAATGAAGATCACCCGGTGCAGGACTTTAAAGGATAAAAGAACCGGAGAAACCGGATAGAACCACCGAGCAGCGGCTAGTAACTGCCAGCCTCCCTAATATGTAAACCCCACCCAAGTTGTGTTAGCATAGCATGAAGACTCGCGCACCATCGACGTGCAGTACGCCTTAGTGCACATCGCCATAGTGCGTGCATTCACAGGGGCAACTGGGGTTAAGTGCCTTCCCCAAAGACACAACGCAGTTACCTCTGGCGGGGATGAAACTCTGGATCTCACGGTTTGAAGTCCAATGCTGTAACCATTGAGCCACCTTGCTCCCACTGAAGTACAAATGCACAACGGTTATTTAACATCATCTCATAAGCAACAGTCACAGCTACGTGGTTTTATAGCTGGAAGAAGCTGCGGCCGTGTATTCAGTCTGCGATTATCAAATCTATAGATGTGGATTGAAAGTCTGAAATACAGTAATAATGATAACAAATACTTACATTATATACTTGGAGCCCATTCCAGCAACTAAGGATATCTTTAGGAGATCTAATTTATCTTGTGTGGTTAGTCATCTCGTTACTTGGCAATATGGCGCAATGTTCTAGGTTTTTATGTCATACGAAATAAATAACATCATGTCGCCATTGCCCTTATCTTGGTTTTTCCACCATTGAATCCAGTTGCAGGTAAAATTGTATCTACAGCACAAAACGTGTCCCTATTGCAATGGTTTGGCTTAAAACGACAAGACATAAATGTTTTGGAGATTTCCTCCACTATTCACTTTTTTAACAATTTTATAACACAGCAAAGTTAACCTTTTTATTATTACTCTTATTTAAATAAACAAATGAACAAATCTATCGGCCGGAATCACAGATTGTCACATCATCAACATGGACGACAAAGAACTTTTGAAGGGCTTATCTTCTCACAACATACTGGACTCATTTCACATTTAACATCAAGATAAATGTCAAAGCTAGTCAAATTTAAAACAATTTTGTATCACAGTAAAAATTAAATTAATCTATTTACCGATAAACTTGTTCATATACACGAATGTACAAACAGTCGGTATGGTATTTGTAAACATAATAGTTATTGGAAATACTATTCAGGGTTTGACAATAGAGTCTTTGTGTACAGATCTTCTTCTACACAACAGAGAAAACTTCGCAATCTTCAACAGAACATGTGGTTGCATAAGTCGTCTATTTACAACTGACACTCATCGAAACATGCAGAAGGTTTTGCACCAAAATCTGAAAACAAAAAGTGGAAGTGAAAAGCAATGATAATATGTGTCCACAACAAATCTCCCTTATTTTCATATACAATTATTGGAGTCTACTTTACCAACCATACACCCCACCCCTCCCACCCCAACGTCCAGCTCACTGATATGTAAAAATAATTATTTTATTTCAACTTGACAGAAAGGGATGAATGTTTTCTTTCAATTATAAAGTCAATTTTGGAATATAAATTATGTTAAGAAAACAACAAATAATATAGAAGTACAATTTATACATTTAATGATGTTTAACGACACTTTTGGCAATGAGGATCACATCGTGCAGGTCTTTTAAGGATAAACGAAGCCGGAGAACCCGGATAGAGCCACCGATCAGCGACTAGTAACTGTCAGACTCTCTAACATGTAAACCCCACACAAGCAGTGTTAGCATTGTATGAAGACTCCTGCACCATCGACGTGCAGTACGCCTTAATGCATATCGCCACAGTGCGTGCATTCACATGGGTCACTGGGATTAAGTGCCTTTCCCAAAGACACAACGCAGTTACCTCGGGCGGGGATGGAAGAGTTGACCTTTCGGTGTGAAATCCAATGCTGTAACCATTGAGCTACCTTGCTCCCATTGAAGTACAAATGCACAATGGTTATTTAATATCATCTGATGAGCAACAGCCACAGCTACGTGGTTTTAAAGCTGGAAGCAGCTGCGGCCGGGTATTTAGTCTGCTGTTATCAAATCTATAGATTTGGATTGAAAGACTAAAATACAGTAAAAATGATAACAAATACTATGATTATATACTTGGAGCCTTCTCCAGGAACTAAGGATATCTTTGGAAGATCTAAATTATCTTGTATGGTTAGTTATCGCGTTTCGTGGCTATATGGCACAATATTCTAGGTTTCTATGTCATACGAAATAAGTAACATTTCCCCATTGCCCTTATCTTGGTTTTTCCACCATTGAATCCAGTTGCAGGTACAATTGTATCTAGAGGACAAAACTTGTCCCTATTACAATGGTTTGGCTTAGAAAACCAAGACATAAGTGTTTTGGAAATTTCCTCCACTATTCACTTTTCTAACAATTTTATAACACAGCAAAAGTTAACTTTTTTATTATTACTCTTATTTAAAAAAGCAAATGAACAATTCAATCGGCCGGAATCACAGATTGTCACATCATCAACATGGACGGAATAGAACTTTTGAAGGGCTAATCTTCTCTCTTCATACTGGACTCATTTCACATTTAACATCAAGATAAATGTCAAAGCTAGTCAATTTTAAAACAATTTTGAATCACAGCAAAAACTGAATTAACCTATTTTCCGAAAAACTTGTTCATATACACGAATGTACAAACAGTCGGTATGGTATTTGTAAACATAATAGCTATTGGAATACTATTCAGGGTTTGGCAATAGAGTCTTTGTGCCCAGATCTTCTACACAACAGCGGAAAACATCGCAATATCAAAAGAACATGTGGTTGCATAAGTAATCTATTTACAACTGGCATTCATTAAACATGCAGAAGGTGTTGCTCCAAAATCTGAAAACAGAAAGTGGATGTGTAAAGCAATGATAATATGTGTCCACAACAAATCTCCCTTATTTTCAAATACAATTATTGGTGTCCACTTGACCAACCATAGCCCCCCCCCCCCCCACACACACACACACACCAACGCCCAGGTCACTGAACTGTAAAAATAATTATTTTATTTCAACTTGACAGAAAGGGCTGAATGTTTTTTTTCAATTATAAAGTCAATTTAGGAATATAAATTTTGTTAAGAAAACAACAAATGATATAGAAATACAAAATATACATTTATTGAGGTTTAACGACACCTTTGGCAATCAAGATCACCCGGTGCAGGACTTTTAAGGATAAAGGAAGCCGGATAAACCGGATAGAACCACCGAGCCGCGGCTAGTAACTGCCAGCCTCCCTAATATACAAACCCCACACAAGTTGTGTTAGCATGGCATGAAGACTCGCGCACCATCGACGTGCAGTACGCCTTAGTGCACATCACCACAGTGCGTGCATTCACAGGGGCAACTGGGGTTAAGTGCCTTCCCCAAAGACACAACGCAGTTACCTCGGGCGGGGATGGAACTCTGAATCTCCCGGTTTGAAGTCCAATGCTGTAACCATTGAGTCACCTTGCTCCCACTGAAGTACAAATGCACAACGGATATTTAACATCATCTCATGAGCAACAGCCACAGCTACGTGGTTTTAAAGCTGGAAGAAGCTACGGCCGAGTATTCAGTCTGGTGTTATCAAATCTATAGATGTGAATTGAAAGTCAGAAATACAGTAATAATGATAACAAATACTTATATTATATACTTAGATCCTATTCCAGCAACAAAGGATATCTTTGGAAGATCTAAATTATCTTGTGTTTTAGTCATCTCGTTACTTGGCCATATGGCACAATGTTCTAGGTTTTTATGTCATACGAAATAAATAACATTATTTCCCCATTGCCCTTATCTTGCTTTTTCCACCATTGAATCCAGTTGCAGGTAAAATTGTATCTAGAGGACAAAACGTGTCCCTATTACAATGGTTTGGCTTAGAAAGTCAAGACATAAGTGTTTTGGAAATTTGCTCCACTATTCATTTTTCTAACAATTTTATAACACAGCAAAAGTTAACCTTTTTATTATTATTCTTATTTAAATAAGCAAATGAACAAATCTATCGACCGGAATCACAGATTGTCACATCATCAACATGGACGGCATAGAACTTTGAAGGGCTAATCTTCTCTCTTCATACAGAACTCATTTCACATTTAACATCAAGATAAATGTCAATGCTAGTCAATTTTAAAACAATTTTGTATCACAGCAAAAATTGAATTAACCTATTTACCGATAAACTTTTTCATATACACGAATGTACAAACAGTCGGTATGGTATTTGTAAACATCATAGCTATTGGAAATACTATTCAGGGTTTGGCAATAGAGTCTTTGTGCGCAGATCTTGTACACACCAGAGGAAAACATCGCAATCTTCAACAGAACATGTGGTTGCATAAGTAGTCTATTTACAACTGGCATTCATCAAAACATGCAGAAGGTGTTGCACCAAAATCTGTAAACAGAAAGTAGATGTGTAAAGGATTGATAAAATGTGTCCACAACAAATCTCCCTTATTTTCAAATAGTATTATTGGAGTCTACTTGATCAACCATACCCCCCCCCCCCACCCCAACGCGCAGCTCACTGAACTGAAAGAATAATTATTTTATTTCAACGTTACAGAAAAGGTTGAATGTTTTTTTCAATTAAAAAGTCAATTTTGTAATATAAATTATTTTAAGAAGACAACAAATAATAAAGAAGTACAATTTATAAATTCAGTGACGTTTAACGACACTTTTGGCAATGAGACTCACATCGTGCAGGAATTTTAAGGATAAAGGAAGCCGGAGAACCCGGATGGAACCACCGAGCAGCTGCTAGTAACTGCCAGACTCCCTAACATATAAAACCCACACAAGCAGTGTTAGCATTGTATGAAGACCCCTGCATCATCGACGTGCAGTACGCCTTAATGCATATCGCCAGAGTGCGTGCATTCACATGGGCCACTGGGGTTAAGTGCCTTTCCCAAAGACCCAACGCAGTTACCTCGGGCTGGGATGGAAGAGTTGACCTTTCGGTTTTAAGTCCAATGCTGTAACCATCGAGCTACCTTGCTCCCATTGAAGTACAAACGCATAATGGCTATTTAATATCATCTCATGAGCAACAGCCACAGCTACGTGGTTTCAAAGCTGGAAGCATCTGCGGCCGGGATTTCAGTCTACTGTTATCAAATCTTTTGATTGGGATTGAAAGTCGGAATACTGTAAAAATGATAACAAATACTTACATGATATACATGGAGCCTATTCCAGCAACTAAGGATATCTTTGTAAGTTCTAAATTATCTTGCGTGGTTAGTCATCTAGTTTCTTGACAACATGGCACAATGTTCTAGGTTTTCATGTCATACGAAATAAATAACATCATTTCCCCCATGCTCTTAACCTGGTTTTTCCACCATTGAATCCAGTTGCTGGTAAAATTGCATCTAGAGGACAAAACGTGTCCCTATTACAACGGTTTGGCTTTGAATGTCAAAATATAAGTGTTTTGGAGATTTCCACCACGATTCACTTTTCTAACAATTTTATAACACAGCAAAGGTTAACCTTTTCATTATTACACTTATTTAGATAAGCAAATGAACAAATCTATCGGCCGGAATCACAGACTGTCACATCATCAACATAGACGACATAGAACTTTTGAAGGGCTAATCTTCTCTCCACATACTGGACGCATTTCACATTTAACATCAAGATAAATGTCAAAGCTAGTCAATTTTAAAACAATTTTGTATCTCAGCAAAAATTAAATTAACCTATTTACCGATAAACTTGTTCATATACACGAATGTACAAACAGTCGGTATGGTATTTGTAAACATAATAGTTATTGGAAATACTATTCATGGTTGGCAATAGAATCTTTGTATCCAGATCTTCTACACAACAGTGGTAAAGTTCACAATGTTCAACAGAACATGTGGTTGCATAAGTAGTCTATTTACAACTGGCATTCATCAAAACATGCAGAAGGTGGTGCACCCAAATCTGAAAACAGAAATTAGATGTATAAAGCAATGAGATGTGTCCACAAGAAATCTCCATCATTTTCAAATACAATTTTAGGAGTCTACTTGACAAAGCATATCCCCCCCAACCCCCTGCTCACTGAACTATAAAAATAATTATTTTTTTCAACTTGACAGAAAAGGTTGAATGTTTTTTTTTCCAATTATAAAGTCAATTTTGGAATATAAATTATATTAAGAAAACAACAAATAATATAGAGGTACAAATTATACATTTAATGAGGTGTAACGACACCTTTGGCAATCAGGATCACCTCGTGCAGACCTTTTATTGATAAAGGAAGCCGAAGAGCCCGCATAGAGCCACCGAGCAGCGGCTAGTAACTGCCAGACTCCCTAACGTATAAACCCCACACAAGCAGAGATAGCATTGCAGGAAACCTCGTGCACGATCGAGGTGCAGTACGCATTAGTGCATATCGCCACAGTGCGTGCATTCGCATGGGCAACTGGGGTTAAGTGCCTTTCCCAAATCCCCAACGCAGTTACCTCTGGCGGGGATGGAGCACTGGATCTTTCGGTTTGTAGTCCAATACACTAAGCATTGAGCCACCTTGCTCCCACTGAAATACAAATGCACAACGGTTATTTAATATCATCTCATGATCAGCAGCCACAGCTACGTAGTTTTAAAGCTGGAGGCAGCTGCGGCCGTGTATTCTGTCTGCTGTTATTAAATCTATAGATTTGGATTGAAAGACTAAAATACAGTAAAAATGATTACAAATACTTTGAAAATATACATGGAGCCTATTCCAGCAAATAAGGATATCTTTGGAAGATCTAAATTATCTTGTATGGTTAGTCATCACGTTTCTTGGCAATATGGGACAATATTCTAGGTTTCTATGTCATACGAAATAAATAACATCATTTCGCCATTGCCCTTATATTGGTTTTTCCAACATTGAAACCATTGCAGGTAAAATTGTTTCTAGAGGACGAAACGTGCGCCTATTACAATGGTTTGGCTTAGAAAGTCAAGATATAAGTGTTTTGAAGATTTCCTCCACTATTCACTTTTTTAACAATTTTATAACACCGCAAAAGTTAACCTTTTTATTATTACTCTTATTTAAATAAGCAAATGAACAAATCTATCGGCCGAAATCACAGATTGTCACGTCAAAGAACTTTTGAAGGCCTTATCTTCTCACAACATACTGGACTCATTTCACTTTTAACATCAAGATAAATGTCAAAGCTAGTCAAATTTAAAATAATTTTGTATCACAGCAAAAATTAAATTAACCTATTTAACGATGAACTTGTTCATATACACGAATGTACAAACAGTCGGCATGGTATTTGTAAACATAATAGTTATTGGAAATACTATTCAGGCTTTGAAAATAGAGTCTTTGTGTACAGATCTTCTTCTACACAACAGAGAAAACTTCGCAATCTTCAACAGAACATGTGGTTGCATAAGTCGTCTATTTACAACTGACATTCATCAAAACATGCAGAAGGTTTTGCACCAAAATCTGAAAACAAAAAGTGGATGTGTAAAGCAATGATAATATATGTCCACAACAAATCTCCCTTATTTTCAAAACAATTATTGGAGTCTACTTTACCAACCATACCCCCCTCCCACCCCAAAGCCCAGCTCACTGATATGTAAAAATAATTATTTTATTTCAGCTTGACAAAAAGGGCTGAATGTTTTCTTTCAATTATAAAGTCATTTTGGGAATATAAATTATGTGAAGAAAACCACAAATAATATAGACGTACAATTTATACATTTAATGATGTTTAACGACACTTTTCGCAATGAGGATCACATCGTGCAGGTCTTTTAAGGATAAAGGAAGCCGGAGAATCCGGATAGAACCGCCGAGCAGCGGCTAGTAACTGCCTGACTCTCTAACATATAAAACCCACACAAGCAGTGTTAGCATTGTATGAAGACTCCTGCACCATCGACGTGCAGTACGCCTTAATGCATATCGCCACAGTGCGTGCATTCACATGGGCCACTGGTGTTAAGTGCCTTTCCCAAAGACACAACGCAGTTCCCTCGGGCGGGGATGGAAGAGTTGACCTTTCGGTTTGAAGTCCAGTGCTGTAACCATTGAGGTACCTTGCTCCCAGTGAAGTACAAATGCAAAATGGTTATTTAATATCATCTCATGAGCAACAGCCACAGTTGCGTGGTTTTAAAGCTGGAAACAGCTGCGGCCGGGTATTCTGTCTGCTGTTATCAAATCTATAGATTTGGATTGAAAGTCTGAAATACAGTAAAAATGATAACAAATACTTACATTTTACACATGGAGACTATTCCAGCTACTAAGGTTATCTTTGGAAGTTCTAAATTATCTTGTGTGGTTAGTCATCTCGTTTCTTGGCAACATGGCACAATGTTCTAGCTTTTCATGTCATACGGAATAAAAAACATCATTTCCCAATTGCCCTTATCCTGGTTTTTCCACCATTGAATCCAGTTGCAGGTAAAAATTGCATCTAGAGGACAAAAGGTGTCCCTATTACAATGGTTTGGCTTACAATGTCATGACATAAGTGTTTTGGAGATTCACTTTTCTCACAATTTTATAACCCAGCAAAAGTTACCTTTTTTATTATTGCACTTATTTATATAAGCAAATGAGCAAATCTATCGGCCGGAATCACAGATTGTCACATCATCAACATGGACGACATAGAACTTTTGAAGGGTTAATCTTATCTCCTCATTCTGGACTCATTTCACATTTAACATCAAGATAAATGTCAAGGCTAGTCAATTTTAAAATAATTTTGTATCACAGCAAAAATTAAATTAACCTATTTACCGATAAACTTGTTCATATACACGAATGTACAAACAGTCGGTAAGGTATTTGTAAACATAATAGTTATTGGAAATACTATTCAGGGTTTGGCAATAGAGTCTTTGTGCCCAGATCTTCGACACAACAGAGGAAAACATACCAATCTTCAACAGAACATGTGGTTGCATAAGTAGTCTATTTACAACTGGCATTCATTAAAACATGCAGAAGGTGTTGCTCCAAAATCTGAAAACAGAAAGTGGATGTGTAAAGCAATGATAATATGTGTCCACAACAAATCTCCCTTATTTTCAAATACAATTATTGGAGTCTACTTGACCAACCATACCCCTCACCCCAACGCCCAGGTCACTGAACTGTAAAAATAATTATTTTATTTCAACTTGACAGAAAGGGCTGAATGTGTTTTTTCAATTGTAAAGTCAATTTAGGAATATAAATTTTGTTAAGAAAACAACAAATAATATAAAATTACAAAATGTACATTTATTGAGGTTTAATGTCACCTTTGGCAATCAAGATCAACCGGTGCAGGAATTTTAAGGATAAAGGAAGCCGGAGAAACCGGACAGAACCACCGAGCCGCGGCTAGTAACTGCCAGCCTCAATAATATATAAACCCCACACAAGTTGTGTTAGCATAGCATGAAAACTCGCGCACCATCGACGAGCAGTACGCCTTAGTGCACATCGCAACAGTGCGTGCATTCACAGGGGCAACTGGAGTTAAGTGTCTTCCCCAAAGACACAACGCAGTTACCTATGGCGGGGATGGAACTCTGGATCTTTCGGTTTGAAGTCCAATGCTGTAACCATTGAGCCACCTTGCTGCCACTGATGTACAAATGCACAACGGATATTTAACATCATCTCATGAGCACCCGCCACAGCTACGTGGTTTTGAAGCTGGAAGAAGCTGCGGCCGTGTATTCAGTCTGCTGTTATCAAATCTATAGATGTTGATTGGAATTATGAAACACAGTAATAATGATAACAAATACTTACATTATATACTTGGAGCCTCTTCCAGCAACTAAGGATATCTTTGGAAGATCTAAATTATCTTGTGTGGTTAGTCATCTCGTTACTTGGCAATATGGCACAATGTTCTAGGTTTTTATGTCATACGAAATAAATAACATCATTTCGCCATTGCCCTTATCTTGGTTTTTCCACCATTGAATCCAGTTGCAGATACAATTGTATCTAGAGGACAAAACGTGTCCCTATTACAATGGTTTCGCTTAGAAAGTCAAGACATAAGTGTTTTGGAAATTTCTTCCACTATTCACTTTTCTAACAATTTTATAACACAGCAAAAGTTAACCTTTTTATTATAACTCTTATTTAAATAAGCAAATGAACAAATCTATCGGCCGGAATCACAGATTGTTACAACTTCAACGTGGACGACAAAGAACTTTTGAAGGGCGTATCTTCTCAAAACATACTGGACTCATTTCACATTTAACATCAACATAAATGTCAAAGCTAGTCAAATTTAAAACAATTTTGTATCACAGCAAGAATTAAATTAACCTATTTACCGATGCACTTGTTCATATACACGAATGCACCAACAGTCGGTATGGTATTTGGAAACATAATAGTTATTGGAAATACTATTCAGGGTTTGACAATAGAGTCTTTGCGTACAGATCTTCTTCTACACAACAGAGAAAACTTCGCAATCTTCAACAGAACATGTGGTTGCATAAGTTGTCTATTTACAACTGACATTCATCAAAACATGCAGAAGGTTTTCACCAAAAACAGAAAACAAAAGTGGATGTATAAAGCAATGAAAATATGACTTTGTGTCCACAACAAATCTCCCTTATTTTCAAATACAATTATTGAAGCCTACTTTACCAAGCATACCAACCCCCCACCCCCCCCACCCCCACACACACCTCCCACCCCAACGCCCAGCTCACTGATATGTAAAAGTTAAAAAATTTATAGTAATTTATATATTTTTTATACTTACCAATGACCCAGACATAGCTGGTGCTAACTCTTAAAATATAGGGCCAAACACAAATTTTGCCCCCCAATCCCAAAAATTTGCATCTAAAACTAAAGAAAACATGTCCTGAAAGGCCCTCCACACTTCGCCCCTACTGCGCATGCGCAGTGTCAAGGACGTTCCGAAATTGGCGCCATTTATCATTCTAATAACCAGTGCCTGGTAAGCGCTATGTACTCAGCGGGGAGGCAAGAGTTCCCAACTCCTGGGAGGGCCATCCCCGTCTGGGTCATTGGTAAGTGTAAAAAATATATAAATTACTATAAATTTTTTAACATTTTTATACTGTACCAATGACCCAGACATAGCTGAATAGTAAAAAGGCTGGAGGGCCAAGGACATAGAGCAAAATGGAATACGCTCAATAAAATAAAATAGAGTCATCCCCTGTAGGGAAAAGAAGTAATAGGCCTTACATGTATCTTTCTTATTTATGATAAATTAGAAAGATACAACACCTTCCAAAAATTGAGCTTCATACATCCATGTACTCTATTAATATCCAATAATCCTTATACTAATAATTTTTAAAGTAAGCCAATAATAAAGTAAGTCTAGAGAATAGAGACTCTTATACTCCTAAAAGTGAGTGAGAATTGCATAATCATGTCCGTTGACATATGCAATATTCAAAAGCTATACTTTAAAAACTAAGACTTGAATGAATTTTATAAACTTAAACTTCTCACTAAACAACCATCCCAATAACAGCTCAGAATTACTAACTCCGGAGGAGGTATCCCCTTGTTTTCATAGTAAAAACAGGTGACCCAAGGGAACACCCTCCCCCCCCCCTTTTTCTTGCCCTGGGTCAAATAGCCCAGAGCGAAGAGGGCAGCCGAACGGAGACACTGCCGAAACAGACAGCCTACCTAGCTATAGTAGCAACTGTTAAGTGAATGACATTTTGAGCAGTAGATAATAGACCTAACAATAGAGGCCTCCAGAAATGGACTCGATATTTCTGAGATAAAATTCATGAATGGATGGCTGAGCGCAATGAGCAGCCTTCAAAAATCTATAATAGCAACACTATTAATGTAAGCCCAAGAAGTAGAAGAACTCTTACTTCATGAGCCAAAATCTTAAGCACAACTGCTAAGCCAATGATATACCATAAGCAGAACGCTAGTTAATAGAATCCATTAACAATAAAATGGAGCGTAACGTCCTTCTACTAGACATCAAAGACAGAAGAAGCTTACGCCCTTGTAATAAACAGATATCTGTTTATAAATACATAAACTGTACCCGGAAAGAGTAAAGGCCTATGCCCATACGAAGACGGAAGGACCTTAAAATAATAGGTTCCGGATAATAGGAGCCTAACTCTTATGCAACAATCCAACCTAAATAGTAACGGAAGTATTGATTCCGAAACTATGAAAGTGAAAATCATCCATCGATAGTGCATGAAACTCACTGACTCTACAGTAAAAGAGAAACCAACAGAATTACTGTCTAAAAGGTCAGAATTTGAAAACTACTGTTTCCAGAGGCTCAAATGATTACTTAGCTAAATAAGAACCGAAGTTAAAATCCGTATAGGAATTTAATCTAAAGATTCTAAGTCTATTTATCAAAAAGTTACTAACTGACTTAGATAAAGAGACAAAAGACTCAATTGTAAACTATCGTAGAGTGCATAGGTATGAGGTAACATAAACCTATAACCTAAATAACAACAGGCTGCAGTAGATCTTGTGAAACAAGTATACTAAAAAATAGCAATGAGTAGTATGGAGGGATCAACCATATGAACATAATGATCCCTACACCACGACGGAAGAGCCTCCACTTTAGTCGCATAGAATAGCGAAGAAGAGGATCTCCTATAGTAAGAAATCGCGTCCAAAGCTCGTCCAGTACAGTGCTTACAATGCAATACGGACCACACAACGGAATACATGAAGGTTGCGACCTTGCTGGTTGTGATAAAGATGACACGATTTATCCAGTGAAAAAAGATCCTCACATAGAGGAAGATTTCACGTTAAGATCCACAGTAGACAAGAGAGTAAATTACTCATGATCTCTGTGAAGATAGAGATGCTATCAACAGAAATGTATTGTGGTTGTTTATCTTAGCAATACCTGCTAAAACAACAGCGCCGGAGGATACGCGTATCCTATCATTCCGTCCTATAGATCAATAGAGCGTTAACAGTATTAGCTCAGAGATCTGGACAAGCCAACACATACGTCTGCAATTGATTAGCAAGCTGTGTCATAATAAAACATCATTGGGCGCTCCCATAGATAGCAAATCTGATTGAATACTTGTTTGTTGAGAGTCCATTCTGACAGCAACAAGCGACCCGTAAGAGAACGGGAGTGCGATAAAACAATCAGACAACCCAGAATATGACGGACCAAAACTGAACTTGGTGTACTATAACCAACAGACGGATTCTTTCCATTAAATTGAATAACGGAAACGAAAGAGTGCCTCCCTGGTTCCGGAGATACGCCACTACTGTCGAATTAAAGGACAGGAATTTGGGCATGCGTTTTTGAATAATGTTCATGCAATGACATAAAGCAAGCCTAAAAACATTATTCCGCGGAAGTTAAACTGATAGCTAAAAGACTGCGGAACCCAAAGACCCTGGCACTTCGAATCCGTAGGGATCAGTATATATCCCAATCTGTTTGACTGGCAACCGTCATGACAGCCACACTCGGGTCCGGCAACTGCGGTGGCACTCTCTGAGTCAACCACCGAATGTTTGCCCCAGTCTGAATCTCTTGTAACACTAGATAGACAAGAGAATGTATAAATCAAGCAATTCATGGATTGCCGAAAAGTTGCCGTCGAAGAGAAGCTCCTCCGAGAACGAAGCGACTCTGAGAGAGTTCTTAACCTACTATCCACGCGTGGATGTACCTAGGGCTGCATCACGTCTAACCAACTCCAATCAGCCACTGAAGGGCGGAGTTATACGTGAACAAACTACTGCCCTCAAAAGAAATTACATTGAGAATAATATCCCGTAAATCTTTTCTTGAAGACGTAATGATAACGCCTCAGTAAGGCGGATTACGTATAATAAAGCGTCTAAGTTAAGTCTACTATACATAATGTCGTTCCCAACATTGAAATTGGAAAAGACCTAAACGGCGAAAAAAGAATATATGCAGTCTTTAATCACACCGTCTAGACGCATATGAACTCTCGGTATGCCCTGCTCTGCCAAAATAAACTATATGTAAAAAAGATAAAATGGCAGAAATGAGCCACGCGGACAAGAAACTAAACTATCATGCTTAGTAGCAGGCTTGCATATATATATAAATATATAGCGTCGAAAAATAAAACACATGTTGTAATGACAATATTGGACTGCGTCGGTAAGTCAGGGACAAAGTCCCTGTACCGATCGAAAAATCCGAGTCCAATGACGCTATAAGTCTCTTATCCAAGATCGCAGCAATGAAGTCCGAAAAATAATCACTGGAAGAAATGCCAGAAGATATGAAAGGCATCTTCCGATACTACTAAAGGGAAAACTCGAAATCTTTCGAATCCCTTTCGCCATCCTGTCGGACCCTATAAAGCGTTCGGTCGTCCGTAGCTTGATGCAACCGCGGACCGCACCGACCCAGCGCCGTCGGATAATTCCTGATTCGACCGAGAAACCGTCAATTGCTGGGATGCTGCGAAACAACTGTGCTAACTCGGATAGCACGTCCGTCACTGAGGCCTGAGGAACAGCGGTCTTACGATGCATTGCCGCAGGAAGCTCCGAGATCGTTACCCCGTGCATACTTCCAATATGCGAGCGAACGGAGTGTATAGGCCTCGTGTCCCTTGGCTACCGGATGGCGCGACCTATTCGCTGTGGAATCACTGAATGCCGAAACTGATCGGATACTCGAGGTCACGTAGCCAATGTGCGGTCGTGTGCCCTGCTGTGAGGATGAGGAAGCATTAAAGACAGTCTCTCGGACTGTCAATATAACGGAGCGTCCCGAGCAACGGACATATGCTCCGAATGTAAAATATCTGAACCACAACATGCGGTCCCCTATGTTGTTGGCTTCCTCCGATCTGTCCTCAATCTGCCGTCACTGGGTGAGTACTAAAATAATTAAAGTGCTCGCATCACCCAAATCTCCTTCCTAGACCGCAACGGACGAACCCGGCAGCCGAACCATTCGATGAATGTACGCTACACCGGGTGAGCTAGCGAATGTCATTCCGTAAGCGATAGACATATTCCATGAGCACTTATTGTCGCTAACTCTTCATTAACTATGACGACAGAGGCACACTTTTGAAAGACATCTCCATAACTCTTCGAACAAGAAACCAGAAATGCTTGGATAGCAAGCATAAAATAATAATATATATAGCGTCGTTCAATAATTCGAAAGTTTGTGTGACATTATTGGACTATGTCGGAACTGAGGGACGATGTCCCTGAACCGAACCAAAAATTTCTAAGTCCACCGACGCTATCAGTTTCTTATCCGGCATCGCAGCATATGTTGTTCCGAAAGGGAAAGCTTGAAATCCACCGAATCCCTTTCGGTATCCCGTCGGACCGGATGAAACTTTCGGACGTCCGTACCCGCTTCCGCGGAGCGTCCCGACCCAGCATCGTCGGATAAAATATATGCGACAGATTCAGTTGATGCTGGGATGCTGCGATAAACTGTGCTATTAAGGAAAGCACGTCCGTTCCCGAGGCCTGTGCAGTAGCGGACTTACGATGCATTGCCGCTGGAAGCTCCGTGTACGTTGACTCCCGCACACTTCCTATGCGAACGTCCGGAGTCTGCAGGCCTCGAGTCCCCGGCTACCGACCCAGCGCTGTCGGATAATTCTCGATCCGACACCGTTTCTGTCGGCTGCTGGGATGCTGCGATAAGTTGTGCTATGTGCACAAGAATGTCCGGCGTCGAGACCTGCGGAGGCGCAGTCTATCGGTGCTTCGCCGAGGGCAGCTCCGCATCAGATGGCTCCCGCATACTTCCTATGCGAACGTCCGGAGTCCATCGGTCTCGAATCCCTGGCTGCCGGATGGTGTGACCTGGTCGCCGAAGAATCCTTGATCGGCGAAGCTGGTAATATATCGGCGGTCACGCAGTCAAGGTGCGGTCGTGTGCGCTGACGAGAAGAGGAAGCCTTAGCAGTCTCAGCGGACTGCCTATACAACGGAGCGTCCCGAGCGACGGACGTATGCTCCGCTAACGACACATTTGTACCACAACATCTGGGGCCAGATGTTGTTGAACGAGAGAGGGGCCTCTCTCGCTTGCCGTCCGGATGGACCGGAACGAGCTATGAACCGGACTAAAAGGCTTCCTCCGTTCTCCCTCCGATCCGCCGTCACTGGGTGTGCATTAAGTTAATTTTATAGTGCTCGCATCACCCCAAAATTCCTTCTAGACCGCAACGGACGAACCCGGCTGCCGAACCATTCGGTGAATGGACGCTACACCGGGCGAGCTAGCGGACGTCAAAGGCCGTCGAACCTACTAGGGTCCTCTTAGGCAATTGGCGTATTACATGAGCACTTTTCCGCTAGCCCTTCATTAATTGTGACGACGGAGGCACACTGTTGGAAGACATCACAGATACATCACCCTAATCTTGATCGTCTGAAATAGAAATTGATAAAGTAGAGTGACCCTGCGGGGAAAGGACCGGAGTGTCCAAATCCCCAACAACATACCGTGACATACGCTTCCCATATTGTCATCGAAATCATACGATACAGAACAGGAGTTAATGCGAGTACACTGACCACATATAGAATGATAATAAGGTCAGAGGAAGACTTCCTCCTAAAACAATTGATCAATATCCTTTCAATGTGAAAAGAAAACAAGTCCTGGTACTCGCACTAACCCCTGGCAATCAAAATACATAATAATAATATGATCCATTAATATAGAAAAAATAATTGAAATGAAAATATTTTGAAAAAATATTTTTTCAGAACAGCCCAAGTTTCTGAAAAGTAACGTTGAGCCCCAATGGATCCCAAGCCTAAGTGTGGACAAAAATTTTAAAAATATTTTAAACAATTTATTCAACACTTACGAACAATAATAATGTATCTAGTTATGATTAAAATAACATAAAGATATTATTATTTAGAAATCCCCCCCTCACACAGAGGGCTGTTGTAAATGTAAACAATGAGTGTAAAAACACTAAAATAAGACTCCAGGCACCCAGGCCCGAAATCAGTTATCAAAAATACACCATCTGATGCAAAACAGAGACTTCCAGGGAAGAAACTGCAGAACATCAGATGGTAGATGCAGAACACAACGCCTAACCACCCGTAGGTGAAGACGTAAACATGGGGAAAGAACAGAATACATTCTGTTATTAAGCTAAAACTCCCAAGAAATTTTAGTAATAATAATTACAGAAACTATGCCAAAAGCATGGGAGAATAGCAAGGGGGAACTTAAAGGACAGGGAGAGAGGAAAAACACTTGAAAAAACAGTGTAACTAAATAATCAGAATGACAACAAAATGGCTGCTGCCTTGAAAATAGGTAACTTAACATAATTTCATTAAAAAATTTTAAGTTACAGCCCTGATAATATTCTGTCACACATTCTTTTCCTCTCCTCCTTTTCTATCCTCCTTAGAATCACCATTTCACTAATATTTATGTGTCTGGCATCATTTAAACTGAGATTTAAAAGCACAAAGATCAGTCAGATGTTAACTGATGAAGGGCCAAACTTAGAATGATAAATGGCGCCAATTTCGGAACGTCCTTGACACTGCGCATGCGCAGTAGGGGCGAAGTGTGGAGGGCCTTTCAGGACATGTTTTCTTTAGTTTTAGATGCAAATTTTGGGGATTGGGGGGCAAAATTTGTGTTTGGCCCTATATTTTAAGAGTTAGCACCAGCTATGTCTGGGTCATTGGTACAGTATAAAAATATAATAATTTTATTTCAACTTGACAGAAAGGGCTGAATGTTTTCTTTCAATTATAAAGTCAATTTTGGAATATAAATTATGTTAAGAAAACCACAAATAATATAGAAGTACAATTTGTACATTTAATGATGTTTAACGACACTTTTCGCAATGAGGATCACATCGTGCAGGGCTTTTAAGGATAAAGGAAGCCGGAGAACCCGGATAGAACCAATGAGCAGCGGCCAGTAAGTGCCTGACTCTCAAACATATAAACCCCACACAAGCAGTGTTAGCATTGTATGAAGACTCCTGCACCATCGACGTGCAGTACACCTTAATGCATATCGCCACAGTGCGTGCATTCGCATGGGTCAATGGGGTTAAGTGCCTTTCCCAAAGACACAACGCAGCTACCTCGGGCGGGGATGGAAGAGTTGACCTTTCGGTTTGAAGCCCAATGCTGTAACCATTGAGCTACCTTGCACCCACTGAAGTACAAATGCACAATGGTTATTTAATATCATCTCATGAGCAACAACCACAGCTACGTGGTTTTAAAGCTGGAAGCAGCTGCGGCCGGGTATTCAGTCTGCTGTTATCAAATGTATAGATCTGGATTGAAAGTCTGAAATACAGTAAAAATGATAACAAATACTTACATTTTATACATGAAGCCTATTCCAGCAACTCAGGATATCTTGGAAAGTTGTAAATCATCTTGTGTGGTTAGTCATCTCGTTTCTTGGCAACATGGCACAATATTCTAGGTTTTCATGTCATACGAAATAAATAACATCATTTCCCCATTTCCCTTATCTAGGTCTTTCCACCATTGAATCCAGTGGCAGGTAAAATTGTATCTGTAGGACAAAACCTGTCCTTATTACAATGGTTTGGCTTAGAAAGTCAAGACATAAGTGTTTTGGAAATTTCCTCCACTATTCACTTTTCTAACAATTTTATAACACAGCAAAAGTTAACCTTTTTATTATTACTCTTAGTTAAATAAGCAAATGAACAAATCTATTGGCCGGAATCACAGATTGTCACATCATCAACATAGACGACATAGAACTTTCGAAGGGTTAATCTTCTCTCCTCATACTGGACTCATTTCACATTTAACATCAAGAAAAATGTCAAAGCTAGTCAATTTTAAAACAATTGTGTATCACAGCAAAAATTGAATTAACCTATTTACCGATAAACTTGTTCATATACACGAATGTACAAACAGTCGGTATCGTATTTGTAAGCATCATAGCTATTGGAAATACTATTCAGGGTGTGGTAATAGAGTCTTTGTGCCCAGATCTTCTACACACCAGGGGAAAACATCGCAATCTTCAACAGAACATGTGGTTGCATAAGTAGTCTATTTACAACTGGCATTCATAAAAACATGCAGAAGGTGTTGCACCAAAATCTGAAAACAGAAAGTGGACGTGTTAAGGAATGATAATATGTGTCCACAACAAATCTCCCTTATTTTCAAATACAATTATTGGTGTCTACTTGACCAACCATACCCCCCCCCCCCCCCCATCCCAACGCCCAGGTCACTGAACTGTAAAAATAATTATTTTATTTTAACTTGACAGAAACGGCTGAATGTTTTTTTTCTATTATAAAGTCAATTTAGGAATATAAATTTTGTTAAGAAAACAACAAATAATATAGAAATATAAAATATACATTTATTGAGGTTTAACGACACCTTTGGAAATCAAGATCACCCGGTGCAGGACTTTTAAGGATAAAGGAAGCTGGAGAAACCGGAAATAACCACCGAGCCGCGGCTAGTAACTGCCAACCTCCCCAATATATAAATCCCACACAAGTTGTGTTAGAATAGCATGAAGACTCGCGCACCATCGACGTGTAGTACGCATTAGTGCATATCGCCACAGTGCGTGCATTCACCGGGGCAACTGGGGTTAAGTGCCTTCCCCAAAGACACAACGCAGTTACCTCTGGCGGGGATGGAACTCTGGAACTTTCGGTTTGAAGTCCAATGCAGTAACCATTCAGCCACCTTGCTCCAACTGAAGTACAAATGCACAACAGTTATTTAACATCATCTCATGAGCAACCGCCACAGCTACGTGGTTTTAAAGCTGGAAGAAGCTGCGGCCATGTATTCAGTCTGCTGTTATCAAATCTATAGATGTGGATTGAAAGTCTGAAAAACAGTAATAATGATAACAAATACTTACATTTTATACTTGGAGCCTATTTCTGCAACTAAGGATATCTTTGGAAGATCTATATTATCTTGTGTGGTTAGTCATCTCGTTACATGGCAATATGGCAAAATGTTCTAGGTTTTTATGTCATTCGAAATAAATAACATCATTTCGCCATTGCCCTTATCTTGGTTTCTCCGCCATTGAATCCAGTTGCAGGTAAATTGTATCTAGAGAACAAAACGTGTCCCTATTACAATGGTTTGGCTTAGAAAGTCAAGACGTAACTCTTTGGGAGATTTCCTCCACTATTCACTTTTCTAACAATTTTATAACACAGCCAAAATTAACCTTTTTATTATTACTCTTATTTAAATAAGCAAATGAACAAATCTATCGGCCGGAATCACAGATTGTCACATCTTCAACGTGGACGACAAAGAACTTTTGAAGGGCTTATCTTCTCACAACATCCTGGACTCATTTCACATTTATCATCAAGATAAATGTCAAAGACAGTCAAATTTAAAATAATTTTGTATCACAGCAAAAATTAAATTAACCTATTTACCAATAAACTTGTTCATATACACGAATGTACAAATAGTCGGTATGGTATTTGTAAACAAAATAGTTATTGGAAATACTATTCAAGGTTTGACACTAGAGTCTTTGTGTACAGATCTTCTTCTACACAACAGAGAAAACTTCGCAATCTTCAACAGAACATGTGGTTGCATAAGTCGTCTATTTACAACTGACATTCATCAAAACATGCAGAAGGTTTTGCACCAAAATCTGAAAACAAAAAGTGGATGTGTAAAGCAATGATAATATGTGTCCACAACAAATCTCCCTTATTTTCAAAACAATTATTGGAGTCTACTTTACCAACCATACCCCCCTCCCACCCCAAAGCCCAGCTCACTGATACGTAAAAATAATTATTTTATTTCAGCTTGACAAAAAGGGCTGAATGTTTTCTTTCAATTATAAAGTCATTTTTGGAATATAAATTATGTTAAGAAAACCACAAATAATATAGACGTACAATTTATGCATTTAATGATGTTTAACGACACTTTTCGCAATGAGGATCACATCGTGCAGGTCTTTTAAGGATAAAGGAAGCCGGAGAATCCGGATAGAACCGCCGAGCAGCGGCTAGTAACTACCTGACTCTCAAACATATAAACCCCACACAAGCAGTGTTAGCATTGTATGAAGACTCCTGCACCATCGACGTGCAGTACGCCTTAATGCATATCGCCACAGTGCGTGCATTCACATGGGTCACTGGGGTTAAGTGCATTTCCCAAAGACACAACGCAGCTACCTCGGGCGGGGATGGAAGAGTTGACCTTTCGGTTTGAAGCCCAATGCTGTAACCATTGAGCTACCTTGCACCCACTGAAGTACAAATGCACAATGGTTATTTAATATCATCTCATGAGCAACAACCACAGCTACGTGGTTTTAAAGCTGGAAGCAGCTGCGGCCGGGTATTCAGTCTGGTGTTATCAAATCTATAGATCTGGATTGAAAGTCTGAAATACAGTAAAAATGATAACAAATACTTACATTTTATACATGAAGCCTATTCCAGCAACTAAGGATATCTTTGAAAGTTGTAAATTACCTTGTGTGGTTAGTCATCTCGTTTCTTGGCAACATGGCACAATATTCTAGGTTTTCATGTCATACGAAATAAATAACATCATTTCCCCATTTCCCTTATCTAGGTCTTTCCACCATTGAATCCAGTGGCAGGTAAAATTGTATCTGTAGGACAAAACCTGTCCTTATTACAATGGTTTGGCTTAGAAAGTCAAGACATAAGTGTTTTGGAAATTTCCTCCACTATTCACTTTTCTAACAATTTTATAACGCAGCAAAAGTTAACCTTTTTATTATTACTCTTACTTAAATAAGCAAATGAACAAATCTATTGGCCGGAATCACAGATTGTCACATCATCAACATAGACGACATAGAACTTTCGAGGGGTTAATCTTCTCTCCTCATACTGAACTCATTTCACATTTAACATCAAGAAAAATGTAAAAGCTAGTCAATTTTAAAACAATTGTGTATCACAGCAAAAATTGAATTAACCTATTTACCGATAAACTTGTTCATATACACGAATGTACAAACAGTCGGTATCGTATTTGTAAGCATCATAGCTATTGGAAATACTATTCAGGGTGTGGCAATAGAGTCTTTGTGCCCAGATCTTCGACACGCTAGGAGAAAACATCGCAATCTTCAACAGAACATGTGGTTGCATAAGTAGTCTATTTACAACTGGCATTCATAAAAACATGCAGAAGGTGTTGCACCAAAATCTGAAAACAGAAAGTGGACGTGTTAAGGAATGATAATATGTGTCCACAACAAATCTCCCTTATTTTCAAATACAATTATTGGTGTCTACTTGACCAACCATACCCCCCCCCCCCCCATCCCAACGCCCAGGTCACTGAACTGTAAAAATAATTATTTTATTTCAACTTGACAGAAACGGCTGAATGTTTTTTTTCAATTATAAAGTCAATTTAGGAATATAAATTTTGTTAAGAAAACAACAAATAATATAGAAATATAAAATATACATTTATTGAGGTTTAACGACACCTTTGGAAATCAAGATCACCCGGTGCAGGACTTTTAAGAATAAAGGAAGCTGGAGAAACCGGAAATAACCACCGAGCCGCGGCTAGTAACTGCCAACCTCCCTAATATATAAATCCCACACAAGTTGTGTTAGAATAGCATGAAGACTCGCGCACCATCGACGTGCAGTACGCATTAGTGCATATCGCCACAGTGCGTGCATTCACCGGGGCAACTGGGGTTAAGTGCCTTCCCCAAAGACACAACGCAGTTACCTCTGGCGGGGATGGAACTCTGAAACTTTCGGTTTGAAGTCCAATGCAGTAACCATTCAGCCACCTTGCTCCAACTGAAGTACAAATGCACAACAGTTATTTGACATCATCTCATGAGCAACCGCCACAGCTACGTGGTTTTAAAGCTGGAAGAAGCTGCGGCCATGTATTCAGTCTCCTGTTATCAAATCTATAGATGTGGATTGAAAGTCTAAAATACAGTAATAATGATAACAAATACTTACATTATATACTTGGAGCCTATTCCTGCAACTAAGGATATCTTTGGAAGATCTATATTATCTCGTGTGGTTAGTCATCTCGTTACTTGGCAATATGGCACAATGTTCTAGGTTTTTATGTCATTCGAAATAAATAACATCATTTCGCCATTGCCCTTATCTTGGTTTTTCCGCCATTGAATCCAGTTGCAGGTAAAATTTTATCTAGAGAACAAAACGTGTCCCTATTACAATGGTTTGGCTTAGAAAGTCAAGACATAACTCTTTGGGAGATTTCCTTCACTATTCACTTTTCTAACAATTTTATAACACAGCAAAAGTTAACCTTTTTATTATTACTCTTATTTAAATAAGCAAATGAACAAATCTATCGGCCGGAATCACAGATTGTCACATCTTCAACGTGGACGACAAAGAACGTTTGAAGGGCTTATGTTCTCACAACATACTGGACTCATTTCACATTTAACATCAAGATAAATGTCAAAGACAGTCAAATTTAAAATAATTTTGTATCACAGCAAAAATTAAATCAACCTATTTACCAATAAACTTGTTCATATACACGAATGTACAAATAGTCGGTATGGTATTTGTAAACATAATAGTTATTGGAAATACTATTCAGGGTTTGACAATAGAGTCTTTGTGTACAGATCTTCTTCTACACAACAGAGAAAACTTCGCAATCTTCAACAGAACATGTGGTTGCATAAGTCGTCTATTTACAACTGACATTCATCAAAACATGCAGAAGGTTTTGCACCAAAATCTGAAAACAAAAAGTGGATGTGTAAAGCAATGATAATATGTGTCCACAACAAATCTCCCTTATTTTCAAATACAATTATTGGCGTCTACTTTACCAACCATACCCCCCCCCCCCACCCCAACGCCCAGCTCACTGATATTTGAAAATAATTATTTTATTTCAACTTGACAGAAATAGCTGAATGTTTTCTTTCAATTATAAAGTCAATTTTGGAATATAAATTATGATAATCAAACAACAAATAATATAGAAGTACAATTAATACATTTAATGATGTTTAACGACACTTTTGGCAATGAGGATCACATCGTGCAGGTCATTTAAGGATAAAGGAACCCGGAGAACCCGGAGAACCCGGATAGAACCAAGGAGCAGCGGCTAGTAACTGCCATACTCTCTAACATATAAACCCCACACAAGTTTTGTTAGCATTGTATAAAGACTCCAACACCATCGACGTGCAGTACGCCTTAATGCATATCGCCACAGTGCGTGCATTCACATGGGCCACTGGGGTTAAATGCCTTTCCCAAAGACACAACGCCGTTACCTCGGGCGGGGATGGAAGAGGTGACCTTTCGGTTTGAAGTCCAATGCTGTAACCATTGAGCTACCTTGCACCCACTGAAGTACAAATGCACAATGGTTATTTAATATCATCTCATGAGCAACAACCACAGCTACGTGGTTTTAAAGCTGGAAGCAGGTGCGGCCGGGTATTCAGTCTGCTGTTATCAAATCTATAGATTTGGATTGAAAGTCTGAAATACAGTAAAAATGATAACAAATACTTACATTTTATACATGGAGCCTATTCCAGCAACTACGGATATCTTTGGAAGTTCTAAATTATCTTGTGTGGTTAGTCATCTCGTTTCTTGGCAACATGGAACAATGTTCTAAGTTTTCATGTCATACCAAATAAATAACATCATTTCCCCATTGCTCTTATCCTGTTTTTTCCACCATTGAATCCAGTTGCTGGTAAAATTGCATCTAGAGGACAAAACGTGTCCCTATTACAATGGTTTGGCTTAGAATGTCAAAATATAAGTGTTTTGGAGATTTCCTCCACGATTCACTTTTCTAACAATGTTATAACACAGAAAAAGTTAACCTTTTGATTATAACACTTATTTAGATAAGCAAATGTACAAATCTATCGGCCGGAATCAGAGACTGTCGAATCATCAACATAGACGACATAGAACTTTTGAAGGGCTAATCTTCTCTCCTCATACTGGACTCATTTCACATTTAACATTAAGATAAATGTCAAAGCTAATCAATTTTAAAACAATTTTGTATCTCAGCAAAAACTAAATTTACATATTTACCGATAAACTTGTTCATAGACACGAATGTACAAACAGTCGGTTTGGTATTTGTAAACAATAGTTATTGGAAATACGATTCATGGTTGGCAATAGAATCTTTGTATCCAGATCTTCTTCTACACAATAGTGCTAAACTTCGCAATCTTCAACAGAACATGTGGTTGCATAAGTAGTCTATTTACAACTGGCATTCATCAAAACATGCAGAAGGTGTTGCACCGAAATCTGAAAACAGAAATTGGATGTGTAAAGCAATGATATGTGTCCACAAGAAATCTCCCTTATTTTCAAATACAATTATAGGAGTCTACTTGACAAAGCATATCCCCCCAGCCCCCTGCTCACTGATCTGTAAAAATATTATTTTATTTCAACTCGACAGAAAGGGTTGAATGTATTTTTTCCAATTATAAAGTCAATTTTGGAATATAAATTATGTTAAGAAAACAACAAATAATATAGAAGTACAAATTATACAGTTAATGAGGTCTAACGACACCTTTGGCAATCAGGATCACCTCGTGCAGGACTTTTAAGGATAAAGGAAGCCGAAGAACCCGGATAGAACCACCGAGTAGCGGCTAGTAACTGCCGGACTCCCTAATATATAAACCCCACACAAGCAGAGATAGCATTGCATGGAACCTCGTGCACCATCGAGGTGCAGTACGCATTAGTCCATATCGCCACAGTGCGTGCATTCACATGGGCAACTCGGGTTAAGTGCCTTTCCCAAATACCCAACGCAGTTACCTCTGGCGGGGATGGAGCACTGGATCTTTCAGTTTGAAGTCCAATGCTCTAAGCATTGGGCCACCTTGCTCCCACTGAAGTACAAAGGCACAACGGTTATTTAAAGTCATCTCATGAGCAACAGCCACAGGTACGTAGTTTTAAACCTGGAAGCCGCTGCGGCCGTGTATTCTGTCTGCTGTTATCAAATCTATAGATTTGGATTGAAAGACTAAAATACAGTAAAAATGATCACAAATACTTTGATTATATACAAGGAGCCTATTCCAGCAAATAAGGATATCTTTGGAAGATCTAAATTATCTTGTATGGATAGTCATCTCGTTTCTTGGCAATATGGCACAATATTCTAGGTTTCTATGTCATACGAAATAAATAACATCATTTCCCCATTGCCCTTATCTTAGTTTTTCCACCATTGAATCCAGTTGTAGGTAAAATTGTATCTAGAGGACAAAACGTGTCCCTATTACAATGGTTTGGCTTTGAAAGTCAAGACATAAGTGTTTTGAAGATTTACTCCCCTATTCACTTTTCTAACAATTTTATAACACAGCAAAAGTTAACCTTTTTATTATTACTCTTATTTAAATAAGCAAATGAACAAATCTATCGGCCGGAATCACAGATTGTCACATCTTCAACGTGGACGACAAAAAACTTTTGAAGGGCTTATCTTCTCACAACATACTGGACTCATTTCACTTTTAACATCAAGATAAATGTCAAAGCTAGCCAAATTTAAAATAATTTTGTATCACAGCAAAAATTGAATTAACCTATTTACCGATGAACTTGTTCATATACACGAATGTAAGAACAGTCGGTATGGTATTTGTAAACAAAATAGTTATTGGAAATACTATTCAGGGTTTGGCAATAGAGTCTTTGTGCCCAGATCTTCTACACAACAGAGGAAAACATCACATTCTTCAACAGAACATGTGGTTGCATAAGTAGTCTATTTACAACTGGCATTCATTAAAACATGCAGAAGGTTTTGCACCAAAATCTGAAAACAAAAAGTGGATGTGTAAAGCAATGATAATATGTGTCCACAACAAATTTCCCTTATTATCAAATGCAATTATTGGAGTCTACTTTACCAACCATACCCCACCCTACCCTCCCACCCCAACGCCCAGCTCACTGATATGTAAAAATAATTATTTTATTTCAACTTGACAGAAAGGTCTGAATGTTTTCTTTCAATTATAAAGACAATTTTGGAATATAAATTATGTTAAGAAAACAACAGATAATATAGAAGTACAATTTATACATTTAATGATGTTTAACGACACTTTTGGTAATGAGGGTCACATCGTGCAGGTCTTTTAAGGATAAAGGAAGCCGGGGATCCCGGATAGAACTACCGAGCAGCGGCTAGTAAATGCCAGACTCTCTAACATATAAACCCCACACAAGCAGTGTTAGCATTGTATGAAGACTCCTGCACCATCGACGTGCAGTACGCCTTAATGCATATCGCCACAGTGCGTGCATTCACATGGGCCACTGGGGTTAAGTGCCTTTCCCAAAGACACAACGCAGTTACCTCGGGCGGGGATGGAAGAGTTGACCTTTCGGTTTGAAGTCCAATGCTGTAACCATCAGCTACCTTGCTCCCACTGAAGTACAAACGCACAATGGCTATTTAATATCATCTCATGAGCAACAGCCACAGCTACGTGGTTTTAAAGCTGGAAGCATCTTCGGCCGGGTATTCAGTCTACTGTTATCAAATCTTTTGACTGGGATTGAAAGTCGGAAATACAGTAAAAATGATAACAAATACTTACATGATATACATGGAGCCTATTCCAGCAACTAAGGATATCTTTGGAAGTTCTAAATTATCTTGCGTTGTTAGTCATCTAGTTTCTTGACAACATGGCACAATGTTCTAGGTTTTCATGTCATACGAAATAAATAACATCATTTCCCCATTGCTCTTAACCTGGTTTTTCTACCATTGAATCCAGTTGCTGGTAAAATTACATCTAGAGGACAAAACGTGTCCCTATTACAACGGTTTGGCTTTGAATGTCAAAATATAAGTGTTTTGGAGATTTCCACCACGATTCACTTTTCTAACAATTTTATAACACAG
Organism: Pictodentalium vernedei; assembly: GCA_031216915.1. Taxonomy (NCBI): domain Eukaryota; kingdom Metazoa; phylum Mollusca; class Scaphopoda; order Dentaliida; family Dentaliidae; genus Pictodentalium; species Pictodentalium vernedei. The sequence goes on along the minus strand of CM062297.1, from coordinate 506,614,722 downwards.
CAAAGGTTAACATTTTTATTATTACACTTATTTAGATAAGCAAATGAACAAATCTATCGGCCGGAATCACAGACTGTCACATCATCAACATAGACGACATAGAACTTTTGAAGGGCTAATCTTCTCTCCTCATACTGGACGCATTTCACATTTAACATCAAGATAAATGTCAAAGCTAGTCAATTTTAAAACAATTTTGTATCTCAGCAAAAATTAAATTAACCTATTTACCGATGAACTTGTTCATATACACGAATGTACAAACAGTCGGTATGGTATTTGTAAACATAATAGTTATTGGAAATACTATTCATGGTTGGCAATAGAATCTTTGTATCCAGATCTTCTTCTACACAACAGTGGTAAACTTCACAATCTTCAACAGAACATGTGGTTGCATAAGTAGTCTATTTACAACTGGCATTCATCAAAACATGCAGAAGGTGGTGCACCCAAATCTGAAAACAGAAATTAGATGTGTAAAGCAATGAGATGTGTCCACAAGAAATCTCCATCATTTTCAAATACAATTATAGGAGTCTACTTGACAAAGCATATCCCCCAACCCCCTGCTCACTGAACTGTAAAAATAATTATTTTTTTCAACTTGACAGAAAGGGTTGAATGTTTTTTTTTCCAATTATAAAGTCAATTTTGGAATATAAATTACGTTAAGAAAACAACAAATAATATAGAAGTACAAATTATACATTTAATGAGGTGTAACGACATCTTTGGCAATCAGGATCACCTCGTGCAGACCTTTTAAGGATAAAGGAAGCCGATGAACCCGGACAGAACCACCGAGCAGCGGCAAGTAACTGCCAGACTCCCTAACATATAAACCCCACACAAGCAGAGATAGCATTGCATGAAACCTCGTGCACGATCGAGGTGCAGTACGCATTAGTGCATATCGCCACAGTGCGTGCATTCGCATTGGCAACTGGGGTTAAGTGCCTTTCCCACATCCCCAACGCAGTTACCTCTGGCGGGGATGGAGCACTGGATCTTTCGGTTTGAAGTCCAATACACTAAGCATTGAGCCACCTTGCTCCCACTGAAGTACAAATGCACAACGGTTATTTAATATCATCTCATGATCAGCAGCCACAGCTACGTTGTTTTAAAGCTGGAGGCTGCTGCGGCCGTGTATTCTGTCTGCTGTTATTAAATCTATAGATTTGGATTGAAAGACTAAAATACAGTAAAAATGATAACAAATACTTTGATTATATACATGGAGCCTATTCCAGCAAATAAGGATATCTTTGGATGATCTAAATTATCTTGTATGGTTAGTCATCACGTTTCTTGGCAATATGGCACAATATTCTAGGTTTCTATGTCATACGAAATAAATAACATCATTTCCCCATTGCCCTTATCTTGGTTTTTCCAACATTGAATCCAGTTGCATGTAAAATTGTATCTAGAGGACTAAACGTTCCCCTATTACAATGGTTTGGCTTAGAAAGTCAAGACATAAGTGTTTTGAAGATTTCCTCCACTATTCACTTTTTTAACAATTTTATAACACCGCAAAAGTTAACCTTTTTATTATTATTCTTATTTAAATAAGCAAATGAACAAATCTATCGGCCGAAATCACAGATTGTCACGTCAAAGAACTTTTGAAGGGCTTATCTTCTCACAACATACTGGACTCATTTCACTTTTAACATCAAGATAAATGTCAAAGCTAGTCAAATTTAAAATAATCTTGTATCACAGCAAAAATTAAATTAACCTATTTACCGATGAACTTGTTCATATACACGAATGTACAAACAGTCGGTATGGTATTTGTAAACATAATAGTTATTGGAAATACTATTCAGGCTTTGACAATAGAGTCTTTGTGTACAGGTCTTCTTCTACACAACAGAGAAAACTTCGCAATCTTCAACAGAACATGTGGTTGCATAAGTCGTCTATTTACAACTGACATTCATCAAAACATGCAGAAGGTTTTGCACCAAAATCTGAAAACAAAAAGTGGATGTGTAAAGCAATGATAATATGTGTCCACAAGAAATCTCAATTATTTTCAAAACAATTATTGGAGTCTACTTTACCAACCATACCCCCTCCCTCCCCAAAGCCCAGCTCACTGATATGTAAAAATAATTATTTTATTTCAGCTTGACAAAAAGGGCTGAATGTTTTCTTTCAATTATAAAGTCAATTTTGGAATACAAATTATGTTAAGAAAACATCAAATAATATAGAAGTACAATTTATACCTTTAATGATGTTTAAGGACACTTTTGGCAATGAGGATCACATCGTGCAGGTCTTTTAAGTATAAAGGAAGCCGGAGAACCCGGATAGAACCGCCGAGCAGCGGCTAGTAACTGCCTGACTCTCTAACATATAAACCCCACACAAGCAGTGTTAGCATTGTATGAAGACTCCTGCACCATCGACAGGCAGTACGCCTTAATGCATATCGCCACAGTGCGTGCATTCACATGGGCCACTGGGGTTAAGTGCCTTTCCCAAAGACACAACGCTGTTACCTCGGCCGGGGTTGGAAGAGTTGACCTTTCGGTTTGAAGTCCAGTGCTGTAACCATTGAGGTACCTTGCTCCCACTGAAGTACAAATGCACAATGGTTATTTAATATCATCTCATGAGAAACAGCCACAGCTGCGTGGTTTTAAAGCTGGAAGCAGCTGCGGCCGGGTATTCTGTCTGCTGTTATCAAATCTATAGATTTGGATTGAAAGTCTGAAATACAGTAAAAATGATAACAAATACTTACATTTTATACATGGAGCCTATTCCAGCTACTAAGGTTATCTTTGGAAGTTCTAAATTATCTTGTGTGGTTAGTCATCTCGTTTCTTGGCAACATCGCACAATGTTCTAGCTTTTCATGTCAAACGGAATAAATAACATCATTTCCCAAATGCCCTTATCCTGGTTTTTCCACCATTGAATCCAGTTGCAGGTGAAAATTCATCTAGAGGACAAAAGGTGTCCCTATTACAATGGTTTGGCTTACAATGTCATGACATAAGTGTTTTGGAGATTCACTTTTCTAACAATTTTATAACCCAGCAAAAGTTAATTTTTTATTATTGCACTTATTTATATAAGCAAATGAGCAAATCTATCGGCCGGAATCACAGATTGTCACATCATAACTAATTATCATATACACGAATGTACAAACAGTCGGTACGGTATTTGTAAACATCATAGCTATTGGAAATACTATTCAGGGTTTGGCAACAGAGTCTTTGTGCCCAGATCTTCTACACACCAGAGTAAAACATCGCAATCTTGAACAGAACATGTGGTTGAATAAGTAGTCTATTTACAACTGGCATTCATCCAAACAAGCAGAAGGTGTTGCATCTAAATCTGAAAACAGAAAGTGGATGTGTAAAGCAATGATAATATGTGTCCCCAACAAATCTCCCTTATTTTCAAATATAATTATTGGAGTCTACTTGACCAACCATACCGCCCCCCCCCCCCCACCCCAACGCCCAGCTCACTGACCTGTAAAATTAATTATTTTATTTCAACTTGACAGAAAAGGCTGAATGTTTTTTTTCAATTATAAAGTCAATTTTGTAATATAAATTATGTTAAGAAGACAACAAATAATAAAGAAGTACAATTTATACATTCAATGAGGTTTAACGACACTTTTGGCAATGAGACTCACATCGTGCAGGAATTTCAAGGATAAAGGAAACCAGAGAACCCGGATAGAACCACCGAGGAGCTGCTAGTAACTGCCAGACTCCCTAACATATAAACCCCACACAAGCAGTGTTTGCACTGTATGAACACTCGCGCACCATCGACGTGCAGTACGCCTTAGTGCATATCGCCACAGTGCGTGCATTCACATGGGCCACTGGGGTTAAGTGCCTTTCGCAAAGACACAACGCAGTTACCTCAGGCGGGGATGGAAAAGTGGACCTATCGGTTTGAGGTCACCTTTCTCCGACTGAAGTACAAATGCACAACGGTTATTTAGTATCATCTCATGAGCAACAGCCACAGCTACGCGGTTTTAAAGCTGGAAGCAGCTGCGGTCGTGTATTCAGTCTGCTGTTATGAAATCTATAGATTTGGATCGAAAGTCTGAAATACAGTAAAAATGATAACAAATACTTACATTATATACATGGAGCCTATTCCAGCAATTAAGGATATCTTTGGAAGTTCTAAATTATCTTGTATGGTTAGTCATCTCGTATCTTGTATGGTTAGTCATCTCGTTTCTTGGCAACATGGCACAATGTTCTAGGTTTTCATGTCATACGAAATAAATATCAATATTTCCCCATTGCCCTTATCTTGGTTTTTCCACCATGGAATCCAGTTGCAGGTAAAATTGTATCTAGAGGACAAAACGTGTCCCTATTACAATGGTTGGGCCTAGAATGTCATGACATAAGTGTTTTTTTAGATTTCCTCCACGATTCACTTTTCTAAAAATTTTATAACACAGCAAAAGTTAACTTTTTTATTATTACACTTATTTAAAATAAGCAAATGAACAAATCTATAGGCCGGAATCACAGATTGTCTCATCATCAACATGGACGACATAGAAATTTTTAAGGGCTAATCTTCTCTCCTCATTCTGGACTTATTTCACATTTAGCATCAAGATAAATGTCAACGCAAGTCAATTTTCAAACAATTTTGTATCACAGCAAAAATTAAATTATCCTATTTACCGATAAACTTGTTCATATACACGAAGGTACAAACAGTCGGTATGGTATTTGTAAACATAATATTTATTGGAAATACTATTCAGGGTTTGGCAATAGCGCCTTTATGCCCAGATCTTCTACACAACAGAGGAAAACATCGCAATCTTCAACAGAACATGTGGTTGCATAAGTAGTCTATTTACAACTGGCATTCATTAAAACATGCAGAAGGTGTTGCTCCAAAATCTGAAAACAGAAAGTGGATGTGTAAAGCAATGATAATATATGTCTACAACAAATCTCCCTTATTTTCAAATATAATTATTGGTGTCTACTTGACCAACCATACACCCCCCCCCCCCCACCCCAACGCCCAGGTCACTGATCTGTAAAAATAATTATTTTATTTCAACTTGACAGAACGGGCTGAATGTTTTTTTTCAATTATAAAGTCTATTTAGGAATATAAATTTTGTTAAGCAAACAACCAATAATATAGAAATACAAAATATACATTTATTGAGGTTTAACGGCACCTTTGGCAATCAAGATCACCCGGTGCAGGACTTGTAAGGATAAAGGGAGCCAGAGAAACCGGATAGAACCACCGAGTCGCGGCTAGTAACTGCCAGCCTCCTAATATATAAACCCCACACAAGTTGTGTTAGCATGGCATGACGACTCGCGCTCCATCGACGTGCAGTACGCCTTAGTGCACATCGCCACAGTGCGTGCATTCACAGGGGCAACTGGGGTTAAGTGCCTTCCCCAAAGACAAAACGCAAGTTACCTCTGGCGGGGATGGAACTCTGGATCTTTCGGTTTGAAGTCCAATGCTGTAACCATTGAGCCACCTTGCTCCCACTGAAGTACAAATGCACAACGGTTATTTAACATCATCTCATGAGCAACAGCCACAGCTACGTGGTTTTAAAGCTGGAAGAAGCTGCGGCCGTGTATTCAGTCAGCTGTTATCAAATCTATAGATGTGGATTGAAAGTCTGAAATACAGAAATAATGATAACAAATACTTACATCATATACTTGGAGCCTATTCCAGCAACTAAGGATATCTTTGGAAGATCTAAATTTTCTTGTGTGGTTAGTCATCTCGTTACTTGGTAACATGGCACAATGTTCTAGGTTTTCATGTCATACGAAATAAATATCATCATTTCCCCATTGCCCTTATCTTGGTTTTTCCACCATTGAATCCAGTTGCAGGTAAAATTGCATCTAGAGGACAAAACGTGTCCCTATTACAATGGTTTGGCTTAGAATGTCATGACATAAGTGTTTTGGAGATTTCCTCCACGATTCACTTTTCTAACAATTTTATAACACAGCAAAAGTTAACCTTTTTATTATTACACTTATTTAGATAAGCAAATGAACAAATCTATCGGCCGGAATCACAGATTGTCACATCATCGACATAGAACTTTTGAAGGGTTAATCTTCTCTCCTCATTTCACATTTAACATCAAGATAAATGTCAAAGCTAGTCAATTTTAAAACAATTTTGTATCACAGCAAAAATTAAATTAACCTATTTACCGATAAACTTCTTCATATACCCGAATGTACAAACAGTCGGTATGGTGTTTGTAAACATAATAGTTATTGGAAATACTATTCAGGGTTTGACAATAGAGTCTTTGTGTACAGATCTTCTTCTACACAACAGAGAAAACTTCGCATGTGACCCTCCCCTTCCATCCACCCCAACACCCAGCTCATTGAACTGTAAAAACAATCATTTTATTTCAACTTGACAAAAAGGGCTGAATGTTTTTTTTTCAATTATAAAGTCAATTTTGGAATATAAAATATGTTAAGAAAACAACAAATGATATACATGTACAATTTATACATTTAATGAGGTTTAACGACACTTTTGGCAATCAGGATCACATCCTGTAGGACTTTTAAGAATGAAAGAGGCCGGAGAACCCGGATGACACCACCGAGCAGCGGCTACTAACTGCCGGAGTCCCTAACATATAAACCCCACACAAGCAGAGTTAGCATTACATGAAGACCCGTGTACCATCGGCGTGCAGTACGCCTTAGTGCACATCGCCACAGTGCGTGCATTCACAGGGGCAACTGGGGTTAAGTGCCTTCCCCAAAGACACAACGCAGTTACCTCTGGCGGGGATGGAACTCTGGATCTTTCGGTTTGAAGTCCAATGCTGTAACCATTGAGCCACCTTGCTCCTACTGAAGTACAAATGCACAACGGTTATTTAATATCATCTCATGAGCAACAGCCACAGCTACGTGGTTTTAAAGCCGGATGCAGCTGCGGCCGTGTATTCAGTCTGCTGTTATCAACTCTATAGGTTTGGATTGAAAGTCTGAAATACAGTAAAAATAATAACAAATACTTACATTATATACTTGGAGCCTGTTCCAGCAACTAATGATATCTTCGTAAGATCTAAATTATCTTGTATGGTCAGTCAGCTCGATTCTTAGCAATATGGCACAATGTCATACGAAATAAATAACATCATTTTCCCCTTGCCCTTATCTTGGTTTTTTCCATCATTGAATCCAGTTGCAGGTACAATTGTATCTCGAGGACAAAACGTGTTCCTATTACAATGGTTTGGCTTAGAAAGAGAAGACATAAGTGATTTGGATATCTCCTCCCCTATTCACTTTTCTAACAATTTTATAACATAGCAAAAGTTAACCTTTTATTATTACACTTATTTAAATAAGCAAATGAACAAATCTATCGGCCGGAATCACAGATTGTCACATCATCAACATGGACGACATAGAACTTTTGAAGGGCTAATCTTCTCTCTTCATACTGGACTCATTTCACATTTATCATCAAGATAAATCTCAAAGCTAGTCAATTTTAAAACCATTTTGTATCACAGCAAAAATTAAATTAACCTGTTTACCGATAAACTTGTTCATATACACGAATGTACAAACAGTCGGTATGGTATTTGTAAACATAATAGTTATTGGAAATACTATTCAGGGTTTGGCAATAGAGTCTTTGTATCCAGATCTTCTTTAAGACAACAGTGGTAAACTTCGCAATCTTCAACAGAACATGCGGTTGCATAAGTAGTTTATTTACAACTGGCATTCATCAAAACATGCAGAAGGAGTTGCATCAAAATCTGAAAACAGAAAGTGGATGTGTCAAGCAATGATAATATGTGTCCACAACAAATCTCCCTTATTTTCAAATAAAATTATGGGGTCTACTTGACCATGCATACCCCCCTCCCCCACCCCAACCCCCAGATCACAGTACTGCAAAAATAATTGTTTTATTTCAGCTTGACAGAAAGGGCTGAATGTTTTTTTTTCCAATAATAAAGTCAATTTTGGAATATAAATTATGTTAAGAAAACAACAAATAATATAGAAGTACAATTTATCAATTTATTGAGGTTTAACGACACTTTTGGCAATCAGGAAGTGTCTACAACAAATCTCCCTTATTTTCAAATACAATTATAGGAGTCTACTTGACCAACCATACTCCCCCCCCCCAACCCCCAGCTCACTGAACTGTAAAAACAGTTATTTTATTTCGACTTGACAGAAAGGGCTGAATGTTTTTTTTAATAATAAAGTCAATTTTGGAATATAAATTATGTTAAGAAAACAACAAATAATATAGAAGTACAATTTATACATTTATTGAGGTTAAACGACACTTTTTGCAATCAGGATCACCTCGTGCAGGACTTTTGAGGATAAAGAAAGCCGGAGAACCCGGACAGAACTACCGAGCATCGGCTACTAACTGCCAGACTACCTAACATACAAACCCCACAGAAGCAATGTTAGCATTTTATGAAGACACGTGCACCATCGACGTGCAGTACGCCTTAGTGCATATCGCCACAGTGCGTGCATTCACATGGGCAACTGGGGTTAAGTGCCTTGCCCAAAGACGCAACGCAGTTACCTCTGGCGGGTATGGAAAAGTGGACCTTTCGGTTTAAAGTCCAATGCTGTAACCATTGAGCCACCTTTCTCCCACTGAAGTACAATTGCACAAAGGTTATTTATATCATCTCATGAGCAACAGCCACAGCTTTGTGGTTTTATTGCTTGGAGCAGCTACGGCCGTGTATTCAGTCTGCTGGTATCAAATCTATGGTTTTAAATTGAAAGTCTGAAATACCGTAAAATGATAACAAATACTTACATTATATACATGGAGCCTATTCCAGCAACTAAGGATATCTTTGGAAGTTCTAAATTACCTTGTATGGTTAGTCATCTCGTATCTTGTATGGTTAGTCATCTCGTTTCTTGCCAATATGGCACAATAATCTAGGTTTTTATGTCATACGAAATAAATAATATCATTTGCCCTTATCTTGGTTTTTCCACCATTCAATCCAGTTGCAGGTAAAATTGCATCTAGAGGAGAAAACGTGTCCCTATTACAATGGTTTGGCTTAGAAAGTCAAGACATGAGTGTTTTGGAGATTTCCTCCACAATTCACTTTTCTAACAATTTTATAACACAGCAAAAGTTAACCTTTTTATTATTACATTTACTTAAATAAGCAAACTAGATGGTGTCACTTGTGTGCAAAGCACACTATAGTGTATCCCCGCATTTGCATCCTTGACTTTGTATGAATGCTTGATACAAAGATGAAATTTATTATATGACACACTAAAATCATATTGAGTGGCACAGGTGACACAGCTTCGTGCGTTTCGAATTCCATACATGTACCTGGGAGACTTTCGTCGGAAACTGTCTAAGAAACCATGAAAGTGGCAACGGTGGCACAGCCACGTGGCACCCCAAAAATCCGAAAACTTCGTGGACATCTACAGACCCAACTTCAACATTTGAGCATAGCTTTAGCATTTCAAATTACATATTCTAGGAGCTTTTCGCAGGAAACGGTCTTAGAAAACACGAAAGCAAAACGGTGGCACCGCCACGTGGCACCTGAAAAATCTGAAACCTTTGTACGCATCTACAGACCCTACTGCAACATTTGAGCATGGTTTTAGCATTTCGATTTACATACTCTAGGAGCCTTTCATCGAAACCGAAACCTTCCTGTGCATCTACAGACCCCATTGCAACATTTAAGCATGGTTTTAGCATTTCGAATTACATTCCCTAGGAGCCTTTTGCCGGAAACGGTCTAAGAAAATACGAAAGTGGCAACGGAGGCACAGCCACTTGGCAGCTGAAAAATCCGAAACCTTCGTGCGCATCTACAGACCCCACTGCAACATTTCAGCACGGATTTAGCGTTTCGAATTACATACTCTAGGAGCCTTTCATCGGAAACGGTCTAAGAAAACACGAAAGTGGCAATGGTGGCACAGCCACGTGGCACCCCAAAAATCCGAAGCCTTTGTGCGCATCTACAGACCCTACAGAAACATTTGAGCATGGTTTTAGGATTTCGAATTACATACCCAAGGAGCTTTTCGCCGGAAACGGTCTAAGAAAACGCAAAAGTGTCAACGGCACAGCCACTTGGCAGCTGAAAAATCTGAAACCTTCTTGCGCATCTACAGACCCCACTGAGACATTTGAGCATGGTTTTAGCATTTCGAATTACATACCCTAGGAACCTTTCACTGGAAAGGGTCTCAGAAAACACGAAAGTGGCAATGGTGGCACAGCCACGTAGCAGCTGAAAAATCCGAAAACTTCGTTTGCATCTACAGACCCCACTGCAACATTTGAGCATGGTTTTAGCGTTTCGAATTACATACCCTAGGAGCCTTTCACCGGAAACAGTCTAAGAAAACACAAAAGTGGCAACGGTGGCACAGCCACGTGGCACCCAAAAAGTCCGAAACCTTTGTGCGCATCTACAGACCCTACTGCAAGATCTCAGCATGCTTTTAGCATTTCGAATTACATACTCTAGGAGCCTTTCGCCGGAAACGGTCTAAGAAAACATGAAAGTTGCAACAGTGGCACAGTCACATGGCAGCTGAAAAATCTGAAACCTTCGTGCGCATCTACAGACCCTACTGCAACATTTGAGCATGGTTTTAGCATTTCGAATTACATACCCTAGGCGTCTTTCGCCGGAAACGGTCTAAAAAAACACAAAAGTGGCAACGGTGGCGCAGCCACGTGGCAGCTAAAAAATCCCAAACCTTCGTGCGCATCTACAGACCCCACTGCAACATTTGAGCACGGTTTTAGAGTTTCGAATTACATACCCTAGGAGCCTTTCGCCGGAAACGGTCTAAGAAATCACGAAAGTGGCAACGGTGGCACAGCCACGTGGCACCCCAAAAATCCAAAACCTTCGTGCGCATCTACATACCATACTGCAACATTTGAGCATGGTTTTAGGATTTCGAATTACATACTCTATGTGCCTTTCGCCGGAAAGGGTCTAAGAAAACACGAAAGTGGCAACGGTGGCGCAGCCACTTGGCAGATGAAAAATCCGAAACCTTCGTGCGGATCTACAGACCCCACAGCAACATTTGAGCATGGTTTTGGCGTTTCGAATTACATACTCTGGGAGCCTTTCGCCGGAAACGGTCTAAGAAAACACGAAAGTGGCAACGGTAGCAAAGCCACATGGCACCTGAAAAATCTGAAACCTTCGTGCACATTTACAGATCATTTAGCAACACCCTGGTGCAGTTATAGAACTCTGAATTACATAGGTTGGGATTATTCGAAAGAAAAGTGAAAAATAGCGCATTTTTCAAGTGGCTCCACAGAAGCCACCTGGTGGCGCAAAACTTTAAAAGTGGTATTTTTGGATTGCACAGACCCTATTGAACAACTGTAGAAAGTTACAGCATTTCGAGTTACAAAACCGGACGTACGGACGTACGGAAGTACGGACGTACGGATGTACGGACGTACGGACGTACGGACGAACGGACGGAGATCACCACAAAATCCTCGCATTTTTTAAAATGCGGGGATAATGAACAAAATTATTGGCCGGGATCACAAATTGTCACATCATCAACATGGACGACATAGAACTTTTGAAGGGCTAATCTTCTATCTTCATATTTTGACTCATTTCACATTTAACATCTCGAAAATAGACACGGCCCCCTCCCCCCCCCCCCCCCCCCCCCACACACTCTCCCCCAACTCTCCAGCACAAAGTCTCGAACACCCATTAAACGAGTGCAATAACAACTTGAATCTTATCTCTTTTTTTCATATCAGTAGCGTGCTTTCAAAAAGTGAAATATGACAAAAATCTTCATTAATCAGTGCTCGGCGATCTGAGTATTTTTGTATAGAAATGATTCGTTTGTCAGTTTAAAGCGGTCCATGATAAACTGTTCAACTCTAACCGCCAGGTCTAGTAGAAAGATGCAAGTGGTTCGAGTTGAGCAGCTCATGAAATAGACCGAAATGGAGCTTTACTAGGCCGTCGATAGGTTAATAATGAGGGGTAATGAAGTTGCATTGAGTTTAAAGTGGGAACGAATCGAACTCTCGGTTTTTATGCGATTCGACCGGCTTTCAACCTGTGGGGTCTCGTAAATACAACGAGTATGCCGGACAGAGGTCGTAGAACAAATTCTGAAAAATTCAAGAAGCTACGTTTGTGTGTTTTGCTTCAGTAGACAGTCGACTAAATGTTGTATTTCTTCCATACAGCTTCCGATCAGCCGATTTACCATGAATCAGCCATAAATACTTCCTCCTGTTTTGTACGCTTTCGATTTTCGGCGATTAGCTATGTTTTGAAGATAGTGGTGTGATCCGCCCGCGGCGGTCATAACGATGCCAGTTTGATTTGTGCCAATCCTGCACCCTTAACGATTTATTAACACTTAAAGGAGGGATTCTCCAAAAGAGGGTGTAGATCGAGGTTTCAAGATTTACACATCGGGGCAGTTTCGTACCAGCTCGAGAAAGACCAAATTCACAAAATTACACCAATTCATCAAAACGCTCTATCTTGGCCAATTCGCGGATGATTTCCATGAAATTTTCAGTCCTGCGCTAGGCAGATGTGCTGACACTTTGGACGTAAACGGTGATGCGAATTTCGCAGTTTGTCATGTCGATTAGGAAAAGATAGACTACGCATGCGTGTGGGTCCCCGGCGAGCACACGTCCAGTTTCTGAGTTTAGAATGATATGACAGGGTAGGACGACGTTCCTAGAACGAACGTTAAAAATGCGGAGTGACTGCGCCAGAACTTTGTTCACAATCTACTCTACATGGATGGAACATGCTTTGTTAGTGCTAGATACACGCAGGCTGAAAACTGTTTGTAGCCGCACCATAATTGGAGACGTGGTACGTTAAAGGTGACAGACATCTTCTTTTCGGGGTGAGGCGAACAGTCGTTGGCCGCGCTTCGTTGGATGGTTTCTACATAATTGCTGTTTAATTTCAAATCATCTGGTTTTAATTACAATAATAAGAGTCTGCCACATACACCCACTAAACCCTACAAATAATTATTTCACTAAAGTTTGACACAAAGGACTGGATGTTTTCCAGTTATTAAGTCAAATGTGAAATATAAATTATACAAACAAAACAGCAATTAATAGAAATGAACAAAGGATATTTACGATCAGTTCATTTCCAGCAGAGATAGCTTCATGTGTATGGAAACTGACACAAAGGATGATATTTACTTCAAAAACCTTTAGAATTAAACTGAAAAGCTGAACTTATTTAGTTGCAGGAAATAACTACCGTTCTGTATTTTGTGTAAAATTATTCAAGTCTGCTAAATGTGATATCAGTGCTATAGAAATAAAGTAAAAATACAAAGGCCTAACTACTTATCATATGTACCAGGAGCCATTTATAGCAATCTTCAGAACTAGAAGTTTTTTGTTTTTCATATTTTGTATTTCAGTTATAAACTTGTGTACATACATATTTTGTGTATATCGTAGTATACATAGCAGAACTTGGGAAAAAGTAGTACAATAGATATGTTACATGCATATTCTTTTGTAAAACTTTTAAGTATCAACTTTATTTACCGTATAAGGAAATTGGGGTGTGTCGCGATTCATTTATACAGTACGTGGAGAGCATATTGCCACTAAATCACCCGATGTGTGGACATTCCACCCAAACAATAATTGCAAATCTGTTGCAAAGCATGAAATGCACAGGCAAAGCCTCAGCCACCGGAGCTTCGAGTTAAACCCACAGGTCCATTGGCCGAAATATTCCAAGAGCTTTTTTGTTCAATTGTGCATACTTTAAAAGTGATACTTTGTGTGATAATTCAACACCCCAGGCGACCCAGCTACAGCACACTGTTCAGTCGCTGTTTTTCAATGTGTGATGTGTCTGTGGGGAGTTTATCTTCTTGCAATTGCTATTAACACAAATTAACAAAGTGGACTGAATTTATATAACTTCTCTCCAATTCAAAGAAGAGAGTTAAAAAACGATGACGCAATCCGAAATTGATTCTCCAGTCAATCCCCAATTTAACCACCCATCGCTGGCGAAGTTGGCAGAGGTGCATGCTGCAAACCGATTGGTCCTCGGTTTGAATCCCACCTGCGACAACCGCGTTGTGTTCTTAGGTACGACACTTCACCCCCATCCGATTCATTATTTTTAGGCCTAGGCATAGAAAGGTGTATTCTTGAGTTACTGGAAACAATATACCACATTTATCTTCCAGAATCCGCGACAGATTCAGGTAAATTGTTTTTGAAATGGACAATCAAAAAGAGATGCTTATCTGTCTCTTTTCTTTCGCCACAAAACGTGCAGTGCTGTTTCTGATGACGGACATATATGTAGTTTCGAATTTTTGTATAAGAGTATCTGTAAAATTTTATACTGTAGAGTTTGTAGATATGTGCCATCAGTGGTGTGGAATGCCTGTTTAGATATCAGTATCCAATTTTCAGGTTGGAGATTAAGACCTAAACTGCCAATAGAACTTGAAATTTGTTTTGTTGGTATTTTCTTTTTATGGGAAATGGATTTGTCAAAATATTACCCGTTTTTCGACGTTATTATTGAATTTGAGTCCATACTTCATATCTGACATTTCATAAACAGTTTACTAATTTTGACTGAATGCAACTGAAATGGTACAGTTCTTTGACTGTAAAACTTGAGCAACTTGCGATTGAATGATGATACCCTTCATCTGATAATTCTTGCTGAGACCGTGTATTAGTTGAAATCTTGTCATGGATAAATGAACAGGAAATAACGTCGAAAATAAATTAGGCCTACATACCTTCTTCCAAACAGAAAGGTTTTTGAAGGGCTGTAGCCTTAATAAAATATAATGCTGCAAATTATTCCGTTTCCAATGTCTCTTTGCTTTTAAAATGCATCTATTATCTGCCTCACCAACTGCTAAAAGTGGAAACTGGTTTTGTAATGTCACAATAATATGCATTCGGAAGAGTTTTTCCTTAGTTTAATATCAAGTCCAACATGGCACCAGAACCACCAGCAATTTAATTTACTAAAATAAATCTCGAATTAATTTTTCTCGCTAAAGGTTTGACAGGAATTAGGAATGGATTGTTTCTGGTTATTGGGTCCAAATTGGAAGTCAGATTACCGTAAGAAACCAGAAATGATATATAATGAAACTTTCAGCAGTTGAAGACAAAACATGGATCCTTGCACATATCATTAGATTTACTTCCACAAACTCAAAGGTATCACATGAAAAGGTCATCTGAAATTACTGCTGGAAGAAGCAGCCAAATACTATTCGGTCAGTACAGCGAAATTATTTATAGGTACAAAGCAATGAAAATCGATTGCTTTGCTATTTACCATTCATTCTTAGTTCCATACCTAGAATTAATGTTAAGTTTATAACTCAAAAATAAACAGTTGTACTTTTCTTATTTACTCATCTATTGTTAGTTTTAAGTGACTCAATTTTTAAAATGATTGTAAATCTATAACATCGTGCACAAATATTCCCCACTTGCATAAGAATTGGAGCAGATGTAAATAGAAAAGGTAAAGTTAAGCATTATTACATCTTTCGTTATTATTATTATTATTATTATTATTATTATTATTATTATTATTATTATTATTATAGAGAATAGCAGTGCTATTTTATTGGATTCTACAATTAGCTCCTGAGTGACCAGCAGGTGAAATATAAATTTCTGAAGTCCCTTGTAGAAAATGTATATCTCACCTTTGAGTCACCCATGACATAATTAAAAATGAATGTAATTAATTTGAAAGTTACAAAGATTTAAGTTTAAAAACCATCAAAATGTAGCCAATGATTACTTTCAGTAAGAACATTAGTCGTCTGCGTACAAAATTCCCTCAACTTTTTACTGAAATGTTACGGAAACGTTAATGGATATTAGTTCAATACCACAAATAACAATAAGAACCTTTCACCAAAAGTAAACACCTCTCACTTTCATAATATTTTAACGAGTTTATTTCGCGTTCATTGGTGCTATTTTGCATGAGATTCACTGGTTGTACCTACGGGGGAAAATATGACTTTTAAATTATGTAAACATACATGTATATATTGTGCCAGACATGGTGGAAAATGTGACATCTACTTTTTCACTACTTCCTGATATTTTAGCGGAAACATATAATAATGAGTACTATTACTTTCAGTAGCTGTTTCTGCATATTGTATCAACGGTCGATTTCAGCAGCTGTGTCAACTATTGACTGTAGCCTTGACATAAAATAAAATTTAGCATTCCTTCATGAATATGCGGTCAAGTTGGAAGATTACCATCGTGTCACTGGTTATAAAATCTTATTATACCAGTGAAGTGAAAATGTAGTTTATCACAGTTAATCGGTACTGTTCTATTTCAGAGGCTGAAACTGCAGTGAATGTGAATATTCCAAGCAAACGCCGAACTGTCTACTTCCGCATGAAAGGCTTGGATCTCTTCCACCTGAAACATCTACCTTACTTCTCACGGGAAATGCAGAGCAAGAACTTTGAAAAAGTTAAATATAACGCTATGAACTGAGTAATAAGATATAAAAATGGCAAATGAATACTCACCACTCATACATATCAATACCTTCAGTAAATGAATAAGCCCCAGAAACCTCAAAAAAACCCATTTCAGTTGAGCACTATTTATCTTTATACACTTCTGTTACAGAGCAGAAAACACATCGTTCTTATCAATCTTGTCGTCATAAAAAAATCGATACAAAGACGCTTTTTGAATTTCAGAAACTTTTCTTCTATAGAAAATACTATTCAAACTTCAGAGACGGCCTGTATGTCTTTCTCTACATAGAAGTGTTAATTTCTGTAATCTTCAGTCTGCAATGAAATGTCAAATATATCTAACATTAATTGCAACAATTACTGTAAGCAGAAAGCAAAGCTGTAATGCAGTTGAGACAATCACATGCGTTCATAAGATTTTCTCCCAAGTTTCCTGAACAAGGTCACTCAAATTTATTTGACAAAATCAAAATCATACTTAAATGTATTAGAGAGAACATTAAGCTTTGAAAGTTAAACTATTAGAATTCAAGAGACCCGTTCTACGACGCCGAAATGTAATTAAATAACCTTTTAATCAATTGAGTGATAAAAGCCGATGCCGAGGCTCCATTAAAAAGTGTTGAAAGTCTCTTTAGAGGTTCTGCACTGTGACCATCAGCTTCCTACTTGCTGGGGAACACGAATGGTATGGAGAGTCCCAACATGTACACTGCAATAAAGTGTAAACAAACAATTATGGGCAAAATCTTTTTTAAACTAAGGTTAGCATTTCTAGTAACATAGTATCTTTAAAAAATAGTCATATTAAAAGTTTTCTTTGAAAGAGTTTACCACCTCAGGAGTTAATCCTCGAGTCCATGTTCAGTAGAACAAGTACATGGAACTTTTCACAAACGGTTAGATGTACTTTTATTACATAAAAATTCTAGTTTCATACTTGGTAAATAGTGCTGGATCTTTTTTGAACACATATACAGATCAAATCTGTAAAATAATAACAGCAATACTATATTGGGCAGAATAAGGATAAAATGATGTAAGTTTCAAAAGATATGTGTTTACCTTCCATGATTTGTTGAGGCCATTTCATGAGTTGATGTGACATGAACATTATTTATGCTGGGTTACTTTTTTATCTTCACACTCTTCAGAAATTCAGTTACATGTACTGCCAAATTTGATTCTCCAACAAAATAAGACAAAAGGGCAAACTAAAATTCCTAAACCATGATAAATAATACTGGATCAAGCTGTGCAAACCATTAACATGTTTCCAAAATTTACAAGTATTTGCCAAGGAGACGTGTCCTAACTTCAAAAATCTTTAACACCAGCTGATGTCATACCTGTAGTTCTAAACTATAATTAATATTGAACAAAATGTTGATATTCAAACCCTTGTCGTGGCATTCAAACCCTCACGGATAAGTATCTAAACTTCACAATCCTTCAACACCAGTTCCTTTAATCAACAAAAAAGAGAATTGTGAAGCAGTGACAATAACATTCATCCACAACCAAATGCCCCTCATAATGTAATTTCAAGTACAACAGGTAGCCTTCATCCATATTACCACAAACATATTGTGTCCCGAAATGTTTTTACCGAAATTGGCCATAAAAATGCAATGTTTTATTTTTCTTATCATGAAACAAGACTTCAAATTTAAATAATTGAGAAAATGTAACAGAGCAGATAATCAAATAAACAAATTTCTTCTAGATTAAGCAGCTGTTTTTTTTTCTGTTGGTGCTTACTGACGTTGGAGGTCACTATCAGTATTCCTGCCAAAACCCAATACCATGACTGTTATACAAGATTGAACTCAAGTTTATTCATTCCTTTATGTCTCTGTTGCACACTCCAATTAAAGAACTTCAACCGTAGTCATTTGTTATCTGGCTCAATTTTATCAAAATTCAATATAAATTACCCATGTAAACGCGCTTTGCTGCAATTGAGATTCTTGTAGGGAATTTTCATCATCTGAAGCACAAATACATATCACCTCAAAATACGATATAGGGCTACCAACTATTAAACTATAAATGCCTGAACTGAACACATATAAATGCAAGTTGAGGACTCTCTGTCATCTTCAACCACCACGATCCTTTTGACTTCCTACACAAAACACAAAGACAAGGCAAAGTCTGTTTTATCTTATAATCAAATCGCGGCGGTTATTCACAGTATTAAAACCAAGTAATAACACAGTTCAGAAAGTGACCAAATTTCATTTGCATAATGATATTTGCAGTAGCTAATGCCTTACGGTTTAAATTCTAATGTTCCCTCCACTTTGCCCCCATGCCACGTGTCCTTCAATATAATTACTCATGACCTTATAATTAATTGACCTTAAAAATACAAATGTTATTTATTTATGGATTTACTGGTGCTTAAGGTCATACATATTTGTGCACAATGGCAAATCTGACAGTTTTACGGGTGAATGAAGCCGGAGTACCCGGAGAGAACCATCGAGCATCGAGCATCGACGTTCAACTGCCAGCTCCGCAACATTCTCTGTTTAAGTTACGCTCAAGCAGGGTTACAGTGGCAGATGACACGTGCACCATGGACGAGCAGTACGCCTTAGAACACGGCGTCATCGTGCCCACATGTAGGCAACCGGGACAAAGTGCTTTGCCCAAGGACACAACGCGGGTCGTCCCAAACGGGGATCGAACTCGGGACCTCTAGCATAGAAGTCCAACATTCTACCACTGAGGCACTGCGCCCGAAAATATGCAACCAAATGTTATATGCTTCACACCTTATGAATGTCCTTACTATATGCATGAAATCTAATCGTTGAAGTTTGATTGGGACACGAATATCGGCACATTTCAAGTTAAATATCGACAGCATAGCCTTTCAATCTGACCTTGACATTGAAGTTACGAATCCATCCATGGCGTGTGACACACCCTTCCATTATCCGTAATAATAGCGGGAAGTTGGGAGATTGTAGCCTGAATAGTTGCCGAGTTATAGTTCAGATATAATTTGCGACCTTAGGCATGATTTGTGACCTTCAACATATGGCACTCAAGTCTGACCTTTTCCTTGAAGATGTGCAAACAATTATAATATGTCAAACATCTTCTGCTTGTCTTAATATTTGAATGAAGTTTGATAATTACGTCAGTTAAAGAATTTGAATTGACTTTTAGAGAGTGTTAACCTTTTGTCATTTCCTTTTTGTGTTACGTGAAACATTTCGTCATACAAGAAGCATAACTCATGACATTTGACACACTGTCGATGTTTATTTGCACTCAAAACTTTTTAGGATTTTCAACGTCTATCCAAAACAATATACAAGTGACACCTTTTGAGGGACTTAAATTTTGAACTAATTTTTCAACACACATTTTAGAAAATTTGGAATTTTATTCTCCGACAAAAACTATGTCCACAAATGTCCGACATATACATATCCTGATGCTTGCAGCCCAAATTGGCAATGATATCCTGAGACGAGAAAGTCCGAAAAAATCAAATTCGGTCGGAAATGTTAGTATTTGGTGATGCTCAAAACATGATAGCTGTTTTTGATTTTTTCATTCAAAGTATTTTTGGACGTGTGTACAGTACGTGGAGAGTGTATTATCACTAAATATCACCCGCAGAGTGGAGATCCACTCAAGCAATAATTGCAAATTTGTTGCAAAACATAACCAGCACAAGCAAAATTTCAGCCAATGGACCTCCGGGTTAAACCCTGAGGTGCATTGGCTGAAACATTGCTTGTGTTTTTGTCGATATGTACACAGTTGGAAAGTTATAGCTTGGGTGACAACCCCACTCTGCGGGTGATTTAGTTACAATCCACTCTCCACGTACTGTACACCATTTTGAATTGTTGGTGCCCAATAAACCCGGTGACACGCCCACAACCTCATCCATACCAATTTGCCAGACAAAACATCGTTTATAGGTGCGGTTTAGTAATTTGCTGTACAGTCAAGTTCTGTTGCAATGGGCCCAGAAACGTGGGAGTTACCGTGCAAATTAAATCACAAAAAGGGATGGAAAATAGCATTTTCTGATGACAGCAATACACCCCCAAACTATTGAAAATGTAGTAATAAAACCATGCACTCTGTTGGACTACTGATGGAACTGGTGGACGGAATTGGTTTTACCTCCATTTGGTTAAAATCCTGAAAGTCATAGCACTTAATATGAGCGGGGTCGCAAAACATCAAAATTAAATTTCACTGCATGGTCGAAATGAAAGGACATTTTAGCACTCATGGTCACAACGAGTTGCACAGATTTTGAAAACCCAACTCACATACCTTGCTTATGATGTTAACAACATTGGAGGTATACCTTTCCTTTTGTGAACACCCCACCCAACAAAAGCCAACATATACTGCTATAATATTTTACATACACCTACATGAAGGGTTTAAGAGAAGTCTTGCTGCATTTTTATTTATATAATTCTATCCCGTATTGTCCCTTATTGTCGCGTGCTTCGTAATTGGCCGTAATTTGTTGAATTACTTCTGGAACTATGGGTTGCGATTTTGTTTCTGGAATTATGGTCAAGACACCAACGTGGACATATTTAAAAATTAATGACTGTGGGAGAGTTGGGAAAGGTGGAAGGGAGAGGAAGGGAGGGAGAGGAGGAAGTAAGGAAGGAATCCATCGACAGAGGCAGGTAGGGAGAGGGAGGGGAGAGGATAGTGGGATTTGGTGGGGCTTTGAGAGGTAGGCAGACAGTGAGGCACGGAGGAATGGAAGAAGGGAGGAAGGTAGGTAGGGAGAGTGGATGGAGGATGGGAGACGGACATATGGACGGACAGGCAGGCAATTGATTTATGTCGGGCAAGAGCACAGAAGCAGTTGCATAATTATTTTCAGACTATGCAGAACAAGATTTGGTGAAAAGAGAGACAACTGAGAGAAATAATGATGAAATTGAATAAAATTAGAATAAAAATATTCAAAGAATCGCCATTTATTAAACTTGCACGATTTATTTTCCAACGTGAAAGAAATTAATTTGCATGGTTGAAACTTTTCTTTTCCTGAAAACAGTTATGCACATTAAAAACTCCCACCTCTGGCTCCAACACTGTGCCCCTGAATTTCATTGCTCTAATCAAATATACAGATGCTCTCGGAACATTAGGTCAACAGAAAAGGCATAAAACTTATAGTTTGTAGTTCAATGCAAAATGATTCAATCTAGCGTAGATGTCAAAAGTTCAGTGAAAATATATTGTAATACTATTTTGTTTTGGTCTATGACATGTCAAGCAAATGGCCGCGAAGTTAAAACTTTGGATTAAGACCACGAAACATGCATTTGAGATATGAGCAAGCATTGAGTGAGGTAAGCACAAAATCTGTCTGTTGCAAAATTTCTTAGGGACAAAAAATTAAAACACACGTATCTTTAACCGTCGTGATTTACAGGCAAACAAAATTTCGAAAGTATTTTCTCTCTTTAAGCCTGTAAAATCAGTTATTGGCATTTATATACCACTGCTAAGCACCAAGTATATCCAACTACATGTTTTACGTTTTAGTTGAAATATTGTAATGAAAAGTGTATATATTTTTTATTTAATTATATCTTTAATGATTTAAGTACAGAAGTACAGAAATTAAGATTTTATTCGTGTTTGACATTATTTTTTAGCTTTTGGATACGACAACCATGGAACATGGATATAATTGGTAAAAGGGGAAATTTTTCGATTTCAAAAAGCGAACTAGTATGGATTCAGTATCGCGTATGAGACCCATTACTGTTACAGCTTGACAACGCCTTCTCACGCTCCCAATCAGGTTCCGGGTGGTCCTTTGTGTGATGTTGTTCCATTCTCGGATCAGCATGGCACCAAGCTCCTGGACACTCCTTGGCTGGACTGGACGGGTTGAAATTGCAAGCTGCAACTAATTACCGACATGTTCGAGTGGATTGAGGTCAGGGGATCTTGCTGGCCAGTCCATACGCTCAATCCCTCCCCTCTATCAGTACCCCCGACAGCATGGGGCAACATGAGGACGGGCATTATCGTCCATCAAAATAAATCTATCACCCACTGCACCTGCATACAATCTGACATGGACATCCAGGATCTCATCAATATACCGCTGTGCAGTCAATGTACCACGTTCAAGGACACAGAGCTCTGTACGTCCATACCTGCTGATGCCGCCAGACCATGATTGACCCTCCACCATAGCGGTCATGCTTAGCAATGTTGGCTGCATGGAATCGGTCTCCTGGTCTTCTCCATACCCTAAAACGCCTATCTGTGTAGTCTAGGCAGTACCTTGACTCATCTGTAAAAGGGACAGGTCGTCAGTCTTCTCTGGTCCATCCAACGTGGTCCATGACCCATTCATATCGTGCCTGGTGGTGGTTCTGGGACAGCGGAATGCGAATACATGGTCTTCGCGATCAGAGACCGCATTCCTGCAACCTTGTCCGGATAGTCTGCGTCGAAACATTTACCCCGGATGCATTCTGAAGGTCACTGCGAAGCTGGGTTGCTGTGGCAAAGCGGTTCCTACGGGTCTGAATGATCAAAAACCGGTCTTCCACTGCAGATGTTGCCCTGTCTCTGCTACCACTATGTCGTCTGACTGGTGTGCCATACTTCTGAAATCTTGCCCAGGCTTTGGTGATCACCGTATGATGCACACCAAGGGCTTCACCAACCTGACGATGGGTAGCCCCTTTCTCCACCATCCCTACAGCCCGCCACATTTCTGCTTCAGACAAATGTCTTCTTACATTTGCATTTGCCATATTCAATCATTAAATCACAAGGTTTTGTGTTGAAATGAAGACTGAATACCCTACACGTGTCATGTACATGTAAACAGTACACGAAAACATCATGAGAATCCAATGGGTACATGCTTTCCATGACTGTCACGAAAAGTCTGCCTGTGAAGAGAGCTGATGAAAACACTGGGGACCATCTCAATACATTCCTCAATCATATCCTCCAAAAATATCGCAAATATATCACAAGCAAATTTCACAATGATGTGTCAACTATTTGGTGCTTAGAAAACTTTGAGTGGTATATTATCGAGTTCCCTGTACCTCACTTAATGAGAAGATATATAACAAAGAAACTTAAACAACACATGAACCACAAATGGATTATATGTCGCATATATAATTCACAACTGCGCCGCCAAGATCAAGGTTACAGAGACAGGCCAAAACATGGAATGACCATTTGACCTCTATCTGTGACCCTGTCATTGATGGGTCAATCATTCCCTTTATATACGACACAGTATGAACAAGTTGATGTATATGCGTATTCCATGTTCTGACATGTAATTAGATCTTGGCCTTGGTGAGTCCATCTCAAGTTTTGTATGCAACACACTGGCTGGTGGTCGTACATACGTTGTGTTAGTGTCGTTGCTATACCTCTTCCCATTAAGAAATTATAACACAGACATGAACAAGCTGATGGCTATGCGCACTCCATATGTTGTTCCATACTGTGGCCTGGATATTGGTGAGTCGATTTTCAGTATTATATGAAGCACACACACCGTCTAGTGGTGGTACATGTGTGATGAAAGTTTCATTGTGATATCTCTTCCTGTTAAAAAAAGATTTGACCATGACAAAGAGAAGTTGAAGTGCAGGTCCATTCTATGTGTTGACCTGTATCTGTGGCCTTGATCTTGGTGGGTCGGTCAAGAATTTCATATGCGACACACCGTTCGGTGGTGGTACATTGGGCTATGCTGTCTCCTAACAATATGCATGTTTAACCAATTGTGCAACTTGTTACGACCCTTGTTACATACTCACGATATTGTTTTGAAAAAAAAAAAAAATTCTGATACATCTATATTTGTAACAACATGTACGTGCATGTTGTGAATAAAATATATTGTATTGTATTGTATTGCACATATGTTGAGTAAGTTTCATTGTGAGCTCTCTTCCATTAAAAAGTTTTGGCCCAGACCCCAAAAAGTACGATGCGCATGCTCATACCATGTGTTGACTTTTATCTGTGACCTTTGCCTTGGTGAGTAAGTCGTTAATTTTGTATACGACACCCCATGTAGCGGCGGTACATTCACCGCCTAGGTTTCAGTGTGATATATAAATACATTTAGGAAATATAGTTTTTTGGCGGCCTCCTTTTCAATATCGCAAGTTGTCATATGGTCACAGTTTCGCATCAAAGCGCTTCGCAATGATCACAAAGTGTTACCCCAGAAACTACAAAAACCCCAAAATTTTCTTCACTAAATTGTCCAGGTCTACAATCTATGATGTTTGAGGAACCATTTTAACGGTGTTTGTTCTTGACATTGCACATTCAACATAATCTGCATGTGCTGCAGTGCGGAATTACGTTGTTGGAGAGCTGGCAGATGCTCGTAGTTGCTCGGTGGTTCTCTCCGGGTACACCGGCTTCCTCCAACTGTAAAACTGTCACCGACACGATATGACCCTGGCTGTTAATGTGTCGTTAAACCATAATAAATAAATAAATAATACACATTCAACTTATTAACGTCGGAAATCTTAAAATGTACGTGTATGAAGTTTTATAGCCGTATCTTCATTGAGACCGCAGTTATGTGTGTCACCATAATGGGAACCTGGGCCCAAAGAGTATGAAAGGTCAAACATTGTAAAACGAGGCAAAAAAACATAAAAATAGCGAGTAAACTGGATACATGCACAAACATAAAAACACGGTTTCAAAATATTTGAGCTCAATGACCAAATTTTTATGAAAATGTTACGCGTTTTCATTATTTGCGTCACCGAGATTATTCCACCACAGCAACTATGCTCAAACGTATTTGTCAAACTGTTGAGAACTAATTGCATATTGGTTTTTGTAAGCATGTACATTTCTAAAAATTAAAACGTGTAGATATCATCAATTACCATAAATAAAAATTTCTGAAAATGACAATGTTGACATCATAACGTTAACATTATCAACATGCTCAGAATGACAACATTCACGTCACGTGCACTAGAGCCATGACTCAACTAACATTTTCAGAAGAGTCTTTCGTCATCGAAGTGGCCCCGTATTGCTGAAAAGTATAAACAAAACTGAAAAACAAATTTTGAAATTGAAATTGAAATTGAAATTTTATTCTGCAGCATACAGATATACAATGTGAGACAAATAAAACAAATTATAAAGTGAGTGTACACTGCATGGAGATGGCATAGCCTGAGAGGCTGTCTTCCTGCCATCCCACACAATTTTCTTTTTCTTGACATCATTGCCCTTTTATTCTTGTCTTCATGGATTCAAATTGAGTGGAACGTTCCCAATGCACAGACCGGAAACAAATAAGTTATTACTTTAATGTACATTCTAAAATCGACGGGGTCAAGAACTAAACCAAATCACCTGGGTTGGGCAAACATGAACCCATATGGGGTTCATATTCGCCCAACCCAGGCGATCCGGACCAATCACCAGAAAGGAGAACAGAAAGCAAACCCAGTTATCCTTCTTGAGGACCCAACAAACCTCAGAGTGCAGTATTTTTGGTGAGATCTCTTTAAGTTGATATACAGTCGGGACAAAATGGATTGGTACAAATGATTGTGGAAGAATAAGAATCTAAAATTGTATCGATTATTTTCTTTTTGAATAAGGGCCTACTATATTGCTGTATTTCAGGGTTTAAATCATTCCATACCTTTGGAAAAGAATGTAACGGTAGGTCCGCCGAGAAACGCGTTCTCGGTTTGTTTGTACGTATATTCCCAGCTTGCCTGGTTTCCATTCCAGAAGGATTTCTGTAAATTTCAAAAGTACCGTCAAAAGACACTGGTAATCTATCATGATACCATCGAACATGAACAAAAGGACGTGTAACTTATATAAGTCTTCAAATTTTAGTATGCCACAATTTTTAAATAGAGGTGCTGTGTGCGAGGTATATTTTCTGTTCGTTATTATGCGAATAGCCTTTTTTTGCAGAGTAAGAATTCTGCTTGATGGTGCGTGACCCTATACAAGTATACCATACAATAGGTGGCTATGTATAAGTGAAAAATACAGTGTCTTTAGGGCTTTAAAAGGAAGAATTCTTTTTGCCCTATTAAGGGCAAAGATTGCCCTAGCCATTTTTAGACAGATTACTGAAGTATGTTGTTTGAATTTTAGATTCTCGTCCATATGGATTCCTAGGAATTTGACTGTTTTTTCATCGTTCTGGTTTCCAACAAATGGAATATCTGTGTTGTTTAGGGATATTGTTCTACTAGCAGCGTTGTAAGGATCATTTTGAGGGTGCAATAAGATGCATTTTGTTTTATTTGCGTTAAGACATAATCCATTTGCGGAACACCATTCGCTGATTTTTCCTAGTTCGATGTTGGTCTCGTCTATCAAATTGTCTAGATTGTTACTTGACGCAAAAGCTGTAGTATCATCTGCAAAGGACAGCATATTGTGCAGGGTTGAATGGCTGATGTCGTTAATGTATAATAAGAAAAGGATAGGACCTAGAATGGAACCTTGTGGTACACCAGTCGTGACTTCCAACGAATCAGATGTGCTGTCCTTCAAGTAACGTAAATATGTCAGCAATAATCATGGTGAATTGAAGAAAATTGCTCCCATGGTTTTGAACAATTGGTTGATAGCTGATGGTATCTTTGGATTTGGTTTTTATGGGAGATTACATTTTACTAAAAACACCCAAGTTACAGTGTATGCAGTTTTATATCTGAATAATCAGTGAGTATGGCGCTATGCACACCACAAATAAATGTGTGGGGCCGAAAAGTGCAAACATTTCAATTAACGTTAAAACGTCAAAAGAGGTGGTAAATGGAAGTAATTTAAAACAAGAAGAATGTTACTAAGGTAACACATGCCCCCTCCCTTGTGACGTTCCCCTTGCAGATGCGGCGGAAACTATTATACCCGACACACTTTCTGACTGTCCTGAACATTTGTAAAAGGTTTAACAGTTGTACTATGATTCGTTTCTGAGTTATGGCTGAGACACGAATATTGACCGATTTTTAGTGTGACATTGAAATGTGACCTTGACCTTGAAGGTACGAACCCCGCTATGGTGTGTGGCACATCCTCTTATGGTCCTTTATAATTATTTGAAGTTTGATGACTGTAGCCCTAATAGTTTTGGAGTTATGCTTGAGACACTATTTGTGACCCTAAATATATGAAGGTCAGTTGTGACCTTCACCTTGCAGATGCGGCGGAAACTATTATACGCGACACACCTTCTGACTGTCCTTAACATTTGTAAAATGTTTAACAATTGTACTATGATTCGTTTCTGAGTTATGGCTGAGACACGAATATTGACCGATTTTTAGTGTGACCTTGAAATGTGACCTTGATCTTGAAGGTATGAACCCGGCTATGGTGTGTGACACATCCTCCCGTGATCCTTTATAATTGTGTGAAGTTTGATGACTGTGGCCCTAATAGTTTTCGAGTTATTGGCTCGGGCACACACGGACGGACGGACGGACGGACGGACGGACGGACGGACACTTCAATCACTATATGCCGCCCGACTTAAGTCGGGTGCATAAAAACCACTGTGTTTTCTAATCAGTTTATCACTTCTGAATACAAATATTTCCCCAAAAATCGATAAACTTCAATTTGTAGATATTTAAAATTTCGAAAAAGCTGAAGCTTAAAATGAGAAAATGAAAGATAAAAAAACAACTAAATTGATAGCTGTTGTCTAAATTTGAAATGAAAGCATAAAGGTGGACATCTTCAGCTGACCATAAATGAGCGTGAAAAATTATAATTGTATTCTTGTATTCTTTTCCAGGGGTAATTATTGTTCCACACAGGTAGCGCTGTTAATGAGAAATGAAAAACACAGGATATATTTCAAACAAACGTAAAAAACGTCAAAGTAGCACAACATCGAAAAAAGAAGAAAAAAAAAAAAACACCTCTTCTAATTTTTTTATCACTACAACATACTGAAATTACATGAAAATCTCAAGTGGAAACATTTGAATTTTTAGACGTTGAACGCCCATGACGTCATTAACTGTTCAGCATTAAATACTGCAAATTTCAATGGACGGCAAAACACTGTTATATACACATGGAACTCAATTAAGCATCCCCTGAAATGTTTCATGACAGTGAAGTTGCTGTTACTGGTTATTACGTTTTAACGATTGCTATGTCTTACAGTACATTTCAAATCGTGAAACATGATGTTTCTGGTTGATAACGTACCCCAAACACATCCCCCTCGTCCACATGAAGCATGCTACTCACGAATGTCACAAAAACACTAAAGTCCACATGCAATATCTGGATATAAAACAAGAAAATCTGTCAATTCTTTTATCAGTAAATGTTGACATGGCAAGGAGGATACTGTAAGGGGCACTAATATGGCACATAGTTGGCATGTATGCAACAGGCATGTCATTCAAAACTATTGGAAGGCAACTTGACTATAGTCATTCTGTCATGAACAAACCAACTGTGTTAAGTACCGACCAAGGCCTGGACAACCCCGCAAGACCTTCCCTCGGGAAGGTCGGAGTCTGGAACGTCTCCTTAGGCGTGAACCCTTTGCTTCAAGTGGGGTTTTGATACGCCTTTGGCTCCCCACTAGGCGTTTGTGCAACAGAACTGCCAGAAACCGCCTCAACGCTCTAGGTATGGGGTCCAAAAGGGTCACCAGGCGTCCAGTCTGTCCGATCAGCATCAAAGACGAAGTTTGGAGTGGTGTATGGCACGACAACATTGGAATCGCAGGACATGGAGGAGTGTCTATTGGTCAGACGGGAGTAAGTTCCTTCTTCACGACAAAGATGTTCGCATGAGAGTGTAGAGGCACAGACATACTGCTTATGTACAAGGAACATCAGACCTTCTGTTCCTTATGGTGGAGGATCAGCAATGATCTGGGGGTGCCTCTCTCTCTGATTGTAAACTTGATGTGGTGACTGTACATGGGAATGTCAATAGTCATCAGTACATCCGGTTGTCAAGCCTCATTTTGATAATCACCCGTTGGCTACACACCCTGTATTCATGGACGACAATGCAAGGCCACATAGCTCCCATGCCGTGAGAGCATTCCCTCAGAACATAGCTATTATAATACTACCTTTGCCTGCAATGAGCCCGATTTGAATCCCGTAGAATACATCTGGGACTTTCTCGGACGTCATGTGCAATCAAGGGATCCGCCTGTATATAATTTGGACGATCTACAAGCTGCATTAAATGCGGAGTGGCAGCAGTTGCATCTGGATCGTATCAGAAGGCTCACTGGTAGCATTAGGCTATCATCGGAGCATGTGGTGGATACGTCAGACACTGCTATTGTGTTCCGAAGATCACAAGACACATTTTTTGTCAAAAATTACCGGAATTGCTTCATCAAGGACCGTCTCAGCATCATACTTGTCGAGAGAACAATTTTCCATCAAAAACATTAGTCACAAATATGTGTAATTAGCGCCATTAAAATGCTGCATATTTTCTTCATTGTGTTGTCTTTCATTTGTCAATCGACCATTCTTTCCGCAAACAATCACATCACTTTCGGCAATCTTAAAGACAGTACGAAAGTACTGACAGTTTCTATTAATTCCACTGTCAAAAAGACAGGGGGTGCTTAATTACGTTCCAGGGGTATATATGTTTTTTATGGAGATAATATTAAAACAGTTCGAAACACCAAGGCTCAAGATCAGGACGAAAATAAGAGCTACAGAAAAAAACGTAAAATTGGCATCGCTGGCATCCGGTGTCGAAACTGAAGTGGAAATATAAAGGTGCACCATTTGAAATGACCAGTAATGTGTGTACGTTGTTTCGTATAAATATGAAGGTATGACGGTCAGGAAAGTGGCGTTTTACTGAAAATAGTCAAACTTGTAAAGTGACTTAATACGTCAAAAATTGCGATAAATCGACACAAAAATAAAAAAAACATCTACATTCTAAAAATTTTTTTAATCTGCAATATGGTAAAATTTCATGCTAAGATTTCATAAAACTCGACTGACAATTAATATTTTTGGAACGTTGATCTGATTAAGGTCACTAATCTCTTGGTAAATGCCCAAGTCTGCACCACAGTTTTAGATATGGTTTTTGTTTTGATGGAGCTATTTCCACAATTTGGAAAAGAGAGGCTTGATACAATAGGTGATATATAAACACAGAGAAAAGGTCGACCCAGGTGGCATAAGGTGCTCATCTGACAAAGCCTGAATATCATCCCAATGACTTGATTTGAACAAATATGGATCTGACCTCCCTATACCAAATATCCTAATATTCTGACTTGTGGGTTGCAAGAAGAGTTCTGAAAATTATTTCTAATATTACTGAAAGTCAAAATCAGGGGTCCTGTATAGAGTCCAAAAATGATTCGAGGGGCTTAATTTGTAACTGGCCAGCTCCCCACCCCCACATATACCCATGGATGCTGCTTAACAAATATCAAACGTGTCTTTTTATTCACCCCTTCCGTACACTATGACACAATCGATGGCATTTTACTATTCGTTTCTACTGGTCCGACGGTGGGTTCATATTAAACGACTGTTCTCTTTTCCTTGGGGTTTGAGTGATATGGCCGTTTGAAAATATTTTTATTTTCAGCCCCAGGGGTCTCCGCGGGCTTGCGGTAAATTTGTTTGAATGCATCAAGTGTTTATGACTCAATACCCACCACTATTACAAATGCAAATATTGCACTACGAAAGTAGTTTGTACAAACTTTTTTCTCCACATCAAAAGGAAGCCCACTACCAAAATAATATCAAGTGTCTTTTTTTTAAATTTGGGAGCATTTTCCTCCATCCCAGTTGATTTGAAGAACCAAAATTCGATGTCCCAACAAACAATCACCTCAAATTTATCTGAACTGATAAACCATATTTTGGAGAAGTCATGATCATCATATTTACAGGTGCGGGACGCAGGTCAACGGACAAAATGATCACTGAAGCTCACCCTAACTTTAAGTCATGTGACCTATTAGGGTGTGATTTACCTCTGTTTTAAATTTCTGAGATCACGGAACTCTAACCCGGTTAACACTATGTATATGTCTCCACGGGAGACTCTGAAAATCTCCCCAAACCATATTAGAGCAAGGACTCTTATAAGAAAATCTGGTTAATATTGATGCAAACTTAAGGCGCCTCCTGTCCTACTTTTCCAAATTCTCAGTTGCGACCATGTGTTTTACTGCTCGACACCATCACCCCTATTATTATATCAGTTAAATATATAAAGTGATATAATAATAGGGACACGGGGCACTCTGAAACTCTTCCCAAACCACATTAGAGCAAGACATCATATAAGAACATCTGGTTAATATTGTTGCAAACTTAAGGCGCCTCCTATCCAACTTTTCAAAATTATCAGTTGCGAGCATGTGTTTTACTGCTCGATACCATCACCCCTATTATTATATAAGTTAAATATATAAACGTAATCAAGAATATAATTAAATGTGAGTCATTGCGGAACCGTGACTCTAAGAAGTCCCTTTGTATCATTGTGGGATGCACAAAGTAAATAAATAGACAAAGACTGGTGTTCGCAAAGCAAATCCGAATCTCAGATGTAACCATACACTACTGTCTATATGACACATTTCATTTGTTATTATTTTTATTTTTATTATGTATATAGAACATACACAATTGTTATATTACGAGTAGAGTCACCACCTGTTCTCCGTGATTTTAAAAAATCACTTACAGCAGAGAAGAATGATCACCGTACTGCCCAACCTTGCTCACAATCACTGATATCCAAATTGTTTTACCTTGACAATTATTATGGCGGTTGATATCAGTACTTACCGTGCAAGGATTGGGACATTCGGTGTTGTTAAGGGTACTGAATCTGCATCGCTTGTGAGGACACATACCTGTTACTCTAAAATGATATATATGATGTTTGGGCATGCTGGATTAGCAATAATCATCTATTTTCTGTTGATAATCAGCGGAAATGTGGAGCTTAACCCAGGTGATCCCACCAGTAAAATGTCGATAGTACATATAAATGTCCGAGGCATTCGAAATAAAATCGACCTAATTCAAGCAAAACTTAGCGACTTTGATATTATTGCCATTACAGAATCCCTGTTAAGTGAAAACGTGACCTCGGATAGTCTGAGACTTTCTGGCTATCAACATCCGCCAGTTCGAAGAGATAGGGAAGATGGCACCGGCGGTGGAATCATAGTCTATCTTAAATCAGGTTTAATATACGAACGCAAACGTGAACTCGAGCGCCCTGGATTAGAGGCAACGTGGATTGAGGTCAGAAGTACAAACCAAAAGATTCTTTTGGATGTGTTCTATCGACCACCGTCATCTCGTAACTTCTACTGGGATCTGATCGACGAATCAATATCTGAAGCACGAAACAATTTGGCAATCAAGTGCATTCTAGTTGGCGACTTCAATGCTAATTGTATACCAACAACACATCCAAAAATTAGTCAGTTAGAAACAAAGCATACCATCACACAGATCATCAAAGAGCCAACAAGAGTTACTGAAAATTCAAGTAGTCTCATTGACCTGACGTTGACCACATGTCCAGACTTTATATCTAGTGTAGAAGTCATTCCCCCATTTTGCAGTGACCACCACGCGATATCGGCCAGTGTCACATGTATGAAATCACATTTCACCCCGTATAGTAGGGTCGTCTGGGACTTCAAAAATATGGATGCAGATGGTATATCGCAGACATTTTCTGATACAAACTGGGACGAGTTTTTTAGATCGGAGAGTGTTGATACAATTACCGAAAGTATTACTACTTTCATCACGGAATCAGCCCAAAAATTTATTTCATCAAAGTCAATACTAGTGCGCCCGAATGACAAGCCGTGGATGACTACTGCTGTACGAAGGCAAATACGATATCGAAATAGGGCTCACGGTAAAGCTAAAAGAACAAATAACCCAGAACACTGGCAGGAGTTTAGAAGAATAAGAAATAATACTATAACATGTGTGAGGGAAGCAAAAAGAAACTACGACCTCAAGTTAGAGACATTTGTATCCACAAAAAACCCATCTTCTAAGCAATGGTGGAAGAGTTTAAAGCATTTTTCGCAACAACAGTCAAATACTAGTGACATTTTTCCTCCACTGCTTGAAAGTGGGGAAGTTATAAGTGCCCCAGCTGACATTGCTACTATATTTAATGATTATTTCGCAAGCCAGTGCACAGTACCTAATGATGGGGAATTGCCAAGCCTTGTACGTTTGGATGGTTATATCGACAGTGTTGAAACTAATCCTTCAGAGGTTGAATTATTATTGTCTAAGTTAGACACGTCCAAGGCTTGTGGTCCCGACAAAATTAGTAATAAGATCTTAAAATGTTTCTCGAGTGAGTTATCATATCCACTTTCTCGTCTATTTAACATATCCTTATCGACAGGAATATTTCCACAGAAATGGAAAATGGCAAGTGTCATACCAATTCATAAAAAATTATCACCCAACAATAAAGAAAACTATCGGCCAGTATCACTGACATGTTGCATAAGTAAAGTTCTTGAAAAAATAGCTTTCAATCATGTCTATTCATTTCTTACAAACGATAATCGCCTGTCTGACCTGCAGTCAGGCTTCAGGCCGGGGGATAGTACAGTCAATCAACTTATCTACCTTGACAATTTTATTAAATCTTCTCTTGATGAGGGTAAAGAAGTTAGGTTTGTATTCTGTGATATAAGTAAAGCCTTCGACAGAGTCTGGCATAGTGGTCTAATACATAAACTAGATGCGATTGGTATTAGGGGCAGTTTGTTATCTTGGTTCCAAAACTACTTAACTGATCGTTCACAGTTAGTCGTAATAAATGGCACCAGCTCAAAACTAAATCACATACTTGCTGGTGTCCCTCAGGGTTCAGTTCTTGGCCCACTTTTATTCAATATCTATATTATTATTTATTTATTGGTGTTTAAGGTCACATATTTATGCACAATGGCTAATCGTGACCGTGACAGTTTTACGGGTGGAGGAAGCCGGAGTACCCGGAGAGAACCACCGAGCAACGACGAGCAGCTGTCAGCTCTCCAACATCGTAACTCTGAACTCTGCACCGCAGCACAGGCAGGGTTAGATTGGTTGAAGACATGCGCACCATCGACGTGCAGTACGCCTCAGGACACAGCGTCATCGTGCCCCCATGTAGGCAATCGGGGTGAAGTGTCTTGCCCAAGGACACAACGCGGTTGCCGCAGATGGGATTCGAACCGAGGACCTCTCGGCTTGCAGCCTGCACCTTTACCAACTGAGCCACCGCGCCCCTTTCAATATCTATATAAATGATATAGTGGACAATATCCAGTCGAACATTAGGTTATACGCAGATGACACTTCAATATATTTAATTGTTGAAGATGCAACTCAGGCCGCAAATCTTTTAAATACAGATCTCGAGTGTATAGGTCTCTGGGCGAAAACGTGGAAGGTCAATTTTAACCCAGAGAAAACAGTGGCGCTTAGTTTTACGAGGAAATGCAATCCCCTCCCAAAGCCAGCTCTCTATTTTAGAGACACTCCCGTGGGCGATGCTGATACTCACAAACACCTTGGTCTGAATTTTCACTATTCAGGATCATGGAATGCTCATGTCGATTCCATAATCACTAAAGTCAGTCCCATGATAAATTGTTTTCGTAGCTTGAAATACAGACTCTCAAGGTCAGCTTTGGAAACAATGTATGTTAGTTTTATACTTCCACTTTTTGACTATGCTGATATCATCTGGGATAACTGCCCCGAGAACAAGTTAATTGTATTAGAAAATCTACAACTTGATGCTCTGCGTACAATATGTGGAATTCCAAGAGGCACAAGCCATGATCGTATATACTCAGAAAGTGGATTCATAACTCTAAAAGAACGCAGAAGACGGCACAAAATCACAACAATGCACAGAATTATTACTGGAAATGCGCCCCTGTACCTAAGGTCTATGATTCCCCGCCAAGTGTCTGATATAACGACTTACCCTCTGCGCTCTTCGTGTAATCTACGTGAAGTACAATGTCGCACTTCGCTTTTTGGAGACTCATTCCTACCATCAGCGGTAAAGCTTTGGAATACTTTGGACCCAACTGCGAGATCCTGTGAATCAACAGAACTTCTGAAGCAATATTTAAAAAGAAACGACAAAGTGGTTCCGAAGCATTACTATGTCGGTGGGAGGAATGGTCAAATTCTACACTGCAAACTTAGACAAAGGTGCAGTGACCTGAAAGGTCATATGTTTGAACGATTTATAGATAGCGATCCAAGATGCTCATGTGGATTCAACTATGAAGACTCCGAGCATTTCCTGTTAACTTGTCCTAAATATGTCACACAGCGGCAAGTATTATTTGAAAGCATAGATTCTACGATATGTGACACAGAAATGCTTTTATATGGCAGTACTATGCTGTCAGATATAGAAAACAGGAATATTGCCATTGCTACACAGAACTTCATTCTTAAAACGGGAAGGTTTCGCTAAAAGCGCAATTCTCAATAGATCTTCGAAGACTGTTGAGTATAATTTCCCACCTTGGTCATTATAATAATAAATATTATTATCACTATTCATGTTCCTCTATATTGTTATCGCTTTCCAAACATAGCTCGTGGTCCTTTTGGGAGTGACATCGTAGAAGTCACACCCAGAGGTGACCATGAGCTCAGATTGAGATCGTGAAAAAGTAAAACTCCGGACATCATAAACTGGACAAGGTGTGAAAGTACCAAACTCTGGTCTATTTGTTTTGCTGTATTATATTGTATTTGTCTTGTTTCGTCGAGACAACATCGAAATAACCTATACACCTGCTGAGATAGTGAATCAGTTATCATACGTAAAACGTTTGAAGTAATGTTCAAGACGTTCAGATTCAATACCAAACCTTGCTGATGCCAGCGATTGACTCTACTCAATTTTCACACTTGTTCATGCACCATCGTTTGTAAATCAAAGAAGTATTTTTATGTAACGGTAAGGTATTTATATAGGCTTATAGCCTGTTTACCGAACCATTTCAAGAGAATAAAATATTGTTTAAAAAAAAAAAGTCATGTGAGCTAAAAATGCTAGAAATGACGTTGTTTTAGAACAAGGCCGGAAATCTAAAATCTAATTCCCGAATGCGCAATGTTAAATGGTTGTTTACGGTTGTTTCGAATTTAGTGAGTGTAGCGTTTGAAATGTGCACTAGTTAATTGAAAGAAAAAGGAAAAAAACGGCAAACTATTGCTTTCAGTCATTTCGTCTCTGTTGAGTGACCTGAAAAGGCGAACAATCAATTTTATTCGATCCAACAAGAATAGATGCGGAATTTTCTGAAGAATATGAAAATGGTCGACACAGGTTCTATGAGCGAAAACGCCTGACCGTTTTAACCCTTCGGGACTTTAATTATTCTGACGTCCAAACGTCACTGGGAATTCAGTTTCTTTCAAAATACGACGTTGAACGTCGGAAAGTGCAAATAAGATATTTTTTTACATTAGTGATTAACTGGTTGAGGGCTAGATTGTTTTTGGGGGTCTGATTTTGTTATTCAAAACTTGCGTTATTACAAATTATTGGAGAGTGCCCACAGGCACTCTCCAGTAATTTGTAATAAAACAAATTTATATAAACAAAATTTTATTTTTGTTTGACTGAATATGAATTGGAAACAAAGAAAGTGCTGGCTTTTGCTCTGGTATCCTCCTTTTCTGAAAGTCCTCATATTGGCTTCGAACACTCAACCAGTTAAGAAATCTTGACAGCAGGATTATATTAGTACTTTAAGCTGCAAAAACCTATGGCTGAACGGTTGTCACTAAGCACTATTCGGGAGAAAATAGAAATTGAGGTTAAAACTTTAAAAATCGAAAAATAATAACAAAACAAATGACCACAAACTATCAACGCGTTGTTTGATTTCATACGTCATAAGACGTACAAAAGTATCAAAGGGTTAACATGCAATTTTCAGGACACGAGTAAAGAAGTGATGCGTAGGCAGAATAAACCGCACACCAATGGTATTTGTGAGATTGCCTTTGATTTAGTCCACTCGTCGCTCCGTTCAAATCGTCAACCCCTGGAATGCGGAACGGAACGTATTTATAGGAAGGAATCGCTGGAGGTGTGTTAGTGGGTGCCATGACGATATTTTATATATTTGCGGCCGCAGCGTTCCCGAGCGTGACCGAATCCGACTAAAAACATAAGAGTTAACGCCTTCAGTGATTGTTCTATCAGAGATAAAAATTTTGTGGTGGACTATATGTTTGTGTTTTATGTTGGGATGTAAAAGAATTGGAAAATGTCTGAAATAGGACACTGACGGTAATGTCTTCTGTATTTGAAATTGACTATTATTTTTTGAGCTTTGAAATTTGAATTTTATTACACATCCATTCAACTTTAAACCCTTGTATTTAACAGAATGGCCGCTATGCCATAAATGATTCTGTATTCAATGGGTGATGTACAAGCCGGAACTTTTTCCCCAGCACCGTTTTACTAGTTCCTTTCCCATCGAGTCATAAGTTGCGCTTCGAAAAGTTTCCAAATGTCGTAATACAATTATCGTCCTTCTGTCGCAGTGTGAAAATGAAAACGTCCAAAGCAAAATAAAGTCAGTTCACAAAAAATTAGTTAACCAAAAATGAAATAATATTTTTAAAAAACCCTACCATTTCCAACCAGAACATTAACCCAGTCCCGTGACCGTCTAGTTTTGTGGATCCCGTTGTATCTAAATTGATCAACTTTATTTAGGAAAATCTTCGTACATCTTGACATGCTTCGATCTTCTTTTAAAAATGTTTCTCCCAGCTGTTTTGCAAATGTGCCCAAATTTGTATTTATAATTTTACTAACAGTAATAGCCACCAAATGGTTAGGCGTGAATGGGCACCAGCCGAAGAGAAACACAGGCACGAATTTCAACAAACACTTATTCCAAAAAGGTTGGTTTGATTTTTTATCGATCCATTTGATCAGTACAGCCTCAGTCAAAACAAACGGACTCTTCACCTTTGGTTTGAAACATCGGAATTAAAATTTGTTTACTAAAATGAATTTTAATGCATTGGTTGTGTAATAAACACAGAACGCGATATGTGTTTGAATCGGTAGGTGTTTTACATAACTCGTTGGAATGGCGTAATATTTTTTACGGCTCTCGCGGAACATGGCTACGCCATTCCAACTCGTTATGCAAAACACCCACCGATTCAAACACACCTCACGTTCTGTCTATGTATGTACTAATAATTCCCGTGGCCAAAAATGAAATAAAATGTCACTTGATTTCAACTTTAACTGGTAAAATTTAATTGTTGACGGTTCGTGCATCAAGTTGCCTCTTGTGTTAATGCGTTAAATACGTTTTGTCAATTGAAATTATACTATAGAATCGCACGTGCGTTTTCAACGATTGATTAACATATTAAGGAATATAACAGTGGTGTATTGTGTATGCTCGGAGGTCTCTGAAACAAAAAATTGGAGCTAATTCAAAACATCCACATTTCAAATGGCGTAAAACGCCAAAAAACGATCTTAAATACCAAAACGCAAAAACACAAATCTTTTTATTTCTGGAACTCTACAACATGCTAAAATTTGTGTCATTCATACGATACTCTCCCCGTAAGTGAAAGTGAGCCCATTTTTCGAGTACGGATGGAAGGGGATATTTTCGTTTTGAACAAAAAGGAAAAAAACAAACATCAAGTGTATGCCAGGAGATGGATCCCCAGACACCTCCGACAACGAGAGAAGTGGGTCAAATGTTTATTAATAAAAACAAGGTAATATCACGGTGTATGATTATGGCACGTTTCGTGAAAATCTTCAAACATTTTTTTCAAGTTTCATTCACGAAGTCATCAGACATAAACCAAGTTTTCAATGAAAAACAGGCACAATTCCTCCACAGGACGAGACAATTTGGTCAATATCAATCCTGACCAAGTCCATCTCACAATGTATGCCTGTCACATGTTTTGTAAAAGTATGATTACATCTGTTGAAGTTTTCGCGTCCACAGTGTTACCTGACAAACACCGAATTTGAAACAAAACAGAGCATAACACCTATAAAAGCCAAGAAGATTTGGAGAATATTGAACTTGATCAAGATTTTTACACCGTGTACGCTTGTTGTGACGTTCCTGAAAATCCGATTACATTTATTCAAGGTATCGGGTTCAGAAGGCTGGTATCAGACAAACACCTGATTTCCAACAAAAGGGGACATAACTTAAAAGCAGAGAAATGAATATCGAACCCGATGGAGACTTTCTCACAATCTATGCTTAAATAGGGGAAAACATTGTTTGGGCGGGGGAAAAGAAAAAGGCTATTATTTATGTACTATTTATTTATTGAAGTTTAAGGTCACATACATATGCGCAGTGACTAATCGTGACCGTGACAGTTTTACGGGTGGAGGAAGCGGGAGCACCCAGAGAGAACCACCGAGTATCGACGAGCAACTGTCAGCTCCTCAACATTTTAAATCTGTTCAAGCTCCGCTCAAGCAGGGTTACAGCGGTTAAAGACATGTGCACCATCGACGTGCAGTCCGCCTTAGTAAACGGCGTCAGCGTCGTGTTCCCATGTAGGCAGCCGGGATAAAGTGCCATGCCCAAGGACACAACGCGGGCCATCCCACACTGAGAAACAGGCTAACGATCACTGTAAGTCATTTCAATTTCGTTGATTTATTTAAGAATAGAAGCGGTATTTTCTGAATGATTGGTTGGTGTCCGACATGTTTTCATTGTGAAGAAACGCCAGAACGTTTTGGCATAAAATTGTCAGTACTTGTTTCAGGAACTTTACTGAACCTATCCGTGATATTGCTGACTGTTCATAGAGTTCGCGAGCCAAATAGGAACCCTTAAAAACCTGGGGTGCTCTGTCGATAGTGCAGCCGTATATGCAACCGTTCCGTACTCAAGTTTAATGCATTCGAGAGAAAAACGCAAGAGCCAACACTTTCAATGATTGTTGTATTGGATAGATAAAACAGTGCAGCTGCGTTTATCTTAGCGGTTTTTGTTGGGATGTTAGGAAATTGGAAAATGTCTGAAGTGATGTGCTAACTGTTAAAACGTCATATCTCGTGAATTTGAAGTCCGGTTTTAAAATTTTTCAGCTTTATAATTGTAATTGCTGAAGTACCACTTGAATTAAAATGTCACTTAATTTCACCTTTATCCCGAGAAATTTAATTGTTGACGTTTTGCAAATCATATGGCATGAATGACTTCAGCTGAGAGTTCGGCCAAAACCGATAGGAATTTGCAGCCGTGTCATCACATTTTGAGATATGTTTTTTGTATAGGTTAATTGCATTTTCAAACTTTCGAAAGGAAGAAGCTAAAATTTTGTCGCAAATCAAAGGTATAGAAAAGAAACGAAAAACGAGCTATTGGACAGGCTTCGGGTGTGTAAAGTAACAAAATTAAAAAAAACAAAAAACAAATTACATGGCGATACTGCAATTATCATTTAGTGTTCCAAATTTCATGACCAAAAATCATTCCAACTGCATTAAATGACTAAATTAACTCAACTGCAATAGGAGTACTCGGATCATTATTGGTGACCTGAACACAAATTCTAACAACTTCAAACGACAAAGATTTTCCCATAAAACTTCCCAACCCCAAGAATACATATATTGGTATATTTATTTATTTATTTATTGGTGTTTGAGGTCACATACTTATGCACAATGGCTAATCATGACCGTGGCAGTTTTACGGGTGCAGGAAGCCGGAGCACCCAGAGAGAATCAACGAGCAACAACGGGCAGCTGCCAGCTCCACAACATCGTAACTCCGCACTGCAGCACATTGCACAGGCAGGGTTAGATTGGTTGAAGGCATGCACACCATCGACGGGCAGTACGCCTTAGAACACGGCGTCATCTTGCCCCCTTGTGGACAATCGGGGTTAAGTGCCTTCCCCAAGGACACAACGCGGAAGTCCGAATCGATCGCCCACACGGTCACCCATCCGAGGACTAACCGGGATCGACGTTGCTTAACTTCGGTGATCTGACGAGAACCTGTTACCGCAACGCCACCGCGCCACCACATATATAGGTAAACAACACACAACTGCAATATAAAGTTTGCAGTCATGGGATTTAAAGTAAAGAGCTGAACAAACTTATTCGAAATATACAAAAGCTGAGATAAAATAAATTCTTACAACTACAAACCAAGTCATGTTTGGCAGAAAAAAAAATGAAAGTTTAAACCAAACCTAAACATTCATACATAGACTATAAAGCTTAATAGACGTGATCACAACCATAAACAACATCTGAAAACAGCAAGTGTTCTGCAATATGAGGATATGAAGCTGCAAGGCTGACCTAAAAGCAATTCTAAAAACTTTAAATGACCAAGAATGGCAGTAAAACATTCTAGAAAAATATAAACAGTACAATGGTTAAAAGATGTTAGGATAGTGCTAAACACAATAAAGCTGCAATGTGAAAGCTTTGTGGCCATGGGGCTCAATGTACCCTATCTAAACAAACTTTTAAAATATACAACCGCAAACTGCTTCATTTTGGCAGCAAATTATTAATAAATTGAGGAAAAATGGACTATAAATGTTTACTGAAGTTATCAAGATCCCAAACAATATCAAATCATTCACTGATCTGCAATAAGAGGCCTTGAAATATCAGTGCTGACAAACTCAAATTCTGACAACAAAAATGACTATCATAGAAAAGACTATCATAGAAACAAAATTCCAAGCATCATAATTATGGACAAAATAAGAGCTAAACAGATTTTTTGTAACAGTGCTAAACATCATTACACGCTTATTACTTCTCCTCTTGTTCCGATCGGTTCATGATTAGTAGAGTTTTTGTAAATGTGGGCATTTTCCTCCACCCCCTCTCTGAGGTACGAGGCAATTTTATTTCAACAAAATATGCGATGTCAGAACAAACGAGCGCCTAAATTTTTTTTAAAATAGGTTCAGGGGTTTTGAAGAAGTTGTGAATATCATGTTCACAGATGACGGATGTCTGACGACGAATGATCACTTTTGCTCACCCTGACTTTCAGTGAGGTGAGCTGAAAATAGACTGCGCCACTACAAGCAACCGGAAATCGAAGTTCGAAGTTTCATGTTTGTTGTGAGGGCGCGATGGATCAATAGACAGAGGTGCATACTGCAAGCCGAGAGTTCGAATCCCACCTGCAGCAACCGCGTTGTGTCATTGGACAAGACACTTTACCACCATTGCTCACGTGGCGGGAACGGTGGCGTTGTGTACTAAGGCGTACTGCACGTCGATGGTGCACTTGTCTTCAACCAATACTAACCCTGCTCGTGTGGAGTTGGTATGTTGGGGAGCTGACAGTTGCTCGCCGTTGCTCGGTAATTCTCTCCGGGTACTCCGGCTCCTCCACCCGTAAAACTGTCATGGTCATGATTAGCCATTGTGCAGAGATATGTGACCTTAAACACCAATAAATATATATTCAAGTTTGCTTGTCTGTACTTATCGAGCTGTGTGTATTTCTAAATTGCTGTTTTTAGTGATAAATGTCCAAGATGGCATATAATTTGAAAAGAAAATATCTCGATATAAGACGTTGTGAAGAACTGTACCAAAATTGTAACTGGACGTCAACAAGAGTTAAACAGACAGACGAGATGAAAGAAATAAAAGGAAAGTGTTATGTTATACCATAACATTATAAGGCAATAGGTATTCTCAAGAATACACCACCAGGTACTTATTTATTTTAATTAATTAATTAATTTATTAATTTATTTATTTATTGGTGTAAAGGTCTCATACTTCTGCACAATGGCGTATCATGACCACAACATGGAGATAAAATCAAGGTCAGTCAATCGTTTATGACCGAAGTTGCCTATTTTAGAGGGCTGACTCCCAAGCATTAGTGACTGGGTCCTATTTTACTGGTAAAACGGTGCTTGTTTACCACTGTAAACAAGTGTGCAATACAAGTGTGCAGTGACTGTCGAGGTGTTAACAGGTCCGTAAATATGTCAGTATTTGATACTCAGAACAAACATCATACGGAACTGGAGGTAGGCTAGAAAGGAGGTGCACCAGTTTTCCCGGGGAAATTACATTAAAAAAGTGAAGGTAATGTAACTCTCTGGTGGTCTCTTTTTACATATTGCTCTGTGATGGTAATAAAAGAATATTCGATATTTTCTGTTAATAATACAGACGCAATGCGGGGTACATGCAAGAGAGTTTATGGGTGAATGAGGAATACAGCTCACCTGTTTGTTGCACAACACTAAAATAGAAGTAAAGAATGTTCAATGCAGCGGATTCCGAGAATGTCTTCAGAAATGTTCGATGGAACCACTGTCTGAGATAAATGGCACGGCTCCACCACGTCCTCACCCGGTGTGAAATAGGAGGCTGGTGTTTCCAGTGGCCTCGATCTCAGATCCAGACTGAGGTCCCGCACATCATTTATCACAGCTCCAGACCTCGAAATCGATTATTTTAACTTTCAAGGGACCATCGCAGACCTATAATCCAAACACGGGGGATAATACACAATTTATGATCCAGAAACGTTTCCAATGAATAATTTTTTATCAAA
This sequence comes from Pictodentalium vernedei, assembly GCA_031216915.1. Taxonomy (NCBI): domain Eukaryota; kingdom Metazoa; phylum Mollusca; class Scaphopoda; order Dentaliida; family Dentaliidae; genus Pictodentalium; species Pictodentalium vernedei. The sequence goes on along the minus strand of CM062297.1, from coordinate 506,570,397 downwards.
TGGGGGCCTCTTGAACATGCTGTGGGGATTTGATGGATTTCCATACGGGCCGTATATTCTGAGAGAATATGGAGTTCTTTGGCAATAGGGAAGCAAAAACGGAAAAGAGGCCTAAATTAGGCCGAGCAAATCATTTTTCAGTAGAAGCAAAAACTTTGCAGGAACTGAAGGGCAGGTCTCTTACCTATCCTATAAAGGGGGATGACATTCTAGATTTTGTCATTTTTGTCAAATATTAACACCATTTCTCTTCCATACCAATGCAAAACAAAATTTCAAAATATATGTACATCTGCGTGATTTGTCATCTGGGAAATTTTATGTTGAACAATTGCACTGAAATCATCTAGATAAACCACATTCTCAACTTTGGTAATGGATTAGTACTCCAACAGATGGACTGTCCAAGGTCGAAAAGGTCACGTGCGTGTTTTTCGGTTAAAAAGTGGCTACTGGTGAATCGGGTAAAATTTTCCCACTTTTAATCAACACTTTTGTTATTTTGTCGAAAAAATACAAAGAGGATAGAAGGAATTGGTTTCTCAGAACTCATGACTACTCTAAGGTGAAAGATAAAGACAATAGGACTATCCAGGTTTTTAGTATTTTCCGACGGGCAGAGTTTTTCTCGGTCATTCGTACTTTCTAACGAACAGCTGTCTGAACTGATTTTGAGAGTATACGTTTCTCTTTTGATATTTTATAGCCAGTCGTCTATCAGACACGCTAATATTGTGAAACATGCATGCTGTTATTGGCGATAAATAATCTCAGACCCTTCGACCACACCACCTCCACTGTTCACACAATGCTACCTCTGTGTGGTTGAATAATCTTAATTTTAGTCAACTAAACTCAACAGGGCACAGTATAGTGTTTCGCACGTTACAAGAAACACACCCTCTTACCCTGCAAATTAATCCAGGACGATGAACAAACAGAACAACATCAAAACAGAACAGCCACAATGCGTTCATTTTATCGGGACATTTCTTTTGTTGCCAAGTCGGTAATTCATTCAAAATATCTGCGAGATAACACAATTTTCCTCCTGCAAAGCATCAGTTAAAATCGTTTGTCAGCAAAAGGCTCGAATATTTGGTGAGTATCAAAGGATTTTCTAGCCTCAAATATGCCCACCAAAAATAAAAGTGATCGAAATCCAGAAATTCCTAACAAAAATCGCGTTTTTAAACCCCTCACCAGACTCCCTCTCTTCCTTCTCTCTCTTTTTCTTTTCCTCGAACTCCGTCAGTCGGTGGGCATCACGTCATCTGACGGAAGGTCCATTCTTATCTTTCTCTTCTTATGTTGGTCCTCTGCGCGGTTCCGGCGGTTAGATGCATCCTCACCCACTTGCTTGTCCGGGTTGCATGGAGGGTGACCAGCGTGGGACGGAATCCCACACGAAAGACGGGGCTGGTGTTTTATCAAAATCCACATCCAGGTGAATTTTGTCCTTGCGCACTTGGATAGTCCAAATAGTAGCTTGTGCAGCCATCAACAATAACAATGTCTCAACTGTTGACTGGGATAAATGTTCATATTGCCAAAAATTTTGTAAAGGGAGTTCACTCCACCAAGTGCTCATGCTGGAGACATCTGACCTGAATGACACTGAACCTTTTCCTGAAGGTGGATTTTCCTATGGACAATGTGTATGGTCGTCGACAAGGGGTGACATAAACCATGTCACATTATCCCACGAAGAAGCTGACATGCGGATTATCCTACACGTTGTCAAATACTGTGATCGTGGTTACCAACGTTCAATCTTAGTTTGTAGAGATACTGACGTGCTTATTTGGCAATTTACTTCCAAGCTCGCCTCCCTTGTGAACAATGGATCAGTGCTGGTACATCTAAGAAATCCCAATGCATTCCAGTTCACGCAACTGAACTCCCATGCAATATTTTGGTGGATATGAGAGGAATGTAATGAGATGGTCCCCAATGTTTACATTAGCTCTCTTGACAGGCAGACTCTTCGTGACAGTCATGGAAATTATGTGCCCCTTGATTTTCATGATGTTTTCGTGCACTGTCTACATGTACATCACATGTGTAGGGTATTCAGTCTCCATTTCAATACAAACCCGTGTGATTTAATGATTGAATGTGGCAAATGCAAATGTAAGAAGACATTTGTCTGAAACAGAAATATGGCGGGCTGTAGGGATGGTGGAGCAAGGGGCTACCTACCCATCGTCAGGTTGGCGAAGCCCTTGGTGTGCACCATACGGTAAGATTTCAGCAGTATGCAACACCAGTATGACGGCATGGTCGTGGCAGATACAGGGCAACATTTGCAGCTGAAGACCGTTTTTTGATCATTCAGGCCCGTAGAAACCGCTTTGCCACTGCAAGCCATCTTCGCAGTGACCTTCGCAATGCATCCAGGATAAATGTTTCGACGCAGACTATCTGGGCAAGGTTGCCCGAAGGCGGTCTCCGATCGAGAAGACCATGCATTCGCATTTCGCTGTTCCAGAACCACCGCCTGGCACGACATGAATGGGTCATGGACCGCGTGGGATGGACCAGAGAAGATTGGCGACCTGTCCTTTTTACAGATGAGTCAAGGTACTGCCTAGATCAGCAAAGCGTTCTAGGGTATGGAGAGAGCGATTCCATGCAAACCAACATTGCTGGACATGACCGCTATGGTGGAGGGTCAATAATGGTCTGGGCGGCATCAGCCGGGATGGACGTACAGAGCTGTGTGTCCTTGACCTTGGTGCATTGACTGCAAAGCGGTATATAGATGAGATCCTGGATGCCCACGTCAGATTGTATGCAGGTGCGGTGGGTGATAGATTCATTCTGATGGACGATAATGCCCATCCTCATGTTGCCTGTGCTGTCCGAGAGTACCTATAGGGTGGGGGGGATTGAGCGTATCGACTGGCCAGCAAGATCCCCTGACCTCAATCTAATCGAACATGTCTGGAATGAGTTGCAGCTTGCAATTTCAGCCCGTCCAGTCAAGCGAAGAAGTGTCCAGGAGCTAGGTGCCATGATGGTCCAAGAATGGAACAACATCCCACAAAGGACCATCAGGAACATGATTGGGAGCATGAAAAGGCGTTGTCAAGCTGTAATTAACAGTGAAGGGGCTCATACTTGATATTGAACACATACCAGTTCGCTCCGTCAACTTTTTTGTAAATTGAAATATTTCCTCTTTTACCAATACTATCCATTTTCAATGGTTATCGTATTCAAATGCGACAAAATAATGTCAAACACAAATAAAATCTTAATTTATGTACTTAAATCGTTAAAGATATAATTAAATAAAATATATAACCACTTTTCATTACAATATTTCAACTAAAACGTAAAACAGGTAGTTGGGTATACTTGGTGCTTAGCAAACTTTGAGTAGTATATATATGGTCCACTACCAAACTTTTGTGTGGCAAAATTCCCCGAAGCCTTTACCAAACCAACCTCTCTCAAACAGACAAACGTGGTTGGAGGATTGAAGATGGAGCATTGCTCCAGAATTTATGATACTCGCGCCAATTCCGAAAGCATGCCTTGAACTTAAGGCGGGCAATTGTCAATCCGGTTGTGGAGGAAGGTGTGATTCTTTATGACAGAAACTACGATGTATTATGAGTTCCTTACATGTATGTATTGTTGTGGAAAATGTGACAATAGGACAGACCCCCCTCCCAACAACTACTTTCACGCAGTGATAGGTACTGTTGCGACTATTTAGTATTTATCTACCCCGATAAACATGTATACATGTAGTCTTTACATTCGAATTGTAGGTCTACAAGTGTATTATGGTCGACAAACACTAAATAGTGACCACTTCAATGTAAATATTAAGTCAGAACACATGCTTCTAAAACTAGCATATCTATGGAGATACAACATTTCATGTAAACATCCTCTTAACACCAAACACATTCAGAATTACAAGGTAATCGAACATGCTATTTCCATCATGTAACTTTGGCATAATTTTAATTTCTATCTCTCATAAGCTACCGCGTCTAAACGTAATACAAAATTTTATACACAATGTCCTTGACCTCTGACCTAGTTAAATAAATTATTCAACACTGATAAAGCATAATTTCAGGGAAACAATATCGATTCATATTTATTGTGATCCGTGTGTTTTAGATCACGCTTAACGCTTTCAATGAATTCACAAATGAATGGAGCTAATGCAAAGGCCGATGTTCGCATTTTATCTAAAAGTACCACAGTTTTCGATGAGCAATACACACATTCTGTATGTCCAATATAGACTATTGTGTGAGCAAAAACATCCTCGGAATGTGCCACAAAATATACCATGCCATTTCAATCGATATTATTCACGAAAGTCATCTTTTCAATGCGTTAAACGGATCGATCCTATAAAATTGACGAAAATTCATTATCCGACGACCTTGATCTATGACGTCATCACAGTATCACATTCAAAAGGCTTGCTCATGGACTTGTAAACACAAAACACATATGTCAAATATGTAAGCAGAAAGTTCTGTATTTTGTTCGATGCTTTTGAATTATTAATACTCAAATCAGATATTTACAATTTATTTTATTATATTGAAAACGACCGCTGTCGGTTAAGGGTTAAATTTTTCATATTCAGACAAAATCCATGATGTCTCCCCCTTTGATTGAATGCCTATAGTGACCGTACATTGGTTGGAACTTAGTTTGTGCTTCTACTAAAAAATGATTTTCTAATCGTGATTTTTGGTTTTGCCTCCCAACTGTGGTGTGTTTTTTGACGATCTTTCTCCCATTTGTCATGTGGCTCCCACTCTCGCCTCACTTGCCTCAACCTATCCTAGCAGCCACTGCAAGTTATATGTCAAAATCCTATGGATCGTTTATACCTATATATGCTGCCTATCTTTTAGCCCCCAACCGCACACCATACCTTGTTTCCTCGGTGAAAAAGCATTTCACTTACTTCCGAATTCTAATTGGGGGTATTATATTAACCCAGGAAATAACAATTCGGTGACTGCGTTGCGACACCTGTTGTCTGTTTAATTTAGCAACATGACACAGTGGACGCGGAAATGTGATATTTCCTTGTTGAAAACAGTGTGAGACTGGAATAGAAACCATTTGTCTTCCACTCCCAGTATAGCTTCCCTACCTCACGAGGAATCACAAGGCAATTTGAACAGAAGGGGCTGAAAGGCACAATTTAGAGTGCCCGTTTTGGGTCTCACATGTGTATTGAAATGTCCCCACGTGATGTGAAAAAACAAATTCTTGTGTCTATAATTTTCATTTCCTGCTTGCAATTTGGTTGGAAGTATTTATGACTTGTGGATGAAGATTTGTTTCGCAACAAACAATCATTGTTAGGCTTTGCATGACAGTTCCCACTGGACACATATCACAAACAACGGTGTGCGTGTATGTCTTTTCTGTACACTTTCGTTGTTTTCTAGGTTTAATTTGTATTAACCTTTTGAGCCCCGATGGTAAAGTTCCGAGTCATCATCTGGTCGAGTTTATTTTCGTCACTTGGGGGAAGAACAATCAATATGTTTAACTTCCTGCGCTGAACTGGGTGTAAAAACGTTTTTCGGGTACAAACATTTATGTTATTACATTGTGTTAAAATGTATTTCCCATTTTCAATCAAAAAATATTCCCTCAAAATGATTGATTAACCTGACCTTACAATCATTCAGAATTCTAAACGTTTGAACTAGCCTCATGGCACCTTAATGTGCTACATGCATATATGCAAGAGAAATGTGCTTACTTTGGAATTCGCACATTTGATATTCCATAAATTTAAATTAAAAATACCCAAATTATATATCAAGGTGAAAGTTGTGATGTATAGAACCAGAAAAATATATGCAATCATCTCACAGATTTGACAGCTGGCACCAGTGGTTCCTGGTTGTCTGCTGCCGCATTCTTACCAGAACTGATAATAAAATAACATTTCCTCGAGGCCAAATGTGTTTCAGATATCCAGGAACAAAGTTAGGCATTCAAAACAGTCTACGACGCAACGGCAGGACTGCACCTGGGGACAGAACAACACGGTCCGCTCTTTTTACTGAAGATGGATTCCATGACCGACGGACACGCGCATATCACTCGAAGCCGCTAATTTTCACCGAAAAACAATCGCGTAATTCTTATTAAATTCAAACAGGTGTCATGATACCCTGCAAGTAGTATTGCAACTGTGCAGTCTCCGTATAATAATAGTGTGTTGTATGAAGGTGATTTTTCGATTTATCTGATTTAAGACGGCATTGCATACCCAGATGATCTTGACCAAAATGTAAACAAACATCCAACGAAAATGATGCTTTTGAAAGTTTTGGAATTTACCCCCATGCAGCTCTGTTGCTGCCTTTTAAATAATTTTGATTTCCTAGCTTTGTTCGTGGATATATGAAGTTCATTTGGACACGAGTTCTTCTCCTAAAATATTATTTTGTTAACACTTCTGATACGAAAGAGGTAGCAGACTTGCAGGAACCATTGGTGCTTGCAATCAATTTTGTGCGTCGACTGCATATATTTTCCGCGTTCTATACATCACAACCTTCATTTTGATGCATAATTTGTATATACTCAATTTGTATTTATAGAGCATCGGAGGTGGAAATTTCAAAGTAACAAATTTCTCTTACTTATATAGCACATTAGTTAGCAATTCTCCATTTTCCTACTCATTTTTATTCCGTAAATAAAGCGGAATGACGCCAAAAGTCAACGTTGTCGGAACGATGTAAGTGGGTTGGTTTCAAAAGTAGAATTCAGTTAATCATCTCTTATTTTCCAGTAACTGCCTTTCAAATACAAATAGCAAACTATATTTGAAGAAACAACTGAATAGGTGAAAATGTTCATTTTTGTGTCGAATACACACCTCATACCACCTCACTGGACCGAGATCTTTCCAATGAGGGTAATAGGCTTCGTTTTTTTTTTTTGGGGGGGGGGGAAGGATTTCATTTTTAGCCTCAAGATCAAACCTTATGACCCACCACTGGATAGAGCTCAGCGACCTTGTTCTAACAAGGCTCATAGGTTCAGATTTTAATGCAAAAGTTGAAAAACATTACGCGTGCCCCCCTCCATCCCCCCAGCCCCCCTACATCACCCAGCCCCCCCCTCCACCCCCCCCCCCCCCCCACATACACACATACACTTGTATTCCACTGATACTGGTACTAACTTTTCTACTAATAAAAATGCATTCTGTAAACAAACCATTTTTCCACTCAACTATAATAATTTGATCTAAAAAAATAAATATCTCCATAATCATTATCTTTTCTTGCTAAGTTACAAGCATATTTTTTTCCATTTTTAAGATTGTGTTTTAAGATTTAGGAATAAAACACAATACAACAAATCCAGAAAAAAAAGAGAATGAGAATGTGAGAATATAAATGTTTCAACTTCAAAGAAATAAATGTCAAATCCAATGACATGTAGAAAGACAGTGGGGGCAGATAAAAAAAGGTTTTTACCCCAACTCCTTTAAAACCCTAAGACTGATCACTGAATGCGATCTAATAAATATTAGACTTGGGAACATAGATAATGAAGTCTGTAAGACTGTCAATACTGGAAAATATTTCTTCACGGGTTGGGTGGGCAAAGATACTCAAACCACTGTCTTCCACTACCACTTCAGTACCCCAGAAACAAACCTGATGGAACTGATTGTACTTGAACTTGAACTTGAAACTTTATTTAGCAGCATACTCGGATACTGTTTACATAAATTAAAATAAGGTAGCGATCAAAAAGGTGTATACTGCATGGAAATGGCATAGCCGGAGAGGCTGTCTTCCTGCCATTCCCAAACATGATATCCTGTCCTGACATCAAAGTCGTTTAACTCTTTATCCTCAGTGTTCACAATTGGTAAAGCTCCTAAGATGACTTTTAATGAAGCTTTCCACATGTTAGGATTAAAACCACTTACACAATGCTCAATGTAATCCGAAAAGACGAATAGCGATTTGAAAGGTCTTATGCGCAGGATAATTGTAGATTATCCCGAACATGAGACCCCCCAAATCACTATACAAATAATTCGATCTTCAGTAGTTGGGAGGATGAGATCGCTTTATGCTGGGTCACAATCGGGACAGAATGGATTGGTGCAAGTAATGCCGGAAAAATATGCGTTTTAGAACGAATTGATTATTGTCTTTTTAAACCGAGGCCTGCTATATTGCCTAACTGCAAGATTTAAGTCATTCCAAATTTTCGGGAAAGTATGAATCGGGAGATCAGCAGAGAAGCGAGTTCTTGGTTTGAGAGTGCGCACATTCCCTGTTTGCCTTGTCTCCATTCCAGAAGGGTTAGTGTATATTTCGAAGGTATTTTCAAATGACGTAGGAAGTTTATTGTGGTACCAGTCATGCATGAAAAGATACACATGAAGCTTATACAAATCTTCGAACTTCAGTATTCCACAAGTTTTAAATAAGGGTTCAGTGTGTGAGATATATTTTCGATTATTTATAATACGAATGGCCTTTTTTGCAGTGTAAAGATTCTGCTGGAAGAAGGCACATGGCCCCAGACAAGGATATCATACAACATATGACTATGTATCGGTGAGAGATACAATATCTTCTGGGCTTTCAAGGGAAGGATTCTTTTTGCCCTATTCAGGGCAAATATTGCCCTGGCCATCTTTAGGCAAACTGTTGACGAATGTTATTTGAATTTTAAATTTTCGTCCAGATTGATCCCTAGGAATTTGACAGAGGTTTCCTCGTGACTATTGGTAACAAATGGAATGTCTAAGTCGTCCAGAAATATCTTTTTATTGCCGGCATGATACGAATCGTTTTGCGGGTGTAACAGCATACATTTTGTTTTACTGGCATTCAGACATAATCCATTTGCGGCACACCATTCACTAATTTTACCGAAAGTCAAGTTATGTTCCTCGAGGAAAGTGTATAATCGTGAGTACATTACTTTTTCGAGAATTTTTGAAAATGTTGGAAGAATACTTATGGGGCGATAATTGGTAAAACGTTGAGGATCTCCAGATTTAAAGGCAGGAATGATTTTAGCTATCTTCATTCTGTCTGGTACCCTACCTTCAGTGTAAGATAGATTGATTATGTGTGACAGGGGGTCTGCTATCTCGTATACTACCTCCTTCAGCAGTTTGGTGGACATATCATTGCTATCAGTACTTGATTTGCCCTTCAATATATTAGCGCAAGTAATTATTTCATATTTATTAGAAGGTGTTATAAAAAAATGAATCCCCGTTATTACTATTGCCAAGATATTCTGAAACGTGACGTTGTGACGGGGATAGTTGAGCACTTATATTCATACCAATATTAGCAAAGAATGTGTTAAGTCTGTCCGCAATTGTTGTAGGGTCGGATAATTCAATATTCCTGTCCAAGAAAGTTGGAGGAATTTGTCGGTGGTTATTTGACTTGTAGATGGCCTTTCGCAAGATGTCCCAGTTTTTTTTAATATTATTTTTGTTTTCAAGTAGTACTTGGTTATAATAGTCTGCTTTGCATTTCCGCATCAAGCGGTTGTATTCCTGGCAAAACGTTTTGTATTCTAATATGTTTTGAATAGTAGGAAATTTTAGGTTTTTAACATACAATTTACTTTTAGTTTGGGTCGAATGCAATAGGCCAGAAGTCATCCAAGGTTCTTTTTTATATATTTCTTTCGTGTGGGGTTGATTTCAGAGGAAATGCTTGTTCAAATACTGCGTGGAATTTATCCAGGAACCGATTGAATGCCGAATTAGGACAAACGTCATCGGTAACATCAGATAAATCACAACCCATTAAGAGTCTTTTAAATCGAATAACATTCTCAGTTTTCATGAATCGTCTATAATTAGGCGTTACAGGGGGGACGTTTATCTAATTCATCTATATAAAACGTGGCAAAATGATCGCTAACGTCAGTAATTATAATTGCAGATGTGAACTTTTTAATATTATTGCTAAATATGTGATCAGTTATGGTTGCGGAGAAACTCCGTGACTCTGGTAGGTTTTGTTATGGCGGGCAGGAAATCAGCAGTAAATAGCGAGTCAATAAAAGTATTCGTTTCGCTGTGGGTATTTACACGAAGCAGATCTATGTTAAAGTCACCCATGAGGTAGACTACAATGTTATCCTTGCTTTCAGAGTCTAGCAAGTCAGTTAGTTTGATGAGGAACAGATCAAGGTCTTCCTTAGGTGCACTGTTTGGCTGCAGATAGTCCCTACAATACATTTCTTCTTGTGGGACATTCTATAAAGGGAGATTCAAAGACATGTGGAATGAAGACTGAGAGATGATTTCGTATTTTATAGGGTATACTATTATTTTTGAACATTCCTACGCCTCCCCTCCCGTCATCGTTGTCAGGCCGAGTACGGGACATTAGCGTGTGATAGCCCTCAAGCCGATACTCAACACCAGATTTCACTTTAAATATTTCCTTCATTCCAATCACATCGAAAAAGTTGGAATTTGTCCGCAGATCTGCGAGTAAGTTATGAACATTTTCAAAGTTTGCATTCAGGCTGCGGCAATTGATGTTGAGTAGGGAGAGGGTTTTGATTTTGCTTGAAATTTCATTTTTAAAGTTATCGGGCGTAAAGTAATCGCAACCGGAGTCAAGAGAATTGAATGGGAGGGTGAGGTCTTCTTCCTCGGTAGAAATAATATCGTTCAGTTTTTTTCAGGAAATCAAAATTTTCATTATTTTGGATCTCATCAAGACAAATTGTGTTAGCCATAATTACCTAAGGGGACAACGAAAGCAACTGATGGTCCGAACATAAGGAAAAAACTTATCTTGATTTTCGAGGATTTTGCACTGTTTATAAACTGCAGTGAAAAGAGGAATATATACTTTGATGTCAGGTAAGAATATGAGAAAAATGCATAACATAAGAAAAGTTGATACTCAGAGGTAATCCATCTGGTTAAGAGTATAGAAGCATTGTGGAAATAAATTACGACCTTGGTCATTATCATAGCGGGTAAATTGTGGGTTATATAGAAAAGCAGGAATGCAGTCAAAATAAGCAGGCAAAGGGAAGCAGGCTATGAGAGGACCCATACCGTTACCTATCTATATTGTGTCCACGGCGACATGCACCATCAGCGGCCACATGATAATACAGCCATGATATGGCCACAGATACCGCGGTTGGCCGCATTTCTGAAATTGAGAAAACACCGAAAGCGTTGTTATATATAGAAGGGAATACAGAAGTGAGAAAATTCATTCTGTATTTGATTTCTTACGATATCGGAAAAAAAGTAAGATCAAAACACAATCAATCACCTGATTTTGTTCCCATTCTTCACCACCCGTACATCACCTTATTAAATACCAAGGGGGTGTAAAAATAAGTAGAAATTAGTAGAAATCGCCAGATCTAACACCAACCCTGTCAAGAATCAAATGAACAATTTCCGAAAATCCGTGACTTTGGATGGACAACGCTCAAATCCCTTTGTTTCACATTAGCTTTTTCTAGAAGGAAAAATCCAGCATGACAAACCGACCATGACAAAATGAGTACAAACGTGCACCAATATGGGACAGATCGACCTTTCTTGACAGATTGACCGGGGTTCCCATACACAACTGGAAGTCAAATACAAACATTACATTTGAACTGAACGATTTATTTTATTCTTATCTCGCGCTTTTCCTGCAGCATCCAGGATTTGTCTCAAATGACCCAGTAACACACTGTTCACATATCAAATTGTCAATGTCCCTGGACATTTACACATTTGGAACAATTTACACGGATTCAATATAAGTTGCTTCAAGTGTTGGTGGCCAGGTGAAGTGCAGGTTATAAGATAATTTAATGGGCATGGTAGCATTTGAGTCTCGCTATGTCTAGTAGACCGGGAATTATGAAAGTGAAAAAGATTAGGCTTACACAGTCCCCACACACCCACCAATTGCTGATAACGAATCAGGGTGTGTATAATACTGAAGTAGGTTAACCCAGAGTAAATCAGTCTTGTACGTTTTCCTGTCCTCTGGTGGCTAACAATAATAATGAAGTACAGTTGACAACAAAATAGGCAAATCCTTCCTATTGGGCCCAGCACCATCAAATCCACCCCAACTGTAACATGACTACCAAGATGAGTTTGACACTGCTGCACCCAACAAAAATGATTTAGTTTTAGCTTCTGTGGATTTGGGCCTCATTTCCTGTCAGGCTGCTGTTCACACTTTATGCTTTCCTGTCCTTTGGTGGCTAACAATGATACCGAAGTACAGTTGACAACAAAGTAAATTCATTCTTCCTATTTGGGCCGAGCACCATCAAATCCACCCAAACTGAAATATGACTGCCAAGATGAGTTGGCAAGATGGATTGGAAAGTGCTCCACCCAACAAGAATGGTTTGGTTTTAGGTTTTAGGGTTTAGGCCTCATTTTTTGTTAGGCTACTTTTCACACATTAGGTTTTCCTGTCCCATGGTGGCTAATAATAATACTGAAATACAGTTAACAACAAGGTAAGTAAATCCCCCTTTTTTAGGGCCCAGCACCATCAAATCCGCCCAAACTGTAGCATGACGTACAAAACGAGTTTGAGTGTGCTGGACCCCAACATGAACGATTTGGTTTTAGGTTTTACGCTTTAGGCCTCATTATCTGTTGGGCTGTTGTTCACATTTAATGTTTTCCTGCCCTCTGGTAGCTAACCATATTACTGACATACAGTTGACAACAAAGTAAGAAAAATCCTTCCTATTAGGCCCAGCATCATCAAATCCACCCAAACATTTGTAGAAATGTAAAGACCACCTGGCTCATGTAAAATTCTCTATTTGAGGTTCATAAGCCATCACCCCTGTCACCCAAAGTAAAAAAAAAAACATGGGAAAGTGCATGTAGAGTTGCCATCATCGCGAAAGTTTGATCAGGAAATGACAAACGAATATCACTAGTGGACGAACGAACAAACAAACAAAAACTAATACTTCTTGAGGTGCTCACCATTCAGTCGCAGCTAAGTTTAACAACTACAAAAAAACATAGTTGACTGCGTGAAATGCGACAAGATACGCAGGAACAAATGTAACTATATCCTTCCCTACCTATGGAACCAGGGGCGTCAAAGAGCAGACACCCGGGATACCAACTCAGAGATTCGAACAAAATTCGGTACCTATGGAGGCGCCCAATCTGTTACTTCATCTGCCTATTTTAATTTATTTCGAGCAAGAATATGAGGGAATTCGGACTTTTTCACTACAACTTCGAAACAATGTCCTAATTTAGCAAGATGGCGGGTGAGGGTCTGCAAAATAAATGCCTGGAATCCAGACTGGGGTCGGTGGGTGGTCGTTGGAGAGCAAGAATACATTTTCCTGGGGTTGCAATTTGTTTCAAAGTGCATTTTTTGCAAATTATTTTCAAACAATAGGTCTGATATGTTATTCAGAAGTCCAATTGTTACTTGTCAATAATGCCCCAATGATCTGAGTTTCCAACCAAATTTGGCATGTCAAGCTTGTCATTCGTGATTTCATATGAGTAGTTACTACCTTATTGGGAGAGCTGGGGATCGACTTGAAAATTAGCTATTAACAAAAAATAATATTTACATAACTAAAACTGCTTGACAATCTGCCAATGCAAACTGACAAGTAATACTAGAGAAACAGAATTTACTGCCACCAGTAAATTCAAGTCTGTGTGAAAAGATTAAAGAATCAGGAAAAAAAACTATATAGAAGAGAATTTATGGAGGCTTATTTTCAGGAGTAAAATATTTTTAAACAAATCAGAAATGAATTTTCGTTAACAGTATTTACAGATATTCATACAGGAATCAGACCATTTTTTATAAGAAACCAGAAAAGGCATATATGTGACCAACATTCAAAGAGTTCGACACACGAATCAGAAATGGACATTTTTGTCTCTGCCAATTATTTGAATGATGAGATACATGGATAATCTTCAGCATTGCATTAGCTGTTATAAAATGCAATTCCTGATAGTTCTGAGGCTTATTTTCGGGGATAAACTAGTTTTAAAGTAATCAGAAACAGCTTTTCTTTAACATAACATTATTTAAAGATATTCATTCAGGAATCCGATACATTTCTCTAAGAGACCCGAAAAGGCATATTTGTACAGAGCCAAAAAGGGTTCGATAAAGGGAATGCATTGGGGGAGGGGCAAAATGTGTTTCCAGCAATTCTGAAGAGTGCACTCAATGACCACACTGTGACCTCTGTGGCCTTGATCCATATTTTACCCCCCCCCCCCCCCCAAGGATCGACTCATTTATTGTTGGATCCAGGTCCATTCATCACACCATGCTTGGTATTAGTGTGACCCATATTTTGAATTTCCACTGAGTGTCGCTTCATTTGGTGTTGGTTCCAGGTCCATACATCATACTATGCTTGAACTATGAGCGTGGCCCACTTTCAAAAAATGTTTGACCACACACACTTTTTTCATGCAAAATGCATGTATGAACTTCGGGAAAAGCATTTTGGAGTACAAAAATGTGATTTCCAGCAATTGTGAAAAAATGCACTCAATGACCCCTCAGTAACCCCAGTGAATTTGACCATATTTTGAATCTTCATCGAGTGTCGACTTTGTGGTTTGGTCTCAGGTTCAAACATCCTACCGTGCCTGAGATATTGGCGTGACCCACATTCAAAACACCCCTACGGACACCCCTAACGCCCCGGAATTTTGAAAAAGATAGATGGCCGAGAATTTGTGACTGTCTATCAGACTGTCAGCGAGATAGGACGTGCAGACAAGGAAGTGAATAGAAAAAGAAGAAGAAGAAGAAGAAGAAGAAGAAGAAGAAGAAGAAGAAGAAGAAGAAGAAACTGTACAAAAAACAATAGTATGTTTGTTTCATAAAGACTAATAATAACAACCTGTAAGTATCAGGTATCATAGAATGTGGGGAACATTTTTTAGAGCAGCGACTCCAAACTTTCAGCGTTTTGTTCTTGCACCTCGGCTAAATAAACTCGGTTGCATTATAAGAAAGTCCCCAAAACCAAGCACTAGCTCCGTGTGCATACGCTCTCTTGACATTCAACAGGATATAATGCGAAATGGATGTCTCTCTATGTGAGACGATGCGATAACTATTTGTTAAGAATGAGTGAAAATTTCATGGAAATCGGCCATGAATTGCCCGAGATATAGCATTTTTATTAGTTGAGGTAATTATTTGAATTTGGTCTTTTCTAGTGGGTGCGAGCTGACGCTGGGTGGTTGTCTGGCGTTGTGGTTGTGTTCCCTCTCTGAGCTAGGTCCATTTGAAACTTTTAATTTACAGTTACTGGTGGAGTGATGTTGATGACTGAAAGATGCATCTCGTTCACTGGCGCCAAGTGGGCCCCGACAAGCCGGTAACAGTTAGGTAATCTCCAGAAAGGAAACGTTGACAGAATCGCGCATGGTTTAATGACGAAAAAGTGGTAATGTAGTTAATTTTATATTAAAATTGAACAGACACCCATACTGTCGGTTATGCGCCCAGTGTGTTCAGACCGCTGAAGGCAACTACAGGAAATCTCCTGAATTTGTTCTATAATCCCCGCTCAACACTTCAGTATCTTTCTTGAGTGCCGAGGCCCAGAGGGAACATCGTGGATCGCGTGGAAACCGTGTCGACGATTCGTCACTAATCGATTCTGAATTCAATGACATTTCCATCCATTAGTTACGTGTCATCAGTCGACTTTGGCATTAATTCTGTCTATTTGATTAACTGTTCAACTTCAACAACTCGCACCTTTATGAGGACCGATAGTTTGGGCTTGAACTGTTTATTTTCGATCGCCCCGATAGAAACTGACAACTCAACCCAGTGGCAAAAAGGCTGTCATTTGGCTAAGCTGACTTTAAAATTTAATAGACACCCGAGTCGGACATACGCCAATTGTAACCAGACTATCCAAGGCAGCCACTTGAAATTCCCAGAATGTGTTCTACTATCCCCGCTCGAGAGTTTAGTATCTTCCTTGAGCCCTGCGACCGGGTCAAAACAACGGGGATGTACCAATAAGGGAAGTCGCAAATCTGCCAAGGGTTAAACGTTTATTAATAACATATAAAACTAGAAGGGTGGTTTTGACTGCCGGCGGGTCATAAAAAGTATACACTCCGTTCCATGTACAGTAGATTATGGAGAGAGTTTTTGGAGTAGCGACTCGAAATTTTCAACCGTTGTTCTAGAAGCTCTGCCATACTCGACCTGTCCCTGAAAAATCAAAAAACCGAGCGCGTAGCACGTGGGAGGGGAGCCTAACGCGCATGCGCATACGCTCTTTTTGAATTGGACATGATGAAATGTGTAATTCGTGTCGATTTTCCAGGCAGCTGATGTAGCAACTATTCGTGAACGCTGAGTGAACATTTCATGGAAATCCGGCGAGAATTTGCTGACATATAGCGTTTTTGAAGAGAGGAGGTCATTTTTTGAATTTGGTCTTTTTCAAGCCGGAGCGAAGGAAGAGGGTTGGAATGGGCGCAGTCTCTCGTGGTGCCCCCGCTCTGGGGTAGGTCCACTTAAAAGTTACAATACAGTGTGACTGACGAACAGATGGCTGTAAATCGAAGTAGCTTCTTTAAGAACAGCACCCAGGGATCCCATCGCAACCTTGAAATGTTTGAGAAGCGTCAGAAGTTAAAAGTGAAAAGAAAACAGCGATGAGTAGGTTTCTGGCGGGAAAAGATTAATGAAAATTACATATTAGACATTAAAATATCACTTCAGACATACACGAACTGTGTCCAGACCGGTGAAGGCAGCGACTTGAAATTTTCGGAACTTGTTCTACGAAGCCTGGCCGACATTTCGGCATAGAATAGAGTGTTCTAACCGCGTGGAAAACACCACGCCTCAGGTGGAAACCGTGGGAACGGTTCGTTCCCATTTTATTTTCAATGCAATGAAATTTCCATTCATTATTTACCTGTCAACGGCCGAGTGTGGCATCATTTTTGTCTGTTTGATGAACTGTTCAACTTTAACTATTTGCACCTTTATATTGGACCCAAAGATTACTGCAAGCTTACCAATATTCGGGGACTGATTTACGAAAATAACATTTATTCCAACAGTATCCACTTGGGAACTCTCAAATCTGCCAAGGATTAAACTTTTAATCATAACATGTAAAGCAAAAGTTGTCATACTTTGCTAGCCGCATGCACCCCTAGACAACATTCAGCACTCAATCAATTTGGAATGTGGTAAATTGCGACTTAAACCCACGAAATTCTAAAAAAAAATGAAAGTTTTCCTTTCGGCGGCACCTATCTGTATGCAACCGAAACAGGGATTGGGTTAATCTTTACAGCAACCTTATAACAGAAAATTTTCTTGAAATTGAACTGTGAATATGAATATTGAAGCGCTTTTTCAGATATTCTATTCCACACTACCACTGAACGCTTACCAATATTCAGTGATTTTACGAAAATAACAATTATTTCGACAGTACCCATAGGGGAAGTCTCAAATCTGCCAAGGGTGAAACTTTTAATAATAACATATAAAACAAGAGATGTCATACTTTGCTTGCTGCATGCAGCAATAGAAAACATTCAACGCTCAATCAATCAGAAATGGAGTAAATTGTCACTTAAACTTGGGATTGGGTTAAACTTCACAGCTACCTTATAACAGAAAATCTTCTTGGACTTGAACTATGAATCTGAATGTCAACAGAATTTTCAGATATTCTTTTCCAAATTACCACTGCACGTTTATCAATATTCGGTGATTTTACAAAAATCACAATTAACCAGACAGTTCCCATATGGGAGTTTCAAATATGCCAAGGGTTAGACTTTTAATACTCACATATAAAACAAAAGTTGTCATACTATGACTGCTGCATGCAGCCATTGAAAACATTCCACACTCAATCAATTAGGAATGGAGTAATTTGTCACTTAATCATACAAAATTCTGAAAAAAGCGATAGTTTTTTGGACAGCATCTATCTTTATGCAAACAGAATGGGCATGTGGTTAAACTTTACAACCAAACGTACAACAGAAAATATGCCCGATAGGTAATTGCAAATACGAACATGTAAATCATTTTTCGATATTCGTAAATCTAAGAGAAATGAACTAAAAATGAGCCAATTTTATGAAGAAGTTTAGGATACTCGAATTCAAGGCCCGAAAAAGAGGTGAAGGTTAAAAGTTTGAATAAAATATTTAACAGCCAAATTATTCTTGGCTGAATGCCCAAGCTTCTCATGGGAAACGTTTCTACAAAAATGTGGCCGCAGTGCTGAGAAATCGCATGTGAAAATTGGCCAGTTTTGCCAAAATTGCACTTTGCTCGGAGTTTTGAGGTCAAAAGGGATCAAAGTAGGTAATACAGCTTATGTAGTCAGATGTAGTGAGTCATGCTACAAATATTACGAAAGCTCCTGCCAAACCGTCCAGGATCTTGTTTGAGAATTGTGGCAAAGCGTAACATTGTGAAAACATTTTGCACAGTTTAGGCAGAAAACGAAACACTTCAGAAATGCCATGATCCAGGTGGGAAACTTCCAATGAAGCTCTATATATTGCCAAATTTCAGTAGAATAGTATGGAATCCATCAGACAAAAATCATTGAAATAAAAACTAATGTTAATACTGGAGAAATAGAATTTACTGCATCCAGTAAATTCAAGCTTTAAGAAAAGGGTTAAAAAATCTAACGGGAAAAAACTACATAGAAAGAGAATTTATGGAGGGTTGTTTTCGCGAGTAACATATTTTTAAACAAACCAGGAAGAGATTTTCGTAAACAGTATTTACAGATATTCATAAAGGAATCAGAACATTTTTTCTAAGAAACCAGAAAAGGCATATATGTGCACAGCAATCAAAAGGTTTGGTCAAGAGAATGCATATTTTTCAGAACCTTTGGGAATTGCATTTTTTAACAACTAATGCAGTTCTGAAGTTTATGCATGTATCTCATCATTCAAATAAGTGGCCAAGCCAGTAATGTCAATTTCTGATTCCATGACCGAATCCTTTACATAGTGTGCATATATGACTTTTTCTGGTTTCTTATAAAAAATGCTCTCATTCCGTTATGAATATCTGTAAATACTGTTAATGAAAATTCATTTCTGATTTGCTTACAAAGAATTCTACTTCCGAAAATAAAGCTTTCGGAAATTCTCTTTCTATATAGTTTTTTCTGATACTTTAAGGGGCTTTTTCAGTAATGGAATTTTGTTTATTTTGAAGTTTCCACCTCTCATTTTCTTTAAATTCAAATTAAATATACACAAATTATATATCAAACTGAAGGTTGAGATGTATAGAACACGAAACACACATGTAATCAACTCATTGAGTTGACAACAGGCACCACTGGTTTCTGGCAGTCTGCTACCGTATTCGTACCAGAACTGACAATAAAATAATATTTCATGAGAACAACTTGTGGCCAAATGTGCTTCACATATCCAAGAACAAAGCTAGGCATTCAAAACACTTTCGAATGCAGCGATAGGGCTGCATTTGGGAAAAGGACAAAACTGTCTGCATTTTTTATTGAAGATGGATTCTATGTTCAACGGACATGCGCAAATCACTCGATACCACGAATTTCCATAAAAAACAAAATTGTAATTCTAAGAAATTTCACCCGGTGTCATGATAGCTTGCATCGAATATGACAACTTTGCAGTCTATATATAATGATAGTATGCTGTATTAAGGTCTATATGAACCGGTGAATTTCCTCAAATGGTCAAAAACAAAAGAGTTCTAAAACAAGTAAATGAAACGATTTTCGTACAAACGGTGACAAGCAATGATACTGCTTAGATCTAAAGAATAATTTGTTTGCTGAAGTTTTAAACTAAAAAGTAATTTTATTGTTGAAAATCAATTTTTAAAATGTAGATCGCACTAACAGAACAGAAAATTCACACACTGCACTCTTAAATTAATGAAACCAAAATTAATCCAAAACATATACATGTATCTATAACACTTTACCGAGAAATGATAACTGAGGTGATTTTAAAATTAATTAAATCATGTTTTTAAGGGCCTATATAAGTAATGAAATAAAAAACAGCAAACAAAATTTACTGTGACAATACCAAGTCTGAAAACCATAAATTCCAAATAAATAAACACATATTATACATCAAAATGAAGATTGTGAGGTATAGAATCTGAATAAATACATGCTACTTACTCACCTAATATATGTGAGGCATGAATGGTTCCTGAAAGTCTGCTACGGCCTTAGCACTGGAACTGAAAACAAAACAATTTCTCATTAAAAACATTTGTGGCTAAACCTGCTCAAAACATCAAAGAACAAAGCTTGGGGGTTAAAACAGTTCCAAATGCATTAGTAGGGATACTGAAAGAATTAATTGCAACCCTTTGCATTCCCTCCAAAGAGAAAGCCATCTTTGCTGTTGTTTGTCTTTTTGCAGGGGTCAACAGAGTTCAAAAAGTTAAGAATAAAAAGTTCAGGTATGGAAGCTTGCATTGGTCACATTATAGCTTACTGAAAAAAATATTCCAAGCAAGTAATGATGCAGATAAATTAAACTGAACACCTAAGACATTTCTTAAAATTAAATGTGTCTTCCTTCTTTTTCATTGCAAATTGGAAAAAACTTTAACCCTATCGAAAAAATTAACTCATTCAACTCAAACTTGCCAAACAAACCAGTACTAAAAAATGGGTTAAGAAATTTCACAATGGTAACGTGAGACTTAATATCGTTCAGATGGACAGCAAGGTTGAAAAGAAACACCCATGAAGTGGAATTTCCACTAAGAACATGTCTTTTGAATTTATGGAACTCTGATTTCACTTGCTCAAATTTTCAATCAGAAGGATGCCATTTCACAGAAATAAATGTATTCAATGCTGGGAAACTCCACTCCTGGGTCGCTCTTTGGTCCACATTGTGACGAGATAAAAAAAAAATTCAAATAAGGCCCCCAACAAAGTAAATCTTCTGTTTCTCAGGCCATTTTGTACAATTGCAGGCGGGTGTTTGTTTTGTTTCTTTTTTTTATAATGAAATCTTTGTGATCAAAACTTCATATTCGTGGTTTGTTTTATGCCAAAATCAACAGATTAGCATGGGTGGTGGAGTATTTCATCCCTAGAGTGCAAGAAGGCTCTGCAGTGCTAAAGCACTGCAAAGCCTTCTTGCACGTCAGGAACAAAATTATCAATTTTATTAACTTGGGTATAATATTTTTACTTGTTCACACACACACACACACACACACACACAGTCTTGTTTTCCCTACATACCGAGGTACCCCATTGTCTGTCCTTTGTGTGGACTAACGGTTTCAACCTCGTTTTGCCGGTACAGTTCTGGGAAAACAACCGAGGTAAAGGGTTTCTTTTGTCTTTTGTACCTCGGTAAGGCGAAACATGCAAACTCTTTTGTCTAGTTACCTCGTCAAGTTGGTAAGACAAACGCACACACACACACACACACACACAGTCTTGTCTTCCCTACATACCGAGGTACCCCATTGTTTGTCCTTTGTGTGGACTAACGGTTTCTACCTCGTTTTGCCGGTACAGTTCAGGGAAAACAACCGAGGTAAAGGGTTTCTTTTGTCTTTTGTACCTCGGTAAGACGAAACACGCAAACACTTTTGTCTAGTTACCTCGTCAAGTTAGTAAGACAAACCCACCACACACACACACACACACACACACACACACACACACACACACACACACACACACACACACACACACACACACACTCACTCACTCTCTCTCTCTGTCTCTGTGAACTGGCACTTTGTGATTAACCATATTGAAGTCATCTAGCCTGAACCCCCAGGTCATGCTGTACTAAGGTTGCCTGGTTGAGTGGCTTATATGCTAATGTACGGTAAACAATCTATAAATAAACTGTGATGCAGCACTCACCTTGTAGTTATATTACATGAGCAGGCTAGCATACTACAGTAGGTGATTAAAAGCCAAAAGGTACATAAAGCTGCAATCTTGTGCTGAGACTAAGGAGTTATATTTGCACCATATCACTGAAAAAGAAAATCCTTTGCATTTTAGGAATTGTGAAGCAAATTCAAGAACACACGGCCAACAGGAGGCCTGCATCGCAAAGCCAAGTGCAGCTAATCCCCCTATACACAAACTGAGGGAGGGGAGCAAACAGAATGTGGAGAGTGGATTGTAACTAAATCACCTGTGGAGTGGAGTTATCACCCAAAGTATCATTTTCAAATTCTGAACATGTGGACAGAAAACACAAGCATTAGCCATGTTTCAGCCAATGGACCTCCGGGTTTAACCCGGAGGTCCACTGGCTGGAACTTTACTCGTGTTTGTTATACTTTGCAAAAAATTTGCAATTTTTCTCTTCGGTGGAATCTCCACTTTGCTGATGATTTAGTGATAATACACTCTCCACGTACTGTAGGTATCTTTCTGCACGCATAGGCATTTCTTTTTTCCACACATAAAATCACACAAAATCAAGCCAAAGACATACTGGAGCGAAAAAAACATAATGAAAGTGTCAATGACACTGTAGCTCTCAACTTGTGTAGAACATGTACATGTATAGTATGTGACACAGCAATGACATCACACATCTAGGTATTGACCTGATAACAAACTTAAATGTAACGTATTGTAAAGGTGGGTGATAGTTAGATGATAAACAAGAAATGAAATCTCCATGGGACCCTTGTATGGTGCACCATAAGCCAAATGTTAGCAATTGTTTTGGCCTGTTTAATTCAAACCCTTCTAAGGTTGATCCATACTAATTAATAAATATTTGTCCAGTCCTTAAAATATAGGTATTTGAATTTTTTATCTTTAACTCATAGGTTTCCCATGAGGTGAGAATAGAAAAGCGGTTTGTACTGATGTTTACTCCCCAACCCCAAACAACACCAAATATTAACACAGGAACTCGGCTATAACACATTTGAATATACACATCATACAAAATTTAATCAAATCAGAACTTTCATTCCGAAGCTCTTTACAAGAAACAGATTACACGAATTTCAGTACAAAATGGCTGCCGGCGGCCATCTTGAATTCCATACCGCAGTTGTTCTCATCCCACGGTGATGACAAAGGTACCCAAGAAGTTTCGCAAAGATCGGTTCATAAATATGGTCTCTTGCCTGAGTTGTATTGAATTGTTGACAGATGGACGGATGCACAGACAGGCCATGACAAAACCTCAAATTTGACTATGTCAGACTTGAGCTAAAAACAAAAAACAAGTGGCCCCAAGGGTCTTAATTGCTCGCTTGACAGAGTTGTTCAAACAACTATTTGTGTCATATCCAGTTAGTCATGGTTTATCAACACAACAACGGAATGAAGTCATGAAATTATTCATAACTCTAGTGTCCATGTCAGATGCTTATTATCATAGGTCTTCCTGAGTGCTTCCAACTGTATCAGCTGTAGACAAACTTCCAAGGGTTCGTATGTCACTTGCCCCCCCCCTCCCCCCCCCCCCCCCATCAAATAGATTCCAAATATTAACCCAGGGGCCTGATTGAAACAAACTGCAATCTGACACACGCACACCATAAGATCACCTCCACCCCTGAAGATGTTGTACACCAAAATATGAAAGAAAAGCATTTGAAGTGGTGTGTCAAGATTTGCAATGCCATCTCCCCACATTGCACTAATTTATTTATTGGTGTATAACTATAAAGTCACATATATCTGCACAGTGGCTAATCATGATCACAAAGATTTTAAGGGCGGAGGATGACGGCCTACCCGAAGAGAACCACTGTGAAATGGCAAGCAACTATCGGCTCCCCAATGTACGCCACACAAACAGGGTTAACATTGATTGAAAACGTGTGCACCATCGACGTGCAGTACGCCTTATTACACGTGACCGTGCACCCGCGAGGGGGAGGGGTGAATGACACAAGGCGCATGCCAGGCCTGAAAATAAGCAATCTGACATTTGCAGAATGAGGTTCACAGAGGGTGAATTTGATGATGCAATCCCTTACAGTGGGCCAATTTATCCTCTGGGTACCTTTCTGTTTAGTTGTGAGACCCTGATTCAGACTGAGGTTCACAGAGGGTGGATTTAGTGATGCTACCCTGCTGTGAGCAGGGTAGCATCACTAAATTCACCCTCTTGGAACCTCATTTTGCAGATCTCATTCTCGTTTGTTTTGGAATTGATAGGTTGCGTCGGGTGGCGCCCCGACCCAACCTATCAATTCCAAACAAACAGGAAGGAGATGCAATAAAGAAAAGAAAAAAAAATGTTTAGAATTATTTTAACTGAAAGAGTAGTGTTGTGAAGTCAATCACCGAATGATAAGTGAATGTTGGAAATTGTATCACTGAAGCGGCCTTCCGTACAACTGTTTTTCTAAATTCTAATGCAAAAATATGTGCGATATTCTGACAAGAAAGAAATACTTATACCTTGATGTCACATTTATAGTACTTTGTCGTGGTGTACGGGCTGCTTTAGCGCGATTTTGTCAGTATGGTGTACATCAACATGGCTCGTTTTTCCTTGCAATAGCAATGTTTTGACTTGCCAATTGCAAACCAAGTTCGATATACGTGAGATCGAAAAATAAACAAACCTGTATTTGACAAATCAAAGAATGTCTTGCTTCTTCCATTGTCGGAATATTTCAAACGCCCTACCATGAATCACGTCGGTGATTCCAAGAAGTGAATTGTATCAAAAATTATACTTGTTTTTTATCAGATTGCACAGATTTCAGCTTTTCAGCCCTAAAGTCAGTCAACGTTGTTTGTTGTTGTGACCGAAGAACTCCTTAACTGCGAAGTGTCTAAAAATAGATCACACTTTTGCGATACTTGTCTTCTTCATAGAACATTTCTTTTCGTTTATAATGTATTTCAGAATAATTCCAGTATTTCCTATGTACTTTGTTACGATATCGCCAATTTTATGCAGCTTCTCTTATGCGGTGGAGTAATTTGCTCGGACTGTGACCTTGCGATGGAAGCTTTCTATCAGCACAAAACTGTAAACAGCCGAGATATGTTCAAAAAACAGATAATGATATTAAAGATCGCCATCGCTCTCGACAGCAATATTATTTGACAACAAACTGTAGATTTTCTTTTCCACGTACCATGGTAATACACGGTTTCATAGATGTCCCACATACGAAGACGTGGAGTAGGTATGTTCTAATTGCCTATTTGGTACCTTAATGAACCGATTACGTAGTTTGATAATAGGTGACGTGCGAATAGAAAGGCAACTTTTAAAGTCGACAAAATTCTGAAATATACATTTTTTTTCCGAAACTTTGTTGGCCACGTGTATTTATGAACATTTCGTCATAACTTTGCTATGAAAACCCCTCTTGGGCAGCTTTTGTTAATTTTTTTCACGTTTCTTTCCGAGAGGCCATTTTTCAATTCATGACTTATATAGACCCTTAATGTCCATTCCGAAATATTTTTCCAGTTATGACACCAAGACGTGGCACTTAAGGGCCTATATAAGTAATGGAATTTTGTTTATTTTGAAATTCTCACCTCTCATGTTCCTTAAATTCAGATTAAATATACATAAATTGTACATCAAAATGAAGGTTGGGGTGTATAGAACACGAAACACATATGTAATCAAATCATAGAGTCGACCGTAGGCACCACTGGTTATTGGAAGTCTGCTACCATATTCGCACCAATACTGATAGTAAAATAATATTTCATCAGAACAACTTGTGGCCAAATGTGCTTCATATATCCAAGAACAAAGCTAGGCATTCAAAACACATTCGAATACAGCGATAGGACAGCATTTTGGAAAAGGACAACACTGTCTGCATTTTTTTATTGAGGAAGGTTTCCATGCTCGACAGACATGCGCAAATCACTCGTTACAACGAATTTCCATCGAAAAACAAAATCCTAATTCTAAGAATTTCAACAGGTATCATGATACCTTGCATTGAATATGGAAACTATGCAACTATCTGATGACAGTATAGTGTATGAAGGCGATTTTTTTCATTATTTGATTTTAGACGGCGTTGTTTTACATGCTTTTCCTGTCCGATGACGTCGACCAGAAATCGAAAGTATACTCATACGTAAACAAAACCAAAGGCTTTGGAATTTCCCCCAATGCAGCTCTGTCGCCGTGTTTTGAAGAATTTTATCCACTAGCTTTGTTCTTGGATACGTAAAGTACATTTGGCCACAACTTGTTTTCGTGAAATATTATTAAATTATCAGTTCTGGTGCGAATACGGCAGCAGACTTCCAGGAACCAGTGGTGCCTACAGTCGACTCTATGAGTTGATTACACATGTGTTTCATGTTCTATACATCCCAACCTTCATTTGGATGCACATTTTGTGTATGCTTAATTTGAATTGAAGGAATATCATAGCTGAGAATTTTCAAAATAAACAAAATTCCATTACTTATATAGGCCCTTAGGAGAAAATGGCATATGCAAATAGTACATAACACCTTAGCTGATGTATTTGGTACAGATATGCATGAATGTTTGTTGAAACTGATTGCAAAATCCAAAAATCTAACACTGACCGAGTTGTGCAATGTTGAACCTAATAATGAAATGGCAATACATGATAGAGCTGACTGGTCAAGGGTAAATACACTATTTTTTCTCTAACACTAGATGGACAATTATTGTTCAGTTGATGGCAAACAGAACCAACGAAAAGTGTAAAGCTCCAGTGAATCCTGAGCATGCATTCTTAAGGTAACACATCTTAATATTGATACTAAAAAATTCTTTCAGAGTGGAGATTAAAAATGTGTTTTAAATAATTCAAAAAGCACCTCAAAGTTCATTTGTCAGTAAAGTGCTGTAGATACATGGTTCAGATTAATTTTGGTTTCAGTAATTTAAGTGTTCCAAATGTGAATTTTCAGTTGCAATTTGCAATTTAAAAGTTGATTTTCAACAATAAAATCACTTTTTAGTTTGAAACTTCAGCACTCCAAATATTCTTCAGATCAATACAGTACCATTGCCTGCCATTGCTTGTATGAAAATTGTTGAAGTATCGTGTTTTTGGAACCATTTGTTTTTGTCTGTTTTGAGAAAATTAGCCAGTTCCTATAGACTTTAAGGCGATCATTCTCATTATTTGATTTTAGACGGAGTTGTTTTTCGATGCTTTTCCCGTCCGATGACGTAGACCGGAAATCGAAAGTAAGAATATGATGTAAGCAAAGTAGTCACTTTGAGAATTTACCCCCATGCAGCTCTGTCGCTGTGTTTTGAAGGATTTTGATGCCCAGGTTTTGTTCTTGGACATGTGAAGCACATTTGGGCACAAGTTGTTCCCAGGAAATATTATTTTGTTATCCGTCCTGGTACGAATGCGGTAGCAGACTTTCAGGAACCATTGGTGCCTGCTGTCAGCTCTTCGAGTTGATTTCATATATTTTTCGTGTTTTCTATCGCCCAACCTTCATTTTGGTGTATAATTTGCGTACATTTAATTTGAATTTAAGGAATATCAGTGGTGGGAATTTTAAAATAAACAAAATTTCATTACTTATATAGCCCCTTAACCCTTTTCACACAGACATGAGGTTACTGGATGCAGTAAATTCTGTTTCTCTGGTTGTATTTCTAGTTTGTACGTGTATTATGGTAGGATTATAGGGTGCAATAAGGAAGTTTAGGCAATAGGTTTTCCCGAGTTTGAATTTCTTTACGTTAGAGGTCTTTTTTGGAGTGTTTTGTCGATTTCGGTCATTAGTCTCCACATATATTATATAAATAAACATGAATGGTAAGTGCTCGACGGGTGTCCAGACGGAGGTAAGTATGGTCATTAAAAGGGGTCAAGGGGAGGCGAGTCGAGGTGTGCAGGTGCAGGTGGGGAGACTGAGAATACACAGACGTGCAGGCAGAGTCATATGACGTATGGTGGTGGTCGGCCATTGGATAGTAGTGGGGTGTGTGCCACGAAGTCTTGCAGGGATTTTTCACAGTTGTAAGAGAAGTGTGTTGGATTCGACCGGGAAACTGCGGAGCTGAAGCGGAGGTTGGGAGGGCGGGTGTATCAGGAGTCACACCAATGAAGGTTACCTATGATGGAGAGGTGGAAGGAGGATGGGAGGTCGTTGTGGACTCGAGGAAACAGGAAGGCAGGAAGCGGGAGGGGGGAGGAGAATGCTTGATGTTGGGGGGGGGGGGGGGGTAACCGAGGATGTGGATCTAGTAGGTAAATTCGGAAGGTGGCGTCAGGACAGAGCTGCGTAGAGTCAGGCCAGAGTAGGCGTAAGGCTGCCAAGGTTGCTAGGCGGTGTTTAGAGAACAGGTTCAGTGTCTTATATTCCAATACTCCCGGGGATGAGAGCGAGGGGGTCATTTGGGGAGAAGAGAGGTGGCTGCTGATGTTGATAAGCCAGATGGGGTAACGAGGGCGGTGAAGAGAAAGAGGGGACCAGAGGCATGCAAAACGATGCGAGTTGCCGATGAAATAGGAACTGGGAGGAGAAGAAAATTAGTAGCGGGGAGAAGCATTGTACGTGGGATTGACAATGTAGTTTGTGGTCCTGATAGTTCTAATCGAACAGTCTTGTGCTTTCCGGGGGCGAGGGTGGAGGATCTGAGGAACCGGGTAGATGGTATTGTGGCAGGGTCAGGATCGGAACCGGTAGTGGTGGTCCATGTGGGGACCAACAATATCAGGGAGAGAAGGTCAGTAAGTTTGATGGAGTCGTATAGAGGTTTAATCAGCAAACTGCGAAGTAGGAATGTGATAGGATATGGTGCTAGAGCCAGAAAGCGAAGAGGGGCTAGCGAAAAGTAAGGAAATTGCTGGGAAATATGGGAGCAAATGGAGACTCGAACTTGATGAAAGCAAGAGCAAAGTTATACCTGTGGGGCCGCAAAGTGGACCGCACTCGAAGGTGGAGAGTGAGGGAGTTCTGTATTCCGGAAGGTAGCAGCAAACGTCTTTGTGTGGGAGAGACAGGTGACTACGAGTATCTGGGGGTAAATATAAACATCACAGGGAGAGGCATCAACCGAAACCACACAAATAAATTGATTCTGAAGGGATACGAGTCCTTAAACAAATGAAACTTATAGGGAGAAACAGTTTCAATAAGGTTTTCGTGGGGTAAACCATTTGGGAAATGGTGGGTCTGCCAAGTATAGCATATGGTACGGAAGTGGTTCCCCTAACCCAAACGGCTGTAAAGAGCTTGGAAATCCTGCCGAACGACGCAGGCCTATGAATTACAGGGTCGAGTAATGCCGCAGCACTATAAGCAATCAGGGGTGAGCATGTGTGGATGAGGATCAAGGACAGGATAGACTTATTGAAACTCGGTTATCTTAATTATTTGGTAAATCTCCCCGACAGCCGATGGTGTAAAGTAATGTTTCTGAGAATTTTCAGCTCAAATATCAAGACAGGGTGGATGGTCCAAGTGAGGGAGCTAATAGATAACTACTCATTGGAGATCTCGGACCTCGACGTTGGGGCAAACCAGGGTAAAAAAAATCGTCAGAGAAAGGGTCATGGAGGATGGTAACCGTAATTAGTGAGGGGGTCAAATCAAAGAGGACTTTGGGTAGCCTGTGTGATAAAGAGAAGCCTGGTTTTGAAGAGTACCTTGATGGCACTTTGGGGGTCACTGGTGTTCAAGCTGAGGTTGCAGTCACTGCAGCTGAGGGAAAAAATGGGAAAAACAGTGAAAAGGAGTGCCAGATGTTTAATTTGAGCGTGGTGGAGACCCTGGGACACTTTCTTCTAGAATGCCCAAAATACCAGTCTATCTGAATGAGATTCACTGGAAGTATAATAGGGAAGTGGGATGGGAGAATGAAGGACATGTGGTTAGTGGGAGACTCAAATGAGAGGGTGGGAACGCGGTGGTTCAGTTGGTAGAGGTGCAGGCTGCAAGCCGAGAGGTCCTCGGTTCGAATCCCACCTGCGGCAACCGCGTTGTGTCCTTGGGCAAGATACTTCACCCCGATTGCCTACTTGGGGGCACGATGACGCTGTGTACTGAGGCGTACTGCACGTCGATGGTGCGCATGTCTTCAACCAATCTAACCCTGCCTGTGCTGCGGTGCAGAGTTCAGAGCTACGATGTTGGAGAGCTGGCAGCTGCTCGTCGTTGCTCGGTGGTTCTCTCCGGGTACTCCGGCTTCCTCCACCCGTAAAACTGTCACGGTCACGATTAACCATTGTGCATAAGTATGTGACCTTAAACATCAATAAATAAATAAATAAATGAGAGGGTTAATGTGCTAATCGGGGAGATGGGGAAGAATAGGGCAGGGATGTCATCAAGGAGTTTGTCTCGAAGTGTTGGGAGCAGGGAAGAAGCGTGAGAACAGGGAGCAGACTTCCAGGACCCATCGGACCCTGCTGTCAAGTCTGTGAGTTGATTGCATATATGTTTCGTGATCTACACATGACAGCCTTCACTTTGTTGAATAATTTGTGTATATTTAATTTGAATTTATGGAAAATTAAAAGCAAACAAATTTCTCTGACTTATATAACACCTGAGGGCAAATGAATGACAACTGGAAAAAACAGAGGAATAATACTTCAACGCCACAATGGTGGTAACACTGAAAATATGTAGGTGGTTGGGGTGAGTGTCCCAATCTTCAGCAAAAATAATATGTCGATAAATCCCCCACCCCTGAATTTACTGAAAAAGTCTTGCATTTTCGTGTCTCGAACACAGCGTCTCGCTGCTTCGACACTTGGCCAATATGCAGGAAACAATGACCAAGAAGTCACCAAAATGAATTCCTTCCAGGGCCTGAAGTCTGCCCTTTCTGAAACACACTTTCTCAAACTGACTGGGTGAAATGTAATACTGAGGGCGGTGCACCCGACCGTCCCTTGAGTTCTAATGTGTTCTATGCGCCCACTGGAACATACGACACGTTGGAACTCAGGGGAAGCTATGTTACTAATCCACCAGATGATGATCGGCAGTAAAACAAAAATCCTCGATCTGTTACCCTTTGAAAACAATTGACGGGGATACCTGCTCTGGGCTGGAGAACCAGCAACTGTCGGCCATTGTTCAATTTGTTGACATCAACATCTATGGAGAAAGCTGTCCGAACACATGAAATCTTCAACTCCAGACGTCAAAGTGGGAGAAAACTGACAATTCAATGAAGTTGTGTGCATTTTCCAAGTGGTCAAAGATGTTTATCTTGATTTAGTTAGAAGCTGTGAAGATCTTCTGTCTGCCACACAGGTCAGACGATAATTACACGATCACTGATTGTTGACAGTGGATGCGTTCCGCTTGCTTGCACTTGACACGTTCACCTTTTATCCGCAGAGAACCAATTTGTGTGTCTCGCGTCATTTATTAGATTCTCCGACAATGACGTTTACTTCCTCTGCTTTTGAAAACAACCAACATTGGGTGGAGGGGGGGGGGGGGGGGGGTGTTCAAAGATGTGGTTTCATTTCTTCCTTTTTCAGAGAAAATGCATTATCAAACGCAAAGGCCTTCGGCAGGAGGTTGTTTTATGACGCGAGAAAACATAGTCTCTACAAAAATTAGCGGTGCGAAACACAAGTTGTGTCAGAATGTTTGTAGTCTCGATCTCTCGATCAGGAACAATTCCGGGTTGTGGATGGGGAGGGGCAAGTGCAGTTTAGAGAACTTGCAAATCAGGAGCTGGTTGCCAGGTCCTATTTTACCAGAAAAGCAGAATTTGTTTACTTCCCGAGGATCCCATTTGATAAACAAGTAGAAATGTGAGGACCAATAACCCAAATTTGAGTTCATGGACCACCGGTCACCCAGTCTCCTATGTCTAGCACGTGCCCGTGTCCGTATTTATTTATTGCAGTTTAACAACACATTAGACAGCCAGAGTCACCCAGTATCGGACAGTTTTACGGAAGGGGGGGGGGGGAAGCCGGAGTACCCGGAGATAACCACCGACAGAGGTCGAGCAGCTCTCGAACTCCCCAGCGTAGTAACTCCACACAAGCAGGTTTAGCACTGGATGAAGGCAAGTGCAGCATCGACATGCAGTACGCCTTAGTACACAGCGCCACTCCCTCTCCCCAATGTGGGCAATCGGGATTAAGTGCCTTGCCCAAGGACAAAGCGCAGTTACCCCTGGCGGAGATCGAACCGTGAACCTCTCTTGTCATTTACCCAAGTTGCAACTGATATATGAGCGTTCAGTACGATGAATTACTGTCACATCCTTGCGAGCAACTGTCAACCATTACTTCCGCCCCGCCCCGCCCCGCCCCGCCCCGTCCCGCCCCTAGTCCGGAATGCAGCTAAGAAAACTGTCCTCCAATGTTAAAAATATTCAAAGTTGTATTTATTTTATCTTTATTTTTCAATGTTCAGTTATACAATTCTAAAGATAAGAAATTATTCCCAATCAAACAAATGGATATACAGATCATGTACCCCCTGGAAATGATGACAAAAAAATGTGGAAATTCAAGGAATCATAGTTAGTGACTGTGTCAAAAGCAAAGTTGAAAACACTGTGTGTTGAGTTTTCTAAAAGGAAAAGGACTTTGTCTGACTTTGTCCAAACCATTGGGCATTGTATACGATTTTGAGTTAAAAATTTAAATGTGTTTAACGCTTTGAGTTGAGCAACATATTTTCTTTATATTTTATACATATACATTCTTTTAATTCATGGGTCGTACATTTTAATAAAAATATGTATTCCTTGAATTTTAAAAATATGTGGGAAAAAAAAATTCAGAAACGTATTTCTGAGGGGGGGGGGGGGGGGTGGTCAAATGTCTTCAATGATATAGATTTAATTAATTTGATACTTGGGGAGGGGGGTGGGGGGGGGGCAGATGTCTGAGCTGCATTTGTGATCGAGAGGCATTTGTCATAGCTGGCAATTTTTTTTTTTTTGGGGGGGGGGGGGGCAGGGAATCAAATCTGATTTTCCATTTTTTGAATGAGGGCAGTTGTCTTGGGGCATTTGTCTGGATACCTTGTTTATGTGTGGCTGAGGGGGTGAACCGGTACAGATAATTAAAAAAAAAAAAAAAACACGGAGAAGCAAGTTGTGTGAATATCGAATGGTGACCGCTAATTCCAACAAAGCGTTTCAAAAATTATTAATTTGTCGGTTTTTACTCACAAAAGTGTATCTAAGTTATTACCGGACCTAAAAGCTGTTGTATCATCCGCAAATGATAAAACATCAATGATGGTACAGTTTGATAAGTCATTAATATTGATGAGAAATAAAATTGGTCCAAGAATAGACCCTTGTGGGACGCCAGTCGAGATTGGTTGTAAATCTGAGGCGATATCTTGAAATTGTACATAGTGGCTTCTATGGGTGAGATAAACCTTAGACCCATAACCCCATAGTGTTGTAGCTTATTTACTAGTATCGCATGATCAATTGTTTCAAAGGCTTTCGAAAAGTCTAGGAAATACAGTGAAAGTAGGGTCTCGTTTGGTCGTTCATCTTAGCCACATTATTTAAAAGATGGAGAATTGGGTGAAAACTTGAGTGCCCTTTTCTAAACCCAAATTGAAACGGGTATAAGCTTTCATGGGTATTAAGGTAACTTGTAAATCGTGTATACATTATTTTTTCTAGGATTTTTGAAAAAGCTAGTAGTGTGCTAACAGGTCTATAATTGTTGAAAATATGTTTGTAACGAGATTTATAAATAGGTATAACTTTGGCTATCTTCATTTTGTTGGGAACAATGCCCGACGAAAAATATAGATTAATAATATGGGTTAATGGTTCAGCCACTTGATATATTATGTCTTTCAACAGTTTAGAAGTAACATTATTGCAATCTTGACTTGTTTTGGGTAGGAAAGAGTTAACAGTAAGGCTCACTTTTTCTTTGTTTGAGAACGAAATGAAAAAATAGTCACTGTTGCTGATGTCCTGCAGATATTCTGTATGTTGCTGACACGATGAGGGTACTGGGTTATTTAGCTTTTTTCCTATTTCAATAAAAAATTGATTAAACTTATTGGAAAAGACGTTAGGATTGTCAACTCGGATATCATTATCCATGAAAAATAAGGGAGCAGCATGGCCATATTGGGACTTACTAATTGCCTTACGTGATATATCCCAAGACTTTTTGCGATTGTTTTTGTTCCACTCAAGAATCCTCTCATAGTAGGTGGCCTTTCCCATACGTATTATATTGTTCTATATTAGTTGGTATAGGGGATTTCAGTTTTTTTTTACATAGAGGCGCCGTTTAGTTATAGATGATTGGATTAGTCCCGTGGTCATCCAGGCTCTCTCTTGACGTATCTCTTGGGAGTCACCGTCATTTTCAAGGGGAATGCTCGGTTCGGTTACAACAGCTATCGAAATGAAGAAAAACGCGTCATTATCATTGTTTGGACAGGTACAGCCGAATACATCACCAAAGTCACAATCATATAAGAGAGTCTTAAAATAACCAACATTTTCCTTTAAAGGATCGTTTAAAGCTCGTTTCTTTTTGTTGTTTGTGCTTAGGTGCGTTTTCTATGTAAAATGTAGCGAAATGATCACTCACATCCGTGATTAAAATGCCAGCCGAATAATCGTTGACGTTATTACGAAATTTATGATCTATTAATGTCGCAGATGTGTCTGTAAGTCTTGTTGGCCTGGTAATAATTGGTATGAAACCAGCACTAAACATAAGGTCTACGTATTGGTTTGTTTTATTGTGGCTTCCAAATTTTAGAAGATTTATGTTGAAGTCTCCCATGATGTACACGCTCTTATTTTCCTGGTTCAGTTTTTCCGTGAGTTTTAATAGTGTGGATAAAAGGAGGTCAAGGTCTGCTTTGGGTGTTGTGTTGGGCCGATAGATCACCCCAATTATATTTTTGACGATGTTTCAATGAACAAAGACATGATGCACAAAAAGTGACAAGTCTTCCCTAATTTGGAAGTTGACGTTAAACCTACCCCACCCCTACCGTCTTCATCAACGGGTCTGCGGTGAGTCATTAAAGGATGATAACCTTCGAGTTCATAGGCAATATTGTCATGAACAAAGAACGTTTCCGTCAGGCCAATGTAATCAATAAGATTGTCATTGACCTGTATATCACAGAGCAAATTACGAAATTTGTCCCAGTTGGCATTAATGCTTCTACAATTTAGATTCAATAAAGTCAATTTGTTATCATTTAATGGCAGGAGGTCTTTGAAACCTTCTGTGGAATAATAATCACAACTCTGGTTTTCAATCAGAAAAGGGGAGCATGGCGAATCGTCGTTATTGTTGCCAATGGTGTTGTTGTAAGTTGCAATAAAATCATACGCATCTTCACTCTGAACCTCATCGAGGCTTACTGAGTTAGCCATGGTCTAACTGATAGTCAATTGTAGATTTCCTTTCTGCTGGATCCCATTGACAGATAATTGCTTGGCATTTTGTATTTAAACGTAAGAAGAAAGTGCTTAATGTTGAGACATAAATGAGTAAATAGAGATCTGCTGTCGAGAATAATTACAGGTGTGTAACCTGTAGGAAACATTGATATAATTAGTGAACAATTTCCTTTATGTGTTTTATTATTTCTGTTATTATTATGAGATGGTGTTCCACGGCATTGTACTAAGACCTTAAGTCGCGTTCAGAACTGTCAACTTTAACTCGTGATGGTGAGGTTTCAGCAGTAGTCTGATTACGCATGTTTTGTGAGGCTGATCAAAGGGACATTGTAGCTGATTCCTTTGTTTATTATAGGAACCCCAAGCGGGCCGTAGGCCCGCAAAGGGTTCCACATACCCAGTCAGATAAATGTGTTCCAGAACAGAATTCTCTATAGCCGTCAATGTGATTTTTGAAGTGGACAGTAAATTTCAGTGAAAAAACCACGTAACTTCCGGTGTCGAATTGCCCATGCAATTGCAATTGGCCTGTCCCCCTCTGGGAATCAAATGTTTTTTGTTTCGCCTCAAAGCTTTGCGTGATACATTGGCCTACATATCTACACTTCAGGGGTAACCAGGCCTTCTCAACCGAGAACCGCGACAAATCAGCGGCCGGCCAAAGTGTTACTATTATTACTCGAGTTCTGTCCTTCTGGAGGTTTGTCAATATGCTCAGCTGATGATCTCGTCATTTCAGATCGAACACTCAGTCCAGATTTCGTTGCAACTTGTCTGCCAGTGATAACCTCAATCGAAAAAAACGTACATATAACCGATAATATATATGATAATTGTTGTTATATTGCTGCGATTGTATACAGATATGCATTGACACGTATCTCGTGAAATATCAAGATGAACAGAAACTCAGTTGTTGAATTATCCGAATGTTAAGGTGTTGTAAAAGTAGGGTCATACTAAACACCGAGGGATACCGAGGGATGTTCTATATCTCGTTCTATAGGGGGTTTCTTGATATAATGTTTTGATATTGCAATTAGTAAAGTCAATATCTACCCTGATGCGAAATTTGAAGTCAATTGGGTGAAAAAAAGTGAAGTTATAAACATTTTACAGTCAACATACTAAACACCGAGGGCTAATCTTTACCGAGCGACAATCTTAATTGGTTTTCACAGTGAGCGTACGCATAGCCAGTAGTTAATTAATTGATGCAGATATTGTCGCTCGGTGTGTAGTAGCTTTGTCAGCCCTCGGTATGGTAGTCTCAGTTATTTGTAAAGTATATGTGTATGCTTAGTTCAGGAAAACAGTTAAGTATTCCATATCCAGGGCCACCACGAGGAGGGATACACATCAGCCCCATATTATTTTTATTTAATAAAATTCAAAGACTGCATATTTAATGAATTTTAAATTCATTTAATTTATAATTTTATTCTATTTTATTTTATTCAAGAGTTTCATATCCAGGGCCACCATGGGGAGGGATACACATCAGCCCCATATTATTTTTATTTAATAAAATTCAAAGACTGCATATTTAGTGAATTTTAAATTCATTTAATTTATAATTTTATTCTATTTTATTTTATTTTATTCAAGAGTTTCATTCAAAGAGTTTAAAATTTATTTCAATTTATACCAAACGCTGGCGTTTATTAACGGATTTAGTTTTGCATGATTTAACACGTTTTACCTGCCCTGGTTTTTTTTGCGATAGTCGCAGTCTTTGGTATTGTCAATTGTCTGTCCGTTGAAGTCTGAAGCTTCGAACTATCACAAACATGAGATAGCAAGCGCTTCATGCGTCTGTCCTTCTGGTCTGGTGCTAACAAGATCCATGTTTTGTGCTTAACTCTGAGAGCACGTGCATGCTCGGATAGTTGGTAATCACCCGAGCCATACAAGGCGCCCCGCACATCACGCAACTGATCTGTGACGATTTTTTCCAGATTGTCTGCTAAGTCAGTTAATTTTAGAGCTTTCCAGTTATTTTCTAATTTGATGATGTTGTTTAAACTTTCACAATTGTTGTTTGTCCAAGATTTTGGGATAGTTTTATTCTGTTTGCGTGCATCGAAAACCTTTGTCCGGAGTTTGAAATACTTGACTGCATACACATTTACTTAACAAGTAACTGAGACTACCATACCGAGGGCTGACAAAGCTACTAAACACCGAGCGCCAATATCTGCATCAATTAAATAAAAATAATATGGGGGCATGGGGCCCTGGATATGGAATACTTAACTGTTTTCCTGAACTAAGCATACACATATACTTAACAAATAACTGAGACTACCATACCGAGTGCTGACAAAGCTACTAAACACCGAGCGACAATATCTGCATCAATTAATTAACTACTGGCTGTGTGTACGCTCACTGTGAAAGCCAATTAGGATCGTCGCTCGGTAAAGATTAGCCCTCGGTGTTTAGTGTGTTTACTGAAAAATTGTTATAACTTCACTTTTAATAATTCAATTCACTTAAAATTTGGTATTCAGTATCATATCATCCACATATATAATAATATATATAAAATAAACCTCGAAACCCCCTTTAAACCCCCTTTTTGAGCATCCCTCGGTATCCCTCGGTATCCCTCGGTGTTTAGTATGATCGTAAAAATAAGGAAAAGTTTGCTTGAAAAAAGGGTATACGGACGTTTCGTCTGCAAGCCGAGTCGTCCGCTTGTCAAGGGAAATATTGTCTGCACATTTTCTACATTTCGAACAAGACACCCACCCCCTACTAACGTGTGACATTTTCACAGATTAAGCCCAATATTCTCACATATAAAGCCTCCTGATGTTGTATTTATGTTAAGAGTGTGATGTACAACATCATCTTTAAGGTTTGAAGCACAAATGATGTCATATATTGGCTGATATATTGATATGTTTTTAAAAAATTGCACAAGTTGGAAATGCACATTTTTGGTGCACCCAAGAGACTCACCCACCCCTGCAAATTTTTGGGCCCCCCCCCCCCCAAGGACCCCCCTCCCCTTGGAATAATTGCAAAATTATAAGATTATGTTACGGAACTTAATATAACAAGTTTTGATGCATTTCTTAATATAATTATAACACGTTTTGATGCGTTTCTTAATATTATTAATTCCTATAATACATTTGCTAATAATTTTGTGATTATTCATTGTAAAGGGCCGGTGATGCTCTTCCAAGAATAATTGCAAAATTATAAGATTATGTTGCAGAATTTAATAAACCATAAATTTTGATGCGTTTCTTAATATAATTAATTCTTATAATACATTTGCTAATAATTTTGCTATTATTCATTGTAAAGTGACGGTGCGCCTCGATGAATAATTGCAAAATTATAAGATTATGTTGCAGAACTTAATATAACAAATTTTATTGCATTTCTTAATATAATTAATTCTTATAATACTTAGGCTAATAATTTTGCAGTTATTCACTGTAAGGTGCTGGTGGGGCGCTTCAATGAAAAATTGCAAAATTATAAGATTATGTTGTGGAACTTAATATAACGTACATATACTTTTAGAACTTTTACTGTAATAATATAATTTCTATTGGTAATCCATTGAATAAACAGTAATTAAAATTTATTACATGGCTGGATAGTTTATTTTGTTCTGACATTTCTGTATTCAGAATTTCATACACATACAATTATAACTAGAAGTCCTGTCATGAAATGCGCACAAATAGCTCGCCGGTCTGCGCGTTAATCTACGCGTTATGACCATAGTAAGGCTATAAAATTTTGTACATATGGCCTCTGCACAAGCAATGTTTCAGCCAGTGGACCTCCGGGTAACCCGGAGGTCCATTAGCAGAAACATGGCCTGTGTTTGCTATGAATAATCAGGAGAACCTGCCGTGCTTTGGATGCCATTCGATATGTCAATTGCGCGCAATTCCTGCGCGCAATTCCTACGCGCAATTAAGCCTAGATAAGCGCACAATTCGGGACAGGACTTCTAGTTTCAACTGTATATGAAATTTAATGCAAGGAGGTACATTAAGATATATTACAATGGAGGTACATTAAGATATATTACAATAGGTAATATACAATAAATTATACAATAAAATTATTATATAAATAAATAAAAAATGATTCAAAATGCAATACTTGAATACTTTCCCCCAGCGAACGAGTTTCGGACGTGTTGGGTATAATTGTAGAGGACGACTTGGGTAAAATTGCAGCGGGCAATTTGGTTAGCAGACGAAATGGGTGTAATTCGAAAAAGTGATACTGACAGGTTGCTTTCAGTCCCGTTAGAAACCAAAACAAAGTAATAATGTGTTACTTTTTGGTGCATCTGTATTTCTGAACAGTGCTTCGTAGTTTCAAAAACTAAAAAATGGAAAATAATAACCCTTTTGGATATTTACCGCCATTGAAAATGGCATGTCATCTTTTTTCGGGAACTGGGGGAATCTTCAGCCTGGGGAGAACTAGGCCCAGGGAAGATTCATCCAAAAGAAAAGCAGTACACATCTGTTAGGATATTTTAGATACGCTACGATATTCGTTTTAACTCCTGAAAATAATTCTTAAAAAAAATATTAATAGATTGTTCGATATTTATTGAAAAAATATTAATATAATATATCGTCGAGCAATTATCTCTGCAGTAAATTCACATTCAATGTGTTCTGTAATAATTAACGTCTCTCATCTGTTAGAATGATATCCAATCACTTCGGCTCCAAGTCATTTCGTCCTCTGGTCAATTCGACCTCAAAGTCATCTCTGTCCTAGTCACTTTGGTCCCTTGGTCATTTCGGCACCATTTTAAGTGTAGAGATCTATAAAGATCAGTGCATAGTTCATGTTTAGAAATAATGGGTAATTACCTTTATTAAGTAATGTTCAGTTATTTGTATTTACACAGTGTACAGAACAGTTATACATGACATTAAAAATTATCCATGTGTTCAATTTTACATTCATTTAAGATGCTATCTGTATAAGTAAGAGAAATTATTTTACTTTGAAATTTTGCAAAGTACCAGAATATGCAGTCATTCATTCATATTGTTATGCACAATTCCTAGTCACCTTCCAGTTTGAGGTTCACAGGGTTTCTTTTTCTTTTTTTTTTCTGAAACAATCACCAAACTGCGATTTTGATACTACCATAAATATGTCCACATTTTCTAAAATATAGAGCAGAATCTTCGTAGTCATGCGCAATTCCTAGTCCTCTTCCAGTTCGATGTCCATGGGGGTCTGATCCCAGTGCCCCACTTCCAAGGCGTACACTCAAGCCAAATAACATTACTTACCCTCGCTTCCGGCTCTCATAGATTCATAAGCAAATAAAATTATTCAGGTCACAAGGGATTTCAAATCCCACATAGTCCATGTGCATCTTTGACGTGCTGAAACTTTTCTTTTATTTATTCATCATGAAAGAAAATCTACTAGACATATATCATGTATACCTGAATATCTAATTGAGAGATATATATGTTGAAAAAAAATTAAATAGAAAAATGTTAAAATTCAAACAATATTTGAAAATATTTGAAGAGGCCGAAATGACCTAGTATATTGGGGCTGAATTGACCTGAGGCTGTAATGATTGGGGCCAAAATGACTTGGGGCCAAAGTGACTGGAATTCATGAGAATTGCATCCAAACTGTCCTCCAACAATTTGACCCAAACTGGATACTAATCTAACCCAAACCATCCTTTGGCAATTTGCCCCAAACTGTTCTCCAGAATAGGGACACATGATTCTTATTGATTTATTTATTGGGGTTTAATGACACTTCGATAGCCAGGGTCACTTCATGTCGGACAGTTTTACAGGTGGGAAAAGCCAGAGAGAACCACAGAGCAATTACAAACATCTAACGTACAAACAGCACACACGCTGGGTTAGCATTGGTTGAAGACAAGTGTACGATTGACATGCAGTATGCCTTGGTACGCAATGGCACTACGTAGGCAGTGGGAATGAAGTGTATTGCTCAAGGAAACAAAGTGGTTGCCACAGGTGGTATTTGATAGAGGACCCTTTGGCTTGCAGTTTTCACCTCTACAGTTAAAACTAGAAGTCCTGTCATGAAATGCGCCCAAATAGCATGTTGATATGCGCGTTAATGTGTGCGTTATGGCCCAAATAAAGCTGTCAAAATCTGTACATGTCTCCTGTGCACAAGCAATGTTTCAGCCAATGGACCTCCGGGTTACCCGGAGGTCCATTGGCAGAAACATTGCATGTGTTTGCTATGAGTAACCAGGAGAACCTGCCATGCTTTGGATGCCATTCGATATGGCAATTGCGTGCAATTCCAACGCGCAATTAAGCCTAGACAAGCACACTATTCGTGACAGGACTTCTAGTTTTAACTGTAAGTACTGAGCCCATTAACCTTCAAAACTGTATAGTACCAGCTAAAACATTTTGTAGAATGACCACATGAAAATTTCACAAGTACATAGTTTCATTATTAGTTTGTGATATTTGTTTTTGCTGTACAGTGGAACCCTGTTAATTGAAGAGCCACTTTGCCAATAACATTATTCAATTAGCAGGAGTATTCAATTGACAGGGAATGTGTCACTTTCCTGTATTCCAGAGATAAACTTGGCATTTATTCTATTATAAGATATAATAGATTAAATGCCTGTATTGAATGTACTGAGGCCAAATTGGTCTATAACCAAAGGAAAACTGGGAAGAGTCAGGGCAATTTCTCAACATGTTACAAGATTTTTTATTCAATTAACAGGAGATTACTCTATAACCTATATTCAATTACCAGGTCAAATTTGTACTGGAGGTAAATGGTTTTGTGTTGGGAAATTATATTCTATTAACAGGGATATACAATTAAGATATATCCAATTAAGTGGGCACCACTGTATAACCCCCCCCCCCCCCCTTCTACCCACCCACACACACACACTCCAATCAAAACCATCATTCAAAGATCTTGGATTCAGCAAATTTGATTTCTTTATTTATTGGGTCTAACAACAATTTTTACAGCCAGGGCCACCCAACAGTTTTACTGGGGGAGGAACCCAGCCAGAGCACCCGGAGAGAACTACCGAGCAACAATAACAAGCAACTGACAGCTTCTCAACATTGTAACTCCATGCAAGCAGGGTTAGCATTGGTTGAAGACAAGTGCATCATTGATGTGCAGTATGCCTTATTTTAGTTGCCGCATTTGGGATTCGAGCTGAGAACCTCTCACAGCTTGTTTTGGGAAGGTTTTTTTTTGTTCCAGCTTCATTAAGGTTTGTTTCATATCGCACTTGTAATTTTGTCATAATTAGTAATCATAAATCCTTAACATAAAACAATAGAAAAAATGCATAGAATATTTAAAAAAAAAAATTCTGTGAGGATTTGACCTCAAGAGGTGATGACATTCGACCACGACTGAGACCGAATATTCTCCGAAAAAGTATGAGGGCTGAATCTTCCTGTGACTGAATCTTCATGAACCCCTTTTTTCAAACTAAATTGCCCATTACTTATAAAGCACCATAACTAAGGCAAAAAGAATACTATGAAATTTCCAAGTCTGAAATTCTATAAATTCCAAATAAATTTACACAAATTATATAGCAAAATGAAGGATGTGGTGTATAGTATGTGTGCATCTCACACACTGACACACAGTCGCCATCAGACATAAGCAGATCCTGAAAGTGTGCTATTGGTACCATATTTGTACCATAATTGATAATAATAAAATAATATTTCATAAGAACAACAAACACAGGAATTCAAAATGCAGCCTCAAGGCAGCATGGTTGTGAATGCCAATGCTGTCCCATTGTCCTTGAAAGGGGGAGTCCTTTACAAAATAGGTTTTTGTTTTGTGATACTCTGGACACTCCCCATTTTTAGCTCAGCTTTGACAAAGTCATATTTAAGGTTGTGTTATAGCCCGTTGTCCGTCTGTTTGGGAACAACAATTCAATACGACTCGGGCTAGAGGCTGGATTTATGAACTGATCCTTACGATACTTTTTGGGTACCTTTGTTATCACCGTGGGACGAGAACGAGTGTTTTTGGGTCCGGTCCAAAATGCAAGATGGCCTCCAGCAGCCATTTTGTACAGAAATTAGTGCAATCAGTTTTTTGTACAGGACGTCTGTATGAAAGTTCTGATTTGAATAAATTTTTGTATGAATGTTTAGTAACATGGAGTACATCACATATAGTACAGGTGTTTTTCTCGTGCTGAAATTATGCAAATTAGATGAACTTTAATTTATTCAGTGCTACTTACATGTATACCCAGTAAGTGCACATGCCAATACGGCTTGGGCTAGGCTGTATTTATGAACTGATCTTCATGAAACTTCTTGGGTACCTTTGCTATCACCTTGGGATGAGAATGAGTGTTTTTGGGTGCGGTCCAAAATTCAATATGGCTACCAGTGGCCATTTTGTACCGAAATTAGGTACAATCAGTTTTTTGTACAGAACTTCTATACAACTTGGGCTAGAGGCCATAATTATGAATCGATCTTTACAAAATTTCTTGGGTACCTTTGTTATCACCATGGGGTTAGAATGAGTGTTTTAGGGGGGAGTCCAAAATTCTAGATGGCCGCCGGCAGCTATTTTGTACTGAAATTACTGCAATCAGTTTTTTGTACAGAACTTCTGTATGAAAGTTCTGATTTGAATAAATTTGTGTATGATTGTTTAGTAACATGGAATACATCACATAAAATACAGGTTTTTTTCTTGTACAGAAATTATGCAAATTAGACAAACTTTGATTTATTCAGT
Organism: Pictodentalium vernedei; assembly: GCA_031216915.1. Lineage (NCBI taxonomy): Eukaryota > Metazoa > Mollusca > Scaphopoda > Dentaliida > Dentaliidae > Pictodentalium > Pictodentalium vernedei. Next base: position 506,526,200 of record CM062297.1, on the reverse strand, counting down.
GCTACTTATACACAGTAAGTACACATGTCAATACAGCTCGGGCTAGGGGCTGTATTTATGAACCGATTTTCACCAAGCTTCTTGGGTACCTTTGTTATCACCTAGGGACGAGAACGAGTGTTTTGGGGTGCGATCCAAATTCAACATAGCTGCCAGAGGCCATTTTGTACCAAAATTAGATACAATCAGTTTTTTGTACACAACTTCTATACGGCTCAGACTAGAGCGCGTATTTATGAACCAATCTTTACGAAACGTCTTGGGTACCTTTGTTATCACCGTGGGATGAGGGCTAGTGTTTTGGGGTGCAGTTTGAAATTCAAGATGGCCACTAGCAGCCATTTTGTACCAAAATTAGTGCAATCAGCTTTTTGTACAGAACTTCTGTATGAAAGTTCTGATTTGAATAAATTTTTGTATGAATGTTTAGTAACATGGAATACATCACAAAAAATACTGTATAATACAGGTTTTTCTCTCTTGCAGAAATTATGCAAATAAGATGACCTTTAATTTATTCAGTGCTACTTATACACTGTAAGTGCACATGTCAATACGCTAAGGCTGGAGGTTGTATTTATGAATCGATCTTCATGAAACTTTTTGGGTACCTTTGTTATCACCTTGGGATGAGAACGAGTGTTTTTGGGTGCGGTGGCCCGATATTAAAGATGGCTGCCAGCTTTCACACTGTTGCTTACTGAGGTGAAGTCACTTTACCATTACCAAGCTACCTACTAAATACCAAAGGGAAGATTTTTCAGCGCACTCTTATTACTTCAGTGCCCATAATTCTCAAATATGGCATTAAAACCAATCACATACTTGTACTGCTTAAATCTATTTACATAATCAGAATACACCATCAGGGGTGCATTAGCTCAGTACGTAGAGGTGCAGACTGCAAGCCGAGAGATCCTCGGTTCGAATCCCACCTGCGGCAACAGCTTTGTGTCATTGGGCAAGTCATTTCACCCCCACTACCCATGTGGGGGCAAGGTATGCTGTGTACTAAGGCATACTGCATGTTCTTGGTGCACCTGTCTTCGAACAAGGCTAACCCAGCTTGTGTAGTATGTTGGGGAGCTCACAGTAGCTTGCCATTGCTCAGTGGTTCTCCTGGGGTACTCCAGTTTCCTCCATCCATAAAACTGCCATGGTCACAATAAGCTGTTGTGCAGATAAATGTGACCTTAAACACCAATAAATAAATAATAAAAAGAACACACCACCTCATACCCATTTAAACTCTCCTGTTTTCATTCACCTTGGTATCCCTCGGTTTGCCTCGCTGTTTAGTATGCCCGCCAGAAAAGGAGTGATTTCTTTTTCTAAAAGAGCAAAACAAGAAACAGTAATTTTTAAGAGGTAGTAACGAAATAATTTTCATGAACCGCACAATTTTATGTTAGTTAATAGCTGAAAAAACACAGGGTGATATTTGCAAATCTTATTTTATTACTGGCACCAGGTACTGGTAATGAAAATTGCTGTTTGTCATCAATACTTGATCAAGTTTCTGACAAAGCACATTATACTATTCCAATATGTTAGCTACTGGACATAAGCACACAATTTGATGTTGGTTTACCACGATATACTGGTGCTTAGCCAGGAAATCTAAGTTACATGTAGGAGCAACAGTAATATCTAGTGGGAGTGGGGCCGGGTAATAAAGAATATGATGCACAGAATCACCTGAGCCACATAGCAGTGAGATAGGGGCGATGACAAGAGGGTGTGTGACCCTCTCATCAGTGGAGGGGTCGGGTGCACCCCCCCTCACCCCCCCCCAAAAAAAAAATTTAAAAAAAATTTGAAATTCAAGGCTGTAAAACACAATTACCTTGACTCTGTGTCCATTTGTGTCCATAATGCGTTGCGAACAAGCATAAATATCTAGATATTAAAATGTCTTTTGGGATGTTCATTATATGGGTTAACAGGAGAGAGGGGTGGGGGCATGAATGAAATTGGGGACCGAATATTCTCAGAAAAAGTATTCGGGCTGAATCTTCCTGTGACTGAATATTCATGAACCCCTTTTTTTCAAACTAAATTGCCCATTACTTATAAAGCACCATAACTAAGGCAAAAACAATACTATGAAATTTACAAGTCTGAAATTCTATAAATTCCAAATAAATTTACACAAATAATATAGCAAAATGAAGGATGTGGTGTATAGAACCCCAAAAGTATGTGTGCACCTCACGCACTGACACACAGTCGACATCAGATATCAGCGGTTCCTGAAAGTGTGCTATCGGTACCATATTTGTACCATAACTGATAATAATAAAATAATATTTCATAAGAACAACAAACACAGGAATTCAAAATGCAGCCTCAAGGCAGCATGGTGGTGAATGCCAAAACTGCCCCATTGTCCTTGAAAGGACGAGTCCTTTACAAATAGGTATTTGTTTTTTGATACTCTGGATATTCTCCATTTTTAGCTCAACTTTGACAAAGTCAAATTTAAGATTATGTCATGGCCCATTGTCCGTCTGTTCGGCAACAACAATTCAATACGGCTCGGGCTAGAGGCTGTATTTATAAACCGATCTTTACAAAACTTCTTGAGTACCTTTGTTATCACGTGGGACGAGAACGAGTGTTTTTTGGGTGCGGTCCAAAATTCAAGATGGCCTCCAGCAGCCATTTTGTACAGAAATTAGTGCAATCAGCATTTTTGTACAGAACTTCTGTATGAAAGGTCTGACTTGAATAAATTTTTGTATGAATGTTTAGTAACATGGAGTACATCACATATAATACAGGTTTTTTTCTTGTGAAACTATGCAAATTAGATGAACTTTAATTTATTCCCTGCTACTTACATGTATACCCAGTAAGTGCACATGTCAATACGGCTCGGGCTAGGCTGTACAGTTATGAACTGATCTTCATGAAACTTCTTGGGTACCTTTGTTATCACCTTGGGATGAGAATGAGTGTTTTTGGGTGCAGTTCAAAATTCAAGATGGCTACCAGTGGCCATTTTGTACTGAAATTAGGTACAATCAGTTTTTTGTACAGAACTTCTATACAACTTGGGCTAGAGGCTGTATTTATGAACCGATCTTCACGATATTTCTTGGGTACCTTTGTTATCACCATGATGTTAGAATGAGTGTTTTTGGGGGGAGTCCAAAATTCTAGATGGCCGCCGGCAGCTATTTTGTACTGAAATTACTGCAATCAGTTTTTTGTACAGAACTTCTGTATGAAAGTTCTCATTTGAATAAATTTGTGCATGATTGTTTAGTAACATGGAATACATCACATAAAATACAGGTTTTTTTCTTGTACAGAAATTCTGCAAATTAGACAAACTTTGATTTATTCAGTACTACTTATACACAGTATGTACACATGTCAATACGGATCGGGCTAGGGGCTGTATTTATGAACCGATCTTCACCAAGCTTCTTGGGTACCTTTGTTATCACCTAGGGACGAGAACGAGTGTTTTGGGGTGCGATCCAAAATTCAACATGGCTGCCAGTGGCCATTTTGTACCAAAATTAGGTCCAATCAGTTTTTTGTACACAACTTCTATGCAGCTCAGGCTAGAGGCCGTATTTATGAACCGATCTTTACGAAATGTCTTGGGTACCTTTGTTATCACTGTGGGATGAGAGCGAGTGTTTTTGGGTGCAGTTCGAAATTCAAGATGGCCACTAGCAGCCAATTTGTACTAAAATTAGTGCACTCAGTTTTTTGTACAGAACTTCTGTATGAAAGTTCTGATTTGAATAAATTTTTGTATGAATGTTTAGTAACATGGAATACATCACAAAAAATACTGTATAATACAGGTTTTTTTCTCTTGCAGAAATTATGCAAATTAGATGACCTTTAATTTATTCAGTGCTACTTATACACTGTAAGTGCACATGTCAATACGCTAAGGCTGGAGGCTGTATTTATGAATCGATCTTCATGAAACTTTTTGGGTACCTTTGTTATCACCTTGGGATGAGAACGAGTGTTTTTGGGTGCGGTGGCCCGATATTAAAGATGGCTGCCAGCTTTCACACTGTTGCTTACTGAGGTGAAGTCACTTTACCATTACCAAGCTACCTACTAAATACCAAAGGGAAGATTTTTCAGCGCACTCTTATTACTTCAGCACCCATAATTCTCAAATATGGCATTAAAACCAATCACATACTAGTACTGCTCAAATCTATTTACATAATCAGAATACACCATCAGGGGTGCATTAGCTCATTAGGTGGAGGTGCAGACTGCAAGCCAAGAGATCCTCGGTTCGAATCCCACCTGCGGCAACAGCTTTGTGTCCTGGGGGAAGACACTTCACCCCCACTACCCATGTGGGGGCAAGGTATGCTGTGTACTAAGGCATACTGCATGTTCTTGGTGCACCTGTCTTCGAACAAGGCTAACTGTGCTTGTGTAGTATGTTGGGTAGCTCACAGTTGCTTGCCATTGCTCAGTGGTTCTCCTGGGTACTCTAGTTTCCTCCATCCATAAAACTGCCATGGTCACAATAAGCTGTTGTGCAGATAAATGTGACCTTAGACACCAATAAATAAATAATAAAAAGAACACACCACCTCATACCCGTTTCTCTCCTGTTTTCCTTCACCTTGGTATCCCTCGGTTGCCACGGTGTTTAGTATGCCCGCCAGAAAAGGAGTGATTTCTTTTTCTAAAAGAGCAAAACAAGAAACGGTAATTTTTAACAGGCAGTAACAAAATAATTTTCATGAAGCGCACAATTTTATGTTAGTTAATAGCTGAAAAAACGCAGGGTGATATTTGCAAATCTTACTTTTATTACTGGCACCAGGTACTGGTAATGAAAATTGTTGTTTGTCATCAATACTTGATCAAGTTTCTGACAAAGCTCATTATACTATTCCAATATGTTACAGTTAAAACTAGAAGTCCTGTCACGAATAGTGCGCTTATCTAGGCTTAATTGCGCGTTGGAATTGCGCGCAATTGTCATATCGAATGGCATCCAAAGCACGGCAGGTTCTCTTGGTTACTCATAGCAAACACATGCAATGTTTCTGCCAATGAACCTCCGGGTTACCCGGAGGTCCATTGGCTGAAACATTGCTTGTGCACAGGCCATATGTACAGAATTTGATAGCTTTACTTGGGCCTTAACGCGTACAATAACGCGCATATCAACGTGCTATTTGTGCGCATTTCATGACAGGACTTCTAGTTTTAACTGTAGCTACTGTACATAAGCACACAATTTGATGTTAGTTTACCATTATACTAGTGCTAAGCCAGGATATCTAAGTTACATGTACAGTTAAAACTAGAAGTCCTGTCATGAAATGCGCACAAATAGCACGTTGATATGCGCGTTAATGTGCGCGTTATGACCCAATTAAAACTATCATATTCTGTACATATGGCTTGTGCACAGGCAATGTTTCAGCCAATGGACCTTCGGGTAACCCGGAGGTCCATTGGCAGAAACATTGCATGTGTTTGCTATGAGCAACCAGGAGAACCTGCCGTGCTTTGGATGCCATTCGATATGGCAATTGCGCGCAATTCCAACGCGCAATTAAGCCTAGAAGCGCACTATTCGTGACAGGACTTCTAGTTTTAACTGTAGGGGCAAGAGTAATACATGTGTCTGGTGGGAGTCATAAAGAATATGATGCACAGAATCACCTGAGCCACATAGCAGTGAGATAAGGGTGAGGACAAGAGGATGTGTGACCCTCTCATCAGTGGAGGGTCTGGTGCACCCCCCCCCCCCCCCCCGCCAAAAAAAAAAAAAAAAAAAAAAATTTGAAATTCAAGACAGTAAAACACAATTACCTTGAGTCTGTGCTGCTGTGTACTGGTCACTTTCCGTGGGTGGGCAATATTTCCGCGGATGCAATGATATTAGTTTTCAAACATTGTTTACAGCAATATTCATCAAAAATTTAATTAATGAACCACAGGATACAATTTGGTGCTTCATTAATTAAAATTTTATTGATGATGATTTTCTATTACCTGGAAAAAACATGCATGGACATCATGCACTGCCCATGCAAGGATTATGACCAGCAACTGTACTGTATGTCTGTGTCACTGCTATGAGCAGGGACTAATCTAAATGGGTGGGTGTGTTTACAAATATTCATATTTTTTAACACCTGATAACAAAGTAATATAAGTTTATAAACAACCACACAATTGACTTTTAATTACAATACTCCTAATTCCTATTAAACATATATGAATGTTTATTAATTTTGTGAAATTTTTACACTGTGTATGAAGCTTATTTGGGCCTGTATGTTTGTTAAAATTGCCCTTCCACTACGGAGGACTTTTTGAAATCAGTCTACACTGGATTGTGTGGTATTCCTTTGTGCAAGACAGTGTATTCATTGTAATAATATTCATGCATAAGTTCATGTTCTTGGTTTGTTTTAGGCCTCATAATCTACAGAATAGCTTGGGTGGAGGTGTATTCCATCACTTGAGTGCAAGAAGGCTTTGCAATGCTACATGTATAGCATAAACCTTGTTGCACTCCAGGGACAAATTTATCAATTTTAATAACATGGGTAAAATATCGGACAGGAGCCGTTTAATTTTTTTTTTTATTAGCTCACTTCGACAAAGTCAAGCAGGGCTTATCTAATCACTCTCCATCCATTGTCCATCCATCTGTCATCCATCAACACCATGTTTTGGTCAATTCAAGTTAAAGTTTGTGTGAGTATTTTTTGTTTAACTCAACATGCCCAGCCCCATAAGGAGGGGGTGGGCCCCGGTGGGGTAAAATTCTCCCAAAATATTTTTAAAATCTTATGAACCAGTGGGTACAGTGACTTTATATTCGTTATGGAACTACCTTTTGAGGTGTAGAATCAAGCTTGTTCAAACGTACTTTGTGAAGCAATATTTGGCTTTGTAATGGCAGTGGTTAGATTTTTGGTACCACCCAAAATTTCTATTTTCCGAACCGATGGTCCGATTTGAATGAAATTCAGTATGTGGTAATATTGGGTCATAAGTATACTTACCTCATGCAAAAAACCCCTGCATCCCCATGGGAACCCCAGGAGCAAAAAATAGAAATGTTTTCAAACTCCCATGTTTCCCAAACCACTTGGAACAGAGAACTGTTATGTGGTGTGAAGCATCCTTAGGACCAGTGGAATTGAATGGTAAAAAAAAATGCCCTCTGTTGTTGTTAGAGAGTTCTGAAGAGGGCATCAGAATAATGTTGGCGCAGCATTTTTGCAAACATTTTAGAAAATCTTTTCTCAAGAACCAATGTTCAGAATCTTTTGATATTTGGTATACAGCATCCATAGAGGGGTCAGATACAAGTTTGTTAAAATGAAGCCCATTCGTTCATATTTGGACTCAATGCAGGAGCCCAAATTTTATGGGGAATTTTCTTTAAAATCTTCTTCAGAACCACGAGTCAGAATTTTTTAATGTTTGGTACCCTCATTGTTATGATGGTCAGATTCAAGATTGTTCAAACCAAGTCCCTATGTTAATATTTGGGCTTCCTTTGGTAGCCCAAATTTAACTTAGGGCTGTATGGGGAAGTTTTTTTTAAAAATCTTCTTCTTCAGATCCACCAGTCAGATGCTTGGTATACAACATCTCTAAGGGGGGAGGGGTGGGGGTGAGATTCAAGTTTGTTCAAATCGGGTCTGTAGGGGGAAGTTTTTTTTAAAAATCTTCTTCTTCAGATCCACCAGTCAGATGCTTGGTATACAACATCTCTAAGGGGGGAGGAAAGGGGTGGGGGTGAGATTCAAGTTTGTTCAAATCGGGTCTGTAGGTTAAAGTTTGGGCTCGCTATGATAGCCCAAATTTTAACTTAGTGCAATATGAGGAAATTTCTTTAAAATTTTGTTCTTCAGATCCACCAGTCAGAATGCTTTCATGTTTGATAAACAGCATCTCTAAGGAGATCAGATTCAACTTTGTTCAAATCGAGTGCCTGGGTTGATATTTGAGCTCCCTATGGGAGCCAGAATTGGCCAAGTAGCTGAACAATTAGACATTTTTTATTCAGTACCCTCAAGAGGTGAAGAGTAATCTACATAGGTTGTATCAAGGGGCTTGAGAGGGGAGCTCCACATTTTACATCATAATCAACTAAAGAAAAGGCATGATGCTTGGACTGTTTTTGTCACTCCTGGGGGGCTCAAAGATTTGCAGTGTATCCTATGGAGATGGATTGCTTAATGTAGATTCATTCTTGGGCTCTTATATCGTGTTCTGTTCTCTGTTTATATCGTGTTCTGTTCAAGGTGAGCGCTTCAGGCCCTGTGGGACCTCTTGTTTATTTATTTATTGGGTTTTAACAACACTTTCGAAAGCCAGCAGCTACAAGTTTCTTCTCTCCTTGAACCAAGCATCTCGCCCAACTGCAGCACTCATGGTCCACTGAGTTTTTAGCTCACCTGACTTTCAGTCAGGATGAGGTGTAATGATCACTTGCCATCTGTCGTCCGTCGTCCGTGAACATGGTGTTTGCGTCTTCTCCTCCAAACCTGCTGAACTGATTAATCATTTAAGTGAAATGTGAGATGCTTGTTTGTGATGACATTGCATTTTGATTTTGCTTAAATCAAGTTGCCCTGCCCCTAGTAGGGCCATGCCCAAAATTTTGCGTAAATCTTAAAAAAATCTTCTTGTGAACCAGGAGTAGCAAAGATTTGATATGTGGTGTGCTGCTTCCTTTTGAGGTGTAGACTCAGTTTTGTTCAAGAGAAGTTTGTGGGTCTTTATTTGCCTTCATTATTGGAGGGCATGTATTTTTGCCCCGCCCAAAATTTCTGTTTTTCGAACCAAGAGGCTGATTTGAACCAAATTTAATTTTTGGTTTTATTTGATCATAAGTAATTAATTTATGCCCCAAAATATTTTCCCATCCCCCCATGGGAACCGCAGGAGCTAAAAATAGAACAAAATTCAAAACACACATATCTCCAAAACTACATGGCACTGAGAATTCTTATTTGGTGTGAAGCTTCCTTGGGACCAACAGAATGGAATGGTCTAAGCAAATTTCTGTCAGGTCAATCATGGGGTACTTTTTCGTGACTTTGAAAAAATGCTTAGTCAGCGTTCTGTAACACTGTGGGTAATGAAGAAAGCATTTAAGACTCTTCTTTACCCAATTCACTCCTCCAAAACCTTTCAGATTTCACATATACCATCTTTGCAAGATTTTTTTACACGTTTATTGAAATCAAATCCCTGGGTCCATATTTGGCCTCTTTGTGGGAGTCCAAATGTTGAAATTAGTGCAGTATGAGGAATATTCTTTAAAAATCTTTTTCTTCAGACCCACCAATCAGAATCTTTTGATATTTGCTATGCACCATCATTAGGCAGGTGAGATTTAAGTTTCTTCAAGCCAAGCCTATATCTTGGCTCACCAGGGTTTTGCAAATTGCGAGAACGGTGATTTCATTCCTGTGATGTTCTTGCAAATGCTTGTTAAGAAGATCCATATTTACCATTCCCCCAAAAATATAAGCATTTTTTCATCAGATAAAATTTAATAAAATTAAATTAATTTTAGAGCTGAAACGATTAAAGGGTTTTCGTGATTAATTAATTGCATGGGTTAACCTTGGTTAACCGATTAATCACTTGCCCCAATAGGTAGCTGAATAATTGCTGTACCGTTGACCATTTATATAAGTAAAACTTTACTCAGCATAATGGACAAAACCGGGCAGTGCCATATACAAACGTCCATTCAAATTTTATTATATTTTCAATTTTTGTCTCACAACATAGCTTATGACCCCTCATTGGAACAAGCTCATTGAGCTTGTTCCAATAAGGGGGGGGGGGGGGGTCATAAGCTATGTTTTTGAAACAAACATTGAAAATCTTTAGTAATTCAAGAATTTCTTGTGCAAGTATCGTCTGCTACCTGCATTTGGTGAAGGGGTGAGAATGACCGTCTTCAGCTACTGATACAGTATAATGATCATGCAAGTGAACAAGTATTTTGGCACGTAACTGGAATGCATTTCTCTGTCTCATGCAATTGATGTGAGCCAGTGTGACAATGTTTGCCTGTTTTGGAGCAAGTTTGTTTCATAGTTAACCCATACAGGGTATTTTTTGTTTTTAAAAATTTGATTAACAGTTTCCATCTTGGTTTCAAAAAGTGATGATAAATAGTGAATATAAGCTTACCCAATATGAAAGAAAAATGGTTAACAATTGGACATTTTTGTATAGCATTTTGCGATGTGAATCCAGCCATCAAATACCCTGCCATATAGTACCGTACTTCAAAAGTAACGCTTAACCGATCAATTACTGTTTTTTCATCAATCAAGATATTGATCATTGGTTAGTCGATTAATCGGTGTGAGCCAGTGTGAGATTCAAGTTTGTTTATGCCAAGTCCCTGGGTTCATATTTGGGCTCACTGTGGGAGATTCAAGTTTGTTTACGCCAAGTCCCTGGGTTCATATTTGGGCTCACTGTGGGAGCCTGAATTATAACTTAGTTCAAAATGAGGAATATTCTTCAAAAGTATTCTTCACATTCAGCAGTCAGAATGTTTTGATATATACAGTATCCTTAGGGAGGTGAGGTATAAATTTGTTAAAGCCAAGTCCCTGGGTTCATATTTGGGCTTCCTGTAGGAGCCCAAATTGTACCAAAATTTCTATTTTCCAAATTGAGAGGCTGATTTGAAGCAAATTTGATATGATGGGCTTATTGGGTCGTAAGTACCTAATTTATGCCAAAACATTTTCCTGTGGCCCTGTGGGAACTACAGGATCTAAATATAGAAAAAATTTAAAAAGCCCATATCTTCAAAACTACATGGCACTGAGAATTTTTATTTTGTGTGACGCTTCCTTACGGACAGCCGAAAAGAATGGTAAAAAAAAAATTGCCATCAGTTTTATCATAGGGAAGTTTTCCAGGACTTATGCGGAGTCATCATTTTAGTAATGGGAAAAACATTAAAGAATCTTCTTCTCCCATGCCACTGCTCCAAAGGCTTTCATATTTTGCATATAACATCTTTGGAAGATTTATTCACATGTTTGTTGAAATCAAATCCCTGGGTCCATATTTGGGCTCTCTATGATTAGATTAGTGCAATATGAGGAATATTTTTTTAAAATCTTCTTCTGATCCACTCTTCAGAATATTTTGATATTTGGGATGCTGCATCCTTAGAGGGGTGAGATTCAAGTTTGTTTGAGCCAAGTCCCTGTGTTTATATTTGGGCTCCCTGTGGGAGTCCAAATTACAACTTAGTTCAATAAGAGGAATATTCTTTAAAATCCAGTAGTCAGACTCTTTTGATATTAGTATATAGAAGCATCCTTAGGGATGTGAGATTCTAATTTGTTCAAGCCAAGTCCTTGGGTTCATATTTGGGCTCTCTGTGGGAGCCTGAATTATAACTTAGTTCAATATGTGGAATATTCTTTAAAAATCCTTTTTTTTGAGATCCACCGGTCAGAATCTTTGGATATTTTGTATAAGCTTTTCTTATGAGGGGCAGATGCACCCAAGTGTTCAAATAAATTCCCTGGGTTGATATTTAGGCTACCATGTCAGGTGAATGCCATCAGGCCCTCTGGGGGCTCTTGTTTGTTTTCTGTTTGACAACATTGCCCTGGCTCTTCTATCTATATTTTTCATTTTAAGTTAGTCACTACTTTTATTTAGGCTTCCCAAATTTGTTACTGCATGTCTGTCTGTCTGTCTGTCCTTCAGATGAAATGTTTCTTTGCTTTTCATTTGCCTGGGTCAACATTTTAAATAATTTGCAGCTATCTTTCACACTCCAACCTCCCCCCCCCCCCCCCCACACACACACACACAAACACACACACATACAAAAATCTGGGCTGGCAAGTATTAAGTATTTTATCAAAAAAGTGGTACTCGAGTACTACGAGTACTGAGTACTTTGGACCCAGCCTATCACAAATATATTAAACATCAAAGAGTATATTATATACTTGAAACAAATACAGTACAGTGGCAGTGTACTGCTCACTTTCCATGGATGGGCAATATTTCCACGGATACAAATTCATACAATAATATTTGATGCCAAACACTAACTATAAGTATAATCATCCAAAATTTAAATAATGAAGCACCAAGTACAACCCGATGCTTCATCAATTAAAATTTTGTAGATGGTGATTTTTATTGACTGGTAAATGCATGAGTGGACATCACTGCCCACGCGTGTATTACAACCCATCCACGGTGACTGTACTGTAACTGATTTGTCCTCTTTGTGAACATATTTTCTACAATTTCACTCCTTTTGACAGAATTTGTGCCTGTGGGGATTAAAACCAAAATAGTGAAAGTGCAGTTGTGGATATTTGCAGCACAAGCACAGCACTAGTGAATCAATATTTGATGATTTTAGGAATTTTAACAGTGTCATGAGACACCACAGTAGCAGGTACTGGTCATTCTGTTGGAAAAAAATCACTGTTTTATGACTCGAGGTGCCTTAACTGAGAAAACTTAGGCTTTTTCTTACAAAGATTGCAGAATATCAAACACAATGTGAAATGTGTTCAGAAGCAAGAATGTGATTAAAAAATAATGGGAAATTCATGTCACCATCAATTTATTTATAAATTAATAAAGTTTTTTAGCTCACCTGAGCAAAGCTCAGTGGGAGCTTTGCTGATCACATTCTGTCCGCCGTCCGTCCGGTATTAACTTTACATTATTCAAATGTTGGGTAAATGTTTATTACCTAATGCCAATTCAGATTTGTTCAAATGAAGTTGCCCCCTTCTCCTGGGTGGTGCCATGCCCCCAAGGGGCACCAAAATCTTCTCATCAACCAGCAGTAGCAGAGACTTGATATGTGGTATGCAGCTTCCTTTTAAGGTGTAGACTTGGATTTCTTTAAGCGAAGTTTGATGGGCTATATTTGGCGTCGTTATGGGAGGGGCAAAAGTTTTGGTCCCGCCCAAAATTTCTATTTTCCGAACCGAGAGGCTGATTTGAATCAAATTTTATGTGAGGGCTTATTGGGTCATAAGTACCTAATTTATGCCAAATTTTCTTTTTCTGTAGCCCCGTGGAAACCGCAGGAGCTAAAAATAGAAAAAAGTAAAACGCCATATCTCCAAAACTGCACGGCACTGAGAATTTTTATTTGGTGTGAAGCTTCCTTATGATCAACAGAAAGGATTGGTCAAAAAAATTGCCATCGGTTTTATCATAGGGTACAGTTTCGGGACTTTGAAAACACTTTTTAACACTGTAGGCAATGGGAAAAACATTAAAAAATCTTCTTCTCTAGATCCAGCAGGCAGAATCTTTCGATATATGGTATGCAACATTGTAGGGTGGATCTGATTCGAGTTTGTTCAAATCGGCCCCCTGGTTTATATTTGGGCTCAGTATAGGAGCCCGAATTCAAACTTAGTGCATTTCAGGCAAATTTCTTAAAAAATCTTCTTCACCAGATTCAGCTGACAGAATCTTCTGATATTTGGTATGCAACATTGTGGGGTGGATCTGATACAAGTTTGTTCAAATCGGCCCCCTGGATTCATATTTGGGCTCACTATAGAAGCATTTCAGGCAAATTTCTTTAAAATATTCTTCTCCAGATCCAGCAGGCAGAATCTTTTGATATTTAGTATGCGACATTGTGGGGTGGATCTGATTCAAGTTTGTTCAAATCAGCCCCCTGGATTCATATTTGGGCTCACTATAGAAGCCCGAATTCGAACTTAGTGCATTTCAGGCAAATTTCTTAAAAAATCTTCTCCAGATCCAGCAGGCAGAATCTTTTGATATTTGATATGCAACATTGTGGGGTGGATCTGATTCACGTTTGTTCAAATCGGCCCCCCTGGGTTCATATTTGGGCTCAGTAAAGGAGCCCAAATTTGAACTTAGTGCATTTCAGGCAAATTTCTTTGAAAAATCTTCTTCTCAAGATCCAGCAGCAGAATCTTTTGATATTGGGTATGCAGCATGCTTAGGGGGTGAGATTCAAGTTGTTCAAGCCAAGTCCCTGGGTTCATATTTGGGCTCACTGTGGTAACCCGAATTATAACTTAGTTCAAAACGAGGAATTTTCTTTAAAAATCTTCTTCAGATCCAGCAGTCGGAATGTTTCGATATTTGGTATGCAGCATCCTTAGGGGGGTGAGATTCAAGTTTGTTCAAGCTATGTCCCTAGGTCCATATTTGGGCTCACTGTGGGAGCCGGAATGATAACTTAGTTCAAAATAAGGAATTTTCTTTAAAAATCGTCTTCTTCAGATCCAGCAGTCAGAATGTTTTAATATTTGGTATGCAGCATTCTTAGGGGGGTGAGATTCAAGTTTGTTCAAGCCATGTCCCTAGGTCCATATTTGGGCTCACTGTGGGAGCTTGAATTGTAACTTAGTTCAAAATGAGGAATTTTCTTAAAAAATCTTCTTCAGATCCAGCACATGAATGCTTTTGATATTTTTTATGCAGCATCCTTAGGAGGCAAGATTCAAGTTTGTTCAAGTCATGTCCCTAGGTCCATGTTTGGGCTCACTGTGGGAGCTCGAATTGTAACTTAGTTCAAAATGAGGAATTTTCTTTAAAAATCTTCTTCTTCAGATCCAGCAGTTGAAATGTTTTGATATTTGGTGTGCGGCATCCTTAGGGGGGTGAGATTCAAGTTTGTTAAAGCCAAGTCCCTGGGTTCATATATGGGCTCCCTGTGGGAGCCCAAATTATAACTCGGTTCAATATGAGGAATATTTTTTAAAAATCATTTTTTTTAGATCCACTTGTCAGAATCTTTGGATATTTGGTATAAGCTTTTCTTAGGAGGAGTAGATGCAACTTGTTGAAATCGCGGGCTGATATTTAGGTCACCATGTACAGGTGGGCGCCCTCAGGCCCCCTGGGGTCTCTTGTTTTAGGAAAAAATGCATATTGAGAGCTTGGGGGTGGGGGGGGGGGGGGGGTTACATCCAGGGCTATAATTTACCTCATCACTAGGTAAAAGAATATTTGACATCATTTGTTGAGATAAAATGGCACTTTCTAGTGATATCGGTGGATTATATAGCCTCAGCCAGGGCTTATAAGAATCTGAGAATCGATTCCCGAAGAGATCCATGCAACAAAACCAGTGAGAAACCATGTAGCTTCTCGTAACATTGCTGCTAGGATTCACATGAAAAGAACTGAGTCAGTTTAACCCTTTACGTAACACAAAGGCAGCAAATTAACCAATACAACACTAACATGACCTGAAATATTGTGACACTGGCAATAAAATTTGTACAAATATGGCTGTCATTGGAACCGGCTCTCATCAGCCGGTTCTAGTAACATCCATAATTATTACGCTTGATGAATATTGTTTATTTTTAGCTCACCTGACTGTAAGTCAGGGGGCGCTTAAATGATGACTTTCTGTCTGTCGACCATCAGTCCATCCTGTCCGGCGTGAACTTTACATTACCAACCTCTCCTCATAAACAACTGAGCCGAATTGAACCAAATTTGATATTCATGTTCCTTATCATATATGAATTCCAGTTTGTTCAAATAACATTGCCACACCCACAGGAGGCCCGAAGCATTTCTCTGATAGCATGCATAAATTGTTTTGCAGAATTGAAAAAAAATCTTCTCCAGAACCATGTATAAGAATCTTTTGATACTTGGTATACAGCATCTCTAGGGGTGGGGGGGGGGGGGGATAGGTTCAGGTTTGTTCAAATCAAGTCCCCGAGTTGATATTTGGGCTGCCTATGGGCACCCAAATATCAACAGTGCAACATGAGGAAATTTCTTTGAAAACCTCCTTCAGATCCACCAGTCAGAATGCTTTCATATTTGGAATGCAACATTTCTAGTGGGGTGGGGGGGGGAGGGGCAGGGGGCTGGTAGATTGAAGTTTGTTTGAATCGGGTCTCTGGGCTGATATTTGGTCTATCTATTGAAGTCCAAAGTTTAACTTAGTGCAGTATGAGGAAATTTCTCGTATTTTTTCAGATCCACCAGTCAGAATCCTTTCGTATTTGGCTTACAGCATCTCTAAGGGGGTCAGATTCATGTTTGTTCAAGCCAAATCTATGGGTTAATATATGGGCTCATTATGGGAGTGCAAATTAACTCAAAGAAACATGTGAAAATTTCTTTAAAAATCTTTTTCTTCAGACCCACTAGTTTAATGCTTTAATATTTGGTGTACAACATCTTTGGGGAGGTCAGATGTAAATTTGTTCCAGTTTGGTTCCTGCCAGTCAGAACCCTTTCATATTTGGTATCGCAGGAGGAGGGGGGGGGGGGCAGATTTGAGTTTGTTCATTTCAGGTCTGTGGCTTAATATTTGGGCAGGGGTGGGTTAGGTTCGAGGTTGTTCATAAATGTTCAAATCCATTCCTTAGAGCTTTTCCATAAAATTTGCCTTTCAAAGTGCAGTGACACAACAACCCTTGGAAGTTTGGCAGTACTTGTCTACAGCTGTCAGAATTGGAAGCAATCAGGAAGACCTATGCTAATAATCATCTGACATGGACAATAGAATTATGAATAATTTCATAACATTATTCCTATGTAGTGTCCATGAACCTTGACTAACTGAATCTGATCCAAAATACTTCTCTGAACCACCTCGTCAGGTGAGCGATTAAGGCCCCGGGGGGGGGGGGGGTAAAAATCAGTAGTTGGTGTTGTAAAAATTAAAAAGCTGTATTGGGTAAAGGGTTAACATGTATTATCAGCATGCAACAGGGGTTCAATCATACTGACCTAATAGGATCCTGGCCCATAGCAGGTCTGATTTCTCGGAACGATTTCCGCAAGAATCCAAATGGATTCTCCCAAATTTAGAGGAACTATAAGCCCTGCACAACCCCAATTTTGAAACAAAATTGACATATTGTTTCATGGTGGTGGGGCCCTATTTATCTTGCTGTATGATTAATTAAAACAAATTTTGTGAAAAGGTTTTGTGTGCTGATGCGGATTTTAGTTTTATTTTGGGATTTGGGTAGTTTCAAAGAAAGCTGTGAATTCTTATCCCTCCCAACTTATTGGGTAACAGAGTAGAAATTCTGTCGGAGGCAATAACAGTTCTTAAGCTTATTTGACGCAGATTGGACAGTTCTCTTCAAAAGAACAAATTTCCCATGCTTTGGACTAGGCAGAAGCCAAAAGTTGAATTCTATTGCAGAAATGAGTCTTTCATCACATAAAAGAGGTAAATGTATCTTTGGTAGGGTTGGGTTTGCTCATAGGTATAACTGTTGTAAATATTTTAATTAGATTTACCTTCCTCGAAAAGTTGCGCTCGGAAATTATGTAATTCCCAAAATTAAGCAGTCTTGGGGAAATATATTGTTTCAATAAACATTTGAAGAAGTCTACTGACATTTTGCATTACTGTTGAATGTTCCAGATGAATAAAGAGGATGATTTGAGGACTTTTAGAACCTAAAAAATTGTTTGACTATTGGTGTGTTTTGTTTGGGAATTCCTTGAGAAATATGAACATGTGACCAGCACTTCCCTTTCTGTTAGTTTTTCTTTTATTTGTTGCATGACCCCTGTTTAAAAATCATTAAAAGGTTGTCTGAAGGGCTATACTTGACAAAAAATATTTGAATGCTAAATTTAAAATGATACGACCATATTTTTTTTCGCCTGAACGTTATAATGGTCGCCTATGGGAAAATATTTAGTACTGTGAAACGTATTCATGTTTGGCTGAAATTAAACAATTGCAGTAATTCGACTGAATAAACCAAAATGTTTTTGGAGTAATGGTTGCGGAATGAAATATTTCAATATGTTGGATACTTTGGGGGTTCCTTCTTACGCCTTGCGTATTGTCATATTATTCATACATTGGGCACAATGTACCTTATTAAACTTTTGACTGCGCAGCGAAAAATGTGAGTCAATCCTCAAGTCAGGATAATAAATATAGTTCTTCGACATACAGTATTCATTAGGGCCCCGCTGTGAGGCGGACGCCCTATAGTGATCGCTCTGTCCGTGCCTTCATGCGTCCGTGCGTGCGTCCGTGCGTCCGGGCTGTAATCTTTCTCTCTTAATAGATAAGGTTTTGATATTTGACATGTGGGTATATTATCTCAAGACGATGTGTCGCGTACCAAGGTTGCCATGCTTTGACCTTGAACTTTGACCTCAAGGTCAAATTATTCCGTTTTCGGGGTTCTTTTCTGACAAGTTCGTGTCTGGGCTGTAACTTGTTTCCCTTAATAGATTGGGTTTTGTTATTTGGTATGTGGGTAGATTATCTCAGGTCGATGTGTTGCGTGCCAAGGTTGCCATGCTTTGACCTTAAACTTTGACCTCAAGGTCAAATTATTCCGAATAAACAAGTTCGTGTCCGGGCTGTAACTTTTTTCCCTTAATAGATAGGGTTTTGATATTTGGTATGTGGGTAGATTATCTCAAAACGATGTGTCGCGTACCAAGGGTGCCATGCTTTGACCTTGAACTTTGACCTCAAGGTCAAATTATTCAGAATTCGGGGGTTCTTTTCTGACAATTTCGTGTCCGGGTTGTAACTTTTTTCCCTTAATAGAGAGGGTTTTGATATTTGGTATGTGGGTAGATTATCTCAGGACGATGCGTCGCGTACCACGGTTGCCATGCTTTGACCTTGAACTTTGACCTCAAGGTCAAATTATTTCGAATTAACAAGTTCGTGTCTGGGCTGTAACTTTTTTCCCTTAATAGATAGGGTTTTGATATTAGGTATGTGCGTAGGTTATCTCAAGACGATGTGTCGCGTACCAAGGGTGCCATGCTTTGACCTTGAACTTTGACCTCAAGGTCAAATTATTCAGAATTCGGGGGTTCTTTTCTGACAATTTCGTGTCCGGGTTGTAACTTTTTTCCCTTAATAGAGAGGGTTTTGATATTTGGTATGTGGGTAGATTATCTCAGGACGATGTGTCGCGTACCACGGTTGCCATGCTTTCACCTTGAACTTTGACCTCAAGGTCAAATTATTCCGAATTCGGGGTTCTTTTCTGACAAGTTCGTGTCCGGGCTGTAACTTTTTCCCTTAATAGATAGGGTTTTGATATTTGGTATGTGGATAGATTATCTCAAGACGACGTGTCGCGTACCAAGGTTGCCATGCTTTGACCTCGAAGTTTGACCTCAAGGTCAAATTATTCAGATTTTTTTTTCTGACAAGTTCGTGTCCGGGCTGTAACTTTTTCCCTTAATAGATAGTGTTTTGATATTTGGTATGTGGGTAGATTATCTCAAGACGACGTGTCGCGTACCAAGGCTGCCATGCTTTGACCTTGAAGTTTGACCTCAAGGTCAAATTATTCAGAATTTGGGGTTTTTTTCTGACAAGTTCGTGTCCGGGAAGGGATTTTAATCAGATTTTACCTATTGCTTGAAATATTTTAGTATTATGGTTCACATCAGTTTATATCTAACATCGGTTAGTTGCTGCGGGGGCCTGCAGAGATGGATTCCATCTCCGTGATATCTAGTTTTATATATTTCGGTGTTATTTGTTTGTATTAATCATTTGTTATCTGAGATTTAAGTTATGTACATAAATATCTGTATATACTGACTATTTTAATTTAGGTCATGATCGTAATGGCAAAACGTACCCGATGAAGATCAAGTACAAGTTAAAAAACAATTCTATTGTCTTAATTACATATCGGGTCAAATTTTATAGACGTTTCTCAGTCAAAAATACTGATAATTTCTTTATTGATTAGTTTTTAGCTGGCTATTATTTAACCCTCATCCCATCATGGTGGCATCCCCAAGAGAACCATAAGAAGTGAAGCAGTGCTTGTTTGGTTTGGATAAGAAATCAGCAATCCTTACTGAGAAGTGGATTTAATACCTAGTCGTTCATTTACTTCTAAAGAACTTTTGTTTGCACGCTTTATCTAAATCAGGTCAAAGCGGTTATTGCAGTTTCACTCGATGTTCACAGATCCAAACCAGTAATACAACATTCATCCTGACAAACTTTTGTGTTAAGGCGTGAGGTATAATGGTTTCATTCATGTTTTGTCTTGTGATAAAAGATTCCTATACCTGTAGTTCAAATTGATTAAAAAAACCCATGTACGCTTGATAACTTCTTTTTTGCTGATAATTTGTAGAAATAGAGCAATTTCAATTTATTTCCTGAAAGTGGAATAAATGCAGACTTTCAGTATTCAAATTACTGAGCCTTTTTTTCAGAATAAATCCCAGATATTTGATATTCATTTGTTGGTGTTTATGGTTCCTTTATGCAGCCATGAAAGGTTCATGTTTTGTCTTGTTACAATCCATAGGCTAGTCCCATTTGGCACTCTTCCAAAGTTTGTAATAAACCAAACCCCTAGAGATATAATACTTTCAGCCTCCCAACTACCGGCCACAGAGTTCAGAGTTAAGCCCAATTATTTAATATTTATTTGGTAGTGCTTAAGGTCACTTCTTATTATCACCTCATGTCGGACAGTTTTACGGGTGCATATAGCCGGAGTATCAGGGGAGAACTACCGAGCCACGGCGACAAACTGCCAGTCTCCCCAACGTACAAACTCCACACAAACAGGGTGAGCATTGGTTGAAGAAAACTGTACAATCGACGTGCATAACAACTTAGTACACAGCGGCATCGTGGGTAGTAGGAGATGTGGAGATCGGGCCTGTTTGTGGGGATCTCATGGGGGATCGCATGCGATGTCATAGTCACGTGACCTAGTGGCGCCATGTTTGGCTGTCATGGCCATTTTGTGACGTTATCCCCATAGTGATACGTGGTGTTAGTGTGCATGCGCAGCGCGTGTTGTTAGGGTGATACGTGTTTCCGTCGGCTATTTTGTATGCTGGAGGCCGCCATCTTGGTTTCTATGGTGGCACGGGGTTGCTATGTGGCCCAAAGGCTTATAATAGGGCAGGGGTATGTTCGGAGGGTATGTTCCTTTGTACAGGAGTAATTTCACGATTCGTAGAATTACCCAAATAAACCCGACAAGTTTTACTGTTTCGAATTCTTTCAGAATTCTCCGCTTCTATCTATATATGTAACAGTTTTCGTCTACGTAGGCATGTTTTTTTTTTGTTTGTTTTTTTTTTAGATTTGTTTTATTCAGACACAGTTGTGAATAAACATGTATATAATGCAATTAGACATTGTCAGACATGGGTTTCTACATAAAGTTATACACGTGTAACTTCGTACAATCGAGGTTCTGTAGCTAATAAACATCGAATATGAATATTACAATGTAGGGCTTAAATTCTATCAAGATATTTGATGAAAGAGTGTTGCAGAAGCAGGTTTGAAAGCTCAAGGAGGAATGGTAAAGCACAAACCGCCGCGCCTCCCAGAAGTTTAAAGCGCTTGAGCTAGTCACACTCGAACTGAAACCGAGCTGGGCCAAACTTTCAACTATTATAAGATAGTTGACTGTCCGGCCCACCTCGCCTTCAGCTCCAATGCCTTTTTAGATGAGTATACACCAATGTACATTAATTCAACATTTTTATACACTTTCAATTGTTCAATGAAGCTTGTGAAAGCTGGAGAGCACCCTCTCACCTTGCAGGAATAAACGATTTTTTTTATAGATAAGAATACATATATCTATTATTGATTCCGTTTTCTCGATGTTGTTGTAACCCAAAATTACATCTTGCTTTTCGAGCGGTAGTATGATTGCACATCCCTCTTCTAATTTTTCCTTCAAGTTTATTAACATACTTTTCGAATAGGAACATTCAAAAAGAGGTGCAAGATTGTCTCTTTAGAATTATTACAGAAGGTACACAATTCTGTTGCAGATAAATTATATTGATAAAGTTTAGAGTTGGCATAGAGAATCCTGTGTAGTATTTTGTATTGCAGACTCTGTAAATAAGAATCATCAGTGACTGTGAATGAATTTTTATATATCTGCTCTCAGTGATCAGACTCTAAGCTGGTATTCAAAATTTCATTCCATTTTCTTTGTATTTGCTGAGATGTAGCAAACTGTTGCAAGAATATTGGGTAAAAGGCCTGACAGACCTTTTGGGAGTGCTTAAGTTTTTCAATATTTTCATTTTTTTATGTCGTCAGTTTTTCCATACTGTCTCATTATTTCCTTCCACAATTTTGGAATAGCATGAATGGCTCCTTGGTAGGCAGTGAATGGTAATTTGAGATTGTATTTTTCGCAAAAATCAGTAAAAGGAAAGATTTTTCTATCCTCTGTTAAGAGATCATTGATAAAAAATACATCAGCCCTGAGCCACCGTTTATCAAAAAATGTCTATTATTAATTTTTATTATAGTAAATTGGTTCCGAAAATATCTCTTCTGGAGTCAACGTGTTATTTTCGTCCAGAAGTGACCAAGCAGTTAGAACATTTTTCAGAATGGGTTTAGAAGTTCTCCTATTTTGTGTAGTCCTCCTTTATGAAGGTGCCATATTTTATTGCTTCCGAGATCTTCGATGTCGTTTAAAACAAGAGGCTTCCAAGGAGCAAAGATATTTGGGTCTAACAGTTTTTTTATCCAAGATACTTTTAGTGAGTAACTGTAAGCTTTTAGATGGGGAATTTAATTCCTCCATTTTTTATAGTATTTTATTATTGTAGATCTTTGTATCTTATCATTTTTCCCTGACCATAGGAAACTAAAGAATTAAGTTTGTATTTTGCAAAGAACATCTTCAGGGGGATCGGGTAAAACCGACAGGCAGTGTATCAAAATCGGTAAAACAGGCGTTTTGACTACAGCAGTTCGAGTGTGACTAGCTCAAGCGCTTTAAACTTCTGGGAGGCACGGCGGTTTGTGCTTTACCATTCCTCCTTGAGCTTTCAAACCTGCTTCTGCAACACTCTTTCATCCAATCTCTTGATAGAATTTAAGCCCTACATTGTAATACTCATATTCGATGTTTATTAGCTACAGAACCTCGATTGCACGAAGTTACACGTGTATAACTTTATGTAGAAACCCATGTCTAACAATGTCTAATTGCATTATATACATGTTTATTCACAACTGTGTCTGAATAAAACAAATCTAAAAAAAAACAAACAAAAAAAACATGCCTACGTAGAAGAAAAATGTTACATATATAGATAGAAGCGGAGAATTCTGAAAGAATTCGAAACAGTAAAACTTGTCGGGTTTATTTGGGTAATTCTACGAATCGTGAAATTACTCCTGTACAAAGGAACATACCCTCCGAACATACCCCTGCCCTATTATAAGCCTTTGGGCCACATAGCAACCTCGTGCCACCATAGAAACCAAGATGGCGGCCTCCAGCAAACAAAATAGCCGACGGAAACACGTATCACCCTAAGAACACGCGCTGCGCATGCACACTAACACCACGTATCACTATGGAGATAACGTCACAAAATGGCCATGACAGCCAAACATGGCGCCACTAGGTCACGTGACTATGACATCGCATGCGATCCCCCATGAGATCCCCACAAACAGGCCCGATCTCCACATCTCCTACTACCCACGATGGCGCTGTGAACTAAGTTGTTATGCACGTCGATTGTACAGTTTTCTTCAACCAATGCTCACCCTGTTTGTGTGGAGTTTGTACGTTGGGGAGACTGGCAGTTTGTCGCCGTGGCTCGGTAGTTCTCCCCGGATACTCCGGCTATATGCACCCGTAAAACTGTCCGACATGAGGTGATAATAAGAAGTGACTTTAAGCACTACCAAATAAATATTAAATAATTGGGCTTAACTCTGAACTCTATGGCCGGTAGTTGGGAGGCTGAAAGTATTATATCTCTAGGGGTTTGGTTTATTACAAACTTTGGAAGAGTGCCAAATGGGACTAGCCTATGGATTGTAACAAGACAAAACATGAACCTTTCATGGCTGCAGAAAGGAACCATAAACACCAACAAATGAATATCAAATATCTGGGATTTATTCTGAAAAAAGGCTCAGTTATTTGAATACTGAAAGTCTGCATTTATTCCACTTTCAGGAAATAAATTGAAATTGTTCTATTTCTACAAATTATCAGCAAAAAAAGAAGTTATCAAGCGTACATGGGTTGTTTTAATTAATTTGAACTCCAGGTATAGGAATCTTTTATCACAAGACAAAACATGAATGAAACCATTATACCTCACGCCTTAACACAAAAGTTTGTCAGGATGAATGTTGTATTACTGGTTTGGATCTGTGAACATCGAGTGAAACTGCAATAACCGCTTTGACCTGATTTAGATAAAGCGTGCAAACAAAAGGTCTTTAGAAGTAAATGAACGACAAGGTATTAAATCCACTTCTCAGTAAGGATTGCTGATTTCTTATCCAAACCAAACAAGCACTGCTTCACTTCTTATGGTTCTATTGGGGATGCCATCATGATGGTATGAGGGTTAAATAATAGCCAGCTAAAAATTAATCAATAAAGAAATTATCAGTTTTTTTGACTGAGAAACGTCTATAAAATTTGACCCGATATGTAATTAAGACAATAGAATTGTTTTTTAACTTGTACTTGATCTTCATCGGGTACGTTTTGCCATTACGATCATGACCTAAATTAAAATAGTCAGTATATACAGATATTTATGTACATAACTTAAATCTCAGATAACAAATGATTAATACAAACAAATAACACCGAAATATATCAAACTAGATATCACGGAGATGGAATCCATCTCTGCGGGCCCCCGCAGCAACTAACCGATGTTAGGTATAAACTGATGTGAACCATAATACTAAAATATTTCAAGCAATAGGTAAAATCTGATTAAAATCCCTTCCCGGACACGAACTTGTCAGAAAAAAACCCAAATTCTGAATAATTTGACCTTGAGGTCAAACTTCAAGGTCAAAGCATGGCAGCCTTGGTACGCGACACGTCGTCTTGAGATAATCTACCCACATACCAAATATCAAAACCCTATCTATTAAGGGAAAAAGTTACAGCCCGGACACGAACTTGTCAGAAAAAAAATCTGAATAATTTGACCTTGAGGTCAAACTTCAAGGTCAAAGCATGGCATCCTTGGTACGCGACACGTCGTCTTGAGATAATCTATCCACATACCAAATATCAAAACCCTATCTATTAAGGGAAAAAAGTTACAGCCCGGACACGAACTTGTCAGAAAAGAACCCCGAATTCGGAAAAATTTGACCTTGAGGTCAAAGTTCAAGGTGAAATCATGGCAACCGTGGTATACGCGACACATCGTCTTGAGGTAATCTACCCACATACCAAATATCAAAACCCTATCTATTAAGGGAAAAAAGTTACAGCCCGGACACGAACTTGTCAGAAAAGAACCCCGAATTCTGAATAATTTGACCTTGAGGTCAAAGTTCAAGGTCAAAGCATGATGACACCCTTGGTACGCGACACACCGTCTTGAGATAACCTACGCACATACCTAATATCAAAACCCTATCTATTAAGGGAAAAAAGTTACAGCCCGGACACGAACTTGTTAATTCGGAATAATTTGACCTTGAGGTCAAAGTTCAAGGTCAAAGCATGGCAACCGTGGTACGCGACACGTCGTCTTGAGATAATCTACACACATACTAAATATCAAAACCCTCTCTATTAAGGGAAAAAAGTTACAACCGGGACACGAAATTGTCAGAAAAGAACCCCCGAATTCTGAATAATTTGACCTTGAGGTCAAAGTTTAAGGTCAAAGCATGGCACCCTTGGTACGCGACACATCGTTTTGAGATAATCTACCAACATACCAAATATCAAAACCCTATCTATTAAGGGAAAAAATTTACAGCCCGGACACGAACTTGTTAATTCGGAATAATTTGAGGTCAAAGTTCAAGGTCAAAGCATGGCAACCTTGGCACGCAACACATCGACCTGAGATAATCTACCCACATACCAAATAACAAAACCCTATCTAATAAGGGAAAAAAATTAGAGCCCAGACATGAACTTGTCAGAAAAGAACCCCGAAAACGGAGTAATTTGACCTTGAGGTCAAAGTTCAAGGTCAAAGCATGGCAACCTTGGTACGCGACACATCGTCTTGAGATAATATACCCACATGTCAAATATCAAAACCTTATCTATTAAGAGAGAAAGAGTACAGCCCGGACGCACGGACGCACGCACGGACGCATGAAGGCACGGACAGAGCGATCACTATAGGGCGTCCGCCTCACAGCGAAGCCCTAATGAATACTGTATGTCGAAGAACTATATTTATTATCCTGACTTGAGAATTGACTCACATTTTTCGCTGCGCAGTCAGAAGTTTAATAAGGCACATTGTGCCCAATATATGAATATAATAAACAAAGGAATCAGCTACAATGTCCCTTTATCAGCCTCACAAAACATGCGTAATCAGACTACTGCTGAAACCTCACCATCACGAGTTAAAGTTTACAGTTTTGAACGCGACTTAAGGTCTTAGTACAATGCCGTGAAACACCATCTCATAATAATAACAGAAATAATAAAACACATAAAGGAAATTGTTCACTAATTATATCAATGTTTTCTACAGGTTACACACCTGTAATTATTCTCGACAGCAGATCTCTATTTACTCATTTATGTCTCAACATTAAGCACTTTCTTCTTACGTTTAAATACAAAATGCCAAGCAATTATCTGTCAATGGGATCCAGCAGAAAGGAAATCTACAATTGACTATCAGTTAGACCATGGCTAACTCAGTAAGCCTCGGTGAGGTTCAGAGTGAAGATGCGTATGATTTTATTGCAACTTACAACAACACCATTGGCAACAATAACGACGATTCGCCATGCTCCCCTTTTCTGACTGAAAACCAGAGTTGTGATTATTATTCCACAGAAGGTTTCAAAGAACTCCTGCCATTAAATGATAACAAATAGACTTTATTGAGTCTAAACTGTAGAAGCATTAATGCCAACTGGGATAAATTTCGTAATTTGCTCTGTGATATACAGGTCAATGACAATCTTTTTGATTACATTGGCCTGATGGAAACGTTCTTTGTTCATGACAATATTGCCTATGAACTCGAAGGTTATCATCCTTTAATGACTCGCCGCAGACCCGTTGATGAAGACGGTAGCGGTGGGGTAGGTTTAACGTCAACTTCCAAATTAGGGAAGACTTGTCACTTTTTGTGCATCATGTCTTTGAATCTTTGTTCATTGAAACATCGTCAAAAATATAATTGGGGTGATCTATCGGCCCAGCACAGCACCCAAAGCAGACCTTGACCTCCTTTTATCCACACTATTAAAACTCACGGAAAAACTGAACCAGGAAAATAAGAGCGTGTACATCATGGGAGACTTCAACATAAATCTTCTAAAATTTGGAAGCCACAATAAAACAAACCAATACGTAGACCTTATGTTTAGTGCTGGTTTCATACCAATTATTACCAGGCAAACAAGACTTACAGACACATCTGCGACATTAATAGATCATAAATTTCGTAATAACGTCAACGATTATTCGGCTGGTATTTTAATCACGGATGTGAGTGATCATTTCGCTACATTTTACATAGAAAACGCACCTAAGCACAAACAACAAAAAGAAACGAGCTTTAAACGATCCTTTAAAGGAAAATGTTGGTTATTTTAAGACTCTC
The DNA here is from genome assembly GCA_031216915.1 of Pictodentalium vernedei. Lineage (NCBI taxonomy): Eukaryota > Metazoa > Mollusca > Scaphopoda > Dentaliida > Dentaliidae > Pictodentalium > Pictodentalium vernedei. Next base: position 506,498,612 of record CM062297.1, on the reverse strand, counting down.
TTATATGATTGTGACTTTGGTGATGTATTCGGCTGTACCTGTCCAAACAATGATAATGATGCGTTTTTTCCTCATTTCGATAGCTGTTGTAACCGAACCGAGCATTCCCCTTGAAAATGACGGTGACTTCCAAGAGATACGTCAAGAGATAGCCTGGATGACCTCGGGACGAATCCAATCATCTATAACTAAACGGCGCCTCTATGTAAAAAAAAACTGAAATCCCCTATACCAACTAATATAGAACAATATAATACGTATGGCAAAGGCCACCTACTATGAGAGGATTCTTGAGTGGAACAAAAACAATCACAAAAAGTCTTGGGATATATCACGCAAGGCAATTAGTAAGTCCCAATATGGCCATGCAGCTCCCTTATTTTTCATGGATAATGATATCCGAGTTGACAATCCTAACGTCATTTCCAACAAGTTTAATCAATTTTTTATTGAAATAGGAAAAAAGCTAAATAACCCAGTACCCTCATCGTGTCAGCAACATACAGAATATCTGCAGGACATCAACAACAGTGACTATTTTTTCATTCCGTTCTCAAACAAAGAAAAAGTGATCCTTACTGTTAACTCTTTCCTACCCAAAACAAGTCAAGACTGCAATAATGTTACTTCTAAACTGTTGAAAGACATAATATATCAAGTGGCTGAACCATTATCCCATATTATTAATCTATCTTTTTCGTCGGGCATTGTTCCCAACAAACTGAAGATAGCCAAAGTTATACCTATTTATAAATCTGGTTACAAACATATTTTCAACAATTATAGACCTGTTAGCACACTACCAGCTTTTTCAAAAATCCTAGAAAAAATAATGTATACACGATTTACAAGTTACCTTAATACCCATGAAAACTTATACCCGTTTCAATTTGGGTTTAGAAAAGGGCACTCAAGTTTTCACCCAATTCTCCATCTTTTTAAATAATGTGGCTAAGATGAACGACCAAACGAGACCCTACTTTCACTGTATTTCCTAGACTTTTCGAAAGCCTTTGAAACAATTGATCATGCGATACTAGTAAATAAGCTACAACACTATGGGATTATGGGTCTAAAGTTTATCTCACCCATAGAAGCCAGTATGTACAATTTCAAGATATCGCCTCAGATTTACAACCAATCTCGACTGGCGTCCCACAAGGGTCTATTCTTGGACCAATTTTATTTCTCATCAATATAAATGACTTATCAAACTGTACCATCCTTGATGTTTTATCATTTGCGGATGATACAACAGCTTTTAGGTTCGGTAATAACTTAGATACACTTTTGTGAGTAAAAACCGACAAATTAATAATTTTTGAAACGCTTTGTTGGAATTAGCGGTCACCATTCGATATTCACACAACTTGCTTCTCCGTGGTTTTTTTTTAATTATCTGTACCAGTTCACCGCCTCAGCCACACATAAACAAGGTATCCAGACAAATGCCCCAAGACAACTGCCCTCATTCAAAAAATGGAAAATCAGATTTGATTCCCTGCCCCCCCCCCCCCCCAAAAAAAAAAAAAAATTGCCAGCTATGACAAATGCCTTTCGATCACAAATGCAGCTCAGACATCTGCCCCCCCCCCCCCACCCCCTCCCCAAGTATTAAATTAATTAAATCTATATCATTGAAGACATTTGGCCACCCCCCCCCCCCTCAGAAATACGTTTCTGAATTTTTATTTCCCACATATTTTTAAAAATTCAAGGAATACATATTTTTATTAAAATGTACGACCCATGAATTAAAAGAATGTATATGTATAAAATATAAAGAAAATATGTTGCTCAACTCAAAGCGTTAAACACATTTAAATTTTTAACTCAAAATCGTATACAATGCCCAATGGTTTGGAGAAAGTCAGACAAAGTCCTTTTCCTTTTAGGAAACTCAACACACAGTGTTTTCAACTTTGCTTTTGACACAGTCACTAACTATGATTCCTTGAATTTCCACATTTTTTTGTCATCATTTCCAGGGGTACATGATCTGTATATCCATTTGTTTGATTGGGAATAATTTCTTATCTTTAGAATTGTATAACTGAACATTGAAAAATAAAGATAAAATAAATACAACTTTGAATATTTTTAAGATTGGGGACAGTTTTCTTAGCTGCATTCCGGACTAGGGGCGGGGCGGGGCGGGGCGGGGTGGGGCGGAAGTAATGGTTGACAGTTGCTCGCAAGGATGTGACAGTAATTCATCGTACTGAACGCTCATATATCAGTTGCAACTTGGGTAAATGACAAGAGAGGTTCACGGTTCGATCTCCGCCAGGGGTAACTGCGCTTTGTCCTTGGGCAAGGCACTTAATCCCGATTGCCCACATTGGGGAGAGGGAGTGGCGCTGTGTACTAAGGCGTACTGCATGTCGATGCTGCACTTGCCTTCATCCAATGCTAAACCTGCTTGTGTGGAGTTACTACGCTGGGGAGTTCGAGAGCTGCTCGACCTCTGTCGGTGGTTATCTCCGGGTACTCCGGCTTCCTCCTCCTCCCGTAAAACTGTCCGATACTGGGTGACTCTGGCTGTCTAATGTGTCGTTAAACTGCAATAAATAAATACGGACACGGGCACGTGCTAGACATGGGAGACTGGGTGACCGGTGGTCCATGAACTCAAATTTGGGTTATTGGTCCTCACATTTCTACTTGTTTATCAAATGGGATCCTCGGGAAGTAAACAAATTCTGCTTTTCTGGTAAAATAGGACCTGGCAACCAGCTCCTGATTTGCAAGTTCTCTAAACTGCACTTGCCCCTCCCCATCCACAACCCGGAATTGTTCCTGATTGAGAGATCGAGACTACAAACATTCTGACACAACTTGTGTTTCGCACCGCTAATTTTTGTAGAGACTATGTTTTCTCGCATCATAAAACAACCACCTGCCGAAGGCCTATGCGTTTGATAATGCATTTTCTCTGAAAAAGGAAGAAATGAAACCACATCTTTGAACACCCCCCTCCCCCTCCACCCAATGTTGGTTGTTTTCAAAAGCAGAGGAAGTGAACGTCATTGTCGGAGAATCTAATAAATGACGCGAGACACACAAATTGGTTCTCTGTGGATAAAAGGTGAACGTGTCAAGTGCAAGCAAGCGGAACGCATCCACTGTCAACAATCAGTGATCGTGTAATTATCGTTTGACCTGTGTGGCAGACAGAAGATCTTCACAGCTTCTAACTAAATCAAGATAAACATCTTTGACCACTTGGAAACTGCACACAACTTCATTGAATTGTCAGTTTTCTCCCACTTTGACGTCTGGAGTTGAAGATTTCATGTATTCGGACAGCTTTCTCCATAGATGTTGATGTCAACAATTGAACAATGGCCGACAGTTGCTGGTTCTCCAGCCCAGAGCAGGTATCCCCGTCAATTGTTTTCAAAGAGTAACAGATCGAGGATTTTTGTTTTACTGCCGATCATCATCTGGTGGATTAGTAACATCGCTTCCCCTGAGTTCCAACGTGTCCTATGTTCCAGTGGGCGCATAGAACACATTAGAACTCAAGGGACGGTCGGGTGCACCGCCCTCAGTATTACATTTCACCCAGTCAGTTTGAGAAAGTGTGTTTCAGAAAGGGCAGACTTCAGGCCCTGGAAGGAATTCATTTTGGTGACTTCTTGGTCATTGTTTCCTGCATATTGGCCAAGTGTCGAAGCAGCGAGACGCTGTGTTCGAGACATGAAAATGCAAGACTTTTTCAGTAAATTCAAGGGTGGGGGATTTATCGACATATTATTTTTTCTGAAGATTGGGACACTCACCCCAACCACCTACATATTTTCAGTGTTACCACCATTGTGGTGTTGAAGTATTATTCCTCTGTTTTTTCCAGTTGTCATTCATTTGCCCTCAGGTGTTATATAAGTCAGAGAAATTTGTTTGCTTTTAATTTTCCATAAATTCAAATTAAATATACACAAATTATTCAACAAAGTGAAGGCTGTCATGTGTAGATCACGAAACATATATGCAATCAACTCACAGACTTGACAGCAGGGTCCGATGGGTGCTGGAAGTCTGCTCCCTGTTCTCACGATTCTTCCCTGCTCCCAACACTCCGAGACAAACTCCTTGATGACATCCCTGTCCTATTCTTCCCCATCTCCCCGATTAGCACATTAACCCTCTCATTTATTTATTTATTTATTTATTTATTGATGTTTAAGGTCACATACTTATGCACAATGGTTAATCGTGACCGTGACAGTTTTACGGGTGGAGGAAGCCGGAGTACCCGGAGAGTACCACCGAGCAACGACGAGCAGCTGTCAGCTCTCTAACATCGTAGCTCTGAACTCTGCACCGCAGCACAGGCAGGGCTAGATTGGTTGAAGACATCCGCACCATCGACGTGCAGTACGCCACAGTACGCAGCGTCATCGTGCCCCCAAGTAGGAAATCGGGGTGAAGTATCTTGCCCAAGGACACAACGCGGTTGCCGCAGGTGGGATTCGAACCGAGGACCTCTCGGCTTGAAGCCTGCACCTCTACCAACTGAGCCACCGCGCCCCCACCCTCTCATTTGAGTCTCCCACTAACCACATGTCCTTCATTCTCCCATCCCACTTCCCTATTATACTCCCAGTGAATCTCAGTCGTTTAGACTGGTATTTTGGGCATTCTAGAAGAAAGTGTCCCAGGGTCTCCACCACGCTCAAATTAAACATCTGGCACTCCTTTTCACTGTTTTTTCCAGTTTTTCCCTCAGCTGCAGTGACCGCAACCTCAGCTTGAACACCAGTGACCCCCAAAGTGCCATCAAGGTACTCTTCAAAACCAGGCTTCTCTTTATCACACAGGCTACCCAAAGTCCTCTTTGATTTGACCCCCTCTCCAATTACGGTTACCATCCTCCATGACCCTTTCTCTGACGATTTTTTTACCCTGGTTTGCCCCAACGTCGAGGTCCGAGATCTCCAATGACTAGTTATCTGTTAGCTCCCTCACTTGGACCATCCACCCTGTCTTGATATTTGAGCTGAAAATTCTCAGAAACATTACTTTACACCATCGGCTGTCGGGGAGATTTACCAAATAATTAAGAAAACCGAGTTTCAATAAGTCTATCCTGTCCTTGATCCTCATCCATCCATGCTCACCCCTGATTGCTTATAGTGCTGCGGCATTACTCGGCCCTGTTATTCATAGGCCTGCGTCGTTCGGCAGGATTTCCAAGCTCTTTACAGCCGTTTGGGTTAGGGGAACCACTTCCGTACCATATGCTATACTTGGCAGACCCACCATTTCCCAAATGGTTTACCCCACGAAAACCTTATTGAAACTGTTTCTCCCTATAAGTTTCATTTGTTTAAGGACTCGTATCCCTTCAGAATCAATTTATTTGTGTGGTTTCGGTAGATGCCTCTCCCTGTGATGTTTATATTTACCCCCAGATACTCGTAGTCACCTGTCTCTCCTACACAAAGACGTTTGCTGCTACCTTCCGGAATACAGAACTCCCCCACTCTCCACCTTCGAGTGCGGTCCACTTTGCGGCCCACAGGTATAACTTTGCTCTTGCTTTCATCAAGTTCGAGTCTCCATTTGCTCCCATATTTCCCAGCAATTTCCTTACTTTTCGCTAGCCCCTCTTCGCTTTCTGGCTCTAGCACCATATCCTATCGCATTCCTACTTCGCAGTTTGCTGATTAAACCTCTATACGACTCCATCAAACTTACTGACCTTCTCTCCCTGATATTGTTGGTCCCCACATGGACCACCACTACCGGTTCCGATCCTGACCCTGCCACAATACCATCTACCCGGTTCCTCAGATCCTCCACCCTCGCCCTCGGAAAGCACAAGACTGTTCGATTAGAACTATCAGGACCACAAACTACATTGTCAATCCCACGTACAATGCTTCTCCCCGCTACTAATTTTCTTCTTCTCCTCCCAGTTCCTATTTCATCGGCAACTCGCATCGTTTTGCATGCCTCTGGTCCCCTCTTTCTCTTCACCGCCCTCGTTACCCCATCTGGCCTATCAACATCAGCAGCCACCTCGCTTCTCCCCAAATGTCCCCCTCGCTCTCATCCCCGGGGGTATCGGAATATAAGACACTGAACCTGTTCTCTAAACACCGCCTAGCAACCTTGGCAGCCGTACGCCTACTCTGGCCTGACTCTACGCAGCTCTGTCCTGACGCCACCTTCCGAATTTACCTACTAGATCCACATCCTCGGTTACTCCCCCCACCCCCAACATCAAGCATTGTCCTCCCCCCCCCCCATTTCCTGCCTTCCTGTTTCCTCGAGTCCACAACGACCTCCCATCCTCCTTCCACCTCTCCATCATAGGTAACCTTCATTGGTGTGACTCCTGATACACCCGCCCTCCCAACTTCCGCTTCAGCTCCGCAGTTTCCCGGTCGAATCCAACACACTTCTCTTACAACTGTGAAAAATCCCTGCAAGACTTCGTGGCACACACCCCACTACTATCCAATGGCCGACCACCACCATACCTCATGTGACTCTGCCTGCACGTCTGTGTATTCTCAGTCTCCCCCACCTGCACCTGCACACCTCGACTCGCCTCCTCTTGACCCCTTTTAATGACCATACTTACCTCCGTCTGGACACCCGTCGAGCACTTACCATTCATGTTTATTTATATAATATATGTGGAGACTAATGACCGAAATCGACAAAACACTCCAAAAAAGACCTCTAACGTAAAGAAATTCAAACTCGGGAAAACCTATTGCCTAAACTTCCTTATTGCACCCTATAATCCTACCATAATACACGTACAAACTAGAAATACAACCAGAGAAACAGTATTTACTGCATCCAGTAACCTCATGTCTGTGTGAAAAGGGTTAAGGGGCTATATAAGTAATGAAATTTTGTTTATTTTGAAATTCCCACCACTGATATTCCTTAAATTTAAATTAAATGTACACAAATTATACACCAAAATGAAGGTTGGGCGATAGAGAATACGAAAAATATATGAAATCAACTCGAAGAGCTGACAGCAGGCACCAATGGTTCCTGAAAGTCTGCTACCGCATTCGTACCAGGACGGATAACAAAATAATATTTCCTGGGAACAACTTGTGACCAAATGTGCTTCACATGTCCAAGAACAAAACTTGGGCATCAAAATCCTTCAAAACACAGCGACAGAGCTGCATGGGGGTAAATTCTCAAAGTGACTACTTTGCTTACATGTATTCTTACTTTCGATTTCCGGTCTACGTCATCGGACGGGAAAAGCATCGAAAAACAACTCCGTCTAAAATCAAATAATGAGAAAGATCGCCTTAAAGTCTATAGGAACTGGCTAATTTTCTCAAAACAGACAAAAACAAATGGTTCCAAAAACACGATACTTCAACAGTTTTCATACAAGCAATGGCAGGCAATGGTACTGTATTGATCTAAAGAATATTTGGAGTGCTGAAGTTTCAAACTAAAAAGTGATTTTATTGTTGAAAATCAACTTTTAAATTGCAAATTGCAACAGAACTGAAAATTCACAATTGGAACACATAAATTACTGAAACCAAAATTAATCTGAACCATGTATCTACAGCACTTTACTGACAAATGAACTTTGAGGTGCTTTTTGAATTATTTAAAACACATTTTTAATCTCCACTCTGAAAGAATTTTTTAGTATCAATATTAAGATGTGTTACCTTAAGAATGCATGCTCAGGATTCACTGGAGCTTTACACTTTTCGTTGGTTCTGTTTGCCATCAACTGAACAATAATTGTCCATCTAGTGTTAGAGAAAAAAATAGTGTATTTATCCTTGACCAGTCAGCTTTATCATGTATTGCCATTTCATTATTCGGTTCAACATTGCACAACTCTGTCAGTGTTAGATTTTTGGATTTTGCAATCAGTTTCAACAAACATTCATGCATATCTGTATCAAATACATCAGCCAAGGTGTTATGTACTATTTGCATATGCCATTTTCTCTTAAGGGCCTATATAAGTAATGGAATTTTGTTTATTTTGAAAATTCTCAGCTATGATATTCCTTCAATTCAAATTAAGCATACACAAAATGTGCATCCAAATGAAGGTTGGGATGTATAGAACATGAAACGCATGTGTAATCAACTCATAGAGTCGACTGTAGGCACCACTGGTTCCTGGAAGTCTGCTGCCGTATTCGCACCAGAACTGATAATTTAATAATATTTCACGAAAACAAGTTGTGGCCAAATGTGCTTTACGTATCCAAGAACAAAGCTAGTGGGTAAAATTCTTCAAAACACGGCGACAGAGCTGCATTGGGGGAAATTCCAAAGCCTTTGGTTTTGTTTACGTATGAGTATACTTTCGATTTCTGGTCGACGTCATCGGACAGAAAAAGCATATAAAACAACGCCGTCTAAAATCAAATAATGAAAAAAAATCGCCTTCATACACTATACTGTCATCAGATAGAGATTGCATAGTTTCCATATTCAATGCAAGGTATCATGATACCTGTTGAAATTCTTAGAATTACGATTTTGTTTTTCGATGGAAATTCGTTGTAACGAGTGATTTGCGCATGTCTGTCGAGCATGGAAACCTTCCTCAATAAAAAAATGCAGACAGTGTTGTCCTTTTCCAAAATGCTGTCCTATCGCTGTATTCGAATGTGTTTTGAATGCCTAGCTTTGTTTTTGGATATATGAAGCACATTTGGCCACAAGTTGTTCTGATGAAATATTATTTTACTATCAGTATTGGTGCGAATATGGTAGCAGACTTCCAGTAACCAGTGGTGCCTACGGTCGACTCTATGATTTGATTACATATGTGTTTCGTGTTCTATACATCCCAACCTTCATTTTGATGTACAATATATGTATATTTAATCTGAATTTAAGGAATATGAGAGGTGAGAATTTCAAAATAAACAAAATTCCATTACTTATATAGGCCCTTAAGTGCCACGTCTTGGTGTCATTACTGGAAAAATATTTCGGAATGGACATTAAGGGTCTATATAAGTCATGAATTGAAAAATGGCCTCTCGGAAAGAAACGTGAAAAAAATTACCAAAAGCTGCCCAAGAGGGGTTCTCATAGCAAAGTTATGACGAAATGTTCATAAATACACGTGGCCAACAAAGTTTCGGAAAAAAATGTATATTTCAGATTTTTGTCGACTTTAAAAGTTGCCTTTCTATTCGCACGTCACCTATTATCAAACTACGTAATCGGTTCATTAAGGTACCAAATTGGTAATTAGAACATACCTACTCCACGTCTTCGTATATGGGACAGCTATGAAACCGTGTATTACCATGGTACGTGGAACAGAAAATCTACAGTTTGTTGTTCACTGTGACATGTGAGCAGCCATGTTGGACGTTGTCACGTGATAATGAAACCCACGATGCAGAATACGGGTGTTTTTAAATCCTCGTAAATCTAACACAGTATCAATGCATCAACTCATCAATACCTAAACATTGTATTTGTGAAATAATATTGCTGTCGAGAGCGATGGCGATCTTTAATATCATTATCTGTTTTTTGAACATTTCTCGGCTGTTCACAGTTTTGTGCTGATAGAAAGCTTCCATCGCAAGGTCACAGTCCGAGCAAATTACTCCACCGCATAAGAGAAGCTGCATAAAATTGGCGATATCGTAACAAAGTACATAGGAAATACTGGAATTATTCTGAAATACATCATAAACGAAAAGAAATGTTCTATGAAGAAGACAAGTATCGCAAAAGTGTGATCTATTTTTTAGACACTTCGCGGTTAAGGAGTTCTTCGGTCACAACAACAAACAACGTTGACTGACTTTAGGGCTGAAAAGCTGAAATCTGTGCAATCTGATAAAAATCAAGTATAATTTTTGATACAATTCACTTCTTGGAATCACCGACGTGATTCATGGTAGGGCGTTTGAAATATTCCGACAATGGAAGCAGCAAGACATTCTTTGATTTGTCAAATACAGGTTTGTTTATTTTTCGATCTCACGTATATCGAACTTGGTTTGCAATTGGCAGGTCAAAACATTGCGATTGCAAGGAAAAACGAGCCATGTTGATGTACACCATACTGACAAAATCGCGCTAAAGCAGTCCGTACACCACGACAAAGTACTATAAATGTGAGATCAAGGTACAAGTATTTCTTTCTTGTCAGAATATCGCACATATTTTTGCATTAGAATTTAGAAAAATAGTTGTACGGAAGGCCGCTTCAGTGATACAATTTCCAACATTCACTTATCATTCAGTGAGTGACTTCACAACACTACTCTTTCAGTTAAAATAATTCTAAACATTTATTTTTCTTTTCTTTATTGCATCTCCTTCCTGTTTGTTTGGAACTGATAGGTTGGGTCGGGGCGCCACCCGACGCAACCTATTAATTCCAAAACAAACGAGAATGAGATCTGCAAAATGAGGTTCCAAGAAGGTGAATTTAGTGATGCTACCCTGCACACAGCAGGGTAGCATCACTAAATCCACCCTCTGTTAACCTCGGTCTGAATCAGGGTCTCAAAACTAAACAGAAAGGTACCCAGAGGATAAATTGGCCCACTGTAAGGGATTGCATCATCAAATTCACCCTCTGTGAACCTCATTCTGCAAATGTCAGATTGCTTATTTTCAGGCCTAGCATGCGCCTTGTGTCTTTCACCCCTCCCCCTCGCGGGTGCACGGTCATGTGTAATAAGGCGCACTGCACGTCGATGGTGCACACGTTTTCAATCAATGTTAACCCTGTTTGTGTGGCGTACATTGGGGAGCCGATAGTTGCTTGCCATTTCACAGTGGTTCTCTTCGGGTAGGCCGTCATCCTCCGCCCTTAAAATTTTTGTGATCATGATTAGCCACTGCGCAGATATATGTGACCTTATAGTTATACACCAATAAATAAATTAGAGCAATGTGGGGAGATGGCATTGCAAATCTTGACACACCACTTCAAATGCTTTTCTTTCATATTTTGGTGTACAACATCTTCAGGGGTGGAGGTGATCTTATGGTGTGCGTGTGTCAGATTGCAGTTTGTTTCAATCAGGCCCCTGGGTTAATATTTGGAATCTATTTGATGGGGGGGGGGGGGGGGGGGGCAAGTGACATACGAACCCTTGGAAGTTTGTCCACAGCTGATACAGATGGAAGCACTCAGGAAGACCTATGATAATAAGCATCTGACATGGACACTAGAGTTATGAATAATTTCATGACTTCATTCCGTTGTTGTGTTGATGAACCATGACTAACTGGATATGACACAAATAGTTGTTTGAACAACTCTGTCAAGCGAGCAATTAAGACCCTTGGGGCCACTTGTTTTTAGCTCAAGTCTGACATAGTCAAATTTGAGGTTTTGTCATGGCCTGTCTGTGCATCCGTCCATCTGTCAACAATTCAATACGACTCAGGCAAGAGACCATATTTATGAACCGATCTTTGCGAAACTTCTTGGGTACCTTTGTCATCACCGTGGGATGAGAACAATTGCGGTATGGAATTCAAGATGGCCGCCGGCAGCCATTTTGTACTGAAATTCGTGTAATCTGTTTCTTGTATAGAACTTCTGAATGAAAGTTCTGATTTGATTAAATTTTGTATGATGTGTATATTCAAATGTGTTATAGCCGAGTTCCTGTGTTAATATTTGGTGTTGTTTGGAGTGGGGGAGTAAACATCAGTACAAACCGCTTTTCTATTCCAATGAGAAAAATGGAACCTCCTCACCTCATGGGAAACCTATGAGTTAAAGATAAAAAATTCAAATACCTATATTTTAAGGACTGGACAAATATTTATTAATTAGTGTGGATCAACCTTAGAAGGGTTTGAATTAAACAGGCCAAAACAATTGCTAACATTTGGCTTATGGTGCACCATACAAGGGTCCCATGGAGATTTCATTTCTTGTTTATCATCTAACTATCACCCACCTTTACAATACGTTACATGTAAGTTTGTTATCAGGTCATTACCTAGATGTGTGATGTCATTGCTGTGTCACATACTATACATGTACATGTTCTACACAAGTTGAGAGCTACAGTGTCATTGACACTTTCATTATGTTTTTTTTCGCTCCAGTATGTCTTTGGCTTGATTTTGTGTGATTTTATGTGTGGAAAAAAGAAATGCCTATGCGTGCAGAAAGATACCTACAGTACGTGGAGAGTGTATTATCACTAAATCATCAGCAAAGTGGTGATTCCACCGAAGAGAAAAATTGCAAATTTTTTGCAAAGTATAACAAACACGAGTAAAGTTCCAGCCAGTGGACCTCCGGGTTAAACCCGGAGGTCCATTGGCTGAAACATGGCTAATGCTTGTGTTTTCTGTCCATATGTTCAGAATTTGAAAATGATACTTTGGGTGATAACTCCACTCCACATGTGATTTAGTTACAATCCACTCTCCACATTCTGTTTGCTCCCCTCCCTCAGTTTGTGTATAGGGGGATTAGCTGCACTTGGCTTTGCGATGCAGGCCTCCTGTTGGCCGTGTGTTCTTGAATTTGCTTCACAATTCCTAAAATGCAAAGGATTTTCTTTTTCAGTGATATGGTGCAAATATAACTCCTTAGTCTCAGCACAAGATTGCAGTTTTATGTACCTTTTGGCTTTTAATCACCTACTGTAGTATGCTAGCCTGCTCATGTAACATAACTACAAGGTGAGTGCTGCATCACACTTTATTTATAGATTGTTTACCGTACATTAGCATATAAGCCACTCAACCAGGCAACCTTAGTACAGCATGACCTGGGGGTTCAGGCTAGATGACTGCAATATGGTTAATCACAAAGTGCCAGTTCACAGAGAGAGAGAGAGAGAGAGTGTGTGTGTGTTTGAGGTTAAAAATTCGCACTGGCGTGTGTGTGTGCGTGCGTGCGTGCGTGCGTGCGTGCGTGCGTGCGTGCGTGCGTGCGTGCGTGCGTGCGTGCGTGCGTGCGTGCGTGCGTGCGTGCGTGCGTGCGTGCGTGCGTGCGTGCGTGCGAGCGTGCGTGCGTGCATGCGAGAGTGCGTGAGTGAGTGAGAGAGAGAGAGAGAGCGAGCGCAGAGGTTCTGAAATGTTCACAGAAACCCTTCTAATAAATATACTTGGGTATGTTTTTAATTATATATCTTGTTTTGTAAGGCCTAAAAATGTTAAAAATCTGTTTCCCCTGCACTCCCGCATGGTCGTTTTGGCTGCTGCATTGTCTCTGTTTATAATCAATGCAAATTTGAACAAGTAAAAATATTATACCCAAGTTAATAAAATTGATAATTTTGTTCCTGACGTGCAAGAAGGCTTTGCACTGCTTTAGCACTGCAGAGCCTTCTTGCACTCTAGGGATGAAATACTCCACCACCCATGCTAATCTGTTGATTTTGGCATAAAACAAACCACGAATATGAAGTTTTGATCACAAAGATTTCATTATAAAAAAAAAACAAAAACACCCGCCTGCAATTGTACAAAATGGCCTGAGAAACAGAAGATTTACTTTGTGGGGGGCCTTATTTGGATTTTTTTATCTCGTCACAATGAGGACCAAAGAACAACCCAGGAGTGGAGTTTCCCAGCATTGAATACATTTATTTCTGTGAAATGGCATCCTTGCTGATTGAAAGTTTGAGCAAGTGAAATCAGAGTTCCATAAATTCAAAAGACATGTTCTTAGTGGAAATTCCACTTCATGGGTGTTTCTTTTCAACCTTGCTGTCCTTCTGAACGATATTAAGTCTCACGTTACCATTGTAAAATTTCTTAACCCATTTTTTAGTACCGGTTAGTTTGGCAAGTTTGAGTTGAATGAGTTAATTTTTTCGATAGGGTTAAAGTTTTTTCCAATTTGCAATGAAAAAGAAGGAGGACACATTTAATTTTAAGAAATGTCTTAGGTGTTCAGTTTAATTTATCTGCATCATTACTTGCTTGGAATTTTTTTTTCAGTAAGCTATAATGTGACCAATGCAAGCTTCCATACCTGAACTTTTTATTCTTAACTTTTTGAACTCTGTTGACCCCTGCAAAAAGACAAACAACAGCAAAGATGGCTTTCTCTTTGGAGGGAATGCAAAGGGTTGCAATTAATTCTTTCAGTATCCCTACTAATGCATTTGGAACTGTTTTAACCCCCAAGCTTTGTTCTTTGATGTTTTGAGCAGGTTTGGCCACAAATGTTTTTAATGAGAAATTGTTTTGTTTTCAGTTCCAGTGCTAATGCCGTAGCAGACTTTCAGGAACCATTCATGCCTCACATATATTAGGTGAGTACGTAGCATGTATTTATTCAGGTTCTATACCTCACAATCTTCATTTTGATGTATAATATGTGTATATTTATTTGGAATTTATGGAATTTCAGACTTGGTATTGTCACAGTAAATTTTGTTTGCTGTTTTTTATTTCATTACTTATATAGGCCCTTAAAAACATGATTTAATTAATTTTAAAATCACCTCAGTTATCATTTCTCGGTAAAGTGTTATAGATACATGTATATGTTTTGGATTAATTTTGGTTTCATTAATTTAAGAGTGTAGTGTGTGAATTTTCTGTTCTGTTAGTGCGATCTACATTTTAAAAATTGATTTTCAACAATAAAATTACTTTTTAGTTTAAAACTTCAGCAAACAAATTATTCTTTAGATCTAAGCAGTATCATTGCTTGTCACCGTTTGTACGAAAATCGTTTCATTTACTTGTTTTAGAACTCTTTTGTTTTTGACCATTTGAGGAAATTCACCGGTTCATATAGACCTCAATACAGCATACTATCATTATATATAGACTGCAAAGTTGTCATATTCGATGCAAGCTATCATGACACCGGGTGAAATTTCTTAGAATTACAATTTTGTTTTTTATGGAAATTCGTGGTATCGCGTGATTTGCGCATGTCCGTTGAACATGGAATCCATCTTCAATAAAAAATGCAGACAGTGTTGTCCTTTTCCCAAATGCAGTCCTATCGCTGCATTCGAAAGTGTTTTGAATGCCTAGCATTGTTCTTGGATATGTGAAGCACATTTGGCCACAAGTTGTTCTCATGAAATATTATTTTATTGTCAGTTCTGGTACGAACCAGTGGTGCCTGTTGTCAACTCTATGAGTTGATTACATGTGTGTTTCGTGTTCTATACATCTCAACCTTCATTTTAATATATAATTTGTGTATATTTAATTTGAATTTAAAGAAAAGGAGAGGTGGAAACTTCAAAATAAACAAAATTCCATTACTGAAAAAGCCCCTTAAAGTATCAGAAAAAAACTGTATAGAAAGAGAATTTCCGGAAGCTTTATTTTCGGAAGTAAAATACTTTGTAAGCAAATCAGAAATGAATTTTCATTAACAGTATTAACAGATATTCATACCGGAATGAGAGCAATTTTTATAAGAAACCAGAAAAAGTCATATATGCGCACTATGTAAAGGATTCGGTCATGGAATCAGAAATTGACATTTCTGGCTTGGCCACTTATTTGAATGATGTGATACATGCATAAACTTCAGAACTGCATTAGTTGTTATAAAATGCAATTGCCAAAGGTTCTGAAAAATATGCATTCTCTTGACCAAACCTTTTGATTGCTGTGCACATATATGCCTTTTCTGGTTTCTTAGAAAAAATGTTCTGATTCCTTTATGAATATCTGTAAATACTGTTTACGAAAATCTCTTCCTGGTTTGTTTAAAAATATGTTACTCGCGAAAACAACCCTCCATAAATTCTCTTTCTATGTAGTTTTTTCCCGTTAGATTTTTTAACCCTTTTCTTAAAGCTTGAATTTACTGGATGCAGTAAATTCTATTTCTCCAGTATTAACATTAGTTTTTATTTCAATGATTTTTGTCTGATGGATTCCATACTATTCTACTGAAATTTGGCAATATATAGAGCTTCATTGGAAGTTCCCCACCTGGATCATGGCATTTCTGAAGTGTTTCGTTTTCGGCCAAAACTGTGCAAAATGTTTTCAAAATGTTACGCTTTGCCACAATTCTCAAACAAGATCCTGGACGGTTTGGCAGGAGCTTTCGTAATATTTGTAGCATGACTCACTACATCTGACTGCATAATCTGTATTACCTACTTTGATCCCTTTTGACCTCAAAACTCCGAGCAAAGTGCAATTTTGGCAAAACTGGCCAATTTTCACATGCGATTTCTCAGCACTGCGGCCACATTTTTGTAGAAACGTTTCCCAAGAGAAGCTTGGGCATTCAGCCAAGAATAATTTGGCTGTTAAATATTTTATTCAAACGTTTAACCTTCACCTCTTTTTCGGGCCTTGAATTCGAGTATCCTAAATTCTTCATAAAATTGGCTCATTTTTAGTTCATTTCTCTTACATTTACGAATGGTATATCGAAAAATGATTTACATGTTCGTATTTGCAATTACCTATCGAGCATATTTTCTGTTGTACGTTTGGTTGTAAAGTTTAACCACATGCCCATTCTGTTTGCATAAAGATAGATACTGTCCAAAAAACTATCGCTTTCTTCAGAATTTTGTACGATTAAGTGACAAATTACTCCATTCCTAATTGATTGAGCGTGGAATGTTTTCAATGGCTGCATGCAGAAGTCATAGTATGACAACTTTTGTTTTATATGTGAGTATTAAAAGTCTAACCCTTGGCATATTTGAAACTCCCATATGGGAACTGTCTGGTTAATTGTGATTTTTGTAAAATCACCGAATATAGATAAACGTCCAGTGGTAATTTGGAAAAGAATATCTGAAAATTATGTTGACATTCAGATTCATAGTTCAAGTCAAAGAAGATTCTCTGTTATAAGGTAGCTGTGAAGTTTAACCCAATCCCAAGTTTAAGTGACAATTTACTCCATTTCTAATTGATTGAGCGTTGAATGTTTTCTATTGCTGCATGCAGCAAGCAAAGTATGACATCTCTTGTTTTATATGTTATTATTAAAAGTTTCACCCTTGGGAGATTTGAGACTTCCCTTATGGGTACTGTCGAAATAATTGTTATTTTCGTAAAATCACTGAATATTGGTAAGCGTTCAGTGGTAGTGTGGAATAGAATATCTGAAAAAGCGCTTCAATATTCATATTCACAGTTCAATTTCAAGAAAATTTTCTGTTATAAGGTTGCTGTAAAGATTAACCCAATCCCTGTTTCGGTTGCATACAGATAGGTGCCGCTGAAAGGAAAACTTTCATTTCTTTTTTTAGAATTTCGTAGGTTTAAGTCGCAATTTACCCCATTCCAAATTGATTGAGTGCTGAATGTTGTCTAGGGGCGCATGCGGCTAGCAAAGTATGACAACTTTTGCTTTACATGTTATTATTAAAAGTTTAATCCTTGGCAGATTTGAGAGTTCCCAAGTGGATACTGTTGGAATAAATGTTATTTTCGTAAATCAGTCCCTGAATATTGGTAAGCTTGCAGTGATCTTTGGGTCCAATATAAAGGTGCAAATAGTTAAAGTTGAACAGTTCATCAAACAGACAGAAATGATGCCACACCACACTCGGCCGTTGACAGGTAAATAATGAATGGAAATTTCATTGCATTGAAAATAAAATGGGAACGAACCGTTCCCACGGTTTCCACCCGAGACGTGGTGTTTTCCACGCGGTTAGAACACTCTATTCCATGCCGAAATGTCGGCCAGGCTTCGTAGAACAAGTTCTGAAAATTTCAAGTTGCTGCCTTCACCGGTCTGGACACAGTTCGTGTATGTCTGAAGTGATATTTTAATGTCTAATATGTAATTTTCATTAATCTTTTCCCGCCAGAAACCTACTCATCGCTGTTTTCTTTTCACTTTTAACTTCTGACGCTTCTCAAACATTTCAAGGTTGCGATGGGATCCCTGGATGCTGTTCTTAAAGAAGCTACTTCAATTTACAGCCATCTGTTCGTCAGTCACACTGTATTGTAACTTTTAAGTGGACCTACCCCAGAGCGGGGGCACCACGAGAGACTGCGCCCATTCCAACCCTCTTCCTTCGCTCCGGCTTGAAAAAGACCAAATTCAGAAAATGACCTCCTCTCTTCAAAAACGCTATATGTCAGCAAATTCTCGCCGGATTTCCATGAAATGTTCACTCAGCGTTCACGAATAGTTGCTACATCAGCTGCCTGGAAACTCGACACAAATTACACATTTCATCATGTCCAATTCGAAAAGAGCGTATGCGCATGCGCGTTAGGCTCCCCTCCCACGTGCTACGCGCTCGGTTTTTTGATTTTTCAGGGACAGGTCGAGTATGGCAGAGCTTCTAGAACAACGGTTGAAAATTTCGAGTCGCTACTCCAAAAACTCTCTCCATAATCTACTGTACATGGAACGGAGTGTATACTTTTTATGACCCGCCGGCAGTCAAAACCACCCTTCTAGTTTTATATGTTATTAATAAACGTTTAACCCTTGGCAGATTTGCGACTTCCCATATTGGTACATCCCCGCTGTTTTGACCCGGTCGCAGGACTCAAGGAAGATACTAAACTCTCGAGCGGGGATAGTAGAACACATTCTGGGAATTTCAAGTGGCTGCCTTGGATGGTCTGGTTACAATTGGCGTATGTCCGACTCGGGTGTCTATTAAATTTTAAAGTCAGCTTAGCCAAATGACAGCCTTTTTGCCACTGGGTTGAGTTGTCAGTTTCTATCGGGGCGATCGAAAATAAACAGTTCAAGCCCAAACTATCGGTCCTCATAAAGGTGCGAGTTGTTGAAGTTGAACAGTTAATCAAATAGACAGAATTAATGCCAAAGTCGACTGATGACACGTAACTAATGGATGGAAATGTCATTGCATTCAGAATCGATTAGTGACGAATCGTCGACTCGGTTTCCACGCGATCCACGATGTTCCGTCTGGGCCTCGGCACTCGACAAAGATACTGAAGTGTTGAGCGGGGATTATAGAACAAATTCAGGAGATTTCCTGTAGTTGCCTTCAGCGGTCTGGACACACTGGGCGCATAACCGACAGTATGGGTGTCTGTTCAATTTTAGTATATTAGCGGGGGAGGAATTCGTCACATACAGGTGAATTGTGCACTTGGTGATACCTTCTTGAAATTTGGCACACTGTTAGTGTAGGCTATGAGGTTCTCAAAAACGATCGGCTACAAGTTGACACCGACCGGTGGCGACCAGTAGCGGCACAATCCAAAATGGCCGCCAGCGGCTGAAGGGAACCTCCTTTTCGACGGTCTACCGACTATACATCCGATTGTAAGGGCGCGAAAGTGAACTCTGATCCACGCACGTGTTGGAAACAGACGTGGGAGATGATGTAGAATAAAACGAGATTCTCTATACGGACGCATCAATTTCTTGGAACTTGAAAAGAGCGTTGTTTCTCCGGGATCAGCGTCATTCAGGCAAACCTGAATGACGCTGATCCCGGAGAAACAACGCTCTTTATATTATGAAGCAGTCTCTTTGCCATACAATCTCTTGTTTGGCGTAATTCCGCAAGCAATTCTGATTTGTCTGTCGAAATTAATTCGAGAACGCGATTGTTCACAAAAATCATTCACAGAATGAGTGAGAATCCTCTTCGTGTACGGACTAGTACTGACTGGGAACGTTGTTGCTTTTGCCAGCAAGACAGTTCCAAGAAATTGATGCGTCCGTATAGAGAATCTCGTTTTCATGACGCCTATAAAGCTATTGAGGAAGACATAACGCGCTTCCTAGATAATGGCGTTGAGCTTCTATATAATTTGACCATTGATTGTTTGATGAGAGAGAGTGATGAGTGTATGTCGATGTCACTGTTGACGAATAAGGCAATATATCATAAGACATGCCGTGACAGTATTCGGACTCACATCGTACAGCGCGTGCTACACAAGCGAGAGCGAAATGAGGCAGTGGCATCCTGCTCCACGCTGAGTCCTAAAAGAACACGGACAAGTTTTGAATCTGGCTGTGACAGGAAACTGCCCCAGTGTGTTTATTGTCACAAACGCGAAGGTGACAGCAGTGAGCCTATTTGCAGATCAATGTCTGATAACAATAAACTCAAAATTATGGCAAAGGAAGCCGAGAACTGGGTTGTTTTTTCTCGGGTCAATGCAGCATTTGATTCCGCTGCTAGTGATCTTTACTATCACAAAACCTGTTATTGTAAGCTTGCCAATGAAGCACGAGCGGCTAAATCTAAAAAGTCGAAGAACGCCGAACATTCCGCGTCAGGCCTGCCCTATGACCCTCTCGTTATGGCAGAGCTCATAACATTTGTTGAACACAACGATTCCGCGATGAAGCTTGTCGATCTCAAGAATCTGTACAGTCGGAGGTTGAAGCAAGTCGGTTCTGATTGGCTTAGTGAAGAAATACATTCCACTCGATTCAAAGAACATTTGTTGCAGAAATTGGGCGATGGCTGGGACGCCTTCACACAGGGTAGAGATGTGTTTATTTCAAGTAGGTTTCGAGTTGGCTCCTTGTTGTCCGAATCTTTAACTCGTATAGTGTCTGAGGAAGAGGCAAAAAAGATAGTTGATGTGGGTCTTCTTCTGCGTAAACACATACTCATATCTCAAGCTCCTTTCACGGGATCATTTTCATCTTATTGCTTGAGCGAGCCTGTACCCAACTCACTCCTGACTCTTCTTAGAGTTCTACTTGAGGGCACATGTAGTATACAGAACTTAGGCGATGATGAGACTGTTAATGCCAAGACTCGAGTGGCTTGTACTATTTCACAGATGTTGATCAGCAATTCAGCGAAACGCTCCGAACATGCACAAAATGTTCACCAGAGACGTGACAGAGAAACTCCAATGCCTCTTTATGTGGGTTTGAAGTTGCATGCCCATGATCGTATGAAAAATCTTATCAGAGATTTTCATCAAATGGGACTCTCTGTCTCTTATGATCGCGTAATGGATGTTCGCAGGAGTTTCGCGAGAGCTGTTTCACTGCGGTTCAAGAACGAAGGTGTTGTAGTCCCAGCTAACTGCAAACGTAATGTTTTCTCGATAGGAACCACTGATAACATTGATGTATCTGGTAGATCTGATATGCATGGTACGTCCATCACACTCATTGGTCAACTGAGCAGGGACAATGTGGGTACTGATCCCCCACCACTGAGTTTAGATGTTCCAGAAGACACACAAATTGAACTCCCAGACGACTATGCATTTGTTCCTTTCGTTGAAGACTTTGGTGGGGACATCAGGCTTGAATCTCCAGATGAATGTAATGTACGGCCCAATGAATATGCAGATTTGAACGTGGGAGAGAATGACTGGTTGTCTCATGTGTCACAGATCAGCAATAAAGGGAAGGTTGATGGCAGCTGGCAGCTTGATGAAGTCCCTGTGACCTTTTCAGGCTTCTTTTCAAAACATGAAGATCAAGACAATGTCAAACCTCGTGCAGTTATTGGGGTATTCCCTGTTTTCAGTGAGCAGAAAGCGGACTCACTCAGTATGCAGAAGCATGCTATGTATGTGGTCAGGGAAGCTACTGCTTTCGTAAACCCCGGCCAGATACCTGTCATTGAAGGTGACTGTCCGTTGTATGCCAGGCAGAAAAAATGTCAATGGCTGTTCCCAGAGGAGATAGGTGAGGATCGAATGGTGTGTATGATTGGATTCCTGCATCTTGAAATGTGCACCCAAGAAGCTGGTGGTAAGCTTATGGGTGGTTCTGGTTGGGAGCGAATGTTTCACCTCGCAAAGATATTCACACCCGGTGTAGCATCATCCCTACTTGGTGGGAAACATGTCAAGAGGACGCGACAGGCATATCTTCTCACTCTAGCTTGGCTTGAGATCCTCAGAAAGAATGCTTATGAGATTTACTGTCAGCAGACTGGGCCCCATGAGTCATTTGAAATGTGGGAACAGAGGATTCTTTCACAATCTCCAACTGCGCGCTATTGGGGTGAAATCGTTCGGAACTTTCTCTTGACAAGCTGTCAATTCGTTCGGAACCAACGAATCGGTAACTGGCCTGGTACACTGTGTTCTATCGATGAGTTGTGCAGTTACTTTTTTGCCCTAGGACATACAAATTATTGTCGGTGGGTCCCCGTATTTCTGAGAGACATGTCTCAGCTACCCAGGCGGCATCCTTCAATCCACAACAAATTCATGGAAGGCCATTTTGTGGTCCAGCGTAGTGAGAGGAAGTTCAGTATGATGGGTTTAGATCAGAGCCAAGAACATAGTATCCAACTACTCAAAGAAGACAGTGGTCCAAAAGGTCTCTATGGCCAGGCTGAAGAGAAAGTCGTTATTGAGCTTTCAAGGTCAGAAGTTCTGCGTGTTATAGATGAGTATGAATATGCAAGTTTCCACACAACATCATCAGATAACACGGAACACCCGGAAAGTTCGGTATCAGAGCAGAAAAAATTTCTGAATCAATTGAAATCTCTCCTCGATCTGGTGAATCAGGGACTCATTATCAACCCTTATGATGAAACTAGTGGTCAGCTGGTGACATTAGATACTGGTGAATATATGGACCCCGAAGTTAGTAAGAGTTTACGGTCATTACCCGAAAGGGGCAAGCATTTATATTCCACTTTCTTGAAGGAAAGGCTTGTGGAATGCACCGTACCCCTGAATGATGTTATTCCCAAGGCAAATATATATACCTTCCTTAACCCACCCCCAGCCAACCTGGACAAAGGCCGAGACAAACTCATGTCAAGTAAAGCAACTGCCGCAATAGTTACCCAGATGTTCGTTTCACTGCAAGCCCGGCCTGATTCAAACATGGATGAGTTTTTCATGCACGAGAATGCACGTGATCCGCCAGCATTATCCGATAGAGGTAAGCTACGGAGTGGGACAAAATCTCAAATTCTCAATTGTTTACCAGCTATTCCTGCACAAGGGAAGAATTCAGCAGCTAGACAAGCTTCAGTTGTCATCTTGGATATGCCTGCTGTAGTCCATGTAATCAAACCACAGAAAGCGGATCTGT
The DNA here is from genome assembly GCA_031216915.1 of Pictodentalium vernedei. Taxonomy (NCBI): domain Eukaryota; kingdom Metazoa; phylum Mollusca; class Scaphopoda; order Dentaliida; family Dentaliidae; genus Pictodentalium; species Pictodentalium vernedei. The sequence goes on along the minus strand of CM062297.1, from coordinate 506,475,697 downwards.
TTGGAGAATATGCTCGATTGCAATTATTGCCATACATCGAATCTCTGATTAACACGAACACCACAAGGGTTGATGCGATCTATGACTGTTACCCCGAAGGCAGTTTGAAGAATCAGACGCGAGCAAAACGCCTCGGTGAGACAGCAGTTAGGTTGATACGGGTGTCCGAGAACGTCCCTTTACCTAAAGGGAAGAATTGGCAGGCATTCTTGAAAGTTAGTGAGAATAAAGACGAATTTTTCAAGTTCCTGTCTGCTGAACTGCTGAAATTAACATCAACATCCGAGTACCAGTTGTTAACGACATCAGGAGAATATGTACTATGCAATAAGGATGTTAGCTTATGTGACATATCTCCATCGAACCACGAGGAAGCAGACACGCGCATGATGCTTCATCTCAACCATGCAGTCTCACAAGGTCACAAAATAGCTTTTCTTCGCACGGTTGATTCTGATGTCGTCATTCTGTCTTTGCACCATTTCGCAACATTCCGTGACCTTGGACTCAGTGAGCTGTGGATTGGGTTTGGAATTGGAAAGGCATATAAAGATATGCCAATTCATGAGATAGCTTCACAACTTGGACCTGATTACTGTAAGGCCCTGACTTTCTTCCACGCCTTCACAGGTTGTGATGTAACATCCAGCATGCTCGGCATTGGGAAGAAGACAGGATGGAATGCATGGATGAATTTTCCCGCATCAACTGAAATGATGATAGAATTGACTGAGAATCCGCAAGTCTTTTCAGAGGATTCCCCTCATATGCAGCATATCGAAAAACTCACCATACAGATGTACAGTAACAGTTGTGTCAGTACACGTGTCAATGATGCGAGACGGCATATGTTCACACATGGCCTTAAGTCTATGGAAAACATCCCGCCCACCAAAGCAGCTCTGTATCAACATGTAAAAAGGGTAATTCTTGTGTCATCTTTCATTTGGCATCGTGCTCTGCAGAAACACTTATGTGTGCCAGACCCATCACAGTACGGATGGGAGTGGAATCCACGTCTCAATATTCTGGTCCCATTTTGGACTCACCTAGGAGACGCAAGTGCTGCATGTGCACTGATGCTCCACTGTAGTTGTGCCAAGGCCTGCAAGGGCAATTGCAAATGCTTGAAAGCTGGATTAAGGTGCACACCTTTGTGTAAGTGTGAAGGTGGCTGTTGTAACAATATTGAGTAGTATACTGTCATGTTAGGACCAGTCATCTCCTATTCTGGTATTTTTTTTTCCATTTTCGGCCAGTTAACACATGTCATGTTTCTAGTTGAGTTGATTTTGCTAACAAATGTTCATCCCATGTGGCTTGCTACATTGTCCGGGGTATAGGAATACAGTTTTAGATTTCGGAAAATAGTCTGTTATTTACTGCACAAGACGGTGTTAATTCATGCATAGCATGATACAATATCCCCAACTATTTTGCCTCTGTACAACAGTTGATACCTTCGTTCACCCGTGTGTTCATCTATGGTATCCTTGTCTTTCTCTGGCCATAGGCCACATGTGACTAGTCAGTTCCTACTCCATAGCAAATCAACTTGGAAATCCTTCATCTTGTAGCGCACTCATGTCTCAATGAATCCATACCTGAGTTGATCTAATAAATCTAACGTAAGGTATCAAATTGCCATACCGGATCATATTTCGATAAGTTATTCGCTAAAACATTTCGACCACTCATCGACATCAAAGGTCATGTTTTGGCTCCCAGTGGTGGCTATATCTCTATATCCCTGGTAAAGTAGCATACCATGAGGGATGGGCATTAAGTGTCGGCAACATTAATCCTGACTTGGAACACACCACATCTTAACTGGCCGAAAATGAAGAATACTACTTGTAGTCAAAAAATATTCCTGTACCTCGAATGACTGCAAACATACACTCACCCCTTCTAGTCCCATTTTGCCAATGTTCTATACTGGCAAGATAACATTGTATAATTAACAACGGGAACTAATGCATCCCGAGTTCATTCCAGCACTGCCCTTGCTGGCAGACGTGTCGCTATGGTGTTGAGATTGAACCAGAACTCCTCTAGAAATTTGATAGTTTTATTTTCTTAGAAAATAAATCTATCGAAAATGCCGGAAGTTGAGAATAGACTGTCACTTTAATTGGATTATCAAATGTCCAAGTATCCCCACTGCTGCATACTATCGAGTACCCTTGTTCATGTGTTGACAGGAATCTCTCATACCATGTTCATTTGACCATTGCATTCCCGAGAAACATTCAACACTAATTTATCTACGGACGGACGATCATACTGACAGTCAGACACACAGACGCACACATCGACGGAAATTCTGATCCCATTATCCATTAATCTTCCCCCCAACTTGTTCCAAGGGCTTCACTCCATCATTCACATCAATTACAGCACATGTATGGTGTTAGGTTTGGAGCTTCAGTTGTGCGATCGGCGAAAATAGCTTTTTTTCGATCCGCTTGGCGGCCATTTTGGATTTCGCTGCTAGTGGTGGCTAGAGGATGGTGCCAACTTGTAGCCGATCGATTTTGAAATCTCTGATGCCTACCCTTACATCATGCCAAATTTCAGGAAGGTATCACCAAGTGCACAATTCTAGCGAATTCCTCCCCCGCTATATACAGAGAAAGACAAGGATACCATAGATGAACACACGGGTGAACGAAGGTATCAACTGTTGTACAGAGGCAAAATAGTTGGGGATATTGTATCATGCTATGCATGAATTAACACCGTCTTGTGCAGTAAATAACAGACTATTTTCCGAAATCTAAAACTGTATTCCTATACCCCGGACAATGTAGCAAGCCACATGGGATGAACATTTGTTAGCAAAATCAACTCAACTAGAAACATGACATGTGTTAACTGGCCGAAAATGGAAAAAAAAATACCAGAATAGGAGATGACTGGTCCTAACATGACAGTATACTACTCAATATTGTTACAACAGCCACCTTCACACTTACACAAAGGTGTGCACCTTAATCCAGCTTTCAAGCATTTGCAATTGCCCTTGCAGGCCTTGGCACAACTACAGTGGAGCATCAGTGCACATGCAGCACTTGCGTCTCCTAGGTGAGTCCAAAATGGGACCAGAATATTGAGACGTGGATTCCACTCCCATCCGTACTGTGATGGGTCTGGCACACATAAGTGTTTCTGCAGAGCACGATGCCAAATGAAAGATGACACAAGAATTACCCTTTTTACATGTTGATACAGAGCTGCTTTGGTGGGCGGGATGTTTTCCATAGACTTAAGGCCATGTGTGAACATATGCCGTCTCGCATCATTGACACGTGTACTGACACAACTGTTACTGTACATCTGTATGGTGAGTTTTTCGATATGCTGCATATGAGGGGAATCCTCTGAAAAGACTTGCGGATTCTCAGTCAATTCTATCATCATTTCAGTTGATGCGGGAAAATTCATCCATGCATTCCATCCTGTCTTCTTCCCAATGCCGAGCATGCTGGATGTTACATCACAACCTGTGAAGGCGTGGAAGAAAGTCAGGGCCTTACAGTAATCAGGTCCAAGTTGTGAAGCTATCTCATGAATTGGCATATCTTTATATGCCTTTCCAATTCCAAACCCAATCCACAGCTCACTGAGTCCAAGGTCACGGAATGTTGCGAAATGGTGCAAAGACAGAATGACGACATCAGAATCAACCGTGCGAAGAAAAGCTATTTTGTGACCTTGTGAGACTGCATGGTTGAGATGAAGCATCATGCGCGTGTCTGCTTCCTCGTGGTTCGATGGAGATATGTCACATAAGCTAACATCCTTATTGCATAGTACATATTCTCCTGATGTCGTTAACAACTGGTACTCGGATGTTGATGTTAATTTCAGCAGTTCAGCAGACAGGAACTTGAAAAATTCGTCTTTATTCTCACTAACTTTCAAGAATGCCTGCCAATTCTTCCCTTTAGGTAAAGGGACGTTCTCGGACACCCGTATCAACCTAACTGCTGTCTCACCGAGGCGTTTTGCTCGCGTCTGATTCTTCAAACTGCCTTCGGGGTAACAGTCATAGATCGCATCAACCCTTGTGGTGTTCGTGTTAATCAGAGATTCGATGTATGGCAATAATTGCAATCGAGCATATTCTCCAAACAGATCCGCTTTCTGTGGTTTGATTACATGGACTACAGCAGGCATATCCAAGATGACAACTGAAGCTTGTCTAGCTGCTGAATTCTTCCCTTGTGCAGGAATAGCTGGTAAACAATTGAGAATTTGAGATTTTGTCCCACTCCGTAGCTTACCTCTATCGGATAATGCTGGCGGATCACGTGCATTCTCGTGCATGAAAAACTCATCCATGTTTGAATCAGGCCGGGCTTGCAGTGAAACGAACATCTGGGTAACTATTGCGGCAGTTGCTTTACTTGACATGAGTTTGTCTCGGCCTTTGTCCAGGTTGGCTGGGGGTGGGTTAAGGAAGGTATATATATTTGCCTTGGGAATAACATCATTCAGGGGTACGGTGCATTCCACAAGCCTTTCCTTCAAGAAAGTGGAATATAAATGCTTGCCCCTTTCGGGTAATGACCGTAAACTCTTACTAACTTCGGGGTCCATATATTCACCAGTATCTAATGTCACCAGCTGACCACTAGTTTCATCATAAGGGTTGATAATGAGTCCCTGATTCACCAGATCGAGGAGAGATTTCAATTGATTCAGAAATTTTTTCTGCTCTGATACCGAACTTTCCGGGTGTTCCGTGTTATCTGATGATGTTGTGTGGAAACTTGCATATTCATACTCATCTATAACACGCAGAACTTCTGACCTTGAAAGCTCAATAACGACTTTCTCTTCAGCCTGGCCATAGAGACCTTTTGGACCACTGTCTTCTTTGAGTAGTTGGATACTATGTTCTTGGCTCTGATCTAAACCCATCATACTGAACTTCCTCTCACTACGCTGGACCACAAAATGGCCTTCCATGAATTTGTTGTGGATTGAAGGATGCCGCCTGGGTAGCTGAGACATGTCTCTCAGAAATACGGGGACCCACCGACAATAATTTGTATGTCCTAGGGCAAAAAAGTAACTGCACAACTCATCGATAGAACACAGTGTACCAGGCCAGTTACCGATTCGTTGGTTCCGAACGAATTGACAGCTTGTCAAGAGAAAGTTCCGAACGATTTCACCCCAATAGCGCGCAGTTGGAGATTGTGAAAGAATCCTCTGTTCCCACATTTCAAATGACTCATGGGGCCCAGTCTGCTGACAGTAAATCTCATAAGCATTCTTTCTGAGGATCTCAAGCCAAGCTAGAGTGAGAAGATATGCCTGTCGCGTCCTCTTGACATGTTTCCCACCAAGTAGGGGTGATGCTACACCGGGTGTGAATATCTTTGCGAGGTGAAACATTCGCTCCCAACCAGAACCACCCATAAGCTTACCACCAGCTTCTTGGGTGCACATTTCAAGATGCAGGAATCCAATCATACACACCATTCGATCCTCACCTATCTCCTCTGGGAACAGCCATTGACATTTTTTCTGCCTGGCATACAACGGACAGTCACCTTCAATGACAGGTATCTGGCCGGGGTTTACGAAAGCAGTAGCTTCCCTGACCACATACATAGCATGCTTCTGCATACTGAGTGAGTCCGCTTTCTGCTCACTGAAAACAGGGAATACCCCAATAACTGCACGAGGTTTGACATTGTCTTGATCTTCATGTTTTGAAAAGAAGCCTGAAAAGGTCACAGGGACTTCATCAAGCTGCCAGCTGCCATCAACCTTCCCTTTATTGCTGATCTGTGACACATGAGACAACCAGTCATTCTCTCCCACGTTCAAATCTGCATATTCATTGGGCCGTACATTACATTCATCTGGAGATTCAAGCCTGATGTCCCCACCAAAGTCTTCAACGAAAGGAACAAATGCATAGTCGTCTGGGAGTTCAATTTGTGTGTCTTCTGGAACATCTAAACTCAGTGGTGGGGGATCAGTACCCACATTGTCCCTGCTCAGTTGACCAATGAGTGTGATGGACGTACCATGCATATCAGATCTACCAGATACATCAATGTTATCAGTGGTTCCTATCGAGAAAACATTACGTTTGCAGTTAGCTGGGACTACAACACCTTCGTTCTTGAACCGCAGTGAAACAGCTCTCGCGAAACTCCTGCGAACATCCATTACGCGATCATAAGAGACAGAGAGTCCCATTTGATGAAAATCTCTGATAAGATTTTTCATACGATCATGGGCATGCAACTTCAAACCCACATAAAGAGGCATTGGAGTTTCTCTGTCACGTCTCTGGTGAACATTTTGTGCATGTTCGGAGCGTTTCGCTGAATTGCTGATCAACATCTGTGAAATAGTACAAGCCACTCGAGTCTTGGCATTAACAGTCTCATCATCGCCTAAGTTCTGTATACTACATGTGCCCTCAAGTAGAACTCTAAGAAGAGTCAGGAGTGAGTTGGGTACAGGCTCGCTCAAGCAATAAGATGAAAATGATCCCGTGAAAGGAGCTTGAGATATGAGTATGTGTTTACGCAGAAGAAGACCCACATCAACTATCTTTTTTGCCTCTTCCTCAGACACTATACGAGTTAAAGATTCGGACAACAAGGAGCCAACTCGAAACCTACTTGAAATAAACACATCTCTACCCTGTGTGAAGGCGTCCCAGCCATCGCCCAATTTCTGCAACAAATGTTCTTTGAATCGAGTGGAATGTATTTCTTCACTAAGCCAATCAGAACCGACTTGCTTCAACCTCCGACTGTACAGATTCTTGAGATCGACAAGCTTCATCGCGGAATCGTTGTGTTCAACAAATGTTATGAGCTCTGCCATAACGAGAGGGTCATAGGGCAGGCCTGACGCGGAATGTTCGGCGTTCTTCGACTTTTTAGATTTAGCCGCTCGTGCTTCATTGGCAAGCTTACAATAACAGGTTTTGTGATAGTAAAGATCACTAGCAGCGGAATCAAATGCTGCATTGACCCGAGAAAAAACAACCCAGTTCTCGGCTTCCTTTGCCATAATTTTGAGTTTATTGTTATCAGACATTGATCTGCAAATAGGCTCACTGCTGTCACCTTCGCGTTTGTGACAATAAACACACTGGGGCAGTTTCCTGTCACAGCCAGATTCAAAACTTGTCCGTGTTCTTTTAGGACTCAGCGTGGAGCAGGATGCCACTGCCTCATTTCGCTCTCGCTTGTGTAGCACGCGCTGTACGATGTGAGTCCGAATACTGTCACGGCATGTCTTATGATATATTGCCTTATTCGTCAACAGTGACATCGACATACACTCATCACTCTCTCTCATCAAACAATCAATGGTCAAATTATATGGAAGCTCAACGCCATTATCTAGGAAGCGCGTTATGTCTTCCTCAATAGCTTTATAGGCGTCATGAAAACGAGATTCTCTATACGGACGCATCAATTTCTTGGAACTGTCTTGCTGGCAAAAGCAACAACGTTCCCAGTCAGTACTAGTCCGTACACGAAGAGGATTCTCACTCATTCTGTGAATGATTTTTGTGAACAATCGCGTTCTCGAATTAATTTCGACAGACAAATCAGAATTGCTTGCGGAATTACGCCAAACAAGAGATTGTATGGCAAAGAGACTGCTTCATAATATAAAGAGCGTTGTTTCTCCGGGATCAGCGTCATTCAGGTTTGCCTGAATGACGCTGATCCCGGAGAAACAACGCTCTTTTCAAGTTCCAAGAAATTGATGCGTCCGTATAGAGAATCTCGTTTTATTCTACATCATCTCCCACGTCTGTTTCCAACACGTGCGTGGATCAGAGTTCACTTTCGCGCCCTTACAATCGGATGTATAGTCGGTAGACCGTCGAAAAGGAGGTTCCCTTCAGCCGCTGGCGGCCATTTTGGATTGTGCCGCTACTGGTCGCCACCGGTCGGTGTCAACTTGTAGCCGATCGTTTTTGAGAACCTCATAGCCTACACTAACAGTGTGCCAAATTTCAAGAAGGTATCACCAAGTGCACAATTCACCTGTATGTGACGAATTCCTCCCCCGCTAATAAAATTAACTACATTACCACTTTTTCGCCATTAAACCATGCGCGATTCTGTCAACGTTTCCTTTCTGGAGATTACCTAACTGTTACCGGCTTGACGGGGCCCACTTGGCGCCAGTGAACGAGATGCGTCTTTCAGTCATCAACATCACTCCACCAGTAACTGTAAATTAAAAGTTTCAAATGGAACTAGCTTAGAGAGGGAGCACAACCACAACGTCAGACAATCACCCAGCGTCAGCTCGCACCCACTAGAAAAGACCAAATTCAAATAATTACCTGAACTAATAAAAATGCTATATCTCGGGCAATTCATGGCCGATGTCCATGAAATTTTCACTCATTCTTCACAAATAGTTATCGCATCGTCTCACATAGAGAGACATCAATTTCGCATTATATCTTGTTGAATGTCAAGAGAGCGTATGCACATGTGCAGAGGTTCCCACGGAGCTAGTGCTTGGTTTGGGGACTTTCTTATAATGCAACCGAGTTTATTTAGCCGAGGTGCAAGAACAAAACGCTGAAAGTTTGGAGTCGCTGCTCTAAAAAATGTTCCCCACATTCTATGATACCTGATACTTACAGGTTGTTATTATTAGTCTTTATGAAACAAACAGACTATTGTTTTTTGTACAGTTTCTTCTTCTTCTTCTTCTTCTTCTTCTTCTTCTTCTTCTTCTTCTTCTTCTTCTTCTTCATCTTCTTTTTCTTCTTCTTCTTCTTCTATTCACTTCCTTGTCTGCACGATAACTCGTACACGAGTTGTCCTATCTCGCTGACAGTCTGATAGACAGTCACAAATTCGCGGCCACCTATCTTTTTCAGAATTCCGGGGCGTTAGGGGTATCCGTAGGGGTGTTTTGAATGTGGGTCACGCCAATATCTCAGGCACGGTAGGATGTTTGAACCTGAGACCAAACCACAAAGTCGACACTCGATGAAGATTCAAAATATGGTCAAATTCACTGGGGTTACTGAGGGGTCATTGAGTGCATTTTTTCACAATTGCTGGAAATCACATTTTTGGACTCCAAAATGCTTTTCCCGAAGTTCATACATGCATTTTACATGAAAAAAGTGTGTGTGGTCAAACATTTTTTGAAAGTGGGCCACGCTCATAGTTCAAGCATAGTATGATGTATGGACCTGGAACCAACAGCAAATGAGGCGACACTCAGTGGAAATTCAAAATATGGGTCAAGGTCACTGAGGTCACCGAGTGGTGATTGTGTGCATTTCTCAGAATTGCTGGAAGCCACATTTTGAACCCCCTAATGCATTCCCAGAATCCATACATGCATTTTTACATGAAAAAAGTAGGCGTCGCCAAAAATTTTGAAAGTGGACACACTAATACCAAGCATGGAGTGATGAATGGACCTGGATCCAACAATAAATGAGTCGATCCTCGGGGGGGGGGGGGTTAAAATATGGATCAAGGACGCGGAGGTCACATTGGGGTCATTGAGTGCACTCTTCAGAACTGCTGGAAACACATTTTGCCCCTCCCCCAATGCATTCCCTTTATTGAACCCTTTTTTGCTCTCTACATATATGCCTTTTCGGGTCTGTTAGAGAAATGTATCGGATTCCTGAATGAATATCTTTAAATAATGTTATGTTAAAGAAAAGCTGTTTCTGATTACATTAAAACTAGTTTATCCCCGAAAATAAGCCTCAGAACTATCAGGAATTGCATTTTATAACAGCTAATGCAATGCTGAAGATTATCCATATATCTCATCATTCAAATAATTGGCAGAGCCAAAAATGTCCATTTCTGATTCGTGTGTCGAACTCTTTGAATGTTGGTCACATATATGCCTTTTCTGGTTTCTTATAAAAAATGGTCTGATTCCTGTATGAATATCTGTAAATACTGTTAACGAAAATCCATTTCTGATTTGTTTAAAAATATTTTACTCCTGAAAATAAGCCTCCATAAATTCTCTTCTATATAGTTTTTTTTTCCTGATTCTTTAATCTTTTCACACAGACTTGAATTTACTGGTGGCAGTAAATTCTGTTTCTCTAGTATTACTTATCAGTTTGCATTGGCAGATTGTCAAGCAGTTTTAGTTATGTAAATAATATTTTTTGTTAATAGCTAATTTTCAAGTCGATCCCCAGCTCTCCCAATAAGGTAGTAACTACTCATATGAAATCACGAATGACAAGCTTGACATGCCAAATTTGGTTAGAAACTCAAATCATTGGGGCATTATTGACAAGTAACAATTGGACTTCTGAATAACATATCAGACCTATTGTTTGAAAATAATTTGCAAAAAATGCACTTTGAAACAAATTGAAACCCCAGGAAAATGTATTCTTGCTCTCCAACGACCATCCACCGACCCCAGTCTGGATTCCAGGCATTTATTTTGCAGACCCTCACCCGCCATCTTGCTAAATTAGGAAATTGTTTCGAAGTTGTAGTGAAAAAGTCCGAATTCCCTCATATTCTTGCTCGAAATAAATTAAAATAGGCAGATGAAGTAACAGATTGGGCGCCTCCATAGGTACCGAATTTTGTTCGAATCTCTGAGTTAGTATCCCGGGTGTCTGCTCTTTGACGCCCTTGGTTCCACAGGTAGGGACGGATATAGTTACATTTGTTCCTGCGTATCTTGTCGCATTTCACGCAGTCAACTATGTTTTTTGTAGTTGTTAAACTTAGCTGCGACTGAATGGTGAGCACCTCAAGAAGTATTAGTTTTTGTTTGTTTGTTCGTTCGTCCACTAGTGATATTCGTTTGTCATTTCCTGATCAAACTTTCGCGATGATGGCAACTCTACATGCACTTTCCCATGTTTTTTTTTACTTTGGGTGACAGGGGTGATGGCTTATGAACCTCAAATAGAGAATTTTACATGATCCAGGTGGTCTTTACATTTCTACAAATGTTTGGGTGGATTTGATGATGCTGGGCCTAATAGGAAGGATATTTCTTACTTTGTTGTCAACTGTATGTCAATTATATGGTTAGCTACCAGAGGGCGGGAGAACATTAAATGTGAACAACAGCCCAACAGATAATGAGGCCTAAAGCGTAAAACCTAAAACCAAATCGTTCATGTTGGGGTCCAGCACACTCAAACTCGTTTTGTACGTCATGCTACAGTTTGTGCGGATTTGATGGTGCTGTGTCCTAAAAAAGATGGATTTACTTACCTTGTTGTTAACTGTATTTCAGTATTATTATTAGCCACCATGGGACAGGAAAACCTAATGTGTGAAAAGTAGCCTAACAAAAAATGAGGCCTAAACCCTAAAACCTAAAACCAAACCATTCTTGATGGGTGTAACAATTTCCAATCCATCTTGCCAACTCATCTTGGCAGTCATATTTCAGTTTGGGTGGATTTGATAGTGCTCGGCCTAATAGGAAGAATGAATTTACTTTGTTGTCAACTGTACTTCGGTATCATTGTTAGCCACCAAAGGACAGGAAAGCATAAAGTGTGAACAGCAGCCTGACAGGAAATGAGGCCCAAATCCACAGAAGCTAAAACTAAATCATTGTTGTTGGGTGCAGCAGTGTCAAACTCATCTTGGTAGTCATGTTACAGTTGGGGTGGATTTGATGGTGCTGGGCCCAATAGGAAGGATTTACCTATTTTGTTGTCAACTGTACTTCATTATTATTGTTAGCCACCAGAGGACAGGAAAACGTACAGGACTGATTTACTCTGGATTAACCTACTTCAGTATTATACACACCCTGATTCGTTATCAGCAATTGGTGGATGTGTGGGGACTGTGTTAGCCTAAGCTTTTTCACTTTCATAATTCCCGGTCTACTAGACATAGCGAGACTCAAATGCTACCATGCCCATTAAATTATCTTATAACCTGCACTTCACCTGGTCACCAACACTTGAAGCAACTTATATTGAATCCGTGTAAATTGTTCTAAATGTGTAAATGTCCAGGACATTGACAATTTGATATGTGAACAGTGTGTTACTGGGTCATTTGAGACAAATCCTGGATGCTGCAGGAAAAGCGCGAGATAAGAATAAAATAAATCGTTCAGTTCAAATGTAATGTTTGTATTTGACTTCCAGTTGTGTATGGGAACCCCGGTCAATCTGTCAAGAAAGGTCGATCTGTCCCATATTGGTGCACGTTTGTACTCATTTTGTCATGGTCGGTTTGTCATGCTGGATTTTTCCTTCTAGAACAAGCTAATGCGAAACAAAAGGATTTGAGCGTTGTCCATCCAAAGTCACGGATTTTCGGAAATTGTTCATTTGATTTTTGACAGAGTTGGTGTTAGATCTGGCGATTTCTACTTATTTCTACTTATTTTTACACCCCGTTGGTATTTAATAAGGTGATGTACGGGTGGTGAAGAATGGGAACAAAATCAGGTGATTGATTGTGTTTTGATTTTACTTTTTTCCGATATCGTAAGAAATCAAATACAGAATGAATTTTCTCACTTCTGTATTCCCTTCCATATATATAACAACGCTTTTGGTGTTTTCTCAATTTCAGAAATGCGGTCAACCGCGGTATCTGTGGCCATATCATGGCTGTGTTATCATGTGGCCGCTGATGGTGCACGTCGCCGTGTACACAATATAGATAGGTAACGGTATGGGTCCTCTCATAGCCTGCTTCCCTTTGCCTGCTTATTTTGACTGCATTCCTGCTTTTCTATATAACCCACAATTTACCCGCTATGATAATGACCAAGGTCGTAATTTATTTCCACAATGCTACTATACTCTTAACCAGATGGATTACCTCTGAGTATCAACTTTTCTTATGTTATGCATTTTTCACATATTCTTACCTGACATCAAAGTATATATTCCTCTTTTCACTGCAGTTTATAAACAGTGCAAAATGCTCGAAAATCAAGATAAGTTTTTTCCTTATGTTCGGAACATCAGTTGCTTTCGTTGTCCCCTTAGGTAATTATGGCTAACACAATTTGTCTTGATGAGATCCAAAATAATGAAAATTTTAATTTCCTGAAAAAAACTGAACGATATTATTTCTACCGAGGAAGAAGACCTCACCCTCCCATTCAATTCTTTTGACTCCGGTTGCGATTACTTTACGCCCGATAACTTTAAAAATGAAATTTCAAGCAAAATCAAAACCCTCTCCCTACTCAACATCAATTGCCACAGCCTGAATGCAAACTTTGAAAATGTTCATAACTTACTCGCAGATCTGCGGACAAATTCCAACTTTTTCGATGTGATTGGAATGAAGGAAATATTTAAAGTGAAATCTGGTGTTGAGTATCGGCTTGAGGGCTGTCACACGCTAGTGTCCCGTACTCGGCCTGACAACGATGACGGGAGGGGAGGCGTAGGAATGTTCATAAATAATAGTATACCCTATAAAATACGAAATCATCTCTCAGTCTTCATTCCACATGTCTTTGAATCTCTCTTTATAGAATGTCACACAAGAAGAGATGTATTGTAGGGACTATCTGCATCCAAACAGTGCACCTAAGGCAGACCTTGATCTGTTCCTCGTCAAACTAACTGAATTGCTAGACTCTGAAAGCAAGGATAACATTGTAGTCTACCTCATGGGTGACTTTAACATAGATCTGCTTCGTGTAAATACCCACAGCGAAACGAATACTTTTATTGACTCGCTATTTACTGCTGATTTCCTGCCCGCCATAACAAAACCTACCAGAGTCACGGAGTTTTTCCGCAACCATAACTGATCACATATATAGCAATAATATTAAAAAGTTCACATCTGCAATTATAATTACTGACGTCAGCGATCATTTTGCCACGTTTTATATAGATGAATTAGATAAACGCCCCCCCCCCCCCCCCCCCTGTAACGCCTAATTATAGACGATCCATGAAAACTGAGAATGTTATTCGATTTAAAAGACTCTTAATGGGTTGTGATTTATCTGTGATTTATCTGATGTTGTCGATGACGTTTGTCCTAATTCGGCATTCAATCGGTTCCTGGATAAATTCCACGCAGTATTTGAACAAGCATTTCCTCTTAAATCAACCCCCACACGAAAGAAATATATAAAAAAAGAACCTTGGATGACTTCTGGCCTATTGCAATCGACCCAAACTAAAAGTAAATTGTATGTTAAAAACCTAAAATTTCCTACTATTCAAAACATATTAGAATACAAAACGTTTTGCCAGGAATACAACCGCTTGAGGCGGAAATGCAAAGCAGACTATTATAACCAAGTACTACTTGAAAACAAAAATAATATTAAAAAAAACTGGGACATCTTGCGAAAGGCCATCTACAAGTCAAATAACCACCGACAAATTCCTCCCACTTTCTTGGAGAGGTATATTGAATTATCCGACCCTACAACAATTGCGGACAGATTTAACACATTCTTTGCTAATATTGGTATGAATATAAGTGCTCAAGTATCCCCGTCACAACGTCACGTTTCAGAATATCTTGGCAATAGTAATAACGGGTATTCATTTTTTATAACACCTTCTAATAAATATGAAATAATTACTTGCGCTAATATATTGAAGGGCAAATCAAGTACTGATAGCAATGATATGTCCACCAAACTGCTGAAGGAGGTAGTATACGAGATAGCAGACCCCCTGTCACACATAATCAATCTATCTTTCACTGAAGGTAGGGTACCAGACAGAATGAAGATAGCTAAAATCATTTCTGCCTTTAAATCTGGAGATCCTCAACGTTTTACCAATTATCGCCCCATAAGTATTCTTCCAACATTTTCAAAAATTCTCGAAAAAGTAATGTACTCACGACTATACACTTTCCTCGAGGAACATAACTTTATATATAAGTATCTGATTCAGGAAGGGTCATTCGACTGTGCATCCCATTCTGCAGTTCATAAACAGTGTGGCGGAAGCAAATGATAAAACTTCAAAGGATTGTACAGTATCAGTTTTTCTAGACTTTTCAAAAGCATTTGCTATCATAAATTATTCGATTCTTTTAAAGAAACTTGAAAGTTACGGGGTAAGAGGTTTAGCTAACACCTGGATTGAAGATTACCTAACAAGCCGGTGTCAGTTTGTATCCTTCATGAACAGCACATCGGAAGTAATGGACGTCACCATTGGTGTACCACAAGGTTCAGTTCTAGGTCCGCTTCTTCTTTTTTATTATACATTTACGACATCAGCCACTCTACTCTACTTAAGGTGTTATCTTTTGCAGACGATATCACAGTGCATACATCAAGTGGGAATCTAGATACTCTGCTAGATGAGACTAATATTGGACTCGGTAAAATTAGTGAATGGTGTGCCGCAAATGGATTATGTCTGAATGCCAGTAAAACAAAATGTATGCTGTTACACCCGCAAAACGATTCGTATCGTGCCGGCAATAAAAAGATATTTCTGGACGACTTAGACATTCCATTTGTTACCAATAGTCACGAGGAAACCTCTGTCAAATTCCTAGGGATCAATCTGGACAAAAATTTAAAATTCAAACAACATTCGTCCACAGTTTGCCTAAAGATGGCCAGGGCAATATTTGCCCTGAATAGGGCAAAAAGAATCCTTCCCTTGAAAGCCCAGAAAATATTGTATCTCTCACCGATACATAGCCATATGTTGTATGATATCCTTGTCTGGGGCCATGTGCCTTCTTCCAGCAGAATCTTTACGCTGCAAAAAAGGCTATTCGTATTATAAATAATCGAAAATATATCTCACACACTGAACCCTTATTTAAAACTTGTGGAATACTGAAGTTCGAAGATTTGTATAAGCTTCATGTGTATCTTTTCATGCATGACTGGTACCACAATAAACTTCCTACGTCATTTGAAAATACCTTCGAAATATACACTAACCCTTCTGGAATGGAGACAAGGCAATCAGGGAATGTGCGCACTCTCAAACCAAGAACTCGCTTCTCTGCTGATCTCCCGATTCATACTTTCCCGAAAATTTGGAATGACTTAAATCTCGAAGTTAGGCAATATAGCAGGCCTCGGTTTAAAAAGACAATAATCAATTCGTTCTAAAACGCATATTTTTCAGGCATTACTTGCACCAATCCATTCTGTCCAGATTGTGACCCAGCATAAAGTGATCTCATCCTCCCAACTACTGAAGATCGAAGATTTGTATAGTCATTTGGGGGGTCTCATGTTCGGGATAATCTACAATTATCCTGCGCATAAGACCTTTCAAATCGCTATTCGTCTTTTCGGATTACCTTGAGCATTGTGTAAGTGGTTTTAATCCTAACATGTGGAAAGCTTCATTAAAAGTCATCTTAGGAGCTTTACCAATTGTGAACACTGAGGATAAAGAGTTAAACGACTTTGATGTCAGGACAGGATATCATGTTTGGGAATGGCAGGAAGACAGCCTCTCCGGCTATGCCATTTCCATGCGGTATAAACCTTTTTGATCGCTACCTTATTTTAATTTATGTAAACAGTATCCGAGTTTGCTGCTAAATAATGTTTCAAGTTCAAGTTCAAGTATAATCAGTTCCATCAGGTTTGTTTCTGGGGTACTGAAGTGGTAGTGGAAGTCAGTGGTTTGAGTATCTTTGCCCACCCAACCCGTGAAGAAATATTTTCCAGTATTGACAGTCTTACAGACTTCATTATCTATGTTCCCAAGTCTAATATTTATTAGATCGCATTCAGTGATCAGTCTTAGGGTTTTAAAGGAGTTGGGGTAAAAACCTTTTTTTATCTGCCCCCACTGTCTTTCTACATGTCATTGGATTTGACATTTATTTCTTTGAATTTGAAACATTTATATTCTCACATTCTCATTCTCTTTTTTTTCTGGATTTGTTGTATTGTGTTTTATTCCTAAATCTTAAAACACAATCTTAAAAATGGAAAAAAAAATATGCTTGTAACTCAGCAAGAAAAGATAATGATTATGGAGATATTTATTTTTTTAGATCAAATTATTATAGTTGAGTGGAAAAATGGTTTGTTTACAGAATGCATTTTTATTAGTAGAAAAGTTAGTACCAGTATCAGCGGAATACAAGTGTATGTGTGTATGTGGAGGGGGGGGGGGGGCTGGGGTGGAGGGTGGGGCTGGGGGGATGGAGGGGGGTCTGGGGATGGAGGGGGGCCACGCGTAATGTTTTTCAACTTTTGCATTAAAATCCGAACCTATGAGCCTTGTTAGAACAAGGTCGCTGAACTCTATCCAGTGGTGGGTCATAAGGTTTGATCTTGAGGCTAAAAATGAAATCCTTTATTCCAGACTTTTTTGGAAAAAGTGTCTCAGATTTGTGTAAGGCAGAGGGTTAAATAACAATAATAAAGTGTTGATTTTACAAAACGTACATGATTAAATTTTTATTTATAAAAACTAAGGGTCAAAGTATATGTAGTGGATGTGCAGTGAGTCCCGATTTCATATGCAATATTTGTATCGAGTTCACTAAAATCGATCTGAGACGAGATTTACCGAGGCTTACACCGATTTTAGTAAATGACGTTCAGAAATTCCATCACAAATGGTGATGGATTTGATATTCTTCATGGCACATATGTAATTTAACATTTACCTGAAGTAACGACAGGGGGCGCGTGGCTCAGTGGTAGACTGTTGGACTTCCCGAGTTCGATCCCCGTCAGGGACTACCCCGATGTGTCCTTGGCAAGACACTTTATCCCGGTTGCCTACATGGGGGCACGATGACGCCGTGTACTAAGGCGTACTACACGTCGATGATGCACATTTCTTCAACCTCTGTAACCATGCTTGAGCGGAGCTTGAACAGAGTTAAAATGTTGAGGAGCTGACAGTTGCTCGTCGATGCTCGATGGTTCTCTCCGGGTACTCCGGCTTCCTCCACCCGTAAAAGTTTCACGGTCACGATTAGCCATTGTGCATAAGTATGTGACCTTAAACACCAATAAATAAATAAATAAATAAATAAATAAATAAATAAATAAATAAATAAATAAATAAATAAATAAATGAATTAACGACAAAAACTGACCAGCCAAATTTTAGTATTGTTTCCATACCCCCTCCCCCCCCCCCCCAAAAAAAAAAAACGAAGCTTATTACCCTCATTGGAAAGATCTCGATCCAGTGAGGTGGTATGAGGTGTGTATTCGACACAAAAATGAACATTTTCACCTATTCCGTTGTTTCTTCAAATATAGTTTGCTATTTGTATTTGAAAGGCAGTTACTGGAAAATAAGAGATGATTAACTGAATTCTACTTTTGAAACCAACCCACTTACATCGTTCCGACAACGTTGACTTTTGGCGTCATTCCGCTTTATTTACGGAATAAAAATGAGTAGGAAAATGGGGAATTGCTAACTAATGTGCTATATAAGTAAGAGAAATTTGTTACTTTGAAATTTCCACCTCCGATGCTCTATAAATACAAATTGAGTATACACAAATTATGCATCAAAATGAAGGTTGTGATGTATAGAACGCGGAAAATATATGCAGTCGACGCACAAAATTGATTGCAAGCACCAATGGTTCCTGCAAGTCTGCTACCTCTTTCGTATCAGAAGTGTTAACAAAATAATATTTTAGGAGAAGAACTCGTGTCCAAATGAACTTCATATATCCACGAACAAAGCTAGGAAATCAAAATTATTTAAAAGGCAGCAACAGAGCTGCATGGGGGTAAATTCCAAAACTTTCAAAAACATTATTTTCGTTGGATGTTTGTTTACATTTTGGTCAAGATCATCTGGGTATGCAATGCCGTCTTAAATCAGATAAATCGAAAAATCACCTTCATACAACACACTATTATTATACGGAGATTGCACAGTTGCAATACTACTTGCAAGGTATCATGACACCTGTTTGAATTTAAAAAGAATTACGCGATTGTTTTTCGGTGAAAATTAGCGGCTTCGAGTGATATGTGCGTGTCCGTCGGTCATGGAATCCATCTTCAGTAAAAAGAGCGGACCGTGTTGTTCTGTCCCCAGGTGCAGTCCTGCCGTTGCGTCGTAGACTGTTTTGAATGCCTAACTTTGTTCCTGGATATCTGAAACACATTTGGCCTCGAGGAAATGTTATTTTATTATCAGTTCTGGTAAGAATGCGGCAGCAGACAACCAGGAACCACTGGTGCCAGCTGTCAAATCTGTGAGATGATTGCATATATTTGTCTGGTTCTATACATCACAACTTTCACCTTGATATATAATTTGGGTATTTTTAATTTAAATTTATGGAATATCAAATGTGCGAATTCCAAAGTAAGCACATTTCCCTGGCGTATATGCATGTAGCACATTAAGGTGCCATGAGGCTAGTTCAAACGTTTAGAATTCTGAATGATTGTAAGGTCAGGTTAATCAATCATTTTGAGGGAATATTTTTTGATTGAAAATGGGAAATACATTTTAACACAATGTAATAACATAAATGTTTGTACCCGAAAAACGTTTTTACACCCAGTTCAGCGCAGGAAGTTAAACATATTGATTGTTCTTCCCCCAAGTGACGAAAATAAACTCGACCAGATGATGACTCGGAACTTTACCATCGGGGCTCAAAAGGTTAATATAAATTAAACCCCGAAAACAACGAAAGTGTACAGAAAAGACATACACGCACACCCTTGTTTGTGATATGTGTCCAGTGGGAACTGTCATGCAAAGCCTAACAATGATTGTTTGTTGCGAAACAAATCTTCATCCACAAGTCATAAATACTTCCAACCAAATTGCAAGCAGGAAATGAAAATTATAGACACAAGAATTTGTTTTTTCACATCACGTGGGGACATTTCAATACACATGTGAGACCCAAAACGGGCACTCCTAAATTGTGCCTTTCAGCCCCTTCTGTTCAAATTGTCTTGTGATTCCTCGTGAGATAGGGAAGCTATACTGAGAGTGGAAGACAAATGGTTTCTATTCCAGTCTCACACTGTTTTCAACAAGGAAATATCACATTTCCGCGTCCACTGTGTCATGTTGCTAAATCAACAGACAACAGCTGTCGCAACGCAGTCACCGAATTGCTATTTCCTGGGTTAATATAATACCCCCAATTAGAATTCGGAAGAAAGTGAAATGCCTTTTCACCGAGGAAACAAGGTATGGTGTGCAGTTGGGGGCTAAAAGATAGGCAGCATATATAGGTATAAACGATCCATAGGATTTTGACATATAACTTGCAGTGGCTGCTAGGATAGGTTGAGGCAAGTGAGGCGAGAGTGGGAGCCGCATGACATATGGGAGAAAGATCGTCAAAAAACACACCACAGTTGGGAGGCAAAACCAAAAATCACGATTAGAAAATCATTTTTTAGTAGAAGCACAAACTAAGTTCCAACCAATGGTACGGTCACTATAGGCATTTAATCAAAGTGGTGGGGGGGGGGGGGGGGGGGGGGGGGAGACATCATGGATTTTGTCTGAATATGAAAAATTTAACCCTTAACCGACAGCGGTCGTTTTCAATATAATAAAATAAATTGTAAATATCTGATTTGAGTATTAATAATTCAAAAGCATCGAACAAAATACAGAACTTTCTGCTTACATATTTGACATATGTGTTTTGTGTTTACAAGTCCATGAGGAAGCCTTTTGAATGTGATACTGTGATGACGTCATAGGTCAAGGTCGTCGGATAATGAATTTTCGTCAATTTTATAGGATCGATCCGTTTATCGCATTGAAAAGATGACTTTCGTGAATAATATCGATTGAAATGGCATGGTATATTTTGTGGCACATTCCGAGGATGTTTTTGATCACACAATAGTCTATATTGGACATATAGAATGTGTGAATTGCTCATCGAAAACTGTGGTACTTTTAGATAAAATGCGAACATCGGCCTTTGCATTAGCTCCATTCATTTGTGAATTCATTGAAAGCGTTAAGCGTGATCTAAAACACACGGATCACAATAGATATGAATCGATATTGTTTCCCTGAAATTATGCTTTATCAGTGTTGAATAATTTATTTAACTAGGTCAGAGGTCAAGGACATTGTGTATAAAATTTTGTATTACGTTTAGACGCGGTAGCTTATGACAGATAGAAATTAAAATTATGCCAAAGTTACATGATGGAAATAGCATGTTCGATTACCTTGTAATTCTGAATGTGTTTGGTGTTAAGAGGATGTTTACATCAAATGTTGTATCTCCATAGATATGCTAGTTTTAGAAGCATGTGTTCTGACTTAATATTTACATTGAAGTGGTCACTATTTAGTGTTTGTCGACCATAATACACTTGTAGACCTACAATTCGAATGTAAAGACTACATGTATACATGTTTATCGGGGTAGATAAATACTAAATAGTCGCAACAGTACCTATCACTGCGTGAAAGTAGTTGTTGGGAGGGGGTCTGTCCTATTGTCACATTTTCCACAACAATACATACATGTAAGGAACTCATAATACGTCGTAGTTTCTGTCATAAAGAATCACACCTTCCTCCACAACCGGATTGACAATTGCCCGCCTTAAGTTCAAGGCATGCTTTCGGAATTGGCGCGAGTATCATAAATTCTGGAGCAATGCTCCATCTTCAATCCTCCAACCACGTTTGTCTGTTTGCGAGAGGTTGGTTTGGTAAAGGCTTCGGGGAATTTTGCCACACAAAAGTTTGGTAATGGACCATATATATACTACTCAAAGTTTGCTAAGCACCAAGTATACCCAGCTACATGTTTTACGTTTTAGTTGAACTATTGTAATGAAAAGTGGTTATATATTTTATTTAATTATATCTTTAATGATTTAAGTACAGAAATTAAGATTTTATTTGTGTTTGACATTATTTTGTCGCATTTGAATACGATAACCATGGGAAATGGATAGTATTGGTAAAAGAGGAAATATTTCAATTTACAAAAAAGTTGACGGAGCGAACTGGTGTGTGTTCAATATCAAGTATGAGCCCCTTCACTGTTAATTACAGCTTTACAACGCCTTTTCATGCTCCCAATCATGTTCCTGATGGTCCTTTGTGGGATGTTGTTCCGTTCTTGGTCCATCATGGCACCTAGCTCCTGGACACTTCTTCGCTTGACTGGACGGGCTGAAATTGCAAGCTGCAACTCATTCCAGACATGTTCGATTAGATTGAGGTCAGGGGATCTTGCTGGCCAGTCGATACGCTCAACCCCCCCCCCCCCCCACCACCCACCCTATGGGTACTCTCGGACAGCACAGGCAACATGAGGATGGGCATTATCGTCCATCAGAATGAATCTATCACCCACCGCACCTGCATACAATCTGACGTGGGCATCCAGGATCTCATCAATATACCGCTTTGCAGTCAATGCACCAAGGTCAAGGACACACAGCTCTGTACGTCCATCCCGTCTGATGCCACCCAGACCATTATTGACCCTCCACCATAGCGGTCATGTCCAGCAATGTTGGTTTGCATGGAATCGCTCTCTCCATGCCCTAGAACGCTTATCTGATCTAGGCATTACCTTGACTCATCTGTAAAAAGGACAGGTCGCCAATCTTCTCTGGTCCATCCCACGCGGTCCATGACCCATTCATGTCGTGCCTGGCGGTGGTTCTGGAACAGCGAAATGCGAATGCATGGTCTTCTCGATCGGAGACCGCCTTCGTGCAACCTTACCCAGATAGTCTGCGTCGAAACATTTACCCTGGATGCATTGCGAAGGTCACTGCGAAGCTGGCTTGCAGTGGCAAAGCGGTTTGTACGGGCCTGAATGATCAAAAAACGGTCTTCAGCTGCAAATGTTGCCCTGTATCTGCCACGACCATGCCGTCATACTGGTGTTGCATACTGCTGAAATCTTACCCAGGCTCTGGTGATCACCGCATGGTGCACACCAAGGGCTTCGCCAACCTGACGATGGGTAGGTATCCCCTTGCTCCACCGTCCCTACAGCCCGCCATATTTCTGTTTCAGACAAATGTCTTCTTACATTTGCATTTGCCACATTCAATCATTAAATCACACGGGTTTGTGTTGAAATGGAGACTGAATACCCTACACATGTGACGTACATGTAGACAGTGCACGAAAACATCATGAAAATCAAGGGGCACATAATTTCCATGACTGTCACGAAGAGTCTGCCTGTCAAGAGAGCTAATGTAAACATTGGGGACCATCTCATTACATTCCTCTCATATCCACCAAAATATTGCATGGGAGTTCAGTTGCGTGAACTGGAATGCATTGGGATTTCTTAGATGTACCAGCACTGATCCATTGTTCACAAGGGAGGCGAGCTTGGAAGTAAATTGCCAAATAAGCACGTCAGTATCTCTACAAACTAAGATTGACAATGGTAACCACGATCACAGTATTTGACAACGTGTAGGATAATCCGCATGTCAGCTTCTTCGTGGGATAATGTGACATGGTTTATGTCACCCCTTGTCGACGACCAAACACATTGTCCATAGGAAAATCCACCTTCAGGAAAAGGTTCAGTGTCATTCAGGTCAGATGTCTCCAGCATGAGCACTTGGTGGCGTGAACTCCCTTTACAAAATTGTTGGCAATATGAACATTTATCCCAGTCAACAGTTGAGACACTGTTATTGTTGATGGCTGCACAAGCTACTATTTGGACCATCCAAGTGCGCAAGGACAAAATTCACCTGGATGTGGATTTTGATAAAACACCAGCCCCGTCTTTCGTGTGGGATTCCGTCCCACGCTGGTCACCCTCCATGCAACCCGGACAAGCAAGTGGGTGAGGATGCATCTAACCGCCGGAACCGCGCAGAGGACCAACATAAGAAGAGAAAGATAAGAATGGACCTTCCGCCAGATGACGTGATGCCCACCGACTGACGGAGTTCGAGGAAAAGAAAAAGAGAGAGAAGGAAGAGAGGGAGACTGGTGAGGGGTTTAAAAACGCGATTTTTGTTAGGAATTTCTGGATTTCGATCACTTTTATTTTTGGTGGGCATATTTGAGGCTAGAAAATCCTTTGATACTCACCAAATATTCGAGCCTTTTGCTGACAAACGATTTTAACTGATGCTTTGCCGGAGGAAAATTGTGTTATCTCGCAGATATTTTGAATGAATTACCGACTTGGCAACAAAAGAAATGTCCCGATAAAATGAAACGCATTGTGGCTGTTCTGTTTTGATGTTGTTCTGTTTGTTCATCGTCCTGGATTAATTTGCAGGGTAAGAGGGTGTGTTTCTTGTAATGTGCGAAACACTATACTGTGCCCTGTTGAGTTTAGTTGACTAAAATTAAGATTATTCAACCACACAGAGGTAGCATTGTGTGAACAGTGAAGGTGGTGTGGTCGAAGGGTCTGAGATTATTTATCGCCAATAACAGCATGCATGTTTCACAATATTAGCGTGTCTGATAGACGACTGGCTATAAAATATCAAAAGAGGAACGTATACTCTCAAAATCAGTTCAGACAGCTGTTCGTTAGAAAGTACGAATGACCGAGAAAAACTCTGCCCGTCGGAAAATACTAAAAACCTGGATAGTCCTATTGTCTTTATCTTTCACCTTAGAGTAGTCATGAGTTCTGAGAAACCGATTCCTTCTATCCTCTTTGTATTTTTTCGACAAAATAACAAAAGTGTTCATTAAAAGTGGGAAAATTTTACTCGATTCACCAGTAACCACTTTTTAACCGAAAAACACGCACGTGACCTTTTCGACCTTGGACAGTCCATCTGTTGGAGTACTAATCCATTACCAAAGTTGAGAATGTGCTTTATTTAGATGATTTCAGTGCAATTGTTCAACATAAAATTTCCCAGATGACAAATCACGCAGATGTACATATATTTTGAAATTTTGTTTTGCATTGGTATGGAAGAGAAATGGTGTTAATATTTGACAAAAATGACAAAATCTAGAATGTCATCCCCCTTTATAGGATAGGTAAGAGACCTGCCCTTCAGTTCCTGCAAAGTTTTTGCTTCTACTGAAAAATGATTTGCTCGGCCTAATTTAGGCCTCTTTTCCGTTTTTGCTTCCCTATTGCCAAAGAACTCCATATTCTCTCAGAATATACGGCCCGTATGGAAATCCATCAAATCCCCACAGCATGTTCAAGAGGCCCCCATTTGATAAAAAATTATTCATTGGAAACGTTTCTGGATCATAAATTGTGTATTATCCCCCGTGTTTGGATTATAGGTCTGCGATGGTCCCTTGAAAGTTGAAATAATCGATTTCGAGGTCTGGAGCTGTGATAAATGATGTGCGGGACCTCAGTCTGGATCTGAGATCGAGGCCACTGGAAACACCAGCCTCCTATTTCACACCGGGTGAGGACGTGGTGGAGCCGTGCCATTTATCTCAGACAGTGGTTCCATCGAACATTTCTGAAGACATTCTCGGAATCCGCTGCATTGAACATTCTTCACTTCTATTTTAGTGTTGTGCAACAAACAGGTGAGCTGTATTCCTCATTCACCCATCAACTCTCTTGCATGTACCCCGCATTGCGTCTGTATTATTAACAGAAAATATCGAATATTCTTTTATTACCACCACAGAACAATATGTAAAAAGAGACCACCAGAGAGTTACATTACCTTCACTGTTTTAATGTAATTTCCCCGGGAAAACTGGTGCACCTCCTTTCTAGCCCACCTCCAGTTCCGTATAATGTTTGTTCTGAGTACCAAATACTGACATATTTACGGACCTGTTAACTCCTCGACAGTCACTGCACACTTGTATTGCACACTTGTTTACAGTGGTAAACAAGCACCGTTTTACCAGTAAAATAGGACCCAGTCACTAATGCTTGGGAGTCAGCCCTCTAAAATAGGCAACATCGGTCATAAACGATTGACTGACCTTGATTTTATCTCCATGTTGTGGTCATGATACGCCATTGTGCAGAAGTATGAGACCTTTGCACCAATAAATAAATAAATTAATTAAGAAATTAATTAATTAAAATAAATAAGTACCTGGTGGTGTATTCTTAAGAATACCTATTGCCTTATAATGTTATGGTATAACATAACATTTTCCTTTTATTTCTTTCATCTCGTCTGTCTGTTTAACTCTTGTTGACGTCCAGTTACAATTTTGGTACAGTTCTTCACAACGTCTTATCTCGAGATATTTTCTTTTCAAATTTTATGCCATCTTGGACATTTATCACTAAAAACATCAATTTAGAAATACACACAGCTCGATAAGTACAGACAAGCAAACTTGAATATTTATTTATTGGTGTTTAAGGTCACATATCTCTGCACAATGGCTAATCATGACCATGACAGTTTTACGGGTGGAGGAGCCGGAGTACCCGGAGAGAATTACCGAGCAACTGCGAGCAACTGTCAGCTCCCCAACATACCAACTCCACACGAGCAGGGTTAGTATTGATTGAAGACAAGTGCACCATCGACGTGCAGTACGCCTTAGTACACAACGCCACCGTGCCCGCCACGTGAGCAATGGTGGTAAAGTGTCTTGTCCAATGACACAACGCGGTTGCTGCAGGTTGGATTCGAACTCTCGGCTTGCAGTATGCACCTCTGTCTATTGATCCATCGCGCCCTCACAACAAACATGAAACTTCGAACTTCGATTTCCGGTTGCTTGTAGTGGCGCAGTCTATTTTCAGTTCACCTCACTGAAAGTCGGGGTGAGCAAAAGTGATCATTCGTCGTCAGACATCCGTCATCTGTGAACATGATATTCACAACTTCTTCAAAACCCCTGAACCTATTTTAAAAAATTTTTAGGCGCTCGTTTGTTCTGACATCGCATATTTTGTTGAAATAAAATTACCTCGTACCTCAGAGAGCGGGTGGAGGAAAATGCCCACATTTACAAAAACTCTACTAATCATGAACCGATCGGAACAAGAGGAGAAGTAATAAGCGTGTAATGATGTTTAGCACTGTTACAAAAAATCTGTTTAGCTCTTATTTTGTCCATAATTATGATGCTTGGAATTTTGTTTCTATGATAGTCTTTTCTATGATAGTCATTTTTGTTGTCAGAATTTGAGTTTGTCAGCACTGATATTTCAAGGTCTCTTATTGCAGATCAGTGAACGATTTTAGATATTGTTTGGGATCTTTATAACTTCAGTAAACATTTATAGTCCATTTTTACTCAATTTATTAATAATTTGCTGCCAAAATGAAGCAGTTTGCGGTTGTATATTTTAAAAGTTTGTTTAGATAGGGTACATTGAGCCCCATGGCCACAAAGCTTTCACATTGCAGCTTTAGGTGACTGTGTGAGCGATCGATTCGGACTTCCGGGTTGTGTCCTTGGGGAAGGCACTTAACCTCGATTGTACACAAGGGGGCAAGATGACGCCGTGTACTAAGGCGCACTGGACGTCGATGGTGTGCATGTCTTCGACCAATCTAACCCTGCCTGTGCAATGTGCTGCAGTGCTGAGTTACGATGTTGTGGAGCTGGCAGCTGCCCGTTGTTGCTCGGTGGTTCTCTCTGGGTGCTCCGGCTTCCTCCACCCGTAAAACTGCCACGGTCATGATTAGCCATTGTGCATAAGTATGTGACCTCAAACACCAATAAATAAATAAATAAATAAATATACCAATATATGTATTCTTGAGGTTGGGAAGTTTTATGGGAAAATCTTTGTCGTTTGAAGTTGTTAGAATTTGTGTTCAGGTCACCAATAATGATCCGAGTACTCCTGTTGCAGTTCAGTTAATTTAGTCATTTAATGCAGTTGGAATGATTTTTGGTCATGAAATTTGGAACACTAAATGATAATTGCAGTATCGCCATGTAATTTGTTTTTTTTTTAATTTTGTTACTTTACACACCCGAAGCCTGTCCAATAGCTCGTTTTTCGTTTCTTTTCTATACCTTTGATTTGCGACAAAATTTTAGATTCTTCCTTTCGAAAGTTTGAAAATGCAATTAATCTACACAAAAAACATATCTCAAAATGTGATGACACGCCTGCAAATTCCTATCGGTTTTGGCCGAACTCTCAGCTGAAGTCATTTATGCCATATCATTTGCAAAACGTCAGCAATTAAATTTCTCGGGATAAAGGTGAAATTAAGTGACATTTTATTTCAACTGGTACTTCAGCAATTACAATTATAAAGCTGAAAAATTTTAAAACCGGACTTCAAATTCACGAGATATGACGTTTTAACAGTTAGCACATCACTTCAGACATTTTCCAGTTTCCTAACATCCCAACAAAAACCGCTAAGATAAACGCAGCTGCACTGTTTTATCTATCCAATACAACAATCATTGAAAGTATTGGCTCTTGTGTTTTTCTCTCGAATGCATTAAACTTGAGTACGGAACGGTTGCATATACGGCTGCACTATCGACAGAGCACCCCAGGCTTTTAAGGGTTCCTATTTGGCTCGCGAACTCTATGAACAGTCAGCAATATCACGGATAGGTTCAGTAAAGTTCCTGAAACAAGTACTGACAATTTTATGCCAAAACGTTCTGGCGTTTCCTCACAATGAAAACATGTCGGACACCAACCAATCATTCAGAAAATACCGCTTCTATTCTTAAATAAATCAACGAAATTGAAATGACTTACAGTGATCGTTAGGCTGTTTCTCAGTGTGGGATGGCCCGCGTTGTGTCCTTGGGCATGGCACTTTATCCCGGCTGCCTACATGGGAACACGACGATGACGCCGTTTACTAAGGCGGACTGCACGTCGATGGTGCACGTGTCTTTAACCGCTGTAACCCTGCTTGAGCGGAGCTTGAACAGATTTAAAATGTTGAGGAGCTGACAGTTGCTCGTCGATGCTCGGTGGTTCTCTCTGGGTACTCCCGCTTCCTCCACCCGTAAAACTGTCACGGTCACGATTAGTCACTGCGCATATGTATGTGACCTTAAACTTCAATAAATAAATAATACATGAATAATAGCCTTTTTCTTTTCCCCCGCCCAAACAATGTTTTCCCCTATTTAAGCATAGATTGTGAGAAAGTCTCCATCGGGTTCGATATTCATTTCTCTGCTTTTAAGTTATGCCCCCTTTTGTTGGAAATCAGGTGTTTGTCTGATACCAACCTTCTGAACGCGATACCTTGAGTAAATGTAATCGGATTTTCAGAAACGTCACAACAAGCGTACACGGTGTAAAAATCTTGATCAAGTTCAATATTCTCCAAATCTCCTTGGCTTTTATAGGTGTTATGCTCTGTTTTGTTTCAAATTCGGTGTTTGTCAGGTAACACTGTGGACGCGAAAACTTCAACAGATGTAATCATACTTTTACAAAACGTGTGACAGGCATACATTGTGAGAAGGACTTGGTCAGGATTGATATTGACCAAATTGTCTCGTCCTGTAGAGGAATTATGCCTGTTTTTCATTGAAAACTTGGTTTATGTCTAATGACTTCGTGAATGAAACTTGAAAAAAATGTTTGAAGATTTTCACGAAACGTGCCATAATCATACACCGTGATATTACCTTGTTTTTATTAATAAACATTTGACCCACTTCTCTCTTTGTCGGAGGTGTCTGGGGATCCATCTCGTGGCATACACTTGATTTTTGTTTTTTTCCTTTTTGTTCAAAACGAAAATATCCCCTTCCATCCGTACTCGAAAAATGGGCTCACTTTCACTTACGGGGAGAGTATCGTATGAATGACACAAATTTTAGCATGTTGTAGAGTTCCAGAAATAAAAAGATTTGTGTTTTTGCGTTTTGGTATTTAAGATCGTTTTTTGGCGTTTTACGCCATTTGAAATGTGGATGTTTTGAATTAGCTCCAATTTTTTGTTTCAGAGACCTCCGAGCATACACAATACACCACTGTTATATTCCTTAATATGTTAATCAATCGTTGAAAACGCACGTGCGATTCTATAGTATAATTTCAATTGACAAAACGTATTTAACGCATTAACACAAGAGGCAACTTGATGCACGAACCGTCAACAATTAAATTTTACCAGTTAAAGTTGAAATCAAGTGACATTTTATTTCATTTTTGGCCACGGGGATTATTAGTACATACATAGACAGAACGTGAGGTGTGTTTGAATCGGTGGGTGTTTTGCATAACGAGTTGGAATGGCGTAGTCATGTTTCGCGAGAGCCGTAAATAATATTCCGCCATTCCAACGAGTTATGTAAAACACCTACCGATTCAAACACATATCGCGTTCTGTGTTTATTACACAACCAATGCATTAAAATTTATTTTAGTAAACAAATTTTAATTCCGATGTTTCAAACCAAAGGTGAAGAGTCCGTTTGTTTTGACTGAGGCTGTACTGATCAAATGGATCGATAAAAAAAATTAAAACAACCCTTTTGGAACAAGTGTTTGTTGAAATTCGTGCCTGTGTCTCTTCGGCTAGTGCCCATTCACGCCTAACCATTTGGTGGCTATTACTGTCAGTAAAATTATAAGTACAAATTTGGGCACATTTGCAAAACAGCTGGGAGAAACATTTTTAAAAGAAGATCGAAGCATGTCAAGATGTACGAAGATTTTCCGAAATAAAGTTGACCAATTTAGATATAACGGGATCCACAAAACTAGACGGTCACGGGACTGGGTTAATGTTCTGGTTGGAAATGGTAGGGTTTTTAAAAAATATTATTTCATTTTTGGTTAACTAATTTTTTGTGAGCCGACTTTATTTTGCTTTGGACGTTTTCATTTTCACACTGCGACAGAAGGACGATAATTGTATCACGACATTTGGAAACTTTTCGAAGCGCAACTTATGACTCGATGGGAAAGGAACTAGTAAAACGGTGCTGGGGAAAAAGTTCCGGCTTGTACATCACCCATTGAATACAGAATCACTTATGGCATAGCGGCCATTCTGTTAAATACAAGGGTTTAAAGTTGAATGGATGTGTAATAAAATTCAAATTTCAAAGCTCAAAAAATAATAGTCAACTTCAAATACAGAAGACATTACCGTCAGTGTCCTATTTCAGACATTTTCCAATTCTTTTACATCCCAACATAAAACACAAACATTTTGTCCACTACACAATTTTTATCTCTGATAGAACAATCACTGAAGGCGTTAACTCTTATGTTTTTAGTCGGATTCGGTCCCGCTCGGGAACGCTGCGGCCGCAAATATATAAAATATCGTCATGGCACCCACTAACACACCTCCAGCGATTCCTTCCTATAAATATGTTCCGTTCCGCATTCCAGGGGTTGACGATTTGAACGGAGCGACGAGTGGACTAAATCAAAGGCAATCTCACAAATACCATTGGTGTGCGGTTTATTCTGCCTACGCATCACTTCTTTACTCGTGTTCTGAAAATTGCATGTTAACCCTTTGATACTTTTGTACGTCATATGACGTATGAAATCAAACAGCGCGTTGATAGTTTGTGGTCATTTGTTTTGTTATTATTTTTCGATTTTTAAAGTTTTAACCTCAATTCCTATTTTCTCCCGAATAGTGCTTAGTGACAACCGTTGAGCCATAGGTTTTTGCAGCTTAAAATACTAATATAATCCTGCTGTCAAGATTTCTTAACTGGTTGAGTGTTCGAAGCCAATATCAGGACTTTCAGAAAATGAGGATACCAGAGCAAAAGCCAGCACTTTCTTTGTTTCCAATTCATATTCAGTCAAACAAAAATAAAATTTTGTTTATATAAATTTGTTTTATTACAAATTACTGGAGAGTGCCTGTGGGCACTCTCCAATAATTTGTAATAACGCAAGTTTTGAATAACAAAATCAGACCCCCAAAAACAATCTAGCCCTCAACCAGTTAATCACTAATGTAAAAAAATATCTTATTTGCACTTTCCGACGTTCAACGTCATATTTTGAAAGAAACTGAATTCCCAGTGACGTTTGGACGTCAGAATAATTAAAGTCCCGAAGGGTTAAAACGGTCAGGCGTTTTCGCTCATAGAACCTGTGTCGACCATTTTCATATTCTTCAGAAAATTCTGCATCTATTCTTGTTGAATTGAATAAAATTGATTGTTCGCCTTTTCAGGTCACTCAACAGAGACGAAATGACTGAAAGCAATAGTTTGCCGTTTTTTTTCCTTTTTCTTTCAATTAACTAGTGCACATTTCAAACGCTACACTCACTAAATTCGAAACAACCGTAAACAACCATTCAACATTGCGCATTCGGGAATTAGATTTTAGATTTCCGGCCTTGTTCTAAAACAACGTCATTTCTAGCATTTTTAGCTCACATGACTTAAAGTCAGGGTGAGCTTCAGTGATCATTTTGTCCGTTGACCTGCGTCCCGCACCTGTAAATATGATGATCATGACTTCTCCAAAATATGGTTTATCAGTTCAGAGAAATTTGAGGTGATTGTTTGTTGGGACATCGAATTTTGGTATTCTTCAAATCAACTGGGATGGAGGAAAATGCTCCCAAATTTAAAAAAAAAACACTTGATATTATTTTGGTAGTGGGCTTCCTTTTGATGTGGAGAAAAAAGTTTGTACAAACTACTTTCGTAGTGCAATCTTTGCATTTGTAATAGTGGTGGGTATTGAGACATAAACACTTGATGCATTCAAACAAACTTACCGCAAGCCCGCGGAGACCCCTGGGGCTGAAAATAAAAATATTTTCAAACGGCCATATCACTCAAACCCCAAGGAAAAGAGAACAGTCGTTTAATATGAACCCACCGTCGGACCACTAGAAACGAATAGTAAAATGCCATCGATTGTGTCATAGTGTACGGAAGGGGTGAATAAAAAGACACGTTTGATATTTGTTAAGCAGCATCCATGGGTATATGTGGGGGTGGGGTGCTGGTCAGCTACAAATTAAGCCCCTCGAATCATTTTGGGACTCTATACAGGACCCCTGATTTTGACTTTCAGTAATATTAGAAATAATTTTCAGAACTCTTCTTGCAACCCACAAGTCAGAATATTAGGATATTTGGTACAGGGAGGTCAGATCCATATTTGTTCAAATCAAGTCATTGGGATAATATTCGGGCTTTGTCAGATGAGCACCTTATGCCACCTGGGTCGACCTTTTCTCTGTGTTTATATATCACCTATTGTATCAAGCCTCTCTTTTCCAAATTGTGGAAATAGCTCCATCAAAAACCATATCTAAAACTGTGGTGCAGACTTGGGCATTTACCAAGAGATTAGTGACCTTAATCAGATCAACGTTCCAAAAATATTAATTGTCAGTCGAGTTTTATGAAATCTTAGCATGAAATTTTACCATATTGCAGATTAAAAAAAATATTAGAATGTAGATGTTTTTTTTTATTTTTGTGTCGATTTATCGCAATTTTTGACGTATTAAGTCACTTTAAATGTTTGACTATTTTCAGTAAAACGTCACTTTCCTGACCGTCATACCTTCATATTTATACGAAACAGTGTACACACATTTCTGGTCATTTCAAATGGTGCAGCTTTATATTTTCACTTCAGTTTCGACACCGGATGCCAGCGATGCCAATTTTACGTTTTTTTCTGTAGCTCTTATTTTCGTCCTGATCTTGAGCCTTGGTGTTTCGAACTATTTTAATATTATCTCCATAAAAAACATATATACCCCTGGAACGTAATTAAGCACCCCCTGTCTTTTTGACAGTGGAATCAATAGAAACTGTCAGAACTTTCGTACTGTCTTTAAGATTGCCGAAAATGATGTGATTGTTTGCGGAAAGAATGGTCGATTGACAAATGAAAGACAACACAATGAAGAAAATATGCAGCATTTTAATGGCGCTAATTACACATTTTTGTGACTAATGTTTTTGATGGAAAATTCTTCTCTCGACAAGTATGATGCTGGGACGGTCCTTGATGAAGCAATTCCAGTAATTTTTGACAAAAAATGTGTCTTGTGATCTTCGGAACACAATAGCAGTGTCTGACGTGTTCACCACATGCTCCGATGATAGCCTGGACCCCTCTAATGCTACCAGTGAGCCTTCTGATACGATCCAGATGCAACTGCTGCCACTCCGCATGTAATGCAGCTTGTAGATCGGCCAAATTCTGTACAGGCAGATCCCTTGATTGCACATGACGTCCGAGAAAGTCCCAGATGTATTCTACGGGATTCAAATCGGGCTCATTGCAGGCAAAGGTAGTATTATAATAGCTATGTTCTGAGGGAATGCTCTCACGGCATGGGAGCTATGTGGCCTTGCATTGTCGTCCATGAATACAGGGTGTGTAGCCAACGGGTGATTATCAAAATGAGGCTCGACAACCGGATGTCCTGATGACCATTGACATTCCCATGTACGGTCACCACATCAAGTTTACAATCAGAGAGAGAGGCACCCCCAGATCATTGCTGATCCTCCACCATAAGGAACAGAAGGTCTGATGTTCCTTGTACATAAGCAGTATGTCTGTGCCTCTACACTCTCATGCGAAAATCTTTGTCGTGAAGAAGGAACTTACTCTCGTCTGACCAATAGACACTCCTCCATGTCCTGCGATTCCAATGTTGTCGTGCCATACACCACTCCAAACTTCGTCTTTGATGCTGATCGGACAGACTGGACGCCTGGTGACCCTTTTGGACATCATACCCAGAGCGTTGAGGCGGTTTCGGGCAGTTCTGTTGCACAAACGCCTAGTGGGGAGCCAAAGGCGTATCAAAACCCCACTTGAAGCAAAGGGTTCACGCCTAAGGAGGCGTTCCAGACTCCGACCTTCCCGAGGGAAGGTCTTGCGGGGTTGTCCAGGCCTTGGTCGGTACTTAACACAGTTGGTTTGTTGATGACAGAATGACTATAGTCAAGTTGCCTCCCAATAGTTTTGAATTACATGCCTGTTGCATACATGCCAACTATGTGCCATATTAGTGCCCCTTACAGTATCCTCCTTGCCATGTCAACATTTACTGATAAAAGAAGTGACAGATTTTCTTGTTTTATACCCAGATATTGCATGTGGACTTTAGTGTTTTTGTGACATTCGTGAGTAGCATGCTTCATGTGGACGGGGGGATGTGTTTGGGGTACGTTATCAACCAGAAACATCATGTGTCACGAGTTGAAATGTACTGTAAGACATAGCAATCGTTAAAACATAATAATCAGTATTTATTTATTTATTTATTGATGTTTTAAGGTCACATATTTATGCACAATGGCTAATCATGACCGTGACAGTTTGACGGGTGGAGGAAGCCGGAGTACCCGGAGAGAACCACCGAGCAACGACGAGCAGCTGCCAGCTCCCCAACATCGTAACTCCGCACTGCGGAACAGGCAGGGTTAGATTGGTTGAAGACATGCGCACCATCGACGTGCAGTACGCCTTAGTACACGGCGTCATCGTGCCCCCACACGGGCAATGGGGATGAAGTGTCTTGCCCAAGGACACAACGCGGTTGCCGCAGGTGGGATTCGAACCGAGGACCTCTCGGCTTGCAGCCTGCACCTCTACCTACTGAGCCACATAATAATCAGTAACAGCAACTTCACTGTCATGAAACATTTCAGGAGATGCTTAATTGAGTTCCAGGTGTATATAACAGTGTTTTGCCGTCCATTGAAATTTGCAATCTATAATGCTGAACAGTTAATGACGTCATGGGCGTTCAACGTCTAAAAATTCAAATGTTTCCAGTTGAGATTTTCATGTAATTTCAGTATGTTGTAGTGATAAAAAAATTATAAGAGGTGTTTTTATGTTTTTTTTTCTTTTTTTTTTTTTTTTTTTTCGATGTTGTGCTACTTTGACGTTTTTTACGTTTGTTTGAAATATATCCTATGTTTTTCATTTCTCATTAACAGCGCTACCTGTGTGGAACAATAATTACCCCTGGAAAAGAATACAAGAATACAATTATAATTTTTCAAGCTCATTTATGGTCAGCTGAAGATGTCCACCTTTATGCTTTCATTTCAAATTTAGACAACAGCTATCAATTTAGTTGTTTTTTAATCTTTCATTTTCTCATTTTAAGCTTCAGCTTTTTCGAAATTTTAAATATCTACAAATTGAAGTTTATCGATTTTTGGGGAAATATTTGTATTCAGAAGTGATAAACTGATTAGAAAACACAGTGGTTTTTATGCCCCCCGACTTAAGTCGGGTGGCATATAGTGATTGAAGTGTCTGTCCGTCCGTCCGTCCGTCCGTCCGTCCGTCCGTTCCGTCCGTCCGTCCGTCCGTCCGTCCGTCCGTCCGTCCGTCCGTCCGTCC
Source organism: Pictodentalium vernedei (assembly GCA_031216915.1). NCBI lineage: Eukaryota > Metazoa > Mollusca > Scaphopoda > Dentaliida > Dentaliidae > Pictodentalium > Pictodentalium vernedei. Next base: position 506,439,545 of record CM062297.1, on the reverse strand, counting down.
GTCCGTCCGTCCGTCCGTCCGTGTGTGCCCGAGCCAATAACTCGAAAACTGTTAGGGCCACAGTCATCAATCTTCACACAATTATAAAGGATCACGGGAGGATGTGTCACACACCATAGCCGGGTTCGTACCTTCAAGATCAAGGTCACATTTCAAGGTCACACTAAAAATCGGTCAATATTCGTGTCTCAGCCATAACTCAGAAACGAATCATAGTACAATTGTTAAACTTTTTACAAATGTTAAGGACAGTCAGAAGGTGTGTCGCGTATAATAGTTTCCGCCGCATCTGCAAGGTGAAGGTCACAACTGACCTTCATATATTTAGGGTCACAAATCGTGTCTCAAGCATAACTCCAAAACTATTATAGCTACAGTCATCAAACTTCAAATAATTATAAAGGACCATAAGAGGATGTGCCACACACCATAGCGGGGTTCGTACCTTCAAGGTCAAGGTCACATTTCAATGTCACACTAAAAATCGGTCAATATTCGTGTCTCAGCCATAACTCAGAAACGAATCATAGTACAACTGTTAAACTTTTTACAAATGTTCAGGACAGTCAGAAGGTGTGTCGGGTATAATAGTTTCCGCCGCATCTGCAAGGTGAACGTCACAAGGGAGGGGGCATGTGTTACCTTAGTAACATTCTTCTTGTTTTAAATTACTTCCATTTACCTCCTCTTTTGACGTTTTAACGTTAATTGAAATGTTTGCACTTTTCGGCCCCACACATTTATTTGTGGTGCGCATAGCGTCATACTCACTGATTATTCAAATATAAAACTGCATACACTGTAACTTGGGTGTTTTTAGTAAAATATAATCTCCCATAAAAACCAAATCCAAAGATACCATCAGCTATCAACCAATTGTTCAAAACCATGGGAGCAATTTTCTTCAATTCACCATGATTATTGCTGACATATTTACGTTACTTGAAGTTTGTTTTTCAGTTTTGTTTATACTTTTCAGCAATACGGGGCCACTTCGATGACGGAAGACTGTTCTGAAAATGTTAGTTGAGTCATGGCTCTAGTGCACGTGACGTGAATGTTGTCATTCTGAGCATGTTGATAATGTTAACGTTATGATGTCAACATTGTCATTTTCAGAATTTTTTATTTATGGTAATTGATGATATCTACACGTTTTAATTTTTAGAAATGTACATGCTTACAAAAACCAATATGCAATTAGTTCTCAACAGATGGACAAATACGTTTGAGCATAGTTGCTGTGGTGGAATAATCTCGGTGACGCAAATAATGAAAACGCGTAACATTTCCATAAAAATTTGGTCATTGAGCTCAAATATTTTGAAACCGTGTTTTTATGTTTGTGCATGTATCCAATTTACTCGCTATTTTTATGTTTTTTTGCCTCGTTTTACAATGTTTGACCTTTCATACTCTTTGGGCCCAGGTTCCCATTATGGTGACACACATAACTGCGGTCTCAATGAAGATACGGCTATAAAACTTCATACACGTACATTTTAAGATTTCCGACGTTAATAAGTTGAATGTGTATTATTTATTTATTTATTATGGTTTAACGACACATTAACAGCCAGGGTCATATCGTGTCGGTGACAGTTTTACAGGTGGAGGAAGCCGGTGTACCCGGAGAGAACCACCGAGCAACTACGAGCATCTGCCAGCTCTCCAGCAACGTAATTCCGCACTGCAGCACATGCAGATTATGTTGAATGTGTAATGTCATAGAACAAACACCATTAAAATGGTTCCTCAAACATCATAGATCGTGGACCTGGAAAATTTAGTGGAGAAAATTTGGGGTTTTTTGTAGTTTCTGGGGTAACACTTTGTGATCATTGCGAATCGGTTTGATGCGAAACTGTGACCATATGACAACTTGCGATATTGAAAAGGAGGCCGCCAAAAAACTATATTTCCTAAATGTATTTATATATCACACTGAAATCTAGGCGGTGAATGTACCGCCGCTACATGGGGTGTCGTATACAAAATTAACGACTTACTCACCAAGGCAAAGGTCACAGATAAAAGTCAACACATGGTATGAGCATGCGCATCGTACTTTTTGGGCTCTGGGCCAAAACTTTTTAATGGAAGAGATCTCACAATGAAACTTACTCAACATATGTACAATACAATACAATATATTTTATTCACAACATGCACGTACATGTTGTTACAAATATAGATGTATCAGAATAGATGTTTTTTTTCAAAACAATATCGTGAGTATGTAACAAGGGTCGTAACAAGTTGCACAATTGGTTAAACATGCATATTGTTAGGAGACAGCATAGCCCAATGTACCACCACCGAAGGTGTGTCGCATATGAAATTCTTGACCGACCCACCAAGACCAAGGTCACAGATACAGGTCAACACATAGAATGGACCTGCACTTCAACTTCTCTTTGTCATGGTCAAATCTTTTTTTAACAGGAAGAGATATCACAATGAAACTTTCATCACACATGTACCACCACTAGACGGTGTGTGTGCGCTTCATATAATACTGAAAATCGTCTCACTAATATCCAGGCCACAGTAAGGAATAACATATGGAGTGCGCATAGCCATCAGCTTGTTCATGTCTGTGTTATAATTTCTTAATGGGAAGAGGTATAGCAACGACACTAACACAACGTATGTACGACCACCAGCCAGTGTGTTGCATACAAAACTTGAGATGGACTCACCAAGGCCAAGATCTCATTACATGTCAGAACATGGAATACGCATATACATCAACTTGTTCATACTGTGTCGTATATAAAGGGAATGATTGACCCATCAATGACAGGGTCACAGATAGAGGTCAAATGGTCATTCCATGTTTTGGCCTCTCTCTGTAACCTTGATCTTGGCGGCGCAGTTGTGAATTATATATGCGACACATAATCCATTTGTGGTTCATGTGTTGTTTAAGTTTCTTTGTTATATATCTTCTCATTAAGTGAGGTACAGGGAACTCGATAATATACCACTCAAAGTTTGCTAAGCACCAAATAGTTGACACATCATTGTGAAATTTGCTTGTGATATATTTGCGATATTTTTGGAGGATATGATTGAGGAATGTATTGAGATGGTCCGCAGTGTTTCCATCAGCTCTCTTCACAGGCAGACTTTTCGTGACAGTCATGGAAAGCATGTACCCCTTGGATTCTCATGATGTTTTCGTGTACTGTTTACATGCACATGACATGTGTAGGGTATTCAATCTTCATTTCAACACGAAACCTTGTGATTTAATGATTGAATATGGCAAATGCAAATGTAAGAAGACATTTGTCTAAAGCAGAAATGTGGTGGGCTGTAGGGATGGTGGAGAAAGGGGCTACCCATCGTCAGGTTGGTGAAGCCCTTGGTGTGCATCATACGGTGATCACCAAAGCCTGGGCAAGATTTCAGAAGTATGGTACACCAGTCAGACGACATAGTGGTAGCAGAGACAGGGCAACATCTGCAGCGGAAGACCGGTTTTTGATCATTCAGACCCGTAGGAACCGCTTTGCCACAGCAACCCAGCTTCGCAGTGACCTTCAGAATGCATCCGGGGTAAATGTTTCGACGCAGACTATCCGGACAAGGTTGCAGGAATGCGGTCTCTGATCGCGAAGACCATGTATTCGCATTCCGCTGTCCCAGAACCACCACCAGGCACGATATGAATAGGCCATGGACCACGTTGGATGGACCAGAGAAGACTGACGACCTGTCCCTTTTACAGATGAGTCAAGGTACTGCCTAGACTACACAGATAGGCGTTCTAGGGTATGGAGAAGACCAGGAGACCGATTCCATGCAGCCAACATTGCTAATCATGACCGCTATGGTGGAGGGTCAATCATGGTCTGGGCGGCATCAGCAGGTATGGACGTACAGAGCTCTGTGTCCTTGAACGTGGTATATTGACTGCACAGCGGTATATTGATGAGATTCTGGATGTCCATGTCAGATTGTATGCAGGTGCAGTGGGTGATAGATTTATTCTGATGGACGATAATGCCCGTCCTCATGTTGCCCCATGCTGTCGGGGGTACTGACAGAGGGGAGGGATTGAGCGTATGGACTAGCCAGCAAGATCCCCTGACCTCAATCCACTCGAACATGTCGGAAATTAGTTGCAGCTTGCAATTTCAACCCGTCCAGTACAGCCAAGGACTGTCCAGGAGCTTGGTGCCATGCTGATCCGAGAATGGAACAACATCACACAAAGGACCACCCGGAACCTGATTGGGAGCGTGAGAAGGCGTTGTCAAGCTGTAACAGTAATGGGTCTCATACGCGATACTGAACCCATACTAGTTCGCTTTGTGAAATCGAAAAATTTCCCCTTTTACCAATGATATCCATGTTCCATGGTTGTCGTATCCAAAAGCTAAAAAATAATGTCAAACACGAATAAAATCTTAATTTCTGTACTTCTGTACTTAAATCATTAAAGATATAATTAAATAAAAAAATATATACACTTTTCATTACAATATTTCAACTAAAACGTAAAACATGTAGTTGGATAATCTTGGTGCTTAGCAGTGGTATATAAATGTCAATAATTGATTTTACAGGCTTAAAGAGAGAAAATACTTTCGAAATTTTGTTTGCCTGTAAATCACGACGGTTAAAGATACGTGTGTTTTAATTTTTTGTCCCTAAGAAATTTTGCAACAGACAGATTTTGTGCTTACCTCACTCAATGCTTGCTCATATCTCAAATGCGTGTTTCGTGGTCTTAATCCAAAGTTTTAACTTCGCGGCCATTTGCTTGACATGTCATAGACCAAAACAAAATAGTATTACAATATATTTTCACTGAACTTTTGACATCTACGCAAGATTGAATCATTTTGCATTGAACTACAAACTACAAGTTTTATGCCTTTTCTGTTGACCTAATGTTCCGAGAGCATCTGTATATTTGATTAGAGCAATGAAATTCAGGGGCACAGTGTTGGAGCCAGAGGTGGAAGTTTTTAATGTGCATAACTGTTTTCAGGAAAGGGAAAAGTTTCAACCATGCAAATTAATTTCTTTCACGTTGGAAAATAAATCGTGCAAGTTTAATAAATGGCGATCCTTTGAATATTTTTTTTCTAATTTTATTCAATTTCATCATTATTTCTCTCAGTTGTCTCTCTTTTCACCAAATCTTGTTCTGCATAGTCTGAAAATAATTATGCAACTGCTTCTGTGCTCTCGCCCGACATAAATCAATTGCCTGCCTGTCCGTCCATCTGTCCGTCTCCCATCCTCCATCCACTCTCCCTACCTACCTTCCTCCCTTCTTCCATTCCTCCGTGCCTCACTGTCTGCCTACCTCTCAAAGCCCCATCAAATCCCACTATCCTCTCCCCTCTCCCTACCTGCCTCTGTCGATGGATTCCTTCCTTACTTCCTCCTCTCCCTCCCTTCCTCTCCCTTCCACCTTTCCCAACTCTCCCACAGTCATTAATTTTTAAATATGTCCACGTTGGTGTCTTGACCATAATTCCAGAAACAAAATCGCAACCCATAGTTCCAGAAGTAATTCAACAAATTACGGCCAATTACGAAGCACGCGACAATAAGGGACAATAAGGGATAGAATTATATAAATAAAAATGCAGCAAGACTTCTCTTAAACCCTTCATTTAGGTGTATGTAAAATATTATAGCAGTATATGTTGGCTTTTGTTGGGTGGGGTGTTCACAAAAGGGAAAGGTATACCTCCAATGTTGTTAACATCATAAGCAAGGTATTATGAGTTGGGTTTTCAAAATCTGTGCAACTCGTTGTGACCATGAGTGCTAAAATGTCCTTTCATTTCGACCATGCAGTGAAATTTAATTTTGATGTTTTGCGACCCCGCTCATATTCAGTGCTATGACTTTCAGGATTTTAACCAAATGGAGGTAAAATCAATTCCGTCCACCAGTTCCATCAGTAGTCCAACAGAGTGCATGGTTTTATTACTACATTTTCAATAGTTTGGGGGTGTATTGCTGTCATCAGAAAATGCTATTTTCCATCCCTTTTTGTGATTTAATTTGCACGGTAACTCCCACGTTTCTGGGCCCATTGCAACAGAACTTGACTGTACAGCAAATTACTAAACCGCACCTATAAACGATGTTTTGTCTGGCAAATTGGTATGGATGAGGTTGTGGGCGTGTCACCGGGTTTATTGGGCACCAACAATTCAAAATGGTGTACAGTACGTGGAGAGTGGATTGTAACTAAATCACCCGCAGAGTGGGGTTGTCACTCAAGCTATAACTTTCCAACTGTGTACATATCGACAAAAACACAAGCAATGTTTCAGCCAATGGACCTCCGGGTTTAACCCGGAGGTCCATTGGCTGAAACTTTGCTTGTGCTGGTTATGTTTTGCAACAAATTTGCAATTATTGCTTGAGTGGATCTCCACTCTGCGGGTGATATTTAGTGATAATACACTCTCCACGTACTGTACACACGTCCAAAAATACTTTGAATGAAAAAATCAAAAACAGCTATCATGTTTTGAGCACCACCAAATACTAACCTTTCCGACCGAATTTGATTTTTTCGGACTTTCTCGTCCTAGGATATCATTGCCAATTTGGGCTGCAAGCATCAGGATATGTATATGTCGGACATTTGTGGACATAGTTTTTGTCGGAGAATAAAATTCAAAATTTCTAAAATGTGTGTTGAAAAATTAGTTCAAAATTTAAGTCCCCCAAAAGGTGTGACTTGTATATTGTTTTGGATAGACGTTGAAAATCCTAAAAAGTTTTGAGTGCAAATAAACATCGACAGTGTGTCAAATGTCATGAGTTATGCTTCTTGTATGACGAAATATTTCACGTAACACAAAAAGGAAATGACAAAAGGTTAACACTCTCTAAAAGTCAATTCAAATTCTTTAACTGACGTAATTATCAAACTTCATTCAAATATTAAGACAAGCAGAAGATGTTTGACATATTATAATTGTTTGCACATCTTCAAGGAAAAGGTCAGACTTGAGTGCCATATGTTGAAGGTCACAAGTCATGCCTAAGGTCGCAAGTCATATCTGAACTATAACTCGGCAACTATTCAGGCTACAATCTCCCATCTTCCCGCTATTATTACGGATAATGGAAGGGTTTGTCACACGCCATGGATGGATTCGTAACTTCAAGGTCAAGGTCAGATTGAAAGGCTATGCTGTCGATATTTAACTTGAAATGTGCCGATATTCGTGTCCCAATCAAACTCCAACGATTAGATTTCATGCATATGGTAAGGACATTCAAAAGGTGTGAAGCATATAACATTTGCTTGCATATTTTCGGGCGCAGTGCCTCAGTGGTAGAATGTTGGACTTCTATGCTAGAGGTCCCCAGTTCGATCCCCGTTTGGGACGACCCGCGTTGGGTCCTTGGGCAAAGCACTTTGTCCCGGATGCCTACATGTGGGCACGATGACGCCGTGTTCTAAGGCGTACTGCTCGTCCATGGTGCACGTGTCATCTGCCGCTGTAACCCTGCTTGAGCGTAACTTAAACAGAGAATGTTGCGGAGCTGGCAGTTCCTCGTCGATGCTCGATGATCGATGGTTCTCTCCGGGTACTCCGGCTTCATTCACCCGTAAAACTGTCAGATTTGCCATTGTGCACAAATATGTGTGACCTTAAGCACCAGTAAATACAAAAAATAAATAACATTTGTATTTTTAAGGTCAATTAATTATAAGGTCATGAGTAATTATATTGAAGGACACGTGGCATGGAGGCAAAGTGGAGGGAACATTAGAATTTAAACCATAAGGCATTAGCTACTGCAAATATCATTATGCAAATGAAATTTGGTCACTTTCTGAACTGTGTTATTACTTGGTTTTAATACTGTTAATAACCGCCGCGGTTTGATTATAAGATAAAACAGACTTTGCCTTGTCTTTGTGTGTTGTGTAGGAAGTCAAAAGGATCGTGGTGGTTGAAGATGACAGAGAGTCCTCAACTTGCATTTATATGCGTTCAGTTCAGGCATTTATAGTTTAATAGTTGGTAGCCCTATATCGTATTTTGAGGTGATATGTATTTATGCTTCAGATGATGAAAATTCCCTACAAGAATCTCAATTGCAGCAAAGCGCGTTTACATGGGTAATTTATATTGAATTTTGATAAAATTGAGCCAGATAACAAATGACTACGGTTGAAGTTCTTTAATTGGAGTGTGCAACAGAGACATAAAGAAATGAATAAACTTGAGTTCAATCTTGTGTAACAGTCATGGTATTGGGTTTTGGCAGGAATACTGATAGTGACCTCCAACGTCAGTAAGCACCAACAGAAAAAAAAAACAGCTGCTTAATCTAGAAGAAATTTGTTTATTTGTTTATCTGCTCTGTAACATTTTCTCAATTGTTTAAATTTGAAGTCTTGTTTCATGATAAGAAAAATAAAACATTGCATTTTTATGGCCAATTTTGGTAAAAACATTTCGGGACACAATATGTTTGTGGTAATATGGATGAAGGCTACCTGTTGTACTTGAAATTACATTATGAGGGGCATTTGGTTGTGGATGAATGTTATTGTCACTGCTTCACAATTCTCTTTTTTGTTGATTAAAGGAACTGGTGTTGAAGGATTGTGAAGTTTAGATACTTATCCGTGAGGGTTTGAATGCCACGACAAGGATTTGAATATCAACATTTTGTTCAATATTAATGATAGTTTAGAACTGCAGGTATGACATCAGCTGGTGTTAAAGAATTTTGAAGTTAGGACACGTCTCCTTGGCAAATACTTGTAAATTTTGGAAACATGTTAATGGTTTGCACAGCTTGATCCAGTATTATTTATCATGGTTTAGGAATTTTGGTTTGCCCTTTTGTCTTATTTTGTTGGAGAATCAAATTTGGCAGTACATGTAACTGAATTTCTGAAGAGTGTGAAGATAAAAACAGTAACCCAGCATAAATAATGTTCATGTCACATCAACTCATGAAATGGCCTCAACAAAACATGGAAGGTAAACACATATCTTTTGAAACTTACATCATTTTATCCTTATTCTGCCCAATATAGTAACGCTGTTATTATTTTACAGATTTGATCTGTATATGTGTTCAAAAAAGATCCAGTACTATTTACCAAGTATGAAACTAGAATTTTTATGTAATAAAAGTACATCTAACCGTTTGTGAAAAGTTCCATGTACTTGTTCTACTGAACATGGACTCGAGGATTAACTCCTGAGGTGGTAAACTCTTTCAAAGAAAACTTTTAATATGACTATTTTTCAAAGATACTATGTTACTGGAAATGCTAACCTTAGTTTAAAAAAGATTTTGCCCATAATTGTTTGTTTACACTTTATTGCAGTGTACATGTTGGGACTCTCCATACCATTCGTGTTCCCCAGCAAGTAGGAAGCTGATGGTCACAGTTCAGAACCTCTAAAGAGACTTTCAACACTTTTTATTGGAGCCTCGGCATCGGCTTTTATCACTCAATTGATTAAAAGGTTATTTAATTACATTTCGGCGTCGTAGAACGGGTCTCTTGAATTCTAATAGTTTAACTTTCAAAGCTTAATGTTCTCTCTAATACATTTAAGTATGATTTTGATTTTTCAAATAAATTTGAGTGACCTTGTTCAGGAAACTTGGGAGAAAATCTTATGAATGCATGTGATTGTCTCAACTGCATTACAGCTTTGCTTTCTGCTTACAGTAATTGTTGCAATTAATGTTAGATATATTTGACATTTCATTGCAGACTGAAGATTACAGATATTAACACGTCTATGTGGAGAAAGACATACAGGCCGTCTCTAAAGTTTGAATAGTATTTTCTATAGAAGAAAAGTTTCAGAAATTCAAAAAACGACTTTGTATCGATTTTTTTATGAAGTCAGGATTGATAAGAACGATGTGTTTTCTGCTCTGTAACAGAAGTGTATGAAGATAAATAGTGCTCAACTGAAATGGGTTATTTTGAGGTTTCTGGGGCTTATTCATTTACTGAAGGTATTGATATGTATGAGTGGTGAGTATTCATTTGCCATTTTTATATCTTATTAATCAGTTCATAGCGTTATATTTAACTCTTTCAAAGTTCTTGCTCTGCATTTCCCGTGAGAAGTAAGGTAGATGTTTCAGGTGGAAGAGATCCAAGCCTTTCATGCGGAAGTAGACAGTTCGGCGTTTACTTGGAATATTCACATTCACTGCAGTTTCAGCCTCTGAAATAGAACAGTACCGATTAACTGTGATAAACTACATTTTCACTTCACTGGTATAATAAGATTTTATAACCAGTGACACGATGGTAATCTTCCAACTTAACCGCATATTCATGAAGGAATGCTAAATTTTATTTTATGTCAAGGCTACAGTCAATAGTTGACCACAGCTGCTGAAATCGACCGTTGATACAATATGCAGAAACAGCTACTGAAAGTAATAGTACTCATTATTATATGTTTCCGCTAAAATATCAGGAAGTAGTGAAAAAGTAGATGTCACATTTTCCACCATGTCTGGCACAATATATACATGTATGTTTACATTATTTAAAAGTCATATTTTCCCCCGTAGGTACAACCAGTGAATCTCATGCAAAATAGCACCAATGAACGCGAAATAAACTCGTTAAAATATTATGAAAGTGAGAGGTGTTTACTTTTGGTGAAAGGTTCTTATTGTTATTTGTGGTATTGAACTAATATCCATTAACGTTTCCGTAACATTTCAGTAAAAAGTTGAGGGAATTTTGTACGCAGACGACTAATGTTCTTACTGAAAGTAATCATTGGCTAAATTTTGATGGTTTTTAAACTTAAATCTGTGTAACTTTCAAATTAATTACATTCATTTTTAATTATGTCATGGGTGACTCAAAGGTGAGATATACATTTTCTACAAGGGACTTCAGAAATTTATATTTCACCTGCTGGTCACTCAGGAGCTAATTGTAGAATCCAATAAAATAGCACTGCTATTCTCTATAATAATAATAATAATAATAATAATAATAATAATAATAATAATAATAATAATAATAATAATAACGAAAGATGTAATAATGTTTAACTTTACCTTTTCTATTTACATCTACCCCAATTCTTATGCAAGTGGGGAATATTTGTGCACGATGTTATAGATTTACAATCATTTTAAAAATTGAGTCACTTAAAACTAATAATAGATGGGTAAATAAGAAAAGAACAACTGTTTATTTTTGAGTTATAAACTTAACATTAATTCTAGGTATGGAACTAAGAATGAATGGTAAATATCAAAGCAATCGATTTTCATTGCTTTGTACCTATAAATAATTTCGCTGTACTGACCGAATAGTATTTGGCTGCTTCTTCCAGCAGTAATTTCAGATGACCTTTTCATGTGATACCTTTGAGTTTGTGGAAGTAAATCTAATGATATGTACAAGGATCCATGTTTTGTCTTCAACTGCTGAAAGTTTCATTATATATCATTTCTGGTTTCTTACGGTAATCTGACTTCCAATTTGGACCCAATAACCAGAAACAATCCATTCCTAATTCCTGTCAAACCTTTGGAGAGAAAAATTAATTCGAGATTTATTTTAGTAAATTAAATTGCTGGTGGTTCTGGTGCCATGTTGGACTTGATATTAAACTGAGGAAAAACTCTTCCGAATGCATATTATTGTGACATTACAAAACCAGTTTCCACTTTTAGCAGTTGGTGAGGCAGATAATAGATGCATTTTAAAAGCAAAGAGACATTGGAAACAGAATAATTTGCAGCATTATATTTTATTAAGGCTACAGCCCTTCAAAAACCTTTCTGTTTAGAAGAAGGTATGTAGGCCTAATTTATTTTCGACGTTATTTCCTGTTCATTTATCCATGACAAGATTTCAACTAATACACGGTCTCAGCAAGAATTATCAGATGAAGGGTATCATCATTCAATCGCAAGTTGCTCAAGTTTTACAGTCAAAGAACTGTACCATTTCAGTTGCATTCAGTCAAAATTAGTAAACTGTTTATGAAATGTCAGGTATGAAGTATGGACTCAATGTCAATAATAACGTCGAAAAACGGGTAATATTTTGACAAATCCATTTCCCATAAAAAGAAAATACCAACAAAACAAATTTCAAGTTCTATTGGCAGTTTAGGTCTTAATCTCCAACCTGAAAATTGGATACTGATATCTAAACAGGCATTCCACACCACTGATGGCACATATCTACAGACTCTACAGTATACAATTTTACAGATACTCTTATACAAAAATTCGAAACTACATATATGTCCGTCATCAGAAACAGCACTGCACGTTTTGTGGCGAAAGAAAAGAGACAGATAAGCATCTCTTTTTGATTGTCCATTTCAAAAACAATTTAACTGAATCTGTCTCGGATTCTGGAAGATAAATGTGGTATATTGTTTCCAGTAACTCAAGAATACACCTTTCTATGCCTAGGCCTAAAAAATAATGAATCGGATGGGGGTGAAGTGTCGTACCTAAGAACACAACGCGGTTGTCGCAGGTGGGATTCAAACCGAGGACCAATCGGCTTGCAGCATGCACCTCTGCCAACTTCGCCAGCGATGGGTGGTTAAATTGGGGATTGACTGGAGAATCAATTTCGGATTGCGTCATCGTTTTTTAACTCTCTTCTTTGAATTGGAGAGAAGTTATATAAATTCAGTCCATTTTGTTAATTTGTGTTAATAGCAATTGCAAGAAGATAAACTCCCCACAGACACATCACACATTGAAAAACAGCGACTGAACAGTGTGCTGTAGCTGGGTCGCCTGGGGTGTTGAATTATCACACAAAGTATCACTTTTAAAGTATGCACAATTGAACAAAAAAGCTCTTGCAATATTTCGGCCAATGGACCTGTGGGTTTAACTCGAAGCTCCGGTGGCTGAGGCTTTGCCTGTGCATTTCATGCTTTGCAACAGATTTGCAATTATTGTTTGGGTGGAATGTCCACACATCGGGTGATTTAGTGGCAATATGCTCTCCACGTACTGTATAAATGAATAGCGACACACCCCAATTTCCTTATATGGTAAATAAAGTTGATACTTAAAAGTTTTACAAAAGAATATGCATGTAACATATCTATTGTACTACTTTTTCCCAAGTTCTGCTATGTATACTACGATATACACAAAATATGTATGTACACAAGTTTATAACTGAAATACAAAATATGAAAAACAAAAAAGCTTCTAGTTCTGAAGATTGCCATAAATGGCTCCTGGTACATATGATAAGTAGTTAGGCCTTTGTATTTTTACTTTATTTCTATAGCACTGATATCACATTTAGCAGACTTGAATAATTTTACACAAAATACAGAACGGTTGTTATTTCCTGCAACTAAATAAGTTCAGCTTTTCAGTTTAATTCTAAAGGTTTTTGAAGTAAATATCATCCTTTGTGTCAGTTTCCATACACATGAAGCTATCTCTGCTAGAAATGAACTGATCGTAAATAACCTTTGTTCATTTCTATTAATTGCTGTTTTGTTTGTATAATTTATATTTCAAATTTGACTAAATAACTGGAAAACATCCAGTCCTTTGTGTCAAACTTTAGTGAAATAATTATTTGTAGGGTTTAGTGGGTGTATGTGGCAGACTCTTATTATTGTAATTAAAACCAGATGATTTGAAATTAAACAGCAATTATGTAGAAACCATCCAACGAAGCGCGGCCAACGACTGTTCGCCTCACCCCGAAAAGAAGATGTCTGTCACCTTTAACGTACCACGTCTCCAATTATGGTGCGGCTACAAACAGCTTTCAGCCTGCGCGTATCTAGCACTAAGAAAGCAGTACCATCCATGTAGAGTAGATTGTGAACAAAGTTCTGGGCGCAGTCACTCCGCATTTTCAACGTTCGTTCTAGGAACGCCGTCCTACCCTGTCATATGATTCTAAACTCAGAAACTGGACGTGTGCTCGCCGGGGACCCAAACGCATGCGTAGTCTATCTTTTCCTAATCGACATGACAAACGGCGAAATTCGCATCACCGTTTACGTCCAAAGTGCCAGCACATCTGCCTAGCGCAGGACTGAAAATTTCATGGAAATCATCCGCGAATTGGCCAAGATAGAGCGTTTTGATGAATTGGTGTAATTTTGTGAATTTGGTCTTTCTCGAGCTGGTACGAAACTGCCCCGATGAGTAAATCTTGAAACCTCGATCTACACCCTCTTTTGGAGAATCCCTCCTTTAAGTGTTAATAAATCGTTAAGGGTGCAGTATTGGCACAAAATCAAACTGGCATCGTTATGACCGCCGCGGGCGGATCACACCACTATCTTCAAAACAGAGCTAATCGCCGAAAATCGAAAGCGTACAAAACAGGAGGAAGTATTCATGGCTGATTCACGGTAAATGGGCTGATCGGAAGCTGTATGGAAGAAATACAACATTTAGTCGACGGTCTACTGGAGCAAAACACACAAACGTAGCTTCTTGAATTTTTCAGAATTTGTTCTACGACCTCTGTCCGGCATACTCGTTGTATTTACGAGACCCCACAGGTTGAAAGCCGGTCGAATCGCATAAAAACCGAGAGTTCGATTCGTTCCCACTTTAAACTCAATGCAACTTCATTACCCCTCATTATTAACCTATCGACGGCCTAGTAAAGCAACATTTCGGTCTATTTCATGAGCTGCTCAACTCGAACCACTTGTATCTTTCTACTGGACGTGGCGGTTAGAGTTGAACTGTTTATCATGGACCGCTTTAAACCGACAAACCAATCATTTCTATACAAAAATACTCAGATCGCCGAGCACTGATTAATGAAGATTTTTGTCATATTTCACTTTTTGAAAGCACGCTACTGATATGAAAAAAAGAGATAAGATTCAAGTTGTTATTGCACTCGTTTAATGGGTGTTCGAGACTTTGTGCTGGAGAGTTGGGGGAGGGTGTGGGGGGAGGGGAGGGGGGTCCGTGTCTATTTTCGAGATGTTAAATGTGAAATGAGTCAAAATATGAAGATAGAAGATTAGCCCTTCAAAAGTTCTATGTCGTCCATGTTGATGATGTGACAATCTGTGATTCCGGCCAATAATTTTGTTCATTATCCCCCGCATTTTAAAAAATGCGGGGATATTGTGGTGATCTCCGTCCGTACGTCCGTACATCCGTACATCCGTACGTCCGTACTTCCGTACGTCCGTACGTCCGGTTTTGTAATTCGAAATGCTGTAACTTTCTACAGTTGTCCAATAGGGTCCGTGCAATCCAAAAATACCACTTTTAAAGTTTTGCGCCACCAGGTGGCTTCTGTGGAGCCACTTGAAAAATGCGCTAATTTTTCACTTTTCTTTCGAATAATCCCAACCTATGTAATTCAGAGTTCTATAACTGCACCAGGGTATTGCTAAATGATCTGTAGATGTGCACGAAGGTTTCAGATTTTTCAGGTGCCATGTGGCTTTGCCACCGTTGCCACTTTCGTGTTTTCTTAGACCGTTTCCGGCGAAAGGCTCCCAGAGTATGTAATTCGAAACGCTAAAACCATGCTCAAATGTTGCAGTGAGGTCTGTAGATGCGCACGAAGGTTTCGGATTTTTCATCTGCCACGTGGCTGCGCCACCGTTGCCACTTTCGTGTTTTCTTAGACCCTTTCCGGCGAAAGGCACATAGAGTATGTAATTCGAAATTCTAAAACCATGCTCAAATGTTGCAGTGGGGTCTGTAGATGCGCACGAAGGTTTCGGATTATTTAGCTGCCACGTGGCTGCGCCACCCTTGCCACTTTTGTGTTTTCTTAGACCGTTTCCGGCGAAAGACGCCTAGGGTATGTAATTCGAAATGCTAAAAACATGCTCAAATGTTGCAGTAGGGTCTGTAGATGCGCACGAAGGTTTTGGATTTTTGGGGTGCCACGTGGCTGTGCCACCGTTGCCACTTTCGTGATTTCTTAGACCGTTTCCAGCGAAAGGCTCCTAGGGTATGTAATTCGAAATGCTAAAAGCATGCTCAGATGTTGCAGTAGGGTCTGTAGATGAGCACGAAGGTTTCGGATTTTTTGGGTGCCACGTGGCTGTGCCACCGTTGCCACTTTCGTGTCTTCTTAGACTGTTTCGGGTGAAAGGCTCCTAGGGTTTGTAATTCGAAACTCTAAAACCGTGCTCAAATGTTGCAGTGGGGTCTGTAGATGCGCACGAAGGTTTCGGATTTTTTAGCTGCTACGTGGCTGCGCCACCGTTGCCACTTTTGTGTTTTCTTAGACCGTTTCCGGCGAAAGACGCCTAGGGTATGTAATTCGAAATGCAAAAACCATGCTCAAATGTTGCAGTAGGGTCTGTAGATGCGCACGAAGGTTTCAGATTTTTCAGCTGCCATGTGACTGTGCCACTGTTGCCACTTTCATGTTTTCTTAGACCGTTTCCGGCGAAAGGCTCCTAGAGTATGTAATTCGAAATGCTAAAAGCATGCTGACATCTTGCAGTAGGGTCTGTAGATGCGCACAAAGGTTTCGGACTTTTTGGGTGCCACGTGGCTGTGCCACCGTTGCCACTTTTGTGTTTTCTTAGACTGTTTCCGGTGAAAGGCTCCTAGGGTATGTAATTCGAAACGCTAAAACCATGCTCAAATGTTGCAGTGGGGTCTGTAGATGCAAACGAAGTTTTCGGATTTTTCAGCTGCCACGTGGCTGTGCCACCATTGCCACTTTCGTGTTTTCTGAGACCCTTTCCAGTGAAAGGTTCCTAGGGTATGTAATTCGAAATGCTAAAACCATGCTCAAATGTTTCAGTGGGGTCTGTAGATGCGCACGAAGGTTTCAGATTTTTCAGCTGCCAAGTGGCTGTGCCGTTGACACTTTTGCGTTTTCTTAGACCGTTTCCGGCGAAAAGCTCCTTGGGTATATAATTCGAAATGCTAAAACCATGCTCAAATGTTTCTGTAGGGTCTGTAGATGCGCACGAAGGTTTCGGATTTTTTGGGTGCCACGTGGCTGTGCCACCATTGCCACTTTCGTGTCTTCTTAGACCGTTTCCGATGAAAGGCTCCTAGAGTATGTAATTCGAAACACTAAAACCACGCTCAAATGTTGCAGTGGGGTCTGTAGATGCGCACGAAGGTTTTGGATTTTTCAGCTGCCAAGTGGCTGTGCCTCCGTTGCCACTTTCGTGTTTTCTTAGACCGTTTCCGGCAAAAGGCTCCTAGGGAATGTAATTCGAAATGCTAAAACCATGCTTAAATGTTGCAATGGGGTCTGTAGATGCACAGGAAGGTTTCGGTTTCGATGAAAGGCTCCTAGAGTATGTAAATCGAAATGCTAAAACCATGCTCAAATGTTGCAGTAGGGTTTGCAGATGCGTACAAAGGTTTCAGATTTTTCAGGTGCCACGTGGCGGTGCCACCGTTTTGCTTTCGTGTTTTCTAAGACCGTTTCCGGAGAAAAGCTCCTAGAATATGTAATTTGAAATGCTAAAACTATGCTCAAATGTTGCAGTTGGGTCTGTAGATGTCCACGAAGTTTTCGAATTTTTGGGGTGCCACGTGGCTGTGCCACCGTTGCTACTTTCATGGTTTCTTAGACAGTTTCCGACGAAAGTCTCCCAGTGTAAATGTATGTAATTCGAAACGCACGAAGCTGTGTCACCTGTGCCACTCAATATGATTTTAGTGTGTCATATAATAAATTTCATCTTTGTATCAAGCATTCATACAAAGTCAAGGATGCAAATGCGGGGATACACTATAGTGTGCTTTGCACACAAGTGACACCATCTAGTTTGCTTATTTAAGTAAATGTAATAACTGAAAGGTTAACTTTTGCTGTGTTATAAAATTGTTAGAAAAGTGAATTGTGGAGGAAATCTCCAAAACACTCATGTCTTGACTTTCTAAGCCAAACCATTGTAATAGGGAAACGTTTTCTCCTCTAGATGCAATTTTACCTGCAACTGGATCGAATGGTGGAAAAACCAAGATAAGGGCAAATGATATTATTTATTTCGTATGACATGAAAACCTAGATTATTGTGCCATATTGGCAAGAAACGAGATGACTAAGCATACAAGGTAATTTAGAACTTCCAAAGATATCCTTAGTTGCTGGAATAGGCTCCATGTATATAATGTAAGTATTTGTTATCATTTTGCTGTATTTCAGACTTTCAATTTAAAACTATAGATTTGATACCAGCAGACTGAATACACGGCCGTAGCTGCTTCAAGCAATAAAACCACGAAGCTGTGGATGTTGCTCATGAGATGATATTAAATAACCGTTGTGCATTAGTACTTCAGTAGGAGCAAGGTGGCTCAATGGTTACAGCATTGGACTTCAAACCGAAAGATCCAGAGTTCAATCCCCGCCAGAGGTAACTGCGTTGTGTCTTTGGGGAAGGCACTTAACCCCAGTTGCCCTGTGAATGCACGCACTGTGGCTATGTGCACTAAGGCGTACTGCTCGCCGATGGTACACGAGTCTTCATGTAATGCTAACACTGCTTGTGTGGGGTTTATATGTTAGGGACTCCGGCAGTTACTAGCCGCTGCGCGGTGGTTCCATCCGGGTTCTCCGGCCTCTTACATCCGTAAAAGTCCTGCACGAGGTGATCCTGATTGCCAAAAGTGTCGTTAAACCTCTTTAAATGTATAAATTCTACATGTATATTATTTGTTGTTTTCTTAACATAATTTATATTCCAAAACTGACTTTATAATTGACAAAAAACATTCAGCCCTTTCTTTGGGGAAGGCACTTAACCCCAGTTGCCCCTGTGAATGCACGCACTGTGGCGATGTGCACTAAGGCGTACTGCACGTCGATGGAGCGCGAGTCGTCATGCTATGCTAACACAACTTGTGTGGGGTTTATATATTAGGGAGGCTGGCAGTTACTAGCCGCGACTCGGTGGTTCTATCCGGTTTCACTGGCTTCCTTTATCCTTACAAGTCCTGCACCGGGTGATCTTGATTGCCAAAGGTGTCGTTAAACCTCAATAAATGTATATTTTGTATTTCTATATTATTGGTTGTTTTCTTAACAAAATTTTTATTCCTAAATAGACTTTATAATTGAAAAAAAACACATTCAGCCCGTTCTGTCAAGTTGAAATAAAATAATTATTTTTACAGTTCAGTGAGCTGGGCGTCGGGGTGGGGGGTGGGGGGGGGTACGGTTGGTCAAGTAGACACCAATAATTGTATTTGAAAGTACGGGAGATTTGTTGTGGACACATATTATCATTGCTTTACACATCCACTTTCTGTTTTCAGATGTTGATGCAACACCTTCTGCATGTTTGGATGAATGCCAGTTGTAAATAGACTACTTATACAACCACATGTTCTGTTCAAGATTGCGATGTTTTACTCTTGTGTGTAGAAGATCTGGGCACAAAGACTCTATTGCCAAACCCTGAATAGTATTTCCAGTAGCTATGATGTTTACAAATACCATACCGACTGTTTGTACATTCGTGTATATGAACAAGTTTATCGGTAAATAGGTTAATTCAATTTTTGCTGTGATACAAAATTGTTTTAAAATTGACTACCTTTGACATTTATCTTGATGTTAAATGTAAATGAGTCCAGTATGAAGAGAGAAGATTAGCCCTTCAAAAGTTCTATGCCGTCCATGTTGATGAAGTGACAATCTGTGATTCCGGCCGATAGATTTGTTCATTTGCTTATTTAAATAAGAGTAATAATAAAAAGGTTAACTTTTGCTGTGTTATAAATTTTTTAGAAAAGTGAATCGTGGAGAAAATCTAAAAAAAACACTTATGTCATGACATTCTAAGCCCAGCCATTGTAATAGCGGCACGTTTTGTCCTCTAGATACAATTTTACCTGCAACTGGATTCAATGGTGGAAAAACCAAAATAAGAGCAATGGGGAAATGATGTTATTTATTTCGTATGACATAGAAACCTAGAATATTGTGCCATATTGCCAAAAAACAAGATGACTAATCATACAAGATAATTTAGATCTTCCACAGATATTCTTAGTTCCTTGAGTAGGCTCCAAGTATATAATCGAAGTATTTGTTATCATTATTACTGTATTTTAGTCTTTCAATCCAAATCTACACACACGGCCGCAGCTGCTTCCAGCTTTAAAACCACGTAGCTGTGGCTGTTGCTCATGAGATGATATTAAATAACCGTTGTGCATTTGTACTTCAGTGGGAGCAAGGTGGCTCAATGGTTAGAGCATTGGACTTCAAACCAAAAGATCCAGTGCTCCATTCCCGCCAGAGGTAACTGCGTTGGGTATTTGGGAAAGGTACTTAACCCCAGTTGCCCATGTGAATGAACCCACTGTGGCGATATGAACTAATGCGTACTGCACGTCGATGGTGCACGAGGCTTCATGCAATGCTAACACTGCTTGTGTGGGGTTTATATGTTAGGGAGTCTGGCAGTTAGTAGCCGCTGCTCGGGGATTCTACCCGTGTTCTTCGGCATCCTTTATCCTCAAAAGACCTGCACGAGGTGATCCTGATTGCCAAAGGTGTCGTTAGACCTCATTAAATGTATAATTTGTACTTCTATATTATTTCTTGTTTTCTTAACATAATTTATATTCCAAAATTGACTTTATAATTGAAAAAAAAACATTCAACCCTTACTGTCAAGTTGAAATAAAATAATTATTTTTACAGTTCAGTGAGCAGGGGGCTGGGGGATATGCTTTGTCAGGTAGACTCCTATAATTGTATTTGAAAATAAGGGAGATTTCTTGTGGACACATATCATTGCTTTACGTATCAAATTTCTGTTTTCAGATTTCGGTGCAACACCGTCTGCATGTTTTGATGAATGCCAGTTGTAAATAGACTACTTATGCAACCACATGTTCTGTTGAAGATTGCGAAGTTTACCACTGTTGTGAAGAAGAAGATCTGGATACAAAGATTCTATTGCCAACCATGAATAGTATTTCCAATAACTATTATGTTTACAAATACCATACCGCCTGTTTGTACATTCGTGTATATGAAATAGTTTATCGGTAAATAGGTTAATTTAATTTTTGCTAAGATACAAAATTGTTTTAAAATTGACTAGCTTTGACATTTACCTTGATGTTAAGTGTGAAATGAGTCCAGTATGAGGAGAGAAGATTAGCCCTTCAAAAGTTCTACGTCGTCCATGTTTATGATGTGACAGTCTGTGATTCCGGCCGATAGATTTGCTTATCTAAATAAGTGTAATAATAAAAAGGTCAACTTTTGCTGTGTTATAAAATTGTTAGAAAAGTGAATAGTGGAGGAAATTTCCAAAACACTTATGTCTTGACTTTCTAAGCCAAGCCATTGTAATAGGGACACGTTTTGTCCTCTAGATGCAATTTTACCAGCAACTGGATTCAATGGTGGAAAAACCAAGATAAGGGCAATGGCGAAATGATGTTATTTATTTCGTATGACATAAAACCTAGAACAGTGTGCCATATTGCCAAGTAACGAGATGACTAACCACACAAGATAATTTAGATCTTCCAAAAATATCCTTAGTTGCTGGAATAGGCTCCAATTATATAATGTAAGTATTTGTTACCATTATTACTGTATTTCAGACTTTCAATCCACATCTATAGATTTGATAACAGCAGACTGAATACACGGCCGCAGCTTCATCCAGTTTTAAAACCACGTAGCTGTGGCTGTTGCTCATGAGATGATGTTAAATAACCGTTGTGCATTTGTACTTCAGTGGGAGCAAGGTAGCTCAATGGTTACAGCATTGGACTTCAAACCGAAAGTTCCAGAGTTCCATCCCCGCCAGAGGTAACTGCGTTGTGTCTTTGGGGAAGGCACTTAACCCCAGTTGAGTCTGGCAGTTACTAGCTGCGGCTCGGTGGTTCTATCCGGTTTCTCCGGCATCCTTTATCCTTAAAAGTCCTGCACCTGGTGATCTTGATTGCCAAAGGTTTCGTTAAACCTCAATAAATGTATATTTTGTATTTCTATATTATTTGTTGTTTTCTTAACAAAATTTATATTCCTAAATTGACATTATAATTGAAAAAAAACATTCAGCCCTTTCTGTCAAGTTGAAATAAAATAATTATTTTTACAGTTCAGTGACCTGGGCGTTGGGGTGGGGGGGGGGGGGGGGGTATGGTTGGTCAAGTAGACACCAATAATTGTATTTGAAAATAAGGGAGATTTATTGTGGACACATATTATCACTGCTTTACACATCCACTTTCTGTTTTCAGATTTTGGAGCAACACCTTCTGCAGGTTTTAATGAATGCCTGTTGTAAATAGACTACTTATGCAACCACATGTTCTGTTGAAGATTGCGATGTTTTCCTCTTTTGTGCAGAAGAAGATCTGTACACAAAGACTCTATTGCCAAACCCTGAATAGTATTTCCAATAACTATTATGTTTACAAATACCATACCGACTGTTTGTACATTCGTGTATATGGACAAGTTTATCGGTAAATAGGTTAATTTAATTTTGGCTGAGATACAAAATTGTTTTAAAATTGACTAGCTTTTACATTTATCTTGATGTTAAATGTGGAATGAGTCCAGTATGAGGAGAGAAGATTAGCCCTTCAAAAGTTCTATGTCGTCTATGTTGATGATGTGACAGTCTGTGATTCCGGCCGATAGATTTCTTCATTTGCTTATCTAAATAAGTGTAATAATAAAAAGGTTAACTTTTGCTGTGTTATAAAATTGTTAGAAAAGTGAATCGTGGAGAAAATCTCCAAAACACTTATATTTTGACATTCTAAGCCAAACCATTGTAATAGGGACACGTTTTGTCCTCTCGATGCAATTTTACCTGCAACTGGATTCAATGGTGGAAAAACCAGGATAAGAGAAATGGGGAAATGATGTTATTTATTTCGTATGACATGAAAACCTAGAACCTTGTGCCATGTTGCCAAGAAACGAGATGACTAACCACACAAGATTATTTAGGGCTTCCAAAGATATCCTTTGTTGCAGGAATAGGCTCCATGTATAAAATGTAAGTATTTGTTATCATTTTTCCTGTATTTCAGACTTTCAATCCAAATCTATATATTTGATAACCGCAGACTGAATACCCTGTCGCAGCTGCTTCCATCTTTAAAACCACGTAGCTGTGGCTGTTGCTCATGAGATGATATTAAATAACCATTGTGCATTTGTACTTCAGTGGGAGCAAGGTAGCTCAATGGTTGCAGCATTGGACTTCAAACCGAAAGGTCAACTTTTCCATCCCCGCCCTAGGTAACTGCGTTGTGTCTTTGCGAAAGGCACTTAACCCCAGTGGCCCATGTGAATGCACGCATTGTGGCGATATGCATTAAGGCGTACTGCACGTCGATGGTGCAAGAGTTTTCATACAATGCTAACACTGCTTGTGTGGGGTTTATATGTTAGATTGTCTAGCAGTTACTAGCCGCAGCTCGGTGGTTCTATCCGGGTTATCCGGCTTCCTTTATCCTTACAATTCCTGCACGATGTGAGTCTCATTGCCAAAAGTGTCGTTAAACCTCACGAATCTATAACTTGTACTTCTTTATTATTTGTTGTCTTCTTAACATAATTTATATTACAAAATTGACTTTATAATTGAAAGAAACATTCAGCCTTTTCTCTCAAGTTGAAATAAAATAATTATTTTTACAGTTCAGTGAGCTGGGCGTTGGGGTGCGGGGTATGGTTAGTCAAGTAGACTCCAATAATTGTATTTGAAAATAAGGGAGATTTCTTGTGGACACATATTATCATTGCTTTACAGATCCACTTTCTGTTCTCAGATTTTGGTGCAACACCTTCTGCATGTTTTGATGAATGCCACTTGTAAATAGACTACTGATGCAACCACATGTTCTGTTGAAGATTGCGATGTTTTCCTCTGGTGTGTAGAAGATCTGGGCGCAAAGACTCTATTACCAAACCCTGAATAGTATTTCCAATAGCTATGATGTTTACAAATACCATACCGACTGTTTGCACATTCGTGTATATGAACAAGTTTATCGGTAAATAGGTTAATTCAATTTTTGCTGTGATACAAAATTGTTTTAAAATTGACTAGCTTTGTAATTTATCTTGATGTTAAATGTGAAATGAGTCCAGTATGAAGAGAAAAGATTAGCCCTTCAAAAGTTCTATGCCGTCCATGTTGATGATGTGACAATCTGTGATTCCGGCCGATAGATTTGATCATTTGCTTATTTTAATAAGAGTAATAATAAAAAGGTTTACTTTTGCTGTTTTATTAAATTGTTAGAAAAGTGAATAGTGGAGGAAATTTCCAAATCACTTATGTCTTGACTTTCTAAGCCAAACCATTGTAATAGGGACAGGTTTTGTCCTCTAGATACAGTTTTACCTGCAACTGGATTCAATTGTGGAAAACCAAGATAAGGGCAATGGGGAAATGATGTTATTTATTTCGTATGACATAGAAACCTAGAATATTGTGCCATATTGCCAAGAAACGAGATGACTAACCATACAAGATAATTTAGATCTTCCAAAGATATCCTTAGTTCCTGGAGTAGGCTCCAAGTATATAATCAAAGTGTCTGTTATCATTTTTAGTGTATTTTAGTCTTTCAATCCAAACCTATAGATTTGATAACAGCAGACAGAATACGCGGTCGCTGCTGCTTCAAGCTTTAAAACCACGCCGCTGTGGCTGTTGCTCATGAGATGATATTAAATAACCGTTTTGCATTTGTACTTCAGTGGGAGCAAGGTGGCCCAGTGGTTAGAGTATTGGACTTCAAACCGAAAGATTCAGTGCTCCATCCCCGCCAGAGGTAACTGTGTTGGGTATTTGGGAAAGACATTTAACCCCAGTTGCCCATGTGAATGCACGCACTTTGGCGATATGCACTAATGCGTACTGCACGTCGATGGTGCACGAGGCTTCATGCATTACTAACACTGCTTGTGTGAGGTTTATATGTTAGGGAGTCTGACAGTTACTAGCCGCTGCTCGGTGGTTCTATTCGGGTTCTTCGGCTTTCTTTATCCTTAAAAGTCCTGCGCGAGGTGATCCTGATTGCCAAAGGTGTCGTTAGAACTCATTAAATGTATAATTTGTACTCTATATTATTTGTTGTTTTCTTAACATAATTTATATTACAAAATTGACTTTATAATTGAAAAAAAAACATTCAGCCCTTTCTGTCAAGTTGAAATAAAATAATTATTTTTACAGTTCAGTGACCTGGCCGTTGGGTTGGGGAGGGGGAGGGGGTATGGTTGGTCAAGTAGACCCCAATAATTGTATTTGAAAATAAGGCAGATTTGTAGTGGACACATATTATCATTGCTTTAAACATCCACTTTCTGTTTTCAGATTTTGGAGCAACACCTTCTTCATGTCTTAATGAATGCCAGTTGTAAATAGACTACTTATGCAACCACAAGTTCTGTTGAAGATTGCGATGTTTTCTTCTGTTGTGTAGAAGATCTGGGCACAAAGACTCTATTGCCAAACCCTGAATAGTATTTCCAATAACTATTTTGTTTACAAATACCATACCGACTGTTTGTACATTCGTGTATATGAAAAAGTTTATCGGTAAATAGGTTAATTTAATTTTTGCTGTGATACAAATTTGTTTTAAAATTGACTAGCTTTGACATTTATCTTGATGTTAAATGTGAAATGAGTCCAGTATGAAGAGAGAAGATTAGCCCTTCAAAAGTTCTATGTCGTCCATGTTGATGATGTGACAATCTGTGATTCCGGTCGATAGATTTGCTCATTTGCTTATTTAAATAAATGTAATAATAAAAAAGTTAACTTTTGCTGTGTTATAAAATTGTTAGAAAAGTGAATCGTGGTGGAAATCTCCAAAACACTTATGTCATGACATTCTAAGCCAAACTATTGTAATAGGGACACGTTTTGTCCTCTAGATGCAATTTTACCAGCAACTGGATTCAATGGTGGTAAAACCAAGATAAGGGCAATGGGGAAATGATGATATTTATTTCGTATGACATGAAAACCTAGAACATTGTGCCATGCTGCCAAAAAACGAGATGACTAACAATACAAGATACGAGATGACTAACCATACAAGCTAATTTAGAACTTCCAAAGATATCCTAAGTTGCTGGAATAGGCTCCAGTATATAATCAAAGTGTCTGTTATCATTTTTACTGTATTTTAGTCTTTCAATCCAAATCTATAGATTTGATAACAGCAGACTGAATACACGGCAGCAGCTGCTTCCAGCTTTAAAACCGCGTAGCTGTGGGTGTTGCTCATGAGATGATACTAAATAACCGTTGTGTATTTGTACTTTAGTGGGAGAAAGGTGGCTTAATGGTTTCAGCATTGGACCTCAAACCGAAAGGTCCACATTTCCATCCCCGCCTGAGGTAACTGCGTTGTGTCTTTGCGAAAGGCACTTAACCCCAGTGGCCCATGTGAATGCACGCACTGTGGCTATATGCACTAAGGCGTACTGCACGTCGATGGTGCGCGAGTGTTCGTACAGTGCTAACACTTCTTGTGTGGGGTTTATATGTTAGGGAGTCTGGCAGTTACTAGCAGCTCCTCGGTGGTTCTATCCTGGTTCTCCGTCCTCCTTTATCCTTAAAATTATTGCACGATGTGAGTCTCATTGCCAAAAGTGTCGTTAAACCTGATTGATTGTATAAATTGTACTTCTTTATTATTTGTTGTCTTCTTAACATAATTTATATTACAAAATTGACTTTATAATAGAAAAAAACATTCAGCCTTTTCTGTCAAGTTGAAATAAAATAATTATTTTTACATATCAGTGAGCGGGGCGTTGGGGTGGGATGGGGGGTGGGGGTATTGTTGGTAAAGTAGACTCCAATAATTGTATTTGAAAATAAGGGAGATTTGTTGTGGACACATATTATCATTGCTTTACACATTCACTTTTTGTTTTCAGATTTTGGTGGTAAACCTTCTGCATGTTTTGATGAATGTCAGTTGTAAATAGACGACTTATGCAACCACATGTTCTGTTGAAGATTGCGAAGTTTTCTCTGTTGTGTAGAAGAAGATCTGTACACAAAGACTCTATTGTCAAACCCTGAATAGTATGTCCAATAACTATTATGTTTACAAATACCATACCGACTGTTTGTACATTCGTGTATATGAACAAGTTTATCGGTTAATAGGTTAATTTAATTTTTGCTGTGATACAAAATTATTTTAAATTTGATTAGCTTTGACATTTATCTTGTTAAATGTGAAATGAGTCCAGTATGTTGTGAGAAGATAAGCCCTTCAAAAGTTCTTTGTCGTCGATGTTGAAGATGTGACAATCTGTGATTCCGGCCTATAGATTTGTTCATTTGCTTATTTAAATAAGAGTAATAATAAAAAGGTTAACTTTTGCTGTGTTATAAAATTGTTAGAAAAGTGAATAGTGGAGGAAATCTCCAAAACACTTATGTCTTGACTTTCTAAGCCAAATCACGATGTTATTTATTTCGTATGACATAAAAACCTAGAACATGTGCTATATTGCCAAGTGACGAGATGACTAACCACACAAGATAATTTAGATCTTCCAAAGATATCCTTAGTTGCTGGAATAGGCTCCAAGTATATAATGTAAGTATTTGTTGTCATTATTACTGTATTTCAGACTTTCAATCCACATCTATAGATTTAATAACAGCAGACTGAATACACGGCCGCAGCTTCTTCCAGCTCCAAAACCACGTAGCTGTGGCTGTTGCCCATGAGATGATGTTAAATAACCGTTGTGCATTTGTACTTCAGAGGGAGCAAGGTGCCTCAATGGTTACAGCATTGGACTTCAAACCGAAAGATCCAGAATTCCATCCCCGCCAGAGGCAACTGCGTTGTGTCTTTGGGGAAGGCACTTAACCCCAGTTGCCCCTGTGAAACCACGGACTGTGGCGATGTGCACTAAGGCGTACTGCACGTCGATGGTGCGCGAGTCTTCATGCTATGCTAACACAACTTGTGTGGGGTTTATATATTAGGGAGGCTGGCAGTTACTAGCCGCGGCTCGGTGGTTCTATCCTGTTTCTCCGGCTTCCTTTATCCTTAAACGTCCTGCACTAGGTGATCTTGATTGCCAAAGGTGTCGTTAAACCTCAATAACTGTATATTTTGTATTTCTATATTATTTGTTATTTTCTTAACAAAATTTATATTCCTAAATTGACTTTATAATTGGAAAAAAAACATTCAGCCCTTTCTGTCAAGTTGAAATAAAATAAGTATTTTTACAGTTCAGTGACCTGGGCGTTAAGGTGGGGGGGAATGGTTGGTGAAGTAGGCACCAATAATTGTATTTGAAAATAAGGGAGATTTGTTGTGGACACATATAATCATTGCTTTAAACATCCACTTTCTGTTTTCAGATTTTGGAGCAACACCTTCTGCATGTCTTAATGAATGCCAGTTGTAAATAGACTACTCATGCAACCACATGTTCTGTTGAAGATTGCGATGTTTTCCTCTGTTGTGTAGAAGATCTGGGCACAAAGACTCTATTGCCAAACCCTGAATAGTATTTCCAATAACTATTATGTTTACAAAAATCATACCGACTGTTTGTACATTCGTGTATATGAACAAGATTACCGGTAAAGAGGTTAATTTAATTTTTCCTGTGATACAAAATTGTTTTAAAATTGACTAGCTTTGACATTTATCTTGATGTTAAATGTGAAATGAGTCCAGAATGAGGAGAGAAGACTAGCCCTTCAAAAGTTCTATGCCGTCCATGTTTATGATGTGACAATCTGTGATTCCGGCCGATAGATTTGTTCATTTGCTTATTTAAATAAGTGTAATAATAAAAAAGTTAACTTTTGCTGTGTTATAAAATTGTTAGAAAAGTGAATCGTGGAGGAAATCACCAAAACACTTATGTCATGACATTCTAAGCCAAACCATTGTAATAGGGACACGTTTTGTCCTCTAGAGGCAATTTTACCTCCAACTGGATTCAATGGTGGAAAAACCAAGATAAGGGCAATGGGGAAATGATGATATTTATTTCGTATGACATGAAAACCTAGAACATTGTGCCATGTTGCCAAGAAACGAGATGACTAACCATACAAGATACGAGATGACTAACCATACAAGATAATTTAGAACTTCCAAAGATATTCTTAGTTGCTGGAATAGGTTCCATGTATATAATGCATGTATTTTTTATCATTTTTACTGTATTTCAGGCTTTCAATCCAAATCTATAGATTTCATAACAGCAGAATGAATACACGGCCGCAGCTGCTTCCAGCTTTAAAACCGCGTAGCTGTCGCTGTTGCTCGTGGGATGATAAAAAATAACCGTTGTGCATTTGTACTTCAGTGGGAGAAAGGTGGCTTAATGGTTACAGCATTGGACCTCAAACCGAAAGGTCCACTTTTCCATCCCCGCCTGAGGTAACTGCGTTGTGTCCTTGCGAAAGGCACTTAACCCCAGTGGCCCATGTGAATGCACGCACTGTGGCGATATGCCCTAAGGCGTACTGCACGTCGATGGTGCTCGAGTGTTCATACAGTGCTAACACTGCTTGTGTGGGGTTTATATGTTAGGGAGTCTGTCAGTTAATAGCAGCTCCTCGGTGGTTCTATCCTGGTTCTCCGGCTTCCCTTATCCTTAAAATAGCTGCACGATGTGAGTCTCATTGCCCAAAGTGTCGTTAAACCTCAGTGAATGTATAAATTGTACTTCTTTGTTATTTGTTGTCTTCTTAACATAATTTATATTACAAAATTGACTTTGTAATTGAAAAAAACATTCAGCCTTTTCTGTCAAGTTGAAATAATATAATTATTTTTACAGTTCAGTGTGCTGGGCGTTGGGGTCGGGGGGGGGGTATGGTTGTCAAGTAGACTCCAATAATTGTATTTGAAAATAAGGGAGATTTGTTGTGGACACATATTATCATTGCTTTACACATCCACTTTCTGTTTTCAGATTTTGGTGCAACACCTTCTGCATGTTTTGATGAATGCTAGTTGTAAATAGACTACGTATGCAACCACATGTTCTGTTGAAGATTGCGATGTTTTCCTCTGGTGTGTAGAAGATCTGGGCACAAAGACTCTATTGCCAAACCCTGAATAGTATTTCCAATAGCTATGATGTTTACAAATACCATACCGACTGTTTGTACATTCGTGTATATGAACAAGTTTATCGGTAAATAAGTTAATTCAGTTTTTGCTGTGATACAAAATTGTTTTACAATTGACTATCTTTGACATTTATCTTGATGTTAAATGTTAAATGAGTCCAGTATGAAGAGAGAAGATTAGTCCTTCAAAAGTTCTATGCCGTCCATGTTGATGATGTGACAATCTGTGATTTCAGTCGATAGATTTGTTCATTTGCTTATTTATATAAGAGTAATAATAAAAAGGTTAACTTTTGCTGTGTTATAAAATTGTTAGAAAAGTGAATCGTGGAGGAAATCTCCTAAACACTTATATTTTGACATTCTAAGCCAAACCATTGTAATAGGGACACGTTTTGTCCTCTAGATGCAATTTTACCAGCAACTGGATTCAATGGTGGAAAAACCGGGATAAGAACAATGGGGAAATGATGTTATTTATTTCGTATGACATGAAAACCTAGAACATTGTGCCATGTTGCCAAGAAACGAGATGACTAACCACACAAGATAATTTACAACTTCCAAAGATATCCTTAGTTGCTGGAATAGGCTCCATGTATAAAATGTAAGTATTTATCATTTTTACTGTATTTCAGACATTCAATCCAGATCTATAGATTTGATAACAGCAGACTGAATACCCGGCCGCAGCTGCTTCCAGCTTTAAAACCACGTAGCTGTGGCTGTTGCTCATGAGATGATATTAAAAAAACATTGTGCATTTGTACTTCAGTGGGTGCAAGGTAGATCAATGGTTACAGCATTGGACTTCAAACCGAAAGGTCACCTCTTCCATCCCCGCCCGAGGTAACTGCGTTGTGTCTTTGGGAAAGGCACTTAACCCCAGTGGCCCATGTGAATGCACGCACTGTGGCGATATGCATTAAGGTGTACTGCACGTAGATGGTGCAGGAGTCTTCGTACAATGCAAACACTGCTTGTGTGGGGTATATATGTTAGACAGTCTGGCAGTTACTAGCCTCTGCTCGGTGGTTCTATCCGGGTTCTCCGGCTTCCTTTATCCTTAAAAGACCTGCACGATGTGATCCTCATTGCCAAAAGTGTCGTTAAACATCATTAAATGTATAAATTGTACTTCTATATTATTTGTGGTTTTCTTAACATAATTTATATTCCAAAATTGACTTTATAATTGAAAGAAAACATTCAGCCCTTTCTGTCAAGTTGAAATGAAATGATTATTTTTACATATCAGTGAGCTGGGCGTTGGGGTGGGAGGTGTGTGTGTGTGGCGGGGGGGGGGGGGGGGTATGCTTGGTAAAGTAGACTCCAATAATTGTACTTGAAAATACGGGAGATTTGTTGTGGACACAAAGTCATATTATCATTGCTTTACACATCCACTTTTTGTTTTCAGTTTTTGGTGAAAACCTTCTGCATGTTTTGATGAATGTCAGTTGTAAATAGACGACTTATGCAACCACATATTCTGTTGAAGATTGCGAAGTTTTCTCTGTTGTGTAGAAGAAGATCTGTACGCAAAGACTCTAGACTCTATTGTCAAACCCTGAATAGTATTTCCAATAACTATTATGTTTACAAATACCATACCGACTGTTTGTACATTCGTGTATATGGACAAGTTTATCGGTGAATAGGTTAATTTAATTTTGGCTGTGATACAAAATTGTTTTAAAATTGACTAGCTTTGACTTTTATCTTGATGTTAAATGTGAAATGAGTCCAGAATGAGGAGAGAGAAGATTAGCCCTTCAAAAGTTCTATGTCGTTTATGTTCATGATGTGACAATCTGTGATTTCGGCCGATAGATTTGTTCATTTGCTTATTTAAATAAGTGTAATAAGAAAAAAGTTAACTTTTGCTGTGTTATAAAATTGTTAGAAAAGTGAATCGTGGAGGAAATTTCCAAAACACTTATGTCATGACATTCTAAGCCAAACCATTGTAATAGGGACGCCTTTTGTCCTCTAGATGCAATTTTTACCTGCAACTGGATTCAATGGTGGAAAAACCAAGATAAGGGCGATGCGGAAATGATGATATTTATTTCGTATGACATGAAAACCTAGAACATTGTGCCATGTTGCCAAGAAACGAGATGACTAACCATACAAGATAATTTAGAACTTCCAAAGATATCCTTAGTTGCTGGAATAAGCTCCATGTATATAATGTAAGTATTTGTTATCATTTTTACTGTATTTCACTGGGGAGCGCGGTGGCTCAGTAGGTAGAGGTGCAGGCTGCAAGCCGAGAGGTCCTCGGTTCGAATCCCACCTGCGGCAACCGCGTTGTGTCCTTGGGCAAGACACTTTATCCGCATTGCCCGTGTGGGGGCACGATGACGCCGTCTACTAAGGCGTACTGCACGTCGATGGTACGCATGTCTTCAACCAATCTAACCCTGCCTGTGCTGCAGTGCGGAGTTACGATGTTGGGGAGCAGGCAGCTGCTCGTCATTGCTCGGTGGTTCACTCCGGGTACTCCGGCTTCCTCCACCCGTAAAACTGTCACTGTCACGGTCATGATTAGCCATTGTGCATAAATATGTGACCTTAAACCTCAATAAATAAATAAATAAATAAATAATACTGTATTTCAGGCTTTCAATCCAAATCTATAGATTTCATAACAGCAGACTGAATACACGGCCGCAGCTGCTTCCAGCTTTAAAACCGCGTAGCTGTGGTTGTTGCTCATGAGATGATACTAAATAACCGTTGTGCATTTGTACTTCAGTGGGAGGAAGGTGACTTAATGGTTACAGCATTGGACCTCAAACTGAAAGGTCCACGTTTCCATCCCCGCCTGAGGTAACTGCGTTGTGTCTTTGCGAAAGGCACTTAACCCCAATGGCCCATGTGAATGCAGGCACTTTGGCGATATGCACTAAGGCGTACTGCTCGTCGATGGAGCTCGAGCGTTCATACAGTGCTAACACTTATTGTGTGGGGTTTATATGTTAGGGAGTCTGGCAGTTACTAGCAGTTCCTCAGTGGTTCTATCCGGGTTTTCCGGCTTCCTTTATCCTTTAAATTCCTGCACGATGTGAGTCTCATTGCCAAAAGTGTCGTTAAACCTCATTGAATGTATAAATTGTACTTCTTTGTTATTTGTTGTCTTCTTAATATAATTTATATTACAAAATTGACTTTATAATTGAAAAAAACATCCAGCCTTTTCTGTCTAGTTGAAATAAAACAATAATTTTTACAGTTCAGTGAGCTGGGCGTTGGGGTGGGGGGTGGGGGGGGGGTACGGTTGGTCAAGTAGACTCCAATAATTGTATTTGGAAATAAGGAAGATTTGTTGTGGACACATATTATCATTGCTTTACACATCCACTTTCTGTTTTCAGATTGTGGTGCAACACCTTCTGCATGTTTTGATGAATGCCAGTTGTAAATAGACTACCTATCCAACCATATGTTCTGTTGAAGATAGCGATGTTTTCCTCTGGTGTGCAGAAGATCTGGGCACAAAGACTCTATTGCGAAACCCTGAATAGTATATCCAATAGCTATGATGTTTACAAATACCATACCGATTGTTTGTACATTCGTGTATATGAACAAGTTTATCGGTAAATAGGTTCATTCAATTTTTGCTGTGATACAAAATTGTTTTAAAATTGACTAGCTTCGACATTTATCTTGATGTTAAATGTGAAATGAGTCCAGTATGTTGTGAGAAGATAAGCCCTCAAAAGTTCTTTGTCGTCCACGTTCAAGTTGTAGCAATCTGAGATTCCGGCCGATAGATTTGTTCATTTGCTTATTTAAATACGAGTAATAATAAAAAGGTTAGCTTTTGCTGTGTTATAAAATTGTTAGAAAAGTGAATAGCAGAGGAAATCTCCAAAACACTTATTTCTTATCAACCTACTCACAATTGTTTACTACAGGCTTGCACTACAGTGGAAGTCCCTAACTCGGATAAAATACTCTCTATTTTTGTCTTTCCCAAGCAAGTTGGGAAAGAAAAGTGGTGCAAAAGCACCAATAAAAATAAGCCAAAACTGGGTCGAGTGCAACCGGCGCAGACCCAGTACGGGACGCTCTCTCCCAAGTACAACTCCACGACTTCCGTTGCCAGTGCGCATACCGTCTCTAAAGACTCATTCTTTTTAAAATCCGCTTCGTGTCGAGATGTTTTTGCACGCTTATCAGTGTTCCACCAACTCGATGTTTGATGTTTCCTGATTCATTATACCGCAGTGTATCCTTTGTATTCTCAGGAACAGTGTTTTATATTCTCTTTTTTCTATTATATGTCCATCATGTATATTTATTTGCTCTCTCTCGAGTCGCGCGCGAATTTCGCGGGCCACGCGGTTCGGACTTAGATTATTTCACAATTATTGTTAATGCTTTTTTTGCAAAATTTTTTAATTGTGTTAGAGTTAGGTGTCAGCGGGGTACCACTCCTTCAGTGTTTCTTCTTTCTGTTGAGAGTAGTCTTCCTGTTGGGTGGTTCCCGGTCGGCCGTCTGGGGTCTTTGTTTCTGTCACCTTTCTCTCTTTGGGGGTGTTCTGTTTTCTGATCTCACCTTCTCTGCTCCTCTCACCTCTTTCATGCCTAGGACAATTCCTTGTGGGCAGTGTCTGCTGCCTAAGCATGTGGACGATGTACATTCGTCGTGTTCCTCCTGTAATGGGTGTTCGGCCGAGCGGCCGTGTGGTGTCTGTGGAACATGGTCTTCCACCTTTTGGGCGTCTGTAAATCGTGTCGTTCGTTCTCGTGGCCGTGCCTCCCGCTCCCGCGGGAAAGGAGAACGTGGTCGTTCGGGGCCTCCCGAACCGACTCTGTCTGGTGAGAGTTATTCCTCCTCCGTGGGGGATGTGCAGTCTTTTCCTGTGGTGGATACTGCGGGAGCCGTTGAGTGTTCTGGTGTAGAGATGCCTGGTTCCGGGACTACGGTCCCCCTCCAGTCGACATCTGAGGCTGTCACTAGGGTTGTGACTCCTCCTTCGGAGCCGAGCCGGTGTGCTCTCTCCATTATTTCACCAGCCTCAACGACTCTCGACGTATCTACTACTGCTGCTGGTCCGTCTGCTTCGTTGTCTGTTTCAGCCGGCCTCGGCTTTTCGCTGCAGGGGACTGCAGAACTGTCCGATACTGTAGACGTGGGATATCGGCCCCAGCCTTCCCTGACTTCAACTCGGCGAAGTCGGAAGGGGCTGCCGGCCGAGCCCATCGCTGTGGTCTCGTCGCCGTCGAGTACCACAGTTGTGTCTTTGGATTCGGATGTTCATAGTGGAAACACTATGAACTCCGGGGCGTTTCCGTCCGCTCACTCTGGTCACACGGCCAGTTTTGGGGGACCAACGCCTTTTGTGCAGCCTGGACCTTCTGCCCCGCAGAGGTCCGCGGTGACTCTCATGAGTTCTCGCAATATTGATCCTCGGGGTGCATCGTACCCCTATACACGTCTGCCTTCAGATGTTTCGGCTGCCGCCCGTCGTCCCGCGTCGGGTGTTTTGGAGGATCGTGACCCTTCGCTGGTTAAGAGGGTCAGAGGTGAAGCCACTTTGCCGGTTCGCTCCCCTGTCGAACCGGTCGGTACAGGCAGTGAGCTTAGGGAGGCCCTCTCCTTACTCACTCAGGTTCTCTCAAAGAGCCTTCCTGTTGCTTCCAGCGAGGCTATGGGTGGTTTCCAGGCGCCTCCTATGGCGCCGCCTCCCGGGATTGGAAACAGGCCGGTTTCCGATTCCTCTGGTGTCCCGACACCATGGGTGGCGTCGGCTGGTTTGCCCACGATGGGCTATGTGTCTTCCGACTCTGGGGAGGAGTCCGACATGCTTGAGGTCGAGGGCCAGCAGTCTTCGGACTTGGGGGCGGCTCTTGACTTTGTGTTTGGGTTTCTGCCTGAGCTCAAACCTGCTAACCAGCCGACAGTGTCAGCCTGGCCGCGATCTTCGGTCGCGCGCCAACAGCCTATGGAGCAACCTGCTTCTGGGCGCCTTCGACCGTGCCAGTCGGTACAGGTGGTTGAAGCTTTTTCAGCATTGGATGCCAAGCTGAATTCCAAGGCTTTGAAGACTTCGTTCTTCACCAGGGTTGACACCTTTTTGCCTCCTGTGCGTTATCGTTCCTACGATTCCGCCAATCCGTCAGTCTGCCAGACTTTGACGGTTCTGGATCAGGACTCCACTTCCCTCGGGCTTTCCAAGCCCAAGTCTGCCGTCATTCCAATGGCGACTCTGGAGTCCACGTTGGGCTTATCTAGAGAGATGCTTGGCATGCTTTCTCTCTCAGATCACGTCGTCTCAGCTTTGGCTGCTTATCTGCCTCCAGATAAGTTTGACGAGGTACAGGCTCCTTTGCGTGTGCTGTCCAAGGCGCTTATGCACCTTACTCACACGCATGCCTGTAACACGGCCAATTTGGAATTAGTTCGAAGGGACGCTGTGCTGGACACAGGACGATCCCTTCCCGAGGAGCAGCGTGCTACTCTTCGATCTGCTTCTTTGGCAGGTCCGCAACTTTTCCATGGCTCCGTGTCGACGGTCCGGGATGACGTCCTACGTCATTCCAAAGATCAGCTGCTGTTTCGTCAGCTTGATCAGCCTTCTCGGGGAGGCAAGGGCCGTTCCAAGCCTAACAAGTACCCTTCTGCTTCCTCTGTGAAGCAAAAGGCTGGTCCTTCTGCCGCCTCCTCTGCTTCTTACTCACGGGGTAAAGGTAGGGGTCGGCAGAATCGAGGGAAGTCTCAGGATTCTTCATTTAGCAGAGGAGGTGGTTTCTCCTCTCGCGGGCCTCGTCGGGGCTCGAAATGAAGGTCCTCACCTCGACTCGTCCCAGGTTGGAGGAAGGATAGCAGAGTTTGCAGACCATTGGACCACCATCACATCCGATCCATGGGTGTTAGATGTTGTTCGGTCCGGGCTGCGCATATCCTTCCGACGGCACCCCACTCTGTCAAGGGTGCCTCTTCCAACCACAGTTCCTTCAGACGTTTTACGTCGGGAACTTTTGTCCACGGAGATTGCCAATCTCCTGGCAAAGGGGGCGATCGAGGTCGTCAAGAACGTTCAGTCAGTGGGTTTCTATTCCCGCCTGTTCTTGGTGCCGAAGAAGGACGGCCGACTCCGACCGGTTATCGATCTGAGCATCCTGAACCAGTCTATCATTGCTCCCAAGTTCAGCATGGAGACTTTCAGGTCGGTCCGCCATTCCATTCACCAGGGAGATTTCGCCGCCAGCA
The DNA here is from genome assembly GCA_031216915.1 of Pictodentalium vernedei. NCBI lineage: Eukaryota > Metazoa > Mollusca > Scaphopoda > Dentaliida > Dentaliidae > Pictodentalium > Pictodentalium vernedei. The sequence continues at coordinate 506,402,240 of CM062297.1, read as the reverse complement.
TCGACCTGCGAGACGCTTACTTCCACGTTCCGATGCATCGGGCGTCACGGAAGTATCTCAGGTTCGCTTTTCTGGGGCGAGTTTACCAGTTCAAGGCCATGCCTTTCGGCCTCAACCTGGCTCCTTGGGCGTTCACCAGACTGATGTCGCATGTGATAGCGTTCCATCGCACACAGTCCAGGGTGACTACTTCGGCATATCTGGACGATATCCTCCAGAGGCATTCCAATGCTGCCTTACTGGAATCGGATGTCGCCACTCTGTTGAGCTTGCTCACGTCGCTAGGATTCAGAGTCAACGAGGAGAAGTCGGACCTGGTCCCTTCTCAGTCGTTTTGTCATCTGGGGATGTCTTTCCAAACCAAATTCAATTTGGTGGCTGTTCCCCAGGCCAAGGCTGTGATTCTCTCAGCTTTTGCTCTGACTCTGTCCCAGTCCAGGTCCGCGACCGCTCGGAGTTTTCTCCGGCTGATCGGTCTCTGCGGTTCGGTGACGGATCTCATTCCTCTAGGTCGGCTGCGTGTCAGACCTCTCCAACACTTTCTGCTCAGTCGTTGGAGACCGAATGTAGATTCTCTGGATCAGGTGCTTCCGTTTCCGGACTCTCTGTATCCTCACCTTCTTCCCTGGACAGATGTTCAGTGGATTACGCAGGGTGTTCCGCTGGACTTACCCACGTCCGATCGCGTCCTGACGGCAGATGCCAGCGATCTCGGATGGGGTGCGACGTTGGATCCTCTCGGTCTTTCCCTACACGGGATGTGGGACCAGGATCAAGCAGCTCTACACATCAACCAGAAGGAGCTTCTTGCTCTTCTTCTGAGTTTCAGGCAGTGGATCCCTCACTTGTCGACTCGCCAGGTCCTTCTACTATCCGACAATTCGACAGTGGTTGCTTACATTCGGAACCAGGGCGGCACGCACTCGCTTCCGATGTACGAGTTAGCTCGGGATCTTTTACTGCTCGCTCAGGAGGTTCACGCCGGGGTGGTTGTTCGTCACATTCCCGGTCGTCTGAACGTCCTAGCCGACTCCCTGTCCCGACAGGGCAGGGTTATTTCCACCGAGTGGATGCTTCACAGGGCAGTGTTCCAGTCGCTTTGCGATCTCTGGGGACGTCCCCACATCGATCTCTTTGCGACTCGTTGGAACCATCAGGTGGACACTTTCGTGTCCCCGTGTCCAGATCCTCTGGCTTTTGCCGTGGACGCTCTGTCACTCGATTGGAACGGTCTAGTCGGCTACGCCTTCCCGCCGGTTCCGATTCTTCCTCAGGTTCTCGCCAAAATTCGAACCTGCAGTTGTCGAATCATTCTGATCGCTCCCCTGTCGCCTCAGCGGGTGTGGATCAATCAGCTCCGCTCGCTGATGGCGGCGGTTCCGGCACGTCTCCCGCTACGTCGCGACCTTCTTTGTCAAGGTCGCCCGAGGAGGTTTCACGTCGACCCGACTTCATTGTGCCTTCACGCATATCTTTTGTCAGGTCCTGTCTCCTCCGTAGAGGTTTTTCGAGACGAGCAGTGGAGTGCATTTCTTCTTCAAGGAGGCACTCCACTGGTTTAGCTTATGCAGCTAAATGGAAGGTCTTCTGTCGATGGTGTGCTGATCACTCTGTTGATTATGCCAATCCTTCGATTTCACAGATTGCGGAGTTTCTGGTATATCTGTTTGATTCTCGGGGTCTCCAGCCTGTTACCATCAAAGGTTACAGGTCTATGCTTTCAGAGACTTTTTCTTATGTGGGGAAGCGTCGTATCGGCACTAATCCTTACCTCTCCAAGCTTGTTCGGCACTTTTCTTTGCAAAGGCCTCGGACTTTGCAGCTCACTCCACGATGGAATCTTTCGTGGGTGCTGCTTTGCTTGGGGGGGGCGCCGTTCGAACCTTTATCCCAGGTGGATATGCAATTTCTCACATACAAGACGGCTTTTCTGATGGCATTTGCTTCGGCCAGACGGGTTAGTGAGCTTCACGCCCTCTCGGTTGACCCGGCCTTTTTTAGGAGTTCTCCCAACAGTGTTACTTTTACCACTGATTGCTCCTTTTTGGCTAAGAATCAGTTACCAGATACTACTCCTCCTCCTATCTGTATCAGGGCTCTTCCCTCTGTTGAGGGTACTCGCCCTTTGCTCTGTCCGGTCCGTGCTATTCGCATTTATCTTGATCGGACACGCTTCATACGGAAGGGCAGAAAACGGTTTTTTCTGTCTCTCATTCCGGGTCGACAGAAGATCTCTCCTCAATCCATTTCTCGATGGATTTGTCTTGCTATTCGTACGGCTTATAGTCGTTTAGCAGCTGGCGATTGTATTACCAATCGTATTTCTGCCCACGAGGTGCGGGCACTGTCTACCTCTTGGGCTTATTCTAACTCCGTCAAGTTGTCGGATGTTATGCAGGCAGCCTACTGGAGAAATGCTTCTACTTTCTCCACCTTTTATTTACGCCAGTTGCAGGAGCAGTCGGAGGACCTTTTTGCCTTGGGTCCTCTTTCTTCTGCTCAGGCTGTTGTCTGCCATAGCCATTAGGCTTCTTGAAGGTCAGTTTCAGCCTTGTGCTGTTACTGCCCCTTTTTTCTGTCTGTGTGTCACACAGGCTCATATGTCTCTTTTCATTGTCCTTTACCAATGATTGCGACATTATGGTTGATAAGCCTCGGGACCTCTTCCTTCTGCTTCACGGTTCCAGTGCACTAGGGTTATGTGGGGGTTGGTTATGCGATTCCCTCCAGCCTTTTGTCTATTCAGCCTGTAGTAAACAATTGTGAGTAGGTTGATAAGAAATCTAAATTTTATAGTAAATTTCCTTTCTTATTATACCTACCACAATTGTTTACATGGAGGCCCTCCCGTCTTCTTTACGGGTAAAGAATCTTTCCTCCCCGCTGATCACATAACTCTAACGTTTACGGATTCAAAAAGAATGAGTCTTTAGAGACGGTATGCGCACTGGCAACGGAAGTCGTGGAGTTGTACTTGGGAGAGAGCGTCCCGTACTGGGTCTGCGCCGGTTGCACTCGACCCAGTTTTGGCTTATTTTTATTGGTGCTTTTGCACCACTTTTCTTTCCCAACTTGCTTGGGAAAGACAAAAATAGAGAGTATTTTATCCGAGTTAGGGACTTCCACTGTAGTGCAAGCCTGTAGTAAACAATTGTGGTAGGTATAATAAGAAAGGAAATTTACTATAAAATTTAGATGTCTTGACTTTCTAAGCGAAACCATTGTAATAGGGACACGTTTTGTCCTCTAGATACAATTTTACCTGCAACTGGGTTCAATGGTGGAAAAACCAAGATAAGGGCAATGGCGAAATGATGTTATTTATTTCGTATGACATAAAAACCTAGAACGTTGTGCCATATTGCCTAGTAACGAGATGACTAACCATACAAGATAATTTAGATCTTCCAAAGATATCCTTAGTTGCTGGAAGAGGCTCCAAGTATATAATGTAAGTATTTGTTATCATCATTACTGTGTTTCATAATTTAAATCCACATCTATAGATTTGATAACAGCAGACTGAATACACGGCCGCAGCTTCTTCCAGCTTTTAAGCCACGTAGCTGTGGCTGTTGCTCATGAGATGATGTTAAATAACCGTTGTGCATTTGTACTTCAGTGACAGCAAGGTGGCCGAATGGTTACAGCATTGGACTTCAAACCGAAAGATCCAGAGTTCCATCCCCGCCTGAGGTAACTGCGTTGTGTCTTTGGGGAAGGCACTAAACCCCAGTTGCCCCTGTGAATGCACGCACTGTGGCGATGTGCACTAAGGCGTACTGCACGTCGATGGTGCGCGAGTCTTCATGCTATGCAAACACAACTTGTGTGGGGTTTATATATTAGGGAGGCTGGCAGTTAGTAGCCGCGGCTCGGTGGTTCTGTCCTGTTTCTCCGGCTTCCTTTATCCTTGAAAGTCCTGCACCGGTTGATCTTGATTGCCAAAGGTGTCGTTAAACCTCAATAAATGTATATTTTGTAATTCTATATTATTTGTTGTTTTCTTAACAAAATTTATATTCCTAAATTGACTTTATAATTGAAAAAAAACATTCAGCCCTTTCTGTCAAGTTGAAATAAAATAATTATTTTTACAGTTCAGTGACCTGGGCGTTGGGGTTGGGGGTATGGTTGGTCAAGTAGACACCAATAATTGTATTTGAAAATAATGCAGATTTGTTGTGGACACATATTATCATTGCTTTACCCATCCACTTTCTGTTTTCAGATTTTGGAGCAACACCTTTTGCATGTTTTAATGAATGCCAGTTGTAAATCGACTACTTATGCAACCACATGTTCTGTTGAAGATTGCTATGTTTTCCTCTGTTGTGTAGAAGATCTGGGAACAAAGACTCTATTGCCAAACCCTGAATAGTATTTCCAATAACTATTGTGTTTACAAATACCATACCGACTGTTTGTACATCCGTGTATATGAACAAGTTTATCGGTAAATAGGTTAATTTAGTTTTTGCTGAGATACAAAATTGTTTTAAAATTGACTAGCTTTGACTTTTATCTTGATGTTAAATGTGAAATGAGTCCAGAATGAGGAGAGAGAAGATTAGCCCTTCAAAAGTTCTATGTCGTTTATGTTCATGATGTGACAATCTGTGATTTCGGCCGATAGATTTGTTCATTTGCTTATTTAAATAAGTGTAATAAGAAAAAAGTTAACTTTTGCTGTGTTATAAAATTGTTAGAAAAGTGAATCGTGGAGGAAATTTCCAAAACACTTATGTCATGACATTCTAAGCCAAACCATTGTAATAGGGACGCCTTTTGTCCTCTAGATGCAATTTTTACCTGCAACTGGATTCAATGGTGGAAAAACCAAGATAAGGGCGATGCGGAAATGATGATATTTATTTCGTATGACATGAAAACCTAGAACATTGTGCCATGTTGCCAAGAAACGAGATGACTAACCATACAAGATAATTTAGAACTTCCAAAGATATCCTTAGTTGCTGGAATAAGCTCCATGTATATAATGTAAGTATTTGTTATCATTTTTACTGTATTTCACTGGGGAGCGCGGTGGCTCAGTAGGTAGAGGTGCAGACTGCAAGCCGAGAGGTCCTCGGTTCGAATCCCACCTGCGGCAACCGCGTTGTGTCCTTGGGCAAGACACTTTATCCCCATTGCCCGTGTGGGGGCACGATGACGCCGTCTACTAAGGCGTACTGCACGTCGATGGTACGCATGTCTTCAACCAATCTAACCCTGCCTGTGCTGCAGTGCGGAGTTACGATGTTGGGGAGCTGGCAGCTGCTCGTCATTGCTCGGTGGTTCTCTCCGGGTACTCCGGCTTCCTCCACCCGTAAAACTGTCACGGTCATGATTAGCCATTGTGCATAAATATGTGACCTTAAACCTCAATAAATAAATAAATAAATAAATAATACTGTATTTCAGGCTTTCAATCCAAATCTATAGATTTCATAACAGCAGACTGAATACACGGCCGCAGCTGCTTCCAGCTTTAAAACCGCGTAGCTGTGGTTGTTGCTCATGAGATGATACTAAATAACCGTTGTGCATTTGTACTTCAGTGGGAGGAAGGTGACTTAATGGTTACAGCATTGGACCTCAAACTGAAAGGTCCACGTTTCCATCCCCGCCTGAGGTAACTGCGTTGTGTCTTTGCGAAAGGCACTTAACCCCAATGGCCCATGTGAATGCAGGCACTTTGGCGATATGCACTAAGGCGTACTGCTCGTCGATGGAGCTCGAGCGTTCATACAGTGCTAACACTTATTGTGTGGGGTTTATATGTTAGGGAGTCTGGCAGTTACTAGCAGTTCCTCAGTGGTTCTATCCGGGTTTTCCGGCTTCCATTATCCTTTAAATTCCTGCACGATGTGAGTCTCATTGCCAAAAGTGTCGTTAACCTCATTGAATGTATAAATTGTACTTCTTTATTATTTGTTGTCTTCTTAATATAATTTATATTACAAAATTGACTTTATAATTGAAAAAAACATCCAGCCTTTTCTGTCTAGTTGAAATAAAACAATAATTTTTACAGTTCAGTGAGCTGGGCGTTGGGGTGGGGGGTGGGGGGGGGGGGGTACGGTTGGTCAAGTAGACTCCAATAATTGTATTTGGAAATAAGGAAGATTTGTTGTGGACACATATTATCATTGCTTTACACATCCACTTTCTGTTTTCAGATTGTGGTGCAACACCTTCTGCATGTTTTGATGAATGCCAGTTGTAAATAGACTACTTATCCAACCACATGTTCTGTTGAAGATAGCGATGTTTTCCTCTGGTGTGCAGAAGATCTGGGCACAAAGACTCTATTGCGAAACCCTGAATAGTATATCCAATAGCTATGATGTTTACAAATACCATACCGATTGTTTATACATTCGTGTATATGAACAAGTTTATCGGTAAATAGGTTCATTCAATTTTTGCTGTGATACAAAATTGTTTTAAAACTGACTAGCTTCGACATTTATCTTGATGTTAAATGTGAAATGAGTCCAGTATGAAGAGAGAAGATTAGCCCTTCATCTATAGATTTGATAACAGCAGACAGAATACACGGCCGCAGCGGCTTCCAGCTTTAAAACTACGTACCTGTGGCTGTTGCTCATGAGACGATATTAAATAACCGTTGTGCATTTGTACTTCAGTGGGAGCAAGGTGGCCCAATGCTTAGAGCATTGGAATTCAAACCGAAAGATCCAGTGCTCCATCCCCGCCAGAGGTAACTGCGTTGGGTATTTGGGAAAGGCACTTAACCCCAGTTGCCCATGTGAATGCACGCACTGTGGCGATATGCACTAATGCGTACTGCACCTCGATGGTGCACGAGGTTTCATGCAATGAAATCTCTGCTTGTGTGGGGTTTATATGTTAGGGAGTCTGGCAGTTACTAGCCGTTGCTCGATGGTTCTATCGGGTTCTTCGGCTTTCTTTATCCTTAAAAGTCCTGCACTAGGTGATCCTGATTGCCAAAGGTGTCGTTAGACCTCATTAAATGTATAATTTGTACTTCTATATTATTTGTTGTTTTCTTAACATAATTTATATTCCAAAATTTACTTTGTAATAGAAAAAAATATTCAGCCTTTTCTGTCAAGTTGAAATAAAATAATTATTTTTACATATCAGTGAGCTGGGCGTTTGGGTGGGATGGGGGGGGGGGGTATGGTTGGTAAAGTAGACTCCAATAATTGTATTTGAAAATAAGGGAGATTTGTTGTGGACACATATTATCATTGCTTTACACATTCACTTTTTGTTTTCAGATTTTGGTGGTAAACCTTCTGCATGTTTTGATGAATGTCAGTTGTAAATAGACGACTTATGCAACCACATGTTCTGTTGATGATTGCGAAGTTTTCTCTGTTGTGTAGAAGAAGATCTGTACACAAAGACTCTATTGTCAAACCCTGAATAGTATGTCCAATAACTATTATGTTTACAAATACCATACCGACTGTTTGTACATTCGTGTATATGAACAAGTTTATCGGTTAATAGGTTAATTTAATTTTTGCTGTGATACAAAATTATTTTAAATTTGATTAGCTTTGACATTTATCTTGTTAAATGTGAAATGAGTCCAGTATGTTGTGAGAAGATAAGCCCTTCAAAAGTTCTTTGTCGTCCACGTTGAAGATGTGACAATCTGTGATTCCGGCCTATAGATTTGTTCATTTGCTTACTTAAATAAGAGTAATAATAAAAAGGTTAACTTTTGCTGTGTTATAAAATTGTTAGAAAAGTGAATAGTGGAGGAAATCTCCAAAACACTTATGTCTTGACTTTCTAAGCCAAATCATGATGTTATTTATTTCGTATGACATAAAAACCTAGAACATGTGCTATATTGCCAAGTAACGAGATGACTAACCACACAAGATAATTTAGATCTTCCAAAGATATCCTTAGTAGCTGGAATAGGCTCCAAGTATATAATGTAAGTATTTGTTATCATTATTACTGTATTTCAGACTTTCAATCCACATCTATAGATTTAATAACAGCAGACTGAATACACGGCCGCAGCTTCTTCCAGCTTTAAAACCACGTACCTGTGGCTGTTGCTCATGAGATGATGTTAAATAACCGTTGTGCATTTGTACTTCAGAGGGAGCAAGGTGCCTCAATGGTTACAGCATTGGACTTCAAACCGAAACATCCAGAATTCCATCCCCGCCAGAGGCAACTGCGTTGTGTCTTTGGGGAAGGCACTTAACCCCAGTTGCCCCTGTGAAACCACGGACTGTGGCGATGTGCACTAAGGCGTACTGCACGTCGATGGTGCGCGAGTCTTCATGCTATGCTAACACAACTTGTGTGGGGTTTATATATTAGGGAGGCTGGCAGTTACTAGCCGCGGCTCGGTGGTTCTATCCTGTTTCTCCGGCTTTCTTTATCCTTAAACGTCCTGCACTAGGTGATCTTGATTGCCAAAGGTGTCGTTAAACCTCAATAACTGTATATTTTGTATTTCTATATTATTTGTTATTTTCTTAACAAAATTTATATTCCTAAATTGACTTTATAATTGAAAAATACATTCAGCCCTTTCTGTCAAGTTGAAATAAAATAATTATTTTTACAGTTCAGTGACCTGGGCGTTAAGGTGGGGGGGGGATGGTTGGTGAAGTAGGCACCAATAACTGTATTTGAAAATAAGGGAGATTTGTTGTGGACACATATTATCATTGCTTTAAACATCCACTTTCTGTTTTCAGATTTTGGACCAACACCTTCTGCATGTCTTAATGAATGCCAGTTGTAAATAGACTACTTATGCAACCACATGTTCTGTTGAAGATTGCGATGTTTTCCTCTGTTGTGTAGAAGATCTGGGCACAAAGACTCTATTGCCAAACCCTGAATAGTATTTCCAATAACTATTATGTTTACAAATACCATACCGACTGTTTGTACATTCGTGTATATGAACAAGATTACCGGTAAAGAGGTTAATTTAATTTTTCCTGTGATACAAAATTGTTTTAAAATTGACTAGCTTTGACATTTATCTTGATGTTAAATGTGAAATGAGTCCAGAATGAGGAGAGAAGATTAGCCCTTCAAAAGTTCTATGTCGTCCATGTTTATGATGTGACAATCTGTGATTCCGGCCGATAGATTTGTTCATTTGCTTATTTAAATAAGTGTAATAATAAACAAGTTAACTTTTGCTGTGTTATAAAATTGTTAGAAAAGTGAATCGTGGAGGAAATCTCCAAAACACTTATGTCATGACATTCTAAGCCAAACCATTGTAACAGGGACACGTTTTGTCCTCTAGAAGCAATTTTACCTCCAACTGGATTCAATGGTGGAAAAACCAAGATAAGGGCAATGGGGAAATGATGATATTTATTTCGTATGACATGAAAACCTAGAACATTGTGCCATGTTGCCAAGAAACGAGATGACTAACCATACAAGATACGAGATGACTAACCATACAAGATAATTTAGAACTTCCAAAGATATTCTTAGTTGCTGGAATAGGCTCCATGTATATAATGCAAGTATTTGTTATCATTTTTACTGTATTTCAGACTTTCAATCCAAATATATAGATTTCATAACAGCAGAATGAATACACGGCCGCAGCTGCTTCCAGCTTTAAAACCGCGTAGCTGTCGCTGTTGCTCGTGAGATGATACAAAATAACCGTTGTGCCTTTGTACTTCAGTGGGAGAAAGGTGGCTTAATGGTTACAGCATTGGACCTCAAACCGAAAGGTCCACTTTTCCATCCCCGCCTGAGGTAACTGCGTTGTGTCCTTGAGAAAGGCACTTAACCCCAGTGGCCCATGTGAGTGCACGCACTGTGGCGATATGCCCTAAGGCGTACTGCACGTCGATGGTGCTCGAGTGTTCATACAGTGCTAACACTGCTTGTGTGGGGTTTATATGTTAGGGAGTCTGTCAGTTAATAGCAGCTCCTCGGTGGTTCTATCCTGGTTCTCCGGCTTCCTTTATCCTTAAAATAGCTGCACGATGTGAGTCTCATTACCCACAGTGTCGTTAAACCTCAGTGAATGTATAAATTGTACTTCTTTGTTATTTATTGTCTTCTTAACATAATTTATATTACAAAATTGACTTTGTAATTGAAAAACACATTCAGCCTTTTCTGTCAAGTTGAAATAAAATAATTATTTTACAGTTCAGTGTGCTGGGCGTTGGGGTCGGGGGGGGGGGGGGTATGGTTGTCAAGTAGACTCCAATAATTGTATTTGAAAATAAGGGAGATTTGTTGTGGACACATATTATCATTGCTTTACACATCCACTTTCTGTTTTCAGATTTTGGTGCAACACCTTCTGCATGTTTTGATGAATGCTAGTTGTAAATAGACTACGTATGCAACCACATGTTCTGTTGAAGATTGCGATGTTTTCCTCTGGTGTGTAGAAGATCTGGGCACAAAGACTCTATTGCCAAACCCTGAATCGTATTTCCAATTGCTATGATGTTTACAAATACCATACCGACTGTTTGTACATTCGTGTATATGAACAAGTTTATCGGTAAATAAGTTAATTCAATTTTTGCTGTGAAACAAAATTGTTTTACAATTGACTATCTTTGACATTTATCTTGATGTTAAATGTTAAATGAGTCCAGTATGAAGAGAGAAGATTAGCCCTTCAAAAGTTCTATGCCCTCCATGTTGATGATGTGACAATCTGTGATTCCAGCCAATAGATTTGTTCATTTGCTTATTTATATAAGAGTAATAATAAAAAGGTTAACTTTTGCTGTGTTATAAAATTGTTACAAAAGTGAATAGTGGAGGAAATTTCCGAAACACTTATGTCTTGACTTTCTAAGCCAAACCATTGTAATAGGGACAGGTTTTGTCCTGTAGATACAATTTTACCTGCAACTGGATTCAACGGTGGAAAAACCAAGATAAGGGAAATGGGGAAATGATGTTATTTATTTCCTATGACATAGAAACCTAGAATATTGTGCCATATTGCCAAGAAACGATATGATTAACCATACAAGATAATTTAGATCTTCCAAAGATATCCTTAGTTCCTGGAGTAGGCTCCAACTATATAATCAAAGTATTTGTTATCATTGTTACTGTATTTTAGTCTTTCAATCCAAATCTATAGATTTGATAACAGCAGACAGAATACACGGCCGCAGCTGCTTCCAGCTTTAAAACCACGTAGCTGTACGTGTTGCTCATGAGATGATATTAAATAACCGTTGTGCATTTGTACTTCAGTGGGAGCAAGGTGGCTCAATGGTTAGAGCATTGGACTTCAAACCGAAAGATCCAGTGCTGCATCCCCGCCAGAGGTAACTGCGCTGGGTATTTGGGATAGGCACTTAACTCCAGTTGCCCATGTGAATGCACGCACTGTGGCGATATGCACTAATGCGTACTGCACGTCGATGGTGCACGAGGCTTCATGCTATGCTAACACTGCTCGTGTGTGGTTTATATGTTAGGGAATCTGGCAGTTACTAGCCGCAGCTCGGTGGTTCTATCCGGGTTCTTCGGCTTCCTTTATCCTTAAAAGCCCTGCACGACGTGATCCTGATTGCCAAAAGTGTCGTCAGACTCATTAAATGTATAATTTGTACTTCTATATTATTTGTTGTATTTTTAACATAATTTATATTCCAAAATTGACTTTGTAATTGAAAAAAAACATTCAACCCTTTCTGTCAAGTTGAAATAAAATAATTATTTTTACAGTTCAGTGAGCAGGGGGTTGGGGGTTAACCTTTGTCAAGTAGACTCCTATAATTGTATTTGAAAATAAGGGAGATTTCTTGTGGACACATATCATTTCTTTACACATCCAATTTCCGTTTTCAGATTTCGGTACAACACCTTCTGCATGTTTTGATGAATGTCAGTTGTAAATAGAGGACTTATGCAGCCACATGTTCTGTTGAAGTTTGCGAAGTTTACCACTGTTGTGTAGAAGAAGATCTGGATACAAAGATCCTATTGCCAACCATGAATAGTATTTCGAATAACTATTATGTTTACAAATACCATACCGAGTGTTTGTACATTCGTGTATATGAACAATTTTATCGGTAAATTGGTTAATTTAATTTTTGCTGAGATACAAAATTGTTTTAAAATTGACTAGCTGTGACATTTATCTTGATCTTAAATGTGAAATGAGTCCAGAATGAGGAGAGAGAAGATTAGCCCTTCAAAAGTTCTATGTCGTTTATGTTCATGATGTGACAATCTGTGATTTCGGCCGATAGATTTGTTCATTTGCTTATTTAAATAAGTGTGATAAGAAAAAAGTTAACTTTTGCTGTGTTATAAAATTGTTAGAAAAGTGAATCGTGGAGGAAATTTCCAAAACACTTATGTCATGACATTCTAAGCCAAACCATTGTAATAGGGACGCCTTTTGTCCTCTAGATGCAATTTTTACCTGCAACTGGATTCAATGGTGGAAAAACCAAGATAAGGGCGATGCGGCAATGATGATATTTATTTCGTATGACATGAAAACCTAGAACATTGTGCCATGTTGCCAAGAAACGAGATGACTAACCATACAAGATAATTTAGAACTTCCAAAGATATCCTTAGTTGCTGGAATAAGCTCCATGTATATAATGTAAGTATTTGTTATCATTTTTACTGTATTTCAGGCTTTCAATCCAAATCTATAGATTTCATAACAGCAGACTGAATACACGGCCGCAGCTGCTTCCAGCTTTAAAACCGCGTAGCTGTGGTTGTTGCTCATGAGATGATACTTGTGCATTTGTACTTCAGTGGGAGGAAGGTGACTTGATGGTTACAGCATTGGACCTCAAACCGAAAGGTCCACGTTTCCATCCCCGCCTGAGGTAACTGCGTTGTGTCTTTGCGAAAGGCACTTAACCCCAATGGCCCATGTGAATGCAGGCACTTTGGCGATATGCACTAAGGCGTACTGCTCGTCAATGGAGCTCGAGTGTTCATACAGTGCTAACACTTATTGTGTGGGGTTTATATGTTAGGGAGTCTGGCAGTTACTAGCAGTTCCTCAGTGGTTCTATCCGGGTTTTCCGGCTTCCTTTATCCTTAAAATTCCTGCACGATGTGAGTCTCATTGCCAAAAGTGTCGTTAAACCTCATTGAATGTATAAATTGTACTTCTTTATTATTTGTTGTCTTCTTAATATAATTTATATTACAAAATTGACTTTATAATTGAAAAAAACATCCAGTCTTTTCTGTCTAGTTGAAATAAAACAATTATTTTTACAGTTCAGTGAGCTGGGCGTTGGGGTGGGGGCTGGGGTGAGGTACGGTTGGTCAAGTAGACTCCAATAATTGTATTTGGAAATAAGGAAGATTTGTTGTGGACACATATTATCATTGCTTTACACATCCACTTTCTGTTTTCAGATTGTGGTGCAACACCTTCTGCATGTTTTGATGAATGCCAGTTGTAAATAGACTACTTATCCAACCACATGTTCTGTTGAAGATAGCGATGTTTTCCTCTGGTGTGCAGAAGATCTGGGCACAAAGACTCTATTGCGAAACCCTGAATAGTATATCCAATAGCTATGATGTTTACAAATACCATACCGATTGTTTGTACATTCGTGTATATGAACAAGTTTATCGGTAAATAGGTTCATTCAATTTTTGCTGTGTTACAAAATTGTTTTAAAATTGACTAGCTTCGACATTTATCTTGATGTTAAATGTGAAATGAGTCCAGTATGAAGAGAGAAGATTAGCCCTTCATCTATAGATTTGATAACAGCAGACAGAATACACGGCCGCAGCGGCTTCCAGCTTTAAAACTACGTACCTGTGGCTGTTGGTCATGAGACGATATTAAATAACCGTTGTGCATTTGTACTTCAGTGGGAGCAGGGTGGCCCAATGCTTAGAGCATTGGAATTCAAACCGAAAGATCCAGTGCTCCATCCTCGCCAGAGGTAACTGCGTTGGGTATTTGGGAAAGGCACTTAACCCCAGTTGCCCATGTGAATGCACACACTGCGGCGATATGCACTAATGCGTACTGCACCTCGATGGTGCACGAGGTTTCATGCAATGCTATCTCTGCTTGTGTGGGGTTTATATGTTAGGGAGTCTGGCAGTTACTAGCCGCTGCTCGATAGTTCTATCGGGTTCTTCGGCTTTCTTTATCCTTAAAAGTCCTGCACTAGGTGATCCTGATTGCCAAAGGTGTCGTTAGACCTCATTAAATGTATAATTTGTACTTCTATATTATTTGTTGTTTTCTTAACATAATTTATATTCCAAAATTTACTTTATAATTGGAAAAAAAACATTCAACCCTTTCTGTCAAGTTGAAATAAAATAATTATTTTTACAGTTCAGTGAGCAGGGGGTTGGGGGGATATGTTTTGTCAAGTAGACTCCTATAATTGTATTTGAAAATAAGGTAGATTTCTTGTGGACACATATCATTGCTTTACACATCCAATTTCTGTTTTCAGATTTCGGTGCAACACCTTCTGCATGTTTTGATGAATGCCAGTTGTAAATAGACTACTTATGCAACCACATGTTCTGTTGAAGATTGCGAAGTTTAGCACTGTTGCGTAGAAGAAGATCTCGATACAAAGATTCTATTGCCAACCATGAATCGTATTTCCAATAACTACTAGTATTGTTTACAAATACCATACAGACTGTTTGTACATTCGTGTCTATGAACAAGTATATCGGTAAATATGTTAATTTAGTTTTTGCTGAGATACAAAATTGTTTTAAAATTGACTAGCTTTGACATTTATCTTAATGTTACGTATGAAATGAGTCCAGTATGAGGAGAGAAGATTAACCCTTCAAAAGTTCTATGTCGTCTATGTTGATGATGTGACAGTCTCTGATTCCGGCCGATAGATGTGTTCATTTGCTTATCTGAATAAGTGTAATAATCAAACGGTTAACTTTTTCTGTGTTATAAAATTGTTAGAAAAGTGAATCGTGGTGGAAATCTCCAAAACACTTATATTTTGACATTCTAAGCCAAACCATTGTAATAGGGACACGTTTTGTCCTCTAGATGCAATTTTACCACCAACTGGATTCAATGGTGGAAAAACCAGGATAAGAGCAATGGGGAAATGATGTTATTTATTTCGTATGACATGAAAACTTAGAACATTGTGCCATGTTGCCAAGAAACGAGATGACTAACCACACAAGATAATTTAGAACTTCCAAAGATATCCTTAGTTGCTGGAATAGGCTCCATGTATAAAATGTAAGTATTTGTTATCATTTTTACTGTATTTCAGACTTTCAATCCAAATCTATAGATTTGATAACAGCAGACTGAATACCCGGCCGCAGCTGCTTCCAGCTTTAAAACCACGTACCTGTGGCTGTTGCTCATGAGATGATATTAAATAACCATTGTGCATCTGCACTTCAGTGGGTGCAAGGTAGCTCTATGGTTACAGCATTGGACTTCAAACCGAAAGGTCAACTCTTCCATCCCCGCCCGAGGTAACGGCGTTGTGTCTTTGGGAAAGGAACTTAACCCCAGTGGCCCATGTGAATGCACGCACTGTGGCGATATGCATTAAGGCGTAGTGCACGTCGGTGGTGCAGGAGTCTTTATACAATGCTATTACTGCTTGTGTGGGGTTTATATGTTAGAGAGTCTGGCAGGTACTAGCCGCTGCTCGGTGGTTCTATCCGAGTTCTCCGGCTTCCTTTATCCTTAAAAGACCTGCACGATGTGATCCTCATTGCCAAAAGTGTCGTTAAACATCATTAAATGTATTAATTGTACTTCTATATTATTTGTTGTTTTCTTATCATAATTTATATTCCAAAATTGACTTTATAATTGAATGAAAACATTCAGCCATTTCTGTCAAGTTGAAATAAAATAATTATTTTCAAATATCAGTGAGCAGGGCGTTGGGGTGGGAGGGGGGGGGGGGGTATGGTTGGTAAAGTAGACTCCAATAATTGTATTTGAAAATAAGGGAGATTTGTTGTGGACACATAATATGAAAATACGTGACACGTAATGGTGCACACCCAATATTGTTAATTTCGGTAAATATTGCAGGCCCTAATCAAGATTTTTCAGGAAAGAGATGGTATATATCGCAGAAATAGCAGCAGTTATGTGAAATATAACAATTTGCCAAAACGTGTTGTAGAGCGACATGCAATAAACACAGAACCACACATGTATGTTCATATGTTAATGTGGCGACAAATATGGCAATCAGGAAATTTTGAAAGATTGCGGAGGGATCAAACTTGATACAAGCTAGGGTAAAACAAATCTTCATTTTTTAAACTGACAAAAGATCATAATTCACTGGCAAATTGGTTCATTAGAGTTTAACAACACTTTCAAAAACCAAGACTATATTATGAGCTGGATTGTACGTCAATTTCAATAATTAAGGTTATTATATCACGTTGTTAGTTCCCAAGATCCTTCCCATCCTTCAATACCTAGACGAGCAAAAGAGTCGTACGTGAAGTCACTCGTTCAGCCAATTACTCATTTGTTCGATTCTGGTCGTTCGAGCAATCTGAGATGGTTAGCAAGCCTGTACTAGTGCTAGTAATGGTACAAGGCTGCAAGAGTGGAAGAAGACTACAGGTTTTGGTGACTACTGTAAAAGATAATCATAGGGCAGACGATGGCAATATTGGGAAAATCAGTAATAGTGGTGTTGGAGATATGAAGATCATGGAGAGGTCTAGAACTGGGCAGATGCTATGAGCTAAATTATCATCTGGTATATATAGTACTACATCATCATGTCATAGGTATCCTCCTTTACCCCGATGAGCATTAAGAGTCGTAAAAGAAATTGCTCTTTCGATACTCATTTGCTCAATGGGATTTGAGTCGTTCGAGCAATGACTTTTTCAGTAATTGCTCAAAAGCTTATTCGCTCGATAAGATTCGAGTCGTTCGGATAATACCTATCCCTGCTTGATTGTATTTTGGGTTTGAGGATCATAGAGGACTTCGCTATACACAGGGAAGGCAAAAACTGAGACGTCCAAGACAAAATAGACTGTTGGGATAGGCAGAAATGGTGCCAGTAAAAGGCAAAACGGGCCAGGAAATAGAAGGATAAACCACAGAATATATCGGGATTGATAAAATACCGAGACTTTGGTGCATATTCGAAACAATAAAGTTACTCTTATACAAAGGAATGCGTCTATTGTTGGGCAAAAAGAAGAGCTCTAGGGGACAACAGATAGAAACCAAATACTTAGTGGGAAATCCGCACTAGTAAAAGAACTGTTGGATTTATTTGGGTAATTTTACAAAGTATTCAACAAATACAATTACTCATACCAGGAAACGCACCTTAAAGCACTGCATGCTACTCTTTTAAGTCTAAAATTGAGGAATCCGTGCCAAATAAAGTTGTTTTGATGGTTTAGAGGGTTTGTCTGGATGTTCGTGGTAATTCGATTTATTCTAGTTCACGTAAAATTTATCTACATGAGACCTCTCATCATTCATTTAGCACTACGTGCTACTATTATAAGCCCTAGATGGGGGTTTGGTAGTTTGGGTAGTTTTGGATTATTTAGAGGGATTGTCAGGTTGTTTGTTGTAATTAAATTCACTCCTATTTAATCGAACACACCCTCCGAACACACCCCTTTCCTATTAGGTTTTGGGTCACATAGCAACCATGTGCTACCATAGAAACCAAGATGGCGGTCTCAGATATACAAAATGGACGACATACACTCGTCTCCCCTCAACAAAACGCGCGGTGCATGCACACTAGGACCACGTATCACTATGGGGATGTTGTCACAAGATGGCACTCACGCGGGCTACCATTGACAACCAAAAATGAAGTAACTGGGCCATGTCACATGAGATACGGCCAATGTGGGTCGATCGTGTACATGATTTAATACTAACATCAAGCCGAGAGATACACGGTTCGATCCCCAGCAGGGGTAACTGCGTTGTGTCATTGGGCAAGGCACTTAATCACGATTGCCCAAGTGGGGGCACAGTGGCGCAGCCATGGGGGCACACCCCCCCCCCCCCCCCAAAAAAAAAAATCCGATTGGATTTATTACGTTTAAGGTCACTGTCACCTTGACCTTTGACCTAGCGAGTCCAAGATAAATAGGGGTTTTCCACTCACCTAGGCCAACCTACCTATGAAGTTTCAAGAATGTGGGTTCAAGTGTAGTCAAGTTATCATCCATAAACCAATTGTTTACAATTTACTATGTTGAAGGTCACTGTGACCATGACCTTTCACCTAGCGAGTCCGAAATAAATACGGTTCTTCCTCTCACCGATGCCAACCTTCCTATGAAGTTTCATGAATGTGGGTTTAATCATAGACAAGTTATCATTCGGAAACCAATTGTTTACAATTTACTATGTTCATAGTCACTGTGACCTTGACCTTTGACCAAGCAAGTCCAAAATAAATAGGGTTCTTCCACTCACCGATGCCAACCTACCTATGGAGCTTCATGAATGTGGGTCGAACCATTATCAAGTTATCATCCGGAAACCAATTGTTTACGCCCGCCCGCCATTCACCAAACTATATGTCGAGCCTGACTTCGTCACAACTTGACTAAACAAGAGGTCCCAGGGGGCCTTAATTGCTCACCTGCCAACGTGGTTCAAAGAAGTATTAGCTGTCACATTCAGTTATACATGGTTCATCAACACTACAAAGGAATGAAGGCATGAAAGGCAAATTTTATGGAAAAACACTAAGGAATCGATTTGAACAAACCTGAACCTATCATGCTCCCCATGCCACCCCCACCCCTGCCCGTAGAGAGCCCAAATAATAAGCCAGGGACACAAATTTAACAAACTTGAACCTGATCCCCCTTGAGATGAAGGAGGTTTTTAAAGAAATTTCCTCACATTGCATTAAGTTAATCTTTGGGCCCCAATAGAGAGACCAAATACTAACTGAGGCACCCGATTTGTACAAACTTGAATCTGACCCTCTTAGAGATGTTGTATACCAAATACGGAAGCATTCATACCAAATATGAAAGATTTTTAAAGAAATTTCCTCATATTTCACTAAGTTAAAATTCGGGCTCCTACTGGGAGCCCGATTATTAACCCATGGACTCGATTTGAACAAACTTGAATCTGACTGACCCCCCCCCCCACCCCACCTCACCCCTCCTCCACCACACCCCACCCCTAGAGATGTTATATAACAAATATCAAAATATTCTAAATGATGGTTCTGGAGTAGAAGATTTTTTTAATTTTTTAAAAAAAAGTATGGATGCTATCAGAGTAATGGCCCTTGTGGTGCCCCTTGTGAGCGCGGCAAGGTTATTTGTACAAATTTGAATGGACATATAAGGAACATGCACACCAAATTTGGTTCAATTTGGTCCAGTAGTTTGGGAGGAGAAGTCGATAATGTAAAGTTCACGACGGACGACGACGGACGACGACGGACGGCAAGTGATAAGTTAAGCTCCCTTCGGTGAGCTAAAATTCATCCACACGCCCCCCCCCCCCCCCCCCCCCACCCCTCCAATTTGACCCATGTAGGGAACATTAGGTAAGAAATTTTATTATGGAGATAGTTATACTTGCAGGATGTATAGGGTTGCGTAATAGCAGATTTATGTGTGATATCCGACCTATCTCAATTTAATGACACCAATGTTGTCAGTTATTTGTCAGACTCGAGAAAAAAACGTCGCCGGTGTTCCGTCACCGGATTTACGAAATAACCTCGCCGTTATTTGGTAATTTATCCGTTTCTTCTGGTCCGGATTCGCTATTTAAAATTGATGAATATCTTAGGGCGATAGGAAAACGAAGGAATCGTTAACAAAAGTAAGACGTTAATATTATTTGATACGCAATTGCTGCCAGTTTAAAAAGCATATTTGTCTTTATTTTGTGTGATATCATTAGGCATACTTATTTAATTCTATTCAATTAGTTTCCTATTTTTAGTCGAATTTTTCAACAACATAAAACCTTGACTATTGGTATGGAGAGGGCCGGTCGCCGGGCAGGAGGCCTTTTTGGCTAAAAAACTTAGTTATTTCTGGACGGGTTTTGATATTTGGTATGTAGCTTGATATGCACGTGCGACACCCGATGTCAGCGCTTTTTCTCAAGAATTATGGCCCTTTGTTAAAATCTACTAATTTTGAGCTTGATAGCGCGATACTTCAACAAACATCGGCCAATTTGACAGATATTTGGCACATGGGTTTCAAGGAACAATGTCTTGGTCGAGTTCGCAAATCTATGCGGACCATTTCATAGAGTTGTTGTGTGGACGTTTGTTTCGTGATTGATCATAATACAATGATTCATAAGGATTATTATTGTCCTCACACAAGGTGAAGGGGAAATAAATTTGAAAAAAGAGTTTCAATGTGGTCAAAGTATTGATGCCATACACACGTCCACATATCCTTAAATAAACTGGTTTTGCATCCATTGCATCCCCCCCCCCCCCCCCCCACGTAGCACATGATGTCAAATTTCCTTCCACATACTGATGTGGTAAAAAATAGCCCTCAATGAATGTGACCCCCCCACCCCCCACCCCATACTCCTTTTCATCAACAACTATGATATAATTCATAAATTAATTGATGTTGACACAAAACAAACATCTTGCGACAAAACTATCACAAATGGGAAATTTATACTGATGTGGTAAAAATTTTTTAAAAAAATAGCCCTCAATGAATATGCCCCCCCCCCCCCCCCCCCTAACAATTTACCCCTCTTCTTCAAAAACATGATATAATTCATACATTAATTAATGTTGACACAAAACAAACAACTTGTGGCATTAAATATCCTACTTGTGATCGTTTTTAAATTACATTCAGGCTTCTGAAGACATTTCACATCATGTGTTTGGTGAATCATTTGTAAATTTTGTAAAAAACAAAAAGCCAGTTTTCTCAGTTAAGGCACCTAGAGCCATTGGTATGGTACTGACAAAACATAAAACATTGCTTGTTTCAGCAGTATGACCAGTACTGCTCATGTGGTATATCATAGCACTGTTTAAATGCCGAAAAGCATTCAATATTGATTTTGTGGTGTTTTGCTTGAGCAGCAAGTATCCATTAGGGTACTTTCACAACCTTGGATTTAATTCCCACAAACACCCATTTTGCTAAAAAAAATTTGGGTTTTTGTAGTGTTTAATATACATGTATTTGTGTGTGAATGGGTGGGGGGGGGGGGGGTGTGAAATATAGTCAGCTGCCAGTTATTGAAAATGTACAACCAGGCAAATGAAAAGCAAAGAAACACTCTGTCTGATGGACAGACAGACATGCAGTTACACAAATTGAAAGTCTACACAGAAATAAAAACTGACATACAATGGAAAATTTTGTTAGAAGAGCCAGGACAAGATTGTCAAACGGAAAAAAACTCAATGGACCCCGAGTGCTGCAGTACCAAAGCAAATCATAGGAACCTGAGAGTGTATGAGATTGACTGCACAGTTTTTCCAATTGTTTCTCATCAACTGAGGCTTCAATATGGGTGGTTGGGAGGTAGGGACTTGATTCAAGGAGAGAACAATATTTCACAGTTGACACTAGTTTTGTGCTGTAACATGGGAACTGTGACAACATCGCTCGAACTAAACAAAATTTAATCGCATCACTTTAATTTTGGGATTCAAATATCTTTGTCAAGTATAACCCTCAGAGAACTTGTTCCGACCTAAAAACAGAGGGTCGTGCATCAAATAAGAGGAAAAATTTAGTACTAGACTACTTTATTAGTACTAGACTGTTTTATTGGTAGCTGTGCACAAATGACATTCATTCACATTTGCAACTTTACTGTGTTATTTTTTCCACTATACCCCACCCCAAATTTGTGTTCCAAAATACTCTTTCAATGAAGAAATCATTTTCTAAATTTTTTAACCCTTTACCAAATATAACGTTCAAAAGCTGCTGGTGCAGTTCACAAGTATTGCCAATCCATGTTCATTATTTTCTCGTTTTTTTTTATGTCAAAAAGATAGCTTATGACCCCTCATTGGAATGAGGTCATTCCAGTGGTGTAAAAAGTCATGTTTTTGACACAAAAAATTAGTGAGGCAATAAGTTTGTGGGCAAAGGTAATCAGCTTTTCATGTTAAGTAAAGGGTTAACAGCATAATTCAGACAAACATCTAAATACCAGTAAATAAAAGTGCTATATGGCCTTTCTGGCTGTGGCTTTGAATGGTAATTTGGAAGGGGGTTGGAAAATTGGAACCCCCCCTCTGCCCCTAGTACTATGATGAGGAACCATGGTTTAATTACATTTATTTATGCATGTGAACACGTAGGGTAAAATTGGTTGTTATTTGGCATTTGCTGAAGGCTGTATTGTGCCACTGGAGGCTACACTTGCTCAAGATGTGAATTTGCTTGCAATATACGTGTATAGCTCTTACTGACAAAAACATATTTTTCAAAACAATAAAAAAGTACTGTAAGGTGTGTGGTACCCCAATGCATTTTTAAATGTGAAATAATCTCTCAAAATAATAATTAAATCAGGTTCCGAATCCGAATTATGTATTTCCTTAATCAACCCCAATCCTATCAAAGATACATTTTACCTCTTTCACGTGACAAAAGAGTCATTTCTGCATGAGAATTCAACGTTTGGCTTCCACTTAGTTAAAAACATAGGAAATTTGTTGTTTTAAAGAAAACTGTCCCAACTGTGTCAAATGGCTTAAAAACTGCTGTTGCCTCCAATACATTTTTCTACTCTGTTACCTAAAGAGTAAGCTGAGAGGTAAGGAATTCATCTAGCTTTTCTTTGAAAACTAACCTAATCCCAAAATAAAACTAAAATCTGCATCAGCATGCAATACTTTAAGGAAAAATTTGTCTCATTTAACCATATACCAAGACAAAGAGTGGTGTCCCAACCCCACTAAACAATACGAATGTCAATTTTGATTCAAAAATTGGGGTTACAGCTATATAATTCACCAATATCAATAGACAGTACCATTTTATCCAAACAACTGATGTCAAATTTTCTTCTACATATACATACTGATGTGGCAAAATATACCCCTGAAGGTGTCCCCTAGTATGCCCCTTTTTATCAAAAACTTAAATTCATAAATTAATTGATGTTGACGCAAAACAAACCTCTTGTGATATTAAATTTCCCATTTGTGATAGTTTTTAAATCACATTCTGGCTTCTGAAGATATGTCACAATGCATTTGATGAATATTTTGCCACTCTTGTGAAAGCCTCACTTTCTCAGTTAAGGGACCTAGAGTCATTGGTATGGCACTGACAAAACATTGAACACTGATTTTTTCCAACGGAATGGCCTGCTGAGCACTGCTCCTGTGGTATCTCATAGCACTGTTAAAATGCCTAATACCATCAAATATTGATTTTGTAGTGGTGTGCGTGTCCCACAAGTACATGTACCCACTGTAACCTACAAGGGCTCGTTTACAACCTCCGATTTAATCCCTACAGGCACCCATTCTGATAAAAAGAGTGAAATTATGGAAAATACATGTATGCATAGTACCCAGAGAGGATGACTCAGATATTTGCTTCAGGAATGTAGTGCTCTTTAATGTTTAATATATTTGTGTATGTGTGTGTATGGGAGGGGGGGGGGGGTGGTCAATTGCCAGTTATTGAAAATGTAGAACTGTGCAAATGAAAAACAAACCAACTCTTTGTGTGATGGACAGACAGATATGCAATCACTTATCTTGAAAGTGACAGGCTACATGTACAGAGGAATGGTATGATGGACAGACAGACATGCAATCACATATTTTGAAAGTGACAGTCTGCATGTACATAGGAATACTGACTGACATACAATGAAAAATATAGTGAGAAGAGCCAGGACAGGGTTGTCAAATAGAAAAAAAACCTCAGTGGACCCTGAGTGCTGCAGTACTAAAGCAAATCATAGGAAACTGAGAGTGTATGCTGTTAACTTTCTCATCAGCTGAGGGGTTCAGTATGGGTGGGGTGGTAGAGGGACAATTGTTAATGTAGTTTTGTGCTATAACATGGGGACCCTGACAACACTAGTATCAGACTACTATATTGGTATGTGCACAAAAGCCATTCATTTACATTTGCAACTTTGTTACTTTTCCCAATGTACCCCCACTCCCTTTCCCCAAATTTATGTTCCAAAATACTCTGTGAATGAAAACATTGGTTTTTAACATTTTTCATTACTCACTCATTGTAATGGCCAAAACAGGCTAGCACCATTCACCAAAACTGCCATTCAATGTTAATTATTTTTGCATCAAAAATATAGCTTATGACCCCTCATTGGAATGAGCTAGTTTGGCTCATTCCAGTGGAAGGGGTGGGGGGTCATAGCTATGTTTTTTGACGCCAAAAAAAAAGAAATTAGTTATTCAAAAGTGCTATCTTCTTTTCATGTAAGGTAAAGGGTTAACATCATAATATGGAGAAAGCTTCTATTAATCATTCACTCAATGTAATGGCCAAAACCGGCTAGCACCATTCACCAAAATTGCCATTCAATGTTAATTATTTTTGCATTTTGCGGCATCAAAAACATAGCTTATGACCCCCTCATTGGAATGAGCTTCTCAGCTCATTCCAGTGAGGGGGGGGGGGCATAGCTATGTTTTTGACCCACAAAATGAAAAGAAATTAGTTATTCAAAAGTGGTATCTTCTTTTCATGTACATGCAAGGTAAAGGGTTATCATAATGTGGTTTGTTTGTTGGTGGTTAACGTCACATATTTATGCACCATGGCTAATCGTGACACAACATAGAGATGAAATTATAAAGTCAAGTTTAGTCAATCGTTGATCTACATGTTGCCCATTCTAGAGGACTTTCACCCCAAGCATTGGTGACTGGGTCCTATTTTACTTGTAAAGCAGAACTGGTGTACCACAGTAAACAAGTGCTGCTTACTTCCCGGGGTTCCCACAGGGAATCATAATATGGAGAAAACTTTTACCAAATTATACCAGTGAATACAAGTGAAATATGAGTTTTCTGGCTGAGTGTTTGGATGGTGATTTGGGAGAGGATTGGAATATAATTGGAATCCCCTCTATAACAAGTACTATGAGGGGAAACCATGGTTTAATTAAATGTGTTAATAAGTAAAATAGGTGGTTATATGTGTTTTTGGTATTTGCCGGAGGTTATAGTGTGCTACTCAGTTCTGGATGCCACTCTTGCTCAAGATGCATTTAACTGCATTATTTTTGGCAATATATGGCCTTTATTGCTGACTGTGACAAAAATATAACTTTTCAAAAAATAAAACAGTATTATTCGGTCTGTGTTTCTTGATTGAACATTTAAATGTGAAATACGTGTAATATCCAAAAAATAATAATTAAATCAATGTTGGAAGCCAAAATACATGTACATTTACATGTATGTATTTCCTTTAATTAACCTACAAAACTTTTACCTGACAATCCCCCCCTCCCCACCACCACCCAATCATTTTTCACACAATGCGCAAAAATGCCCCCCCCCCCCTCCATGTTTTTTTCATGTGAACAGAAATTCCTCCCTCCATAATTTCTGGTGAACCAAAATCCCCCCCCCCCCCCCCCACTAATTTGTTAGAAGTATATTTAATTTTAAAGCCATACAAAAATGTCCAAAACTTTTTACCACTCGAGGCCGAGCACTTCCTTAAACTCCAATAAAAAAATAAGTAACTGTCCTGATAAATAGTTACTGAGGCATGTTTTCTTGTAAATGAGTGTTTATGTAATTTACAAATTAAATACATAAGTTTTTAATTCCTCTTGGAATGCTTTTTAACCTTTTGGTGTAATGGGCCGGGGGGGGGGGGTATTTTTGTACTGCTCTTAAAACTGCTCTTAAAATAATGTGGGAGATTGTAGTACTACCCTCAAAAACTGTAGGGGGGGGGATTTTGCTAAGTGTGTAAGAGTCATTTCTGCTTTCTGTGATAAAAGAGTCATTTCTGCTTGAGAATTCACTGCTTTCTTTGGAAACTACCCCAATGATCCCAAAATAAAACTAAAATCTGCATCAGCAGACAATAGTTTGGGGTAAAATCTGTCTCATTCCACTCCACACAAAACAAAATGAATGTCAATTTTGTTTTAAAAACTGGTGTTGCAGCTATATAAATCACCAATATCAGTAGATAGTGCCAATTTATCCTAACAAATGATGTCAAATTTTCTTCTACATGTACATATTGATGTGGTAAAATATAGCCCTAAATGTGTCCCCTAGACCCCCAGCATACCCACTTTCATCCAAAACTATGAAAAAATTCATAAATTAATTGATGTTGACACAAAACAAACTTCTTATGATATTAAATTTCTCATTTGCGATAGTTTTTAAATCACATTCTGGCTTCTGAAGATATTTCACAATGTGTTTGATGAATATTTTCCAATTTTTGTAAAAAAAGTTTTTTTTTTAAAATCCCTCAGATTTCTTAATTAAGGCACCTAGATCATTGGTATGTCTCTGACAAAACATTACACATTGATTGTTTTCCAACAGCATGACAGTGCAGCTCATGTGGTATCTCATAGCACCACAAAATGCCTAAAACCATCAAATATTGCTTCTGTAGTGTGGTGCCTATGCTGCAAATACCCATAAAGGCATTTTCACAACCTTGGATTTAATCCCTACAGACACTCATGGCACATTTTGATAAAAAGAGTAAAATTAAGAAAAATACAATGTACATGTATGTTTTCCAGAGAGGATGAATCAGATATTCAAAAAGATAGTGCTCTTTCATGTTTAATATAGTTGTGTATGTGTGTGTGTAAGGTGGAGGGGGGTACAGTGTGAAAAATAGTCAGAAGCCAGTTAATGAAAATGTACATGTACAACTGGGTAAATGAAAAGCAAAGAATCGCGGCCTGTGATGGACGGTTCTTGCACATCTTGCACCTTGGACGATCCATACCACAATTAGGGGGTACGAATTGTCTTGACAATAAGGTACAAATTGTCTAGACAAAAGGCATGAATTGTCCCAGTAAAAGTTATGAATTGTCTCCTTTTTGGTACAAGTTGTCTCAAGTAAGTGTACTAAACTGTCTCATGTATTAACCAAGCCAGAAAATAAGCAGCCTGTCATCTGCAAAATGAGGTCCCCAGAGGATGAATTTAATGATGGTACCCTGCACAGCAGGGTAGCATCAGTAAATTTACCCTCTGTGAACCTCAATATGAATCAGGGTCTCAAAACTAAACAGAAAGAGGTGCCCAGAGGATAAATTGGCCCACTATATGGGATAGCATCATCAAATTCACCCTCTGGGAACCTCATTCTGTGAATGTCAGACTGCTTATTTTCAGGCCTGGTATTAACTTTTTAAATGTTTTTGACTCATGTTTTGGCTGAGTGAAATGACAAGTCGACGGAGTGAAAGTAATACAAACATAAACATATGCATGAAACAACCAATCAAAACATGATTTATGCATAGAAATGAAACTTCAATGGGTGAGCCATCGCTTAACAGCATAAGTGAAAAAGCGATCTCTAGTATTATCAACTTCGGGTCTGTACGTGGTAAAAGAAAATTTATAGTAGATAGTAATGGATGTAGTTTTACAGTTAAAACACTATTTTTTTTAATGAAGCCACAATAATTCTTTAAATTGGTGAAGATCTAACAATAAATAATTTTATGACGTCCCAAATAATAAGTTAAAGAGCATATCGCCTTAATAATTTAATTAATTTAATTCTGAGCTCCCTCAATAGAGCATTTTCTTTTTGCCGTTGTGACGATGAATCTTTTAAGTGTCTACTTGCTTTTTACTTTAAGTCATGAAATTTGATATTCTTTGTCTTTTTCAAATAATAGAAATGACATCGCCTTTTTTTATCCTTTCTCCAAGTTTATAATCCTCTCCCAACCCCATCTCCATGTATATTTTTTCAGAGGGGGTTAATTAAACAGGGTATGAATTTGCAGAAGCGGATACAAATTGTCCAGAGTGGGTACGAACTGTCAGATACTGCCCAGAGGAGGGGTACAAGTTGTCCTGGGAAAAGGCACGAATTGTCCAGGTATTGGGGGTATGAATTGTCCAGCAAAAGGTACCAATTGCCAGAGGTACGAATCGTCCAGGCTATGAGTTTTCCAACTCACTGATGGATGGATGGACAGACAGAAATGCCGTCACACATTTTGAAATGAATTAAATTGCAGTTTCCTTTTGAATGCTAAAACAAACTAGAATTAGTAGAAATGAAATATTTTCTCTGGAATCAGTGTGCAAAAGTTATTTAGCGGTCGGTTCTGGGGAGGTTGGTATTTAGGCTTTTTTTTTCTATTTTTGGAGAAACCTACATGTACTAATTATCAGAATCCCCACCTCCAGATGTTGGTCAGACGAGGAGGGCGACGACATTGATTAGTTTGAGGATGAATTCAGTTCTATTCTGGTTGCAAAGCCTACAGCATCCAAGAATTAAAACATGTTTTACCAAAACACAGAGGAAGTGTAATTTAAATGGGAGTTCTGAGTGGTTCTGGTATTTAGCCTTTAGGAGAACACGTCGGATCACAAAATTGGCTGGCCGCTACACTGTAATTCTGACAATGTTAAACTGACATTGTATTGTATCACTGGTAAAAATAGTTCATAGACTAGAGCCAGTGAATTTGTGAAGAAAAATCTTGGAAATAAACGAATATCGCTGTTCGCGTGCATGTCTGTTTCTGTAAAATTTTACTACAAGACTGCATGCCCGTGTTTTGAAAACAAAGATTTCCCCAGACCGTACGTCAACATAACTTGAATTCATCCGAACTCCTGCTGTTTCTAAGGAAATCGGGCTAAGTTCCCCACAAATGAAAAAGGCCCACTAAAAGTGTCAATAAATCACTGGTTTTATTTTTTTATTCGTTGTCAACTTTTCGTGAAGTGTACGTTCTCAATTAAAATTGAAACTGGGCTTTTGAATCTGACGAAACCGGCAACGGACGACATTGGCACTTCGAACTTTCAAACATTACCTAACTCGCCAACAACCACCTAACTTCGAAAGTCACTTCATTACTTAATTATTTCTCATAGTTTCCAGCATTCTGCGACAATATAGTTTACATAATGCCCTTTGAAAAGCCAAAAACAATTAGATATCCGTTACAATGATTCTGGATTTTTTGCCAGTGGGAGAGCCACGCCGCCAGATGGCACCCCAAACTCTGTTGCATGGTATATAGAAAAATTATAAAATCATGGATACGTACTTGGGTTACCTATGTGCGCCCACGCCACTGCGTGGGTGTGCACTATTATCATTGCTTTACACATCCACTTTTTGTTTTCAGATTTTGGTGCAAAACCATCTGCATGTTTTGATGAATGTCAGTTGTAAATAGACGACTTATGCAACCACATGTTGTGTTGAAGATTACGAAGTTTTCTCTGTTGTGTAGAAGAAGATCTGTACACAAAGACTCTATTGTCAAACCCTGAATAGTATTTACAATAACTATTATGTTTACAAATACCATACCGACTATTTGTACATTCGTGTATATGAAAAAGTTTATTGGTAAATAGGTTAATTTAATTTTTGCTGTGATACAACATTATTTTAAATTTGACTGTCTTTGACATTTATCTAGATGTTAAATGTGAAATGAGTCCAGTATGTTGTGAGAAGATAAGCCCTTCAAAAGTTCTTTGTCGTCCACGTTGAAGATGTGACAATCTGTGATTCCGGTCGATAGATTTGTTCATTTGCTTATTTAAATAAGAGTAATAATAAAAAGGTTAACTTTTGCTGTGATATAAAATTGTTAGAAAAGTGAATAGTGGAGGAAATCTCCAAAACACTTATGTCTTGACATTCTAAGCCAAACCATTGTAATAGGGACACGTTTTGTCCTCTAGATACAATTTTACCTGCAACCGGATTCAATGGCGGAAAAACCAAGATAAGGGCAATGGCGAAATGATGTTATTTATTTCGAATGACATAAAAACCTAGAACATTGTGCCATATTGCCAAGTAACGAGATGACTAACCACACAAGATAATATAGATCTTCCAAAGATATCCTTAGTTGCAGGAATAGGCTCCAAGTATATAATGTAAGTATTTGTCATCATTATTACTGTATTTCAGACTTTCAATCCACATCTATAGATTTGATAACAGCAGACTGAATACATGGCCGCAGCTTCTTCCAGCTTTAAAACCACGTAGCTGTGGCTGTTGCTCATGAGATGATGTTAAATAACCGTTGAGCATTTGTACTTCAGTTGGAGCAAGGTGGCTGAAGGGTTACTGCATTGGACTTCAAACCGAAAGTTCCAGAGTTCCATCCCCGCCAGAGGTAGCTGCGTTGTGTCTTTGGGGAAGGCACTTAACCCCAGTTGCCCCTGTGAATGCACGCACTGTGGCGATGTGCACTAATGCGTACTGCACGTCGATGGTGCGCGAGTCTTCATGCTATTCTAACACAACTTGTGTGGGATTTATATATTAGGGAGGTTGGCAGTTACTAGCCGCGGCTCGGTGGTTATATCCGGTTTCTCCAGCTTCCTTTATCCTTAAAAGTCCTGCACCGGGTGATCTTGATTTCCAAAGGTGTCGTTAAACCTCAATAAATGTATATTTTATATTTCTATATTATTTGTTGTTTTCTTAACAAAATTTATATTCCTAAATTGACTTTATAATAAAAAAAAAACATTCAGCCGTTTCTGTCAAGTTGAAATAAAATAATTATTTTTACAGTTCAGTGACCTGGGCGTTGGGATGGGGGGGGGGGGGGTATGGTTGGTCAAGTAGACACCAATAATTGTATTTGAAAATAAGGGAGATTTGTTGTGGACACATATTATCATTCCTTAACACGTCCACTTTCTGTTTTCAGATTTTGGTGCAACACCTTCTGCATGTTTTATGAATGCCAGTTGTAAATAGACTACATATGCAACAACATGTTCTGTTGAAGATTGCGATGTTTTCCCCTGGTGTGCAGAAGATCTGGGCACAAAGCCTCTATTGCCAAACCCTGAATAGTATTTCCAATAGCTATGATGCTTACAAATACGATACCGACCGTTTGTACTTTCGTGTATATGAACAAGTTTATCGGTAAATAGGTTAATTCAATTTTTGCTGTGATACAAAATTGTTTTAAAATTGACTAGCTTTGACATTTTTCTTGATGTTAAATGTGAAATGAGTCCAGTATTAAGAGAGAAGATTAGCCCTTCAAAAGTGCTATGCCGTCCATGTTGATGATGTGACAATCTGTGATTCCGGCCAATAGATTTGTTCATTTGCTTATTTAACTAAGAGTAATAATAAAAAGGTTAACTTTTGCTGTGTTATAAAATTGTTAGAAAAGTGAATAGTGGAGGAAATTTCCAAAACACTTATGTCATGACTTTCTAAGCCAAACCATTGTAATAAGGACAGGTTTTGTCCTCTAGATACAATTTTACCTGCCACTGGATTCAATGGTGGAAAGACCTAGATAAGGGCAATGGGGAAATGATGTTATTTATTTCGTATGATATAGAAACCTAGAATATTGTGCCATATTGCCAAGAAACGAGATGACTAACCATACAAGATAATTTAGAACTTCCAAAGATATCCTTAGTTCCTGGAGTAGGCTCCACGTATATAATCAAAGTATTTGTTAACATTTTTACTGTATTATAGTCTTTCAATCCAAATTCATAGATTTGATAACAGCAGACAGAATACACGGCCGCAGCTGCTTCCAGCTTTAAAAACACGTAGCTGTGGGTGTTGCTCATGAGATGATATTAAATAACCGTTGTGCATTTGTACTTCAGTGGGAGCAAGGTGGCCCAATCGTTAGAGCATTGCACTTCAAACCGAAAGATCCAGTGCTCCTTTCCCGCCAGAGGTAACTGCGTTGGGTATTTGGGAAAGGTACTCAACCCCAGTTGCCCATGTGAATGCAGCACTGTGGCGATATGCACTATTGCGTACTGCACGTCGATGGTGCACGAGGCTTCATGCAATGCTAACACTGCTTGTGTGAGGATTATATGTTAGGGAGTCTGGCAGTTACTAGCCGCTGCTCGGTGGTTCTATGAGGGTTCTTCGGCCTCCTTTATCCTTAAAAGGCCTGCACGAGGTGATCCTGGTGCCAAAGGTGTCGTTAGACCTCATTAAATGTATAAGTTGTACTTCTATATTATTTGTTGTTTTCTTAACATAATTTATATTCCAAAATTGACTTTATAATTGAAAAAAAACATTCAGCCCTTTCTGTCAAGTGGAAATAAAATAATTATTTTTACAGTTCAGTGAGCAGGGGGTTGGAGGATATGCTTTGTCAAGTAGAGCCCTATAATTGTATTTGAAAATAAGGGAGATTTGTTGTGGACACATATCATTGTTTTACACATCCAATTTCTGTTTTCAGATTTCGATGCAACACCTTCTGCATGTTTTGATGAATGCCAATTGTAAATAGACTACTTATGCAACCATATGTTCTGTTGAAGATTTCGAAGTTTACCACTGTTGTGTAGAAGAAGATCTGGATACAAAGATTCTATTGCCAACCTTGAATAGTATTTCCAATAACTATTATGGTTACAAATACCATACCCACTGTTTGTACATTCGTGTACATGAACAAGTTTATCGGTAAATAGGTTAATTTAATTTTTGCTGAGATACAAAATTCTTTTAAAATTGACTAGCTTTGTCATGTATCTTGATGTTAAATGTGAAATGAGTCCGGTATGAGGAGAGAAGATTAGCCCTTCAAAAGTTCTATGTCGTCTATGTTGATGATTTGACAATCTGTGATTCCGGCCGATATATTTGTTCATTTGCTTATCTAAATAAGTGTAATATTAAAAAGGTTAACTTTTGCTGTGTTATAAAATGGATAGAAAAGTGAATCGTGGAGGAAATCTCCAAAACACTTATATTTTGACATTCTAAACCAAACCATTGTAATAGGGACACGTTTTGTCCTCTAGATGCAACATTCCCAGCAACTGGATTCAATGGTGGAAAAACCAGGATACGAGCAATGGGGAAATGATGTTATTTATTTCGTATGATATGAAAACCCAGAACATTGTGCCATGTTGCCAAGAAACTACATGACTAACCACACAAGATAATTTAGAACTTCCAAAGATACCCTTAGTTGCTGGAATAGGCTCCATGTATAAAATGTAAGTATTTGTTATCATTTTTACTGTATTTCAGACTTTCAATCCACATCTATAGATTTGATAACTGCAGACTGAACACTCAGCCGCAGCTGCTTCCAGCTTTAAAACTACGTAGCTGTGGCTGTTGCTCATGAGATGATTTTAAATATACATTGTGCATTTGTACTTCAGTGCGAGCAAGGTACCTCAATGGTTACAGCATTGGACTTCAAACCGAGAGGTCAACTCTTCCATCCCCACCCGTGGTATCTGCGTTGTGTCTTTTGGAAAGGCACTTAACCCCAGTGGCCCATGTGAATGCACGCACTGTCTCGATATGCAATAAGGCGGACTGCACGTCGATGGTGCAGGAGTCTTCATACAATGCTAACACTGCTTGTGTGGGTTTATATGTTGGAGAGTCTGGCAGTTACTAGCCGCTGCTCGGTGGTTCTATCCGGGTTCTCCGGCGTCCTTTATCCTTAAAAGACCTGCACGATGTGATCCTTATTGCCAAAAGTGTCGTTAAACATCATTAAATGTATAAATTGTACTTCTATATTATTTGTTGTTTTCTTAACATAATTTATATTCCAAAATTGACTTTATAATAGAAAGAAAACATTCAGCCCTTTCTGTCAAGTTGAAATAAAATAATTATATTTACATATCAGTGATCTGGGCGTTGGGGTTGGAGGGGGGGGGGGTGGGTATGGTTGGTAAAGCAGACTCCAATAATTGTATTTGAAAATAAGGGAGATTTGTTGTGGACACATATTATCATTGCTTTTCACA
Organism: Pictodentalium vernedei; assembly: GCA_031216915.1. Classification (NCBI taxonomy): domain Eukaryota; kingdom Metazoa; phylum Mollusca; class Scaphopoda; order Dentaliida; family Dentaliidae; genus Pictodentalium; species Pictodentalium vernedei. Next base: position 506,368,263 of record CM062297.1, on the reverse strand, counting down.
TCCACTTTTTGTTTTCAGATTTTGGTGCAAAACCTTGTGCATGTTTTGAGGAATGTCAGTTGTAAATAGACGACTTATGCAACCTCATGTTCTGTTGAAGATTGCGAAGTTTTCTCTGTTGTGTAGAAGAAGATCTGTACACAAAGACTCTATTTTCAAACCCTGAATAGTATTTCCAATAACTATTATGTTTACAATTACCATACCGACTGTTTGTACATTCGTGTATATGAACAAGTTTATTGGTAAATAGGTTAATTTAATATTTGCTGTGATACAAAATTATTTTAAATTTGTCTAGCTTTGACATTTATCGTGATGTTAAATGTGAAATGAGTCCAGTATGTTGTGAGAAGATAAGTCCTTCAAAAGTTCTTTGTCGTCCACGTTGATGATGTGACAATATGTGATTGCGGCCGATAGATTTGTTCATTTGCTTATTAAAGTAAGAGTAATAATAAAAAGGTTAACTTTTGCTGTGTTATAAAATTGTTAGAAAAGTGAATAGTGGAGGAAATCTCCAAAATACTTATGTCTTGACTTTCTAAGCCACACCATTGTAATAGGGACACGTTTTATCCTCTAGATACAATTTTACCTGTAACTGGATTCAATGGTGGAAAAACCAAGATAAGGGCAATGGCCAAATGATGTTGTTTATTTCGTATGGCATAAAAACCTAGAACATTGTGCCATATTGCCAAGTAAGGAGATGACAAACCACACAAGATAATGTAGATCTTCCAAAGACATCCTTAGTTGCTGGAATAGGCTCCAAGTATATAATGAGAAGTATTTGTTATCATTATTACTGTATTTCAGACTTTCAATCCACATCTATAGATTTGATAACAGCACACTGAATACACGGCCGCAGCTTCTTCCAGCTTTAAAACCACGTAGTTGTGGCTGTTGTTCATGAGATGATGTTAAATAACCATTGTGCATTTGTACTCCAGGGGGAGCAAGGTGGCTCAATGATTACAGCATTGGACTTCAAACCGAAAGTTTCAGACTTCCATCCCCGCCAGACGTAACTGCGTTGTGTCTTTGGGGAAGGCACTTAACCCCAGTTGGACCCTGTGAATGCACGCACTGTGGCGATGTGCACTAAGGCGTACTCTACGACGATGGAGCGCGAGTCTTCATGCTATGCTAACAAACTTGTGCGGGGTTTATATATTAGGAAGGCTGGCAGTTTCTAGCCGCGTCTCGGTGGTTTTATCCGGTTTCCGCGGCTTCCTTTATCCTTAAAAGTCCTACACCGGGTGATCTTGATTGCCAAAGGTGTCGTTAAACCTCAATAAATGTATATTTTTTCTTTCTATATTATTTGTTGTTTTCTTAACAAAATTTATATTCCTAAATTGACTTTATAATTGAAAACAAACATTCAGCCCTTTCTGTCAAGTTGAAATAAAATAATTATTTTTACAGTTCAGTGACCTGCGCGTTGGGGTGGGGGGGGGGGGGGTATGGTTGGTCATGTAGACACCAATAATTGTATTTGAAATTAAGGGAGATTTGTTGCGGACACATATTATCATTGCTTTACACATCCACTTTCTGTTTTCAGATTTTGGAGCAACAAAACCTTCTGCATGTTTTAATGAATGCCAGTTGTAAATAGACAACTTATGCAACCACATGTTCTGTTGAAGATTGCGATGTTTTCCTCTGTTGTGTAAAAGATCTGGGCACAAAGACTCTATTGCCAAACCCTGAATAGTGTTTCCAATAACTATTTTGTTTATAAATACCATACCGACTGTTTGTACATTCGTGTATATGAACAAGTTTATCGGTAAATAGGTTAATTTAATTTTTGCTGTGATACAAAATTGTTTTAAAATTGACTAGCTTTGACATTTAACTTGATGTTAAATGTGAAATGAGTCCAGAATGAGGAGAGAAGATTAGCCCTTCAAAAGTTCTATGTCGTCCATGTTGATGATGTGACAATCTTTGATTCCGGCCGATAGATTTGTGCATTTTCTTATTTAAATAAGTGTAATAATAAAAAAGTTAACTTTTGCTGTGTTATAAAATTGTTAGAAAAGTGAATCGTGGAGGAAATTTCCAAAACACTTATGTCTTGACTATCTAAGCCAAACCATTGTAATAGGGACACGTTTTGTCCTCTAGATACAATTTTACCTGCAACTGGATTCAATGGTGGAAAAACCAAGATAAGGGCAATGGGGAAATGATGTTATTTATTTCGTATGACATAGAAACCTAGAATATTGTGCCACATTGCCAAGAAACGAGATGACTAACCATATAAGATAATTTAGATCTTCTAAAGATATCCTTAGTTCCTGGAGTAGGCTCCAAGTATATAATCAAAGAATTTGTTATCATTTTTACTGTATTTTATTCTTTCAATCCAAATCTATAGATTTGATAGCAGCAGACAGAATACACGGCCGCAGCTGCTTCCAGCTTTAAAACCACGTAACTGTGGCTGTTGCTCATGGGATGATATTAAATAACCGTTGTGCATTTGGACTTCAGTGGGAGCAAGGTGGCTCAATGGTTTGAGCATTGGACTTCGAACCGAAAGATCCAGTGCTCCATCCCCGCCAGAGGTAACTGCGTTGGGTATTTGGGAAAGGCACTTAGCCCCAGTTGCCCATGTGAATGCACACACTGTGGCGATCTGCACTAATGCGTACTGCACGTCGATGGTGCACGACGCTTCATGCATTGCTAACACTGCTTGTGTCGGGTTTATATGTTAGAGAGTCTGGCAGTTACTAGCCGCTGCTCGGTGGTTCTATCCGGGTCTTCGCCTTCCTTTGGCCTTAAAAGTCCTGCACGAGGTGATCATGATTGCCAAAGGTGTCGTTAGACCTCATTAAATGTATGATTTGTACTTCTGTATTATTTGTTGTCTTCTTAACATAATTTATATTCCAAAATTGACTTTATAATTGAAAAAAAACATTCAACCCTTTCTGTCAAGTTGAAATAAAATAATTATTTTTACAGTTCAGTGAGCAGGGGGTTGGGGATATGCTTTGTCAAGTAGAGCCCTATAATTGTATTTGAAAATAAGGGAGATTTCTTGTGGACATATGTCATTGCTTTACACATCCAATTTCTGTTTTCAGAATTCGGTGCAACACCTTCTGCATGTTTTGATGAATGCCAGTTGTAAATAAACTACTTATGCAACCACATGTTCTGTTGAAGATTTCGAAGTTTACCACTGTTGTATAGAAGAAGATCTGGATACAAAGATTCTATTGCCAACCATGAACAGTATTTCCAATAACTATTATGTTTACAAATACCATACCAACTGTTTGTACATTCGTGTACATGAGCAAGTTTTTCGGTAAATAGGTTAATTTAATTTTTGCTGAGATACAAAATTGTTTTAAAATTGACTAGCTTTGTCATTTATCTTGATGTTAAATGTGAAATGAGTCCAGTATGAGGAGAGAAGATTAGCCCTTCAAAAGTTCTATGTCGTCTATGTCGATGATGTGACATTCTGTGATTCCGGCCGATAGATTTGTCCATTTGCTTATCTAAATAAGTGTAATAATAAAAAAGGTTAACTTTTGCTGTGTTATAAAATTGTTAGAACAGTGAATCGTGGAGGAAATCTCCAAAACATTTATAGTTTGACATTCTAAGCCAAACCATTGTAATAGGGACACGTTTTGTCCTCTAGATGCAATTTTACCAGCAACGGGATTCAATGGTGGAAAAACCAGGATAAGAGCAATGGGGAAATGATGTTATTTATTTCGTATGACATGAAAACCGAGAACATTGTGCCATGTTGCCAAGAAACGAGATGACTAAACATACAAGATAATTTAGAACTTCCAAAGATATCCTTAGTTGCTGGAATAGGCTCCATGTATAAAATGTAAGTATTTGTTATCATTTTTACTGTATTTAAGACTTTCAATCCAAATCTATAGATTCGATAACAGCAGACTGAATACCCTGCCGCAGCTGCTTCCAGCTTTAAAACCACGTAGCTGTGGCTGTTGCTCATGAGATGATATTAAATAACCATTGTGCATTTGTACTTCAGTGGGAGCAAGGTAGCTCAATGGTTACAGCATTGGACTTCAAACCGAAAGGTCTACTCTTCCATCCCCGCCCGAGGTAACTGCGTTGTGTCTTTGGGAAAGGCACTTATCCCCAGTGGCCCATGTGAATGCACGCATTGTGGCGATATGCATTAAGGCGTACTGCACGTCGATGGTGCAAGAGTTTTCATACAATGCTAACACTACTTGTGTGGGGTTTATATGTTAGAGAGTCTGGCAGTTACTAGCCGCTGCTCGGTGGTTCTATCCGGGTTATCCGGCTTCCTTTATCCTTACAATTCCTGCACGATGTGAGTCTCATTGCCAAAAGTGTCGTTAAACCTCATTGAATCTATAACTTGTACTTCTTTATTATTTGTTGTCTTCATAACATAATTTATATTACAAAATTGACTTTATAATTGAAAGAAACATTCAGCCTTTTCTGTCAGGTTGAAATAAAATAATTATTTTTACAGTTCAGTGAGCTGGGCGTTGGGGTGCGGGGTATGGTTAGTCAAGTAGACTCCAATAATTGTATTTGAAAATAAGGGAGATTTCTTGTGGACACATATTATCATTGCTTTACAGATCCACTTTCTGGTCTCAGATTTTGGTGCAACACCTTCTGCATGTTTTGATGAATGCCACTTGTAAAACACTACTGATGCAACCACATGTTCTGTTGAAGATTGCGATGTTTTCCTCTGGTGTGTAGAAGAACTGGGCGCAAAGACTCTATTACCAAACCCTGAATAGTATTTCCAATAGCTATGATGTTTACAAATACCATACCGACTGTTTGCGCATTTGTGTATATGAACAAGTTTATCGGTAAATAGGTTAATACAATTTTTGCTGTGATACAAAATTGTTTTAAAATTGACTAGCTTTGACATTTATCTTGATGTTAAATGTGAAATGAGTCCAGTGTGAAGAGGAAAGATTAGCCCTTCAAAAGTTCTATGCCATCCATGTTGATGATGTGACAATCTGTGATTCCGGCCGATAGATTTGTTCATTTGCTTATTTAAATAAGAGTAATAATAAAAAGGTTAACTTCTGCTGTTTTATAAAATTGTTAGAAAAGTGAATAGTGGAGAAAATTTCCAAAACACTTATGTCTTGACTTTCTAAGCCAAACCATTGTAATAGGGACAGGTTTTGTCCTCTAGATACAGTTTTACCTGCAACTGGATTTAATTGTGGAAAACCAAGATAAGGGCAATTGGGAAACGATGTTATTTATTTCGTATGACATAGAAACCTAGAATATTGTGCCATATTGCCAAGAAAAGAGATGACTAACTATACAAGATAATTTAGATCTTCCAAAGATATCCTTAGTTCCTGGAGTAGGCTCCAAGTATATAATCAAAGTGGCTGTTATCATTTTTACTGTATTTTAGTCTTTCAATCCAAATCTATAGATTTGATAACAGCAGACAGAATACACGGTCGCTGCTGCTTCAAGCTTCAAAACCACGCCGCTGTGGCTGTTGCTCATGAGATGATATTAAATAACCGTTTTGCATTTGTACTTCAGTGGGAGCAAGGTGGCCCAGTGGTTAGAGCATTGGACTTCAAACCGAAAGATTCAGTGTATTTGGGAAAGACACTTAACCCAAGTTGCCCATGTGAATGCACGCACTTTGGCGATATGCACTAATGCGTACTGCACGTCGATGGTGCACGAGGCTTCATGTATTGCTAACACTGCTTGTGTGGGGTTTATATGTTAGGGAGTCTGACAGTTACTAGCCGCTGCTCGGAGGTTCTATCCGGGTTCTTCGGCTTCCTTTATCCTTAAAAGTCCTGCACGGGGTGATCCTGATTGCCAAAGGTGTTGTTAGAACTCATTAAATGTATAATTTGTACTTCTATATTATTTGTTGTTTTCTTAACATAATTTATATTCCAAAATTGACTTTATAATTGAAAAAAAACATTCAGCCCTTTCTGTCAAGTTGATATAAAATAATTATTTTTACAGTTCAGTGACCTGGCCGTTGGGGTGGGGGGAGGGGTATGGTTGGTCAAGTAGACCCCAATAATTGTATTTGAAAATAAGGGAGATTTGTTGTGGACACATATTATCATTGCTTTAAACATCCACTTTCTGTTTTCAGATTTTGGAGCAACACCTTCTGCATGTCTTAATGAATGCCAGTTGTAAATAGACTACTTATGCAAACACATTTTCTGTTGAAGATTGCGATGTTTTCCTCTGTTGTGTAGAAGATCTGGGCACAAAGACTCTATTGCCAAACCCTGAATAGTATTTCCAATAACTATTATGTTTACAAATACCATACCGACTGTTTGTGCATTCGTGTATATGAACAAGTTTATCGGTAAATAGGTTAATTTAATTTTTGCTGTGATACAAAATTGTTTTAAAATTGACTAGCTTTGACCTTTACCTTGATGTTAAATGTGAAATGAGTCAAGAATGAGGAGAGAAGATTAGCCCTTCAAATGTTCTGTCCTCCATGTTGATGATGTGACAGTCTGTGCTTCCGGTCGATAGATTTGCTCATTTGCTTATTTAAATAAGTGTAATAATAAAAAAGGTTAACCTTTGCCGTGTTATAAAATTGTTAGAAAAGTGAATCGTGGTGGAAATCTCCAAAACACTTATGTCATGACATTCTAAGCCAAACTATTGTAATAGGGACACGTTTTGACCTGTAGATGCAATTTTACCAGCAACTGGATTCAATGGTGGAAAAACCAAGATAAGGCCAATGGGGAAATGATGATATTTATTTCGTATGACATGAAAACCTAGAACATTGTGCCATGTTGCCAAGAAACGAGATGACTAACAATACAAAATACGAGATGACTAACCATACAAGATAATTTAGAACTTCCATAGATATCCTAAGTTGCTGGAATAGGCTCCAGTATATAATCAAAGTGTCTGTTATCATTTTTACTGTATTTTAGTCTTTCAATCCAAATCTATAGATTTGATAACAGCAGACTGAATACACGGCTGCAGCTGCTTCCAGCATTAAAACCGCGTAGCTGTGGGTGTTGCTCATGAGATGATACTAAATAACCGTTGTGCATTTGTACTTTAGTGGGAGAAAGGTGGCTTAATGGTTACAGCATTGGACCTCAAACCGAAAGGTCCACTTTTCCATCCCCGCCTGAGGTAACTGCGTTGTGTCTTTGCGAAAGGCACTTAACCCCAGTGGCCCATGTGAATGCACGCACTGTGGCGATATGCACTAAGGCGTACTGCACGTCGATGGTGCGCGAGTGTTCGTACAGTGCTAACACTTCTTGTGTGGGGTTTATATGTTAGGGAGTCTGGCAGTTACTAGCAGCTCCTCGGTGGTTCTATCCTGGTTATCCGTCCTCCTTTATCCTTGAAATTATTGTACGATGTGAGTCTCATTGCCAAAATTGTCGTTAAACCTGATTGATTGATTGTATAAATTGTACTTCTTTATTATTTGTTGTCTTCTTAACATAATTTATATTAGAAAATTGACTTTATAATAGAAAAAACCATTCAGCCTTTTCTGTCAAGTGGAAATAAAATAATTATTTTTGCAGTTCAGTGAACTGGGCGTTGGGGTGGGGGGGGGGGGTATGGTTGGTCAAGTAGATTCCAATAATTCTATTTGAAAATAAGGGAGATTTGTTGTGGACACACATTATCATTGCTTTACACATCCACTTTCTGTTTACAGATTTTGGTGCTAAACCTTCTGCATGTTTTGATGAATGTCAGTTGTAAATAGACGACTTATGCAACCACATGTTCTGTTGAAGATTGCGAAGTTTTCTCTGTTGTGTAGAAGAAGATCTGTACACAAAGACTCTATTGTCAAACCCTGAATAGTATTTCCAATAACTATTATGTTTACAAATACCATACCGACTGTTTGTACATTCGTGTATATGAACAAGTTTATCGGTTAATAGGTTAATTTAATTTTTGCTGTGATACAAAATTATTTTAAATTTGATTAGCTTTGACATTTATCTTGATGTTAAATGTGAAATGAGTCCAGTATGTTGTGAGAAGATAAGCCCTTCAAAAGTTCTTTGTCGTCCACGTTGAAGATGTGACAATCTGTGATTCCGGCCGATAGATTTGTTCATTTGCTTATTTAAATAAGAGTAATAATAAAAAGGTTAACTTTTGCTGTGTTATAAAATTGTTAGAAAAGTGAATAGTGGTGGAAATCTCCAAAATACTTATGTCTTGACTTTCTAAGCCAAATCATGATGTTATTTATTTCGTATGACATAAAAACCTAGAACATTGTGCCATATTGCCAAGTAACGGGATGACTAACCACACAAGATATTTAGATCTTCCAAAGATATCCTTAGTTGCTGGAATAGGCTCCAAGTATATAATGTAAGTATTTGTTATCATTATTACTGTATTTCAGACTTTCAATCCACATCTATAGATTTAATAACAGCAGACTGAATACACGGCCGCAGCTTCTTCCAGCTTTAAAACCACGTAGCTGTGGCTGTTGCTCATGAGATGATGTTAAATAACCGTTGTGCATTTGTACTTCAGAGGGAGCAAGGCGCCTCAATGGTTACAGCATTGGACTTCAAACCGAAAGATCCAGAGTTCCATCCCTGCCAGAGACAACTGCGTTGTGTCTTTGGGGAAGGCACTTAACCCCAGTTGCCCCTGTGAAACCACGGACTGTGGCGATGTGCACTAAGGCGTACTGCACGTCGATGGTGCGCGAGTCTTCATGCTATGCTAACACAACTTGTGTGGGGTTTATATATTATGGAGGCTGGCAGTTACTAGCCGCGGTTCGGTGGTTCTATCCTGTTTCTTCGGCTTTCTTTATCCTTAAACGTCCTGCACCGGGTGATCTTGATTGCCAAAGGAGTCGTTAAACCTCAATAAATGTATATTTTGTATTTCTATATTATTTGTTGTTTTCTTAACAAAATTTATATTCCTAAATTGACTTTATAATTGAAGAAAAACATTCAGCCCTTTCTGTCAAGTTGAAATAAAATAATTATTTTTACAGTTCAGTGACCTGGGCGTTAAGGTGTGGGGGGGAATGGTTGGTGAAGTAGGCACCAATAATTGTATTTGAAAATAAGGGAGATATGTTGTGGACACATATTATCATTGCTTTACACATCCACTTTCTGTTTTTAGATTTTGGAGCAACACCTTCTATATGTTTTAATGAATGCCAGTTGTAAATAGACTACTTATACAACCACATGTTCTGTTGAAGATTGCGATGTTTTCCTGTGTTGTGTAGAAGATCTGGGCACAAAGACTCTATTGCCAAACCCTGAATAGTATTTCCAATAACTATTATGTTTACAAATACCATACCGACTATTTGTACATTCGTGTATATGAACAAGATTACCGGTCAAGAGGTTAATTTAATTTTTGCTGTGACACAAAATTGTTTAAAAATTGACTAGCTTTGACATTTATCTTGATGTTAAATGTGAAATGAGTCCAGAATGAGGAGAGAAGATTAGCCCTTCAAAAGTTCTATATCGTCCATGTTTATGATGTGACAATCTGTGATTCCGGCCGATAGATTTGTTCATTTGCTTATTTAAATAAGTGTAATAATAAAAAAGTTAACTTTAAATGTGCTATAAAATTGTTAGAAAAGTGAATTGTGGAGGAAATCTCCAAAACACTTATGTCATGACATTCTAAGCCAAACCATTGTAATAGGGACACGATTTGTCCTCTAGAAGCAATTTTACCTCCAACTGGATTCAATGGTGGAAAAACCAAGATAAGGGCAATGGGGAAATGATGATATTTATTTCGTTTGACATGAAAACCTAGAACATTGTGCCATGTTGCCAAGAAACGAGATGACTAACCATACAAGATACGAGATGACTAACCATACAAGATAATTTAGAACCTCCAAAGATATCCTTAGTTGCTGGAATAGGCTCCATGTATATAATGCAAGTATTTGTTATCATTTTTACTGTATTTCAGACTTTCAATCCAAATCTATAGATTTCATAACAGCAGACTGAATACACGGCCGCAGCTGCTTCCAGCTTTAAAACCACGTAGCTGTCGCTGTTGCTCGTGAGACGATACAAAATAACCGTTGTGCATTTGTACTTCAGTGGGAGAAAGGTGGCTTAATGGTTACAACATTGGACCTCAAACCGAAAGGTCCACTTTTCCATCCCCACCTGAGGTAACTGCGTTGTGTCCTTGCGAAAGGCACTTAACCCCAGTGGCCCATGTGAATGCACGCACTGTGGCGATATGCCCTAAGGCGTGCTGCACGTCGATGGTGCTCGAGTGTTCATACAGTGCTAACACTGCTTGTGTGGGTTTTATATGTTAGGGAGTCTGGCAGTTAATAGCAGCTCCTCGGTGGTTCTATCCTGGTTCTCCGGCTTCCTTTATCCTTAAAATAGCTGCACGATGTGAGTCTCATTGCCCAAAGTGACGTTAAACCTCAGTGAATGTATAAATTGTACTTCTTTGTTATTTGTTGCCTTCTTAACATAATTTATATTACAAAATTGATTTTGTAATTGAAAAAAACATTCAACCTTTTCTGTCAAGTTGAAATAAAATAATTATTTTTACAGTTCAGTGTGCTGGGCGTTGGGGTCGGGGGGGGGGGGTATGGTTGGTCAAGTAGACTCCAATAATTGTATTTGAAAATAAGGGAGATTTGTTGTGGACACATATTATCATTGCTTTACACATCCGCTTTCTGTTTTCAGATTTTGGTGCAACACCTTCTGCATGTTTTGATGAATGCTAGTTGTAAATAGACTACGTATGCAACCACATGTTCTGTTGAAGATTGCGATGTTTTCCTCTGGTGTGTAGAAGATCTGGGCACAAAGACTCTATTGCCAAACCCTGAATATTATTTCCAATAGCTATGATGTTTACAAATACCATGCCGACTGTTTGTACATTCGTGTATATGAACAAGTTTATCGGTAAATAAGTTAATTCAATTTTTGCTGTGATACAAAATTGTTTTACAATTGACTACCTTTGACATTTATCTTGATGTTAAATGTGAAATGAGTCCAGTATGAAGAGAGAACATTAGCCCTTCAAAAGTTCTATGCCGTCCATGTTGATGATGTGACAATCTGTGATTCCAGCCGATAGATTTGTTCATTTGCTTATTTAAATGAGAGTAATAATAAAAAGGTTAACCTTTGCGGTGTTATAAAATTGTTAGAAAGTGAATAGTGGAGGAAATTTCCGAAACACTTATGTCTTGACTTCCTAAGCCAAACCATTGTAATAGGGACAGGTTTTGTCCTGTAGATACAATTTTACCTGCAACTGGATTCAATGGTGGAAAAACCAAGATAAGGGAAATGGGGAAATGATGTTATTTATTTCGTATGACATAGAAACCTAGAATATTGTGCCATATTGCCAAGAAACGAGATGAATAACCATACAAGATAATTTAGATCTTCCAAAGATATCCTTAGTTCCTGGAGTAGGCTCCAAGTATATAATCAAAGTATTTGTTATCATTTTTACTGTATTTTAGTCTTTCAATCCAAATCTATAGATTTGATAACAGCAGACAGAATACACGGCCACAGCTGCTTCCAGCTTTAAAACCACGTAGCTGTGGGTGCTGCCCATGAGATGATATTAAATAACCGTTGTGCATTTGTACTTCAGTGGGAGCAAGGTGGCTCAATGGTTAGAGCATTGGACTTCAAACCGAAAGATCCAGTGCTGCATCCCCGCCAGAGGTAACTGCGCTGGGTATTTGGGAAAGGCACTTAACCCCAGTTGCCCATGTGAATGCACGCACTGTGGCGGTATGCACTAATGCGTAGTGCACGTCGATGGTGCACGAGGCTTCATGCAATGCTAACACTGCTTGCGTGTGGTTTATATGTTAGGGATTCTGGCAGTTACTAGCCGCTGCTCGGTGGTTCTATCCGCGTCTTCGGCTTCCTTTGTCCTTAAAAGTCCTGCACGACGTGATCCTGATTGCGAAAAGTGTCGTTAGACCTCATTAAATGTATAATTTGTACTTCTATATTATTTGTTGTATTCTTAACATAATTTATATTCCAAAATTGACTTTGTAATTGAAAAGAAACATTCAACCCTTTCTGTCAAGTTGAAATAAAATAATTATTTTTACAGTTCAGTGAGCAGGGGGTTGGGGGTTAACCTTTGTCAAGTAGACTCCTATAATTGTATTTGAAAATAAGGGAGATTTCTTGTGGACACATATCATTTCTTTACACATCCAATTTCTGTTTTCAGATTTCGGTACAACACCTTCTGCATGTTTTGATGAATGTCAGTTGTAAATAGACGACTTATGCAACCACATGTTCTGTTGAAGATTTCGAAGTTTACCACTGTTGTGTAGAAGAAGATCTGGATACAAAGATCCTATTGCCAACCATGAATAGTATTTCCCATAACTATTATGTTTACAAATGCCATACCCACTGTTTGTACATTCGTGTACATGAACAAGTTTATCGGTAAATAGGTTAATATAATTTTTGCTGAGATACAAAATTGTTTTAAAATTGACTAGCTTTGTCATTTATCTTGATGTTAAATGTGAAATGAGCCCAGTATGAGGAGAGAAGATTAGCCCTTCAAAAGTTCTATGTCGTCTATGTTGATGATGTGACACTCCGTGATTCCGGCCGATATATTTGTTCATTTGCTTATCTAAATAAGTGTAATATTAAAAAGGTTAACTTTTGCTGTGTTATAAAATGGATAGAAAAGTGAATCGTGGAGGAAATCTCCAAAACACTTATATTTTGACATTCTAAGCCAAACCATTGTAATAGGGACACGTTTTGTCCTCTAGATGCAATATTCCCAGCAACTGGATTCAATGGTGGAAAAACCAGGATACGAGCAATGGGGAAAAGATGTTATTTATTTCGTATGACATGAAAACCCAGAACACTGTGCCATGTTGCCAAGAAACTAGATGACTAACCACACAAGATAATTTAGAACTTCCAAAGATATCCTTAGTTGCTGGAATAGGCTCCATGTATAAAATGTAAGTAATTGTTATCATTTTTACTGTATTTCAGACTTTCAATCCACATCTATAGATTTGATAACAGCAGACTGAATACCCAGCCGCAGCTGCTTCCAGCTTCAAAACTACGTAGCTCTGGCTGTTGCTCATGAAATGATTTTAAATATCCATTGTGCATTTGTACTTCAGTGCGAGCAAGGTACCTCAATGGTTACAGCATTGGACTTCAAACCGAGAGGTCAACTCTTCCAGCCCCGCCCGAGGTAACTGCGTTGTGTCTTTTGGAAAGGCACTTAACCCCGGTGGCCCATGTGAATGCACGCACTCTCTCGATATGCAATAAGGCGGACTGCACGTCGATGGTGCAGGAGTCTTCATGCAATGCTAACACTGCTTGTGTGGGTTTATATGTTAGAGAGTATGGTAGTTACTAGCCGCTGCTCGGTGGTTCTATCCGGGTTCTCCGGCGTCCTTTATCCTTAAAAGACCTGCCCGATGTGATCCTCATTGCCAAAAGTGTCGTTAAACATCATTAAATGTATAAATTGTACTTCTATATTATTTGTTGTTTTCTTAACATAATTTATATTCCAAAATTGACTTTATAATAGAAAGAAAACATTCAGGCCTTTTTGTCAAGTTGAAATAAAATAATTATTTTTACAGTTCAGTGAGCAGGGGGTTGGGGGATATGCTTTGGCAAGTAGACTCCTATAATTGTATATGGGCGTTGGGGTTGGAGGGGGGGTGGGTATGGTTGGTAAAGCAGACTCCAATAAATGTATTTGAAAATAAGGGAGATTTGTTGGGGACACATATTATCATTGCTTTTCACATCCACTTTTTTGCTGCAAAACCTTCTGCATGTTTTGATGAATGTCAGTTGTAAATAGACGACTTATGCAACCACATGTTCTGTTGGAGATTCCGAAGTTTTCTCTGTTGTGTAGAAGAAGATCTGTACACAAAGACTCTATTTTCAAACCCTGAATAGTATTTCCAATAACTATTATGTTTACAATTACCATACCGACTGTTTGTACATTCGTGTATATGAACAAGTTTATTGGTAAATAGATTAATTTAATATTTGCTGTGATACAAAATTATTTTAAATTTGACTAGCTTTGACATTTATCGTGATGTTAAATGTGAAATGAGTCCAGTATGTTGTGAGAAGATAAGCCCTTCAAAAGTTCTTTGTCGTCCAAGTTGATGATGTGGCAATATGTGATTCCGGCCGATAGATTTGTTCATTTCCTTATTTAAATAAGAGTAATAATAAAAAGGTTAACTTTTGCTGTGTTGTAAAATTGTTACAAAAGTGAATAGTGGAGGAAATCTCCAAAATACTTATGTCTTGACTTTCTAAGCCAAACCATTGTAATAGGGACACGTTTTATCCTCTAGATACAATTTTACCTGCAACTGGATTCAATGGTGGAAAAACCAAGATAAGGGCAATGGCGAAATGATGTTATTTATTTCGTATGGCTTAAAAACCTAGAACATTGTGCCATATTGCCAAGTAAGGAGATGACAAACCACACAAGATAATTTAGATCTTCCAAAGACATCCTTAGTTGCTGGAATAGGCTCCAAGTATATAATGAGAGGTATTTGTTATCATTATTACTGTATTTCAGACTTTCAGTCCACATCTATAGATTTGATAACTTCACACTGAATACACGGCCGCAACTTCTTCCAGCATTAAAACCACGTAGCTGTGGCTGTTGCTCATGAGATGATGTTAAATAACCGTTGTGCATTTGTAATCAAGGGGGAGGAAGGTGGCTCAATGGTTACAGCATTGGACTTCAAACTGAAAGATTCAGACTTCCATCCTAGCCAGAGGTAACTGCGTTGCGTCTTTGGGGAAGGCACTTAACCACAGTTGCCCCTGTGAATGCACGCACAGTGGCGATGTGCACTAAGGCGTACTGCACGACGATGGTGCGCGAGTCTTCATGCTATGCTAACACAAGTTGTGCGGGGTTTAAATATTATGGAGGCTGGCAGTTTCTAGCCGTGGCTCGGTGGTTTTATCCGATTTCCGCGGATTCCTTTATCCTTAAAAGTCCTGCACCGGGTGATCTTGATTGCCAAAGGTGTCGTTAAACCTCAATAAATGTATATTTTTTCTTTCTATATTATTTGTTGTTTTCTTAACAAAATTTATATTCCTAAATTGACTTTATAATTGAAAACAAACATTCAGCCCTTTCTGTCAAGTTGAAATAAAATAATTATTTTTACAGTTCAGTGACCTGTGCGTTGGGGTGGGGGGGGGGGGGTATGGTTGGTCAAGTAGACACCAATAATTGTATCTGAAATTAAGGGAGATTTGTTGCGGACACATATTTTCATTGCTTTACACATCCACTTTCTGTTTTCAGATTTTGGAGCAACACCTTCTGCATGTTTTAATGAATGCCAGTTGTAAATAGACTACTTATGCAACCACATGTTCTGTTGAAGATTGCGATGTTTTCCTCTGTTGTGTAGAAAATCTGGGCACAAAGACTCTATTGCCAAACCTTGAATAGTATTTCCAATAACTATTATGTTTACAAATACCATACCGACTGTTTGTACAATTTATCGGTAAATAGGTTAATTTAATTTTTGCTGTGATACAAAATTGTTTTAAAATTGACTAGCTTTGACATTTAACTTGATGTTAAATGTGAAATGAGTCCAGAATGAGGAGAGAAGATTAGCCCTTCAAAAGTTCTATGTCGTCCATGTTGATGATGTGACAATCTTTGAATCCGGCCGATAGATTTGTGCATTTGCTTATTTCAATAAGTGTAATAATAAAAAAGTTAACTTTTGCTGTGTTATGAAATTGTTAGAAAAGTGAATCGTGGAGGAAATTTCCAAAACACTTATGTTTTGACTTTCTAAGCCAAACCATTGTAATAGGGACACGTTTTGTCCTCTAGATACAATTTTACCTGCAACTGGATTCAAGGGTGGAAAATCCAAGATAAGGGCGATGGGGAAATGATGTTATTTATTTCGCATGACATAGAAACCTAGAATATTGTGCCACATTGCCAAGAAACGAGATGACTAACCATACAATATAATTTAGATCTTCCAAAGATATCCTTAGGTCCTGGAGTAGGCTCCAAGTATATAATCAAAGAATTTGTTATCATTTTTACTGTATTTTATTCTTTCAATCCAAATCTATAGATTTGATAGCAGGAGACAGAATACACGGCCGCAGCTGTTTTCAGCTTTAAAACCACGTAACTTTGGCTGTTGCTCATGGTATGATATTAAATAACCGTTGTGCATTTGTACTTCTGTGGGAGCAAGGTGGCTCAATTGGTTAGAGCATTGGACTTCGAACCGAAAGATCCAGTGCTCCATCCCCGCCAGAGGTAAC
Organism: Pictodentalium vernedei; assembly: GCA_031216915.1. NCBI lineage: Eukaryota > Metazoa > Mollusca > Scaphopoda > Dentaliida > Dentaliidae > Pictodentalium > Pictodentalium vernedei. Next base: position 506,351,776 of record CM062297.1, on the reverse strand, counting down.
TGCGTTGGGTATTTGGGAAAGGCACTTAACCCCAGTTGCCCATGTGAATGAACGCACTGTGACGATATGCGCTAATGCGTACTGCACGTCGATGGTGCACGACGCTTCATGCATTGCTAACACTGCTTGTGTCGGGTTTATATGTTAGGGAGTCTGGCAGTTACTAGCCGCTGCTCGGTGGTCCTATCCGGGTCTTCGGCTTCCTTTATCCCTAAAAGTCCTGCACGAGGTGATCCTGATTGCCAATGGTGTCGTTAGACCTCATTAAATGTATAATTTGTACTTCTATATTATTTGTGGTTTTCTTAACATAATTTATATTCCAAAATTGACTTTATAATTCAAAAAAAAAATTCAACCCTTTCTGTCAAGTTGAAATAAAATAATTATTTTTACAGTTCAGTGAGCAGGGGGTTGGGGGATATGCTTTGTCAAGTAGAGCCCTATAATTGTATTTGAAAATAAGTGAGATTTCTTGTGGACGCATATCATTGCTTTACATATCCAATTTCTGTTTTCAGATTTTGGTGCAACACCTTCTGCATGTTTTCATGAATGCCAGTTGTAAATAAACTACTTATGCAACCACATGTTCTGTTGACGATTGCGAAGTTTACCACTGTTGTGTAGAAGAAGATCTAGAAACAAAGATTATATTGCCAACCATGAATAGTATTTCCAATAACTATTATGTTTACAAATACCATACCGACTGTTTGTACATTCGTGTATATGAACATGTTTATCGGTAAATAGGTTAATTCAATTTTTGCTGAGATACAAAATTGTCTTAAAATTGACTAGCTTTGACATTTATCTTGATGTTAAATGTGAAATGAGTCCATTATGAGGAGAGAAGATTACCCCTCAAAAGTTCTATGTCGTCTATGTTGATGATGTGACAGTCTGTCATTCCGGCCGATAGATTTGTTCATTTGCTTATCTAAATAAGTGTAATAATAAAAAGGTTAACTTTTGCTGTGTATTAAAATTGTGAGAAAAGTGAATCGTGGAGGAAATCTCCAAAATACTTATTTCATGACATTCTAAGCCAAACCATTGTAATAGGGACACGTTTTGTCCTCTAGATGCAATTTTACCAGCAACTGGATTCAATGGTGGAAAAACCAGGATAAGATCAATGGGGAAATGATGTTATTTATTTCGTATGACATGAAAACCTTGAACATTGTGCAATGTTGCCAAAAAACGAGATGACTAACCACACAAGATAATTTCGAACTTCCGAAGATATCCTTAGTTGCTGGAATAGGCTCCATGTATAAAATGTAAATATTTGTTATCATTTTTACTGTATTTCAGACTTTCAATCCAAATCTATAGATTTGATAACAGCAGACTGAATACCCGGCCGCAGCTGCTTCCAGCTTCAAAACCACGCAGTTATGGCTGTTGCTCATGAGATGATATTAAATAACCATTGTGCATTAGTACTTCAGTGGGAGCAAGGTAGCTCAATGGTTACAGCATTGGACTTCAAACCGAAAGGTCAACTCTTCCATCCCCGCCCGAGGTAACTGCGTTATGTCTTTGGAAAAGGCACTTTACGCCAGTTGCCCATGTGAATGCACGCACGGTGTCGATATGCATTAAGGCGTACTGCACGTCGATGGTGCAGGAGTCTTCATACATTCCTAACACTGCTTGTGTGGGGTTTATGTGATAGAGAGTCTGACAGTTACTAGCGTTTGGCCGTTGGTTGTATCCGGCTTCTCCGGCTTCCTTTATCCTTAAAAGACCTGCACGATGTGATCCTGATTGCCAAAAGTGTCGTTAAACATCATTATATGTATATATTGTTCTTCTATATTATTTGTTGTTTTCTTAACATAATTTATATTCCAAAATTGACTTGATAATGGAAAAAAAACATCCAGCCCTTTCTGTCAAATTGAAATAAAATAATTATTTTTACATATCAGTGAGCTGGGCGTTGGGGTGGGAGGGGGAGGGTATGGTTGGTAAAGTAGACTCCAATAATTGTATTCGAAAATAAGGGAGATTTGTTGTGGACACATATTATCATTGCTTTACACATCCACTTTTTGTTTTCAGATTTTGGTGCAAAATCTTCTGCATGTTTTGATGAATGTCAGTTGTAAATAGACGACTTATGCAACCACATGTTCCGTTGAAGATTGCGAAGTTTTCTCTGTTGTGTAGAAGAAGATCTGTTCACAAAGACTCTATTGTCAATCCCTGAATAGTATTTCCAATAACTATTATGTTTACAAATACCATACCGACTGTTTGTACATAAGTGTATATGAACAAGTTTATCGGAAAATAGGTTAATTTAATTTTTGCTGTGATACAAAATTATTTTAAATTTGACTAGCTTTGACATTTATCTTGATGTTAAATGTGAAATGAGTCCAGTATGTTGTGAGAAGATAAGCCCTTCGAAAGTTCTTTGTCGTCCACGTTGAAGATGTGACAATCTTTGATTCTGGCCGATAGATTTGTTCATTTGCCTATTTAAATAAGAGTAATAATAAAAAGGTTAACTTTTGATGTGTTATAAAATTGTTAGAAAAGTGAATAGTGGAGGAAATCTCCAAAACACTTATGTCTTGACTTTCTAAGCCAAACCATTGTAATAGGGACACGTTTTGTCCTCTCGATACAATTTTACCTGCAACTGGATTCAATGGTGGGAAAACCAAGATAAGGGCAATGGCGAAATGATGTTATTTATTTCGTATGACATAAAAACCTAGAACATTGTGCCATATTGCCAAGAAACGAGATGACTAACCACACAAGATAAATTAGATCTTCCAAAGATATCCTTAGTTGTTGGAATAGGCTCTAAGTCTATAATGTAAGTATTTGTTATCATTATTACTGTATTTCAGACTTTCAATCCACATCTATAGATGTGATAACAGCAGACTGAATACACGGTCGCAGCTTATTCCAGCTTTAAAACCACGTAGCTCTGGCTGTTGCTCATGAGATGATGTTAAATAACCGTTGTGCATTTGTACTTCAGTGGGAGCAAGGTGGCTCAATGGTTACAGCATTGGACTTCCATCCCCGCCAGAGGTAACTGCCTTGTGTCTTTGGGGAAGGCACTTAACCCCAGTTGCCCCTGTGAATGCACGCACTGTGGCGATGTGCACTAAGGCGTACTGCACGTCGATGGTGCGCGAGTCTTCATGCTATGCTAACACAACTTGTGTGGGGTTTACATATTAGGGAGGCTGGCAGTTACTAGCCGCGGCTCGGTGGTTCTATCCGGTTTCTCCGGCTTCTTTTATCCTTAAAAGTCCTGCACCGGGTGATCTCCATTGCCAAAGGTGTCGATAAACCTCAATAAATGTATATTTTGTATTTCTATATCATTTGTTGGTTTCTTAACAAAATTTATATTCCTAAATTGACTTTATAATTGAAAAAAAACATTCAGCCCTTTCTGTCAAGTTCAAATAAAATAATTATTTTTACAGTTCAGTGACCTGGGCGTTGGGGTGGGGGGTATGGTTGGTCAATTAGACACCAATAATTGTATTTGAAAATAAGGGAGATTATTTGTGGACACATATTATCATTGCTTTACACATCCACTTTCTGTTTTCAGATTTTGGAGCAACACCTTCTGCATGTTTTAATGAATGCCAGCTGTAAATAGACTACTTATGCAACCACATGTTCTGTTGAAGATTGCGATGTTTTCCTCTGTTGTGTAGAAGAAGATCTAGAAACAAAGATTATATTGCCAACCATGAATAGTATTTCCAATAACTATTATGTTTACAAATACCATACCGACTGTTTGTACATTCGAGTATATGAACAAGTTTATCGGTAAATAGGTTAATTTAATTTTTGCTGTGATAGAAAATTGTTTTAAAATTGACTAGCTTTGACATTTATCTTGATGTTAAATGTGAAATGAGTCCAGAATGAGGAGCGAAGATTAGCCATTCAAAAGTTCTTTGTCGTCCACGTTGATGATGTGACAATATGTATTTCCGGCCAATAGATTTGTTCATTTGCTTATTTAAATAAGTGTAATAATAAAATATTAACTTTTGCTGTGTTATAAAATTGTTAGAAAAGTGAACCGTGGAGGAAATATCCAAAACACTTATATTTTGACATTCTAAGCCACACCATTGTAATAGGGACACGTTGTACTCTAGATGCAATTTTACCAGCAACTGGATTCAGTGGTGGGAAAACCAGGATAAGAGCAATGGGGAAATGATGTTATTTATTTCGTATGACATGAAAACCTAGAACATTGTGCCATTTTCGGGATGACTAACCACACAAGATAATTTAGAACTTCCAAAGATATCCTTACTTGCTGGAATAGGCTCCATGTATAAAATGTAAGTATTTGTTATCATTTTTACTGTATTTCAGACTTTCAATCCAAACCTATAGATTTGATAACAGCAGACTGAACACCCGGCCGCAGCTGTTTCCAGCTGTAAAACCACGTAGCTGTGGCTCTTGCTCATGAGATGATATTAAATAACCATTGTGCATTTGTACTTCAGTGGGAGCAATGTAGCTCAGTGGTAACGTCATTGGACTTCAAACCGAAAGGTCAACTCTTCCATCCCCTCCCGAGGTAACTGCGTTGTGTCTTTGGGAAAGGCACTTAACCCTAGTGCCCCATGTGAATGCACGCACTGTGGCGATATGCATTAAGGCGTACCGCACGTCGATGGTGCAGGAGTCTTCATACAATGCTAACACTGCTTGTGTGGAGTTTATAAGTTAGAGAGTATGGCAGTTACTAGCCGCTGCTCGGTGGTTCTATCCGTGTTCCCCGGCTTCCTTTACCCTTAAAAGACCTGCACGATGTGATCCTCATTGCCAAAAGTGTCGTTAAACATCATTAAATGTACAAATTGTACTTCTATATTATTTGTTGTTTTCTTAACATAATTAAAATTCCAAAATTGACTTTATAATTGAAAGAAAACAGTCAGCTCTTTCTGTCAAGTTGAAATTAAATAATTATTTTTACATATCAGTGAGCTGGGCGTTGGGGTGGGGGAGGGGGGGTATGATGGTAAAGTAGACTCCAATAATTGTATTTGAAAATAAGGGAGATTTGTTATGGACACATATTATGATTGCTTTTCACATCCACTTTCTGTTTTCAGATTTTGGTGCAAAACCTTCTGCCTGTTTTGATGAATGTCAGTTGTAAATAGACGGCTTATGCAACCGCATGTTCTGTTGAAAATTGCGAAATTTTCTCTGTTGTGTAGAAGAAGATCTGTACACAAAGACTCTTTTGTCAAACCCTGAATATTATTTCCAATAACTATTATGTTTACAAATACCATACCGACTGTTTGTACATTCGTGTATATGAACAAGTTTATCGGTAAATAGATTAATTCAATTTTTGCTGTGATACAAAATTATTTTAAATTTAACTAGCTTTGACATTTATCTTGATGTTAAATGTGAAATGAGTCCAGAATGAGGAGAGAAGATTAGCCCTTCAAAAGTTCTATGTCGTCCATGTTGATGATGTGACAATCTGTGATTCCGGCCGATAGATTTGTTCATTTGCTTATTTAAATAAGTGTAATAATAAAAAAGTTAACTTTTGCTGTGTTATAAAATAGTTAAAAAAGTGAATCGTGGAGGAAATCTCCAAAACTCTTAAGTCATGACATTCTAAGCCAAACCATTGTAATAGGGACACGTTTTGTCCTCTAGATGCAATTTTACCTGCAACTGGATTCAATGGTGGAAAAACCAAGAAAAGGGCAATGGGGAAATGATGATATTTATTTCGAATGACATGAAAACCTAGAAAATTGTGCCATGTTGCCAAGAAACGAGATGACTAACCATACAAGATACGAGCTGACTAACCATACAAGATAATTTTGAACTTCAAAAGATATCCTTAGTTGCTGGAATAGGCTCCATGTATATAATGTAAGTATTTGTTATCATTTGTACTGTATTTCAGACTTTCAATCCAAATCTATAGATTTCATAACAGCAGACTGAATACACGGTCGCAGCTGTTTCCAGCTTTAAAACCGCGTAGCTGTGGCTGTTGCTCATGAGATGATACTAAATAACCGTTGTGCATTTGTACTTCAGTGGGAGAAAGGTGGCTTAATGGTTACAGCATTGGACCTCAAACCGGAAGGTCCACTTTTCATCCCCGCCTGAGGTAACTGCGTTTTGTCTTTGCGAAAGGCACTTAACCCCAGTGGCCCATGTGAATGCACGCACTGTGTCGATATGCACTAAGGCGTACTGCACGACGATGGTGCGCGAGTGTTCATACAGTGCTAACACTGCTCGTGTGGGGTTTATATGTTAGGGAGTCTGCCAGTTACTAGCAGCTCCTCGGTGGTTCTATCCGGGTTTTCCGGCTTCCTTTATCCTTAAATTTCCAGCACGATGTGAGTCTGATTGCCAAAAGTGTCGTTGAACCTCATTGAATGTATAAATTGTACTTCTTTTTTATTTGTATTCTTCTTAACATAATCTATATTACAAAATTGACTTTATAATTGAAAAAAACATTCAGCCTTTTCTGTCAAGTTGAAATAAAATAATTATTTTTACAGTTCAATGGGCTGGGCGTAGGGTTGGGGGGGGGGTCGGAGGCGGGGGGGGGTATGGTTGGTCAAGTAGACTTCAGTAATTGTATTTGAAAATAAGGGAGATTTGTTGTGGACACATATTATAATTGCTTTACACATCCACTTTCTGGTTTCAGATTTTGGTGCAACACCTTCTGCACGTTTTGATGAATGCCAGTTGTAAATAGACTACTTATGCAACCTCATGTTCTGTTGAAGATTGCGATGTTTTGCTCTGGTGTGGAGAAGATCTGTGCACAAAGACTCTATTGCCAAACCCTGAATAGTATTTCCAATAGCTATGATGTTTACAAATACCATACCGACTGTTTGTACATTCGGGTATAAGAACAAGTTTATCGGTAAATAGGTTAATTCAATTTTTCCTGTGATACCAAATTATTTTAAATTTGACTACCTTTGACATTTCTCTTGATGTTAAATGTGAAATGAGTCCAGTATGAAGAGAGAAGATTAGGGCTTTAAGAATTCTATGCCGGCCATGTTGATGATGTTACAATCTGTGATTCTGGCCGATTGATTTGTTCATTTGCTTATTTAAATAAGAGTAATAATAAAAAGGTTAACTTTTGCTGTGTTATAAAATTGTTAAAAAAGTGAATAGTGGAGGAAATTTCAAAAACACTTATGTCTTGACTTTCAAAGCCAAACCATTGTAATAAGGACAGGTTTTTTCGTCTAGATACAATTTTACCTGCAACTGGATTCAATGGTGGAAAAACCAAGATAAGGGCAATGGGGAAATGATGTTATTTATTTCGTATGACATAGAAACCTAGAATATTGTGCCATATTGCCAAGAACCGAGATGACTAACCATACAAGGTAATTAAGATCTTCCAAAGATATCCTTAGTTCCTGGAGTAGGCTCCAAGTATATCATCAAAGTATTTATCATTTTTACTGTATTTTAGGCTTTCAATCCAAATCTATAGATTTGATAACAGCAGACAGAATACACGGCCGCAGCTCCAGCTTTAAAACCACGTAGCTGTGGCTGTTGCTCATGAGATGATACTAAATAACCGCTGTGCATGTGTACTTCAGTGGGAGTAAGTTGGCTCAATGGTTAGAGCATTGGCCTTCAAACCAAAAGATCCAGTGCTCCATCGCCGCCAGAGGTAACTGCGTTGGGTATTTGGGAAAGGCACTTAACCCCAGTTGCCCATTTGAATGCACGCACTGTGGCGATATGCACTAATGCGTACTGCACGTCGATGTTGCACGAGGCTTCATGCAATGCTAACACTGCTTGTGTGGGGTTTATATGTTAGGGAGTCTGACAGTTACTAGGTGGTTCTATCCGGGTTCTTCGGCTTCCTTTATCCTCAGAAGTCCTGCACGAGGTGATCCTGATTGCCAAAGGTGTCGTTAGACCTCATTAAATGTATAATTTGTACTTCTATATTATTTGTTGTTTTCTTAACATAATTTATATTCCAAAATTGACTTTATAATTGAAAAAAAAACATTCAACCCTTTCTGTCAAGTTGAAATAAAATAATTATTTTTACAGTTCAGGGGGCAGGGGGTTGGGGGGATATGCTTTGTCAAGTAGACTCCTATAATTGTATTTGAAAATAAGGGAGATTTCTTGTGGACACATATCATTGCTTTACACATCCAATTTCTGTTTTCAGATTTCGGTGCAACACCTTCTGCATGTTTTGATGAATGCCAGTTGTAAATAGACTACTTATGCAACCACATGTTCTGTTGAAGATTGCGAAGTTCACCACTGTTGTGTAGAAGAAGATCTAGATACAAAGATTCTATTGCCAACCATGAATACTATTTCCAATAACTATTATGTTTACAAATACCATACCGTCTGTTTGAACATTCGTGTATATGAACAAGTTTATCGGTAAATAGATTAATTTAATTTTTGCTGAGATACAAAATTGTTTTAAAATTGACTATCTTTGACATGTATCGTGATGTTAAATGTGAAATGAGTCCAGTATCAGGAGAGAAGATTAGCCCTTCAAAAGTTCTATGTCGTCTATGTTGATGATGTGACAGTCTGTGATTCCGGCCGATAGATTTGTCCATTTGCTTATCTAAATAAGTGTAATAATAAAAAGGTTAACTTTTGCTGTGTTATAAAATTGTTAGAAAAGTGAATCGTGGAGGAAATCTCCAAAACACTTATATTTTGACATTCTAAGCCAAACCATTGTAATAGGGACACTTTTAGTCGTCTAGATGCAATTTTACCAGCAACTGGATTCAATGGGCTAAAAACCAGGATAAGAGCAATGGGGAAATGATGTTATTTATTTCGTATGACATGAAAACCCAGAACATTGTGCCATGTTGCCAAGAAACGATATGACTAACCACACAAGATAATTTAGAACTTCCAAAGATATCCTTAGTTGCGGGAATAGGCTCCATGTATAAAGTGTAAGTATTTGTTATCATTTTTACTGTATTTCAGACTTTCAATCCAAATCTATAGATTTGATAATAGCAGACTGAATACCCGGCCGCAGCTGCTTCCAGCTTTAAAACCACGTAGCTGTGGCTGTTGCTCATGAGATGATATTAAATAACCATTGTGCATTTGTACTTCAGTGGGAGCAAGGCAGGTGAATGGTTACAACATTGGACTTCAAACCGAAAGGTCAACTCTTCCATCCCCGCCCGAGGTAACTGCGTTGTGTCATAGGGAAAGGCACTTAACCCCAGTGGCCCATGTGAATGCACGGACTATGGCGATATGCATTAAGGCGTACTGCACGTCGATGGTGCAGGCGTCTTCATACAATGCTAACACTGCTTTTGTGGGGTTTATATGTTAGAGAGTCTGGCAGTTACTAGCCGCTACTCGGTGGATCTATCCGGGTTCTCCGGCTTCCTTTATCCTTAAAAGACCTGCACGATGTGATCCTCATTGCCAAAAGTGTCGTTAAACATCATTAAATGTATAAATTGTACTTCTATATTATTTGTTGTTTTCTTAACATGATTTATATTCCAAAATTGACTTTATAATTGAAAGAAAACATTCAGCCCTTTCTGTCAAGTTGAAATAAAATAATTATTTTTGCATATCAGTGAGCTGGGGGTTGGGGTGGGATGGGGGGGGGGTATGGTTGGTAAAGATGACTCCAATAATTGTATTTGAAAATAAGGGAGATTTGTTATGGACACATATTATGATTGCTTTTCACATCCACTTTCTGTTTTCAGATTTTGGTGCAAAACCTTCTGCCTGTTTTGATGAATGTCAGTTGTAAATAGACGGCTTATGCAACCGCATGTTCTGTTGAAAATTGCGAAATTTTCTCTGTTGTGTAGAAGAAGATCTGTACACAAAGACTCTTTTGTCAAACCCTGAATATTATTTCCAATAACTATTATGTTTACAAATACCATACCGACTGTTTGTACATTCGTGTATATGAACAAGTTTATCGGTAAATAGATTAATTCAATTTTTGCTGTGATACAAAATTATTTTAAATTTAACTAGCTTTGACATTTATCTTGATGTTAAATGTGAAATGAGTCCAGAATGAGGAGAGAAGATTAGCCCTTCAAAAGTTCTATGTCGTCCATGTTGATGATGTGACAATCTGTGATTCCGGCCGATAGATTTGTTCATTTGCTTATTTAAATAAGTGTAATAATAAAAAAGTTAACTTTTGCTGTGTTATAAAATAGTTAAAAAAGTGAATCGTGGAGGAAATCTCCAAAACTCTTAAGTCATGACATTCTAAGCCAAACCATTGTAATAGGGACACGTTTTGTCCTCTAGATGCAATTTTACCTGCAACTGGATTCAATGGTGGAAAAACCAAGAAAAGGGCAATGGGGAAATGATGATATTTATTTCGAATGACATGAAAACCTAGAAAATTGTGCCATGTTGCCAAGAAACGAGATGACTAACCATACAAGATACGAGCTGACTAACCATACAAGATAATTTTGAACTTCAAAAGATATCCTTAGTTGCTGGAATAGGCTCCATGTATATAATGTAAGTATTTGTTATCATTTGTACTGTATTTCAGACTTTCAATCCAAATCTATAGATTTCATAACAGCAGACTGAATACACGGTCGCAGCTGTTTCCAGCTTTAAAACCGCGTAGCTGTGGCTGTTGCTCATGAGATGATACTAAATAACCGTTGTGCATTTGTACTTCAGTGGGAGAAAGGTGGCTTAATGGTTACAGCATTGGACCTCAAACCGGAAGGTCCACTTTTCATCCCCGCCTGAGGTAACTGCGTTTTGTCTTTACGAAAGGCACTTAACCCCAGTGGCCCATGTGAATGCACGCACTGTGTCGATATGCACTAAGGCGTACTGCACGACGATGGTGCGCGAGTGTTCATACAGTGCTAACACTGCTCGTGTGGGGTTTATATGTTAGGGAGTCTGCCAGTTACTAGCAGCTCCTCGGTGGTTCTATCCGGGTTTTCCGGCTTCCTTTATCCTTAAATTTCCAGCACGATGTGAGTCTGATTGCCAAAAGTGTCGTTGAACCTCATTGAATGTATAAATTGTACTTCTTTTTTATTTGTATTCTTCTTAACATAATCTATATTACAAAATTGACTTTATAATTGAAAAAAACATTCAGCCTTTTCTGTCAAGTTGAAATAAAATAATTATTTTTACAGTTCAATGAGCTGGGCGTAGGGTTGGGGGGGGGGGTCGGGGGCGGGGGTGGGGTATGGTTGGTCAAGTAGACTTCAGTAATTGTATTTGAAAATAAGGGAGATTTGTTGTGGACACATATTATAATTGCTTTACACATCCACTTTCTGGTTTCAGATTTTGGTGCAACACCTTCTGCACGTTTTGATGAATGCCAGTTGTAAATAGACTACTTATGCAACCTCATGTTCTGTTGAAGATTGCGATGTTTTGCTCTGGTGTGGAGAAGATCTGTGCACAAAGACTCTATTGCCAAACCCTGAATAGTATTTCCAATAGCTATGATGTTTACAAATACCATACCGACTGTTTGTACATTCGGGTATAAGAACAAGTTTATCGGTAAATAGGTTAATTCAATTTTTCCTGTGATACCAAATTATTTTAAATTTGACTACCTTTGACATTTCTCTTGATGTTAAATGTGAAATGAGTCCAGTATGAAGAGAGAAGATTAGGGCTTTAAGAATTCTATGCCGGCCATGTTGATGATGTTACAATCTGTGATTCTGGCCGATTGATTTGTTCATTTGCTTATTTAAATAAGAGTAATAATAAAAAGGTTAACTTTTGCTGTGTTATAAAATTGTTAAAAAAGTGAATAGTGGAGGAAATTTCAAAAACACTTATGTCTTGACTTTCAAAGCCAAACCATTGTAATAAGGACAGGTTTTGTCGTCTAGATACAATTTTACCTGCAACTGGATTCAATGGTGGAAAAACCAAGATAAGGGCAATGGGGAAATGATGTTATTTATTTCGTATGACATAGAAACCTAGAATATTGTGCCATATTGCCAAGAACCGAGATGACTAACCATACAAGGTAATTAAGATCTTCCAAAGATATCCTTAGTTCCTGGAGTAGGCTCCAAGTATATCATCAAAGTATTTATCATTTTTACTGTATTTTAGGCTTTCAATCCAAATCTATAGATTTGATAACAGCAGACAGAATACACGGCCGCAGCTCCAGCTTTAAAACCACGTAGCTGTGGCTGTTGCTCATGAGATGATATTAAATAACCGCTGTGCATGTGTACTTCAGTGGGAGTAAGTTGGCTCAATGGTTAGAGCATTGGCCTTCAAACCAAAAGATCCAGTGCTCCATCGCCGCCAGAGGTAACTGCGTTGGGTATTTGGGAAAGGCACTTAACCCCAGTTGCCCATTTGAATGCACGCACTGTGGCGATATGCACTAATGCGTACTGCACGTCGATGTTGCACGAGGCTTCATGCAATGCTAACACTGCTTGTGTGGGGTTTATATGTTAGGGAGTCTGACAGTTACTAGGTGGTTCTATCCGGGTTCTTCGGCTTCCTTTATCCTCAGAAGTCCTGCACGAGGTGATCCTGATTGCCAAAGGTGTCGTTAGACCTCATTAAATGTATAATTTGTACTTCTATATTATTTGTTGTTTTCTTAACATAATTTATATTCCAAAATTGACTTTATAATTGAAAAAAAAACATTCAACCCTTTCTGTCAAGTTGAAATAAAATAATTATTTTTACAGTTCAGGGGGCAGGGGGTTGGGGGATATGCTTTGTCAAGTAGACTCCTATAATTGTATTTGAAAATAAGGGAGATTTCTTGTGGACACATATCATTGCTTTACACATCCAATTTCTGTTTTCAGATTTTGGTGCAACACCTTCTGCATGTTTTGATGAATGCCAGTTGTAAATAGACTACTTATGCAACCACATGTTCTGTTGAAGATTGCGAAGTTCACCACTGTTGTGTAGAAGAAGATCTAGATACAAAGATTCTATTGCCAACCATGAATACTATTTCCAATAACTATTATGTTTACAAATACCATACCGTCTGTTTGAACATTCGTGTATATGAACAAGTTTATCGGTAAATAGATTAATTTAATTTTTGCTGAGATACAAAATTGTTTTAAAATTGACTATCTTTGACATGTATCGTGATGTTAAATGTGAAATGAGTCCAGTATCAGGAGAGAAGATTAGCCCTTCAAAAGTTCTATGTCGTCTATGTTGATGATGTGACAGTCTGTGATTCCGGCCGATAGATTTGTCCATTTGCTTATCTAAATAAGTGTAATAATAAAAAGGTTAACTTTTGCTGTGTTATAAAATTGTTAGAAAAGTGAATCGTGGAGGAAATCTCCAAAACACTTATATTTTGACATTCTAAGCCAAACCATTGTAATAGGGACACTTTTAGTCGTCTAGATGCAATTTTACCAGCAACTGGATTCAATGGTCTAAAAACCAGGATAGGAGCAATGGGGAAATGATGTTATTTATTTCGTATGACATGAAAACCCAGAACATTGTGCCATGTTGCCAAGAAACGATATGACTAACCACACAAGATAATTTAGAACTTCCAAAGATATCCTTAGTTGCGGGAATAGGCTCCATGTATAAAGTGTAAGTATTTGTTATCATTTTTACTGTATTTCAGACTTTCAATCCAAATCTATAGATTTGATAATAGCAGACTGAATACCCGGCCGCAGCTGCTTCCAGCTTTAAAACCACGTAGCTGTGGCTGTTGCTCATGAGATGATATTAAATAACCATTGTGCATTTGTACTTCAGTGGGAGCAAGGCAGGTGAATGGTTACAACATTGGACTTCAAACCGAAAGGTCAACTCTTCCATCCCCGCCCGAGGTAACTGCGTTGTGTCATAGGGAAAGGCACTTAACCCCAGTGGCCCATGTGAATGCACGGACTATGGCGATATGCATTAAGGCGTACTGCACGTCGATGGTGCAGGTGTCTTCATACAATGCTAACACTGCTTTTGTGGGGTTTATATGTTAGAGAGTCTGGCAGTTACTAGCCGCTACTCGGTGGATCTATCCGGGTTCTCCGGCTTCCTTTATCCTTAAAAGACCTGCACGATGTGATCCTCATTGCCAAAAGTGTCGTTAAACATCATTAAATGTATAAATTGTACTTCTATATTATTTGTTGTTTTCTTAACATGATTTATATTCCAAAATTGACTTTATAATTGAAAGAAAACATTCAGCCCTTTCTGTCAAGTTGAAATAAAATAATTATTTTTGCATATCAGTGAGCTGGGGGTTGGGGTGGGATGGGGGGGGGTATGGTTGGTAAAGATGACTCCAATAATTGTATTTGAAAATAAGGGAGATTTGTTGTGGACACATATTATCATTGCTTTTCACATTCCCTTTTTGTTTTCAGATTTTGGTGCAAAACCTTCTGCATGTATTAATGAATGTCAGGTTGTAAATAGACGACTTATGCAACCACATGTTCTGTTGAAGATTGCGATGTTTTCCTCTGTTGTGTAGAAGATCTGTACACAAGGACTCTATTGTCAAACCCTGAATAGTATTTCCAATAACTATTATGTTTACAAATACCATACCGACTGTTTGTACATTCGTGTATATGAACACGATTATCGGTAAATAGGTTAATTTAATTTTTGCTGTGATACAAAGTTATTTTAAATTTGACTAGCTTTGACATTTATCTTGATGTTAAATGTGAAATGAGACCAGTATGCTGTGAGACGATAAGCCCTTCAAAAGTTGTTTGTCGTCCACGTTAAAGATGTGACAATCTGTGATTCCGGCCGTTAGATTTGTTCATTTGCTTATTTCAATAAGAGTAATAATAAAAAGGTTAACTTTTGCTGTGTTATAAAATTGTTAGAAAAGTAAATAGTGGAGAAAATATCCAAAACACTTATGTCTTGACTTTCTAAGCCAAACCATTGTAATCGGGACGCGTTTTGTCCTCTAGATACAATTTTAACTGCAACTGGATTCAATGGTGGAAAAACCAAGATAAGGACAATGGCGAAATGATGTTATTTATTTCGTTTGACATAAAAACCTAGAACATTGTGCCATATTGCAAAGTAACGAGATGACTAACCACACAAGATAATTTAGATCTTCCAAAGATATCCTTAGTTGCTGGAATAGGCTCCAAGTATATAATGTAAGTATTTGTTATCATTATTACTGTATTTCAGACTTTCAATCCACATCTATAGATTTGATAACAGCAGACTGAATACACGGCCGCAGCTTCTTCCAGCTTTAAAACCACGTAGCTGTGGCTGCTGCTCATGAGATGATGTTACATAACCGTTGTGCATTTTTACTTCAGTGGGAGCAATGTGGCTCAATGGTTACAGCAATTGACTTCAAACCGAACGATCCAGAGTTCCATCCCCGCCAGAGGTAACTGCGTTGTGTCTTTGGGGAAGGCACTTAACCCCAATTGCCCCTGTGAATGCACGCAATGTGGCGATGTGCACTAGGGCGTACTGCACGTCGATGGTGCGCGAGTCTTCATGCTATGCTACCACAACTTGTGTGGGGTTTATATATTAGGGAGGCTAGCCGTTACTGGCCGCGGCTCGATAGTGCTATCCTGTTTCTCCGGCTTCCTTTGCCCTTAAAAGTCCTGCCCCGGGTGATCTTGAGTACCAAAGGTGTCATTAAACCTCAATAAATGGATATTTTTTATTTCTATATTATTTGTTATTTTCTTAACAAAATTTATATTCCTAAATTGACTTTATAATTGAAAAAAAACATTCAGCCCTTTCTGTCAAGTTGAAATAAAATTATTATTTTTAGAGTGCAGTGGCCTGGGCGTTGGGGGGGGGGGGGGTATGGTTTGTCAAGTAGACACCAATAATTGTATTTAAAAATAAGGGAGATTTGTTGTGGACACATATTATCATTGCTTTACACATCCACTTTCTGTTTTCAGATTTTGGAGCAACACCTTCTGCATGTTTTAATGAATGCCAGTTGTAAATAGACTACTTATGCAACCACATGCTCTGTTGAAGATTGCGATGTTTTCCTCTGTTGTGTAGAAGATCTGGGCGCAAAGACATGAAAACCTAGAACATTGTTCCATGTTGCCAAGAAACGAGATGACTAACCATACAAGATACGAGATGACTAACCATACAAGATAATTTAGAACTTCCAAAGATATCCTTAGTTGCTGGAATAGGCTCCATGTATGTATATTGTATGTATTTGTTATCATTTTTACTGTATTTCAGACTTTCAATCCAAATCTATAGATTTGATAACAGCAGACTGAATACACGGTCGCAGCTGTTTCCAGCTTTAAAACCGCGTAGCTGTGGCTGTTGCTCATGAGATGATACTAAATAACCGTTATGCATTTGTACTTCAGTGGGAGAATGGTGGCTTAATGGTCACAGCATTGGACCCCTAACCGAAAGGTCCACTTTTCCATCCCCGACTGAGGTAACTGCGTTGTGTCTTTGCGAAAGGCACTTACCCCCAGTGGCCCATGTGAATTCACGCACTGTGGCGATATGCACTAAGGCGTACTGTACGTCGATGGTGCGCGAGTGTTCATACAGTGCTAACACTGCTTGTGTGGGGTTTATATGTTAGGGAGTCTGGCAGTTACTAGCAGCTACTCGGTGGTTCTATCCGGGTTCTCCGGCTTCCTTTATCCTTAAAATTCCTGCACGATGTGAGTCTCATTGCCAAAAGTGTCGTTAAACGTCATTGAATGTATAAATTGTACTTCTTTATTATTTGTTGTCTTCTTAACATAATTTATATTACAAAATTGATTTTTTAATCCAAAAAAACATTCAACCTTTTCTGTAAAGTTGAAATAAAATAATTATTTTTGCATTTCAGTGAGCTGGGCGTTGGGGTGGTGGGTTGGTATGGTTGGTCAAGTAGACTCCAATAATACTATTTGAAAATAAGGGAGATTTGTTGTGGACACATATTATCATTCCTTTACAGATCTACTTTCTGTTTACAGATTTTGGTGCAACACCGTCTGCATGTTTTGATGAATGCCAGTTGTAAATAGACTACTTATGCAACCACATGTTCTGTTGAAGATTGCGATGTTTTCCTCTGGTGTGTAGAAGATCTGGGCACAAAGACTCTATTGCAAAACCTTGAATAGTATTTCCAATAGCTATGATGTTTACAAATCCCATCCCGACTGTTTGTACATTCGTGTATATGAAAAAGTTTATCGGTATATAGGTTAATTGAATTTCTGCTGTGATACAAAATTGTTTTAAAATTGACTAGCTTTGACATTTATGTTGATGTTAAATGTGAAATGAGTCCAGTATGAAGAGAGAAGATTAGCCCTTCAAAAGTTCTATGCCGTTCATGTTGATGATGTGACAATCTGTGATTCCGGTCGATAGATTTGTTCATTTACTTATTTAAATAAGAATAATGATAAAAAGGTTATCTTTTGCTGTGTTATAAAATTGTTAGAAAAGTGAATAGTGGAGAAAATTTCCAAAACACTTATGTCTTGACCCTCTAAGCCAAACCATTGTAATAGAGACAGGTTTTGTCCTCTAGATACAATTTTACCTGCAACTGGGTTCAATGGTGGAAAAACCAAGATAAGGGCAATGGGGAAATAATGTTATTTATTTCGTATGATATAAAAACCTTGAACATTGTGCCATATTGCCAAGTAACGAGATGACTAACCACACAAGATAATTTAGATCTTCCAAAGATATCCTTAGTTGCTGGAATAGGCTCCATGTATATAATGTAAGTATTTGTTATCATTTTTACTGTATTTCAGACTTTCAATCCACATCTATAGATTTCATAACAGCAGACTGAATACACGGCCGCAGCTGTTTCCAGCTTTAAAACCACGTAGCTGTGGCTGTTGCTCATGAGATGATACTAAATAACCGTTGTGCATTTGTACTTCAGTGGGAGAATGGTGGCTTAATGGTTACAGCATTGGACCTCAAACCGAAAGGTCCACTTTTCCATCCCCGCCTGAGGTAACTGCGTTGTGTCTTTGCGAAAGGCACTTAACCCCAGTGGCCCATGTGAATGCACGCACTGTGGCGATATGCACTAAGGCGTACTGCACGACGATGGTGCGCGAATCTTCATGCTATGCTAACACAACTTGTGTGGGGTTTATATATTAGGGAGGCTGGCAGTTACTAGTCGCGGCTCGGTGGTTCTATCCGGGTTCTTCGGCTTCCTTTATCCTTAAAAGTCCTGCACGGGGTGATCTTGATTGCCAAAGGTGTTGTTAGAACTCATTAAATGTATAATTTGTACTTCTATATTATTTGTTGTTTTCTTAACATAATTTATATTCCAAAATTGACTTTATAATTGAAAAAAAACATTCAGCCCTTTCTGTCAAGTTGATATAAAATAAATATTTTTACAGTTCAGTGACCTGGCCGTTGGGGTGGGGGGAGGGGTATGGTTGGTCAAGTAGACCCCAATAATTGTATTTGAAAATAAGGGAGATTTGTTGTGGACACATATTATCATTGCTTTAAACATCCACTTTCTGTTTTCAGATTTTGGAGCAACACCTTCTGCATGTCTTAATGAATGCCAGTTGTAAATAGACTACTTATGCAAACACATTGTCAGTTGAAGATTGCGATGTTTTCCTCTGTTGTGTAGAAGATCTGGGCACAAAGACTCTATTGCCAAACCCTGAATAGTATTTCCAATAACTATTATGTTTACAAATACCATACCGACTGTTTGTGCATTCGTGTATATGAACAAGTTTATCGGTAAATAGGTTAATTTAATTTTTGCTGTGATACAAAATTGTTTTAAAATTGACTAGCTTTGACCTTTACCTTGATGTTAAATGTGAAATGAGTCAAGAATGAGGAGAGAAGATTAGCCCTTCAAAAGTTCTGTCGTCCATGTTGATGATGTGACAGTCTGTGATTCCGGTCGATAGATTTGCTCATTTGCTTATTTAAATAAGTGTAATAATAAAAAAGGTTAACCTTTGCCGTGTTATAAAATTGTTAGAAAAGTGAATCGTGGTGGAAATCTCCAAAACACTTATGTCATGACATTCTAAGCCAAACTATTGTAATAGGGACACGTTTTGTCCTCTAGATGCAATTTTACCAGCAACTGGATTCAATGGTGGAAAAACCAAGATAAGGGCAATGGGGAAATGATGATATTTATTTCGTATGACATGAAAACCTAGAACATTGTGCCATGTTGCCAAGAAACGAGATGACTAACAATACAAAATACGAGATGACTAACCATACAAGATAATTTAGAACTTCCATAGATATCCTAAGTTGCTGGAATAGGCTCCAGTATATAATCAAAGTGTCTGTTATCATTTTTACTGTATTTTAGTCTTTCAATCCAAATCTATAGATTTGATAACAGCAGACTGAATACACGGCTGCAGCTGCTTCCAGCATTAAAACCGCGTAGCTGTGGGTGTTGCTCATGAGATGATACTAAATAACCGTTGTGCATTTGTACTTTAGTGGGAGAAAGGTGGCTTAATGGTTACAGCATTTGACCTCAAACCGAAAGGTCCACTTTTCCATCCCCGCCTGAGGTAACTGCGTTGTGTCTTTGCGAAAGGCACTTAACCCCAGTGGCCCATGTGAATGCACGCACTGTGGCGATATGCACTAAGGCGTACTGCACGTCGATGGTGCGCGAGTGTTCGTACAGTGCTAACACTTCTTGTGTGGGGTTTATATGTTAGGGAGTCTGGCAGTTACTAGCAGCTCCCGGTGGTTCTATCCTGGTTATCCGTCCTCCTTTATCCTTGAAATTATTGTACGATGTGAGTCTCATTGCCAAAATTGTCGTTAAACCTGATTGATTGTATAAATTGTACTTCTTTATTATTTGTTGTCTTCTTAACATAATTTATATTACAAAATTGACTTTATAATAGAAAAAAACATTCAGCCTTTTCTGTCAAGTTGAAATAAAATAATTATTTTTGCAGTTCAGTGAACTGGGCGTTGGGGTGGGGGGGGGGGGTGGGGTATGGTTGGTCAAGTAGATTCCAATAATTGTATTTGAAAATAAGGGAGATTTGTTGTGGACACATATTATCATTGCTTTACACATCCACTTTCTGTTTACAGATTTTGGTGCTAGACCTTCTGCATGTTTTGATGAATGTCAGTTGTAAATAGACGACTTATGCAACCACATGTTTTGTTGAAGATTGCGAAGTTTTCTCTGTTGTGTAGAAGAAGATCTGTACACAAAGACTCTATTGTCAAACCCTGAATAGTATTTCCAATAACTATTATGTTTACAAATACCATACCGACTGTTTGTACATTCGTGTATATGAACAAGTTTATCGGTTAATAGGTTAATTTAATTTTTGCTGTGATACAAAATTATTTTAAATTTGATTAGCTTTGACATTTATCTTGATGTTAAATGTGAAATGAGTCCAGTATGTTGTGAGAAGATAAGCCCTTCAAAAGTTCTTTGTCGTCCACGTTGAAGATGTGACAATCTGTGATTCCGGCCGATAGATTTGTTCATTTTCTTATTTAAATAAGAGTAATAATAAAAAGGTTAACTTTTGCTGTGTTATAAAATTGTTAGAAAAGTGAATAGTGGTGGAGATCTCCAAAACACTTATGTCTTGACTTTCTAAGCCAAATCATGATGTTATTTATTTCGTATGACATAAAAACCTAGAACATTGTGCCATATTGCCAAGTAACGGGATGACTAACCACACAAGATATTTAGATCTTCCAAAGATATCCTTAGTTGCTGGAATAGGCTCCAAGTATATAATGTAAGTATTTGTTATCAATATTACTGTATTTCAGACTTTCAATCCACAACTATAGATTGAATAACAGCAGACTGAATACACGGCCGCAGCTTCTTCCAGCTTTAAAACCACGTAGCTGTGGCTGTTGCTCATGAGATGATGTTAAATAACCGTTGTGCATTTGTACTTCAGAGGGAGCAAGGCGCCTCAATGGTTACAGCATTGGACTTCAAACCGAAAGATCCAGAGTTCCATCCCTGCCAGAGACAACTGCGTTGTGTCTTTGGGGAAGGCACATAACCCCAGTTGCCCCTGTGAAACCACGGACTGTGGCGATGTGCACTAAGGCGTACTGCACGTCGATGGTGCGCGAGTCTTCATGCTATGCTAACACAACTTGTGTGGGGTTTATATATTACGGAGGCTGGCAGTTACTAGCCGCGGTTCGGTGGTTCTATCCTGTTTCTTCGGCTTCCTTTATCCTTAAACGTCCTGCACCGGGTGATCTTGATTGCCAAAGGTGTCGTTAAACCTCAATAAATGTATATTTTGTATTTCTATATTATTTGTTGTTTTCTTAACAAAATTTATATTCCTAAATTGACTTTATAATTGAAAACAAACATTCAGCCCTTTTTGTCAAGTTGAAATAAAATAATTATGTTTACAGTTCAGTGACCTGGGCGTTGGGGTGGGGGGGGGGGTGGTTGGTCATGTAGACACCAATAATTGTATTTGATATTTTGGGAGATTTGTTGCGGACACATATTATCATTGCTTCACACATCCACTTTCTCTTTTCAGATTTTGGAGCAACACCTTCTGCAAGTTTTAATGAATGCCAGTTGTAAATAGACTACTTATGCAACCACATGTTCTGTTGAAGATTGCGATATTTTCCTCTGTTGTGTAGAAGATCTGGGCACAAAGACTCTATTGCCAAACCCTGAATAGTATTTCCAATAACTATTTTGTTTACAAATACCATACCGACTGTTTGTACATTCGTGTATATGAACAAGTTTATCGGTAAATAGGTTAATTTAATTTTTGCTGTGATACAAAATTGTTTTAAAATTGACTAGCTTTGACATTTAACTTGATGTTAAATGTGAAATGAGTCCAGAATGAGGAGAGAAGATTAGCCCTTCAAAAGTTCTATGTCGTCCATGTTGATGATGTGACAATCTTTGAATCCGGCCGATAGATTTGTGCATTTGCTTATTTCAATAAGTGTAATAATAAAAAAGTTAACTTTTGCTGTGTTATGAAATTGTTAGAAAAGTGAATCGTGGAGGAAATTTCCAAAACAATTATGTCTTGACTTTCTAAGCCAAACCATTGTAATAGGGACACGTTTTGTCCTCTAGATACAATTTTACCTGCAACTGGATTCAAGGGTGGAAAATCCAAGATAAGGGCGATGGGGAAATGATGTTATTTATATCGTATGACATAGAAACCTAGAATATTGTGCCACATTGCCAAGAAACGAGATGACTAACCATACAATATAATTTAGATCTTCCAAAGATATCCTTAGTTCCTGGAGTAGGCTCCAAGTATATAATCAAAGAATTTGTTATCATTTTTACTGTATTTTATTCTTTCAATCCAAATCTATAGATTTGATAGCAGCAGACAGAATACACGGCCGCAGCTGTTTTCAGCTTTAAAACCACGTAACTTTGGCTGTTGCTCATGGTATGATATTAAATAACCGTTGTGCATTTGTACTTCTGTGGGAGCAAGGTGGCTCAATGGTTAGAGCATTGGACTTCGAACCGAAAGATCCAGTGCTCCATCCCCGCCAGAGGTAACTGCGTTGGGTATTTGGGAAAGGCACTTAACCCCAGTTGCCCATGTGAATGAACGCACTGTGGCGATATGCGCTAATGCGTACTGCACGTCGATGGTGCACGACGCTTCATGCATTGCTAACACTGCTTGTGTCGGGTTTATATGTTAGGGAGTCTGGCAGTTACCAGCCGCTGCTCGGTGGTTCTATCCGGGTCTTCGGCTTCCTTTATCCTTAAAAGTCCTGCACGAGGTGATCCTGATTGCCAATGGTGTCGTTAGACTTCATTAAATGTATAATTTGTACTTCTGTATTATTTGTGGTTTTCTTAACATAATTTATATTCCAAAATTGACTTTATAATTCCAAAAAAAATTCAACCCTTTCTGTCAAGTTGAAATAAAATAATTATTTTTACAGTTCAGTGAGCAGGGGGTTGGGGGATATGCTTTGTCAAGTAGAGCCCTATAATTGTATTTGAAAATAAGTGAGATTTCTTGTGGACACACATCATTGCTTTACACATCCAATTTCTGTTTTCAGATTTTGGTGCAACACCTTCTGCATGTTTTGGTGAATGCCAGTTGTAAATAAACTACTTATGCAACCACATGTTCTGTTGACGATTGCGAAGTTTACCACTGTTGTGTAGAAGAAGATCTAGAAACAAAGATTATATTGCCAACCATGAATAGTATTTCCAATAACTATTATGTTTACAAATACCATACCGACTGTTTGTACACTCGTGTATATGAACATGTTTATCGGTAAATAGGTTAATTTAATTTTTGCTGAGATACAAAATTGTCTTAAAATTGACTAGCTTTGACATTTATCTTGATGTTAAATGTGAAATGAGTCCAGTATGAGGAGAGAAGATTACCCCTCAAAAGTTCTATGTCGTCTATGTTGATGATGTGACAGTCTGTCATTCCGGCCGATAGATTTGTTCATTTGCTTATCTAAATAAGTGTAATAATAAAAAGGTTAACTTTTGCTGTATATTAAAATTGTTAGAAAAGTGAATCGTGGAGGAAATCTCCAAAATACTTATGTCATGACATTCTAAGCCAAATCATTGTAATAGGGACACGTTTTGTCCTCTAGATGCAATTTTACCAGCAACTGGATTCAATGGTGGAAAAACCCGGATAAGATCAATGGGGAAATGATGTTATTTATTTCGTATGACATGAAAACCTTGAACATTGTGCCATGTTGCCAAAAAACGAGATGACAAACCACACAAGATAATTTCGAACTTCCGAAGATATCCTTAGTTGCTGGAATAGGCTCCATGTATAAAATGTAAATATTTGTTATCATTTTTACTGTATTTCAGACTTTCAATCCAAATCTATAGATTTGATAACAGCAGACTGCATACCCGGCCGCAGCTGCTTCCAGCTTCAAAACCACGCAGCTATGGCTGTTGCTCATGAGATGATATTAAATAACCATTGTGCATTAGTACTTCAGTGGGAGCAAGGTAGCTCAATGGTTACAGCATTGGACTTCAAACCGAAAGGTCAACTCTTCCATCCCCGCCCGAGGTAACTGCGTTATGTCTTTGGAAAAGGCACTTTACGCCAGTTGCCCATGTGAATGCACGCACGGTGGCGATATGCATTAAGGCGTACTGCACGTCGATGGTGCAGGAGTCTTCATACATTGCTAACACTGCTTGTGTGGGGTTTATGTGATAGAGAGTCTGACAGTTACTAGCGTTTGGCCGTTGGTTGTATCCGGCTTCTCCGGCTTCCTTTATCCTTAAAAGACCTGCACGATGTGATCCTGATTGCCAAAAGTGTCGTTAAACATCATTCTATGTATATATTGTTCTTCTATATTATTTGTTGTTTTCTTAACATAATTTATATTCCAAAATTTACTTTATAATGGAAAAAAAACATCCAGCCCTTTCTGTCAAATTGAAATAAAATAATTATTTTTACATATCAGTGAGCTGGGCGTTGGGAGGGAGGGGGAGGGTATGGTTGGTAAAGTAGACTCCAATAATTGTATTCGAAAATAAGGGAGATTTGTTGTGGACACATATTATCATTGCTTTACACATCCACTTTTTGTTTTCAGATTTTGGTGCAAAATCTTCTGCATGTTTTGATGAATGTCAGTTGTAAATAGACGACTTATGCAACCACATGTTCCGTTGAAGATTGCGAAGTTTTCTCTGTTGTGTAGAAGAAGATCTGTTCACAAAGACTCTATTGTCAATCCCTGAATAGTATTTCCAATAACTATTATGTTTACAAATACCATACCGACTGTTTGTACATAAGTGTCTATGAACAAGTTTATCGGTAAATAGGTTAATTTAATTTTTGCTGTGATACAAAATTATTTTAAATTTGACTACCTTTGACATTTATCTTGATGTTAAATGTGAAATGAGTCCAGTATGTTGTGAGAAGATAAGCCCTTCAAAAGTTCTTTGTCGTCCACGTTGAAGATGTGACAATCTTTGATTCTGGCCGATAGATTTGTTCATTTGCCTATTTAAATAAGAGTAATAATAAAAAGGTTAACTTTTGATGTGTTATAAAATTGTTAGAAAAGTGAATAGTGGAGGAAATCTCCAAAACACTTATGTCTTGACTTTCTAAGCCAAACCATTGTAATAGGGACACGTTTTGTCCTCTCGATACAATTTTACCTGCAACTGGATTCAATGGTGGAAAAACCAAGATAACGGCAATGGCGAAATGATGTTATTTATTTCGTATGACATAAAAACCTAGAACATTGTGCCATATTGCCAAGAAACGAGATGACTAACCACACAAGATAAATTAGATCTTCCAAAGATATCCTTAGTTGCTGGAATAGGCTCTAAGTCTATAATGTAAGTATTTGTTATCATTATTACTGTATTTCAGACTTTCAATCCACATCTATAGATGTGATAACAGCAGACTGAATACACGGTCGCAGCTTTTTCCGGCTTTAAAACCACGTAGCTCTGGCTGTTGCTCATGAGATGATGTTAAATAACCGTTGTGCATTTGTACTTCAGTGGGAGCAAGGTGGCTCAATGGTTACAGCATTGGACTCTAAACCGAAAGATCCAGAGTTCCATCCCCGCCAGAGGTAATTGCCTTGTGTCTTTGGGGAAGGCACTTAACCCCAGTTGCCCCTGTGAATGCACGCACTGTGGCGATGTGCACTAAGGCGTACTGCACGTCGATGGTGCGCGAGTCTTCATGCTATGCTAACATAACTTGTGTGGGGTTTACATATTAGGGAGGCTGGCAGTTACTAGCCGCGGCTCGGTGGTTCTATCCGATTTCTCCGGCTTCTTTTATCCTTAAAAGTCCTGCACCGGGTGATCTTCATTGCCAAAGGTGTCGATAAACCTCAATAAATGTATATTTTGTATTTCTATATCATTTGTTGGTTTCTTAACAAAATTTATATTCCTAAATTGACTTTATAATTGAAAAAAAACATTCGGCCCTTTCTGTCAAGTTCAAATAAAATAATTATTTTTACAGTTCAGTGACCTGGGCGTTGGGGTGGGGGGTATGGTTGGTCAATTAGACACCAATAATTGTATTTGAAAATAAGCGAGATTATTTGTGGACACATATTATCATTGCTTTACACATCCACTTTCTGTTTTCAGATTTTGGAGCAACACCTTCTGCATGTTTTAATGAATGCCAGCTGTAAATAGACTACTTATGCAACCACATGTTCTGTTGAAGATTGCGATGTTTTCCTCTGTTGTGTAGAAGAAGATCTAGAAACAAAGATTATATTGCCAACCATGAATAGTATTTCCAATAACTATTATGTTTACAAATACCATACCGACTGTTTGTACATTCGAGTATATGAACAAGTTTATCGGTAAATAGGTTAATTTAATTTTTGCTGTGATAGAAAATTGTTTTAAAATTGACTAGCTTTGACATTTATCTTGATGTTAAATGTGAAATGAGTCCAGAATGAGGAGCGAAGATTAGCCATTCAAAAGTTCTTTGTCGTCCATGTTGATGATGTGACAATATGTATTTCCGGCCGATAGATTTGTTCATTTGCTTATTTAAATAAGTGTAATAATAAAATGTTAACTTTTGCTGTGTTATAAAATTGTTAGAAAAGTGAACCGTGGAGGAAATATCCAAAACACTTATATTTTGACATTCTAAGCCACACCATTGTAATAGGGACACGTTGTACTCTAGATGCAATTTTACCAGCAACTGGATTCAGTGGTGGGAAAACCAGGATAAGAGCAATGGGGAAATGATGTTATTTATTTCGTATGACATGAAAACCTAGAACATTGTGCCATTTTCGGGATGACTAACCACACAAGATAATTTAGAACTTCCAAAGATATCCTTAGTTGCTGGAATAGGCTCCATGTATAAAATGTAAGTATTTGTTATCATTTTTACTGTATTTCAGACTTTCAATCCAAACCTATAGATTTGATAACAGCAGACTGAACACCCGGCCGCAGCTGTTTCCAGCTGTAAAACCACGTAGCTGTGGCTCTTGCTCATGAGATGATATCAAATAACCATTGTGCATTTGTACTTCAGTGGGAGCAATGTAGCTCAGTGGTAACGTCATTGGACTTCAAACCGAAAGGTCAGCTCTTCCATCCCCTCCCGAGGTAACTGCGTTGTGTCTTTGGGAAAGGCACTTAACCCTAGTGCCCCATGTGAATGCACGCACTGTGGCGATATGCATTAAGGCGTACCGCACGTCGATGGTGCAGGAGTCTTCATACAATGCTAACACTGCTTGTGTGGAGTTTATAAGTTAGAGAGTATGGCAGTTACTAGCCGCTGCTCGGTGGTTCTATCCGTGTTCCCCGGCTTCCTTTACCCTTAAAAGACCTGCACGATGTGATCCTCATTGCCAAAAGTGTCGTTAAACATCATTAAATGTACAAATTGTACTTCTAAATTATTTGTTGTTTTCTTAACATAATTTAAATTCCAAAATTGACTTTATAATTGAAAGAAAACAGTCAGCTCTTTCTGTCAAGTTGAAATTAAATAATTATTTTTACATATCAGTGAGCTGGGCGTTGGGGTGGGGGAGGGGGTGTATGATGGTAAAGTAGACTCCAATAATTGTATTTGAAAATAAGGGAGATTTGTTATGGACACATATTATGATTGCTTTTCACATCCACTTTCTGTTTTCAGATTTTGGTGCAAAACCTTCTGCATGTTTTGATGAATGTCAGTTGTAAATAGACGGCTTATGCAACCGCATGTTCTGTTGAAAATTGCGAAATTTTCTCTGTTGTGTAGAAGAAGATCTGTACACAAAGACTCTTTTGTCAAACCCTGAATATTATTTCCAATAACTATTATGTTTACAAATACCATACCGACTGTTTGTACATTCGTGTATATGAACAAGTTTATCAGTAAATAGATTAATTTAATTTTTGCTGCGATACAAAATTATTTTAAATTTAACTAGCTTTGACATTTATCTTGATGTTAAATGTGAAATGAGTCCAGAATGAGGAGAGAAGATTAGCCCTTCAAAAGTTCTATGTCGTCCATGTTGATGATGTGACAATCTGTGATTCCGGCCGATAGATTTGTTCATTTGCTTATTTAAATAAGTGTAATAATAAAAAGGTTAACTTTTGCTGTGTTATAAAATAGTTAAAAAAGTGAATCGTGGAGGAAATCTCCAAAACACTTAAGTCATGACATTCTAAGCCAAACCATTGTAATAGGGACACGTTTTGTCCTCTAGATGCAATTTTACCTGCAACTGGATTCAATGGTGGAAAAACCAAGAAAAGGGCAATGGGGAAATGATGATATTTATTTCGAATGACATGAAAACCTAGAAAATTGTGCCATGTTGCCAAGAAACGAGATGACTAACCATACAAGATACGAGATGACTAACCATACAAGATAATTTTGAACTTCAAAAGATATCCTTAGTTGCTGGAATAGGCTCCATGTATATAATGTAAGTATTTGTTATCATTTGTACTGTATTTCAGACTTTCAATCCAAATCTATAGATTTCATAACAGCAGACTGAATACACGGTCGCAGCTGTTTCCAGCTTTAAAACCGCGTAGCTGTGGCTGTTGCTCATGAGATGATACTAAATAACCGTTGTGCATTTGTACTTCAGTGGGAGAAAGGTGGCTTAATGGTTACAGCATTGGACCTCAAACCGGAAGGTCCACTTTTCATCCCCGCCTGAGGTAACTGCGTTTTGTCTTTGCGAAAGGCACTTAACCCCAGTGGCCCATGTGAATGCACGCACTGTGTCGATATGCACTAAGGCGTACTGCACGACGATGGTGCGCGAGTGTTCATACAGTGCTAACACTGCTCGTGTGGGGTTTATATGTTAGGGAGTCTGCCAGTTACTAGCAGCTCCTCGGTGGTTCTATCCGGGTTTTCCGGCTTCCTTTATCCTTAAAATAGCTGCACGATGTAAGTCTCATTGCCCAAAGTGACGTTAAACCTCAGTGAATGAATAAATTGTACTTCTTTGTTATTTGTTGCCTTCTTAACATAATTTATATTACAAAATTGATTTTGTAATTGAAAAAAACATTCAACCTTTTCTGTCAAGTTGAAATAAAATAGTTATTTTTACAGTTCAGTGTGCTGGGCGTTGGGGTCGGGGGGGGGGGGGGGTATGGTTGGTCAAGTAGACTCCAATAATTGTATTTGAAAATAAGGGAGATTTGTTGTGGACACATATTATCATTGCTTTTCACATCCACTTTTTGTTTTCAGATTTTGGTGCAAAACCTTCTGCATGTTTTGATGAATGTCAGTTGTAAATAGACGGCTTATGCAACCACATGTTCTGTTGAAGATTGCGAAGTTTTCTCTGTTGTGTAGAAGAAGATCTGTACACAAAGACTCTCTTTTCAAACCCTGAATACTATTTCCAATAACTATTATGTTTACAATTACCGTACCGACTGTTTGTACATTCGTGTATATGAACAAGTTTATTGGCAATTAGGTTAATTTAATATCTGCTGTGATACAAAATTATTTTAAATTTGACTAGCTTTGACATTTATCGTGATGTTAAATGTGAAATCAGTCCAGTATGTTGTGAGAAGATAAGCCCTTCAAAAGTTCTTTGTCGTCCACGTTGATGATGTGACAATATGTGATTCCGGCCGATAGATTTGTTCATTTGCTTATTTAAATAAGAGTAATAATAAAAAGGTTAACTTTTGCTGTGTTATTAAATTGTTAGAAAAGTGAATAGTGAAGGAAATCTCCAAAATACTTATGTCTTGACTTTCTAAGCCAAACCATTGTAATGGGGACACGTTTTATCCTCTAGATACAATTTTACCTGTAACTGGATTCAATGGTGGAAAAACCAAGATAAGGGCAATGGCGAAATGATGTTATTTATTTCGTATGGCATAAAAACCTAGAACATTGTGCCATATTGCCAAGTAACGAGATGACTAACCACACAAGATAATTTAGATCTTCCAAAGACATCTTTAGTTGCTGGAATAGTCTCCAAGTATATAATGAGAAGTATTTGTTATCATTATTACTGTATTTCAGACTTTCAATCCACATCTATAGATTTGATAACAGCACACTGAATACACGGCCGCAGCTTCTTCCAGCTTTAAAACCACGTAGTTGTGGCTGTTGCTCATGAGATGCTGCTAAAAAACCGTTGTGCATTTGTACTCCAGGGGGAGCAAGGTGGCTCAATGGTTACAGCATTGGACTTCAAACCGAAAGATTCAGACTTCCATCCCCGCCAGAGGTAACTTCGTTGTGTCTTTGGGGAAGGCACTTAACCCCAGTTGCCCCTGTGAATGCACGCACTGTGGCGATGTGCACTAAGGCGTACTGCACGACGACGTTGCGCGAGTCTTCATGCTATGCTAACACAACTTGTGCGGGGTTTATATATTAGGGAGGCTGGCAGTTTCTAGCCGCGGCTCGGTGGTTTTATCCGGTTTCCGCGGCTTCCTTTATCCTTAAAAGTCCTGCATCGGGTGATCTTGATTGCCGAAGGTGTCGTTAAACCTCAATAAATGTATATTTTTTCTTTCTATATTATTTGTTGTTTTCTTAACAAAATTTATATTCCTAAATTGACTTTATAATTGAAAACAAACATGCAGCCCTTTCTGTCAAGTTGAAATAAAATAATTATGTTTACAGTTCAGTGACCTGGGCGTTGGGGTGGGGGGGGGGTGGTTGGTCATGTAGACACCAATAATTGTATTTGATATTTTGGGAGATTTGTTGCGGACACATATTATCATTGCTTCACACATCCACTTTCTCTTTTCAGATTTTGGAGCAACACCTTCTGCAAGTTTTAATGAATGCCAGTTGTAAATAGACTACTTATGCAACCACATGTTCTGTTGAAGATTGCGATATTTTCCTCTGTTGTGTAGAAGATCTGGGCACAAAGACTCTATTGCCAAACCCTGAATAGTATTTCCAATAACTATTTTGTTTACAAATACCATACCGACTGTTTGTACATTCGTGTATATGAACAAGTTTATCGGTAAATAGGTTAATTTAATTTTTGCTGTGATACAAAATTGTTTTAAAATTGACTAGCTTTGACATTTAACTTGATGTTAAATGTGAAATGAGTCCAGAATGAGGAGAGAAGATTAGCCCTTCAAAAGTTCTATGTCGTCCATGTTGATGATGTGACAATCTTTGAATCCGGCCGATAGATTTGTGCATTTGCTTATTTCAATAAGTGTAATAATAAAAAAGTTAACTTTTGCTGTGTTATGAAATTGTTAGAAAAGTGAATCGTGGAGGAAATTTCCAAAACACTTATGTCTTGACTTTCTAAGCCAAACCATTGTAATAGGGACACGTTTTGTCCTCTAGATACAATTTTACCTGCAACTGGATTCAAGGGTGGAAAATCCAAGATAAGGGCGATGGGGAAATGATGTTATTTATTTCGTATGACATAGAAACCTAGAATATTGTGCCACATTGCCAAGAAACGAGATGACTAACCATACAATATAATTTAGATCTTCCAAAGATATCCTTAGTTCCTGGAGTAGGCTCCAAGTATATAATCAAAGAATTTGTTATCATTTTTACTGTATTTTATTCTTTCAATCCAAATCTATAGATTTGATAGCAGCAGACAGAATACACGGCCGCAGCTGTTTTCAGCTTTAAAACCACGTAACTTTGGCTGTTGCTCATGGTATGATATTAAATAACCGTTGTGCATTTGTACTTCTGTGGGAGCAAGGTGGCTCAATGGTTAGAGCATTGGACTTCGAACCGAAAGATTCAGTGCTCCATCCCCGCCAGAGGTAACTGCGTTGGGTATTTGGGAAAGGCACTTAACCCCAGTTGCCCATGTGAATGAACGCACTGTGGCGATATGCGCTAATGCGTACTGCACGTCGATGGTGCACGACGCTTCATGCATTGCTAACACTGCTTGTGTCGGGTTTATATGTTAGGGAGTCTGGCAGTTACTAGCCGCTGCTCGGTGGTTCTATCCGGGTCTTCGGCTTCCTTTATCCTTAAAAGTCCTGCACGAGGTGATCCTGATTGCCAATGGTGTCGTTAGACCTCATTAAATGTATAATTTGTACTTCTGTATTATTTGTGGTTTTCTTAACATAATTTATATTCCAAAATTGACTTTATAATTCCAAAAAAAAATTCAACCCTTTCTGTCAAGTTGAAATAAAATAATTATTTTTACAGTTCAGTGAGCAGGTGTTGGGGGATATGCTTTGTCAAGTAGAGCCCTATAATTGTATTTGAAAATAAGTGAGATTTCTTGTGGACACATATCATTGCTTTACACATCCAATTTCTGTTTTCAGATTTTGGTGCAACACCTTCTGCATGTTTTGATGAATGCCAGTTGTAAATAAACTACTTATGCAACCACATGTTCTGTTGACGATTGCGAAGTTTACCACTGTTGTGTAGAAGAAGATCTAGAAACAAAGATTATATTGCCAACCATGAATAGTATTTCCAATAACTATTATGTTTACAAATACCATACCGACTGTTTGTACACTCGTGTATATGAACATGTTAATCGGTAAATAGGTTAATTTAATTTTTGCTGAGATACAAAATTGTCTTAAAATTGACTAGCTTTGACATTTATCTTGATGTTAAATGTGAAATGAGTCCAGTATGAGGAGAGAAGATTACCCCTCAAAAGTTCTATGTCGTCTATGTTGATGATGTGACAGTCTGTCATTCCGGCCGATAGATTTGTTCATTTGCTTATCTAAATAAGTGTAATAATAAAAAGGTTAACTTTTGCTGTATATTAAAATTGTTAGAAAAGTGAATCGTGGAGGAAATCTCCAAAATACTTATGTCATGACATTCTAAGCCAAACCATTGTAATAGGGACACGTTTTGTCCTCTAGATGCAATTTTACCAGCAACTGGATTCAATGGTGGAAAAACCCGGATAAGATCAATGGGGAAATGATGTTATTTATTTCGTATGACATGAAAACCTTGAACATTGTGCCATGTTGCCAAAAAACGAGATGACTAACCACACAAGATAATTTCGAACTTCCGAAGATATCCTTAGTTGCTGGAATAGGCTCCATGTATAAAATGTAAATATTTGTTATCATTTTTACTGTATTTCAGACTTTAAATCCAAATCTATAGATTTGATAACAGCAGACTGAATACCCGGCCGCAGCTGCTTCCAGCTTCAAAACCACGCAGCTATGGCTGTTGCTCATGAGATGATATTAAATAACCATTGTGCATTAGTACTTCAGTGGGAGCAAGGTAGCTCAATGGTTACAGCATTGGACTTCAAACCGAAAGGTCAACTCTTCCATCCCCGCCCGAGGTAACTGCGTTATGTCTTTGGAAAAGGCACTTTACTCCAGTTGCCCATGTGAATGCACGCACGGTGGCGATATGCATTAAGGCGTACTGCACGTCGATGGTGCAGGAGTCTTCATACATTTCTAACACTGCTTGTGTGGGGTTTGGGGGCGCGGTGGCTCAGTAGGTAGAGGTGCAGGCTGCAAGCCGAGAGGTCCTCGGTTCGAATCCCACCGGCGGCCACCGCGTTGTGTCCTTGGGCAAGACACTTCACCCCCATTGCCCATGTGGGGGCACGATGACGCCGTGTACTAAGGCGTTCTGCACGTCGATGGTACGCATGTCTTCAACCAATCTAACCCTGCCTGTGCTACAGTGCGGAGTTACGATGTTGGGGAGCTGGCAGCTGCTCGTCGTTGCTCGGTGGTTCTCTCCGGGTACTCCGGCTTCCTCCACCCGTAAAACTGTCACGGTCATGATTAGCCATTGTGCATAAATATGTGACCTTAAACACCAATAAATAATAATAATAAATAAATATTGTGTGGGGTTTATGTGATAGAGAGTCTGACAGTTACCAGCGTTTGGCCGTTGGTTGTATCCGGCTTCTCCGGCTTCCTTTATCCTTAAAAGACCTGTACAATGTGATCCTGATTGCCAAAAGTGTCGTTAAACATCATTATATGTATATATTGTTCTTCTATAT
Source organism: Pictodentalium vernedei (assembly GCA_031216915.1). Lineage (NCBI taxonomy): Eukaryota > Metazoa > Mollusca > Scaphopoda > Dentaliida > Dentaliidae > Pictodentalium > Pictodentalium vernedei. Next base: position 506,317,537 of record CM062297.1, on the reverse strand, counting down.
TATTTGTTGTTTTCTTAACATAATTTATATTCCAAAATTGACTTTATAATGGAAAAAAAACATCCAGCCCTTTCTGTCAAATTGAAATAAAATAATTATTTTCACATATCAGTGAGCTGGGCGTTGGGTGGGAGGGGGAGGGTATGGTTGGTAAAGTAGACTCCAATAATTGTATTCGAAAATAAGGGAGATTTGTTGTGGACACATATTATCATTGCTTTACACATCCACTTTTTGTTTTCAGATTTTGGTGCAAAATCTTCTGCATGTTTTGATGAATGTCAGTTGCAAATAGACGACTTATGCAACCACATGTTCCGTTGAAGATTGCGAAGTTTTCTCTGTTGTGTAGAAGAAGATCTGTTCACAAAGACTCTATTGTCAATCCCTGAATAGTATTTCCAATAACTATTATGTTTACAAATACCATACCGACTGTTTGTACATAAGTGTATATGAACAAGTTTATCGGTAAATAGGTTAATTTAATTTTTGCTGTGATACAAAATTATTTTAAATTTGACTAGCTTTGACATTTATCTTGATGTTAAATGTGAAATGAGTCCAGTATGTTGTGAGAAGATAAGCCCTTCAAAAGTTCTTTGTCGTCCACGTTGAAGATGTGACAATCTTTGATTCTGGCCGATAGATTTGTTCATTTGCCTATTTAAATAAGAGTAATAATAAAAAGGTTAACTTTTGATGTGTTATAAAATTGTTAGAAAAGTGAATAGTGGAGGAAATCTCCAAAACACTTATGTCTTGACTTTCTAAGCCAAACCATTGTAATAGGGACACGTTTTGTCCTCTCGATACAATTTTACCTGCAACTGGATTCAATGGTGGAAAAACCAAGATAACGGCAATGGCGAAATGATGTTATTTATTTCGTATGACATAAAAACCTAGAACATTGTGCCATATTGCCAAGAAACGAGATGACTAACCACACAAGATAAATTAGATCTTCCAAAGATATCCTTAGTTGCTGGAATAGGCTCTAAGTCTATAATGTAAGTATTTGTTATCATTATTACTGTATTTCAGACTTTCAATCCACATCTATAGATGTGATAACAGCAGACTGAATACACGGTCGCAGCTTATTCCAGCTTTAAAACCACGTAGCTCAGGCTGTTGCTCATGAGATGATGTTAAATAACCGTAGTGCATTTGTACTTCAGTGGGAGCAAGGTGGCTCAATGGTTACAGCATTGGACTCTAAACCGAAAGATCCAGAGTTCCATCCCCGCCAGAGGTAACTGCCTTGTGTCTTTGGGGAAGGCACTTAACCCCAGTTGCCCCTGTGAATGCACGCACTGTGGCGATGTGCACTAAGGCGTACTGCACGTCGATGGTGCGCGAGTCTTCATGCTATACTAACACAACTTGTGTGTGGTTTACATATTAGGGAGGCTGGCAGTTACTAGCCGCGGCTCGGTGGTTCTATCCGGTTTCTCCGGCTTCTTTTATCCTTAAAAGTCCTGCACCGGGTGATCTTCATTGCCAAAGGTGTCGATAAACCTCAATAAATGTATATTTTGTATATTTTTATACTGTACCAATGACCCAGACTTAGCTGGTGCTAACTCCACAAAAACCAGGGCCAAACACAAATTTTGCCCCCCAATCCCCAAAATTTGCATCCAAAACAAAAAGAAATCATGTCCTAAAGGACCTCCATAGTACGACTCTACTGCGCATGCGCAGTGACGCAGTCGTCCCGAAATTGGCGCCAAATATCATTCTCTGTTTGGCCCTTCATCAGTCAACATCTCACTGATCTTTGTGCTTGTAAATCTCAGTTTAAAGGATGCCAGACACGTAATTCTTGGAGAAAATGTGATTCTAAGGAGGATAGAAGGAGGAGAGGAAAAAAGAAGTGGCAAAAAATAATCAGGGCTGTACTTAAAATTTTCTGTTGAAATTATGTTAAGTTGCCTATTTTCGAGGCAAACGCCTCTTGTTGTCATTCTTGCTAATTGTTGCACTGCTTATTCAGTGTTTCCTCTCCCCTAACCTTCTAAAGTCCCCCCTTGCAATTCTCCCATGCTTTTGGCATATTTTTGAGAAGTTTCATTTCTAAAAATTCCCTGGGAGAGTTGCTTGGTTACAGAATGTTTTCTGTTATTTTCCCCATAGTTACGTTTTCACCCATGGGTGTATAACGTTTGTGTTTTGCATCTTCCATCTGATGTTCTGCAGATTCTCCCCTGGGAGTCTCTGTTTTGCATCAGATAGAGTGTAATTGATGACTGATTCCGGGCCAGTTTTTTCAGTGCCTGGAGTCATGTTTTCTTCTGTGTTTACACTGTTTGTTTTCATTGGCAACAGCCTTTTTTGAGGGGGGCTGTTTGCCTTTGAGGTAGTTTATCTCATTATAAGATACATTTATATTATCCGAAAGTGTCTCATTAATTATTTTATATAATTTTAAAATTTTTGACCACACTTTGCCATCGGATCCATCGGGGCTCAACGTTACTTTTCAGCAACTTGGGCTTCTCTGAAAAAATATTTTTTCAAAATTATTTTGTTTTGCAATTGTTTTTTCATTTATTAATGGATCATGTTATTATGTATCTTTGTGTCAGGGGTTTTTGCGAGTAACTAGGACTTATTGTTGTTCTTTCACAATGAAGGGAACTTGTTCAAATTGTAATAGGAAGAAATCTTCCTCTGACTTTCATGATTATTGCATTAATTGTAGTCAGTGTTCTCGCATTAATCCCTGTCCTGTATGTGAACATTGGGATGAGAAACATTGGAAACGTGTGTCACGATATGTTGTTTCTGGAGAAAGAGCGATACCGGCTCTTTCTCCACAAGGTCACTCTACTCTCTCAGTTTCTATTTCAGAGGAACCAGAACAGGGTGATGTTTCCATGTTATCTTCTTCAAGTGTGCGTCCGTCGTCACAATTAAATACAGAGCTAGCGGCAAAAGTGCTCATGGAGATTAGACAGATGTCGTCCGCTAGCTCGCCCGGTGTAGCGTCCATTCACCGAATGGTTCGGCAGCCGGGTTCGTCCGATGCGGTCCAAGAGGAAATTTTGGGTGATGCGAGCACTATAAAATAATAGATGCACACCCAGTGACGGCGGATAGTGAACGAGAACGGAGGAAGCCTTTTAGTCCGGTTCCTAGCTCGTCCAGGTCCAGCCGGGCCGCGAGCGAGAGAGGCCCCTCTCTCGTACAACAACATCTGGGACCAGATGTTGTGGTACAAAATGTGTCTTTAGCGGAGCATACGTCCGTCGCTCGGGACGCTCCGTTGTATAAGCAGTCCGCAGAGACTGTTAAGGCTTCCTCTTCTCGTCGGCGCACACGACCGCACCTTGGCTGCGTGACCTCCGATATTTTGCCAGCTTCGCCGATGAAGGATTCTTCGGCGACCAGGTCACACCATCCGGCAGCCAGGGATTCGAGACCGATGGACTCCGGACGTTCGCATAGGAAAAGTATGCGGGAGCCATCTGATGCGGAGCTGCCCTCGGCGAAGCAGCGAAAGACCGCTCCTCCGCAGGTCTCGACGTCGGACATTCTAGTGCAGATAGCACAGCTTATCGCAGCATCCCAGCAGCCGACAGAAACGGTGTCGGATCGAGAATTATCCGACGGCGCTGGGTCGGTACGCTCCGCCGAAGCATCGGGGGCGGACGACCGGGAACATCGGGAGGTCCGACCGGATGGTGAAAGGGATACGGATGAATTGGAGCTATCCCTTTCGGAAGAACACAAAGCTGCCATGGACTTCATCCGGCACTTTCTTCCTCAAGTTGTTCCGTCGGGCCAGACTGCTGCGCTTCCGGACAGGAGAATTATAGCGTCATTGGACTCTGATTTTTTCGAGCGGTTCAGGGACATCGCTCCCGAGTTTCCGTCGCAGTCCAATAATGTTGCAAGAACATTTGAATTATTGAACGACGCTATTTTTAAACTTGCTTCCAGGACGGGGAAAGCAGGCTTCTTGTCCGCAAATACTCTCAACCTGCCTTTCATTAATGCAAGGAATAAATTCGACACGGCAGGTCAGGGTATACCGAGAATTCCTCTGCGTATGGACGACGAGGCGGAAGACTTAGAGCTATCATTACCGTCGTCAGCTTCTATTCCAACCGCAGTGTTGGAAACAGCTATTGCGTCTAACAGAGCCAATTTAGATGCCTTATCTTACGCAGATCACCTTACTAAGGCGTTATCACTGCGTCTTCAAGGGGAAGAGTTTCAGGATATACAATCCTCCTTAAGACTTCTTTCAAGGGCAGTAGCTTATTCCACGTGTAACTCCGCCCTTTCAGTGGCAAATCTGGAGTTGGTTAGACGTGACGCAGCCCTAGCTACATCCACACTAGTGGATTCTAAGGTGAAGAACTCTCTTAGAGTCGCTTCGGTCTCAGGAGATCTTCTCTTTGACGGCAAGCTTTCCGCTATTTATGATAATATTAAAAAGAAAGCTAGTGATTCTCTGTTGTTTAGATCCGCTCCTAAAAGGTCGGATACAGCAGACACGAATAAGGCGGGCACTTCTGGGTCTTATCCGCCCAAGAGAGGTTCCTATAGAGGTTCCGGTGCGTCCTCTAGCTCTTATTCGAGAGACCGTCAGGATAGTGACTCTCGTTCGGGACGTCCTTCAGGCCGGGACAATCGGTCGGACGCCCCGAGGTCGACGAGGCGAGGTGCGGGTCGTGGAAGGCGTGGTTTCTCCTACCGCAGGCCTCGCAGATCCAGGAGGTGATGGCTCAAACCTCTATCGCGTTCCGGTTGGCGGAAGGTTGTCGAGTTTTTCTCAAGAGTGGGCGTCGATTACGGACGACCCGTGGGTGAGAGGAGTGACTTCGGAAGGTCTAAAGATATCCTTCAAACGAAAGCCTCCATTAACTCGAAGTCCAAAGTGGACTCATCTTCCGTCAAACCCTCAGAAAAGAGACGCTCTGCTATCAGAGGTGCAGTCTCTTTTAATGAAGAACGCGGTAGAGGTCGTAGAAAACCAGGAATCGCTGGGATTCTACAGCCATCTGTTTCTGGTTCCGAAACCAGACGGCTCGTTCCGTCCAGTCATAGATTTGAGCTGGATAAACAAGCTGATCGTCGCTCCGAAGTTTTATATGGAGACGATTCGATCGGTCAGAGCGAGTATTCGGGTGAACGATTATGCAACGAGCATAGATCTCAAAGATGCGTACTTTCACGTCATGGTACATCCGACATTCCGAAAGTATCTACGCTTCGCAGTCCTAGGAGTGGTGTATCAGTTCCGGGCCATGTGCTTCGGATTGAATCTAGCACCCTGGGCTTTCACTCGGGTAATGAACTCGGTAATGATCTACTTCCGAGCTCATTCGTCTGCGGTAACGTCGGCCTACCTGGACGACATTCTTCAGAGGTACGGCAACGAGTTAACGCTTCAGAACGATGTTCAGAATCTTCTTCTATTGCTCCGACGTCTCGGTTTCATAGTAAACGAGGAGAAGTCGGATCTGGTGTCGTCCAAGTCATTCACTCATCTGGGAATGAGCTTCGAGACGCACAACAATCTCGTTCGTCTGCCGTTAACCAGAGCGAAATTACTCAGTTGTTACGCTCGCTATTGTCTGAATACAGACAAAGTCACGGCGAGAAAATTTATGAGATTGATAGGTCTGTGCGGAGCCGCCGCGGATCTCATTCCGATGGGACGGCTACGCACACGGCCTCTTCAAATTTTCCTGACTCAGAATTGGAGTGTGAAAATTCATTCGCTCGATGTAGACGTTCTCTTGTCAGATCAAGTGAAACAAGAGATTCAGACTTGGGCAAACATTCAGTGGTTAACTCAAGGAGTTCCGCTGCAGTTGCCGGATCCGAGTTTTACCATTATGACGGATGCCAGTCAAACAGGTTGGGGTGCATCGTTAATCCCAACGGATTCGAGATGCCAGGGTCTTTGGGATCCGCAATTCCTGTGCAAGCACATAAACATCAAGGAAATGATGTCAATCTGGCTTGCGTTACGTCACTGGATGGACATTATTCACGATGCTCATGTCCAAATCCTATCCGACAATACGACAGTAGTGGCGTATATACGGAATCAGGGAGGCACTCATTCAGTTCCGTTGTTCAATCTAACGGAAAGAATCCTTCTGTTTGCGTTGGAACATCACGTTCTTCTTTCGGTCCGTCACATACCGGGTCGTCTGAATGTGCTAGCAGACTCCCTTTCACGAAAGGGTCGCTTGTTGCCGTCGGAGTGGACTCTCAACAAACAAGTATTCAATCAGATTTGCTACCAATGGGAACGGCCAATGATAGACTTATTTGCGACACATCTCAACAATCAGTTGCAGACGTATGTGTCCCCGTGTCCGGATCCAAGAGCATTTGCAGTAGACGCTCTATCGATCCCTTGGGACGGAATGATAGGATATGCGTATCCTCCAGCGCCGTTAATTCAACAAGTATTGCTAAAGATAAAACAATCTCAATGCAAGATTCTGTTGGTAGCATCTCTGTCGCCACAGAGACCGTGGATAAATCTACTCGGGTGTCTGTTGTGGGACCTACCGCGGAAGCTCCCTCCACGAGAGGATCTTCTTTGGCAGGGGAAATCGCGCCAACTACATCACAACCCGCAAGGTCTCAACCTTCACGTTTTTCCGTTGTGCGGTCCTTCTTGCATGGCAAGCACTTTACAGGACGAGCAGTGGACGCGATTTCTAACTGTAGGAGGACCTCCTCTTCGCTAAACTATGCGGCTAAGTGGAAGGTTTTCCGTCGTTGGTGTAGGGATCATTCTGTTGATATATTTGATCCCTCTATACCAGACATTGCTAACTTTCTAGTATACTTGTTTGACGAAATCAAACTGCAACCTGTTACTATAAAGGGTTATAGATCTATGTTATCTGATACCTATGCACATCATGATAGTTTACAAATTGGATCTAATGTCTCTTTATCGAAATTGGTTAGAAACTTTTCGATAAATAGACCCAGAACTCTTAGATTAATTCCTAAGTGGAATTTTGCTTGGGTTCTCCTTAAATTGAAGGAAAAGCCATTTGAACCTCTTGGGACAGTAGATTTCAAATTCTTATCTTATAAGACAGCTTTTCTCTTAGCTTTCTCTTCTGCCAGAAGAGTCAGTGAGCTTCATGCACTATCGGTGGATGATTCTCATTATCGTAGTGTTGGGAACACTATCACCTTCACTACTAATGTCGGTTTTTTAGCTAAGAATCAGGCTCCTAATAAATATCCGGAACCTATTGTTATTAAGGCTCTTCCGTCTTCAGACGGGCGTAGGCCTTTACTCTGTCCTGTTAGAGCACTACGTATCTATAAACAGAGATCTCAGTTCATCAGAAAGGGACGGAAACGTTTCTTTCTGTCTTTGATGCCTAATAGAAAGGACATTTCAGTCCATTCTATTGCTAGATGGATTCAGTTAACTATCCGTACTGCGTATGAAGATTTATCTTCTTCTCAGCAGTCTGTGCTTAAGATTTCTGCTCATGAAGTAAGAGCTCTTTCTACTTCCTGGGCTTATGCTAATAGTGTTGCTATTACAGATTTAATGAAGGCTGCTTATTGGTCTCAGCCATCCACATTTACTAATTTTTATCTCAGAAATATTGAGTCCATTTCTGGAGACCTGCATTGTTTAGGTCCGTTATCTGTTGCTCAGAATGTCGTCCACTAAACAGTTGCAACTATAGTTATGCAGGCTTTCTGTTCCGGCAGTGACTCCGTCCGGCTGCCCTCTTCGCTCTGGGCTATTTGACCCAGGGCAAGGGGAAGGGGGGGGGGGGGGGCGGGTGTTCCCTTAGGTCACCTGCTTTATAGTGAAAAGCAAGGGAATGCCTCCTCCAAGACAGTATTTCTGAGTCGCTTCCGGGATGGTTTTAAAGTGTAATATTAATGTTTAATTTCATTCATGTCTTATTTTTAAAGTGTAGCTCGGTGTGAAGCATTTGTATATGTCAAGTGTCAAACGGGCTTTAATATACAATACTCGGACACTTTTAAATGATTATAAAGAGTCTCAATTCTCTGGACTACTTTATTTATTGGCTTGCTTTAAAAATAATTAGTATAAGGGTTATACTGGATGTTAATAGAGAACATGAATGTTATTGTGCTCAATTATTAAGGGTAGTGTATCTTTCTAATTTAAATATTAAATAAGAAAGATACATGTAAAGCCTAATACTCCTTTTCTCCTTAAGGGGTTACCTCTTTATTTTATAATTGAGCTTATTGGACTTTCCTCTATGTCCTAGGCCCTCCAGCCTGTTTACTATTCAGCTAAGTCTGGGTCATTGGTACAGTATAAAAATGTTAAAAAATTTATAGTAATTTATATATTTTTTATACTTACCAATGACCCAGACGGGGATGGCCCTCCCTGAGTTGGGAACTCTTGCCTCCCCGCTGAGTACATAGCGCTGACCAGGCACTGCCAGTAAGAATGATATTTGGCGCCAATTTCGGGACGACTGCGTCACTGCGCATGCGCAGTAGAGTCGTACTATGGAGGTCCTTTAGGACATGATTTCTTTTTGTTTTGGATGCAAATTTTGGGGATTGGGGGGCAAAATTTGTGTTTGGCCCTGGTTTTTGTGGAGTTAGCACCAGCTAAGTCTGGGTCATTGGTAAGTATAAAAAATATATAAATTACTATATATTTTTTAACTTCTATATCATTTGTTGGTTTCTTAACAAAATTTATATTCCTAAATTGACTTTATAATTGAAAAAAAACATTCAGCCCTTTCTGTCAAGTTCAAATAAAATAATTATTTTTACAGTTCAGTGACCTGGGCGTTGGGGTGGGGGGTATGGTTGGTCAATTAGACACCAATAATTGTATTTGAAAATAAGGGAGATTATTTGTGGACACATATTATCATTGCTTTACACATCCACTTTCTGTTTTCAGATTTTGGAGCAACACCTTCTGCATGTTTTAATGAATGCCAGCTGTAAATAGACTACTTATGCAACCACATGTTCTGTTGAAGATTGCGATGTTTTCCTCTGTTGTGTAGAAGAAGATCTAGAAACAAAGATTATATTGCCAACCATGAATAGTATTTCCAATAACTATTATGTTTACAAATACCATACCGACTGTTTGTACATTCGAGTATATGAACAAGTTTATCGGTAAATAGGTTAATTTAATTTTTGCTGTGATAGAAAATTGTTTTAAAATTGACTAGCTTTGACATTTATCTTGATGTTAAATGTGAAATGAGTCCAGAATGAGGAGCGAAGATTAGCCATTCAAAAGTTCTTTGTCGTCCATGTTGATGATGTGACAATATGTATTTCCGGCCGATAGATTTGTTCATTTGCTTATTTAAATAAGTGTAATAATAAAATGTTAACTTTTGCTGTGTTATAAAATTGTTAGAAAAGTGAACCGTGGAGGAAATATCCAAAACACTTATATTTTGACATTCTAAGCCACACCATTGTAATAGGGACACGTTGTCCTCTAGATGCAATTTTACCAGCAACTGGATTCAGTGGTGGGAAAACCAGGATAAGAGCAATGGGGAAATGATGTTATTTATTTCGTATGACATGAAAACCTAGAACATTGTGCCATTTTCGGGATGACTAACCACACAAGATAATTTAGAACTTCCAAAGATATCCTTAGTTGCTGGAATAGGCTCCATGTATAAAATGTAAGTATTTGTTATCATTTTTACTGTATTTCAGACTTTCAATCCAAACCTATAGATTTGATAACAGCAGACTGAACACCCGGCCGCAGCTGTTTCCAGCTGTAAAACCACGTAGCTGTGGCTCTTGCTCATGAGATGATATTAAATAACCATTGTGCATTTGTACTTCAGTGGGAGCAATGTAGCTCAGTGGTAACGTCATTGGACTTCAAACCGAAAGGTCAACTCTTCCATCCCCTACCGAGGTTACTGCGTTGTGTCTTTGGGAAAGGCACTTAACCCTAGTGCCCCATGTGAATGCACGCACTGTGGCGATATGCATTAAGGCGTACTGCACGTCGATGGCGCAGGAGTCTTCATACAATGCTAACACTGCTTGTGTGGAGTTTATAAGTTAGAGAGTATGGCAGTTACTAGCCGCTGCTCGGTGGTTCTATCCGTGCTACCCGGCTTCCTTCACCCTTAAAAGACCTGCACGATGTGATCCTCATTGCCAAAAGTGTCGTTAAACATCATTAAATGTACAAATTGTACTTCTATATTATTTGTTGTTTTCTTAACATAATTTAAATTCGAAAATTTACTTTATAATTGATAGAAAACAGTCAGCTCTTTCTGTCAAGTTGAAATTAAATAATTATTTTTGCATATCAGTGAGCTGGGCGTTGGGGTGGGGGAGGGGGGGTATGGATGGTAAAGTAGACTCCAATAATTGTATTTGAAAATAAGGGAGATTTGTTATGGACACATATTATGATTGCTTTTCACATCCACTTTCTGTTTTCAGATTTTGGTGCAAAACCTTCTGCATGTTTTGATGAATGTCAGTTGTAAATAGACGGCTTATGCAACCGCATGTTCTGTTGAAAATTCCGAAATTTTCTCTGTTGTGTAGAAGAAGATCTGTACACAAAGACTCTTTTGTCAAACCCTGAATATTATTTCCAATAACTATTATGTTTACAAATACCATACCGACTGTTTGTACATTCGTGTATATGAACAAGTTTATCGGTAAATAGATTAATTTAATTTTTGCTGTGATACAAAATTATTTTAAATTTAACTAGCTTTGACATTTATCTTGATGTTAAATGTGAAATGAGTCCAGAATGAGGAGAGAAGATTAGCCCTTCAAAAGTTCTATGTCGTCCATGTTGATGATGTGACAATCTGTGATTCCGGCCGATAGATTTGTTCATTTGCTTATTTAAATAAGTGTAATAATAAAAAAGTTAACTTTTGCTGTGTTATAAAATAGTTAAAAAAGTGAATCGTGGAGGAAATCTCCAAAACACTTAAGTCATGACATTCTAAGCCAAACCATTGTAATAGGGACACGTTTTGTCCTCTAGATGCAATTTTACCTGCAACTGGATTCAATGGTGGAAAAACCAAGAAAAGGGCAATGGGGAAATGATGATATTTATTTCGAATGACATGAAAACCTAGAAAATTGTGCCATGTTGCCAAGAAACGAGATGACTAACCATACAAGATACGAGATGACTAACCATACAAGATAATTTTGAACTTCAAAAGATATCCTTAGTTGCTGGAATAGGCTCCATGTATATAATGTAAGTATATGTTATCATTTGTACTGTATTTCAGACTTTCAATCCAAATCTGTAGATTTCATAACAGCAGACTGAATACACGGTCGCAGCTGTTTCCAGCTTTAAAACCGCGTAGCTGTGGCTGTTGCTCATGAGATGATACTAAATAACCGTTGTGCATTTGTACTTCAGTGGGAGAAGGGTGGCTTAATGGTTACAGCATTGGACCTCAAACCGGAAGGTCCACTTTTCATTCCCGCCTGAGGTAACTGCGTTTTGTCTTTGCGAAAGGCACTTAACCCCAGTGGCCCATGTGAATGCACGCACTGTGTCGATATGCACTAAGGCGTACTGCACGACGATGGTGCGCGAGTGTTCATACAGTGCTAACACTGCTCGTGTGGGGTTTATAAGTTAGGGAGTCTGCCAGTTACTAGCAGCTCCTCGGTGGTTCTATCGGGTTTTCCGGCTTCCTTTATCCTTAAATTTCCAGCACGATGTGAGTCTGATTGCCAAAAGTGTCGTTGAACCTCATTGAATGTATAAATTGTACTTCAATATTATTTGTTGTTTTCTTAACATGATTTATATTCCAAAATTGACTTTATAATTGAAAGAAAACATTCAGCCCTTTCTGTCAAGTTGAAATAAAATAATTATTTTTGCATATCAGTGAGCTGGGGGTTGGGGTGGGATGTGGGGGGGGGGGGGTATGGTTAGTAAAGATGACTCCAATAATTGTATTTGAAAATAAGGGAGATTTGTTGTGGACACATATTATCATTGTTTTTCACATTCCCTTTTTGTTTTCAGATTTTGGTGCAAAACCTTCTGCATGTATTAATGAATGTCAGGTTGTAAATAGACGACTTATGCAACCACATGTTCTGTTGAAGATTGCGATGTTTTCCTCTGTTGTGTAGAAGATCTGTACACAAGGACTCTATTGTCAAACCCTGAATAGTATTTCCAATAACTATTATGTTTACAAATACCATACCGACTGTTTGTACATTCATGTATATGAACACGTTTATCGGTAAATAGGTTAATTTAATTTTTGCTGTGATACAAAGTTATTTTAAATTTGACTAGCTTTGACATTTATCTTGATGTTAAATGCGAAATGAGACCAGTATGCTGTGAGACGATAAGCCCTTCAAAAGTTGTTTGTCGTCCACGTTGAAGATGTGACAATCTGTGATTCCGGCCGTTAGATTTGTTCATTTGCTTATTTCAATAAGAGTAATAATAAAAAGGTTAACTTTTGCTGTGTTATAAAATTGTTAGAAAAGTAAATAGTGGAGAAAATATCCAAAACACTTATGTCTTGACTTTCTAAGCCAAACCATTGTAATAGGGACGCGTTTTGTCCTCTAGATACAATTTTAACTGCAACTGGATTCAATGGTGGAAAAACCAAGATAAGGACAATGGCGAAATGATGTTATTTATTTCGTTTGACATAAAAACCTAGAGCATTGTGCCATATTGCCAAGTAACGAGATGACTAACCACACAAGATAATTTAGATCTTCCAAAGATATCCTTAGTTGCTGGAATAGGCTCCAAGTATATAATGTAAGTATTTGTTATCATTATTACTGTATTTCAGAGTTTCAATCCACATCTATATATTTGATAACAGCAGACTGAATACACGGCCGCAGCTTCTTCCAGCTTTAAAACCACGTAGCTGTGGCTGCTGCTCATGAGATGATGTTACGTAACCGTTGTGCATTTGTTCTCCAGTGGGAGCAATGTGGCTCAATGGTTACAGCATTGGGCTTCAAACCGAAAGATCCAGAGTTCCATCCCCGCCAGAGGTAACTGCGTTGTGTCTTTGGGGAAGGCACTTAACCCCAGTTGCCCCTGTGAATGCACGCACTGTGGCGATGTGCACTGGGGCGTACTGCACGTCGATGGTGCGCGAGTCTTCATGCTATGCTACCACAACTTGTGTGGGGTTTATATATTAGGGAGGCCAGCAGTTACTGGCCGCGGCTCGGTAGCGCTATCCTGTTTCTCCGGCTTCCTTTGCCCTTAAAAGTCCGGCCCCGGGTGATCTTGAGTACCAAAGGTGTCATTAAACCTCAATAAATGGATATTTTTTATTTCTATATTATTTGTTATTTTCTTAACAAAATTTATATTCCTAAATTGACTTTATAATTGAAAAAAAACATTCAGCCCTTTCTGTCAAGTTGAAATAAAATTATTATTTTTACAGTGCAGTGGCCTGGGCGTTGGGGGGGGGGGTATGGTTTGTCAAGTAGACACCAATAATTGTATTTGAAAATAAGGGAGATTTGTTGTGGACACATATTATCATTGCTTTACACATCCACTTTCTGTTTTCAGATTTTGGAGCAACACCTTCTGCATGTTTTAATGAATGCCAGTTGTAAATAGACTACTTATGCAACCACATGTTCTGTTGAAGATTGCGATGTTTTCCTCTGTTGTGTAGAAGATCTGGGCGCAAAGACATGAAAACCTAGAACATTGTTCCATGTTGCCAAGAAACGAGATGACTAACCATACAAGATACGAGATGACTAACCATACAAGATAATTTAGAACTTCCAAATATATCCTTAGTTGCTGGAATAGGCTCCATGTATATATATTGTATGTATTTGTTATCATTTTTACTGTATTTCAGACTTTCAATCCAAATCTTTAGATTTGATAACAGCAGACTGAATACACGGTCGCAGCTGTTTCCAGCTTTAAAACCGCGTAGCTGTGGCTGTTGCTCATGAGATGATACTAAATAACCGTTATGCATTTGTACTTCAGTGGGAGAATGGTGGCTTAATGGTCACAGCATTGAACCCCTAACCGAAAGGTCCACTTTTCCATCCCCGACTGAGGTAACTGCGTTGTGTCTTTGCGAAAGGCACTTACCCCCAGTGGCCCATGTGAATGCACGCACTGTGGCGATATGCACTAAGGCGTACTGTACGTCGATGGTGCGCGAGTGTTCATACAGTGCTAACACTGCTTGTGTGGGGTTTATATGTTAGGGAGTCTGACAGTTACTAGCAGCTACTCGGTGGTTCTATCCGGGTTCTCCGGCTTCCTTTATCCTTAAAATTTCTGCACGATGTGAGTCTCATTGCCAAAAGTGTCGTTAAACGTCATTGAATGTATAAATTGTACTTCTTTATTATTTGTTGTCTTCTTAACATAATTTATATTACAAAATTGATTTTTTAATCCAAAAAAACATTCAACCTTTTCTGTAAAGTTGAAATAAAATAATTATTTTTGCATTTCAGTGAGCTGGGCGTTGGGATGGTGGGTGGGTATGGTTGGTCAAGTAGACTCCAATAATACTATTTGAAAATAAGGGAGATTTGTTGTGGACACATATTATCATTCCTTTACACATCTACTTTCTGTTTACAGATTTTGGTGCAACACCTTCTGCATGTTTTGATGAATGCCAGTTGTAAATAGACTACTTATGCAACCACATGTTCTGTTGAAGATTGCGATGTTTTCCTCTGGTGTGTAGAAGATCTGGGCACAAAGACTCTATTGCAAAACCCTGAATAGTATTTCCAATAGCTATGATGTTTACAAATCCCATCCCGACTGTTTGTACATTCGTGTATATGAAAAAGTTTATCGGTAAATAGGTTAATTGAATTTCTGCTGTGATACAAAATTGTTTTAAAATTGACTAGCTTTGACATTTATGTTGATGTTAAATGTGAAATGAGTCCAGTATGAAGAGAGAAGATTAGCCCTTCAAAAGTTCTAATCCGTCCATGTTGATGATGTGACAATCTGTGATTCCGGTCGATAGATTTGTTCATTTACTTATTTAAATAAGAATAATGATAAAAAGGTTATCTTTTGCTGTGTTATAAAATTGTTAGAAAAGTGAATAGTGGAGAAAATTTCCAAAACACTTATGTCTTGACCCTCTAAGCCAAACCATTGTAATAGAGACAGGTTTTGTCCTCTAGATACAATTTTACCTGCAACTGGGTTCAATGGTGGAAAAACCAAGATAAGGGCAATGGGGAAATAATGTTATTTATTTCGTATGACATAAAAACCTTGAACATTGTGCCATATTGCCAAGTAACGAGATGACTAACCACACAAGATAATTTAGATCTTTCAAAGATATCCTTAGTTGCTGGAATAGGCTCCATGTATATAATGTAAGTATTTGTTATCATTTTTACTGTATTTCAGACTTTCAATCCAAATCTATAGATTTCATAACAGCAGACTGAATACACGGCCGCAGCTGTTTCCAGCTTTAAAACCACGTAGCTGTGGCTGTTGCTCATGAGATGATACTAAATAACCGTTGTGCATTTGTACTTCAGTGGGAGAATGGTGGCTTAATGGTTACAGCATTGGACCTCAAACCGAAAGGTCCACTTTTCCATCCCCGCCTGAGGTAACTGCGTTGTGTCTTTGCGAAAGGCACTTAACCCCAGTGGCCCATGTGAATGCACGCACTGTGGCGATATGCACTAAGGCGTACTGCACGACGATGGTGCGCGAGTCTTCATGCTATGCTAACACAACTTGTGTGGGGTTTATATATTAGGGAGGCTGGCAGTTACTAGTCGCGGCTCGGTGGTTCTATCCGGTTTCTCTGGCTTCCTTTATCCTTAAGAGTCCTGCACCGGGTGATCTTGATTGCCAAAGGTGTCGTTAAACCTCAATAAATGTATATTTTGTATTTCTATATCATTATTTGTTTTCTTAACAAAATTTATATTCCAAAATTGACTTTATAATTAAAAAAAAACATTCAGCCCTTTCTTTCAAGTTGAAATAAAATAATTATTTTACAGTTCAGTGACCTGGGCGTTGGTGTGGGAGGGGGGTATGGTTGGTCAAGTAGACACCAATAATTGTATTTGAAAATAAGGGTGATATGTGGTGGACACATATTATCATTGCTTTACACATCCACTTTCTGTATTTTTATACTGTACCAATGACCCAGACATAGCTGGTGCTAACTCTTAAAAATATAGGGCCAAACACAAATTTTGCCCCCCCATCCCCAAAATTTGCATCTAAAACCAAAGAAAACATGTCCTGAATGGCCCTCCATACTTCTCCTCCACTGCGCATGCGTAGTGTCAAGGACGTCCCGAAATTGACGCCACTAATCAATCTTTGTTTGGCCCTTCATCAGTTAACATCTGACTGATCTTTGTGCTTGTAAATCTCAGTTTAAATGATGCCAGACACATAAATATTAGTGAAATAGTGATTCTAAGGAGGATATAGAAGGAGGAGAGGAAAAATGAGTGACAGAAAATAATCAGGGCTGTAACTTAAAATTTTTTGATGAAATTATGTTAAGTTACCTATTTTCGAGGCAACTGCCTGTTGTGGTCATTCTTGTTATCAAGATTACACTGCTTATTCAGTGTTTTCCTCTCTCCCTTTCCTTCAAGTCCCCTCTTGCTATTCTCCCATGCTTTTGGCATATTTTCTGTAATATTATTACTAAAATTTCTTGGGAGTTTTAGCTGGATAACAGAATGTATTCTGTTCTTTTCCCCATGTTTACGTCTTCACCTATGGGTGGTTAGGCGTAGTGTTCTGCATCTACCATCTGATGTTCTGCAGTTTCTTCCCTGGAAGTCTATGTTTTGCATCAGATAGTGTATTTTTGGTAACTGATTTCGGGCCAGGCTGCCTGGAGTCTTGATTTAGTGTTTTTACACTTATTGTTTACATTTCCAACAGCCCTCTGTGTGAGGGGGGATTTCTTGAAAATAATTTCTTGATGTTAATTTAATCATATCTAGACACATTATTATTGTTCGTAAGTGTTGCATAAATTGTTTAAAATATTTTTAGAATTTTTGTCCACACTTAGACTTGGGATCCATTGGGGCTCAACGTTACTTTTCAGAACTTGGGCTGTTTTGAAAAAATATTTTTTAAAAAAGTTTTTGATTCAATTATTTTTTCTATGTTAATGGATCTTGTTATTATGTATTTTGATTGTCAGGGGTTGGTGCGAGTACTAGGACTTTGTTTTCTTTTCACATTGAAAGGATATTGTTCAATTGTAATAAGAGGAAATCTTCCTCTGACTTTCATAATCATTGTATAATGTAGTCAGTGTACTCGCACTAACTCCTGTTCTGTATGTGTTGATTACGATGACAACATGGGAAGCGTGTGTCACGGTATGTTAGTGGGGAATTGGCCATTCCGGTCCTTTCCCCGGAGGGTCACTCTACTTTATCAATCTCTATTTCAGACGATCATGATCAGGGTGATGTATCCGTGATGTCTTCCAAAAAGTGTGCCTCCGTCGTCACAATTAATGAAGAGCTAGCGGAAAAGTGCTCAGGTAATACGTCAATTGCCTAAAAGGACCCTAGTAGGTTCGACGGCCTTTGACGTCCGCTAGCTCGCCCGGTGTAGCGTCCATTCCTCGAATGGTTCGTCAGCCGGGTTCGTCCGTTGCGGTCTAGAAAGGAGTTTTGGGTGATGCGAGCACTATAAATATCCATGTGCACACCCAGTTACGGCGGATTAGAGGGGAGAACGGAGGAAGCCTTTTAGTCCGGTTCATAGCTCGTCCAGGCCCATACGGGCTGCGAGCGAGAGAGGCCGCTCTCTCGTACATCAACATCTGGCCCCAGATGTTGTGGTACAAAATGTCTCGCATTCGGAGCATACGTCCGCCGCTCGGGACGCTCCGTTATATAGACAGTCCGGAGAGACTGTCAATAAGGCTTCCTCATTCTCATGGCAGCGCACACGACCGCGCCTTGGCTACGTGACCTCCGATATCCAGTCAACTTCGCCAATCAGAGAATCCTCGGCGACCAGGTCACGCCATCCGATAGCCAGGCACACGAGGCCTGCAGACTCCGGACGTTCGCATAAAAAAGTATGCGGGAGTCAACGTATACGGAGCTTACAGCGGCAAAGCATCGTAAGACCACTTCTGCACAGGCCTCGGTGACGGACGTGCTATCCCAGATAGCACAACTTATCGCAGCATCCCAGCAACGACAGAATCTCTGTCGCGTAATATAATATCCGACGACGCTGGGTCGGGACGCTCCGCGGAAGCATCAGGGGCGGACGTCCGAAAATTTCATACGGTCCGACGGGATGCCGAAAGGGATTCGGATGTTTTCGAGCTTTCCCTTTCGGAACAACATAAGCTGTTGTATATGTCATCCGACTTCATCTTCTAGAGGTTCTTCGTCGGACCAGTATGCTGCGATACCGGATAAGAAACTGATAGCGTCGGTGGACTTAGAAATTTTTGGTTCGGTTCAGGGACATCGTCCCTCAGTTCCGACACAGTCCAATAATGTCTCAGATACGTTCGATTTATTGAATGACGCTATATATATATTTTTATATGCTTGCTATGTACAAGCATATCTGGTTTCTTGTTCGCAAAATTACTGAGATGTCTTTCAAAAGTGTGCCTCTGTCGTCATAGTTAATGAAGAGCTAGCGGCAATTAGTGCTCATGGATTACGTCAATCCCCTAAGAGGTCCCTAGTAGGATCGACGGAGTTGACATTCGCTAGCTCACCCGGTGCAGCGTCCATTCATCGAATGGTTCGGCAGTCGGGTTCGTCCGTTGCGGTCTAGGATGGAGATTTGGGTGATGCGAGCACTATAATAGACTTTAGTTCACACCCAGTGATGACGGATTAGAGGAGAGATCGGAGGAAGCCTGTTAATCCGGTTCCTAGCTCGTCCGGTCCGTCCGGGCGGCGAGCGAGAGAGGTCCCTCTCTCGTGCAACAACATATGGGACCGGATGTTGTGGTACAGACATTTCACCTTCGGAGCGTATGTCCGTCACTCGGGACGCTCCGTTATATAGACAGTCCGAGTGACTGTCGATAATGCTTCCTCATCCTCACAGCAGCGCACACGACCGCACATTGGTACGTGACCTTGAATATTCGGCCAGCTTCGGCATTCAATGATTCCATGGCGAACAGGTCACGCCATCCGGTAGCCACGAGACACGAGGCCTGCACACTCCGGTCGCTCGCATAATAGAAGTATGCACAGGGTAACGAACACGGAGCTTCCAGCGGCAATGCATCGTAAGACCGCTTTTCCACAGGCCTCAGTGACGGACGTGCTATCCAAAATAGCACAGCTTTTCGTAGCATCCCAGCAAACGACAGATTCTCGGTCGGATCAGGAATAATCCGACAGCGCTGGGTCGGTACGCTCCGCTGTTGCATCAGGTACGGACGACCGAATATTTCATAGGGTCCGACAGGATGGCGAAAGGGATTCGGATCATTTCGAGCTTTCCCTTCTGGAACAACAGAAGCTGCCATACATTTCTTCCGGCATTATCTTCCAGAGGTTGTTCCGTCGGACTACATTGCTGCGATGCTGGATAAGAGACTATAGCGTCATTGGACACGGAGTTTTGGATCGGTTCAGGGACATTGTCCCTGAGTTGCCGACGCAGTCCAATAATGTCTTTAGAACATTTGAATTATTGAACGACGCTATATATATATAAGCTTGCTATCAACATGCTAGTATAGTTTCTTGTCCGCAATGCTCTATTCTGCCTTTCGTGAATTCTAGGAAATAATTGTTTATTGGCAGAACTGGGCTTACCGAGAGTTCCTTTGCGTCTAAGACGGCGTGACTGAAGACTGCAAATTATGTTTTTCGCCGTCTATGTCAATTCCAACCACGATGTTGGAAACGACAATGATGTATAATAGACTTAACGTAGACGCTTTATCATACGTATACCACCTCACTGAGACGTTTATCATTACGTCTTCAAGAGAAAGAATTCCAGGATATGATCCTCAATGAGATTTCTTTCAGGGGCAGTAGTTTTTCCACGTATAACTCCGCCCTTCAGTGGCAACCTGGAGTTGGTTAGACGTGACGCAGCCCTAGCTACATCCACGCGCATGGATAGTAAGGTGAAGAACTCTCTCAGAGTCGCTTCGGTCTCGAGAAGCTTCTCTTCGACGGCAACCTTTCAGTAATCTTGAATTGCTCGATATACACGTTCTTTTGTTTATCAAGTGTAACAAGAGATTCAGACGTGGGCAAACATTCGGTGGTTGACTCAGAGAGTTCCACTGTAGTTGCCGCATCCGGGTTTTTCGATTATGACGGATGTCAGTCAAACAGGTTGGGACACAATTTTGATCCCAACGGATTCGAAGTGCCAGGGTCTTTGGGTTCCCTAGTTTTTAGGCAAGCTCCTTACTTCCAAGGAAGAATATTATGTTGGCTTGCACTACGTCATTGGATGAATTTTATTCAGAAACGCATGTTCAATCCTGTCCGATAATACGACAGTAGTTGCGTATATCCGGAACCAGGGAGGCACTCATTCGGTTCCGTTATTAATTTTAACGGAAAGAATCCTCCTGTTTGTTATAGAACACCAAGTTCTGTTTCGGTTTGTCATATTCTCGGTCGTCGGATCGTATTAGCAGACTCCCTTTCACGTAAGGGTCGTTTGTTGCCGTCGGAATGGACTATCAACAAACAAGTATTCAATCAGATTTGCTATCAATGGGAGCGCCCAGTGATAATTTATTTGCGACACAACTCTCCAATCAATTGTAGACGTATGTGTCACCGTGTCCGGATCCCTGAGCATATGTAGTTAACGCTCTATCGATCTAGTAGGACGCTATGATAGGATATGCGTATCCTCCATCGCTGTTGATTCAGCAAGTATTGCTAGAATTATTCATTCACAATACAATTCTGTTGGCAGCATCTCTGTTCCAAAGAGACGGTGGATAAATTTACTTAGATGTCTACTCTGGGACTTACCGCGGAAACTTCCTCCACGAGAGGATCTTTGTTCGCTGGGGAAATCGTGTCAACTCTATCACAACCCGCAAGGTCTCAACCTTCACGTATTCCGTTGTGCGGTCCTTCTTGCATAGCAAGCACTGTATAGGACCAGCAGTGGACGCGATTTCTAACTGTAGAAGGACCTCCTCTTCGCTATACTATGCGGCTAAAGTGGAGGGTCTTCCGTCGTTGGTGTAGGGATCTTTATGTTGATATTTTTGATTCCTCCATACCAGACATTGCAAACTTTCTAGTATACTTGTTTAACGAAATCATCTGCAGCCAGTTACTTTTATAGGTTATAGGTCTATGTTATCTGATACCTATGCACACCATGATAGTTTACAATGGAGCCTAATGTCTCTTTATCTAAGTTAGTTTGAAACTTTTCGATAAGAGACCTAGAATCGTTAGATTAATTGCTATTCGGAATTTAGCTTGGGTTCTTATTAATAAAAGCAACCATTTGAATCCTTGAGACAGCAGTTTCAAATTCTGGTCTTTTAAGGCAGCGATTCTCTTAGCCTTCTCTTCTGCTGAAGAGTCAGTGAGCTTCATGCACTATCGGTGGACGATTCTCACTTTCGTAGTATCGGGAACTCTATTACCTTTACTACTAATGTTGTATTTTTGGTTAAGAATCAGGCTCCTAATGATATCCGGAACCTATTGTTTTTAAGGTCCTTCCGTCTTCGAGCGGGCATAGGCCTTTACTCTGTCCGGATAGACCTTTATGTATTTATTAACAGATCTCAGTTTATCAGAAGGACGTAAAGCTTCTTCTGGCTCTGATGCCTAATAGAAAGGTCATTACGGTCTATTCTATTACTTAATGCATTCAGTTTACTATCGGTACTGCTTAGGATAATCTATCCTTAACTCAGCAGTCTGTGCTTAAGATTTCGGCTCATGAAGTAAGAGCTCTTCTACATCTTGGGCTGACGTATAGTTTTTGCTATTATAGATTAAATAAGCTGCATATTGGTCTCAACCATCCACATTCACGAATTTTTATCTCAGAAATATTGTATCCATTTCTGGAGACCTGCATTGTTTAGGTCCATTATCAGCTGCTCAGAAAGTCGATCACTTAACAATTGCAACTATAGCTATGTAGGCTTTATGTTCCGGCAGTGACTCCGTCCTGCTGCCCTCTTCGCTCTAGGCTATTTGACCCAGGGCAAGAAAAAGGGGGGGGGGGGGGTGGGAGGGTGTTCCCTTGGGTCACCTGTTTTTATTAGGAAAACAAGGGGATACCTCCTCCGGAGTTAGTATTTCTGAGCTGTTACTGGGATGGTTTCTTAAGTGAAAGTTATGTTTTTAAATTCATTCATGTCATAGTTTTAAAGTATAGCATTTGAATATGTCATGTGTCAAACGGATGTTATTATACTATCCTCGGACACTTTTAAAAGAGTATAAACAGTCTCAATTCTTTGGACTAACTTTATTTATTGGCTTACTTTAAATATAATTAGTATACGAATTATACTGGATATTAATAGAGAACATGGATGTTATGATGCTCAATTATAAAAGGTATTGTGTCTTTCTAATTTGTCATAAATAAGAAAGATACACGTGAAGCCTATTTCTCCTTTTCTCCTACAGGAGATGACTCTATTTTATATAGTTGAGCTTATTGGATTTTACTCTATGTCCTGGGCCCTCCAGCCTTTTTACTATTCAGCTATGTCTGGGTCATTGGTAGAGTATAAAAATCTGAGAAAAATTATAGTAATTTATATATTTTTTATACTTACCAATGACCCAGACGGGGATGGCCCTCCCAGGAGTTGGGAACTCATACCTCCCCGCTGAGGACATAGCGCTTACCAGGCACTGTTGGTAACAATGATTAATGGCGCGAATTTCGGGACGTCCTAGACACTGCGCATGCGCAGTGGAGGTGAAGTATGGAGGGCCATTCAGGACATGTTTTCTTTGGTTTTAGATGCAAATTTTGGGGATGGGGGGGGGGCAAAATTTGTGTTTGGCCCTATATTTTTAAGAGTTAGCACCAGCTATGTCTGGGTCATTGGTAAGTATAAAAAATATATAAATTACTATAAATTTTTTCAGTTTCAGATTTTGGAGCAACACCTTCTGCATGTTTTAATGAATGCCAGTTGTAAATAGACTACTTATGCAACCACATGTTCTGTTGAAGATTGCGATGTTTTCCTCTGATGTGCAGAAGATCTCGGCACAAAGACTCTATTGCCAAACCCTGAATAGTATTTCCAATTCCTATTATGTTTACAAATACCATACCGACTGTTTGTACATTCGAGTATATGAACAAGTTTATCGGTAAATAGGTTAATTTAATTTTTGCTGTGATACAAAATTATTTTAAAATTGACTAGCTTTGACATTTATTTTGATGTTAAATGTGAAATGAGTCCAGAATGAGGAGAAAAGATTAGCCCTTCAAAAGTTCTATGCCGTCCATGTTGATGATGTGACAATCTGTGATTCCGGCCGATAGATTTGTTCATTTGCTTATTTAAATAAGTGTAATAATAAAAAAGTTAACTTTTGGTGTGTTATAAAATTGTTAAAAAAGTGAATCGTGGAGGAAATCTCCAAACACTTATGTCATGACATTCTGAGCCAAACCATTGAAATAGGGACACGTTTTGTCCTCTAGATGCAATTTTACCTGCAACTGGATTCAATGGTGGAAAACCCAAGATAAGGGCAATGGGGAAATGATGATATTTATTTCGTATGACATGAAAACCTAGAAAATTGTGCCATGTTGCCAAGAAAGGAGATTACTAACCACACAAGATAATTTAGAACTTCCAAGGATATCCTTAGTTGCGGGAATAGGCTCCATGTATAAAATGTAAGTATTTGTTATCATTTTTACTGTATTTCAGACTTTCAATCCAAATCTATAGATTTGATAATAGCAGACTGAATACCCGGCCGCAGCTGCTTCCAGCTTTAAAACCACGTAGCTGTGGCTGTTGCTCATGAGATGATATTGTTTGAGATGACTGTTTCGTGTATATGAACAAGTTTATCGGTAAATAGGCTTATTTAATTTTTGCTGTGATACAAAATTGTTTTACAATTGACTAGCTTTGACATTTATCTTGATGTCAAATGTGAAATGAGTCCAGAATGAGGAGAGAAGAATAGCCCTTCAAATGTTCTATGTCGTACATGTTGATGATGTGACAATCTGTGATTCCGGTCAATAGATTTGTTCATTTGCTGATCTGAATAAGTGTAATAATAAAAAGGTTAACTTTTGCTGTGTTATAAAATTGTAAAAAAAGTGAATCGTGGTGGAAATCGCCAAAACACTTATGTCATGACATTCTAAGCCGAACCATTGTAATAGGGACACGTTTTGTCCTCTAGATGCAATTTTACCTGCAACTGGATTCAATGGTGGAAAAACCAAGATAAGGGCAATGGGGAAATGATGATATTTATTTCGTATGACATAAAAACCTAGAACATTGTGCCATGTTGCCAAGAAACGAGATGACTAACCATACAAGATACGAGATGACTAACCATACAAGATAATTTAGAACTTCCAATCATATCCTTAGTTGCTGGAATAGGCTCCATGTATATAATGTAAGTATTTGTTATCATTTTTACTGTATTTCAGACTTTCAATCCAAATCTATAGATTTCATAACAGCAGACTGAATACACGGCCGCAGCTGCTTCCAGCTATAAAACCGCGTAGCTGTGGCAGTTGCTCATGAGATGATACTAAATAACTGTTGTGCATTTGTACTTCAGTGGGAGAAAGGTGGCTTAATAGTTACAGCATTGGACCTCAAACCGAAAGGTCCACTTTTCCATCTCCGCCTGAGGTAACTGCGTTGTGTCTTTGCGAAAGGCACTTAACCCCAGTGGCCCATGTGAATGCACGCACTGTGGCCATATGCACTAATGCGTACTGCACGTCGATGGTGCGCGAGTGTTCATACAGTGCTAACACTGCTTGTGTGGGATTTATATGTTAGGGAGTCTGGCAGTTACTAGCAACTCCTCGGTGGTTCTATCCGGGTTCTCCGGCTTCCTTTATCCTAAAAATTCCTGCACGATGTGAGTCTCATTGGCAAAAATGTCGTTCAACCTCACTGAATGTATAAATTGTACTTCTTTATTATTTGTTGTCTTCTTAACATAATTTATATTACAAAATTAACTTTATAATTGAAAAAAAACATTCAGCCTTTTCTGTCAAGTTGAAATAAAACAATTATTTTTACAGTTCAGTAAGCTGGGCGTTGGGGAGGGGGGTATGGTTGGTCAAGTAGACTCCAATAATTGTATTTGAATATAAGGGAGATTTGTTGTGGACACATATTACCATTGCTTTACACATCCACTTTCTGTTTTCAGATTTTGATGCAACACCTTCTGCATGTTTTGATGAATGCCAGTTGTAAATAGACTACTTATGCAACCACATGTTCTGTTGAAGATTGCGATGTTTTCCTCTGGTGTGTAGAAGATCTAGGCACAAAGACACTATTGCCAAACCGTGAAGAGTATTTCCAATAGCTATGATGTTTACAAATACCATACCGACTGTTTGTACATTCGTGTATATGAACAAGTTTATCGGTAAATAGGTTAATTCAATTTTTGCTGTGATACAAAATTGTTTTAAAATAGACTAGCTTTGACATTTATCTTGATGTTAAATGTGAAATGAGTCCAGTATGAAGAGAGAAGATAAGCCCTTCAAAAGTTCTATGCCGTCCATGTTGATGATGTGACAATCTGTGATTCCGGCCGATAGATTTGTTCATTTTTTTATTTAAATAAGTGTAATAATAAAAAGGTTAACTTTTGCTGTGTTATAAAATTGTTAGAAAAGTGAATAGTGGAGGAAATTTCCAAAACACTCATGTCTTGACTTTCTAAGCCAAACCATTCTAATAGGGACAGGTTTTGTCCTCTAGATACAATTTTACCTGCAACTGGATTCAGTGGTGGAAAAACCAAGATAAGGGCAATGGGGAAATGATGTTATTTATTTCGTCTCACATAGAAACCTAGAATATTGTGCCATATTGCCAAGAAACCAGATGACTAACCATACAAGATAATTTAGGCCTTCCGAAGATATCCTTAGTTCCTGGAGTAGGCTCCAAGTATATAAACAAAGTATTTGTTATCATTTTTACTGTATTTTAGTCTTTCAATCCAAATCTTTAGATTTGATAACAGCAGACAGAATACACGGCCGCAGCTGCTTCCAGCTTTAAAACCACGTAGCTGTGGCTGTTGCTCATGATATGATATTAAATAACCGTTGTGCATTTGTACTTCAGTGGGAGCAAGGTGAACCAATGGCTACAGCATTCGACTTCAAACCGAAAGATCCAGTGCTCCATCCCCGCCAGAGGTAACTGCGTTGGGTATTTGGGAAAGGCACTTAACCTCAGTTGCCCATGTGAATATACGCACTGTGGCCATATGCACTAATGCGTACTGCACGTCGATGGTGCACGAGGCTTCATGCAATGCAAACACTGCTTGTGTGGGGTTTATATGTTAGAGAGTCTGGCAGTTACTAGCCGCTGCTCGGTGGTTCTATCCGTGTTCTTCGGCTTCCTTTATCCTTACAACTCCTGCACGAGGTGATCCTGATTGCCAAAGGTGTCGTTAGACATCATTAAAAGCATAATTTGTACTTCTATATTATTTCTTGTTTTCTTAACATAATTTATATTCCAAAATTGACTTTATAATTGAAAAAAAAACATTCAACCCTTTCTGTCAAGTTGAAATAAAATAATTATTTTTACAGTTCAGTGAGCAGGGGGTTGGGGGATATTATCTGTCAAGTAGACTCCTATAATTGTATTTGAAAATAAGGGAGATTTCTTGTGGACACATATCATTGCTTTACACATCCAATTTCTGTTTTCAGATTTCGGTGCAACACCTTCTGCATGTTTTGATGAATGCTAGTTGGAAATAGACTACTTATGCAAACACATGTTCTGTTGAAGATTGCGATGTTTACCACTGTTGAGTAGAAGAAGATCTGGATACAAAGATTCGATTGCCAACCATGAATAGTATTTCCAATAACTATTATGTTTACAAATACCATACCGACTGCTTGTACATTCGTGTATATGAACAAGTTTATCGGTAAATAAATTAATTTAATTTTTGGTGAGATACAAAATTGTTTTAAAATTGACTAGCTTTGACATTTATCTTGATGTTAAATGTGAAATGAGTCCAGAATGAGGAGAGAAGATTAGCCCTTCAAAAGTTCTATGTCGTCCATGTTGATGATCTGACAATCTGTGATTCCGGCCGATAGATTTGTTCATTTGCATATTTAAATAAGTGTAATAATAAAAAAGTTAACTTTTGCTCTGTTATAAAATTGTTAGAAAAGTGAATCGTGGAGGAAATCTCCAAAACGCTTATGTCATGACATTCTAAGCCAAACCATTGTAATAGGGACATGTTTTGTCCTCTAGATGCAATTTTAGTTGCAACTGGATTCAATGGTTGGAAAACCAAGATAAGGGCAATGGGGAAATGATGTTATTTATTTCGTATGACATGAAAACCTAGAACATTGTGCCATGTTGCCAAGAAACGAGATGACTAACCACACAAGATAATTTAAACTTCTAAAGATATCCTTAGTTGCTGGAATAGGCTCCATGTATAAAATATAAGTATTTGTTATCATTTTTACTGTATTTCAGACTTTCAATCCAAATCTATAGATTTGTTAACAGCAAACTGAATACCCGTCCGCAGCTGCTTCCAGCTTTAAAACCACGTAGCTGCGGCTGTTGCTCATGAGATGATATTAAATAACCATTGTGCATCTGTACTTCTGTGGGAGCAAGGTAGCTCAATGGTTACAGCAGTGGACTTCAAACCGAAAGGTCAACTCTTCCATCCCCGCCCGAGGTAACGGCGTTGTGTCTTTGGGAAAGGCACTTAACCCCAGTGGCCCATGTGAATGCACGCACAGTGGCGACATGCATTAAGGCGTACTGCACGTCGATGGTGCAGGAGTCTTCATTCAATGCTAACACTGCTTGTGTGGGGTTTATATGTTAGAGAGTGTGGCAGTTACTAGCCGCTGCTCGGTGGTTCTATCCGAGTTCTCCGGCTTCCTTTATCCTTGAAAGACCGGCACGATGTGATCCTCGTTGCCAAAAGTGTCGTTAAACATCATTAAATGTATAAATTGTACTTCTACATTATTTGTTGTTTTCTTAACATAATTTATATTCCAAAATTGAATTGATAATTGAAAAAAACCATTCAGTCCTTTCTGTAAAGTTGAAATAAAATAATTATTTTTACATATCAGTGAGCTGGGCGTTGGGGTGGGTGGGGGGGGGTATGTTTGGTAAAGCAGACTCCAATAATTGTATTTGAAAATATGGGAGATTTGTTGTGGACACATATTATCATTGCTTTACACATCCACCTTTTGTTTTCAGATTTTGGTGCAAAACCTTCGGCATGTTTTGATGAATGTCAGTTGTAAATAGACGACTTATGCAACCACATGTTCTTTTGAAGACTACGAAGTTTTCTCTGTTGCGTAGAAGAAGATCTGTGCACAAAGACTCTATTGTCAAGCCCTGAAGAGTATTTCCAATAACTTTTATGTTTACAAATACCATACCGTCTGTTTGTACATTCGTGTATATGAACAAGTTTATCGGTAAAAAGGTTAATTTAATTTTTGCTGAGATACAAAATTGTTTTAAAATTGACGACCTTTGACATTTATCTTGATGATAAATTTGAAATGAGCCCAGTATAAGGAGAGAAGATTAGCCCTTCAAAAGTTCTATGTCGTCTATGTTGATGATGTGACAGTCTGTGATTCCGGCCGATAGATTTGTTCATTTGCTTATCTAAATAAGTGTAATAATAAAAAGGTTTGCTTTTGCTGTGTTATAAAATTGTTAGAAAAGTGAATCGTCGAGGAAATCTCCAAAACACTTATATTTTGACATTCTAAGCCAAACCATTGTAATAGGGACACGTTTTGTCCTCTAGATGCAATTGTACCAGCAACTGGATTCAATGGTGGAAAAACCAGGATAAGAGCAATGGGGAAATGATGTTATTTATTTCGTATGACATGAAAACATAGAACATTGTGCCATGTTGCCAAGAAACGAGAGGACTATCCACACAAGATAATTTAGAACTTCCAAAGATATCCTTAGTTGCTGGAATAGGCTCCATGTATAAAATGTAAGTATTTGTTATCATTTTTACTGTATTTCAGACTTTAAATCTAAATCTATAGATTTGATAACAGCAGACTGAATACCCGGCCGCAGCTGCTTCCAGCTTTAAAACCAGGTAGTTGTGGCTGTTGCTCATGAGATGATATAAAATAACCATTGTGCATTTGTACTTCAGTGGGAACAAAGTAGCTCAATGGTTACAGCATTGAACTTCAAACCGAAAGGTCAACACTTCCATCCCCGCCCGAGGTAACTGCGTTGTGTCTTTGGAAAAGGCACTTAACCCCAGTGGCCCATATGAATGCACGCACTGTGGTGATATGCACTAAGGCGTACTGCACGTCGATGGTGCAGGAGTCTTCATACAATGCTAACACTGCTTGTGTGGGGTTTATATGTTAGGGAGTCTGGCAGTTACTAGCAGCTCATCGGTGGTTCTATCCAGGTTCTCCAGCTTGCTTTATCCTTAAAATACCTGCACGATGTGAGTCTCCTTGCCAATAGTGTCGTTAAACCTCATTGAATGTATAAATTGTACCTCTTTGTTATTTATTGTCTTCTTAACATAATTTATATTACAAAATTGACTTTATAATTGAAAAAAACATTCAGTCTTTTCTGTCAAGTTGATATAAAATAATTATTTTTACAGTTCAGTGAGCTGGACGTTCGGGTCGGGGGGGGGGGGCGTGGTATGGTTGGTCAAGTAGACTCCAATAATTGTAATTCAAAATAAGGGAGATTTGTTGTGGACACATATTATCATTGCTTTACACATCCACTTTCTGTTTTCAGATTTTGGTGCAACACCTTCTGCATGTTTTGATCAATGCTAGTTGTAAATAGACTACGTATGCAACCACATGTTCTGTTGAAGATGGCGATGTTTTCCTCTGGTGTGTAGAAGATCTGGGCACAAAGACTCTATTGCCAAACCCTGAATAGTATTTCCAATAGCTATGATGTTTACAAATACCACACCGACTGTTTGTACATTCGTGTATATGAACAAGTTTATCTGTAAATAAGTTAATTCAATTTTTGCTGCGATACAAAATTGTTTTACAATTGACTACCTTTGACATTTATCTTGATGTTAGATGTGAAATGAGTCCTGTATGAAGAGAGAAGATTAGCCCTTCAAAAGTTCTATGCCGTCCATGTTGATGATGTGGCAATCTGTGATTCCAGCCGATAGATTTGTTCATTTGCTTATTTAAATAAGAGTAATAATAAAAAGGTTAACCTTTGCGGTGTTATAAAATTGTTAGAAAAGTGAATAGTGGAGGAAATTTCCAGAACACTTATGTCTTGACTTTCTAAGCCAAACCATTGTAATAGGGACAGGTTTTGTCCTCTAGATACAATTTTACATGCAACTAGATTCAATGGTGGAAAAACCAAGATAAGGGAAATGGGGAAATGGTGTTATTTATTTCGTTTGACATAGAAACCTAGAATATTGTGCCATATTGCCAAGAAACGAGATGACTAACCATACAAGATAATTTAGACCTTCCAAAGATATCCTTAGTTCCTGGAGAAGGCTCCAAGCATACAATCAAAGTATTTGTTATCATTTTTACTGTATTTTAGTCTTTCAATCCAAATCTATAAATTTGATAACTACAGACAGAATACACGGCCGCAGCTGCTTCCAGCTATAAAACCACGTACCTGCGGCTGTTGCTGATGAGATGATATTAAATAACCATTGTGCATTTGTACTTCAGTGGGAGCAAGGTGGCTCAATGGTTAGAGCATTGCACATCAAACCGAAAGATCCAGTGCTCCATCCCCGTCAGAGGTAGCTGCGTTGGGTATTTGGGAAAGGCACTTAACCCTACTTGCCCTTGCGAATGCACGCACTGTGGCGATATGCACTAATGCGTACTGCACGTCGATGGTGCACGAGGCTTCATGCAATGCTAACACTGCTTGTGTGGTGTTTATATGTTAGGGAGTCTGGCAGTTACTTGCCGCTGCTCGGTGGTTCTATAGGGGTTCTTTGTCTTCCTTTATCCATAAAAGTCCTGCACGAAGTGATCCTGATCGCCAAAGGTGTCGTTAGACCTCATTAAATGTATAATTTGTACTTCTATATTATTTGTTGTTTCCTTAACATAATTTATATTCCAAAATTGACTTTATAATTGAAAAAAAACATTCGAACCTTTCTGTCAAGTTGAAATAAAATAATTATTTTTACAGTTCAGTGAGCAGGGGGTTGGGGGGATAAGCTTTGTCAAGTAGACTCCTATAATTGTATTTTAAGATAAGGGAGATTTCTTGTGGACACATATCATTGCTTTACACACCCAATTTCTGTTTTCTAATTTCGGTGCAACACCTTCTGCATGTTTTGATGAATGCCAGTTGTAAATAGACTACTTATGCAACCACATGTTCTGTTGAAGATTGCGAAGTTTACCACTGTTGTGTAGAAAAAGATCTGGATACAAAGATTCAATTGGCAACCATGAATAGTATTTCCAATAACTATTATGTTTTCAAATACCATACCGCCTGTTTGTACATTTTTAAATATGAACAAGTTTATCGGTAAATAGGTTAATTTAAGTTTTGCCGAGATACAAAATTGTTTTAAAATTGACGAGCTTTGACATTTATCTTGATGATAAATGTGAAATGAGTCCAGTATGAGGAGAGAAGATTAGCCCTTCAAAAGTTCTATGTCGTCTATATTGCTGATGTGACAGTCTGTGAGTCCGGCCGATAGATTTGTTAATTTGGTTATCTAAATAAGTGTAATAATAAAAAGGTAAACTTTTGCTGTGTTATAAAATTGTTAGAAACGTGAATCGTGGAGGAAATCTCCAAAACACTTATATTTTGACATTCTAAGCCAAACCATTGTAATAGGGACACTTTTTGTCCTCTAGATGCAATTTTACCAGCAACTGGATTCTATGGTGGAAAAACCAGGATAAGAGCAATGGGGAAATGATGTTATTTATTTCGTATGACATGAAAACCTAGAACATTGTGCGATGTTGCCAAGAAAGGAGATGACTAACCACACAAGATAATTTAGAACTTCCAAGGATATCCTTAGTTGCGGGAATAGGCTCCATGTATAAAATGTAAGTGTTTGTTATCATTTTTACTGTATTTCAGATTTTCATTCCAAATCTATAGATTTGATAACAGCAGACTGAATACCCGGCCGCAGCTGCTTCCAGCTTTAAAACCACGTAGCTGTGGCTGTTGCTCATGAGATGATATTAAATAACCATTGTGCATTTGTACTTCAGTGGGAGCAAGGTAGCTCAATGGTTACAACATTGGACTTCAAACCGAAAGGTCAACTCTTCCATCCCCGCCAGAGGTAACTGCGTTGTGTGTTTGGGAAAGGCACTTAACCCCAGTGGCCCATGTGAATGCACGGACTATGGCGGTATGCATTAAGGCGTACTACACGTCGATGGTGCAGGCGTCTTCATACAATGCTAACACTGCTTCTGTGGGGTTTATATGTTAGAGAGTCTGGCAGTTACTAGCCGCTGCTCGGTGGTTCTATCCGGGTTCTCCGGCTTCCTTTACCCTTTAAAGACCTGCGCGATGTGATCCTCATTGCCAAAACTGTCGTTAAACATCATTAAATGTATAAATTGTACTTCTATATTATTTGTTGTTTTCTGAACATAATTTATATTCCAAAATTGACTTTATAATTGAAAATAACATTCAGCCTTTTTCTGTCAAGTTGAAATAAAATAATTATTTTTACCGTTCAGTGAGCTGGGCGTTGGGGTGGGGGGGGGGGTGGGGGGTATGGTTGGTCAAGTAGACTCCAATAATTGTTTTTGAAAATAAGGGAGATTTGTTGTGGACACATATTATCATTGCTTCACACATCCACTTTCTGTTTTCAGATTTTGGTGCAACACCTTTTGCATGTTTTGATGAATGCCAGTTGTAAATAGACTACTTATGCAACCACATGTTCTGTGGAAGATTGCGATGTTTTCCTCTGGTGTGTGGAAGATCTGGGCATAAAGACTCCATTGCCAAACCGTGAATAGTATTTCCATTAGCTATGATGTTTACAAATACCATAGCGACTGTTTGTACATTCGTGTATATGAACAAGTTTATCGGAAAATAGGTTAATTCAATTTTTGATGTGATACAAAATTGTTTTAAAATTGACTAGCTTTGACACATATCTTGATGTTAAATGTGAAATGAGTCCAGTATGAAGAGAGAAGATTAGCCCTTCAAAAGTTCTATGCCTTCCATGTTGATGATGTGACAATCTGTGATTCCGGCCGATAGATTTGTTCATTTGCTTATTTAAATAAGAGTAATAATAAAAAGGTTAACTTTTGCTATGTTATAAAATTGTTAGAAAAGTGAATAGTTGAGGAAATTTCCAAAACACTTATGTCTTGACTTTCTAAGCCAAACCATTGTAATAGAGACATGTTTTGTCCTCTAGATACAATTTTACCTGCAACTGGATTCAATGGTGGAAAAACTAAGATAAGGGCAATGGGGAAATGTTACTTATTTCGTATGACAATTGTGCCATATAGCCAAGAAACGAGATGACTAACCATACAAGATAATTTAGATCTTCCAAAGATATCCTTAGTTCCTGGAGAAGGCTCCAAGTATATAACCAAAGTACTTGTTATCATTTTTACTGTATTTTCCTCTTTCAATCCAAATCTATAGATTTGATAACAGCAGAGAGAATACACGGCCGCAGCTGCTTCCAGCTTTAAAACCACGTAGCTGTGTCTGTAGCTCATGAGATGATATTAAATAACCGTTGTGCATTTGTACTTCAATGGGAGCAAGGTGGCTCAATGGTTAGAGCATTGGACTTCAAACCGAAAGATCCAGTGTTCCATCCCCGCCAGAGGTAACTGCGTTGGATATTTGGGAAAGACACTTAACCCCAGTGGCCCATGTGAATGCACGCACTTTGGCGATATGCACTAATGCGTACTGCACGTCGATGGTGCACGAGGCTTCATGCAATGCTAACACTGCTTGTGTGGGGTTTATATGTGAGGGAGTCTGGTAGTTACTAGCCGCTGCTCGGTGGTTCTATCCAGGTTAGTCGTCTTCCTTTATCCTTAAAAGTCCTGCACGAGGTGATCCTGATTGCCAAGGGTGTCGTTAGACCTCATTAAATATATAATTTGTACTTTTATATTATTTGTTGTTTTCTTAACATAATTTATATTCCAAAATTGACTTTATAATTTAAAAAAAAACATTCTGCCCTTTCTGTCAAGTTGAAATAAAATAATTATTTTTACAGTGCAGTGACCTGTCCGTTGGGGTGGGGGGGGGGGGTTATGGTTGATCAAGTAGACCCCAATAATTGTATTTGAAAATAAGGGAGATTTGTTGTGGACACATATTATCATTGCTTTACACATTCACTTTTTGTTTTCAGATTTTGGTGCAAAACCTTCTGCATGTATTGATGAATGTCAGGTTGTAAATAGACGACTTACGCAACCACATGTTCTGTTGACGATTGCGATGTTTTCCTGTGTTGTGTAGAAGATCTGGGCACAAAGACTCTATTGCCAAACGCTGAATAGTATTTCCAATAACTATTATGTTTACAAATACCATACCGACTGTTTGTACGTTCGTGTATATGAACAAGTTTATCGGTAAATAGGTTAATTTAATTTTTGCTGTGATACAAAATTGTTTTAAAATTGACTAGCTTTGACATTTATCTTGATGTTAAATGTGAAATGAGTCCAGAATGAGGAGAGAAGATTAGCCCTTCAAAAGTTCTATGTCGTCCATTTTGATGATGTGACAATCTGTGATTCCGGCCGATAGATTTGCTCATCTGCTTATTTAAATACGTGTAATAATAAAAAAGTTAACTTTTGATGTGTTATAAAATTGTTAGAAAAGTGAATGGTGGTGGAAATCTCCAAAACACTTATGTCATGACATTCTAAGCTAAACCATTGTAACAGGGACACGTTTTGTCCTCTAGATGCAATTTTACCAGCAACTGGGTTCAATGGTGGAAAAACCAAGATAAGGGCAATGGGGAAATGATGATATTTATTTCGTATGACATGAAAACCTAGAACATTGTGCCATGTTGCCAAGAAACAAGATGACTAACCATACAAGATACGAGATGTCTAACCATACAAGATAATTTAGAACTTCCAAAGATATCCTTAGTTGCTGGAATACGCTCCTTGTATATACTGCAAGTATTTGTTATCATTTTTACTGTATTTCAGACTTTCAATCCACATCTATAGATTTCATAACGGCAGACAGAATACACGGCTGCAGCTGCTTCCAGCTTTTAAACCGCGTAGCTGTCGCTGTTGCTCGTGAGCTGATACAAAATAACCGTTGTGCATTTGTACTTCAGTGGGAGAAAGGTGGCTTAATGGTTACAGCATTTGACCTCAAACCGAAAAGTCCACTTTTCCATCCTCGCCTGAGGCAACTGCGTTGTATCTTTGCGAAAGGCACTTAACCCCAGAGGCCCATGTGAATGCACGAACTGTGGCGGTATGCCCTAAGGCGTACTGCGCGTCGATTGTGCTCGAGTGTTCATACAGTGCTAACACTGCTTTTGTGCGGTTTATATGTTAGGGAGTCTGGCAGTTACTATCAGCTCCTTGGTGGTTCTATCCGGGTTCTCCGGCTTCCTTTATCCTTAAAATTCCTGCACGATGTGAGTCTCATTGCCCTAAGTGTCGCTAAACCTCATTCAATGTATAAATTGTACTTCTTTATTATTTGTTGTCTTCTTAACATAATTTATATTACAAAATTGACTTTATAATTGAAAGAAAACATTCAGCCCTTTCTGTCAAGTTGAAATAAAATAATTATTTTTACAGTTCAGTGACCTGGGCGTTGGGGTGGGGGGTGGGATGGTTGGTCAAGTAGACTCCAATAATTGTTTTTGAAAATAAGGGAGATTTGTTGTGGACACATATTATCATTGCTTTACACATCCACTTTCTGTTTTCAGATTTTGGTGCAACACCTTCTGCATGTTTTGATGAATGCCAGTTGTAAATAGACTACTTATGCAACCACATGTTCTGTTGACGATTGCGATGTTTTCATCTGGAGTGTCGAAGATCTGGGCACAAATACTGTATTGCCAAACCCTGAATAGTATTTCCAATAGCTATCATGTTTACAAATACCATACCGACTGTTTGTACATTCGTGTATATGAACAAGTTTATCTGTAAATAGGTTAATTCAATTTTTGCTGTGATACAAAATTGTTTTAAAATTGACTAGCTTTGACACTTTTCTTGATGTTAAATGTGAAACGAGTCCCGTATGAAGAGAGAAGATTAGCCCTTCAAAAGTTCTATGCCGTCCATGTTGATGATGTGACAATCTGTGATTCCGGCCGATAGATTTGTTCATTTTTTTATTTAAATAAGTGTAATAATAAAAAGGTTAACTTTTGCTGTGTTATAAAATTGTTAGAAAAGTGAATAGTGCAGGAAATTTCCAAAACACACATGTCTTGACTTTCTAAGCCAAACCATTGTAATAGGGACCGGTTTTGTCCTCTAGATACAATTTTACCTGCAACTGGATTCAATGGTGGAAAAACCAAGATAAGGGCAATGGGTAAATGATGTTATTTATTTCGTATGACATGGAAACCTAGAATATTGTGCCATATTGCCAAGAAACGAGATGACTAACCATACAAGATAATTTAGACCTTCCAAAGATATCCTTAGTTCCTGGAGAAGGCTCCAAGCATACAATCAAAGTATTTGTTATCATTTTTACTGTATTTTAGTCTTTCAATCCAAATCTATAAATTTGATAACTGCAGACAGAATACACGGCCGCGGCTGCTTCCAGCTATAAAACCACGCACCTGTGGCTGTTGCTGATGAGATGATATTAAATAACCATTGTGCAGTTGTACTTCAGTGGGAGCAAGGTGGCTCAATGGTTAGAGCATTGCACATCAAACCGAAAGATCCAGTGCTCCATCCCCGCCAGAGGTAGCTGCGTTGGGTATTTGGGAAAGGCACTTAACCCTAGTTGCCCTTGTTAATGCACGCACTGTGGCGATATGCACTAATGCGTACTGCCCGTCGATGGAGCACGTGGCTTCATGCAATGCTAACACTGCTTGTGTGGGGTTTATATGTTAGGGGGTGTGGCAGTTACTTGCCGCTGCTCGGTGGTTCTATCGGGGTTCTTTGTCTTCCTTTATCCTTAAAAGTCCTGCACGAAGTGATCCTGATCGCCAAAGGTGTCGTTAGACCTCATTAAATGTATAATTTCTACTTCTATATTATTTGTTGTTTTCTTAACATAATTTATATTCCAAAATTGACTTTATAATTGAAAAAAAACATTCAAACCTTTCTGTCAAGTTGAAATAAAATAATTATTTTTACAGTTCTGTGAGCAGGGGGTTGGGGGGTTAAGCTTTGTCAAGTAGACTCCTATAATTGTATTTTAAGATAAGGGAGATTTCTTGTGGACACATATCATTGCTTTACACACCCAATTTCTGTTTTCTAATTTCGGTGCAACACCTTCTGCATGTTTTGATGAATGCCAGTTGTAAATAGACTACTTATGCAACCACATGTTCTGTTGAAGATTGCGAAGTTTACCACTGTTGTGTAGAAAAAGATCTGGATACAAAGATTCAATTGGCAACCATGAATAGTATTTCCAATAACTATTATGTTTTCAAATACCATACCGCCTGTTTGTACATTTTTAAATATGAACAAGTTTATCGGTAAATAGGTTAATTTAAGTTTTGCTGAGATACAAAATTGTTTTAAAATTGACGAGCTTTGACATTTATCTTGATGATAAATGTGAAATGAGTCCAGTATGAGGAGAGAAGATTAGCCCTTCAAAAGTTCTATGTCGTCTATATTGCTGATGTGACAGTCTGTGATTCCGGCCGATAGATTTGTTAATTTGGTTATCTAAATAAGTGTAATAATAAAAAGGTAAACTTTTGCTGTGTTATAAAATTGTTAGAAACGTGAATCGTGGAGGAAATCTCCAAAACACTTATATTTTGACATTCTAACCCAAACCATTGTAATAGGGACACTTTTTGTCCTCTAGATGCAATTTTACCAGCAACTGGATTCTATGGTGGAAAAACCAGGATAAGAGCAATGGGGAAATGATGTTATTTATTTCGTATGACATGAAAACCTAGAACATTGTGCCATGTTGCCAGGAAACGAGATGACTAACCGCACAAGATAATTTAGATCTTCCAAAGATATCCTTGGTTGCTGGAATAGGCTCCATGAATAAAATGTAAGTATTTGTTATCATTTTTACTGTATTTCAGAATTTCAATCCAAATCTATAGATTTGATAACAGCAGATTGAATACCCGGCCACAGCTGTTTCCAGCTTTAAAACCACGTAGCTGTGGCTGTTGTTCATGACATGATATTAAATAACCATTGTGCATTTGTACTTCAGTGGGAGCAAGGTTGCTCAATGGTTACAGCATTGGACTTCAAACCGAAAGGTCAACTCTTCCATCCCCGCCCGAGGTAACTGCGTTGTGTCTTTGAGAAAGGCACTTAACCCCAGTGGCCCATATGAATGCCCGCACTGTGGCTATATGCATTAAGGCGTACTGCACGTCGATGGTGCAGGAGTCTTCATACATTGCTAACACTGCTTGTGTGGGGTTTATATGTTAGAGAGACTGGCAGTTACTAGCCGTTGCTCGGTGGTTCTATCCGGGTTCTCCGGCTTCCTTTATCCTTAAAAGACCTGCACGATGTGATCCTCATTGCCAAAAGTGTCGATAAACATCATCAAATGTATAAATTGTACTTCTATATTATTTGTTGTTTTCTTTACATAATTTATTTTCCAAAATTGACTTTATAATTGAAAGAAAACATTCAGCCCTTTCTGTCAAGTTGAAATAAAATAATTATTTTTACATATCAGTGAGCTGGGCGTTGGGGTGGGAGGGCGGGGGGGGGGGGTGTATGGTTGGTAAAGTAGACTCCAATAATTGTATTTGAAAATAAGGGAGATTTGTTGTGGACACATATTATCATTGCTTTACACATCCACCTTTTGTTTTCAGATTTTGGTGCAAAACCTTCCGCATGTTTGATGAATGTCAGGTGTAAATAGACGCCTTATGCAACCACATGTTCTTTTGAAGACTGCGAAGTTTTCTCTGTTGC
Organism: Pictodentalium vernedei; assembly: GCA_031216915.1. Taxonomy (NCBI): domain Eukaryota; kingdom Metazoa; phylum Mollusca; class Scaphopoda; order Dentaliida; family Dentaliidae; genus Pictodentalium; species Pictodentalium vernedei. The sequence goes on along the minus strand of CM062297.1, from coordinate 506,277,999 downwards.
GTAGAAGAAGATCTGTACACAAAGACTCTATTGTCAAACCCTGAATAGTATTTCCAATAACTATTATGTTTACAAATACCATACCGACTGTTTGTACATTCGTGTATATGAACAAGTTTATCGGTAAATAGGTTAATTTAATTTTTGCTGAGGTACAAAATTGTTTTAAAATTGACTAGCTTTGACATTTATCTCGATGTTAAATGTGAAATGAGCCCAGTATGAGGAGAGAAGACTAGCCCGTCAAAAGTTCTATGTCGTTTATGTTGATGATGTGACAGTCTGTGATTCCGGCCGATAGATTTGTTCATTTGCTTATCTAAATAAGTTTAATAATAAAAAGGTTAACTTCTGCTGTGTTATAAAATTGTTAGAAAAGTGAATCGTGGAGGAAATCTCCCAAACACTTATATTTTGACATTCTAAGCCAAACCATTGTAATAGGGACACGTTTTGTCCTCTAGATGCAATTTTACCAGCAACTGGATTCAATGGGGAAAAACCAGGATAAGAGCAATGGGGAAATGATGTTATTTATTCCGTATGACATGAAAACCTAGAACTTTGTGCCATGTTGCCACGAAAGGAGATGACTAACCACACAAGATAATTTAGAACTTCCAAGGATATCCTTAGTTGCGGGAATAGGCTCCATGTATAAAATGTAAGTGTTTGTTATCATTTTTACTGTATTTCAGATTTTCATTCCAAATCTATAGATTTCATAACAGCAGACTGAATACCCGGCCGCAGCTGCTTCCAGCTTTAAAACCACGTAGCTGTGGCTGTTGCTCATGAGATGATATTAAATAACCATTGTGCATTTGTACTTCAGTGGGAGCAAGGTAGCTCAATGGTTACAACATTGGACTTCAAACCGAAAGGTCAACTCTTCCATCCCCGCCCGAGGTAACTGCGTTGTGTCTTTGGGAAAGGCACTTAACCCCAGCGGCCCATGTGAATGCACGGACTATGGCGATATGCATTAAGGCGTACTGCACGTCGATGGTGCAGGCGTCTTCATACAATGCTAACACTGCTTCTGTGGGGTTTATATGTTAGAGAGTCTGGCAGTTACTAGCCGCTGCTCGGTGGTTCTATCCGGGTTCTCCGGCTTCCTTTACCCTTAAAAGACCTGCACGATGTGATCCTCATTGCCAAAAGTGTCGTTAAACATCATTAAATGTATAAATTGTACTTCTATATTATTTGTTGTTTTCTGAACATAATTTATATTCCAAAAATGACTTTATAATTGGAAGAAAACATTCAGCCCTCTCTGTCAAGTTGAAATAAAATAATTATTTTTGCATATTAGTGAGCTGGGGGTTGGGGTGGGAGGGTGGGGGGTATGGTTGGTAAAGTAGATTCCAATAATTGTATTTGAAAATAAGGGAGATTTGTTGTGGACACATATTATCATTGCTTTACACATTCCCTTTTTGTTTTCAGATTTTGGTGCAAAACCTTCTGCATGTATTGATGAATGTCAGGTTGTAAATAGACGACTTACGCAACCACATGTTCTGTTGACGATTGCGATGTTTTCCTCTGTTGTGTAGAAGTTCTGTACACAAGGACTCTATTGTCAAACGCTGAATAGTATTTCCAATAACTATTATGTTTGCAAATACTATACCGACTGTCTGTACATTCGTGTATATGAACAAGTTTATCGGTAAATAGGTTAATTGAATTTTTGCTGTGATACAAAGTTATTTTAAATTTGACTAGCTTTGACATTTATCTTGATGTTAAATGTGAAATGACTCCAGTATGTTGTGTGACGATAAGCCCTTCAAAAGTTTGTCGTCCACGTTGAAGATGTGACAATCTGTGATTCCGGCCGTTAGATTTGTTGATTTGCTTATTTAAATAAGAGTAATAATAAAAAGGTTAACTTTTGCTGTGTTATAAAATTGTTAGAAAAGTGAATAGTGGAGGAAATATCCAAAACACTTATGTCTTGACTTTCTAAGCGAAACCATTGTAATAGGGACACGTTTTGTCCTCTAGATACAATTTTACCTGCAACCGGATTCAATGGTGGAAAAACCAAGATAAGTACAATGGCGAAATGATGTTATTTATTTCGTATGACATAAAAACCTAGAACATTGTACCATATTGCCAAGTAACGTGATGACTAACCACACAAGATAATTTAGATCTTCCAAAGATATCCTTAGTTGCTGGAATAGGCTCCAAGTATATAATGTAAGTATTTGTTATCATTATTACTGTATTTCAGAGTTTCAATCCACATCTATATATTTGATAACAGCAGACTGAATACACGGCCGCAGCTTCTTCCAGCTTTAAAACCACGTAGCTGTGGCTGCTGCTCATGAGATGATGTTACGTAACCGTTGTGCATTTGTACTCCAGTGGGAGCAATGTGGCTCAATGGTTACAGCATTGGACTTCAAACCGAAAGATCCAGAGTTCCATCCCCGCCAGAGATAACTGCGTTGTGTCTTTGGGGAAGACATTTAACCCCAGTTGCCCCTGTGAATGCACGCACTGTGGCGATGTGCACTAAGGAGTACTGCACGTCGATGGTGCGCGAGTCTTCATGCAATGCTAACACAGCTTCGTGTGGGGTTTGTATATTAGGGAGGCTGGCAGTTACTAGCCGCGGCCCGGTTGTTCTATCCGGTTTCTCCGGCTTCCTTTATCCTTAAAAGTCCTGCACCGGGTGTTCTTGATTGCCAAAGGTGTCGTTAAACCTCAATAAATGAATATTTTGTATTTCTATATCATTAGTTGTTTTCTTAACAAAATTTATATTCCTAAATTGACTTTATAATTAAAAAAAAACATTCAGCCCTTTCTGTCAAGTTGAAATAAAATAATTATTTTTACAGTTCAGTGACCTGGGCATTGGGGTGAGGGGGGGGGGGGGGTTATGGTTGGTCAAGTAGACACCAATAATTGTATTTGGAAATAAGGGTATTTGTTGTGGACACTTATTATCATTGCTTTACACATCCACTTTCTGTTTTCAGATTTTGGAGCAACACATTCTGCATGTTTTAATGAATGCCAGTTGTAATTAGACTACTTATGCAACCACATGTTCTGTTGAAGATTGCGATGTTTTCCTCTGTTGTGTAGAAGATCTGGGCACAAAGACTCTATTGCCAAACCCTGAATAGTATTTCCAATAACTATTATGTTTACAAATACCATACCGACTGTTTGTACATTCGTGTATATGCACAAGTTTATCGGTAAATAGATTTTTATACTGTACCAATGACCCAGACATAGCTGGTGCTAACTCTTAAAAATATAGGGCCAAACACAAATTTTGCCCCCCAATCCCCAAAATTTGCATCTAAAACCAAAGAAAATATGTCCTGAAAGGCCCTCCATACTTCACCTCTACTGCGCATGCGAAGTGTCAAGGACGTCCCGAAATTGGCGCCATTAATCATTCTTTGTTTGGCCCTTCATCAGTTAACATCTGACTGATCTTTGTGCTTGTAAATCTCAGTTTAAATGATGCCAGACACATAAATATTAGTGAAATGGTAATTCTAAGGAGGATATAGAAGGAGGAGAGGAAAAATGAGTGACAGAAAATAATCAGACCTGTAACTTAAAATTTTTTGATGAAATTATGTTAAGTTACCTATTTTCGAGGCAACTGCCTGTTGTGGTCATTCTTGTTATCAAGATTACACTGCTTATTCAGTGTTTTCCTCTCTCCCTTTCCTTTAAGTCCCCTCTTGCTATTCTCCCATGCTTTTGGCATATTTTCTGTAATATTATTACTAAAATTTCTTGGGAGTTTTAGCTGGATAACAGAATGTATTCTGTTTTTTTCCCCATGTTTACGTTTTCACCTATGGGTGGTTAGGCGTAGTGTTCTTCATCTACCATCTGATGTTCTGCAGTTTCTTCCCTGGAAGTCTCTGTTTTGCATCAGATAGTGTATTATTGGTAACTGATTTCGGGCCAGGGTGCCTGGAGTCTTGATCTAGTGTTTTTACACTTATTGTTTACATTTACAACAGCCCTCTGTGTGAGGGGGATTTCTTGAAATAATATCTTGATGTTAATTTAATCATAACTAGACACATTATTATTGTTCGTAAGTGTTGCATAAATTGTTTAAAATATTTTTAGAATTTTTGTCCACACTTAGACTTGGGATCCATTGGGGCTCAACGTTACTTTTCAGAAACTTGGGCTGTTCTGAAAAAATATTTTTTCAAAAGTTTTTGATTCAATTATTTTTTCTATGTTAATGGATCCTGTTATTATGTATTTTGATTGTCAGGGGTTGGTGCGAGTACTAGGACTTTGTTTTCTTTTCACATTGAAAGGATATTGTTCAATTGTAATAAGAGGAAATCTTCCTCTGACTTTCATAATCATTGTATAATGTAGTCAGTGTACTCGCACTAACTCCTGTTCTGTATGTGTTGATTACGATGACAACATGGGAAGCGTGTGTCACGGTATGTTAGTGGGGAATTGGCCATTCCAGTCCTTTCCCCGCAGGGTCACTCTACTTTATCAGTCTCTATTTCAGACGATCATGATCAGGGTGATGTATCCGTGATGTCTTCCAAAAAGTGTGCCTCCGTCGTTACAATTAATGTAGAGCTAGCGGAAAAGTGCTCAGGTAATACGTCAATTGCCTAAGAGGACACTAGTAGGTTCGACGACCTTTGACGTCCGCTAGCTCGCCCGGTGTAGCGTCCATTCATCGAATGGTTCGGCTGCCGGGTTCGTCCGTTGCGGTCTAGAAAGGAGTTTTAGGTGATGCGAGCACTATAAACATCCATGTGCACATCCAGTGACGGCGGATTAGAGGGGAGAACGGAGGAAGCCTTTTAGTCCGGTTCATAGCTCGTCCAGGCCCATCTGGGCTGCGAGCGAGAGAGGCCCCTCTCTCGTACATCAACATCTGGCCCCAGATGTTGTGGTACAAAATGTCTCGCATTCGGAGCATACGTCCGCCGCTCGGAGCGCTCCGTTATATAGACAGTCCGGAGAGACTGTCAATAAGGCTTCCTCATTCTCATGGCTGCGCACACGACCGCACCTTGGCTACGTGACCTCCGATATCCAGGCAACTTCGCCAATCAGAGAATCCTCGGCGACCAGGTCACGCCATCCGATAGCCAGGGACACGAGGCCTGCAGACTCCGGACATTCGCATAAGAAAGTATGCGGGAGTCAACGTACACGGAGCTTCCAGCGGCAAAGCATCGTAAGACCGCTTCTGCACAGGCCTCGGTGACGGACGTGCTATCCCAAATAGCACAACTTATCGCAGCATCCCAGCAACGACAGAATCTCTGTCGCATAATATAATATCTGACGACGCTGGGTCGGGACGCTGCGCGGAAGCATCAGGTGCGGACGTCCGAAAATTTCATACGGTCCGACGGGATGCCGAAAGGGATTCGGAGGTTTTCGAGCTTTCTCTTTCGGAACAACATAAGCTGCTGTATATGTCATCCGACTTCATCTTCTAGAGGTTCTTCGTCGGACCAGAATGCTGCGATACTGGATAAGAAACTGATAGCGTCGGTGGACTTAGAAATTTTTGGTTCGGTTCAGGGACATCGTCCCTCAGTTCCGACACAGTCCAATAAGGTCTCAGATACGTTCGATTTATTGAACGACGCTATATATATATTTTTATATGCTTGCTATGTACAAGCATATCTGGTTTCTTGTTCGCAAAATTACTGAGATGTCTTTCAAAAGTGTGCCTCTGTCGTCATAGTTAATGAAGAGCTAGCGGCAATTAGTGCTCATGGATTACGTCAATCTCCTAAGAGGTCCCTAGTAGGATCGACGGAGTTGACATTCGCTAGCTCACCCGGTGTAGCGTCCATTCATCGAATGGTTCGGCAGTCGGGTTCGTCCGTTGCGGTCTAGGGTGGAGATTTGGGTGATGCGAGCACTATAATAGTCTTTAGTACACACCCAGTGACGACGGATTAGAGGAGAGATCGGAGGAAGCCTGTTAGTCCGGTTCCTAGCTCGTCCGGTCCGTCCGGGCGGCGAGCGAGAGAGGTCCCTCTCTCGTGCAACAACATATGGGACCGGATGTTGTGGTGCAGACATTTCACCTTCGGAGCGTATGTCCGCCACTCCGGACGCTCCGTTATATAGACAGTCCGAGTGACTGTCGATAATGCTTCCTCATCCTCACAGCAGCGCACACGACCGCACTTTGGCTACGTGATCTTGAATATCCGCCCAGCTTCGACATTCAGTGATTCCATGGCGAACAGGTCACGCCATCCGGTAGCCAAGGGACACGAGGCCTGCACACTCCGGTCGCTCGCATAATAGAAGTATGCACGGGGTAACGAACACGGAGCTTTCAGCGGCAATGCATCGTAAGACCGCTTCTCCACAGGCCTCAGTGACGGACGTGCTATCCAAAATAGCACAGCTTATCGTAGCATCCCAGCAAACGACAGATTCTCGGTCGGATCAGGAATAATCCGACAGCGCTGGGTCGGTACGCTCCGCTGATGCATCAGGTACGGACGACCGAATATTTCATAGGGTCCGACAGGATGGCGAAAGGGATTCGGATGATTTCGAGCTTTCCCTTTCGGAACAACAGAAGCTGCCATACATTTCTTCCGGCATTGTCTTCCAGAGGTTGTTCGGTCGGACTGCATTGCTGCGATGCTGGATAAGAGACTAATAGCGTCATTGGACACGGAGTTTTGAATCGGTTCAGGGACATTGTCCCTGAGTTGCCGACGCAGTCCAATAATGTCTTTAGAACATTCGAATTATTGAACGACGCTATATATATATAAGCTTGCTATCAACATACTAGTATAGTTTCTTGTCCTCAATGCTCTATGCTGCCTTTCGTGAATTCTAGGAAATAATTGTTTATTGGCAGAACTGGGCTTACCGAGAGTTTCTTTGCATCTAAGACGGCGAGACTCAAGACTGCAATTGTCTTTTTCGCCGTCTATGTCAATTCCAACCACGATGTTGGAAACGACAATGATGTATAATAGACGTAACTTAGACGCTTTATCATACGTACACCACTTTACTGAGACGTTATCATTACGTCTTCAAGAGAAAGAATTCCAGGATATGATCCTCAATGGAATTTCTTTCAGAGGCAGTAGTTTTCCACGTATAACTCCGCCCTTCAGTGGCAGCCTGGAGTTGGTTAGACGTGACGCAGCCCTAGCTACATCCACGCGCGTGGATAGTAAGGTGAAGAACCCTCTCAGAGTCGCTTCGGTCCCCGAGAAGCTTCTCTTCGACGGTAACCTTTCAGCAATCTTGAATTGCTCGATATACACGTTCTCTTGTCTATCAAGTGTAACAAGAGATTCAGACGTGGGCAGACATTCGGTGGTTGACTCAGAGAGTTCCACTGTAGTTGCCGGATCCGAGTTTTTCGATTATGACGGATGCCAGTCAAACAGGTTGGGACACATTTTGATCCCAACGGATTCGAAGTGCCGGGTCTTTGGGTTCCCTAGTTTTTAGGCAAGCTCTTTACTTCCAAGGAAGAATATTATGTTGGCTTGCACTACGTCATTGGATGAATTTTATTCAGAAACGCATGTTCAATCCTGTCCGATAATACGACAGTATTTGCGTATATCCGGAACCAGGGAGGCACTCATTCGGTTCCGTTATTGATTTTAACAGAAAGAATCCTTCTGTTTGCTATAGAACACCAAGTTCTGTTTCGGTTCGTCATATTCTCGGTCGTCGGATCGTATTAGCAGACTCCCTTTCACGTAAGGGTCGTTTGTTGCCGTCGAAATGGACTATCAACTAACAAGTATTCAATCAGATTTGCTATCAATGGGAGCACCCAGTGATAAATTTATTTGCGACACAACTCTCCAATCAATTGTAGACGTATGTGTCACCGTGTCCGGATCCCTGAGCATATGTAGTTAACGCTCTATCGATCTAGTAGGACGCGATGATAGGATATACGTATCCTCCATCGCTGTTGATTCAGCAAGTATTGCTAGGATTATTCATTCACAATACAATTCTGTTGGCAGCATCTCTGTTCCACAGAGACGGTGGATAAATTTACTTAGATGTCTATTGTGGGACTTACCGCGGAAACTTCCTCCACGAGAGGATCTTTTTTCGCTGGGGAAATCGTGTCAACTCTATCACAACCCGCAAGGTCTCAACCTTCACGTATTCCGTTGTGCGGTCCTTCTTGCATAGTAAGCACTGTATAGGACCAGCAGTGGACGCGATTCCTAACTGTAGAAGGACCTCCTCTTCGCTATACTATGCGGCTAAGTGGAGGGTCTTCCGTCGTTGGTGTAGGGACCTTTATGTTGATATTTTTGATTCCTCCATACCAGACATTGCAAACTTTCTAGTATACTTGTTTAACGAAATCACCTGCAGCCAGTTACTTTTATAGGTTATAGGTCTATGTTATCTGATACCTATGCACACCATGATAGTTTACAATGGAGCCTAATGTCTCTTTATCTAAGTTAGTTTGAAACTTTTCGATAAGAGATCTAGAATCGTTAGGTTAATTCCTATTCGGAATTTAGCTTGGGTTCTTATTAACTAAAGCAACCATTTGAATCCTTGGGACAGCAGTTTCAAATTCTGGTCTTTTAAGGCAGCGATTCTCTTAGCCTTCTCTTCTGCTGAAGAGTCAGTGAGCTTCATGCACTATCGGTGGACGATTCTCACTTTCGCAGTATCGGGAACTCTATTACCTTTACTACTAATGGTGTATTTTTAGTTAAGAATCAGGCTCCTAATGATATCCAGAACCTATTGTTTTTAAGGTCATTCCGTCTTCGAGCGGGCATAGGCCTTTACTCTGTCCGGATAGACCTTTATGTATTTATTAACAGATCTCAGTTTATCAGAAGGACGTAAAACTTCTTCAGGCTCTGATGCCTAATAGAAAGGTCATTACGGTCCATTCTATTACTTAATGCATTCAGTTAACTATCGGCACTGCTTAGGATAATCTATCCTTAACTCAGCAGGCTGTGCTTAAGATTTCGGCTCATGAAGTAAGAGCTCTTCTACATCTTAGGCTGACGTATAGTTTTGCTATTATAGATTAAGTAGGCTGCATGTTGGTCCCAACCATCCTCATTCACGAATTTTTATCTCAGAAATATTGTATCCATTTCTGGAGACCTGCATTGTTTAGGTCCTTTATCAGCTGCTCAGAAAGTCGATCACTTAACAATTGCAACTATAGCTATGTAGGCTTTATGTTCCGGCAGTGACTCCGTCCTGCTGCCCTCTTCGCTCTGGGCTATTTGACCCAGGGCAAGAAAAAGGGGGGGGTGTTCCCTTGGGTCACCTGTTTTTATTATGAAAACAAGGGGATACCTTCTCCGGAGTTAGTAATTCTGAGCTGTTACTGGGATGGTTTCTTAAGTGAAAGTTATGTTTTTAATTCGTTCATGTCATAGTTTTAAAGTATAGCATTTGAATATGTCATGTGTCAAACGGATGTTATTATACTATCCTCGGACACTTTTAAAAGAGTATAAAGAGTCTCAATTCTTTGGACTAACTTTATTTATTGGCTTACTTTAAATATAATTAGTATATGAATTATACTGGATATTAATAGAGAACATGGATGTTATAATGCTCAATTATAGAAGGTATTGTGTCTTTCTAATTTGTCATAAATAAGAAAGATACACGTGAAGCCTATTTCTCCTTTTCTCCTACAGGAGATGACTCTATTTTATATAGTTGAGCTTATTGGATTTTCCTCTATGTCCTGGGCCCTCCAGCCTTTTTACTATTCAGCTATGTCTGGGTTATTGGTACAGTATAAAAATCTGAAAAAATTTATAGTAATTTATATATTTTTTATACTTACCAATGACCCAGACGGGGATGGCCCTCCCAGGAGTTGGGAACTCATACCTCCCCGCTGAGGACATAGCGCTTACCAGGCACTGATGGTAAGAATGATTAATGGCGCCAATTTCGGGACGTCCTTGACACTGCGCATGCGCAGTAGAGGTGAAGTATGGAGGGCCATTCAGGACATGTTTTCTTTGGTTTTAGATGCAAATTTTGGGGATTGGAGGGCAAAATTTGTGTTTGGCCCTATATTTTTAAGAGTTAGCACCAGCTATGTCTGGGTCATTGGTAAGTATAAAAAATATATAAATTACTATAATTTTTTTCAGGTTTATTTAATTTTTGCTGTGATACAAAATTGTTTTAAAATTGACTAGCTTTGACATTTATCTTGATGTCAAATGTGAAATGAGTCCAGAATGAGGAAAGAAGATTAGCCCTTCAAATGTTCTATGTCGTCCGTGTTGATGATGTGACAATCTGTGATTCCGGCCGATAAATTTGTTCATTTGCTTATCTAAATAAGTGTAATAATAAAAAGGGTAACTTTTGCTGTGTTATAAAATTGTAAAAAAAGTGAATCGTGGTGGAAATCTCCAAAACACTTATGTCATGACATTCTAAGCCGAACCATTGTAATAGGGACACGTTTTGTCCTCTAGATGCAATTTAACCTGCAACTGGATTCAATGGTGGAAAAACCAAGATAAGGGCAATGGGGAAATGATGATATTTATTTCGTATGACATGAAAACCTAGAACATTGTGCCATGTTGCCAAGAAAATAGATGACTAACCACACAAGATAATTTAGAACTTCCAAAGATATCCTTAGTTGCTGGAATAGGCTCCATGTATATAATGTAAGTATTTGTTATCATTTTTACTGTATTTCAGACTTTCAATCCCAATCTATAGATTTCATAACAGCAGACTGAATACACGGCCGCAGCTGTTTCCAGCTTCAAAACCGCGTAGCTGTGGCTGTTTCTCATGAGATGATACTAAATAACTGTTGCGCATTTGTATTTCAGTGGGAGAAAGGTGGCTTAATGGTTACAGCATTGGACCTCAAACCGAAAGGTCCACTTTTCCATCTCCGCCTGAGGTAACTGCGTTGTGTCTTTGCGAAAGGCACTTAACCCCAGTGGCCCATGTGAATGCACGCACTGTGGCCATATGCACTAAGGCGTTCTGCACGTCGAAGGTGCGCGAGTGTTCATACAGTGCTAACACTTCTTGTGTGGGGTTTATATGTTAGGGAGTCTGGCAGTTACTAGCAGCTCCTCGGTGGTTCTATCCGGGTTCTCCGGCTTCCTTTATCCTAAAAATTCCTGCACGATGTGAGTCTCATTGCCAAAAGTGTCGTTCAACCTCACTGAATGTATAAATTGTACTTCTTTATTATTTGTTGTCTTCTTAACATAATTTATATTACAAAATTGACTTTATAATTGAAAAAAACATTCACCCTTTTCTGTCAAGTTGAAATAAAATAATTAAATATGCAAATGAACAAATCTATCGGCCGGAATCACAGATTGTCACATCATCAACATGGACGACATAGAACTTTTGAAGGGCTAATCTTCTCTCCTCATTCTGGACTCATTTCACATTTAACATCAAGATAAAGGTCAAAGCTAGTCAATTTTAAAACAATTTTGTATCTCACCTAAAATTAAATTAATCTCTTTACCGATAAACTTGTTCATATACACGAATGTACAAACAGTCGGTATGGTATTTGTAAACATAATAGTTATTGGAAATACTATTCAGGGTTTGGCAATAGAGTCTTTGTGCCCAGATCTTCTACACAACAGAGGAAAACAACCTTCAACAGAACATGCGGTTGCATAAGTCGTCTATTTACAACTGACATTCATCAAAACATGCAGAAGGTTTTGCACCAAAATCTGAAAACAGAAAGTATATGTGTAAAGCAATGAAAATATGTGTCCACAACAAATCTCCCTTATTTTCAAATACAATTATTGGAGTCTACTTGACCAACCATACCCCCCCTACCCCAACGCCCAGCTCACTGATCTGTAAAAATAATTATTTTATTTCAACTTGACAGAAAAGGCTGAATGTTTTTTTTCAATTATAAAGTTAATTTTGTAATATAAATTCTGTTAAGAAGACAAAAAATAATAAAGAAGTACAATTTATACATTCAATGAGGTTTAACGACACTTTTGGCAATGAGACTCACATCGTGCAGGAATTTTAAGGATAACGGAAGACGGAGAACCGGATAGAACCACCGAGGAGCTGCTAGTAACTGCCAGACTCCCTAATATATAAACCCCACAAAAGCAGTGTTAGCACAGTATGAACACTCGCGCACCATCGACGTGCAGTACGCCTTAGTGCATATCGCCACAGTGCGTGCATTCACATGGGCCACTGGGGTTAAGTGCTTTTCGCAAAGACACAACGCAGTTACCTCAGGCAGGGGTGGAAAATTGGACCTTTCGGTTTGAGGTCCAATGCTGTAGCCATTAAGCCACCTTTCTCCCACTGAAGTACAAATGCACAACGGTTATTTAGTATCATCTCATGAGCAACAGCCATACCTACGCGGTTTTAAAGCTGGAAACAGCTGCGGCCGTGTATTCCGTCTGCTGTTATGAAATCTACAGGTTTGGATTGAAAGTCTGAAATACAGTAAAAATGATAACAAATAATTACATTATACACATTGAACCGATTCCAGCAACTAAGGATATCTTTGGAAGTTCTAAATTATCTTGTATGGTTAGTCATCTCGTATCTTGTATGGTTAGTCATCTCGTTTCTTGGCAACATGGCACAATTTTCTAGGTTTTCATGTCATACGAAATAAATATCATCATTTCCCCATTGCCCTTATCTTGGTTTTTCCTCCATTGAATCCAGTTCCAGGTAAAATTGCATCTAGTGGACAAAACGCGTCCCTTTTACAATGGTTTGGCTTAGAATGTCATGACATAAGTGTTTTGGAGGTTTCCTCCACGTTTCACTTTTTTAACAATTTTATAACACAGCAAAAGTTAACTTTCTTATTATTACACTTATTTAAATAAGCAAATGAACAAATCTATGGGCCGGAAACACAGATTGTCACATCATCAACATGGACGACATAGAACTTATATAGCTAGTCTATTTTAAAACAATTTTGTATCACAGAACAAATTGAATTAACCTATTTACCGATAAATTTGTTCATATACACGAATGTACAAACAGTCGGTACGGTATTTGTAAACATAATAGTTATTGGAAATACTATTCAGGGTTTAGCAATAGAGTTTTCGTGCCCAGATCTTCTACACAACAGAGAAAACATCGCAATCTTCAACAGAATATGTGGTAGCATAAGTAGTCTATTTACAACTGGCATTCATTAAAACATGCAGAAGGTGTTGCTCCAAAATCTGAAAACAGAAAGTGGATGTGTAAAGCAATGATAAAATGTGTCCACAACAAATGTCCCTTATCTTCAAATACAATTATTAGTGATTAATTGACCAACCATAACCACACCCCCTCCCCCCCCCCCCCCCATCCCAACGCCCAGATCACTGAACTATCAAAATAATTATTTTATTTCAACTTGACAGAAAGGGCTGAATGTTTTCTTTCAATTATAAAGTCAATTTAGGAATATAAATTTTGTTAAGAAAACAACAAATGATATAGAAATACAAAATATACATTTATTGAGGTTTATCGACACCTTTGGCAATGGAGATCACCCGGTGCAGGACTTTTAAGGATAAAAGAAGCCGGAGAAACCGGATAGAACCACCGAGCCGCGGCTAGTAACTGCCAGCCTCCCTAATATGTAAACCCCTCACAAGTTGCGTTAGCATAGCATGAAGACTCGCGCCCCATCGACGTGCAGTACGCCTTAGTGCACATCGCCACAGTGCGTGGATTCACAGTGGCAACTGGGATTAAGTGCCTTCCCCAAAGACACAACGCAGTTACCGCTGGCGGGGATGGAACTCTGGATCTCCCGGTTTGAAGTCCGCTGCTGTAACCATTTTGCCACCTTGCTCCCACTGAAGTACAAATGCACAACGGTTATTTAACATCATCTCATGAGCATCAGTCACAGCTACGTGGTTTTAAAGCTGGAAGAAGCTGCGGCCGTGTATTCAGTCTGCTGTTATCAAATCTATAGATGTGGATTGAAAGTCTGAAATACAGTAATAATGATAACAAATACTTACATTATATACTTGGAGCCTATTCCAGCAACTAAGGATATCTTTGGAAGATCTCAATTATCTTGTGTGGTTAGTCATCTCGTTACTTGGCAATATGGCGCAATGTTCTAGGTTTTTATGTCATACGAAATAAATAACATCATTTCGCCATTGGCCTTATCTTGGTTTTTCCACCATTGAATCCAGTTGCAGGTAAAATTGTATCTACAGCACAAAACGTGTCCCTATTACAATGGTTTGGCTTAGAAAGACAAGACATAAGAGTTTTGGAGATTTCCTCCACTATTCTCTTTTCTAACAATTTTATAACACAGCAAAAGATAACCTTTTTATTTTTAATCTTAGTTAAATAAGCAAATGAACAAATATATCGGCCGGAATCATAGATTGTCACATCTTCAACGTGGACGACAAAGAACTTTTGAAGGGCTTATCTTCTCACAACATACTGGACTCATTTCACATTTAACAAGGCGTACTGTACGTCGATGGTGCGCGGGTGTTCATACAGTGCTAACACTGCTTGTGTGGGGTTTATATGTTAGGGAGTCTGGCAGTTACTAGCAACTACTAGGTGGTTCTATCCGGGTTCTCCGGCTTCCTTTATCCTTAAAATTCCTGCACGATGTGAGTCTCATTGCCAAAAGTGTCGTTAAACGTCATTGAATGTATAAATTGTACTTCTTTATTATCTGTTGTCTTCTTAACATAATTTATATTACAAAATTGACTTTTCAATTGAAAAAAACATTCAACCTTTTCGGTAAAGTTGAAATAAAATAATTATTTTTACAGTTCAATGAGCTGGGCGTTGGGGTGGGGGGGGGGGGGTATGGTTGGTCAAGTAGACTCCAATAATGCTATTTGAAAATAAGGGAGATTTGTTGTGGACACATATTATCATTCCTTTACACATATACTTTCTGTTTACAGATTTTGGTGCAACACCTTCTGCATGTTTTGATGAATGCCAGTTGTAAATAGACTACGTATGCAACCACATGTTCTGTTGAAGATTGCGATGTTTTCCTCTGGTGTGTAGAAGATCTGGGCACAAAGACTCTATTGCCAAACCCCGAATAGTATTTCCAATAGCTATGATGTTTACAAATACCATACCGACTGTTTGTACATTCGTGTATATGAAAAAGTTTATCGGAAATAGGTTAATTCAATTTTTGCTGTGACACAAAATTGTTTTAAAATTGACTAGCTTTGACATTTATCTTGATGTTAAATGTGAAATGATTCCAGTATTAAGAGAGAAGATTAGCCCTTCAAAAGTTCTATGCCGACCATGTTGATGATGTGACAATCTGTGATTCCGGTCGATAGATTTGTTCATTTTCTTATTTAGACTATTTGCAACTAGATTCAATGGTGGAAAAACCAAGATAAGGGCAATAGGGAAATAATGTTATTTATTTCGTATGACATAAAAACCTAGAACATTGTGCCATATTGCCAAGTAACGAGATGACTAACCACACAAGATAATTTAGATCTTCCAAAGATATCCTTAGTTGCTGGAATAGGCTCTAAGTATATAATGTAAGTATTTGTTATCATTATTACTGTATTTCAGACTTTCAATCCACATCTATAGATTTGATAACACCAGACTGAATACTCGGCCGCAGCTTCTTCCAGCTTTAAAACCACGTAGCTGTCGCTGTTGCTCATGAGATGATGTTAAATATCCGTTGTGCATTTGTACTTCAGTGGGAGCAAGGTGGCTCAATGGTTACAGCATTGGACTTCAAACCGGGAGATCCAGAGTTCCATCCCCGCCCGAGGTAACTGCGTTGAGTCTTTGGGGAAGGCACTTAACCCCAGTTGCCCATGTGAATGCACGCACTGTGGTGATGTGCACTAAGGCGTTCTGCACGTCGATGGTGCGCGAGTTTTCATGCAATGCTAACACAACTTGTGGGGGGTTTATATATTAGGGAGGCTGACAGTTACTAGCCGCGGCTCGGTGGTTCTATCCGGTTTCTCCGGCTCCCTTTATCCTTAAAAGTCCTGCAACGGGTGATCTTGATTGCCAAAGGTGTCGTCAAACCTCAATAAATGTGTATTTTGTGTTTCTAGATCATTTGTTGTTTTCTTAACAAAATTTATATTCGTAAATTGACTTTCTAATTGAAAAAAAACATTCAGCCCTTTCTGTCAAGTTGAAATAAAATCATTATTTTTACAGTTCAGTGACCTGGGCGATGGTGTGTGGGGGGAGGGGGTATGGTTGGTCAAGTAGACTCCAATAATTGTATTTGAAATTAAGGGAGATTTGTTGTGGACGCATATTATATTTGCTTTACACATCCACTTTCTGTTTTCAGATTTTGGTGCAACACCTTCTGCACGTTTTGATGAATGCCAGTTGTAAATAGAGTACTTATGCAACCACATGTTCTGTTGAATATAGCGATGTTTTCCTCTGGTGTGTAGAAGATCTGTGCACAAAGACTCTATTGCCAAACAGTGAATAGTATTTCCAATAGCTATGATGTTTACAAATACCATACCGACTGTTTGTACATTCGGGTATATGAACAAGTTTATCGGTAAATAGGTTAATTCAATTTTTGCTGTGATACAAAATTATTTTAAATTTGACTACCTTTGACATTTATCTTGATGTTAAATGTGAAATGAGTCCAGTATGAAGAGAGAAGATTCGGCCTTCAAAAGTTCTATGCCGGCCATGTTGATGATGTTACAATCTGTGATTCCGGCCGATTGATTTGTTCATTTGCTTATTTAAATAAGAGTAATAATAAAAAGGTTAACTTTTGCTGTGTTATAAAATTGTTAGAAAAGTGAATAGTGGAGGAAATTTCAAAAACACTTATGTCTTGACTTTCTCAGCCAAACCATTGTAATAAGGACAGGTTTTGTCCTTTAGATACAATTTTACCTGCAACTGGGTTCAATGGTGGAAAAACCAAGATAAAGGCAATGGGGAAATGATGTCATTTATTTCGTATGACATAGAAACCTAGAATATTGTGCCATATTGCCAAGAAACGAGATGACTAACCATACAAGATAATTTAGATCGTCCAAAGATATCCTTAGTTCCTGGAATAGGCTCCAAGTATAAAATGTAAGTATTTGTTATCATTTTTACTGTATTTTATTCTTTCAATCCAAATCTATAGATTTGATAACAGCAGACAGAATACACGGTCGCAGCTCCAGCTTTAAAACCACGTAGCTGTGGCTCTTGCTCATGAGATGATATTAAATAACCGTTGTGCATTTGTACTTCAGTGGGAGTAAGGTGGCTCAATGGTTAGAGGATTGGACTTCAAACCGAAAGATCCAGTGCTCCATCCCCGCCAGAGGTAACTGCGTTGGGTATTTGGGAAAGGCACTTAACCCCAGTTGCCCATTTGAATGCACGCACCTGGGCGATATGCACTAATGCGTACTGCACGTCGATGGTGCACGAGGCTTCATGCAATGCTAACACTGCTTGTGTGGGGTTTATATGTTAGGGAGTCTGGCAGTTACTAGCCGCTGCTCGGTGGTTCTATCCAGGTTCTTCGTCTTCCTTTATCCTTAAAACTCCTGCACTAGGTGATCCTGATTGCCAAAGGTGTCGTTAGACATCATTAAAAGTATAATTTGCACTTCTATATTATTTGTTGTTTTCTTAACATAATTTATATTCCAAAATTGACTTTATAATTGAAAAAAAAAAACATTCAACCTTTTCTGTCAAGTTGAAATAAAATAATTATTTTTACAGTTAAGTGAGCAAGGGGTTGGGGGATAGGCTTTGTCAAGTAGACTCCTATAATTGTATTTGAAAATAAGGGAGATTTCTTGAGGACACATCTCATTGCTTTACACATCCAATTTCTGTTTTCAGATTTCGGTGCAACACCTTCTGCATGTTTTGATGAATGCCAGTTGGAAATAGAGTACTTATGCAACCACATGTTCTGTTGAAGATTGCGAAGTTTATCACTGTTGTGTAGAAGAAGATCTGGATACAAAGATTCTATTGCCAACCATGAATAGTATTTCCAATAACTATTATGTTTACAAATACCATACCGACTGTTTGTACATTCGTGTATATGAACAAGTTTATCGGTAAATAGGTTAATTTAATTTTAGGTGAGATACAAAATTGTTTTAAAATTGACTCGCTTTGACATTCATCTTGATGTTACATGTGAAATGAGTCCAGTATGAGGAGAGAAGATTAGCCCTTCAAAAGTTCTAGGTCGTCTATGTTGATGATGTGACAGTCTGTGATTCCGGCCGATAGATTTGTTCATTTGCTTATCTAAATAAGTGTAATAATAAAAAGGTTAACTTTTGCTGGGTTATAAAATTGTTAGAAAAGTGAATCGTGGATGAAATCTCCAAAACACTTATATTTTGACATTCTAAGCCAAACATTGTAATTGGGACACGTTTTGTCCTCTAGATGCAATTTTACCAGCAACTGGATTCAATGGTGGAAAAACCAGGATAAGAGCAATCGGGAAATGATGCTTTTTATTTCCTATGACATAAAAACCTAGAACATTGTGCCATGTTGCCAAGAAACGAGATGACTAACCACACAAGATAATTTAAACTTCCAAAGATATCCTTAGTAGCTGGAATAGGCTTCATGTAAAAAATGTAAGTATTTGTTATCTTTTTTACTGTATTTCAGACTTTCAATCCAAATCTATAGATTTGATAACAGCAGACTGAATACCGGGCCGCAGCTGCTTCCACCTTTAAGACCACGTAGCTGTGGCTGTTGCTCATGAGATTATATTAAATAACCATTTTGCATTTGTACTTCAGTGGGAGCAAGGTGGCTCAATGGTTTCAGCATTGGACTTCAAACCGAGAGGTCAGCTATTCCATCCCCGCCCGACGTAACTGCGTTATGTCTTTGGGAAAGGCACTTAACCCCAGTGGCCCACGTGGATGCACGCACTGTGGCGATATGCATTAAGGCGTACTGCACGCCGATGGTGCAAGAGGCTTCATACAATGCTAACACTGCTTGTGTGGGGTTTATATGTTAGAGAGTCTGGCAGTTACTAGCCGCTGCTCGGTGGTTCTATCCGGGTTCTCCGGTTTCCTTTATCCTTGAAAGACCTGCACGATGTGATCTTCATTGCCAAAAGTTTCGTTAAACCTCATTGTATGGATAAATTGTACTTCTATATTAATTGTTGTCTTCTTAACAGAATTTATATTTCAAAATTGAATTTATAATTAAAAGAAAACATTCAGCCCTTTCTGTCAAGTTGAAACAAAATAATTATTTTTACATATCCGTGAGCTGGGGGTTGGGGTGGGAGGGGGGGGGGTATGGTTGGTAAAGTAGACTCCAATAATTGTATTTGATAAGGGAGATTTGTTGTGGACACATATTATCATTGCTTTAAACGTCCACGTTTTGTTTTCAGATTTTGGTGGAAAACCTTCTGCATGTTTTGATGAATGCCAGTTGGAAATAGACAACTTATGCAACCACATTGTCTGTTGAAGATTGCGAAGTTTACCACTGTTGTGTAGAAGAAGATCTGGATACACAGATTCTATTGCCAACCATGAATAGTATTTCCAATAACTATTATGTTTACAAATACCATACCGGCTATTTGTACATTCGTGTATATGAACAAGTTTATTGGTAAATAGGTTGATTTAATTTTTGCTGAGATACAAAATTGTTTTAAAATTGACTCGCTTTGACATTCATCTTGATGTTACATGTGGAATGAGTCCAGTATGAGGAGAGAAGATTAGCCCTTCAAAAGTTCTATGTCGTCTATGTTGATGATGTGACAGTCTGTGATTCCGGCCGATAGATTTGTTCATTTGCTTATCTAAATAAGTGTAATAATAAAAGGGTAAAATTTTGCGGTCTTATACAATTGTTAGAAAAGTGAATCGTGCAGGAAATCTCCAAAACACTTATATTTTGACATTCTAAGCCAAACCATTGTAATAGGGACTCTTTTTGTCCTCTAGGTGCAATTTTACCAGAAAGTGGATTCAATGGTGGAAAAACCAGGATAAGAGCAATGGGGAAATGATGTTATTTATTTCGTATGACATGAAAACCTAGAACATTGTGCCATGTTGCCAAGAAACGACATGACTAACCACACAAGATAATTTGGAACTTCCAAAGATATCCTTACTTCCTGGAGTAGGCTCCATGTATAAAATGTAAGTATTTGTAATCATTTTTACTGTATTTCAGACTTTCAATCCAAATCTATAGATTTGATAACAGCAAACTGAATAACCGTCCGCAGCTGCTTCCCGCTTTAAAACCACGTAGCTGCGGCTGTTGCTCATGAGATGATATTAAATAACCATTGTGCATTTGTACTTCAGTCGGAGCAAGGTAGCTCAATGATTACAGCATTGGACTTCAAACCGAAAGGTCAAATCTTCCATCCCCGTCCGAGGTAACTGCGTTGTGTCTTTGGGAAAGGCACTTAACCCCAGTGGCCCATGTGATTGCACGCACAGTGGCGATATGCATTAAGGCGTACTGCACGTCGATGGTGCAGGAGTCTTCATACAATGCTAACACTGCTTGTGTGAGGTTTATATGTTAGAGAGTGTGGCAGTTACTAGCCGCTGCTCGGTGGTTCTATCCGGGTTCTCCGGCTTCCTTTATCCTTGAAAGACCGGCACGATGTGATCCTCGTTGCCAAAAGTGTCGTTTAACATCAATAAATGTATAAATTGTACTTCTATATTATTTGTTGTTTTCTTAACATAATTTATATTCCAAAATTGAATTTATAATTGAAAGAAAACAATCAGCCCTTTCTGTCAAGTTGAAATAAAATAATTATTTTTACATATCAGTGAGCTGGGCGTTGGGGTGGGGGGGTGGGGAGGGTATGTTTGGTAAAGTAGACTCCAATAATTGTATTTGAAAATAAGGGAGATTTGTTGTGGACACATATTATCATTGCTTTACACATCCACTTTTTGTTTTCAGATTTTGGTGCAAAACCTTCGGCATGTTTTGATGAATGTCAGTTGTAAATAGTCGACTTATGCAACCACATGTTCTGTTGAAGATTGCGAAGTTTTCTCTGTTGTGTAGAAGATCTGTACACAAAATCTCTGTTATCAAACCCTGAATAGTATTTCCAATAACTATTATGTTTACAAATACCATACCGACTGTTTGTACATTCGTGTATATGAACAAGTTTATCGGTAAATAGGTTAATTTAATTTTTGCTGTGATACAAAATTATTTTAAATTTGACTAGCTTTGACATTTAACTTGATGTTAAAAGTGAAATGAGTCCAGTATGTTGTGAATAGATAAGCCCTTCAAAAGTTCTTTGTCGTCCACGGTGAAGATGTTACAATCTGTGATTCTGGCCGATAGATTTGTTCATTTGCTTTTTTAAATAAGAGTAATAATAAAAAGATTAACTTTTGCTGTGTTATAAAATTGTTAGAAAAGTGAATAGTGGAGGAAATCTCCAAAACACTTAAGTGTTGACATTCTAAGCCAAACCATTGTAATAGGGACACGTTTTGTCCTCTAGATACAATTTTACCTGCAACTGGATTCAATGATGGAAAAAACCAAGATAAGGACAATGGCGAAATCATGTTATTTAATTCGTATGACATCAAAACCTAGAACATTGTGCCATATTGCCAAGTACCGAGATGACAAACCACATAAGACAATTTAGAACTTCCAAATATATCCTTAGTTGCTGGAATAGGTTCCATGTAAAAAATGTAGGTATTTGTTATCATTTTTACTGTATTTTAGTCTTTCAATCCAAATCTGTAGATTTGATAACAGCAGACTAAATACCCGGCCGCAGCTGCTTCCAGCTTTAAAACCACGTAGCTGTGGCTGTTGCTCATGAGATGATATTAAATAACCATTGTGCATTTGTACTTCAGTGGGAGCAAGGTGGCTCATTGGTTATAGCATTGGACTTCAAACCGAAAGATCCAGTGCTCCATCCCCGCCAGAGGTAGCTGCGTTGGGTATTTGGGAAAGGCACTTGACCCCAGTTGCCCTTGTGAATGCACGCACTGTGGTGATATGCACTAATGCATACTGCACATCGATGGTGCACGAGGCTTCATGCAATGCTAACACTGCTTGTGTGGGGTTTATATGATAGGGAGTCTGGCAGTTACTAGCCGCTTTTCGGAGGTTCTGTCCGGGTTCTTTGTCTTCCTTTATCCTTAAAAGTCCAGCACGAGGTGATCCCGATTGCCAAAGGTGTCGTTAGACCTCCTTAAATGTATAATTTGTACTTCTATATTATTTGTTGTTTTCTTAACATAATTTATATTCTCAAATTGACTTTATAATTAAAAAAAAACATTCAAACCTTTCTGTCAAGTTGAAATAAAATAATTATTTTTATTTTACAGTTCAGTGAGCAGGGGGTTGGGTGGATATGCTTTGTCAAGTAGACTCCTATAATTGTATTTGAAAATAAGGGAGATTTCTTGTGGACACATATCATTGCTTTACACATCCCATTTCCGTTTTCAGATTTCGGTGCAACACCTTCTGCATGTTTTGATGAATGCCAGTTGTAAATAGACTACTTATGCAACCACATGTTCTGTTGAAGATTGCGAAGTTTACCACTGTTGTGTAGAAGAAGATCTGGATACAAAGATTCTATTGTCAACCATGAAAAGTATTTCCAATAACTATTATATTTACAAATACCATACGACTGTTTGTACATTCGTGTATATCAACAAGTTTATCGGTAAATAGGTTAATTTAATTTTTGCTGAGATACAAAATTGTTTTAAAATTGACTAGCTTTGACATTTATCTTGATGTTAAATGTGAAATGAGTCCAGTATGTTGTGAGAAGATAAGCCCTTCAAAATTTCCTTCTCGTCCACGTTGAAGATGTGACAATCTGTGATTCCGGCCGATAGATTTGTTCCTTTGCTTAATTAAATAAGAGTAATAATAAAAAGGTTAACTTTTGCTGTGTTATAAAATTGTTAGAAAAGTGAATAGTGGAGGAAATCTTCAAAACACTTATGTCTTGACTTTCTAAGCCAAACCATTGTAATAGGGACAGGTTTTGTCCTCTAGATACAATTTTACCTGCAACTGGATTCAATGGTGGAAAAAACAAGGTAAGGACAATGGCGAAATGATGTTATTTATTTCGTATGACATTAAAACCTAGAACATTGTGCCATATTGCCAAGTAACGAGATGACTAACCACACAAGATAATTTAGATCTTCCAAAGATATCCTTAGTTGCTGGAATAGGCTCCAAGTATATAATGTAAATATTTGTTATCATTATTACTGTATTTCAGACTTTCAATCCACATCTATAGATTTGATAACAGCAGACTGGATACACGGCCGCAGCTTCTTCCAGCTTTAAAACCACGTAGCTGTGGCTCATGAGATGATGTTAAAAAACCGTTGAGCATTTGTACTTCAGTGGGAACAAGGTGGCTCATTGGTTACAGCATTGGACTTCAAACCGAACGATCTAGAGTTCCATCCCCGCTAAAGGTAACTGCGTTGTGTCTTTGGGGAAGGCACTTAACACCAGTTGCCCCTTTGAATACACGCACTGTGACGATGTGCACTAAGGCGTACTGCACGTCAATGGTGCGCGAGTCTTCATGCTATGCTAACACAACTTGTGTGGGGTTTATATATTAGGGAAGCTGGCAGTTACTAGCCGCGGCTCGGTGGTTCTATCCGGTTTCTCCGGCTTTCTTTATCCTTAACAGTCCTGCACCGGGTGATCTTGATTGCCAACGGTGTCGTGAAACCTCAATAAATGTATATTTTGTATTTCTATATTATTTGTTGTTTTCGTAACAAAATTTATATTCCTAAATTGACTTTATAATTAAAAAGAAACTTTCAGCCCTTTCGGTCAAGTTGAAATGAACTAATTATTTTTACAGTTCAGTGACCTGGGCGGTGGGGTGGGTGGGGGGTGTGGTTGGTCAAGTAGACACCAATAATTGTATTTGAAAATAAGGGAGATTTGTTGTGGGGACATATTATCATTGCTTTACACATCCACTTTCTATTTTCAGATTTTGGAGCAACACCTTCTGCATGTTTTAATTAATGTCAGTTGTAAATAGACTGCTTATGCAACCACATGTTCTGTTGAAGATTGCGATGTTTTCCTGTGTTGGGTAGAAGATCTGGGCACAAAGACTCTATTGCCAAACCCTCAATAGTATTTCCAATAACTATTATGTTTACAAATACCATACCGACTGTTTGTACATTCGTGTATATGAACAAGTTTATCGGTAAATAGGTTAATTTAATTTTTGCTGTGATACGAATTTGATTTAAAATTGACTAGCTTTGACATTTATCTTGACGTTAAATGTGAAATGAGTCCAGAATGAGGAGAGAAGTTTAGCCCTTCAAAAGTTCTATGTCGTCCATGTTGATGATGTGACAATCTGTGATTCCGGCCGATAGATTTGTTCATTTTCTTATATAAATAAGTGTAATAATAAAAAAGTTAACTTTTGCTGTGTTATAAAATTGTTACAAAAGTGAATCGTGGAAGAAATCTCCAAAACACTTATGTCATGACATTCTAAGCCAAACCATTGTAATAGGGGCACGTTTTGTCCTTTAGATGCAATTTTACCTGCAACTGGATTCAATGGTGGAAAAATCAAGATAAGGGCAATGGCGAAATGATGATTTTTATTTCGTATGACATGAAAACCTAGAACATTATGCCATGTTGCCAAGAATCGAGATGACTAACCATACAAGATACGAGAAGACTAACCACACAAGATAATTTAGAACTTCCGAAGATATCCTTAGTTGCTGGAATAGGCTCCATGTATATAATGCAAGTATTTGTTATCATTTTTACTGTATTTCAGACTTTCAATCCAAATCTATAGATTTCATAACAGCCGAATGAATACACGGCCGCAGCTGCTTCCAGCTTTAAAACCGCGTAGGTGTGGCTGTTGCTCATGAGATCATACTAAATAACCGTTGTGCATTTGTACTTCAGTGGGAGAAAGGTTGCTTAATGGTTACAGCATTGGACCTCAGACCGAAAGGTCCACTTTTCCATCTCCGCCTGAGGAAACTGCGTTGTGTCTTTGCGAAATGCACTTGACCTCAGTGGCCCATGTGAATGCACGCACTGTGGCGATATGCACTAAGACGTAGTGCACGTCGATGATGCGCGAGTGTTCATACAGTGCTAACACTTCTTGTGTGGGGTTTATATCTTAGGGAGTCTGGCAATTACTAGCAGCTCCTCGGTGGTTTTATCCGGGTTCTCCGGCTTCCTTTATCCTTAAAATTCCTGCACGATGTGAGTCTCATTGCCAAAATTGTCGTTAAACCTCATTGAATGTATAAATTGCACTTCTATATTATTTGTTGTCTTCTAAACACAATTTATATTACAAAATTAACGTTATAATTGAAAAGAACATTCAGCCCTTTCTGTCAAGTTGAAATAAAATAATTATTTTTACAGTTCAGTCAGCTGGGCGTTGGGGTTGGGGGGGGGGGTATGGTTTGTCAAGTAGACTCCAATAATTGTATTTGAAAATAAGGGAGATTTGTTGAGGACACATATTATCATTGCTTTACGCATCCACTTTCTGTTTTCAGATTTTAGTGCAACTCCATTTGCATGAGTTAATGAATGCCAGTTGTAAATAGACTACTTATGCAACCACATGTTATGTTGAAGATTGCGATGTTTTCCTCTGGTGTGTAGAAGATCTGGGCACAAAGACTCTATTGCCACACCGTGAATAGTATTTCCAACAGCTATGATGTTTACAAATACCATACCGACAGTTTCTACATTTGTGTATATGAAAAAGTTTATCGGAAAATAGCTTAATTCAATTTCTGCTGTGATACAAAAATTTTATAAAATTGACTAGCTTTGACATTTATCTTGATGTTAAATGTGAAATGAATCCAGTATGAAGAGAGAAGATTAGCCCTTCAAAAGTTCTATGCCGGCCATGTTGATGATGCGACAATCTGTGATTCCGGCCGATAGATTTGTTCGTTTGCTTATTTAAATGAGAGTAATTATAAAAAAGGTTAGCTTTTGCTGTGTTATAAAATTTTTGGAAAAGTGAATAGTGGAGGAAATTTCCAAAACACTTATGTCTAGACTTTCTAAGCCAAACCATTGTAATAGGGACAGGTTTTGTCCTCTAGATACAATTTTACCTGCAACTGGATTCAATGGTGGAGAAACCAAGATAAGGGCAATGGGGAAATGATGTTATTTATTTCGTATGACACAGAAACCTCGAATATTGTGCCATATTGCCACGAAACGAGATAACTAACCATACAGGATAATTTAGATCTTCCAAAGATATCCTTTGGTCCTGGAGTAGGCTCCAAGTATATAATCAAAGTATTTGTTATCATTTTTGCAGTATTTTAGTTTTTCAATCCAAATCTATAGATTTGATAACAGCAGACAGAAGACACGGCCGCAGCTGCTTCCAGCTATAAAACCACGTAGCTGTGGTTGTTGCTCATGAGATGATATTAAATAACCGCTGTGCATTTGTACTTCAGTGGGAGCAAGGTGGCTCAATGGTTACAGCATTGGACTTCAAACCGGAAGATCCAGTGCTCCATCCCCGCCAGAGGTAACTGCGTTGGGTATTTAGGAAAGGCACTTAACCCCAGTTGCCCATGTGAATGCACGCATTGTGGCGATATGCACTAATGCGTACTGCACGTCGATGGTGCACGAGGCTTCATACAATGCAAACACTGCTTGTGTGGGGTTTATATGTTAGGCAGCCTGGCAGTTACTAGCCGCTGCTCGGTGGTTCTATCCGGGTTCTTCGGCTTCCTTTATCCTTAAAAGTCCTACAAGAGGTGATCCTGATTGCCAAAGTTGTCGTTAGACCTCATTAAATGTATAATTTGTACTTCTATATTATTTGTTGTTTTCTTAACATAATTTATATTCCAAAATTGACTTTATAATTGAAAAAAAACATTCAACCCTTTCTGTCAAGTTGAAATAAAATAATATTTTTTACAGGTCAGTGAGCAGGGGGTTGGGGGGATATGCTTTGTCAAGTAGACTCCTATAATTGTATTTGAAAATAAGGGAGATTTCTTGTGGACACATATCATTGCTTTACACATCAATTTCTGTTTTCAGATTTCGGTGCAACACCTTCTGCATGTTTTGATGAATGCAAGTTGTAAATAGACTACTTATGCAACCACATGTTCTGTTGAAGATTGCGAAGTTTACCACTGTTGTTTAGAAGAAGATCTGATACAAAGATTCTATTGCCAACCATGAATGGTATTTCCAATAACTATTATGTTTACAAATACCGTACCGACTGTTTTTACATTCGTGTATATGAACAAGTTTATCGGTAAATAGGTTATTTTAATTTTTTCTCAGATACAAAATTGTTTTAAAATTGACTAGCTTTGACATTTATCTTGATGTTAAATGTGAAATGAGTCCAGTATGAGGAGAGAAGATAAGCCCTTCAAAAATTCTATGTCGTCTATGTTGATGATGTGACAGTCTGTGATTCCGGCCGATAGATTTGTTCATTTGCTTATCTAAATAAGTGTAATAATAAAAAGGTTAACTTTTGCTGTGTTATAAAATTGTTATAAAAGTGAATCGTGGAGGAAATCTCCAAAACACATACATTTTGACATTCTAAGCCAAACCATTATAATAGGGACACGTTTTGTACTCTAGATGCAATTTTACCAGCAACTGGATTCAATGGTGGAAAAACCAGGATACGAGCAATGGGGAAATGATGTTATTTATTTGGTATGACATGAAAACCTAGAACATTGCGCTATGTTGCCAAGAAACGAGATGACTAACCACACATGATAATTTAGAGCTTCCAAAGATATCCTTAGTTGCTGGAATAGGCTCCATGTATAAAATGCAAGTATTTGTGATCATTTTTACTGTATTTCAGACTTTCAATCCAAATCTATAGATTTGATAACAGCAGTCTGAATACCCGGCCGCAGCTGCTTCCAGCATTAAAACCACGTAGCTGTGGCTGTTGCTCATCAGGTGATATTAAATAACCATTGTGCATTTGTACTTCAGTGGGAGCAATGTAGCTCAATGGTTACAGCATAGGACTTCAAACCGAAAGGTTAACTCTTCCATCCCCGCCCGAGGTAACTGCGTTGTGTCTTTGGGAAAGGCACTTAACCCAATTGGCCCATGTGAATTCAAGCACTGAGGCGATATGCATTAAGGCGTATTGCAAATCGATGGTGCAGGAGTCTTCAAACAATGCTAACACTGCTTGTGTGGGGTTTATACGTTAGAGAGTCTGGCAGTTACTAGCCGCTGCTCGGTAGTTCTATCCGGGTTCTCCGGCTTCTCCGGCTTCCTTTATCCTTAAAAGATCTGCACGATGAGATCCTCATTGCCAAACGTGTCGTTAAACATCACTAAATGTATAAATTGTACTTCTATGTTATTTGTTGTTTTCTTATCATAATTTATATTCCAAAATTGACTTTATAATTGACAGACAACATTCAGCACTTTCTGTCAAGTTCAAATAAAATTATTATTTTTACATATCAGTGAGCTGGGCGTTGGGGTGGGAGCGGGGGGGGGGTATGGTTGGTAAAGTAGACTCCAATAATTGTATTTGAAAATAAGGGAGATTTGTTGTGGACACATATTATCATTGCTTTACACAACCTCTTTTTGTTTTCAGATTTTGGTGCAAAACCTTCTGCATGTTTTGATGAATGTCAGTTGTAAATAGACTACTTATGCAACCACATGTTCTGTTGAAGATCGCGATGTTTTCCTCTGCTGTGTAGAAGAACTGGGCACAAAGACTCTATTGCCAAACCCTGAATAGTATTTCCAATAACTATTATGTTTACAAATACCATACCGACTATTTGTACATTCGTGTATATGAACAAGTTTATCGGTAAATAGGTTAATTTAACTTTTGCTATGATACAAAATTGTTTTAAAATTGATCAGCTTTGACATTTATCTTGATGTTAAATGTGAAATGAGTCTAGAATGAGGAGAGAAGATTAGCCCTTCAAAAGTTCTATGTCGTCCATGTTGATGATGTGACAATCTGTGATTCCGGCCGATAGATTTATTCATTTTCTTCTTTAAATAAGTGTAATAATAAAAAGTTATCTTTTGCTGTGTTATAAAATTGTTAGAAAAGTGAATCGTGGTGGAAATCTCCAAAACACTTATGTCATGACATTCTAAGCCAAACCATTGTAATAGGGACACGTTTTGTCTTCAAGATGCAATTTTACCTGCAACTGGATTCAATGGTAGAAAAACCAAGATAAGGGCAATGGGGAAATGATGTTATTTATTTCGTATGACATAGAAACCTAGAATATCGTGCCATATTGCCAAGAAACGAGATGACTAACCATACAAGATAATATAGACCTTCCAAAGATATCCTTAGTTCCTGGAGAAGGCACCAAGTATATAATCAAAGTATTTGTTATCATTTTTACTGTATTTTAGTCTTTCAATCCAAATCTATAAATTTGATAACTGCAGACAGAATACACGGCCGCAGTCGCTTCCAGCCATAAAACCACGTAGCTGTGGCTGTTGCTGATGAGATGATATTAAATAACCGTTGTGCATTTGTACTTCAGTGGGAGCAAGGTGGCTCAATGGTTAGAGCATTGCACTTCAAACCGAAAGATCCAGTGCTCCACCCCCGCCAGAGGTAACTGCGTTGGGTATTTGGGAAAGGCACTTAACCCCAGTTGCCCCTGTGAATGCACGCACTGTGGCGATGTGCACTAAGGCGTACTGCACGTCGATGGTGCGCGAGTCTTAATGCTATGCTAACACTGCTTGTGTGGGGTTTATATGTTACGGAGTCTGGCAGTAACTTGCCGCTGCTCGGTGGTTCTATCCAGGTTCTTCGTCTTCCTTTATCCTTAAAAGTCCTGCACGAGGTGATCCTGATCACCAAAGGTGTCGTTAGACCTCATTAAATGTATAATTTGTACTTTTATATTATTTGTTGTTTTCTTAACATAATTTATATTCCAAAATTGACTTTATAATTGAAAATAAACATTCAAACCTTTCTGTCAAGTTGAAATAAAATAATTATTTACAGTTCAGTGATTGTGCTTTGTCAAGTAGACTCCTATAATTGTCTTTTAAAATAAGGGAGATTTCTTGTGGACACATATCATTGCTTTACACATCCAATTTCTGTTTTCAGATTTCGGTGCAACACCCTCTGCATGTTTTGATGAATGCCAGTTGTAAATAGACTACTTATGCAACGACATGTTCTGTTGAAGATTGCGAAGTTTACCACTGTTTTGTAGAAAAAGATCTGGATACAAAGGTTCAATTGGCATCCATGAATAGTATTTCCAATAACTATTATGTTTTCAAATACCATACCGACTGTTTGTACATATTTGTATATGAACAAGTTTATCGGTAAATAGGTTAATTTAATTTTTGCTGAGATACAAAATTGTTTTAAAATTGACTAGCTTTGACATTTATCTTGATGATAAATGTGAAATGAGTTCAGTATGAGGAGAGAAGATTAGCCCTTCAAAAGTTCTATGTCGTCTATATTGATGATGTGACGTTGAAGATGTGACAATCTGTGATTCCGGCCGATAGATTTGTACATTTGCTTATCTAAATAAGTGTAATAATAAAAAGGTTAACTTTTGCTGTGTCATAAAATTGTTAGAAAAGTGAATCGTGGAGGAAATCTCCAAAACACTTATATTTTGACATTCTAAGTCAAACCATTGTAATAGGGACACGTTTTGTCCTCTAGATTCAATTTTACCAGCAACTGGATTCTATGGTGGAAAAACCAGGATAAGAGCAATGGGGGAAATGATGTTATTTATTTCATATGACATGAAAACCTAGAACATTGTGCCATGTTGCCAGGAAACGAGATGACTAACCACACAAGATAATTTAGAACTTCCAAAGATATCCTTGGTTGCTGGAATAGGCTCCATGTATAAAATGTAAGTATTTGTTATCATTTTTACTGTATTTCAGAATTTCAATCCAAATCTATAGATTTGATATCAGCAGACTGAATACCCGGCCGCAGCTGCTTCCAGCTTTAAAACCACGTAGCTGTGGCTTTTGTTCATGACATGATATTAAATAACCATTGTGCATTTGTAGTTCAGTGGGAGCAAGGCTAGCTCAATGGTTACAGCATTGGACTTCAAACCGAAAGGTCAACTCTTCCATCCCCGCCCGAGGTAACTGGGTTGTGTCTTTGGGAAAGGCACTTAACCCCAGTGGCCCATATGAATGCACGCACTGTGACTATATGCATTCAGGAGTACTGCACGTCGATGGTGCAGGAGTCTTCATACAATGCTAACACTGCTTGTGTGGGGTTTATATGTTAGAGAGTCTGGCAGTTACTAGCCGCTGCTCGGTGGTTCTATCTGGGTTCTCCGGCTTCCTTTATCCTTAAAAGACCTGCACGATGTCATCCTCATTGCCAAAAGTGTCGTAAAACATCATTAAATGTATAAATTGTACTTCTATATTATTTGTGGTTTTCTTAACATAATATATATTTCAAAATTGACTTTTTAATTGAAAGAAAGCATTCAGCCCTTTCTGTCAAGTTGAAATAAAATAATTATTTTTACATATCAGTGAGCTGGGCGTTGGGGTGGGAGGTGTATATGGGGGTGGGGGGTATGCTTGGTAAAGTAGACTCCAATAATTGTATTTGAAAATAAGGGAGATTTGTTGTGGACACAAAGTCATATTATCATGCTTTAAACATCCACTTTTTGTTTTCAGTTTATGGTGCAAAACCTTCTGCATATTTTGATGAATATCAGTTGTAAATAGACGACTTATGCAACCACATGTTTTGTTGAAGATTGCGAAGTTTTCTCTGTTGTGTAGAAGAAGATCTGTACGCAAAGACTCTATTGTCAAACCCTGAATAGTATATCCAATAACTATTATGTTTAGAAATACCATACCGACTGTGTGTACATTCGTGTATATGAACAAGTTCATCGGTAAATAGGTTAATTTAATTTTTGCTGTGATACAAAATCATTTTAAATTTTACTAGCTTTGACATTTATCTTGATGTTAAATGTGAAATGAGTCCAGTATGTTGTGAGAAGATAAGCCCTTCAAAAGTTCTTTGTCGTCCACGTTGAAGTTGTAACAATCTGTGATTCCGGCCGATAGATTTGTTTATTTGCTTATTTAAATAAGAGTAAAATAAAAAGGTTAACTTTTGCTGTGTTATAAAATTGTTAGAAAAGTGAATAGTGGAGGAAATCTCCAAAACACTTATGTCTTGACTTTCTAAGCCAAACCATTGTAATAGGGACACGTTTTGTCCTCTAGATACAATTTTACCTGCAATTGGATTCAATGGTGGAAAAAGCAAGATAAGGGCTATGGGGTAATGATGTTATTTATTTCGTATGGCATAAAAACCTAGAACATTGTGCCATATTGCCAAGTAACGAGATTACTAACCACACAAGATAATTTAGATCTTCCAAAGATACCCTTAGTTGCTGGAATAGACTCCAAGTATATAATGCAAGTATTTGTTATCATTATTACTGTATTTCATAATTTCAATCCACATCTATAGATTTGATAAGCAGACTGAATACACGGCCGCAGCTTCTTCCAGCTTGAAAACCACGTAGTCGTGGCTCTTGCTCATGAGATGATGTTAAATAACCGTTGTGCATTTGTACTTCAGTGGCAGCAAGGTGGCTCAATGGTTACAGCATTGGACTTCAAACCGAAAGATCCAGAGTTCCATCCCCGCCAGAGGTAACTGCGTTGTGTCTTTGGGGAAGGCACTTAACCCCAGTTGCCCCTGTGAATGCACGCACTGTGGCGAAGTGCACTAAGGCGTACTGCACGTCGATGGCGCGCGAGTCTTCATGCTATGCTAACACAACTTGTGTGGAGTTTATATATTAGGGAGGCTGGCAGTTACTAGCCGAGGCTCGGTGGTTATATCCGGTTTCTCCGGCTTCTTTTATCCTTAAAAGTCCTGCACCCTGCACCGTGCGATCTTGATTGCCAAAGGTGTCGTTACACCTCAATAAATGTATATTTTGTATTTCTATATTATTTGTTGTTTTCTTAACAAAATTTATATTCCTAAATTGACTTTATAATTGAAAAAAAACATTCAGCCCATTCTGTCAAGTTGAAATAAAATAATTATTTTTACAGTTCAGTGACCTGGGCGTTGGGGTGGGGGTATCGTTGGTCAAGTAGACAGTAATAATTGTATTTGAAAAGAAGGGAGATTTGTAGTGGACACATATTATCATTGCTTTACACATCCACTTTCTGTTTTCAGATTTTGGAGCAACACCTTCTGCATGTTTTAAAGAATGCCAGTTGTAAATAGACTACTTATGCCACCACATGTTCTGTTGAAGATTGCTATGTTTTCCTCTGTTGTGTAGAAGATCTGGGCACAAAGACTATTGCCAAACCCTGAATAGTATTTCCAATAACTATTATGTTTACAAATACCATACCGACTGTTTGTACATTCGTGTATATGAACAAGTTTATCGGTTAATTGGTTAATTTAATTTTTGCTGTGATACAAAATTGTTTTGAAATTGACTAGCTTTGACATTTATCTTGATGTTAAATGTGAAATGAGTCCAGAATGAGGAGATAAGATTAGCCCTTCAAAAGTTCTATGTCGTCCATGTTGATGATGTGACAATCTGTGATTCCGGCCGATAGATTTGTTCGTTTGCTTATTTAAATAAGTGTAATTAGAAAAAAGTTAACTTTTGCTGTGTTACAGAATTGTTACAAAAGTTAATCGTGGAGGAAATCTCCAAAACACTTATGTCATGACATTCTGCGCCAAACCATTGTAATAGGGACACCTTTTTTCCTCTAAATGCAATTTTTACCTGCAACTGGATTCAATGGTGGAGAAACCAAGATAAGGGCAATGGGGAAATGATGATATTTATTTCGTATGACATGAAAACCTAGAACATTGTGCCATGTTGCCAAGAAGCGGGTTGACTAACCATACAAGATAATTTAGAACTTCCAAAGATATCCTTAGTTGCTGGAATATGCTCCATGTATATAATGTAAGTATTTGTTATCATTTTTACTGTATTTCAGGCTTTCAATCCAAATCTATAGATTTCATAACAGCAGACTGAATACACGGCCGCAGCTCCTTCCAGCTTTAAAACCGCGTAGCTGTGGTTGTTGCTCATGAGATGATACTAAATAACCGTTGTGCATTTGTACTTCAGTGGGAGGAAGGTGGCTTAACGGTTACTGCATTGGACCTCAAACCGAATGGTCCTCGTTTC
The DNA here is from genome assembly GCA_031216915.1 of Pictodentalium vernedei. Taxonomy (NCBI): domain Eukaryota; kingdom Metazoa; phylum Mollusca; class Scaphopoda; order Dentaliida; family Dentaliidae; genus Pictodentalium; species Pictodentalium vernedei. The sequence continues at coordinate 506,243,500 of CM062297.1, read as the reverse complement.
CATCCCCGCCAGAGGTAACTGCGTTGTGTCTTTGCGAAAGGCACTTAACCCCAATGGCCCATGTGAATGCAGGCACTGTGGCGATATGCACTAAGGCGTACTGCACGACGATGGTGCGCGATCGTTCATAGAGTGATAACACTGCTTGTGTGGGGTTTATATGTTATGGAGTCTGTCAGTTACTAGCAGCTCCTCGGTGGTTCTATCCGGGTTCTCCGGCTTCTTTTATCCTTAAAATTCCTGCACGATGTGAGTCTAATTGCCAAAAGTGTCGTTAAACCTCATTGAATGTATAAATTGTACTTCTTTATTATTTGTTGTCTTCATAACATAATTTATATTACAAAATTGACTTTATAATTGAAAAAAACATTCAGCCTTTTCTGTCAAGTTGAAATAAAATAATTATTTTTACAGTTCAGAGAGCTTGGCGTTGTGGTGGGGGGGGGGGGGGGGTATGGTTGGTCAAGTAGACTCCAATAATTGTATTTGAAAATAAGGAAGATTTGTTGTGGACACATATTATCATTGCTTTACACATCCACTTTCTGTTTTCAGATTGTGGTGCACCACCTTCTGCATGTTTTGATGAATGCCAGTTGTAAATAGATTACTTATGCAACCACATGTTCTGTTGAAGATAGCGATGTTTTCCTCTGGTGTGCAGAAGATCTGGGCCCAAAGACTCTACTGCGAAACCCTGAATAGTATATCCAATGGCTATGATGTTTACAAATACCATACCGATTGTTTGTACATTCGTGTATATGAACAAGTTTATCGGTAAATAGGTTCATTCAATTTTTGCTGTGATACAAAATTGTTTTAAAATTGACTAGCTTTGACATTTATCTTGATGTTCAATGTGAAATGAGTCCAGTATGAAGAGAGAAGGTTAGCCCTTCAAAAGTTCTATGCCATCCATGTTGATGATGTGACAATCTGTGATTCCGGCCGATAGATTTGTTCATTTGCTTATTTAAATAAGAGTAATAATAAAAAGGTTAACTTTTGCTGTGTTATAAAATTGTTAGAAAAGTGAATAGTGGAGGAAATTTCCAAAACACTTATGTCTTGACTTTCTGAGCCGAACCATTGTAATAGGGACATGTTTTGTCCTCTAGATACAATTTTACCTGCAACTGGATTCAATGTTGTAAAAAACAAGATAATGGCAATGGGGAAATGATGTTATTTATTTCGTATGACATAGAAACCTCGAATATTGTGCCATATTGCCAAGAAACGAGATGACTAACCATGCAAGGTAATTTAGATCTTCCAAAGATATCCTTAGTTCCTGGAGTTGGCTCCAAGTATATGATCAAAGTATTTGTTATCATTTTTACTGTATTTTAGTCTTTCAATCCAAATCTATATACACGGCCGCAGCTGCTTCCAGCTTTAAAACCACGTAGCTGTGGCTGTTGCGCATGCGATGATATTAAATAACCGTTGTGCATTTGTATTTCAGTGGGAGCAAGGTGGGTCAATGGTTAGAGCATTGGACTTCAAACCGAAAGATCCAGTGCTCCATCCCCGCCAGAGGTAACTGCGTTGGGTATTTGGGAAAGGCACTTAACCCCAGTTGCCCATGTGAATGCACGCACTGTGGCGATATGCACTAATGCGTAATGCACCTCGATGGTGCACGAGGCTTCATGCAATGCTAACACTGCTTGTGTGGGGTTTATATGTTAGGGAGTCTGGCAGTTACTAGCCGCTACTCTGTGGTTCTATCCGGGTTCTTCGGCTTCCCTTATCCTTAAAAAGTCCTGCACCAGATAATCCTGATTGCCAAAGGCGTCGTTAGACCTCATTAAATGTATAATTGGTACTTCTATATTGTTTGTTGTTTTCTTAACATAATTTATATTCCAAAATTGACTTTATAATTGAAAAAATCATTCAACTCTTTCTGTCAAGTTGAAATAAAATAATTGTTTTTACAGTTCAGTGAGCAGGGGGTTGGGGGATATGCTTTGTCAAGTAGACTCCTATAATTGTATTTGAAAATAAGGGAGATTTCTTGTGGACACATATCATTGCTTTACACATCCAATTTCTGTTTTCAGATTTCGGGGCAACACCTTCTGCATGTTTTGATGAATGCCAGTTGTAAATAGACTACTTATGCAACCACATGTTCTGTTGAAGATTGAGAAGTTTACCACTGTTGTGTAGAAAAAGATCTGGATACAAAGATTCAATTGGCAACCATGAATAGTATTTCCAATAACTATTATGTTTTCAAATACCATACCGACAGTTTGTACATTTTTGTATATGAACAAGTTTATCGGTAAATAGGTTAATTTAATTTTTGCTATGATACAAAATTGTTTTAAAATAGACTAGCTTTGACATTTATCTTGATGTTAAATGTGAAATGAGTCTAGAATGAGGAGAGAAGATTAGCCCTTCAAAAGTTCTATGTCGTCCATGTTGATGATGTGACAATCTGTGATTCCGGCCGATAGATTTGTTCATTTGCTTATTTAAATAAGTGTAATAATAAAAAGTTAACTTTTGCTGTGTTATAAAATTGTTAGAAAAGTGAATCGTGGAGGAAATCTCCAAAACACTTATGTCATGACATTCTAAGCCAAACCATTGTAATAGGGACACGTTTTGTCCTCTAGATGCAATTTTACCTGCAACTGGATTCAATGGTGGAAAATCCAACATAAGGACAATGGGGAAATGATGATATTTATTTCGTATGACATGAAATCCAAGAACATTGTGCCATGTTGCCAAGAAACGAGATGACTAACCATACAAGATACGAGATGACTAACCATACAAGATAAGTTAGAACTTCCAAAGATATCCTTAGTTGCTGGAATAGGCTCCATGTATATAATGTAAGTATTTGTTATCATTTTTATTGTATTTCAGACTTTCAATCCACGTCTATAGATTTCATAACAACAGACTGAATACACGGCCGCAGCTGCTTCCAGCTTTAAAACCGCGTAGCTGTGACTGTTGCTCATGAGATGATACAAAAATAACCGTTGTGCATTTGTACTTCAGTGGGATAAAGGTGGCTTAATGGTTACAGCATTGGACCTCAAACCGAAAGGTCCACTTTTCCATCCCCGCCTGAGGTCACTGCCTTGTGTCTTTGCGAAAGGCACTTAACCCCAGTGGCCCATGTGCATGCACGCACTGTGGCGATATGCACTAAGGCGTACTGCACGTCGATTGTGCGCGAGTGTTCATACAGTGCTAACCCTGCTTGTGTGTGGTTTATATGTTAGGGAGTCTGGCAGTTACTAGCAGCTCCTCGGTGGTTCTATCCGGTTCTCCGGCTTCTTTTATCCTTAAAATTCCTGCTCGATGTGAGTCTCATTGCCAAAAGTGTCGTTAAACCTCATTGAATGTATAAATTGTACTTCTTTATTATTTGTTGTCTTCTTAACATAATTTATATTACAAAATTAACTTTATAATTGAAAAAAACATTCAGCCTTTTCTGTCAAGTTGAAAAAAAATAATTATTTTTACAGTTCAGTGAGCTGGGCGTTAGGGTGGGGGAGGGGGGTATTGTTGGTCAAGTAGACTCCAATAATTGTTTTTGAAAACAAGGGAGATTTGTTGTGGACACATATTATCATTGCTTTACACATCCACTTTCTGTTTTCAGATTTTGGAGCAACACCTTCTGCATGTTTTAATGAATGCCAGTTGTAAATAGACTACTTATGCAACCACATGTTCTGTTGAAGATTGCTATGTTTTCCTCTGTTGTGTAGAAGATCTGGGCACAAAGACTCTATTGCCAAACCCTGAATAGTATTTCCAATAACTATTATGTTTACAAATACCATACCGACTGTTTGTACATTCGTGTATATGAACAAGTTTATCGGTTAATTGGTTAATTTAATTTTTGCTGTGATACAAAATTGTTTTGAAATTGACTAGCTTTGACATTTATCTTGATGTTAAATGTGAAATGAGTCCAGAATGAGGAGATAAGATTAGCCCTTCAAAAGTTCTATGTCGTCCATGTTGATGATGTGACAATCTGTGTTTCCGGCCGATAGATTTGTTCGTTTGCTTATTTAAATAAGTGTAATAAGGAAAAAGTTAACTTTTGCTGTGTTATAGAATTGTTAGAAAAGTTAATCGTGGAGGAAATCTCCAAAACACTTATGTCATGACATTCTAAGCCAAACCATTGTAATAGGGACACCTTTTTTCCTCTAGATGCAATTTTTACCTGCATCTGGATTCAATGGTGGAGAAACCAAGTCAAGGGCAATGGGGAAATGGTGATATTTATTTCGTATGACCTGAAAACCTAGAACATTGTGCCATGTTGCCAAGAAACGAGATGACTAACCATACAAGATAATTTAGAACTTCCAAAGATATCCATAGTTGCTGGAATATCCTCCATGTATAATGTAAGTATTTGTTATCATTTTTACTGTATTTCAGGCTTTCAATCCAAATCTATAGATTTCATAACAGCAGACTGAATACACGACCGCAGCTGTTTCCAGCTTTAAAACCGCGTAGCTGTGGTTGTTGCTCATGAGATAGTACTAAATAACCGTTGTGCATTTGTACTTCAGTGGGAGGAAGGTGGCTTAATGGTTACAGCATTGGACCTCAAACCAAATGGTCCTCGTTTCCATCCCCGCCTGAGGTAACTGCGTTGTGTCGTTGCGGAAGGCACTTAACCCCAATGGCCCATGTGAATGCAGGCACTGTGGCGATATGTACTAAGGCGTACTGCACGTCGATGGTGCGCGAGTGTTCATAGAGTGATAACACTGCTTGTGTGGGGTTTATATGTTATGGAGTCTGTCAGTTACTAGCAGCTCCTCGGTGGTTCTATCCGGGTTCTCCGGCTTCTTTTATCCTTAAAATTCCTGCACGATGTGAGTCTAATTGCCAAAAGTGTCGTTAAACCTCATTGAATGTATAAATTGTACTTCTTTATTATTTGTTGTCTTCATAACATAATTTATATTACAAAATTGACTTTATAATTGAAAAAAACATTCAGCCTTTTCTGTCAAGTTGAAATAAAGTAATTATTTTTACAGTTCAGAGAGCTTGGCGTTGTGGTGGGGGGGTATGGTTGGTCAAGTAGACTCCAGTAATTGTATTTGAAAAGAAGGAAGATTTGTTGTGGACACATATTATCATTGCTTTACACATCCACTTTCTGTTTTCAGATTGTGGTGCAACACCTTCTGCATGTTTTGATGAATGCCAGTTGTAAATAGACTACTTATGCAACCACATGTTCTGTTGAAGATAGCGATGTTTTCCTCTGGTGTGCAGAAGATCTGGGCCCAAAGACTCTATTGCGAAACCCTGAATAGTATATCCAATGGCTATGATGTTTACAAATACCATACCGATTGTTTGTACATTCGTGTATATGAACAAGTTTATCGGTAAGTAGGTTCATTCAATTTTTGCTGTGATACAAAATTGTTTTAAAATTGACTAGCTTTGACATTTATCTTGATGTTAAATTCGAAATGAGTCCAGTATCAAGAGAGAAGATTAGCCCTTCAAAAGTTCTATGCCATCCATGTTGATGATGTGACAATCTGTGATTCCGGCAGATAGATTTGTTCATTTGCTTATTTAAATAAGAGTAATAATAAAAAGGTTAACTTTTGCTGTGTTATAAAATTGTTAGAAAAGTGAATAGTGGAGGAAATTTCCAAAACACTTATGTCTTGACTTTCTGAGCCGAACATTTGTAATAGGGACATGTTTTGTCCTCTAGATACAATTTTACCTGCAACTGGATTCAATGTTGTAAAAACCAAGATAATGGCAATGGGAAAATGATGTTATTTATTTCGTATGACATAGAAACCTCGAATATTGTGCCATATTGCCAAGAAACGAGATGACTAACCATACAAGGTAATTTAGATCTTCCAAAGATATCCTTAGTTCCTGGAGAAGGCTCCAAGTATATAATCAAAGTATTTGTTATCATTTTTACTGTATTTTAGTCTTTCAATCCAAATCTATATACACGGCCGCAGCTGCTTCCAGCTTTAAAACCACGTAGCTGTGGCTGTTGCGCATGAGATGATATTAAATAACCGTTGTGCATTTGTACTTCAGTGGGAGCAAGGTGCGTCAATGGTTAGAGCATTGGACTTCAAACCGAAAGATCCAGTGCTCCATCCCCGCCAGAGGTAACTGCGTTGGGTATTTGGGAAAGGCACTTAACCCCAGTTGCCCATGTGAATGCACGCACTGTGGCGATATACACTAATGCGTAATGCACCTCGATGGTGCACGAGGCTTCATGCAATGCTAACACTGCTTGTGTGGGGTTTATATGTTAGGGAGTCTGGCAGTTACTAGCCGCTACTCGGTGGTTCTATCCGGGTTCTTCGGCTTCTCTTATCCTTAAAAGTCCTGCACCAGGTGATCCTGATTGCCAAAGGTGTCGTTAGACCTCATTAAATGTTTAATTGGTACTTCTATATTGTTTGTTGTTTTCTTAACATAATTTATATTCCAAAAATGACTTTATAATTGAAAAAAATCATTCAACTCTTTCTGTCAAGTTGAAATAAAATAATTGTTTTTACAGTTCAGTGAGCAGGGGGTTGGGGGATATGCTTTGTCAAGTAGACTCCTATAATTGTATTTGAAAATAAGGGAGATTTCTTGTGGACACATATCATTGCTTTACACATCCAATTTCTGTTTTCAGATTTCGGTGCAACACCTTCTGCATGTTTTGATGAATGCCAGTTGTAAATAGACTACTTATGCAACCACATGTTCTGTTGAAGATTGCGAAGTTTACCACTGTTGTGTAGAAAAAGATCTGGATACAAAGATTCAATTGGCAACCATGAATAGTATTTCCAATAACTATTATGTTTTCAAATACCATACCGACAGTTTGTACATTTTTGTATATGAACAAGTTTATCGGTAAATAGGTTAATTTAATTTTTGCTGAGATACAAAATTGTTTTAACAATGACTAGCTTTGACCTTTATCTTGATGTTAAATGTGAAATGAGTCCAGTATGAGGAGAGAAGATTAGCCCTTCAAAAGTTCTACATCGTCTACGTTGATGATGTGACAGTCTGTGATTCCGGCCGATAGATATGTTAATTTGCTTATCTAAATAAGTGTAATAATAAAAAAGGTTAACCTTTGTCGTGTTATAAAATTGTTAGAAAAGTGAATCGTGGAGGAAATCTCCTAAACACTTATGACATGACATTCTAAGCCAAACCATTGTAATAGGGACACGTTTTGTCCTCTAGATGCATTTTTACCTCCAACTGGATTCAATGGTGGAAAAAACAAGATGAGGGCAATGGCGAAATGATGTTATTTACTTCGTATGACATAAAAACCTAGAACATTGTGCCATATTGCCAAGTAGCGAGATGACTAACCACACAAGATAATTTAGATCTTCCAAAGATATCCTTAGTTGCTGGAATAGGCTCCAAGTATATAATGTAAGTATATGTTATCATTATTACCGTATTTCACACTTTCAATCCAAATCTATAGATTTGATAACAGCAGACTGAATACACGGCCGCAGCTTCTTCCAGCTTTAAAAGCACGTAGCTGTGGCGGTTGCTCATGAGATGATGTTAAATAACCGTTGTGCTTTTGTACTTCAGTGGGAGCAAGGTGGCTCAATGGTTACAGCATGGGACTTCAAACCGACAGATCCAGATTTCCATCCCCGCCAGAGGTAACTGCGTTGTGTTTTTGGGTAAGGCACTTAACCCCAGTTACCCCTGTGAATGCACGCACTGTGGCGTTGTGCACTAAGGCGTACTGCACGTCGATGGTGCGCGAGTCTTCATGCTATGCTAACACAACTTGTGTGGGGTTTATATATTAGGGAGACTGGCAGTTACTAGCCGCGTCTCGGTGGTTCTATCCGGTTTCTCCGGCATCTTTTATCCTTAAAAGTCCTGCACCGGGTGATTTTGATTGCCAAAGGTGTCGTTAACCTCAATAAATGTATATTTTGTATTTCTATATTATTTGTTGTTTTCTTATCAAAATTGATATTCCTAAATTGACTTTATAATTGAAAAAAAACATTCAGCCCTTTCTGTCAAGTTGAAATAAAATAATTATTTTTGCAGTTCAGTGACCTGGGCGTTGGGGTGGGGGGGGGGGGGTATGGTTGGTCAAGTAGACACCAATAATTGTATTTGAAAATAAGGGAGATTTGTTGTGGACACATATTATCATTGCTTTACACATCTACTTTCTGTTTTCAGATTTGGGAGCAACACCTTCTGCATGTTTTAATGAATGCCAGTCGTAAATAGACTACTTATGCAACCACATGTTCTGTTGAAGATTGCGATGTTTTCCTCTGTTGTGTAGAAGATCTGGGCACAAAGACTCTATTGCCATACCCTGAATAGTATTTCCAATAACTATTATGTTTACAAATACCATACCGACTGTTTGTACATTCGTGTATATGAACAAGTTTATCGGTAAATAGGTTATTTTAATTTTTGCTATGATACAAAATTGTTTTAAAATTGACTAGCTTTGACATTTATCTTGATGTTAAATGATGTGAATTGAGTCCAGAATGAGGAGAGAAGATTAGCCCTTCAAAAGTTCTATGTCGTCCATGTTGATGATGTGACAATCTGTGATTCCGGCAGATAGATTTGTTCATTTGCTCATTTAAATAAGTGTAATAATAAAAAGTTAACTTTTGCTGTGTTATAAAATTGTTTGAAAAGTGAATCGTGGAGGAAATCTCCAAAACACTTATGACATGACATTCTAAGCCAAACCATTGTAATAGGGACATGTTTTGTCCTCTAGATGCAATTTTACCAGCAACTGGATTCAATGGTGGAAAATGCAACATAAGGGCAATGGGGAAATGATGATATTTATTTCGTATGACATGAAATCCAAGAACATTGTGCGATGTTGCCAAGAAACTAGATGACTAACCATACAAGATAAGAGATGGCTAACCATACAAGATAATTTCGAACTTCCAAAGATATCCTTAGTTCCTGGAATAGGCTCCATGTATATAATGTAAGTATTTGTTATCATTTTTACTGTATTTCAGACTTTCAATCCACATCTATAGATTTCATAACAACAGACTGAATACACGGCCGCAGCTGCTTCCAGCTTTAAAACCGCGTAGCTGTGACTGTTGCTCATGAGATGATACTAAATAACCGTTCTGCATTTGTACTTCAGTGGGATAAAGGTGGCTTAATGGTTACAGCATTGGACCTCAAACCGAAAGGTCCACTTTTCCACTCCCGCCTGAGGTCACTGCGTTGTGTCTTTGCGAAAGGCACTTAACCCCAGCGGCCCATGTGAATGCACGCACTGTGGCGATATGCACTAAGGCGTACTGCACGTCGATTGTGCGCGAGTGTTCATACACTGCAAACACTGCTTGTTTGTGGTTTATATGTTAGGGAGTCTGGCAGTTACTAGCGGCTCCTCGGTGGTTCTATCCGGTTCTCCGGCTTCTTTTATCCTTAAAATTCCTGCACGATGTAAGTCTCATTGCCAAAAGTGTCGTTAAACCTCATTGAATGTATAAATTGTACTTCTTTATTATTTGTTGTCTTCTTAACATAATTTATATTACAAAATTAACTTTATAATTAAAAAAAACATTCAGCCTTTTTCTGTCAAGTTGAAATAAAATAATTATTTTTACCGTTCAGTGAGCTGGGCGTTAGGGTGGGGGGGGAGGGGGGGTATGGTTGCTCAAGTAGACTCCAATAATTGTTTTTCAAAATAAGGGACATTTTTTGTGGACACATATTATCATTGCTTCACACATCCACTTTCTGTTTTCAGATTTTGGTGCCTCACCTTCTGCATGTTTTGATGAATGCCAGTTGTAAACAGACTACGTATGCAACCACATGTTCTGTTGAAGATTGCGATGTTTTCCTCTGGTGTGTAGAAGATCTGGGCACAAAGACTCTATCGCCAAACCGTGAATAGTATTTCCAATAGCTATGATGTTTACAAATACCATACCGACTGTTTGTACATTCGTGTATATCATCAACTTTATCGGTAAATAGGTTAATTTAATTTTTGCTGTGATACAAAACTGATTTTAAAATTGACTAGCTTTGACATTTATCTTGATGTTAAATGTGAAATGAGTCCAGTATGAAGAGAGAAGAATAGCCCTTCAAAAGTTCTATGCCTTCCATGTTGATGATGTGACAATCTGTGATTCCGGCCAATAGATTTGTTCATTTGCTTATTTAAATAAGAGTAAAAATAAAAAGGTTAACTTTTGCTGTGTTATAAAATTGTTAGAAAAGTGAATAGTGGAGGAAATTTCCAAAACACTTATGTCTTGACTTTCTAAGCCAAACCATTGTAATAGGGACACGTTTTGTCCTCTAGATACAATTTTACCTGCAACTGGATTCAATGGTGGAAAAACTATGATAAGGGCAATGGGGAAATGTTACTTATTTCGTATGACATAGAAACCTAGAATATTGTGCCATATAGCCAAGAAACGAGATAACTAACCATACAAGATAATTTAGATCTTCCAAAGATATCCTTAGTTCCTGGAGAAGGCTCCAAGTATATAACCAAAGTACTTGTTATCATTTTTGCTGTATTTTAGTCTTTCAATCCAAATCTATAGATTTGATAACAGCAGAGAGAATACACGGCCGCAGCTGCTTCCAGCTTTAAAACCACGTAGCTGTGGCTGTTGCTCATGAGATGATATTAAATAACCGTTGTGCATTTGTACTTCAATGGGAGCAAGGTGGCTCAATGGTTAGAGCATTGGACTTCAAACCGAAAGATCCAGTGCTCCATCCCCGCCAGAGGTAACTGCGTTGGATATTTGGGAAAGACACTTAACCCCAGTTGCCCATGTGAATGCACGCACTTTGGCGATATGCACTAATGCGTACTGCACGTCGATGGTGCACGAGGTTTCATGCAATGCTAACACTGCTTGTGTGGGGTTTGTATGTGAGGGAGTCTGGCAGTTACAAGCCGCTGCTCGGTGGTTCTATCCGGGTTAGTCGGCTTTCTTTATCCTTAAAAGTCCTGCACGAGGTGATCCTGATCGCCAAAGGTGTCGTTAGACCTCATTAAATATATAATTTGTACTTTGATATTGTTTGTTGTTTTCTTAACATAATTTATATTCCAAAATTGACTTTATAATTGAAAAAAAACATTCAGCCCTTTCTGTCAAGTTGAAATAAAATAATTATTTTTAAAGTTCAGTGACCTGGGCGTTGGGGTGGGGGCGGGGGTATGGTTGATCAAGTAGACCCCAATAATTGTATTTGAAAATAAGGGAGATTTGTTGTGGACACATATTATCATTGCTTTACACATCCACTTTCTGTTTTCAGATTTTGGAGCAACTCCTTCAGCATGTTTTAATGAATGCCAGTTGTAAATAGACTACTTATCCAACCACATGTTCTGTTGAAGATTGCGATGTTTTCCTGTGTTGTGGAGAAGATCTGGGCACAAAGACTCTATTGCCAAACCCTGAATAGTATTTCCAATAACTATTATGTTTACAAATGCCATACCGACTGTTTGTACATTCGTGTATATGAACAAGTTTATCGGTAAATAGGTTAATTTAATTTTTGCTGTGATACAAAATTGTTTTAAAATTGACTATCTTTGACATTTATCTTGATGTTAAATGTGAAATGATTCCAGAATGAGGAGAGAAGATTAGCCCTTCAAAAGTTCTATGTCGTCCATTTTGATGATGTGACAATCTTTGATTCCGGCCGATAGATTTGTGCATTTTCTTATTTAAATAAGAGTAATAATACAAAGGTTAACTTTTGCTGTGTTATAAAATTGTTATAAAAGTGAATCGTGGTGGAAATCTCCAAAACACTTATGTCATTACATTCTAAGCTAAACCATTGTAATAGGGACACGTTTTGTCCTCTAGATGCAATTTTACCAGCAACTGGGTTCAATGGTGGAAAAACCAAGATAAGGGCAATGGGGAAATGATGATATTTATTTCGTATGACATGAAAACCTAGAACATTGTGCCATGTTGCCAAGAAACGAGATGACTAACCATACAAGAAACGAGATGACTAACCACACATGATAATTTAGAACTTCCAAAGATATCCTTAGTTGCTGGAACAGGCTCCATGTATAAAATGTAAGTATTTGTTATCATTTTTACTGTATTTCAGACTTTCAATCCAAATCTATTGATTTGATAACAGCAGACTGAATACCGGGCCGCAGCTGCTTCCAGCTTTAAAACCACGTAGCTGTGGCTGTTGCTCATGAGATGATATTAAATAACCATTGTGCATTTGTACTTCAGTGGGAGCAAGGTAGCTCAATGGTTACAGCATTGGTCTTCAAACCGAAAGGTCAACTCTTCCATCCCCGCCCGAGGTAACTGCGTTGTGTCTTTGGGAAAGGCACTTAACCCCATTGGCCCATGTGAATGCACGCACTGAGGCGATATGCATTAAGGCGTATTGCACATCGATGGTGCAGGAGTCTTCATACAATGCTAACACTGCTTGTGTGGGGTTTATACGTTAGAGAGTCTGGCAGTTACTAGCCGCTGCTCGGTAGTTCTATCCGGGTTCTCCGGCTTCTCCGGTCCGGCTTTTCCGGCTTCTCCGGCTTCCTCTATCTCTAAAAGACCTGCACGATGTGACCCTCATTGCCAAAAGTGTCGATAAACATCATTAAATGTATAAATTGTACTTCTATATTATTTGTTGTTTTCTTATCATAATTTATATTCCAAAATTGACTTTATAATTGAAAGAAAACATTTGGCCCTTTCTGTCAAGTTGAAATAAAATTATTATTTTTACATATCTGTGAGCTGGGCGTTGGGGTGGGAGGGGGGTATGGTTGGTTAAGTAGACTCCAATAATTGTATTTGAAAATAAGGGAGATTTGTAGTGGACACATATTATCATTGCTTTACTCATCATCTTTTTGTTTTCAGATTTTGGTGCAAAACCTTCTGCATGTTTTGATGAATGTCAGTTGTAAATAGACGACTTATGCAACCACATGTTCTGTTGAAGATGGCGAAGTTTTCTCTGTTATGCAGAAGAAGATCTGGACACGAAGACTCTATTGCCAAACCCTGAATAGCATTTCCAATAACTATTATGCTTACAAATACCATACCGACTGTTTGTACATTCGTGTATATGAACAACTTTATCGGTAAATAGGTTAATTTAATATTTGCTGTGATACAATAATTATTTTAAATTTGACTTGCTTTGACATTTATCTTGATGTTAAATGTGAAATGATTCCAGTATGTTGTGAGAAGATAAGCCCTTCAAAAGTTCTTTGTCGTCCACGTTGAAGATGTGACAATCTGTGATTCCGGTCGATAGATTTGTTCATTTGCTTATTTAAATAAGTGTAATAATAAAAAGTTAACTTTTGCTGTGTTATAAAATTGTTAGAAAAGTGAATCGTGGAGGAAATCTCCAAAACACTTATGTCATGACATTCTAAGCCAAACCATTGTAATAGGGACATGTTTTGTCCTCTAGATGCAATTTTACCTGCAACTGGATTCAATGGTGGAAAATCCAACATAAGGGCAATGGGGAAATGATGATATTTATTTCGTATGACATGAAATCCAAGAACATTGTGCCATGTTGCCAAGAAACGAGATGACTAACCATAAAAGATACGAGATGACTAACCATACAAGATAATTTAGAACTTCCAAAGATATCCTTAGTTGCTGGAATAGGCTCCATGTATATAATGTAAGTATTTGTTATCATATTTTTATACTGTACCAATGACCCAGACATAGCTGGTGCTAACTCTTAAAATATAGGGCCAAACACAAATTTTGCCCCCAATCCCCAAAATTTGCATCTAAAACCAAAGAAAACATGTCCTGAATGGCCCTCCACACTTCACCTCTACTGCGCATGCGCAGTGTCAAGGACGTTCCGAAATTGGCGCCATTAATCTTTCTAAGTTTGGCCCTTCATCAGTTAACATCTGACTGATCTTTGTGCTTGTAAATCTCAGTTTAAATGATGCCAGACACATAAATATTAGTGAAATGGTGATTCTAAGGAGGATAGAGAAGGAGGAGAGGAAAAATGTGTGACAGAATATTATCAGGGCTGTAACTTAAAATTGTTTAATGAAATTATGTTAAGTTACCTATTTTCGAGGCAGCAGCCATTTTGTTGTCATTCTTGTTATTTAGTTACACTGATTTTTCAGTGTTTTCCTCTCTCCCTTTCCTTTAAGTCCCCTCTTGCTATTCTCCCATGCTTTTGGCATAGTTTCTGTAATTATTATTACTAAAATTTCTTGGGAGTTTTAGCTGAATAACAGAATGAATTCTGTTCTTTTCCCCATGTTTACGTCTTCACCTACGGGTGGTTAGGCGTTGTGTTCTGCATCTACCCTCTGATGTTCTGCAGTTTCTTCCCTGAAAGTCTCTGTTTTGCATCAGATAGTGTATTTTTGGTAACTGATTTCGGGCCTGGGTGCCTGGAGTCTTATTTTAGTGTTTTACACTCATTGTTTACGTTTACAACAGCCCTCTGTGTGAGGGGGGGGGGGGGATTTCTTGAAAATAATATCTTGATGTTAATTTAATCATAACTAGATACATTATTATTGTTCGTAAGTGTTGCATAAATTGTTTAAAATATTTTTAAATTTTTTGTCCACACTTAGGCTTGGGATCCATTGGGGCTCAACGTTACTTTTCAGAAACTTGAGCTGTTCTGAAAAAATATTTTTTCAAAATATTTTGATTTCAATTACTTTTTCTATGTTAATGGATCATATTATTATTATGTATTTTGATTGTCAGGGGTTGGTGCGAGTACCAGGACTTTGTTTTCTTTTCACATTGAAAGGATTTTGATCAATTGTAATAAGAGGAAGTCTTCCTCTGACTTTTATAATCATTCTATATGTGGTCAGTGTACTCGCATTAACTCCTGTTCTGTATCTGATGATTTCGATGACAACATGGGAAGCGTATGTCACGGTATGTTAGTGGGGAATTGGACATTCCGGTCCTTTCCCCGCAGGGTCACTCTACTTTATCAATTTCTATTTCAGACGATCAAGATTAGGGTGATGTATCTGTGATGTCTTCCAACCGTGTGCCTCCGTCGTCACAATTAATGAAGGGCTAGCGGAAAAGTGCTCATGTAAATACGCCAATTGCCTAAGAGGACCCTAGTAGGTTCGACGGCCTTTGACGTCCGCTAGCTCGCCCGGTGTAGCGTCCATTCATCGAATGGTTCGGCAGCTGGGTTCGTCCGTTGCGGTCTAGAAGGAGTTTTGGGGTCATGCGAGCACTATAAATCAACCAATGCACACCCAGTGACGGCGGATTAGAGGGAGAACGGAGGAAGCCTTTTAGTCCGGTTCATAGCTCGTTCTGGTCCATCCGGACGGCGAGCGAGAGAGGCCCCTCTCTCGTACAACAACATCTGGCCCCAGATGTTGTGGTACAAAATGTTTCGCATTCGGAGCATACGTCCGCCGCTCGGGACGCTCCGACATATAGTCAGTCCGGAGAGACTGTCAATAAGGCTTCCTCATTCTCATGGTAGCGCACACGACCGCTCTTGGCTACGTGACCTCGGATATCCAGTCAGCTTCGCCAGTCAGGGAATCATCGGCGACCAGGTCACACCATCCGGTAGCCAGGGACACGAGGCCTGCAGACTCCGGACGTTCGCATAGGAAAGTGTGCGGGAGTCAACGTACACGGAGCTTCCGGCGGCAATGCATCGTAAGACCGCTACTGCACAGGCCTCGGGGACGGACGTGCTATCCTAAATAGCACAGCTTATCGCAGCATCCCAGCAACAACTGAATCTGTCGCATAATGTTTTATCCGACGATGCTGGGTCGGGACACTCCGCGGAAGCGGGTACGGACGTCCGAAAATTTCATCCGGTCCGACGGGATACCGAAAGGGATTCGGAGGATTTCGAGCTTTCCCTTTCGGAACAACATATGCTGTTGTGTATGTCATCTGACTTGATCTTCTACAGGTTCTTTCGTCGGACCAGAATGCTGCGATGCCGGATAAGAAACTGATAGCGTCGGTGGACTTAGAAATTTTTGGTTCGGTTCAGGGACATCGTCCCTCAGTTCCGACATAGTCCAATAATGTCACACAAACTTTCGAATTATTGAACGACGCTATATATTTATTATTATATGCTTGCTATAACCAAGCATTTCTGGTTTCTTGTTCGCAAAGTTACGGAGATGTCTTTCAAAAGTGTGCCTCTGTCGTCATAGTTAATGAAGAGCTAGCGGCAATAAGTGCTCATGGAATATGTCTATCGCCTAAGAGGTCCCTTGTAGGATCGACGGAGTGACATTCGCTAGCTCACCCGGTGTAGCGTACATTCATCGAATGGTTCGGCTGCCGGGTTCGTCCGTTGCGGTCTAGGAAGGAGGTTTGGGTGATGCGAGCACTATAATTACTTTAGTACTCACCCAGTGACGGCGGATTGAGGACAGATCGGAGGAAGCCTGTTAGTCCGGTTCCTGGCTTGTCCAGGTCCGTCCGGGCTGTGAGCGAGAGAGGTCCCTCTCTCGTCCAACAACATAGGGGACCGCATGTTGTGGTTCAGATATTTTACATTCGGAGCATATGTCCGTCGCTCGGGACGCTCCGTTATATTGACAGTCCGAGAGACTATCGATAATGCTTCCTCATCCTCACAGCAGTGCACACGACCGCACATTGGCTACGTGACCTCGAGTATCCGATCAGTTTCGTCATTCAGTGATTCCACGGCGAACAGGTCACGCCATCCGGTAGCCAAGGGACACGAGGCCTATACACTCCGTTCGCTCGCATATTAGTAGTATGCACGGGGTAACGATCACGGAGCTTCCAGCGGCAATGCATCGTAGGACCGCTTCTCCACAGGCCTCAGTGACGGACGTGCTATCCGAGTTAGCACAGTTTTTTCGCAGCATCCCAGCAATCGACAGTTTCTTGGTCGAATCAGGAATTATCTTACGGCGCAGGGTCGGTGCGGTCCGCGGTTGCATCAGGTACGGACGACCGAACGCTTTATAGGGTCCGACAGGATGGCGAAAGGGATTCGAAAGATTTCGAGTTTTCCCTTTCGTAGCATCGGAAGCTGCCATACATATCTTCCGGCATTATCTTCCAGTGATTGTTATTTCGGACTACATTGCTGCGATGTTGGATAAGAGACTTATAGCGTCATTGGACACGGAATTTTGGATCGGTTCAGGGACATTGTCCCTGACTTACCGACACAGTCCAATAATGTCATTAGAACATGTGTATTATTTATCGACGCTATATATATATATACGCCTGCTACCAAGCATGATAGTTTAGTTTCTTGTCCGCAATGCTCATTTCTGCCTTTTATCATTTATACGAATAATTTATTTTGGCAGAACAGGGCATACCGAGAGTTCATATGCGTCTAGACGGCGTGGTTAAAGACTGGAAATATTCTTTTTCGCCGTCTATGTCTTTTTCCAACCACAATGTTGGAAACGACAATGATGTCTAATAGACTTAACTTAGACGCTTTATCATACGTAATCCACCTTACTGAGGCGTTATCATTACGTCTTCAAGAGAAAGAGTTCCGGGATATTATCCTCAATGTGATTTCTTTTGAGGGCAGTAGTTTGTTCACGTATAACTCCGCCCTTCAGTGGCTGCTTGGAGTTGGTTAGACGTGACGCAGCCCTAGCTACATCCACGCGCGTGGATAGTAAGGTGAAGAACTCTCTCAGAGTCGCTTCGTTCTCGGAGAAGCTTCCTCTTCGACGGCAACTTTTTAGCAATCCATGAATTGCTCGATTTACACGTTCTCTTGTCAATCTAGTGTAGCAAGAGATTCAGACTGGGGCAAACATTCGGTGGTTGACTCAGAGAGTGCCACTGCAGTTGCCGGATCCGAGTTTTATAATTATGACAGTTGCCAGTCAAACAGGTTGGGATATAATATTGATCCCAACGGATTCGAAGTGCCAGGGTCTTTGGGTTCCGCAGTCTCTAAGCAAGCACTTATCTTCCACGGAATAATGTTTTTTTTAGGCTTGCTTTGTCATTGGATGAACATTATTCAGAAACGCATGTCCAAATCCTGTCCGTTAATTCGACAGTAGTGGCGTATCTCCGGAACCAGGGAGGCACTCATTCGTTTCCGTTATTCAATTTAATGGAAAGAATCCTTCTGTTTGTTATAGTACACCAAGTTCTGCTTCGGTCCGTCATATTCCGGGTCGTCTGATTGTATTACCGGACTCCCGTTCACTTATGGGTCGCTTGTTGCCGTCAGAATGGACTCTCAACAAACAAGTATTCAACAATCAGATTTGCTATCAATGGGAGCGCCCAATGATAATTTATTTACAACACAACTTGCTTGTCAATTGCAGACGTATGTGTTTGCTTGTCCGGATCTCTGAGCTTATGTTGTTAACGCTCTATTGATCTAATAGGACGGAATGATAGGATATGCGTATCCTCCTGCGCTGTTGTTTCAGCAAGTATTGCTAAGATAAACAACCATAATACATTTCTGTTGATAGCATCTCTGTCTTCACAGAGACCGTGGATAAATTTACTCTGAGGTCTACTGTGGGACTTAACGCGAAATCTTCCTCCATGAGAGGATCTTTTTTCGCTGGGTAAAATCGTGTCATCTTTATCACAACCCGCAAGGTCTCAACCTTCACGTATTCCGTTGTGAGGTCATTATTGCATTGTAAGCATTGTACTGGACAAGCTTTGGACGCGATTTCTTACTATAGGAGAACCTCTTCTTCGCTATACTATGCGGCTAAAGTGGAGGCTCTTCCGTCGTTGGTGTAGGGATCACTATGTTGATATTGTTGATCCCTCCATACTAGTCATTGCAACTTTTTAGTATACTTGTTTGACAAGATCTACTGCAGCCTGTTATTATTAAGGTTATAGGTTTATGTTACCTCATACCTATGCACTCTATGATAGTTTACAATTGAGTCTTATGTCTCTTTATCTAAGTCAGTTAGTAACTTTTCGATAAATAGACCTAGAATCATTAGATTAAATTCCTATATGGAATTTAACTTCGGTTCTTTTTTAGCTAAGTAATCATTTGAGCCTCTGGAAACAGTAGTTTTCAAATTCTGACCTTTTAGACAGTAATTCTGTTGGCTTCTCTTTTACTGAAGAGTCAGTGAGTTTCATGCACTATCGGTGGATGATTTTCACTTTCGTAGTTTTGGAATCACTACTTCCTTTACTATTTAGGTTGGATTTTTGCATAAGAGTCAGGCTCCTAATTAATATCCGGAACCTATTGTTATTAAGGTCCTTCCGTCTTCGTACGGGCATAGGCCTTTACTCTGTCCGGTTAGAGTTTATGTATTTATAAACAGAACTGTTTATTACTACGGGCGTAAGCTTCTTCTGTCTTTGATGCCTAATAGAAGGACGTTACGCTCCATTCTATTGCTAATGGATTCAATTAACTATCGATACTGCTTATAGGATATCATTGACTCAGCAGTTTGTATTCGAGATTTCGGCTCATGAAGTAAGAGTTCTTCTACATCTTGGGCTTACATTAATAGTGTCGCTATTATAGATTTTTGAAGGCTGCTCATTGCGCTCAGCCATCCACATTCATGAGTTTTTATCTCAGAAATATTGAGTCCATTTCTGGAGGCCTCTATTGTTAGGTCTATTATCTACTGCTCAGAATGTCATTCACTTAACAGTTGCTACTATAGCTAGGTAGGCTGTCTGTTTCGGCAGTTACTCCGTTCTGCTGCCCTCTTCGCTCTGGGCTATTTGACCCAGGGCAAGAAAAAGGGGGGGGGGGAGGGTGTTCCCTTGGGTCACCTGTTTTACTATGAAAACAAGGGGATACCTCCTCCGGAGTTAGTATTCTGAGCTGTTATTGGGATGGTTGTTTAGTGAGAAGTTTATGTTTTAAAAATTCATTCAGGTCTTAGTTTTTAAAGTATAGCTTTTGAATATAGCACGTGTCAACGGACATTATTATACAATCCTCAGACACTTTTAAGGAGTATAAAGAGTCTCTATTCTCTAGACTTACTTTATTTATTGGCTTACTTTAAAAATAATTAGTATAAGGATTATACTAGATATTATTAGAGTACATGGATGTATGATGCTCAATTTTGGAAGGTGTTGTATCTTTCTAATTTATCATAAATAAGAAAGATACATGTAAGGCCTAATACTTCTTTTTCCCTAGAGGGGATAACTCTATTTTATATAATTGAGCATATTCCATCTTGCTCTATGTCCTTGGCCCTCCAGCCTTTTTACTATTCAGCTATGTCTGGGTCATTGGTACAGTATAAAAATGTTAAAAAATTTATAGTAATTTATATATTTTTTTATACTTACCAATGACCCAGACGGGGATGGCCCTCCCAGGAGTTGGGAACTCTTACCTCCCCGCTGAGTACATAGCGCTTAACAGGCACTGGTTATTAGAATGATTAATGGCGCCAATTTCGGAACGTCCTTGACACTGCGCATGCGCAGTAGAGGTGAAGTGTGGAGGGCCATTCAGGACATGTTTTCTTTGGTTTTAGATGCAAATTTTGGGGATTGGGGGGCAAAATTTGTGTTTGGCCCTATATTTTAAGAGTTAGCACCAGCTATGTCTGGGTCATTGGTAAGTATAAAAAATATATAAATTACTATAAATTTTTTAACTTATACTGTATTTCAGACTTTCAATCCACATCTATATAGATTTCATTACAACAGACTGAATACACGGCCGCAGCTGCTTCCAGCTTTAAAACCGCGTAGCTGTGACTGTTGCTCATGAGATGATACTAAATAACCGTTGTGCATTTGTACTTCAGTGGGATAAAGGTGGCTTAATGGTTACAGCATTGGACCTCAAACCGAAAGGTCCACTTTTCCATCCCCGCCTGAGGTCACTGCCTTGTGTCTTTGCGAAAGGAACTTAACCCCAGTGGCCCATGTGAATGCACGCACTGTGGCGATATGCACTAAGGCGTACTGCACGTCGATTGTGCTCGAGTGTTCATACAGTGCTAACCCTGCTTGTGTGTGGTTTATATGTTAGGGAGTCTGGCAGTTACTAGCAGCTCCTCGGTGGTTCTATCCGGTTCTCTGGCTTCTTTTATCCTTAAAATTCCTGCTCGATGTGAGTCTCATTGCCAAAAGTGTCGTTAAACCTCATTGAATGTATAAATTGTACTTCTTTATTATTTGTTGTCTTCTTAACATAATTTATATTACAAAATTAACTTTATAATTGAAAAAAAACATTCAGCCTTTTCTGTCAAGTTGAAATAAAATAATTATTTTTACAGTTCAGTTAGCTTGGCGTTAGGGTGGGGGAGGGGGGTATGGTTGGTCAAGTAGACTCCAATAATTGTTTTTGAAAATAAGGGAGATTTGTTGTGGACACATATTATCATTGCTTTACACATCCACTTTCTGTTTTCAGATTTTGGTGCAACACCTTCGGCATGTTTTGATGAATGCCAGTTGTAAATAGACTACTTATGCAACCACATGTTCTGTTGAAGATTGCGATGTTTTCCTCTGCTGTGTAGAAGATCTGGGCACAAAGACTCTATTGCCAAACCGTGAATAGTATTTCCAATAGCTATGACGTTTACAAATACCATACCGACTATTTGTACATTCGTGTATATGAACAAGTTTATCGGAAAACAGGTTAATTCAATTTTTGCTGTGATACAAAATTGTTTTAAAATTGACTAGCTTTGACATTTATCTTGATGTTAAATGTGAAATGAGTCCAGTATGAAGAGAGAAGATTAGCCCTTCAAAAGTTCTATGCCTTCCATGTTGATGATGTGACAATCTGTGATTCCGGCCGATAGATTTGTTCATTTGCTTATCTAAATAAGTGTAATAATAAAAAGGTTAACTTTTCCTGTGTTATAAAATTGTTAGAAAAGTGAATCGTGGAGGAAATCTCCTAAACACTTATATTTTGACATTCTAAGCCAAACCATTGTAATAGGAACACGTTTTGTCCTCTAGATGCAATTTTACCAGCAACTGGACTCCGTGGTGAACAAATCAGGATAAGAGCAATGGGGAAATGATGTTATTTATTTCGAATGACATGAAAACCTAGAACATTGTGCTATGTTGCCAAGAAACGAGATGACTAACCACACATGATAATTTAGAACTTCCAAAGATATCCTTAGTTGTTGGAATAGGTTTCATGTATAAAATGTAAGTATTTGTTATCATTTTTACTTTATTTCAGACTTTCAATCCAAATCTATAGATTTGATAACAGCAGACTGAATACCCGGCCGCAGCTGCTTCCAGCTTTAAAACCACGTAGCTGTGGCTCTTGCTCATGAGATGATATTAAATAACCATTGTGCATTTGTACTTCAGTGGGAGCAAGGTAGCTCAATGGTTACAGCATTGGACTTCAAACCGAAAGGTCAACTCTTCCCTCCCCGCCCGAGGTAACTGCGTTGTGTCTTTGGGAAAGGCACTTAACCCCATTGGCCCATGTGAATGCACGCACTGAGTCGATATGCATTAAGGCGTATTGCACATCGATGGTGCAGGAGTCTTCATACAATGCTAACACTGCTTGTGTGGGGTTTATACGTTAGAGAGTCTGGCAGTTACTAGCCGCTGCGCGGTAGTTCTATCCGGGTTCTCCGGGTTCTCCGGCTTCCTTTATCCTTAAAAGTCCTGCACGATGTGATCCTCATTGCCAAAAGTGTCGATAAACATCACTAAATGTATAAATTGTACTTCTATATTATTTGTTGTTTTCTTATCGTAATTTATATTCCAAAATTGACTTTATAATTGAAGGAAAACATTCAACCCTTTCTGTCAAGTTGAAATAAAATTATTATTTTTACATATCAGTGAGCTGGGCGTTGGTGTGGGAGGCGGGGGGAATGGATGGTTAAGTAGACTTCAATGATTGTATTTGAAAATAAGGGAGATTTGTAGTGGACACATATTATCATTGCTTTACACATCCTCTTTTTGTTTTCAGATTTTGGTGCAAAACCTTCTGCATGTTTTGATGAATGTCAGTTGTAAATAGACGACTTATGCAACCACATGTTCTGTTGAAGATTGCGAAGTTTTCCTCTGTATGTAGAAGAAGATCTGCAAAAAAATACTATATTGCCAAACCCTGAATAGTATTTCCAATAACTATTATGTTTACAAATACCATACCGACTGTTTTTACATTCGTGTATATGAACTAGTTTATCGGTAAATAGGTTAATTTAATTTTTACTGTGATACAACAATTATTTTAAATTTGACTAGCTTTGACATTTATCTTGATGTTAAATGTGAAATGAGTCCAGTATGTTGCGAGAAGATAAGTCCTTCAAAAGTTCTTTGTCGTCCACGTTGATGATGTGACAATCTGTGATTCCGGCCGATAGATTTGTCCATTTGCTTATTTTAATAAGTGAAATAATAAAACGGTTAAGTTTTGCTGTGTTATAAAATTGTTAGAAAAGTGAATAGTGCAGGAAATTTCCAAAACACATATGTCTTGACTCTCTAAGCCAAACCATTGTAATAGGGACAGGTTTTGTCCTCTAGATACAATTTTACCTGCAACTGGATTCAATGGTGGAAAAACCAAGATAAGGGCAATAGGGAAATGATGTTATTTATTTCGTATGACATAGAAACCTAGAATATTGTGCCGTATTGCCAAGAAACGATATGACTAGCCATACAAGATAATTTAGACCTTCCAAAGATATCCTTAGTTCCTGGAGAAGGCTCCAAGTACATAATCAAAGTATTTGTTATCATTTTTACTGTATTTTAGTCTTTCAATCCAAATCTATAAATTTGATAACTGCAGACAGAACACACGGCCGCAGCTGCTTCCAGCCATAAAACCACGTAGCTGTGGCTGTTGCTGATGAGATGATATAAAATAACCGTTGTGCATTTGTACTTCAGTGGGAACAAGGTGGCTCAATGGTTAGAGCATTGCACTTCAAACCGAAAGATCCAGTGCTCCAGAGGTAACTGCGTTACATATTTGGGAAAGGCACTTAACCCCAGTTGCCCCTGTGAATGCACGCACTGTGGCGATGTGCACTAAGGCGTACTGCACGTCGATGGTGCGCGAGTCTTAATGCTATGCTAACACTGCTTGTGTGGGGTTTATATGTTACGGAGTCTGACAGTTACTTGCCGCTGCTCGGTGGTTCTATCCAGGTTCTTCGTCTTCCTTTATCCTTAAAAGTCCTGCACGAGGTGATCCTGATCGCCAAAGGTGTCGTTAGACCTCATTAAATGTATAATTTGTACTTTTATATTATTTGTTGTTTTCTTAACATAATTTATATTCCAAAATTGACTTTATAATTGAAAAAAAAACATTCAAACCTTTCTGTCAAGTTGAAATAAAATAATTATTTGTACAGTTCAGTGAGCAGGGGGTTGGAGGGATATGCTTTGTCAAGTAGACTCCTATAATTGTCTTTTAAAATAAGGGAGATTTCTTGTGGACACATATCATTGCTTTACACATCCAATTTCTGTTTTCAGATTTCGGTGCAACACCTTCTGCATGTTTTGATGAATGCCAGTTGTAAATAGACTACTTATGCAACCACATGTTCTGTTGAAGACTGCGAAGTTTACCACTGTTGTGTAGAAAAAGATCTGGATACAAAGGTTCAATTGGCAACCATGAATAGTATTTCCAATAACTATTATGTTTTCAAATACCATACCGACTGTTTGTACATATTTGTATATGAACAAGTTTATCGGTAAATAGGTTAATTTAATTTTTGCTGAGATACAAAATTGTTTTAAAATTGACTAGCTTTGACATTTATCTTGATGATAAATGTGAAATGAGTTCAGTATGAGGAGAGAAGAGTAGCCCTTCAAAAGTTCTATGTCGTCTATATTGATGATGTGACAGTCTGTGATTGCGGCCGATAGATTTGTACATTTGCTTATCTAAATAAGTGTAATAATAAAAAGGTTAACTTTTGCTGTGTTATAAAATTGTTAGAAAAGTGAATCGTGCAGGAAATCTCCAAAACACTTATATTTTGACATTCTAAGTCAAACCATTGTAATAGGGACACGTTTTGTCCTCTAGATGCAATTTTACCAGCAACTGGATTCTATGGTGGAAAAACCAGGATAAGAGCAATGGGGGAAATGATGTTATTTATTTCGTATGACATGAAAACCTAGAACATTCTGCCATGTTGCCAGGAAACGAGATGACTAACCACACAAGATAATTTAGAACTTCCAAAGATATCCTTGGTTGCTGGAATAGGCTCCATGTATAAAATGAAAGTATTTGTTATCATTTTTACTGTATTTCAGAATTTCAAACCAAATCTATAGATTTGATATCAGCAGACTGAATACCCGGCCCAGCTGCTTCCAGGTTTAAAACCACGTAGCTGTGGCTTTTGTTCATGACATGATATTAAATAACCATTGTGCATTTGTAGTTCAGTGGGAGCAAGGCTAGCTCAATGGTTGCAGCATTGGACTTCAAACCGAAAGGTCAACTCTTCCATCCCCACCCGAGGAAACTGCGTTGTGTCTTTGGGAAAGGCACTTAACCCCAGTGGCCCATATGAATGCACGCACTGTGGCTATATGCATTAAGGCGTACTGCACGTCGATGGTGCAGGAGTCTTCATAAAATGCTAACACTGCTTGTGTGGGGTTTACATGTTAGGGTGTCTGGCAGTTACTAGCCGCTGCTCGGTGGTTCGATCCGGGTTCTCCGGCTTCCTTTATCCTTAAAAGACCTGCACGATGTGATCCTCATTGCCAAAAGTGTCGTTAAACATCGTCAAATGTATAAATTGTACTTCTATATTATTTGTTGTTTTCTTAACATAATTTATTTTCCAAAATTGACTTTATAATTGAAAGAAAACATTCAGCCCTTTCTGTCAAGGGAAATAAAATAATTATTTTTACGTATCAGTGAGCTGGGCGTTGGGGTGGGAGGGCGGGGGGGGGGGGTATGGTTTGTAAAGTAGACTCTAATAATTGTATTTGCACGTCGATGGTGCAGGAGTCTTCATAAAATGCTAACACTGCTTGTGTGAGGTTTATATGTTAGAGAGTCTGGCAGTTACTAGCCGCTGCTCGGTGGTTCGATCCGGGTTCTCCGGCTTCCTTTATCCTTAAAAGACCTGCACGATGTGATCCTCATTCACAAAAGTGTCGTTCAACATCATCAAATGTATAAATTGTACTTCTATATTATTTGTGGTTTTCTTAACATAATATATATTCCAAAATTGACTTTTTAATTGAAAGAAAACATTCAGCCCTTTCTGTCAAGTTGAAATAAAATAATTATTTTTACATATCAGTGAGCTGGGCGTTGGGGTGGGAGGTGTGTGTGGGGGTGGGGGGTATGCTTGGTAAAGTAGACTCCAATAATTGTATTTGAAAATAAGGGAGATTTGTTGTGGACACAAAGTCATATTATCATGCTTTACACATCCACTTTTTGTTTTCAGTTTTCGGTGCAAAACCTTCTGCATATTTTGATGAATGTCAGTTGTAAATAGACGACTTATGCAACCACATGTTTTGTTGAAGATTGCGAAGTTTTCTCTGTTGTGTAGAAGAAGATCTGTACGCAAAGACTCTATTGTCAAACCCTGAATAGTATATCCAATAACTATTATGTTTAGAAATACCATACCGACTGTGTGTACATTCGTGTATATGAACAAGTTCATCGGTAAATAGGTTAATTTAATTTTTGTTGTGATACAAAATTATTTTAAATTTTACTAGCTTTGACATTTATCTTGATGTTAAATGTGAAATGAGTCCAGTATGTTGTGAGAAGATAAGCCCTTCAAAAGTTCTTTGTCGTCCACGTTGAAGTTGTAACAATCTGTGATTCGGGCCGATAGATTTGTTCATTTGCTTATTTAAATAAGCGTAATAATAAAAAGGTTAACTTTTGCTGTGTTATAAAATTGTTAGAAAAGTGAATAGTGGAGGAAATATCCAAAACACTTATGTCTTGACTTTCTAAGCCAAACCATTGTAATAGGGACACGTTTTGTCCTCTAGAAACAATTTTACCTGCAATTGGATTCAATGGTGGAAAAACCAAGATAAGGGCAATGGCGAAATGATATTTATTTCGTATTGCATAAAAACCTAGAACATTGTGCCATATAGCCAAGTAACGAGATTACTAACCACACAAGATAATTTAGATCTTCCAAAGAT
Organism: Pictodentalium vernedei; assembly: GCA_031216915.1. NCBI lineage: Eukaryota > Metazoa > Mollusca > Scaphopoda > Dentaliida > Dentaliidae > Pictodentalium > Pictodentalium vernedei. Next base: position 506,216,159 of record CM062297.1, on the reverse strand, counting down.
ATCCTTAGTTGCTGGAATAGGCTCCAAGTATATAATGTAAGTATTTGTTATCATTATTACTGTATTTCATAATTTCAATCCACATCTATAGATTTGATAAGCAGACTGTATACACGGCCGCAGCTTCTTCCAGCTTAAAAACCACGTAGCTGTGGCTCTTGCTCATGAGATGATATTAAATAACCGTTGTGCATTTGTACTTCAGTGGCAGCAAGGTGGCTCAATGGTTACAGCATTGGACTTCAAACCGAAAGATCCAGAGTTCCATCCCCGCCTGAGGTAACTGCGTTGTGTCTTTGGGGAAGGCACTTAACCCCAGTTGCCCCTGTGAATGCACGCACTGTGGCGATGTGCACTAAGGCGTACTGCACGTCGATGGTGCGCGAGTCTTCATGCTATGCTAACACAACTTGTGTGGGGTTTATATATTAGGGAGGCTGGCAGTTACTAGCCGCGGGTCGGTGGTTCTATCCGGTTTCTCCGGCTTCTTTTATCCTTAAAAGTCCTGCACCGTGCGATCTCGATTACCAAAGGTGTCGTTAAACCTCAATAAATGTATATTTTGTACTTCTATATTATTTGTTGTTTTCTTAACAAAATTTATATTCCTAAATTGACTTTATTATTGAAAAAAAACATTCAGCCCATTCTGTCAAGTTGAAATAAAATAATTATTTTTACAGTTCAGTGACCTGGGCGTTGGGGTGGGGGTATGGTTGGTCAAGTAGACAGCAATAATTGTATTTGAAAAGAAGGGAGATTTGTTGTGGACACATATTATCATTGCTTTATACATCCACTTTCTGTTTTCAGATTTTGGAGCAACACCTTCTGCATGTTTTAATGAATGCCAGTTGTAAATAGACTACTTATGCAACCACATGTTCTGTTGAAGATTGCTATGTTTTCCTCTGTTGTGTAGAAGATCTGGACACAAAGACTCTATTGCCAAACCCTGAATAGTATTTCCAATAACTATTATGTTTACAAATACCATACCGACTGTTTGTACATTCGTGTATATGAACAAGTTTATCGGTTAATTGGTTAATTTAATTTTTGCTGTGATACAAAATTGTTTTGAAATTGACTAGCTTTGACATTTATCTTGATGTTAAATGTGAAATGAGTCCAGAATGAGGAGATAAGATTAGCCCTTCAAAAGTTCTATGTCGTCCATGTTGATGATGTGACAATCTGTGATTCCGGCCCATAGATTTGTTCGTTTGCTTATTTAAATAAGTGTAATAAGAAAAAAGTTAACTTTTGCTGTGTTATAGAATTGTTAGAAAAGTTAATCGTGGAGGACATCTCCAAAACACTTATGTCATGACATTCTAAGCCAAACCATTGTAGTGGGGACACCTTTTTTCCTCTAGATGCAATTTTTACCTGCAACTGGTTTCAATGGTGGAGAAACCAAGATAAGTGCAATGGGGAAATGATGATATTTATTTCGTATGACATGAAAACCTAGAACATTGTGCCATGTTGCCAAGAACCGAGATGACCTACCATACAAGATAATTTAGAACTTCCAAAGATATCCTTAGTTGCTGGAATATGCTCCTTGTATATAATGTAAGTATTTGTTATCATTTTTACTGTATTTCAGGCTTTCAATCCAAATCTATAGATTTCATAACAGCAGACTGAATACACGGCCGCAGCTGCTTCCAGCTTTAAAACCGCGTAGCTGTGGTTGTTGCTCATGAGATGATACTAAATAACCGTTGTGCATTTGTACTTCAGTCGGAGGAAGGTGGCTTAATGGTTACAGCATTGGTCCTCAAACCGAATGGTCCTCGTTTCCATCCCCGACTGAGGTAACTGCGTTGTGTCTTTGCGAAAGGCACTTAACCCCAATGGCCCATGTGGATGCAGGCACTGCGGCGATATGCACTAAGGCGTACTGCACGTCGATGGTGCGCGAGTGTTCATAGAGTGATAACACTGCTTGTGTGGGGTTTATATCTTAGGGAGTCTGGCAGTTACTAGCCGCTCCTCGGTGGTTCTATCCGGGTTCTCCGGCTTCCTTTATCCTTAAAATTCCTGCAGGATGTGAGTCTCATTGCCAAAAGTGTCGTTATACCTCATTGAATGTATAAATTGTACTTCTTTATTATTTGTTGTCTTCTTAACATAATTTATATTACAAAATTGACTTTATAATTGAAAAAAACATCCAGCCTTTTTCTGTCAAGTTGAAATAAAATAATTATTTTTACAGTTCAGTGAGCTGGTCGTTGGGGTGGGGGGAGTATGCTTGGTCAAGTAGATTCCAATAATTGTATTTGAAAATAAGGAAGATTTGTTGTGGACACATATTATCATTGCTTTACACATCCACTTTCTGTTTTCAGATTGTGGTGCAACACCTTCTGCATGTTTTGATGAATGCCAGTTGTAAATAGACTACTTATGCAACCACATGTTCTGTTGAAGATAGCGATGTTTTCCTCTGGTGTGCAGAAGATCTGGGCTGGGCACAAAGACTCTATTGGGAAACCCTGAATAGTATATCCAATGGCTATGATGTTTACAAATACCATACCGATTGTTTGTACATTCGTGTATATGAACAAGTTTATCGGTAAATAGGTTCATTCAATTTTTGCTGTGATACAAAGTTGTTTTAAAATTGACTAGCTTTGACATTTATCTTGATGTTAAATGTGAAATGAGTCCAGTATGAAGAGAGAATATTAGCCCTTCAAAAGTTCTATGCCATCCATGTTGATGATGTGACAATCTGTGATTCCGGCAGATAGATTTGTTCATTTGCTTATTTAAATAAGAGTAATAATAAAACGGTTAACTTTTGCTGTATTATAAAATTGTTAGAAAAGTGAATAGTGGAGGAAATTTCCAAAACACTTATGTCTTGACTTTCTGAGCCGAACAATTGTAATAGGGACACGTTTTGTCCTCTAGATACAATTTTACCTGCAACTGGATTCAATGTTGGAAAAACCAAGATAATGGCAATGGGGAAATGATGTTATTTATTTCGTATGACATAGAAACCTAGAATATTGTGCCATATTGCCAAGAAACAAGATGACTAACTATACAAGATAATTTAGATCTTCCAAAGATATCCTTAGTTCCTGGAGTTGGCTCCAAGTATATAATCAAAGTATTTGTTATCATTTTTACTGTATTTTAGTCTTTCAATGCAAATCTATAGATTTGATAACAGCAGACAGAATACACGGCCGCAGCTGCTTCCAGCTTTAAAACCACGTAGCTGTGGCTGTTGCGCATGAGGTGATATTAAATAACCGTTGTGCATTTGTACTTCAGCGGGAGCATGGTGGGTCAATGGTTAGAGCATTGGACTTCAAACCGAAAGATCCAGTGCTCCATCCCCGCTAGTGGTAACTGCGTTGGGTATTTGGGAAAGGCACTTAACCCCAGTTGCCCATGTGAATACACGCACTGTGGCGATATGCACTAATGCGTAATGCACCTCGATGGTGCACGAGGCTTCATGCAATGCTAACACTGCTTGTGTGGGGTTTATATGTTAGGGAGTCTGGCAGTTACTAGCCGCTACTCGGTGGTTCTATCCGGGTTCTTCGGCTTCCCTTATCCTTTAAAGTCCTGCACCAGGTGATCCTGATTGGCAAAGGTGTCGTTAGACCTCACGAAATGTATAATTGGTACTTCTCTATTGTTTGTTGTTTTCTTAACATAATTTATATTCCAAAATTGACTTTATAATTGAAAAAAAATATTCAACCCTTTCTGTCAAGTTGAAATAAAATAATTATTTTTACAGTTCAGGGAGCAGGGGGTTGGGGGATATGCTTTGTCATGTAGACTCCTATAATTGTATTCTATTGCCAACCATGAATAGTATTTCCAATACCTATTATGTTTACAAATACCATACCGACTGTTTGTACATTCGTGTATATGAACAAGTTTATCAGTAAATAGGTTAATTTTATTTTTACTGAGATACAAAATTGTTTTAAAATTGACTAGCTTTGACATTTATCTTCATGTTAAAAGTGAAATGAGTCAGGTATGAGGAGAGAAGATTAGCCCTTCAAAAGTTCTATGTCGTCTATGTTGATGATGTGACAGTCCGTGATTCCGGCCGATAGATTTGTTCATTTGCTTATCTAAATAAGTGTAATAACAAAAAGGTTAACCTTTGCTGTGTTATAAAATTGTTAGAAAAGTGAATCGTGGAGGAAATCTCCAAAACACTTATATTTTGACATTCTGAGCCAAACCATTGCAATAGGGACACGTTTTGTCCTCTAGATGCAATTTTACCAGTAACTGGATTCAATGGTGGAAAAACCAGATAAGAGCAATGGGGAAATGATGTTATTTATTCCGTATGACATGAAAACCTAGAACATTGTGCCATGTTGCCAAGAAACGAGATGACTAACCACACAAGATAATTTATAGTCCAGGCACAATAGACATAAAAATGAGAAAGTAAGGAAAAAAATCGGTGAAAGCTGATTTTTTTTATATGTTTCCGGGACACACATTGCGGATAAAGTGTGAAAAGTCCCCGCGAATCCGAGTTGAGCTTTTTTAGTTATAGCGTTTTTTTGATGAAAAAAAATTTTTTTTTAAAAATTCGACCCAGCTCCATATTTCTCATTCTTATTCGCCTTAGTTGGGTGAGAATCATAAATATCGTGCTGAATTATATTGAGAGTACATATCCCCAACAGAAAATGCCAACTTTGTACCAATCCTCACACTCAATGGTGAAATATTCACGAAAATGTACAAAATTACGAAAAAAAAATTATTGTTTTCATACACACAACGGTACACAACGTCCATTAAATCAAATCTATGACTACTTTGGGAGTTAAATTATATATCAAAAATTGCAGAAAAGCAGTGGCTTTATAATGATATATAACAATAGTCATTTATTCCATAATGAACTGGTGAAACGTGTGAAATATTAACCATTCCCCCTAAACTCAAATTCAAACGGCATCGACTTTTCTCATTCAAATACCGTATTATAGCATCATTGTTTCAATTTCCATGTTCGATTGAATCACATAATGTGGTGTTCGCCTACACTCAAGATGCATTGGCATGTAATGTGTGCACGCCCTTGATGTGTACTCACAAACGTAGGACGCACAGGAAAGCTTTGGGTACAATACTACGAGCAAATAGGTCTTCTCCAGTTGTTCTTGAGAGCAGAGCGCACAGGCGACTGGGAACTCCACACATATTGTGTTCGCAATATGATTCCAGTATTTCACGCAGGTGGTCATTTTGCATACGCAAAAAGTTCTCATCTCTATTTGCAGCAGATGAATGAGCTAACAGAAATAATGCAACAGGATGATTTGAAGTTGTTCACTGAGAAAGGTTACTTTACCATAAGGCGCTCAGATAAATTCTGGGACGGGATATATTCTGATCAGACCATAGAGCAGTGTTTAATGAGAATGTTCAAGCTCCCTGGTGGTCTCACACATGGCAGGGGAATAACCGATAGCACTGTTGCGAAATGGGTACATGGACTACCTCTTTGCCTTCCGATATGTAATGCTCTCGAAAATTTTGTTCATGTTCACACTGGTCATGGCGAACAAAATCTGGATCTCCGTCAAAGTTCACAATTGACTGATGCCAATAATATCACCAAATTATTGAACTGGCTCAGAGTGCATTCCCCCTTTCAGAATAGAGATCCACGACAATTAGTCTCTATAGCGACCGGGCTTGTGGCCGACGAAACTGTGAACTGTGACCAAGTTCGCAAAATTGGTGAATGTTGCGTATCGAATGTTGTAAGCAAAACGTTCAACAGCATCAAACTACGACGTGTTGACACTGTGAAGTCTTTCGCATCGATGGCAAATAGCATCAAAGTCCGTGGAAGTAAGGTAGTGATTGACCCCACAATTCTGTTCAACCGCATCACATGTGTTATTCAGTCACAAGCAGAGATGGAAGAGTATCTCAAATATGAACTCGCCCCGAAACCACCAGCATTGTTTGATTCTGCTGGAATGAGGAAGACACAGAAAAGCACGCTCGGTAAGATCCTCAAAACATACGGTTCCGAGCAAACTAAAATCCCAGAACATTCTCTGTTTGTTGTAGATGGTGGATTTTTATTGAGGGCAGTTGTATGGCCTAAACAGTCGTCATATAAGGACATATGTACATCATATTCCAATTATCTAGTGAGACATTTTGGGGCGAACGTCGTGGTTGTTTTTGATGGTTATGCTTGTACAATATCGACAAAGGGCATGGAACAAGCCCGTAGATCTAAAGACAGGTATTCCATTGATATCAATATCTCACCCGAGTTACCAGCCACCACACCCCAATCCGATTTCCTTGCAAATGCCAAGAACAAAACCCAACTGATCGATCTTTTAATGCAGGAGATATCTGCTATCAATATTCAGCCCAAGCAGACCGAGGCTGATGCTGATGTACTGATAGCCGAAACTGTACTTGACATCGCTCAAGATGACAACAATGTTGTCGTTGTGGGAACAGACACAGACTTGTTAGTCATTCTTACCTCTCGAGTTCAACCGGGATGTAATATTCACATGATGTATTCCATTACCCCAAACTTACTAGTTTCAGTTAGTGAAATAGCAACCAAAATGGGTGACCATAGAAGCAACCTCCTTGTAGCACATTCTATAAGTGGTTGTGACACTACTTCTGCACTCTTTCGAGTTGGTAAGAAGAAAGTATTCAGTACAATTGTCTCCGATGTTACTAGCGACTCACAACAGTATGTCAACACAATTTTGGCGGATGACAGTACACCAAGTGCAGTAGCCGCTGCCTGGGAACAACTTCTCCTGATCTTATACGGGAGTAAAACTGTTTCCTCTCTCGACCAATATAGATATGTCACTTACAAGCGTTATGTAGCAAAATCTAAACTGAATAAACCCATCGACCTAGCCTCACTCCCACCAAGCAGCGATGCTGCACAACAACATGTCTACAGATGTTATCTCCAGGTCCAACAATGGCTGGGCACTTCGCTTCCTCCGACGGATTGGGGGTGGTCGCTAGACAATGGACTTCTTGTACCGACTGCAGCCACAAAGCCATGTGCCCCCGATAACCTACTGAATCTGATCAGTTGTGGTTGCAAGAGTGCTTGTACAAAAAGGTGTGGGTGTAAGAAGGCAGGACTCTCTTGCTCAGGTTTGTGTAATTGCAGTTCGGATTCTTGTAACAACCACAGAAACACTGTCCTGTCAGAAATTTCTGAGTTCGATGAATAATATGTATATAGGTCATGTCATTTCTGTATATAGCGTTGATAATAGTCAATGTAACTTAATCCATGTTGATTGATTTGTACATTCTGTAAATATTATTTATTGATTTTTGTACATTCTGTAAATATTATTTATTGATCTAATGCTGCCAGACACAGACGTGTCTGTTCGGTCCCAAGCCCGAAAATAGTTGAGTTCTCATGCTGACGAATTTTATGCCAAAAGGGGAACTCGGCCAGAAGCAGGGGGGGTCTTCCATAATGTCTATTTTGTAAGCAATGATAAAAGTCTTCAAATGGTGGTGGATTTTTTATCGTCTGTCCAACTAACATCCCGTTCTGTACTACGACCCTTTGGGCAAATCCGTTAGGAAAATCGTCATTTTTTGCGTAAATCCGATACTTTTTGTGAATTTTCAATAATTTTTCGCAGAAATTGTCACAGAATGCACATTTTCCTCTAGGTAAATGTATATTAGACATTATGTAGCTCGAAATACGCGTAAACAAAAAATACAGTTGGATCAATTCGAGGTTACAAAGTTCGTGCGATTTTTTTTGATTTTTTTCAAACGCGTTTTCGAAAAAAGGCTGTAGAAAAAAAAGCTCAACTGGGATTTTAGGGGACTTTTGTCTAATCGTTCAGTGACATGTACTCGACATTCCCTGAAAAAATGAGCTTTCTCAGATTTTTTTCCCTAGTTAAACCTTATGTTCTTGGGATATTAGAACTTCCAAAGATATCCTTAGTTGCTGGAATAGGCCCCATGTATCAAAAGTGAGTATTTGTTATCATTTTTACTGTATTTCAGACTTTCAATCCAAATCTATAGATTTGATAACAGCAGACTGAATACCCGGCCGCAGATGCTTCCAGCTTTAAAACCACGCAGCTGTGGCTGTTGCTCATGAGATGATATTAAATAACCATTGTGCATTTGTACTTCAGTGGGAACAAGGTACCTCAATGGTTACAGCATTGGACTTCAAACCGAAAGGTCAACTCTTCCATCCCCGCCCGAGGTAACTGCGTTGTGTCTTTGGGAAAGGCACTTAACCCCAGTGGCCCATGTGAATGCACGCACTGTGGCGATATGCATTAAGGCGTACTGCACGTCGATGGTGCAGGAGGCTTCATACAATGCTAACACTGATTGTGTGGGGTTTATATGTTAGAGAGTCAGGCAGTTACTAGCCGCTGCTCGGCGGTTCTGTCCGGGTTCTCCGGCTTCCTTTATCCTTAAAAGACCTACACGATGTGATCCTCATTGCGACAAGTGTCGTTAAGCATCATTAAATGTATAAATTGTACTTCTCTATTATTTGTGGTTTTCTTGACATAATTTATATTCCAAAATTGACTTTATAATTGAAAGAAAACATTCAGCCCTTTTTGTCAAGCTGAAATAAAATAATTATTTTTACATATCAGTGAGCTGGGCGTTGGGGTGGAAGGGGCGGGTGGGGTATGGTTGGTAAAGTAGACTCCAATTATTGTATTTGAAAATAAGGGAGATTTGTTGTGGACACATATTACCATTGCTTTACACATCCACATTTTCTTTTCAGATTTTTGTGCAAAACCTTCTGCATGTTTTTGATGAATGTCAGTTGCAAATAGACGACTTACGCAACCACATGTTCTGTTGAAGATTGCGAAGTTTTCTCTGTTGTGTTGAAGAAGATCTGTACACAAAGACTGTATTGTCAAAGATTGAATAGCATTTTCAATAACTATTATGTTTACAAATACCATACCGACTGTTTGTACATTCGTGTATATGAACAAGTTCATCGGTAAATAGGTTAATTCAATTTTTGCTGTGATACAAAATTATTTTAAATTTGACTAGCTTTGACATTTATCTTGATGTTCAAAGTGAAATGAGTCCAGTATGTTGTGAGAAGATAAGGCCTTCAAAAGTTCTTTGTCGTCCCCGTTGAAGATGTGACAATCTGTGATTCCGGCCGATAGATTTGTTCATTTGCTTATTTAAATAAGAGTAATAATAAAAAGGTTAACTTTTGCTGTGTTATAAAATTGTTAGAAAGGTGAATAGTGGAGGAAATCTTCAAAACACTTATGTCTTGACTTTCTAAGCCAAACCATTGTAATAGGGACACGTTTTGTCCTCTAGATACAATTTTACCTGCAACTGGATTCAATGGTGGAAAAACCAAGATAAGGGCAATGGCGAAATGATGTTATTTATTTCGTATGACATAGAAACCTAGAATATTGTGCCATATTGCAAAGAAAGGAGATGACTAACCATACAAGATAATTTAGATCTTCCAAAGATATCCTTATTTGCTGGAATAGGCTTCATGTATATAATCAAAGTATTTGTTATCATTTTTACCGTATTTTAGTCTTTCAATCCAAATCTATTGATTTGATAACAGCAGACAGAATACACGGCCACAGCTGCTTCCAGCTTTAAAACTACGTAGCTGTGGCTGTTGCTCATGAGATGATATTAAATAACCGTTGTGCATTTGTACTTCGGAGGGAGCAAGGTGGCTTAATGCTTAGAGCATTTGACTTCAAACCGAAAGATCCAGTGCTCCATCCCCACCAGAGGTATCTGCGTTGGGTATTTGGGAAAGGCACTTAACCCCAGTTGCCCATGTGAATGCACGCACTGTGGCGATATGCACTAATGCGTACTGCACCTCGATGGTGCACGAGGTTTCATGCAATGCTATCTCTGCTTGTGGGGGGTTAAAATGTTAGGGAGTCTGGCAGTTACTAGCCGCTGCTCGGTGGTTCTATCCGGGTTCTTCGGCTTCCTTTATCCTCAAAAGTCCTGCACGAGGTGATCCTGATTGCCGAAGGTGTCGTTAGACCTCATTAAATGTATAATTTGTAGTTCTATATTATTTGTTGTTTTCTTAAGATAATTTATATTCCAAATTTGACTTTATAATTGAAAAAAAAACATTCAACCCTTTCTGCCAAGTTGAAATAAAATAATTATTTTTACAGTTCAGTGAGCAGTGGGTTGGGGGGATATGCTTTGTCAAGTAGACTCCTATAATTGTATTTGAAAATGAGGGAGATTTCTTGTGGACACATATCATTGCTTTACACATCCAATTTCTGTTTTCAGATTTCGGTGCACCACCTTCTGCATGTTTTGATGAATGCCAGTTGTAAATAGACTACTTATGCAACCACATGTTCTGTTGAAGATTGTGAAGTTTACCACTGTTGTGTAGAAGAAGATCTTGATACAAAGATTCTATTGCCAACCATGAATAGTATTTCCAATAACTATTATGTTTACAAATACCATACCGACTGTTTGTACATTCGTGTATATGAACAAGTTTATCGGTAAATAGGTTAATTTAATTTTTGCTGAGATACAAAATTGTTTTAAAATTCACTAGCTTTGACATTTATCTTGATGTTAAATGTGAAATCAGTCCAGTATGAGGAGAGAAGATTAGCCCTTCAAAAGTTCTATGTCGTCTATGTTGATGATGTGACAGTCTGTGATTCCGGCCGATAGATTTGCTCATTTGCTTATCTCAATAAGTGTAATAATAAAAAGGTTAACCTTTGCTGTGTTATAAAATTGTTAGAAAAGTGAATCGTGGAGGAAATCTCCAAAACACTTATATTTTGACATTCCAAGCAGGGGGTTGGGGGATATGCTTTGTCAAGTAGACTCCTATAATTGTATTTGAAAATAAGGGAGATTTCTTGTGGACACATATCATTGCTTTACACATCCAATTTCTGTTTTCAGATTTCGGTACAACACCTTCGGTAAATAGGTTAATTCAATTTTTGCTGTGAAACAAAATTGTTTTAAAATTCACCAGCTTTGATATTTATATTGATGTTAAATGTGAAATGAGTCCAGTATGTTGTGAGAAGATAAGCCCTTCAAAAGTTCTTTGTCGTCCACGTTGAAGATGTGACAATCTGTGATTCCGGCCGACAGATTTGTTCATTTGCTTATTTAAATAAGAGTCATAATAAGAAGGTTAACTTTTGCTGTGTTATAAAATTGTTAGAAACGTGAATAGTGGAGGAAATCTCCAAAACACTTATGTCTTGACTTTCTAAGCCAAACCTTAGTAATAGGGACACGTTTTGTGCTCTAGATACAATTTTACCTGCAACTGGATTCAGTGGTGGAAAAAACCAAGATAAGGGCAATGGGAAAATGTTACTTATTTCGTATGACATAGAAACCTAGAATATTGTGCCAAATTGCCAAGAAACGAGTTGACTAACCATACAAGATAATTCAGATCTTCCAAAGATATCCTTAGAGTTGCTGGAATTAGCTCCAAGTATATACTGTAAGTATTTGTTATCATTTTTACTGTATTTCAGACTTTCAATCCAAATCTATAGATTTGATAACAGCAGACTGAATACACGGCCGCAGATGCTTCCAGCTTTAAAACCACGTAGCTGTGGCTGTTGCTCATGAGATGATATTAAATAACCGTTGTGCATTTGTACTTCAGCGGGAGCAAGGTGGTTCAATGGTTACAGCATTGAACTTCAAACAGAAATATCAAGTGTTTCATCCCCGCCAGAGGTAACTGCGTTGTGTCTTTGGGAAAGGCACTTAACCCCAGTGGCCCATGTGAATGCACGCACTGTGGCGATGTGCACAAAGACGTAGTGCACGTCGATGGTGCACGAGTCTTCATGAAATGCTAATAGTGCTTGTGTGGGGTTTATATGTTAGGGACTCTGACAGTTACTAGCCGCTGCTCGGTGGTTCTGTCCGGGTTCTCCGGCTTTCTTTATCCTTAAAAGTCCTGCACGAGGTGATCCTGATTGCCAAAGGTGTCGCTAAACCTCATTAAATGTATAATTTGTAATTCTATATATTTTTATACTGTACCAATGACCCAGACATAGCTGGTGCTAATTCTCGAAATCTAGGGCCAAACACAAATTTTGCCCCCAATCCCCAAAATTTGCATCTAAAACCGAGAAAATCATGTCCTAAATTGTCCTCCATACTTTTCCTCCACTGCGCATGCGCAGTGTCAAGGAGGTCTCGAAGTTGGCGCCAATTATCATTCTTTGTTTGGCTCTTCATCATTTCACATCTGACTGATATTTGTGCTTGAAAATCTCAGTTTAAATGATGCCAGACACATAAATATTAGAGAAATGGTGGATCTAATGAGGAATTAGAAGGAGGAGAGGAAAATGAATGGCAGGAAATAATCAGGGCTGTAACTTAAATTTTTTTTACGAAATTATGTTATCTTTCCTAATTTCGAGGCATGGGCCTGTTGTTGTCATTCTTGCTATAAAGTTACACTGCTTGTTCAGTGTTTCCTCTCTCCCTTTCCTTTAAGTCCCCCCTTGTATTCTCCCATGCTTTTGGCATATTTTTTGTAATGTTATTACTAAAATTTCTTGGGAGTTTTAGCTGGGTAACAGAATGAATTCTGTTCTTTTCCCCATGTTTACGTCCTCACCCATGGGTGTTTAGGCGTTGTGTTCTGCATCTACCATCTGATGTTCTGCAGTTTCTTCCCTGGAAGTCTCTGTTTTGCATCAGATAGTGTTGTTAAGGTAACTGATTTCGGGCCATGTTTATCAGTGCCTGGAGTCATGCTTCTGGTGTTTATACACTTCTTGTTTACATTGACAACGGTTTCTGCTGAGAGGGATTTCTTGTCTTTGTATTAGCTTAATCATAACAAGATACATTATTATTATACGTAAGTGTTGCATTAATTTTTTTGTAATATTTTAAAAAATGTTGTCAACACTTAGGATTTTATGGGATCCATTGGGGCTCAACGTTACTTTCAGAAACTTGGGCTTTTCTGAAAGAATATTTTTTCAAAAAAGTTTTTTGATTTCAGTTATTTTTTCTATGTTAATGGATCATGTTATTATGTATCTTTGTTTTCAGGGGTTGGTGCGAGTACTACGACTTTTTGTGTTCTTTTCACAATGAAAGGATATTGTTCAAATTGTAATAAGAGGAAATCTTCCTCTGACTTTCATAATCATTGTATTAATTGTAGTCAGTGTACTAGCACTAACTCCTGTTCAGTATGTGTCAATTGGGATGACAAACATTGGAAAGGTGTGTCACGGTATGTCGTTAGCGGGGAAAAGGCCATGCCGGTCCTTTCTCCGCAGAGTCACTCTAGTTTATCAATCTCTATTTCAGAGGAACAAGAACAGGGTGATGTTTCCGTGATGTCTTCCAAAAGTGTGCCTCCGTCGTCACAGTTAAATGAAGAGCTAGCGGCAAAAGTGCTCATGGAAATACGTCAATTGCCTAAGAGGTCCCTAGTAGGAGCGACGGCATTGGCGTCCGCTAGCTCGCCCGGTGTAGTGACCATTCATCGAATGGCTCGGCAGCCGGGTTCGTCCGTTGCGGTCCAGGAAGAAGATTTGGGTGATGCGAGCACTATAATAAGACAAAGCGCACACCCAGTGACGACGGATCAGAGGAGAGAACGGAGGAAGCCTATTAGTCCGGTTCCTAGCTCGTCCAGGTCCATCCGGGCTGCGAGCGAGAGAGGTCCCTCTCTCGTACAACAACATCTGGGACCAGATGTTGTGGTACAAAACGTTTCTCATTCGGAGAATACGTCCGCCGCTCGGGACGCTCCGTTATATAGACCGTCCGGAGAGACTGTCGATAAGGCTTCCTCATCCTCACGGCAGTGCACACGACCGCACCTTGGCTACGTGACCACGGATATCCAGCCAGCTTCGCCGATAAGGGATTCCACGGCGACCAGGTCACGCCATCCGGTAGCCAGGACACGAGGCCTATAGACTCCGGACGTTCGCATAAAAGAAGTATGCAGGAGTCAACGTACACGGATCTTCCAGCGGCAAAGCAACGTAAGACCGACCGCTAATCCACAGGCCTCAGTGACGGACGTGCTATTCCAAATAGCACAACTTATCGCAGCATCCCAGCAAACGACAGAATCTCTGTCGGATCAGGAATTATCCGACGACGCTGGGTCGGTACGCTCCGCTGAAGCATCAGGTACGGACGACCGAGAACTTCATAGGGTCCGACAGGATGGCGAAAAGGATTCGGAGGATTTGGAGCTTTCCCTTTCGGAACAACATAAAGCTGCCGTAGATTTTATCCGGCATTATCTTCCAGAGGTTGTTCCGTCGGACCAGAAAGCTGCGATGCCGGATAAGAGACTGATAGCGTCATTGGACACAGAATTTTTTGATCGGTTCAGGGACATCGTCCCTGAGTTTCCGACACAGTCCAATAAGGTCACAAGAACATTCGAATTATTGAATGGCACTATATATAAGCTTGCTACCAAAACGGACAAGTCTGGTTTCTTATCCGCAAATGCTCTAAATCTGCCGTTCATCAATTCAAGGAATAAATTCGAAACGGCAGGACATGGCATACCGAGAGTTCCCCTGCGTCTAGACGACGAGGCTGAAGACTTGGAATTGTCTATACCGTCGTCTATGTCAATTCCAACCACGACGTTGGAAACGACAATAATGTCTAACAGAGTTAACATAGACGTTTTATCATACGCAGATCACCTTACTAAGGCGGTATCATTACGTCTTCAAGGGAAAAAATTCCAGGATATACAATCCTCATTAAGACTTCTTTCAAGGGCAGTAGCTTATTCCACGTATAACTCCGCCCTTTCAGTGGCAAACCTGGAGTTGGTTAGATGTGACGCAGCACAAGCTACATCCACGCGCGTGGATGGTAAGGTGAAGAACTCTCTCAGAGTCGCTTCGGTCTCCGGAGAGCTTCTCTTCGACGGCAAGCTTTCAGCAATCTATGATAAGATAACTAAGAAAGCTTCGGATTCTCTGCTATTCAAATCCGCTCCCAAAAAGTCGGATACAGCAGAAAAGAGTAAGACTGGCACTTCTGGGACAAGTATGTCCAAGAAAAGTTCCTATAGAGGTTCCTATGCGTCCTCTAGGTCTTATTCTAGAGACCGTCAAGGCAGCGACTCACGTGGGGGACGTTATTCTGGCCGAGATAACCGATCAGACATCCCTAGGTCGACGGGGCGAGGTGCGGGTCGTGGAGGACGTAGTTTCTCCTTCCGCAAGCCTCGAAGGTCCAGGAGGTGATGGTTTGAACCTCTATCGTGTTCCGGTTGGCGGAAGATTATCGAGTTTTTTAAACGATTGGGCGTCAATTACCGACGACCCCTGGGTTCGAGGGGTAATTTCGGAAGGACTAAGAATATCCTTCAAACGAAAGCCTCCATTAACTCGAAGTCCAAAATGGACTCTGCTTCCGTCAAATCCGCAGAGAAGAGACGCTCTTTTATCAGAAGTACAGTCTCTTCTGAAGAAGAACGCGGTAGAGGTCGTAGAAGACCAGGAATCACCGGGTTTCTACAGCCATCTGTTTCTGGTTCCGAAACCAGACGGCTCGTTCCGTCCAGTCATAGATCTGAGCTGGATAAACAAGCTGATCGTCGCTCCGAAGTTCTATACGGAAACAATTCGATCAGTCAGAGCGAGTATTCGAGTGAACGACTATGCTACAAGCATAGATCTCAAGGATGCGTACTTTCACGTCATGGTACATCCGACATTCAGAAAGTATCTTCGCTTCGCAGTCCTAGGAGTTGTTTATCAGTTCCGAGCGATGTGCTTCGGTTTGAACCTAGCGCCCTGAGCTTTCACTCAATAATGAACTCGGTAATGATATATTTCCGAGCTCATTCGTCTGCGGTAACGTCGGCCTACCTGGACGACATTCTTCAGAGGTAAGGTAACGAGTTAACGCTTAAGAACGATGTGCAGAATCTGCTTCTATTACTCCGACGTCTCGGTTTTATAATAAACGAGGAGAAGTCGGATCTGGTGCCGTCCATGTCATTCACTCATTTGGGAATGAGCTTCGAGACGCACAACAATCTCGTTCGTCTGCCGTTAACCAGAGCGAAATTAATCAGTCGTTACGCTCGCTATTATCTTCACTCAAACAAAGTCACAGCGAGAGAGTTCATGAGACTGATAGGTCTGTGCGGAGCCGCTGCGGATCTCATTCCGATCGGGCGGTTGCGCACTCGTCCTCTCCAAATTTTCTTGACTCAGAATTGGAGTGTAAAGATCCATTCGCTCGATATAGACGTTCTCTTGTCAAATCAAGTGAAACAAGAGATTCAGACTTGGGCAAACATTCAGTGGCTGACTCAGGGAGTTCCACTGCAGTTGCCGGATCCGAGTTTTACGATTATGACGGATGCCAGTCAAACAGGTTGGGGTGCAACATTGATCCCAACGGATTCGAAGTGCCAGGGTCTTTGGGATCCGCAGTTTCTAGGCAAGCACATAAACATCAAGGAAATGATGTCAATATGGCTTGTACTACGTCATTGGATGAACATTATTCAGAAAGCACATGTCTAAATCCTGTCCGACAATACGACAGTAGTAGCGTATATTCGGAACCAGGGAGGCACTCATTCCGTTCCGTTATTCAATTTAACAGAAAGAATCCTTCTGTTTGTTCTAGAACACCAAGTTCTACTTTCGGTCCGTCATATTCCGGGTCGTCTGAATGTATTAGCAGACTCCCTTTCACGGAAGGGTCGCTTGTTGCCGTCAGAATGGACTCTCAACAAACAAGTATTCAATCAGATTTGCTACCAATGGGAGCGGCCAATGATAGACTTATTTGCGACACAACTCAACAATCAGTTGCAGACGTATGTGTCTCCATGTCCGGATCCCCGAGCATATGCAGTAGACGCTCAATCGATCTCGTGGGACGGAATGGTAGGATATGTGTATCCTCCAGCGCCGTTGATTCAGCAGATATTGCTAAAGATAAAACAATCTCAATGCAAAATTCTATTGGTAGCATCTCTGTCTCCTCAGAGACCGTGGATAAATTTACTCAGGTGTCTGCTGTGGGACTTACCGCGGAAGCTTCCTCCACGAGAGGATCTTCTTTCGCAGGGGAAATCGCGTCAACTACATCACAACCCGCCAAGTCTCAACCTTCACGTATTTCCGTTGTGCGGTCCTTCTTGCACGGCAAACATTTTACAGGACGAGCAGTGGACGCAATTTCTAACTGTAGGAGGACCTCTTCTTCGCTAAACTATGCCGCTAAGTGGAAGGTCTTTTGTCGTTGGTGTAGGGATCATTCTGTTGATATTTTTGATCCCTCCATTCCAGACATTGCAAACTTTCTAGTATACTTGTTTGATGAGATCAAACTGCAGCCTGTTACTATTAAAGGTTATAGGTCTATGTTATCTGATATCTATGCACACCATGATAGTTTACAAATTGGATCTAATGTCTCTTTATCTAAATTAGTTAGAAACTTCTCGATAAATAGACCAAGAACCCTTAGATTAATTCCCAAATGGAATTTAGCTTGGGTTCTTCTTAAATTAAAAGAAAAGCCATTTGAGCCTCTTGAGACAGTGGACTTCAAATTCTTATCTTATAAGACAGCATTTCTCTCAGCTTTCTCTTCTGCTAGAAGAGTCAGTGAGCTTCATGCACTATCTGTGGACGATTCTCACTATCGTAGTGTCGGGAACACTATTACCTTTACTATTAATGTTGGATTTTTGGCTAAGAATCAGGCTCCTAATAAATATCCGGAACCTATTGTTATTAAGGCTCTTCCGTCTTCAGACGGGCATAGGCCTTTACTCTGTCCGGTTAGAGCTTTACGTATCTATAAACGAAGATCTCAGTTTATCAGAAAGGGACAAAAACGCTTCTTTCTGTCTCTGATGCCTAATAGAAAGGACATTACGGTCCATTCTATTGCTAGATGGATTCAATTAACTATCCGTACTGCATATGATAATCTATCTTCAACTCAGCAGTCTGTGCTTAAGATTTCGGCTGATGAAGTAAGAGCTCTTTCTGCGTCTTGGGCTAACGCAAATAGTGTTGCTATTACAGATTTAATGAAGGCTGCATATTGGTCTCAGCCATCCACATTCACGAATTTTTATCTCAGAAATATTGAGTCCATTTCTGGAGACCTGCATTGTTTAGGTCCGTTATCTGTTGCTCAGAATGTCGTCCACTAAACAGTTGCAATTATAGTTATGCAGGCTTTCTGTTCCGGCAGTGACTCTGTCCTGCTGCCCTCTTCGCTCTGGGCTATTTGACCAAGGGCAAGGGGAAGGGGGAGGGGGAGGGTGTTCCCTTAGGTCACCTGCTTTATAGTGAAAAGCAAGGGGATACCTCCTCCGGAGTCAGTAATTCTGAGTCGGTACCGGGATGGTTTTAAAGTGTATTACTATTTATTTATTTATTGATGTTTAAGGTCACATATTTATGCACAATGGCTAATCATGACCGTGACAGTTTTACGGGTGGAGGAAGCCGGAGTACCCGGAGAGAACCACCGAGCAACGACGAGCAGCTGCCAGCTCCCCAACATCGTAACACCGCACTGCAGCACAGGCAGGGTTAGATTGGTTGAAGACATGCGTACCATCGACGTGCAGTACGCCTTAGTACACGGCGTCATCGTGCCCCCACGCGGGCAATGGAGATGAAGTGTCTTGCCCAAGGACACAACGCGGTTGCCGCAGGTGGGATTCGAACCGAGGACCTCTCGGCTTGCAGCCTGCACCTCTACCTACTGAGCCACCGCGCTCCCTTTTAAAGTGTAAAGTTAATGTTTAAAATTCATTCATGTCATATTTTTAAAGTGTAGCTCGGTGTGAAGTATTTGTATATGTCACGTGTCAAATGGCCGTTAATATACAATCCTCGGACACTTTTAAAGAGTATAAAGAGTCTCAATTCTCTGGACTGACTTTATTTATTGGCTTACTTTAAAAATAATTAGTATAAAGGGTTATACTGAATGTTAATAGAGAACATGAATGTTATTATGCTCAATTATGGAGGGTGTTGTGTCTTTCTAATTTATCATAAATAAGAAAGATACATGTAAAGCCTAATACTCCTTTTCTCCTCGAGGGGATGACTCTATTTTATATAGTTGAGCTTATTGGATTTTCCTCTATGTCCTAGGCCTTCCAGCCTTTTTACTATTCAGCTATGTCTGGGTCATTGGTACAGTATAAAAATGTTAAAAAAATTATAGTAATTTATATATTTTTTATACTTACCAATGACCCAGACGGGGATGGCCCTCCCAGGAGTTGGGAACTCATACCTCCCCACTGAGTACATAGCGCTGACCAGGCACTGCTTGTAAGAATGATAATTGGCGCCAATTTCGAGACCTCCTTGACACTGCGCATGCGCAGTGGAGGAAAAGTATGGAGGATCATTTAGGACATGATTTTTTCGGTTTTCGATGCAAATTTTGGGGATTGCGGGCCAAATTTGCGTTTGGCCCTAGATTTTGAGAATTAGCACCAGCTATGACTGGGTCATTGGTAAGGATAAAAAATATATAAATTACTATAAATTTTTTAACTTTTTTTTGTTTTCTTAACATAATTTATATTCCAAAATTGACTTTATAATTAAAAAAAGAACATTCAGCCCTTTCTGACAAGTTGAAATAAAATAATTATTTTTACAGTTCAGTGAGCTGGGGGTTGGGGGTGGGTATGCTTTGTCAAGTAGACTCCTATAATGGTAATTGAAAATAAGGGAGATTTATTGTGGACACATATTATCATTGCTTTACACATCCACTTTCTGCTTTCAGATTTCGGTGCAACACCTTCTGCATGTTTTGATGAATGCCAGTTGTAAAAAAACTACTTATGCAACCACATGTTCTGTTGAAGATTACGAAGTTTACCACTGTTGTGTAGAAGAAGATCTGGATACAAAGAATCTATTGCCAACCATGAATAGTATTTCCAATAACTATTATCTTTACAAACACCATACCGACTGTTTGTACATTCGTGTATATCAACAAGTTTATCGGTAAATAGGTTAATTTAATTTTTGCTGTGATACAAATTTGTTTTAAAATTGACTAGCTTCAACATTTATCTTCATGTTAAATGTGAAATGAGTCCAGTATGAAGAGAGAAGATTAGCCCTTCAAAAGTTCTCTGTCGTCCATGATGATGATGTGACAATCTGGGATTCCGGCCCATAGATTTGTTCATTTGCTTATTTAAGTAAAAAGGTTAACTTTTGTTGTGCGATAAAATTGTTAGAAAAGTGAATCGTGGAGGAAATCTCCAAAACATTAATGTCTTGACTTTCCAAGCCAAACCATTGTAATAGAGACACGTTTTGTCCTCTAGGTACAATTTTATCTGCAACTGGATTCAATGGTGGAAAAACCAAGATAAGGGCAATGGGGAAATGAGGTTATTTATTTCGTATGACATAAAAAACTAGAACATTGTGCCATATTGCCAAGAAACGAGATGTCTAGCCATGCAGGATAATTTAGATCTTCCAACGATATCCTTAGTTGCTGGAATAGGCTCCAAGTATATAATGTAAGTAATTGTTATCATTTTTACTGTATTTCAGACTTTCCATCCAAATCTATAGATTTGATAACAGCAGACTGATGACACGGCCACAGCTGCTCCCAGCTTAAAAACCACGTAGCTGTGGCTGTTGCTCATGAAAGGTCCACTGTTCTATCCCCGCCACAAGTAACTGCGTTGTGTCTTTGGGAAAGGCACTTTACCCCATTGGCCCATGTAAATGCATGCACTGTGGCGATATGCACTAAGGCGTACGGCACGTCGACTGTGCACGAGTCTTCCTACAATGCTAACACTGCTTGTGTGGGGTTTACATGTTAGGGAGTCTGGCAGTTACTACCCGCTGCTCAGTGGTTCTATCCGGATTCTCCGGCTTTCTTTATCGTTAAAAGTCATGCACGATGTGATCCTCATTGCCAAAAGTGTCGTTAAACCTCATTAAATGTTAAAATTGTACGTCTATGTTATTTGTTGTTTTCTTAATATGATTTATATTCCAAAATTGACTTTATAATTTATAAAAAACATTCATCCCTTTCTGTCAAGCTGAAATAAAATTATTATTTTTTCTGTTCAGTGAGCTGGGGGGGGGGGGGTTGGGGGGGGGGGTATGCTTTGTCAAGTAGACTCCTACAATTGTATTTGAAAATAAGGGAGATTTGTTGTGGACACATATTATCATTGCTTTACACATCCACTTTCTGTTTTCAGATTTCGGTGCAACACCTTCTGCATGTTTTGATGAATGCCAGTTGTAAATAGACTACTTATGCAACCACATGTTCTGTTGAAGATTGCGAAGTTTGCCATTGTTGTGTAGAAGAAGATCTGGATACACAGAATCTATTGCCAACCATGAATAGTATTTCCAATAACAATTATGTTTACAAATGCCATACCGACTGTTTGTACATTCCTATATATGAACAAGTTTATCGGTAAATAGGTTAATTTAATTTTAGCTGTGATACAAAATTGTTTTAAAATTGACTAGGTTTGACATTTATCTTGATGTTAAAGGTGAAATGAGTCCAGTATGAAGAGAGAAGATTAGCCCTTCAAAAGTTCTATGTCGTACATGTTGATGATGTGACAATCTGTGATTCCGGCCTATAGATTTGTTCATTTGCTTATTTAAATAAGTGTAATAATGAAAAGTTTAACTTTTCCTTGGTATAAAATTGTTACACAAAAGTGAATAGTGGAGGAAATCTCCCAAACACTTGTGTCTTGACTTTCGAATTCAAACCATTGTAATAGGGACACGTTTTGTCCTCAAGACACAATTTTACCTGCAACTGGATTGAATGGTGGAAAAACCAAGATAAGGGCTCTGGGGAAATGATGTTATTTATTTCGTATAACATAAAAACATAGAACATTGTGCCATATTGCCAAGAAACGAGATGACTAACCATACAAGATAATTTAGATCTTCCAAAGATATCCTTAGTTGATGGAATAGCCTCCAAGTATATAATGTAAGTATTTGTTATCATTTTTACTGTATTTCAGACTTTCAATCCAAATCTATAGATTTGATAACAGCAGACAGAATACACGGCCGCAGCTGCTTCCAGCTTTAAAACCACGTTGCTGTGGCTGTTGCTCAAGAGATGATATTAAATAACCGTTGTGCATTTGTACTTCAGTGGGAGCTGGGTGGTTCAATTGTTACAGCATTGGTCTTCAAACCAAAAGGTCCAATGGTCTATCCCAGCCAGATGTAACTGCGATGTGTCTTTGGGGAAGGCACTTTACCACAGTGGCCCATGTGAATGCAAGCACTGTGGCGATATGCACTGAGGCGTACTGCACGTCAATGGTGCACGAGTCCTCATACAATGCTAACACTGTTTGTGTGGGGTTGATATGTTAGGGAGTCTGGCAGTTAGTAGCCGCTGCTCGGTGGTTATATTCGGGTTCTCCGGCTTCCATTAACCTGAAAAGTCTTGCACAATGTGATTCTCATTGCCAAAAGTGTCGTAAAACCTCATTAAATGTATAAATTGTACTTCTATATTATTTGTTGTTTTCTTAACATAATTTATATTCCAAAATTGACTTTATAATTGAAAAAAAACATTCTGCCCTTTCTGTCAAGTTGAAATAAAATAATTATTTTTACAGTTCAGTGAGCTGGGCGTTGGGGTGGGAGGGGGTGGTATGATTTGTCAAGTAGACTCCAATAATTGTATTTGAAATTACGGGAGATTTGTTGTGGACACATATTATCATTGCTTTACGCATCCACTTTCTGTTTTCAGATTTCGGTGCAACACCTTCTGCATGTTTTGATAAAAGCCAGTTGTAAATAGACTACTTATGCAACCACATGTTCTGTTGAAGATTGCGAAGTTTTCCTCTGTTGTGTAGAAGAAGATCTGGGTACAAAGACTCTATTGCCAAACCCGGAATAGTATTTCCAATAACTATTATGTTTACAAATACCATACCGACTGTTTGTACATTCGTGTATATGAAAAAGTTTATCGGTAAATAGGTTGCTTTAATTTTTGGTGTGATACAAAATTGTTTTAAAATTGACTAGCTTTGACATTCTTCTTGATGTTAAATGTGAAATGAGTCCAGTATGAAGAGAGAAGATTACACCTTCAAAAGTTCTATGTCACCCATGCTGATGATGTGACAATCTGTGATTCCGGCCGATAGATTTGTTCATTTGCTTATTTAAGTAAGTGTAATAATAAAAAGGTTAAGTTTTGCTGTGTTACAAAACGGTTAGAAAAGTGAATAGCGGAGGAAATCTCCAAAACACTTATGCCTTGACTTTCTAATCCAAACCATTGTAATAGGGACACGTTTTGTCCTCTAGATACAATTTTACCTGCAACTGGATTCAGTGGCGGAAAACCCAAGATAAGGGCAATGGGGAAATGATGTTATTTATTTCGTATAACATAAAAACATAGAACATTGTACCATTTTGCCAAGAAACGAGATGACTAACCATACAAGATAATTTAGATCTTCCAAAGATATCCTTTGTTGCTGGAATAGCCTCCAAGTATATAACGTCAGTATTTGTTATCATTTTTACTGTATTTCAGACTTTCCATCCAAATCTATAGATTTCCTAACAGCAGACAGAAGACACGTCCGCAGCTGCTTTCAGCTTTAAAACCACGTAGCTGTGGCTTTTACTCATGAAAGGTCCACTGTTCTATCCCAGCCAGAAGTTACTGCGTTGTGTCTTTGGGAAAGGCACTTTACCCCAGTGGCTCATGAGAATGCACGCACTGTGGCGATATGCACTAAGGCGTACTGCACGTCGATGGTGCACGAGTCTTCATACAATGCTAACACTGCTCGTGTGGGGTTTACATGTTAGGGAATCTGGCAGTTACTAGCCGCTGTTCGGTGGTTATATCCGGATTCTCCGGCTTTCTTTATCATTAAAAGTCCTGCACGATGTGATCCGCATTGCCAAAAGTGTCGTTAAACCTCATTAAATGTATAAATTGTACTTCTATATTATTTGTTGTTTTCTTGACATAATTTATATTCCAAAATGGACTTTATAATTAAAGAAAAACATTCAGCCCTTTCTGTCAAGTTGAAATAAAATAATTATTTTTTCAGTTCAGTGAGCTGGGGGTTGGGGGGGGGGGGGCTATGTTTTGTCAAGTAGACTCCTATAACTGTATTTGAAAATAAGGGAGATTTGTTGTGGACACATATTATCATTGCTTTACACATCCACTTTCTGTTTTCAGATTTCGGTGCAACACCTTCTGCATGTTTTGATGAATGCCAGTTGTAAATAGACTACATATGATGCAACCACATGTTCTGTTCAAGATTGCGATGTTTACCATTGTTGTGTAGAAGAAGATCTGGATACACAGAATCTATTGCCAACCATGAATAGTATTTCCAATCACTATTATGTTTACAAATGCCATACCGACTGTTTGTACATTCGTGTATATGAACAAGTTTATCGGTAAATAGGTTAATTTAATTTTTGCTGTGATACAAAATTGTTTTAAAATTGACTAGGTTTGACATTTATCTTGATGTTAAAGGTAAAATGAGTCCAGTATGAAGAGAGAAGATTAGCCCTTCAAAAGTTCTATGTCGTACATGTTGATGATGTGACAATCTCTGATTCCGGCCTATAGATTTGTTCATTTGCTTATTTAAATAAGTGTAATAATGAAAAGTTTAACTTTTCCTTGGTATAAAATTGTTACACAAAAGTGAATAGTGGAGGAAATCTCCAAAACACTTGTGTCTTGACTTTCGAAGTCAAACCATTGTAATAGGGGCACGTTTTGTCCTCAAGACACAATTTTTCCTGCAACTGGATTGAATGGTGGAAAAACCAAGATAAGGGCTATGGGGAAATGATGTTATTTATTTCGTATGACATAAAAACCTAGAACATTGTGCCATACTGCCAAGAAACGAGATGCCTAACCATACAAGATAATTTAGATCTTCCAAAGATTTCCTTAGTTTCTGGAATAGGCTCCAAGTATATAATGTAAGTATTTGTTATCATTTTTACTGTATTTCAGACTTTCAATCCAAATCAATAGATTTGATAACAGCAGACTGAACACCCGGCCGCAGCTGCTTCCAGCTTTAAAACAACGTAGCTTTGGCTGTTGCTCATGAGATGATAGTAAATAACCGTTGTGCATATGTACATCTGTGGGAGCAAGGTGGCTCAATGGCTACAGCATTGGATTTTAAACAGAAAGATCCAGTGTTCCATCCCCGCCAGAGGTATCTGCGTTGTGTCATTGGGAAAGGCAGTTATCCCCAGTTGCCCATGTGAATGCACGCACTGTGGCGATGTGCACTAAGGCGGTCTGCACGTCGATGGTGCACGAGGCTTCATGCAATGCTAACACGGCTTGTGTGGGGTTTATTATGTTTATATGTTAGGGAGTCTGGCAGTTACTAGCCGCTGCTGGGTTGTTCAATCCGGGTTCTACGGCTTCCTTTATCCTAAAAAAGTCCTGCACGAGGTGATCCTGATTGCCAAAGGTGTCGTTAAACCTCATTAAATGTATAATTTGCACTTATATATTATTTGTTGTTGTCTTAACATAATTTATATTCCAATGTTGACTTTATAATTAAAAAAAAGAACATTCAGCCCATTCTGTCAAGTTGAAATAAAATATTTATTTTTACAGTTCAGTGAGCTGGTTGTTGGGGGGTGGGGGGGAGGGTATGCTTTGTCAAGTAGACTCCTATAATTGTATTTCAAAATAAGGAAGATTTGTTGTGGACACATCTTATCATTGCTTTACACATCCACTTTCTGTTTTCAGATTTCGGTGCAACACCTTCTGCATGTTTTGATGAATGCCAGTTGTAAATATACTACTTATGCAACCACATGTTCTGTTGAAGATTGCGATGTTTACCACTGTTGTGTAGAAGACGATCTGGATACAAACAATCTATTGCCAACCATAAATAGTATTTCCAATAACTATTAGGTTTACAAATACCATACCGACTGTTTATACATTCGTGTATATGAACTAGTTTATCGGTAAAGAGGTTAATTTAATTTTCGCTGTGATACAAAATTGTTTTAAAATTGACTAGCTTTGACATTTAACTTGATGTTAAACGTGAAATGAGTCGAGTAGGAAGAGAGAAGATTAGCCCTTCAAAAGTTCTATGTCGTCCATGTTTATGATGTGACAATCTGTGATTCCGGCCGATAGATTTGTTCATTTGCTTACCTAAATAAGTGTAATAATAAAAATGTTAACTTTTGCTGGGTTATAAAATTGTTAGAAATGTGAATCGTGGAGGAAATCTACAAAACACTTATCTCTTGACATTATAGGTCAAACCATTGTAAAAGGGACAGGTTTTGAGCTCTAGATACAATTTTACATGCAACTGGATTCAATGGTGGAAAAACCAAAATAACGGCAATGGGAAAATGCCAGTTGTAAATATACTACTTATGCAACCACATGTTCTGTTGAAGATTGCGAAGTTTTCCTCTGTTGTGTAGAAAAAGATCTTGACACAAAGACTCTATTGCCAAACACTGAATAGTATTTCCAATAACTATTATGTTTACAAATACCATACCGACCGTTTGTACATTCGTGTATATGAACAAGTTTATCGGTAAATAGGTTAATTTAATTTTTGCTGTGATACAAAATTGTTTTAAAATTGACTAGCTTTCACATTTAACTTGATGTTAAACGTGAAATGAGTCGAGTAGGAAGAGAGAAGATTAGCCCTTCAAACGTTCTATGTCGTCCATGTTGATGATGTGACAATCTGTGATTCTGGCGGATAGATTTGTTCATTTGCTTATTTAAATAAGTGTAATAATAAAAAGGTTAACCTTTGCTGTGTTATAAAATTGTTAGGAAAGTGAATAGTGGAGGAAATCCCCAAACCACTTATGTCTTGACTTTCTAAGTCAAACCATTGTAATAGGGACACGTTTTGTCTTCTAGACACAATTTTACCTGCAACTGGATTCAATGGTGGAAACACCAAGATAAGGGCGATGGGGAAATGATGTTATTTATTTCGTATGACATAAAAACCTAGAAAATTGTGCCATATTGCCAAGAAACGAGATGACTAACCATACAAGATAATTTAGATCTTCTAAAGATATCATTAGTTGCTGGAATAGGCTCCAAGTATATAATGTAAGTAGTTGTTATCATTTTTACTGTATTTCAGACTTTCCATCCAAATCTATAGATTTGATAACAGCAGACTGAAGACACGGCCGCAGCTGCTTCCAGCTTTAAAACCACGTAGCTGCGGCTGTTGCTCGGGAGATGATATTAAATAACCGTTTTTCATTTGTACATCAGTGCGAGCAAGGTGGCTTAATGGTTACAGCATTGGACTTCAAACCGAAAGGTCCACTGTTCCATCCCCGCCAGAGGTAACTGTGTTGTGCCTTTGGGAAAGGCGCTTAACCCCAGTGGCCCATGTGAATGCACGCACTGTGGCGATATTCACTAAGGCGTACTGCACGTCGATGGTGCACGAGTCTTCATACAATGCTAACACTGCTTGTCTGAGGGTTATATGTTAGGGAGTCTGGCAGATACTAGCCGCTGATCGGTGGTTCTATGCGGATTCTCCGGCTTCCTTTATCCTTTAAAGTCCTGCACGATGTGATCCTCATTGCCAAAAGTGTCGTTTAACCTCATTAAATGTATAAATTGTACTTCTATATTATCTGTTGTTTTCTTAACATAATTTATATTCCTAAATTGACTTTATAATTGAAAAAAAAACATTCTGCCCTTTCTGTCAAGTTGAAATAAGAATTAAATAATTATATTTTTATACTGTACCAATGAGCCAGACATAGCTGGTGCTAACTCTTAAAAATCTAGGGCCAAACACAAATTTTGCCCCCCCAATCCCCAAAATTTGCATCTAAAACCAAAGAAATCATGTCCTAAATGGTCCTCCATTCTTTCCCTCCACTGCGCGTGCGCAGTGTCAAGGAGGTCTCGAAATTGGCGCCAATAATCATTCTTTGTTTGGCCCTTCATCAGTTCACATCTGACTGATCTTTGTGCTTGTAAATCTCAGTTTAAATGATGCCAGACACATAAATATTAGAGAAATGGTGGATCTAAAGAGGAAATAGAAGGAGGAGAGGAAATATGAGTGGCAGGAAATAATCAGGGCTGTAACTTAAAATTAATTTTTTTATGAAATTATGATAAGTTGCCTAATTTCGAGGCATGGGCCTGTTGTTGTCATTCTTGCTATAAAGTTACACTGCTTGTTCAGTGTTTCCTCTCTCCATTTCCTTCAAGTCCCCCCTTGCTATTCTCCCATGCTTTTAGCATATTTTCTGTAATATTATTACTAAAATTTCTGGGGAGTTTTAGCTGGGTAACAGAATGAATTCTGTTCTTTTCCCCATGTTTACATCCTCACCCATTGGTGTTTAGGCGTAGTGTTCTGCATCTACCATCTGATGTTCTGCAGTTTCTTCCCTGGAAGTCTCTGTTTTGCATCAGATAGTGTGTTATTGGTAACTGATTTCGGGCCATGGTTATCAGTGCCTGGAGTCGTGTTTCTGGTGTTTATACACTTCTTGTTTACATTGACAACAGTCTCTGTGGAAGGGGATTTCTTGTCTTTGTATTAGCTTAATCATAACAAGATACATTATTATTATACGTAAGTGTTGCATTAATTTCTTAAAATATTTTGAAAATTTTTGTCCACACTTAGGCTTCTTGGGATCCATTGGGGCTCAACGTTACTTTTTAGAAACTTGGGCTTTTCTGAAAAAATATTTTTTCAAAATTTTTTTTTGATTTCAATTATTTTTTCTATGTTAATGGATCATGTAATTATATATCTTTGTTTTCGGGGGTTGGTGCGAGTACTAGGACTTCTTGTATTCTTTTCACAATGAAAGGATATTGTTCAAATTGTAATAAGAGGAAATCTTCCTCTGACTTTCATAATCATTGTATTAATTGTAGTCAGTGTACTCGCACTAACTCCTGTTCAGTATGTGCCAAATGGGATGACAAACATTGGAAGCGTGTGTCACGGTATGTTGTTAGCGGGGAAAAGTCCATGCCGGTCCTTTCTCCGCAGGGTCACTCTAGTTTATCAATCTCTATTTCAGAGGAACAAAAACAGGGTGATGTTTCCGTGATGTCTTCCAAAAGTGTGCCTCCGTCGTCACAGTTAAATGAAGAGCTAGCGACAAAAGTGCTCATGGAAATACGTCAATTGCCTAAGAGGTCCCTAGTAGGATTGACGGCGTTGACGTCCGCTAGCTCGCCCGGTGTAGCGTCCATTCATCGAATGGTTCGGCAGCCGGGTTCGTCCGTTGTTGTCCAGGAAGGAGATTTGGGTGATGCGAGCAATATAAATAGACAAAGTGCACACCCAGTGACGACGGATCAGAGGAGAGAACGGAGGAAGCCTATTAGTCCGGTTCCTAGATCGTCCAGGTCCATCCGGGCTGCGAGCGAGAGAGGTCCCTCTCTCGTACAACAACATCTGGGACCAGTGGTACAAAACGTTTCGCATTCGGAGCATACGTCCGCCGCTCGGGACGCTCCGTTATGTAGACCGTCCGGAGAGACTGTCGATAAGGCTTCCTCATCCTCACGGCACCGCACACGACCGCACCTTGGCTACGTGACCACGGATATCCAGCCAGCTTCGCCAATCAGGGATTCCATGGCGACCAGGTCACGCCATCAGGTAGCCAGGGACACGAGGCCTGTAGACTCCGGACGTTCGCATAAGAGAAGTATGCAACGTACACGGAGCTTCCAGCGGAAAAGCAACGTAATACAGCTACTGCACAGGCCTCAGTGACGGACGTGCTATCACAAATAGCACAACTTATCGCAGCATCCCAGCAAACGACAGAATCTCTGTCGGACCAGGAATTATCCGACGACGCTGGGTCGGTACGCTCCGCTGAAGCATCAGGTACGGACGACCGAGAACTTCATGGGGTCCGACAGGATGGCGAAAGGGATTCGGAGGATCTGGAGCTATCCCTTTCGGAACAACATAAAGCTGCCGTAGATTTCATCCGACATTATCTTCCACAAGTTGTTCCGTCGGACCAGAATGCTGCGATGCCGGATAAGAGACTGATAGCGTCATTGGACACAGAATTTTTTGATCGGTTCAGGGACATCGTCCCTGAGTTTCCGACACAGTCCAATAATGTCACAAGAACATTCGAATTATTGGACGACGCTATTTATAAGCTTGCTACCAAAAGAGGCAAGTCTGGTTTCTTGTCCGCAAATGCTCTAAATCTGCCTTTCATCAATTCAAGGAATAAATTCGCAACGGCAGGACAGGGCATACCGAGAGTTCCTCTGCGTCTAGACGACGAGGCTGAAGACTTGGAATTGTCTATACCGTCGTCTATGTCAATTCCATCCACGAGGTTGGAAACGACAATAATGTCTAACAGAGTTAGCTTAGACGCTTTATCATACGCAGACCACCTTACTAAGGCGTTATCGTTACGTCTTCAGGGGAAAGAATTCCAGGATATACATTCCTCATTAAGACTTCTTTCAAGGGCAGTAGCTTATTCCACGTATAACTCCGCCCTTTCAGTGGCAAACCTGGAGTTGGTTAGACGTGACGCAGCCCTAGCTACATCCACGCGCGTGGATAGTAAGGTGAAGAACTCTCTCAGAGCCGCTTCGGTCTCCGGAGAGCTTCTCTTCGACGGCAAGCTTTCAGCAATCTATGATAAGATAACTAAGAAAGCTTCGTATTCTCTGCTATTCAAATCCGCTTCCAAAAAGTCGGATACAGCAGAAAAGAGTAAGACAGGCACTTCTGGGACAAGTACGCCCAAGAGAAGTTCCTATAGAGGTTCTTATACGTCCTGTAGGTCTTATTCTAGAGGCCGTCAAGGCAGAGACTCACGTACGGGACGTTATTCTGGCCGAGACAACCGGTCAGACGTCCCTAGGTCGACGGGACGAGGTGCGGGTCGTGGAGGACGTAGTTTCTCCTTCCGCAAGCCTCGCAGGTCCAGGAGGTGATGGTTTGAACCTCTATCGTGTTCCGGTAGGCGGAAGATTATCGAGTTTTATAAACGAGTGGGCGTCGATTACGGACGACCCCTGGGTTCGAGGGGTAATTTCGGAAGGACTAAGAATATCCTTCAAACGAAAGCCTCCATTAACTCGAAGTCCAAAATGGACTCAGTTTCCGTCAAATCCGCAGAAAAGAGATGCTCTTTTATCAGAAGTACAGTCTCTGCTGACGAAGAACGCGGTAGAGGTCGTAGAAGACCAGGAATCACCGGGTTTCTACAGCCATCTGTTTCTGGTTCCGAAACCAGACGGCTCGTTCCGTCCAGTCATAGATCTGAGCTGGATAAACAAGCTGATCGTCGCTCCGAAGTTCTATATGGAAACAATTCGATCAGTCAGAGCGAGTATTCGAGTGAACGACTATGCTACAAGCATAGATCTCAAAGATGCGTACTTTCATGTCATGGTGCATCCGACATTCAGAAAGTATCTACGCTTCGCAGTCCTAGGAGTTGTATATCAGTTCCGAGCGATGTGCTTCGGTTTGAACCTAGCGCCCTGGGCTTTCCCTCGAATAATGAACTCGGTATATATGATACATTTCCGAGCTCATTCGTCTGCGGTAACGTCGGCCTACCTGGACGACATTCTTCAGAGGTACGGCAACGAGTTAACGCTTCACAACGATGTGCAGAATCTGCTTCTATTACTCCGACGTCTCGGTTTTATAATAAACGAGGAGAAGTCGGATCTGGTGCCGTCCAAGTCATTCACTCATCTGGGAATGAGCTTCGAGACGCACAACAATCTCGTTCGTCTGCCGTTAACCAGAGCGAAATTAATCAGTTGTTACGCTCGCTATTGTCTTCACTCAGACAAAGTCACAGCGAGAGAGTTCATGAGACTGATAGGTCTGTGCGGAGCCGCTGCGGATCTCATTCCGATGGGGCGGTTACGCACTCGTCCTCTCCAAATTTTCTTGACACAGAATTGGAGTGTAAAGATTCATTCGCTCGATATAGACGTTCTCTTGTCAAATCAAGTGAAACAAGAGATTCAGACTTGGGCAAACATTCAGTGGTTGACTCAGGGAGTCCCACTGCAGTTGCCGGATCCGAGTTTTACAATTATGACGGATGCCAGTCAAACAGGTTGGGGTGCAACATTGATCCCAACGGATTCGAAGTGCCAAGGTCTTTGGGATCCGCAGTTTCTAGGCAAGCACATAAACATCAAGGAAATGATGTCAATTTGGCTTGCACTACGTCATTGGATGAACATTATTCAGAAAGCACATGTCTAAATCCTGTCCGACAATACGACAGTAGTAGCGTATATCCGGAACCAGGAAGGCACTCATTCCGTTCCGTTATTCAATTTAACGGAAAGAATCCTTCTGTTTGTTCTAGAACACCAAGTTCTGCTTTCGGTCCGTCATATTCCGGGTCGTCTGAATGTATTAGCATTCAAGTTTGTTCAAATCGTGTCCCTGGGTTAATATTAGGGATCCCAAAGTTTTACTAAGTGGAATACAGTATGAGGAAATGTCTTTTAAAAATCTTCTATGGGAGCCTGAATTTTAACTTAGTGCAATATGAGGAAATTTCTTTAAAATCTTCTTCTTCAGATTCACCAGTCAGAATGCTTTCATATTTGGTATACAACATCTCTAGGGGTATGAGATTCACTTTTGTTCAAATTGGGTCCCTGAGGTAATAGTTGGGTTCTCTGTTGAAGCCCAAAGTTTAACTTAGTGCAATATGAGTAAATTTCTTTAAAAATCTTCTTCCCCAGATCCACCGGTCAGAATGCTTTTATATATGGTATACAATATCTCTAGGAGGGGGGAGGATGGTGGGGGTCAGGTTCAAGTTTGTTCAAATCAAGTTCCTGGATTAATATTTGGGCTTCTTATGGGAGCCTGAATTTTAACTTCGTGCAATATGAGGAAATTCCATCTCCAGAACCATCAATTGGAATATTTTGATATTTGGTATGCAACATCTCTAAGGGGTTCAGATTCAGTTTTGTTCAAATGGAGTCCCAGGAATAATATTTGGGCCCCCTACGGGAGCCCGAAGTTTAACTTAGTGCAATGTGAGGAAATTTCTTTAGAAATCTTCTTCTTCAGATCCACCAGTCAGAATGCTTTCATATTTGGTATGCAACATCTCTAAGGGGGTCAGATTCACATATTTGTTCAAATTGAATCCCTGGGTTAATATTTGGGCTCTCTATTTGAGCCCAAAGTTTTAATTAGTGCAATATAAGGACATATCTTTAAGAAATCTTCTACATCAGATCCACCAGTCAGAATTGTTTCATATTTGATATACGACATCACTAGAGAGAGAGAGGGGGGGGGGGGGGGGATTCAAGTTTGTTCAAATC
Organism: Pictodentalium vernedei; assembly: GCA_031216915.1. Classification (NCBI taxonomy): domain Eukaryota; kingdom Metazoa; phylum Mollusca; class Scaphopoda; order Dentaliida; family Dentaliidae; genus Pictodentalium; species Pictodentalium vernedei. Next base: position 506,182,562 of record CM062297.1, on the reverse strand, counting down.
GAGTCCCTTGTTGTATATTTGGGATTCCTATGGGAGCCTGAATTATAACTTAGTGCAATATGAGAAAGTTTGTTTTAAACTCATCTTCTTCAGATCCACCAGTCAAAATGCTTTCATATTTGGTATACAACATCTTGGGGGAGGGGGGGGGGATCAGATTCGGATTTGTTCAAATCAAGTCCCTGGGTTAATATTTGGGCTCTCTGTTGGGGGTGTGCAGTGACTGCAGTGACATAACAACCCTTGGAAGTTTGGCAGTGCTTGTCTACAGCTGATAGAATTGGAAGCAGTCACAAAGACCTATGATAATAATCATCTGACACAGACACTAGAGTTATGGATAATTTCATGACTTCATTCCTCTGAAGTGTTGATGAACCATGACAAACTGATTGTGACCCAAAATACTTCTTTGAATCACCTTGTCAGGTGAGCGATTAAGGCCCCTAGGGTCCTTTTGTTTAGACTGCTGTTCACATTGAAAATAGCTTGTTGTCAATTTTCAAGCTATCCTCTTTAGTTCTTGTGAGGTGATACTATTAGCCTTTTAACTGATCTTTCCCAGTTGTCTTAACTCTTTCAGTCTCTACAATATTTGTTGGTGCCCATGCATTACGTAGATGGTTTATATCAGTTCAATATTTATAATAATTCCAGTTCTTGTCTTTGAAGGAATTAGGTTTGACTTAGTTGACTGGTGACAGGCAGACTGTTCCAGTTATTAATTGCCCTCACTGAGAAAAGGTTCTGTCATATGTTTGTTAGCACCGTCTGTTTTTCAAGTTTGAGGTTATGTGGCCTCAAGGTTTTGATTTTTTTAAGGCATATTGTAGGTTCTCTGTCATGTTCTCTGTATGTGAAGTTTGGAAGGCCAGATGCTCTTAATCTTTCAGGAGATGTCTTATCTCTTAAATGGGGATCATTTTGGGGCACATCTTTGAATTTTTTGGACAACATCCAAATTCTTTTTGTAGTGTGGACGCCATATTTAGTTACCATACTCTAGGTGGGATCTCACTAGGGCTGTGAACATTTTTTTCTATGCCTGTGTAAACAGGCATGTTAGGTTTTGGCATTCACATTTCTCGGTCTGTCGGTCTGTCCATCTTGTTGTTCAGCTTTGGGTTTCTGGATGACCACTTGTGTCACAATTGTCATATCCAATCCATATTTGGTGTTTGACCGTATCCACAGAAAATACAGATCAAGTTCAAATGTGAGGATTGACCAACATTTTTCTGGGTGAGGAAGGGGGTGGGGGTGCCCTTTATTATCTTGAATTTCCATGCTTTTTAGCTCAACTTTGGCGAAGCCAAATTTGAGCTTTTGTCATGGCCCGTCGTCCGTCTGTCCGTCGTCTGTCCGTCTGTCCGTACATCAACAATTGGATATGGCTCGGGCTAGAGGCCGTATTTATGAACCGATCTTTACGAAACTTCTTGGGTACCTTTGTTATGACCCTGGGACGAGAACGAGTGTTTTGGGGTGCGGTCCGAAATTCAAGATGGCCGCCACCTGCCATTTTGTACCGATGATGCAGAAATCTGTTTTTTGTACAGAACTTCCAAATGAAAGCTATGATTTGAATAATTTTTTGTATGAATGTTTAGTACCATGGGATACATCACATATAATACAGGTTTTTTTCTTGTGCGTAAATTGTGCAAATTAGACTAATTTTGATGTTTTTTGGTGTTACTTTCAGCACTGTAAGTGCAAATGCCAATACGGCTCGGGCTAGAGGCAGTATTTATGAACCGATCTTTACGAAACTTCTTGGGTACCTTTGGTACCACCGTGGGACGAGAACGAGTATTTTTGGGTCCGGTCCGAAATTCAAGATAACCGATGGCAGCCATTTTGTACAAAATTAGGTGCAATCCGATTTTTGCACAGAACTTCCATATGAAAGCGCTGATTTGAATACTTTTTTGTGTGAATGTTTAGTACCATGAGATACATCACATATAATACGGGTTTTTTTCTCGTGCAGAAATTATGCAAATTAGATGAACTTTGATTTTTTCATTGCGACTTACACACAGTAAGTACACATGTCAATACAGCTCGGGCTAGAGTCTGTATTTATGAACTGATCTTCACGAAATGTCTTGGGTACCTTTGTTATCACCTTGGGACAAGAACGAGTGTTTCTGGGTGCGGTCTAAAATTCAAGATGGCTGCCAGTGGCCATTTTGTACCGAAATTAGGTCTAATCAGTTTTTTGTACACAACTTCTATACGGCTCAGACTAGAGGCCATAGTTATGAACCAATCTTTACGAAACTTCTTGGGTACCTTTGTTATCACCGTGGGATGAGAGCGAGTGTTTTTGGGTGTGGTCCGAAATTCAAGATGGCCACCAGCAGCCATTTTGTACCAAAATTAGTGCAATCAGTCTTTTGTACAGAACTTATGTATGAAAGTTTTGATTTGAATAAATTTTTGTATGAATGTTTAGTAACATGGAATACATCACATATTGTAAGGTTTTTTTTTTTCGTTCAGAAATTATGCAAATTAGATGAACTTTGATTTATTCAGTGCTACTTACACAATGTAAGCACACATGTCAATACGGCTCAGGGTAGAGGCTGTATTTATGAACCGATCTTCACAAAACTTCTTGGGTACCTTTGTTATCACCTTGGGACAAGAATGAGTGTTTCTGGGTGCGGTCCAAAATTCAAGATGGCTGCCAGTGGCCATTTTGTACCAAAATTTGGTCCAATCAGTTTTTTGTCACAAGTTCTATACAGCTCGTATTTATGAACTGATCTTCAGAAAACTTCTTGGGTACCTTTGTTTTCACCTTGGGACAGGAACAAGTGTGTTTTGGGGTGCCTTTGTTATCACTGTGCTATGAGAACAAATATTTTGGGGTTGAGTCAGACCCACCCTGGGACTCAAAGATTTCTTTTCTAGTTTAGCATCTGACTGTAGCCCACCTTTACAATACTTTACCTATACATTTGTTACAGGCAACGGTCAGTATATATGTACAGACCGTTACAATACCTTTGTTATCAGGTCATTACCTAGATGTTTGTCATTGCTGTGTCACATACTATACATGTACATGTCTTTGTCTTGACAAGTTGAGCTACAGTGTCATTGACACTTTCATTGATTTTCCGATGATGACTTAACCTATACTCAACATTGCCAATCCATTTTTGGCGTAAAACATTACTGAAGTAAAAGTTAGAGCAGGTTTGATTTTGACATTTGAGCAAAGGACTGTAGCGACTGTCAGTTTTCATAGTCGACTAGTTAGTTGATAGTTAGTTGATAGTTAGTTGATTAAGAGTCTTTTCCCATAAATTCAATAAACAATCTCTAATATACTTACAAAACAAATTCAAAACTGGGGATGTTTGAATGGTTTAACTTCTGTGTTGAGAATGAGATAAAATGGAGACACTAAAATATCTGATTAATCTGAAGAATTTAAACAGAACATTTGTGCACATGTTTCATTTCTATAACTAATTTCGAGAAATTTCTAACACGAAACTCCCTCCATTCCTACACAAAATACAACTTAGTACTACAAGTGAACTGGCCATTGTCAGCCTTGTGTCAATTTTCTCACTTCTGTGGTTCAGATTGTTCCAGTGGGATCATTCGAGTGTACAAAGCTGAAGATTCTATTTGCTCTGCAGTCTGCAATGACTTTCCAACCCACAAATTATTCAAAGGTACACCATTTGAATGATACTCTTTAGTACTGATTAACAAGGTGCTGGTTAATACTACAGAGAATAGAGATTGATCAAATGTCGAGGCTCAGTGCAAAACCACAAGGAAAAAGTGGACAGCCAGCTAAAATGGAAGTTGCAAGCTGTATAGCGGCCAATGATAGACTTATTTGCGACACAACTCAACAATCAGTTGCAGACGTATGTGTCGCCATGTCCGGATCCCCGAGAATATGCAGTAGACGCTCTATCGATCTCGTGGGACGGAATGATAGGATATGCGTATCCTCCAGCGCCGTTGATTCAGCAAATATTGCTAAAGATAAAACAATCACAATGCAAAATTTTGTTGGTAGCATCTCTGTCTCCACAGAGACCATGGATAAATCTACTCAGGTGTCTGCTGTGGGACATACCGCGAAAACTTCCTCCACGAGAGGATCTTCTTTCGCAGGGGAAATCGCGTCAACTTCATCACAACCCGCAAGGTCTCAACCTTCACGTATTTCCGTTGTGCGGTCCTCCTTGCACGGCAAGCATTTTACAGGACGAGCAGTGGACGCGATTTCTAACAGTAGGAGGACCTCCTCTTCGCTAAACTATGCGGCTAAGTGGAAGGTCTTTCGTCGTTGGTGTAGGGATCATTCTGTTGATATTTTTGATCCCTCCATACCAGACATTGCAAACTTTCTAGTATACTTGTTTGACGAGATCAAACTGCAGCCTGTTACTATTAAGGTTATAGGTCTATGTTATCTGATACCTATGCACACCATGATAGTTTACAAATTGGATCTAATGTCTCTTTATCTAAATTAGTTAGAAACTTCTCGATAAATGGACCTAGAACCCTTAGATTAATTCCTAAATGGAATTTAGCTTGGGTTCTTCTTAAACTAAAAGAAAAGCCATTTGAGCCTCTTGAGACAGTAGATTTCAAATTCTTGTCTTATAAGACAGCATTTCTCTTAGCTTTCTCTTCTGCTAGAAGAGTCAGTGAGCTTCATGCACTATCGGTGGACGATTCTCACTATCGTAGTGTCGGGAACACTATTACCTTTACTACTAATGTTGGATTTTTGGTTAAGAATCAGGCTCCTAATAAATATCCGGAACGTATTGTTATTAAGGCCCTACCGTCTTAAGACGGGCATAGGCCTTTACTCTGTCCGGTTAGAGTTTTACGTATTTATAAACAAAGATCTCAGTTTATCAGAAAGGGACGAAAACGCTTCTTTCTGTCTCTGATGCCTAATAGAAAGGACATTACGGTCCATTCTATTGCCAGATGGATTCAATTAACTATCCGTACTGCTTATGATAATCTATCTTCAACTCAGCAGTCTGTGCTTAAGATTTCGGCTCGTGAAGTAAGAGTTCTACATCTTGGGCTTACGCAAATAGTGTTGCTATTACAGATTTAATGAAGGCTGCATATTGGTCTCAGCCATTCACATTCACGAATTTTTATCTCAGAAATATTGAGTCCATTTCTGGAGACCTGAATTGTTTAGGTCCGTTATCTGTTGCTCAGAATGTCGTCCACTAAACAGTTGCAACTATAGTTATGCAGGCTTTCTGTTCCGGCAGTGACTCCGTCCTGCTGCCCTCTTCGCTCTGGGCTATTTGACCCAGGGCAAGGGGAAGGGGGGAGGGTGTTCCCTTAGGTCACCTGCATTATAGTGAAAAGCAAGGGGATACCTCCTCCGGAGTCAGTAATTCTGAGTCGTTACCGGGATGGTTTTAAAGTGTAAAGCTAATGTTTAAAATTCATTCATGTCATATTTTTAAAGTGTAGCTCGGTGTGAAGCATTTGTATATGTCACGTGTCAAACGGGCGTTAATATACAATCCTCGGACACTTTTAAAGGAGTATAAAGAGTCTCAATTCTCTGGACTAACTTTATTTATTGGCTTACTTTAAAAATAATTAGTATAAAGGGTTATATTGGATGTTAATAGAGAACATGAATGTTATTATGCTCAATTATGGAGGGTGTTGTGTCTTTCTAATTTATCATAAAATAAGAAAGATACATGTAAAGCCTAATACTCCTTTTCTCCTCGAGGGGATGACTCTATTTTATATAGTTTAGCTTATTGGATTTTCCTCTATGTCCTAGGCCCTCCAGCCTTTTTACTATTCAGCTATGTCTGGGTCATTGGTACAGTATAAAAATGTTAAAAAATTTATAGTAATTTATATATTTTTTAGACTTCCAATGACCCAGACGGGGATGGCCCTCCCAGGAGTTGGGAACTCATACCTCCCCGCGGAGTACATAGCGCGCTGACCAGGCACTGCTTGTAAGAATGATTATTGGCGCCAATTTCGAGACCTCCTTGACACTGCGCATGCGCAGTGGGGGGAAAGTATGGAGGACCATTTAGGACATGATTTCTTTGGTTTTAGATGCAAATTTGGGGGATTGGGGGCAAAATTTGTGCTTCGCCCTAGATTTTTAAGAGTTAGCACCAGCTATGTCTGGGTCATTGGTAAGTATAAAAAATATATAAATTACTATAAATTTTTTAACTTTTACAGTTCAGTGAGTTGGGTGTTGGGGTTGGGTATGGTTGGTCAAGTAGACTCCAATAATTGTATTTAAAAATAAGGGAGATTTGTTGTGGACACATATTATATTTGCTTTACACATCCACTTTCTTTTTTCAGATTTTGGTGCAACACCTTCTGCATGTTTTGATCAATGCCAGTTGTAAATAGACTACTTATGCAACCACATGTTCTGTTGAAGATTGCTAAGTTTACCACTGTTGTGGAGAAGAAGATCTGGACACACAGAATCTAATGCTAACCATGAATAGTATTTCCAATAACTATTATGTTTACAAATGCTAAACCGACTGTTTGTACATTTGTGTATATGAACAAGTTTATCGGTAAATAGGTTAATTTAATTTTTGCTGTGTTACAAAATTGTTTTAAAATTGACTAGCTTTGACATTTATCTTGATGTTAGATGTGAAATGAGTCCAGTATTAGGAGAGAAGATTAGCCCTTCAAAAGTTCTATGTCGTCCATTGTGATGATGTGAAAATCTGTGATTCCGGCCGATAGATTTGTCCATTTGCATATTCAAATAAGTGTAATGATAAAAAAGTTGACTTTTGCTGTGTTATAAAATTGTAAGAAAAGTGAATCGTGGAGGAAATCTCCAAAACACTTATGTCTTGACATTCTAAGCCAAACCATTGCAATAGGGAAATGTTTTGTCCTCTAGATGCAATTTTAGCTGCAACTGGATTCAATGGTGGAAAACCAAGATAAAGGCAATGGGGAAATGATGTTATTTATTTCGTATGACATGAAAACCGAGAACATTGTGCCATATTGTCAAGAAACGAGATGACTAACCATACAAGACAATTTAGAACTTCCAAAGATATCCTTTTTTGCTGGAATAGGCTCCATGTATAAAATGTAAGTATTTGTTATCATTTTTACTGTATTTCAGACTTTCAATCCAAATCTATAGATTTGACAACAGCAGACTGAATACACGGCCGCAGCTGCTTCCAGCTTTAAAACTACGTAGCTGTGGCTGTTGCTCATGCGATGATATTAAATAACTGTTGTGCATTTGTACTTTAGTGGGAGCAAGGTGGCTCAATGGTTACAGCATTGGACTTCAAACCGAAAGGTCCTCCGTTCCATCCCCGCCAGAGATAACTGCGTTGTGTCGCTGGTAAAGGAACTTAACTCCAGTGGCCCGTGTGAATGCACGCACTGTGGCGGTATGCACTAAGGCGTCCTGCACCTCGATGGTGCACGCGGCTTCATGCAATGCTAACACTGCTTGTGTGGGGTTTATATGTTTGGGGCTCTGGCAGTTACTAGCCGCTGTTCGGTGGTTCTATCCGGGTTCTCCGGCTTCCTTTATCCTTAAAACTCTGGCACGAGGTGATCCTGATTGCGAAAGGTGTCGTTAAACCTTATAAAATCTATAATTTGTACTTCTATATTATTTTTTGTTTTCTTTACATAATTTATAGTCCAAAATTGTCTTTATAAACTCCTAACACTGCTTGTGTGGGGTTTACATGTTAGGGTGTCTGGCAGTTACTAGCCGCTGCTCGGTGGTTCTATCCGGATTCTCCGGCTTCCTTTATCCTTAAAGGTCGTGCACGATGTGATCCTCATTGCCAAAAGTGTCGTTAAACCTCATTAAATATAAAAATTGTACTTCTATATTATTTGTTGTTTCTTATCAACCTACCTCAATTGTTTACTACAGGCTTGCACTACAGTGGAAGAACCTAACTCGGATAAAATACTCTCTAAAAACACCACGAACAAATAAGCCAAAACTGGGCCGAGCGCCATCGGCGCACACCCAGTATGGGACGCACTTCCATAGTACAAATCCACGACTTCCGTAACAGTGCGCAATGCGTTAATTCGCCATTATTTTTCTATCCGAGGCACAAGCAGGATGTGTTTCCGCCATATGCATTATGCAACAGTGATAATTCAACTCGTGGGTAATGGTTTTCCTGTGACTGGAATTATGGATCTGAAGATCGTATAATAACAGGACAGTGTTTTATATATTCTCGTTTATATTTTCACCCACATTCTCATTGTTTATTATTTACTATTCCGTTTTCGCGAATGTTTTGTTTGCGACATCGTGTCATCGCGATTCGACAATGAATTTATCGGTTGATAAAAATTTGTTATTAGAGTAGGTGTCGGCCGTCTGGGTTCTGCCACCTTCTCTCGTAGTTGAGGGTGTTCTTCTGCTTTCTGTTTCTGTTGAGTTCACCTTTTTCTTCTACTGCTCTCTCCTCTGTTCTTTCCAGTTCGGTTCCTTTAGGGTAATTCCTTTTGCCCTCGCCATTGGTGCGTTCTCGTGTCCGTTTCGTCCGCACCCGCAGGTGGTGTGGAAGGCTGTCGTTTCGGGAGCCTCCCGACTCGACCACGTCTGATGTGAGTTTACCCCCTCCGTGGGAGATGTGCAGCTCCTCCCGCCCCCGCGGGGGGGGGACACTGTCGTTTCGGGGCCCCCGACTCGACCACGTCTGGAGTGAGTTTGACCCCCTCCGTGGGGGATGTGCAGCTCCTCCCGCCCCGCGGGGGGTGGTGAACGCTATCGTTTCGAGTCGCACGATTCGACCACGTCTGATGAGAATTGCTCCCCCTCCGTGGGGAATGTGCAGCACCTCCCGCACCAGCGGGGGTGGGGACCGCTGTCGTTTCGGGGTTTCCCGATTCGACCATGTCTGGTGAGAGTTATTCCCCTTCCGTGGGGAATGTGCAGTGTTTTACCGTTGTGGATACTGCGGGAGCTGTTGGTTTTCTGGTGTAGAGATGCCTGGTTCCGGGACTATGCGCCCTCTCCAGTCGACATCTGAGGCTGTCACTGGGGTTGTGACTCCTCCTTTGGAGGCCGGGCTTGGTGGCTCTCTCCGCTTTTCCGCCAGTTCCAACAGCTCCCGTCGTATCTGCTGCTACTGCTGTTCTGTCTACAACGTCAGTGGGCACCGTTTTTAGCCGGCCTCGGCTTCTCCCTGCCAGGGTCTGCAAGGATGTCTGTAGTGTGGTTGTGGGGTTTCGGCCTCAGCCTTCCCAGACTTCCACTCGGCGAAGTCAAATGGGGCTGCCGACTGAACCCCCTACTGTGTCCTCTCAGCCATTGAGCACAGTAGTTTTATACAGTTTATACAACTGAGGTAGGTTGATAAGAAGTATAAATTTTATAGTAAATTTCCTTTCTTATTATACCAACCGAAATTGTTTACATGGAGGCTCTCCCGTCTTCTTATTCGGGTAAGAATCCTTCCTCTCCGCTGATCACATAACTCCTGTGTTGTTCGGAATCAAAAGAATGACGAATTGACGCATTGCGCACTGTTACGGAAGTCGTGGATTTGTACTATGGAAGAGCGTCCCATACTGGGTGACGCCGATGGCGCTCGGCCCAGTTTTGGCTTATTTTTTCCTGGTGTTTTTACACAACTTTTCTTTCCCAAATCTTGCGAAAGATTAAAATAGAGAGTATTTTATCCGAGTTAGGTTCTTCCACTGTAGTGCAAGCCTGTAGTAAATAATTTCTGTAGGTATAATAAGAAAGGAAATTTACTATAAAATATACACTTTCTTAACATAATTTATTTTCCAAAACTGACTTTATAATTGAAAACAAACATTCAGCCCTTTCTGTCAAGTTGAAATAAAATAATTATTTTTACAGTTCAGTGAGCTGGGGGTTGGGGGTATGCTTTGTCAAGTAGACTCCTATAATTGTATTTGAAAATAAGGGAGATTTGTTGTGGACACATATTATCATTGCTTTACACATGCACTTTCTGTTTTCAGATTTCGGTGCAACACCTTCTGCATGTTTTGATGAATGCCAGTTGTAAATAGACTACTTATGCAACCACATTTTCTGTTGAAGATTGCGAAGTTTACCACTGTTGTGTAGAAGAAGTTCTGGATACAAAGAATCTATTGCCAACCATGAATAGTATTTTCAATAACTATTATGTTTACAAATACCATACCGACTGTTTGTACATTCGTGTATATGAACAAGTTTATCGGTAAATAGGTTAATTTAATTTTTGCTGTGATACAAAATTGCTGAAAGATTGACTAGCTTTGATATTTATCTTGATCTTAAATGTGAAATGAGTTCAGTATTAGGAGAGAAGATCAGCCCTTCAAAAGGTCTATGTGGTCCATGTTGATGATGTGAAAATCTGTGATTCCGGCCGATAGATTTGTCCATTTGCATATGCAAATAAGTGTAATAATAAAAAGGTTGACTTTTGCTGTGTTATAAAATTGTTAGAAAAGTGAATAGTGGAGGAAATCTCAAAAACACTTATGTCTTGACATTCTAAGCCAAACCATTGTAATAGGGACAAGTTTTGTCCTCTAGATGCAATTTTACCTGCAACTGGATTCAATGGTGGAAAAACCAAGATAAGGGCAATGGGGAAATGATGTTATTTATTTCGTATGACATGATAACCTAGAACAGTGTGCCATGTTGCCAAGAAACGAGATGACTAACCATACAAGATAAGTTAGAACTTCCAAAGATATCCTTAGTTGTTGGAATAGGCTCCAAGTATATAATGTAAGTATTTGTTATCATTTTTACTGTATTTCAGACTTTCAATCCAAATCTATAGATTTTATAACAGCAGACTGAATACACGACCGCTGCTGCTTCCAGCTTTAAAACCACGTAGCTGTGGCTGTTGCTCATGAGATGATATTTAATAACCGCTGCGCATTTGTACTTCAGTGGGAGCAAGGTGGCTCAATGGTTTCAGCATTGGACTTCAAACCGAAAGATCCAGTGTTCCATCCTCGCCAGAGGTAACTGCGTTGTGTCTTTGGGAAAGGCACTTAACCCCAGTGGCCCATGTGAATGCACGCACTGTGGCGATATGCACTAAGGCGTACTGCACGTCGATGCTGCACGAGTCTTCATACAATGCTAACACTGCTTGTGTGTGGTTTATATGTTAGGGAGACTGGCAGTTACTAGCCGCTTCTTGGTGGTTCTATCCGGGTTCTCCGGCTTCCTTTATCCTTAAAAGTCCTGCACTATGTGATCCTCATTGCCAAACGTGTCGTTAAACCTCATTAAATGTATAAATTGTACTTCTACATGATTTGTTGTTTTCTTAACATAATTTATATTCCAAAATCGACTTTATAATTGAAAAAAACATTCAGCCATTTCTGTCAAGTTGAAATAAAATAATTATTTTTACAGTTCAGTGAGCTGGGCGTTGGGGTAGGGGTGGGGGGTATGATTGGTCAAGTAGACTCCAATAATTGTATTTGAAAATAAGGGAGATTTGTTGTGGACACATATCATTGCTTTACACATCCACTTTCTGTTTTCAGATTTCGGTGCAACACCATCTGCATGTTTTGATGAATGCCAGTTTTAAATAGGCTACTTATGCAACCACATGTTCTGTTCATGATAGCGAAGTTTACCACTGTTGTGTAGAAGATGATCTGGACAAAGAATCTATTGCCAACCGTGAATAGTATTTCCAATAACTATTATGTTTACAAATACCATACCGACTGTTTGTTTATTCGTGTATATGAACAATTTTATCGGTAAATAGGTTAATTTAATTTTTTCTGTGATACAAATTTGTTTTAAAATTGACTAGCTTTGACATTTATCTTGATGTTAAAAGTGAAATGAGTCCAGTATGAAGAGAGAAGATTAGCCTTTCAAAAGTTCTATGTCGTCCATGTCGATGATGTGACAATCTGTGATTCCGGCCGATAGAATTGTTCATTTGCTTATTTAAATAAGTGTAATAACAGAAAGGTTAACTTTTGCTGTGTTATAAAATGGTTAGAAAAGTGAATAGTGAAGGAAATCTCCAAAACACTTATGTCTTGACTTTTTAAGCCAAACCATTGTAATAGGAACACGTTGTGTCCTCTAGATACAATTTTACCTGCAACTGAATTCAATGGTGGAAAAACCAAGATAAGGGCAATGGGGAAATGATGATATCTATTTCGTATGACATAAAAACCTAGAACATTGTGCTATATTGCCAAGAAACGAGATGACTAACCATACAAGATGATTTAGATCTCCCAAACATATCCTTATTTGCTGGAATAGGCTCCAAGTATATAATGTAAGTATTTGTTATCATTTGTACTGTATTTCAGACTTTCAATCCAAATCTATAGATTTGATAATAGCAGACTGAATACACGGCCGCAGCTGCTTCCAGCTTTAAAACCACGTAGCTGTCGCTGTTGCTCATGAGATGATATTAAATAACCGTTGTGCATTTGTACTTCAGTGGGCGCAAGGTTGCTCAATGGTTACAGCATTGGACTTCAAACCGAAAGGTCCAGTGTTCCATCCCCGCCAGACGTAACTGGGTTGTGTCTTTGGGAAAGGCACTTAACCCCAGTCGTCCATGTGAATGCACGCACTGTGGCGATGTGCACTAAGGCGTACTGCACGTCGATGGTGCACGAGTCTTCATGCAATGCTACCACTGTTTGTGTGGGGTTTATATGTTAGATAGTCTGGCGGTTACTAGCCGCTGCTCGGTGGTTCTATCCGGGTTCTCCGGCTTCCTTTATCCTTAAAAGTACTGCACGAGGTGATCCTGATTGCCAAAAGTGTCGTTTAACCTAATTTAATGTATAATTTGTTCTTCTATATTATTTGTTGTTTTTTTAACATAATTTATATTCCAAAATTGACTTTATAATTGAAAAAAAAACATTCAGCCCTTTCTGTCAAGTTGATATAAAATAATTATTTTTACAGTTCAGTGGGCTGGGGGTTGGAGGGTGGTGGGTGGGATGCTTTGTCAAGCAGACTCCTATAATTGTATTTGCCAATAAGGGAGATTTGTTGTGGGCACATATTATCATTGCTTTACACATCCACTTTCTGTTTTCAGATTTCGGTGCAACACCTTCCGCATGTTTTGATGAATGCCAGTTGCAAATAGACTACTTATGCAACCACATGGTCTGTTGAAGATTCCGAAGTTTACCACTGTGGTGTAAAAGAAGATCTGGATACAAAGAATCTTTCGCCAACCATGAATTGTATTAATAACAATTACGTTTACAAATACACATACTGACTGTTTGTACATTCGTGTATATGAACAAGTTTATCGGTAAATAGGTTAATTTAATTTTTGGTGTGAAACAAAGTTGTTTTAAAATTGACTAGCTTTGACATTTACCTTGAAGTTAAATGTGAAAAGAGTCCAGTATGAGGAGAGAAGATTAGCCCTTCAAAAGTTCTATGTCGTCCATGTTGATGATGTGAAAATCTGTGATTCCGGCCGATAGATTTGTTCATTTGCTTATCTAAATAAGTGTAATAATAAAAAGGTTAACTTTTGCTGTGTTATAACATTGTTTGAAAAGTGAATCGTGGAGGAAATTTCCATAACACATATGTCTTGATATTCTAAACCAAACCATTGTAATAGGGACACGTTTTGTCCTCTAGATTCAATTTCACCTGCAACTGGATTCAATGGTGGAAAAACCAAGATAAGGGCAATGGGGATATGATGTTATTTATTTCGTATGACATTAAAACCTAGAACATTGTGCCATATTGCCAAGAAACGAGATGACTAACCATACAAGATAATTTAGATCTTCCAACGATATCCTTAGTTGCTGGAATAGGCTCCAAGTATATAATGTAAGTATTTGTTATCATTTTACTGTATTTCAGACTTTCCATCCAAATCTATAGATTTGATAACAGCAGACTGAAGACAGGGCCGCAGCTGCTTCAAGCTTTAAAACCACGTAGCTGTGGCAGTTGCTCATGAGATGATATTAAATAACCGTTGTGCATTTGTACATCAGTGGGAGCAAGGTGGCTTAATGGTTACAGCATATGACTTCAAACCAAAAGATTCAATGTTCTATCCCCGCCAGAGGTAACTGCGTTGTGTCTTTGGGAAAGGCACTTTACCCCAGTGGCCCATGTGAATACACGCACTGTGGCGATATGCACTATGGCGTACTGCACGTCGATGATGCACGAGTCTTCATACAATGCTAACACTGCTTGTGTGGGGTTTACATGATAGGGAGTCTGGCAGTTACTAGCCGCTGCAGGGTGGTTCTAATCGGATTCTCCGGCGTCCTTTTATCCTTAAAAATCCTGCACGATGTGATCCTCACTGCCAAAAGTGTCGTTAAACCTCATTAAATGTAAAAATTGTACTTCTATATTATTTGTTGTTTTCTTAACATAATTTATATTCCAATATTCTCTTTATAATTAAAAAAAAAATTCAGCCCTTTCTGTCAAGTTGAAATAAAATAATTATTTTTTTCAGTTCAGTGAGCAGGGGGTTGGGGGGGGTATGCTTTGTCAAGTAGACTCCTATAATTGTATTTGAAAATAAGGGAGATTTGTTGTGGACACATATTATCATTGCTTTGCACATCCACTTTCTGTTTTCGGATTTCGGTGCAACACCTGCTGCATGTTTTGATGAATGCCAGTTGAAAATAGACTACTTATGCAACCACATGTTCTGTTCATGATAGCGAAGTTTACCACTGTTGTGTAGAAGATGATCTGGACAAAGAATCTATTGCTAACCATGAATAGTATTTCCAATAACTATTATGTTTACAAATGCTAAACCGACTGTTTGTACATTCGTGTATATGAACAAGTTTATCGGTAAATAGGTTAATTTAATTTTTGCTGTGATACAAAATTGTTTTAAAATTGACTAGCTTTGACATTTATCTTGATGTTAAATGTGAAATGAGTCCAGTATTAGGAGAGAAGATTAGCCCTTCAAAAGTTCTATGTCGTCTATGTTGATGATGTGAAAATCTGTGATTCCGGCCGATAGATTTGTCCATTTGCATATTCAAATAAGTGTAATAATAAAAAGATTGACTTTTCCTGTGTTATAAAATTGTTAGAAAAGTGAATAGTGTAGGAAATCTCCAAAACACTTATGTCTTGACATTCAAAGGCAAACCGTTGTAATAGGGAAACGTTTTGTCCTCTAGATTCAATTTTACCTGCAACTGGATTCAATGGTGAAAAAACCAAGATAAGGAAAATGGGGAAATTATGTTATTTATTTCGGATGACATGAAAACCTAGAACATTGTGCCATGTTGCCGAGAAACGAGATGACTAACCATACAAGATAATTTAGATCTTCCAAAGACATCCTTAGTTGCTGGAATAGGCTCCAAGTATATAATGTAAGTATTTGTTATCATTTTTACAGTATTTCAGACTTTCAATCCAAATCTATAGATTTGATAACAGCAGACTGAATACACGGCTGCAGCTTCTTCCAGCTTTAAAACCACGTAGCTGTGGCTTTTGCTCATGAGATGATATTAAATAACCGTTGTGCATTTGTACTTCAGTGGGAGCAAGGTGGCTCAATGGTTACAGTATTGGACTTCAAACCGAAAGATCCAGTGCTCTATCCCCGCCAGAGGTAACTGCGTTGTGTCTTTGGGAAAGGCACTTAACCCAAGTTGCCCATGTAAACGCACGCGCTGTGGCGATGTGCACTAAGGCGTACGGCACGTCGATGGTGCACGAATCTTCATGCAATGCTAACACTGCTTGTGTGGGGTTTGTATGTTAGGGAGTCTGGCAGTTATTACCCGCTGCTAGGTGGTTCTATCCAGGTTCTCCGGCTTCCTTTATCCTTAAAAGTCTGGCATGAGGTGATCCTGATTGCCAAAGGTATCGTTAAACCTCATTGAATGTATAATTTGTACTTCTATATTATCTGTTGTTTTCTTAACATAATTTATATTCCAAAATTGACTTTATAATTGAAAAAAAACATTCAGCCCTTTCTGTCAAGTTGAAAAAAAAATAATTATTTTTACAGTTCAGTGAGCTGGGAGTTGGAGGGGGGGGGTACGGTTGGTCAAGTAGACTCCTATAATTGTATTTGAAAATAAGGGAGATTTGTTTTGGACACACATTATCATTGCTTTACACACCCACTCTTTGTTTTCAGATTTCGCTGCAACACCTTCTGCATGTTTTGATGAATGCCAGTTGTGAATAGACTACTTATGCAACCACATGTTCTGTTGAAGATTGCGAAGTTTACCACTGTTGTGTAGAAGAACATCTGGATACGAAGAATCTATTGCCAACCATGAATAGTATTTCCAATAACTATAATGCTTACAAATACCATACCGACTGTTTGTACATTCGTGTATATGAACAAGTTTATCGTTAAATAGGTTAATTTAATTTTTGCTGTGATACAAAATTGTTTTAAAATTGACTAGCTATGACATTTATTTTGATGTCAAATGTGAAATGAGTCCAGAATGAGGAGAGAAGATTAGCCCTTCAAAGGTTCTATGTCGTCCATGTTGATGATGTGACAATCTGTGATTCCGGCCGATAGATTTGTTCATTTGCTTATTTAAATAAGTTTAATAATAAAAAGGTTAACTTTTGCTGTCTTATAAAATTGTTAGAAAAGTGAATCGTGGAGGAACTCTCCAAAACACTTATGTCTTGACTTTCTAAGCCAAACCATTGTAATAGGGACATTTTTTGTCCTCTAGATACAATTTTATCGGCAACAGCATTCAATGGTGGAGAAACCAAGATAAGGGAGATGGGGAAATGATGTTATTTATTTCGTATGACATGAAAACCTAGAACATTGTGCCATGTTGCCAAGAACCGAGATGACTAACCATACAAGATAATTTGGTGCTTCCAAAGATATCCTTATCTGCTGGAATAGGCTCCAAGGATATAATGTAAGTACTTGTTATCATTTTTACTGTATTTCAGACTTTCAATCTAAATCTATAGATTTGATAACAGCAGACTGAATACACGGCCGCAGCTGCTTCCAGCTTTGAAACCACGTAGCTGTGGCTGTTGCTGATGAGATGATATTAAATAACCATTGTGCATGTGTACTTCAAAGGGAGCAAGGTAGCTCAGTGGTTACAGCATTGGACTTCAAACCAAAATGTCCACTGTTCAATCCCCGCCAGAGGTAACTGCATTGTGTCTTTGGGAAAGGCACTTAACCCCAGTGGCCCATGTGAATGCACGCACTGTGGCGATATGCACTAAGGCGTACTGAACGCCGATGGTGCACGAGTCTTCATACAATACTAACTCTGCTTGTGTGGGGTTTATATGTTAGGGAGTCTGGCAGCTACTAGCCGCTGCTCGGTGGTTCTATCCGGGTTCAACGGCTTCCTTTATCCTTAAAAGTCCTGCACGATGTTATCCTCATTGCCAAAAGTGTCGTTATACCTCATTAAATGTATAAATTGTATTTCTATATTATTTGTTGTTTTCAAAACATAATTTATATTCCAAAATTGACTTTATAATTGAAAAGAAGCATTCAGCCATTTCTGTCAAGTTGAAATAAAATAATTATTTTCACAGTTCAGTGAGCTGGGCGTTCGGGTGTGGGGGGTCAAGTAGACTCCAATAATTGTATTTAAAAATAAGGGAGATTTGTTGTGGACACATATTACCATTGCTTCACATATCCACTTTCTGTTTTCAGATTTTGGTGGAACACCTTCTGCATGTTTTGATGAATGCCAGTTGTAAATAGACTACTTATGCAACCACATGTTCTGTTGAAGATTGCGAAGTTTACCACTGTTGTGTAGAAGAAGATCTGGATACAAAGAATCTATTGCCAACCATAAATGGTATTTCCAATAACTATTATGTTTACAAATACCATACCGACTGTTTGTACATTCGTATATATGAACAGGTTTATCGGTACATAGGTTGATTTAATTTTTGCTGTGATACAAAATTGTTTTAAAATTGTCTATCTTTGACATTTATCTTGATGTTAAATGTGAAATGAGTCCAGGATGAGGAGCGAACCTTAGCCCTTCAAAAGTTATATGTCGCCCATGTTGATGATGTGACAGTCTGTGATTCCAGCGGATAGATTTGTTCATTTGCTTATCTAAATAAGTGTAATAATAAAAAAGTTAACATTTGCTGTGTTATAAAATTGTTAGAAAAGTGAATCGTGGAGGTAATCTCCAGAACACTTATGTCTTGACATTCAAAGCCAAACCATTGAAATAAGGACACGTTTTGTCCTCGAGATGCAATTTTACCTGCAACTGGATTCAATGGTGGAAAAACCAAGATAAGGGCAATGGGGAGATGATGTTATTTATTTCGTATGACATGAAAACCTAGAACATTGTGCCATGTTGCCAAGAAACGAAACGACTAATCATACAAGATAATTTAGAACTTCCAAAGATATCCTTAGTTGCTAGAATAGGCTCCATTTATATTATGTAAGTATTTGTTATCATTTTGCTGTATTTCAGACTTTCAGTCCAAATCTATAGATTTGATAACAGCAGACTGAATACACGGCCGCAGCTGCTTCCAGCTTCAAAACCACGTAGCTGTGGCTGTTGCTCATGAGGTGATATTAAATAACCGTTGTCCATTTGTACTTCAGTGGGAGCAAGGTGACTCAATGGTTACAGCACTGGACTTCAAACCGAAAGGTCCACTATTCCATTTCCGCCAGAGGTAACTACGTTGTGTCTTTTTGAAAGGCACTTAACCCCAGTGTCCCATGTGAATGCACGCACTGTGGCGATATGCACTAAGACATACGGCAGTTACTAGCCGCTGCTCGGGGGTTCTATCCGAGTTCTCAGGCTTTCTTTATCCTTCAAAGTCCCGCACGAGCTGATCCTGATTGCCAAAGGTGTCGCTAAACCTATTTAAATGTATAATTTGTTCTTCTATATTATTTGTTGTTTTCTTAATATAATTTATGTTCCAAAATTGACTTTTTAATTGAAAAAAAACATTCAGCCCTTTCTCTCAAGTTGAAATAAAATAATTATTTTACAGTTCAGTGAGCTGGGGGTTAGGGGGTTGGGGGATATGCTTTGTCAAGTAGACTCCTATAATTGTATTTGAAAATAAGGGAGATTTCTTGTGGACACATATCATTGCTTTACACTCACATTCACTTTTTGTTTTCAGATTTTGGTGCTAAACCTTCTGCATGTATTGATGAATGTGAGGTTGTAAATAGACGACTTATGCAACCGCATGTTCTGTTGAAGATTGCTTAGTTTACCACTGTTGTGTAGAAGAAGATCTGGATACAAATAATCTATTGCCAACCATGAATAGTATTTCCAATAACTATTATGTTTACAAATACCATACCGACTGTTTGTACATTCGTGTATATGAACAAGTTTATCGGTAAATAGGTTAATTTAATTTTTGCTGTGATACAAACTTGTTTTAAAGTTGACTAGCTTTGACATTTATCTTGATATTAAATGTGAAATGAGTCCAGTATGAAGAGAGAAGATTAGCCTTTCAAAAGTTCTATGTCGTCCATGTTGATGATGTGACAGTCTGTGATTCCGGCCAATAGATTTGTTCATTTACTTATCTAAATACGTGTAATAATAAAAAGGTTAACTTTTGCTGTGTGATAAAATTGTTAGAAAAGCGAATCGTGGAGGAAATCTCCACAACACGTATGTCTTGACATTCAACCCTTTCTGTCAAGTTGAAATAAAATAATTATTTTCACAGTTCAGTGAGCTGGGCGTTCGGGCGAGCAGCGGCTTGCAACTGCCAGACTCCCTAATAAGTGTTTTGGAGACTTCCTCCACGATTCACTTTTCTAACAATTTTATAACACACCAAAATTTAACCTTTTCATTATTACACTTATTTAGATAAGCAAATGAACAAATCTATCGGCCGGAATCACAGATTGTCACATCATCAACATGGACGACATATAACTTTTGAAGTGCTAATCTTCTCTCCTCATACTGGACTCATTTCACATTTAACATCAAGATAAATGTCAAAGCTAGTCAATTTTAAAACAATTTTGTATCACAACAAAAATTAACTTAACCTATTTACCGATAAAGTTGTTCATATACACGAATGTGCAAACAGTCGGTATGGTATTTGTAAACATAATAGTTATTGGAAATACTATTCAGGGTTTGGAATAGAGTCTTTCTGTCCAGATCTTCTTCTACACAACAGAGGAAAACTTCGCAATCTTCATCAAAACATGTGGTTGCATAAGTAGTCTATTTACAACTGGCATTCGTCAAAACATGCAGAAGGTGTTGCACCAAAATCTGAAAACAGAAAGTGGATGTGTAAAGCAATGATAATATGTGTCCACAACAAATCTCCCTTAATTACCAAATACAATTATTGGAGTCTACTTGACAAAGCATACCCCCCCCCCCCAACCCCCAGCTCACTGAACTGTAAAAATAATTATTTTATTTCAACTTGACAGAAAGGGCTGAATGTTTTTTTTTTATAAAGTCAATTTTGGAATACAAATTATGTTAAGAAAACAACAAATAATATAGAAGTACAATTTATACATTTAATAAGGTTTAACGACACTTTTGGCAATGAGGATCACATCGTGCAGAACTTTTAAGGATAATGGAAGCCGGAGAACCCGGATAGAACCACCGAGCAGCGGCTAGCAACTGCCAGACTCCCTAACATATAAACCTCACACAAGCAGTATTAGCATTGTATGAAGTCTCGTGCACCATCGACGTGCAGTACGCCTTAGTACATATCGCCACAGTGCGTGCATTCACATGGGCCTCTGGGGTTAAGTGCCTTTCCCAAAGACACAACGCAGTTACCTCTGGAGGGGATGCAACGGTGGTTTTAAATCTGGAAGCAGCTGCGGCCGTGTATTCAGTCTGCTGTTATCAAACCTATAGATTTGGATTGAAAGTCTGAAATACAGTAAAAATGATAACAAATACTTACATTTTATACATGGAGCCTATTCCAGCAACTAAGGAAATCTTTGGAAGTTCTAAATTATCTTGTATAGTTAGTCATCTCTTTTCTTGGCAACATGGCACAATGTTCTAGGTTTTCATGTCATACGAACTAAATAACAGCATTTCCCCATTGCCCTGGCCCTTGTCATTTAACACCCAAAGTTGTGAGAAGGATTAAATGGGGGTGATAAGCCGATTGGTTCAAACTCTGCTGGCTTTGAAACCATCAATTGATATTTTTTATCCACTTCATATCAAGGTTTAACAGGGTTTTGTGTTGTTGTAATTTTGTGTCAGAATGAGTGAAAATTTCTCAATAACATAAAGACGAAGTGTCAATTTCATTCAGTGCAAACCCCAGATGACAGAAGCGAAAATTCAAAACCTTTTTATCACCTATTCTATCTCTGCACTTGTATTGGGTTAATATGGAACATTCTGTGGACGAAAGCTAAAATGTGGGTTGCTTCAGAGTTTTTTAGGGACAATAAGTAAAACCCTCTTAAAAAAGTTGATTCAAAATCTCCTGTTGGACGCATTAGAGAAAACGTTTTATAGTCGAATGAGTGTTGGGTTTGGTGGTATTTCAGTAAATGAACGCGTTTTAAAATGGGTGTACGCAACAAACGGTTTCGTGATTAGAACCAGAATATCGTCAAAGCTTTCAGAGGAAAAAAAATATTGGAAATCACCGTCACAGTAACACATGAACAATTTATAAAACACATCACGTTTCATGTGCACATCATTTATGCAAAATCACAGTTGTCCTTCGTTGAACAGTATCGTCCATTTATAAAAACAGCTACCCACTAAAAGTTCTGTGTGGACATTTACTCTCAAATAATTGTATTGGGAACTTGGGAAATGACGTAGAGTTGTGTTAGTTTGTAGCTGTAAACAAACTGGTGCCGACAACCAACGCCTGGGCTGTTTGTGCCATAATACGGTAAAATGCGTTTAAACGATAGGCAAAAAACTTCAATTTGCACTTCGATTATGGTGGCAAAAGGGGCTCGAAATTACTGTAAACACGAATAAAATAATAATCTCAAGAGAAATGTTTGTACGCATGTCACAAAGTCTCGGGCGAAGAACCACAAGCAAAGAAAATCGTTATTACTGCGTGGATAGAGGACTATCACTGAAACACCTATGGAGTTTCTTTCCAGGCACCCCCCCCCCCCCCCCCTCCCCTCGTCTATGCAAAAAATGAAAATAATAAGCAAAGTTTCAGCCATTTCACCTCCGGGTTCAACCCACAGGTTCACTGTCTTAAAAGGTGTGACAACCGGATGTGTCACGAAGAGGATCAAATGGGGAGGGGTTGAAAACATGAATTGTTCCGACGGCAATTGCTCAGGTTACGAATGATGAAATATTTCAACTACTTCGTTTAAGGCACGCATTGATGATGCAGTTTAAATATTATTCAGGAGGTGTGGTGGGGGATTATAGTTGAAGTACTTAAGATTTCTTTGAAATTTATTTTTGGAAATATAAAATATACTTGCAGTAGTCGTGACCCAAAGCCGTATTTAATTAAAACGCAGACTACTGCATGGTGCTCAAAATGGGCCTTGATGGGGCCCCAACTGTCCGAATCGGGTAAGTACAGGTTTCCACCTGTGTGTCCAGCTGAGTGTGACAAATTTTCAGATAGCAAACCTGATCTCGTAAGACAATGCATGCATACAAGCAAGTGGGGATTGATATCTAAGATCCAATCCAGGTGAAGATGTCCTGACTGGAAAAATTATTGGGGGTGGGGGTTTCAACACCAAACACCATTTACCAACGCCGCTGGTTCAAACAATACATTCAGTTAGCTGATAAGAAAGAAGTATGTGCAAAGAATCTGCAAAATTCTCCCATAGTATTTTTTTTTTTCATTTTGTTGTTGTTGTTCTTTTCAAAGACGTTTCAATCCTTCATACATTAATGATAGCATTTTCATTCTTACAGTGTACGGTAACGTATCACTTCTTCATTGCAGCATTTCAAAAGTTATGTAACAAACTAATAGTGCACACCCACGCAGTGGCGTGTGCGCACATAGGTAATGGGTACGTGTCCATGATTTTATAATTTTTCTATATACCATGCAACAGAGTTTGGGGTGCCATCTGGCGGCGTGGCTCTCCCACTGGCAAAAAATCCGGATACTTAATTGTTTTGGGCCTTTCAAAGGACATTATGTAAAATATATTGTTGCAGAATGCTGGAAACTATGATAAATAATCAAGTAATGAAGTGACTTTCGAAGTTAGGTAGTTGTTAGCGAGTTAGGTATTATTTGAAAGTTCGAAGTGCCAATGCCGTCCGTTGCCGGTTTCGTCAGATTTGAAGCCCAGTTTCAATTTTAATTGAGAATGTACACTTCACAAATTGTTGACAACGAATAAAAAATAAAACAAGTGATTTATTGACACTTTTAGTGGGCCTTTTTTCATTTGTGGGGAACTTAGCGCGATTTCCTCAGAAACAGCCGGAGTTCGGATGAATTCAAGTTATGTTGAGTCAAGGTCTGGGGAAATCTTTGTTCTCAAAACACGGGCATGCAGTCTTGTTGTAGTAAAATTTTACAGAAACAGACATGCACGCGAACAGCGATACCTATTCATTTATTTCCTAGATTTTTCTTCACAAGTTCACAGGATCCAGTCTATGAACTATTTTTACCAATGATATAATACAATGTCAGTTTAAGACTGTCAGAATTACAGTGTAGCTAATTTTGTGATCCGACGTGTTTTCCTGAAGACTAAATACCAGAATCACTCAGAACTCCAGTTTAAATTACATGCACACTTCCTCTGTGTTTTGGTAAACAATGTTTTAATTCATGGATGCTTTAGGCATTGCAACCAGAATAGAACTGAATTCATCTTCAAACTAGTCAATGTCGCCCTCCTCGTCTGACCAACATCTGGGGGTGGGGATTCTGATATTTAGTCTTGAGTGTGTTTCTCCAAAAATGGCATAAAACTTTTAAAAAGCCTAAATACCAACCTCCCCAGAACTGACCTCTAAATAATATTTGGCACTGCACTATAGAATCAATATTTGATGGTTTCAGGCATTTTAATGGTGCTATGAGATAACATATGACCGGCACTGTCATGCTGTTGGAAAAAAATATTCAAAAAATCAATGTGTAATGTTTTATCAGAGACATACCATACCAATGACTCAAAGTACCTTAATTAAGAAATGTGAGGGATTTAAAAAAAAAAATTTTGTTAAAATATTGCAAAATATTCATCAAACACAATGTGAAATATCTGAAAATGTGAAATTTAATATCATAAGAGGTTTGTTTTGTGTCAACATCAATTAATTTATGAATTATATCATAATTTGTGATGAAAGTAGGTATGCTGGGGGTCCAGGGAACACATTCAGGGCTATATTTTACCGCATCAATATGTAGAAGAAAATTTGACATAATTTTTTAGGATAAAATGGCACTGTCTATTGATATTGGTGATTTATATAGCTGCAACACCAGTTTTTAAATCAAAATTGACATTCATTTTGTGTGGAGTGGAGGGGGGGGGGGGGTGGTGAACACCTCTCTTTCTCTTGCAGTATGGTTAAATGAAACAGATTTTTCCCCAAACTATTGTCGGCTAATGCAGATTTTAGTTTTATTTTGGGATTGGGCTAGTGTTTAAAGAAAGCAGTGAATTCTCATGCAGAAATGACTCTTTTATCAAATGAAAGAGATAAAATGTATCTTTGGAAGGATTAGAATGTAGGTTAAAATCCCCCCTACAAAAATACCCCCAATCACTTTTAAACACTTAGCAAAAATTCCTCCCACAGTTTTTGAGTAGTACCACATTCTCTCACATTATTTTAAGAGCAGTACAAAAATCCCCCACCCGGCCTCTTACACCAAAAGATTAAAAGACAGTCCAAAAGGATTTAAAAACTTATGTATTTAATTTGTAAATTACATAAACACTCATCACTATTTACAAGAAAACATGCCTCAATAACTATTTATCAACACAGTTAATTAGTTATTGGAGTTTAAGGACACTTTCAACAGCCAGTGTCACCTCGTGTCGGACAGTTTTATGGGTAGAGGAAACTAAAGTGCACTGAGAGAACCACCTGGCAACAGTGAGCAATTATCCAACATGCTAACTCCACACAAGCAAAGTTAGCATTGATTGAAGCGACAAGTGCTCGGCCTCAAGTGGTAAAAAAAGCTTTGGACATTTTTGTATGGCTTTAAATATACATGTACTTCTAAAAAATTAGGGAGGTGGGGGGGGGGGTTTGTTCACCAGAAATTATGGGGGGAGGAATTTCTGTTTACCTGAAAAAAACATGGGGATGGGGGGGGGGGGGTGATTTTTGCACGTTGTGTAAAAATGATTGGGGGGGGATTTTTGTCAGGGAAAAGTTTTGTAGGCTACCCTTCGAAAGGTTTGGGTTTGATTATAGGAAATAAGTACATGTACATTGTAAATGTACATTATTTTGGCTTCCAACACTGATTTAATTTATATTTTTTTGGATATTACACATATTTCACTTTTAAATGTTCATTTGAGAACCACAGACTGAATAATACTGTTTTATTTTTGTCACAGTCGGCAATAAAGGCCATATATTGCCAAAAATAATGCAGTTAAATGCATCTTGAGCAAGTGTGGCATCCAGAACTGAGAAGCACAACACTATAACCTCTGGCAAATGACAAATACATGTACACATGTAACCACCATTTTTACCCTATTAACACATCTAATGAAACCATGCTTTCCTCTCATTGTACTTGTGAAAGAGGGGATTCCAATTATATTCCAATCCTCTCCCAAATCACCATCCAAACATTTAGCTAGAAAACCCATACTTTACTTGTATTCGCTGAACAAGCTCATTCCAATAAGGGTGTCACTTGTATTCGCCCATACTTCACTTGTATTCGCTGAACAAGCTCATTCCAATAAGGAGGGCATAAGCTATGTTTTTGATGCCAAAAAATGCAAAAAAAATTAATATTGAATGGCAATTTTGGTGAATGGTGCTAGCTGGTTTTGGCCATTACATTGAGTGAATGATTAATAGAAGCTTTCTCCATTTTATGTTGTTAACCCTTTACCTCACATGAAAAGAAGATAGCACTTTTGAATAACTAATTTCTTCTCATTTTTTTGCGTCAAAAACATAGTTATGACCCCTACTGGATTGAGCTGAACGAGCTCATTCCAATGAGGGGTCATAAGCTATGTTTTGGTGCAAAAATAATGAACATTGAATGGCTGTTTCGGTGAATGGTGCTAGCCTGTTTTGGCCATTACATTGAGTGAGTGATTAAAAATGTTGAAAAACAATTTTTTCATTCACAGAGTATTTTGGAACATAAATTTGGGGAAAGGGGGTGGAGGTACAGTGGGAAAAGTAACAAAGTTGCAAATGTGAATGAATGGCTTCTGTGCACAGCTACCAATATAGTAGTCTGATACTAGTGCTGTTGGTCCCCATGTTATAGCACAAAACTGCATTGACAATTGTCCCTCTACCACCCATACTGAACCCCTCAGCTGATGAGAAAGTTAACAGCATGCACTCTCAGTTTCCTATGATTTGCTTTAGTACTGCAGCACTCAGGGTTCACTGAGGTTTTTTCTGTTTTGATAACCCTGTCCTGGCTCTTCTCGCTATATTTTTCATTGTATGTCAGTCAGTATTCCAATGTACATGTAGAATGTCACTTTCAAAATATGTGATTGCATGTCTGTCTGTCCATTATACCATTCCTATGTACATGTAGACTGTCTCTTTCAAGATATGTGATTGCATGTCTGTCTGTCCATCATGCAAAGTGTTGGTTTGTTTCCATTTGCACAGTTCTACATTTTCAATAACTGGCAATTGACCCCCCCCCCCCCCACACACACACACACACCCATACACACACATACACAAATATATTAAACATAAAAGAGCACTACATTCCTGAAGCAAATATCTGAGTCATCCTCACTGGATACTAGGCATGCATGTATTTTCCCTAATTTCACTCTTTTTATCAGAATGGGTGCCTGTGGGGATTAAATCCAAGGTTGTAAATGAGCCCTTGTGGGTACATGTACCTGTAGGACATGCACATCACTACAGAATCAATATTTGATGGTTTTAGGCATTTTAACAGTGCTATGCTATAACATAGGAGCAGTGCTCAGCTGGTCATGCTGTTGGAAAAAATCAGTGTTTAATGTTGTGTCAGTGTCATACCAATGACTCTAGGTGTCTTAACTGAGAAAGTGAGGCTTTTTTCACAAGAATGGCAAAACATTCATCAAGCGCAATGTGAAATATCTTCAGAAGCCAGAATGTGATTTAGAAATTATCACAAATGAGAAATTTAATATCACAAGCGGTTTGTTATATGTCAACATCAATCAATTTGTGAATTTTATCCTAGTTTTTGATAAAAAGGGGCATACTAGGGGGACACCTTCAGGGCTATATTTTGCCACATCAGTATGTAGAAGAAAATTTGACATCAGTTGTTAGGACAAAATGGTACTGTCTATTGATATTGGTGAATTATATAGTTGCAACCCCAATTTTTGAATCAAAATTGACATTTATATGGTTTCATGGGGTTGGAACACCACTCTTTGTCTTGCTGTATGGTTAAAGGAGACAATGTTTTCCTCAAAGTATTACATGCTGATGCAGATTTTAGTTTCATTTGGGGATTGGGTTAGTTTTCAAAAAAATCTACATGAATTCCTTTAGGTAACAGGGCAAAACAGAGTAGAAAAATGTATTGGAGGCAACAGCAGTTTTTAAGCCATTTGACACAGTTTGGACAGTTTTCTTTAAAAGAACAAATTTCCCATGTTTTTAACTCAGTGGAAGCCAAAAGTGGAATTCTCATGCAGAAATGACTCTTTTGTCACATGAAAGAGGTAAAATGTATCTTTGATAGGATTGGGGTTGATTAAGGAAATACATAATTTGGCTTCCGAACCTGATTTAATTATTATTTTGAGAGATTATTTCACATTAAAAAATTCATTGGGGTACCACACACCTTACAATACTTTTTTATTGTTTTGAAAAGTATGTTGATGATTTGCTTAGGTACTGCAGAACTCAGGGTCCATTGAGGTTTTTTTCTGTTTGACAATCTTGTCTTGGCTCTTCTAACAAAATTTTTCATTGTATGTCAGTTTTTATTTCTGTGTAGACTTTCAAAACACTAAAAAAAAAACAAATTTTTTAAGCAAATATCTCATTCATCCTCCTTGGAGACATATTTTCCACAATTTCACACTTTTTATCAGAATGGGTAGTTGTGGGGATTAAATCTAAGGTTGTGAAAGTGCCCTAATGGATACTTGCTGCTCAAGCACAGCACCACAGAATCAATATTGGATGTTTTTAGGCATTTTAACAGTGCTAAGAGATACCACATGAGCAGTACTGGTCATACTGTTGAAAAAAGCAGTGTTTTATGTTTTTGACAGTTCTATACCAATGACTCTAGGTGCCTTAACTGGGAAAACTGGCTTTTTTAGCTCATCTTGACAAAGTCAAGCTGAGCTAATTTCATCGTTCTCCATCCGTCATCCGTCAACAGGGTTCATACAAAAATTTGCTCTCAAAGTTCAAGGGTTTTTCAAGGGCTTCTTCTTTTTTTTCAAGGGCTACATATACTATTCAGCTTGTTGTATGAGTTCTAAAAATCTAAGACTCATGTGACACGGATCTGACAATGGAAGTCAGGAAGTTATTTATTTATTTATTTATTTATTGGTGTTTAAGGTCACATATTTCTGCACAATGGCCAATCATGACCATGACAGTTTTATGGGCGGAGGAAGCCGGAGTACCCGGAGAGAACCACCGAGCAACTGTCAGCTCCCCATTTTACTGACTCCACACGAGCATGGTTAGCATTGGTTGAAGACAATGCACCATCAACGTGCAGTACGCCTTAGTACACAGCATCGCAGTGCCCCCACGTGGGTAATGGTTGGCGTTCCTGAGAGGAAAAACCCCTATTATTTTGGACTCACTAGGTCAAAGGTCAAGGCCACAGTGACCCTGAACATAGTAAATCAAAACAATTGGTTTCCGGATGATAACTTGATAATGGTTCGATCCACGTTCATAACACTTCATAGGTAGGATGGCATCAGTGAGATGAAGAACCCTATTTATTTTGGACTTGCTAGGTGAAAGGTCAAGGTCACAGTGACCTTCAACATAGTAAATTGTAAACAATTGGTTTCCGGATGCTAACTTGACTACGGTTGAAGACACATTCATGAAACTTCATAGGTAGGTTGGCCTAGGTGAGTGGAAGACACCTATTTATCTTGGCCTCGCTAGGTCAAAGGTCAATGTCACAGTGACACTGAACATAATAAATCGTAAACAAGAATGCCAGTAACTTCGACCCGCAGTAACTTCGACCCGAAGTAACTTCGACCCGAAAAGGTAATTTCGACCCAGAATCATCGGTAACTTCGACCCGGTCGTAAGTAACTTCGACCCAGTCGTAAGTAACTTCGACCCAGTCGTAGGTAACTTCGACCCGCACTTTTTTCTGTAATAAAGGATAATAAAATTGTGGTTTTGGTACAACATTTATTTTTTTTTATGTTTATTATATAATCCTAAAACTGCTGTGTTGGGTAAAGTTAAACAATAATACTAAAGTCACACAGTTGGTCCATGAATTTTGGCACACTCCTCCAACAACTCTTTTGCATTTATGTCACCGTCAATGTAACTGTCCCACAATTGAAAGAAACGAGTCTGTAGCTCTCTGTAGTTTTTTCTTTGTCTCGATTGAAGCTTGCCTTCACTAACCAATCTGGCGTTGAGCATTACAACAGTACTCTCTTGATGAAGAGCCAGGGTCATATCGTGTCGGTGACAGTTTTACGGGTGGAGGAAGCCGGAGTACCCGGAGAGAAGCATCGACGTGCAGTACGCCTTAGTACATCGTGCCCACAAGTGTCTTGCCTAAGGACACAACACGGTCGCCGCAGCCGGGATTCGAACCGAGGCGGGATTCGAACCGAGGACCTCTCGGTTTGCAGCCTGCAACTCTACCAACTGAGCCACCGCGCCCCCATATTATATCAATTGTAATTGATATTAACTGTGTTGTAATTTATATTATTATATCAATTTAATCAATTTAATAGTAAGACTCACACCTACATCCTTCAAAACAGATAAGATTTCCGTGATGAAAAAAACAGTAATCTAAATTTAAAAAATACCAAGTACTAACCTGTGTTGCATGTACGGTGTGTCCAGAGTTTACAGCTATCGCATTCTATAGACTCCTGTCTTTCTCTCACAAGAGCCTTGCAGGTTTGGCAGATAACGTCGGCTTGAGAATCAGACATGTTGCGCATTCGAAGATGGAAGAAATAGTTGTGCCCTCTACCGAAATTTCCAAGTCTTAAATAGCCAAGCGTGTTTTCTCAGAAATGCTGCTGTGTGTTCATTGCAATCATTATGCACTACTCATCATCAAAAAGAAAGTTCCGCCTGCTGACAAAAATTAACGGCTTGATCACTCTTATCACAACATAGTGAAATTTCATCTGATCTGCCGCAGTTATTGTTGATTTGTTGTTTTGATTTTAGTTTAAATCATTGATCGATTTTTCGATGTGTGAAAAGCAGTCATCAGTAATCACTCTTATCACAACACAGTAAGAGATGTATTATCTGGAGTCTTCAATTGTGGTTATAAAACTGTCTTCTTTCTTTTACTTCATATGTAATTTTTTTTAATAAAATAAAATAAATGTTATTTATAATAAAAAAAAAATAAAATACACTTTTGGGTCGAAAATACACTTTTGGGTCGAAAATACCTGTTCGGGTCGAAATTACCTCTAAAAATTTAAAAAATAGTGGGTCGAAATTACTTTTTTCAGTGGGTCGAAATACACTTTTGGGTCGAAAATACCTGTTCGGGTCGAAATTACCTCTAAAAATTTAAAAAATAGTGGGTCGAAATTACTTTTTTCAGTGGGTCGAAATTACGGCGGGTCGAAATCACCGGCTACCGTAAACAATTGGTTTCCAGATGATAATTTGACAATGGTTCCACCCACGTTCATGAAACTTCATAGGTAGGTTGGCATTATTGCAAGAACGAGCCCTATTTATTTTGGAATCAGGAGGTCAAAGGTCAAGGTCACAGTGACCCTTCACATAGTAAATTGTAAACAATTAGTTTCCGGATGATAAGATGATAATGATTAAACCCACTTTTGTACTGTCACAACTCGACATTGGATCGGTGATCCTATCGGAATTATTTTTGTTTTGTGGGGGGCGGGGTGCCCCCTGAACGCCCCCATGGCTGCGCCACCGTTCCCCCACTTGAGCAATCGTGATTAAGTGCCTTGTCCAATGACACAACGCAGCTACCCCTGCTGGGGATCGAACCGTGTATCTCTCGGCTTGATGTTAGTAGTAGATCATGTACCCGATCGACCCACATTGGCCGGATCTCATGTGACATCATAGACACATGGCCCAGTTACTTCATTTGTGGTTGTCATGGTAGCGTGCGTGAGCGCCATCTTGTGACAACATCCCCATAGTGATACGTGGTCCTAGTGTGCATGCGCAGCGCGTTTTGTTGAGGTGAGACGAGTGTACGTCGTCCATTTTGTATATCCAAGGCTGCCATCTTGGTTTCTATGGTAGCACATGTTTGCTATGTGACCCAAAACCTTCTAGTAGGAAAGGGGTGTGTTCGATTGAATAGGAGTAATTTTAATTACAGCAATCAACCCGCCAATCCCTTTTAATAATCCAAAACTACCGAGACAGACTTAGAAAACCCCCACCTAGGGTTTATAATAGTAGCACATATCTTTTCTGATCCGCAAGTATACAGAAGAAGTCTCCTTGGTTACGAATCGAAATTAAGTATTTTTATTGTTCACTAATCATATATATTTCATTTTCAGGTTATTTTATTCAACTTTGTGGGGAGTTAGTTTAGTATAGTAACTGGGACAAAGTTAGGAGGTCTTAAATAAAACTGTGAGCGCTAAGTTGTCGAACGGTTCGTCGTGTTCCTTTTGTCGCGTGTTTACAGTTTTCCCTGTCCGATCGCGTAATTTTGTCTTGATGATGGCGAGCAAGTCTGTTCAGACGGAGGTAAGTATGGAGGTAAATACGTGTAATATCGCGGTCCAGGTCAACGGTGCCAACGGGGTAAGTATTGGTGTGCAGACAGAGGTCACTGGGGGTGTCGGTCAGAGCCGGGTTGGTGGGGCCACCGATGGCGATATTGGGCTTGAAGTTTGTAAACAGTGTTCTATGATGTATGGGGACTGTCGCTCGATGGGATATGGAGAGGTATGTGCAAACTGTCAGGAAATCCTCCGCCTACTTGAGACAATTGTTAAGTTTGAGGGGGGGATTGCTGAACTGAAGGGAAAACTTGGTAGGGCGGGGCTGTCTGGAGTTACGCCTGTGAAAGTAGCTTTCCGAGAAGGATGGAAGGTTGTCGGTGGTTCTAAGAGGAAACATGGGGGTAGAACCTTTGATGTGAATGAGGTAGGTGATGAGGTGGGGGCTGCTAGAAAAGTACGTAGGACAGATGAGGGGGGCCCAGGCCGGAGCAATGCTGTAAAGCGTTTGGCGTGGACTATCAAAAGTGGTAGGAAAAGGGGGTCAGAGAAGCAGGTAGATAGGGGTGTAAAATCCAAAGGCAGTGGGGAGTGCAGCACCAGAAACAGATTTGATGTGCTCGATTCGGAAGAGACAGAGGGGGAGATGGAGGTAGTTGCAACAGATAGTAGCTTTGGGTCTAGGCCAGGAAAAAGGAGGAGGGATCCGGAAGAAGACCAGGGGAGCAGTCCAGGTAGTTCAGGGCCTGGAAAGAGACGGAGGGACAAGGATAGGAGTAATCCTAGGTCAAAGATACCGATACCGATATTGATTCCGAGTGGGGCTGTTGGAGAGGAAGAGGACGCTGTAAACAATAGGAGACTAGAGGAGATAAATAGGGCGAGGGCCAAAAGTAAGTTGGTGGTTGCGGGAAGTAGCATAGTTCGGGGGATCGACAAGGTTGTCTGTGGTCCGGACAGTCAAAATAGAACAGTTCTGTGCTTTCCGGGGGCTAAAGTGGAGGACCTGAGGGATAGAGTGGACGGTATTGTAGCTGGGTCGGGGCCTGATCCGGTAGTGGTATTACATGTGGGGTCCAATAACATCAGGGAGAGGAAATCAGTTCGTTTGGTGGACACATACAAGGACCTAATTAGTAAGCTACTTAGCAGGAATGCTCGGATCATCGTTTCAGGGGTGCTCCCCGTTATGGGTGGTGGGAATGAGAGGAACTCGCGGATTATGGCACTAAACGAGGAGCTGGAAGAGCACTGCAAAGACTTGGGAATACATTTCATTGACCACTGGGATTCATTCTGGGGACAAGGAGAGTTGTATGGGCGAGACGGATTGCATTTAAGTAGGATGGGTACAGACCTGTTGGGCCAAACAATTTTACAGGTGGCTGGGCCTTTTTTGGAGGAAAGGGGGGTAGGGGACCACAGCCGATAACCCAGAGGGGCACAAATGATGGGAACATAGGAAGAACAACAAACATGCACAATACAGGGACATACCAGGGTTATAATAATGTGCCAGTGATGACAAAAAAACAAAGATTCATTAAGTTTGGGTACTGCAACATCCAGGGTCTGCACAATAAAGTAAGCGAAATATCAACAATGATGGACGAAGGAGACTTCGATATAATGGGTCTAAGTGAGACGTGGATACGACGGGATGAGCGGGTTGATCAGATGAAGGGTTGCGTGTGGATAGGAGCTGGGCGAACTGAGGGTCAGAAACGGGGTGGGGGTGTTGGCATCTACGCTAAAGAGGAATTACAGCCCTCATTGATTACAGATCTCACAGAAGCAAGGACTCAGATTCCAGTATCCAACGAAATAGTCTGGGCAAAAATCAAGTTAGGAAGCAGGAGTGTTGCCCTTGGTGTTGTATACTTAGCAGTTGAGGGAAGTAAGCCCGAGTGGAATGATTCAATATATACAACTCTTAGATCGAA
Source organism: Pictodentalium vernedei (assembly GCA_031216915.1). Lineage (NCBI taxonomy): Eukaryota > Metazoa > Mollusca > Scaphopoda > Dentaliida > Dentaliidae > Pictodentalium > Pictodentalium vernedei. The sequence continues at coordinate 506,148,388 of CM062297.1, read as the reverse complement.
TATCACAGAGCTTGGAAGCAGAGGGTTCAGTATTGTCCTAATGGGGGACTTCAATGGGCACATCGGGGATAAGGAGGAGGGCATACAGGGAGGTGATAGGAAAATTAACACGAATGGGAGGAAGATGTTGGACCTATCAAAAGAGCTTGGTTTAAAGATCCTGAACAGGGATGCGAAATGTAAGGGTAAATGGACCTGGGAGAGGAACGATAAGAAAACAATAATTGATTATATACTCACTGACATTAGCGTATGGAGGGAGGTTATAGATGTAGAAATAGATGACGAGGGAAAAAATGACTTGGGTAGTGATCACAACCTGATAACAGTTAAGATTATGGGCAAAAAGACGAATAGAGACAGAAATACCTTCAAGGAAGTTTGGGGACTAAAACAAGGAGCCGACTGGAAGCAGTTTCGGGAAAAACTAAAACCAAATCTTGAATGTATACCTAGGGATGCAAATGTCCAGAGTATTTCAGATGGCATAGTAAATAGCCTAACAGAGGCAGGGAAGGATTGTATAGGAAGGGTGAGGGTCCCAACGAGAGAGCTTGGATACAGGGTTAACGAGGGACTGAAAAAGGCTATAAAAGAAAGGAAGGTAAAATGCGCTGCTTACAGAAGAAGTAGGAAGCTTAAAGGGGTGGATAACAATGACACGAGACTAATGAAAGGAGAATATGAACTGCCACGGAGAAAGGTGAATGAGATAAAGAATAATAATAGGAAGGAGCGCAATTGCAGTCTTGCCAGAACAATAAAGAAAACGGGGGGTTCGAGCTCAAACGTATTTTGGAACTGGGTAAATAAACGGGGGAAAAGTAGTGTGCAGAGTATCAAAGTGGATGGGGAAAGTACAGAAGATAAAGGCCGTATCGCTTCAGAGTTAGTCAAGCACTGGGAAAAGATAAACGATAGGCGATGGGGCAGTGGGTCCTCACCAAAAAGAAATACACTGGTGGAGGAGAACCTATCCAATCGTGTATGTAGCGAAATAACGGCAGAAGAAGTGCGGAACGTGGTCTCGAAATTAAAAAATGGTAAAGCGGGAGGGACTGATGAAATTCCGAACGAATTCCTCAAAAATGGAGGGGAGGCACTTATTGAAGTCCTGACAAACCTTTTCAACCTGGCTCTGCGAAAGCAATAGGTCCCCAGAGAGTGGAGGGAAAGTAAGGTGTCGTTCATACACAAAAAGGGGGATAAGGAAGTTCTAGATAACTATAGGGGGATATCAGTTAGTAGTAACATCGGAAAAGTATTCTGTAAGGTCATATACAGTAGACTAGAGGAAGTTATTGAAGAGAAAGGTTTTTTAGGAGAAATTCAAAATGGTTTCAGGAAAGGACGAAGAGTCACTGATCACCTATTTACACTCACCCAACTGATAGAATCAACAAAGGCTGAAAAGAAAAAGATGTTTCTGGCATTTCTAGATGTGAAAAAAGCGTACGACCGAGTGTGGAGGGAAGGTATGTGGCGAAAGCTCGAGGGCATCGGACTGGGGGGTGACTTTGTGGGAATCATGAAAGCACTGTATACAGATGTGCAAAGCCAACTCAGTCTAGGGAGTATCACTACAAAACGAGTCCCTATGGATATAGGCCTCAAGCAGGGGTGTATCTTTTCACCGATTTTGTTTGCATTATATGTTAAAGATTTGGGGGACGAACTAATTCAGAGTGCGGAGGGGGTAAATGTTGGAGACATAAAGATACCAGGCTTATTCTTTGCGGACGACATGGTGTTAATGTCTAGAACTGAACAGGGGCTAGAGAAACTGCTGGAAATTGTTGGTAGATATGGGAACACTTGGCGGCTCGAACTAAATGAAAATAAAAGCAAGGTAATACCCGTTGGACGCAAGGTGGATATGACGAAGAGATGGAGAGTGGGTGAGTTCTCAATCCCCGAAGGGGAAAGCAAACAAATCACTGTAGGAGAAACGGGAGAGTATGAGTATCTAGGGGTAAGCATAAATATAACGGGAAGAGGGGTGTACAGAAATTACTCAGCCAAACTGATTCTGAAGGGGAAAAGAATTCTGAACCAACTAAAACTTTTAGGGAAAAATAGTTTCAATAAGGTCTTTGTGGGGAAAACACTGTGGGAGAGGGTGGGTTTACCGAGTATAACGTATGGCACGGACGTGATTCCATTAAACCAAACCGTTATTAAGAAGTTGGAAAGTACTCAGAATGATGCCGGCAGATGGATAACAGGGTCGAGTAATGCTGCAGCTTAGGAAGCAGTAAGGGGGGAGCTTGGGTGGATGAAAATCAAGGACAGGGTAGATTTGGGAAAACTGTGTTACTTTAACTACTTGAGAAACCTGCCTGACAACCGGTGGTGCAAATTGATGCTCGATACCATTTGGAATTCTAATATAGAAACGGGGTGGTCAAAACATGTGAGGGAACTAATGGACAATTACTCTATAGAGGTCACAAACATAGAAGTAGGAATGAAAGAAGGCAAAAGGTTTGTCAAAGAGAGTGTCATGGAAGATTGCAATCGAAACTGGCGAGCAGGGGTTAGCGTGAAAAGATCGCTGCAGGGGTTACAATATAAAGAAAAGCCAGCTTTTGAGAAGTACCTAGATGGCACCTTTGGAGGGTCACTGCTGTTCAAACTGAGATCAAGATCACTGGAGCTTCGGGGAAAAATTGGGAGAGATGGGGAAAAGGGATGCCAAATGTGCCACTCTGGAGTAGTGGAGACCCTGGAACATTTTCTCTTGGAATGCCCACAGTATATACCTCATAGAATAAAATTTACTGGAAGAATAATGCAGAAGTGGGGTGAAGAAACAAAGGATAGATGGCTGAAGGGGGACACGAGGGAGAGGGTAGGAATGCTTATTGAAGAAATTGAAAAAGAGGAAGTGAGGGACACTATTAAGCAGTTTATATCTGAATGCTGGGAGGAGAGGACGGGAAGAGGGGGTGGGGTGCAGGGGGAATGATGGCCTTCTCTTATGAGGACCGCGACAAATCAGCGGCTGGCCAAAGAGTTATTATTATTATTATTAGTGCTAAATGAATGATGAGAGGTCTCATGTGGATAAATTGAAGTGAACTAGAGTACATCGATTTACCACAAACATCCAGCCAATCTCTCTAAACCATCAAAACAACTTTATTTTGCACGGATTCCTCAATACTGGACTTAAAAGAGTAGCATACAGTGCTTTAAGGTGCGTTTCCTGGTATGAGTAATTGAGAAGACCAGGGGAGTAGTCCAGGTAGTTCAGGGACTGGAAAGAGACGGAGGGACAAGGATAGGAGTAATCCTAGGTCAAAGATACCGATACCGATATTGATTCCCAGTGGGGCTGTTGGAGAGGAAGAGGACGCTGTAAACAATAGGAGACTAGAGGAGATAAATAGGGCGAGGGCCAAAAGTAAGTTGGTGGTTGCGGGAAGTAGCATAGTTCGGGGGATCGACAAGGTTGTCTGTGGTCCGGACAGTAAAAATAGAACAGTTCTGTGCTTTTCGGGGGCTAAAGTGGAGGACCTGAGGGATAGAGTGGACGGTATTGTAGCTGGGTCGGGGCCTGATCCGGTAGTGGTATTACATGTGGGGTCCAATAACATCAGGGAGAGGAAATCAGTTCGTTTGGTGGACACATACAAGGACTTAATTAGTAAGCTACTTAGCAGGAATGCTCGGATCATCGTTTCAGGGGTGCTCCCCGTTATGGGTGGTGGGAATGAGAGGAACTCGCGGATTATGGCACTAAACGAGGAGCTGGAAGAGCACTGCAAAGACTTGGGAATACATTTCATTGACCACTGGGATTCATTCTGGGGACAAGGAGAGTTGTATGGGCGAGACGGATTGCATTTAAGTAGGATGGGTACAGACCTGTTGGGCCAAAAAATTTTACAGGTGACTGGGCCTTTTTTGGAGAAAAGGGGGGTAGGGGACCACAGCCGATAACCCAGAGGGGCACAAATGCTGGCAACATAGGAAGAACAACAAACATGCACAATACTGGGACATACCAGGGTTATAATAATGTGCCAGTGATGACAAAAAAACAAAGATTCATTAAGTTTGGGTACTGCAACATCCAGGGTCTGCACAAGAAAGTAAGCGAAATATCAACAATGATAGACGAAGGAGACTTCGATATAATGGGTCTATGTGAGACGTGGATACGACGGGATGAGTGGGTTGATCAGATGAAGGGTTGCGTGTGGATAGGAGCTGGGCGAACTGAGGGTCAGAAACGGGTGGGGGTGTTGGCATCTACGCTAAAGAGGAATTACAGCCCTCATTGATTACAGATCTCACAGAAGCAAGGACTCAGATTCCAGTATCCAACGAAATAGTCTGGGCAAAAATCAAGTTAGGAAGCAGGAGTGTTGCCCTTGGTGTTGTATACTTAGCAGTGGAGGGAAGTAAGCCCGAGTGGAATGATTCAATATATACAACTCTTAGATCGAATATCACAGAGCTTGAAAGCAGAGGGTTCAGTATTGACCTAATGGGGGACTTCAATGGGCACATCGGGGATAAGGAGGAGGGCATACAGGGAGGTGATAGGAAAATTAACACGAATGGGAGGAAGATGTTGGACCTATCAAAAGAGCTTGGTTTAAAGATCCTGAACAGGGATGCGAAATGTGAGGGTAAATGGACCTGGGAGAGGAACGATAAGAAAACAATAATTGATTATATACTCACTGACATTAGCGTATGGAGGGAGGTTATAGATGTAGAAATAGATGACGAGGGAAAAAATGACTTGGGTAGTGATCACAACCTGATAACAGTTAAGATTATGGGCAAAAAGACGAATAGAAACAGAAATACCTTCAAGGAAGTTTGGGGACTAAAACAAGGAGCCGACTGGAAGCAGTTTCGGGAAAAACTAAAACCAAATCTTGAATGTATACCTAGGGATGCAAATGTCCAGAGTATTTCAGATAGCATAGTAAATAGCCTAACAGAGGCAGGGAAGGATTGTATAGGAAGGGTGAGGGTCCCAACGAGAGAGCTTGGATACAGGGTTAACGAGGGACTGAAAAAGGCTATAAAAGAAAGGAAGGTAAAATGCGCTGCCTACAGAAGAAGTAGGAAGCTTAAAGGGGTGGATAACAATGACACGAGACTAATGAAATGAGAATATGAAATGGCACGGAGAAAGGTGAATGAGATAAAGAATAATAATAGGAAGGAGCGCAACTGCAGTCTTGCCAGAACAATAAAGAAAACGGGGGGGTTCGAGCTCAAACGTATTTTGGAACTGGCTAAATAAACGGGGGAAAAGTAGTGTGCAGAGTATCAAAGTGGATGGTGAAAGTACAGAAGATAAAGGCCGTATCGCTTCAGAGCTAGTCAAGCACTGGGAAAAGATAAACGATAGGCGATGGGGCAGTGGGTCCCCACCAAAAAGAAATACACTGGTGGAGGAGAACCTATCCAATCGTGTATGTAGCGAAATAACGGCAGAAGAAGTGCGGAACGTGGTCTCGAAATTAAAAAATGGTAAAGCGGGAGGGACTGATGAAATTCCGAACGAATTCCTCAAAAATGGAGGGGAGGCACTTATTGAAGTCCTGACAAACCTTTTCAACCTGGCTCTGCGAAAGCAAGAGGTCCCCAGAGAGTGGCGGGAAAGTAAGGTGTCGTTCATACACAAAAAGGGGGATAAGGAAGTTCTAGATAACTACAGGGGGATATCATTTAGTAGTAACATCGGAAAAGTATTCTGTAAGGTCATATACGGTAGACTAGAGGAAGTTATTGAAGAGAAAGATTTTTTAGGAGAAATTCAAAATGGTTTCAGGAAAGGACGAAGAGTCACTGATCATCTATTTACACTCACCCAACTGATAGAATCAACAAAGGCTGAAAAGAAAAAGGTGTTTCTGGCATTTCTAGATGTGAAAAAAGCGTACGACCGAGTGTGGAGGGAAGGTATGTGGCGAAAGCTCGAGGGCATCGGACTGGGGGGTGACTTTGTGGGAATCATGAAAGCACTGTATACAGATGTGCAAAGCCAACTCAGTCTAGGGAGTATCACTACAAAACGAGTCCCTATGGATATAGGCCTCAAGCAGGGGTGTATCTTTTCACCGATTTTGTTTGCATTGTATGTTAAAGATTTAGGGGACGAACTAATTCAGAGTGCGGAGGGGGTAAATGTTGGAGACATAAAGATACCAGGCTTATTCTTTGCGGACGACATGGTGTTAATGTCTAGAACTGAACAGGGGCTAGAGAAACTGCTGGAAATTGTTGGTAGATATGGGAACACTTGGCGGCTCGAACTAAATGAAAATAAAAGCAAGGTAATACCCGTTGGACGCAAGGTAAATATGACGAAGAGATGGAGAGTGGGTGAGTTCTCAATCCCCGAAGGGGAAAGCAAACAACTCACTGTAGGAGAAACGGGAGAGTATGAGTATCTAGGGGTAAGCATAAATATAACGGGAAGAGGGGTGTACAGAAATTACTCAGCCAAACTGATTCTGAAGGGGAAAAGAATTCTGAACCAACTAAAACTTTTAGGGAAAAATAGTTTCAATAAGGTCTTTGTGGGGAAAACACTGTGGGAGAGGGTGGGTTTACCAAGTATAACGTATGGCACGGACGTGATTCCATTAAACCAAACCGTTATTAAGAAGTTGGAAAGTACTCAGAATGATGCCGGCAGATGGATAACAGGGTCGAGTAATGCTGCAGCTTTGGAAGCAGTAATGGGGGAGCTTGGGTGGATGAAAATCAAGGACAGGGTAGATTTGGGAAAACTGTGTTACTTTAACTACTTGAGAAACCTGCCTGACAACCGGTGGTGCAAATTGATGCTCGATACCATTTGGAATTCTAATATAGAAACGGGGTGGTCAAAACATGTGAGGGAACTAATGGACAATTACTCTATAGAGGTCACAAACATAGAAGTAGGAATGAAAGAAGGCAAGAGGTTTGTCAAAGAGAGAGTCATGGAAGATTGCAATCGAAACTGGCGAGCAGGGGTTAGCGTGAAAAGATCACTGCAGGGGTTACAATATAAAGAAAAGCCAGCTTTGAGAAGTACCTAGATGGCACCTTTGGAGGGTCACTGCTGTTCAAACTGAGATCAAGATCACTGGAGCTTCGGGGAAAAATTGGGAGAGATGGGGAAAAGGGATGCCAAATGTGCCACTCTGGAGTAGTGGAGACCCTGGAACATTTTCTTTTGGAATGCCCACAGTATATACCTCATAGAATAAAATTTACTGGAATAATGCAGAAGTGGGGTGAAGAAACAAAGGATAGATGGCTGAAGGGGGACACGAGGGAGAGGGTAGGAATGCTTATTGAAGAAATTGAAAAAGAGGAAGTGAGGGACACTATTAAGCAGTTTATATCTGAATGCTGGGAGGAGAGGAGGGGAAGAGGGGGTGGGGTGCAGGGGGAATGATGGCCTTCTCTTATGAGGACCGCGACAAATCAGCGGCTGGCCAAAGAGTTATTATTATTATTATTATTTGTTCGAATACTTTGTAAAATTACCCAAATGAATCAAACAGTTCTTTTACTAGTGCGGATTTCCCACTAAATATTCGGTTTTTATCTGTTGTCCCCTAGAATTCTTATTTTTGCCCAACAATAGACACATTCCTTTGTATAAGATTAACTTTATTGTTTCGGATGTGCACCATAGTCTCGGTATTTTATCTATCCAGATATTTTGTGTGGTTTATCCTATTTCCTGGCCTGTTTTGCCTTTTACTGGTCCCATTTCTGCCTATCCCAGCAGACTATTTTGTCTTGGCTGTCTCTGTTTTTGCCTTTCCTATGTATAACGAAGTACTCTATGATCCTCAAACCCAAAATACAATCAAGCAGAGTTAGGTATTATTCGAACGACTCGAATCTTATCGAGCAAATAAGCTTTTGAGCAGTTACTGAAAAAGTCTCTACTCGAACGACTCAAATCCCATTGTGCAGATGAGTATCGAAAGAGCGATTTCTTTTACGGCTCTTAATGCTCATCGGGGTATAGGAGGATACCTATGACATGATGATGTAGTACTGTATATACCTGATGATAATTTAGCTCCTAGCATCTGACCAGTTCTAGACCAATCCATGATCTTCATATCTCGAACACCACTATTACTGATTTTCCCAGTATTGCCATCGTCTGTCCTATGATTAGCTTTTACAGTAGTCACCAAATCCCGCAGTCTTCTTCCACTCTTGCGGCCTTGTACCATTACTAGCACTGGTACAGGCTTGCTAACCATCTCAGATTGCTCGAACGACCAGAATCCCATCGAACAAATGAACCATAGAGTAATTGCCTGAACGAGTGACTCCACGTACGACTATTTTGCTCGTCTAGGTATTGAAGGATGGGAAGGATCTTGAGAACTAACAACGTGATATAATAACTTTAGTTATTGAAATTGACGTACAATCCCGCTTAAAATATAGCCTTGGTTTTTGAAAGTGTTGTTAAACCCTAATGAACCTATTTGCCATTGAATTATGATCTTTTGTCAGTTTAAAAAATGAAGGTTTGTTTTACTATAGCTTGTCTGAAGTTTGATCCTTCCGCAATCTTTCAAAATTTCTCGATTGCCATATTTGTCGCCACAGTAACATATGAACATACATGCGTGGTTCTGTGTTTATTGCATGTCACTGTACAACACGTTTTGGCAAATTGTTATATTTCACATAACCGCTGCTATTTCTGCGATATATACCATCTCTTTCCTGAAAAATCATGCTTGGGGCCTGCAATATTTACCGAAATTAACAATATTGGGTGTGCACCATTACGTGTCACGTATTTTCATATTATGTTGCATTCCATAAAAGCTCGCTTAGTTGACATATACTTGTCAATCCTGTGTGTCCGCGAGGTAGAGTCAACACGCCCTGTTCTCACAACGACTGAGCTTGGGGAAAAACATCGCTAACTGAATAAGTGTGAATAAGGGCTACCCGACTTGCAAAGTGGCAGTCGGAAATAATGTATAATAATAATAATGTATAATAATAATAATATATAATAATAATAATGATAATAATAATAATAATCCAAGTCTGTGGCACTCACATTGTGTTGCAGATTCTTTCATGAAAACTGGATGGCGACTTTCTTATAATCAGAATTTTAAAAAAATTTGTCCAAAATCCAAACTGAAACGATTCGACCATATTCTCACAAAGGTATAGTACAAAGGTAAACCGTGGGAATATATGGAGTACTGTACTAGCATCAGCGGCTTCGGAAGCGTCCAAAGGCAGGGTGTGTGGGCGTAGCAGGAGTATCGCCAAGGAGACTCGCATCTGGGTACGAGTTAAGGCTGGGAATTTAGAACATATCATAAATTGTAATGTGATACTCAATAGTATTGGCAATAAGTACATATCGTCCCTTGGGGATAGTAAGTTGTTGTGTGCAATTCTAAAGCATTGCAGTTGGCACAATGCTCCACTCGAGGCACGATAAAAGCTTTTAGAAAGCACCCACTGACTGTGTTGCATATTGTCATTATACCAGATTAGCATCCACTCCCCACCCCCACCCCCTCCCACACACACACAAACCCCGTTGGCATAGGTACACGTACAGTACGTTAGAAACGAATAATCGAGAGTTTGTCATTTACAATTCACAGAAAGTAAAGTCTCTTCCACTAGTGCACGTCTGGCAAAAAGGGTACGCGCTGCTGCCTTGCTCCCTAGCTTCGGTGCAAGGAGCAGCTATACCCCGCCCCTGCTTCCGGTGCCCATTTTACCATACTCTTCACATTCATGCAGTCTATTACCTTACGGATTGACATTATTAGACTCTGCAGTATGTTGCCCTAGTGCATTTTTTTACTGCTAGAAATATCAGGTGAGGAGGTTAGAGAAAGTGGACAGATTGGCAAGAATAAAGTTATCTCTGTCTCTGGCTAGTCAGAACGTTTGAAACATCTTTTCAATAGACGTTCAGTCATATTTGAACAAAAAAAAACCCAGGCTTACGCGATTATTTACCTGAAGTAGGAAACGGGGCAGGCTACTGAAATAAAAAATGTACTATTACGCCGCAGTCGACCATTTCAAAGTATAACCTGGATTCGAACCCACTCTCAGCGTTGTATCCCAATGGTGATGAGAGCCTAAAGCATAGAACACGTGTCCTTGTCATTTACCACCCAAAGTTGTGAGAAGGATTAAACGGGGGTGATAAGCCGATTGGTTCAAAATCTGCTGGCTTTGAAACCATCAATTGATATTTTTTATCCACTTCATAAAGGTTTGACAGGGTTTTGTGCTGTTGTAATTTTGTGCCAGAATGAGTGAAAATTTCCCAATAACATGAGACATGAAAACGAAGTGTCAATTTCATTCAGTGCAAACCCCAGATGGCAGAAGCGAAAATTCAAAATTTAAATTTTACGAGGTACCATTTACTTTTTCCAGTTTATGTCTGTTTAAAAAAGATGATGTACTTTGTGTATGTATAGGTAAATGTATTTCCCAACAACTTGATGTGTTGTACAGAGAGTAATGGCATTATTTTACTCTTTACTAACCTAATCGGGGGCGTGGTGGCTCACTTGGTAGAGGTGCAAGCCGAGAGGTCATCGGTTCGAACCACACCTGCGGCAAGCGCGTTGTGTCCTTGGGCATCGTTCTAAGTCTAAAGAATAGTTTCGCGCGCCGAAGGCGCGCTGGGACAATTTAGGGCATGCCCTTCGACCCTCAATTACTGTATATTAAAGTTTCGATAATTTTTGAGTCATCACCCGCATCATGTCTGGTCGGTGTAAAGGAGGAAGAGGATTGGAGTTGATGTTTCTGGTTGTTGTTCTTCAGGCAAGTATAGTCTGCCGCTTGTGATTTGGAATTGAAGATAGGCCTTCATCGGCAAGTAAAGTCTGCCTTGGGCTCTTTAGCTGGCGTGTATGGTTTCGGCGATAGACAATTTGAAAGAAACAAAACGGACCTTAACAAGGTGCCACCCAACCTGAACATTCCTGGTTCAGGTAACAGGACTGCGATTATCATGGGGTCGGGACATATTGTGCGCTAGAGGAGCGCTTTACAAAAAGGGGCTAGGAGGTTGGGGCGCAGGACCAACGCTCGCCTCCCTGGGGGTGGATGCCCACCTCCAAGGATGGAGTGAAGGATGTGCTGAAGCCATAACGGTTATTGTATTGCCATAGCGGTTATTGATATCCGTAGCGGTTATTGATCTTGGGCATCGTTGCCATCAAGGAACTCCATTATTGGCAGAGGTAGTTCATCTATCAGGGTGAGTTGAAACCCATATCCACATAAATAAACTTTTATTTTATCACCTATTCTATCTGTGCACTTGTATTGGGTTAATAGGGAACATTCTGTGGACGAAAGCTAAAATGTGGGTTGCTTCGGAGTTCTTTGGGGACATTAAATAAAACCCTCTTAAACAAAGTTGATTCAAAATCTTCTGTTGGTCGCATTTGAGAAAACGTTTATAGTCGAATGAGTGTTGGGTTTGGTGGTATTTCAGTAAATGAACGCGTTTTAAAATGGATGTACGCAACAAACTGTTTCGCGATTAGAACCAGAATATCGTCAAAGCTTTCGGAGATAAAAAATATTGGAAATCACCGTCACAGTAACACATGAACAATTTATAAAACAAATCACGCTGCATGTGCAAATCATTTATGCAAAATAACAGTTGTCCTTCGTTGAACAGTATCGTCCATTTATAAAAACTGCTACCCACTAAAAGTTTTGTGTGAACATTTACTCTCAAATAATTGTATTGGGAACTTGGGAAATGACGTAGAGTTGTGTTAGTTTGTAGCTGTAAACAAACTGGTGCCGACAACCAACGCCTGGGCTGTTTGTGCCATAATACGGTAAAATGCGTATAAACGATAGGCAAAAAACTTCAATTTGCACTTCGATTATGGTGGCAAAATGGGGCTCGAAATTACTGTAAACACGAATAAAATAATAATCTCAAGAGAAATGTTTGTACGCCCGTCACAAAGTCTCGAGCGAAGAACCACAAGCAAAGAAATTCGTTATTACTGCGTGGATTGAGGACTATCACTGAAACACCTATGAAATGGAGTTTCTTTCCAGGCAAACCCACCTCGCCTATGAAAAAAATGAAAATAATACGCAAAGTTTCAGCCATTTCACCTCCAGGTTGAACCCACAGGTTCACTCTCTTAAAAGGTGTGACAACCAGATGTGTCACGAAGAGGATCAAATGGGGAGGGGTTGAAAACATGAATTGTTCCGACGCCGATTGCTCAGGTTACGACTGATGAAATATTTCAACTACTTCGTTGAAGGCACGCGTTGATGATGTAGTTGGAATATTATTCAGGAGGTGTGGTGGGGGATTATAGTTGAAGTACTTAAGATTTCTTTGAAATTTATTTTTGGAAATATAAAATATACTTCCAGTAGCTGTGACCCAAAGCCGTGTTAAAGTAAAACGTAGAGTACTGTATGGTGCTCAAAACTGGGCCATGGTGGGCCCCAATTGTCCGAATCGGGTAAGTACAGGTTTCCACTTGTGTGTCCAGCTGAGTGTGACAAATTTGGAGATAGCAAACCTGATCTCGTAAGACAGTGCCTGCTTACAAGCAAGTGGGGATTGATATCTAAGATTCAATCCAGGTGAAGATGTCCTGACTGGAAAAATTATTGGGGGGTTTCAACCCCAAACACCATTTATCAACGCCGCTGGTTCAAAGAATACATTCAGTTAGCTGATAAGAAAGAAGTTTGAGCAAAGAATCGTCAAAATTCTCCCATAGTATTTTTTTCATTTTTTGTTGTTGTTTCTTTAGAGACGTTTGCAATCCTTATTACATTAATGATAGCATTTTCAATCTTTCAGTGTACGGTAACATATCACTTCTTCATTGCAGCATTTCAAAAGTTATGTAGCAAACTAATATGTTGCATTCCATAACAGCTCGCTAAGTTTGCATATACTTGTCAATCCTGTGTGTCAGCGAGGTAGAGTCTACACGCCCTGTTCTCACAACGACGGAGCTTGGGGAAAAACATCGCTAGCTGAATAAGTGTCAATAAAGGCTACCCGACTTGAAAAGTGGCAGTCGGAAATAATAATAATAATAATAATAATCCAAATCTGGGGCACTGACATTTTGTTGCAGATTCTTTCAAGAAAACTGGATGGCGACTTTCTTATAATCAGAATTTTAAAAAATTTTGTCCAAAGTCCAAACTGAAACGATTCGACCATATTCTCACAAAGGTATAGTACGAAGGTAAACAGTGGTAATATATGGAGTACTGTACTAGCATCAGTGGCTTCGGAAGCGTCCAAAGGCAGGGGGTGTGGGCGTAGCAGGAGTATCGCCAAGGAGACTCGCATCTGGGTACGAGTTAAGGCTGGGATTTTATAACGTATCATAAATTGTAATGTGATACTCAATAGTATTGGCATTAAGTACATAACGTCCCTTGGGGGCAGTAAGTTGTTGTGTGCAATTCTAAAGCATTGCATTTGGCACATTGCCCCACTCAAGGCACGATAAAAGCTTTTAGAAAGCATCCACTGACTGTGTTGTATATTTATTTGGTGATTATCAACTAAACTACGTCATTATACCTGATTAGCATCCACCCCCCCCCCCCCACCATACACACACAAACCCCGTTGGCATAGGTACACGTACAGCACGCTAGAAACGAATAATCGAGAGTTTGTCATTTACAACTGACAGAAAGTAAAGTCTCTTCCACTAGTGCACGTCTGGCAAAAAGGGTACGCCCTGCTGCCTTGCTCCCTAGCTTCGGTGCAAGGAGCAGCTATACCCCGCCCCTGCTTCCGGTGCTCTTTATACCATACTCTTCACATTCATGCAGTCTATTACCTTACGGATTGACATTATTAGACTCTGCAGTATGTTGCCCTAGTGCATTTTTTACTGCTAGAAATATCAGGTGAGGAGGTTAGAGAAAGTGGATAGATTGGCAAGAATAAAGTTATCTCTGTCTCTGGCTTGTCAGAACTTTTGAAACATCTTTTCAATAGACGTTCAGTCATATTTGAACAAAAAAAAACAGGCTTACGCGATTATTTACCTGAAGTAGGAAACGGGGCAGTCTACTGAAATAAAAAATGTACTATTACGCCGCAGACGACAATTTCAAAGTATAACCTGGATTCGAACCCACTCTCAGCGATGTATCCCAATGGTGATGAGAGCCTAAAGCATAGAACACGTGTCCTTGTCATTTAACACCCAATGTTGTGAGAAGGACTAAATGGGGGTGATAAGCCGATTGGTTCAAAATCTGCTGGCTTTGAAACCATCAATTGATATTTTTTATCCACTTCATAAAGGTTTGACAGGGTTTTGTGTTGTTGTAATTTTGTGCCAGAATGAGTGAAAATTTCCAATTAACATGAGACATGAAAACGAAGTGTCAATTTCATTCAGTGCAAACCCCAGATGGCAGAAGCGAAAATTCAAAATTTAAATTTTACGAGGTACCATTTACTTTTTCCATTTTATGTCTGTTTATAAAAGGTGATGTACTTTGTGTATGTATAGGTAATTTATTTCCCAACAACTTGATGTGTTGTACAGAGAGCAATGGCATTATTTTAGTTTTTACTAACCTAATCGGGGGCGCGGTGGCTCAGTTGGTAGAGCTGCAAGCCGAGAGGTCATCGGTTCGAACCCCACCTGTGGCAAGCGCGTTGTGTCCTTGGACACCGTTGCCGTCAAGGAACTCCATTATTGGCAGAGGTAGTTCATCTATCAGGGTGAGTTGAAACCCATATCCACATAAATAAACTTTTATTTTATCACCTATTCTATCTGTGCACTTGTATTGGGTTAATCGGGAACATTCTGCAAACGAAAGCTAAAATGTGGGTTGCTTCGGAGTTTTTTGGGGACAATAAATAAAACCCTCTTAAACAAAGTTGATTCAAAATATCCTGTTGGTCGCATTAGAGAAAACGTTTTATAGTCGAATGAGTGTTGGGTTTGGTGGTATTTCAGTAAATGAACGCGTTTTAAAATGGATGTACGCAACAAACTGTTTCGCGATTAGAACCAGAATATCGTCAAAGCTTTCGGAGATAAAAAATATTGGAAATCACCGTCACAGTAACACATGAGCAATTTATAAAACACATCGCGTTGCATGTGCACATCATTTATGCAAAATCACAGTTGTCCTTCGTTGAACAGTATCGTCCATTTATAAAAACAGCTACCCACTAAAAGTTCTGTGTGGACATTTACTCTCAAATAATTGTATTGGGAACTTGGGAAATGACGTAGAGTTGTGTTAGTTTGTAGCTGTAAACAAACTGGTGCCGACAACCAACGCCTGGGCTGTTTGTGCCATAATACGGTAAAATGCGTATAAACGATAGGCAAAAAACTTCAATTTGCTCTTCGATTATGGTGGCAAAAGGGGCTCGAAAATACTGTAAACACGAATAAAATAATAATCTCAAGAGAAATGTTTGTACGCCGGTCACAAAGTCTCGAGCGAAGAACCACAAGCAAAGAAATTCGTTATTACAGCGTGGATTGAGGATTATCACTGAAACACCTATGGATTGGAGTTTCTTTCTAGGCAACCCCCCCCCCCCCCCCCCCTCGTCTATGACAAAAAATGAAAATAATAAGCAAAGTTTCAGCCATTTCACCTCCGGGTTCAACCCACAGGTTCACTGTCTTAAAAGGTGTGACAGCCAGATGTGTCAGGAAGAGGATCAAATGGGGAGGGGGGAGCGCGGTGGCTCAGTAGGTAGAGGTGCAGGCTGCAAGCCGAGAGGTCCTCGGTTCGAATCCCACCTGCGGCAACCGCGTTGTGTCCTTGGGCAAGACACTTCATCTCCATTGCCCGCGTGGGGGCACGATGACGCCGTGTACTATGGCGTACTGCACGTCGATGGTGCGCATGTCTCCAACCAATCTAACGCGAGTTACGAAGTTGGGGAGCTGGCAGCTGCTCGTCGTTCCTCGGTGGTTCTCTCCGGGTACTCCGGCTTCCTCCACCCGTAAAACTGTAACGGTCATGATTAGCCATTGTGCATAAATATGTGACCTTAAACATCAATAAATAAATAAATGGGGAGGGGTTGAAAACATGAATTGTTCCGACGGTTATTGCTCAGGTTACGACTGATGAAATTTTTCAACTACTTCGTTCAAGGCACACATTGATGATCTAGTTGAAATATTATTCAGGAGGTGTGGTGGGGGATTATGGTTGAAGTACTTAAGATTTCTTTGAAGTTTATTTTTGGAAATATAAAATATACTTGCAGTAGTCGTGACCCAAAGCCGTATTGAATTAAAACGTAGAGTACTGCATGGTGCTCAAAATGGGCCATGATGGGCCCCTACTGTCCGAATCGGGTATGTACAGGTTTGCACTTGTGTGTGCAGCTGAGTGTGACAAATTTTCAGATAGCAAACCTCATCTCGTAAGACAGTGCATGCTTACAAGCAAGTGGGTATTGACATCTAAGATTCAATCCAGGTGAAGATGTCCTGACTGGAAAAATTATTGGGGGGGGGGGGGGGTCAACCCCAAACACCATTTACCAACGCCGCTGGTTCAAACAATGCATTCAGTTAGCTAATAAGAAAGAAGTTTGTGCAAAGAATCAGTAAAATTCTCCCATAGTATTTTTCACATTTTTTGTTGTTGTTGTTCTTTTCAAAGTCGTTTGCAATCCTTCATACATTAATGATAGCATTTTCCATCTTACAGTGTACGGTAACGTATCACTTCTTCATTGCAGCATTTCAAAAGTTATGTTACAAACTAATATGTTGCATTCCATAAAAGCTCGCTTAGTTGACATATACTTGTCAATCCTGTGTGTCAGCGAGGTGGAGTCTACACGCCCTGTTCTCACAACGACTGAGCTTGGGGAAAAACATCGCTAACTGAATAAGTGTGAATAAGAGCTACTCGACTTGAAAAGTGGCAGTCGGAAATAATGTATAATAATAATAATAATGTATAATAATAATAATGTTAAAAAATAATAATGATAATAATAATAATAATCCAAGTCTGTGGCAATCACATTGTGTTGCAGATTCTTTCATGAAAACTGGATGGCGACTTTCTTATAATCAGAATTTTAAAAAATTTTGTCCAAAGTCCAAACTGAAAGGATTCGACCATATTCTCACAAAGGTATAGTACGAAGGTAAACAGTGGTAATATATGGAGTACTGTACTAGCATCAGTGGCTTCGGAAGCGTCCAAAGGCAGGGGGTGTGGGCGTAGCAGGAGTATCGCCAAGGAGACTCGCATCTGGGTACGAGTTAAGGCTGGGATTTTATAACGTATCATAAATTGTAATGTGATACTCAATAGTATTGGCATTAAGTACATAACGTCCCTTAGGGGCAGTAAGTTGTTGTGTGCAATTCTAAAGCATTGCATTAGGCACATTGCCCCACTCAAGGCACGATAAAAGCTTTTAGAAAGCACCTACTGACTGTGTTGTATATTTATTTGGTGATTATCAACTAAACTACGTCATTATACCTGATTAGCATCCACCCCCCCCCCCCCACCATACACACACAAACCCCGTTGGCATAGGTACACGTACAGTACGCTAGAAACGAATAATCGAGAGTTTGTCATTTACAACTGACAGAAAGTAAAGTCTCTTCCACTAGTGCACGTTTGGCAAAAAGGGTACGCCCTGCTGCCTTGCTCCCTAGCTTCGGTGCAAGGAGCAGCTATACCCCGCCCCTGCTTCCGGTGCTCTTTATACCATACTCTTCACATTCATGCAGTCTATTACCTTACGGATTGACATTATTAGACTCTGCAGTATGTTGCCCTAGTGCATTTTTTACTGCTAGAAATATCAGGTGAGGAGGTTAGAGAAAGTGGATAGATTTGCAAGAATAAAGTTATCTCTGTCTCTGGCTTGTCAGATCTTTTGAAACATCTTTTCAATAAACGTTCAGTCATATTTGAACAAAAAAAAAACAGGCTTACGCGATTATTTACCTGAAGTAGGAAACGGGGCAGTCTACTGAAATAAAAAATGTACTATTACGCCGCAGACGACAATTTCAAAGTATAACCTGGATTCGAACCCACTCTCAGCGATGTATCCCAATGGTGATGAGAGCCTAAAGCATAGAACACGTGTCCTTGTCATTTAACACCCAATGTTGTGAGAAGGACTAAATGGGGGTGATAAGCCGATTGGTTCAAAATCTGCTGGCTTTGAAACCATCAATTGATATTTTTTATCCACTTCATAAAGGTTTGACAAGGTTTTGTGTTGTTGTAATTTTGTGCCAGAATGAGTGAAAATTTCCAATTAACATGAGACATGAAAACGAAGTGTCAATTTCATTCAGTGCAAACCCCAGATGGCAGAAGCGAAAATTCAAAATTTAAATTTTACGAGGTACCATTTACTTTTTCCATTTTATGTCTGTTTATAAAAGGTGATGTACTTTGTGTATGTAGGTAATTTATTTCCCAACAACTTGATGTGTTGTACAGAGAGCAATGGCATTATTTTAGTTTTTACTAACCTAATCGGGGGCGCGGTGGCTCAGTTGGTAGAGCTGCAAGCCGAGAGGTCATCGGTTCGAACCCCACCTGTGGCAAGCGCGTTGTGTCCTTGGACACCGTTGCCGTCAAGGAACTCCATTATTGGCAGAGGAAGTTCATCTATCAGGGTGAGTTGAAACCCATATCCACATAAATAAACTTTTATTTTATCACCTATTCTATCTGTGCACTTGTATTGGGTTAATCGGGAACATTCTGCAAACGAAAGCTAAAATGTGGCTTGCTTCGGAGTTTTTTAGGGACAATAAATAAAACCCCCTTAAACAAAGTTGATTCAAAATCTCCTGTTGGTCGCATTAGAGAAAACGTTTTATAGTCGAATGAGTGTTGGGTTTGGTGGTATTTCAGTAAATGAACGCGTTTTAAAATGGATGTACGCAACAAACTGTTTCGCGATTAGAACCAGAATATCGTCAAAGCTTTCGGAGATAAAAAATATTGGAAATCACCGTCACAGTAACACATGAGCAATTTATAAAACACATCGCGTTGCATGTGCACATCATTTATGCAAAATTACAGTTGTCCTTCGTTGAACAGTATCGTCCATTTATAAAAACAGCTACCCACTAAAAGTTCTGTGTGGACATTTACTCTCAAATAATTGTATTGGGAACTTGGGAAATGACGTAGAGTTGTGTTAGTTTGTAGCTGTAAACAAACTGGTGCCGACAACCAACGCCTGGGCTGTTTGTGCCATAATACGGAAAAATGCGTATAAACGATAGGCAAAAAACTTCAATTTGCTCTTCGATTATGGTGGCAAAAGGGGCTCGAAAATACTGTAAACACGAATAAAATAATAATCTCAAGAGAAATGTTTGTACGCCGGTCACAAAGTCTCCAGCGAAGAACCACAAGCAAAGAAATTCGTTATTACAGCGTGGATTGAGGATTATCACTGAAACACCTATGGATTGGAGTTTCTTTCTAGCCAACCCCCCCCCCCCCCCCCTCGTCTATGACAAAAAAATGAAAATAATAAGCAAAGTTTCAGCCATTTCACCTCCGGGTTCAACCCACAGGTTCACTGTCTTAAAACGTGTGACAGCCAGATGTGTCACGAAGAGGATCAAATGGGGAGGGGGGAGCGCGGTGGCTCAGTAGGTAGAGGTGCAGGCTGCAAGCCGAGAGGTCCTCGGTTCGAATCCCACCTGCGGCAACCGCGTTGTGTCCTTGGGCAAGACACTTCATCTCCATTGCCCGCGTGGGGGCACGATGACGCCGTGTACTATGGCGTACTGCACGTCGATGGTGCGCATGTCTCCAACCAATCTAACGCGAGTTACGATGTTGGGGAGCTGGCAGCTGCTAGTCGTTGCTCGGTGGTTTTCTCCGGGTACTCCGGCTTCCTCCACCCGTAAAACTGTCACGGTCATGATTAGCCATTGTGCATAAATATGTGACCTTAAACATCAATAAATAAATAAATGGGAAGGGGTTGAAAACATGAATTGTTCCGACGGTTATTGCTCAGGTTACGACTGATGAAATATTTCAACTACTTCGTTTAAGGCACGCATTGATGATCTAGTTGAAATATTATTCAGGAGGTGTGGTGGGGGATTATGGTTGAAGTACTTAAGATTTCTTTGAAATTTATTTTTGGAAATATAAAATATACTTGCAGTAGTCGTGACCCAAAGCCGTATTGAATTAAAACGTAGAGTACTGCATGGGGCTCAAAATGGGCCATGATGGGCCCCAACTGTCCGAATCGGGTATGTACAGGTTTGCACTTGTGTGTGCAGCTGAGTGTGACAAATTTTCAGATAGCAAACCTCATCTCGTAAGACAGTGCATGCTTACAAGCAAGTGGGTATTGATATCTAAGATTCAATCCAGGTGAAGATGTCCTGACTGGAAAAATTATTGGGGGGGGGGGGGGTTCAACCCCAAACACCATTTACCAACGCCGCTGGTACAAACAATGCATTCAGTTAGCTAATAAGAAAGAAGTTTGTGCAAAGAATCAGTAAAATTCTCCCATAGTACTTTTTACATTTTTTGTTGTTGTTCTTTTCAAAGTCGTTTGCAATCCTTCATACATTAATGATAGCATTTTCAATCTTACAGTGTACGGTAACGTATCACTTCTTCATTGCAGCATTTCAAAAGTTATGTTACAAACTAATATGTTGCATTCCATAAAAGCTCGCTTAGTTGACATATACTTGTCAATCCTGTGTGTCAGCGAGGTAGAGTCTACACGCCCTGTTCTCACAACGACTGAGCTTGGGGAAAAACATCGCTAACTGAATAAGTGTGAATAAGAGCAACTCGACTTGAAAAGTGGCAGTCGGAAATAATGTATAATAATAATAATGTATAATAATAATAATGTTAAAAAATAATAATGATAATAATAATAATAATCCAAGTCTGTGGCACTCACATTGTGTTGCAGATTCTTTCATGAAAACTGGATGGCGACTTTCTTATAATCAGAATTTTAAAAAATGTTGTCCAAAGTCCAAACTGAAAGGATTCGACCATATTCTCACAAAGGCATAGTACGAAGGTAAACAGTGGTAATATATGGAGTACTGTACTAGCATCAGTGGCTTCGGAAGCGTCCAAAGGCAGGGGGTGTGGGCGTAGCAGGAGTATCGCCAAGGAGACTCGCATCTGGGTACGAGTTAAGGCTGGGATTTTATAACGTATCATAAATTGTAATGTGATACTCAATAGTATTGGCATTAAGTACATAACGTCCCTTGGGGGCAGTAAGTTGTTGTGTGCAATTCTAAAGCATTGCATTTGGCACATTGCCCCACTCAAGGCACGATAAAAGCTTTTAGAAAGCACCTACTGACTGTGTTGTATATTTATTTGGTGATTATCAACTAAACTACGTCATTATACCTGATTAGCATCCAACCCCCCCCCCCCCCAACCATACACACACAAACCCCGTTGGCATAGCTACACGTACAGTACGCTAGAAACGAATAATCGAGAGTTTGTCATTTACAACTGACAGAAAGTAAAGTCTCTTCCACTAGTGCACGTCTGGTAAAAAGGGTACGCCCTGCTGCCTTGCTCCCTAGCTTCGGTGCAAGGAGCAGCTATACCCCGCCCCTGCTTCCGGTGCTCTTTATACCATACTCTTCACATTCATGCAGTCTATTACCTTACGGATTGACATTATTAGACTCTGCAGTATGTTGCCCTAGTGCATTTTTTCCTGCTAGAAATATCAGGTGAGGAGGTTAGAGAAAGTGGATAGATTGGCAAGAATAAAGTTATCTCTGTCTCTGGCTTGTCAGATCTTTTGAAACATTTTTTCAATAGACGTTCAGTCATATTTGAACAAAAAAAACAGGCTTACGCGATTATTTACCTGAAGTAGGAAACGGGGCAGTCTACTGAAATAAAAAATGTACTATTACGCCGCAGACGACAATTTCAAAGTATAACCTGGATTCGAACCCACTCTCAGCGATGTATCCCAATGGTGATGAGAGCCTAAAGCATAGAACACGTGTCCTTGTCATTTAACACCCAATGTTGTGAGAAGGACTAAATGGGGGTCATAAGCCGATTGGTTCAAAATCTGCTGGCTTTGAAACCATCAATTGATATTTTTTATCCACTTCATAAAGGTTTGACAGGGTTTTGTGTTGTTGTAATTTTGTGCCAGAATGAGTGAAAATTTCCAATTAACATGAGACATGAAAACGAAGTGTCAATTTCATTCAGCGCAAATTCCAGATGGCAGAAGCGAAAATTCAAAATTTAAATTTTACGAGGTACCATTTACTTTTTCCATTTTATGTCTGTTTAAAAAAAGGTCATGTACTTTGTGTATATATAGGTAATTTATTTCCCAACAACTTGATGTGTTGTACAGAGAGCAATGGCATTATTTTAGTTTTTACTAACCTAATCGGGGGCGCGGTGGCTCAGTTGGTAAAGCTGCAAGCCGAGAGGTCATCGGTTCGAACACCACCTGTGGCAAGCGCGTTGTGTCCTTGGACACCGTTGCCGTCAAGGAACTCCATTATTGGCAGAGGTAGTTCATCTATCAGGGTGAGTTGAAACCCATATCCACATAAATAAACTTTTATTTTATCACCTATTCTATCTGTGCACTTGTATTGGGTTAATCGGAAACATTCTGCAAACGAAAGCTAAAATGTGGGTTACTTCGGAGTTTTTTGGGGACAATAAATAAAACCCTCTAAAACAAAGTTGATTCAAAATCTCCTGTTGGTCGCATTAGAGAAAACGTTTTATAGTCGAATGAGTGCTGGGTTTGGTGGTATTTCAGTAAATGAACGCGTTTTAAAATGGATGTACGCAACAAACTGTTTCGCGATTAGAACCAGAATATCGTCAAAGCTTTCGGAGATAAAAAATATTGGAAATCACCGTCACAGTAACACATGAGCAATTTATAAAACACATCGCGTTGCATGTGCACATCATTTATGCAAAATCACAGTTGTCCTTCGTTGAACAGTATCGTCCATTTATAAAAACAGCTACCCACTAAAAGTTCTGTGTGGACATTTACTCTCAAATAATTGTATTGGGAACTTGGGAAATGACGTAGAGTTGTGTTAGTTTGTAGCTGTAAACAAACTGATGCCGACAACCAACGCCTGGGCTGTTTGTGCCATAATACGGAAAAATGCGTATAAACGATAGGCAAAAAACTTCAATTTGCTCTTCGATTATGGTGGCAAAAGGGGCTCGACAATACTGTAAACACGAATAAAATAATAATCTCAAGAGAAATGTTTGTACTCCAGTCACAAAGTCTCGAGCGAAGAACCACAAGCAAAGAAATTCGTTATTACAGCGTGGATTGAGGATTATCACTGAAACACCTATGGATTGGAGTTTCTTTCTAGGCAACCCCCCCCCCCCCCTCGTCTATGACAAAAAACTGAAAATAATAAGCAAAGTTTCAGCCATTTCACCTCCGGGTTCAACCCACAGGTTCACTGTCTTAAAAGGTGTAACAGCCAGATGTGTCACGAAGAGGATCAAATGGGGAGGGGGGAGCGCGGTGGCTCAG
Organism: Pictodentalium vernedei; assembly: GCA_031216915.1. Classification (NCBI taxonomy): domain Eukaryota; kingdom Metazoa; phylum Mollusca; class Scaphopoda; order Dentaliida; family Dentaliidae; genus Pictodentalium; species Pictodentalium vernedei. Next base: position 506,124,777 of record CM062297.1, on the reverse strand, counting down.
TAGGTAGAGGTGCAGGCTGCAAGCCGAGAGGTTCTCGGTTCGAATCCCACCTGCGGCAACCGCGTTGTGTCCTTGGGCAAGACACTTCATCTCCATTGCCCGCGTGGGGGCACGATGACGCCGTGTACTATGGCGTACTGCACGTCGATGGTGCGCATGTCTCCAACCAATCTAACGCGAGTTACGATGTTGGGGAGCTGGCAGCTGCTCGTCGTTGCTCGGTGGTTCTCTCCGGGTACTCCGGCTTCCTCCACCCGTAAAACTGTCACGGTCATGATTAGCCATTGTGCATAAATATGTCACCTTAAACATCAATAAATAAATAAATAAATAAATAAATAAATGGGGAGGGGTTGAAAACATGAATTGTTCCGACGGTTATTGCTCAGGTTACGACTGATGAAATATTTCAACTACTTCGTTTAAGGCACGCATTGATGATCTAGTTGAAATATTATTCAGGAGGTGTGGTGGGGGATTATGGTTGAAGTACTTAAGATTTCTTTGAAATTTATTTTTGGAAATATAAAATATACTTGCAGTAGTCGTGACCCAAAGCCGTATTGAATTAAAACGTAGAGTACTGCATGGTTCTCAAAATGGGCCATGATGGGCCCCAACTGTCCGAATCGGGTATGTACAGGTTTGCACTTGTGTGTGCAGCTGAGTGTGACAAAATTTCAGATAGCAAACCTCATCTCGTAAGACAGTGCATGCTTACAAGCAAGTGGGTATTGATATCTAAGATTCAATCCAGGTGAAGATGTCCTGACTGGAAAAATTATTGGGGGGGGGGGGGAGTTCAACCCCAAACACCATTTACCAACGCCGCTGGTTCAAACAATGCATTCAGTTAGCTAATAAGAAAGAAGTTTGTGCAAAGAATCAGTAAAATTCTCCCATAGTATTTTTTACATTTTTTGTTGTTGTTGTTCTTTTCAAAGTCGTTTGCAATCCTTCATACATTAATGATAGCATTTTCAACCTTACAGTGTACGGTAACGTATCACTTCTTCATTGCAGCATTTCAAAAGTTATGTAGCAAACTAATATGTTGCATTCCATAACAGCGGGCTAAGTTGACATATACTTGTCAATCCTGTGTGTCAGCGAGGTAGAGTCTACACGCCCTGTTCTCACAACGATTGAGCTTGGGGAAAAACATCGCTAACTGAATAAGTGTGAATAAGGGCTACTCGACTTGAAAAGTGGCAGTCGGAAATAATGTATAATAATAATAATGTATAATAATAATAATGTTAAAAAATAATAATGATAATAATAATAATAATCCAATTCTGTGGCACTCACATTGTGTTGCAGATTCTTTCATGAAAACTGGATGGCGACCTTCTTATAATCAGAATTTTAAAAAATTTTGTCCAAAGTCCAAACTGAAACGATTCGACCATATTCTCACAAAGGTATAGTACGAAGGTAAACAGTGGTAATATATGGAGTACTGTACTAGCATCAGTGGCTTCGGAAGCGTCCAAAGGCAGGGGGTGTGGGCGTAGCAGGAGTATCGCCAAGGAGACTCGCATCTGGGTACGAGTTAAGGCTGGGATTTTATAACGTATCATAAATTGTAATGTGATACTCAATAGTATTGGCATTAAGTACATATCGTCCCTTGGGGGCAGTAAGTTGTTGTGTGCAATTCTAAAGCATTGCATTTGGCACATTGCCCCACTCAAGGCACGATAAAAGCTTTTAGAAAGCACCCACTGACTGTGTTGTATATTTATTTGGTGATTATCAACTAAACTACGTCATTATACCTGATTAGCATCCACCCCCCCCCCCCCCCCACCATACACACACAAACCCCGTTGGCATAGGTACACGTACAGTACGCTAGAAACGAATAATCGAGAGTTTGTCATTTACAACTGACAGAAAGTAAAGTCTCTTCCACTAGTGCACGTCTGGCAAAAAGGGTACGCCCTGCTGCCTTGCTCCCTAGCTTCAGTGCAAGGAGCAGCTATACCCCGCCCCTGCTTCCGGTGCTCTTTATACCATACTCTTCACATTCATGCGGTCTATTACCTTACGGATTGACATTATTAGACTCTGCAGTATGTTGCCCTAGTGCATTTTTTACTGCTAGAAATATCAGGTGAGGAGGTTAGAGAAAGTGGATGGATTGGCAAGAATAAAGTTATCTCTGTCTCTGGCTTGTCAGAACTTTTGAAACATCTTTTCAATAGACGTTCAGTCATATTTGAACAAAAAAAAACAGGCTTACGCGATTATTTACCTGAAGTAGGAAACGGGGCAGTCTACTGAAATAAAAAATGTACTATTACGCCGCAGACGACAATTTCAAAGTATAACCTGGATTCGAACCCACTCTCAGCGATGTATCCCAATGGTGATGAGAGCCTAAAGCATAGAACACGTGTCCTTGTCATTTAACACCCAATGTTGTGAGAAGGACTAAATGGGGGTGATAAGCCGATTGGTTCAAAATCTGCTGGCTTTGAAACCATCAATTGATATTTTTTATCCACTTCATAAAGGTTTGACAGGGTTTTGTGTTGTTGTAATTTTGTGCCAGAATGAGTGAAAATTTCCAATTAACATGAGACATGAAAACGAAGTGTCAATTTCATTCAGCGCAAATTCCAGATGGCAGAAGCGAAAATTCAAAATTTAAATTTTACGAGGTACCATTTACTTTTTCCATGTTATGTCTGTTTAAAAAAAGGTCATGTACTTTGTGTATATATAGGTAATTTATTTCCCAACAACTTGATGTGTTGTACAGAGAGCAATGGCATTATTTTAGTTTTTACTAACCTAATCGGGGGCGCGGTGGCTCAGTTGGTAAAGCTGCAAGCCGAGAGGTCATCGGTTCGAACACCACCTGTGGCAAGCGCGTTGTGTCCTTGGACACCGTTGCCGTCAAGGAACTCCATTATTGGCAGAGGTAGTTCATCTATCAGGGTGAGTTGAAACCCATATCCACATAAATAAACTTTTATTTTATCACCTATTCTATCTGTGCACTTGTATTGGGTTAATCGGAAACATTCTGCAAACGAAAGCTAAAATGTGGGTTACTTCGGAGTTTTTTGGGGACAATAAATAAAACCCTCTTAAACAAAGTTGATTCAAAATCTCCTGTTGGTCGCATTAGAGAAAACGTTTTATAGTCGAATGAGTGCTGGGTTTGGTGGTATTTCAGTAAATGAACGCGTTTTAAAATGGATGTACGCAACAAACTGTTTCGCGATTAGAACCAGAATATCGTCAAAGCTTTCGGAGATAAAAAATATTGGAAATCACCGTCACAGTAACACATGAGCAATTTATAAAACACATCGCGTTGCATGTGCACATCATTTATGCAAAATCACAGTTGTCCTTCGTTGAACAGTATCGTCCATTTATAAAAACAGCTACCCACTAAAAGTTCTGTGTGGACATTTACTCTCAAATAATTGTATTGGGAACTTGGGAAATGACGTAGAGTTGTGTTAGTTTGTAGCTGTAAACAAACTGGTGCCGACAACCAACGCCTGGGCTGTTTGTGCCATAATACGGAAAAATGCGTATAAACGATAGGCAAAAAACTTCAATTTGCTCTTCGATTATGGTGGCAAAAGGGGCTCGACAATACTGTAAACACGAATAAAATAATAATCTCAAGAGAAATGTTTGTACTCCGGTCACAAAGTCTCGAGCGAAGAACCACAAGCAAAGAAATTCGTTTTTACAGCGTGGATTGAGGATTATCACTGAAACACCTATGGATTGGAGTTTCTTTCTAGGCAACCCCCCCCCCCCCCCCCCCTCGTCTATGACAAAAAACTGAAAATAATAAGCAAAGTTTCAGCCATTTCACCTCCGGGTTCAACCCACAGGTTCACTGTCTTAAAAGGTGTAACAGCCAGATGTGTCACGAAGAGGATCAAATGGGGAGGGGGGAGCGCGGTGGCTCAGTAGGTAGAGGTGCAGGCTGCAAGCCGAGAGGTCCTCGGTTCGAATCCCACCTGCGGCAACCGCGTTGTGTCCTTGGGCAAGACACTTCATCTCCATTGCCCGCGTGGGGGCACGATGACGCCGTGTACTATGGCGTACTGCACGTCGATGGTGCGCATGTCTCCAACCAATCTAACGCGAGTTACGATGTTGGGGAGCTGGCAGCTGCTCGTCGTTGCTCGGTGGTTCTCTCCGGGTACTCCGGCTTCCTCCACCCGTAAAACTGTCACGGTCATGATTAGCCATTGTGCATAAATATGTCACCTTAAACATCAATAAATAAATAAATAAATGGGGAGGGGTTGAAAACATGAATTGTTCCGACGGTTATTGCTCAGGTTACGACTGATGAAATATTTCAACTACTTCGTTTAAGGCACGCATTGATGATCTAGTTGAAATATTATTCAGGAGGTGTGGTGGGGGATTATGGTTGAAGTACTTAAGATTTCTTTGAAATTTATTTTTGGAAATATAAAATATACTTGCAGTAGTCGTGACCCAAAGCCGTATTGAATTAAAACGTAGAGTACTTGCATGTTCTCAAAATGGGCCATGATGGGCCCCAACTGTCCGAATCGGGTATGTACAGGTTTGCACTTGTGTGTGCAGCTGAGTGTGACAAAATTTCAGATAGCAAACCTCATCTCGTAAGACAGTGCATGCTTACAAGCAAGTGGGTATTGATATCTAAGATTCAATCCAGGTGAAGATGTCCTGACTGGAAAAATTATTGGGGGGGGGGGGGGGGTTCAACCCCAAACACCATTTACCAACGCCGCTGGTTCAAACAATGCATTCAGTTAGCTAATAAGAAAGAAGTTTGTGCAAAGAATCAGTAAAATTCTCCCATAGTATTTTTTACATTTTTTGTTGTTGTTGTTCTTTTCAAAGTCGTTTGCAATCCTTCATACATTAATGATAGCATTTTCAACCTTACAGTGTACGGTAACGTATCACTTCTTCATTGCAGCATTTCAAAAGTTATGTAGCAAACTAATATGTTGCATTCCATAACAGCGGGCTAAGTTGACATATACTTGTCAATCCTGTGTGTCAGCGAGGTAGAGTCTACACGCCCTGTTCTCACAACGATTGAGCTTGGGAAAAACATCGCTAACTGAATAAGTGTGAATAAGGGCTACTCGACTTGAAAAGTGGCAGTCGGAAATAATGTATAATAATAATAATGTATAATAATAATAATGTTAAAAAATAATAATGATAATAATAATAATAATCCAATTCTGTGGCACTCACATTGTGTTGCAGATTCTTTCATGAAAACTGGATGGCGACCTTCTTATAATCAGAATTTTAAAAAATTTTGTCCAAAGTCCAAACTGAAACGATTCGACCATATTCTCACAAAGGTATAGTACGAAGGTAAACAGTGGTAATATATGGAGTACTGTACTAGCATCAGTGGCTTCGGAAGCGTCCAAAGGCAGGGGGTGTGGGCGTAGCAGGAGTATCGCCAAGGAGACTCGCATCTGGGTACGAGTTAAGGCTGGGATTTTATAACGTATCATAAATTGTAATGTGATACTCAATAGTATTGGCATTAAGTACATATCGTCCCTTGGGGGCAGTAAGTTGTTGTGTGCAATTCTAAAGCATTGCATTTGGCACATTGCCCCACTCAAGGCACGATAAAAGCTTTTAGAAAGCACCCACTGACTGTGTTGTATATTTATTTGGTGATTATCAACTAAACTACGTCATTATACCTGATTAGCATCCACCCCCCCCCCCCCCCCCACCATACACACACAAACCCCGTTGGCATAGGTACACGTACAGTACGCTAGAAACGAATAATCGAGAGTTTGTCATTTACAACTGACAGAAAGTAAAGTCTCTTCCACTAGTGCACGTCTGGCAAAAAGGGTACGCCCTGCTGCCTTGCTCCCTAGCTTCAGTGCAAGGAGCAGCTATACCCCGCCCCTGCTTCCGGTGCTCTTTATACCATACTCTTCACATTCATGCGGTCTATTACCTTACGGATTGACATTATTAGACTCTGCAGTATGTTGCCCTAGTGCATTTTTTACTGCTAGAAATATCAGGTGAGGAGGTTAGAGAAAGTGGATGGATTGGCAAGAATAAAGTTATCTCTGTCTCTGGCTTGTCAGAACTTTTGAAACATCTTTTCAATAGACGTTCAGTCATATTTGAACAAAAAAAAACAGGCTTACGCGATTATTTACCTGAAGTAGGAAACGGGGCAGTCTACTGAAATAAAAAATGTACTATTACGCCGCAGACGACAATTTCAAAGTATAACCTGGATTCGAACCCACTCTCAGCGATGTATCCCAATGGTGATGAGAGCCTAAAGCATAGAACACGTGTCCTTGTCATTTAACACCCAATGTTGTGAGAAGGACTAAATGGGGGTGATAAGCCGATTGGTTCAAAATCTGCTGGCTTTGAAACCATCAATTGATATTTTTTATCCACTTCATAAAGGTTTGACAGGGTTTTGTGTTGTTGTAATTTTGTGCCAGAATGAGTGAAAATTTCCAATTAACATGAGACATGAAAACGAAGTGTCAATTTCATTCAGCGCAAATTCCAGATGGCAGAAGCGAAAATTCAAAATTTAAATTTTACGAGGTACCATTTACTTTTTCCATTTTATGTCTGTTTAAAAAAAGGTCATGTACTTTGTGTAAAAATAGGTAATTTATTTCCCAACAACTTGATGTGTTGTACAGAGAGCAATGGCATTATTTTAGTTTTTACTAACCTAATCGGGGGCGCGGTGGCTCAGTTGGTAAAGCTGCAAGCCGAGAGGTCATCGGTTCGAACACCACCTGTGGCAAGCGCGTTGTGTCCTTGGACACCGTTGCCGTCAAGGAACTCCATTATTGGCAGAGGTAGTTCATCTATCAGGGTGAGTTGAAACCCATATCCACATAAATAAACTTTTATTTTATCACCTATTCTATCTGTGCACTTGTATTGGGTTAATCGGAAACATTCTGCAAACGAAAGCTAAAATGTGGGTTACTTCGGAGTTTTTTGGGGACAATAAATAAAACCCTCTTAAACAAAGTTGATTCAAAATCTCCTGTTGGTCGCATTAGAGAAAACGTTTTATAGTCGAATGAGTGCTGGGTTTGGTGGTATTCAGTAAATGAACGCGTTTTAAAATGGATGTACGCAACAAACTGTTTCGCGATTAGAACCAGAATATCGTCAAAGCTTTCGGAGATAAAAAATATTGGAAATCACCGTCACAGTAACACATGAGCAATTTATAAAACACATCGCGTTGCATGTGCACATCATTTATGCAAAATCACAGTTGTCCTTCGTTGAACAGTATCGTCCATTTATAAAAACAGCTACCCACTAAAAGTTCTGTGTGGACATTTACTCTCAAATAATTGTATTGGGAACTTGGGAAATGACGTAGAGTTGTGTTAGTTTGTAGCTGTAAACAAACTGGTGCCGACAACCAACGCCTGGGCTGTTTGTGCCATAATACGGAAAAATGCGTATAAACGATAGGCAAAAAACTTCAATTTGCTCTTCGATTATGGTGGCAAAAGGGGCTCGACAATACTGTAAACACGAATAAAATAATAATCTCAAGAGAAATGTTTGTACTCCGGTCACAAAGTCTCGAGCGAAGAACCACAAGCAAAGAAATTCGTTATTACAGCGTGGATTGAGGATTATCACTGAAACACCTATGGATTGGAGTTTCTTTCTAGGCAACCCCCCCCCCCCCCCCCTCGTCTATGACAAAAAACTGAAAATAATAAGCAAAGTTTCAGCCATTTCACCTCCGGGTTCAACCCACAGGTTCACTGTCTTAAAAGGTGTAACAGCCAGATGTGTCACGAAGAGGATCAAATGGGGAGGGGGGAGCGCGGTGGCTCAGTAGGTAGAGGTGCAGGCTGCAAGCCGAGAGGTCCTCGGTTCGAATCCCACCTGCGGCAACCGCGTTGTGTCCTTGGGCAAGACACTTCATCTCCATTGCCCGCGTGGGGGCACGATGACGCCGTGTACTATGGCGTACTGCACGTCGATGGTGCGCATGTCTCCAACCAATCTAACGCGAGTTACGATGTTGGGGAGCTGGCAGCTGCTCGTCGTTGCTCGGTGGTTCTCTCCGGGTACTCCGGCTTCCTCCACCCGTAAAACTGTCACGGTCATGATTAGCCATTGTGCATAAATATGTCACCTTAAACATCAATAAATAAATAAATAAATAAATAAATAAATAAATAAATAAATGGGGAGGGGTTGAAAACATGAATTGTTCCGACGGTTATTGCTCAGGTTACGACTGATGAAATATTTCAACTACTTCGTTTAAGGCACGCATTGATGATCTAGTTGAAATATTATTCAGGAGGTGTGGTGGGGGATTATGGTTGAAGTACTTAAGATTTCTTTGAAATTTATTTTTGGAAATATAAAATATACTTGCAGTAGTCGTGACCCAAAGCCGTATTGAATTAAAACGTAGAGTACTGCATGGTTCTCAAAATGGGCCATGATGGGCCCCAACTGTCCGAATCGGGTATGTACAGGTTTGCACTTGTGTGTGCAGCTGAGTGTGACAAAATTTCAGATAGCAAACCTCATCTCGTAAGACAGTGCATGCTTACAAGCAAGTGGGTATTGATATCTAAGATTCAATCCAGGTGAAGATGTCCTGACTGGAAAAATTATTGGGGGGGGGGGGGGGGTTCAACCCCAAACACCATTTACCAACGCCGCTGGTTCAAACAATGCATTCAGTTAGCTAATAAGAAAGAAGTTTGTGCAAAGAATCAGTAAAATTCTCCCATAGTATTTTTTACATTTTTTGTTGTTGTTGTTCTTTTCAAAGTCGTTTGCAATCCTTCATACATTAATGATAGCATTTTCAACCTTACAGTGTACGGTAACGTATCACTTCTTCATTGCAGCATTTCAAAAGTTATGTAGCAAACTAATATGTTGCATTCCATAACAGCGGGCTAAGTTGACATATACTTGTCAATCCTGTGTGTCAGCGAGGTAGAGTCTACACGCCCTGTTCTCACAACGATTGAGCTTGGGGAAAAACATCGCTAACTGAATAAGTGTGAATAAGGGCTACTCGACTTGAAAAGTGGCAGTCGGAAATAATGTATAATAATAATAATGTATAATAATAATAATGTTAAAAAATAATAATGATAATAATAATAATAATCCAATTCTGTGGCACTCACATTGTGTTGCAGATTCTTTCATGAAAACTGGATGGCGACCTTCTTATAATCAGAATTTTAAAAAATTTTGTCCAAAGTCCAAACTGAAACGATTCGACCATATTCTCACAAAGGTATAGTACGAAGGTAAACAGTGGTAATATATGGAGTACTGTACTAGCATCAGTGGCTGCGGAAGCGTCCAAAGGCAGGGGATGTGGGCGTAGCAGGAGTGTTGCCAAGGAGACTCGCATCTGGGTACGAGTTAAGGCTGGGATTTTATAACGTATCATAAATTGTAATGTGATACTCAATAGTATTGGCATTAAGTACATATCGTCCCTTGGGGGCAGTAAGTTGTTGTGTGCAATTCTAAAGCATTGCATTTGGCACATTGCCCCACTCAAGGCACGATAAAAGCTTTTAGAAAGCACCCACTGACTGTGTTGTATATTTATTTGGTGATTATCAACTAAACTACGTCATTATACCTGATTAGCATCCACCCCCCCCCCCCCCCCCCCACCATACACACACAAACCCCGTTGGCATAGGTACACGTACAGTACGCTAGAAACGAATAATCGAGAGTTTGTCATTTACAACTGACAGAAAGTAAAGTCTCTTCCACTAGTGCACGTCTGGCAAAAAGGGTACGCCCTGCTGCCTTGCTCCCTAGCTTCAGTGCAAGGAGCAGCTATACCCCGCCCCTGCTTCCGGTGCTCTTTATACCATACTCTTCACATTCATGCGGTCTATTACCTTACGGATTGACATTATTAGACTCTGCAGTATGTTGCCCTAGTGCATTTTTTACTGCTAGAAATATCAGGTGAGGAGGTTAGAGAAAGTGGATGGATTGGCAAGAATAAAGTTATCTCTGTCTCTGGCTTGTCAGAACTTTTGAAACATCTTTTCAATAGACGTTCAGTCATATTTGAACAAAAAAAAACAGGCTTACGCGATTATTTACCTGAAGTAGGAAACGGGGCAGTCTACTGAAATAAAAAATGTACTATTACGCCGCAGACGACAATTTCAAAGTATAACCTGGATTCGAACCCACTCTCAGCGATGTATCCCAATGGTGATGAGAGCCTAAAGCATAGAACACGTGTCCTTGTCATTTAACACCCAATGTTGTGAGAAGGACTAAATGGGGGTGATAAGCCGATTGGTTCAAAATCTGCTGGCTTTGAAACCATCAATTGATATTTTTTATCCACTTCATAAAGGTTTGACAGGGTTTTGTGTTGTTGTAATTTTGTGCCAGAATGAGTGAAAATTTCCAATTAACATGAGACATGAAAACGAAGTGTCAATTTCATTCAGCGCAAATTCCAGATGGCAGAAGCGAAAATTCAAAATTTAAATTTTACGAGGTACCATTTACTTTTTCCATTTTATGTCTGTTTAAAAAAAGGTCATGTACTTTGTGTATATATAGGTAATTTATTTCCCAACAACTTGATGTGTTGTACAGAGAGCAATGGCATTATTTTAGTTTTTACTAACCTAATCGGGGGCGCGGTGGCTCAGTTGGTAAAGCTGCAAGCCGAGAGGTCATCGGTTCGAACACCACCTGTGGCAAGCGCGTTGTGTCCTTGGACACCGTTGCCGTCAAGGAACTCCATTATTGGCAGAGGTAGTTCATCTATCAGGGTGAGTTGAAACCCATATCCACATAAATAAACTTTTATTTTATCACCTATTCTATCTGTGCACTTGTATTGGGTTAATCGGAAACATTCTGCAAACGAAAGCTAAAATGTGGGTTACTTCGGAGTTTTTTGGGGACAATAAATAAAACCCTCTTAAACAAAGTTGATTCAAAATCTCCTGTTGGTCGCATTAGAGAAAACGTTTTATAGTCGAATGAGTGCTGGGTTTGGTGGTATTTCAGTAAATGAACGCGTTTTAAAATGGATGTACGCAACAAACTGTTTCGCGATTAGAACCAGAATATCGTCAAAGCTTTCGGAGATAAAAAATATTGGAAATCACCGTCACAGTAACACATGAGCAATTTATAAAACACATCGCGTTGCATGTGCACATCATTTATGCAAAATCACAGTTGTCCTTCGTTGAACAGTATCGTCCATTTATAAAAACAGCTACCCACTAAAAGTTCTGTGTGGACATTTACTCTCAAATAATTGTATTGGGAACTTGGGAAATGACGTAGAGTTGTGTTAGTTTGTAGCTGTAAACAAACTGGTGCCGACAACCAACGCCTGGGCTGTTTGTGCCATAATACGGAAAAATGCGTATAAACGATAGGCAAAAAACTTCAATTTGCTCTTCGATTATGGTGGCAAAAGGGGCTCGACAATACTGTAAACACGAATAAAATAATAATCTCAAGAGAAATGTTTGTACTCCGGTCACAAAGTCTCGAGCGAAGAACCACAAGCAAAGAAATTCGTTTTTACAGCGTGGATTGAGGATTATCACTGAAACACCTATGGATTGGAGTTTCTTTCTAGGCAACCCCCCCCCCCCCCCCCCCCCCCTCGTCTATGACAAAAAACTGAAAATAATAAGCAAAGTTTCAGCCATTTCACCTCCGGGTTCAACCCACAGGTTCACTGTCTTAAAAGGTGTAACAGCCAGATGTGTCACGAAGAGGATCAAATGGGGAGGGGGGAGCGCGGTGGCTCAGTAGGTAGAGGTGCAGGCTGCAAGCCGAGAGGTCCTCGGTTCGAATCCCACCTGCGGCAACCGCGTTGTGTCCTTGGGCAAGACACTTCATCTCCATTGCCCGCGTGGGGGCACGATGACGCCGTGTACTATGGCGTACTGCACGTCGATGGTGCGCATGTCTCCAACCAATCTAACGCGAGTTACGATGTTGGGGAGCTGGCAGCTGCTCGTCGTTGCTCGGTGGTTCTCTCCGGGTACTCCGGCTTCCTCCACCCGTAAAACTGTCACGGTCATGATTAGCCATTGTGCATAAATATGTCACCTTAAACATCAATAAATAAATAAATAAATAAATAAATGGGGAGGGGTTGAAAACATGAATTGTTCCGACGGTTATTGCTCAGGTTACGACTGATGAAATATTTCAACTACTTCGTTTAAGGCACGCATTGATGATCTAGTTGAAATATTATTCAGGAGGTGTGGTGGGGGATTATGGTTGAAGTACTTAAGATTTCTTTGAAATTTATTTTTGGAAATATAAAATATACTTGCAGTAGTCGTGACCCAAAGCCGTATTGAATTAAAACGTAGAGTACTGCATGGTTCTCAAAATGGGCCATGATGGGCCCCAACTGTCCGAATCGGGTATGTACAGGTTTGCACTTGTGTGTGCAGCTGAGTGTGACAAAATTTCAGATAGCAAACCTCATCTCGTAAGACAGTGCATGCTTACAAGCAAGTGGGTATTGATATCTAAGATTCAATCCAGGTGAAGATGTCCTGACTGGAAAAATTATTGGGGGGGGGGGGGGGGGTTCAACCCCAAACACCATTTACCAACGCCGCTGGTTCAAACAATGCATTCAGTTAGCTAATAAGAAAGAAGTTTGTGCAAAGAATCAGTAAAATTCTCCCATAGTATTTTTTACATTTTTTGTTGTTGTTGTTCTTTTCAAAGTCGTTTGCAATCCTTCATACATTAATGATAGCATTTTCAACCTTACAGTGTACGGTAACGTATCACTTCTTCATTGCAGCATTTCAAAAGTTATGTAGCAAACTAATATGTTGCATTCCATAACAGCGGGCTAAGTTGACATATACTTGTCAATCCTGTGTGTCAGCGAGGTAGAGTCTACACGCCCTGTTCTCACAACGATTGAGCTTGGGGAAAAACATCGCTAACTGAATAAGTGTGAATAAGGGCTACTCGACTTGAAAAGTGGCAGTCGGAAATAATGTATAATAATAATAATGTATAATAATAATAATGTTAAAAAATAATAATGATAATAATAATAATAATCCAATTCTGTGGCACTCACATTGTGTTGCAGATTCTTTCATGAAAACTGGATGGCGACCTTCTTATAATCAGAATTTTAAAAAATTTTGTCCAAAGTCCAAACTGAAACGATTCGACCATATTCTCACAAAGGTATAGTACGAAGGTAAACAGTGGTAATATATGGAGTACTGTACTAGCATCAGTGGCTTCGGAAGCGTCCAAAGGCAGGGGGTGTGGGCGTAGCAGGAGTATCGCCAAGGAGACTCGCATCTGGGTACGAGTTAAGGCTGGGATTTTATAACGTATCATAAATTGTAATGTGATACTCAATAGTATTGGCATTAAGTACATATCGTCCCTTGGGGGCAGTAAGTTGTTGTGTGCAATTCTAAAGCATTGCATTTGGCACATTGCCCCACTCAAGGCACGATAAAAGCTTTTAGCATCCACCCCCCCCCCCACCATACACACACAAACCCCGTTGGCATAGGTACACGTACAGTACGCTAGAAACGAATAATCGAGAGTTTGTCATTTACAACTGACAGAAAGTAAAGTCTCTTCCACTAGTGCACGTCTGGCAAAAAGGGTACGCCCTGCTGCCTTGCTCCCTAGCTTCAGTGCAAGGAGCAGCTATACCCCGCCCCTGCTTCCGGTGCTCTTTATACCATACTCTTCACATTCATGCGGTCTATTACCTTACGGATTGACATTATTAGACTCTGCAGTATGTTGCCCTAGTGCATTTTTTACTGCTAGCAATATCAGGTGAGGAGGTTAGAGAAAGTGGATGGATTGGCAAGAATAAAGTTATCTCTGTCTCTGGCTTGTCAGAACTTTTGAAACATCTTTTCAATAGACGTTCAGTCATATTTGAACAAAAAAAAACAGGCTTACGCGATTATTTACCTGAAGTAGGAAACGGGGCAGTCTACTGAAATAAAAAATGTACTATTACGCCGCAGACGACAATTTCAAAGTATAACCTGGATTCGAACCCACTCTCAGCGATGTATCCCAATGGTGATGAGAGCCTAAAGCATAGAACACGCGTCCTTGTCATTTAACACCCAATGTTGTGAGAAGGACTAAATGGGGGTCATAAGCCGATTGGTTCAAAATCTGCTGGCTTTGAAACCATCAATTGATATTTTTATCCACTTCATAAAGGTTTGACAGGGTTTTGTGTTGTTGTAATTTTGTGCCAGAATGAGTGAAAATTTCCAATTAACATGAGACATGAAAACGAAGTGTCAATTTCATTCAGTGCAAACCCCAGATGGCAGAAGCGAAAATTCAAAATTTAAATTTTACGAGGTACCATTTACTTTTTCCATTTTATGTCTGTTTAAAAAAAGGTCATGTACTTTGTGTATATATAGGTAATTTATTTCCCAACAACTTGATGTGTTGTACAGAGAGCAATGGCATTATTTTAGTTTTTACTAACCTAATCGGGGGCGCGGTGGCTCAGTTGGTAAAGCTGCAAGCCGAGAGGTCATCGGTTCGAACCCCACCTGTGGCAAGCGCGTTGTGTCCTTGGACACCGTTGCCGTCAAGGAACTCCATTATTGGCAGAGGTAGTTCATCTATCAGGGTGAGTTGAAACCCATATCCACATAAATAAACTTTTATTTTATCACCTATTCTATATGTGCACTTGTATTGGGTTAATCGGGAACATTCTGCAAACGAAAGCTAAAATGTGGGTTGCTTCGGAGTTTTTTGGGGACAATAAATAAAACCCTCTTAAACAAAGTTGATTCAAAATCTCCTGTTGGTCGCATTAGAGAAAACGTTTTATAGTCGGATGAGTGTTGGGTTTGGTGGTATTTCAGTAAATGAACGCGTTTTAAAATGGATGTACGCAACAAACTGTTTCGCGATTAGAACCAGAATATCGTCAAAGCTTTCGGAGATAAAAAATATTGGAAATCACCGTCACAGTAACACATGAGCAATTTATAAAACACATCGCGTTGCATGTGCACATCATTTATGCAAAATCACAGTTGTCCTTCGTTGAACAGTATCGTCCATTTATAAAAACAGCTACCCACTAAAAGTTCTGTGTGGACATTTACTCTCAAATAATTGTATTGGGAACTTGGGAAATGACGTAGAGTTGTGTTAGTTTGTAGCTGTAAACAAACTGGTGCCGACAACCAACGCCTGGGCTGTTTGTGCCATAATACGGTAAAATGCGTATAAACGATAGGCAAAAAACTTCAATTTGCTCTTCGATTATGGTGGCAAAAGGGGCTCGAAAATACTGTAAACACGAATAAAATAATAATCTCAAGAGAAATGTTTGTACGCCGGTCACAAAGTCTCGAGCGAAGAACCACAATCAAAGAAATTCGTTATTACAGCGTGGATTGAGGATTATCACTGAAACACCTATGGATTGGAGTTTCTTTCTAGGCAACCCCCTCCCCCCCCCTCGTCTATGACAAAAAATGAAAATAATAAGCAAAGTTTCAGCCATTTCACCTCCGGGTTCAACCCACACGTTCACTGTCTTAAAAGGTGTGACAGTCAGATGTGTCACGAAGAGGATCAAATGGGGAGGGGGGAGCGCGGTGGCTCAGTAGGTAGAGGTGCAGGCTGCAAGCCGAGAGGTCCTCGGTTCGAATCCCACCTGCGGCAACCGCGTTGTGTTTTTGGGCAAGACACTTCATCTCCATTGCCCGCGTGGGGGCACGATGACTCTGTGTACTATGGCGTACTGCACGTCGATGGTGCGCATGTCTCCAACCAATCTAACGCGAGTTACGATGTTGGGGAGCTGGCAGCTGCTCGTCGTTGCTCGGTGGTTCTCTCCGGGTGCTCCGGCTTCCTCCACCCATAAAACTGTCACGGTCATGATTAGCCATTGTGCATAAATATGTCACCTTAAACATCAATAAATAAATAAATAAATAAATAAATGGGGAGGGGTTGAAAACATGAATTGTTCCGACGGTTATTGCTCAGGTTACGACTGATGAAATATTTCAACTACTTCGTGTAAGGCACGCATTGATGATCTAGTTGAAATATTATTCAGGAGGTGTGGTGGGGGATTATGGTTGAAGTACTTAAGATTTCTTTGAAATTTATTTTTGGAAATATAAAATATACTTGCAGTAGTCGTGACCCAAAGCCGTATTGAATTAAAACGTAGAGTACTGCATGGTTCTCAAAATGGGCCATGATGGGTCCCAACTGTCCGAATCGGGTATGTACAGGTTTGCACTTGTGTGTGCAGCTGAGTGTGACAAAATTTCAGATAGCAAACCTCATCTCGTAAGACAGTGCATGCTTACAAGCAAGTGGGTATTGATATCTAAGATTCAATCCAGGTGAAGATGTCCTGACTGGAAAAATTATTGGGGGGGGGGGGGGTTCAACCCCAAACACCATTTACCAACGCCGCTGGTTCAAACAATGCATTCAGTTAGCTAATAAGAAAGAAGTTTGTGCAAAGAATCAGTAAAATTCTCCCATAGTATTTTTTACATTTTTTGTTGTTGTTGTTCTTTTCAAAGTCGTTTGCAATCCTTCATACATTAATGATAGCATTTTCAACCTTACAGTGTACGGTAACGTATCACTTCTTCATTGCAGCATTTCAAAAGTTATGTAGCAAACTAATATGTTGCATTCCATAACAGCGGGCTAAGTTGACATATACTTGTCAATCCTGTGTGTCAGCGAGGTAGAGTCTACACGCCCTGTTCTCACAACGATTGAGCTTGGGGAAAAACATCGCTAACTGAATAAGTGTGAATAAGGGCTACTCGACTTGAAAAGTGGCAGTCGGAAATAATGTATAATAATAATAATGTATAATAATAATAATGTTAAAAAATAATAATGATAATAATAATAATAATCCAATTCTGTGGCACTCACATTGTGTTGCAGATTCTTTCATGAAAACTGGATGGCGACCTTCTTATAATCAGAATTTTAAAAAATTTTGTCCAAAGTCCAAACTGAAACGATTCGACCATATTCTCACAATGGTATAGTACGAAGGTAAACAGTGGTAATATATGGAGTACTGTACTAGCATCAGTGGCTTCGGAAGCGTCCAAAGGCAGGGGGTGTGGGCGTAGCAGGAGTATCGCCAAGGAGACTCGCATCTGGGTACGAGTTAAGGCTGGGATTTTATAACGTATCATAAATTGTAATGTGATACTCAATAGTATTGGCATTAAGTACATATCGTCCCTTGGGGGCAGTAAGTTGTTGTGTGCAATTCTAAAGCATTGCATTTGGCACATTGCCCCACTCAAGGCACGATAAAAGCTTTTAGAAAGCACCCACTGACTGTGTTGTATATTTATTTGGTGATTATCAACTAAACTACGTCATTATACCTGATTAGCATCCACCCCCCCCCCCCACCATACACACACAAACCCCGTTGGCATAGGTACACGTACAGTACGCTAGAAACGAATAATCGAGAGTTTGTCATTTACAACTGACAGAAAGTAAAGTCTCTTCCACTAGTGCACGTCTGGCAAAAAGGGTACGCCCTGCTGCCTTGCTCCCTAGCTTCAGTGCAAGGAGCAGCTAAACCCCGCCCCTGCTTCCGGTGCTCTTTATACCATACTCTTCACATTCATGCGGTCTATTACCTTACGGATTGACATTATTAGACTCTGCAGTATGTTGCCCTAGTGCATTTTTTACTGCTAGAAATATCAGGTGAGGAGGTTAGAGAAAGTGGATGGATTGGCAAGAATAAAGTTATCTCTGTCTCTGGCTTGTCAGAACTTTTGAAACATCTTTTCAATAGACGTTCAGTCATATTTGAACAAAAAAAAACAGGCTTACGCGATTATTTACTTGAAGTAGGAAACGGGGCAGTCTACTGAAATAAAAAATGTACTATTACGCTGCAGACGACAATTTCAAAGTATAACCTGGATTCGAACCCACTCTCAGCGATGTATCCCAATGGTGATGAGAGCCTAAAGCATAGAACACGTGTCCTTGTCATTTAACACCCAATGTTGTGAGAAGGACTAAATGGGGGTGATAAGCCGATTGGTTCAAAATCTGCTGGCTTTGAAACCATCAATTGATATTTTTTATCCACTTCATAAAGGTTTGACAGGGTTTTGTGTTGTTGTAATTTTGTGCCAGAATGAGTGAAAATTTCCAATTAACATGAGACATGAAAACGAAGTGTCAGTTTCATTCAGTGCAAACCCCAGATGGCAGAAGCGAAATTTCAAAATTTAAATTTTACGAGGTACCATTTACTTTTTCCATTTTATGTCTGTTTAAAAAAGGTGATGTACTTTGTGTATGAATAGGTAATTTATTTCCCAACAACCTGATGTGTTGTACAGAGAGCAATGGCATTATTTTAGTTTTTACTAACCAAATCGGGGGCGCGGTGGCTCAGTTGGTAGAGCTGCAAGCCGAGAGGTCATCGGTTCGAACCCCACCTGTGGCAAGCGCGTTGTGTCCTTGGACACCGTTGCCGTCAAGGAACTCCATTATTGGCAGAGGTAGTTCATCTATCATGGTGAGTTGAAACCCATATCCACATAAATAAACTGTTATTTTATCACCTATTCTATCTGTGCACTTGTATTGGGTTAATCGGGAACATTCTGCAAACGAAAGCTAAAATGTGGGTTGCTTCGGAGTTTTTTTGGGACAATAAATAAAACCCTCTTAAACAAAGTTGATTCAAAATCTCTTGTTGGTCGCATTAGAGAAAAACGTTTTATAGTCGAATGAGTGTTGGGTTTCGTGGTATTTCAGTAAATGAACGCGTTTTAAAATGGATGTACGCAACAAACTGTTTCGCGATTAGAACCAGAATATCGTCAAAGCTTTCGGAGATGAAAAATATTGGAAATCACCGTCACAGTAACACATGAGCAATTTATAAAACACATCGCGCTGCATGTGCACATCATTTATGCAAAATCACAGTTGTCCTTCGTTGAACAGTATCGTCCATTTATAAAAAACAGCTACCCACTAAAAGTTCTGTGTGGACATTTACTCTCAAATAATTGTATTGGGAACTTGGGAAATGACGTAGAGTTGTGTTAGTTTGTAGCTGTAAACAAACTGGTGCCGACAACCAACGCCTGGGCTGTTTGTGCCATAATACGGTAAAATGCGTATAAACGATAGGCAAAAAACTTCAATTTGCTCTTCGATTATGGTGGTAAAAGGGGCTCGAAAATACTGTAAACACGAATAAAATAATAATCTCAAGAGAAATGTTTGTACGCCGGTCACAAAGTCTCGAGCGAAGAACCACAAGCAAAGAAATTCGTTATTACAGCGTGGATTGAGGATTATCACTAAACACCTATGGATTGGAGATTCTTTCTAGGCAACCCCCTCCCCCCCCCACCCCCCCCCCCCCTCGTCTATGACAAAAAATGAAAATAATAAGCAAAGTTTCAGCCATTTCACCTCCGGGTTTAACGCACAGGTTCACTGTCTTAAAAGGTGTGACAACCAGATGTGTCACGAAGAGGATCAAATGGGGAGGGGTTGAAAACATGAATTGTTCCGACGGCAATTGCTCAGGTTACGACTGATGAAATATTTCAACTACTTCGTTTAAGGCACGCATTGATGATCTAGTTGAAATATTATTCAGGAGGTGTGGTGGGGGATTATGGTTGAAGTACTTAAGATTTCTTTGAAATTTATTTTTGGAAATATAAAATATACTTGCAGTAGTCGTGACCCAAAGCCGTATTGAATTAAAACGTAGAGTACTGCATGGTGCTCAAAATGGGCCATGATGGGCCCCAACTGTCCGAATCGGGTATGTACAGGTTTGCACTTGTGTGTGCAGCTGAGTGTGACAAATTTTCAGATAGCAAACCTCATCTCGTAAGACAGTGCATGCTTACAAGCAAATGGGTATTGATATCTAAGATTCAATCCAGGTGAAGATGTCCTGACTGGAGAAATTATTGGGGGGGGGGGGGGGGTTCAATCCCAAACACCATTTACCAACGCCGCTGGTTTAAACAATGCATTCAGTTAGCTAATAAGAAAGAAGTTTGTGCAAAGAATCAGTAAAATTCTCCCATAGTATTTTTTACATTTTTTGTTGTTGTTGTTCTTTTCAAAGTCGTTTGCAATCCTTCATACATTAATGATAGCATTTTCAATCTTACAGTGTACGGTAACGGATCACTTCTTCATTGCAGCATTTCAAAAGTTATGTA
Organism: Pictodentalium vernedei; assembly: GCA_031216915.1. NCBI lineage: Eukaryota > Metazoa > Mollusca > Scaphopoda > Dentaliida > Dentaliidae > Pictodentalium > Pictodentalium vernedei. Next base: position 506,104,444 of record CM062297.1, on the reverse strand, counting down.
GCAAACTAATATGTTGCATTCCATAACAGCGGACTAAGTTGACATATACTTGTCAATCCTGTGTGTCAGCGAGGTAGAGTCTACACACCCTGTTCTCACAACGACTGAGCTTGGGGGAAAACATCGCTAACTGAATAAGTGTGAAAAAGAGCTACTCGACTTGAAAAGTGGCAGTCGGAAATAATGTATAATAATAATAATGTTAAAAAATAATAATGATAATAATAATAATAATCCAAGTCTGTGGCACTCACATTGTGTTGCAGATTCTTTCATGAAAACTGGATGGCGACTTTCTTATAATCAGAATTTTAAAAAATTTTGTTCAAAGTCCAAACTGAAACGATTCGACCATATTCTCACAAAGGTATAGTACGAAGGTAAACAGTGGTAATATATGGAGTACTGTACTAGCATCAGTGGCTGCGGAAGCGTCCAAAGGCAGGGGGTGTGGGCGTAGCAGGAGTGTTGCCAAGGAGACTCGCATCTGGGTACGAGTTAAGGCTGGGATTTTATAACGTATCATAAATTGTAATGTGATACTCAATAGTATTGGCATTAAGTACATATCGTCCCTTTGGGGCAGTAAGTTCTTGTGTGCAATTCTAAAGCATTGCATTTGGCACATTGCCCCACTCAAGGCACGATAAAAGCTTTTAGAAAGCACCCACTGACTGTGTTGTATATTTATTTGGTGATTATCAACTAAACTACGTCATTATACCTGATTAGCATCCACCCCCCCCCCCCCCCCCCCCCCACCATACACACACAAACCTCGTTGGCATAGGTACACGTACAGTACGCTAGAAACGAATAATCGAGAGTTTGTCATTTACAACTGACAGAAAGTAAAGTCTCTTCCACTAGTGCACGTCTGACAAAAAGGGTACGCCCTGCTGCCTTGCTCCCTAGCTTCGGTGCAAGGAGCAACTATACCCCGCCCCTGCTTCCGGTGCTCTTTATACCATACTCTTCACATTCATGCAGTCTATTACCTTGCGGATTTACATTATTAGACTCTGCAGCATGTTGCCCTAGTGCATTTTTTACTGCTAGAAATATCAGGTGAGGAGGTTAGAGAAAGTGGATAGATTGGCAAGAATAAAGTTATCTCTGTCTCTGGCTTGTCAGAACTTTTGAAACATCTTTTCAATAGACGTTCAGTCATATTTGAACAAAAAAAACAGGCTTACCCGATTATTTACCTGAAGTAGGAAACGGGGCAGTCTACTGAAATAAAAAATGTACTATTACGCCGCAGACGACAATTTCAAAGTATAACCTGGATTCGAACCCACTCTCAGCGATGTATCCCAATGGTGATGGGAGCCTAAAGCATAGAACACGTGTCCTTGTCATTTAACACCCAATGTTGTGAGAAGGACTAAATGGGGGTGATAAGCCGATTGGTTCAAAATCTGCTTGCTTTGAAACCATCAATTGATATTTTTTATCCACTTCATAAAGGTTTGACAGGGTTTTGTGTTGTTGTAATTTTGTGCCAGAATGAGTGAAAATTTCCAATTAACATGAGACATGAAAACGAAGTGTCAATTTCATTCAGTGCAAACCCCAGATGGCAGAAGCGAAAATTCAAAATTTAAATTTTACGAGGTACCATTTACTTTTTCCATTTTATGTCTGTTTAAAAAAAGGTCATGCACATTGTGTATATATAGGTAATTTATTTCCCAACAACTTGATGTGTTGTACAGACAGCAATGGCATTATTTTAGTTTTTACTAACCTAATCGGGGGCGCGGTGGCTCAGTTGGTAAAGCTGCAAGCCGAGAGGTCATCGGTTCGAACCCCACCTGTGGGAAGCGCGTTGTGTCCTTGGACACCGTTGCCGTCAAGGAACTCCATTATTGGCAGAGGTAGTTCATCTATCAGGGTGAGTTGAAACCCATATCCACATAAATAAACTTTTATTTTATCACCTATTCTATATGTGCACTTGTATTGGGTTAATCGGGAACATTCTGCAAACGAAAGCTAAAATGTGGGTTGCTTCGGAGTTTTTTGGGGACAATAAATAAAACCCTCTTAAACAAAGTTGATTCAAAATCTCCTGTTGGTCGCATTAGAGAAAACGTTTTATAGTCGAATGAGTGTTGGGTTTGGTGGTATTTCAGTAAATGAACGCGTTTTAAAATGGATGTACGCAACAAACTGTTTCGCGATTAGAACCAGAATATCGTCAAAGCTTTCGGAGATAAAAAATATTGGAAATCACCGTCACAGAAACACATGAGCAATTTATAATACACATCGCGTTGCATGTGCACATCATTTATGCAAAATCACAGTTGTCCTTCGTTGAACAGTATCGTCCATTTATAAAAACAGCTACCCACTAAAAGTTCTGTGTGGACATTTACTCTCAAATAATTGTATTGGGAACTTGGGAAATGACGTAGAGTTGTGTTAGTTTGTAGCTGTAAACAAACTGGTGCCGACAACCAACGCCTGGGCTGTTTGTGCCATAATACGGTAAAATGCGTATAAACGATAGGCAAAAAACTTCAATTTGCTCTTCGATTATGGTGGCAAAAGGGGCTCGAAAATACTGTAAACACGAATAAAATAATAATCTCAAGAGAAATGTTTGTACGCCGGTCACAAAGTCTCGAGCGAAGAACCACAAGCAAAGAAATTCGTTATTACAGCGTGGATTGAGGATTATCACTGAAACACCTATGGATTGGAGTTTCTTTCTAGGCAACCCCCCCCCCCCCTCGTCTATGACAAAAAATGAAAATAATAAGCAAAGTTTCAGCCATTTCACCTCCGGGTTCAACCCACAGGTTCACTGTCTTAAAAGGTGTGACAGCCAGATGTGTCACGAAGAGGATCAAATGGGGAGGGGGGAGCGCGGTGGCTCAGTAGGTAGAGGTGCAGGCTGCAAGCCGAGAGGTCCTCGGTTCGAATCCCACCTGCGGCAACCGCGTTGTGTCCTTGGGCAAGACACTTCATCTCCATTGCCCGCGCGGGGGCACGATGACGCCGTGTACTATGGCGTACTGCACGTCGATGGTGCGCATGTCTCCAACCAATCTAACGCGAGTTACGATGTTGGGGAGCTGGCAGCTGCTCGTCGTTCCTCGGTGGTTCCCTCCGGGTACTCCGGCTTCCTCCACCCGTAAAACTGTAACGGTCATGATTAGCCATTGTGCATAAATATGTGACCTTAAACATCAATAAATAAATAAATGGGGAGGGGTTGAAAACATGAATTGTTCCGACGGTTATTGCTCAGGTTACGACTGATGAAATATTTCAACTACTTCGTTTAAGGCACGCATTGATGATCTAGTTGAAATATTATTCAGGAGGTGTGGTGGGGGATTATGGTTGAAGTACTTAAGATTTCTTTGAAATTTATTTTTGGAAATATAAAATATACTTGCAGTAGTCGTGACCCAAAGCCGTATTGAATTAAAACGTAGAGTACTGCATGGTGCTCAAAATGGGCCATGATGGGCCCCAACTGTCCGAATCGGGTATGTACAGGTTTGCACTTGTGTGTGCAGCTGAGTGTGACAAATTTTCAGATAGCAAACCTCATCTCGTAAGACAGTGCATGCTTACAAGCAAGTGGGTATTGATATCTAAGATTCAATCCAGGTGAAGATGTCCTGACTGGAAAAATTATTGGGGGGGGGGGGGTTCAACCCCAAACACCATTTACCAACGCCGCTGGTTTACAATGCATTCAGTTAGCTAATAAGAAAGAAGTTTGTGCAAAGAATCAGTAAAATTCTCCCATAGTATTTTTTACATTTTTTGTTGTTGTTGTTCTTTTCAAAGTCGTTTGCAATCCTTCATACATTAATGATAGCATTTTCAATCTTACAGTGTACGGTAACGGATCACTTCTTCATTGCAGCATTTCAAAAGTTATGTAGCAAACTAATATGTTGCATTCCATAACAGCGGGCTAAGTTGACATATACTTGTCAATCCTGTGTGTCAGCGAGGTAGAGTCTACACGCCCTGTTCTCACAACGACTGAGCTTGGGGGAAAACATCGCTAACTGAATAAGTGTGAATAAGAGCTACTCGACTTGAAAAGTGGCAGTCGGAAATAATGTATAATAATAATAATGTATAATAATAATAATGTTAAAAAATAATAATGATAATAATAATAATAATCCAAGTCTGTGGCACTCACATTGTGTTGCAGATTCTTTCATGAAAACTGGATGGCGACTTTCTTATAATCAGAATTTTAAAAAATTTTGTCCAAAGTCCAAACTGAAAGGATTCGACCATATTCTCACAAAGGTATAGTACGAAGGTAAACAGTGGTAATATATGGAGTACTGTACTAGCATCAGTGGCTTCGGAAGCGTCCAAAGGCAGGGGGTGTGGGAGTAGCAGGAGTATCGCCAAGGAGACTCGCATCTGGGTACGAGTTAAGGCTGGGATTTTATAACGTATCATAAATTGTAATGTGATACTCAATAGTATTGGCATTAAGTACATAACGTCCCTTGGGGGCAGTAAGTTGTTGTGTGCAATTCTAAAGCATTGCATTTTGCACATTGCCCCACTCAAGGCACGATAAAAGCTTTTAGAAAGCACCTACTGACTGTGTTGTATATTTATTTGGTGATTATCAACAAAACTACGTCATTATACCTGATTAGCATCCACCCCCACCCCCCCCCCCCCCCCCCACCATACACACACAAACCCCGTTGGCATAGGTACACGTACAGTACGCTAGAAAAGAATAATCGAGAGTTTGTCATTTACAACTGACAGAAAGTAAAGTCTCTTCCACTAGTGCACGTCTGGCAAAAAGGGTACGCCCTGCTGCCTTGCTCCCTAGCTTCGGTGCAAGGAGCAGCTATACCCCGCCCCTGCTTCCGGTGCTCTTTATACCATACTCTTCACATTCATGCAGTCTATTACCTTACGGATTGACATTATTAGACTCTGCAGTATGTTGCCCTAGTGCATTTTTTACTGCTAGAAATATCAGGTGAGGAGGTTAGAGAAAGTGGATAGATTGGCAAGAATAAAGTTATCTCTGTCTCTGGCTTGTCAGATCTTTTGAAACATCTTTTCAATAAACGTTCAGTCATATTTGAACAAAAAAAAACAGGCTTACGCGATTATTTACCTGAAGTAGGAAACGGGGCAGTCTACTGAAATAAAAAATGTACTATTACGCCGCAGACGACAATTTCAAAGTATAACCTGGATTCGAACCCACTCTCAGCGATGTATCCCAATGGTGATGAGAGCCTAAAGCATAGAACACGTGTCCTTGTCATTTAACACCCAATGTTGTGAGAAGGACTAAATGGGGGTGATAAGCCGATTGGTTCAAAATCTGCTGGCTTTGAAACCATCAATTGATATTTTTTATCCACTTCATAAAGGTTTGACAGGGTTTTGTGTTGTTATAATTTTGTGCCAGAATGAGTGAAAATTTCCAATTAACATGAGACATGAAAACGAAGTGTCAATTTCATTCAGTGCAAACCCCAGATGGCAGAAGCGAAAATTCAAAATTTAAATTTTACGAGGTACCATTTACTTTTTCCATTTTATGTCTGTTTAAAAAAAGGTCATGTACTTTGTGTATATATAGGTAATTTATTTCCCAACAACTTGATGTGTTGTACAGAGAGCAATGGCATTATTTTAGTTTTTACTAACCTAATCGGGGGCGCGGTGGCTCAGTTGGTAAAGCTGCAAGCCGAGAGGTCATCGGTTCGAACCCCACCTGTAGCAAGCGCGTTGTGTCCTTGGACACCGTTGCCGTCAAGGAACTCCATTATTGGCAGAGGTAGTTCATCTATCAGGGTGAGTTGAAACCCATATCCACATAAATAAACTTTTATTTTATCACCTATTCTATCTGTGCACTTGTATTGGGTTAATCGGGAACATTCTGCAAACGAAAGCTAAAATGTGGGTTACTTCGGAGTTTTTTGGGGACAATAAATAAAACCCTCTTAAACAAAGTTGATTCAAAATCTCCTGTTGGTCGCATTAGAGAAAACGTTTTATAGTCGAATGAGTGTTTGGTTTGGTGGTATTTCAGTAAATGAACGCGTTTTAAAATGGATGTACGCAACAAACTGTTTCGCGATTAGAACCAGAATATCGTCAAAGCTTTCGGAGATAAAAAATATTGGAAATCACCGTCACAGTAACACATGAGCAATTTATAAAACACATCGCGTTGCATGTGCACATCATTTATGCAAAATCACAGTTGTCCTTCGTTGAACAGTATCGTCCATTTATAAAAACAGCTACCCACTAAAAGTTCTGTGTGGACATTTAGTCTCAAATAATTGTATTGGGAACTTGGGAAATGACGTAGAGTTGTGTTAGTTTGTAGCTGTAAACAAACTGGTGCCGACAACCAACGCCTGGGCTGTTTGTGCCATAATACGGTAAAATGCGTATAAACGATAGGCAAAAAACTTCAATTTGCTCTTCGATTATGGTGGCAAAAGGGGCTCGAAAATACTGTAAACACGAATAAAATAATAATCTCAAGAGAAATGTTTGTACGCCGGTCACAAAGTCTCGAGCGAAGAACCACAAGCAAAGAAATTCGTTATTACAGCGTGGATTGAGGATTATCACTGAAACACCTATGGATTGGAGTTTCTTTCTAGGCAACCCCCCCCCCGCCCCCCCCCCCCCCTCGTCTATGACAAAAAATGAAAATAATAAGCAAAGTTTCAGCCATTTCACCTCCGGGTTCAACCCACAGGTTCACTGTCTTAAAAGGTGTGACAGCCAGATGTGTCACGAAGAGGATCAAATGGGGAGGGGGGAGCGCGGTGGCTCAGTAGGTAGAGGTGCAGGCTGCAAGCCGAGAGGTCCTCGGTTCGAATCCCACCTGCGGCAACCGCGTTGTGTCCTTGGGCAAGACACTTCATCTCCATTGCCCGCGCGGGGGCACGATGACGCCGTGTACTATGGCGTACTGCACGTCGATGGTGCGCATGTCTCCAACCAATCTAACGCGAGTTACGATGTTGGGGAGCTGGCAGCTGCTCGTCGTTCCTCGGTGGTTCCCTCCGGGTACTCCGGCTTCCTCCACCCGTAAAACTGTAACGGTCATGATTAGCCATTGTGCATAAATATGTGACCTTAAACATCAATAAATAAATAAATGGGGAGGGGTTGAAAACATGAATTGTTCCGACGGTTATTGCTCAGGTTACGACTGATGAAATATTTCAACTACTTCGTTTAAGGCACGCATTGATGATCTAGTTGAAATATTATTCAGGAGGTGTGGTGGGGGATTATGGTTGAAGTACTTAAGATTTCTTTGAAATTTATTTTTGGAAATATAAAATATACTTGCAGTAGTCGTGACCCAAAGCCGTATTGAATTAAAACGTAGAGTACTGCATGGTGCTCAAAATGGGCCATGATGGGCCCCAACTGTCCGAATCGGGTATGTACAGGTTTGCACTTGTGTGTGCAGCTGAGTGTGACAAATTTTCAGATAGCAAACCTCATCTCGTAAGACAGTGCATGCTTACAAGCAAGTGGGTATTGATATCTAAGATTCAATCCAGGTGAAGATGTCCTGACTGGAAAAATTATTGGGGGGGGGGGGGGGGTTCAACCCCCAAACACCATTTACCAACGCCGCTGGTTTAAACAATGCATTCAGTTAGCTAATAAGAAAGAAGTTTGTGCAAAGAATCAGTAAAGTTCTCCCATAGTATTTTTTACATTTTTTGTTGTTGTTGTTCTTTTCAAAGTCGTTTGCAATCCTTCATACATTAATGATAGCATTTTCAATCTTACAGTGTACGGTAACGGATCACTTCTTCATTGCAGCATTTCAAAAGTTATGTAGCAAACTAATATGTTGCATTCCATAACAGCGGGCTAAGTTGACATATACTTGTCAATCCTGTGTGTCAGCGAGGTAGAGTCTACACGCCCTGTTCTCACAACGACTGAGCTTGGGGGAAAACATCGCTAACTGAATAAGTGTGAATAAGAGCTACTCGACTTGAAAAGTGGCAGTCGGAAATAATGTATAATAATAATAATGTATAATAATAATAATGTTAAAAAATAATAATGATAATAATAATAATAATCCAAGTCTGTGGCACTCACATTGTGTTGCAGATTCTTTCATGAAAACTGGATGGCGACTTTCTTATAATCAGAATTTTAAAAAATTTTGTCCAAAGTCCAAACTGAAAGGATTCGACCATATTCTCACAAAGGTATAGTACGAAGGTAAACAGTGGTAATATATGGAGTACTGTACTAGCATCAGTGGCTTCGGAAGCGTCCAAAGGCAGGGGGTGTGGGAGTAGCAGGAGTATCGCCAAGGAGACTCGCATCTGGGTACGAGTTAAGGCTGGGATTTTATAACGTATCATAAATTGTAATGTGATACTCAATAGTATTGGCATTAAGTACATAACGTCCCTTGGGGGCAGTAAGTTGTTGTGTGCAATTCTAAAGCATTGCATTTTGCACATTGCCCCACTCAAGGCACGATAAAAGCTTTTAGAAAGCACCTACTGACTGTGTTGTATATTTATTTGGTGATTATCAACAAAACTACGTCATTATACCTGATTAGCATCCACCCCCACCCCCCCCCCCCCCCCACCATACACACACAAACCCCGTTGGCATAGGTACACGTACAGTACGCTAGAAAAGAATAATCGAGAGTTTGTCATTTACAACTGACAGAAAGTAAAGTCTCTTCCACTAGTGCACGTCTGGCAAAAAGGGTACGCCCTGCTGCCTTGCTCCCTAGCTTCGGTGCAAGGAGCAGCTATACCCCGCCCCTGCTTCCGGTGCTCTTTATACCATACTCTTCACATTCATGCAGTCTATTACCTTACGGATTGACATTATTAGACTCTGCAGTATGTTGCCCTAGTGCATTTTTTACTGCTAGAAATATCAGGTGAGGAGGTTAGAGAAAGTGGATAGATTGGCAAGAATAAAGTTATCTCTGTCTCTGGCTTGTCAGATCTTTTGAAACATCTTTTCAATAAACGTTCAGTCATATTTGAACAAAAAAAAACAGGCTTACGCGATTATTTACCTGAAGTAGGAAACGGGGCAGTCTACTGAAATAAAAAATGTACTATTACGCCGCAGACGACAATTTCAAAGTATAACCTGGATTCGAACCCACTCTCAGCGATGTATCCCAATGGTGATGAGAGCCTAAAGCATAGAACACGTGTCCTTGTCATTTAACACCCAATGTTGTGAGAAGGACTAAATGGGGGTGATAAGCCGATTGGTTCAAAATCTGCTGGCTTTGAAACCATCAATTGATATTTTTTATCCACTTCATAAAGGTTTGACAGGGTTTTGTGTTGTTATAATTTTGTGCCAGAATGAGTGAAAATTTCCAATTAACATGAGACATGAAAACGAAGTGTCAATTTCATTCAGTGCAAACCCCAGATGGCAGAAGCGAAAATTCAAAATTTAAATTTTACGAGGTACCATTTACTTTTTCCATTTTATGTCTGTTTAAAAAAAGGTCATGTACTTTGTGTATATATAGGTAATTTATTTCCCAACAACTTGATGTGTTGTACAGAGAGCAATGGCATTATTTTAGTTTTTACTAACCTAATCGGGGGCGCGGTGGCTCAGTTGGTAAAGCTGCAAGCCGAGAGGTCATCGGTTCGAACCCCACCTGTAGCAAGCGCGTTGTGTCCTTGGACACCGTTGCCGTCAAGGAACTCCATTATTGGCAGAGGTAGTTCATCTATCAGGGTGAGTTGAAACCCATATCCACATAAATAAACTTTTATTTTATCACCTATTCTATCTGTGCACTTGTATTGGGTTAATCGGGAACATTCTGCAAACGAAAGCTAAAATGTGGGTTACTTCGGAGTTTTTTGGGGACAATAAATAAAACCCTCTTAAACAAAGTTGATTCAAAATCTCCTGTTGGTCGCATTAGAGAAAACGTTTTATAGTCGAATGAGTGTTTGGTTTGGTGGTATTTCAGTAAATGAACGCGTTTTAAAATGGATGTACGCAACAAACTGTTTCGCGATTAGAACCAGAATATCGTCAAAGCTTTCGGAGATAAAAAATATTGGAAATCACCGTCACAGTAACACATGAGCAATTTATAAAACACATCGCGTTGCATGTGCACATCATTTATGCAAAATCACAGTTGTCCTTCGTTGAACAGTATCGTCCATTTATAAAAACAGCTACCCACTAAAAGTTCTGTGTGGACATTTAGTCTCAAATAATTGTATTGGGAACTTGGGAAATGACGTAGAGTTGTGTTAGTTTGTAGCTGTAAACAAACTGGTGCCGACAACCAACGCCTGGGCTGTTTGTGCCATAATACGGTAAAATGCGTATAAACGATAGGCAAAAAACTTCAATTTGCTCTTCGATTATGGTGGCAAAAGGGGCTCGAAAATACTGTAAACACGAATAAAATAATAATCTCAAGAGAAATGTTTGTACTCCGGTCACAAAGTCTCGAGCGAAGAACCACAAGCAAAGAAATTCGTTATTACAGCGTGGATTGAGGATTATCACTGAAACACCTATGGATTGGAGTTTCTTTCTAGGCAACCCCCTCCCCCCCCCCCCCCCCCCTCGTCTATGACAAAAAATGAAAATAATAAGCAAAGTTTCAGCCATTTCACCTCCGGGTTCAACCCACAGGTTCACTGTCTTAAAAGGTGTGACAGCCAGATGTGTCACGAAGAGGATCAAATGGGGAGGGGGGGGCGCGGTGGCTCAGTAGGTAGAGGTGCAGGCTGCAAGCCGAGAGGTCCTCGGTTCGAATCCCACCTGCGGCAACCGCGTTGTGTCCTTGGGCAAGACACTTCATCTCCATTGCCCGCGTGGGGGCACGATGACTCTGTGTACTATGGCGTACTGCACGTCGATGGTGCGCATGTCTCCAACCAATCTAACGCGAGTTACGATGTTAGGGAGCTGGCAGCTGCTCGTCGTTGCTCGGTGGTTCTCTCCGGGTACTCCGGCTTCCTCCACCCGTAAAACTGTCACGGTCAGGATTAGCCATTGTGCATAAATATGTCACCTTAAACATCAATAAATAAATAAATAAATAAATAAATGGGGAGGGGTTGAAAACATGAATTGTTCCGACGGTTATTGCTCAGGTTACGACTGATGAAATATTTCAACTACTTCGTTTAAGGCACGCATTGATGATCTAGTTGAAATATTATTCAGGAGGTGTGGTGGGGGATTATGGTTGAAGTACTTAAGATTTCTTTGAAATTTATTTTTGGAAATATAAAATATACTTGCAGTAGTCGTGACCCAAAGCCGTATTGAATTAAAACGTAGAGTACTGCATGGTGCTCAAAATGGGCCATGATGGGCCCCAACTGTCCGAATCGGGTATGTACAGGTTTGCACTTGTGTGTGCAGCTGAGTGTGACAAATTTTCAGATAGCAAACCTCATCTTGTAAGACAGTGCATGCTTACAAGCAAGTGGGTATTGATATCTAAGATTCAATCCAGGTGAAGATGTCCTGACTGGAAAAATTATTGGGGGGGGGGGGGGGGGGTTCAACCCCAAACACCATTTACCAACGCCGCTGGTTTAAACAATGCATTCAGTTAGCTAATAAGAAAGAAGTTTGTGCAAAGAATCAGTAAAATTCTCCCATAGTATTTTTTACATTTTTTGTTGTTGTTGTTCTTTTCAAAGTCGTTTGCAATCCTTCATACATTAATGATAGCATTTTCAATCTTACAGTGTACGGTAACGGATCACTTCTTCATTGCAGCATTTCAAAAGTTATGTAGCAAACTAATATGTTGCATTCCATAACAGCGGGCTAAGTTGACATATACTTGTCAATCCTGTGTGTCAGCGAGGTAGAGTCTACACGCCCTGTTCTCACAACGACTGAGCTTGGGGGAAAACATCGCTAACTGAATAAGTGTGAATAAGAGCTACTCGACTTGAAAAGTGGCAGTCGGAAATAATGTATAATAATAATAATGTATAATAATAATAATGTTAAAAAATAATAATGATAATAATAATAATAATCCAAGTCTGTGGCACTCACATTGTGTTGCAGATTCTTTCATGAAAACTGGATGGCGACTTTCTTATAATCAGAATTTTAAAAAATTTTGTCCAAAGTCCAAACTGAAAGGATTCGACCATATTCTCACAAAGGTATAGTACGAAGGTAAACAGTGGTAATATATGGAGTACTGTACTAGCATCAGTGGCTTCGGAAGCGTCCAAAGGCAGGGGGTGTGGGAGTAGCAGGAGTATCGCCAAGGAGACTCGCATCTGGGTACGAGTTAAGGCTGGGATTTTATAACGTATCATAAATTGTAATGTGATACTCAATAGTATTGGCATTAAGTACATAACGTCCCTTGGGGGCAGTAAGTTGTTGTGTGCAATTCTAAAGCATTGCATTTTGCACATTGCCCCACTCAAGGCACGATAAAAGCTTTTAGAAAGCACCTGCTGACTGTGTTGTATATTTATTTGGTGATTATCAACAAAACTACGTCATTATACCTGATTAGCATCCACCCCCACCCCCCCCCCCCCCCCACCATACACACACAAACCCCGTTGGCATAGGTACACGTACAGTACGCTAGAAAAGAATAATCGAGAGTTTGTCATTTACAACTGACAGAAAGTAAAGTCTCTTCCACTAGTGCACGTCTGGCAAAAAGGGTACGCCCTGCTGCCTTGCTCCCTAGCTTCGGTGCAAGGAGCAGCTATACCCCGCCCCTGCTTCCGGTGCTCTTTATACCATACTCTTCACATTCATGCAGTCTATTACCTTACGGATTGACATTATTAGACTCTGCAGTATGTTGCCCTAGTGCATTTTTTACTGCTAGAAATATCAGGTGAGGAGGTTAGAGAAAGTGGATAGATTGGCAAGAATAAAGTTATCTCTGTCTCTGGCTTGTCAGATCTTTTGAAACATCTTTTCAATAAACGTTCAGTCATATTTGAACAAAAAAAAACAGGCTTACGCGATTATTTACCTGAAGTAGGAAACGGGGCAGTCTACTGAAATAAAAAATGTACTATTACGCCGCAGACGACAATTTCAAAGTATAACCTGGATTCGAACCCACTCTCAGCGATGTATCCCAATGGTGATGAGAGCCTAAAGCATAGAACACGTGTCCTTGTCATTTAACACCCAATGTTGTGAGAAGGACTAAATGGGGGTGATAAGCCGATTGGTTCAAAATCTGCTGGCTTTGAAACCATCAATTGATATTTTTTATCCACTTCATAAAGGTTTGACAGGGTTTTGTGTTGTTATAATTTTGTGCCAGAATGAGTGAAAATTTCCAATTAACATGAGACATGAAAACGAAGTGTCAATTTCATTCAGTGCAAACCCCAGATGGCAGAAGCGAAAATTCAAAATTTAAATTTTACGAGGTACCATTTACTTTTTCCATTTTATGTCTGTTTAAAAAAAGGTCATGTACTTTGTGTATATATAGGTAATTTATTTCCCAACAACTTGATGTGTTGTACAGAGAGCAATGGCATTATTTTAGTTTTTACTAACCTAATCGGGGGCGCGGTGGCTCAGTTGGTAAAGCTGCAAGCCGAGAGGTCATCGGTTCGAACCCCACCTGTAGCAAGCGCGTTGTGTCCTTGGACACCGTTGCCGTCAAGGAACTCCATTATTGGCAGAGGTAGTTCATCTATCAGGGTGAGTTGAAACCCATATCCACATAAATAAACTTTTATTTTATCACCTATTCTATCTGTGCACTTGTATTGGGTTAATCGGGAACATTCTGCAAACGAAAGCTAAAATGTGGGTTACTTCGGAGTTTTTTGGGGACAATAAATAAAACCCTCTTAAACAAAGTTGATTCAAAATCTCCTGTTGGTCGCATTAGAGAAAACGTTTTATAGTCGAATGAGTGTTTGGTTTGGTGGTATTTCAGTAAATGAACGCGTTTTAAAATGGATGTACGCAACAAACTGTTTCGCGATTAGAACCAGAATATCGTCAAAGCTTTCGGAGATAAAAAATATTGGAAATCACCGTCACAGTAACACATGAGCAATTTATAAAACACATCGCGTTGCATGTGCACATCATTTATGCAAAATCACAGTTGTCCTTCGTTGAACAGTATCGTCCATTTATAAAAACAGCTACCCACTAAAAGTTCTGTGTGGACATTTAGTCTCAAATAATTGTATTGGGAACTTGGGAAATGACGTAGAGTTGTGTTAGTTTGTAGCTGTAAACAAACTGGTGCCGACAACCAACGCCTGGGCTGTTTGTGCCATAATACGGTAAAATGCGTATAAACGATAGGCAAAAAACTTCAATTTGCTCTTCGATTATGGTGGCAAAAGGGGCTCGAAAATACTGTAAACACGAATAAAATAATAATCTCAAGAGAAATGTTTGTACTCCGGTCACAAAGTCTCGAGCGAAGAACCACAAGCAAAGAAATTCGTTATTACAGCGTGGATTGAGGATTATCACTGAAACACCTATGGATTGGAGTTTCTTTCTAGGCAACCCCCTCTCCCCCCCCCCCTCGTCTATGACAAAAAATGAAAATAATAAGCAAAGTTTCAGCCATTTCACCTCCGGGTTCAACCCACAGGTTCACTGTCTTAAAAGGTGTGACAGCCAGATGTGTCACGAAGAGGATCAAATGGGGAGGGGGGGGCGCGGTGGCTCAGTAGGTAGAGGTGCAGGCTGCAAGCCGAGAGGTCCTCGGTTCGAATCCCACCTGCGGCAACCGCGTTGTGTCCTTGGGCAAGACACTTCATCTCCATTGCCCGCGTGGGGGCACGATGACTCTGTGTACTATCGCGTACTGCACGTCGATGGTGCGCATGTCTCCAACCAATCTAACGCGAGTTACGATGTTGGGGAGCTGGCAGCTGCTCGTCGTTGCTCGGTGGTTCTCTCCGGGTACTCCGGCTTCCTCCACCCGTAAAACTGTCACGGTCAGGATTAGCCATTGTGCATAAATATGTCACCTTAAACATCAATAAATAAATAAATAAATAAATAAATAAATAAATGGGGAGGGGTTGAAAACATGAATTGTTCCGACGGTTATTGCTCAGGTTACGACTGATGAAATATTTCAACTACTTCGTTTAAGGCACGCATTGATGATCTAGTTGAAATATTATTCAGGAGGTGTGGTGGGGGATTATGGTTGAAGTACTTAAGATTTCTTTGAAATTTATTTTTGGAAATATAAAATATACTTGCAGTAGTCGTGACCCAAAGCCGTATTGAATTAAAACGTAGAGTACTGCATGGTGCTCAAAATGGGCCATGATGGGCCCCAACTGTCCGAATCGGGTATGTACAGGTTTGCACTTGTGTGTGCAGCTGAGTGTGACAAATTTTCAGATAGCAAACCTCATCTCGTAAGACAGTGCATGCTTACAAGCAAGTGGGTATTGATATCTAAGATTCAATCCAGGTGAAGATGTCCTGACTGGAAAAATTATTGGGGGGGGGGGGGGGTTCAACCCCCAAACACCATTTACCAACGCCGCTGGTTTAAACAATGCATTCAGTTAGCTAATAAGAAAGAAGTTTGTGCAAAGAATCAGTAAAATTCTCCCATAGTATTTTTTACATTTTTTGTTGTTGTTGTTCTTTTCAAAGTCGTTTGCAATCCTTCATACATTAATGATAGCATTTTCAATCTTACAGTGTACGGTAACGGATCACTTCTTCATTGCAGCATTTCAAAAGTTATGTAGCAAACTAATATGTTGCATTCCATAACAGCGGGCTAAGTTGACATATACTTGTCAATCCTGTGTGTCAGCGAGGTAGAGTCTACACGCCCTGTTCTCACAACGACTGAGTTGGGGGAAAACATCGCTAACTGAATAAGTGTGAATAAGAGCTACTCGACTTGAAAAGTGGCAGTCGGAAATAATGTATATTAATAATAATGTATAATAATAATAATGTTAAAAAATAATAATGATAATAATAATAATAATCCAAGTCTGTGGCACTCACATTGTGTTGCAGATTCTTTCATGAAAACTGGATGGCGACTTTCTTATAATCAGAATTTTAAAAATTTTTGTTCAAAGTCCAAACTGAAACGATTCGACCATATTCTCACAAAGGTATAGTACGAAGGTAAACAGTGGTAATATATGGAGTACTGTACTAGCATCAGTGGCTGCGGAAGCGTCCAAAGGCAGGGGATGTGGGCGTAGCAGGAGTGTTGCCAAGGAGACTCGCATCTGGGTACGAGTTAAGGCTGGGATTTTATAACGTATCATAAATTGTAATGTGATACTCAATAGTATTGGCATTAAGTACATAACGTCCCTTGGGGGCAGTAAGTTGTTGTGTGCAATTCTAAAGCATTGCATTTGGCACATTGCACCACTCAAGGCACGATAAAAGCTTTTAGAAAGCACCCACTGACTGTGTTGTATATTTATTTGGTGATTATCAACTAAACTACGTCATTATACCTGATTAGCATCCACCCCCCCCCCCCCCCCCCACCATACACACACAAACCCCGTTGGCATAGGTACACGTACAGTACGCTAGAAACGAATAATCGAGAGTTTGTCATTTACAACTGACAGAAAGTAAAGTCTCTTCCACTAGTGCACGTCTGGCAAAAAGGGTACGCCCTGCTGCCTTGCTCCCTAGCTTCGGTGCAAGGAGCAACTATACCCCGCCCCTGCTTCAGGTGCTCTTTATACCATACTCTTCACATTCATGCAGTCTATTACCTTACGGATTGACATTATTAGACTCTGCAGTATGTTGCCCTAGTGCATTTTTTACTGCTAGAAATATCAGGTGAGGAGGTTAGAGAAAGTGGATAGATTGGCAAGAATAAAGTTATCTCTGTCTCTGGCTTGTCAGAACTTTTGAAACATCTTTTCAATAGACGTTCAGTCATATTTGAACAAAAAGAAACAGGCTTACGCGATTATTTACCTGAAGTAGGAAACGGGGCAGTCTACTGCAATAAAAAATGTACTATTACGCCGCAGACGACAATTTCAAAGTATAACCTGGATTCGAACCCACTCTCAGCGATGTATCCCAATGGTGATGGGAGCCTAAAGCATAGAACACGTGTCCTTGTCATTTAACACCCAATGTTGTGAGAAGGACTAAATGGGGGTGATAAGCCGATTGGTTCAAAATCTGCTTGCTTTGAAACCATCAATTGATATTTTTTATCCACTTCATAAAGGTTTGACAGGGTTTTGTGTTGTTGTAATTTTGTGCCAGAATGAGTGAAAATTTCCAATTAACATGAAACATGAAAACGAAGTGTCAATTTCATTCAGTGCAAACCCCAGATGGCAGAAGCGAAAATTCAAAATTTAAATTTTACGAGGTACCATTTACTTTTTCCATTTTATGTCTGTTTAAAAAAAGGTCATGTACTTTGTGTATATATAGGTAATTTATTTCCCAACAACTTGATGTGTTGTACAGAGAGCAATGGCATTATTTTAGTTTTTACTAACCTAATCGGGGGCGCGGTGGCTCAGTTGGTAAAGCTGCAAGCCGAGAGGTCATCGGTTCGAACCCCACCTGTAGCAAGCGCGTTGTGTCCTTGGACACCGTTGCCGTCAAGGAACTCCATTATTGGCAGAGGTAGTTCATCTATCAGGGTGAGTTGAAACCCATATCCACATAAATAAACTTTTATTTTATCACCTATTCTATCTGTGCACTTGTATTGGGTTAATCGGGAACATTCTGCAAACGAAAGCTAAAATGTGGGTTACTTCGGAGTTTTTTGGGGACAATAAATAAAACCCTCTTAAACAAAGTTGATTCAAAATCTCCTGTTGGTCGCATTAGAGAAAACGTTTTATAGTCGAATGAGTGTTGGGTTTGGTGGTATTTCAGTAAATGAACGCGTTTTAAAATGGATGTACGCAACAAACTGTTTCGCGATTAGAACCAGAATATCGTCAAAGCTTTCGGAGATAAAACATATTGGAAATCACCGTCACAGTAACACATGAGCAATTTATAAAACACATCGCGTTGCATGTGCACATCATTTATGCAAAATCACAGTTGTCCTTCGTTGAACAGTATCGTCCATTTATAAAAACAGCTACCCACTAAAAGTTCTGTGTGGACATTTAGTCTCAAATAATTGTATTGGGAACTTGGAAAATGACGTAGAGTTGTGTTAGTTTGTAGCTGTAAACAAACTGGTGCCGACAACCAACGCCTGGGCTGTTTGTGCCATAATACGGTAAAATGCGTATAAACGATAGGCAAAAAACTTCAATTTCCTCTTCGATTATGGTGGCAAAAGGGGCTCGAAAATACTGTAAACACGAATAAAATAATAATCTCAAGAGAAATGTTTGTACTCCGGTCACAAAGTCTCGAGCGAAGAACCACAAGCAAAGAAATTCGTTATTACAGCGTGGATTGAGGATTATCACTGAAACACCTATGGATTGGAGTTTCTTTCTAGGCAACCCCCTCTCCCCCCCCCCCCTCGTCTATGACAAAAAATGAAAATAATAAGCAAAGTTTCAGCCATTTCACCTCCGGGTTCAACCCACAGGTTCACTGTCTTAAAAGGTGTGACAGCCAGATGTGTCACGAAGAGGATCAAATGGGGAGGGGGGGGGGCGCGGTGGCTCAGTAGGTAGAGGTGCAGGCTGCAAGCCGAGAGGTCCTCGGTTCGAATCCCACCTGCGGCAACCGCGTTGTGTCCTTGGGCAAGACACTTCATCTCCATTGCCCGCGTGGGGGCACGATGACTCTGTGTACTATCGCGTACTGCACGTCGATGGTGCGCATGTCTCCAACCAATCTAACGCGAGTTACGATGTTGGGGAGCTGGCAGCTGCTCGTCGTTGCTCGGTGGTTCTCTCCGGGTACTCCGGCTTCCTCCACCCGTAAAACTGTCACGGTCAGGATTAGCCATTGTGCATAAATATGTCACCTTAAACATCAATAAATAAATAAATAAATAAATAAATAAATGGGGAGGGGTTGAAAACATGAATTGTTCCGACGGTTATTGCTCAGGTTACGACTGATGAAATATTTCAACTACTTCGTTTAAGGCACGCATTGATGATCTAGTTGAAATATTATTCAGGAGGTGTGGTGGGGGATTATGGTTGAAGTACTTAAGATTTCTTTGAAATTTATTTTTGGAAATATAAAATATACTTGCAGTAGTCGTGACCCAAAGCCGTATTGAATTAAAACGTAGAGTACTGCATGGTGCTCAAAATGGGCCATGATGGGCCCCAACTGTCCGAATCGGGTATGTACAGGTTTGCACTTGTGTGTGCAGCTGAGTGTGACAAATTTTCAGATAGCAAACCTCATCTCGTAAGACAGTGCATGCTTACAAGCAAGTGGGTATTGATATCTAAGATTCAATCCAGGTGAAGATGTCCTGACTGGAAAAATTATTGGGGGGGGGGGGGGGGGGGTTCAACCCCCAAACACCATTTACCAACGCCGCTGGTTTAAACAATGCATTCAGTTAGCTAATAAGAAAGAAGTTTGTGCAAAGAATCAGTAAAATTCTCCCATAGTATTTTTTACATTTTTTGTTGTTGTTGTTCTTTTCAAAGTCGTTTGCAATCCTTCATACATTAATGATAGCATTTTCAATCTTACAGTGTACGGTAACGGATCACTTCTTCATTGCAGCATTTCAAAAGTTATGTAGCAAACTAATATGTTGCATTCCATAACAGCGGGCTAAGTTGACATATACTTGTCAATCCTGTGTGTCAGCGAGGTAGAGTCTACACGCCCTGTTCTCACAACGACTGAGTTGGGGGAAAACATCGCTAACTGAATAAGTGTGAATAAGAGCTACTCGACTTGAAAAGTGGCAGTCGGAAATAATGTATATTAATAATAATGTATAATAATAATAATGTTAAAAAATAATAATGATAATAATAATAATAATCCAAGTCTGTGGCACTCACATTGTGTTGCAGATTCTTTCATGAAAACTGGATGGCGACTTTCTTATAATCAGAATTTTAAAAAATTTTGTTCAAAGTCCAAACTGAAACGATTCGACCATATTCTCACAAAGGTATAGTACGAAGGTAAACAGTGGTAATATATGGAGCACTGTACTAGCATCAGTGGCTGCGGAAGCGTCCAAAGGCAGGGGATGTGGGCGTAGCAGGAGTGTTGCCAAGGAGACTCGCATCTGGGTACGAGTTAAGGCTGGGATTTTATAACGTATCATAAATTGTAATGTGATACTCAATAGTATTGGCATTAAGTACATAACGTCCCTTGGGGGCAGTAAGTTGTTGTGTGCAATTCTAAAGCATTGCATTTGGCACATTGCACCACTCAAGGCACGATAAAAGCTTTTAGAAAGCACCCACTGACTGTGTTGTATATTTATTTGGTGATTATCAACTAAACTACGTCATTATACCTGATTAGCATCCACCCCCCCCCCCCCCCCACCATACACACACAAACCCCGTTGGCATAGGTACACGTACAGTACGCTAGAAACGAATAATCGAGAGTTTGTCATTTACAACTGACAGAAAGTAAAGTCTCTTCCACTAGTGCACGTCTGGCAAAAAGGGTACGCCCTGCTGCCTTGCTCCCTAGCTTCGGTGCAAGGAGCAACTATACCCCGCCCCTGCTTCAGGTGCTCTTTATACCATACTCTTCACATTCATGCAGTCTATTACCTTACGGATTGACATTATTAGACTCTGCAGTATGTTGCCCTAGTGCATTTTTTACTGCTAGAAATATCAGGTGAGGAGGTTAGAGAAAGTGGATAGATTGGCAAGAATAAAGTTATCTCTGTCTCTGGCTTGTCAGAACTTTTGAAACATCTTTTCAATAGACGTTCAGTCATATTTGAACAAAAAGAAACAGGCTTACGCGATTATTTACCTGAAGTAGGAAACGGGGCAGTCTACTGCAATAAAAAATGTACTATTACGCCGCAGACGACAATTTCAAAGTATAACCTGGATTCGAACCCACTCTCAGCGATGTATCCCAATGGTGATGGGAGCCTAAAGCATAGAACACGTGTCCTTGTCATTTAACACCCAATGTTGTGAGAAGGACTAAATGGGGGTGATAAGCCGATTGGTTCAAAATCTGCTTGCTTTGAAACCATCAATTGATATTTTTTATCCACTTCATAAAGGTTTGACAGGGTTTTGTGTTGTTGTAATTTTGTGCCAGAATGAGTGAAAATTTCCAATTAACATGAAACATGAAAACGAAGTGTCAATTTCATTCAGTGCAAACCCCAGATGGCAGAAGCGAAAATTCAAAATTTAAATTTTACGAGGTACCATTTACTTTTTCCATTTTATGTCTGTTTAAAAAAAGGTCATGTACTTTGTGTATATATAGGTAATTTATTTCCCAACAACTTGATGTGTTGTACAGAGAGCAATGGCATTATTTTAGTTTTTACTAACCTAATCGGGGGCGCGGTGGCTCAGTTGGTAAAGCTGCAAGCCGAGAGGTCATCGGTTCGAACCCCACCTGTAGCAAGCGCGTTGTGTCCTTGGACACCGTTGCCGTCAAGGAACTCCATTATTGGCAGAGGTAGTTCATCTATCAGGGTGAGTTGAAACCCATATCCACATAAATAAACTTTTATTTTATCACCTATTCTATCTGTGCACTTGTATTGGGTTAATCGGGAACATTCTGCAAACGAAAGCTAAAATGTGGGTTACTTCGGAGTTTTTTGGGGACAATAAATAAAACCCTCTTAAACAAAGTTGATTCAAAATCTCCTGTTGGTCGCATTAGAGAAAACGTTTTATAGTCGAATGAGTGTTGGGTTTGGTGGTATTTCAGTAAATGAACGCGTTTTAAAATGGATGTACGCAACAAACTGTTTCGCGATTAGAACCAGAATATCGTCAAAGCTTTCGGAGATAAAACATATTGGAAATCACCGTCACAGTAACACATGAGCAATTTATAAAACACATCGCGTTGCATGTGCACATCATTTATGCAAAATCACAGTTGTCCTTCGTTGAACAGTATCGTCCATTTATAAAAACAGCTACCCACTAAAAGTTCTGTGTGGACATTTAGTCTCAAATAATTGTATTGGGAACTTGGGAAATGACGTAGAGTTGTGTTAGTTTGTAGCTGTAAACAAACTGGTGCCGACAACCAACGCCTGGGCTGTTTGTGCCATAATACGGTAAAATGCGTATAAACGATAGGCAAAAAACTTCAATTTCCTCTTCGATTATGGTGGCAAAAGGGGCTCGAAAATACTGTAAACACGAATAAAATAATAATCTCAAGAGAAATGTTTGTACTCCGGTCACAAAGTCTCGAGCGAAGAACCACAAGCAAAGAAATTCGTTATTACAGCGTGGATTGAGGATTATCACTGAAACACCTATGGATTGGAGTTTCTTTCTAGGCAACCCCCTCTCCCCCCCCCCCCCCTCGTCTATGACAAAAAATGAAAATAATAAGCAAAGTTTCAGCCATTTCACCTCCGGGTTCAACCCACAGGTTCACTGTCTTAAAAGGTGTGACAGCCAGATGTGTCACGAAGAGGATCAAATGTGGAGGGGGGCGCGGTGGCTCAGTAGGTAGAGGTGCAGGCTGCAAGCCGAGAGGTCCTCGGTTCGAATCCCACCTGCGGCAACCGCGTTGTGTCCTTGGGCAAGACACTTCATCTCCATTGCCCGCGTGGGGGCACGATGACTCTGTGTACTATCGCGTACTGCACGTCGATGGTGCGCATGTCTCCAACCAATCTAACGCGAGTTACGATGTTGGGGAGCAGGCAGCTGCTCGTCGTTGCTCGGTGGTTCTCTCCGGGTACTCCGGCTTCCTCCACCCGTAAAACTGTCACGGTCAGGATTAGCCATTGTGCATAAATATGTCACCTTAAACATCAATAAATAAATAAATAAATAAATAAATAAATGGGGAGGGGTTGAAAACATGAATTGTTCCGACGGTTATTGCTCAGGTTACGACTGATGAAATATTTCAACTACTTCGTTTAAGGCACGCATTGATGATCTAGTTGAAATATTATTCAGGAGGTGTGGTGGGGGATTATGGTTGAAGTACTTAAGATTTCTTTGAAATTTATTTTTGGAAATATAAAATATACTTGCAGTAGTCGTGACCCAAAGCCGTATTGAATTAAAACGTAGAGTACTGCATGGTGCTCAAAATGGGCCATGATGGGCCCCAACTGTCCGAATCGGGTATGTACAGGTTTGCACTTGTGTGTGCAGCTGAGTGTGACAAATTTTCAGATAGCAAACCTCATCTCGTAAGACAGTGCATGCTTACAAGCAAGTGGGTATTGATATCTAAGATTCAATCCAGGTGAAGATGTCCTGACTGGAAAAATTATTGGGGGGGGGGGGGGGGGGTTCAACCCCAAACACCATTTACAAACGCCGCTGGTTTAAACAATGCATTCAGTTAGCTAATAAGAAAGAAGTTTGTGCAAAGAATCAGTAAAATTCTCCCATAGCATTTTTTACATTTTTTGTTGTTGTTGTTCTTTTCAAAGTCGTTTGCAATCCTTCATACATTAATGATAGCATTTTCAATCTTACAGTGTACCGTAACGGATCACTTCTTCATTGCAGCATTTCAAAAGTTATGTAGCAATCTAATATGTTGCATTCCATAACAGCGGGCTAAGTTGACATATACTTGTCAATCCTGTGTGTCAGCGAGGTAGAGTCTACACGCCCTGTTCTCACAACGACTGAGTTGGGGGAAAACATCGCTAACTGAATAAGTGTGAATAAGAGTTACTCGACTTGAAAAGTGGCAGTCGGAAATAATGTATAATAATAATAATGTATAATAATAATAATGTTAAAAAATAATAATGATAATAATAATAATAATCCAAGTCTGTGGCACTCACATTGTGTTGCAGATTCTTTCATGAAAACTGGATGGCGACTTTCTTATAATCAGAATTTTAAAAAATTTTGTTCAAAGTCCAAACTGAAACGATTCGACCATATTCTCACAAAGGTATAGTACGAAGGTAAACAGTGGTAATATATGGAGTACTGTACTAGCATCAGTGGCTGCGGAAGCGTCCAAAGGCAGGGGATGTGGGCGTAGCAGGAGTGTTGCCAAGGAGACTCGCATCTGGGTACGAGTTAAGGCTGGGATTTTATAACGTATCATAAATTGTAATGTGATACTCAATAGTATTGGCATTAAGTACATAACGTCCCTTGGGGGCAGTAAGTTGTTGTGTGCAATTCTAAAGCATTGCATTTGGCACATTGCACCACTCAAGGCACGATAAAAGCTTTTAGAAAGCACCCACTGACTGTGTTGTATATTTATTTGGTGATTATCAACTAAACTACGTCATTATACCTGATTAGCATCCACCCTCCCCCCCCCCCCCACCATACACACACAAACCCCGTTGGCATAGGTACACGTACAGTACGCTAGAAACGAATAATCGAGAGTTTGTCATTTACAACTGACAGAAAGTAATGTCTCTTCCACTAGTGCACGTCTGGCAAAAAGGGTACGCCCTGCTGCCTTGCTCCCTAGCTTCGGTGCAAGGAGCAACTATACCCCGCCCCTGCTTCAGGTGCTCTTTATATCATACTCTTCACATTCATGCAGTCTATTACCTTACGGATTGACATTATTAGACTCTGCAGTATGTTGCCCTAGTGCATTTTTTACTGCTAGAAATATCAGGTGAGGAGGTTAGAGAAAGTGGATAGATTGGCAAGAATAAAGTTATCTCTGTCTCTGGCTTGTCAGAACTTTTGAAACATCTTTTCAATAGACGTTCAGTCATATTTGAACAAAAAGAAACAGGCTTACGCGATTATTTACCTGAAGTAGGAAACGGGGCAGTCTACTGCAATAAAAAATGTACTATTACGCCGCAGACGACAATTTCAAAGTATAACCTGGATTCGAACCCACTCTCAGCGATGTATCCCAATGGTGATGGGAGCCTAAAGCATAGAACACGTGTCCTTGTCATTTAACACCCAATGTTGTGAGAAGGACTAAATGGGGGTGATAAGCCGATTGGTTCAAAATCTGCTTGCTTTGAAACCATCAATTGATATTTTTTATCCACTTCATAAAGGTTTGACAGGGTTTTGTGTTGTTGTAATTTTGTGCCAGAATGAGTGAAAATTTCCAATTAACATGAGACATGAAAACGAAGTGTCAATTTCATTCAGTGCAAACCCCAGATGGCAGAAGCGAAAATTCAAAATTTAAATTTTACGAGGTACCATTTACTTTTTCCATTTTATGTCTGTTTAAAAAAAGGTCATGTACTTTGTGTATATATAGGTAATTTATTTCCCAACAACTTGATGTGTTGTACAGAGAGCAATGGCATTATTTTAGTTTTTACTAACCTAATCGGGGGCGCGGTGGCTCAGTTGGTAAAGCTGCAAGCCGAGAGGTCATCGGTTCGAACCCCACCTGTGGGAAGCGCGTTGTGTCCTTGGACACAGTTGCCGTCAAGGAACTCCATTATTGGCAGAGGTAGTTCATCTATCAGGGTGAGTTGAAACCCATATCCACATAAATAAACTTTTATTTTATCACCTATTCTATCTGTGCACTTGTATTGGGTTAATCGGGAACATTCTGCAAACGAAAGCTAAAATGTCGGTTGCTTCGGAGTTTTTTGGGGACAATAAATAAAACCCTCTTAAACAAAGTTGATTCAAAATCTCCTGTTGGTCGCATTAGAGAAAACGTTTTATTGTCGAATGAGTGTTGGGTTTGGTGGTATTTCAGTAAATGAACGCGTTTTAAAATGGATGTACGCAACAAACTGTTTCGCGATTAGAACCAGAATATCGTCAAAGCTTTCGGAGATAAAAAATATTGGAAATCACCGTCACAGTAACACATGAGCAATTTATAAAACACATCGCGTTGCATGTGCACATCATTTATGCAAAATCACAGTTCTCCTTCGTTGAACAGTATCGTCCATTTATAAAAAACAGCTACCCACTAAAAGTTCTGTGTGGACATTTACTCTCAAATAATTGTATTGGGAACTTGGGAAATGACGTAGAGTTGTGTTAGTTTGTAGCTGTAAACAAACTGGTGCCGACAACCAACGCCTGGGCTGTTTGTGCCATAATACGGTAAAATGCGTATAAACGATAGGCAAAAAACTTCAATTTGCTCTTCGATTATGGTGGCAAAAGGGGCTCGAAAATACTGTAAACACGAATAAAATAATAATCTCAAGAGAAATGTTTGTACGCCGGTCACAAAGTCTCGAGCGAAGAACCACAAGCAAAGAAATTCGTTATTACAGCGTGGATTGAGGATTATCACTGAAACACCTATGGATTGGAGTTTCTTTCTAGGCAACCCCCCCCCCCCCCCCCTCGTCTATGACAAAAAATGAAAATAATAAGCAAAGTTTCAGCCATTTCACCTCCGGGTTCAACCCACAGGTTCACTGTCTTAAAAGGTGTGACAGCCAGATGTGTCACGAAGAGGATCAAATGGGGAGGGGGGAGCGCGGTGGCTCAGTAGGTAGAGGTGCAGGTTGCAAGCCGAGAGGTCCTCGGTTCGAATCCCACCTGCGGCAACCGCGTTGTGTCCTTGGGCAAGACACTTCATCTCCATTGCCCGCGCGGGGGCACGATGACGCCGTGTACTATGGCGTACTGCACGTCGATGGTGCGCATGTCTCCAACCAATCTAACGCGAGTTACGATGTTGGGGAGCTGGCAGCTGCTCGTCGTTCCTCGGTGGTTCCCTCCGGGTACTCCGGCTTCCTCCACCCGTAAAACTGTAACGGTCATGATTAGCCATTGTGCATAAATATGTGACCTTAAACATCAATAAATAAATAAATGGGGAGGGGTTGAAAACATGAATTGTTCCGACGGTTATTGCTCAGGTTACGACTGATGAAATATTTCAACTACTTCGTTTAAGGCACGCATTGATGATCTAGTTGAAATATTATTCAGGAGGTGTGGTGGGGGATTATGGTTGAAGTACTTAAGATTTCTTTGAAATTTATTTTTGGAAATATAAAATATACTTGCAGTAGTCGTGACCCAAAGCCGTATTGAATTAAAACGTAGAGTACTGCATGGTTCTCAAAATGGGCCATGATGGGTCCCAACTGTCCGAATCGGGTATGTACAGGTTTGCACTTGTGTGTGCAGCTGAGTGTGACAAAATTTCAGATAGCAAACCTCATCTCGTAAGACAGTGCATGCTTACAAGCAAGTGGGTATTGATATCTAAGATTCAATCCAGGTGAAGATGTCCTGACTGGAAAAATTATTGGGGGGGGGGGGGGGTTCAACCCCAAACACCATTTACCAACGCCGCTGGTTCAAACAATGCATTCAGTTAGCTAATAAGAAAGAAGTTTGTGCAAAGAATCAGTAAAATTCTCCCATAGTATTTTTTACATTTTTTGTTGTTGTTGTTCTTTTCAAAGTCGTTTGCAATCCTTCATACATTAATGATAGCATTTTCAACCTTACAGTGTACGGTAACGTATCACTTCTTCATTGCAGCATTTCAAAAGTTATGTAGCAAACTAATATGTTGCATTCCATAACAGCGGGCTAAGTTGACATATACTTGTCAATCCTGTGTGTCAGCGAGGTAGAGTCTACACGCCCTGTTCTCACAACGATTGAGCTTGGGGAAAAACATCGCTAACTGAATAAGTGTGAATAAGGGCTACTCGACTTGAAAAGTGGCAGTCGGAAATAATGTATAATAATAATAATGTATAATAATAATAATGTTAAAAAATAATAATGATAATAATAATAATAATCCAATTCTGTGGCACTCACATTGTGTTGCAGATTCTTTCATGAAAACTGGATGGCGACCTTCTTATAATCAGAATTTTAAAAAATTTTGTCCAAAGTCCAAACTCAAACGATTCGACCATATTCTCACAATGGTATAGTACGAAGGTAAACAGTGGTAATATATGGAGTACTGTACTAGCATCAGTGGCTTCGGAAGCGTCCAAAGGCAGGGGGTGTGGGCGTAGCAGGAGTATCGCCAAGGAGACTCGCATCTGGGTACGAGTTAAGGCTGGGATTTTATAACGTATCATAAATTGTAATGTGATACTCAATAGTATTGGCATTAAGTACATATCGTCCCTTGGGGGCAGTAAGTTGTTGTGTGCAATTCTAAAGCATTGCATTTGGCACATTGCCCCACTCAAGGCACGATAAAAGCTTTTAGAAAGCACCCACTGACTGTGTTGTATATTTATTTGGTGATTATCAACTAAACTACGTCATTATACCTGATTAGCATCCACCCCCCCCCCCCCCCACCATACACACACAAACCCCGTTGGCATAGGTACACGTACAGTACGCTAGAAACGAATAATCGAGAGTTTGTCATTTACAACTGACAGAAAGTAAAGTCTCTTCCCCTAGTGCACGTCTGGCAAAAAGGGTACGCACTGCTGCATTGCTCCCTAGCTTCAGTGCAAGGAGCAGCTAAACCCCGCCCCTGCTTCCGGTGCTCTTTATACCATACTCTTCACATTCATGCGGTCTATTACCTTACGGATTGACATTATTAGACTCTGCAGTATGTTGCCCTAGTGCATTTTTTACTGCTAGAAATATCAGGTGAGGAGGTTAGAGAAAGTGGATGGATTGGCAAGAATAAAGTTATCTCTGTCTCTGGCTTGTCAGAACTTTTGAAACATCTTTTCAATAGACGTTCAGTCATATTTGAACAAAAAAAACAGGCTTACGCGATTATTTACTTGAAGTAGGAAACGGGGCAGTCTACTGAAATAAAAAATGTACTATTACGCTGCAGACGACAATTTCAAAGTATAACCTGGATTCAAACCCACTCTCAGCGATGTATCCCAATGGTGATGAGAGCCTAAAGCATAGAACACGTGTCCTTGTCATTTAACACCCAATGTTGTGAGAAGGACTAAATGGGGGTGATAAGCCGATTGGTTCAAAATCTGCTGGCTTTGAAACCATCAATTGATATTTTTTATCCACTTCATAAAGGTTTGACAGGGTTTTGTGTTGTTGTAATTTTGTGCCAGAATGAGTGAAAATTTCCAATTAACATGAGACATGAAAACGAAGTGTCAGTTTCATTCAGTGCAAACCCCAGATGGCAGAAGCGAAATTTCAAAATTTAAATTTTACGAGGTACCATTTACTTTTTCCATTTTATGTCTGTTTAAAAAAGGTGATGTACTTTGTGTATGAATAGGTAATTTATTTCCCAACAACCTGATGTGTTGTACAGAGAGCAATGGCATTATTTTAGTTTTTACTAACCAAATCGGGGGCGCGGTGGCTCAGTTGGTAGAGCTGCAAGCCGAGAGGTCATCGGTTCGAACCCCACCTGTGGCAAGCGCGTTGTGTCCTTGGACACCGTTGCCGTCAAGGAACTCCATTATTGGCAGAGGTAGTTCATCTATCATGGTGAGTTGAAACCCATATCCACATAAATAAACTTTTATTTTATCACCTATTCTATCTGTGCACTTGTATTGGGTTAATCGGGAACATTCTGCAAACGAAAGCTAAAATGTGGGTTGCTTCGGAGTTTTTTTGGGACAATAAATAAAACCCTCTTAAACAAAGTTGATTCAAAATCTCTTGTTGGTCGCATTAGAGAAAAACGTTTTATAGTCGAATGAGTGTTGGGTTTCGTGGTATTTCAGTAAATGAACGCGTTTTAAAATGGATGTACGCAACAAACTGTTTCGCGATTAGAACCAGAATATCGTCAAAGCTTTCGGAGATGAAAAATATTGGAAATCACCGTCACAGTAACACATGAGCAATTTATAAAACACATCGCGCTGCATGTGCACATCATTTATGCAAAATCACAGTTGTCCTTCGTTGAACAGTATCGTCCATTTATAAAAAAACAGCTAACCACTAAAAGTTCTGTGTGGACATTTACTCTCAAATAATTGTATTGGGAACTTGGGAAATGACGTAGAGTTGTGTTAGTTTGTAGCTGTAAACAAACTTGTGCCGACAACCAACGCCTGGGCTGTTTGTGCCATAATACGGTAAAATGCGTATAAACGATAGGCAAAAAACTTCAATTTGCTTTTCGATTATGGTGGTAAAAGGGGCTCGAAAATACTGTAAACACGAATAAAATAATAATCTCAAGAGAAATGTTTGTACGCCGGTCACAAAGTCTCGAGAGAAGAACCACAAGCAAAGAAATTCGTTATTACAGCGTGGATTGAGGATTATCACTAAACACCTATGGATTGGAGATTCTTTCTAGGCAACCCCCTCCCCCCCACCCCCCCCCCCCTCGTCTATGACAAAAAATGAAAATAATAAGCAAAGTTTCAGCCATTTCACCTCCGGGTTTAACGCACAGGTTCACTGTCTTAAAAGGTGTGACAACCAGATGTGTCACGAAGAGGATCAAATGGGGAGGGGTTGAAAACATGAATTGTTCCGACGGCAATTGCTCAGGTTACGACTGATGAAATATTTCAACTACTTCGTTTAAGGCACGCATTGATGATCTAGTTGAAATATTATTCAGGAGGTGTGGTGGGGGATTATGGTTGAAGTACTTAAGATTTCTTTGAAATTTATTTTTGGAAATATAAAATATACTTGCAGTAGTCGTGACCCAAAGCCGTATTGAATTAAAACGTAGAGTACTGCATGGTGCTCAAAATGGGCCATGATGGGCCCCAACTGTCCGAATCGGGTATGTACAGGTTTGCACTTGTGTGTGCAGCTGAGTGTGACAAATTTTCAGATAGCAAACCTCATCTCGTAAGACAGTGCATGCTTACAAGCAAATGGGTATTGATATCTAAGATTCAATCCAGGTGAAGATGTCCTGACTGGAGAAATTATTGGGGGGGTGGGGGGGGGGGGTTCAATCCCAAACACCATTTACCAACGCCGCTGGTTTAAACAATGCATTCAGTTAGCTAATAAGAAAGAAGTTTGTGCAAAGAATCAGTAAAATTCTCCCATAGTATTTTTTACATTTTTTGTTGTTGTTGTTCTTTTCAAAGTCGTTTGCAATCCTTCATACATTAATGATAGCATTTTCAATCTTACAGTGTACGGTAACGGATCACTTCTTCATTGCAGCATTTCAAAAGTTATGTAGCAAACTAATATGTTGCATTCCATAACAGCGGGCTAAGTTGACATATACTTGTCAATCCTGTGTGTCAGCGAGGTAGAGTCTACACGCCCTGTTCTCACAACGACTGAGCTTGGGGGAAAACATCGCTAACTGAATAAGTGTGAATAAGAGCTACTCGACTTGAAAAGTGGCAGTCGGAAATAATGTATAATAATAATAATGTTAAAAAATAATAATGATAATAATAATAATAATCCAAGTCTGTGGCACTCACATTGTGTTGCAGATTCTTTCATGAAAACTGGATGGCGACTTTCTTATAATCAGAATTTTAAAAAATTTTGTTCAAAGTCCAAACTGAAACGATTCGACCATATTCTCACAAAGGTATAGTACGAAGGTAAACAGTGGTAATATATGGAGTACTGTACTAGCATCAGTGGCTGCGGAAGCGTCCAAAGGCAGGGGGTGTGGGCGTAGCAGGAGTGTTGCCAAGGAGACTCGCATCTGGGTACGAGTTAAGGCTGGGATTTTATAACGTATCATAAATTGTAATGTGATACTCAATAGTATTGGCATTAAGTACATATCGTCCCTTTGGGGCAGTAAGTTCTTGTGTGCAATTCTAAAGCATTGCATTTGGCACATTGCCCCACTCAAGGCACGATAAAAGCTTTTAGAAAGCACCCACTGACTGTGTTGTATATTTATTTGGTGATTATCAACTAAACTACGTCATTATACCTGATTAGCATCCACCCCCCCCCCCCCCCCCCCCCCACCATACACACACAAACCTCGTTGGCATAGGTACACGTACAGTACGCTAGAAACGAATAATCGAGAGTTTGTCATTTACAACTGACAGAAAGTAAAGTCTCTTCCACTAGTGCACGTCTGACAAAAAGGGTACGCCCTGCTGCCTTGCTCCCTAGCTTCGGTGCAAGGAGCAACTATACCCCGCCCCTGCTTCCGGTGCTCTTTATACCATACTCTTCACATTCATGCAGTCTATTACCTTGCGGATTGACATTATTAGACTCTGCAGTATGTTGCCCTAGTGCATTTTTTACTGCTAGAAATATCAGGTGAGGAGGTTAGAGAAAGTGGATAGATTGGCAAGAATAAAGTTATCTCTGTCTCTGGCTTGTCAGAACTTTTGAAACATCTTTTCAATAGACGTTCAGTCATATTTGAACAAAAAAACAGGCTTACCCGATTATTTACCTGAAGTAGGAAACGGGGCAGTCTACTGAAATAAAAAATGTACTATTACGCCGCGGACGACAATTTCAAAGTATAACCTGGATTCGAACCCACTCTCAGCGATGTATCCCAATGGTGATGGGAGCCTAAAGCATAGAACACGTGTCCTTGTCATTTAACACCCAATGTTGTGAGAAGGACTAAATGGGGGTGATAAGCCGATTGGTTCAAAATCTGCTTGCTTTGAAACCATCAATTGATATTTTTTATCCACTTCATAAAGGTTTGACAGGGTTTTGTGTTGTTGTAATTTTGTGCCAGAATGAGTGAAAATTTCCAATTAACATGAGACATGAAAACGAAGTGTCAATTTCATTCACTGCAGACCCCAGATGGCAGAAGCGAAAATTCAAAATTTAAATTTTACGAGGTACCATTTACTTTTTCCATTTTATGTCTGTTTAAAAAAAGGTCATGTACATTGTGTATATATAGGTAATTTATTCCCCAACAACTTGATGAGTTGTACAGACAGCAATGGCATTATTTTAGTTTTTACTAACCTAATCGGGGGCGCGGTGGCTCAGTTGGTAAAGCTGCAAGCCGAGAGGTCATCGGTTCGAACCCCACCTGTGGGAAGCGCGTTGTGTCCTTGGACACCGTTGCCGTCAAGGAACTCCATTATTGGCAGAGGTAGTTCATCTATCAGGGTGAGTTGAAACCCATATCCACATAAATAAACTTTTATTTTATCACCTATTCTATATGTGCACTTGTATTGGGTTAATCGGGAACATTCTGCAAACGAAAGCTAAAATGTGGGTTGCTTCGGAGTTTTTTGGGGACAAAAAATAAAACCCTCTTAAACAAAGTTGATTCAAAATCTCCTGTTGGTCGCATTAGAGAAAACGTTTTATAGTCGAATGAGTGTTGGGTTTGGTGGTATTTCAGTAAATGAACGCGTTTTAAAATGGATGTACGCAACAAACTGTTTCGCGATTAGAACCAGAATATCGTCAAAGCTTTCGGAGATAAAAAATATTGGAAATCACCGTCACAGAAACACATGAGCAATTTATAATACACATCGCGTTGCATGTGCACATCATTTACGCAAAATCACAGTTGTCCTTCGTTGAACAGTATCGTCCATTTATAAAAACAGCTACCCACTAAAAGTTCTGTGTGGACATTTACTCTCAAATAATTGTATTGGGAACTTGGGAAATGACGTAGAGTTGTGTTAGTTTGTAGCTGTAAACAAACTGGTGCCGACAACCAACGCCTGGGCTGTTTGTGCCATAATACGGTAAAATGCGTATAAACGATAGGCAAAAAACTTCAATTTGCTCTTCGATTATGGTGGCAAAAGGGGCTCGAAAATACTGTAAACACGAATAAAATAATAATCTCAAGAGAAATGTTTGTACGCCGGTCACAAAGTCTCGAGCGAAGAACCACAAGCAAAGAAATTCGTTATTACAGCGTGGATTGAGGATTATCACTGAAACACCTATGGATTGGAGTTTCTTTCTAGGCAACCCCCCCCCCCCCCCCCCTCGTCTATGACAAAAAATGAAAATAATAAGCAAAGTTTCAGCCATTTCACCTCCGGGTTCAACCCACAGGTTCACTGTCTTAAAAGGTGTGACAGCCAGATGTGTCACGAAGAGGATCAAATGGGGAGGGGGGAGCGCGGTGGCTCAGTAGGTAGAGGTGCAGGCTGCAAGCCGAGAGGTCCTCGGTTCGAATCCCACCTGCGGCAACCGCGTTGTGTCCTTGGGCAAGACACTTCATCTCCATTGCCCGCGCGGGGGCACGATGACGCCGTGTACTATGGCGTACTGCACGTCGATGGTGCGCATGTCTCCAACCAATCTAACGCGAGTTACGATGTTGGGGAGCTGGCAGCTGCTCGTCGTTCCTCGGTGGTTCCCTCCGGGTACTCCGGCTTCCTCCACCCGTAAAACTGTAACGGTCATGATTAGCCATTGTGCATAAATATGTGACCTTAAACATCAATAAATAAATAAATGGGGAGGGGTTGAAAACATGAATTCTTCCGACGGTTATTGCTCAGGTTACGACTGATGAAATATTTCAACTACTTCGTTCAAGGCACACATTGATGATCTAGTTCAAATATTATTCAGGAGGTGTGGTGGGGGATTATGGTTGAAGTACTTAAGATTTCTTTGAAGTTTATTTTTGGAAATATAAAATATACTTGCAGTAGTCGTGACCCAAAGCCGTATTGAATTAAAACGTAGAGTACTGCATGGTGCTCAAAATGGGCCACGATGGGCCCCAACTGTCCGAATCGGGTATGTACAGGTTTGCACTTGTGTGTGCAGCTGAGTGTGACAAATTTTCAGATAGCAAACCTCATCTCGTAAGACAGTGCATGCTTACAAGCAAGTGGGTATTGACATCTAAGATTCAATCCAGGTGAAGATGTCCTGACTGGAAAAATTATTGGGGGGGGGGGGGGGGGGGGGTCAACCCCAAACACCATTTACCAACGCCGCTGGTTCAAACAATGCATTCAGTTAGCTAATAAGAAAGAAGTTTGTGCAAAGAATCAGTAAAATTCTCCCATAGTATTTTTCACATTTTTTGTTGTTGTTGTTCTTTTCAAAGTCGTTTGCAATCCTTCATACATTAATGATAGCATTTTAAATCTTACAGTGTACGGTAACGTATCACTTCTTCATTGCAGCATTTCAAAAGTTATGTTACAAACTAATATGTTGCATTCCATAAAAGCGCGCTTAGTTGACATATACTTGTCAATCCTGTGTGTCAGCGAGGTAGAGTCTACACGCCCTGTTCTCACAACGACTGAGCTTGCGAAAAAACATCGCTAACTGAATAAGTGTGAATAAGAGCTACTCGACTTGAAAGGTGGCAGTCGGAAATAATGTATAATAATAATAATAATGTATAATAATAATAATGTTAAAAAATAATAATGATAATAATAATAATAATCCAAGTCTGTGGCAATCACATTGTGTTGCAGATTGTTTCATGAAAACTGGATGGCGACTTTCTTATAATCAGAATTTTAAAAAATTTTGTCCAAAGTCCAAACTGAAAGGATTCGACCATATTCTCACAAAGGTATAGTACGAAGGTAAACAGTGGTAATATATGGAGTACTGTACTAGCATCAGTGGCTTCGGAAGCGTCCAAAGGCAGCGGGTGTGGGAGTAGCAGGAGTATCGCCAAGGAGACTCGCATCTGGGTACGAGTTAAGGCTGGGATTTTATAACGTATCATAAATTGTAATGTGATACTCAATAGTATTGGCATTAAGTACATAACGTCCCTTGGGGGCAGTAAGTTGTTGTGTGCAATTCTAAAGCATTGCATTTGGCACATTGCCCCACTCAAGGCACGATAAAAGCTTTTAGAAAGCACCTACTGACTGTGTTGTATATTTATTTGGTGATTATCAACAAAACTACGTCATTATACCTGATTAGCATCCACCCCCCCCCCCCCCCCCCCCACCATACACACACAAACCCCGTTGGCATAGGTACACGTACAGTACGCTAGAAAAGAATAATCGAGAGTTTGTCATTTACAACTGACAGAAAGTAAAGTCTCTTCCACTAGTGCACGTCTGGCAAAAAGGGTACGCCCTGCTGCCTTGCTCCCTAGCTTCGGTGCAAGGAGCAGCTATACCCCGCCCCTGCTTCCGGTGCTCTTTATACCATACTCTTCACATTCATGCAGTCTATTACCTTACGGATTGACATTATTAGACTCTGCAGTATGTTGCCCTAGTGCATTTTTTACTGCTAGAAATATCAGGTGAGGAGGTTAGAGAAAGTGGATAGATTGGCAAGAATAAAGTTATCTCTGTCTCTGGCTTGTCAGATCTTTTGAAACATCTTTTCAATAAACGTTCAGTCATATTTGAACAAAAAAAAACAGGCTTACGCGATTATTTACCTGAAGTAGGAAACGGGGCAGTCTACTGAAATAAAAAATGTACTATTTCGCCGCAGACGACAATTTCAAAGTATAACCTGGATTCGAACCCACTCTCAGCGATGTATCCCAATGGTGATGAGAGCCTAAAGCATAGAACACGTGTCCTTGTCATTTAACACCCAATGTTGTGAGAAGGACTAAATGGGGGTGATAAGCCGATTGGTTCAAAATCTGCTGGCTTTGAAACCATCAATTGATATTTTTTATCCACTTCATAAAGGTTTGACAGGGTTTTGTGTTGTTATAATTTTGTGCCAGAATGACTGAAAATTTCCAATTAACATGAGACATGAAAACGAAGTGTCAATTTCATTCAGTGCAAACCCCAGATGGCAGAAGCGAAAATTCAAAATTTAAATTTTACGAGGTACCATTTACTTTTTCCATTTTATGTCTGTTTAAAAAAAGGTCATGTACTTTGTGTATATATAGGTAATTTATTTCCCAACAACTTGATGTGTTGTACAGAGAGCAATGGCATTATTTTAGTTTTTACTAACCTAATCGGGGGCGCGGTGGCTCAGTTGGTATAGCTGCAAGCCGAGAGGTCATCGGTTCGAACCCCACCTGTAGCAAGCGCGTTTTGTCCTTGGACACCGTTGCCGTCAAGGAACTCCATTATTGGCAGAGGTAGTTCATCTATCAGGGTGAGTTGAAACCCATATCCACATAAATAAACTTTTATTTTATCACCTATTCTATCTGTGCACTTGTATTGGGTTAATCGGGAACATTCTGCAAACGAAAGCTAAAATGTGGGTTACTTCGGAGTTTTTTGGGGACAATAAATAAAACCCTCTTAAACAAAGTTGATTCAAAATCTCCTGTTGGTCGCATTAGAGAAAACGTTTTATAGTCGAATGAGTGTTGGGTTTGGTGGTATTTCAGTAAATGAACGCGTTTTAAAATGGATGTACGCAACAAACTGTTTCGCGATTAGAACCAGAATATCGTCAAAGCTTTCGGAGATAAAAAATATTGGAAATCACCGTCACAGTAACACATGAGCAATTTATAAAACACATCGCGTTGCATGTGCACATCATTTATGCAAAATCACAGTTGTCCTTCGTTGAACAGTATCGTCCATTTATAAAAACAGCTACCCACTAAAAGTTCTGTGTGGACATTTACTCTCAAATAATTGTATTGGGAACTTGGGAAATGACGTAGAGTTGTGTTAGTTTGTAGCTGTAAACAAACTGGTGCCGACAACCAACGCCTGGGCTGTTTGTGCCATAATACGGTAAAATGCGTATAAACGATAGGCAAAAAACTTCAATTTGCTCTTCGATTATGGTGGCAAAAGGGGCTCGAAAATACTGTAAACACGAATAAAATAATAATCTCAAGAGAAATGTTTGTACTCCGGTCACAAAGTCTCGAGCGAAGAACCACAAGCAAAGAAATTCGTTATTACA
The DNA here is from genome assembly GCA_031216915.1 of Pictodentalium vernedei. Taxonomy (NCBI): domain Eukaryota; kingdom Metazoa; phylum Mollusca; class Scaphopoda; order Dentaliida; family Dentaliidae; genus Pictodentalium; species Pictodentalium vernedei. The sequence goes on along the minus strand of CM062297.1, from coordinate 506,066,636 downwards.
GCGTGGATTGAGGATTATCACTGAAACACCCATGGATTGGAGTTTCTTTCTAGGCAACCCCCTCCCCCCCCCCCCCCCCTCGTCTATGACAAAAAATGAAAATAATAAGCAAAGTTTCAGCCATTTCACCTCCGGGTTCAACCCACAGGTTCACTGTCTTAAAAGGTGTGACAGCCAGATGTGTCACGAAGAGGATCAAATGGGGAGGGGGGGGCGCGGTGGCTCAGTAGGTAGAGGTGCAGGCTGCAAGCCGAGAGGTCCTCGGTTCGAATCCCACCTGCGGCAACCGCGTTGTGTCCTTGGGCAAGACACTTCATCTCCATTGCCCGCGTGGGGGCACGATGACTCTGTGTACTATGGCGTACTGCACGTCGATGGTGCGCATGTCTCCAACCAATCTAACGCGAGTTACGATGTTGGGGAGCTGGCAGCTGCTCGTCGTTGCTCGGTGGTTCTCTCCGGGTACTCCGGCTTCCTCCACCCGTAAAACTGTCACGGTCAGGATTAGCCATTGTGCATAAATATGTCACCTTAAACATCAATAAATAAATAAATAAATAAATAAATGGGGAGGGGTTGAAAACATGAATTGTTCCGACGGTTATTGCTCAGGTTACGACTGATGAAATATTTCAACTACTTCGTTTAAGGCACGCATTGATGATCTAGTTGAAATATTATTCAGGAGGTGTGGTGGGGGATTATGGTTGAAGTACTTAAGATTTCTTTGAAATTTATTTTTGGAAATATAAAATATACTTGCAGTAGTCGTGACCCAAAGCCGTATTGAATTAAAACGTAGAGTACTGCATGGTGCTCAAAATGGGCCATGATGGGCCCCAACTGTCCGAATCGGGTATGTACAGGTTTGCACTTGTGTGTGCAGCTGAGTGTGACAAATTTTCAGATAGCAAACCTCATCCCGTAAGACAGTGCATGCTTACAAGCAAGTGGGTATTGATATCTAAGATTCAATCCAGGTGAAGATGTCCTGACTGGAAAAATTATTGGGGGGGGGGGGGGTTCAACCCCAAACACCATTTACCAACGCCGCTGGTTTAAACAATGCATTCAGTTAGCTAATAAGAAAGAAGTTTGTGCAAAGAATCAGTAAAATTCTCCCATAGTATTTTTTACATTTTTTGTTGTTGTTGTTCTTTTCAAAGTCGTTTGCAATCCTTCATACATTAATGATAGCATTTTCAATCTTACAGTGTACGGTAACGGATCACTTCTTCATTGCAGCATTTCAAAAGTTATGTAGCAAACTAATATGTTGCATTCCATAACAGCGGGCTAAGTTGACATATACTTGTCAATCCTGTGTGTCAGCGAGGTAGAGTCTACACGCCCTGTTCTCACAACGACTGAGCTTGGGGGAAAACATCGCTAACTGAATAAGTGTGAATAAGAGCTACTCGACTTGAAAAGTGGCAGTCGGAAATAATGTATAATAATAATAATGTATAATAATAATAATGTTAAAAAATAATAATGATAATAATAATAATAATCCAAGTCTGTGGCACTCACATTGTGTTGCAGATTCTTTCATGAAAACTGGATGGCGACTTTCTTATAATCAGAATTTTAAAAAATTTTGTCCAAAGTCCAAACTGAAAGGATTCGACCATATTCTCACAAAGGTATAGTACGAAGGTAAACAGTGGTAATATATGGAGTACTGTACTAGCATCAGTGGCTTCGGAAGCGTCCAAAGGCAGGGGGTGTGGGAGTAGCAGGAGTATCGCCAAGGAGACTCGCATCTGGGTACGAGTTAAGGCTGGGATTTTATAACGTATCATAAATTGTAATGTGATACTCAATAGTATTGGCATTAAGTACATAACGTCCCTTGGGGGCAGTAAGTTGTTGTGTGCAATTCTAAAGCATTGCATTTGGCACATTGCCCCACTCAAGGCACGATAAAAGCTTTTAGAAAGCACCTACTGACTGTGTTGTATATTTATTTGGTGATTATCAACAAAACTACGTCATTATACCTGATTAGCATCCACCCCCACCCCCCCCCCCACCATACACACACAAACCCCGTTGGCATAGGTACACGTACAGTACGCTAGAAAAGAATAATCGAGAGTTTGTCATTTACAACTGACAGAAAGTAAAGTCTCTTCCACTAGTGCACGTCTGGCAAAAAGGGTACGCCCTGCTGCCTTGCTCCCTAGCTTCGGTGCAAGGAGCAGCTATACCCCGCCCCTGCTTCCGGTGCTCTTTATACCATACTCTTCACATTCATGCAGTCTATTACCTTACGGATTGACATTATTAGACTCTGCAGTATGTTGCCCTAGTGCATTTTTTACTGCTAGAAATATCAGGTGAGGAGGTTAGAGAAAGTGGATAGATTGGCAAGAATAAAGTTATCTCTGTCTCTGGCTTGTCAGAACTTTTGAAACATCTTTTCAATAGACGTTCAGTCATATTTGAACAAAAAAAAACAGGCTTACGCGATTATTTACCTGAAGTAGGAAACGGGGCAGTCTACTGCAATAAAAAATGTACTATTACGCCGCAGACGACAATTTCAAAGTATAACCTGGATTCGAACCCACTCTCAGCGATGTATCCCAATGGTGATGGGAGCCTAAAGCATAGAACACGTGTCCTTGTCATTTAACACCCAATGTTGTGAGAAGGACTAAATGGGGGTGATAAGCCGATTGGTTCAAAATCTGCTTGTTTTGAAACCATCAATTGATATTTTTTATCCACTTCATAAAGGTTTGACAGGGTTTTGTGTTGTTATAATTTTGTGCCAGAATGAGTGAAAATTTCCAATTAACATGAGACATGAAAACGAAGTGTCAATTTCATTCAGTGCAAACCCCAGATGGCAGAAGCGAAAATTCAAAATTTAAATTTTACGAGGTACCATTTACTTTTTCCATTTTATGTCTGTTTAAAAAAGGGTCATGTACTTTGTGTATATATAGGTAATTTATTTCCCAACAACTTGATGTGTTGTACAGAGAGCAATGGCATTATTTTAGTTTTTACTAACCTAATCGGGGGCGCGGTGGCTCAGTTGGTAAAGCTGCAAGCCGAGAGGTCATCGGTTCGAACCCCACCTGTAGCAAGCGCGTTGTGTCCTTGGACACCGTTGCCGTCAAGGAACTCCATTATTGGCAGAGGTAGTTCATCTATCAGGGTGAGTTGAAACCCATATCCACATAAATAAACTTTTATTTTATCACCTATTCTATCTGTGCACTTGTATTGGGTTAATCGGGAACATTCTGCAAACGAAAGCTAAAATGTGGGTTACTTCGGAGTTTTTTGGGGACAATAAATAAAACCCTCTTAAACAAAGTTGATTCAAAATCTCCTGTTGGTCGCATTAGAGAAAACGTTTTATAGTCGAATGAGTGTTGGGTTTGGTGGTATTTCAGTAAATGAACGCGTTTTAAAATGGATGTACGCAACAAACTGTTTCGCGATTAGAACCAGAATATCGTCAAAGCTTTCGGAGATAAAACATATTGGAAATCACCGTCACAGTAACACATGAGCAATTTATAAAACACATCGCGTTGCATGTGCACATCATTTATGCAAAATCACAGTTGTCCTTCGTTGAACAGTATCGTCCATTTATAAAAACAGCTACCCACTAAAAGTTCTGTGTGGACATTTAGTCTCAAATAATTGTATTGGGAACTTGGGAAATGACGTAGAGTTGTGTTAGTTTGTAGCTGTAAACAAACTGGTGCCGACAACCAACGCCTGGGCTGTTTGTGCCATAATACGGTAAAATGCGTATAAACGATAGGCAAAAAACATCAATTTCCTCTTCGATTATGGTGGCAAAAGGGGCTCGAAAATACTGTAAACACGAATAAAATAATAATCTCAAGAGAAATGTTTGTACTCCGGTCACAAAGTCTCGAGCGAAGAACCACAAGCAAAGAAATTCGTTATTACAGCGTGGATTGAGGATTATCACTGAAACACCTATGGATTGGAGTTTCTTTCTAGGCAACCCCCTCTCTCCCCCCCCCCCCCCCTCGTCTATGACAAAAAATGAAAATAATAAGCAAAGTTTCAGCCATTTCACCTCCGGGTTCAACCCACAGGTTCACTGTCTTAAAAGGTGTGACAGCCAGATGTGTCACGAAGAGGATCAAATGGGGAGGGGGGGCGCGGTGGCTCAGTAGGTAGAGGTGCAGGCTGCAAGCCGAGAGGTCCTCGGTTCGAATCCCACCTGCGGCAACCGCGTTGTGTCCTTGGGCAAGACACTTCATCTCCATTGCCCGCGTGGGGGCACGATGACTCTGTGTACTATCGCGTACTGCACGTCGATGGTGCGCATGTCTCCAACCAATCTAACGCGAGTTACGATGTTGGGGAGCTGGCAGCTGCTCGTCGTTGCTCGGTGGTTCTCTCCGGGTACTCCGGCTTCCTCCACCCGTAAAACTGTCACGGTCAGGATTAGCCATTGTGCATAAATATGTCACCTTAAACATCAATAAATAAATAAATAAATAAATAAATAAATGGGGAGGGGTTGAAAACATGAATTGTTCCGACGGTTATTGCTCAGGTTACGACTGATGAAATATTTCAACTACTTCGTTTAAGGCACGCATTGATGATCTAGTTGAAATATTATTCAGGAGGTGTGGTGGGGGATTATGGTTGAAGTACTTAAGATTTCTTTGAAATTTATTTTTGGAAATATAAAATATACTTGCAGTAGTCGTGACCCAAAGCCGTATTGAATTAAAACGTAGAGTACTGCATGGTGCTCAAAATGGGCCATGATGGGCCCCAACTGTCCGAATCGGGTATGTACAGGTTTGCACTTGTGTGTGCAGCTGAGTGTGACAAATTTTCAGATAGCAAACCTCATCTCGTAAGACAGTGCATGCTTACAAGCAAGTGGGTATTGATATCTAAGATTCAATCCAGGTGAAGATGTCCTGACTGGAAAAATTATTGGGGGGGGGGGGGGGGTTCAACCCCAAACACCATTTACCAACGCCGCTGGTTTAAACAATGCATTCAGTTAGCTAATAAGAAAGAAGTTTGTGCAAAGAATCAGTAAAATTCTCCCATAGTATTTTTTACATTTTTTGTTGTTGTTGTTCTTTTCAAAGTCGTTTGCAATCCTTCATACATTAATGATAGCATTTTCAATCTTACAGTGTACGGTAACGGATCACTTCTTCATTGCAGCATTTCAAAAGTTATGTAGCAAACTAATATGTTGCATTCCATAACAGCGGGCTAAGTTGACATATACTTGTCAATCCTGTGTGTCAGCGAGGTAGAGTCTACACGCCCTGTTCTCACAACGACTGAGTTGGGGGAAAACATCGCTAACTGAATAAGTGTGAATAAGAGCTACTCGACTTGAAAAGTGGCAGTCGGAAATAATGTATAATAATAATAATGTATAATAATAATAATGTTAAAAAATAATAATGATAATAATAATAATAATCCAAGTCTGTGGCACTCACATTGTGTTGCAGATTCTTTCATGAAAACTGGATGGCGACTTTCTTATAATCAGAATTTTAAAAAATTTTGTTCAAAGTCCAAACTGAAACGATTCGACCATATTCTCACAAAGGTATAGTACGAAGGTAAACAGTGGTAATATATGGAGTACTGTACTAGCATCAGTGGCTGCGGAAGCGTCCAAAGGCAGGGGATGTGGGCGTAGCAGGAGTGTTGCCAAGGAGACTCGCATCTGGGTACGAGTTAAGGCTGGGATTTTATAACGTATCATAAATTGTAATGTGATACTCAATAGTATTGGCATTAAGTACATAACGTCCCTTGGGGGCAGTAAGTTGTTGTGTGCAATTCTAAAGCATTGCATTTGGCACATTGCACCACTCAAGGCACGATAAAAGCTTTTAGAAAGCACCCACTGACTGTGTTGTATATTTATTTGGTGATTATCAACTAAACTACGTCATTATACCTGATTAGCATCCACCCTCCCCCCCCCCCACCATACACACACAAACCCCGTTGGCATAGGTACACGTACAGTACGCTAGAAACGAATAATCGAGAGTTTGTCATTTACAACTGACAGAAAGTAAAGTCTCTTCCACTAGTGCACGTCTGGCAAAAAGGGTACGCCCTGCTGCCTTGCTCCCTAGCTTCGGTGCAAGGAGCAACTATACCCCGCCCCTGCTTCAGGTGCTCTTTATACCATACTCTTCACATTCATGCAGTCTATTACCTTACGGATTGACATTATTAGACTCTGCAGTATGTTGCCCTAGTGCATTTTTTACTGCTAGAAATATCAGGTGAGGAGGTTAGAGAAAGTGGATAGATTGGCAAGAATAAAGTTATCTCTGTTTCTGGCTTGTCAGAACTTTTGAAACATCTTTTCAATAGACGTTCAGTCATATTTGAACAAAAAGAAACAGGCTTACGCGATTATTTACCTGAAGTGGGAAACGGGGCAGTCTACTGCAATAAAAAATGTACTATTACGCCGCAGACGACAATTTCAAAGTATAACCTGGATTCGAACCCACTCTCAGCGATGTATCCCAATGGTGATGGGAGCCTAAAGCATAGAACACGTGTCCTTGTCATTTAACACCCAATGTTGTGAGAAGGACTAAATGGGGGTGATAAGCCGATTGGTTCAAAATCTGCTTGCTTTGAAACCATCAATTGATATTTTTCATCCACTTCATAAAGGTTTGACAGGGTTTTGTGTTGTTGTAATTTTGTGCCAGAATGAGTGAAAATTTCCAATTAACATGAGACATGAAAACGAAGTGTCAATTTCATTCAGTGCAAACCCCAGATGGCAGAAGCGAAAATTCAAAATTTAAATTTTACGAGGTACCATTTACTTTTTCCATTTTATGTCTGTTTAAAAAAAGGTCATGTACTTTGTGTATATATAGGTAATTTATTTCCCAACAACTTGATGTGTTGTACAGAGAGCAATGGCATTATTTTAGTTTTTACTAACCTAATCGGGGGCGCGGTGGCTCAGTTGGTAAAGCTGCAAGCCGAGAGGTCATCGGTTCGAACCCCACCTGTAGCAAGCGCGTTGTGTCCTTGGACACCGTTGCCGTCAAGGAACTCCATTATTGGCAGAGGTAGTTCATCTATCAGGGTGAGTTGAAACCCATATCCACATAAATAAACTTTTATTTTATCACCTATTCTATCTGTGCACTTGTATTGGGTTAATCGGGAACATTCTGCAAACGAAAGCTAAAATGTGGGTTACTTCGGAGTTTTTTGGGGACAATAAATAAAACCCTCTTAAACAAAGTTGATTCAAAATCTCCTGTTGGTCGCATTAGAGAAAACGTTTTATAGTCGAATGAGTGTTGGGTTTGGTGGTATTTCAGTAAATGAACGCGTTTTAAAATGGATGTACGCAACAAACTGTTTCGCGATTAGAACCAGAATATCGTCAAAGCTTTCGGAGATAAAACATATTGGAAATCACCGTCACAGTAACACATGAGCAATTTATAAAACACATCGCGTTGCATGTGCACATCATTTATGCAAAATCACAGTTGTCCTTCGTTGAACAGTATCGTCCATTTATAAAAACAGCTACCCACTAAAAGTTCTGTGTGGACATTTAGTCTCAAATAATTGTATTGGGAACTTGGGAAATGACGTAGAGTTGTGTTAGTTTGTAGCTGTAAACAAACTGGTGCCGACAACCAACGCCTGGGCTGTTTGTGCCATAATACGGTAAAATGCGTATAAACGATAGGCAAAAAACTTCAATTTCCTCTTCGATTATGGTGGCAAAAGGGGCTCGAAAATACTGTAAACACGAATAAAATAATAATCTCAAGAGAAATGTTTGTACTCCGGTCACAAAGTCTCGAGCGAAGAACCACAAGCAAAGAAATTCGTTATTACAGCGTGGATTGAGGATTATCACTGAAACACCTATGGATTGGAGTTTCTTTCTAGGCAACCCCCTCTCCCCCCCCCCCCCCCCCCCCTCGTCTATGACAAAAAATGAAAATAATAAGCAAAGTTTCAGCCATTTCACCTCCGGGTTCAACCCACAGGTTCACTGTCTTAAAAGGTGTGACAGCCAGATGTGTCACGAAGAGGATCAAATGGGGAGGGGGGGGCGCGGTGGCTCAGTAGGTAGAGGTGCAGGCTGCAAGCCGAGAGGTCCTCGGTTCGAATCCCACCTGCGGCAACCGCGTTGTGTCCTTGGGCAAGACACTTCATCTCCATTGCCCGCGTGGGGGCACGATGACTCTGTGTACTATCGCGTACTGCACGTCGATGGTGCGCATGTCTCCAACCAATCTAACGCGAGTTACGATGTTGGGGAGCTGGCAGCTGCTCGTCGTTGCTCGGTGGTTCTCTCCGGGTACTCCGGCTTCCTCCACCCGTAAAACTGTCACGGTCAGGATTAGCCATTGTGCATAAATATGTCACCTTAAACATCAATAAATAAATAAATAAATAAATAAATAAATAAATGGGGAGGGGTTGAAAACATGAATTGTTCCGACGGTTATTGCTCAGGTTACGACTGATGAAATATTTCAACTACTTCGTTTAAGGCACGCATTGATGATCTAGTTGAAATATTATTCAGGAGGTGTGGTGGGGGATTATGGTTGAAGTACTTAAGATTTCTTTGAAATTTATTTTTGGAAATATAAAATATACTTGCAGTAGTCGTGACCCAAAGCCGTATTGAATTAAAACGTAGAGTACTGCATGGTGCTCAAAATGGGCCATGATGGGCCCCAACTGTCCGAATCGGGTATGTACAGGTTTGCACTTGTGTGTGCAGCTGAGTGTGACAAATTTTCAGATAGCAAACCTCATCTCGTAAGACAGTGCATGCTTACAAGCAAGTGGGTATTGATATCTAAGATTCAATCCAGGTGAAGATGTCCTGACTGGAAAAATTATTGGGGGGGGGGGGGGGTTCAACCCCAAACACCATTTACCAACGCCGCTGGTTTAAACAATGCATTCAGTTAGCTAATAAGAAAGAAGTTTGTGCAAAGAATCAGTAAAATTCTCCCATAGTATTTTTTACATTTTTTGTTGTTGTTGTTCTTTTCAAAGTCGTTTGCAATCCTTCATACATTAATGATAGCATTTTCAATCTTACAGTGTACGGTAACGGATCACTTCTTCATTGCAGCATTTCAAAAGTTATGTAGCAAACTAATATGTTGCATTCCATAACAGCGGGCTAAGTTGACATATACTTGTCAATCCTGTGTGTCAGCGAGGTAGAGTCTACACGCCCTGTTCGCACAACGACTGAGTTGGGGGAAAACATCGCTAACTGAATAAGTGTGAATAAGAGCTACTCGACTTGAAAAGTGGCAGTCGGAAATAATGTATAATAATAATAATGTATAATAATAATAATGTTAAAAAATAATAATGATAATAATAATAATAATCCAAGTCTGTGGCACTCACATTGTGTTGCAGATTCTTTCATGAAAACTGGATGGCGACTTTCTTATAATCAGAATTTTAAAAAATTTTGTTCAAAGTCCAAACTGAAACGATTCGACCATATTCTCACAAAGGTATAGTACGAAGGTAAACAGTGGTAATATATGGAGTACTGTACTAGCATCAGTGGCTGCGGAAGCGTCCAAAGGCAGGGGATGTGGGCGTAGAAGGAGTGTTGCCAAGGAGATTCGCATCTGGGTACGAGTTAAGGCTGGGATTTTATAACGTATCATAAATTGTAATGTGATACTCAATAGTATTGGCATTAAGTACATAACGTCCCTTGGGGGCAGTAAGTTGTTGTGTGCAATTTTAAAGCATTGCATTTGGCACATTGCACCACTCAAGGCACGATAAAAGCTTTTAGAAAGCACCCACTGACTGTGTTGTATATTTATTTGGTGATTATCAACTAAACTACGTCATTATACCTGATTAGCATCCACCCTCCCCCCCCCCCCCCCACCATACACACACAAACCCCGTTGGCATAGGTACACGTACAGTACGCTAGAAACGAATAATCGAGAGTTTGTCATTTACAACTGACAGAAAGTAAAGTCTCTTCCACTAGTGCACGTCTGGCAAAAAGGGTACGCCCTGCTGCCTTGCTCCCTAGCTTCGGTGCAAGGAGCAACTATACCCCGCCCCTGCTTCAGGTGCTCTTTATACCATACTCTTCACATTCATGCAGTCTATTACCTTACGGATTGACATTATTAGACTCTGCAGTATGTTGCCCTAGTGCATTTTTTACTGCTAGAAATATCAGGTGAGGAGGTTAGAGAAAGTGGATAGATTGGCAAGAATAAAGTTATCTCTGTTTCTGGCTTGTCAGAACTTTTGAAACATCTTTTCAATAGACGTTCAGTCATATTTGAACAAAAAGAAACAGGCTTACGCGATTATTTACCTGAAGTGGGAAACGGGGCAGTCTACTGCAATAAAAAATGTACTATTACGCCGCAGACGACAATTTCAAATTATAACCTGGATTCGAACCCACTCTCAGCGATGTATCCCAATGGTGATGGGAGCCTAAAGCATAGAACACGTGTCCTTGTCATTTAACACCCAATGTTGTGAGAAGGACTAAATGGGGGTGATAAGCCGATTGGTTCAAAATCTGCTTGCTTTGAAACCATCAATTGATATTTTTCATCCACTTCATAAAGGTTTGACAGGGTTTTGTGTTGTTGTAATTTTGTGCCAGAATGAGTGAAAATTTCCAATTAACATGAGACATGAAAACGAAGTGTCAATTTCATTCAGTGCAAACCCCAGATGGCAGAAGCGAAAATTCAAAATTTAAATTTTACGAGGTACCATTTACTTTTTCCATTTTATGTCTGTTTAAAAAAAGGTCATGTACTTTGTGTATATATAGGTAATTTATTTCCCAACAACTTGATGTGTTGTACAGAGAGCAATGGCATTATTTTAGTTTTTACTAACCTAATCGGGGGCGCGGTGGCTCAGTTGGTAAAGCTGCAAGCCGAGAGGTCATCGGTTCGAACCCCACCTGTAGCAAGCGCGTTGTGTCCTTGGACACCGTTGCCGTCAAGGAACTCCATTATTGGCAGAGGTAGTTCATCTATCAGGGTGAGTTGAAACCCATATCCACATAAATAAACTTTTATTTTATCACCTATTCTATCTGTGCACTTGTATTGGGTTAATCGGGAACATTCTGCAAACGAAAGCTAAAATGTGGGTTACTTCGGAGTTTTTTGGGGACAATAAATAAAACCCTCTTAAACAAAGTTGATTCAAAATCTCCTGTTGGTCGCATTAGAGAAAACGTTTTATAGTCGAATGAGTGTTGGGTTTGGTGGTATTTCAGTAAATGAACGCGTTTTAAAATGGATGTACGCAACAAACTGTTTCGCGATTAGAACCAGAATATCGTCAAAGCTTTCGGAGATAAAACATATTGGAAATCACCGTCACAGTAACACATGAGCAATTTATAAAACACATCGCGTTGCATGTGCACATCATTTATGCAAAATCACAGTTGTCCTTCGTTGAACAGTATCGTCCATTTATAAAAACAGCTACCCACTAAAAGTTCTGTGTGGACATTTAGTCTCAAATAATTGTATTGGGAACTTGGGAAATGACGTAGAGTTGTGTTAGTTTGTAGCTGTAAACAAACTGGTGCCGACAACCAACGCCTGGGCTGTTTGTGCCATAATACGGTAAAATGCGTATAAACGATAGGCAAAAAACTTCAATTTCCTCTTCGATTATGGTGGCAAAAGGGGCTCGAAAATACTGTAAACACGAATAAAATAATAATCTCAAGAGAAATGTTTGTACTCCGGTCACAAAGTCTCGAGCGAAGAACCACAAGCAAAGAAATTCGTTATTACAGCGTGGATTGAGGATTATCACTGAAACACCTATGGATTGGAGTTTCTTTCTAGGCAACCCCCTCTCCCCCCCCCCCCCCCTCGTCTATGACAAAAAATGAAAATAATAAGCAAAGTTTCAGCCATTTCACCTCCGGGTTCAACCCACAGGTTCACTGTCTTAAAAGGTGTGACAGCCAGATGTGTCACGAAGAGGATCAAATGGGGAGGGGGGGCGCGGTGGCTCAGTAGGTAGAGGTGCAGGCTGCAAGCCGAGAGGTCCTCGGTTCGAATCCCACCTGCGGCAACCGCGTTGTGTCCTTGGGCAAGACACTTCATCTCCATTGCCCGCGTGGGGGCACGATGACTCTGTGTACTATCGCGTACTGCACGTCGATGGTGCGCATGTCTCCAACCAATCTAACGCGAGTTACGATGTTGGGGAGCTGGCAGCTGCTCGTCGTTGCTCGGTGGTTCTCTCCGGGTACTCCGGCTTCCTCCACCCGTAAAACTGTCACGGTCAGGATTAGCCATTGTGCATAAATATGTCACCTTAAACATCAATAAATAAATAAATAAATAAATAAATAAATGGGGAGGGGTTGAAAACATGAATTGTTCCGACGGTTATTGCTCAGGTTACGACTGATGAAATATTTCAACTACTTCGTTTAAGGCACGCATTGATGATCTAGTTGAAATATTATTCAGGAGGTGTGGTGGGGGATTATGGTTGAAGTACTTAAGATTTCTTTGAAATTTATTTTTGGAAATATAAAATATACTTGCAGTAGTCGTGACCCAAAGCCGTATTGAATTAAAACGTAGAGTACTGCATGGTGCTCAAAATGGGCCATGATGGGCCCCAACTGTCCGAATCGGGTATGTACAGGTTTGCACTTGTGTGTGCAGCTGAGTGTGACAAATTTTCAGATAGCAAACCTCATCTCGTAAGACAGTGCATGCTTACAAGCAAGTGGGTATTGATATCTAAGATTCAATCCAGGTGAAGATGTCCTGACTGGAAAAATTATTGGGGGGGGGGGGGTTCAACCCCAAACACCATTTACCAACGCCGCTGGTTTAAACAATGCATTCAGTTAGCTAATAAGAAAGAAGTTTGTGCAAAGAATCAGTAAAATTCTCCCATAGTATTTTTTACATTTTTTGTTGTTGTTGTTCTTTTCAAAGTCGTTTGCAATCCTCCATACATTAATGATAGCATTTTCAATCTTACAGTGTACGGTAACGTATCACTTCTTCATTGCAGCATTTCAAAGGTTATGTTACAAACTAATATGTTGCATTCCATAAAAGCTCGCTTAGTTGACATATACTTGTCAATCCTGTGTGTCAGCAAGGTAGAGTCTACACGCCCTGTTCTCACAACGACTGAGCTTGGGGAAAAACATCGCTAACTGAATAAGTGTGAATAAGAGCTACTCGACTTGAAAAGTGGCAGTCGGAAATAATGTATAATAATAATAATAATGTATAATAATAATAATGTTAAAAAATAATAATGATAATAATAATAATAATCCAAGTCTGTGGCAATCACATTGTGTTGCAGATTCTTTCATGAAAACTGGATGGCGACTTTCTTATAATCAGAATTTTAAAAAATTTTGTCCAAAATCCAAACTGAAAGGATTCGACCATATTCTCACAAAGGTATAGTACGAAGGTAAACAGTGGTAATATATGGAGTACTGTACTAGCATCAGTGGCTTCGGAAGCGTCCAAAGGCAGGGGGTATGGGAGTAGCAGGAGTATCGCCAAGGAGACTCGCATCTGGGTACGAGTTAAGGCTGGGATTTTATAACGTATCATAAATTGTAATGTGATACTCAATAGTATTGGCATTAAGTACATAACGTCCCTTGGGGGCAGTAAGTTGTTGTGTGCAATTCTAAAGCATTGCATTTGGCACATTGCCCCACTCAAGGCACGATAAAAGCTTTTAGAAAGCACCTACTGACTGTGTTGTATATTTATTTGGTGATTATCAACTAAACTACGTCATTATACCTGATTAGCATCCACCCCCCCCCACCATACACACACAAACCCCGTTGGCATAGGTACACGTACAGTACGCTAGAAACGAATAATCGAGAGTTTGTCATTTACAACTGACAGAAAGTAAAGTCTCTTCCACTAGTGCACGTCTGGCAAAAAGGGTACGCCCTGCTGCCTTGCTCCCTAGCTTCGGTGCAAGGAGCAGCTAAACCCCGCCCCTGCTTCCGGTGCTCTTTATACCATACTCTTCACATTCATGCGGTCTATTACCTTACGGATTGACATTATTAGACTCTGCAGTATGTTGCCCTAGTGCATTTTTTACTGCTAGAAATATCAGGTGAGGAGGTTAGAGAAAGTGGATGGATTGGCAAGAATAAAGTTATCTCTGTCTCTGGCTTGTCAGAACTTTTGAAACATCTTTTCAATAGACGTTCAGTCATATTTGAACAAAAAAAAACAGGCTTACGCGATTATTTACCTGAAGTAGGAAACGGGGCAGTCTACTGAAATAAAAAATGTACTATTACGCCGCAGACGACAATTTCAAAGTATAACCTGGATTCGAACTCACTCTCAGCGATGTATCCCAATGGTGATGAGAGCCTAAAGCATAGAACACGTGTCCTTGTCATTTAACACCCAATGTTGTGAGAAGGACTAAATGGGGGTGATAAGCCGATTGGTTCAAAATCTGCTGGCTTTGAAACCATCAATTGATATTTTTTATCCACTTCATAAAGGTTTGACAGGGTTTTGTGTTGTTGTAATTTTGTGCCAGAATGAGTGAAAATTTCCAATTAACATGAGACATGAAAACGAAGTGTCAATTTCATTCAGTGCAAACCCCAGATGGCAGAAGCCAAAATTCAAAATTTAAATTTTACGAGGTACCATTTACTTTTTCCATTTTATGTCTGTTTAAAAAAAGGTCATGTACTTTGTCTATATATAGGTAATTTATTTCCCAACAACTTGATGTGTTGTACAGAGAGCAATGGCATTATTTTAGTTTTTACTAACCTAATCGGGGGCGCGGTGGCTCAGTTGGTAAAGCTGCAAGCCGAGAGGTCATCGGTTCGAACCCCACCTGTGGCAAGCGCGTTGTGTCATTGGACACCGTTGCCGTCAAGGAACTCCATTATTGGTAGAGGTAGTTCATCTATCAGGGTGAGTTGAAACCCATATCCACATAAATAAACTTTTATTTTATCACCTATTCTATCTGTGCACTTGTATTGGGTTAATCGGGAACATTCTGCAAACGAAAGCTAAAATGTGGGTTGCTTCGGAGTTTTTTGGGGACAATAAATAAAACCCTCTTAAACAAAGTTGATTCAAAATCTCCTGTTGGTCGCATTAGAGAAAACGTTTTATAGTCGAATGAGTGCTGGGTTTGGTGGTATTTCAGTAAATGAACGCGTTTTAAAATGGATGTACGCAACAAACTGTTTCGCGATTAGAACCAGAATATCGTCAAAGCTTTCGGAGATAAAAAATATTGGAAATCACCGTCACAGTAACACATGAGCAATTTATAAAACACATCGCGTTGCATGTGCACATCATTTATGCAAAATCACAGTTGTCCTTCGTTGAACAGTATCGTCCATTTATAAAAACAGCTACCCACTAAAAGTTCTGTGTGGACATTTACTCTCAAATAATTGTATTGGGAACTTGGGAAATGACGTAGAGTTGTGTTAGTTTGTAGCTGTAAACAAACTGGTGCCGACAACCAACGCCTGGGCTGTTTGTGCCATAATACGGAAAAATGCGTATAAACGATAGGCAAAAAACTTCAATTTGCTCTTCGATTATGGTGGCAAAAGGGGCTCGAAAATACTGTAAACACGAATAAAATAATAATCTCAAGAGAAATGTTTGTACGCCGGTCACAAAGTCTCGAGCGAAGAACCACAAGCAAAGAAATTCGTTATTACAGCGTGGATTGAGGATTATCACTGAAACACCTATGGATTGGAGTTTCTTTCTAGGCAACCCCCTCCCCCCCCCCCCTCGTCTATGACAAAAAATGAAAATAATAAGCAAAGTTTCAGCCATTTCACCTCCGGGTTCAACCCACAGGTTCACTGTCTTAAAAGGTGTGACAGCCAGATGTGTCACGAAGAGGATCAAATGGGGAGGGGGGAGCGCGGTGGCTCAGTAGGTAGAGGTGCGGGCTGCAAGCCGAGAGGTCCTCGGTTCGAATCCCACCTGCGGCAACCGCGTTGTGTCCTTGGGCAAGACACTTCATCTCCATTGCCAGCATGGGGGCACGATGACGCCGTGTACTATGGCGTACTGCACGTCGATGGTGCGCATATCTCCAACCAATCTAACGCGAGTTACGATGTTGGGGAGCTGGCAGCTGCTCGTCGTTGCTCGGTGGTTCTCTCCGGGTACTCCGGCTTCCTCCACCCGTAAAACTGTCACGGTCATTATTAGCCATTGTGCATAAATATGTGACCTTAAACATCAATAAATAAATAAATAAATAAATAAATGGGGAGGGGTTGAAAACATGAATTGTTCCGACGGTTATTGCTCAGGTTACGACTGATGAAATATTTCAACTACTTCGTTTAAGGCACGCATTGATGATCTAGTTGAAATATTATTCAGGAGGTGTGGTGGGGGATTATGGTTGAAGTACCTGAGATTTCTTTGAAATTTATTTTTGGAAATATAAAATATACTTGCAGTAGTCGTGACCCAAAGCCGTATTGAATTAAAACGTAGAGTACTGCATGGTGCTCAAAATGGGCCATGATGGGCCCCATCTGTCCGAATCGGGTATGTACAGGTTTGCACTTGTGTGTGCAGCTGAGTGTGACAAATTTTCAGATAGCAAACCTCATCTCGTAAGACAGTGCATGCTTACAAGCAAGTGGGTATTGATATCTAAGATTCAATCCAGGTGAAGATGTCCTGACTGGAAAAATTATTGGGGGGGGGGGGGGGGGTTCAACCCCAAACCCCATTTATCCACGCCGCTGGTTCAAACAATGCATTCAGTTAGCTAATAAGAAAGAAGTTTATGCAAAGAATCAGTAAAATTCTCCCATAGTATTTTTTACATTTTTTGTTGTTGTTGTTCTTTTCAAAGTCGTTTGCAATCCTTCATACATTAATGATAGCATTTTCAATCTTACAGTGTACGGTATCGTATCACTTCTTCATTGCAGCATTTCAAAAGTTATGTAGCAAACTAATATGTTGCATTCCATAACAGCGGGCTAAGTTGACATATACTTGTCAATCCTGTGTGTCAGCGAGGTAGAGTCTACACGCCCTGTTCTCACAACGACTGAGCTTGGGGAAAAACATCGCTAACTGAATAAGTGTGAATAAGAGCTACTCGACTTGAAAAGTGGCAGTCGGAAATAATGTATAATAATAATAATGTATAATAATAATAATAATGTTAAAAAATAATAATGATAATAATAATAATAATCCAAGTCTGTGGCACTCACATTGTGTTGCAGATTCTTTCATGAAAACTGGATGGCGACTTTCTTATAAGCAGAATTTTAAAAAATTTTGTCCAAAGTCCTAACTGAAACGATTCGACCATATTCTCACAAAGGTATAGTACGAAGGTAAACAGTGGTAATATATGGAGTACTGTACTAGCACCAGTGGCTTCGGAAGCGTCCAAAGGCAGGGGGTGTGGGCGTAGCAGGAGTATCGCCAAGGAGACTCTCATCTGGGTACGAGTTAAGGCTGGGATTTTATAACGTATCATAGATTGTAATGTCATACTCAATAGTATTGGCATTAAGTACATATCGTCCCTTGGGGGCAGTAAGTTGTTGTGTGCAATTCTAAAGCATTGCATTTGGCACATTGCCCCACTCAAGGCACGATAAAAGCTTTTAGAAAGCACCCACTGACTGTGTTGTATATTTATTTGGTGATTATCAACTAAACTACGTCATTATACCTGATTAGCATCCACCCCCCCCCCCCCCCCACCATACACACACAAACCCCGTTGGCATAGGTACACGTACAGAACGCTAGAAACGAATAATCGAGAGTTTGTCATTTACAACTGACAGAAAGTAAAGTCTCTTCCACTAGTGCACGTCTGGTAAAAAGGGTACGCCCTGCTGCCTTGCTCCCTAGCTTCGGTGCAAGGAGCAGCTATACCCCGCCCCTGCTTCCGGTGCTCTTTATACCATACTCTTCACATTCATGCAGTCTATTACCTTACGGATTGACATTATTAGACTCTGCTGTATGTTGCCCTAGTGCATTTTTTACTGCTAGAAATATCAGGTGAGGAGGTTAGAGAAAGTGGATAGATTGGCAAGAATAAAGTTATCTCTGTCTCTGGCTTGTCAGAACTTTTGAAACATCTTTTCAATAGACGTTCAGTCATATTTGAACAAAAAAAAACAGGCTTACGCGATTATTTACCTGAAGTAGGAAACGGGTCAGTCTTCTGAAATAAAAAATGTACTATTACGCCGCAGACGACAATTTCAAAGTATAACCTGGATTCGAACCCACTCTCAGCGATGCATCCCAATGGTGATGGGAGCCTAAAGCATAGAACACGTGTCCTTGTCATTAAAAACCCAATGTTGTGAGAAGGACTAAATGGGGGTGATAAGCCGATTGGTTCAAAATCTGCTGGCTTTGAAACCATCAATTGTTATTTTTTATCCACTTCATAAAGGTTTGACAGGGTTTTGTGTTGTAATTTTGTACCAGACTGAGTGAAAATTTCCAATTAACATGAGACATGAAAACGAAGTGTCAATTTCATTCAGTGCAAACCCCAGATGGCATAAGCCAAAATTCAAAATTTAAATTTTACGAGGTACCATTTACTTTTTCCATTTTATGTCTGTTTATAAAAGGTGATGTACTTTGTGTATGTATAGGTAATTTATTTCCCAACAACTTGATGTGTTGTACAGAGAGCAATGGCATTATTTTAGTTTTTACTAACCTAATCGGGGGCGCGGTGGCTCAGTTGGTAGAGCTGCAAGCCGAGAGGTCATCGGTTCGAACCCACCTGTGGCAAGCGCGTTGTGTCCTTGGACACCGTTGCCGTCAAGGAACTCCATTATTGGCAGAGGTAGTTCATTTATCAGGGTGAGTTGAAACCCATATCCACATAAATAAACTTTTATTTTATCACCTATTCTATCTGTGCACTTGCATTGGGTTAATCGGGAACATTCTGCAAACGAAAGCTAAAATGTGGGTTGCTTCGTAGTTTTTTGGGGACAATAAATAAAACCCTCTTAAACAAAGTTGATTCAAAATCTCCTGTTGGTCGCATTAGAGAAAACGTTTTATAGTCGAATGAGTCTTGGGTTTGGTGGTATTTCAGTAAATGAACGCGTTTTAAAATGGATGTACGCAACAAACTGTTTCGCGATTAGAACCAGAATATCGTCAAAGCTTTCGGAGATAAAAAATATTGGAAATCACCGTCACAGTAACACATGAGCAATTTATAAAACACATCGCGTTGCATGTGCACATCATTTATGCAAAATCACAGTTGTCCTTCGTTGAACAGTATCGTCCATTTATAAAAACAGCTACCCACTAAAGGTTCTGTGTGGACATTTACTCTCAAATAATTGTATTGGGAACTTGGGAAATGACGTAGAGTTGTGTTAGTTTGTAGCTGTAAACAAACTGGTGCCGACAACCAACGCCTGGGCTGTTTGTGCCATAATACGGTAAAATGCATATAAACGATAGGCAAAAAACTTCAATTTGCTCTTCGATTATGGTGGCAAAAGGGACTCGAAAATACTGTAAACACGAATAAAATAATAATCTCAAGAGAAATGTTTGTACTCCGGTCACAAAGTCTCGAGCGAAGAACCACAAGCAAAGAAATTCGTTATTACAGCGTGGATTGAGGATTATCACTGAAACACCTATGGATTGGAGTTTCTTTCTAGGCAACCCCCTCCCCCCCCTCGTCTATGACAAAAAATGAAAATAATAAGCAAAGTTTCAGCCATTTCACCTCCGGGTTCAACCCACAGGTTCACTGTCTTAAAAGGTGTGACAGCCAGATGTGTCACGAAGAGGATCAAATGGGGAGGGGGGAGCGCGGTGGCTCAGTAGGTAGAGGTGCGGGCTGCAAGCCGAGAGGTCCTCGGTTCGAATCCCACCTGCGGCAACCGCGTTGTGTCCTTGGGCAAGACACTTCATCTCCATTGCCCGCATGGGGGCACGATGACGCCGTGTACTATGGCGTACTGCACGTCGATGGTGCGCATGTCTCCAACCAATCTAACGCGAGTTACGATGTTGGGGAGCTGGCAGCTGCTCGTCGTTGCTCGGTGGTTCTCTCCGGGTACTCCGGCTTCCTCCACCCGTAAAACTGTCACGGTCATTATTAGCCATTGTGCATAAATATGTGACCTTAAACATCAATAAATAAATAAATAAATAAATAAATGGGGAGGGGTTGAAAACATGAATTGTTCCGACGGTTATTGCTCAGGTTACGACTGATGAAATATTTCAACTACTTCGTTTAAGGCACGCATTGATGATCTAGTTGAAATATTATTCAGGAGGTGTGGTGGGGGATTATGGTTGAAGTACTTGAGATTTCTTTGAAATTTATTTTTGGAAATATAAAATATACTTGCAGTAGTCGTGACCCAAAGCCGTATTGAATTAAAACGTAGAGTACTGCATGGTGCTCAAAATGGGCCATGATGGGCCCCATCTGTCCGAATCGGGTATGTACAGGTTTGCACTTGTGTGTGCAGCTGAGTGTGACAAATTTTCAGATAGCAAACCTCATCTCGTAAGACAGTGCATGCTTACAAGCAAGTGGGTATTGATATCTAAGATTCAATCCAGGTGAAGATGTCCTGACTGGAAAAATTATTGGGGGGGGGGGGGGGGTTCAACCCCAAACCCCATTTATCCACGCCGCTGGTTCAAACAATGCATTCAGTTAGCTAATAAGAAAGAAGTTTGTGCAAAGAATCAGTAAAATTCTCCCATAGTATTTTTTACATTTTTTGTTGTTGTTGTTCTTTTCAAAGTCGTTTGCAATCCTTCATACATTAATGATAGCATTTTCAATCTTACAGTGTACGGTATCGTATCACTTCTTCATTGCAGCATTTCAAAAGTTATGTAGCAAACTAATATGTTGCATTCCATAACAGCGGGCTAAGTTGACATATACTTGTCAATCCTGTGTGTCAGCGAGGTAGAGTCTACACGCCCTGTTCTCACAACGACTGAGCTTGGGGAAAAACATCGCTAACTGAATAAGTGTGAATAAGAGCTACTCGACTTGAAAAGTGGCAGTCGGAAATAATGTATAATAATAATAATGTATAATAATAATAATAATGTTAAAAAATAATAATGATAATAATAATAATAATCCAAGTCTGTGGCACTCACATTGTGTTGCAGATTCTTTCATGAAAACTGGATGGCGACTTTCTTATAAGCAGAATTTTAAAAAATTTTGTCCAAAGTCCTAACTGAAACGATTCGACCATATTCTCACAAAGGTATAGTACGAAGGTAAACAGTGGTAATATATGGAGTACTGTACTAGCACCAGTGGCTTCGGAAGCGTCCAAAGGCAGGGGGGTGTGGGCGTAGCAGGAGTATCGCCAAGGAGACTCGCATCTGGGTACGAGTTAAGGCTGGGATTTTATAACGTATCATAGATTGTAATGTCATACTCAATAGTATTGGCATTAAGTACATATCGTCCCTTGGGGGCAGTAAGTTGTTGTGTGCAATTCTAAAGCATTGCATTTGGCACATTGCCCGACTTAAGGCACGATAAAAGCTTTTAGAAAGCACCCACTGACTGTGTTGTATATTTATTTGGTGATTATCAACTAAACTACGTCATTATACCTGATTAGCATCCACCCCCCCCCCCCCCCCCCCCCACCATACACACACAAACCCCGTTGGCATAGGTACACGTACAGAACGCTAGAAACGAATAATCGAGAGTTTGTCATTTACAACTGACAGAAAGTAAAGTCTCTTCCACTAGTGCACGTCTGGCAAAAAGGGTACGCCCTGCTGCCTTGCTCCCTAGCTTCGGTGCAAGGAGCAGCTATACCCCGCCCCTGCTTCCGGTGCTCTTTATACCATACTCTTCACATTCATGCAGTCTATTACCTTACGGATTGACATTATTAGACTCTGCAGTATGTTGCTCTAGTGCATTTTTTACTGCTAGAAATATCAGGTGAGGAGGTTAGAGAAAGTGGATAGATTGGCAAGAATAAAGTTATCTCTGTCTCTGGCTTGTCAAAACTTTTGAAACATCTTTTCAATAGACGTTCAGTCATATTTGAACAAAAAAAACAGGCTTACGCGATTATTTACCTGAAGTAGGAAACGGGTCAGTCTTCTGAAATAAAAAATGTACTATTACGCCGCAGACGACAATTTCAAAGTATAACCTGGATTCGAACCCACTCTCAGCGATGCATCCCAATGGTGATGGGAGCCTAAAGCATAGAACACGTGTCCTTGTCATTAAAAACCCAATGTTGTGAGAAGGACTAAATGGGGGTGATAAGCCGATTGGTTCAAAATCTGCTGGCTTTGAAACCATCAATTGTTATTTTTTATCCACTTCATAAAGGTTTGACAGGGTTTTGTGTTGTAATTTTGTACCAGAATGAGTGAAAATTTCCAATTAACATGAGACATGAAAACGAAGTGTCAATTTCATTCAGTGCAAACCCCAGAGGGCATAAGCCAAAATTCAAAATTTAAATTTTACGAGGTACCATTTACTTTTTCCATTTTATGTCTGTTTATAAAAGGTGATGTACTTTGTGTATGTATAGGTAATTTATTTCCCAACAACTTGATGTGTTGTACAGAGAGCAATGGCATTATTTTAGTTTTTACTAACCTAATCGGGGGCGCGGTGGCTCAGTTGGTAGAGCTGCAAGCCGAGAGGTCATCGGTTCGAACCCCACCTGTGGCAAGCGCGTTGTGTCCTTGGACACCGTTGCCGTCAAGGAACTCCATTATTGGCAGAGGTAGTTCATCTATCAGGGTGAGTTGAAACCCATATCCACATAAATAAACTTTTAGTTTATCACCTATTCTATCTGTGCACTTGTATTGGGTTAATCGGGAACATTCTGCAAACGAAAGCTAAAATGTGGGTTTCTTCGGAGTTTTTTGGGGACAATAAATAAAACCCTCTTAAACAAAGTTGATTCAAAATCTCCTGTTGGTCGCCTTAGAGAAAACGTTTTATAGTCGAATGAGTGTTGGGTTTGGTGGTATTTCAGTAAATGAACGCGTTTTAAAATGGATGTACGCAACAAACTGTTTCGCGATTAGAACCAGAATATCGTCAAAGCTTTCGGAGATAAAAAATATTGGAAATCACCGTCACAGTTACACATGAGCAATTTATAAAACACATCGCGTTGCATGTGCACATCATTTATGCAAAATCACAGTTGTCCTTCGTTGAACAGTATCGTCCATTTATAAAAACAGCTACCCACTAAAAGTTCTTTGTGGACATTTACTCTCAAATAATTGTATTGAGAACTTGGGAAATGACGTAGAGTTGTGTTAGTTTGTAGCTGTAAACAAACTGGTGCCGACAACCAACGCCTGTGCTGTTTGTGCCATAATACGGTAAAATGCGTATAAACGATAGGCAAAAAACTTCAATTTGCTCTTCGATTATGGTGGCAAAAGGGGCTCGAAAATACTGTAAACACGAATAAAATAATAATCTCCAGAGAAATGTTTGTACGCCGGTCACAAAGTCTCGAGCGAAGAACCACAAGCAAAGAAATTCGTTATTACAGCGTGGATTGAGGATTATCACTGAAACACCTACGGATTGGAGTTTCTTTCTAGGCAACCCCCTCCCCCCCCCCCTCGTCTATGACAAAAAATGAAAATAATAAGCAAAGTTTCAGCCATTTCACCTCCGGGTTCAACCGACAGGTTCACTGTCTTAAAATGTGTGACAGGCAGATGTGTCACGAAGAGGATCAAATGGGGAGGGGGGAGCGCGGTGGCTCAGTAGGTAGAGGTGCAGGCTGCAAGCCGAGAGGTCCTCGGTTCGAATCCCACCTGCGGCAACCGCGTTGTGTCCTTGGGCAAGACACTTCATCTCCATTGCCCGCGTGGGGGCACGATGACTCTGTGTACTATGGCGTACTGCACGTCGATGGTGCGCATGTCTCCAACCAATCTAACGCGAGTTACGATGTTGGGGAGCTGGCAGCTGCTCGTCGTTGCTCGGTGGTTCTCTCCGGGTACTCCGGCTTCCTCCACCCGTAAAACTGTCACGGTCATGATTAGCCATTGTGCATAAATATGTGACCTTAAACATCAATAAATAAATAAATAAATAAATAAATAAATGGGGAGGGGTTGAAAACATGAATTGTTCCGACGGTTATTGCTCAGGTTACGACTGATGAAATATTTCAACTACTTCGTTTAAGGCACGCATTGATGATCTAGTTGAAATATTATTCAGGAGGTGTGGTGGGGGATTATGGTTGAAGTACTTAAGATTTCTTTGAAATTTATTTTTGGAAATATAAAATATACTTGCAGTAGTCGTGACCCAAAGCCGTATTGAATTAAAACGTAGAGTACTGCATGGTGCTCAAAATGGGCCATGATGGGCCCCAACTGTCCGAATCGGGTATGTACAGGTTTGCACTTGTGTGTGCAGCTGAGTGTGACAAATTTTCAGATAGCAAACCTCATCTCGTAAGACAGTGCATGCTTACAAGCAAGTGGGTATTGATATCTAAGATTCAATCCAGGTGAAGATGTCCTGACTGGAAAAATTATTGGGGGGGGGGGGGGGGGGGTTCAACCCCAAACACCATTTATCCACGCCGCTGGTTCAAACAATTAATAAGAAAGAAGTTTGTGCAAAGAATCAGTAAAATTCTCCCATAGTATTTTTGACATTTTTTGTTGTTGTTCTTTTCAAAGTCGTTTGCAATCCTTCATACATTTATGATAGCATTTTCAATCTTACAGTGTACGGTAACGTATCACTTCTTCATTGCAGCATTTCAAAAGTTATGTAGCAAACTAATATGTTGCATTCCATAACAGCGGGCTAAGTTGACATATACTTGTCAATCCTGTGTGTCAGCGAGGTAGAGTCTACACGCCCTGTTCTCACAACGACTGAGCTTGGGGAAAAACATCGCTAACTGAATAAGTGTGAATAAGAGCTACTCGACTTGAAAAGTGGCAGTCGGAAATAATGTATAATAATAATAATGTATAATAATAATAATGTTAAAAAATAATAATGATAATAATAATAATAATCCAAGTCTGTGGCACTCACATTGTGTTGCAGATTCTTTCATGAAAACTGGATGGCGACTTTCTTATAATCAGAATTTTAAAAAATTTTGTCCAAAGTCCAAACTGACACGATTCGACCATATTATCACAAACGTATAGTACGAAGGTAAACAGCGGTAATATATGGAGTAATGTACTAGCATCAGTGGCTTCGGAAGCGTCCAAAGGCAGGGGGTGTGGGCGTAGCAGGAGTGTCGCCAAGGAGACTCGCATCTGGGTACGAGTTAAGGCTGGGATTTTATAACGTATCATAAATTGTAATGTGATACTCAATAGTATTGGCATTAAGTACATATCGTCCCTTGGGGGCAGTAAGTTGTTGTGTGCAATTCTAAAGCATTGCATTTCGCACATTGCCCCACTCAAGGCACGATAAAAGCTTTTAGAAAGCACCCACTGACTGTGTTGTATATTTATTTGGTGATTATCAACAAAACTACGTCATTATACCTGATTAGCATCCACCCCCCCCCCCCCCCCACCATACACACACAAACCCCGTTGGCATAGGTACACGTACAGTACGCTAGAAACGAATAATCGAGAGTTTGTCATTTACAACTGCCAGAAAGTAAAGTCTCTTCCACTGGTGCACGTCTGCCAAAAAGGGTACGCCCTGCTGCCTTGCTCCCTAGCTTCGGTGCAAGGAGCAGCTATACCCCGCCCCTGCTTCCGGTGCTCTTTATACCATACTCTTCACATTCATGCAGTCTATTACCTTACGGATTGACATTATTAGACTCTGCAGTATGTTGCCCTAGTGCATTTTTTACTGCTAGAAATATCTGGTGAGGAGGTTAGAGATAGTGGATAGATTGGCAAGAATAAAGTTATCTCTGTCTCTGGCTTGTCAGAACTTTTGAAACATCTTTTCAATAGACGTTCAGTCATATTTGAACTAAACAAAAACAGGCTTACGCGATTATTTACCTGAAGTAGGAAACGGGGCAGTCTACTGAAATAAAAAATGTATTATTACGCCACAGACGACAATTTCAAAGTATAACCTGGATTCGAACCCACTCTCAGCGATGTATCCCAATGGTGATAAGAGCCTAAAGCATAGAACACGTGTCCTTGTCATTTAACACCCAATGTTGTGAGAAGGACTAAATGGGGGTGATAAGCCGATTGGTTCAAAATCTGCTGGCTTTGAAACCATCAATTGATATTTTTTATCCACTTCATAAAGGTTTGACAGGGTTTTGTGTTGTTGTAATTTTGTGCCAGAATGAGTGAAAATTTCCAATTAACATGAGACATGAAAACGAAGTGTCAATTTCATTCAGTGCAAACCCCAGATGGCAGAAGCGAAAATTCAAAATTTAAATTTTACGAGGTACCATTTACTTTTTCCATTTTATGTCTGTTTATAAAAGGTGATGTACTTTGTGTATGTACAGGTAATTTATTTCCCAACAACTTGATGTGTTGTACAGAGAGCAATGGCATTATTTTAGTTTTTACTAACCTAATCAGGGGCGCGGTGGCTCAGTTGGTAGAGCTGCAAGCCGAGAGGTCATCGGTTCGAACCCCACCTGTGGCAAGCGCGTTGTGTCCTTGGACACCGTTGCCGTCAAGGAACTCCATTATTGGCAGAGGTAGTTCATCTATCAGGGTGAGTTGAAACCCATATCCACATAAATAAACTTTTATTTTATCACCTATTCTATATGTGCACTTGTATTGGGTTAATCGGGAACATTCTGCAAACGAAAGCTAAAATGTGGGTTGCTTCGGAGTTTTTTGGGGACAATAAATAAAACCCTCTTAAACAAGGTTGATTCAAAATCTCCTGTTGGTCGCATTAGAGAAAACGTTTTATAGTCGAATGAGTGTTGGGTTTGGTGGTATTTCAGTAAATGAACGCGTTTTAAAATGGATGTACGCAACAAACTGTTTCGCGATTAGAACCAGAATATCGTCAAAGCTTTCGGAGATAAAAAATATTGGAAATCACCGTCACAGTAACACATGAGCAATTTATAAAACACATCGCGTTGCATGTGCACATCCTTTATGCAAAATCACAGTTGTCCTTCGTTGAACAGTATCGTCCATTTATAAAAACAGCTACCCACTAAAAGTTCTGTGTGGACATTTACTCTCAAATAATTGTATTGGGAACTTGGGAAATGACGTAGAGTTGTGTTAGTTTGTAGCTGTAAACAAACTGGTGCCGACAACCAACGCCTGGGCTGTTTGTGCCATAATACGGTAAAACGCGTATAAACGATAGACAAAAAACTTCAATTTGCTCTTCGATTATGGTGGCAAAAGGGGCTCGAAAATACTGTAAACACGAATAAAATAATAATCTCAAGAGAAATGTTTGTACGCCGGTCACAAAGTCTCGAGCGAAGAACCACAAGCAAAGAAATTCGTTATTACAGCGTGGATTGAGGATTATCACTGAAACACCTATGGATTGGAGTTTCTTTCTAGGCAACCCCCTCCCCCCCCCCCCCCTCGTCTATGACAAAAATGAAAATAATAAGCAAAGTTTCAGCCATTTCACCTCCGGGTTCAACCGACAGGTTCACTGTCTTAAAAGGTGTGACAACCAGATGTGTCACGAAGAGGATCAAATGGGGAGGGGGGAGCGCGGTGGCTCAGTAGGTAGAGGTGCAGGCTGCAAGCCGAGAGGTCCTCGGTTCGAATCCCACCTGCGGCAACCGCGTTGTGTCCTTGGGCAAGACACTTCATCTCCATTGCCCGCGTGGGGGCACGATGACGCCGTGTACTATGGCGTACTGCACGTCGATGGTGCGCATGTCTCCAACCAATCTAACGCGAGTTACGATGTTGGGGAGCTGGCAGCTGCTCGTCGTTGCTCGGTGGTTCTCTCCGGGTACTCCGGCTTCCTCCACCCGTAAAACTGTCACGGTCATGATTAGCCATTGTGCATAAATATGTGACCTTAAACATCAATAAATAAATAAATAAATAAATGGGGAGGGGTTGAAAACATGAATTGTTCCAACGGTTATTGCTCAGGTTACGACTGATGAAATATTTCAACTACTTCGTTTAAGGCACGCATTGATGATCTAGTTGAAATATTATTCAGGAGGTGTGGTGGGGGATTATGGTTGAAGTACTTAAGATTTCTTTGAAATTTATTTTTGGAAATATAAAATATACTTGCAGTAGTCGTGACCCAAAGCCGTATTGAATTAAAACGTAGAGTACTGCATGGTGCTCAAAATGGGCCATGATGGGCCCCAACTGTCCGAATCGGGTATGTACAGGTTTGCACTTGTGTGTGCAGCTGAGTGTGACAAATTTTCAGATAGCAAACCTCATCTCGTAAGACAGTGCATGCTTACAAGCAAGTGGGTATTGATATCTAAGATTCAATCCAGCTGAAGATGTCCTGACTGTAAAAATTATTGGGGGGGGGGGGGGGGGTTCAAACCCAAACACCATTTACCAACGCCGCTGGTTCAAACAATACATTCAGTTAGCTAATTAGAAAGAAGTCCCATAGTATTTTTTGCATTTTTGTTGTTGTTGTTGTTGTTGTTAGTTCTTTTCAAAGTCGTTTGCAATCCTTCATACATTAATGATAGCATTTTCAATCTTACAGTGTACGGTAACGTGTCACTTCTTCATTGCTGCATTTCAAAAAGTTAGTAGCAAACTAATATGTTGCATTCCATAACAGCTGGCTAAGTTTACATATACTTGTCAATCCTGTGTGTCAGCGAGGTAGAGTCTACACGCCTGCTTTCTCACCACGACTGAGCTTGGGGAAAAACATCGCTAACTGAATAAGTGTGAATAAGGCTAACTCGACTTGAAAAGTGGCAGTCGGAAATAATGTATAATAATAATAATGTATAATAATAATAATGATAATAATAATAATAATCCAAGTCTGTGGCACTCGCATTGTGTTGCAGATTCTTTCCTGAAAACTGGATGGCGACTTTCTTATAATCAGAATTTTAAAAAATTTTGTCCAAAATCCAACAGAAACGATTGGCCCATATTCTCACAAAGGTATAGTACGAAGGTAAACCGTGGGAATATATGGAGTACTGTACTAGCATCAGTGGCTTCGGAAGCGTCCAAAGGCACGGGGTGGGGAGCGTAGCAGGAGTATCGCCAAGGAAACTCGCATCTGGGTACGAGTTAAGGCTGGGATTTTATAACGTATCATAATATTGTAATGATAAGATAAGATAAGATATTTATTGTCTCGATATCAACAAAGATAAATGACAAGAACATAGATGTATCCGGAAAAGTGACAAAAACAATTACAGGCGCACATAAATTAAAGCACATGATGACAAACAGTTAGTTTATTAGTGACAGCTAAAATCAGGCAATGTGATACAGTCCTATTTATATGTTGCATGGAGTATTCAATCACAACACTCTCGTGCATATGTATACACACATGCACCCCATATATACACACATACAGGTTAAGGGGGTATTTCGGACATTCTTGGCTTTTCTGTAATCGAGCGCAGCGCAAGTAAATCTGATAATTTCAGGCGTGATTTCGTAGTCGAATGTTTGCTTGAAATTATTTAGGAAGTCTTCCGGTGAAAGATCAGAGTAATTGATGCCACTTGTGTCTTCTATACGTCTGTATAATGCTTCCCGCCGTGAAGTGTACTGTCGGCATTGTAGGAGAAAATGCAATTTGTCCTCCACGCCTGAAGAACATAACGGGCAGATTCTGTCGTCCCTTGTATCTTGCCACCCCTCACATAGCGCCCGACCTCAATCATTAGAGGGTGGGAACTCATTCTGAGCTTGCGTTAGTTTTGCAATATGCATTGGCTCCATAGAGAGGAGGCAAGTACGATCCGAGCTTAAAGTCTCGTTTTATTCTACGATAAAACGCCAGTTTGCTATCTGGTTGCAGCTTGTCGCTCTACCTATGATAGTAACTGGTTTTGAGGTTTGATTTGACGGCACGGATTAGGCTCCTACGGTCGAATGTCGCTTGCTTGTTCCATACATGAAGAAACCCCACGTGGGACAGAATAGATTTCATTCTCGAGGTCCAAAGTGAACCGCGGTTACCTTGGGAGTCCAAGAGACATTTTGTGGGCTAAGTCGTCCGGCTTGAGATCAAGGAGATGCAGCCAAAAATTGACAGCTTGCACAATGATGTGTATATCAAGCGGATATTCACCCAGTTCTCCACGAGTTGCAACATTTGAGCTGTACCTACCTGACGTTTAACGCTTGCTTACAGAATCGAAGTGATAGTTTGCCATATGGTTGGTTATCATATAGTGTTTCCAGTGGCATATTGCCTTTGAGACGGTCAGTATTTAGTGATAGTGGGCCCCATACGCCAGCAGCATACGTGACTATAGGCTTGGTGAGCGTGTTAAACAGTTTCATATTAGTTCGGGCTGTCATTTCTGTTAATGGTATGTTCTTTTCTTAGGGCGAATAACGCCTTACGGCCTTTATACGTTAGTTGGGTGTGGTTAATTTACCCGATGCTAAGATATTTAATCCCAGGTATCGATATTCTTTTACTAACTCTATGGGATAATTATTCAGAACAAATTGTTTTTTCAAAAGGCTTACCAGATTCATTGAATATCATGACCTTAGATTTATCAGTGGTTCACCTGGAGGCACCACTTGTTAAAGTATGGACTCAGCTGATCGAGTGCTTTCTGGAGTCCGTTTGCACTGGATGACAGAATCACTATATCATCGGCGTACATAAGACAATTAATGGGCGTATCGTGCATCAAGATGGGATCACAAGTGTGGTCTAGGACATTTGGTAAATCATTAATGTAAAGATTGAATAGTTTTGGGCTCAAAATGCAGCCTTGCTTCACGCCGGTGGTGGTTCGTATTGCCTCGGACATGCCTTGAGGGAACTTTATGTGAAACGAAATATCGTTGTACATATCCTTTAAGACGGCGAGGAAATTACCACCAATTCCCAGTTTAGCGAGTTTATGGAATACTCCGTCACGCCACACCGTGTCGAAAGCTTTGCGTAGGTCAATAAAACACGCATAGAGATATTTATTCCTTGATAACATTTTATCAACTATGGAGTGGAGTGTGTAAAGGTGGTCACTGGTACGACAGGACTTTTTGAAGCCTATTTGGCAAGGTGACATCACATTACCGGATGATAGGAACGACTCCAGTCTTAAATCTAGGATTTTACAGAAGAACTTGCTTAAGCAGCTGGATATGGCTATACCCCTGTAATTGTTCGGTGTGTCGGTGCTGCCCCCTTTGTGTAGATATGTCATGACGTTCTTTCTCCAAATGTCAGGGAAGTGACCCGATGATAAGATCGAGTTGAACAACTTGACATGCAAGGCAACAAGGCATTTAGGGACGATTTTATCATCTCATTAGAAATGTAATACTCAATAGTATTGGCATTAAGTACATATCGTCCCTTGGGGGCAGTAAGTTGTTGTGTGCAATTCTAAAGCATTGCATTTGGCACATTGCTCCACTCAAGGCACGATAAAAGCTTTTAGAAAGCACCCACTGACTGTGTTGCATATTTATTTGGTGATTATCAACTAAACTACGTCATTATACCTGATTAGCACCCCCCCCCCCCCCACCATACACACACAAACCCCGTTGGCATAGGTACACGTCCAGTACGCTAGAAACGAATAATCGAGTGTTTGTCATTTACAACTGACAGAAAGTAAAGTCTCTTCCACTAGTGCACTTCTGGCAAAAAGGGTACGCGCTACTGCCTTGCCCCCTAGCTTCGGTGCAAGGAGCTGCTATACCCCACCCCTGCTTCCGGTGCTCTTTGTACCATACTCTTCACATTCATGCAGTCTATTACCTTACAGATTGACATTATTAGACCCTGCAGTATGTTGCCCTAGTGCATTTTTTACTGCTAGAAATATCAGGTGAGGAGGTTAGAGAAAGTGGATAGATTGGCAAGAATAAAGTTATCTCTGTCTCTGGCTTGTCAGAACTTTTGAAACATCTTTTCAATAGACGTTCAGTCATATTTGAACATAAAAAAACAGGCTTACGCGATTATTTACCTGAAGTAGGAAACGGGGCAGTCTACTGAAATAAAAAATGTACTATTACGTCGCAGACGACAATTTCAAAGTATAACCTGGATTCGAACCCACTCTCAGCGATGTATCGCGATGGTGATGAGAGATTAAAGCATAGAACACGTGTCCTTGTCATTTAACACCCAATGTTGTGAGAAGGACTAAATGGGGGTGATAAGCCGATTGGTTCAAAATCTGCTGGCTTTGAAACCATCAATTGATATTTTTTATCCACTTCATAAAGGTTTGACAGGGTTTTGTGTTGTTGTAATTTTGTGCCAGAATGAGTGAAAATTTCCAATTAACATGAGACATGAAAACGAAGTGTCAATTTCATTCAGTGCAAACCCCAGATGGCAGAAGCGAAAATTCAAAATTTAAATTTTACGAGGTACCATTTACATTTTCCATTTTATGTCTGTTTAAAAAAAGGTGATGTACTTTGTGTATGTATAGGTAATTTATTTCCCAACAACTTGATGTGTTGTACAGAGAGCAGTGGCATTATTTTAGTTTTTACTAACCTAATCGGGGGCGCGGTGGCTCAGTTGGTAGATGTGCAAGCCGAGAGGTCATCGGTTCGAACCCCACCTGCGGCAAGCGCGTTGTGTCCTTTGGCACCGTTGCCATCAAGGAACTCCATTATTGGCAGAGGTAGTTCATTTATCAGGGTGAGTTGAAACCCATATCCACATAAATAAACTTTTATTTTATCACCTATTCTATCTGTGCACTTGTATTGGGTTAATCGGGAACATTCTGCAAACGAAAGCTAAAATGTGGGTTGCTTCGGAGTTTTTTGGGGACAATAAATAAAACCCTCTTAAACAAAGTTGATTCAAAATCTCCTGTTGGTCGCATTAGAGAAAACGTTTTATAGTCGAATGAGTGTTGGGTTTGGTGGTATTTCAGTAAATGAACGCGTTTTAAAATGGAAGTACGCAACAAACTGTTTCGCGATTAGAACCAGAATATCGTCAAAGCTTTTGGAGATAAAAAATATTGGAAATCACTGTCACAGTAACACATGAGCAATTTATAAAACATATCGCGTTGCATGTGCTCATCATTTATGCAAAATCACAGTTGTCCTTCGTTGAACCGTGTCGTCCATTTATAAAAAAAAGCTACCCACTAAAAAGTTCTGTGTGGGCATTTACTTTCAAATAATTGTATTGGGAACTTGGGAAATGACGTAGAGTTGTGTTAGTTTGTAGCTGTAAACAAACTGGTGCCGACAACCAACGCCTGGGCTGTTTGTGCCATAATACGGTAAAATGCGTATAAACGATAGGCAAAAATCTTCAATTTGCTCTTTGATTGTGGTGGCAAAAGGGTCTCGAAATTACTGTAAACACGAATAAAATAATAATCTCAAGAGAAATGTTTGTACGCCCGTCACAAAGTCTCGAGCGAAGAACCACAAGCAAAGAAATTCGTTATTACAGCGTGGATTGAGTATTATCACTGAAACACCTATGGATTGGAGTTTCTTTCTAGGCAACCCCCCCACCCCCCCTCCCTCGACTATGAAGAAAATGAAAATAATAAGCAAAGTTTCAGCCATTTCACCTCCGGGTTCAACCCACAGGTTCACTGTCTTAAAAGGTGTGACAACCAGATGTGTCACGGAGAGGATCAAATGGGGAGGGGTTAAAAACATGAATTGTTGCGACGGCAATTGCTCTGGTTACGACTGATGAAATATTTCAACTACTTCGTTTAAGGCACGCATTGATGATGTAGTTGAAATATTATTCAGGAGGTGTGGTGGGGGATTATAGTTGAAGTACTTAAGATTTCTTTGAAATTTATTTTTGGAAACATAAAATATACTTGCAGTACTCGTGACCCAAAGCCGTATTGAACTAAAACGTAGAGTACTGCATGGTGCTCAAAATGGGCCATGATGGGCCCCAACTGTCCGAATCGGGTATGTACAGGTTTGCACTTGTGTGTGCAGCTGAGTATGACAAATTTTCAGATAGCAAACCTCATCTCGTAAGATAGTGCATGCTTACAAGCAAGTGGGTATTGATATCTAAGATTCAATCCAGGTGAAGATGTCCTGACTGTAAAAATTATTGGGGGGGGGGGGGGGGGGGGTTCAACCCGAAACACCATTTACCAACGCCGCTGGTTCAAACAATACATTCAGTTAGCTAATAAGAAAGAAGTTTGTGCAAAGAATCGGCAAAATTCTCCCATAGTATTTTTTGCATTTTTTGTTGTTGTTGTTGTTGTTGTTGTTCTTTTCAAAGTCGTTTGCAATCCTTCATACATTAATGATAGCATTTTCAATCTTACAGTGTACGGTAACGTGTCACTTCTTCATTGCAGCATTTCAAAAGTTATGTAGCAAACTAATATGTTGCATTCCATAACAGCTGGCTAAGTTTACATATACTTGTCAATCCTGTGTGTCAGCGAGGTAGAGTCTACACGCCCTGTTCTCACCACGACTGAGCTTGGGGAAAAACATCGCTAACTGAATAAGTGTGAATAAGGCTACTCGACTTGAAAAGTGGCAGTCGGAAATAATGTATAATAATAATAATGTATAATAATAATAATGATAATAATAATAATAATCCAAGTCTGTGGCACTCGCATTGTGTTGCAGATTCTTTCCTGAAAACTGGATGGCGACTTTCTTATAATCAGAATTTTAAAAAATTTTGTCCAAAATCCAAACTGAAACGATTGGACCATATTCTCACAAAGGTATAGTACGAAGGTAAACCGTGGGAATATATGGAGTACTGTACTAGCATCAGTGGCTTCGGAAGCGTCCAAAGGCACGGGGTGGGGGCGTAGCAGGAGTATCGCCAAGGAACCTCGCATCTGGGTACGAGTTAAGGCTGGGATTTTATAACGTATCATAAATTGTAATGATAAGATAAGATAAGATATTTATTGTCTCGATATCAACAAAGATAAATGACAAGAACATAGATGTATACGGAAAAGTGACAAAAACAATTACAGGCGCACATTAAATTAAAGCACATGATGACAAACAGTTAGTTATTAGTGACAGCTCAAATCAGGCAATGTGATACAGTCCTATTATATGTTGCATGGAGTATTCAATCACAACACTCTCGTGCATATGTATACACACATGCACCCATATATACACACATACAGGTTAAGGGGGTATTTCGGACATCTTGGCTTTTCTGTAATCGAGCGCAGCGCAAGTAAATCTGATAATTTCAGGCGTGATTTCGTAGTCGAATGTTTGCTTGAAATTATTTAGGAAGTCTTCCGGTGAAAGATCAGAGTAATTGATGCCACTTGTGTCTTCTATACGTCTGTATAATGCTTCCCGCAGTGAAGTGTACTGTCGGCATTGTAGGAGAAAATGCAATTTGTCCTCCACGCCTGAAGAACATAACGGGCAGATTCTGTCGTCCCTTTGTATCTTGCCACCCCTCACATAGCGCCCGACCTCAATCATTAGAGGGTGGGAACTCATTCTGAGCTGCGTTAGTTTTGCAATATGCATTGGCTCCATAGGGAGGAGCAAGTACGATCCGAGCTTAAAGTCTCGTTTTATTCTACGATAAAACGCCAGTTTGCTATCTGGTTACAGCTTGTCGCTCCACCAATGATAGTAACTGGTT
This sequence comes from Pictodentalium vernedei, assembly GCA_031216915.1. Classification (NCBI taxonomy): domain Eukaryota; kingdom Metazoa; phylum Mollusca; class Scaphopoda; order Dentaliida; family Dentaliidae; genus Pictodentalium; species Pictodentalium vernedei. The sequence continues at coordinate 506,030,729 of CM062297.1, read as the reverse complement.
TTGAGTTTTGATTTGACGGCACGGATTAGGCTCCTACGGTCGAATGTCGCTTGCTTGTTCCATACATGAAGAAACCCCACGTGGGACAGAATAGATTTCATTCTCGAGGTCCAAAGTGAACCGCGGTTACCTTGGGAGTCCAAGAGACATTTGTGGGCTAAGTCGTCCGGCTTGAGATCAAGGAGATGCAGCCAAAAATTGACAGCTTGCACAATGATGTGTATATCAAGCGGATATTCACCCAGTTCTCCACGAGTTGCAACATTTGAGCTGTACCTACTGACGTTTAACGCTTGCTTACAGAATCGAAGTGATAGTTTGCCATATGGTTGGTTATCATATAGTGTTTCCAGTGGCATATTGCCTTTGAGACGGTCAGTATTTAGTGATAGTGGGCCCCATACGCCAGCAGCATACGTGACTATAAGCTTGGTGAGCGTGTTAAACAGTTTCATATTAGTTCGGGCTGTCATTTCTGTTAATGGTAGTTCTTTTCTTAGGGCGAATAACGCCTTACGGCCTTTATACGTTAGTTGGGTGTGGTTAAATTTACCCGATGCTAAGATATTTAATCCCAGGTATCGATATTCTTTTACTAACTCTATGGGATAATTATTCAGAACAAATTGTTTTTTCAAAAGCTTACCAGATTCATTGAATATCATGACCTTAGATTTATCAGTGTTCACCTGGAGGCACCACTTGTTAAAGTATGGACTCAGCTGATCGAGTGCATTCTGGAGTCCGTTTGCACTGGATGACAGAATCACTATATCATCGGCGTACATAAGACAATTAATGGGCGTATCGTGCATCAAGATGGGATCACAAGTGTGGTCTAGGACATTTGGTAAATCATTAATGTAAAGATTGAATAGTTTTGGGCTCAAAATGCAGCCTTGCTTCACGCCGGTGGTGGTTCGTATTGCCTCGGACATGCCTTGAGGGAACTTTATGTGAAACGAAATATCGTTGTACATATCCTTTAAGACGGCGAGGAAATTACCACCAATTCCCAGTTTAGCGAGTTTATGGAATACTCCGTCACGCCACACCGTGTCGAAAGCTTTGCGTAGGTCAATAAAACACGCATAGAGATATTTATTCCTTGATAACATTTTATCAACTATGGAGTGGAGTGTGTAAAGGTGGTCACTGGTACGACAGGACTTTTTGAAGCCTATTTGGCAAGGTGACATCACATTACCGGATGATAGGAACGACTCCAGTCTTAAATCTAGGATTTTACAGAAGAACTTGCTTAAGCAGCTGGATATGGCTATACCCCTGTAATTGTTCGGTGTGTCGGTGCTGCCCCCTTTGTGTAGATATGTCATGACGTTCTTTCTCCAAATGTCAGGGAAGTGACCCGATGATAAGATCGAGTTGAACAACTTGACATGCAAGGCAACAAGGCATTTAGGGACGATTTTATCATCTCATTAGAAATGTAATACTCAATAGTATTGGCATTAAGTACATATCGTCCCTTGGGGGCAGTAAGTTGTTGTGTGCAATTCTAAAGCATTGCATTTGGCACATTGCTCCACTCAAGGCACGATAAAAGCTTTTAGAAAGCATCCACTGACTGTGTTGCATATTTATTTGGTGATTATCAACTAAACTACGTCATTATACCTGATTAGCATCCCCCCCCCCCCCCACCATACACACACAAACCCCGTTGGCATAGGTACACGTACAGTACGCTAGAAACGAATAATCGAGTGTTTGTCATTTACAACTGACAGAAAGTAAAGTCTCTTCCACTAGTGCACTTCTGGCAAAAAGGGTACGCGCTGCTGCTTTGCCCCCTAGCTTCGGTGCAAGGAGCAGCTATACCCCACCCCTGCTTCCGGTGCTCTTTTTACCATACTCTTCACATTCATGCAGTCTATTACCTTACGGATTGACATTATTAGACCCTGCAGTATGTTGCCCTAGTGCATTTTTTACTGCTAGAAATATCAGGTGAGGAGGTTAGAGAAAGTGGATAGATTGGCAAGAATAAAGTTATCTCTGTCTCTGGCTTGTCAGAACTTTTGAAACATCTTTTCAATAGACGTTCAGTCATATTTGAACAAAAAAAACAGGCTTACGCGATTATTTACCTGAAGTAGGAAACGGGGCAGTCTACTGAAATAAAAAATGTACTATTACGTCGCAGACGACAATTTCAAAGTATAACCTGGATTCGAACCCACTCTCAGCGATGTATCGCGATGGTGATGAGAGATTAAAGCATAGAACACGTGTCCTTGTCATTTAACACCCAATGTTGTGAGAAGGACTAAATGGGGGTGATAAGCCGATTGGTTCAAAATCTGCTGGCTTTGAAACCATCAATTGATATTTTTTATCCACTTCATAAAGGTTTGACAGGGTTTTGTGTTGTTGTAATTTTGTGCCAGAATGAGTGAAAATTTCCAATTAACATGAGACATGAAAACGAAGTGTCAATTTCATTCAGTGCAAACCCCAGATGGCAGAAGCGAAAATTCAAAATTTAAATTTTACGAGGTACCATTTACTTTTTCCATTTTATGTCTGTTTAAAAAAAGGTGATGTACTTTGTGTATGTATAGGTAATTTATTTCCCAACAACTTGATGTGTTGTACAGAGAGCAGTGGCATTATTTTAGTTTTTACTAACCTAATCGGGGGCGCGGTGGCTCAGTTGGTAGATGTGCAAGCCGAGAGGTCATCGGTTCGAACCCCACCTGCGGCAAGCGCGTTGTGTCCTTTGGCACCGTTGCCATCAAGGAACTCCATTATTGGCAGAGGTAGTTCATTTATCAGGGTGAGTTGAAACCCATATCCACATAAATAAACTTTTATTTTATCACCTATTCTATCTGTGCACTTGTATTGGGTTAATCGGGAACATTCTGCAAACGAAAGCTAAAATGTGGGTTGCTTCGGAGTTTTTGGGGGACAATAAATAAAACCCTCTTAAACAAAGTTGATTCAAAATCTCCTGTTGGTCGCATTAGAGAAAACGTTTTATAGTCGAATGAGTGTTGGGTTTGGTGGTATTTCAGTAAATGAACGCGTTTTAAAATGGAAGTACGCAACAAACTGTTTCGCGATTAGAACCAGAATATCGTCAAAGCTTTTGGAGATAAAAAATATTGGAAATCACCGTCACAGTAACACATGAGCAATTTATAAAACATATCGCGTTGCATGTGCTCATCATTTATGCAAAATCACAGTTGTCCTTCGTTGAACCGTGTCGTCCATTTATAAAAAAAAAGCTACCCACTAAAAGTTCTGTGTGGACATTTACTTTCAAATAATTGTATTGGGAACTTGGGAAATGACGTAGAGTTGTGTTAGTTTGTAGCTGTAAACAAACTGGTGCCGACAACCAACGCCTGGGCTGTTTGTGCCATAATACGGTAAAATGCGTATAAACGATAGGCAAAAATCTTCAATTTGCCCTTCGATTGTGGTGGCAAAAGGGGCTCGAAATTACTGTAAACACGAATAAAATAATAATCTCAAGAGAAATGTTTGTACGCCCGTCACAAAGTCTCGAGCGAAGAACCACAAGCAAAGAAATTCGTTATTGCAGCGTGGATTGAGTATTATCACTGAAACACCTATGGATTGGAGGTTCTCTCTAGGCACCCCACCCCCCCCCCCCTCCCTCGTCTATGAAAAAAATGAAAATAATAAGTAAAGTTTCAGCCATTTCACCTCCGGGTTCAACCCACAGGTTCACTGTCTTAAAAGGTGTGACAACCAGATGTGTCACGAAGAGGATCAAATGGGGAGGGGTTAAAAACATGAATTGTTCCGACGGCAATTGCTCTGGTTACGACTGATAAAATATTTCAACTACTTCGTTTAAGGCACGCATTGATGATGTAGTTGAAATATTATTCAGGAGGTGTGGTGGGGGATTATAGTTGAAGTACTTAAGATTTCTTTGAAATTTATTTTTGGAAACATAAAATATACTTGCAGTACTCGTGACCCAAAGCCGTATTGAACTAAAACGTAGAGTACTGCATGGTGCTCAAAATGGGCCATGATGGGACCCAACTGTCCGAATCGGGTATGTACAGGTTTCCACTTGTGTGTGCAGCTGAGTATGACAAATTTTCAGATAGCAAACCTCATCTCGTAAGACAGTGCATGCTTACAAGCAAGTGGGTATTGATATCTAAGATTCAATCCAGGTGAAGATGTCCTGACTGGAAAAATTATTGGGGGGGGGGGGGGGGTTTCAACCCCAAACACCATCTACCAACGCCGCTGGTTCAAACAATACATTCAGTTAGCTAATAAGAAAGAAGTTTGTGCAAAGAATCGGCAAAATTCTCCCATAGCATTTTTTGCATTTTTTGTTGTTGTTGTTGTTGTTCTTTTCAAAGTCGTTTGCAATCCTTCATACATTAATGATAGCATTTTCAATCTTACAGTGTACGGTAACGTATCACTTCTTCATTGCAGCATTTCAAAAGTTATGTAGCAAACTAATATGTTGCATTCCATAACAGCTGGCTAAGTTTACATATACTTGTCAATCCTGTGTGTCAGCGAGGTAGAGTCTACACGCCCTGTTCTCACCACGACTGAGCTTGGGGAAAAACATCGCTAACTGAATAAGTGTGAATAAGGCTACTCGACTTGAAAAGTGGCAGTCGGAAATAATGTATAATAATAATAATGTATAATAATAATAATGATAATAATAATAATAATCCAAGTCTGTGGCACTCGCATTGTGTTGCAGATTCTTTCCTGAAAACTGGATGGCGACTTTCTTATAATCAGAATTTTAAAAAATTTTGTCCAAAATCCAAACTGAAACGATTGGACCATATTCTCACAAAGGTATAGTACGAAGGTAAACCGTGGGAATATATGGAGTACTGTACTAGCATCAGTGGCTTCGGAAGCGTCCAAAGGCAGGGGGTGGGGGCGTAGCAGGAGTATCGCCAAGGAAACTCGCATCTGGGTACGAGTTAAGGCTGGGATTTTATAACGTATCATAAATTGTAATGATAAGATAAGATAAGATATTTATTGTCTCGATATCAACAAAGATAAATGACAAGAACATAGATGTATACGGAAAAGTGACAAAAACAATTACAGGCGCACATTAAATTAAAGCACATGATGACAAACAGTTAGTTATTAGTGACAGCTCAAATCAGGCAATGTGATACAGTCCTATTATATGTTGCATGGAGTATTCAATCACAACACTCTCGTGCATATGTATACACACATGCACCCATATATACACACATACAGGTTAAGGGGGTATTTCGGACATCTTGGCTTTTCTGTAATCGAGCGCAGCGCAAGTAAATCTGATAATTTCAGGCGTGATTTCGTAGTCGAATGTTTGCTTGAAATTATTTAGGAAGTCTTCCGGTGAAAGATCAGAGTAATTGATGCCACTTGTGTCTTCTATACGTCTGTATAATGCTTCCCGCAGTGAAGTGTACTGTCGGCATTGTAGGAGAAAATGCAATTCGTCCTCCACGCCTGAAGAACATAACGGGCAGATTCTGCCGTCCCTTTGTATCTTGCCACCCCTCACATAGCGCCCGACCTCAATCATTTGAGGGTGGGAACTCATTCTGAGCTGCGTTAGTTATGCAATATGCATTGGCTCCATAGGGAGGAGCAAGTACGATTCGAGCTTAAAGTCTCGTTTTATTCTACGATAAAACGCCAGTTTGCTATCTGGTTGCAGCTTGTCGCTCCACCAATGATAGTAACTGGTTTTGAGTTTTGATTTGACGGCACGGATTAGGCTCCTACGGTCGAATGTCGCTTGCTTGTTCCATACATGAAGAAACCCCACGTGGGACAGAATAGATTTCATTCTCGAGGTCCAAAGTGAACCGCGGTTACCTTGGGAGTCCAAGAGACATTTGTGGGCTAAGTCGTCCGGCTTGAGATCAAGGAGATGCAGCCAAAAATTGACAGCTTGCACAATAATGTGTATATCAAGCGGATATTCACCCAGTTCTCCACGAGTTGCAACATTTGAGCTGTACCTACTGACGTTTAACGCTTGCTTACAGAATCGAAGTGATAGTTTGCCATATGGTTGGTTATCATATAGTGTTTCCAGTGGCATATTGCCTTTGAGACGGTCAGTATTTAGTGATAGTGGGCCCCATACGCCAGCAGCATACGTGACTATAGGCTTGGTGAGCGTGTTAAACAGTTTCATATTAGTTCGGGCTGTCATTTCTGTTAATGGTAGTTCTTTTCTTAGGGCGAATAACGCCTTACGGCCTTTATACGTTAGTTGGGTGTGGTTAAATTTACCCGATGCTAAGATATTTAATCCCAGGTATCGATATTCTTTTACTAACTCTATGGGATAATTATTCAGAACAAATTGTTTTTTCAAAAGCTTACCAGATTCATTGAATATCATGACCTTAGATTTATCAGTGTTCACCTGGAGGCACCACTTGTTAAAGTATGGACTCAGCTGATCGAGTGCATTCTGGAGTCCGTTTGCACTGGATGACAGAATCACTATATCATCGGCGTACATAAGACAATTAATGGGCGTATCGTGCATCAAGATGGGATCACAAGTGTGGTCTAAGACATTTGGTAAATCATTAATGTAAAGATTGAATAGTTTTGGGCTCAAAATGCAGCCTTTCTTCACGCCGGTGGTGGTTCGTATTGCCTCGGACATGCCTTGAGGGAACTTTATGTGAAACGAAATATCGTTGTACATATCCTTTAAGACGGCGAGGAAATTACCACCAATTCCCAGTTTAGCGAGTTTATGGAATACTCCGTCATGCCACACCGTGTCGAAAGCTTTCCGTAGGTCAATAAAACACGCATAGAGATATTTATTCCTTGATAACATTTTATCAACTATGGAGTGGAGTGTGTAAAGGTGGTCACTGGTACGACAGGACTTTTTGAAGCCTATTTGGCAAGGTGACATCACATTACCGGATGATAGGAACGACTCCAGTCTTAAATCTAGGATTTTACAGAAGAACTTGCTTAAGCAACTGGATATGGCTATACCCCTGTAATTGTTCGGTGTGTCGGTGCTGCCCCCTTTGTGTAGATATGTCATGACGTTCTTTCTCCAAATGTCAGGGAAGTGACCCGATGATAAGATCGAGTTGAACAACTTGACATAGCAAGGCAACAAGGCATTTGGGGACGATTTTATCATCTCATTAGAAATGTAATACTCAATAGTATTGGTATTAAGTACATATCGTCCCTTGGGGGCAGTAAGTTGTTGTGTGCAATTCTAAAGCATTGCATTTGGCACATTGCTCCACTCAAGGCACGATAAAAGCTTTTAGAAAGCACCCACTGACTGTGTTGCATATTTATTTGGTGATTATCAACTAAACTACGTCATTATACCTGATTAGCATCCACCCCCCCCCCCTCCCATACACACACAAACCCCGTTGGCATAGGTACACTTACAGTACGCTAGAAACGAATAATCGAGTGTTTGTCATTTACAACTGACAGAAAGTAAAGTCTCTTCCACTAGTGCATGTCTGGCAAAAAGGCTACGCGCTGCTGCCTTGCCCCCTAGCTTCGGTGCAAGGAGCAGCTATACCCCACCCCTACTTCCGGTGCTCTTTTTATCATACTCTTCACATGCATGCAGTGTATTACCTTACGGATTGACATTATTAGACCCTGCAGTATGTTGCCCTAGTGCATTTTTTACTGCTAGAAATATCAGGTGAGGAGGTTAGAGAAAGTGGATAGATTGGCAAGAATAAAGTTATCTCTGTCTCTGGCTTGTCAGAACTTTTGAAACATCTTTTCAATAGACGTTCAGTCATATTTGAACAAAAAAAACAGGCTTACGCGATTGTTTACCTGAAGTAGGAAACGGGGCAGTCTACTGAAATAAAAAATGTACTATTACGTCGCAGACGACAATTTCAAAGTATAACCTGGATTCGAACCCACTCTCAGCGATGTATCGCAATGGTGATGAGAGCCTAAAGCATAGAACACGTGTCCTTGTCATTTAACACCCAAAGTTGTGAGAAGGACTAAATTGGGGTGATAAGCCGATTGGTTCAAAATCTGCTGGCTTTGAAACCATCAATTGATATTTTTTATCCACTTCATAAAGGTTTGATAGGGTTTTGTGTTGTTGTAATTTTGTGCCAGAATGAGTGAAAATTTCCAATTAACATGACACATGAAAACGAAGTGTCAATTTCATTCAGTGCAAACCCCAGATGGCAGAAGCGAAAATTCAAAATTTAAATTTTACGAGGTACCATTTACTTTTTCCATTTTATGTCTGTTTAAAAAAAGGTGATGTACTTTGTGTATGTATAGGTAATTTATTTCCCAACAACTTGATGTGTTGTACAGAGAGCAGTGGCATTATTTTAGTTTTTACTAACCTAATCGGGGGAGCGGTGGCTCAGTTGGTAGATGTGCAAGCCGAGAGGTCATCGGTTCGAACCCCACCTGCGGCAAGCACGTTGTGTCCTTTGGCACCGTTGCCATCAAGGAACTCCATTATTGGCAGAGGTAGTTCATTTATCAGGGTGAGTTGAAACCCATATCCACATAAATAAACTTTTATTTTATCACCTATTCTATCTGTGCACTTGTATTGGGTTAATCGGGAACATTCTGCAAACGAAAGCTAAAATGTGGGTTGCTTCGGAGTTTTTTGGGGACAATAAATAAAACCCTCTTAAACAAAGTTGATTCAAAATCTCCTGTTGGTCGCATTAGAGAAAACGTTTTATAGTCGAATGAGTGTTGGGTTTGGTGGTATTTCAGTAAATGAACGCGTTTTAAAATGGATGTACGCAACAAACTGTTTCGCGATTAGAACCAGAATATCGTCAAAGCTTTTGGAGATAAAAAATATTGGAAATCACCGTCACAGTAACACATGAGCAATTTATAAAACACATCGCGTTGTATGTGCACATCATTTATGCAAAATCACAGTTGTCCTTCGTTGAACAGTGTCGTCCATTTATAAAAAAAGCTACCCACTAAAAGTTCTGTGTGGGCATTTACTTTCAAATAATTGTATTGGGAACTTGGGAAATGACGTAGAGTTGTGTTAGTTTGTAGCTGTAAACAAACTGGTGCCGACAACCAACGCCTGGGCTGTTTGTGCCATAATTTTGTAAAATGCGTATAAACGATAGGCAAAAATCTTCAATTTGCTCTTCGATTGTGGTGGCAAAAGGGGCTCGAAATTACTGTAAACACGAATAAAATGATAATCTCAAGAGAAATGTTTGTACGCCCGTCACAAAGTCTCGAGCGAAGAACCACAAGCAAAGAAATTCGTTATTACAGCGTGGATTGAGTGTTATCACTGAAACACCTATGGATTGGAGTTTCTTTCTAGGCAGCCCCCCCCCCCCTCCCTCGTCTATGAAAAAAATGAAAATAATAAGCAAAGTTTCAGCCATTTCACCTCCGGGTTCAACCCACAGGTTCACTGTCTTCAAAGGTGTGACAACCAGATGTGTCACGAAGAGGATCAAATGGGGAGGGGTTAAAAACATGAATTGTTCCGACGGCAATTGCTCTGGTTACGACTGATGAAATATTTCAACTACTTCGTTTAAGGCACGCATTGATGATGTAGTTGAAATATTATTCAGGAGGTGTGGTGGGGGATTATAGTTGAAGTACTTAAGATTTCTTTGAAATTTATTTTTGGAAACATAAAATATACTTGCAGTACTCGTGACCCAAAGCCGTATTGAACTAAAACGTAGAGTACTGCATGGTGCTCAAAATGGGCCATGATGGGCCCCAACTGTCTGAATCGGGTATGTACAGGTTTGCACTTGTGTGTGCAGCTGAGTATGACAAATTTTCAGATAGCAAACCTCATCTCGTAAGACAGTGCATGCTTACAAGCAAGTGGGTATTGATATCTAAGATTCAATCCAGGTGAAGATGTCCTGACTGGAAAAATTATTGGGGGGGGGGGGGGGGTTTCAACCCCAAACACCATTTACCAACGCCGCTGGTTCAAACAGTACATTCAGTTAGCTAATAAGAAAGGAGTTTGTGCAAAGAATCGGCAAAATTCTCCCATAGTATTTTTTGCATTTTTTGTTGTTGTTGTTGTTGTTCTTTTCAAAGTCGTTTGCAGTCCTTCATACATTAATGATAGCATTTTCAATCTTACAGTGTACGGTAACGTACCACTTCTTCATTGCAGCATTTCAAAAGTTATGTAGCAAACTGATATGTTGCATTCCATAACAGCTGGCTAAGTTTACATATACTTGTCAATCCTGTGTGTCAGCGAGGTAGAGTCTACACGCCCTGTTCTCACCACGACTGAGCTTGGGGAAAAACATCGCTAACTGAATAAGTGTGAATAAGGCTACTCGACTTGAAAAGTGGCAGTCGGAAATAATGTATAATAATAATAATGTATAATAATAATAATGATAATAATAATAATAATCCAAGTCTGTGGCACTCGCATTGTGTTGCAGATTCTTTCCTGAAAACTGGATGGCGACTTTCTTATAATCAGAATTTTAAAAAATTTTGTCCAAAATCCAAACTGAAACGATTCGACCATATTCTCACAAAGGTATAGTACGAAGGTAAACCGTGGGAATATATGGAGTACTGTACTAGCATCAGTGGCTTCGGAAGCGTCCAAAGGCAGGGGGTGGGGGCGTAGCAGGAGTATCGCCAAGGAAACTCGCATCTGGGTACGAGTTAAGGCTGGGATTTTATAACGTATCATAAATTGTAATGATAAGATAAGATAAGATATTTTATTGTCTCGATATCAACAAAGATAAATGACAAGAACATAGATGTATACGGAAAAGTGACAAAAACAATTACAGGCGCACATTAAATTAAAGCACATGATGACAAACAGTTAGTTATTAGTGACAGCTCAAATCAGGCAATGTGATACAGTCCTATTATATGTTGCATGGAGTATTCAATCACAACACTCTCGTGCATATATATACACACATACAGGTTAAGGAGGTATTTCGGACATCTTGGCTTTTCTGTAATCGAGCGCAGCGCAAGTAAATCTGATAATTTCAGGCGTGATTTCGTAGTCGAATGTTTGCATGAAATTATTTAGGAAGTCTTCCGGTGAAAGATCAGAGTAATTGATGCCACTTGTGTCTTCTATACGTCTGTATAATGCTTCCCGAAGTGAAGTGTACTGTCGGCATTGTAGGAGAAAATGCAATTCGTCCTCCACGCCTGAAGAACATAACGGGCAGATTCTGTCGTCCCTTTGTATCTTGCCACCCCTCACATAGCGCCCGACCTCAATCATTAGAGGGTGGGAACTCATTCTGAGCTGCGTTAGTTTTGCAATATGCATTGGCTCCATAGGGAGGAGAAAGTACGATCTGAGCTTAAAGTCTCGTTTTATTCTACGATAAAACGCCAGTTTGCTATCTGGTTGCAGCTTGTCGCTCCACCAATGATAGTAACTGATTTTGAGTTTTGATTTGACGGCACGGATTAGGCTCCTACGGTCGAATGTCGCTTGATTGTTCCATACATGAAGAAACCCCACGTGGGACAGAATAGATTTCATTCTCGAGGTCCAAAGTGAACCGCGGTTACCTTGGGAGTCCAAGAGACATTTGTGGGCTAAGTCGTCCGGCTTGAGATCAAGGAGATGCAGCCAAAAATTGACAGCTTGCACAATAATGTGTATATCAAGCGGATATTCACCCAGTTCTCCACGAGTTGCAACATTTGAGCTGTACCTACTGACGTTTAACGCTTGCTTACAGAATCGAAGTGATAGTTTGCCATATGGTTGGTTATCATATAGTGTTTCCAGTGGCATATTGCCTTTGAGACGGTCAGTATTTAGTGATAGTGGGCCCCATACGCCAGCAGCATACGTGACTATAGGCTTGGTGGCGTGTTAAACAGTTTCATATTAGTTTAAACGATATTTTATTTGTAAATAGACTACAGACATATGCATAACAGCTACAAAAATAGAAATTGACAAATGGTATAGACATATAGTAATACAAGCTGAAGCATGGCAACTGTTAAAAGAAGCTGGGGATTTGAATGTAAGCCATCGGCTTATAATATATCATTTCCCCGCGGCAGACATGTGTTCGAATTTAAGCGCAGATAGGTAGTCAGACTATTCCGATAATCAATGTTTAGCGTTTAAACTAAAAGGAAAAATCGAAAAATAAGAGACAAGAGCTAAAATAATAAGGACGAGAATGGAAAGAAGAGAATGTACAGGGTTGCCAGAATGGTGAAAGTATAATAATTAATTATTAACTAATGTCTCAGACTTACAAGACAGCGATGACGAGTTCTTGTCAGTAAATAACGTTGTTTCACAGCATTCTTGGTGACCATCTGGTGTGGACTATTAAACTGTTAACGGGGCTTAAGCCTGAGTTTGCGTTTCAGCAAATATTAATTGAATCGATTGGAAAAGAGGATAAATTTGTGAACTGCTTCAAATATTTCATAATTCCCCTCTTCCGTTAGGTGTTCAGAACCACATAGAAGACTAGTGGTATCTGCATCAATGGGTAATCGTTCAATTGTGTTGCTTCGCACACTAGTAAACACGGGACAGTGCAGAAGGTAATGCTCAGTGGTTTCGAGATCTCCACAAACACAGAAAGGGGTAAGGGCTAAGTGATTGTTGTATAGATGGTAATTCAAATTACTGCACTGGAGGCGTAATCTACAATGGTAAATTTGGGCTTTGCGAGATTTTGCAGTACCAAAATAGCGCGGTGGTCGAAAGTGCTCCTGATTCAGAAAAGTTTTAAAATTGTGAATGGAGGGATTTTCGCGTACAGACAACGGAAGGTTGTTCCACTGATCCGTCACTTTGGGAATAAAAGAGGACTGATAAAGTGTTGTCCTGCAGAACGGAACTCGATGAGTTTGGTCGGAACGTAAATGCATTGATGGATTTAAAATGGAGAGAGTTGGAGGAATTTTGTTGGAGATATACGATGGGGCCATACGATGGAACATTTTGAAATATTGGATTAGTTTATGCTTCGTTCGGCGTTCTTGTAATGGTTCCCAACGAGTCTCAGTGTATAAACTTGACTTACTTGCGCTCACCGTTGCCCCAGTGACAATTCTTGCAGCCGCAATTTGGATTTTCGCTAATTCGTCCACTTCAGTTTCAGTACAATTGTCCCAAACAACGTCGGCATATTCAAGTAGTGGCCTAATATACGCAAAATAAATTTTTTCAAGAACACAGCGTTCAAGGTCAAATCTGTGTTTGCGCAACATATCAATGCGACCATGCTTTAGTACAGATATGTTTTATGTGATTGTCCCACACACACTTGTTGTTTAGAAAAACTCCTAAGTGTTTATGAAATTTGACTTCAGTTATTTGGGAATGACCATAAGCAAGGGGTGGGTGATTGGATGGTATAAGCTTTCTGGATATTAACATAGTTTCTGTTTTTTTTGCGGATTGAACTCAACTAGCCAAGTTGAAGCCCACTGTTGAATTCTCTCGAGGTCTTCATTTAGGATCTTAGCAGCAAGATCAGGATTTTCAACTATCAAGTACAAAGATGTGTCATCAGCAAATAAACGTATACAACTCAGTAAATCTTCCGTTATATCATTGATGTAAACTAAAAATAAAAGAGGTCCTAGTATCGATCCTTGAGGAACCCCTGCGGTTATGCGCTTCCAAGATGAGGCCTCAGCACCTAGCACTACTCTCTGGGATCTGTCGGAGAGATAGGACTCTAGAAACAGTAATAGATCGCCTTTAATACCTATTTTCCTTAATTTATAAAGCAGACCTTTATGCCAAACCTTATCGAAGGCCTTGCTAACATCACAAAATACAACCCTTACTTCTTTGCCTTCGTCGAGAGCCTTACAAAACTCATCATACATGTCTGTAAGCTGAAGTACTGTTGAATCACCTGGTGTGAAGCCAGATTGGTATTGGTTAAGAACATTATTTTGCGTAAGGAAATCCCAAAGTTGTTTAAAGACACACTTTTCAAACACTTTACCTATACAACTAAGGAGTGATATTGGTCGATAGTTAGTTACCATGTTGGACGGCTGTTTCTTTAATACGGGAAGGACGTTGGCCTTTTTCCATTCGCAGGGAAAATGGGCATTTTTCAAAAACAAGTTGAATAGACTAGTTAGTGGTTCGCACAGTGATGGCTTACATTCTTTAAGGAGCCTTGGGCTGATGAAGTCAGGACCTGACGCCTTTGATATTTTTATAGATGACATCGCCTCCCAAATGTCATTAACTTGGAGAGTGATTTTATCTATAGTTTTGGGTGGTTCTTTTGGGGGCGGGGGCAGTTGAGCTCGGACATCATCAACCGATGATATAGAGCTAAAAAAATCATTAAATAATTCTACCTTATCAACATTGGACGAGTACACGTTATCAGAGAAAACTATTGGGGGTGTAGCACTCGCTCTGCTAGTTCCAATGAGCGTTTTAAGCGTTTTCCACCACTCGGATGGCGACATATTATTATTATTTTTAAGATCTGACTGTACCCTTGAAAAGTATTTCGCTTTTGCGTTTCGCACGGCTGATACAACCTCATTTCTTTTCATTTTGTACTTTTGCCAGGCATTTAACGACTTGTTATTTTTTGCGATGCGATATAACCTCTGCCTCTGACGTATTAGAAGCCTGGTATTGTTATGCATCCATTTAGGTTGTTCTGGGCGAATAGTCACCTCCTTTGTAGGAATATGTTTGGATGCAATATTAAGTAGAATTTCCGAAAGAGTTGAAGCAACAGAGACTATTGGACTATTTTCGAAATGCGACTCCCAATCGAAACAGGAAAGCTCATCATTCAAGGTGGAATAGTTTGCTTAAATGTAGAGCCAGATTTTTCTTTTGAAAGTAGTCCGCGATTGTTTAGAGTGTTTTATAACTAAGATGATTGGACAGTGATAGCGGGTCTTATCAGGGATAATAGGTTCTAGAACTTCGCATCTTTGAACACCGACTGTATCACTGACAGCGAAAAGGTCAATCAGAGTAGACGACGATTCTGTAATACTGGTTGGGTCGTTCACAAGCTGCCTCAAGTTATAATAGTCTTTAATGTCTGTGAAACATTTTTTGGAGGCATCTAATTGATTCTCATTAAAATCGCCAGTAATAATTATGTCGGAGCAATCAAAGTCTTTGGCTCTATCAATAGATGTAGATATCGCCTCCCATGTTTCAGGAGGACTGTTTGGTGGGCGATAAAATACACCTATTAATTTAGATCTACCGGGAGGTGAGAGAATTTCTATCCAGATACTCTCTACGTTCACAACCTCGATCTCTGGCCGACGACGGAAAGGAATACTATTTTTAATATAAATTGCGACCCCACCCCCTCGAGTCTTCCGATCGTTTCTCACTGGCTCTTGAAACCCACTTATCAGTATGTCTGAGGACTGATCTTCATCACGAAGCCAGGTTTCAGTAAAAGCCAGAATGTCGAAGTTTTGGCATTCATACTGCAATATGTCCATTTTGGGTTTGAGGCTTTGTATATTAATATGCCAGATTTTTAGCTCCTGTGTTGTGGTACTTGAATCATTAGAGTTTGGACCAGGGTTCGGGTGAATGTCTCCACAGAGTAGGAGAAGCCTTGACACGATAAAGACGGTCAGTTGCGCGCAATTCATAACTGAATCATTAACATATTGTGCCTCAAAAGGTATGAAGTTATCGGCGATATAAATTGCGACCCCACCCCCTCGAGTCTTCCGATCGTTTCTCACTGGCTCTTGAAACCCACTTATCAGTATGTCTGAGGACTGATCTTCATCACGAAGCCAGGTTTCAGTAAAAGCCAGAATGTCGTAGTTTTGGCATTCGTACTGCAATATGTCCATTTTGGGTTTGAGGCTTTGTATATTAATATGCCAGATTTTTAGCTCCTGTGTTGTGGTACTTGAATCATTAGAGTTTGGACCAGGGTTCGGGTGAATGTCTCCACAGAGTAGGAGAAACCTTGACACGATAAAGACGGTCAGTTGCGCGCAATTCATAACTGAATCATTAACATATTGTGCCTCAAAAGGTATGAAGTTAACGGCGAAGTCGGATTGGAGAAAAAAAAAGAAAAATGTACATAGGCTCAGGCTCAGATAACGATCCACACCACGATGACACAGGATCAAGTAATTTATGATACAAACAGATTGTCTCAAAGAGAGGCGGTTCCTCGCTGTACGAGTAGACATCGAACCTAAAAAGGTGCCTATCCGGGCTCGATAAACTTCTATACAACACATTATGTAATTCGACAAACAAGTGTTGCATAATGAGTGACCACATGGTTTGCTCGGACAGCACCAGCAATAAATTCAATTTCTGAGACTATTTTCAATTGAGAAATCATCATTTGTCTGGCAGGTAGGATATTTAGCAAGAAGAAAGAATAGGAAAAGGTGAGTACGGAGTGAAGAACAAAGGTAAAGTAAAGAATATTGCTCATGCTTCAATGGTGGTGGATTTTGCAACTCTTCCGTATTCATATATTACATTGCAAGTATAATGAAGAAGGGGTGCATATTAATCGTAAACTAACTGTTTATGCCGCTAATTGTGCGAGCAAGGAAGAATTACAAATATTCGAAATAGCTTTGTAGCATATTACCTGACATGGCTATTGTGAAGAGTGAAGAACAAAGGTAAAGTGAAGAATATTGTTCATGCTTCAATGGTGGTGGATTTTGCAACTCTTCCGTATATTCATATATTACATTGCAAGTATAATGAAGAAGGGGTGCATATTAATCGTAAACTAACTGTTTATGCCGCTAATTGTGCGAGCAAGGAAGAATTACAAATATTCGAAATAGCTTTGTAGCATATTACCTGACATGGCTATTGTGAAGTTAAAGAACACAGGCATTGACGTTTAGGTGATTAACATAGGAGCAGCTTCGTGAAATCATGTCAAGATGGACAACAATGGAATTGGCTTGGTAGGCCATACCATTATTGTTCATATTGGCAAGGTCTCACAGAAGACCTCAGAGCACTGTAGACTGTAGGTAGTACAAGTAACCGGGCCTCTAACTTATATCGTATGAAACGGAGATCACAAGAGACCGTCCGATTACAATGCTTAACTGCCAAGCAAGAGTGGAAATAAGCAAAGAGCTAAAATAAAACATATATACACACAAGAAAAAACACATGTTACAACAGGATGTTGCAATATAACACGTCACCGTCACTGCTTGGGTCCCTTTATTTGAGTCTCAAGCATTGCCACTACAGTAGGATTTCATTCTTATAATACTAATTAATTAACCAGATGAAATAGAGCTAATAGCTTATATTAATGTTCTTGTAAAGATAAGTATGCACACTCGCTCACACACACACACACACACACACACTCTCTCTCTCACACACACACACACACACACACACACACACACACACACACACACACACACACACACACACACACACACACACACACACGCACACACACACACACACGTACACACACACACACACACACACACACACACACACAAACACACACACACACACACACAGAACACGCACATACACACACTACATGCTTATATACCCTAACGTATATACAAGAGCGTATTAACATGCATGTAGATGAGTATTTACACACATTTTTCAGTAAACATATTGATGTTAATAGATAATTCGTTTTCCACCGGTACACATATTATCCATACAAGATCAGGTTAGATAACAACGGGGCAGTTGTAAGTTATGGGGACCTAGACAAGACAAAAGCAGATCACTGGAAGGACTAATCACTATTGTCTACATCCCCACACTTAATGGAAGGCAGATCCACCCTCTCATGCGTACACAGACACGCCTCAACACACGCACTCACAGATACTCAGATACATACACACACGCACACACACACACACAGAGTGACCTGGTGACACACACACGCACAGACACATCTGTGTATTGTGAAATCTTAACTTGTGCGCTTGTATATTTTGATAATCATGCACGCTGGCACGCAGGAGAAACATTACAAATGACACAGAGCCTAGCTTTTTGAGACTGAGTTAGCACTAATTTTGACACGTCAGATAGGGGCTTAACATCTAAACAGAATTTTCTGTCAAAATACTAGTTTCATATTAGTTCGGGCTGTCATTTCTGTTAATGGTAGTTCTTTTCTTAGGTCGAATAACGCCTTACGGCCTTTATACGTTAGTTGGGTGTGGTTAAATTTACCCGATGCTAAGATATTTAATCCCAGGTATCGATATTCTTTTACTAACTCTATGGGATAATTATTCAGAACAAATTGTTTTTTCAAAAGCTTACCAGATTTATTGAATATCATGACCTTAGATTTATCAGTGTTCACCTGGAGGCACCACTTGTTAAAGTATGGACTCAGCTGATCGAGTGCATTCTGGAGTCCGTTTGCACTGGATGACAGAATCACTATATCATCGGCGTACATAAGACAATTAATGGGCGTATCGTGCATCAAGATGGGATCACAAGTGTGGTCTAGGACATTTGGTAAATCATTAATGTAAAGATTGAATAGTTTTGGGCTCAAAATGCAGCCTTTCTTCACGCCGGTGGTGGTTCGTATTGCCTCGGACATGCCTTGAGGGAACTTTATGTGAAACGAAATATCGTTGTACATATCCTTTAAGACGGCGAGGAAATTACCACCAATTCCCAGTTTAGCGAGTTTATGGAATACTCCGTCACGCCACACCGTGTCGAAAGCTTTGCGTAGGTCAATAAAACACGCATAGAGATATTTATTCCTTGATAACATTTTATCAACTATGGAGTGGAGTGTGTAAAGGTGGTCACTGGTATGACAGGACTTTTTGAAGCCTATTTGGCAAGGTGACATCACATTACCGGATGATAGGAACGACTCCAGTCTTAAATCTAGGATTTTACAGAAGAACTTGCTTAAGCAGCTGGATATGGCTATACCCCTGTAATTGTTCGGTGTGTCGGTGCTGCCCCCTTTGTGTAGATATGTCATGACGTTCTTTCTCCAAATGTCAGGGAAGTGACCCGATGATAAGATCGAGTTGAACAACTTGACATAGCAAGGCAACAAGGCATTTAGGGACGATTTTATCATCTCATTAGAAATGTAATACTCAATAGTATTGGCATTAAGTACATATCGTCCCTTGGGGGCAGTAAGTTGTTGTGTGCAATTCTAAAGCATTGCATTTGGCACATTGCTCCACTCAAGGCACGATAAAAGCTTTTAGAAAGCACCCACTGACTGTGTTGCATATTTATTTGGTGATTATCAACTAAACTACGTCATTATACCTGATTAGCATCCACCCCCCCCCCCCCCCCCCCCCCACCATACACACACAAACCCCGTTGGCATAGGTACACGTACAGTACGCTAGAAACGAATAATCGAGTGTTTGTCATTTACAACTGACAGAAAGTAAAGTCTCTTCCACTAGTGCACGTCTGGCAAAAAGGGTACGCGCTGCTGCCTTGCCCCCTAGCTTCGGTGCAAGGAGCAGCTATACCCCACCCCTGCTTCCGGTGCTCTTTTTACCATACTCTTCACATTCATGCAGTCTATTACCTTACGGATTGACATTATTAGACCCTGCAGTATGTTGCCCTAGTGCATTTTTTACTGCTAGAAATATCAGGTGAGGAGGTTAGAGAAAGTGGATAGATTGGCAAGAATAAAGTTATCTCTGTCTCTGGCTTGTCAGAACTTTTGAAACATCTTTTCAATAGACGTTCAGTCATATTTGAACAAAAAAAACAGGCTTACGCGATTATTTACCTGAAGTAGGAAACGGGGCAATCTACTGAAATAAAAAATGTACTATTACGTCGCAGACGACAATTTCAAAGTATTACCTGGATTCGAACCCACTCTCAGCGATGTATCGCAATGGTGATGAGAGCCTAAAGCATAGAACACGTGTCCTTGTCATTTAACACCCAAAGTTGTGAGAAGGAATAAATGGGGGTGATAAGCCGATTGGTTCAAAATCTGCTGGCTTTGAAACCATCAATTGATATTTTTTATCCACTTCATAAAGGTTTGACAGGGTTTTGTGTTGTTGTAATTTTGTGCCAGAATGAGTGAAAATTTCCAATTAACATGAGACATGAAAACGAAGTGTCAATTTCATTCAGTGCAAACCCCAGATGGCAGAAGCGAAAATTCAAAATTTAAATTTTACGAGGTACCATTTACTTTTTCCATTTTATGTCTGTTTAAAAAAAGGTGATGTACTTTGTGTATGTATAGGTAATTTATTTCCCAACAACTTGCTGTGTTGTACAGAGAGCAGTGGCATTATTTTAGTTTTTACTAACCTAATCGGGGGCGCGGTGGCGCAGTAGGTGGATGTGCAAGCCGAAAGGTCATCGGTTCGAACCCCACCTGTGGCAAGCGCGTTGTGTCCTTTGGCACCGTTGCCGTCAAGGAACTCCATTATTGGCAGAGGTATTTCATCTATCAGGGTGAGTTGAAACCCATATCCACATAAATAAACTTTTATTTTATCACCTATTCTATCTGTGCACTTGTATTGGGTTAATCGGGAACATTCTGCAAACGAAAGCTAAAATGTGGGTTGCTTCGGAGTTTTTTGGGGACAATAAATAAAACCCTCTTAAACAAAGTTGATTCAAAATCTCCTGTTGGTCGCATTAGAGAAAACGTTTTATAGTCGAATGAGTGTTGGGTTTGGTGGTATTTCAGTAAATGAACGCGTTTTAAAATGGATGTACGCAACAAACTGTTTCGCGATTAGAACCAGAATATCGTCAAAGCTTTCGGAGATAAAAAATATTGGAAATCACCGTCACACTAACACATGAGCAATTTATAAAACACATCGCGTTGCATGTGCACATCATTTATGCAAAATCACAGTTGTCCTTCGTTGAACAGTATCGTCCATTTATAAAAAAACAGCTACCCACTAAAAGTTCTGTGTGGACATTTACTCTCAAATAATTGTATTGGGAACTTGGGAAATGACGTAGAGTTGTGTTAGTTTGTAGCTGTAAACAAACTGGTGCCGACAACCAACGCCTCGGCTGTTTGTGCCATAATACGGTAAAATGCGTATAAACGGTAGACAAAAAACTTCAATTTGCTCTTCGATTATGGTGGCAAAAGGGGCTCGAAATTACTGTAAACACGAATAAAATAATAATCTCAAGAGAAATGTTTGTACGCCAGTCACAAAGTCTCGAGCGAAGAACCACAATCAAAGAAATTCGTTATTACAGCGTGGATTGAGGATTATCACTGAAACACCTATGGATTGGAGTTTCTTTCTAGGCAACCCCCCCCCCCCCCCTCGTCTATGAAAAAAATGAAAATAATAAGCAAAGTTTCAGCCATTTCACCTCCGGGTTCAACCCACAGGTTCACTGTCTTAAAAGGTGTGACAACCAGATGTGTCACGAAGAGGATCAAATGGGGAGGGGTTGAAAACATGAATTGTTCTGACGGCAATTGCTCAGGTTACGACTGATGAAATATTTCAACTACTTCGTTTAAGGCACGCATTGATGGTGTAGTTGAAATATTATTCAGGAGGTGTGGTGGGGGATTATAGTTGAACTACTTAAGATTTCTTTGAAATTTATTTTTGGAAATATAAAATATACTTGCAGTAGTCGTGACCCAAAGCCGTATTGAATTAAAACGTAGAGTACTGCATGGTGCTCAAAATGGGCCATGATGGGCCCCAACTGCTCGAATCGGGTATGTACAGGTTTCCGCTTGTGTGTGCGGCAGAGTGTGACAAATTTTCAGATAGCAAACCTCATCTCGTAAGACAGTGCATGCTTACAAGCAAGTGGGTATTGATATCTAAGATTCAATCCAGGTGAAGATGTCCTGACTGGGAAAATTATTGGGGGGGGGGGGGGTTCAACCCCAAACACCATTTGCCAACGCCGCTGGTTCAAACAATACATTCAGTTAGCTAATAAGAAGTTTGTGCAAAGAATCGGCAAAATTCTCCCATAGTATTTTTTGTTGTTGTTGTTGTTCTTCTTTTCAAAGTCGTTTGCAATCCTTCATACATTAATGATAGCATTTTCAATCTTACAGTGTACGGTAACGTATCACTTCTTCATTGCAGCATTTCAAAAGTTATGTAGCAAACTAATATGTTGCATTCCATAACAGCTGGCTAAGTTGACATATACTTGTCAATCCTGTGTGTCAGCGAGGTAGAGTCTACACGCCCTGTTCTCACAACGACTGAGCTTGGGGAAAAACATCGCTAACTAAATAATTGTGAATAAGGGCTACTCGACTTGAATAGTGGCAGTCGGAAATAATGTATAATAATAATAATGTAAGTAGTTAGGGGAGGCATTATAGCCCCAAAATCTGAAACTTACTGGTGGCACAGTGCATGCATGTTGGGTCTATAAGTTCTTGGGGCTATAAGTTTCACAAATCTTGGGGCTATAAGTTCTTGGGGCTATAAGTTTCAGATTTTGGGGCTATAATGCCTCCCCGTCATGCTTTATGGCCAGATCCTATAGTACATTTTTCCTTATAAGTTTTTTTCACTGGAGGATAAGGGAACTGTTTTTATCTTTTCATAACAAATACTTGATTGTGTACACGAGAAGATATAACTCTTTCTAATAGTGTGGGTAGCCCTTAGAAGGGCTGCCATGAAGGCACATTTTGAAATCACACTCATTTGTGAGAGTAACAAATTATTGATAGGTTGGAATGACAGAGATAATAAGAAATAGGATGAATGAGTTTAAGTTGTATCCTGATTTTTTGTCAAGCTAAAATTCAATAACTTGTATCCAGATTTTGTAGGAATCCTCATGAGAATTCACTTAAATCTGGATACAGGTTATTGGATTTAACTTCACATTTTTTATACCGTCTTTCTGGCTGCCAATTAAGAGTAGTTAGGGGAGCCACTATAGACCCAAGTATTTTTAACACTGAGTTTTCCATAGGGTCCATTGCCTTAGTGTTAAATTGTGTAACTTATAGACCCAAGAATTTATAGTTGTGTAACTTATAGACCCAAGAACTTATAGACCCAACATGTATGCACTGTGCCACCAGTGCATACATGTTGGGTCTATAAGTTCTTGGGTCTATAAGTTACACAACTATAAATTCTTGGGTCTATAAGTTACACAATTTAACACTAAGGCAATGGACCCTATGGAAAACTCAGTGTTAAAAATGCTTGGGTCTATAGTGGCTCCGCATCATGCTTTATGACCAGATCCTATAGTACATTTCTGGCTTATAAGTTTCCACTGTACATTAATTTATTTTTTGTAGTTTGCAAATTAATTTTTTTGTTTAGCTTAAATGTTTTTTGTGGTTTGCAATATAATTTTTGTTTAGCTTAAATGTTTTTTGTTTTTTGTGTTTTGCAAAATAGAAAAATAATTTGCAAACACAAAAAATATTTTCTAAGAAAATATATTTTGTGTTTGCAAATTATTTTTACAAAAAGCTTTTTCATAATTTTATGAAAACGTTTTTTTGTGAAAATAAATTTGCAAACACAAAATATATTTTCTAAGAAAATATTTTTTGTGTTTGCAAATTATTTTTCTATTTTGCAAGTTTTTATTTTATAAGGAAATATTTTATGTACCCCAGACCAGATTTTTTTCTCTGGCAAACCACTGTCTATGGGAGTTTTCACTGTTAAATCTGTGTTTGTCACCACTGTTTTTCTCCATAAACAATCCTGGAGGGGTAATTGCAACATTTTTTATTCCAAACTTGTTTTTGGATATCTCTCATTGATACAACTCTCATTATCAACAGTCACTCACAGAATGGGTAATGGAACTGTGTCTCTCTTTCTGAGACTTTTATTTGTTTAGAAAGAAAAATCTCTTTCCAATATTTTGTAGCCTTGAAAAAGGCTGTTCAATTCTGTATCAGGTAAGATGTAAAAATTGTCATTTCTCCCTTCCCGTCTTGTTAAATAGCCACTCAAGTTACATTTGTTTGTCCCATGGGTATCTCTCCGATTTTAAAAAATGACACAATAGCGCCGGTACTTTGAGTTTTTCTGAAAGCTTATCAACTTACAATATCAAGTCGATAGTCCCTAGTTGTAAATTCATATTCACACAAATCATATTTCATATATTTGTACGAATATGAATTTGCAAATACAAGAACGCTATCTGTTATTTGAGTTGTAAAAAATGTACTGTCAATCCTATTACAAATGTAGTGAAGAAAAATACACCAATACCTTCAAAATGATTCAAGTAAAATATCCAATATAAGCGATGAATTAATTGTAATCTAAAAGTTATCCGAACAATTATACTCCTATGATAAACAAAATGCGTGTTGAATTGTAATGTTAGGTATTAGAGTCGATTTTTCCTGGAAAATAAACGTCACGAAACACAACGTCATTTTCTGGGAAGTGGTTTAAATATAGCGCGTCTTCACTGAAAATAACCACTGCTTGGCAAATCAAAAAATCAATACTGACTTAACATTGCGTGTTATATCGACACCAGAATAACTCCTGAAATATTACTTTCCATCAATGAAATGTGATCGACCAACTTGATGTTTTAAATAAATGAGTTTCCCACGACTTATACCATGCATTTAACAAGCAGAACAATTTATTATTTTTTAGAACAACGGGTCAAGCACTCCCAACATATCCGTACTTTTACCTATTTATTCGAATATCTTCGCTCATAATTATTCTATCTGGACATATTATATACCATCGTAAAGCTTGTCAACTGCAGTTTAAGATGATATCTTAAGCGATACAATCGATTTGGAACTTAAAATGTTATCGACTGTTATCTGCCAAAAGAAACACAAAACCATATTCAACACAGGCGCCCCATTAAATGCACTGACACACTATTTAAATATACATCCATTTGGTTACAAACAGTTTTGCTATCTATTGCACTCAATAACCTCTGGATACTATACACCAGTTGTTAAATGCGTTTAGTGTTAGAGTCGATTTCCTGGAAAATAAAATGTCACTTAACACAACGTCATTTTCTGGGAAGTGGTTTAAATATAGCGCGTCTTCGCTGAAAATAATCACTGCTTTGCAAATCACAAAATCAATACTGACTTAACATTGTGTGTTTTATCGACACCAGAATAACACCTGAAATATTATTTTCCATCAATGAAATGTGATTGACCAACTTGATTTTTGAAATACATGAGTTCCCCGCGACTTATACCATGCATTTAACAGCAGAACAATTTATTATTTTTAGAACAACGGGTCAAGCACTCCCAACATATGCGTACTTTTCCCTATTTATTCGAATATCTTCGCTCATAATTATTCTATCTGAACATATTATATACCGTCGTAAAGCTTGTGAGCTGTAGTTTAAGATGATATCTTAACCACCACAATCCGTTCGGTAATTAAAAAGTTATAGACTATTATCTGTCAAAACAAACACAAATCCATATTCAACACAGGCATTCCAACCATCGTCGTTAAGCTTGAGTGACTTTTTCTGAGACATCCGTGTTGGATATTTATAATCTCAATATGGCGGGAAACAGTTCATTTGATAGTGAACCAGCGAGGAGAGAAGATCGTTCTTTGTACAGATGAAGTGGATAAGAAGATCATGGCGCAGTTGGAATTCAGATTCAATTCAAAGAGGTGTGAACCTCATAGTTCCCTTATGTTTTGGCAAAATAAAATACTTTGTGGTTACAAAAGTTAATTGTAGTTGAAGGGATTCAGCTACAACTTTGGTTTGGGGTTCCGAGCTGAGTTTTTTCATAGCGAAAAACACAGAAGAGAGAAAAACTTAGACGTATCCCCTGTAATCACAAAGTATGCAAATATTTCACACCAATGTGTTTTTTAAAACCACCAAGTAATACATTCCAAATGGTGTAATGCAATTAGCTTTTGTGTTGCACTTAAGTTTCCATTGTACATTAATTCAATTTTTATGTTTGCAAAAGTTTTTATGAAAAAACTTTTGCAAACATAAAAAATATTTTTTGTTCTGAAATGTTTTTTCTGTTTTGCAAGTTTATTTTTTAAGAACATATTTTTTGTGTTTGTAAATTATTTTTATGACAAAATAAAAATAATTTACAAGCACAAAAAATATGTTCTTAAAAAATAAACTTGCAAAACAGAAAAAACATTTCAGAACATAAAAATATTTTTTGTTCTGAAATGTTTTTTCCATTTTGCAAGTTTGTGTTTGTAAATTATTTTTATGAAAAAGTAACTTACAAACACAAAACTTGCAAAACAGAAAAAACATTTCAGAACAAAAAATATTTTTTATGTTTGCAAATGTTTTTTCTATTTTGCAAGTTTTTTTATTTTTATAAATAAAACTCCCCGAGTTGGAAAACATTCCTGTCTTTTACACCCAACGACCTCTGGATACTTTACACCAGTTGTTAATGTTGATTGAAAGATACACTAACAAATAAAAGCTATAAAATATTTACCACAGGAATATTTCCCATAGACTGAATGGATTACATTTTATGACTTTTCAAATGTGTATAAGAAACATTTATTAACAGTATAATTCAGTGGGTATTAAATGTACATTTAAATGCACATTCAAATGTACATTAAAAAAGTATAAAAGGAGGAAGAATCTTAGGTTGATTCACACTTGGGTTTTTGACTTCAAGAAGACAAGACATATTTTCAAAGCTAGAAGACGATAGAAGAAAAGATGAAGAGAGCCATTGAAGAATATAGTGAGACAGAGAGTGAAGTAGATAACAAGAAGCAGAGAGTAGAATCAGCAAGGGACATATACTCCATTCACCCACTCCTACAAAGAACATCAAGAAAATTCCATTCCAAATCCCATGTATGCAGAATAACATTCAAACAATTTAATCAAAAGAATCCATTTGACACCCTTGGAAAAGTATTTGACAGTTTGGTAGATGATATTAAAGAAGAATGTGGAGTAGAAGACAACGATCCAATGAGAATATCAGTTAACCACCCAGGATTAGAAATAGGTATATTTATTCCATTTACTAAGGCTTCGGCTATCACTGGTAACACCATATTAGATGAAATAGAAAAAGTTGTACAATCAAATGATAACTTTACTATCCATGATGGGCAATTATCTTTGGAAATAACACACACTTCTCTACCACAAGGGTCTGGGCGACATGCACCAATTTCATTTTCATCTGTTGATAAAATGGTTGGAAACAAGAGAAGTATTATTGAAATTAAAAATGTTAATGATTCAATGTGTCTCGCACGGGCCATTGTAGTGGGAAAGTGTCATGTTGATAGAGATAATTCTGATCTTTGGCAAAAGAAATGGAAAAATATTAAACGTTCTGATAGACCGACACAAGAGTTGGAAGCTAAGGCATTGATGGACAAAGCAGGTCTTGATTATAATATTCCTTGTGGATATGAAGAATATTATAAAATACAAGACCTGCTTTACCCAGAGTATGTCATCAAAATTCATCCACAGTATGCAAAAAGTGAATTTTTATTCAAACCTCCAGTTACCACCACTGATAGTAAAGTTATTCATATTTACCACCATGACCAGCATTTTGATACCATCACTACAATTACAGGGTTTTTAGGATGTCACTACTATTGTGAACTTTGCAGTAAAGGGGTCCAACAGAGAGAACGTCACATGTGCCCTTTTGGTTGTATTTGCTATGCTCCAACAAAATGTATTCCTGAACATCCCATCACCTGTTACAGTTGCAATAGACAATTTAGAAGTCCATTATGCTATAATAACCATATCACTAGAAAGGGGAAAGAAGAAAAAACAATTTGTCAATTAGTTCAAAAATGTAAAACATGCAATTCACTAATATATCCAACAAAAGGAAAGCACATCTGTGAAGGATTCAAAAAATGCAAATATTGTCAACAAGTAGTTAATTCTGATCACCAATGTTTCATTCCAAAATACACTTCACCCGAGGATGAAAAAATACCAAACATTCCATTTGTGTTTTTTGATTTTGAAACCACACAAGACTCAGGAGTTCATATCCCAAATTTCTGTGTTGCTCATCGTGCATGTGGGGAATGTATTTGCAAATCTATAGATCAAGAATGTATTTCCTGTGACAAATTTGGATATAGGCAATCAATATTTAAAGGGGAATCTTCTTTATCAGATTTTTGTGATTGGCTTTTCAGTAAGGAACATAAAGGGACAACAGCTATTGCTCACAATTTAAGAGGTTTCGATGGACAATTTATTTTAAGACACCTCATTGAAACTGGTACAACAACTCCTGATGTAATTATGAATGGGAACAAAATTCTTTCACTTAAAGCTTGTGGTATTAGACTTATAGATTCTTTAAATTTTCTTTCAATGAGATTGGCACAATTTCCCAAAACATTTGGCTTGACAGAATTAGCAAAAGGTTATTTCCCCCATTTGGCAAACACACAAGCTTATCAAAATTATATTGGTCCTTATTTAGATCCATCATTGTATATGCCAGATTCAATGTCTCCATCAGATAGGGAAGATTTTATCAAGTGGTACAACCAAAAATTTACTAGTAATGCCAGATTTGATTTTCAAAAAGAAATGGAATTATACTGTAAATCAGATGTAGATATCTTGCGTAGGGGGTGTGGGGAATTCAGACAAAAATTTATAGATAGTGATGGCATAGATCCCTTGAGAGAAGCATTTACCTTAGCCGATGCATGTACAAAAGCTTGGAGAAAAAATTCACTTCCAGAAAACAAAATGGCAATCATTTCAGACATAGGTTACCCTGCTAAAGTCAAATACTCCATTAAAGCCATTAGATTTTTACAGACAGTTGCACAGGAAGAAAACATACATATTCAACATGCACTCAATGGTGGGGAAGTTAAAATAGGGGGATATTATGTTGATGGGTTTCACAAAGACACAAATACAATCTTTGAATTTTATGGATGTATGTGGCATGGGTGCAAGACATGTTACAAAGACAATACACATGAGAAAAATCCAATCAATTTGCTAAGTTACCAAACTCTATACAACAATACACAGGAACGCATACACCATTTAGAATCATTAGGGTATAACATGAGAATAACATGGGAACATGAACTTGATGATTTTTGCAAATCAAACCCTGAAGTAAAATCAACATTAAATTCATTTTTTCCAAACATGGATCCTATTAAACCACGTGAAGCATTATTTGGTGGGAGAACAAATGCCATTAAATTACATCATAAAATAGACCAAAACACAGGCAATGAAATAAAATACATAGACATCTGTTCACTCTATCCTTATGTCAATAAACACAGAGAATATCCAGTAGGTCATCCAAATATACTCACAAAAGAAAACATAGACATGAATAATATAAGACAGTACAGGGGGCTTATCAAATGTAAAGTTTTACCACCACAATCTCTACACATGCCAGTATTACCAATTCATTGCAACAAGAAAATGGTTTTTACACTTTGCAATACATGTGCAGAACAAGAATTAGACAAATGTGAACACACACCAGATCAACGCAGTATTACAGGTACATGGACATCTGTTGAACTTTTTAAAGCATTGGGAATGGGATACACATTACTTGACACTTATCAGATTTGGCATTGGGAAGAATGGTCTTCAGAAATTTACAAACATTATGTGAACAAATATTTAAAAATGAAACAAGAAGCCAGTGGATATCCAGATTGGGTGAAAACAGAAACAGACAAAGATACATTTAAGAAAGACTATGCACAAATTGAAAACATACATTTGGAAAATATTGAAAAAAATCCAGGACAAAGATCATTTGCTAAAACCATGTTAAACTGTTTATGGGGGAAAAGTGCACAAAACAATTTAAAAACAAAAACAGAATATATACAAGACCCATCAAAATATTTTGACCTGATACAAGATAAAGACATCATTATTAAAAATGTTGAATTGTTTGATCATGATAAATGTATTTTAGTCAATTACACAAAATCTACAGATGTTTATGAACCTCACAAATCAGCTAATGTTGCAGTTGCATCTTTTGTCACAGCTTATGCACGAATGGAATTATATAAAGTAATAGGACGTTTGGGTAGACGGGTATTATACTTTGACACAGACAGTTGTATTTACATCCATAACCCCACACTTTGGAATCCACAAATTATAAACAGTAGGTTAGGTCAATGGACAGATGAACATCCAGATGCAAAAATTATTGAATATGTAGGTTTAGGTCCAAAAAATTATGGTTACAAATACATTAAAGATGGTCAAATACACACATCATGTAAAGTTAAAGGAATCACATTAGATTACAATACATCACAAAAAGTCAATTTTGAATCCATGGTGGAATGTGTACAAGACAGACACAATTATAAACTGAACATTGAATACACACATAGAATTAAACGCAACAAGAACAGACAAGTTACAAGTGAAAGACAAACCAAAACATTCAGATCTGTGTACACAAAACGTTTTGTAGTGGATAAATATGATACAAGACCTTATGGGTTTAAGGTATAAAAATTACTCTTCAGAATTCTCATTTCAAGTTTGAACAAGACCAGACATGTCACAATTGAATTACAAACCAAAACATTCAGATCTGTGTACACAAACCATTTTGTAGTGGATAAATATGACACAAAACCTTATGGGCCTAAGGTATAAAAGAACCCTTCGGATTTCTCATTTCAACTTTGAACACTGAGCAGGCAAGATGTCTCTACCACTCAATCCTACTTATCCTATATACTTGTCAGAGTTAAGAAGACTTTCTAGTTTTAGTATGACTACAAACCCTATTTTAAAATCCAAGAAAGAAGACTTAGCTAAAGCTGGATTTTTCTATATAGGAGATGGTAAAGTAAAATGTTTTGTATGTGGACAAGGTTTAATGAATTGGGAAGAAAAAGATATTCCTTTGCAAGAACATGTTAAGTGGTCACCAAATTGTTCTTATATTCAACTGATAAGAAATTGTCAATTATACAATCCACCAACAAGTATGCAAACACCCCCAGATAAAATATTATCAGTGATGGATTATGGATTCACTTTAAATCAAATATTTTCAACAATGAAAAAATATGACAAGTGTTTAGATGATTTTCCAGATTCTAAGTCTTTATTTGCACTCATGGTGCTAAATGATCAAAGTACATCATTTAGTACCATAATTGCAAGACAAGCTGCAGGACAATTCAAAACTAAGTTTGATAAAATGTTTTCAGATAATGCAGGAAATGATTTTCCTGACCGTCCTGATGTATTTTGTGCATCAGGTAATATAGTACCTGATGGACAAAATACATCAGAAGAGACAAAAGAATCATCACTTTGATTTCAACCATGGAACCAGTAAGACGTATCTTAGACAACAAGATTACACGTAAGGCATTATTATATGCATTTCAATTGATCACTCCTGGTTATCTAACAATAACAAAAGAGTTTATTCATAATCAATTGGGAAAAGATGAAATGTATGGGGAATTTTGTAATGCATTACAAATCATGAATGCTTTTTACAAAGATAATATAGAAAATATTTGGACAAGAGTTGTGTGGGGTAATATAATTTATGATAAAGAAATCATTAATTACTTGTATAGACAATGTGTACCACAAATAGATAGAAGAATAGATTCTTCAGAAACTGTATTTGAGTTAAAAGCACCCTTAAAACGAATACCTACTAAAAGACATGAAGAAGGTATGGAATCAGAAAGTATATAAGTGAGTGATTTGACAAAAACTTTTTCACACAAATACAATTATGGCATCGAGTGAATGTTTATTGTTTCAACACCCTTGTAATATCTTTATTTCGGGACCTAGTGGTTCAGGAAAAACAGAATTTGTCAAAAAGCTTATTGATATGAAACATGACTTATTTCAAATTCCCCCACAAAAAATCATTTGGTGTTATAAAGAATGGCAAAATACATATACTTTACTTAAAGAAAGTGAAGATATTAAATTCATAGAAGGTATCCCTGATGATGAAAATGAAATTGTCAGTGATGTCACTATTCCCCATCTTGTAGTTTTTGATGATATGTTAGGAGATAAAGATGAAGAAAAAATTAAATTATGGTTCACACGAAAAGGACATCATAGAAATGCAAGTGTCATTTACATTACACAAAATATGTTTCAACAATCTAAATCTAGTCGTACCATAAGTTTAAATGCACATTATATGATTTTATTTCAAAATACCAGAGATAAAGGACAAATTAAAGTATTGGCAAATCAAGTTCAATTACCACATTTAAATGCATGTTATCAAGATGCAACAAGTATTGATCATGGTTATTTATTAATTGATTTTCATCCTAGAACTCCTGAGTCTTTGAGATTAAGAACTGATATTTTTCATCCTTGGGTAACACAAAATGAACGTGGTCCCATCATTTATACAAAACTATAAATTCCCCATGTTCTAATGAGTTGATGTTAGTTAGTCAAAGTTTGTCAACGACTACACATCATCATGGTATCATTCATACAATCTTTGGAACAACTTGGTCAAGAAACAAGTCCATTTGCAAGACAAAAATTACTTAAGAAAGGTTTTAAGAAAATTTTAAAATGGTTTACATTAGCAAGTAGAATCATACTTAATAAGAAAATTAAATTGCCAAAACAAACTTTAACCTATATGGATAAACATAAACAAGATCTTGAACAACTTGCAAATCCCAGAGTTGATCTTGCAACAAAACGAAACATTATTTTAAAACCAGGAGGTGGTGGATTTTTTGGTGGTGTTATCATTCGTAATTTAATTCGATGGGATGGTCATAAGACAAGTAGATCATTCTATTCACCATTCAAAAAAACAAAGAGTAAGAAACAAAAGTCACCTAAAAGGAAACGAAAATCCCCTAAGAAAAGATCAAATAATTCATCAAGTTCTAGAGAGATAAAAAATCAACGAAAGGTAGGACCAAAATATATGTACACAAATTTTGAAATTGCACCTCATAGATCTCCATCTACAAAAACAAAAGCATTACTTGTGAAAAATCTTCAAAGACAAAGAAAAGTATCACCACTTAAGTTAACACGTGTAGTGTCAATAACAAAAGATGGTGTTAAAAATCATGAACCAATGTATTCTGTAATAAAACCAAGTCCAAATGTACTGCATGACCCAATGGGTTCTAGACAAAATACACAACATGTACCATTAAAAGAAAAGATTCCCACAATGGCACGTTTTACAGCTTTAAATACACCTAAACCTGTCAAAGGGATAAGGTCTTACTTTAAATAATATAAAGTTTTTGCACATGTATAAATAGCATTACATTTTTATATTTGTTTCATTTAATCATTAGATTCTATAAGAGCAAGATGGTGAGACAAAATAAGAAACAAAAAATTCCTTTAGTTAAAAAATATGGTGGTATGTTAATAGGTTTAAGTCAAACTCCTCCAGCATTTCAAAAACAAATTATGAAAAATGCACCTAAAGAATTAATTAATTGTGTGTCAGAATGCTGTCATAATCTTTTAAAAGGCAACATACATCTAACAAAAAGTCAGAAACAAAAATTACATCCAAAGCGTCAACAACTACGAGCACTCGCTAGTAAATCAATAACTCTTAAAAAGAAAAAACAAATTTTAAATCAAAAAGGTGGTTTTTTACCATTACTTGGTTTACTTGGACCTGCTATAGGAGTTGCAACAAATCTTGCAAATAAATTAGTCAGTAAAATATGAAAAAGATGGCTATTGTACCTTATCAAATGTTAGAAGATATGCAACGTTTTAGAAATGAAAAAGCTCAAAGACCAAGATTACCCCCTAACCCACAAGTTACAAATACTGCACAACTTCAAAATGATTTATCATCTGTGTTAGGAAATTCAGAGTTGTCCGAAAGTGAGAAAGAACAAAAGTATGGGGAAACTTTACAAAGATTTCAAATGTCACATAAGAAAGCATTACAACCAACATTGGTTCCATTGCCTGAGTCAGGAGAAAAATCATTATTTTTACGAGATCGTATTATAGAAAGTGTCCCTGTTACAATGAGACATAAAGCAACTTCATTATTATCTGCTTTATCATCTCATCCACACATGAGTTGGGATGATCAGGGTGTATTAAGTTACGATGGAGAAGTCATAAAAGGTTCAAATATCATAGATTTAGTCAATGATGTTCTTAGACACCGAAAAGGTTTTAAACCGAGTGGATGGGAAATGTTTAGTCGTGGATTAAAAGATATAAATATCCCTCAAGATTTTGTTGGTAATCGTGAACGTTGGTTATGGATGAATAGACAACCTATACCCAAACCCAGTAAATATCAAAGTTCTCCAGAAGATAGTTGGTCTGAAACTCCTCAATCATCCCCTCCAAAACGTAAAGTTCGTCGAGGTCATAGAGTGCAGTGGAGTGAAGACACACCAAAGTCAGTACTAAAGCGTAAATTGACAAAACGTAGATTATCTGAAAAATGGGAAGCTTATTGAATGATTTATTAACTGAAATATATTACAATACAAAACATCCTGCTGGTTATGGTGGTATACAAAAATTGTACAAAGCAGCTCATAGTAAAAATAATTCCATCACAATTGATCAAGTGAAAAAATGGTTGAAAGGAGAAAGAACTTATACTTTACATAAACCCATCCGTAAAAAATTTTCAAGACGTAAGACTATAGTGGGTGGTATTGATCATCAATGGCAGATTGATTTAGCAGACTTACAAAGTTTACAATCTTACAATGATCAATTTCGTTATTTAGTTTATGTTATTGATGTATTTTCCAAATATGCATGGGTAATACCCATTCACAATAAATCAGGAGAGACATTAACAAAATCTTTTCAGAGTATTTTAAAAACTTCTGGACGTAAACCATTATCATTACAATCTGATAAAGGTTCTGAATTTAAAAATAAAGACGTGCAAAAATTTTTAAAGAAACAAAACATTCATTTCTTCACAACAGAAAATCCTGAAACCAAAGCTAGTATTGTTGAACGTTTTCAACGTACATTGAAAACACGAATGTGGAAATATTTTACACACAAACGTACATTAAGGTACATTGATGTGTTGGAAAATTTAGTTGATGGATATAATCATAGTTTTCATCGAAGTATTCAGAGAACTCCTGCTTCAGTATCATTAGAAAATGAAGTAGAAGTATCTCAACATTTGTATGGTAAAAAAAAGTCTAAAAAGAAAAAAATACAATTTAAAGTTGGTGATATAGTACGTATTAATAAAACCAAACGTACATTTGAAAAAGGGTATTTACCAAATTGGACAAAAGAGTTATTTAAAATTACTCATGTAAAACATACAATACCACCCACTTATAAACTTGAAGATATAGGTGGTGAAAATATACAAGGGACATTTTATCCACAAGAAATTCAAAGTATAAAAGATGATAAAAAATATATAATTGAATCAATTCTTAATAGACGGTCAAGACGTGTGGGAAAGAAAATTATTAAAGAACTTAAAGTACATTGGGAAGGTTATCCAAAGAAATTTGATAGTTGGATAGCAGAATCAGATTTGATATAAAAAGAATATGTCATTAAATGAAACTTCATTACCTAATGAAACCACAAGTGTTGATGTACAAAGTCAACAAAGTCAACAATTTAAAATTTGTGGAAATCGTGTTGCAAAAAATCAAGTCACTTATTTCACACAGATTATTATCATTTATGGTATTATAATTACTGCCATTGCACATTTGAGTTTACAAAGCCCTGATAAAGAATTGTGGTTAGTGTTATTAAGTAGTTCATTAGGATATATTCTTCCAAGTCCAGGTTTAAAATATTTGAAACAACCACAAGATAAGAAAAATGAATTCATTTTACGTAACACTTCTCAGTGATAGTTCTATGGATATGTTTCCAAATAATAACCAATGTTGTTTTCAAACACAATTATCTAAACCCATTCATGTTGATAAAGAACATTGGGAAGTGGGATTAGTTGAAGTAATTTTACCTTCGGAAGCAAAAAATATTACAGATGAAGAATCTGTTTTTAAAATCTTTGTGACAGATAGCAAAATATCAAATCGTATTAATAAAACGAAATTGAAACATACATTTCACAAAGGTACTGCTGCTGTTGAATTAAATATTTTATCAGGTGCATATTTAAATGGCGCTCATGTCATAGATGCAATGCAAACAGAAATTCAAGAAAAACTTGGAGACATATTTAAATCATTTGATGTATTATTTCATGTTGGATTTTTAACTCTCCAAGGGCGTGTAAAAATAGTAGGAAATAGTATTGGGAAAGTGGGTATTAAAATGTCAGAAAGTTTATTACAAAAATTGGGGTGTAAAGATAGTTATTCTGTCATTTTTCCTAACACATCAAAAGGTGCATTTAAATATAATGTGGACTTAAATGTGGATTTCAATCAAATCTTTATTTATGCTGACATAGCAGATTATACATTTTTAGGTGATATTGAAGCACCTATTTTACGTGTGATTCCATTTGAATCACATAAAGAGTCTTTGCATACTCATATAGAATTTGATAATGTACATTATGTACCAGTATCAAAATCTTATTTTGATCAGATTAGTATAAATATAAATGGGAACACTGGTAAACCCATTCAGTTTGCAAGTGGCAAGACAGTTGTCAAGTTGCATTTTAGACACAGACATAAATTAAATTTGTAAAAAATGATGCCGGTGTATCAAGGTGTACCACGGCAATATGGATATGGATTAGGGTCTATTTTTCGCACAGCAATAAGAACAGCTGCACCATTTATAAAACCAATTGCAAAAAATGCATTTCAAACCTTAAAGAGAGATGGATTAAGACATGGTTTAGAAATAGCAAATGAATTGATAAAAAAACGTAAAGCACCTAAAGACATTTTATTAACTCATGGAAAAGATCTTTTGAAATCAGTTGGTGAATCTGCTTTAGGTATAAAAAGACAAAAACAAGAACGAAAACGTCAGTCTGTGGTTCGTTCTCGTAGAGGTAAGACACGTCAAAGACAAGCTTATTCAAAACGAAAATCAAGACCACTTGATATATTTGATTGAAAAAAATCATGATGTTACATGGATCTTGTGAACATTTTGGTAGTAGTTTTGATCCAGATAATGTATCACCAACATCAAGTGGTATAGAAAATATTGGTGAAATTGAACAATTTCCTATTGCATCTTTAAATAATTCTTCACCAATAGAATTTTTAATTCCAAGACAAACAACCAAGTGGTTAGATCTTGCAGCATCTACACTTGAAGTTCAATTTAAAATTACAAAACAAGATGGGAGTGTTTTGGCTGGAGATACACAAATTGCTCCTATCAATAATTTTTTTCATAGCATGTTCAGTAAAATTGATGTTACACTGAATGGCAATCTTATCACCACCAATACAGATCTTTATCCTTATAGAGCATATTTTGAGAATTTTCTTAGTTATTCAAAAGATGTGAAAAAAACACATCTAGCTGCTAGTGAGTTGTGGTATAGAGATACTCCTGGACACCTCACGGAAACAAGTAAAGCTTCATCGAACAAAGGTTTGACTGAGCGAGCTAAAATAATTGGTGGTAGCAAAAATGTACAACTAAGAGGAAAACTGCATTTAGATCTGTTTGTGCAAGATAAGTATTTACCAAATGGAGTTGAGATGAGAATTAAATTGCATCGTGCTCCAACTAAATTTTGTTTGATTGGTAGTGAACATGGAAAAATAGAAATTCAAAAAGCCATATTCAGAATACCGGCATTGGATTTATTTCCAAAATTTGCGAATGATCTTAATGCACAAATAGATCGAACAAATTATAAAATGCCCATAAGACGTAGTGAAATTAAAACTTTTACTATTGGAAGTGGTCTTCGTTCAAAAATAGAAGACTATCTGTTTCATAAACAGATGCCAAAACGAATTATTCTTGGTTTAGTTAGTAATAGAGATATAAATGGAGATATTGGCAGTAATCCATTTAATTTTCAACATTTCGATTTGAATAAGTTGGAAATCACCATAGATGGACATTCCATTAAAGCACGTCCCTTTGAACCGAATTTTGAAGGTGGACTTTATCTAAATTCATATTTATCATTGTTTGAAGCTATGGGCTGTTTTGGACAAAATCAATCATTTAATTTATCTTTGCAGGATTATGCAAAAGGGTATACCCTTTGGGGTATTGATTTGACACCTGATCAGAGTAGTAGTGGGCCCTTGGCTCACCCAATAAAGTCTGGCAATCTTAGGTTTGAACTTCAGTTTGCTCAAGCTCTTCCAGAGGTGATCAACGTTGTTGTCTATGCAGAATTTGATAGTGAGATAGAAATCAACAAATTCAGAGAAGTGATATTTGACTATTAAACAAGATGAGTCAGTGTGAACATTGCAAGATGTGTAAAGAAAAAATACAAACATTATTTCAAGAATGTGTAGTGATAGAACTGACAAAATCTATTCAACAGAAAATGAAAAATATCTGTGAAGAAGAAAATCGAACCAACACAACAACATTAATAGATATGAACATTGCAGAGTGTTTACAGAAAGTGTGTCCAGTGACTATACTATATAATCTACACAAGAGAGCAAGAAAAATAAACTTATTAGAATATTGTGCTCATATAGACTTTGAAATAGACTGCCAAAAAGACATTCAAAAGTGGGCAGATTTAGTTAAAAGAGACTGGTCATATTATACAGGATATCTTGATTAATGGCTCCGTGCCAGCCTTTTTCAAGGCTAAGAAGATGGAAACCATACAATTACAAACTATACTTGACAGTTCTCAAAGGTTATCATCCTTAAAAGGAAAAGTGTGTTCAAAAGACTTGTTACCAAAACGAAAACCTAAACACAGACAAGCATATATTGTGAACACAGATTCATCAAAAGAACCAGGAGAACATTGGATAGCAATATATTTTAAAGACAATCATTCTGCTATCTACTTTGATTCATATGGTTTACCACCATTAGATAGAGACATATACAATTTCATAGTGAAAAATACAGATTCCTGGACAATAAATACAATGAGACTACAAAGTGAATTTACTGTTGTGTGTGGAATGTACTGTATATTTGCTTTAGATCATCTTGCAAGAGGATATGATTTAGAGACAGTTCTTACTATCAAATTTGATCCAAGAAATTTTCAAGAGAATGATAGAGATGTTCGACGATGGTTTGAGCAAACTTATAGACATTATTTGAAATAACTGTAATAAATATCAGGTGTCAAAACAATCCCACAGAGGTAATTTTTTACATCTTTTAGTTTTTTAAGTTTTTTATTAAAAGTCAATCATCTATTATATAATTTTCGCCAGACATTTGTGTAAACAGAGAGATAGGGTTTTTTTAGTTATTTTTTATATTTGTTTCAAAATCAGATCACTTGAGTGATATCAGTTTTTTATTTGATACCCAAGATTGTTTTCAAAAAACAATCTTGGGTATCAAATAAAAAAGCTAGCATAAAAAAGAATCTTGATGTAAATAGGTTTTCTCATGGATAGGCAAACTCAGATCTCGTTGTATATATGTTCAGAGTTCATTTCAATATAATGATTCAACTTTAAATACAGTTTTGTCTTTTGTTAAAACCTTTGTGATAGTTTTGTCGAATTTGTTAGGTTAGTCCTATAATCCCTTTTTTATCACCGTGTCCCTATTATTTCCCAACAGTAAAAAAGAGTTAAGAGTCACTTCTCTTTTTCACTGAGAGTATTAGGATTTAATATTGTATGCATACTTATCAAAAACTTTTATAGTGTAACCTGATATACAGTTTATACTGTAGAGATAATTTTGATTGCTAAACATACAATGAATACTATTCTTACTATAGAAAAAACAACTATCACAGAGAGTTCGACCACAACGCGAATCACTAAGTTTTTTTATTTTGTGCATGTGTTCTTGTGTTTTATTGTAAGCATAATTTCCTTATACTTACAATAAAACACAAGAAGACACACAAAATTTCCCCATTTATAGAAGTTGTATACACAGGGTGGAGAGATGACAAAACCCAAAACCATATGGATAACCCCTAATATAAAATGATTTTAAATTAATATAGACATTGGGTCACACTCTAGGGAGGGAACTGTTTTTTGTCTTTTTATATAACAAAGACTTGATTGTGTACATGAGAAGATCTCTTTTTAATAGTGTGGTTGGCCCTGAAAAGGGCCGTTTTTTAAAAATCTTCAGTTCCGTAGAGAGCTGTTTGGTAAAGCCATCTCTGCTTCGGTGAAGAATTCACCTTCCCACACGCCTATGGTTGTTGCTAGCATCTCTTCATCTGTAAAGCAATCTTGTTCCCATGCATAGCTTCGTCCTACAAGAGCTTCCTCCTGCAAATGTACGGGGAGATCAAACCAGTGTTTAGGTCGATTCTTGTACTGGATCTCCCCGAACAGACGTGTGGCGGCTTTGACGAAAGGGTGGTCTTCAATCTTCTTAAGTTGTTCTTCCATCGAAAGTGTTGCCGACCACCACTTTCTCAAAGCCAAGGCGAATTCTTCATCGGCTCTCTGTTTCTTGGTTCTCTGATAACTCTCTACGGAACTGTAATTGATCTTCGTTGGCTCCATGTCTTTTTCCTCTCTGTCAAAAGATGATTTTCTTTAGTCAGATGATGAAATGTATCCAAATCCTCAACTCACCTTCTTTCTATAGACAATCTGAGGATCGAAAATGCACTGAAGAACTCTCATGCGACAATTCAATCGAGGGCGGGAAAAAATCCAGGTCTGGGGTACATAAAATATTTCCTTATAAAATAAAAACTTGCAAAATAGAAAAATAATTTGCAAACACAAAAAATATTTTCTTAGAAAATATATTTTGTGTTTGCAAATTTATTTTCACAAAAAAACTTTTTCATAAAATTATGAAAAAGCTTTTTGTAAAAATAATTTGCAAACACAAAATATATTTTCTTAGAAAATATTTTTTGTGTTTGCAAATTATTTTTCTATTTTGTAAAACACAAAAAACAAAAAACATTTAAGCTAAACAAAAATTATATTGCAAACCACAAAAAACATTTAAGCTAAACAAAAAAATTAATTTGCAAACTACAAAAAATAAATTAATGTACAGTGGAAACTTATAAGCCAGAAATGTACTATAGGATCTGGTCATAAAGCATGATGCGGAGCCACTATAGACCCAAGCATTTTTAACACTGAGTTTTCCATAGGGTCCATTGCCTTAGTGTTAAATTGTGTAACTTATAGACCCAAGAATTTATAGTTGTGTAACTTATAGACCCAAGAACTTATAGACCCAACATGTATGCACTGTGCCACCAGTGCATACATGTTGGGTCTATAAGTTCTTGGGTCTATAAGTTACACAACTATAAATTCTTGGGTCTATAAGTTACACAATTTAACACTAAGGCAATGGACCCTATGGAAAACTCAGTGTTAAAAATGCTTGGGTCTATAGTGGCTCCCCTAACTACTATTAAGATCAGGATACAAGTCAACTTTCTTCACCCGGTATTTCTCCAGTTCATAACCGCGGACAGCTAAGAACTGTCTTAGCCCTGCCTTTCACTCCAACTCATCAATAAGCTGCTGGCCCCACTGCCGAGTGTATTTCTGAGGTCCACCACTTCTCCTCATATGACCGAAAATATCTTCAGCTAATTGGCGTCTTCGTGCTTTCTCTCTCTCTATTCTGATAGATTCTTCTTCTAATCGGCGGTTCCAATCAGCGTCAGACATTTCTCCGGACCTCCACATTCTGTATTCATTCATCTCTAGTGAGAACTTCATGTTGTCTCAAAATGAAGTGTTTGGAATGCGTGTTGGATTTTATAGACAATGCGAGGATCGGAAATGCAGTGGAGAACGCTCACGCGACAATTCTGATCGAGTGCGGGAAAAATTGTTGACGTCGGACGGCTGTGATAGTAAACGTCTGTTATCAACAATTTTTTCCCGCACTCGATCAGAATTGTCGCGTGAACGTTCTCCAGTGCATTTTCGATCCTCGCAATGTCTATAAAAACACTGCTGGAGATATCATAACGTCATTTTTCTTATCATCAATCATGAGAGTTGAGCTAACCATC
Organism: Pictodentalium vernedei; assembly: GCA_031216915.1. Lineage (NCBI taxonomy): Eukaryota > Metazoa > Mollusca > Scaphopoda > Dentaliida > Dentaliidae > Pictodentalium > Pictodentalium vernedei. The sequence continues at coordinate 505,988,559 of CM062297.1, read as the reverse complement.
GAGGTAAAGACTCCATCACTAGAAGGTGAATGTGGGCCACGAGAAGTGAAGAAGGAGAGAGAGGAGTGCAATACTATTCCACCACAAGAGGTGAAGATGGAGAGAGAGGAGCGTCATACTATTCCAAGGAGTAATTTGCGAAGATTGGCAAGAAAAGCTGGGGTGAATAATATCTCACCATTGTCACTTGATGAAGCTGAAGAAGCCTTACACTGTTTTGTTCGAAAATTGATAAGAGATACCTATTATTATGCAACAATTAGGGGAAGAAGATCACAACATCTCGTTAATCAAAAGGATGTCAAGAGAGCCGCAAAGAGAAATGGAATAAAGTTGGTGAACTAAACATTTTTTGTTTTGTAAAAACGGCCCTTATAAGGGCCACCATATTCTTAAAAAGAGATATCACGTTTACACACTTGAGTGGCACATTTCAGTGCTACCACAATGGAATGAATTGAACTTTTTGTTCAATTGTAATTTCATTACTCAATTCAAAAGAGGTTAACCTCATAGCTCCCACACTAGATTTCCCTGTCATGGCATATTTTTTTGTTTGCAAATTAATTTTGTTTTTACCTAATGTTTTTGTGTGAAAACATTTAGGTAAAAACAAAATTAATTTGCAAACATAAAAATATTTTTGTGTTTGCAAATTATTTTTCTATCTTGCAAGTTTTTTTTATTTTATAAGAAAAATATTTTTGTGTTTGTAAAATGAATGTTATGAAAAAAACTTTTTCATAACATTCAATTTACAAACACAAAAAATATTTTTTGTGTTTGCAAATTATTTTTCTGTCTTGCAAGTTTTTTTATTTTTTCTGTTTGCAAATTATTTTTCTGTCTTGCAAGTTTTTTTATTTTTTCTGTTTGCAAATTATTTTTCTGTCTTGCAAGTTTTTTATTTTATAAGAAAAATATTTTTTCAAAACTTTTTCAAAACATTCATTTACAAACACAAAAATATTTTTTGTGCTTGCAAAATAATGTTATGAAAAATGTTTTTTATTTTTAAAAAATCTTGAGTTGGAAAAAATTTTCCCCTGTTTTAAATAACAACAAAATAATATTACCTTTTTTCAAATCCGAAAATTTTATTCCAGGAATATTTACAGATTTGTAAATGTCTTTTATGAAAAATGTCACTTTCAAAAACTGTTTTCAATGTTTCTTGGCAAGTTTTCCTATTTTAGAATTATTGTCTTTAGCTTTTCGTTTTCTTGTAACTTTCTTTGGTGGTTCCTCTTTCTCTGGAAATAATACTTCTAACTCATCATCGATTTCCATTTTTGTTTCTTTGGGTGTATCCATATTATATAATAATGTATCATCATTATCATCAAACTCTGGTAACACAGGTTCTGCTAAGTCAACTTTCTCATTTGAAAAGTTTATATGGGGAAGTGGTGGTAATGGTAGCGTGCTCATCCCCTGTAAAGTGTGGTTGTCAATGTCTTTTTCATCAAGTTGTAAGTTGAAACCTGTAATCGGTAATCTATCTTCTGCATGCTTTATGTATTCTGACCATGGATAAACTTTTAGCGGTCCTCGTTGATCAACAGCTGGTGAACCCCATCTTGGTTGAGACACAGAGTTATTCGATAGCTTTTTCAATCTACATTCATTAATCCAATGTCCTCTCTGATTGCAATAAAAACATGGACCTTTGTCTGAACATGTATTTGCCCAATGTCCTTTCTGATGACAAATGGAACAAATCATCTCTTTAGGTGTTGATATCAATTTATAAAGTTCATTCACAAGTCTTCTAACTTCTCCCCATTTAGATGGTTTATAGTAAATACTTTTAGCATCACTTGCTTTTTCTAATCTTGGATCTGTAACTCTATCCATCTTTAACTTTTGGAGCGTTTCAAAAATATGTCTTGTCTTCTTGAAGTCAAAAACCCAAGTGTGAATCAGTCTAAGATTCTTTCTCCTTTTATACTTTTTTAATGTACATTTAATTGTACACTTAAATGTTCCATAACATGCATTTACACACAATTGTTTAAATATACATTCATTTGGTTACAAACAGTTTTGCTATCTATTGCACTCAATAACCTCTGGATACTATATTGCTGTTGTTAAATGTGTTTTAAATATTCACTGAAAGATACACTAACAAATAAAAGCTATAAAATATTTACCATAGAAATTTTCCCATAGAGTGAATGGATTACATTTTATGACTTTTCAAATGTGTATAAGAAACATTTATTAACAGTATAATTCAGTGGGTGTTAAATGTACATTTAATTGTACACTTAAATGTTCCATAACGTGCATTTACACACAATTGTTTAAATATACATTCATTTGGTTACAAACAGTTATGCTATCTCTTACACTCAATAATCTCTGGATACTATATTGCTGTTGTTAAAGTGTTTTAGTGAATTTAATATTGACTGAAAGATACACTAACAAATAAAATATTTACGATAGGAATATTTCCCATAGAGTGAATGGATTACATTTTATAACTTTTCAAATGTGTATAAGAAACATTTATTAACAGTATAATTCAGTGGGTGTTAAATGTACATTTAAATGCACACTTAAATGTACATTAAAGGAAAGTATAAAAAGTGGGGGAATCTTAGGTTGATTCACACTTGGTTTTTGACTTCAAGAAGACAAGACATATTTTCAAAGCTAGAAGACGATAGAAGAAAAAGATGAAGAGAGCCATTGAAGAATATAGTGAGACAGAGAGTGAAGTAGATAACAAGAAGCAGAGAGTAGAATCAGCAAGAGACTTATACACCATCCACCCACTTCTACAAAGAACATCAAGAAAATTCCATTCCAAATCCCATGTATGCAGAATAACATTCAAACAATTTAATCAAAAGAATCTATTTGACACCCTTGGAAAAGTCTTTGACAGTTTGGTAGACGATATTAAAGAAGAATGTGGAGTAGAAGACAACGATCCAATGAGAATATCCGTTGACCACCCAGGATTAGAAATAGGTATATTTATCCCATTTACTAAGGCTTCGGCTATCACTGGTAACACCATATTAGATGAAATAGAAAAGGTTGTACAATCAAATGATAACTTTACTATCCATGATGGGCAATTATCTTTGGAAATAACACACACTTCTCTACCACAAGGGTCTGGGCGACATGCACCAATTTCATTTTCATCTGTTGATAAAATGGTGGGAAACAAGAAAAGTATTATTGAAATTAAAAATGTTAATGATTCAATGTGTCTCGCACGGGCCATTGTAGTGGGAAAGTGTCATGTTGATAAAGATAATTCTGAACTTTGGCAAAAGAAATGGAAAAATATTAGAAATTCTGATAGACCGACACAAGATCGGGAAGCTAAGGCATTGATGGACAAAGCAGGTCTTGATTATAATAATTCTTGTGGATATGAAGAATATTATAAAATACAAGACCTGCTTTACCCAGAGTATGTCATCAAAATTCATCCACAGTATGCAAAAAGTGAATTTTTATTCAAACCTCCAATTACCACCACTGATAGTAAAGTTATTCATATTTACCACCATGACCAGCATTTTGATACTATCACAACAATTAAAGGGTTTTTAGGATGTTCATACTATTGTGAACTTTGCAGTAAAGGTGTCCAACAGAGAGAACGTCACATGTGCCCTTTTGGTTGTATTTGCTATGCTCCAACAAAATGTATTCCTGAACATCCCATCACCTGTTACAGTTGCAATAGACAGTTTAGAAGTCCATCGTGCTATAATAACCATATCACTAGAAAGGGGAAAGAAGAAAAAACAATTTGTCAATTAGTTCAAAAATGTAAACAGTGCAATTCATTAATACATCCAACAAAAGGAAAGCACATCTGTGAAGGATTCAAAAAATGCAAATATTGTCAACAAGTAGTTAATTCTGATCACCAATGTTTCATTCCAAAATACACTTCACCTGAGGATGAAAAAATACCAAACATTCCAATTGTATTTTTTGATTTTGAAACCACACAAGACTCAGGAGTTCATATCCCAAATTTCTGTGTTGCTCATCGTGCATGTGGGGAATGTATTTGCAAATCTATAGATCAAGAATGTATTTCCTGTGACAAATTTGGATACAGGCAATCAACATTCAAAGGGGAATCTACTTTATCAGATTTTTGTGATTGGCTTTTCAGTAAGGAACATAAAGGGACAACAGCTGTTGCTCACAATTTAAGAGGTTTTGATGGACAATTTATTTTAAGACACCTCATTGAAACTGGTACAACAACTCCTGATGTAATTATGAATGGGAACAAAATTCTTTCACTTAAAGCTTGTGGTATTAGACTTATAGATTCTTTAAATTTTCTTTCAATGAGATTGGCACAATTTCCTAAAACATTTGGCTTGACAGAATGAGCAAAATGTTATTTCTCCCATTTGGCAAACACACAAGCTTATCAAAATTATATTGGCTCTTATTTAGATTCAACATTGTATATGCCAGATTCAATGTCTCCATCAGATAGGGAAGATTTTATCAAGTGGTACAAACAAAAAATTACTAGTAATGCCAGATTTGATTTTCAAAAAGAAATGGAATTATACTGTAAATCAGATGTAGATATCTTACGTAGGGGGTGTGGGGAATTCAGACAAAAATTTATAGATAGTGATGGCATAGATCCCCTGAGAGAAGCATTTACCCTAGCCGATGCATGTACAAAAGCTTGGAGAAAAAATTCACTTCCAGAAAACAAAATGGCAATCATTTCAGACATAGGTTACCCAGCTAAAGTCAAATACTCCATTAAAGCCATTAGATTTTTACACACACTTGCACAGGAAGAAAACATACATATTCAACATGCACTTAATGGTGGGGAGGTTAAAATAGGGGGATATTATGTTGATGGGTTTCACAAAGACACAAATACAATCTTTGAATTTTATGGATGTATGTGGCATGGGTGCAGACATGAGAAAAGTCCAGTCAATTTGTTAAATTACCAAACTCTATACAACAAAACACAGGAACGCATACACTATTTAGAATCATTAGGGTATAACATGAGAATAACATGGGAACATGAACTTGATGATTTTTGCAAATCAAATCCTGAAGTAAAATCAACATTAAATTCATTTTTCCCAAACATGGACCCTATTAAACCACGTGAAGCATTATTTGGGGGGAGAACAAATGCCATTAAATTACATCATCAAATAGACCAAAACACAGATAATGAAATAAAATACATAGATATCTGTTCACTCTATCCTTATGTCAATAAACACAGAGAATATCCAGTAGGTCATCCACATATACTCACAAAAGAAAACATAGACATGAATAATTTAAGACAGTACAGGAGACTTATCAAATGTAAAGTTTTACCACCACAATCTCTACACATGCCAGTATTACCAATTCATTGCAACAAGAAAATGGTTTTTACACTTTGCAATACATGTGCAGAACAAGAATTAGACAAATGTGAACACACACCAGATCAACGCAGTATTACAGGTACATGGACATCTGTTGAACTTTTTAAAGCTTTTGGGATGGGATACACATTACTTGACACTTATCAGATTTGGCATTGGGAAGAATGATCTTCAGAAATTTGCAAACATTATGTGAACAAATATTTAAAAATGAAACAAGAAGCCAGTGGATATCCAGATTGGGTGAAAACAGAAACAGACAGAGACACATTTAAGAAAGACTATGCACAAATTGAAAACATACGTTTGGAAAATATTGAAAAAAATCCAGGACAAAGATCATTGGCTAAAACAATGTTAAACTGTTTATGGGGGAAAAGTGCACAAAACAATTTAAAAACAAAAACAGAATACATACAAGACCCATCAAGATATTTTGACCTGATACAAGATAAAGACATCATTATTAAAAATGTTGAATTGTTTGATCATGATAAATGTATTTTAGTCAATTACACAAAGTCTACAGATGTTTATGAACCTCACAAATCAGCTTATGTTGCAGTTGCATCTTTTGTCACAGCTTATGCACGGATGGAATTATATAAAGTAATAGGACGTTTGGGTAGACGAGTATTATATTTTGACACAGACAGTTGTATTTACATCCATAACCCCTCACTTTGGAATCCACAAATTGTAAATAGTAGGTTAGGTCAATGGACAGATGAACATCCAGATGCAAAAATTATTGAATATGTAGGTTTAGGTCCAAAAAATTATGGTTACAAATACATTAAAGATGGTCAAATACACACATCATGTAAAGTTAAAGGAATCACATTAGATTACAATACATCACAGAAAGTCAATTTTGAATCCATGGTGGAATGTGTACAAGACAGACATAATTACAAAATGAACATTGAATACACACATAGAATTAAACGCAACAAGAACAGACAAGTCACAAGTGAAAGACAAACCAAAACATTCAGATCTGTGTACACAAAACGTTTTGTAGTGGATAAATATGACACAAGACCTTATGGGTTTAAGGTATAAAAATTACTCTTCAGATTCCTCATTTCAAGTTTGAACAAGAACAGGCATGTCACAATTGAATTACAAACCAAAACATTCAGATCTGTGTACACAAACCATTTTGTATTGGATAAATATGACACAAAACCTTATGGGGTTAAGGTATAAAAGTACCCTTCAGATTTCTCATTTCAACTTTGAACACTGAGCAGGCAAGATGTCTCTACCACTCAATCCTACTTATCCTATATACTTGTCAGAGTTAAGAAGACTTTCGAGTTTTAGTATGACTACAAATCCTATTTTAAAATCCAAGAAAGAAGAATTAGCTAAAGCTGGATTTTTCTATGTGGGAGATGGTAAAGTAAAATGTTTTGTATGTGGGCAAGGTTTCATGAATTGGGAAGAAAAAGATATTCCTTTGCAAGAACATGTTAAGTGGTCACCAAATTGTTCTTATATTCAACTGATAAGAAATTGTCAATTATACAATCCACCAACAAGTATGCAAACACCCCCAGATAAAATATTATCAGTGATGGATTATGGATTCACTTTAAATCAAATATTTTCAACAATGAAAAAATATGACAAGTGTTTAGATGATTTTCCAGATTCTAATTCTTTATTTGCACTCATTGTGCTAAATGATCAAAGTACATCATTTAGTACCATAATTGCAAGACAAGCTGCAGGACAATTCAAAACTAAGTTAGATAAAATGATTTCAGATAATGCAGGAAATGATTTTCCTGACTGTCCTGATGTACAAAGTGCATGCTGTAAAATAGTACCTGATGCACAAAATACATCAGAACAGACAAAAGAATCATCACTTTGATTTCAACCATGGAACCAGTAAGACGTATCTTAGACAACAAGATTACACGTAAGGCATTATTATATGCATTTCAATTGATCACTCCTGGTTATCTAACAATAACAAAAGAGTTTATTCATAATCAATTGGGAAAAGATGAAATGTATGGGGAATTTTGTAATGCATTACAAATCATGAATGCTTTTTACAAAGATAATATAGAAAATATTTGGACAAGAGTTGTGTGGGGTAATATAATCTATGATAAAGAAATCATTAATTACTTGTATAGACAATGTGTACCACAAATAGATAGAAGAATAGATTCTTCAGAAACTTTATTTGAGTTAAAAGCACCCTTAAAACGAATACCTACTAAAAGACATGAGCAAGGTATGGAATCAGAAAGTATATAAGAGAGTGATTTGACAACTCTTTTTCACACAAATACAATTATGGCATCGAGTGAATGTTTATTGTTTCAACACCCTTGTAATATCTTTATTTCGGGACCTAGTGGTTCAGGAAAAACAGAATTTGTCAAAAAGCTTATTGATATGAAACATGACTTATTTCAAGTTCCCCCACAAAAAATAATTTGGTGTTATAAAAAATGGCAAAATACATATACTTTACTTAAAGAAAGTGAAGATATTAAATTCATAGAAGGTATCCCTGATGATGAATATGAAATTGTCAGTGATGTCACTATTCCCCATCTTGTAGTTTTTGATGATATGTTAGGAGATAAAGATGAAGAAAAAATTAAATTATGGTTCACATGAAAAGGACATCATAGAAATGCAAGTGTCATTTACATTACACAAAATATGTTTCAACAATCTAAATCTAGTCGTACCATAAGTTTAAATGCACATTATATGATTTTATTTCAAAATACCAGAGATAAAGGGCAAATTAAAGTATTGGCAAATCAAGTTCAATTACCACATTTAAATGCATGTTATCAAGATGCAACAAGTATTGATCATGGTTATTTATTAATTGATTTTCATCCTAGAACTCCTGAGTCTTTGAGATTAAGAACTGATATTTTTCATCCTTGGGTAACACAAAATGAACGTGGTCCCATCATTTATACAAAACTATAAATTCCCCATGTTCTAATGAGTTGGTGTTAGTTAGTCAAAGTTTGTCAACGACTACACATCATCATGGTATCATTCATACAATCTTTGGAACAACTTGGTCAAGAAACAAGTCCATTTGCAAGACAAAAATTACTTAAGAAAGGTTTTAAGAAAATTTTAAAATGGTTTACATTAGCAAGTAGAATCATACTTAATAAGAAAATTAAATTGCCAAAACAAACTTTAACCTATATGGATAAACATAAACAAGATCTTGAACAACTTGCAAATCCTAGAGTTGATCTTGCAACAAAACGAAACATTATTTTAAAACCAGGAGGTGGTGGATTTTTTGGTGGTGTTATCATTCGTAATTTAATTCGATGGGATGGTCATAAGACAAGTAGATTATTCTATTCACCATTCAAAAAAACAAAGAGTAAGAAACAAAAGTCACCTAAAAGGAAATGAAAATCCCCTAAGAAAAGATCAAATAATTCATCAAGTTCTAGAGAGATAAAAAATCAACGAAAGGTAGGACCAAAATATATGTACACAAATTTTGAAATTGCACCTCATAGATCTCCATCTACAAAAACAAAAGCATTACTTGTGAAAAATCTTCAAAGACAAAGAAAAGTATCACCACTTAAGTTAACACGTGTAGTGTCAATAACAAAAGATGGTGTTAAAAATCATGAACCAATGTATTCTCTACAAAATACACAACATGTACCATTAAAAGAAAAGATTCCCACAATGGCACGTTTTACAGCTTTAAATACACCTAAACCTGTTAAAGGGATAAGATCTTACTTTAAGTGAAATAAATAAGTTTGCACATGTATATATAAATAGCATTACATTTTTATATTTGTTTCATTTAATCATTAGATTCTATAAGAGCAAGATGGTGAGACAAAATAAGAAACAAAAAATTCCTTTAGTTAAAAAATATGGTGGTATGTTAATAGGTTTAAGTCAAACTTCTCCAGCATTTCAAAAACAAACTATGAAAAATGCACCTAAAGAATTAATTAATTGTGTGTCAGAGTGCTGTCATAATCTTTTAAAAGGCAACATACATCTAACAAAAAGTCAGAAACAAAAATTACATCCAAAGCGTCAACAACTACGAGCACTCGCTAGTAAATCAATAACTCTCAAAAAGAAAAAACAAATTTTAAATCAAAAAGGTGGTTTTTTACCATTACTTGGTTTACTTGGACCTGCTATAGGAGTTGCAACAAATCTTGCAAATAAATTAGTCAGTAAAATATGAAAAAGATGGCTATTGTACCTTATCAAATGTTAGAAGATATGCAACGTTTTAGAAATGAAAAAGCTCAAAGACCAAGATTACCCCCTAACCCACAAGTTACAAATACTGCACAACTTCAAAATGATTTATCATCTGTGTTAGGAAATTCAGAGTTGTCCGAAAGTGAGAAAGAACAAAAGTATGAGGAAACTTTACAAAGATTTCAAATGTCACATAAGAAGGCATTACAACCAACATTGGTTCCATTGCCTGAGTCAGGAAAAAAATCATTATTTTTACGAGATCGTATTATAGAAAGTGTCCCTGTTACAATGAGACATAAAGCAACTTCATTATTATCTGCTTTATCATCTCATCCACACATGAGTTGGGATGATCAGGGTGTATTAAGTTACGATGGAGAAGTCATAAAAGGTTCAAATATCATAGATTTAGTCAATGATGTTCTTAGACACCGAAAAGGTTTTAAACCGAGTGGATGGGAAATGTTTAGTCGTGGATTAAAAGATATAAATATCCCTCAAGATTTTGTTGGTAATCATGAACGTTGGTTATGGATGAATAGACAACCTATACCCAAACCCAGTAAATATCAAAGTTCTCCAGAAGATAGTTGGTCTGAAACTCCTCAATCCTCCCCTCCAAAACGTAAAGTTCGTCGAGGTCATAGAGTGCAGTGGAGTGAAGACACACCAAAGTCAGCACTAAAGCGTAAATTGACAAAACGTAGATTATCTGAAAAATGGGAAGCTTATTGAATGATTTATTAACTGAAATATATTACAATACAAAACATCCTCCTGGTTATGGTGGTATACAAAAATTGTACAAAGCAGCTCATAGTAAAGATAATTCCATCACAACTGATCAAGTGAAAAAATGGTTGAAAGGAGAAAGAACTTATACTTTACATAAACCCATCCGTAAAAAATTTTCAAGACGTAAGACTATAGTGGGTGGTATTGATCATCAATGGCAGATTGATTTAGCAGACTTACAAAGTTTACAATCTTACAATGACTAATTTCGTTATTTAGTTTGTGTTATTGATGTATTTTCCAAATATGCATGGGTAATACCCATTCACAATAAATCAGGAGAGACCTTAACAAAATCTTTTCAGAGTATTTTGAAAACTTCTGGACAGAAATCTTTATCATTACAATCTGATAAAGGTTCTGAATTTAAAAATAAAGATGTACAAAAATTTTTAAAGAAACAAAACATTCATTTCTTCACAACAGAAAATCCTGAAACCAAAGCTAGTATTGTTGAACGTTTTCAACGCACATTGAAAACACGAATGTGGAAATATTTTACACACAAACGTACATTAAGGTACATTGATGTGTTGGAAAATTTAGTTGATGGATATAATCATAGTTTTCATCGAAGTATTCAGAGAACTCCTGCTTCTGTATCATTAGAAAATGAAGTGGAAGTATCTCAACATTTGTATGGTAAAAAAAAGTCTAAAAAGAAAAAAATACAATTTAAAGTTGGTGATATAGTACGTATTAATAAAACCAAACGTACATTTGAAAAAGGGTATTTACCAAATTGGACAAAGGAGTTATTTAAAATTACTCATGTAAAACATACAATACCACCCACTTATAAACTTGAAGATATGGGTGGTGAAAATATACAAGGGACATTTTATCCACAAGAAATTCAAAGTATAAAAGATGATAAAAAATATATAATTGAATCAATTCTTAATAGACGGTCAAGACGTGTGGGAAAGAAAATTATTAAAGAACTTAAAGTACATTGGGAAGGTTATCCAAAGAAATTTGATAGTTGGATAGCAGAATCAGATTTGATATAAAAAGAATATGTCCTCAAATGAAACTTCATTACCTAATGAAACCACAAGTGTTGATGTACAAAGTCAACAAAGTCAACAATTTAAAATTTGTGGAAATCGTGTTGCAAAAAATCAAGTCACTTATTTCACACAGATTATTATCATTTATGGTATTATAATTACTGCCATTGCACATTTGAGTTTACAAAGCCCTGATAAAGAATTGTGGTTAGTGTTATTAAGTAGTTCATTAGGATATATTCTTCCAAGTCCAGGTTTAAAATATTTGAAACAACCACAAGATAAGAAAAATGAATTCATTTTACGTAACACTTCTGAGTGATAGTTCTATGGATATGTTTCCAAATAATAACCAATGTTGTTTTCAAACACAATTATCTAAACCCATTCATGTTGATAAAGAACATTGGGAAGTGGGATTAGTTGAAGTAATTTTACCTTCGGAAGCAAAAAATATTACGGATGAAGAATCTGTTTTTAAAATCTTTGTGACAGATAGCAACATATCAAATCGTATTAATAAAACGAAATTGAAACATACATTTCACAAAGGTGTTGCTGCTGTTGAATTAAATATTTTATCAGGTGCATATTCAAATGGCGCTCATGTCATAGATGCAATGCAAACAGAAATTCAAGAAAAACTTGGAGACATATTTAAATCATTTGATGTATTATTTCATGTTGGATTTTCAAGTCTCCAAGGGCGTGTAAAAATAGTAGGAAATAGTATTGGGAAAGTGGGTATTAAAATGTCAGAAAGTTTATTACAAAAATTGGGATGTAAAGATAGTTTTCCTGTCATTTTTCCTAACACATCAAAAGATGCATTTAAATATAATGCGGACTTAAATGTGGATTTCAATCAAATCTTTATTTATGCTGACATAGCAGATTATACATTTTTAGGTGATATTGAAGCACCTATTTTACGTGTGATTCCATTTGAATCACATAAAGAGTCTTTGCATACTCATATAGAATTTGATAATGTACATTACGTACCAGTATCAAAATCTTATTTGATCAGATTAGTATAAATATAAATGGGAACACTGGTAAACCCATTCAGTTTGCAAATGGCAAGACAGTTGTCAAGTTGCATTTTAGACAGAGACATAAATTAAATTTGTAAAAAATGATGCCGGTGTATCAAGGTGTACCACGGCAATATGGATATGGATTAGGGTCTATTTTTCGCACAGCAATAAGAACAGCTGTACCATTTATAAAACCAATTGCAAAAAATGCATTTCAAACATTAAAGAGAGATGGATTAAGACATGGTTTAGAAATAGCAAATGAATTGATAAAAAAACGTAAAGCACCTAAAGACATTTTATTAACTCATGGAAAAGATCTTTTGAAATCAGTTGGTGAATCTGCTTTAGGTATAAAAAGACAAAAACAAGAACGAAAACGTCAGTCTGTGGTTCGTTCTCGTAGAGGTAAGACACGTCAAAGACAAGCTTATTCAAAACGAAAATCAAGACCACTTGATATATTTGATTGAAAAACATCATGATGTTACATGGATCTTGCGAACATTTTGGTAGTAGTTTTGATCCAGATAATGTATCACCAACATCAAATGGTATAGAAAATATTGGTGAAATTGAACAATTTCCTATTGCATCTTTAAATAATTCTTCACCAATAGAATTTTTAATTCCAAGACAAACAACCAAGTGGTTAGATCTTGCAGCATCTACACTTGAAGTTCAATTTAAAATTACAAAACAAGATGGGAGTGTTTTGGCTGGAGATACACAAATTGCTCCTATCAATAATTTTTTTCATAGCATGTTCAGTAAAATTGATGTTACACTGAATGGCAATCTTATCACCACCAATACAGATCTTTATCCTTATAGAGCATTTTTTGAGAATTTTCTTAGTTATTCAAGAGATGTGAAAAAAACACATCTCGCTGCTAGTGAGTTGTGGTATACAGATACTCCTGGACACCATGCAGAAACTAGCAAAGCTTCGTCTAACAAAGGTTTGACTGAGCGAGCTAAAATAATTGGTGGTAGCAAAAATGTACAACTAAGAGGAAAACTGCATTTAGATCTGTTTGTGCAAGATAAGTATTTACCAAATGGAGTTGAGATGAGAATTAAATTGCATCGTGCTCCAACTAAATTTTGTTTGATTGGTAGTGAAAATGGAAAAATAGAAATTCAAAAAGCCATATTCAGAATACCGGCATTGGATTTATTTCCAAAATTTGCAAATGATCTTAATGCACAAATAGATCGAACAAATTATAAAATGCCCATAAGACGTAGTGAAATTAAAACTTTTACTATTGGAAGTGGTCTTCGTTCAAAAATAGAAGACTATCTGTTTCATAAACAGATGCCAAAACGAATTATTCTTGGTTTAGTTAGTAATAGAGATATAAATGGAGATATTGGCACTAATCCATTTAATTGTCAACATTTCGATTTGAATAAGTTGGAAATCACAATAGATGGACATTCCATTAAAGCACGTCCCTTTGAACCGAATTTTGAAGATGGACTTTATCTAAATTCATATTTATCATTGTATGAAGCTATGGGCTATTTTGGACAAAATCAATCATTTAATTTATCTTTGCAGGATTATGCAAAAGGGAATACTCTTTGGGGTATTGATTTGACACCTGATCAGAGTAGTAGTGGGCCCTTGGCTCACCCAATAAAGTCTGGCAATCTTAGGTTTGAACTTCAGTTTGCTCAAGCTCTTCCAGAGGTGATCAACGTTGTTGTCTATGCAGAATTTGATAGTGAAATAGAAATCAACAAATTCAGAGAAGTGATATTTGACTATTAAACAAGATGAGTCAGTGTGAACATTGCGAGATGTGTAAAGAAAAAATACAAACATTATTTCAAGAATGTGTAGTGATAGAACTGACAAAATCCATTCAACAGAAAATGAAAAATATCTCTGAAGAAAATCGAACCAACACAACAACATTAATAGATATAAACATTGCAGAGTGTTTACAGAAAGTGTGTCCAGTGACTATACTGTATAATCTACACAAGAGAGCCAGAAAAATAAACTTATTAGAATATTGTGCTCATATGGACTTTGAAATAGACTGCCAAAAAGACATTCAAAAGTGGGCAGATTTAGTTAAAAGAGACTGGTCATATTATACAGCATATCTTGATTAATGACTCCGTGTCAGCCTTTTTCAAGGCTAAGAAGATGGAAACCATACAATTACAAACTATACTTGACAGTTCTCAAAGGTTATCATCCTTAAATGGAAAAGTGTGTTCAAAAGACTTGTTACCAAAACAAAAACCTAACCTAAACACAGACAAGCATATATTGTGAACACAGATTCATCAAAAGAACCAGGAGAACATTGGATAGCAATATATTTTAAAGACAATCATTCTGCTATCTACTTTGATTCATATGGTTTACCACCAATAGATAGAGACATATACAATTTCATAGTGAAAAATACAGATTCCTGGACAATAAATACAATGAGACTACAAAGTGAATTTACTGTTGTGTGTGGAATGTACTGTATATTTGCTTTAGATCATCTTGCAAGAGGATATGATTTAGAGACAGTTCTTACTATCAAATTTGATCCAAGAAATTTCCAAGAGAATGATAGAGATGTTCGACGATGGTTTGAGCAAACTTATAGACATTATTTGAAATAACTGTAATAAATATCAGGTGTCAAAACAATCCCACAGAGGTAATTTTTTACATTTTTTAGTTTTTTAAGTTTTTTTTATTAAAGTCAATCATCAATTATATAATTTTCGCCAGACATTTGTGTAACAGAGAGATAGGGTTTTTTAGTTACTTTTTATATTTGTTTTCAAAATCAGATCACTTGAGTGATATCAATTTTTTATCTGACTCCCAAGATTGTTTTCAAAAAACAATATTGGCTGTTAAATAAAAACTAGCATAAAAAAGAATCTTGATGTAAATAGGTTTTCTCATGGATAGGCAAACTCAGATCTCGGTGTATATATGTTCAGAGTTCATTTCAATATAATGATTCAACATTAAATACAGTTTTGTCTTTTGTTAAAACCTCTGTGATAGTTTAGTCGATTTTGTTAGGTTAGTCCTATAATCCCTTTTTTATCACCATGTCCCTATTATTTCCCAACAGTAAAAAAGAGTTAAGAGTCACTTCTCTTTTTCACTGTGAGTATTAGGTTTTTAATATTGTATGCATACTTATCAAAAACTTTTATAGTATAACCTGATATACAGTTTATACTGTAGAGAAAATTTTGATTGCTAAACATACAATGAATACTATTTTTACTATAGAAAAAACAACTATCACAGAGAGTTCGACCACAACGTGAATCCCTAAGTTTTTTTTATTTTGTGCATGTGTTCTTGTGTTTTATCTTTTTTTTGTCTTTTTATAACAAAGACTTGATTGTGTACATGAGAAGATCTCTTTCTAATAGTGTGGTTGGCCCTGAAAAGGGCCGTTTTTAAAAATCTTCAGTTCCGTAGAGAGCTGTTTGGTAAAGCCACCTCTGCTTCGGTGAAGAATTCACCTTCCCACACGTTTATTGTTGTTACTAGCATCTCTTCATCTGTAAAGCAATATTGTTCCCAGGGATAACTTCGTCCTACAAGAGCTTCTTCCTGCATATGTACGGGGAGATCAAACCAGTGCTTAGGTCGATTCTTGTACTGGATCTCCCCGAACGGACGTGTGGCGGCTTTGACGAAAGGGTGGTCTTCAATCTTCTTAAGTTGTTCTTCCATCGAAAGTGTTGCCGACCACCACTTTCTCAAAGCCAAGGCGAATTCTTCATCGGCTCTCTGTTTCTTGGTTCTCTCATAACTCTCTATGGAACTGTAATTGATCTTCGTTGGCTCCATGTCTTTTTCCTCTCTGTCAAAGATGATTTTCTTTAGTCAGATGATGAAATGTATCCAAATCCTCAACTCACCTTCTTTTTATAGACAATGCGAGGATCGGAAATGCACTGGAGAACGCTCACGCGACAATTTCGATCGAGTGTGGGAAACGATTGTTGACATCGGACGGCTGTGATAGTAAACGTCTGTTATCAACAATCGTTTCCCGCACTCGATCAAAAATTGTCGCGTGAGCGTTCTCCAGTGAATTTCCGATCCTCGCATTGCCTATAAAATCTAACACACATTCCGGACAATTCATTTGATAAAAAGCAATCGCCTGTTCTGCATTCAATCATGGACGAATACAATATACTAGATGATTTTAACGATTTAATTCGTATTGACAACTCATTGATGACACAGCATAGAATACCAAACCAAAAGGATACCATACCAAGTGAGAGGGTGAATAATACTTTTTCACAAGATGAAAAAAATGAAACATTATTACAGAAAATCTTAGAGACTCTACAAGACATGAAATCATCTCACCAAAAGATTGTTCTCTCAGCTGATAAGATTACAGTTCCTATAGAATTCAAAGTGTCATCTCTTCCTTTAACAGTACCACATGAGTTGGCAGAACCGACACCTCAACCTAAGAGAAAAAGGGCACGTCAAGCACGGAAACAGTTAGTGACTACATCCACACAAACAGATAAAGTAATTCAACAACCTATTCCAGAGGAAGAATCATCTCATGATATTGTTAAACCTAAAAAAAAGAAAAGGGTACGATTCGATGGTCTTGGGCGATACATGAAAAATATTGCTAACCGTTGAGTGACTTGCACTACATCAAAAACTAAAACAGCCCTTCTAAGGGCTACCCACACTATTAGAAAGAGTTATATCTTCTCGTGTACACAATCAAGTCTTTATTATGAAAAGATAAAAAACAGTTCCCTTATCCTCCAGTGAAAAAAACTTATAAGCAAAAATGTACTATAGGATCTGGCCATAAAGCATGATGCGGAGGCATTATAGTCCCAAAATCTGAAACTTATAGCCCCAAGAACTTATAGCCCCAAGATTTGTGAAACGTATAGCCCCAAGAACTTATAGACCCAACATGCATGCACTGTGCCACCAGTGCATGCATGTTGGGTCTATAAGTTCTTGGGGCTATAAGTTTCACAAATCTTGGGGCTATAAGTTCTTGGGGCTATAAGTTTCAGATTTTGGGGCTATAATGCCTCCCCTAACTACTAATGTATAATAATAATAATGTATAATAATAATAATGATAATAATAATAATAATCCAAGTCTGTGGCACTCACATTGTGTTGCAGATTCTTTCATGAAAACTGGATGGCGATTTTCTTATAATCACAATTTTAAAAAATTTTGTCCAAAGTCCAAACTGAAACGATTCGACCATATTCTCACAAAGGTATAGTACGAAGGTAAACCGTGGGAATATATGGAGTACAGTACTAGCATCAGTGGCTTCGGAAGCGTCCAAAGGCAGGGGGGGGGGGGGTGGGCGTAGCAGGAGTATCGCCAAGGAGACTCGCATCTGGGTACGAGTTAAGGCTGGGATTTTATAACGTATCATAAATTGTAATGTGATACTCAATAGTATTGGCATTATGTACATATCGTCCCTTGGGGGTAGTAAGTTGTAGTGTGCAATTCTAAAGCATTGCAGTTGGCACATTGCTCCACTCAAGGCACGATAAAATCTTTTAGAAAGCACCCACTGGCTGTGTTGCATATTTATTTGGTGATTATCAACTAAACTACGTCATTATACCTGATTAGAATCCACCCCGCCCCCCCCCCCCCCCCACCATACACACACAAACCCCGTTGGCATAGGTACACGTACAGTACGCTAGAAACGAATAATCGAGAGTTTGTCATTTACAACTGACAGAAAGTAAAGTCTCTTCCACTAGTGCACGTCTGGCAAAAAGGATACGCGCTGCTGCCTTGCTCCCTAGCTTCGGTGTAAGGAGCAGCTATACCCCGCCCCTGCTTCCGGTGCTCTTTTTACCATACTCTTCACATTCATGCAGTCTATTACCTTACGGATTGACACTATTAGACTCTGCAGTATGTTGCCCTAGTGCCTTTTTTACGGCTAGAAATATCAGGTGAGGAGGTTAGAGAAAGTGGATAGATTGGCAAGAATAAAGTTATCTCTGTCTCTGGCTTGTCAGAACTTTTGAAACATCTTTTCAATAGACGTTCAGTCATATTTGAACAAAAAAACAGGCTTACGCGATTATTTACCTGAAGTAGGAAACGGGGCAGTCTACTGAAATAAAAAATGTACTATTACGTCGCAGACGACAATTTCAAAGTATAACCTGGATTCGAACCCACTCTCAGCGATGTATCGCAATGGTGATGAGAGCCTAAAGCGTAGAAAACGTGTCCTTGTCATTAAACACCCAAAGTTGTGAGAAGGACTAAATGGGGGTGAAAAGCCGATTGGTTCAAAATCTGCTGGCTTTGAAACCATCAATTGATATTTTTTATCCACTTCATAAAGGTTTGACAGGGTTTTGTGTTGTTGTAATTTTGTGCCAGAATGAGTGAAAATTTCCAAATAACTTGAGACATGAAAACGAAGTGTCAATTTCATTCAGTGCAAACCCCAGATGGCAGAAGCGAAAATTCAAAATTTAAATTTTACGAGGTAACATTTACTTTTTCCATTTTTTGTCTGTTTAAAAAAAGGTGATGTACATTGTGTATGTATAGGTAATTTATTTCCCAACAACTTGATGTGTTGTCCAGAGAGCAATGGCATTATTTTAGTTTTTACTAACCTAATCGGGGGTGCGGTGGCTCAGTTGGTAGGGGTGCAAGCCGAGAGGTCATCGGTTCGAACCCCACCTGCGGCAAGCGCGTTGTGTCCTTGTGCACCGTTGCCATCAAGGAACTCCATTATTGGCAGAGGTAGTTCATCTATCAGGGTGAGTTGAAAGCCATATCCAAATAAATAAACTTTTATTTTATCACCTATTCTATCTGTGGACATGTATTGGGTTAATAGGGAACATTCTGTGGACGAAAGCTAAAATGTGGGTTGCTTCGGAGTTTTTTGGGGACAATAAATAAAACCCTCTTAAACAAAGTTGATTCAAAATCTCCTGTTGGTCGCATTAGAGAAAACGTTTTATAGGCGAATGAGTGTTGGGTTTGGTGGTATTTCCGTAAATGAACGCGTTTTAAAATGGATGTACGCAACAAACTGTTTCGCGATTAGAACCAGAATATCGTCAAAGCGTTCGGAGATAAAAAATATTGGAAATCACCGTCACAGTAACACATGAGCAATTTATAAAACACATCGCGTTGCATGTGCACATCATTTATGCAAAATCACAGTTGTTCTTCGTTGAACAGTATCGTCCATTTATAAAAAACAGCTACCCACTAAAAGTTCTGTGTGGACATTTACTCTCAAATAATTGTATTGGGAACTTGGGAAATGACGTAGAGTTGTGTTAGTTTGTAGCTGTAAACAAACTGGTGCCGACAACAAACGCCTGGGCTGTTTGTGTCATAATACGGTAAAATGTGTATAAACGATAGGCAAAAAACTTTAATTTGCTCTTCGATTATGGTCGCAAAGGGGGCTCGAAATTACTGTAAACACGAATAAAATAATAATCTCAAGAGAAATGTTTGTACGCCCGTCACAAAGTCTCGAGCGAAGAACCACAATCAAAGAAATTCGTTATTACTGCGTGGATTGAGGATTATCACTGAAACACCTATGGATTGGGGTTTCTTTCTAGGCAACCCCCCCCCCCCCCACCACTCGTCTATGAAAAAAATGAAAATAATAAGCAAAGTTTTAGCCATTTCACCTCCGGGTTCAACCCACAGGTTCACTCTCTTAAAAGGTGTGACAACCAGATGTGTCACGAAGAGGAACAAATGGGGAGGGGTTGAAAACATGAATTTTTCCGACGGCAACTGCTCAGGTTACGACTGATGAAATATTTCAACTACTTCGTTTAAGGCACGCATTGATGATGTAGTTGAAATATTATTCAGGAGGTGTGGTGGGGGATTATAGCTGAAGTACTTAAGATTTCTTTGAAATTTATTTTTGGAAATATAAAATATACTTGCAGTAGTCGTGACCCAAAGCCGTATTGAATTAAAACGTAGAGTACTGCATGGTGCTCAAAATGGGCCATGATGGGCCCCAACTGTCCGAATCGGGTATGTACAGTTTTCCACTTGTGTGTGCAGCTGAGTGTGACAAATTTCAGATAGCAAACCTCATCTCGTAAGACAGTGCATGCTTTCAAGCAAGTGGGTATTGATATCTAAGATTCAATCCAGGTGAAGACGTCCTGACTGGAAAAATTATTGGGGGGTTTCAACCCCAAACACCATTTACCAACGCCGATGGTTCAAACAATACATTCAGTTAGCTGATAAGAAAGAAGTTTGTGCAAAGAATCGTCAAAATTCTTCCTTAGTATTTTTTTCATTTTTTGTTGTTGTTTTTTTAAAGACGTTTGCAACCCTTCATACATTAATGATAGCATTTTCAATCTTACAGTGTACGGTAACGTATCACTTCTTCATTGCAGCATTTCAAAAGTTATGTAGCAAACTAATATGTTGCATTCCATAACAGCTGGCTAAGTTGACATATACTTGTCAATCCTGTGTGTCAGCGAGGTAGAGTCTACACGCTCTGTTCTCACAACGACTGAGCTTGGGGAAAAACATCGCCAGCTGAATAAGTGTCAATAAAGGCTACCCGACTTGAAAAGTGGCAGTCGGAAAAAAAAAAAAATAAAATAAAAAATAATAATAATAATAATAATAATAATAATAATAATAGTAATAATAATAATAATAATAATAATAATAATAATAATAATAATAATCCAAGTCAGGGGCACTCACAATGTGTTGCAGATTCTTTCATGAAAACTGGATGGCGACTTTCCTAGAATCAGGATTTTTAAAATTTTTTATCCAAAGTCCAAACTGAAACGATTCGACCATATTGTCACAAAGGTAAAGTACAATGGTACCCCGTGGGAATATATGGAGTACTGTACTAGCATGAGTGGCTGCGGAAGCGTCCAAAGGAGGGGGTGAGGGCGTAGCAGGAGTTTCGCCTAGGGCACTCGCCTCTGGGTACGAGTTAAGGCTGGGAGTTTCATAAATTGTAATGTGATGCTCAATAGTATTGACATTATTTAAAAAGGGCAGGCGCTGCTGCCTTGCTCCCTATCTTTGGTGCAAAGAGCAGCTATACCACGCCAGTAGGTAATAATTGCCGATATACTATCACTTGTACATGTATGTGTACAACATACGTTCACGATGCGTTCACCAACGTGGAATTCAGTGTTAAATCACACGCTTGTTCACAAAAACTGTACATGATCTTCAATCCCCCCATGTACAGTCGTGACTCCTAGATCGCACTTTTAACGTTCAAATACTCGTGGTGAACGTGTGGTGAACACGCGTTTTTAAAAAAAGGGTGAAATCGTACACCTTCACTTGTATCTTGTACGTAATTTTTGTCAACGTTCCCATCGCAAGATCAGACCATCGATCCATCGTTGGCGAACGCGAGCAAAAGCAAAAGATTCTGAATCATCATCAAAAACAGTTTTGAGGACTCTAAATCAGCGATTCAGAACCCGCAATTGCGTTGGTACAGATGATTTAGAACTCTCCCTTGTTTTTTTGAGGCGGTGGGTTTTTTTTTTCTCATTTATGATATTATTGTTAGGGGAATTCCTCCACTATGAGAAATTCTCAAAAAAAAAAAACACTCAGCTGATCGAGCGATCGGATCGCTCGATTCTCGCAAAAAACTCGATCTGAACGAAGAGTGTTGTTGTCGTCGGTGTGGTTGGAAATTCGCGAGCCCGCTGTCACGTTTTTGATTGATATATATAGGGGTGAAAAAAAAATATTAATAAATAGTTATTTAGAAAATTAAATATATCAAATCGAATAGATAAAAAAAAAAAATACATAAATCATGAGCGATTCTCAGACTATTAGAGCGAGGTTTCTTTTAAACATGCTGATGAGAGCATATGCAATCTGCGTGAACGAACAACTACGTCCCATCTTGTTAGAACGATGCGTCGGGATCATCTAGACTTCGATCACGACAATCATTCGTGTCTGACGATGGAAAGGGAAGATATGGTCGTCATGTATTTCGAACCGGCGTTCGAACGCGTTAAATTCAACGATGTGATCACGTTTTGGAAGAGATTAGTCTTCTGTAAGAATCGAGACAGGCCCACAGATTCGGAAGAACTGAAATTGGCGCGTAGAAGTTTGACTTTAGAAGACAAGGGATGCATCAAGAAATTATTGCTGAACGAAGCATACGTCTAAGTTTTTTTTCTTCGTTGATATAAAAATAAGGGAGAGTAGAAAATAAAAAAAAAAAAATAAATACACACATAATTTTTTTTTTTTTATCTAATATTAGAAAGAAAGAAAGAAAAAAAAAACACAAAAAAATGAGAACCAGAAATAAATTGTATCCGATGTTAGTGGACGACGAGGACGAGAAGCCGAACGGCGTTTTGCCGACGGCGCCGTCGCTAGAAGAAAGAGAAAGAGGAGAGAGGTATCGCATCGATCAAATCAGTAGAATCCAATTGTATCTGACTCGAGAGAGAGATTCTCGTCGTTCCCTCAAGAAGAAGTATTCGTGTTTTGTGAAATTCGTCAACGCGATCGACACGACACTCATCACGATTTCCATGGGTTTACACGCGGCCGGCATCAGATTGTTGTCGACCGCGGTCGGCATTCCGATCGTGTTGACCGTAGAAGGAGTGGCTCTCGCCGCCGGATTGTTTAGCACGGTCAGAAACTTTTTGAGTAGGAAATTATATCTGAAGGCGAGGAAACACGACAAGATTCGCGTCTTGGCCGACTCCAAGATCGACACGATATCCAAAATAATCTCTATGGCGTTGAAAGACGGTAGGATATCGGACGGAGAATACTTCGCGATATTGAGCGAGAAAACGAAATACGATGCCATGAAAGAAGCCGTGAGAATCAAGACTCATCAGATCATCAAGGAAGAGATGAAGGATTCTCTCGTGGAAAAGGGGAGGAAAGAGGCCAGGGAGGAATTCAGTAAGATGATAGAACTCAAGAGCAGCGATTGAAAAAAAAAAAAATATATATATAAGAACAGAATTTTAAAAAAAAAAAAAATATTAAATTTATATATAAAATAAAAAAACGAAATTAATTTAAATAACTCTTAAAAAAATGTATTGCGTAAAGTGTAAGAGAGTTACTGAGACGAGTAATTCTAGAGAAGTCCGAACTAAAAACGATAGATGGATACTTCGCGGAATTTGCAACGTGTGTGGTTCTATCAAGACTTGATTCGTCAAACAAAAGAACACGAGCAAAGGTAAAGGCATCGTGAATAAAATGATCAACAATCTACCTTTCAAAATGCATCTGCCCGGTCACAGTTTCACGGGACCCGGAACGAAATTGAACAAGAGACTCAATGCCAATCTGACACCCAAATCTTGGAGCAAACCCGTGAATAGGGTGGACGCGACCACGTACGATCACGATCTGTGCTACGCCGGACATCCCGACACCAAGACTCGCAATGATGTCTGCGACAAAAACATGTTGGGGAGATTGAGAGGCATATCGAATCCGACCAGGAGAGAGAAGATGGAACGTTTGCTGGTCGGCAATCTGATCGGTGCGAAACGTCGATTCGGATGGGGCATTCAAAAAAAAAAAGCGTATCTGAAAAGAAGAAGAAGAAATGATTATTGACGAGCGAATTGGCCGAGGAGTTACACAAACCCATAGTGAATAAATTTCGAAAGAGAAGGGTGTTCGTGAAGGGTCTGGATGACATTTGGTCTGCCGACTTGGTCGATATGAGATCGTTTTCGAGGTGGAACGAGGGCGTCAAATATCTATTGACGGTCATCGACGTGTTTTCCAAATACGGTTGGATCAGAGCTTTGAAGGATAAATCGGGACCTTGCGACGCCGAGGCTCTGAAGAGCGTGTTCGACACGTCTTCTCGAAAACCGAGTAAATTGTGGGTGGACAAGGGAAAGGAATTCTACAACAAGGACGTTCGTCAATTGGTAGACCTCTACTCGATCGAAAACGAAGAGAAAGCCAGCGTGGTGGAACGTTGGAATTGAACGATGAAGGAGAAGATGTACAGATACTTCACGGCGAATTCGACCAAGAAATACATATATGCTCTGAATGGTCTGGTCAAAGATTACAACAACACGCGACACAGATCGATCAAGATGACTCCCGCGGAAGCTAGCGATCCTCGAAACGAAAAACGGGTCTACGCGAATCTATATCCCGAGAGATCAAAGATCAGGAAGAAGTCTAGAACGCCGAAATTTGCGGTCGGCGAGCGAGTGAGAATCTACGCTTATAAGAAGCACTTCGAAAAGGGTTATACTCCTCGATGGACCTCGGAAATTTTCGTGATCATCAAAATATTTCACACCGATCCAGTGACTTACAAAATCGAAGCTTTGGATGGAGAAGAGATCATCAGAAAGTTTTACAAACAACAATTACAGAAGACGAAGTTTTGATGAAGAACACAAAATTTTTTTTTTATTTACTCTCTTTGACATTTTCTTGTTTACACACATATATATATAAGAGAGAAAAAAAAAATAATAATAAAAAATAATTAAAAACTATTTTTTTTAGATAAAGAAAGCAAGTGAATTAATAAACAAAAAAAAACAAACTAAAAATCCTTTAAAATGACAAATATACTAGATATAGCACAAAGCATAGTGAAAGATGAAAGTATTCAAGAATATGAGGTTCATGAATACGAACCGATAACCGGGACGAGTTTGAACAATGCGGGAGAGATAAGAATCAACGTCGAAACTCAAGATCTATTTGTACATCCTAGCGAGAGTTACATAGTGGTGCAGGGACGTCTCAACAAGGAAGATGGGAGCGAATACGCTGACGACGACACGGTTACTCTTGCCAATAATGGCATCATGCATCTATTCAGTAACATAAAATACATGCTATCCGGACAAGAGATAGAATCTGTTTTTCATCCCAGTCAGGCCACCACGATGTTCGGACTCTTGACGTATCCTGATGATTTTTCGAAATCCAGAGGACTTAATCAGTTGTGGGTGAAAGACACCATAGGCCCTGCTAGCGCAGGCGCTGCCACGATATTCGACTACGTCGTCAAGACGTCCAGACCTAAAGGAACGTTTTCGTTCAGGATACCTTTGAAACACATCTTCGGATTCGCAGACGATTACAACAAGATCATGTATGGATTCAAACACAATCTGACGTTGATTCGAAAAGGAAACGACGACGCAATAGTGAAACTCACTGCGACCGATACGGGTAAGATAACTCTACACAAGATATCGTGGTTCGTTCCGCACGTGGAGCCTTCGATCGCAGAGAAAGCGTGTCTCTACAAGATCATAGAATCCAAGAGTAAATTACCCATGGGATTTAGAATGAGACAGTGCAACACGGCTAGCATTCCTCCCTCCACGAATCACTTCGATTGGAGATTGATGGTGAAATCTGCTTCCGAGAGACCGCGTTTCATCGTGGTTGCATTTCAGACCGATAGGGACGGGTCTCAGGAAAAGAATGCATCGCTGTTCGATCACTGCCATTTGAGAAACATGCAAGTGTTTCTGAACGCCACGAGATATCCAGCAATCGATTACAACGCGTCGTTCGACAAGAACGATTTCTCCAGACTGTACGGCGACGCCGCTGATTTTAGAAAGAAGTATCACGGTCTAGACGAATTGATGAGCAATCCCAACATATCTCCCGGCGAATACAAGTCGATGTATCCCATGTTCGTGTTCGACGTCAGTAAACAGAGTGAACGACTCAAGACTAGAATGTTAGACATTCAGATCAAGATGCAATTCGATAGGAACGTGCCGAGAAAAACCGAAGCCTTTGCCCTGGTCCTGTCGGACAGAGAATTACAATTCGAATCGGATGGAAATAAGATGTCGATCATTCGATGAGAGATGAGCGTGTGAAAAAAAATTAATAAATGTTAAAAATGTGGATGTAAGATTAATTAAAAACTAAAATCTAGAAAACAAAATGGATGTTTTTGACACGAAAACAACAAATCATCTGTTCACTTCAGATTACTACGACGTTAAAATAAAATACTTGGAAAAATGGATTCAAATTGAATATGAAGAACGTAACACAAAAAAAGGATGGAAAAGTTGTGATTTTAACGAATATCGTTTAAAAGAAAAAGAAGAGTTTGATCTCATAAGATCTAACGAAGAAATTATAAAAAATACGATTTTAAAATGTCGCAAATGTAAGAAACGTCAAATAAAAATCGAATCTCAACAAACTAGATCTGGTGATGAACCAACAACCGTATTCGCAAAGTGTATAAATTGTAATCATAAATGGATAGAAAATTAAAAAAAGGATGCAATTTTAATCATCGTCATAAATGACAAAATTCTTTTACTAAAGAAAAAAAACATTTCAGATATCGTATAATAATATATAATAAAAAGTTATCAAAAAAAAAAAAAAAGTAATGAGATCTAGAGAGATTGAACATCTCTCTATATCTCATTACTTTTTTTTGGTTTTTTAATAATAATCACACATTATTTTTTTTTTTAATTCATTATTTTCCACGCGTTCACTGTTTGTTCAAAGGATCTAGTTCAATCAGTAGACTCACCACGGAAGTGGCGGCTTCGGGATTATTGGTTTTCGTGACGAAATTAATCCTGCCTCCGGCGTTCACTTTGAGAGGCGTGCCGAACATGCTAACATTCGCGTGTTGATTCTCAGTCTTTTCGATGCTGTATCTCTTATCGCTCTCCACACCATTCACCATGAGATTGACGGCCGCTCTGTTATTCAAATCTGAGGAAGCCAGACTCATTCGAAGGATTTCACCTCTCAACGGCATGGGATATCCCACCATCCGCTACTTCCATTTCTGAAAGACCACTCAGCTTTTCCTTCATCTAAGGTGCCAGCCTCTTCAGCCCACACGGTGATCAATTGTCTAGCATATTTGACTTTCTCCACCACCGAAATCAGGATGCAGGCATCCGTCATGTGCACGGGGTTCCGGTAGATTCATGAGTGCGTGTCCACCCATGTCTAGTTTACCTTCCATGATGTCGCCTTTTCTCCAGACCGAGTTGTCGTCCACGTACTTTCTGCTGACAGCACTGGAATCGAATTCGGGATCGTGATCGAGACCGAATAAATTGTGACCGTTCATGTTGATGCCACCCTCCATGGTTCCGCCAGATTGTTTGTTCAGGTAGAGATCGTCCACTTGCAGTTCTAGGTATTCTTGTGATTGTATCACGGCAGAATCCATGTAGCCCTTGTTGACCGCGGTTGAGTCCACATCCGCATCATCGATCTTCGACAGATTCAATATCTTGTGGAATCCTGCATTCAGATCCGATTTCATTTCACGTCCGTCAGACTTTCTCTGTTCCAGATCTACGTAGTGTTTGGTCGCCACGTCCTTGGGATTCGTGGGAGTGGCCACGTTCGTTATCTTGTTATAATTGGCGTTCAATTCTGAGTGCATCGTTTTCGTAACGTATTTTTTTCTCAGGTGTTCGCTGAATCTCGCATGAGAGTCGTCCGCGTATTTCTTGGTCGCGGCATCGGTGGGATCTACGGGATTCGCGACGTTCACCAAACGTTTGGATTTCAGATCCAGATCATCAGTCATGGTTTTATCCATGTAATTATCCAGCAGGATTTGTTCAAAATCGGCGTTCCCCCTGTCGACGTATTTTTTAGTCGCAGCATGCATCTGTGAGATCTATCGGCTCGGGAAGATTGTAGAGCTTCTTATCGTTCATGTTCAAAGGTTCTTCTCGAGGTTCGTATCTCCGAATGTAATGCTCGTCCAAGTTGGCAACGTCATAACCATCGTCGACTTTGAACGTCTTCCTCTTCTTTCTCGGGTTGACTTTTTCGTCGTCACTTCTACCAAATTTATTGACTGGCATGTTGTTGTGGGATTTTTTTTTTGTTGTTTAGAAAAAATGTGTTCAAAACGCAGTTTATTAAAAATGAACTATGTTATTTTATTTTTCGTTTTTATTCGATTAAAATTTCTTTTAAAATAATTTTTTATCTTTATATATACTATAAAAAAAAAAAAATCTCTCTCTAATGTAAGTCATTGAGAATGTCTTGAAATCGATCTCCTTCAGACCATCTCTTGAGAATGTAGAGACACAGGTGACCGCAAAACACTTGATCTGGTGATTGCACTTGATCCGTGTTGTAACGAACCATCGATTTGTTGAAATAGTTCTTTATTTCTTTTGGCGGCGAGATTCTGTAGCTGTCGAAATAATAATTTTTCTTCTTCCCGTTCTTCATCCACGCCACCCAGAGAGTGCCTTCACCCAATGAATCATCTAGATTTAAAATTCCGCATTCCGATTGTCGAGGTCTTCTCTTCGGCAAGGCATCTCTGGAAAACACTCCTAGAAAATCTTCGATTTTCAAATCTTTTGCTGCATTCAACAGATCGATGTTGGATAGGGGTTTGTTGGGTAAGACGACACCTTCTACGGATATCTTCATTTTCTTATTCTTAGATGCGTATATATTTTTTTTTTTATTTATTTTATTATAATTCACTAAAAATGTCGTTATTTTTTTTTCTATTTTTTTCTTTTTCTTTTTAAACTAACTTTCTCGATGTCACTATCGATTTCTATAATTTTGAATCCATCTAATTCCTCTTGATTTTCTGGAATCCTATCATCTACAATCATATCTGGAATCTTATCATCCACAATCATATCTGGAATCCAAGCATCCACATTCATATCGTCTCTAATTAGATCCACAGTCCAATGTCCGAGTGCCAAAGTGCTTATTTTATCGTCTAACACGAATCTCTTATCGTCGTCGGCCGTCAGCGAAATCTTGTTGACTATTTCGGTATACAAGTCATGATTTTCACTTCGAATTGATTTCATAGTCTTATACACCGGACCACTTCCTGACAGACAATCTTTATACTCTTGGAAAGAGATGTTTTTCTTCACCACGCACGCTTTAACTCCTTTGCACTTCTTAATCTCTTCATCATCTTCTAGACGATAAGCATAGAGTTTGGGTCTAAAGCCTACGAATTCGACGATCTGTTTACCGCCGCTCTCGTCCTTAAATTTACCCAACACCTTCTTGTTGTCGTTCGATTGAATGTTGGACGGGTGATTGACGGGATAATTGCTCGTGTCGAACCAATCGGCCACGTCTGGAGATATGTCTTGGTAGACATCTTTCATCTCTATCTCGTAAACTAAACTGTCCGTGTCGGTAAACAGTAGTTTGGCTTTGTCACCAAATTTTCGTTTGACGTAATCGTAGAGAAACTCGTACATCAATCGCTTGCTGATATCTAAGATGATCGGTCCGAGATAATACGGTTTGTCGAACTTTAGATGCGTCTTTTGCATGTGAACGGCCACTAGATTTTCGTCGAATATGGTTCAGTGTTTGTAATTGGGTTTCGCCACTAATTTTTTAGCTTTTTTCTCAGACGTGACGAGTCGAACGTCGGTTCTCTTCCTGATGTTTTCCATTGATTACACACAGTTGTTCAGGAGTTTGAAGAAATCTTTTTCGAAATCGTTCTCAGCTCGAGTTCTGATATTCGTGTTGAGATCGATGTATTTTTTCATCCAAGGCTCTTCGTCGAATCAAATGATGCGATGAATGTTGACTAATTTCATCCCGTAATCGACGTACTGTTTCAAATTCTCGCTGTAGATGACGTAGTTATGTTTGTTAAATAATTAGGAATGAGTTTTTCCTCGTCTTCTTCGTTCGGTTCCATTCGTTCGAGAGCCAGTGGATAATCATTGTGTGGATCGTGTAATTCTTCCGGATAGTTCAAATCAACTTCTAAAATGCAAGGATAGTCTCTCCATTTTTGCATCTCTTCCGGTTCCTTCACCCATTCGAAATTTCCAATCGGTAAAGGAAGACTCATAGCCCAACCGTACAGATTATTGGCATCCCAATACTGTATGTATTTAGTCAACCGTTTCGAATCGAAACCTTCTTTCATGTAGGGATTGTTAGCTTCAGAATGTCTGTGGGAGATCATCGAGACGCCACCTCTCGCAGCCCTTTCGAACATGAGCAACATGTCCACGTCGGATAATAATTCCAATTGGACTTCAGTGGTCTTCAACAGAGCGTCCCACGCCAGACCGGGTGCGGTGAAATACCAAGCGGGATCCAGATCGTAATTTCGACGACAGACGTCTCGAAAATTTTCGAACACGTCTGCCAAGAGCAGAACGTTGGTCTTTAGATAGAGATCATGATAATCTCTCATGGTTTTCATATCGAATGATTTCCACACGTTTTTGGCGTGTTCGTAATTCTCGTCGGAAATGTCGGATTTGTATAATTTCGAATAAAAATCTTCTTTCAAAGGTAGTGCGGTGTCTTCGAATCTCTTTAGATCGTTCATGTAATCGTAAGGATAGACTCCTTTCCTCAACATGACGTCTACTCGTTCTCCAAAATGTTCACTCATGATTTTAAATTTATCCTTGCTCATGTTATCGACTAATTTTTCCAGAGCGGTTGACATGAATTTAAAACTGTCGATGAAACGTATGCCTCTACGAATGGATTTCGTTTTTTCTTCCAACGTATTTCCGTCGATTACTCTTTTCCTCTCCCTGAGCTTCCATTTCGTGAAGGAAATGTATCTTTCTTCGCTGTTCGCGATGCAATTTAATTCTTCGTGTGAGGTGCTGAGATTTTTCACGAACAGATGACTGTCGTAACCTGAGAGATTGTGAAACATCACCAGATAGAAAGTGGCGTCTCGATATTTTAAATTACACTTGTTGTGAGCTGGACCGCGATACAGACCCGTGTAATGATCATGGTCTCTGACCTTCTTATTTTCCTCCGAATTCTCGTCGAACGATTGTCTGCATATGTGACATTCGGTGGCTCTGTTATTTTCGTCCTGCTGCTCTTGTGTGATGATCATTTTCGCTGGAGTTTTGAATTTGTTGTATAACATTTGAAGTTTCGATTCTAACTCTTCCACGAACCTTTGAGCCACGTCGTCGTCTTCGCACTGTTTCGTGTAGGTGAAGGGACCCATATCGAGTTGCGAGTCGAAAGCGCATTTCACTTAAATGCAATAGCCCGAAGGTATGTGTTTTTGATATCTTTCGACGTAACTTTGAAGAGCGTTGGGTTGACAGGAACTCATTTTCACTGTGAAACATTCAAAATCGGCATACACGACGAATGGTACTTTTAACCTTCTATTGTGATTTTCAAACTTCATGATGGTGTTGGGTTTGGGCATTTCGACGGCGACACCTTGATTTTCGTTGCAATATTCCTGATGTTTCGCCAACGAGTCTTCGCTGTGAAACACGTCCATGCATTTGCAACATAAACATATCTTATGTTTATGTTTATTATTTTGTCTCGACAGTAATCGGCTCGGATGTTTAACCCAACAATAATGACGATTGTCACCATTCGAAATCAATAATAAAATAATCGTCTTTTCTCTTCCGAGATACGAAGTCTGTCTGAGAGGATAGACCGTTCGTTTTTCGTCGTCATATCCAAGGACGTTCACCGCTACGGTGGGATTTTGAGCCTCGAAATGTTCGATGTGTTTTAACTCTGTTGGAAAAGTCACTCCGGTCCAATCGAGATTTTTAGAAGTTTCCTCGTAACGAGAAACTCTATCAGAGTTTATTTCGACAGGGTATAAAGCGGAGGTGACTGCCCATTTAAAACACTGATCATCTTTATTTCTCACGTTGACCACGGCGTGTTTCTTAGTTAAGAAATACGGTAATTCCAAGTAGGAAGATCCTTTCAATGGTTCGTTTTTATTCATGTGAATTTCGAGTTTCAACACCTCACCGAACGTCCAATTACTACCTTCATGTTGATAATTCACGAGAGACGTCAACATCTTGTCTTTCATCTTTTCAAAAACGTCCAATAGATCTGAACCTTTTTAAAGACGTTTGCAACCCTTCATACATTAATGATAGCATTTTCAATCTTACAGTGTACGGTAACGTATCACTTCTTCATTGCAGCATTTCAAAAGTTATGTAGCAAACTAATATGTTGCATTCCATAACAGCTGGCTAAGTTGACATATACTTGTCAATCCTGTGTGTCAGCGAGGTAGAGTCTACACGCCCTGTTCTCACAACGACTGAGCTTGGGGAACAACATCGCTAACTGAATAAGTGTCAAGGGCTACCCGACTTGAAAAGTGACAGTCGGAAATAATGTATAATAATAATAATGGATAATAATAAAAAAAAAAAATAATAATAATAATAATAATAATAATAATAATAATAATAATAATAATAATAATCCAAGTCTGGGGCACTCACATTGTGTTGCAGATTCTTTCATGAAAACTGGATGGCGACTTTCTTAGAATCAGGATTTTAAATTTTTTTAAAGGGGCATTGCATCCACATACCAACTGAGCCACCGCGCCCCCGACTAGGTTAGTAAAAACTAAAATAATGCCATTACTCTCGGTCAAGTTGTTGGGAAATAAATTACCCATACATCCACAAAGTACATCATCCTTTTTAAACAGACATAAACTGGAAAAGGTAAATGGTACCTCGTAAAATTTAAATTTTGAATTTTCGCTTCTGCCATCTTGGGTTTGCACTGAATGAAATTGACACTTCGTTTTCATGTTTCATGTTATTGGGAGATTTTCACTCATTCTGGCATAAAATTACAACAAGAAAAAACATTTTAAACCTTTATGAAATGGATAAAAAATATTGATGGTTTCAAAGCCAACAGATTTTGAACCAATCGGCTTATTACCCCCATTTAATCCTGCTGACAACTTAAAGGTTGTAAAATGACAAGGACACGTCTTCTATGCTTTAGTCTCTCATGTAATTTAATACAATTTTCGCCCAAATGAATAGAAACAACTAACGTGCGATCTCGCTTTGGTGACACCGCGCGTTAGTTTTTGCTGGTTATTTTAGGCGGAAATACGTTTGAGGTGAAAACGGCATGCCACTCTTCATATGTGGATGCAATGCCCCTTTGAAAAGTTCGTCTAATAAAATGAAGCTAGCATTTTAACAGGTAAGAAGTACAAGTAATGTTTAACCCTGCTCCACAGTCACCTTGCTGCAACTCGACTTGGGTTCTTGTCGCTGTGTTATAGCAATGTGAAGTTAGTTACTTATTTGACATTTTGACATTTTTTTTTACATCAAAACAGGAAAAATGGCCCCTGCTGTAGGGTGGCACAAATGAAGACGAGATGATTGACATGTTGCCCGTCCGCATAAGACCTTTCTTTATGGGGCAACAAAGGCACTAAAAGTGACAACCTCCCAGAAAACCTTCTAGATGGGCAAATCTGATCAAATAAATGGTGCTGTAGGGTGGCACAAATGAAGACGAGTTGATTGACATCTTGCCAGTCCACATAAGGCCTTTCTTTATGGGGCAACCAAGGCCCTAAAAGTGACAACCTCCCAGAAAACATACTTGATGGGCAAATCAGATCAAATAAATGGTGCTGTAGGGTGGCACAAATGAAGACAAGTTGATTGACATGTTGCCCGTCCGCATAAGACCTTTCTTTATGGGGCAACCAAGGCCCTAAAAGTGACAACCTCCCAGAAAACCTTCTAGATGGGCAAATCTGATCAAATAAATGGTGCTGTAGGGTGGCACAAATGAAGACGAGTTGATTGACATGTTGCTCGTCCGCATAAGGCCTTCCTTTATGGGGCAACCAAGGCCCTAAAAGTGACAACCTCCCAGAAAACCTTCTAGATGGGCAAATCTGATCAAATAAATGGTGCTGTAGGGTGGCACAAATGAAGACGAGCTGACTGAGATGTTGCCCGTCCGCATAAGGCCTTCCTTTCTGGGGCAACCAAGGCCCTAAAAGTGACAACCTCCCAGAAAACCTTCTAGATGGGCAAATCTGATCAAATAAATGGTGCTGTAGGGTGGCACAAATGAAGACGAGTTGATTGACATGTTGCCCGTCCACATAAGGCCTTTCTTTATGGGGTCACCAAGGCCCTAAAAGTGACAACCTCCCAGAAAACCTTCTAGATGGGCAAATCTGATCAAATAAACAGTGCTGAGGGGTGGCACAAATGAGGACGAGTTGATTGACATGTTGCCCGTCCACATAAGGCATTTCTTTAATGGGGCAACCAGGGCTCTAAAAGTGACAACTTCCCAGAAAACCTTCTAGATGGGCAAATCTGATCAAATAAATGGTGCTGTAGGGTGGCTCAAATGAAGACGAGTTGATTGACATGTTGCCCGTCCACATAAGGCCTTTCTTTAGGGGCAACAAAGGCTCTAAAAGTGACAACCTCCCAGAAAACCTTCTAGATGGGCAAATCTGATCAAATAAATGGTGCTGTAGGGTGGCACAAATAAAGACGAGTTGATTGACATGTTGCCCGTCCACATAAGGCCTTTCTTTATGGGGTCACCAAGGCCCTAAAAGTGACAACCTCCCAGAAAACCTTCTAGATGGGCAAATCTGATCAAATAAACAGTGCTGAGGGGTGGCACAAATGAGGACGAGTTGATTGACATGTTGCCCGTCCACATAAGGCATTTCTTTAATGGGGCAACCAGGGCTCTAAAAGTGACAACTTCCCAGAAAACCTTCTAGATGGGCAAATCTGATCAAATAAATGGTGCTGTAGGGTGGCTCAAATGAAGACGAGTTGATTGACATGTTGCCCGTCCACATAAGGCCTTTCTTTAGGGGCAACAAAGGCTCTAAAAGTGACAACCTCCCAGAAAACTTTCTAGATGGGCAAATCTGATCAAATAAATGGTGCTGTAGGGTGGCACAAATGAAGACGAGTTGATTGACATGTTGCTCGTCCGCATAAGGCCTTTCGTTATGGGGCAACCAAGGCCCTAAAAGTGACAACCTCCCAGAAAACCTTCTAGATGGGCAAATCTGATCAAATAAATGGTGCTGTAGGGTGGCACAAATGGAGACGAGCTGATTGACATGTTGCCCATCCGCATAAGGCCTTTCTTTATGGGGCAATAAAGGCCCTAAAAGTGACAACCTCCCAGAAAACCTTCTAGATGTGCAAATCTGATAAAAAAGGCGAGTTGACTGACATGTTGCCCGTCCACATAAGGACTTACTTTATGGGGCAACCAAGGCCCTAAAAGTGACAATCTCCCAGAAAACCTTCTAGAAGGGCTAATCAAACCAAATAAATGATGCTGTAGGGTGGCACAAATGAAGACGAGTTGATTGACATGTTGCCCGTCCACATAAGGCCTTACTTTATGGGGCAACCAAGGCCCTAAATGTGACAACCTCCCAGAAAACCTTCCAGAATGGAAAATCAAATAAAATAAATGGTGCTGTAGGGGAGCACAAATGAAGACGAGTTGATTGACATGTTGCCCGTCCGCATAAGGCCTTTCTTTATTGGGCAACCAAGGCCCAAAAAGTGACAACCTCCCAGAAGACCTTCTAGATGGGCAAATCTGATCAAATAAACGGTGCTGTGGGGTGGCACAAATGAGGACGAGTTGATTGACATGTTGCCCGTCCACATAAGGCCTTTCTTTATGGGGCAACCAAGGCCCTAAAAGTGACAACCTCCCAGAAAAACTTCTAGAATGGCAAATCAAATCAAATAAATGGTGCTGTAGGGTGGCACAAATAAAGACGAGTTGATTGACATGTTGCCCGTCCGCATAAGGCCTTCCTTTATGGGGCAACCAAGGCCCTAAAAGTGACATCCTCCCAGAAAACCTTCTGGATGGGCAAATCTGATCAAACAAAAGGTGCTGTAGGGTGGCACAAATGAAGACGAGCTTATTGACATGTTGCCCGTCCGCATAAGGCCTTTCTTTATGGGGCAATCAAGGCCCTAAAAGTGACAACCTCCCTGAAAACCTTCTAGATGGACAAATCTGATCACATAAATGGTGCTGTAGGGTGGCACAAATGAAGACGAGTTGATTGACATGTTTCCCGTCCACATAGGGCCTTTCTTTATAGGGCAACCAAGGCCCTAAAAGTGATAACCTCCCAGAAAACCTTCAAGATGGGCAAATCTAATCAAATAAACGGTGCTGTAGGGTGGCACAAATGAAGACGAGTTGATTGACATGTTGCCCGTCCACATAAGGCCTTTCGTTATGGGGCAAGCAAGGCCCTAAAAGTGACAACTTCCAAGAAAACGTTCTAGAAGGGCAAACCAAATCAAATAAATGGTGCCGTAGGGTGGCACAAATAAAGACTCGTTGATTGACATGTTGCCCGTCTGCATAAGGCCTTCCTTTATGGGGCAACCAAGGCCCTAAAAGTAACAACCTCACAGAAAACCTTCTAGATGGGCAAATCTGATCAAATAAATCGTGCTGTAGGGTGGCACAAATGAAGGCGAGTTGACTGACATGTTGCCCGTCCACATAAGGACTTACTTTATGGGGCCACCAAGGCCCTAAAAGTGACAACCTCCCAGAAAACCTTCTAGAAGGGCAAATCAAATCAAATAACTGATGCTGTAGGGTGGCACAAATGAAGACGAGTTGATTGACATGATGCCCGTCCGCATAATGCCTTTCTTTATGGGGCAGCCAAGGCCCTAAAAGTGACAACCTCCCAGAAAACCTTCTGGATGGGCAAATCTGATCAAACAAAAGGTGCTGTAGGGTGGCACAAATGAAGACGAGTTGATTGACATGTTTCCCGTCCGCATGAGGCCTTGCTTTATGGGGCAACCCAGGCCCTAAAAGTGACAACCGCCCAGAAAACCTTCTAGATGGGCAAATCTGATCAAATAAATGGTGCTGTAGGGTGGCACAAATGAATACGAGTTGATTGACATGTTGCCCGTCCACATAAGGCCTTTCTTTATGTGGCATCCAAGGCCCTAAGAGTGACAACCTCCCAGAAAACCTTCTAGATGGGCAAATCAGATAAAAAAAATGGTGCTGTAGGGTGGCACAATTGAAGACGAGTTGATTGACATGTTGCCCGTCCGCATAAGGCCTTTCTTCATTGGGCAACCAAGGCCCTACAAGTGACAACCTCCCAGAAATCCTTCTAGATGGGCAAATCTGATCAAATATATGGTGCTGTAGGGTGGCACAAATGAAGACGAGTTGATTGACATGTTGCCCGTCCACATAAGGCCTTTCTTTATGGGGTCACCAAGGCCCTAAAAGTGACAACCTCCCAGAAAACCTTCTAGATGGGCAAATCTGATCAAATAAACGGTGCTGAGGGGTGGCACAAATGAGGACGAGTTGATTGACATGTTGCCCGTCCACATAAGGCCTTTCTTTAATGGGGCAACCAAGGCTCTAAAAGTGACAACTTCCCAGAAAACCTTCTAGATGGGCAAATCTGATCAAATAAATGGAGCTGTAGGGTGGCTCAAATGAAGACGAGTTGATTGACATGTTGCCCGTCCACATAAGGCCTTTCTTTAGGGGCAACAAAGGCCCTAAAAGTGACAACCTCCCAGAAAACTTTCTAGATGGGCAAATATGATTAAATAAATGGTGCTGTAGGGTGGCACAAATGAAGACGAGTTGATTGACATGTTGCTCGTCCGCATAAGGCCTTTCGTTATGGGGCAACCAAGGCCCTAAAGTAACAACCTCCCAGAAAACCTTCTAGATGGGCAAATCTGATAAAATAAATGGTGCTGTAGGGTGGCACAAATGAAGACGAGCTGGTTGATATGTTGCCCATCTGCATAAGGCCTTTCTTTATGGGGCAATCAAGGCCCTAAAAGTGACAACCTCCCAGAAAACCTTCTAGATGGGCAAATCTGATAAAAAAAGGCGAGTTGACTGACATGTTGCCCGTCCACATAAGGACTTACTTTATGGGGCAACCAAGGCCCTGAAAGTGACAATCTCCCAGAAAACCTTCTAGAAGGGCAAATCAAACCAAATAAATGATGCAGGAATGTGGCACAAATGAAGACGAGTTGATTGACATGTTGCCCGTCCACATAAGGCCTTACTTTATGGGGCAACCAAGGCCCTAAATGTGACAACTTCCCAGAAAACCTTCCAGAATGGCAAATCAAATCAAATAAATGGTGCTGTAGGGTAGCTCAAATGAAGACGAGTTGATTGACATGTTGCCCGTCCGCATAAGGCCTTTCTTTATGGGGCAACAAAGGCCCTAAAAGTGACAACCTCCCAGAAAACCTTCTAGAAGGGCAAATCAAATCAAATAGCTGGTGCTGTAGGGTAGCACAAACGAAGACGAGTTGATTGACATGTTTCCCGTCCGCATAATGCCTTTCTTTATGGGGCAACCAAGGCCCTAAAAGTGACAAACCTCCCAGAAAACCTTCTAGATCGGCAAATCTGATCAAATAAATGGTGCTGTAGGGTGGCACAAATGAAGACGAGCTGATTGACATGTTGCCTGTCCGCATAAGGCCTTTGTTTATGGGGCAATCAAGGCCCTAAAAGTGACAACCTCCCTGAAAACCTTCTAGATGGACAAATCTGACCACATAAATGGTGCTGTAGGGTGGCACAAATAAAGACGAGTTGATTGACATGTTTCCCGTCCACATAAGGCCTTTCTTTATAGGGCAACCAAAGCCCTAAAAGTGACAACCTCCCAGAAAACCTTCAAGATGGGCAAATCTGATCAAATAAACGGTGCTGTAGGGTGGCACAAATGAAGACGAGTTCATTGACATGTTGCCCGTCCACATAAGGCCTTTCATTATGGGGTAACCAAGGCCCTACAAGTGACAACTTCCCAGAAAACCTTCTAGAAGGGCAAACCAAATCAAATAAATGGTGCTGTAGGGTGGCACAAATAAAGACGCGTTGATTGACATGTTGCTCGTCCGCATAAGGCCTTCCTTTATGGGGCAACCAAGGCCCTAAAAGTGACAACCTCACAGAAAACCTTCTAGATGGGCAAATCTGATCAAATAAATGGTGCTGTAGGGTGGCACAAATGAAGACGAGTTGATTGACATGTTTCCCGTCCGCATGAGGCCTTGCTTTATGGGGCAACCCAGGCCCTAAAAGTGACAACCGCCCAGAAAACCTTCTAGATGGGCAAATCTGATCAAATAAATGGTGCTGTAGGATGGCACAAATGAATACGAGTTGATTGACATGTTGCCCGTCCACATAAGGCCTTTCTTTATGTGGCAACCAAGGCCCTAAGAGTGACAACCTCCCAGAAAACCTTCTAGATGGGCAAATCAGATAAAAAAAATGGTGCTGTAGGGTGGCACAATTGAAGACGAGTTGATTGACATGTTGCCCGTCTGCATAAGGCCTTTCTTCATTGGGCAAACAAGGCCCTACAAGTGACAACCTCCCAGAAATCCTTCTAGATGGGCAAATCTGATCAAATATATGGTGCTGTAGGGTGGCACAAATGAAGACGAGTTGATTGACATGTTGCCCGTCCACATAAGGCCTTTCTTTATGGGGCAACCAAGGCTCTAAGAGTAACAACCTCCCAGGAAACCTTCTAGATGGGCAAATCAGATAAAAAAAATGGTGCTGTAGGGTGGCACAAATAAAGACGAGTTGATTGACATGTTGCCCGTCCACATAAGGCTTTTCTTTATGGGGCAACCAAGGCCCTACAAGTGACAACCTCCCAGAAAACCTTCTAGATGGGCAAATCTGATCAAATAGATGGAGCTGTAGGGTGGCACAAGTGAAGACGAGTTGATTGACATGTTGCCCGTCCACATAAGGCCTTTCTTTATGGGGCAACCAAGGCCCTAAGAGTGACAACCTCCCAGAAAACCTTCTAGATGGGCAACTCAGATAAAAAAAAATGGTGCTGTAGGGTGGCACAAATGAATACGTGTTGATTGACATGTTGCCCATCCGCATAAGCCCTTTCTTCATTGGGCAACCAAGGCCCTAAAAGTGACAACCTCCCAGTAAACCTTCTAGATGGGCAAATCTGATCAAATAAATGGTACTGTAGGGTGGCACAAATAAAGGCGAGTTGATTGACATGTTGCCCGTCCACATAATGCTTTTCTTCATTGGGCAACCAAGGCCCTAAAAGTGACAGCCTCCCAGTAAACCTTCTAGATGGGCAAATCTGATCAAATAAATGGTACTGTAGGGTGGCACAAATGAAGGCGAGTTGATTGACATGTTGCCCGTCCACATAAGGTTTTTCTTTATGGGGCAACCAAGGCCCTAAAAGTGACAACCTCCCAGAAAACCTTCTAGATGGGCAAATCTGATCAAATAAATGGTGCTGTAGCGGGGCACAAATAAAGATGAGTTGATTGACATGTTGCCCGTCCACATAAGGCCTTTCTTTATGGGGCAACCAAGGCCCTAAAAGTGAAAACCTCCCAGAAAACCTTCTAGATGGGCAAATCTGATCAAATAAACGGTGCTGTGGGGTGGCACAAATGACGATGAGTTGATTGACATGTTGCCCGTCCACATAAGGCCTTTCTTTATGGGGCAACCAAGGCCCTAAAAGTGACAACTTCCCAGAAAACGTTCTAGAAGGGCAAATCAAATCAAATAAATGGTGCTGTAGGGTGGCACAAATAATGACGCGTTGATTGACATGTTGCCCGTCCGCATAAGGCCTTCCTTTATGGGGCAACCAAGGTCCTAAAAGTGACAACCTCACAAAGAACCTTCTAGATGGGCAAATCTGATCAAATAAATGGTGCTGTAGGGTGGCACAAATGAAGGCGAGTTGACTGACATGTTGCCCGTCCACATAGGGACTTACTTTATGGGGCAACCAAGGCCCTAAAAGTGACAACCTCCCAGAAAACCTTCTAGAAGGGCAAATCAAATCAAAAAAATGGTGCTGTAGGGTAGCACAAACGAAGACGAGTTGATTGACATGTTGCCCGTCCGCATAATGCCTTTCTTTATGGGGCAACCAAGGCCCTAAAAGTGCTACCCTAAGCATAAGGTAGAACTAGTACAAGAACAATTCTGCGGAATACGATTTTAATTGATAGAGTGTTGGAGGCAGAGTTTAGGCTTTATTCCGAAGTACCGGTACCACAACTTAAAGGTTTCATACTCAGAGTAAATGCTTCATACTCTCTTTGACGTGAAATTATTTAGTCAGCACTCTTCCATAAATTGTAACAAGGCAAAGATATGTGAACAAATCTCGTTGACCAAAAATAATTTAGCACTCTACCAGTGAACGGGTTAGAAATGTCTTCGTGAAAAACCCATCGCTGCCGAAGTGAATATCACCATTAAATTGTTTTAGCACGGAAAGAAGACTCAAAGTGGACAAGTGTAAATACCAAAACGAATTAAGTAATATGAAACAATAGATGACGGGGTGGCAGGAAAGATTTTCAGCAAGCCATTTTTATAAAACTTAACGCGAAAAAATCGTTGGTTCTCAGTAACAAATACGTCATTTCGGCTATTTTTTAATTTCAAAAATCATTTGTAATTTTAGAGTTATTTCCCTTAAACCACGATTACTGTATTTCATTGAGTCGGTTGAAAAACACGGCTCCGACAAATAAATTGATTGGACATTGAATCTCTTGTGCTTGATTGACTAAAGGGTAGCAAGACAAGAGTCATTTTCCATTGAATTTACAGGTACACACATGATGTGCCCTCGCCTTCTCGAAAAAACTGCAAGTCTTGTCATTTGAGGGACAAAAAATATCGGGAATGGAAAAGAGGAACGATTCATCAGAACAATATTCTGATCGATAGACTGATACTTTAGAAGGATCAAAAGCGTGTATCCTTGAAATATTATTTATTTATTTATTTATTTATTTATTGGTGTTTAAGGTCACATATATCTGCACAATGGCTAATCATGACCTCGACAGTTTTACGGGTGGGGGAAGCCGGAGTACCCGGAGAGAACCACCGAGCAACGGCGAGCAACTGTCAGCTCCCCAACATACTAACTCCACACAAGCAGGGTTAGCATTGGTTGAAGACAGTGCACCATCGACGTGAACTACGCCTTAGTACACAACGCCACCGTACCCCCACGTGGGAAATGGGGGTGAAGTGTCTTGCCCAAGGACACAACGCGGTTGCCGCAGGTGGGATTCGAACCGAGGACCTCTCGGCTTGCAGCCTGCACCTCTACCTACTGAGCCACCCCCCCCCCCCCCCCCTCTTGAAACCATGCGTGGGTAAAGGAAATGGTGTGGTAATACAAAACTGGGATAATACTGATAACTATGGCTAGGGTAAATTCAAAGTGCATTCAAGAATGCGATCTGCATACTCCCAGCAGTTTATACCAGAAGAGGGTCCACGATGTAGTGACAATTATTTATTACACGCCCATACGGGGGGGGGGGGGGGGTGTAGGGTAGTGAATTTCCAACTACGAAGAGGCATCCGGAGGGGTTTACCCCTCCCGGTCCCGCCCCCAGTTGGAAATTCATTACCAAGAAAATTTTTGAAAATGAAGCCATGAAAGGGGGCATGAAATTGATTCTAGTAACTGAAATGCCGACACATTTATGATAGAATTGTCAGGTTGTTATTATTATTTTGGTATTATTCTGGGAATTGAATATGTGCTAAAAAAATGCTCAAGCTGAGAATTTTGAGCAATTCACACTCTCCTAACATTAAATCAGATCTTATACAGGAATGATCAATTTTCGATGTTTCACCATTTTGTAACTGTGAATGATGGAATTAACTCAGGATAACGATTTTACATGATGTGATTTTCTTGGAGTCCATTTCGAGGATTTTTTTA
Source organism: Pictodentalium vernedei (assembly GCA_031216915.1). Lineage (NCBI taxonomy): Eukaryota > Metazoa > Mollusca > Scaphopoda > Dentaliida > Dentaliidae > Pictodentalium > Pictodentalium vernedei. The sequence goes on along the minus strand of CM062297.1, from coordinate 505,945,322 downwards.
TTACGATAAGCAAACGTACTATAGAAATCTCGTACCGATTGACATCATGCATACTCATGACGCTCGATATTACGTACACTGTAGTTGTAAATAGTAACAGTAGTATTTTTTTGCCGATTTGGAATTGAGTTGGAATTTTGGGAAGTAAAGGAGACATCAGCATCACCAAAGAAGCTCTAAAATCCAGATAGATGGAATTTCCAAGTACTCAGGACTTGCCCTCCGAATTTCCAACTATAGGAAATTTTGGCCAGGATTGGTGGGGTGTGACCCCCCCCCCCCCCCCCCCCCCCGCCACGTCCCTGGGCACGTAATGTTTTTCCACTGACCGACTCTTTCTTTTTTGCCTATTCCTTCTTTTCACTTTTCGATGCGTGGGATGTTCCAAATCGTGTTCTATTTCTATTCCCCCATATGGGCTTTCTGGACTACCGCTGTCATGTATACTGGTGCTTTCATAAATTTTCCGTTTCGGACTTTCTTCCTGCTCCGCCATTGCGTAGTCGAATTTCCATTTACGGTATCTCCTATTGTAAAAGAATAAAAGCGACGGTTGTCATCACAATGGCACCACAGCGATATTGTATTTGTCACGCCAATTCCGGCACATTCTGTTGTTGCTTCGGTCATCATAGATGGTGCTGAACTGTTTGCCTCTGAAACAAGTGAAAAATATATCGTTAACGTTATTTTAATCTATTTATTTATTTGTGTTTAAGGTAAGTTTCAGCATCTAGGACCACAGCATGGCCACAATACAAGGATGAAGTCAAGTGTAGCCATCGTTTACATTTATTCTGTCCACCTTAGAGGACGTCCACTTCAGGCTTTGGTGACCGGATCCTATTTTACACAGTAAACAATCCCTCACCCCAACCCCAATCAGTTTCATTACAAACTTTATTAGGAAACTAGAACATACTTGTAAAAATAATATGTATAAGAACAACAGATATGGATGGTAGATATTTAGTAACAAGTAACTTCTGAGTGTTTTAAGCGTTTGTGCCCCAGAACGCACCACGAATGGGAAACACCAAGAGCGTGTGTCCCACCCCCTTCGCTATCTAAGTAACCCAATATCAAATGATAGTGCCTTAAAAAACAAAGTAATGTGAACATTTGTCGTAAAATTGGTTGTGCTATTGCAGTTGCCCTGGTGTGTTGTAAGCTTCCGAGTGGCTTTAATGTTGGTTATTGATCCTCGCAGGCTCTATGACTGGAGGAATTGATAAAGTCCAATAAAGTCATTAATGTTACGTAGGCTTATGCGGACCTATACACACCCAAAACGCCATAAATGGTCTGTTCGGGACGTGGGGTTTACAGGAAGGTACACACATCAATAAAGTCATTAATGGTACAGTGAAGGCACTAGATCTACGGGCAACAAAACACATCAATGAAGACATTAATGGTACACTGAAGGCCCTGGGCTTAAAGGGATCTGTACCAACCAATGGAGCCATTAATGGTACATTTAATGCCTATGCCTAAGGGGATCTATACACAACAATAGAGCCATTAATGACACATTGTGAGCCCTTTGCATATAGGGATCTATACACAACACTAAAGCTATTAATAGTATGGTGAAGGCCCTAGGCCTGTGGGGATCTACACACACCAATGAATCCATTAATGGTACTTTTAAACCCCCTAGGCCTACGGTGATCTACACGCATCAGTAAAGCCGATAATGGTACGCTGAGCAAGTAAAAGAACAATTGTTACCAAATAAATGATGTCCGCTGCTTGTGTGCAAACCTGGGATTTCCCTGACAGTCACGGTTTGGCCAGGTTTGTTCATGTCCCCACAATTCACTACAGCCTGAAAAGAGATCGCCCTCTTTGGATATCATATCGTAGATACGTCCATGTGGAGTTCTTTTAGAACACCGTACTTGATGATTCCGGGTTTGCTGACAATTAATTTGCGCCTCAGAATATCCCAATACCCTCAAATGTCCAAACTTTACTGCAACAAAACAGGTGGCCCAACTCGAAGTAACATAATGAGTACTTTGGGAGTAGTGTTAAGGCAAGTATTGGCCGTTTCCATAAGCAGCCCCCAAGACGTGTCCAGAAACAACTGCAAAGCTACAGGGGGCAGGAAATGTTTAAAAATCCCCATCACTTTAGTGGTTAATCACTTCTTACGACATTGGACAAAAACACATAAAAGGAAACCAAACTATCTACATACCTTCTAATTTGGGAACATTTCTGTAATCTGGGGATATTGGTTACCGCTACTAATTTGATAGAATTCAAAGGTCTGGCAAAAGACCCTGGTTAACACTCTGAGTCCACCACAAACTGTCACATTTTAGATTTGAAATAGTTGTTCCCAAGTTTAAGGGAGTGCGGTGACTCAGTGTTTACGGCACTGGACTCCAAACCGAAAGGTCCAGGTTCGATTCTCGCCAGGGGCGACTGTATTGTGTCATTGAGGAAGGCATTTCATCCCAGTTGCCAATGTGGGGGCACGGTGGCGCTGTGTACTGTACGTCGATGGTGCACTTGTCTTCAACGAATGCTAACCCTGAAAGTGCGGAGTTAGTACATTAAGGAGTCTGATAGTTGTCTGCCGCTTCTCGGTGGTTCTCTCAAGTGCTCCGGCTTCCCCCACCCATAAAACTCTCCAACACGAGGGGACCCTGGCTGTCGAAAGTGCCGTTATACCCCAATAAAAATGTACATGTAACATTAATATGAGGTTTAACCCTTTACCCAGTACAGACGATATCAATAGGGCTGAAACGGTTGGCTCATTTTCGTAACCGACTAACCGAGAGCTATAACCGGATAATATTCTGTTATCCGTGGCCATTATTTCAGCGAATATGGGATCAAAACTATAGACATTGGAAAGCAGTATTCTCAAACTATTCCGTTGTGTGTATACAAATGAACGTTGTCGAGTACTCGACAACGTTCGTTTGTATACACACTGCAGAATAGTTTCTGCAATTTCTCATTACTCACGGAAACTGCCGATCATTTATTTATTTATTTATTGGTGTTTAAGGTCACATATTTCTGCACAATGGCTAATCATGACCTCGACAGTTTTACGGGTGGAGGAAGCCAGAGTAGCCGGAGAGAACCACCGAGCAACGGCGAGCAACTGTCAGCTCCCCAACATACTAACTCCACACAAGCAGGGTTAGCATTGGTTGAAGACAGGTGCACTTTCGACGTGCAGTACGCCTTAGTACACAGCGTCACCGTGCCCCCACGTTGGCAAGGGGAGTGGAGTGTCTTGCCCAAGGACACAACGCGATTGCCGCAGGTGGGGTTCGAACCGAGGACCTTCCGGCTTGCAGACTGCACCTCTACCTACTGAGCCACCCCCACCCCTCCCCCCCCCCCCCCCACTGCCGATCATTAACGAAGTCTTGAATGCCAAAGTCGATTATTTCTCAATACACACAACGCAGCTTCGATGTGTAATTTATCACAAAGGAGAAGCGGCAGATTTACTATGTTTTAAACGTGGAATGACAATCACTATCGACATTTCGGATAACCGGTTGACAGTTTTTCTCATCGGTTAGGTAGCTAACTGGTTTCAAACCGATTATCCGGGTTAACCATTTCAGCACTAGATATCAAATTTATTATTTAAATGTTATGTTTTTTAATTTTTCAAAAATTTTCAAGACAAGATCGCTCACCTGACAAAGTGTTTCAAAGAAGTATTTTGGGTCACATTCAGTTAGTCATGGTTCATCAACACTATACAGAGGAATGAACTCATGAAATTATTCCTATCCCTAGTGTCTATGTCAGAGGAGTATTATCATTGGTCTTTCTGAATGCTTCCAATTCTATCAGCTGTAGACAAGCGAAACTTCCAAGGGTTGTTATGTTACTGCAGTCACTACGCCCCCACCCAATAGAGAGCCCAAATATTAACCCAGCGACTCGATGATTTCAACAAAGTTGACTTGAACAAACTTGAATCTGAGCACCCCCCTCCCCCCCCCCCCCCGGGATGTTGTATACCAAATATGAAAGCATTCTGACTCGTGGACCTGAAGAAGAAGATTTCCTCAAATTGCACGTAAATTGAACTTAAAATTCGCCACAGTATTAACCCAGGCTCTCGATTTGAACAAACTTGAATCTGCCCCCCCCCCCCCCCCCCCCCAGAGATGTTGTATACCAAACATGAAAGGATTCTGACTGGTGGATCGGAAGAAGAAGATTTTTAAAGAAATTCTCATATTCAGCCCAAATATTAGACCGGGGACGTGATTTGAACAAACATGAATCTGACCCACCTAGAGATGTTGTATACCAAATATGAAAGCATTCTGACGGGTAAATCTGAAGAAGATTTTTAAAGAAATCCCCTCATCTTGCACAAAATTAAAGTTCGGGCTCACATAGGGAGCCCAAATATTAACCCATGGACCCCATTTTAACAAGTTTGAATCTAACACCCCTCGAGATGTTGTATGCCAAATATGAAAGCTTTCTGACTTGTGGATCTGAAAAAAGACGATTTTAAAAGAAATTTCCTCTTATTGCACTAAGTTAAAATTCGGGCTCCCATGATAGGGGGCCCAATTATTAACCCAGAGACTCTATTTGAACAAACTTGAATCTGGCCTCCCTGAGATGTTACATACCAAATATCAAAAGATTCTAATTGATCGTTCTGGAGAAGAAGAGTTAATTTTGGAAAACAATTTATGGGTGCTATCAGAGTACGACAGTGGTGAACGTTTGGCAACAAACAAAAGATTGATAACGAATGAACATCGGGACAGACTAACACTGATACGTCTTCGGGTGTTCACCTGTCAGTCGCAGGTACAAATACAGTATTCACATTCAGCTGGCATCGCCATGGGGCTCTTGGGGTTTCGAAGATGGGGTTTACGATTTTGAGCGTTTAAGGTGCGAACACGAGTACCCAATTCGAGAAACTCCTATGGGGATGAGGGGTTGCGCTTCTTTGGAAAGTTTTCAAATTAGAACTTAAGTTCTAATGCAATTTAGCAAATAATCAACCTTTTATTCAAGTTATTTGTTTTATTCAGTCAGGTCTCTGTTCATAAAAAAACACTTCAAATTTTATAAGCTTTTTAATTTTTTTGCCGCCTCCAAGAATAACTTATGACCCTTCATTGGGAAGAGCTCAGAGAGCTAATCCCACGAGCTTTTTTGGAGTCAGAAATTAAAATGTTTAGTTATCCAAGAATTTTGGAAGTGTGGTTTTCTGTAGCAGCGTTTGTTAAGGGGTTCATTTTCGTATGCCAAATTGCGTTTTTGTAAGAAATGGAGTGTGTGTGTTTCAGTGGGTGACAGCGACCCCCCCCCCCCCCCCCCCCACGTGCAGTAGCCAATTTTCCTGTATTATTGGTAGAAATAAACTGCAGGTTTATCGTAAGAAAAAATCACTATCATTTCTTTCTTCCCAATATCGATTCGTGGTATACTCTCTCCGAGACAAGAGAAAATTTGAAGGACTGAAAAATCTACAAATAGTATGCCATGTTCCCCGGACACCCCTCATTTGTATGTCCCCGGTGGATGACCCCAGAAGTGACTCAGTGGCGTCGCCCATTTTGTATATTGGAGATCGCCATCTTGGTTTCTATGGTAGGGCGTGGATGCTATGTGACCCAAATCCCTCCAATAGGAAAGGGATATGTTCGCAAGGTGTGTTCGATTCAATGTGAGTAAATCTAATTACCCAAATATACCCACAATCCTTCCAAATCACAAAAAATCACCCAAAACTACTGAAAAAGACTTGGATTTCCTCCATTTTAGGCTTATAATAGTAGCACATAGTGCTATAAGGTGCTATCCTTTGTATAAGAGTACTTTTACTAGTTCGAATTTTCTCCAAATACTTCATATAATTAAATTATTATAAACAATCCGACAATTTCGGACAAACAACGCCCACCGAGAATCAAAATAAAATTATTCAGAGTACTCCTGTTCTCGTTTCGAACAACATGTTTCATTTATCCAGATCATCCAATCACTTCACTCTACTGTAGCTAACTAACCACTCAAATTGCTTGATTTTCCATAATCAGTACCTAACCATACAGAGTTAACTCTTTTGTATACAACGAAGGCTTCTATGATTCTCAATCCCCAAAACAATAGAGCAGTTACTGAAAAGTCATTGCTCGAACGACTGGAATCCCTTCAATTAAATGAGCGATGGTGCAGCTGCTTATTGAGCAAATGACCAAACGACTTAAATCTCATCGAGCAAATGAGAGAAAGAGCATTTGCTCGAAAGAGTGACTCCAGATACTGCTTTACTGCTCTACGACTCATCTTGGTATTTGAGGATGCCTATGATATGGTATTGTACTATACTATTCAAAAAAGTAGGGGATATTTGATAAAAATGAGATATATGAAGAAATATGTTTATATTTTCATCAAAAAGACAGTCGAGGCATTGCATTGTGACATCTGGTGAATGATTTCAGCGATAGTTGGGTGTCTGACAAGCACACATTCCACGCACTGAGCTGTAGAAAACATGGACGGTTACTCAGAGAATTTACCACATTCAGTCCAAGACCTCAATACCTTGGAAATCCCCCTCGGTCCTCGAGACCAGCACGGATCCGACATGACATACTCCTCACCAAATGTCCACTGTCAGCTTGACTTCTGTCATTCCATTCTTCCTACAATGCAGAGGCGAGTTCCTGGACATTGGTAGGGGGCTGTTGGCGTTGTCGTAGGCGCCTGCCAAACATATTCCAGACGTGCTCGATTGGTGAAAGGTCTGAACTTAGTGCTTGCCAAGGTAGAGTAGTGATGTTCTGCTCCTGGGGGAACTCTGTAACGACACGAGCCCTGAGTGCTCTTGAACTGTCACGATCTAGAAAAATGAATCGACGGCCGTGACGTCACACAAATGGCACCACACGAGCTGTTAACATGTCACGGTAGTACTGCCCTTTGGCACGCCCTTGGATGACATGTAATGCTGTTCTGTTTGCCATGGCCATGCCTCCCCACACCATAACCGATCCACTACCAACACGATCGTGCTGCCTAAAGGTTACGTCATGGTATCGTTCGTTCCACCGCCTCCACACTCTGTTTCGCCTGTCGTGGAAGTCGAGAGTGAACCTCGATTCATCGAAAAACATGACGGTGCTCCACACCAATTACGCCTTGCTGCGATGTGACGTTCAGTCAAACGTGGAATTATTCGAGGACGTCGAGCGTACAAATTCCAGCTGTGTGGGCGATTTCGGATAGTCTGACCACCGGCTCGCACATCTGTCGCTCGGTGCAGCTGCTAGCCAATTTTCGGGGCACTTTGATGGCAGTTACGTAATGCTGTGGTTCGGATGAAATGATCTTGGTTAGCAGTTGCCGCCCTTGGGTGACATGACCGACGTCTGTCATCAACATTGCCTGGCTGACGGTAGCGTGACCACAACCTGCTAGTCACCGATTGAGTAACATTGAGAATTTGAGCCACTGCAGTCGGTCTGTTGCCAGCTTCCAACATGCCAAAGGCATGTAAACGTTCGTCACGTGTCAGTTTCGACCAGAAACTATTGATGAACGAGTTTATACCAAGAAAATAACGATGAGACCTCCGAAAAAGCCCGTCCAGTACAAATGAAGATTTCAAAACGTACCCCACAGACATTAACACGGCGCTCGTGCGAAAAACCTGCACGAAGTTTTCGTGGGCCGGTGACATTCATGATCCACACTAAACTTGGTAAGATATTGATGTGTCAATCACGCGTATCCAATACCATTTTCCGAATATATCAACATCAGTTTGGATATCCCCTAATTTTTTTGAATAGTATATATTTTAGGATATCTTTTGAGGATACCTGTCGAGAATACGTTTTGGAGAATACCTTTTTGCAGGATATTTACCTGAAGGTAGGTATGGCTCCTAGCTCGTATAGTAATACAACTTCTAGACCATCCATCATCTTCGTAGCTCCAAAGCCACTACTTGTCCATTTTCACTATCATCTGTCCCATGATCAGTCGGTACTGTATTCACCTTTAGTATGTTTTTCTACGGTCTTGCAGTCTTGTAGCATTAAGGCCTTGTACCATTACTACAGGCAACCACTATTCTGCCCCGTATCTCAGCCATTAATAACTTGTGACCAGTACTAGTGCAGCTCCTACTACATTAATACCACTAAGGTTTCCAGTTCATGTCACTAGTATTCCATTACTGCTTGCTCAAACGACTCAGGTCTTATCGAGCAAATGAGCTATCGAGAACTCCACATATGACTCTTATGCTCATCTCGAAAAAAGGGATTCCATAACCACAGTCGTTTTCAAATGAGGGGTCATAACCTATGTTTTAGAGTCAAAAATGAAAAAATAATGAAAATTAATTGGCGATTTTTGAGAATAGAGCTGGTCGGTTTTTGCCGTTACGTTAGGTAAAGGGTTAAATAATATAATTATCGTTAATAATGAAAAGTAATAAACAGAGTAGTCGCTTGACTGGATTGGTTACGGGAAATAATTCATTCGAGGCGAGGGACTATATTGTAAAACACTCGTGCGCATTCGCGCACTCGTGTTTGTACAACGTCCCTCGCCTCTCGTAAATTATTTCACGTAACCAGTCCAGTCAAGCGATTACTCTCTATACCTTTGTAAAAGATTGCATGCATTTCCATAATGGGTAAAACATAATTAAACTTGTTCTCTATTCAGAAAACCAAAGCGACGTGAGTGTTTTTATTTCGATAAGAGACGGACAATAATAAAACATTTACGTTGTTTTGAAAAGCAATGTTAACCTCCTTCATCTTTTGAATACACGAAACAATAGAATAAAAGTCGTCCTGGTGTGTTTTTTCTTGATTTTTCATTTATCGCAGCGAACACACTGCTATCATTTCATACAGGGGAGTCGCGAAGGTTACCGAGACTGTGGGATAGGGGTGGGGGTGGTTAAACACGATTTGTCCCGACTGCGATGGCTCAAGTCAACAGATAGAATATTCCAAGACATGCCTTCGACGATTATGTAGTTGAAATATTAGTAAATCGGGATTATCAGAGACGGACTGGCCGTATAGTCCACCGGGAAATTTCCCAGTGGGTCCCCTATTTGGAGCTCTTGTGGCCCTCCAGAAATGACGCCGTCCAACACCTGAAGGTGCATGGAAATTCGTAAAAATGACCCAACAGCAAAATGAATCTGCCATTGGCAAGTCCACATACAAGGTATTCCGATACACCAGCAGTCTAGCCTGTCACTGATCATTCAGATACAAGGAAACAGCGTTCTTTCAGTTTAAAAAATCAAAATTTTCTCCCCAGCACTCACAATTGAATGCTGTCACCATATCACTCTGAATGGAACGTTTGGGTCTGAATATTACTTGGACCAGTCTGGACATACAAATAGTGCAGGACTAATATGGGACTTCGTGGCTGTTGAGTAATTCAGACTCCCCACCACACCCCCATCCTCCACCATTGACCAGGGCAGTATAATCTATCTATCTCGAACCGCATTATTTGGCCGGGCTTGGTAGGAAGAGCTACTGTGACGAACTTGAAAGACAGTTGGGTATCACACGAAATATTTTACTATTTTATTCATGGGTTTTAAGGTCACTTTTATCATCACAGTTATGCACCTGTGGTCAATTATGGTCTCAATATAGGTATAAGACAGGTTTAGTCAATCGTTTATGCCCATTATTATAAGGGATTCCCAGTGAGACACTAGCTATCGGCTCCAATCTTGGCAGTAAAAGAGATTTTTTTTTTGTGTGTGTGTTTTTTTTATTGGGGATGACGTCAAAAGATGACGTCACTTCTTAGGTCTCCCAATCGGGGACAATCCACCCCTCTCCAACTACGAATGATATTTGATAATTTTTTCGTATCGTTCAGAATCAAGAGATACGTGTTATCAAATCGTCAGCTGAGTGAATCAATGTTCCATCTCTAATGCTTTAACATCACTCAATCGACGAAATATCATTTTTACTGCAATTCCGAATTATGCCGAGCACCTAATATTACATAAATGAGTGAGTTATGTTTGGAAACAGGGACGTTTTCATGAATGTGATCGATTATAACACGAATTAAAATAAAAGAAATCAACCCTTTCCCGAACCCGAAAATCAGACGAGACTTGAAAACAATTTAAGGAATATCTGAAAACCAACTTATGGTCCCCCTTTGGAACGAGCTGAAATGTCATAAAGCTATGTTTTTGAGACAAAAATGAAATAATAATTCAATTTGAATGACGATATTTGTGAACAGCGCGACCGGTTTTGACTACTGGGTCTGTCGTGATTCTTTAAAATGGCTCAAGCGTATTTGTACACCGTAACATTATTTCCAAGGCATATTTGATGAAAACAAACACGTTGTAACCATATATATTATGCGTCATATCTGGGGCTTTAAAATGGTGTGATTTGGATGCTGGAATAACATCAAATGTTGTTATTTGGTCATTCGAGACTGTGCAACATCATGTTTTGTGTTTAAAAAAATATTCGGAAAGATGCGGTTCATATAAGAAAACTTTGGAACTGTACGACATCCTCTCCTGTCCATCACCTATACACCCAATCACACGTTTACTGTGATTTGGAGAATCTTGCAGGATAACTTACCAATTTGGTACTAACAGATATCCCCCTATAATTATCTAAAACTTCCCTGTCTCTCTTTTTATGAATAAAGGTTACCCGGTTTTCTTTCCACTCATTGGGGACCTCTTGCTTTCTGATAGTCATGTTAAATAATGCTGCAAGATGCTCATATAATGGATCCCCTCCTCTTTTAAAAAACTCTTAGAATTTCGTCAGAAACCACTGCTTTACCATTATTTAATTTGGTGACTGCATTTCGTACTTCTCTCACCTCAGTTTCACTGCACACTTATTCGGATAAGTTTTCTGTACTTCCCATCTCACATTCTGGAGAAACCTCTTCCCCTAGTTACACTTTTCACTATTGAGTCGTCAGCCTACTCCTCAACGTTATTCCCAGTTGACACATTTACTAGCTTGGATTTAAATTCTCACCAAATTGCCCTCAGTATGCTTTCATTCCCAGTTTCCAGGTGTCACTGAAGGTCGCTCGAGGTTTTGCTATTCTTTTGACCCCCATCCTCCCTCACTGTTATTAAGTTGTGATCGCTATCCAAATCAGAAATTCCTTCGTCGTCTATTTCCATGTCTATGACCTCCCACCACAGCTCTTGGTCGCCGTCGGAGAGTACACAGTTGTCTTTCTTTCGTTCCTTTCCCAGGTCCATTTACCCTTACACTTTGCACCCTTGTTCAATATCTTCAGACCCACTTCGTTTGTAAATTCCAGGAGTTTCCTCCCATTAACGTTAATGTTCTTGTCCCCCACCCACTATACCCTCCACACCATTTTCAATGCGTTCATTAAAATCCCCCATTAGTGCAATATGAAGCCCCCCGTTTTCAGTTCTGTAACATTTGATCTGAGATCCGTATATTTTCCATTGTTCCACTCAGACTTGCCTCCTTCAATCGCCAAATATACAACACCCCACTGCAATGCTTCTGTTTTTAGCTCACCGAAGGGAGCTCAACTTATCACTTGCCGTCCGTCGTCGTGAACATTTTTCAAACGACTTTTCCTCTGAAACCACTGGTCCGATTTTCACGAAACTTCATGTGGATGTTTATTATTATATGGCAATTCATGTTTGTTCAAATGAAATGACCACGTCCCTTGGGGGCTCTGTATGGGGCATAACTCTGATAGCACCGTATGAATTATAGAAAAATTATTAAAAAATCTTCTTCTCCAGAACCAGTGGGCATAATCTTTTGATACTTGGTATGCAGCATCTTGGTATGGGTCTGATTCAAGTTTGTTCAAATCGGCCCCCTGGATTCATATTTGGGCTCACTATAGAAGCCCAAATTCGAACTTAGTGCATTTCAGGCAAATTTCTTAAAAAATCTTCTTCTCCAGATCCAGCAGGCAAAATCTTTTGATATTTGGTATGCAACATTGTTGGATGGATCTGATTCAAGTTTGTTCAAATCGGCCCCCTGGATTCACATTTGGGCTCAGTATAGAAGCCCGAATTCGAACTTAGTGCATTTCAGGAAAATTTCTTAAAAAATCTTCTTCTCAATATCCAGCAGGCGGAATCTTTTGATATTTGGTATGCAACATTATGGGATGGATCTGATTCAAGTTTCTTCAAATCGGTCCCCTGGATTCATATTTGGGCTCATTATAAAAGCTCGAATTCGAACTTGGTGCATTTCGGGCAAATTTCTTAAAAAATCTTCTTCTCCAGATCCAGCAGGCAGAATCTTTTGATTAATTTATTTAATCTTATTTGTTTTACAAGGATTGGCGAACAAGTTATGCAACTTATATTAACGCTTCTCCTTGGCCGAATGCCGAAGGTGTGTGGGATGACCTTCATAGCGGCAATTTCGTGGCCTAGCTCTTCTCGAATACTACGAAGGGATCTTTAGCCTGCACGGAGTGTGTCTCTCTCCGCACAGAGAACAGCCATTTTACGTCCCCACCCGATAGGACGATACGCTGTGGCAGCATCAACCCCACAATTGATGCTGACAGACAGTGTTCGGTCACCTCGACAACTTTCCCCGACCGGGGATCGATCCCGGGACCTCTGGCATGAGAGACCAGCGCACTTATCCATTCGGCCACCAATCTTTTGATATTTGGTATGCAACATTGTGGGATGGATCTGATTCAAGTTTGTTCAAATCGCCCCCCCCCCCCCCCCCCCCTGGGTTCATATTTAAGCTCAGTATGGGAGCCCAATTTAAACTTAGTGCATTTCAGGCAAATTTCTTAAAAAATCTTCTTCTCAAGACCCAGCAGGCAGAATCTTTTGATATTGGGTATGCAGCATGCTTAGGGGGGTGAGATTCAAGTTTGTTCAAGCCAAGTCCTTGGGTTCATATTTGGGCTCACTGTGGTAGCCCGAATTATAACTTAGTCAATATGAGGAATTTTCTTTAAAAATCTTCTTCAGATTCAGCAGTCGGAATGTTTTGATATTTGGCGTGTAGCATCCTTAGGGGATGAGATTTAAGTTTGTTCAAGCCAAGTCCCTGGGTTCATATTTGGGCTCACTGTGGGAGCCCGAATGATAACTTAGTTCAAAATGAGGAATTCTCTTTAAAAATCTTCTTCTTCAGATCCAGCAGATGAATGCTTTTGATATTTGGCATGCAGCATCCTTAGGGGGGTAAGATTCAAGTTTGTTCAAGCCATGGCCCTAGTTCCATAAAATTTGTCTATCATGACTTCATTCCTTTGTAGTGTTGATGAGCCATGTCTAACTGAATGCGACCCCCAAATACTTCTTTGAACCACTTTGGCAGGTGAGCGATTAAGGCACCTTGGGGCCTCTTGTTCAACTTAATTTTTGACCATACTATTTTCCTTTCCACTTGGTTTGCTGTACTTTTGATAAGTCTATGATGGTCAGAGGGACTAACTCCCCCTTGATGAACATACCTACTCCCCCTCACCTTTCACGCCGTCTACTCGGCACGCTCCAATCCAGTCATTCCCCTTGATCTGGCCAATCATATCACCTTATCTGATCCTTGTCTCACTGAGGCCATTTTATCAAGATTCTCTTCCTCCACAATGGCTGTGATTTCACTCAATTTTCTACGGAGACCCTGGATGTTGCTATATCCCATTTTGAACACACATAAATAAATCCTCTGAGATATTATTCTTACCTCTTTTTATGGGTTCTTTTTTCTATGTTTGTTACATTTTCCCTTTTGAAAATGCTTTTGCATGTAGTCTTTTCCCACCCAGCCTGTCCTATCCTAAAAAAATTGTTCCACTGCGTGTAACAAGTTTCTCCCCATCACGCCCGTATCGCCCAAGCTTAGATGCGGACCACCATCCCTACCAAATAATTCCTGCTTCCCCCAAGGTAACCACCAGTGTCAACAAACGGTACCTCAGCTCCTTGCATTATTTATTTAATTCCCCATTAATCCCCAAAATCCTAGAATTTCGTTCATTTCATCCACGCATCACGGGAAGGAGCCCCGACACTACCACCCTGGCATTTCTCCTTAGTAATTTAGTTACCAAATCCCCGTACGTCTCCGCTAACTGGACTGACCTCCTCTCCCTAATATTGTTTGTTCCCACGTGCACTACCGCCACTGGATGTGGTCCAGATCCTGCCACAATACCGTCCACCCTATCCCTCAGGTCCCCTACCTTAGCTCCCGAAAAACACAAGACTGTTCGATTTAGACTATCATGACTACAAACTGTCCTATCCAACCCCCGTACAATACTACTCCCCGCAACAACCAACTCCCTTTTGGCTGTCCTCATGCCTGACGCTCTATCTACCCTGGAAATCATGTTCATTTCCCTTATTGTGGTCATGGGCATCATGGCCTTGTTCCTTCCGTCGCTTTTGGCCACCTTTGGTACTCTCCTTCTCAACATCAGACTCCCTCCTCCTCTTCCCTATCCCCCTATGCTGTGTTCGCGAGACTCCAAATTATTGCCTAACGCGCCATCCTGTTCCGCCAAACCTTCAGACCTCAGAATATTAAACCGGTTTTTCATATTACATTCTAGTTCCACAGTCCTATTTATCTCTACCTTCGATCCCCAGGTAACAGCACCCCCTCCACTCTTCCCCCATCCAACTTTATGCACCGTCTAACACACGTGCTCCCGAATTTGCCCTCCATTTCAACTTTACGAACTTTCCTACTTACCTCTCCACCATCATCGAACTTACTTCCTCCACCCCCTCGTTTTCTCTTTGAATCTCCAACCACTTTCCACCCTCCGCAAAAGCTACCTTAACTGGTGTGACCTCTGATAGGGCCCGCCCTCCCAAGTCTACCTTTCAACTACTCAGTCTTCCCCTTCGTACTTGACAATAGCCTCCAGCAAACGAAAGATCCCTCTTTTGTTACCCTCACTGTCCATCTACCTATGAAATCTGAAAGAAAAAGATCGGATGAAGGATGGGGCCTATTCGTTGTGCTAAGGGAATTGTTGACAATTCATATGCCAAATCCAAGATGGATGCTGGCAGTCATGTTTTAAACGAAACTCAGAAGAAAAAAATCGAGTGCTACCATCTAGACATCACACCAAAGATAATATGAAATCTGAAAAAGATCGAGTGAGAGGTGCGCCCAGTAGGGTGTGCTAATGGAATTGTTGAAAATGTATATGCCAAATTCAAGATGGCTGCCATAGGCCATCTTTTTCAACGAAATTTGGAAACATTCGATAGCCTCCATTTAGACATTACTCCAAAGTCACATATGAAATTTGAAACTGACTGAGTGAGAGATGCGTCATGTAGGGTGTGCTAATCAAATTGTTGACAATTTATATGTCAAATCCAAGATGGCTGCTGGCGGTCATGTTTTTCAACGAAATTCAGAAAAAAATCGATAGCTCCCATCTAGATATCACATCAAAGCTACATATAAAATTTTAAAAAGATCGGTGAGAGGTGCGGCCTTGGGTGAGCTAATGCCAACTCCAGGTTGGCCGCTGGTTGCCATGTTTTTCAACGAAATTCAGAATAATTCGATAGCTCCAATCTAGATATTTACCCCAAAGCCACGTATGAAATTTGAAACTGGTTGGGTGCGAGATGCGACCTGCGAGGTGTGCTAAAGGAATTGTAGATGAACTGACGCACGGATGTACGAACACATCTACGGACGGGCGGACGACGGATCGCAGCCCATCCCAATGGCTCATACTTGACATTGTCAAGTTGAGCTATTAAAACATATGCATATAATGTTATGTTTTGACTAAAATAAAATCCTTGACCAATACGATGACATTCTGACAAAAAAGTGTGACGTTTTGACCAAAAGTATGTGACGTTTTGATCAAAAGTGTGTGACGTTTTGACCATTTTGAAATGTGACATTTTGGTTATGTGACGTCTTTACCTGTTCTCCTTCTTCCGCCAATTTAATAACCGAACACAAAAATCATTTGCCCTCGGCGTTCAGACTGGAGCTACACTTCATCGCATCATTCATAACGCTCGCATCGTGAAACTGCCTTCATTCACTCACGTCTGCACTTGCTTATAAATTGTTTATAAATTGCTTCTGGCACCAAGACTTTGGATTGTTTCAACGATTCACAAAAAAATCTGATCGAATTTGACCATCCACACGGCTGTCATTTCAAGGGTGAGTGTTGACCGCTTTCTTTTGGGGAAAAGTCACAGGTGTTCGACATGTGCCAAAGATCATGAAAAATAGTGTATTTAAAGGTGTTTTGACAAATTATGTATTTTCCCATGATTAGGTATTATAAGAGAGACAAGGCACACAACTCGCTGCTTGGAAGATAACTACCTGCCTTATTCAAACTCACAGAAAAACCAAATGCGTGAATTTGAAGTCAAGATATTGATGTCGTCCGACAGATAAGACATTCACCTTTACGTTGGTATGCCAGTTGTCCAATTAAATACTTTTTAACGCTAAAACGGGTCAAATACATCTCGGGAACGAGTCACTTTTTTTCTAGGTCAGACACAGGGAACGTGTTCACTACTCCTGAGACAAGAAGTCATGATAACCTGTCATATGAGATGGAACAAAATTAGTCTGGAACAGCATCTCTTTGATTTCCGTATTGTCCCATGAGTGCAATAAGGTGCCATCTGCAATGTTATGTGACGTCTTTACCTGTTCTCCTTCTTCCGCCAATTTAATAACCGAACACAAAAATCATTTGCCCTCGGCGTTCAGACTGGAGCTACACTTCATCGCATCATTCATAACGCTCGCATCGTGAAACTGCCTTCATTCACTCACGTCTGCACTTGCTTATAAATTGTTTATAAATTGCTTCTGGCACCAAGACTTTGGATTGTTTCAACGATTCACAAAAAAATCTGATCGAATTTGACCATCCACACGGCTGTCATTTCAAGGGTGAGTGTTGACCGCTTTCTTTTGGGGAAAAGTCACAGGTGTTCGACATGTGCCAAAGATCATGAAAAATAGTGTATTTAAAGGTGTTTTGACAAATTATGTATTTTCCCATGATTAGGTATTATAAGAGAGACAAGGTACACAACTCGCTGCTTGGAAGATAACTACCTGCCTTATTCAAACTCACAGAAAAACCAAATGCGTGAATTTGAAGTCAAGATATTGATATCGTCCGACAGATAAGACATTCACCTTTACGTTGGTATGCCAGTTGTCCAATTAAATACTTTTTAACGCTAAAACGGGTCAAATACATCTCGGGAACGAGTCACTTTTTTTCTAGGTCAGACACAGGGAACGTGTTCACTACTCCTGAGACAAGAAGTCATGATAACCTGTCATATGAGATGGAACAAAATTAGTCTGGAACAGCATCTCTTTGATTTCCGTATTGTCCCATGAGTGCAATAAGGTGCCATCTGCAATGATATAGCATTGCAGATGGCACCTTACTGAACTCAAAGGACGAATTATTTATGTAGGTCCTCGGGGCTGAAATTCTTCTAGGGTTTTCCAGGAATCAGGTCCTCGTGGCTGGAATTCTTTGATGGTCATGGAGTGGTAACCTCAGATGAATGTCCCTGAAAGGTTCTTAAATAGTGCTTGAATTTGATTACCTGATATCAGTGGGAATCCTGTCAATATATAATATATTTTTCAGGTGCTCA
Organism: Pictodentalium vernedei; assembly: GCA_031216915.1. Taxonomy (NCBI): domain Eukaryota; kingdom Metazoa; phylum Mollusca; class Scaphopoda; order Dentaliida; family Dentaliidae; genus Pictodentalium; species Pictodentalium vernedei. Next base: position 505,927,612 of record CM062297.1, on the reverse strand, counting down.
ATGTTAGGTTTGATACTCATTATCTTACTGTTGATTACCATAGTGTGTTTCCATTTTTTCAAATATTGGACGAATATTTCATACTTTGAGCACCGAGTACAAATATCTGGGCCCGCCAATAAGTCGTATCGATTGACCAATACTTACAGTGCTCAAAGTATAAAATATTCGTCCAATTACTGAAAAAAAATCCGATAAGGTGCTTAATGTATAAAAGTATACATGAATAAACTCATGTTGTGTCAGAAACCTACCTTCTATTATTTTTTTTTTTGGTGGCGAGTTGACCCGTGGCGACTTGACCCAGTGGCAAATTGACCCGGTGCCGAGTTGACCCAGTGGCGAGTTGACCCGTTCCCGGGCACGACTGTATACAGAAAGCTGAATGGTCCGATCAAAACAATTGATCAAATCTATCAAACAGAACGTCCCATTTTCTAACTACGATTGTCACTCTGTCTAATCTTCGCCACACTAAATCATACAGTACGGTATTGGGGCTTCAGGGCCTCTTGGACATTATAAAATTGAAAATATGTATTTGCAATTCTCTTCAAATACAAATCGAAATTTCCTTCCGTCGCCATACTTGTACGATGTCGCATCGAACTTGGCTTCACCATCCCATTGAAAGATAAACCTGACCTCATCATCCCATTGGTAGATAATTAAAAAGGCTCCTAGACAACTCGTACCCTGGACGATTCGTACCCTGGACAATTCGTACCCTAATATGAAGGTACGAATTGTCTCTCGTAAAGGTACGAATTGTCCCGCATAAAGGTACGGATTGTCCAATGTAAAGGTGCGAATTGTCTGGTGCAAAGGTACGAACAGTCTCATGAATTATCTTAAAAAAGTAAGTCCAATATCTCAGAAAGTGCAATTGAGTACTGAAACCCCAATGGTCAAATGAGTTCGACAGAATCAAAGAGATAAAAAGAAACATACGAAAAGGATGACCAATAAAAAAGACATATGTTCCATTGTTTGTTGTGTTTTATTGAAAGCAGTACCCAGTTTACTCAGAGACTGTGACAAACTGTACAGTCCCGTTGTTTGTGGTGCTGAATCTAATTAGCCCTTTACTTAACGTAACGGTCAAAACCGGCCAGGTGCTATTGATAAAAATTGCCATTCAATTTTCATTTTCTGCCTCAAAATCATAGCTTATGACAACTCATTGGAACGAGCTCGTTCTAATGAGGAGTCATAAGTTATGTTTTTGAAGCAAAAAATTAGTTATTCCATAATTTTGTTTGCAAGTGTCGTCTGCTTTTCATGTTAGGTCAAGGGTTAAAGTATGATGTGATATTCATTTTTGTGTTTCGTGTGTTTCCTAAATTGTATTATCTGCATCTAAGTATAATTGATGGAGATGATGGAGCACTTTAAATTATTTCTAACATGCTTTCGATCCATTTCATCTCTGTTAATTAAGCTCAAATGCAGAAAATACAATTCAGGAAAAACATAAATTAACTCCGCCTTTTAATAACATTCATTGTGTATTTCGTATTTCGGTGCTGAATCTGTTTGAAGTGATTTTCATTTTTGTATCTCGAATTTTTCCTTAATTGTATTATCCGCATCTGAGTATAATTTATTAATTAATTGAGATGAAACGGATCGATAGCATATAAGAAAATGTGGCAAATAATTTCATCTCAAATGATCCGTTTCATCCCAGTTGATTAAGTTCATATGTGTTTCAGTTATTTATAAACAATTAATTAAGCTCAGATACAGAAAATACAATTGAGAAAAAGAGGAATTAACTCCGCATTTCAATTATTTATAAACATATGTCGCTCAACTTTTAGTGTATTTTAGTTTTGTGGGGGGGGGGGGGGTTGTTTCATTTGTTCGAACGAGAGTGCTTGTGTGTTATATCTTCGTTTTGTTGGTAATATATTTCTTGAAAAAATAAATGTCAAATGTGATTTTCATGAATAGTCTTCCTTATTTTTTCACATGTAGTCTCCAATCCCAGATATGAATGCTTCGCGAGTCAGGCCTAGTTAATTAAGCTCAGATGCATTTCAGTTATTTATAAACAATTAATTAAGCTCAGATGCAGAAAATACAATTGAGAAAAAGAGGAATTAACTCCGCATTTCAGTTATTTATAAACATATGTCGCTCAACTTTTAGTACGGTGGCTGATTTAGGACACTCAAATATTTATTTTTATCTCGTTATAACGAGATACGATCTCGTTATAACGAGATACGATCTCGTTATAACGAGAAAACATCTCGTTATAACGAGAAAGTATCTCGTTATAACGAGAAAACATCTCGTTATAACGAGAAAGTATCTCGTTATAACGAAAAAAGATCTCGTTATAACGAGAAAAGATCTCGTTTTAACGAGAAAAGATCTCGTTATAACGAGAAAACATCTCGTTATAACGAGAAAAGATCTCGTTTTAACGAGAAAAGATCTCGTTATAACGAGAAAACATCTCGTTATCTCGAGATAAAATCACGTGACTCTGATGACATGAAACATATAGCCCCCACCACCAAAACAGTTTATATATCTCGCGGGTGTTTTCAATATTCTGGATGTAATACATGGGAAAAACACCTACCCACCCCCAAGCATCCCAACCATGCCCGTGAATACCGCTCCTCTCCCTCGCACATGTTGTCAACGATAATTACGATAAGCGCATATAACTCTCATTCCAATAAACACATAAAATGAGATGAAATTCACACAAACAAATGAAACAACTATAGCGCAATAAACTCACTGCCCCCCCCCCCCCCCGCCCCTCCCCCACACCGTATGTGGAACACGTTTTCGACACACGGCACTCAAAACACGACTATAGCCTCAGCCCCAAACCAGTGTACATATCTTACGTGTGTGTTTAATACTGTGGATGTAAAACACGGGAAACACTCCTACCCCTCTCCTTCCCAAAGCATTCCACCAATGACCGCGAAATACCTCCTCTCCCCCTCGCATATGTTGTAAAAGATAATCACGACAAGTGTATTTAACGCTCATACTAATAGAACATGGACAGGGACGTGAGAAAGTAAAAAGATGGGGAGAGGGGTATCAAGGCGGAAATCCATGCAAAAGGGGCGCCCATTGTGCTGACAGCAGCATGATTCGAGTCGCACAGTAGCGAGGTGGGGGAGAGCACCAGATGTGGTATCCCCTTCTCGTTGGCGGGGTCCGGGGGCCCTTCCCTGGGAAAATTTTGAAAAATATGAGTGATTCTGAGGCCACTGTGACACTATCAATTCGAATTCTCTGCTCTTTTCGTAAAAAGGCTAGCTTCTGAATTTATCCGTTTGGTCAACCTCTTCGTTTGTGTTTTGTTTTGGACTGACTTCAAACATCTACACGAGTTTAATCGGGACCATGGGTTAATAATTTTTTGATTTTTTTTTTTTTGGGGGGGGGGGGTGGGTGGTGGTAAATATCCCCCTTACATCCCCCCCCCCCCCCACCCGGTTTAACGCCACTGAGAAAGGATGGAAAACAGAAAAATGAGATGGAATTCACACAGACAAATTAAACAACAAAAGCGTAATAAACTTACTGCCACTCCTCCCCACACCCTTCCCTCCACACACAAGGAGAGATTTATTTATTTATTTATTTATTTATTTATTTATTTATTTATTTATCTATCTATTTATTTATTTATTTATTTATTTATTGGAATTTGACGACTCTTTCAGCAGCCAGGGTCATGTCGTGTAATGTAGTTCTACGGGTGGAGGAAGAACCGAAGAATCGGAGAGAACCACTGAGCAGCGGCGAGCAACCGTCGAACTCTCCAACGTACTAACCCGGCAGAATTTGAGTTATATATAGAGTTCTAACGCAAGTTGAAGACGACAGTATATAGCTTCACAAAAGTGACTTTAAACACCAATAAATAATTAAATAAATTCCCTTTACCAGTGATGACTATAGTCGTCATGCTTCATATTCCATGTTCAGCTCAATCTGTCAGTGAACAAAATGAAAAGTTTATTGAAAAACTTAGTGCTGAAGCGGCATGGGGGTAGGGATGGGTGAGGTGGAGTGGGGTGGGAGGGGGACACCCCATCCAATAACATTGACCTCCACCCCACCCCCACAAAAATCAAACTGCCACTTATAATTCCCAAACCTCCCTTCTCTGAAGATGCCCAGAATGGGCCCCACAGCTTTATAATTTGAAAAAAAAATCACCCCCCGGACCCCACCAATGGGAGGGCGTACCTCCCAAACTCTCCGTCCCCTGCCTCAAACCTCGAGACATGCCCGTGGTATGTCGTTCTCGACCCTCGCGAAATTACTGCTCCCCCCCCCCCCCCCCCCCAACACACACACAATTTGGGATCCTAGCTCTACACTGTAAAAACCAATTTTCTAGAGCTTCAGTATTCATGCATTGCATTATTGTTATATTATTGACACCATTTAATTCTATTTCTAAGAAGTGCACAAGTTATCGGTATACCGTATATATTGGCCTAATCATGATAACCCTTTTACCCACCGCAGCGACACAAACCGTCCGTGTAATATACAAAATTCGCCACTCAAAATTTATGTTCATAATTTTTTCTCCCAAACCATATTTTATGATATCGCATCGAAAAGAGCTCGACGAGCTCGTTCAAATGAGTGTCATAAGCCGTTTAGTTTGGAAGAAAAAAATGAATTTTTTTTATTTTTTTGTGTAAAAATAATTGTGGGCCTACTGTTGTCTTCAACTTGCGTTTGGTAAAAGGTTAATGACGCCATAATGTGTTTCCACGACAAACATGTACAGCCACCAACTATATAATTGTGAGAGCGCGGTAGCTCATTTGTTAGAGTATCGAGCTTGAAACATAGAGATCGACGGTTCGATTCTGACCCGCGCTGTGTCTTTAGGCAAGACACTTAATCTCAATTGTCCACGTAGACTGACGTGAGGTCACGGTGGCATTATGTGCTAGGGCGTACTGCACGTCGATGGTGCACGTGCCTTCAACCGCTCTAACTCTAATTCTGTCGGGTTAGTATGTTGGAGAACTTGGCGGTTGCTCGCCGCTGCTCAGTGGTTGTCTCCGGTTCTTCCTCCACCAACGGAACTACCCTACATGACATGCCCCTGGCTGTTGAAAGCGTCGATAATAAATAAATCTCTCCTTGTGTGTGTTGGTGGGGGGGGGGGGGGGGGGTGGGGGGGGGGGGGTAGTAAGTTTATAAGGCTGTAGTTGTTTAATTTGTCTGAAAATTCCATCTTATTTTCTGTTTTTCATCCTTTCTCAGTGGCGTTAAGACCGGGTAAGGGGGGGGGGGGAGGGGGCGGTAGGGGGTATTTACCACCCCCACCCCGCCTCTTCAATAAAAGAAATTTTTAACCGATGGTCCCGATTAAACTCGTGGAGATGTTTGAAGTCAGTCCAAAACAAAACACAAACGAAGAAAGTTAACCAAGCGGATAAATTCAGAAGCGCGCCTAATTACGAAACGAGCAGAGAATTCGAATTGATAGTGTCACAGCGGCCTCAGAATCACTGAGAATGCGAGTTTTGGCCCTCATAGTTTTCAAAATTTCCCCAGGGAAGGGCCCCCGGACCCCGCCAACGAGAAGGGGATACCACATCTGGTGCTTTCCCCCGCCTCGCCACTGCGCGACTCGAATCATGCTACTACCAGCACAATGGACGCCCCTTTTGCATGGATCTCCGCCTTGATAACCCTCTCCCAATATTTTTACCTTCTCACGTCCCTGTCCTTGTTCTATTAGTATGAACGTTAAATACACTTGTCGTAATTATCTTTTACAACATGTGCGAGGGGGAGGGTAGGTATTTCGCGGGCATTGGTGGGATGCTTTGGGAAGGAGAGGGGTAGGAGTGTTTCCCGTGTATTACATCCACAGTATTAAACACACGCGTAAGATATGTACACTGTTTTGGGGCTGAGGCTATAGTCGTGTTTTGAGTGCCGTGTGTCGAAAAAGTGTTCCACATACGGTGTGGGGGAGGGGGGGGGGGGGCAGCGGGTTTATTACGCTATAGTTGTTTCATTTGTTTGTGTGAATTTCATCTCATTTTCTGTGTTTATTGGAATGAGAGTTATATGCGCTTATCGTAATTATCGTTGACAACATGTGCGAGGGAGAGGAGCGGTATTTCACGGGCATGGTTGAGATGCTTGGGGGTGGGGGTGGGTAGGTGTTTTTCCCACGTATTACATCCAGAATATTGAAAACACCCGCGAGATATATAAACTGTTTCGGTGGTGGAGGCTATATGTTTCATGTCATCAGAGTCACGTGATTTTATCTCGAGATAACGAGATGTTTTCTCGTTATAACGAGATCTTTTTCTCGTTATAACGAGATACTATCTCGTTATAACGAGATCTCTTCTCGTTATAACGAGATCTTTTCTCGTTATAACGAGATGTTTTCTCGTTATAACGAGATAGTATCTCGTTATAACGAGATGTTTTCTCGTTATAACGAGATCGTATCTCGTTATAACGAGATCGTATCTCGTTATAACGAGATAAAAATAAATATTTGAGTGTCCTAAATCAGCCACCGTATTTTAGTGTATTTTAGTTTTGTGGGTTTTTTTTTTTTGTTTCATTTGTTCGAACGAGGGTGCTTGTGTGTTATATCTTCGTTTTGTTGGTAATATATTTCTTGAAAAAATAAATGTCAAATGTGATTTTCATGAATAGTCTTCCTTATTTTTTCACATGTAGTCTCCAATCCCAGGTATGAATGCTTCGCGAGTCAGGGTAGGAGTTGTCCAGAGGCGGCGTACGAGTTGTCCAGAGGCGGGGTACGAGTTGTCCAAGGAAAGGTACGAATTGTCCAGGGTACGAATCGTCCAGGGTACGAGTTGTCCTGATACCATTAAAAATAAAATGAAGGACTCCCGTATTTTTCTATCACAAATATATAGCAACCAATGGGATGTCTTGTCAACTTCCTAGTAGTCACTAAAAGTGTACTCCGTAGCCGAGGCCGACTCGAAAATACTTTCTCCTATTATTTCCTAAATAATGGCCCTATTTCACCCATATTTGGCTCAGATTTAGGATAATATAAGGTGGATATAGAATTTCATTGGGCAGTTTCGAGTAAATTTTTTAGTGAGGGAAAAATGCACCAAAGACACAAAATAATTGAATTTTTTTATTTGCATTGTATTAGGCACAAATAAATACACATTTGGGCCAAATATAGGTGAGATAGGGGTATTATTTAAGAAATAATAGGGAAAAGTATTTTCGAGTCGGAAGTTGAGTTTTACGAGTCGGCGTCAGCTCCGGAGTACATTTTTAGTGAACACCCTACTCACTATCTACAATCGTGTCCGACCTAAAAGTGACTTGTCTCCAAGATAAATTGGATCCGCTTCAGAGTTAAATTTTTTATTGGTGAAGGGGTATACCAACGTAAAGCTTAATGTCTTTGCTGTGGGATGACATCAATATATCGGCCACAAATTCACGAGTTTGGGTTTTCTGTGAGTTTGAATAAGGCAACTAGATATTTTCCAAGCCAGCGAGTTGTGAACCTTGACTCTCTTATAATACTTAATCATGAGAATATACGTAATTTGTCAAAAAATCCTTCAAATACACCATTTTCACGATCTTTGACACATCGTCCCCTGAGTGCTGGGATGTGCTAGCTAGCACTCAGGCGACGACATGTCAAACACCTGTTGGGAAAGTGAGAGGCACCGATCATTGACAAGTTGTCTACCTTTGAATGTGAAGTGCTGTCAACACTGACACGGAGCAAAAACAGTTCCCAAAACCATTTTCAATATTGTTCATTGTTAAAAAATGTAGCACTGTGGCGATGTCACACACAGAGAGACTAAATACAATACAAAATCACCTCAGCTCTGCAATAATTCAATCTGCAAATCAGGTAATGAATAAGAGCATTTTGGTATGAAATCGTCGGCAAACTTTGAAACCGGGATGCAAATATGGATCCATTTTCCTTGAACAAAACCCGGAGTGAGGCGACAACCTGAGAATTTTGTTTGGCTACAAAATGTTCAGGTCTTGCAATTCTCTATCCCGTTTTAAGTACAGATTGACTGAGGCTGAAACTTGTAAAGAAATAAACTGTCTAGATGATAGTGTAGTGGTCTACAGGGGGAGGAGGGGTGTCTCACCCACCCAATAATTGTCCAAAAATCAAAATAGTTGGAAATTTTTCAGGCAAAAATTCACACGGTGACGCTGTGTCCTAAGGCGTACTGCACGTCGATGGTGCACCTGTCTTCAACCAATGCTAACCCTGCTTGTGTGGAGTTAGTATGTTGGGGAGCTGACAGTTGCTCGCCGTTGCTCGGTGGTTCTCTCCGGGTACTCCGGCTTCCTCCACCCGTAAAACTGTCGAGGTCATGATTAGCCATTGTGCAGAAATATGTGACCTTAAACACCAATAAATAAATAAATAAATAAATCCATCCCTAGTTGCAATTTTTATAGATCTACATCACCCCCACCCCTCCCCCACTGAAAACCTCATAGCTACATCCCTGGTAATCTACCAGTACAAGTAGGTATAAGCCCTATTTACCAACCAGCCTGGTTGAACCAAACAGGCATTTGAAATTGGTGAAATAAAAAGGCGGAGAAAAAAATGTCTCTTCCAGTACTACTAAATAGTAAATTTATACAGGGTAGTCATACTAAATAGAGACTGTTAGAGACCATACTAAAAATATGTTTAAATAGTCAAATAGGCCACATAATACAGTTGAATAGTTCAGCTGTGTGTATACATCAATATTTCGACATTACCAGCTGTATTACATGGATTATTTGACTATTTTAAACATATTTTTGGTATGGCCTCTAACGGTCTCAATTTTGTATGACCCATACAGGAAGGGGTATTTTTTCTTGGCATTTCTATTTCATCTAATGCTGGGATCAGGTGCTGTGGTCCGGTACTCTTAGTCTCATGGCAAATGGGTCACTTTGTGTGCTAGGGGTTGGTGGTTTGAGCCTCAGGCAAGTTGATTTGAGGTGAACAGCCATTTGGGTCACAAGGAGGTTACCTAAATAAGTCCTAAAATGAAAAACACGCCAATGAAAAATGGGTTGTGGCAAATTATTGCCGGGTCATGCAAAATTTTTGCTAGGTTGAATGATCTAGTATGAATGAATGGTGGAATGATGTTGATCATCAACCAATCACCAGCTTCACAGGTGTTTGCATCTCATGATCTGCTTGAAGTATAGCTGCTCTGTTGGCCAATTATTGACATCAGTTTAAATTGTTGATCATCTTAAGATGTAGCATAGATGCAAACTCAAGAAATGGCAATAATTCACGTCTCTGCCACAAATAGTGATGATGGATGCCATACTCTTCTGCAGTATACTTATCCATGCCAAGATTAGGCTATAATTGCAACTAATTTGTATCTGAATTGCTGCAACACAGCCTCATTATTGTTCCAGAGGATTCATCTTTATTCATCCAGATATTGCCCATAGGAGCAAGAACTTGGTTATGATACAATAGTTCATATATCGGCATAGTTGTGATACATATATATTTAGGTTACCCAATAGGTTACCTGAATCAAGTGTAGGGGAACGAACGATAAGTTACCAAAACTCAGACCAGGTGAACGATAAATGGGTTATGCAATATTTTGAAAATAGCAGACCTGAGCCTTGGCTTGTGCACCTTTCACTCGATCAGTTACATTCGGTGCATTCCAATCCTCAGCAGTGGGCCCAAAACACAACATATCAATTTATTGTAGAAATGTGTTTCCATTTTGAAATTTGTACCTTGACATTTTGGAACAATACAGCAAATCTTAGCAGTATTTGTTCAACTTCTAGATCTTAACTCTGTTTTTGGAAGCTATCGGCCACCAGATTATTCAATAAATGAGAAGTTTTAAACTCGATAAATGCATAACTCCTTGCATGCTGCTGGCAGGTATTCCTGCCCAGGACAGGATTTCTCTTACCATTAAAATGAGTATTGTTTGGACACATTTAATCCAAATTTCCCTTTGTAAACTGAATTAATTTTTTCACCAATGATTTCTTGAGTTATATTTAGATGAGTTTTTCATCACATCCAGTCATGGCTGCTGAACAGCAGCCATGACTGGACGTGATGGAAAATATCTGAAAAATACTTAGCAGGTTAATAGTTAAAGAAGACAGATGACCACCATTTTTAGCTCAACTTGACAAAGTCAAGCTGAGCTACTGCCATCACTTCTCGTCCGTTGGCGTACGTACGTGCGTTAGTATGCTAGAACGTCAGTACATACGTCCACAATTTCCTTTGGCACACCTCACAGGTCGCATTTATGATCAGATCGCTTTGAAACCTGGTATGCCTGTGTGGGGTGACTTCTAGCTGGGAGCTATCGATTTTCTTCCATTTCCGTCAAAAAATGTTGCCGCGGCCAACGTTCTTAGAACATAGTTTAGTCAAACCTCAATATTTCCATTTGGCACACTCTACAGGGCACATTTATAATTGGATCGCTTTGAAGCTTGGTATGCTTGTTTGGGGTGACCTCTAGATGGGAGCTGTCGATTTTCTTCCATTTCCGTCGGAAAATGTTGCCGCGGCCAACGTTCTTAGAACTTAGTTTAGTCAAACCTCAATATTTCCCTTTGGCACACCCTACAGGGCACATTTATGATTGGATCGCTTTGAAACTTGGTATGCTTGTTTGGGATGACCTCTAGATGGGAGCAATCAATTTTCTTCAATTTCCATCAAAAAATGTTGTCGCGGCCAACATTCTTAGAACTTAGTTTAGTCAGAAGACCTCAATATTTCCCTTTGGCGCACCCTACAGGGCACATTTATGATTGGATTGCTTTGAAACCTGGTATGCTTATTTAGGGTGACCTCTAGATGGGAGCTGTCGGTTTTCTTCAATTTCCGTAAAAAAATGTTGCCCCGGCCAACGTTCTTAGAACTTACTTTAGTCAGACCACAGTAGTTCTCTTTGCCATATCCTACAGGGCACATTTATGATTGGATTGCTTTGAAACCTGGTATGCTTGTTTGGGGTGACCTCTAGATGGGAGCGATCGATTTTCTTCCATTTCCGTCTTGTCAAAATGTTGCTGCTGGCCACCGTTCTTAGAACTTAGTTTAGTCAGACCTCAATATTTTCCTTTTGGCACACCCTACAGGGCACATTTATGATTGGATTGCTTTGAAACTTGGCATGCTTGTTTTGGGTGACCTCTAGATGGGAGCTATCGATTTTCTTCTATTTCCGTCTGTCAAAATATGTTGCCGCTGGCAACGATCTTTGAACTTAGTTTAGTCAGGCATCAATGTATTCCTTTGGCATGCCATAAAGGGCACATTTATGATCAGATCGGTTTGAAACTTTGTATGCTTGTTTGGGGTTACCTCTAGATTGGAGCTTTCAATTTTCGTCAAAAAATGTTGCTTCTGGCAATGACCTTCGATGAACTTAGTAAAAACTTAGTGCAGTTAAGCATCAATATTTCCCTTTGACACACCCTGCACATTTATGATTGGATTGCTTGCAAACCCAGTGTGCTCATGTGGGGTGACATCTATATGGGAGCTGTCGATTTCTGTCAAAAAATGTTGCCGCTGACCTTTGAATTTAGTTTAGTCAGACCCCAATATTTCCCTTTAACACACCCTTTAGGGCACATTTATGATCGGATCACTTTGAAACTTGGTATGTGTGTTCGGGTTGACCTCTATATGTGAGCTATTGCTCTTTTTCATTTCCATAAAAAATTATTGTCGTTATCACCAGCCTTTGAACTTAACTGCATTTGTGTATCAACTTTTCCCATTTGCACTCTCTGCAGGGTACCTTTATGATTTTCCATAAAAAAAAAAACCCAAAACCATTGCCACAAGCAATGACCTTCTACTTAGTGCATTTGTGCATTAACATCTTCCTTTCGCATGCCTCCGAGGGCACATTCATTATCAGGTTGTTTTGAAACTTTGTAAACTTTGTAAGCTTTGTAAGGGTGACAAAGATAGGAGCTATCGATTTTCTTTTCATTTCCATAAAAAACTGTTGCTGTTAGCAACAATCTTTGAATTTATTGCATTTGTGCATCAACATTCTTTGACATGGCCTGCAGGTCACTTTTATCATAGGATTGTTAGCTCAACTTTGGCGAAGCCAAATTTAAGCTTATGCCATGGCCAGTCATCCGTCTGGCCGTCTGTCTGTCAACCATTCAATACGGCTCGGGCTAGAGGCCGTATTTATGAACCGATCTTTACGAAACTTCTTGGGTACCTTTGTTATGACCATGGGACAAGAACGAGTGTTTTTGGGTCCGGTCTGAAATTCAAGATGGCTGCCAGCCGCCAATTTGTACTGACGATGCAGAAATCTGTTTTTTGCACAGAACATCCATATGAAAGCGCTGATTTGAATAATTTTTTGTATGAATGTTTAGTACTATGGGATACATCACATATAATATGGGTTTTTTTTCTCGTACATAAATTATGCAAATTAGACTAACTTTGACGTATTTAGTGTTACTTTCAGCACTGTCAGTGCAAATGCCAATGCGGCTCGGGCTAGAGGCCACATTTATGAACCGATCTTTACGAAAGTTCTTGGGTACCTTTGGTATCACCGTGGGACGAGAACGAGTGTTTTGGGGTGCGGTCCGAAATTCAAGATGGCCGCTGGCAGCCATTTTGTTAAAAATTACGGGCAATCAGATTTGCGCAAAACTTCCACATGAAAGCTCTGATTTGAATAATTTTTTGTGTGAATGTTCAGTACCATGGGATACATCACATATAATACAGGTTTTTTTTCTCGGGGTTCAGTCAGACCCACTCTGGGACTCAAAGATTTCTTTTCTAGTTTAGCATCTGACTGTCACCCACCTTTACAATACTTTACCTATACATTTGTTACGGGCTACGGTCAGTATTTATGTACAGGCCGTTACAATACTTTATATGTACCTTTGTTATCAGGTCATTACCTAGATGTTTGTCATTGCTGTGTCACATACTATACATGTACATGTCTTAACAAGTTGAGCTACAGTGTCATTGACACTTTCATTTTTGAACTTGGTGTGCCCATTAGGCAAGACCTTTAGATAAGATCTATTGATTAGCATACATTTCTGTGAAAAAAGTTGCCATTTACAATGATAACCCCTGAACATACTGCATTTGTGTATCAACATTCTTGCTTTAGCCAGTCTTACAGTTTACATTTAAAAATGCATGGATTACTCAGACGTTGTGCACACACAATGCTGTTATGTTGAAATTTCATCAAATAATATTGGTACCAAGGAGCTTCAATTTTGCCATTTCATTTATAACTAAACAAGTTCAAGTTTGTCAAGTTGAGCTACAGTGTCATTGACACTTTCATTATTCACATAGAATATATTAAGCAATTGGCTGAAATATGTATCCAGTGCTAGTATTCTCATTATTTTCATGTTGACACACAGTCATTCTCTTCAACAAGTTCGAAAACTATGGCAATTTTGCCCAAATTGTGAAGAGTTATTGCATTTGTTGAATTGTGTTTGAAATGAAATGTCACTGTTTCTGCACTAACTTGAACAGTAAACATTAGATTTGAATAAGTTTTGATAGGTTGCCTTATATAGATATTAAAATATTTTGGAAAAATTAAATATTAATCATAGTGATGATTTGTTGAAAATTAAGAGAGTTATTCCCATTTGTAATTGTTGATACCATTTTACTTGAATTTTTAATGTTTATGTGTTTACTTAAAAAATAAACATCAGACTTCAGTAAATTTTGATATGAGGCTTTATTATAACAATGGAAAAGTTCAACATTAACCAACATTATTCGATGAAAATTAAGGGAGTTATTGCTTTTTGGTGAATTTTTCAGGAAATTTCATTGTTTATGCAATACCCCCCCCCCCCCCCCCCCCCACCCCCATTCAAACAGTAAACCTCAAATTTCAATGAAATCTGCAATTCGTCTTTATATTGACACTGTCTTTGACTAGTTTCTTGAAGTCGAAAGTTATCGCTGTTTGTTTGTTTAATTTGGACTGAAATTTCACGGTCCATGCAATAACAGTAAACATTAGATTTCAAAAAGTTTTGATATGTTGCTTTGTACAATGCCTAGGACAAGTTAACAAATCACAGTGATTTCTTACCTGGTTAAGGGCTACATTATTTTGAGTGTCTGAATTTATTCATCAAAATTTGTTTTATTACAAAGTATTAAAGAGTGTCAACAAGCACTCTTCAATAATTTGTGATAAAACGAATTTACATAAACAAATATCTTTTGCCTTTGGCGCTCCCATGGGAACTCCGGGAAGTGGAGCAGTGCCTGTTCACTGTGGTAAACAGGCTCTGTTTTACTGGTAAAATAGGACCCAGTCACCAAAGCTTGGGAGATGCAAACCTTCTCTAAAATGGGCAACATGGCATATTAACGCTCACCCCTGGTCTTGAGTTGATGCTCATTTTGTGGTCATGATTAGCCATTGTGCAAAAATATGTGATCTTAAACACCAATAAATAATAAGTAATTTGCATTTGCCTGAATATGAAACCTGAGCAAGGAATTTTAAATGTTGGCTTTTGCTCCGGTACCTTCAGTTTTCTGAATGCCCTGATTGTGGCTTCTTGCTCTCAACCAGTTAAAACTTGGGAGTTATTTCCCTTCATTGATTCCATTTAAATTTTTAATATTTGTGTGATTACTTGGAAAATAAATACAAGATTTCATCATAATTTTGATATGTTATTTATGTAAATTTATATTTATTTACGTTGTCTTTAGCAAGTTTGAAAAACAAAAAGATTTGTCAAAAAATGAGGGAGTGATTGACCTTTGTTGAATTTTGTTCAAAATGCATTGTATCATTATTTACGCAATAGCACAATAATGTGAACAGTAAACATAATAAAACATTAGGTTACAGTAAGTTGTTTGATGTATTGCTATGGACAAGAAGAAAACATCACCATAATTTCTTGAAAATTGAGGGATTTATTTCCCTTTGTTGTTTCGATTTAACTTGAATTTTGAATGTATATGTGATCACCTGAGAAGTAAACTTTCAAACTCGTGATCAGCAGAATACAACTCATGGATTTGTTCTGTGGTCTTTGACATTTGAATTATTATTAACCCTTAACTAACATGAAAAGCAGATGAGACATGTGAATAGCTCTGGCTGGTTTTGGCCATTACGTTGGGTAAAGGGTTAAGAAAAACACCATTGAACATCTGCACATCGTTCAGAGCACTGGTGCACAGTAAGTAGGGATTCCATAAATCCCCTGATTTTTCGAATAAGCTTTTCGCAGCAGTAATCAAACTTATATAAGTATGGTATAAAACATGAAACGTGACTTCAATGGAGCAATCGTAAGTCAATCAGATGATTCTCCATGGAAGGCAGTGAGTAGCATTATTATTTATTAGCTCAACTTTGGCGAAGCCAAATTTGAGCTTTTGTCATGGCCCGTCGTCCGTCTGTCCATCTGTCCGTACGTCATCAATTGGATACGGCTCGGGCTAGAGGCCGTATTTATGAACCGATCTTTACGAAACTTCTTGGGTACCTTTGTTATGACTGTGGGACGAGAACGAGTGTTTTTGGGTGCGGTCCAAAATTCAAGATGGCTGCCAGCCACCATTTTGTACCGACGATGCAGAAATCTGTTTTTTGTACAGAACTTCCATATGAAAGCTCTGATTTGAATAATTTTTTTGTATGAATGTTTATTACCATGGGATACATCACATATAATACGGGTTTTTTCTCGTGCTTATATTATGCAAATTAGACAAACTTTTATGTTTTTTTGTGTTACTTTCAGCACTGTAAGTGCAAATGCCAATACGGCTCGGGCTAGAGGCCGTATTTATGAACTGATCTTTATGAAACTTCTTGGTTACCTTTGTTATCACCGTGGGATGAGAACGATTGTTTTTGGGTCCGGCCCGAAATTCAAGATGGCTGATGGCAGCCATTTTGTACAAAATTAGGTGCAATCAGATTTTTGCATAGAACTTCCATATGAAAGCGCTGATTTGAATAATTTTTTGTATGAATGTTTAGTACCATGGAATACATCACATATAATACAGGTTTTTTTCTCGTGCAGAAATTATGCAAATTAGATGAACTTTGATTTTTTCAGTGCTACTTACACACAGTAGGTACACATGTCAATACGGCTCGGGCTAGAGTCTATATTTATGAACCGATCTTCACGAAACATCTTGGGTACCTTTGTTATCACCTTGGGACGAGAACGAGTGTTTCTGGGTGCGGTCTAAAATTCAAGATGGCTGCCAGTGAAATTTTGTACCGAAATTAGGTCTAATCAGTTTTTTGTACACAACTTCTTTACGGCTCAGGCTAGAGGCCGTATTTATGAACCGATCTTTATGAAACTTCTTGGGTACCTTTGTTATCACTGTGGGATGAGAACGAGTGTTTTGGGGTGTGGTCCAAAATTCAAGATGGCCACCAGCAGCCATTTCGTACCAAAATTAGTGCACTCAGTCTTTTGTACAGAACTTCTGTATGAAAGTTCTGATTTGAATACATTTTTGTATGAATGTTTAGTAAAATGGAATACATCAAATATAGTACAGGTTTTTTTCTCATGCAGAAATTATGCAAATTAGATGAACTTTGATTTATTCAGTGCTACTTATACACTGTAAATGCACATATCAATACGCCTCGGGCTAGAGGCTGTATTTATCAACCGATCTTCACAAAACTTCTTGGGTACCTTTGTTATCACCTTGGGACGAGAACAAGTGTTTCTGAGTGCTGTCCAAAATTCAAGACGGCTGCCAGTGGCCATTTTGTACCGAAATTAGGTCCAATCAGTTTTTTGTCACAACTTCTATACAGCTCGTATTTATGAACTGATCTTCACGAAACTTCTTGGGTACCTTTGTTTTCACCTTGGGACAGGAACGAGTGTGTTTTGGGGTGCCTTTGTTATCACTGTGCTATGAGAACACATATTTTGGGGTTCAGTCAGACCTACTCTGGGACTCAAAGATTTCTTTTCTAGTTTAGCATCTGACTGTCACCCACTTTTACAATACTTTACCTATACATTTGTTACAGGCTACGGTCAGTATTTATGTACAGACCGTTACAATACTTTATATGTACTTTTGTTATCAGGTCATTACTCAGATGTTTGTCATTGCTGTGTCACATACTATACATATACATGTCTTAACAAGTTGAGCTACCGTGGCATTGACACTTTCATTTATTTGGGTTTAATGACACTTTTGACAGCCAGTTTCACCTCATATCAGACAGTTTTACTGGTGGAGGAAGCCAGAGTACCCGGAGAGAACCATTAAGCAATGGCCAGCCACTGTCATACTCCCCAGCGTACTAACTCCACACAAGCAGGGTTAGCATTGGTTGAAGTCTTTCTGAAGACAAGTTCACCACTTGCTACACAAAGCCGCCATGCCCCCATGTGGGCAGTTGGGATTAAGTGTCTTGCCCAAGGACACAACGCAGTTGCTGCAGGTGAGATTCGAACCGAGGACCTCTCAGCTTGCAGTCTACATCTCTACGTACTGAGCCTCCACGCTCCCTAGCGTAGCATTATAGCCTTTGAAGTTTGTCGAAGTATATTGTTTACGAACAAATTCTCTGAAAGTGGAGTTTGATAAGTTTGAAGTCTTGGAATGCTACAGCTTATATATAATTCATGGTTTATTGTTCACATTTTCGTGCACGCATTGTATTATTTGGCCTATTTTCCACAAATAGATTTTAAGCTTTTCTCAGAAAACATATATGTCCAAAAATTTTTGTTTTAATTTTTTGCCCCCAATTCTTTAAAAAAACTCAACAAAACCATATCATGTGACCTATCATTGAAACGATCATGGTGAGCTCATTCCAATGGGAGTGCACATGATATGGTTTTGTTGAATTTTTAAAACATGATATGGTTTTGTTGAATTTTTAAACAAATTTCCTACTACACAATTTGTATATTACAACGTGGATGCAGCCGATTCATTAGATGAGGGTTGGCACTGAAGCACACTGTTGTCAACTTGTAAAATGTTAAAATTGCAGGTGCAATGGGGTGCAATAATGACAGCCTCAAAACTGAAAGACTGCAGATTAAACTAAAGCTCCTGCTTCTCATTTTCAACAGGTGAGATTCTTCAGATTTGTGGAGAGAAAGGTGACAGAAAATTTTGGCTGGATCACTACCCAGTCAAGGTCTGGTCAGAATTCTTTGTCTGCTTTTGTGATCAACTGTACTGTACGAGCTATCAAAACCTTGTCCATAGTGGAAAACATTAGAGCTGAAATGGTTAAGAGGTTTTTTTGATTGATTAATCACATGGATTAACCTTGGTTAACCGCTTAATCACTTGTCCAAATAGATACCTGAATAATTGCCATACCGTTGATGAGTTACAGCATGAACCCTTTACCCAACATAATAAACAAAACCGGCTAGGCCTATATACAAAAATCTCCATTCAAATTTATTATGTTATAAATTTTTGTCTCAAAAACATAGCTTATGACCCTTCATTGGAACGAGCTCGTTGAGCTTGTTTCAATGAGGGGTCATAAGCTATGTTTTTGAGACAAAAATTTAAAATTTTTTAGTAATTCATGAATTTATTTTGCAAGTATCGTCTTCTACCCGCAATGGGTAAAGGGTTAAGAATGACCATTTCCAGCTACTAATACGGTATGATGATCATGCAAGTGAACAAGTACGTCATCACATAACTTGTATGCTTTACTCTGTCTCATATAATTGATGTGAGTTATTGTGACAATGAAAAAATTGCTCTATTAAAAGCTTTCGGCCAAAGTCCTTCATCAGTTTTGCTAGCTTCAGAAAATACTCTGTTGGATGCAAAGTTCACAATATACCTTGAGAACAAATATTGCGAAATTTGCATCCAACCGAGTATGTAGTGTTTTCTGAAGCTAGCAAAACTGATTAAGGCCTTTGGCTGAAAGCTTTTAATACAGCAATTTCTTCATTTATTACTTTGGTCCCTTCATCTGGACCTTATGGAACAGATTATTGTGACAATGTTTGCCAATTTTGGATCAAGTTTGTTCCTTTGTTAACTCAGAAATACAGTAGTTCAAAAGTAATGGTTAATCGATCAATTACTTTTTTGATCGATCAAGATGTTGATCATTGGTTAATCAATTAATCACTTAACTGTTTCAACTCTAGAAAACATGAATCTTGTGTCATAGACAAAATTTCTAAATACATTCAAATCAGGAAGAATAATAAACAGCCATTACATTTAAACCCAAAATAAAGAGCTACACAAACTCTTGTTTTTCAAATAAAAGTACAGGTGGGAATAAAAGTACAGGGTGGATCATTTATCAAAATTAAATAGAAGTACAAAACCAAATGATAGTACATGGTGGATATCCACTGAGGGGGTGGGGGAGTAATGCGAGTTAATTTTATCTGAAAGCCAACTTATTTTTCCAGTATTGCAGTTAGTTTTATTTGTTCCTCACGGTTTCACCATGAAGGGACTATTGGATTGCACTCCATCTGTCTGTCTGTCTGTCTCTGTCTGTCTGTCCATCTGTCTCCTGTCTTGTTACCACCTGCATCTCAAAGATACTTTGGCACTTTTGTTTCAAATTTTCAGATTTGATGGGGCATTAGGAAAAATTGCTGCACGTCTATCTTTTTCTGAATAAAATTCAAGATGGCCGACTGGCATCCATTTTTGTTGGAAATTGCTTGTTATTCGTTTTACACTTAGAACTTCTGAATGACATTTCTGATTTCAGTAATTTTTGGTATGGAGGTCTAGCAGCATAAGATAAATAACATATCATACAGGTTTTCTTCTTGTGCATAAATTATGTAAATTAGCCTTACTTAAACTTTTTTTCGGGTAATATTTTTGTGCGTATTATGTTGTGTACTGTTACCACCTGTATCTCTTTAATGCTTTTGTTTCAAATTTTTATATTTGATGGGGCATTAGGAAAAGGAAAACTTGATGCACATCAATCTTTTTCCGAAAAAAATTCAAGATGTCTGACTGGCGGCCATTTTTGTTGGAAATTGCATGTAATTTGTTATACGCTCAAAACTCTGAACAACATTTCCGATTTCAATAATTTTTTGTATGGAGGTCTAGCAGCATAAGGTAAATAACATATCATACAAGTTTTTTTCTTGTGCATAAATTATGCAAATTAGCCTTCCTTAACCTTTTTGGGGGGTAATAATTTTGTGCGTATTACATGTATGTTGTGCACTGTGTTACCAATTGTATCTCAGAGATGCTTTCATGCTTTTGTTTAAAATTTTCAGATTTGATGGGGCATTAGGAAAAATTGATGCACATCAATTTTTTTACGAAAAAAATTCAAGATGTCCGACTGGCCGCCGCTTTTGTTGAAAATTGCATGTAATTCGTTATAGGCTCAGAACTTCTGAATGACATTTCCGATTTCAAAAATTTTTGGTATGAAGGTCTAGCAGCAAAGATAAATAACATATCATACAGGTTTATTTCTCTTGCATAAATTATGCTAATTAGCCTTACTTAACCTTTTTCTCGGGAAATATTTTTGTGCGCATTATGTTGTGTGATGTTACCACCTGTATCTCAGAGATGCTGTCATGCTTTTGTTTCAAATTTTCAGATTTGACAGGAAGGGACATAAAATAAATAACATATTATAGAGGGTTTTTTTCTTATGCATAAATTATGCAAGTTAGCCATGATTAACTTTTTACAGGTATTTGGATGCTTCCAGTAAAACCACAGAAATATGGGTAATACTGGGACTAGTTTGTTGAGTTTTTCCTTTGATATCCATATTTGTTTGGGTTTTATTGAGGAAATATCAATATATTTCACAGTAATCCACGTACCTTGGGGGACGATTGTCTGATCATTGGCAACAATGATCGGCATTGCACTTGTTAACCCTTTGAACACTGGTGAAATCTTCCCCGCCAGTTCAGTGTCAGAAATTGGAAGAGTCTATATTCATTACCAGGGGGAAGACCAATCATTATTTTCAACGTGCAGCCTTGCACACTGAAAATTTTGATTGGTCTACCACAAATTCACTGAGCAATACTATCAACATGTACTTAATGAAGTCAGGTTATATCACGATCCTGGACTGGTAACGGGTTCTTTTGGGTTCAAAGGGTCAAAGAAAATAGGTATCATAATTACAACAATGAATACACTGTGCTAAACAAAAGACATGAAGATTTACTAATTTGAAGATATCCTCCCTGTTGGAAGAGCAATTTTAATAAACACATAGGCCCAAATAAGGTGCATACAGGGTGAAAAAATTCCCCAAAATAAATAAACATACATGTAAACATACATGTATGTTTATTAGGGACACACGAGTAATGAGCTTGAATATTTCTTGTAGGTTACTATGACAATGACAACAGCTGGACCACCTTTAACTCTCCATGTGTTAGATACAGCTAAAGGCACTCCTGCCAGAGGATTGCCTGTTATTTTGTCAGAGAGGACATTTGATGATAACTTTAAAGAGATATCTAGAGGGTAAGGCAAATCAGTTACTGGTATTTTCTTTTGTGACATGGAAGTAAACTGATTTTGGGGTTATTATCCTAACTGTGTTATTGATATCACCAGCCATATAATGGGAGGGGGATATACGTTTGCCATCCATCCTTCTGTCCATCCATCCATCTGTCTGTCTGTCCGCGCTATAATACAGGAGTTACAAGTTTTGTTTTTGTGTCCAGACAGGCATTATGAGCTTACCAAAATATTATGAGCTTATTTGATATATTTTATTATGAGCTTAATTACTAAGATATGAGACTTATGAGGCAAATTGTGAATTTTCAGAGTTTATATTAAGGGTTAGGGTCATTTCAGGGTTGGGGTTAGGGTTAGTTTCTCTTCAGCATTAGGGTTGGGGGATGTAACCCTGTCTATACCCATCTGACCATCCATCCATCTGTCCATCCATCCATCCATCCATCCATCCATCCATCCATCCATCCATCCATCCATCCATCCATCCATCCATCCATTTGGCACAATATCATGAATGGGATTGCAAGAGTTATTTCCCTTGTTGGACTTTGACTTAGGAATGAATACAGTCAGTTTGTATTTTTAAATTTCACTGAAATCAGCAAAAATTGTTCAATAGAAGATATCTAAAGGGAAAACCATATGAAATTGCTCAAGGGTGATCAGAATATCTTGAGATGGTTGTCAATATCCAATTGTGAATAAAGATAATAAGAGAATGAGGATTTACAAATGATATTGGGTGGTCCAGTGTCAAATATTATACAGAGAGCAAATCCTCATAAAAATACAAGAGGCTGACCGAAATACAAGAAAATCAGATTGAGTTGAGTGTTGAGCAGTAGGTTAGTTGTTGCTTTTGTCTATGCATGGCCCATGGGCATTATGACTGCTTTCTTTGCAGCAATCTCCACAAAATGTGTGCCGGACTTGCATTCAACCACAGTTGAATCTGTTTGTGCAGAGTTATTAAGTTGGTAAGTCGGACAGTTGCTGGCGGTTGGTTCTCTTTAGGAACTCTGGTTCCTCCCACTCGTAAAAATCATCCAACACGATATGACCATGGCTGTTGAAAGTCTCCTTAAACTCCCAATAAAAAACCCCCAACAAACAATGAGATTAACTTGCAGAGGGGAATTAAGAAGAGACCCCCTCCCCCTCTATCCCACACTCTGCACCCCTATCAATGCCAATTGCAATTCCACCTTCAGCAACAGTTTCTAAATAAGGTTCATTTGCATTTAGTAAGTTTAAGGGCATTTTTGTTCCCATCGTGTCATATTTATAGTTTTCTCTTTGAGAAACTCCCCTATAAGAGCATGTTCATAAAGATAGAAAAATGAAAAGATGTAACAGTGTAGTCCTTAAATGCCTGTACATGTTGTGCTCTATTCCGCATATTAAAAAATTTATGAATAGATTCATGCAAATATACACACCATCCATATTACTCTTGTGAACTAAATAGTAGTAATACATGGAATAATACTACCCGCATGGATTAATTGGTCAAATGAAATAATGGTATGGGGTTGAATTAGGGTACAGGGTAGAATATTATTCCCTTATACTGGGGTTTCAATCTCACTTTAACCCTTTACCCAACATGAAAAGCAGACGATACTTGCAAACAAAATTCTTGAATAACTAGTTGTTTTCATTTTTTATCTCAAAAACATAGGTTATGACCCCTCATTGGAATGAGCTCCAATGAGGGGGTCATAACCTATGTTTTTGAGAATAAAAATTACAAAAATAATGAAAATTAGTTGGCATTTTTAGCTCACCTGGCCTAAAAGGCCATGTGAGCTTTTCACATCACTTGGAATCCGGCTTCCATAAACTTTTCACATTTTCATCATCTTCTCTGTAACCGCTGAGCCGGTGTGAACCAAACTTGGCAGGAATGGTCTATGGGAGGTCCTCTACAAACGATCCTCATTTTGTTCCCTTGGGTTTGAAAACATGACTGCCAGAGGCGTTCTTTGATTCTAATTGGTGGATTTTGAAAAATCTTCTCCTCTGAAACCACAGGGACAAATGTTTTGAAACTTTGCATGGTTGATGACTGGGATCCCCTCTACCAACGATCCTCATATAATATTGATCGGGTTGTAAACATGGCCACAATTGCAGCTTATAGTTACTATAGAAACCCTATGGTAAATCACATTTTCATCTTCTTCTCTGGAACTACTGAGCTGGTGTGAACCAATCCTGGCTGGGATAGTCTATGGCAGGTCCTCTACAAACGCTCCTCATTTTGTTACCATGCATTGAAAAACATGGCTGCCAGAAGCATTTTTTGATTCTGATTGGTGGATTTTGAAATATCTTCTCCTCTGAAACCACAGGGCCAAATAATTTGAAAATTTGCATGGTTGATGACTGGGACACCCTTTACCAATGATCCTCATTTAATGTTAATCATTTTTCAAACATGGCCACAATTGCATCTTATAGTTACTATAGAAACCCTATGGGAAATCACATTTTCATCTTCTTCTCTGAAACTACTGAGTCAACGTGAACCAAACTTCGCAGGAATGGTCTATCGGAGGCTCTCTACAAACAAACCTCTTTTTTATTCCCGTTGGTTGGAAAATGGGGCCACCAGAGACATTCTCTGATTCTGATTGATGGATTTTGCAAAAATCTTCCCCTCTGAAACTACATCAAATGTTTTGAAACTTCACATGATTGAGGACTGCGTCACCTTCTACCGATGATCCTCTTGTAATGTTGATGTAATGTTGCAAACATGGCCACAATTGCAGCTCATAGTTACCATGGAAAGCCTATGGGAAATCACATTTTTTTATGAAGTTCCAGGTGAGCGATTATAGGCTTTTTAGAGCTTCTAGTTTGGTGAATAGCACTGCCAGATTTTGGCCGTTACGTTGGGTAAAGGGTTAATAAAACATTTAAATAGGCCACATCGTAGAAAAATTACCCAAAAATTCTCACAGAATCCAAACTTTGTGCAATTATGAACAATTTGTAAGAAATTAGTCCAAAATATTGCATCCTAGTGATGTGCTGATATATGTAGTTCAAAATTGTGGAAATAAATAAACATAGAGGTCGAAATAAGAATCATACAGGATGGAAAAAATCAAAGCAATTAATAGTAGTATGGGTATGATTATTTTAAACACAAGACTAGTATGCTTTTTGACAAATTATGAAATTATGTTTTCAAGAGTAGCTGTGAATTTTAATCACCTGATAAATGATAATTGTGGTTTATTAGAAAAATGGTTGTAATAAACTAAACACTTAGATTTTCACACAAGTCATCAATAACCTGCCCATTCGGTTTCACAGGTGCAAGCAGTATGCATGAGTCATAAGTGGATTCATCTCATTTTGAGATGTCAGCTTTACGCCAGGGACTGACCTGAGTATTTACAAATAAGAACCTGACTTGGAGCCTGCTTTTGAAATCTAGAATCCAGATTTACTTCTTAACTGGTAGAGTGCCTAATTAATGTTGATTGTTAAAATGTGTTCATCTGTTTTGCCTTGTTACAATTTATGGGAGAGTGCATACACCAGCATGAAGCCAGAATACGGGGTTCTAGCACTCCACCAGTTTAACTGTAGCTGTATTACTTTTCGATAACAATCTTTTTGTTTCTTGCTTCCAGCTATGTAGGACATACTTTTGTGCATTTAATTACATTCGTTTTGGCATACATTGGTAATTAATGTTCTTTCTCAAATGATTGAAAAATATTTTTATTACACCACAATAACCAGTTATTATTATGTTTGTTCCCAGTCAAGTCTTTGCTACCTGAGTGACCAATGGAGGAATGGGGTCTTATCTTTACAAGCCAGCTTAGAATCCTATATTTAAGATTCAGGAGCCGAATCAGAATTTGAGTAGTCAGATTCACACTAGCTATTACTGGGTCGGTCTCTGGCCTTTGTGTACTGTGGAGCCCACTTAATTTGATATTTCTTAGTTGAATAACCGGGAACGTGTATCCAGGCCTGGCATTCTTTAGGAGTGCAGGAGTGCTGCACGCCTAGAAAAAATTGAGGAGGGCAATTTTTTGCACCCCTTGATTTTCCAGAATGCCAGACCTGTTTGGGATTGCCTTTAAAATCCATTATCATTTCGTCCCCTGAGTTCCAATGTGTTCTCTGTGCCTACTGGCACAGAGAGCACATTGGAACTCAGGGGACGATTTGTCAATGTTGCCTAGATTCACAATAATTCATGACCCATTCTGTGTCGCATTTTGATAGATTTTGAGTGTAGAAGAGAGTCACATAAGAATTGAATGCAACATTTTGAATAATGAGATGTGTGTGCCACTTTTTCCACCATGTAGCTGAATGTATATAGTACAATTTTTCAGTCACAATATTAATACCTTGACGTGAATATAACCAAAATAGATACAAGTTTTTGCATTGAAACTTTCAGGTGCAATTGCACTCCCGAGCAATCTGAGGAGGGCAACTGTTTTGCACTCCTTGATTTTCTAGATTGCCAGGCATGTGTATCAGTGGTTATAAGAAAAATTGAAGTACAAAAATCAGAGTGTTGGGGGGGGGGGGGGGGGTTTGGAACCCACCCTCGGATATGCCTATGAATGTGGTCATATTTTTATATTTCAGTGATAAACTGAACATTTATTCTATTACATCATGTTTGACAAAGCTCAAGGAGTTCTGTCATGCAAAATATAATGGAATAAATGTTTATATCAGGTGCACAGAGGCCAAATAAGACTCTATCAGCAGCTTCAGTGGCTGTAAGAGTAATACTTCATAGATTGCAGGATTTATTATTCAGTTAACAGGAGTTTACTCTTTAACCTTTTACCTAATTAATCGGCAGCATCCACCCCCATAATTCACAAATTAGGCAGTTAAAAAAAAAAATTCCAAAGTTTTCAACAAAACCAGTTCATCATGTGACCCCCTCATTGGAACAAGCTCATCCAAATTGTTTCAATGAGGGGTCACATGATATGGTTTTATGGAAATTATTTTAAAATTTTAAAATGATAATTAAAATAATAAATTTTGATAACCTGTGTGTTGGTTAAAGGGTTAACTGTATGTAATAAACTGGTAGAGTGCTGGAAGCCCATGTTTGGGCTTTATTCTGAAGTACAGGTACCACAGCTTGAAGGCTCATATTCAGTGCATGTACTTTGTATTATCATTGAAGTGATATTATTTAGTCTGTAAGGGTTTGCCTTGTTACAATTTATTGGAGAGTGCCCATAGGCACTCTCCCATAAATTATAACAGGGCAAAGACATGTGTACAGGATTTGATAGCCAAAAATAATTTAGCACTCTGCCAGTTAACAAATCAAATTTGTACTGAAGTTTTGGCAAATGGTTTGGTGCTTGAGAGTCATATGTAAGTTTTTTTGTAACATTGGTCATATAACACAATATCAATATATAACAACTAAAATGGAGATCAAAAATAATAAGGAGTTTTTCGAAGTGGTTGAGTGCTAGAAGCCACAATTAGGCCTTTCAAAAAAAAAATGAAGGTACCAGTGCAAAAGCCAACATTTTCCTTGCCCATGTTTCGTATTCAATCAAACATAAGTAATAGTTTGTTTATGCAAATTTCTTCTATTATAAATTATTGGAAAGTCCTGTTGATACTCTCCAATAATTTGTAATAAAACATTTTTTGACTTTTTGATGAACAGATTCAGATCACCAAAAATAATCTAGCCCTCAACCAGTTAAATAAATATTTATTTTGTACATACATACCTTGTCACATTTCGCGAAGAGAATAACAGTACTGTATCAATGTATACGACATATTACAGTGCAAACCGCAATGTGATACTACTAAAATCACAAACTGTGATAGTTTTATATTTTTGAATTTTGTCTTCGAAATAAATGTGATGAACACGGGCCGAAAAAATGAATGCGCCGCTGCATGAGAATCAGAAGAGTAATTTTCTTTAGCCTAAAAGTGACTTACAATTATGTCAAACAATGTTTTGCATTTCCCTTTAGTGGGACCGTGGTGGCTCAGTGGTAGACTGTTGGACTTCTATGCTAGATGTCCCATGTTCGATCCCCGTCCAGGACGACCCACATTGTGTCCGTGGGCAAGGCACTTTATCCTGCTTGCCTACATGGGGGCACGATGACACCGTGTACTAAGGCATGCTGCATGTTGATGGTGCACATGTCTTCAACCGCTGTAACCCTGCTTGAGCAGAACTTGAATAGAGTTAGAATGTTGAGGACCTGACAGTTGTTCATCGATGCTCGGTGGTTCTCACAGGTTACTCCGGCTTCCTCCACTCATAAAACTGTCACGGTCACGATTAGCCATTGTGCCTAAATATGTGACCTTAAACCCCAATAAATAATAATAATAATTTATCTTTAGTATGGAAGTAAACTTAATTTAAGCCATACCATTTTGTGGGACCGTGCTTGCTAGAGTGTTAATAAGCATTCTCCAATAAGCCCTGATACAGTGATTGCTTATGAACAGACTCTTTCTTTCTCAGCAAATGCTCCCATTGCTGGTGGATGCTATCACATGTGAAAAAAGTAGGGAAGAAAAAATAATTGTTGAGATAAACTTGCTTTGTTGGAGTTTGTTGGGGAGCATTAATAAGCACTCACCCTTGTATAAGCCCTGACACGGTGATTGTTTATGAACAGACTCTTTCTGAGAAAATGCTCCCAGTGATGGTGGATGCTATCACATGTGAAAATATCTCTCGGGCTGTAAGATTTGAATTTGTTCAAATTGAGTCCCAGGGTTGATATTTGGGCTTCCAGTGGGAGCCTGAATATTAACTTTTTGCAACATGGGTAATAATCTTTAAAAATCTTCTTCTTAAGATCCACGAGTCAGATTCTTTTGATATTTGGTACGCAGCATCTCTAGTGGGGTTAGATTCAAGTTTGTTCAAATGGGATCCCTGGATGAATATTTGGGCTCTTTATTGGTGCCCAAATTTTAACTTAGTGCAATATGAGAAAATTTCTTTAAAAATCTTCTTTTGCAAACCCACTAGTGAGAATCCTTTTATATTTAGTATGTGACATCTCTAGAGGTGTAAGGTTCAAATTTGTTCAAATTGAGTTCCTGGGTTAGTATTTGGGTTCCCCAAGGGAGCCCAAATATTTACTTAGTGCAATATGGGGAATTATCGTTAAAAATCATCTCCTTCAGATCCAGCAGTCAGATTCTTTTTATATTTGGTGTACAACACCTCTGGGAGGGTTAGATTGAAGGTTGTTCAAATCAGGTCCCTGGCTTAATATTTTGGGTTTTTTTATTGAAGCCCAAAGTTTTACTTAGAGCAATATGAGAAAATTTCTTGAAAGTTCTTCTTCTTCAGATCCACCAGTGTGAATCCTTTCATATTTGGTTTGTAACATCTCTAGACGTGTCGAATTCAGGTTTGTTCAAATCAATTTGCTTGTTTTTCTTGGTTTTTTTTTTTTTAATTTTTTTTTTTTTTTGGGGGGAGGGGGGCACTAGAGAGAACCACAGTAGTTTAAAACAAAACAAAAATTTCTTTCGGTTGTTGTTTTTTTAATACTTCACAGAACAGAGTTTGCTAGGAAGCTTTTCTAGGACCAGCAGAAATGAATGGCCAAAAAAGTTTCCTTTGGTTATGTCATAGCAAATCAAAAAATCGCTCTTGCTGCTAATCACATACTGATACACTCATTTGTTTTGACAATTTGAGCCAAGTGAGCATTTTAGGCTCACTGCTTTAGGCCCTTTTTCGGCTGCTCAGGCTGTTATCAACACTAGTCATTAGGCTTCTTCCAAGGTCAGTTCCAGGCCTGTGCTTGGTTACTGTCCTTTCTGTCTGTGTGTCACACAGAGCCATATGCCTCATCTCTCATTGCCATTTCCAATGTTTGTGACGCTATGGTTGTATAGCCCTTGGGTACTCTTCTGTCCACGGGCCCAGCACAGTCGGGTTATGTGGGGGTTGGTTATGTGATTCCCTCCTCCTCTTGTCTATTCAGCCTGTTGTAAACAATTGTAAGGTAGTTTGATAAAAAATTTAAATTTTGTAGTAAATTTCCTTTCTTATTATACTGCAATGGTACCGGAAGCTGCGGATTAGTACAAGGAGTAGAGTGTCCCCTACTGGGTGTGCGCCAGTCGCACTCGACCCAGTTTTGGCTTATTTTTTCTTGGTGCTTTTGGGAAAGAACAAAATAGAGAGTATACTTCCGAGTTAGGGACTTCATCCCTAGTGTAAGCCTGTTGTAAACAATTGTGGTAGGTATAATAAAAAAGGAAATTTACTATAAAACTTAAATTTTCGATGCGACAAATTTTACATGGTTATGGCCCTTGGTAATAGCAAAATTTCCGTCACAAATGCTTGTCATGCTAACTTCTGCATTTTTCATTGGATTTTTATGAAACTTGGTGTGCAGTATGAGTATGATGTGTACATATGCATATGGAAAGGAAGTTTCGATTTGAATAATTTTTCCAGAGTTATATCCCTTGTCGACTTTGAATTTACCAAAATTGCAGGACTCTGGAAGATATCTGAAGCTGCGATTAAAGAAATTAAATGATGTTTGGTGAGTGACATTATTGGATGTGAATAAATGTCCAGGTTGATAATGAGATTGATCTGCATCTTTTTACCAGATTTATGACCCTTCCTGTACTTAGAATTCATCTGAATTTCTGTAAAATTTCAGGTTTTTGGAGGATATCTGCAGTTGCGATAGAAGAAATAAATATTTATTGAGTGACATTATTGGGTATGAAGACATGTCCAGGTCGATAATGAGATTAGTCTGCATTTTTTTACCAGAATTATGGCCCTTTCTGCACTTAGAATTCTTCTGAATTTCTGTAATAATACATTTGTCTACATCTTTTTCTGCTTATGGCTTGCATCCATGCAGCTGTCTGTTCATTTATGCTTGCAGAACTTTTGCATGGTTATGGACCTTGTTAATAGCAAAATTTCCGTCACAAATGCTTGTCCGCTTAACTCCTCCATTTTTCATCGGATTTTACAAAACTTGGTGTGCAGTATGAGTATGATCTGTACATGTGCATATGGAAAGAAAGTTTTGATTCCTACATTATGCAATATGTTCTTTGAAACTTGGTTTGAAGTTCAAGAAAAAAGTGTAGTTCACATGTTAAATCAAGTTGTCCTGTGATACGGTACCCTGTTGTCTCGAAATTTCTAATGAAAATTGCACATCACTTACTTGCTTTATATCTTCAGAAATAAATGCTGGAAAGCTATTTGACAAGGTCCAGTTTGATTATGATGTTTTGAAAATTTCCAGCACAGTTATATCCCTTTTTGTACTTTGATTTCTTGTCATTAGAAATTTCCATATGGTTCCTTCAGTTGCAGTGAATCAAATGAGGTATCTAACCTTGTCCAATGAAGTCCATTCACCATCTTAGTGTTTGTTCATCCATCTTTTCATCTGTCTTGATCACCTCATCTGCTTATTCCTACCATAACATAAAAGTCGGCTGGGGATGTGGATGTCATTCGACTCTCTTGTTCATTTTGGCTTTCGTAGATTCTATCATTTTGGATATTGTAAAAATATGGTGAGTGGCTCTCCTTTCCTTCCTGGAGCTATTCTGGATCTCTTCTCTCTTTGATTTCATCCTCTAATATCCCATACGGCATCTTCTGACAACATCGTAATCAGTGTTTTTTTTTGTTTTTTTAAAATGCTCCTTATGCCAGAAGATGCTTGTGTTTTGATAACAATCTACTCAATGTACATTTCAACTGGCCAAGTGCTGGAAGCCCGTATTTGGGCTTTATTCTGAAGTGCAGGCACCACAACTTGAAGGCTTTATATTCTCAGGATGTGCTTCACATTGTCTTTGAAGTGAAATTACTTACTGCACAAGTCAAAATAAGTTGTAGGATAACCACTATAAGCTATCTATCTTTCTCTTTCTACACCGATAAGACCAGAAGCTGACATCATTTCCTGGAAAGCTCTCACTGAGAACTTTCCAGAAAATGATGTCAGATTCTGATCTTATCAGCGCAGGAGCAGCAGTATACTGAGTTTATTGCGGTTACGCTACAACTTATTTTGACTTGTACTGTAGTCTATAAGTATTTGCTTTGTTACAATTTCTGAGAGTGTGCCAACAGGCAACAGGCATTCTCTCATAAAATATGACAAGAAAAAGCCGTATGAACAAGTTTTGACCATAAAAAATAATTTACTACTCTACCAGTTAAATGTCACAATTTAAATAATACTAATTAAACAGGACCAAAACTTTTCTTAACACTTCAGGGGGCAAACTTGGTTATTCATCTAAATATTCTAGAAAATATGTAACACTGGCAGGGTTACCTGGCGTTGCTCGGCAAGAAAAAATTTTGGACATAACTTTTGGTGCCCCTTTACACCTCCACCCCACCCCGATACTTTTTCAAACCTCACCATTAGATTCCTGATAAAAACGTACCCTAGTAGACCTCTTTGAAGAGATATATCGGTAAAAAAAAATTTGGTCATAACTTTTGGTGCCCCCTACACCACCACCCCCACCCCACACACTTTTTTAAACCTGACGATCACTTCCGCCATAAAAATAGTATTCCTAATGCAGCATTCTGTCACAAAGCAATTTTTTATCACGGCATTTTGTCACTGTGACAAAATGACCTATGGCATAGTTCATGTTGTTTAATGACATGCAGGAAAATGTCATGGAAGGTACAAAGGGTCTTGAACATGTGTGCCCCCCACTCCCACTTTCCCTGAGCTTCTGCCAGCAAATTAAAAAACATCAAACATTCCTCCTTGCACAGGAGCAGACCACAGCATTGAAATATTTAATATTATAGATTACCTTAAAACTGAATATTTGTACTTCTGTTTTGCAGATTGACAAACAGTGATGGACGATCCAGTTTTTTAAAACCTGGAGAGCTGGAAGCAAAAGTATATAAAATAAGATTTGATACGGGTACATATTTCAAAAGCATTAACACTAAAGGATTCTACCCCTATGCTGAAGTGAGTAGTCCAGGTTGTTAAAAAAATGAATGCTGTGGTACAATAACGATGTTTAAGTAAAAAGAAAAATTGTTTTGATTATTCTCTGGCAATCCCTCACTGTAATTGAACCTCCTTATTGGACATTCTAATTGCCTTGCCATATCTTCCAATATTCCCATGAAAACAGGATGTATGTAACTGAACTCTGAAGAGCCTAAATAAAGTTAGTCTCCACCCTGTGTCTTTGCATTTGTTTCTAGCCAAATCCTGCCTAGAAATGACCGCCAAAGCACTTTGAATTAACTTGCAAGTTTCTCTAGAGACAGCATATTGGGGCACCTTTTCTGTTGCAATAAAAAGTGATCACTGTCAGAATTAGGCCTTTGGCGGTTAATATAAAATGAGTTAATTTGTAAAAATCTGCACTTTCTGTATATTCTGTGTGTCAACCCATGTTCATTATGTGCAAGAAAAAAATTAAAATGAAAACCCTCCCTCCCTCCCTCACTGATTTGAAAAAAAAAATTGCTGAAGAATCAATTAATTTTTCCCTGCCAAACAAAGTTTGCAGAGGATATAGAGATAGGCTCCATCCACATCTGCCCAGGCTCTTCGCAACCGACAACTTCCAAGAGTTATGCCCCTTTGACTTAGAATTTCTCAAGTAAGTCAGCATATGTCATCTCTGATGGAATCCTGGGAAGTGAAGCAGTGCTTGTTTACTGTGGTTAACAAGCTCTGTATTACTGGTAAAATAGGAACCGGTAGGTAACCAGTACCTGGGGTGGAAGTCATTTTTTTATACCTGCGTGGTGTAATAAACTTCTCCTATAGTTTTAAATGTAAGGATTTAAATCATTTGGACATGGTTAGGTCCCACAAAGTAAATCTTCTGTATTTTTATACTGTACCAATGACCCAGACATAGCTGGTGCTAACTCTTAAAAATCTAGGGCCAAACACAAATTTTGCACCCCAATCCCCAAAATTTGCATCTAAAACCGAAAAAATCATGTCCTAAATGGTCCTCCATACTTTCCCCCCACTGCGCATGAGCAGTGTCAAGGAGGTCTCGAAATTGGCGCCAATTATCATTCTTTGTTTGGCTCTTCATCAGTTCACATCTGACTGATATTTGTGCTTGTAAATCTCAGTTTAAATGATGCCAGACACATAAATATTAGAGAAATGGTGGATCTAAAGAGGAAATAGAAGGAGGAGAGGAAAAATGAGTGGCAGGAAATAATCAGTGCTGTAACTTAAAATTTTTTTACGAAATTATGTTATGTTGCCTAATTTTCGAGGCATGAGCCTGTTGTTGTCATTCTTGCTGTAAAGTTACACTGCTTGTTCAGTGTTTCCTCTCTCCCTTTCCTTTAAGTCCCCCCTTGCTATTCTCCCATGCTTTTGGCATATTTTCTGTAATATTATTACTAAAATTTCTTGGGAGTTTTAGCTGGGAAACAGAATGAATTCTGTTCTTTTCCCCATGTTTACGTCCTCACCCATGGGTGTTTAGGCGTAGTGTTCTGCATCTACCATCTGATGTTCTGCAGTTTCTTCCCTGGAAGTCTCTGTTTTGCATCAGATAGTGTGTTAATGGTAACTGATTTCGGGCCATGGTTATCAGTGCCTGGAGTCATTTTTCTGGTGTTTATAAACTTCTTGTTTACATTGACAACAGTCTCTGTGGAGGGGGATTTCTTGTCTTTGTATTAGCTTAATCATAACAAGATACATTATTATTATATGTAAGTGTTGCATTAATTTTTTAAAATATTTTAAAAATTTTTGTCCACACTTAGGCTTCTTGGGATCCATTGGGGCTCAACGTTACTTTTCAGAAACTTGGGCTTTTCTGAAAAAATATTTTTCAAAAACTTTTATTGATTTCAATTATTTTTTTCTATGTTAATGGATCATGTTATTATGTATCTTTGTTTTCAGGGGTTGGTGCGAGTACTAGGACTTTTTGTATTCTTTTCACGATGAAAGGATATTCTTCAAATTGTAATAAGAGGAAATCTTCCTCTGACTTTCATAATCATTGTATTAATTGTAGTCAGTGTACTCGCACTAACTCCTGTTCAGTATGTGTCAATTGGGATGACAAACATTGGAAACGTGTGTCATGGTATGTTGTTAGCGGGGAAAAGGCCATGCCGGTCCTTTCTCCGCAGAGTCACTCTAGTTTATCAATCTCTATTTCAGAGGAACAAGAACAGGGTGATGTTTCCGTGATGTCTTCCAAAAGTGTGCCTCCGTCGTCACAGTTAAATGAAGAGCTAGCGGCAGAAGTGCTCATGGAAACACGTCAATTGCCTAAGAGGTCCCTAGTAGGATCGACAGTGTTGGCGTCCGCTAGCTCGCCCGGTGTAGCATCCATTCATCGAATGGTTCGGCAGCCGGGTTCGTCCGTTGCAGTCCAGGAAGGAGATTTGGGTACAAAGTGCACACCCAGTGACGACGGATCAGAGGAGAGAACGTAGGAAGCCTATCAGTCCGGTTCCTAGCTCACCCAGGTCCATCCGGGCTGCGAGCGAGAGAGGTCCCTCTCTCGTACAACAACATCTGGGACCAGATGTGGTACAAAATGTTTCGCATTCGGAGCATACGTCCGCCGCTCGGGAAGCTCCGTTATATAGACAGTCCGGAGAGACTGTTGATAAGGCTTCCTCATCCTCACGGCAGCGCACATGACCGCACCTTGGCTACGTGACCACGGATATCCAGCCAGCTTCGCCAATCAGGGATTCCACGGCGACCAGGTCATACCATCCGGTAGCCAGGGACACGAGGCCTGTAGACTCCGGACGTTCGCATAAGAGAAATATGCAGGAGTCAACGTACACGGAGCTTCCAGCGGCAAAGCAATGTAAGACCGCTACTCCACAGGCCTCAGTGACGGACGTGATATCCCAAATAGCACAACTTATCGCAGAATCCCAGCAAACGACAGAATCTCTGTCGGATCAGGAATTATCCGACGACGCTGGGTCGGTATGCTCCGCTGAAGCATCAGGTACGGACGACCGAGAACTTTATAGGGTCCGACAGGATGGCGAAAGGGATTCGGAGGATTTGGAGCTTTCCCTTTCGGAACAACATAAAGCTGCCATAGATTTCATCCGGCATTATCTTCCAGAGGTTGTTCCGTCGGACCAATGCTGCGATGCCGGATAAGAGACTGATAGCGTCATTGGACACAGAATTTTTTGAGCGGTTCAGGGACATCGTCCCTGAGTTTCCGATACAGTCCAATAATGTCGCAAGAACATTCGAATTATTGAACGACGCTATATATAAGCTTGCTACCAAAACAGGCAAGTCTGGTTTCTTGTCTGCAAATGCTCTAAATTTGCCTTTCATCAATTCAAGGAATAAATTCGAAACGGCAGAACAGGGCATACCGAGAGTTCCTCTGCGTCTAGACGACGAGGCTGAAGACTTGGAATTGTCTATACCGTCGTCAATGTCAATTCCAACCATGACGTTGGAAACGACAATAATGTCTAACAGAGTTAACTT
Source organism: Pictodentalium vernedei (assembly GCA_031216915.1). NCBI lineage: Eukaryota > Metazoa > Mollusca > Scaphopoda > Dentaliida > Dentaliidae > Pictodentalium > Pictodentalium vernedei. The sequence continues at coordinate 505,891,468 of CM062297.1, read as the reverse complement.
AGACGCTTTATCATACGCAGACCACCTTCCTAAGGCATTATCATTACGTCTTCAAGGGAAAGAATTCCAGGATATACAATCCTCATTAAGACTTCTTTCAAGGGCAGTAGCTTATTCCACGTATAACTCCGCCCTTTCAGTGGCAAACCTTTTGTTGGTTAGACGTGACGCAGCCCTAGCTACATCCACGCGCGTGGATAGTAAGGTGAAGAACTCTCTCAGAGTCGCTTCGGTCTCCGGAGAGCTTCTCTTCGACGGCAAGCTTTCAGCAATCTATGATAAGATAACTAAGAAAGCTGCTATTCAAATCCGCTTCCAAAAAGTCGGATACAGCAGAAAAGAGTAAGACAGGCACTTCTGGGACAAGTACGCCCAAGAGAAGTTCCTATAGAGGTTCTTATACGTCCTCTAGGTCTTATTCTAGAGACCGTCAAGGCAGCAACTCACGTACGGGACGTTATTCTGGCCGAGACAACCGGTCAGACGTCCCTAGGTCGACGGGACGAGGTGCAGGTCGTGGAGGACGTAGTTTCTCCTTCCGCAAGCCTCGCAGGTCCAGGAGGTCATGGTTTGAACCTCTATCGTGTTCCGGTAGGCGGAAGATTATCGAGTTTTATAAACGAGTGGGCGTCAATTACGGACGTCCCCTGGGTCCGAGGGGTAATTTCGGAAGGACTAAGAATATCCTTCAAACGAAAGCCTCCATTAACTCGAAGTCCAAAATGGACTCAGCTTCCGTCAAATCCACAGAAAAGAGATGCTCTTTTATCAGAAGTACAGTCTCTTCTGACGAAGAACGCGGTAGAGGTCGAAGAAGACCAGGAATCACCGGGTTTCTACAGCCATCTGTTTCTGGTTCTGAAACCAGACGGCTCGTTCCGTCCAGTCATAGATCTGAGCTGGATAAACAAGCTGATCATCGCTCCGAAGTTCTATATGGAGACAATTCGATCAGTCAGAGTGAGTATTCGGGTGAACGACTATGCTACAAGCATAGATCACAAAGATGCGTACTTTCACGTCATGGTACATCCGACATTTAGAAAGTATCTACGCTTCGCAGTCCTAGGAGTTGTATATCAGTTCCGAGCGATGTGCTTCAGTTTGAACCTAGCACCCTGGGCTTTCACTCGAATAATGAACTCGGTAATGATACATTTCCGAGCTCATTCGTCTGCGGTAACGTCGGCCTACCTGGACTACATTCTTCAGAAGTACGGCAACGAGTTAACGCTTCAGAACGATGTGCAGAATCTGCTTCTATTACTCCGACATCTCGGTTTTATAATAAATGAGGAGAAGTCGGATCTGGTGCCGTCCAAGTCATTCACTCATCTGGGAATGAGCTATGAGCTTCGAGGCGCACAACAATCTCGTTCGTCTGCTGTTAACCAGAGCGAAATTAATCAGTTGTTACGCTCGCTATTGTCTTCACTCAGACAAAGTCACAGCGAGAGAGTTCATGAGACTGATAGGTCTGTGCGGAGCCGCTGCTGATCTGATTCCGATGGGGCGGTTACGCACTCGTCCTCTCCAAATTTTCTTGACTCAGAATTGGAGTGTAAAGATTCATTCGCTCGATATAGACGTTCTCTTGTCAAATCAAGTGAAACAAGAGATTCAGACTCGGGCAAACGTTCAGTGGTTGACTCAGGGAGTTCCCCTGCAGTTGCCAGATCCGAGTTTTATGATTATGACGGATGCCAGTCAAACAGGTTGGGGTGCAACATTGATCCCAACGGATTCGAAGTGCCAGGGTCTTTGGGATCCGCAGTTTCTAGGCAAGCACATAAACATCAAGGAAATGATGTCAATTTGGCTTGCACTACGTCATTGGCTGAACATTATTCAGAAAGCACATGTCCAAATCCTGTCAGACAATACGACAGTAGTAGCGTATATCTGGAACCAGGGAGGCACTCATTCTGTTCCATTATTCAATTTAACGGAAAGAATCCTTCTGTTTGTTCTAGAACACCAAGTTCTGCTTTCGGTCCGTCATATTCCTGGTCGTCTGAATGTATTAGCAGACTCCCTTTCACGGAAGGGTCGCTTGTTGCCGTCAGAATGGACTCTCAACAAACAGGTATTCAATCAGATTTGCCACCAATGGGAGCGGCCAATGATAGACTTATTTGCGACACAACTCAACAATCAGTTGCAGACGTATGTGTCACCATGGCCGGATCCCCGAGCATATGCAGTAGACGCTCTATCGATCTCGTGGGACGGAATGATAGGATATGCGTATCCTCCAGCGCCGTTGATTCAGCAAATAATGCTAAAGATAAAACAATCACAATGCAAAATTCTGTTGGTAGCATCTCTGTCTCCACAGAGACCATGGATAAATCTACTCAGGTGTCTGCTGTGGGACTTACCGCGAAAACTTCCTCCACGAGAGGATCTTCTTTCGCAGGGGAAATCACGTCAACTTCATCACAACCCACAAGGTCTCAACCTTCACGTATTTCCGTTGTGCGGTCCTTCTTGCACGGCAAGCATTTTACAGGACGAGCAGTGGACGCGATTTCTAACTGTAGGAGGACCTCCTCTTCGCTAAACTATGCGGCTAAGTGGAAGGTCTTCCGTCTTTGGTGTAGGGATCATTCTGTTGATATTTTTGATCCCTCCATACCAGACATTGCAAACTTTCTAGTATACTTGTTTGACGAGATCAAACTGCAGCCTGTTACTATTAAAGGTTATAGGTCTATGTTATCTGATACCTATGCACACCATGATAGTTTACAAATTGGATCTAATGTCTCTTTATTGAAATTAGTTAGAAACTTCTCAATAAATAGACCTAGAACCCTTAGATTAATTCCTAAATGGAATTTAGCTTGGGTTCTTCTTAAACTAAAAGAAAAGCCATTTGAGCCTCTTGAGACAGTAGATTTCAAATTCTTGTCTTATAAGACAGCATTTCTCTTAGCTTTCTCTTCTGCAAGAAGAGTCAGTGAGCTTCATGCACTATCGGTGGACGATTCTCACTATCGTAGTGTCGGGAACACTATTACCTTTACTACTAATGTTGGATTTTTGGCTAAGAATCAGGCTCCTAATAAATATCCGGAACCTATTGTTATTAAGGCCCTTCCGTCTTCAGATGGGCATAGGCCTTTACTCTGTCCGGTTAGAGCTTTACGTATTTATAAACAAAGATCTCAGTTTATCAGAAAGGGACGAAAATGCTTCTTTCTGTCTCTGATGCCTAATAGATAGGACATTACGGTCCATTCTATTGCTAGATGGATTCAATTAACTATCCGTACTGCTTATGATAATCTATCTTCAACTCAGCAGTCTGTGCTTAAGATTTCGGCTCATGAAGTAAGAGCTCTTTCTACATCTTGGGCTTACGCAAATAGTGTTGCTATTACAGATTTAATGAAGGCTGCATATTGGTCTTAGCCATCCACATTCACAAATTTTTATCTCAGAAATATTGAGTCCATTTCTGGAGACCTGCATTGTTTAGGTCTGTTATCTGTTGCTCAGAATGTCGTCCACTAAACAGTTGCAACTATAGTTATGCAGGCTTTCTGTTCCGGCAGTGACTCCGTCCTGCTGCCCTCTTCGCTCTGGGCTATGTGACCCAGGGCAAGGGGAAGGGGGGTGGGGGGGGGGAGGGTGTTCCCTTAGGTCACCTGCTTTATAGTGAAAAGCAAGGGGATACCTCCTCCGGAGTCAGTAATTCTGAGTCGTTACCGGGATGGTTTTAAAGTGTAAAGCTAATGTTTAAAAATTCATTCATGTCATATTTTTAAAGTGTAGCTCGGTGTGAAGCATTTGTATATGTCACGTGTCAATCGGGCATTAATATACAATCCTCGGACACTTTTAAAAGAGTATAAAGAGTCTCAATTCTCTGGACTAACTTTATTTATTGGCTTACTTTAAAAATAATTAGTATAAAGGGTTATACTGGATGTTAATAGAGAACATGAATGTTATTATGCTCAATTATGGAGGGTGTTGTGTCTTTCTAATTTGTCATAAAATAAGAAAGATACATGTAAAGCCTAATACTCCTTTTCTCCTCAAGTGGATGACTCTATTTAATATAGTTGAGCTTATTGGATTTTCCTCTATGTCCTAGGCCCTCCAGCCTTTTTACTATTCAGCTATGTCTGGGTCATTGGTACAGTATAAAAATGTTAAAAAATTTATAGTAATTTATATATTTTTTATACTTACCAATGACCCAGACGGGGATGGCCCTCCCAGGAGTTGAGAAGTCATACCTCCCCGCTGAGTACATAGCGCTGACCAGGCACTGCTTGTAAGAATGATAATTGGCGCCAATTTCGAGACCTCCTTGACACTGCCCATGCGCAGTGGGGGGAAAGTATTGAGGACCATTTAGAACATGATTTTTTCAGTTTTAGATGCAAATTATGGGGATTGGGGGGCAAAATTTGTGTTTAGCCCTAGATTTTTAAGAGTTAGCACCAGCTATGTCTGGGTCATTGGTAAGTATAAAAAATATATAAATTACTATAAATTTTTTAACTTTTCAGGCGATTTTTTGTAAAATTGCATGTGGGTGGGCAGTTTTTTTTTTATTTCTGTAAATATTTCTTTGCCATCAAAAGTTCATGTTCTTGATTTGTTTGATGTTTTACGCAACATAATCTACAGAATAGCATGGAATGCGGTGTAATTTTACCCTTGAGTGCAAGAAGGCTTTGCAGTGCTCAAAGGACAAATTTATCAATTTTATTAACTTGGGTAAAATATCAGACATAACCAATTTAATTTATATTAGCTCAACTTTGGCGAAGCCAAATTTGAGCTTTTGTCATGGCCCGTCGTCCATCTGTCCATCTGGCCGTCTGTCCGTCTGTCCGTACATCAACAATTGGATACGGCTCGGGCTAGAGGCCGTATTTATGAACCGATCTTTACGAAACTTCTTGGGTACCTTTGTTATGACCGTGGGACGAGAACGAGTGTTTTTGGGTGCGGTCCAAAATTCAAGATGGCTGCCAGCCACCATTTTGTACCGACGATGCAGAAATCTGTTTTTTGTACAGAACTTCCATATGAAAGCTCTGATTTGAATAATTTTTTGTATGAATGTTTAGTACCATGAGATACATCACACATAATACAGGTTTTTTTCTCGTGCGTAAATTGTGCAAATTAGACTAATTTTGATGTTTTTTGGGGTTACTTTCAGCACTGTAAGTGCAAATGCCAATACGGCTCGGGCTAGAGGCCGTATTTATGAACCGATCTTTACGAAACTTCTTGGGTACCTTTGGTATCACCGTGGGACGAGAACGAGTGTTTTTGGGTCTGGTCCGAAATTCAAGATGGCCGATGGCAGCCATTTTGTACAAAATTAGGTGCAATCAGATTTTTGCACAGAACTTCCATATGAAAGTGCTGATTTGAATAATTTTTTGTGTGAATGTTTAGTACCATGGGATACATCACATATAATACAGGTTTTTTTCTCGTGCAGAAATTATGCAAATTAGATGAACTTTGATTTTTTCAGTGCGACTTACACACAGTAAGTACACATGTCAATACGGCTCAGACTAGAGTCTGTATTTATGAACTGATCTTCACGAAATGTCTTGGGTACCTTTGTTATCACCTTGGGACGAGAACGAGTGTTTCTGGGTGCGGTCTAAAATTCAAGATGGCTGCCAGTGGCCATTTTGTACCGAAATTAGGTCTGATCAGTTTTTTGTACACAACTTCTATACAGCTCAGACTAGAGGCCATATTTATGAACCAATCTTTACGAAACTTCTTGGGTACCTTTGTTATCACCGTGGGATGAGAGCGAGTGTTTTTGGGTGTGGTCCGAAATTCATGATGGCCACCAGCAGCCATTTTGTACCAAAATTAGTGCAATCAGTCTTTTGTACAGAACTTCTGTATGAAAGTTCTGATTTGAATAAAATTTTGTATGAATGTTTAGTAACATGGAATACATCACATATTGTAAGGGGTTTTTTTTCGTGCAGAAATTATGCAAATTAGATGAACTTTGATTTATTCAGTGCTACTTACACAATGTAAGCACACATGTCAATACGGCTCAGGGTATAGGCTGTATTTATGAACCGATCTTCACAAAACTTCTTGGGTACCTTTGTTATCACCTTGGGATGAGACTGAGTGTTTCTGGGTACGGTCCAAAATTCAAGATGGCTGCCAGTGGCCATTTTGTACCGAAATTAGGTCCAATCAGTTTTTTGTCACAAGTTCTATACAGCTTGGGTACTTTTGTTTTCACCTTGGGACAGGAACGAGTGTGTTTTGGGGTGCCTTTGTTATCACTGTGCTATGAGAACAAATATTTTGGGGTTCAGTCAGACCCACTCTGGGACTAAAGATTTTTTTCTAGTTTAGCATCTGACTGTCACCCACCTTTACAATACTTTACCTATACATTTGTTACAGGCAACGGTCAGTATTTATGTACAGACCATTACAATACTTTATTTGTACCTTTGTTATCAGGTCATTACCTAGATGTTTGTCATTGCTGTGTCACATACTATACATGTACATGTCTTTGTCTTGACAAGTTGAGCTACAGTGTCATTGACACTTTCATTTTTTTAAGTTTGCATTGGTTATAAAAAGAGAGCATGCGTCAGCCCCAAAGATGGGCCTGAGTAACAGATTTTTAACTTTTTTAGGCCTTACCCACATATTTAAAATGTGCCACGTATATAGATGACAGAAAAAGCTATTTTTCAAAGACTTGTTGCCCTTTATTGACATAGACAATTTTGGGAGCCTTCTACAGTTTCTATGTAGAGAATTTATATTTTATAGCATGGTTACACACTCATTTAAGATGAGCAACATTTACAGAAATGACAGAAAGAACTTTTGGACTGAATTATTCCACTTGATCGGTTTTCAAATGTTTTGAAATTCTGGACATCTTTATGGTGTAGTGCTGAAACAGTTGGCCCATTTTTGTAACCGGCTACCATCAGGCATAACCAGATTTTAACCGGATATCCATTAATATCAACCATTGGTATTATTGCATTGTCTACAATGCAAAATCAGTAAGGATGGCGAGAAAACAGTTCAAAACACTGCCACCTGACTTGCGCAAAACATCAACAAATGTACACCAACCATCGAGTGCCAATGGAAATCACCGATGTGCAAACGATCGCTAACAATCTATATGACTGCAATGGTCCCACATAATAATGATGATACATCATAACTGTGGTCACCCTGCATTGCCCTGCCCCGAAACCATTCCTTGCCATTTGAAATATCACAGGTGCACCGCATGCTGTGCACCTAAACAAAGTTTGCGTGTACGATTTGTTCCCACAGGCACACATTTGAAGTGAGGGACGATTGTCATTGATATTAGTTAAGAATTTTCCAACCAGTTTGTAAATTGTAGTTAGGCCACACAAAGTTGATCTTCTGTTTCTCAGGCCATTATTTGTAAAATTGCATGCGGGCGAGCGTTTTTTTATTTTATTTTTTATATCTGTAATTATTTCTTTGCCATCAAAAGTTTATGTTCTTGATTTATGTTTTAGGCCTCATAATCTACAGAATAGCATGGGTGGTGGTGTATTTTGTCCCTTGTGAGCAAGAAGGCTTTGCAATGCTAAAGCATTGCAAAGCCTTCTTGCACTCAAGGGACAAATTTATCAATGTTAACTTGGGTAAAATATCAGACATAAATCATTTAATTTTTATTTTTTTAAAGTTTACATTGGTTATAAAAAGAGAGCATGCGGCAGCGAAAAGGTCCATGTGGGAGGGCCAGAGAAACAGAGTTTTATTTTCTTTAGGCCTTAGGCACAATTAACTATATAAGCAAAGAGTCTCTTCCCTTGAGTGGCTTGAATTTGATGTGATCATAGGATGAATATGTACTCCTAATTTTTATGCCCCTGCCATCTTTATGTACGTACATATGTAATGCACGTCCATACAAATGTCCAAATGTCCATCTCGTATTTGGTTTCCGCATGATAACTTTAGTTTGACTGAACAAAATGGAACAAAATTTCATACACAGCTTTATAACCACATATTAGAGGTTGGAATTGATTGTGGGCTTTGTCCGGAATTTTTTGGCAGAGTTATGGCCCTTTTCCAACTTAGATGGCATGTTGATATTGGTTTCCAGACGATAACATTAGTTTGACATTTACCTTTGATAAACTAATTATAAAATGCTAGATTTTAAAATAGGTTTTTTATGACATACATTCATACTTTTGAACAGTTCAATAAAATCAAAACATTGTTTTTCTTAAAAAGTACCGAACTGTCAATTTATTCTGGAAGCTACATTACTCACACTGAGGGATTTTTTCAGCCTTATAATCTGCAATTAACAACATCTCATCAAAGAGAAGAATGTCAAATTTGTCTGTGGAAGACTATGTTACATTGACAGGCATGTGCTCACTTTTGTCCACACAGAAAACAACCTGCAGCGCACTCGATTGTTGGCAGTTTCATACAAAGTAACAAACATTTATCCGCGACTTGACAGCCCAAGTGACCGAAATAACTGTTCATTCAACATTCCAACACCTTAACTCTTTGATGCTACATCGAGTACACATTATTGTAAATCGACATATTTTTGGTAGCTTTGACAATGCTTGGATCAGCAAAAGAATTCTAATGCCTCACAGTCAAATACTATTTATATTTTTATACTGTACCAATGACCCAGACATAGCTGGTGCTAACTCTTAAAATATAGGGCCAAACACAAATTTTGCCCCCCAATCCCCAAAATTTGCATCTAAAACCAAAGAAAACATGTCCTGAAAGGCCCTCCACACTTCGCCTCTACTGCGCATGCGCAGTGTCAAGGACGTTCCGAAATTGGCGCCATTAATCATTCTAAGTTTGGCCCTTCATCAGTTAACATCTGACTGATCTTTGTGCTTGTAAATCTCAGTTTAAATGATGCCAGACACATAAATATTAGTGAAATGGTGATTCTAAGGAGGATAGAGGAGGAGAGGAAAAAATGTGTGACAGAATATTATCAGGGCTGTAACTTAAAATTTTTTAATGAAATTATGTTAAGTTACCTATTTTCGAGGCAGCAGCCATTTTGTTGTCATTCTGATTATTTAGTTACACTGTTTTTTAAGTGTTTTCGTCTCTCCCTGTCCTTTAAGTCCCCCCTTGCTATTCTCCCATGCTTTTGGCATAGTTTTTGTAATTATTATTACTAAATTTTCTTGGGAGTTTTAGCTGAATAACAGAATAAATTCTGTTCTTTTCCCCATGTTTACGTCTTCACCTACGGGTGGTTAGGCATTGTGTTCTGCATCTACCATCTGATGTTCTGCAGCTTCTTCCCTGGAAGTCTCTGTTTTGCATCAGATAGTGTATTTTTGGTAACTGATTTCGGGCCTGGGTGCCTGGAGTCTTATTTTAGTGTTTTTACACTCATTGTTTACATTTACAACAGCCCTCTGTGTGAGGGGGGGATTTTTGGAAAATAATATCTTGATGTTATTTTAATCATAACTAGATACATTATTATTGTTCGTAAGTGTTGAATAAATTGTTTAAAATATTTTTAAAATTTTTGTCCACACTTAGGCTTGGGATCCATTGGGGCTCAACGTTACTTTTCAGAAACTTGGGCTGTTCTGAAAAAATATTTTTTCAAAATATTTTGATTTCAATTATTTTTTCTATATTAATGGATCATATTATTATTATGTATTTTGATTGTCAGGGGTTAGTGCGAGTACCAGGACTTGTTTTCTTTTCACATTGAAAGGATATTGATCAATTGTATTAAGAGGAAGTCTTCCTCTGACTTTATAATCATTCTATATGTGGTCAGTGTACTCGCATTAACTCCTGTTCTGTATCGTATGATTTCGATGACAATATGGGAAGCGTATGTCACGGTATGTTATTGGGGAATTGGACACTCCGGTCCTTTCCCCGCAGGGTCACTCTACTTTATCAATTTCTATTTCAGACGATCAAGATTAGGGTGATGTATCTGTGATGTCTTCCAACAGTGTGCCTCCGTCGTCACAATTAATGAAGGGCTAGCGGAAAAGTGCTCATGTAAATACGCCAATTGCCTAAGAGGACCCTAGTAGGTTCGACGGCCTTTGACGTCCGCTAGCTCGCCCGGTGTAGCATCCATTCACCAAATGGTTCGGCAGCCGGGTTCGTCCGTTGCGGTCTAGAAGGAATTTTGGGGTGATGCGAGCACTATAAATCAACCTAATGCACACCCAGTGACGGCGGATCGGAGGGAGAACGGAGGAAGCCTTTTAGTCCGGTTCATAGCCCGTTCCGGTCCATCCGGACGGCAAGCGAGAGAGGCCCTTCTCTCGTTCAACAACATCTGGCCCCAGATGTTGTGGTACAAAATGTGTCGCAAGCGGAGCATACGTCCGTCGCTCGGGACGCTCCGTTGTATAGGCAGTCCGCGGAGACTGCTAAGGCTTCCTCTTCTCGTCAGCGCACACGACCGCACCTTGGCTGCGTGACCGCCGATATATTACCAGCTTCGCCGATCAAGGATTCTTCGGCAACCAGGTCACACCATCCGGTAGCCAGGGACACAAGGCCTGCAGACTCCGGACGTTCGCATAGGAAGTGTGCGGGAGTCAACGTACACGGAGCTTCCGGCGGCAATGCATCGTAAGACCGCTACTGCACAGGCCTCGGGAACGGACGTGCTTTCCTAAATAGCACAGTTTATCGCAGCATCCCAGCATCAACTGAATCTGTCGCATATTTTTTATCCGACGATGCTGGGTCGGGACGCTCCGCGGAAGCGGGTACGGACGTCCAAAAGTTTCATCCGGTCCGACGGGATACTGAAAGGGATTTGGAGGATTTCGAGCTTTCCCTTTCGGAACAACATATGCTGTTGTGTATGTCATCTGACTTGGTCTACTACAGCTTCTTTCGTCGGACCAGAATGCTGCGATGCCGGATAAGAAACTGATAGCGTCGGTGGACTTAGAAATTTTTGGTTCGGTTCAGGGACATCGTCCCTCAGTTCCGACATAGTCCAATAATGTCACACAAACTTTCGAATTATTGAACGACGCTATATATATTATTATTTTATGCTTGCTATAACCAAGCATTTCTGGTTTCTTGTTCGCAAAGTTACGGAGATGTCTTTCAAAAGTGTGCCTCTGTCGTCATAGTTAATGAAGAGCTAGCGGCAATAAGTGCTCATGGAATATGTCTATCGCCTACGGAGTGACATTCGCTAGCTCACCTGGTGTAGCGTACATTCATCGAATGGTTCGGCTGCCGGGTTTGTCCGTTGCGGTCTAGGAAGGAGATTTGGGTGATGCGAGCACTTTAATTACTTTAGTACTCACCCAGTGACGGCAGATTGAGGACAGATCGGAGGAAGCCTGTTAGTCCGGTTCCTGGCTTGTCCAGGTCCGTCCGGGTTGTGAGCGAGAGAGGTCCCTCTCTCGTCCAACAACATAGGGGACCGCATGTTGTGGTTCAGATATTTTACATTCGGCGCATATGTCCGTCGGTTGGGACGCTCCGTTATATTGACAGTCCGAGAGACTGTCCTTAATGCTTCCTCATCCTCACAGCAGGGCACACGACCGCACATTGGCTACGTGACCTCGAGTATCCGATCAGTTTCGTCATTCAGTGATTCCACGGCGAATAGGTCGCGCCATCCGGTAGCCAAGGGACACGAGGCCTATACACTCCGTTCGCTCGCATATTGGTAGTATGCACGGGGTAACGATCACGGAGCTTCCAGCGGCAATGCATCATAAGACCGCTTCTCCTCAGGCCTCAGTGACGGACGTGCTATCCGAGTTAGCACAGTTGTTTCGCAGCATCCCAGCAATTGACAGTTTCTCGGTCGAATCAGGAATTATCCGACGGCGCTGGGTCGGTGCGGTCCGCGGTTGCATCAGGTACGGACGACCGAACGCTTTATAGGGTCCGACAGGATGGCGAAAGGGATTCGAAAGATTTCGAGTTTTCCCTTTAGTAGTATCGGAAGCTGCCTTTCATATCTTCTGGCATTATCTTCCAGTGATTGTTATTTCGGACTTCATTGCTGCGATCTTGGATAAGAGACTTATAGCGTCATTGGACTCGGATTTTTCGATCGGTTCAGGGACATTGTCCCTGACTTACCGACGCAGTCCAATATTGTCATTACAACATGTGTTTTATTTTTCGACGCTATATATATATATATATACAAGCCTGCTACCAAGCATGATAGTATAGTTTCTTGTCCGCGTTGCTCATTTCTGCCATTTTATCATTTATATGAATAGTTTATTTTGGCAGAGCAGGGCATACCGAGAGTTCATATGCATCTAGACAGTGTGGTTAAAGACTGGATATATTCTTTTTCGCCGTTTATGTCTTTTCCAACTTCAATGTTGGAAATGTCATGATGTATAGTAGACTTAACTTAGACGCTTTATCATACGTAATCCGCCTTACTGAGGCGTTATCATTACGTCTTCAAGAAAAGATTTACGGGATATTATTCTCAATCTAATTTCTTTTGAGGGCAGTAGTTTGTTCACGTATAACTCCGCCCTTCAGTGGCTGATTGGAGTTGGTTAGACGTGACGCAGCCCTAGCTACATCCACACGCGTGGATAGTAAGGTTAAGAACTCTCTCAGAGTCGCTTCGTTCTCGGAGGAGCTTCTCTTCGACGGCAACTTTTCGGCAATCCATGAATTGCTCGATTTACACGTTCTCTTGTCTATCTAGTGTTACAAGAGATTCAGACTGGGGCAAACATTCGGTGGTTGACTCAGAGAGTGCCACCGCAGTTGCCGGACCCGAGTGTGGCTGTTATGACGGTTGCCAGTCAAACAGATTGGGATATAATACTGATCCCTACGGATTCGAAGTGCCAGGGTCTTTGGGTTCCGCAGTCTCTTAGCAACCAGTTTTCTTCCGCGGAATAATGTTTTTTAGGCTTGCTTTATGTCATTGCATGAACATTATTCAGAAACGCATGCCCAAATCCTGTCCTTTAATTCGACAGTAGTGGCGTATCTCCAGAACCAGGGAGGCACTCTTTCGTTTCCGTTATTCAATTTAATGGAAAGAATCCGTCTGTTGGTTATAGTACACCAAGTTCTGTTTTGGTCCGTCATTTTCCGGGTTGTCTGATTGTTTTACTGGACTCCCGTTCTCTTACGGGTCGCTTGTTGCTGTCAGAATGGACTCTCAACAAACAAGTATTCAATCAGATTTGCTATCTATGGGAGCGCCCAATGATGATTTATTTACGACACAGCTTGCTAATCAATTGCAGACGTATGTGTTGGCTTGTCCAGATCTCTGAGCTAATGTTGTTAACGCTCTATTGATCTATAGGACGGAATGATAGGATACGCGTATCCTCCGGCGCTGTTGTTTCAGCAGGTATTGCTAAGATAAACAACCACAATACATTTCTGTTGATAGCATCTCTATCTTCACAGAGATCAATGGGTAATTTACTCTCTTGTCTACTGTGGGTTTTAACGTGAAATCTTCCTCTATGTGAGGATCTTTTTTCACTGGGTAAATCGTGTCATCTTTATCACAACCCGCAAGGTCGCAACCTTCATGTATTCCGTTGTGTGGTCCGTATTGCATTGTAAGCACTGTACTGGACGAGCTTTGGACGCGATTTCTTACTATAGGAGATCCTCTTCTTCGCTATTCTATGCGGCTAAAGTGGAGGCTTTTCCGTCGTTGGTGTAGGGATCATTATGTTCATATTGTTGATCCCTCCATACTACTCATTGCAATTTTTTAGTATACTTGTTTCACAAGATCTACTGCAGCCTGTTATTATTAAGGTTATAGGTTTATGTTACCTCATACCTATGCACTCTACGATAGTTTACAATTGAGTCTTATGTCTCTTTATCTAAGTCAGTTAGTAACTTTTTGATAAATGGACTTAGAATCTTTAGATTAAATTCCTATATGGATTTTAACTTCGGTTCTTATTTAGCTAAGTAATCATTTGAGCCTCTGGAAACAGTAGTTTTCAAATTCTGACCTTTTAGACAGTAATTCTGTTGGTTTCTCTTTTACTGTAGAGTCAGTGAGTTTCATGCACTATCGATGGATGATTTTCACTTTCGTAGTTTCGGAATCACTACTTCCGTTACTATTTAGGTTGGATTTTTGCATAAGAGTTAGGCTCCTATTATCCGGAACCTATTATTTTTAAGGTCCTTCCGTCTTCGTATGGGCATAGGCCTTTACTCTTTCCGGGTAGAGTTTATGTATTTATAAACAGATATCTGTTTATTACTATGGGCGTAAGCTTCTTCTGTCTTTGATGCCTAGTAGAAGGACGTTACGCTCCATTTTATTGTTAATGGATTCTATTAACTATCGGTACTGCTTATGGTATATCATTGACTTAGCAGTTGTGCTTAAGATTTCGGCTCATGAAGTAAGAGTTCTTCTACTTCTTGGGCTTACATTAATAGTGTCGCTATTATAGATTTTTGAAGGCCGCTCATTGCGCTCAGCCATCCACATTCATGAATTTTTATCTCAGAAATATCGAGTCCATTTCTGGAGGCCTCTATTGTTAGGTCTATTATCTACTGCTCAGAATGTCATTCACTCAACAGTTGCTACTATAGCTAGGTAGGCTGTCTGTTTCGGCAGTGTCTCCATTCTGCTGCCCTCTTCGCTCTGGGCTATTTGACCCAGGGCAAGAAAAAGGGGGGGGGGGGGGGGGAGGGTGTTCCCTTGGGTCACCTGTTTTACTATGAAAACAAGGGGATACCTCCTCCGGAGTTAGTAATTCTGAGCTGTTATTGGGATGGTTGTTTAGTGAGAAGTTTAGGTTTTTAAAATTCATTCAAGTCTTAGTTTTTAAAGTATAGCTTTTGAATATTGCATATGTCAACGGACATGATTATGCAATCCTCAGACACTTTTAGGAGTATAAGAGTCTCTATTCTCTAGACTTACTTTATTTATTGGCTTACTTTAAAAATTATTAGTATAAGGATTATATTGGATATTAATAGAGTACATGGATGTATGAAGCTCAATTTTGGAAGGTGTTGTATCTTTCTAATTTATCATAAATAAGAAAGATACATGTAAGGCTTATTACTTCTTTTTCCCTACAGGGGATGACTCTATTTTATTTTATTGAGCGTATTCCATTTTGCTCTATGTCCTTGGCCCTCCAGCCTTTTTACTATTCAGCTATGTCTGGGTCATTGGTACAGTATAAAAATGTTAAAAAATTTATAGTAATTTCTATATTTTTTATACTTACCAATGACCCAGATGGGGATGGCCCTCCCAGGAGTTGGGAACTCTTGCCTCCCCGCTGAGTACATAGCGCTTACCAGGCACTGGTTATTAGAATGATTAATGGCGCCAATTTCGGAACGTCCTTGACACTGCGCATGCGCAGTAGAGGCGAAGTGTGGAGGGCCTTTCAGGACATGTTTTCTTTGGTTTTAGATGCAAATTTTGGGGATTGGGGGGCAAAATTTGTGTTTGGCCCTATATTTTAAGAGTTAGCACCAGCTATGTCTGGGTCATTGGTAAGTATAAAAAATATAGAAATTACTATAAATTTTTTAACTTTCCTGATGCTATCCCGTAAACTATAGGTATAGCAGTTATCTGGTTTACAGCTTTTCCTGGCAGTTATGCCGATAACTGGTTGCAAACTGGTTATCCGGCCAACCATTTCAGCACTATTATGGTGTAATCAACTCCTTCAATTTTGAATGTGGAGATTTGAAACTTGGGGACACTGTTACTCACATATTGAAAATGTTCAACATTTTTAGAAATGATTGACTATCTATTGACTATCTATGCCTCCACCGTAAAATGACTGTGGCATATAGTGTTACCCTTGTCCCTCAGTCATTTCATCATTCTAGCTTTCCATCATTCCAAAATAACAGTACTTTTATACTACAACCAATGGCCCACACTTAGCTGGTGCAAACTCAATAATATCAAGGGCCAAACACAAATTTTGAACCCCCCAATTCCCCAAATTTGCATACAATACCACAAATTAAAAGTCCTATCTGACCCTCCATACTTTTAGTATTTGCTCATGCACAGTGCTCAGGAAGAGATCGGAATTGGCACCAACATCATTCTTTGTTTAGCTCTAACTCAGTAAACATCTCAACTGACATCTGTGCTTTAAATCTCTCTTTTGGTGGATGCCAGACACAAATCAATGAAGTATATGGTGGATTCAAGGCAGTAAATGGATGATGGAAGTGAACAATCGGTGGATTGAGATGTTCAGGACTGTAACTTTTAAATAGTATGAAAATTATTTCATGTTACCCAATTTCGGGATATTCGCCTTGACGTCATTAGTTTTGCTAATGATTTACCTACTGCTGGTTATGTGTTCCTTCCCTATCATTCCATAAACCCTCCAGTTAAACTCCTAAGCTTTCTAGCTGTTTTTTATTGAAATTTTTTATTAAATTTCTTGGGAGTTTAATGTGCTGTACAGAAGGTTCATTCTGTTTATCCCCACTGTTACGTCCTCACCCTAGGGGTGTTGGGCTGTTATTGTCTTGCATCTCCTACCGGATGCATTGGGTTTTTTTTACATGAAGACCTAGCTTTGCATCAGGCATCAGTTAATTATTTACTGACTTGGGCCTTTTGTGTGCCTCTTGTCTAGTTTCCGTTTTTTCTAATCCTGACGTTGTTTACTTTTAACAACGCCCTTAACAGGTAATATTCAGGTTTTATTGCATCACAATTATAGTACATGTGGGATACATTTATTAATATTCCGCTAGTGTAGCTTTAATATTTTGGTGTTTGTCCACACTTAGGCTCTATTAGGATGCCATTGGGCTCATGTGGTTCCCTTGAGGAAAAAATTTGTTTTGATTTATTTCAAAATTATTTTTTATTGTCTTTGTCATGTATCCTTATATTGTATGATTATATGTTAGATGTTAGGAGTGCAGTGAACTTTGTTTGGATTGTAATTATTTATGAAATTACTGCTCTCAGTGTAGGGTGAAGAAGTCTACATACAGATTTACATGCTTGTTGCCTTGTCTGTAGTCACTGCACTCCTACTGATTATATCCTACTTGTGTGGTTGGGGTCCACTCATTAGGACACTAACGTTGGAAGCGGGTGTCGCGCTATGTATTCGCGGTGAAGCTCCGATGTCGGGGCTGTCACTGCAAGATAATTTGAGTTTTCAGTTTCTTTTCCAGAGGAACAAGAACATGGTGATTGTATTGCGACACCCGTCCAGAATGTGCTGCCATCGGCGTGCTTTGAGGAGCAAACAGAGCTAGCTGCTAAGGTGCTCTTGAATATAAAGGGAATAAGGCCTCTTATGCCAGCAGCTAGCTTGACTGCTCAGGCAGTTACCCGATAGTGGAAACCGTAATACTGGGTATGTCCATTGTGGTCGAGGACAGTGTAGATTTGGGTAGAGCGAGCACCTTATAATCAAAAGCTCACCCAATGATAATGGCAAAATAAGGGAAAGAAGCCTGCAAGTTTCTCTTTGGGAAGCCCAGCGAGGTCTGGGATCAGACCGCGAGTGGAGGGCCTTCTCTAACCCAGTAACAGTCGGGGTCAACTATTGCTTTGAGAAACTTGCACTGAGTCAGTGCTAACATCCTCCCTGGCCACTCAGGGTGCTCCTTCTACACTGCAGCCGGGCCAGCTTCAGTTACGGTTTCTTCCTCTGCTTTGGTGAAGCACATGCGACCACACACTGGCAACCCAGCTTTGGATGTTCATGAAGCCGAGCGAAGACACTCCAGTCTTTGCCTTCGAAGTCTGTCCATCTGGTAGCTAGTGATTCAAGGCTTGATTCATCAGGACTTTCGGCAAAGAGATCGGTGGCCAGATCTCTGTCCCAGGAGCAACATGCCACGGACAATATAAGCCGCTGCTCCACAAGCCTCAGTAACAGACTTGCTCGCGCAAATTGCGCAGCTTATCGCAGCTTAAAAAAACCAGCAAGGGGCACCCATCACCAGACTATGGTAGTGAGCTGATGGACGGTACTGGGTCGATCCAGTCATCTGTGCATGTAGAAGAAGCCAGAAGTTTCTCTACGGGATGCTTGGCTAGATCTGGGGTCAGATCACCGATTGGAGAACCCTTTCCGTCCCGTTAACAGTCGGGGTCAACTGTGTCCATTGTGTGAAACTATAATGAGTTGGAACACACATTGGAATGTTCCTTCCACACTGCAGCTGGGGCCAGCAGCACTTATGGCTTCTTCTTCTTCTTACATGGAAGCGCACGAAAGGGGTTTAGCCTAGAAGTTTCTGAACAGGATACTCGGCGAGATCTGGGGACAGATCGCGCGTGCAGAGCGTTCTCCTTCCCGTTAACAGTCGGGAACGACTGTTTTGTGTTGTAAGAAACTTCAATGAGTAGGAGCATCCGTCCAAAATGTGACGAGTTTAGATGCTTCTTCCACACTTCAGCCGGGGTTGGCTGTTGTTACGGCTTCCTCTTCTTTCATGAATATGTATGCTAAGGAGTAGATGAAAACAAGTTTCTAACAGAAGGCTTGGCAAGGTATGGAGTAGACCGCGAGCTGGAGAACCCTCTCCTTTTCCGTCAGTAGTCAGGGTCGACTGTTTTTGATTCAAGAAACTTTAGTGAGTTGGGACGCCCGTTCACGCTTGCGGTTCGGGATGCTCTTTCTACACTGCAGCCTGATCCTGTTGCAGCTATGGCTTCTTCCCCTGCTTCATTAATGAAGCACGTTGACCGCAGCCTAGCTATCCGACTTTGCATGTTCAGGTTGATAGCTAGTTGTTCAAGGCATTTTTATATGGGACAGGTGTTGATGATCTGGGGCCAGGTCTACATCCCATGTGCAGCTTATGGTAACAAGCAGATTATCGTTGCTCTGCTAGCCTCGCTCACGGACCGGCTGCCATAGATTGCTCTGCGTATCGCAGCATACCAGTAATCGCTGGTACTACCATTAACAGGCTCCGGTGGTGAGCTGTCGGACGGTGCTGCATTGGTCCAGTCATCCGCTCAGTCGGATGGTGTTGACCATATTTTCAGATGGAACATTTGGATGGTGAGAGGGCTACAGAGTCTCCATCCCTCACAGAAGGGCATCTTAATACTATGAATTTTTAGTCATAAGCTCTTCGACACTTGTTCCATCTGAATATAAGTCTGCATTTGCTTGGCAAAAAATAGCTTATACTGGGAGATGGAAAGATGAAGATCTTTCCTCCCCCGGATTTTTGGCTAAGGTGTCGAGGGCTTTTGTCCCTATTAACAATGCCTTCCTTGCTTTAGCAATAGTATAAGAAATGCAATGCCCTATTCCTTACGAATAGAGGTTCGATAGTGCATAGATAGGCTGAGACAGCTGTCTTGTTGTGAATAGAGCCATTAGAGGGAATAAGTACGTCTTTTCCTTATCGGTGTTGTATTCCTTGGCATCAAGACATTTAATGCTATTGTGGACATCATAGTAGCCTTATGTACTGCTACAGCGGTCTTTTCTTATACATTAACGGCTAGTGTTGTAAGTCTTCATTTAGTGAGCTTTCAGAGGCCGCAGGTGACACAGATATGTCTTCACGCAGATGAAGAGACTCAGAACTGCATAGTTACCTTGAGACTACTGGCTCTTTGGGAATTATGGCTGTTAGAATAGCGACTCGTCATTCCCTACCTTGTGTGGCAATAGTTGTAAGTCTTCGTTCAGTGAGCTTTCAAGGTCGCAAGTTACACTGAGATATCTGTTTTCACGGAGATGAAAACTTCTAAGCTACGTTAGCTAGGCTCGGACCGCTGTCTTTTGGGAATAAAACTGCTAAAGGAAAGAGTGCTTTTCGGTTTATTTTCCTAGGTGTCACAGACTTGAGTCTTACTATTTACACCATAGTAGCCTAGCTAGAATCATGAGCGGTGTTTTTCAGTAATTATGCAATAACATAACTGAAATAACTTATCTCTTGAGACTACTGACTCTTTGGGAATTACGGCTGTTAAAATAACGGCTCTTCATTCTCTACCTTGCACGACGATAGTTGTAAGTTTCTGTTCATTGAGCTTTCAAGGTAGCAACTTACACCGAAATATCTGTCTTCACGGAGATGAAGACTTCTAAGCTTCAGCTGGCATTGTAAGTCTCCTTAGTGAGCTTCTAAAGCTGCAGTTATCAGTCTTTTAATTGTCTTCGCGTATAGGAAGACCTTTAGCTGCTTCAGCTAGGCCGAGTTCATTGTTCTACCGGACATGATACCGTTATGTTAGAGGAGGTTATTCTTTTCCTACCGGTATTGTTTGGTGTTAGTTATCTGAGGCTATAAGCCCTATTGATGACACCATATTAACCTAGTGTGATTAATGAACGTTTCTTCAAATGCCTATACTAAACTCCTTCTCAGGAATATATTTCCTGATATCAGATCAAACGTAAGGAGTTCATCTAGGTTTTTATGATCGGGTGTTAGAACATTGTTTTCGTCTCCCTCTTCATTTCTACCCATTCTATTGTTGTGGATTATATTTCCACTCGAGGGATTGGATATTATGTATGCATAGACAGCCTATTGGAAATTCCATAACTAATCCAAATAGCCCCAAAATTCTCATGAGCTCTACAAGCAGAGCAAGAATTTTATAGAATCTATTCAATAATGCGTCTGCCTAACAAATATACATATTATGCATGCAAACAACAGAATCCTGCATGTACTCATCTGAATACAGCCTGTATCCATGGTATGATTGAGTGATACGAATGTAACCAGGAAACGGAATGAATAATACGATGTTAATGTAGTTAAACTGAATTATAAACTCATACATCGTAAGAAAAGGGCCACCCGCTCTGAACGAAGCTTCTCAGAGTTGACGAATTGCCATATTGGAGAATGTCGCCCAAATAACCGACATGTCAGCCAAGGCTAGCAATTTATTGTTCAGGAATCATATGCTCGTATATGACTTACAAAGGAACAACCACAGGAAACAAACCAACCAAATAGTGGATGTGCCCATGAGGTTGCTGTTAGAACACAACCCAGCCACCAGTTGCGGAGCCAGGAAAGGCATGCATATACTTGAATGCATACAAGGTTTACAGGAAGAAAACTGTGTCCTGCCCTGTAATCGTCTCTTTCCATGTTGTGGGGCAGGGTAGGGGGGGGGGGGGCGACAAATAAATCCCATCGAACCCACCTCACGAGCATTACTTGAATCGCTAGATAAGTAAGGAATAAATCCTATCGAACCCACCTCACCCGCATTACTTGAATCGCTAGATAAGTAAGGCCAGTGCAGTAGAATTAAGGCTATACTGCTGCTGCTATTCTCAATGAGATTAATACAGCTAAAAAGCTTATAGTCAAAGCAATCATAATAACAGTAACCCGGCACGACTTGTAATGCTTTTGTGTTAGTTATCAAATGGTATAGGAACCACAGGGCTCCCTCACATCTGACCAACTCCATAATGCCTTTAAGGATGTAGGGGGATGTGATGACCAAATAATACACCATATAGACATAATATCCAATCCCTCAAGTGGAAATATAATCCACAACAATAGATTGGATAGAAATGAAGAGGGAGACGAAAACAATGTTCTAACACCCGATCATAAAAACCTAGACGAACTCCTTACATTTGATCTGATATCAGGAAATATATTCCTGAGAAGGAGTTTAGTATCGGCATTTGAAGAAACGTTCATTAATCACACTAGGTTAATAGGTTAATATGGCGTCATCAATAGGGCTTATAGCCTCAGATAATACAATACAATAAAAAGGGGGGGGGGATTTTTCTTCATCTCTTCTGACTTGATAATAAGTGTGTAGCTATAAGTGAAGCCACTTTTGTATGTAGATTATTACTGATCTTAGATACAGCTTGTTTATTATATATATATATATGGCGTGTGTTTGTGGGCGTTAGTCTCTCACTCTAGAATACGCCATCCTGATTTAAGTGGCTTAGTCTGGACTAGCCTTAAAATTGGGGGCTCGTTACACCTAATTAGCATAATCATTCAAGCTAAGAATACGGAATTACTTGGATTTGGCTCCTTATTGACGATATGTCTTCTCTATCATTGTATAGAGAGACATAATGTAATTCCTTTATAATTTGTATATTTTTTATACTTACCAATGGCTCAGATGGGGATGGCCATCCCATGAGTGTGCACTCATACCTCCCTGCAGAGTTATCACTTTAGTTGGCTCGTCTACAAAGAATACTGTTGGTGCCAATTCTGGTCTCTTCCTGAGTACTGCGCATGTGGAAATACTAAAAGTATGGAGGGCCAGATAGGACTTTTAATTTTCGGTATCATATGCAAATTTTGAGGATTGGCCCTTGATATTATTGAGTTTTCTCCAGATAAGTCTAGGCCATTGGTAAGTATAAAAAATATACAAATCACTTTAAATTTATCATATTTTTATACGGTACCAATCACCCAGACTTAGCTGGTGCTAACTTTAAAATATTTAGGGCCAAACTCAAATTTTACCCCCAATCCCCAAAATTTGCATCTAAAACCGAAAATTACATGTCCTATATGGTCCTCCATAATTTTACTCCACTGCGCATGCGCAGTGTCAAGGAGGTCTCGAAATTGGCACCAAATGTCATTCTTTGTTTGGCCCTCAATATAGTTACACTTCCCTGTTATTTGTGCTTGTAAATCTCAGTTTTAATGATGCCAGACACATAATTATGAAAGAAGTGGTGGATATAAGGAGGAAATAGAAGGAGGAGAGGAAAAAACTGTGGAAAGAAATGTTCAGGGCTGTAACTTATAACTATTTTACGAAATTATTCATGTTACCTATTTTCGAGGCATGACCTTGTTGTGGTCATTCTTGCTATGAATGTTCCATTGTTTAATCAGTGTTTCCTCTCTCCCTTTCCTTTATTCCCACCTAGCTATTCTCCCATGCTTTTGGCTTATTTTTTGTAATGTTTATTACTAAAATTTCTTGGGAGTTTTGGCTTGGAAACAGAATTATTTTCTGGGTTTTTTTTTTCCCCATGTTTACATCCTCACCCTTGGGTGTTTATGTGTTTTGGTCTGCATCTACCATCTGATGTTCTGCAGTTTTTCTCTGGAAGTCTCTGTTTTGCATCAGATAGTGTTTAAATTGGTAACTGATTTCGAGCCATGTTTATCAGTGCCTGGAGTCATGTTTCCGGTTTGTTTACACTTTTTTGTTTATGTCGACAATGGTTACTTCTTATAGTGAATACTTGTCCACTGCTTAGTTCAGTTCATAGCAAGATACATTAATATTGTCCGTAAGTGTTACATTAATTTTTTGAAATGATTTTAAAATTTTTGTCCACACTTAGGCTTTTTTGGGATCCATTTGGGCTCGTTGTTCCCATTGGGAACTTGGACTCTTCTGAAATTTTTTTCAAAAATTTTTTTTTTTTTTTTGAAATTATTTTCTTTTGAAATGTTATAATGGATTTAATATATTATGTATATTTATTTCAAGGGTTAGTGCGAGTAATATGACTGTGTATATTTTTTCATGTTGAAAAAATATTGTTCAAATTGTAATGCAAGGATATCTTCCTCTAATTCACAGGTTCATTGTGTTTCTTATAGTTAATGTATTCGCACTAATTCTTGCTCTGTGTGTGTTGATTGATATGACAACGTGGAGACGTGTGTCACGGTATTTTGTTAGCGGTGAGGGGTCCATTACGGTCCTCTCTTCGCAGGGTCACTCTATATTATCAGTTTCTTTTTCAGAATTCAGAGTGATGTTTCCGTGATGTCTTCAACAAGTGTGTCTCCGCCGTTGCAATATTAGGGCTAGTGGGAAGTGCTCAAGGTATTACAACAATTGCCGGGAGTTTGCTAGTTTGATCGAAGGCATTGATCACCTGCTAGTCCTCCCGGTGTCGCGACCATTCACCGAATGGTTCAGCACCCGGGTTCATCCGTCGCAGTCCAGGGAAGCAGATTGGGTGATGTGAGCACTATAAAACATCAGATGTGCACACCCAGCAATGACAGATCCGAGGATAGTACGGAGGAAGCCTGTCAGTCCAGTAGCTAGCTCGTCCAGGTCCACCCGGACCGCGAGCGTGAGAGGCCCCCTCTCTCTTGCATCAACATCTGCACCGCGATGTTGTTGTATGTTTGTTCGCTTAGTCGGAGCTTACGTCCACTCCTCCTGCTCGGGACGCTCCATCGCATGACAGTCCGATGCGGCCGTTATATTGGCTTCTTCATCCTCGTCAACACACATGACTGCACCTTGGATATGTGACCACAGATTTCCAGGGGACGTTCGCATATTATATAAATGCAGGATTGAACGTCCCTGGTGCTTCTGCTTCGCCGACCAAGGAATACACATCGACCAGGTCACTCCATCTGCTAGCCAAGGATACGAGACCTTTCCAGTTGGGACGTTCTCATATTATATAAATGCAGGAATGAACGTCCCTGGAGCTTCCAGCGGATAATTTACGTAGGACCGCAGCTCCACAGGTCTCATTGAGTAACATGAACAAGGTGTTGCTACCGTGATGTCTTCGTAAAGTGTGCTTCAGTCGTCACAGTCAAATGAATAGTTAGCGGCAAAAGTGCTCATGTAGATGTGTCAATTGCCTGGAGTTCCCTAGTAGGATCGATGGCTTTGGCATCCACTAGCTTGCCCGGTCGCGACCATTCACCGAATGGCTCAGCACCCGGATTCGTCTGTTGCAGTCCAGGAAGGAAATTTGGGTGATGCGAGCACTATAAATACAATGTGCACACCCAGTGACGACGGATACGAGGATAGTACGGAGGAAGCCTATTAGTCCGGTTCCTAGCTCGTCCAGGTCCATCCGGGCTGCAAGCGAGAGAGGTCCCTCTCTCATACTACAACATCTGGGCACAGATGTTGTCGTACAAAACGTTCCTCAGTCGGAGCATACGTCCACCGCTCGGGACGCTCTGTTATATAGACAGTCCAGAGAGACTGCTCTTTCGGCTTCCTCATCCTCACGGCAGCACACGTGACTGCCCCTTGGCTATGTGACCAGTCGTATTCAACCAACATCACCGACCAGGGATTCTATGGTGACCAGGTCACGCCATCCGGTAGCCAAGGATACGAGGCCTTCATACTCCGGGCATTCGCATGTAAGTAATATGCAGGAGTCAGTTTCCAAGGAGCTTCCAGCGGCTAAATTCTGTAAGACCGCAGCTCCATAGGCCTCCGTAACGGACGTGCTATCGCAGATAGCACAAATTATCGCTGCATCCCAACACCTGACAGTAACTCTGTCGGATTAAGAATTATCGAGGAAGCTGGGTTTGTACGTTCCGCTGCAGGTTCAGGCACGGACGACCAAGAATTACAAATGGTCCGATAGGATGGCAAAAGGGATATAGATGAGTTGTATTTTCCCTTTTGGAACAACATAATTGCCGAAGAGTGCATCCGGCATTATCTTCTGACGTTGTTCCTCCAGACCAAAATTGCTGCGTTGCTGGATAAGAGACTGATAGCGCCACTGGACTCAGAATTCTTATCGGTTTAGGGACATCATCCCTCAGTTTCTGACATAATCCAGAAATGTCTCACAGACATTTGATCTGTTGAATGACACTATATATATATAACTTACTACCTAAATGGGCAGGTCAGGTTTCTTATCGGCAAATGCTCTTCATCTGCCTTTCATCAATTCAAGGAATAATTTGAAACGGCAGGACAGAGCATTCTGAGAGTTCTCTGCTTCTAGACGACCAGGCCAGGACCTAGTATTGTTTATACCGTCGTCAATGTCAATTCCAACCACGATGTTAGAAACCACAATATCGTCTAGCAGAGTTAGCTTAGACGCATCATCGTACGCAGATCACCTTACCAGAGTGTTATCATTACGTCTCAAAGGAAAAAGAATTCCAGGATGTACAACCTCCTTAAGAGTTCTTTCAAGGGCCTCATGTAAAACTCCGCCCTTTTAGTGGCAATATGGAGTTGGTTAGACGTGACTTGGCCCTGGCTACATCCACGCATGTGGATAGTAAGGTAAAAAACTCTCAGAGTCGCTCCGGTCTCAGGAGAGTTTCTTTTCAACGGCAAGCTTTCTGCAGTCTATGATCAGATAACTAAGAAAGTTTCAGACTCTCTGCTATTCATATCGGCTTCCATATAGACGGATTCAGCGGAGAAAAGTAGGACAGGCACTTCTGGGACGAATACGTCCAAGGGAAGTTCCTATAGGGGTTCATATGTGTCCTCTAGGTCTTACTCTAGAGACCGTCAGGGTAGCGACTCAGGTAGGGGCCATAATTCTGGCCGAGATATCCGGTCCGACACCCCTAGGTCGACGGGGCGAGGTGCGGGCCGTGGAGGACATGGCTTCTCCTTCCGCAAGCCTCGCAGGACTTGGAGGTAATGGTATTAACCTCTATCGTGTACCAGTGAGCGGAAGACTGTCGAGTTTCTCAATTAATTGGGAGTAGATTACGGACGTCCCTTGGATTCGAGGGGTGATTTCGGAAGGACTAAATTGTCCTTCAAACGAAAACCTCCGTTAACTCGAAGTCCAAGATGGACTCAGCTTCCGTCAACTCCGCAGGAAAGAGGCTCGCTTCCAGCAGAAGTCCAGTCTCTTCTGGAATGTCCGCATAGAGATCATAGAAATCCAGGAATTTCCAGGTTTCTACAACCATCCTTTTCTGGTTCCAAAACCAGACGGCTCGTTCCGTCCACTCATAAATCTGAGCTGGATAAACAAGCTGATCGTGGCTCCAAGTTTATATATGGAGTCCATCCAATCGGTAAAAGCGAGTTTTTGGGTGTACGACTATGCTACATGCATAGATCTCAAGATGCATACTTTCACGTCATGGTACATCAGGCGTTCAGAAAGTATCTTAGCTTCTTCATCATAGGAGTCGTGTATCAGCTCTGAGCAATGTGCTTCGGTCTGAATCTAGCCCCCAGGGCTTTCACTCGAATAACGAACTCGGTAATGACTCATTTCCAAGCTCGTTCATCTGCGATAACGTCGGCCTACCTGGATGACATTCTTTAGAGGTACGGTAATGAGTTAATGCCTCAGAAGGATGTGCAGAATCTGCTTCTATTGCTCCGACGTCTCGGTTTCATAAGTAAACGAGGAGAAGTCGGATCTGGTATCGTCCAAGTCATTCACCCACCGGGGGATGAGCTGTGAGATGCACAACATTCTCGTTCTTCTGCCGTTAACCAGACTGAAATTGATCAGTTGTTATGCTCACAATTGTCTTCGCTCAGACAAGGTCTCAGCGAGAGATCTCATGAGACTGATACGTTTGTGCGGAGCTGCCGCGATTTTATTCCGATGGGGCGCTTACGCACTTGTCCTCTCCAATTTCTTCTGATACAGAATTGGAGGGTGAAGATTTTTTCGCCTGATACGGACATCTTCTTGTCAATCAAGTGAATAAGAGATTCAGACTTGGGCAGGTTTTCAGTGGTTAACTCAGGGAGTTCCACTGCAATTGCCAGATCCAAGTTTTACAGTTTTGACGGATGCCAGTCAAACAGGTTGGGTTGTATCATTGAGCCCAACAGATTTGAAGGGCCAGGGTCTTTGGGATCCGTAGTTCCTAATCAAGCACATTAACTTAACATCAAGAATGATGTCATTTTGGCTTGCACTACGTTATTGGATGAACGTTATTCAGAATGCTCATGTGCTAATTCTGTCCGACAATTCGACGGTATTAGCGTATTTTCGGAACTAGGGAGACACTCATTCCATTCTGTTATTCATGTTAACGGAAGGAGTCTTTCTGCTTGTTCTAGAACATCAAGTTCTCCTATCGGTCCGTCATATTCCGGTTTGTCTGAACGTATTAGCGGACTCCCTTCACGGAGGGGCCGCTTGTTGCCGCCAGAATGGACTTTCAACAAACGAGTATTCAATCAGATTTGTTACCAAGGAGAGCGGCCAATGATCGACTTATTCGTGACACATCTCAACAATCAGTTGCAGACATATGTGTCACAATGTTCGGACCTTCGAGCATTTGCAGTAGACGCTCTATCGATCTCGTGAGACGGAATAATAGGAATGTGTATCTTCCAGCGCTGATGATTCAGCAGATATTGCTCAAGTTAAATATCTCAATGCAATATTCTGTTCGTAGCATTTCTAGCTCCACAAAGACCGTGGATTAATCTACTCAGGCATCTGTTGTGGGACATGCTGTGGAAGCTTCCTCCACATTTCGGTCCATTCTATGGTCAGATGGATTCAATTAACTATCAGTACTGCTTATGATAATATCTTCAATCAGCAGTCTGTGCTTTAGTTTTAAGCTCATGAAGTAAGAGTTCTTTCTACATCATGGGCTTACACTAATAATGTTGCTATTACAGATCTAATGAGGGCTGCATATTGGTCTTAGCCCTCCACTTTCACGAATTTGTATCTGAGAAATATCGAGTCCATTTCTGCAGATCTGCATTGTTTAGGTCCGTTATTTTTCACTCAGAATATCGTCCACTAAACAGTGGCAACTATATATATGTAGCCTTTCGGTTCTGGCAGGGACTCTGTCCTGCTGCCCTCTTCGCTCTGGAGTATTTGATCCAGGGCAAGGGGAAGGGGGGGGGGGGGGGGTGTTCCCTTAGGTCACCTGCTTTATAGTGTAAAGCAAGGGAATACTTCCCTTGGAGTCAGTAATTCCGAGTTGGTACCGGGATGGTTTTAAAGAAAAACTAATGTTTACTCATCTATGTAATATTTTTTAAGTGTTGCTCGGTGTGAGACATTTGTATACATCACGTGTTAATCGGGTGTTAATATACAATCCTCGGACACTTTTAAATGAGTATATAGAGTCTCATTTTGCTGGACTTCCTTATTTATTGGCTTTCCTTTTAAAAATATTAGTGTAAAGGGTTATACTGGATGTTAATAGAGATCATTGATGTTATTGCGCTCAATTACAGAATGGTGTTGTGTCTTTCTTTTTGATACAAATAAGAAAGATACATGTAAAGCCTATGTCTCATTTTCTCCGTGAGGGGAAAGTTCTGTTATATGTAATTGAGTCTACTGGATTTTCCTTTATGTCCTAGGCCCTCCAACCTTTTTTCTATTCAGCTTAGTCTGAGTCATTGGTACAGTATAAAAATGTTAAAAAATTTATAGTAATTTATATATTTTTTATACTTACCAATGACCCAGAAGGGGATGGCCCTCCCACAAGTTGGGAACTCATACCTCCCGCTGAGTACATAATGCTTACCAGGCACTGGTTGTAAGAATGATATTTGGCGCCAATTTCGAGACCTCCTTGACACTGCACATGCGCAGTGGAGGAAAAGTATGAAGAACCATATAGGACATGTAATTTTCGGTTTTAGATGCAAATTTTGGGGATTGGGGGGTAAAATTTGTGTTTGGCCCTAAATATTTTAGAGTTAGCACCAGCTAAGTCTGGGTCATTGGTAAGTATCAAAAATATATAAATTACTATAAATTTTATAACTTTCCAGACTTTTTTTCACCATTGAGATAATTGGCTGATTTCTGGTGTGTGACGTCATGGATACATACAAATCAAGTTTGAGTTTGATCTCGATCGGATGATTGTTCGTAGAGTTATTGACTTTAAACTTAGTTAATGATGTGAAAACTCAAGTGAAACTGTTTTCCAGACTTTTTTTGCTTGTGGGGGCATACGTGTCATACTGACACATGTAGTTTTTTTTTAAATCATTGTTGATGGAATTATTGCCCCTTATCAAATAAGAAAAATTTTCAGTGTTTTAAAATTCTGGGTATCTGTATGGTGTATTCAACTCCTCATACAATCTTTAATGTACAGATTTGATTCTTTAGGATATTGTTAGCCACATAATGAAGTTGTGCAACATGAATACAGTCAGGGTTTCTGCCAGGAATAAATTAGTGGGTCCAGTAGGAGGGGAAAATCACAGATCGCCTGGCGCGACCATGGTTTGCGGCAGCAAAGAAAATTTTAGAATTGAACACTGCAGGGAGGGGGGGATGGGTCCAGTTGACGGACCCTCATCTACAGGTGATGGAAAAATCATTATTATGATTGGCCTTTAACAACTTGGAATGGCTGCACGTTAGGTGACTTCATGTTCATGGGTGAAATCAACTCCTGCCATAGTTTCTAATGTACAGAACTGAAACTTGAGGGCATGGTTACAAACACCTCTGTGCAGCATATATGCCCTTTTGACAGAGTTATTGCCCTTTATTGATTTAGAATGGCTGCGCATTTTATTTTTTTATTATTGGTGTTTTAGGTCCACTTCAGCATCTTTGATTCTCTCATGACTACGACCTAGGTGCAAAGTCAAGTTAAACTAATTGTTTATACCTTTGCTGCCCACTTTAGTGGACTTCCACAAAAGGTGGTAGTTCCAGGTCCTATTTTACCAGTAATGTAGAATTTGTTTACTGCAGTAAACTAGCTCTGCTCCACTTTCTGGAGGCTAGGCATGTTAGGTGCCTTCAAGTTCAGGGGTGTACTCAAATCCTGCTACAGTGTTTCTAATGTACATAATTGAAACTTTAGGGCAAGTGCAACATCTGTATAGACATAAATAATTTTTGACAAATTCATTGCCCTTATTGACAAAAAAAAATTTCAGTGTTTGAAAATCCTGGGTATTGTATGTTGCAATCAACTCACTCCATTGTTTTAGATGTAGAGATTTGTATCCTTTGGATATTGTTAGCCAAATATTGAAGATGTGATCATCTACAGATGATGGAAGAAATAATTTTGGACAGAACTATTAGCTTTATCGACTTAATAGGCTTGACATGCTGTGTGCCTTCAAGTTCATAGGTATAATCAACTCCTAATACAGTTTCTAATGTAAAGAATTGAAACTTTAGTGCATTTGCAACATGCATATAGATGATGGATAAAAATATCATTTTTAGCTCAACTTGATAAAGTCCAGCTGAGCTATTGCCATCACTTCTCATCCGTTGGCATACGTCCGAATATACATCCACAATTTCCTTTGGCATACTGCAAGGTCGCATTTATGATATCAGATTGCTTTGAAACTTGGTGTGCTTCTTTGGGGTTACCTCTAGATGAGAGCTGTTGATTTTCTTAGATTTCCATCAAAAAATGTTGCCACTGACAATGACCTTCGATGAACTTAGTGCAGTTATTCATCAATATTTCCTTTTGGCACACCCTGCAGGGCACATTTATGATTGGATAGCTTTGAAACTTGGTATGCTTGTTTGGGGTTCTTCCATTTCCGTCAAAAATGTTGCCACTGACAACGACCTTTGAACTTAGTTGAGTCAGACCTTAATATTTCCCTTTGGCACACCCTACAGGGCACATTTAGGATCGGATTGCTTTGAAACCTAGAATGCTTATTTGACCTCTAGATGGGAACTATCAATTTTATTCCATTTCCATCAACAAATTTTGCTGTTGGCAATGACCTTTGAACTCAGTTTAGTCAGGCATCAATATATTCCTTTGGCACGCCCTACAGGGCATATTTATGATGGGACCGCTTTGAAATTGGTATGCTTGTTTGGGGTTACCTCAAGATGGGAGCTATCAATTTCCTTAGATTTCCTTAAAAAAATGTTCAATGAACTTAGTGCAGTTTTGCATCAATATTTCCCTTTGGCAGACCCTGCAGGGCACATTTATGATTTGATCACTTTGAAACTTTGTTGCTTGTTTGGGGGTGACCTCTAGATGGGAGCTATCGATTTTCTTCCATTTCCGTCAAAAAATGTCGCTGGCAACAACTTTTGATCTTAGTTTAGTTAGGTATCAGTATTTCCCTTTGGCATACCTACAGGGCACATTTATCATTGGATTGCTTTGACATGTTCTATGCTTGTTTGGGGTGACCTCTAGATGGGAGGTGTCGATATTCTGTCATTCCATCAAAAATTGTTGTCGCTGGCAATGACCTTTGATGAACTTAGTGCAGTTATGCATCAATATTTCCCTTTGGCACACCCTGCAGGGCACATTTATGATTGGATCACTTTGAAATCTGGTGTGCTTGTTTGGAATGACCTCTAGATGGGAGCTATCAACTTTCTTCCATTTCTGTTGAAACATTTTGCCGCAGGCAATGATGACCTTTGAACTTAGTTTAGTCTGGCCTCAATATTTACCTTTGGCACACCCTACAGGGCACATTTATAATCGGATTGCTTAGAAACTTTGTATGCTTGTTTAGGGCGACCTCTAGATGGGAGCTATCGATTTTCTTCAATTTCTGTCAAAAAACGTTGCAGTTGCAACAATCTTCAAACTTTGAACTTAATTTAGTCAGGTATCGATATATTCCTCTGGCATGCCCTTCAGGGCACATTTATGATCAAATCCCTTTGAAACTTGGTATGCATGTTCGGGGTGACCTCCAGATGTGAGCTATTGATTTTCTTTCATTTCCATAAAAAATTATTGTTGTTAGCACCAGCTTTTGAACTTCATGCATTTGTGCAGCAACTTATCCCTTTTGCATTCTCTACAGGGCATATTTATGAATTTCCATAAAAAAAAAACATTGCCACAAGCAATGACCTTCAAACTTAGTGCATGTGTGCATTAACATCTTCCTTTGGCATGCCTCAGAGGGCACATTCATTATCAGGTTGTTTTGAAACTTGGTAATCTTATTCAGGGTGACAAAGATAGGAGCTATCGATTTTCTTTTCATTTCCATCAAAAATTGTTGCTGTTCAACAATCTTTGAATTTATTACATTTGTGCACCAACATTCTTCTTTGACATGGCCTGCATGGCACTTTTATCATAGGATTGTTTGTTGATTGTTTTTGAACTTGGTGTGCTCATTTGGCGAGACCTCTAGATAAGATCTATTGATTAGCCTTCATTTCTGTAAAAAAGTTGCCTTTTACAAATATACCTCTGAACTTACTGCATTTGTGTATTAACATTCTTCCTTTAGCCAGCCTTTCAGTTTACATTTAAAAATGCATGGATTGCTCTGATGTTGTGCACACACAATGCTGTTATGTTGAAGTTTCACCAAATAACATTGGAACCAATGATCGTCAGTTTTGCTATTTCACTTATAACTTACCAGGTTCAAGTTTGTCAAGTTGAGCTACAGTGTCATTGACACTTTCATTAGATTTATTGCCCTTTATCAATTTAGAAAATTTTCAATGTTTTGAAATTTATTACCCTTTAGGCCTAAGAAAGTTAAAAATCTGTTTCTCAGGCCCCTCCACACAGTCCTTTTGGCTGCCACATGCTTTCCTTTTATAACCAATGCAAACTTAAAAAAAAAAAATTAAATGCTTTATGTCAGATATTTTACCCAAGTTATTTATTTATTTTATTGGTGTTTAAGCTCACATACTTATGCACAATGGCTGATCATGACCGTGGCAGTTTTACGGGTGGAGGAAGCCGGAGTACCCGGAGAGAACCACCGAGCAACGACGAGCAGCTGCCAGCTACCCAACATCGTAACTCCGCACTGCAACACAGACAGGGTTAGATTGGTTGAAGACATGTGCACCATCGACATGCAGTACGCCCCAGTACATGGTGTCATCGCAGGGTATTTTTTGTTTGGGTTCGCATCACAGTTTGCGAGACAATTACGACTGTTTGCGAATCAAAATCGCAAAAGTGATTCGCAGGATGCGAGTCAATTATTTTTATGAAATGGCTGGTATTCGCGTGGTTGCTGATAATATTTCTATTAAAAAACAAACTACTTTTTGCAAGTTTATTGTTCCAAATAATTTATAAAATGTGAGAATAAAAAACAAACCAAGAGACTGCAGAGGAGCTTAAAATAGTAACACGTCATCAAGTTTAATTTAGCATGGGAATCCTCAGTGACATTTTTCGTTTTCTAATTTATGATCCTGTATTCTGATTGGACAATACCGTCAGCGCTTTGGGGGCTTTCTCAAATGAAAACAAACCGATATCATTTGCGCTGTAACCTGGGCAGTTGTTTATATTTATATTGGTTTTTCCTGTCACGTTTTGGAAAAACCAACATAAACACAACAACTGCGCAGCTTATGGCACAAATGGTGCTCTGATTCTGAAACTATGAAGTCTCAGGTACAAACGAGTGTTGGATTTTCTCAACAGGGATGGAGGGAGACATTGGGGTGATAAACAAACAACGAAAAACAAATAAAATGCAAGTATTTTTTAAATCTTTAATAAATTTTTTCCTTTATTCTTTTATCTTATTCAACACGTGGTAACTCGTGAAAACTTACCTATTTCCGTTGCATCCCAAATTGGCAAAACGTATCAACTTGCAACTAATTCTTGTTGACTGCATATACTTGAAAATGGGTGTGCGACCTATACATGAGCTTTAGGCAAAAGGGAGGAATTCCAAGTGTGAGTTGGGGGTGCGACTTATACACGGGGGCGACGTATACACAGACAAAAATGGTATTTTTGTTATACTGCAATGAACGTCTGAGATTGGCGGTGCATTGTTTACTTTTGGGAAAATCTCGAACCTCCATAAAAAAAAAATTCAATGGGGTGGGGGGGAGGGGTATTTTTCCAATGCGGCAGTGCCTGAGAACCACAACCCTTTTTTTGACCTTACACTCTAGTGTAAATGTTATAAACATTCACTATGCTACCATCCATAAGTGTAGGCTGGCTGGGAAGGCTTCATAGTGCCCTATGAAGTATCTTCTATCACATTATATACATCATTCAAGCATATGAAGTGACAGAAGATACTTCAAAGTGCTTATTGTCAATCTTTTTATTTGGAGAAACTGTAGTTTTTGCCATGTTTACATGCTTTTTTAAAGTACCAACTGCCTCTTGTTTGGCTAAAGCAAAAGGAAAGTGAACATCTTATGTCAATGTGAATTGCTAACCAATTCTTCTAGACTGCTAATCAATTTTTTGAAAACAAAAAAATACCCTGCATCGTGCCCCATGTGGACAATCAGGGTTAAGTGACTTGCCCAAGGACACAACGCAGGAGTCCAAGTCGACCCCTCAGATGGTCACCCGTCCGACAATTAACTGGGCTCGACGTTGCTTAACTTCGGTGATCTGACAAGAACCGGTTACCACAACGCCACTGCGCCCCCTTTACCCAAGTTAAAAAAAAAAAAATTGATAAATTTGTCCCTTCAGTGCAACAAGGCTTTGCAATGCTTTAATTCTCGGATGGGTGACCATTGCTATTTTGCAATGCTTTAGCATTGCAAAGTCTTACACACAAGGGACGAAATACACCACCACCAATACTATTCTATAGATTATGAGGCCTAAAACATACAACAAATCAAGAACATGAACATTTAATGGCCAAGAAATAATTACAAAAAAAACAAAAAAAAATACCCGCCCATATGCAATTTTACAAAAAAATGGCCTGAGAAACAGATCTACTTTGTGGGGCCTTATCGATGTAGAAAATTTTCAAAGTTTTTGAAATTCTGGATACATTTATGGTGTTAACAACTCCTACAATTTGAATGTAAAAATTGGAATCTTTTAGATACTGTAAACCATCGATTGAAGATTTGCAGCATGTTATGTCGATGACAGAAATTTTAAAATTACTTTTTCAGATTTATTGCCCTTTATTAACTTGAAAATTTTCCAATGTTTTTAATACTTCAAATTTGCAATTGTCTTATGACTTCTAATATACAGATATATTTTTATGATGGCCACAGTTGTTTAGTTTTGAGCTCTATCGGAAAAGTCAATAAACAGTTATTGCCCTTTGAATTACAATTTTGAGATATTTTTTCAGGATTTTGAGATTTTTCTGTGGAAATTAACATTTGTTTCAATTTTTTTATAGGTTGTGTTCGAGATAGAGAATCCAAACCAACATTACCACGTGCCTCTGTTACTAAGTCCCTATTCATACAGTACTTACAGAGGAAGTTAATTATGAAGATGTTTGGTGCAACTAACTGTTCATCTACTTGGAACTGTCATTATGTAATCAAGAGAGAAAAAAAATGATCACCTGCACCCTTAAAATTAAAGAGTGCTTACTGGAATTGCTTTGTGCTTGTAGATTCAACACAATGCAGCCTTTATCTTTTCATGGGTTTTGGAGCATTGGTGGCATTGGCTGCCTCCCCATCGAAATGGGTTACCCCCCTCTCTCCCAAATCAGAGAAATCAACCAAATTTGGAGAGATAAAACTATGCAAACACCATAAAGATAGATTAAAACTCCTGACACATGTATACAATAGGAATAACCTGATGGGAATATAATAACTGTTGCATAGGCAGAGTTAATTACATTGTGAGAGTTATATTTTAGTCTGATACCAGAAACCTTCTACACAATCACTTGTTGACACACACCTAATCTCTGTTGTGAGTTATATTGTACTTATTAAATTTGTGAACTTTGGAACTAGGGTATTGAATACACATATTGTCAAGCTCAACTTTACTCTGAGTGGCCAGGTAATAGAGAGATATAGCCTACATACAGTGCATGTATCTATACAAGTTTATGTGAAAATTACTCATGTAATGGAATGCAGTAATTATACTGAGTAAAAAAAGAAAGTATAATAAACTCCTAAGAGCAATTTTTTTAGTATTATCGACTTCAATCCCTAGCAAATTATTGTAAATTCATATTTCAAGTCTAGCTGTATGAATTTACATAATTTCTCATGTTCTGACTGTTGCCAGCGTCACATCAGGACATTGCAGTTTTGACATGGGGTGAAATGAAAAGTTGACACATGCAGTCAATAGTGTGTATGTCCACCATTTGCCTCTTGGATGGCAAGACATCGATGGCGCATGGACCTGATAAGTCTGGATGTCACCCTGTGGTGTTGCGTTCCACTCCTGCCTCAGTACATTATGTAATTGCCTAACGTCTGAAGATCATGAAGTCGTACCTGACTGGCCAATTGATCCCAAAGATGCGTGATTGGCGACAAAGCTGGCGAAAAGTGGGGGCCAGGGAAGAAGTATGATGCTCTGCTCCTCAAGAAAGTCATAACAGATACGCGCCACATGATATCGTCTTGCTGGAATAACTGCAATCTGACGTTAGCGTTAAACAATGGGACAACAACAGTATTAAGAATTTCATCCCTATATCGCTATCCATTAAGATTACCATCAATGAAGATCAACTGCATTCGATGGTGCAAGGAAATTCCTGCTCAAACCATTACACTACCCTTGCCGAAATGGTCGCATTCCCTCATGCAAGCATCAGAAAACCGTTCTCCTCGTCGGTGATACACTGTTGCCCTACCATCAGTGCGCCGTAGATGAAATTGTGATTCATCACTGAAAAGAACTGTTCTCAAATGCTGCTGAGTCCAGCAAACACACTGACATACTCATTCCATTCTGACGGTACAATGACGTTGGGTATGGATTGGTCCATGGTGTGGACACCTATTTCGGATGCCGTGTTCAGCGAGTCTGTTGCGGACAGTTTGTGCACTGATTTTATTTTTAGCTCTACCAGGAGTAATTACTGCTGCCCTCATCGCCTGAAGGAAGCGATCCCGCAAGTGAGACGTCCTGATGTGTTGGTCTTGTTCAGAGGTTGTAACTCTTGATCGACCTGAAGGCGGTCGGTCGGCATTAGATGCAGTGGTTCTATACCTTCCAATGAGGCGGTAAATAGTGGCCACTGTGACTCCGAAGTCAGCAGCGAGCTCATCTGGAGGTATCCCAGCCTCATGCATACCAATGGCACGAAACCTCTGATTTTTGGTTAACCTTGGCATTTTTTAAAATGTCGGAAGACAAAAACTAGCTTGTTTTCTCAATAACCCAGGCTCTCTAGCACAACATAACACAAAGCAAATCGTCGGTCACCCATTCAATTTGACATTCTCGGGTAGCATGTGCTATTTTGAAATCTGTAGCA
Organism: Pictodentalium vernedei; assembly: GCA_031216915.1. Lineage (NCBI taxonomy): Eukaryota > Metazoa > Mollusca > Scaphopoda > Dentaliida > Dentaliidae > Pictodentalium > Pictodentalium vernedei. Next base: position 505,853,556 of record CM062297.1, on the reverse strand, counting down.
AAATTGTATACAGTTGGGTGGGCAACAACAACATGTCATTAAATTCTTTGCACGACTTCTTGTCCACAAACATGTAACATTAGAACTATTATATTTCATCCTTTATGCTATTTTGTCACATTTGTTTCTATTATACTTTCTTTTTTGACTTTGTATATATAAACCATTGTGCACAATAGAACACTAAAAATTCAGTATATTATCATGCATTAAGTTCAATAATGTGTAATATCGTGCATCAGTATACACAGCTATGGGAGATTACTCTGATTTCATTGACTAAAATCAACAATGGTTGTGATATTTATTTATGATGAGAGTCCATTATGTGACACCACTGCTTTTATTCTGTTACGAGGTTACACAAAATGCTTTTGGGGTAGAGATTATGTCAGATAGTATAAGTGGTTATGTCCTTAGAAGTTTTTTTAGTCTTCTTCCTACATCTGTGAAATCATTCCAGGCCAGTACATAAACTGTCCTGCTCTCTGCTTGCACTTCATTGTCCCCAAGTGTGATTCATGCACTAAAGTCCGCATTTCTTTTCTCATTCTTGTTGGTATAATTTGTACAGTAAACTGTCTATACAAGTTATCTTACTTCTCAGTGACCAATACTCTTTAACCCTATCTCTCTCTCTCTCTCTGTTTCTCTCTCTCTCTCTCTTTTGTTCGTAGGTCATATCTCTTCTTTTTTGTTTACAAGTGGAAGTACTTTGATTTGTTTGGAATTATCTCTCTCTCTCTCTTATCTCTCTTTCTGTCTCTCTCACTTGAAAGAGAGTGAGAGAGAGAGGGAGGGAGGCATCAGGAGAGACAGAGAGTTAATGACGTAGACATAGAAATAGACAGAAATGACTCGAATTGTGGTGACATAGATAGGGTTAATCTCTGGAGTAACGTCACATTTACTTTTCGGCCAACCATTTTCTTGTGTTTCTTTTAACTTTACATAGTTTGGATCATTATCAGTAGCTGTCTTGATCTGCTTACATTTTTCTGGAGACACTGGTAAATGTGCATTAAATTGGACCTCATTTATTTCAATTTCTGGTGATAAATCTTTAGTTTCTGGTAAATAAAATCTTGATATTAAATCTGACATGAACATATTGTTTCCAGGAGTATATTTTACATGAAAATCATATTTCTGCAGCTGTAACACGAATCTCTGAACTCTTGGTGGTGCTGAAATCAATTCTTTGTTGAACATATGTTCAAGAGGGTTATGGTCAAACTCCACTCTGAAATGTCTGCTATAAATTTACTGATGAAATTTCATGCAACCAAACAAAATTGCTAAGGTCTCTTTTTTCAGTTTGTGATTTAACACTTGACCAAACATTTTTTGCAAATTTTGGAGTTTTTTAGCTCACCTGAGCGAAGCTCAAGGGGAGCTTTACTAATCACTTTCCATCCGTTGTCCATCCATCCGGCGTCCGGCATTAACTTTACATTATCAACTTCTTCTCACAAACTACTCAACCAAATTGAACCAAATCTGGTGTGCATGTTTCCTATCACATGTCAATTCAAATTTGTTCAAATCAAGTTGACCCACCCCTTGGTAGGGCCACGCCCAAAAAGTGAGCCTAAATCTTAAAAAAATCTTCTTCTCATGAACCAGCAGTAGCAGAGACTTGATATTAGGTGTGCAGCTTCCTTTTGGTGTGTAGACTCAGATTTGTTCAAGAGAAGTTCTAGGAGCTATATTTGCCATCGTTATGGGAGGGGCACTTTTTGCCACACCCAAATTTTCTATTTTCCAAATCGAGAGGCTGATTTGGACCAAATTTGATATGACATTTTATTGGGCCATAAGTAGTTGATTTATGCCCCAAAAAAATTTCCCGTCGCCCCATGGGAACCACAGGAGCTAAAAATAGAAAAAATTAAAACGCTCATATCTCCAAAACTGCACGGCACTGAGAATTTTTATTTAGTGTCAAGCTTCTTTAGGACCAACAGAATGGAATGGTAAAAAAAAAAATTGCTATCGGTTTTATCATGGGGTACTTATTCGGGACTTTGAAAAAGTGCTGAGTCAGCATTTTTTAACACTGTGGGTAATGGGAAAAACATTTAAGACTACTTTTCTCCCAAACCACTGCTCCAAAAGCTTTCAAATTTCACATATAACATCTTTGGAGATTGTTTCACATGTTTATTGAAATCAATTCCCTGGGTCCATATTTGGGCTCTCTATGGGAGCCCAAATGTTTAAATTAGTGCAGTATGAGGAATATTCTTTAAAAATCTTCTTCTTCAGATCTACCAATAAGAATTTTTTGATATTTGGTATGCAGCATCCTTGGGGGGGGGGGGGGGGGGGGGGGGGGGTGAGGAGATTCAAGTTTGTTCAAGCCAAGTCCCTGACTTAAAATTTGGACCAAAATCCGGAAATTCTTTTTTGTTTTTTTTTATCTGTTTCGGTCAATTTTAAGACAAAAAAAAATTTTTTTTTTACACTGAAAATTTGGGGGGCCGGGTGGGACTTTGAAAATTTTGGACCAAAATCCGGAATTTTTTTTTTTGTTTTTTTATGCGTGTCGGTCAATTTTAAGACCCCAAAATCTTTTTTTTTTACACTGAAAATTTGGAGGCCAGGTGGGACTTGAAAAAATTTCCAAACAAAAATAAAAAAAAATCTGTTTTTTATGCATTTATCTCCATTTTGGGACGTAAAAGTGCAGGAACTGAAAATAGAAGGAAAATCCTGTGTATTGTGTGGGCACAATCACTTCATCTAGTTGGTATATGCTTTTCTCAGGAGGGATGTATGCAGCTTATTCAAGTCAAGTCCCTGGTTTGATATTTAAACTACCATGTCAGGTGAGTGACCCCAGGCCCCATGGGGCCTCTTGTTTTTTAATGCCATGCTAAGACTCTTTTGCAAATGCAGACTTAGAAAATTTCTAACCTGTTTTGCTATACATGAACATGAATGGAGGCTACTACCGGTATGCTGTGGCTTTTATATTTCATACATGTTTTACATATATATATATGTGTGTGTTTGATGGAATGCAGACTACTTTGGGAGAGTTCGAACCTTATGTGCTCAAATTGTAATAGGTCTAGGTTTATTGCATAGCATGCCTTAGTGAGCTGATGGGGATGGACATCCCCCTCATTTATTTTCAGGTCGTTTTGTTTTAGAAATTGCTTTTACTTTTTCTTCATGTGGCTTTAACTCATCTTTTGTTATTCTGTGGCCAAGATATTTGATTTCTTCGTTTCAAAATTTACGTTTATCTTCACTAAGTTTTAAGTTGTTTTCTTTAAGTCTATCCATTACTTATTTTCAAGTCATTGGTCATGTTCTTCCCTAGTAGAACCTCAGACTAAGATATCGTCAATCACAACTTCTACTCCAGTTATGTCATGAAGCATATCAGTCATGGCTTTCTGAAATATTTCAGGTAAAGATTTTATTCTGAATGGTGCTCTCAAAAATCAGTAACGACCAAAAGGAGTATTGAAAGTCATTAATTTTGAACTACTTTTATCTAAATTTAGTTGCCAAAAGCCTGATGTAGCATCCAATTTTCTGAAAGATTTAGCAATGGACATTCCTCCACAATTTCTTCTATTGTCTTCATGGGATGGTGTTCTCATTCTCTCGCTTGATGCAGGTGTTTTGGATTGTTACGTATTCTTACATTACCATTAGTCTTAATAACAGTTACCAGACTATTTACCCATGGTGTGGGCTTTTTCTGTTACGCTTACAGTTAACTTCTTCATTCTATTCAGTTCTACTTTCACTTTATCCTTTATTGAAAGAGGAATTTTACATGGAGCATTAAGAACAGTTTCATTTTCTTTCTTTTTTTGACTTCAGTGGTATATTCTCCTGGTAGATATACCAAACCTTTGAAGAGAGAACTGCACAGTTGTGTAATGTTGTTTACTCTTTTGACCAATTCAGTTTTGTCACAAGTTGCAGCACCTAAAACTGAGGTTGAGTTGGTGTCAACTACATAAAATTGCTCAATGAATACATTATCTTTCACTTGCAGTGGAAGGGAGATAACTCCTTTTGCTGGAAGTCTATGACCTGTGTATTATCAAAATCAAGACAGACTTATGTTGACTGCAAAGGCTCTAATATTTTTAGTTCAGTAAAATCTGTCGGAGAACACATTACATTTTTCCCCAGTGTCCAACTGAAATAGTATTTTAGTATTGTAGATGCTGAAGACTTCAATAAATAAGCTGTTTGTAGTTTATTTTATTCATGTCAAACGAGCTGACAAACTTATCATTATCAGAAGAAGTGTCACCGTTAATTTCAATCTCGTGTATGCTCTGTTGCGTTGACCAACACATTTTAGAAAAATGATTAGGTTTTTTAATCTTTTAAGTTATAACACTGTGTACCGTATGCCAGACATTTTTGAATAAGGTGTGACTGTTCACATTTTGTACAAACATTATTATTTGGTTTTCAATCTGTCGGATGCGGCGCACTGAGCTTTTTACTGAAATTGAGAGTATTTCCTGTTCTGTTGATTGACTGGTGGAAAGGCATGACTTAATTAGTCCGAGAAAACTGAGGAGACGTGTTTCAGCTGTATGACTTCACACAAGTGCATGGTTTGTTTTCTTAACAGATTGACGTTTGGGTCTTCTCCGGAACTCATTGTTTTTGCAAAAGTTCATATGGACAAGCAATATCAATTGACTTTTTCAACGTCAAACTTGATCCCGCATTTAGTTTTTCCAAAACTTTTGATCTTTCAGTGCCAAAAACAATCCTGCCATGGACCATTTGTTCTGGGTTATAATATGCTCAGTCTTTTACTAAAACCTTTAACTGGGTAACAAATTCTTCAATCGTTTCGAGCTCGGCTTGACTTTACATTGAAATTTATATCTCACTTCGGGCACCATGCAATGTTTTTTATGCCCCAGACACCCTTATGGGGGCAACATATTTTCACCATGTCCATCCATCCATTAACTTTTGGTTCCCGCCAAATAACCAAAGAACCACTTATTAGTCCCCTACCAGCATCGCTGGAGGGGACTATAGGTTTGCACTCTGTCCATCCGTCAGTCTGTCCGTCTGTGAGTCACACTTTAGTTTTCCGGAGTTTTTTTGGAAACGCTTCAACGGAATGATTTCATTTTTGGTAAACTACTATAGAACGATGAATTACAGACCAAGTTTGAGTTTCATGCTGATTGCATTATTCTTGTGTGAGTTACGGCCCTTGGAAATATGGAAAAGCACCAAAATATCAGTTTTCCAGAGTTTTTTTGGAAAAGCTTTAACGGAATGATTTCATTTTTGGTAAACTACTATAGAACGATGACTTACAGATCAAGTTTGAGTTTCATGCTGATTGCATTATTCTTGTGTGAGTTATGGCCCTTGGAAATATGGAAAAGCGCCAAAATATCAGTTTTTCTGACTTTTTTTGGAAACGCTTCAACGGAATGATTTCATTTTTGGTAACCTACTAAAGAACGATGACTTACAGATCAAGTTTGAGTTTCATGCTGATTGCCATATTCTTGTGTGAGTTATGGCCCTTGGAAATATGGAAAAAAGCCAAAATATCAGTTTTCCGGACTTTTTTTTGGAAATGCTTCAACGGAATGATTTCATGTTTGGTAACCTACTATAGAACGATGCCTTACAGATCAAGTTTCATTTACACTCTGTCCATCCGTCAGTCTGTCAGTCAGTCTGTCAGTCAGTCTGTCAGTCATACTTTGGTTTTCCGGACTTTTTTTGGAAATACTTCAACCGAATGATTTCATTCTTGGTAACCTACTATAGAACGATGACTTACAGATCAAGTTTGAGTTTCATGCTGATTGCATTATTCTTGTGTGAGTTATGGCCCTTGGAAATATGGAAAAGTGCCAAAATATCAGTTTTCCGGACTTTTTTGGAAACGCTTCACTGGAATGATTTCATTTTTGGTAAACTACTATAGAACGATGACTTACAGATCAAGTTTGAGTTTCATGCTGATTGCCTTATTCTTGTGGGAGTTATGGTCCTTGGAAATATGAAAAAGCGCCAAACTATCAGTTTTCCCAGACTTTTTTTGGAAACGCTTCAATGGAATGATTTCATTTTTGGTAACCTACTATAGAACGATGACTTACAGATCAAGTTTCATTTGCACTCTATCCATCCATCAGTCTGTCTGTCAGTCATACTTTACTTTTCCGGACTTTTTTTGCAAATGCTTCAACCGAATGATTTCATTCTTGGTAACCCACATTGCATTTTTGTTCAACTCAGTATGCCCAGCCTCATAGGGAGGGAGTGGGGGAAAATGATCCAAAATATTTTTAAAATCTTCTGAACCAGTGGGTACAATGACTTGATATTTGTTATGGAGCTTCTTTTCGAGGTGTAGAATCAAGTTTGTTGGTATATATTTGGGCTCGCTATGGTAGCCCAAATTTAACTGAATGCAATATAAGTACATTTCTTTAAATATTTTCTTCAGTTCCATCTGTCGGAATGCTTTCATATTTGGTATACAACATCTATAGGCAGGTCAGAATCAAGTTTGTTCAATTCAGGTGCCTGGGATAATATTTGGATTCCATGTGGGAACCTGAAATTTAACTTAGTACAATATGAGGGAATGTCTTCAAAAATCTTCTTCTTCAGATTCACCAGTCAGAATCCTTTCATATTTGGTTTACAACATCTTGATGGGAGTCAGATTCAAGTTTGTTCAAATGGGCTCCCTGTGTTAATATTTGGGCTTCCATACCCGAATTTTAACTTAGGACAATGTGAGGAATTTCTTTAAAAATCTTCTTCTTCAGATACACCAGTCAGAATGCTTTCATATTTGGTATACAACATCTCTTGGGGGGGGGGGGGGGGGGGGGGGGGGGGGGTGTAGGGGTAGATTCAAGTTCGAACAAATCAGGTCCATAAGTTAATATTTGAGCTCGCTATGGCAGCCCATTTTAACTTGGTGCAATATGAGAAAATTTCTTTAAAAATATTATTCAGATCCACCATTCCGAATGCTTTCATATTTGTTATACATCTCCAGGGAGGTCAGATTCAGCTTTGTTCAAATCAAGTGCCTGGGTTAATATTTGGGCTCCCTGTGGGAGCCGGAATTGGCCATGTATCTGCAGAAGTAGAAATTTTGTATTCAGTACCCTCTAGAGGTGTGTGACTAAGATTAATCCACATAGGTTGTATCAAGGGGCTTCATAGAGGAGCTCCACATTTTACATTATGATCAACTGAAGAAATGGCATGATGCTTGGACTATTTTTGTCACTCCTGAGAGGCTCTAGGATTGACAATGTATCCTATGGAGATGGATTGCTTAATGTAGATTCATTCTTGGACTCTGTTTAGATCGTGTTCTGTTCAAGGTGAGCGCTTCAGGCCCTGTGGAGCTTCTTAGTTTTTGATTATGCATTGTTGGTGTCTAGAGGAAGGTTCCTTCCAGTGTTGGACCAGTCAGCTGAACCAAGATGACCGCCAGCGAGTGGCCAATTCATTATGGCTTCCATCTTGAATTTGGTTTCCATCCAATCTGTCCAATAACTAATGAATATAGACTCAAATTAATTTCATTTTTTGGTTATGCATTATTGGTGTCTGGAGGAAGCTGCCTTTTGATTTTGGACGAGCGTGCCAATTCAATATGGCCGTCAGAGTGGCCCTATTGAATTTGATTTCCGTACAATAAACTTTTCAAATTTTTCACAAAATTTCAACAGAACCATATCATCAGGCCTGGACATAAAGGGCTTATATTGAAAACCTGTTGACAGGTTATGCTATGTAGCATGGTGGTAATCCCTGGAAAAAGGGTACTGTGATGCTTCTCTATCATCTCAGTTTTTACTATGCCAGTGAGGCTTTTTAATGTCTTAATGGGATTTGCACCTATACAGATATCAACAACTAACGTGCAATCTCACCAAAGCGAGATCACATGTTAGTTGTTGCCATTTAATTTGGCAGAAATTCTTTTACCTAACGTGAAAAGAGATGACACCTGCAAACAAAATTCTTGAATAACTAATTTTTTTCAGCTGAGATAGTTCTGAAAGATTGTCAATCTTTCCGATAAAACGTGAGATTAGTAATTTAATAAATTTGTTTTATGACTTTGTCATAGCCTGTAGTTTGTATTTTACAATTTATTTAACCCCACAGAACCAAAACGGTAGTTCATGGGTTATTTCTAGGCTTGTATCATGTGACCCCTCGTTGAAACAAGTTCCATGAGAGGTCACATATTTATTTTATTTGTTCAGCTGCTCAGCCTCAATTGTACGTAACTTTGGCAGATGCAGTTCATTCATTAGGTAAAGGGAAAATGTCAACAAAACCATATCATGTGACCCCTCATTGGAATGAGCTCATGATATGGTTTTGCGGAATTTTTTGGAAAATTTTAAAAAGTCAGTAATTAAAATAATAGGTAAAGGGTCAAGCAAGATGATTTTAAACTGACAGATAGAAATAGAAGGGCATACAAAAAAGTTTGAGGGCCTTGTGAAATGTCAACGTGCATTAAGGAGTCAATGGGCAGCTGAACCTTTTTCAGGATTGTGTTAGGAACATAATTCTGTCTGCTGCTATACTGCATCACTGTCCAGTACCGTATTGCTACCATTGAGTCTCAGTCTCAGATTGCCACTCTGAATCAACTGATATTTTTTAAACTTTGGATAATTTCGACGGCAGAAATGAATTGTCAGAAATTCTCTTATGACAAGAAAGCTTGCGTTTTGCCTTACATTTTGGCCAGGAACAAGCGCATGGCATTTCAAGCATGTGATACAACAATAGCTCATACCAGGTACAGTTCATTGTTATGTCGAAATTGGGTATCTCAAATTGATTTCCCACATTAAGTCACTATATGTCTCTGAACCAACAACATTCAATAACCTGTTCCTCTAGGTCAAATAGAAAATATACACACTCTTCACATTACATCAACATATTAACAAGGAAATTCTTGATATATTACTTGCCTACACTTAGCACAACTGACTGGAGTCTCAATCCCAATGAAGTGCCACACTGGACAAATTTGCCATATTGGTTCTGCAAATGGTTGACATATTTTATACTGCACACAAATACATCTTTTTATTACTTTCTAAAGTGTGATTTACTGGGATTTCCCGGTTTGATTATAAACAAAAAATTCTTGAATAACTGTTATTTTAATTTTTTGTCTCAAAAACATAGGTTATGACCCCCTCATTGGAACGAGCTCGACAAGCTCGTTCCAACGAGGGATCATAACCTATGTTTTAGAGACAAAAAATGAAAATTGGCGATTTTTGAGAATAGTGCTGGCCGGTTTTAACGTTACGTTAGGTAAAGGGTTAAATAATATAATTATCATTCATAATGAAAAGTAATAAACAGAGTAATTGCTTGACTGGACTGGTTATGTGAAATAATTCATTCGAGGCGAGGGACTATAGTGTAAAACACTTGTGTGCATTCGCGTTTGTACAATGTCTCTCACCTCTCATGAATTATTTCTCGTAACCAGTCCAGTGATTACTCTCTATGTTCTTTATTTTAGTCATATTGAAAATGAACAAGAAATCAGAAATGATTTCTTGCAAAACACTGATATTTGCCAAGCTTTATTGTATTTTATTTATGATACTATATCTATATTATAAACAGATATGTTCTTTAATAAAATTTGGGAAAGTGAAACTTTACCAGTGCTTGTCACTTCGCTTCAGACTTTTTCCTAAAAAATATGGCTTCTTTCATCATCACCAAACTTGCATTGCTTTTAATAACTACCAATACATCTCACAAAAGGAGGTTAACTGGTCGAGTGCAAAATTAATTTTGGTTGTTAAAAATTTTGAGATTCATTTGTATGTGTTTAAGGTCACGTATTTCAGCATAATGGATATAAAGTGAATTCCACCAATTGTTTATACCCATGTTGCCCATTTTAGAGGCACTGAATACCAGGTCCTAGTTTGCCAGTAAAACTACTTGTTTACCAGAGTAAACAAACCCTGCTTCACTTCCTGGGGTTCCCACAGGGAAAAATTTGTTTGCCTTGTTACAATTATGGGAGAGTGCCTTCAGGCAAATTCATAAAGATTAGAAATTTTAAATCAAAGATAAGAAAAAAAAATGGGTTGCCCCAGGTTACATTTTTGTTGCCATTTCATTTTCTTATGCAGTTGCTTAACTTTTTACCCAATCATGAGAGGCCATAAGCTATGTTTTTGAGGCAGAGGATGAAAATTTTTTAGGTATTCAATTTTTAGCACACCTGGAGCAAAGCTCAGGGGAGCTTATTTATTTTTTGGAGCTTAACGACACTTTCGACAGCCAGGGTCAGATCGTGTCAGACAGTTTTACGGGTGGAGGAAGCCAGAGAAAACTGCCAAGCAATGGTGAGCAACTGCTGGGATCCCCAACATACTCCATACAAGCAGGGTTAGCATTGGTTGAAGACAAGTGCACCATTGATGTGCAGTATGCCTTAGTACACATCGCCACCGTGCCCTCACATGGGCAGTGGGAGTGAAGTGTCTTGCCCAAGGGCTTGCGGTATATGGGATTAAAACCGAAGACCTCTAGGCTTCCAGCCTGCACCTCTACCTACTGAGCCACCATGCCCCCCCCCCTCCCCCCAGGGGAGCTTAAGTGATCACTTTCTGTCCAGCATGAACTTTACTCTCATAAACCACCAAGCCAGAACCAAATACATGTTCATTATCATATGTCAGTTCCACTTTGTTCAAATCAAGTTGGCATGCCCACAGTGGGCACCACAAGGAGTAAAATTCTGTTAGCCACCCACAATTTTTTTTTAAAAATTAAAAAATATTCTCCAGAACTACCAATAAGAATCTTTTGATACTTGGTATACAACATCATAAGAGGGGGCAGATTAAAGTTTGTTCAAATCCCTATGGGAACCCAAATTTTACCTCGGTCCAATATGATGATTGATTTTTTGATTTTTTTTTTTTTTAAATCTTAGAATCTTTTGATGATTGGTATAGAGCATACTTGGAGGGGGCAGATTCCATTTTGTTCAAGTCAAGTATCTGGGATCATATTCAAGCTCCATATGGGAACTCAAACTTTAACATAGTGCTATATGAGGAATATTATTTAAAAATCTTCTTCAGATCAACTTGTCAGAATCTTTTGATATATGATATGCAGCATCCTTAGGAGTTTCAAATTAAAGTTTGTTCAAATGAGGTATGTGGGTTCATATTTGGGCTCCTTATCAAAACCCAAATTTTAACTTGGTTTGATATGAGGAAATTTATTGAAAAATCTCGATACTGAGTATACTGCATCTTTATAGGAAGGTTTGGGGGTGCTTGTCAGCTAGAAGTTTGTTCCAATCAAGTCTGTGGGAGCCTGAATTTTATCTGTGTAAGATAAGTATTCTTTAAAAATCTTCTTCAGATTCATCAGAATCTTTTAATATTGGGCATGCAGCACTGCAAGTTGGGCAAGATTCAAGTTTGTTCAAATCATGTTCCTGGGGTCATAATTGGACTCCCTATGGGAATTCAGAACTGTAACTTTGTGGAATATGAGGAATATTCTTGAAAAACCTTCTTCGGATCTACCAGTCAGAATCTTTTGGTATTTCAATTTGCAGTATCCTTGGTAGCGTCGGAATCCAGTTTGTTCACATCAGGTTCCTGGGTTCCTATTTGTGCTCCCTATGGCAACCTAAATTTTAAAATAGTACAATATGGGGAAGTTCCTTTAAAAATCTCCTTCAGATTTCAGTTTGTTTAAATTTAGTCCCTTGGGACATATTTGGGATCCCTGTGGGATTTCTTAATACTCACAAGTCAGATTCTTTTCTCACATAGTATTAAAATCCTTAAGTGTTGTGAGATTCAAGTTTATTCAAATTAAATCCATGGGCTTATATATCCCTGTGGGAGTCTGAGTTATGCTTACTGCAGCATGAATAGAATTCTTGAAAAATTTTCAGACCCACTCAGCAGAAGCTTTTGATATTTGGTATATAGCATTACTATAACTCCTAGATTAAGGTTTGTTCAAAGTGTTATGCTTTACTGATTTTGGTGGGCACAAGGGTTTGAAATTTAACACAGAACCAGGCCTGAAAATAAGCAGTCTAACATTTGCTGCAGAATGAGGTCCCCAGAGGGTGAATTTGATGATGCTATCCCATACAGATGGCCAATTTATCCTCTGGGTTCCTCTTTCTATTTAGTTTTGAGACCCTGATTCAGAATGAGTTTCACAGAGGGTAAATTTAGTGTTGCTACCCTGCTATGCGGGGTAGCATCACTAAATTCACCCTCTGGGGACCTCATTTTGCAGATGACAGTCTGCTTATTTTCTGGCTTGCACAGAACCCAATATAGAATTTACTATTTGTTTAAATGAAGTAAGCCAATGCATAACAGAGCTAGTAAATTTCAGTCAGATGTAACTGAGTACATAAGATTAATATTTGTTCAAATGGGGTTCCAAGAGTCAACTTGAAGCCTGTGGTGGTGGGAAGGGGTGGATTTATTTGTCAAATTTTTTTTTTTTGCTTTAGAACAAGATTTGGAGGATTTTGAGTGATTTTATGCAAACAAAAATAAAACCTTTCACCATGTCTAGGTGATTAACTGATTGATTTTTTTTCTTTTTGCTACAAACTCAGCTTTTAAGGGATTTGAGTGCTTTTATGCAAAAATCCAACAAAAATTTCACCAAACAGACCTTTCTCAGCCCACTAAATTAGATTACCTATTAGCACGTAGTTGCTGAATGTGTCCTTAAATAATGTTATCAGGTGAGCAATTAAGGCCCCTTGGGACTTCTTGTTTTAAAGTGGTGTCTACTATTTTGATTTGGTAAAGTTTTGAAATGTATTGCCTATTTCTGTGTTTGAAGTCTGGTCCATATTTATCGTCCAACATGCAAAGTATCTTTTTAGATGGAGATGACATTTTCTGTTGAGTGCTTATAAAAAAGATTTGGGTCAGGTGTGAAAAATACAATTGGTTGGGAAACCGAACAATTTCATTTTGTTCCCTCAGCCTAATATGAAGCTGAGTAATAGAACAGATAGAGGTTATTACTAAGTTTGTTTCATATCGGCCAAGATATCAGCCCGAGGTAACTTCACATGTGATGTGAAGTTACCTCAGGCTGATATCTTGGCCAATATGAAACTAACCAATTAATGATCTCGTTATTTATTAAATCAATAAAAATAATTACAAAACGTTCTCAGATCTGTTACAGTTTTCTGACAATATTATTGTTTCTCATTATTTTCACAAAGTTTGAAGTTTCCTCTTCTCCTAGTTACGCTATCTGAACATCTCGGCTTCTCCTCTGGGGAAGCCACAACACTATCTCTTCTCCCACTTCAATGAATCTCTTGCGACTATGAATTTTAGTTAACATTGAATTTTCTGTACAACTTTCTTCTCTTCATCTACCTAATTCTCACTCATTTCTGTCATGAAATTGTTGAGAGCTACATTTTAAATGGTGGTCTGAATTTGTTTATCCAAATTTGTTTTATTACAAATTATTGAAAAGTGCCCATAGTCCCTATTTAATATTTTGTGATAAAACAAATTTATATAAATAAAATATTATTTGCATTTGACTGAATATGAAAAACGAGCAAAACAAGAGCTGGACTTTCATCCGGTGCATACCCCCACGTGGTGTACCGCCTAGTGTGGACATACCTATGACCAACAAATATTATTTATGAATATTCTCATATGGACTGACGGACGGATGCGCAGATGGACAGACGCAAGTATACCCCCCACCCTTCCATTTTCTTCGAAAGTTTTCAACAATTTCCAAGTCAAATGGTATGGTAAATTATTTGGTGTTTGGAAGTTTTATGCAATGAGGCAGAAGCCTTTGTCACAGGCAGACTGCATGCCATATTTCACTGAAATCCGATAACCCATACCCGAGATACAGGCTGAACAGACAAATAATGTCTATTTCCTACAATTTCTGGGTAAAAAAAGGGGGATAACTCTAAAAAGGAGAATGTGAGAAATATCGTTGAATCCTTTTTTTAAAGCCTGTACCATAAGCAGTGTTCATGGCAAATTTCATTGCAATAGAACATTCAATACCTGAGATACAGGCTGAACAGACAAAATTTGGCTCGGACAGACACAATTTCTAAGTGAACAAGTGATAAAAAAAAAAAAAATAATAAAAAAATAACTAGTGGGGGCATACCAATGACCAACAAATATTATACAAAATAATAATTTACTTGAGTTATGAATATTCTCGGATGGAACCCCTCACGGATGCACGGACGGATGGACAGACAGACACACGAACGCATGTAATCCAGTATACCCCCATTTTCTTTGAAAGTGGGGGGTATAAAAATGTTGGCTTTTCCTCTGGTACCCTAATGTTTTTGAAAACCCCGATAGTGGATTCTAGCACTAAACCAGTTAATATTTATTTACTTATTGGTGTTTAAGGTCACATATTTCTGCACAATGGCTAATCAATACCACAACAGTTTTATGGGTGGAGGAAGCCAGAGTATGCTGAGAAAACCGCCGAGCAACTGTCAGCTCCCCAACATACTAACGCCGCACAAGCAGGGTTAGCATTGGCTGAAGACAGGTGCACCATTGGCATGCAGTATGCCTTAGTACACAATGCCACAGTGCCCCCACGTGGGCAATGAGGGTGAGGGGGGGGGGGGCGGGGGTGAAGTGTCTTGCCCAAGAACACAACACGGTTGCCGCAGGTGGGATCCAAAAACCAGTTAATTCCTTGTCATTCAAACACTTCGCTTCAGACCACACCACTATGTCTAGCAACACCAGTTTTCCTGATATTGCGTCAACGATAACAGTTTCGATGAAAAAAATTTGGTTGTGCCCAGTGACAATGCATCAAAGGGAATAACTGTAGCTCGGTTCATATCAGCTGAGATCGGCGACATATCAGCTGAGTTTGAAGTCATATTGACCGAGCTTGATGATGGGCAATTCTGGGAAAGACAATCATATCTAATAAATAAGAAGCCTCTACCTTGTGGAACCCATTCTTCTGAATGTATCCTACGCAAAAGCTTCCAGCACACAACCAGTTAACTGGTAGAGTGCTGGAAGTCCATATTTGGGCTTTATTCTGAAGTGCAGGTACCACAACTTCCAGGCTCATGTTCAATAAATGTGCTTTGTATTATCTTTGAAGTGATATTATTTAGTCTAAGGGTTTGCCACGTTACCATTTATGGAAGAGTGCCCCTAGACACTCTCCCATGATTTGATTTATTGGTGTTTAAGGTCACATATTTTTGCACAATGGGTAATCATGACCACAACATGAGTATCAACTCAAGACCAGGGGTGAGCGTTAATAAGCTATGTTGCCCATTTTATAAAGGGTTTGCACCTCCCAAGCATTGGTGACTAGGTCCTATTTTACCAGTAAAACAGAGCCTGTTTACCGCAGTATGTACAAGATTTAATGGCCAAAAATAATTTAGCTCTCTACCAGTTGAAGGATAGAATAAAATATCTCTTTTTGCCCCACTTCCCAACAGTGGGGACTCAAGTTGATCCAACAACACCACGCCTCACTTCAAATGGCTGCAAGCAGAGTACAGCACACCTCCGATTTTCAAAATCGAAATACTGTTGTTGACAGCACTCCATGAGCTCTGCCAAACAAGATGCAATAGAATGAATGTTCTATTTATCTCTAGAGTATAGGAAGTGTCCAAATCCCCATTAATTATTGATACTCATATTAATTGAATATGGAGGGGGTGGAGGAAGGTTTTTGAAAGAATATCATCTTCCAATGACCCGGTGGATATAATGACTTATTCGGTATTGAGCATTCTTTCGGGGTGTAGAAATTATATTTATTTATTTATTGTTGTTTAAGGTCACATATTTCTGCACAATGGCTAATCATGACTGCAACATGAAGATAAAGTGAAGTCCAGCCAATCATTTAAACCCATGTTGCCCATTTTAGAGGACTTCCACCCCAACATTGATGGCTGGGTCCTATTTTACCAGTAAAACAGAGCTTGTTTGCCACCGTAAACAAGCACTCCTTCACTTCCCAGTGTTTCCACAGGGGAGGTGTAGAATAAAGTTTGATCAAACAAAGTTCAAATGACAATGTATGCCTTTGGGATGGGCAAGATTGTTAGCTCCGCCCAAATTTTCTATTTACTGAACCTACGAGCCGATTCATGCAAAAAAAAGTTTCTGCTTCCGTGTGGGAAACTATAAACCAAATATTTTCAAACACCCATATTTCCCAAACCGCAGAGAACTGTTATTTGGTATGAAGCATCCTTTGGACCAGTAGAATCAAATGCTAAAAATAATTGCCATCAGTTACGGGACAGTGTAGCATAGGTAGGAATCAAAAACTTGCAAAGTTAACCTATTTGCAATGAACGTGTCAGTGACACTGCAGCTAAACTTGATTGTGTGTAGTGTTTGATGAAAAGACAGGGATGAAGATTTTCCAGAATTTGACGGAATTTAGGAATTTCTGGGGCCGTTTTCCGTGTTCCGAATTTTACATTTTTTATGCAACCCAAAGTCTGTTTTTTCCGTTAATCAACTTTTCTGTTCCACTTGTAGTTCCATTGTTCAGATTTTAGCAATTATTGAAAGTCAAACCAAGTTCATTTGTGTACTAAATGTTGATTGGACAGTCACATTCAATAAGTGAAATTGTGTGAGAGTTCAGCCAATGGAATTTCCTGTTTCTTGTGTGTATTCAGTACTCAATGAAGACCACGCTTTTCAAAACAAACAATGGAAAGGACAGGAGGATATATCATTTGTTGATAAAGGAATCAAAAATAAGTTTTGCTGGGGCTGGTTACAAGAAATGGATTGTAATGATGAAAGGAAAAGAAATCGCACTGGAAAAGTGAAGTGTACTTGTGTGCAAAAGAAATCGACTATGGAAATGATGGCAAAAAAGCATAAAACAACATGCAAAAACGAAAGTACATATCAGAAAATGTTCAGACATAAATTGGAATCAATCACTGCCATCAACATTTTCCAATTCCAGGTAAATAAATGTATGAATCTATCTCTGAACACCTACAACCCTAGAGCGTCCCCTGGACCCAGGCCTGTGTTGGTCGTGCTTGCCTTGCTTCATTCAGCAATTTTCTGGAAGTTTTGTCATCTGCCACTTTCATCTCTGTGAAAAGGATAATGTTCAAAATTTATGAAAGGATTATGAAATAAGACAAGAAGTGTGATAAATGAGAATATGTTAAGTTCTGTACAATACATGCTGGTTTCAGATCCAGCAATGCCAAGTCATTCAATCAAGTTTCTACAGAAAAAACATCACACTAAAGCTACATATGAAATCTGACAAAATGCCAATAGGATCACCGATCCAACGTTGAGTTGTGACAGCACAAAAGTGGGTTCAGGGTAAAGTAAACAATGCACCGCCAATCTCGGATGTTCATTGCAGTATAACAAAAATGCCCTATTTGTCCGTGTATAAGTCGCACCCCCAACTCACACTTGGAATTCCTCCCTTTAGCCTAAAGCTCTTGTACAGGTTGCACACCCATTTTCAAGTGAATGCAGTCAACAAGAATTAGTTGCAAGCTGATACGTTTTGCCAATTTGGGATGCAACAGAAATAGGTAAGTTTTCATGAGTTACCACGTGTTGAATAAGATAAAAGAATAAAGGAAAATTATTATTATTATTAAAGATTTAAACAAGAGTACTGCGTAGCGGGACAATATACGCCCGTTTTGTATTTTTGAAGGGTTGGGGTAAGGATGGGGGTGAGGGTGAAAATTGTTTGGACCAACCCCATATTTGAACTTGACCTGTATTTTGTTGTGATTAAACAACATACCAAGTTTGGAACCAATCGGAAAACAAACAATAAAAGTTATCATCCGGAAACCAAATATTTGATGCATTCTATGTCCAACAAGGTCCATAATTCAGGGGAACTTCGAAGTTCGAACTGACCCCATGTTCGAACCTGACCTGTCTTTTGTTTTGATTAAACCACATACCAAGTTTAGGAGTCAATCGAAAACAAAATACTAAAGTTATCATCTGGAAACCAAATGTTGACGAACGGAAAGACCAACAGATGAACAAAGGGATGGACTAATGGAAACAGACAGACTGATTCCATAATTCGACGGTTTTTCAACAGGCGTACAAAAAATCAATTAGGCCATACTAAAGTTATAATCTGGAAAACACAAAATGCACAAATTCAAGAGGAATAACTCTGGAAAGGTACATGCGATTTTGGCCGAAAGTGAACTTGAGCTGTGCTTTGTGGTCATAAACAAAATCTGAGAATTTGAAACAAATTAGTCAAGGCAAACTAAAGTTATCATCTGGAAACCCCATAATTCACAAATTTGCAATCATTCAAGGGGAATAACTATGGAACAGTACATGCGATTATGGCAAAAGGTGAACTTGAGCTGTGCTTTGTGGTCAAAAACAAAATCTGAGAATTTGAAAAAAATCGGTCAAGGCAAACTAAAGTTATCATCTGGAAACCACAAAATCCACAAATCTGCAATCATTCAAAGTGAATAATTCTGGAAAGGTATATGTGATTGTGGTCAAAAGTGAACTTGAGCTGTATTTTGTGGTCAAAAACAAAAAACTGAAAATTTGAAATAAATCGGTCAAGGCAAACTAAAGTTATCGTCTGGAAACGAAAAGTTGGGCTAAATTCCCATAAATAAAGGGCCATAACTCTACTGCAAATGGGCCGCTAGAAATGGAAATCGAACCCATCCTGTATTTTGTTATACTAAATCCACATGCCAAATTTAACTCAGCTCAAACCATTACAACTAAAGTTATTGTCCGGAAACGAAATGTGTCCATGGACGGACAGACAGATGGGTGGAGAGACCATTCACATAATACGTCCCGTTTTTCAAACGGGTGTATAAAATCAACATCTGAAAAATTTGGTGTCAATCCGTCAAGGCGTTCGGCTTTAAATGAACGGAAACCAATTTTTTTCCAAAAATTATGTTTTCAAAGGGTCATAACTCTGCAGCGGATGGACTGAGAAACACCAATATCGAACTTGACCTGTGTTTTATTGCTACAAACAACATCTGAAAGTTTGATGTCGATCCGTCAAGGCGTTCGACTTTAAATGAAGGGAAACCAATTTTTTTCGAAAGATTGTGTTTTCAAAGAGCCATAACTCTGCAGTGGATGGACCGAGAAACACCAATATTAAACTTGACCTGTATTTCATTGCTAAAAACAACATCTGAAAAATTTGGTGTCAAGGCATTCAGCTTTAAATGAACGGAAACCAATTTGTTTAGAAAAATTGTGTTTTCAAAGGACCATATCTCTGCAGCAGATGGACTGAGAAACACCAATATCGAACTTGACCTGTATTTTAATGCTAAAAACAACTTTTGAAAGTTTGATGTCGATCCGTCAAGGGGTTCGACTTTAAATGAATGGAAACCAAATTGTTTACGGACAGACAGACTGATAACATAATACAACCGTATTTTTCAACGGGCGTATACAAATACTTCCATTTTATTTGTTTTTCGTTGTTTGTTCAACTTGTTTATCACCCCAATGTCTCCCTCCATCCCTGTCGAGAAAATCCAACACTCGTTTGTGCCTGAGACTTCATAGTTTCAGAATCAGAGCACCATTTATGCCATAACCTGCGCAGTTGTGTTTATGTTGGTTTTTCCAAAATGTGACAGGAAAAACAAATATAAATAAAACAACTGCACAGGTTACAGCGCAAATGATATCAGTTTGTTTTCATTTGAGAAAGCCCCCAAAGCGCCAACGTGTCCAATCAGAATATGTGATCATAAATTAGAAAACGAAAAACGTCACTGAGGATTCCCATGCTATATCAAACTTTATGACGTGTTACTATTTTAAGCCCCTCTGCAGTCTCTTTTGTTTGTTTTTTATTCTCACATTTTGTAAATAATTTGGAACAATAAACTTCACTTGCAAAAAATAGTTTGTTTTTTAATAGAAATATTATCAGCAACCACGCGAATACCAGCCATTTCATAAAAATAATTGAATCGCATCCTGCGAATCATTTTTTCGATTTTGATTCGCAAACAGTCGTAATTGTCTCGCAAACTGCGATGCAAACCCGAACAAAAAATACCCTGGAGTTTAATCATTATCAACTTCTCATCCAGAAACCAATTGTTTACAATTTACTATGAACTTTGGTGGAACCATTGTTAAATTATCATCTGGAAACCAATTGTTTACGATTTATTATGTTCAAGGTCACTGTGGCCTTGGCCTTTAACCTAGTGAGTCCAAAATAAATAGGGGTCTTCCACACACCTAGGCCAACCTACCTATGAAGTTTCATGAATGTGGGTCAGACCATTATCAAGTTATCGTCTGGAAACCAATTGTTTATGATTTACTATGTTGAAGGTCACTGTGACCTTGACCTTTCACCTAGCAATTCCAACATAAATAGGGTTCTTCCTCTCACCATTGCCAACCTACAC
The DNA here is from genome assembly GCA_031216915.1 of Pictodentalium vernedei. Taxonomy (NCBI): domain Eukaryota; kingdom Metazoa; phylum Mollusca; class Scaphopoda; order Dentaliida; family Dentaliidae; genus Pictodentalium; species Pictodentalium vernedei. The sequence goes on along the minus strand of CM062297.1, from coordinate 505,833,011 downwards.
AAAGTTTCATGAACATGGGTCAAAACATTATCAAGTTATCATCCAGAAACAAATTGTTTACGATTTACTATGTTGAAGGTCACTGTGACCTTTACCTTTCACCTAGCGCGTCTAAAGTAAATAGGGTTCTTCCTCTCACTGAAGCCAACCTAACTATGAAGTTTCATGAACAAGGGTCGAACCATTATCACGTTATCATCCGGAAACCAATTGTTTTGATTTACTATGTTCAGGGTCAATGTGACCTTGACCTTTGACCTAGTGAGTCCAAAATAAATAGGGTTCTTCCTCTCACGAAGACCAACTTACATATGAAGTTTCATGAATGCGGGTTGAACTGTAGTCAAGTTATCATCCAGTACCAAATGTTTACAATTTACTATGTTCAAAGTCACTGTGACCTTGACCTTTGACCAAGCAAGTCCAAAATTAATAGGGTTTTTCCTCTCACCAATACTAATCTACCTATGAAGTTTCATGAACATGGGCTGAACCATTATCAAGTTATCATCCGGAAACCAATTGTTTACGGCCACTCAACCGCCCACCCGCCATTTATCAACCTATAAGTAGAGTCTGACTTCGTCACATCTCGACTAAAAATCAGGTGAGGGATGCAGCCTATCGGTTGTGCTAATGGAATTGTTGACAATTTGTATCCAAATCCAAGATGGCTGCTGGCAGCAATGTTTTTCAACAAAACTAAGAAAAATTTGATTCCTCCCATCTAAACATCATACCAAAGTTACATAATATAATTTGAAAAAAGATCGGGTGAGAGATGTGCACTGTAGGATGTGCTAATGGAATAGTTGACAATTTATATTCTAAATCCAAGATGGCCACTGTCGAACACGTATTTCAATGCAATTCAGAAAAATTTGATAGCTCCCATCTGGACATCACACCAAAAATAAATATGAAATTTGGGAGGGATGTGGCCTGTAGGTTGTGCTAATGGGATTGTTGACAATTTATATGCCGAATCCAAAATGGCCACTGGTGGCCATGGTTTTCAACGAAATTCACAAAAATTTGATAGCTCCCATCTAGACATCACCCCAAAGCTGCATATGAAATTCAAAAGATTGGTTTAAGAGATGAAGCCTGCAGGGTGTGCTAATGGAATTGCTGACAATTTATATGCCAAATCCAAGTTGGCTGCTGGTGGCCATATTTTTCAACGAAATTCCGAAAAATTCAATAGTTCCTATCTAGTCATCACACCAAAGCTACATATGAAAACTGAAAAAGATTGGGTGAGAGATGCAGCCTGTAGGGTGTGCTAATGAAATTGTTGACAATTCATATGCCATATTCAAGATGGCTGTAGGCAGCCATATTTTTCAATGAAATTCTGAGATTATTCAGAAAAATTTGACTGCTCCCATCTAGACATCACACCAAAGCTATATATGAAATTCGAAAAAGATCAGATGAGAGATGTGGCCTTTAGGGTGTGCTAATGGAATTGTTGACAATTTATATCCAAATCCATGATGGCTGCTTGGGGCCATGTTTTTCAACAAAATTCAGAAATATTTGATAGCTCCTGTCCAGACCTCACTCCAAAGCTAAATATGAAATTTGAAAAATATCGGGTGAGGGATGTGGCCTTTAGGGTGTGCTAATGGAATTGTTGACAATCTATATGCCAAATCTAAGATGGATTCTGGTGGCCAGGTTTTTAAATGAAATTTGGAAAAATTGGATTGCTCACTTTGAGACACTGACCCAAAGCCACATATAATAGGGTGTGCTAATGCAGGGTTTCCGCTAGACAGACTGCGGGTCCGTCGACCGGACCCATTCCCCCCGCCGATCATACTATGATCAGCCAGAAAAGCTGGTGGTTAAAATGTCAAGTACAATGCTGTATCGTAACGACACTCATGATCCTTTGTTTCCACACCATATAGGCATAATTATGTTGTATACTATGCCTACTATTACTGACGACAACCTGATACTTTATAACCCTCAGACGAGCGGGGGAAACAAAGTTCAAATCCTAAACGTCGCCTATAAAATTTCGGACTCAAATTGTCGTGTTTGGTCCAAAATCACTGGCTTTTATTTCGAGCGATAAATGATGTAATTGCACGTGCATGACGTCACACGTCCGCATCCTGGTTCTTTTCAAATATCGGGTTGTGTAAAACAAATTGAGGTCAAGTGTCACAGTCATTGTCAGGATTCGTGGATTTTGTGTTGTTTTGGGTTTGTATTTTTATGAAATCTCCGACCAGATGTTGTATTGTGTGTCCCGTGGGAATTTAGAGAATTGTAGGAGGAAAAAATACATATTTTCCACTTCAATTATTCAGCATTTTAGTGACCAGAATGCCCCCGGAGAGCACCTAAAAATCAAAATTTTTCGGGGTGGGGGGGAGGGGGGCGGGGGAATGCCCCCCCCCCCCCTCTATATGCACATGCCTTTGGCACGTGCAGCAGACACCTTCGGTGTCTGAGTTTCACTTTCTTTAAACTACCAGACCCACAAATTTTCCCCCAGCGGAAACCCTGGCTAATAGAATTGTTGACAATTTATATCCAAATCCATGATGGCTGCTTTCAACAAAATTCAGAAATATTTGATAGGTCGTGGCCTCTAGGGTGTGCAAATGGAATTGTTGACAATCTATATGCCAAATCTAAGATGGATTCTGGTGGCCAGGTTTTTAAATGAAATTTGGAAAAATTGGATTGCTCCCTTTGAGACATTGTCCCAAAGCCACATATGAAATTTGGGACTATCAGTTGAGAGCTGCAGCCTTTAAAGTGTGCAAAAGGAATTTTTGGACAATTTATATGCCAAATCCAAGATGGCCACTGGCAGTCATGTTTTTCAACAAAATTCAGAAAAATTTGATAGCTCCCATCTAGACATCATGCCAAAGGTACATATGAAATTTGAATAAGATCGGGTGAGAGATGCAGCCTGCAGAATGTGCTAACAGAATTGTTGACAAATTATAGGCCAAATTTAAGATGACCACTAGGGGCCATGTTTTTCAACATTTGGAAAAATTTGATAACTCTCATCTAGACATTGCCCCAAAGCTACAAATAATATTTGGGACTGATCAGGAAAGGGCTGCGGCCTGTAGTGTGTGCTAAAGGAATTGCTGAAAAATTTTAATCCAAATCGAGGATGGCCACTGGCAGTCATGTTTTTCAACAAAATTCAGAAAAATTTGATAGCTCGTATCTACACATCACAACAAATCTACATATGAAATTTGAAAAAGATTGGGCGAGAGATGCAGCCTGTAAGGTGTGCTAATGAAATTGTTGACAATTCATATGGCAAATTAAAGATGGCCACAAAATTTAAAAAAAACTGCACAGCTCCCATCTAGACATTACCCCAAAGCCACGTATGAAATTTGAAACTGATCAGATGAGAGATGCGGCCTGCAGGGTATGGACGGGTGACAGATTGCAACTCATCCCAATAGCTCATACATGATGTCAAGTTGAGCTAATTAATAAAGTGGAACACTGTTAATCGAATAGCCAGTATGCCAATGAAAATTATCATTCAATTAACAATTAACTCTTAACCCGCTGAGTATTTTTCATATATTTTTCATCAAAAGTAGTCATGTTTGTTCTGAAGCTACCATGACTAGATGTGATGAAAAATTCTTCTTAATTTAACTCGAGAAATCTCGAATGAAAAAATCCATTCAATTTAGGTTGGAAATTGGATTAAATGTGACCAAATTATACGCAATTCAATATCAAGAGAAATCCTGTCTTGGGCAGGAATATCTGCCAGCAGCATGCATACAGTTAATAGGGATGTGGTCACTTTTCCTGTATTTTAGTGATAAATAGAGCATTTTTTCTATTATATCTTGTTTGATAGAGCTCATGGAGCACTCAACAAGTCTTTCGATTCTGAAAATCAGAGATACGCTGTTCTCCGCTCACTGCCATTTGAAGTGAGGTGCACTGCTGTCGAACCACCTTGAATCCCAAATATAGGGAAAATTTTGGAGAAAAAATCGTGTAACATGATCAACTCACATCTTGTAAGCTCCCCAGAAATAGTACACTGTTTATATTAATTAAAGGACACATTCCTGTTGATAATTAGCACAAAGCAAGTCTTTTCAGTGTGTTCCAAGTGGGAAAATTACCGGGGGATTTCAAGTGCACAATTCATTACATTGCACATGCGTGTCTGCACATCAAGGGAGAATACACTGTTTCAACAGAAAATAACAGAAAATCAATGTCAGCCAATTAAAAGCAGGAACAAAAGTAGATATAATTTCATCAGTGACCTCATGCTGAAGTGCGTACAAACAGCAAGTGTTACTTTGCAATTAATTCATGTTTTATTAATGAAAGTATCTTTAAATTGCATTTTTCATTTTGCAATTATGTGCGAGAGTGGGTCATACTGTGCCACATATTTTAACATTTAATCCTTTCAAGAAGAATCTTTTGATCGCTTGCATGGTTGAGCTGACAGGAACTGTTCTTTACTCTCAAAAATAAAAACTGCAGGAGCAATGGAGCGTAAGAGTGACAGCATACCTCAAAATCAAAAGACTGGCCAACAAGATACAATAGATTAAATGCCTATATTGGATGCACTGAAGTCAACTAGGTCTAAAAACAAAGGGAATGTGGTGATTGTCAGGGTAATTTCTACACACACGTTTTTTTTCAAATTCAGATTTTTATTCAACTAACAGGGGTTTCTCTATAACATATGCAATTGACAGGCTAAATTTGTATTGAAGGTATGGTAAATGGTTTTGTGTTTGGAAGTTACATTCATTTAAAACGGACATGTATGAATTTTTCTTCCTTTTACCCCTGAAGCCAATCAACCACACAAATATCAACATACTCTAGTCTTCTTCACCCTTCCTTCACTTCAATGTGAATCCAGAAATTTCACAGGAAAAGGTAACAAAAACAATCACAATTTTGCATATTTTTTTTAATATATTTTTTTTCTTTGCCAGTTCATAATTTATTGCTCAACAGTTGTCTTCTCTGAAACATAAATACCATCCAAGAATTTTCTTATATCCTTGTTCTTCACTTTAGTAGACTGTTGAATTAAGGCAGCTGAAAGAAAAAATAAAAAATAATGCCACACCAAGTAGATCTGTTTCTCTGGCCATTTTTTTTTTGTTTGGTAAAAATGCAAGGAGGAGGGCAGTGGTTTATTTTGTTTTTTATTTTTGTAATTATTTTATTTTTCTATCAGAAGTTCATATTCTTGATTTGTTATGTTTTATGTCCTATAATCTACAGAATAACACGGTGGTTTATTTATTTATTAGCATTTTAGTGTCAAGGTCACATATTTCTGCTCAATGGCGAATCATGACTGAAACATAAAGTCACGTACAGCCAATCGTTCATACCCATGTGGGCATTTAGAGGACTTCCATCCCAGGCATTGGTGACCAAGCCCTATTTTACCAGTAAAATAGACCTTGTTCACCACAGTAAACAAGCACTGCTTCACTTTCCCATGGTTTCCATGGGAAGGGTAGTGGTATATCAGCCTTGTTGCATTCAAGGGATGAATTTAACTATTTTATTAATGTACGTAAAATATCTGACATGAACCCTTTTTTAAGTTTACATTATTATTTATTTATTTATTGGTGTTTAAGGTCACATTTTTCGGCACAATGGCTAATCATGACCGCTACATGAAAATAAAGGCATTTTAGAGGACTTCTACCCCAAGCATTGGTGACTGGGTCCTATTTTACCAGTAAAACACAGTTTGTTTACCACAGTAAACAAGCACTCTTTAACTTCCTGGAGTTCCCGCAGGGATAAGTTTGCATGTGGTAATAAATATAGGGCATACAGTAACCAATATGACCATGCAGGGGGCCTGAGAAACAAATTTTATCTTTTCCAGGGCTACATAAATATGTTTATGGACCAGGTACAGTGTCCAAAATTTGAAAAAATGACTCTAATCGACTGACCGACCATTGACATGGTTGGGAGATGGCTAACCAGATGCTCGGCTATGTAAAAATTCTTGGAAACTGTTTTTTATCAATAACAAGTATTCATATATTGCATGAAATTAAATATATATTGCCTCTCAAGGCAAGGGTCTAAAGATCTATCTACACACAAGAATGGCCACTTAACAGTTAGTGTGCTAGAAGCCCAAATTTGGGTTATATTCTGAACTGCAGGTACCTAAAGTTGAAGACTTCATATTCTGTGGATGTCCTCATTATCTTGGAAGTTAAATTACTTCATCTCCATCGATTTGCATTGTTACAGTTTATGGGAGAGTGCCTATAATGTGTGAACAAATCTTGCAGAGAAAAAATTTAGCACTCTATCAGACTTTACCATTCAAGATGCAACTTTTGGCTAACCGGTAATCCATTCACGTAATTTAACTTTGCGTAACCACCATGTGAACGAAATGAGCATTCTTGGCAAATTTTTGACACTGAGGTATATGATTCAACTAAATAAGGGAGACCTTGAAGTTCCCAGGCCTTGACAAATTCCATATTTTGGTAAACCTATAAACAGGTTACCCATTTAGTTGTTCATTAACCTATTCTGAAGGTTAAGTAAATACGTTTCATTAACCTGTTGGTTAACCAAAAGTTAAAAAATTTATAGTAATTTATATATTTTTTATACTTACCAATGACCCACACTTAGCTGGTGCTAACTCAAATATTTAGGGCCAAACACAAATTTTTCCCCCCCCAATCCCCAAAATTTGCATCAAAAACTGAAAATTACATGTACTATATGGTCCACCATACTTTTACTCCACTGCGCATGCGCAGTGTCAAGGAGGTCTCGAAATTGGCGCAATTATCATTCTTACAACCAGTGCCTGGTAAGCATTATGTACTCAGCGGGGAGGTATGAGTTCCCAACTAGTGGGATGGCCATCCCCGCCTGGGTCAATTGGAAAGTATAAAAGATATATAAATTACTATAAATTTTTTAACATTTTTATACTGTACCAATGACCCAGACTTAGCTGAATAGTAAAAAGGTTGGCAGGCCTAGGACATAAAGGAAAATCCAATAGGCTCAACTACATATAACAGAATTATCCCCTCGAGCAGAAAAGGTATCTTTCTTATTTGCATCAAAAAAGAAAGACACAACACCATTCTGAAATTGAGCACAATAACATCAATGATCTCTATTAACATCCAGTATAACCCGTTATACTAATTATTTTTAAAGGAAAGCCAATAAATAAAGGAAGACCAGAGAAATGAGACTCTTTATACTCATTAAAAGTGTCCGAGGATTGTATAACGCACATATGACACGTGACATATACAAATGCTTCACACCAAGCTACACTTTAAAAATATTACATGGATGAGTAAACATTAGCTTTACACTTTAAAACCATCCCGGCACCGACTCAGAATTATGGACTCCAGAGGAGGTATTCCCTTGCTTTTCACTATAAAGCAGGTGACCTAAGGGAACAACATCCCCTCCCCCCTCCCCCTTTCCCTTGCCCTGGGTCAAATACCCCAGACCGAAGAGGGCAGAAGGACAGAGTCACTGCCAGAACAGAAAGCCCGCATAACTATAGTTGCAACTGTTTAGTGGACGACATTCTGAACAACAGATAATGGACCTAAACAATGCAGATCTCCAGAACTGGACTCAATATTTCTAAGATAAAAATTCGTGAAAGTGGAAGGCTGAGACCAATATGCAGCCTTCATTAGATCTGTAATAGCAACACTTAGCGTAAGCCCAAGATGTAGATAGAGCTCTTACTTTATAAGCTGAATCTTAAGCACAGACTGCTGAGTTGAAGATAATTTATCATAAGCAGTACGGATAGTTAATTGAATCCACCTAGCAACAGAATGGACCGAAGTGTGGTGGAAGCTTCCACAGCATGTCCCACAACAGACACCTGAGTAGATTTATCCACGCTCTCTGTGGAGACAGAGATTCTACCAATAGAATTTTGCACTGAGATTGTTTTATCTTGAGCAATATCTGCTGAATCAACGGCACTGGAGGATACGCATATCCTATCATTCCGTCTCACGAGATCGATAGAGCGTCTACTGCAAACGCTCGAGGATCCGGACATGGTGACAATTACGTCTGCAACTGATTGTTGAGATGCGTCGCAAATAAGTCTATCATTGGCCGCTCCCATTGGTAGCAAATCTGATTGAATACTCGATTGTTGAGAGGTACAGAGCACTTCTCAGTCGGAGTCGGACCAATAGAACTTGATGTTCTAGTACAAACAGGATTCTTTCCGTTAACTTGAATAACAGAATGGAATGAGTGCCTCCCTGGTTCCGAATATACGCTATTACCATCGCATTGTCGGACAGAATTTGCACGTGCGCGTTCTGAATAACGTACATCCAATGACGTAGAGCAAGCCAAATTGACATCAGTTCTTGATGTTTATGTGCTTGATTAGGAACTGCGTATCCCAAAGACCCTGGCACTTCGAATCCGTTAGGCTCAATGTTGCGCCCCAACCTGTTTGGCATCCATCATAATCGTAAAACTCGGATCCGGCGATTGCAGTGGAACTCCTTGAGTTAACCACTGAATATCTGCCCAAGTCTGAATCTCTTGTTTCACTTGATTTGACAAGAGGATGTCCGTATCGAGTGAATGAATCTTTACCCTCCAATTCTGAGTCAGAAAGATTTGGAGAGGATGAGTGCGTAGCCGCCCCATCAGAATAAAATCCGCGGTAGCTACGCACAAACCTATCAGTCTCATGAATTCTCTCACTGTTACTTTGAGTGAAGACAATAGCGAGCGTAACAACTGATTAATTTCGCTCTGGTTAACAGCAGACGAACGAGACTGTTGTGCCTCTCGAAGCTCATCTTGGAAAGGCACGAGATCCGACTTCTCCTCATTTACTATGAAACCAAGACGCAGGATTTTGCACATCATTCTGAAGCGTTAACTCGTTGCCGTACCTCTGAAGAATGTCGCCCAGGTAGGCCGACGTTAACGCAGACGAATGAGCTCAGAAATGAGTCATTACCGAGTTCACTATTCGAGTGAAAGCCCAGGGCGCTAGATTTAGACTGAAGCACTTTGCTTGGAACTGATACACGACTCCTAGGACAGCAAAGCGAAGATACTTTCTGAACGCCGGATGTACCATGACGTGAAAGTACGCATCCTAGAGATCTATGCTTGTAGCATAGTCGTTCACCCGAATGCTCGCTCTGACCAATCGGATGGTCTCCATATAGAATTTTGGAGCCACAATCAGCTTGTTTATCCAGCTCAGATCTATGACTGGACGGAACGAGCCGTCTGGTTTTGGAACCAGAAAAAGATGGTTGTAGAAACCTGGAGACTCCTGGTTTTCTTCGACCTCTATTGCGTTCTTCTCCAGAAGAGACTGGACCTCTGATAGAAGCGAGCCTCTTTTCTGCGGAATTGACGGAAGCTGAGTCCATCTTGGACTTCGAGTTAACGGAGGTTTTCCTTTGAAGGACAGTTTTAGTCCTTCCGAAATCACCCCTCGAACCCAAGGGTCGTCCGTAATCAACTCCCAATTGGTTGAGAAACTTGACAGTCTTCAGCACACTAGAACATGATAGGGGTTTATACCATCACCTCCTGGACCTGCGAGGCTTGCAGAAGGAGAAACCACGTCCTCCACCTCGCCCCGTCAACCTAGGGGCGTCTGACCGTTGTCTCAGCCAGTATTACGGCCCCTATCTGAGTTGCTACCCTGACAGTCTCTGGAGTAAGACCTAGAGGACGCATAGGAACCTCTATAGGAACTTCCCTTGGACGTATTCACCCCAGAAGTGCCTGTCCTACTCTTCTCCACTGAATCGACTTTTTAGAAGCGGATTTGAATAGCAGAGAGTCTGAAGCTTTCTTAGTAATCTGATCATAGATTGCGGAAAGCTTGCCGTCGAAGAGAAGCTCTTCGGAGACCAGAGCGACTCTTGAGAGAGTTTTTCACCTTACTATCCACGCGCGTGGATGTAGCCAGGGCCGCGTCACGTGTAACCAACTCCAGATTTGTCACTGAAAGGGCAGAGTTATACGTGGAGAATGCTATGGCCCTCGAAAGAACTCTTAAGGAGGTTTGTACATCCTGGAATTCTTTTCCTTTGAGACGTAATGAAAATGCTCTAGTAAGGTGAACTGCATACGATAATGCGTCTAAACTAGTCCTGTTAGACGATATTGTCGTGTCCAACGTCGTGGTTGGAATTGACGTAGACAACGGTATAGACAATTCTTGGTCTTCAGTCTGGTCGTCTAGACGCAGAGGAACTCTCGGAATGTCCTGTCCTGCCATTTCAAATTATTCCTTAAATTGATGAAAGGCAGATGTAGAGCATTTGCCGATAAGAAACCAGACATGCCCGTTTTGTAAGCAAGTTTATATATAGTGTCATTCAATAGTTCAAATGTCCGTGAGACATTTCTGGACTGTGTCGGAAACTCAGGGACGATGTCCCTAAACCGATTAAAGAATTCTGTGTCCAGTGGCGCTATCAGTCTCTTATCCGGCAAGGCAGCATTTTGGTCCGGAGGAACAACGTCAGGAAGATAATGTCAGATGAACTTTCCGGCAATTTAATGTTGTTCCGAAAGGGAAAATTCCAACTCCTCCGTATCCCTTTCGCCATCCTGTCGGACCACTTGTACTTCTTGGTCGTCCGTGCCTGCACCTGCAGCGTAACGTACCGACCCTGCTTCCTCGGATAATTCCTGATCTGACAGTTTCTGTTGGTTGCTGGGATGCAGCAATAATTTGTGCTATCTGTGATAGCACGTCCGTAACAGAGGCCTGAGGAGCTGCGGTCTTACAGGATTTAGCCGCTGGAAGCTCCTAGGACGTTGACTCTTTTATGCGAAAGTCTAGAGTATGAAGGCCTTGTATCCTTGGCTACCGGATGGCGTGACCTGGTCGCCGTGGAATCCCTGGTCGGCGAGGTTGGCTGGATATCACTGGTCACAGATCCAAGGTGCGGTCGTGTGTGCTGCCGTGGGGATGAGGAAGCCAATAGAGCAGTCTCTCCAGTCTATATAACGGAGCGTCCCGAGCTGTGGACGTATGCTCCGACTGAGGAATGCTCTGTACCTCAACATCTGGGCCCAGATGTTGTTGTACGAGAGAGGGACCTCTCTCGCTCGCAGCCCGGATGGACCTAGACGAGTTAGGAACCGGACTAATAGGCTTCCTCCGTACCATCCTCGTATCCGTCGTCACTGGGTGTGCAGTTGTATTTTTATAGTGCTCGCATCACCCAAATTTCCTTCCTGGACCGCAACGGACGAACCCGGCTGCCGAGCCATTCGATGAATGGTTGCTACACCGGGCGAGCTAGCACACGCCAAAGCCGTCGATCCTACTTGGGACCTCTTAGGCAATTGACGTATCTGCATGAGCACTTTTGCCGCTAGCTCTTCAGTTGACTGTAACAACGGATGCACACTTTTCGAAGACATCACCGAAACATTACCCTGTTCTTGTTCCTCAATGAGGCCTGTGGAGCTGCGGTCTTACGTAATTAGCCACTGGAAGCTCCAGGGACGTTCATTCCTGCATTTATATAATATGCGAACGTCCCAACTGGAAAGGCCTCGTGTCCTTGGCTAGCGGATGGAGTGACCTGGTCGACGTGGATTCCCTGGTCAGTGAAGCAGGAGCTCCAGGGATGTTCATTTCTGCATTTATATAATATGCAAACGTCCCCTGGAAATCTGTGGTCACATAGCCAAGGTGCAGTCATGTTTGCTGAAGTGAGGTTAAGGAATCCAACAGAACAGCTGCGTGGGACTGTCTATGCGATGGAGCGTCCCGAGCAGTAGGAGTGGACGTATGCTCCGACTAACAAACAAACATACAACAACATTGCGGCGCAGATGTTGTTGTAAAAGAGAGTGGGCCTCTCTTGCTCGCGGTCCGGATAGACCTGGACGAGCTAGCTACCGGACTGATAGGCTTCCTCCATACTATCCTCGGATTCGTCGTTGCTGGGTGTGCACGTTCCATGTTAATAGTGCTCGCATCACCCAAACTGCTTCCCTGGACCACAACGGACGAACCCGGCTGCCGAGTCATTCGATGAATGGTCGCTACACCGGGCGGACTAGCAGACGATAACGCCTTCGATCCTACTGGGGACCTCTTCGGCAATTGTTGTATTTCCATGAGCACTTAGCCGCTAGCCTTAATACTGCAACGACGGAGACACACTTGTTGAAGACATCACGGAAACATCACCCTGTTCTTGTTCTTCTGAAAAAGAGACTGATAAACTAGAGTGATCTTGCGGAGAGAGGACCGGAATGGACCTCTCACCGCTAACAATATACCGTGACACACGTCTCCAACATTGTCATTCCAATTAGCACACACTGAGCAAGAATTAGTGCGAGTACACTGACTACAAGAAACACAATGAACATGAGAATCAGAGGAAGATTTCCTCGCATTACAATTGAACAATATTTTTTCACCATGAAAAAATATAAACAGTCATAATACTCGCACTAACCCTTGAAACAAAGATACATAATATAATATAATCCATTATAACATTTCAAAAAAATAATTTAAAAAAAAAAAAAAATTTTTTGAAAAATTTTCAGAAGAGCCCAAGTTCCCAATGGGAACAATGAACCCAAATGGATCCCCAAAAAGCCTAAGTGTGAACCAAAATTTTTAAAACATTTTTAAAAATTAATGCAACACTTCCGGACAATATTAATGTATCTGGCTATGAGCAGAACTAATAGAAGACAAGTAATCACCATCAGAAGTAACCGTTCTCAACATGAGCAAAAGTGAACAGAAACCAGAAACATGACTCCAGGCACTGAAACCATGGCCCAAAATCATTAACCAATTTAAACACTCTCTGATGTAAAACAGAGGCTTCCAGAGAAGAAACTGCAGTACATCAGATGGTAGATGCTGAAAACAATGCCTAAACACCTAAGGGTGAGGACGTAAACATGGGGAAAAAACAGAATAATCATTCTGTTACCAAGCCAAAACTCCCAAGATATTTTAGTAAGAAAAAATTCCAAAATTATTCCAAAAGCATGGGAGAATAGCAAGGGGGTTATTAAGGAAAGGGAGAGAAGAAACACTGAACAAACAATGGTAAGTTCATAGCCAGAATGACAAAATAAGGCTCATGCCTCGAAATTAGGGAACATGAAATAATTTCGTAAAAAAATTATAAGTTACATCCCTGAACACATTCTGCCACTGTTTCTTCCTCTCATCCTTATTTCATCCTTAAATCCACCATTTCTTTCAAAATTATGTGTCTGACATCATTTAAACTGAGATTTACAAGCACAAATATCAGTGACATGTTACTGATTTTAGGGCCAAACAAAGAATGATAATTGCGCCAATTCCGAGACCTCCTTGACACTGAGCCTGCGCAGTGGAGTAAAAGTATGGAGGACCATACAGGACATGTAATTTTCGGTTTTTGATGCAAATTTGGGGGATTGGGGTTTGGCCCTAAATATTTAAGAGTTAGCACCAGCTAAGTCTGGGTCATTGGTACAGTATAAAAATATCCAAACATGATGTGCCATAGGCATATCACGAAGGCTGTAGGCCTGAACTGGGGTGAAGTAGAAATATGATGTACTAGAAATATAGAGTTGTGCCTCTTCTATTGGCAGCATTGCATATAAGAACATGAAGCAGTGAATAGGTCCAGAATTGATTTGGCAGTGGGCCCCAATGACCATCATACATCAGGCTAGTTAGACTATAGTGCATTTCAATTTCCATAAACTGTGACATGTTTCTAATTAAGCTAACAGCTGAATAACTAGAGGCTCTACAGAGCCTGTAATCGCTCACATGGAACTACATATAAAAATTCCGCTCAGGATCACCGATCCAATGTTGAGTTGTGACAACAGTTCCTCGCACCAAGGCCAACACACCTATGAAGTTTCATGACTCTAGGTTGAACCACTATCAAGTTCTCATCCGGAAACCAATTGTTGCGATATATACTATGTTCAAGGTCACTGTGACCTTGACCTTTGACCTGGTGAGTCCAACATCAATAGGGTTCTTCCTCGCACCAAGGCCAACACGCCTGTAAAGTTTCATGACTCTAGGTTGAACCACTATCAAGTTATCACCCGGAAACCAATTGTTGCGATATACTATGTTCAAGGTCACTGTGACCTTGACCTTTGACCTGGTGAGTCCAAGATCAATAGAATTCTTCCTCGAACCAAGGCCAACACACCTATGAAGTTTCATGACTCTAGGTTGAACCACTATCAAGTTATCATCCGGAAACCAATTGTTGCGATATACTATGTAAAAGGTCACTGTGACCTTGACCTTTGATCTGGTGAGTCCAAGATCAATAGAGTTCTTCCTCGCACCAAGGCCAACCCACCTATGAAGTTTCATGAATGTAGGTTGAACTACTATCAAGTTATCATCCGGAAAGGAATTGTTGCGATTTACTATGTTCAAGGTCACGTTGACCTTGACCTTTGACGTAGCGAGTCCAAAATCAATAGGGTTCTTCCCCTCACCAAGGCCAATCTACCTATGAAGTTTCATGAATGTGAGTTGAACCATTATCAAGTTATCATCCAGAAACCAATTGTTTAAGATTTACTATGTTCAAGGTCACTGTGACCTTGACCTTCGACATAGCATGTCCAAAATCAATAGGGTTCTTCCTCCCACCAAGACCAACCTACGTATGAAGTTTAATGAATGTGAGTTCAACCACTATCAAGTTATCATCCGGAAACCAATTGTTTACGCCCGCCCACCCGTAGTCCACCCGCCCGCCCGCCAGACATTAACCGAACTATAAGTCGAGTTTGACTTCGTCACAACTCGACTAAAAATGTGATTTCCTATAGGCTTTCCATGGTAACTAGGAGCTGCAACTGTGGCCATGTTTGCAATATTACACCAACATTACATGAGGATCATTGATAGGTGTCCCAGTCTTCAATCATGTGAAGTTTCAAAACATTTGAATCCAGCAAACAGAATCATTGAATGTCTCTGGTGGCCATATTTTCCAACCAACGGGAACAAAAAAAGGGTCATTTGTAGAGGGCCTCCTATAGACCATTCTTACCAGGTTTTAGTTCTATCGGCTCAGAAGTTCCAGAGAGAAGATGAAAATGTGATTTCCCATAGGTTTTTTTTCTATAGTAACTATAAACCACAATTGTAGCCATGTTTGCAATACGATCAATATTAAAATGAGGAATGTCGTGGAGGGTGTCCCAGTTATCAACCATGCAAAATATCAAAACATTTGCCCCAGTGTTTTCAGAGGAGAAGCGTTTTCAAAATTGATTAATCAGAATCAAAGAATGCTTCTGGCCAACACGTTTTTTCACGCAACAGGAATAAAATGAGTAACAGCTGGAGAGAACCTCTCATAGACAACGCCTGCCAAGTCTGGTTCAAATTGGCTCAGTACTTTCAGTGAAGGTTATAAAAATGTGATTTCCCATAGGGTTTCTACAGTAACTATAAGCCACAATTGCAGTCATAATTGCAACCTGGTGAAGATTAAAATGAGGATCATTGGTAGAGGGGGTTACAGTCATCAGTCACACTACGTTTTCAAACCATTTGGCCTTGTAGTTTCAAAGAAGATTTTCTTGAAAATGCACACATTTATGAATTCTGCGTCAACAAAAAAAAAAAATCAGTAAAAGAAGGTTAAATATTTTGAAAATTACAATTCTCTCAGATAGTATTCTCTTTTCATAATAGCTTTGATAGGTAAAGGGTTACAGTCAAACACACTCTCCTCCGATATTTGTCAAATCTTAAAAGATAAACAATAATTACTGTCATCTAAGCTGACATGATTGAAACAGAATACAAACACTGTTCATGTTACTTATCCCAAAAAACTGTTATCAGATTGAAGATGACAGATACAGATGCCTGTAAATTCAGAAGACTAATGATGCAAAAATCAAGGTACAGTTAAAATGGTTTACAGTAAAGTCAAAATAAGTTATGTAGGATAATCCAAAAATTATGTATCTTTTTCTTTTTTCTCTTCCAACACTGATAAGACCAGAAGCTAACATCATTTTATGGAAAGCTCTCACTGATAGCTTTTTAGAAAATGTCAGATTCTGATCTTGTCAGGGCAGGAGCAGCAGTTTACTTAGTTTATTGCAGTTATGGAACAGCTTATTTTGACTTGTACTGGATACACAATATTTTGGGTTTTTTTTTTCCCAGTCCTCAGTGGAGTAAACTGAAACCAACCCTTACCAGATTCTCAAAAAACAAGTATTTTGCTGACAGTACCGATCTTTTGTGCAGACAGGAGGGGAATTGGGTTAAGCATTAGAATATAGCCTCTGGTGGCCACATATTTCCATCCTCTCATAGACCATTCCTGCGAACTGTGGTTCACGTCGGCTCAGTAGTTTCAGAGAAGAAGATGAATATGTGATTTCCCATAGGGTTTCTATAGTAACTATAGTAACTATAAGCCACAATTGTGGCCATGTTTACAACCCGATCAACCTTAAATGAGGATCATTGGTAGAGGGGATCCCAGTCATTACTTATGTGAAGTATCAAAACATTTGGCCTGGCAGTTTCAGGAGAAAATTTTTGAAAATCCACCTATCAGAATTAAAGAATGCCTCCGGCGGCCATGTTTTTCAACCCTCGGGAACAAAATGAGGATCGTTTATAGAGGACCTCCCATAGACCATCCCTACCAGGTTTGGTTCACGTCGGCTCAGTAGTTCTGGAGAAGATGAAAATGTGATTTCCCATAGGGTTTCTATAGTAACTATAAGCCGAAATTGTGGCAATGTTTGCAACCCAATCAACATTAAATGAGGATCGTTGGTAGAGGGGGTCCCAGTCAACGTTTATTTGAAGTATGAAAACATTTTGCCTGGCAGTTTCAGAGAAGATTTTTGAAAATCTACCAATCAGAATCAAAGAATGCCTCTGGCGGCCATGTTTTTCAACCCGAGGGAACAAAATAAGGATCATTTGTAGAGGACCTCCCATAGACTATCCCTGCCAGGTTTGTTTTCACGTCGCCTCGGTTTTTCCAGAGAAGAGGAGCAAAATGTGCTTTCCCATAGGGTTTCTACAGTAACTATAAGCCGCAATTGTGGCCATGTTTGTAACTGTCAGCTCCTCAATATTCTAACTCTGTTCAAGCTCCGCTCAAGCGGGGTTACAGCGGTTGAAGAATGTGCACCATCGACATGCAGTACGCCTCAGTACACAGCATCATCATGCCCCCATTTAAGCAACCAGGATAAAAGTGCCTTGCCCAGTGACACAATGCGGGTCATCCTGGACTGGGATCGAACTCAGGACCTCTAGCATAGAAGTCCAACAGTCTACCACTGAGCCACTGCACTCCCTATTTTATTTTAAACAAACTATAGGCGAGCTGACATAGGAAAATATGCGAGAGTGCAGGGCCTGATCCAGGACGAGTTGCTCATAGACCAGATACAACAGTCAAATATATAATCCTGTTTAATTGCTGAATGCTATTCATTCCATTTCTGGAGCAAATACAAAACATTCCCTACGCTAATCTCAATGATTTCACTGATCAGTTTTCATATTTTGGTTGTTAGTTTATACTCTCAAATGTTTGGTATCCGGTTGTGACAAAACATTGATACTCATAAAAAACAAGAGGACCCACGGGGCCTGAAGCACTCATCTTGAACAGAACACAATTTAAACAGAGTCCAAGAATGAGTCTACATTAAGCAAGCCATCTCCATAGGCTACACTGTCAATCCTTGAGTCCCTCGGGCATGACAAAAATAATCTGGGCATCATGCCTTTTCTTCAGTTGATCATAAAGTAAAATGTAGAGCTCCCCTATGAAGCCACCTGATAAAACCTATGTGGATTAATCTTAGTACCTCTAGAGGGTACTGAATACAAAATTTTTAATTCTTCAGCAAAATGGCCAATTCCGGCTCTCATAGAGAGCCCAAATATTAACCCAGGCTCTTGATTTGAACACAGTTAAATCTGACATCCCTAGAGATGTTGTGTACCAAATATGAAAGCATTCTGACTGTTGGATCTGAAGAAGAGAAATTGTAAAAAAATTTCTTCGAATTGCACTAAGTTCAAATTTGGGCTACCATAGCGAGACCAAATATTAACCTATGGATCCGATTTGAACAAACTTGAATCTGTCCTCCCTAGAGATGTTGTATACCAAATGTGAAAGCATTCTGACAAGTGAATCTGAAGAAGATTTTTGAAGAAATTCCCTCATATTGTACTAAGTTAAATTTCATGTTCCCATATGGAGCCCAAATATTAACATAGGCATGCGAATTGAACAACCTGGAATCTGACCCCCTAGAGATGTTGTATACCAAATATAAAAGCATTCAGACTGGTGGATCTGAAAAAGAAGATTTTTA
The DNA here is from genome assembly GCA_031216915.1 of Pictodentalium vernedei. Taxonomy (NCBI): domain Eukaryota; kingdom Metazoa; phylum Mollusca; class Scaphopoda; order Dentaliida; family Dentaliidae; genus Pictodentalium; species Pictodentalium vernedei. The sequence goes on along the minus strand of CM062297.1, from coordinate 505,814,561 downwards.
AAGAAATTTCCTCATATAGCACTAAATAAAAATTTGGGCTACCATAGTGAGCCCAAATATAAACCTAGGGATCTGATTTGAACACACTTGAATCTGACCCCCATAGGGATGTTGCATACCAAATATCAAAGCATTCTGACTGGTGGATCTGAAGAAGAAGATTTTTTAAATTACCCTCCATACTGAACAAAGATCAAATTTGGGCTTCCATAGGAAGCCCAAATATTAACCTAGGGACTTGGTTTGAACAATCTTGAATCTGACCCTCATAACAATGATGTATACCAAACATTAAAAGATTCTGACTGGTGGTTCTGAAGAAGATTTTTAAAGAATATTCCCCATATTACCCTATGTTAAAACTTCAGGCTCCTGTAGAGAGCCCAAATATGAACCAGTGAGCTTTATTTCAACAAATTTTATCTGACCCCCCTATGAATGCTGTATACCAAATATTAAAAGATTCTGATGATTGGTTCTGGAGAAAAGATTTTTTAAAATTTTTGCAAATATTACTGACTCAGCATTTTTTCGATGCCCATTGCAGAACACCCTAACATAACCGATGGCAATTTTTTTTTACCATTCAATTCTACTGGTCCTAAGGATACTTCATACCAAATAACAGCTCTCTGTTCCGTGGGGTTTGGGAAATATGGGTGTTTGAAAATATTTCTATTTTTAGCTCCCAGGGTTCCCATGGGGAAGGGGGAATATTTTTTTTTTTTGCATGGGTCAAGTACTTATGACCCAATACTACCACAAACCAAATTTGGTTCATACTGGACCATCGGTTCAGAAAATAGAAATTTTGGGCGGGGCAAAAAATCTTTCCCCTCCTATTACAAAGCCAAATATTACTTCACGAACTTCGTTTGAACAAACTTGATTTTACACCTCAAATGGAAGCTCCATCGCAAATATCAAGTTATTGTACACACTGGTTCTTGAGAAGATTTTTAAAATATTTTGGAGCATTTTCCCCCACTCCCTCCCTATGAGGCTGGGCATGTTGAGTTGAACAAAAATGAAATGCCCCTTTGGGACCATCACTCACACAAACTTTCACTTAAATTGGCCCAGTGGCTTTGGAGAAGACCAAAACATGGTGTTGACGGACGACAACACCATGTACTATCATGGTGGGCACTTGAATTATATCTTTGATTTTGTTTGGGCTGAAATACCCTATATATTAAAATCTTATTGGACAGTCTCTTTAACAGAGTTCCAGCAGGCAGGGACAGATGAAATTCATGCCTACTCAAGGACATTCTTGATATATTTCAGCAGTTTCAAGGCATTACTACAGCCAAATTCAAAGATTTTCAAGGCACTTCACTAGTTGACCTCCAGTCATTACCCCCCTCTTCCCTACAAGTGGGAGGAGAGGGTAATGACTGGACGATCCTAGTTAAGACTAGGCCTACATGAACTCTGGCATCTAAAACTCTCGAGTTTTGATTACATCAGGGTTCATATAGTTTTCAGAGAATCAAATTTCATGATTTTTTCAAAACTTTTCAAAACAATTCCATTACCGTGTTAGTTCGCAACCAAACAGAAAAGCTTAGTTTTTTGCATAATTTTTGTGCAAGTCCTGCGTAATTTTGACACAAATCAATCCCTTTTAAACCTGGTTAAGAATTCTATGACTTTTCCAAAACTTTAACCCTTCCAGCCCATTTTCCAAAACTTTTCAAGGCCCTTGAATTTTTTTCTCAAAATTCCATGACTTTTCCAGGATTCCATGACCCGTACAAACCCTGATTACATGCTTCATCAGCATTTTTATTTCGGGAATATTCACAACTTTTGAAGGCCATCCAACATTTTACAAGATTTCAAAACCTTGAATGACCCTTAATCAAATTCAAGGCTGTTCCTTGAATCCAGGGCTCTGCAGAACCCTGCTTAAAAAAAAACAATATATCTACAAACAATAATAGAGAGATTAATGACTACAATACCTGATCCTGAAACCAACTCGATATCATTTCCCTCAATTATGTATTCATCCTTTAACTTCTCAGATGCCTTGCAAATGACACCCTCCAACATATCTACACGTCTGTTGAATTTCTCACCAAGAAAGTTTCTGATTTCCATGGTTTTCCCAGCATCTGTGATGGCAATGTTAATGGGAAAGTGAGCATATACTGATCTCATTTTGTATAGATAACCCTAAAATGAAACATGAATGGGACAAATAAGCTCAAGTTGGAGATGTCAAGAACTTCATTTTATACGAAACTGAGAAATAAGATGTAAATTACAGTGGCCCTCACTTTATTGGATATCTACTTACTTCAATATTCGACCATCAGGGTTTAACATTATCAAAAACAGATTGTCAAAAAAATGTTCACTGAAATTTTCATACCGATCTAACTCAATTTATTGAACTTGAGCATTCTTTTTAAGGCTAGACACAGATGTCGCAGAATAGAACAATACGCTCCAACTTTTATTTACATTCTTCTTTGTGTCTCACCACAGACTAACAGACTTCCGCACACGTGATGGCAATAGCTTATCTATCTTGACTTTGTAAAGTTTAGCTAAAAAACTGCAGCATGCAAAGTGGAAAACTCCAGAAGCACTTCTAAGGTATTTAAATCTGTAATTAGGCCATACAAAGTTGATTGTCTGTTTCTCAGGCCATTTTTTCCAAAAAAGCATGCGGGTGGGCGGGTTTTTTTTTTTCTTTTTATTTTCTCCCGAGAGGTTGTTTGTGGTAATTTGACCCCCACCCAAACGCCTGGTGGACCATGCAAAATTTCGCAAATATACTGGTTATTCACCACAGGGGTGTTGGGTCGTAAATGAAGTGGGGTTTGAATGTTTGTTTTTTCAGTGAAACATGAAAATTATAACACAGGACAAAAGTCACGAAACGCCTCGTGGGTGAAATGTCTCGGGTTGAAACGTCTCTGGGACAAATGAAATGTCGAAGTGCCAACTTTCAGAGATTTTTTTTACCAAAAAAAAAAAATCCTTTCACAACCTGCCTAATAAAATCGTGAATCGCAATTTTTCCCCATTATATTCAAAATTATCACAACCCATTTGAACGGGCAGTTCATCCATAAATCATATTTTTTTTAAATCTTAAAATGAAATACAAAACGAATGTTTGCGTGTTTTTATTAACCAATTCGACCGCACATACCTGCCTATATGCGATTTATTTTCAACTATGACTGTTACTTTTATATCAAGCAACGGTTACTATTAGTTATCCAATTATCCTGCATCTCAAATGCATTTATTTAAATTAACTGGGAAACTCATAACGGTTTCAAATAACAGTACACAAATTCCCAATGACGGCCATTTACAATACAAATGTTACTAAAAATAAATGCCAGGAGACTGTGTTCCATTCAACATAGCACCTGACTTTGCAGACTTTCTGAGGGTTGGTGCGAATCAAACGTGGTGCGAATCGACCATTCCCCTTTGTGACTGTTTGTTGTCAGACTGAAAGACACCTTCCTTTTTGCTGTCATTATGACTTACCTTTTACAGAATAAAACACTTTCTGTCATGAATATTGCTAGAACCCACCCACTTCATTAAGGTATGATGTAGAAAAAGCTTGAAGTGTGTTAATTTAAAATTTGCGAACGCATCGATATCGATTTACCGAAATGAGCACAATATCTCAAATTTTTTGAAGATTTTTTTTTGTGTCATAAAAAGGTTGCATGCGCACCAAAAATGACCATGCGCGTGGGCCTGAGAAACAGAGGTTCTTTTTTTGATGGCCTTATGAAAACTTTAATGCAGACAAATTTGTTTAAGATATGACAATGCAGATATAAACGACATTGCCACAAAATCAATGATATTAAACAGTATCATGATCCAATTTCTGAATACACATAGTTTCAGGGACTGATGGGAAAGGAGAGTGATTGACTTCACCCGCCATCACTCTAAATGTTCCAGTGTTCCTGCAGCCAAGGACAGATCAAATTTAAGACTATTCAAGGCCATTTCTTGACATTTTATAACCCTTTCAAGGTCTTACAACAACCAAAATTCAAGGATTTTTATTGCCTTACTGCCATGAATGATGATATATGATCACTAGTGTACCCAACTATGAAGGATGTTAATTATCCACATCGTCGACACGTTTGTATTTCGCAAAAATTCAAGGATTTTCAAGGCTCCCTTTCCAGGATTTCAAGTACTTGAACCACACTTTGTTGAATTCAAGGCCATTCCGAGAATCCAAGGCCCCGCAGTAAACCTGTGTTTCACCAGGGGAGCAATTAATCAGTCACCTTCATGACATGTGTAGAAATTATGTCTAAACATCAAGTTATATATTGCATTTCAATCACCTCTTACCTGAGCTAACTAGGGGACGATACTTGCAAAGCATTATCCCGCATGATACTTGCAAAGCATTATCCCGCGTAACTAAAATCTTTCATTTTCATTTTTTGCTTAAAACATATCTTACGACACCTCAATGGAACAAGCCCAATGAGCTCATTCCAATGAGAAGCCATAAACTATGTTTTCAGAGCAAAAATGAAAAAATATGAAAATTTGTACGGTAATTTTTGTGTCTAGTGGTCAGTCTGGGTTGTCATCATAGGAGGTTTAAGGGAGGTTAAAATCACTCTCCTGAATTTTTCACTCTAGCAAAATCAAAATAAGGAAAATGATCATTCACCTGCCTGTATTTTCTTCCCAGCAGTCACTGTGGTTTCTACTCAGAACGTTCCCTGTTGTGCCAATGAATTACTGCCGCAAACAACAACTGTGCATTATTTGAGAAATAACTGGCATTATTAGATCAATAACTTTGTATTATTTTTAACAAGGCGCACTTATGCTTCCAATAAAACTCCCACCACATTTATCAACCACAATCCAGTTCAAACTGAATGAACGAATATAAGATGTAAATAGAAAACTTGCATATAAATGCAAATAACGCAAAATACGAAAAAATGATATTGCAGTTTTTAATGAATTATTTTATTTCATTAGGGTTTAACGACACATTAACAGCCAAGGTCATATTGTGTCAGTGACAGTTTTACAGATGGAAGAAGCCGGAGTACCCAGAGAGAACCACCGAGCAACGACGAGCGGCTGCCAGCTCCCCAACAACATAACTCCGCACTGCAGCACAGTCAGGGTTAGAATGGCTGAAGACAAGCGCACCATCGACGTGCAGTATCCATTAGTACACTGCGTCATCGTGCCCCCATGTGGATAATCGGGGTGAAGTGCCTTGCACAAGGACGCAACGTGGGGGACCGAATCGATCGCTCAGACGGTCATCCATCCAAGGACTAACCAGGTTCGACACTGCTTAATTTCGGTGATCTGACAAGAACCGGTTACCGCAACGCAACCACGCCAGTTTGCATTGAACTTGAAGTTTCCATGAGTGATCAGCTGATGAACGACATGAACTCAATAAGCTCTGTCAAACAAAACTGCAATTGCTTCAATTCCTAGTTTGATAATGGAAAAAATTATTTGTTGCTTCAAATTTTGATATTTCAACATCAATTTGAAGGGGTTAAAGCAGCTAGCAAGCAACTCTTGAAATTCTTCTTTTTCATGTTGAAGTAACAATTGTACATTTCTTATAGTCATGTTGTATAAATCGCGATACTGTGATTATTGTCCAATAAATGTTGAAATGGTCACACATTTTTTCAACAATCGAAAAACCAATGTTCACCTGCTGAGTATGACGGTCTTCTGATGGTTAGGACTGAAATGGTTGGCTCATTTTCACACCTGACTAATCAAGAGCTATAACCGGATAATATCTGGTTATCTGTGCTCATTATTTCACCGAATATGGGATCAATACTATGGGCATTGGTTAGCAATATTTGTAGAAACTATTCCGTAGTGTGTATAGTACTATAGAAACGTTGTCAAGTACTAGACAATGTCCATTTGTATACAACATACTACGAAATAGTTTCTGCAATTACTCAGTATTCACGGAAACTGCTGACCATTAACAAGGTCTTGAACACCAAAGTCAATTATTTATCAATATTTTCAACATGTTTTCAAGATGTTAACTGTCGCAAAAGAACATTATCTATATTTTAATCGTGGAATGACAATCACTATCGATATTTTGGATAACCAGTTGACGATTTTTCTAATCAGTTCGGTGGGTAACTGGCTTCAAACTGGTTATCTGATTAACCATTTCAGTACTACTGATGATTCAAAATCAGGCACTTCTGGTTATTGGCATATCACTATTCAGCAGGAATCTACAAATTGCTGAAATTATCTGTCCCAATTATAGGAGAAATACTGTATCACTTAACTGATTCGAGTTATTTAAGTGCAAGTTCTCTAGAATCTCCCTTTGTACACACCTTAGTGACACCCTTAATCATGTTCTCAATGTGGGAACAGACTGTACGCACAGCTGCAATTTCTTTCTTCTTACCAAACCATTTGTCAACTCGGACTCTTTTTTTTCCAATTTTCTTGATATCGACAGCCATATGACGGAAACTTTTTGTCAGTGTGCCTCTTGGTCCTTTGACTGTCACTTTTCTCGAATTCACTAAGCAGCTCACTTAAAGAACAAAAGAATTTAAACCAACATTAATGTGAAAGCCCTGGCAAGCAGATTTCAGAAATTCTCAGTACCTTAAAACAGATTCTGTGTATTTGATGTCTGGGAACCCCACGGAACCTACTTTGGGGTTCCAGCCAGACATGTTAACTCTCCCGGAATGCCCAGGAAAACCCCAAAATTTCAGTGTAGGTCCCGGCATCCTGGACTGGAATCAGTTTTGGACAAAAAATCCCAGAAAACAACAGTCAAATATTTCTTTCCGGTTGTAACTTAAAGTAAAACGTTCAGTGTCAAATCACATGCATTTCAAACTCTTGTAAAAACTCACGAAGCAGTAAATATGGATTTAAGTTAAATTTATTTAAGAAAAGAGTATTTTATGATATATATTTCAACTGTGTTCATGTTTTATATTCGTTTTTTTCTTCGTAATAGGAGATTCGTGACCAATGTGCAAGTGTCAAAGTGAAAATAGGTGACTTACTTTCAAAAAATTGAAAACTCCACCTTCATTTAAATGCAATTCTTTGGTAAATAAAATATATGAAAAGGAATTAAATAATATTTATTTATTTATTCACAGAATAGCTTTAATTCTCATGCCTTTTCCAAATCAAAGTGTAAACTAGATCGAGTTATTTGTGTGCAAAGCACACAATGGTGTATCCCCGCATTTCCTTAGCAACACCTTAGCATAGTTTAAACATTTTAAATTAAATACCCTAAGAGCCTTTTGATGAAAACTGATTTTCAAACAATAAAAGTGGTTCCACTGGAACCACCTGGGGCAAAATCAAAATTCCGAAACCTTCATACACATCTAGTGATGGTACATGAACACATTAGCATAGTTTATACGATTCAAATTAAATATCCTAGAAGACTTTCGATGAAAACTGATTTTCCAATGATAAAAGTGGTTCCACTGGAACCATCTGGGGCCGAATCAAAATTCCGAAACCTTCATGCACATCTAGAGATGCTACCTGAACACATTAGCATAGTTTAAACGTTTCGAATTGAATACCCTAGGAGCCTTTCGATGAAAACTGATTTTCTAACGATAAAGGTGGTTTCACTGGAACCACCAGGGGCAAAATCAAAATTCCGAAACCTTCATGCACATCTAGAGATGTTACCTGAACACATTAGCATAGTTTAAACGTTTCGAATTGAATACCCTAGGAGCCTTTCGATGAAAACTGATTTTCTAACGATAAAAGTGGTTCCACTGGAACCACCAGGGGCCGAATCAAAATTCCGAAACCTTCATGCACATCTAGAGATGTTACCTGAACACATTAGCATAGTTTAAACGTTTCGAATTGAATACCCTAGGAGCCTTTCAATGAAAACTGATTTTCTAACGATAAAAGTGGTTCCACTGGAACCACCAGGGGCCGAATCAAAATTCCGAAACCTTCATGCACATCTAGAGATGTTACCTGAACACATTGAATACCCTAGTTTCGATGAAAACTGATTTTCCAACGATAAAAGTGGTTCCACTGGAACCACCGGGGCCGAATCAAAATTCCGAAACCTTCATGCACATCTAGAGATGTTACCTGAACACATTAGCATAGTTTAAACGTTTCGAATTGAATACGCCAGGAGCCTTTCGATGAAAACTTATTTTCTAACGATAAAAGTAGTTCCACTGAAACCACCGGGGGCCGAATCAAAATTCCGAAACCTTCATGCACATCTAGAGATGTTACCTGAACACATTAGCATAGTTTAAACATTTCGAATTGAATACCCTAGGAGCCTTTCGATGAAAACTGATTTTCTAACAATAAAAGTGATTCCACTGGAACCACCGGGGGCCGAATCAAAATTCCGAAACCTTCATGCACATCTAGAGATGTTACCTGAACACATTAGCATAGTTTAAACGTTTCGAATTGAATACCCTAGGAGCCTTTCAGGGTGTGACGTACTGACGGACGGACAGACGGAGATCACGACAATATCCCCGCATTTTTGAAAATGCGGGGATAACAATACCTTGACCCCAACTATTTAACACAGTTTAAAAATAGGTGAAAGATGCTTAGGATGCCGAAAAATTATGACTGCATATTTATACACAATGGGTTTATTTTCTAACACTACATTTATTCCGTTGTGCTGACTACAGAACTGTTATCTGTTGGCTGTTTGTACCCAGAAAATTTCGAATGGAATTAAACAAAAAAAACAAAAATGCTTCAATGATGAAAAGAAAAGTTTTGTGCACATGCATGAAGGATTTGATAAAGATACTATCCAAGTGCCAATCTTCTTGAAGAAACTGAACATTAGGATATTTTTCCTGGTAACATTTCCAGACTTGGGAAATAATTAGCTAAGTAGACTTTGATAAAAGCAAACCACAAGTGGTAGTGCTCTGTGGGTGGTGGTGGTGGTGGGGTGGGGACAAAAAACTGATTGCACTAACTAAAGTACAAAATGGCTGCTGGTGTCCATCTTGAATTTCAGACCGCACACAAAGCACTCGTTCTCGTCCCACGGTGATAACAAAGGTACTCAAGAAGTTTCGTAAAGATCGGTTCATAAATATAGCCTCTAGCCCGAGCCGTATTGAACTGTTGATGGACAGACGGACGACGGGCCATGACATAACCTCAAATATGACTTACGTCAAAGTTGAGCTACTTATGTAAATAATATGAAATGCTAATCCAAATTTATCCAAGTTAGAAAACTGCTATTAATTCTGTGTGAAAATTAAAAGGACCCTCTGATGACAATACACCACCCTGACTTTCAGTCAGTGAGTTAAAAAGTTGTGTGTTGAATTTAAATTTAAAAGCAATGATTTTCCTCCTTGGAAAATTCAAGAATGATGTACAATAGAGAAATTTACACCAGTAAGTACACATTTTAAAATATTTAGTCAAATTTCAAGATTTTAAAATTTAGTGATGAGCCAATAAGAGATTTGCCTATTCATCTGAAATCAAATAGTTTTGATTTACTATTGGCCGATACCGATGCCAAATGGTTTTGTTCACCCATATTATTCCGTGAAAATGGTCGAAAAAAGTGTGGCGACAATATTGAATATACTTTCGGAATTTAGCCACAGTTAAGTGACTGGCACGGGGGACATTTTAAGGCTGGAACCTCAAACCAGCAATCTGCCAGAGAGAGTGTAATACTGGAGTCTTAAACTTCGCTTGAGGTGAAAAGGTTTGTTCTGTTGTGACTTGTCAGCTTAATGTCACTGCAATGGTGACCAGCATGACCTTAAAGGCTTTAATGACCAAAACTCAATAAAAAATTGAAAAGGTTTGTGATAACAAAGTCAGAGATCACTTATTTTATTTAAAATCAGCTATGGAACGAAGCAAATTTGGTGAGAGATATGGGGCATCATGTATGGCGAGCCAAAAGCCCTGTCAGCAATTTCAAAAATAGCTGAGTTCTTTAATAGCTAATTCGATTACCTCCCTTAAACTAGAAATACCTTTCTATATTACAGTCATTTTCATGCTTCTGGTGAGTCCATTTGCAGTCATTAATCCCAATACCGTTTCAGAGTTGGTTGAATGGCGGATGAAGGACTTTACAAAGAAAACTGTGGGGCCGGGGCAGGTGGTGGGAGGGGGGGAGGAGGTGCACCTAGGCTCATGTTTACCGGTGCGTACTGTCAACCAAATTTTGAAATTTAATCCGAAAAGATGCAGATACCTCGCACCCGATGCAGATATCCACAGCGCACAACCGATCTCCGGGAAAAACTAGACGGGAGGGGGAAGCACACAGAGTGTGCCGATGCCTGGATTCGCCCTTGTGGTAAAAAAAATGTCATAGTATCGTTATTGATAGACCGTATATTAGATGTTTCAATGCAAAGAAAACTGTGGGGCCGGGGCAGGTGGGGGGAGGCGCACCTATGCTCATGTTTACCGGTGCGTACTGCCAACCAAATTTTGAAATTAAATCAGAAAAGATGCGAATACCTCGCACCCGATGCAGATATCCACAACGCACGAGATGTTTCAATACATAAGGCAACTATTTAATGACTTTAACAGCACATAGCTTTTCAAGTTTAATATGAAATTCAAGCCCAAAATAGCACTTGGGACAAGCGATTCTTTTTTTTTGGTTGTCGCTGGTAGAAATGAAATGTTACGTCGGGGGTCTGATCTACAGACTACACAGTGTAATGCACGGCACCTTTGTTAGTTACTTGCAAAACATTAAAATGGCTGTGAGATAGATTTAGAATAGGAACCCAATAATTTTTTTCATCATTCGGCAAGAGCCCATATTTTTCGTGCTAGACATACCGATTGCCAATTGCTTACCAATAGATCGGCTCATTCCTATTAAAAATTTTAAATCGTAAAATTTTGATAGATGTGCACATCTAGCGTGCATAACACTCGTTGGTCAATCTGCAGTGTCAAACACTTATCTTAATCTTTGCTTTCAAACTTGAATTCAGCTCACCATTTTGTTGATTTGGGGTTCAAAAGAAATTTTTTTAAAATTGAAATTGAAATTCAAATTTGGAATTCTGGGTAAACTAACCATTAGTTATCAATGTCACAGTAAAAATCTGTGGACCATGTGGGATTCAATTTCGGACTTTCTGTTCACTTTGGTATACTGATTTTTTCAATCTGTAAGATTCCTGAAAAAGTGAATAACTAAAGCCCTTAACCCTTTACCTAACGAATCAGGAGCATTGCACCCGCGTAATATGCATATTCAGCAGCTGAAAAAATATTATTTTTCCAAAAATGTTAACAAAACCATATCATGTGACCCCTCTTTGGAATGAGCTCATTCAGCTCATTCCAATGAGGGATCACATATGGTTTTGTTGAAATTTGTTTGAAAATTTAAAAAAACGTATTTAAAATAATAAATTTTGATATCGTTTGAATGGGGCAAAGGGTTAATCATTTACCTAACGAATTGGCCACATCAGTCTGTGTTATATACAAATTGAGCAGTTGAAAAAATATTTTTCAAAAAATTTCAATAGAGCCATGTCATGTGACCCCGCATTGGAACAAACTCATTCCAATGATGGGGTCACATGAAATGGTTTTGTTTAAATTATTTTTAAAATTTGAAAAAAAAACAAATATTTAAAATAAATACTTTTGATACTGTCTGCATGGGGTAAAGGGTTAAGCAGTGAGTTAACGATTATGGATGCTACACATCACTAATGGATGCCCGGCTGAAATTTTGTATTGTCCTGAGATGTTGGGCAAGCCTATTTGCAAGCCCAACTAAATTAGTACTTACCCCCAGAGGGGAAAACAACAGTCTGACTGGTCAGAGTGGTCTTCATTTCACCTACACAAAAGAAGAAAAAAATAAAACATAATATAAAATACACTTCACACATACCAGCACTCGCACACTAAATGAATGATGAATAAATTACTGTGATGTACTTTACACAAAGGCACCTAATATGATCTACAACATGCAAATGACATTTTGTGGGGGGTTTTGATGATATCTTTCTCGATATTCAATTTTAATCTGTTATAACAGGGTACAGCGTGGTACCCCCATAATAATTGCTTTCATTATTTCCTGGGACATTCTCTCTGAAAACATTTCCAACAAGAGCAGGTGTGGCTGAATAAGCCTGTTAGCCACTTTGAATTGTACTACCAAAAATACAAAAAATAAATTTTATCTAATGAAGAATATCTGATATACCCCTAATTATCGTCAATTTATCGATCGAAATGAAAATGTTAATACTGACAAAATTGCAAGTCTACAAAAAAGGGGCGGTAACTCATGCAAAAAGAATTGGACAGAACCCAGTCAAACATTTATTGAGATCAAATGATCCAAACTGGAGTTATCGGTCGGTATACCAAAAATGCTGATAGTCGAATTCTAAGTAGAAAAAGGGCCATAACTCATGTAAAAATAATTGGATGGAACCCACATTCGAACTTGGCCTGTATTTCTAGCTGGGCAATATACATCCAAACCTTGGTTGGGATCAAATAATCCAAATTGGAGTCATCGGTCGGAAACCAAAAATGTTAACCAAAGTCAAAAAAGGGCCATAACTCATGCAAAACAATTGAACAACCCATATTCGAACTTGGCCATTATTACTAGCTGGGTAATACACATACTAACTTTGGTTGAGATCAGTCCCAGTCTTCAATCACGTGAAGTTTCAAAAAATTTGAATCAACCAAACAGAATCATAGAATGTCTCTGGTGGCCATATTTTCCAGCCAATGGGAACAAAAAGAGGATCGTTTGTAGGGGGCCTCCTATAGACCAATCTTGCCATTTTTTGGTTCACGTCAGCTCACTAGTTCCAGAGAAAAGATGAAAATGTGGTTTCCTATAGGTTTTTCTATAGTAACTATGAACTGCAATTGTGGCCATGTTTGCAAAATGATCAACATTAAAATGAGGAATGTTGGTGGAGGGTGTCCCTGTTATCAACCATGCAAAGTTTCAAAACATTTGGCCGTGTGGTTTCAGAGGAGAAGAGTTTTCAAAATTGACAAATCAGAATCAAAGAACGCTTCTGGCGGCCACATTTTTTCACCCAACAGGAATAAAATGAGTAACAGTTGTAGAAAACATCTCATAGACAATGCCTGCCAAGTCTGGTTCACATTGGCTCAGTACTTTCAGTGAAGATGATGAAAATGTGATTTCCTATAGGGTTTCTATAGTAACTATAAGCCACAATTGCAGCCATAATTGCAACCCGATGAAGATTAAAATAAGGATCATTGGTAGAGGGGGTTACAGTCATCAGTCACATTAAGTTTTTTCAAACCATTTGGCTTTGTAGTTTCAAAGAAGATTTTCTTGACACATTTTTTCAGACACTATTCTCTTTCAAAATAGCTTTTGGACAGGTAAAGGGTTACAGGAATCTGAAAAGATTTACAATAATTACTGTCATCTGAGCTGACATGATTGCAAGATAATAAAGAGAATTTACAATTTCAGCTAGAATTTTCTAAACAATTTAACATGTGTCAAACATAATTAGATTACAGCTGAAGATATCAACCTACAGTTGCACTTGTTTTACAGTACAAGTCAAAATAAGTTGTGTAGGATAATCCTATAAACTATGTATCTTTTCTCTTCCTACACTGATAAGACCAGAAGCTGACATCATTTTCTGGAAAGCTCTCACTGATAGTTTTTCCAGAAAAATGTCAGATTCTGATCTTGTCAGGGCAGAAGCTGCAGTCTACTTTATTTATTGCAGTTATGCTACAGCTTATTTTGACTTGTACTGTATACACAATATTTTTGGGTTTTTTTTCCCAGTTCTCAGTGGAGAAAAAACTGGAACCAACCCTTACCAGATTCTCAAAAAAACTAGTATTTTGCTGACAGTACCGATCTTTTGTATAGACAGGAGGGGCATTGGGTAAAGCATTAGAATATAGCATCTGGTGGCCACATATTTCCATCCTCTCATAGACCATTCCTGCAAAGTGTGGTTCACGTCGGCTCAGTTGTTTCAGAGTAGTTGAAAATATGATTTCCCATAGGGTTTCTATAGTAAAAATAAGCCACAATTGTGGCCATGTTTACAACCCGATCAACATTAAATGAGGATCATTGGTAGAGGGGGACCCAGTCATTACTTATGTGAAGTATCAAAACATTTGGCCTGGCAGTTTCAGAGGAGAAAATTTTTGAGAATCCACCTATCAGAATCAAAGACTGCCTCTGGCGGCCATGTTTTTCAACCCTCGGGAACAAAATGAGGATCGTTTGTAGAGGACCTCCCATAGACCATCCCTGCCAGGTTTGGTTCACATCGGCTCAGAAGTTCCGGAGAAGAAGATGAAAATGTGATTTCCCATAGGGTTTCTATAGTAACTATAAGCCGCAATTGTGGCCATGTTTGCAACCTGATCAACATTAAATGAGGACTGTTGGTAGAGGGGATCCCAGTCATCGTTTATGTGAAGTATCAAAACATTTCGCCTGGCAGTTTCAGAGAAGATTTTTGAAAATCTACCAATCAGAATCAAAGAATGCCTCTTGCGGCCATGTTTTTCAACCCTCGGGAACAAAATGAGGATCATTTGTAGAGGACCTCCCATAGACTATCCCTGCCAGGTTTGTTTTCATGTCGCCTCGGTTTTACCAGAGAAGAGGAAAATGTGATTTCCCATAAGGTTTCTATAGTAACTATAAGACTATAAGCCGCAATTGTGGCCATGTTTGTAACCCGATCAACATTAAATGAGGATCGTTGGTAAAGGGGGTCCCAGTCATCATTTATGTGAAGTTTCAAAACATTTGGCCTGGCAGTTTCAGAGGAGAAGTTTTTTTGAAAACCACCAACCAGAATCAAAGAATGCCTCTGGAAGCCATGTTTTTCATCTGACGGGAACAAAATGAGGATCGTTTGTAGAGGACCTCCCATAAACCATTCCTGTCATGTTTGGTTCACACCGGCTCAGCTGCTACAGAGAAGATGATGAAAAAGTGAAAAGTTTACGGACGCCAGACGACAAACGATAGACGACGGACAACGACAGACGGACGACGATGGACGCCAAGGGATGAGAAAAGCTCACATGGCCTTTTAGGCCAGGAGAGCTAAAAAGTTAACAGATGGAAAGAAGGATGGACAGACTGATTACATAATAAGACCATTTTTCAAACAGGCGTATAAAAATTGGCTTGTTGACCCTTACTGATAAAATGCAATTATCCCACTAATGAGGTATTTTCAAGCTCCAATCAACATATTTATTTTTAAGTTAAACTTTGAGATTTGAATTGACTTTTTGCAGGTTGTAAATCAGCTGTGTGCTTGTGTTCTGAGTGAAAGAATCAGTCTGGGGCCAATATAAACACAGTTATTTTTTGAGGGGAGAGGAGGGGATCTACAGTCTTTCAATTTTGAGATTAGCTTCCACTCTTGTGTGCTGTCACACCTGCAACTTTTAACTTTTGTTAGTAGTCAACTAGTGCTGAAACGATCATTTGGTTAACCGGGAATGGAATGGTTATAAACCAAGTTCTAAGACTGTTGGCCGCAGCAACAATTTTTGATGGAAATGGAAGAAAATCGATAGCTCCCATCTAGAGGTCACCCCAAACAAGCATACCAAGTTTCAAAGCAATCCAATCATAAATGTGCCCTTTAGGGTGTGCAAAAGGGAAATATTGAGGTTTGACTAAATTAATTCTAAGAACGTTGGCCACGGCAACATTTTTTTACGGAAATTAAAGAAAATCGATAGCTCCCATCTAGAGGTCACCCCAAACAAGCATACCAGGTTTCAAAGCAATCCAATCATAAATGTGCCCTTTAGGGTGAGCCAAGGGGAAATATTGAGGTTTGACTAAAGTAAGTACTAAGAACGTTGGCTGCGGCAACATTTTTTGACAGAAATTGAAGAAAATCGATAGCTCCCATCTAGAGGTCACCCCAAACAAGCATACAAGTTTCAAAGCAATCTGATGATCATAAATGCGACCTGTGAGGCGTGCCAAAGGAAATTGTGGACGTACGTTTTAAGGTATGAGAAGTGATGGCAATAGCTCAGCTTGACTTTGTCAAATTGAGCTAATGACTCAATAGCAGCCATTTAGTTGTGAAAGAAAAAAAAAATGGGCTCATTTTTGGTCCAGCTTTTAACATAGATGTTAAGTCAATGATCATGACTGATCTTTTTCAATATTGTGAATTTTTTCTGTTGTTTTGTTTGCAGTCTTTCACTTTTGAATTAAAGTGTCAATGACACTGTAGCTTAACTTGTGTGTTGTGTTTGATGAAAAGGATAATGTTCAATGTTTATGAAAGGATTATGAAACAAGTGTTTGACCACCGAGGTGGTATTAGTCTCTTACGGCGCTTTTGTGACATAAGGTATTTTGTCACAGAAGACACTAGAGTACATAAGCATCTTGGATTTTGAAAAAAAATATTGAGCTTGGATAATCCCCTCACAACCCTTTATCCATGTACGATATATGAAAGGTGTAGCTTGAACCATGTTGGAGGGAGGGGTGGTAACATAAAATAGAGCAAATGCTTAAAAAACACAACAAAAATGGCCGCCATTCTGCCATCTTGGATTTTGAAAAATAAATATTGACTGTGCATCATCCCCTCAGAACCATTTATCCATGTACCAAATATGAAAGGTGTAGCTTGAAGCATATTAGAGGGAGAGGTGGTAACATAAAAACAGACAGATAGACAGACGGACAGACAGATGTTAATTTGAAAAAAAATATTGAGCGTGCATAATCCCCTCACAACCCCTTTATCCATGTACCATATATGAAAAGTGCAGCTTGAACCATGTTGGAGGGGGCAGTGGTAACATAAAATAGAGAAAAAGGCTTAAAAACACAACAGAAATGGTTGCCATGGCACCATCTTGAATTTTTTTTAAAAAATATTGAACGTGCAACATCCCATTACAACCCTCTATCCATGTGCCAGATATAAAAAGTGTAGCTTGAACCATGTTGGAGTGAGGGGTGGTAACATAAAATAGAGAAAAAAGCTTACAAAACACAACAAAAATGGCCACCATTCCGCCATCTTAGATTTTGAAAAAAAAATTTTGAGTGTGCATCATCCCCTCAGAACCATTTATCCATGTACCAATTATGAAAGGTGTAGCTTAAAGCATGTTGGAGGGAGAGGTGGTAACAAAAAAAACAGACAAACAGACGGATGGATGGACGGACAGACGGACGGACGGACAAATTTTTGAAAAAAAAATATTGAACGTGCAACATCCCATTACAACCCTCTATCCATGTGCCAGATATAAAAAGTGTAGCTTGACCCATGTTGGAGTGAGGGGTGGTAACATAAAATAGAGAAAAAAGCTTACAAAACACAACAAAAATGGCCGCCATGCCGCCATCTTGGATTTTGAAAAAAAAATATTGAACGTGCATCATCCCTTCCCAACCCTCTATCCATGTGCCAAATATGCAAAGTGTAGCTTGAACCATGTTGGTGGGAGGGGTGGTAACCATAAAATAGAGAAAAAAGCTTAAAAAACACAACAAAAATGGCCGCCATGCCGCCATCTTGGATGTTGAAAAAAAATATTGAGCGTACATCATCCCCTCAGAACCATTTATCCATGTACCAAATATGAAAGGTGTAGCTTAAAGCATGTTGGAGGGAGAGGTGGTAACATAAAATAGAGCAAATGCTTAAAAAACACAACAAAAATGGCCGCCATTCTGCCATCTTGGATTTTGAAAAATAAATATTGACTGTGCATCATCCCCTCAGAACCATTTATCCATGTACCAAATATGAAAGGTGTAGCTTGAAGCATATTAGAGGGAGAGGTGGTAACATAAAAACAGACAGATAGACAGACGGACAGACAGATGTTAATTTGAAAAAAAATATTGAGCGTGCATAATCCCCTCACAACCCCTTTATCCATGTACCATATATGAAAAGTGCAGCTTGAACCATGTTGGAGGGGGCAGTGGTAACATAAAATAGAGAAAAAGGCTTAAAAACACAACAGAAATGGTTGCCATGGCACCATCTTGAATTTTTTTTAAAAAATATTGAACGTGCAACATCCCATTACAACCCTCTATCCATGTGCCAGATATAAAAAGTGTAGCTTGAACCATGTTGGAGTGAGGGGTGGTAACATAAAATAGAGAAAAAAGCTTACAAAACACAACAAAAATGGCCACCATTCCGCCATCTTAGATTTTGAAAAAAAAATTTTGAGTGTGCATCATCCCCTCAGAACCATTTATCCATGTACCAATTATGAAAGGTGTAGCTTAAAGCATGTTGGAGGGAGAGGTGGTAACAAAAAAAACAGACAAACAGACGGATGGATGGACGGACAGACGGACGGACGGACAAATTTTTGAAAAAAAAATATTGAACGTGCAACATCCCATTACAACCCTCTATCCATGTGCCAGATATAAAAAGTGTAGCTTGACCCATGTTGGAGTGAGGGGTGGTAACATAAAATAGAGAAAAAAGCTTACAAAACACAACAAAAATGGCCGCCATGCCGCCATCTTGGATTTTGAAAAAAAAATATTGAACGTGCATCATCCCTTCCCAACCCTCTATCCATGTGCCAAATATGCAAAGTGTAGCTTGAACCATGTTGGTGGGAGGGGTGGTAACCATAAAATAGAGAAAAAAGCTTAAAAAACACAACAAAAATGGCCGCCATGCCGCCATCTTGGATGTTGAAAAAAAATATTGAGCGTACATCATCCCCTCAGAACCATTTATCCATGTACCAAATATGAAAGGTGTAGCTTAAAGCATGTTGGAGGGAGAGGTGGTAACATAAAAAACAGACAGACAGACGGACGGACGGACGGACGGACAGAATGCAAACCTATAGTCCCCTTACGGTTCCCGTAGGGGACTAATAAGACAAGAATTGTGATAATTGGGAATATGTTCATTTCTGTTCCCTGTATGCTATGTTTTTGATAAAAATAATATGAGGCGTTCACTGCACTAAAGAGCTGAGGGGTGGGTTAATATGACCTCACAGTTAATGTATGTAGCCCTCAGAGTTAACGTATATCAACAAAAGTTACAAGTTATGGTGAAATTATTCCAAAACGAGTCATCCTGTCAAGTTACATTAAAATCCCTTCATAAATATGGCCTGTAGACTGTGCTAAAGGTTTTCGGGCTTCGGCCCCTTAGTCGTCAGTTTCCCAATTGCGTCCAAAGGGGACATTCTCATCTAGACATTATATGAAGTCAACCTAACAAGTTACAATGAAATACCTTCATAAATATGACTTGTAGACTGTGCTAAAGGTTGTTGGGCTTTGGGCTCTGGCAGCCATCATGGTTGAATGATCGCAACCAAAAGGGGACATTCTCATCTGGGCATCATCTGGAGTGATCCTACGAAGTTACAATGAAATCCCTTCATAAATATGACCTGTACTCAAGGTTTTCGGGCTTCGGGCACTTGTAGCCATCACAGCTGACCAATCACGACCAAAAGGGGATGTCATCATCTAGGCATTTTATGGAGTCAGCCTACCAAGCTACAATGAAATACCTTCATAATCATGACCTGTAGACTGTTCTAAAGGTTTTGTGGCTTTGAGCCCCAGTAGCCGTCACAGCTGCCCAATCCTGTCCAAAAGGGGACCTTCTCATCTACACATTATATGAAGTCAACCTACCAAGTTACAATGAAATCCCTTCAAAAATATGACCTGTAGACTGTGCTAAAGGTTTTTGGGCTTCAGGCTCGGGCAGCCATCATGGTTGAATGATCGCAACCAAAGGGGAGAATCTCATCTGGGCATCATCTTGAGTGATCCTGTGAAGTTACAATGAAATCCCTTCATAAATATGACCTGTAGACTGTGCTCAAGGTTTTCGGGCTTCAGGCACCTGTAGCCATCACAGTAGACCAATCACGACCAAAAGGGGATGTCATCATCTAGGCATTATATGGAGTCAACCTAACAGGTTACAATGAAATCCTTCTATAAATATAACCTTTTGCGTATGCTAAATGTTTTTGGGCTCGGGCACCCATCAAGGCTGAACGATCACGACCAAAATGGGATGTTCTCAACTAGACATTATCTGGAGTCATCCTACCAAGTTACAATGAAATCCCTTCATAAATATGACCTGTAGACTGTGCTAAAGGTTTTTGGGCTTCGGGCACCTTTAGCCGTCACAGTTGCCCAATCATGTCCAAAAGGGGACATTCTCATCTAGACATAATATGAAGTCAACTTACCAAGTTACAATGAAATCCCTTCATGAATATGGCCTGTAGACTGTGCTAAAGGTTTTCGGGCTTCGGCCCCTTAGTCGTCAGTTTCCCAATTGCGTCCAAAGGGGACGTTCTCATCTAGACATTATATGAAGTCAACCTACCAAGTTACAATGAAATACCTTCATAAATATGACTTGTAGACTGTGCTAAAGGTTGTTGGGCTTTGGGCTCTGGCAGCCATCATGGTTGAATGATCGCAACCAAAAGGGGACATTCTCATCTGGGCATCATCTGGAGTGATCCTACGAAGTTACAATGAAATCCCTTCATAAATATGACCTGTACTCAAGGTTTTCAGGCTTCGGGCACTTGTAGCCATCACAGCTGACCAATCACGACCAAAAGGGGATGTCATCATCTAGGCATTTTATGGAGTCAGCCTACCAAGCTACAATGAAATACCTTCATAATTATGACCTGTAGACTGTTCTAAAGGTTTTGGGGCTTTGAGCCCCAGTAGCCGTCACAGCTGCCCAATCCTGTCCAAAAGGGGACCTTCTCATCTACACATTATATGAAGTCAACCTACCAAGTTACAATGAAATCCCTTCAAAAATATGACCTGTAGACTGTGCTAAAGGTTTTTGGGCTTCAGGCTCGGGCAGCCATCATGGCTGAATGATCGCAACCAAAGGGGAGAATCTCATCTGGGCATCATCTTGAGTGATCCTGTGAAGTTACAATGAAATCCCTTCATGAATATGGCCTGTAGACTGTGCTAAAGGTTTTCAGGCTTTGGGCTTGGGCAGCCATCATGGTTGAATGATCGCAACCAAAAGGGGACAATCTCATCAGGGCATCATCTGGTGTGATCCTACGAAGTTACAATGAAATCCCTTCATAAATATGACCTGAAGACTGTGCTCAAGGTTTTCGGGCTTCGGGCACTTGTAGCCATCACAGCTGATCAAGCACAACCAAACGGTTCAAGGTTTTCAGGCTTTGGGCCCCTGTAGCCGTCACAGTTGCCCAATCATGTCCAAGAGGGGACTTTCTCATCTAGACATTATATGAAATCAACCCACCAAGTTACAATGAAATTTCTCGATAAATATGACCTGTAGACTGTGCTAAAGGTTTTCGGATTTTGGGCTCAGGCAGTTGTCACGGTTGGCAGATCATGCCCAAATGGGGAAATTCTCATCTAGACATCATAAGGAGTCATCCTACCAAGTTACAATAAAATCCTTCCACATTAAACATGACCTGCAGACTGTGCTAAAAGTTTTTGGGTTTCGGGCTTGGGCAGCCATAACGGTTGATAGACCATGCCCAAAAGGGGACGTTCTCATCTAGGCATTACACAGAGGCATCCTACCAAGTTACAATGAAATCCCTTCATAAATACGACCTGTAGACTGTGCTAATAGTTTTTGGGTTTTGGGCTCGGGCAGCCATATCGGTTGCCTGATCGCGACCAAAAGGGGACGTTCTCATCTAGACATGACCCCAAACCTGCATATGGAATTTCATGATGATCAGACAAGAACCGCGGGGTGTAGCCCGTGCTAAAGGAAAATGTGAACAGACTCACAGACTAACAGACTAACAGACTTCCGCACGCGTGACGGCAATAGCTTATCTTGACTATGTCAAGTTAAGCTAAAAATGGGAGGTGCTCTGTATACTGCTCGCTACAATCTGAAGTGAAGCATGCTGCTGTTGAGTAAACTAAAGGCACCAGGAAAATGTTTTCAAGAAAATCAAATGAATATCTGCAAACCATTCACTCCTTTGTGCATAGTAAGTAAGGATTCCAAAAATATTACCCATTTTTCGAGAAAGCTTTTCGCAGCAATAATCAAATTTAATTGAGGCATAATACAAGAAAAGAAATTTCAATGGAGCAATTGTAAGTCAATCAGTTGAATCGCCACGGATTGAATGAGCCAAAACACAAGAGCTGACAGCAAGCATCAATGATCCGTGGAAGTCTGCCAATGTATTTGTACGAGAACTGATAAAATATTTCTGCAGAACTTGTGGCCAAATACTAGTATGCTTCAGGAATCAAAGAACAAAGCTAGGCATTCAAAACACTATATGATGCAGACACATTTGGGAAAAGGACAAAACTGTCTGCATTATTTACTGAAGATGGTTTCATGGTCGATGGACATGTGCATATTACCCGATACAAATTTTCATCCAAAAACAATCATGTAATTCTGAGACATTCAAACAGGTGTCATGACACCTTGCAAGTAACATGGTAACTATGCAGTCTCCAGAGGCCAAGAAATAAGGATTTTTTTGTAACCTGTTTATAGGTTATGCTAAATCAAGTCGTAACCTGATTACGGGTTAAGACAGGTTATCTGAGTGGCGACTGATCTTAACCTGTGGCAACCCAGTTCTAACCTTTATAAGCTTTTATGGGTATGCTAAGACTATTAAAATTGATTCGCAGTTTTAGACCAAGGTTAATTAATTTTCAATTTATTGTTATTTAACCCATTTTGTTTTAATTTCATCCGAAATACAGTGCTGTGCACATTTCTTCCATCACTGGCTCCTAAATTCATGGAAATGTCCCCTTCTGTAACAGTTTGCTACAGCAAATTTCATAGGTTTAACACTGACTACGGCATTATAATGCAGTTCAACATGCATTCTTTTTTATGGGTTCACATCACCGACACAATAATAAGACAGCAAGTCTGCTTTCCTCGATTTTCTTATTCCCTCGAATCAATCTGTTGCACTCATTTGTGACTGAAACTTCAACGTTTCAGATCACCGTTTGCGCCGCACACATGTGGAGTTATTGTATTTATGTTGGATTTTCCTGAACGTTCTCAAATTCAGGAAAATCCCACATAAATACAACCAGAGGTTCACGTGAGCCTATAGCTCTCACGTGGCTCAAGTTGTCAAAAGAGAGGAGTGTATCAGTAAGTGACCAACTATTAACCCAGGGACTCGATTTGAACAAACTTGAATCTGACACCCAAAGAGATGTCACACACCAAATATGAAAAGATTCTATCTAACTGGTGGATCAAAAGAAGATTTTTCAAGAAATTTTCTCACATTGCACGGAGTTAAATGATGGGCCCCAAATAAAGAGTCCAAAAATATTAACCCAGGCCCGATTTGAAGAAACTTGAATCTGACCCCCTAGAGATGTTGTGTACCAAATATGAAAATATTGTAACTAGTGGATGTGGAAAAAGAAGATTTTTAAAGAAATTCCTTCATATGGTACTATGTTAAAATTTGGGCTCCCATAGGGAGCATAAATATTAACCCAGGGGCTTGATTTGAACAAACCTGAATCTACCCCCTGCAGAGATGTTGTATACCAAATGTCAGAAGAATCTGACTGGTGGATCTGAAGATTTTTAATTATTCCCCTTATTGCATTACAGTACGTGGAGAGTGTATTATCATTAAATCACCCGCAAGTTGGAGATTCCACCCAAGCAATAATTGCAAATTTGTTACAAAGCATCACAAGCACAGGCAAAGTTGTGTTGCCAAATGGCAAAATGGCAGTTTATCTTCGCAATTGCAGCAGACATTTTGGGTGGAATTCCTCAACTTCAAAATGAAACTAACTCGGAGGTGTCTTGATAATATTATCATCAGCTGTCCTCCAATTCTGAAGTAAAGTGTAAATTCGCCATGTCTCATTTTATCACGGGATATGTTAAAATTAACGCACCTCAGAACATGAAATAAATTGACATTTTAAGTGACTGTGGTAATGGACTGGTTGAGTATACTATAGCACCTAACCTTACACTGGTTATTCGATTAATCGAGACAGTCAAGTGTTTACAGACACAGTTTCTGAAACTCTGACGTTGTTGTCGTAAACTAAAAAGTAACTGCTTTTTTTGCATGTGCACGATTGATCTTTCGCTGCAAATTGTAACTATGTGAGCGATTGCGTGCCATTAAAATAAAGGTCTGCATGGGTTGCTGTTTTGGAAAATTCCGGGGATAAAAAATAATCGGGTTTGATGTGGGTGAATGGGGGGGGGGTGGGGGGGAACTGCTGTGCTTTCTAGTACTGAGATTTTTCACCACTGGTCTCTCAATTTGAGGCAGAGATGTTTTCATTTTGGGAAGAGGGAGGGTGGGGGTGAACAACAACAGTATACATGTATCTATAACAATAATATATTATATATTATCCAAGAAAAGGATCGCATTCAGTATAATTATTAATAAATGATAGCATCAAAGAAATACAATGTAAAAAAGGTCAAAACTAGCACAACAATAGACCAGTTTCTTATGTAATGTTTTTGGACAACTACAGTATACATGTATCTATAACAATAATATACAATATATTATCCAAGAAAAGGATCGCATTCAGCGTAATTATTAATAAATGATAGCATCAAAGAAATACAAAGTAAAAAAGGTCAAAACTAGCACATCAATAGACCAGTTTCTTATGTAACGTTTTTGGACCACAATACCTCCTTACTTAGCAAGATTAGAACAATAATGCGAATCTGAATCCAGTACCCCCACCCCCCCCCCTACCTTCCCAATGACAGGGGCTCAAAACATAATTAGACTGTACATCCCCCACCCTCGAAAAGTGTCAGGCGTTGAAAATGCTCCATAACAGGCATTAATGAAAGTGTCAATGACACTGTAGCTTAACTTGTGTGTTGTGTTTGATGAAAAGGATAATGTTCAATGTTTATGAAAGGATTATGAAATAAGACAAGAATTGTGATAATTGGGAATACGTTCATTTCTGTTCCCTGTGTGCTATGTTTATGATAAAAATAATATGAGGTGTACACTGTACTAAAGAGCTGAGGGGTGGGTTAATATGACCTCACAGTTAATGTATGTGGCCCTAACAGTTAACGTACATCAACAAAAGTTACCAAGTT
The DNA here is from genome assembly GCA_031216915.1 of Pictodentalium vernedei. Classification (NCBI taxonomy): domain Eukaryota; kingdom Metazoa; phylum Mollusca; class Scaphopoda; order Dentaliida; family Dentaliidae; genus Pictodentalium; species Pictodentalium vernedei. The sequence continues at coordinate 505,789,308 of CM062297.1, read as the reverse complement.
ACAGTGAAATTATTCCAAAACAAGTCATCCTATCAAGTTACATTAAAATCCCCTCATAAATATGGCCTGTAGACTGTGCTAAAGGTTTTCGGGCTTCGGGCCCCTGTAGCCGTCAGTTTCCCAATTGCATCCAAAGGGGACGTTCTCATCTAGACATTATATGAAGTCAATCTACCAAGTTACAATGAAATCCCTTAATAAATATGACCTGTAGACTGTGCTAAAGGTTTTGGGGATTTGGGCTCTGGCAGCCATCATGGTTGAATGATCGCAACCAAAAGGGGAATTCTCATCTGGACACTATTTGGAGTCATCCTACCAAGCTACAATGAAATCCCTTCATAATTATGACCTGTAGACTGTTCTAAAGGTTTTAAGGCTTTGGGCCCCTGAAGCCTTCACAGTTTCCCAATCGTGTCCAAAAGGGGACGTTCTCATCTAGACATTATATGAAGTCAACCTACCAAGTTACAATGAAATCCCTTCATAAATATCACCTGTAGACTGTGCTAAAGGTTTTCAGGCTTCGGGCTCGGGCAGCCATCATGGTTGAATGATCGCAACCAAAGGGGACAATCTCATCTGGGCATCATATGGAGTGATCCTGCGAAGTTACAATGAAATCCCTTCAAAAATATGACCTGTAGACTGTGCTCAAGGTTTTCGGGCTTCAGGCACTGGCAGCCATCACAATTGACCAATCACAACCAAAAGGGGATGTCATCATCTAGGCATTATATGGAGTCAACCTAACAGGTTACAATGAAATCCTTCTATACATATAACCTTTTGCGAATGCTAAAGGTTTTTGGGCTCGGGCACCCATCAAGGCTGAATGATCACGGCCAAAATGGGACGTTCTCATCTAGACATTATTTGGAGTCATCCTACCAAGTTACAATGAAATCCCTTCATAAATATGACCTGTAGACAGTGCAAAAGGTTTTTGGGCTTCGGGCACCTTTAGCCGTCAAAGTTGCCCAATCATGTCCAAAAGGGGACGTTCTCATCTAGACATTATATGAAGTCAACCTAACAAGTTACAATGAAATTCCTTCATAAATATGACCTGTAGACTGTGCTTAAGGTTTTTGGGCTTCGGGCTCAGGCAGCCATCATGGCTGAATGATCGCAACCAAAGGGGACAATCTCATCTGGGCATCATCTGGAGTGATCCTAAGAAGTTACAATGAAATCCCTTCATAAATATGACCTGTAGACTGTGCTCAAGGTTTTTGGGCTTCAGGCACTTGTAGCCATCACAGCTGACCAATCACGACCAAAAGGGGATGTCATCATCTAGGCATTATATGGAGTCAACCTAATAGGTTACAATGAAATCCTTCCATAAATATGACCTTTTACCTATACTAAAGGTTTTTGGGCTCGGGCACCCATCAAGGCTGAATGACCGCGATCAAAATGGGATGTTCTCATCTAGACATTATTTGGAGTCATCCTACCAAGTTACAATGAAATCCCCTCATAAATATGACCTGAAGACTGTGCTAAAGGTTTTCGGGCTTCGGGCACCTTTAGCCGTCACAGTAGCCCAATCATGTTCAAAAGGGGACGTTCTCATCTAGACATTATATAAAGTTAACCTACCAAGTTACAATGAAATCCCTTCATAAATATGACCTGTAGACTGTGCTAAAGGTTTTCGGGCTTTGGGCTCGGGCAGCCATCATGGCTGAATGATCGCAACCAAAGGGGACAATCTCATCTGGGCATCATCTGGAGTGATCCTGCGAAGTTACTATGAAATCCCTTCATAAATATGACCTGTAGACTGTGCTAAAGGTTTTCGGGCTTCGGGCTCGGGCAGCCATCATGGCTGAATGATCGCAACCATAGGGGACAATCTCATCTGAGCATCATCTGGATCCTAAGAAGTTACAATGAAATCCCTTCATAAATATGACCTGTAGACTGTGCTCAAGGTTTTCGGGCTTCAGGCACTGGCAGCCATCACAACTGACCAATCACGACCAAAAGGGGATGTCATCATCTAGGCATTACATGGAGTCAACCTAATAGGTTACAATGAAATCCTTCCATAAATATGACCTTTTGCCTATGCTAAAGGTTTTTGGGCTCGGGCACCCATCAAGGCTGCATGATCGCGATCAACATGGACGTTCTCATCTAGACATTATTTGGAGTCATCCTACCAAGTTACAATGAAATCCCTTCATAAATATGACCTCTAGACTGTGCTAAAGGTTTTCGGGCTTTGGGCCCCTGTAGCCGTCACAGTTGTCCAATCATGCCCAAAAGGTGACTTTCTCATCTAGACATTGTATGAAGTCAACCCACCAAGTTACAATGAAATTCCTCAATAAATATGACCTGTAGACTGTGGCAAAGGTTTTCGGGTTTCGGGCTCGGGCAGTCGTCACGGTTGGCAGATCATGCCCAAATGGGGAAATTCTCATCTAGACATCATAAGGAGTCATCCTACCAAGTTACAATGAAATCCCTCCACATTAAACATGACCTGCAGACTGTGCTAAAAGTTTTTGGGTTTCGGGCTTGGGCAGCCATCACGGTTCATAGATCATGCCCAAAAGGGGACGTTCTCATCTAGGCATTATACAGAGGCATCCTACCAAGTTACAATGAAATCCCTTCATAAATACGACCTGTAGACTGTGCTAATGGGTTTCGGGTTTTGGGCTCGGGCAGCCATACCAGTTGCCCGATCGCGACCGAAAGGGGACGTTCTCATCTAGACATGACCCCAAACCTGCATATGAAATTTCGTGACGATCAAGACAAGAACTGTGGGGTGTAGCCCATGCTAAAGGAAAATGTGAACAGACGTCACAGACTAACAGACTTCCGCATGCGTGATGGCAATAGCTTATCTTGACTATGTCAAGTTAAGCTAAAAATGAAAATCTCTCCATCACTGGAAAATTGAATAAACATGGCATAACAAAGCCTGACTAGAGTTATCCCTTTCAAAAATGCACGAAAATCACATTGCAGTTAGTCGATAATGGTGATGTGTCATTGCGAGAGCAAATAGCTCCCTTGATTGATTTTGAAAAGAGCAATTTTTCACTCCCGGTGCAATATATTCGTGAGAAGGACTGCAAGATCATTCGCCATATTGCACCAAGTTAAAATTAAGTGCCCCATGGGGAGCCCAAATATTGACCCAGGGACTCGATTTGAACAAACTTGAATCTGACCCCCCAAGAGATGTTGTATACCAAATATGAAAGGATTCTGACTGATGGATCTGAAGAAGATTTTAAAATAAATTTTCTCATATTTCACCAATTTCACAAAGTTAAACTTTGGGCTCCAATGAAGAGCCCAAATATCAACCCAGGGATCCGATTTGAACAAATTTGAATCTGAACCTCCTAGAGATGTTGAAAACCAAATATCAAAAGAATCTGACTGGTGGATCTGAAGAAGATTTTCAACGCTTATTCCCCATATTGCCCTGTATTGAGCCCAAATATTAACCGAGGGGTTTAATTTGAACACACTTGTATCTGACCCCTCCTATGGATGTGGTATACCAATTGTCAAAAGATTCGGATAAGTGGTACTGAAGAGAAAAAAAAATTCAATTTTTGCAAATATGCTGACTCAGCATTTTTTTGATGTCCTCAAACAAAACACCCCGACACAACCAAAGGCAATTTTTTTTACACTTCTATTCTGCTGGTCCTAAGAATGCTTCATACCAAATAGCAGTTCTCGGTTCAGTGTGGCTTGGGAAAAATGGGCATTTTAATGTTTTCTATTTTTAGCCCCTTGGGTTCCCACAGGGCTGTAAAAAAAAATTTTCAGGCATCGATCAATTACTTAGGACCCACTTATAATACATGCCAAATTTGATTCAAATCAGCCTGATTCTTGAATTACAAATTTTGCAGAGCCCAAAATGGATAAGTGCCCAGAGAGAGCCTAATATTGATCTACCAACTTCCCTTGAACAAACTAATCTTCAACACCAAAGGATGTTCCATACCAAATATCTAAGCATTCTCTCTGGTGGTTCATGAGAAGATTTTTAGGCTTTTGGGGCATTAACCATAGCCCCAAGATGGCAGCTACTTCATTTGAACAAAATAGAAAGGGTATACTCCATAGATGGTCTGTGCAATATTTGTTTGAATTTGGCTTAATGGCTGTTAAGAAGACAAGTTTCCAAAAGCTAACGGCCGACAGACACCAAGTGACGGCAATAGCTCACACTGACTTGCAGTCAGGTGAGCTAATAAGCTGACGCGTCCAGATACAGATGAGATACTTTGAACTTGGTCAGGTTTAATTTGAGCATATGATGAATTGTTTATATCGCGTCAGTTTTTTTTTATTCATTGGGGGCATTAAATATTTGAAACAAGAGGCCCCAGGGGACCTGAGGCACTCACCTGACATGGTAGTCTAAATATCAAACCAAGGACTTGACGTGAATAAGCTGCATACGCTCCTCCTATGAAAAGCATATACCAACTAGATGAAGCGATTATGCCCACACAATACACAGGATTTTCCTTCTATTTTCAGTTCCTGCACTTTTACATCCCAAAATTGAGAAATAAACGCATAAAAAACAGATTTTTTTTTATTTTCGTTCGGAAATTTTCGAAGTCCCAAACAAAATATTTTCAGACCCAAATTTTTTCTTCTTCTTAAAATTGAGCAAAATGCATAAAAAAACAAAAAGCTAATCTCCAGATATTGGTCCAAAATTTCTAAGTCCACCCGGCCCCCAAAGTTTCAGTGTAAAAAACAAACAAACAAAATTTGTCTGAAAATTGATCAAAATTCTTAAAAAAACAAAAAAAAATTTCTGGATTTTGGTCCAAAATTTCTAAGACCCACCCGGACCCCAAATTTTCGGTGTAAAAAAAAAATTTTTGTCTTAAAATTGACCAAAACACAAAAAAACGAAAAACTCATTTCTGGATTTGGGTCCAAAATTTCTGAGTCCGGACTGGGACCCCAAATTTTCAGCCTAAATATGAACCCAGGGACTTGGCTTGAACAAACTTGAATCTTACCCCCCTAAGCATGCTGCATACCAAATAACAAAAGATTCTTATTAGTAGATCTGAAGAAGATATTAAAAGAATATTCCTCATACTGCACTAATTTACAAATTTGGGCTCCCATAGGGAACCCGAATATCGACCGAGGGATTTGATTTCAACAAATATGTGAATCAATGTTCCAAAAGATGTTATATGTAAAATATGAAAGCTTTTGGAGCAGTGGTTTGGAAGCAAACGATTCTTTAATTTTTTCCCATTGCCCGCAGTGTTAAAAAATGCAGACTCAGCATTTTTTCAAAGTCTCGAAAAAGTACCTTATGACAAAACTGATGGCAATTTTTTTTTACCATTCCTTACAATAGCTCCCAAGGAAGCCTCACACCAAATACAAATTCTCAGTGCCATGCAGTTTTGGAGATATGGACTAGAGCTGTAGGTTAACCGAAACCGAACCAAGGTTTTTAGTTTTTTTTAAAAACCGAAACCGAAACCGTCGACATCCCGTAATCTAAGGTTTTTCGGTTTTTTATTAAATACTCTCTTGCTGCAGAAATTCACAGAATGTAGCCATCCCAGAGTAGTGAGAGTACCCAGACACTGCCAATGGCAGTGTCTGGGTGCTCTTACTACTCTGGGAAGGCTACATTCTGTGAATTTCCGACATTTCAGTTTAGTTGCGTTTGTAGCTTTCCTCAAGTTGCGTGTAGGTGTCAGACCTCGAAAAATGGCCAAGCACAATAAAAGTTCTGTATATTTAGGTAATTATTATATTGGCCTTCCTGATTCTTCATGTATTATAGCTTATTTCGGGCATTCATTGAGTTTCACTCAATTTCACTGCCATCCAGTTATGACTCCGGACATAGGAATGAGTTTTATTGAATTTTATTTGGCCCCATGAACAAACCGAAAACCGAACCGAACCGAGGTTTTATTCCACCTGAAAAACCAAAACCGAAACCGAGCAAGAAATTTAAAAACCTACAGCTCTAATATGGACATTTTCATTTTTTTCTATTTTTGGCTCCTGAGGATCCCACGGGGCCGCAAGAAAAAATTCTTTGGCATAAATCAAGTATTTATAACCAAATAATACCTCATATTTAATTTGGTTCAAATTGGCCTCTCGGTTCAGAAAATAGAAATTCTGCGAGGGCAAAAATTCTTGCCTCTCTCAGAACGGCAAATATTGCCCGTCAAACTTCTCTTGAACAAACTTGAGTCTACACCTCAAATGGAAGCTGCATACCAAATATCAAGTCTCTGCAACTGGTGGTTCATTAGAAGATTTTCAAAAAATTGGGCCATTTTTTCCCCACCCCTCTGCTCATTATGAGCCGAAACCTAATTTGCATAAAAATCAAAATGCCCCTATATAACCACTACTTACATGAAATTTAATTAACATGTGGCCAGTGGTTTAGAAGAAAGAGGCTCAAACACCACCTTCATTCAGGACGACGGACCGACGACAGATGAAGAGTGATCAGAAAAGCTCAGCCTGACTTTCAGTCCGGTGAGCTAAAAAAAGTGCCAAAACTACAGATTCCACTTTAAGCATGGTTGGGATTCCCCTTGGATTACTGTATTTCTGTTTCACGGAAATTATGGGAATCAGATTCCCATCGATGAACGAGTACTGGGTCGTTTCTGAGTAAATAATTCTCTACGTTTGAGCATTGTTATTATCCATAATACCTTCCCTTTACTGTTGAAAACGATGACGAACGGTCAGCAGGTTACGCATATTTGAATCATCATATAACCTCCTCGTAACCTAAATGACTGTTCGCGACTTATTTCAGGGCCTGTCTCCATATAATACTAGTGTGCAGTAAGAAGGGAATCTTTCCACAAAACATACAGAGAATCATATACATGGGTACGTAAAGTAAATGATGAAACCATTGCACACTTCAACCAACTTCTATCAGAATGTGATTTTTCTCCAGTTATGGGTTCCGATAACCCCAACACGGCTTATAATAATTTCCTACACATATATCTAGGATTATTTGACCTGGCTTTCATCCGGATCCGTGTCCGCACCAACGGTAAATTCATCAAAAAGCAACCCTGGATGACAAAAGGACTAATAGTTTCATCAAATAATAAAAGTAAATTTTACAAGAAGATAAAAAACCCGTGTGAATCTAACATAAGAAACTACAATGAAAGAGCCAATGACTCTGTAGCTCAACTTGGATATGACAGGAATTAGTACTTGCTGTGACCAAGACAACTGAATAATGAATATGACAGGAATTAGTATTTGTTTTGGCCCAGTTAACAATAATAAAAGAATTACAAGGTGACTGTAATGGACTACAGATTAAGACCAATCATTGTAGATTATTATTTTTGTGTGGAAATTTTCAGTCCCAAACAAAATATTTTCAGACTAAAATTTTTTCTTCTTCTTCTTAAAATTGACCAAAATGCATCAAAACACAAAAAACTAATTTCCGGATTTTGGTCCAAAATTTTCTAAGTCCCACCCGGACCCCTAATTTGCATAATTTATTCACGAGAAAAACTCTGTATTATATGTAATGTATCCCATGGTACTAAACATTCATACAAAAATTTATTCAAATCAGATCTTTCATTTGGAAGTTCTGCGCAAAAATCTGATTGCACTTAATTTTGAACAAAATGGCTGCTAGCGGCCATCTTGAATTTCAGACTGGACCCAAAAAACACTCCTTCTCGTCCCACAGTGATAACAAAGGTACCCAAGAAGTTTCGTGAAGATCGGTTCATAAATACGGCCTCTAGCCCGAGCCGTATTGGGATTTGCACTCACAGTGCTGAAAGTAACACTAAATAAATCAAAGTTAGCCTAATTTACATAATTTACGCACAAGAAAAAAACATGTAATATATGTAATGTATCCCATGGTACTAAACATTCATACAAAAAATTATTCAAATCAGAGCTTTCATATGGAAGTTCTGTACAAAAAACAGATTTCGGCATCGTCGGTACAAAATGGCTGCTGGCAGCCATCTGGAATTTGGGACTGCACCCAAAAACACTCATTCTCGTCCCATGGTCATAACAAAGGTACCCAAGAAGTTTCGTAAAGATTGGTTCATAAATACGGCCTCTAGCCCGAGCCATAGCAGCTTGGCACTTACAGCTCTGAAAGTAACACTAAATAAATCAAAGTTAGTCTAATTTGCATAATTTACGCACGAGAAAAAACCCCGTATTATATGTGATGTATCCCATTGTACTGTACATTTATACAAAACTTTATTCAAATCAGAACTTTCATACAGAAGTTCTGTACAAAAAACTGATTTTTGCATCATCGGTACAAAATGGCCACTAGCAGCCATCTTGAATTTCGGACCACACCTAAAAACACTCGTTCCCGTCCCAGGGTCATAACAAAGGTACACAAGAAGTTTCGTAAAGATCGGTTCATAAATACGACCTCTAGCCCGAGCCATAGCCAATTGTTGACTACGGACAGACGGACGGACGGACGACGACGGGCCATGACAATAGCTCAAATTTGACTTCGTCAAAGTTGAGCTAAAAACTACTGTAGAATATTCAATAAAGTCAAAAAGCAATGCAAAGCAAATTATTTTAAAAGTATCTTGAGCGTACACAAGCATAACCTTCGTAAAACATGGCAAATACTAAATGCCGCCATGAAAACACCAAACATAGCAACAAACTTACCTCAATATTTTATCCATAATGATAAAGAACTCAATGACCCAACAGAAATAGCTAAAGAACTCAATATGTACTTTGCAAATATAGGAAAACGCACGAGTGACAAAATACCTAAGACCAACAAGTCGCCCTATGACCTCATGGAACAAAACTTCACAAATAGCTTTTACGTGAGTCCTACATGTGAGTTTGAAGTGAAGAGTATCGCAAAATCCCTAAAATCTAAAGGGAGCAGGGACTATAATGAAATAAGCTCGAATCTTCTCAAACGAACTATCAATCCCATAGTTAACCTTCTAACACACATTTTCAATTGCTCCTTTGCATGTGGCATTGTTCCCGATAAAATGAAAATTGCAAAAGTTATTCCTATTTTTAAAACAGGCGACCAACACAACTTCACAAATTATAGACCTATTAGCATACTTCCCACATTCTCTAAACTCTTAGAAAAACTTATGTCAGCGAGACTTCTAAAGTACTTAAATCGTTTTGGCATCCTACATCAGAATCAGTACGGTTTTAGGGAAAATCATAGTACGGTGCATCTAGTTATGCAACTACTAAAAACCATAGCCGAAGAAAACAACAAGAAAAGTAAAAACAGCACATTGGCGTTATTTTTGGACCTGTCAAAGTCGTTCGATACAATTAACCACGACATTTTGATCAATAAATTAGACAAATATGGTATGAGGGGACTTGGCAATGAATGGTTTAGAAGTTATCTTTCTAATAGGTCGCAATACGTTGCATACGGAAACTATATATCTGACAGGGTTACAATATCGCACGGAGTTCCTCAAGGTTCGATACTTTGTCCAACCCTATTTCTGATATATGTCAATGATATCTATCACGCTACCTCCCTCAATTTATTGTCTTTTGCTGACGATACCACGGGGCATTCTTCTGGACCAGACCCAAACCAGTTAGCCCTACTCATAAATGATGAGTTAGGTAAAATCTTTGAATGGTGCTGTACGAATCAACTTCTCGTAAACGCCACCAAGTCCAAATATATTCTAATGAACCCATCGGCCAAAAAAACAACAGAAATTCGTCATAATATTCTAATCAACAGCCAAAACTTAAGTAGAGTAGGTTCAAATAATACTGAGAAATCCTTAAAATTCTTAGGTATACATATTGACGATAGTCTATCTTACAAGCACCATATATCTCAACTCTCCAAGATCGCCTGTGCTAATTTCGCACTGAATAAAGTGAAGACAACACTACCTCGTGAAGCCCTGAAAACACTCTATTATGCCCTGATACACACACACTTAGTGTATGGGATAAACGTATGGGGAAATTCTAGAACAATTAAAAAGATACTTCTTCTCCAGAAACGCTCAATCCGCATAATAAACAATAAAAAATACAATGCTCACACCGATCCCCTCTTTCGAGAAAACAAGATTCTCAAAGTGAACAACCTCTTTAAACTGCATGCATGTTTGTTCATATTCGATTGGTATCACGATAACCTGCCGTCATCTTTTCAAAATCATTTTCAGTCGGTTGTCAACACTACGGGTCGAGCTAGCAGAAGAAGAGATTCGCTTGAATATACTAGGATAAGGACAAGGTCGCTGGAGAACTTTTCTATACACAATTACCCCAAACTTTGGAATGATCTAGATCTTGACTTACGTAATATAAACAACAGAAACATTTTTAAAAAACAACTAACTTCAAAATTACTGTCTCAATATCCCGATTACATCGACTGTGACAATCCTTACTGTAATGAGTGTGCTTCTAGTAGGTGATTTCACAGAATAACTTACGTAATATAAACAACAGAAACATTTAAAAAAAAAAAAAAAAAAAAAAAAAAAAAAAAATCAACAACTAACTTCAAAATTGCTGTCGCAGTATCCAGACTACATTGAATGCTATAATCCTTACTATAATGGGTGTGCCTCTAGTAGGTAAGATTTTGCAGAATAAACTCCAGTGTATGCATTTTGGAGATACACCAGCCTAGCGTCCCTCAAGAACTGTGCCAATTAACGCGGGTCCTTGAGCTCTAAATTTTATTAAGTTTCATTAGGTAGACTGAGTATTTACCCTTCCCTTCTTGAGAGCCCAACACCTGGCACCAGTCAGCCGAAAGCTGCCTTCGGGAGCTCTCGGCGGACTATGCCAGGATTTGGAGCTGTCAACGGAAGTGAAGTTTTTGGTCATCTAGCGAGACGCTTCCACCTGTACTGTAGGCAAATGGGTCTGGATATTTCAATTCTCGTCTATTACCATAGTTCTGCTTACCCCACCAGCCACCAGCTTCAAGTGTAAATATTAAACGGCTCGATTCCAACGTCCGCGCTATATTTTCTGGGAGATGACAGGTAGACAGCCAATCTGGCTATGTCATCTCCCTGTGGTATACATGCTTAACTGTCTCCTCTTGATATTTATGTAATTGCATATTGTTTGTATACTGCTAAATAAAGATTCATTCATTCATTCTCATTTATTTTATTTTAGAGGGCATTGTATAGTGATGCTTTTTCGGTCCAGATGACCTTCACCAAAATGTAAACCGACAATAAAACAAAGCATAGATTTTTCCACCACACAGCCCTGTCGATGCATTTTTAAAAATTTTGATTTCCTAGCTTTGTTCTGGGATATCTGAAGCACATTGGTCATGAGTTGTTCTCCTGGAATAGTATTTTATTATCAGTTCTGGTACCAATTTGGTAGCAGACTACCAGGAACCATTTGGTGCCTGCTGTCAACTATGAGCTGACTGCATTTATTTTTTGTATTCTACACATCACAACCTACATTTTGAAGTTTAATTTGTGTATATTTAATTTGAATTTATGGAATATCAGAGGGGAGAATTTCGAAGCAAACAAATTTCCTTTATTTCAGATTAGAACCTGAATATTTTTTATTAAAGCGATTCTGGTATTTAATAGTGCTCAAACGACTATGGAATTTCAAAGTCGACTAGTTGACACCCAAAAGTCGAGTCGACGTCGACTAATCGGCAACCCAGACTAACTTCGGCGCGCTTGTAACCAGGCAACAACACCGCGTTACACGAGAAAAAGACTCTTTTTTTTAGTTCCCAACAGGCTACTCCCTGCTTCGTTACAAGGACGAACCATGAGCTATGCGTCGTGGTAAAACAAACGTGTCAAACACATAAACCTCCCTATTTTTGTGTAGAACTGTTCGGTCCACATAAAAAGTAGTCAGTACCGTAGTCGTTCTCTGAATTAAAGTTTTGACTACCGGTGCCGGTCATCACGAAAATGTCCCGAAAATTTCAATTGTTCAATCAAAATAAAATTATGAGAAAGTGTTTTGGAGTTGTTTTTTTTTCTCAATTTAATTTTTTCACATTTTCAGCTAAAAAATAAAATTCCCAAACTACATGGTTTTGTGTTATTTATTACTGTCAGCCCTCATGTTTATCAACTTTATGTTGAAGACGAATGGGAAATTCCCAGTTCAATATTAATGACAGCATGTTCAGTGACCCAAATTGTTCCTTTTCATTACTTTTGAAAATGAGTTGAGAAATTACCTGATATGATCCCTGCAAAATAGCTGCTCAAAAATAAATATGAATTTATTCCCCCGAGTTGTAATATCCAGTTTGATCCATGCTACATGAAAGTCTGTTTTGAAAACAAAACAAGGGAAAGCCATATTGTTTTATTTGTTTACAACAATGGGGACACATTATGTGCATCAGGGAAGTCCGTTTAAAAATAGTTTGTTTATTTATGAAACATGCCCAAGTGTTTTTATCAAATGCATTGTATGCCAAAGAATATCGATCGCTATGTGCCACCACCTATATGTACCAGTCGCTATGAACCACATCGTCGGTCGATATGTACTCTATTCTCAAACTGTCACAGTTATGTGAAATCAAAATTATATAAACTCGAAATATAAACAGACGTCCCCTGTTCATCTTGCTCTTGGAGAAAGTGAATGCCACAGGTTGGGGAGGGGCTCAGACATCCCCTGTTCATCTTGCACTTGGAGAAAGTGAACGCCACAGGATGGGGGGCGGGGGCTCTGACGTCCCCTGTTCATCTTGCTCTTGGAGAAAGTGAATGCCACAGGTTGGGGAGGGCTCAGACGTCTCCTGTTAATCTTGCTCTTGGTGCAGTTATCCCACAACTTATTACCAATGAATTAAATTGTGTGGTGACCGCAAGAAAAATTCTCATTTTTTTTTCTTCTCTGGCCAAAACAGCCAGGTTCAGTGTTGATACGTCAATAACTGGGAAGTGGATAGTGCAGACAGTTATCCGGTGCCAACAATGTTGGCTGCGAACTGCCCCCTGTTCATCTTGCACTTGGAGAAAGTGAACGCAACATAATTTATTGTTTGTTTTTTTCACAATGGGAGTTATGAATACTAAGGGCACCTTTTTTAACGTGAGTAATACAAAACACAATTCATATATTTGTTTTAATAAACACAATTCAAATTGGAAATTAACGACTGAACAAACATGTTTCCAGGTGAAAACAAATTGACCACGTGCGTTTTTTACCTCATTTGTTATCATTGACATTTTGTTGATATTTCGTGCTGATTTTGTTGATTTTTTTTTATTGAAATGTATTTTTAAATGATTGATGATTCCGATGGAAAAAAACGAATAAAACAAACACATAAAAGTTTATGTACATTATTAATTTATTTAATATCAATGGGAACACAGCATACACTGACAAGATCAACTGTTCTGTACACAAATCATTCCTGGCTGGTCAACTTTTCATTTACATTCGGTCTCATTCGTGGATAAGCCCACCCCCATTTTTTTACGTGCCCCCTGGGCTTACTGACTGGTTGGTACAGTACTCGGCGCTGTCAAAGTACAGAATATGGAACTGAGTAATTTTGGAAAAGACCGAAAATGTTGGTTGGGTACATATGGGTTACCAAACAAAAGAGGGAAAAAATGAACATCGAGGGCCAGTTGTATTACGAGAAACATTCAACAATTTACATTTTGATGTTGGCGCATCAGCACTGGAAGAGTCAAACCAAGACAATGAGACACTGCGCAGGAGTCAGGGAGTGTGACAGAACACGTGCTGCAGACAAACTGTCTATAAAGTTCTTTGAAGTTTATCGAGTTTCCGGTCGGTTGTTACATTGTCGCAGCCACTATCTGAAGCCAGCGATCAGCAGCACGTTTTTTTCCAAGCATTTTGTAACCCTATTTCCCTGGAGTTGTGAATTCATTGATCTTTCTAATGAGATTTTGTTGGCTTGCGAGTCCTCCTACTGTGTTTCAACTAGTCGACGACAAAAACCAGAATCGACTATAGGCGAAAAAACCGTCAACGTAGACTAGTCAACTAATTGTTTGAGCACTAGTATTTAATACTATTTACTGGCGATTTCAGTATATACTATGCAGACGTGTTTTATTGGTGTTTAAGGTCACATACAGTACAGCCGTCATGGACTGGTCACTTTCCACGCATGGGCAATATTTCCATGGACGTAATATTAGATTCCAAACACTATTTATAGGAATAAGCATCAAAAATTTAATTAATGAAGCACCGGGTATAACCCGGTGCTTCATTAATTAAAATTTTGCAGATTATGATTTTTAGTACGTAGTAAACACATGCGTGGACATCACTGCCCAAGCGTGTATTATCACCCGTCCATGGCGACTGTACTGTACTTCTGCACATGGCTGATCATGACAACATGGGGGAGAAAAGTCAAGGTCGCTCAATCATTTATTGTGAGCGAAAGTGACCCGCAAGCTATTAGGCAACACGTATGTACCGTTTGTATGAACTCAAAGCCAAGCTAATCTCAAAGGCATCAACATCAAAATTTTTCAACGGAAGTGGAACACAAGGACACCGACATGTTTACACATGGCGGAAATTGACATTCGTAATTGAAGAAATGATTTATTTATCGAAGAACGATACTACATTTTGGCAGCATATTTATGTGGCTACTAACAGTTGGTAATAGTAACAATAAATGCTACATGCTATTTGTGGAATGAAAGTATCAATGACACTGTAGCTCAACTTAAGACATGTACACATATAGTATGTGACACAGCAATGACAAACATCTAGGTAATGACCTGATAACAAAGGTACATATAAAGTATTGAAACGGTCTGTACATAAATACTGACTGTAGCCTGTAACAAATGTATAGGTAAAGTATTGTAAAGGTGTAAAGGTGTAAAGGTAAAGTCAGATGCTAAACTAGAAAAGAAATCTTTCCCAGAGCGGGTCTGACTGAACCCCAAAATATTTGTTCTCATAGCACAGTGGTAACAAAGGCACCCCAAAACACATTCGTTCCTGTCCCAAGGAGAAAACAAAGGTACCCAAGAAGTTTCGTGAAGATCAGTTTATAAATACGAGCTGTATAGAAGTTGTGACAAAAAACTGATTGGACCTAATTTCGGTACAAAATGGCCACTGGAAGAAAAACACTCGTTCTCGTCCCAAGGTGATAAAGGTACCCAAGAAGTTTCGTGAAGATCGGTTGATAAATACAGCCTCTAGCCCGAGCCGTATTGACATGTGCACTTACAGTGTATAAGTAGCACTAAATAAATCAAAATTCATCTAATTTGCATAATTTCTGCACGAGAAAAGACCCGGTACTATATGTGATGTATTCCATTTTACTCAACATTCATACAAAAATTTATTCAAATCAAAACTTTCATACAGAAGTTTTGTACAAAAGACTGATTACACTAATTTTGGTACACAATGGTTGCTGGTGGCCATTTTGAATTTTGGACCACACCCAAAAACACTCGTTCTCATCCCACGGTGATAACAAAGGTACCCAAGCAGGCTTGGCAATTTCAGGAGAGCGATTTTTTAGCTCTCCTTACTGCCCTCCTGAAAGAATTAAGGAGAGCGAAAAATTGCCCTCCTAAATATTTTGGTCTGGGATGATTGAGATTACATGTATTATGGTCACATTAAATTTTTGTTGTAAAGCAAAAATGTAATTTAACTTCGAAGTCACATAACATCACGTAATTTCATTTTGAAAGTGGTTTAGTGGTAAAAGGTAATGGCTGCAACCATACCAAAACACAGTTGCAATCAGTTGAAGCAAAATGGGTGACAGCAATATTTTTTTTTCTGTCAGTTTCAAGTTCAACAACTGACATCACAGTTTGAGGGGTAATTATTCAAGGAATATTGACACTATAATATACTACCATTACTACTATCCTGTCACTTGAAGCACTTGCACAGGGATGTGGCTGTAGATTCAAGCAGACCTGTTGTCCAAGAAAGTCATACGCCTGCCACTACCACCTTCAACCCCCCTTGGGGGGTTGAAGGTGATAGTGGTAGGCGTATGACTTTCTAGGACAACAGGTCTGGGTACACACACAGGTCTTGTCAAGTGTGTGTTCGGTTGTTGAGTGAGACATCTAGATGTCTAAGAGATTTCGCTTTACCTTAGTAAAGTTAATAAAATCACTGATGTAGTCTGTTGGTTTCAGTTTCAATGAGTTTGTTCAACTGGATACTTAAAATGCTGTGCAAAGCTAATTGCTCTCCTAAGCTGATTGAGGAGAGCGATATTCTGCCCTCTTGCATCCTGCCCAAGACGTTTCGTAAAGATCGGTTCATAAATACGGCTTCTAGCCTGAGCCGTATGGAAGTTGTGTACAAAAAATCTGATTAGATTACGGTACGAAATGGCCACTGGAAGCCATCTTGAATTTTGGACTGCACTCAGAAACACTCGTTCTCATCCCAAGGTCATAACAGAGGTACCCAAGAAGTTTCGTGAAGATCAGTTGATAAATACAGCCTCTAGCCGAGCCGTATTGACATGTGCACTTACTGTGTGTAAGTTGCACTGATTAAAATCAAAGTTCATCTAATTTGCATAATTTCTGCACAAGAAAAAAACCCGTATTATATGTGATGTATACCATGGTACTAAACATTCACACAAAAAATTATTGAAGTCAGCACTTTTATATGGAAGTTCTGTGCAAAAATCTGATTGCACCTAATTTTGTACAAAATGGCTGCCATCGGCCATCTTGAATTTTGGACCGCACCCAAAAACACTCGTTCTTGTCCCACGGTGATAATCACCAAAGGTACCCAAGAAGTTTCGTAAAGATCAGTTTATAAATACGGCCTCTAGCCCGAGCCGTATTGGCATTTGCACTTACAGTGCTGAAAGTAACACTAAATACATCAAAGTTAGTCTAATTTGCATAATTTTTGTACGAGAAAAAAACCCGTATTATATGTGATGTATCTCATGGTACTAAACATTCATACAAAAAATTATTCAAATCAGCGCTTTCATATGGAAGTTCTGTACAAAAAACAGATTTCTGCATCGTCGATACAAAATGGCGGCTAACTTGAATTTCGGATCGGACCCCTAAACACTCTAGCCCGAGCCGTATTGAATTGTTGATGGACAGACGGACAGACGGACGACAGACAACTTGCCATGGCATAAGCTCAAATTTGGCTTTGCCAAAGTTGAGCTAATCAAAGTTCATCTAATTTGCATAATTTCTGCACGAGAAAAAAACCTGTACTATATGTGATGTATTCCATTTTTACTAAACATTCATATAAAAATTTATTCAAATCAAACTTTCATACAGAAGTTCTGTACAAAAGACTGATTGCACTAATTCTGGTACAAAATGGCTGTTGGTGGCCATCTTGAATTTCAGACCACACCCAAAAACACTCGTTCTCATCCCACGGTGATAACAAAGGTACCCCAGAAGTTTCGTAAAGATCGGTTCATAAATACAGCCTCTAGCCTGTGCTGTATAGAAGTTGTGTACAAAAAACTGATTAGACCTAATTTCGGTACAAAATGGCCACTGGCAGCCATCTTGAATTTTAGACCGCACCCAGAAACACTCGTTCTCTTCCCAAGGTGATAGCAAAGGTACCCAAGACATTTCATGAAGATCGGTTCATAAATACTGACTCTAGCCCGAGCCGTATTGACATGTGTACTTACAATGTGTAAGTAGCACTAAAAAAACTAAGTTCATCTAATTTGCATAATTTCTGCATGAGAAAACAACCCATATTATATGTGATGTATCCCATGGTACTAAACATTCACACAAAAAATTATTCAAATCAGCGCTTTCATATGGAAGTTCTGTGCAAAAATCTGATTGCACCTAATTTTGTACAAAATGGCTGCCATCGGCCAACTTGAATTTCGGATCGGATCCAAAAACACTTGTTCTCGTCCCACGGTGATACCAAAGGTACCCAAGAAGTTTCGAAAAGATCGGTTAATAAATACAGCCTCTTGCCCGAGCCGTATTGGCATTTGCACTCGCTGAAAAAAACATCAAAGTTAGTCTAATTTGCATAATTTACGCACGAGAAAAAAACCTGTATTATATGTGATGTATCCTATGGTACTAAACATTCATACAAAAAATTATTCAAATCAGCGCTTTCATATGGATGTTCCGCGCAAAAATCTGATTCCACCAAATTTTGTACAAAATGGCTGCCTGCGGCCTGACTTTAATTTCGGATCAGACCCCAAAACACTCGTTCTCGTCCCACAGTCATAACAAAGGTACCCAAGAAGTTTCGTAAAGATCGGTTCATAAATACGGCCTCTAGCCCGAGCCATATTGAACTGTTGACGGACAGACGGCCGACTGGCCATGGCATAAGCTCAAATTTGGCTTCGCCAAAGTTGAGCTAAAAATAATGAAAGTGTCAATGACACTGTAGCTTAACTTGTGTGTTGTATTTGATGAAAAGGATAATGTTCAATGTTTATGAAAGGATTATGAAATAAGACAAGAATTGTGATAATTGGGAATACGTTCATTTCTGTTCCCTGTGTGCTATGTTTATGATAAAAATAATATGAGGTGTACACTGTACTAAAGAGCTGAGGGGTGGGTTAATATGACCTCACAGTTAATGTATGTGGCCCTCACAGTTAACGTATATCAACAAAAGTTACCAAGTTACAGTGAAATTATTCCAAAACGAGTCATCCTATCAAGTTGCATTAAAATCCCCTCATAAATATGGCCTGTAGACTGTGCTAAAGGTTTTCGGGCTTTGGGCCCCTGTAGCCGTCAGTTTCCCAATTGCGTCCAAAGGGGATGTTCTCATCTAGACATTATATGAAGTCAATCTACCAAGTTACAATGAAATCCCTTAATAAATATGACCTGTAGACTGTGCTGAAGGTTTTGGGGCTTTGGGCTCTGGCAGCCATCATGGTTGAATGATCGCAACCAAAAGGGGACATTCTCATCTGGACACTATTTGGAGTCATCCTACCAAGTTACAATGAAATCCCTTCATAATTATGACCTGTAGACTGTTCTAAAGGTTTTCAGGCTTTGGGCCCCTGAAGCTGTCACAGTTGGCCAATCGTGTCCAAAAGGGGACATTCTCATCTGGACATTATATGAAGTCAACCTACCAAGTTACAATGAAATCCCTTCATAAATATCACCTGTAGACTGTACTCAAGGTTTTCGGGCTTCGGGCACCTGTAGCCATCACAGCTGACCAATCACGACCAAAAGGGGATGTCATCATCTAGGCATTATATGGAGTCAACCTAACAGGTTACAATGAAATCCTTCTATACATATAACCTTTTGCCTATGCTAAAGGTTTTTGGGCTCGAGCACCCATCAAGGCTGAATGATCACAGCCAAAATGGGACGTTCTCATCTAGACATGATTTGGAGCCATCCTACCAAGTTACAATGAAATCTCTTCATAAATATGACCTGTAGACAGTGCAAAAGGTTTTCGGGCTTCGGGCACCTTTAGCCGTCAAAGTTGCCCAATCATGTCCAAAAGGGGACGTTCTCATCTAGACATTATATGAAGTCAACCTACCAAGTTACAATGAAATTCCTTCATAAATATGACCTGTAGACTGTGCTTAAGGTTTTCGGGCTTCGGGCTCGGGCAGCCATCATGGTTGAATGATCGCAACCGAAGGGGACAATCTCATCTGGGCATCATCTGGAGTGATCCTACGAAGTTACAATGAAATCCCTTCATAAATATGACCTGCAGACTGTGCTCAAGGTTTTTGGGCTTCGGGCACTTGTAGCCATCACAGCTGACCAATCACGACCAAAAGGGGATGTCATCATCTAGGCATTATATGGAGTCAACCTTACAGGTTACAATGAAATCCTTCTATAAATATAACCTTTTGCCTATGCTAAAGGTTTTTGGGCTCGGGCACCCATCAAGGCTGAATGATCATGGCCAAAATAGGACGTTCTCGTCTAGACATTATTTGGAGTCATCCTACCAAGTTACAATGAAATCCCCTCATAAATATGACCTGTAGACTGTGCTAAAGGTTTTTGGGCTTCAGGCACCTTTAGCCGTCACAGTAGCCCAATCATGTCCAAAAGGGGACGTTCTCATCTAGACATTATATGAAGACAACCTACCAAGTTACAATGAAATTCCTTCATAAATATGACCTGTAGACTGTGCTTAAGGTTTTCGGGCTTCGGGCTCGGGCAGCCATCATGGCTGAATGATCGCAACCATAGGGGACAATCTCATCTGGGCATCATCTGGAGTGATCCTAAGAAGTTACAATGAAATCCCTTCATAAATATGACCTGTAGACTGTGCTCAAGGTTTTCGGGCTTCGGGCACTAGTAGCCATCACAACTGACCAATCACGACCAAAAGGGGATGTCATCATCTAGGCATTACATGGAGTCAACCTAAAAGGTTACAATGAAATCCTTCCATAAATATGACCTTTTGCCTATGCTAAAGGTTTTTGGGCTCGGGCACCCATCAAGGCTGCATGATCGCGATCAAAATGGGACGTTCTCATCTAGACATTATTTGGAGTCATCCTACCAAGTTACCATGAAATCCCTTCATAAATATGACCTCTAGACTGTGCTAAAGGTTTTCGGGCTTTGGGTCCCTGTAGCCGTCACAGTTGCCCAATCATGCCCAAAAGGTGACTTTCTCATCTAGACATTGTATGAAGTCAACCCACCAAGTTACAATGAAATTCCTCAATAAATATGATCTGTAGACTGTGGTAAAGGTTTTCGGGTTTGGGGCTCGGGCAGTCGTCACGGTTGGCAGATCATGCCCAAATGGGGAAATTCTCATCTAGACATCATAAGGAGTCATCCTACCAAGTTACAATGAAATCCCTCCACATTAAACATGACCTGCAGGCTGTGCTAAAAGTTTTTGGGTTTCGGGCTTGGGCAGCCATCACGGTTGATAGATGAAGCCCAAAAGGGGACGTTCTCATCTAGGCTTTATACAGAGGCATCCTACCAAGTTACAATGAAATCCCTTCATAAATACGACCTGTAGACTGTGCTAATTGTTTTCGGGTTTTGGGCTCGTGCAGCCATACCGGTTGCCCGATCGCGACCAAAAGGGGACGTTCTCATCTAGACATGACTCCAAACCTGCAAATGAAATTTCGTGACGATCAGACAAGAACTGCGGGGTGTAGCCTGTGCTAAAGGAAAATGTGAACAGACGTCACAAACTCACAGACTAACAGACTTCGGCACGCGTGATGGCAATAGCTAATCTTGACTATGTCAAGTTAAGCTAAAAATGAACGCAGCAATTTCCGTAACTCCTCGGATAAATTCCGGAAAACGACGCCATAAATATATCTTCCAAACAAAGCAATAACAAAATTATTTTTCAATCAGAGCACTGGAAAATAATATCTTCCAATCAAAACACAGATAGAAATAGTTATCTCGAAATAGACAAAACACGTCGTCTGCTGTTTACAAATATTGGGAAGAGCCACTGTGGTCTGCTTCAGTCGCAGTTTTTCAATCTCCTTTAGGCCTAAAACAACAAGTTGTTTGTTTCCTCTAATAGACATTCCACAGGTAGGGTAGGTAGGCATTACATTTTATTTTATTTTATTTTTTTATTTTTTATATTTGGTCAGGATTCGTTAACTTTCCTCTCACTTTCTCCAAGGACCTAGATTCCAGTTTATTCTACACATGGGGAATAAATAGGTTTCAGGTAACTTAAAAACAAATTTATTCTGTCTCAATGAAACGTTTTATGTTATATTGTTTTTAATAAAATCAAGGTTACATTTGTCATGCCATTTAATTATTGTGTGCAATTTGTCCTTCCCATATGGTTTGGCCACAACAGGCAAAAGCCCATACTGCAGTTGTGACTTATTACTGAAACAATTTTATACATCTTTCTCAAAGATTTCCACTCTCCCCTGAGATCACCACACTGAACATAGCAGTCAGCATCACCAAGAGATACCACACAGGCAAACCCATGGCTATATTGCACAAAATCCTTTTCCAGAGGCAAGTCTGACACCCTAGTTTCTGAGTATGTTTTAGGTTTCTGGAGCAATTTGCAGGTGTGTAAAAATCAAAATTTTGTATGCCCAGTAACCCAAAAAGGTTTAAGCAAAATCTTTTTGCTTAACCATTTTTAGTTTGCTCAAAGCCATTTTTTGGAGCAAATTATTCTTCACTGTTAAAGTAAAAATGATTAATAAAGATATACATTCTGTCTCAGGGTGAAATTCTCAACCAACAGGGATGGTCCAATTTCTCATCAATATTTCCTTTGTTTTACTGATTATTTTATGAACAATAAATAATAGGTGGGTTGTAAAAATGTTAAAGGTTTTTGGGCTCGGGCACACATCAAGGCTGAATGATCGTGATCAGAATGGGACATTCTTATCTGGACATTATTTGGAGTCATCCTATAAAGTTACAATGAAATCCCTTCATAAATATGACATGTAGACTGTGCTAAAGGTTTTCGGGCTTCAGGCTCCTGTAGTCGTCACAGCTGCCCAATCAGGACCAAAAGAGGACTTTCTCATCTAGACATTGTATGAAGTCAACCCACCAAGTTACAATGAAATTCCTCAATAAATGTGACCTGTAGCCTGTGCTAAAGGTTTTCGGATTTTGGGCTTGGACAGTCGTCACGGTTGGCAGATCATGCCCAAATGGGGAAATTCTCATCTAGACATCATAAGGAGTCATCCTATCAAGTTACAATGAAATCCCTCCATATTAAACATGACCATGCAGACTGTGCTAAAAGTTTTTGTGTTTCGGGCTTGGGCAGCTATCATGGTTGATAGATCATGCCCAAGAGGGGACATTCTCATCTAAACATTATACAGAGGCATCCTACCAAGTTACAATGAAATCCCTTCATAAATACGACCTGTAGACTGTGCTAATGGTTTTCGGGTTTTGGGCTGACCGCTTGGGTTGACCGATCGCGACCAAAAGGGGGACGTTCTCATCCAGACATGACCCCAAACCTACAAATTTCATGACGATCAGACAAGAACTGCGGGGTGTAGCCCGTGCTAAAGGAAAATGTGAACAGACTCACAGACTAACAGACTCACAGACTAACAGACTTCCGCACGCGTGATGGCAATAGCTTATCTTGACTATGTCAAGTTAAGCTAACAACAAAAACACATTTAACCCTTTACCCAACGCAGACGATATCAAAATTCATTATTTTAAAATCATTTTTTAAAATTTTTCAAAAAATTTCAACAAAACCATATCATGTGACCCGTCCCAACAAGGGGTCACATGATATGGTTTTGTTGAAATGTTTTGAAAAATAATATTTTTTCAACTGCTGAATTTGCATAATACGCAGGCGGATGCGGCCGATTCGTTGGGTAAAGGGTTAAGGTGCTATATAAGTAATGGAATTTTGTTTATTTTGAAAATTCTCACCTCTCCTGTTTCTTAAATTCAAATTAAATCTACACAAATCGTACATCAAAATGAAGATTGAGATGTATAGAACATGAGACACATGTGTAATCAACTCATAGAGTTGACCATAGGCACCACTGGTTCCTGGACGTCTGCTACCGCATTCATTCCAGAACTGATAATTTGATAATATTTCACGAGAACAACTTGTGGCCAAATGTGCTTCACATATCCAAGAACAAAGCTAGGGTATCAAAATTATTCAAAATACAGCGACAGAGCTGCATGGTGATAAATTCCAAAACATTCGCTTCTGTTTACATATGAATTTACTTTTGATTTTACGGTCGACGTCATCGGACGGAAAAAGCATTGATTTACGCCGTCTAAAATCAAATAATGAGAAAGATCGCCTTAACACAGTATACTATTATTATATAGAGGCTGCAAAGTTGCCATATTCAATGCAAGTTATCACGATTATCGTCGACACCTGTTGAAATTTCTTAGAATTATGATTTTCTTTTTCGATGGAAATTCGTGGTATCGAGTGATTTGCTCGTGCCTGTCGAACATGGAAACCATCTTCAATAAAAAATGCTGAGAGTGTTGTCCTTTTCCAAAATGCAGTTCTATCGCTGCACTCAGCTTTGTTATTGAAGATCTGAAGCACATTTGGCCATGAGTTGTTCTCGCAAAATATTATTTTATTATCAGTTCTAGTATGAATACGATAGCAGACTTCCAGGAACCAGTGGTGCCTGTTGTCAACTCTTTGAGCTGATTATATGTGTTTCGTGTTCTATACACCCCAACCTTCATTTTGATGTATATTTTGTGTATATTAATTAATGTGAATTTTAGGAATATCAGAGGTGAGAATTTCAAAATAAACAAAATTCCATTACTTATATAGCACCTTAAATACATATTTAAACCTAGTGTGAATTAAAAAATTTTTACATTTGTTTAAATTTTAGAAGTTTGTTGATGATGGCAATAAAATCGATGCGGTAGGCTACTTTTGTGAGAGGTAGGTTGGGTTAGCGGAAACAAACGTCTTTTTTTTTGGCCTTAGGCCTAATGCATCACTTTTAGGTTTGCCTAAATTTCATATTACCCCATGTAGCCAATTTTAGAGGACTCTCATACCCCAAGCATTAGTGACAGGGATCAAAATACTTTTTTTGGTTTGCATAGCGAAATGCTGTACATTTTCAAAAAATGTATAGCCTTTTTTGAAAATGGTATATCATTTTTATGTTTCAAATTCAATAATAGAGTGTTCAGTCGTGTGACGTCATCGCGTAGTCACTGTGAAAATTTCCAATTTTTCAACTTCAATTGCTTGTAAAAAAATAAATAAAAATTGTTGATGGTCACAAAGCAACACGTTTGTTAATAAAATATCCATGAACAAGTGGGTCTACAAGAAATTCTATAATTGTAAGTATTTTCGTTTCGCGAGACGTTTAAACTCGACGAGTCGACATTTTCTCGCATTTCGCATTTCTGACCCGCGTTTTTTGGTAAACAACGGATTTACCCCTCCCGTGCTTATGACGATTTCCGCTGGAGGATACGTCATATACAATTAAATGAGGCACACAATGGGATTCCTGAGACTTTGCTCTTTATCACAGGGTACCGTACTTTTCGAACCGTCAATTTTTTACCATTTTTCTGACGCAATAAAGTTTTTGGAACGATTTTTCCACGTCAAAAAAAATATTTATCAAAAAGTACGGTACCTGGTAATGATATTTCGAAATACGTTCTTTTCATTTATGAATGTTTTAAAGTGATACACCCAAGCACCTCCAGCGGAAACTCCGCCAAAAATTGTTGCTACTTTCAGATTGACCCACCTTTACGTCACGCGGAGGTTCTTGTGTACTAATTTCATCAGGGAAAGACCGTTTGACGTCTTCGGGTTATGATTGCAAGATAAAATTATCAACATGCACGCAGTTTGGATACACATTTTTCTTTGAATATAAAATTAAATCAGTAAATGGTTCATGACTTTGATTCATTTTAAAGATATATTTTAAGGAAAAAATGAGACAGACCAGAAGGTGAAACTCGTGTCGTTTTTGATCAGTCACCGAGTCCGATCAAACAACACGAGTTCCAAAAAAATCAACCATATGGAGCATTTGTAGGCCTTCTTGCAAATACAACCAGTGATATGGTTATTTTGGAGGTGGTGTGTGGGTATATGATGCCCCACCCAAATCCCATCACAGATTCCTGAGTATGAAAGTTCTAAAGCTTAAAAGTGGTAAAAAAGTCAGAAATTTTTACTAACTCTGAAAAATTGGAAAACAATCTTCTCGCACTATAAAAATTGGAAAACAATCTTTTCTCACTGATAACAATTCAACATGATTTGGAAATAGCAAACACAACAAGAAAAAATGCAGTCAGAAATTCACACTTCCAAGACCATGAGAAATATTGGAAAGGGGTAATAGCATTTACCTTGCTTTCCAATTGTTAATTGTAACTACGGAGAGGACTGTTAGAAAATCTCTGGGTGGATGGAGGGGGGGGGGGGGGGGGGTAATAAGGGATAAACTGGAATTACACATAAAAAATATAAGGGGTAGTGGCAGGTAACTAGATTTTGGGTGAATGGTAATTACTGTGAACACTAATTGGAAAAATATTGGCTGGGGGGGGGGGGGGGGGGTGCTGAAATTTTGCAGGACCATAACAAATATAATTGAAAAAAATGTTATGAGGGTGGGCAACAGGACTTTCACGAAATTGTAATTATTAGTGTCATAAGTAGAAAATTCTAGGGCTGTGGTGGGGCTGGATTTTTCATGTGGCTTCTGTCTAAATCCTCCTAACCAGGTCCCTGAGTGAAATCAAAGAACAGCTGTCCCGAGTTTATTCAATTATTGCGGGTACCGTTTTTCAAGGAAGTATAATAAATGTAAATTTTTCAGCTCATAAACCTCTTGCACCCCCAGCTGTTTTGCGCTGTAACTTTTGTTTCTGTTCTCAAAAGATGCATAATTGTCGTAAGCGTTTTGTGGTTTAATGGTGATCCACTCTCTCCAGGCTGTATCTCTTCTCCAACTACATGCTTCTCTAATTCCTTACTGGTTAGTCTCAAAACTTGAATATGAACAAGCCTTCAGCTTGTCAGGATCTCTTGGTAGGTTACAGTTTGGGGGGGGGGGAGGGGGGGATGCTGATAAAGTTGGTGACTGGTGAAGATGATCTTCATCCCATATTCTAATTCTTTATGTATTTTCATTCACTGACCATTGTCCTATGTTTCTTTACTGTGAATTATGTGAGAGGAGGTATACTCCTGTCATCCAAATAATAGTATGGTGAGGATTCATAGTAAAGGGTGGAAAATTTGGTAAAATGAAATGATACTATGGGTTGGAATAATAGTACAGGGTGGAATATTTTTACCTAATACTGAAGTTTCAAACTGAGTTTATAATACTTCAAAGTGCCACATCTTGGATAAATAACCTCAAAATTCGAAAATAACTCCCAACTTTCAACAGCTATGGAAACATTTTAAGAATTTAGTCCAAACTCCAAAATAGTGTATCCTAATGATTAGCTCACAGTCCAACCTAGTGAAAATGAATAAAAATAGGGGCTCAAATTCGAATAATATGGAGTAGAAAATATAAAAAAAAAAATATATGAATATTACAGGTAGGATTATATGGAACACAAGTGCAGGAATCAAATACTTTTTTCCTGACCGATGCTAGATTTCATTCTTCTGTTGTCTTTTTCACTCAAAGATTTATTGTCAATCCCAGCCAGTGGCCTCTTGGATTTTGCACTGCTGATCAAAGCTGTAAAACTTTTCTTATACAATGAGAGTTAAACATTTCAAGCAGCACACTACTCTTGTACACATGGTCTGTCCAGCTAGCTGAATGAAAGCTGGCTAGCTTTCAGAGTGGCCTTTTGGTTGTCTTAGTCGAAAGCATTCAACATTCTTTTCCCCACCGTGCTGCTTGAGTTACGCGGGAAATTAGAAGAAAAAATAGTTGTTGTAAAAAATCAAACTGAAATGAATAAATATGCAGGGATCGATTTAATTTTGAAAAATTGCATAGCATTTTGCTACAAGTGTAGGAGAAATGTGTATCAATTTTGAAAAATTGCGTAGCTATTTTCAAATTGTATTATTTTTGTTTTTTAAGGCCCCTAAAACACAGATTGTCGTGGGAATGCAGCACT
The DNA here is from genome assembly GCA_031216915.1 of Pictodentalium vernedei. NCBI lineage: Eukaryota > Metazoa > Mollusca > Scaphopoda > Dentaliida > Dentaliidae > Pictodentalium > Pictodentalium vernedei. Next base: position 505,761,583 of record CM062297.1, on the reverse strand, counting down.
CCATCTCTCCTCAATCAAAAACAAATCAATAAATGTCATGTAAAGAAAAATCAATAAATGTTGGTTGGTTACACCATTGATCCATTGCCAACATTATTTCTTGCGATGTGTGTGATTTCGGGTGATTGTGCATGATTTTGTGAGATTTAAAGCGAGTGCCTGCCATTTCCTTTCATCCTGTGAGGTGTCGTTTCGCTCCAATACCCATTCACCCAGGTTGTTTTGCCCCCCAAGATTTGGGGCGAAACGACCCGGGTCAGAGGCGATCTTTTTTATTTAATTTGATTAGTTTATTTAAATAGTTTTTAACAATTTGTTCACTTATCATATCTATGTGTCGTATATGTGGTGAAAAATACCCCATAACCATTACCAATGAGCAAATGAGAAAACAGTTTCTTGAACTTTCCTCTCATCTTTGTGATCATGTCTAGAAAGGAAAAGATGGACTGTGAGGGGTATTTGTCTGATGCACAAATGTCAAGGTAGGCAGTTGTCCGAAGGATGTCCGTGCACCACTTCGATACACCCTTAGAGGAAACGTACCAAAGTAAATAAATATGCGTAGCTGGGCTATTCTATCATACAATATTACTCCAGAGTTGCAACTTCTGAAATCTAATTCTTTACTTTGCCGGATAAGTGTACCAAAACAAAACAAATAAATTACATGTCTCAATACATGTCCAATATAATTTTAGGGGAGAGGGGGCGCAAAATGACCCACTTCCGAATGTGGGGCGAAACAACCCAGGGCAAAACGACCCGGGGGGAAATGAATTGGGACGAAACGACCCAAGGGGCGAACAGGATTTGGGGCAAAACGACCAAAATTGTGACTGTGGTATTTAGCCTTTAACGAATACCCATAATCGGACGGGGTACGAATGCTGGCAGTTGTGTTGAATGATTCACCACTTGTGTCAGATGATAAGAACTAAAATCATAATTTATTTTAGGGGACCTCCGGTGTTTGACGGGACCTCCTGTGTTAAGTGCGATCGGCATTTCACTGCTCGAAGACATTGTAATTCTTATATTGTCATTCAGGTCAACCATTTGAACTAAAGACAAACATTAAAACCATGTGTGTTCATACCAAGAGAACTTCTCATTGGTTAAACGTGAATACATGATAACTGACCCCTCTAGGACATAAAAACACAGCCACGTGTTTTTATGTTACAAGGTTATCGATTGGCGTAATGAATAGCAGAAACAAGTTTTGTATCCAATGACGGGAAGTGTCTGTCTCGATGATTAACCTTCTATCGAAAATCAAAACAATAACGTGCACACTAGATACATTACCAGGACGTGAGGACAGACCCAGGCACTGGTAATTAATATTTAAATAATGAATCGCAAAATGATATACAGAGAAATGCATCGCTGAAATCGAAAAATGCGTCGAAAAATACGATGCGATACCGGTTAAATCGACCCCTGTAAATATGCATATTTATAAAAATTATTAAATAATTAAAATAATTTAATTATATTTTATCACCTCATGAAGTTGGAGACCATTAGTTCAATACAAGAGGGTTTAGACTTTATTCTCACCATGCTGACTGATTTTGACCGAGAAGCGAGACAAAATGATGGATTGAGATAAGAATATTTTGAAATACATAACATCACTGAATAAATTTGCATATTTAATTAGTTTTAAATTTTATTAGAACATGAATTGGGCTTCTATGAACTTTGTCTTCAAGGTAATATTGGAATCAGTTTGTTAGTAGACACGTTTTCTTAGTAAGCTTTAGTTTGGTTGTATATTCAAACAGTTACATACATTTTCTTATTTTTCCAAAGAAGTGTGCGTGGCCTAAATATTTTAATTGTGCTGCTATTTATAGTTATATCTAGCTGGTGGCATACTGACATGTTTCTGGGGTTCAAAATGTTGTGGATTCATTACTTATGTCATTTTGTGGTCAGTTGTGCTTGTCAGTGTTCTGTTCATTCCTTAATAGTGGAATTTTAAAAAGTGGGCGGGGCTTAAATATGCAAATTAAGAAATTTTAGCTGTTTTTTAAAATCAGATATGGTTACAAAACAAACTGTCCGTGTTAGGCAAGTTGCTAGTTTCTACAATACTCCTGTGATGTAATTTCAGGACTCTAGTAGGAAAAATGTGGGAATATTCTCTAAATAGAGGGAAAAATTAACATTTTTATGCAAATTATATGCAAATTAACTTGAAGACAGTTCGGTCATGTTAAAAAATTTTAAAGTTAACTTCTGGGCCAACGTATGGCCCATGACTGTGTGAAATCTCAAGGCTCTGTGATTACTGCTTTCATTTTTATGAGTGTTAATGTCTTTATTTATGAGTTTTACATGAAAAAAATGTGCTAAAATCACCACTTTTGGGGGCGTTTTGGGTTCTGGGATTTATACTGAAAGCACTGTGGCCCAGTGACCTAAATTTTCGACAAATTTTAAAACTTCTAATGACCATAACTCGAAAACTACATGGAATATTTAGATTCTGTAAAAAGATTTCTTTTTCTCACCATAAGAGGAATATTTTCCAATTAGTTTTATCACAAAAAAAAACATTATGGAATTTTCATGTAAAATCCCTATCAATAAACAATAATAAGTGCTTTTGTTCCCAAGAAAGCATTGGACACTTAGTTGCATGTACATTAATTTAGTGGTAGGCCTACTTGGAAGAAAAAAACATATACAGTACAGACATACTGATTTGGTGCTCTGCCAGCGTGTGAGTAGGCATCTATCCCCAATGACATTTTTTCTCGAGTGGATACTTGAGGACTTGGAGGCAAATCGGTAGTTCATGGACCACCAGGTATTCTACCTGGTGGTCCATGAACTGCTGATTTGCCATTGAGCAATCCTGTTTCTACCAGACAAATAGTTACTAGTTAGGACTAATGCACATTGTCCACCATGATATAGAATTTGAGAACGTGCATCGCATTTCGCTATCCTTATTTAATGATTGATTGCATAGCTTTTCTTGCATTTTGTATAGCGAAATGCAATGCGATACCGTTTATTTTGATCCCCGAGTGAAACAGAGCTTGTTCAACCCAGTAAACTAAAACAAGCCCTTTACTTCACGGGGGTCCGCGGGGGGGGGGGGGGGGTGGGGGTGGGTGGATGCACGTCGAAAAGAGGCAACTTCAAGTTGAAACATCATTAATTTACGAGCACCTGATTAACTTATCTTTGTAAAACAAAAAAATCGGATATCACAACGTTGCATCACTGTTTATAATTATCGTTCTTTATAGTTATGTCATAATAAACTTCTATTGAAGGCAGTGTAAGCTGGATACCTTTAGGGTTTGTTTTTTACGGGTACTCCCAAAAAGTAACAATAATCGACGCAATAATTTCATTATAACGAAAAATAAATAAGCAATCGTGAAGAATGGATTTGGGGAAATATATATGCTATTTATTCTGACAGATTTTGCTAAAATGGAGACCGTGTTCGCGGATTGATTTTGATGATTTATCGCATGTTCACCTCTTTGAAACGGCCACCGGAAAAGGGAGATTTTATTAAACGCGTTTTCCTGTTGTGGATCAGTTCAAGAAACTATTGGGACATCTGAAATCGCTCATCAAAGGAATTAGAGAATATCCCAAATTTGAGTCTGTTTTTTGTGTGTATTTGTAGAAGAAAAAAACAGTTCCAGTCAATGGATGTCCGAATTTTAAGTTTTTTCCTGGAAATCCATTGCCGGAAACTTTTTGACAGCGCCTGACAGTTATTGTGAATGAAAGGTGCAGGTCTGCAACCACGGGGGTGGGGGGCGGGGGGCTCCGCCCCCGGAAACATTTTCGCCTCTAGAAAAATTTCAGACACTGTTTTTCAATTTTCACCATTTTGATCCATTTTATCTACAAGTGAAATAACTCAGGGTTGTCAATTTACACCTGTAATTACATTGAATATAATCCCATGACTGAGTCTCTATTGTTATATTTGAGGTGTTTATTCAACACACAGATTATACACAACTATGACAATACGAAACATTAACTAATTAACAGAAGAGATTATCTGTCTTCAATAGCAAGTTAAAATTCAAGTGATGAGTGGTTACTGGTAATTGAAAGTAGGAGAAATGTTCTCGCAAACAGAGGCTTCCCATGGGACAAAGACAGGAAATTGCTCCTTTTAATGCCAAATTTTATAAAATTTTTTAAACGCCGGGTGGAAACATGGTCGACCCGGGGCACATGTGCTCGGCAAAGAGTATCCAAGTTAGTGGAATTTAGTCACTTTGAGGAGGGGGTGGGGGATAAAATGATTCTGAATGGTCCTTCAAAAGTAAGTGGACAGATATAGAAAATTGCAAATAATGAATCTTGTTATTTGAGCAGAAAAAATAAAAATTTTGGGGTATGCTGAAGGAGGAATTGATCCTTCAGAAGACAGGAAATTGCTCTTTTTAATGCGAAATTTTAAAAAAATTTCCATGCCGGATTGAACCGGGATAAATGATTCTGGATTGTCGTTCAAAAGTTAGTGGACAGAAATAAAAAAAATCAAATAATGAATCTTGTTATTTGTGCAGAAAAAATAAAACTTTTTGGGGTATGCTGAAGTAGGAATTGATCCTTCGGAAGACAGAAAATTGCACCTTTTAATGCAAAATTTTGTGGTGTGTTGAAGTATGAATTGACCCTTCAGAAGAGAGGAAATTGCTCCTTTTAATGCCAAACTAAGAAATGTTCCCATGCCGGGTCGAACTATGGTCGACCCGGCGCACATGTGCTTGGCACGGTGTATCCAAATTAGTGGAACTTAGTCACTATTGGGGAGGGGGAGGCGTGAAATGATTCAGGATGGTAATTCAAAAGTTAGTGGGTAGAAATAAAAAAAATCAAATAATGAATCTTGTTATTTGAGCAGAAAAAAATATAACTTTTTGGGGTATGTTGAAGTAGGAATTGATCCTTCAGAAGACAGGAAATTGCTCCTTTTAATGCCAAATTTTAAAAATTCTTCCATGCCGGGCTGAACCGGGGGGGGGGGGGGGGTAAAATGATTCTGGATGGTCGTTCAAAAGTTAGTGGACAGAAATAAAAAAATCAAATAATGAATCTTGTTATTTGTGCAGAAAAAAAACCTTTTGGGGTATGCAGAAGTAGGAATTGATCCTTCGGAAGACAGAAAATTGCACCTTTTAATGCAAAATTTTGGGGTGTGTTGAAGTAGGAATTGATCCTTCAGAAGACAGGAAATTGCTCCTTTTAATGCCAAATTAAGAAATGTTCCCATGCCAGGAGTCACTATGGGGAAGGGGGGGGGGGGGCGTGAAATGATTCAGGATGGTAATTCAAAAGTTAGTGGGCAGAAATAAAAAAAATAAAATAATGAATCTTGTTATTTGAGCAGAAAAAATAAAACTTTTTGTGGTATGTTCAAGTAGGAATTGATCCTTCAGAAGGCAGGAAATTGCTCCTTTTAAAGCAAAATACCATGGTCGACCCGGCGCACATGTGCTTGGCACGGTGTGTCCAAATTAGTGGAATTTAGTCACTATGAGGGGGTGGGGGGGGGGGGGGTGAAATGATTCAGCATGGTCAATTCGAAAGTTAGTGGACAGAAATAAAAAAAATTAAAATAATGAATCTTGTTATTTGAGCAGAAAAAATAAAACTTTCTGGGGTATGTTGAAGTAGGAATTGATCCTTCAGAAGACAGGAAATTGCTCCTTTTAATGCCAAATTTTAACATTTTTCCATGCCGGGGCGAACCATGGTCGGCCCGGTGCGCATGTGCTTGGCAACTTGTATTCAAATTAGTGAACTTTAGTTACTTGGTGGGGGGGGGGGGGGGTTAAAATCATTCTGGATGGAAAAATGATGGGATTATATCCAGGTTGAGGAGGTCCCCCCCCCCCGCCCTGACTCCCCGATGCTCGACCCTGGTTGCAGGACTGGAAAGGTGTAATGAGCTCCAGCTGATGGTACTGCTTAGTAAACACTTTAACATAAAAAGCTACATTAAAAACAGATGTAAAACAATTTTATTAAAACAAAGATTGAAAAAATGTATGCTACATTACGCATCCAAATAAAGATACAAAATGTTTTAAAGATGCGTTGAAAACATTGAAATATAATAAAATTGTGCATGGGGAGGGTGCTGATGTCTGCAATCCACGAAAAACGATTAATTTAAGACAAACACTTAATTAACCGGCAAAAATTATTCGGCTTATAACATACTTCGCCATACATATTATTAGGGTAATCTCTGTATGATATAATAATGCCAGGGTGGGTTAGTCACGTTTCAACAAAAGTGACACTTCGTTTTTCGTTATGAAACTTTATTTAACTTGATATATGTAGGGATTGGATTTCTATTAACCCATTACTTATTGGAACAACCATATCCAGCCAGTTCTATTCAGGAATAGAAATACGTTTTTTTATTTTAATCCAACTTGTTTCAGATTAGCATGTCCTAATAAATCAGAAGCGACGGAAGTTTGAATGCAAGTAGCCTGGTATGAAAAATACATCGTCGTGGGCATCCCACCCCTACCAAATAGGTAAAGTAGTCTCGGTGCTATTTTCAAAAACATCGCTTTTTCAATCCAAAACATAACTGATGAACCCTCACTGAAACAAGCTGACTGAGTGGTCATAAGGAATTGCACCAAACCGTCCTCTGAATTTTTATCCAAACCGGCTGCTACATTTTGACCCAAACCGGCCGCCAATGGACCCAAACCGTCCCCTAGAAAAAAGTTTTCCCATCTTTTTTAATATTTTAGAATGATTTTTCTTCTGAACAGTTCAAGTTGTTTTCATAAAACCTCTGTTGATCAAAGAAACGCACAACGTTAATTATTCAGTTTTAACCTATCGACAGTTCATAAATACCATTTTGTTACGAAATGTTGAAAATGACATTTTTCAACATCTAGTAAAATAATATTTATAAACGTCGCTCCGACAAGAATTTATTTAATTATTCATATCTAAACCCAACGACAGTTCATAAATATCATTTTCTTACCAAATGTTCAACATCTGGGTGTAAAATAATATTTATAAACGTATCTGCGACAATTATTTAAAATTAAACATTAAATTATTTATATCAAAGATTAAAAATAAACGTCGCTCCGACAAGAATTTATTTAAAATTATTCAAATCTAACTTAGCGACAGTTCATAAATATATTATAATGTTATCAAATGTATTATATGTTACTACATTTTTCAAAACATTTTTGTTGACAATATATCATATGTTTGTATACTTTTCGAAGGAAGTGTTAAAAATAAAAGCAAATATTGTGAAAATATTGTTGCCTTTTCTCGTTTCCCAAATAGACCTAATCGTCACCACAATTACAATTTCTAAAGGACGGTATGGACCAAATTGTATAGAGTACACCGTGGGGGACGGTTCTGGTGCTGGGTAGAACGGTTCGGACTAAATGTAGTGACCAGTTTGGGTCAAATTGCAGAGGACGGCTTGGGTGTTTCCCGTCATGAGGGAACACACTAAAAAGTGTATGCCGATGTGAGAAAGGGTGTATGTAAAAATGTATCCTCCTAATTCCTCGTTGTATTTTCGTAAAGATTTGAATTGTATGGGCATTGCTGAGTGCAGAATTGGTCTTCGGGAGAATTTTTTCAATATTTCTTTTTTTGTTGAATTTATCGAGTTTTTTCACACTAAAAAGTATATGCGAGACGATCCCAATCATTCACTTGACTATTGACGGTATTGACTGATAACCACAGAAGGTGTAACTATGTGAAAAGTAATCAAATCTAAGGGGAAGAAAGGGAAAAAAATAATTTTGGTTTTGTTTATTTATTACAAAACAATAACATGATTTTCAAAGGCGTCAAGGTGCATTCAACTGATGTATGGAAATACAGATGTGCTAGTTGAATGTTCAAGGAGGCTGAGATTGTGTTTTTGAATAAACTGCAGACGAGCTTCACACTTTCGTTGTCCTTCATTGACAGGACCCAATGGCCAGTGCCTGTGTGGGGAATCTGAGCAGAAGGTTAGCTTGTGCTGGGTTTGAAATGTAAATTGTAATCCCAAGTGGGGCACTTAATATATAAAAGTCGGGGGTATTTCGACCGATTGCATACCGTCGATTTTAGGAAACTGTTTTAATGATAGCCATTGCAAAGTTCTTATGTCACTACACGATTCACGACCTTAATTCTGTTAGAATTTCACGATGCGTTTGTTTCAAGATATGACTGTTAAATTTGATCCATTCTGAGTCGAAAATTATGTTAGTAATGGCGGAAGAAGTTTTAGCGTCGTCCGACGGTCGTTGACCGCAATGGGATCTCACCTACCTGCATTTCTACTTGTGTCTAGAATGTACTCGTCTTCTACTGATGACAAATGTAGTTTGCGTTTGTTTGGCATGTCCAATTTTAAGTCCTTTTCTGTGGAGTTTTCTTTTGAATCAGAAAGACGTCCAATCTCTAGTGGTGTAGAGCTAGCTTAAGGATTTGCTTTAATTGAATCGGGGACATCAATGACACAACGCCCCTCGTCTTCCTTGTGTGTCGGTCGAGGCCCTTGTTTTTGCCAACCTTCTTGGTTTGGCCTTTTTTCGATTATTTTCGGTTAGTTGCGTTAGATTGAGAATTTTGTTTTCGTTCTGATCTTCTAAGCCTATACTCATTCCTACAGCATTTATCCTAGAGGAAAAAAGAAACGCAAGATTTTTTTCTGTGGTAAATATTTCAAATGTGTTATGGATGATTATTTTATCGTTTGGATTTTGATATTATTTCTTCAATACTGATTAAATTTTGACCGAGTTTTGTTGTCTTAACACAGACGGCGTTAGCATGGATAACGTTCAAACGTGGGTACCCTACGCAATTTCCCGATCAAAATCAATAGCGGGTGTGCGCACCCCGGGCTTCAGTCGCTGCTCTAACTCTCCTTACCATTGACCCCATCAACTTGTTTATGGTCCTTTGTGGGATATTATTTCACACCTGAAGAAGGGCCTGCGTGAGCTGAGCGACGTTGTTTGGAACGTTAACGCGCTTCCTGACCCTGATGTCAGCTCGTCCCTTAAATGCTCGATCGGGGACAAATCTGGACTGTAGGGTGGCCAACCGAGAACTCGGACATTGTTTTGGTTGAGGAAATCACGACTAAAACCTAGCAACCTGCGGCCTCGCATTATCCTGCTGCAACGTAAAGTCACGTACATGGGTAAGTGGAAGGACGTGAGGCATGAGGACCTGATCCAGATATCTTAAGCCTGTAAGATTGCCCTGGATGACTATGGGAGGTGTTTTCGCGCCATAAGAACCCCCCCCCCCCCAATCATAACAGATCCCCCCCCTCGAATATGTCGTTTTCCTTAACGCATACGTCAGAATATCGTTCACCTCGACGTGGATAGCAACGTTGTCGTCCATCTGACCTATAAAGTGTGAACCGAGTCTCATCTGCGAATAACACATGCCTCTAGTGGGCCAAGCGAAATGGATTTGGCGCATGTGCCACCAGCCATTGCAATCGACGTTTGTCGCCTGGGTGTAAGTTGCGGACCAACGTAGGGGCGTCGTGGCCTTAAACGGAACTCCCGCATCCGATTCCTGACTGTTTTAGGACACACTCGGCATCCATGAGTGCCTACAAACTGATTCTCCGTCTCCGTCGCCGTCTGAAATCGGTTACGGAGGTGTGAGAGACGTATGCCTCTATCTTGACGGGGCGAAACGCACGGATGCCCGCTTCTGACACGGCCAGCTCACCACAGCTTAGAACCGCCACACCGTAGTATATTTCCAGGGATTCCTAATCTGTTTTTACAGAACACTAATCTGTTTTTACAGATTACTAATCTGTTTAAACAGATTACTAATCTGTAAATACAGATTAGTTAATCTGTAAAAACAAATTAGTAATCTATTTTTACAGATTACTAATCTGCTTAAACAGATTACTAATATGTTTTTACAGATTAACTAATCTGTATTTACAGATTAGTAATCTGTTGAAACAGATTAACTAATCTGTAATTACAGATCACTAATCTGTTTTAAACAGATTACTAATCTGTAAATACAGATTAACTAATCTGTATTTACAGATTAGTAATTTGTTTAAACAGATTAACTAATCTGTATTTACAGATTACTAATCTGTTTTTACAGATTAACTAATCTGTATTTACAGATTACTTTGTTAATCTGTAAAAACAGCTTAGTAATCTGTTTAAACAGATTACTAATCTGTAAATACAGATTAGTTAATCTGTAAAAACAGATTACTAATCTGTTTAAACAGGTTAGTAATCTGTAAAAACAGATAAGTAATCTGTTTAAACAGATTAGTAATCTGTAAAAACAGATTAGTAATCCGTAAAAACAGATTAGTTAATCTGTAAAAACAGATTAGTAATCTGTAAAAACAGATTAGTAATTTGTTTAAACAGATTAGTAATCTGTAAAAACAGATTAGTAATCTGTTTAAACAGATCAGCAATCTGTTCAAACAGATTAGGAATCCCTGGAAATATACTATGGTGTGGCGGTTCTACGCCGTCGTATCCTGCGGCTCTGAGACGCCCAACTAAACGAGCTATCGTTGACTGATGGACCCCAAACTGCTGGGCGTAGAAACGTTGCGATCGGCCCTGCATTATTAGAGCAATAGCCCTACTCCTATCAACTTCGGACATTCGCAGCATTTTGTTTTTCGATCGAAATGAAATGAGATGTTCTGTAATCGATGTGTACTGTTCAAAACTTCCATTTGGTATGGTTTTCAAGCCTATAGAACGTGGAAGTGCACCCGGATGCACGCTTTGACGAAAAATTAGTTGCAAGCGTCTGCGTCGCACTTTGTCATGGTTGAATGAATTTTAACTAACAACTCTTTAAAAAGTACACCGAAGTAGCTATGTGTCAAATTTTACTGCATTTGGTCTACGGATAAAAAAATTATATTACCAAAACTGAACTTGTCTTTCTTTTTCCGACAGTATATACGCGAGCATGCGCCCTGAAATGTCTATACAGTTTAAATAGTACGAAAATATGTCGGCATGTTCGCATACACCTTTTAGTGTGTTTTCGAGAGAAAAAACGCCATAAATTGAAGAAAAAGGAGTTTTTCAACAAATTCTTTTGGGAACCAATTCTCTACCCGAAATACCTGTAGGGTTCAAATTTTACAAAAATACAGTGTGGAATTAGGAAGATACAAGGTTTTATTGTTTTCTCATCGACATACACTTCTTAGTGTGTACCGTCATAAACAATGTTTTTGGAACAAAGAATGGAAGAAAAAAATAAAGAGAAAAAAAACAAAGTGAAAAAAAACAACAAATAATGTACACTCAGCGCTATTTACGAAAACTGCCATTTTTCTTCCGAAACATAGCATATGACCCCTTCCTATAACGAGGTCAATGGGTGGGTCATAAACTATGTTTTAAACACAAAGAATGGAAACAGTTTACTTAGCCTCATATAATCGTCATTTTTCCTCCACAATATAGCGTATGATCCCTCATTGGATCGAGCTCAGTAAAGGGTCATAAGCATTGTTTTTGAAACAATGAAGTTTTTACTTTTTGAAGAGAGAGGGGGGGGGGGGAGGGGAGGAGAGAGAGAGAAAAACAAACAAATAATGTATTTCCAGCGCTATTTACTCAAACGTTGGCCATTTTCCATCCGATACACGTCTTATGATCACTGCAACGAGCGCAATGTCTTCCGGACACTTCCTGTTGAATGGAATAATACCCGATAGTCGAGTTAAATAAACAATGTGGCTTTTTAGTGTCTTTAATTTATTTAATTATATTCTATTTTATATTCTTTTTTTCCTTCTTGTTTTGAAATTAAAGAGCATTTATCCAAAGAAAATTGCAATTTGTCCTCCAAAACATAGTCTACGACCTCTTACTGGAACGAGAATGAGGGTTCACAAGCTATGTTTTTCAAACGAAGAAAGGAATTTTTTACTTATATCCACAAAAATCGCCATTTTCCTCCAAAACATGGCTTATGACCTCTTACTGGGATGAGCTTAGGGTAATAAGCTATGCTCTTGAAACAGGGAATGGATTTTTTATTTATCCAAGAGAAAAAATAGGAAGTTCTAGAATCCACGCCCAGTGCTATTTACAAGAAATTGCCACGTGGCACACAATAAAAATTATACGGAATAGTAGAATGTCACGGATGACTCGAGCCCCATCATGTGGACCTCGGTGGTGGACCTCGGAAGTGACGTCGTGTTATCCGATCCAGATACGCCATGTGGGGTGGTGATGGTGGCCAACTTTAGAGGCCGTGCTGCACCGTCATTATCATAATGACCTGTGGTGCCAGTGCGCATGCACAGCGCGTGTGTTCAGGGTGACACGTGTTTCCATCGTCCATTGCACATACTGGAGGCCGCCATCTTGCATGGTTTTTTGTGGCGCGTAGTTGCTATGTGATCCTAAAGCCCCTAAAAAGAAGGCGGGTGTGTTCGATTGAATAGAGGTTATATCTAATTACCCAAATGAACCAGCTAATTTCCCAAAATTCCACACTCCTTTTTATTAGAGTAGCACGTAATGTTATAGGGGCCTAAACAGAGTCGGCGTGTTCGTAGATTATGTCCGATTAAACTAGATTAAATATAATAACCACAAACAACCCGACAATCACCACAAATTACCCGAAACGGTAAAAATACCGAAACAGACTTCGCGAAACCCCATCTTGGGATAATAAGAGTCGCGGGATGTTTTCTGTGAATGCGATCGACTGGATAGGCGTACTTTTTCTGGTTCCGATTTTCCCAGAAACCCCGTTTTCTGCTTATTTATCTTGTTTGGATTCCTTCGGGATCACCTTCTTTTATCTATCTATAGCCGTTCCACTTTTTACGGACCATATTCTGGCTATCCTAGCGTTCTGTTTGATCTTAGATATATCCGGTCCCCCTTTGGCCTCTATCAAGCAGATCACTCCATTCATCTATACCCCTCCCACTATCACATAATTATCCGACACAAGGGTTACTAAGGAAAAGTCCAAGCGTTAGTCGAGTAGTGACTGGAACAGGCATTGTCTGATGGCTCGAATTCCATCGGACAAATGAGCTATCGAATAGTGACTGCAGCAAGCATCACGTGGATGACTAGAATCCCATCGAGCAAATGAGCTATCGAACAATTCCTCGAACGATTGACTCCACATATGACTCTTTGACCCATCTCGGAAAAAGGGGATTCCATAAACAAAGGCGTCTCACAAAGCGGCGCCTGGTAGTCTTACCATCGGCTTCCGCGTGTCTTCAACTAGCTGTCTGTGATCATCATCTATTGTGTTCATCATTTCTACTGTGTTCTATCAGCGCTCTGTACCTTACTATTGTCTACTATTATTCTGTCCTCTGCTAGAGTGTTCTACCATCCTTGCAGTCTTGTACCATTACTATTGACTTTTACTCTAGGACTCTCAGTACCTATCATTACACTACGGTACAAGTTCATGTCACTATCATGCTTGTCTTCCACAACTACTAGCAGTCGAATACAGTTTGCGTGCTCGAACAACTTTTGCATACCTGTTTCAAGTTTCCCTAAGGGCTACTGAGCAGTGAGTGACACATGCATTGCTCGGATGACCTGAATCCCATCAAGCAAATGAGCTATCGAGTAATTATTAGAACGGGAGTCTCGACGTGTGACCCTATGACTCATTTCAGAAATAGGGGCACTGACAACAACTCAGGTGTGTGATAGGGTGCCAAAAGTGAGATGCCGAGAAACATGGATCATGATTTCTTCAAACGAGCCAAAGAACCACGAGAGAAATTGCTCCACTGAGTGATTCCACGTGTAATTCTTTGTCTCATTTCGTAAAAAATGTGGTGCCGAAAGTTGGGTACTGCAAGTGTGGTGCTGCGAGTGAAGTCCCTGGTAAACCACAAGACAAAACTCCACAACGGCAGGGCAAAAGACAGTTTTAAGCCAACCATGTTTCGATATGTCAGTCCAAAGCCATGGTAAATGGTGATGGGAATTGTCTTTGAAGTGGTCGTAGAACCGAGAAGCATGAGAGACTAGAGGCTTTAACTATGCAGCGACGCTAAGTCGATTGTTCTCATCTTAATCCTTTGCCGAATATCATTGAAAAGTGTGTAAACTACTAAACGCCGAATACAAGAATCTTACCCAACTCTGAGATGAACAGTTGAAAAAAAATGTTAATAAAATCATTTTGAGTGAAAAAACCCACTTGAACTTGAAAATATATGATATGTATGTCCCAATCCACCAATATCGATACATTGACTGGACGAAAATTTAAAATGAAATTTTAAATTAAATTAAACGAAGTGTTGAACTGATGATTCCCAACTTCGAACGAAATGGTTTAGCGCGCTGAAAGCGCGCAGGGACAGTATGGGGACCAAACCCCTTCCGACCCTCGTTGACTGTATAGTGGTGGAGGTTTAGCGGCGCTTATGCTTCTTGATTCTCTTCTTGTGAGGAGGAGGCTGTGTCGGTGATATTGAAGCTGTTGGAGTAGTTGGAAGGGTTTTGGCTGTTGGATTGTGTAGTTTTTGAGGGCTGCTTTTGGTTTCTTCTGCTGTTTTTGTTCGGATGTTCATCTTGCTGTATTCATTTACTTTTTTCATTGTTTCCTCTGCGGCTAGCCTTTCTCTGTTGAGTTGATCGTAATAGTCGGTTCCTGTTGATGTAGTGGCTTCGGTGGTCTGGCTTTCTGGTCCCGAAGGGAGAGGTGAGTGGGGTTCCGGAAAAGGCGAGAAGACAGCTTCCGATTCCATCTCAGTCTCCACAGAGTTGTCCACATATGGCGTCTCCAGCTGTGGAGCTGGAGGCAAGATGGGTGCCTCTGTGGGAGTAGGAACGGAAGTGGTGACTGTCTCCGGCTTCCCCTTTTCCTCACTCTTCTCTCTCTTCTTCTCCAAGAAAGCTCCAAGCGTCGGGAATCCCTCCGCTTGGTGGACGGGCTCTTCTTCTTTGATTTCCTCTTCTCGGGGCCTCCTTCCCTCTTCGGGTGAGGGCCAGTGTGAGAGGAAGTCCTCTCAACAAAGGTACTACCTCTCTCCGAGGAGGGCGGTGATGTTTTCTCATTTTCAACTTGGAACTCCAGAGTCAGGTGGACTCTCATTCCTATCTCCTGGACAGTCCAGGTGATAGGACGAGAGACCCCTAAGGCTGTAATTGTCTTCATCAATCTATCAGGTATTTCCATGATTAGGTGTTCGCTCTCTGAAATCAGATTCCTCACTAAAAAGAACTGTGCTCCAACGCTGCTGAGTCCAGCGAACACGCTGACGTACCCATTCCATTCTGACGGTACGCTGACGTTGGGTAAGGATTGGTCCGTGGTATGGACGCCTACTTCGGATGCCGTGTTCAGCGAGTCTGTTGCGGACAGTTTGTGCACTGATTCTATTGTTAGTTCTAGCAGGAGTAGTTGCTGCTGTCCTCGTCGCCGGAAGGAAGCATTCCCGCAAGTGAGACGTCCTGATGAGTCAGTCTTGTGCAGGGGTTGTAACTCTTGGTCGACCTGAACGCGGTCGGTCGGCAGCAGATTCAGTGGTTCTATACCTTCCAATGAGACGGTAAGTAGTGGCCACAGTGACTCAGACTTCAGCAGCGAGCTCATCTGGAGGTATCCCAGCCCCATACATACTAATGGCACGCAACCCCTGATTTTCGGTTAACCTTGGCATTTTTTAAAATGTCGGAAGACAAAAATTGGCGTGTTTTCTCAACAACCCAGGCTCACTAGCACAACATAACACAAAGAAAATCGCCGGCCACCCATTCAATTTTACATTCTCGGTAGCACGTGCTATTTTGAAAGCCGTGGCAAACTTGTATACGGTTAGATGGACAACAACAACTGTCATTAAACTCATTGACAACTTCTTGTCCACAAGCATGAAACATTAGAACTATTATGTTTCATCCTTTATGCTATTTTTTCACATTTGTTTCTATCATACTTTCTTTTTTGACTCAGTATATATTCCCTTGGAACAGTTCTAACTTGTAAAATCTGTGATGTTGATTTTCCGCAAACTTTATACCATATATCATTCTTGGTATCACATAGACATTCCGTAAGTAGATGGATATATGAAGAGCCAAATCATTTTTCCCACGAAATGCAACGCCCATCAGTGCATAAGCAGTCATCCCTACACGCTGAATTCTCCGGTGGACAAGGAGTTTGTATTTAGAGTTTCTTTTAATGCCCACACGTATATTTGTCTCTTCAAGTTTAGTCTGCTTCCCTTCAAATGGGAACTGTTCAAGATAGGTGTTGTCCTTTAAGCTCATAGAAAGCATTGCTCTCCTGTCAGGACTGGTGTTATATATATTATAAATAATATATAATAATAATATATAAATCGTTCTTGAGCTGCAAATTCTTCTTCTTCTCTGAGCATGGCATTAATTTTCAAGCCACTGTGAGATAACAGAGCAACGCCATTATCGCAGGTTGTGTGTGGGATATTGATACGTCCAATGTTTGCCCCTCTTTGACGGACTTCTAGATTTAGAAGCATTTGCTTGTTGAAGGTCTTGTAATGGACAACAAACAATACTTCTCCCCGACGAACACCCTGATTTATCTCAAATGATGTTGATAATCCACCTTCCCATTTCACTGTTGACTGCATGTTCCGGTATTCATAAATGTTCTTTATGATGAGCCATTCGTCACCTCGTCCCATCCAGAAAAAACGTCGTCTCAACAGATTTTTGTGAGGAACTACATCGAATGCTTTCTGGGTATCCAGTGTCACCAGATGGATTGATTTCTCTGCCTATTTGACGTCATTCATGACTTCAGTAATAATCAGCCCTGCTGCTGTTGTTGCTGATGTACCTTCAGTAAATCCCTTCTGCAGTCTTCATTGAGTTTTATTCAGATGCTCTTTGAAATATTGATCCGGATAGTTTCAATGATTTTCAAGATTAGAGATGTAACAGTTATCCCACTGTATTTAGTTAAAAGATTGTGATCGTCCTTCTTGTGAACTGGAGAAAGGATTCCCAGTTTAAACGACTCGGGGATTTTCTTCTCTTTGAAGCATTTGCTGGTTTAGTCTGTGATGAATTTGACATCAGGTTTTCAGGTTTTCAGCTCGTTGTCCATTGCTGCCTTCTGATTTACCATTCTTTAACATCTGATAACGCCACTTGCTCTTGTGATACTTCTGGTAGTCCGCGCTTTTGATCCCTGCATATTTCCTGTATTGTCATGATATCGTGAATTATATTACTTCTATTTTCTTCATCAAATTTGTCGTTTGCTAGTGGTTGTGCTAATCCAGGAAGGTATCCAGCGTTTTCGTCACCTGGCGATTTTGCCACCCAGTGTTTTCGTCACTCGGCCCATCGCCACCCTGCGATTTCGCCACCCAGCGTTTTCGCCATCCTAAGTAATAAAATAAAAAATATAAGACAAATAATATCTCACATTGGCATGCACCAAAACTCGACATAGGAGTGTCAGTTAAAATTAGAACTGAAAAAAGAAGCAAAAATAACACCTTTGAACCGATAGAAAATGCAGTCAGCAAAGTCACAAAAATAGCAGGACGCTCAGTTACCAACAGCCTCAAGACCTCTTGAATCAACTTTGAAAACACTCTGTAACCAAAGCCGTTCAGATATGAGACCTGACCATCCGACCGATCAAGATTTTGAGGTAAGGAAAATATTTTGATACCTTTGTTTAATTTTTATATCATTCAAATGAATTCTGCCCTTTGTACATCAAAATTTAAAATATTTTATATAAACACGTTGATGGGGTGGGGGGGGGGGGCAATGGGAGGGTGTTGGAAAGTGAGGAAAAATGTCAGTATTTTTTAGATTTGATTAACCGTTCCAAATTTACATTTGTTTTCAGTTGAACATTGATTGCCTAAATGGTCAAATTGAAGAGATATTAGTAGTATGTGATGTGGTTTTCAGGTCATATTGGCAGGACCTCGGAAGTGACGTCATGTCACGTGACCCAGTGGTGCCACGTTGTGTTGTCATGGTAACCCGTGTGAGCGGCCATGTTGTGACGTCATCCCCATAGTGATACATGTTGTTAGTGCGCATGCGCAGCGCCTGTTGTTAGGGTGATACGTGTTTCCGTCGTCCATTTTGTATACTGTAGGCCGCCATCTTGGTTTCTATGGTAGCACGTGATTGCTATGTTACCCAAAATCCTACAATAGGACAGGGGTATGTTCGGAAGGTATGTTCCTTTGTAGAAGAGTAATTTCCCGATTCGCAGAATTACCACCAACAACCCGACAAGTTTTACTATTTCGAATTTTTTCAGAACCCTATTTAGGACCGCCATTCTCTTGGCTTATAATAGTAGTATGTAGTGCTATAGTACCGAGGGGTCCCCTGGGGGTGTGTTCGATTGAACTAGAGTATTTTTTTCTGACTTACAATTCTCCCAGAATTCTCGAAGAATTACCCAAATAGACCCGACCACCCTTACAGACCACCAAAATCTATCCCAAATCACCCAAACGGACATGTGAAGCCCCATTTTGGGCATATAAAAATAACACGTTATGCTATAGTACCAAGGGGTACAGGAGGTATGTTCTATTGAATAGGAGTACAGGGCCTGATTTTCCCAGAATCCCATTTTTAATGCCCATTGCATATGTTTCTCTATCACTAACAGTCTATGCAGAGCAGTCTCTGTTTCTCTCGTCCAAGTCTTATAATTACCAGTGCTTGATTTCCCATAATGCAGTTATCTCAATTGTGTATATCAAAACACGGAATCCATATTTTACGGAATCGGCTTGGAATCTCAATTACGGGATGCTTTATATGTATACACTGATTGAACATTTTGAAGTCTTGAGCGAAGGTATAGCTAGGAAGTAGTGATACAAGTCAATATTAATGGATCATAGTTTAGTCAATAGTACTGGTACAAGGCCGCAATGGAACAAGACTGTTGTAGAAGCTAATGATAGGACAGATAGACCATAGCCCTGTAGTGGCCTTGGAGCTTTGGTGACAAGATGGAAACGGAATCCAGGTTTCTACAACAGGTACCCTCCAACAATACCAGGCCATAGGTATCCTTAATTTAGTATCCTCAAAAGGTATCCTCAACTGATAAGTAGCCATGTCATAGGTATCCTCAAATACTGAAATGAGTCGTCGAGTCGTCACTCGATCGAGCAATTGCTCGTTGCTCATTTGCTCGTTGGGATTCGAGTCATTCGAGCAATAGTTGTGAGTCACTCGACATAGGATGGAATCCCACTTATGGAATCCCTTTTTGGAATCCCATTTGTGGAATCCCTTTTTCGAAAACCCCTGTGGCTATGGAATCCCTTTTTCTGAAATGAGTCGTCGAGTCGTTCGAGGAGTCACTCGATCGAGCAGTTGCTCGATAGTTCATTTGCTCGATGGGATTTGAGTCATTCGAGCAATAGTTGCGAGTCACTCGACATAAGACGGAATCCCACTTTTGGAATCCCTTTTTGGAATCCCATTTGTGGAATCCCTTTTTCGAAAACGCCCGTGGCTATGGAATCCCTTTTTTCTGAAATGAGTCGTCGAGTCGTTCGAGGAGTCACTAGATCGAGCAATTGCTTGTTGGCTCATTTGCTCGATGGGATTCGAGTCGTTCAAGCAATATGCCGAGTCACTCGATCGAGCAATTACTCTAAAGCTCATTTGCTCAATGGGATTCGAGTCATTCGAGCAATGGTTTATCAGTAACTGCTCGATTGCTTATTGGGTTTGGGAATGCTTTTGATATACACAATTGAGATAACTGCATTATGGGAAATCAAGCACTGGTAATTATAAGACTTGAACGAGAGAACCATAGACTGGAATGGATAGACTGTTAGTGATAGAGAAACACATGCAATAGGCATTAAAAATGGGATTCTGGGAAAATCAGGCCATGTACTCCTATTCAATAGAACATACCCCCTGTACCCCTTGGCACTATAGCATAACGTGTTATTTTCATATGCCCAAAATGGGGCTTCACATGTCCGTTTGGGTGATTTGGGATAGATTTTGGTGGTTTGTAAGGGTGGTCGGGTCTATTTGGGTAATTCTTCAAGAATTCTGGGAGAATTTTAAGTCAGAAAAATACTCTAGTTCAATCGAACACACCCCCAGGGGGCCCCTCGGTACTATACCCCTACGTACTACTATTATAAGCCAAGAGAATGGCGGTCCTAAATAGGGTTCTGAAAGAATTCGAAATAGTAAAACTTGTCGGGTTGTTTGTGGTAATTCGACGAATCGATAAATTACTCTTCTACAAAGGAACATACCCTCCGAACATACCCCAGTCCTATTGTAGGACTTTGGGTAACATAGCAATCACGTGCTACCATAGAAACCAAGATGGCGACCTACAGTATACAAAATGGACGACGGAAACACGTATCACCCTCACAACAGGCGCTGCGCATGCGCACTAACAACAGGTATCACTATGGGGATGACGTCACAACATGGCCGCTCACGCGGGTTACCACGACAACACAACATGGCGCCACTGAGTCACGCGACATGACGTCTCTTCCAAGGTCCTGCACCGAGGTCCTGCCAATATGACCTGAAAACCACATCACATACTACTGATATTTTTTCGTGACGTGTTGTTCATTCCACCTTACATAAATATTGAGATTCAATATATAAATATATATCATATAATGCTTTCAAAAATGTAAAAAAAAAATAAAATTACAAAAAATGATGTTAACCACTGTTCTGTATTTTTGGGGGTTGAAATGACACCATATACACACTTTTGAGGACACATGGTCCCCGCGTTAGAGAAATTAGCAGTGTTTACATATACCTACAGATGCTTTTCTCATCTTGACTTTCTAATTTTTGTGGGAGGGTTGCTAACAACCGGCAGGTACTAGAAATATTCCCAGTCAATTTATTTACGGTCGTTCCACCGTTTGTGTAGTCCATAATTAGTACTAATAACAGGTCCTGTCTTTGTTTTTCAAACTCATTTCGGGTAAAGTTTAGCTTGCCCTTAAAGTAACGGTATTCTCGCTTTTATTTGTGTGAATGTTTGTCATTTACAACCACGTTTATCAAAATTTCACTTGGTGGACTGAAACGGTAATAGTTGCTGCCGACCCTTCGATAAAGTTTATCATTCGTACATGTATATTTTTCCATAGGTTTAACCCCCTAACACCGATGTCAAAATATTTAAAGATCAAGGTACAATTTTTTCCCATAATGCAACTAGAAATTTAACCAATTTAATCTTGTTTGACAGAGCTCATTGAGCTCTGTCAAACAAGATTGAATTGGGTAAATACCCAGTTGCGTTATGGGAAAAATGGCTACTTGAAATTTGGATATTTTGACATCAGAGTGAAGGGAGTTAATTATAACCGAAGCGGGAATGAGTTGAAATGAACGGCTTTGAACACAAAACAACTACTTACTGTTTTTAAGGATACACATTTCG
This sequence comes from Pictodentalium vernedei, assembly GCA_031216915.1. NCBI lineage: Eukaryota > Metazoa > Mollusca > Scaphopoda > Dentaliida > Dentaliidae > Pictodentalium > Pictodentalium vernedei. Next base: position 505,740,070 of record CM062297.1, on the reverse strand, counting down.
CGTTGTAAACCACCGTGGGTGTACCGTGATAAAGACTGACGCCGTGGACTCGCCAACGATGGTCTTGGCGAAGTCGCGTCACCATTTTCTTAATCCAAGCCATGCTAGAATACTCCCTGACCTTCTGCGTTTTTTCCAGGCACGGGGCCCTTGATATTTCAGTTTTAATAGAATACCGTGGACGGAACGTGGGCATCCGCTGTATGTACGGGAAAAAGTGCCTTTCCACGTTGATGGCACTGTACATACCATCGCCAGAATTCCGTCCGGTCAAGGGAACTAACTCCAAAAACACCCAAAACACCAAAACAAAACAGAAAAAAACCCGGTGTGACATAGATAAATAGACAGAGAGTTCACTCAAGAGCATCGTGCGCGCAGGTCATTGTGGGTCAGGGAACTGAACCTAACAAAATGGCCAAAAACGCCTGGAAAACAATAAAACAGTCTCGGTGGACTCCAGTGTCGGTGTCGGTGCAAAGTTTTAGTGACATCCCCCAGATTCATATCTGTTCAACGCCCCACCCTCACCTCACGCCGTGGGTATTATTCTGCACGCCATGTCTTGATAGAAAATCCTTGATGTATGTTGAAATATACTATCAGACAGACGAGTATATGAATACTGGATATAAATAAATTTATATTTACCCCTTGCTTCTCTTTCCGTGTAATTAATCTTTCTATTTCGTATAAGTCGGGTAAGATTCCCTTTTCGAACGTCTTTCATCTTTTGTTGAAATATGTTCTCCAAAATTCTGTTTCTTCCAGTCGATTGACCTCCGAGGTCGCAGATACTTGTGAGCTGAGGAAGACATTATTGACAGCAGGAACAAGGGCCGGTATATATGTCGTAAGTTCTTAAAAGCCACACAAAAATGTCTGGAAAGTTGGAAATGCTTGTCAACACAAAGTCATGCCTAAATCCTAATTTGTGTACGAAGAAAGAATCTGCACTTGGGGATGCGAAGTGCATCCCATAAGTGGATGATTGTTGGTCTTCTGTTGCTCGAACGTGTACTGCCCGTAGTGGACTGGTGGCTACTCGGCTGGTCTTGATTACTACCTCTTTTGTTTCTTTCGTTTCTTCTTTGGCGGTGGAGGTGGGGATTCCTTAACTTTTTAAGGTGAGGACCGTGGTGCCATGTTTTGATCTCGAGTGCGATAGGCAAGGCGGGAAAGTAGTTCGTCACTCTCTTTTACTATGTCTGCCACTTTGTTATCAAGGGAGTTTTTGGTGTCTTGGAGCTTTCTTTCTAACCTTCGCATAGTTTCTTCCTGGGGTGTGATTGGCTCGGTGGCCGTGGGAGAGCTGTCTGTTGGCTCTTCTGTGCCCACGATCTGTTGTTCCTGTTCGTGGGCAAAGTTACTTAGTTCTTCATCATGTTCCACCTCACCTCGCTTCGTGGGGGTCCAAGCTTGAGATGGAACTGGACATCGAGGCATTTAATGACTGGGTGGTGTCTGTTTTTTCCGTTTGGATGGGGGAGTGGACTTCCATTTCCTCTTCCTTCTCTTTGCGGCTTTCTTCAGACTTTCTCCTCCAGGCTCTTGGCGTCCCGGCGCTTAGTGGATGGGCTTTTCTTCTTTCTCTTGCACTTGGCCATTTCAGGGTCCTCTGGGTGTGGACCAGAGCCAGACTGGGCTAAGGTACTACCACTCCCCAGAGAAGCCGATGGTCTGGCTGCTGGCATCTTTGGTTTCTAGCGAGGGTCCTTTTCTGGTGCAGTTCAAGCGAATGAAATGGTTTTAGCCCACCGAAGGCGCACAGGGACGGTTTGAGGAGCAAGCCCCTTTCGATCCAATGTGACTGTATAGTGTTGTTTCATGTCATGGCGTGGCAAAGGAAGGAAGGAGAAGGAAGAGGCCTCTTATCCCCGTCTGAGCTTCTTGTGGCTCTTTTTCTTTGGGGGTGGTTGCGATGGTGAGGTGGATAGCGATGTTGTTGAGTTGAGATGCTTAGTTAACTTTAATACCGTTCTGGATATTTCCTTGGAGTTGTTTAAGAACACATCGACCTCGGTGGCGATTCGCTTTCCTCTCTCTATTGATTTCATGACGCTCTCTATGTCGATGGTGACTGAAGACTGAGGTGACTGTTCTGCCGTGGCTCCCACTCCCGGGCTCTCCGGTAGTGAATGTAGATTGGAGTGAGGGATGGAAGGTGGTGAAAAAGCAACTTCCAGTTCCTCCTCAGTCTCCACCAGACGTTCCTCATCCAACAGAACCGGCTCAGCAGTCGGCAGTTGGTTGGGTATGCCAGTGGGACTAGGAGGGGAATTGACGGCTGCCTCCAGGATCTCCACCCCTCACTCAACTCTTTCTTCCTATTCCGGAAGGCCTCCAAGCGCTGGGCATCCCTGCGCTTGCTCGATGGGCTCTTCTTCTTTTTCTTATTCTGTCTCTTTTCAGGGCCTCCATGCTCCTTCGGGTGAGGACCAGTGGGAGAGGCGATCCTCTCGCCAAGGGTACTGCCTCTCCTCGAAGAGGGTGGTGTTTTGGTTTTCTCCACTTCAAATTCCAGTTTCAGATGGACGCTCAAGCCTTTTTCCTGGATAGTCCAGGAGATAGGGCATGAGACGCACAGAGGCTGAAATTGCTTTCATTAGTCTGTCTGGTAGTTCCATGGCTGTCCAGGTCTTCACGCTCTGAAGTCAAACGTGTGAATGGTGGTATCTGATATCACCTGGCAGGTATTACCAGAGACGTGAATGGGCCAATCTCTGGTGTTGGTTACATTTAGGCAGTTAAGTATGCCCAATATTTGGTGTGGAAGAATCATTCTGACTGTAATTAGAGGTGCTCACGGGGAGTTCTAATTTGTGTACCATCTCAATAGGATATTTTAACAATACTGGATAGCAACCCCAGCTAATTATTAAAACAACATTCTGAAGGTGAGATAATCCGTCACAAGCAAGTAATCACCACAGACAATACAAATTAACAGCCTGACAATAAGGAGAAGCTATTAATTTTTTGAAGATTTGCCACAGTGAGTTTTATTATCTAGTGTTATTATCTATGCAGCTTACGTTTCATGGAATGAACACTGTTTGAAGTCGCAGTTGAGAAATTTTGTTACCATGAATTTTATATGTTCATTTTCAGTGACCATTCAGAGATAAAAGAAAGAACAAAATAATTTTAACTGTGATTGAAAGTATATCAGCCTTGACACTAACAATGCAAGAGCACAGGAAAATACGAAAAAGTGAGTGTGAAATAAATTAAATGAACGGAAATTGCTGCATTTGCTTCCATGAACCAGAATTAATGCTACTAGTATTTTCCTGACCAATTGACAATTGGACTTGGGGTTGACGCCCTAGTTGCCAACAGCTCTGGGGGCAGTCATCCGAGCTGGCAATAGGACTTGGCAGTTGTTCTAGCTGCCGGATAGACTGGGGGGCACTTGTCCGACGGCGCATTCATGGGGGGGGGGGGGGTAGGGGCAGTTGTGTGGGGCCACTTGTCCATCATTCATAGCAAGCATTTTGAATAATTCGCCAACTGCTTTTGAATTTTTATGTGCGTGCGTGTATTTGGAGAGAGAGAGAGAGAGAGAGAAACAGAGAGACAGAGAGAGAGGGAGAGAGAGAGGAGAGAGAGAGGAGAGAGAGAGAGAGTATAAATAAATAAATAAATAAATAAATAAATAAATAAATTAATTAATTAATTAATTAATTAATAAATTAATAACTTAATAAATAAATAAGAGAGAGAGGATATAAATAAATAAATAAATAAATAAATAAATAAATAAATAAATAAATAAATAATTTAGAAAAAAATAAATGGTTGTTAAAACAAAACTACACAAGAATACGTCACCAAATGAAATCAGAATCAAAGGAAGAAGTATCACAGCAACTTTAACGGCGCTTCACGTCGAGACAAAAATGTAAATTTTCAACCTACAAGTGACTCGGGATTTTTTAAATCAATATTTTTGTATTTTATACCTAATCCAAAGTTTATATTTCTAGATTATGGAATGAGAAGGGGAGAATTCGTAAAATGAGACAAAGTTTGAAAAAAGTGTCATAAATACACCCACTATCGATTATTTTCTTTCAATTTACAAAGACTCAACGCGAATTTCACCACGAATTTTCAAATGAAAAGTGACCGAACTTTTTTTTAAGTAGAAAAATAATTCGACCACAATGTGGAAGTAGGAAAACTAAGTTATACCGCCGGATTGATATACAAGCAAGATAAGGTCGAAATTAGGGGTGAATTGCCGGACTTCCTCAGATCGTATCTTTCGGATAGATCCCAGCGGGTTGTTATAGCTCACGAGGCCTCTTCATGGCGATGCGTCTGCTCCGGAGTCCCACAAGGCTCGATTCTTGGTCCCCTCTTATTCCTCATTTATATCAATGACATAACGAAAAAATTGATTAGCAGCCTACGTCTCTTTGCAGACGACACGTCTCTTTATCTATTTGTAGTAAATCAGACCCAAACAGCCAATTTAATCAATCGTGATCTGGCTTCTATAGAAAATTGGGCCAGATCTTGGTTGGTTGAATTTAATCCACAAAATACTGAAAGTGTGCTCATATCTCGGAAAACTAATCCCCGATCTCATCCACCCCTATTGTTCTCTAATACACAAATTACCGAGGTTAACAGTCACAAACATTTAGGTGTTATGTTAAATACTAGTTGCACGTGGACTAATCACATTGACTATATCTGTGCCAAAGCCTGGACACGTATAGATTTAATGCGAAAGTACAAATTCGTACTTGATAGATGCGTTCTGGAAAAATCTATTTCGCATTTATAAGACACCTATTGGAATATGCTGATACAGTCTGGGACAACTGCAATGGAGCTGATATTGCTAATATAGAGAAAATTCAAGTGCAGCAGCTAGGGTTGTTACAGGTAGAACTGTCAGTACCAGTAAAGATTTATTATACTCAGAAACCTACTGGGATACACCCCCTCCCCCCCCCCCCCCAAGACAGGCGAAGGAAGCACAAACTAATGCATTTTTAAAGATGTACCACCGCATAACGCCTCAACACATTGCTGATAAGGTCCCGCCATTCACGTCGGCGATCAATACGACACATACTCTCAGTTCAAGTGGTAACCTCAGAATCTCCTTCTGTCGAACCGATTTGTACCAATCTTCTTTCACACCAGAAGTAACTAAACTATGGAACAACATACCATTGCCAATGAGAGATAACATTTCTTACAGCAACTTCAAGAATTACTTAAATCATAATAGCCGACGGCCGCCATCCTTCTTCAGTAATGCTAAATGTCGTGCAGCACAAATATACCATTATAGGTTACGCCTGGGATGTAGAAACCTCAAATCACATTTGTACGCCAATCACATATCACTGTCACCCTATTGTCAATGTGGGGAAATTGAGTCAACTGATCATTTCCTGCTAACCTGCCCACTCTACTTCAACATCCGTAACCGAACAATTGGTCAACTACCATTTATTCCAAATGTGTCAACCCTACTCTATGGCTCCGAAGTTCTAAGTAATGAAGATAATAGCTCAGTCTTTGGTGTAGTCCAAAATTATATTGTAGCTACAAAGCGCTTTCCGTAAATGTAAGCGTATTTATATATTCCAATCTTTTTGCGCAGCCGTTTCGCCGGCCGCTGTAGTCTTCATCGGGGTGATTGTAGCCAAATAATCATTCAAATTGGTAAAGTTGCGTTGGTGAGGGCGGCTGTGGTGGTCACGACTTTGGTGTGTGGAGCAGTGCTGTTTTACGGAATGGAGTTTGAATTTAACAAATGGATGTGTATGCCTGCCGTGCTTATAGTTGGCTGGAATCGTCTTCGGCTAAGTTTACACCCTGGTTGGCTTCCTGTTTTTTCTCTTCATACATAACTCTCTTATTCTTCGATACACCAGACTTTAATGAGCATAGTTTAAGCAATATATATGTAACCTTTTGACTATTATTGATCCCGCTATATTGTAACATTGTAAATATTGTATGTGGAAACGACCTTGTATAAGCTTTTTAGCTTTCTGTCGGATCCACCATCTCATATGTATAATTTATACTATTTTGAAATATTTTGAATAAATATTGGTTAAACTAGTATGGGACAACTGCAGTGAAGCGGATATTGCTAATATAGATAAAATTCAAGTGGCGGCATCTAGGGTTGTTACAGGTGGAACTATCAGTGCCAGTAAAGCTTCATTATACTCTGAAACCTGCTGGGATACCCTCCAAAAGTGCACAGGAAGCACAAATTAATGCAGTTTTTAAAGATGTACCACCGCATAACGCCTCAACACATTGCTAATAAGGTCCCGCCATTCACGTCGGCGATCAATACGACACATAAATCTCCGTTCTAGTGGTAATCTAAGAATACCCTTCTGACGAACCAATTTGTACCAAACTTCTTTCATCCCAGAAGCAACTAAACCATGGAACAAATACCATCGCCAATAAGAGATAACAATTCTTACAGCAACTTCAAGAATTACTTAAATCGTAATAGCCGACGGCCGTCATCCTTCTTCAGTAATGCTAAATGTCGTGCAGCACGAATATACCATTGTAGGTTGCGCATGGGATGTAGTAACCTCAACTCATATTTGTACGCCAATCACATATCACTGTGGGGAAATTGAGTCAACTGAACATTTCCTGCTAACGTGCCCACTCTACTTCAAAATCCGTAACCGAACCATTGGTCAACTACCATTTATTCCAAATGTGTCAACCCTACTCTATGGCTCCGAAGTTCTAAGTAATGAAGATAATAGCTCAGTCTTTGGTGTAGTCCAAAATTATATTGCAGCTGCAAAGCGCTTTCCGTAAATGTAAGCGTATTTATATATTCCAATCTTTTTGCGCAACCATTTCGGCGGCCGCTGTAGTCTGCATCGGGGTGATTGTAGCCAAATAATCATTCAAATTGGTAAAGTTGTCTCGATGAGGGTGGCTGTGGTGGTCGGGACTTTGGTGTGTGGAGCTGTGCTGTTTCACGGAATCGAGTTTGAATTTAACACACGAATGTGTACGCCTGCCGTGCTTGTAGTTGGCTGGAATCGTCATCGGCTTAGTTTACACCCTGGTTGGCTTCCTGCTTTTTCTCTTCATACATAATTCTCTTCTTATTCTTCGATATCGCCGACTTTAATGAGCATAGATTAAACAATATATATGTAACCTTTTGACTATTATTGATCCCGCTATATTGTAACATTGTAAATGTTGTATGTGGAAACGACCTTGTATTAGCGATTTAGCTTTCTGTCGGATCTACCATCTATTATGTATAATTTATACTACTTTGAAATATTTTGAATAAGTACTGGTTAAACTAGAAAGGGAGAATTTGTCTTCAAACTAGAAATGGCTATAAAATCAATTTGAAAAAAAAATATCCATAGACTTCAGTGTTAAAAATATTGATACGATTTTTACTCCAAACTCGCGCATACGCTTTCGCATCGGACACTTTTCTGCCTATGCACCCCCCCCCCCCCTTCCACCCCTCTCTTCTTGCACATCATAGATGACGCAATCGATCGGTGGCGAAATCACCGGGTGGCGAGAACGCCGAGATACCCAGCAATTCTGGTGTCTCATCAAAGTAGGTATAGTGCGTACAGGGTGGGGTACTGTCCAATCTCAGTGGGTCGATTTCCATTTGGGGATATCTATAGTTTATTAGACAGGCACAGGAGATGCCCCGGAGCTGTCGTCCATTTGCAATTTGGCCGAGCCAGGTGGTCCGTGGGACGAAAGTTTTGCAGGCGCTCCCCGTGCTTTGTTCCTCTGGGGCTGTATATGGACTGTCCTGTCGTGGCTTTGGGATCTGCCCTGTTGCGGGCTAGTTGGGTCAGCCCTATATGTACACTGGAAACAATCACACCCATTCACATACTTGATTTATGACGGTTCAACTGTGAGTATTGAATATTGAATGGCGAACTGTCTGGTGGAGCAATTGTCTTAATTACCCGCCATGCCATATTGGATATTTACTTATGTAGGCGTTGTCTGTCGTCGGGGATTGTTTGATGATTTTGTCTCAGTCAAATGGGAATGCAGTGGCGTGGTCAGGGGGTGGGGGACGCACCCCCTGTACCATAGCCCCATGACACGGTAGAATAGTTCCAGTTCTGGTGGTTTAACCTGGGTACTATGGGAGAGGTTGCGGGGTGGATCCCAGCGTTGTGTACTTTTTTTTATTTAGGGATCGACTCCAAATGTGGTCGGATAGTGGTTAATTTCAATTTTCCAAGTTCTGTGGTTTAGACTTGGCCAGACAGGGTTAAAGGATACTTACAGAATAATAAATGAATGAACTCCAACACAGTTATATAGAGGCCAATAGATATTTATTTAATTAAGTGTGAGAAATGAATGATATGCCATTAACCAGATTTTATTTGAGGTACTGCCTAACAGCTCTCAATGAGAGCTGAAGCTCTTATCCTAAATTAAAACACATAAGTTAACTTGAACAATTTAATTCCATGAAATTCGTTAGTCCTAATTTTTACCAGCACTTACCAAGAGCTCAAAGTTCTCTACAATGAGGCAAAGCTCTTACCATTTAACCAAGGAGAGTACTGAATAAATTAAATTAATATATTAGTTCGATCGAAATCAGTTAGCTCCGCCGAACTATGTGATTTTAGACCATTTGTAAAATAACTAAAACCCACCAAATAATATCTCTAAGAGTTTCAAAGTTGTTAGCTCCGCCAAGCTATAAAGGTCAGTCCCGCCGGACTATCGGAGAGTCAGTTCCGCCGAACTGTGATGAGAACTAGAACAGTGGTTTTAGCGCGCCGGGATGGTTTGAGGAAAGCCTTTCGACCCTCGGTTTCTGTATCGTAGTGTTGCTATTGACGTTCTCCCTCTGCACCATTTCTCGACGTGTTAGAGGAGGAAAAAGAAAGGGAGAAACTAGGTTTAGCCGCGTTTGTTCTTTTTCCAGTGTTTTTTTTTCTTGGAGGTGGTTGTGATGGCGATGTTGCTTGGATTTCTTGGGCTGCTGTGGTGTGCGTCTCTTTAGGAAAGTATTTGTAGCTTTCTTCTAACGCTGCTCTGGATTTTCTGAGGATTTTTCTATCATAGACTTGTTGACCGGATCTGCCTGGCCCGGGCTTTCCGGAAGTGAAGGAAGACGGGAGTGAGGGGTGGGAGGTGGTGAAAGTGCAACTTCCAGATCCTCCTCAGCCACCATTAGACGTTCGTCATCCAACTGACAGGAGACGGCAGTTGGTTGGGTGTACCAGTGGGATTAGGAGGGGAACTGGCGGCTGCCTCCAGAACCTCCACCCCCTCACTCAACTCTTTCTTCCTATTCCGGAAGGCCTCCAAGCGCCGGGCGTCCCTGCGCTTGGTCGACGGACTCTTCTTCTTCTTGTGCTCTCTCTTTTCAAGGCCTCCGTGCCCCTTCGGTGAGGACCAGTGGGCGAGGGGATCCTCTCGCCAATGGTACTACCTCTCCCCGAAGAGGGTGGCGTTTTGGTTTTATCCACTTCAAACTCCAGTTTCAGATAGTCGCTCAAGCCTATTTCCTGGATAGACCAGGAGATAGGGCATGGAATGTCCAGAGCTGATATGGCTTTCTCTAGTCTAGCAGGTAATTCCATGGTAGTCGAGGTGTACACACTTTGAAATCAGAAGTGTGAATGGTCGTGATGAGAACGAACGAACTGGTTTTTGCTCGCCGAAGGCGCGCAGGGACGATTTGAGGCAGGCCCCTTTCGATCCTCGTTAGCTGTTTGTTGTTGTAGGATGTCAGGGCGTGGTGCAGGGGGAAAAGGAAGGAGGGATGTGGTTTAACTCCGTCTGGGCTTCGTCCGGTTCTTTTTCTTTGGAGGTGGTGAGATGGTGATGTGGAAGTCGATGATGTTAAGTTTATTGACTGGATTGCATCTAATGCCTTATTGGAATTTGCATTGGATTTTTCCCTGAACTCTTGGGTTTCGGAGACGATTCGGTTTCCCATCTCAACTGCTCGTTCTCCCATCTCTATTACTCTCCTTATTTCTTCGGCGGTGAACGCAGACTTAGGTGGCTGTATTGCTGTGATTGACACGCCCGGGCTGTCCGGTAGAGAAGGAAGTGGGGAGTGAGGGGTGGGTGGTGGTGAAAATACAACCTCCAGTTCCTCCTCAGTCTCCACCAGACGTTCCTCAACCAACAGTACGGCTCAGGAGCTGGCAGTTGGTTGGGTGTACTAGTGGGACAAGGAGGGGAACTGGCGGCTGCCTCCAGACCCTCCATCCTCTCGCTCACCTCTTTCTTCCCATTCCAGAAGGCCTCCAAGCGCCGGGCGTCCCTGCGCTTGGTCGATGGCCTCTTCTTCTTTTTCGTGTGCGCTCTCTTTTCAGGGCCTCCGTGCCCCTTCGGGTGAGGACCAGTGGGAGGGGGGTCCTCTCGCCAAGGGAACTACCTCTCCCCGAAGAGGCTGGTGATTTGGTGTTCTCCACTTCAAACTCCAGTTTCAGGTGAACGTTCAAGCCTATTCCTGATAGTCCAGGAGATAGGGCATGAGACGCCCAGAGCCGAAATGGCTTTCACCAGTCTGTCAGGAAGTTCCATGTTGTCCAGGTGTTCACGCTCTGATCATGATGAAGACCGATGAGACCAGGGCGAGACCGTGAGAACCAAAACAGGGGGACGGAATGGTTTCACGCGCCGAAGGCGCGCAGGGACGGTTAGGGGAACATGCCCCTTTCGACCCTCAGTCACTGTATATGATTCGTTTGTCGAGGCGTATTGAAGGAGGGGAGGGTTCAGGTACTCGGCAGGTGTCTCCGGTTGCGGTGTGGCGGGTGGATGGCTTCGTTGATTGGTGTAGGTTGGTGTAGGTTGAACCCTCGGGTGAGGACCAGTGTGGGAGGTTAGGTCCTCTCACAAAGGTACTACCTCTCCCCGAGGGTGCAGTAGTCTTAGATTTTCAGGCAAGTATAGTCTGCCACTTAGGAGATGATTTCGAATGGTGGCCATCACTGGCAAGTATAATCTGCCTCAGGCTGTCTCTGATTGTGTGGTAGAACGTCTAGGAAGAGAACAACAACGACCCGTTTCGGGGACCACCAGAAGAAGACCCGAACTTTCCTGGTTCGGGGGCCAGCCTGCATTATAATCCTATTTGGGTGGGACAGAAAATGCGCAGTGTGGACGCTTTACAAAAAGGGGCAGAGGCAGGACGCAGGACCAAGGCTCGCCTCCCTTGAAGTGGTCGACCACTTCTAGGGATGGAGTGGAGGATATTCTGGAACCATGGGGGTTGCAATTTCCATAACGATTATAGTTTCCATAGCGGTTATTGGGGTGCTGGTCAAAAAGCATCTACTGTGTACCTGCTTAAAAGAAGAAGGCAGAATTAGTTTTCATTAGAATATATAAAATGAAGTAAAATAAAAAATAGAAATAGCACATTTAGTTTAATGCAGTCATTGAATAGACTTATGATATAATTTTAGATGAGTCGGTGAAGGCAGCCCTTTCTGGTAGAAGGCCACAGTTAAGCTGGACCCTCTGGAGTTTTTCCATGTTAGTTTGGTTGAGGTCAGTTAGTATTATTGCACCGTATTCGAGTACTGGGCGCACAAAGGATTTGTATAGTTTGAGTAGGGTGGACTGGTTGGCCCCCCATGAAGTTCCCTTGAGCATTTTCAGTAAGTTAATTCGTTTAGTAGCTTTTTTCGCCATGTCGTCGGTATGTTTGTTGAAGGACAGTTTCTGATCAATGGTGATGCCCAGGAATTTCGCTTCTTTGCATTCTGGGAGGGTGTTATCCATAAGTTTTAGGTCAAAATCTCGTTTATTTTTCTTGCGGGTAAAGGTGATTCGTTGGGTTTTATTGGCATTTAGCTTAATTCTCCATTTGGCACACCATTGTTCTAGGTCATCGAGAGCGCGTTGCAGGGGTTTTTGGAGCAGATTGGCCGTATTGTTAGAGTCCCAGAGGCCCTTGTCATCTGCGAATTGGGAGACTTGTACACGATCTTGGGAGAAGTTAAGGTCATTTACATAGAGGATGTAGAGGAGGGGGTTCAGGACGGATCCTTGGGGGGTGCCTGCTTCAAGGGGGACACTGTCAGACAATTCATTGTTCACTCTGACTTTAATTTCGCGATCATTTAAGAAAGAGGATAGCAATCTGAGCAGTTTCTTGGGGAGTTTCATTTCTGATAATTTGTAGCGCATTCCATTGTGCCAGACGGAGTCAAATGCTTTTTCAGGACTGCCGCGCCTATTTGCTGATTGTTGATAGCGGTCTTCATTTGGGTAACTAGTTGGTAGACATGTTCGATGCCTTCTTTGCGGTTTCTATAGGCTCTTTGCCATTTATTAAAAAAATCGTTGTCTTCAAGGTGCCCCCTGAGCCGATTAGTAAGGATTCGTTCGAATGTCTTACCAATGCAGCTGAGTAGGCTGATTGGGCGGTAGCTGGCTGGATCGGAGGGGTCCTTGTCCGGTTTTGGAATCATGACACCGATGGCTTTTTTCCAACATTTTGGAAAATAGCCATGGGTGAGGCATGCGTTGAACAGTTTTTTTAGTTTTTCGATTAGGGAGTATGGGCTTTGTTTTAGAATTTTGTAGCTTACTTCGTCTTCACCTGGTGAGGAAGAATTTTTGCATTTTTTTATGACGTTGATGATTTCGTCATTAGTGATGGGGATGACGAGGTCTTCGTCATCCCCGTCTTCTGGCTCGTTATCGAATTTGGGGTCACGGTAGATATCAGGGTATGCATTGATGTTGTCATCAATGGCGTTTATGGCGGCGTCATCGTTGCCCGCACCTTGATGCGGGCGATGGGTTTTTCTTAGGAGGTCGGCAAAGGTGTCGGCCTTGTCTTTGTCAGTGCGCGTGAAGGAACCGTCTTCCTTCTTAAGAGGTTTTCCTGCGGCTTTGCGGCTTTTGTTTTTTTGCCCAGTTAGGGTTTTGAAAGAGTCCCAGAATTTTTTCGCATCCTGGACTCCGTTTAGATCGGCTGTTGCCTTTTCCCAGTTGGCTTGTTTTTCAGCTTGGAGGGCTTTTTTGACCTCGCCATGAAGGCGGTTGTATGTTTTTTTGAGGTCAGCTTTCTTACCGGGGTCAGTTTCGGTTTTAAGAGCGCGAAGAGCTTTCCGTTTAGTTTTGATTAGTGAGAGTGTGTCGCCCGAGATAGTATTTCTCCAGGGGCGTACTTCTTCTTTTGGGCATATTTCGTTTAGGGTTGAGTTAATGGGTTTTTCTATGCCCTCGCATTGGGTTTCGAGTTCCGCTGCATTGGATGGGGGGGGGGGGGGGGGGGGGGGTGTTTGTGAGTTTGACGTCGATGATGTCACGATAGAGGTTCCAATTAATTTTTCTAAAATTCTGCGGAGAGTGGGGGGGGGGGGGGGGGTACCTGAGGGGGCCATTTCCTAGCTGCAGTGAGGCATGGACCGGGAGGTGATCACTGCCTAAGTCGTCATCGCCGACCCAGTGGTCATCAATGTGATTTATCAGGGAGTCACTGGCGATAATTAGATCGAGGATCTCAGATGAGAATAATGGGTTATTACTGATATAAGTCGCAGAGCTGCCATTCATAACCATATGAAGGTTATGCTTTTTTTGTGATTTCAAGGAGGGCTTCACCGTTAGGGATGGTTTTGTTACAGCCAAAGTACACGTGTTTGGCATTGAAGTCGCCGAGGAAAATGCAGTGTTTGTATTTCCTCGTAGAGAATTCAAAGACAGTGTCAGAAACAATTTTGCTTGGGTCGTTATAATAACAAACAATCGCGATGTTTTTGTTGTCGACAGTGATTTCAGTTGCAATCACCTCTGCATCGAGGTGATTGGTTTTTATTGTTTTAGTTTTGATGTTCTGCTTTATTAGAAGAGCGACGCCGCCACCTTTGGTGATTTGTCGGTCTCTTCTAATTGTGCTGAACCCGCTAACTGAAAAATTTTTGCTGGGTTGAAGCCAACTTTCGCAGATGCAGATAATGTCTGTATCTTCGAAGTATCGGCTCATTTGAAGTTTTTTGTTATTAACGCTTCTAGCGTTCCATACGGCTATTTGTAGCTTATTCATGACGGGGGTTGGGAGTTAGTAGCGGTGCTTTAGATATAGGTTTGGACAGGTGCTTCAGTCTGAGCTGATAGCGGCTTTGATTAGTGATTCCGAAATATGCATCTTGAAAAGTCGGGACGCCGATCGGCTGACATCCTGGCAGATGTCGGACAGATTGGTTTTAGAGTGTTTGCTTAATACTGAATACAGGGATCCGGCGATAAGGGAGCAGACGGTATGTGGAGATGATGCATTGTCAGGCTTGATGAGATTTAGGTTTTTCAGCTCGATGGCAGTTTTTACATTTTTGAAATGAGGGCACCCCCGGTAGCTGCTGGGGTGACTTCCTTTACAGTTGGGGAAGGAGGGGGATTTTAACCTGCATGACTTGGTGAGATGTGATTCTCCGCAATTCATGCAGGTTAGATTCCCTCTACATTTGTTGGCTATATGCCCGAACTTTTGGCATTTGTGGCACTGTATGGGCGTTGGGGAGGTATTGTATTCCTCCCCAGCGTGCCACCTGCCATTGATGTGGATCCCATTTTTGATTATTTTTATTTTGGTTTCCTTGTTGGGACAGGTGACTTTAATTTTCCACGTGGCCTTGCCCGTGGCTCTGGAGTGGAATCTCTCCCATTTGTAGTTTTTAAGGCTGAGGTTTATGGTTCCACTGGGTGTATCCGGGTGGACCCTAGTTATAACCGCAGTGAGGTTTGGCGAGTTGTTACCCCTGCCCTCCCTGCTGCCGTTTGTTTTGTTTTTTGTACTGTTGGTACTATTGGTGGGGGTGTTTGAATTTTGCCCCCCCCCCCCCTTTGGTTTTGGCAGTTGGCTATCATGTTAGCTTTTGCCTTCTTTCTTTTAACCACTGTTGTCCAGGGTGTCTCCATGAGTGAGGGGGGCCCTGGCTGGTTAGGTTGAGGCTCATTGTTGGTATGATGGAGTGCTTTGGGAGAGGTGGTGGGTGGAGGGCAGTTCCTCACTTTCTTGACCTGCCGGTCAACGGTGTGGTAAAAGCCCTGTCCGTCCACCACCTCTACCAACTCACTCTCTAGGTCTATTGATTTTTTTCTTTTGCCTTTATTGCGGGACGGGGTCAGAGTGCTGCTAGGAGCACTGACCAGCGGAGTGGCGAGCATTATATCTAGATTTTTATCTGGGCAGATGGTGCCCAGAGAGCAGGGATCAGCTGGATCCTTGAGTGCTGCATTGGTAGGGCCTGTGTCTCCCCGACCAGATGATGACTCGTCAGGGACAGGTCCCTCAGGAGTAACCACCTGGAGATCGGTGGGTAGAATCTCTCTTATGAAGGAATTGTCTAGAGAATTATTCAAGGCCTCTGCCTCTGCCTGAGCATGAACCTCGGCAATTGCTACAATTTGGATTGGGCTGCAAGGTGGAGACCCAACCGACGCCACAGTGACTGCTGGAGCATCCCTCAGTGCAGTAGCCTCCAATGCAACACAGCTGTCTGGTGCATTTGGTGGTTTTTGCAAGCCCAGTTGGGCTGACAACGTTCTGATTTGGTTTGTTAAATCGATAAACCTCTCGTTGGCAGCTATTCTCTCCTCGGCCATTTCTCTGGTTAGTTTATCAATGGTATCCTCCTGCTGGGCATGCTTTCTATCCATTTCAGCATACCTCAGCCGCCATTCCTCCCTCTCCCTAATTCTATCTTCCCGAATTTCAGCTCTTTCCTTCTCTCTATCCTCCATAAATTTCTGTATCACGTCATATTGGGACCCCCTGCTCCCTTGGTATTTCCACTAAAACTTACCTTATGTGCTCCAGTGATGGATTCTCTACGAGCTGCTCTCTCCTTCTCTCTCTCCTTCTCTCTTTCCTTCTCTCTCTCCTTGCATTCTTTCCTCTCCCTCTCCTTCTTTTCCTCCCAGGTCTCATCCTTCCTTTTTCCATTAGTGGTGAAGTTGGTTGGCTTTATGATGCTGCTAGTGTTGGTATTGATGCTAGTCATGGTTGATTTAGTTAATTTTATTTTGAGAAGTTTAGGAATTTAAGTCAGACAAGGTGCGTGTGTGTTATATAGTTTACTCTTAGCTTTCTCTGAGATATGATGAGAATCACTTTCTCAGGACCTCGTCTGGTTAAAAACTGTCAACTGATCTCAACTCAATGTGAAAAATGACCGTGTAATGATAATGATGAACAAGTTGAACATGAGAACAAGTTCTGAGGCTGCTTAAATACAAATCAGAGACAGCAAAGCACCAATGAGAAAGAGTCTCTCATTGGTGGATTTGCTGCCAAGACTAGTATTGCATCGGCCAACTGCTTTAACACTTTGCATTTTAATAAACGAATGTGGGAACCAAAGATAATTAAAAAAGTAAAATTTACTAGCCTACACTCCAGCACATGGTCAGTTGATGAGAATTTGTAGTAAACCTTACATACCTATCTCCAATAATGAAACTGGATTGATGACGATTGTTTGACATGTTAAGCCAACTTTAATAAACAATTAATAGGGCGAACTTAGTACTATGTGTAGTAACATTAGAAGTGTCCCTGTGTTGTGGAATATCTCATTATAACCGCAGACAAACTACAAATTATGCTTACCGGTTTTCCCTCAAAGTTGGTCCTCGAAATTTTCCAAAAATGGTCTAAAAATCGTAGGAGGGTTAAGTCCATGGGGGTTAGGTTGTAGATTGCTTGTTCTGTTATCTGTGTCGGTGAAAAAGTAGACAGTCATCAGTACATGAAAAACCTCAAAACATCCGCTCAGATGCAAAGTGATAGGGGTTTTTGAACCCTGGAATTCAATGTTTTTCTAACACGGCCGAACCATGGTCGGCCCGTAGTACTGACGACCCTTGGCAGCCCTATATCGGACACATTTATTTCCCTATGGTGAAAACCCTGATTATTGTTACCTTGGTTACCTAGTTCAAACTTTAGGGACGCACAATTCTGAAATGTTAAAGCTTGGAAATCTTTTCCCACGCACACCACCCTCACCCCCTATTAAAACGGCTATAAGTCAGGCTCGGTGAGTTTGTCCCCCCCCCCCCCCACACACACACACACTTGCTTTGGGCTGACTACGCCACTGTGGGAGTGGCAGGAAGACAGCCCTCGTGGCCTTGCCATCTCCCTGCAGTACATTTTATGTTATCAAATGCTACAAAATGTATCAAAATATTCTGTAACATAGTGCTGCTGAATAAAAATATCTATCTATCTATCTATAAATATTCAGCTCAGCCTTCTCTAATGTCTTCTTCACTGGTTAACACCTTGCCATAAACAATGTAATGAGGTCTTTGGAATTTGATGTTCCGGTGAACTGTCTGTTCCGGCAAACTGTCTTTTCCAGCGAAACGTACTTTCGAGGAAAGTACAGGATTCATTTTCTTCTCAGCCCAGCAAAGGTGAAGGACTTTGAACACGTCGAACTGTTTATTTTTCATAATTTGGTATGTTATTGCTCCATATGATATTTTTAGTCACCTACAGATGCGATACATTTTTTTGTTACAGCCGTTCTTATCAGTACTTTATCTCATTTATGCTTAATGGTTCCATATCGTTGCTTTTATATCATTGTCGCCTAATTTCGCAGTACTGCTAAATACAGGAAACAAACACAACACAACTGAAATACCGTAATTGTTTCCATTCACAATAAATATATAACTGTTTTGATACAATACACTTGATATATGCCGGATTAAAAGGTCGAAGGTCTGCTTTTCCCAATCTTGCCCTAAATTGCCACTCGTTAAGCCTTAAGTTAAGGTGCTAATGCTGCTAGTATAAGTCACAGGTACTCGGCACAAGTTGGGAAACCGAATGAAAAATATTTGGTACCATTTTTAATCTATGCTGACGTGACGTGCCCTGTAATGGTATATAAATATTAACAACGTAAACAACTCGCTTTTCACTCATCTTTGTTTCCCCCCCCCCCCCCCCCCCCCCCCTCAAATTTGATTCACACAACATATCCAACAGTACCCGGTATCATTGGAAAGGGGGATGAATAAGCTTTACAGTGGTGTATTACATGACCGTTGGGTCTTCTTTGGTTGTTCATGATAACTGGGAGAAGTCGCAGAAAAGGCCGAAAAACATTTAGTCGGACAAGATTAGGGCTGCACGATATTACGGTATACCGGTTGGTACCGGTATTGAAATCGTCACCGCTTAAAAAACGTCCATCAAAAATTAATACCGCTATACCGTGAGTAACGGTATACAATTTACGGGTCGGTATTATGATTTGAAATTCGCGTTTTCTTGAAATAAAAATATAAATAATGCACGAAAATAGGGCAAACACATATTAAATGCAAGGGATATCATGAATAAAAAAGATACTTTTGGAGCAATAGATAGAAGTATTACTTACAGCTTTGGGAAAATGAGTGATTTGGATGGAAGAACGGCAATAATCCAGGTCTAAAAAGTTATTGAACCTATTGTTTAATACGAAATAAGCCATAAAATTATCATTGGGATTACTGGCTTTCATCTGAATCTCGGATACAAGTAATTTGTCTTTGTCAATTTAATTCCTGTAAAAACATGGTCAACCTCTCTTGACTGATAAGCGTTTAATTACTGAGCCAGTCATTGTGCTAATTGCGTATATGTGGCTTCATGAAAAACAGTGGCAAACAAAACTTTTTTATCAAAACATGTGTCCAGTTGATGGAATTCCAAGAGCCTGGTTACATAAACAACCAGTAGTAGCTCCTCCCCTTCTCCTATCTTCCTGCAGTAAACTTCCTCAGATGACAATGTCAAATGTCAGCTGTCATATGTCAGGCCAGTCAGTATGTTGATATTAAGCATGCCTCCAAGACGTGATCGCCCCATCTCACACCATTCGCACCTCTGAACTCAGAGTGCGAGCATCCTAATTATAATCTTAATTATGGAGACACTGGAACTACCAGCGCGATTGAAGAGAACGATAGCAGCTCTGGCGTCTCTTGCCCTATCACCTGGACTATCCATGAGATAGGCAAGAGCGTTCATCTGAACCTTGAATTCAAGGTTGAAGGAGAGAAAGAATTACCACCCTCCTCGGGAGAGGTAGTACCTTTGATGAGAGGACCCCCCTCACACTGGTCCTCACCCGAGTAGGTCAGGAGGCCCTGAGAAGAGAAAGAGAAGAAAGAAGAGCCCATCCACCAAGCGGAGGGATTTCCGACGCTTGGAGGCATTCTTGGAGATGAAGAAAGAGAACGGTGAGGAAAAGAAAGCGGCAGAGGCGGCCACCACTTCCCCTCCCACTCCCACAGACAGCCCCCATCCAAATGCCAGCTTCCCAGCCAGTATTGTTAGATGTGGAAGAGTCTGTGGAGACTGAGGTGGAAATGGAAGCTGCCCTCTCGCCTCTTCCTGATCCCCACTCGCCTCTTCCTTCTAAACCAGATGCCAGGACGCAGACAACAGGATAGAGAACATCTTACAGGAAAACCAAATACAAGGGGACCTTCATAGGCAAGAGATGGACAGGAAGTACCAAGTATTCCTCCAACAAGTCGAAGAAGCCAAAAAACTAATAGACGCCAGAAACCTACAACAACAAAAGACTCAGCAATCACCCACAACCACTCCAGACTCGGCTAGGACCAGACCCTATAAAACTCACCAACCACCACCAGGCAGCCCACCAACAGCACCAACTACCACTGTGTCTCCTTCCAAACCTCCACCTCTAAAAAAAGAAGCAGAAAAGACACAAGCGCCGCTAACAATCCACAACTTCTCCTCCTTTACCACGGTCTGAAACTTCAGTTCTACAGCTAATGAGGTTCGAAAGGGGCTTGCTCCTCAAATCGTCCCTGCGCCCATTCAGCGTGCGAAACCATTTGATTCAGATTCATGATCACTCTTCAGTTTCATGACAGTCTGCAGGTGTCAGTCACAGCTGACAATGTTTTCTCCCAGTGATGGCGTCACACGTCTGTCATATTTGACAAAAATTGTTGCACATTTCGCAATTGTGAATAGGTGTGATTTGAAACATTTTTTTTGGTCAGATTGCTGACAAACAACGAATTAATGAACTCCAAAATTCTGTTACATTCAGAGTAAACTCAGCACTTAGAATGTACCGAATTACATGATTTGTTTTTCAGCTGGGACCTTGTAGTTGTACATCACATTTATCAAGCACTTTCAGTTTCATAAAAGTAAGGTACATGTATTTCAGTTTTATTTTGTTTTTAATCTGAACTGTTTCACGGTATACCGCAGTATTGTTTTCAATACCGTCACTGGTACCAAAATCCGAATACCGTGCAGCCCTAGACAAGATAGTGCACAGTGGAATGAGGTTTACGAGCGACAATTATCTGATTTATTATAAATAATTTGATGTCCCACTGTCTAAGGAGGGCAGATTCAAACATTAACCATATACCTTTATCAGTTACTAATCTCAGATCCACATCTATTCATTTCTGTAGTGCACATTTAACGTTTATACATTTTTTAGCCGTAACTTTGACATCTTTTCCCAAGTTGACCTGAGTTGATGGCGTCCATAGATACGCGACTTTGCCCCAAAACTTTTCCCATTCTCCCATTGGCTTATTTTCATCAGTGATTTTCTCGGCATAAATAGTAGCCAATTGGATGTCATTGTGCTACTATGGATGCCGTTAGCTTGTTTAGTTTCCAAGGGAAGGTTAAAAAAATGTGGTAAACGGTAAATGTGATTGCCAGAAATGAATAAATGTGGATCCGAAATTAGTAATTGATAAAGGCATAGGTTAATATTTGAATCTGCCCTCCATAGACAATGGGACCTCGAATTATTGTAAAAAATCAGATAATTGTCGCTTGTAAACCTCATTCCACTGTGCACTATCTTGTCCAACTAAATGTTTTTCAGCCTTTTCTGCGACTTCTCCCAGTTATCATGAACAACCCAAGAACACTCAACGGTGTTGTAATACACCACTGTAAAACTTATTCATTCCCCTTTCCATTGATACCTGGTACAGTTGGATACGTTGTGTGAATCAAATTTGAGGGGGGAAAAATGAAGATGAGTGCTATTGTTTTCGAAAAGCGAGTTGTTTACCTTGTTAATATAATATTTATATACCATTACAGGGGCACATCAGCATAGATTCAAAAATGGTATCAAATATCATTTTTCTTTCGATTTCCGAGCTTGTGCCGAGTACCTGTGCTATAAGTCTACATTATCGTGCTATATAAATTATAAGTAATAGAATTTTGTTTATTTTAAAATTCCCACCTCAGATATTTCTTGAATTCAAATTAAATACACACAAATTATACATCAAAATGAAGGTTGAGATGTATAGAAGACAAAACACATGTAATCAACTCACAAAGTGGACGGCAAGCTCCACTGGTTGGAAGTCTGCTGTCATATTTGTACCAGAGCTGATAATAAAATAATATTTCACAAAAACAGTCGGGTTCACATCTCCAGTGCTGGAAATAAACAAAATTGACGGGTGCAGTTTTAAGCTCCCGTGAAATCAGAGACGAGAGTAAATTACACCTGTAGAATGTTAGTATATAAATGAATTTTTGAGGGAATACCGTCTCCAAACATTTGAATGTATAAGGAGTTTAAGGACCTGCTAACTCAGTGAATTGCCACTGGCCACAGAGTGCAGCTTTCTCAAAACAACGCACATTTATATGGTCTCACAGTAAATTAGTGCTCCACAATATTTATCAACAAGTGCATTTTTTAGCCCCGTAAAATAGAATACATGGGTCCTAACTGGAGTAATTGAACTCACACCCATCTCATTTTGAGGACTGCATTGCTGTTTGTGAAGCAAGATCTCCCAGGTACGATCCAATCACCAAAATTTGGTTCACATGGTGCAATTCAATATTTTATGCGCTCATCCAACATTCCAGTTCAAAAATGGTAAAACTACAGATAAACAGTGTAAGACTACACCAATTTATTATGAACATCCGTTGGTCATGCGAAATGATAAATTTAACCACCATTTGACAAGTGTTTTCAAATCAGTCAACAAAACTCCACTTGTGTTTTCTTTGATGTTGGTGCCTATATTGGTTCCCTTGATGTGCACAAGTCATTCTTCGTAATCATCTTCCACAACTGTTTTCGTTTGGGTGGATCAATTGAAAACTGCTAAGTGGAAGTTGAATCATGAACTGCAAGAGCTCATCTCAATCACTGATGTATTTATTTTTCACTGCCAACCCACGGGACCAGGGTGCTCTAGCCTTTTATGTATTTTGTAAGGTTAGTTGTTGCGATCATCAGATGACTGCTTACCTACTTTCGTCGTAATTAGGCCCCAAAAAATAATGTGTTTCCAATAACATGTCAGAGAAAAACATGAGTTGGTAGGTAGGCAGATTATTTCTTTTATTATTATTATTTTTTTATCATTCACCAAGATACAGATAGAAATATTAGAGTACAAATAGTATGTGAGTGAGTAATAGACCCCCATCAACTTTCAAAAACTATATCATACCATTTAATAAACAGAAACAGTTAAATTTTATGTTTACAGTTATCCTGTTTGACATAATATGGTGCATTTGGGCAGCCATGTTTTTGTTCATGTATTTCCAGGGACAAAAAAAGATCTTTGAAGAATATCAGTGCGTTGTCGTATGTGGACAACTCGTACCATAATTTCACCAGCTCTTTCTGTCAAAGGATTCAGAGATTTGGGAGTGAACTTATTTCGGATTCAGGCATACTGAAAAACACAAAGTACGGTACCATAGGAAAGATGTTGCAAAAGAAATGAATGCTCCATGCATACCAATTAAATTTTTATTGGTATGGGGCCATGCATTCATTTTATATTTTGCATTTTGTTGAAAACTGTGCCCCAAGCATGCATAATCGCCCATGTTGAATGCCTTTCCACTCGTCTTTCTGTGTATCCATATTAAAATCCACAGCACATGGTGTTCCTGAGATCAGCTGTTGTATTTTTGATTTTGAAGAATGTCAAAATGTTTATCTTGTTGGTTTATAATTACATGCATTCATCTGAATCAAACATAAACCATGCATTGCAAATACAGATTTATACTATAAAAGGGGAAAACAAAAACTTTTATAGGTAAGATTCATTAAACTTTTTTGTTACACAGTCATTTTCTGAAATTATGTAAAAAAAAGTCCAATAAAATAATTGGGAGGGCGGCGACAAAATTGGGGGGTGGGGGTGGGGGGGTTGAAGTTGAAATTGGGAAAAAGTTGTGTTCCCATGTCAAAGCGAGTACCACCCGTGTGGATGCCTGAAAGCTTTAAATAATATCAGACTGATACATTTAAAGATTTGCAGCTGCATGTCCCATACCCACCCATCAGCCCCCTTCAGGACAGTGACACTGACCATCTAAGTCTAAACCGCCTGAAGTTCAAGTTGAACTCTTATTCGATTTGATATGTTTGATTTTGTTCATATTCATCAGATTTCTGTTCTTGTTAGTGAAAAAAAAACTATTAGCCTAAAAAGTGTTTCTCTGAAATTTATTAGTCTCTTTATAACTGCTAATCAGTTTGTCCCCACTGCTAATCAATTTTCCAAGACAGAGATAAAAACTGCTAATCATATTTTAAAAAACAAAAAATACTCTATCGCCCAAAAGAAATAAAAGACAACATCCTAATGAAGGGACTTCTAATTAAAAACAACAAATTCCTGGCAGAAGAATACAAAACTGCACAGGAACCAATACAATGCTGTAAGTGTCAACAGTTTGCCCCCCCCCCCCCCACCAACAAGTACCGCTGCACCTTAAATTGTATTAAGTGTGGAGGGGAGCATAGCAGTAGAGCATGTACAACAGCCACACTGAGCTGCCTGAACTGCGAAGGGGGGACACCCAAGCAATTACATTGGGTGTCCACGCAATAAAAAAGGAGATGAATTTTGAATAATCATTTGAAAAACCATAACCTTCCAAGCATGGAAATATACCTCCACACTGGTGATCTGCACACTCATAGCAGGTAGCCTGTTTAGGGTGCTAAGCAGACACTTGGATGCCAATCTAACTGACAACTGCAATAGGTCTGAAACGGTTGGCTTATTTTCGTAACCGACTAACCGAGAGCTATAAGTGGATCATATCTGGTCATCTGGGCCATTATTTCAGCAAATATGGGATCAAAACTATAGAAATTGGAAAGCGATATTCTCAAACTATTCCGTAGTGTGTATACAATTGAACGTTGTCGAGTATTCGTTTGTATACACACTGTGGAATAGTTTCTTCGATTTCTCATCACTCACGGAAGCTGCCGATCATTAATAAAGTCTTGAATGCCAGAGTCGATTATTTCTCAATATATACAATGCGGCTTTGATGTGTAGTGTATGACAATGGAGAAGCAGCAGATTTACTATGTTTTAAATAATGGAATGACGTTAAAGTCGTTTTTAAACATTGAATGACGATAACTATCGATATTTCGGATAACCGGTTGACAGTTTTTCTAATTGGTTAGGTAGCTAACTGGTTTCAAACCGATTATCCAGTTAACCATTTCAGTACTAAACTGCAAACATGTTAGCAAATGGCGTCCAAAACTATTCATGTCATAGGTGTGACATTCCCTGATGGAAGCCGCCATCAATAAAGTATTATATAAACCAAACTAAAACCAAGCAATTAAGATATTCTCAAAACCATAATGGATAAGCACAAATTCATGAACTAGAACCCCAGGAAGTCTCAACCGAAGAAAACAATAATGTCAACCTACTTTGATTCTGACTGCGATATAATCAGCATTGGTAAATTGTGGCTGAAACCATCCATGGGGTTTTCAATTAATAGCTATAATATAATTAAGCGAGATCGCCCTGTAAAAACAGGAGGCGGTGTCGCACTCCTCATTAAATAAAATATTAAATTTGAAACCATTGTCACTGATCATCTCAACGCCGAAGTGGTTTGTGCTCAGATGGTAAATTGACAACAAACTAATAGACATCAAGGTATTTGAGGCCTTCACAGGAAAATACTAACACTGTATTTTCCTTGGGGACTTCAACACAAGACATCGGGCCTTCGGATGCAAGAAAAACAACTACAATGGCGACATTCTATTCAACATTGTTGAACAGTTAGATCTCTACCTGGTCAACGATGCTGAATGTATCATCACCCAAGTTAGTTAATCCCTGTACCATAATTCAAACATCCTTGAACTGATCATTACTAGCAAATCGCTATCTAGTCGGATGATTGATTTCTGGGCGAGTGACGCAGACCTACTAGTAGGCAGTGATCATCTGCCAGTCCACGTAACCCTCCACTGTAATGATGGCCCCACAAAATATCCCCCCACACCAAAGGAACCTATCAAAAATAACCTGGGACCTTTTTAGAGAAATCATTGAAGCTAAGCTAGTTACCAATAATCCAACAACCGCGGACAAAATTGAAACATCCTGCCATAACCTAAGCAGAACAATCAACTCGGCCTGGGATGAAACATACCCCAAACAGGAATAGCACCCTTGGAAAAGGAACAATTTACAGGACACTTTTTTCCAAATTAAGCGAAAGCTCTCCGCAAGTTTAAATACAAACAAAATATCACCAGAAAAGCAGAATTAAGAGTCAGTTATAACTGCCTTTCAGGCTGCAATTGAAAAAATGTTGGTTTGCTTATTCTGTACCTTGTCGGCAAAATTACCCCAACTTGAAAGTTTTTATTAGCTCATCTTGACAAAGTCAAGCTGAGCTAATCTCATCGCTTCCAGTCCGTTGGCCGTCGTCTGTCGTCTGTCGTCCGTTGTCCGTTGTCCGTTGTCCGTCAACACCATGTTTTGGTCTTCTCCTCCAAAGCCACTGGGCCAATTCAAGTGAAAGTTTGTGTGAGTGTTGGTCCCAAAGGGACATTTCATTTTTGTTCAACTCGGCATGCCCAGCCCCATAAGGAGGGAGTGGGGGAAAATGCTCCAAAATATTTTTAAAACCTTCTTCTCAAGAACCAGTGTGTACAATGACTTGATATTTGCTATGGAGCTTCCATATGAGGTGTAGAATCAAGTTTGTTCAAACGAAGTTCGTGAAGTAATATTTGGCTTTGTAATAGGAGGGGTAAGATTTTTGGCCCCGCCCAAAATTTCTATTTTCTGAACTGATGGTCCGGTATGAACCAAATTTGGTTTGTGGTAGTATTGGGTCATAAGTACTTGACCCATGCAAAAAAAAATTCCCGCATCCCCATGGGAACCCTGGGAGCTAAAAATAGAAATATTTTCAAACGCCCATATTTCCCAAACCCCACGGAACAGAGAGCTGTTATATGGTATGAAGTATCCTTATGACCAGTAGAATTGAATGGTAAAAAAAAATTGCCATCGGTTATGTTAGGGTGTTTTGTAATGGGCATCGAAAAAATGCTGAGTCAGCATATTTGCAAAAATTTAAAAAAATCTTTTCTCCAGAACTAATCATCAGATCTTTCGATATTTGGTATACAGCATTCATAGGGGGGGGGGGGGGGGGGGGGGGTCAGATAAAATTTTGTTGAAATAAAGCTCATTGGTTCATATTTGGGCTCTCTACAGGAGCCCAAAGTTTTAACATAGGGTAATATGGGGAATATTCTTCAAAAATCTTCTTCTTCAGAACCACCAGTCAGAATCTTTTAATATTTGGTATACATCATTGTTATGAGGGTCAGATTCTAGTTTGTTCAAACCAAGTCCCTAGGTTAATATTTGGGCTTCCTATGGAAGCCCAAATTTTATCAGTCAGAATGCTTTGATATTTGGTATGCAACATCTCTATGGTGGTCAGATTCAAGTTTGTTCAAATCAGATCCCTAGGTATATATTTGGGCTCACTATGGTAGCCCAAATTGTTACTTAGTGCAATATGAGAAAATTTCTTTAAAAATCTTCTTCTTCAGATCCACCAGTCGGAATGCTTTTATATTTGGTATACAACATCTCTAGGGGGGGGTCAGATTCCAGGTTGTTCAATTCGAGTGCCTAGGTTAATCTTTGGGCTCCATATGGGAACATGAAATTTAACTTAGTACAATATGAGGGAATTTCTTCAAAAATCTTCTTCAGATTCACTTGTCAGAATGCTTTCACATTTTGTATACAACATCTCTAGGGGGGTCAGATTCAAGTTTGTTCAAATCAGATCCATAGGTCAATATTTGGGCTCGCTATGGTAGCCCAAATTTGAACTTAGTGCAATTCGAAGAAATTTCTTTACAATTTCTCTTCTTCAGATCCAACGGTCAGAATGCTTTCATATTCGGTACACAACATCTCTAGGGAAGTCAGATTTAACTGTGTTCAAATCAAGAGCCTTGTTCAATTCAAGAGCCTGGGTTAATATTTGGGCTCTCTATGGGAGCTTATGATCAACTGAAGAAAAGGCATGATGCCTAGATTATTTTTGTCACTCCTGAGGGACTCAAGGATTGACAGTGTAGCCTATGGAGATGGCTTGCTTAATGTAGACTCATTCTTGGACTCTGTTTAAATTGTGTTCTGTACAAGATGAGTGCTTCAGGCCCCGCGGGGCCTCTTGTTGCCAGTGTAGCGGATTTGGTAACAGCAGTTGAAAAATAATATACAATAAAAGTTCTAAATTACTGTGTTATAATTCGTCTGCTCATAACAGACATTTAATTCTGTTTTTGTTGGCTTCTAGTCATTTCCATGTTTAAAATGAATCAATGTTCCTTATTAGTTCATGCCGTAGTGCATTGTGCTGTTGTTTCATTCGTCGAGGTGAAAGCGAGGGATCAATCAGATTCCAGTATTCTAAATCTTTCCCCGCGAAATTATCCTATATAAGAGCGGTCTCGCTCATAATTCGCCGTCCACTTTATGTTTGGCATTAAAGCTTTGAACTTGCTGGCCAAACGTAAACCATACACTAGCTTGGTATGGGGACACTTTATGACCTGTAAAAAGGTTAACCGTAATGGGTACCATCATTTTGGGACCTATTCAACTTGGCTCTGGTGAGAATCAACGTTTCTGACAGTGATTCTCTCCAGGTCCGAGTTCTGTGGGAACCATCCACATTTACTGAACATATGTTGGGTGGAATTTAAATCTCTTTTGGATGAAAGTGTTGTGGACCCGTGGTTTTTGATCCGTCATTCATATTCATGTCCATTTCATATCATACTATTTTTGGCTTCTTAATAAACCACGTATAAACTGTTTTCCTATTTTATTGTGTATTCATCCAGACCACAATACATAACTTAATGATTTTTCGACCTCTAGAGTTGAGTTATATTTTATCCATGGTTTGCTAGTTAACCCAGATCCTCATGAATCTGAAGAACAACAGGGAGATTTCGGCCAGGGTTCTAGCCCCTGGGGAGTCGTTCACCCCACCCCTGTTACACCAGTTTCAAGAAACATTTTTTTTTCAAAAGTCCAAAAGTTGATATTAACATTGTGTATCCATTACATTTTTCCTATACATGTAAAATTGAGATTAATGCTAATTTGATGACTGAACAAATCTCATCATAAAAATTGTTTTCATGTTGAGCAACAGTATGCAATGTCCAAATGAAAGACAGTTTTTCTCTATTTGTTATCAGCCCTGGGAATTAGAAAAGTTTGCCTTGGCAAAAATGTGTATCAATTTGTTGAATTCCAATGCATTGTATGCAACAACATTGCCTAGGAAAACTGAAAATGCTTAGGCAAAACCCTAGGCATTGTAGGCTACATAGGCTAATTCCCAGGATTGTGTTATCACAGAAGAATTTTGTGTAATTTCATAACATGCTTTGTTATCATGTATGTATAGAACCTATGGATGGAGTTCTGTGTTGCAGTAGTTTCACGGTAAAAGATTTATTCTCTTTTCGCAATCGTGAAATTAAAGGGAAAATAACTAATGGTCTATTAAGTTCATTGTACAGACCTTTTAAGTGCGATATAGTTATTAAATAAAAATATTTCCTCACCTACCTACCCAAATTTCAACACCTGGGTAGGGAATAAGCAAGCAAAGATATTTTTAATACCAGCCTCATGGTGCAGTGAAAAAAGCCCTCAACAAGGAAAGCGGTGATAACTGGCAAAAGGCTACAGAAACCCTCAATGGAATCCAGCACTCCAAAAGTTCTGGGATACCTTCAAATGGGCAAAGCAAAGCAAAAAACAACAGCAAAACCCTCTGTAGGGAGGATGGGTTCATGGCTCTTGAGGACAAAGGGAAGGCCAAGCCTTTGCCAAATTACTCAAGAAGGCCCATCGCTCCCATGAAGGGCAATATTTGATGATCAGTTCAGACAAGAAATTGATAAATTCATAACTGATAATCATGCAATCTTTACCAAACCACATTTTAAAAGAGAACCAGAAGAGTGGGGATGACCACATACTGGTTGACCCAGTCACCAGTGACGAAGTAATCAAAGTAATCCTCCCCTTAGAGGACGAAAACCTCCTACAGAATCCTAAAACAATACCATCACTTGTTCGTGGATAGACTAACCTACCTACTAAACAGATGTCTCACTCATGGCTACTTTCCTAAGTGTTGGAAGGTAGCCATGGGTGTCATGATCCCAAAACTGGATAAGGACCTAACAACCCATCCAACTACTGACCCATCAGCCCAATAAGCTGTATCGGGAAGGTTTTTGAATGGGTACTCATCAACAGACTCTGTGATCATCTCAAAGAAACAAACTTTTTTAACAAATGGCAGTGGGCCTACCAAAACCTGAAGGAAGCAATGGAGGATATATTCTGCATAGTCGACAACATGCACACCACTTTCAGCAGAAGAGAAATTGGGACTGCCCTCTTTCTAGACGTAGAAAAAGCCTTTGACTTGGCATGGCACAACAGAATTCGATATACACTATCCACAATGGGTCTTCCAAACAAAATTCTTAGGATACTGTCCTCCTTCCTGTCAGATCACAAAATAAAGGTAGGAGATGTAAATCTAAAGGATGGAACCCCCCAAGGCTCTGTCCTCTGTCCACTTCTATTCATCATTTACGTAAATGATATAGACTCAGTGGGGAAAAATCATGTAGAAATCTCTCAATTTTCAAATGATAAGGGCCTCTGGACCTCTAGACCATGCACAGGGCTTGTAAAGAGATGCCTTCAAGACACTCTCCAGGACCTAGGTGCCTGGTGTGCCAAATGGCGCATCAAGCTCAATGCCAGCAAAACTCAGCAGCTAATAATAACCCATAAGACGAAAATTCCGGAAATTAAACTAAAACTTTACAACGAGGACCTTAAAATAACAACCAAAGCAAAGTTTTTGGGTATCACCCTCGATAAAGGCCTAAGACGAAAACTGTCACTAAAGCCACAAAATGGATTAACTTCTTAAAAATAACTTGGGAAAAATCTGGGGGCTAACAAAAACACCTTCCTTAAACTCTACAAAACATTCATATGCCCAATACTAGAGTATGCAGCTATCATCACCACCAAGTTCTCCAAAAGAAACATCCAAAAATTACAACAAATTTAAAACTATGTGCTCCGTGTTGCCCTCTGTGTACTGCTCAGCACCCACATAGCCCATTTGCCTGAGGCTGCGAATATAGAAGCAATCAAAACACAACTGAGTAATCTCGCAAAGAAAACTCACACTAGACTCCAAGACAGTCAATTAATCAAGGAACTCTCAGAACATCGTGCAATTAACCTGAAAATAAGATAAGCGGAATGGCATTAGAAACGGACATGGCCGCAAGTACCAGCAGGTGGTGTTCTGCCTTTTGATGCCACCAGCGGGCATTGCTAAACACCACCCTCAGGTACGCCAGTGTTTTGGGTTTTTTTTTTTCTCTGTCACAGACAGGGCAGCAAGTACCAACAGGTGGTGTTTTGCCTTTTGATGCCACCAGTAGGCATTGCTAAACACTACCCTCAGGTACACGTACGTCAGTGTGTTTTTTTTTATCACAGTACCTACCACCAATTACCTCATCTGCATTCACTCATATACACCATACTAATCAGGTTCTCTATTCAAGCAGATACCCAGAGATAAATTTTTTTTCCTCCATCATGGACAGGGCAGCAAGTACCAGCAGGCGATGTTTTGCCTTTTGATGCCACCAGCAGGCAAAGCTAAACACCACCCTCAGGTACGCCAGTATTTTTTTTAAGCCTAGTACATGTAACCGTTATGGAATCATTATAACCGCTATGGAACTTAAAACTTATAGCCGTTACAGATTCTTATAATCCTTCACTCCATTCCTGGAGGTGGTCTTCCACCCATGGGGAGGTGAGCATTGGTCCTGCATTCCAAACATGCCCATTTTGTAAACATTATCACAATGTATCATGGTCCTGGCCAAATAGGATAAATAGCAGGCATGCCCCCGAACTAGGGAAATTCGGGTAGTTGGAACACCGCAAGGGGTCATTTTTGCACACAAATGGGAATGACTGTGCCTTTTGCCTTTTTGCTGACTTTTGCCTTAATGAACACCATCCTCATGACCACCTTCGTCATTGTGATCAGTGCCATCCTCCTATGGACTTCTCTCTTCAAACGTGTTACACAAGGCCGGAAGCAGACTATACTTGCTTATGACAGCCCCTACAAGTAAAGTTAAGTGGCAAACTATACTTGCCTAAAATCACTAGCCCCACATGCTGTGTCAGACAACACAAGAACACCACCAACAGGATCGAAAGGGGCGAAAACATCCCACAGGTTCCCCGCGCCGAAACCATTCTTTAACCTCTGGGATTCCCAAGTCTGATATTCAACATTTTTCAGTAAAATTTTGATGTCTGCTATCAACACTGTGAGTTCAACACATATATTTTTCGTGTTCTATACATTGCTAATGCTAGTACAAATGTGAACTCCAGGTAGAGGTTACTTTTTTATCCTTTTACCAGTGCTTCAATTTATCACATAGAACTGCATAGTAGCACATAGAACCACATAGAACTACAAACTACAAAGATTGCACATAGAACTACATAGATAGCACATCGAACTACTTAGATAAAATAGTAATGAATAAACATGTATACCATTTGTAACCGAAAATGTTCTTGGATGGGTCGGCCTGATTTCGCTTCTCAAAAAACAGAAGTGATGTGATAGTCACGCTTGGTTTTATCTGCCACTCTTAAAATACATTTATGTCGTTGTTTATTTATGTTTTGTTTTTTAACTTGTAAATATGCTTTTTATGTGGAGTACTTATATATAATGACAAATAAACTGTGAAAAATACTTGCGTTTGTTTTTTTTCCACACTAAAAAGATCGGATGACCCCAATGACCTCCCTCCCAATTCTGGAAAAGATATTAAAATACTAGGAAAGCTGAAAAGAGGCCAAATTTGAAAAGGAAAACCATTACAGGGTTAACTTGGGGGGGGGGGGGGGGGGGGGATCGATTGGCTATATGGGCCATAAAAATATTCCAGTCAATTAATATTCTTAAATACAGATTACATCATCAAGTATCAATACATTTTTTTATTGTATTGATATTTGATGATGTTACCTGTATTTAACAATATTGATCAAACTACGAGGGCCTTTGGATCCTCCTGTGGGCCAGTCGATCCGAAGAATCCCCAAGTCGAATTTTTCGGTTGGTCCACAACTAAATCAGGCTAAAAAACAAAAAAATCTGCTTCCTTCTGTCCTTTTGGAGCATTCTTTAACTGGTTGAGTGCTAAATTATTTTTGTTCATCAAAAAGTATTCACCTTTCTTTTATTTATAACAATTCATGGGAGAGTGCCTTTGGCTACTCTCACATAAATTGTGACAAGGCAATCTATACAGGCCAGGTAATTATTAACTTCAAAGGTAATATGAAGCACATGTATAGAATATGAAGCTTTTAAGTTGCAGTACGTTGAACCTTCATTGAGAATAAAGCCTAGATATGGGCTTCCCACACTCTATCAGTTAATTGGTCTCTATGTAGTTGTATGTTCTTTGTAGTTTTATGTGCTTCTATATAGTTCTATATGGTTCTATGCAGTTCTGTGTGCTAAATCGAGGCACCCCATTTTACTCATCCCCCCACCAATGAAAAGTTATTCCATTTTTAGATCACCTCACTAAAAGTCGGGGAGCTTAAGTGATCACTTTCTGTCCGCCGTCCTTCCACCATCTGTCCATCATCCATCCGGCATGAACTTTACATTATCGACTTCTTCTCATAATCCACTTCACTGAATTGAAGCAAGTTTAATATGCATGTTCCTTATCATATGTCAAGTTTGTTCAAATAAAGTTGCCATCCTCACATGGGGCACCACAAGGGGCATTACTCTGATAGCACCCATAAACTGTTTTCCAAAATTAAAAAAATCTTCTTCTCCAGAACCACCAATTAGAATCTTTTGATATTTGGAATATAATATCTCGGGGAGGGGGGGGGGGGGGGGGAGGGGGGGGGGGGGGCAATATGAGGAAATTTATTTAAAATCTTCTTCTTCAGATTCACCAGACAGAATGCTTTCATATTTGGTATACAACATCTCTAGGGGTATGAGATTCACTTTTGTTCAAATTGGGTCCCTGAGGTAATAGTTGGGTTCTCTGTTGAAGCCCAAAGTTTAACTTAGTGCAATATGAGTAAATTTCTTTAAAAATCTTCTTCCCCAGATCCACCGGTCAGAATGCTTTTATATATGGTATACAATATCTCTAGGAGGGGGGAGGATGGTGGGGGTCAGGTTCAAGTTTGTTCAAATCAAGTTCCTGGATTAATATTTGGGCTTCTTATGGGAGCCTGAATTTTAACTTCGTGCAATATGAGGAAATTCCATCTCCAGAACCATCAATTGGAATATTTTGATATTTGGTATGCAACATCTCTAAGGGGTTCAGATTCAGTTTTGTTCAAATGGAGTCCCAGGATTAATATTTGGGCCCCCTACGGGAGCCCGAAGTTTAACTTAGTGCAATGTGAGGAAATTTCTTTAGAAATCTTCTTCTTCAGATCCACCAGTCAGAATGCTTTCATATTTGGTATACAACATCTCTAAGGGGGTCAGATTCACATATTTGTTCAAATTGAATCCCTGGGTTAATATTTGGGCTCTCTATTTGAGCCCAAAGTTTTAATTAGTGCAATATAAGGACATATCTTTAAGAAATCTTCTACATCAGATCCACTAGTCAGAATTGTTTCATATTTGATATACGACATCACTAGAGAGAGGGGGGGGGGGGGGGGGGGAATTCAAGTTTGTTCAAATCGAGTCCCTTGTTGTATATTTGGGATTCCTATGGGAGCCTGAATTATAACTTAGTGCAATATGAGAAAGTTTGTTTTAAACTCATCTTCTTCAGATCCACCAGTCAAAATGCTTTCATATTTGGTATACAACATCTTGGGGGAGGGGGGGGGGGGTCAGATTCGGATTTGTTCAAATCAAGTCCCTGGGTTAATATTTGGGCTCTCTGTTGGGGGTGTGCAGTGACTGCAGTGACATAACAACCCTTGGAAGTTTGGCAGTGCTTGTCTACAGCTGATAGAATTGGAAGCAGTCACAAAGACCTATGATAATAATCATCTGACACAGACACTAGAGTTATGGATAATTTCATGACTTCATTCCTCTGAAGTGTTGATGAACCATGACAAACTGATTGTGACCCAAAATACTTCTTTGAATCACCTTGTCAGGTGAGTGATTAAGGCCCCTAGGGTCCTTTTGTTTAGACTGCTGTTCACATTGAAAATAGCTTGTTGTGTATTTTCAAGCTATCCTCTTTAGTTCTTGTGAGGTGATACTATTAGCCTTTTAACTGATCTTTCCCAGTTGTCTTAACTCTTTCAGTCTCTACAATATTTGTTGGTGCCCATGCATTACGTAGATGGTTTATATCAGTTCAATATTTATAATAATTCCAGTTCTTGTCTTTGAAGGAATTAGGTTTGACTTAGTTGACTGGTGACAGGCAGACTGTTCCAGTTATTAATTGGCCTCACTGAGAAAAGGTTCTGTCATATGTTTGTTAGCACCGTCTGTTTTTCAAGTTTGAGGTTATGTGGCCTCAAGGTTTTGATTTTTTTAAGGCATATTGTAGGTTCTCTGTCATGTTCTCTGTATGTGAAGTTTGGAAGGCCAGATGCTCTTAATCTTTCAGGAGATGTCTTATCTCTTAAATGGGGATCATTTTGGGGCACATCTTTGAATTTTTTGGACCACATCCAAATTCTTTTTGTAGTGTGGACGCCATATTTAGTTACCATACTCTAGGTGGGATCTCGCTAGGGCTGTGAACATTTTTTTCTATGCCTGTGTAAACAGGCATGTTAGGTTTTGGCATTCACATTTCTCGGTCTGTCGGTCTGTCCATCTTGTTGTTCAGCTTTGGGTTTCTGGATGACCACTTGTGTCACAATTGTCATATCCAATCCATATTTGGTGTTTGACCGTATCCACAGAAAATACAGATCAAGTTCAAATGTGAGGATTGACCAACATTTTTCTGGGTGAGGGAGGGGGTGGGGGTGCCCTTTATTATCTTGAATTTCCATGCTTTTTAGCTCAACTTTGGCGAAGCCAAATTTGAGCTTTTGTCATGGCCCGTCGTCCGTCTGTCCGTCGTCTGTCCGTCTGTCCGTACATCAACAATTGGATATGGCTCGGGCTAGAGGCCGTATTTATGAACCGATCTTTACGAAACTTCTTGGGTACCTTTGTTACGACCCTGGGACGAGAACGAGTGTTTTTGGATGCGGTCCGAAATTCAAGATGGCCGCCACCTGCCATTTTGTACCGATGATGCAGAAATCTGTTTTTTGTACAGAACTTCCAAATGAAAGCTCTGATTTGAATAATTTTTTGTATGAATGTTTAGTACCATGGGATACATCACATATAATACAGGTTTTTTTCTTGTGCGTAAATTGTGCAAATTAGACTAATTTTGATGTTTTTTGGTGTTACTTTCAGCACTGTAAGTGCAAATGCCAATACGGCTCGGGCTAGAGGCAGTATTTATGAACCGATCTTTACGAAACTTCTTGGGTACCTTTGGTACCACCGTGGGACGAGAACGAGTGTTTTGGGGTCCGGTCCGAAATTCAAGATGGCCGATGGCAGCCATTTTGTACAAAATTAGGTGCAATCCGATTTTTGCACAGAACTTCCATATGAAAGCGCTGATTTGAATACTTTTTTGTGTGAATGTTTAGTACCATGAGATACATCACATATAATACGGGTTTTTTTCTCGTGCAGAAATTATGCAAATTAGATGAACTTTGATTTTTTCATTGCGACTTACACACAGTAAGTACACATGTCAATACAGCTCGGGCTAGAGTCTGTATTTATGAACTGATCTTCACGAAATGTCTTGGGTACCTTTGTTATCACCTTGGGACAAGAACGAGTGTTTCTGGGTGCGGTCTAAAATTCAAGATGGCTGCCAGTGGCCATTTTGTACCGAAATTAGGTCTAATCAGTTTTTTGTACACAACTTCTATACGGCTCAGACTAGAGGCCATATTTATGAACCAATCTTTTTCGAAACTTCTTGGGTACCTTTGTTATCACCGTGGGATGAGAGCGAGTGTTTTTGGGTGTGGTCCGAAATTCAAGATGGCCACCAGCAGCCATTTTGTACCAAAATTAGTGCAATCAGTCTTTTGTACAGAACTTCTGTATGAAAGTTTTGATTTGAATAAATTTTTGTATGAATGTTTAGTAACATGGAATACATCACATATTGTAAGGTTTTTTTTTTTTCGTTCAGAAATTATGCAAATTAGATGAACTTTGATTTATTCAGTGCTACTTACACAATGTAAGCACACATGTCAATACGGCTCAGGGTAGAGGCTGTATTTATGAACCGATCTTCACAAACCTTCTTGGGTACCTTTGTTATCACCTTGGGACGAGAATGAGTGTTTCTGGGTGCGGTCCAAAATTCAAGATGGCTGCCAGTGGCCATTTTGTACCAAAATTTGGTCCAATCAGTTTTTTGTCACAAGTTCTATACAGCTCGTATTTATGAACTGATCTTCACAAAACTTCTTGGGTACCTTTGTTTTCACCTTGGGACAGGAACAAGTGTGTTTTTGGGGTGCCTTTGTTATCACTGTGCTATGAGAACAAATATTTTGGGGTTGAGTCAGACCCACCCTGGGACTCAAAGATTTCTTTTCTAGTTTAGCATCTGACTGTAGCCCACCTTTACAATACTTTACCTATACATTTGTTACAGGCAACGGTCAGTATATATGTACAGACCGTTACAATACCTTTGTTATCAGGTCATTACCTAGATGTTTGTCATTGCTGTGTCACATACTATACATGTACATGTCTTTGTCTTGACAAGTTGAGCTACAGTGTCATTGACACTTTCATTGATTTTCCGATGATGACTTAACCTATACTCAACATTGCCAATCCATTTTTTGGCGTAAAACATTACTGAAGTAAAAGTTAGAGCAGGTTTGATTTTGATATTTGAGCAAAGGACTGTAGCGACTGTCAGTTTTCATAGTCGACTAGTTAGTTGATAGTTAGTTGATTAAGAGTCTTTTTCCCATAAATTCAATAAACAATCTCTAATATACTTACAAAACAAATTCAAAACTGGGGATGTTTGAATGGTTTAACTTCTGTGTTGAGAATGAGATAAAATGGAGACACTAAAATATCTGATTAATCTGAAGAATTTAAACAGAACATTTGTGCACATGTTTCATTTCTATAACTAATTTCGAGAAATTTCTAACACGAAACTCCCTCCATTCCTACACAAAATACAACTTAGTACTACAAGTGAACTGGCCATTGTCAGCCTTGTGTCAGTTTTCTCACTTCTGTGGTTCAGATTGTTCCAGTGGGATCATTCGAGTGTACAAAGCTGAAGATTCTATTTGCTCTGCAGTCTGCAATGACTTTCCAACCCACAAATTATTCAAAGGTACACCATTTGAATGATACTCTTTAGTACTGATTAACAAGGTGCTGGTTAATACTACAGAGAATAGAGATTGATCAAATGTCAAGGCTCAGTGCAAAACCACAAGGAAAAAGTGGACAGCCAGCTAAAATGGAAGTTGCAAGCTGTCTGATGAGACTCACCTAACTAAAACATCAGAAATAAAAAAATACATGGAGGTTACCAGACATTTTTCTAAGATTGCTTTCATGTAGTGGATATACCAAGAAAGTCCAGCCTACACACAGCTAGTAGAATAGTTAACTGTTATTTCTGGAACAAACTTAGGTCCGATTCTGTGTGGATTTGTCTTTAAATGTAAAATTTGTTGACTTGACTCATTGCAATATTTGCATGTTTTACAAACGAAAATGCGTCAAATAATATCGAAATACAAGATTAGTCATCAGTGGAGTGTTAAATACATTTTACTCTCAAAATACTTAATAAAGTCACTTTCCACTTCATTGGACCCTTCATACTGAAAATCTATAACACTTGAATCGTAAACTGGGCTTATATCTGGGACCACTGTCGTCTCACTGACTGTATGACTAATTTCTCAGTACCTGCCAGACTAACTGAAATGTACACAATATTTGTGTCCACCTAATTGTATAATATACCTGTGGGAACCCCATTGTATATGTTGCCGTGCTTCTCTGCTTTGCAGGTTAGTTATGCGAAACTGGTAGAATATTGAAGTTATTAACCTCATATACTCTAGTAATACATGATATTTCATCAACAACTCCACTTGAATCTTGGAAAATTTGGTAGTTCCTATTTGCTACTGTGAACAAGTTCCGCCATACTGGAAACATACACAACTAATTTTTGATATTCAATCAACATCCCCAGGAAACGCTTGGCTAATATTTCGGTAAAAATCTTGATTCTAATCATGTATTGTATAGCCGAATTCCCATTTGGATTCCCACTAAGGTGAACGAAATATAAACCCTGCTTTCTGGACATGTTGTTAACCCTTTACCTAACATGAAATGCAGACACTTGCAAACAGAATTCTTGAATAACTTTTCTTTTTCATTTTTTGTCTCAAAAACATAGGTTCTGACCCCTCTTTGGAACGAGCTGATCGAGCTCATTCCAAAGAGGGGTCATAACCTACGTTTTTGAGATAAAAAATGAAAAAATAATGAAAATTAATTTGGTGACTTTTGTGAATAGTGCTGGCCAGTTTTGTTTGTTATGTTGGGTAAAGGGTTAATAAAGGCTTCTTTGTATGTGAGTATTAATTATTTGGATGAAAATGTAGGTGTATAGTAGTAGTCCAATGGGTCATTGAGAACGAGAGGTGAAGATAAAAGAAGCAGAGAGACAGAGAGAGAGATAGTGTACATGACATTTGTTACAATAAGCCCACTGGGCCACATTAACCCCTGCCCCAAGCCACCCTGGGTTGAAGAGTTGGAGTGAATGGGTCATTCTGGGATTTTAATCTTGCTTTAAAATTATTTTTCAAGGTCTTAGAGAAATTTTATGCAAAGCACATTATTACCCTATTGACTGACCCCACCGGTGGGGTTTGTGTAGGGCTGGAGGTCCTTATACCCCTCGCAAACAAAGTTTGGGGGGTATATAGGAATCACCCTGTCCGTCTGTCCATCCATCGGTCCGTCCGTCCGTCCGGGCAGACATATGGGGGTTTAGGTGGCTATTTGTTGGTAGAAATGGGGGTTAGGTGACTACCATAATTTATGTGACTAGTCACATAGTTAAATGTCATTATTCTAGGGTGGGGTTTAGAGTTGGGGTGGGGTGGGTTAGGGTCAGTAAAGGGTAGGGTTAATGTTTGCTACCACCCCAAAAATTTGTCCCCCAAAAAGTTGTTTTAATACAATGGACATGCATTTTAGTTAAATTATATTATTAATTTATTTATTGGTGTTTAAGGTCACATACTTATGCACAATGGCTAATCGTGACCGTGACAGTTTTACAGGTGGAGGAAGCCGGAGTACCCGGAGAGAACCACCGAGCAACGACGAGCAGCTGTCAGCTCTCCAACATCGTAACTCTGAACTCTGCACCGCAGCACAGGCAGGGTTAGATTGGTTGAAGACATGCGCACCATCGATGTGCAGTACGCCTCAGTACACAGCGTCATCGTCCCCCCATGTAGGCAATCGGGGTGAAGTGTCTTGCCCAAGGACACAACGCGGTTGCTGCAGGTGGGATTCGAACCGAGGACCTCTCGGCTTGCAGCCTGCACCTCTACAGACTGAGCCACCGCGCCCCCATTTTAGTTAAAATAGACTAGGAATATATTGAATTTTCATTAGTCTGGGGTGGGGTTTAGAATTGGGGTGGGGGAGTAGGGTTAGGGTCAGTAAAGGGTAGGGTCAGGGTTTGCTACCACCCCAAAATTTTTCCCCAAAATCACTTGTTTTAATATAATGGGCATGCATTTTATTGTAGTCCCATAAAAATAGCCACATAACTACCAATTTGTTAGGATGTCCGTCCATCTGTCCAGGCTTAGCAGAGGTACATTGTGGGGTTTACAATTTAGGGTCAGTGGTAGTTGTGGGGTTGGGTTAGTACAGTGGCCACTTGTGGGGTTATTTTTATCAACCTACTCACAATTGTTTACTACAGGCTTGCACTACAGTGGAAGTCCCTAACTTGGATAAAATACTCTCTATTTTTGTCTTTCCCAAGCAATTTGGGAAAGAAAAGTGGTGCAAAAGCACCAAGAAAAAATAAGCCAAAACTGGGTCGAGTGCAACTGGCGCAGACCCAGTACGGGACGCTCTCTCCCAAGTACAACTCCACTACTTCTGTTGCAAGTGCGCATATACCGTCGCTAAAGACTCATTCTTTTTGTCATCCACCTTGTGTCGAGATGTTCTGCACGCTTATCAGTGTTTATCCAGCTCGTTGATTGATGTTTCCTGATTCATAGTGTATCAGAGTATCCTTTGTATTCTCAGGAACAGTTTTTATTATATTCTCTTCAATATTATATATCCATAATGTATTTTATTTGTTCTCTCTCGAGTCGCGCACAAATTTCGTGTGCCATGCGCTTCGGACTTAAATTATTTTTCACAATTATTGTCAATGCTTAATTTGCTAATTTTTCTAATTGTGTTAGAGTTGGGTGTCAGCAGGGTACCGCTCCTACAGTTTTTCTTCTCTCTTCTGACAGTAGTCATCCTGTTGTGTGGTTTTCGGTCGACCGTCTGGGGTCTTAATTTCTGTCACCTTTCTCTCTTCTTTGGGGGTGTTCTTCTGTTTTCTGATTTCACCTTCTTTGCTCCTCTCACCTCTATCATGCCCAGGACAATTCCTTGTGGGCAATGTCTGCTGCCAAAGCATTTGGACGATTCACATTCTTCTTGTTCCTCCTGTAATGGGTGTTCGGCCGAGCGGCCATGTGGTGTCTGTGGATCATGGTCATCCACTTTCTGGGCGGCCGTTAACCGTGTCGTTCGTTCTCGTGGCCGTGCCTCCCGCGGGAAAGGAGAACGTGGTCATTCGGGGGCTCCCGAGCCGGACTTGTCTGGTGAGAGTTATTCCTCCTCAGTGGGGGATGTGCAGTCTTTTCCTGTAGTGGATACTGCGGGAGCTGTTGAGTGTTCTGGTGAAGAGGTGCCTGGTTCCGGGACTACGGTCCCCCTCCAGTCGACATCTGAGGCTGTCACTAGGGTTGTGACTCCTTCTTCGGAGCTGAGCAGGGGTGCTCTCTCCACTATTCCACCAGCCTCAACGACTCCCGACGTATCTACTACTACTGCTGGTCCGTCTGCTTCGTTGTCAGTTTCAGCCGGCCTCGGCTTTTCGCTGCAGGGGACTGCAGGAATATCTGGCTCTGTAGATGTGGGATATCGGCCTCAGCCTTCCCTGACTTCAACTCGGCGAAGTTGGAAGGGGCTGTTGGCCGAACTCACCACTGTGGTCTCTGCGCCGTCGAGCACCACAGTTGTGTCTTTGGATTCGGATGTTCTTAGTGGAGACACTATGAACTCCGTGGCATTTCCGTCCACTCATTCTGGTCACACGACCAGTTTTGGGGGACCAACGCCTTTTGTGCAGCTTGAACTTTCTGCCCCGCAGAGGCCCACAGTGACTCTCATGAGTTCTCGCTATATTGATCCTCGGGGTGCCTCGTACCCCTATACACGTCTGCCTTCAGATGTTTCGGCTGCCGCCCGTCGTCCCACATCGGATGTTTTGGAGGATCGTGACCCTTCGCTGGTTAAGAGGGTCAGAGGTGAAGCCACTTTACTGGTTCGCTCCCCTGTCGAACCAGCCAGTTCGGACAGTGAGCTTAGGGAGGCCCTCTCCTTACTCACTCAGGTTCTGTCAATGTGCCTTCCTGTTGCTTCCAGCGAGGCAGTGAGTGGTTTCCAGGCGCCTCCTATGGCGCCGCCTCCCGGGATTGAAAACAGGCCAGTTTCTGATCCCCCTGGTGTCCCGACACCATGGGAGGCGTCGGCTGGTTTGCCCACGATGGGCTATGTGTCTTCCGACTCTGGGGAGGAGTCCAACATGCTTGATGTCGAGGGCCAGCAGTCTTCGGACTTGGGGGCAGCTCTTGACTTTGTGTTTGGATTTCTGCCTGATCTCAAACCTGCTAACCAGCCGACAGTGTCAGCCAGGCCGCGATCATCGGTCGCGTGCCTACAGCCTATGGAGCAACCTGCTTCTGGGCGCCTTCGACCGTGCCAGTCGGTACAGGTGGTTGAAGCTTTTTCAGCATTGGACTCCAAGCTGAGTTCCAAGGCTCTGAAGACTCAGTTCTTCACCAGGGTTGACACCTTTTTGCCTCCTGTGCGTTATCGTTCCTACGATTCCGCCAATCCATCGGTCTGCCAGACTTAGACGGTTCTGGATCAGGACTCCACTTCCCTCGGGCTTTCCAAGCCCAAGTCTGCCGTCATTCCAATGACGACTCTGGAGTCCACGTTGGGCTTATCTAGAGAGATGCCTGGCATGCTTTCTCTCTCAGATCACGTCGTCTCAGCTTTGGCTGCTTATCTGCCTCCAGATAAGTTTGACGAGGTACAGGCTCCTTTGCATGTGCTGTCCAAGGCGCTTATGCATCTTACTCGCTTGCATGCCTGTAACACAGCTAATCTGGAATTAGTTCGAAGGGACGCTGTGCTGGACACAGGACGATCCCTTCCCGAGGAGCAGCATTCTGCTCTTCAATCTGCTTCTTTGGCAGGTCCGCAACTTTTCCATGGTTCCGTGTCGATGGTCCGGAATGACGTCCTACGTCATTCCAAAGATCAGCTGCTGTTTCGTCAGCTTGATCAGCCTTCTAGGGGAGACCGGGGCCGTTCCAAGCCTAACAAGTACCCTTCTGCTTCCTCTGTGAAGCAAAAGGCTGGTCCTTCTGCCGGCGCCTCTACTTCTTACTGAAGGGGTAAGGGTAAAGGTCGGCAGAATCAAGGGAAGTCTCAGGATTCTTCATTTAGTAGAGGAGATGGTTTCTCCTCTTGCGAGCCTCGTCGGGGCTCGAAATGAAGGTCCTCACCTTGACTCGTCCCAGGTTGGAGGAAGGATAGCAGAGTTCGCAGACCATTGGTCCACCATCACATCTGATCCGTGGGTGTTAGATGTTGTTCGGTCCGGGCTGCGAATATCCTTCTGACGGCACCCCACTCTGTCAAGGGTGCCTCTTCCAACCACAGTTCCTTCAGACGTTTTACGTCGGGAACTTTTGTCCACGGAGATTGGCAATCTCCTGGCAAAGGGGGCGATCGAGGTCATCAAGAACATTCAGTCAGTGGGTTTCTATTCCCGCCTGTTCTTGGTGCCGAAGAAGGACAGCCGACTCTGACCGGTTATCGATCTGAGTATCCTGAACCAGTCTATCATTGCTCCCAAGTTCAGCATGGAGACTTTCAGGTCGGTCCGCCAATCAATTCACCAGGGAGATTTCACTGCCAGCATTGACCTGCGAGACGCTTACTTCCACGTTCCGATGCATCGGGTGTCACGGAAGTATCTCAGGTTCGCTTTTCTGGGGCGAGTTTGCCAGTTCAAGGCCATGCCTTTTGGCCTCAACCTGGCTCCTTGGGCCTTCACCAGACTGATGTCGCATGTGATAGCGTTCCATCGCACACAGTCCAGGGTGACTACTTCGGCATATCTGGACGATATCCTCCAGAGGCATTCCAATGCTGCCTTACTGTATTCGGATGTTGCCACTCTGTTGAGCTTGCTCACGTCGCTAGGATTCAGAGTCAACGAGGAGAAGTCGGACCTGGTCCCTTCTCAGTCGTTTTGTCATCTGGGGATGGCTTTCCAAACCCGATTCAATTTGGTAGCGGTTCCCCAGGCCAAGGCTGTGATTCTCTCAGCTTTTGCTCTGACTCTGTCCCAGTCCACGTCAGCGACCGCTCGGAGTTTTCTCCGGCTGATCGGTCTCTGCGGTTCGGTGATGGAACTCATTCCTCTAGGTCGGCTGCATGTCAGACCTCTCCAACACTTTCTGCTCAGTCGTTGGAGGCCGAATGTAGATTCTCTGGATCAGGTGCTTCCGTTTCCAGAATCTATTTATCCTCACCTTCTTCCCTGGACAGATGATCAGTGGTTTATGCAGGGTGTTCCATTGGACTTACCCACGTCCGATCGCGTTCTGACGGCAGATGCCAGCGATCTCGGATGTGGTGCGACGTTGGATCCTCTCGGTCTTTCCCTACACAGGATGTGGGACCAAGATCAAGCAGCTCTACACATCAACCAGAAGGAGCTTCTCGCTCTTCTTCTGAGTTTCAGGCAGTGGATCCCTCACCTGTCGAATCGCCAGGTGCTTCTGCTGTCCGACAATTCGACAGTGGTTGCTTACATTCGGAACCAGGGCGGCACACACTCGGTTCCGATGTACGAATTGGCTCGGGATCTTCTACTGCTCGCTCAGGATGTTCACGCCGGAGTGGTTGTTCGTCACATTCCCGGTCGTCTGAACGTCCTTGCCGAC
Source organism: Pictodentalium vernedei (assembly GCA_031216915.1). Lineage (NCBI taxonomy): Eukaryota > Metazoa > Mollusca > Scaphopoda > Dentaliida > Dentaliidae > Pictodentalium > Pictodentalium vernedei. The sequence continues at coordinate 505,695,142 of CM062297.1, read as the reverse complement.
TCCCTGTCCCGAGAGGAAGCCCGAAACCTGAAAACCTTGAGTACAGTCTATAGGTCATATTTATGAAGGGATTTCATTGTAACTTTGTAGGATCACTCCAGATGATGCCCAGATGAGAATATCCCCTTTAGGTTGCGATCATTCAACCATGATGGCTGCCCGAGCCTAAAGCCCAAAAACCTTTAGCACAGTCTACAGGTCATATTTATGAAGCGATTTCATTGTAACTTGGTAGGTTGACTTCATATAATGTCTATATGGGAACGTCCCTGTTTGGACGCAATTGGAAAACTGACGTTTACAGGGGCTCGAAGCCCAAAAACCTTTAACACAATCTGCAGGCCATATTTATGAAGGGATTTCAATGTAACTTGAAATGATGACTCGTTTTGGAATAATTTCACTGTAACTTGGTAACTTTCATTGATATACGTTAACTGTGAGGGCCACATACATTAACTGTGAGATCATATTAACCCACCCCTCAGCTCTTTAGTACAGTGTACACCTCATATTATTTTTATCAAAAACATAGCATACAGGGAACAGAAATAAACATATTCCCAATTATCACAATTCTTGTCTTATTTCATAATCTTTTCATAAACAATGAACATTGTAACTTGGTATGTTGACTTCATATAATGTCCAGATGAGAACAACCCCTTTTGGACACGATTGGGCAACTGTGACGGCTACAGGGCCCTGAAGCCCGAAAACCTTTAGCACGGTCTAGACGTCATATTTATGAAGGAATTTCATTGTAACTTGGTAGGATGACTCCATATAATGTCTAGATGAGAACGTCCCCTTTTGGTCACAATCATTGTGCCTTGATGGCTGCCCGAGCCCAAAACCCCAAAACCTTTAGCATAGTCTATTGGTCATATTCATGGAAGGATTTCATTGTAACTTGTTAGGTGGACTCAATATAATGACTAGATGATGACATCCCCTTTTGTTCATATTTGGTCATATGTGATGGCTCCAGGGGCCCGAAGCCCGAAAACCTTGAGCACAGTCTACAGGTCATATATATGAAGGGATTTCATTGTAACTTTGTAGGATCACTCCAGATTATGCCCAGATGACAACGCCCCCTTTTGGACACGATCATTCAACCATTATGGCTTCCCGAGCCCAAAACCCGAAAAACTTTAGTACAGACTACAGGTCGTATTTGTGAAGGGATTTCATTGTAACTTAGTAGAATGACTCAGTATAATGTCGAGATGAGGACATCCCCTTTTAGTTGCAATCGGTCTACCGTCATGGTTACACAAGCCTGAAGCCCGAAAAACTTTAGCACAGTCTACAGGCCATATTTATGAAGGGATTTCAATGTAACTTGATAGGATGACTCTTTTTGGAATAATTTTGCTGTAACCTGGTAACTTTTGTTGACATACGTTAACTGTGAGGGCCACATACATTAACTGTGAGGTCATATCAACGCACTCCTCAACTCTTTAGTACAGAGTACACCTCATATTATTTTTATTAAAAACATAGCATACAGGGAACAGAAATTAACATATTCCCAAATTTACTTCTAACCATGGCTTATTAGTCCTTATTAAGCTCATCAAGCTTGTTCCATTAATAGGTCATGAGGTATGTTTTGGAGTAGGGAAATGAAAAAATAAAATTTGAATAGCAAATTTTGTACATCACGAGTGCAGATATGGCAGATTCGTTAGGTAAACGGTTAACAAAAAATGACTCCGACTATTTTGTGTCTAAGCATTGCCATTACTGGGACAGTCGGGCTGTATGCTTGACATCACTCTAGTTTGTCTCAAAAACATAGGTTATGACCCCTCATTGGAACGACCCCAACAAACTTGTTCCAATGAGGGGTCATAACCTATGTTTTAGAGACAAAAAATGAAAAAATAATGAAAATTAATTGGCGATTTTTTAGAATAGCGCTGGCCGGTTTTGTACGTTACGTTAGGTAAAGGGTTAAATAATATAATAATTGTTAATAATGAAAAGTAATAAACAGAGTAATCGCTTGACTGGACTGGTTACGTGAAATAATTCATTCAAGGCGAGGGATTATATTGTAAAACACTTGTGCGCATTCGCACTCTCGTGTTTGTACAATGTCCCTCACCTCTCATGAATTATTTCACGTAACCAGTCCAGTCAAGCGATTACTCTCTATATGTTTAATATTTGTAGAGGTTTTTTTGTAGATTTTAGTAGATTTTTGTGGATTTGTTTCAGTTGTAGGATGTATAATCTGATGAACATTTTGGTACAAAATTTTTTTTTTTCGACCCACTCCATTTATTTCTGTTATTTGAGCCAAATCGATGACAATGTTCAGGATCAGTGCTTAAACCACCAAAGAATAGACCTCTGCCAAACAAGAACTAATTGATTACCTGGTTGAGTGCTAAATTATTTTTCATTGTGTTTTGAAACATGGGTATTTTTTTTCAAAGATACCAAGCTGCCAGAAAGAGTAGCCATACTTTAGCAAAATTTTTTTCATAAATAATTGTTTTGTTATAATTTATTGGAGAGTGCCAACAGGCACTCTCCAATAAATTGTAACCAAACAATTTCATAAAATATTCTTCCTTTACTGCTGAGCAAACAATAAGCTAAAGCATCCAGTGTAAAGCCATGAAAGTGGCTTCTAACACTTTTCAATAAAGCCATGATAGTGGCTTCTAGCACTCAACCAGTTAAATGTCGGTATTGGGAATAATAGGTGTATAAACATAGGGGAAGTCAGTGATTGTCAGCTGAATTTCTTGATATATTTCAAGATTTTTTAATTCGGTTAATAGGAGCTTGCTCTATAACCTATATGCAATAAAAAGATGAAATTTGTACTGAATGTACGGTAAATTGTTTTGTGTTTGGAAGTTATATTCAGTTGACAGGGATATTCAATTATGAGATGTCCAATTAAGTGGAATCCCCTGTTTGATGACTGGAAAGCCCTTTTTAGGACTAACATAGTGTCTGATTGGGTGTGCTAAGTGTCACAAGTTGTAATGCAGGAAGCAGAAATGCTTACTTCCAAAAATTAGATATATTCATTTTGAGCAAGCCAGAAAATAAGCAGAATGTCATCTGCAAAATGAGGTCCCCAGAGGGTGAATTTAGTGATGCTACCCTGCACAGCAATCACACCCTTTGGGGACCTCATTCTGCAAATGTCAGACTGCTTATTTTCAGGCCTGATTTTGACTGTGTTGTTTAATTCTTACAATCAAATATTGAAATGTTTTTGCACCTGCAAAGTATGTTCTAATTAGATACTGGGACTTCACAGGACGTGAAAGTATAGGAAATATTAGGGTGTCAACATGGGAACTTGGGTATAGAGTGAATGCCAAATTGAAAAAATCTATAAAGGGCTCTAGAGGATGGAAAGTAATGAGGCCAGGGTAGCAAAAGAAGAAGAATACCAAACAAGCAGAAAATAAAGTAACTAAGATTAAACATGATAATTGATGGTAGAACTGCAATCATATGAAGCTGATAAGAATGACAGGGATGGGGTGAGTTTGAATGTTGGAAATGCACTGAAATAAAGGTAGAAGTGGTCCAAAAAGTAGCCTCAAAATTAAGGAATGGAAAAGTGGGAAGGGTGGAGACAAACAATGTAACTTAGCCAGAGAAAAAAACAAGAGGTTTCAAAAGAGTAGAAAGCCTTGTCTCATTTAGACACAAAAAGGGGACAAGGAAGTAATCGAACCCATTTTCCAACTGTTACTATGCTATGATTGTCTTACTAGTACTTCAGAAAGATGACAATAAAGAAATGCATAAAATCAAAAGTTCTCAGAGATTTGATTTCTTTTGAATAATCGAAATGGTTTCGAACTGAATTGAATTAATGAAGTCTCAAATGTTGGGCCGGCCCTAGATCGAAGAGAAGGAATTGGGAATTCAGGAAAGGATGGAGTCACTGACCCTGTTTTCGACTATTGCAAATGATAGAATCTGTGAAAGCCAAAAAAGAAAAAGATGTATATGACATTTCTGGATGTTGAAAAGCCATATGATAGAGTATCGAGGAGGGTATGTGGTGAAAGTTGAAGTCTTGTGGATGGGAGGCAAGTTTGATGGAATTCTGAAAGCATTAAATAAAGATTTACAAAGTGAACTTAGTCTGTGTAACATAACACGTAAACAGGTACCAATGAAGATAGGTCTAAAGCAGGGGTGTATCCTTTGCCATTTCTTTTTGCATTGTACATCAAATATCCAGGAGGTGCTCTCCTGCATAGCGATGATGGGTGCATTATATGGTACTAGTATCAGAAAACAAAGAGGGATTAGAGAAACCGCTGGCTATTGTTGGGAGATACGGAAACAAATGAAGACTCAAACTAAATGAAAGTAGAACCAAAGTTATGCATGTGGGTCATAAACTGGAACCTACTCAAAGGTGGGCAGTTGTGTATTCCGGAAGGTAGCAGCAAACTTCTTAGTGTGGGAGAAGCTAGTGACTACAAGTATTTGGCAGTGAATATAAACATCACAGGAAGATGCATCTAATGAAACCATATGAATAAACTGACTGTTAAGGGAAAGCAAATTTTTAATCAACTGAAACTTTTAGGGAGAAATAGGGAGAAACAGATTCAGTAAGGTTTTTGTAGGGAAAGTCATTAGAGAAATGGTGGGTGTGCCATGAAACAATATGATACAGAAGTGATACCTTTAAACCAAATGGTTGTAAAGAGCTTGGAAACTCTGCAGAATGATGCTGCTCAATGGATAACAGGGTAAAGTAATGCCACAGCACAAGAAGCAATCGGGGGTGAGCTTGGGTGAATGAGGATCAAGGACTAGATAACACTTTTGAAACTCTTTTGTCTTAACTATTTGGTAAATCTCCACGATAAACTAATGCTCTATAATATTTGGAACTGAGATACATTGACAGGGTAGATTGAGCAAGTGATGGAGTTAATAGAGAACTTTTCAGTTGAAGTGGGGACAACTCAGGATAAAAAAGACGTCCGGGAATGAGTCACGGATGATTGTAACCGAAATTGGCAAAAAATGTGTTTGGGTGGCTTGAATGATAAAGAGGAGCCAAGTATTGAAGAGTACCTTGATGGCAAATTTTGTGGCTCACTGCTGTTCAAGCTGAGATCTCAGTCGCCTGAGCTTAGGGGAAATATTGGGAAAGACGATGAAAAGGAGTGCCAAATGTGTAATTTAGGAGTAAATGAGTCCCTGGAACACTTTCTATTAGAATATCAAAAATATCAGTTTACCACAAGAAGTTTCATTGGGAGTATACTGGTGTAGTGGGATGGGAGAAGATATCTTTGGAATTCTGATGCAAATAAAGTTTCAGCAGGTTTTTATTTTGCAGAATGGCCCTGTTAGCCAACCTTAATGCTACATGTACAGTGTTAAAATGGTAGCTTTGATTCACTGAAAATACATCAAATCACCAACTGACAAAATCTCTCTGCTTCAGAAGTTTTGATACTCTTTTCATTATGCAAGTATTTTCTTCACACTGGCAGCTAAAACAAGTGCAATTCCCCCAAACTGGGAATTCCCTGTACATAATTCTTTTGGTCTCCAAATTTCAACCATATCACAATTCCCCAGTGCATAAATTGTAAAATTAATAATAAAATATTCAACAACCACCATATTTCACAGAACATTCAGCTGAGACATCATGCAAAATGTTTCTTCGGGTTACAACAGCATAATTGTTTTCCATAGTTGAAAGCCGTATCGCTTTAATTTCTGGACAATTTCTCAGATATCGTTAAAGTTAAAAACCTACATATCTGAATAGGTACCTCAAGAAAAAAATGCAGTGCAAAAAAGGTATGTTACCATGTTACTGAAATTATGTTTTTTTCACTTTTCCTTTTGCAGGTGAGATAAAGTCTCCATCACAGGAACAGAATGTCTGGATTTGAGCAAGATGATGGGTTCTTCCAAGCAAACTATTCAGACAACCAGAGCTATGGTGCTGGGTACAACATGCCTGGAGGCAATCAACAGTTTGGTCAAGAACAGTAAGTGTGCACATAAAATCTTTTCCATGTGATATTGGTCTTTTCCATGTGATATTGGTCCTCCAAAAATAACAAAGCTATGTCTTTGAGACAAAAAATGAAAAAAAAAAAAAAAATTCAATGGTGATTTTTGTGTATAGCATTGACCGGTTTAGTCCATTTCATTGGGAAAAGGGTTAACCCAGCATGAGGTGAAATCAAATTGGGGAAAAAATATTTTACTTCTGCCATTGATAGCAGTAAAATATTTTGTCTTCAACCAATGTTAATCTTGCTGGGGTACAGTTAGTATGTTGGGGAGTCTTACAGTTGCTCGCTGTGGCTCGATGGTTCTCTCTGGACTCTGGGTACTCCGGCTTCCTCCACTCATACAGCCTTCTGACACGAGGTGACCCTGGCTTTTGAAAGTTTCATTAAACCCCCAAAAATAAATAAATAAATAAATAAATAAATAAATAAATAAATAAATAAATAAATAAAAATAAATGTGTCTCTCTCTAAAATAATGGGGGAATCTCACCTCCTCTAAAAATCTTGAGATGCTATTGTCCTTTCATGTTCTTGTTGCAATCTCAATTTCACAGTATTTTAAGAAGTCTACTCCACTGGTGTAACTGTTTTACAAATCATGATCTGATTGAGAAGAAGACTGCTATTGTGGTTATGGTACCATATGTTATGGAGACAAGAAACTGAAAAAAATCATGAAATTTGAATGACAAATTTTATGAATAGTACTGGTTTGGTATGGCTGTTACATTTGGTAAATTGTTAATGTTTTGTTTTTTTAACATAGAGGATCACGTAATCGAGTAATTTGTTTTCTTAACATACAGGATCACATAAAGGCATATCCAAAATACAGCAGCCCTATCTCTCTCACTAAACAGCATAAACATGTAACACCTGTGCTGAAAGCTGTACATTGTCTACCCATTTGAGCAAGAGCAAAGGACAAGATTTTGCTTTTCACTTACAAAGGCTGGTTGTCTAAGCTCATCCTATATTTCAGACCTACTGACCAAGTACCAGTCTAAGCTCACACCATATTTCAGACCTACTGACTGAGTACCACCATGGTCGTACTTTACGATCCTCATGCCAGACCACCTGGAGGAAGGTACTTTCTCACTCTGATATGGAGGTTGTTCATTTGCCAACTGTGCTGCTAGACTTTTCAGTAGGTTGCCTATCTATCTGAAGTCTGCATGGTCAGTGAGCTTATTTGAATTCCCTTTTGAACAGTGTTATCATTAATCCTATTATCACATAACCACAGAGCTTCAATATTTTGTAATATTCAACCAAAGTCTTTGTACAGCACCATGAAACCTTCCAGTATTGTGATATGTGCGCTATATAAATGGCTATTATTATTATTATTATTATTATTATTATTATTATTATTATTATTATTATTATTATTATTATTATTATTATTATTATTAACTTAACGTGACAAAGTCAAACTAAGCTATTGCCATCACGTATGCAGAAGTCTGTTAGTTTGTGAGTCTGTTCACATATTCCATTAGCACAGGCTACACCCCATAGTTCTTGTCCGATCATCACAAAATTTCAGATGCAGGTTTGAGGTCATGTCTGGATGAGAATGACCTCTTTTGGTCCCGTTCAGTCAACCGTGATGGCTGCCCGAGCCCAAAATGCGAAAAGCTTTAGCACAGTCTGTAGGTCGTATTTATGAAGGGATTTCATTGTAACTTGATAGGATGACTCTGTATAATGTCTAGATGAGAATGTCTCCTTTTGGTCATGATCTGTCAACCGTGACGACTGCCCAACCCCGAAACCCAAAAACTTTTAGCACAGTTTGCAGGTCGTATTTAATATGGAGGAATTTCATTTTAACCTGGTAGGATGACTCCGTATGATGTCTAGATAAGAATTTCCCCATTTGGCCACGATCTGTCAACTGTGATGGCTGCCCAAGCCCATAACCCAAAAACCTTTAGCACCATCTACAGGTCATATTTATGAAGGGATTTCATTGTAACTTAGTAGGATAACTCCATATAATGTCCAGATGAGAACATCCCCTTTTGGTCGCGATCGGTCAACTGTGATGATGGCTACCTTGGCCTGAAGCCTGAAAACCTTTAGCACAAACTACAGGATGTATTTATGAAGGGATTTCATTGTAGCTTTGTAGGATGACTCAGTATAATGTCTAGATGAGGATGTCCCATTTTGGTCACGATCATTCAGCCATGATGGCTGCGAGAGCCCAAAACCCAAAAACCTTTAGCACAGCCTACTGGTCATATTTATGAAGGGATATCATTGTAACTTGGAAGGATCACTTCATATAATGTCAAGTTGAGAAAGGCTCCTTTTGGTTGTGATCGGTCAACCATGATGGCTGCGAGAGCCCGAAACCCGAAAAACCTTTAGCACAGTCAACAGGTTATATTGATGAAGGGATTTCACTTGGTAGGATGACTCCGTATAATTTCTAGATGAGAACGTCTTCTTTTGGTATCGATTGGTCAACCATGACGATTACAGGAGCCTGAAGGACTCGTTTGGGAATAATTGCACTGTAACTTGGTAACTTTGGTTGACATACATTAACTGTGAGGGCCACATTAATCCACTCCTCAATTCTTTAGTGCAGTCTACACCTCAGATAATTTTTATTGAAAACATAGCATACAGGGAACAGAAATTAACATATTCTCAATTATCACAATTCTTGTCATATTTCATAATCCTTTCATAAACATTGAACATTATCCTTTTCATCAAACACAACACACAGTCAAGTTAAGCTACAGTGTCATTGACACTTTCATTATTATAATTGTTTAGTAGCAAAGAACACTCATAATATTTTTTTCCAGATAACTGAAAAATTTCATAGTTTGCTTTTTTCAAATATTGCTTATTAGCTCTCAATGGAACAAACACAAGCTCATTCCAAAGAGTTGTCACGAACTTAGATTTGGAAGAGGGACTGGAAAAAAATAACGAAATTCGAATGCTGATTTTCATATATATTGCTGGGTGGTTTTCTCCATCTCATTAGGTAAATATTAACTTTTTGGTCAGCATAATTTGTTCTCGTGTTTTTGCCTTCCTACAATTTGTGGGAGAGTGCCCATGGGCAGTCTCCCATGAATTGCAACAAGGTAAATCCTTACAGACTAAATAATTTCACTTCAAAGATATATGAAGCATATCCACAGAAACTGAAGCCTTCAACATAAGGTACCTGTACTTTCAAGTAAAGCCCAAATTTGGGCTTCCAGTACTTAACCCGTCAATCCTTTACCCAATGCATTTGATATCAAAGTGTGTTATTTTAATTATTTTTTTTTTTTTTAAATTTGATAAAAACTATTTAATACCTCCCCTCGGGGGCGCGGTGGCTCAGTTGGTAGAGGTGCAGGCTGCAAGCCGAGAGGTCCTCGGTTCGACTCCCACCTGCGGCAACCGCGTTGTGTCCTTGGGCAAGACACTTCACCCCGATTGCCTACATGGGGGCACGATGACGCTGTGTACTGAGGCGTACTGCACGTCGATGGTGCGCATGTCTTCAACCAATCTAACCCTGCCTGTGCTGCGGTGCAGAGTTCAGAGTTACGATGTTGGAGAGCTGACAGCTGCTCGTCGTTGCTCGGTGGTTCTCTCCGGGTACTCCGGCTTCCTCCACCCGTAAAACTGTCCCGGTCACGATTAGCCATTGTGCATAAGTATGTGACCTTAAACACCAATAAATAAATAATACCTCCCCTCAGTGGAATGAGCTAACCAGGCAATGATACGGTTTTGTTGAAATTGTTTGAAAATATTTTGCCCAGTTTGTCTAGTTACATGGGAAGGTGCAATTGATCTGTTCGGTAAAATGTTAACAGTAGAAGCCATGTTGTTGTGCACTAATCTATTCAGAATATGGTCAAAAAGTTGAAATAGCTTTCTCATTGCACAAGTGTTAACATCAGAAGCCATGTAGTAGTGCCCTAGTGTATTCAGAATATAGACAAGAAGTTGAAGTAGCTTTGCCTTTGCAGAAGTGTTAATAGTAGATACCATGTACATGTAGGAGTGCCCTAATGTATTCAGAATATGGCCAAGGAGTTGAAGTAGCTTTGTCTTTGCAAAAGTATAAACAGAAGAAGCCATGTAGTAGTGTCCTAATCTATTCAAAATATGGCCAGGAAGTTGAAGTACCGGTAGCTTTGCCTATGCAAAAGTGTTAACAGTAGAAGCTAGGTAGGAGTGCCCTAATCTATTCAAAATATGGCCAAAAAGTTTAAGTAGCTTTGCCTTTGCAAAAGTGTTAACAGTAGAAGCCATGTACTAGTTCCCTAATCTATTCAGAATATGGACAAGAAGTTGAAGTAGCTTTGCCTTTGCAATTTGAATGCAGTTATGTGACTCACTGTAGAATGGGACATTTAACCAGTTTTAACCCTTTACCCAACAAATCGGCCGCATCCGCCTGCGTAATATGCAAATTTAGCAGTTGAATAAATATTATTTTTCAAAAAATTTCAACAAAACCATATCATTTGACCCTCCCCCCCCCCCCTTCCCCCCTGTTGGGACGAGCTTGTTCCAATGAGGAGTCACATATATGGTTTTGTTGAAATTTTTTGAAAAAATGATATTTAAAGTAATAAATTTTGATATCGTCTCATTGGGTGAAGGGTTAATTGAAATGGCCAAATTTGTCATTCATTATGCACAGAAATCATTATTTTTTTTTCAAAATCTGAGGTCTATGTCAGAAATGTCATATATAATCACCATCAGGTTACTCATTCCTTTCTGTGCTGCACACAAAAATGTTTTCATGCATAATAAAGGGGGAAAATGTATTGTGCTTATCCTGATTTTGTGAACATTGTCTGGGGAAAATGCCCATTCAGTTAACTGGTAACCAATCCAAATGACTTCTATTTTAGGCAGTTTGGACAGTTTGATTATTCACAAGGATATGGTGAGCAACAGTATACACCCTCATCATCACCTCAGAGTCCATATTCTGGATCCATCATGACCCCAGACCCTAATGCTGTTTATTCTGCACCATCAACAGAAAATTTTGATGATGAACCACCTTTGATGGAAGGTAAGCTGTACTTATATAAAATTTTACAAATCTGTTGACCTTTGGTTTTTAGTGCCAAGATAAGGAAATATTTGTGAATAACCCTGTAAACTGCAAACAACATTAAAAACACCAAATCATTACTATACTGAAGCACAAGTTTTACCAATCAATAATTATTACAAATAGGTTGCAGAGTAAATCCCTGTTAAATGAATTTGTTTAAAACATTTTGTGATGTATTGAAAGATTGTACTGATTACCTCGAAAGTTCCCATCTTCACAAACATTTTTGACCTCAGTACTACTAATATATGCATTTAACTCTTAAACCTCTGCATATTTTCAAGATATTTTTCAGCAGATCTAGTCATGACATCTGTGAAGCAGCCATGACCAGATTTGATGAAAAATTCAACTAAATACAACTCAAGAAACCATTGGTTAAAAATCCATGTCAGCCATATTGAATTTAGTTTCCATCCAATAACTAATGAATGCTGACATGAATCATTTTTAGCTTAACTTGACAAAGTCATGATAAGCTATTGCCATCACACATGTGGAAGTCTGTAAGTCTATAAGTCTATTCACATTTTCTTTGGCACAGGCTACACCACCGTCCGATCATCACAAAATTTCATATGCAGGTTCAAGGTCATGTCTTGATGAGAACGTCCCCTTTTGGTCATGATTGGTCAACTCTTGACAGCTTCCAGAGCCCGAAACCTGAAAACCTTTAGCACAGTCTACAGGTCATATTTATGAAGGGATTTCATTGTAACTTGGTAGGATGACTCTGTATAACTCTAGATGAGAGCTTCCTCTTCTGGTCGCGATCGGTCAACCGTGATGGCTGCGAGAGCCTAAAACCCCAAAACCTTTAGCACAGTCTACAGGTTGTCGTATTTAAGAAGGGATTTCATTGTAACTTGGTAGGATGACTTCATATAATGTATAGATGAGAACGTAGCCTTTTGGACTTGATCGGTCAACCATGACGGCTGCGAGAACCCGAAACCCGAAAACCTTTAGCACAGTCTACAGGTTGTAAATATGAAGGGATTTTGTTGTAAATTGGTAGGATGACTCGAGATGAGAGCATCCCCTTTTGGTCGTGATTGGTCAACCATATCAGCTGCGAGAGCCAGAAACCCGGAAACCTTTAGCACAGTGTACAGGTCGTATTTCTGAAGGTATTTCATTGTAACTTGGTAGGATGACTCCGTATAATGTCTAGATGGAAATGTCTCCTTTTGGTCATGACCGGTCAGCTGTGATGGCTATGTGGGCCTGAAGCCCCAAAACCTTTAGCATAGTCTACAGGATGTATTTGTGAAGGGATTTTATGTAACTTGGTATAATGACTCTATATAATGTCTAGATGAGAACGTCCTATTTTAGCTGTTTTCGGTCAAGCGTGATGGCCGCAGGGGCACGTGACCTAGATTCCTTTAGCACAGTCTACAGCTTGCATTTATAAAGGGATTTCATTGCAAATTTGTAGGATGACTTAGTATAACGTCTAGATGAGAACGGCATATTTTGGCCATGATCGGCCAACCATGCCAGCCACACAGGCAAGTGACCAAAATTTGTTTATCACAGTCAAAGTTCATATTTATGAAGCAATTTCATTGTAACTTGGAATGATAACTGGGTGTGATGTCTAGATGAGACTGGCATATTTTGGTGATGATCGGTCAGCCGTTACCGCTGCCTGGTCATATGACCTAGATTCCTTTAGCAAAGTCTACGAGTTATATTTATGAAGGAATTTCATTGTAACTTGCTAGGATAACTTTGTATGATATCTAGATGAGACTCTCGTATATTGGTCATGATCGGTCATCTGTGACTGCCGAACTGTCATGTGATCTACATTCCTTTATCAAAGTCTACGAGTTATATTTATGAAGGGATTTCATTGTAACTTGGTAGGATGACTCGTTTTGAATGATTTTACTGTAACATTGGCTGACATACATTAACTGTTAGGGCCACATCAACCCAGGTCTTAATTCTTTAGTACAGTCTACACCTCAAATTATTCTTATTGACAACATAGCAGACAGGGAACAGAAATTAACATATTCTCATTTATCACAATTTTTGTCTTATTTCATAATCCTTTAATAAATATTGAACATTATCCTTTTCATCAAACACAACACACAGACAAATTAAGCTACAGTGTCATTGACACTTTTATTTAATTGTGCTTTATTGGTGTCTAGTTAGCTTAACTTGACAAAGTCAAGATAAGCTATTGCCATCACGCATGCGGAAGTCTGTTAGTCTTTGAGTCTGTTAGTCTGTGAGTCTGTTCACATTTTCCTTTCGCACAGGCTACACCCTGTAGTTCTTATCCAATCATCACAAAATTTCATATGCAGGTTTGGGGTCATGTCTAGATGAGAACTTCCCCTTTTGGTCGCAATTGGTCAACCGTGATGGCTGCCCGAGCCCAAATCCTAAAACCTTTAGCACAGTCTGTAGGTCTTACTTATGAAGGGATTTCATTGTAACTTGGTAGGATGCCTCTGTATAATATCTAGATGAGAACGTCCCCTTTTAGTCATGATCTGTCAACCGTGATGGCTGCCCAAGCCCGAAACCCAAAAGCTTCTAGCACAGTCAGCAGGTCATCTAATATATAAATGCGGATGTCTGTATCTATATGTCTCTCTTTCTCACTATCTATCTATCTTTGTTCCGGGTGAACTCCTCCGTTTCTTGACCGATCGATCTCAAATTTTGTACAGGGGGTAATTCGTCCCTGCGAGTAACATGGGATGGGTGCCATTTGCAGTGACCTTGACCTTGAAATTGATGACCTTGACCTTTTATTTTGAAAATGGCTGGGCCGATCGGGCTAAAATTTCATATGAGTGGGTATATTGACCCATCGATCATTTTGACTTTATTGGGGTTCCCGTGTGGGGTGACCTTGACCTTGAAATTGGTGACCTTGACCTTTTATTTCGAAAACGGCTGGGCCGATCGGGCTAAAATTTCTTATGTGCGGGTATATTGCCCCATCGATCATTTTGACTTTATTGGGGTGCCCGTGTGGGGGTGACCTTGAACTTGAAATTGGTGACCTTGACCTTTTATCGATCATATCTGAGGGTATATTGATATAACTATCTTCTCCCGTGTAACGCTGGGTATTCACCTGCTAGTATTTAATATGGAAGGATTTCAGTGTTACTTGGTAGGATGACTCTGTATGATGTCTAGATGAGAACTTCCCCATTTGGTCGCTACCTGTCACCAGTGACAACTTCCCAAGCCCAAAATTTGAAAACCTTTACCACAGTCTATAGGTCGTATTTAAGGAGGGATTTCATTGTAACTTGGTAGGATGACTCCAAATAATGTGTAGATGAGAATGCCCCCTTTTTGTCGCGATCATTTAGCCGTGATGGCTGCCCAAGCCCAAAACCTGAAAACCTTAAGCATAGTCTATAGGTCGTATTTATGGAGGGATTTCATTGCAACTTGATAGGTTGACTCCATATAATGTCTAGATGATAACGTCCTCCTTTTGGACATGATTGCTGAACTGTGACGACTACAGGGGCCCGAAGCCTAAAAATCTTTAGCACCGTCTCCAGGTCATATTTATGAAGGGATTTCATTTTAACTTGGTAGGATGACTCACTATAATATCCAGATAAGGACGTCCTCTTTTGTTTGCAATCGGTCAACTAAGGGATTTCATTGTAAATTGGTAGAATGACTTTAGATAATGCCCAGATGAGAACGTCTCCTTTTGGTTGCAATCATTCAACCATGACGGCTGCCCGAGCCCAAAAGCCCCAAAAATTTAGCACAGACTACAGGTCGTATTTATGAAGGGATTTCATTTTAACTTGGTAGGATGACTCACTATAATATCTAGATAAGGACGTCCCCTTTTGGTTGCGATCGGTCAACCATGATTGCTACACAGGCCGAAGCCCAAAAACCTTTAGCACAGTCTACAGGCCGTATTTATGAAAGGATTTCATTGTAGCTTGATAGGATGACTCATTTTGGAATAATTTCACTGTAACTTGGTAACTTTTGATGACTTACATTAACTGTGAGGGCCACATACATTAAATGTGAGGGCCACATTAACCCACCCCTCAATTCTTGAGTACAGTCTACATACAGCTCATATTAGTTTTATTGAAAACATAGCATACAGGGAACAGAAATTACCACATTCCCAATTATCACAATTTTTGTCATATTTCATAATCCTTTCATAAACATTGAACATTATCCTTTTCATCAAACACAATACACAGACAAGTTAAGCTACAGTGTCATTGACACTTTCATTTAATTATGCTTTATTGGTGTCTAGAGGAAGCTTCCTTTCAATGTTGAACCAGTCAGGCTGAACCAAGATGGACACCAGTGGCCAATTCATTATGGCTTCCATGACGGCCATCTTAAATTTGGTTTCCATTCACCAACTAATGACTACTGACTCAAATCAATTTCATTTTCTGGTTATGCATTATTGGTATCTAGAGGAAGCTTCCTTTCGATTTTGAATCAGATAACCAATTCAGTATGGCCGTCATGATTTCGGTTCAATAATTAATGAATGCTGACTAGAAGCAATTTTATTTTTTGGATTATGTATTGTTGGTGTCTTGAGAAATCTTCCTTTCAATTTTGAACCAGTCAGCTGAACCAAGATGGCCGACAGTGGCCAATTCCTTGTGGCTTCCATACCAGCCATCTTGAATTTGATTTCTGTCCAATATTAATGAATGCTGACTCAAATCAATTTTATTATACCCCCCCCCCCCCCACTTTAAAAAAAAGGGGGGTATATAGTAATCACTTTGTCCATCCATCCATCCATCCATCCATCCATCCATCCATCCATCCATCCATCCATCCATCCATCCATCCATCCATCCATCCATCCATCCATCCATCCATCCATCCATCCATCCATCCATCCATCCATCCACCCACCCACAAACCCACCCACCCACCCATCCATCCATCCATCCATCCATCCATCCATCCATCCATCCATCCATCCATCCATCCATCCATCCATCCATCCATCCATCCATCCATCCATCCATCCATCCATCCACAAACCCACCCACCCATCCATCCATCCATCCATCCATCCATCCATCCATCCATCCATCTGTCCATCACACTCGTTTCTGGGCAATAACTTTTTTTCCATTGGTCGCATAGTCCTCATACTTCACAGGCAGGCTGATTAAATTTTTGGTTTCCATGCAGTAACTTTAGTTTTCTTTTGTGTAGGAAGCTATAATTTCATTGTCTCCTGAAAGAAAAAATTATCACTATAGTAATAAGTGATGTTCATCCATCCATCCATCTGATATGTCCCATCCATCCATCCATCCATCCATCCATCCATCCATCCATCCATCCATCCATCCATCCATCCATCCATATCCATCCATCCATCCATCCATCCATCCATCCATCCATCCATCCATCCATCCATCGGGTGATTGAATGAAAACCAAATTAGGTGTACATGTCCCTTACCCCAGTGGTTAAGCAAATTCCGAATATCGTCTGGATCCGATAATTTTTTATGTACTTATGTCCCTTTTCCGAAGCTTTTCTGCATTATTTCACAACTTCGGAAATTTGGTGTCTGGTTGATAACTTCAGTTTGAGTTATTCAATCAACACCAAATTTTTCGACTCAAGAATGCGCAATTGAAGTTTGAAATTGGGTTCGGTCTGACCAATTTTGGCTGATTATGGACATTTTTCCCTCTTTTTGACTTTGAAAATTGGATGTCCAGCTGATATCTTTAGTTAAAGTTGTTGAATCAACACCAAATGTTGTACATGGGTTTGTCTCCTGAATATGCACGTCAAGCTTGAATTTGGGTTCAGTATTTCAGTTATGTGGCTAGGCGACTTTATATTGTGTGGGTATTTGCATGTGAGCATGCTGTATGTGTGTCTGTGTGTGACAGTGCCCAACTGAAAATTCCAAATGTAACCACCTCACTATACCACAAACATGCATAGACACACACATACTCATATAACACATACATATGAATGTGTGAACACTAACACTTGTACATCAACTCCCTGCCTGGTCCACAAATTGAGGGACCTGTTACTAGCACCCCAAACCACATACACCCCCATCCACCACCTTTTGGTTAGATTATTTATGGTGTAGGACGATTAGGTTTTCTGTGATAATTTCAGAATCTTGTTTGATAGGGTTGGATGTAATGGTTTGATTTTGTCAAAGGAGACTGTTTTTTTCAATCTTTGAAATTTTTTTGTAGTTATTAATAACACTTTGGCTGGCCGCTGATTTGTCACGGCTCGCAGGAGAGAAAACCTTGATTACCCCTATGCTCCCAAATGTCTCCCTATCCCCATGCCTCTTTGGGAGATGAACTGCTTGATGACATCCCATACCCCATAATAATAAGCATACTACCCCGATCATTGGTGTCACCCAGGGACCAGCCGTGAGGGCGACTAGGGCGATTATGTCGCCCTTCTAAGCCCAAAGTCGCCTAGAAAAATAGTCGGGGCGATTACAAGTCGCCCTCTAAAAAAAAAAATGAGAAAAAGCTGAACTGAGTGATGCGAGGTTTACATGAAAACAAGTATTTTCAAAAATCGAATGTGCTCGAGTGTGATAAATGGGCATTTTAATTCGTCAAATAAACGTCCATTTATTTGAAATCACACGACAATCAATTGTCCATTGTCGCTTTTGGCTGATTTTTTTATTTCTATTTTGTTGTGTTCAAGTCAGAGCTTCAAGTGTCGAAACGAAAATAGGTGACTTACGCGACTCAACAAAACAACCGAGTTTGAAAGTAGGTTACGTCGCTTAGGATGCCGAAAATGTATACGTATTTTATAACACATTATTTTCTTTTCGATTTGCTGACGACTGTTAACTGTTGGGCTGTCTATTCCCAGAAAAACATGAATGGAATTGAAACACATGAAAAAAAGCTTTAGTGATGTCAAGAAAAGCTTTGTACAGGACACAAGTGTGCATGTGGACGATCTTGAAAAAGGGTCCTCCTAAACATCGGAATGACATGAAATGACGCGGAATGACACCGGAATGCCATAAAAATGATGCGGAATGACATTTCTTTTACAAAATACTCGACCCCAGAATGTATTTTGTTTATTAACTAACAAAGTACCTCCAAAGCAACCTTCTTACATCTGATCCTGTTCACACTTTCAGACTTAGGAAATTATTAGCTTAGTAGAATTTGTTAAAAGGCAATCACAGGAGGGTGATGGGGGACTGGCACGAAGAAGAGGTGAGGGGTCATGAAGGAGAAGGTAGCAGTGGGGGATTTTCAGTCAATAATTACATTGTGATTTTTTAACCTGGCACAGATGTATCATAGACAACTGGACCTGGATTATTTGTACGTTAATGGAGGACCACAAATTGAAAATATGAAGGGGCGGCGGGGGTGGTACATGAATATTCTTAATTTTCCCCACTTGCCTATGAAGTCTCCCTACATGACTCTGCAGTCTCCCTATTTTTTCTGGAGGGAGACTTGAAGTCTCCCTAAAATTCCCCCCTAGGCTGTTCCCTGGTGTCACCCACTAGCCACATGTCCTGCATTCCCCCATCCCACTTCCCCAATCTCATTCCGTTAGACTAGTATTTTGGGCATTCTAATAGAAAATGTTCCAGGGTCTCCACTACATCTAAATTACACATTTGGCACTCCTTTTCATGATCTTCCCTGATTTATTCCCTAAGCTCCAGCGACCACAACCTCATCTTGAACAAAAGTGACCCCCAAAGGTGCCATCAGTGTACTCTTTAAAATCTGGCTTTTCTTTATCACGCAGGTCACCCAGACACCTCTTTGATTTGACCCCTTCTTGCCAGTTAAGGTTACAATCCTACATCATGACTCTTTCTATGATGATTTTATTTACCTGGATTGTCCCTATTTCTAAGTCCTACATCTCCATTGAGTAGTTCTCCCTCACTTGGACCATCTGCCCTGTCTTTGTGTTTGAATTTCAAGTATTCTGGAACATTAGTTTACACCACCGGGGGTCAGGAGATTTATCAAATAGTTTAGATAACAGAATTTCTTTAACTGGTAGTGTTAAACTATTTTTGAACCTCAAAATTTGTGCAATTGTCTTTGCCTTGTTACAGTTCATGGGGGCATGCCTGTGGGCACGCTCACATAAATTGTAACAAGGCAGTTTCTAACAGACTAAATAGTATTAGCTCCAAGATAATATGAAGCAGAGCCACTGAATTTGAAGCCTTTAAGTTGGGGTACTTGCACTTAAGAATAGAACCCAAATATGTACTCCCAGCACTCTACCAGTTAAGTCTATCCGGTCCTTGATCCTCATTACCCCTTTACCCAATATAATGGCCAAAACTGGCTAGCGCTATTCACAAAAATCGCCAATTGGTTTTCATTGTATTTTCATTTTTTGTCCCAAAAACAGAGGTTATGACCCCTCATTGAGCTCGTTCCAATAAGGGGTCATAACCTATGTTTTTGAGACAAAAAATGAAAAAAAATTAGTTATTCAAGAATTTTGTTTGCAAGTGTCGTCTGCTTTTCAGGTTAGGTAATATTTATTTATTTATTGGTGTTTAAGATTGGTCACATACTTATGCACAAAGGCTAATCATGGGTGGAGGAAGCCAGAGTACCCAGAGAGAACCACCGAGCATCGACGAGCAACTGTCAGCTCCTCAACATTCTAACTCTGTTCAAACTCCACTCAAACAGGGTTGCAGCGGTTGAAGACATGTGCACCATCGACGTGCAGTACGCCTTAGTACATGGTGTCATTATGCCCCAATGTAGGCAACCTGGATAAAGTGCCTTGCCCAAGGACACAACACAGGTCGTCCCGAATGGGGATTGAACTCAGGACCTCTAGCATAGAAGTCCAGCAGTCTACCACTGAGCTACCGAACACTTTTAGGTTAGGTAAAGGGTTAAAGGAACTTGATGTAATGGAGGAAGCTCTTGACAGTCAAGGTGTCAGTGTTTTGATTGCTCTTTTCATGATAGCAGAGTTTGTGTTTTTCTCTCAACAGGATATGATTATCCAGTTCATTCCTCTCATTTAGGCAATTTTCATTCATTACAAACAATTCTAATTGCTAGTTCATTTTCAGAGAAACATTTATTGTGGAAACACTTTTTCCGTTAGAGGCAATCTTCTACAATTTCAGACCTTCTCATTGCTTCCTGGAGACTTTCCATTCAACACATTTGGAAATAAACAAACAGTACAGTCATCATGGAAAGGTCAAAATCCATTTGTGGGCAATATTTCCATGCATGTGTTAGCAATGAATTGCCGACATAAAACAATGAATTTGCCATCATATTTTCAATGAATGAAGCACCGGGTACAACCCACTGATTCTTTCATTAAATATTAGCTGAAAACTACTGATATTGACTGAGAAAAGTGCCTGTGGGCAACACTGCCCACACATTATTTTGACTATTCCTTGGTGGTTGTACTGTACACCAATTTGCCTGTTTTCTAAAACAGATTCATTCTCATTGTACACCAGAATTGAACACTGTAAATGATATAGGTCTTCTAATTCTGTTATGGAAATCCTGGAACATTCCCAATACACATCAAGTGAAACTAAATGAAATCCTGTATCTGTATCTCTGATGGAGATCATTTTAGAAAACATACTTGAAATGGGTTTTAGTTACAACCTCCTCAACCTTGTTTGTCTTTGCGATATGTGTCTGTTTTAAAGCTTTACATGTCTCCAATTTGTTGATTCAGTTCCATACTGATGTCGTTTGTTGACAGTTGAAAACTTTGTGTTACAAGAGTAGTCAAAGGAAGTAACTGACAGATCTCTTTTAATCTCGACTGTCATTGAAGTAGAAGTAACCTTTAAAACAAATTTTAAAACTGCATGTACTCAACAGATCTGTTCAGATGTTCCAACAGCATGACCATTTAGAGTTTGGTTTTCAAATCAGAGATTTGTCTTTCAAATGTACAGTGGAAAGAATTTCTTGATACATTAACCTTTTACCTAACATGAAAAGCAGACAACACTTGCAAACAAAATTATTTAATAACCAATTTTTTTTATTCCAATGAGGGGTCATAAGCTAGGTTTTTGAGGCAAAATTTGTTTTAAAAAATAATGAAAATTGAATTGCAATTTTTGTGAATAGCGCAGGCTGGTTTTGGCTGTTACATTGGGTAAAGGATTAAATCATATCATTTCTGTCTGTTTCAAACTTTTTCTTGTGAAAATACAATTAGTTAACATTCAACTTCATCAATCTAGTGAGCTTTACATGATCCTTGTGTCAGGTTTTGGACAGTTAGCAAGCTACACTTAAAAATCTACATTTGGCATAAATAGCACAGGTTCTGATTATGATCCTGGCCATTTTTCAGCACAATAAGACACTTAACTACCGGTACTTGAGAGCTAGATTATTTTTGGTAGTCTGAATTTTTTAAATTTTTTGCACAGGCACTCTCCAATAAATTGTAATGAAACAAATTCATATATACAAAATATTATTTGCGTTTGACTTTGAATGTGAAACATGAGCAAGGAAAATGTTACCTTTTGCTCTTTTTAAAATGGAATCTTTTCTTCTGTGTCATCATGTGGAATTCCTCACACGCTGCCTATGATTTAGCAAATTTTGGAAGATTTTCTCTCAGGAGTTTGTCATCAGTGGCTCAAAATTCATCTTTTGTCTGTCAACAGTTTTCCACAAACTTTACCTTTTCTTTCCTGTTATATTTATAATATTCAATCAAAGGCACTCCAATTCAGATTATGTCAACATTACTGTCAATGCTTCCTTCTCGCATCAGTCACTTCTCTTCGGTTTGGCAAATCTTTGAACTGTGCATTGTCATCCCTAATGACTAAGTTTTATACAAAATAGAATCCCACTCCCCCCCCCCCTTCCCCCCCCCCCCCCCACCCATCCAAGCATCTTGGATGAGCAGAATGAGGGGAATTCTGTGAACTTAAAATGAACATACCAGACAGATGACTCCCCAACCAGCACCAATTGATCACCAACCAATTGATCATTTTACGATGGCTTTAAATAGACATGCTTCCAGTCAAGAGACTTGCTTTTATCCTCAGTTTTAGGTTATTATTATGAAAATGGTCACACATGCATTGTTCTTATTTTTCACCTCTTTCTTATTTTTCACCTCTTTCAAAAAAGATTGGGCGGGGGGTGGGGGAGAGGGGAATAATCTTCATTTTATGCTCTAAATGTGAAAAATGCAGAGCGTATGTAATTGATGTAAAATGAAAAATGTGATGGTAATATAGCTGCAGAATTCACTTATCATTAGAACTGATAAATTCATTTTATTTTGTCAGTTCAGTTGATTCACATTGAATTGAATCTGCTGGAAGATTCAAAATCAAGTTTAATTTTGTCAATTCAGAGGGTTCAACATACAGTGTTCATTCCATTGATGTTTTGTAAATATGAAAATAAAGCTTTCATGTATTGTGGTGTTTGTCTGCAGCATATATCGAGCAATGAAGGTATGTGTGCTGCTGACAAGTGAAGTTTTCTTTAAACATAAGTTTAATGATCTGGTGGAAGAAAACTGAATACAATTTTACCTAACGCTGAAAGGCAGACAACACCTGGAAATATAATTCTTGAATAACTAGATTTATTTCATTTTTCATGTGAAAAACGTAGCTGATGCTTCCTCATTGGAATGAGCTCAATGAGCTTGTTCCAGTGAGGGGTCATAAGCTATGTTTTTGAGACAGAAAATGAAGAAATAATGAAAAATTAATGGTGATTTTTAGCTTAACTTGACAAAGTCCAGATAAGCTATTGCCATTACATGTGTGGAAGTCTTCGAGCATTTTTTTAGCACAGGCTACTCCACGTAGTTCTTATCCTATCATCACAAAATTTCATCTGCAGGTTTGAGGTCATATCGAGATGAGAACATCCCCTTTTGGTCATGATCGGTCAACTGTGATGGCTGTGAGAGCCTGAAACCCAAAAACCTTTAGCACAGGTCGTATTGATTTAGGGATTTCTTTGTAACTTGGTATGATGGCTCCATATAATGTCTAAATGATAACGTACCCTTTTGGTCACGATTGTTCAACCATGATTGCTGTGAGGGTCTGAAAGAAAAAACCTCAAGCACAGTCTATAGGCCATATTTATGAAGGGATTTCATTGTAACTTGGTAGGATGACTCTGTATTATGTCTGGATGAGAATGTCCCCGTTTGGACATGATTGGTCAACCATGACAGCTACGCGGACCTGAAGCCCAAAAACCTTTAGCACAGTCTGCAGGTCATATTTATGAAGGGATTTTATTGTAACTTTGTAGGATGACCCGGTATAATGTTTAGACCAAACAAATTTGATGGTTTGGTTCCGGTTACATAGCAGAAAAAAATAGGGTCAGTAGGTTGGGATATTTTTTTATTTATTTTTAAAAAAATTTTTTAACATTGAATTTGTGCTTGAGTTAATTTTTAGGACCAAATTCTTCCAACAGTTGTAACTGAAATATACTGCTTTGATATTGTGGTGAGTCTGAATTGCAAAATTACTCTCAAAATGGCAGTTTATCAGCAGATGCTCTATTCGCATTTGCAGAGGACATTTCGGGTGTAATTCTGCAACTTCAAAATCAAAATGGACTCAGAGGTGTCTTGATAATATTATGATCAAGTGCCCTCATATTTTGAAGTGAAATGTCCGTTCACACATCTCATTTTATCATGGGAAGTGTTAAAATTAGTGCACCGCAGCACATTAAATAAACTGACATTTTAAGTGATTGTGGTAATGGTCTGGTTAAGTATTGTCATATTTATCTTGGCGAGGAAAACACAAATGACATGCTTTTGTTTATTTGAAAACAATGTACCTTGCGTCAGTCTTGTAGCAAACACTTGCGTGCACACTACTTTGAAGGCAAGATGCTATCTTGACATCACCATGTGCAAGCAGCCAATCACTTTAAGTACAAGTGTAAACCTACAGGGAATTCCTTGAAGTTTCCCAAGAAAAAATTCCTTATTTTAAATAGCAGGAATGCAATTGGTCGAATGTTCAATGTGTCTGACTACGCAACCTTTGTGTAATGCAGTACACGCGGTTGTGGCTTTTCACTTCCGCTTGTTTTTGACAAATTAGAGGTAAACAATGTTCTAGCGTTTTCGTAATAATGGTGATTGTCGAACAGTTTGGAATAAAAAGTAATAAAGAAAGGTCACATAGTCTGCAAGGTTAGACAGGGTGGTAAAAAGGGAAAGACCCAAATTTAAACCAACAGTAATCCGCACCAGTGAAGTGAATTCACTTGTAAATCATGATAAACAAGTTGAAATTTGCATGCTGGAGTTAACAATGTCAGTATACAATTACCACTTCTGATTTAATTTGTCAATGACAGTTTTGAACATGGTACTAATTATATATATAAATCGGTATTCCTAAAAAAACACCCAGCACTATTTGTGTTATTGTTTTAAAAGTTGGCGTTTGTGTGGGTTTTTTTCTGCTTCTTTATCAGTTTCAATAAAAAAAAAATTGTAAGGGTCAGGGCGCAAAATTTGGGTCGGTCGGGTAACCGGAACCAAACAATTATTTTTTTTTTGGCCTTAGATGAGAACCATGATGGCCGCAGGGGCATGTTACCTAGATTCCTTTAGTACAGTCTACAGCTTGCATTTATAAAGGGATTTCATTGCAAATTTGTAGGATGACTCAGTATAATGTCTAGATGAGCATGTCATATTTTGGCCATGATCGGTCAACCGTGACAGCTGCACTGGCACTTGACCTAGATTTGTTTATCACAGCCAATAGTTCATATTATTGAAACAATTTCATTGTAACTTGGTATGATATCTAGATGAAACTGTCGTATTTTGGTCACGATAGGTCAGCCATTACTGCCGACTGGTCACGTGACCTAGATTCCTTTAGCACTGCTTACAGGTTGTTTTTATGAAGGGATTTCATTATAACTTGGTAGGATAACTTCGTATGATTACTAGACGAGACTCTCATATTTTCCTCATGATGGGTCAACTGTTACCGCCAAACCATGACATGACCTTCATTCCTTTACTTGCATTCCTTTAGCAAAGTCTACAAGTTATATTTATGAAGGGATTTCATTGTAACTTGGTGGGTTGACTCGTTTTGGAATGATTGTACTGAAACTTGGTAAGTTTGGTTGACATATGTTAACTGTTAGGGCCATATCAATCCAGGTCTTAATTCTTTAGTAGAGTCTACACCTCAGATTATTCTTATTGAAAACATAGCATACAGGGAACAGAAATTAACATACTCTCAATTATCACATTTCTTGTCTTATTTCATAATCCTTTCATAAACATTCGAACATTATCCTTTTCATCAAACACTACACACTGTCAAGTTAAGCTACAGTGTCATTGGCACTTTCATTGTGAATAAGGCTGGCCAGTTTTGGGCGATACATTGGGTAAAGGGTTAAAAGAAATATTCTTTTAATCAGTATTCTATCAACTTGAGTTTTCTTTTATGTTCTTGGTCACCAAAAATTCAACTCTTCTTAATTTTTTCAGAACTGGGGATTAATTTTGACCATATCACCCAAAAGGTAAGTCCTCCTTTTTTCTGCATGCATGAAAAGTGCTAGAGGACATTTCTATGTAGTCTTCGCTTGAATTTAAATTGATTGATTTTCACATATTGAAAACTTCTGGGTAATTCCAATGTTTGAAGTGTTTTTTTCTGTTATTTTTCTTTACAGTTTTTGTAAGTTTCTTTATTTATTAATGACATCCATAAATACCCATTCCAGGCCTGGAGTGCCTGAAACTTTCAATTCTTGCCTTGAAAAGCCTTGAAAACTTCAAATTACATTGGTATGTATAAATAATGCTTCATGTTTCACAGTATTCACTCTTACACCAGACTTTATGATTATTTAATACAGTAGTATGATGTTGCTGTTATGTTGACTCTTAACATGACCTTCAAAAATGAAAATCAGAAGAGAGTTGCCAGGGGCCAAATGAACCCACATTGTCTCTGTGCAACCTTGGTGCATGAATTCATACATCTGCTCTCTTATTTTTAACATATACTTGTGTTTTACTCAGTCAAAAATGGAAGTATACCTGCTAAGTATTTTCTTGAATTTCTCATAAAATCAAGTCATATTGGCTACAAATCAGCCATGACTTGATTTGATGGAAAAATACAACAGTGTTTGGCACCAAGAAATTATTGACAAGTGAACTGACTACTCCTGTTTATGTATTTGTGTACATTACATTTACAAGACAGTAAAATACCTCTATGAAGTAATAAAGTATATTTGTAAGGCCTAAAAAAATCAAAAATCTGTTTCTCAGGCTCTCCCACACGGTCTTTTTGGCTGCCACATGCTCTCTTTTTATAACCAGTGCAACTTAAAAAATAAAAATTGAATGGTTTATGTCTAACATTTTACCCAAGTCAATAAAATTGATAAATTTGTCCTTTGAGTGCACAAGGCTTTGCAATGCTTTAGCATTGCAAAACCTTCTTGCACTCAAGGGACAAAATACCTCACCACCCATGCTAATCTGTAGATTATGAGGCCTAAAACATAAAACAAACCAAGAACATGAACTTTTGATGGCAAAGAAATAATTACAAAAATAAAAAATAAAATAAAAAAACATTCACCCACGTGCAGTTTTAAAAAATATGGCCAGAGAAACAGATTTACTTTGTGGGGTCTAATCAGTAGGAAAATCTGCATGGAGAAAATAGATATGCCTGGTAGGTTACCTGTGTGATAGGACCAAATTTATAAATGATCATATTTAAGATGCTCTATCAAAAATAATACAGCACTTATTACCGGTGTACTTCATCAGTGAATCATTGTTGGAGGTCTTGAAAAAGCCTTAACCTTCAAAACTCCAAAAATTGACTCTGATTGTCCTTGAATTTCAAAGAGATTAAGCTGCTTGAACCCTCCATTGGATCAAGGCCTTATTCGTTTACAAATAAGATAAGCCAGCATAAAAATTTAAAAATACAAGTTCTGTTATTTTTTACTTTTTTACAAAGTATGGCTAAGAGCCTCCGATTGGTATGAGCTTAATACATGTAGGTTCATTTCAATAGAACCAAGAAGTGTCATAATACATACATCCTGGAAAACACAAGGATAACAGATTTTTTTCCAAGAATTTTGGTGTACTTAATACTTTAACCTACATTGTGGGAAAAAACTGACAGAAGATTTGTACTTTGTAAGTTTCTTAATAAAACCAGACAAATATGGATGTCATTGGAACTGGCTCAATGAGCCAGTTCCAATGACATCCATATTTGTAATATTATATTGCACATAAATATTAAATTTCCAGTATATTTATTTTTGTTCTAACATTATCGAGCAGAAGGTACGAATTAATAATTAAAAATGGGTATGTTTTTTTAGCTTTCTAGCCTGCTATTGTGTATTCTTGTTTTTGTGTAAAAAAAGGCTACTGCAGATTGCAAGTTACACCATACCTCTCAGCCAATCAAAACGCAGTAATTTGTTTCATTTGGAAATAATAATATTTATATTCAACAAACCAAGGAAGAATCTTGCTACCAATCAGGATTCAAATCCTAAGTATATTGCCTATTGTCAAGGACCTTGCCCAAGACAAACATTTTCATTCTTGAACTTAGAAATAGCAAAACAGAATCCTGGAAAATATCTTTTAAAGGGCATGTTGTTTTCCACCAGTCATTTGCCTACGAATATTCCATGGATACTTTAATAAAGTGTATAGTGCACAATTATTTTTAGAACCCTCAAAAGGTAGAACTGTCAAAAAAGGTATACATGTAGTACCTTTCGGCCAGTTAGGGGAAAGGGATGTCTTGTGAGATCTAATATGAAATAATAATTCTGCCCAGGCAACATACAGTATAGTATGTAATTGTTTTTGACTACAGTCAGTCAAACAGCTTTAAAGTCATCTAACAAATGCACTAACATGCTGTGTGCATTAGAAAAGGTAATTTGTTGGTGACTTTCTGTCGGAAAAAAGTCTTACTTATTTGGTTTATGACTTTTTGTTTTGTTACACAAGCAGGTATGCATATATCCAATTTCAGACTATTCATGTACAATTTTCTTTTCAATGATTTGTGTGACAATAATACTTCAAGATGCAAATAGTGTTGAGCAAGAACAAAACTTAAGAGGTTGCACATCAAGGGAGACAAATGAAAGAGGCATTTTTGTACATCAAGGGAGACAATCACACCATTTTTGACATTTCCTGATATTAAACATTTGCCTGTTCATTCAGGTGCACACACCAGTAAGAGAATTCAAATTTATTTGAATTTTGACTTGTGTAAAACTTTTGTGCACCTTTTTCAAATTTGTTCAGATTGTTGGTCTGAATGATTTTTCAAAATTCAGTGCCACTTTTTAGGGTGCTTTATTGTCTTTTCAAGATAAAAAATGTTGCCTGCTTTTTGTAAATTAAAATTGTTTGCAGTTTTGATTCATTCTATGAACAAAACTGCATTGGATTCATCTAAAAAAAATAACACACTGTTTCACATGGGTATAATGTTTTAAGAAAACCCCAGTGGTGAATTCAGGCAGGGCAGACCAGGCACATGACTCTCCCCTAATTTTTTTTTCTTTAGTGATAATACCATGGCCCTGCTACTGATTATTAGAGAACTCAGAGATCACCCAAGAGTCTGTGTCAGTGGTCTGAGACGTGTTTTGTCCCTGAAGAGAAGTAAGAAAGAAATTTTCCTAGGATTATCTTACAACTTTTATCCAATGGTCTCAGAGAAAGATAAACTAGACACTTATCTTCACTTACATTACAACGATAACAAAAGTGGTCCTTTTCTAGAGCAGATTGCGATCAGGTTGTGACATACACATGCCAGTGAGCCATGATATCATAAATGAAATATTGTGAAACCAAAACTGAATCTAGAAAAACAAACAGAAGCATCTGAGATTCAGTGTTCTTGCATTTTGCTTTTCAGCAACTGAGATTTGACAATGTTATGGTCTCGTTACAGTTATTCAGGTGAAAATGTCAGCTTTTCAAGAAATGTTCAGCTTCTGATCAATACGGCCGAGGATATTTCGCATTTAAATTACCTCCCCTATTCACAATACTCACAATGTGTATAGTTTCTGGAAGCTCTGAATATGGCCCTTTCTAGAGACAACTGTACACAACAAAAATCTTACAATATCACTCAAATACACTCAGCCGAATGACACAGTTGATGGCAAAAAAAATGGCTCAAAATGGTCAAAATTTTCTCATTTTGGGGATAAATCTCCAATTTTTGTGCATCGATAGTGATAAAACTGTGTTATAGGAATTCCTCATTCCTCCACTGAGGATTTTACAGCATAACATGATCATTCTGACAAATAAAAAACATATGGGTTTCTTATTCATTTTTTCAGGAGGCTTTCTCAAAGCAAATTTACCCAAAAGTTGACCCATTTGTAAACTGCAAATTGTCAGGTCCCAAACAGGTCTGGGTTTGTCATTTAACACTTCCATGTGACCTTGACCCCCAATTGAAATGCACTTGACAATACACAGTTTGAATCAAGACCATCAACAGATTATTTTGGCCATATCACCATTAAAGAGAATTATTTACTAAATCCACACCACCATAAACTAAAACTATAGCTCAAAATAGTCATTTGGCTGAGGATATCCAATAACCTCGGAAATGACCTTTTAATAGGAAACGAGACCTATGGAAAGGGGGAAGAGGGTGAATTGAGTATTTTGACCGGATTGTGACATCTCTGTCCACTTCTTGTGATCACAGTAGTGATACATATTTTTTTGTCATTTTATTGTAGCCTGTCTGCAGATAATAACATGATAAAACCTTGTTTCCTTAGTCAATCAAACATTTCTGCTTGGGATATCTCTGCATTGATGATAATTGAAGTATTATTTTTTAGCTCACCGGCCCAAAGGGCCATGTGAGCCACTGCCATCACATGGCATTCGTCACCATAAACTTTTCACATTTTTATCTTCTTTGGAACTGCTGATCCGATGTGAACCAAACTTGGCAGGAATGGTCTATGGGAGATCCTATGCAAACAATCCTCATTTTGTTCCTGTTGGATGAAAAACATGGCAGCCAGAGGCATTCTTCAATTCTGATTTGTGGATTTTCAAAAATCTGCTCAGAAACTACAATGCCAAATGTTTTGAAACTTCACATGCTTGATGACTGGGACATCCTCCACTTATGATCCTCATTTAGTGTTGATCGAGTTGCAAACATGGTGCAATTGCAGCTTATAGTTACCATAGAAACCCTGTGGGAAATCACATTTTCGTCTTCTAGGGAAATACTGAGCCGGTGTGAACCAAACTTAGCAGGAATGGTCTATGGAAGGTCCTCTAAAGCTGTCCTCATTTTCTACCTGTTGGATGAAAAACATGGCCACCAGAGGCATTCTTTGATTCTGATTGGTTGATTTTGAAAAATCTTCTCCTCTGAAACTACAAGGCAGAATGCTTTGAAACTTCACATGACTGATGACTGGGACACCCTCTACCAATGATCCTCATGTAATGTTGATTGGGATGCAAACATGGCCGCAATCGTGGCTCATAGTTACCATGAAAACCCTATGGGAAATCACATTTTTATCTTCTTACCTGAAACTACTTGGCCAGTGTGAACCAACCTTGGCACAAATAATGTATGGAAAGTCCTCTGAAAATAATCATCATTCTGTTTTGCGAAGCTGAAGGAACATGGCAGCCAGCTGCATTCTTTGATTTTGATTAGAATAACTGAGGGATATGTAGTTCTGCCAGGTGAGCAGTTACCGGCTCTTTAGAGCCTGTTGTTACATTTTACCCTTAAAAGCCTATTTCTGACTTTTAAAAACACACAACAGGCGTCCTTAACATGCCATCATGAGGAGGGTCTGCTGACAATAGGAAATTATCTAGGCAGTGGCTTCTAGTTACACTCTTGGCTGCCTGTTAAGGCAGCCAAGTCGTAACTAGAAATCACTGCTAGACATCTGGACGTTTTAGGGCTGTGGGCTGGTGGGAATTCAGGACACTTGTCCAGGCCCTAATGGGTTAACCCTTTCCCCAATGTAAAGACCAAAACCGACCAGTACTATTCATAAAAATCACCATTCAATTTTTATTATTTTTACATTTTTTATCTCAAAATCACAGCTTATGACCCCTCATTGGATCCAGCTTGTACCAGTGATGGGTCATAAGCTATGTTTTTGATGCAAAAAGTTAAAAAAAAATAGCTATTCAAGAATTTTGTTTGCAGGTGTTGTCTGCCTTTTGTGTTAGGTAAAGGACTAACTGGTAGACTGCTGGAAGCCCATATCTGGGCTTTATTCTGAAGTGCAGGAACCATGATTTAAAAGTAGCTTATTTTGTGAATGTGCTTTATGTTACCTTTGAAGTGAAACCTTTCAATCTGAATGAATTTGCATATTTACAGTTTATGGGAGAGTGCCAATATGCACTTGTCCCATAAATTGTAACAAAAGCATGTGAACAAATTTTGTCGACCAAAAATGATTTAGCACTCTACCAGTTAATGTACAAGAGCACAATTCAGTGTTTTTAGTGCTGTGTGGGATCAAAGTTTGAATAGAACTGTTCATATTGAAAACTGAGTTCAATGATGATGGCCTAATATATATTTTTTGTGTCTATAAAGGGCATGGATAAGATCTTTATCAGTTACTCTTGAATAGTGGGTCAGTGTTGATGACGTTTTGATGGGATCAACCCAGTATGATAGGGATCAACACACACAGTTTGATTGTCAGTTGTAGTACCCAGTAATCCTGAATTCTTCAACACTTTATATGAGAGGAATGTGATAAAGTTAACCCTTTACCTAACAAATTGTTTGCATCCACCTGTGAAAGATGCAAATTTTTCAGTTGAAAAAAATTATTTTCCAAAAAAATTTCAACAGAACCACATCATGTGACCCCTCATTAGAACTAGCTCAGTGATATGATTTTTGTTGAAATTTTGTGAAAACTTTGAAAAAAAAAATATTAAAATACACTTTGATATCGTGTGTGTTGGGTCAAGGGTTAACTGGTTGAGTGCTAGAAGCCGCTATCAGGGCTTTCAAAAAATGAGGGCGCTAGAGCAAAAGCCATTTTCCTCACTCATGGTCCATATTCAGTCAGACACAAATAATATTTTGTTGATATAAATTTGTTTCAATGCATATCATTGGAGAGAGCCTGTGAGTACTCTCCAGTAATTTATAATACAAAATTTTGTTGAAACAAATTCAGACTACCAAATGTAATCTTGCCCTCAAGCAGATATAATCAGGTATTTTTCTTCTTCTTCTTCTTCTTCTTCTTCTTCTTCTTCTTCTTCTTCTTCTTCTTCTTCTTCTTCTTCTTCTTCTTCTTCTTCTTCTTCTAAGTTTGACATTGTGTGATATTACCTATCTAATCCTTGCTGCAAACCAAAACAGATATTGAGTGTAATGATTATAATGAGAGCAATATGTAACCTGAAACATAAAATCATTGTTTATAATTTTGATGCTTTGATTTGTTTCATTAGTATTATAATTACTAATTACATGTTACAGTGGAGCCCACTTAATTTGATATTTCTTAACCCTTTACCCAACGCAGACGATTTCAAAATTGATTATTTTAAATTTCATGTTTTGAATTTTTTCAAAAAATTTCAACAAAACCATATCATCTGACCCCTCTTTGGAATGAGCTTGACCCAAAGAGGGGTCACATGATATGGTTTTGTTGAAATTCGTCGAAAAATAATATTTTTTCAGCTGCTGAATTTGCGTATTATGCGGGCGGATGTGGGAAATTCGTTGGGTAAAGGGTTAACAGAATAACCCTGTTAATTGAATATACCATATTTACTCGATGTTTTCTGACACTCAATGTTATGGGACACCCAGATTTTCTAAAAAAAAAAAAAAAATTTCGGCTCTTATATTGGGACACCCACCCAACCAGTTTGACATGACTGGATTCAATAGCACTGATGGCCTAAACAAATGGTTGTCCAAAATGTAAGTTTCATCTGGGTTTGAAAGATATAAAAAAACAAAAAAACACGAATATAAAAAAGAATTAAACAGCAATAATACTGTAATTTCCCAACACAAAAGCATTTACCGTACCTTCAGTACAAATTTGACCTGTTAATTGAATATAGGTTATAGAGTAGACTCCTGTTAATTGAATAAAAAATCTTGTAATCTGTCGAGAAATTACCCTGACTCTCCCCAGTTTTCCTCTGTTTATAGACCTATTTGGCCTCAGTATATCCAATACAGGCATTTAATCTATTATATCTTGTTTGACAGAGCTCATGGAGCTCTGTCAAACAAGTTATAATAGAGTAAATGCTAAATTTATCTCTAAAATATAGGAAAGTGACACCATCCCTGTTAATTGAATACCCCAGTTAATTGAATAATTTCCATTGGCAGAGTGGCTGTTCAATTAACAGGGTTCCACTGTATGTTCTCCTGTGAAAACCTTGAGAAGTGAAGCTGTGATTTGTTTACTGTGATGAACATACTCTATTTTACTGGTTAACTAGGACCAAGTCACCAGTGCTTGAGGTGGAAGTCTCCTAAAATGGGCAAATGTGTATAAATGATTGACTACTCTTGATTTTATCTCCATGTTGCAGTCACAGTTAACCATTGGGAAGAAATATGTGACCCTAAACACCAATAACTACATAAATAAATACTTGTTATGTTGGAAATTGAACTTTCAGCCTGAATGAGTCCTTTGATGTCCAGAACTTTGTTAATTTAATTTATTATATGTGTATCTTGATTGATTGAATCAGAGATCGAGACCAGCCGCAGATTAGCCCACTGGGCAAAAAGACAGTTGCTGGTTATTTTTCCTGTCATGGTAAAATACTCAAAACAGTCTTCATTCTAATCACACTTCCTGCCTTTCAAAGGTAACAAAAAATCCCCAAACTCCTGATGTCTCATTATGTCATTTCCATTTTGGCTCTTTTCAGTGTACAGAAATACAATAAAAAGTATGTTAACTTTTTATTTATCATAAAAGCCTTATCTAGCCCCGGCTATTCACAAAAATAGCCATACATATTTTTTTTCTTTATTTTTTGCCTGAAAAATGCCACTTATGACCCCTCATTATGATGACCTTTTGCAATGAGTTGTGAAAGCCATTTTTTCAGGCAAAAGTGATAACTTTTAGTTATTCTATAAAAATTTCTGCAAGTGTCATCCCTTTTTTGTGTTGATGAAAGGGATAAATATATTGCCATGGGACAAAATTCAACCTTTTTAATGCTGTGCTATTAAGGCATCATGCTGTATAATAATGTCTTCTGCAAATGGATGAATGTGCTTGGTATTTGTTGGAACTATAAGTAATAATTTAACCCAGCAAACCATTAGGACTGTAGGATTAAATTATTACTGATCCTCCTTAACTGTTTGTTGTTCTTTATATTATTATTATTATTATATTGTATTTTCTATTCTGTATGGTTCGCTGAGGCTAACTGTATCACGAGCCTAACAACCCTTTTCGACGTCTCCATTTATACAGGTCTACCAATGATCTGTCCCTGATTTAGCTGTACTGGTGATTTTTAGAGGTCCAATCTGGCCATGTCAGAGACACATATAAAATGAGAGATGCTGTGTTAAATTCTTAATTTTTTTTTCAATTTCAGTGTAAAATTGGTTGTTGTCACATATTTTCATTTTTTGACTCATAAAACCCCTTATTATGCCCCCGACTTAAAAATTTGAAGGGGTATCTAGTGAAGACCGCTGTCCATCCATCTGTCCATCTGTACCAACATTTTCCCTTGTATCTCTGCCTCTGCTACCCCAATTTGAATGATATTTGGTATTGTGATAGTGCATCATGGGGGTACGATACCTGTGTAGCATGAGTTTCTTCCTCACATTTTTTCCAGAGTGCCCTTTTTCACTCTTTTGACTTAGAAAATTTTTGCCGGGTCAGGGGCATTGGCACATGCTTTGCATCACCCTTCTTGTTGGAATGAGTTCACAAACCATTCCAAAGAGGGTTTGTAAGCTATGTTTTGGATGCAAGAAAAAAAATTATTAAATTTGAAAAGCAAAATTTGTGAGAACCATTGTCCGATTGTGGCTGTTAAGTTGAATGGTTAATTAATTGACATATCACAGGGTTCTATCCACCTTTATGGGGACTGGATCCAAGTCCTTCACCACTGGGATTCCCAAATCCCAAAACAGTCCATTGCAATGCTAGTTTCCCCATTTTGGGAAAACGAGTTTTGTACAGACTTGATTGAGAATTTCTTTTAAGAGCAGGTAGTCTAAGTAGAGTCCACTGGTCTTCAGTGCTGTATGGGCAAGTGCTCTGCCACAGATGTTTTGAATAATAATGAGGAGTTTAACCCTTTACCTAACATGAAAAGCAGACGACACCTGCAAAAAAAAATATTGAATAACTAAATTTTTTCATTTTTTGTCTCAAAAACATAGGTTATGACCCCTCGTTGGAACGAGCTCGATGAGCTCGTTCTAACGAGGGGTCATAACCTATATTTTTGAGACAAAAAATGAAAATATTTTGAAAATTAATTGGCGATTTTTGAGAATAGCGCTGGCCGGTTTTGGCCGTTACGTTGGGTAAAGGGTTAAAGTCATATAACCTGAGCAGTTTCAAGTCAAGTGTCGGCTGTTTGAATAGGCAGACCACACTTGAGTAGAAACAATTTCTTCATAATAATTTTGAGGTTTGTACCAGTTGAGTAGTTGACAAAATGAACTTTCTGCAGTATTCCCAGTGCTTTATAACCAAGAGTTTCTCAGTTTACCGTATATGTGCAGTGGATTATTTGGTATTTGAGGGTTTTTAGCTCACCTTGATGAAGTCCAGCAGAGCTTATCTAATCGCTCTCCATCCGTTGTCCGTCGTCTGTCAACACCATGTTTTCGTCTTCTCATCCAAAACCACTGGGCCAATTCAGTTGAAAATTTGTGTGAGTGATATTGCTGAGGGGGCATTGCATTTTGTTCAACTAAATATGCCCAGCCCCATAGGGAGGGGGTGGAGGAAAATGCTCCAAATTTTTTTAAAAATCTTCTTCTCATGAACCAGCAGGTACAATGACTTGATATTTGGTATGGAGCTTTCTTTTGACGTGTAGATTCAAGTTTGTGCAAAGGAAGTTCGTGAAGCAATATTTGCCTTTCTAATGATGGGAGGGGAAAGATTTTTTGCCCCGCCCAAACTTTCTATTTTCTGAACCGATGGTCCGATTTGAACCAAATTTGGTTTGTGATATTACTGGGTCATAAGTAATTGATTCATGCCAAAAAAAATTTTCTGTGTCCTCGTGGAAACCCCAGGAGCTAAAAATTAAAATATTTTCAAACTGCAATATTTCCCAAACCCCACAGAATAGAGAACTGTTGTTTGGTATGAAGCATCCTTAGGACCCATAGAACTGAATGGTAAAAAAAAATTGCTATCAGTTATAACAGTGTGTTCTGTAGAGGGCGTCGAAAAAATGCTGAATCAGCATATTTGCAAAAAAAAAGCCCCAAAAAACAACTTTTCTCCAGAACCAGCGATCAGAATCTTTTGATAATTGGTATACAGCATCCATAGGGGGTCAGATATAAGTTTGTTAAAATGAAGCCCCTTGGGCTCACTGCAGGAGCCTGAATTTTTAACTTAGGGTAGGGGGGTCAAATTCAAGCTTGTTCAAGTCGGGCCTTTGGGCTCATGTTTTGGCTTCCTGTGATAGCCCGAATTTTAACTTAGTGCAATATGAGGAAATTTCTTTAAAAATCTTCTTCTTCAGATCCACCAGTCAGCATCCTTTCATATTTGGTATACAACATCTCTGGAGGGGGTGAAATTCAAGTTTGTTCAAATTGGGGCCCGGGCACATATTTGGGCTCTCTATGGTAGCCCGAATTTTAACTTAATGCAATATGAGGAAATTTCTTTAAAAATCTTCTCCTCCAGATCCACCAATCCGAATGTTTTCATATTTGGTGTACAACATCTCTAGGGGGATCAGATTCAAGTTTGTTCAAATCAAGAGCCAGGGTTAATATTTGGGTTTCCTATGGGAGTCTGAATTTTAACTTGGTGCAACAATATGAGGGAATTTCTTTAAAAATCTTCTTCTTTAGATCCACCAGTCAGCATCCTTTCATATTTGGTATACAACATCTCTGGAGGGGGTGAAATTCAAGTTTGTTCAAATTGGGGCCCGGGCACATATTTGGGCTCTCTATGGTAGCCCGAATTTTAACTTAATGCAATATGAGGAAATTTCTTTAAAAATCTTCTTCTCCAGATCCACCAATCCGAATGGTTTCATATTTGGTTTACAACATCTCTAGGGGGATCAGGTTCAAGTTTGTTCAAATCAAGAGCCAGGGTTAATATTTGGGTTTCCTATGGGAGTCTGAATTTTAACTTGGTGCAACAATATGAGGGAATTTCTTTAAATGGTATACAACATCTTAGGGGGTGGGGGGATCAGATTCAAGTTCCTTCAACTTGAGTGGCTGGGTGCAGATTTGAGAATAATCTTCTTCAGATCCACCAGTCAGAATGCTTTCATATTTGGTATACAACATCTCTAGGGCCAGGGGGTAGTGTGTGTGTGGGGGGGGGGGGGGGTCAGATCCAAGTTTGTTCAAATTGCGTCCCCGGATTCATATTTGGGCTCCCTATGGCAAACCAAATTTTAACTTAGTGCAATATAAGAAATTTTCTTTAAAAATCTTCTTCAGATCCACCAGTCAGAATTCTTTCATGTTTGGTATATAACATCTCTACTTCGCTGCTCAGAACTATTAATCCAATTTTAACAAAATTTGATATGCAGCATAAGTGGGAAAAAGATATTTGATTTAAAAAAAAAATTAACCCTAGCTATTGTGGGACTCAGTGTGTGCTAAAAATAGAAACATAACTCCAAGTTAATTTTATAAGGCGCCATGTTTATTAAGTACCCTCTTGACGTGTTTAACTAAGATTAATCTGCATAGGTTGTATGTCAAGGGGCTCCATAGGAGAGCTCCACTTTGTACATTATGATTAACTGAAGAAAAGGCATGATGCTTGGACTACTTTAGTCACTACTGAGAGGCTCAAGGATTGACAATGGATCCTATGGAGATTGATTGCTTAATGTAGATTCATCCGTGGCCTTGGTTTATATCAGGTTCTGTTCAAGGTGAGTGCTTCAGGCCCTGTGGTGCCTCTTGTTTTAACTTGACTTGACAAAATTATGGTAAGCTATATATTGCCATTGTGCATGCAGACATCTGTGAGTCTGACCACAATTCGTTCAGCACATGCTACAGCCCACAGGTCTTTCTTGAATCATCACCAAATTTATTATTTAGATTTGTTCAGCACACCCTACAGGGGCCAATACTATAAAACTTCCAGAATTGTATTTTCTAGAATTGTATTTTATAGTTATGACTTTAAATGAGTTGAAATGAACCATTAGTATTTTCAAAGATGTGGTAATTTGCCAGTTGGCAAATTGTCACATCTTTTAAAATGCTAATGATTCATTTTAGTCAGTTCTATTAATAGGCAGAAATACAATTCTAGAAAATACAATTGTAAACATTTTGTAGTATTTATATATAGATTGTATTTATAGATTCACAATTTTCCTGAAACTGGATAGGATGACACTTTGATGAGAAGATGAGAATGTCTTATTTCTGTCATGGTTGGCTGACAGGAATGGCCAACATATGGCTCATATTTTTTTCTTTTCAAGTTTTTTTCTCTCAAGGAAATCAAAATGTTAATAATTATGACACAATTTACTTAAAGAGAACATTAATTAGGTAATTACGGCATTGAATCTCATAAATGAAGCATAAAGTCAAGGTTAGCTACAGTGCCATTAACACTTTCTTTTCATTCCCATTGGAGGAATTGGGATTTTTTAGGGCCAGAATTTGGAAAAAATGGTCCCAATTCATATTGGGAATGGGACCCATAATGGCCCCCTGTTTCTCCCTGGTTATTTTTTTTTTATAAATTGACATGAAAAATGGGTTGAAAGACCATTTTCATGTGAATTTGTATAAAAAAGGATGGCTCAGCATTTTGTTGATGAATAAGCTGATTTCAGATAATTATTATTGGAACTCTGTCATCTCTGAAAGCTGAAAATGCTTTGGAGGATTATATTTCTGTCTGTTCATCGATGATTAAAGGTGGCTGTTAAAACTTTAAGTGAACAGATGAAAAATTTATGGTGATGAAAAGTCCTGATGCACACATTAAATATGATAGGTTTTAGATTGACTTATCACTTAGTGATGTATTTAATTGGAAATTCAACAGTTGCTTTGGATGACAGATGTAAATGATGTTTCCTGATAGATATTCTGTTGCTGCATGTTTTTGCCAGAACCAATCACAAATGAAAAGACAATACCTAAGGTCTTTGAGTAGATACATAATTATTTCATGAGTGACTAGAGGTGAAATATAAATTTTTAATGAGCCACTGTCCATGAGTTGAAAATTTATATATCACTTGCTAGTTACAAATGAAATATTTATGGTAACCACTCAAAAAACCCTAGATATTCTTTTTTATAACATGTGTATGCATTGCCTGTTCTAAAAAAACTTTTTATTTAATACCAAATTACTGAAAATATTTTCACTATGATTTGCCAGTTGTACCTAGAGTGAAAAGTATGTTTTTAGCTTAACTTGACAAAGTCAAGATGAGCTATTGCCATCACGTGTGCGGAATTCTGTTAGTCTGTGAGTCTGTTCACATTTTCCTCAGCACAGGCTACACCCCATAGTTCTTGTCCATTCGTCACAAAATTTCGTATGCAGGTTTGAGGTCATGTCTAGATGAGAACGTCCCCTTTTGGTCAACCCAAAATCTTTTAGCACAGTCTACAGGTCATACTTAATATGGAGGGATTTCATTGTAACATGGTAGGATGACTCCATATGATGTCTAGATGAGAACTTCCCCGTTTGGTCGCGATCTGCCAACCGTGATGGCTGCCTGAGCCCAAAACCTGAAAACCTTTAGCACAGTCTATATGTCGTATTTAGTGGTGCGGTGGCATTGTGGTAACCGGTTCTCGTCAGATCACCTAAGTTAAGCAACGTCGAGACCAGTTAGTCCTCGGATGGGTGACCGTCTGAGCGATCGATTCGGACTCCTGCGTTGTGTCCTTGGGCAAGGCACTTAACCCTGATTGTCCACATGGGGGCACAATGACGCTGTGTACTAGGGCGTACTGCACGTCGATGGTGCACATGTCTTCAACCAATCTAACCCTGCCTGTGCTGCAGTGCAGAGTTACGATGTTGGGGAGCTGGCAGCTGCTCATCGTTGCTTGGTGGTTCTCTCTGGGTACTCCGGCTTCCTCCACCTGTAAAACTGTCACGGTCATGATTAGCCATTGTACATAAGTATGTGACCTTAAAAACACCAATAAATAAATAGGTCATAATTATTGAGGGATTTCATTGTAACTTGGTAGGTTGACCCCATATAATGTCTAGATGAGAACGTCCCCTTTTGGTCGCAATTGATAAAATGTGACATCTACAGGGGCCCGAAGCCCAAAAACCTTTAGCACAGTCTACAGGTCATATTTATGAAGAGATTTCATTGTAACTTGGTAGGATGACTCCAGATAATGTCTAGATGAGAACGTCCCCTTTTGGTCGCGATCATTCAACCATGATGGTTGCCCGAGCCCAAAACCGAAAACCTTTAGCACAGTCTGCAGGTCATATTTATGTAGGGATTTCATTGCAACATGGCAGGATGACTTGTTTTGGAATAATTTCACTGTAATTTGGTAACTTTTGTTGACATACATTAACTGTGAGGGCCACATACATTAACTGTGAGGGCCACATTAACCCACCCCTCAGTTCTTTAGTACAGTCTACACCTCATATTATTTTTTATTGAAAACATAGCATACATGGAACAGAAATGAACATATTCCCAACTATCACAATTCTTGTCTTATTTCATTATCCTTTCATAAACATTGAACATTATCCTTTTCATCAAACACAACACACAGACAAGTTAAGCTACAGTGTCATTGACACTTTCATTTAAATGATGTAATAGTATGTTTTGTGACTGTCAAGATGCAAACTATGCTGTCTACATTTTCTCAATTTCCTTATATATTTAGCGGAAGCATATGATAAAATGATTTCTTCACAAATTTATTATCCCCACCCATATTTTTTTTCACTCTTGCTTTAATCTTTTAATTATTTTTTTTTTATTTGTCACTTAAAGTTACCAAAGGACAGACTAAAAGAGGCATCCATGTTGATAAATAATTTTCCCTTATTTTATGGCATTGACAGACTGATGCTTTTCATGCCAATTATGGCCATTTGCATGTACAAGTATACCAAATTGTTTCTCATGCTTTATCAGTTTTAGCCATGGCATTTCCTTCCATCATGGGGATGGAATAGTTAGCCAGACTTTGAGAAAATGTTTTGTTTATCTTCGAAGCGATTAAAATTTATCAACAAATTCATTATTTGTATGTGAATGTCTAATTTTTAGCTCACCT
Source organism: Pictodentalium vernedei (assembly GCA_031216915.1). Classification (NCBI taxonomy): domain Eukaryota; kingdom Metazoa; phylum Mollusca; class Scaphopoda; order Dentaliida; family Dentaliidae; genus Pictodentalium; species Pictodentalium vernedei. Next base: position 505,653,306 of record CM062297.1, on the reverse strand, counting down.
GAGCGAAGCTCAAGGGGAGCTTTACTGATCACTTTCCGTCCGTCGTCCATCTGTCCGCCGTTAACTTTACATTATCAACTTCTTCTCACAAACTACTCAACCAAATTGAACCAAATCTGGTGTGCATGTTCCCTATCACATGTCAATTCAAATTTGTTCAAATCAAGTTGACCCGCCCCTTGGTAGGGCCATGCCCAAAAAGTGAGCCTAAATCTTAAAAAATCTTCTTCTCATGAACCAGCAGTAGCAGATACTTGATATTTGGTGTGCAGCTTCCTTTTGAGGTGTAGACTCAGATTTGTTCAAGAAAAGTTTGAGGAGCTATATTTGCCTTCGTTATGGGAGGGGCAAGAATTTTCACCCCGCCCAAAATTTCTATTTTCCAAACCGAGAGGCAGATTTGAATCAAATTTGATATGAGGGCTTATTGGGTCATAAGTACTTACTTTATGCCCAAATGCTTTTTCCTGTGGCCCCATGGGAACCACAGGAGCTAAAAATAGAAAAAAATTAAAACACCCATATCTCCAAAACTACACATCACTAAGAATTCTTATTTGGTCTGAAGCTTCCTTAGGACCAACAGAATGGAATGGTAAAAAAAATTGCTATCGGTTTTATCATGGGGTACTTTTGAGGACTTTGAAAAAGTGCTGAGTCAGCATTTTTTAAAACTGTGGGTAATGGGAAAAACATTTCAGATACAACTTCTTTGGAAGATTGTTTCACATGTTTATTGAAATCAAATCCCTGGGTCCATATTTGGGCTCTCTATGGGAGCCCAAATGTTTAAATTAGTGCAGTATGAGGAATATTCTTTAAAAATCTTCTTCTTCAGATCTACCAATCAGAATCTTTTGATATGTGGTATGCAGCATGCTTAGGAGGGTGAGATTCAAGTTTGTTCAAGCCAAGTCCCTGGGTTCATATTTGCGCTCACTGTGGGAGCCTGAATTATAACTTAGTTCAAAATGAGGAATTTTCTTTAAAAATCTTCTTCTTCAGATCCAGCAGTCGGAATGTTTTGATATTTGGTATGCGGCATCCTTAGAGAGGTGAGATTCAAGTTTGTTCAAGCCATGTCGCTAGGTCCATATTTGAGCTCACTGTGGGAGCTCGAAGTGTAACTTAGTTCAATATGAGGAATATTCTTTAAAAATCTTTTTTCTTTAGATCCACTGGTCAGAATCTTTGGATATTTGGTATAAGCTTTTCTTGGGAGGGGCAGATGCAACTTGTTGAAATCAATTCCCTGGGTTGACATTTAGTCTACCTTGTCAGGTGAGCGCCCTCAGCCCCCTGGGGCCTCTTGTTTCTGTTAACCTTTACTTTACAGCCAAAACTGGCCAGCACCAGTCAATTTTCATTATTTTTTTCATTTTTTGTCGCAAAAACATAGCTCATGACCCTCTTTGGAATCAGCTCATTCCAATGAAGGGTCATATATATATATATATATATATATATATATAAGCTATGTTTTTGATGCCAAAACATTGAGTTATTAAAGAATTTTCTTTTCAAGTGTCTGTCTTTTGTGTCAGGTAAAGGGTTAATTCCTGACTTTAGTGACTTGGGAATTCTCAATATTGCAATTGTAGGGCCTTCAAGATCAAAACCTTTCACTCATTTCATGTTTATTTTTTGCCTTCTACTGCTATCAGGTAATTGCTTTTTCATGTTTTTGTTCCTTTTGTTAGCCCTTAACTAACACGACTAGAAGACGACCCATGGAAAAAAAGTTATTGAATAATTGAAAATGTTCATTTTTCTTTATCAAAAACATCACTTATAACCTTCTTTAGAATGATCTTGATGAGCTCTTTTTACAATCAGGGGGTTGATACAGAAATTGAAAAAACAATAATATTTCAACTGCGATTTTTGTAAACAACACTAGCCGGATATGAACAAAAGAGAGATTAAAATGACTAAGAGGACAGTTGCTAAAATATTTCCTTGGAACAACTGAAAACTTTCTTTTTATTCAGGAAAATTAGCTTAAGATCCCCATCCCCCTTTGAAGGTCAGGTTAAAGAGGTAAATAAGTAGAAGGGGATAATTACCATCTATTACAATTTCTCCAGCAACATAGCTTGTGACCCCCTCATTGGAACAACCTCGATAAGCTTGTTACAGGAAGTGGTCATAGCTATGTTTTGTGGGCAATGACTTTTAAATACATTATAGCGGGGGAGGAATTCGCTAGAATTGTGCACTTGGTGATACCTTCCTGAAATTTGGCATGATGTAAGGGTAGGCATCAGAGATTTCAAAATCGATCGGCTACAAGTTGGCACCATCCTCTAGCCACCACTAGCAGCGAAATCCAAAATGGCCGCCAAGCGGATCGAAAAAAAGCTATTTTCGCCGATCGCACAACTGAAGCTCCAAACCTAACACCATACATGTGCTGTAATTGATGTGAATGATGGAGTGAAGCCCTTGGAACAAGTTGGGGGGAAGATTAATGGATAATGGGATCAGAATTTCCGTCGATGTGTGCGTCTGTGTGTCTGACTGTCAGTATGATCGTCCGTCCGTAGATAAATTAGTGTTGAATGTTTCTCGGGAATGCAATGGTCAAATGAACATGGTATGAGAGATTCCTGTCAACACATGAACAAGGGTACTCGATAGTATGCAGCAGTGGGGATACTTGGACATTTGATAATCCAATTAAAGTGACAGTCTATTCTCAACTTCCGGCATTTTCGATAGATTTATTTTCTAAGAAAATAAAACTATCAAATTTCTAGAGGAGTTCTGGTTCAATCTCAACACCATAGCGACACGTCTGCCAGCAAGGGCAGTGCTGGAATGAACTCGGGATGCATTAGTTCCCGTTGTTAATTATACAATGTTATCTTGCCAGTATAGAACATTGGCAAAATGGGACTAGAAGGGGTGAGTGTATGTTTGCAGTCATTCGAGGTACAGGAATATTTTTTGACTACAAGTAGTATTCTTCATTTTCGGCCAGTTAAGATGTGGTGTGTTCCAAGTCAGGATTAATGTTGCCGACACTTAATGCCCATCCCTCATGGTATGCTACTTTACCAGGGATATAGAGATATAGCCACCACTGGGAGCCAAAACATGACCTTTGATGTCGATGAGTGGTCGAAATGTTTTAGCGAATAACTTATCGAAATATGATCCGGTATGGCAATTTGATACCTTACGTTAGATTTATTAGATCAACTCAGGTATGGATTCATTGAGACATGAGTGCGCTACAAGATGAAGGATTTCCAAGTTGATTTGCTATGGAGTAGGAACTGACTAGTCACATGTGGCCTATGGCCAGAGAAAGACAAGGATACCATAGATGAACACACGGGTGAACGAAGGTATCAACTGTTGTACAGAGGCAAAATAGTTGGGGATATTGTATCATGCTATGCATGAATTAACACCGTCTTGTGCAGTAAATAACAGACTATTTTCCGAAATCTAAAACTGTATTCCTATACCCCGGACAATGTAGCAAGCCACATGGGATGAACATTTGTTAGCAAAATCAACTCAACTAGAAACATGACATGTGTTAACTGGCCGAAAATGGAAAAAAAAATACCAGAATAGGAGATGACTGGTCCTAACATGACAGTATACTACTCAATATTGTTACAACAGCCACCTTCACACTTACACAAAGGTGTGCACCTTAATCCAGCTTTCAAGCATTTGCAATTGCCCTTGCAGGCCTTGGCACAACTACAGTGGAGCATCAGTGCACATGCAGCACTTGCGTCTCCTAGGTGAGTCCAAAATGGGACCAGAATATTGAGACGTGGATTCCACTCCCATCCGTACTGTGATGGGTCTGGCACACATAAGTGTTTCTGCAGAGCACGATGCCAAATGAAAGATGACACAAGAATTACCCTTTTTACATGTTGATACAGAGCTGCTTTGGTGGGCGGGATGTTTTCCATAGACTTAAGGCCATGTGTGAACATATGCCGTCTCGCATCATTGACACGTGTACTGACACAACTGTTACTGTACATCTGTATGGTGAGTTTTTCGATATGCTGCATATGAGGGGAATCCTCTGAAAAGACTTGCGGATTCTCAGTCAATTCTATCATCATTTCAGTTGATGCGGGAAAATTCATCCATGCATTCCATCCTGTCTTCTTCCCAATGCCGAGCATGCTGCATGTTACATCACAACCTGTGAAGGCGTGGAAGAAAGTCAGGGCCTTACAGTAATCAGGTCCAAGTTGTGAAGCTATCTCATGAATTGGCATATCTTTATATGCCTTTCCAATTCCAAACCCAATCCACAGCTCACTGAGTCCAAGGTCACGGAATGTTGCGAAATGGTGCAAAGACAGAATGACGACATCAGAATCAACCGTGCGAAGAAAAGCTATTTTGTGACCTTGTGAGACTGCATGGTTGAGATGAAGCATCATGCGCGTGTCTGCTTCCTCGTGGTTCGATGGAGATATGTCACATAAGCTAACATCCTTATTGCATAGTACATATTCTCCTGATGTCGTTAACAACTGGTACTCGGATGTTGATGTTAATTTCAGCAGTTCAGCAGACAGGAACTTGAAAAATTCGTCTTTATTCTCACTAACTTTCAAGAATGCCTGCCAATTCTTCCCTTTAGGTAAAGGGACGTTCTCGGACACCCGTATCAACCTAACTGCTGTCTCACCGAGGCGTTTTGCTCGCGTCTGATTCTTCAAACTGCCTTCGGGGTAACAGTCATAGATCGCATCAACCCTTGTGGTGTTCGTGTTAATCAGAGATTCGATGTATGGCAATAATTGCAATCGAGCATATTCTCCAAACAGATCCGCTTTCTGTGGTTTGATTACATGGACTACAGCAGGCATATCCAAGATGACAACTGAAGCTTGTCTAGCTGCTGAATTCTTCCCTTGTGCAGGAATAGCTGGTAAACAATTGAGAATTTGAGATTTTGTCCCACTCCGTAGCTTACCTCTATCGGATAATGCTGGCGGATCACGTGCATTCTCGTGCATGAAAAACTCATCCATGTTTGAATCAGGCCGGGCTTGCAGTGAAACGAACATCTGGGTAACTATTGCGGCAGTTGCTTTACTTGACATGAGTTTGTCTCGGCCTTTGTCCAGGTTGGCTGGGGGTGGGTTAAGGAAGGTATATATATTTGCCTTGGGAATAACATCATTCAGGGGTACGGTGCATTCCACAAGCCTTTCCTTCAAGAAAGTGGAATATAAATGCTTGCCCCTTTCGGGTAATGACCGTAAACTCTTACTAACTTCGGGGTCCATATATTCACCAGTATCTAATGTCACCAGCTGACCACTAGTTTCATCATAAGGGTTGATAATGAGTCCCTGATTCACCAGATCGAGGAGAGATTTCAATTGATTCAGAAATTTTTTCTGCTCTGATACCGAACTTTCCGGGTGTTCCGTGTTATCTGATGATGTTGTGTGGAAACTTGCATATTCATACTCATCTATAACACGCAGAACTTCTGACCTTGAAAGCTCAATAACGACTTTCTCTTCAGCCTGGCCATAGAGACCTTTTGGACCACTGTCTTCTTTGAGTAGTTGGATACTATGTTCTTGGCTCTGATCTAAACCCATCATACTGAACTTCCTCTCACTACGCTGGACCACAAAATGGCCTTCCATGAATTTGTTGTGGATTGAAGGATGCCGCCTGGGTAGCTGAGACATGTCTCTCAGAAATACGGGGACCCACCGACAATAATTTGTATGTCCTAGGGCAAAAAAGTAACTGCACAACTCATCGATAGAACACAGTGTACCAGGCCAGTTACCGATTCGTTGGTTCCGAACGAATTGACAGCTTGTCAAGAGAAAGTTCCGAACGATTTCACCCCAATAGCGCGCAGTTGGAGATTGTGAAAGAATCCTCTGTTCCCACATTTCAAATGACTCATGGGGCCCAGTCTGCTGACAGTAAATCTCATAAGCATTCTTTCTGAGGATCTCAAGCCAAGCTAGAGTGAGAAGATATGCCTGTCGCGTCCTCTTGACATGTTTCCCACCAAGTAGGGATGATGCTACACCGGGTGTGAATATCTTTGCGAGGTGAAACATTCGCTCCCAACCAGAACCACCCATAAGCTTACCACCAGCTTCTTGGGTGCACATTTCAAGATGCAGGAATCCAATCATACACACCATTCGATCCTCACCTATCTCCTCTGGGAACAGCCATTGACATTTTTTCTGCCTGGCATACAACGGACAGTCACCTTCAATGACAGGTATCTGGCCGGGGTTTACGAAAGCAGTAGCTTCCCTGACCACATACATAGCATGCTTCTGCATACTGAGTGAGTCCGCTTTCTGCTCACTGAAAACAGGGAATACCCCAATAACTGCACGAGGTTTGACATTGTCTTGATCTTCATGTTTTGAAAAGAAGCCTGAAAAGGTCACAGGGACTTCATCAAGCTGCCAGCTGCCATCAACCTTCCCTTTATTGCTGATCTGTGACACATGAGACAACCAGTCATTCTCTCCCACGTTCAAATCTGCATATTCATTGGGCCGTACATTACATTCATCTGGAGATTCAAGCCTGATGTCCCCACCAAAGTCTTCAACGAAAGGAACAAATGCATAGTCGTCTGGGAGTTCAATTTGTGTGTCTTCTGGAACATCTAAACTCAGTGGTGGGGGATCAGTACCCACATTGTCCCTGCTCAGTTGACCAATGAGTGTGATGGACGTACCATGCATATCAGATCTACCAGATACATCAATGTTATCAGTGGTTCCTATCGAGAAAACATTACGTTTGCAGTTAGCTGGGACTACAACACCTTCGTTCTTGAACCGCAGTGAAACAGCTCTCGCGAAACTCCTGCGAACATCCATTACGCGATCATAAGAGACAGAGAGTCCCATTTGATGAAAATCTCTGATAAGATTTTTCATACGATCATGGGCATGCAACTTCAAACCCACATAAAGAGGCATTGGAGTTTCTCTGTCACGTCTCTGGTGAACATTTTGTGCATGTTCGGAGTGTTTCGCTGAATTGCTGATCAACATCTGTGAAATAGTACAAGCCACTCGAGTCTTGGCATTAACAGTCTCATCATCGCCTAAGTTCTGTATACTACATGTGCCCTCAAGTAGAACTCTAAGAAGAGTCAGGAGTGAGTTGGGTACAGGCTCGCTCAAGCAATAAGATGAAAATGATCCCGTGAAAGGAGCTTGAGATATGAGTATGTGTTTACGCAGAAGAAGACCCACATCAACTATCTTTTTTGCCTCTTCCTCAGACACTATACGAGTTGAAGATTCGGACAACAAGGAGCCAACTCGAAACCTACTTGAAATAAACACATCTCTACCCTGTGTGAAGGCGTCCCAGCCATCGCCCAATTTCTGCAACAAATGTTCTTTGAATCGAGTGGAATGTATTTCTTCACTAAGCCAATCAGAACCGACTTGCTTCAACCTCCGACTGTACAGATTCTTGAGATCGACAAGCTTCATCGCGGAATCGTTGTGTTCAACAAATGTTATGAGCTCTGCCATAACGAGAGGGTCATAGGGCAGGCCTGACGCGGAATGTTCGGCGTTCTTCGACTTTTTAGATTTAGCCGCTCGTGCTTCATTGGCAAGCTTACAATAACAGGTTTTGTGATAGTAAAGATCACTAGCAGCGGAATCAAATGCTGCATTGACCCGAGAAAAAACAACCCAGTTCTCGGCTTCCTTTGCCATAATTTTGAGTTTATTGTTATCAGACATTGATCTGCAAATAGGCTCACTGCTGTCACCTTCGCGTTTGTGACAATAAACACACTGGGGCAGTTTCCTGTCACAGCCAGATTCAAAACTTGTCCGTGTTCTTTTAGGACTCAGCGTGGAGCAGGATGCCACTGCCTCATTTCGCTCTCGCTTGTGTAGCACGCGCTGTACGATGTGAGTCCGAATACTGTCACGGCATGTCTTATGATATATTGCCTTATTCGTCAACAGTGACATCGACATACACTCATCACTCTCTCTCATCAAACAATCAATGGTCAAATTATATGGAAGCTCAACGCCATTATCTAGGAAGCGCGTTATGTCTTCCTCAATAGCTTTATAGGCGTCATGAAAACGAGATTCTCTATACGGACGCATCAATTTCTTTGAACTGTCTTGCTGGCAAAAGCAACAACGTTCCCAGTCAGTACTAGTCCGTACACGAAGAGGATTCTCACTCATTCTGTGAATGATTTTTGTGAACAATCGCGTTCTCGAATTAATTTCGACAGACAAATCAGAATTGCTTGCGGAATTACGCCAAACAAGAGATTGTATGGCAAAGAGACTGCTTCATAAAGAGCGTTGTTTCTCCGGGATCAGCGTCATTCAGGTTTGCCTGAATGACGCTGATCCCGGAGAAACAACGCTCTTTTCAAGTTCCAAGAAATTGATGCGTCCGTATAGAGAATCTCGTTTTATTCTACATCATCTCCCACGTCTGTTTCCAACACGTGCGTGGATCAGAGTTCACTTTCGCGCCCTTACAATCGGATGTATAGTCGGTAGACCGTCGAAAAGGAGGTTCCCTTCAGCCGCTGGCGGCCATTTTGGATTGTGCCGCTACTGGTCGCCACCGGTCGGTGTCAACTTGTAGCCGATCGTTTTTGAGAACCTCATAGCCTACACTAACAGTGTGCCAAATTTCAAGAAGGTATCACCAAGTGCACAATTCACCTGTATGTGACGAATTCCTCCCCCGCTATTATATAAGTTATCTCCGCCATGTATCGTACATGGAGATTTAATACCTGGATGTCGGTTTTTAAACACAGAGATGCAGGCGAGGTATTTAAATGCGACATCCAGGTATTAGATCTCCACATACCAAATATGTTGGTGGAGATAACGTTCTTGTCCTGTGTGAAACAAAATAGAAACAGAGTGGAAACAAATTTGTGGATGCGTTTCTCATGCTCTGCAATCAGTTGGACCAACCTCATGAATACTGGAGTGACTATAATTTTAATGTAAAAATAACTCTTGAAAAAATTGATAATGCAGATTGGGGGCTACTTTGTTGACAGATTTGCTCTTATTTTACTTTTCTCAAGTTGTTTGATTTAATTATTTGACTATTTAATTTACAACAGCAAATTATGATCAAATTGTCAGAAATCTGATATTTGTGACTATTTTTTTTGGTTCGATTTTTTTATCGAGGCGAATAAAAGCAAAAAGCTTCATTTCAACCATATACCCTTGATGTTTCACATACCCTTATACCCTGGATGTTGCTTGCTCTCATATACCTGGGATGTTGGGTGCACTCTTTTGTCATGGCTATTTGTCCTAGGCATTCTGAATAATCAGAAGACAGACTTTATCAGGATCTAGGGACAACAAACAAAATTTAAATGGTGATTGTTATGTCAGTCTAGCTGGGTGGAATTGGCTCACCACTGGGCCAAATTCATTCATTTATGGCACAGACCATCTTTGGAGTATACCCTTTCTACTTTGTTCAAATGAGGCTGCTGCCATTTTCGGGCAAGTGGAGTTTAACTCCTCTGATTTATTTTCCAAAAAGTTGCTATGCCCCTTGGGGTGGGGTTAATGCTCCATAAACCCTAAATGCTTTGAAAATCCTCTTCTCATAAGCCACTCGCAACAATGCTAAGATTTCTGGTATGGAACTTACTTTAGTGCTGCAGATTCACTTTTTTTCAAAGGAACTCAGTAGGTCTACATTTGGGCTCCCAAATTTGGGCTCCACTCAGAATTTCTATTTCCAGAACCAATGGGGAGATTTGAACCAAATTTGTCATATAGTATATAACTGGGTCATAAGTACTTCATTTATGCCCCAGTTTTAAATTTTTTTTATATTTTTTCTTTGAGGGGGGGGGGGGGGGGCATAGAGAGAGCCACAGGAGTTACAAAAACATTTTTTTTAAAATTTGTTTGCACACTTTCTTGAGACTTCACAGAATAGAGTTTTGTTTTTGCCTTGGAAGCTTTCCAAGGACCATCAGAAATGAACCGCCAAAAAAAAGTTGCATTTGGTTGTGTCGTAGCAATTCAAAAAAATTGCTCTTGCTACTGGTCACTTTCTGACACACTCATCTCTTTTGATAATTCAAGCCAGTTGAGCGTTTTGGGCTCTCCACGGCAGTATTCCAACTTTGAACACTTTATTGCAGTAGAACAAGTTCCTCAACATACTGTCTGCAGAAACTTCGGAAGTTACATTTTAAGTGACTTAGCAGTTGTTTCTAGGCAAGTCTTGGCTGCCTATTTAGACAAGCCAAGACTTGAATAGAAACAACTCCAAAGCCACTGGATGTAAACTGTATTTAGTTGTTCTCTTCAGATTTCAGGAACTTAATTATATGTGCATCAAGCAAAAAGGTGAAAAGTTTTGTTTCTCCTGATTTTCTAGTAATATTGGAAAACATTTCAAGGCAATAAAAACATCCAATGAGTTGGTTCAATTTCCCAGACGAATTTTCTGAGAATCCAAACATTTTTTTGCCTTTTGGAAAAAATTTGTGGCTTAAAATTTGGATATTTTCACATCAGTGAGCAGAGGGTTAACACTCACATCTTGACCTGTTTCTAAAAAAAGAAAAACTTAAGATAAATAAACTTTGTGTATTCTGCTTATACAGTGATCAGGCAGTTATGAATGGTTATTAAAAATGTGCACCCTGATAGTCTGTAAAGCCACTCCAGACAGAATTCAATATTATTCTGATTATGTTCATAAAAGAAAATTTAAAAAAGAGCTCTTACAGCAGCTTCTGCATTAAGACTGTCAAAAATTTCTGTTGGTACCGTCAGCTACCAATTATGTTAAAAGAGTTTTTAAGGGATAGAAATAAAAACATGTTTTGGAGGGGAAATGCACTGGGAAATGCAGAAGTGAACACTTGACAGATGTTTACAAATAAACATAGAGTAACTTCCCCTGAACTGAGGAATGACTTTCTTTGAACAATTATTATTGGTTTTTGTGTGTATCTGAATCAGGAATCACATTTCCAATACAAAAGTAAGCAATGTTTAATATATTTTAAAAAAAAAGTTGTGGGCGTTTTTCTGTTTTTTTCAATTTAGAAACCCTTCAACTTAGAAACCCTTGGCAGAGGATACCGGTGGCATTTCATCTTATTATTGCTAAAGTAATGCACAGTTGCTTGTGGCGGTCATTTATTCGAACAGCAGCAAAGTTAGAATCAGAAACCATGTGCATTCAGAAATGATGTCATGCTGATTTGTTTAATTGTCATAACTTTCAGCCAACTCTGTTTTCATCTTCACAGTGTAATGTCTTCTGAAATTTCATATGCATTGAAGCTTTTAATTACAGATTTAAGTATTGTTGCATTTCTTCTGATCTTGTACACTTTGCATACAGTGTTGTTTTTATTTTACGTGGTCTTTCACATACATGCAAAATCTGAAAGGTCTGCAGTTTGATCCCCACTGGGGATGGGATGACAATCTTGTGTCCTTGGGCACTTAATCCCCATTGCCCAGGGGCACAATGGAGCTATGTACTGAGGCATAATGCACGTCTTCAACCAATGCTAACCTGGCATGTGTTGTGTTAGTTCGTCGGGGAGTCTGATAGATGCTCGCTGCTGCTAGGTGGTTGTCTCCGGGTACTCCAACTTCCTCCACCTATAAAACTATGGGTGACCGTCTGAGCGATTGGTTCGGACTCCCGCATTGTGTCCTTGGTTAACCCTGATTGTCTACATGAGGGCACGATGACACCGTGTACTAAGGCGTACTGCACATCGATGGTATGCATGTCTTCAACCAATCTAACCCTGCCTGTGCTTCAGTGTGGAGTTACAATGTTGGGGAGCTGGCAGCTGCTCATCGTTGCTTGGTTGTTCACTCCGGGTACTCCGGTTTCCTCCACCCATAAAACTGTCACGGTCATGATTAGTCATTGTGCATAAGTATGTGACCTTAAACACCAATAAATAAATAAACATACCTATAAAACTGTCCGACATGAGGTCACACTGGATGTTAAAAGTGTTGTTAAACCCCAATAAAAAAAAAAAAACTCTCAAGAAATTGGGCAAATTTCCAGGCATTTCACAGTACCACATCCTACAATTCCAGTGGCTGAGCAGTGATTTCTAATCTAGTTTTAGCAGTCCCAAGGCGCGCTGGCTCAGTGGTAGGCTGTTGGACTTCTATGCTAGAGGCCCCAAGTTTGATCCCCATCCGGGACGACCAGCATTGTGTCCTTGGGCAAGGCACTTTATCCTGGTTGGCTTCATGGGGGCACGATGACGCCATGTACTAAGGCGCACTGCACATCGATGGTGCACATGTCTTCAACTGCTGTAACCCTGCTTGAGCGGAGCTTGAACAGAGTTAGAATGTTGAGGAGCTGACAGTTGCTCGTCGATGCTCAGTGGTTCTCTCCGGATACTCCGGCTTCTTCCACCCGTAAAACTGTCACGGTCACGATTAGCCATTGTGCATAAGTATGTGACCTAAAACACCAATAAATAAATAAATTAATAGCAGTCCCAAGAGGCAGACAAATAGAAACCACTGTCAAAGTGAATTTGACTATTGTTGTCTGCAGAACTTCTTGATTGTGATAGTACTTGTTTGGAGACACAAAAGTCGCCCTCTAAAGGTTAACAGCTCCCAAGGAATGGTATTGAAGAAAGGTCTGCGGAAGAGGGTTCTTGTGGCGCTGTAATGTAAAACACTGTTAGAAAGGGCTCTGTGAGCCCTTTCCAACAGTGTATTTCATCACATCATCTCTCACTTTCATAACATTAAGTTAATTTTGTGTTCGTTGATACTATTTTTACTGATTCACCTGATGTACCTACAGTTAACATTTTACCCAGCATATCAGCCAAAACCTGCCAGTGCTATTCACAAAAATCGCCAGTTAATTTTCATTATTTTTTGTTTTATAGGTTATGACCCCTCTTTGGAACGAGCTCATTGAGCTCGTTCCAATGAGGGGCCATAACCTATGTTTTTGAGACAAAAAATGAAAAAAATTAGTTATTCAAGAATTTTGTTTGCATGTGTCGTCTGCTTTTCATGTCAGGTAAAGGATTAAAAATACAGTTTTTAGATCATCTATGTTTTCGTTATTACCTTATATTTTTAGCAAAAAGGGTTGCTTGAAATATGAGTGGTTTTATGTTTTGATCCTGACCAGCTGTAACTGCATTGTGTCCTTGGGTGAACTGTATAATTCTGATTGCCCATGTGGGATCTTGATGGCACTGTGTACCAAGGCATACTGTACATTGATGGTTCTCTTGCCTTCAACTGCTGTTACCTCTGCTCATGTAGAGCTACTAAGTTGGAGAGTTTGGCCTCTGGTTCTGTCAAACATGATGTCATCGTTGCTGTTGAAAGTGTTGTTAAACCCCAACAAACAAACTCTCCACATACTGTACATTCTTGTTCTTATCCAACGGATGCAAGATGTTGAAACTACTTTCCTTGAAAATAATATTTAACCCTTTCTTCACCTAGCAAATGGGTTGCATCAGCTCGCATAATTTACAAATTAACCAGTTGAAAAATGGTGAAATTTTGAAGGTTTTGGCAGAATATTTTGAAAATATGCATTTTCACAGACATGGCGATACTGCATTTCACTAGATTTTATGACGTTACATAAGTATGCCGAATTTGGTCAAAATCGTACAGCTTGTTTTTGAGCAGTTCAACAGACAAAATTCAAGGAGGCAAAAAAAAAAAAAAAAATAGAGAAGAAAAATTTTGAAAAAGAAGAATAACAAGAGTCTTTCCCAAACTGGGTTTGGGTAAGCCTAAATAATAAATACATATTATCGCTACAGTAACCTCCTCAACGAGACGTGATGTGATGACCCAAATCACTTCACTGTAGCAACGAAAGGTTTATTATATGACTTATAGTTCAACACAGCACGCCAATGCTAGCATTAACATTTCCCCAACCTTTTTTTGGTGAATTGGATTGAAGTAAAAAAGAACTATTTTTGTTTACACTTATTTTTGTAACAGGTGTATACTCTTCCGGGGAATACTCCGATGCACATGCATACAATAAAAAAAAATATGAATACAATAAAAAACCTGGACTGCTGTTCGTGCGCACCCTTTCCAGCTCAGAGTAAAGTACTCACTGTGAGTGGAACAGCTAATTATGCGAATTCAAATGCACCTGCAAATAGACTGTCACACTATAGTGATATGGAATCGGATTCCACATTATGGACTTTCCGGAGACCTGGATAAGATCATCAAACAGTAGTGATATTTAACCCTTTACCCAACGTAACGTCGAAAACCGGCCAGTGCTGTTCGCAAAAATCGCTAATTTTCATTATTTTTTCATTTTTTGTCTCAAAAACATAGGTTATGACCCCTCTTTGGAACAAGCTTGTCGAGATTGTTCCAAAGAGGGGGAGGGGTCATAACCTATGTTTTTGAGACAAAAAATGAAAAAATTTTGTTATTCAAGAATTTTGTTTGCACGTGCCGTCTGCTTTTCATGTTAGGTAAAGAGTTAATGGTTAAATTAGATAGTCATATAATAAATTTTGATATCCTGTGTTCAGTGGGTAAAGGGTTAAAACTTCCTTTGAGAATAAAGATCAACAAATTGTTTCTGGATTTTTTTTTAATTCAGTTTTCTCGATTGACAGCTATCTTGTTCAGACACAACAAAAATCAACCATTTGATGTTGAATAAAACATGAAGATACAATGTTTAATATACACATTATCATGTATAAACAAAATTTACATCTCATAAACTTATTTTTTTCATTTTCTTTGATAAATTAGGATGAATGAAAAATGAAATTGACTTTTTTTATGGGTAGCGAAAGTGATGAGAGCATATGATTAGTGTAATTAAATTATGATTTCTCTTTTTGTTGTGTGGAAATGGTGACATTGAAGATCCTGTGATTGACTTAATGGCTCATCTGACCAAGACTTGTTTGGGATAAAAACAATTTTAAAAGCATCTTCATTTTGTGAACTTAAAAATAGAAATGTTTCTTTGCTAATATCTTTGGAAAGCACCAAAGACGTCGGAAGAGAAAAGACTAAAAATTTATAATTTTCAACCAAGAAATCCAAGCGAGAATTCCATGGCCTTAATGTTTCGTGTGATGTCACCCAAACCACAAAGGCAAAGAAATGCTTTTTGCTTTTGTTCATTGTGAAATGGATGGTGGAACTTCTACCCAAGGCATTGGGGACCAAGTCCTATTTTAGAATTTTTAGTCCTGCAATTGTCTTTATGTTGCTGTTGGATTCATCCTTGGTTGAGGAAAAGGTGGCAAGTAAAATGGAGCCTTTGTGGGGACAGCTTGCCTCCATAGCAGAAAACCTGCTTTAAGTACATTTTTGAGCTCGTCTTTGCAGTTTCCATAATGGATAATGCATGAGACCCAGAGTCAGGCCGAGGACAGAGCCCAAGATCATTATCTGGCCAAATATTCTGGGTTGAGTATATTTTTCTGACTTAAAACCCACTTTGCATTAAATTCTTACTTTAATGAGAAAAAATGTAATGATTGTATCACATAAGGGAGAATAAAACTTAACCAGAGGGTGAATTTGCTGATGCTATCCCAAACAATGGGCCAATGTGTCCTCTGGGTAACTCTTTCTGTTTAGGTTTAAGACCTTGATTCAGACTGAGCAGTCTGCTTATTTTCTGGCTTGCATGTGAATAGGTTTTAATTGGTGATAACTCCTCAACCCCATGGGAGTCCCTGGAAGTGGAGCACCCATGAATTTGAAGGCATCTAACATGCCCAGCCTCCCAATGTTGACCATAGAAAGTGGAGTAGTGCTAGTTTACTGCAGAGAGCAAGTTCTGCTTTACTGGTAAAATAGGACCAGGAACCAATTTGTGTGGTGGAAGTCCTCTAAAGTGAGCAACATAGGTATATCAGCTAAACTTTACTTCCTATCTATGTTGTAGTCATGATGTAGCCAAAGATGCTGAAAGTGACCTTAAACACCAATAAATAAATAGATAACTCATCAAGGACAATAAATAGGATTGAGTGCACAATGTTTCAATAACCTGTGGTAAAAAACTGGCTCAGATGTGGTCAAATGTTTGTTAGACAATAACTGTTTCATTAAAAAGGCCAGTGCATTCTTTTCAAAACTCCAGGTCATTCTTAAAAATAATGCACACTTATTGTTCATGGTGGTTATCCTTATGCTACAAAAGGAGTTGTCTGCAGAGAGTCTTTAGCACACATAAAGTCTCTTGGAACAGATTTTCAGAAGCATTGCAAATGTTCATGGATGAAAAGCAACTCCTTGACCTAACAGATGAAACAAGTACGGTACATAAAACCACCATTCAAATATCATTATTTGTCTTCTGAACCATAGCATATGTTCATACCCTGGAGTGACCCCTTGGAGGATATTTGTTGCAAGGCTCTTAATCATGATTGCTCTCCCTGGGAAGGGGGGCGGGGGAACTGTGTACTAAGGTGTACCCAATGTTAACCCTGCCTCTGCGGAGTTAGTACGTTGGTGAATTGGACAGTTGCTTACCAGTTTTCTCCAGGTAATTTGGCTTCCTCCAACTACAAGGTGACCCTAGCTGTCCGAAGTGTCATTAAACCCCAATAAAAATAAATAAAATGGAGGTTATTCTAAAGACCAGCTTGGTATTTTTAATTTCTCATGAAATCAAGTCATGGCTGCTAGAGAGCAGCCATGACTTGATTTTATGAAAAATTCCATTTAGTCTGGTATCAAGAAATCTTTGTTTAGAGGGTTACTCCTATTCCTACACATAGAATTATACCTCCACTGATTTTTAAGATTTTTTGACAGTGATTTGTCCAGTCCTGATAAACTTCTTGGTAAAGGATAAAAAAACATATCACTTCCACTGGTACAGTTAAGTACATGTAAATATGTGACCCCAGGCAAAATGAAAAATGATTTTGATTTTTTATTGGCTTTATTTGATCACATTAACACATGTACATGTATAATGCAGATTAGGACATATCACAATAACATTATATACACCTTTACATTAAATTGAGCACTAGAAAATATAGTGCCTGTTAACCTTTTACCTGACAAATTAATAAAATCCAACCGATGATAAAAATTGTATTTTTTCCTGTTTGTCAATTTTTGCCAACATATTTATTTCCTGTTTGCTAGTTTTTTGTTCTTACTCAACATAGCTGTGACTCCGTATTGGGCTTTATTCAGGTGAATTAACCCTTTACCTAGCACGAAAGGAAGAGACACTTGCAAACAAAATTATTGAATGACTAAATTTTTTTTCATTTTTTGCAGCGAAAGCATAGCTCATGACCCCTCATTGGAATGAGCTCATTCCATTGAGGGGGTTATAAGCTATTTTTTGAGACAAAAATAATCAAAATTGAATGATGATTTTTGTGAATAGCACTGGCTGGTTTTAGTCTTTACGTTCGGTAAAGGGTAAAACCTTGAATAATTGGTGTGTTATCTTTGCTTCTTGCTCTCACTTTAGTGTAAAACTTTTCTGTCATTGTTGACAAGACTTCTGCACTTTCTGTGGTTCCATGGTGTTCTCTGAGTGAGCAACATTTTATTAGCCATGGATTAAACCTTACCTTTACACCAATAGCTGTCTTTACTCATTTACCTGTATTTCAATTATTGGTGTTTAAGGTCACATATGTCTGCACAGTGGCTAATCCTGACTGCAATATGGAGATAAAGTCAATAGTCAAGTCCAGCCATTTGTTTACACCCATGTTGCCCATCTTAGATGACTTCCACATCAGGCTTTGGTGACCAGGTCCTATTTTACCAGTAAAACAGAGCTTGTTTACCAGAGTAAATAAGCACTGCTTCACTTCCCAGGGTTAGCTACATTTACTGACAAGAAACAAAATTGCCATAACTACTTATCGTGATGACCTTGAAAAATTCTTGTTTCTCAGGCAGTTTTCCCACAATTCTATGATGATGAATTTTTAAAATTTATTTTCTGTTATAATCTACAAAACAGTCCTGAAAATAGTTGGAATTATTAATATACTGCTTACTCTTTTCTGTGGAAGAACCATTGTTTTCAGGAGTGAGTTACTGTTTCCCTCCAATATTGCAGTGGCAATTTTAACTGTATCTTGTTTGACAGAGCTCATTGATGAGCTCTATCGAACAAGATACAGTTAGTTGAATTTTTAGTCCTACAACTGCTAAAAAAGTCACTGAAGAAATTTCCATGTGGAAAAAAGTGATGTAAGATGCAGATTTTCAATAATGAATGCGGTGTCTGAGAAACAAGAATTTTTTTAGTAGCCTTATCACAAAGTGTCGACAGGGTGATTATGTACTTTGCCACCCTCAGATGGTTATCTACATTTATGTATACAGGGATGGATAATACTTTCTTGCCCATCAGATACTTGAAAGAGTGATAGATTGTGTCTGGCAGTTAGAATTGGTTCACAAAGATTTGTCTCCTTACAATGTATTGAAAAGTGCCCACATGCACCCTCCAAAAAATCAAAATTTGCTAAATCCAGTAGAAAGCATATTCACACGTGAAACCTGTTAAGTGTTAACACATCATCCAATTAACACGATATCTGAATTTGTTATTTTGATTTTTTAAAAACATTTCAACAGAACCATATCATGCAAATTTGTTCCAGTGAGAGCGTCACACAATATGGTTTTGTTGAAATTTTTTTTAAATTTTCTTTTTCCATTGCTAAGTTTGCAAATTACGTCTGCAGATGCACCCAATTTGCTAGGTAAAGGGTTATTTGTAGTATCAACACTTTTCAAAAGAGCCCTCAGATGGGCTTTCAAAACTCAGTCAGTAAAGGGAGTGACAAGCAAGATTACAGTTCATGGACCACCAAGTAGTCTACTTGTAACTGTTGGTCCACCAACTACAAATTTGCATGTTGGATACTCAAATTTCTCCTAAACTGGCAAGAATTGATATGTGGACAAATGCCAATACATTGGGTGAGGCATATATTCTATGTTATCCTCCTTTGTGTGTTTACTGTTGTAGAAATAGAAGATTTGTTAAATAATGGGCAAATGAAAAGTGGCCCAAATATTTTTTTAAAAATCACATTTTTCATTATTTCATCTCAATCACAATTGTATGTTAAATTATAAAAGTCTCATAAAAAATTTTAAGCACTTATTGATTTGAACCCACATTTATACATATACAATCACATTCATATGGAAAAAAAAGAAATGATTCATGAAACATCTTCACAGCAGTCCTTTATGCTGCAGTGACCAAACCGCAGATACAGGAATAGGTTCTGAGGCAAGGATATCCAACATTAAGTACGTGAGGAGGGGTTAAACATTCCGATGAGGTCGAAACTAGCTAGGCAGTACAGTGGAGCCCACTTAATTGGATATCTCGTAACTGAAAAACCCTGTTAATTGAATATAATTTCCCAACAAAACCATTTACCATACCTCCAGTACAAATTTGACCTGTTAATTGAATATCGGTTATAGAGTAAACTCCTGTTAATTGAATAAAAAATATTGTAACCGGTCGGGAAATTACCCTGACTCTCCACAGTGTTCCTTTGTTTATAGACCTATTTGAGCTCAGTACATTCCATACAGGCATTTAATCTATTATATCTTGTTTGACAGAGCTCATGGAGCTCTGTCAAACAAGCTATAATAGAATAAATGCTAAGTTTATCTCCAGAATAGAGGAAAGTGACACAATCCCTGTTAATTGAATACTGCTGTTAATTGAATAATTTTTACCGGCAAAGTGGCTATTCAATTAACAGGGTTCCACTGTACCACAGAAATGAAATTTTGGAGATTTTTGCTGGTCAGATGAAGAAAAGTTCGATCTCTAGGCATTGGACATACATGCAATACTCTCAAAGAATCACACAGGATAAACGAAAATTATTCAGCTCCACCCAAACATTTGATAAAAAAATATCATGGAGAGAAATTGTGTCATCTGGAATTATTCAAGCCATGATTTAGCAATTAAGTGCTTCAGTGATGGACAGTATTTTTTATTTTCTCAAACAAAAGAACAGCTCACTCTTTGTATATGCTCTTTTAGAAAATGATTTGAACAAAAGATTCTTGGTGCAAATAATGTAAAACCCAGCTTTGAAAAAAAATATGCCATTTAATTTTATGAAAGGTTAGGTTATGTTAAATTTTGGAAAATACATTATCAAATTTCTCAAGTTGGGACAGTGGTGGTCATTTGATAACATCTTTTCTCTCCTGCCAGATTGTTTGGGAATGATCTGTAGTCAGGAAAAGTCTGAGGGTGTCCAACCACTCTGACATCATGTAATTCATGTCGGAATCAATTTTAGACCTGACTGGATGAATGGATTCTACTATTTAAGTCACCGCAGGAGAAAATGCACAAGGCAGACTGGAAGGTTTTCAACCCAAGGACTGTCTTGTGCAACCAACATTACAGCCGCCATGGATGGGTTGAAAACCATGCATGGGCAGGGATGTCTCTGCATGCATTTACCAGGCAGTAAAATTCATCAGCAGTAAAATCTTAATTAGTGAAGCACCAGGTTGTTCCCGGTGCTCCATTAACTGGTCAAGGGCTAGCATATTTTTGGTGGTCTGAATTTGTTCATCAAAATTTGTTCTATTACAAATTTAGATAAACAGCATTTTATTTGTTTTTGACTGACTATGGAAAATGTTGGCTTTTGCTCTGGCACCCTACTTTTCTTGAAAGCCCTGATAGTGGCTTTTAGCACTCAACTAGCTTTTTAAAAATTTTGATATTATTACTATAATTAGTGTTTGGAATCTGCATGTAATATTATTGCATTAGTGGAAATATTGCCCACCCGTGGAAAGTGATCAGTCTACAGCAGATGTACAGTAGCATTCACTCATGTTGTAGTTTGAAACCTCTGATTCTGGTGATATGGACAATAAGCCCAAACATCAATTGTTGGTATAGCATTGACTGAAAATTCCAGTGGGTTGGGAAGAAAAAATGGAATGAAAGGCAAGGCCTTTACATCTCTGAGAGGGAAATGGCATATCAGATGACTTCTTACAGAAGCTTGAAACCACTGATGAGCCTTTATAGTTTTTACTGTGATTTATCATTCTCAGCAATAGATAACTTTCTATTTTACAGGTAAATAAATCTGTTAGGTTAAAACTGATTGGATAATTCATGTGGATATTTTCCAACAAAATCATTACAAAACAGATATTATGAACAAAATCAGACCCAACCTTAACCCCATTGCTGGTACATGCTATACAGTACATGTGAACAAGCCTGCAAATAAGCCTCAGGTCAAGGACAAAGACCTAAGCAAGTATCCTAAATGTCATAGGCTAATAGAATGGTGCAGGTCATCATGTCCCAAGGTGTAATGCCATGAATGTTGGTGATTGACGATCATATTATTTGAAGATTAAAATAAAAACAAGGTTGTGATATCTCCAGTGACTGTTGCCAATGGCAAAAGTCACTGAAGATATTCCTGCCTTCTTTGTTATTGATTGTATTACTGTTTTCTCAGAAGTTTTATGAAGAATAACTAGGAAATCTTTTCATGACCTGGAGAATCCTCTCATTGTCCTGCACCAAAACATTTGTACTGGTCATGATGAGATACACTGAGCAAAAGTATTTGCTGGCTTGAATGTGTGAGTGGATTATATCATGAAACATCTGCAAAGTGGAGTTTCCACTCTGCTGTTCAGTCAAAAATTCTATGAAAAAGCACAAAGCTCCAACCATGAAGTGGATATCGGAGTACAATGGCCAAAACTTTGCTTGTGCCTTTTTATCAGATTTTTAGATTATCTGGGTGTAAATTTCACTCTATGGGTGTTTTAGTGATAAACCAAAAGATTAACTCTTTGCCAGTAAAAAATATTGAATTAACAGGAGTATTAAGTTATCCTGAATTGGTCATTTTGATGGCAAAGACAAATTGATTATTTATTCTATTGTATCTTGTTTGACAGAGCTTTCCAAACTCCGTCAAACAAGATTTAACAGAATAAATGCTCTATTGGCAATACTGAATTCAAATAGGGCTCCAAAGCTTGGGAGTTGAAGAAAATACTTAACTCATATGCAATAAGCAGGGAAAATTTGTGCAGAGGTAATGGTAAGTGGTTTTGTGTTTAAAAATTATATGCAGTTCAAGAGGGTTATTCCATTAGGCAGTATCTATTACTGAATCATTTTATAAAAAAACCTTTCAGAACAGAGATGGGTGCCTTCGAGACCCCGCAAAGACATACATTCTAAGAGTCCTTACATGCCCAGAGAAGATAATTAAGTCTTTTCAGCCTGCATCCTTCAGGCTGCAGGTTGGAAATATATTACCTTATCGACAGTTTTACTTAATTTTGTTGAATTTAAAATTATCTTTTGTTATTTTGGAGCTGATCTGCATGCAGAAGGGGAATGTAGTGTTATTCTGTGGCTAGACTGCAATCAGCTGGGGTACAGTACATGGAGGGTGGATTGTCACCAAATCACCCATGGAGTGGAGGTATCACCCCAAGCTACTACTCTTAAAGTTTGTACAGAAACACAAGAAGTGCAAGCAAAGTTTCAACCAATGGACCTCCGGGTTTACCCCGTGGGTCCATTGACTGAAAGTTTGCTTGTGCTAATTAAGGTTTGCAACAAATTATCATTTATTGCTTGAGAGAAATCCCTCTACGGGTGATTTATTGATAATACTCTCTCCATGTACTGTTTGTAGTGGAAAGGGCTAAATTACTTTTCAAAGGTAAATCAGCACTCACTCTAACATTCAACCACAGGGTACTTTAATACACATTGAAAGCTTCAGACAATGGGTTTGCCAATTTATAGAGAAAAATAGTCTCAAAATTATTCACACTGGTGTAGTGATATCTTCAGAATATGCATGTTTTGGAATGGCAAATTCATATTTAGTGATGTCATCAAATTGTGTAATGTCCTCAATCGGTGAAAAATCCACACTGTCTTTTGAATACATTGAACGTGGAGGCTTTTTAGGTGGCGATTTCAAATTTCCCACTGACAAGCTTTTTGGAGTGCTGGGTCTGCTGCTGTTCGATGAAGCACCTGTTGAGTTGAGTCTCCCATTTGGAATGGGATACGGCAGTGTTGAATGATGATTATACCTCCTTGAAATAGGCTGTGAATAGGGGTAGTCATCTGTCAAGTCATTGTAAGGAAAGTTTTGACTATGACTAGTATTAGCTCCATGTGAATATCCTAAAGTATTTGTTGGAAAGTGATTAAGTCTGTAAGGTGCTCTTGGAACAGGTCTAGTTGGTAAAGAATCAGCGTAAATTGGTGTCCCTCGATGACTGCGATTGTCTGAATCACACGGATGTCTGGGCTCATGACTGTAGACAGGGTCCATATGTTGATCATATGGACCATGGCTATCATAATGAACTGGTGTCAGTCTTGGTGATGAACTTGTTAGTGAAGCTGGAGTTAATCTTAATGTTGGATCCAGTAACTGAACAGGTGTGAAACGAGGTGAGTTTGACATGTGTAATGGTGGTAAGTTAGTATCATAGAGCAGATCACATGAATCATGTGTCAGTGGAGAATATCTTTCCAGTAGAGGAGATGTTGACTCTGCATGAAGACCAAGATTTCCCTGCTTTCTCTCACCTGAATATATGTGAGAAATATCCTCTGGTTCAAATGAAATATAGGTACTTCCATTTGGATTGGGAGAACTCGTCTGCACCTTAACCTGGGTCTGAGCAGGATCATATAGAGGATCTGTTTCTTGTGCTTCTTGATTCTGTCTAAATACCTTCATTGTATCATAGTGGTTCTCATTTTTTGATGGTTCTATGAGACCATTAGCTTTTAAGTGATCTTCAAGCTTCATTCGGATGGTTTCTTTACGTTTCTTTTCTTTATCGCGTAACTGTCTGATTAGGCAGACAGTCGTGGTTATAATCACAATGAGAAATACGATCCCACCCACAGCAGCAGCAGCAATAATTGCACTCTGTGTATGATCAGTTTCTTCTTTCTTTGTGATGGGTAAAACTCCAGGTATCTCATTAGCATTTACACCCTTCAGTGTTAATGTGTACTTTTGTTCCATGGTACTTCTAAGATTCTCAGCTAAACATTTATAAATGCCCATATCTTTCTTCTGAAAATCATATATATGTAAAACACTCTCTTTCATTTTAAGAGTTCCTCGTTCTTCTGGATAATATTTATCTGATAACTCATGAACATGCAAAAGTTCATCATTTTTTAGCCACTTGGTTTCAACTGGTGGGTCAGAAAAGTACTTACAATAGAGTTCAGTAGTCTCACCTGGTTGTAGCTCATCTTTGTCAATTCCACTAGAATGTGCAACAATTAAACATGCAAATGATTCTGCATTCACATCTTCAAACCGTCGTTTATGGAGATACTTTGGAAGAGAACATGTAGGTTGTAAACCCTTTACACTCCAAGTTAGAGAATAACTATCCGTTGAATTTAGTAACCACTCTTTTAACCACCGTAAACTACAGTTACATACCCATGGGTTATTGTACAACCTAACATCCAGTAATTCATTGGTGAAATGTTGAACTACTGGAGCCTGTAAAGTCTCCAATAGGTTATGCTGTAAATATAGCACTTGAAGTTTTCTTAACCCATAAAATCCATTACTATCTATGTGACTGATGTAGTTTCCATCCAAATATAAATGTCGCAAATGTTTGAGTTCAGAAAATGCTCGCTTATCAATAGTAGAGATCCAGTTTCTCCGCAGATTTAACACTATTAATGACTTGACCCAATCAAGAGCACCCACTGGAACAGATGTTAGTTTATTGGCTGATAAATCCAAAACAGTGAGTTTACTCAATCCAAAGAATGCAGTTGATGATATATTGTCAATAACATTATTTTCTAAATAGAGCTCCATGAGTCGGCTGTAATCCCAGAAGGTACGTGCCTCCAGCATATGAATTTTATTGTTTGTTAAGTTTAATTTTCTGATGCCATGATAGACTCTGTAAGGAACTTTAGTGTAGTTCTCTCCAGCACAGTTAGCCTGATGGTGTCCGTTTCGTAGAATCATCTGACATCCATTTGCAAAGCACAATATGTGAAGCAGTAGCACTAGAAATGAGAAAAAGAGTATCGGTAGCTTCGGGCACCTCTTATGATTCATTGGGCTAATTTTTGTATGCATCATGACACCTCTGATGTCCTTTTCAAGATGAATGCATTTAGCACTGAAATCTGAAAGTACATAAAAAAACATGTTAGTTTTATTTGTGCTTAATGACGAAATAACACCAAAATATGATTGTTGTAATGGGCTACACTACACATTTATTCAAGTCCTTTAAAAATTAGTACAGTACAGTGTAGCCAAAATCATAGCTGATAACATTATTATGCTTGAACAAATTTTAATTATGCTTGAACAAATTTTACTTTAATTACATCTATATACAAAGGACATCCCTCCCTTGACATGTCATCTATGGGCGGATATAAAGCGCCAAAATCATACAAGCGCCACAGGAAACAAGGAGGAAGGAGGGGTGGTGGAGGCAAGATATACAAGATGGCTGTCCAGATGAAAATAATTCAAGAATGACTTCTTTGCCGATCACGCTGAATATTACATGACCGAATCACTCATTAATTATGCGCGTGTTGACCAATGTCCATTGGCGGATACAAAAACAAAAGCACTATATCGATAACAGCTAATTACTTCAGCGTAATCATCCGCGGAACACCTGCATCGTTTCACGGTTTCAGTACAGCTGTGATCAGGAATAAGCGAGGGCATTTGATCCACAAAGGAGATCAAAGCACCACGCCACGGGAACCGTTAGGCACAAAGAAATTGGCTTCCGTCATCAGCACAAATCAGTATGGCATGGGATGCCATACTGTTATTTCTTTACTAAACAACTCACCAGATGCCCATCATAATACATAAACACTGTTAACAAGCTATCAATTTAAAATAGGATGCGTTTTCATTTTAGGAATTCACAAAAAAAAAAAAAACTTTCCACAATCCATTCCAATTATGGGTCATAACTCATAAGCTGAGTTTGTCCACTTTTATAAAAAAATTGGTAACTGGCTAACTGCCATATCACATACTACATGAAAATACACACTGACTGAGGCTGTAAAAATATGCAGGGTTAATTGGTTAATGTTACATTGGGTGCAGGATTCAAGGAACTAATGGAAATACTTAAATGGCAATATACTGGCTTGTGGATATTTTTTTTAATTGAATTCCAAAAACGAAAAATATTCTATTTTCAGTTAATATCTTGTTTTTGACCCTCGACAAACTCGTTCCAATGAAGGGTTATGTGGAATTGTTTTTGAAAGTTTGTTTTTTCAACTGCTAAAATTGTAAATTACATGGCCAGTTGCGGTTAAGTCATTAAGTAAAGGCTTAAATAATACCAATGAAGAAAAACTTTCGAATATTTTCTCAAAAATAAACCAAAAAATGAAGAAATGTCACAAAATTCAATAGAGAATTTCGACCGGATCATGACCTAGTCATGGTCTGTTCAAAATTCACTGACCACTTTGCTCCCTGCAACAATGTAGAGGTATCACTGCAGTAAATACCCGCCTTGAAAAGTTGCACTCCGAAATGATGCAATAGCCAAAACTAAGCAGCCTTGGGAAAATATATTGTTTCAATAAACATTTGAAGCATTCTACTGGCATCTTGCATTTTTGTTGAATGTTCCAGATAAATAAAAAGGGTGATTTTGATTACTTTTTAAACCTAAAATATACAATTGACTATTGGTGTGTTTTTGTTGGGAATTCCCTAAAGAATATGTGCATGTGACTGGTACTTCCCTTCCTGTCAGTTTTTCTCTCTTATTTGTTGCATGACCCCCTTTGTTTTCGGGACAGAGAAAGTTGTCTGAAGCACTAAACTTGACAAAGATTTTTGAATCCCCAAATTAAAGTGATGCAATCATATTCGCTGTATTTTATTTACAAAATCTCAACCCAAACTGGTGTACCAGTATGTAGCTATCTGATCTCTAACTGATGTGAAAGAGATGACTTGTGATTACAGTACTGTAGGTTATCACCCCTCATTGGAAAAAGCTCATTGAGCTCATTCATTGGGGGGGGGGGGGGGGGGGGGGGGGTTATAAACTTCTCAAAGCAAATTTGAGAAAATAAAATTTGGAAATGTTTATGTATTGTGTTCACAGTTGGATGGGTTTTGCAGGTCATTCACATAAAGGGTTAATTGTGTTTGAGTTTCGTTTTTGTTTTCTGTTACTCTTACATACTTTCGAAACCCCTTAAGTGGAGCAGTGCTTATTTACCACAGTAAACAAGTTATTTTGAAGGTAAAACAAGACCTGATAACTAATGTCTGGGGTTGAAGTCTTCTGAAGTGTGCAGCACAGGTATAGATGATTGACTGAATTTGACTTCATACCTGTATGGTAGTCATGATTTAGTTGAAGATGTTGATCACTACTTTTACTGCGAGAGTGCGAAATTATTTTTGTTCACATGTCTTTGCCTTGTTGCAATTTATGGGACAGTGCCAACAAGCAATCTCCCATAAATTGTAACAAGGCAAATCCTCACAGACTAAATAATGTAGCATTAAGGATAATATAAAGCACATCCACTCAGTATGAAGCTTTCAAGTTGCAGTACCTGTACTTCAGTATAAAGCCCAAATATGGGCTTCCAGCACTCCACCAATCAAACAAAATGAATAAAAACATTTACCCTCTCAAAAGTGTGTGGAGTGTTTTTTATTGGCAGACCACTCTCCACATAATGCATTTGGCAACATCTTATTGGAATGATGAATCTTGAAATCATTTTTGAGCAGCTCTCTACTCTCATTTGTCTTTTCCGATATCAGTAACATCCTGACTTTGATTATGTTGGAAAGCGGTTTAACCTTTTGTACACTGATGATAGAAGTTTCAAACTGCAAATCTTTCACAAAATGCACCTAGGAATATAGGCAATTCATTCTTGTTTGACAGAGCTGATTGAGACTCTGTCAAACAAGGATGAATTGGTCAAATTCCAAGTTGCATTATGGGAAATATTTCCAGCTTGAAATTTTGAGATTTGGACATCGGTGTGCAGAATGTTAAAGAGCTTTCCAACATAACCTTTTTATTAACATGACCAGAAAACAATATTTGCCAAACAATTTCTCGAATTACTAAAAAAAATTCATTTTTTTCCACAGCTCATGACCTCTCATTGGAGCAAGCTGACAGTTCATTCAAGAGAGGGTCATAAGCTGTGTTTTGGAGCTAAAAAGAATCAAATTTGAATAACTATTTTTGTGAATAGCACTGCCCAAATATTGCCATTAAACCTTTACCTAATGAATCGGTCGCATATGCCTGTGTAATAATAATATACAAATTCAGCATATCATGTGACCCCCCCCTCATTGGAATAAGCTTTGCAAGCTCGTTCCAGTGATGGGTCACATGATATGGTTTTGGGGAAATTTAAAAAAAAATTTGAGCTTTGTCAAATAAGATTTAATAGAATAAATGCTTGGTTTATCACTGGAATACAGTGGAATTCCAGTAAAATGAGAATACATGTATTACTGGTAATTAAAGACTCTTGCCTTGTTAAGCCTAATCTAATGTTACTGGGAGTGTGTTGGCTCAGTTGGTAGAGATGTGGGCTGCAAACTGAGAGGTCCTCGGTTCGAATCACACCTGTGGCAACCACGTTGTGTCGTTGGGCAAGACACTTAATCCCGCTTGCCCACATGAGGGCACAGTAGCATTGTGTATTTAAGTTTACTGCACGTCAATGGTGCACTTGTCTTCAACCAATGCTAACCCTGCTTGTGTTGGAGTTAGTATGTTGGGGAGTCTGACAGTTATTCACCTTGCTCAATGGTTCTCTCCGGGTACTCCAGCTTCCTCCACCCATAAAACTGTCCGACACGAGGTGACCCTGGCTGTTGAAAGTATCGTTAAACCCAATAAATAAATAATCTAATGCAACTGACATAACCTACTGGCGTATTCACAAAAATCATCAATCATATTTCATTATTTTTTCAATTATTGGCTCCGAAGACATAACTTATTGCCTCTATTGTAACATGCTCAGTGGGCTCTTTCTGATGAGGGGACATAAGCTATGTTTTTTAGCAATTCTGAATTAATTTTGCATGTGTCGTCTGCTGGTCATGTTAGGTAAAGTGTTCATTGAATATTTTTCACCGGCTGTTCATAAAAAAGTAACGGGAAACTTAGCTTGAAAATAGGCAATAAGTTATTTTCTATGTCAAAAATCGGAAAAAGATTATTCATTTTTTGTTGTCCATTCATATTTATGAACAATTTCTTCAATTGAAAATGAAAAATATCACATTTTTTATTACTTTTGACGATGTGGAAAATAACCTGTCACCTATTTTCAATCTAAGTTTCCCATTACTTATATATTGCACCTATAGGTACTATATAAGTAATGGAAAATTTAGCTTGAATATAGGTGAAATGTTATTTTTGATGCTGTAAAAAATCTAAAATTTTTTATCATTTTCATTTTTTGGTGTTCAAAATTGCGAAGAATTGTTCATAAATATAGATGGACAACCAAAAAGTCAAAAGTTATTATTTTGTTTAGATTTTTGAGGACTTTAAAAATAACCTCTCACCTAATTTCAAGCTAACTTCCCATTACTTATTTAGCACCTTAACTGGTAGAGTGTCAGAAGCAACTATCTTGGCTAGGCTGGAAAGTGCTGAGAGCCACATTAGTGGCTTTACACTTAATGTGTTAGCTTGTTGTTTTCTCAGCAGCAGAAAATAATTGTTCACATGTAGTTGCCAACAGGCACTCTCCAATAAATTGTAACAAGGCAGTTATTTATGAACATACTCTTGCTAAACAATGGATTCCATTGTTGGTAGCATATCTTTGAAAAGTAATTCTCAGGTTACAAATCATCTTTGAAAAATAATTAATAACATTAAATAATAATGCAGACCCAATAATAGCTCAACAAAATTTTGGATAGTGAATCTTTTCATTCAGAAATCATACCAAAGTTTTGATCCTGAAATACAGTTTTGTCATAATGGCCATATTCAAAGCCTATCAAGATATCCCAAGATATATTTTCCAGATGTTTCGAAAACTGTTAAAAAATCAAAATAAATACCGAGACAATAGAAAAATAAGTATATATGGATGTCATATTCTTCAGACACCACTTCTTGGACTCAGAAGAAAGATGTCATGGTCTGATGGTGGAATTTATGAACATGTATGAAGATAATGAGACATTTTCTTATCACCCAGCAAATTATTTCAACTCATTTTGAACATTAGAAATGGTAAATATGAAAAGTAATACCTACATTTCTGCAGGGAGTATATAAGTCACATGTTGAACCTGAATCTCATTCATGAATCAGCAAAATTCAGCATCCACTGCTAAATATCTATCTCACCCTCTGAAGGGGTTTCTCCAAACTTGACAAATGGCAGAGTAGAGTGAATGATTGATAAAAATGACTGAATGGTGTGAAGGTCACTCAGGAAAGCTCATTGTGTGCTTCACACTGAGTTCATCTAACTGAGTTTAGATTAGATTGTGCCACATTACTGACATAGCAAATACAGTCTGTCACAGAAATTATTTCAAATTTGAAGAGTACCAGTCAAAACTAATTACAAGTTTACAAGTAGAAAATTTCTGTTGATTTCCTACCCAGAGCACACTCGTCATTTAATAGAGATATCTTTGATGATACCAGTTTAGGCTTGTAGGATTAAAAACATAACCAATTCTATTTTAATGTTTGACAGAACTCAATGAGGTGAAGTTGGTCAAATTCTCAGCTGCATTATGGAACATTTTTTCTGCTGAATACATTGGTTATTTTTCAGTGCTGCGGGTTAATTTCATTTGCATTATCAATCTCCAGAAAAGTGTCTGTATGAAATTCTATTGCATAAAAGGAGAACACAAATTAAGACCCACCCCACCCCCAAAACTGAAGGTATCACAAAACAGGAACTTTATAAAATGCAAACTTAATTATAGAAGTTAAATATATGGAAAAACAACTTCACTAAATGTCTTTTTAAAAAAAATTGAAGGGATGTCTGGATCAATTAAAAAAAAAGTCCCAGATAACTTCATATTACAGTAATAACACCGACAATGAAAACATTTCCATACATTATTCAAAGGTGTGATTACACGCCATAAAATAAACTGAACTCATGTTTGCATGGGGGTGAGGGAAGGTTTCAAAATTAAGCTCTCTGTCCTCTTTAATAAAAAAAATATTTAAAAAAAAATAAAAAATTTGTAACATCAACATTGAAAGCATTTGCATACAACTTCCAGGTGTGCGATTGCAAACTTATTAAAAAATACTGAACTCATGTTTGCATAGGGGAAAAAGTTTTATGTCCCCATAAAATTAATATCCTAAAAAAATAATGCTTTTGGCAGTACTTTAATTCTTTGAATTCACATGAAAATGGTCTTTCGATGTAGTTCGATGAAAAAAAAGTGGAATCAGTTAAAAAACTGAAAACATCACATCCCTGAATTGTTATTATGAAAGAAGATGGGGAATTTCTACTGGGTTGCAGTGTGGTCAAAGTTCTTTTTCTGCTTTCCTATCCAAAGTATGGCAGAATCTCACATATTAAAAAATAAAATACAAAAACATTGCATTGGAGATGTAATTTGTTTTTCTTGATTCAGTCTAAATTTAACAGTATTTTATTCATGAAGTCTCTGATATGACGTGACTCTCGCTGTTGACAGTGTCATTAAACCCGTATAAAAAAAATTCATGAAGTTATGATCCAGTGGTGTAAATAAATTTCACATGGCATTCATGAATATCCAGTGGAAGACTAAAATCTGGCAAGCCAAAGACAAATATTATTATGTTAAGGGGCTCATATGGAAATGTAATCAAATTATGAAGATTATAAACAAAATTAGTCCAACTGTGATGAGCCAAAGAAAAATAATCATTACCACATGTGTAAATTAATGTTTACACCAGAAATTACTGAGAAATTACAAATTTATTTCAGTTTCTTGGTCACTGTGTATTTTTGTTAGATGCCATTAATGGTTTTGATGCTGGTAACAGCTCTCTCACCCCACTGTGTAACAAGTAAGAAAAATA
The DNA here is from genome assembly GCA_031216915.1 of Pictodentalium vernedei. Lineage (NCBI taxonomy): Eukaryota > Metazoa > Mollusca > Scaphopoda > Dentaliida > Dentaliidae > Pictodentalium > Pictodentalium vernedei. The sequence goes on along the minus strand of CM062297.1, from coordinate 505,621,087 downwards.
AACTCTGGAACATTGGTAGAGTATCCAGATTTATGTCCAATAGAAAACGTCATTCACTTGGAAGTGGAAAATTGCTTGTTTACTGTGGTGAACAAGTTTTGTTTTACAAGTAAAATAAAAATAGGACCTGGTAACCAATGGATGGTGGGTCCTCAAAAGTAGACAGCAAAGATAAAAATTATTGACCAGTTGTTGTTTGGCAGGACTTGTCAATGCTCATTACAAGAACATGGAGACTTTTAGTTGTGGTACCAATACCTTCCAGTGAGGCTCAAATATGGGCTTCTAGCTCCCAGTCAATAGACAAAATGACATAACTTGTACTTCTGATGTATTATTATATTATTGTCAACTATTACTATGTTATTTGTTATACTGTACACTTGACCGTAAAGGTGTAAAAGTACAATAAACTGAATTGAATTGAATTCATTTTGGCTTCTTTCCCATTTTATATGTTTTGGTGCTAAGGCATGTCACTGTATCATTGTGATATTACTAGTTGAATTAAAATATACTGATGAGGGCAGTTGTATTTCCATGACAATTTGAAAACCACAGTTAGCATCAGATACAACCCCCCCCCCCCCAACCCCCCCATTTCTCTCTCTGTCTCTCCCTCTCTCTCTTTCTCTCCCTCCCTTGCTCTCTCTGTCTCTCTCTGACAATTTATTGTATTTATTTTAAAAAGTATTGAAGATATACCACAGGTGTTAAAATGCAACTTTCTGTGATCAGAGTTTGTTAACCCTTAGGGACCAATTTCCAACTTTGATAACTTTTATTGCAATAAAACAGGGGCCAAAACATGCAGTCTGTGGAGAAACCTGCAAATTAAAGTTTAAGTACCATGACAGTTGGTTCTAGGCAAGTCTTGGCTGCCAATACAGGCAGACAAGACTTGCCTAGAAACAACTGCAAAGCCACAGGATGTACACCTTCAAAATGTAGCAAAAATGCATAAAAATCTCCATGCCCTAAGGGTTAAACTGTTATTTAATGAATCAGCACCTGCCATTCTAATAAACAAATGCATCTCTCTTGTTTATGGAAACGACCACACATAAGCGTTCAGCTTACTGTCAGATCATTCAAATTTTATCTTTGTTTTACTCTTCTGTTTATTTTTTGGAAATAAATGTTGTTTAAACAAAATTATTGACTAAAATTTTACTTTAAATGCGGAAAGTGACCTTAACCCCCCCCCCCCCCCCCCCCCCCTGCACCCTGAGATTAAAATATCAAACTGCAAATGTTTACCATAATGCAACTAGGAATTTAACCAGTTAAATCTTTTTTGGCAGAGCTCAATGGACTTTGTCAAACAAGACTGAACTGGTTAAATTTTTAATTGCATTATGGAAAAAGTTGCTGCTTGAAATTTTGTTATTTTAATGTCAGTGTGTAGGACAAGGGTTTAACACCAATAGCTAAACTAAAAGTGAATAACTTTTGCATACCACTGTCATGATCTCTTCTAGAATGATGATAAAAATTTAGTTTTAGTTTATCATCACCTTTGTTGATTGATAAACAATGTTATGTGACACATTGTGTGCCATAAAACAGCATATCATCAGCACAGTGCAATAAACTTCCAAGATCAACATCAGCTTTTGAAGCTAATCAGATTGGTCCTGGCTCTAGAACAGTCAAAAGTGAAAACCCTGACTTGTCAATTATTATTACCAATGAACAGGTGTGCCCAGTTGCACTCATCAGAAATTTGCCGAACGTATATCAAATTGCATTTGCCCTGATTTCCAGTCATGTTTTGGCTGCCCATATGAACTGCTAGGACTTGACTAGAAACCATTTCTGAGCAACAAGTCTGTTTGTTAATGTTTATTGCAGTTTAAGATCACTTTCAGCATCTATGGCTATATCATGACCACAACACAACTGTCCAACAAATAATTTGGAAAGATGACTCCCATAGCCCGCACCCAAGATTTATGCCCCTCTGCATAGAGTACATACCTAACATATCATAAAATCACATAACATTCCTAGAATGAAAAAAAGAATTCTAAAGTCAGCAGAAAGAAGACTTCCTAACATGATCCTCCTCAGCTTGCACACTATAACCAATCTACAGATTTTCGGTTTTAGAAGTTGCAACACCCTTCAGTGGTTTCAAATAAATTTGTGATACTGACACATATATTTTCAGCACTTTTCTCTTGTGTTCAGATAAATTCCCTTCAACAGGAAATGAGAAAAAATGTCTGTGGTGAAGTTTCCTGATACATGTATCTCATCAGTTTAATACTGAACTTGCTCAACTCTTTTCATGCTTGAGATAAAAGATGAACATCCTGTCATAAGACAAACTTTTTGAAACTACTTTTAGACATTTTCCCACCGAATTTTTTTTACTTTTACAGTTCTGGTTGGAAAATAATATCAGGGAAAACACAAGAAAAAGTCTTTTATCCTTTTACCCAATGCAGATGATATCAAAATTTATTATTTTATTTAGTGTTTCTTAAAAAAGAAGTCCCAAAAAATTCGACAAAACCATATCATGTGACCCCTCATTGGAACAAGCTCGCTGAGCTTGTTCCAATGATGGGGGCACATGATCATTGTTTTGTCTCAACTTTTTAAAAAATAAATTTTTTTCGATTGCTAAATTTGTAAATTACGTGGACGGATGTGGTTGATTCATTAGGTAAAGGGTTAATAATTGCGTCATTTATATAACTACCTTCAGATGTAATGTGAGGCATCCCAGGATAGTGTAAGGAGTCTTGTTTCACCATGGACATAATGAATTCCATTTATCTATTTCCCTCACCAGTGATTTATCCCTTTTACCAACTCAAATAGATGACAACACATTCAAAACATTTGTTGAATTACTAAGAGTTTTAATTTTTTGCCTAAAAAATGTAGCCTATGACCCTGCATTGGAATAACCTCAACAAGCTCATTCCATCAAGGGATAGTAAACTATGTTTGGAGACAAAAAGTAATGAAATTTGAATTTTGTGAATAGCACTAGCCAGTTTGAGCTAGTAGGTGAAAGGTTAAAAAGAATTGTTCTCAGTTGAAGTTTTTGCTATTGGAAAGTAGCCCCTTACTTAAGTAAGATCAAATCAAGAAAAACTGATGAACTTTTTTGTGAGGAGAGTATTCAATGAATTAATATTAAAGTTGCAACATTTTTTTCAGTTGAAAGCTTTGTTTTATTTGACTGCAGTTAACTATGTAGCTTTATTTTAATGTCATTCTTGGCCTCATCAGCTGAGGTTATGTGGGAAGCCTCCAGCATCAGCAATTTATTTTTTAGTGTTCCAGGTCACTTCAGCATCTGTGGTGATGTGATAACCGCAACACAAGTATGAAATCAAGTTTAGCCAATCATTTATAGCTTTGCTGCTCATTTGAACAGGGTGCAATGATATTGGGGGAATGAAGCATGTTTCACTTGTCTCTCTCATAACTGAGATGGAGAATCAATGGCTATGCATGCTGAAGGAAGGGATGGTTTGGGACAAGCCCCTTTCAACCAAACTTTAAAGTTTAACCCCTTATGGGTGGTGGATATTCCTGCCCAGCACAGGATTTCTCTTGTAACTGAAATGAGTAAAATTGGGGCACATTTAATCAAATTTTCCCCTTGTAAATTTAATTGATTTTTTCATCAATGGTTCCTTGAGTTAAATTTAGATGAATTTTCAATCAGATTTATTCATGGCTGCTACACAGCAGCCATGACTAAATTTGCTGAAAAATATCGTGAAAATACTCAGCAGGTAAGAGGTTAAGTTTTAGATTTTAGAAATTTCTCGGAAATCATTATCATGCCCAGCCGCAGCAGAGGCTGAAAGTGTGAAGCAGATCATAACTGAGACAAAAAGGCCTCAAGAATATGATCATAACTGAGACAAAAAAGACCCCTTGAATATATACATTGACCAGTTTGTTGAAGGAAGTGTTTGCTTATTTGATCAGTGGAGAACAATGTTTTTCTAAAGTGCTCCTTAATAGAATTAGTACTTGGCAGCAACCTGTTCACCCCTAGAGCTAATAATTGGAGAATTGCATTGAAATGATCCACTTACCTGAAGATAATTGATTTCATGTGAAAAGTGTGAAAATGTTTATGGCAACATAAATCAGAGGACTACCTCCTACTGTCAAAAGGTTTTGATCTGCACTGGACCTCATCTGCAGTGAATAGTACTGATAAAATATGTTTCCTTGTCAGTAAATACTGCTTGAGGGAGAGAATCAAGTGTATTTACATGTTGTTGTTGCTCCACCCTTTGTCTACCAAACTGCTCTTTTTGTATTTGACAGTGCAAAAGGAGGAAATGATACTTTTTAGTTCTTTTCTGCCAAAATAATTATGATTTATTAAACCTTTTCAATCATTTTCGCTTAAATTTTTGACATGAAAGAAAATCTGAGAATCTGCACATAACATAATGGACAAGCAATAGTTAAGGAGGGTCATTATTAATTTAATCCAACAGCTGATGCCTCCAGTAGGGCTGTTGGAATAAATTATTACCGAACTTTGCTGCAAATACAAAATAGATCTCCCTAACCTCTGTAAAAAGTAATGTATGTTGCAGTCTTACTGAGGAACTCATTGTTAATAGAGTTTAGTTTAAACAATATTTATTCAATAATTGATAAATGCATACAACAATTGTTGAGTAACAAAAAAAATATGAACAACATAGATACAGTATTATAATGAAACAACTAAAGACAGGGAAATTTGTTACTGTTTAAAGAAGGGATTCGACAGAAAGCTTTAAGCTTATATGTAAGTAGTCTCCCGAAAATAGAGTTTAGCAAACAGCAAAATGCATTGGCAATGTATTCAAAATCCACCCAATTTTTGTTCTAGAGAAAAAAAGAGTGGTGTATTTCACTTATTCTGTTGGATTCATGACAAATTTAGATGTGCCTTTACATTTATCATTAGTTTAAACAAGTATAGAGGTAAGAGAGTCCAGAACATTCAATTACATAGTACTCTCTCCCAATGGGAACCCGAGGAAGTGAAGCAGTGCTTGTTTACTGTTGTAAACAAGCTGTGTTTTACTGGTAAAATAGGACCTGGTAACCGATGCCTGAGGTGGAAGTCCTCTTAAATGGGAAACATGGGTCTAAACTGATCTTGACTTCATATCCATGTTGCTGTCATTAGCCTTAACCACAAATAAATAAATAAATAAATAAATAAATTCTAATGATTCCATGGATGTTATTGTTATAATCAATTACAGAAAAACAAGAGGCCCCAAAAGAGTAGAGAGAAAGCTAAGTGACATTTATTCACAAAAAGGGGAAAAAAGACGTTTTGAATAATTATCAAGGGATCTCTGTCAGTAGGAACATTGGAAAAATTTTCTGTAAAGTCCTGTATGGGAGATTAGAGGAGGTGATTGAGGAGAAGGGTTTTTGGGAGACATTCAGAATGGCTTCAGGAAGGGAAGGAGAGTCACTGACCATCTTTTCACGTTATCTCATATGATAGACTCTGCGAAAGCAAAAAAGAAAAAGATGTTTATAGGCTTTTTGGCAGTTAAAAAAGCATACGATAGATTTAGGAGAGTGGGTATGTGTTGAAAGGTTGAGGCTCTGGACTTGGGAGGTGAGTTTGTTGGAATTCTGAAAGCATTATGTAAAGATGTACAGAGTGAACTTAGCCTGGGGAACATAACAACAAAATGTGTGCCTGTGGAGATAGGCCAAAAACAGGGGTGTATCCTTTCACCAATTCTTTTTGCATTGTGCATCAAAGGTTTTGGAGATGAACTCCTGCATAGTGACGATGGGGTAACAGTTGGGGACTCAAAGATCCCAGGGCTATTTTTTGCAGACGATATTGAGCTAGTGTCAGAAAACAAAAAGAGGCTACCGAAAATGCTGGGAATTGTTGGCAAATATGGGAACAAATGAAGACTCGAACTAAATGGAAGCAAAAGCAAAGTTATACCCGTGTGCCATAAAGTGGACCCTACTCGAAGGTGGAAAGTGGGGTAGCTCTGTATTCCAGAAGGTAGCAGCAAACTTCTTAGTGTAGGAGAGAAAGGTGACTACGAGTATCTGCGGGTAAATATAAACATCACAGGAAGAGGCACCTACCAAAACCACACACATAAACTGATTCTGAAGGGGGGGGGGGGGAGGGGGGAATCTTTAACCAAATGTAACTTATAGGGAGAAACAGTTTCAATAAGGTTTTCGTGGGGAAAACTATTTGGGAATTGGTGGGTCTGCCAAGTATAACATATGGTATGGAAGTGATACCCCTAAACCAAATGGCTGTAAAGAGCTTGGAAACCCTGCAGAACGATGCAGGCCAATGGATAATGGGGTCGAGTAATGTCACAGCACTAGAAGCAATCAGGGGTGAGCTTGGGTGGATGAGGATCAAGGACAGAATAGACTTATTGAAACTCTGTTATCTTAATTATTTGGTAAATCACCCGGTGAGCCAATGGTGTAAAGTAATGTTCCAAAATATTTTCAACTCAAATACCAAGACAGGGTTGATGGTCCAAATGAGGGAACTAATAGAGAACTACTCATTGGAGATCTCGACCTAGACATAGGGGCAACCCAGGGTAAAAAAAAATTGTCAGAGAAAGAGTCATGGAGGATGGTAACCTTAATTGGCGAGACAGGGTTAAATCAAAGAGGTCTTTGGGTGGCCTGTGTGATAAAGAAAAGCCTGGTTTTGAAGAGTACCTCGATGGCACCTTTGGAGGGTCACTGTTCAAGCTGAGGTCGCGGTCCCTGGAACTGAAGAGAAAATTGGGGAAAACAGTGAAAAGGAGTGCCAGATGTGTAATTTAGACGTGGTGGAGACCCTGGAACACTTCCTTCTAGAATGCCCAAAATACCAGTCTAAAAGAATAAGATTCACTGGGAGTATAATGGGGATGTGGGATGGGAGAATGAAGGACATGTGGTTAGTGAGTGACTCAAAGGAGAGGGTTAGTATGCTAATTGGAGAGATTGGGAAGAATGGGGCAAGGGATGTCATCAAGCAATTCATCTCCGAGTATTGGAAGGAGAGAAGAAGTGTGAGAATAGGGAGGCAGTTGAGAGCACAGGGGTAACCAAGCCCTTCTCACCCGAGAACCATGACAAATCAGTGGCCGGCCAAAGTGTTATTATTATCATTAATATTATCAATGAATTAATAGCATTTAGAAAGTTGATTATAAACAAGTTTTGATAGAGATTGAAAGATCTTTTATGATTATTTGCTCTTTTCACTAAATGATGACATAATTAACATGCACATTCTTGTCTGTTTAATAAGGTTTCAAAACTTGCCCCCCCCCCCCCCTCCAAATCTCCTAAGGCCTATCTGTCAACAGTGATTGATCACTATTTGTCTTCTGATCACCTCTTTCTGATGTTTTAATATCTTTCATACTGCTTGCCTTACGTAATGTAATGATGTTAAGAATATACTTTGAGTGTCATTGTGTATGTGCCTTCTAACCTTGCTTCCAAAGGTTAAATCTAGAATCCTTTGTCACTCTGCTTCACAAAACATTCAATGAGAATTTTCATTGTTTGTCTTTCATGTGGACCTCAAAAGATGGTGAAACCAAAAGCCTTTATGACAGGGCTGGAAATGTTTGATAAAAATGTTGTGTGTGTTTGAACATCAGGTGAAGTTTTCAGATCATTTTTGCATTGAACTGAATGTTTAACACCTTGCAAGTTGTAAGCAGATATTCCTGCCAAGAACAGCAGAATCATTGCCATTTATTTATTTATTGGAGTTTAAGGGCACATACTTCCTCATAATGGTTAATCATGACAACATGGAGACAATAATAATCCCTGATGGGGGTGGGTGTGAGATGGGGAAATCTCACCCGAGGGCAAGATATTTGGGCCAGACAGAGGCTTGCCGAGTGTCTGGACCAAATATCATGTCCCAAGGGTGAGATTTCCCCATCTCACACCCACCCCCATCAGAGATAATGTGTCTCCCCCATCAATACAATCTGATGTCATCAAAAGTAATCCAGGGGCATGTGCAGCTATATCAAACAGTTTTGTTGTCCATTTCTGAAAAAAAAACAGATTTGCTTATCGGAAAGAGCGCACAAAAGTTCTGTATATATCTAAGATTTGTAGCGAAATGAGCATTGACACATTCCAATGGTGTCAGTCGGGCGCATTCATCAATCGATTGATGGAAATTCTGCAAAGTCATTTGTTATTTGCTGTCCATATTTATGTTCCCTCCAGTGTCTATCATGCGATGATTAAATAGTTTGTGCACTCATTAAATATGTTAATAAGCCAGTCACTTGGGTCATGAGAGATAGATATCTATCTCACATGGCCTTCTCACATGGGACATGGATATCTTGCATATGAAGTGGGGTGAGAAAAAGTCAAGTCTAGTCCATTAATAATAAGTTAGTTAAATGGTAGAGTGCTGGAAGCCCATATTTGGGCTTTATTCTGAAGTGCAGGTGCTGCAACTTAATGGCTTCATATTCTATGGATGTGCGTCATATAATTTTTGAATTGAAATTATTTAGTCTGTGAGGATTTGCCTTGTTACAATTTATGGGAGAGTGCCATTAGGCACTCTCCCATAAATTGTAACAAGGCAAAGAGACTAGGACAAATTTGGATGACCAAAAATTTAGAACTCTACCAGTTAATAAGTTGCTCTCACTTTATATATGAATGATGATTAACACAGTGCTGGAAGCCCATATAATATATAGGCTTTATTCTAAAGTGCAGCTACTAGTAACTTAAAGGCCCCATATTCTTTGGATGTGCTCATATGAACTTTGAAGTGAAATTACTTCATCTGAATGGATTTTCCTTGTTACAATTTATGGAAGAGTACAACAAGCACTCTCTGGTCTCTCATAAACTGTAACAAGGTAAATTTACATGTAAACAAATTTTGATGACCAAAAATAATTTAGCACTCGATAAGTTAAAATTCAGGAAAATTTGGGAAAGAGTGGGAGTTACAAATATTATCTTCTTGGCTTTTGTTTGGTTAAAATTTTGGGGACTTTTAGTATTTATACTCTAATATATTTTCAGTAAGTGGCATCAGAATAATTTCTTTTGCATTTCCTACCGGCTGACAATTTTTTTTCAGGTTTGCAGATTGAACTCTACTTCCCAGACATCTTAAGTTTCACGATTTTGATGGGAAGCTCCCGATTTTTTATTCCATTTCCCGACCTCACGATCAGGAGACAAATTCTCAGGATTTTGAGATTCCATGTTTTGTTTTGCAAACTTGAGTCTCGAGTTTTCAGTTCACTGTACTAACTACTGTAAATAAGCTGAGTGGAACTTGGAAGATAGAAAAAGTATTTCAAACAAATTGCCTTATATTTGCCTGGGCTGCAGATAATTCAGATGTGTGAAAGAATAACTGTAAACAGTGAAAAAAATAATTATATATTGGTGAAAATATTGGAGTGAGTTACCAACAAAAGTGATTCGTATTCCACAACATAATTCAATAAAAGTTAACAAAATCACATGAAATATGATTTGTGTTGTGTTTCTTTTATTTCACTGGCATTTGAAGTTGGAATCATAAAAAACGGGGCAGATTTTGGTGTTTCTTGCAGTGATGTCTAATTACCGAATCCCCCCCAAACCATGGTAAAAGCTTAGTGACTCCTCAAAAAATAAGGAAATGTTGATTTTTGCTAAAATGTAGCTATTTTTGCGTACATTTTTGCATCTTGATAAAACACCTAATCTTACTCTCCAGTTGTGGAGCCATGGTCTGAAATCCTGGGGGAACATGCTAATGAAGAGGGTGTGGGGGGGGGGGTCTCAGAACTGAAGGCACTGTACTTGTACTGAGGGTAGGAAATCAAAAAAAATTATTTTCAAATTTGGGGGTGAGTACTCCCACCCCCCTCTTTTTTCTGACTTGAATTTATTGTATGTTTAGGGGGGGGGGGGGGATGATTGGGTGGTGGGGGGTGTTTGGAATTTATTTTATGCAAATTTTTTCCAACCTAATTTTTATCAGTCAGTTAGATGAAACTGTGCATATGTTCCTGCAACATTGCCAATATTTTATTTATTTATTTTATGAGCATGATTTCTAAAAATAATGGATGAGATGGATGGAGGGGGATGGGGGGAGGAGAATTACAGTTTTTGTCTTGTTTTGAAAAACAAGCTTCGCAGCGTAAAAATCTTCCTATTTTGACTTTTTCAAACTTAACATGTGTGCTACTTCCACACAAAGCTAGTTTTATGAAAAGTGTGTCTGAGTAAACTTCAGACGAGATGCTAATTTTATTCTCTTTAGAAAAACCTTCAAAATTCTTATTTCTGATTTAACAGACCATTTTCAATGTCGTAATATTTAGTTTCTTAGAAGTAAATGATATTTACACAGAATATTTTGAACCTCACCAGATACACTTCACCACATAGAAAGGAACAAAAGTGGTTACTGCAAATCTGGATTCACTCAAACTTTATCTGTTAACTCTGATGTCAAGGATCACAATGAGTTATTAAAAAAAATTCATTTCCCTTATGGGTCTCTTGCTGATTTATGAAACTAGGACAAGTGCAGTTTGATTTGCTTTAGTGCATTAGTTTAACCCTTTATCTGACATGAAAAGCAGACGACACTTGCACACAAAATTCTTGAATAACTAATTTTTTCATTTTTTGTCTCAAAAAATAGGTTATGACCCCTCATTGGAAATGGCGATTTTTGAGAATAGCACTGGCTGGCTTTGGCCGTTATGTTGGGTAAAGGGTTAAGCTGCATAAACAAATTGATAAATCTGTGACATTTTATAATTTTAGCATGGGTGTTTTCAGTGTCTGTGCTGCAACCATTGCACTTTGAGAACGTACGCTCACAATAACACTTCCATTCTCATCTGTCCCTTTACCTAAAGTATCAGTCATACCTTGCCGGTGCTATTCACTAAAACCACTGATAGAGGTTTATTGGGGGCGCGGTGGCTCAGTTGGTAGAGGTGCAGGCTGTAAGCCGAGAGGTCCTCGGTTCAAATCCCACCTGCGGAAACCACGTTGTGTCCTTGGGCAAGACACTTCGCCCCCATTGCCCACGTGGGGGCACGGTGACGCTGTGTACTAAGGCGAACTGCATGTCGATGGTGCACCAGTCTTCAACCAATGCTAACCCAGCTTGTGTGGAGTTGGTATGTTGGGGAGCTGACAGCTGCTCGCCGTTGCTCAGTGGTTCTCTCCGGGTACTCCGGCTTCCTCCACCCGTAAAACTGTCACGGTCATGGTTAGCCATTGTGCAGAAATATGTGACCTTAAACACCAATAAATAAATAAATAAATAAATAAATAGAGGTTTATTATATTTTCAATTTTGACAGCTTGACAGCCCATATATAGAGCTAATAAAGCAGGGTTCCCATTGGGCCTTGGATTCAAGGAATGGCCTTGAATTTGACTAAGAGTCATTCAAGGCCTTGGAATCCTGGAAAATGTATCGGGAGGCCTTGGAAAACCTTGAATATTCGCGAAATACAAAATGCTGCCGAAGCACTTAGTTTATATGCCAGTTCGTGAAGGAATAGTCCTAACTTGGACCCTCCAGTCATTACCCCCTCCTCCCACTAACCTTGTACCCCTGAACCCATCCAGCTCTGCCACGCATGATTCACTATTATAATATTATAAAATTTGAACCAGTTTTGGTATTGTATGCTGCCAACTGAAAGACAGGTTATGGTGTCAGTAGAGTTAAGTTGGCAACAATTTACATTATGCATAAGAAATACCATGAGAAATACCAGTTGTCATAGTTTCTTAGTGTGTGGGCAGAAATTTGTTTCATTCCAAGCCATATAATATAAAACACAAAGCTACTGTTGATCAGAGTCTGATCAATAATTCTAATACCTTGGGAACATCTGGTCAACTTCTGACAGACTTGTTGTATTACTTACATTACACATGTGACCAGAACTATTAACACCACAATACTCCATATTCATTTGTTACCAGAAAATAAATTATAAGGTTTTAACAATATATTATGCATATTGCTAAGCTTGAGCGTATGCACACTCCACCCACACACACCCACACACACACCCACCCACATGCATGCATGCATGCACACACACGCATACACATATGTGTATATATATTTGTGCGAAATTCCCAGTTCTGTAAATCTGTTTTAAGTACAGGAATACCTAATGCTTGGACTGAATAATAGGGATTCTAGTAGTTTGCCAGAACTCTCCTGTGTATTTTTGAAAACACAATGCCAAAGATTGCCCATTTGGATAATCAAACACATTTGAACAAATGCGATGTTTTGTCTGATCAGCAAAGTTCAGTAGGTGCAGCTATGCACTGCTTATCTGAGTTAGATTGGAAAGGACAGAGTACTTGGCATTAAAAAGAGCAACTGGGAATCCCAAGGTCATAAATACCACTTGAACATGTGCCTGTTTAATGGGTTTATTGGGATTCTGTTCAGTGTGATCTATGGATATCTTCTATGAGGATATGTGAATAATGAATCATGAAAATGCACCAGGGGTGATTTGCTTGTGATAGGGAGTGCAGTTCATATTAACGCTTAGTCCTCAGATTAATTTTACATTAATAACTATACATATAGATGACTTAACAGTGTTTCTACACTATTGTTGGCTGCCTGTGCAGGCAGCCAACAATGATGTTGAAACATTGTCAAAGTAAATGTATCCTATCAGTAGAGTTCCCAAGCAAGAATACTCATGGGACAACTTTTTCAAAGCAATATAAAAGGTGGCAGTTTCTGGCTGTATGGGGACTGGAGAGTGCTGGGAGAGGAAAATATAGGCTGGACAAAATACCACATAGATCCTGTGACTATAATATCTACACTCCAGTGGAAGTTTCATATTGACCCTTACCCCCTTGGGAACCCCATAAGTGAAACTGTGCTTGTATACTGTGGTAAACAAGCTCAGTTTTACTGGTAAAATAGGACTCGTTATAACACTTTTAATAGCCAGGATCACCTCGTGTTAGACAGTTGTATGGGTGAAGGAGGCTGGAGTATCTGGAGAAAACCATTGAGTAGTGGGAAGTACCTGTCAGACTCCCCAGCGAACTAACTCTGCACATGTGAGGTAAGCATTGATTGAAGACAAGTGCACCATCGACATGCAGTATGCCTTAGTACACAACACCACCGTGCCCCCCACGAATAGGACCCGATCACCAATACCTGGGGTGGAAGTCCTCCAAAATAGGCAATAAGGGTAGAACCGATTGACTGGACTAAATGACTTTATTTATATCCATGTTGTGGTCACGCTTAGCCATTGTGCAGAACTATGTGACCAAAAACACCATTAAATAAATAAATGCTGTCCCTTGCAAGAATCAGATTTTGTTTATGATATATTGCTAAGTTTCATTTGATCGGATAGTGCCTTTTGGCACTATCCAATCAAATGTAACAGAGCAATATTTCCTGTGGGAACCCCAAGAAGTGGAGCACTGCTTGTTTGCTTTGGGAACCAATGCTTGGGGTGGAAGTCCTTTAAAGTGAGCAGCATAGGTATAAATAATTGTCTATAAACTTGACTTCATACCTAATATTGCAGTCATGATATTGCCATTGTTTGCTGAAAGTGACCTTAAACACCAATATTAAACTAATAAATAATTAAAATGAAAAGAAATCTCTGGTCATGAAAAATGTTGCTCTCTACTGTTTAACCCTTTTTAACATGGATGAGAGTAGTATGAACATTATCTGAAATTATCATGCACTTCTGTACAGTAGAACCTGTCTTGAAAAACTACCCTTTTTGCCAGGCAAAAGTGGTCTCTCAGAACAGGTGGTCTCTCATAATAGGTCCATTTCCGAGTAAAACACCAAATGGTACAAGGTCACAGCAGTCTCTCAGGATGTGGCCTCTCACGATATTGGTCTCTCAAAACAGGTATAACAGTATTTGATTTTTAGATATTCGTGGAAATCATGTTTCCTGAAATATTCAAAGGACATAACAGTTGAATTCAATTTTTATTTGGCAAACATTTTACCAGTGAGCTAAAACAGAAATTGTTTACCACAGTAAGCAAACACTGCTACACTTCCTGGTATTTCTATAGGGAATGCCAGGGGATGAATTTTTTAAGAAAGGAATAATCCTAAAATATTTTTTGTTGGTATTTTACTCTTTATCTTGTAATATTGCACAACACAGACTTTTGCAACAGCTTCTACACTAATCTGAGCTGATCACCTCATGTCTTTATCACTTGATCCTTCTCTAAATATATATATGGTTGATGAATCATACAACAAAAAAAGATCTGTATTATTTGATTGGGAGTGTTATTTAACAACTTTACATAACCTGAGATGCACATGTACTGAACACTCTGAATTTTAACTATCATAGTTCTGAATTTATTTTGAAAGGTGGATTTGAAACTTATGTGTTCTATTTCTACTGAAACATTCAGTTAAAAAAACACACAGGCCTGTCATTTTCAAAATGTGAGAAGAGCAATGGAGGTCTGCCTTAAATGAACTCAGAAGGGCCATTTTTGGCCCACCTTAATTTGACACAAGGAGAGCCTCTGGGGTCTGTTCTTGCGATTGATAGTTTTACCATATCTTTCCATCTTATTGTGTGGATTGTGTATATGGTATCTAATGTTGGTTTGAAAAATGCAATAATTTCTTGTGAAACATGTCAGGATTTCTACCTGAATTATGTATGTAGTCAGACAATTATAGTCCGTATCTGATAAGTAAGCAAAATGGCTACGAGATAGTCTCTGTGAGACCCCTTCACCTGGCCTCTGGCTCAAGCTGGAGGCCAGGGGTAGGGGTCTCACAGAGACTAGCTACCAGTAAGCTTTTTTGAAGTGCACAATCACATATTATAATATTAAGATGAGCTATACTCATCACACTACTGAACAAAGCTCACTTTTGTGGCTATCCTTGTATATGGCAAGGGTGGGCGTTTACCGCCTTCACAAATTTTAGTTTAGGAGAGCCATTGAGAGCAAGAGCAGTCGCCCTCCTTAAAATGACAGGCCTGAACATATCTCATGGGAGGTTGGGAATAGTGCTTGTTTGCTATAGTATACAAGTTCTGCATTGTACTGATTTAAAACCCACTGCCAACAAACTTCTTTTGTTTCCCCTTCACTGCAGTTTCTACTCAAACATCACATGATGTTTTCTTCGGTGATCAATATCATGCATTAAATATTGCTGATCAATAGTGCACTGATCAAAAGGTTAACATTTTCAAAATTAATTCAGCCCAAGTGATAATATTTTTTCACCTTTTTTTGCATAAAAGCCGAGATTTTCCACTCCGATAATCCATAATCCATACACTCTGCCCAGGATATTTGGCCAGATAATGGTCATGAGTTTTGCCCATGACCATTATCTGGACGAATATCATGGGCAGAGTGTATTGTCCTTTATATCACAATTTTTTCCAAAAATATTATTTGGGATTTAACTTATTCAATCTTCTTTAACAGAATTCACTGAACTCATAAAACACATTTTCTCATGCCAGAATGTAACAAGATTTTGCAGAGAAAGGTTGAGATGTTAATCTGTAAATAGGTTTGAAAGAAGTAGATGTGATGAGTGAGAGAGAGAGAAATAGAGAGAGAGAGAGAGAGAGAGAGAGGGGGAGAGAGAGAGAATCTTCTACATAAGTGACTATTAATAGTATTGAGTACTGCAATACTCAAAACTATTAATGGTTAGAGGGGGGAGAGAGAGAGGGGAGGGAGAAAGAGAGAGGAGGGAGGGAGTAAGTGAGGGAGGGAGGGGAGAGAATCTTCTACATAAGTAACCATTAAAAATTCTGAGTACTTTAGTAAGTACATTTCCCTCATACAAATTATTACTCATACATTTTATTCAGAATTGCTGAGCTTTTGAAAGAATTATCATTTACTCCCAGATAACACCATAAATATGCCACTTTGAAGGTATTTGGAGGGAATACCTTATCAGTGAAGGATAATATACATAGAAAAATATTTATAATCACCTCAGAATCAACATGATTAAAACACATAATCAGGTCATTTCATCAGAGATTCTTAGGATTTTTTTTATCCTAGAGAATATATTCAGATGTTTTCAGATAATTACAGAATTTTTGGCATAGACATTGATTGACAAGTTTTCATTAATTCTTTCCACAATGAATCTGCTCTTTCCTTGAAACATCAGATATAAAGTACCATGATCAAAAAAGTGGATATAAAGTTTCTACTGTATGATGATTGGGTGGTAATCTGTTTGAAAATCTCTGTCCATTTCCTGATTTGAAGCAGCCATGACTGGGTTTGATGACAAATTTATTTCAAATTTGCTCATGAAATCATTGGTCAAAAGGTTGATTAAATTTACAGGGAAACAGATGAAAAGAGCTCAGTGTTTACCAATACAAGTGACTCAAGATTTGCTGTCTTGGATAGGGGTATCTGTGATTGGCATGAAAGGAGTTAATCCCCATTATAACTACCTTAGTAGGGGTTCTGTAGAATATTAACAGAGTTTAGTACAGCAGTAAAATTCTGTAATGCAGTAAACTCTGTAATTCATGAAATCATGCAACCAGAAACAGTGTGCCATTAATGAAAACAAAATTCCTTAATGGCCCCCCCCCCCCCCTCCCCACTCACTTCCTGTCATGGTTATTACAGCAATAACATGATTTTGTCAGGAATCCAGGTTCATTTATGGCCCATGAGGAATGAATAACATCCCTCTGGCTTATTAGCAGCCCTCGACTTTGTGTCAGGCCACTTGGGTCATTAATAAACGATTACCCCTCCAATCTCATGTTTTTGTTATTTTACAGTAAAGCCCACTTAATTGGATATCTTTTAATTGAATAACCCTGTTAATTGAATATGACTTCAAAGCACAAAATCATTTACCATACCTCCAATACAAATTTGACCTGTTACTTGCATACATGTTAGAGAGTAAACTCGTATTAATTGAATAAACAATCTTAATTATTTGTCAAGAAATTACCCTGACAGTTACTGATTTCTCCTCTGTCAAATGAGATATAATACAAGAAATGCTCAAATTATTTCTAGAATACACATACAGAAAAGTAATCAAATCCCTCTTAATTGACTACTTCTGCTAATTGGATAATTGTTACTGACAAAGTTAATATTCAATTATCAGAGTTCCAAAGTACTTATAGCAACATCTTCATTGTAATTATTTCTTAATAACATTGATGGTATTTATTAAAATTTATGCCATCTTGCAGGGACAATCTAAGCCAGAACAGGGGGTGAAAAAGGGCCCCTTTCCCAATGCCAAATCTGCCTAATTTTTCCCAATTCCAGCTTGAAAATTCCTTATCTTCTGCCCTAAACCATTGAAACTTGTTACACATAGTTCATGCATGATAATTAGGCATTTTTTCAGATCAAAATAACAAATTGTTCTGAAATTTCTATCTATTCATAACAACATGTCATCAGATACATCAAGACAGCAAATATCAATCAAAATCATTATTTGTGTGCACCTTGAAAAAAAAAAAACAAATAGAAATTTATTTCACCAATTTGGACCTTCATGACACCAATTTTTCCCAATTCCAGAGGCCCCGGCCCCTTTCACAAAGTGCCCAGGAATATATGCCTTGTTTAAGTTGCTAATGGATTATTACCAGTTTATCATGTTTATGAACAGTATCACCCTGTTATGATAAACAATATTCTACCTCTATGGAAGGCTGATGTCACCAAGCAATAATCACCAAGTAAGCAGTTTCATTCATGTGTGAGCTATTTGTTGGTGGAGATTATTACTTCACCTGTATAAACAGGAAAGTGACCAACCCATTACTTTACTTTTCATTACTTGAATCTCATTCTGAATGTGTCTGGGTGGGTAATTCTTTATTGCCTTGATCTGACTAAGTAATATGCAATACTTACCAACTGAGTAAGAGGTATTCATGAATTTGAACAACTTGCCAATGTGCATTGACTGATGCTGAGCCACATAGCAGGTGACTCAAATTTATGAATACTTTTGTTCAATCAACAAAATGTTTGGACCTGGGTATACCGTTGTCGAAATGCATTCAAATGACATATCGCTTGAACACCCAGTCCATTTTTCAGTCATATTTTTCAAGTTACTTGTAAATCCCAAAAAAACAAAAGAGTAAGAATATCTTAACCCTTTGGACCCTGATGGTATTTTCCATGCCAGGTCAGAGCCATCAGCTGGTAGAGTCTATATTCCTTACTCAGGGAAGATCAATCAGTATTTTCAAATTTTGAAAATCTTGATTGGTCTACACTGTAAATTCACTGAGCAACTATCCACTTTTTGAATTCAGGTTGTAAAACAATCCTGGACTGAAAAAGATATCTTTCAGATTCAAATGGTTAACCTCATGCTTATAACCCCTTCAGGATGGCAAGGCCGGTAGTGATCTTCGTCAGGTTTACAGGCAGCAAAGACTTGATTAAAAAACACAACTACCAGGGTAATATCAAGACTTGCCCTATCACTGCATTTAGAAGCAACTGTTTGGAGATATCAGCATTTGCTGAAATTGGAATTGAACTGACAAATGTTAAATGTTCATCAAGAAAAGTAATTAAAAAATAGATCACATGATTTTTTATTCTATTAACTACATGAGGTTGAGTGCCGGAAGCCTACATTCAGGCTCCATTTTGATAGTGCAGGTATGGCAACTTAATGGTTTCATATATATTATATATGTTGATGTGCTTCAAATTATCTGTGAAGTGATGAAATCCTTTCCTATATGTGAATTTGATTTGCAACAATTTATGGGAGAGCATCTAAATTGTAGCAAGGCAGCCTGAGGCAGACTATACTTGCCAAGGATGACCTCAAATATTTACCAACAGACATTATACTTGCCTGAAGAGAAAGAGAACACCAAAACCCTGCTCCCTCATACTTTCCACCTCTGCTGCAACTGGACATGTGATGGTGATTTGCGAAAAAATTTAAAACACCATCCCTTTGCACCTTTGGTGCGCGAAACCATAACAAGGCAAAGACCTAATTTTGAAGATCAAAAATAATTTAGCATTTCATGAGTTAAGAGGTGTTTACTCTTTTACCTCTACTAATATGCAGTTATCAGTTCAGATCTGTCCTGAAGATAAGGTAAATGCTTTGGTGTTTGGAAGTTAAATGCAATTTAACAAGGTAATTCAATTATGAAAACATGTACCTAACTGAGTGGACTCACCACTATATTTTTATATTATTAACCCTTTACTCAATGTAATGGCCAAAAAAGGCCAGTGCTATTCACAAAAATCACCAATTAATTTTTTCATTTTTTGTCTCAAAAACATAGGTTATGACCCCTCTTTGGAACAAGCTCATTGAGATTGTTCCAATGAGGGGTCATAACCTATGTTTTTGAGACAAAAAATTAAAAAATTAGTTATTCAAGAATTTTGTTTGCAAGTGTCGCCTGCTTTTATGTTATGTAAAGGGTTAAATTAACATGGGTTTATCCCTGAAACAGAAAATAAACAACATGTATGGCATGTCTTTCCTCTGCTTTCCTGTCTACTTGATGTTTAGATTCTTTTATTTATTACAGTCTATGTAGTGCAGTTGACTTCTTATCATATTTGAAGCTATTGATTTTTTAGTGTCAACAGGTACCAGTTATCTGAGGAGTACATGAGTACTTGTATTTGTTTTCAGTCTGTGCAAATGTAGTTTAATGTTTAACCGTCAACAAATAACTGATCCAAAAGGGCCTCAACATGAACAGAAATAGCGTGGAAGGAAATATTTTATAAGGCAATATTTGAATATTAAATCACCATTTGAATATTCAGGGGAACAGTAGCTTAGTGGTTAGAGCACTGGACATCCTGACCAGTAGTAATTGCATTATGTCCTTGGGCAAGTCTCTTAACTCTTAACCTGCTGAGTATTTTTAAAATATTTTTCATCAAATCTAGTCATGGCTGCTATTAAGCAGCCATGACTAGATTTGATGAAAAATTCAGTAACGATTGACTCAAGAAATAGCTGGTCAAAAAGTCGGTACAATTTATAGATGAATATTTAGTTAGGCGTGCTAAAATTTTACTTATTTTAGTGGCAAGTACTTTACTGCCCTGGGCAGGAATATTCGCCAGCAGCATGCAAGGAGTTAAAGCTGAGTAATTTCAAAATCTTTTTCATCAAATCTAGTCATGGCTGCTATTCATGGAAAATTTATCTAACTTTAACTGAAGAAATAATTAGTAAGTCCATTCAATTTACAGGAGAGAAATTTGTTTAAATGTGCCCAAAATCTACTTTTTTCAGTGGCAAGATTATTATTATCCCTGTTGGGTGAGGGTGTGAGATGTGGGAAATCTTACCCGAGGGCAAGATATATGGCCCGACATGAGGCTTACCGAGTGTCTGGACCAAATATCTTGTCCTGTGAGTGAGATTTCTCCATCTCACCCCCACTCCATCAGGGATAATTTTTCTCCCCCACTAAAACACCCTGAGGTCATCAAAAGAAATTCAAGAGCACATGCTGCTATATCGGACAATTTTGTTGTCCATTTCGGAAAAAAACTGATTTGCTTATCGGAAAGAGTGCACAAAAGTTCTGTATATACCACAGGAATATACCACAAATTCCCTACCCCAGCAAGACAGGTGTTAAAGATTTGTAGCGAAATGAATATTGACTCATTCTGATGACGTCATATTATAAAATTGTGCAATGTATATTTGAATTTTGTGCAACTCCCTCCACTCATAATGGGGTTCACCCAAAAATTTATATAAAAGAGTCCAGTATCCTTCAGTTTGGTTTTGTGGTCTGTGTTTTTATTTCTGTTTTCTTCGACAAACCTTCATTTGCTAATATTTCTGAAACGTGACACCATGCTGTTTGTTTACAGAAGAATGTGCAATGACTGAATGGTCCTGTGCTCATTAAATATGCTAACAAGCCAGTCACGTAGGTCACGTGAGACAGATATCTATCTCACATGACCTTCTCACCTGGAGCATGCATATCCTGCATATGAAGAAGGGGGAGAAATTTTGTGTCCTAGGCAGGAATATCCACCTGCAGCATGCAAAGAATCAATCCCAACTGCCCATGTGAGGACACAATGGCGCTGTGTACTAAGGCATACTTCACATCGATGGTGCACTTGCCTTCAACTGCTGCTAACTGTACTTGTGCAGAGTTAGTAAGTTGGAGAGTCTGACAGTCACTCGCCACTGCTTTGTGGTTCTCTACAGGTACTCTGGATTCCTACACCCATAAAACTGTCCATCACGATGTGATCCTTCGCTGTTGAAAGTTTCATAAAATCCCAATAAACAAACGTTTGAATATTCACCCCCCACCTCCCATAATACAAACATCTGTTACGTCTAACTTTCCTTGAAAGCAAAGTAACATAATTTATTTTACATTTAATATTCATAAATATGTCTTTTTGCAAGCTTTCAGTGTATTTGTACCTTTCTTTGCTCATGATGTAATTTATAAATATTACTCAAATTAGACTCTGTGCTGCACATCCCTCATGTTTTCATTATACAAGTATTTACAAAATCTTCACTCTCTCTTCAATGCAAAATATTTTGACACACTCAATTGCTTATTGCTCACCATCCAAAGGGAGATAATTCAGTTGGCAATGTATGCTTCGAATGATCTACAAACCAACCAAGTGTTCCCTCCACAATAAGCAGCTAATAATATAGATGTGACTGCTGGAACGAGAGTTACATTTTACTCTGGTATATTTGGTAACAATACCGGATTTGTGGAAAAATTATTGCTTATTATCCCCTGCCGAAACAAAGTTTGCAGGGGATTTAGAAATGGGGTCCGTCCATCCATCCGTATGTCTGTCTGTCCATCCATTTATTCATCTGTTCATCCATCCAACTATCCATAACAACATTGGATATTCATAGCTCAGTCAGTGGATGTTGGATTTAAATGATCTTTGGTATGCTGATAGACCACCATGAAGGAAAGGATATTCACAAGTAACCAGTCTTGTTCATTTTTTTTCTAGAGTTATAGGCCGTTTTCCGATTTTTCAACTTAGAAACCCTTGGCGGGGATACCGGTGGCATAGCACCATGTTTCTTCTTGTTGGAAACCCTCGGGAATTTTTATGAATTAGCATTTATCCAGGAAGGCTCCCTGCACTGGTACTTACATATGGCGGGTCCTTATCCATGTAAAAAGGGAACAAAATATTTGAATACTGTTCAAATCATTTGATTGACTATTCAAGTCCTAAAATCTGCCAGTGAGCATTCTAGAAAGCCTCTTCACAGAAATCAGTGATTCAGCTTCATTTAAAAGCTAAGTAGACTCTGGTGTCATATCTACTGTTTCAACAGCTGCATGAATTTCCCCTTCAGCTTACTTACACAGCACAAGCAAAGTTGGCAGAAGCTGAACTCAAGCACGCCATCAGTGTGCAGTACACCTTAGTACACAGTGCTACTGTGCCTCCTCCCCCCCCCCCTGCCGCCCAAGGAAATCAGGATTAAGTGTCTGGCCTAAGGATACAGTGCTCTTAACACCACAGGTCAGATTTGAACCCCAACCTTTCAGTTTATAGTCCAATGGTCTAACCAATGAGCCACCATGCTCGTTGTTATGTTATGTAAATAGTTAACTGAAAAAGTCACAAGATGTAAAGAATAGGCCTATAAAAGTAAAATATCTGTTTCTCAGGCCCTCCAGCATGGTCATTTTGGCTGCCGCATACTCACTTTCTATAACCAATGCAAATTTAAAAAAATAAAAATTAAATTGTTTATGTCTGATATTTTACCTATAATAAAATTGATAAATTTATCCCATGAGTGCAACAAGGCTTTGCAATGCTTTAGCTTGTACTCAAGGGATGAAATACACCAACCAAGAATATGAACTTTCGATGGCAAAGAAAGAATTACAAAAATAAAAAATAATATAAAAAACTGCCTGCCCGCATGCAATTTTACAAATAATGGCCTGAGAAACAGAAAATCTACTTTGTGGGGCCATATGGGTAATTTGTGACACTGAGTCTTGCTTGGCATCAGAAAACTGCAGACACAATTATAAGCATGTAGTTTTCTCTTACAAGATGTAATATAATAACCTCACTTCACCATGAACAGTAGGAAGAAAAACATTGTTCTTACTGCTAGCATGCCAGTGTCAGGGTTGTCATTCCCAAACATGAGTGTGATGCAACAGGTAATATCTCAAGTGCTAAATATTCATTCCTACCTCTTCTGAATATGCACAAACTAAATAATATTTTAGAATTTCGCCACGTATTTACTCTTCTTAACCCTTGAGGCCTGTTCAGATATCCATTAGAGCCTCAAATTTTGGGTCGAATGGATCAAGAAGCAAAGCAGGCAAAGGATTTTGAATTGAATCTGTATGCTTTTCAAGCTGAAGACATTGCATCCTCTTACAACTGTTATTAGGTAGGGTGGTGACTCAGAGTTATAGCAATGGTTGTCAAACTGAAAGGTCCTTGGTTCCCTGCCAGGGTTAACTGCATTGTGTCCTTAGGAAAACCACTTAATCGTGATTGCCCATGTGGGGGCATGGTGGCACTGTGTACTAACGCGTACTGCTCATCGATGGTGCACCTGTCTTTAACCAATGCTAACACTGCTTGTGCCGATTTAGTACATCGGGGAGTCTGACAGTTGCTTGCTGATACTCAGTGGTTTTCTACAGGTACTATAGCTTCCTCCACCTGTAAAACTGTCCAATATCAGGTGACCCTGGCTGTCAAACATGTCATTAAACCCCAATATAATAAATACTACTGTAAATATTGTCAGCCAGTACTCCTCTGACTGGGCAAATCAATAAAAAAATGGAATATTCTGGAACAGAATCAAAGTTCCTGGTAGTTTGGGGAGCAGAACTACCTTGAATTTTTCTTCTATCATCAGGTCTCCTGTACAGGAGACCTGATGATAGAAGAAGAGTTCAGGAGCTAGTCACACTTCATAGAATTGTGAGAATGTCTTCATGATTTTAAAATTTCTGAATCAGTATAACTCAAATTGAATCATTGAAATGCACACATGCATTTCAACCTATGAATCATTGAAATGCACACATGCATTTCAACCTAATTGACACTGTTTCTCGTCAAGTCTCTCTTCCAAGACATGACAAGAAACCATAGCATGGTGAATTAGATAACAGTCACAAACTTTTGGGGATGAGGGGCAAAACATGATCTTCTTACTTGCAGTGTTGTCTATGTGTGACCCAACTTAAATGTAACCAGTTATATCCCGTTGGACAAACCTCAAGGACAGATTTAAAAAAAAAAAAATTCTCTTCCAGAAATCAGTGCATGGGCAAACCGTTCATTCAGTTTACTGGGAAAAATTTGTGATAAGAGTCCAGATTAAGGTGTTCTGTAAGTAAGAGAAATTTGTTTACTTTGAAATTCCACCTCTGATATTCCATAAATTCAAATTAAATATACACAAATTATACATCAAAATGATGGTTTTGATGTATAGAACATGAAAAATATAGGAAATCAACTCACAGAGTTGACAGCAGACAACAATGGTTCCTGGAAGTCTGCTACCATATTCATACCAAAACTGATAATAAAATAATTATTAATTATTAATAAAATAATATTTCAGGCAAACAATCATGGCCAAATGTGCTTCAGATATCCAAGAACAAAACTAGGACATCAAAATTTATCAAAATGCAGCGACAGAGCTGCATGGGTGTAAATTCCAAAAACTGTCGACTTTGTTTACATTGTAAATTTATTTTGATTTCCGGTCAAGATCATAGGATGGAAAAACATTGATATACAATGCTGTTTAAAATCAAAGATTGAGAAAGATCGCCTTAATACAGCATACTATTGTTATTTTGAGACAGCGCAGTTGCCATATTCTATGCAAGATATCGTGATACCTGTTGAAATTTCTTAGAATTACGATTTTGTTTTTCGATGGAAATTTGTGGTATTGAGTGATTTGCGGATGTCTGTCAAACATGGAATCCATCTTCAATAAAAAAATGCAGACAGCGTTGTCCTTTTCCCAAATACAGTACTATTGCTGCATCCTAAAGTGTTTTGAATGCCTAGCCTTGTTCTTGGATATCTGAAGCTCATTTGGCCACAAGTTCAGTTCAGTTCTGGTACGAATACAGTAGCAGGCTTCCAGGAACCAGTGGTGCCTGCTGTCAACTACATATATTTTTCATGTTCTGAACCTCCCATCTTTCATTTTGATGTATAGTTTGTGTATATTTAATTTGAATTTATGGAATATCAGAGGTGGAAATTACAAAAGTGAACAAATTTCCCTTACTTATATAGCACCTTAAACCTGTTTCAGTGACAAGAGATTAGAGATTTGCTGTCTTTGGCAGGAACATCTGCCAGCAGCATGCAAGGAGTTAAGGGCCACTTGAATTCACTTGAGCACTATACACTATTTAAATAGAACACAGAATAAATTAAGCTCTTCCCCGTGTTGCCCTCTGTCTCAGAACAGTCAGAACCTACCTATTTATGAAAATAAAAACAGAATTTCTCCCTCTCCTTAAAAAATGCACTATGTTTCTTTAAATTCACTTTGGCAAAATTATTTGTTACATACTAACCATGCTTCACAGTAAAAAACTGGTGGCAGTAAATAATTCCAAGGTGAGGGATCGTTGTAATAAACAATTTGTTGATAGATGCAAAAGAAAGACCTTTCTTCTACTCCTAAATCACAAAATACAGAATATAAAGATCACTGGTATCCAATAACAGTTACAATCTCATGTCTCTACCAGCACAACTACTGTACATGTGGGAACTAAACAACACTGAATAATGAATGGTTTTAGTGTGCAGGCAAAATATATCTTCTGCTATTCACTTTACGCACACCTCAAATCCATGGCTCAGACAACACAGTATCTGTTGTAATACCTGGAGGCCAGACTTTATCAATATCTTACTAGACTACAGAGCTGCATGTTCTCATATGATAATTTCTATCTGATCCTCACCTACTGTACTTACATGTATATAGGCTGTATGTCTGTCTAAACATAAATCAATGAATTACTACAATTTGTATAGATGAGCTATTGATTTTCCCTCTAGTTAAGGGAAAAGACATCTCTCCTCATAATAAGTGATGGCTCTATTGTAATTAGGTTTGTTAATGTGGAATAATCTCACGGAAAGATGTATTGTGAATGTATTATAGTTATAATAAATCATAATTTGAATTAATTTGACATACAGATTAGTCGAATTTGTTTTTTTTTATCCTTCATTGCAGAATATGTGGAGTTGTTTATTCATTGGCTTTAATGACACTTTCAACAGCCAGGGTCACATGATGTCGAACAATTTTCTGGGTGGAGGAAGCTGGAGAACCTGGAGGGTAGGGCCCTGTGAAGCTTTGAGATTTAATTCGATTTTGAATCTTAAGTTAGTATTTGGTTCAGTTCGATTTGAAATCGACTGCCCAATCTGTTTTCCTTCGAATCTTTTCACTGGAATTTTGCTTGGTATCAGGCATTTTAGTTGCCTCACAAAATATATAGCTGAGATAGAAATGGTACATAAATGATGTTGAAAATAAAGACTGGGTGTACTTTCTGCTAGATTAGCATAAAAAGTATCTGTACCCATGCCACTATCCATGCTAATTCCAGTTTCATTAGTCACTTCCACTGATGAAAGCAAATTTAAAGTTCCCACGCAATATCGATGATCTGCTCACGGTTGCTAGCAGCTAGCCCCATGCAGTGCCCAGTACAGAATTCTCATACTCATTTCTGTTTTTGAACAAAAATCCTTACTGGGTAATATTCCATCTACACCATCAAGGCATGCCTTCATTGAAGGCATGCCTTGATGATGTAGTTGGAATATTTTATCAGTCAGGACTTCAAGACACCTCTATTCGATTCCAGGTTCGATTCGATTTTGACTCATCAATTTGAGATTCTATTTGAATCAAAAATATGTGATTAGCAGGGCCCTACTGGAGGGAACCACCGATCAGTGTCAGACTCTTCAACATATTAACTCACCACAAGCACAGTTAACAGTGATTGAAGACAAGTGCATCATTGATGTTCTATGTGCTTTAATATACAGTGCCACTGTGCCTACTAGGGGTGCAAGGATGCATCGAGTTTTCAATGCATCACAATTCATTCCTGCCGATTCAATTTATGATTCATCCATCTGATCGATTTGCAGCCCTACTCATATACTAATATTGAATACCATAACTAAAAGATTTTTAGATAGGTCTGAAAAAGTAACAGAACATATCCTCTTAAACGCCTTGGAATTTTGAACTCTGTGAAGAGCCTGGTAAATATCATGCAAACTGTCTGTCTGTCTGTCTGTCTGTCTGTCTGTCTGTCTGTCTGTCTGTCTGTCTGTCTGTCTGTCTGTCTGTCCTGTCCTGTCCTGTCCTGTCCTGTCCTGTCCTGTCCGTCCGTCCGTCCGTCCGTCCGTCCGTCCGTCCGTCCGTCCGTCCGTCCGTCCGTCCGTCCGTCTGTCTGTCTGTCAAATCGTGATTCACATCGCATCATGAGCATCTGCATCATTGCAGCCCCAGTGCCAACAGATGGGCAATAAGGTTAAAGTGTCTTGTCCAAGGACACAACTCAGTTACCACTGGTCAGGATGGAACTGTTGACCCTTTGGGTTTAAAGTCCAAAGCTCTAACCTCACGAACCTATACTTGGAGTTATAGAAAGAAAAATTGTTTCATGGGTTTATTGTTCCTTGAGTGGAACAAGGCACCATCTGCAGTGCTAAACCATTGCATTATGTTGTTCTACTCAAGAGACGATATGGGAGTACGGTGTCTCTTTGGTTAGTGTACTGGATTTTAGACAGATAAAGTTGCAGTCTGTTCTATCCTAACCCGCATCATCTGCATTGCATCCCTGGCCAATACAATTAATCTCATTTTTTGAAGTGGGTGGCATAGTGTGCCTAGGCATACAGCAGGTTGATAGTACACATATGCCTTCAACCAATCCTAACTTGGCTTGTGCTGATCACTTGCCACTGCTTGATGGTTTTATCTGGGTACTCTCTGCCTTGCTCCACCTATAAAACTATCTGACATATGACCCTGCCTGTTGAATGTGCGTTTAAACTGCAATAAATAATAGATGACCATATGTATGAAGATACTTTTAACTGCAATAAATAATAGATTACCATATGTTTGAAGATACTTTTAACCCTTTATCCACTCAGTCAAACCCACTTGGTGCTACACGCAAATATAATACCATTCAAATTCTCTTGTTTTTTTTAATCATTGAACGTATTTCAATCGGTGGGCAGATGCTATGTTTTAAAAGCAAAAAAGTCCAACGTGAGGTGACCCTATCTGTCAAAAGTGTCATTAAACCCCAATATAAAAAAATTAGAAGTTTTCACCTATTCAGTTTAAAAAAGTTTAAATGTCATCTTCTAAAAGTGTTAAGTAAAGGTTAAAAAAATATCTCTACATGACTGATGGCTTATGAATTGTCATTTGACAAATAACATAACCATTCAAGACAGACAAGAGTTTGAATAATTCCTGCCTGAGGATAAGAGAAAACTATCCAACATCAGCCATCAGCCATCAGCGATCATTTAAATTCAATATTCAGTGAATTACTGTAATTCTGACCTCACCAGTAATAAAATTTCACTAGAAGCAAATTTAGTTGAAAGAACAAAACTTATACACCAAAGCTTTATGTAAAAAAAAATGATTAAAGCTCTTTACCCAACGCAGATGATATCAAAATTTATTATTTTAAATATCATTTTTTTTAATTCTTTGAAAAATTTCAACAAGAGCATATCATGTAACCCCTCATTGGAACAAGCTCGACAAGCTCGTTCCAAAGAGGGGTCACATGATATGGTTTTGTTGAATTTTTGGAAAAATAGTATTTGTTCAGCTGCTGATTTTGCATATTACGTGGGCGGATGTGGCCAATTCGTTGGGTAAAGGGTTAAATTAGCGTTTCTTTTATTCCAGATCATTTTTAACCCTTAGTTTAGTATTGTTATTGCTTTATCAGTTGTGATGCTGATCATGGCCCTCAAATAACAATCTTTTTATGCACATTTCCTTCCTGCTAAGGGCCATCAAGATACAAAGTGAAAGAGCATTGAGAACCCTAGGAAGTGGTAAGCAATGCTTGTTTATTGTGGTAAACATTAATTCATTGCCTAACACGAAAGGCTGATGACACTTAATTGCAAACAACATTTTTTGTTTGCGTCAAAAACATAGCTTATGACCCCTCATTGAAACGAGCTCAGCAAGCTCGATCAAATGAGGGGTCATAAGCTATGTTTTTGAAACAAAAAATGAAAAAATAATGAAAATTGAATGGTAATTTTATGTGAATAGCTCTGCCTGGTTTGGGCCATTACATTGGGTAAAGGGTTAAACAAGTTCTTTATTACTACTAAAATAGGGCCTAGTAGCCAGTGCCTGAAAAGTGTGCAGAATAGGTATAAATGAAGGGCTAAACTTGACTCTGTAATTACATGTAGCAGTTATAATAAACTTGTTAAAAGTCACCTTAAACACTGATAAATAAATCTTGTTTTATTTTGTCAATGGCAAAAATGTGGAGAGAAAAGGGTGGAAAGTAAAATATCATTGTGGGCCTCTTCACTCTCCAGAATATTTTTTTGTGTTCTTATCAGATACAAACCTGGGAAATAAGAGTTCATTTATTGAACACAGAATATTGCTTGAGACTTATGGTCATGCAGGTGTTTCTAGTCAAGTATTATCTGCCTGTTCAGGCAGATGACACCTGACTGGAAACAACTGCTAAGATTTTACATCTCTCTCACTGTTATCCACACACTCAGGGGATCCCAATGGCTCAGTAGGTAGCAGGCTGCAAACTGAGAGGTCCTTGGTTCAAATCCCACCTGCGGCAACCACGTTTTGTCCTTGGGCAAGATACTTAATCCCAATTGCCCATGTGGGGGCATGGTGGCGTTGTGTATTAAGCATACTGCACGTTGAAAGTGCCATTAAGCCCCAATAAACAAAGAATTGTAAAAGAAAACATATAATCCTCTGTGACATGAGCTCATCAAGCTTGTTTCAATAATGGAGAAAGTTGGTTCTCATGCTATGTCACTTTCATATAACAGCATGTCATCAGTGAAATCAAAGAGAGGTACAGCAAGGTTGCTTTAGAATCTGGGTTGGACCACTGCACCAGTGCACCTATACAAATGATTATTTGCTAGCTTGTCCAGCAGCAACCCAAATACAAAACATGCACATGTAATGTTCATTGTGCCACCATATAGTTTTACAACATCAGATCTGTACCTAGTGAAAAGGAGTGCCAAATGTAATTCAGGCATAGTGGAGACTGGAACATTCTATTAGAATGTCCAAAATACCAGTCTAACAGAATAAGATTCACTGGGAGAAAAATGAGGAAGTGTGATAGGAAAATGAAGAACATGCGGTTAGTGGGTGACAAAAAGGAAAGGGTTATGCTTATCAGAGAGATTGGGAAGAATGGGGTATGGAATTTCTTCAAGCAGTTTGTTTTCGAGTGTTGGGAGGATAGAAGAGGCATGCTAAGATAAATGCAGTCTTCAAGCTGAATTCTCAAGATGGAATACACTTGGAGGTACTTTTTCAAAACAATGCAAAGATGGCAGTTTGGGCCTGTATGGAGACTTGAGGGTGAAGTAGCCCCAGGGTAGAGAGAAAAAATAATTAATAATAAATGAAAAACATCATAGTTGACTAACTTGGTTTGATTATCATTTGGGTTGTGCTCAAAAGGAGAATAGGAGCCTGAATTTGCTCGAGGCATATTTTTTCTGTGCTGTCAATAGGAATGACTGATGTTCAATAATGGATCTGTGAAGTTATATTGTTTTCTCTATTTAGTTTCTAGTTATTAAAGACATTCTTGAAAACAGTATCAATAAATAAAGGCAGATAAGTGTTATTTCCACAGGGGGTGTCATGGATAGAAAAGCAATTAAAAAGATAAACCAATATTTTATGCAGATTTTACATTCAAAAGAAGCTTTGTATCATGTCAAACAAAAAGCGTTTTAGCACTTCAGTTCTTTCAGTGCAAATGTTTTTGACTATTAGTCATTAACCCTGTTACTAACCCATTTTAAGTTGATAGTTTTCATGTCCACTTCTTAATAAGTTATTGTTTAGTGTCCAAGCCAATTTGGTTGTCTCAGAATACTACACCACATTCCTTGGGTTCTTTCATATATACCGAGTTGGGTGGCATTTTGATATATTTGCTCTCTCTGGTATGAAATTAGTAAAAATAATTTCATTGGATTTTCTTTAAAAAAATATTAGAAAAACTGACGACATTGTCACATTATTGTCATATATCTTCACAGAATATAAGTTGTTGCCAATTTAGAAACAGCTAGAATTCTATAATAGGCGTGCCTTAGCCAGTTTTGGGGGGAGGCAAACATGATATTTGGGTGGCTGTGGGGGAGGTGTAATGACTGGAGGGTCCTAGGATAGCCCCCCCCCCAAAAAAAAAATATATTTTGGGGGGCAAAATTCAGTGCTCCAAAAATGAATCTGTGGCATTTATGCAGCCCAATATTGGTGACCAGGAGAGATCGCAGGTTTGGTCAACTGCATTATGTTCTTGGGTAAGACACTCCATCCTTACTGCCTAAGTGGGATCACAGTGGCACAGTGTGCCAAGGCATACTGCAAGGCATACTGCATACCTATGGTACACAAGCCTTCAATCGATGCTAACCCTGGTTGTGCTGGTTTAGTATGTTGGAGAGTTCAACAATTACGTGCCACCGCTTGGTGTTTCACTTTGGTTCTCTGGATTCCTCCTCCTTTACCCATAAAACTGCCTAACACAATATGACCCTGGCTGTTGAAAGCAACTTTAAACCCCAATAAATAAATACTGCAAATGAATTTGAAATAAATGACATCATAAAACAAGCTCTTTTTCATACTCTAACAAGAAATAGTTACCAATGGTGTGCATGAATTTAAACAATCTACCCATGTGTGATTAGTGATTCTACAGCAAGGTGCTAAGGTGTGGGTCAGGTTGTTCAAGTTAATTCATGATACCTGTAGTCAGAACTAACTTACACTCTGTCTTTTGTTAGTTAACGGAAAAACACAGACTTGTGTACACTCACTGGATGAGAGGTATTCCAGTGATGCAACCCGAACACTCTGTCCCATTGTTCTATCATGTATTCAAAGTTTTTTATACATGTATAACAGAAAAGACCCCCCAAAAACTGTTTTAACCATTTACTCAACATGAATGACAAACAAGTGAAACAACACCTGAAAAATATTTCTTAGATGACTAGTATTTTTCATTTTTTGTCTCAAAAACATAACATATGATGCCTCATTTGAACAAGCTCAACAAGCTCATGTCAGTGAGGCCCCAAACAGTTAAAAATCTGTTTCTTAGGTCCTCCTGCATGGTCCTTTTGGCTACCACATGCTCTCTTTTTAGAACCAATGCAAACTTGAAAAAATAAAAATTAAATGGTTTATGTCTGATATTTTACCCAAGTCAATAATACTGATAAATTTGTCCCTTAAGTGCAACAAGGCTTTGCAATGGTTTAGCATTGCAAAGCCTTCTTGCACTCAAAGGACAAAATACACCACCACTCATGATATTATGTAGATTATGCGGCCTAAAACATAAAACAAACCAAGAACATGAACTTTTGCTGGCAAAGAAATAATTACAAAAATAAAAAATAAAATAAAAAACTGCCCGTTCACATGCAATTTTACAAAAATTGGCCTGAGAAACAAGATCTACTTTGTGGGGCCTAAGCTATGTTTTTGAGACAAAAAAAACGTGAAGATTTGAATGCCGATTTTTGTGAATAAGGCTGGCCATGTTGGACTGCAATGTTAGGTAAAAGGTTGAAAATACTTTCAGCATCCGACATTGCATTCTAGTATTTATCAACCATGAAAGCTGACTGGCATTTCATTGACAGTTTATATGAAACTTTTGAAAAATTGAGGGTTTTTAACCGATTTGATTGAAAAGTAGAAAGTCAGGAACCTATTCATATGACTTCAGTTAAAAGTATTTGTGCAAGGTGAGAAAATATTTATTAACAAAGTTTTATTCAATTTAGTCGGACAATTAATGCAGCTATGTAAATTACACTTAAATAGACATAATTGCATTTGTGAACACCATTATGTAGAGGAATGCTAATATTAGACCAGAATTCCCATGGAATTTTCACCAATTAGTGGCAGAGGAACTGTTAAGTTACTGGATTGAATAATTAATTTCTCAGTTCCCCAGTGCAATGAAAACCCAAGAGTGACTTTCACAACAGAATTTGAGTGACAAACCAACTGAGCGTGTAATCATGCCTTCTAATGTAATTAGCTACCTGTTGAGTTTTGGCACAGAAGTTAATAGGTGATGGTGAATTGGACCAATGCCTTCCATTGTCTGTCAGCTAAATGGTGAATTTTGTGAAACAGCATCTCTTCTTTCTGTTGTTTGATTTTAAGATTAATTTACCCCCCAGTGCCAGGTTTCCACACTATTTCCAATTATTTTACCTTTTCTGTTGATAATGTTCTGATATCAGAATGTGTAATTATACGAAAATAATGTTAAGTTTGAACACTTGTTTCAGAAGGAATAGTGAGCAATGGCCACACAGAGTTCTCAGAATTTATTTGTTTATTGGAGTTTAATGACTCTTCAGCCAGGGTCACCTTGTGTCAGACAGTTTTGTGGGTGCAGGAAGCCAGAGTACCCAGATAGAACCACTGAGCACCGGCGAGCAACTGTCAGACCTCCTAATGTACTAACTCCACACAAGCAGGGTTAACATTAGTTGAAGACAAAGTGCACCATTGACATGCAGTATGCCTTTGTACACAGTGTCCCCCTGTGGGCAATCAGGATTAAGTGCCTTGCTCCAGGACACAATGCAGTTACCCCTGGTGGGGATCGATCTGTAGACCTTGTGACAAGGAGAATTGTTTGATTTTTATGAACTTCCTCTACCACCATATGGGCCAATTGAGCAAGAAATTCTGCCTGAAATCCAGGCAGAACTTCTTGCTCAGTTGACCCATATTAGGGTAAAGGGTTTTGTAAAAAATGAACTCTGATTCAACAGCAATTTATTGGTATTGATGGGCCTGAATGCTTTCCATGGAGAACACACACCATTTACTGGGCATTTACAGGAAGTTTGTGAAGCAAAACAATAAAAAATAGTTCAGGGGAGCAATTTGATAGCCCAAGTAGCTCCCAGGAGAGCAATTTTTTGCCACCCTGGATTTAAAAAAAAAAAACCAAGCCTGGATCAGGTGATAAATAAAATGTTCAACTCATACCCAGTTATTTTGTGAAATTTACAATACTTATGCAGTAAATTAGGCCTTGACTTTGCCAAGGGCTTACTCCAGATGTAACTTACAGAACTTTTGGGTAAATTTCAATATGAAATGGATACTTGTTGGTCCTCTGTTCTTAAAATTTGTTTCACAGTTCGCAATGATGACACATAAGGTTTGCAATTGGATGTTGGGGTTGAGCAAAAGCAATAATCAATTTGTTACATCAAATCTGTAATAAATGATTATTGCTATACATGTGCTGCTTTCTTTGTCACCTGCACTGCACCAGGTAAATGTAATTGTTCCATATGTACTATTGGATGAATCCATTATAGAGGATTGGGCCTGCTGTGCCTGTTCACTGGACCCTATTTTTCACAAAGAAATATAGAGGATATCTACGCAGTTTTAAGTGAAAATCAGGAATTATCTAATGAGTGTGGCCCTGAAAGTTTTATTTTTCATGAGCGTCACACTAAAATAGTGTAGATTTTCTTTTTATTATATGCTCTGTGACATTTTACTGTGCAATATTCAGCCCAATTTGATTGCAAACAGTTTCAAGACAATAATAAAGATCTTCTGATTGTTCCTTCAAGGCGATGTTCAAGGTGACGACAAGCTCCAATGCGTGACGTCATTTAGGAAGCTTCTGAGTAATATTTCTCGATATCCAACGAGTCATTGGATTTCAAGAAATGTCTTTTAGATAATTTGCGATAATTAACAGGCTAGCAGATAAGAAAAACTTATATTTCCCAAAAACAAAATTTGAAATTTTTATTTGCACACTAGTCTCAGGTCATTTTAATATTTGTGTCTATTTTACAAGGCTTAACTCAACTGAGAAGTGAAATTGTTAATCACAACTGTATTACATTCCTCTCATCTCACCTTGTGTGAAGTAGCCTTTGACCAAATATCACTGTTATGGTTTCAAACAAGAATAATTTAAAAAGTAAATTAAGTGGTGGGGAAATATGTAATTTCATTGTTCTGGAAGATAATTATTTAAATAAAAACTTACATTATTTTTATGCTGTCTTAAAATAATAATCTTTTTTTTATCTTTTTGACGTCTTTTGCGTCATTGTTTTTTCCAATACCTTGAAATGTAAAAAAAAAAAGAAGATAGTTCTTCAGAATAGCGTAAATTGCAAAGATAGTTATTTAGAACAGACAAGGAGATATTTCTGTTTCTTAGATGTGCGTCTATACCTTTACATATAGAGATCCAAGGCTTGTGCTTCAACAGATTTGGCGAACAATCGTATCATTTGTCTGACTGTCACCTCTAAAGAAACAGGGCAACCGATCATCCATTTGAGTTAATTAACCCTCTGCACTCTGATGTCTAAATGACCAAGTTTTCTGCAGCAAATATTTCCCACAATGCAGTTTGATATTCATCCAAATGTAACTTGTTTGACAGAGTGCAGTGAGCTCTGTCATACAAGATATAATTTGTTAAATTCCTAGTTGATCAAGAGAGAAACAGAGTCAGATCTTTAGATCAGTCTAATTTGGGCACAATGGCAAATATGGATGTTGCCTGCATGGTTGGAGAAAAAGCACCGGTATTTTCTTCTTTTTGGCGTTTTAGGTCCTCTGTCTTAAAATGCTAGTTTACAACCCCTTGTTATAGGCCTTCACCGTTATCACAGGTTCCCTCCCACCACCCTTTGATGTAAGTTTACTCGACTAACTCGAGAAGGCTTCTTAATTTCCCAGTGTCGGGCCAAAGGTCTATTTGAATGTAGATTATGCATGGCATTTATTGAGAAATGCTACAAACATGAATCTAATAGATTTCAAGCTTTAAGTGCATGATCATATGGAATTTGCCACAGAAAAGCAATTGGCATTGACAGTGTCATATATGACGCTGTTGACGCAGATTGCTTTTCTATGGCAAACTCTGTGGGTTTTTAAAAAAAATTATTTATTTGTTGCATTGTTTGCTTCATAGGTAAGCTCTAAGCTATATTGCAAGCATCAGGGAAACCTTTGCAAACTAAATATTGCCGAAACACTGCAAAACTTTGGAAAGAGTTTCAAACTACACATAATTTGGGTGCAATTATCTTATTTGGGCACAGCATTTATCGTCATTAGTTAGGAAGAATTTAAAGGCCTGAACAGATTAATTGGAGAAAATTTTGTTGCACAACTATAGTGCTAGGGGTTAATCTTTTTACCCAATACACTCCATATCAAATTTATTATTTTAATTATATTTCACATTTTTCACAATATTTCAACAAAGCCATATCATTTGACACCTCATTGGAACAAGCTCGTTCTCACAGCAGCCATGACTAAATTTGATTGAAATATTTAAAAAATAAATACTCATTGGGTTAAGAGTTAAACTTGAATACTGTGAACATCATGAAGTCAAGACTGTTCTCAATACTCATAAATTTCACATCAATGTCAGGAAAAAAAATCATCTTCATTATTAATTTAAACAGTATTCTTCCATAAAATGAGTTCATTTGAGTTTATATCTGACTGTACTCAATAAACACAATGGCTGATAATGCCAGGAAAACTTGCAAGGACATGTTAGATGTAACATTTGCTTTGACCGAAACAGAAATCAAGGCAGAACTAACTTTTTAAACAATTCCTCACGTCATTTTAACATTTTTAAGTACTCTGTGAACTTTATAGGTTTGGCTCTGGCTGTCAAGGCATGGCTGACAATAAAGAGTGCAGAATTTCACTGAAAGGGGTTTCATATTATCCAATAAACAGTAATAAGAATATGTTATGAACTGAACATTTTTGCATGCTCCTTAATATTGTTATAAATCGGTTTTTAACTGAGGTGATTGGTAACCCTTTATTTGCTACACCTGACATTTTTTTTTGCTACCATTTTAAAAAAAGAGCAACTTGTAGATCTTTAGTAAAGTATCATCTGACAGCAATTTTGCAAGTGCAATGGCATACAGAGAGTGTTTGGCCCTGTAGAAATAGGTATGTATTCCAGTTAAAAAATTTTCTTCACCAGGAAAACATATTTTATTCTATATATTATTTATTGGAGTTTAACAACACTTTCAACAGCCAGAGTCACCTCGTGTCAGACAGTTTTATGGGTGGAGGAAGCTGAAGTACCTGGAGAGAACCACTGAGTAATGGCAAGCAACTGTCAGACTCACCAACGTACTAATACCACACAAGCAGGGTTAGCATTGGTTGAAAACAGGTGTTCCATTGACGTGCTGTACGCTTTACTCCACAGTGTCACCATGCCCCCACATGGGCAGTCGGAATTAAGTGCCTCATCATGCTGATATAGGCCAGTGATCACATTTCTTTAAGTCATATGATACGTTTGAGTAGAAAAACTGAAATATAATGTTTCTTGGACAAAAGAATTGATGATAAAGTAGGTCAGGTTTGACCATGTTCCTATGTAAAATATTAAGACCATAGTGTTGAGCATTTAGTAAGCAGAGCTGCAAACTTTACCCTTTCTGTAATGCATAAATTAGGACAAAAAGAAAAGAGTTTGTTTGTTTGTTTTTGGGTCTTAATGACACTTTTGACAGCCAGCTCCACATTATGTTGGACTGATTTGTGAGTGGAGGAACAGTACCTGGCGATAACCACTCTGAATGGGCAAGAAACTGTGAGACTCTCCAACTTACAACCTCTGCACTAGCAGAGTTAGCAGCGGTTGAAGGCAAGTGCAGCATCAATGTGCAGTATGCCTTAGTACATTGCTCCATGGTGCCCCAACATGGGCAGTCAAGATTAAGTGTGTTGCCCAGGGACACAGTGCAGTTACCGCTCAGGGTAGATCCAGTGACCTTTCGGTGTTAAGTCCAATGCTCTAACCACTGAACCACCCTGAGAAAATAGTAGCATTCGATGACAAGATGCCAAAATGTGCATCAAATCGGAAAGGGAGATCAGCGATAATTGAGCTGCAGGATTAAATTATTACTGAACCACCCTATGAATACAAAATAGATTCACCCACATTGGTGTTTATTATATTTTCCTGGATGATTCCATTCAAGAATGGCTTAAATTATTATTCAACCTCATTCCAAATTTACAATGCATTCGCACTCTTACTCAGACTCTTGTATTTTCTGATCCTTGTGAGAGTCACTGTGTCGAAAAAGATTGTTCGGATTGGATTGTGATACGTGACAAAGGATCGGAAAAGGTCCCATGCCTGAAGGATTAAAAAATGAAATTACTTTTAGAGAAATGTTAGAATAGCCTTAGGAATGATAAAATATCCCTGAAAGATTGTCACCAGCTCATAGTTATTTGAGTGACAGCTGATATTTTAGGAAATATTGCCGCCAACAGTTTGAAGTCCTTTTTGACACAAGTGACCTGGCTCTTGAACAGATGTAATTTAATGACCAACTGTCCCCAGTATTGTCAAAATGACTACATTTAATTCACACTTAGTATCAGTGTCCTGGTGAGAGATATATTCACATTCTAACAGATGATATGAACTCAAGGTGTGAGGTAATAAGATCACTGCATGGGGTTGACCACTAAAGTGTGGTCAAATGCTAACCCTGTCACTGTCAAATCACGTTTCTCAGTATAGTTAATTATAATGATTTCAATGGCATGGCAGGGGTTCAAACCCTTTCCGAGAGAGTTTCGTTCGGCACCAACTGCCTAGCGAAACTATACTGAACCATGCACACCACTCGGCCACCGACAGACTCCTTTCTGGTCTGTCGGTGGCCAAGTGGTGTGCATGGTTCAGTATAGTTTCGCTAGGCAGTTGGTGCCGAACGAAACTCTCGGCATGGGGTCGAACCCCTGCCATCCAATTGTAAACAAAACCAGTGTCCTTTCTTAATTCAACGACATCCGGGAAATTTGAAAAAGACAAGTGTCGCTGATTTCTTCTGAGGTGCATTTCATAGAATTAAGTACTTAGATGCAACTATCGGATGTGTAATGATTTCATTTCTTTGATATTCATTTGTAGTTTAAGCTTATATGGATTCCTCATTGAATGTCCTGCATGGTGTAATACAAACCTTTAGATTAACCTAATTTGGGCACAATGGGTAAAGGTCACTTGACCTATTGGATCAACCATGGTTCAGCTCAGTGGGAGAAAACTATGAAGATGCATACCCCAAACTAGCCATTTCCACACATCTGAGTCCCCAGATACCCAGCTAGATACTACCCTGTGCAACACAATTTTGATATTGGAGTAGGAGAGGGGGTGTGGGAATACTTTTACCAAAAACATTTATTATAACCACTTTAGCGGGCATTCCTTAGGCCATTATCGCTAATTTCCTGGGCATTAATACGCGATAAATGCTTAGGTCATCACGTGACGTGCTGGGCCGCTAATGGGTTATCCTTCCCATTAGCACCTGTGGCCCGACACATCACGTGACCGAATTACCTCCCATTCCCAATCTTCTGTTTCTGTTTTGTAAGTTTGGATGCTGTGCGAGGTAAACAAATCTCACATCAGTTACTTGAGGTGATTACACCAAATATAACCTATTTACTGAAACATAAGGGGCCAAATAGTGATATGATGTGAGTATATTTATGTCTCATTCTGTTTTTGAAGCTGCCAAACTCCGATCTTGTATTTTTAACATGGGTTATTTCGTACTTGTTTTCAAAAAACTTCCAAAAATAAACTCCGACAACTCATGAATATTCAATTACTTTGGCTTGTTTTGATCACATAGTATTGTTTTCAAACAGATGACATGCGTTCATTGTTATTTTGAGGTTACTTGAATGTCCTCCCCTATTCGTGGTAATAATAGAAATAACATGATTTTTGTCGGGCATTATGGTTTATTAACAGCCTGATTAACAGCCCTTGGGCTATTAGCGGCCCTCGACTTCATCTCAGGCCACTAATAGACCCTTGGGCTGTTAATCATTTCTGCAGGGCCATTAATAAACCATAACGCCCTCAAAAATCATGTTATTGGTATATCATATGAACCCATAATTTGAGCACATTATCAAATTTTGGGCAAATTATTTAGCCATCAGTAATTTGGGGGAAATGGCTGATAATGAGGCATGTGGCTATTTCTGAGTGACCATGTTCTTGAAAAATTAGGATCTTGATTATTAAAAAATGTGAAAAAGGCTTTAAACTTTGTTGCCTGTGTCAACTAACAATGAGTGAGTGGACTTTGTTGCCTTTGTCATCTAACAGTGAATCAGTCTGTCAATCTGTGAGTGAACATGAATGCAGGCAGGATGAATAGACAGATGAATAAATATATGAAAGGGCAGATATATGAATGAGCAAAACAACACACAAATTGAACAAATGAATGAATAAACAAATGAATGGAAAGTGCAACAGCAAACAAATAAACTGTATTGATGGACAGATTGAGCCATCAGTCAGCTGATCGATATTAATCTCTAGGAGAGATTGGGAAGAATGAGGCAAGGGATGTCATCAAGCAGTTTGTCTCCAAGTGTTGGGAGGCGAGGAGAAGCGTGAGAATAGGGAGGCAGTTGGGAGTACAGGGGTAACCATGGCCTTCTTGTCCGAGAACCGTGACAAATGAGCGGCTGGCCAAAGTGTTATTATTATTATGATATTAATCTCTATACACAAAAAACTGGGCATATAACTAAATCTTTTTTTAAGGTGTGTCACTAGCCGTTGTTTCGAACTTGAAATTGAACTCGGTATACTTCTTTTACCCTTTACCTGATGAATCGGCCACATCTTCCCTCATAATTTACAAATTAAACAGTTGAGAGATAATATTTCTCAAAAAATGTCTACAAAACCACATCATGTGACCCCTCATTGGAACGAGCTTGTTAAGCTCGTTCCAATGAGAGGTCACATGATGTGGTTTTGTGGATGTTTTATTTAAAAATGGAAAATGAAAATAACAAATTTTAAGATCATGTACATTGTAAGGGGTTAAAATGGGACTTTTTTCAAATTAGCGGCTGACAGAGAAAATGTTAGTATTCGAGCAGTCTGCAATTTTTCCAGTGGACAACAAAATTTTCTCACAGACATGGTCAAAGGGGTGGGAGAAAATATTTCTCAAAAAATGTCCACAAAACCACATCATGTAACCCTCTCATTGGAACAAGCTTGTTAAGCTCGTTCCAATGAGGGGTCACATGATGTGGTTTTGTGGATTTTTTTTTGAAAAATGGAAAACAAAAATAACAAATTTTAAGATCATGTAGGTTGTAAGGGTTTAAAATGGGACTTTTTTCAAATTAGCAGCTGACAGAGAAAATGTTAGTATTTGAGCGACCTGCAATTTTTCCAATATTTTCCCACAGACATGGTCAAAGGGGTGGGGAAGGGGGCATATTGTCCCATTTCTCTCCCACTCCCCATTAGCTTTGAACATGTCTAAATATTGATTGTACTAAATAATTTTTGGACTGAAAGTTGATTCTCGAAGCAAGAGTTAGCAAGAATCAAAACCATTTCTTCCAAACAGAGACAAATATTAAGGCTAGATTTGAATGTTCTTGTGCATAGCAATGAGCTATTATGGCTGATTATTCAGTGAAGGATTGAGACCTATCAAGATGATGTTCCGCACTAACAGTTTGTCTGGTGTGTCAGAGTGTCAGAGTAAAAATTAATTTATAAAAAATATAGAATTTCCCATTTAATTTACAGCAATTTCCCATTTAATTTACAGCATAAAAATTAATTTTGATATTAGTTTAAATAAAAAGCCATACCTTGTTACCAGTATCTGTCCTTGCTAAATATGAACTGTTTATACATATTTGTTGCATAACCTGTTTCATTATTACACACATTAGCAGATATGTCTGCAGGCAAATATTGATCAGTTTTGTACAGGTTTTCCTGACAACTTGTCTATCATGACCAGTCTATAATATGCATTAGCTAAGTGGAGACAGCAGACATATAAATTATATTTGATGACCATATCAAAAAAGAAATGTCATCAAGGCCAAATATAGAATATGCTGACCATTTGGAATTTGTTTAAAACAGGTTGTTCCTGAAATGAATCCATGTAAATTTTCCCCATACTCTTTTGAGTAAATATTTTGTATACAGAATTTACCCTTTACCCAATGCAGAGGATGTAAAAATTTAGTACTTTAATTATTGTTTTTGAAAATTTTTAAAAAATTTCAACAAAACCATTTCATGTGACTCCTCATGAGCTTTTTCCAATGAGGGGTCACATGATATGGTTTTGTTGAATTTTTTTCTTCAACGACTTAATTTATAAATACATGGGTGGTTGCATGCAATTCGTTGGGTTAAGGGTTAAGTATGGTTCAACTCATACTGTTTTATAATTGATTGTATTCATGCTCCCTGTGGGATCCCCAGGAAATGTGGTATTGCTTGTTTACTGTGGTTGATACTGTATGCAAATATTCTTTTTATGCCCCCGTCCCTCTCGGTGCATTATGTTTTCACCATGTAAATCCATCCATCTGTCCCTCTGTCCATCCATCCATCTGTCCATCCATCCATCCATCCATTGTCCATCTGTTAACTTTTGGTTTCCGTCGAAGAACTAAAGAACCGCTTATTTGATCAAATCATAATTTTAATGGTTACTTGTGGATGACTAGACAATGCTTTCTTTCGATTTTGATCCAACTAGTCAATTCAATCTTGCTACCATGGCATGTCATGTCAGGAGCATATGCCACACTGTGCATTGATCTTGTTTCTGTGATTAACTTTGAAATTTATTATTTTCTCCAAAATAAAGCTCATGAATCCCCCCCTAACAGGAATGGGTTTAACAAGACAATTCTGATGAAAGGTTGTGAACCATACAAAAAATATAAAGTGAGAACTGAAAAATATTTGTGTGAAAGTTCAGGGGTGGAACACTGTGTGAGTTAGGCTGATTTTTTAGCTATTGGTTAATCTTTTCCCAAACACAGTTCCCCCACCCAAATAGCAATGCAGTGAGTTAAGCATAATTATATGTTCCAATACGACTGAAATCCTCTCTCTGATTGGATGAGAGCTTATGTTGTTTTTTCTATGTTTACGGCTCGTGTGGTAATTACCGTTTGACATCACAATTCCAAATATTTGAAATGACATTGCCTGTTTCACAATTATTGGATCATCGGAGTGGCTTGCAAACCACTTCATTTTTCAAGATTTTTCACATGTACAGTGGACGTTGTTTCGAATGAAGTGTTGTTTAACTTACAAATCAGTTTATGATTTGAATTATGATGGAGTGACCTCATCCGTTATCTGATTTATTGATTATTTGTCCAGTGACATCATGGCAGACAGGAGAGGTGTTTTCACTAAACTTGATGTTAAAAGTTACCTTCTTCATTTCATGATGTGGGCTCTGGACTATGGGTAAGGTGATTGGAGGGATCACGGTGGCTCAGTGGTTACAGAATTGGACTTCAAACCGAAATGTCCATGATTCAATCCCCACCAGGGGTAATTGTGTTGTGTCCTTGGACAAGGCACTTCATACCAATTGCCCACATGGGGGCACGGTGACGGCGTGTACTGCACATCGATGGTGCACTTGTCTTCAACCAATGCTAACCCTG
This sequence comes from Pictodentalium vernedei, assembly GCA_031216915.1. Classification (NCBI taxonomy): domain Eukaryota; kingdom Metazoa; phylum Mollusca; class Scaphopoda; order Dentaliida; family Dentaliidae; genus Pictodentalium; species Pictodentalium vernedei. The sequence goes on along the minus strand of CM062297.1, from coordinate 505,577,034 downwards.
CTTGCGTGCAATTAGTACTTTGGTGAGTTTGGTAGTTTCTTGCCATTGCTGGGTGGTTTTCTCTAGGTACTCCGGTTTCCACCACCCATAAAACTGTCTGACACAAGGTGTGTCTGAAAGTGTTGTTAAACCCAAATAAATAAATAAGGTTGTATTGGAACATATATGTTGTTGTGATCAATTGATGTTGAGATGGTCTGAGGTTTGCAGTTCAGAGCTTATGTTCAATCGGGATGCGAAGTGTCTCGGTTGAACATGAGCTCTGAGCCACAAGCCTCTGACCATGCTACCATCAGTTCATTACAAAAACTTATAAAGTTGCCTGGTAAACTGTACAGTGGTTTGAAAGAAGTATTGGATGTGCTAAAGAACTTCCCTCCTTACCAGGACCACCCTTCTTGCAGGGTAAATGTGTCCCTTTGATTGGTAATGAATTATAAAGTTGTGTAATTGGCAGTTAATTAAGGGGTATCAGTAATATTGTATAACTGGCATTTTGACTTAATTCTCCAATCCATTTATCTGTTAGGCTGGGTTAGTTACAGTGAGTAGCTTTGAAAAGAATTTTAATGCATTTTGTTGGTATTGAAAAAAAGTGTGTAAAAGTCATTGTTGGATTTGAATTCTAACTGACACTATACATATCGGTAAATTTCACATTCACTCTCCCAAGTAATTTATAGAAGTAAAATAACATTAGTTCAGTGTGTATACAGTTGATTGCTTGCCCACTTTTAATCTTTTTAACCCTTTGGCCATGGCCATGTTAGAAAGATTTAATTAAAAGATTTAATTTCCCTCATCTGATTCATTTTACTTTATAACTGACAATGGCACATTTTACTTTCTACCGTTTTCTCACGATGATATAGCCATAGCTGTTTATGTGGTATCAGGCCTGAAAATAAGCAATCTGACATTTGCAGAATGAGGTCCCCATAGGGTGAATTTGATGATGCTGTGCCATACAGTGGGCCAATTTATCCTCTGGGTACTTCTTTTGGTTTAGTTTTGAGATCCTGATTCAGATTGACTTTCACAGAGGGTAACTTTAGTTACCCTCTGTGAAACTCTGCTTATTTTCTGACCTGTGCAGACCTGTGTGGCATTAAGCACCAATAAACAAATAAATTCTCTCATCTGATTTTGATAGCAGGCAGGTAGGCTTGGTGATGGTGGCTAAGGTACCCTCATAGCAGGAGCAAAATTGCTCCTTCTATCCTTTTTTACCAACCATTTGGTCATTGAAACCCTGTTACTATAAAGATTATACTTTTGGAAACTGGCAGTTTTGAGGGAAATGGTAGAAAGAAACCCCAGAAATAGGCTGGGATAAACCCAGGATCTTCAGATCACTCCTGGGACTTAAAAATACTTATACTCTAAAGTAGGGCTGCAACGATTAATCATCATACGCCCGACCTGCGATGCAGTGCTCACAATTCAATATGTATCGTTGTTCACTGTGTATCGCAATACAATAAATATAAATAATATCAGGCAAAACAATTTTGGAGATTTTGAAAGCTGGTGCAGTGAAACCCTGGGTTTTTTTTTTTTGCATACAAGCATTGACAGTGCTAATATGCCATTAACACAGAACTATTCAGTTAACCAAAGGTTGGTGAATTCCCTCTAATTTGCTAAATATTTATTTGATTAATCCATTATATCTTGTTTGACAAAGCTCACAGAGCTCTGTCAAACAAGATATAAGGGATTGAATTGTTTGAACAGATTTCTGAGAGGAAAACAGGTCATAAAATCAAAACCTGAAATAAATGATAGCCAACGGTCATCACTTTTGAGAAGTTACATATTGTTTAAAGAGTGCATTTAAAAATTTGTAATAAAAAAGAAAGCTACTGGAAATGTAATACATGTTGTTCAAAGTATTTGATAGTTTTACTTGCATAGCATGAGAGATCATGTGTATCCATCATACATATGGTATCGTGCAGATTGAATCATGATATATATCGTAACATTAGGGAAGCGTATCGTTGCAGCCCTACTCTAAAACACTGCTGATCTAAAAATTTCTCCTGATTCACAAAAATTGGTTTTGATTCTCTTGACGTTCTGCTTCGAGAATCAGTTTTCAGTTTTTAATTAATTTACAATTTGAGAGTACTGTTATACTCTTGTGAGCCGCAATCAGTACATATTCCACAGTATAAGAACAAACCTCATATTTATATGTTCATCTAGCTGAGTTTGATCCTTCATATGGACAAGTTCAAATTTTGGAGCGTTTCCTGTACATGCAGAATACATATTTCAGCACACAAGCTTTTGGTGAACTTGGTGATGGAAGTTACAGTACCTTCCCTGACAGAGGCATAGGCTGCCAAGACTTCACTAAACACCATCTCTAATTTTTTAAGTCAAAGTGTTACCTTATTATGAGGAGCAGAATATAAGTCCAGGCTTTTAAATCACTTTCAGAATCTATGACAAGAATCAAATGAACATGTTATGAAAATCAAAGACGCATTATTTCCTTGGGAGAACATTTGATTCTGATACTTACAAGTACACCATCTATTTATTTATTTAACACTTTTGACAACCAGGGTCGTCCTATAGTGATCGCTCTGTCCGTGCGTCCGTGCTGTAATCTTTCTCTCTTAATAGATAAGGTTTTGATATTTGACATGTGGGTATATTATCTCAAGACGATGTGACGCGTACCAAGGTTGCGATGCTTTGACCTTGAACTTTGACCTCAAGGTCAAATTATTCCGGTTTTTGGGGTTCTTTTCTGACAAGTTCGTGTCCGGGCTGTAACTTTTTTCCCTTAATAGATAGGTTTTTGATATTTGGTATGTGGGTAGATTATCTCAAGATGATGTGTCGCGTACCAAGGTTGCCATGCTTTGACCTTGAACTTTGACCTCAAGGTCAAATTATTCAGATTTTTTTTTTTCTGACAAGTTCGTGTCAGGGCTGTAACTTTTTTCCCTTAATAGATAGGGTTTTGATATTTGGTATGTGGGTAGATAATCTCAAGACGATGTGTCGCGCACCAAGGTTGCCATGCTTTGACCTTGAACTTTGACCTCAAGGTCAAATTATTCAGAATTCGGGGTTCTTTTCTGGCAAGTTCGTGTCCGGGCTGTAACTTTTTCCCTTAATAGATAGGGTTTTGATATTTGGCATGTGGGTAGACTATCCCAAGACGATGTGTCGCGTACCACGGTTGCCGTGCTTTGGCCTTGAACTTTGACCTTAAGGTCAAATTATTCCGAATTCGGGGTTCTTTTCTGACAAGTTCGTGTCCGGGCTGTAACTTTTTTCCCTTAATAGATAGGGTTTTGATATTTGGTATGTGGGTAGATATCTCAAGACGACGTGTTGCGTATCAAGGTTGCCATGCTTTGACCTTGAAGTTTGACCTCAAGGTCAAATTATTCAGATTTTTTTTTTTTCTGACAAGTTCGTGTCCGGGCTGTAACTTTTTTCCCTTAATAGATAGGGTTTTGATATTTGGTATGTGGGTAGATTATCTCAAGACGACTGTCGCGTACCAAGGTTGCCATGCGTTGACCTTGAAGTTTGACCTCAAGGTCAAATTATTCAGAATTTGGGTTTTTTTTCTGACAAGTTCGTGTCCGGGAAGGGATTTTAATCAGATTTTACCTATTGCTTGAAATATTTTAGTATTACGGTTCACATCAGTTTATACCTAACATCGGTTAGTTGCTGTGGGGCCCGCAGAGATGGATTCCATCTCCGTGATATTTAGTGTTGGACAGCTTTATAGTTGGAGGAAGTCAGAGCACCCAGAGAGAACCACCAAGCAGTGGCAAGCAACTGCCATACTCCCCAATGTACTAAGTCCTCACAAGCAGGGTTAGCATTGGTTGAAGACAAGTGCACCATTGACGTGCAATATGTCGTAGTACATAGCATTACCACATCCGCATGCGGACAATTGGGATTAAGTGCCTTGACTAAGGACACAATGCAGCTACCCTTGGTGGGGATTGGTTTCGGTTTGAAGTCCAGTGCTATAACCACTGAGCCACTGTACTCCCAAAAAGTGCACCATCATAATCTGTATCATTATTATTACACAATATGTACTTCTAATACATTGTAACAAATCAATTATTTTTTAACAAAATCTGGCTGAACCAAGGATCTCCTTGCTGTTAGCATTGTATCTTAAAAAAATACTCCTGTTACGAATCACCTTTGAAACATAATGTTGCACTCAGTGTAGTTAAAAACTTGTCAAAAATATCACCTTGATTACATGCTGAAGAGAATTTGTAAAGCCGCTGTGTGGAAAGTTTTTGTTTGGCAGTGTCTTTCATCACTGAAACAGACATAAGTATGGTGTTCTCAAATAAATCATTCTTTGTTCCTGTAGACAAGGTTAAATGTTACCATTTTTATCACTTGAATTGTTTACTGTTTCTGTTTTTACCTGCATTACCAAGTGGTGGGCAGACAAGGATATGTTGTTGAAATCACTATCCCTTTCATCTGGCTAATAATCACAAGAGTACACAGTCTGAGTGATGTCACTCACTAACAAACTTGTCACATAATGAATGATAGGTAATATTAATGACTTAGGGGTAAATAGGTACTCCTTTATATATTTTAGTTCTCAGTGTGGGGAAAGACATTTGTTGTCAGGTTTTTGAAGGAAAAGGTACAAGTCATAAATCTTGAAGCTGACGCAGTTTATGCAGAACTAAATATAGTTTAAAATTGAAAATTTGTCTTCCTGCCCCAAGGTGTTCTGAGAAATCCTAATTTAAACCCATTAACCCAATATATTGGCCAAATCTGCTTAACAAACAACACAAAAATCACCATTCAAATTCAGATTTTTTTTATTTTTGCTTCAAAAACATAGAATATGTCACTTCATTGGAATAAGCTTGTTCATTCCATTCTAATAGTGTGCAAATTTTTATCTCATGCCACTAGAATAAGGTATGTTTTAGAGCAATAAATAAAACGGTTTTGGCCTCAGTGCGGTGGCTCAGTGCTTACAGCATTGAACTTCAAATCGAGAGGTCCATGGTTCTATCCCCCCTCCCCCAGTGGTAACTGTTTTGTGTCCTTGGGCAAAGCATCTAATCCTGATTGCCCACATGGGGGCACAGTGGTACTGCAAATCGATAGTGCACCTGTCTTCAACCAATGCTAGCCCTGCTTGTGTGGTGTTAGTATGTTGGGGAGTCTGCCAGTTGCATGCCATTGCTCAGTGGTTCTCTCTGGGTACTCCGGCTTCCTCCACCTGTAAAACTGTCCAACACAAGGTGATCCTGGCTGTTGAAAGTGTCATTAAACTCTAATAAATAAATAAAAAAGTTTTAGTGATTCATGAAAAAATACTGTGCGGCAGGGTTATTCATGATAAGATTTTTTTTTATTGGGGTTTAACAACACTTTCAACAGCCAGGGTCACCCCATGTCAGACATTTTTATGTTTGGAAGAAGCCTGGGCAGATTCACCAAGGAGTGGCAAGCAACTGTCAGACTTCCCAATGTATTAACTCAGCACAAGCGGGGTACCATTGGTTGAAGACAAGTACACCATCGACGTGCAGCACTCCTTAGTACACAGTGCCACCTTGCCCCCAATAAAGGTAATCAAGATTATGGCTTGCCCAAGGTCACAATGCAGTTGCCTCTGGTGGGGATTGAACTGTGGACCTTTTGGTTTGAAGTCCAATGCCATAAGCTCTGAGCCACCATGCCCTCATTCATGGTAGATAAAATGTTAATTATCCCCACCAAAACAAAGTTTTGCGGGGGATATAGAAATGTCCATCTGTTCGTCCATAACAACTTTGGACCTTCATATCTCAGTCAGTTGATGTTGGATTTAAATGATCTTTGGTATGCTGATAAACCACCATGGGGGAAAGGATATTCACAATAACTGGTTTTGTCCATTTTTTATTTCTAGAGTTATGGGCCTTTTTCTGTTTTTAGCTCACCTGACTTTCAGTCAGGAGAGCTATAGTGATCACTCACCATCCGTTGTCCGCCGTCCGTGAACATGGTGTTTGCGTCTTCTCCCAAACCGCTGAACCAATTTAATTGATATTTGAGATAATAGTTTGTTATGACATCGCAATTTGATTTTGTTCAAATCAAGTTGCCTCGCCCATTGGTAGGGCCACACCCAAAAAGTGTGCTGAAATCTTAAAAAATCTTCTTCTCATGAACCAGCAGTAGCAGAGACTTGATATTTGGTGTGCAGCTTCCTTTTGAGGTGTAGACTCAGATTTGTTCAAGAGAAGTTTGTGGGGCTCTATTTGGCATCGTAATGGGAGGGGCAAGAATACTTGCCCCTCCCAAAATTTTTATTTTCCAAACCGAGAGGCAAATTTGGACCAAATTTCATATGAGGGCTTATTGGGTCATAAGTACTTAATTTATGCAAAATTTTTTTTTCATTTCGCCCCATGGAAACTGCAGGAGCAAAAAATAGAAAAAAATAAAACGCCCATATCTCCAAAACTACACGGCACTAAGAATTTTTATTTGTTGTGAAGCTTCCTTAGGACCAACTGAATGGAATGGTCAAAAAAAATTGCCATAGGTTTTATCATGGGGTACTTTTTGGGGATTTTGAAAAAGTGCTGAGTCAGCATTTTTTAACACTGTGGGTAATGGGAAAAACATTTAAGACTACTTTTCTCCCAAACCACTGCTCCAAAAGCTTTCAGATTTCACATATAACATCTTTGGAAGGTTGTTTCACATGTATATTGAAATCAATTCCCTGGGTCCATATTTGGGCTCTCCATGGGAGCCCAAATGTTTAAATTAGTGCAGTATGAGGAGTATTTTTTAAAAATCTTCTTCTTCAGATCTACCTATAAGAATCTTTTGATATTTGATATGCAGCATCCTTAGGGGGGTGAGATTCAAGTTTGTTCAAGCTAAGTCCCTGGGTTCATATTTAGGCTGAAAATTTGGGGTCCCGTTGCAGACTTAGAAATTTTGGACCAAAATCCGGAAATTTTGTTTTTGTTTTTTATGCGTTTCGATCAATTTTAAGACAAAAAAAAATTTTTTTTTTACACTGAAAATTTTGGGTCCGGGTCCGGAAATTAGTTTTTTGGTTTTTTATGCGTTTTAAGAAGAAGAAAAAAATTTAGGCTGAAAATATTTTGTTTGGGAAAAAAATCTGTTTTTTATGCGTTCATCTCAATTTTGGGACGTAAAAGTGGAGGAACTGAAAATAGAAGGAAAATCCTGTGTATTGTGTGGGCACAATCGCTTCATCTAGTTGGTATATACTTTTCTTAGGAGGGGTGTATGCAGCTTATTCACGTCCCTGGTTTGATATTTAGACTACCATGTCAGGAGAGCTCCCGCAGGCCACCTGGGGTCTCTTGTTTCAATTTAGAAACCCTTGGCAGGGGATACCGGTTGTGTTGCACCTTGCACCTTGTCTTAGTTGTGGAAGACCATGTTTAAGCTGTGTCAAAATGTTCTGGTAGCCCATATATGGGCATCATTGCATGTTTGTTTACAGAGAGCATATTTAAAGGACTCAGTCTGCTCTCTGACCCATTTCTTGTTCATTTTTATTGTGTCAGTTGCACTGAAACTATATTTTTCTGGGAGATATTTCCCGAAGGACAGCAAATTTATCTCTTGTCACAAGAATACGTATAATTTGAGTGAATCAACATTTTGACCAGTGATCCTTTTAGTTAAATTCTTTAAAAAATTTCATCAGATCTAGGCATGGCTGCTTCATAGTAGCCATGACTAGATTTGATAAAAAATATCACAAAAAATACTACTCAATAGGTTAAAGAGTTAACCATTGTGGGGAACCCATAACACTTTGTATAAATATGGACAATCACAAAGAGCTCTGTTACAATATTTTGTCAAAAATGCAAATACTACTCATGATTTTGTGGAGTTATTCCCGTTTTTAAGAATTATAATATTGTGCAATGGCACTGCTTTGTTCCTTGATTTCTATTTAAATTGTTGGGCAAGCCACAGATGTTACTGATCTTGTTCATTTAATTAACCTTTATTCTGTTTTGAAAAAGCATATTCTAGTATGAATGCTCATAAGTATGAAGGCTCATAAGTCCAAGGCAAGAAAATGAGACATAATTTTTGTCTTTCGGACACATGATAATTTGGCAAATAAAATATAACAGCCATTTTACCAGTTTGGTTTACTTTTCTAAGTAAGATCAACAAATTATCTATCTGTCAATAAAAAAATACCTTTGGTAAATCAAGTTGAGTGCATGGAACATCAGATAAGAAAGACTGAAATGCAAATATAATTCCATCACATTCTGTCCAGCTAGAAATTTCAGCTTTGATTATCTCCCTTAATATGCAAAGAGCTACTTTTCTGTCGCATGGCCAGGACAGGGGCGGCAGATCGATTTTCAAAGTGTGTGGGAGGGGGGGGGGGGGCTGGATTGGGTGATGGATGGTCGTCAGTATGAAAAATTTAAATTCCAGGGTCCCCAAACCCCCATTTCCACTCATCTGAGTGGATATTTTGAGATTTTTCAGGAGATGTTTTTGAAAGATTTCACACTTTGAGAGCCATTAAAAAACGTTGGTAAAGCATACATGTGATGTCTATTTATCAGCTTTGGTCGTTACGACCAAAGCTGATAAATAGACCTCACCTGTATGCTTTACCAGACATTTACAGCAATTATACTGTCTGTGGATTATCTTGTCTGGGGGTGGATTTGGTACTTGTATGTCTGTAAGATTATGATCTATTTCAGTTAACCAATTTTTTAACAGACTGTATACATTTTAGCGTTTGCTACCACTAACTGCAAAAAATGATCCAAAATCCAATGAAACTGAACTAGTGCAAGAGAAACATAGCTGGCAAAAATATGGGGGAGGCTCTGGATCCACCCCTTGTTTTATCCAGTCATTGGTTGTGTTAAAATATATGCATACAAAAAAACATGGCCCCAAAAAAGTGGAGGGGCTGAATCCCCCCCAGTTCCGCCGCCCCTGCAGGACTTCATATCCTGGGATGGGGGAAGTGCTAGTTGAAAATGTAACATTTTTATCAGGATGATTGGGAGATATATTTAGTAAGAATGTCATAGAGCCTCCGGATTTTAACAGCATTAACCACTGCTTTTATATTTTATCATAAGAGGTATCTGTTTGTTCAAATCAAGACTACGGTGTTATGTTTACATGTATGTGTAGGGGGTGGGGGTGGGGGTAGGGGAGTAAGGGTAGGCATTTTAACACTGGATATTGGGGGCGACATCAGAAAGCATTTTCTCACAAATGACATATCACATTAAATAATAAGGGGTTGATTATTTTTTTAAATTTTACATCTCGAATTCTTTTTGTGAAGAATCTAGAATTTTTGTCAGGCAATCATTTCTTGTCCATTGGGCCTCTTGTTTCTCTACTGATCATCAATGTGATATAAAAAAGTCAGGTATGTGATTGGAAGTTTCTTTTTGCTATACCTTCAGTGATTTATGGCCGTGCATTCCAAGGGAAGAAGTTACTTCTGTTTGACATTTTAATGACTGGTGAGCTGGATTGTTTAGCTGTAAATATGCCCTTGAAATACCATGGCTCATAAGCAATCTGTTATCCAAAGAATGCTAATGACTTGCCGTGAATAGTGAAAGGGTATAATCAATACAGTAGTTATCACTAATTATTAGTTTACTTATATCAGTGTTTACTGGCAAAACTATTGCCTGTCAGCAATTCAAACCAGTGAGCTTTTTGTACTGCTGTCCACATTCTTGTGGTCTGGAGAGGATGGTGTTACAATGTGACACTGTTTGGTGTGATAATATTTGTGTTTGTCCAACATGTATTGATCCAGCATGGAGATTGTTTATTTTGTCTCCACCCCTTCCATTTGTTACTTAGTCCACCAGTTGAGCATGATCTGAATTGGTTAGTGACCCCTTGCCTTCAGGTGCTTAATTTATTTTTATTTATAGTACACCCTCTCCCTTTATCATACAAGGCATTTACATTTTTCAAAATCATACATATATTTATTTTAATTATTCTAATTTCCTACAGGCCCCTGTCCATTTTCAATCAAGGATGAACACAGAGTATAACTCAACCAAACAGATCAGCCAAATCCTCTTAAGATTGTATGCAACTAGCTTCCCAAAATCTTGATACATTTTTTCCTCCAAAACAGATTATGATGCCAAATGGGGACACTTGTCCCATACTTAGATTTCCTTTGTCCCATCCTTGCCAGGATAATCTCATTCCCATTAGGGTTTGGAGTTTTTTATATTTTTTTTAATCGGACATCTTCTATCCTGTGGCTCTGCAGTTGTTTCTTGACAAGTCTTATTTATTTATTTGTCATACTTAACAAACATTGTTACATGACAAGAGACATACGTTTCAGAACAAATAGATACTACTACAAATAAGTGACATACACACAACAGATTAAAATGTAAAGAGCAAGAATATAACAATAGAAAATTTACATGTGACACACACACATACTTACACTGGGATTTGAAATATCTGAAATATCTACCTTTATAGGCAGCCAAGACTTACCTAGAAACAACAGCCAAGGAAGGTATTAACTTGCAAGCCATCGACTGCATGTTGTAGCACCTACTCCATTCCAGTAAAAACTGACCAAAGTCGGTATTATAGGCCTCTAAAGGTGAAAGGTTATTGGGGGAGTGATGTGTAAAAGATATGACATCCATACTAGTTAACCTTTTACCTGGCATAATGATGATACATGGCAAGTAGTATTCACAAAAATGGGGGAGTGCTGTGACTTTTTGGTTATGGCATTGGACTTCAAACTGAAAAGTCTGCAATTCGAGCCCCACCAGGGGTAACTGTGTAGTGTCGTTAATCCCAATTGCCCCTGTGGGGGCATGGTGGCACTGTGTACTAAGGCATATTGCACATCCATGGTGCACTTGTCTTCAACCAATGCTAATCCTGCTTGTGCAGAGTGATAATGTTGGGGAGTCTGACTGTTGCTTGCCACTGCTTGGTGGTTCTATCCAGGTACTTCGGCTTCCTCCACCCGTAAAACTGTCCGACATGAGGTGACTCTGTTAAACCTCAATAAAAAAAAATGGACAGGAATAACTGTTAATTGAATATTTTTCACTGTCACAGCAGCTATTCAATTAATGTGCTTAATTGTGGTGGGGCATGAGACTACATCACAAATTGTCGAGGTATACAGGGCAGTAAAGTCTGTGGTTGGAGGATTCTTCGAGTCCCTCATATGAATGTATCATGGAGCACTGTGGTATTATCCAAAAATATCATGGCATGACTGGTATACCAAGTATTTGGGGACAGAACATGGTGTACCAATGCACTCTTTTACTGGGGCTCTCTGGAACAATTGTGGCCATTTCGTTACATGCGAGGTCTCTGGAATTAGAAGCTATTTAGACTAAAAGTTCGTTAAAAAATTGTAAAGATCAAGCCTGCAAAAAAACCCAGCCTGTCATGCAAGATTATTGTTTGTTCTGTATTCACCCTTGAAATTTAGGAAAAGAAAGTGCTAAGATGAAATTGAATGACATTCAAAAATTAATCTTCGCCTCCTCTGCCCAGGCCTTTAAATTCTTCCCATATAATGATGGTAAACGCTGTGCCCAAATAAGATAATTGCACCCAAATTATGTGGAGTTTGAAACTTTTTCCAAAGTTTTGCAGTATTTCGGCAATATATATAGTTTGGCCAGGTTCCCCTGAAAGCTTGCAATATAGCTTAAGAGCATACCTTCGAATCAAACAATGCTACGGATAAATAATTTTTTAAAAAATCCACAGAGTTCGCCATAAAAATGCAACCGGCGTCGACAGTGTCGTATACGACACTGTCGACGCCAATTGCTTTTCTTTGGCAAATTCTATATGATTGTGCACTTAAAGCTGGAGGTCTATTTTTTTCATGTTTGTGGCATTTCCTATTAAACGTCATGCGTAATTTATATTCAATAGGATGTTGGCTCGACACTGGGAAAATAAGAAGCCTTCTCGATTAAACTTACGTTGGGGAACCAGTGATAATGGTGAAGACCTATAACAAGGGGTTGTAAACTATCATTTTAAGAGGGTGACCTGACACATAAAGCAGATGCCAAGAAGAAGAAAATACCGGCGCTTTTTCTCCAACCATGCAGGCTACAATACGGCTGATTCATATTTGCATTTTTGCCCAAATTAGACTGATCTGAAGGTCTGCCTCTGCTAACAGATAGGCCTTTAGATAAATATTTCTAGGCCCAGATGAATAAATAAAAATGTACCTTCAACCTTCAACAGGGGAGTAAATACAGGTCGAGCATTCAACACTGTTTGTTATATTTCTTTTAAATACCTCATGCAGCCCGAATTCCAATGCGATGAATCAAGATACAAATGACTTGAACCTAAGTCCATTTGGCCTAGGAACAGGGAGAGATAGTGCCAAATAGAGTAGTGCCATTTCATTCTCTAACACAGATATATATTGTGTTTGTCATAATAATTGTACACCACATCACTGTGTTGTTATTCCTGTGATAGGTACCACTTTTGGGATGACAGGTGGGAGCATGGTAGCTCAGTCATTAGAGCATTGAACTTCAAACCAAAAACCTGACTGTTCAGGCTGTAATAAAAAAATTGTTTGTTTGCTTATTCCCTACCTACTCGGCAAAATTACGCCAACTTGAAAGTTTTTATTGCCAGTTTCTGGAAACTTTTTTTTTTCAAAAGTCCAAAAGTTGATATTAACTGGTGTGTCCATTACATTTTCCCTATACTTGTAAACTTGAGATTAATGCTAATTTGATGACCAAACAAATGTTATCATAAAAATTGTGTTCATGTTGATCAACAGTATGCAATGTCCAAATGAGAGACATTTTTTCTCTATTTGACAGTTATCACTATAGAATTTTGTGTAATTTCGTAACATGCTTTGTTCTCATGTATGAAAAGAACCTATGGATGGAGTTCTGTGTTGTAGTAGTTTCACGGTATGTCCTCAAGATTTATTCTCTAGTCGCAATTGTGAAATTAAAGGGAAAACAACTAATGGTCTATTAAACTCATTATACAGACCTTTTACCTAACATAGTTGTCAAAAATGGCCAGAAAATTAATCAGAATAAGCCCATCACAACCTAAAATATCTCTGAAGTTTCTCAATAAAACCAAACAAATATGGATATCATTAGAAACAGCTCGTCGAGCTGGTTCCAATGATATCCATATTTGTATGATTTTATTGAAAAATTGTAAAATTTGTTTTTGAAAAAATGTGATATTTAATATCATTTTTAAAAATACTGTGTTAGGTAAATGGTTAAGTGTGATGTAGTAATCAAATAAAAATATTTCCCCACCTACCTACCCAAATGTCAACACCTGGGTAGGGAATAGGCAAACAAAGATAACTGCTTTGTGTCCCCGAGCAAGACACTTAATACTGATTGCCCACATGGGGGCAGCGTGGCACTGTGTACTGTGGCATACTATATGTCAGTGCAATTGTCTTCAAATGCTTCTAACCCTGGTTGTGTGACCTTAAACATCAATAAATAAATAAATAAATAAATAAATAAATAAATAAATAAATAACCCTGGTTGTACAAAATTAGTTGTGCGGGAGGGTCTGATAGTTGCTTGCTGCTACTTGGTGGTTCTCTCTGGATACTCCGGCTTCCTCCACCTGTAAAACTGTCCAACACGATGTGACCTTAGCTCTTGAATGTGTCATTAAAACCCCAATAGCTGTTACAATGACATGCTCCAAAACAATATTTTCATGCTTGATAAAGATTATGAAAATTAAAAGTTAACTGAAAAATAGTGAAATAGCAGAAATACTCAATTGTGCCCACATGCGAGCACTTACAAAATTGTAAAAAGTTTTGAAGGGGGTACCTCCATCTGAAAACAGCAGAGTATGTTGCTAAAAAATTACAATGGCAGCTTACCTGCTTTTAGATACTCACTTCATAGGGAATAACAAACAACTCATACAGTAGTATTCATTTTTTCAGAAACACTGATTCATGTTTCTTGTATTCCTTTCTTGAAATTGTAACTTGACACCTTTAAAATACTTTAGTTCTAATCCTGGTTTCACACTCCTTCTTAAATTCAGTAGAGATTTCAAATTTTCAGAACATCTCGGACCATCTTGAATGCCGTCACTAATCACTTAAAAAACATGTAATTCTGTGCCACTGTTGTCCTTCAGATTCTGAAGGTGCATATTTTGGCAGTTACGAACCCATTCAGATTTAAACTGATCAAAAGATCATGGTGTCTTGCTTTACATTCTGCATGAAGTAGAGGCTATTTTGTGAGATTTGGTATTATCACTTTGCCTGCATTCCTTTCAGTTCTTAGTCCAGCACACAAATCACATTATATGGACTTAAAACAGCTTATCTTTTGAGTGAGACAATTATTTGCTTGGATGTTTGCCTCAGGCTGTTTGTTCATCAATGGGCTTAGGTAAAATACCCGTAAATGCTTCCCTTTGTTAACTGAGGTCTAGTCTAATTTTCTTATGTACTTTGCTGTATTAGAAAAAAACTGGATCTCATTGTTGTGTTTATTGAGGCAGTCTGTATTGGTTTAATCCTTCTTTGTGTCCGTCCACAAACCATTGAAAACTACATGAACAATAAAAAAATAGTCATTGATACTGAGTCGTGACCCTTTAACCCTTTACCTTACATGAAAGGCAGATGACACTTGCAAACAAAATCCTTCAATAACTAATTTTTTCATTTTTTGCATCAAAACCATATCTTATTGACCTTCATTGGAATGAGCTCGTTCCCAAGAGGGGTCATAAGCTATGTTTTTGAGACAGAAATATAAAAAAATAATGAAAATTGAGTGATGGTAAGTAGTGCTGATTTTGGCCATTATGTGGGGTAAAGGGTTAAAATGAGAAGAACATTTAACAATCAAAATTTATTCGAAGCCCAAGATGACCATTCACCAATGAACATCTCTAAAGGAGCCGGAGAAAAATAGCAGATGTGCAACATTGAAAAAATTTAGCAATGAGCTCTGTCCAACAAGATTGAATCAGTTAAGGTCCTAGTTGCATTATGGGAAGAATTTGCAGCTTGAAAGTTTGATATTGCGACATGATTATGCAGAAGATTAGCACCACCCATTAGAAGCTGTTCACCACCAAAGGTCTTTATCCGAGTTTGACAAACTTTGTGGTCTCAAAGCAGGTACTTTAACATACAGAGAAAAGGAGATCCTGTGGACATTTATTATGCCCCTGACTTGGAAAGTCGAAGGGGTATCTAGTGGAGACCTCCTTCCATCTGTTTGTTTCTTCCACACATTTCTTCCAGAGTTATGGTCCTTTTTTGACTTAGAAAATTCAAAATTCCTTTCGTTCGAACATTTTCATTTCCTGTGTTGCTCAGCCACAGCTACTCCATTTTGAATTATATTTAGTACAGTGATACAGTAACATGGGGTAACGATATTTGCTTGACGTGGGTTTCGTCCACACATTTTCTGCAGAGTTATGGCCCTTTTCCAACTTGGAAATTTTGAAATACCCTTCTGTACAAACATTATTTCTTGTATCTCAGCCACTGCCACTCTGATTTGAAGAATATTTGATGTGGTGCTAGAACATCATGTGGTTGCAATACCTGTTTAGAGTGAGTTTCTTCCACTCATTTTTTCCAGAGTTATGGCCCTTTCACTTTTGACTTAAAATTTTTTTTGCAGTTGGGGGCATTAGCAGCACTTTGCAATGCAGACCTCTTGTTTATTTGTTCATTGTGGCCTAATGCCACATCAACATCCAAGGTTATATTAATAAAAAGGTTTTATTACATGCCTGTTCTTTGAAATCCCCATCTACAGCAACACTAAACCATACAGAAAATGAAAATCCATTCCACACACAATCGTGACAGACTATTTTTAAATAGAAGCCAAATTTCACTGGAATTTTCTACAAATTGTGCACCACAATTACAATTTAAATCACTAGTGATAGCTAAAAATAGTAACACGGGTTTCCCTCACAAATTTGGTTGGCGATAAAATGTGCTCTTTTTAGCTCACCTGACTGAAAGTCAGGGTGAGCTCTAGTGATCACTCTTCGTCTGTCGTCTTCATCCTGTATCTGGCGTCTGTGAATATGGTGTTTGCGACTTCTCCTCCAAAACTGCTGCACTGATTTAAGTGAAATTTGAGATGATTGCTTGTTATGACATCGCATTTTGATTTTGTTCAAATCAAGTTGCCCCGCACCTGGGTAGGGCCATGCCCAAAAAGTGTGCCTAAATCTTAAAAAATCTTCTCATGAACCAGCAGTAGCAGAGACTTGATATCTGGTGTGCAGCTTCCTTTTGAGTTGTAGACTCAGATTTGTTCAAGAGAAGTTCGAGGGGCTGTATTTGCCATCGTTATGGGAGGGGCAAGAATTTAGGCCCTGCCCCAATTTCTGTTTTCCAAAACCAAGAGTATGATTTGAACAAAATTTGATATAAGGGCTTATTGGGTCATAGGTACTTAATTTATACCCCCCAAAATTTCCATGTTGCCCCATGGGCACCGCAGGAGCTAAAAGTAGAAAAAAATTAAAATGCCCATATCTCCAAAACTACACGCCACTGAGGATTTTTATGTTGTGTGAAACTTCCTGAGGACCAGCAGAAAGAAATGGTCCAGATAAATTATCATCGGTTTTATCATAGGGTACTTTTCCTGGGCTTGAAAAAGTGGCGAATCATCATTTTTTAACATTCTGAGTAATGGGAAAAACATTAAAGAATCTTCTTCTCCCAAACCACTGCTCCAAAAGCTTTCATATTTCACATATATAACATCTTTGGAAGATTGATTCACATATTTGTTTTAATCAATTCCCTTGATCCATATTTGGGCTCTCTATGGGAGACCAAATGTTCAAATTAGTGCAATATAAGGAATATTCTTTAAAAAATTTTCTTCTTCAGATCCACCAATCAGAATCTTTTGATATTTGGGATGCAGCATCCTTAGGGGGTGAGATTCAAGTTTGTTTAAGCCTTGTCCCTGGGATCATATCTGTGCTCCCTATGGGAGCCTGAATTATAACTTAGTTCAATATGAGGAATATTCTTCAAAAATCTACTTCTTCACATCCACTAGTCAGAATCTTTTGATATTTGGTATACAGTATCCTTAGGGAGGTGAGATATAAGTTTGTTAAAGCCAAGTCCCTGGGTTCATATATGGGCTTCCTGTGGGAGCCCGAATTGTACCCAAATTACTACTTTCGGAACTGAGAGGCCGATTTGAACCAAATTTGATGTGAGGGCTTTTTGGATCATAAGTACCTCATTTATGCCAAAACCATTTTTCCCGTCACCCCATGGGAACTGCAGGAGCTGAAAATAGAAAAAAATTAAAACTCCCATATCTCCAAAACTACACTGCACTGAGAATTTTTATTTTGTGTTAAGCTTTCTTAAGAACCGAAGAAAGGAATGGTAAAAAAAAAAATTGCCATCGGTTTTATCATAGGGTACTTTTCCAGGACTTTGAAAAAATGCTGAGTCATCATTTTTTAACATTGAGTAATGGGAAAAACATAAAAGAATCTTCTTCTCCCATACTACTGCTCCAAAAGCTTTCGTATTTCACATATAATGTCGTTGGAAGATTCATTCACATGTTTGTTGAAATCAAATCCCTGGATCCATATTTGGGCTCTCTATGGGAGCCCAAATGTTCAGATTAGTGCAGTATGAGGAATATTATTTAAAAATCTTCTTCCAATCCACCAATCAGAATCTTTGGTATGCAGCATCCTTAGGTGGATGAGATTCAAGTTTGTTCAAGCTAAGTCCTTGGGTTCATATTTGGGCTCCCACGAATTATAACTTGGTTCAATATAAGGAATATTCTTTAAAAATATTTTTCTTAAGATCCAGTAGACAGAATCTTTTGATATTTGGTATACAGCATCCTGAGGGAGGTGAGATTCAAATTTGTTCAAGCCAGGTCCCTGGGTGCATATTTGGGCTCCCTGTGTGAGCCCGAATTATAACTTACTTCAGTATGAGGAACATTCTTTAAAAATCCTTTTTTTCAGATCCACCGGTCAGAATGTTTTGATATTTGGTATAAGCTTTTCTTATGAGGGGCAGATGCAACTTGTGCAAATCAATTCCCTGGGTTGATATTTAGGTTACCTTGTCAGGTGAGTGCCCTCAGACCCCCTGGGGCCTCTTGATGTTGATAGTTCGTCCCCTGAGTTCCAATGTGTTCTATGTGCCTACTGGCACATAGGACACATAGGAACTCAGGAAACGAGTTTTCAAATGCATTGCTGAGTGTCCTTCTAATAATTGCTTCTATAGATGTGAAGGCATGTAATAAACACAAAATGACACATGTGCATGAATGGGTTAATCAATATAGCACTTGTACCTTCGCAGAAGAATAAAACTCGAGGTCTGTGGCCTCTCATTTTATCCTTCTGCACTGGCACTCGTGCCATATCGATTAACCCATTCACATGCATGTGTCGTTCTGTGAAAATATTGGGTAAAAAGAACCCATCATAAAGTGAAATATTTGAAAACATGGAAAATGAACATTAGCACAATGGTGAAATAATTACGGAAGATAGAAGTGAATAGTGTAGACCATAGTCAAATTACCTTGGTAATGGTTCTTACTCTAGAAGCAGCCAAGAGTTGGCTAGAATTATCTGCTAAGCCATCAGACTCACAAGGTTTGGTGAAGCCTCACAAGGTTTGGTGAAGCCCTTAAAAGTCAACACAGACAGGGTGTTTTTAAATTAAATCTATTGTGGAAACATGAATTTTGGAATCCCTTAGTTTATCAAAATTTTCTAGGTGGACAATTATTGCTCCCTTTTCAATTCGAGGGGGGCCTTGTTGAAGATGATCACTTGCCTGAAAATAAGATAGGGAGCACAGTGGCTCAGTGGTTATAGCATTGGACTTCAAACCCAAAGATCCATGGTTTGATCCCCACCAGGAGTAACTGCAGAGTGTCCTTGGGCAAGGCACTTAATCCCAATTGCCCATGTGGGAGCATGTTGGAGCTGTATACTAAGGCATACTGCACATCGATAGTGCACTTAAGTTTGTCTTCAACCAATGCTAACACTGCATGTGTGGTTCTCTCGGGGTACTCCGGCTTCCTCCCCTCATAAAACTGTCTGACACAGGGTGACCCTGGCTGTCAAAAGTGTCATTAAACCCCAATAAATAAATAAATTCTGCTTGGAGATCAAAGGATGGAAGAGGTAAAATCAGCCTAAGGCAAGGGGAAAGTTGATTTTACGAACAGTAAAATAAGCTTAAAATAAAAAAGGCCAGCAGACATAAATATTTGTATGAAAATGTATTATTTTAAAAATGCTTTGCATCATCAATTTGACAGCAGCATTCAGTATTATGACAAGGAGATTGCAGCCTTTGAGCTATAGGATAATTGTGAGTGAGGAATGACAAGTATATCCTAGCACTGACAGAAACAGACAAGATGCATAAATATTCACACGCTCTTTTTACCAATCATTGATATTAACTCCTACCAGATAGATTGGTCAACAATGCTAGACCTGCTTGGTAAACTGGAAAACTGAAATTTTTTCTTTAGGTATACATCATAGATTACATCAGTGTTTACCTTCATGCATATTGACAACAGTGACCAACCATCTCAGAGGTCAACTGATTCAATGATTGACATCTGGACTGATTGATCATATGTCTTATGGATCATTTAAAGGATAGACCACTATTCCAACTATTATGTGTGACTGGTCAACTGACTTACTGTCTGACAATTTACCCAAATGATTCATTATCTGATCAGCTGAAATCTTACTGTGCTATCAACTGGTCATTCTAAAGAAAGTCTACCTTACTGAAAGTTGATCTCTGACTCTGTGACTGACATGCCATGAACTTTAGTGAAGATTTTTTTTTTTTATACAGGTGTGAAAGATCCAGAGAGACTCAAACCTTTGACCCCTGGCACAGAAAGAAACTGATTTACCATGAGGCTAAGCAGGCCTGAAAAGAAGCAGTCTAACATTTGCAGAATGAGGTCCCCAGAGGGTGAATTTGATGATGCTATCCCATACGGTGGGCCAATTTATCTTCTGGGTACCTCTTTCTGTTTAGTTTTAAGACCCTGATTCAGATTGAGGTTCACAGAAGGTAAATTTAGTAATGCTACCCTGCTGTACAGGGTAGCATCACTAAATTCACCATCTGGGGACCTCATTTTGCAGATGACAGGCTGCTTATTTTCTGGCTTGAGGCTGAGGGATCTGGATCAACTAGGCTGGTTGGTAAATGGTCTTCATACCTCAACCACTACACGACTTTCCTATCCCCCAAGTTCTCCTAAGTTAGTAAGTTCCACATCAGAGTGGCTGAAACAATGCTGCATTGTCACTAACTGCTGAGGAACGGTCATGGCAGCACTGTAACAGATCAAGAGAGATGTATGGTGCCTCAGCACCCATACTTCTCTCGATCTGTTACAGAGGACAAAATGAAATAACCTGAGTAGTGAATTTAAGTGTAAGAAATTTAAGCATGTTGTGTATGTACAGCAAACCAAAGTAGAACAGGTTTAAGGAATTTCTATAAGGCTTTGGTGTCTTGTTTATGGAAAAAGTGAAATAATTTTTTTTTTTTTTCATGGAAGTTTTGGCTTCTTGTAAAAATATCTAAAAACTGAGCAATGGTTTCTTGAGAAGTCTTAGCTGCTTATATTGATAATCTTGTCTTGACAAGAAAACTCTGCTGCATTATTACAGGTCTTAGTGATTAACTTCTTGAAGCAATAGCTAAAAACTGCCTGGCCTACAAGCCCCCAAAGCCTCTAGGATCAGTGGCTTGGGAGAGATTTATAACCAAGTCCCGGCTGCCTGTTTAGAAAACCAAATCTTGACAAGAAACCATTCAGGATAATTTTACTTTTGGCAGATGTGCTCACTCAAAATTGCATGTTAAGGCAACTGTTCTGGTACATTGTACCACAAGATTTTGTCTGCATTGAAATTAAGTTTTTAACTGTCTATCTTACATGGCTTGCAGATGAAACTTGCAAAAATATTTCTGAATAACTAAAATGTTTAATTTTTTGCCTAAAAACATTTCGTATGACCTGTTAAGTGTTCTTTAGTTTATAACAAACAAAAGCATACAATCTCTTCACCTGATGACTGACAGATCCATTATTCAAACTGTCAGGAATATCCTAAAAAAAAACAGCATCTGAATTTCCAGACACCATTGCTGAACACATGCCCATGTGCGTGATTCTGGCTCCATTCAACTCTATTGTGATACCATTCTTCATCTAAACTATTTAGTCTGAAGTTTACTCATAACACTTGATCAAAAGCAGGTTGGGCATCCACTGATCAATGAAAACAAATATTTATGATTGGGCATTGCCTGCAGGATCCATCAAAATATGAAAGTATGTCATAAAAGTCCCTTTGAAGAATGTTGACTAGTTTATAGGAATGTTTTTGGCCACTTGTTACAAGTTTTATTTCACAGTGAATAACTGAAGCAGAACTTATAAGGTAATGGTGTCAAATAACTATTATTTACCCATGTTCAGTCACCTGAAGAGATTTTTTGATGGTATTGTTTATTTGTTTTGGGGCTTTAATAACACTTTCATTAGCCAGGGTCATACTGCATCAGACAGTTGTATGGGTGAAGGAAGCCAGAGTATCTGGAGAAAAGCACCAGCCAATGGTGCATAACTGTCCAACTCTCCCACTGCACTAACCTGGTACAGGCATGGTTAGCATTGGTTGAAGGCAAGTGTAACATTTGACATGCATCTTGTTTTAGAACACAGAGCTCCCATGCTCCCAACTGGGCAATCAAGATGATATGTTTTACCTTTGACGCAATGTAAAAAGACACATCGATGGATAGAACCTCAATCTTTGAAATCCAGCATGCTAACCAATGAGCGACCACATGCTTTTCATGAAGGTATAAATCATATTCGAGCCTATTTGTGTTTAAAGTGATGCAAGTCAAGGGCACCAGAAGCATGGAGGCATTTCTCCTCCCCCACCCCCTTCACACAGACACACACACACACACACACACACACACACACACACACACACACACACACACACACACACACCCAGTCTTGTTTTCCCTACATACCGAGGTACCCCATTGTCTGTCCTTTGTGTGGACTAACGGTTTCAACCTCGTTTTGCCGGTACAGTTCTGGGAAAACAACCGAGGTAAAGGGTTTCTTTTGTCTTTTGTACCTCGGTAAGGCGAAACACGCAAACTCTTTTAACTAGTTACCTCGTCAAGTTGGTAAGACAAATGCACACACACACACACACACACACACACACACACACACACACACACACACACACACACACACACACACACACACACACACACACACACACACACACACACACACACACACACACACACACACACACACACACACACACACAGAGTCTTGTTTTCCCTACATACCGAGGTACCCCATTGTCTGTCCTTTGTGTGGACTAACGGTTTCAACCTCGTTTTGCCGGTACAGTTCTGGGAAAACAACCGAGGTAAAGGGTTTCTTTTGTCTTTTGTACCTCGGTAAGGCGAAACACGCAAACTCTTTTGTCTAGTTACCTCGTCAAGTTGGTAAGACAAATGCACACACACACACACACACACACACACACACACACACACACACACACACACACACACACACACACACACACACACACACACACACACACACACACACACACTAGTGGAAAAGACTACTTTCTAAGAACTGTAATCGAAAAACTCGTTGAGTTTTCATTTCTAAAGTACTTTATGTATTCCATTGCCAAAATAGGGGGTGGCATAAGGCTAATGGAGAGGCTGATCGATAACCACCATACAAAGAAGCTACACAATCAGTAGGGTGAGTTCTACCATACATATAGAGTCTCTTAAGTAGAACAAAGTGACATCTGCAATGCTGAGGCATTGCAGATGGCACCTTGTTACACTCAAGGGGTGATATATAATGTCAGTACTATTAAGTATCACATTGCGATTTATAATATGTTGTAAATTTCCCAGTCTTAACTCATATCCAGAGTGCCCTTTTTAATTTGCTGAAGACTACAACCAATCCAGGTATCTTCTCTAATAGGTAATATCTAGATTTCATTTTAATTTATTTCATTTCTTCATTTTAATTTCATTTTAAATTCATCTACCTATTCTTCAAATGGCTCAAAAAAGACAGAAGCATCAGGGAAAGAGAGTTGCCCAGTCTGGAAGAGGCCAGGAACAATCGTTCCAGGCCTATTCTAGATTGGTCAAGGCCCTTTTCCAGGTGATTCAGTGTATGCACCATATTGGGCTCCTAGAGCAGCATTTGGCCAACCGGGATTTCCCGAAACAGTTGGAGAAGAAAGTAGATGAGTTAGGTGGCTTTCTAAAGCCGGCTCTTCCCACCCCACACATTTTTTCTGTTTTTCGACAGATTAGTGTGGGATGGGCAAACCAAACGTTAAATGCTTTAGTTGAGCATTACAAGATAAATTTAAACCAGTTGAAGTCTAAGATAACTTTGGCTATGCGACCACCTCCTGGACTCGAAAAAATAGACTTCAACAGCGCTTCGGCGCGTGCCTTGATCTGGGCTCAAAAAAACTTTAAAAATAAGTTGACAGATAAGACGATTTCGGCCTATGAGTCTTACATTTCGGAACTTCGCCCAGCGTCTGGAGTAAGGAACAATACGGGAGGGAGCAAGCAAACTCCGGCCCGTGTTGTCCCTCTACCCCAACGCGAAAAGCAAAATAAGAAAAGATCAAGGCAAAGCACTTCTCCCTCTTCTTTTCCTTTTACTTCTTCTTTCTCTCAGAGTAAGCGCCTCAATTTGCAAACATCTCCGGTCCATATTGTGACTGAAGATGCTCGCAAATTGAGTAACGCTGTCTCGCCTCGTCTTGTTCCTCTACCTCCTACTCCTCCTCAGCCTTTCTTCTCTGGTTCTCCTAGTGCTCTCACTAGAACTCCTCCTCCTCCTTCTGTTTCTTCTCCTGCTTCTGTTTCCTCTCCTGCTTCTGTTTCTTCTCCCCCTTCTCCTGCCTCTAGTGTGGTTCAACCAGGTATATCGTACTCAGAGAAAGTCAAATCACCGAGCCGCAACTCGGGCCGCTCATTTGATTCTAAATTCTCCCAGTTTCGGCATAAAAGCGGAGTTAATTTTGACAAAAGGAATTGGCGCCTCTCCGATGTTTGTAAAAACATCCTTATGATTGGAAGTTCAAATTTAGGACGCATTGATCGAAATCCCCATCCGGACATCCAGGTGGAGTGTTACCCCGGCGCCAAATTCAATCATCTGCGCTCTATGTTTAAAGGGCACAGGGGCCAGTCCAGTCCCCAAAAAATATTATTAAATATTGGCGTGAATTCTCGAAACGATAATTCTGATCTCGTAGTTAAGCAGTTGCGGAATATGCTTAGCGATATCAGGGTCAAGTTTAGATCAGCAAAAATTTATTTCGCTGAACTAAACTTTTCGCAAAAACTCCCTCAGGCTGAGAGGAGAACCCTGAGCATCATCAACGAAACCATTCGGAAAGTGAAGGACGTTAACGTTATACCAAAAATTGATGACGCGAAGTTTGATGTTGCTCAGGATTTAATCCATTGGACCACGAGAACCGCCAATATTATGTACGATCACTGGTTGAACCACCTAAATTTAAACTAAGTAAAGGCAAAGGTAACAGCCGCCTAACAGATGTGGGATTAGGAACTAATGTGGTTAACCTGTCTGGCACCAATGACCTAACAACCCAAGAGAAATCTCTTTTAGATCGCGGTTTAACTTTTGTACCAACACCAAAGCCTAAAACTGATAACCAAACAAATTTACCATCATACAACTGTAATTTTCTTAGGCAAATGAAATTAGCCGACCGCTTTAGAAACTCCAGCGGTCGGAAACTTCCTTTTACAGAATCATCTGGTTGGTCACCTCCAGACAGTGAAGTAGATCCCGAAATTATTGAGGCTAGCAAACGAATCATCCAAAAGGTGTTCAGCATGAACATACTCTCCGATAAAGACAATTTAACAGCTGGTGAACGGAGAGCCCTCACGAAACTTCGAAAAAATAAGAAATTAGTAATTAAACCAGCCGACAAAGGTGGGTCGGTAGTTGTTCTATCTCGGGATAATTATATAAAGGAAGCCATGAGACAACTCAGCAATACTAAACATTATAAGAAAATAGATTCACTTATTTGGCCTAGTAATATTGAAAAATTCAATAAGATCTTAAAATTTCTCCTCGATGAAGGTCACATTACCAAAAAACAATTGAAATATTTAACAGCTAAGCTCAGTGCTCAAACAAGACAATTTTATATCCTACCAAAGATCCACAAGGACCGTTCTTCATGGACGGATGACTTAACTCCACCCGGGAGGCCAATTGTATCAGATTGTAATTCGGAATCTTATGCGATCTCGGAATTAATTGATTATCATCTGAAACCTATAGCAAATAGACATCCGAGCTATCTAAAAAATACACAGGATTTCCTGTCAAAAATTTCGAAATTGAAAATATCGAAAAATGCAATTCTGGCTACTTTGGATATCGACAGTATGTATACCAACATTGATATTGATAAAGGTGTTAAATCAGTTAAAAATGCATTTGAAAAATATCCGGATGCGAAACGCCCGGATGAACAAATTTTGGATCTTTTAGAGCTGAGCTTAAAAGGTAATGACTTTCAATTCAATGGAGAATATTTTCTACAAATAATGGGTTGTCCTATGGGCAAAAGATTCAGTCCTAATTTTGCAAGCATTTATGTAGCGGAATGGGAGGAAAATGCCTTAAGCAAATGTGCAAAGCATCCTCTCGTATATCTCAGGTACTTAGATGACATTTTTATTATTTGGGAACATTCAAAAGAAGATTTTGATGAATTTTTAGAAATTTTGAACGATCACGATCCAAATATTAAATTGAAAGCTACTATCAGTGAAAATTCTGTTGATTTTCTCGATGTGACCGTGTATAAAGGCAAGCAATTTCAGGCGTCCGGTCATTTAGATTATAAAGTGTATTTTAAACCAACTGATTCACATCAATTGTTGCACACAAAATCATTTCATCCTCAACATACATTTAAAGGTATCATCAAATCACAACTCATTCGTTTCCACCGCAATTCAAGTGATAAGGTAAATTTCAATGAGGCTTGTTCTACTCTATTTGGCGCCCTCAGATCGAGAGGGTACTCGCTGCGCCTTCTGCGTAGCCTGAAATCCCAAACCCTGAAAAAGCTCGAAAGGCCAGCTGAAACTACCGATTTCGAACCACTGAAGATTGAACACAACAGACCTTTGCAAAATAGTAGTGGCGCGGTATTTAATTGCAAAAAGCCTCGTTGTAGACTGCATACTTTTATGCCTGATCAGAAAGAGGAATTTTCCTCCGAACAAACGAAAAATCATTATCAGATCCGTAACCCCCTCCATTGTGATTCACCAAACATTATTTACCTTATCACTTGTAAGCGATGTCGGAAACAGTATGTTGGTCAAAGTCAAAATCCTTTCCGAGAACGTGCTACTAGACACAAACAGGATATAAAACATAATGCTGATGCCCCAGTAGCACAACATTTTAACCTTCCTGGCCATTCTTTGGACGATTTCGAAATCCATCCTATTGAACAACCACCAATTAAAGACACATTAGAAGAAACGGATGAATTTAGAAAAAAACGTGAAGCTTTTTGGATCAATACGCTTCAAACCCTCTGGCCAATTGGTATGAACATATCAGAGGGCGAATGCGAAAGGAGGTCCATCATTCCTTTCACTTTAACGTACAACAGAATGAATATCGAAATAGCAAAAATGTTAAAAGATGAATTCAATTTTACCAATGCTAAATTAAATGAACCTTTGAATCTTCGACCTGTCATCGCCTATAAGAAAAACAAAAGCTTGCGTAACATCCTTGTAAGGACTAAATTAGAGCCCATCAATGAGTAACATCAATTTTTGCCAGTCAGTTTAACCAGTTCCTAAGCTCATCACTTAGTTTAAATCAATTTTATGTAATTTTTTGTCATGTTTGAAACCCATCAGGGTTCAGTAAATGAAAACAATTTTTCGGCGGCATATTAAAAGAAAAAAACGTTTCAGTAGGAAATGTCTGTGCCAGTGCGATTTTTTAACCTCAAACACACACACACACACACACACACACACACACACACACACACACACACACACACACTAGTGGAAAAGACTACTTTCTAAGAACTGTAATCGAAAAACTCGTTGAGTTTTCATTTCTAAAGTACTTTATGTATTCCATTGCCAAAATAGGGGGTGGCATAAGGCTAATGGAGAGGCTGATCGATAACCACCATACAAAGAAGCTACACAATCAGTAGGGTGAGTTCTACCATACATATAGAGTCTCTTAAGTAGAACAAAGTGACATCTGCAATGCTGAGGCATTGCAGATGGCACCTTGTTACACTCAAGGGGTGATATATAATGTCAGTACTATTAAGTATCACATTGCGATTTATAATATGTTGTAAATTTCCCAGTCTTAACTCATATCCAGAGTGCCCTTTTTAATATGCCTGCTCCCTTGCACCCATGATGGAAGTTGAATTTGATGTCACATGCTGATTGAACATTTATTTATTTATTAGGGTTTAACGACACATTAACAGCCAAGGTCATATCATGTTGGTGACAGTTTTATGGGTGGAGGAAGCTGGAGTACCCGGAGAGAACCACTGAGCAATGACGAGCAGCTGTCAGCTCCCCAACATCGTAACTCCACACTGCAGCACAGTCATGGTTAGATTGGTTGAAAACATGTGCACCATCGAAGTGCAGCACGCCTTAGTACATGGTGTCATCGTGCCCCCATGTGGACAATCAGGGTGAAGTGCCTTGCACAAGGACACAACGTGGGAGTCCGAATCAGTCGCTCAGACAGTCACCCATTGAGGACTAACCGGGCCCGACATTGCTTAACTTTGGTGATCTTATGAGAACCAGTTACTGCAATGCCACCGCACTCCCCCCCCCCCCCCCCCCCCCCCCCCCCCCCCCCCCGATTGAACATCTAACCAGTTGTTATTAGCAGTGTTGAAACTTAATATTGTATTATATGCAAGTCTGATTCATAAATCCCTTTTCATAGCATACTAGAAGATGATACTTGCGAATAAAATTTTTTAATAACTAAAAATTGTTATTTTTGCCATAAAACATAGTGTGTGGCACCTCCTTGGAACATGTGCGATGTCATAAGCTGTGTTTCAAAGGCAAAATTGAAAAAATAATGAAATATAAATGGCGAATTCTGTGACCGATATGGAAATTATATTAGGTAACAGGTTAATATCAGCAAACTGTCCCTGTGGGAACCCCATGAAGTGAAGCAGTGCTTGTTTGTTGTGAACAAGCTCTGTTTTACTGGTAAAATACGACCCAGTAACCAATGCCTGGGGTGGAAGTCCCCTAAAATGGGCAACATTAGTACAAACAATTGACTGGACTTGACTTTATATCCATGTTGTCATCACTATTAGCGATTGTGCATAACTATGCGACCTTAAACCCTAATAAATCAGCAGACTGTACATGGATTCTGTAGAGAACACACATTAATGAATGAAAGATAAGATTTGCATCCCAAAAAGTAAATGGAGGGAAGTGGGAACTGGAGCCTTCTTCCATGATTAAGTGAACTTTGCATCTTCCTTTTAGGGTTTAATGTCACTTTTTTGTTTGTGTGACCATAGACAACACAGGCCTGAAAATAAGCAGTCTGACGTTTGCAGAATGAGGTCCCCAGAGGGAGAATTTGATGATGCTATCCTATACAGTGGGCCAATTTATCCTCTGGGTACATCTTTCTGTTTAGTTTTGAGACCCTGATTCAGATTGAGGTTCACAGAGGGTAAATTTAATAAATTCATCCTTTGGGGTCCTCATTTTGCAGATGACAGTCTGCTTATTTTCTGACTTGAGACAACAACATGAATAGAACTAACAGTTAAGGCAGTTGTTTAAATTCATGTTGCCTATGCAGCCTTGTTTAATGTGCACTCACACCCAGGTCTTGGTTACCCATGAAATATACCTAAAGTCCATATCAGTATGCTTAGTTTATTTACTGCCCAGGAAAGTTTGCACGATGAGAAAAAAGGGTTGTGGGTTCTGAAACTGCAGAAATTAAACTTAGTGCAACTTGAGTATGAGCCAGTGAATGTATTATTTTATCTTTCAGCTTCCAGTGGTAGGAATATTAAGTCTCTGTCTCCTAATACAAGAAGCTTAGAATACCCCATGTGATGGATTTGCTAGGATCTCCCAGGAATCTTGGGTGCAGGGACCGACCTAGGAAGGAGCCAGTGTGAATTTGACCCCTAAAATTCTGAAGTGGCTACTGAATCTTAAATACAGGCTTCTAAGTTGGCTCATAACTGTAAGACCCCATTTCCTCCATTGCACACTCGGGCAGCCAAGACTTGACTTGGAACTGTTGTGAAAATGAATGGTTATTGTGTAATAAAAATATTTTTCAGTCATTTCAGAAACAACTTTAATTATGCCAAAAAACAAATGTAATTAAATGAACAAATGTATGCCCAACACACAGCTGAAAGCTTCAAACAAGAAGATCATTATCAAAAAGTAATATAACTACAGTTAATTGATTGAGTCCTTGATGCCCATATTTGGGCTTTATGCTGGTGTGAAGTTGCTACAACATAACTTCATGCTCTGTAAATGTACTTCATATTATCTTTGAAGTAACATTATATCTGTGTGGATTTGCCTTGTTACAATTTATGAGAGAGTGCCTACTCTCCCATAAATTGTAACAAGGGAAAAAACATGAACAAATTTTGCCTGTCAACAATAATTTAACACACCACTGGCTAAGAAGTAAATCTGTCTTCTAGATTTCCAAAGTAGGCTCAAAGTCTGGCTCTTATTTTTAAATGCTCAGGTCTGTCCCTGCTTGGGTGTCACCATAGGTGGAAGAGTTGATTCATGCAGTGCGCATTGTTACAGTGTTTCAAATTCACAGGTATTACCTATTTGGACACACTTGCAAGATACTAAAAGATACACAAGGTTATTTTTTCAATGGCAGCTGTGTAATTCTCAACCATTCTGCACTTGTCGTAAAGTAAGACATATGCAAAGTTTCCCCATGAGCAACCATTAACAATAACTCAAGTGACATGCACTCCAATAATAGAACATTGAATTGTATCAAGTACCTATCTCTAACAATGTACTCTGCTCTCCAGTGGTTTGAAGTAGTAGAAAATACCATGAAGAGTTTTAATTTCCAAATCATTGTGGGTTATGTGTGGGTTTTTATCTAAATTTTAGGAGGACCAATATTTTTAAGCTGAAATAATGAAAATCCATAGC
This sequence comes from Pictodentalium vernedei, assembly GCA_031216915.1. Lineage (NCBI taxonomy): Eukaryota > Metazoa > Mollusca > Scaphopoda > Dentaliida > Dentaliidae > Pictodentalium > Pictodentalium vernedei. Next base: position 505,546,501 of record CM062297.1, on the reverse strand, counting down.
TTGGTTATGCACTGGAATTATTTTTGTGCTGTAATAATGATACAGCAGAATCTTGTTGGGTGGCAATTCATACACCAGTGGGAGAAACTGGGAAGTGAAACAGTGTTTGTTTACTGTGGTAAACAAGCTCTGTTTCACGGGTAAAATTGATGTCAGTCACCACTGCTTAAGGTGCAAGTTCTCTAAAATAGGCAGCATGAGTATAAACTATTGACTAAACTTGACTTTATCTCCATGTTGCAGTCACGATTAGTCATTGTGTAGAAATTGTGACCCTAACTGCAACAAATAAATATATAACATGTATTCATAAAAAATTACCATTCAATTTTTTGCCTTTGAAACATAGTTTATGATGTCCTTTATTGGAATGGGTGCATTTCAGTTGGGTAATAAGCTATGTTTTTTGATGAAAAAGATGAAACTTTCAGTAATTCAAGAATTTTTTTCAGTTTTATTCCCTAGTTGTGTTATGTAAAGAGTTAATTGAATATAATCATTGACTTTGAATAATATGCAATTAAGAGGAATATCCAATTAACAAGAATTTGTTTGACTTAGAAAAATCAATCAGCCCATTATCCATGATGATTTAACATCAGGTTTGTTGAGTGGTTTCACTTCAACCTGTCATCTGCTGGATGACTAAGATTCTTAAATAGAAAATGTTACTTTTGATGTTAATTGAATAGCAAACTTATTTGTCTGTGAAAAATATTCAATTAACAGGAGTATTCAGTTAATAGAAATTTAGTCTTTTCTTATATTCTATTGTTAACCCTTTACCTAACATGAAAGGCAGGCAGCACGTGTAAACAAAATTCTTGAATAACTATATTTTTTCCATCAAAAAACATAGCTTATGACCCCTCATTGGAATGAGCTCAATATTTATTTATTTATTGGTGTTTAAGGTCACATACTTATGCACAATGGCTAATCGTGACCGTGACAGTTTTACGGGTGGAGGAAGCCGGAGTACCCGGAGAGAACCACCGATCAACGACGAGCAGCTGTCAGCTCTCCAACATCGTAACTCAGAACTCTGCACCGCAGCACAGGCAGGGTTAGATTGGTTGAAGACATGCACACCATCGACGTGAGGTACGCCTCAGTACACAGCATCATCGTGCCCCCATGTAGGCAATCAGGGTGAAGTGTCTTGCCCAAGGACACAACGCGGTTGCCGCTGGGATTCGAACCAAGGACCTCTCAGCTTGCAGCCTGCACCTCTACCAACTGAGCCACCGCACCCCCTTGAATGAGCTCAATGAGCTATGTTTTTGTGACAGAAAATTTGAAAAAATAATGAAAGTCAAATGGTGATTTTTGTGAATAAAGCTGGTCAGTTTTGAACATTATGTTGGGTGAAGGGTTAAAATGAGTATTTATTCTATTATATTTGTTATTTTGTTCATTATTTTTTTACAAATTTTTCACAAAACTTCAACCAAACCACATCATGCTACCCCTCATTGGAATCAGCAAGATGAGTTACATAATATGGTTTTGTTGACATTTTCAAAAACATTTTTTTTAATATGCTCCATTTGAAAATTATGTTAGTGGATGCAAATGATCCATTTCAAGGGGTTAAGGCCTTTTCACTCTAGATGTGATGTGAGAATCTTTGGTATTGAAATAAAGTAATAAATAATGATATGCCTTCTTAGTTTGCAAAGTGACATAGTTTAATGTAATGGTAAAGGGTTAATTTATCCATTTCAGTAGACTTGCACCTTAAACATTGGTAACTGGATCTTGTTACACTAGTAAAAGCTATGTTGTTCAACAACACTGCTCCACTTCCAAGGGTTCCCATGGACAAAGTTGTGATAGTGGTTTGCGTCTCTTGAGGCATTTATTAAAAGAACTGCAGTACAGAAGTACAGCATCTCCGGACATGTTTTACTTCCTACTGTTTTCTCGTCATGATATACCTTTAGATGCTGATATGGCATTAAGCACCAGTAAATAAATGAATAGATAAGTGCAATATCTCCTGGTTCTCAGATCAGTCCTGATACTGAATCAGTTAAAATTTGCCAGTGCAAATTGGCCCTTGAGAGGAACAAGGTGCCATCTGCAATGCCAATGCATTGCAGATGGCACATTATTCGACTCAAGGGACGATATGCTGTGGGTGTACAACAAACCCATTTTACAAGTAGCTGATCTTGATAGACATCATCAACTGTATAGAATTGTTTTGCCATTCAAATCAGTTTTAATGACAAATTCTCTGAAATAGTGATAGCAATAATTATATCAACATATCCTGACAAAGTAATTTATCAAGAACTAGTGTGCCAGTCAGCTATTTTATCACACTTAACAATCAATGGGGAGTATAAATGGAGGAAAATCTCATAATTAATGAAATCAAGCCTGGAGAGTACAATGGGCAAGGTGTTTGGGTTAATTGGAAAATGTTTAAAAATTTCTCCTGATCAATATTCAACAATGACATCACAAGTCAGTCTCATAAAATATGAGAGTGACATGTGCTGTAACCAGAGCAGGATGCAGCTGAGTTGGCTGTTGAACAATTCAGCTGGTGTTGCAGATGGGGGTAATAATATCAGATGGCATACAGAAGATTTGTGTTGATAAACTTACACTTGTAATGAAGAATTCAATGGATGTTTTTTTGTTTTGTATCCAAGACCTGCTTAATTGTTGTCAGGAGTAGCTCAGCTTTGTTTAGCTATATACAATAAATAGAATAATCAGTCCTTTTTGTAAGACTGCAGCTGAACAGTTCGCCCTGCAAGTGAAAAAATCTTGTGGAGCCTTTTAATATTTATTTATTTTAGGGGATTTAATGACACTTTTCGACAGCCAGGGTCACCTCGTGCTGGACAGTTTTATGGGTAAGGGAAGCTGGAGTACCCGGAGAGAACCACTGAGCAATGGCAAGCAACTGCCAGACTCCACAGTGTACTTACTCCACACAAGCAAGGTTAGCATTGGTTGAAGTCAAGTGCACCATTGATGTGCAGTACACCTTAGTCCACAGCACCACTGTGCCGTCAAGTGGGCATTCAGGATTAAGTTCCTTGCCCAAGGATGCAACGCTGTAATTACCCATTGTGGGGAATGACCATGGACCTCTTGGTTTGAAGTCCCATTCCATAACCACTGTGCCACTGCGTTCTTTGGAGCCTTTTAATAGAGTATGGAAATGATGGCTAAAATTTGACAAATATCGGGTCACTTATTTCACTTTTATATAAAGAGCAGAGTCTTTTGCACCTAAATCAACTCCACATAATCATTTTGCACATCCTCTTTACTAGCCCTTACAGGGTTTTGAAAAAGGAAATGCCTGTTAATCTGTTATCATAATAGAGAAAGATAAGATTATGGATATAATGAAAAATCCCCGTCATTGTAAACAAGCTATTAATTGGAAATAGAATATTTTGGAATTCACATTAAAAAACTTTCCACAAAGAGGTTGCCCAATTGATGTACTACACCTTCAGAACAGCTAACAACGTACTGTTGCTATATATGCATTAGCAGCATTATGCTTATGTACAAAACATTGTGTCACAGTCAAGCTCTTGTTTCTGAGGCCATAATGTGATGAGTCAAGATGTAGCTTTAGAATCAAGAGAGAGACTGAAAGGAATGTTTTGTATATAAATATAATGATGGTGATAAATTTATCATACAATTCTAAACTGTAGTGCCACTGGCATGATTAACTAGCCTTTTAGTTTCATATTTTATTTTCACTAAAAAATGTGAGCATATCTCTAGAAACTGTACTACACTGCTGCCTTGAACTATCCGGATCCCCAGATAAACTTTGTGAGTGCATTTGTTCAACATTCCAAAAAGACTGTGCTACTAAACATTTCATCTCAAATGCTTGCAATGATTCAGATACACTATGGCCGCCATGCACTGGTCACTTTCAACGGGTGTGCAATATTTCCACAGACGCAATAATATTAGATACCAAATGATAATTACAGGAATAATCATCAAAAATTCAGTTAATGAAGCACTGGGTACAATCCGGTGCTTCTTTAATTAAAATTTGGCTGTTGATGATGACTTTTATTACCTGGTAAATGTATGCTCGGACATCACTGCCCATGCATGGATTACTACCAGTCCATGGTGAATGTACTGTAATGTTGTTTAATAACTTAATAATTATTCTTTGAAAATAATTTTTCCCCTGTTCATGTATAGAAACATATGAATCTCTCACAAATGCCTTTCGAAAGCTTGTAATGTTCTATAAGTAGTATTGTAAAAAAATCATAACTAAGCTCGAGCTTCTGTACTGCAGTTGCAAGATACAGATTTTGTATCGGGTAATTATTGACTGAATGTATTCAATCACAAATCTTATATTGGCACTTGTACAAATGAATGTTTTTGATGTTTAGGTTATGGCCAGGTTGGTTCTGCCACCTCTGTTACAGATACTTACTTTACCCAGGCCTGAAAATAAGCAGTCTGACATTTGCAGAATGAGGTCCCCAGAGGGTGAATTTGATAATGCTGTCCCATACAGTGGGCCAATTTATCCTCTGGGTACCTCTTTATGTTTAGAGACACTGATTCAGATTGAGGTTCACAGAGGGTAAATTTAATGATGCTACCCTGCTGTGCAGGTAGCATCACCAAATTCACCGTCTGGGGACCTCATTTTGCAGATGACAGTCTGCTTATTTTCTGGCTTGACTTTGCCACTGCCTGCATCATGCTCATATCTCCATATCCTATTTTGTATGTAAAAACCTGAACTGTGGGAATGTCCGTCTCACTTGTATGTTATCAATCTCTGTTTGGACATATTATTAGTTTGCTGTATACAAAAATAAACTTTAAATTCACTTGTTGATGGATGATAAACTATCTAATTTTCTGCAGTAGCCATTGTCATTTGTATTCTAAATATACAAACTTTATTGAAGAGTAAATTATATCTCACGGGAAAAAAATTACTGCTTGTCATATATCACTGTGGCATTTCCTTCCAGTAGGCGGTAATTATTTATTTTTTCACATGTATATTATAGTCTTAGTTTGTGAGGTATTAAATATGGCTGTAACCAATATATTGTTGAAGCATTTTAACCATGAAGGGACTAGAAAACTTTCTACCAAATTGCAGCAAATTATTACATGCAAGTGTAGTGGCTTGGCATGATTTTTGTCAAGTCTTAGCTTCATTTGAAGAAAGCCCAGGACTTGACTATAAAGAATTGCTAGAGTAGCTTCGGCATTGCCCAGATATCTTTATGATTACATGGTAGGGTACCTGTTTTGAGACCTTAACCATTTTTCCATAACAGCAGATGACATGTGCAAAAGAATTTCCTTAATAAATTAATTTTTTTATTTTTTGTATCCAATTCCATTGGTCTGAAAATAAGCAGCCTGACATTTGCAGAATGAGGTCCCCAGAGGGTGAATTTGATGATGCTATCCCATACAGTGGGTCCATTTAACCTCTGGGTACCTCTTTCTGTTTAGCTTTGAGACCCTGATTCAGATTGAGGCTCACAAAGGGTAAATTTAATGATGCTTCCCTGCTGTGCTTATTTTCTGGCCTGCTCATAAGCTATGTTTTTGAGACAAACAATGAAAAAAATACGAAAATTTGAATGCCTTTTTTTCTGAATAGCACTGGTCTGTTTTGACCATTTTTTGGATAAAGGGTTAAAAATTGTCAGTCAGAATAGGGTCCTTGAGATTAAATGTTTCAACTGATTATACCAGAATACCATGATCATTGTATATATTCAATGTTATATAGTACAATACAGATATTGGGTAACATACTAGATACATCACATATGGAATCTGGATTATGCGTAAGAACGTCATGTAAGAATGCATCTTATTGGACGTTATGCATGTGAGTGGCATTACGATGTGAGTGAAATGCTTTTCAACACAAAACATTGTCAAGCAGAACGATATAAGACTGCCAAAGGTGATATTTTGCTTTAAAAATATCAGCTTCATTCACTTAATTCAAGTTTAATCATAGAATAAACATATCACTACATATCGCTACAGAGAAGTGATCTGGGTCGTTGCATCACATCTCGTTGAGGAGGTCAGATCATCTGCGACCAGAACAGCTAATTATGCGAATTTGAGCATACCCATAAATAGACAGTCATATTATAGTGATACAGAATCGGATTCCACACTGTGGATTTTATGTGGACCAGGAAAAGATCATCAAACAGTAGTAATATTTAGTGGTTAAATTACATAGTCATATAATAAAAATACAGAACACAACTAGGGTAGATTGTTGAGTACAGGAATCAATGACCCTTGGGGGAGTTTTTTCTGTTTTTATATGCCCGTTTTGAAAAAACGGGTCGTATTATGGTATACCGCTGTCCGTCTGTCTGTCCGTCCGGTCATATGTCGTATGATAACTCATAGTCATATAATAAAAATACAGAACACAACTAGGGTAGATTGTTGAGTACAGGAATCAATGACCCTTGGGGGAGTTTTTTCTGTTTTTATACGCCCGTTTTGAAAAAACGGGTCGTATTATGGTATACCGCTGTCCGTCTGTCCGTCCGTCTGTCCGTCTGGTCATATGTCGTACGATAACTCAAGAACGCTTTGAGAGATTTTCGTGATTTTTGGGTAGATGGTGTATATCGATGAAGGGAAGCTCCCTTTCGTTTAGTGTCGCCTTTCGATTAGTCATTCCAGAGTTATGGGACTTTATTACTTAGAAAATTGTTGATTTTTTACATGTCGTACGATAACTCAAGAACGCTTTGAGAGATTTTCGTGATTTTTGGGTAGGTGGTGTATATCGATGGAGGGAAGCTCCCTTTCGTTTAGTGTCGCCGTTCGATTAGTCATTCCAGAGTTATGGGACTTTATTACTTAGAAAATTGTTGATTTTTTACACGTCGTACGATAACTCGAGAACGCTTCGAGAGATTTTCACAATTTTTTGGTAGGTGGTTTATGTTGATGGAAGGAAGCTCCCTTTCGGTTGGTGTCGCCATTCGATTAGTCATTCCAGAGTTATGGGACTTTATTTTTCACATGTCGAACAATAACTTGAAAATGCTTAGAGCAATTTTCATGATTTTTTGGTTGCAAGTATATGTTGATAGAAGGAATCTCCCTTTCGATTTGTGTCGCTGTCCGATTTGTCATTCCACAGTTATGGGACTTTATTCATCAAAATATAGGCAATTTTCCACATGTTGGACTTTGAGCAATTTTCATGATTTTTTGGTAGCAAGTATATGTAACCTGACAAGTACACATGTATACTCATATTGTGTGGTTCCCTCTTGTAATTAATAACGGGCATATCATGCACTCGTGGCACAGCTGTTTATTCACTACAGGAAATACTCCACCTCAGGTCGTTGATTCCAGTCTGCTATACTATTCACTCATTGTGTTCTGTCTTAATATTCCAGAATGTGAAAGTTGGAAACAATACTCAGCATTTTCTGGAAAGGTCAGTAATAATTAACCCTCTACTCACTGATTATTAAAATACCCAAATTTCTGCAGCAAATCTTTCCCCTAATGCAGCTAGAAATTTAACAGATTTAGTCTTGTTTGACAGAGCTCAAAGAGCTTTGTCAAACAAGACTGAATTGATTAAATTCTGAGTTGCATTATGTGAAAGTTTTTCAGGTTGAAATTTTAAAATTCTGTTATCAGTGCCGCACGTGCCGAAGTGCCGGGTGTTTGTGGGGGGGGGGGGGGGGGGGGGGGAGGGCAATTTTTGATTTTCAGGTGCTCTGAGTTGTCTTCTAAATGCATTCTGGCCTCTAATTGAATATGTCCGATGGCGAAACGCAGTTCGATATTTGTTAGAAAGGCCATGTCACATCACACCTATACAAAATTCCATCAATTTGCCTCTGCTATTATAGGAGTTATGGCCCGGATCACGATGGACATCTGACCGACGCACCAACCCACCGAACGACCGACCCATCGACGGACAGATGCAATCCAGTATACCCCACTGGGGGTATAATAAGTTTAAAGATTGTTGTAAGCACTGCGGTGTGCCACAATGAGAACTCGACCGGTCAACTCAGCTGGCCATTCGCAGGTCAACTCAACTGGCCATTCGCAGATTCAGGTGAATGGCCAGCTGAGTTGACCCAGCGAATGCCAGAAGCCCTCAATAAAATTATAACTGGGAAACATACGCAACTGGAAATATTGGTTCCCATTAACATTAACTTCAAGTTTGGGGTATGCAATGTAAAAATAATGTTTTCAGGAACATGCCATTTCTTCGGCCTTGTGGCGACAAAATATTCTTTTATACTTCACTTCATTGAATCTCGCTTTCGACTATCGATTTTGCAGATAGTGGATACTTGCAGACGGGACTGTCGCCAGTTCTATAAATAACCAATATTCTGCAAATTCTAAAAGAAGATCATGTCCCTTATTTGGCAATGTGATGTCATTAGTTAAGGAGGGGCTTTATAGAACAAGATTATGTGGAATAAGAGCATGACTTTTTTAGTGGGCTCGGGGAGGGGGGGACTAGTCCCCCCCTCTGGATCCACCCTTGGTTAATGTGTGTGCACCTCTTAATTATTTACTGAGCCTCCCTTTTTGATTTACGTTGATCATGATGCTTGTCAGATGCAACCTTAATCTCAAAAACATAGTTTACGTCACCTCCCATAAGAACAACTCCGAACAAGTTCATTAAGCTCATTCCATTGTGTTTGAGACAAAAATGAAGGAGAATCAAGAATTTTATCATCTGCTATTTGGGTTGGGTAAAAGATTAAAAAATACTTTGCGTAAGTTTCCAAGGGGTAAAATCAGTTTTACAAAAAAGTTGTGAGATTAAAAATACACTCCAAACCAAAATCATACCTGGTGTTATTTGTCACTTACATATGAAGAAGCTTGTGGCATATCAGCAAAATGAAAAAAGCTCAGGACCACCCCTGGCACCAAAACACTATTATAAACATTATTTTCTGTATACTTCAGTGATTTCAGATGGCGTTCTTTTATTTACAGGCCTTAGACAAATAATACCTAATGGAAGTATTGAATGCTTGTGAATACTATCACATTATTGACTCGAAAATCCTTGAGAGTGGCATTTTCAGAGATACATTATAACAACAATACTATGAAGTAAAGTAATCAATTTTTTGAGAATTCTATATTGAAAAACATTATTGCCTGAGTCCACTTATCAACCCACACATATCTCAATCAATTTTATTTTGTGTTCGGAAGAAAATGAAAAAAGAAGAGAACTTCCAATTTTAATTCAATTTTTTTAACAATTACCGGCATTACAATCGTCAGGTCTTTGTTATTAAAAAAATGGTGGGCAACCAACTTTAATTGCAGAATATAAATGATCTTGATCCAACTGTCTTTTTGAATTTGGTTATATTCTGAATAAATATGGTCATGCGTTTGTATGTTTTGTATTGAATAAACCAAGATAATAGTTTAAATGATGTTATTCAACCTGAATTGGAAACTTTGATAATTTGGTTTTGAAACAGACAAATCAATTTTGATATGGTATGTTCAGCTTTCAGTGCTTCCATGAATAGGACAAAGAATGAAAGACCCATCTCTGTTAACTAGTTGAGGGCTACATTTTTTGGTGGTCTGAATTTGTTCATCAAAATTTGTTTTATTACAAATTATTGAAGAGTGCCCATAGGCACTCTTCAATAATTTGTAATAAAACAAATTTATATAATCAAAATATTATTTGTTTTAACTGAATATGAAAAATGGACAAAGAAAATGTTGGCTTTTCCTCTGGTATCCTCATTTTTTTTAACCCTTTACCTAACATGAAAAGCAGACGACACTTGCAAATAAAATTTTTGAATAACTAATTTTTTGTCTCAAAAACAGAGGTTATGCACCCTCATTGGAACAAGCTTGATGCGCCCATTCCAAAGAGGGGTCATAACTTATGTTTTTGAGACAAAAAATGAAAATATAATGATAATTAATTGGTGATTTTTTAGAATAGTGCTGGCCGGTTTTGGCCATTACATTGGGTAAAGAATTAAAGCCCTGATAGTGGCTTCTAGTACTCAACCAGTTAATTCTGAAGTAGTTTTGTCTTGCTGTTATTTAACTGGTAGAGTGCTAAATCATTTTGTTGTTGTTAGAATTTGGTCATATGCCTTAAACCCTTAAGGGCCTTCCAAGTTCCAACTTTAATAACTTTTTAATGCAAAGAAAACCTCGAAACTTGTTTTTTTAAGTACCTTGTCAGGTGGTTGTAGTCAATTCTTGGCTACCTCTGTAGGTAAACAACTGCAAAGCCACTGGGGGTAGACTTTCAAAGAATAGCAAAATGTATAAAAATCTCCAGGCCCCAAAGGGTTAAATTGTAACAAGGTAAATCCCTACAGACTAAATAATTTCACTTGAACATTAATATGAGTCATATCCTCAAAATATATAGCTGTTAAGTTGCAGTAACTTTGCTTCAAAATAAAGCTCAAATATGGGCTTCGAGTACTCTAACACGTAACTTTTTTTTTAGGCTGATGATAAGTTTGAGAAATGCATAGATAGCATGCATTGTGGGTTGCCAGTGATGGTCACTGTTGATCAAATAGAGATCAGTTTCATTAGGGTTTTGAGGAACCTTGATCATAGCTGCCTAATCGAATAAGATTCATTGAGAATGTATTGAAAAAAAGGATATGAAAATAAAAAGGACAAGTGTGTAAGGGAGGACATAATAAAGATGATTGGCATGTATGCTGAGGTCGACAGCGAGGATTATCATTTGAAGAAATCCCCTTTACCAGAAGAGTGCACACTATTTTTTTCTCAAATAACTGAAAATTTCATATTTTGCTTCTGAGCACAGCTTATGAATCCCTTTTTGCCTCAAGCTCAATGAGCATGTTTCAGTGAGGATTTTAATTACCTTTGGAAGGACAAATAAAAAAATTTAAATGGTGTTCTTTGTGCATAGCATTGGATTGATTTTGTGGATACATTAAGTAAACGGTTACTTTCCCTAACATAACAGAAAAAACTGTCCCTGCTTTGACATAACACATTCTATTAAGTCAGATATAAGCCTCTTTAAGTTAAAACCTTGCTTGTTTAATGTGGTAAACAAGTTCTGCTTTACTGGTAATATAGAACCAAAACCAACACCTGAGGTGGAAGTCCTCTACAGTGAGTGGCACAACGTATAAATAAATCAGCTAAACTTGACTTCATTCCTATATTGCAGTCATGATATAGACCAAGATGCTGAAACACCAATAACTTAATAAATGTATGGATATCTACAAGATTATCATCTCCCATCAATGGTATTGAAGAAAAACCTATGGTAAAGGGGTTCCTAGTTTAGTGAAATGACTGCTGAACTATCGGGGCAATTGCCCTCCTGAATCTTATTCCAAGAGGGCATTTGTTACCCTTCTGTTATTTTTAAAGTTGCAGGCATTACCCTGAAACAGCCAAGTAATGACTGTTTATTGACAACCGTGACTTGATTTCACTTGTCTTCAAGGATTGTGTTTATAAAAGACCACTTGTGCCCTGTGGGAACACTAGGAAATGAAGCACTGCTTGTTTACTTTGGTAAACAACCTCTGTTTACTGGTAAAATAGGACCCAGTCACGAATGCTTGGGGTGGAATTCCTCTCAAATGATGGGCAACATGGATATAAATAATTGACTAAATTTGACTTTATCTCCATGTTGCAATCATGATTAGCCATAATAATGTGCAGATGTATGTGAACTTAAACACCTATAAATAATAAATAAATAAAAGACCACAGATGAAAAGGTTAGAATCTCATCACCCCAGGGGCATTGCCAAGCTAAATGAAGTGAGGGGAACAAAATATTCTGTTGCCTCTGGCAGCAGAAAAATATTTTTTGCCCACTTTATTTCACCTCATGCTGGAATAAGAGTCTGTGTCTCCCACATGTGAAATTACAGGGTCTTCCTTGTTGGGAAGGGCTGGGGTGGGGGATGTCAACTATCAACTTTTCATGCCAATTGCTGCACTCTGAGTACTTTTTGAAGGCTTAACTCCTTGTATGCTGCTGGCAATTAATCCTGCCTAGGACAGGATTTCTCTTACCACTGGAATAACTATAATTTGGGTACATTTAATCCAATTTCCCCTGTAATTGAATGGACTTCCACCGATGATTTCTTGAATTAAATGCAGATGAATTTTCCATCTAATCTAGTAATGGCTGCTTCACAGCAGCCATGACTAGATTTGATGAAAAATATCTTGAAAATACTCAGCAGGTCAAGAGTTAAGTACCCAGAAAGTAATGGAATAACTGAAGCCATATTACCCAAGAAATATCTGAGTGAGAGTACATGAACCGGTTTTAGGGATTTCAGGCAAGAATGTATGCAAGGTTGACATTTATCGGGCAAAGTGTGTGGAGGGGAGATGATTGAGTTCCCCCAATCTCCCCTGTGGCTGGCGACATCACAACCTTGCTCTTTGTTGTCAAACTTATTTATCAGTATCCAATACCCATCCATTTAGGTCAGATTAGGAAAATAATCCATCATATAATATTTCTCAGAGGTTTTAAAGTTTGGTCAGAAAGAAATAATTTGTTGTCTTTACAACACCAAGGATGAGCAGTACTGTTGATGGGTTAGAACATTTGTCTTCAGAGTGACGGGAATTGATTTGATGAATTGCATTTATTCATATTGACCATATTTGGAAATCATGGAATGCACACATAAAATTATAAATTCTGTGTCGCATACGTGATGAACATCGAGCTGTTGCTGATCAATATTAAGCCAGGGCATTCCTTCAGTAAAAATCAATAACTTAACTGTGGATGTTGTCCATCGGAAAAGTGTGATCAGTTGCAAAGCTAATCCAATAACAAGGCTCTTTGGTTATCATTGTTGCTGATGAGAAAACACAGTATTGGGCAGAATAAACTGTTTTATAAATTTTCATTTCTGAAGTGACATTAACTGGTTGAGCGCTAGAAGCCACTGTCATGGCTCTATTGAAAAGTTATGGAAGCTACTTTAGTGGTCTTACACTGTGTGCATTAACTTGATGTTTTGCTCAGCAGTATAAATTTTTTTTATATAAAATTGTTTGGTTGCAATTTATTGGAGAGTGCCTATTGGCACTCTCCAATAAATTGTAACAAAGCAATTATTTATAAACAAAAACTTACTAAACAAAAGGTACTCTTTCTGAAAGCATGATATGTTTGAAAAAAAAAATACCATGTTTCAAATCACCTTTGAAAACAATTTTAGCACTCAAACAGTTAATAGAATGGCAATCAGTATAACCCTATGTATACTGATGTAGAAATATCTAAATTTTAACCTTCAAGTCTTTCCCATAATGCAACCTAGAATTTAATCTCAGTGAACAAGATTGAATTGCATTGTGGGAAAATTTGCTGCTAGAAGTTTTGGTATTATGACACCAGGGTTAATATTCTCCCTCCTTGATAAATAATCTTCTGTTCAACATATTACACTGCTGGTCTTGCTGAGCAGATTAAGTAGGTGCAAGTCTTATGTATAGAGACATCATGGAGAGGGTTGGTGTGATTGCTGAGAAAAATGAAGAAGGTGGTGAGGATATCTCAGAATAATGTGTTCCTGAATGAATGAAATCATCAGGGGGAGGGAGGATGAGACAACCCATGGGATGCAGGGGTAATGAAAAATCTCTGGAGCTCTACGGCATTAATTCTCCTGCTTGACAGAATTTTTCCAAAAGATTTTAGTTAAATTCACTTTTCAGTTTGTGTTGCTCTAGTTGATAAAGTGTAATGCTACCATATGACAGAAATCAAAAACTTGACAGAAAACTGCTGCAAATTACGAAACCATTGACTGGCCAATTCGATCACAAATGTTTTTTCAAACTTTCTTCATTGTCTCAAGTAAACCTCACCTGCTGTCACCAAAGGCTCTCACATGTGTCTATACTCAACTGGTGGTTCTCGTCAGATCACCGAAGTTAAGCAACGTCGAGCCTGGTTAGTCCTCGGATGGGTGACCGTCCGAGCGATCGATTCGGATGCCCATGTTGTGTCCTTGGGCAAGGCACTTAACCCCAATTGTCCACATGGGGGCACAATGACGCTGTGTACTAAGGCGTACTGCACGTCGATGGTGTGCATGTCTTCAACCAATCTAACCCTGCGTGTACTGCAGTGCGGAGTTATGATGTTGGGGAGCTGGCAGCTGCTCTTCGTTGCTCAGTGGTTCTCTCCGGGTACTCCGGCTTCCTCCACCCGTAAAACTGTCATGGTCATGATTAGCCATTGTGCATAAATATGTGACCTTAAACACCAATAAATAAATAAATAAATATACTCAACTGGTAGAGTGCTGAATTAATTTTGGTTCATGTAGGTTTGCCCTTTCACAATTTACTGGGAAGTGTCTATGGACACTCTCCAGCAATTTGTGACAAGGCAAAGCCGCATGCACAAAAATTTTTGCTTCTAAGAAAATATAAAGCACATCCACAGAAAATGAAGCCTTCTATAATTGAAGTACCAGCACTTCTCAAATATAGGCTTCTAGCCCCAAACCAGTTAATAGTTGATTAACTGTCATCAGATATTTTCATGACTGAATTAGGCACCTCTTGGGCACTGCAGTAAACCATCAATAATTCATTCATCTGCTTGTTATTAACTCAGTTACTATTTGATTTTATTTTGGAAATTATTTTGTTACAGGTAACTGGAGATCATGTGCACCCAGCTACTCTGCATTTATTGCAACAATATAATTTTTATAATTTTTTTTTTTTTTAAATCTGACACCAAACTGAGGAAAGAGATGTAAGGATGATAAACTGCCATTCAGGCCATTTCAAAGATTGGAAAACAGTAGATGGAAGGGTTCAGAGACTGTTTTGTAGTAAAGCTGTTGGCCTGTCCCGATACAGGAATGTGTCTATCAGTTTCAGTTCCCTCAAATCATTCAGCCTTTTTCTATACAGTGATGTTACTTCAGGAACCATGGGGCAGAGGATAATTGCATCCAGAAATAAGTTTTACCACCCTACTTGCCTTCTCTCCTCTCACAATATGACTTGATGCATAGGGGATATGAACATATATGGCCCAAATTGTCCTTGATGGAAAACCTGTCCTGCCCTTTCCCCTTGAAAAAGGTCTGGTGCTGCGACTAGTGTTTCTATAGAATCCTGTTTGTGAGGGACTTAAATGCATGTAATTTTCAAGACAGTATTAAGCTCAACTCACCTTTACTGGGTCATCTTCTCGTGTTTGTTTACTATAAAATTCCTCAAGCATAAATATGATAATCAGTAAACAATTGTCAATATAGTATAATCCTTCAGCAAATGATTAAAAAATGAAGAAAACTTTTAACGGAAATCAAATTTAGTTGTCAGCAGTTATCCATTGCATACTGCATTACTAATAATCCTTGGGGGATAGTGCTGCATTCCCTAGCTCCCTGCACATGTTATGGATATTTGAAATGAAGACTCTACAGTTAGTTTTCTCTACACGTTTCTCGACTATTGATCTTTCCCTTGATCAAATACAGACAAATCATGTGACTGTTTTCCTTATAAGGAAGATTGATGACATGTGACTTGGATTGTTTTTTGAACAATTTTTGTGGAGTGTGATTGTATTGTGAAGTTTTCAATACCCTCTGTTTAGCCATGGGTTTAGTGAGAATTGTGTGCCTGTGTTTCCGTATCACTTTACAATGGGAAACATGGGTTGCTTTTGACATTCATTGTGTTTGCAAGATGAATGTGCTAATGTAATTTGTATATGTATAAATTACCCTGGTTGTGTAAAAAACATTTCAAATTAATTGTAACTCTACTATTGTAAGGATTGCAGTTATCGCAGTAATCAGAAAAGACAAATTTATTATCTAGTGTGAAAAGCAGACACCCTGAATCCTGGTAACCCTCTGAACACTGATGTCCAAATATCAAAATTTCAACCTGTATTTTTTTTTACCACAATGCAAATAAGAATTGAACCATTTCAGTCTTGTTTGACAGAGCTCATTGAGCTCTGTCAAACAAGATTGAATTGGTTAAATTCCTAGATTGCATTGTGGGAAAAAAATTAGACATTAGTGTGCAGAGGATTTACCATTGCAAAGCTAAATTTACATAGACTAATGAATTGTCATATGCATATCTTCTCTGGAGATAACATTTGACCAGTGGGGGCATGGTGGTGCTGGGTACTAAGGCATACTGTACGTTGATGGTGCACTTGTCTTCAACCATTTCTAACCCTGCTTGTAAAACTGTCCAACCTGAGTTGACCCTGGCTGTTGAAAGTGTTGTTAAATTCCAATAAATAAATAAATAATAAATAAATTGGATATCTTTCAGTTGAGTATAACTTCCAAACACAAACCCATTCACCATACCTTCAGTACAAAATCGCCTTTTAAATGCATATTAGTTATAAAGCAAACTCCTGTTAATTGATTAAAACATCTTGTAATATGTTGAGAAAAATTACCCTAATAGTCACTGATCTCCCCTTCTTTATAGACCCATTTGGCATCAGTACATCCAATACAGCTTTTGGGAGTACGATGCTCAGTGTTTATGGCAATTGACTTCAAACTGAAAGGTCCACAGTTCAGTCCCTGACAGAGGTAATTGCGTTATGTCCTTGGGTAAGACCCTTAATCCAGATTGCCCACATGGGCGCACGGTGATGCTGTGTACTATTTGTATATTTATTTATTTATTGGGGTTTAATGACACATTAACAGCCAAAGTCATATCGTTTGGGTGACAGTTTTACGGGTGGAGGAAACCGGAGAGAACCACCGAGCAATTATGAGCAGCTGCCAGCTCCCCAACATTGTAACTCAGCACTGCAGCACAGGCAGCATTAGATTGGTTGAAGACATGCACACCATCGAAGTGCAGTACGCCTTAGTACACGGCATCATCATGCCCCCATGTGGACAATTGGGGTGAAGTGTCTTGCCCAAGGAAACAACGCGGGAGTCCGAATCGATTGCTCAGACTGTCACCCATCCAAGGACTAACCAGGCTCAACATTGCTTAACTTCGGTGATCTTCGGTGATCTGATGAGAAGCGGTTACCACAATGAAACCACGTTCCCTGCTGTGTACTAAGGTATACTGCACGCCGATGGTGCACTTGTCTTCAATCATTGCTAACTCTGCATGTATGAGTACGTTTGGGAGGGAGTCTGACAGTTGCTTGCCACTGCTGGGTGGTTCTCTCCAGCTTCCTCCACCCATGAAACTGTCTGACTCAAGGTGACACTGGCTGTTGAAAGTGTCATTAAACCCCAATAAAATAAATAAATAATCCATGCTTTAATAGATTACATATTGTTTGACAGAGCTCCATGAGCTCTGCCAAACAAGATATAATAGAATAAATGCTCTGTTTATCTTGAGAATATAGTAGTGATTAATTGCTGTTAATGGAATACTCCTGTTAATTGCATAATTTTTATTTGCCAAAGTGCCTATTCAGTTAACAAGGTTCCACTGTACCAGATTCCCCATGTGAATCCCTGAGAAGTGACCTTGATTACTGTGTTAAGTCTGTTCTGCTGGTATAATAAGACCCAGTAAGCAATGTCTGGGGTGATTGAGATTCGAGAATCCTCTCAGGTGGTAGCACAGGTATAAAAGATTGAGTAAGCTTGACTTTAAGCCCCACAAAGTAGCTCTTCTGTTTCTTAGGCCATTTTTAGCTCAACTTTGACGAAGTCAAATTTGAGCTATTGTCATGGCCCGTCGTCCGTCCGTCCGTCCGTCCGTCCGTCCGTCTGTCCGTCTGTCTGTACGTCAACAATTGGCTATGGCTCGGGCTAGAGGTCGTATTTATGAACCGATCTTTACGAAACTTCTTGGGTACCTTTGTTATGACCGTGGGACGAGAACGAGTGTTTTTGGATGCGGTCCGAAATTCAAGATGGCTGCCAGCCGCCATTTTGTACCGATGATGCAGAAATCTGGTTTTTGTACAGAACTTCCATATGAAAGCTCTGATTTGAATAATTTTTTGTATGAATGTTTAGTACGATGGGGTACATCACATATAATACGGGTTTTTTTCTCGTGCGTAAATTGTGCAAATTAGACTAATTTTGATGTTTTTTGGTGTTAATTTCAGCACTGTAAGTGCAAATGCCAATACGGCTCAGGCTAGAGGCCGTATTTATGAACCGATCTTTACGAAACTTCTTGGGTACCTTTGGTATCACCGTGGGACGAGAAAGAGTGTTTTTGGGTCCGGTCCGAAATTCAAGATGGCCGATGGCAGCCATTTTGTACAAAATTAGGTGCAATCAGATTTTTGCACAGAACTTCCATATGAAAGCGCTGATTTAAATAATTTTTTGTGTGAATGTTTAGTACCATGGGATACATCACATATAATACAGGTTTTTTTCTCGTGCAGAAATTATGCAAATTAGATGAACTTTGATATTTCAGTGCGACTTACACACATTAAGTACACATGTCAATACGGCTCAGAGTCTGTATTTATGAACTGATCTTCACGAAATGTCTTGGGTACCTTTGTTATCACCTTGGGACGAGAACGAGTGTTTCTGGGTGCGGTCTAAAATTCAAGATGGCTGCCAGTGGCCATTTTGTACCGAAATTAGGTCCAATCAGTTTTTTGTACACAACTTCTATACAGCTCAGACTAGAGGCCATATTTATGAACCAATCTTTACGAACCTTGTTGGGTACCTTTGTTATCACCGTGGTGAGAGCGAGTGTTTTTGGGTGTGGTCCAAAATTCAAGATGGCCACCAGCAGCCATTTTGTACCAAAATTAGTGCAATCAGTCTTTTGTACAGAACTTCTGTATGAAAGTTCTGATTTGAATAAATTTTTGTATGAATGTTTAGTAACATGGAATACATCACATATTCTAAGGGTTTTTTTTTCGTGCAGAAATTATGCAAATTAGATGAACTTTGACTTATTCAGTGCTACTTGCACAATGTGAGCACACATGTCAATACGGCTCAGGGTAGAGGCTGTATTTATGAACCGATCTTCACAAAACTTCTTGGGTACCTTTGTTATCACCTTGGGACGAGAATGAGTGTTTCTGGGTACGGTCCAAAATTCAAGATGGCTGCCAGTGGCCATTTTGTACCAAAATTAGGTCCAATCAGTTTTTTGTCACATGTTCTATACAGCTCGTATTTATGAATTGATCTTCACAAAACTTCTTGGGTACCTTTGTTTTCACCTTGGGACAGGAACGAGTGTGTTTTGGGGTGCCTTTGTTATCACTGTGCTATGAGAACAAATATTTTGGGGTTCAGTCAGACCCACTCTGGGACTCAAAGATTTCTTTTCTAGTTTAGCATCTGACTGTCACCCACCTTTACAATACTTTACCTATACATTTGTTACAGGCAACGGTCAGTATTTATGCACAGACCATTACAATACTTTATATGTACCTTTGTTATCAGGTCATTACCTAGATGTTTGTCATTGCTGTGTCACATACTATACATGTGCATGTCTTTGTCTTGACAAGTTGAGCTACAGTGTCATTGACACTTTCATTTGTAAAATTGTATGTGAGCAGGTGGTTTTTTATTTTATTTTTGTAATTATTTCTTTGCCAACAAAAGTTCATGTTCTTGGTTTGTTTTATACCTTGTTGCACTCAAGGGACAAATTTATCAGTTTTATTACATGTAACTTGGGTAAAATATCAGACATGAACCATTTAATTATTATTTTTAGCTCAACTTTGGCACAGCCAAATTTGAGCTTTTGTCATGGCCCATCGTCCGTCTGTCCATCTGTCTGTACGTCAACAATTGGATATGGCTCGGGCTAGAGGCCGTATTTATGAACCGATCTTTACAAAACGTCTTGGGTACCTTTGTTATGACTGTGGGACGAGAATGAGTGTTTTTGGGTGCGGTCCAAAATTCAAGATGGCTGCCAGCCGCCATTTTGTACCGACAATGCAGAAATCTGTTTTTTGTACAGAACTTCCTTATGAAAGCTCTGATTTGAATAATTTTTTGTATGAATATTTAGTACCATGAGATACATCACATATCATACGTTTTTTCTCGTGCTTAAATTATACAAATTAGGCTAACTTCGATTTATTTAGTGTTACTTTCAGCACTGTCAGTGCAAATGCCAATACGGCTCGGGCTAGAGGCTGCATTTATGAACCGATTTTTACGAAACTTCTTGGGTACCTTTGTTATCACCATGGGATGAGAATGAGTGTTTTGGGGTCTGGTCCGAAATTCAAGCAGGCCGCTGGCAGCCATTTTGTTCAAAATTAGGGGCAATCAGATTTTTGCGCAGAACTTCCACATGAAAGCTCTGATTTGAATAATTTTTTGTATGAATGTTTAGTACCATGGGATACATCACATATAGTACAAGTTTTTTTCTCGTGCAGAAATTATGCAAATTAGATGAACTTTGATTTTTTCAGTGCTACTTACACACAGTAAGTACACATGTCAATACGGCTCGGGCTAGAGGCTGTATTTATCAACCGATCTTCATGAAACTTCTTGGGTACCTCTGTTATCACCTTGGGACGAGAACGAGTGTTTCTAAGTGCGGTCCGAAATTCAAGATGGCTGCCAGTGGCCATTTTGTACCAAAATTAGGTCTAATCAGTTTTTTGTACACAACTTCTATACAGCTCAGGCTAGAGGCCGTTTTTATGAACCGATCTTTACGAAACTTCTTGGGTACCTTTGTTATCACCGTGGGATGAGAACGAGTGTTTTGGGGTGTGGTCCAAAATTCAAGATGGCCACCAGCAGCCAGTTTGTACCAAAATTAGTGCATTCAGTCTTTTGTACAGAACTTCTGTATGAAAGTTCTGATTTGAATAAATTTTTGTATGAATGTTTAGTAACATGGAATACATCACGTATAGTACAGGTTTTTTTCTCATGCAGAAATTATGCAAATTAGATGAATTTTGATTTATTTAGTGCTACTTATACACTGTAAGTGCACATGTCAATACGGCTCGGGCCAGAGGATGTATTTGTCAACCGATCTTCACAAAACTTCTTGGGTACCTTTGTTATCACCTTGGGACGAGAACGAGTGTTTCTGGGTGCGGTCCAAAATTCAAGATGGCTGCCAGTGGCCATTTTGTACCAAAATTAGGTCCAATCAGTTTTTTGTCACAACTTCTACACAGCTCATATTTATGAACTGATCTTCACGAAACTTCTTGGGTACCTTTGTTTTCACCTTGGGACAGGAATGAGTGTGTTTTGGGGTGCCTTTGTTATCACTGTGCTATGAGAACAAATATTTTGGGGTTCAGTCAGACCCACTGTGGGACTCAAAGATTTTTTTCTAGTTTAGCATCTGACTGTCACCCACCTTTACAATACTTTACCTATACATTTGTTACAGGCAACGGTCAGTATTTATGTACAGACCGTTACAATACTTTATATGTACCTTTGTTATCAGGTCATTACCTAGATGTTTGTCATTGCTGTGTCACATACTATACATGTACATGTCTTTGTCTTGACAAGTTGAGCTACAGTGTCATTGACACTTTCATTTCAAGTTCGCATTGGTTATAAAAAGAGAGCATATGGCAGCCAAAAGGACCTTGCGGGAGAGCCTGAGAAACATATTTTTAACTTTTTTTAGGCCTTACAGTTAACAATTATGCTGTGGTCATAATACAGCCATAAAAGTGACCTTCACCCTTTAGTTTAAACTATATTTATTGGAACAAATTACATTTTCTGTATAAAGTGGAATACTTAAATGTAATTAAATATGATACAATAATATACAGCATAACAATAGAGAAAATACATTTTGAAGGAGGGATTCAACAGAAAGCTTGGAGATTATTTGGGTCGTCTCCCTACCTTGTGAATATGTTAACACAAAAGATGGTTAGGATAAGTTGCTAGGCTCATGCATCATCACCATGGAGGAAAATGAAATTTTGTATGCAATCCACCTACCGAGATCAATCACCAGTTGTTGCTAACTGAACCAAAACACCATACCCAACACACAAGCAGCTGACAGACATGAAAGTATGTGAACTCATGGTCATATGAGTGGATACCATTTCCCTACAGATTTGAGACTATATTTTCACATACACATACAACTGAGCAGGAGCATAGAAAAAACAAAATTTCTATTGAATGGGAAAATGGGGGGAAGGGGGAGGGGGGATTGGAACTAACATTGGCTCGATCTGAATACGAAAGCAGTTGCATAAGAATCTGACTGCCATAGCTGAGGATGCATGAGATTGTTTAAACTTGCTTTGTATTAAAAGAAAGAAGAAATAAGGAAGGGGAAAAGAAAGAAGAAACAAGAGGCCTGCATCGCAAAGCGCTACTAATTCCCCAGACCGCCTAAATTTTTCTAAGTCGAAAGAGTGAAAAAGGGACTTAACTCTGGAAAAAATGCGTGGAAAAAACTCACGCTACCCAGGTATCGTTTCCCCATGATGCTCTATCACAGCACCAAATATCATTCACATCGGAGTAGCTGTGGCTGGGATACAAGGGAAAATGTTGGTACAGATGGATGGATGGATGGAAGGACAGATGGATGGACAAAGGTCTCCACTAGAAACCTCTTTGACTTTTCAAGTCGGGGGCATAATAAAAAAGGCTTAACCCTTTACCTAACGAATCACATCCACTCACATAATATACAAATTCAGCAGTTAAAACACCCCAGTTTTTTCAAAAAATTTCAACAAAACCATGTCATGTGAACCATCATTGGAATGAGCTTGTTGAGATCATTCCAGTGAGCTTTCACATGAAATGGTTTTGGTGAAATTTTTTGAAAAACTAAAAAAATAACATTTAAAATAATAAATTTTGATATCGTCTACATTGAGTAAATTGTTAAACACCAATGAACAAACAACCATACACACATTCCAGGGAGTACAGAAACACCAAGGGCTGGAATTTACACCTTGTCATTTATTTACGATTTTAAAAAAAAACAAAAAGACTTGGCAAATTTTCAGTTTCTGGTCCACTGATTCAGCCTGCTTACAATACAGTAGAGCCCACTTAATTGTATATATCCTAGTTCAATAAACCTGTAAATTGAATATAATTTCCAAATACCAAACCATTTACCATACCTTCAGTGCACATTTTCCTGTAATTGCATATAGGTTATAGAGTAAACTCCTGTTAATTGATTTAAAAAATCTTTCGGTATGTCAAGAATTTACCGTGACCATACCCACATGTTGAGAGCTGAATTTGGCTTCAGTACATCCAATACTGGCATTTAACCCTTTTACTGCCATGCCCACTTTATCCATATAAGGAGGACCTCTGTGTACACCTGTATGCAAGACAGCTTAATAAAATTTATGACATACATGAAACTCTATCATCTGAGACCTTTCCAACAATTAATCAAATGGTAGGTTTGATCTGCGCATACCAGGACGTACAGATAATCATCATAAAATAGATGACAATAGTCGCTTTCTTCAGTGTGGGTGTTAATCTATTATATCTTGTTTGACTTTATTATATCCATGAGCTTTGACAAACAATATATTCTTGAATAAATGTTCAATTTATCTCCAGAATACAGAAAAGTGACCAAATCCCCTGTTAACTGCATAATGTTCAAGGACAAAATGACTATTCAGTTAACAGGATTTCACTGTATATGCATGGCTCCTTGAATGAACTAAAAGTCATGGAGTTTAGGGTCTCTGATAGAGGTGTGTCCTTCTCTAGATTTTCAGTTGCACTTCCACATCATTTGAGTTTTTCAAGACAACATCTACCGGATAGTCGGTGGATACAGTTGGAACTTTTCTCATTCAAAATTATATGGTACTGACACTGGTTCAATTTGAAACAGGGAATGCTTCCAGTTTGCGATGAGATTCTCAAATTATTCTGAAAAATTGTGTCAGCTTAATGGCAGTTTGATTATTGATGTATGTTTAAAATATGCACTGATTATTTCCATGTAAAAATTAGTAAACCATGAAGTTGGAGCAGAAAATTGCCAGTATTTTATGGTCAGGTTGGGTGTAATGATAGGTGCTGCCTGCCCTTATACTATACTGTTGTGGTGATGGGTGTTGACTAGTTGGTTAGTCAAGGACTAATGGCCGCCAACCTGACTTGTCCAACTACGAAATTCTATAACCGTTTCAACACTAGAAAACTCCATGAATTGACAAGTCATTAACTGGTTGAGGGCTCAATTATTTTTGGTGGTCTTAAGTTGTTATTCAAAGTTTGTTTAATTACAAATTATCACAGGCAGTCTCCAATAATCTGAAGTAAAACAAATTTATATAAACAAGATATCATTTGCCAGCAAAATTTCGGCTTTTGCTCTGGTACTCTCATTTTTCTGAAAGCCCTGATGGTGACTTCTAGCACTCAACCGGTTAACCCTTTACCTAACATGAAAAGCAGATGACACTTCTAAAAAAATTCTTGAATAACTAAATTTTTCCACTATACCAATGGACCAGACTAGCTGGTGCAACCCAGTTTATTACCAGGGCCAAATACAAATTTTGAATCCCCCAAACCCCCCAAAATTTGCCAAAAAACTTAAAAACGAGAAGATCAGTATGGTCCTCCATACTTTTGCGCAATGCACAACTTGTTGTCAAGGACAACAATAGGCTACTGCCATCATGTCATTCTGTTGTTTGGCCCATGTCAGATCAACACGTATCCTGACTTTTGTGCTATAAAATCCTAAAGTATAATGTAGCCAGACACGATTTTGAAGTGGAATGGTGGAATAATTGCAGCAGAATGCAGCTGAATATAGACATTGAGTTTTTGAACATCAGGGCTATAACTTTATTGAAATTAAATAATATTTCTTGTTTTTCCCGTTTTCGGGATATGCACCTGATTTGTTCATTTTTTGTTTATCATTATATGTGTGTTCAATGTTCACCTTTTTCCCCTTGAATCCTCTCATTAGATTTTTAAGAACTAATTGCTGTTTGCGAATTTGTTATTAATTAAAATTCTTCTTAAAAATCTTAGATAATTTACGGAATGTGGATTATTCGTGCCCCCTTTGTCGCGTACCGGTTATTTTTGACTTAGTCGGACATGTCTGTTTGCCATTACCCTTCTCTGTGGGGAATCTTCTGGGAAGTTTCTCTATTGTTAAGGGTATTATTGGGATACCGGTTGTCTGATCTGGGCCTTTGTTGTGCCTGTTTTGGACTTGGTTACCGGCTCCTATTCAGTTTAAAGTTTTGCCTCGGGCGTGTGTGTATTATGAAGTCCTCATGTTCGAAATGTAAGAGGAAGAAGTCCTCTCTTGATTCTCATTCTTCATGTTTAGCTTGCACTCGTTGCTCGAAAGATGTTACCTGTGCAACTTGCTGTTCTTGGGATTCCAACTGATGGAATTCCCTCTCTACTTATGTATGTGTTGGCGAAGCACCGATTTCGGTGCTTTCGCCTAAGGTAACTAATCAAAATTTAGTTTCCATTTCAGAGGAACAAGAACATGGTATTGGTCATGGTATAATATCAAGTTCTGTGCTGCTGTCGTCTTCAGATACAGAGCATGTTGACTTACGAGGTATCGCAGAATACTCGGTACCTCGGGCAAGCAGACGGTCAACTAGCTCGACCGGTGTAATGGAGCCTTTAATTAGTGCTTCAGTACCGCAAAAATCCGCAGCGGTCCAGGATATGGAGGATGGAAGACAGTCCTCTGTTCAGACGATGGCACATAAGGGGAAGAGTCCAGTCAAATTGAAAGGTGCATCAGTACCGAAGCATTCTTCTGTTTTGGGGACAAAATCTGTTTTGGGAGCCAAAAAGGCGTAGAACAGGGGTGAACATAGCCTCGAATACGGAATTGCTGGAGCAAATTGCCCAGCTAATTGCAGACTCCCAGCAGCATAATATGTGGCCGTCATCGATCTCCACTTCGGATGATTCGGATGGTGCTGGATCGGCAGAAAGAAGGGTTTCCTCAAATAATCAGTATGCCGATAGTAGACCAGACCAGGAACATCTAGCTGGTAGTGTTAGGGAGTTTGATGAAGACGAGACTGACACGACATCTTTGGCTGAGCAGCATATGGAAACTATGAGGTTCCTGCAGGATTTTTCACCTGAATTGATTCCTTCTGGTCAGAGTTCTGTGCCATCTAGAGCCAAGCGCCTGTCTTCTTTAGACAGGGAGGTCATTAAATCGAAGGAAAGTATCCTTCTGTATCCGTCTCAATCAGTCCAAGCGTTAGATGCATTTGATTGTTGTGACGAGGCTATTGCTGACCTGGCTCAGGCTAGAAAAAGTTCTTTCCTTTCGGAAAAGAAGCTTGACCTACCGTTTAGAGGCAATACCTTCTTAAATACGGTAGGCGAGAATAAGATTCCAAGAGCTCCTCTGCGATTGGGTGACAGAGCTAGGGACTTAGGTATGTCTCTTCCGTCATCGTGTAGCATCAGTTCTTATGTTATAGATACTTGCATTGAATCTAGCAGAAGTATTTTGGACGCTATGTCTTATGCAGATCATATTTGCAGGGCATTGGCCAGCAATCTGGAATCTGAGAGCTTACAGGAGTTGTTATCTCCTTTGAGAGTGCTCTCTCGCGCCATCATGTATACAACATCCCACTCTGCTCTTTCAGAAGCGAATTTAGAATTGGTCAGGCGCGATGCTGCCCTTAAATCTACATCATTTATTGACGACAGTGTTAAGAGCTCTCTCATTATTCGATGATAAGCTAAAAGCTGTATTTGAAGATGCTTCTAAGAAAGCTACAAGTCAGCTTTTGTTGCGCTCAGCTTCGCAACCTCAGCCTTCCACAAGTGGTACTCCTCGAAGAGGTGAATTTTTCTCCAAGAGAGGCTCAGCCCGTGCTGCTTCTAAAGTTAATCGTGGGCGTGGTGGCTCGAAACAGGGGACCGATTTCAAAAAGGGGATGGCGCAGTCGGATAATAACGAAACGCATAACCCCACACCGACGTTACAGAGGGGATGCGAGCGCTTCACGAGGTTTCTCCTCGTATAAGCCTCGTAAGTCCTACAAATGAAGATTTCGACCTCTACTGTTCTCCGGTTGGCGGAAGGCTTTCAAAATTCGCAAGAAACTGGATCAAAATAACTCAGGATCTTTGGGTTCGAGACGTTGTGAAAAATGATCTACATCTTTCGTTCCGGAGAAAACCTCCATTAACGCGGATTCCGCGTTTTGTGAGCCTTCCACAAAATATAACAAAGAGAGAGGATTTGATTTCAGCAGTAGACTCTCTCCTACAAAATGAGGCAGTAGAGGTCGTAGAGAATCCCAATTCAAAGGGATTCTACAGTCATCTTTTTCTTGTGCCGAAGCCAGATGGCTCGTACAGGCCAGTCATCGATCTCAGTTGGATAAACAAGCTAATAATTACTCCAAGATTTTTTATGGAGACAATTCGATCGGTGAGAGGCAGCATCCGAGTAAACGATTATGCCGCAAGTATAGATTTGAAGGACCCGTATTTTCACATCATGATTCATCCGGCTTTTCGGAAATACCTCCGTTTCGCGGTTCAAGGAAAGGTATACCAGTTCAGAGCAATGTGTTTTGGCCTGAACCTTGCTCCGTGGGTGTTCACTCGGGTTATGAATGCGGTGATGAGCCATTACAGGGCACACTCGGCTTCGATGACGTCGGCATATCTGGACGACATTCTTCAAAGGTACGAAAATTTTCATGCTCTTCAAAGCGACGTTCAGAGTCTGCTATCGCTGCTATGATGCCTAGGTTTAATAATTAATGTCGACAAGTCGGATTTAATGCCGATGAGGTCGTTCATCTGGGAATGAGTTTCGATACTCAAAACAATCGGGTCAGTTTGCCGGTAGCAAGAGCAAAATTAATTTCGCTTTTTGCAAAATACTGCATAAACTCACAAGTCATTACTGCAAGAGAGTTTATGTGGCTGTTAGGACTTTGCGGCCCGTGTAGTTAATTTCACTAGGTCGTTTGCACACTCGTCCACTTCGAATTTATCTAATTCAAAATTGGAGCGTAAAACGTCAGTTGTTGGACAGTCCGATTGTTTTAACACAGTAAAACATCATCTTCAAATTTGGGCGGATATCCAGTGGTTATCCCAGGGAGTACCGCTTCAGATTCAGGAGCCGTCATTCATAATCATGACGGACGCCAGTCAAGAGGGTTGGGGTGCTTCTCTGATTCCGGGCGATCAAGTGTGTCAAGGTTTATGGGAGAGTCAGTTTCTTGTGTCCCATATAAACTACAAAGAAATGAGGGCAATTTGGTTAGCTCTAAATCATTGGCTCAGTCAAGTAATAAACTCACCTGTTCAAATTCTGTCGGACAATTCAACAGTAGTAGCCTATATTCGGAATCAGGGAGGTACTCATTCCATCTAGCTGATGAATCTCACTGAAAAGATTCTTCTTTTCTCTCAAGAGAATCAGATTCTGATATCGATTCGTCATATTCCAGGTCGTCTCAATGTAATAGCAGACTCTCTATCGAGAAAGGATCGCCTGCTACCTTCAGAATGGATGTTAAAAAAAATCTGTCTTCAATCAGATTTGCTTCCAGTGGGAACGTCCAATGATCGATCTTTTTGCCACGAGTCTGAACAATCAGTTACAGACGTTTGTGTCTCCATGCCCGGACCCTCAGGCTTATGCAGAAGATGCTCTGTCAATTTCATGGAATGGGATAATAGGGTATGCTTACCCTCCAGCTCCCCTCATTCAACAGATCTTGCTAAAGATAAAACAGTCTTCTTGCAAGATTCTTCTGGTTGCAAGTCTGTCGGCTCACAGACCGTGGATAAATCTTCTCCGGGAACTTCTTTGGGACGTTTCACGGAAGTTACCACCTCTCCGGGATCTTCTGACACAGGGGAAACTCTGTCAGCTTCATCACAATCTGGAAGGCCTCAACCTTCACGTTTTTCCGTTGTGCGGCCCTTCTTGCACGGAAAACAGTTTTCCAGATGAGCAATGGACGCAATTTCTAACTGTAGGAGGACCTCCTCTTCATTAAATTATGAAGCCAAGTGGAAGGTTTTTGTTCGTTGGTGTGAATCACAATTGATTGATTTTTTTAACCCAACTATTTCTCAATTAGCTAACTTTTTTATGTATCTTTTTGATGAAGTTAAGCTACAGCCAGTCACTATTAAGGGCTATAAGTCTATGATTTCTGGCACCTATGCACACCAAGAGAAATTAAACATTGGGTCAGATTTATCTTTAAATAAATTAATGAGGAACTTCTCTGTGAATAGACCTCGTACCTTGAGACTAGTCCCTAAGTGGAATTTAGCTTGGGTTCTTCTGAAACTTCAGGAAGCACCTTTTGAACCGTTAAATACTGTTGAGTTTAAATTTCTTACTTATAAAACGTTTTTTCTCTTAGCATTTACGTCAGCTAGAAGAGTTAGTGAGCTTCATGCTTTGTCTGTTGAAGACTCTCATTATCGAGGTTTTGTTAATCTATTACTCTCACTACGAAAGTGGGATTCTTAGCTAAGAATCAGGTTCCGGACAAACGGCCTAGTCCTATTCTTATTAAAGCATTACCGTCTTCAGATGGTCAGAGACCTTTGTTGTGTCCAGTAAGAGCACTTAGGATTTATAAGGAGCATTCTAGTTTTATTAGAAGAGGTAGGAAGACATTATTTCTTTCTCTTCTTCCTAACAGAAATTATATTTCTGTTCATTCCATATCTAGATGGATTCAGTTGGCTATTCGGTCGGCTTATAATGCTTTGTCTGTGAATCAGAGAATAGCTTATAAGATTTCAGCTCACGAAGTTAGAGCTTTACCTTCTTCTTGGGCTTATGCCAGTAGTACTTCTTTGAAGGATTTGATGCAAGCAGCTTACTGGACACAACAGACGACTTTTACCAAATTTTATCTTCGAGATTTAGAATCAATTTCGGATGATCTCAGATCTTTAGGACCGTTATCGGTAGCTCAGAATCTCGTCCATTCTAATTAGGATTTTCATTCTGCTCTAGCACTGTCTCCAGTCTACTACCCTCTTCATTTTGAAGTGCAGTTACTTTCAAAACAAGGGGAAGGGGGGGGGGGGGAATGGTATTTCCAAATAGTCATCTGGCTTTTTAGTGAAAAGTGTGGGCATACCTCCTTGAGTGATAGTATCCTGGGGTCAGTGCTACGGTAGTTTTAATGTGTAGCTTGGTATGAAGCAATTTTCAATGTATTATATGCTTTTAATGTGTATCTCGATGTGAAGAGTTATTGTATATGTCATGTGTCAAGACGAGCTTTACTATACAATACTCGGACACTTTTAATGATTTATAAAGAGTCTCATTTCTCTGGACTTCTTTATATTTTGGCTTCCTTTATCAAATTAGCATAATGGGTTATGCTAGGCCTTAAATAGAGTTACACCTATATTTTCATTGTTTTTTTCTGTAATAAGAGCAATGAATATCAAGTACTGGGCCCGCCTGCCTATTTACTATTCTCAGCTAGTCTGGGCCATTGGTATAGTGGAAAAATATGAAAAATTTATACCAATTTTAATATTTTTAATACTTACCAATGGCCCAGATGGGGATGGCCCTTCCTGGAGTAGACACTCCTTCCTCCCCGCTGAGTTATATTACTGTTCTTAATAACATTTAACAGGCACAACAATAAAGAATGACATGATGGCAGTAGCCTATTGTTGTCCTTGACAAGTTGCACATTGCACAAAAGTATGGAGGACCATACTGGTCTTCTCGTTTTTAATTTTTTTGGCAAATTTTGGGGGTTTGGGGGATTCAAAATTTGTGTTTGGCTCTGGTAATAAATTGGGTTGCACCAGCTAGTCTTTTCCATTGGTAAGTATTAAAAATATTAAAATTGGTATAAATTTTTCATTTTTTTTCATTTTTCCTCTCAAAAACATAGGTTATAACCCCTCATTGGAACAAGCTCAATGAGCTCGTTCCAGTGAGGTATCATAACCTATGTTTTTAAGACAAAAAATTAAAATAATAATGAAAATTAATTGGCAAATTTTTTAGAATAGCGCTGGCCGGTTTTGGCCGTTACATTGGGTTAAAGGGTTAAAGTGCAGAAACTCTGTGTTAGGAATATTTAGCACTATAGTATTGGCTTTTGGATGGAGAGAGGGTTGAATTGTTGTTGAACAGTGCATATATACTTAATGGCATTGTATGCATACACTGCAGAGGAGAAGTTGCAGGGATTATACAAACTGTTGATAATGTTTTTGCAGTTTACACAACATGATAGGAAACAGGATTTGAAACCAAATAAAAGCTGATATGTCAACGGTTCATATTTCTGTCACAATCTATTTTTTCTCAGAAAAGTTTATTTCTTTTTATACCCAGTGTGATTCAAGCAATATGTTGGTAAAACATGTTTACTCAAACACTTCTTATGCATTGCAAAGATAGTTAAGGGGTAAATACCAAAGGTTTATCTCAGATAAAAATGGTATCCAGTAGCCCTACATAATGAATACCAGTATTCAAGTTCCTGTTCATATTGCACTATTTTGGGTCTAAAATCTTCAGTGCATTTAGATTACTCATGTGTGTTTGAACAGGAATGGATTCATTTGTGTAAAAAATTGTCAGTGAACTGGTTCATTTTAGGTATGATTGTTATTCTCTTTTGAGCTGAGGAGATTATTTCTTTTTGCATTGTGTCATGACATTCCATCGGTACTTCAATCAAGGAAAAGATTGATACCCCAAAATAAACCTGTTAACTGTTGTTTACATCTTTGTTAACCCTTTGACTAATGTAATGCTAACAGTATTTTGATAATGGAATATTTCTTTTGTATTAGTATTGTTTACTGACAAAGTAAAGGTTGAATAAAGTCTTGATTCCTTTTTATACCTGGTATTGGCCCCAGTTGATGACATCAGAATTGATACATTCTTGGTTAAGGCCCCACAAAGTAGATCTTCTATTTCACAGGCCATTTTGGGTAAAATTGCATGTTGGTGGGTGTTTTTTTATTTTATTTTTGTAATTATTTCTTTGCCATCAAAAGTTCATATTCTTGGTTTGCTTTATGTTATAGGCCTCATAATCTACAGAATAGCATGGGTGGTGTTGTATTTCATCCCTTGATTGCAAGAAGGCTTTGCAATGCTTTTGCCCTTGTTGGACTGAAAGGACAAATTTATCAATTTTATTTACTTTGGTAAAATATAGGACATAAACCATTTAATTTTTATTTTTAGCTCAACTTTGACGAAGTCAAATTTGAGCTATTGTCATGGCCCGTCGTCCATCTGTCCGTCTGTCCGTACGTCAACAATTGGCTATGGCTCGGGCTAGAGGTCGTATTTATGAACCGATCTTTACGAAACTTCGTGGGTACCTTTGTTATGACCGTGGGACGAGAACGAGTGTTTTTGGTTGCGGTCCGAAATTCAAGATGCCTGCCAGCCGCCATTTTGTACCGATGATGCAGAAATCTGTTTTTTGTACAGAACTTCCATATGAAAGCTCTGATTTGAATAATTTTTTGTATGAATGTTTAGTACCATGGGGTACATCACATATAATACGGGTTTTTTTCTCGTGCGTAAATTGTGCAAATTAGACTAATTTTGATGTTTTTTGGTGTTAATTTCAGCACTGTAAGTGCAAATGCCAATACGGCTCGGGCTAGAGGCCGTATTTATGAACCAATCTTTACGAAACTTCTTGGGTACCTTTGGTATCACCGTGGGATGAGAACGAGTGTTTTTGGGTCCGGTCCGAAATTCAAGATGGCCGATGGCAGCCATTTTGTACAAAATTAGGTGCAATCAGATTTTTGCACAGAACTTCCATATGAAAGCGCTGATTTGAATAATTTTTTGTGTGAATGTTTAGTACCATGGGATACATCACATATAATACGGGGTTTTTTCTCGTGCAGAAATTATGCAAATTAGATGAACTTTGATATTTCAGTGCGACTTACACACATTAAGTACACATGTCAATACGGCTCAGACTTGAGTCTGTATTTATGAACTGATCTTCACGAAATGTCTT
The DNA here is from genome assembly GCA_031216915.1 of Pictodentalium vernedei. Classification (NCBI taxonomy): domain Eukaryota; kingdom Metazoa; phylum Mollusca; class Scaphopoda; order Dentaliida; family Dentaliidae; genus Pictodentalium; species Pictodentalium vernedei. Next base: position 505,513,404 of record CM062297.1, on the reverse strand, counting down.
GGGTACCTTTGTTATCACCTTGGGACAAGAACGAGTGTTTCTGGGTGCGGTCTAAAATTCAAGATGGCTGCCAGTGGCCATTTTGTATCAAAATTAGGTCTAATCAGTTTTTTGTACACAACTTCTATACAGCTCAGACTAGAGGCCATATTTATGAACCAATCTTTACGAACCTTGTTGGGTACCTTTGTTATCACCGTGGGATGAGAGCGAGTGTTTTTGGGTGTGGTCCAAAATTCAAGATGGCCACCAGCAGCCATTTTGTACCAAAATTAGTGCAATCAGTCTTTTGTACAGAACTTCTGTATGAAAGTTCTGATTTGAATAAATTTTTGTATGAATGTTTAGTAACATGGAATACATCACATATTCTAAGGGGTTTTTTTTCGTGCAGAAATTATGCAAATTAGATGAACTTTGACTTATTCAGTGCTACTTGCACAATGTGAGCACACATGTCAATACGGCTCAGGGTAGAGGCTGTATTTATGAACCGATCTTCACAAAACTTCTTGGGTACATTTGTTATCACCTTGGGACGAGAATGAGTGTTTCTGGGTACGGTCCAAAATTCAAGATGGCTGCCAGTGGCCATTTTGTACCAAAATTAGGTCCAATCAGTTTTTTGTCACAAGTTCTATACAGCTCGTATTTATGAATTGATCTTCATAAAACTTCTTGGGTACCTTTGTTTTCACCTTGGGACAGGAACGAGTGTGTTTTGGGGTGCCTTTGTTATCACTGTGCTATGAGAACAAATATTTTGGGGTTCAGTCAGACCCACTCTGGGACTCAAAGTTTTCTTTTCTAGTTTAGCATCTGACTGTCACCCACCTTTACAATACTTTACCTATACATTTGTTACAGGCAACGGTCAGTATTTATGTACAGACCATTGCAATACTTTATATGTACCTTTGTTATCAGGTCATTACCTAGATGTTTGTCATTGCTGTGTCACATACTATACATGTGCATGTCTTTGTCTTGACAAGTTGAGCTACAGAGTCATTGACACTTTCATATAAGTTTACATTGGTTATAAAAAGAGAACATGTGGCAGGCAAAATGACCACGTGGAAGGGCCTGAGAAACCGATTTTTTGTTAACTTTGTTACTCCTAATAATAAAACAATATTTCCTAAAATAATTTTCAGTGAGAGAAAGTAGACTGTGACTGGGTTGATAACTTATTTGCACTGGGTGACCTTTGAAAATCACACTTCTTGCGCATGCATGTCCCCTGTGGGAACCATGGGAAGTGAAGGAGTCTTATTTACTGTGAATAACCAGCATTGTTTTACATGTAAAATAGGACCTATGTCACCAATACTTGGCTGGAAGCCCTCTAAAATGGGCTTCATGGGTATAAAAGATTGACTAAACTTGACTTTATCTCCATGTTGTGGTCTTGTTTAGCCATTGTGCCGAAATCTATGACGTTAAACACCAATAAATAAATCTACACCTACATGTATCTATGGTGTTTAGTGTTACACATGATCTATTTTTAGCTCACTGATTGTTTAATTGGGTCACACTTGTTTACTTGAAATTGGACAGAATGATCTAGAAACTTAGTAAGGTGATTAAATTGATCCAATCTGGAATTAGTGGACCATAAGAACATTGCAGAAGTTTCTCTTTCTAGAACTTTCCATTTAGGTATTATATAAACAAACACCGACTGCATTGGATACTAATTCATCTTGCATACACTGCATTAAGAAGTGACATTCAGCATTCTTTGAACATTGGAGTTCATTATAGGACCGTGCTCTCTTATATACTATTCAAAAAAATTAGGGGATATCCAAAATGATGTTGATATTTTGATGGCAGTTACGTAATGCCGTAGTTCGGATGAAATGATCCTGGTTAGCAGTTGTCACCCTTGGATGACCTGACCGATGTCTGTCATCAACATTCCCTGTCTGAATGTAGCGTGACCACAACCTGCTAATCACCGATTGAGTAACATTGAGAATTTGAGCCACTGCAGTCTGTCTGTTGTCAACTTCTAACATGCCATATGCAGTCTTTGCATACCTCAAAAGTTATGTTTCGATCAGAAACTATTGATGAACGAGGTTATACCAAGAAAAGACCAATGAGACCTCCAAAAAAGCCTGTCCAGTACAAAAGAAAATTTCAAAATGTACCCCACAGCCATTAACATGGCGCTCGTGCGAAAAACCTGTACAAAGTTTTCGTGGTCCGGTGACATTCATGATCCACACTAAACTTGGTAACAATTGATGTGTCCAAGCACGCATGTCCAATATCATTTTCCGAAAATATCAACATCAGAAAGTCAGGGTGAGCTTTTCTGATCACTCTTCGTCCGTCGTCTGTCCATCGTCTGTCGTCCATCGTCCTGCGTGAAGTTGGTGTTTGAGCCTCTTTCTCCTAAACCACTGGCCACATTTTAATTAAATTTCATGTAAGTAGTGGTTATATAGGGGCATTTTGATTTTTATGCAAATTAGGTGTCGGCTCATATTGAACAGAGGGGTGGTGAAAAAATGGCCAAATTTTTTGAAAATCTTCTTTTAATGAACCACCAGTAGCAGATACTTGATATGTGGTATACAGAGTCCTTTTGAGATTTAGAATCAAGTTTGTTCAAGAGAAGTTTGTCGGGCATTATTTGCCTTTGTTATGGGAGGGGCAAAAATTTTGGTCACACCTAAAATTTCTGTTTTCGGAACCGTGAGGTCAATTTGAACCAAATTTGATATGAGATGATAATGGGTCATAAGTAGTTGATTGATGCAAAAAAAATTTTTCTCATTGCCCCGTGGGAACCTCGGGAGCTAAAAATAGGAAAAACCTTAAAACTGCCATATCTCCAAAACTACATGGCACAGAGAATTCTTATTTTGTATAAAGCTTACTTTTATCCAGTAGAATAGAATGATTAAAAAAATGCCTATCGGCTTGATCACAAGGTACTTTTTTCAGGACTTTGAAAAAGTGAAGAGTCAGCACTTTTTAACACTGTAGGCAATGGGAAAAAACATTAAAAAATCTTCTTCTCCAGATTCAGCAGGCAGAATCTTTTGATATTTGGTATGCAACATTGTGGGGTGGATCTGATTCAAGTTTGTTCAAATCGGCTCCCTAGATTCATATTTGGGCTCACTATAGAAGCTCGAATTCGAACATAGTGCATTTCAGGCAAATTTCTTCAAAAATCTTCTTCTCCAGATCCAGCAGGCAGAATCTTTTGATATTTGGTATGCAACATTGTGGGGTGGATCTGATTCAAGTTTGTTCAAATCGGCCCCCTGGATTCATATTTGGGCTCATTATAGAAGCTCGAATTCGAACATAGTGCATTTCAGGCAAATTTCTTCAAAAATCTCCTTCTCCAGATCCTGCAGGCAGAATCTTTTGATATTTGGTATGCAACATTGTGGGGTGGATCTGATTCAAGTTTGTTCAAATCAGTATAGGTGCCCAAATTTGAACTTAGTGCATTTCAGGCAAATTTCATTGAAAATCTTCTTCTCAAGATCCAGCAGGCAGAATCTTTTGATATTGGTTATGCACCATGCATAGGGGGGTGAGATTCAAGTTTGTTCAAGCCAAGTCCCTGGGTTCATATTTGGGCTCACTGTGGTAGCCCGAATTATAACTTAGTTCAAAATGAGGAATTTTCTTTAAAAATCTTCTTCAAATCCAGCAGTCGGAATGTTTTGATATTTGGTATGCAGCATCCTTAGGGGGGTGAGATTCAAGTTTGTTCAAGCCATGTCCCTAGGTCCATATTTGGGCTCACTGTGGGAGCCCAAATAATAGCTTAGTTCAAAATGAGGAATTTTCTTTAAAAATCTTCTTCTTCAGATCCAGCAGTCGGAATGTTTTGATATTTGGTATGCAGCATCCTTAGGGGTTGAGATTCAAGTTTGTTCATGCCATGTCCCTAGGTCCATATTTGGACTCACTGTGGGAGCTCGAATTGTAACTTAGTTCAAAATGAGGAATTTTCTTTAAAAATCTTTTTTTTCAGACCCAGCAGTCGGAATGTTTTGATATTTGGTGTGCAGCATCCTTAGGGGGGTGAGATTCAAGTTTGTTAAAGCCAAGTCCCTGGGTTCATATATGGGCTCCCTGTGGGAGCCTGAATTATAACTTAGTTCAATATGAGGAATATTATTTAAAAATCTTTTTTTTTTAGATCCACTGGTCAGAATCTTTGGATATTTGGTATAAGCTTTTCTTAGGAGGAGCAGATGCAACTTGTTGAAATCAATTCTCTGGGTTGATATTTAGGCTACCATGTCAGTTAAGCGCCCTCAGGCCCCTCTTTTTTGAATAGTATAGTTAGGATAAATTAGTTATGGTTGAAAAAACAAGTGGTTGGCAAAAGTGATCATTGGGAATTCAACATTGTGGGTAGAACCATGCAATTTAAAAGCTGCTGAGGAGTGTTAGATTATTTTTGGTCATCAAATTTTGTTTACTTGTCTTTGAAATCCACACAGACTTCATAATTTCACTTCAAAGATGATAAGAAGTACATCTACAGAACATGAAATCTTTAAGTTGCAGTACCTGCTCTTCAGAATAAAGACCAAACATGGGTCAGAACTCTACCAGTTAACCTTTTCACTGCTATAGATCTGTACTGCATACAGACCCAAACATTGATGTTGTGTGCTGTACCTATGTACTGAGTACAGAGTTATTACATACATAAAATAGATACACTGCACAGTGTTATTCTCAATACAACACACATTGTAACAAATGTGAGAGACAGGCAATGTGACATCAAAGATTTTTTGCCAGTATTTTCCATTGTTTTTATGGAAATACCCAAGTCAACCTCATGTCATGTTTCCAGTGGTCTTCTTGAAATGTAAACATGTCTAAAGAAAAATTTTCAACCAATGAAGTTGTTGCAGAATTATTTGATCACAATGATAGTGATGCAGATGATTCAGATAATTCAAGTGACTTTAGCAATACTAATGAATCTGATTTTAGTCCCGATAGACTGTCCTAGTGGGCCTGGACTATGTTATAACCCTTGTTTTGGGTTAAACCAGACCAAAATCGGGTATTGGAAATAAGCATTAGACTCCCAAAGTGTTCAATTATGTTCTGGCAGGTTTAAAATTACAATTTGTTTTAAGTTTCTGTCTTTTTCAATTTTTATCATTTTCTTCCATTTTCCCCAATATATGGCTCAGCACAGGGTATTACAAAATTGTGGAGCAGTGAAGGGGTTAAGTAATGAAAGTTTTCTTCACATGATGAATTTTTGTTTTCATTACCTTTGATGTATTACATTTTTTGCTTGTAACTGTAATTCTGTAAACTTGTAAATTGTTTTATACCACCACTGTTATTACGTAAAGAATAAATAACTGCCAGGAGAAAATATTAATTACAACCTTTTAATAGTGATATTGTGCCAATAAAAAACTAAAAAAAAACTCCTGACATTAGAAATAATTACACAGTAATGGCATTTAATGACGTTTTTAACTTTGGATATTTGCTCAATGATTTGTTGATCTGTAGTATATTAACACTTTACCCAAACTGACAAACAAAACCGAAAATGACAGAAAAACAGAGCAGGTGTTATACTCAGATAACTGGAATAAATTTGATATTTATCACACAATTCAATTTGGTTATGAGCTTGAACAATCTGCATGCTATTTTTGTAATTTCTAAGGAGATTGGCACTTTGTGTATTGCTTGTGAACACAAAGCACCTTTTAACTGGTAGAGTGCTGGAAGCCCATATTTGGGCTTTATTCAGAAGTGCCGATGACATAGTAATGCATCTACTCTCACCTCAGTCCATGTCTGCTGTCTCTATCAGTCCGCAGAAGTAATTTCATGCCCGAATGAATTAAGAGTTGTTTCCCTTTAGTTGAATGGCTACAGTTTTAGCGCATATTGCACCTCACAGTAATTCCACGGACGAAGATGACAATTGATAGAAAAAGGATTCTGCAGTACAGTCTGGCTCAAATCAAGCTGACACATATGACACTACTATGAGTTCTGGATGTTCAGATGATGTTGCCAGTAATAATCCAGATGACGGAGTGGAATAGGACTGGCCAGTGGGAGGGGACGCGGCAGAAAAAGAAGTGCTGGTCTGGGACATGGCAGAATACGAGGGAGCTGGCGTGGTCATGGAACTGGTCCAATTTTTCAGTGGGAAAAATGCACAGATTTTGTTCCACTAGATATCCCATGTTCTGAAGCTGGGAAGATAAATCTTGACTTACCTGACAATCCAAATGAATGGAACGTTTTATATTATACCTTTATCTAATGGATGAGATGATCCCGAAATTAACCCCAATATCCCAAGTCTGGGGGGTCAGTTTGGCTGAGTTGCAAAAGAGTTAAAGGCTCCATATTCTGTGGATGTGCTTCATATTATTTCTGAAGTAAAGTTATTTAGTCTGCCTGGATTTGCCTTGTTACAATTTATGGGAGAGTGCCAATAGGCACTCATAAATTGTTACAAGACAAACACAAATGAACAAATTTTGCTGACCAAAAATAATTTAGCACTCTCCCAGTTAATCAAGATGAACAAACTTGTTCATATAGACATCCAATAATAATAAAAAGGGCGGTGTAGCCCGAATCAATCTAAAATCTACCAGCTAGAGAGACTAGCTATTACTGGATGTCTATATGAGTTGTCTCTTTTAACATGTAGTCCCTCGTGTGGAAGAAAGGGCACAGCACATGTATACAGACTAGAAACACTAGCCAATAAAAGTCTTTGGTAGAATCCAGGATAAGCGCGGAGATAAATCCACTGTCAGGATGATACCTAATCAGTGTGTTACAGGAAAGCACCTTGCACAAGGCTTGAGTATATAAGTTCATACACATATTAGATGAGCAACAATGATATGATGATAAGAAGTAACAAGATGGGTGGACGACGTGGGCAGGGGGTGGGTGGAAAATTGTGTCACTGAAACAAGCTTTGTGAATGCAGAATGACGGATTTCTTGCATGTGCACCTGTAATTAACTGGACTAATTACACAATAATACTACACACACTTGACCAATGATTACCCCTACGTAATTAGAACAAAGGGTTGAGAAAATAATCTGTAACGATAAGGATCACTGCGCGTTTGACCATCTGTTGTCAAAGGTGTGAACAATACATGAAAGGAAGAACATGTGCTTAGTACAGCTGTGTCCAAATCGCACAATACAAAATGAATCAATCTCAATTGAGCAACCCTGTCCACGTTCTCAAATCAGCAGCCGGTCAAAGTGTTATTAGTGTGCTGCTGGCCTGACTTTTGTGAAACATGGACAGGTAGAAAGAATTATGTTTGATTGATTCGGGCTACACCGCCCTTTTTATTATTATTTATTAAGTGATAGAATGCAATGTAGCCAAGGCTAACAATTAACAAAGCATTAATATAAAAGTACATGCAATCTAAAATCTACCAGCTAGAGAAACTAACTATTACTGAATGTCTATATGAGTAGTATACATATATATAGTCCTTCGTGCGGAAGAAAGCGCCTCAGATGAGTGAGACCTGAGGCCTGACCTCAGGGCTGACACATCCCGTCAAAGGACAGAATCATGTTTTACAGGAATTCAGAATGTTGGTTTCTGATCCCCTATCGGGAGACGAACCCTCAGCACCCCTGCCTGGCAATCAGGAGTCCAACACACAAACCACCAGACCATTGCACACCATCAAAAAAAAAAACGATGGCTGGAATTTTGCTTTCTAGTTGAAGTTCTCATGATTACTTGGTTTACCTTCCTTTCGGCAGCAGCATGAAAGTTTCGAATGCACTGGCTACAGTACAACGAAAATGCTGTGGTCCAGGCCTCAAACAAAAATTGGCACAGGCCTGTGTGTGTGTTTTTTCGAAGGACACAATCATGTTTTAGAGGAATTTAGAACGTTGGTTTCTGAACCCCAGTCAGTGGCAGAAACAGAATCCTTGAAATGGAGAGTTGGGGTGGGGGAGTGTGTGATCAGATGAACCAAAATTTTTGGAAAAGAATGGTTATCCTACCAGACTTACTTTAAAATAAAAATTTGGTCTCAAAAGTGGGAACAGTTGGACTTGGATCCAAGGAGACCAGATCTTCTCAGTTAATGTGTGTGTGTGTGTGTGTGTGGTGTGGTGGGGGTGTGTGTGTGTGATGTGGTGGGGGGGACCAGATGAAATTGCAGAATCTTTTTCCACCATTTCTGACAGCAGAGCTTCAGTTATAGAATGAAAAATGTGTTGGTTTTGTGTGATCATTAGATCAGTCATCTCTCAATTCATTCCTTGGATGCAACAAGGTACCATCTGCAATGCTTTAAATTGCAGATAGTACTTTATTGCACTCAAGGAATGAATTGGCCCTAGGGAATTGAGATTTGTTAATCTCAAACCTTTTAGAGTACTATTGAAAGACATCATTCAGTTTATTCCCAACAAGACGAATCCCATCAAGACAAACGTTGAAAATGGTCATCCCAACAAGACGAATCCCATAAAGACAAATTTAATTAAAATGATTATATAACCCCTTTATGTTTAGGTTTGGGGCAAAATTGTATGCGAGCAGAAGTGAAATTTTATTTAAAAAAAAAAAAAACCCATCTATTTCAGGCATTTTATTTATTTTAAACTAGCTTAAAAAACTTGCACTTTCGAGTGACTTTTCCTAGCTTGAAAAACTCAGTAAAATAACACTTGAGTAACCAAAAATAAAGGAGTTTACCTCTTGTGCCATATAATATAATAATTTAATTTTTTTTCCATTTGCACGTTATTTATACTTTATAAAAATGTGAAGAAAATTTTAAGTTCATTATTGATAGGGCCTGAGAAAGTTCGGTCGTGAATTATGTGCGGATGGGAATTATGACAAGGAATATGGAAGAATTATTTTGTCAGATATGTTTTGGGGATCTGTATTAGAATTTGTATAAAAATCTCTTTTTCGAACATGTGTTTTTCAACTTTGTTGGCAATATTAATTTTTTTTAAAATACACCTTCAGTGTCACAAGTGAATCTTCATAAAGATAGCTGACTGACTGTTTGCACTGCATTTGGTGAACACAAAGTGTTGTTAGCCAGACAAGAGACAAAGAGAAAAGTGCTGCATGTTTTTTATTAGTTATTATTGCACCATAATCTGCTAACATGGCTTACTGTTGGACAAAGAGATTTCAATTAACAATGACACCAGATGTTGTAATGAGACACTGTTTGCTGAACTTTTTGTAACTTTTTTATCAATCAAACTTTAAAAAAACACAAACAAACAAAAAAGTAAAAAAACCCTGCAGATGTAACTATTGAAATTATTACAGAATTAAATAAACTCTTGCTCGAGTGAAACAGTGATTGAGGACGATCATGATTTAAACTAGAGGGGGCGGCATTTGTGTGCAAAGCACACTGTGGTGTATCCCCGCATTTGCATTCTTGACTTTGTATGAATGCTTGACACAAAGATGAAATGTATTTTATGACACACTAAAATCATATTGAGTGGCACAGGTGACACAGCTTCGTGCACATCTACAGACTCCACTGCAACATTTGAGCATGGTTTTAGCATTTCGAATTACATACACTAGGAGCCATTCACCGGGAACGATCTAAGAAAACACGAAAGTGGCACTGGTTGCACAGCCACGTGGCACCTAAAAAATCCAAAACCTTTGTGCACATCTATAGACCCTACTGCTACATTTGAGCATGATTTTAGTGTTTCGAATTACATACCCTAGAAGCCTTTTGCTGGAAACAGTCTAAGACAACATGAAAGTGGCAATGGTGGCACAGCTACGAGGCACCTGAAAAATCCGAAGCCTTCATGCGCATCTACAGACCCAACTGCAACATTTGAGCATGGTTTTAGCATTTCGAATTACATACCCTAGGAGCTTTTCGCCAGAAATGGTCTAAGAAAACATGAAAGTGGCAACGATGGCACAGCCACATGGCACCCAAAAAATCCGAAACCTTTGTGCACATCTACAGACCCTACTACAACAGATGAGCATGCTTTTATTATTTCGAATCACATACTCTAGGAGCCTTTTGCCGGAAAAGGTTTAAGAAAACATGAAAGTGGCAACAGTGGCACAGCCACATGGCACCTGAAAAATCCGAAACCTTTGTGTGCAACTACAGACCCTACTGCAACATTTGAGTATGGTGTTAGCATTTCGAATTACATACCCTAGGAGCCTTTCGCCAGAAACAGTCTAAGAAAACACGAAAGTGGCAATGGTGGCACAGCCACGTGGCAGCTGAAAAATCCGAAACCTTCCTGCGCATCTACAGTCACCACTGCAACATTTGAGCATGGTTTTAGCATTTCGAATTACATACCCTAGGAGCCTTTCACTGGATACGGTCCAAGAAAACACGAAAGTGGCAATGGTGGCACAGCCACATGGCACCCAAAAAATACAAAAACTTTGTGCGCATCTACAGACCCTACTGCAACATTTGAGCATGCTTTTAGCGTTTCGAATTACATACTCTAGGAGCCTTTCGCCGGAAACGGTCTTAGAAAACACAGAAGTGGCACAGCCACATGGCACCCCAAAAATTCAAAACCTTCGCGCATATTTACAGACCCTACTGAGACATCTGAGCATGCTTTTAGTGTTTCGAATTACATACTCTAGGAGCCTTTCGCCGGAAACGGTCTAAGAAAACATGAAAGTGGCAACAGTGGCACAGCCACGTGGCAGCTGAAAAATCCGAAACCTTCATGCACATCTACAGACCCTACTGCAACATTTGAGCAGGGTTTTAGCATTTCAAATTACATACCCTAGGAGCCTTTTGCCGGGAACAGTCTAAGAAAATACGAAAGTGGCAACAGTGGCACAGCCACGTGGCACCTGAAAAATCCGAAACCTTCGTGCGCATCTACAGACCCCACTGCAATATTTGAGCATGGTTTTAGAGTTTCGAATTACATACCCTAGGAGCCTTTTGCTGGAAATGGTCTAAGAAAACACAAAAGTGTCAACGGTGGCACAGCCACATGGCAGCTGAAAAATCCGAAACCTTTGTGCGCATCTACAGACCCCACTGCAACATATGAGCGTGCTTTTAGCATTTCGAATTACATACTCTAGGAGCCTTTCGCCGGAAACGGTCTAAGAAAACACAAAAGTGGCAACAGTGGCACAACCACGTGGCACTTGAAAAATCCGAAACCTTCGTGCATGTCTACAGACCTTACTGCAACATTTGAGCATGGTTTTAGCATATCGAGTTACATACCCTAGGAGCCTTTCGCCGGAAATGGTCTAAGAAAACATGAAAGTGGCAACAATGGCACAGCCACATGGCAGCTGAAAAATCTGAAACCTTCGTGCGCATCTTCAGACCCCACTGCAACATTTGAGCATGGTTTTAGCATTTCGAATTACATACCCTAGGAGCCTTTCGCCGGAAACGGTCTAAGAAAACACGAAAGTGGCAACGGTGACACAGCCACGTGGCAGCTGATAAATCCAAAACCTTCGTGCGCATCTACAGACCCCACTGCAACATTTGAGCATAGTTTTAGCATTTCGAATTACATACCCTAGGAGCCTTTCGCCGGAAACGGTCTAAGAAAACACAGAAGTGGCACAGCCACATGGCTCCCAAAAAATTCAAAACCTTCGCGCGTATCTACAGACCCTACTGCAACATCTGAGCATGCTTTTAGTGTTTCGAATTACATACTCTAAGAGCCTTTCGCCAGAAACGGTCTAAGAAAACATGAAAGTGGCACAGCCGCGTGGCACCTGAAAAATCCGAAACCTCCGTGCGCATCTGCAGACCCTACTGCAACATTTGAGCAGGGTTTTAGCATTTCAAATTACATACCCTAGGAGCCTTTCACCGGAAACGGTCTAAGAAAACACGAAAGTGGCACAGCCACGTGGCAGCTGAAAAATCTTAAACCTTTGTGCGCATCTACATACCCCACTGCAACATTTGAGCATGGTTTTAGCATTTCGAATTACATACCTTAGGAGCCTTTCACCGTAAACGATCTAAGAAAACACAAAAGTGGCAACGGTGGCACCCAAAAAATCTTAAACCTTCATGCGCATCTACAGACCCTACTGCAACATCTGAGCATGGTTTTAGGATTTCGAATTACATACCCTAGGAGCCTTTCACTGGAAACGGTCTAAGAAAACACGAAAGTGGCAACGGTGGCACAGCCACGTGGTACCTGAAAAATCCGAAACCTTCGTGCGCATCTACAGACCCCACTGCAACATTTGAGCATGGTTTCGAATTACATACCCTAGGAGCCTTTTGCCAGAAACGGTCTAATAAAACACGAAAGTGGCAACCTGAAAAATCTGAAACCTTTGTGCACATCTACAGATCATTTAGCAACACCCTAGTGCAGTTATAGAACTCTGAATTACATAGGTTGGGATTATTCGAAAGAAAAGTGAAAAATTAGCGCATTTTTCAAGTGGCTCCACAGAAGCCACCTGGTGGCACAAAACTTTAAAAGTGGTATTTTTGGATTGCACAGACCCCATTTAACAACTGTAGAAAGTTACAGCGTTTCGAATTACAAACCGGACGTACGGACGGAGATCACAACAATATCCCCGCATTTTTTGCCGTACGTCGTTGTATTCCTCCGTCATCGTCGTCCGTCGTGAACTTTACATTATCGACTTTTCACAAACTACTGAACCAAATTGAACCAAATCTGGTGTGCGTTTTCCCTATCATATGTCAATTCAAGTTTGTTAAAATAAACTTGCCACACTTACAGGGGGCACCACAAGGGGCATAACTCTGATAGCATCCATAAATTTCTTAAAAAATTCACAAAAATCTTCTTCTTCAGATCCACCAGTCAGAATCTTTTCATGTTTGTTATACAACATCTCTTGGGGGGTCAGATTCAAGTTTCTTCAAATCGGGTCCCTGGGTTGAAAATATTTGGTCTGCTTCAGACTTAGGAATTTTTTACCAAAATTCTAAAAACCGATTTTTATACGCCCGTTTGAAAAACGGGACGTATTATAGTATGGCGTTGTCCGTCCGTCCGTCCCTCTGTCCATTTGGTTTCCAAACAATAACTTTAGTAATTGTTTTCCGATCGGCTCCAAATGTGGTATGTGGTTTAATCACAACAAAATACAGGTCAAGTTCGAATATGGGGTCGGTCCGAACATTTTTCGCCTGAATTATGGCCCCAGTTGGACTTAGAATTCGTCAAATATTTGGTTTCCGGATGATAACTTTAGTATTTGTTTTCCGATCGGCTCCAAATTTTATATGTGGTTTAATCACAACAAAATACAGGTCAAGTTCGAATATGGGGTCGGTCTGAACAATTTTTGCCTGAATTATGGCCCCTGTTGGACTTAGAATTCGTCAAATATTTGGTTTCTGGATGATAACTTTAGTATTTGTTTTCCGATCGGCTCCAAACTTGGTATGTGGTTTAATCACAACAAAATACAGGTCAAGTTCGAATATGGGGTCGGTCTGAACAATTTTTGCCTGAATTATGGCCCCTGTTGGACTTAGAATTCTTCGTCAAATATTTGGTTTCCGGATGATAACTTTAGTATTTGTTTTTCGATTGGCTTCAAACTTGTTAGTCTTTTTCTCAAATGACTGAAAAATTTAGTCATTTCACAAAATCACTGATTTCAAAGTCTGACCGTAACATATATATATATGCCAGTATAAATTTCTCGCACTCTAAAAAAATTGCAAATGTGTTAAAATGGTACAATTTGAACAGTTCACAGGCGTATGATGCAATGCCCAGCGGTGCTCTTGTTAGATTTTTTATGCGTTTTGTTCAATTTTGAGACAAAAAAATAATTTTAGCCTGAATATTTTGGGTCTGGTTCCGATTTGGAAATTTTGGTCCAAAAGAAATTTTTTAATGCAGTTTGTTAACTTTTGAGAAGGAAAAAAAAAATTTTATAGCCTGAAAATTTAGGGTCCGGTTCCAACTTGGACCAAAATTCAGAAATGTTTTTGTCGATTCTCTTCAAAATCAAGTTCCAAAATGAATTAGAGTGGTTTTATGTGAAAATGTCCTCCCCTCCCTTCCTTGTCAGGGTGTTTGGCTGCAAAATATATTTTGAAAGATTTAGAGTGATAAACCGCCCAGCCCAACTGAATTTTAACTTAGTGCAATATGAGGGAATTTCTTTTCAAATCTTCTTCAGATCCACCAATCAGAATCCTTTCATATTTGGTATACAACATCTCTGGGTAGGTCAGATTCAAGTTTGTTCAAATTGGGTCCCTGGGGTAATATTTTGGCTCCCTATTTGAGCCCAGTGTTTAAGTAGTGCAAGGTGAGGGCATTTCTTTAAAAACCTTCTTCAGATTCACCAGTCAGAAATTCTTTCATATTTGGTATATAACATCTGAAGGGGGATCAGATACAAGTTTGTTCAGTTTGAGTTCCTGGCTTAATATTTGGGCTCTCTGTGGATGTGATGGGGTTGGCAGGGGGCATGTTAGGTTCAGGTTTGTTCAAAGCCATTCCTTAGTGTTTTTCCATAAAATTTTCCTTTCATGACTTCATTCCTTTGTTGTGTTGAACCATGTCTAACTGACTTTGACCCCAAATACTTCTTTTAACCACTTTGGCAGGTGAGCGATTAAGGCACCTTTTGGCCTCATTTTTTATTAATTTCCCCTATAATTAATGAAAAAAAAGGTTTTGTCTTGTTGGGATTGTCATGTTGGGATATTTTACCCATTCATCTTGTTGGGATTCGTATTGTTGAGGTGATATCATCATTCAAGATGGCAGCATGGGATTTGTATTGTTGATGTGACTTCATCATTCAAGATGGCAGCAGTGGGTGTGGATGGTATATTTTGTCGTGACTTGTGGATGCCACTCCAGTCTGAATTGAAACTATACATGCCACAGGTGGCATATGGGTTGGACTGTGATCTCTTTAACTATTTACTTGACATGAAAAACAGACAACACTTGCAAGCAAACTTCTTGAATAATAAATATTGAAATATATATGTTTTTGAGACAAAAAATGAAAATTGAATGGAAATTTTTGTGAATAGCACTGGTCGGTTTTGATCATTACGTTGGGTAAAGGGTTATAACTGTGATGCATGGATGTAAAGAATCAGCTAAACAGATCCAATCTGAAGTCAATGGAGAGTAGTGATGAGCAGATAAGAAAAAAGCCAGACAATTGCTGATTGTTTGAATACACAATCAGCAGATTGCCAATGCTGATGTCAGATGGTCAGTGTTGGAGTGTTTGAGTATTGGAAGTACAAATATTGGAAGTACATGATAATTCAACCTCTAAATACCAAATATATTTTTAGATTCACCTATTTCTAATAGGTGGATCTATTATTATTGCTATTTTTCTTTTTTTTTTTTTTCTTTTTTTTTTTATTTCACCGAATCTTGTCTGACGGATTACGCGAAAACGGTCTGTACGATTTTGTTGAAATTCGGCACATCTGTAGAGCATCATGCGAAGTTTATCACCTGGGTCATGGCATTTCTGAAGTGTTTCGTTTTCTGCCAAAATCGTACAAAATGTAGCCAAAATGTCACGTTTTGCCCCAATTCTAAAAAATGCTCTGGGCGATTGGGCAGAAACGTTCCTAGTGTTTGAAGCATGTGCACCTGCATCTGTCTGCATAGGCAGTATTACCCACGTTGACCCTGTTTTGCCACAAACGTCACACGAATATGCATTTTTTCCAAAAAATTGCTAACATTCACATGCAATTTCTCAGCACTGCAACCACATTTTCTCAAATCACGTCCAGTGAGAAGATTGGGCATTCATCCAAGAACAATTTTGCTGTTATATGTTTTATTCAAAGTTTTAGCTTTCACCCAGTTTTCGGGCCTTGAATCAGTGGACCCTAAAAGTCTACCTAAAATTCGCTCATTTTACGTTCAGTTTTCTTCCACTTTGGAATGGAATATTGAAAAATAATTTACATGTCCACATTCACAATTGCCTACCTATCATATTTGCTGTTGTAAGTTTGGTTGTAAAGTTTAACCCTATGCCCATTCTGGTTGCCTAAAAGTAGGTACCGTCCAAGAAAACTTCAATTTTTTAGAATTTGGTAACTTTAAGTGTAAATTTACTCCATATCTAATTGACTGAGCGCTGTATGTTTTCCATGGCTGCATGCAGCTGTTAAAGTACAACAACTTATGTTCTATATGTTATTATAAAAAGTTTAACCCTTGGCAGATTTGGGAGCTCCCATAAGGGTACTATCGGAATAATTACTGTTTTAGCCAACTTTCACATGCAATTTCTCAACACTGGAGACAAATTTTCTCAAAGTTTTTTCCATGAGAAGATAGGGCGTACATCCTAGAACAATATTGCTGTTATATGTTTTATTCAAAGTTTTACTCTTCACCCAGTTTTCGGGCCTTGAATTGGAGTACCCTAAAATTCTTTGTAAAAGTTGGTCACTTTGCTGGTATAATATTGCTCAAGCGTTGTTATCAGTAAGTGTCAAATGTGATTCACAACAGGTGTTTATTTGTGTAACTTTGTAACTGACAAGCATTCTCCAGATGCTGTTTTCCTTATTTGATAGAGAGAACTGCACTTGTCAAAATACTCATTAACCCTCTTTTACTGATTTTTATTCGAACAAACCAATATTGCTATAATGCTGTTGATTTCTAACTTAACCCTGCATGCGTGGTTACAGAGAATTAGATATGGATTTCCAGCAAATATGGCTGGAATAATATGAAATACGGTCTGTCAGTGTGTATGCCAACCTACCTGCCTGACAGCAAGTGCGCCCTGAATTCGATTTTAACCATTCACCAGTCATTTCTGTGTGGAAGAGTAGAGTCGGTAGAGTTGTCAGAAATGCACACCTGCCTTGACTTCGACATTAACCATACACCAGTCATGCCAGTGTCAAAGAGAACGGTCTGTTAACCCTTTTGTTACTGATTTTTTAATTGCAACAGAATAGATATAAATGTGTGGTGACACTATTTCCTAAGCAGTATTGCTATGATGCTGTTGATTTCTAACTTAACCCCGTGCAGATGGTTTCAGAGAAGTAGAAATGGATGGCTAGAATGAAATGCAGTCTGTCTACCTACCTACCTGCTTTACAGCAGGCCTGTCCTGACTTCGATTTTAACCATTCACCTGTCATGCCTGTGTGAAAGAGTACAGTCAGAAGACTTGTTGTAATGCCTGCCTGCATGATTGTCTGCGTGCCAGCCCGAAAAAGCCTGCTAAACCGCCCGCCAGCCTACCTGCCTGCCCTTGCTTCGACATCAACCATGCAACATTCATGCCAGTGTGAAAGAGAACAGTAGGTTAACCATCTTTTACTGATTTTTATTGCAACAGAATTGATAATTGTGTGCTCGCACATATTGGCATATATCCGACATTCTATCTGTTCAATTTGAATGTTAAATTAGCCAGATGACAGCTTTTTTGCCACCGTGTGAGGTTGTCAGTTTCTGTCGGGACGACCTAAAATAAGCAGTTTAACTCCATACTTTCTGTCCCATGTGAATGTGCGAATATTTAAAGCGGAACAATTTTATCAAATAGACAGAAATGATGCCAAACTCGACCGACATGTGGTGGGTAAATAGTGAATGGAAACGGCATTGCATTGGGAATAGAGTAGGGATGAATCGCCCCCATAGTTTCCACGCGATCCACGTTGTTCCCTCGCGGTCACACCACTCGACAAAGATACTAACCTGTCGGGCAGGAAGACTAGAACAACTTCTGAAAATTTCGTGTAGCTGCCTTCAGTGGCCTGGACGTAGTGGGCGTATGAGCGACATTGCTGTCTGTTCAATTTTAATGTCAAATTAGCCAGATTACCGCCTATTCGCCATTAACCCATGCGCGATTACTGTCCACTTTTCATTTCTGACAAATATCTAACTGTTACCAGTTTGGCGAGGTCCGTTTGGCGTCAGTGTACACAATGCATCTTTCAGTCACCACCGTCTCTCCACCAGAAACTGAGAATCCATGATTTCAAGCGGAACTACCCCAGAGGGGGAGCAGTACCACAACCCCAGACATATAACCAGCGTCAGATCGCACCGGCTAGAACAGGACACTCATTAAAACGCTATATCTCGGCCAATTCTTGGCCGATTTCCATAAACTTTTCACTCATTCTTCACAAATAGTTACCGAATCTTTTCACACAGAGAGCGACACCAGTTTCCCATTCTATCATGTTGAATGTCAGGAGAGGGTGTGTGCATGTTCGGGGTGTGGGTTGAGAGAGAGGGGCGGCTGCCTCGAGGCCCATGCTTGGTTTCGGGACTTTCTAATAATATGACCGAGTTCGGGCGAGCTTCAGGTACAAACGCTGAAAGTTTGGGATGGCTGCTACGAAAACGTTCGCCACAATCTATGGTGTCACATATGCACATGTTGTTATTATTAAGTATACGCGATCTGTTCAACAGGTTTGCTATTTAGCTCTAACTTGGAGATTAACCATACAGCATTCACGCCAATGTGAAAGAGTATTGCGGAAAGAATTGTTAGACACTGTAGGGAGTTTTCTATCGGCTATGCACTTAATATAGCCTAAAAAACTACCAGCTCTATATGCAATTTTATTTCGCCGCTGCCTAAAAAGACAAGCGGAATAGGTGAATCTCTCGATTTGTTGAAATCGAAAAATCTAGAAGGAGGGGGTTGGACGGGTACGATGTGTTCAACAGGTTTGCTATTTAGCCCTAACTTGGAGATTAACCATACAGCATTCACGCCAATGTGAAAGAGTACTGCGGAAAGAATTGTTAGACACTGTAGGGAGTTTTCTATCGGCTATGCACTTAATATAGCCTAAAAAACTACCAGCCCTATATGCAATCTTATTTCGCCGCTGCCTAAAAAGACAAGCGGAATAGGTGAATCTCTCGATTTCTTGAAATCGAAAAATCTAGAAGGAGGGGGTTGGACGGGTACGATGTGTTCAACAGGTTTGCTATTTAGCCCTAACTTGGAGATTAACCATACAGCATTCACGCCAATGTGAAAGAGTATTGCGGAAAGAATTATTAGACACTGTAGGGAGTTTTCTATCGGCTATGCACTTAATATAGCCTAAAAAACTACCAGCTCTATATGCAATCTTATTTCGCCGCTGCCTAAAAAGACAAGCGGAATAGGTGAATCTCTCGATTTGTTGAAATCGAAAAATCTAGAAGGAGGGGGTTGGACGGGTACGATGTGTTCAACAGGTTTGCTATTTAGCCCTAACTTGGAGATTAACCATACAGCATTCACGCCAAGGTGAAAGAGTATTGCGGAAAGAATTGTTAGACACTGTAGGGAGTTTTCTATCGGCTATGCACTTAATATAGCCTAAAAAACTACCAGCTCTATATGCAATTTTATTTCGCCGCTGCCTAAAAAGACAAGCGGAATAGGTGAATCTCTCGATTTGTCGAAATCGAAAAATCTAGAAGGAGGGGGTTGGACGGGTACGATGTGTTCAACAGGTTTGCTATTTAGCCCTAACTTGGAGATTAACCATACAGCATTCACGCCAATGTGAAAGAGTACTGCGGAAAGAATTGTTAGACACTGTAGGGAGTTTTCTATCGGCTATGCACTTAATATAGCCTAAAAAACTACCAGCTCTATATGCAATCTTATTTCGCCGCTGCCTAAAAAGACAAGCGGAATAGGTGAATCTCTCGATTTCTTGAAATCGAAAAATCTAGAAGGAGGGGGTTGGACGGGTACGATATGTTCAACAGGTTTGCTATTTAGCCCTAACTTGGAGATTAACCATACAGCATTCACGCCAATGTGAAAGAGTATTGCGGAAAGAATTATTAGACACTGTAGGGAGTTTTCTATCGGCTATGCACTTAATATAGCCTAAAAAACTACCAGCTCTATATGCAATCTTATTTCGCCGCTGCCTAAAAAGACAAGCGGAGTAGGTGAATCTCTCGATTTCTTGAAATCGAAAAAATCTAGAAGGAGGGGGTTGGACGGGTATGATGTGTTCAACAGGTTTGCTATTTAGCCCTAACTTGGAGATTAACCATACAGCATTCACGCCAATGTGAAAGAGTATTGCGGAAAGAATTGTTAGACACTGTGGGGAGTTTTCTATCGGCTATGCACTTTATATAGCCTAAAAAACTACCAGCTCTATATGCAGTTTTATTTCGCCGCTGCCTAAAAAGACAAGCGGAATAGGTGAATCTCTCGATTTCTTGAAATCGAAAAATCTAGAAGGAGGGGGTTGGACGGGTACGATGTGTTCAACAGGTTTGCTATTTAGCCCTAACTTGGAGATTAACCTTACAGCATTCACGCCAATGTGAAAGAGTACTGCGGAAAGAATTGTTAGACACTGTAGGGAGTTTTCTATCGGCTATGCACTTAATATAGCCTAAAAAACTACCAGCTCTATATGCAATCTTATTTCGCCGCTGCCTAAAAAGACAAGCGGAATAGGTGAATCTCTCGATTTCTTGAAATTGAAAAATCTAGTTTTAATTATTTTTCGAATCTTGAAACATCAAAAGGAATATATACACACAGTTTCGAATTCACGAGTGTGAAAAATTTGGAGTGTCAATATTTTCTAAGCTAAAAAATGTGTGTGCACATTCTTTATTTTATTTTCCCAAAGCAAACCATAATCAGAAATAAAGGAATAAACTGTCATTCATTAATATTTGTTGTTGTTTGTTCAACGCACATAGGAAGGATGATTGTTTGTTCAATGCACATAGGAAGGATGAAAAAACCCAACTTAATATTATTTAATATTATTCAAGATATCACTTCTTAACATGACACAAAAACCAAAAGACCTCTTAACTCTTTCAACCCGAGAGACTGCTTTTCGGGTCCAGCAACACGATACATCATAATTTCATTAAGTAGGATGGCTACTAAGTGAAGATGTGTGGTAGAACAATTAATATTTTCAATGTGCAGTCTGAAGGCTGCACGTTGAAAATATTAATTGCTCTACCCCCAAATAATGGATATGGACTCTTCCAATTTCTGCCACTAAACTGACGTGGAAGATACTACCAGTATTCAAAGGGTTAAACTGCTTCATATGAAAATATGTTCTGGTCAAAAGAGTACAGTGGACATGGATTCCCAAGAGTAGCAATGAAAGTGGAACTTTCTATTCTGTGAATCAAGAAGAGGTTATGAAATGAGCACTGTTTATCGATTTTGTATTTCTTGGAGACAAGATCTTCATCGAATAAGTTCTGACAAACATACTGCAGTGTGTATGGAATGACATCAGTGCAACAACAGGCAGACCTTTTTTCTCTTTGTCAATGAAAGATAGGGAGGGAACCATTTATTATGACTGTGCTAGCCTAGATTCTATGGCTTGCAACATTTGCTGTTTGTGAGATGAAATCAGCAATGCCAATTTGATATTGTTAATAGCGAAGCCGTCTCTTTGTTATTGCTACAGGTATGCAGTGTCAGCCAAGAACAATGTAGGCATGTAATTTTACACACACTTGGGAGTTAATTTATGAGTGCGATGGCACCATTTTTCCATCCTAAAACATCTTTTATTTCATAAAACAGGATTATAAGTTTAGTAATATGAGGCATACCAAATGAAAATGTTATAAGTAAGTGGTTGGTAATTGGCCAATGGTTGATTGTATAGTGATTGATCATCTCATGACTAATGGGAAGGATTCCCACCTCACACCCCTACCTCCAGTCTGTTACTGCCAGTGAATACTTTTAAATCCTGTTTCTCAGTTGTACATCTGGACAGTGGCGCTGTGTACTAAGGCATACTGTATGTCAATAGTGCTCTTGCTTTCAACCAGTGCTAACCCTGCTTGTGCAGAGTTAATACATTGGGAAGTCTGATAGTTGCTTGCCACTGCTCTGTAGTTCTCTTGTTTGACAGAGTTACATGTATAGTGTACAGTGTGTTGCAACTAAAACACCCAAGCAGTGGAGTTACCACTCAGGTAGTGAATCACTTATCTTCTGTTAAAGCACAAAGAGGACACATCTTTAATCCTAAGAACCTTTGTGTTCTACCTGGAGGTCATTTGGCTGAAACTTAGCCTGTGCCTTTTATGCTCTTTCAGTGAGCTATTGGCTGAATGGAAACTCAATTACTTTGGAGCTTTAGTGATAAATTCACTCTCCACAGACTGTCTGAACTTATGAATGTATATGTTGGTACTGAAGTCAGCAAACTGTGTTTTTAACTGATAGAGAACTAAATTGTTTCTGGTCATCAAAATTTGTTCGCAAGTGTTTGCCTTGTAACAATTTGTGGGAGAGTGCCTCTCCCATAAATTGTAACAAGGCAAATCCAAACAGATTAAATAACTTCACTTCAAAGATAATAAGAAGCACATCAATAGAATATGGTGAGCATGGTGCCTCAGTGGTAGAGTGTTGGACTTCTATGCTAAAGGTCCCGAGTTTGGTCCCCTTCCGTGATGACCCACATTGTGTTCCTGGGCAAGGCACTTTATCCCGGTTGCCTACATGCAGGAACGATGATGCCGTGTACTAAGGCATACTGTACGTCGATGGTGCGCATGCCTTCAACTGCTGTAACCCTGCTTGAGCGGAGCTTGAACAGAGTTAGAATGTTGAGGAGCTGACAATTGCTCGTCAATGCTCAGTGCTTCTCTCTGGGTACTACGGTCACAAATTAGCCATTGTTCATAAGTATGTGACCTTTAACACCAATAAATAAATAAATCCATAGAATATGAAGCCTTGAAGTTGTGGTACCTGCACTTTAGAATAAAGCCCAGATATGGGCTTCCAACACTCAACCAGTTAAAGGTTAAACGTGTGGTTATCTAATCAGATTTAATATCCTGCATCTGCTACAAGATAGCAGGAAGACAAACAAATTTCGAAACCTGGTAAAATCATCACACGAGTGTGTCAACCAATACTGTGAGAAAGTTACATGACAAATGTCATGTTGAACTTTTATAAACACTTGGTTATGGAGAAATACTGATAATGTCAAGCACAAATTTAACCCTTTACCCATCTTGAATAGCAGACGACACTTGCCAAAAAGATTTCTTGAATAACTAAAAAATTTTATTTTTTATCTCAAAAACATAGCTAATAATAACTCCTCACTGGGATTATCTCAATGTGCTCATTCCATTCAGGGGTCATAAGCTGTGTTTTGGAGACAAAAACTGAAAAAAATTTGAATGGCAAATTTGATGTCAAACAAAGACAATAGTGGAACTGAGTCCAGTGTATCTGGTGAAATCTTTAATCACCGAATGTACTTCTGACAAATTGTCCACAGTTGGGAAGAAATATCGAAAATTATAACTTGCACCATGTTGAATATGTATCTACCCTGATGTGTCATTCACCAGGGAGCCACCCACTCACTGTTCCCCTCAGTTACTAAATTTCTGAAACATTCAGTATTTATGTACTCCACAATCTTTTTAACCCTTTACTCAATGAACACGATATTAAAATTTTGTTTGAATTATTTTTTTTGAAAATTAAAAAAAAATGTCAGCAATACCATATCATGTGACCCCTCATTGGAATGAGCTTGATGAGCCCATTCCAATGAGGGAGTCACATCATATGGGTTTATTAAAAATTTTAAATATATTTTTAAAAAAGTGAGGTATACTTGATTGCGCCTGTCCGTGCATCCATCCATTTGTCCGCCTGTGCATCTATCTGCACATCTGTCCATATGCACTCAGATGTCTGTTCGCTTTTTAACTTCAACATTACTGCTCAGATTTTGATGAAATTTCTTACAGATGTTCACTGTCATGAGATCTTTAAGGAGCATCAGCCGTTTTCCTGTTGGAATATTTTTTATGTGAGTTATGGCACTTCAAATATTCAAAAATAAGCTATTTCTTGTCTGTTCGCCTCGTATCTCAGGTTTGGGTTATTGGATCTCAATGAAATTTGGAATAAAGATTGTTTATGGGAAATTGAGTCTCTAATAATATTTCTTACTTTTCACTTTTTAGACCCGATCCACCTTTTTAAATTTGAAAATTTGCTGTTGGCCTCGTGAATTAGACAATTTTTTTGTTCTCTTCGCATCATATTTCAGGTTTGGGTTATCAGATTTCCATGAAATTTGGAATGAACATTGTTTATGGGAAAGGCTTTCAAATGAGTCATGGCCCTGCAGTAAAGCAAAGAAAATGCATGCAAATCACCACACATGTGGCATTATGTCTTTGTTCTACATTTTTATGTGGATGGCTCCAATCGTCACTAGACTTCAGTAACAGGTGTTTTTGGCGTTCACAATTACCTTGCTGTAAAACAAAGACAATAATTTTGCTGTTTGCCTTGTAAAATAGCCAATTTTTTGTCTGTTTGCCTCGTATCCCTGGTTTGGGGTTAGCGGCTCTCATTGAAATTTGGAATGAAGATTGTTTATGGGAATAGCTTTCACAGTATCATGGTTCATTTCTTCTCTTGTCGTTGTTTAGCGGTATGCACCATAGGGCTATGCCCCGGGCGTGGCCCCTCTTGTTTTCAACTGGTAATTTGTAAATTATGTGGGTGGATGCAGCCGATTCATTAGGTGAATGGTTAATCATATATGCAGAAAAAATGTAATTGGCTATGTAGTTGTTATCTGTTTGTTTATTCCACTTGTTTATTTTTCTTGGAATATTTCATAACAGATTTACTAAAACCAAGTGATTTGATCTTCAAATAATCTTATCATTGGGACAACTGACAGTTTATTCCAGTTTTATCTGGTTTTATTCCAATTTCTGTGCTTGTTTTTACATTAGATTTAACCTTTAAGAAGACAGACAAATTGTCTAGTATTCTTTGAAATTTCAGATATAATTTAAGATTATTTTTATCCAAAGCAAATGTGACTCCATTTTTTTTTCCTCTTTACAATGAGTATGGTTGTCAGTTATGCAATTAATAAGTTTCACATCATAAGTTACTGTACCAGTCAAATGAGTTGTCGTATTCTTACTTCTGATACTCAGGTCTCAGAAATCTATTTTTACAAGGCTCATCCATGGAGCTTTTCAAGAATCAGTCTCAGGTATTGGTGGTATCAATGAGTAAAGAATAATATTAAAATTTTCAGGAAATTGGTTCCTGGCATGTGTTCCATTGAATTTTTTTTGTGTGAATCCTAAGTATAATATGTTGAATAGAAGTACTGATTTTTGCAAGATAGGCTTTCAGAACTATTTTTTTTACCTTTGATCCTGTTGGATATACAGTGGAGTCCATTTAATTGGATATCTCTTAATTGTATATCCCAGTTAATTGGATATAATTTCCCAACACAAACCCATTTACCATACCTGCAGTACAAATTTGACCTATTAATTGAATATAGGTTATAGAGTAAACTCCTGTTAATTGAATAAAAAAATCTTGTAACCTGTCGAGAAATTACCCTGACTTTCCCCAGTTTTCCTTTGTTTATAGACCCATTTGGTCTCAGTACATCCAATAGAGGCATTTAATCTATTATATCTTGTTTGACAGAGCTCATGGAGCTCTGTCAAACAAGATATAATAGAATAAATGCTAAGTTTATCTCTAGAATACAGGAAATTGACACAATCCCTGTTAATTGAATACCTGGTACTCCTGTTAATTGAATAATTTTCGTTGGCAAAGTTGCTATTCAATTAACAGGGTTCCACTGTATTTGATAAAGCATCATGAGAAAACCTTTGTCAAACAGAATGATAATTTGCTCAATGCCAATTTAGAATAGATTTTTAATAATATGGTGAGAAATATCCATTATACAAAAAGAATAGACCATTTTTCTTTTAGAATCTTTTTCATTTTTGTGTGGGCATATACACCAGAAAGTATTTTTCCAAGTGGTAGCACACATACTGTAAATGGGAACTGTCAAATATCAGATGCTAGAATTCTTTATTTTTTGTGTAATTAACAAAACACGGAGGGGATTCCAATGCAAACTGGGACTTAACTTACAGCCCAGCAGGGATTTTGTGACATATCCATCAGTGACGTATGCCCCCTCCCCCAAATTTCAGTCAGCCCCCCCCCCTCCCCCATTCACCCATGTAGGGAACATCAGCCAAGAAATTTTAAAATCTAGCAATTTACTTGATTCTGAGTTCATTTGTGTCCACAATTTATAAGTTATGAAAAGCATCAATAATTAGACCACATTACGGCCTAATTATTGATGCCTTTCACAACTTGTTAGTCCACCTTGTGGCCTAATTATTGATGCCTTTCACAACTTATAAATTATAGACACAAACAGACTCAGAGTCAAGGAAATTGTGTTTTTTTGTCTCAAGATTTCAAAATTTTTTCCAGTGGAAGGTCCCCGGGACCCCCTCCATTGAGAGGGGACACCCCTCTTGTGCTCTCCCACATCTTGCTGCTGTAGGGCTCGAATATATCCTGGCTACGCATCTGATATCCATACAGTTACATATACTTCTTAATCTCTTTCTTTTTAAAACATAATACATCATTATATTATATGGTGTGACAGGAAAGGATATCACCAGCTGTTTAAAAGCTATAGTGTACTTATCGCTGCTCTGATTCCACCCCACATACTTTTCACCGGTCTCTGTTGCACTCATCATGCTCTGAGAATCATGGAATGACATTAATGTTGACCCCTATTTCATGATTAACTGCACTTGTAAGAAACTCTTTGTCAAGAAAGTAATTCCAACAGATTTTGGCCCAGATCTTTATGGTGAAAGTACTATTTCAATTCCTGATTCTCATTCTGGGCCTAGGTTTCAGATCTTGGAAAGGACAAGTCTTTCCTTGCCTGCAAGAAGGTTCAGCAGTGGGGGTAATATTTACTAGATGATGCATGGTGTGGAGATAGGTTGTAACAGTTCTCTGGGAGGAGCAAGCCTTTTCTGTGTGACAGAAGTAGAACCACATAAAAATAATGTTTTTCAGACCTAATGTTTAACCTGTGTATTTTTTTAATAATTCTTAGTAAATACTTGGTGGGTGGAAAATATGGGAAGATTGTTCAATAAACTGTTGTACCTTCACTGGACTTCTCCATTTGGCACTCTGTTGAAAATGATTTAGTACGCATCCAGGTTCATGGCTGATGGCTCCTGTGTAGTTTACAATGGCTAGTTCTTACCATTCCAATGTTATTTTGTTACCTCGAATTTTATAGAAATCTAAAATAGATGGCTTTGTAGTACTCTGGAATAATCATGTCTGCTGAGCTCGTTTCCGATACAGTACATGAGCTTGGACCTCGAGCTGCAATTCTAGGTCCATTGAACCAGCGTAGGATTGGGACATCAACGAGAGAAATCAATCAGGCTACGTCCTGCTATAGATTGGTCTTTTAAATTGAGTCCCATCAAGCCAGAAAATAAGCAGACTGTCAACTCAAAATGAGGTCCCCAGAGGGTGAATTTAGTGATGCTACCCTGCACATCAGGGTAGCATCACTACATTTACCCTCTGTGAGCCTCAATCTGAATCAGAAGTACCCAGAGGATAAATTGGCCCACTGTATGGGATAGCATCTTCAAATTCACCCTCTGGGAACCTCATTCTGCAAATGTCAGACTGCTTATTTTCAAGCCTGAGTCCCATTACGCATATATTGTCCCTTGAGGGCAACAAAGGGCCATCTGCAATGCTAAAGCACTGCAGATTGTACCTTGTTGCACCCAAGGTACAGTATATTAACCCTTTCAACACTGATGCCCTTGATGGTATACTACTCAAAGTTTTCTAAGCACCACATATTTGACACATCATCGTGAAATTTTCTTGTGACACATTTGCGATATTTTTGGTGGATATGATTGAGGAATGTATTGAGATGGTCCCCTGTGTTTACATTAGCTCTCTTAACTGGCAGACTTTTTATGACAGTCATGGAAAGCATGTAGCCCTTGATTTTCATGATGTTTTCGTATACTGTCTACATGTACATGAGATGTGTAGGGTATTCAGTCTTCATTTCAACACAAACCCTTGTGATTTAATGATTGAATATGGCAAATGCAAATGTAAGAAGACATTTGTCTGAATCAGAAATGTGGCGGGCTGTGGGGATGGTGAAACAAGGGGCAACCCATTGTCAGGTTGGTGAAGCCCTTGGTGTGCACCATACTGTGATCACCAGGGCCTGGGCAAGATTTCAGCAGTATGGCACACCAGTCAAGACGACATGGTGGTGGCAGAGACAGGGCAACATCTGCATTTGAAGACCGGTTTTTGATCATTCAGGCCCATAGGAACCGCTTTGACACAGCAACCAACCCAGCTTCGCAGTGATCTTCAGAATGCATCCGGGGTAAATGTTTCGACACAGACTGTCCGGGCAAGGTTGCACGAAGGCAGTCTCCGATCGAGAATACCATGTATTCGCATTCAGCTGTCCCAGAACCACCACCAAGCACGATATGAATGGGCCATGGATCACGTTGGATGGACCAGAGAAGATTGGTGACCTGTCCTTTTTACAGATGAGTCAAGGTACTGCCTAGACAATACAGATAGACATTCTGGGGTATGGAGAAGACCAGGACAGCGATTCTATGCAGCCAACATTGCTGAGCATGACTGCTATGGTGGAGGGCCAATAATGATCTGGGGCAGCATCAGCTGGGATGGGCGTACACAGCTCTGTGTCCTTGACCGTGGTATATTGACTGCACAGCGGTATATTGATGAGATCCCGGATGTCCACGTCAGATTGTATGCAGGTGCAGTGGGGCATAGATTCATTCTGATGAACGATAATGCCCGTCCTCATGTTGCCCATGCTGTCGAGAAGTATTGACAGAGGGAGGAGATTGAGCATATGGGCTGGCCAGCAAGATCCCTTGGCCTCAATCCAATCGAACATGTCTGGAATGAGTTGCAGCTTGCAATTTCAGTCCGTCCAGTCCAACCAAGAAGTGTCCAGGAGCTTGGTTCCATGGTCGTCAAAGAATGGAACAACATCCCACAAAGAACCATCTGGAACCTGATTGGGAGCATGAGATGGCATTGTCAAGCTGTAATTAACAATAATGGGTCTCATACTCGATATTGAACCCAAACCAGTTCGCTCCGTCAACTTTTTTGGCAAATTTGAAAAATTTCCTCTTTTACCAATAATTTCCATTTTCCAGGATTATCGTATTTAAAAGCTAAAAAATAATGTCAAACACAAATAAAATCTTAATTTCTGTACTTTAATCATTAAAGATATAATTAAATACAAAATGTATACACTTTTCATAACAATATTTCAACTAAAACGTAAAACAGGTAGTTGTTGGATATACTTGGTGCTTAGCAAACTTTGAGTAGTATATCATCTTTAATGATACACTTCTGTGTAAAACAGAATGGGTGAGTCTATCTTATATAGGCCTGTCAGATTATATCATCAGTGATCCTCCAGTCTAAGTGTTTATTATCTTTGTCTACTCACTAACTGCCAATATCCATGTTATGGTTTTTTCTTCCTTTTTTTTATTGGGGTTTAATAACACTTTCAACAACCAGGGTCACCTCATGTGGGACAGTTTTAAGGATGGAGGAAGCCGGAGTACCCTGGGAGAACCATTGAGCAACAGCAAGTAACTTTCAGTCTCTCCAGTGTACTAACTACGCGCAAGCTGGGTTGGCATTAGATGAAGACAAGTGCACCATCGACGTGCCGTATGCCTTAGTACACAGCATCACCATGCTCCCACGTGGGCAATATGGATTAAATGCCTTGCTCAAGGACACAAAGCAGTTAAACCTGGTAGGAATCTAACCGTTGACCTTCTGGTTTGAAGTCCAGTGCCATAACCACTGAGCAACTGTGCTTTCAACATACCTGGTTGAAAGAATTGATAAGAAAGTGCGGTGGCTCAGTGGTAGACTGTTGGACTTCTATGCTAGAGGTCCCGAGTTCAATCCCCGTCTGGGACGACCCATGTTGTGTCCTTGGGCAAGGCACTTTATCCTTGTTGCCTACATGGAGGCACGATAATACCTTTTACTAAGGCGTATCACATGTCGATGGTGCACATGTCTTCAACCGCTGTAACCATGCTTGAGCGGAGTTTGAACAGAGTTAGAATGTTGAGGAGCTGACAGTTGCTCATCAATGCTCGGTGGTTCTCTCCAGGTACTCCAGCTTCCTCCACCCATAAAACTGTCACGGTCATGATTAGCCATTGTGCATAAGTATGTGACCTTAAACACCAATAAATAAATGAAAATAAATAAATAAGAGTTATTAAAGATTATTACAGCACTCAATTTATCCGGGTTGTCACTCACATTCCATGAAGTTGACAACACCAGTACAGCCAGGATACCACAGACATCGTGTTTGATCTGTCTGCTCCGGTTTTATCTATGAGACGAACTCTTTGACAACCCAGATTACTTCTGTAATAATTTGTTTATTATATCACAGTCGATATTGAAAAAATTTAATATGACACCTGGAAAGTTAACAGAACAGAAATTATATAATATCTGTTATGACTGTGCAGCACAGTGGCACTTGCGGTTTTCTTTCGAATTTAAAATTGTTGCCTTAAAATTCTTTTCCCGTCAGTGATGTCACATTAGCCTCATTTGATACGAAATTGGAAAAGTTGATACTCATTTTCCGGCAAGCCAGAACTGATGAACAAATAGCAATAATGAGAAACTATTTGTGGTAGTCATATAAATAAATAGGATATTGGATGGGTAATGTTTGAGTATACGCCGGAAATATTTTAAATCTTCAGCTTAATTTGCATATACCTGTATACAGCTGCAGATGACTTAATGCTTAATGGCCTAGAGATTTTTATATATTTTGCTACACTTTGACTGTCAACATCCTGTAGCTTTGTAACTGTTGTAGGCAAGTCTTGGCTGCCCGCATAGGCAGCCAAGACTTGTCTAAAAACAACTTCCAAGGTACTTATTTATTTATTTATTAAAGTTCAATGACACTTTAACAGCCAAGGTCATATTGTGTCAGTGACAGTTTTATGGGTGGAGGAAGCAGGAGTACCCGTAGAGAACCACCGAGCAACGATGAGCAGCTGCCAGCTTCCAAGGTACTTAGAATGTAATTTGTGAGTTAACCTTGATACTGCATGTTGGGACACCTGTTCTGTTGCAGTAAAAGTGATCAAAGTCAGAATTAGGCCCTTAAAGGTTCTTCATTATTGATGGCTGCCTGTATATTGAATGGGTAATGATTGAATATATGCAGGAAATATTTTGTATATTTTTAAACAGCCCACTTAACCCACAAGTCCTCAGATTAATTTTTATGATAATAACTACCATATATATAACTTGTACACAGCTGCAGATGCCTTAACAGAGTTTCTTCATCATTGTTGGCTGCCTGTACAGGCAGCCGACAATGATGTAAAAACATTGTCACTGTAGATCCAACCCAATTGTAGAGTACTCAAGGAAGAATACACTTGTAATATAAGAGGGGCAGATTGGGGCTGTTGGGAACATAAAGGTTAACAAAATGTTTCTCATTTTCAAACTTCATGTCGAGTATACCATTACTATTGCATAAATACATTCACAAGGAGAAAAAATAATGTTCATTAATATGACTTTTGAATTGTTTGTTTGTGTATGTCATTTGCTATGTGAATTGAAAGAGTCTGGATTATTAAACATTCTCACATAGGATGTCAACCTTTGATCAGGGTCCAGTGATTTGACACAAGTTTGGCAACTTTTACAATTATTGAAAATCAAACCTGATAGTCTATCATAATTATTTCTATTAAGCCTATACCATAATGAATTTCTTCTATTTCCTGTTTACTTCTATAAATAATACGAAGTGAAAAAAGTTTTAGATCAGAAAATCAATCATGTAACCATCTCTGCAGTCGTGATTTTTTTCATGTTGCTTCAAAGTCTTCTCATGGAGAGACTAAATGAAATTTTTCTGTGGGACAATTAGCTTATGTTGAGAAGATTATTTTACAAAGCTCATTGGCTATATATGCATGCCTTGAAAGCTTTAAGACAGAAAGCTTCTGTCATCCAGAACTGCTTGATAGTCTACAAAACTGGGGGTCCCAAATTCTTTCCAGTGTGTAGCATAATTCACTCATAACCTCTTTACATAACTACTGCAGAGGACAGATAAAAAAACTTTCTTGAAAAACAAAAAAGTTTTCATTTTTGACCTAAAAAATAGCTTATCACCCCTCATTTTGACTTGCTCATTCCAATCCAAACATGCTCATTATACCCCCACTTTCTGTCTGTCCGCACTCAGATGTCTGTTCGCGTTATAACTTCAACATTACTGCTCATATTTCGAAGAAATTCGTACAGATGTTCACTATCATGAGATCTTTAAGGAGCATCTGCCGTTTTGCTGTTTGAATATTTTTTCTGTGAGTTATGGCTCTTTGAATATACTAAAATAGGCTATTTTTTGTCCAATCGCCTTGTATTTCAGGTTTGGGTTATTGGTTCTCAATGAAATTTAGAATGAAGATTGTTTATGGGAAAGGCTTTCAGATGAGTCTCAAATAATTTTTCTTACTTTTCACTATTTAGACTTATTCCCTTTTTTAACTTTGAAAATTCACTGTTTGCCTCATAAAATAGCCAATTTTTTGTCTCTTCGCCTCATATTTCAGGTTTGGGTTATCTGATTTCAATGAAATTTGGAATGAAGATTGTTTATGGGAAAGACTTTCAAAGGAGTCATGTCCCTGCAGTAAAACAAAGAAAATACATACAAATCACCTCCGCACATGTGGCATTATGTCGTTGTTTCTGGCATTCTCAAGTACCTTGCTGTAAAACAAACGCAGTAATTTTGCTGTTTTCCTCATAAAATATCCAATTTTTGGCCTCTTTGCCTCGTATCGCTGGTTTGGGGTTCGCGGCTCTCAATGAAATTTGGAATGAAGATTGTTTATGGGAATAGCTTTTGCAGTATCATGGTTCATTTCTTCTCTTTTCATTGTTTGGTGGTATGCACTGTGGGGTTATTCCCTGGTGCGTTGCCCCCCTCTTGTTTCAATTTGGTGTTGTGATAGAGCATCATGGGGGAACGATACCTGTGTAGCGTGAGTTTCTTCCACACATTTTTTCCAGAGTTATGGCCCTTTTTCACTCTTTTGACTTAGAATGACACCTGTGTAGTGTGAGTTTCTTCCAGACATTTTTTCCAGAGTTATGGCTCTTTTTCACTCTTTCAACTTAGAAAAATTTTGGTGGGTTGTGGTATTGGCCCAAGCTTTGCGTTGCTCCTCTTGTTAAATTGTTTTCAAAATACTGAAATTTCAAGGAACAATTTTTTAAATTTTTCTTCAAAATACTGAAATTTCATACAGCAAATGTTTCCCATAATCCAACTAGAAATTTAACCAATTCGATCTTGTTTGACAGAGCTCTGTCAAACAGCAATGAAGTGGTTAATTTCCCTGCAGCATTATGGGAAACAGTTGTTGGTTAACTTTGAAATTTTGATATTTTGACATCAGTGTGCAGGTCAACTTCACATGAAATTCAAGAAAATATACGGCAGGAAAAGAGTCAAGTAAATATGTCACACTCTTGTGGGCAGGTGTTCACTTTGATCTATGCTGCTTGAGATTTGCTAAGATAACACATTTTCATTTTTTGTCAGTCTTACCTATTATAGCATTTAACTTAGTCAGGTTTGCTATTTAAGTGTGAAATTGCAGAGCTGACTCGTCTAATCTGCTGTGTGTTTGCTTAGTTGGCATTGTTGTCAGATCGTCAAATGGTCAGTTTACTTAGGAATTTGAGTACAGCAGGTTTGTTCACCAATAAGACTGGTTATAGTTCTATGGACCCAAACATACAGATACAAGATTGCACAAAAGTGTTATTTGTAAAGTAAGCATGTTTGTTGAAAATAACAAGTTTATCATTTGTATGGGTGTATTTGTCCTTTACCCTTCACCCAGCATGAAAAGTAGACAACACCAGCTAAACAATTTGTTGGAAAACGAAAATTATTCAGTTTTTACCTGAAAAACATTGCTTATGGCTCCTCATTGGAACAAGCTTATTGATTTAATTCTAATGATGAACCATAAGCTATGTTTTTGAGGCAAAGATTGAAAAAAAAAAAAAATTTTAATGATGATTTTTGTGAAGAGAGCACTGGCTGATTTGGGCCGTAATGTTAAGTAACAGGTTTTATTAAATGCCTGTTCTATGAAATCCCCATCTATAGCAAGACTAAACCATGTGGAAAATGAAAACCTGTTCCACACATTTGTGCGGAACGGAAATCATTGACAGACTATTTTTAAATAGAAGTGGGATTTCACAGGAATTTTCTACCAATCATGCACCGCAATTACAATTTGAATCACTAGCGATAGCTGAAAATAATAACATGGGATCCTGTTGCAAATTTGGTTGACGATAAAATGTTTTTTTGTTAATAGTTCATCTACTGAGTTCCAATGTGTTCTATGTGCCTACTGGCACATAGAACACATTGGAACTCCAGGGACGAGTTGTCAAATGAATTGCTGAGTGTCCTTCTAATAATTGCTTTTATAGACATGGAGGCATGTAATAAACACAGAATGACACTCACATGGGAATGGGTTAATCGATATGGCACTTGTGATATCACGGAAGGAAAAAAACTAGAGGCGCTGGCACTCTTGCCATATGGATTAAACCATTCACATGCGTGTGTCGTTCCGTGTATAAATTGTTGAAAGTAACTGTATCAGAAACCATCTATTGAGTCAGGTGGCTGAGTGAGTGGTTAGAGCATTGGATGTCAAACCCAAAGACCAATGGTTCGATCCTGATTAGTGGTAACTACATTGTGTTCTTGGACAAGGCACGTCATCCCGATTGCCCATATGGAGGCACATCACACTATGTACTAAGGCATATATACTGCATGTCAATGTTGCACTTTCCTTCAACCAATGCTAACCCTGCTTGTGCAGAGTTAGTGTGTTGAAGAGTCTGACAGTTGCTTGCTGCTGCTTGGTGTTTCTCTCTGTGTATTCTGGCATCCTCGTCCCATAAAACTGTCCAACCCAAACTGAGCCTGACTGTCAAAAGTGTTATTAAAAGCCTGATAAATAAATAAATAAATCTATTTCTTTTTCTTGTTTTCAGTTGCTTATGTTTATAGTTGCTTTCTATATATATGGTTTGAATCCCCCATAGAAACCCTGGGAAGTGGAGCAGTGCTTGTTTTTTATGGTAAACAAGTTCTGCTTTATTAGTAAAATAAGACGCATTAACCAATGCTTGAGGTGGAAGTCCTCTTAAGTGGACAATATAGATATAAATGCTGGGTGAACTTGACTTTCTACATGTGTTGCAGTCATGATATATAGCCATAGATTCTGAAAGTGACTTTAAACACTAATAAATAAAAAAATAAATAAATACGATTTGAATGCCTTACAAAACCTCAAATCTTTCAAGTGTACACTTGCAACTAACTTGTAAAAGTATAGAGAGATTAAAACAATACCTCTAAAAACTGGAGAAAGTTGAGAAGCACTGACCTACTTGTAGATTACTTGCTCTGGAGGTGGGTAGGACACTTTATGTCCAAGATCTGAAGGAGAAACACAGATATGAACAAAAGTATATGTTGAACTTCAGAACCCTGATGTTATGATTCTACCGTGTCTGTGCAGAGACTTTTTAGTCAATTAGTCTGTTTGATATGTGTAAGTGCTATACTGTGGCAGAGTATTTTTGCTTAGCATGCAAAGTGATAGATTAATTTTAAAATTAAAATTAGGTACCATAAGTACCATCTAAAATGGATTTTTAGCTTAACTTGACAAAGTCAAGATAAGCTATTGGCATCATGCGAGCGGAAGTCTGTGAGTCTGTTCACATTTTCTGTAGCACAAGGCTACACCCCTTAGTTCTTGTCCGATCAGCACAAAATTTCATTTGCAGGTTCAAGGTCATGTCTAGATGAGGATGTCCCCTTTTGGTCACAATCTGTGAACCGTGATGGCTTCACGAGCCCAAAAACCGAAAACCTTTAGCATAGTCTACAGGTTGTATTTATGAGGGGATTTCGTTGTAACTTGGTAGGATGACTCCGTGTACTATCTAGATGAGAACGTCCCCTTTTGGGCATGATCAGTCAACCATGATGGCTGTGCAGGCCCGAAACCCAAAAAACCTTTAGCACAGACTACAGGTCGTATTTATGAAGGGATTTTATTGTAACATCGTAGGATGACTCTGTGTAATGTCTAGATGAGAACATCCTATTTTGGTCGGGTGCAGTCAACCGTGATGACCGCAGGAGCATGTAACCTAGATTCACACATGCAGTCCTCAGCTTGCAGTTATGAAGGGATTTCATTGAAAATTTGTAGGATGACTCAGTAGAATGTCTAGATGAGAACGTCGTATTTTGGCCATGATCGGTCAACTGTGACAGCTGCCCAGGCACATGACCTAGATTCCTTTAGCAAAGTCTACAAGTTAAATTTATGAAGGGATTTCATTGTAACTTGGAAGGATAATCGGTATGATGTCTAGATGAGACTCTCGTGTTTTGGTCATGATCAGTCAACCATGACAGCCAAACCACCATGTGACCTAGATTTCTTTAGCAAAGTCTATGAGTTATATTTATGAAGGGATTTCATTGTAACTTGGTGGGATGACTCATTTTGGAATGATTTTACTGTAACTTGTTAAGTTTGGTTGACATACATTAACTGTGATGGGCACATTAACCCAGGCCTCAATTCTTTACAACAGTCTAAACCTCAATTTATTCTTATTGAAAACATAGCACACAGGGAACAGAAATTAACATATTCTCAATTATCACAATTCTTGTCTTATTTCATAATCCTTTCATAAACATTAAACATTATCCTTTTCAACAAACACTACAACACTTTCATTTAATTAATAATTGTGTTCGTTTGACAGCAAGGTTCGAATTACTTACTTCATACCATGTCATATTTGCCCACTGAGAACTCAGAAGAGTTGTTAATTACAACTTCATTGCTATGACTTGCATTCTTTCCAGTGTGTAAGAGCCTCAACTCTAATTTTTTTACTCAATTTAAAGTAACAAAGTTTTAAATCTATTATAGAGGATATTCAGTGTTTTTTTGCATGGATACCAGTATATCTTGCACAGGCAGCATCAATGGTGAGGGGTTAAGGCTGTCACACCATACCATCCTATCAGGAATATAAAGTGGCTGGGCCAGTGCAGCCACACTCCATGCAGGCTAATATTCCATTGTAGTATTCGAGAAGGACGAGGTCACAAAGTGGTCACTTCAGAGCTCATCCTACTTACACATGTCACTACATCAATGAGAGGCACTAATATAAGTTGTTTAACATGTTTGCCCATCCTTGTACAATATTTAAGTTTAAAACTATCT
The DNA here is from genome assembly GCA_031216915.1 of Pictodentalium vernedei. Taxonomy (NCBI): domain Eukaryota; kingdom Metazoa; phylum Mollusca; class Scaphopoda; order Dentaliida; family Dentaliidae; genus Pictodentalium; species Pictodentalium vernedei. Next base: position 505,475,962 of record CM062297.1, on the reverse strand, counting down.
CATTAGGGGGGTTCTAGAAACATATATTTCCATAAGCAGAAATATATAATTTCTTGGACCAACGAATGAGATAATCATCAGAATCCATGCAAAGGGTCTTCAGTCTATTTCTGTTATGCCCGCATTGGTAAGATTCCAATATTATTGAAAGAGCAACTGGTGAATTAAACAAAAAATGCAAATCAGCTGATCTTTGTGTAACAATTCCTTTGCTGTGTTGATTGAGCTGCCGCAGCAAAATATAATTCTTAAGCTTTTTTTTTATACAACATTCGTAATTAGGTCAAAAGTTTTTTTTAAAATGAGAATTTAATGAGACGGGACACACCATAGAATAAAAGTTTTGATTAAAGTCCTACTAAGGGCTCTGCAAATCTCAAGATTTCAAAGTGAATTGAATCTTGAATTGAATTAGAGAAAGGATTTTGAATTGAATCAAATGTTGATTTGAATCTCCCTGCTGTTCAGTTGTAGATAGTGCATATTTGTACAACCATGGAATATCTCGTCTCACATATTATATATTCAACAGAAACTCCTCTGTGTTTCTAGTCAATAAAAAAGGCAAATACTCCCGAAACGGAATCAAGTTATGGAAACAGAACTGCTTTGAACTCTTCTTCTGTCATCAGGTCTTCTGTACAGGAGACCTGAAGATAAAAGAACAGTGTTCAAAAGGCGGGGACACTTGGTAGGATTATGTGAATATCTCGACAGTTCAAAAACTTCTGAATCAGCATGACTTGAATTTAATCAAATCATCCGGGCATTTTGTTTATGGGTAATTTTATTGCATGTCTAAAAGGTGTACTTTTTACTGTCTTCTCTCAATATCTCCTCCCACTCTGGAAATTTGGATTTTTTATCTTTGATATTTTCTCAATAAGTATAGCCCGAGTGTAAAATAAAATGAAATATCCCTCTTATATGAATATCACAGGCTGACAAAATGCTTATTCAATTAACAGGATTCCTCTGTGTTGAAGATAGCAAGTGTCGATCTCCTGTTAATTCTGTTTATGAGGCCAAGTTTTATAAAATGCTTCCAGGTAATGTCTAGTAATACACTAACTCCAAGTAACCACCTGATGGAGATCAATTTCTGTAAGCTTCCTGATTGCTAATTGAAATATCACCTGGTGATTCAAGTAATAAACACCAGATGCCATTCACATTTATTTATGGATTACATATCAGGACCGATTTATCTTGATACTCAAACTACAGTTTTTTTTTACCTGATTCTTACCCCATTGATCCAATAGGATTTCCATGATTTAACTCTTTGCATGCTGCTGGCAGATATTCATGCCCAGCACAGGGTTTCTCTTATCATTGAAATAAGTATAATTTGGGCACATTTAATCAAATTTTTTCCTTGTAAATTGAATGGCTTTTTTCACCTATGATTTCTTATGTTACATTTAGATTAATTTTTCATAAAATCTAGTCATGGCTGCTGTGAAGCATCCATAACTAGATTTGATGAAAAATATCTTGAAAATACTTAGCAGATTATAAGCTGATTCTGCTTCAGTGAAGAGGGAAATATGATGCAGTGGAACCCTATTTGTTCATTGTGAATTAACAACAATTTTAACAGCCAGGGTCATATCGTGTCGGTCATTTTTATGGGTGGAGTAAGCCAGTGTACCCCAAGAAAATCACTAAGCAACTGCAAGTAACTGAGCATTGCTCCAACATAACCTGTTACTCAACTAGATTGGCTGTATCTGCCCAGAAAATTTACAAATTGCACATTTGAACAAAAAATATTGTCCAAAAAATTTCAACAAAGCCATATCATGTGCCCCCCTCAAAACTAATTAAAATAACAAATTTTGATATCATATGCATTAGATAAAGGGTTAATAATCCGGCATGAGCTGGGTGAGCATTGGTTGATGGCAAGTGTACTATCATCATGCTCTTACTCTTAATACATAGTGCAACCGTGATCCTGCACAAAACTCTGCTAAATGAATAGCCTATGCTTATATCCTGTTTACAGGGTTAACAGCTGGAGAAGGCTATAGTTACTTGCCATTGCTCAGTGGTTCTCTCCAGGTACTCCAGCTTCCACTGCCCATAAAAATGTCTGACATGATTGCCAGTGAAAAATATTCAACTAAATATTAGTAGTATTCAATACTTATTGACTGTAATATCTGCAACTGGGCAGGAAATAAAACCTGTATATCTTTGTTCCTGAAGGCACATCATGTTACTTACACCAGTGGTTGTCTGAACGCATATTTTCACTAAAACTTATTAAACAAACAGTCCTTAACAGCATCAAATTCCAATCAGAATCAGACTGGTGAAAAAAGGGTAATGATGCTCTTCTGCCTTCTCTGCTTTCCTTCACTTTTTAAGTCCTAACTGAATGTCTGCCAAAATAAAGTGCAATAACTAATGTGAGATCATGCATCAGTTTATTACTATTTATTTTGCTAGAAATTTTATGAAGATGCAAATGGCATGTCAGCCTATTCATATGTGGATACAATGTGCAGCCTTTGGGTCGATTTCGTCCCAAAAGATTGTCAAGTCTGACTGGCAAAACATGTGGGATTAGGAAATACGCAGAATGACACACATGTGTGAATGGGTTAATCAATATGGCACGAGTGCCAGCGAATAAGGATAGAACAAGAGGCCAAAGGCCTCGAGTTTTATCCTTCTGCGATGGCACAAGTGCCATATTGATTAACCCATTCACACACGCATGTCATTCTGTGTTTATTACATGCCTTCACATAGAGCTGTGCAGTATACCAAATTTTCAGTACAGTTCCCATATTACAGGGATACCGAAAACCATACCGAAACCAAATCAAAATATCGCTCATTTCGATATTTATATTTTTCATTGAAATTGACAGAAAGTCAACTCATCAAGGTGGATCATAAATCTTAAAAGCCTGTAGGACGAATATTTTGATTGAATTGATAAGAAAACATGCAAATGTGAACTTTGTAAGCAACAGATAGCAACAGATAGCAGCAGACGCTGCGAATTCATCAGAGAATGAAATAAAAAAGCAATGGCAGAAAAACAAAAAATGGCAAGTTGTTAACTTGGTACTTCCATTTTTGAAGAAATACGCCCCGGTTTCAGTGTTCCTAACATTCAAGCTGATTCAATATATTTTCTGGAAATTACTGTGTGATTTATTCACAGGAGACATTAGGGATTGGGTGGGTGGTTACCTGGTTGACAGTTGGTACGAAGGACATAGAGGCCAACTGATTATCTTGGCAAGTTATGTAATGAATCACTTGATTCAATCTGATGGTTCACACTGAATCGAGTGATTCATTAAATAACTTGCTAGACTAATCAGTTATCGCAGTTGAATTAAATTGTCAAGTTCATGAGATGTCAGCACTGAACCTCTTACCTATAAAAAATACAGTTATTAAAAGGACTCTAAACAATTTATTTCATAACTCACCTCCTGGGTTCCAATGCGTTCTATGTGCCAGTTGGCACAAAGAACGCATTGGAACTCAGTGGATGAACAATCAACAAAAAGAACACATTTTATCATCAACCAAATTTGCAAGGGGAATCATGTTACTATTTTTAGCTCAACTTGACAAAGTCAAGCTGAGCTATTGCCATCACTTTTCGTCTGTCGACGTACGTCCACAATTTCCTTTGGCACACCTCACAGGTCGTATTTATGATCAGATCGCTTTGAAACTTGGTATGCTTGTTTGGGGTGACCTCTAGATGGGAGCTATCGATTTTCTTCAATTTCCGTCAAAAAATGTTGCCGCGGCCAATGTTCTTAGAACTTAGTTTAGTCAGACCTCAATATTTCCCTTTGGCACACCCTACAGGGCACATTTATGATTGTGTTGCTTTAAAACCTGGCATGCTTGTTTGGGGTGACCTCTAGATGGGAGTTATTGATTTTTGTCCATTTCCGTCAAAAAATGTTGCCACGGCCAACGTTCTTAGAACTTGGTTTAGTCAGAAAACCTCAATATTTCCCTTCGGCACACCCTACAGGGCACATTTATGATTGGATTGCTTTGAAACATAGCATGCTTGTTTGAGGTGACCTCTAAATTGGAGCTATCCATTTTCTTCCAATTCCATCCGTCAAAAAGTGTTGCCGCTGGCAACTATCTTTGAACTTAGTTTAGTCAGGCATTAATATATTCCTTTGGCATGCCCTACAGGGCACATTTATGGTCAGATCGGTTTGAAAATTTGTATGCTTGTTTGGGGTTACCTCTAGATGGGAGCTATTGATTTTCTTCGATTTCCGTCAAAAAATGTTGTCACTGGCAATGACCTTCGATGAACTTAGTAAAAACTTAGTGCAGTTAAGCATCAATATTTCCATTTGACACACCCTGCAGGGCACATTTAAGATTGGATCGCTTGCAAACTTGGTGTGCTTGTGTGGGGTGACATCTATATGGGAGCTTTTGATTTTCTTCCATTTCTGTCAAAAAACGTTGCTGCTGACCTTTGAACTTAGTTTAGCCAGACCTCAATATTTCCCTTTAACACACCCTTCAGGGCACATTTATGATCACATTGAAACTTAGTATGCGTGTTTGGGGTGACCACTGGATGTGAGCTATTTTTTCATTTCCATAAAAAGTTATTGTCGTTATCACTAGCCTTTGAACTTACTGCATTTGTGCATCAACTTATCCCTTTTGCACTCTCTGCAGGGTATATTTATGAATTTCCATAACCCCCCCCCCCCCCCCCCCCCCCCCAAAAAAAAAAACCCCCAAAACATTGCCACAAAGCAATGACCTTCTACTTAGTGCATTTGTGCACTAACATCTTCCTTTGGCATGCCTCAGAGGGCACATTCATTATCAGGTTGTTTTGAAACTTTATGTGCTTATGCAGGGTGACAAAGATAGGAGCTATTGATTTTCTTTTCATTTTCATCAAAAACTTGCTGTTAGCAACAATCTTTGAATTTATTGCATTTGTGTATCAACATTCTTTGACATGACCTACAGGCCACATTTATCATAGGATTGTTTTTGAACTTGGTGTGCTCATTAGTCAAGAACTCTAGATAAGAGCTGTTGATTAGCATTCATTTCTGCGAAAAAAGTTGCCATTTACAATAACCTCTGAACATAGTGCATTTGTGTATCAACATTCTTCCTTTAGCCAGTCTTACAGTTTACATTTAGAAATGCATGGATTACTCTGACGTTGTGCACACACAATGCTGTTATGCTGAAATTTCATCAAATAACATTGGTACCAATGATCTTCAATTTTGCCATTTCATTTATAACTTACCAAGTTCAAGTTTGTCAAGTTGAGCTACAGTGTCATTAACACATTCATTAGCTATCGCTATCGATTAACATTTTAATTGTGGTGCGCGATTTGTAGAAAATTCCTGTGAAATTCTGCTTCTGTTAAAAATAGTCTGTCAACGATTTCCGTTTTCCGCATGGTTTAGTGTTGCTGTATATGGGGATTTCATAGAACAAGCATGTAATAATTAAATTTATTTTGGAATAATTTGTCGTAAATTGTAGTTCGTTGGTATAATTTCCAACTGCAGTAACCTCCACAACACCTAAACAGTTGTTCATGGGTTGTTTCCAGGCAAGGAACTGTACTCATGGATTTACAGTAACAATAAGCAAGTATATTTTTTGTGATGTTAACAGATATTATTTAAAAGGAGCATTTTTATACCCCCCGCAAACAAAGTTTGGGGGGGGGGGGGGGGCTATATAGGAATCACCCTGTCCATCCCTCTGTCAGTCCAGGCCAACATTGGGGGTTTAGGGGATATTATTATTAGGGGCTACCTTCAAATTAAGGTAGTGTTAGGGTTAGGAGTGGGGTGGGGTGGGGTGGGGTTAGGGTTAGGGGTAGCCCCAGAGTAGGGCTTAAGGTTGGGGAGGGTTAGGTCCCAGGGGGGGGGGGGGTAGGGTTGGGGTTTTAGTTTTAATAGCCCCTAAACCGAAAAATAGCTCCTAATCCTATTGGTTTGGCTAGGGTGGGGTTGGGTCAGGGGTGGGGTGGGGGTTAGGGTTAGGGGTAGCCCCAGAGTAGGGCTTAAGGTGGGGGGGGGGTTAGGTCCCGGGGATGGGTGGGGGTTAGGGTCTGGGGTGGGCTTTTAGGGTTTAGGGTCAGGGTGGGGTAGGGTTAGGGTGTGGTTTTGGGGTGGAGGGGTGGGGTTATGGTTAAATATAAGTTCTAGGGTGGAGGGGGTTGGGTTCTGGGTAAAATAAGGTTTTGGACATACAAAATGTTTTTTTGGTAGCCCATAAACCCGAAATGTTGGAGCGTCCGTCTGTCCGTCTGTCCATCCTTATAAGCGCAACTCCTAAACCGTTTGAAGAATTTTCATGAAACTTTACACAATGGAAGAACTCCATATGAAGATGTGCATGGAGTAATATAATTCCGTTCTGACAGGTGCGGGGGGTATCACTTTGTGAGCTTGCTCACAGTACCTCTAGTCTTGACTAAACAGATGATCAGATTTTCTTTGATGTGTTGTCAGGTCTGAAAATAAATTTTATTTCAATAAAATGGTTTCAAGGAAAATCTGTTATCATCTTTGAAGGATTTTTTATTACTTTATAATGTCAAGAACAAACGTAATTTACACTTGAGAGAAACATTTTGTTTGATTCCTGACTTTTGATGGCATTAATATGGAAAAGATATAAATTGAATGTTGAATATACAACAGTTGATTTGTGATATCAGTCCTTAACCCTCTGCTTATAACACAACTAGGAGACAACACTAGTACAGTGGAACCCTGTTAATTGAATAGCAACTTTGCCAATGAAAATTATTCAGTTAACACTAGTATTCAATTAACAGGGATTGTATCACTTACCTGTATTCTAGAAATAAACTTAGCATTTATTCTATTATATCTTGTTTTTCAGAGCTTCGTGAGCTCTGTCAAACAAGATATAATAGATTAAATGCCTGTATTGGATGTACTGAGGCCAAATAGGTCTATAAACCAAGGAAAACTAAGGAGAGTCAATGTAATTTCTCAACAGGTTACAAGATTTTTGTGTTGGGAAATTATATTCAATTAACAGGGTTATTCAGTTGAGAGATATCCAATTAAGTGGGCTCTTCTGTACCACATTTCCTTGAATAACCAAAAATTTTCATTTTTATGTTTTGAAGCCCCAATAAGATTTGAATGGCAATTTTTGTGAATAGTACAGGCCATATATACACAGAACAACATACTCGTGTGAATGGGTTAATCGATATTGGCACTTGTGCTATCGCAGACGAATAAAACTCGAGGCGGCAACAATTGTCGTTCTGTGTTTATTACACACCTTCATGTCTATAAAAACAATTATTAGAAAGACACTCAGCAATTCATTTGACTACTATCAACTAAAACAACACATTTTATCGCCAACCAAGTTTCCAAGGAGAACCTGTATTACTATTTCGTCCCGTTCCAATATGTTCTTTGTGCCTACTGGCACATAGAACACATTGGAAATCAGGAGACGATTTTCAGATATCGCTAGCAATTCAAATTGTAATTGCGTTGCATGATTTGTAGAAAATTCCAGCAAAATTTCGCTCCTATTTAAAAATAGTCCATCAAAGATTTCCGTTCCGCACGTATGTGAAAACAAATTTGAATTTTCTGCATGGTTGCTGTAGCTGGGGATATCATAGAACAGGCATGTAATAAATGTCTAGTATCTGATTAATTATTTAGGTACCAGAACTCATTTTAACCTTTTACCAATGCACACAATATCAATATTTGTATTTTTAAGTATTATTTTTCTCCAAAATTTCAACCAAATCATATGATGTGAACCCTCATTGGAAAGAGATCGAAGAGCCCGTTCCAGTGATGGGTCACATAACATGGTTTTGTAGAAATTGTTTGAAAATTTTTTATTTCAGTACTAATCAATTTTTAAGTTATGCGGCCGGATGCAGCCGATTCATTAGGTAAAAGGTAAAAATTGATGATAGGAGACTGGTATAATTTTGCTGATGAGATGCAGTTTTTTAACCTACTGTCATTGTGACATGTCACAAAACAACCAAGGAGTAATAGTGGAATTAAATTTAGGCACCCATATAGATAGCGATCGATCATCTGAGAGGTCACATGCCGTTGATTCCATGACAGTGATGCTGTGATTATATTCTGAAGTCAGATTTGTGCATCTGTTGTTTGTAATGATGCATTATGACTTAGCCAATACATGTGTCAGAGACAGTTGTAGCTTTTTTAACTCCTTGTATGCTGCTGGCAGATATTCCAGCCGGGTCAGCAAAACTCTTGTTACAATAACTTTAAGTTCAGTGCCACTTTTGTTTAGTAAAATTTTTCCTTGTAAATTGGATCAATTATTTTCTGAATAATTTCTTTGCTTCATTTGTTTGAATTTTTCATCAAATCCATTCATGGATGCTTCAAGTTAAAATAAGTTGTTTTTTTATAGAATGCAGCAGTTAGTTCATAATTGAAATAAAAAGCCACTTGCCAGCCAGCCTGGTTGGTGCAGATTTCTTGTTATTTTCAAAAACTGGTAACGTATTTTCTGTGCTAATTGTGGGTTTGAGACATAGCTTCACTTTATTACATTTGGAGGCTCGTCCAACCCTCAGTATCAAAAGCCAATTTGGATTCTGTAATATAGCACAGAGGTTGTGTCAACTGCCCAGAGTTGAATTAAAGATTAACATTAAATGATAGAGTGCTGGAAGCCCATATTTGGGCTTTATTCTGAAGTCCACATAATGCAACTTAAAGGCTTCATACTATGTTTGAAGCGAAATAATTTAGCCTGCATGGATTTGCCTTATTACAATTTATGGGAGAGCGCCTGTACTCTCCCATGAATTGTTACAAGTGAAAGACATCTGAACTAGTTTTGATGACAAATATAGCACTTTTCTAGCGTGTTTGTTTATTGGGGTTTAATGACACTTTCTGCAGCCAGTGTCATATGTCTGACAGGTTTACAACTGCTCGAAGCCAGAGTACCTGAAGAAACCACTGAACAACAGCGTATAACTGTCAGACTCTCTAACTAACCAACCAACCAACCAACCAACCAACCAACCAACCAACCAACCAACCAACCAACCACAAGTAGGGTTAGTAGCGGTTAATTAAAGGCATGCATAACATCTTCAAGCCTTATACCTTAGTACACAGTGCCACCATGCTCATTCTACCAGTTAACATATGCAGGCAGCAAAACAAAAAAAGAATGGTAGCGTAGTGATCGAAGTACAAAAGCCACTTGTTAGCCAGCCTGTACACCTTGTCTCATGATAAATCTACGATAGCTTTGTGTCTGCTTGAGATCATAAATTTGAAACAGCTCTCTGGCACTTCTCTTGCAATCTGTTACGATAGCATAGGTTTCAGGAAGATGATTTTGTTTGTTTGTCAGCATGTATTTACAGCCGCTTCTAGAAGAAATCCTTGCTTCAGGTTTTCTTGTTGGAGGTATGACACTCAGTGATGTGAAAAATCAATTGGATGAACAGCTCAAGCATGTGGCTAAGCAGGAACTAATTGTTCAAAGATAGAGTCTTGATTGAGATACTTGTTACTTGGTTTATTGTAGTGGTATGAGTCACTCAATGACATGTTTTGCGCAAAATGCACTTGATGTTACATCCTATATAGTGAAGAATAAACGGAAGATGCTGTGGAGAACATCAGAAATAATTTGCAGTGTGGCAACACCATGTATTTTTCTGTGTGAAAATGCCACTTAACTCATTGTCATTAGCCATTCACCTTGGATGGATTAGGAAAAAATTCTTTGTTTGGTTTTAAAGTGTTGTTTTCAAGCATGGTTGAGCTTCCGTCCATTAAGTGCGGTTTCACACAATCCTGTTCTATTGTAATTTTTCACTGGTTAACTGTTAATGAAGGCACACTCCCTGGTAATTCTTTTGTGAATTGAGCTAGTAATAAAAGTTGAAACACCCATAGGTAATTACCGGCAGTGCCATTTTGCCTGTTTTAGTGCAGGTTTTATTATTTTTAAAAGTACTGAATTAGCAGGATATAGTATTTAACCCTTTACAAACAGAAAAGTTGGGTTCATATAGGCCTTTGATTTACACCAATCTCCAGGTATAGTATTTAACCCTTTACAAACAGAAAAGTTGGGTTCATATAGGCCTTTGATTTACACCAATCTCCAGGGAGGTTCCTAATGGTTCTGGAGGAGGGTGTCCACCTCTAGATTTCCAAGCACCCACCCCCCAGCCCTTTACCCAACTCACACAATATCAAATTTTGCAATTTCAATTGTTTTGTTCCAATGAGTGTCACATGATGTGGTTTTGTTGAAAAATTTGTAAACTTTTTTTTTCAACTGCTGAATTTGTAAATTCTGTGTCTGGATGTCATCAATTTGTAGGGTAAAAGGTTAAGATGCAAAATTCCATTTGCACACCCCTGTTGACTAAATTATCCAATTGAGGCTCTTGGTAGTCACAAATTCCAACTACAAATCAATATTTGTTTTTTTTTTTTTACTACTTTTCAATCAATATTTGGAGGACTTTCACTAGTGTTCAGTCTAAAAACTCCATATTTTGGCCAAATTCTAGACATGTTTGGAAAAATTCCACTAGCACCCTTTCTGAAACTTCCAACTTTTTCTCCAGTTTAGGGCTTTGAATTTCTAAATATTGTAAATTTGACGAATAATGTTTTAAGCTTATTTTACAAGGATTGGGGACAACACCTGTGAAAACGTCTCTGCCAATCTCACGGGTGTAACTGATGTCCCACATGTTCCCAAATTAGAGGGCATTGCTGATATAGTGTGGGGGTTTTTTTTCAGTTTTTTTTGTTGAATTTCATAAAAAGTCATATATATTGGGTACACATTGACATTGTGTGGACCTGAATCTGTTTCTTTGAAAGTATTGGCTGCCTGTATAGGCAGCCAATACTTGCAAAGAAACAACTGCCAAATTATTCATAATGTAACTTTGGAGTTGACCCAGAGATTACATGTTGGGCACGAGTTTCTCTTGCAGTAATATGTGATCAACGTTCGAATTAGCCATCACATTCAAAGGGTGCATGAAATGATACCCATGCACACCTGCCTTTCCATTTGTATGTAAATCTTTATGGATGAACATCCATACACATTCAGCATGGTAACTTTGTTCCCTTTTGCAGAATGTTTTGAAATTTCACTTACAACCATAGCCCAACTTTCAAGCTTAATTATCAGAAATTTTGCACAGGTAGATTTAGAGTTCTTGTCCTTGATTACACAAAACATTATTATTTTCTTATCAACCTACCTTACAATTGTTTACTACAAGCTTGCACTACAGTGGAAGACCCTAACTCGAATAAAATACTCTCTATTTTAATCTTTCCCAAGAGATTTGGGAAAGAAAAGTGGTGTAAAAACATCACGAAAAAATAAGCCATAACTGGGTCGAGCGCCATCGGCGCACACCCAGTAGGGGACGCTCTTCTCTTAGTACAATTCCACGACTTCCGTTAACCAGTGCGCAAGCAGTCATCAAACCATTCTTTCTTTGTCTGCGAAACGTGGATGACGTGTCGCCATTTTGCATTACGAAACAGTGATAATTCAACTCATCGATAATGGTTTTCCTGTGACGGGAATTATGGATCTGAAGATCATATAATAACAGGACTGTGTTTTATATATTCTCATTAATATTTTCAACCACATTCTCATTGATTTTTATACGCCCGTTTGAAAAACGGACGTATTATGTTATGGTGCTGTCCGTATGTCCGTCAGGGGAAAGTTGTATTTCGTGCTCTACAGAGCGTGATTTCAATCGGATTTAAAAAATATTTGATATACTGCACAACCAGAATAAGATCTCTCGCAAGTTCGAATTTGGGTCATGTTCGACAGTTTTCCTAGTAGTTATTCCCCCTTTAATACTTAGAAATCGAGCAAATTATGCTTTCCGTGCTCTACAGACTGTCAACTTAATCAGATTCTTTTCAAATTTAATACGCAGCTTCATGGCCATAATATCTTGCACAAGTTCATATTTTGGTCGTGTTCGGTTGTTTTCTTAGGTGTTATTGCCCTTTTCATACTTAGAAATCAGTCAAATTATGCTTTCTGTGCTCTACAGTCCGCGAACTTAATCGGATTCTTTTGAAATTTAATATGCAGCTTCATGAGCATGGTATCTCGCACAAGTGCAAATTCGGGTCATGTTTGTCAATTTCTGTAGGAGTTATTGCCCTTTAATACTTAGAAATCAGGTAAATTATGCTTTCCGTGCTCTGCAGACCGTGAACTCAATCAGCTTCTTTTCAAATTTAATACGCAGCTTCATGGGCATAATATCTCATTATGTAAATCTAATAATTTGATCCAGAGATATTAATCCTTTATCCATCAAATTAGGAACGCCTCCAATCCATTTCTATATGTACCCATACCATGTATGGTGTACATAATGTCGGCATCCAGGGTGGCCCTCCATCATACAGCTTTCTACTAGTTGCACGTATGGGTACACATCTGACGATTTCATCGTCCTATTTTTTTTTATTTTGTGAAGACCTCAGATCGCTTAATATGAAGGGCAGGGGATTGGGCAATGATTGGATGGGGGTGGGGGGACAGACATAGTCAAGTCAACAAAAATTTCAAACTTTACCCAAAAGAAACTTGTGCATGGTCCAATTGTGACGGGCGTATGTTGCCCTGCTAGGCGGTGCTCTTGTTATTTATATATTCCGTTTTCGCGAATGTTTTTTTGACATCATGTCAACGCAGTTTGGAAATAAATTTTTTTGCGGTTTTTCGAGTTTTTCGAGTTTTCAGTTGATAAATTTTATTATTATTATTGGAGTTAGGTGTCAATGAGGGACTGTATGGACAGGATTTCTTCACTCTATTGAGGGCTGAATTTCTGGGTTTTTTTTAGGTCCCTGGGTTCTGTTGTGTACCCACTGGTTATTTTTTCTGCCACCTTCTCTCGTAGTTGGGGGTGTTCTTCTACTTTATGTATCTGTTGAGTTCACCTTTTTCTTCTACTGCTCTCACCTCTGTTATTTCTTGTTCGGTTCCTTTAGGGCAATTCCTTTTGCCCTCGCTTTTGGTGCGTTTTCATGGCTGTTCCTCACGCACCTGCGGGCGGGGCTGGGCCTCCTGACATGACCACATCTGGTGTGCATTATACCCCCTCCATGGGGGATGTTCAGCTCCTCCTGCACCTGTGGGGGGTGGGGAATGCTGTCGTTTCAGAGCCTCCGGACACGACCATGTCTGGTGAGAGTTACACCCCCTTCATGGGGGATGTGCAGCTCCTCCCACATATGCTGGGGGTGGGGAACACTGTCGTTTTGGGGCCTCCCGACATGACCACATCTGGTGAGAGTTACACCCCCTCCATGGGGGATGTGCATTCTTTTTTACTGTGGTGGATACTGCGGGAGCTGTTGGATTTCTGGTGAAGAGATGCGTGGTTCCGGGACTATGCACCCTCTCCAGTCGACTCCTCCTTTGGAGGCCAAGCTAGGTGGCTCAACTTTTCCACTAGTTCCAACAGCTCCTCTGCTGCTACTGCTGTTCCATCTACAACATCATCGGTCTCCGTTTTAGCCGGCCTCGGCTTAACCCTGCAGAGGTCTGCAGTGATGTCTGTAGTGTGGTTGTGGGGTATCGGCCTCAGCCTTCCCTGACTTCAACTCAGCAAAGTCGGAAGTGGCTGCCGACTGAACCCCCTGCTGTGTCCTCTCTGCCGTTGAGCACAGCAGTTTTATCCCTGCAGGGGTCTGCAGAGGTGTCTGGTGGTGTTGGCGTGGGGTTTCGGCCTCAGCCTTCCCTGACTTCAACTCGGCGAAGTTGGAAGTGGCTGCCGACCGAACCCCCATGCTGTGTCCTCTCAACCATTGAGCACAGCAGTTTTATCCCTGCAGGGGTCTGCAGGGATGTCTGGTAGTGTAGACGTGGGGTATTGGCCTCAGCCTTCCCTGACTTCAACTTGGCAAAGTTGGAAGGGGCTGCCAGCCAAACCCTCTACTGTGGTCTCTCAGCCTTCGAGTACCTCAGTTTTTCTCATTCGATTCGGATGTTCATGGTGGGGTCACCATGAGCTCTGTGGCATTTCTGTCCATGCACTCTGGTCCCATGGCCAGTTTTGTGTGACCAACGCTTTTTTGTGCAGCCTGGGCCTTCTATCCCGCAGAGGTCCGCGGCGACTCTCCTGAGTTTCCGCTCTGTTGATCCGCGGGGTATGTGATACCCCACTACACATCTGCCTTCAGATGTTTTCGGCTGCAGATCGTTGCCCCGCGTCTAGTGTATTTGAGGATCGTGATCCTTGCTGGTAAATGGGTCAGGAGTGAAGCCACTTTGTCAGTTTGTTCCCACGTCGTTACGTTCCGACAGTCAGTGAGCTTAGGGAGGCCCTCTCCTTGCTCACTTAGGTTCTGTCCAAGAGCCTTTTCCGTTGCTTCCAGCGAGGCTACGAGTGGTTTCCAGGCACCCCCTGTGGCGCCGCTTCCCGGGATTAGAAACAGGTCGCTTTCTTATTCCCTGGTGTGCCCTCACCATGGGAGGCGTCGACTGGTTTGCCCATGATGGGCTATGTGTCTTGCGACTCATGGGATGAGTCTGACATTCCTGACGTCGAGAGCCAACAGTCTTCTGACTTGGGGGCAGCTCTTGACTTTGTATTTGGGTCTCAAACCGTCAAACCAGCCGACAGTGTCAGCCCGGCTGCATCATCAGTCGCACGTCTACAGCCTGTGGAGCAACATGCTTCTGGGAGCCTTCGACCATGCCTGTCGGTACAGGTGGTTGAAGCATTTACCACTTTGGACTCTAAACAGAGTTCCAAGGCTATGAAGACGTCGTTCTTCATCAAGGTTGACACTTTTTGCCTCTAGTGCATTATCATTCCTACGATTTTGCCAATCCGTCAGTCTGCCAGACTGTGATTGTCTTGGATCGAGACTCCAACTCCTCAGCCATATGGAGACTCTGGAGTCCAGATTGGGCTTATCGAGAGGGATGCTGGAATGCGTTCTCTCTTCGATCACGTCGTCTCTGCTTTGCTGCTTATCTGCTCCCAGATGAGTTTGACGACAAACAGGTTTTTGTTTTGTGTGTGCTGTTCAAGGCGCTCATGCGTCTTCTCACACACATGCCTGTTACGCGGCTAGCATGGAATTAGTTTACAGGTATGCTGTGCTGGACACAAGACATCCCCTTCTTGAGGGGCAGTGCGCTGCTCTTCGATCTGTCTCTTTCAGCGGGTCCGCGACTATTCCATGGTTCCGTGGCGACGGTCCGGTATGGCTCCCTTTGTCATTCCATTGATCTGCTGCTGCTTAGTCAACTTGATCAGCCTTCTGTTGGAGGCACGCACTGCCCAAAACCTAACAAGTACCCTTCTGCTTCCTCTGCGAAGCTAAGGGCTGATCCTCCTACTGCCACTTCTACTCACTCACAGGGTGGGGTAGGCATCGACAGTAGTCACCTCGACTTCATCCCAGGTTGAGGCACTCCACTAAGTAGAGAGTGCCTCTTCCAACATGAGTCCCTTTTAACGTTATACATTGGGAACTTTTGACCACGGAGATAGGCAATCTCCTGTCAAAGGGGACAATCGAGGTCATCAAGAACTTTCTTCCAGTGGGATTTTGTTCCCACATGTTCTTGGTGCCTAAGAAGGATGGCCGACTCAGATAGGTTATCGATCTGAGTATTCTGATGCAGTCTATCATTTCTCCTCAGTTCAGCATAGAGGCTTTTAGATCAGTTCGCCGCTCCATTCCCCAGGATGTTTTCCAGTTCAAGGCCATTCCCTTTGGCCTCAGCCTGGATCCTTGGGCCTTCACCTGTCTGATGTCGCATGTGTTAGTCTTACATCGCACACAGTCCAAGGTGTCTTCTTCGGCTTGTCTAGTTGATATCCTCCAGAGGCAATCCAATGCTGCTTTTCTGGAGTCTACTCGCATCACTAGGGTTCAGAGTCAATGGAGAGAAGTCGGACCTGGTCCCTTCTCAGTCTTGTCATCTGGGATGGACTTCATCAGCTTGGAGTCTTCCCCGACTGCTTGGTCTCTGCGTTTCGGTGACGGATCTCATTCCTCTAGGTCAACTGCATGTCTGACCTCTCCAACACTTTTTGTTCAGTCGTTGGAGGCCGAATGTCGATCCTCTGGTTCTGGTGCTTCCGTTACCGGAGTCTCTGCCTCGTCACCTTCTCCCCTGACAGATGTTCAGTGGATTACGCAGGAGTTCTGTTGGACTTTCCCACATCTGATCGTGTTCTGACGGTAATCACCAGTGATCTTGGATGGGGTGTGACGTTGGATCCTCTTGGTCTTTTCCTTCACGGGTCTTGGGACCAGGATCTAGCAGCTCTTCATGTCAACCAGAAGGAGCTTCTTGCTCTTCTTCTGTGTTTCCAACAGTGGATCTCCCGCTTTTCGAATTGTCAGGTCCTTCTGAAGGCCAGGTTCGATTTTCAGTCTTGTCTTTCCAGTAAAGTGGTAATCAAAATTATCTCCCTCAATTGTGCAAAAGCTTTGTTATTTGGAAGTTTTCACACAATAAATACTCTTGGGGTTTTTGAAATGGTGATCTGAAATTTCAGAATTATAATCACTTGTCTTACAAAAGGAAGGTGCAGGTTTTCTTTTCTGCTCTTTATGTGAAGTTTGTAATAGTTTGGGCCTATAATTGTACAAAGTCATCGTATGACTAACTTGGTATGGTGACTCCATATTATGTATAGATGAGAAATTCCTCCTTTGGTCACAGTCTGTCAACCATGATGGTTGCCCGAGTCTGAAACCTGAAAACCTTTAGCGCAGTCTACAGATCATTTTTATGAAGTGATTTCATTGTAACTTAGTGGATGACTCAGTATAATGTCCAGATGAGAATGTCCTATTTTGGCCATGATTGTGATGGCCATACAGGCCTGTGACCTGTATTTGTTTAGCACAGTCTACTGTTTATATTTATGAAGTGATTTCATTGTAACTTGGAAGGATAACTCAATGTAACGTCTAGATGAGACTTTGGTACTTTGGTCACGATCAGTCGGTCGTTACCGCCACCTGGCCACGCGACCTGGATTCATTTAGTACTCTGTACAGGTTCTTTTTATAAGGGATTTAATTGTAAATTGGTAAGGTAACTTGGTATGAAATTTAGATGAGACTCTCATATTTTGGTCATAATCGGTCAACCATGACTGCTAAGCCATCATGTGACCATGATATAGCAAAGTCTACGAGTTATATCTATGAAAGGAATTCATTGTAACTTGATAGGATGACTCGTTTTGGAATAATTTCACTGCAACTTGGTAACTTTGGTTGACATACATTAACTGTGAGGGCCACATTAACCCACCCCTCAATTCTTTAGTACAGTCTATACCTAAAATTATTTTTTTATTGAAAACATAGCATACAGGGAACACAAATTAACATTTCCTCAATAATCACAATTCTTCTCATATTTCATAAACATCGAACATTATCCTTTTCATCGAAGACAACACACAGTCAAGTTAAGCTTCAAATGTTATTTCAAACCATTTTATGTAAATTCAAAGAACTGAAATGCCACCAAAAGCATTATTATACCCCCCACAAACAAAGTTTGGGGGGGTATATAGGAATCACCCTGTCCATCCGTCTGTCTGTCCGTCCGTCCATCTGTCCATCTGTCCATCTGTCCGTCTGTCCGTCTGTCCATCCATCATAAGCGCAACTCCTCCTAAACCGTTTGAAGAATTTTCATGAAACTTTACACAATGGAAGAACTCCATATGGCAATGTGCATGAAGTAATATAATTCCGTTCTGACATTTCCAAGGGGAGATAATCTGTCCGTCTGACCATCCTTGTAAGCACAACTCCTCCTAAACCGTTTGAACAATTTTCATGAAACTTTACACAATGGAAGAACTCCATACGAAGATGTGCATGAAGCAATATAATTCCGTTCTGACATTTCCAAGGGGAGATAATCTAACTTATACCGTCTGTCCATACTTGTAAGCGCAACTCCTCCTAAACCGTTTGAAGAATTTTCATGAAACTTTACACAATGGAAGAACTCCATATGAAGATGTGCATGAAGCAATATAATTCTGTTGACATTTCCAAGGGGAGATAATCTAACTTATACCGTCTGTCCATCCTTGTAAGCGCAACTCCTCCTAAACCATTTGAAGAATTTTCATGAAACTTTACACAATGGAAGAACTCCATATGAAGATGTGCATGAAGCAATATAATTCCGTTCTGACATTTCCAAGGGGAGATAATCTAACTTATACATTTCAGGCGTTGGGGGGGGGGGAGGTCCGTCCATAATTGTAAGTGCAACTCCTCCTAAACCGTTTGAAGAATTTTCATGAAACTTTACACAATGGAAGAACTCCATATGAAGATGTGCATGAAGCAATATAATTTCGTTCTGACATTTCCAAGGGGAGATAATCTAACTTATACCGTCTGTCCATCCTTGTAAGCACAACTCCTCTTAAACCATTTGAAGAATTTTCATGAAACTTTACACAATGGAAGAACTCCATATGAAGATGTGCATGAAGCAATATAATTCTGTTCTGACATTTCCAAGGGGAGATAATCTAACTTATACATTTCAGGTGTGGGGGGGGGGGGGTATCACTTTGTGAGTTTGCTAATAATAATAACACTTCGGCCGGCCGCTGATTTGTCGCGGTTCTCGTATGAGAAGGCCTTGGTTACCCACGTTCTACCAACTGCTCCCTATTCCCGCGCTTCTTCTCTCCTCCCAACACTCGGAGACGAACTGCTTGATGACATCCCTTGCCTCAGTCTTCCCAATCTCTTCGATTAGTATATTAACCCTCTCCTTTGAGTCGCCCCCTAACCACATGTCCTTCATTCTACCATCCCACTTCCCCATTATACTCCTCGTGAATCTTGTTGTTTTAGTCTGGTATTTTGGGCATTCTATAAGAAAGTGTTCCAGGGTCTCCACCACGCCCAAGTTACACATCTGGCACTCCTTTTAACTGTTTTTCCCAATTTTTCTCCTCAGCTCCAGGGACCGCGACCTCAGCTTGAACAACAGTGACCCCCCAAAGGTGCCATCAAGGTACTCTTCAAAACCAGGCTTCTCTTTATCACGCAGGCCACCCAAAGATCTCTTTGATTTGACCCCCTCTCGCCAATTACGGTTACAATCCTCCATGACCCTTTCTCTGACGATCTTTTTGCCCAGGTTTGCCCCAACGTCAAGGTCCGAAATCTCCAATGAGTAGTTTTCTACTAGCTCCCTCACTTGGACCATCCACCCCGTCTTAATATTTGAGTTGAAAGTTCTCAGGAACATTACTTTACACCATCGGCTATCGGGGAGATTTATCAAATAATTAAGATAACCGAGTTTCAATAGGTCTATCCTGTCCTTGATCCTCATCCACCCAAGCTCACCCCTGATCACTCTAGCGCTGCGGCATTACTCGAGCCTGTTATCCATCGGCCTGCATCGTTCTGCAGGATTTCCAAGCTCTTAACAACTGTGTGGTTTAGGGGTACAACTTCCGTACCGTATGTTATACTTGGCAGACCCACCATTTCCCAAATAGTTTTCCCCATGAAAACCTTATTGAAACTTTCTCCCTATAAGTTTCATTTGGTTAAGGATTCGCTTCCCCTTCAGAATCAGTTTATTTGTGTGGTTTCGGTAGATGCCTCTTCCTGTGATGTTTATATTTACCCCCAGGTACTCATAGTCACTAGTCTCTCCTACACTAAGAAGTCTACTGCTACCTTCCGGAATGCAGAACTCCCCCACTCTCCACCTTCGAGTGGGGTCCACTTTGCAGCCCACGGGGAGATAATCTGTCCGTCTGACCATCCTTGTAAGCGCAACTCCTCCTAAACCGTTTGAACAATTTTCATGAAACTTTACACAATGGAAGAACTCCATATGAAGATGTGCATGAAGCAATATAATTCCGTTCTGACATTTCCAAGGGGAGATAATCTAACTTATACCGTCTGTCCATACTTGTAAGCGCAACTCCTCCTAAACCGTTTGAAGAATTTTCATGAAACTTTACACAATGGAAGAACTCCATATGAAGATGTGCATGAAGCAATATAATTCTGTTGACATTTCCAAGGGGAGATAATCTAACTTATACCGTCTGTCCATCCTTGTAAGCGCAACTCCTCCTAAACCATTTGAAGAATTTTCATGAAACTTTACACAATGGAAGAACTCCATATGAAGATGTGCATGAAGCAATATAATTCCGTTCTGACATTTCCAAGGGGAGATAATCTAACTTATACATTTCAGGCGTTGGGGGGGGGGGGGGGTCCGTCCATAATTGTAAGTGCAACTCCTCCTAAACCGTTTGAAGAATTTTCATGAAACTTTACACAATGGAAGAACTCCATATGAAGATGTGCATGAAGCAATATAATTTCGTTCTGACATTTCCAAGGGGAGATAATCTAACTTATACCGTCTGTCCATCCTTGTAAGCACAACTCCTCTTAAACCATTTGAAGAATTTTCATGAAACTTTACACAATGGAAGAACTCCATATGAAGATGTGCATGAAGCAATATAATTCTGTTCTGACATTTCCAAGGGGAGATAATCTAACTTATACATTTCAGGTGTGGGGGGGGGGGGTATCACTTTGTGAGTTTGCTAATAATAATAACACTTCGGCCGGCCGCTGATTTGTCGCGGTTCTCGTATGAGAAGGCCTTGGTTACCCACGTTCTACCAACTGCTCCCTATTCCCGCGCTTCTTCTCTCCTCCCAACACTCGGAGACGAACTGCTTGATGACATCCCTTGCCTCAGTCTTCCCAATCTCTTCGATTAGTATATTAACCCTCTCCTTTGAGTCGCCCCCTAACCACATGTCCTTCATTCTACCATCCCACTTCCCCATTATACTCCTCGTGAATCTTGTTGTTTTAGTCTGGTATTTTGGGCATTCTATAAGAAAGTGTTCCAGGGTCTCCACCACGCCCAAGTTACACATCTGGCACTCCTTTTAACTGTTTTTCCCAATTTTTCTCCTCAGCTCCAGGGACCGCGACCTCAGCTTGAACAACAGTGACCCCCCAAAGGTGCCATCAAGGTACTCTTCAAAACCAGGCTTCTCTTTATCACGCAGGCCACCCAAAGATCTCTTTGATTTGACCCCCTCTCGCCAATTACGGTTACAATCCTCCATGACCCTTTCTCTGACGATCTTTTTGCCCAGGTTTGCCCCAACGTCAAGGTCCGAAATCTCCAATGAGTAGTTTTCTACTAGCTCCCTCACTTGGACCATCCACCCCGTCTTAATATTTGAGTTGAAAGTTCTCAGGAACATTACTTTACACCATCGGCTATCGGGGAGATTTATCAAATAATTAAGATAACCGAGTTTCAATAGGTCTATCCTGTCCTTGATCCTCATCCACCCAAGCTCACCCCTGATCACTCTAGCGCTGCGGCATTACTCGAGCCTGTTATCCATCGGCCTGCATCGTTCTGCAGGATTTCCAAGCTCTTAACAACTGTGTGGTTTAGGGGTACAACTTCCGTACCGTATGTTATACTTGGCAGACCCACCATTTCCCAAATAGTTTTCCCCATGAAAACCTTATTGAAACTTTCTCCCTATAAGTTTCATTTGGTTAAGGATTCGCTTCCCCTTCAGAATCAGTTTATTTGTGTGGTTTCGGTAGATGCCTCTTCCTGTGATGTTTATATTTACCCCCAGGTACTCATAGTCACTAGTCTCTCCTACACTAAGAAGTCTACTGCTACCTTCCGGAATGCAGAACTCCCCCACTCTCCACCTTCGAGTGGGGTCCACTTTGCAGCCCACGGGGAGATAATCTGTCCGTCTGACCATCCTTGTAAGCGCAACTCCTCCTAAACCGTTTGAACAATTTTCATGAAACTTTACACAATGGAAGAACTCCATATGAAGATGTGCATGAAGCAATATAATTCCGTTCTGACATTTCCGAAGGGAGATAATCTAACTTATACCGTCTGTCCATCCTTGTAAGCGCAACTCCTCCTAAACCGTTTGAAGAATTTTCATGAAACTTTACACAATGGAAGAACTCCATATGAAGATGTGCATGAAGCAATATAGTTCCATTCTGACATTTCCAAGGGGAGATAATCTAACTTATACCATCTGTCCATCCTTGTAAGCGCAACTCCTCCTAAACCATTTGAAGAATTTTCATGAACCTTTACACAATGGAAGAACTCCATATGAAGATGTGCATGAAGCAATATAATTCCGTTCTGACATTTCTAAGGGGAGATAATCTAACTTATACATTTCAGGCGCGGGGGGGGGGGGGGGGGGGATCACTTTGTGAGTTTGCTTACAGTACCTCTAGTTTCTACAGGATTGTCATTTTGAAAATTTCAGGAGGGACATTATGGTTCACCTCAAATCACCTCTGGAGGGCCATTTTAGGTTCGCCTAAAATGACCCCAGGAGGGCCATTTATGGTTTGCGGGGGCCATTTTGTTTCAGCCTGCTGGATAGACATCAAATTTCATTTTAAGGTACATGGTTTGTGTAATTATGATGTACGTCATCATGTAATGTATAGATGCAGGCTTGAATATTTGGATGCAAGACACCATGTTACTCATGACACTCACTAACAATGAGTGTTATAGTTATCTTGCATCCAAATAACCAAGCCCGTATATATACATTACATGATGACTGTACAAGCCAGTCCACTGTGCTCACAGCCAGATGCTGATATTAATTATAGGCTTTGATTTTGGGACAAAGCATCCCAGGCAAATCGTCAAGGGTCAAAAGGGCTTGGCGATGATACGTCCCGTAATCATGTGTGACATGAGAGTTGTCAGTCTGATGTACAATATAATAACTAATTACAACTTTGGAATTGGCAGACCACTCGCTCTTATTTGGAAAGTTACTTACTGTCTCGGGGTGACTGTGTTGACGACACACTACAAACTTCATGAATCATGTTTTATTACCTCCTTCACTCCGCAGAAATTTCCATTTGAGATGGCCGATTTTGAGGTGCCTTCGACTAAATTAATGGGCCGCAGAAATCGGGGTTAGGCAGACGTTTACAGTTGACAATTTTGAACTCAGGCGGGCGTCTGCGGCCCAGGGCGATTGCCTGCCTCAAAGTGACAAGTGTGTTTTTATATTTATTAGGCCCTCAACTTGAAAAGTCCGAGGGGTATCTAGTAAAGCCATCCATCCATCCATCTTTCAATTAGTCTATCCGTTTTCCCTTGTATTTCAGCCATTGCTACTCTGATTTAAATGATATATGATGTTGTGATAGAGCATAATGGGGGGATGATACATGTGTTGCATGAGTTTCTTCCACACATTTTTTCGATAGTTATGGCACTTTTTCACTCTTTTGACTTAGAAAATTTTTGGTGTGTCAGGGGCATTGGCACATGCTTTGATTGCCCCTCTTGTTCATTTATTTATTGGAGACCAATGACACTTTCGACATCCAGGGTCATTATTTTTTCTATATTAGTTTTTGGGGGACATAAAGTTTCATTTTATAATCCTTCTCTCTACAAACATGATTTTGTTTTTTTTTTTACAAGAGTGTCATCACACTTCTGGTAATATTAATGAACTATTCAAAAATTGGACCTGAAGTGAATGAAAACTTACCCTGAATTGCTTAAAAATAATAATTTTGACTGTAGTTTTCCTTCTTCAAATAACAAATGTTGCTCAGATGTCTATGTACAAAATGGTGTGTGGATTTAGTTGGTTTTTAGGGTTAACCCATTAGGCCCTAATTCCGACTTTGATAATTTTTTATAAGTTTTCTAAGTACACTGTCAGTTGTTTCTAGGAGAGTCTTGGCTGCCTCTGTAGCCAGCCAAGACTTGACCAGAAACAACTGCAAAGCCACAGTAGGTAGAGTTTCAACTTATAGCGAAAATGTATAAAAATCTCCAGTCCCCTATGGGTTAAATGGAGATGAGGTAATATATCAGGTCATTGCTTCATTTAGCAGTAGGAGGTTGCCATGTTTTGTATTTCAGGCTTTATTAAACAGTCACGATTAGTTAAGAAATAACATTGCTGGAAAATGTATCAAGGTTATAAATGATATTATATGACTTTGATGGGTTTCTGCCTGTTCAGATAGATCACAGGAGCATGAGTTTTTTATGTAAAACCATGTTGAGTTGATTATAAATATAGAGCACATCAAATGCAGAAATCTAATTCATATAGCAAACGCTTCTAGAAAAAAAATATTGAATGGCATTATAAAGAATATACCTTTAAGGCTTTATTTGTCAGCCCCTGCTTCCTGTGTTGTGATAATAGGCCTGCTATATTCAAAGTACATACATATGGCTTACTTCTACCATGAGATGGTGTATTGAAGTCGAGACCTTGTCTCTGGGCATGTATCGCCGAATCTATTAGGATGAGTCGATATATGATCCAGAGGCGAGGACTTCAATACACCATCTTACAACATTCCTCTTTTTCTTGATTTGTTCAAATGTATTTTAACAATTATTCAGCGTCTATGAACTGATTTTTTATGATGAAGATCTTGCCGTCATGGTATCACATGTAATCCACATTCATTGTTTTACTTGTACTATAACCACTGCAGTTTATAGTAGTGTTTCAGCTGTGTGTTTCTTTATTTTATTTTTCATGTTTAATGCATGGTAGGCTTGTGTATAAATATAATCATGGTAAAAAATAATGTAGTCCAATTTATTTTGCTGAGTTTGGTGATTTATTTATCATTTAATTACTGTTATAAAAAATGGTGCCCCTGAATTGAATGATAGCATGCACAGGTTGCTACTCTCAATGTGGGATTGTGGTAACCGGTTCTCGTCAGATCACCGAAGTTAAGCAACGTCAAGTCTGTTTAGTCTTTGGATGGGTGACCATCTGAACGATCGATTCGGACTCCCGTATTGTGTCCTTGGGCAAGGCACTTAACCCCCGGTTGTACACATAGGGGCATGATGATGATGTGTATTAAGGTGTACTGCATATCGATGGTGCTCATGTCTTCAACCAATCTAACCCTGCCTGTGCTGCAGTGCAGAGTTGCAATGTTGGGGAGCTGGCAGCTGCTGGACATTGCTCGTTGGTTCTCTCGGGTACACCATGTGACCTTGGCTCTTAAAGTGTTGTTAAACCTTAATGAATAAATAAATAAATACTCTCAATATAGATTTGTATATTGCCCAGACATTTTTACTTGTGTTGGGGTAAATACATTCTTGTTGTAAATAAATAAACTTATTTTGCTTCTTGCCAGAAAGATTCAAGGTAACAATCCTAAGCATGTTTTGAAGTAAGCAACTGCCCTCCCTCTATAGCCCAAATGATTTGAAAATGAGAAGAGTAGCAAAATGCAAGCTTAGAAAATCTTGGGCTAAAGTAACTAAGAGTTTCTACAATGAATCTTATAGAAACACATGAGTCTCTTTTATCCCTTGTAATTTATTTATTTATTGGGGTTTAATGACACTTTTGACAGCCTGGGTCACTTTGTGTTGGACCATTTTATGGGTGGAGGAAGCCGGAATACCTGGATAGAACCAAGGAGCAATGGCGAGCAACTATCAGACTCCCCAATGCACTAACTCCACACAAGCAAGGTTAGCATTGATTGAAGACAAATGCATCATTGACATGCAGTCTTAGTATACAGCCCCATCGTGTCCCTGCGTAAGCGATCGGGATTAAGTGTCTTGCCCAAGGACACAACACAGAGATGCCCCTGGTGGGGATTGAACCGCCGACCTTTTGGTTTGAAATCAAATGCTGTATCTACTGAGCCACCATGATCCCTATCCCTTGTAAGGGGTCTGTAGAGGCAGCCAAGACTTTACTAGAAACCTCTGCCAAGGTAATTTGATTCTTGTCTGTTTCATGAGACATCTTTTTGATGTTATGTAAAGTACCTGCTCTCAGACTCTTGGATAAAGACCTTTGATCATTAACAGCTTCCAGTGGATGGTACTAAAGAACATCCCTTTGGCACAGAGTTTCCCATCATAGTAAGCTGACTCATACTTTGGGGCAGTCATCTTCCTGAAGCTTTTCCAGGAGGGAAAAAATCACTCTCCTTATAAATGTATAAATGTCACTAATTAGTGTCTATAGGGTTCTAAACTACCCCATAACATGTCCATAAGCATGTAAAATCCCTTTACTTTGGATTTTCACTTCTTTTGCCTAACCAAGTCTAAGATGCTGAAAGTTGCATTGTAATCTTTTCTAAACATTATAACTCATTTAGGAAAGAGGCTAATGATGTGATCTTGCTGATGAAATTCTTTGTGTGGCACATTATGGAAAGTGCTCCTGGATTTCTGATTGAGAGATCTTCATTTTTGATTCCATTTAGTATCTCTCAGTTCCATGTGTCCTAGAGTAGGACACCTTAACCACAAGCTCTCTGGCCACCAATCTAATTCTGTAAGGAATCCGATGCTGTTATGGGCTGTTTGATTACTCAGTGTTTGTGGAGTTTTGGCTCAGACCACATTGATGTTCCTTCAGTCACAGAGATGTACAGATATTCTTTCATGTTTCAGTTATAAATATTCCAATCAATAAGTATTTAATTCACCTTGAAACCATCAAGATATTTATACAGTTAGTGGAACTTTGTGGCATAATAAAAAAAACTATGGCTACATGTGGTGAGACTTCATTTCTGATGGTAATGTCATACAAAAATTAGGTCAAAATCCTTGATCGAGCAAATTTCTTGCGTTGACACAAAGAAAACAAATGTTTATGGTATTTCATAGATTCAGTCATCTGGATTATATCAGTTTGTCAGAAAAGTGAACCACAGGTTCACTTTTCTGACCAACTGAAATATTACAGATAAGTGAATCTAAGCCTAGGTGATGGACTGTTCAAGGGCTAGGCAAGTTGCAGACCTGAACAGTGTTAAATTCCTTACAGAATTATAGACTGGTGGCCTGAGAGCTTGACTCAACCCTTTACCTAACACATGATTGCTCTCTCCATGGAAACCCCTGGAGGAGGAGCAGTGCTTATTTACTGTTGTAAAAAGTTGAATGTGTTTGACTAGTATAATACCACCTGGCTCAGTGGTTGGAGCAATGGACATTAAACTGAAAGGTTGACAACTCGATCCTGACCAGCAGTAACTGTGTTGTATCCTCGGCCAAGACACTTAATCCCACTTGCCCACATGGGGGCTCATTGGTGTTGTGTACTAATGCATACTGCACATCGATGGTCAACATGCCTTTAACCACCATTAATTCTGCTTGTGTAGAGCTAATAAGTTGGGGAGTCTGACAGTTCCTTGCTGCTGATCACTGATTCTGATTGAGTTCTGTCAAACAAGACTGAATTGCTTCAAATCACAACTGCATTATGAACAAAACTTGCTGCTTGAGATGTAGGTATTTTGACATCAGTGTGCAGAGTGTTAAACTTTTCTTCTCGATGATAGTAAGGCTGTATTTTAAAACTGTAACTGTTTCTGGAGGTTTTCCTTTTCTTCTTTTGTTTTCTTGTGCCAAACTTGATGATGTATTGTAGGTGCAATAAGTTGATTTCTACAATAAACACACCCCATGATTGTGGTAGTTTTTGTCAATATTTTTAAAGAAAATTTTAATAAAAGGCAAGTGACATTTGGTTGACAAAATATCAATTAAACAAATATAACATTTTTTTTTACAAAATATATTCAAAAACCAGTTGATTGTTACAAGATAGGTGACAACTATTGAACCTGTTCTTTTAAAACTTAATTCCTTTAAAGTGCATTTCACTTTTGTGTTCTTCATTATTTTGAAAAGGTATATACTTTATTGAGTGCTGATAACTATGAAAATGCTACATATGCAGGTTTTAAGGTATACAGAAATGGTTCTTACCTAGTGACCCTTGAGTGTAAATAATCCTTGAGCTCTTTATACACAACAAAGCAGTCCAATCCTCTCCACTGCATGTATAATATTCAAACCACGCAGTGATTTATTTTTTTTTAACTCTTTAACTGGTAGAGTGCTGAAGTATTTTTGGTTGACAAAATTTGTTCACATGTATTTTCTTTGTTAAAATTTATGTTATAATTTCGGTCCAAAAATAAACAGAGCGCATCCACAAAGTATGAAGCCTTCAAGTGGGAGTACCTGCACTTAAGAATAAAGCCCAAATATGGGCTTCCTGTGCTCAACCAGTTAACTCTTTTAACCCTTTACCTAACACAAAAAGTTTGTTTTACTGGTAAAATAGGACCTGGTCACCATGCCTGAGGTGGAAGTCCTATAAAATGGGCAACATGGGTATAAACAATTGGCTGGACTGGACTTTTTCTCTTGAGATCATGACTGGCAATTGTGCCGAAGTATGTGACCTTAAACACCAATAAATAAATAAATAAGTAAATAAATATATAAATAAATAATTACCAAACACAAAAGGCAGACAACACTTGCTAACAAAAAAAAATGTTGAATAACTAATTTGTTTTCATTTTTTGGCATCAAAAACATAGCTTATGACCCATCATTGGAATGAGCTCAATGACCTCATTCCAATGAGGGGTCATAAGGTATGCTTTTGAGACACAAAATAAAAAATAATGAAAATTGGATGGTGAGTTTTGTGAATGGCACTGGCTGATTTTGGCTGTTACATTGGGTAAAGGGTTAATCCAAAACGTATATTATAACTCATCATTGGATAAAGCTCAGTGAACTGTTTTGATAAAGAAACTACATTTTTGAAGTTTTTCTTGCGATGACAGTTGAACTGCTTCAGAAAAAAAAATATCTGAATGATTAAACTTTTTAACCCACAAAGTGTTTTTTTTTTTTTAATTTTCTAAAATCTAGTTATGGCTGCTATATTGGTGTTTTTGGTCACATTTCTGCACAAAGGCTAATCATGACCGCAACATGGCTATAAAGTTTAAGTCCAGCCAGTCGTTTGTACCCATGTTGCCCATTTTAGAGGACTTCCTCCCAGGCAGTGGTTACTGGTTCCTATTTAACTAGTAAAACAGAGATTCTTTACCACATTAAACAAGCACTGCACTTCACTACCTGGGGTTCCCATGGGGGGAGTACAGGATTCAGTAATGAATTCAAGACAAGAAAATCCAATCCAATCCATCCATCCTTCCCCATTTGTTGTCATCATATATTGAAAAGAAAATCATTCAAAATACTTTTCACAAACTTAATGTATATCTTTTTGGTGATAAGATCATAAGTCGGATTGCAAACCAGCTCTGTCCAAGTATTTCCTCATGAGTTATTGCCCTTGTTAGACTTAAAATTTATTGTCATCACATAACCATTTCTTAAGGCCCCACAAAGTAGATATTGTGTTTCTCACGTCATTTTGTGTGAAATTGCATGTGGGCGGCCTCATAATCTACAGAATAGCATGGGTGGTGGTGTATTTCGTCTCTTGAGTGCAAGAAGGCTTTGCAATGCCTAAGCATTGCAAAGCCTTATTGCACTGAAGGGACAAATTTATCAATTTTATTAACTTAGGTAAAATAGACATAAACCATTTAATTTTTGTTTTTTCAAGTTTGCCCTGGTTATAAACTAAGAGCATGCGCCAGCCAAAAGGACCATGTGGAAGGGCCTGAGAAACAGCTTTTTAACTTTTTTCAGCTGAAAATAGTCTTCACATTTCAAAGAAAACTGTTCAGGATTTTTTCCAAATTTAGCATATAACTTTTGGGTGGTAATATTATGAATGGAATTGCAAACCAAGCCATGCCCAAGTATTTCTTTGTGATTTATTGCCCTTGTTGGACACAAGTGGCAGAGGATTGGCCCTCCTATGGTGTTGCCCTTGTTAAGACAGTCAGAGTCAGGATCGTGGAACAAATTCCAAAGGCCTCAGTGCTCTAAATATAGAAAAGGAAATTTATGATCACACTGAGCATAGCACTTGAGACAACTGAGAAACCTTCAGCGTTGATTTCCCACCTGCCATCTACAATACAGTCACAGTAGACTGGTCGTAATCCACATGTGGGCAGTGATGTCCACACATGTTTACCAAGTAATAAAAATCATCATCAGCAGAATTTTAATTAATTTAAAGCAACGTGTTGTACAACCCGGTGCTTCATTAATTAAATTTTTGATGATTATTCCTATAATTAGTGTTTGGAATCTAATATTATGGCATCCGTGGAAATATGGTCCACTCGTGGAAAGTGACCAGTCCACGGCGGCTGTACTGTACAAGTCAGACATTCTTGCATTTTGAGCATTTGGAATACCTATGGATTACCCACAGTTGTTATTAAATGCAGTGGTGATGAATTATAAATTAATATTTGTTATTATCAAATACTTGGTATAGTAATATATAGTAATTTTATATGGGTGATACAAGGATTTATGAATCCATAAATGTGATATTCACTGTGGCCTTCAACCTTGATAAATATTATTTTTTACAGGTTGATAAATCTCTATATCAACTTAATGCCAAACAAAATGAAATAATTGATTCTCAGGCAATTTTTTTTTAAAATGAATGAGGGAGGGCAGGTTTTATTATTATTTTTTATTCCTGATGAAATGGTTGCTGATGCCTAGAATCCAGTTGTGAGAACCTAAAATTAAATACTAGAGCGATCAAAAAAAAAACTCCATCTGGGTGATTGTTTTTCGTATTTATTTTGTACATACATATGAGAAGCATGTCGCATTTTGCGAAGAGAATAACAATACTGTATCAATGTATACTACATATTGCACTGCAAATTGTGATGCGATACCACTAAAATCTTACCCTATGATGATTCTACACATTTTGAATTTTTGCCTCTGAAATAAATATGATGAACGTGGGCCGAAAAAACGAATGCCTGAGAATCAAAAGATTAATTTTGTTTGGCCTAATCAAAAGTCAGTATGAGGAGCCCACATACTACATAGGGGGTGGCAGGTAGACAGCCAATCTGGCTATGCCACTTCCCACGGTATACTTCTCATTACATTTGTGCAATATGTTTATTTGTAACCATTTTACATGTATGTGTACCGTGAATAAAGAATCTGAATCTACTCTTTGGAGAGCTCTTAACTGAAAAACCCTGTTACTTGAATATAATTTCAAAATACCAAACAATTTACCATACTCTCGGTACAGATTTGCTCTGCTTATTGCATATAAGTTATAGAGAAAACTCCTATTAATTGAACTTGCATTTAACTCTTTGACCTGCTGAGTATTTTTTAAATAATTTTCATCAAATTTAGTCGT
This sequence comes from Pictodentalium vernedei, assembly GCA_031216915.1. Taxonomy (NCBI): domain Eukaryota; kingdom Metazoa; phylum Mollusca; class Scaphopoda; order Dentaliida; family Dentaliidae; genus Pictodentalium; species Pictodentalium vernedei. The sequence goes on along the minus strand of CM062297.1, from coordinate 505,444,629 downwards.
TGCTGTGAAGCAGCCATGACTAGATTTGATGAAAAATTCATCTAAGTTTGACTCTAGAAACTCCATATAGCAGCAGCATGAGTTAATTTAGTATCTCAAGTTTGACCAAGCTCCATGAGCTCCATGAGCTCCATCAAACAAGATATAATAGAATAAATGCTCATTTCATCTATAGAATACAGGAATGTGACCAAGTCCCTGTTAAGTGAACACTTCTGTTAATTGAATAATTTGCACTGGCAAATTGGCTGTTCCATTAACAGTGTTCTAACGTATTAATGTCAGAAGTGTAATGTAATATTGCCATTTCCAATGAAATGCAAATCATTGACAGCTCTTTCCAATGCTGTGTCAAATATAGCATAGCATTAGCATTATGGAAGAAATTACATGAATATGCTGTTGTGGTACCTGCTCTATGGCTTTCTGATAATGGACAATGGCAGTTTGTGTTTTTCAAGATCTGCATGGTTGGGCACTGTAAACTTAAACTTAATGCTTGAAAAACGTTTCAATTTTTGTAAAAGTTTCATATTTCCAGTGTTGACAGAAATTAATTTGCATGGCGCTCTATAATTATATATTTAATATTTTATGTTTATTCAACACATAATTGTGGAGCTGTAGTCTTAGAGTATTCACCCACCTGGAACATTCAGATAGATTTGTCTATATGTCTATCATTTATTTATCAATAAGTATACAAAAATATATGACTTTATTAATCAATAATTCTACAGTCATGATGACTGCTACAATACATTATTGTTGCCACATTGATTTTCGTTATTTTTTTTTTTCCTTCTGTGTTGACTCAGATAATTCTGTTTAACCCTTTACTGAAGAAACTGGAAAAATCCATACATTTCCCCATGGGAACCCTGGGAAGTAAAGCAGTGCATGTTTACTGTGGTTAACAAGCTCTGATTTAGTGGTAAAATAAGACCTGGCTGGTAACCATTGCCTGGGGTGGAAGTCCTCTAAAATGGGCATTACGGGTATAAATGATTTGCTGGATTTGACTTTATATCCATGTTGAAGTCACAATTAGGCATTCTGCAGAAATATGTGACTTGAAACACCAGTAAATAAATGAATAAATAATGCACACACTTCCCCGTAAGAACCCCAGGTAGTGACACAGGAAGTGAAACTATGGTAAACAAGTTTTGTTTTACGGGTAAAATGCTTAAGATGAAAGGAAGTCCGCTAGAATGGGCAATATGGATATAAATGATGGACTAAACTTGACTTTATATCTATGTTGTGGTTAGGATTAGCCACTGTGAAGAAGTATGTGACCTAAATCACTAATAAATAAATATAAAAAAATAGATCCACACACTATCACTCCTTTAGGTTTATTTGTTTATTGGGGGTTTAATGACACTTACAACAGGGTCATATCATGTCAGACAGTTTTTATGAGTGGTGGAAACCTGTGTGTCTAGAGAGAACCACTGAGCAGCAGCAAGCAACTGCCAGATACTCCAACTTATCCTGCACAAGCAGAGTTAGCAGCTGTTGAAGACAAATGCACAATCAGAGTATAGTATGCCTTAGTACACAGTGCTACAGTACAGTCACCATGGACTGGTCATCCATGCGTGGGCAGTAATGTCCAAGAATACATTTACCAGGTAATAAAAATCATCAGCAAAATTTTTATTAATGAAGCACCGGGTTCTACCCAGTGCTTCATTTTAATTAAATTTTTGATGATTATTCCTGTAATTAGTGTTTGGAATCAAATATTATTGTGTCCATGGAAATATTGCCCACCCATGGAAAGTAACCAGTCTATGGCGGCTGTACTGTACCACATGCATAATCGGGATTAAGTGCCTTGCCCTAGGACACAACACAAATGACATTGGGTTGGGATCGAACCAATGACCTTTTGGTTTAAAGTCCAATGCTCCCCAATGGGAACTGGATCAGTCCTTGTCTACTTTGGTAAAATGTTCTGCTTTATGGTAAAATAGGACTTGGTAATCAATGCCAAATCCTCTAAAGTAGGCAGCATATATGTATAAATGATTGACAAAACTTGCTCCTATACTTATGTTGCAGTCATGGTATAGCCATAGATGCTATATCATGACAGTGACCTTAAGCACTAAATAAATAAAGTCCAATGCTTTGACCAGTGAGATACTGCACTCATATCACTCCTTTAGATTTGGTTAATTTGGGCACACCAGCGAATTCAGACAAACAGTGGGAAAGAAAAGCACCACCTTTTCGCCATCTTGGCATCTGCTTCTGATCCTTTTCATTTTCTACCACTTAGAAACATACATTATAGAAGGTATTTGTTATGGGTCTTCCCCACATGTTTTTGGCCTTCCACCTAGAAACAGACAAGACCTCATACTTCACCAAGCTCAGGAAGAGTTTGTCAGTGAAAAGCAATCTGCATTGACAGTATCACATATGACTTTGTTAATGCAGATTATTTTCCACTGGCAGACTCGGTGATTTTCTAAAGCCACATATTGATTGTTTCCTATTATTTTGATGGATGGGATCTGAACTATATTGCATTCATTAGGAAACATTACCAAACTGTCAAAACCCCACAAAACTTGGACTAATGTTTTCGAGCACAGCAGAACTATTACCAGTATTGGGGCACAGCATTTACTGTTGCTAATTTGGGAGAATTGCTCTATACACCATACACAAGAACTGTCCTTTAAATTTTAGTATTTTTTTCATTTTTATCTTCCAAGACAATTATAAAGCTTATAATTTAAACGATAATTCCAAACAAACTCTTTTAAGCTGCTTATTCCTGTGACAGGTTATTGGCCATGGTTTCTACTTGAAAAATATTATTGAAGCCAGACTTTGTGGAAAGTCTGTTTTGATAAAACCCAAAAAATCTTTGCAGAGCACATACCATAATTATGTGCGAGGCAAAATAGGACCCTGCAAATCACACATTTTCGATTCAACTTGAAATACATATCAAATCAGGTCTATTATTCGAAATCAAATCAAACCATGAATCAAATTAGGGTCATCTTGAAGATGAGTGATGGGGCAAGGGATGTGTGTGCTGTAATCCTGATTTGTTTTGATTGTCATGGATCAAGTCTCGACTGATAAAATATTCCAACTACATTATCAAGGCATGCCTTCCTTGAAGGCATGCCTTGATGATGTAGTCAGAATATTATTACCCAGTAAGGATTATCGTTCAAAGACAGAAACGAGTGTAAGAATTACTGGTACTAGGTACTGCACATGACTAGCTTCTAGCAACAGTTCATTGTTCAGACTGCTTGGAAAATTTAAATTAGTTACTGGTGAGACTGGAATTACCATAGGTGGTAGCACAGATGTAAATGCTTTTTATGTTAATATAAATTACACTCAGTCTTCATTTTCAGTATTATTTATGTACAATTTCCTGTACGTTTTGTGAGACGACTAAGGTGACTGATATATACCAAGCTGCATTCCATGGAAAGGATTCAAAGAGAAACAAATCGGGAAGCCAGTTTTGAATCGAACCGAATACTGACTTGAGATTCAAAATCAAATCAAATATTGAAGCTTGCAGGGCCCTAAGGCAAAGAGGATTTTTTTTTGTTTTGGCAGTCTGATACATGCATCATATACTGGATTTAATTTCAAAGGAGTACATTGCATACTGGCAGTTGTGAACATACAATGTCAACAAATAGCCTGACTTTAAACACTATCCAAATATTTATAATTTATTGTTTATGCCTGAAATAACTCAACAACGCAGATATGAGGTTCAATATATTTAATTTGTTTAATAACTTTGGCCTACTGCTGAGTCAGACTCTCCAGTACTCTCACTGTTAGGTTATATTCTGGTCCAACTGAGTATGCGTGGGAATGCATGTACCCTGCGCATTTTGTGTTATGCGCATTCGATAAACATTCGCACGCACCCCATAGACCCTGGATGTCCGATAGCTGCCCTTCAAGTACATGCAACTGTATAGTACAGTTCCTTGTGGTACTGCAATCTCAGAGGGGCTACATGCCTTGTGTGTTGATGTATGAAACCGGACGCAGTGTCCGTTGGCTACATACCCATGAACATGTATGAAACCCAACAATCACTTACATGTATAATGAAGCAGCTACCAGGATTCTATTTGAGGCCGCCTCTTCAGAACACCTGCATATGTATGGAACCTACAGTGGATGCATCCCTCCACCAGGCTACATATGCCTGTGTACCAATGGGCTGAGCTAGTCTTGCCAGGCTATATTGCCCACATATGAAACCACTAACATCCAAGGATTGTTGCTTGTGAGTGAGGTGTGAAGGCTACATGCGACCTTTGCATGTGTGTATGTATGAAACCATGACTCAGTGTCGAATGTGGCTACGTACACATGAAAGCATGTATGAAACCTTCAGCACAGTGGCTACATGGGCAATATATGAAACCTGAGACTTATGCGTACCCGTGGCGGTACGTATTCGAGTCTATCTGCTTCTGGAGCAGAACATGCAAACACACGGTTACCTGAATACTGACTGCGCAATTTGGAAGGCCCCTCTCGCATATGCGTCGGTTCTCCGGGAACCGACGCAGGTGATGAAAGAGGCCCCCGCCTAGCAAGAGAGCAAGAAGAGCCTACTCAATGCTAACAGGATTGCTGAAGTGGAGGAGGGGATGGTGGTGGAAAATTTGTGTTTTAAGCAATAACGAGAAATGGAGCTAACCGTTGACCGCCGAGATTCTGAAACTGGACTGCCGATGAGAACAAAGGAATTCAATAGCGTGCCTACTAAAAATAGACACCTGTTGCAGCCATTCAGAATTCCTGTAAATGGACTGCTCCAATTTAAGTTGGAATCGTCTGCTAGTCCTGAGCAGCAGGCCGGAGTTATTATCGGCATAAACCACACTCAAAACACGATGTCTACTTGAGTTTTAATTTATGCCTGAAATAACTCAACAACGCAGATATGAGGTTCAATATATTTAATTTGTTTAATAACTTTGGCCTACTGCTGAGTCAGACTCTCCAGTACTCTCACTGTTAGGTTATATTCTGGTCCAACGGAGTATGCGTGGGAATGCATGTACCCTGCGCGTTTTGTGTTATGCGCATTCGATAAACATTCGCACGCACCCCATAGACCCTGGATGTCCGATAGCTGCCCTTCAAGTACATGCAACTGTATAGTACAGTTCCTTGTGGTACTGCAATCTCAGAGGGGCTACATGCCTTGTGTGTTGATGTATGAAACCGGACGCAGTGTCCGTTGGCTACATACCCATGAACATGTATGAAACCCAACAATCACTTACATATATAATGAAGCAGCTACCAGGATTCTATTTGAGGCCGCCTCTTCAGAACACCTGCATATGTATGGAACCTACAGTGGATGCATCCCTCCACCAGGCTACATATGCCTGTGTACCAATGGGCCGAGCTAGTCTTGCCAGGCTATATTGCCCACATATGAAACCACTAACATCCAAGGATTGTTGCTTGTGAGTGAGGTGTGAAGGCTACATGCGACCTTTGCATGTGTGTATGTATGAAACCATGACTCAGTGTCGAATGTGGCTACGTACACATGAAAGAATGTATGAAACCTTCAGCACAGTGGCTACATGGGCAATATATGAAACCTGAGACTTATGCGTACCCGTGGCGGTACGTATTCGAGTCTATCTGCTTCTGGAGCAGAACATGCAAACACACGGTTACCTGAATACTGACTGCGCAATTTGGAAGGCCCCTCTCGCATATGCGTCGGTTCTCCGGGAACCGACGCAGGTGAGGAAAGAGGCCCCAAAAATGTATAGAGAGCCTGACAAATTGGGAAACACTTCAGCATTCCTGACCGAATGAAATACATTCCTGAAATATGATGGTACAATAATATATATCTTCGTTATGTTACTATAATTTATACAACTAGCAATAAATGATTATATACATGTAAATGAATGAACTGGGTGTGAAAGGACTTTCATGTACGGTTCTGGGTTGTCATTTCGCACACTCTTGATTAGGTGATAACACCGTTTACAAACTAAATTGTTAAAGAGATAATCTGATGATCATAGTCACTTCCTGAATTCAGCATTCCAAGGGAGTTAAGAAAAAATAATTGTTGTGGTTTGAGACACCTCATCATATCACAAGTCACATAAGTTCGCCGAGTCAAGAGTCCGATGAGGGTCTGTCACAGAATTAAGCTAACAGACAACTGTACGCAATAGCACCCGTACATTTAAAACACTATAATAAACATTTGTATGACCTCAAGCACAATCTCTTTATTTATATTACCATATAAACATCATTGATACACCTCCTACTTCAGTTTGTTCATGTTATGTCTCTTTGAGAGGTGGATGAGGTCCATGTTAACACATTATTGCATAGACAAAGTAAACACTAATTACATAAAATATACAATGTATCACTCTGGTCCATTCCCGGTGTACATAGTTTGTTCATTCATGCCATCATATCTAATTTTTATCATTTATAAGTGCGGTCTGAGCCGCTCTAAGGGTAGCCAAGGGTGTCCTGACATAGCGGACATACGAATCTGAGGACCACCTTCCCAGTGTCTTGATCAGATGATCTTCTATACGAACCCCTGCAGCTGAGGTAGCGGCGCCGATGCGAAAGGAATGGCCTGAGTAGTGTTTAGGGTTGAGTTTCAATCTTAAGAAGATCTTACTTAAGCATTCAATGAAATTCTTTCTGGTTAGTGGGGCTCCATCACTGGTGACAAACAGGGCGTTACAATGTCTGGAAGATCTCGCTTTTATATACTTTTTGAGTAGCGTTACGGGACAGGTTCTGTGAGCATTTTTGAATAATTTGACGCTGATGCCTTTCCTAAATGGATCTGTTTTTGATGCTTTGATATTGAGGGAACACGCTTCATTTCCACCTTCCGATACAAAGGAGAGGTCAAAAACTGTCAACTCTGTACCATGGAAGGTTTGGGACTGTGAAGTAAACTCCCCACATCTTAAGAAGCCAAAAAATGCAACTGCAGAGGCTGTTTGGAGCATAAGGTCAGTGAAAGGGCCAAAAATACCAGCTTGAAGCAAATCAATGATTTGGCACAAGATGGGGAATGTGATGGGTAAACGTGGTTTGGTGGGGCTACTCGTGAGTTTCTTATACCCCCGCAAGAGAACAGGAACCCGCTGCATTGGGGTATTGTCCCAAGATACTAAAGGGTCAGTCAGGCCTGCTTCCAGGTAGCCATGTTTAATACCTGCCAAATAAAGTTTGACAGTTGAGTATTTTAGCTTAAGAATCGAGAAACAGTAAGCAAGAAAATTGACCAAGATTTCTTCATTCACAAGAGGAAAGGTGGACGTTGAAATTCTGTACCTGATACTGAATTTATGAAATGCGTTAAGTCCAGAGTTGTACACGGCTCTAGTGTTTCGGTTGAGTGCTGCTTTCCACAACAGGTCCATTGACTGTCTCAGATGCGGATAACCTCCGAAAAGGGTGGCACAGGTACTGGTAGTTGGGAGGCTTGAGGCGCTAGTTCCCGGAAACGGTCCATCTGAAAGCGAGAAAGAGCATCTGCTATTGCATTGTTTTTACCAGGGACATGTTTGGAGTAGACTGCAAAATTGTTCACCGATGCACAGAGAGTGAGTTTGCGCATCAAGCGCATAATGTTCAGATTTTTTGAACGACCTTTCCTGATGATTGCTACAGTAGCTTCATTGTCACAATAAAAAAGAATTCGCCTGCGGCTCCACTCCCCACCCCATAGTAATGCAGATACTACGATGGGGTACAGTTCGAGTAGGGCCATAGACGAAGACTTCTGCGAAGAGAGTGCAAGTAATTCCGCCGGCCATCGACCTTGACACCAGCGACCATTATAGTAAATGCCAAAACCTTCACTCGATGATGCATCCGTAAACAATCTTACATCGGCACATTCTGTAATATTGACGTCCAGGAAAAAGGAAATGCCATTCCAACCCTTCAAGAAAGTATACCACATCTGCAAGTCCAGGCGGCACTGCTCATTCAGTTCGACCCGGTCAAACAAACGAGGAGCTGTTGTGGAAAGCTGTATGAGATATGAAACAAATGATCTCCCGGGTGCCACGCATCGACAAGCAAAGTTCATGTGGCCTAAAAGTGACAGCAAGTCCCGCTTCGTACAGTGGGTTCTATTTTGAAAACTGACAATGGTTTGGATGAGTCGGTCAAGTTTGTCTTGCGGGAGGCTAGTTTCACATTTGACACTATCCAAAACAACACCCAAGTATTCCAGGCGTGTTGCTGGGCCTATGGTTTTGTGTGGAGCAGTAGGAATGTTATAGATACCAAACATGTGCGTCAGTAAAGCCATGGTTCGCTCTGGAGTGGAGTCTGGAGGATCGACGGTTAGAAAATCATCTAACAGATGAAAGATATGTTGAATTTTGAACAAGTGGGTGGCAATCCAGCAAAGTGCTACTGAAAGCTGGTCGAAGATTTTCGGACTGCTTCTGGAGCCAAAAACCAGACGCTGGTAATAATAATATTTACCCTTCCATTTAACACCATGAAGATGCCAAAGGGAAGGGTGGATAGGAATCAATTTGAAGGCATCTGTTATGTCCGTTTTACACATCCAGGCCCCTTTCCCCAGAGACTGAATGGTTTGGACAGCATCATCTAGTTTAACGTACGAAAGAGAATACTCGGCTTTGTCTATCAGATCATTGATGCTGGTTTCAGAGGGATGTTCATGAGGTGCTGACATGTCCACAATGAGGCGCTTTTTTCCCGAATATTTTCCTACAGCTACCCCAATAGGGTTCACTCGATGACATGGAAAAGGTGAAGAAATGAAGGGACCAAGTAGGTATCCCTTACCAATCTCAGATTTGAGAGCTTCGTCCACAAATGCCTCATCAGAGCGTGCAGAGAGAAGATTTTTACACTCGAAGGAGGTAGTTGGCATCGATGATACTCCAGTGAAAAACCCTTCCTGCAAGCCGGTAATGAGACTTGTTACGAATGTTCGGTCAGGGTGTGTAGAGAGGTCATTTCTGAGGCGGCTAATGTCAATAGGTGTTGAAGCTAGCATATGAACCCCCTCGGCTTCCTGTGCGCAGTGGTGGACCGGCAAAGGTAGTCAGGCTGATTTAGAGGATTGAAACTTTTTGTTATCCTTGGGATTTCTGGGTATTTTGTCCAGCTTGCATTTGGAGGCTGGATGATCCCCTTTGCATTTTAAACAAACGTGGGTGAAGGGGCAACTGGGACGACTGCATCCTGTTTCACCATTAATATTATTGCAAATTTCCCGTCCGATGAAGGAAACACGCGCCCTGCCCTTGCTATCAAAACCCCTTGAGGTACGGGCGTTTCCTGAAACGGGGGATGTTTCTTGGAGGACAGCCTGCCTCCCAATCGCCGGTCCAACACTGTGTCCAGGGTGCCTAATCTCTGCAACCTGGGGGCAAAACATTGTAGAATGTAAAGCAGATTTACAGATCTCACACACTAGGTGGGGAACACCAGCAAATATTCGCTGAAATAGTCTCGAATCCCCAAGTGACCAGTCGATCAGTATATTACGTTGCTCTAGCAAAGCTGCTGCTTGGGCAGAGAATGCTTTGTGAAACTCATAGAACGCAAATCCGCCAAATCGTGAATGCATATCAATGATATCACATTCATATGCATCCATTTCTTGGCGTCTCTGTGGATATGATTCACATAACACATTTTTGTACTTGCCAAAGGCGGCAACAAATTCCCCAATGGTTAAATTTCTTTGCAGTCGTAAATCTGCCTGCTTCAGACGGAAAGAACAGTTATCAACCTCGACTGTCCTTAAATCCCCCATGTCGTAATTGGGAATTAAAAGACAGGCCAGGTTGACATCTTTCCCTTCTATAATTGCCTGCCTGATGGATGATGAGACTATTTCAACTTTAGCGAGGCTATCAGCAGCTATACCTTTAGACACAATAGGCGTATAGTTGAAGTGAGTACTGACACCCTCCGGTCGTCCGAAGTGTTGCTGGAAAGCTGGTCGGTCTACAGCCGGATGCACAAACTGCTGGTTCTGGAGAAAAGTGGATCCGGTGCCGTGTCCCATCCGTGTCTGCCTGGTGACATCAAACAGCGAAGCAGGCTTTGTTGTCGATGTTGGGTTGTGTGGAATTGTCGGTTGTCCAAGTGCTGTAGACAGATTATAGGCCCCGGTTGGAAATCCGCCTGCGGCATGTGGGCTGGCTACATCTTGAGCTAACTGCTGGATAGTGGCCTTTAATGCTTTAATTTCCTCCCTGAGCTGCAACTCGTGCGAAGCACTGTTTACGTTTTGCGCTTCCGGTCTCATTGTGGGTTGACTTTCCGGCGGTGTTCGAAATGCACCTCCTCCATAAAAAGGGTCCGGAACGAGAAAGTCCGAGCTATGGGGAATTGGCTCCTGTGGTCGTGGAGGATCGATAGCAATTCCGTTGTCATTGTCAGCACTGTCAAGTGGTACAGTTTGTGAATGTCCCATGGAGCGTCTGTCCACTTTTGTATTTTCCATGAACAGCTGGAGCAGAAGGGTCTTTTTCATGGTTTTGGGAACCAAAATTCCAAGTTCTGCCAGTTCGGTTGTTAAACGTTTCACCGTCCAATTGGCTGGTTGGGACGAGTCATAATTAACAACTGCCAGTCTCACTGCCTTGCCCTTTCCACGATCAGATTTCTGGCCGCCGCAAGGAGATTCCGTGTGGGGTCGTTTCCGTGTCGACCGAGTATCTGTTGACAGTGGCTCTGCTATGGTGTCAAGAGTGTCCGTATCCACGTCGGAGTCCATGTCTACATGAGAGTTGGAATGAGAGTTCATTACAGAAACGTCATTTTTGCTGGTAGAATTCACTGCAGAAGGTGTCGGCACAGAATGTTTGTCCATCACAGTAGTCATGTCCGAAATATTACTGGAAATGCTGGTGGTGTTTACAGGAGTCACGTCCGTGGAAAGAACCCGACGTTGGTTCGAATTCATTGCTGAACTTAAGTCTGAAGCCATTATTGAAACTTCTTGGTATGAAAAGTTCGAAATTTGTGTAAAATTTGTGTTTTAAGCAATAACGAGAAATGGAGCTAACCGTTGACCGCCGAGATTCCGAAACTGGACTGCCGATGAGAACAAAGGAATTCAATAGCATGCCTACTAAAAATAGACACCTGTTGCAGCCATTCAGAATTCCTGTAAATGGACTGCTCCAATTTAAGTTGGAACCGTCTGCTAGTCCTGAGCAGCAGGCCGGAGTTATTATCGGCATAAACCACACTCAAAAGACGATGTCTACTTGAGTTTTAAACATAAAAAGCTTGAAAAAATGAACATTGAAATTGAAATGGTGATTGTTAAAGGTAATAACACAAAATACCATCCTTTGAGTAGAACAAGGCACCATGTGCAATGATAAAGCATTGCACAGAGTGCCTTGTTCCACTCAAGAGACCATTGGTCCAGAATAACATACTTCCATGTTTTCCGGCCTTCTGATTAAACTGATTTGGGGACAGTACAGATGTTATGAGCATGATATAACCAGAGATGCTGAAAGTGATCTTGAACACCAATAAAGAGCACCTTTTGCTGATGTGGGAGCTTGGTGGTGCATTGTGCCAATGCAAAAGGAACATTTCTGGTATAAATTTGCCTTCAACCAATGCAAAACGATGTTAAGCTTCACTTGTGATTGGCTATCAAGTTGAACCATCCAAGAATTACTTGCTGCTGTTTGATGGGTTCTTCAGGTAATACAGCTAGCTCTACCTATAAAATTGTTTTGACATGATATGAAAAAGGTTGTTAACCCTTGGGGGGGGGGGGGGGGCCTAATTCTGACTATGATGCCTTTTACTGCAACAGAACAGGTGCCCCGACATGCAGTCTTGGGCTCAAATCACAGGTTACATTCTAAGTACCTTGGCAGGTGTTTTAGGCAAGTCTTGGCTGCTTATGTAAACAACAGCAATGCCACAGATTGCAGAATGTCAAAGTTTGGCAAAAGTACATAAAAATTTCCTGGCCCTTTAGGGTTAAGACTTATTTATTTATTGGAGTTTACTGACACTTTTGACAGCCAGGGTCACCTTGTTTCGGACAGTTTTACAGATGGAGGAGACAAAGTACCTGGTGAGAACCACCGAGCAATGGCTAGCAACTGTCAGGCTCCCCTGTGTACTAACTCCTCACAAGCAGGATTAGCATTTGTTGAAGACTGGTGCACCATCGACATGCATTATGCCTTAGTACACAGTGTCAATGTGCCCCCATGTGAGCAATCAGGTTTAAGTGCTTGCCAAAAGACACAACACAGTTACCCCTGGCAGGGATCAAACCATGGACCTCTTGGTTTGAAGTTCAGTGCCATAACCATTGAGCCACTGCACTCCCAGTCTAGCAACAAAAGGGTTTCCATGGAATAAATAATGAAATCAATCATTGGTTTCCAATTACTTCAGAAATCCTCTGACCTGTGAACTAAACCTTGTATATATGAATATTTGTGATAAGGCTACCTCTGATGATGAAGTACTAGTTGAGTCTATTTGTATTGATCTGTGTGCGATTATCTTGATTTAGAAGATTGTGTGCTCTCTCATATTTTCAACCAATTTCTTAGTTTGTGAAGTGTGTCAGGTTCATTTTGATGGTCAAGTACAGAGTGATTAGGTGATGCTCAATGAAAAAATCAACTACAACTCTGTATAATATCACATAATTTAACTCTTTACCCAACATAATGGCCTAAACTGGTCAGCGCTATTCACCAAAATCACCATCCTATTTTCATTATTTTTTTTCATTTTTTTTTTGTCTCAAAGGCATAGTTTTTGACCGCTCATTGGAATTAGCTCATTCCAATGAGAGGCCATAAGCCGTGTTTTTGACACCAAAAATGAAAAAAAATTAGTTATTCAAGAATTTTATTTGCATGTGTCGTCTGTCTTTTGTGTTAGGTGAATGGTTAACTCTTAACTCGCTGAGTATTTTTAGGATATTTTTCATCAAATCTAGTCGTGGCTGCTGTAAATTTAACTCAAGAAGTCATTGGTGAAAATTCCATTAATTTACAGGGTGGAAATTGGATTAAATATACCCAAATTATACATATTTCAGTGGCAAGAGAAATCCTGTCCTGGGTAGAAATATCAGCCAGCAGCAAGCAAGGAGTTAAAGGAGCATGATCTTTCGAAAATGTTCAGGTATATAACCTTGCTGCACAAGAAATGGTTTGTGTGTTCCCACAGTATGCTGGGATGGTACTGAGACAGAAAAGCTCCTTTTGACCCTAGTGACCGTATAACTTTGTTTCTGAAAAATTTCTGATTGCTGTAGAGGAAGAGAAGCATTGCCTCAACTATTGCCAGTTGGAGTGCTTTTTCTTCATTTTCTTTTTGAGTAGTGGTTGGAGGAAGGGGATGTAGAATTTGAGGTTTGCGTATGTTTAGCTAGGATTTGCTCAAAAGGATTTTTCTGTCTGTTTAGGGTTTTTCTGTCTTTTTTGTGCAATTGTTCCCACTTATGTTCCTCTTCTTCATTTTGCTGTCTATCTGTTTCCCTGGGGAGTGTGGTGGCTCAGTGGTAGACTGTTGGACTTCTATGCTAGAGGTCCCGAGTTTGATCCCTGTCCGGGACGACCCGCATTGTGTCCTTGGGCAAGGCACTTCATCCCGGTTGACTACATGGGGGCACAATGATGCCGTGTACTAAGGCGTACTGCACATCGATGGTGCACATGTCCTCAACCGCTATAACCCTGCTTGAGCAGAGCTTGAACAGAGCTAGAATGTTGAGGAGCTGACAGTTGCTCGTCGATGCTCGGTGGTTCTCTCCAGGTACTCTCCAGGTACTCTCCAGGTACTCCGGCTTCCTCCACCTGTAAAACTGTCACAGTCACGATTAGCCATTGTGCATAAGTATCTGACCTTAAACACCAATAAATAAATAAATAACACCCAAGAACAAACTTTTGAGTTGTAATTGTCTCGGTCAGGGTCAGGGTCTGAGTTGTGACTACCCCAATCTCAGGTCAGAGTACATAATCTATGCCTCCTGTACAATCTGGGTGATTTAGGAATTTAGTGGACTACCACCCTAATTTACACCAGTCATCATCTATAGTCACATGTAGGTGGGTTTTGTTGTTGAAGAGCTCCCATAAAATTGGCTGCCCATTTTCCTCCCTGTTGCACTGTAGAATCAAACAAATTGAAAAATAAACAGGAGAACTTGAAATCTGTGAAACTTTTGCCATTTGTATTTTCATGATGTCATCATGATTTTGTAGTATTTCATCTAGGAAATTTTGGCCCACTGTTGTAACAGTGTGCAAAATTTTAAAAATGACTCTAACCGACTGACCGTTCACGTTGTTTGGAGATGGCTAACCGAACGCTCAGCTATGTAAAAATTCTTGGGAAACAGCTTTTTTATCACTAACAAGTATTCATATATTGCGCGGAAGTGAAATATATATAGCCAAGACAAAAGTCTAAAAATCTATCGAGGCACAGGAAAGGCTGGTAGAGTGCTTGAAGGCCATATTTGGGCTTTATTCTGAAATGCAGGTACCCAAAGTTAAAGTTAAAGGCTTCATATTCTGTGGATGTCCTTCTTATTATCTTGGAAGTAAAATTGCTTCATCTCCATTGATTTGCATTGTTACATTTTATGGGAGAGTGCCAGTAGGCACTTTCCCATAAATTGTAACAAGACAAAAATGTGTGAACAAATCTTGAAACCAAGAAAAAAATTAGCACTCTACCACTTCAGTTACTCACACTTTACCATTCAAGATGCAACTTTTGGCTAACCGGTCATCCGTTCGTGTAGAATTAAATTTGCGTAACCACCACATGAACGAAACAAGCGTTCTCATCAAATTTTGCACACTGTTGTAAGCATGTCGCGATCCAATCACAATCTGGGGCAATACTATAAAACCTTTACAATTGTATTTTCTAGAATCATATTTTCTACCTATTAATTAGGGATCTGCAAATCATAATTTTTTTTAGAATAAAATCTCGATTTCGAATCTTGTCTCTAATATCGATATCGAATCGAATCGAATCTCAAATCGAATCTCAAATCAAATCTAAATAGAGTTATTAGCTTAGATGCTGAAAGAGACATTAAACACCAATAAAAAAATGTTCTCTGTAGCACCGTCGCTGAAACAGGTAGGCCTATTATCCAAAGTTTTAGTTTTTGAAGGCTTAGCTTGTTACTATTCACAGCAATCTGTGACAATGACGACTGCTTATGGACAATGTGAGCCATTCAGACTCGCAAAATTTCACCTTCTTAGCATCAATCATTGTTGTAGCTTTGATTCGGTGCGTGGAAAAGTGATATATACTGAGATGAGACAGTGCGGGGGCAGGTGAAGGTGGGAGGTATGTTTGGGATTGTATATTTACTATATTAAATTGTGCACTGCTACTTCTGTTCTTCATTATATCCAGCATTCCATCTGTATTTGTATTTATAGTATGATAGGACTGTACGTTGTGGCCGCATCAATACCACAATTGATGTTGCCAGAGAATGTTTGGTCATCTCGGCATGAGAGACCAACACATGAATCCACTTGGTCACCACATCACTCACTTCCTCCTGTCTTTTTGTATGGGTGCAAAACGACTCAGTACGAAATGGTAAAGGAGCAAAATGACCTGGGGGACGAACTGGTAAAGGAACGAAAAGACCCGGCACCCTATTAGTCAGCCATGCCCAGCGACGATCCTTGTAAAGCATCCTTTTGATAATGCCATTGATTATGGTAGATGGCACTGCATGACTTTTAATTTTGAGTCTATTTTCGCAGGTGGGATTGTATAGTTCACAGTGTTAGCATGTAAGTATTACCATAAAAATGCACAATTAGTCATTATCAAACTGAATATTATGAACTCTCTCCTAAACCGAAGATCATTATTCAGTGATAAGTAGGTCTGAGAAATTTACTGCATGACCCGTGGATGTTCTATAGTCTATACTACTAACCTAACAATTAAATAATCACCCAATTAAATCGTGTTGAGCATACATGAATGAATTGTATAATGTAAATTTTGTCCAACTTGCATTGGAAATGTAACAAATTGCATTAAGCACAAGAGATTCAGAAAAAAAAACAAATCTTGAGACTGATTCGGGATGAATCTCCTCGAAGCAAACGTATGATATCTATATCGAATAGAATCTCGAATATTCGCAGGACCCTACTATTAATATAACCGACTGAAATAAATCATTAGCATTTTAAAATATATGGCAGTTTGCCAACTGGCCAATTGCCAGATCTTTGAAAATGCTAATGGTTCATTTTAACCCATTTACAGTCATAACTAGAAAATACAATTGTAAAAGTTCTATAGTATTGACCCCTGATAACAAAAAAGACCACCTTTGTGATTGCAGTACTGTACAGAGGGCGCTCTCCTTTGAATAGTAACAAAACAAATCATTACAAACAAATTATGAGTCCGAAACGTAATCTATATGCATGCAGTTAAGCAAAAAAGCACTTGAAAGTCAATAGTAAATCTAATACAAAAACTTGGTTAGACTTTATCATAATCCCAAGCAATGCACAAAGCCTTTGATGATGGAATAATAAATTGTTATTGTCTTTCATCAGAATAACTACAATATATCTAGGTGCTAACAGCCTATGGCTGTGCCTTCTGTTGTTGGCAAAATGCCAGATAAAGATTGTAATTGTGCTACTAATGTCCAAATTGATTTGCCTTTCTGTAAATCTCATTGCTCATAATTGTCTCATTATTGTGTTTTCCTGTTTAATCTGATTGGCAAATTGCTGAGGTCGTCTTCATAAGCAGGTGAAAAAACTGTTTTTAACAATATCAGTACTGTATATAACTGGTATGTTGGTTTAGGCACGGGAAGAGTGACTACCTTTCAATACACCATTACCATTGTATTCTTTTTATGGTTTGGATGTGATATTTTTAGCATGGTTGTTGGTTGTCTTGGTTAGTGGTATTTTGATGGCATTTTCTTTCTCTTTGTGGCCAGTGGGTTTCCTAGGCCATTTGGGAGATTGGTATTGGGATGAGTTTTTTTTATTGCTTTTTCCATTTTTACTATTTCTAATAATCTTTTATGGTTTTGCTTTTCTAATTGTTCCCTATTCTGTTTGACTTGAGTGATAAATTTGCGTTTTTCAATACTCTGAGGCCTCTACTATTTCATCAGCACTTTTCATTGCTTGCTTTGCTAGGATCATCATATCCAGGGCCTTTGATGAGGGTCAGCTGGGCCTCGGTTCAAAGCACCTGAAAGAGGTGGTTGTGGATCGTTTGTATAAAAACTCCACTGTTAGGTGAATGCTCTCACCTTTTACTTGAAGATTCTAAGTATGGTGGTAAGAGGCACACAGAGCTAATTAAACAGGACTCTTGATCTTTTCTGGTAACTCCATAATTGCAATCCATGTGTGCTAATTTATCCATCTTAACTCCTTGGCATCCAACGTGAGGGTCATCAATGAATATGTGCTCTAACAGGAACAATAAGTGATTGTCCCTTTATGAGTATGTAACATGTGCATATTCTGATTGGCTAATATAGCCAAAACAAATAGCAATGGCTAGTGTAAAACATAAGTTTTAAGGGCTTGCACATTTGTTTCCCATTTGTTGCACATTCTGCATCTAAGTACTAAGCACTAAGAATAACTATTCACTCCTTTCTGGCTCACCTCAACAAGTGGAGTAAAATTAGATTATCAGTTTGTTTTCTTCTTGTCTTAAGGAGTCCTAATTCTTCTCTGTGGGAGCCCGGGAAGTGAAGCAGTGCTTTTTCACTGTGGTAAACAATAGGGCTGCACAGTATATTGATAAACTGATACACACCAACATTCAAACCAGTATCGATTGAATACCGGTGTAATTAAAAAAATATCAGTTATCCCTTTACCCAATGTAATGGCCAAAACCGGCCAGCGCTATTCATAAAAATTACTATCCAATTTTCATTATTTTTTTTATTTTTTGGCATCAAACACATAGCTTATGACCTCTCATTGGAATGAGCTCATTGAGCTCATTCCAATGAGGGTCATGAGCTATGTTTTTGACGAAAAAAATGAAAAAAATTTAGTTATTCAAGAATTTTATTTGCAAGTGTCATCTGCTTTTCATGTTAGGTAAAGGGCTAATCATCATTATTTATTTACCCACAATTTAATTTTCAAGATGTTTTGAGTTTTAACTGTAGTCCCAAATGAATAATTTTATCCTTTTACCCAATGAATTGGCTGCATCCGCCCACATAATATTCAAATTCAACATTTGAAAAAAAATTTCAACAAGCTCATTGCAATGAGGGGGTCACATGATATTGTTTTGTTGAATTTTTTTTGAAAAATTTGCTAAACTAAATATTTAAAATAATAAATTTTGATATCATCTGCATTGGGTAAAGGGTTATTCAAATCGCGTCATCAAGGAATGCTAATTCGTTCCACTGTGATGGCTCAAGTCCCGATTGTGATACTTATGTTAAGATATTTGAACAGTCTTCAGGCCCTTATATTACCCTAAATTCAAGCCGCTAAAGGGCATCCCCAAATTTGGAGATGGCTACCGACAGCTTGTTGTAACATTCTAAAATGAAGATATTTGTTAAGAAATACTTTTGCACCATGCAAAATAGGTCTTAGAAAGCCCTGTATTATATTCTATTTGTATGTATATTGACTAAGCATGTAGTTTCTCATATTTTGGAGAGATTTTTTACTTGAATCCAGTGTCCCCAAATTAGACCAATCTAAAGCCCTGAGTCTTTCGGTATACCGGTATTAACAGCAGTATTTTTTTTAATACCGATACTGGTATTCAATTTAGAATATCGTGCAGCCCTAGTAAAAAGCTCTGTTTTACTGGTAAAATAGGTCCCAGAAACCAATGCTTTGGGGGGGGGGGGGGGGGGAGGGTCCACTGAAATGGGCAATATGAGTATAAATAAATAAATCCTAATTCTGGGCTCTCGCCATCCTTGAAAAGCCTTCAAATTTATGGCAGATAGGGATTTGAAGATCTTTGAATTTACACTTCACTTGAGTGCAGGAATCCTGCGAAGAACAAAAAAATGTTGATTTAAACTTTACCACAGTGTGTGTATGTAAAATAACTATGTTCAATGTCAGTGTATGTTGGAGGATAGGATTGGTGGGCATTGGGTTTGACAGTTTCAAAGATGCCAAAGATGCCAAAGTATTGATATTCAGAGGAGCCCAATTAATTGGAGATCTCTTAATTGACGTAAAATTAACTCTGTTAATTGAATATAATTTTCGAACATCAAATCCTTTTCCATACCTTCAGTCCAAATATGGCCTGTTAATTGCATATATCTTTTATAGAGTAAGCTCATGTTAATTGAACAGAAATTCTTGTAATGTTTCAAGAATTACTCGTGACATCCACTCAATTGCAAGTAAAATGTTGAGGCAGAGGAAAGCAACAATAGATACAACCAGGACATACTGATCAATACCAATGAACAAACAAAGATGTGCACCAAAGATACGGAGATGCAATGATTCACATGCTGAAGTTAGAGTGTCACATATTGCTTTTCCTACGAAGTGTACAGAAGCAACAAGAACATTCCAGCCAGCAGGCCCAAAATGGATAAACTAGGGCAACTCTGTTCAGTATTTCTAATTTAATTTTTCACAGAAGTTCTAACCTTTTAGGCTTTACTGCCCGGATTCTAAAATCTGTTTGAACAACCAATTGGACAATAGCACATACACTTCAAAACATTTCACGTATAAGCCAAACGTCACAATCAAGCCTGAAAATAAGCAGTCTGTCATTTGCAGAATGAGGCCTCCAGAGGGTGAATTTGCTGATGCTATCCCATACAGTGGGCCAATTTATCCTCTGGGTTCCTCTTTTTGTTCAGGTTTGAGATTCTGATTGAAATTGAGGTTCACAGAGGGTAAATTTAGTGCTGCTACCCTGCTGTGCAGGGTAGCATCACTAAATTCACCCTCTGGGAATCTCATTTTGCAGATGACAGTCTGCTTATTGTTTGGCATGGTCACAATATAACTTAACTGGTAGAGTGCTAATTTATTTTTTGGCCTTAAAATTTCTTGGTGCACCATTGCCTTATTACAATTTATGGAGAGTGCCAGTAGGCACTCTCCCATAAACCGTAATAAGGTATATCCTAACAGATAAAATAATATCACTTCAAACATAATATGAAGCACATC
Organism: Pictodentalium vernedei; assembly: GCA_031216915.1. Lineage (NCBI taxonomy): Eukaryota > Metazoa > Mollusca > Scaphopoda > Dentaliida > Dentaliidae > Pictodentalium > Pictodentalium vernedei. Next base: position 505,424,347 of record CM062297.1, on the reverse strand, counting down.
CACAGGATATGAAGCCTTTAAATTGCGGTACCAGCACTAAAGAATAAAGTCCAAATGTGGGCTTCCAGCACTCTACCAGTTAAGGAGTGGTTATAGTGACATTGCGTATGGTAAAATGGAGTTTATCGGGGAATGGATATTGAATGAAGAACAACACTACACTCGATTGCTTTGGCCCAGGATATCACTCGAGCCTTCAGCTCTCGTGATATCCTGTGCCAAAGCAATCTTGTGTGATAATTCTTAACCCATTCAAACGTATGTGCGATTCTGTGTTTATCACACATCTCCCATGTAACAACGAGTCTGCATGGAAATTGAATAGAAGCACTTTTCAACTCGATAATTGCTGCGTTTCTTTCATTGCCAACGAGACATCACTGTTAGTTGGTGTGGTACCTGCCCTAATTTGCTTTTTAATTTTTATGGCATTCAGTTTGTCAAAATCAGTTGACGCCGATCAGTGTCAAGGTCACGATGATCGAATTTCAGATATTGACTAAACTGCAGGGAATCACACAACAAAACCTTTTTAAATACCTAATGAGTTTACCACACTCCATCATTATATGACCAATTGTGGAAAGTATTTGTCAAGGGAAAAAGCAGTCAGAATGTTGTTTTTATTTTGTAGATCTTTGACTTGAATCTGATTGTTTAAATATCCCGGGTAAACAAATCTAAATGAGGAACTTGGAATTTCCAAGCAATCTCGACTCCAGTGCATTCGACCAGCGATCCCATGATTTATTTAGACATGTTCCTTAATTCTCTGTTTACGTTGGGAGACAAACTCAGATGTGTTTAGTATCACCACATGTGCGATACAACTTTATTTTTATCATACAGGCAGAACAGTGGAAATCCAGTGTTTTACATTAACAGGTGTGTGATAAAATAATTTTTATTCAAATCCAGTCACAAAATAACCATATTCTAATACACTCTATTAATTGACTGAAATACATGGAAAGTACATATAACAGATTTAGCAATCCTGATATTTAGAGTTACACCCTCGTACAGAACAGACCACTTGTCCATCTATTGTTTATATGACATCACATTAGACATATCTCATCTGTTCTGTCAACACACCACACAGTACAACTTGTCTGCCTTAGGGTAACTTGTCTGCCACCACAAATGATCCACCAATGGCAGACAACTTGTATGCATCAGAAGCTATAAAAGGCAAGCTTTTCAACAATTACCACAAAAAACCACTGACGAGATCCAAGCGATCAAAACCAGTATGACCAAACGGTCCGCCTGTAAAGTGGAACCACGCGTTACTTCCACTGGGGAATCGCTCATTCAGGTGTCTATACAGGTGTTAGCACTTTCTGATAAATAGAAATCACTGTCCCCTGGAACGCCGCCGTGGCAACGTCTTGGAGAGAGTGAATATTTATTTGACAGAGGGCGCTTGTCAGCGGAGGGCCAAGGCTGGGGTTTATCAACCTTGCTGGGGACCTTAGATACTCTTTCACCATGGACAGGGGATTTTCACTAGCTCACTTTTGTAGATCGCAATTGCTTATTCACAAGCCACAGAGTAGCGCCACGCTTTAATCAATTGCTTTCAACGGTAATGAACTAGCATGGGCTAATTTCTTGGCGGGGCTGAGGTTCCATCAATTCCTAGGGTACTCAGGGCTTCTTCATTAATAAGATAAAGACTATTAACAATCCAACAATTTTTATATATAAATCTTCTATACTCTTATTTACAAATAGCCAACAAATCCTAAATGAAATGAGTTTTGTGACTAGTCACTGAATCCCACCGAAAACAAGTACTAAAATATTATCTAAAATTAAATTGTTTCCCAAATTTATATTCGTAGAGAAAGGTCGAAGCTGCGACTACTGACGAGAAATCACGAAATCTTTCACTCAACCGCTCATGCGCGCATTTATACTGTTGCGTCTACCACATTATGGGGAATTACCTTTAATACTAAATTTCACCCTTTAGAATATCTTATCACCTACAATTCCTGCTAATAGTGCTTCTAACTCGCAATAATAATAACTGATCATCTAATAACACAGATTCACTAATACACGTAAAACTGTTAACTAATAACTATGTAACTACGACGTGTTATCACAACTAAATACTATAAACTAAATACTATATATACTCATCAGTTCTTCTTCGGTGTCTCCCCTCGATGCAAATCATCAGATCGGGAATCCTGTCGTCCAAATGACGGCTTACCGGAACCACACAAAAACCTTAACTCTTTACTGCACTGCGTGAACTAACGATTATTCCATCCTAGCGAGTCTGTCTTGAAGTTAACTCGAGGGTCTTATATAGGCGCGCGCATCACCTATCAAAAACTTGATTTGGGCAAAGGTGCTAATTTAGAAAAGACGGCTTTGATGACTTGCAGTGACATGAACTGACTTTTCAATAAGTTCTAATTTGGAATGCATTGTTTACACAGTCCCTGCATGACAGCGACTGAACAAAGAACACTTTCCGAATACGAACTTAATTAAATTAATGCGCTTACCCAGTTTACTCACACTGATTATTAAAAAGTTTCTTTCTTGCATTTATTCTAAATAACTCGAATTGTTTACTTATTTTTTAAAATTTAGAATAACCTTAACATAACAACCCTGTGATACCAGTAATACCAGATAATAATAGAACTCCACATTTCTTTTGGACAACTCCTCCTTAAATACATTGATAATCATGTGCAGTGGCTATGGTCAGCCAGTGTATCTTAACTTACCAACTAACTCCATACAATGTAGGGCCCAGCGAATCACGATGTTTTTCTCAAATCGAATTTCTAATCAAATCAAGCAAAAGGTTCGAAACCAAATCGAATCTCTAATCGAATCCACTTTTCTGCTTTTATGATATTTCGTGTAATGGTGCTGTCTGTCTCCGTTGTGAAACCAATATCAATAGGCATACTAGACTATTAGAAAATTGACAGGTATCTAAATAAGGTGGTCAAAGAAAAAAACATTTATCGTCCTTTGAGTACAACAAGGTGCCATTTGCAATGACAAAACATCGGATGTTATATTGTGCAAACGGGCAGTAACGCAATCTCCACTATCGCTTCAAATGTCATTTTTATGAATTTTTCGACTGAATTTGTGCTACAATGTATCTGGTTAGAATGGATACATTCAATCTTATTCATCAGAAAATTGCAGGGTGAGTTATTATCTTCGGAATGTCAACAATACAGAATTGTATGAAATCCAAATCTGTTGAGGATTTGATTTTTAGCTCAACTTTGACGAAGTCAAATTTGAGCTATTGTCATGGCCCGTCGTCCGTCTGTCCGTCTGGCCGTCCGTCCGTCCGTCTGTACGTCAACAATTGGCTATGGCTTGGGCTAGAGGTCGTATTTATGAACCGATCTTTACGAAACTTCTTGTGTACCTTTGTTATGACCCTGGGACGGGAACGAGTGTTTTTAGGTGTGGTCCGAAACTCAAGATGGCTGCCAGCGGCCATTTTGTACCGATGATGCAAAAATCAGTTTTTTGTACAGAACTTCTGATGGCAGCCATTTTGTACAAAATTTGGTGCAATCAGATTTTTGCACAGAACTTCCATATGAAAGCGCTGATTTGAATAATTTTTTGTGTGAATGTTTAGTACCATGGGATATATCACATATAATACGGGTTTTTTTCTCATGCAGAAATTATGCAAATTAGATGAACTTTGATTTTTTCAGTGCTATTACACACAGTAAGTACACATGTCAATACGGCTCGGGCTAGAGTCTGTATTTATGAACCGATCTTCACGAAACTTCTTGGGTACCTTTGTTTTCACCTTGGGACGAGAACGAGTGTTTCTGGATGCTGTCCAAAATTCAAGATGGCTGCCAGTGGCCATTTTGTACCGAAATTAGGTCTAATCAGTTTTTTGTACACAATTTCTATACGGCTCAGACTAGAGGCCGTATTTATGAACCGATCTTTACGAAACTTCTTGGGTACCTTTGTTATCACCGTGGGATGAGAACGAGTGTTTTTGGGTGTGGTCCGAAATTCAAGATGGCCACCAGCAGCCATTTTGTACCAAAATTAGTGCAATCAGTCTTTTGTACAGAACTTCTGTATGAAAGTTCTGATTTGAATAAATTTTTGTATGAATGTTTAGTAACATGGAATACATCACATATAGTACAGGTTTTTTTCTCGTGCAGAAATTATGCAAATTAGATGAACTTTGATTTATTCAGTGCAACTTATACACTATAAGTGCACATGTCAATACGGCTCGGGTTAGAGGCTGTATTTATGAACCGATCTTCACAAAACTTCTTGGGTACCTTTGTTATCACCTTGGGACGAGAACGAGTGTTTCTGGGTGCGGTCCAAAATTCAAGATGGCTGCCAGTGGCCATTTTGTACCGAAATTAGGTCCAATCAGTTTTTTGTCACAACTTCTACACAGCTCACATTTGTGAACTGATCTTCACGAAACTTCTTGGGTACCTTTGTTTTCACCTTGGGACAGGAATGAGTGTGTTTTGGGGTGCCTTTGTTATCACTGTGCTATGAGAACAAATATTTTGGGGTTCAGTCAGACCCACTCTGGGACTCAAAGATTTCTTTTCTAGTTTAGCATCTGACTGTCACCCACCTTTACAATACTTTACCTATACATTTGTTACAGGCAACGGTCAGTATTTATGTACAGACTGTTACAATACTTTATATGTACCTTTGTTATCAGGTCATTACCTAGATGTTTGTCATTGCTGTGTCACATACTATACATGTACATGTCTTTGTCTTGACAAGTTGAGCTACAGTGTCATTGACACTTTCATTTAAAATATTCGAGATAGTTTTGAATCAAATCACTGACAAGATTCGAATTGAATTGAATCTCAAACATTCGCCAGACCCTAGTACAGTGCACAGGGTTAGTTACTCTTTTCTTTCTGGTTATAAATAAGATCTCCATTATGTGCCTAACACAGCGCATGCACAGCTTGGGTGAGTGTAGTGAGTGTACATTTTCATGTAGTGTGTGATATGGAAGTTCTTAATTATATTTATAACCAGAACGTGTGACTAACCCTGTGCACAATTTTAAATTTTTTTCATTATTAACTCATTCAACATGAGAGGCCACTTTTCTGGTCCAGGAACATGATACGTCATAATTTGATTAAGTAGGATGGCTAATAAGTGAACGTGTGTGGTAGAACAATTAATATTTTCAACGTGCAGCCTTCAGGCTGCACGTTGAAAATATTAATTGCTCTACCCTCAAATAATGGATATGGACTCTTCCAATTTCTGCCATTTAACTGGCATGGAAGATACCACTAGTGTTGAAAGGGTTAATTGAGTAACCCAGGTGGGTGTTCTGAAAGTTGCTCGGTGGTTCTCTCTGGTTCACAGCCTTCCTCCACTCATAAAACTGTCCATCTGTAAAACAAGGTGACCCTGGCTGTCAAAAGTGTCATTAAGCCGCAATAAATAAATAAATTAACTGAGTAACTAACCTTCCACACTGTACAGCCTTTGTGTTAGTAAATCTCATCCATAACATCTCTTTACTCATTGTAATGGCCAAAACCAGTAATATTCTCAAGAAACATTTAAACTCATCTTATGCCCCCTCATTGGAATGGATTGTGGAGAGGTTTTGTTTTTTAGGGAATTCCAAAAATGAAAATGTAGTCTATTTTCAATTTACATTTTATTTAGAGTAAATGCTTATTTTAAAACTAGATTATAGAAAAATGAAAGCATCACTGTCAGTTGAATACAGTGGGGCCCACTTAATTGGATATCTCTTAACTGAATAACCCTGTTAAATGAATATAATTTCCCAACACAAAACCATTTACCATACCATCTGTACAAATTTGACCTGTTAATTGAATATAGATTATAGAGTCAACTCCTATTAATTGAATAAAAATCTTGTAACCTGTCGAGAAATTACCTGTCTCTCCCAAGTTTTCCTTTTCTATAGACCTATTTGGCCTCAGTACATCCAATACAGGCATTTAATCTATTATATCTTGTTTGACAGAACTCATGGAGCTCTGTCAAACAAGATATAATAGAATAAATGCTAAGTTTATCTCTAGAATACAGAAAATTGACACAGTCCCTGTTAATTGAATACTCCTGTTAATTGAATATTTTCATAAGCAAATTGGCTATTCAATTAACAGGATTCTGTTAACTGCAGATTTTTTTGTTATTCAATTAACAGAGTTCCACTGTACTGCAAACTGGTATCCATGAACCCTACAAACACAAAGGAACAAGTCTAGGGAATTAAGCTTCGAGAGAATTTGAGAAAATTATGCAATTATGAATATTGTGGTACATTATCTTGAAACTCATTAAGTAAATTGCCCTTAAGTAACATAAAATACACATTAATTCTCCTTTTTCATCATTTATAATTGACCGTGAAATTTTCAAAAGTTCCCCAAGCACTGCATTGGTAAACATGTTATTCAATAAAGCATCATCAAGTCTTCTACCTATGAGATAACAGTGATTGAGTGTGAAATGTTCTTGGGGAAAAAATTGTGCTCTTGAAGATTGTGTAATAGCATCAGCATATAGTGGATGAATTCACATCTAATGTATGTGTACTCTTTACAGAGTTCCAATTGTCTATCAGAAAAAAGGCAAGTAGCCAAAAAAATCAACTGCCTGTACCCAATAACTGATCAAGTGATTGCCTTTCTGAAGTTCATCTATTTACTGCCAGACATGAGTATATTATTAATGTATTGCCTCTGGAGATTTCTAGAAAATTAACTGTCTGTGTACTTATATATGGACAATTATTCAAGTTCTGAAGTACATATGACTGTAATAAGTTAACTCCCTTAGTGTTGACAACAAAATATTGCCAGCATACACTAGGATGGTACCAGTTAATTGTAGTTATAGGTTAATTGCAAGAACATGTCGGCCCTATAGTTTAATTCTTTTCACTGGATATCGGTTTAGAATATCCCTTTTAATTAATACATGGGGAGCACATTCCATGGCTCGTTAGTTGGATTGGAGCACTGCATGGACTTTGATTGAAAGGTTGTAGTTTCGACCCTAATCCACATCATCTGTGTGACGTCCATACACAGGACACTTAACCCCCTTCACTCTGATGTCAAAATACCAAAATTTCAGGAAGCTGTTTTTTCCCATAATGCATCTAGAAATTTAACCAATTCAATCTCGTTTGACAGAGCTCAATGAGCTCTGTCAAATGAGATTGAATTGGTTAAATTTCTAGTTGCATTATGGGAAATCTTTTCTGCCTGAAATTTAGATATTTTGACATCAGTGTGCAGAAGGTTAATTCCAATTGCCCAATTGGGAGCACAATAGCAATAATAATAATACTAAGGCATACTGCACGTTGCTAGTAAACATGCCTTCAACTGATGGTAATCCTGTGTGTGTAGGTTGAGAAAATTTACCATATGGGAACTTTTCAGAGCAAAGCTGTTCTGGTTTTCTGTGGTAGACATGTTTCACCCTACTGAAGGGCCCTGCAAAGCTTTCAGATTCCATTCAGTTTCGAGTCTTAAGTTGGTATTTGGCTCGATTCAAAACTGGCTGTCCATTTCATTTTCCTCGAATCTTTTCATTGGAATTTCGCTTGGTATCAGTCATCTTAGTCGCCTCACAAAATGTTTTGCTGAGATAGAAACTGTACATAAATAATGTTGAAAATAAAGACTGAGTAAAATCTCCACTATATTAACATAAAAAGCATCTGTACCCATGCTACCATCCATGCCAATTCGAGTTTGACTAGTCACTACCAGGGAGGGCGGTGGCATTGCAGTAACCGGTTCAGTTATGCAACATCGAGCCCGGTTAGTCCTCTGATGGGTGACCATCTGAGCGGTCGATTTGGACTCCCGCATTGTGCCCTTGGGCAAGGCACTTAACCCCAACTGTCCACATGGAGGCATGATGACGCTGTGTCCTAAGGCGTACTGCACTTCGATGGTGCGCATGTCTTCAACCAATCTAACCCTGCCTGTGCTGCAGTGAGGAGTTACGATGTTGGGGAGCTGGTAGCTGCTCGTTGGTTCTCTCCGGGTACTCCGGTTTCCTCCACCCGTAAAACTGTCACGATCATGATTAGCCATTGTGCATAAGTATGTGACCTTAAACACCAATATATAAATAATAGTCACTGCCACTGCTGAAAGCAAATTTAAAGTTATCAAGCAATATCGACAGTGAGCTCAAGCTTACTAGTGGCTAGCCCCATACTGTGCCCAGTACAGAATTCTCGCACCTGTTTCTGTTTTTGAACAAAAATCCTTACTGGGTAATTTTCCAACTACATCGTCATGAAGACTTGATTTGATGATGTAGTTGGAATATTTTATCTGTCGCGACTTCAAGAGGCCTGTATTCGATTCGAGGTTTGATTCAATTTTGAATAATAGACTCAATTCGATTTGAGATTTGATTCGAATAGAAAATTTGCGATTCGCAGGGCCCTACTCTATAATAAAATCTCTTAACCAACTGCGGGATGGGAATTCTCAAAATTGAAATATAATTAGGAGTGATTACCTGAACATGATCTTATGTTCATGTTACAGTGACAGTACAGCCATAGATACATGCAAATGCATATTTTTTACAGTGCAAATAAAACTGCAATAGAAATTTGGCCTGGTACAGTACAGCCCATAATAAAATTGAAGAGGGCATAGCAGCTCTGTGTTTACGGCATAGGACTTCAAACTGAAAGGTCCACTGTTCAATCCCCCACCAGGGGTAACTTGTGTCCTTGGGCAAGGCTGTTAATCCCACTTACCCCCTTGGGGGCACGGTGGCACAGTGTACTAAGTTGTACTGTATGTTGATGATGCTCCTGTCCTCAACCAATGCTAACCCTGCTTATGAGGAGTCAGTATGTTGGGGTATCTGACATTTACTCACTGCTGCTCACTGGTTCTCTCTGGGTACTCCTGCTTCCTCCACTGTCCGACATGAGGTGACTCTGGCTGTCACAAGTGTCATTAAACCCCAATAAAAAAAATAAAATAAAAAATAAAGTGGAAAACCAGAGGTCCAACTATTGCCTTAATAACACTATATTATTGCAATAATGTTGCTACAATGTGGCATTATTAGCTGGTTGACCACTAGATGCCACTATCAGGGCTCTACTGAAAGCCACTTTCCTGACTTTACTCTGTATTCATTAATACTCTGTTAGTAAATAGAGTCACACACATGAAATGGTTTTGTTGAAATTTTTTGAAAAATTGAAAAAAGACTATTTAAAATAATAATAAATTTTGATACCGTCTGCATTGGGTAAAGGGTTAATGAAATTTTCCATGGATGTCCAGCATTATATGCCGTTTCATTTGCATAAGGTCCAGTAATTTAGCTGAATGAAAAATAGGTCACCTAATATTTCTTTTGAGGCAACGATAGGGAAAAAGATCATTCACCCAATTTGAATAGACCTGTGAGAAAGGGAAAAATACTGGTATTTCTGCTATATGGAAATATGGAACTTAGTCTTTCCAGCGGGAATGGTTGGATCAGTAGCTATAGCTGCAGGCTGCAAACCGAGAGGTCCTCAGTTCGAATCCCACCTGCAGCAACTGCGTTGTGTCCTTGGGCAAGACACTTAAACCCAATTGCCCGCATGGGGGCACAGTGGCATCGTGTACTAAGGTGTACTGCACGTCGATGGTGCACTTGTCTTCGACCAATGCTAACCCTGCTTATGTGGAGTTAGAATGTTGGGGTGTCTGACAGTTGCTTGCCATTGCTGGGTGGTTCTCTCCAGGTACTCCGGCTTCCTCCACCTGTAAAACTGTCGGACATGAGGTGACCCTGGCTGTTGAAAGTGTCATTAAACACCAATAAATAAATTTGTCTTTCCGGCAAGGTTATGTGCTTATACCAGAAGTTTTATCATTTTGTCTGTGTCATGCTGCAGACCATTTTAAATCCAGTACTGTTGTCACAAAAGTGGTCGCTTTCTCAATCAGATTGTAAGCCACTCTTGACACATTTACACAAGAGGAATAATGACATATGACATCAGTGTTTCCGCAGTTCATTTTGGACAAGTGAGATCTAAATTTCTGTACATAGTTGTTGTGTGGAACATGGACAGAGAATTTCCGCTGGGTTGCAATCAAGTCGAATTTCTCTCCGATTTTGTAAATCTCTGTACTGTACAAGTCACAAATCCACATTTTTCAACAAAATTTTACTTCCATCAAACTGAATATTAAGTCTGTCCAAAATGTGTGAAGCCTTTTTTGTAGTATAGCACTTCCCCGTGGAATCCTGACCAAGGCCTCTAGCACTGACAAAGTCAACCCTTAGGGCCTGGGGATTTTTTTATACATTTTTGCTTTACTTTGACAATCCACATCCTATGATTCAGCAGTTATTTCTTGGCAAGTTTTGGCTGCCATGTTGGCAGCCAAGACTTGCTTAGAAACAACTGCCATGGCACTTTGAATGTAACTTGGAAGCTTACCCCAAAACTGCATGGAACCTGTTTTGTTGTTGAAAAATGTGATTAAAGTCAGAATTAGCCCCTTAAGGGTGAAGGAAAACGAACCATCCATCTCCCCTCATTGCAGCTGCATTTTACAATTCCTGACATTTTGTTCTGAGTGCTAATTTAATCATGATAGTAATTTTATCTTGCTTGTAATGATAATTGAAAGTATATTGGAGCAATGGACTCAGATTCTTTAAGCAGGAGAATAAAAAAACAGAAGGTAACAAATGATGCAGCTAACAAGTTCACATCTTAATACATATCAATTATGTTACCTGGTGTCAAAAACACTGTATGATGAGAAAGTTAATTAAATTATTATCTCATAATTACCATTCTCTGTGATCTCCATTGATAAGGTTATCTTGTGTCAGATGTTGTAATAAAAAAATTTTCTTCATATATATGTAACCCAGCTGTAATGTATTTTATCAGAGTAATAATCGATTTAACTTCCGATCTTGGGATAAAACTATTTGGCTTTCCTCCTCAGGTTTGAAGAAGAACTAACTGTAAGTGCATGTGTGAGGGAATGAAATTTAGTGGAGCAGTGCTTGTTTACTTCGGTAAAAGTAATTGTACAATATTAGTATAGAGATATAGCTATAGATGATGAAAGTAACCTTAAACATTCTATTTAGGGCTTAAAATTCATGTGAGAATCAGAAGCAATTTGTGCTTATGATTCTCAAAAGGAAAACAATAATAATAATAATAACTTTATTGTTGTAAGTTCCAAACAATGGTACATAACAATGACATAAAGCTCACAAAATGCTAATAGACAGATAATACCGGACAGGAGATAGCATCCATATACGAATATATATGAAGAACCACACTCGTGTACATCCATCCTTTCACACATAAACACATACACACATTTCAGTCGTTCAACGAATTGACAGGTGTAGGTTCACGAACAATGAGAATCAACTTTGATTCTTGAAATATGTTCGTTTCATTCTTGTCATAGATTCTGAAAGTGTCCTCAAAGGCTGGAGAATTCTACTTATGTTTTGCTCTCTCATAGTAAAATAACAGTTTGCCTTAGCAGTGATTTCTATTGAAGTCTTCAACGTCTATACAGCTAACCAAGACTTCACTAGAAACCACTGCCAAAGTACTGTACTCCATCAGCAAGACTGATTCCCAACAATCTCTTTATTGGAAACTGTGTAATGTGTGCAACATCTAGATGTGAGACATGAAACTCATCAAAATGGGAACTATGCTCTTAGGGCTCAAACTATAGTAATTATATAAATGTGACGTTTGATTTTCATTATAGAATATGGACTGGTTGAACTCACAAGGGTATAACAGTACTCTTGTATTCTAAATTATTCAAGAACTGAAAATATGTCTCGTACTAAGAGTTTGCAAGAATCGGTTTTGATTCTCACAAATCTGGACAGATTTTAAGGCCAAGTTATCAAATACATAAATAAGAACTACAGTGGAGCCCACTTAATTGGATATGTCTTAATTGTATATCCCTGTTAACTGAATATAATTTCCCAACACAAAACCATTTACCATACCTGCAGTACAAATTTGACCTGTTAATTGAATATAGGTTATAGAGTAAACTCCTGTTAATTGAATAAAAAATCTTGTAACCTGTTGAGAAATTACCATGAGTCTGTCTCCCCAGTGAGCTCTGTCAAACAAGATGTAATAGAATAAATGCTAAATTTATCTCTAGAATACAGGAAAGTGACAATTCCTGTTAATTGAATACTCCTGTTAATTGAATAATTTTCATTGGCAGAGTGGCTGTTCAATTAATAGGGTTCCACTTTACGACAGTGCTTGTCAACCTGATAGATGTTGTCAACATGATAGATGAGATGATAGACAGGATTTGTTCTATAGGTATAGCAGAGCCCAGCATATAAGACCGAGGGTGCACATCCTTTTTGATTTCAGTCAACAGGCTGTAGTTTGAGCACAGTCAATCAGTATAGTAAAGTATATATTTCACCATTTGCTGGTACACATGTTTTCAGCCAAATTGACTCTAATGTAACCCTTTACCTAACATGACAAGAAGCTGACACCCTTATTGACAAACAAAAAAAGTTCATTTTTGGCAACAACAACATTGCTTATGACACATCATTGTTCCAATGAGGGAGTCATAAGCTATGTTTTGCATAAAAAAACTGATGGAATAATAACATTTGAATGGCGATTTTATTGAATATTATTGAAAAGATGTCGTTTTAATGTTAGGTAAAGGTTTCATTAACCAGCCCTGCACATTCCTGTTCTTAAGCAAGTCAGACAGTACTTACTGTTGCTCCTTGTGTGAATCCCAGGAAGTGGAGCAGTGCTTGTTTCCAGCAGTAAACAAGTCCTGCTTTACAGATAAAATCAGACCCAGACCAATGCCTGGGGCGGAAGTCCTCTAAAGTGGGCATCTTAGGTATTAATGATTGAGTAAACTTGACTTCACCCATATTTTGCGGTCAGGAAATAGCCAAAGATGTTGACAAAACACCAATAAATAAATAAATAAATAAATAAATAAATAAATAAATAAATAAATACTATTGATCAGTAGTTCTCTCTTGTTACTCTGGCATCCTTCATATATAATAATTAACACTATTGAGATATGACTTGGACACTGAACAGACTTTAACTTTAAAGCAATTAAGTGGATTGTGGTGGCTTGTTTGTTTGAGCATTGGACTTCAGATTGAAAGGTCAGAGATTTGATCCTGTCCCATATTATCTGTTCTGTGTCCATGAACAAGATACTTATCTCAATTAGTCAAGTTGGTGCATTGTACTGGTAAAGTATGCTGAGCATCGATGGTATAAAGGCCTTCAACCCATATATGCTAACTCTGCTTGAGCTTGGTTAGTAGGTTGGAGAGTCTGAATGTTACTCACCACTGCTCAGTGGTTCTCTACATACTCTCTGACTTTCTTCACCCATAAAATTGTCTGACGTGCTATGATCCTGTAAGTTGAAAATGTCCTTAAACCCTAATGAATAAGTAAGAAACAAAATAGTGTTTTCTTGAATTTTTCAGGATGAGGTATAATTCTGGGAGGTATAATTGTGTTAACCCTTTACCTAACATGAAAAGCAGACGACACTTGCAAAAAATATATCTTGAATAACTTATTTTTTTTCATTTTTTGTCTCGATGAGCTCATTCCAAACAGGAGTCATAATGTATGTTTTTGCAACAAAAAAATGAAAATTAATTGGCGATTTTTGTGAATAGCGCTGGCTGGTTTTGAACGTTATGTTGGGTAAAGGGTTAACCCATACTCATCAGATTAATTTTACAGTAATAACTGTCATATATGAATGTACATAGCTGTAGATTCCTTGACATTGTTTCTAAGTTCTTGTTGACTACCTGCACAGTAAGCCAACAATTATATGAAAACTTTGTCAGGATAAATGTAGTCTGCCATTAAAGTTCCCAAGCAGGAATACACTTGGGGGCAACTCTTTTCCAAGCAAAATAAAGGTGACAGTTTGTGCTTGTATGGGAACTCAAGGGTTAACAAAAACCAGTATTGTACAACTATTAGAGTAATTTTTTACTGGCAGAAAAATCCACCTGTAGCAAGCAAAGAGTTAAATCCTAGAAAGCAAACCAACAAACAGATTCTTTGCATCAAGTAGCTATTGACAGCATAAACATAAAACTGATTTGCTAACATCCTTTTACATCAATATTGCTGTCTATAATACTAGCCCCCATTTCACTGTTGTTGATTTATCAACATTGCAAGCTTCAGGTTTTTCCCAAAATGCAAATGGAAATTGAATCAATTCAGTCATATTTAACAGAGCTAATTGAGCTCTGCTAAACATGAATGACTTAATTGGTTAAATTCCAATTGCATTGTGGGAAAAAATGTTGAAATTTCAGTATACTGATATCAATGTGCAAGGTGTTAAAGCTCGAGAATGTGTATGTGGCATTAAACTCACCAAGACTGCATGTCCTACAGGCCAGGAAGCCACTCTCAAGATTGTACTGAAGAATCTTTAACCACTAGAGTGCATGCATGTTCTTAGTACGAAATAAGCAAGTACAAATTGGAAGCTAGTTTTACTGGGATTGGTTAGGTGGGTCATCCAAGTCGGGACATGCTCAAGCAAGTACCTGATCTCAAGCTTTCATATGGTGAACTGGACTAATGCATGTGCTCCCTTGGGCCTGGATGGGTGGCCCCAAAGACTAATACCATCAGAGTGTGCAAGAGTCTGTCTCAGGTTTAGCCAAAGTTCTCTAATAAAAATTAGTTCTCTTCAATCTGTCTCTGAGTCATTTCTGGCATAAATGTTGATGCAAATCACTGATGTTCTGATTTATTAGAGCATGTCTGAAGAACCCCCATATACTGCTGTATAATTACTAGACTGATCAGATGTGAAAGGTGAAATATGTTTTTCAATTTTCATATTGCATTGTAATCAACAATTTGGCATTTTCAGTTTACACCTTGGACTTGGTATACTTAGTGTTTGTCTTTGTTTTATAGCAAGGTATGGATTGACCATATCACAATGAGTCCAAATTGGAAAATATGTTAGTTTTATTTTATCATATCCTTCACACTGCTTCCATTACATACTGGACACACAAGCTTTTAGAGTACAGTGGAATGTATTACCAGACAATATACTGCATTCTCTAATTATACAACTGATGTCTCTGGTTAGTTTAGTCTTATGGCTGAGAATAAATAAAGGTAATACTATTCCAATTTATTCACCAAGTGAGTATTAGAAGTAGAATGTTTATATTGATCCAGTGATTTCATAAACAGATAGCAGGTATCTCCCTGGACCACTGATACTCTTTGTTATTTTCCCAGCTGATTTATGTACTAACCCTTGGAGGGTTGCTGTTGACAATTTCAATCCTGGAAACATAGAACTTATGTTTATGTGCCATCACTGATGGAACTGGGTAATTTTAACCATTTACATAACATTTTCCCATATCCAGCAAGAACTGTACTTGAGAATTTGTTACTTTTATATGGTTGCTCCTAGTGAATTTTGGTATGGTTATATTGTCCATCCATCTGTCCATCTGTCCACCCATCAAGTTTTGCTTGTCCATACAAAAACTTGAAAACTAGATACCTAACATATCCCATTTTGTGTGGTAAATTTTGAATCACACCTGACTAGATGAAGGTTCTTTCAATAACCATCAATCTGACATACACAGTATAGTTGCCATCTTGAATCTTTTGCCATTTTTTCTTTTTTGCAAAATGACTTTAAAAACAAATGACCAGTGGAGCCCATATTTTTCCTGGTGCATTACATTAATTTAGGAAGGTTCCTTTCAATAATCAGTATTCTGGTCTAACCAATATGGTCACCATGGCAGCCATCTTGGTTTTCTGTACTTCTTGCCTGTCCATGAAATAACTTGAAAAATGAATGACCAGTGGATCCCATTTTTAACTTGCGCATTACTGTTGACTACAGTTAGGTTCATTTCGGTCATCAATTTCTGGCATAATGTGATTGCCATGGCAACCATCTTGAATTTTTTGTGTCAACTTATGTTTGTCCATGCAACAACTTGAAAACTATTTGTCCAATAGATCATACTTTTGAACATCCAGTCTTGTCTGTCAATTCTTGTTTCACAGTTACATCACAAATTTTGTCACTCATTCAGTAGTAGATATCTGTGTAAAAAGGCATGTTAAATAGGTTTTCTATCACAAATTCATATTTTATTTTGTGAATTTAGACATAATTTGAATGAAGAATGAAATTGAGAACAACACTGAATTCAGAAATCTGCTCTATATCAATTGAATGTAATAAATAAAGAGAGAGAAAGAAAAAGAACATTCAGTATGTCAAACTTCACTGAATTAAACTCTCGAGAAATGTTCCACACACTGACTGGTGTGTTCGATTACGACATTACACCAAAGGTCATGTCGTATACGAAAGCAATATATGAGTGTCGAATGGAATTCCCGAACCACCTCCAAGCGATCAAACTTACGTAGAGCCCACTGAAAACAATTATATATCTATTCTCGTGTGTATGTGTTTGTTCATTGCTGTTCGCATATTTAACTGAATGTGTGTATGTGTATTATGTGTCTGTTAACATTTTAGGGTCTTCATGGCAACGGGGCGACTCAAAAATCTAACTCTGTAAACTTTTATACCCCTACCCTATGGCACGTCACCATCTCATTGCTCAGCAGGTCCTCATCTCCAATCGCCCTCTTTTGAACTTGTGGCCATGATTGAAAGTCATGGTCGAAATAACTACTCGGAAGCTGATGATTGGATTTCAGACGACCCGGCACTGCGCGAACCACTTTGCTCATAATATCCGATTGACCCAGTCTACTGGGGAATGCCCACTGGCAATCACCTGTAGACTGAAACAATTTGATATTGATGGATCACAAGCCTCATATTATTCAAGCGTCTCTTCACTATTGTATTTTATTAAGTCATCTAGAGACTGGAATGTTCCACCCTATTCTATCCTTACGGAAGTTAAGAAAGGGAGAAACGGCTGGAGTAATTCTTATAATCGAGACGATCGTTTTCTTTACGGCACCCTTTGTAACATTCTCCACCATACTGAAACCTTTTCCCTCGCCCCATGTGCCAGCAACCTCTCTTATACTCACGTATAGGCTTTGGCGTCATTAGCACATTGTGTCCGCGCTGTTTTTTATGCCTATGAGTGCGTTTTCATACATAAGCATACAGTACAGGAGTGTGTGAGTGTATGTGTGTTGTTCGTGCGAGTGTGTGCGAGTTTTGTGGGGAAGATCGTGAAGTCCGTTTTTGGGACAGTCATATTCCCACTGTTTTGTTAGTTTTGTCTTTTATCACATTATGTTATTTGTAACTCCTTGATGTCATGTAACTATGTTTGTTACCAACAACATAATAAATAAATAAATAAACTTCAAGCAAAATTCAACATGCTGTGAGAATGATTTATCAACAAGATTCCAAGGCATTTCAAACTTTCCCTCATTTACCTTGTACCCTGTAACTGTTTATTGTGTTATTAGTCTGTGTGAAACACACAGACTATTGTTTTTGCACGGTTTCTTTTTCTTTTTTTTTTTTTTCTTCTTCTTCTTCTTCTTCTTCTTCTTCTTCTTCTTCTTCTTCTTCTTCTTCTCCTGTCTTCTGTCTTCTCATCACTTTTTTGTCCGCAAGATAACTCGAAAACGAATAGCCCTATCTCGTTGATTTTTGGCATGCTGATAGACAGCCAGAAGTTCTCGGCCACCTATGTTTTTCAGATTCCTGGGGTATCGGGGGTGTCTGTAGGGGTGTTTTGAAAGTGGGTCACGCCCATATCTCAGGCGTGGTATGACCTACAGACCTGGGACCAACACCAAATGAGTCGACATTCAATGGAGGTTCAAAATATGGGTCAAGGTCACAGAGGTCATCTAGGGGTCATTGAGTGCATTTTTCAGAATTGCTGGAAATCACATTTTTTGACCCCCTAAAGTATTCCTGATGTACACACATGCATTTTGATGTAAAAAAAAGTGGGCGTGGCCAAAATTTTGGAAAGTGGGTCATGCTCATATCTCAAGCATGGTATGACGTATGGACCTGGGACCAACACCAAATGAGTCGACACTCGATGAAGATTCAAAATATGGGTCAAGGTCACGGAGGTCACCTAGGGGTCATTAAGTGCATTTTTTCATAATTGCTAGAAATCACCTTTTTTGACCCCTTAAAGCATTCCTGACATACACACATGCATTTTGACGTAAAAAAAGTGGGCGTGGCCAAAATTTTGGAAAGTGGGTCACGCTCATATCTCAAGCATGGTATGAGGTATGGACCTGGGACCAACACCAAATGAGTCGACACTCGATGGAGATTCAAAATATGGGTCAACGTCACGGAGGTCACCTGGGGTCATTAAGTGCATTTTTTCATAATTGCTAGAAATCACATTTTTTGACCCCCTAAAGCATTCCTGACGTACACACATGTATTTTGAAGTATAAAAAGTGGGCGTGGCCAAAATTTTTGAAAGTGGGTCACGCTCATATCTCAAGCATGGTATGACATATGGACCTGGGACCAACACCAAATGAGTCGACACTCGATGGAGATTCAGAATATGGGTCAAGGTCATGGAGGTCACCTAGGGGTCATTAAGTGCATTTTTTCATAATTGCTAGAAATCACATTTTTTGACAGCCTAAAGCATTCCTGACATACACACATGCATTTTGACATAAAAAAGTGGACGTGACCAAAATTTTTGAAAGTGGGTCACGCTCATATCTCAAGCATGGTATGATGTATGGACCTGGGACCAACACCAAATGAGTCGACACTCGATGGGGATTCAAAATATGGGTCAAGGTCACGGAGGTCACCTAGGGGTCATTAAGTGCATTTTTCATAATTGCTAGAAATCACATTTTTTGACCCCCCCTAAAGCATTCCTGACATACACACATGCATTTTGACGTAAAAAAAGTGGGCGTGGCCAAAATTTTTGAAAGTGTGTCACGCTCATATCTCAAGCATGGTATGGCGTATGGACCTGGGACCAACACCAAATGAGTCGACACTCGATGGAGATTCAAAATATGGGTCAAGGTCACGGAGGTCACCTAGGGGTCATTAAGTGCATTTTTCATAATTGCTAGAAATCACATTTTTTGACCCCCTAAAGCATTCCTGACATACACACATGCATTTTGACGTAAAAAAAAGTGGGCGTAGCCAAAATTTTTGAAAGTGGGTCACGCTTATATATCAAGCATGGTGTGATGCATGGACCTGGAGCCAACACTAAATAAGTTGACACTTGATGGAGGTTCAAAAATGTGGGTCAAGGTCACGGAGGTCACCTGGGGTCATTGAATGCATTTTTTCAGAATTGCTGGAAATCACATGTTTTGACTCTCTAAAACATTCCTGAAGTCCATACATCCATTTTTACGTGAAAAGTTGGTGTGGCCAAAATTTGTGAAAGTGGGTCATGCTTCAAGCATGGTATGATGTATGCACCTGGGACTAATACCAAACGAGTTGACACTCGATGGAGATTCAAAAACCGGCCAGCTTTATACACAGAAATGTCTATTCAACTTTTAATTACTTTTTCATTTTTGCTTGAAAAACATAGCTTATGACCTTTCATTGGAATGAGCTCATTTTTAAAGGATTATTTATTTATTGGTGTTTAATGTCACATATTTCTGCACAGTGGTTTACCATGACCAGGACAGTTTTACGGGTGGAGGAAGCCAGAGTACCTGGGGAGAACCTTCGGGCAACAGCGAGCAACTATCAGATTCCCCACATACTAACTCCACATAAGCAGAGTTAGCACTGGTTGAAGACAGGTGCACCATCGATGTGCAGTACGCTTTAGTAAACATCGCCACCATGCACACACGTGGGCAATGGGGTGAAGTGTCTTGCCCAAGGACAGAGTGAGGACCGCTCGACTTGCAGCCTGCACCTCTGCCAACTCAGCCACTGCGCCCCCATTTAACCCTTTACCCAACGCAGACGATAGCAAAATTTATTATTTCAAATATCATTTTTTTTCAAATTTTCCAAACAATTTCAACAAAACCATAAATAACATGGGACCCCTCGTTGAAACTAATATTTTTTCAACTTCTCAATTTGCATATTATGCGGGCGGATGCGGCCGATTCGTTGGGTAAAGGGTTAAAGGATTAACATGGAATATTTAAAGCGAATATTTTAACCCTCTGAAGATCTTAATATGGGGGCAGGGTGGCGCTGTGTACTAAAGCGTACTGCACTTCGATGGTGCACCTCTCTTCGAAAAAATCATTGAGAATAATGAAAACCATTTCCATTCTCACAGTGTTGTTCTAAACACACATGGATATAGATGGGACCTCGGTATTTTGACAATGCCAATAAGTCTTCAGACAGGCTCTCGTGGGGTCTTTAAGGCCTTTCAATGTCTACATTCCAACATTACTGAACCTTTTTACTTGCAATATATTTTCCAGAGGTACCATGCATGCACTTCATCATTATTTATTTAATCTTATTTGTTTTACAAGGATTGGTGAACA
The DNA here is from genome assembly GCA_031216915.1 of Pictodentalium vernedei. Taxonomy (NCBI): domain Eukaryota; kingdom Metazoa; phylum Mollusca; class Scaphopoda; order Dentaliida; family Dentaliidae; genus Pictodentalium; species Pictodentalium vernedei. The sequence goes on along the minus strand of CM062297.1, from coordinate 505,403,700 downwards.
AGTTATGCAACTTATATTAACGCTTCTCCTTGGCCCAATGGCGTAGGTGTGTGGGATGACCTTCATAGCGGCAACTTCGTGGCCTAGCTCTTCTCGAATACTGCGAAGCGATCTTTAGCCTGCACGGAGTGTGTCTCTCTCCGCACAGAGGACAGCCATTTTACGTCCCCACCCAATAGGACGATACGCTGTGACAGCATCAACCCCACAATTGATGCTGACAGAGAGTGTTCGGACACCTCGAGAACTTTCCCGACCGGGGATCGATCCCGGGACCTCTGGAATGAGAGACCAGCGCACTTATCCACTCGGCCACCACTGCCTTGCTAATATGAACATTTGCCATCATCTACAAATATGGCAGATCTGGAGTTGGTGGAGCCAATATTTATAAAGTAGTTTATACTCATACATCAGGTTTGGTATGACCTATAGTAATGGTACCTACACCAAATGAGTTGAAACTTGCTGGAGGTTCAAAATGTGGTCCACCTCTGTGCGGTCAAGAGAGGTCATTAAATGCATACTTTTTCGACCTATTAGGAATTTCATTTTATACCAGTTAATGCAGTTCTGAAGATTATACATGTATCTCATCATTCAAACAAATGGCAGCGGCAGTAATGTCCATTTCTTATTCCTTGATCGAACCCTATAAATGATGTGCACATATATGCCTTTTCGGATTTCTTAGAAAAATTGCTCTGATTCCTGTATGAATATTTTCTTTATAAAAGAATTTCACAAAAAGCAGTAAGGAGAAAGCTGTGACTGTCACATACAATAACATGATCTATTTATTTAATCTCATTGTACAGAATTAATTCCCAAACCAAGTTAATATAAAAACAAACAACTTGATCATGAAGAATTCCAGTGTACATGTAATTGTATACTGTCAGGATGCTGGTAAAATATGCAATACTGACATAGTTGACTGTACTGTTAACTGTGTTAGTGCTATGACTGTTTAAAATTAATTTATTACAGAAGTTCTAGTTTTATGTATGCCTTGTTTATGTCACTAGATGCTCTTTTATGAGCAGGCCTTCAAATGAGCTCTTGGGGTTTTTAAGGTTTTTATGACAATATCTCCGACATAGAGTCTGTGCACCCTTTGTCAGCGCGACAACTCAAATACGGATCGTCCTATCTCGATGCATTTTGGCATGCGGGTTAACAATAACCAGTTTGCACTCATCTATGTTTTTTTCACCCTTTCCCTCTGAATGACAGATCTGAAGTTGGTGGAGCCATTATTTCAAAGTGGGTTGCGCTCATTCTTCAGTGTAAATGTAGACATGGAACTACACCGACTGAGTTAAAAAGTGCTGGAGATTGAATATACGGTCCACCTGAATGAGGTCATCAAGTGCATATTATTCAGAAAGACTGGGAAATGCATTTACACCTAAATGTATTTCTAAAGTTTATGAATGTAATTCATCACTCAAATTAGTGGGCAAAGCCAAAACTGTCCATTTCTGATTCGTGTATCGAACCCTTTGAATGCTGGTCACATATATGCCTTTTCTGGTTTCTTATAAAAATTGTTCTGATTCCTGTATGAATATCTGTAAATACTGTTAACGAAAACCCATTTCTGATTTGTTAAAAAAATATTTTACACCAGAAGATACGCCTCCATAAATTCTCTTTCTGTAGAGTTTATTCCTGATACTTTAACCCTTTCACACAGACTTGAATTTACTGGATGCAGTAAATTCTGTTTCTCTAGTATTGTCTTACTGTTTATTTATTTTTGAGTTGATAATACAATGATGTCTCTATCATGTAACAATTAACACTAATTCAATAAAATATTGTTTAAACTAAACTTTTGAAGAATTGTGGAAGTTTGGCATGCTATTTGATATGCATGGACTATTTAAAAATTGACGGATATGAACAAAAATGTGTCATGAGTCCATTTATTTCACTGTCAATCTGACTCCATACAATTGGTGCCCTGTTTGGAATGTAAAGGCAGAGCTTGTATGCTTGTGACCCTGAAAACATTCTCAGAATTACCACCTACCCCTGTGATATCATTTCTAAATATTTTGAGGGTGTGAGATCATAAAAATTTCTGCACGCAAATATTCTTATGAATATATAATAATATATTTAAATTGACTAAATTGGAAAAGAAAGATACTTTTATGAAATTGACTTTGGCACAATTAGAGCTAATTACAAATTAATTTCTCAAAGCCTGAGGCAGATGTTCTTATCCATCTTGTCAGATTCTGATAATGAGGCAGGTGAAGTGGGATGCTTCAATTAAACTCAAAACAGTTTGCAGTGATTACACTTTCTCCCTCATTAGCCAGCATTAGCTTGTTTGTTTTTCTTTAGTTTTTCATCGGTTGTCAGCTTGAGGGAAAATGAAGTGCATATTGTTATTATTTCTCTTCACAACTGCAGTCTGAAATGAAAGGATCTCATACCTACTGATGTGATTAACTCTTAACCCGCTGAGTATTTTAAGATATTTTTCAGTGAAATTTAGTCATGGCTGCTGTGAAGCAGCCATGACTTGATTTGATGAAAAATTCATCTAAATTTAACTCAAGAAATCACTGGTGAAAAAATCCAATCAATTTACAGGGTGGGAAGTGGATTAAATATACTCAAGTTATACATATTTCAGTGGCAAGAGAAATCCTGTCCTTGGCAGGAATATCCGCCTGTAAGGAGTTAAGGTGATTTTTAGTCCATAACAGGGTTGCCTCAGGTCCTAGAAAATCCTTGAATGTCAAAATTAATTTTCAAGTCTTGTCTCCGCATGGAAGCCCCAGGAAGTGGGGTGGTGCATGTTTACTTGTGTAAACAAGGTCTGTTTTACTTGTAAAATAGAACCTGGTAACCAATGTGGATGCTCTGGTACATAGAGGTTATTTTATCCTTCTAGGTAGGCACCTGGGATGAGATTGAGTGGTGGTAAAATTTAAAAGAATAGTTGAGAGATTTTTACCAAAATTGGGTTAACTGAATTTGGCTGTTAAAAGAATTATTTTCACTGACGCTGTTGGTATTCAATTAAACATTTACTTAACATTGTACAGTCAGATCCTGTCTATGTAAATCACCATCCATATGCTTTATCTTTTTCAACTTTTGTTTACAAAACATAGCTGATGATCCCTAATTGGAACGAGCATCTTTGAGCTCATTTCAAGGAAGGGGGGGGGGGGGGTCATAGCTATGTTTGTTTAGGCAAATATTGAAACTTTCAGTTATGCAAGTATTTTGTGGCATATGACCTCTAGATGTGTTGCTTAAAGGTTAACTCTTTACCTGCTGCTGTCAAATATTCCTGCCCTGTGCAGCAAATATCTTGCCACTAAGTAAAATTTGAACATTTTTGGTTAAATTTACCCCCTGTAAATTAAATCATGGTTTTGACCTTTGATTTCTTGAGTTAAGTTTCAAAAAGATTTTCATCAAATCTAATCATGGCTACTTTACAGCAGCCATGTCTAGATTTAATAAAAATATTTTAAAAAATACTCAGTGGATTAACTGGTAGAGTGCTAAATTATTTTTGATCTTTGAAATTTGTTCACATATCGCCTTGTTGCAATTTATGAGGGAGTTCCTGTAGGCACTCCCACATAAATTGTAACAAGACAATTCCATTCTGAATAAATAATTTCTATTCAAAAAAGATAAAAAAAATCAAAATTTATTATTTTAAATATCATTTTTTTAAATTTTTCAAAAAATTTTAACAAAACCTTATCATGTGACCACTCATTGGAATGAGCTCGATGAGCTTGTTCCAAATTGGGGGTCACGTGATATGGTTTTGTTGAAATGTTTTTGAAAATAGTATTTTTCAGCTGCTGAATTTGCATATTATGTGGGCAGATGTGGCCGATTCATTGGGTAAAGGGTTAAGAGTTAATGTGGTTCTGCAGTTTGTGTTTTAATTAAGATAAATTAATAAGTCATCCATCAGTATGGTGAGAGTTTAGTTTCTGCAATACAGCATCCCAAATCAGATACTGACAGCTGTGTTCCTCATGAGGGAATTTCATTTGTGCAGACAACAACAATACACCAAAAACCAGAAAACACATCATCTGTCAACACTATGTTAAAATGGAGAAACTCATTTTTTGTTATGAGCAACACAAAATGCTTTGTGCTAATAGTAATTATGTTGTAAGAAAGATGTTTGGTAAATTACCAAGTGGTTATCAATATAATTTTTTTCTTTTGGTAATGAAAAACTTTACATATTTTGAAATGCAATAAACAAGAAATATAGTACAGATGTGAGTACATCATGAAATGTCAGGTGCACACCAGATTTTATGAAAACTGATTTAAAGAAAGTTTTATGATTTTCTTCAATCATTAACTTTTATCCCAAATGACTGTTATAAGATATTAATACCACTGTAGCTGGTGTCCTCTAGAATATTAACAGAATTGAACAGGGGTGGTAAAACTCAGTAACTCATGATGTCAGGCCTGGCATTTTTTAGGAGTTCAGGAGTGCTGCAGGCCTAGAAAAAATTGAGGGCATTTTTTTGGACCCCTTGATTTTCTGGAATGCCAGACCTGTTTGGGACGGCCTTTAAAATCTGTTATCGTTTGTCAGTATTGCATTGATTTGCAATAATTCATGACCCATTCTGTGTCACATTTCGATATATTTTGCGTTTGGAAGATAGTCACATAAGAATTAGTCCAGTCAATCAAGTCAAATTATACCCGAACGCCCAAGAAATTGCTATACAAATGTTTGTATTGTTCAGAAAATCCCCATTAATCCCAACACAGGAAAATGGTTATTTTGAGAGAAAACATTGAAAAATTCAATAAAATCAGTTAAAATTGGAATTTGTTCAATACTCATTAAAAGAGTTCAAACAACAATCATTTCCATGGTAATTTGATTAAAATAACCAGTGACCATCCACCTGTGCCAAAGTCCTTGCTAAAGATGAGAAGATGTACCTGTGCCACAGGTTGTGAGAAGTCAGGTGTAGTTGAAAAAAAACCCCACAGACTCACCTGTTCAAAAGCTTTTGGGAAATGCCAGGAAAATAATAACTGCTGCAATGTCATTGCAGATAATCTAGAAATTTGATTTCACAATGTGGCAGAACAATTTATCAGATCTCCAAATTATCTGCATTGATATTGCAGCAGTTATTATTTATATTTATTATCTATATAAGACATTGAAATAAAATAGTAATTTTAAAACATTTTTACCCCCAAAATCAAATTATTTACCTCATCTTGGCAACGTCAAGTATGAGTTATTGGGATGGGTTACAATCCGACACCCAACCGTACGTCTCTTGTCTGTCTGCGTGGCTGTGCGTATGTCCATCCGTACATTTCTTTGTCCATTCACAATTCCTTTAGCACATCTTACAGGCCACAGCTCTCACCCGATCAGTTTCAAATGTCACATGTGGCCTTAGGGCAGTGTCTAGATGAGAGCTATCACATTTTTCCGAATTTTGTTGAAAAGCATGGCTGACAGTGGCCATCTTAGATTTGGCATATAAATTGTCAACAATTTATTGGCACACCCCACAGACCATATCTCTCACCTGATCTTTTTTTTCAAATTTTCTGTGTAGCTTTGGTGCGATTTCTGGATGGGAGCTATCAATTTTTTCTGAAATTCGTTTGAAAACATGGCTGCCAGCAGGCATATTGGATTTGGCACATAAATTGTCCAAAATTCCATTGGCTTACTCTACAGGCCGCATCTCTCACCCGATCAGTTCCAAATTTCATTTGTTGCTTTCGGGTAATGCCTAGATAGGAGCTGTTGAATTTTTCTGAATTTTGTTGAAAAATATGGCCGCAGCAGCCATCTTACATTTGACACATGAATTGTCAACAATTAATTCCATTGGCACAGCCTACAGGACACATCTTTCACCCAATTTTTCTCAAATTTCATGTGGAGCTTTGGTGTGATGTCTAGATGGGAGCTATCGAAATGTTTCCGAATTTCTTTGGAAAAACATGGTCACCAGCAGGCATCTTGGATTTGGCACATAAATTGTCTACAATTCCATCAGTACACCCTACAGGTCGCACCCCTTTCCTGAACTGTTTCAGATTTCATATGCAGCTTTGGTGTAATTTTTTTTTTTGCAGAAACCTGATTAAATGAGTTGGCATTACTGGAGCTTTCTATTTAGTATAGTCCCTTCTTGGATGAGTTGACCTGCAGTGTCATTGACACTTTTATCTTGCTACCATTTATTTGGAGTTTTGCAAACTAATTCCTGCCCGAAAACAATACAAATGTCTGTATAGCTATTTCTTGGCGGTTGGGGTATAATTTGACTATTTTTATTTTCTTGCGAAGAAATAAGTCATTAAAAACATAATTTCCCATTGTGGGATTTTAGGGGATATTTAGTATGTTGTTATTTAGACATATATGCTTCGTTCAAAAATCCTTTGTACAGCAATTTCTTGTGGGTCAAGTTTCAGATTGATTGGACTAAATTGAATGCAACATTTTGAATGATGAGAAGATGTGTGTGCCAATTTATCCACTATGTAGCTGAATGTGGTACAATTTTTCAGTCACAATAGTAATACCTTGAAGTGAATATAACGAAATTAGCATACGAGTATGCATTGAAAATTCCAGGTGCAATTGCACTCCCAAGTAGTCTGAGGAGGGCTGTTGTTTTGCACTCCTTGATTTTCTAGACTGCTAGGCCTGTGACGTCATGCAGCCAGAAGCTAGCGGTGGGTGCTAATGAAAACAGAATTCATTAACAGCATGCCACCCACTTCCGGTCATGGTAATAATAGTAATAACATGATTTTGTCTGGTGTTCCGGGTTTATTATCAGCCTTTGAGGACTGAATAACAGCTCTATGGCTTATTAATGGCCCTTGACTTTGTGTCGGTCTGGTAATAAACCCTAAGGCTGTCATTCATTCCTGCCGGAGCGTAAATGAACCATAACACCCTCCAAACTCATGTTATTTTTATACAGTGGAACCCTGTTAATTGAATAGCCACTTTTCCAATGAAAATTATTCATTCAACAAGAGTATTTAATTAACAGGAATTGTGTCGCTTTTCTGTATTCTAGAGATACACTAAGCATTTATTCTATTATATCTTGTCTGACAGAGCTCCGTGAGCTCTGTCAAACAAGATATAATAGATTAAATGCCTGTATTGGATGTACTGAGGCCAAATAGGTCTATAAACAAAGGAAAACTGGCCTAGAGAGTCAGGGTAATTTCTCGACAGGTTACAAGAGTTTTTATTCAATTAACGGGAGTTTACTCTATAACCTATATTCAATTAACAGGTCAAATTTGTACTGGGGGTATGGTAAATGGTTTTGTGTTGGGAAATTATATTCAATTAACAGGGTTATTCAGTTAAGAGATATCCAATTACGTGGGCTCCACTGTATTAACAACTTTCTTCATCCTGGATTTTTTAACCCGTTATCTATAGAAGAGATCAGCATTCCCCTTGTTTGAGTCATGTGAGGGGGAGACATACGTTACATTTGTTTTCAAAACAAATTACACATGGAATAATTAACAGGCACAATCCTGGTCTGAAAATGGAGAATGTGAACTCAATTCAGCGTCGGGATAAATAGATATTATTACCACTCAATCTATAAGTTACTAGTCGATTAACATGATTTTGGAGGGCCGTTAAAACTCCATAATTTCAGTGACATCATTCGACGGAGCTGGGTGATAATGGTATAAATAGCCATTAGCGGCCCGGCTATTTTTAGATTCCATAGTCTAATGAATTACTCCCATTCGGATGACGTCCCTTTGTATTTCTGAACTGAAGTCGAACGCATGATCGAAACAGAAATATCGAACCGACTTTAGTGATTATTTCTTTCAGCAATTACCTCGTGCGGTTAGCTGTAACAGGAGTGGTAATAACAGTAATAACATGATTGTTGTCAGGCATCATGATTCATTAGCAGCCATGCAGCAATGATGAACAGCCCTTGGGCTTATTAATGGCCCTCGACTTCATCTCGGGCCTTTAATAAACCCTCGGGCTGTTCATCATTGCTGCAGGTCCGCTAATGAACCATAATGCCCTCCAAAATCATGTTATTGTTATATTGGTATATGCACTTGATAATTTGTATTAAAATTAACTTTCATACTAAGTATCAGTTGTAATAAATATAGGCCCACTTAATTGTATATCTCTTAATTGAATAATCCTGTTAATTGAATATAACTTCCAAATACCAAACCATTTACCATACTTTCAGAGCAAATTGCCCTGTCAAATGCATATGGGTCATACAGTAAACTCCTGTTGATTGAATAAAAAATCTTGCCATGTATCATGGAAATACCCAGAAAATGACCAAATTCTCCCTGTGTATAGACATGCTTGGCTCCAGCACATCCATTACAGGCAGTTAATCTATTATATCTTGTTCGACAGAGCTCCTTGAGCTTTGTCAAACATGATATAATAGAGTAAATGCTCAGTTTATCTATACAGCACAGTGACAAATCCTTCTTAATTGAATACTCCTATTAATTGAATAATTTTCACTGACAAAGTGGCCATTCAATTAACAGGGTTCTACTGTATTAATAATATGGTAAATCAGAGTTGAAAACAAACTTTAGGAACACATTGAAATGTGACTGCATATAGTCGGAATCGAGTTGCATATTATCTTCGTTACTTTGCAAAGCGAAACTGAGCTACCATTTTGAAAGTTGAATATTCAAAATGCATTGATATAAGTAAAGTATTGTCAATACCTGTGCTATAGGTGCTTGCATAGTTGAGTTATACAAAAGGAAATGAGTGACATATGAAGCGTTTGACAGTAACCATCATCACTTGCTCCCTATTTCACCCCACACATGTTTATTGTTTTGGGGCCCCTGCAGGAACCCCAAGAAGTGAAGCAGTGCTTGTTTACTGTGGTAAACAAGCTCTGTTTCACTGGTAAAATATGACCCAGTCACTAATGCTTGGGTTGCTTGGGTTGCGAGTTCTCTAAAATAGGCAACATGGGGGTATAAATGATTGACCAACCTTGACTTTATCTAGAAATAGTGGTAATGATTAGCCATTGTGCAGAAGTATGTGACCTTAAACACCAATAAATAAATAAATAAATAAATAAATAAATAAATAAATAAATAAATGTTGTTTTGGAAACAAATGTGATGTGTGCCCATCTCCATGAGACCAAACATAGGGAAAATAAGAAAAATTGTGCCCAGTTTTATAGACAAACAAGATCAGTACACATACTTGGGAATAGAGAAAGAGTTGGTGTGTTAACTGTCAGAGTACTAAATTATTTTGGGGCATCAAAATTTGTTTATATATATATACATTATAATGACCATGTGCATGTCCTGTAATTTGTATCAGATTCGAGAACGTGTTTACAATCAGATTGCAATGAGCCCATCAGGGCGAGTTGTGATCCGATCGTAAACACAACCGAGAATCTGATACAAATTACAGGACATGCATTTGGTCATGATAATACATTTATCTAACAATCCAGTTACATGAAGCCCGTTTATCATATTTTTTTTTTGCATAATAACAATGCATATAATGATATTATTTGTCATAGTGAGGTGTTTACCGGAAGTTGAATCTATATGATACGGAATCAGAATGAGTTGTCTATATGATACTGAATCGGAACACATTATGTGATACGTACCGTTTCTCGTGGTTTTCAGGCCAAAATCTATATGATTGTAGATAAATGTCTAGCTTTGCCTTGTCATAATCTAGTATGAGTGCCTATAGGTACTCTTCCATAAATTATAGAAAGACAGATGACCCAAAAGACAAAATAATTTCGCTTCAAAGATACAGTGGCGCCCTGTTTATTGAATAGCCACTTTGCCAGAGAAAAATATTCAATTAACAGGAGAGTGTAGTTAATAGGAATTGGGTCATTTTCCTATCTTCCAATCATAATCTGAGCATTTATTCTATTATATCTTATTTGATAGAGCTCTTTGATCTCTTTTAAACAAGATATAATAGATTAAATGCCAATATTGGATGTATTGAGGCCAACAATGCCTATAAATGTGAAGAATTTAGTGGATGCCAGAGTAATTTTTCAACAGATTACAGGATTTTTTATTCAAGTAACAAGAGTTTACTCTATAACCTATATGCTGTTAACAGGGCAAATTTGCACTGAAGGTATATTAAATGGTTTTGCATTTGTAAGCTGTATACAGTTAACAGGGTAAGTCAATGAAAAAACATACCATCAAGTAGGCTCCCCTGTAATATAAAATTTTAACCTTTTACTTAACAAACCGGCCTCATCCACCACATAATATACAAATTCAATACAGAAAAAAAAGGTTATTTTTCGAAACATTTCAACAAAGCCATATCATGTAACCATCTCATTGAAACAAGTTTTTCAAGCTGGGTTCAATGAGGGGTCACATGATATGGTTTTGTTGAAATTTTTTTTAAAATTTGAAAAAATATACTACTCAAAGTGTGCTAAGCACCAAATATTTGACACATCATTGTGAAATTTGCTGGTGACATATTTGCGATATCTTTGGTGGTTATGATGAGGAATGTATTGAAATGGTCCCCAGTGTTTACTTTAGCTCTCTTAACAGCCAGACTTTTCGTGACAATCATGGAAAGCATGTACCCCTTGATTTTCATGATGTTTTCATGTACTGTCTACAGTGTAGGGTATTCAATCTTCATTTCAACACAAACCCTTGTGGTTTAATGATTGAATATGGCAAATGCAAATGTAAGAAGACATTTGTCTGAAGCAGAAATGTGGCAGGCTGTAGGGATGGTGGAGAAAGGAGCTACCCATCGTCAGGTTGTTGAAGCCCTTGTTGTGCACGATACGGTGATCGTCAAAGCCTTTGCAAGATTACAGCAGTATGGCACACCAGTAAGATGGTATGGTGGTGGCAGAGACAGGGCAACATCTGCAGCTGATGACCGGTTTTTGATCATTCAGGCCCATTGGAACTGTTTTGCCTCAGCAACTCAGCTTCGCAGTGACCTTCAGAAGGCATCCGGGTAAATGTTTCGATGCAGACTATCCGGGCAAGGTTGCACGAAGGTGGTCTATGATCGAGAAGACCATGCATTCGTATTCCGCTGTCCCAGAACCACCGCCAGGCTCGATATGAATGGACCATGGACCACGTTGGATGGACCAGAGAAGACAGGCGACCTGTCCTTTTTACAGATGAGTCAAGGTACTGCCTAGACCACACAGATAGGCGTTCTAGGGTATGGAGAAGACCAGGAGAGCAATTCCATGCAGCCAACATTGCTGAGCATGTCCGCTATGGTGCAGGGTCAAACATGGTCTGGGGCAGCATCAGGTGGGTTTGGACGTACAGAGCTTGGTGTCCTTGAACATGGTACATTGACTGCACAACGGTATGTTGATGAGATCCTGGATGTCCACGTCAGATTGTATTAAGGCTTCCACGTTTAGACAAAATTGTAAACGTTTAAACGACTGTCTGTAAACGAAACGGAAACGTTTACACGTACTAACAATAACAATGCAAGTAGTCAATATTTGATAGAAGTGTGTAATGATACACAGTAAGTTCATCATATCTTTGCATACAGGGCATACAATTTATGTTATTGAGACAGCCAATTTACAGTTCGTCCAAAAACAACGTAGACGAACGATCACAGCATGCAGATGCTGAAGGCAAAGTCGCTCAGTCTATGGGGGGGGGGGGGGGGGGGGGGGTGGGGAGGGGGGTCTGGGGGATTCTCCCCCAGGTAAATTTTGAAATTTATGGGGGTGAAATTCCTTGTATTTTTTCAAACAGTAATGTTGGAGCGAGTTGCCATGGCACACAATAGTGACAATACCGGACTTGAGAGTGGAATGCAAGGTCGCAAAAATAAACAAAGTCTACAAACCATGCAGGGGAATCCAAATTTTCAAACACCGCAAGTGCCAGTCTGTCTGTCAAACTCCACAAATCGATTCTAAGATCATCCCATGTGTGAATAATAAATTAATAATCCATGTCAGGTGAACGAAATCATCGAGGACAATTGTGTATCACTTTGGGAATATACATGTAAATCCGAATAAACTAAAACATTCCACACATGTTTCGAGGGAAACACCAAAGATAAGCACGTGCCATGCGGCTCACGTGACTGTGTCACATATGATATCACATGATTTGAAGATGACTTCGTTCGGTTACTGTGGCGGCAGCGCCAGTCGGAACCAGTACACAGTTTTTCTGAAGCATTACCAAAATATTGCATTGCAAAGTTGGAAATTATTTTTGGGTTTCTTTGACTTTCTTCATTAATCTGCAGTTTTGAAATTACTCTATTAAAACTTCATTCCATGTACACATTTACCAGAACTGTAAACGTTTAATGCCCATAAACAAAACGTTCATGTTTACACGTGTAAACGTGGAAGCCTTAGATTGTATGTAGGAGCAGTGGGTGATAGATTCATTCTGATGGACGGTAATGCCCGCCCTCATGTTGCCCATGCTGTCGGGGAGTACCGGCAGAGGGAGGGGACTGGCCAGCAAGATCCCCTGACCTCAATCCAATCGAACATGTCTGGAATGAGTTGCAGCTTGCAATTTCAGCCCATCCAGTCCAGCCAAGAAGTGTCGAGAAGCTTGGTGCCATGCTGGTCCAAGAATGGAACAACATCCCACAAAGGACCACCAGGAACCTGATTGGGAGCATGACAAGGCATTGTCAAGCTGTAATTAACAGTAATGGGTCTCATACTCAATATTGAACCCATACCAGTTCGCTCCGTCAACTTTTTGGCAAATTTGAAAAATTGTCCTGTTTTACCAATAATATCCATTTTCCATGATTATAGTATTCATAGGCTAAAAAATAATGTAAAACACAAATAAAATATTAATTTCTGTACTTAAATTATTAAAGATATAATTAAATAAAAAATATATACACTTTTCAGTACAATATTTCAACTAAAACGTAAAACAGGTACTTGGATATACTTGGTGCTTAGCAAACTTTGAGTAGTGTAGTAATTAAAATAATGTATATTATTTTGATATTGGCTGTCTTGGGTTAAGAGTTAAGTTGTGGTACCTACACCTCTGAATATAGCTCAGATATGTGCTTCTATGACTCAACCAGTTAATTGATATAAACTAAGATCCATGGTAAGGCCATAAGTTAATTTTTTGGTTTGGTATGTCCTTAGACACAGTATCCAAATTTAAGTCCTTGTCTGCTGCTGGCGGATATTCCTGCCCAGGATAGAATTTCTCTTACCATTAAAATGAGTATAGTTTGGGCACATTTAATCCAAATTTTCCCCTGTAAATTGAATTGATTTTTTCAGCAGTGATTTCTTGAGTTAAATTTAGATGAATTTTTAGCTTAACTTGACATAGTCAAGATAAGCTATTGCCATCACGCGTGCGGAAGTCTGTTAGTCTGTGAGTCTGTTAGTCTGTGAGTCTGTGAGTCTGTGAGTCTGTGACGTCTGTTCACATTTCCTTTAGCACGGGCTACACCCCGCAGTTCTTGTCTGATCGTCACGAACTTTCATATGCAGGTTTGGGGTCATGTCTAGATGAGAACGTCCCCTTTTGGTCGCGATCGGGCAACCGGTATGGCTGCCCGAGCCCAAAACCCGAAAACCATTAGCACAGTCTAAGGTCGTATTTATGAAGGGATTTCATTGTAACTTGGTAGGATGCCTCTGTATAGTGCCTAGACGAGAACGTCCCCTTTTGGGCATGATCTATCAACCGTGATGGCTGCCCAAGCCCGAAACCCAAAAACTTTTAGCACAGTCTGCATGTCATGTTTAATGTGGAGGGATTTCATTGTAACTTGGTAGGATGACTCCTTATGATGTCTAGATGCGAATTTCCCCATTTGGGCATGATCTGCCAACCGTGACGACTGCCCGAGCCCAAAACCCGAAAACCTTTAGCACAGTCTACAGGTCATATTTATTGAGGAATTTCATTGTAACTTGGTGGGTTGACTTCATACAATGTCTAGATGAGAAAGTCCCCCTTTGGACTGATTGGGCAACTGTGATGGCTACAGGAGCCCGAAGCCCAAAAACCTTTAGCACAGTCTAGAGGTCATATTTATGAAATGATGTCATTGTAACTTGGCAGGATGACTCCAAATAACGTCTAGATGAGAATGTCCCATTTTGATCATGATAATGCAGCCTTGATGGGTGCCCGAGCCCAAAAACCTTTAGCATAGGCAAAAGGTCATATTTATGGAAGGATTTCATTGTAACCTGTTAGGTTGACTCCATATAATGCCTAGATGATGACATCCCCTTTCGGTCATGATTGGTCAGTTGTGATGGCTACAAGTGCCCGAAGCCCGAAACCCTTGAGCACAGTCTACAGGTCATATTTATGAAAGGATTTCATTGTAACTTCTTAGGATCACTCCAGATGATGCTCAGATGATATTGTCCCCTATGGTTGCGATCATTCACCCATAATGGCTGCCGAAGCCCGAAAACCTTTAGCACAGTCTACAGGTCATATTTATGAAGGGATTTCATTGTAACTTGGTAGGTTAACTTCATATAATGTCTAGATGAGAACGTGCGATCATTCACCCATGATGGCTGCCCGAGCCCGAAGCCCGAAAACCTTTAGCACAGTCTACAGGTCACATTTATGAAGGGATTTCATTGTAACTTGGTCGGTTAACTTCATATAATGTCTAGATGAGAACGTCCCCTTTTGGACATGATTGGGCAACTGTGACGGCTAAAGGTGCCCGGAGCCCGAAAACCTTTAGCACAGTCTACAGGTCATATTTATGAGGGGATTTCATTGTAACTTGGTAGGATGACTCCAAATAATGTCTAGATGAGAACGTCCCCTTTTGATCGCGATCATTCAGCCTTGATGGGTGCCCGAGCCCAAAAACCTGTAGCATAGGTAAAAGGTCATATTTATGGAAGGATTTCATTGTAACCTATTAGGTTGACTCCATATAATGCCTAGATGATGACATCCCCTTTTGGTCGTAATTGGTCAGCTGTGTTGGCTACAAGTGCCGAAGCCCAAAAACCTTGAGCACAGTCTACAGGCCATATTTATGAAGGGATTTCATTGTAACTTCATAGGATCATTCCAGATGATGCCCAGATGAGATTGTCCCCTTTGGTTGCGATTATTCAACCATGATGGCTGCCCGAACCCGAAGCCCGAAAACCTTAAGCACAGTCTACAAGTCATATTTGTGAAGGGATTTCATTGTAACTTTGTAGGTTGACTTCATATAATGCCTAGATGAGAACGTCCCCTTTTGGACATGTTTGGGCAACTTTGACGGCTAAAGGTGCCCGAAGCCCAAAAACCTTTAGCACTGTCTACAGGTCATATTTATGAAGGGATTTCATTGTAACCTGGTAGGTTGACTCCAAATAAGGTCAAGATGAGAATGTCCCATTTTGGCCGTGATCATTTAGGGCAACTGTGATGGCTAAAGGTGCCCGAAGCCCGAAAACCTTTAGCACAGTCTACAGGTCATATTTATGAGGGGATTTCATTGTAACTTGGTAGGATGACTCCAAATAATGTCTAGATGAGAACGTCCCCTTTTGATCGCGATCATTCAGCCTTGATGTGTGCCCGAGCCCAAAAACCTTTAGCATAGGTAAAAGGTCATATTTATGGAAGGATTTCATTGTAACCTATTAGGTTGACTCCATATAATGCCTAGATGATGACATCCCCTTTTGGTCGTAATTGGTCAGCTGTGTTGGCTACAAGTGCCCGAAGCCCAAAAACCTTGAGCACAGTCTACAGGCCATATTTATGAAGGGATTTCATTGTAACTTCATAGGATCACTCCAGATGATGCCCAGATGAGATTGTCCCCTTTGGTTGCGATTATTCAACCATGATGGCTGCCCGAACCCGAAGCCCGAAAACCTTAAGCACAGTCTACAAGTCATATTTGTGAAGGGATTTCATTGTAACTTGGTAGGTTGACTTCATATAATGCCTAGATGAGAACGTCCCCTTTTGGACATGTTTGGGCAACTTTGACGGCTAAAGGTGCCCGAAGCCCAAAAACCTTTAGCACTGTCTACAGGTCATTTATGAAGGGATTTCATTGTAACTTGGTAGGTTGACTCCAAATAAGGTCAAGATGAGAACGTCCCATTTTGGCCGTGATCATTCAGCCTTGATGGGTGCCCGAGCCCAAAAACCTTTAGCATAGGCAAAAGTTTATATTTATAGAAGGATTTCATTGTAACATTGTTAGGTTGACTCCATATAATGCCCAGATGATGACATCCCCTTTTGGTCGTGATTGGTCAACTGTGATGGCTACAGGTGCCCAAAGCCCGAAAACCTTGAACACAGTCTACAGGTCATATTTATGAAGGGATTTCATTGTAACTTCGCAGGATCACTCCAGATGATGCCCAGATGAGATTGTCCCCTTTGGTTGCGATCATTCACCCATGATGGCTGCCCGAACCCGAAGCCCGAAAAACTTTAGCACAGTCTAAGGTCATATTTATGAAGGGATTTCATTGTAACTTGGTAGGTTGACTTCATATAATGTCTAGATGAGAACGTCCCCTTTTGGACACGCGTGGGCAACTGTGACGGCTTCAGGGGCCCAAAGCCCGAAAACCTTTAGAACAGTCTACAGGTCATAATTATGAAGGGATTTTATTGTAGCTTCGTAGGATGACTCCAAATAGTGTCCAGATGAGAACGTCCCCTTTTGGTCACGATCATTCAGCGTTGATGGCTGCCCGAGCCCAAAAACCTTTAGCATGTCTGTAGGTCGTATTTATGGAAGGATTTCATTGTAACTTGTTAGGTTGACTCCATATAATGCCTAGATGATGGCATCCCCTTTTGGTCGTGGTTGGTCAGCTGTGATGTCTACAAGTGCCTGAAGCCCGAAAACCTTTAGCACAGTCTACACGTCGTATTTATGGAGGGATTTCATTGTAACTTGGTAGGTTGACTTCATATAATGTCTAGATGAGAACGTCCCCTTTGGACGCAATTGGGAAACTGACGGCTACAGGGGCCCGAAGCCCGAAAACCTTTAGCACAGTCTACAGGCTATATTTATGAAGGGATTTTAATGTAACTTGATAGGATGACTCATTTTGGAATAATTTCATTGTAATTTTGTTGATATATGTTAACTGTGAGGTCATATTAACCCACCCCTCAGATCTTTAGTACAGTGTACACCTCATATTATTTTTATCATAAACATAGCATACAGGGAACAGAAATGAACATATTCCCAATTATCACAATTCTTGTCTTATTTCATAATCCTTTCATAAACATTGAACATTATCCTTTTCATCAAACACAACACACAAGTTAAGCTACAGTGTCATTGACACTTTCATTAGCTCAACTTTGGCGAAGCCAAATTTGAGCTTATGCCATGGCCAGTCATCCGTCTGTCCATCAACAATTCAATACGGCTCGGGCTAGAGGCCATATTTATGAACCAATCTTTACGAAACTTCATGGGTACCTTTGTTATGACTGTGGGATGAGAACGAGTGTTTTGGGGTCCGATCCGAAATTCAAGTTGACCGCTGGTGGCCATTTTGTACAAACTTAGGTGCAATCAGATTTTTGTGCAGAACTTCCATTTGAAAGCGCTGATTTGAATAATTTTTTGTGTGAATGTTTGGTACCATGGGATACATCACATATAATACGGGTTTTTTTCTCGTGCAGAAATTATGCAAATTAGATGAACTTTGATTTTTTCAGTGCAACTTACACTCAGTAAGTACACATGTCACTACGGCTCGAGCTAGAGGCTGTATTTATCAACCGATCTTCACAAAACTTCTTGGGTACCTCTGTTATCACCTTGGGACGTGAACGAGTGTTTCTGAGTGTGGTCCAAAATTCAAGATGGCTGCCAGTGGCCATTTTGTACCGAAATTAGGTCTAATCAGTTTTTTGTACACAACTTCTGTACAGCTCAGGCTGGAGGCCGTATTTATGAACCGATCTTTACGAAACTTCTTGGGTACCTTTGTTATCACCGTGGGATGAGAACGGGTGTTTCTGGGTGTGGTCCGAAATTCAAGCTGGCCACCAGCAGCCATTTTGTACCAAAATTAGTGCAATCATTCTTTTGTACAGAACTTCTGTGTGAAAGTTCTGATTTGAATAAATTTTTGTATGAATGTTTAGTAAAATGGGATACATCACATACAGTACAGGTTTTTTTCTAGTTCAGAAATTATGCAAATTAGATGAATTTTGATTTATTTAGTGCTACTTATACACTGTAAGTGCACATGTCAATACGGCTCGGGCTAGAGGCTGCATTTATCAACCGATCTTCACTAAACTTCTTGGGTACCTTGGGACGAGAACGAGTGTTTCTGAGTGCGGTCCAAAATTCAAGATGGCTGCCAGTGGCCATTTTGTACCAAAATTAGGTCCAATCACTTTTTTGTCACAACTTCTATACAGCTCGTATTTATGAACTGATCTTCACGAAACTTCTTGGGTACCTTTGTTTTCACCTTGGAACAGGAATGAGTGTGTTTTGGGGTGCCTTTGTTATCACTGTGCTATGAGAACAAATATGTTGGGGTTCAGTCAGACCCACTCTGGGACTCAAAGATTTCTTTTCTAGTTTAGCATCTGACTGTCACCGACCTTTACAATACTTTACCTATACATTTGTTACAGGCTACGGTCAGTATTTATGTACGGGCCATTACAATACTTTATATGTACCTTTGTTATCAGATCATTATCTAGATGTTTGTCATTGCTGTGTCACATACTATACATGTACATGTCTCGACAAGTTGAGCTACAGTGTCATTGACACTTTCATTTAAATATGCATTGTTGGTGTCTAGAGGAAGCTGAACCGAGATGCCCGCCAGTGGCCAATTCATTATGGTGGCCATCTTGAATATGTTTTCTGCCCAATAAGTAATGAATACTGACTTGAAATCAATTGCATTTTTTGGTTATGCATTATTGGTGTCTAGAGGAAGCTTTCTTTTGATTTTGGTTATACCCCCTGAGAGACTTACCTTCCCTTTTTTGACACCGCCCGGGGCATATGCCACGCTTTGCCTTGCTCTTGTTATTTTTAGCTAAAATTGACAAAGTCAAGATAAGCTGTTGCCGCCACACATGCAGAAGTGTGTCAGTCTATTCACATTGTCCTTTAGCACAGGCAACACCCAGTAGTTCTTGTCCGATCATCACAAAATTTTATATGCAGGTTTGAGTCCATGTCTAGATGAGAACGTTCCCTTATGGTCACGATCGGTCAACCGTGATTGGTGCCCGAGCCCAAAACCGAAATCCTTTGGCACAATCTACATCTCGTGTTTATGAAGGGATTTCTTTGTAACTTGGTAGGATGACTGTATAATGTCTAGATGAGAATATCCCCTTTTGGTCATGATCTGTCAACCGTGATGGCTGCCCAAGCCCGAAACCCAAAAACTTTTACCACAGTCTACAGGTCATATTTAATATGGAGGGATTTCATTGTAACTGACTCCATATGATGTCTAGATGAGAACTTCCCCATTTGGCTACGATCTGTCCACCGTGATGGCTGCCTGAGCCCAAAACCCAAAAACCTTTAGTGTAGTCTACAGGTCGTATTTATGGAGGGATTTCATTGTAACTTGGTAGGATGACCTCATATAATGT
This sequence comes from Pictodentalium vernedei, assembly GCA_031216915.1. Classification (NCBI taxonomy): domain Eukaryota; kingdom Metazoa; phylum Mollusca; class Scaphopoda; order Dentaliida; family Dentaliidae; genus Pictodentalium; species Pictodentalium vernedei. The sequence continues at coordinate 505,383,966 of CM062297.1, read as the reverse complement.
CCAGATGAGAACTTCCCTTTTTGATTGCGATTGGTTATCTGTGACGGCTACAGGGGCCCGAATCCCAAAAACCTTTACCACAGTCGACAAGTCGTATTTATGAAGGGATTTCATCATAACTTGGTAGGATGACTCCTGATAATGTCTAGATGAGAACGTCCCCTTTTGATCGCGATCATTCAATTGTGATTGCTGTCCAAAACCCAAAAACCTTTAGCACAGACAACAGGTCGTATTTATGAAGGGATTTCATTGTAACTTGGTAGGATGACTCAGTGTCATGGCTAGATGAGGACGTCCCCTTTTAGTTGCGATCGGTCAACTAAAACCAGAAAACCTTTAGCACAGTCTACAGGCTGTATTTATGAAGAGATTTCATTGTAACTTAATAGGATGACTCGTTTTGGAATAATTTCACTGTAACTTAGTAACTTTGTTTGACACACATTAACTGTGAAGGCCACATTAACCGACCTCTCAATTCTTTAGTAAAGTCTACACCTCAGATTTTTTTATTGAAAACATAGCATACAGGGAACAGAAATTAATATTCTCAATTATCACAGTTCTTGTCATATTTCATAATCCTTTCATAAACATTGAACAGTATCCTTTTCATCAAATACAATACACAGTCAAGTTAAGCTACAGTGTCATTGACACTTTCATTTAGCTTAACTTGACATAGTCAAGATAAGCTATTGCCATCAAGCGTACGGAAGTCTGTTAGTCTGTGAGTCTGTAAGTCTGTTCACATTTTCCTTTAGCACGGGCTACACCCCGCAGTTCTTGTCTGATCATCATAAAATTTCATATGCAGGTTTGGGGTCATATCTAGATGAGAACGTCCCCTTTTGGTCATGATCGGGCAACTGGTATGGCTGCCCGAGCCCAAATACAGGTCGTATTTTTGAAAGGATTTCATTGTAACTTGGTAGGATGCCTCTGAATAATGCATAGATGAGAATGTCCCCTTTTAGGCATGATCTATCAACCGTGATGGCTGCCCAAGCCCGAAAACCAAAACTTTTAGCACAGTCTGCAGGTCATGTTTAATATGGAGGGATTGCATTGTAACTTGGTAGGATGACTCCTTATGATCTCTAGATGAGAATTTCCCCATTTGGGTGTGATCTGCCAACCATGACGACTGCCCGAGCCCAAAACCCAAAAACCTTTAGCACAGTCTACAGGTCATATTTATTGAGGAATTTCATTGTTACTTGGTGGGTTGACTTCATACAATGTCTAGATGAGAAAGTCCCCTTTTGGTCCTGATTGGGCAACTGTGTCGGCTACAGGGGCCCGAAGCCCGAAAACCTTTAGCACAGCCTACAGGTCATATTTATGAAGGGATTTCATTGTAAATTGGTAGGATGACTCCAAATAATGTCTAGATGAGAACGTCCCATTTTGCTCACGATCATTCAGTCTTGATGGGTGCCCGAGCCCAAAAACCTTTAGCATAGGCAAAAGGTCATATTTATGGAAGGATTCCATTGTAACCTGTTAGGTTGACTCCATATAATGCCTAGATGATGACATCCCCTTTTAGTCGTGATTGGTCAACTGTGATGGCTACAGGGGCCTGAAGCCCAAAAACCTTGAGCACAGTCTACAAGTCATATTTATAAAGGGATTTCAGTGTAACTTCGTAGGATCACTCCAGATGATGCCCAGATGAGATTGTCCCATTTGGTTGTAATCATTCAACCATGATGGCTGCCCGAGCCCGAAGCCTGAAAACCTTTAGCACAGTCTACAGGTCATATTTATGAAGGGATTTCATTATAACGTCATAGGATCACTCCAGATGATGCCCAGATGAGAATGTCCCCTTTTGGTTGCGATCATTCAACCATTATGGCTGCCGAGTCCGAAGCCTGAATACCTTTAGCACAGTCTACAGGTCACATTTATGAAGGGATTTCATTGTAACTTGGTAGGTTTGACTTTATATAATGTCTAGATGAGAACGTCCCCTTTTGGACACGATTGGGCAACTGTGACAGCTACAGGGCCCGAAGCCTGAAAACCTTTAGAACAGTCTACAGGTCATAATTATGAAGGGATTTCATTGTAACTTGGTAGGATGACTCCAAATAATGTCTAGATGAGAACATCCCCTTTTGGTCGCGATCATTCAGCCTTGATGGCTGCCCAAGTCCAAAAACCTTTAGCATAGTCTATAGGTCATAATTATGGAAGGATTTAATTGTAACTTGTTAGGTTGACTCCATATAATGTCTAGATGATGACGTCCCCTTTTGGTTGTGATTGGTCAACTGTGATAGCTATAGGTGCCCGAAGCCCGAAAATCTTGAGCACAGTCAACAGGTCATATTTATGAAGGGATTTCATTGTAACTTCGTAGAATCACTCCAGATGATGCCCAGTTGAGAATGTCCCCTTTTGGTTGCGATCATTCAACCATGATGGCTGCCCGAGCCCATAGCCCAAAAACCTTCAGCACAGTCTTCAGTTTATATTTATGAAGAGATTTCACTGTAACTTGGTAGGTTGACTTCATATAATGTCTAGATGAGAACGTCCCCTTAGGAAACTGATGGCTACAGGGGGTCGAAGCCCGAAAACCTTTAGCACAGTTTACAGGCCATATTTATGAAGGGATTTCAATGTAACTTGATAGGATGACTCATTTTGGAATAATTTCACTGTAACTTGGTAACTTTCGTTGATATACGTTAACTGTGAGGGCCACATGCATTAACTGTGAGGTCATATTATTATGATATTAACCCACCCCTCAGCTGTTTAGTACACTGTACACCTCATATTATTTTTTATCAAAAACATAGCATACAGGGAACAGAAATGAACATATTCCCAATTATCACAATTCTTGTCTTATTTCATAAACACTGAACATTACCCTTTTCATCAAACACAACACACAAGTTAAGCTACAGTGTCATTGACACTTTCATTATCACATCCAGTCAAGGCTGCTACACTGCAGTCAGGACTGGATGCGATGAAAAATATCTTAAAAATACTCAGCAGGTTAAGAGTTAATTAGCACTACAACATCTGACTTCATTTTCAGTGGAAAAGTAAGTAAGTGAGCTTTATAGTTCATGTATGAACCCCTTTCTCATGCTGCAGGTAATATGTGGGATAACTTTGTGGTGACAACATTATGGCTACTCCTTTTTTGAAACAATATATACATGTTGGGTACAAATGATGCTGGTGGGAATGTTTATTTACCAGACAGTTATATTTCCATATTGGGCTCAAAGTTTTGACCTCCAAAATGATTGACCAGTGCATTTGAAGTATCAGTCAACCCACTCTGTGTCACTTCAGTTCAGGTTTGGAGGGGTGATTTTATAACCTAACACATATACCAGATATACTGAACAGTTTTTCACCCAATTAATTTTTAGCTCACCTGATTTTCAGTCACAGGAAAGCGAAAATGTACACTCACCATCCATTGTCTGTGAACATGGTGTTTGCGTTTTCTCCTCTGAAACCGCTGAACCAATTTAATTGATATTTGAGATAATAGTTTGTTATGACATCGCAGTTTGATTTTGTTCAAATCAAGTTGCCTCACCCCTTGGTAGGGCCACACTCCAAAAGTGTGCTGAAATCTTAAAAAATCTTCTTCTCATGAACCAGCAGTAGCAGAGACTTGATATTTGGTGTGCAGCTCTCCTTTTGAGGTGTAGACTCAGATTTGCTCAAGAGAAGTTTTGTGGGGCTGTATTTGCCATCGTTATGGGAGGGGCAAGAATATTTTCCCCTCCTAAAATTTCTATTTTCCAAACCAAGAGGCAAATTTGGACCAAATTTGATATGAGGGCTTATTGGGTCATAAGTACTTAATTTATGCAAAAAAAAATTTGTCCCGTTCCCCCATGGGAATCACAGGAGCTAAAAACAGAAAAAAATTAAAACGCCCAATCTCCAAAACAACACTGCACTGAGAATTCTTATTTGGTGTGAAGCTTTCTTAAGACCAACAGAATGATATGATAAAAAAAAATTGCTATCCGTTTTATCATGGGGTACTTTTCTGGGACTTTGAAAAAGTGCTGAGTCAGCATTTTTTAACACTGTGGGTAATGGGAAAAACATATAAGACTACTTTTCTCCCAAACCACAGCTCCAAAAGCTTTCAAATTTCACATATAACATCTTTGGAAGGTTGTTTCACATGTTTATTGAAATCAGTTCCCTGGGTCCATATTTGGGCTCTCTATGGGAGCCCAAATGTTTAAATTAGTGCAGTATGAGGAATATTTTTAGCTCACCTGACTGAAAGTCAGGGTGAGCTTTTCTTATCACTCTTCGTCCGTCGTCTGTCGTCCGTCGTCCTGCATGAAGGTGGTGTTTGAGCCTCTTTCTCCTAAACCACTGGCCACATTTTAATTAAATTTCATGTAGGTAGTGGTTATATAGGGGCATTTTGATTTTTATCCAAATTAGGTTTTGGCTCATATTGAGCAGAGGTGTGGGGAAAAAATGACCAAATTTTTTGAAAATCTTCTTCTAATGAACCGCCAGTAGCAGAGACTTGATATGTGGTATACAGAGTCCTTTTGAGGTTTAAAATCAAGTTTGTTCAAGAGAAGTTTGTCGGGCATTATTTGCTTTCATTATGGGAGGGGCAAAAATTTTGGCCGCGCCTAAAATTTCTATTTTCTGAACCGTGAAGTCGATTTGAACCAAATTTGATATGAGATGATAATGGGTCATAAGTAGTTGATTGATGCAAAAAAAAATTTTCTCATTGCCCCGTGGGAACCTCGGGAGCTAAAAATAGGAAAAACCTTAAAACTGCCATATCTCCAAAACTACACGGCACAGAGAATTCTTATTTTGTGTAAAGCTTACTTTTATCCAGTAGAATAGAATGGTTAAAAAAATTCCCTATCGGTTTGATCACAAGGTACTTTTTTCAGGACTTTGAAAAAGTGCTGAGTCAGCACTTTTTAACACTGTAGGCAGTGGGAAAAACATTAAAAAATCTTCTTCTCCAGATCCAACAGGCAGAATCTTTTGATATTTGGTATGCAACATTGTGGGGTGGATCTGATTCAAGTTTGTTCAAATCGGCCCCCTGGATTCATATTTGGGCTCACTATAGAAGCCCGAATTCGAACTTAGTGCATTTCAGGCAAATTTCTTAAAAAAATCTTCTTCAGATTCAGCAGGCAGAATCTTTTGATATTTGGTATGCAACATTGTGGGGTGGATCTGATTCAAGTTTGTTCAAATCGGCCCCCTGGGTTTATATTTGGGCTCATTATAGGAGCCCAAATTTGAACTTAGTGCATTTCAGTCAAATTTCTTTGAAAATCTTTTTCTTAAGATCCAGCAGGCAGAATCTTTTGATATTGGGTATGCACCATGCTTAGGGGGGTGAGATTCAAGTTTGTTCAAGCCAAGTCCCTGGGTTCATATTTGGGCTCACTGTGGTAGCCCGAATTATAACTTGGTTCAAAATGAATTTTCTTTAAAAATCTTCTTCAGATCAGCAGTCGGAATGTTTTGATATTTGGTATGCAGCATCCTTAGGGGGTGAGATTCAAGTTTGTTCAAGCCATGTCCCTAGGTCCATATTTGGACTCACTGTGGGAGCTCGAATTGTAACTTAGTTCAAAATGAGGAATTTTCTTTAAAAATCTTCTTCTTCAGATCCAGCAGTTGGAATGTTTTGATATTTGGTGAGCAGCATCCTTAGGGGGGTGAGATTCAAGTTTGTTAAAGCCAAGTCCCTGAGTTCATATATGGGCTCCCTGTGGGAGCCTGAATTATAACTTAGTTCAATATGAGGAATATTCTTTAAAAATCTTTTTTTTTTTTAGATCCACTGATCAGAATCTTTGGATATTTGGTATAAGCTTTTCTTAGGAGGAGCAGATGGTACCTGTTGAAATCAATTCTCATGTCAGGTGAGCACCCTCAGGCCCCTTGGGGCCTCTTGTTTAAAAATCTTCTTCTTCAGATCTACCAATAAGAATCTTTTGATATTTGGTATGCAGCATCCTTCGGAGGGTGAGATTCAAGTTTGTTCAAGCCAAGTCCCTGGGTTCATATTTAGGCTGAAAATTTGGGATCCCGTTTCATTTTTTGTTTTTTATGCGTTTCGGTCAATTTTAAGACAAAAAAATTTAATTTTTTTTTACACTGAAAATTTGGGGCCGGGTGGTACCAAAATCCGGAAATTAGTTTTTTTGGTTTTTTGGTCAATTTTAAGAAGAAAAAAAAATTTTAGGCTGAAAAAATTTTGTTTGGGACTTCGAAAATTTTCGAACAAAAATAAAAAAAAATCTGTTTTTTATGCATTTATCTCAATTTTGGGACGTAAAAGTGCAGGAACTGAAAATAGAAGGTAAATCCTGTGTATTGTGTGGGCACAACTGCTCCATCTAGTTGGTATATGGTTTTCTTAGGAGGGGCGTATGCTGCTTATTCAAAGCAAGTCCCTGGTTTGAAAGTTAGACTACCATGTCAGGTGCACACCCTCAGACCCCCTGGGGCCTCTTGTGTTTATTATTTTTACTTTTTCTTTCCTCAGCAGGGCTTAAAACTCCTCTTTGGAACTAGCTCACAGAACTCATGTGAGGTATCATCTGCTACCTTTTAGAAGGAAACAATAACAGTGTGTAGATTTTACTACAGTGGAGCCCACTTAATTGGATATCTCCTTACTGAATAACCCTGTTAATTGAATATAATTTCCTAGCACAAAACTATTTACCATACCTTCAGTACAAATTTGACCTGTTATTGAATATAGGTTACAGAGTAAACTCCTGTCAATTCAATAAAAAATCTTGCAATCTGTCGAGAAATTACCCTGACTCTTTTGTTTATAGATCTATTTGACCTCAATATATCCCATACAGACATTTAATCTATTATATCTTGTTTGACAGAGCTCATGGATCTCTGGCAAACAAGATATAATAGAATAAATGCTAAGTTTATCTCTAGAATACTGAAAATTGACACAATCCCTGTTAATTGAATGCTCCTGTTAATTGAATAATTTTCATTGGCAAAGTGGCTATTCATTTAACAAGCTTCCACTGTCTTGTCATCAACCATATCTGTCAGTTAACCCTTCACCCATCTTAATGGCCAAACCAACCAGTGCAATTCATAGAAATATTCGTATCTCAGCCATAACTCAGAAACGAATCATAGTACAATTGTTAAACTTTTTACAAATGTTAAGGACAGTCAGAAGGTGTGTCGTGTATAATAGTTTCCGCTGCATCTGCAAGGTGAAGGTCACAATTGACCTTCATATGTTCAGGGTCACAAATCGTGTCTCAAGCATAACTCCAAAACTATTAGGGCTACAATCATCTAACTTTGCTCAATTATAAAGGACAACGGGTGTGTCACACACCACAGCCAGGTCCGTAAGGTCATGGTGAGGGGAGGGGGGAGGGGGGGTCATGTGTTACCTTAGTAACATATTTCTTGTTTTATATTTTTTTTTATCTCAAAATCATAGCTTATGACAACTCATTGGAATGAGCTCATTCCAATGAGGGGAGTCATAGGCTATGTTTTTGACACAGAAAATTAAAAAAATTAGTTCTTCAAGATTTTTGTTTGCAAGTTTCCTCTGCCTTTCGTCTTGGATAAAGGGTTAAAGAGTTACAGTTCTGTGTTTGCAAAAAGCAGTCTCTTTCTCAGCCAGATCAGGATCTGGTCTGCAACACATTTAAACTACTGGAATGAGATTTTATGAATAAAATATTTGTGAAGAGAAGTCTGAATCAAGAAATGCAAATGAAAATAGCATTTTCAGGCTTTTTTGTATTTCTTTTTCGACAGATGATATTCTACAGTGTTGTGGGCATAAAAAAGCAGTTAGAAAATTTGACCGAATCATGATCTAGTCGGAAGTGTAAACAGGAGTACCAGTACTTCTTTTATATAATAATGTAAAAAATATGACCGAAGAAGCAATTTGGGTAATTTTAGGGGATCAGTAGACTACTGGCACTAATTCAGGGTGGTAGTCCACTAAATTCCTAAATCACCCAGCAACTGTCAGCTCCTCAACGTTCTAACTCTGTTCAAGCTCCGCCTTCGTACACAGCGTCATCGTGCCCCCATGTAGGCAACCGGGATAAAGTGTCTTGCTCAAGGATACAACGCGGATCATCCCGGACGGGGATCGAACTCAGGACCTCTAGCATAGAAGTCCAACAGTCTACAACTGAGCCACCATGTTCCCCGTTCTTGGGTGTTAAGGAATAATAGAATAAGAAGCACCTAACATAACAGCCAAAACTGGCCAGCACTATTCACAAAAATTGACAGTTAATTTTCATTATTTTTTTCATTTTTTGTCTCAAAAACATAGGTTATGACCCCTTATTGGAACGACCTCATCAACTTCGTTCCAATGAGGGGTCATAACCTATGTTTTTGAGACAAAAAAATGAAAAAAATTATTCAAGAATTTTGTTTGCAAGTGTCGTCTGCATTTCATGTTAGGTGAAGGGTTAATATTTTCAAATAATCTGAGTATTCTTAGCCCAAAAAGTGAAGGGGCTGAAGCCCTCCCCCAGCCCCATGGCTGCATCATCACTGTAAATCATAAATACTATATTTCTCAGGTGGATCTGTGATACTGGTTTTGTCATCTACAACTTTGGTCAATGAGGTGTTAAACTATTGTATTTTGCAGTAATGTGTTCTTCAGTAACTTGCTCTATGCAGAATACTGTTGCACATCAAATATATCATTCTGCTGCATTTCCCAGATGGTTGTATGGCATATGGATATGCATAGTTCTGGCTTCATATCTCCAACAATCTTCTCTGGGGACTCCTTATATATAATGCATATTACTTATACTGAAGACAGGTGCTTGGTTTGATAGTGAAATTGTACTAATCACTGGATTCCATTGGCTTTCCAGTTTGTTTGATAGAGGATTCTTTGCATTACTTCAAATTTTTTTGCAAGTATTACAATCACAACTATTGGATAACTTAAATCACAGGTGTGGGTGTTTCTCTCATTTGTGTACAACATCATTTCAGCTTTGAATTGCTGGATTAGCTTGCAGACAGGCATTCCATGCCTTAAACTTCATCCTAATATTCCCGAGAATCAATTTTGGTTCTTGTGTACTACTGCTGCAAGAATCAACTTTCAGTTCTTAATTTAGAATTTGAGCGTACTTTTGTACCCTCGTCCTTGTAATCCCTAGGGAAACAAACCTCATATATATTTTCAAGTGTTTAACCCTTAAGGGCCAAGTTTCAGTTCATAAAAGTTTCTTGTCTTTCTGTTACATGTTCATGAAGACCACATGTTCCAAGATACAGGCTTTTGGTGTCCTTGCTGGTGGAGGTTATGGTACATTGGCAGTGGTTTCTATTGAAGTCTTGGTTGCCTGTAAGGCAGCCAAGACTACACTAGATACCACCACTAAGACAAGGAGTTATCTTACTATGAGGGAGCTAAAAGTAAGCAGAATTCTCCAGGGCTTCAAGGGCAATTTAAGAACTTATGATGAGAATCAAATGAAATTATGTGAGAATCTGAATTGATTGTCATTAATTTTTTTGTGAGAAGCATTTGCAAGAATCGATTCTGATTTTCGTAGAAATTTTAATTGCTGTATTCAAACTGACGATTTTCAACAGGCTAATATTTCTGTCTCTCTGAAATAGTTTTTGGTAATCATTTAGATGAAAATCATTCATTTGATGGACAAAAAGTAGCGAAATTTTTGCACTGTAGTTTTAACAAGGGCAATTGCCTTGGTATCTTTGATATGTCGTTCACTGGTCTAAGGGAAAGAACTCTAATTTTGGAGCAGTTGGTCACAAATGGACTGACAAACAAACAAAGGAATAGTACTTTCTCAGTAGATGACCTGTGAGTTGCATCTAAAAATGACCTTTGACAAGAACTGGAAAATGTAATGAATCTTGCTCTCAGCTGCCTTATTGCTGGAAGGCACTAATCCAAGTTTTCCTGAAATGACAAAGTACACGGGGCATTGTAGTCTGGTTTATGTAGCTAGCTGCTTATAAGTTCTTGTCCCTATGGGAACCCAGGAAGTGAAGCAGTGCTTGTTTATTGTGGTAAACAAATTCTGTTTTACTCATAAAATAGGACTAATGCCTGAGGTGGAAGTCCTCTTATATGGGCAGCATGGGTATAAACAATTGACTGGACTTTACTTTATATCCTTGTTGTGTTCAGAAATATGTGACCTTAAACACAAATAAATAAATAAAGGTCTTGGTTAAAATGTGCATCCCAGATTGAGGATTTGAAACCTTTGTAAAACTCCTGTATTTTGACAGGGTACTTTAAGAGTCTTTGAATCTAGTACAGATGTCAACAATATGGGCCATTTGCTGATTAAAACTTGCCCAAATAGATTACTTGCAAAAAAACACATTTTTGAATACAAAACATTTTTTCATTTTTATATGCCCGTATTGAAAAAACAGGTTGTATTATGGTATACCGCTGTCCGCCCATCCGTCCGTCTGTCATAACACACAAATGACTACTTATGTGGCTACGAGTTAGTAAAACAGGATACTTATGTGGTTAAAGTCTGTTACGTGGCTAGCCTTATCTCTTATTGTGGGGGGTTGGGGGGGGATAAATGTAGAGTAGGGTTAGGCCATTTGTAAGAACGTCCGTCTGTCTGTCCATCAGTCTGTCCATCCACACATCATACAATAACTCGAAAACGCTTTGAGCAATTTTTGTGATTTTTTGGTGGTAAGTATATGTTGATGGAAGGAAGCTCCCTTTCGATTTGTGTCACTGTCCGATTTGTCATTCCAGAGTTATGGGACTTGATTCATCAAAATATAGGCAATTTTCCACATGTCAGACAATAACTTGAAAATGCTTTGAGCAATTTTCATGATTTTTGGGTGGCAAGTATATGTTGATGGAAGGAATCTCCCTTTCGATTTGTGTCACTGCCCGGTTTGTCATTCCAGAGTTATGGGACTTTATTCGTCAAATGTACAAGAATATAAAAAGACCTGATAAGTACACATGTATACTCATATTGTGTGCTTCCCTCTTGTAATTAATAATGGGTGTATCATGCGCTCATGGCACAGCTGTTTATTCTCTCAAAAACATGGCTTTTTATATAACCATTGAGAGTCATAAGCAGTGAATGATTGGGTAAACTATACTTCAAACTCGTGTTGTGGTTATCACATAGCCATAGATGCTGAAATTTACCTTAAACATCAATAAATAAAGCCCTCAGACAAACTTTACTTAGCTTTGGGGGGGGGGGAGGTAAACAGAACCACAGTAGTTGAAGACAAAACAAAAATTTTGTTCAGTTGTTGTTTTTTAAATACTTCACAGAACAGAGCTTGCTAGGAAGCTTTCCTAGGACCAGCAGAAATTAATGGCCGAAAAAGTTGCCTTTGGTTGTGTCATAGCAAATCAAAAAATTGATCTTGCTGCTGATCACTTACTGATACACTCATCTCTTTTGATAACTTGAGCATGAGCGTTTTAGGCTCACTTGAGGCCTCTGGTTATTTTTGTCTGACCGCAAATTTAATCGGACCTATCCGATGTCCAGCCACGATTTCAGGCTCTGATTGGCAAAGACCTTCTATGAACTTAGTGCAGTTATGCATCAATATTTCTCTTTGGCACACCCTGGACTGCACATTTATGATCGGATCACTTTGAAACTTGGTGTGCTTGTTTGGGGTGACCTCTAGATGTGAGCTATCGATTTTCTTCTATTTCTGTAAAAAAAAATTGTCACTGGCAACGACCTTTGAACTTAGTTTAGTGAGACATCTGAACTCCCTTTTGCACACCCTACAGGGCACATTTATGTTTGGATCGCTTTGGAATCTGGCATGTTTGTTTGGGGTGATCTCCAGATGGGAACTCTCAATTTTCTTACATTTCTGTCAAGAAATGTTGCCGTTGGCAGCAACCTTCCAAACTTAATTTTGTCACAGACCTGCACAAATTGAAACTTAAGGCAACCTATTTATAGGTTACCCTATCTTTTTTAAGGTAACCCTTTTGAATTAAGGTAACCCTACATATTGAGCACTGTAAATTGGTCAGCTTTTCATCCACGCCGACCTCGTAGCTGAAATCACTCGCGTTTGGCCATTTTTTGTAAGTTTTTTTATTTGATTTGCTTTGGGTTTGGTAAACATGGTTTATCAACAGTTTTAAAAAGAAAGAGTTTGATTTAAGATTGCATTGGTGTGCTTATGCTAACTTCAGTCAACTGTTTTGCTGTTCAGTTTGTTTACAGACCTGAAGTGCCACCACGAGACATTTTCATCATGACTGATACTGTACCACTTGATAACTTGAAATGAAAGAAAAGTTGATTATGCCCCCGACCGATCTGGTCGGAGGGGGTTTCTAGTAGAGAGCTGCGTACTTTCGTAAGTTCATATGTTACGTACGTTCATAACACAAATGTGTCTGTCCAACATATTTGCTGCTCCAGCACTGTCATTATTTGGCAGATTCAAATAATGTTTGCTATGCTTGTACCTCAACATGGGGGAACAGATCCTACAGCAAAATTAATAGTTGTCCATAAATATTTACAGAGTTATTTGCACTTGTTTAACTTAAGGGATTATTATTGAAAAATGTGTCCATCTAACATATTAACTGCTGTAGCACTGTCATTATTTATTGGATTCAAATAACTTTTGCCATGCTTATACCTCAATATGAGAGAATGGATCCTACAACAGAATTAATATCTTCGCCTAAAGGTTTATAGAGTTTTTTTTCCCTTGTTAACTAAGGGGATGATTGAAAAATGTGTCCATCCAACATATTTGCTGCTGTAGCTCTGTCATCATATGTTAGATTTAAATATTTTTTGTCATGCTTATACCTCAGCACAGGGAACGGACCCTACATCAGAATTAATATCTTTGTATAACCATTTACAGAGTTATTCTCCCTTGTTTAACTTAGAGGATGATTGAAAAATGTCTTCACACTGATTTCCAGGCAATAACTTTTGTACTGTTGATCACATGATGCTGATACTTGATACATAAGTTGTTCATAATGGGGCAATGTTTTGCATTGATTTTTGTGATCTGTAGGTCAAAAGGTCAAGGTCACTGTTGCTATAAATAGATTTTTTGTTTCTGTGCAATAAGTTTAGTTTTCCTTTTGCGTATGATGCTATCATAACTTCATATTTTGGTTGCATAAGAGGTATCGATGATTGGAATTGCATTTGGGGTAAATAGGTCAATTGTCAAAGTCACTGCTACTATAAATAGATTTTTTTTTTCCATGCAATAACTTTAATTTCCTTCTACATACAATGCTATAACTTCACACACAGATTACGTATGAGGTATCAATCATTGGGATAATGTATTGCTATGCTTTTTTTATGTGATGCATTGTTGGTGTCTAGGGGAAGCTTCCTTTCGATTTTGGTTATGCCCCAAAGAGACTTGCCTACCCTTTTATGACATTGTCGGGGGTGTATGCCATGCTTCGTGTTGCTCTTGTTCTTTTCAGCTGAAAGTAATTATTCTTTTAAACAAATATATTTACAATATGACTTCAATAACCAAAAATCATCACTTGCACCATTTTATTTTTATAACGTTATTATTTATTTGGACCACTGTTTGGGAAGAATCAGTGTCGTCATGTGTGATCATATGGAGATCTAGAAGGTCTTGGTAAGTTGCAACAAAAATAAAACATTCAATGATGAATGTTCAGTCTCTACAGTTATTTATTATGAAAGTAGTAAGCTCTATCAATAGTAAATACATCCCGCATATGATCTCAAACATTAGCTGGGGATTTCCACACATGAACAACAGTATTTTTGCAAAAAATTAAATTAGCGGCGACCAGTCTCCATGTATTAACATAAGAAATGTTGACAGCCTTTCAAGTTTTGTCTTCAGTCAGATCCGTTAGAAACACAGCTGAAAATTTGTGTGAATGAAAAAGTGCTCGCCATAAAAAATTAGGGCAACCTTTAGGTTCGTTCGCCCAATTTGTTCAGGCCTGAGTCAGACATCAATATATTCCTCTGGCACGTCCTTCAGGGCACATTTATGATCAGATCGCTTTGAAACTTGGTATGCATGTTCAAGATGACCTCTAGGTGGAAGCTATTTATTTTCTTTCATTTCCATAAAAAATTATTGTCATTGGCTCCAACCTTTTGACTTAGTGCATTTGTGTAGCAACTTATCCCTTTTGCACTCTCTGCAGGCATATTTATGAATTTCCATAAAAAAAGATAAAAAAAACATTGCTGTTAGCAATGATCTTCAAACTTATGCATTTATGCATTTATATCTTCCTTTGGCATGCCTCAGAGAGGGCGCATTCATTATCAGGTTGTTTTGAAACTAGGTATGCTTATTCAGGGTGACCGAGATAGGAGCTTTCGATTTTCTTTTCATTTCCATCAAAAACTGTTGCTGTTAGCAACAACCTTTGATTTTATTGCATTTCTGCATCATCATTGTTCTTTGACATGGCCTACAGGTTACATTAATCATAGGATTGATTTTGAACTTGGTGTGCTCATTAGGCGAGACCTCTAGGTAAGAGCTAACGATTAGCATTTATTTCTGTTAAAAAAGCTGCCATTTACCTTTAAACTTAGTGCATTCGTGTATCATCATTGTTCCTTTAGCCAGCCTTACAGTTTACATTTAAAAATGCATGGATTGCTCTGACGTTGTGCACATACAATGTTGTTATGTTGAAGTTTCACCAAATAACATTTTTGGAACCAATGATCTTCAGTTTTGCCATTTCACTTACCAAGTTCAAGTTTGTTAAGTTGAGCTACAGTGTCATTGACACTTTCATTTATGAATGAAGATCATGACATCATGGTATTACGTTCTTGAGCCCATTATTGTTTCACTCGTACTAAGCCAAAGTTTATAGTAGTGTTTCAGCTGTCAGTTTCCTGATTTTATTATTTTTCAGGTTTACCGCATGATAGGCCTTTGTAAAAAATATCCTAGATGCGAACATAGTCTAGTCTGATTTGTTTCGCTGAGTTGGTGATTTATTGATCATTTAATTACTTTTATAAAAAGAGTGGCTTCGACATGTGTAATCAGTTTTCACTAATTAATTGCAGCATAATTAATTGAATCAAATGATTGCATGTGTGGTTGCTACCCTCATTACAGATTTGTGTTCTGTCAAAACATTTTTACTTGTTTTGGGGGAAATATGTTGTGAGATAAATTTACATATTTTAGTGAAATAATGAAAAACAGAAAATAACTTCACTGATATAAAGACCAATTGGTTCTCTGTGCTAATCTTTTACAGTTTAATTGTCAGTGAGAAACATTGCAACTCAATCTGCCCCTGTACAATATGGCCGCCATGCACTGGTCACTTTCCACAAGTGCAATATTTCCACTGATGCAATAATATTCGATTCCTAACATTAATTATAAGAATAATCATCAAAAATGTAATTAATAAAGCACCGGGTACAACACCTTTCTATATGTTACCAATGAGCATTCCAGCAATCCAGTTGTATATAGATCATAGGTTTGAAGGTACATTTAATCTTCAGAATTCTTTATACAGACCGATACATTTGGGCAAAGTGAGGTGAAGACTTTGGGCCTGATTTACACTTTCCCCCATGGGAATCCTCAGAAGTGAAGCAGCGCTTGTTTGCTGTGGTAAACAAGCTCTGTTTTACTGGTATAATAGGACCTGGTCACCGATGTCTGAGACAGAAGTCCTCTAAAATTCGCAACATGGCTATAAATGATTGACTGGACTTGGCTTTGTATCCAAGCCTGAATATAAGTAACCTGTCATTTGCAAAATGGGGTCCCAAGGGGTGAATTTGCAGATGCTATCCCATACAGTTGGCCAATTTATCCTCCAGGTACATCTTTCTATTTTGGCTTAGACCTTGATTCAGACTGAGGTTCACAGAGGGTAAATTTTGTGATGCTACCCTGCTGTGCAGGGTAGCATCACCAAATTCACCCTCTGGGGACCTCATTTTGCAGATGACAATCTGCTTATTTTCAGACTTGTTGCAGCCATGATTAGCCATTGAGCAGAATTATGTTAACTTGAACATCAATGAGTAAATAAGTAAATTTACACTTTGTATCCATCTTTTCTTCACCCATAAAAATTAAATAGGGATTACAGAATTACAAGGAACATTGCTTTCATTTTGACTTCAGCTGTGCTGTCTTATTTATTGAAATAGGGGAAACTGACTGAAAGGGGAGAGACAATTCATCTCATATGTCTATTTTTTTTTCAACTATTTTATATTAAGGTGTTGTAAATGTGCAATAAATATATGATTTAATGAAATTATACCAAGTATTGTATTTCCCTCTTTCATAAACATTGGCTAAATTTGATCCATTTTATGATGAATTACGTGATAACCCTTGGGAAAAATTAATCGTGATGACAGTATTTTATTCAATTTATCGGTAATATTCGTGCATCAGAAAATCTTAAGGTTTCATGTTCATTCCTTTGGCTAACACTCTCCGTGTGGGCCATTGAGATTTGTCAAGCAAGATTTAATTGGGGTAAATTCCTAGTTGCATTATGGGAAGAATTTGCAGCTTGACATTTCGGTACAGTGGAACCTAGTTAATTGAGCTCTGTCAAACAATATATAGTAGATTAAATGATTATATTGGATGAACAGAAGCTGAATGGGTCTATAAGTGTGGGTAATTTTTTGGTTGTGTGAGTAATTCTTCGATAGAATAAAAGACTTTTTATGCCACTGATGGGGAGGCATCTTAAATCAAAATTGTCTGTCATTCTGTCCAATCATCTATATACGTCCGTCCATCCATCCATCCAACTTTATTTGTCCATCCATAGCCATAACTCTATAATGCTTTGGTGGATTTCTATAAAACTCTCACAGACTGCATTTGTCTGTTTCAGCCATAACTCTACACAATGTTTTGGTGGCTCTACAAAACTTCACACAAAGGTAAAGACCAATGGAAGGTCTGTTGCACCGCAACACCATGCTTGAGTGACAAAGGTCAAGGTCACAGGAATGGGAAAACATTTCTCTCACAGAATGAGGTTTTTCACCCTGAACAAATTAAACACAAAACTTTTCATTCCAGAATTATAGGCCATTTGACCATAGTTCGGGAGCATCCATGTCCAGGCAGTCACTGTTAGTCTTGGCTTCAGTTAACAGTAGTTTACTCTATTACTTATATGCAATTGACAGGTGAAATTTGTATTAGAGATATGGTAAATGGTTTGATGGTTGGAAATTCTATACAATTAACAGGGCTATTCAATTGAAAGATATTCACATTGAGTGGGGGGCTCCACTGTATTTTGATATTAGTGTGCCAGGAGTTAATTGTCAATAGATGTATTTTCCTGCCTGCTTGTTTGCCTTCAGATTACTTCCTAATTAATATTCATTGAGCTTTTTGTTTGAGAGTACCAGTGTACATGTGTCGCAATATTTTTCCCACCATGTATATCCCCCCCCACCCCCCCACAACCAAAAAACAATTGAACAAAAAGATGAAGATTTGAACATTAAATTATTTACTGAATTCTTATCAAATTAACATTGAGAAAAACAACAGCCATTTGGAAAAAAAACAGATTGCTTTTAGCTTAACCTGACAAAGTCAAGATAAGTTATTGCCATCACACATGCCGAAGTCTGTGAGTCTGTTCACCTTTTCTTTAGCACAGGCTACACTCCATAGTTCTTGTCCGATCATCACAAAATTTGATACGCAGGTTTGAGGTTATGTCTAAATAAGAACTTCCCCTTTTGGTCACGTTCGGTCAACCATGATGGCTGTGTGGGCCCGAAACCCCCAAAACCTTTTGCACAGTCTACAGGTCGTATTTAAGAAGGGATTTCATTGTAACTTGGTAGGATGACTCCATATGATGACTAGATAAGAACATCCTATTTTGCTTGGGTTTAGTCAACTGTGATTGGGGAGATTTGTGTCCGTCTGCTTATTGATGAATTTATGTTGTGTCTTTGATCCCAGACTCAACCTTAAAATTGGATAGATACTTCCTGTCAGAGGATTTTGTTGAACTGGTTTATTGAATGGCCAGCATGTCAGACTTCTACCTGAGATATTGTTTCATTTATCCAGGGCTTGACCTTAACCTTTTAAGGGCTTGGAGATTTTTTATATATTTTTGCTATACTTTGACAGTCCACAATACAGCCTATAAAAGTATACCGTTAGGTGATATTCTTTTGTTAATGATGCCATATTATTATTTCCTATAGCATTATTGCAATATTTTCAACATGTTGTTGCGAATATTGCAAAACAAATGCAGATGTTTTCATAACTATTATTCATAATTTTTTGGATGAAAAGAAGAGGAGCGAATACTTATAATAATATGGATGATTTGAGTCGTGCAAAGCTTTTTATGTTAAACTGACGTAGTCGATGTGTTCATTGATGGTGGGGCAATTTAAGCAAGGATTTCCCTTAGCCTACCCGGATTCACAAGTATCCTCAAGAGTATATTTACATAATTGCATTTTAACCAATATAAATATAAAGCTCTCAATCTTTAAAGTCAAAGGGAGAGGGGGGGAGTCTTCCTCTCACGTTCTATAATGACAATATCAAGCACAAATTGGGGTGATGTAAAATGATATAGAAATATTCGTGAAAGCAGTGAAAGGGCCCACTTAAATGTGTAAAATGAGCTGATTACTACTGAAAATTTATGTTAAAAAAGGAGACAGACATTCCTGAACCCTGCTATTAAACTGCATCTTATCAGACTGAGAGCACAGTTTGGATATGCAAAAGACCATATTTCCAAATCACAGGTTAAACGACTCTGTCTGTGTTATATTTTGGACACATTTTAAAATATCTATTATAAATTTTTACAAAATATGAAGTACTAACATGTTTGTTTGAATTAAATTTCACAGTGAAAAATAGCCTTCATAATCCTTCGTAATATTCGAAAATCATCCAGAATTATATACACATAAGCAAGAATATGTCCACCCAGCACTTCGAACTGATGAACTGACTGGAAAATACTGTGTTCATTTTCAGGATTATTTTTTAGCTTCTTGCTTATTAAAACATTATGTCTTTGTGTACTTGCTTGTTTTGTAATTACATTGAAATGATTATTGTTAACAATTATTTGAGTGTTTATGTTTGTTTACTGTTTAGCATTGATATGACTTCACAATTCTTTGAGCTTTTTTAAGTTAATAATTAATCATGTGTTGTTGTTAATTTTGTTTCTTGATGTGATGTAGGTGTTGTAATACGTTTTCTTTGCGTATTCAACCGACCAAATCGCGACCAACTGACGCATTATTCCTCTAAAAATATCACAATATTCAGATACGAATGTGACACACATATGGCCCAAATAGCGTGTTATTAGCACAACCAGATTTCCACTTTATTGTAGGCTGTACTATACATCCAGTGCCTTTGCAGTTATTTTTAGGCAAGTCTTGGCTGCCTTTATAGGCAGCCAAGACTTGTCTCGAAACAACTTCCAGGATAATTAGAATGTAATTTGTGTGTGTAACCCTGTTGCTGCATGTATTGGCACCTGTTCTGTTGCATTAAAAGTGATCAAAGTCAGAATTAGGTCCTCAAGGGTTAAAGCTAGATAGATTCACTCCACCTGAGGACTGTGGTTCTGTGTCTTATTGGATGGCCATCATGTCAGACTTCTGGTTGAGAAATTCAATCTTTCATCCAGGGCTGTACCTTAAAGCTGTAGATAGATTCCCTCTAGTAGAGGACTTGGATGCAAGTGGAGGTCCACTGCATCAGCTTGCCAAACAGTTGTATTATTTAACTAATATACATGTATACAGAAACATATAAATAACCACAGAGAATTTATAAATCAGTTTTTGATTGTTTAACCCTTTCTTTTCCTCCAGGGGAGTTTGATGATGCACAGGCGAGCACCTTTCGAAACTTTATCTGAAACCAATATGCGTTTTCTCACATATAAGACTGCTCCCCTTCTAGTGTTTGCCTCTGCAAGCCATGTCAGTGAGCTTCATGCGCTATCTGTTGATTCAGCTCTTTTCAGAAATGAGGCTAACATTGTCACCTTGACTCCTAATTGCTCTTTTCTGACCAAGAATCAACTTCCTAATTTTGTGCCTCCTCCCATCTGTATTTGGGCTCTCCCCCCACCCCCAGGGGCTTCTTCTTTGCTTGTGTGGGTGATTAAGACTTATATTAATCGCACACAGGATTTCCAGGTGGATTTGTCTTGCAATCAAGCTGGCTTTTTCAAGTTTGGCTGCAACAGATCTCTTTTCGAACCAGTTTAATGCTCATGCAGTTTGTGCCATTTCTGCATCTGTTTTGCTCTGAGATGTTATGAATGCAAGGTAATTGAGAAATGCTACTGCTTTCTCCACCTTTTATCTCCACCACGTACAACAGCAATCTGAGGACTTTTTTCTTTAGGCCCTCTACTTGCTGCTCAGACTATTGTTCCCCCTCGTTGATTCTGTGTTTTCAGATTGATGTGCATTTCATTCATGCAGCCTTATTTTCAGCTGCTTCATGCAGTATCTTCATTTTTGTCTCCATTTCAGGATGCCTTTCAACATGGTGGTGTTATGCATTAGTTTCTGTTCTTTTCAGTGAGTTTAATGCCTTTTACTGCAGGTTTTTGCTGTCGACCCCTGCCCTACTTGCATTTCTTTCAGCAGCACTATTAGTTGTATTGGTTATGTGATTCACCTCCTCCTATTGATTATTCAGCCAAGTGTAAACAATTGTGAGTAGGTTGAAAAGAAATTAAAATTTTTTAGTAAATTTTGTTGCTTAACATACCTACTGCAATTGTTTACCAGAGGCCCACACTCTTTTGGGATATGATTGATATCTTTTGCCTCCCCGATAAATCCCAAAACTTCTCCTTGGCGAAAATTTGGAATACAGTAGTTTGTGCATGTGCTCCGTAATGCAGGAGGTGTGGAGGGAGAGTATCTGTAATTTTGAAAATTGGTCTTGCTTGACCCTTTTGATCTTTTTTTCTCGTGCTTTTGCACTCTTCTACTTTTCCAGCTTCATTTAGAAAAGTTATTAGCTTCAGTTAAGTTCCGAAGTAGGGCTTGAAATGATGTTACAGCCAATTGTAAAAAATATTTTTTAATATCTATACAGTAATTTTGTGACTTCTAAACACACCTTAACCTTTAAAGGCCTATTTGAGGCATTTGCAATCCCAGAGCATTGGCTCTGACCATGCCGTCTTAAGGAGATCCTGCTGACAATAAACTAATCACCTGGGCAATGATTTCTAGACAAGTCAAGCAGCCATGACTTGGCTAGAAATCACTGTTAAGCAACTGGACATGTACAGGTTGTAGTCTAGTGAGAATTCAGGACAATTGCCCAGTCCCCTGAGGGTTAACAATACTGAAAATAGAAAGATCATTTCTTTCATGAAAATGAACCCTTCAGCTGCTGTCAAGCCTTAACAAGGTCTTATAAATAGGGAATATAGGAGAATTTGAAAATTCAGACAGTTTCCGCCTTCAGTAATTAGTTCGTTTTTTCAGAATCCCCATGATATTGGTATTGGTTCGTTTTTTTGTTATATTGCCCATCTATAGTAAGAAAGATCAAAAATAAATAATAAATATTAATTTTTTTTTATATAATACACATAAATGATCACTACGGGTAATCAGTAACCTGGTGTGTGTTCATTTTGAATGTATTCCACACTTCTCACTATAAAGTGAGAACTGATAAAAGATACTAAACGAGTTATTTTCATTATTTGATTTTTTTCAGCCTGATTATCAGATAGCACTTGAAGTCAGTGTTTGGCAAATTACATCAAAGTGTTGTTGCTGTTCTGGTTTTGTACAGTTTCTTCCAAGATTTTTGGTTCTTTAATTTATCTTAACTTATGCAAGAAAATAGTCATGATTTTTTTAAAGGTTGAAGGAAGGCTGTACTTCATTGGTCATTATCCTAAAATTACTTTTTTATTAATGCTGGAAGTGCATCACAGGAAGAGATTCAATGAAAAATGATACAGAATCAAAGAATATGTTTATAAAAAATAAACAAAGAAAATTAACTTCTTTAACCCTTTAAACCCTAACAGCCGTTTTTCTGACCAGGAACATAAGTCATAACATCATTATATTGGATGGCTGTTCAGTAAATGTGTGGGGTAGACCAATCAATATTTTACTTTTATTTATTGTACACAAAATAATGAATATGGACTCTTCTAATTGCTGCCATTGAACTGGCATGGAAGATACCACTAGAGTTCAAAGGGTTAAGAACTTGATGTTTATCAACACTTTGCCTGCTGCAGGTGGATTTTTCCTGCTAAGTACAAAAATATCCTGTTATGTAGTAAATGTATAATCCTGCTCTTTTTAGCAAAATATACCCCAACAAGTAGGAATATAGTTCTCTTTTATCCATGATTTCCTGATAAAAGGCTTAATTTACTGAATTTATCATAAACCAAGTTGTGGCTGCTTACATCATCCATGAATTGATTTATTGAAAATTCAGTCAAGAAAATACTCAGCAGGTCAAAAGTTAACCCTTCACCTAACATGAAAGGCAGACGGCATTTGAAAACAAAATTCTTGAATAACTAATTTTTTTCATTTTTTTATGTCAAAGACAGCTTATGACCCGTCATTTCAACTCATTCTAATGAGGGGGTCATAAGATATGTTTTTGATACAAAAAATGTGAAAAAACAATGAAAATTGAATTATGATTTTTGTGAATAGCACTGGCCGATTTTGACAGTTGTGTTGGGTGAAGGGGTAATAATGAAACCCACTCTGAATTATCTAATCAGTAAAGATTAATGTTCCCCCGGGGAACTTGGGGAATTGGATCAGTGCTTGTTTAATTTGGTAAACCAGTCCAGTTTAACTGGTAACATAGCACCCAGTAACTAATTACTGGGGTGGAAGTGGGCAACACAAGATATGAATGATTTGCAACACTTGATTTCATACATATTCTGTGGTCTTAATATTGCCATAGATGCTGAAAATGACCTTGAACTCCAAAAAATGAATAAATAAATATAAAATAAATCAATAAATAAATATGTTGCCATGCAATTAGATAGCCACACACATGTCTCCCAAGAAGTGGGGAAACACTGTTTGGCTGATTTTGATCATTTGTTGTTTGTGGACCCACAATCCATTGGGGGAAACCAAACGAATCAGAAAGCCAGTTGCGGCCATGAGCTATGTTTTGGATACAAACTTTTTTAAAAATAACAAAAGCTGAATGGTGATTTGCATTGGGGTGGGGTGGGGGGAGGGAGGATTTACTCTATCATCATTGCCATCACGCGTGCGGAAGTCTGTTAAGTCTGTGAGTCTGTTCACATTTTTTTTTAGCACAGGCTGTCTGATCATCACGAAATTTCATATGCAGGTTTGGGGTCATGTCTAGATGAGAACGTCCCCTCGTGGTCGTGATCAGTCTACCGGTATGGCTGCCCGAGCCGAAAACCGTTAGCACAGTCTACAGGTCGTATTTATGATTTCATTGTAACTTGGTAGGATGCCTCTGTATAATGCCTAGATGAGAACGTCCCCTTTTGGTCATGATCTGTCAAGCGTGATGGTTGCCCAAGCCTGAAACCCAAAAACTTTTAGCACAGTCTGCAGGTCATATTTAATATGGAGGGATTTCATTGTAACTTGGTAGGATGACTCTGGATGATGTCCAGATGAAAACTTCCCCATTTGGTCGCGATCTGTCAACCGTGACGACTGCCCGAGCCCAAAACCTGAAGACCTTTAGCACAGTCTACAGGTGATATTTTTGGAGGGATTTCATTGTAACTTGGTAGGTTGACTTCATATAATGTCTAGATGAGAACGTCCCCTTTTGGACACAATTGGGCAACTGTGACGGCTACAGGAGCCCGAAGCCTGAAAAACTTTAGCACAGTCTACAGGTCATATTTATGAAGGGATTTCATTATAACTTGGTAGAATGACTCCAAGTACTGTCTAGATGAGAACGTCCCTTTTTGGTCGCGGTCATTCAGCCTTGATGGCTGCCCAAGCCCAAAAACCTTAAGCATAGTCTATAGGTCATATTTATGTAAGGATTTCATTGT
This sequence comes from Pictodentalium vernedei, assembly GCA_031216915.1. Classification (NCBI taxonomy): domain Eukaryota; kingdom Metazoa; phylum Mollusca; class Scaphopoda; order Dentaliida; family Dentaliidae; genus Pictodentalium; species Pictodentalium vernedei. The sequence goes on along the minus strand of CM062297.1, from coordinate 505,359,782 downwards.
AACTTGTTAGGTTGACTCCATATAATGCCTAGATGATGACATCCCCTTTTGGTCGTGATTGGTCAACTGTGACGGCTACAGGTGTCCGAAGCCCAAAAACCTTGAGCGCAGTCTACAGGTCATTTCTTATCAACCTACTCACAATTGTTTACTACAGGCTTGCACTACAGTGGAAGTCCCTAACTCGGATAAAATACTCTCTATTTTTGTCTTTCCCAAGCAAGTTGGGAAAGAAAAGTGGTGCAAAAGCACCAATAAAAATAAGCCAAAACTGGGTCGAGTGCAACCGGCGCAGACCCAGTACGGGACGCTCTCTCCCAAGTACAACTCCACGACTTCCGTTGCCAGTGCGCATATACCGTCTCTAAAGACTCATTCTTTTTAAAATCCGCTTCGTGTCGAGATGTTTTTTGCACGCTTATCAGTGTTCCACCAGCTCGATGTTTGATGATTCCTGATTCATTATACCACAGTGTATCCTTTGTATTCTCAGGAACAGTGTTTTATATTCTCTTTTTTCTATTATATGTCCATAATGTATATTTATTTGCTCTCTCTCGGGTCGCGCGCGATTTTCGCGGGCCACGCGGTTCGGACTTAGATTTTCACAATTATTGTTCATGCTTTTTTTGCAAATTTTTCTAATTGTGTTAGAGTTAGGTGTCAGCGGGGTACCACTCCTACAGTGTTTCTTCTTTCTGTTGAGAGTAGTCTTCCTGTTGGGTGGTTCCCGGTCGACCGTCTGGGGTCTTTGTTTCTGTCACCTTTCTCTCTTTGGGGGTGTTCTGTTTTCTGATCTCACCTTCTCTGCTCCTCTCACCTCTTTCATGCCTAGGACAATTCCTTGTGGGCAGTGTTTGCTGCCTAAGCATGTGGACGATGTACATTCGTTGTGTTCCTCCTGTAATGGGTGTTCGGCCGAGCGGCTGTGTGGTGTCTGTGGAACATGGTCTTCCACCTTTTGGGCGTCAGTAAATCGTGTCGTTCGTTCTCGTGGCCGTGCCCCTCGCTCCCGCGGGAAAGGAGAACGTGGTCGTTCGGGGCCTCCCGAGCCGACTTTGTCTGGTGAGAGTTATTCCTCCTCCGTGGGGGATGTGCAGTCTTTTCCTGTGGTGGATACTGCGGGAGCCGTTGAGTGTTCTGGTGTAGAGATGCCTGGTTCCGGGACTACAGTCCCCCTCCAGTCGACATCTGAGGCTGTCACTAGGGTTGTGACTCCTCCTTCGGAGCCGAGCCGGTGTGCTCTCTCCACTTTTTCACCAGCCTCAACGACTCTCGACGTATCTACTACTGCTGCTGGTCCGTCTGCTTCGTTGTCTGTTTCAGCCGACCTCGGCTTTTCGCTGCAGGGGACTGCGGAACTGTCCGATACTGTAGACGTGGGATATCGGCCCCAGCCTTCCCTGACTTCAACTCGGCGAAGTCGGAAGGGGCTGCCGGCCGAGCCCATCGCTGTGGTCTCGTCGCTGTCGAGTACCACAGTTGTGTCTTTGGATTCGGATGTTCGTAGTGGAAACACTATGAAGTCCGTGGCGTTTCCGTCCACTCACTCTGGTCACACGACCAGTTTTGGGGGACCAACGCCTTTTGTGCAGCCTGGACCTTCTGCCCCGCAGAGGTCCGCGGTGACTCTCATGAGTTCTCGCAATATTGATCCTCGGGGTGCATCGTACCCCTATACACGTCTGCCTTCAGATGTTTCGGCTGCCGCCCGTCGTCCCGCGTCGGGTGTTTTGGAGGATCGTGACCCTTCGCTGGTTAAGAGGGTCAGAGGTGAAGCCACTTTGCCGGTTCGCTCCCCTGTCGAACCGGTCGGTACAGGCAGTGAGCTTAGGGAGGCCCTCTAATTACTCACTCAGGTTCTCTCAAAGAGCCTTCCTGTTGCTTCCAGCGAGGCTATGGGTGGTTTCCAGGTGCCTCCTATGGCACCGCCTCCCGGGATTGGAAACAGGCCGGTTTCCGATTCCTCTGGTGTCCCGACACCATGGGAGGCGTCGGCTGGTTTGCCCACGATGGGCTATGTGTCTTCCGACTCTGGGGAGGAGTCCGACATGCTTGAGGTCGAGGGCCAGCAGTCAGTTTCTGCCTGAGCTCAAACCTGCTAACCAGCCGACAGTGTCAGCCTGGCCGCGATCATCGGTCGAGCGCCAACAGCCTATGGAGCAACCTGCTTCTGGGCGCCTTCGACCATGCCAGTCGGTACAGGTGGTTGAGGCTTTTTCAGCATTGGATGCCAAGCTGAATTCCAAGGCTTTGAAGACTTCGTTCTTCACCAGGGTTGACACCTTTTTGCCTCCTGTGCATTATCGTTCCTACGATTCCGCCAATCCGTCAGTCTGCCAGACTTTGACGGTTCTGGATCAGGACTCCACTTCCCACGGGCTTTCCAAGCCCAAGTCTGCCGTCATTCCAATGACGACTCTGGAGTCCACGTTGGGCTTATCTAGAGAGATGCTTGGCATGCTTTCTCTCTCAGATCACGTCGTCTCAGCTTTGGCTGCTTATCTGCCTCCAGATAAGTTTGACGAGGTACAGGCTCCTTTGCGTGTGCTGTCCAAGGCGCTTATGCACCTTACTCACACGCATGCCTGTAACACGGCCAATTTGGAATTAGTTCGAAGGGACGCTGTGCTGGACACAGGACGATCCCTTCCCGAGGAGCAGCGTGCTACTCTTCGATCTGCTTCTTTGGCAGGTCCGCAACTTTTCCATGGTTCCGTGTCGACGGTCCGGGATGACGTTCCAAAGATCAGCTGCTGTTTCGTCATCTTGATCAGCCTTCTCGGGGAGGCAAGGGCCGTTCCAAGCCTAACAAGTACCCTTCTGCTTCCTCTGTGAAGCAAAAGGCTGGTCCTTCTGCCGCTGCCTCTACTTCTTACTCACGGGGTAAAGGTAGGGGTCGGCAGAATCGAGGGAAGTCTCAGGATTCTTCATTTAGCAGAGGAGGTGGTTTCTCCTCTCGCGGGCCTCGTCGGCGCTCGAAATGAAGGTCCTCACCTCGACTCATCCCAGGTTGGAGGAAGGATAGCAGAGTTCGCAGACCATTGGACCACCATCACATCCGATCCATGGGTGTTAGATGTTGTTCGGTCCGGGCTGCGCATATCCTTCCGACGGCACCCCACTCTGTCAAGGGTGCCTCTTCCAACCACAGTTCCTTCAGACGTTTTACGTCGGGAACTTTTGTCCACAGAGATTGCCAATCTCCTGGCAAAGGGGGCGTTCGAGGTCGTCAAGAACGTTCAGTCAGTGGGTTTCTATTCCCGCCTGTTCTTGGTGCCGAAGAAGGACGGCCGACTCCGACCGGTTATCGATCTGAGCATCCTGAACCAGTCTATCATTGCTCCCAAGTTCAGCATGGAGACTTTCAGGTCGGTCCGCCAATCAATTCACCAGGGAGATTTCGCAGCCAGCATCGACCTGCGAGACGCTTACTTCCACGTTCCGATGCATCGGGCGTCACGGAAGTATCTCAGGTTCGCTTTTCTGGGGCGAGTTTACCAGTTCAAGGCCATGCCTTTCGGCCTCAACCTGGCTCCTTGGGCGTTCACCAGACTGATGTCGCATGTGATAGCGTTCCATCGCACACAGTCCAGGGTGACTACTTCGGCATATCTGGACGATATCCTCCAGAGGCATTCCAATGCTGCCTTACTGGAATCGGATGTCGCCACTCTGTTGAGCTTGCTCACGTCGCTAGGATTCAGAGTCAACGAGGAGAAGTCGGACCTGGTCCCTTCTCAGTCGTTTTGTCATCTGGGGATGTCTTTCCAAGCCAAATTCAATTTGGTGGCTGTTCCCCAGGCCAAGGCTGTGATTCTCTCAGTTTTTGCTCTGACTCTGTCCCAGTCCAGGTCCGCGACCGCTCGGAGTTTTCTCCGGCTGATCGGTCTCTGCGGTTCGGTGACGGATCTCATTCCTCTAGGTCGGCTGCGTGTCAGACCTCTCCAACACTTTCTGCTCAGTCGTTGGAGACCGAATGTAGATTCTCTGGATCAGGTGCTTCCGTTTCCGGACTCTCTGTATCCTCACCTTCTTCCCTGGACAGATGTTCAGTGGATTACACAGGGTGTTCCACTGGACTTACCCACGTCCGATCGCGTTCTGACGGCAGATGCCAGCGATCTCGGATGGGGTGCGACGTTGGATCCTCTCGGTCTTTCCCTACACAGGATGTGGGACCAGGATCAAGCAGCTCTACACATCAACCAGAAGGAGCTTCTTGCTCTTCTTCTGAGTTTCAGGCAGTGGATCCCTCACCTGTCGAATCGCCAGGTCCTTCTACTATCCGACAATTCGACAGTGGTTGCTTACATTCGGAACCAGGGCGGCACGCACTCGCTTCCGATGTACGAGTTAGCTCGGGATCTTTTACTGCTCGCTCAGGAGGTTCACGCCGGAGTGGTTGTTCGTCACATTCCCGGTCGTCTGAACGTCCTAGCCGACTCCCTGTCCCGACGGGGCAGGGTTATTTCCACCGAGTGGATGCTTCACAGGGCAGTGTTCCAGTCGCTTTGCGATCTCTGGGGACGTCCCCACATCGATCTCTTTGCGACTCGTTGGAACCATCAGGTGGACACTTTCGTGTCCCCGTGTCCAGATCCTCTGGCTTTTGCCGTGGACGCTCTGTCACTCGATTGGAACGGTCTAGTCGGCTACGCCTTCCCGCCGGTTCCGATTCTTCCTCAGGTTCTCGCCAAAATTCGAACCTGCAGTTGTCGAATCATTCTGATCGCTCCCCTGTCGCCTCAGCGGGTGTGGATCAATCAGCTCCGCTCGCTGATGGCGGCGGTTCCGGCACGTCTCCCGCTACGTTGCGACCTTCTTTGTCAAGGTCGCCCGAGGAGGTTTCACGTCGACCCGACTTCATTGTGCCTTCACGCATATCTTTTGTCAGGTCCTGTCTCCTCCGTAGAGGTTTTTCGAGATGAGCAGTGGAGTGCATTTCTTCTTCAAGGAGGCACTCCACTGGTTTAGCTTATGCAGCTAAATGGAAGGTCTTCTGTCGATGGTGTGCTGATCACTCTGTTGATTATGCCAATCCTTCGATTTCACAGATTGCGGAGTTTCTGGTATATCTGTTTGATTCTCGGGGTCTCCAGCCTGTTACCATCAAGGGTTACAGGTCTATGCTTTCAGAGACTTTTTCTTATGTGGGGAAGCGTCGTATCGGCACTAATCCTTACCTCTCCAAGCTTGTTCGGTACTTTTCTTTGAAAAGGCCTCGGACTTTGCAGCTTACTCCACGATGGAATCTTTCGTGGGTGCTGCTTTGCTTGGGGGGGGGGGGGGGGGGGGGGCGCCGTTCGAACCTTTATCCCAGGTGGATATGCATTTTCTCACATACAAGACGGCTTTTCTGATGGCATTTGCTTCGGCCAGACGGGTTAGTGACCTTCACGCCCTCTCGGTTGACCCGGCCTTTTTTAGGAGTTCTCCCAACAGTGTTACTTTTACCACTGATTGCTCCTTTTTGGCTAAGAATCAGTTACCAGATACTACTCCTCCTCCTATCTGTATCAGGGCTCTTCCCTCTGTTGAGGGTACTCGCCCTTTGCTCTGTCCGGTCCGTGCTATTCGCATTTATCTTGATCGGACACGCTTCATACGGAAGGGCAGAAAACGTTTTTTTCTGTCTCTCATTCCGGGTCGACAGAAGATCTCTCCTCAATCCATTTCTCGATGGATTTGTCTTGCTATTCGTACGGCTTATAGTCGTTTAGCAGCTGGCGATTGTATTACCAATCGTATTTCTGCCCACGAGGTGCGGGCACTGTCTACCTCTTGGGCTTATTCTAACCCCGTCAAGTTGTCGGATGTTATGCAGGCAGCCTACTGGAGAAATGCTTCTACTTTCTCCACCTTTTATTTACGCCAGTTGCAGGAGCAGTCGGAGGACCTTTTTGCCTTGGGTCCTCTTTCTTCTGCTCAGGCTGTTGTCTGCCATAGCCATTAGGCTTCTTGAAGGTCAGTTTCAGCCTTGTGCTGTTACTGCCCTTTTTTCTGTCTGTGTGTCACACAGGCTCATATGTCTCTTTTCATTGTCCTTTACCAATGATTGCGACATTATGGTTGATAAGCCTCGGGACCTCTTCCTTCTGCTTCACGGTTCCAGTGCACTAGGGTTATGTGGGGGTTGGTTATGCGATTCCCTCCAGCCTTTTGTCTATTCAGCCTGTAGTAAACAATTGTGAGTAGGTTGATAAGAAATCTAAATTTTATAGTAAATTTCCTTTCTTATTATACCTACCACAATTGTTTACATGGAGGCCCTCCCGTCTTCTTTACGGGTAAAGAATCTTTCCTCCCCGCTGATCACATAACTCTAACGTTTACGGATTCAAAAAGAATGAGTCTTTAGAGACGGTATATGCGCACTGGCAACGGAAGTCGTGGAGTTGTACTTGGGAGAGAGCGTCCCATACTGGGTCTGCGCCGGTTGCACTCGACCCAGTTTTGGCTTATTTTTATTGGTGCTTTTGCACCACTTTTCTTTCCCAACTTGCTTGGGAAAGACAAAAATAGAGAGTATTTTATCCGAGTTAGGGACTTCCACTGTAGTGCAAGCCTGTAGTAAACAATTGTGGTAGGTATAATAAGAAAGGAAATTTACTATAAAATTTAGATATTTATGAAGGGATTGCATTGTAACTTTGTAGGATCACTCCAGATGATGCCCAGATGAGAATTCCCTTTTTGGTTGCGATCATTCAACCATGATGGCTGCCCAAGCCCGAAACCCAAAAACCTTTAGCACAGTCTACAGATCATATTTATGAAGGGATTTCATTGTAACTTGGTAGGTTGACTTCATATAATGTCTAGATGAGAACGTCCCCTTTTGGACATGATTGGGCAACTGTGACAGCTACAGGGTTCTGAAGCCTGAAAACCTTTAGCACAGTCTGCAGGTCATATTTATGAAGGGATTTCATTGTAGCTTGGTAGGATGACTCCAAATAATGTCTAGATGAGAACGTCCCCTTTTGGTCACAATCGTTCACCCTTGATGGCTGCCCGAGCCCAAAACCCAAAAACCTTTGGCATAGTCTATAGGTCATATTTATGTAAGGATTTCATTGTAACTTGTTAGTTTGACTCCATATAATGCCTAGATGATGACATCCCCTTTTGATCGTGATTGGTCAACTGTGACCGCTTCAGCAGCCCGAAGCCCAAAAACCTTTAGCACAGACTACAGGTCATATTTATGAAGGGATTTCATTGTAACTTCGTAGGATCATTCCAGATTATGTCCCCTTTTGGTCACGATCATTCAACCATGATGGCTTCCCGAGCCCAAAACCCGAAAAACTTTAGTACAGACTACAAGTCATATTTGTGAAGGGATTTCATTGTAACTTAGTAGAATAACTCAGTATAATGTCGAGATGAGGACGTCCCCCTTTTAGTAGTAATCGGTCAACCGTCATGACTACACAGACCTGAAGCCCAAAAACCTTTAGCACAGTCTACAGGCCATATTTATGAAGGAATTTCAATGTAATTTGATAGGATGACTCTGGAATAATTTCACTGTAACTTGGTAACTTTCGTTGACATACATTAACAGTGAGGGCCACATACATTAACTGTGAGGTAATATTAACCCACCCCTCCACCATTTAGTACAGTGTACACCTCATATTATTTTTATTAAAAACATAGCATACAGGGAACAGAAATTAACACATTCCCAATTATCACAATTTTTGTCTTTTTTCATAATTCTTTCATAAACATTATCCTTTTCATCAAACATAACACACAGCCAAGTTAAGCTACAGTGTCATTGACACTTTCATTTTCATTTTTATGCCCCCCTCCCCGACTTAAGTCGGGTGGCATATAGTGATTGAAGTGTTTGTGTGTACGTGTGTCCGTGTGTCCAAGCCAATAACTCGAAAACTGTTAGGGCCACAGTCATCAAACTTCACACAATTATAAAGGACCATGGGAGGATGTGTCACACACCATAGGCGGGTTCGTACCTTCAAGGTCAAGGTCACATTTCAAGGTCACACTAAAAATCGGTCAATATTCGTGTCTCAGCCATAACTCAGAAACGAATCATAGTACAATTGTTAAACTTTTTACAAATGTTAAGGACAGTCAGAAGGTGTGTTGCGTATAATAGTTTCTGCTGCATCTGCAAGGTGAAGGTCACGGGGGGGGGGGGGGGGGGGGACATGTGTTACCTTAATAACATTCTTCTTGTTTGTCTCAGAAACATCAGTTATGACCCCTCATTGAAATAGATAATGATAATTAATTGGCGATTTTTGTGAATAGCACTGGCCGGTTTTGGCCTTTACGCTGGGTAAAGGATTAACCAGAATAGTCTGAGATAGGAGAATTCAGATATATTACTAGGGTACTCGGATTTGAGTATTGTTGCATTGCAGTTCTGATACATACAATACCAGAAGATCAACCTGCACAGTCTTGTTGTAACATTCATCATTGATGTATGTACAGAGATGGTGATTGAGTTGTTTACTTCTTTTAGATGGACATTTTCTATACCATCCTTTAAAAGTAATCCCCTGGCAAAATCTGACTTATTAAATATGTATTTTTAATATCCTACAGTGATGAAATTTTTCATTTTAAAATTAATTTCTGATCTTTTTCTCATTGTTGATTCCATAGCATGTTTCTTTTGGAAAATATTTTTTGAGATGATAATGGCCGTTTTAAAATCGAAATAAAATGGCTGCCAGAGATCTGATTTCTAACCAAAGTCAGTATTATGCGATCAGCAATGAAGCCTCTTATTGAACTGGAGATGATGATACAGTTGTACCCTGTTAATTGAATAGCCTCTTTACCATTGAAAAATATCCAATTAACAGTGGTATTCAATTAGCAGGAATTGATCATTTTCTGGTATTCTAGTGGTAAACTAAGCATTTGTTCTATTGTAGGCCTTTTTTATATACATGCATAAGATATAATAGATTAAATGCTCATATTAGATGTGCTATGGCTGAATAAGTCTAGTCTATATACATTTAGAATTTAGTGGTTGACTCTGACAGCGTAATTCTTTGCTAGATCACTCATTTTTTTTATTCAGTTAACAGAAGTTTAATCTATAGCCTATATATAATTAAAAGCTCAAATTTAGCCAGCAGGGGTTAATGGTTTGGTGTTTGAAAGTTATATGCAATTTACAGGGTTATTCAAATTAAAAAATATCCACTTAACCCTTAGAGACTCAAATTAATTTACAATAATAACTACTGTATATACATGTACACAGTTGCAGGTGACTTAATAGACTGAGTTTTCAAGAAAGAATACACTTGGGGGGGGGGGGGGGGGGAGGGGGTTGGTACTTTTTCAAAGCAATGTGAAGGTAGCAGTTTGGATCAGTTATGGGGACTTAAGGGTTAAGAGGGCCTCATTGTACCCATAATTCATTTGACTCTTTTGAATTATAGGCACTGCTGACACCTCTTCCCCATTAGTGATCATTATACCACAGCTGGCATGTTCTAGGTACACCACATCTGGAATCTGGATTATGCGTAAAGATATCATGTAAAAATTATCTAATTGGATGTATACATTTGAGTGATGCTATTACGTGAATAAAATGCTTTGATACAAAACAGTGTCAAGCAAGAAAGTTATCAGACTGCCGAAGAGGATATTTTTCTTTGAAAGTAGGAATCTACTCTATAGGTTACAATACCCTGTTTTCGTGCAAACAGTACCTCTAGCGGTTTTCACCCCAACCTTTAATGGAGGATAAAAGTTCCCTGATTTATCCAATTGGTGGAAAATGAACTGAGGTTGTAAATGTGAATAAAATGTTAAAGTGCATGTTTTGAAAAAATTATAAAATATTGGTGATAACAGTTTTTATCTTCTGAAAAGTGTGAGAGAAGATAAAAATTGGGTGGGGCAGGGGGGGTTGGAAAAAATTTGCAAAACACTGATGCCGGGGTGGGTGGTTGGTCAAGGAGGACAAAAACATTTTTTTTCCGATGCTTGCAAATTTTTTCCTCAGACACTTTTGGGCAAAATTGTATACCATAATCAGTGAAGTATCATTCAAGAACCAATAAAAAGACACTCAAGTTATCAGGGGGTACCTACCATGTGTTATACGATTATAAAACTGTTATTGCGGCTGAGCTATGATTTGACTTATAGTGATACAATGTATGACATACTGAATAATGCAAGTTAAAATGCTTCACTAATTGCAATTATCAAACACTGCACTCTAAGGATAAGTTATCTTGAGGGTGTTCCATTTGATTAAATTTCTAATATGTTCAACCTGGTGAGATCTGCTGGCTTAGATGAGGAGCAAAGACAATTATGTGAAGTCAAGAACAGTTACAGATTTCAGCTGCAAGAACAATTCTGTACAACGATGTATCCACACCTATTACGAAAACATCAATGACTCTTATTGCCATTGTAGGAAGTATGTAACACAAAAACTACTAAACATTGAACCTGATTGAACTGCTAATTTATTTCAAACACATCTGAGAACACAGATGTCAACAAAATCATGTACCAGACCTTCTAGGGCTGGACTTAAAATAAATAATAAATCCCCTCCCCCTCCCCCAACCCAGCCATGCCCCACCAAAACCTTCGTCAAAAAAAGAAACAAATACATAAATGACTAAACTCATTGCTTTTTGCATACACATACCATGGAACCTCTCTTTGGAGACCATGTTTTATATGGACATACCTGGACATGCCAGCTTTACTCTATATTTGATTTGTTATGGGAGCCATCTGCCTTAAGAGACCACTTTGGTCTGATAAAACAGATGTTCTTTCAAGACCTGTCCTACTGGACAAGGTCAATCACTCAATACTGTATGATAAAATTGGTTATGGTGCAGTATGGTGGGAAGGGTGATGCAGAAGCATGTATTTAGTAGTGGGGGTGGGTGGTTCAGATAACCCTGGAAAAAAATTGTAAAACTGGAAAAAAATTACATGCGGTGGGTGGGTGGGTCCTCCGACCTGTCAAAAACAAAAAATCAACCAGTGGGGGGGGGGGGGGGGGAGGGGGGAGGGGGGGGGTAGGTAAAAGTATGTCTATTTTATTCAGTGTGAAACTGGACGAGAGTACAGGAATCACCAAATTTATAGGCAAAAGTCCCATGGCGACCTATATCTTTTTTCAGTATATTTTTTTCAAGAAGTGATAAACTAAATCGATATAGGGTTGTTTTTGCCAAAATCAGCTCGATGAGGTCAGGAGCGGGGAAAAGATTTGTACTGTCACCAGTGGAAAAAAAAACAGTGTGTTGTAGCCTATAAAATACATGCAATTAACAGGTCAAATTTGTTCTGAAGATTTGGTAAATGGCTTGGAGTTTTGAAGTATATTCAGGATTATTCAGTTAAGGAACATCCAATTAAGTGGGCTCCTTTGTACATGGTGTAATCTTGCACCGAAATGTATTGAACCTTCTTGTAGCATTCTTCCAGTATTCACTTGGTTTGAAAGATTTAAAAAAATTTCCATGGTAGTAACCCCAGAAGTGGAGCCAGTTCTGTTTTACTAGTAAAATGGGAGCTGGTAACTAATGCCTATGGCAAAGTCCAAAACAAGTGTACCATGCACTGGTATAAATGGGATTGGCTGAACTTGAGACATAGTACCCTTTTGCGATTATGATATAGCCATAGATGCTGAAAGTGACCATAAACTCCTTTAAAACTAAATAAATAATTTAATATTTCACTCACTTTCTTTTCAAATGTCAGAAATACAAGTTGTTCTCATTATTATTTTATGTACCATTATCTTAGATTTCGCTTTGTTTCATCTTTCCTTTCGAGTATAATGTGAACATATAACATGATTCTCTTTTTCTTTGAAATAAATATATTGGTTAAACTAAGTGTTAGAAACATATTTGTTTTGTCCACTTCGGCTTTGGTCAGTCTGATTTTAGGAAGAACTGGAATGTTTTCTCACTTGGGTGCCACTTATTGTTGAGAACCAGTTTTCTTTTTCCGCTTTGCATCAGGAGAAAATGCCTGTGTCTCTTATGTCCTAAAATACCCCTAATTTTGTAAAGTAAATAAGTTGATGTAAGAAGAGGTGTTTGATGATTATTTAGTCAGTATAGAGTTTCCAAGGACTAAGTAAATTCAATATCCTGTTACTTTGTAGTGTGTGTTTGTTTTAATAATAGTTAGCGTGCATGGCTAGATGTTATTGTTTTTCTTGTTTGCTCACTGTGGTGAACTGAGAAAATTATATGTTTTCTTCTAAACCAATCTTATAAACTCCCAGATTAACACTTTACCTAGGAAGTGACCCCATGGGAAACCCGAGAGGTGAAACAGTGCTTGTTTACTGTGGTAATCAAGCACCGTTTTTATTGGTAAAATAGGACCCTGTCACCAATGCATGGGGGTGAAAGTCCTTTAAAATGGACAATGTGGGTATGAATGATTGACTAAAGTTGACGTTAACCCTATGTTGCAGTTACGATTAGCCATTGTGCAGAAACATGTGACCTTAAACCCAAATAAATAAATAAATAAATAACCTAAGGAGTGTGGTGGCACAGTGGTTAGAGCATTGAACTTTAAACTGGAAGGTTGATGGTTCGATCCTAACCAGTGGTAAGTGCATTGTGTCTTTGGGCAAGACACTTAATCTGCTGAGTATTTCCAAAATTTTCTTCATCAAATCTAGTCATGGCTGCTATAAAGCAGCCGTGACTAGATTTGATGAAAAATTCAGCTAAATTTAACTCAAGAAATCATCGGTGAAAAAATTAATGCCATGTATGGGCATAGGGGGGATTTGATTGAATGTTCCAAAATTATACTTATTTCAGCAGGGCAGGTATATCCATCAGCAGCATGTAAGAAGTTAATCCTGACTGCCCACTTGAGGCATGGTACCACTGTGTACGGTATATTAAGAAAAACCATCCCAGAAAAAAAACCCTCACAGAAACAGAAACCCATATAGTTTTTTTCTCTTCTGCAATTCTGAGTACTGCACATCGATGGTGCACTTGCCTTCAGCTGTTGCTAACTCTGCTTGTGAAGAATTAGTAATGTGGAAAATGTGCCAGTTTTTGCTGCTCCTCAGTGGTTCTCTTTTTGTACTTCAGCTACCTCCACCCATAAAAGTATCCAGCACCATATGCCCCTGGCTGTTGAAAGTGTTGTTAAGCAAAACAAACAAACACTTTACCTAATATAATGATCATATTTGTTCAGTGCTTTTCACAAAAATCAGCATTCAGATTTTAATATTTTTTAAAATGTTTTACCTTCAGGACATCATAAGCCTTTTTAGGCAAAATGTGAATAATTGAATTTATTCAAGACATTTTTTTCAAGTGTTGTTCTAGTTGAAGTGGAAACACTCTTCTGTTAGAATGGTGCCTAAGTGTCCAGGCATTAAAATTTCTCAGTTTTGATTCTTCTGAACTCCTGCTGCGAGAATCAGTTTTCAATTCTCAAACAATTAAGTATTTCAGATTACTGTTATACCCTAGTGAATGCAACTAGCACATATTTCATAGTTAAACAGCAGTCTCATATTTCTGTTTTCAAACCATAAAGGGCTGGTTCCAATTAGGGTGAGTTTCTAGTCTTACATGTATAGAACCCATGCTCGACCATACAGGCTCTTGGTTGTCTTGCTGAGACTGAAGTTACAGAACCTTGGTAATGGTTTCTAGTAAAGTCTTGGCTGCCTGTGTAGGCAGCCAAGACTTTACTAAACACCACAACTAAGACAAAGTGTTACCTTCTTATGAGGGAGCAGAAAACAAGTGGACTTCTCCAGGTCTTTAAGGACACTTTCAGAATCTATGATAAGAATGAAATGAACAGATTTCTAGAATAAAAATAAAACCGAAGTTAAGCAACATGGACCCGGTTAGTCCTTGGATGGGTGACCGTCTGAGCGATCGATTCGGACTCCTGCATTGTGTCCTTGGGCAAGGCACTTAACCCCGATTGTCCACATGGGGCACGATGAAGCCGTATACTAAGGCGTACTGCACATCGATGGTGCGCATGTCTTCAACCAATCTATCCCTGTCTGTGCTGCAGTGCAGAGTTATGATGTTGGGGAGCTGGCAGCTGCTCGTGGTTGCTCAGTGGTTCTCTCTGGGTACTCTGGCTTCCTCCACCCATAAAACTGCCACTGACACGATATGACTTTGGTTGTTAAAGTGTCGTTAAACCATAATAAATAATAATAATAAATAATGATTATCATTGTTTTCCTTCTAATTAGAGCCTGTTGTCAAAGGCAATAAGAAATTAAACTGAGTCCTGTGGTCAAAATGATGTATGTCATTGGTGGCTCTGAGGGAAGGGGAAACCAGGCCTGGCATTCTTAAAAATGCAGGAGGGCTAAAAATCACTTCCCTTGCAAAGCCTAGGGGAGTGATCAGCTCTCTTCAAGCTAACAAAAGCTGAAAATGGCAAAATAAAGATTTACTATTAATGAATTCTGCCTATGGGTTTTAAAAAATTTATTTGGTGCTAACAGGGTAGCCTTTGTGAGCCGGCTACAATACCCCTCCCACACCTCCGGGCCTTGCCCCCTCCCACACCTCCAGGCCTCAGCAAGGCCCAGAGGTGTGGGAGGGACAGTGTAGCTGTCTTACAGAGACCACTAACAAAGCAGAGATCTGAATATATGTGGGTTTTAGGAACAAGCTGTTATGGTAATCATTTTTTTCTAAGGCCAGGAGGGCTAGTTTTTTAAGGCGAGCAGTAGGTGAGCGAAAAATTAATCACTCTCCTGAAAATGCCAGGCCTGGGAAACACCTGGCATGTGCCACCTTCTAAGGACATAGTACTCTAAAATCAACTTTCGACCATTTGTGTCCAAATTTATGTTTGTGTGGTTCAATCTTACTCCCATTTGCATGCTTGGCTCCCCTGGGAACCATGAGAACCAGGATAGTGCTTCTTTACTGTGGTAAATAAATAAATAAATAAATAAATAAATAAATAAATAAATACTGGTAAAATAGTACCCAGTAACCAATGCTTGGGGTGGAAGTCCTCTGAAATGGACAGTATTGTTATTAACGGTAGGGCTAGCTGTCATGATTTTTTAATTTAGGAATCGATTAATCATCACAAATAATCGATTAATCGTAACTAGATGACCCCCCCTCTCCCTCTCTGATGTTAAAAATGAGGTTCAAGTCAGTTGACCTACCTCAAGTAAACAACGAAGACGATTCTCTTTTAGGTGCATTCAAAGCTTTGATGTTCTGAACTTTTTGAGCCATCAGTGTAATATTCTAGACTGGTTGTCAGTTGCAAACTCGCAAGTTTGCAACTGCCGGCCGGTCTTGATTATTGCATTGCTGGTTCAAAAGTTCAGAACATCAGAGTTTTGAATGTACCTAAAAGACAAATGCTTCTAATAGCTTCTTGAGGTTTAACATCAACGTTCTTGACCTTTTACCTTCAGAAACAATAGTTTTTTCATCAAATTGTTTTTTAATTATTAAACGTCAAAAACGGGGTAAAATTTACCGATTCTTCGACAACAAAATAAACTAATTGATTTCGGCGTGACAGATCGACAATTGATTAATCAATTAATCATGACAGCCCTGATTAACGGTTGGCTAAACTTGTCTTTGCACCTATGGTGTGGTCATAATATAGCCATAGATTCTGAAAATGACAGTAAATATCAATAAATAATTTGCATTCTTTGAATATTTGAGAGAGAGAATTCCTAAAAATCAGTGTCAGAGACTTACATTTTTAAGAGTACAAAAACAGAGTTATAACTTACAAATTTTTATGGCCAAGTGATTTTTGAGTTTGAACAAGTAGTTTTTGTTCCCGACTTGCCTGGTGGATAATTAAGAGGTTTGAATAGTTCTTGCTTATTCTTGCATTTCCTTTGAATCAATTGCATGATTCGCATTCACACAAATATATTTGTATAAAAGAGAGAAAAGGTCAACATTTTTTGGGAAAACAGAAAGTGCATTTACCTTCTGTAACAGATATATCCGCCCAGCGCTATTCATAAAAAATACCATTAAAACTTAATTATTTTGATTTCACCTCCAGTACATAGCTTATGCCTCGCACTAGAATGTGCTCTTTGAGCCCATTCAAATATGGAGTAATAACTTAAAGTTTTTGAGGCAGAAGTGGAGAATTGATAGTTAAGAAATGCTTTTGCAAGTGTTTTTCCTTTGTTGAGTTATAGGCTTCACAGATGTAATTCCAAAATTTCCAGCCGTATTCACAAAAATCTCCATTCAAATGTCATTAAGTTTTTTATTTTTGTTCACAAAACGTAGCTGATGACCCCTCATTGGAACAAGCTCAATGAGCTCATTCCAATGTGGGGGTGATAAGCCATGTCTTTGAGGAAAAAAATGAAAATTTTCAGTTACTGAAGATATATTTTTGCAAAGTGTTGTTTGCTATTTGAGTTGGGTAAAAGGTTAAAGGGATAAAATCTTTCTTGTTATGAAGAGGTTTTAGCAAGTGAGATAAATTATCGCTGCAGATGTTGTCATATGGTTCCATTTATCTCAAACATTAAACCAGAACATCAAAGAAAAACATTGTAAGTTATTATCATAATATTTATGTCAGGGTCCAGAAAAACAGTATCCCTCTCCCTGTTTTGTCCTGGACCTGTCTTTTTATTAAAACCTGTGCCTCAGTCACTTGGAACTTAATGAACTTAATTTTAAATCCATTAGCATTTACATGACTACACTCTTTAAGAAGTGGATGCTTTTGTCTCATGTCGAAGAAAAAAATATATTTAACAATTTTTTACCCCATGCTGATATTCCTTGAGTGATAGACCACTGTGTTTGAGAATCTGACATCTTTTACAGGCTGAAGATGCATATGCAGTATCAGTGTCAAAGAGAGACTGATGAAGATATAAATTTACAATTTCTCTTTGTATGCATTATAAAAGAAAACAAAGTTCCCCACACCTTTTCTCAGTGCAGTTACATGTTACCCCTTTACCCAGTGCACAGGATATCAAAATTTATTATTATATACCCCCACTCTTGAAGAGAATGCAGGGTATATTGGTTTACATGCATCCATCCAACTGTGCATCCATCCATCTGCAGCGATATCTCGGCTTACTTTGCCAATTTTCAGGATTTTTTTTTCTGTTTCGCAGAAATATCTCAGCAGTGGGTGGATTGATTTCAAGTAAATTTGGTATGGGGGATCCTTGTGTCAAGCCACTCCTGCACATGTTATAAAAAAGTTTCCTTGATATTTTCCCCCAGAATTACGGTCGTTACTTTGTCAGTTTTTTATGATTTTTTGGTCCTTACTTAGTTTTTAATTCATTTATGCTTCATCGGTCCAGCACTGCAGTGGGGATATAATTGCCTTCAGCAATATCTCTTGTTTTAAATAGTATTTTTTCAAATTTTTCAAACAGTTTCAACAGAGCCATATCATGTGACCCCATCTTTGGGACAAGCTCAATGACCCCATTCCAATGAGGGGTCACATGATATGGTTTTGTTGAAATGTTTTGAAAACATTTTTTTCAACTACTCAATTTGTACATTACCTGAGTGGATGCGTCCGATTCATTAGGTAGAAGATTAATAATAAAATCGGCCTTGTACACATAGGATGAACCTTGGTTCTATTCACTTATCACATCCTAGGATTAATAATAAAATCGGCCTTGTACATGTAGGATGAACCTTGGTTCTATTCACTTATCACATCCTAGGATTAATAATAAAATCGGCCTTGTACATGTAGGATGAACCTTGGTTCTATTCACTTATCACATCCTAGGATTAATAATAAAATCGGCCTTGTACATGTAGGATGAACCTTGGTTCTATTCAGTTATCACATCCTAGGATTAATAATAAAATCGGCCTTGTACACATAGGGTGATCGCCCTCGTACATGTAGGGTGAACCTTGGTTCTATTCACTTTTAACATCCTAGTATTAATAATAAAATCGGCCTTGTACATAGAGTGTGAACCTTGGTTCCATTCACTTATCACATCCTAGGATTAATAATAAAATCGACCTTGTACACATAGGATGAACCTTGGTTCTATTCACTTATCACATCCTAGGATTAATAATAAAATCGGCCTTGTACATATAGGGTGAACCTTGGTTCCATTCACCTATCACATCACAAGAAAAAAAGGTTGCTGATTTTTTGTTTGCCTCCATTTGTACCACTTATTCCATTAGCATGACAGTTTAATTGGATTCGTTGATCTCATTTCAATGAGGGGGTCACATGATATGGTTTTGAATTTTAATATTATCTGCTTTGGGTAAAGGGTTGAAAAACATTTCACAATCCAATTTAAGTATTTCCATTAGTTGTGTGAATCCTGCACCCAATGTAACATGCAACCAACCAACCCTCAGCATTTACACAGCCTCAGTCAGTGTATATTTTTATGTAGGATGTGATATGGCAGTCTATCAACTTATCCTATACAATGCCTCTGGTTAGTCAGTGTATGTTAGTATAACAGGGTTAGTCACTCTCTTCATTCTGGTTATAAATAAGATCATCTCTATTATACGACTAACCCTGTGCAGTGCCGAGCCTTATTGAGTGTACATTTTCATGTGGTGTGTGATATGTCAGTTACCAACTTTCAGTCAAGTTGTGACGAAGTCAAACTCCACTTATAGTTTGATGAATGGTGGGCGGGTGGGGGTTTCGTAAACAATTGGTTTCTGGATGATAACTTGATAATGGTTCGACCCATGTTCATGAAATTTCATAGGTAGGTTGGCATCCGTGAGAGGAAGAACCCAATTTATTTTGGACTCACTAGGTCAAAGGTCAAGGTCACAGTGACCTTGAACATGGTAAATCATAAACAATTGGTTTCCAGATGATAACTTGACTATAGTTCAACCCACATTCATGAAACTTCACACGTAGGTTGGCATCAGTGAGAGGAAGAACCCTTTCTTATCAACATACCTTACAATTAGGGGGGTGGAGGGGGAGGAACGCTATCATTTGGGGCCTCCCAACGTGACCACGTCTGGAGAGAGTTATACCTCCTCCGTGCAGGATGTGCAGTTCCTCCCACTCCCACGGGAATAACGCTATGGGGGATGTGCAGTTTTTAACCGCGGTGGATACTGCGGGTGCTGTTGAGTTGTCTGGTGAAGAGATGGCTGGCGCTGGGACTATGGTCCCTCTCCAGTCGACATCTGAGGCTGTCACTAGGGTTGTGGCTCCTCCTTTGGAGGCCGAGCTCGGTTGCTCTCTCCCCTTTTCCGCCAGTTTCAACAGCTCCTGTCATATCTGCTGCTACTGCTGTTCTGTCTGCAACATCATCAGTCACCATTTCAGCTGGCCTCGGCTTATCCCTGCAGGGGTCTGCAGCGATGTCTGGTAGTGTGGATGTGGGGTATCAGCCTCAGCCTTCCCTGACTTCAACTCGGCAAAGTCGGAAGTGGCTGCTGGCCGAACCCTCTGCTGTGGCCTCTCCTCCATTGAGCACCGCAGTTTTATCCCTGCAGGGGTCTGCAGAGGTGTCTGGTAGTGTAGACCTGGGGTATCGGCCTCAACCTTCCCTGACTTCAACTCGGCGAAGTCGGAAGTGGCTGCCAACCGAACCCCCCCCCCCCCCCTGCTGTGGCCTCTCAGCCGTTGAGCACAGCAGTTTTATCCCTGCAGGGTTCTGCAGCAATGTCTGGTAGTGTAGACGTGGGGTATCAGCCTCAGCCTTCCCTGACTTCAACTCGGCGAAGTCTGAAGGGGCTGCCGACCAAACCCTCTACTGTGGTCTCTCAGCCGTCGAGTACTGCAGTTTTTCTCATTGGATTCGGATGTTCATGGTGGGGTCACCATGATCTCCGTGGCATTTCCGTCCATGCACTCTGGTCGCGGGACCAACGCTTTTTGTGCAGCCTGGACCTTCTGTCCCGCAAAGGTCTGCGGCGACTCTCCTGAGTTTCCGCTCTGTAGATCCTCAGGGTATGTCATACCCCTATACACATCTGCCTTCAGATGTTTCGGCTGCAGCCCGTCGCCCCGCGTCGGGTGTATTTGAGGATCGTGAACCTTCTCTGGTTAAATATGTCAGGAGTGAAGCCACTTTGTCGGTTCGTTCCCACGTCGAACCGGCTGACACAGTCAGTGAGCTTAGGGAGGCCCTCTCCTTGCTCACTTAGGTTCTGCCCAAGAGCCTTTTCCATTGCTTCCAGCGAGGCTACGAGTGGTTTCCAGGCACCCCCTGTCCCGCCACCTCCCGGGATTGGAAAAAGGCTGCTTTCTGATCCCCCTGGTGTGCCTACTCCATGGGATGCATCGGCTGGTTTGCCTATGATGGGTTATGTGTCTTCCGACTCAGGAGATAGTCTGACATACCTGACGTCGAAAGCCAACAGTCTTCTGACTTGGGGGCAGCTCTTGACTTTGTGCTTGGGTTCCTTCCAGATCTCAAACCGCCAAACCAGCCAACAGTGTCAGCCCACATCATCAGTTGCGCGCCTACAGCCTGTGGAGCAATCTGCTTCTGGGCGCCTTTGACTGTACCAGTCGATACTGGTGGTTGAAGCGTGTACAGCTTTGGACTCTAAGCTGAGTACCAATGCTACGAAGACGTCATTCTTCATCAGGGTTGACACTTTTTTTCCTCCGGTGCGATATCGTTTCTACGATTCCGCCAATTCATCAGTCTGCCAGACTTTGATGATTTTGGATCAGGACTCCAACTCCCAAGCCGGCCTTTTTTCATATGGAGACTCTGGAGTCTGTGTTGGGCTTATCGAGAGAGATGCTGGACATGCTTTCTCTCTCCGATCACGTTGTTTCTGCTTTGCTGCTTATCTACCCCCAGATAAGTTTAACGACGTAAGGCTCTTTTGTGTGTGCTGTCCAAGGCACTCATGCATCTTCTCACACTTTTTTTCCTCCGGTGCGCTATTGTTTCTACGATTCCACCAATTCATCAATCTGCCAGACTTTGATGGTTTTGGATCAGGACTCCAACTCCCAAGCCGGCCTTTTTTCATATGGAGACTCTGGAGTCTGTGTTGGGCTTATCGAGAGAGATGCTGGGCATGCTTTCTCTCTCCGATCACGTCGTTTGTGCTTTGCTGCTTATCTACCCCCAGATAAGTTTAACGACATACAGGCTCTTTTGTGTGAGCTGTCCAAGGCGCTCATGCATCTTCTCACATGCATGCCTGTAACATGGCTAACTTGAAATTAGTTTGCAGGGACGCTGTGCTGGACACAAGCTGTTCCCTTCTTGAGGGGCAGCACGCTGCTCTTCGATCTGCTTCTTCGGCAGGTCCGCAACTATTCCATGGTTCCGTGGCGACGGTCTGGGATGACTCCCTATGTCACTCCATAGATCAGCTGCTGCTTCGTCAGTTTGCTCAGCCTTCTGTTGGAGGCAGGGGCCATCCAAAGCCTAACAAGTACCCTTCTGCTTCCTCTGCGAAGCTAAGGGCTGATCCTCCTGCCGCCGCTTCTGCTTACTCACAGGGTAAGGGTAGGCGTCGGCAGTAGTCACCTCGATTCATCCCAGGTTGAGGCATCCAACTCAGTCGAGAATGCCTCTTCCCAACTCTTTGAAGTCCCTTTCAACGTTACACGTTGGGAACTTTTGATCATGGAGATAGGCCATCTCCTGTCAAAGGGGGCGATTGAGGTCATCAGGAACATTCATTCATTGGGATATTATTCCCGTCTATTCTTGGTGCCGAAGAAGGACGGCCGACTCAGACAGGTTATCGATCTGAGTATCCTGACCCAGTCTATCATTGCTCCTAAGTTCAGCATTGAGGCTTTCAGGTCGGTTCGCCGCTGCATTCAGCAGGGAGTTTTCCAGTTCAGGGCCATGCCCTTCGGCCTCGACCTGGATCCTTGGGTCTTCACCCGCCTGATGTCGCATGTGTTAGCCTTACATCGCACACAGTCCAGGGTGTCTTCTTCGGCATATCTAGACGATATCCTCCAGAGGCTTTCCAATGCTGCCTTTCTGGATTCGGATGTTGACACACTGTTGAGCCTGCTCACGTCACTAGGGTTCAGAGTCAACGACCTGGCCCCTTCTCTATCATTTTGTCATCTAGGGATGGGCTTCCATACTCTGCTGGATACGGTGGCGGTTTCCCAGGCAAGGGCTGTGAATTTCTCAGCCTTTGCCCTGACTCTGTCCACGTCCGCAACAGCTCGGAATCTTCCAGGCTTCTCGGTCTCTGCGGTTCGGTGACGGATCTCATTCCTCTAGGTCAGCTGCATGTCAGACCTCTCCAACACTTTCTGCTCAGTCGTTGAATGTCAATCCTCTGGATCTGGTGCTTCAGTTACAGGAGTCTCTTCCTCGTCACCTTCTCCCCTGACGGATGTTCAGTGGATTATGCAGGGAGTTCTGTTGGACTTTCCCACGTCCGATTGTGTTCTGTCGGCAGTCGCCAGCAATCTCGGATGGGGTGTGATGTTGGATCCTCTAGGTCTTTCCCTTCACGGATCATGGGACCAGGATCAAGCAGCTCTTCACATCAACCAGAAGGAGCTTCTTGCTCTTCTTCTGAGTTTCGGCAGTGGATCCCCCACCTTTCGAATTGCCAGGTCCTTGTTGTCAGACAATTCGATGGTGGTTGCTTAAATTCGGAACCAGGTCGGTACACACTATGTTCCCATGTACGAATTGGTTTGGGATCTTCTGCTCGCTCAGGATGTCAATGCCGGAGTGGTGGTTTGTCACATTCCTGGTCGTCTGAATGTCCTAGCTGACTCCCTGTCCCGACGGGGCAGGTTCTTTTCCGGATGCGCCACATGGCGGTGTTCCAGTCGGTTTGCAATCTCTGGGGTCATCAGCACATCGATCGCTTTGCGACTCAGGTGGACACTTTCGTGTTCCCATGTCCAGATGCTCTGGCTTTCGCCGTGGATGCTCTGTCACTCCTTTGGAACGGTCTTGTCAGCTACACCTTCTTGCTGGTTCTGATTCTGCCTCAGCCTCAGGTTCTAACCAAGTTATGAACCTGCAGTTGTTGAATCTTTTTGATCGCACCCCTGTCGCCTCAGTGGGTGTGGATCAATCTGCTCCGCTCTCTGTTGGCGGCAGTTCCGCACGTCTCCCTCTATGTCGCGACCTTCTTTGCCAAGGTCACCCGAGGAGGTTTCACGTCAACCCAACTTCATTTGTGCATATCTTTTGTCAGGTCCTGTCTCCTCAGTTGCGTTTTTTTCGCGATGAGCAGTGGAGTTGCTTTTCTTCTTCAAGGAGGCACTCCACTGGTGGAGGGTCTTCTGTCGATGGTGTGCGGATCACTCTGTTGATTCTGTCAATCCTTCAATCACACAGATTGTAGAGTTTCTGGTATATCTGTTTGATTCTCAGGGTCTCCAGCCTGTTTCCATCAAAGGGTACAGGTTCATGCTTCGGAGACCTTTTCGTATGTGGGACATCATCGTATCAGCACTAATCCATTCCTCTCCAAGCTTGTTCAGCACTTTTCCTTGAAAAGGCCTAGGACTTTGCAGCTTACCCCAAGATGGAATCTTTATTGGGTGCTGCTCTGCTTGGGGGAGGGGGCGCCGTTCGAGCCTTTATCCTAGGTGGATATGCGTTTTCTCACATACAAGACACTTTTTCTGATGGCTTTTGCCTCAGCCAGACGTGTTAGTGAGCTTCATGCCCTCTTGGTTGACACAGTCTTTTTCAGGAGCTCTCCCAACAGTGTTATGTTTACCACTGCTTGCTCCTTTCTGGCCAAGAATCAGATTCCAGAAACTACTCCGCCTCCTATCTGTATCAGGGCTCTTCCTTCTGTTGAGGGTAAACACCTCTGTCCACTTTGTGTAATTCGCTTTTATGCCAATCGGACGCTGTTCATTAGGAAGGGTAGGAACAATTTTTTCTGTCTCTTATTTCTGGTCGACAGAAGATCTCTCCTCAATCCATTTCTCGATGGATTTGTCTTGCTATTTGTGCAGCTTACTTTCATCTAGCGACTGGCGATGGTATTACAAATCGTTTTTCTGCCCACGATGTGCATGCATTGTTTACCTCTTGGGGCTCATACTAACTCCGTCATGCTGTCGGATGTTATGCTGGCAGCCTACTGGAGAAATGCTACTTGCAGGAGCAGGCAGAGAACCTTTGTACTACAGACCCTCTTTCTTCTGCTCAGGCTGTTGTTTACCCCAGCCATTTGGCTTCTTACAAGGTCAGTTCCAGCTCCGTGCTGTTACTGACCTTTCTGTCTGTTACTGCCCTTTCTGTCTGTGCGTCGCACAGAACCATACACCTCATTAGTTCAACTTGACAAAGTCAAGATAAGCTATTGCCATCACATGTGCGGAAGTCTGTTAGTCTGTGAGTCTGTTCACATTTTCCTTTAGCATGGGCTACACCCCGCAGTTCTTGTCTGATCGTCACAAAATTTCATTGTTTGGGGGTTTGGGGTCTTGTCCCCTTTTGGTCGCGATCGGACAACTGGTATGGCTGCCCGAGCCCAAAACCTGAAAACCATTAGCACAGTCTACAGGTCATATTTATGAAGGGATTTCATTGTAACTTGGTAGGATTGCTCTGTATACTGCCTAGATGAGAACGTCCCCTTTTGGGCATGATCTGTCAACCGTGATAGCTGCCCAAGCCCGAAACCCAAAAACTTTTAGCACGGTCTGCAGATCATGTTTCATGATTTCATTGTAACTTGGTAGGATGGCTCCTTATGATGTCTAGATGAGAATTTCCCCATTTGGGCGTGATCTGCCAACCATGACGACTGCCTGAGCCCAAAATCCGAAAACCTTTAGCACAGTCTACAGGTCATATTTCATTGTAACTTGGTGGGATGACTTCATATAATGTCTAGATGAGAAAGTCCCCTTTTGGACATGATTGGGCAACTGTGACGGCTACAGGGGCCTGAAGCCCGAAAACCTTTAGCACAGGCTACAGGTCATATTTATGAAGAGATTTCATTGTAGCTTGGTAGGATGACTCCAAATAATGTCTAGATGAGAACGTCCCATTTTGATCGCAATCATTCAACCTTGATGGCTGCCTGAGCCCAAAAACCTTTAGCATAGGCAAAAGGTCATATTTATGGAAGGATTTCATTGTAACCTGTTAGGTTGACTCCATATAATGCCTAGATGATGACATCCCCTTTTGGTCGTGATTGGTCAATTGTGATGGCTACAGGTGCCCGAAGCCCGAAAACCTTGAGCACAGTCTACAGGTCATGTTTATGAAGGGCTTTTATTGTAACTTCATAGGATCACTCCGGATGATGCCCAGATGAGATTGTTCCCTTTGGTTGTGATCATGCAACCATGATGGCTGCCCGAGCCCGAAGCCCGAAAACCTTTAGCATAGTCTACAGGTCATATTTATGAAGGGATTTCATTGTAACTTGGTAGGATGACTCCAAATAATGTCTAGATGAGAACATCCCCTTTTGGTCGCGTTCATTCAGCCTTTATGGCTGCCCGAGCCCAAAAACCTTTAGCATACTCTATAGGTCGTATTTATGGAAGAATGTCATTGTAACTTGTTAGGTTGACTCCATATAATGCCTAGATGATGACATCCCCTTTTGGTCGTGATTGGTCAACTGTGATGACTCCAGGTGCCCGAAGCCCAAAAATCTTGAGCACAGTCTACAGGTCATATGTATGAAGGGATTTCATTATAACTTCGTAGGATCACTCCAGATGAGAATGTCCCCTTTTGGTTGCGATCATTCAACCGAGCCCGAAGCCTGAATGCCTTTAGCACAGTCTACAGGTCATATTTATGAAGGGATTTCATTGTAACTTGGTAGGTTTGATTTCATATCATGTCTAGATGAGAACATCCCCTTTTGGACATGATTGGGCAACTGTGACAGCTACAGGGGCTCGAAGCCAGAACACCTTTAGAATAGTCTACAGGTCATAATTATGAAGGGATTTCATTGTAGCTTGGTAGGATGACTCCAAATAATGTCTAGATGAGAACCTCCCCTTTTGGTTGCAATCATTCAGCCTTGATTGCTGCCCGAGCCCAAAAACCTTTGCCATAGTCTATAGGTCATATTTATGGAAGGATTTCATGGTAACTTGTTAGGTTGACTCCATATAATGCCTAGATGTCGACATCCCCTTTTGGTCGTGATTGGTCAACTGTGATGGCTACAGGTGCCCTAAGCCCGAAAATCTTGAGCACAGTCTACAGGTCATATTTATAAAGGGATTTCATTGTAACTTCGTAGGATCACTCCAGATGATGCTCAGATGAGAATGTCTCCTTTTGGTTGCGATCATTCAACCATGATGGCTGCCCGAGCCCAAAGCCCAAAAACCTTTAGCACAGTCTTCAGTTCATATTTATGAAGGGATTTCATTGTAACTTGGTAGGTTGACTTCATATAATGTCTAGATGAGAACAGCCCCTTTTGGACACCATTAGGCAACTGTGAGGGCTACAGAGGCCTGAAGCCCAAACACCTTTAGCACAGTCTGCAGGTGATATTTATGAAGGGATTTCATTGTACCTTGGTAGGATGACTCCAAATAATGTCTAGATGAGAACGTCCCCTTTTGGTCGCGATCATTCAGCCTTGATGGCTGCCCGAGCCCAAAACCCCAAAACCTTTAGCATAGTCTATAGGTCATATTTATGGAAGGATTTCATTGTAACCTGTTAGTTTGACTCCATATAATGCCTAGATGATGACATCCCCTTTTGGTCGTGATTGGTCAGCTGTGGCGGCTTCAGGGGCCCGAAGCCCAAAAACATTTAGCACAGTCTACAGGTCATATTTATGAAGGGATTTCATTGTAACTTGGTAGGTTGACTTCATATAATGTCTGGATGTGAATGTCCCCTTTGGACACAATTGGGAACCTGATGGCTACAGTGGCCCGAAGCCCGAGAACCTTTAGCACAGTCTACAGGCCATATTTATGAAGGGATTTCAATGTAACTTGATAGGATGACTCATTTTGGAATAGTTTCACTGTAACTTGGTAACTTTCGTTGATATACGTTAACTGTTAGGGCTACATACATTAACTGTGCGGTCATATTAACCCACCCCTCAGCTCTTTAGTACAGTGTACACCTCATATTATTAGCTCAACTTTGGCGAAACCAAATTTGAGGTATTTTCATGGCCCGTCGTCCGTCTGTCCATCCGTCGTGCCATACACATGGCTTGGGCTAGAGGCCGTATTTATGAACCGATCTTTACGAAACTTCTTGGGTACCTTTGTTATCATTGCGAGACGAGAACGAGTGTTTTGGGGGCCGGTCTGAAATTCAAGACGGCTGCTGGCAGCCATTTTATACAAAATTAGGTGCAATCCAATTTTTGTGCAGAACTTCCATATGAAAGCTCTGATTTGAATAATTTTTTGTGTGAATGTTTAGTACCAAGGGATGCATCACATATAATACGGGTTTTTTTCTCGTGCATAAATTCTGCCAATTAGACTAACTTTGATCTATTTAATGTTACTTTCAGCACTGTAATTAGAGTGCCGTATTTATCTTTACAAAACTTCTTGGGTACCTTTGTTATCACTGTGGGACGAGAACGAGTGTTTTTGGGAGCGGTCCGAAATTCAAGATGGCTGCTGGCGGCCATTTTGTACCAAAATTAGTGCAATCAGTTTTATGTGCAGAACTTCTGTATGAAAGTTCTGATTTGAATAAATTTCAGTATGAATGTTTAGTAACACGGAATACATCACATATAATATGGGTTTTTTTCTCAAGCAGAAATTATGCAAATTAGTGGAACTTTGATTTTTTCTGTGCTTCTTACACACAGTAAGTGCATGTGTCAATATGGCTTGGGCTAGAGGCTGTATTTATGAACCGATCTTCACAAAACTTCTTGGGTACATTTGTTATCACCTTGGGATGAGAACGAGTGTTTCTGGGTGCAGTCCAAAATTCAAGATGGCTGCCAGTGGCCATTTTGTACCGAAATTAGGTCCAATCAGTTTTTGTACACAACTTCTATACAGCTCAGGCTAGAGGTCGTATTTATGAATCGATCTTTACGAAACTTATTGGGTACCTTTGTTATCACTGTGGGACGAGAACGAGTGTTTTTGGGTGTGGTCCAAAATTCAAGATGGCCACCAGCATCCATTTTGTACCAAAATTAGTGCAATCAGTTTTTTGTACAGAACTTCTGAATGAAAGTTCTGATTTGAATAATTTTTTTGTGTGAATGTTTAGTACCAAGGGATACATCACATATAATACGGGTTTTTTTCTTGTGCATAAATTATGCCAATTAGACTAACTTTGATCTATTTAATGTTACTTTCAGCACTGTAACTGCAAATGCCAATACGGCTCGGGCTGGAGGCCGTATTTATGAACCGATCTTTACGAAACTACTTGGGTACCTTTGTTATCACCATGGGACGAGAATGAGTGTTTTGGGGTGCAGTCCAAAATTCAAGATGGCTGTCAGTAGCCATTTTGTACCAAAATTAGTGCAATCAGTTTTTTTGTACAGAACTTCTGTATGAAAGTTCTCAGTCTGCGGAATTAGCCATTTTTTGCGGCAGCACGAAATTGCAGTCGCAAAATTCAATTACGTCGGCACTTTAGGTTTGACGACGGCATTTTCTGTTTTGGAAGTTTTAACAATAAATCTTACCCATCAGAGTTTTTGTTGTTCTTTTTATAGAATATATGTGTATTTCCAATACATGATTTATATATTTAAATTAGATGCATACCATGATACGTGTAACTTCGATCCAACAAGACAACATTTTGACATTTAAACAGGAAGAAGACAACAGCTGATCTCAGGGACACCACATGTTGTGGATTTTAATATGGATATGCAGAAAGACGAATGGAAAGGCGTTCAACACCCGCGATTATCCACATTTGGGGCCCAGGTTTCAAACAAATTAAAGTACAGTACCGTTGGAAAAAAGTTGCAATATAAACGAATGCACGGTGTATACCAATAAAATTGTATTGTTGAAATAGCGTACGTTGAAAGCAACAAGATGCTATCTGCAGTAGCATTGCAGATAGCATCGTGCTGCTCTCAACAGACGATATGTCTCAGTACAGAATCCAAGTGACGGTCCTTTTATACACGTGTGGTGATAAAGCCGCGATTTGGTTAGTCATTGAGAGATAAAAAAATAAGAGGCTGTTAATCAAAATGTTATCTGGGTATTGTGACAAAAGAGTCTGCATTCACATTAGTTAGGGTTTGTATAAATTCTAAAACCCATTTTTAAATCACAGGCCCTGTTCAGCTCCTTGACTATGTTCATTTACGCGACGGCAAAAAAATGCCATCGCAAATCCCAATTACGTTGGCATTTGCGACAGCATTGCCGAATGCCGCCGTAGATTCCCGGGACTGAGTTCTGATTTGAATAAATTTTTGTAGGAATGTTTAGTAACATGGAATACATCACATATAATACAGGTTTTTTTCTCATGCAGAAATTATGCAAATTAGTTGAACTTTGATTTGTTCAGTGCTACTTATACACAGTAAGTGCATATGTCAATACAGCTTGGGCTAGTGTCTATATTTATGAACTGATCTTCACGAAACTTCTTGGGGTACCTTTGTTATCACCTTGTGACAGGAACGAGTGTTTTGGGGTGCCTTTGTTATCACTGTGCTATGAGAACAAATATTTTTGGGTTCAGTCAGACCCACTCTGGGACTCAAAGATTTCTTTTCTAGTTTAGCATCTGTCACCCCTCTTTTACAATACTTTACCTATATATTTGTTACAGGCTACGGTCAGCATTTATGTACAGACCGCTACAATACTTTACATGTACCTATGTTATCAGGTCATTACCTAGATGTTTGTCATTGCTGTGTCACACACTATACATGTACATGTCTTAAACAAGTTGAGCTACAGTGTCAATGACACTTTCAATATTATCAAAATCATAGCAAAGAGGGAACAGAAATGAACATATTCCCAATTATCACAATTCTTGTCTTATTTCATAATCCTTTCATAAACATTGAACATTATCCTTTTCATCAAACACAACACACAAGTTAAGCTACAGTGTCATTGACACTTTCATCTCTCATTGTCTTTTACTAATGTTTGTGATGCTATGGTTTGATAGGCCTAGGGACCTCTTCCTCTGTCCACGGTTCCAGTGCAGTTGGGTTATGTGTGGGTTGGTTATGTGATTCCCTCCATCCTATTGTCTATTCAGCCTGTAGTAAACAATTGTAAGGTAGGTTGATAAGAAATTTAAATTTTATAGTAAATTTTCTTTCTTATTTTACCTACCGCAGTTGTTTACATGGAGGCCCTCCCATCTTCTTTTCGGGTAAGAATTCTTCCTCCCCACTGATCACATAACTCCTATGTTGGCGGACTCAGAAGAATGATTCATTGGTGACTGCCTTGCGCACTGATTTCTGGAAGTCGTGGAATTGTACTAAGAGAAGAGGGTCCCCTACTGGGTGTGCGCCGATGGCGCTCGACCCAGTTTTGGCTTATTTTTTCATGGTGTTTTTGCACCACTTTCCTTTCCCAAATCTCTTGGGAAAGATCAAAATAGAGAGTATATTTTCCGAGTTAAGGTCTTCCACTGTAGTGCAAGCCTTTGGTAAACAATTGCGGTAGGTATAATAAGAAAGGAAATTTTCTATAAAATTAAAATATTTATTTTAAACTCGCTAGGTGAAAGGTCAAGGTCACATTGACCTTCAACATAGTAAATCATAAACAATTGGTTTCCGGATGGTAACTTGATAATGATTTGACCCACATTTATGAAACTTCATAGGTAGGTTGAACTAGTTGAGTGGAAGACCCCTATTTATTTTGGACTAGCTAGGTCCAAGATCAAGGCCACAGTGACCTTGAACATAGTAAATCGTAAACAATTGGTTTCCGGATGATAATTTTACAATGGTTTCACCCACGTTCATGAAACTTCATAGGTAGGTTGGCATTGGTGCAAGAAAGAGCCCTATTTATTTTGGAATCACTAGGTCAAAGGTCAAGGTCACAGTGACCCTTCACATAGTAAATTGTAAACAATTGGTTTCCGAACGATAAGTTGATAATGATTAAACCCACTTTTATGCTGTCACAACTTGACTTTGGATCGGTGATCCTATCGGCATTTTTAGTCGAGTTTTGACGAAGTCAAACTCGACTTATAGTTTGATGAAGTGGCGGGTGGCGGGCGTAAACAATTGGTTTCCGGGCAATAATTTTAGTTCTATTTGATGAACCTATACCAAAATTATACCAGAGGTTACCCTATAGGAAAGGAAGACACCTATCGATTTCAGAGTCTCGCGCCCGAAGGTCAAGGTCACTGTTACTATAAATAGAATATTTTGTGACAAATTGGTTTCCGGGCAATAACTTTAGTTCTATTTGACACACCTTTACCAAACTCATACCAGAGGTTACCCTATAGGAAGGGAAGACACCTATTGATTTCAGAGTCTGCGACTCCAAGGTCAAGGTCACTGTTACTATAAATAGAATATTTTATGACAAATTGGTTTCCGGGCAATAACTTTAGTTCTATTTGATGAACCTTTACCAAAATTATACCAGAGGTTACCCTATAGGAAGGGAAGACACCTATCGATTTCAGAGTCTCGCGCCCCAAGGTCAAGGTCACTGTTACTATAAATAGAATATTTTGTGACAAATTGGTTTCCGGGCAATAACTTTAGTTCTATTTGACACACCTTTACCAAACTTATACCAGAGGTTACCCTATAGGAAGGGAAGGCACCTATTGATTTCGGAGTCTGGGACTCCAAGGTCAAGGTCACTGTTACTATAAATAGAATATTTTTTGACAAATTGGTTTCCGGGCAATAACTTTAGTTCTATTCAGTGTATCTTCACCAAACTTATACCACAGGTTACCCTATAGAAAGGGAAGACACCTATCGATTTCAGAGTCTTGGGCCCCAAGGTCAAGGTCACTGTTACTATCAATAGAATATTTTGTGAGAAATTGGTTTCCGGGCAATAACTTTAGTTCTATTTGATGCACCTTTACCAAACTTATACCAGAGGTTACCTTATAGGAAGGGAAGACACCTATTGATTTCGGAGTCTGGGACTCCAAGGTCAAGGTCACTGTTACTATAAATAGCTTATTTCTTCAGAATTTAATGTCAAAACTCGACTTCTGGATCTATGATCCTCTTGCTGGTTTTTTTTATGTTAAATATAGCACCCTTCTCCAAAAGCTATCTTGGCAGGGGATACAGGTGTGGTGCACTTGTTGAAAGTTCTCATTGAGCTCTTGTCAAACAAGACTGAGTTGGTTACCTTCTTAGTTGCATTGTGGGAAAAATTTGCGACTTGAATATTTGGTATTTTGACTTCTGTTAATCACTAGTATGTGTTCTCAGTCTGATTGCAAGTGTATTGATCTGGAATGAAACAGAATATATACTGGCATTTATAATCATTAAGATTTGGATTAGGCTTAACGAAAACACTATATCATTGGTGTATGCCACACCTGATGTTCTTGCTCTTAACAAGACATATTCATGTAAGTAGATGTAATCCCAATATATTGGACACGTAAATATTTACACTGTTCTCCAGTTTATAATCATCAAGGAATCATGGCAGCAGTGCAAGATGGGAACAGTGGAAATCAGTTTATACTCCAATCAGAAATGTTTACCAAACAATCCACTGTTGATGTATGTGGCATTTGTTCAAGTAGAACTGTTTTTCAGATTAAGATTTACCTTGAAGGAATTGACTTTTTACTTTACATCTTGGCCAAATTGACCATAACCCTTTACCAAACAAACTAGCTGCATCCACGCACAATTTTTCCATTGTTTTGTCTTGTTTTTCTTTTTTTCCTATTTTTTTTTGCCTCCCACCACAAAGGAGTTTAAGGTCTTTTGTTAGGCAGGATGCAACAAAAAGCATTGTTAAAATGTGATCAGGATGATTGTAAAGTGCTTAATGTCTGAGATGTGCTACCACACCTATGTCTTACTTTCAATGCTACACCTCAAGCCTATCTGGGCATCAGACCAAGTAGGCTTGAAGTATTGTGTAAAAAATTATAAGGTATATCATACCAGTAATCTATGGCACGGGAGAACAGATAGGCCTGAGGGGAGGCTTACTATTAGAGACTACTAGAAAAATATGCACAGCCATATTGCTTCCTTGGACTGGATGTAATATTTGGTTTCAGTAAGATCCAGTGAGGTACCAAAAGCCGTTTACAGGTTTTGAGGTAAAAATTGAAAGAAAAAATAAAGTTTGAAAGGCGATTTTTTGTGAATAGCAGCACTAGTCCTTTATGGCCATTTTGATATGTTAAGAGTTAAAGAAAAGAATCTGCTCATAAAAGCATATATAGTCTGCATTTAGTGTATTGTTGTTCAGGGTAGGAATATCTCAGGGTTCATACTGGAAAACTGGAAAATACTGGAGAAATGGTTTTGCATTTTCCAGTCCTGGAAAAATACTGGAGAAATGATATCAAGTTGGTAAATACTGAAAATATACTTGAATTGTATTTTTTGCTGCCCCAACACTAATTTACCAAACAAACTCTTGCCAATATGATAAATTGAAGTTGTTTGGCATAGATAATACTTAGTACTAGCCATTGCACAGGTGGCTTCAGTTTCTCAGTGAATTTTGAAGACCTGTTCATTACTTGTGCATCTTCTGAAATATACTATATTCCTTTGTTATCACAAGTTTAACCCTTTACCTAACCTGAAAAGCAGACAACACTTGCAAACAAAATTCTTGAATAACTAATTTTTAGCTCAACTTTGACGAAGTCAAATTTGAGCTATTGTCATGGCCCGTCGTCCGTCTGGCCGTCTGTCCGTCTGTCCGTACGTCAACAATTGGCTATGGCTCGGGCTAGAGGTCGTATTTATGAACCGATCTTTACGAAACTTTTTGTGTACCTTTGTTATGACCCTGGGATGGGAACGAGTGTTTTTAGGTGTGGTCCGAAATTCAAGATGGCTGCCAGCGGCCATTTTGTACCGATGATGCAAAAATCAGTTTTTTGTACAGAACTTCTGTATGAAAGTTCTGATTTGAATAAAGTTTTGTATAAATGTTTAGTACCATGGGATACATCACATATAATACGGGTTTTTTTCTCGTGCGTAAATTATGCAAATTAGACTGACTTTGATTTATTTAGTGTTACTTTCAGAGCTGTAAGTGCCAAGCTGCTATGGCTCGGGCTAGAGGCCGTATTTATGAACCAATCTTTACGAAACTTCTTGGGTACCTTTGTTATGACCCTGGGATGGGAACGAGTGTTTTTGGGTGTGGTCCGAAATTCAAGATGGCTGCCAGAGGCCATTTTGTACCGATGATGCAAAAAT
Organism: Pictodentalium vernedei; assembly: GCA_031216915.1. NCBI lineage: Eukaryota > Metazoa > Mollusca > Scaphopoda > Dentaliida > Dentaliidae > Pictodentalium > Pictodentalium vernedei. The sequence continues at coordinate 505,325,412 of CM062297.1, read as the reverse complement.
CAGTTTTTTGTACAGAACTTCTGTATGAAAGTTCTGATTTGAATAAAGTTTTGTATAAATGTATAGTACAATGGGATACATCACATATAATACAGGTTCTTTTGTCGTGCATAAATTATGCAAATTAGACTAACTTTGATTTATTTAGTGTTACTTTCAGAGCTGTAAGTGCCAAGCTGCTATGGCTCGGGCTAGAGGCCGTATTTATGAACCAATCTTTACGAAACTTCTTGGGTACCTTTGTTATGACCGTGGGACGAGAACGAGTGTTTTTGGGTGCAGTCCCAAATTCCAGATGGCTGCCAGCAGCCATTTTGTACCGACGATGCCGAAATCTGTTTTTTGTACAGAACTTCCATATGAAAGCTCTGATTTGAATAATTTTTTGTATGAATGTTTAGTACCATGGGATACATTACATATATTACAGGTTTTTTTCTTGTGCGTAAATTATGCAAATTAGGCTAACTTTGATTTATTTAGTGTTACTTTCAGCACTGTGAGTGCAAATCCCAATACGGCTCGGGCTAGAGGCCGTATTTATGAACCGATCTTCACGAAACTTCTTGGGTACATTTGGTATCACTGTGGGATGAGAAGGAGTGTTTTTGGGTCCAGTCTGAAATTCAAGAAGGCCGCTAGCAGCCATTTTGTTCAAAATTAAGTGCAATCAGATTTTTGTGCAGAACTTCCAAATGAAAGATCTGATTTGAATAAATTTTTGTATGAATGTTTAGTACCATGGGATACATTACATATAATACAGAGTTTTTCTCGTGAATAAATTATGCAAATTAGGGGTCCGGGTGGGACTTAGAAAATTTTGGACCAAAATCCGGAAATTAGTTTTTTGGTTTTTTATGCGTTTTGGTCAATTTTAAGACAAAAAAAAAAAAAATTTTTTTTACACTGAAAATTTGGGGTCCGGGTGGGACTTAGAAAATTTTGGACCAAAATCCGGAAATTAGTTTTTTGTGTTTTGATGCATTTTGGTCAATTTTAAGAAGAAGAAGAAAAAATTTTAGTCTGAAAATATTTTGTTTGGGACTGAAAATTTCCACACAAAAATAATAATCTACAATGATTGGTCTTAATCTGTAGTCCACACAGTCACCTTGTAATTCTTTTATTATTGTTGACTGGGCCAAAACAAATACTAATTCCTGTCATATTCATTATTCAGTTGTCTTGGTCACAGCAAGTACTAATTCCTGTCATATCCAAGTTGAGCTACAGAGTCATTGACTCTTTCATTTTCATTTTTTGTCTCAAAAACATAGGTTGTGACCCCCTCATTGGAACAAGCTCGTCGAGATCGTTCCAATGAGGGGACATAACCTATGTTTTTGAGACAAAAAATGAAAATTAATTTACGTTGGGTGAAGGGTTAAGTAGTTGTATAGTCAGGAACTTTGAATATGATACTGGAAAATTCTCAATGAACACTGGAAATATACTGGAAAAGTACTGGAATTTCAACCAAGTTTGAGTGTATGAACCCTGATATCTTCCAGGGGTGTGCAAGGAGTTAATTCCATGTCTTCATTTACACCACCTCCAAAAAAGTCTTTGTAAAGCCTTACATGTCATCAGAAGTCTTCTGGCTTTGATAATTCATTTCAAGGAAAACACATGCCTGAAAAAAGAAGACCTTTAACCTGCACATGAAAAGAATTATCTCCCAAAAGGTCAAGCACATTAAAAACTGACATTCATCACATTTTCAAAGATCACAATGGCCATCTGGAAAAAATAAGAAATCTTTTCCTTTTCTGCTACTTAATCAATGAAGAATCAGCAACAAGCACAAATATCTGATCTTTGATTCCTTAACAAAAGGTCAGTTTTGATTATATATGTTTCAGATTTTCTTGTCATCTGATCATTGGAAGTATCCATAAAATTGAATTGGTCAAGGCTTGACCAATAAATACACAATGTTACGATGTGTGAATGTGTTCATCAGTACGGCACAATTGCCAGCTTAGATGGATAGAACAAGAGGTGCAACCTCAAGTTCTATCCTTCTGCATTGACATGACTGCCATATTGATGAATGCATTCACACATTGTGGCATTCTGTGTTTATGACCAAGCCTGAAAATAAGCAATCTGTCATTTGCAGAATGAGGTCCCCAGAGGGTGAATTTGCTGATGCTATCCCATACAGTGTGTCAATTTATCCTGCTCTTGCTCTTTAACCTCTTGCTCTTTAGGCTTGAGATCTTGATTCAGATTGAGGTTCACGGAGGGTAAATTTAGTGAACACCACCAAATTCACCCTCTGGGGACCTCATTTTGAAGTTGACAGTCTGCTTATTTTCAGGCTTGTTTATGACATGCCTCTGTGACATAAAATCTGTTAATTTAAACATTCAAACATCACACAGAGAAAATTTCAAACTTTAAAACTCTGTTATTTATTGATTGGCAAATACATGTGACAGATCGATCTGTAAACAGTAAAATGTAAATGAAAATTGTGTCTAAAATAAGTTATTTATTCAGATTTTTAAGAAATTAGCTGCTGTTATCTGAGAGTTATTCGCTTCAAAGTCAGAACTTGATAGAATAAGTGCAATTTTGGTGGATTTGAACAAAAACATTTTCCAATTGCCATTTGATTTATAGGCTGTCACCCAGCTTCTGAATTGATCTAGGTCAGAATGTGATGTTTTGAAGGGTCATTTTAAGAAAATGGGAAGAGTTTAGTTCTTTGATGGATCCATGATATCAGATGGAAAAATAGTCTTGTCAATGAAAATCTGTATGGAACATGTGCTCCGTATGGATTTGTAAATATGGATCTGGAGGAAAAAAGTAATAGGCATATAATAATGTTTAAATCTTCATTTATTGATAACAAAAAATCATTATCTTTTCACAAGTGAAAAAATCTTTTTCACGATTATCACATGCCATCATCAAACACAGCACAGTTTTTAAGGATCTGGTTGTTGTATGACAAATGGTAGAATATGAGAATCATTACTGGGATAAATGTCATAAACAGATTCAAAACCTAAGGTATGCACCTTTTTCTTGCCCCTCACCCCCACCCCCCTCCCCATCCCATCCAAACACATTTTCACATACCCATCTTTCAGTTTCTAGGCAATTCTTCAGAATTTCAGTTTTGGGGCAATTGGTTTAGTGTTCCTTGCTCTACAGTACTCAGACTTCATATTATAGACAGGCTGTATTGAAGCTAGGAATGAGTGCTTTTGAAACGAGTTGGTCATATCATCCCTTGAGTGCACTCAAGGGATGATTTATCAGGATCCTTATTACTATAATAGAATTTTAGTTTTTGGGCAATAACTTGCGTTTCTCTTGCTGTACTGCACCCAGACTTCAGAGGATGGTTGCTTCTGAGCAGGGGTGAGTGAGACTGCTTCTTAAAGTCAATGCGTCAAAGGTCAAGGATTATAACTTAACTTTACTTTTCCTTGCAATGAATACAGACCGAAAACTTTAAGACAGTTTGCTTATAGTTAGGTATAAGGTGCCATGACTTTTGGTTGGTTTGGCAAATGGATGGGGGGGGGGGGGGGGGGGGGGAGGGGAGGGGGGGCTGAGCTGAATTTAATTTAATGTCTCTCAGTTGAATCAGTCTGTTAATTGTATATAACTTCCAAATACAAAACCATTTACCATACTTTCTGCACAAATTTTAGTTTAATTGGTTGTCTCTCAATTGAATAAGTCTGTTAATTGAATATAACTTCCATATACAAAACCATTTACCATACTTTCAGCACAAATTTGACCTGTTAATTGCATATTTGTTATAGAGCAAACTCCTGCTAATTGAATGAATAATTTTGTTCCAATGTTGAGAAATTATCTTGACAATCACCAAATTCCTCTTCTTTATAAACCCATCTGGTCCAGAACATCAATACAGGCATTTAAACTATTATATCTTGTTTCACAGAGCTCCATGAACTCTGTCAAACAAGATGTAACAGAATAAATTCTCAGTTTATCTTTAGAATACAGCAAAGTGACCAAATCTCTATTAATTGAATACTTCTGTTAATTGAATAATATCCACTGGCAAAGTTGCTATTCAGTTAACTGGGTGAGTTCTAGAAGCCACCACCAGGGCTCTACTGAAAAGTGCTGAAAGCCCTATAGTGGCTTTACACTCTGTGCTCTAATTTATTGTTGGCTCAGCAGTGGAAGAAAAATAGTAAAATAAAATTATTTTTGTTACAATTTATTGGAGAGTGCCAACTGGCACTCTCCAATAAATTGTAACTAAACAACTATTTATCAAGGCTTCTTTTGTAGTAGTGCACGTTACAAATGACCATTGAAAAGTAATTTAGCACTCTACCAGTTAACAGGGTTCCACTGCTTTATGTCTTGTTTCAATAGAGACACAATATTTTACTCCAAAACAAACAAATCAGTTGCCATCAGTATGAAAAAGCAGCCTTGTTAGAGGATTGCAGCTAATCAGCAGAGGCCCAAGTTTTATTATTATGAAAAAGCAACTGCAGACTTCTTGAGTATCAGTCTCAGTATTTTTTCCAACTTGATTCATTCAGCTGATATTCTACACAAGGAATGCTATAACTATAATATTATTTTGGGGGTATTCCAGTGCCTTACACCAACAACTTAAATTTGCAGAAAAATCGTCTTCAGCAAAATAAACAGAGAGATAAAAGAGTAATGTAGAGACAGTTTAGATATCTATCAATCATCATCTACTCCAGTCATTCAATCCTATGATAATGATAGTTATTGATGCAACCAGGTGTTTCCATTTTTCTCTTGGTTTATATAGGTTGTGTTTTTTTATCTTGATTACTTTCAGTTACTTTCTGTTTACCTGTAATCACACAGGCTTGATTTTTTAAAGACTTTGAGGCCAAGCTAATGGAATTACAAACATTTTTCTTGTGTTACTCTTGTGGAGATTTTTATCTTTAATCCTTTACCTAAAACAGCTTGAAGGTGCTCAGTGGTTTATGCCATAGGACTTCAAACTGAAAGGTCTACTATTCAATCTCCGCCAGGTGTAAATGCATTGCATCCTTGTGCAAGACACTTAATCCCAATTGACACTATGTGCTAAGGCATACTGCATGTTGATGGTGCACTTGTCTTCAACCAATGATAACCCTGCTTGTGTGATGTTAGTATGTTGGGGAGGTAGACAGTTGCTTGGTGGTTCTCTGGGTATTCTGGCTTCTTGCACAGCCACCGATAAAACTGTCTGACATGAGGTAATCCTTCCTGTCAAAAGTGTCATTAAACTCCAATAACAATAACAATAACAAAACATCAACTAGAAAATGATGCTTACAAAACATTTAAAGCAAATGATATTTTGTTTGTTATATGTATTCACTTTGTACAGGTGTAGTGGTCCTAATATTTTGGCTCCACTTTAGGACCCTACATTGGTGTTATCAGAAGGGGTAATGAGCTGAGTACCCCAAAGATAAAGCAAACACAAGAAAACTTAACATTATTTAATATATTTTTGACCTCTACTTTACAATTTTAAATTACGGCAGAGCTCCATTCCACTTAAATTACTGTTTATAAAATGGCTTAACATTTCAAAATGGGTCTATAAAACTAATAACAAGTTTGGAACGATACTCAGAAAGAAATGTCTCCAAATCCCAGAAACAGGGAATTTTCTACTGAATGGGATTCAGCACTAAGAGTATGATTCCAGGACTTGACTGACAATCAAACGAGTCGATCGTTTTATCTTTGTCCGGAATAAGAAGCAATCGTAAATTTGAAGGCATCCAAAATTTTGTTGATTGACTATGTCTAAATATCCTTACAACACACAGCAATGGTGAAGTATACAAGAATAAGACAATTTCTAAAATATAAAAGCCATTTACTAAATTACAAATGCTTTTGGACAAAAATATTGTTTGAACTAGAGAAACAGAATTTACTGCATCCAGTAAATTCAAGTCTGTGTGAAAAGGGTTAAAGTATCAGGAATAAACTCTAAAGAAAGAGAATTTATGGAGGCTTATCTTCTGGTGTAAAATATTTTTTTAACAAATCAGAAATGGGTTTTCGTTAACAGTATTTACAGATATTCATACAGGAATCAGAACAATTTTTATAAGAAACCAGAAAAGGCATATATGTGGCCAGCATTCAAAGGGTTCGATACAAGAATCAGAAATGGACAATTTTGGCTTTGCCCTCTAATTTGAGTGATGAAATACATTCATAAACTTTAGAAATACATTAAGGTGTAAATGCATTTCCCAGTCTTTCTGAATAATATGCACTTGATGACCTCATTCAGGTGGACCGTATATTGAATCTCCAGCACTTTTTAACTCAGTCGGTGTAGTTCCATGTCTACATTTACACTGAAGAATGAGCGCAACCCACTTTGAAATAATGGCTCCACCAACTTCAGATCTGTCATCTGTCATTCAGATGGAAAGGGTGAAAAAAACATAGATGAGTGCAAACTGGTTATTGTTAACCTGCATGCCAAAATGCATCGAGATAGGACGATACGTATTTGAGTTGTCGCGCTGACAAAGGGTGCACAGACTCTATGTCGGAGATATTGTCATAAAAACCTTAAAAAACCCAAGAGCTCATTTGAAGGCCTGCTCATAAAAGAGCATCTAGTGACATAAACAAGGCATACATAAAACTAGAACTTCTCTAATAAATTAATTTTAAACAGTCATAGCACTAACACAGTTAACAGTAAAGTCAACTATGTCAGTATTGCATATTTTACCAGCATCCTGACAGTATACAATTACATGTACACTGGAATTCTTCATGATCAAGTTGTTTGTTTTTATATTAACTTGGTTTGGGAATTAATTCTGTACAATGAGATTAAATAAATAGATCATGTTATTGTATGTGACAGTCACAGCTTTCTCCCTACTGCTTTTTGTGAAATTCTTTCATAGAGAAAATATTCATGTACAGGAATCAGAACAATTTTTCTAAGAAATCCGAAAAGGCATATATGTGCACATCATTTATAGGGTTCGATCAAGGAATAAGAAATGGACATTACTGCCGCTGTCATTTGTTTGAATGATGAGATACATGTATAATCTTCAGAACTGCATTAACTGGTATAAAATGAAATTCCTAATTGGTCGAAAAAGTATGCATTTAATGACCTCTCTTGACCGCATAGAGGTGGACCACATTTTGAACCTCCAGCAAGTTTCAACTCATTTGGTGTAGGTACCATTACTATAGGTCATACCAAACCTGATGTATGAGTATAAACTACTTTATAAATATTGGCTCCACCAACTCCGGATCTGCCATATTTGTAGATGATGGCAAATGTTCATATTAGCAAGGCAATGATGAAGTGCATGCATGGTACCTCTGGAAAATATATTGCAAGTAAAAAGGTTCAGTAATGTTGGAATGTAGACGTTGAAAGGCCTTAAAGACCCCCCGAGAGCCTGTCTGAAGACTTATTGGCATTGTCAAAATACCGAGGTCCCATCTATATCCATGTGTGTTTAGAACAACACTGTGAGAATGGAAATGGTTTTCATTATTCTCAATGATTTTTTCGAAGAGAGGTGCGCCATCAAAGTGCAGTACGCTTTAGTACACAGCGCCACCGTGCCCCCATATTAAGATCTTCAGAGGGTTAAAATATTCGCTTTAAATATTCCATTTTAATCCTTCAACCCTTTACCCAACGAATCGGCCGCATCCGACCGCGTAATATGCAAATTGAGAAGTTGAAAAAATATTAGTTCCAACGAGGGGTCCCATGATATCGTTTTGTTGAAATTGTTTGGAAAATTTGAAAAAAAAATGATATTTGAAATAATAAATTTTGCTATCGTCTGCGTTGGGTAAAGGGTTAAATGGGGGCGCAATGGCTGAGTTGGCAGAGGTGCAGGCTGCAAGTCGAGCGGTCCTCACTCTGTCCTTGGGCAAGACACTTCACCCCATTGCCCACGTGTGTGCATGGTGGCGATGTTTACTAAAGCGTACTGCACATCGATGGTGCACCTGTCTTCAACCAATGCTAACCCTGCTTGTGTGGAGTTAGTATGTGGGGAATCTGATAGTTGCTTGCTGTTGCCCGGAGGTTCTCCCCAGGTACTCTGGCTTCCTTCACCCGCTAAACTGTCCTGGTAAACCACTGTGCAGAAATATGTGACATTAAACACCAATAAATAAATAATCCTTTAAAAAAGAGCTCATTCCAATGAAGGATCATAAGCTATGTTTTTCAAGCAAAAATGAAAAAGTAATTAAAACTGAATAGACATTTCTGTGTATGAAGCTGACGGGTTTTTCCTTTATGTTGGCTAAAGGGTTAAGAATCCCTTAGTTTGGAAAGCACACTGAAAAGGTGTCCCATTCCACATAGAATAAAATGTTTCAGAAAAGAAAGCGAAAAACATTCTGTAGCCATGAGTTATATTAAAGATATTTTTTTATTCACATCGAAGTATTAAGAGGGTTAAAATCTGACCATTCAAATATTTCATTTTATTACTTTGTAACTGTGATAGGTGTTTCGAGAAAGCCACACACCACTCCATCCCAAAACCTCTCAATCCTGAGTTATGATTGAGAATAAATAGATTTTAAAAAAAATGCTTTGAAAAGTGAAGGTTTCTGTCTCTCTTCAATGATTGAGACTGAAGTTTTGTAACATTTGCTCACCACAAAAGAAACAAAACTATAGTTGGCCAGAATGAATATTTATTGAGAAAAGGCGCAGCAGATGATGCAAGCTTACAATGTATATTGCTGCTACGTGCAGCTAGGTATGATTATGACATATATACACTTAATACTGATTGAGTCGGTAATTTGGGCAAAACCATGGGGGCTCCCCCAGTGGGGACTTGGGCAGTCCCCCATTGCCGTGCATGGTTGGAGGTAATCCAAGCAAGCCTAGCAATGAGTTCCGACCGAAGTCCCCACTTCTTACTTTAGCCAAGTCCCTGGCTGCCGAGAGGCAAGCCTGGGGATGTGCTTGAGATACCGAGCACATGGGGTGCGGGATGACTGCACATGCCCATGCGAACATCTGTGCTGCCCTGGACCTGGTCGTGTCTAGACTGAATGGGGGAGACTGTGAAACATTAGGCCCTAGGCCCCATGGTTTAGGTGGCTTCCCGGTGGTGTTGGGGAGGTGGTGGGAAAATTCTCGAGCGCAGCCGATGACAGAACTGAACAAGACGCAGGTCGCAAGCTTTGTGAGGGAGAGGGGTTCTTTGCTGGTGTCGTGTGCACTCTGGGAATTGGAAAAGTTGCGACTCGTGTGCATGTTTATTCGAGATCGACTTATGGCCAAAGGTGACTGATCGCAAAAGTTATGCAAGATTTGTGCGGGAGATGGGTGCTTTGATGGTGCCGCGTGAAACCTGGCGAGCCGTGTGAGAAATTGAGAGTCGTGTGCAAATTAATACCTCTGATATTTGAGGAAAGACAAAGAGGTTGTGATTGGACTTGTGGTGTGGAGTGCAAACCACCTGTTGATATGGTTTTGATAGCTCTGTTGAAAATGGGTGTCGTGTTGTCTTGCAATATTGATACGGTTGTAGCCGAAATGCACGGGACCCTTTCTTGTGGTGCGCAAACTTTCGGAAACGATATTTCCTTACAATTTGCTCACCACAAAAGAAACAAAACTATAGTTGGCCAGAATGAATATTTATTGAGAAAAGGCGCAGCAGATGATGCAAGCTTACAATGTATATTGCTGCTACGTGCAGCTAGGTATGATTATGACATATATACACTTAATACCGATTGAGTCGGTAATTTGGGCAAAACCATGGGGGCTCCCCCAGTGGGGACTTGGGCAGTCCCCCATTGCCGTGCATGGTTGGAGGTAATCCAAGCAAGCCTAGCAATGAGTTCCGACCGAAGTCCCCACTTCTTACTTTAGCCAAGTCCCTGGCTGCCGAGAGGCAAGCCTGGGGATGTGCTTGAGATACCGAGCCCATGGGGTGCGGCATGACTGCACATGCCCATGCGAACATCTGTGCTGCCCTGGACCTGGTCGTGTCTAGACTGAATGGGGGAGACTGTGAAACATTAGGCCCAAACGAAGCTGGTTAGAACCAGCTGAGAGCCCCCATGAAGTCAAGGACACCACCGGAAGCCACGATAAAGAAAGAAAAATACATAACCAATGATGAGGAAGCAATAATAATAATATGTATCTATACAGAATGACCTGACGCTAGTCAGGATGCACATGCCTGGCCTTGACGCTGGTCAAGAGCTGCCAGGGAAGGACCGCTGTGCAAGTATGACGGATGGCTTGGGCTTAAGCAGATAAAACATAAAAGAGTTGCTGCGAAAAAACGCGCGGTGCTGGAACCTATCTATGTTGCAAAGCTAGTGCTGACGCATGTCAGATCGTTTGAGCGGGACTAAACTGTGGGAAATTGCGATGCTCAACGCCGGAGCATGGGCTGATGCCAAACGCCAAGTTTGCGCATAATATGCTGACGCCAGTCAGATCTTTTGTCACGACGATCATGAAGGAAGGTGCATGTTGCAAATGAACCAGGCGCATGTATTTGAAAATGGAAAAGAGGTGGCACGCATGGATAGGTGGTGGTATATGGACGTGCTAGTGCTCCGACAACGAAGGTATCAGGTTGAATTTGCCCAGTCGCTCATACCGTGTTGGCCGCTTGAAGGGCCCGTAACCTTGGGATGACAGAGAGATGTTTGGGCCTGATGAAGTACGTGATCTGGAGTTTTGATGTAGCGAGTGTAGCAATCCGATGACCACCTACCAAGTGTGCGAATAAGGTGGTCCTCGAGACGTGCTTCGCATGCTGCTGTGGCTGCACCGATGCGAAAACTGTGCCCGGAGTAGTTTTGCGGGGATAGACCTAACAGAGCCAGTAAGGTACGCAACTTGTCGACGAAGTAGGCGCGAGTGAGAGGGTGTTGTGTTTCTGTGACAAAAAGAGAGAGTGACAAAAAGAGGGTCCAGGGGCAGCGCTCCGCTCACTTTTCGGATGTGTGAAAAATATGAAAGGAATGAGACGGGGCATGAAGGATGATTGGTCCGAAAAAACCGAATTGTGATACCAGAACGGAAGGGGTCAGTTTTTGAAGATTTTAGTCTGAGCATGGCTTTTGAAGTATCAGGAGAAAATGTGAGATCTTGAATACATAGGGAAGCCGATGGGTCAAAGTGTCTGGAAGGACAGGTGAATTCGCCACAGCGGAGGAAGCCGAAAAAGGCCGTTAGCAGGACAGTTTGCATGAGCAAGTTAGTGTAAGCAGAAAATGGCCCGTTAGATAAACGACGAACAAGGTGAGTTAAAATTTCGAAGATTATGGGCAGTCGGGTCATGCGCGAAGGTGGGTTTTGTTTTTTGATGGCTTTGAGGATCGGTTGGACTCTCGGCCATGCCATACCAGATGGAGAGGCGAGAGGATCGGGCATGCCCTGTGCCAAATAATGAAAGCGAATCCCCGACAGATAAAGTTTTATAGTTGAGTGGTTCAAATGCAACATGCTGAAACAATATGCGATGAATTGAAGCAGTAGGTCTTCGGTGACCATAGGTAAACATGAATTGAGTAATGCTATATGGTGGTACAAAAACAGAAATTTTGTGAAGCAGGAAAAGCCTGTCTGGTAGGTCTTTCAGGTAGTTGCACAGATGGAGTTTAGCCAAAGAGCACGCACAACAGAGTCTAGTCCATGAACACGTCCACTGCTGGGGGGCAAGGGTGAGGCTTGAGATCTGCTTCTGGTGTCAGGTGGTGGAAGTCCTGAAAACGAGAGATGGAATCAGCAATTAAATTTGTTTTGCCTGGGATGTGTTGGGATGAATATGTAAAGTTATGCTGCATCGCAACGAAGGTTAAGCGGCGCATGAGGCTCATGATGGCTTTAATAGGGGATCTACCTTTGCGGATAATACTGACCGTTGCTTCGTTGTCGCAAGAAAAAATGATTCTCTTCTGAGACCAAAGATGGCCCCAAAGCACGGAGGCAACTGTAATGGGATACAGTTCCAGGAGGGCCATGGACCAACGTTGCTCACCGTGAGGGTGCAATTCAAGGGGCCAGGGGCCCTGAAACCACTTGCCGTTGAAGAAACCCCCAAAACCCAGGGTGGAACTGGCATCCGTAAACAGGTTGAGGTCACTCGAGAGGGTTGTGAAGGGATCGAGAAAAAGTGACATGCCGTTCCAGTGTGTCAGGAAATGGTGCCACATTTCTAAATCCCTGCGACACGCTGCTGAAATGGTGACGTGGTGCCAAAGTTCGGTGACTGAACAAGAAAGGGAGATGAGGTAGGATATGAAAGTGCGACCTGGCACAACGACTCGGCAAGCAAAGCTTAGGTAGCCCAAAAGACTAAGCAGTTGGCGTTTGGTTGCAGATTTTTTGTGTAGAAATTTGTTGATGTTTTGCAGTATCAGAACTCTTTTTTCTTCGGGCAGACTCATTTCCATCCTTTCGGTATCTAGAGTGATGCCCAAGTATTGAAGACAGTGGGTGGGTCCCTGCGTTTTGTCGGTGGAGAGGGGTACGGACAGTAAGTCGAAAACGTGTAAAAAGGAGTTACAGACCCGATGGGGGTTCGAATCCGAGGGGCTGATTGTGAGGAAGTCATCAAGGAGGTGCAATATGTTGTGAAGACCGAATATGTTTTGTGCTATCCAACAGATGGCCTCAGACAGGTGATCAAAAATTTTTGGACTTGAGCGGCAACCAAAGGGTAAGCGGGAGTGGAAGTAATAGAGGTTGCGCCATTTGACGCCGTAAAGATTCCAAAGGCTTGGGTGAATAGGAATAAGTTTAAAGGCGTTTTTGATGTCGGTCTTGCATAGCCATGCCTTCAGGCCAAGGCGCTGAATGACCTGTGCTGCATGGTCGATGGTGAGGTAGCACAAAGAAAATTCACTTTTGTCAATGAGTGAATTGATGGAGGCATTGGTTTTTGATGAATGGGGGGCTGAAAGGTCGACGATGAGTCGCTGTTTGTTTGAAAATTTCTTTTTTACCAAACCGATAGGACTGATGCGAAAGGTTGGAAAGGGTGGTGCCGAGAATGGGCCAATGAGAGAACCAGCTGAAACTTCCGAACTTATCAAGTTAGAAACTGTAGTGGGGTCATCGAGCGCAGAACGTAGATTTTTTAGTTCCAAGGATACGGGTGGAGGATTATGTACCCCAGTATGGAAACCCTGTTGCAGGCCTGTGATCAAATTGCTAACGAATTGTTGGTCAGGGTGAGCAGAGAGTGCCCTAGAAAGAATGGAGATGTTGATGGGAGTGGAGGCGGCGAAAGTGCAAGAGTTTGTGCCAAGTGACGGCTGTAGTCACTTCTGTGGGTTGTGATTCAGGTGACTCCCGTGAGCGCGGAAAGTGGTTTTTGGGCAGAGAGACCGAGGATGAGGGTTGTTGCAGGTGATACAGATGTGCTGGAATTTACAGGAAAGGCCAAAATTACAACCTTTTACTGAATTAAATTTTAAGCAAGGTTCCTGGGCTGAAGATGTGGAGGGGAGAGATTGTCTGAAATTGGTTGAAAAATCAGGGCGGTTGTGAGATGAAGCTGGTCTTTCGAAACTAAGGGGACAGAATTTTGCAGTGTGATCCTGGCCGTGACATAAAAAGCATGACTGAGCCTTGTGGCCGGCAAAGATGGTACAAAACAATTTATTGTCCCGAACGGCCCAGTCGATTTTTGAGCCCTCTTGCAGCCAAGCAGCTGCTTTTGCTGAAAAGGCGAGGTTATAATTATAAAAGAGATCCCCATATTGTGCAGCAATGTTTATAATATCGGCTTGATATGCGTCGAGTTCGGGTCTGCGACTGGGATATGCTTCGCACATAAGGTTTCTGTATTTGCTGAAAGCCCGAATGAACTCTGGTAGGGAGAGGGGCTTTGATAAGCGCGGATCGTGTTTTGCGTCAACGTGTTTGGACAGATTTTGCAGTGGGGGCATGAGAAGTTTAGCAAGATTAACATCTTTGCCAGCCACAATGTCAGCCTTCAGGTTAGCCTCTACATTTATTTCGATATCCGGAAGGTCGGAAAGCGGGGTGCCTGTTGTATGTAAAAGGCTATGAACTGATGGCATACCTGATGCAGTATTTTGAAGCAAGGGTGCAAGGTCCGGCGCAGCCGGCTGCGCATGATGACGGGGTATGGTTGCCTGCCTGGTCGATGCATTCTGCTGAAGTGTTAATATCAGTTGCTGTAATTGAAAGATTTGGTTTTGCTGGCTTTGCAGTTGCTCGAAAACATGTGATATATTAAGGTGATTGTGCAAAGAATTTTGTTCATTGGTATTGTCACAATCGAGTGGAGAGTTTGTTGGGAATGGTTGTCTCTGGAGATCATTGTCGCCAGGCAAAAGAGGGTTCTCGTCCAACACTGGGGTGGAAGGTCTATGTGAGTGTGGCACTGATGTCTGTGGCACAAAAGTATTGTCAGTGGCATGTGTCTGGTGTGACGAAACTGGTTGGAAATCCGCCTGTGAAGGAGTCACTAAGGGTTGGTGTGTCACAGTAGGGGTGAGGGCGCCGCCGCCCCTACCTAGGAGTAGGGACGTTGGCCCGTAACCGGGTGTCGCCAAGGCATGTGCAGGTGGCAATGTGTCCTTGTTTTGGGTAAATTCGGCGTCTGGTCCACGAATAGGTGGTTGAGTAAGCAGATTATCCTGATACAATTGGAAAAGAAGGCTCTTTTTTGTAGATGGTTGAGTCCTGATTCCCATGTCGAATAGTTCTCTGCGAAGGCGATGCACTGTCCAATTTTTTGGATTGTCCGGATCCCATGAAGTGTGTGGCCTGGAACGAGGCACATTGTTTATTTGACTGGGAGTGTTCGATGCGCGAAGAGTACGGCCTCTGTGACGAGAAGACGTTATCAGGCCTGCAGGAGACATGGCGCTGGAGGTGGTACAAGATGCAGAGCGTGTGAACGCTGACTGTCTTCCAGGTGAAGAGACTGTTGAAAGAGCCGGAGGCTCTGCATGGGAGTCGACTGTCGACATGAATGGAGGGTCATGTCGATGACTAATGGAAGATTGCACGCTGTCAGTTAGGAACGGTGAAGGTTGGCGGAAAACGTCCGGAGGAATGGGGGGCGCTCCCACCACTGAATTGGCATCGGACGAATTGATGACGACTGGAGATACAACGTCCGGCGCAGTTTGTGAGTCACTGATACGAACATTTGTGATGCGCGAAGCGTCCTGGGGCTCCGTATGGGTAGCCATGGTCGAGAAGTCCGTAGCACAAAAAAAGAGATGTTGAAGTCTATTGACAGAAAAAACACGTACACTCACACCGGGTGTCACAGTCCAAAGCACGGCTTACCTGTGGGTACTCCTCGTTAAGCATGAATGTGAGCAGTCGTATGAATTGGTGCGAGTCCATAATGTATGAAGAAGGAATACCAAAAAACACTTTGACCGTCTCCATGAGGATTTGTCGTCCCACTAAAACACGAGAAATTGAGTTCCGATCCATTTGGAGAAAAAAAACACAGAGAAAAACCAGTCTGAGGTGTGCAGAATGATGAATTAGACGATACGATGGTTGAATAAGTAAAGCATCACGGAATGGATGAAGAGTGTAACACAAGACACGGAAAAGTGTGTAATAGAAAACGGCACTTGGAAAAACACATAAAATTCTCGAGCGCAGCCTATGACAGAACTGAACAAGACGCAGGTCGCAAGCTTTGTGAGGGAGAGGGGTTCTTTGCTGGTGTCGTGAGCACTCTGGGAATTGGAAAAGTTGCGACTCGTGTGCATGTTTATTCGAGATCGACTTATGGCCACAGGTGACTGATCGCAAAAGTTATGCAAGATTTGTGCGGGAGATGGGTGCTTTGATGGTGCCACGTGAAACCTGGCGAGCCGTGTGAGAAATTGAGAGTCGTGTGCAAATTAATACCTCTGATATTTGAGGAAAGACAAAGAGGTTGTGATTGGACTTGTGGTGTGGAGTGCAAACCACCTGTTGATATGGTTTTGATAGCTCTGTTGAAAATGGGTGTCGTGTTGTCTTGCAATATTGATACGGTTGTAGCCGAAATGCACGGGACCCTTTCTTGTGGTGCGCAAACTTTCGGAAACGATATTTCCTTACAATGATACAACATAAATATACAGTGCTGTTCAATGTAACAAAGAATTCTATCTCGGCTTTCTCTCTGGAGATTTCTGTTTTAGATAATGGTTACTACTTCAGCTAACTCATTTCCCAGTAAATGTTGTAAACATATTTTTAACATCTAGAGTCCGAAGGCCCCACATGCCTCCAGATCATAGATGACCAAGTACCAATGGTAGGCAATCTATCAGTATACCAAAAACATTGAGATAGGATTGATTGTATTTGGGTTATCATGTTGACAAACGGTGCATAGAAGACATTCTATGAATGTTATTAATTTATTGGGGTTTAATGACACTTCAACAGCTAGGCCGCCTCGTGTCGTACAGTTTTTACGGATGGAGGAAACCAGAGAACACAGAGAACCACCAAACAACAACAACAAGCAACTGTCTGGCTCCTCAACATGCTAACTCCACACAAGCAGGGTTAGTGCAAGTGTATCATCGACATGCAGTATGTCTTAGTACACATCATCACTATGCCATTATGTGGGCAATGAGGTGAAGTGTTTTTGCCTAAAGCCACAAGGCACTTGCCGCAGATAGGATTCAAACTGAGAACCTCTCGGCTTGCAGCCTGCACCTCTAACTGCTCAGCCACCTTGCCCCTCTATGAATGTAATGTACTTTAGAGGCTTATTTTGGGGATAAAATAGTTTTAAAGAAATAAGAAATAGGTTTTCAATGACAGTATTTATAGATATTCATTCAAAAATCAGATAATTTTTTCCAAGAAACCAGAAAAGGTATATATCTTCACAGCATTCAAAGGGACCAATCAAGGGAATGCACAAGGAGGTTAAAAAATATGATTTCCAGCAATTCTGGTAATAGCCCTCATGACTCCTGTTCGACCTTGGCCCAAATTTTGAATCTCCATCGAGTGTCAACTCGTTTGGTATTAGTCCCAGGTGCATACATCATACCATGCTTGAAATATGAGCATGACCCACTTTCACAAATTTTGGCCACACCAACTTTTTACGTAAAAATGGATGTATGGACTTCAGGAATGCTTTAGCGAGTCAAAACATGTGATTTCCAGCAATTCTGAAAAAATGCATTCAGTGACTCCAGGTGACCTCCGTGACCTTGACCCACATTTTTGAACCTCCATCAAGTGTCAACTTATTTAGTGTTGGCTCCAGGTCCATGCATCACATCATGCTTGAGATATGAGCGTGACCCACTTTCAAAAATTTTGGCTACGCCCACTTTTTTTTACGTCAAAATGCATGTGTGTATGTCAGGAATGCTTTAGGGGGGGTCAAAAAATGTGATTTCTAGCAATTATGAAAAATGCACTTAATGACCCCTAGGTGCCCTCTGTGACCTTGACCCATATTTTGAATCTCCATCGAGTGTCGACTCATTTGGTGTTGGTCCCAGGTCCATACGTCATACCATGCTTGAGATATGAGCATGACACACTTTCAAAAATTTTGGCCACGCCCACTTTTTTACGTCAAAATGCATGTGTGTATGTCAGGAACGCTTTAGGGGGTCAAAAAATGTGATTTCTAGTAATTATGAAAAATGCGCTTAATGACCCCTAGGTGACCTCCGTGACCTTGACCCATATTTTGAATCCCCATCGAGTGTCGACTCATTTGGTGTTGGTCCCAGGTCCATACATCATACCATGCTTGAGATATGAGCGTGACCCATTTTCAAAAATTTTGGTCACGCCCACTTTTTTTATGTCAAAATGCATGTGTGTATGTCAGGAATGCTTTAGGGTGTCAAAAAATGTGATTTCTAGCAATTATGAAAAATGCACTTAATGACCCCTAGGTGACCTCCATGACCTTGGCCCATATTCTGAATCTTCATCGAGTGTCGACTCATTTAGTGTTGGTCCAAGGTCCATATGTCATACCATGCTTGAGATATGAGCGTGACCCACTTTCAAAAATTTTGGCCACGCCCACTTTTTATACTTCAAAATACATGTGTGTACATCAGGAATACGTTAGGGGTCAAAAAATGTGATTTCTAGCAATTATGAAAAATGCACTTAATGACCCCCAGGTGACCTCCGTGACCTTGACCCATATTTTGAATCTCCATCGAGTGTTGACTCATTTGGTGTTGGTCCCAGGTCCATACGTCATACCATGCTTGAGATATGAGCGTGACCCACTTTCAAAAATTTTGGCCACGCCTACTTTTTTTTACGTCAAAATGCATGTGTGTATGTCAGGAATGCTTTAGGGGGTCAAAAAATGTGATTTCTAGCAATTATGAAAAATGCACTTAATGACCCCTAGGTGACCTCCGTGACCTTGACCCATATTTTGAATCTCCATGGAGTGTCGACTCATTTGGTGTTGGTCCCAGGTCCATACGTCATACCATGCTTGAGATATGAGCGTGACCCACTTTCCAAAATTTTGGCCACGCCCACTTTTTTTTACGTCAAAATGCATGTGTGTACGTCAGGAATACTTTAGGGGGGTCAAAAAATGTGATTTCCAGCAATTCTGAAAAATGCACTCAATGACCTCTAGATGACCTCCGTGACCTTGACCTATATTTTGAACCTCCATTGAATGTCGACTCATTTGGTGTTGGTCCCAGGTCTGTAGGTCATACCACGCCTGAGATATGGGCGTGACCCACTTTCAAAACACCCCTACAGACACCCCTGATACCCCAGGAATCTGAAAAACATAGGTGGCCGAGAACTTCTGGCTGTCTATCAGCATGCCAAAAATCAACGAGATAGGGCTATTCGTTTTCGAGTTATCTTGTGGACAAAAAAGTGATGAGAAGACAGAAGACAGGAGAAGAAGAAGAAGAAGAAGAAAAAAAAAAAAAAAAAAAAGAAGAAGAAAAAAAAAGAAAGAAAAAGAAACCGTGCAAAAACAATAGTCTGTGTGTTTCACACAGACTAAATATATGTTTCTACATTGTGGATAGTGTAAACTGAAGACAAACTACTGGTATGATGTAAAATATGATAATTCAAAACTCTTTACTAATTTAAGGTGTAGGTCTAGAAAT
This sequence comes from Pictodentalium vernedei, assembly GCA_031216915.1. Lineage (NCBI taxonomy): Eukaryota > Metazoa > Mollusca > Scaphopoda > Dentaliida > Dentaliidae > Pictodentalium > Pictodentalium vernedei. Next base: position 505,306,263 of record CM062297.1, on the reverse strand, counting down.
ATTTTACTCTTATCAACAGTTGGAATGGAGCTTTACCATTACACAGGCAGCCAACAATGATGCAAAAACTCTGTCAAGATAAGTACATCCTATAAGTCAAGTTTTCAAAGGAGAAGACACTTGGGAAAACTTTTGCAGAGCCATAAAAGAAGGATGTTTTTTTTTGGCTGTATGGTGTTTTAAGGGTTAAAGCAAATAATATTTTGTTCATAGGGGCTCATTTTATGCAGGAAGCCAACAGTGATGTGAACACACTGTCAAGATAAATTCATCCTACCAGTCAAGTTCTCATAACTTTTTAAAAGAAGAATTCACTTGGTACAGAGCAATATAAGAGGGGTGGTTTGTGACTGAATGGGGACTAAAGGGTTAAATAATTTTTTGTTCATATGGATTCACTTTGTGATATTTATTTGAAGAGTGGCTATAGGCACTCTGCAATAAAGTACTGTGGTGACAGGGTGGATGGAGAATTTTGACCGGATCATGACCAGTGGCGAAATTATCTTTTCACTTTTCTCACCACATCACTTTTAAGAATATCCCACAGTGAAAAAAAAATGTGAGAAGATTGAATCTGAGATGTTATTTTGTTTTTCTTGACTTGGGCTTATTGCTTTCACTGTATCCCTGGTGTATAAGTATGTCACAACCTGATTACAAAATATCCCTTTTGCAATCACAGTACTGTCAATTACAAAAAACAGTTTAACCCTTTACCTAACACAGTATTTTTAAAAAAAATAAATTTCACATTTTTCGAAAACAAATTTCACAATTTTTCAATAAAAGCATACAAATCATTATCTGTATATGATATCCATATTTGCATGGCTTTATTGAGAAAATTCCGAGATATTTCAGGCTGTGGTAGACTTAATCTGGTTTATTTTCTGGTTGTTTTTGGCTGCTTTGTTAGGTAAAGGGTTATATTAATGAATAATTTCTATAAAAATTAATCTAGCTTTTTACTAGTTAACTACCTCCGCACTAAAAACCATTGGCAACTGTGTCTGATTAGCAACTTCCGCAGCTCTTATCAGTGCTCAGAAAAAAATTTCTGATCACTTGTCCAAGTGCATGCCAAAAATAATACTCATTCAAACTAAAAAAAACATTCATCCAGAAAAACCAAACTTGCAATAACTTTGTTTTATACTCTTAACCCATTACTTAATGTGAAAGTCAGACGACTCTTGCGAACAAAATTCTTATAATTTTTGTTTGTATCAAAAACATAGTTTATGCCCCCTCATTGGAACGAGACGTAAAATGAAAATAATGAAAATTGAATGATGATTTTTGCAAATAACACTGACCAGTTTTGGCCATAACGTTGGGTAAAGGGTTAACCCTTTTTCAAAACAGTATGTGTGAACAAGGAGATAACACTGTGAACAATCAATTAATAGTGATTTTAATTTTTTTAATTGGGGTTTAACAACTCTTTTGACAGCTAGGGTCACATATGTGTGAGTTCATCGTTAATTTGGGGAATAAAGAATATATATACATATCAGACAGTTTTTTATGGATGGAGGTGGTGGTGATGCACAGCAGATGTTTCGACCGCTCTTAGGTGGAATCTGTGGTAAGATTCATGGTGGGTGAAGTGTAGCAGTTGAAGTATAGGGCCATTTCCCAACTGGTTGGTCCAGATCTCTTAGTTTCATGGTAAAACAGTCACTTTGTGTGCTAGAGGTTGGCAGTTTGAGCCCTATCTCCCACTCTTCTCTCTCAATCTGTTGCATGACAATAGAAGTTAGATTTAAAATTTGCTTCACTGGTACAGCTGTATTGTGTTTGCTTGGTAAAATGGAATGTTGTCGGGCTTGATTTTGATGATCAAATCACACTGAATGCTTCATTTGGCACATCAACCATTAAGATTATGTCTTCAGGAAGCCAAATTTCAATTTTTAGTGGAAAAGAATAATTTACTAATGGAATATTATTTTCTCGGAAAATTACCAAGCTCATAATAAATTGGAAACTTCTAGTTGAAAACAATTTCTGATGTCTTCAGTTAACAAGACTGATTTATAATGTCACTTGAATTTAATGACCTCGAAATTGCAATGCACTAAATTGGACATTTGTGGATTATTGATCTTGGTTTCTTTCCTTCTTGTTTGACTCATTGCTCTCAGAAAAAATTAAATCACTGATAGCTTCCATGATCAATTTGAATCCTCTGGGAATTGAAATTTGTTGCTATGACACAATTTCTTTGTCACTTGATGTGGAAGAATTTTGTCCTGTAAAATAATTAGTGTGACCCATCTTCTTTTTTAACCACCTGATGGCTTGTAAACACAATCTTAACCATCTCAGGCCTTTAGATTACCACAATTTCACACAGTTTACAGGTGTGCCCAAATTAGAGAGGGTGCCTCTTCAACATTTATGAATAAGTTCCATCATAGTATGACCATAGAAATTCAAAGAAAGACATGGTAATAAAACATAACAGGATAAGGCTGTTATTTCTGGTTTTAGTGTGCCCAAATTAGGGCAAAACAGTGTACCCAAAATAAATTAATTTAAAGGCCTGCATTATTTGCTTCCTGATGTCAAAATATAAAAATTTGAACCTGAAATTTTTCCCATACATAATGCAACAAGAAATTTAACCAAATCAGGCCTTGGTTGACCGAGGTCACTGAGTTCTGTCAAACAAGGTTGAACTGAGTAAATTCTGAGTTCTAGTTACTGAAAAAATTAATTGAATTTTTGGTATTTTGACATCAGTGAGTAGAGGGTTAAATAGTTCTTTATCCCTTTATCATCCCATCAAAGTGAAAGGGACAACCAACCAACCAACCAACCAACACAAGTATTCTCATTTATTTATTTATTTATTTATTTATTTATTTATTTATTTATTTATTTATCTATTTATTTATTTGTTTTTTATTTTTTTTATTTATTTATTTATTGGGGTTTAATGACACTTTTGGCAGCCAGTGTCACCTCATGTCAGACGATTTTATGGGTGGAGGTAGCCAGAGAACCCACAGGCAGTGGTGAGCATCTGTCAGTCTTCCCACCATACTAACTCGACACAATTAGGATGAGCGTAGACTGAAGGCAAGTGCACCATCAACATGAAGTATGCCTTAGCACACAATGTCACCGAGCCACCACATGGCAATCAAGATTAAGTGCCTTGTCCAAGGAGAATATACTCAATCTTGTGCTCCTTTAACCAATGCATACAATATCAAAATTTGTTTTAAATATATTTTTCCCAAGTTTGTCAAAAATTTGCAACAAAACCATATCATGTGACCCTTTACTAGAATGAGCTCATTCCAGTGAGGTGTCACATGATATGGTTTTGTTGAAATTATTTGGAAAATCATGTTTTTCAACTGCTCAGTTTGTAAATTACGTGGGTAGAGGTGGCTGATTAGTTAGGTGGGTTAAGTGGGGGTACTCTATTCAAGCATGGTGTGATGAGTTGAAGTTGTATAGGCAGAAATGTTATCTTAACCATCAGTCTTGACTAATATTTGATTGATGTCTCCCTGTTGTGAAAAAACTATATTGGAAATGATCTGGAAATGATCTGTGTAGGTAGAGGGGTATAACATATGAGAAATATGTGTTTTCTATCATCCACTATAATAAAATCATTTTATCTGGTGGTGGGCTATAAACTATTTAAAAATACTTTATAGGTCATGACCTTGTATTATGTGCAACTCAAGTTTCCTGGAATGTTATATTTTCTTCATAAAAATCATAAATGTTTACAAATAGACCCTTTAACCCTCTGCACTCTGATGTCAAAATACCAAAGTTTTGAGCATCAAATTTTTCCACAATGCAGCTGAGAATTTAAAAAAATATATCTTGTTTGACAGAGCTCATTGAGCTCTGTCCAACAAGATATAATTTGTTAAATTTTTCTTGTTGCCTGGACAATATGGAGTTAATGACGAAAAATTTGAAATACTACCAGAGTGCTAGGAGTTAAACAAGAAATATATATATTCAGCAAAGCTGCAGAAACTTAAGTTGTGAATGTGCTCTGTCTTAGATATTCTTTGATGAATTGAATATAACAAATTCGAAATACTAGAACAGATTTGTGTCCGAGTGATTGATGATGTCAGTTTGTTCTTTATGGCAAGTTTGTTTAACCCTTTCGATTCTAGGCAATTTGGTAATATTCAGTGCCGAACCACATATTGGCCCACCTGACTCTCAAACTCTCATTAGAGAAGTCATCTGTTCAAACTGCCTTACCATCTCAGTGGTGCAGAAAGGCAATAGTTTTTAAGGGTAAAACATGACATTTGACAGAGATGACTGACACAGAGCACATCACAGAGGGAGTGTACAAGAGATTTTTGATTTGAGTATTTGGAGGGTAGGGGGCTAGGTAAATTAATACCCTCTTACTCCTGGTTTTACACCACTACTTACCACTTGAATTTAGCTCCCTTTTGACAAACTTCTTCCTTATGAATCATCTGAAAATAATTCTGCAACAGATTCATCAGTTGCAAAGAAATGTAATAGGAAAATCTAGAAAAGTAACTCCAACTGGTCGCTAAGCACATTGTTAACTTGTGTATTTCCATGAAAAGTGAAAAATAGTGGAACTAATGGAATTGGAATTTTGAGTATTTTTAGGGAGGTATACCATGATATTGGTTTAGTATCCAGTATAACTTGACTGAGATTTGCTGATAAAAGGGGAATTCACCCCAGAAAAATACAGAATAAGTTATTCTTGTAGCATTTTTAACACAGCACCACAAATACCACTGTATTGGCATTCTTTTGCCAACACAAATAATTTTCAGTATCCCCATCATATCGATATCAGATTGTTTTTTCAGCATATTGTCCAACTCTACTAATGGATGGAGTGATATTATCTGTCACTTATTTATTTATTTATTGGTGTTTTTAAGGTCACATATTTCTGCACAATGGCTAACCATGACCGTGACAGTTTTACGGGTGCAGGAAGCCGGAGTTCCCGGAGAGAACCACCGAGCAACGGCGAGCAACTGTCAGCTCCCCAGCATACTAACTCCACACAAGCAGTGTTAGCATTGGTTGAAGACAGGTACACTATCGACGTGCAGTACGCCTTAGTACACAACGTCACCTTGCCCCCACGTGGGCAATGGGGGTGAAGTGTCTTGCCCAAGGACACAACGCGGTTGCCGCAGGTGGGATTCGAACCGAGGACCTCTCGGCTTGCAGCCTGCACCTCTACCAACTGAGCCACCACACCCCCATCTGTCACTTACGTTTGTCAAAACGTGTTATTTTGAGAATATCACTGTGCTGTGGTGTCCATTCCCTTAATGAGTATTGCAACACACAGTACAGACTTATAGCACACATTATCAAAATTTGGGACAGTACTCATTATGGATATCAAAAGCAGCAAACAGGTTTATACTCATAAAATAAAATTGCTTGACCATTCCAGTTCCACATCCAGTTTTAGCATCTATCCAGATCTGGGTGACCTTAACTCTTAACCCACAGAATATTTTCAATATATTTTTCATCAAATCTAGTCATGGCTGCTGACAAGCAGCCATGACTAGATTTGATAAAAAAAAATCATCTGAATTTAACTCAAGCAATCATTGGTCAAAAAGTCTGTTCGATTTACAGGGGGGAAATTTGGTTTAAGGTACCTAAATTATACCTATTTCAGTGGCAAGAGAAAATCCTGTCCTGGCAGGAACACCCATCAGCAGCATGCAAGGAGTTAAACCCAAATAAACGAGCAAGCAATGTTCCTTTAGTGAGTGCTTTATCATTTGCTGCTAGTGTGTTGGATTAATCCTCATTGTCAAAATTTGTCATGAAGATTTGATTTGTTACTATTCAATTGAGGTTTCCTAAAGTCACTCTCCAGCATATTGAAACAATACAAACTCATAAAGACAAAAATAACCAAGAGGTCCTCGGTTCGAATCCCACCTGCCGCAACCGTGTTGTGTCCTTGGGCAAGACACTTCACCCCCATATATTGCGAAGGGGAGCACGGTGCCTTGTGTACTAAGGCATACTGTACATCGATGGTGCACCTGTCTTCAACCAATGCTAACCTTGCTTGTGTGGAGTTATTATGTTGGTGAGCCTTACAGTTGCTTGCAATTGCTCAGTGGTGACAAGGTGACCCTGGCCATTGAAAGTGTCTTTAAACCCCAATAAATAAGTAAACAAACAAAATTTAGTTTTTTTATTTTACTGAATAGAAATTGTTCAGAATCATCTTCTCAGGCCACCAAATTCTGTAATTCGACTCTGCTATGGACTATTTGTTTCCCCACTTTTTGTGGAGTTTACATGCAGACTACCATTGATATTTTATGATGTCTGTTTGATCTCAAAATATCCAAATATTCTTTCATGCTCCAGTTATAGATGTGGCAATCAATAAGTATTTAATTCACCTTGAAAACATCAAGATGTTAACATAATTGGTAGAATTATGCAGTGTACAAGAATAAAACGACCGCTGTGGTGAGTCTTCATCCATGATATTTAGTAAACAAACATATCTAATAGAAATGATAATCAAAGATTTGGTGAAGTCTCGATTGAGAAAATTTCTTTTGTTGATTCAAAGAAAATGAATGTTTATCTTCGGATTCAAATGGATGGAATATTTCAGTTAGTTGGAAAAGTGAACCATTCAGGTTCAATTTTCTGGCCAAATGAAATATTCCAGCCAATTGCATCTAAAAATAGGGCAAGACAGGTGATGACAGCATCAAATTCTTTATAGAATTTGACAGGTAGCTTAATTGAGAGCTTGCTTCAGAATATGATTTTAATCAGGGCCACACCTGAAGCTTTCATTGTAGCCCCCAAAATATGGGCTTCTAACCCCCCACCAATTAACCTCTAGACACTATTTTTGTGGTAATCTTCTATCTCATAATTTGATTACATCTGCAGAGCAAAAGAGTATGAATAAAAAAATAATTACCATAAACACATTTTTTTTGCTAAAACAAAATTTGCACTGCAGTCTCATTAATTGCAGAATTTTCAAAGACTTCCCACTGTTGTGGCAACAGAAACAGACATGGCTGATCTCCAGAACTTACAGATTATAGGCAACCACCTGTGATTTAATAGACAAGTGGCACAGCAGTAGTCTCTGATAATTCTGTGATATTTACTGCTTCTGTGATATTTTCTTTAGAGTGTTACACATCCCAACATAGTTGTACTTGATACAAATTGCATTATGTGAGAATTAATTCTACCTTTGTAATAAAACTGATTAAATCTGTGACCCATATATCAATTCTGTTTATGTATGAATTTTTTCAGATGTTTTTTCATATTTGCAACAAAACTCTCAGGCCACCAGTCTAATTCTGTTCAAAATTCGATGCTGTTATGGGCAATTTTTTTAACCACTTTTTGTGTAAATTTGCATTCAGATGACCATTGATGTAATGTGATGTGCCTTTACTTACATAAATATACATGAATTCTTTCCTGCCCCAGTTATAGATATTCCAGTCAATAAGTATTTAATTCCCCTGGAAAACATCAAGATATTAACATAATTTGTGGAGCCACCCAGCTTAATCATAAAACATCTAATGAGTCTTCATTTTTGTTGTAATATCATCAAAATGTCGATCAAATCAAGTCTCGATTGAGTAAAATTTCTTGCTTTGATTCACAGAAAATGAATCTTTATGAAATTTTTCGGATTCAATTGTCTGCAATATATCAGTTGGTTTTCCAACCAACTGAAATATTCCAGATGAGTCAAAATATAGTTGATGACCTATTTGAGGGGAAGGCTGTTTCCAGGCCATAACAGGGTCAAATTTCTTACAGAATTATACTGGTGGCTTGGGAGCTTGATTTGCCCCCCCCCCCCCAATGCTACATATATATAGAGGATATCTAGTGTTTTTGACTAGATACTGAAAATTATCTCATGCGTTATCGAAACAAATGTTTATATTTCGCGAGTGCTTTTGTGCAGGTGAAAATAACCATTTGTCTCGGTCACAAGTGAGATAATTTTCGGTATCCACTCAAAAACACTAGATTTTCTTTTTATGATATGCCTTTTATAAGAATCTGATAATTCCACTCGTTTCAACCTTGAATTGATGCATGAAAATAAACAGCGCATTGAATCATTGATACTTGGAAGTGATTTGATCGATAATCAGAACAGACAGCGCCTTGCAGTCTGATTCAGCTGACAGGTTTCTTGTCCAAACATGGCCTGAAAGTCTGTATTATAAGTTTTTGGTTTGGTACGTCCTTTGAAAGGACGTACCAAACCAAACTAATATTACAGACTTTCAGGCCATTTTTGGACTAGCGGGTTTCATGCATCAATTCAAGGTGAATGCTTGTTGAATTGCTGGAAATGATCAGTATCCACTCAGAAACACTAGATTTACTTTTCATTATACGTTTTTAAAACAAATTGATCATTTCCAGTGATAATTTGACTCTTATTCACCTTGAAGTGATGCTTTGAAAGCTGCCTGCCATTTTGATTGATATCATGAAAGTGAAAATATCTGTGTTTTCACAGTGGGAGATACAATTTCTCTCTTTCCGTAATTTCTTTGATAATCTATCGTTTAGCATTTATTAAAAAGTGGTAGTTTATCTCATCCTAATCCTTCATGTATCACAAGATGCAGTTTACAATCATGCCAATGTCTTTTCCTAAATAACTGTACAATTCTACCAATTTTTCTCTTTCAAAATACTTTAGCACCTTTAACCCATTGCACGCTGATGTCAAAACACCATAATTTCAAGTAGCAAATTTTTCATATAATGCAACAAGGGATTAAACCAATGTAATCTTGTTTTGACAGAGCTCAAAGTGGTTAAATTCCTAGTTGAAATTTGGGTAATTCAACATCAGTGGGGAGTGGATGGGGAGGGTGTTAATTGCATATAACAACTTGATCAGTGAAGTATGTTGGATTAACAGGGATATTCAGTTAACCAGAACTTAATCAGTTCATTGGTTCCTTATATTAGATGTTAAATTGACGTTTAGTCCAATGTATCTCCAAGAGCACCATCAAACAAGACATAATGGATGAGATGCTAAAATTGAAAGTTTGGAGCACAAGAAAATCTCAGCAAAGCAAGAGAATGTTGTGATTGTCAGCATGGGTTTTAAATAAATTACAGCTTTCTTAACAGGGATGCTGAGGAGCATGGTGGGTCAGTGGTTATGGCATTGAACTTCAAAACAAAAGGTCCACTGTTCAGTCCCCACCAGGGATAACTGCATTGTGACCTTGGGCAAGGCACTCAATCCAGATTGCCTACATGGGGGAACAGTGGCACTGTGTGCTAAGGTATACTACACGTCGATGTGGCACTGGTCTTCAACCAGTGCTAACCCTGCTTGTGTGGAGTTAATACATTGGGGAGTTTATTGTTGCTCACCATTGCTTGGTGGTTCCCTTTGAGTACTCCAGCTTTTGTCTGACATGAGGTGACCCTGGCGGTCAAAAGTATCATTACACCCCAGTAAATAAATAACAGGGATGCTGTCCATCCTATGGATGGAAAATAAATAACGGATGCTGCCCATCCTATGGATGGAAAATACCAGTAGCCCAACTAATTACGTTTGAAACATCCACGCCTCTCCCCTGGGAAGTGGAGCAGTGCTTGTTTCCTGCAGTAAACAAGTTCTGCTTTACTGGTAAAATAGGACCTGGAACCACTGTATGGGGTGGAAGTCCTCTAATTAAAAGTGGGCAGCATAGGTATAAATGATTGGCTAAATTTGACTTCATAGCAGTCACAGTATAGCCACAAATGCAGAAAGTGACCTTAAACACCAATAAATAAATACATCAGAATGAAAGTTGATAGAAACACTCAGGATAGCCTGCAGAACATGTGCGACAAATCGGGAGACAAATGGTGCAGTAGTTTTGAAGATTACCCTGTACAATCAAACACACACTGCATTTTATTATATGGAAGATTCAAATGCAGTGAACAGGGCAAATATGTATTAAAGTTATGACAGCTAATCTGGTGTTTGACTCTGATATACAGTTAATTCTTTACTTAACTGGTTGAGTGCTAGAATCCATCATCATGTCTCTAGTGAAAAGTGTTGAAAGCCTCTTTAGTGGCTTTGCACTGTATAGACCAGTTTGTTGTTGGCTCAGCAGTAGAAAAAAAATATTAATATAAATTAGTTTTGTTATTAATTATTGGAGAGTGGCACTCGAATAAATTTTAACAAAACAATTATTTATAAACTGTATCTTGCTAAACTAAGGCTCCTCTTGCTGTTAGCATGGCATCTTTGAAAATTGAAATAATACTCATGTTAGCACTGTATCAGTTAAGTTAATGGCCAAAAATGGTCAGGGGTATTCACAAAAATCACCATTAAAATTTTATTATTTTTTTTTCACTTATGATAGCTCATTTGGATAAGCACGTTGAGTGTGTTTCAATGAAGGGTGATAAGCAGTGTTTTTGAGGACAAAAATGAAAAGTTTAATATTCAAGAAACCTTTTTGCCACTGTTGTCTTCTGTTTGTTTTGGGTAAAGGGTTTAATGGGTTATTCTTTTAATCAGTATTCATTTAAGTAGGACCCACTTTCAACTTATAGTGAGCTGAAGGGTATGGGTCTTTGTTGGGGTTAATATCTTCAAGGTTAACCCTTTACCCAACAAATCGGTCTACTGGCACATAGAACACATTGGAACTCAGGGAACATTTTCAGCTATTGCTAGCGATTCAAATTGTCATTGTGTTGCACAATTTGAAGAAAATTGCAGTAAAATTTCGCTTCTATTTAAAAATAGTCAACAATTTCCATTCCACACGTATGTACGGAACAGATTTTCATTTTCTGCATGGTTTAGTGTTGCTGTAGATGGGGATTACATAGAACAGGCATGTAATAAATAGTAATGCTTCTTCTTGATCCAGCAGTAAAGTTTGTGGAATGATCTTTCTAGTGACAACTTGTGCCCTTCTCGATACTACAACGGGATCTTTAGCCTGAAGGTAGTATATATATATATATATCTCTGCTGGTCACTCAGTGGTTATGGCATTGGATTTCAAACTGAAAGGTAGGTCCATGGTTTGATCCCCTCCAGGGGTAACTGCATTGTGTCCTTGGAAGGCACTTAATCCTGATTACCGACGTGGGGTATGGTGGCCCCATGTACTAAGGCATACTGCACATCGATGGTGCACTTGCCTTCACCTATGCTTGTGCACAGTTAGAATGTTGGGGAGTCTGACCATGGCTCACTACAGTTTGGTGGTTCTCTCTGGGTACTCTCATTTCATCCACCCATAAAACTAACAACACAAGGTTGTGGAAAGTGTCGTTAAACCCCAATTAAAAAATATGTCTCCGCAAAAGAGACAGCCAGTTTACGTCCTTACTGATTACACTGTGACAGCATCAGCTCCACAATTGATGCTGCCAGAGATTTTAAGATGCATCCCAGAACCTCTGGCATTGGAGTCGTACACAATCATTCACTCATCCACCACTCTCTAGCACTGAACTTTAGCTTTATGTGCATTAACCCTTTGAGACTTTAATTATCCTGACATTCAAACGTCACTGGGAATTCAGTTTCTTCAACATTTTTCAAAATGCGACGTCAAATGTCAGAAAGTACAAATAAGATATTTTTCACATTAGTTATGATCTGGTTGAGGGCTAGATTATTTTTGATGGTCTAAATTTGTTATTCAAAACTTGTTTTATTACAAATTATTGGAGAGTGCCCACAAGCACTCTCCAATAATTTGTAATAAAACAAATTTATATAAACAAAATATTATTTGTGTTTGAATATGAAATATAAGCAAGGAAACTGCTGACTTTTGCTCTGGTATCCTGATTTTTTAGATGCCCTGATAGTGGCTTCTAGCACTAAACCAGTTAAGAAGTCTTGACAGCAGGATCATATTAGTATTTTAAGCTGCGATAACATTTGGCTCAATGGTTGTTACTGAGCACTATTCGGGAGAATTGAGGTTAAACCTTTAAAAAATTGAAAAATAACAAAACAAATGACCACAAAGTATCAACGCACTGTTTGATTTCATATGTCATAAGACGCACAAAAGTATCAACATGCTGTTTGATTTCGTACATCATAAGACGTACAAAAGTATCAAAGGGTTAAACTTACACTCATCCATTTAAATTTGGACTACCAATTGCAACAATGTTCGTTCTGAAAAAAACGTTTGCAGTCAATTGGATCATTTTGTTAAGCATTATCTAGTTAAGTGGTGTGCCCCACAGCAAATTATTTTTATAAAGAACTTGTATTTTGAAACTTGGCGACTCCACCACTGATGGATATGATCACAGTTAAATTAGAGTTACTGATGTCTGATGCTTTATGTCAGTAACAATCATAAAGTGTTTCCTTTTAGATTCATGGACTTGAGTGGAACAATTGATCAGTTTTTTTGCCAGAAACTGATCAATAGTCCATTGTGACATGTTCTCTTTTTATGTCATTTAGAAATCGGTGCATTCTCATACACATTCCATTTGTCAGTTAACAAATTAATGAAATGCCAATTTAAAAGAACTGCTGGAGCTGAAGATGTACTTCAGTGACTCATAAGTCCATGCAGCTCCACATGTGAAAAAAAAAGTTTCTGCAAAGTACTAACTATTTTCATGGACTTCATTTACTCTCCAATTATTTCATTGTTCTTAGGGATACCTGCAATATACAGGGATGCCGGAAGCACAGGGCAGAGGGGGCAGCTCCCTACCTTTGGACCACGGCCGAGAGGGTGCAGACAGTGCCTTTCCCAGTTTCGTCCTTAATTTTTTTCAATGATTTAACCTTGAAATAGAGCTAAAATAGACCTCAAATCCGTTCTGGAAACTTTCAAAATTCATTGGGGGAGTTTGGGAGGAGGTACCCTTAGGGAGGGGGACACCTCGTCTCAAACTCACCCATCTCGGGCCTTCGGGACATGCATGCTTCGGCAAAAAAATGTGCAAGTACATGCCCTTTTCCTGAAGTCTGCCCCACCCCCCCCCCCCCAAAGTTCTTCCAGTACCCCTGGCAATATATTATTTTTAAAAAAATTATTAAGGACATCAGGCCAGTGACCTAGCCATGTTAAATTGTCATATAAAGTGAGGTGGACAGAGCAGCTGAGGTGTGTAGTTGTGAGTTGGGGAGAGAAAGGAGAGGTCTTCCTCCCATAGGCTCTCTTAACTCAGACCATGAGCTTAAGTGGCAACCATTGGCTGCAGAAAAAAAATATTCTGTATCAACCTCCCATAGAGCTGTGGGATCTCCAGTGGCAAATCTGCAGAAAACAGTTCTAATATCTCATGAATAACTTGATTTTTAATTTTTTGAGGTAAATAAGCTCTGTTGTACTGGTGAAATAGGACCCAGTAACCAATGCCTGGGGTGGAAGTCCTCTACAATGTGCAGTATGGATATAAATGATTAACTAAACTTTAATCGGCTTTATACCCACCTTGCAGTCACCATTTCATCTATTGTACAGAAATATGTGACCTTAAACACAAATAAATAAATAAATAAATAAATAAATAAATAAATAAATAAATAAATAAATAAATAAATAAATAAATAAATAAATCTAGGGCAGGTGAGAGCATGAGGAAGTCAGGTAGTAAACCTGGGAATTAGGAGGGGTTAGTTCTAGCCCTAGACTTAACACAAGAAAGCAGCTAATAACACACAGACAAAATTTGAGCTCCCCTCCCCCAAGGAGACTGTCAATCTGTTATCTATATAATGCAATTCATTTCCAGCAGAGATTTGAGGAAATGGTGGCTATTGCAGTCTAAAATCAGAATAGTTCCCTCATTGTGACATCACAGGAAATCTTTCATGTTAGGATGGCAAAAGTCATGGATGCCCAGCATGTCCCCGGTTACCCCTCTCATACTGTCCTTCCGGCCTCTTCAAGACTTTGACTGTTTGTTCAAGACAGCTGGAGTCATATCAAAGGGTCAAGGCCTCCTCAAAGAATTCACTCCTCGGCCCGAGATTATTTTTGCCATCCTAGAAATTTTGAATATGACTCACTGTGCCATATTTTCTGGGGAGAGCACAGTAACACGGTGATTGGACTTGTATGCTTAGTTTCCTTTTATGAGACCAGAACTTGTTGGCTGCAGTATACGTCTTCAGGCAAAAGTAGTTCTGCTGCAGGTTAACCCATTTTCTATTAACTCTTTACCTAACAAATTGGTCGCATCCACCCATATAATTTTCTAATTCAGCAGTTGAGAAAAAAATATTTTTCAAAAAGTTTCAACAAAACCAGATTGTGTGACCCCTCATTGAAATGAGCTTGTGGAGCTTGTTCCATTGAGGGGGGGGGGGGGGGGGTCACAAGGTATGGGTTTGATGAAATTTTTTTTAAAAATAATATTGAAAACTAGAGAAACAGAATTTACTGCATCCAGTAAATTCAATCTGTGTAAAAAAGGGTTAAAGTATCAGGAAAATACTATATAGAAAGAGAATTTATGGAGTCTTATTTTTGGGAGTAAAATATTTCTAAACAAATCAAAAATGGATTTTTCTTAACAGTATTTACAGATTTTCATACAGGAATTCAGAACACTTTTTCTAAGAAACCAGAAAAGACATTTATATATGCACAGCATTCGAAGGGTGTGGTCAAGGGAATGCATTAGGGGGTTCAAAAATGTGATTTCCAGCAATTCTGAAAAATGCACTCAATGATGCCTAGGTGACCTCAGCGACCTTGATCCATATGTTGACCCCCTCTTGATTGTCGACTCATTTCTTGTTGGTCCAAGGTCCATTTGTCATACCATGCTTCAGATATGAGCATGACCCACTTTCAAAATTAACGTAAAAACACATGTATGGACTTTGGGAATGCATTAAGGGGTTCAAAAATGTGATTTCCAGCAATTCTGAAAAATGCACTCAATGACTCCTAGGTGATCTCAATGGCCTTGACCCATATTTTGATGCCCGAATGAGTGTCGACTCATTTGTTGTTGGTCCCAGGTCCATTCATCATACCATGCTTGAGATATGAGTGTGACTCACTTTCAAAATTTTTGGCCACGCCCACTTTTTTTTACATAAAAATGCATGGATGGACTTTGGGAATGCATAAGGGGTTCAAAAATGTGATTTCCAGCAATTCTGAAAAAATGCACCCAGTGACCCCGGAGTGACCTCAGTGACCTTGATCCATAGTTTGAACCTCCATCGAATGTCGACTCATTTGGTGTTAGTCCCAGGTCCATAGGTCATACCATGCCTGAGATGTGGGCATGACCCACTTTCAAAACACCCCCATGGACACCCCTAATGCCCCAGGAATCTGAAAAAACATTAGGTGCCGAGAACTTGTGACTCTCTGTCAGTATGCTAAAAATCAACGAGATAGTACAATTCGTTTTCGAGTTATCATGCAGACAAAAAAGTGCTTAGAAGACCGAAGACAGGAGAAGAAGAATAATAATAAAAAGAAAAAACTGTACAAAAACAATAGTCTGTGTGTTTCACATAGACTAATAATGAATTTTGATATCGTCTGCAATGGGAAAAGGATTAACAGATTAACCCTCAACACTCTGATGTCAAATACCAAAATTCCAAGTTGCAATTTTTCCATAATGCAAATAGGAATTTAACCAATTCAGTTTGGATTGACAGAGTTCTTTCAAACAGGATTGCATTATATTTCAAGTTGCATTGTGGGAAAAATAAGCAGCTTTAAATTTTGAGATCAATGTGTAGAGGGTTAAATGTTGAAGATCAATGTACATATAGTTTTCCTAAATAACTGAAAAAGATTGATCTTCATTTTGCAAACCATATTGCTTCGATTTTCTGTAAAATGGGAAATTCAAGCTATGTCAAACCATTTCATTTCCTCATTAGATCCATTGTTATTGCGGTCACATGTGAGGTTGATCCAGCATGAAAGCTTACATTATTACCTAACTTTATGGTCATCCAAGGACCTCTTCAAGTATGCAGGAAATGAACAAATTTGTATGCCATGTATTTTCCTTCTAAATATGTCCAAACAAGAACAAGATGACAGTGGATTCATATCTTAGAAATTATATTATAATTTACAAGGGCAGTTAAAATGACACTCCCAGATTTGAAATCATTGATAAGAATCACTATCTCAATATGGTTGTCAGTTTTGACGGAATACTAATTATATTTCAGTAGCAATATGAGCACTGATTTAATTGAAAAATGGAGGTGGTGCCTCATTTAATTGTGCACACCGATGTGGAAACATAAAAATTTCAAACTGGAAATTTTCCCCTTTTATAATGCAACTTGGAATTTAACCAGTTTAATTTTTTTATCAGGGCTCAGTGTGCACTGTTAATCAAGATTGCATTGGTTAAATTCCTAGTTGCATTATGGGAAAATTGCTTCTTGAAATTTTGATATTTCAGGTGTGTAATCAGGATTCTATAGTGGGAGGTGCCTAGTCATTTTTTGTGTGTGTTGGGGGGGAGGGCAAGGATGATATTCAGAAGGTTGATGTGGTCAGGGCAGGGTATTTTTTGTTTTTAAAAATTTGTTTAGCAGTTTCCATCTTGGTTTCAAAATGTGATGTTAAATAGTGAATATAAGGCAAATATGAAAGAAAAATGGTTAGCATTTGGCCATTTTTGACTAGCATTTTGCGATGTGAATCCAGTCATCAAATACCCTGCAGGGGGTCTCTGCTTAAAAAATGTGCAAATTTCAGTGTTCTAAGAGCGAATTTGAGGCATTTGTAGTGAGTATGGACCCACTATTGGAGATGATTTTGGGCTTTTTATTGTACGGAACTTCCATTGTGCCAATGTGTTGTGGGAGAGCTAGCAAAAATTTGTGGAAGGGGTCCCCTCCCACCCCCATCCCCCACCCCCACTGTAATTATTTAGTACACCAAGCTAAAATATGTGTGTACTGTTGTGACATGAAAATTTCTTTTATAAACAGCAGCAAACATGCCAGTGGGGTTAACTCCTTGCATGCTGCTGGCAGATATTCCTGCCCAGGACAGGATTTCCCTTGCCACTGAAATATGTATAATTTGGGCACATTTAATCAATTTTCCCCCTGAAAATGGCTTAAATTTTTTCACCAATGATTTCTTGAGTTAAATTTTGTTGAATTTTTTATCAAATCTAGTCATGGCTGCTTTGCAGTAGCCATGGCAAGATTTGATGGAAAATATCCTGAAAATACTCAGGTTAAGAGTTAATAACCATAGATGGTCTCAATTTTAGACAAATTTACACATTCATTTAGTTTGGTAAGTTTGTCTAAAAAGTAATGATAATTTAGCTTAGAACCCCAGAAAGTGGAGCAATGATTGTTTATTGTGGTATTTATTTATTTATTGGTGTTTAAGGTCACATACTTATGCACAATGGCTAATCGTTACCATGACAGTTTTACGGATGGAGGAAGCTGGAGTACCTGGAGAGAAATGCCAAGCATTGATGGGCAACTGTCAGCTCCTCAACATTCTAACTCTGTTCAAGCTCCTCTCAAGCAGGGTTACAGCAGTTGAAGACATGTGCACCATTGACGTGCAGTACACCTTAGTACACAGCAGCATTGTGCCCCCATGTAGGCAATCGGGATAAAGTGCCTTGCCCAAGGACACAATGCGGGTCGTCCCGGACAGGGATCAAACTCGGGACCAACAGTCTACCACTGAGCCACTGCACTCCCATTTATTGTCGTAAATGGGTTTTTGCTGAATTTGCTGGTGTCCAGGTGACCAGTGTCTCAGGTGGAAGCCCTCCAAAATGGGGCAGCATAGATACATTAAATGATAACAAGAGAAGAATTTTGCAAAGTATTTTAAAATTGGACATGTATAATTCTTAAAAGGGTTTAAATATAAGATGTGTTAATTTGAAATATCCCTAGTTGCTTTATGAGAAAATTATATGGATTGAAATTTTGATATTTTGATATCAATGTGTAGAGGGTTAATGCCAGGTACAAGTGAATTGGTGTCTGTCAAACAGGAAGATTGTCGCAGTCAATGACCACAATAAACTGCTTATTTGCAGGCTTGTTCCAAGTGATGTTACCTTACAGAAGAGACCCGTGAGCTTTGATTTAACTCTTTACCCCATGCAGGTGATCTCAAAATTTATTATTTTAAATATCATTTTTAGCTCAACTTTGACATAGTCCAATTTTTAGCTCAACTTTGACGTAGTCAAATTTTAGGTTATGCAATGCCCGTCATCCATCTTTACTAAACTTCTTGGGTACCTTTGTTATCACCGTGGGACGAGAACGAGTGTTTTTGAGTGCGGTCAGAAATTCAAGATGGCCACCATCAGCCATTTTGTACCGAAATTAGTGCAATCAGTTTTTTGTACAGAACTTCTGCATGAAAGTTCTGATTTGAATCAATTTTTGTAGGAATGTTTAGTAACATGGAATACATCACATATAATACAGGTTTTTTTTCTCGTTCAGAAATTATGCAAATTAGATGAAGTTTGATTTATTCAGTGCTACTTATACACAGTAAGTTACATGTCAATACGGCTCGGGCTAGGGGCTGTATTTATGAACCAATCTTCACAAAACTTCTTTGGTACCTTTGTTAGCACCTTGGGATGAGAACAAGTGTTTTTGTGTGCGGTCCAAAATTCAAGATGGCTGCTGGTGGCCATTTTGTACCAAAATTAGGTAGAATCAGTTTTTTGTACAGAACTTCTATACGGCTCAGGCTGGAGACCGTATTTATGAACCGATCTTTACGAAACTTCTTGGGTACCTTTATTATCACCGTGGGATGAGAACTGTTTTTTTTTGGGTGCAGTCCAAATTTCAAAATAGCTGCTGGTGGCCAATTAGACAAACTTTGATTTATTCAGTGCTACTTATACACAGGAAGTGCACATTTCAATACGGCTCTGGCTAGAGTCATCTAACTGTCACCCACTTTTACAGTACTTAACTGTACATTTGATAAGGCTATGGTCAGTATTTATGTACAGACCTTTACATGTACCTTTGTTATCATTACCTAGATGTGTGTAATTGCTGTGTCACATACTATATATGCACATGTCTTACACATGTTGAGCTACAGTGTCATTGACACTTTCATTTCATTTTTTTTCAAAAAATTTCAACAAAACCCCTCATTAGATCATGCTCATCATGGGCCACATGATATGGTTTTGTTGAAATGTTTTGAAAAATTATATTTTTTCAACTTCTGAATTTGCATTTTACGCAGGCAGATGCAGATGATTCATTAGGTAAAGGGTTAAAAGAATAAATTGCTGCCCACAACATACTAATCCTTTGCCCTATGCACGCTATATCAAAATTTATTATTTTAATTATTGTTTTTTAAAACTTTTCAACAAAACCATATCACTTGACCCCTCGTTGGAACAAGCGCGATGAGCTCATTCCAAGGAAGGAGTCACATAATATGGTTTTGTTGAAATTTAAAAAAAATAATTTTTCCAACTGCTGAATTTGCATACTATGCGGGCAGATATGTGCGATTCGTTAGATAAAGGATTAAAAGCATAATTATGAATTAACTGACTGACAGTTCATGACTCACATCATATTTATACCTCCACTTGTGAAAAGAATGGGAGGTAATCTGTAGGGCTGTCATGATTAATCGAAAAATCGATTGTCGATCAGTCACGCCGAAATTGATAAGTATTTTTCATTGTCGAAGAATTAGTAAATTCTACCCCATTTTAGACGTTTAATAATTAAAAAATAAAAAGGATGAAAATACTATTGTTTCTAAAGGTAAAAGGTCAAGAATGTTGATGTTAAATCTCAAGAAGCCTTTAGAAGCATTTGTCTTTCAGGTACATTCAAAGCTTTGATGTTCTGAACTTTTGAACCGTCTGTATAATAATTAAGACAGTTTGCAACTGACAACTGGTCTTGATTATTACACTGTTCAGCTGCAGCATAGTATTCTTTTTCTCTTCTTGGCTGACACATCCTCATACATAAAGGAGCAGGCCTGAAAATAAGCCGGGTCTGACATTTTAGAATGAGGTCCCCAGAGGGTGAATTTGATGTTGCTGTCCCATACAGCTGGCCAATTTATCCTCTGGGTACCTCTTTCTGTTCTGTTTTAAGACCCTGATTCAGATTGAGGTTCACAGAGGGTAAATTTAGTGATGCTACCCTGCTGTGCAGTGTAGCATCACTAAATTCACCCTCTAGGGACCTCATTTTCCAGATGACAGTCTGCTTATTTTCTGACTTGTAAAGGAGTAATGATGTTTGTAGCTGCTCAACAATACAGAGGGAGTTAATGTTTGAAGAAGACATTTTCTTTGACAAAAAATGAAAAAAACTTGAAACCAATATTGGGCAGAACCTGATGAGTCATGCAGTGTCATTTTACTTCTTCATGAATGCATCAGTTGGTTATAAATTTAATGGGATAACATTGATTTTTTTTCTTTTTGAGCGTGTGAAGAAATGATAATTGCTATTTGAACAAAGGAATGACTGGAAGTTCCAAGTCTTTTTGTCCACACCATTTTAAACTGCTGATCCTTTTGTACTCTTCTTGCTAATTTGTTTTCTATGGTTGTTTTGTTTCAGTTCTTCTATGGTTTGGTTTCAGTATATAAATCTTTTGTATAATAATTTCATGAATAGATTAATTGTTCATGTAAACAGTTGTTCTGGTTTGTGAAAGTTAAGACTCACGACCAGCTGTACCTCTCTACCTCTCGAACATATTCAAGTTATTAACTGGGTAAGTGCTAGAATCCGGTATCATTACTCTACTGAAAAAGTGATGAAACCCACCTTTGTGGCTTTATGCTACATGTATCAGTTGGCTTTTTGTTGAGTGGTAGCAAAACGAAAAAAATATTTATACAAAATTGTTTTGTAATAATTTATTGGAGAGTGCCATTGTAACAAGACTATTATTTGTGTAAAAATCATGCTAAATTAAGGCTCCTCTTGGTGGTAGCCTGGTATCCTTAAAAAAATATTCATATTACAAATCATGTTTGAAAGATAATTTAGCACTCTACCAATTAAGCATGATAAAAGTAACTGTGCAAGCTCTCAGGCCACCAGTCTAATTCTGTTTGGGATTCGACGCTATTATGGGCTGTTTGTTTACTCATTTTTTTGTGGAAATTTGTGTGCAGACGACTGTTGGTATAATTTGATGTGCCTTTACTTACAGAGGGATATACAGGTATTCTCTCCTGTTGCAGTTATAGATACTCCAGTCAATAAGTATTTACTTCCTCTTGAAAACATCAGGATATTAACAAAAGTTGTGGATCTACCTGGCATAATTGAAACACTTCATCTGTGGTGATTCTTCATTTCTGATTGTAATGTCATAAAAATTTCAATCAAATCAAGTCTAGATTGAGCAACATTTCTAGCTTTGATTCACAGAAAATGAATCTTTATGAAATATGAAATGTTTCAGATTCAGTCATTCAGAATGTATCAGTTGGTCGGAAAAATGCGTACTATAGGTATGCTTTTCCAACCAACTGAAATATTCCACACAAATGAATCTAAAGATAGGTGAAGACCCATTGGAGAGCTAGACTGGCTCCAGGCCATAACAGCATCTTATAAATTGGTGACCCGAGAGCTGTTCAAGAAGTTAATCCTTTTCCTAACAAATTGGATGCATCTGCCTGCATAATATACAAATTCAGCAGTTTAAACAAAAAATTATTTTTTAAAACATTTCAGCAAAACCATATCATATGACCCTCATTGGAACGAGCAGTTTTGATGATTGTATTTTTCAAGTTTTTTAAATAAAGGATAAACTCCTTCCATGCGGTTCATGGATATTCCTGCCAGAACAGGATTTCTCTTGAGGTTGAAATAAGTGTAATTTGGGCAGATTTAATCCAATTTCCCCCCTGTAATTTGGATGGAGTTCTTCACCAGTGACTTTTGGAGTTAAATTTAGATGAATTTTTTGTCAAATCTGTTAATGGCTGCTTCACAGCAGCCATGACCAGATATGACGAAAAATATTTAGAAAATACTCAGTGGGTGAAGAGTTAAGGAGAAAGATACCAGAGCATAAGGAAAGAAATGTGTGAGTGCTGACAAATAGTTGATGCATTAATGAATTGCCACTGACTTTCTTCTGAAGTACTCTTGAAACTGTCAAAAATTCCACTAGAGTAACACCAAACCAATTAGTTTTATGAGTGCAAGAAATAAGATGATGGTCAAACACTTCACACTGGATGTTGTTTGACTCTATAACCAACTTCAATAGCTGACATCACTTTCAAAAAATTTTCTTAAATAACTAAACATTTTCATTTCTTGCCTCAAAAATGTAATTCATGCCCTCTAACTGGAATGAGGTCAGGTTTTTTTTAGACAAAGAATGATGAACTTTGAAACTGAATGGTGTTTTTTGTGAAAAGCACTGGGTGGTTTTGATCGATACATCAGGTGAAGGGTTAAATTTGCTAATAAGATGGTTATTAGAAAGGATAATCTATCACACTTCAAAAACCTTTCACTGACAGTGGACTGTTCATCAGGCTACACTTCAATTGGAATGTCAAGTAGTTATGAATGAAATCAAATGTTGACCATTCATCAGTCAGGATGGATCCTTCTTACTTAACCACGGGGCATGTACTTGTAAATTTGTGATCACAGTATACTTACTTTAACGGGTTCTGTGCTAGAAGTTGCCCATATTTGGGCTTCATTATTGTCTAGGTGTTACAATAAAGTTATCATTTTCTTGGAAGGCTCCCATGGGAAACACAGAGTGCAGCAGGATTTGTTGACCAAGTTGAACAAATTCTGTTTCACTGGTAAAATTTCTCCAGTGGAGACTCACAGACTCCCACAGATATTATTAGCTTACCTGAGCGAAGCTCAGTGGGAGCTTTACTGATCACATTCTGTCCGTCGTCCATCGTCATCCGGCGTTAACTTTACATTATCGACTTCTCCTTCAAAACCACTAGCCCTACTTTATTCAAATGTTGGGCAAATGTTTATTACCTAATGCCAATTCAGATTTGTTCAAATGAAGTTGCTGCTCCTCCTGGGTGGTGCCATGCCCCCAAGGGGCACCAAAATCTTTGAAAATCTTCTTCTGATGAACCAGCTGTAGCAGAGACTTGATATATGGTATGCAACTTCCTTTTAAGGTGTAGACTCAGATTTGTTCAAGAGAAGTTTGATGGGCTATATTTCAAATTTTGGCATCGTTAAGGAAGGGGCAACATTTTTGGCCCCACCTGAAATTTCTATTTTCCGAACCGAGAGGCTGATTTGAACCAAATTTTATGTGAGGGCTTATTGGGTCATAAGTACCTAATTTATGCCAAATGTGTTTTTCGCATAGTCCCGTGGGAACTGCAGGAGCTAAAAATAGAAAAAAATTAAAATGCCCATATCTCCAAAACTGCACGGCACTGGGAATTTTTATTTGGTGTGAAGCTTCCTTAGGAACAACAGAAAGAATTGGTAAAAAAAAATTGCCATCGGTTTTATCATAGGGTACAGTTTTGGGACTTTGAAAAAGTGCGAGTCAGCACTTTTTAACACTGAAGGCAATGGGAAAAAACATTAAAAAATCTTCTTCTCCAGATCCAGCAGGCAGAATCTTTTGATATTTGGTATGCAACATTGTAGGGTGGATCTGATTCAAGTTTGTTCAAATCGGCCCCCTGAGTTTATATTTGGGCTCAGTATAGGAGCCCAAATTCGAACTTAGTGCATTTCAGGCAAATTTCTTAAAAAATCTTCTTCTCCAGATCCAGCAGGCAGAATCTTTTGATATTTGGTATGCAACATTGTGGGGTGGATCTGATTCAAGTTTGTTCAAATCGGCCCCCTGGATTCATATTTGGGCTCACTATAGAAGCTCAAATTCGAACTTAGTGCATTTCAGGCAAATGTCTTTGAAAATCTTCTCAAAATCCAGCAGGCAGAATCTTTTGATATTGGGTATGCAGCATGCTTAGGGGGGGTGAGATTCAAGTTTGTTCAAGCCAAGTCCCTGGATTCATATTTGGACGCACTGTGGTAGCCTGAATTATAACTTAGTTCAAAATGAGGAATTTTCTTTAAAAATCTTCTTCTTCAGATCCAGCAGTCGGAATGTTTTGATATTTGGTATGCAGCATCCTTAGGGGGGTGAGATTCAAGTTTGTTCAAGCCATGTCCCTAGGTCCATATTTGGGCTCACTGTGGGAGCCCGAATGATAACTTAGTTCAAAATGAGGAATTTTCTTAAAAAATCTTCTTCTTCAGATCCAGCAGTCGGAATGTTTTGATATTTGGTATGCAGCATCCTTGGGGGGGGGGGGGGGGGGGGGGGGGGGGGGGGGGGGTGAGAGGGTGAGAGTCAAGTTTGTTCAAGCCATGTCCCTAGGTTCATATTTGGGCTCACTGTGGGAGCTTGAATTGTAACTTAGTTCGAAATGAGGAATTTTCTTAAAAAATCTTCTTCTTCAGATCTAGCAGATGAATGCTTTTGATATTTTTTATGCAGCATCCTTAGGGGGGTAAGATTCAAGTTTGTTCAAGCCATGTCCCTAGGTCCATATTTGGGCTCACTGTGGGAGCTCGAATTGTAAGTTAGTTCAAAATGAGGAATTTTCTTTAAAAATCGTCTTCTTCAGATCCAGCGGTCGGAATGTTTTGATATTTGGTGTGCAGCATCCTTAGTGGGATGAGATTCAAGTTTGTTAAAGTCAAGTCCCTGGGTTCATATATGGGCTCCCTGTGGGAGCCCGAATTATAACTTAGTTCAATATGAGGAATATTCTTTAAAAATCTTTTTTTTTTAGATCCACTGGTCAGAATCTTTGGATATTTGGTATAAACTTTTCTTAGGAGGAGCAGATGCAACTTGTTGAAATCAATTCTCTGGGTTGATATTTAGGCTACCGTGTCACGTGAGTGCCTCAGGCCCCACGGGGCCTCTTGTTCCAAAGAGGCTGCAGCATAAATAGAAGACGTCTAGTGGTTTGAATGATTTCTCAGCTCAATTTCTGAGCTTCCTGGTATACCTGCGACATGCCAGGAAACCAAATATTATACCTCCCTATATAGCACCCTCTCTTGCTGGCCATCCTATACGTGGCTTCTGCCTTGGAGAATACAGTTTCAAGGTATGGTTTCTTTGAGTTCATTCCAACAAGGCATATGATGGATTAAATTTTCTGTTTGTCACCGTAGTGTTGGGGAGTCAACCAAATTCTGGTTAACCCTTTACCAAATGTAGCAGCCGTTTGCAGCCAGCATTATTCACAACAATCACCATTCATATTTTAATATTTTTTTTTAATGTATACCTTCAAAACATAGCTTATGAACTCTCATTGGAAAGGGCTTAATTGTCATGCTCCAATGAGGAGTTGCAAGCTATTTTTGAAGGGAATAAATGAAACTTTTTAATTATTTGAAACAACTTTTGGAAGTGCCATCTTCTAGTCCTGTTAGTTAAAGGGTTAAATGTATATTCTTGTTGATTGAATATTTTTTAATGGTCAAATGTCAATTGGTTCAATTAACAGGATTCTCTGGTATAACTGATATCCCTATGGGAGCTCTTAGGTTAGTTAGGGAATGGTAACCAGTAACTTGATCAAAATAGCCATATAGATGCTGGAAGTGATTTACACCCTCAGTAGACAATTATATCATTGATTGATACATCAAAAGTTAAAAAATCATTGATTTATTGGCAATTTTAGTCTTCAAAATGTGGCAATTAACAAGAACAGTGGAATGTTGACTATTTCTTGTGTTTGGTGCATGGGAGGCCATAGAGGGAGGCACTTGCCCCCTCCTGTACTTGGGAATGGTAGCCGTTTGTTAGATCTAATAGGATGACGTTGGGTTTTCCCTGTCGCAGGCATTCAGCACCATGAGATTCCACAACAAAAATTACACCAGAATATTTTTGAACTAGAAAATGAACCCCAGGCATTTCCCTAAGGAGCCCAAATCAACTTAGAGAATTTCTGAACACTTTTTGTAAATAAATATAGGAAATGTTTGTAACCTTCCAGCTCATGGACCACCAGGTGACACCTCATGGCCCCATGTTGCTCACACTTCTAGTGTTTCACCCTTAGAAATAGCAAATATTCATCGATGGAAAACTTAAGTCTGCAGTAATTCATGTATTCTGTTTGTCTTTCCATGGGTAAATTCCTGAAGATGCCCATGTTTTAGGGTACTTTTGACTGCCAGATGACCAGGTAATAGTTCTCTGCATTGTAAAAAATTATAAATTTGAAAAAAAATTTGTTGCAGCAAACCTGGTCTGAATGGCTTCCACCTCTGAAATGTTAGAGACTGCCTTAACACATCATGTTCAGTGTTGTTGATAGCACCTTATCCTTACAGTTTCTTTTCATGTTCTGCTGAAATGAAACATGATTCATTTCTAATTTACTGAAGGCTTTCATGTAAGAGTGTTTACTAATTATCTGTGGTGTGTTGGAAAGAAAATGATCCATCAAAATTCTAATTTAATTTAATTACAGTTTGAGATATCTTTTGAAGAAACATTTTGCCCTGTATTGTTTCTATTTTCTTTTTGATGATATGTTTCAAAGACTTCATTTACTCTGAAAACACCAATGAATTTCCTCATGGCTATGAATGCGCTGGATTATTTTTAACTCTTAGCCCGCAGAGTATTTTAGAGGTATTTTTTATCAAATCTAGTCATGGCTGCTATAAAGCAGCCATGACTAGATTTAATGAAAAATTCATCTAAATTTAGCAGAAGAAGTCATAGTAATTTACAAGGAGAAATTTTATTAAATGCACCCAGAGTATACTTATTTCAGTGGCAAAAGAAATCCTATCTTGGCAGGAATATCCACCAGCAGCAAGCGAAGAGTTGATGGCAATGTGAAAGATAGGTTTTTCAAATTAACAAAATGTCCTCACTTTGGGTATAAAGAAAGAACATGCAAGAAATCAAGTCCGCGCAAGAAATCTAAGGTCACTCAAGTGGCTTTCTGAATTCAGATATGGGCCATTGAAAATTCCAAAATGCGATTCGATTTGATTTAAAATCCTTTCAGTGATTCGATTTAATTTAAATCCATATGGGTATTTGGGAAGAATATGAATCTCTGCAAAATTCTAAAGGCGTTGTAAAGGGTGATGAAAATTCCCTTTAGACGAAAATGTTTTATATTTGTTATGGATGCCCCTAAGTTCTAGAGAGCATAATGGCTCAGTGGTTATGGCATTGGAATTCAAATAAAAGGTCCACACTTTGATCCCAGCCAGGGGGTAACTGCATTGTGTCCTTGGGCAAGGAACTTCATCTTGATTGCCCACGAGGTGCACAGTGGCACTGTGTACTAAGGCGTATTGCATGCCAATGGTGTGCACTTGTCTTCAACCAACACTAACCCTGTGCAAAGTTAGTATGTTGCGGAGTCTGACAGTTGCTTGCTGCTGCTCAGTGGAACTCTTCTGGTACTCTGGCTTTCTCCACCCATGAAAACTGTCTGAAACAAGTTTACCCTAGCTTTCAAAAGTGTCATAAAACTTCTATAAAAAAGAAATCTTTGTTCTAGGCTATTGCAAACCCTCACAAATCCATATGAAGCCAACTGGTTGGGTTCATGTTCATGAATTTGTGAAGGTATGCAATAGCCCAATTGGGTAATGGAAGTTTAACCCTTTGAACCCTAGCTGCCGTTTTTTCCGGCCAGCAACATGATATGTCATATAATAACGTCATTAAATAGGATGGCTGTTCAGTAAATGTCTGGGGTAGACCAATCAATATTTTCAACGTGCTGCCGCGAGGCTGCACGTTGAAAATATTGCTTGGTCTACCGCAAATAATGAATATGGACTCTTCTAATTGCTGCCATTGAACTGGCATGGAAGATACCATTAGAGTTCAAAGGGTTAAAAATACATATGAGTATACATATGAGTATCTAAAACAGACTTGGCACTAGAAAGTTAAAAAATGAGTTTACTACGAAATCCATCCTCATTGAATTATCTCTATTTAACACTAATATCAGATGAAATATTGTGTACCTGAGTGGAAAATGAAAGATAAAGTAACAGTTTGCTCTGTTACACACATCTCTCAAGAAAACACATCAAATTGATTGCTTGAAATGTTTTATTGAATTACACTGAAGAGAGAAATTTAATCATCTTGAAAATTGTGACATTTAAAACAGAAGTTAATACAGAATATCAAATAGAGGTTCCTTCCTATTAACCCTTATTTTTTGTTGAAAATTTGCTGAAATTTACTCGCATCTCTTTGGGTACATCAAACTGGAAGCTGAAGTGGCTAAGCCAAAACCCTCTTCAACTTTACAGTAACCATGATGAGATTTGATGAAAAATTTCAATCCAAAAATCATTTGTTTAAAAATCCATGCCATTTTCTGGCAGAAATTTGGACTAAATATGCCCAAATTATACTTATGTTAGCGGCAAGAGAAATCATGTCCTGGGCAGGAATATCTGCCAGCATGTAAGGAGTTAATCCCAGTTGTCCACGAGGTGGCATGGTAGTGCTGTGTACTAAGGCGAACTACATATCGATGATGCATGTGCCTTCAACTGCGGCTACTCAGCTTGAACCAGGTTAGTAAGTCAGAGAGTCTGACAGTATCTTGATGGTTTTCTCTGGGTACTCCGACTTCCTCCATATGTAAAACTCACTGATAAGATATAACCATGGGTGTTGAAAGTATCGCTAACACCAACAAACAAAGAAACACGGATGTGTTTGAGGCTGATACTAAGTACATGTTAATCGATAACATCAATGCACAGTGAACACCATGTTTCTTGAATATTGTTAGAAGCGTTTTTCTGTTAATAGCATAATTCTTCCAGCACCTAAAAATATGGTGCCGAACTGACCTGTTAACTGCATTTTGTCCAAAGAAGAAATACTGATTAACCCTTTACCCAACGCAGATGATTTCAAAATTTATTATTTTAAATGATTTTTAAATTTTTTCAAAACATTTCAACAAAACCATCATTTCTTATATTTGTGCTGTAGTCAAACTATGGCAATAGATACTGAAAATAACCTCACATCCCGATTAACAGGTGAATAAATATTTATTTATTTATTTATTAGGGTTTAACGACATTTTCACCTGCCAGGGTCACCTTGTGTCGGAAGGTAAATGTATAAAAACAGTGTATGCTACTAGGGAGCGTGGTGGCTCAGTAGGTAGAGGTGCAGGCTGCAAGCCGAGAGGTCCTCGGTTCGAATCCCACCTGCGGCAACTGCTTTGTGTCCTTGGGCAAGACACTTCACCCCCATTGCCCATGTGGGGGCACGATGATGCCGTGTACTAAGGCGTACTGCACGTCGATGGTACGCATGTCTTCAACCAATCTAACCCTGCCTGTGCTGCAGTGCGGAGTTACGATGTTGGAGAGCTGGCAGCTGCTCGTCGTTGCTCGGTGGTTCTCTCCGGGTACTCCGGCTTCCTCCACCTGTAAAACTGTCACGGTCATGATTAGCCATTGTGCATAAATATGTGACCTTACACATCAGTAAATAAATAAATAGTGTATGCTACTGGAAGTCAAGAGAAAACTGAGAAATGTTTCAAGTTTCACCAATATCTTTATTAATACAGTGGAACCCTGTTAACTGAATAGCCACTTTGCCAATGAAAATTATTCAATTAACAGGAGTATTCAATTAACAGGGATTGTGACAATTTCCTGTATTTTAGAGATAAACTTAGCATTTATTCTTTTATATCTAATAGATTAAATGCCTGTATTGGATGTACTGAGGCCAAATAGGTATATAGATAAAGGAAAACTGGTGAGGGTAATTTCTCGACAGTTACAAGACTTTTTATTCAATTAACAGGAGTTTACTCTATAACCTATATTCAATTAACAGGTCAAATTTGTACTGGTGGTATGGTAAATGTTTTTGTGTTGAGAAATTATATTCAATTAACAGGGTTATTCAGTTATAAGATATTCAGTTAAGTGGGCTCCACTGTATTTGCTTGAAAATTTACATGATGGATATTCTTTTCACTACATTTTTTTTTGTTTGGCAAAGCTCAGATTGCTCCATCGAACAAGATAAAATGAATTAGCAGACTTTCCGTAAGACACACGAAGGTGAGCAACAGGGATTTATCCTTAACCCTTTCTCTAACATAACAGCCAGAACCTTACAGCACTTTTCACAAAAATCTTTTTCAGATATTATTAATTTTTGCTTAACTTGACAAAGTCAAGATAAGTTATTGCTATCATGCGTGCAGAACTCTGCGAGTCTGTCAGTTTGTGAGTCTGTTCACATTTTCTTTAGCACAGGCTACTCCCTGTAGTTCTTGGATCATCGTGAAATTTCATATGCAGGTTCAAGGTGATGTCAAGATGAGAAGGCCCCGTTTTGGTCATGATCAGTCAACTGTTATGGCTGGAATAGCCCCAAAACCTTTAGCACAGTCTACAGGTCATATTTATGAAGAGATTTCATTGTAACTTGGTAGGATGACTCTGTATAATGTCTAAACGAGAACGTCCCCTTTTGGTAGTGATCAGTCAACCATAATGGCTGCAAGACCCCCAAAACATTTAGCACAGTCTACAGGTCATATTTATGAAGGGTTTTTATTGTAACTTGGTAGGATGACTCTGTATAATGTCTAGATGAGAATGTCGAGCTCATTCCAAAGAAGGGTCATAACCTTTGTTTTTGAGATAAAAAATGAAAAAAACTAGTTATTCAAGAATTTTGTTTGCAACTGTCGTCTGCTTTTCATGTTAGGTAAAGGGTTAAGATGAAATAGAGAATTTGACACAAAGAAATGAGGTAATAATGAATGTAAATCATGTCATTAGAGATAGATTGTAAGGCTGCCTAAATTTAATACCTCACTGGTTATCCCTTGGCAGTTGGTATCATTTTCATGGGTGTTGTATACTAAGATAATACAGTGAAAAATAACCTTTCCTTTTGGATAAGCTTTTATTACACAGGTTAAGATAAATCGAGACCTCCCCTTTGAAATGCAAAGAAGAAAGAATGGGAAGTCATCTTCTGGCATACAATTTCAATGAAAATGGGCAACACTGAAGTGCATTTCAGATTTTTGATTTGGAAACAGTGGATTTATTTTGTCACAAACAAAAACCAATCTTGATAACCTGGATACATGTAGATGAAAGTGACCTACCAGCTGTCTATTTAATGGGTTCAGAACAAGAAGCCTATGTCTTGAGTAGGGTTTATTAACATGTGCTGGATATACCATGACAGTGGTTTTCATACAATGTGGGCCAATGATCTGGATTTATCAAAACACCCAGAATAGTTGCACATAACTTATGAACTCCAGTGGTGTACCTTGGGTATGGCAGGTATATGACATGTACCTTGGCTGCCACTTGAAAGGGGCTGCCACTGAGCAGTTTCTATTAAAGTCAGTCAAGCCATCCCCGAATAGTGAATAAAGAAATTTTCTTCAGATGTGTGATCTGTCTTCGATTATCATAGGTGAGAAGCTCTAGGATGGCCAGATTGTTAAACCACTCATATAAATTATTAAGTAAAAATACAGTGCTGGGAGCAACATGACCACATACCTCATAGTACCAATGTTCAGCTTCAGTGCCAACTAGCTGGCAGTAAGACCATTCTCCTGTGCAAACTAGGGAGGTTGTGTTGCTTTTCCACCTTCTCTCTTTTTACTATACCAGTCATGCTTTTTACATCGCAACAGAATATATGCCTATATAAATATCAACAACTAACGTGCGATCTCAGTGAAGCGAGATCACACATTAGTTGTAGCTTTTTATTTTGGTGGAAATTCTTTCAAGATGGAAACAGCATGCCATTCTATTCATATGTGTATGCCATAGGCACCACTTTCTGTAGATATGCCGCTGCTGAACTCCAAAACATTGACAATATCTTCAATACTAATTTGAGCTGTTTCCTGGTAGAGTGCTAAATTATTTGTGGTCAGTAAAATTTGTTCACATGTCTTTGCTTAGGTACAATTTATGGGACTGGGCACACTCCCATGAATTACAACAAGGCAAATCCTTACGTACTAAATGATTTCACTTCAAAGCAGATATGAAGCATATCCAAAGAATATGAAACCTTTATCTTATGGTCCCTGTACTTCAGACTAAAGCCCCAAATATGGGCAATCCAGCGCTCAACCAGTTAATTGCAGAAAGGTTATAAGAGTGAGTTTCTGTTAACTGACAAAGATTTCCTGTGATCAAAGAATTATTATTCAGACAGTCACTAAATATCCCATGTTTATAAATCTCTTTGACTTCAGTACGTTAAATTCAAGAATTTAACCCATTATATCCTGTTTGAAAGAGGTCAAATGAAGTTGTAAAAGGATAAATGCTCAATTTATAATTCGAATACAGGGAAATGACCAAATTTATTTTGAAATTTGTTTGTAAATCAAGCCATTACTACTCAGCAGCAGCAGCAGCAGCAGAAATGACTTAATTTGATTATAAATTAAGAAAACATTTACTTTTTAAGAAGTGATCAATGAAAGGACTAAACTGTTAACTGGTTGAGTAGTGAAAGCTCATTTTTGGGCTCCGTGCAGAAGTATTGTAACTGAAATTAAAGGCATCATATTTTGTAGATGAAATTAAAAGGCATCATATTTTGTGGATGTGCTCCATATTCTCTTGGTAGTGGAATTATTTTGTTTGTGTGGCTTTGACTTGTGTCAATGTATTGGAGAGTGCCCATATACTATAGGCACTCCCCACTAAATTGTCTCTTGACAAACCCAAGTAAACAAAATTTGTGTAAACCTTTAGGGCTTTCCAAACCAGATGAGATCATTGCACTTGATGTTTATGATTTTTAGCTTAACTTGACATAGTCAAGATAAGCTATTGTCATCATGCGTGCAGAAGTCTGTGAGTCTGTTCACATTTTCCTTTAGCATGGGCTACACCCTGCAGTTCTTGTCTGATCGTCACAAAATTTCATATGCAGGTTTGGGGTCATGTCTAGATGAGAACGTCCCCTTTTGGTCACGATCAGACAACCGGTATGGCTGCCCGAGCCCAAAAACCATTAGCATAGTCTACAGGTCATATTTATGAAGGGATTTCATTGTAACTTGGTAGGATGCCTCTGTATAATGCCTAGATGAGAAAGACCACTATTGGGCATAATCTATCAACCGTGATGGCTGCCCAAGCCCGAAATCCAAAAACTTTTAGCACAGTCTGCATGTCATGTTTAATGTGGAAGGAATTCATTGTAACTTGGTAGGATGACTCCAAATAATGTCTAGATGAGAACGTCCCATCTTGATCGCGATCATTCAGCCTTGATGGGTGCCTGAGCCCAAAAACCTTTAGCATAGGCAAAAGGTCATATTTATGGAAGGATTTCATTGTAACCTGTTAGCGTTATAATATAATGCCTAGATGATGACATCCCCTTTTGGTCATCATTGGTCAGCTGTGATGGCTACAAGTGCCCGAAGCCCGAAAACCTTGAGCACAGTCTACAGGTCATATTTATGAAGGGATTTCATTGTAACTTCGTAGGATCACTCCAAATGATGCCCAGATGAGATTGTCCCCTTTGGTTGCGATCATTCAACCATGATGGCTGCCCGAGCCCGAAGCCCGAAAACCTTTAGCACAGTCTACAGGTCATATTTATGAAGGGATTTCATTGTAACTTGGTAGGTTGACTTCATATAATGTCTAGATGAGAACGTCCCCTTTTGGACATGATTGGGCAACTGTGACGGCTAAAGGTGCCCAAAGCCTGAAAACCTTTAGCACAGTCAACAAGTCATATTTATGAAGGGATTTCATTGTAACTTGGTAGGATGACTCCAAATAATGTCTAGATGAAAACATCCCATTTTGGTCGTGATCATTCAGCCTTGGTGGGTGCCTGAGCCCAAAAACCTTTAGCATAGGCAAAAGGTTATATTTATAGAAGGATTTCATTGTAACCTGTTAGGTTGACTCCATATAATGCTTAGATGATGACATCCCCTTTTGGTCGTGATTGGTCAACTGTGATGGCTACAGGTGCCCGAAGCCCGAAAACCTTGAGCACAGTCTACAGGTCATATTTATGAAGGGATTTCATTGTAACTTCGCAGGATCACTCCAGATGATGCCCAGATGAGATTGTCCCCTTTAGTTGCGATCATTCAACCATGATGGCTGCCCAAGCCTGAAGCCCAAAAACCTTTAGCACAGTCTACAGATCATATTTATGAAGGGATTTCATTGTAACTTGGTAGGTTGACTTCATATAATGTCTAGATGAGAACGTCCCCTTTTGGACACGATTGGGCAACTGTGACGGCTACAGGGACTCAAAGCCTGAAAGAAAACCTTTAGAACAGTCTACAGGTCGTAATTATGAAGGGATTTCATTGTAACTTGGTAGGTTGACTCCATATAATGCCTAGATGATGACATCCCCTTTTGGTCGTGATTGGTCAGCTGTGATGGCTACAAGTGCCCGAAGCCCAAAAACCTTCAGCGCAGTCTACAGGTCATATTTATGAAGGGATTTCATTGTAACTTGGCAGGATGACTCCAAATAATGTCTAGATGAGAACATCCCATTTTGGTCGTGATCATTCAGCCTTGGTGGGTGCCCGAGCCCAAAAACCTTTAGCATAGGCAAAATGTTATATTTATAGAAGGATTTCATTGTAACCTGTTAGGTTGACTCCATATAATGCCTAGATGATGACATCCCCTTTTGGTCGTGATTGGTCAACTGTGATGGCTACAGGTGCCCAAAGCCCGAAAACCTTGAGCACAGTCTACAGGTCATATTTATGAAGGGATTTCATTGTAACTTCGCAGGATCACTCCAGATGATGCCCAGATGAGATTGTCCCCTTTAGTTGCGATCATTCAACCATGATGGCTGCCCAAGCCTGAAGCCCAAAAACCTTTAGCACAGTCTACAGGTCATATTTATGAAGGGATTTCATTGTAACTTGGTAGGTTGACTTCATATAATGTCTAGATGAGAACGTCCCCTTTTGGACACGATTGGGCAACTGTGACGGCTACAGGGACTCAAAGCCTGAAAACCTTTAGAACAGTCTACAGGTCATAATTATGAAGGGATTTCATTGTAACTTGGTAGGTTGACTCCATATAATGCCTAGATGATGACATCCCCTTTTGGTTGTGAATGGTCAGCTGTGATGGCTACAAGTGCCCGAAGCCCGGTCATATTTATCAAGGGATTTCATTGTAACTTCGTAGGATCACTCCAGATGATGCCCAGATGAGAATGTCCCCTTTTGGTTGCAATCATTCAACTATGATGACTGCCAAAGCCCAAAAACCATTAGCACAGTCTACAAGTCATATTTATGAGGGGATTTCATTGTAACTTGGTAGGTTGACTTCATATAATGTCTAGATGAGAACGTCCCCTTTGGACGCAATTGGGAAACTGACGGCTACAGGGTCCCGAAGCCCGAAAACCTTTATCACAGTCTACAGGCCATATTTATGAAGGGATTTTAATGTAATTTGACAGGATGACTCGTTTTGGAATAATTTCACTGTAACTTGTAACTTTTGTTGATATACGTTAACTGTGAGGGCCACAGCATACAGGGAACAGAAATGAACATATTCCCAATTATCACAATTCTTGTCTTATTTCATAATCCTTTCATAAACATTGAACATTATCCTTTTCATCAAACACAACACACAAGTTAAGCTACAGTGTCATTGACACTTTCATTCAGTTCAGCATGGTGAGATGCTTCAAATTTTAGCCTTGCTTTCAAAGGAAAAAGAGAGAAAGAAAATAAATCACATGATCATTGACTAATATCCCATGTTGAAATTATTAATTATTTATTTATTTATTGGGGTTTAAGGTCACATACTTATGCACAATGGCTAATCCAGACCTTGACAGTTTTATGGGTGGAGGAAGCCGGAGTACCCGGAGAGAACCACCAAGCAACTGTCAGCTCCTCAACATTCTAACTCTGTTCAAGCTCTGCTCAGTCAGCTAGGGTTACAGCAGTTGAAGACATGTGCACCATTGATGTGCAGTATGCCTTAGTACATGGCGTCATCGTGCCCCCATGTAGGCAGCCGGGATAAAGTGCCTTGCACAAGGACACAATGCGGATCGTCTCTGGACAGGGATCGAACTTGGGACCTCTAGCATAGAAGTCCAACAGTCTACCACTGAGCCACCGTGTTCCCCCCCATGTCGAAATTGCAAACTGAGAAGAAATATGAATAATTAGCACCTTTCCACATTACAAGACGCACTAGAGGGACTCCTTTGGAAAAAAAGTGAGGGGGCTAGGCATTTGAAAAGAAGAAAAAAGTGATGGAGCTGAGCACCCCTTGAGAACCAATCCCTCCCTGACTCTATGGCACCTGGAATCCTGTCACCTTTTGTTGGTACAAATGGCTCCATATCATCTCACATGCATCACATTCTATCATACAAGTGATTTGTGCTTGGCATGTGTGTCCAAAACATGTGAAATTTCAATGCTTAGTAGCTTATGTAATCAAAATGTTCAGAACAGATGCAACATTTGGACAGATAAAAATGTATGGCTGTTTCTATTTTGACTGTCACTTGGAAGTCATTTATCAACCTAATGCAATTTGATTTACACTCTCAAAGAGTTTCACCCCATTGGAAAACTAATTATTTCTCTATTTCAAAACAGCTTTGACTTGAGAGAACATGTTATAACCAATTTAGATAGAAAGGAATCTCTTTACAAACATTTTGAGTGGTTTATTTCCAGGGAACACATTTCTGGTGTGTTGTGATGCCTTAACTCTTTACCCAACAAATCAACTGTAATATTTCAAATCCCCAGCAGGAACCCCTGGAGGTGAAGCAGTGCTCATTCACTGTAGTAAACAGGCTCTGTTTTACTGGTAAAATGGGACACAGTCACCCATGCTTGGGAGGTGCGAACCCTTTCTAAAATGGGCAACATGGCTTATTAACGCTCACCTCTGGTCTTGAATTGATACTCATGTTGTGGTCATGATTAGCCATTGTGCAAAAATATGTGACCTTAAACTCCAGTAAATAAATAAATAAATATTTCAAATTTAGCAGTTGGAAAAAAATATTTTTCAAAAAGTTTCAACAAAACCATATCATGTGACCCCTCATTGGAATGAGCTAATGGAGCTTGTTCCAGTGAGGGGTCACATGATATGGTTCCCTTGAAATTTTTTTAAAAATTAAAAAAAAAACAATAATTAAAATAATAAATTTTTTATTTTGCCTCAAAGTTAGTTTGTCCAATCAGAATGTTGGAATACCATCTAAGGGTTCTGCCGTATCAGATAACTCACCTGATATTATTTCTCTTGGATGAGTAGCCACCATTACTATTTTGATGCATTTCCACTTGCTTTTCCACTTAATTTGAATTGAAACAAAATAAGAGAATTTAAGTACCAAAAATATTTTCAAAGTACCGTATTGATTTAAAACATTAAATATTTAAAAAATGGACAGAAAATATTATTTGTAGTGCGAAAAGTTCTTCGTTGTGTTTATGATTCTATCGATTTTTTTATGCTCAACCAAACGTTTTCTTTACAGTTTACCCAACAGATTAAAATTATTTTTTGAATGTTTAACTGGTTGCCGGTTGAGTGCTAGACGCCACTGTTATGGCTTTCCAAAAAATGAGGGTTCCCATGCAAAAGCAAACATTTTCCTTGCTCATATTTCATATTCAGTTAAACACAGTTAATATTTTATTTATGTAAACTTGTTTTATCACAAATTACTAGTTTGTTGGGGAGTCTGACAGTTGCTCACAATTGCTCATGGTCAGTGGTTCTCTGTGGGTACTCCGGCTTCCTCCACTCATAACACTGTCCGACACGAGGTGGCCCTGGTTGTCAGAAGTGTTGTTAAACCCCAATAAATAAATAAATTTTCAGTATTTTAACCAAATTCTGTTTGAGGTACTGCTCATATTCATAGTATATACCGACCTTTTGGATTCCCTATCCAAAATAGACAATTCATTTTTCTCTATAATCAAGCAGTATAATAGTAAATTTTCATTACACAAGTAGATTTTGATTTTGATGATGTCATGTGAAATGTGGTGGAAGAAAAATCATCCTTGAATGGTGTGTGGGTGGGGTGGGAAAATCTCACTCTTGGGGAAGGATATGACCCTGACATCCTGCAAGCCTTGTCTCTGGGTCAAGTATCTCCCCTTCAGGTGAAATTTTCCCATTTGACCCCACACCACTTGAAGATAATAAAAGTCTTCCATGTCTCAAAATATGTTGTCATATGTTATTTTTTATACCCCTGCCATAAAATGGCTGGGGGCATATTGTGTTACCCTTGTCCATCTGTCATTTTGTCTTTCCATCGTTCTGAATAACAATTTTCCAGGCATTTTTTCACCATACATTGAGATAATTGTCTGATTTCTGGTATGAGGCTTTGTCACAGATACCTCGAAATCGAGTTCCAGTCATATTATTTTTTCACAGAGTTATTGACTATGACCTGTTTATGATGTGAAAACTCTGAGAATCAGTTTTCCAGATGTTTTTAGCTCAACTTGACAAAGTCAAGCAGAGCTATTGCCATCACTTCTCGTCCATCGGTGTACGTACGTACGTACGTACGTTAGTTAGTTAGTTAGTATGTTAGTACGTATGTCCACTATTTCCTTTGGCACACCTCACAGGTCGCATTTATGATCAGATCACATTGAAACTTGGTATTCTTGTTTGGGGTGACCTCTAGATGGGAGCTATCGATTTTCTTCAATTTCTGTCAAAAGATGTTGCCATGGCCAACGTTCTTAGAACTTAGTTTAGTCAAACAACAATATTTCCCTTTGGCACACCCTACTGGGCACATTTATGATCGGATTGCTTTGAAACCAGGTATGCTTGTTTGGGCAGACCTCTAGAAGGGAGCTATTGATTTTCTTCAATTTTCGTCAAAAAATGTTGCCGCGGCCAACATTCTTAGAACTTAATTTAGTCAGAAGACCTCAGTATTTCCCTTTGGCACACCCTACAGGGCACATTTATGATCATATAGCTTTGAAACCTGGCATGCTTGTTTAGGGTGACTTCTAGATGGGAGCTATCGATTTTCTTCAATTTCTGTCAAAAAATGTTGCTGCGGCCAACGTTCTTAGAACTTAGTTTAGTCAGACCACAATATTTCCCTTTGGCACACCATACAGGGCACATTTATGATTGGATTGTTTTGAAACCTGGTGTGCTTGTTTAGGGTGACCTCTAGATGGGAGCTATCAATTTTCTTCAATTTCCGTCAAAAAATGTTGCCACGGCCAACGTTCTTAGAACTTAGTTTAGTCAGACCTCAATATTTCCCTTTGGCACACCCTACAGGGCACATTTATGATCAGATTGCTTTGAAATCTGGTATGCTTGTTTAGGGAGACCTCTGGGTGGGAGCTATCAATTTTCTTCAATTTCTGTTAAAAAATGTTGCCGGGGCCAACGTTCTTAGAACTTTGTTTAGTCAGACCACAATATTTCCCTTTGGCACACCCCACAGGGCACATTTATGATTGGATTGCTTTGAAACCTGGTATGCTTGTTTCGGGAGACCTCTAGATGGGAGCTATCGATTTTCTTCAATTTCCGTCGAAAAATGTTGCCGCGGCCAACGTTCTTAGAACTTAGTTTAGTTAGACCTCAATATTTCCCTTTGGCACACCCTACAGGGCACATTTATTAGCTCAACTTGACAAAGTCAACCTGAGCTATTACCATCACTTCTCGTTCGTTGGCGTACGCATGTATGTATGTACGTACGGGCCAACTAAACCTGTTTAGGAGCTATTAGTTTTAGGAGGTTAGTCGAAATTAGGGTAGTATTAGGGTTAGGAGAGGGGTGGGGTTAGGGTTAGGGGTAGCCCCAGGGCAGGGCTAAAGGTTGGAGTTGGTTTGGACCCAGTGGGGTGGGGGTTGGGGTCAGGGGTGGGGTTTTAGTTTTTATAGCCCCTAAACCAAAACATAGCCCCTAATCCTTTTGGTCCGGCTAGGGTGGTGTTAGGGTCAGGGGTTGGGTTAGGGTTAGGGGTAGCCCCAGAGTAGATCTTAACGTTGGGGTGGATTAGGTCCCTGGGGGTGGGGTTTAGGGTCAGGAGTGGGGTTTTAGGGTTTAGGGTCAGGGGTGGGGTTTTAGGGTTTAGGGTCAGGGTAGGGTAGGGTTAGGGTGTGTTTTTGAGTGGATGGGGTGCGGTTAGGGTTAAATATAAGTTCTAGGGTGGAGGGGGTGGGTTCTGGCTAAAATAAGGTGATGGACATATAAAATGTTTTTTTCGAAGCCCTTAAACCCAAATAGTTGGAATGTCCGTACGTACATACGTATGTCCACAGTTTCCTTTGTACACCTCACAGGTCGCATTTATTTTCATTTCCTTTAAAAAATTATTGTTGTTTTCACCAGCCTTTGAACTTACTGCATTTGTGTAGCAACTTATTCCTTTTGCACTCTCTGCAGGGTATATTTATGAATTTCCATAAAAAAGAGAAAAAAACATTGCCACAAGCAATGACATTCAAACTTTGTGCATTTGTGCATTAACATCTTCCTTTGGCATGCCTCAGAGTGTGCATTCATTATCAGGTTGTTTTGAAACTTTGTATGCTTATGCAGGAAAGATGTTCGCAACAGTCTTTGAATTTATTGCATTTGTGCATCAACATTCCTCTTTGACATGGCCTACAGGCCACATTTATCAGGATTTCTTTTTTAACTTGGTGTGCTCATTGGGCAAGACCTTTAGATAAGAGCTATTGATTAGCATTCATTCCTCTGAAAAAAGCTACCATTTACAATAACCTCTGAACTTACTGCATTTGGGTATCAACATTCTTCCTTTAGCCAGTCTTATAGTTTACATTTATAAATTCAAGGATTACTCTTGACATTGTGCACACACAATGCTGTTATGTTGAAATTTCAACAAATAAAATTGGTACCAATGATCTTCAATTTTGCCATTTCACTTATAACTTACCAAGTTCAAGTTTGTCAAGTTGAGCTACAGTGTCATTGACACTTTCATTTGCTTGTGGGGACATATGTGTTCTACTGACATATCTATGGTTTTTATGCCCACCATAAAATGGCTAGGGGCATATAGTATTACCCTTGTCGGTCTGTCATTCCATCATTCCTTCATTCCAAAATAACAGTTTTCCAAACTTTTTCACCATATATAGAGATAATTGGCTGATTTCTGGTGTGTGGCTTTTTGCGGAGTTATTGACCTTAAACTTAATTTGTGACTTGAAAACTCCGAGAGTCAGTTTTCCAGACTTTTTTTTTTTGCTCGCAGGTGGGGACATTCGTGTTGTGCTGACACATATAGCTCTTTTTTTCCAGCTTCGTTATCCCACATGCCTTCAATTACAGAAATGGGTGCGTTTCTTTGAAAAAAATAGCAATTTCATTCAGACAATAGATATTCAATGATATTTTTTAAAAGTTGATGTGAATTAAAAAGTCTCTCAGCAAATCATTCGCAGTGCAATTTTTCTAAAAATCACTTTATTTTAGTCCCTATAAGTGTTCTATTTGGAATGCTCTCCAATAAATAATTACAGGATAATTCAGCATGGGAATCCTGGGAAGTGAATCAGTGCTGGTTTACTATGTAGTGCTGGTTTACTATGTAAACAAGCTCTGTTTTTCTGTTAACCCTTTACCTAACATGAAAAGCAGATGACACTTGCAAACAGAATTTTTGAATAACTAATTTTTTCATTTTTTGTCTAAAACATAGGTTATGACCCTCATTGGAATGAGCTCAATGAGCACATTCCAAAGAGGGGTCATAACCTATGTTTTTGAGACAAAAAATAAAAATGTATTGAAAATTAATTGCCGATTTTTGAGAATAGTGCTGGCGGGTTTTGTCGTTACGTTGGGTAAAGGGTTAAATAGAACCCAGTCAGCAATGCTTGGGGTGAAAGTCCTTTAAAAGGGCAACATGGGTATAAACGATTGACTTGACTTTGTCTCCTTGCTGCAGTCACGAATAGCCATTGTGCATATTGTGTAGAAATATGTGACCTCAAACAGCAATAAATAAATATACAAGATAATTATTGACAAACAGTTCCCATAGGAACCCTTGGAAGTGAAGCAGTGGATGTTTACTGTGGTAAACAAGCTCTGTTTTATTGGTAAAATAGGACCCGGTCACCAATGCCCAGTCACTAAGTCCTCCAAAATGGGCAACATGGGCATAAATGATTGGCTGGACATTACTTTTTAACCCTTGTTGCAGTCACAATTAGCTATTGTGCAGAAATATGTAATCTTAAGCACCATTAACTGGTAGAGTGCTGAATTATTTTTGGCCATCAAAGTTTGTACACAGGTCTTTGCCTTGTTACAATTTATGGGAGAGTGCCCAAAGGCACTCTCCCACAAATTGTATCAAGACATGTCTCTACAGACTAAATAATATCACTACAAAGATAATATGAAGCACATCCACTGAGTATGAAGCCTTCAAGTTGCAGTACCCTCACCTCAGAGTAAAGCCCAAATATGGGCTTCCAGCACTCTACCACTTAAATAAATAAATAAATAAATTGACAAACAGACTCCCGACTCAAAAAAATAATCCAGCACCCTAGCAGTTAATGCATGTCTCACATCCTGAAAGTTCATATGTATTTGTAGTCCTGGAATATTTATTCCGGTCTACGTCAACATTCAGACTGCACAAAATCTTCCCTAAGTCACGAAAAGAATTTAGTGATTTATGTAAATGTGTAATCTATGGTTCTGTTTATCCTCTGGTATGTTTGGAATGAGAACAGTTACAATAACCATTAGTTAAGTAGGTGTATTTAATGCATTGCAATGCTTTGTTTACTGATACTGCTGATGTTGTCCTATAAACCAACAAAACACTTTCCATCCAAGACAATTCAACTATTTCAGTGATTTACTGATTGAACCTTGGAAATTTCAAGTTTGGTTTGTAATAATCACATGATGGTAAAAGACTAACCATTTGACCCTTTACCCCAAATAATGTTCAAAACCGGCCAATGCTGTTCACAAAATTCAACATTCAGTTTTCATAATTTTTTCATTTTTTATATCAAAAACATAGCTTATGACCCCTCATTGGAACAAGCTCTATGAGCTTGTTCAGTGGGGTGATAAGCCATGAACACGATATGATGATCCTATATTTATAATAAATGTTGCAGTCTAATCGGTCATTATATAGCACCAGTATTGTTTGCGGATTTTTTATTCAGCCTTGGTTAAGGAGTGTATCTTGAATTGTTCAAGACTCGTTGAAAAGGATGAGTTAAAATTACATAATTCTAACAATAAAAACCACAATTTTGGACTAAAACTTAATTGGCCTCATTTATGTATGATGTTCCACGTAAAGTTTACGAGAGGTACAAACAATTGCTACTTTCTGATGTTGTCCTTCTGTTGTTACATAATAAGGGCCCACAGCATACAAGATGATCAACCAATCAGTTAGGATAAAAATCTACTAATATTATTATTGTGGCCTCAGCTTAAAAATTTACCTGTTCATTGACTAATTTTAATCAAGTTGATTTTTGTTAATGGGTAAGAAATATGGATCAATTGCATTTGAAAACATATGCCAGCCCTATAACCACAATCTTTCTTCCTTTACAAACCTTTTTTTCACCTTATTCTGATGCAAACATTCAATCCATTATAAATTACCTTGTTTGGCCAGGCTCTGTAAGCTTTGTCAAACAAGATATAATGTATTGAATGCTGAATTTATAAATTAATTACCAGAGTTTAGATCCCATTGATGGTAACATGTATCTTTGGACAAAAATACATGTGTTACATAGCACATTTTGAAAATTAATTTAGCACCCTACAAATAAAATTCCCCAAATTACCCATGATAAATAGCGATGCCTGAAATATGATAACATGCCCAAATTATGGGTTTCTTTGATTAATTTTCCCAATAAAAGTACCCCCCGTTTGTCTCCACAAGCCTCCACATCAAAATAGCATTGAA
Organism: Pictodentalium vernedei; assembly: GCA_031216915.1. Classification (NCBI taxonomy): domain Eukaryota; kingdom Metazoa; phylum Mollusca; class Scaphopoda; order Dentaliida; family Dentaliidae; genus Pictodentalium; species Pictodentalium vernedei. The sequence goes on along the minus strand of CM062297.1, from coordinate 505,262,109 downwards.
CACTATCTGGAGATGTAAGGGAATGGCAAGTTTTGGATCTATATTTTCAAAACTTTCTCCTACCAAACCATTGTTGGCCTGATAGGTCGTAGAACCTCATATATTGGGTCTAAATTAGGAAAATCTAAAGGCCTGCTGACATTTCCAAATAAATAGTAATAAAACAATTAATGGGGAACAAAATTAATCTTGAACTCTATTCATTCATGTTAAATCTGAAGGACTCAATGTAATGAAAGCTCTGGGTGTGAATTTGAGGTTTTTCCCTTTTAACCCTTTACCTAACGAATCGCCCACATCTGCCCATGTAATTTGTAAATTGATGAGTTGAAAACAATAAATTTTTCAAAATATTTCAACAAAACTATATCATGTGACCCCCTCATTGGAACGAGCTCGATGAGGGTTAAAGAGAATGCTTCTCCAAGAAGTCAAGAGATATCTTTATCATAAAAAAATTGCAATTAGAAAATCTTCTTCTTAATTTTTGTCAACAACTCAAAAAAGGATATACATGTAATGAAAAGGTTATTCCTTTTTCTTTTTCAGACATTAGCTGTATTGAATCCATTGAAACAGGCTGATCATTCTATAATGCAAGACACAGATATAGCTGGACCTCTAGTCTTTATTATTGCCTTTGGATGCTCTCTTATGCTAGTAAGTGCTGTGTACATTCAAAACAGCTTTGGCTTTTGTGACGTGGTAGGGCCTGATCATAGAGTATCAGGCATAGAAATAAGGAATGATGTTCCTAACCTGATGTTAACATTCATAGCCCATTGTAATCTATTTTTGCTAACTTGTCTGAAAATTGAAATTCATATCCTGTCACTTTTTACAACAATTTATGGAAAAGCTACACTGAATCCATGAAAATTTTTATTTTTAACTGGTGGAGTGCTACATTTTTTTTGGTGGTCTGAATTTGTTCATCCAAATTTTTTTTATTACAAGTTATTGAAGAGTGCCACAGGCACTCTTCAATAATTTGTGATAGAACAAATTGATATAAACAAAATATTATATGCGTTTGATTGAATGTGGAACAAGGGGGCATGGTCACGTTGCAATAACCAGTTCTCATCAGATCACCAAAGTTAAGGAACGTCGAGCCCAGTCTCACGGGTTGTGTCCCTGGACAAGGCACTTAACCCTGATTGTCCACATGGGTGCACGTTGACGCCATCTACAAAGACATACTGCCCATCGATGGTGCGCATGTCTTCAACCAATTTAACCCCGCCTGTGCTGCAGTGCAGAGTTACAATATTGGAGAGCTGGCAGCTGCTCATTGTTGCTTGGTGGTTCTCTCCGAGTACTCCAGCTTCCTCTACCCATAAAACTGTCACCGACACGATATGATCTTAGCTTTTAAAGTGTTGTTAAACCTTAATAAATAAATATAAATGAATGCGGAACATGAACAAGGAAAATATTGGCTTTGCTGTGGTACCCTCATTTTTTTGAAAGCCCTGATAATGGCTCTAGCACTCAACCAGTGAACAGAACTATACATTTTGAGCATTCATAACATACTGTTAAGTGTTTGCATTCATTGAAAAATTATATTTTATGTCTTATCAATATCTTAGTTCAGCGTTCTGAACCTAGTGGTTACCTACCCAACCACTACAGTGGGCAGAAAGATAGTCACTATGTTCAGATTGCTGAAGTAATCAATAAATACACAGAATGGCACATGTGTGTGTAAATGGGTTAATTGATATGGCATGAGTGCCAGTGCGGAAGGATAAAATGAGAGGCCTCAGGCCTTGAGTTTTATCCTCCCAGATGCACAAGTGTCATATCAGTTATGTGTCATTCTGTGTTTATTACATGCCTTCAAGTCTGTAAAAACAATTATTACAAGGACACTCGGCAATTCATTTGATAAATGTCAACCAAAACAACACATTTTATCGTCAACCAAATTTGCGAGGGAACCCATGTTACTATTTTGTCCGCTGAGTTGCAGTGTTTTCTATGTGCCCACTGGCACATAGAACACATTGGAATTAAGGGAATAATTCTTGGCTATCACTAGGGATTCAAATTGTAATTGCTGTGCATGATTTGTAGAAAATTCCAGAGAAAATTCGCTTTTATTTAAAAATAGTCTGTCAACGATTTCCATTCTGCACATATGTGTGGAACAGATTTTCATTTTCCACACAGTTTAGTGTTACTGTAGATGGGGAATTCATAGAACAGGTGTGTAATAAATGTGTTTCAATCCAATGAATTGTGGATAACATGATCAACTATCAACTGTACAGTTTTGAAGGCTGGCTACTTTTCGATTCAGTTGATGGTAAAATGTTATCGCGAACTGTGTACAGGTTACGCATTTTGAAATCTCTCTAAACTTCCCATAACCTGAATGACTGTTTGCATCTTATTTCCAGGTCTGAAGTATGAACCCAAATCTCATTTTGTATTTTACAACATTGTAACATATTGTAATTTATTTACCTGTTGGGTTAGGATTTAGGGAAATCTTTCAGCTCATTGTTTCATTGGTTCAAGGACTGATTTAAGCATCAACTATGATAGGTGATGTGATAATTTGCTGCTTGTCAGGCAGACATCAACCCATATTGTTCCCTAATGACACAACAGCAATATGTGCAGTTAATTTACCTCCACAGAGTAAACCCAGTGGTCTGTTAATAGTTGAGTGTACCCAGTGGTCAGTTAATTGGTCAAGAGTCTAATTAGAGGTTGTTACTTGGTTAGTTTCATATCGGTCGAGATATCAGTCTCAGACCAAAGGGCTGATATCTCCGACAATATGAAACTAACCAAGTAATAACTTCTTTATTTATTAAATCAATTACAAAATGTTCTCAGATCTGTTACAGTTATCTGACAGTGTTATTGTTTTGTATTCTTTTTGACAAAGTCTGAAGTTTCCTGAACTACCTCTTCTCCCAATTCGATGAATCTCCACTCATGACTCTAAGTTTTAGTTTGTGATGAATTTTCTGGACAACTCTCTCCTTTCTTCTCTTCATCCACCTAATTCCACCATTACTTATTGCCATCATTAATTTCTCATCATACAAACCTCTGCTTCAGAACACTCCACTATGCCTTTAATGCCACTTTTCCTGATTGTGTTTGAGGAATAACCAAACATTTTGCTGTAATTGAATCGGTTGTGCCCAATAAGCATCTTAGAGGACAAGTCTAGCTTGGCTCATATCGACTGAGATCGGCATCATATCAGCCGTGTTTAACTGGCTGAGTGCTAAATTATTTTTCAAAGATGATTTGAAACATGGACATTTTTTTTTTTCAAAGATACCATGCTACCAGCAGAGTGCCTTTAGTTTAGCAGGATTTTGTTCATGAATAATTGTTTAGTGTTACAGTTTACTGGAGAGGGCCAGAAGCACTCTCCAATAAATTGCAACCAAACAATTTTATATAAAAAAAAATTTCTTCTACCACTGAGCAAACATCAATCTAACAGCATAAAGCCACTAAAGTGGCTTCCAGCACTTTGCAATAGAGCCACAATAGTGGCTTCTAGCACTCAACCAGTTAAAGCCATATCAGCCGAGTTTGATAATGGGCAATTCTGGGAAAGAAAATCATATCTAATAAATAAAAGTCCATATTTAGGCTTGTGTGGGAAGTGCTGTTACCACAGTTAAAAGGCTTCATATTCTCTTAGAAATAAAAATGTTCTGTTCCTATTGCTAAAATGTATTAGAGAATGCCTACCCCCTACGAAAATATAGCCAGCATCTGATCAGCTTGAAGCCAACAAAAAGTAAGCAGCTCAAACTAGTAACAAATCATAATTCAGCCAATGTTTTAGTTATAATCTGGTATGCCAGTCGTATATAATGAGCCATAGTTTAGTAAGATCTAAAAAGTAGCTAAGAAAAGGCACAGGCATTCCAGAAACTAAAATGACACTAAATCGTTACACTTTTAGTCATTCCAAAAATTTAAATTAGGGCTGCAGCAGAGCTAAATAAGCAAATGAGGTCTTCAGCTTGTATTTAGCCAGCTGTTCAGCATAAGAGAAATGCTAATGTCTTGTGGAAGATTAGTCATCATTCAGCTAGGTTCCCTTGTCAGTTTATAGTTCGTTTTTAGTTACTGTTGAAAGAGATTTTTTAGTCATCTTGTGGTAAATTTTTTAACCAAACTTAAGCATAAGCTAAGTAAAAATTGTTTTAGCTATGTAAAAATATAAGAACAATTCGGGCAGATTTGCAAAACAGCAGGGAGAAACTTTTTTAAAAGAAGTTTGAAGCATGTCAGGATGTCCAAAGATTTACCGAAATGCAGTTGACCAATTTAGATATAATGGGACCCGCAGACGAGACATCCACAGGACTGGGTTATTGTTGTGGTTGGAAATGATTTTTTAGCTCAACTTTGGCGAAGCCAAATTTGAGCTTATGCCATGGCCCGTCGTCCGTCTGTCCGTCAACAATTGGATACGGCTCGGCCTAGAGGCCGTATTTATGAACCGATCTTTACGAAACTTGTTGGGTAACTTTGTTATGACCGTGGGACGAGAACGAGTGTTTTTGGGTGCGGTCCAAAATTCAAGATGGCTGCCAGCCGCCATTTTGTACCGATGATGTAGAAATCTGTTTTTTGTACAGAACTTCCATATGAAAGCTCTGATTTGAATAATTTTTTGTATGAATGTTTAGTACCATGGGATACATCACATATAATACGGGTTTTTTTCTCGTGCGTAAATTTTGCAAATTAGACTAACTTTGATGTTTTTTGGTGTTACATTCAGCACTGTAAGTGCAAATGCCAATACGGCTCAGGCTAGAGACCGTATTTATGAACCGATCTTTACGAAACTCCTTGGGTACCTTTGTTATCACCGTGGGACGAGAACGAGTGTTTTTGGGTCCGGTCCGAAATTCAAGATGGCCGATGGCAGCCGTTTTGTACAAAATTTGGTGCAGTCAGATTTTTGCACAGAACTTCCATATGAAAGCGCTGATTTGAATAATTTTGTGTGTGCATGTTTAGTACCATGGGATACATCACATATAATACGTGTTTTTTTCTCGTGCAGAAATTATGCAAATTAGATGAACTTTGATTTTTTCAGTGGTACTTACACACAGTAAGTACGCATGTCAATACGGCTCGGGCTAGAGTCTGTATTTATGAACCGATCTTCACGAAACGTTGTGGGTAGCTTTGTTATCACCTTGGGACGAGAACGAGTGTTTCTGAGTGCGGTCCAAAATTCAAGATGGCTGCCAGTGGCAATTTTGTACCGAAATTAGGTCTAATCAGTTTTTTTGTACACAACTTCTATATGGCTCAGACTAGAGGCCGTATTTATGAACCGATCTTTACGAAACTTCTTGGGTACCTTTGTTATCACCGTGGGATGAGAACGAGTGTTTTTGGGTGTGGTCCGAAATTCAAGATGGCCACCAGCAGCCATTTTGTATCAAATTAGTGCAATCAGTCTTTTGTACAGAACTTCTGTATGAAAGTTCTGATTTGAATAAATTTTTGTATGAATGTTTAGTGACATGGAATACATCACATGTAGTACGGGTTTTTTTCTCGTGCAGAAATTATGCAAATTAGATGAACTTTGATTTATTCAGTGCTACTTATACACTGTAAGTGCACATGTCAATACGGCTCGGGCTAGAAGCTGTATTGATGAACCGATCTTCACAAAACTTCTTGGGTACCTTTGTTATCACCTTGGGACGAGAACGAGTGTTTCTGGGTACGGTCCAAAATTCAAGATGGCTGCCAGTGGCCATTTTGTACTGCAATTAGGTTCAATCAGTTTTTTATCACAACTTCTACACACCTCATATTTGTGAACTAATCTTCACGAAACTTCTTGGGTACCTTTGTTTTCACTTTGGGACAGGAATGAGTGTGTTTTGGGGTGCCTTTGTTATCACTGTGCTATGAGAACAAATATTTTGGGGTTCAATCAGACCCAGTCTAGGACTCAAAGATTTTTTTCTAGTTTAGCATCTGACTGTCACCCACCTTTACAATACTTTACCTATACATTTGTTACAGGCAACGGTCAGTATTTATGTACAGACCATTACAATACTTTATATGTACCTTTGTTATCAGGTCATTACCTAGATGTTTGTCATTGCTGTGTCACATACTATACATGTACATGTCTTTGTCTTGACAAGTTGAGCTACAGTGTCATTGACACTTTCATTTTAATATCATGTCATTTTTGATCAACTAATTTTTTTGTGAACCAACTTTATTTTTCTTTGAACGTTTTCATTTTCACTCTATGTGAAAGACGATCGATAATTGAATAACGAAATTTGGAAACCATTTGAAGCATAACTAATGACTCGACAGGAACTGGTAAGAACGGTGCTGGAAAAAAGTTTTAGCTAATGTACATCAAGAGTTGAATACAGAAACAATTATGTCATAGCGACAATTCTGTTAAATACAAGGGTTTAAAGTTTAATGGATGTGTAATAAAAGCATGTTGGGCATAAAATTTTTGTTGGATTTCCCAATATCAAATTCTTTACTTGTGTAACAGATCGAGAGAGAAGTGTGGGAGCTTAGGCTTGAACCGTCAACCTCTGGCACACAAAGCAGCTGATTTACCATGGGACTAAGAGATCCTGACCAACCAGGATGGTTGGTAAATACAGATTACTACAACAGTCAATTGATCTGTGTTGTTGTATTCCGTCGAGTTGATGAGATGGGAGCAGGCAGATTAAACAAGATTCCACAGGCGTCGAGTTTGATCTGGTTGATCTCATCTCGTCAACGAGATGGAATACAACACAAATCAATTGACAGTTGTAGTAATTTGTTTATTATATGACAATTAGTATTTTAAACTGATCACACCACCTGAAAACTCAAATACAACAAGAATTATATTAGCCAAATAACCATTAACAGTTTATGGAATTGGGAAATCCCAAACACGTAGTAATATTGAATGTTCGTTTTGAACATGGAACTTGAAAGTCAAAACAATGGAGGCAAGACTTGAATTTCAATTGGAATTGCTTTCGAAAACACAGATTCTCCTACATTTTGTTGGATTTGGATCTTGAAAATAGTTGTTAATTGTTATTTTGCCATTGTTCAGCATGGCATTTTCAAATAGACCTTGACTGGAATGTTTGTCAACAGAGTTTAATGAGGAGACGCAGTCTATATTTGTCACTTGGTAACAGGCCTCAAGTACGTTCGATTCACTATAATATTGTAACCAATTCTCATTTCTCTTTCAATTGCATGCCGGGAAACGTGCAAACTGTGCAATTGTTTTTATTGAGTTCTGTAACTGGTCATAGAAAGCAGTGTTTTCTCATAGGGTATTAATAAACGACTCAAGATCGAACGCATGCATTATGGAATTCCCTGATGTATTTGTGGAATTTACCGATTTATTTATAGGTCCCTGGTAGAAATAGTCCATTCACGTGCACCTCATTTGAAATAGTCATGATAACGATCTGGGAAACTTGACACTCTTGTTTTCCGGAGAGCTGGATTTGATGGGCAAACTACAGTGGTATTGAGAGGCTATATGTGGTAGTCATATAATAAATGGCCTTTATACCCACACTGCTACACTACTCTCACATTTTTTTGAGATTCACCCACTGTGAATCTCACTCCAGATTCCATCTCAGAATAGTCAAAAGATCCACCATGCTTCACCACAGCATGCACAATGCCACTAACTGCTGAGGACGGATCAACAACACCAATGTAAAAGATCAAGAGAGAAGTGCAGGAGTCAAGACTCAAACTGTTGACCTCTAGCACATAAAGTGACCAGACTAACCAGGCTGGTTGGTAAATGGCCTTCATACCTTGTTCACGGCACTCGTTATCATTTATTAAATATATCCACCTGGAACTTAATTAAGCACCCCTGTTTTTTTTTGCAGTGGTGTTAGTAGAAACTGTCATTACTTTCATGCTATCTTTCAGATGGTCAGAAGAGATTGTTTGCGGAAAGAACGGTCTATTGACAAATGAAAGACAACACAATGATGAAAATATGCAGTATTTAATGAGCACTAATTACACATATCTGTCACTAATGTTTTTGATGGAAAAATGTTCTCTCGACAAGTATGGTGCTGGAACTGTCCATGATGAAACAATGCCTGTAATTACTGACAAAAAATGTAACTTGTGATCTCTTGAACACAATAGCAGTGTCTAACGTCAGTTGCGAGTGTATCCACCATGTGCCCGGATGACAGCCTGAACCCTCCTCCTAATGCTACCAGTGAGCCTTCTGATACGGTCCAGAGGCAACGGCTGCCACTCCTCATGCAAAGCACCTTCCAAATTGGCCAAATTCTGTGCAGGCAGATCCCTTGCTTGCACACGATGTCCAAGAAATTCCCAGATGTGTTCTGAGGGATTCAAATCGGGGCTCATTGTAGGCCAAGGTAGTGTTGTAATAGCATTGTTCTGAGGAAAGCTCTCACAGCATGGGAACGATGTGGTCATGCATTGGCGTCCATGAATACAGGGCGAGTAGCCAAAGGGTGGTTGTCAAAATGAGGCACGACAACCGGATTGAGAATGTCCCGGATGTACTGACGACCATTGAGATTCCCACGTACAGTCACAACATAAAGTTTACAATCATGAGAGAGGCATCCCCAGATCATTACTGATCCTCCACCATGAGGAAAAAAATATAATACAAAATACTGATGACATATACAGTGTAACAATTTACAAGTTACTGTCAAGATGAGGGATTCGACAGGAAGCATCAAGCTTAAGTGTGTCGTCTCCCAGAGGTCTTTTGGGGTTGTCCAGGCCTTGGTCGATCCTTAACATCTTTGGTTTGTTGATGTTTTCGGATAAGTCTGCTGATGACAGAACGACTTTAGCCAAGTTGCCTTCCAATAGATTTTAATGACATTTTGCCATCTTAGTGCCTCTGACAGTCTCCTCCTTGCCATGTCAACATTTATTGATAAAAGAAGTGACAAATTTTCTTGTTTTATACCCAGATATTGCATGTGGGTGATAGTGTTTTTTGTGACATTCATGGAAAGCATGCTTCACATGGATCAGGGGATGTGTTTGGGGTTTGCTATCAACCAGAAACATCATGTTTCACTAAATGAAATGTACTGCAAGACAGCAATCATTAAAACAATAATCAGTAACAGCAACTTCACTGTCATGAAACATTTCAGGGGGTGCTTAATTAAATTCCAGGTGTTTTTGATAATAAGTCAAAATTATTGTGAAATCTGCATACACAATTTACACACATCTGCATGGTATTATAAACTTAATATGATATAGAATTCACCCTTGGAATTTATGAAAAGAGACTGATAAGCTGGATTTTATGCACATTAACCCTTTACCCAATGTAATGGAAAAAAACAGCCAGCGATATTCACAGAAATCACCATTTATTTTTCATTATGTTTTCATTTCTTTGTGACAAAAACAAAGCTTATGGCCCCTCATTGGAACACGCTCATCATCAAACTCTTTTGAATGAGAGGCCATAAGCTATGTTTTGGATGCAAAAATGAAAAAATTTAGTTATTCAAGAATTTTGTTTGCAAGTGTCGTCTGCTTTTTGTGTTAGGTAAAGGGTTAACTATTCTTTGTCTTTCCTGCTGATAAATACCATTTTAAAATATTTCTTGGCTTTATTTTAAAGAATGAAGCAAAACCAGTGTAGACCTTCAGAAGAGCGTACTGCGAAAAAGAATTATGAACCTTCAAGCACCAACACAAAAATATATCATCTCTGTCAGAGTAATGGTATACCACTCTTTTGAGTCCATACACTGTCTCAGGGACCAAGTTTCTGATGACCGGCACAATTAAAACTGTTGGTACCTGTCACAAATACAGGTACAAAAAAACTGTTATTTGCAGGCTCTCTAATTAGCAAGGCAAAGATATGAACCTGTGCTAACAACCAAATTTATATCTTGTACTCCACCAGTGAATTGCAGACTTGGTTGAAGGGTACTCAAATTTCTTCTTGTCTAGGCAGTAAGTTTATGGGAAGATGTCTTACCTCAGAACTTTGAAAATGTCACTGGACTTAGGACCAAACCTGCAGCTGTGTGCAGGGTCCATATGGGTCCTGGAAACCCAGAAATTGAAAAGTATTTCTCCATGCTTGGAAGTCTTGGAAAAATAGGCATATTTTTGCAACTTGTGTGGGAAAGGCATGGATATATTTGCACAAAATGTAACATCCTTATAAAGCTTGCCGAAAATGCAGCTGCAGAATTTTGTGAACATTAATTCAGCATGAAAAACAGGAATTATGCGAGACTTTATGATTCATTCATTAACTGGTAAAGTGTTACGTTATTTTTCATTTGTGACATGAGTATTTCTTTTCAATAATACTATGCTGCCAGCAAGTAGATCCTTAGTTTAGTAAGATGTTCTTCATAAATAATTGTTTTATTACAATTTATTGGAGATTGCCTTTTGGCACTCTCCAATAAATGTTAACAAAACAATTCTATATAAACATTTTATTTTTACTGATGAGCAAACTGGAGTGGCTTTCAGCACTTTTCAATATAGCATCCTAGTGGCTTCTAGCACTCAACCAGTTAAATGTTGCATGTTATAATATTGATTCTTGTAATTCTCAGGATTGTGGTGGTGAGAACCAAGGTAGAATTGTTCAATCCTATGTGTCATGAAAAAGTCCTGGATATTCCAGGACTTTCATGTCCTGTCCTTGTAAAATTTCACTTCAGCTTCAAGATTTGCCCCCCAAATCCCATTAATGTTTTGGAAAATTTTCTTGAGATCCTGGAAATATCATGGAATTTCATCTTAAAAATTGTGTATGCACCCTGTGTGCATATACTATACACTGTTTGTAGAAATCTATACATGGATAACAGTGATCTCACCTTTGCCTATACATCTATTAAAATGGTGGTAGGTGATAACCACTTCCTGTTACCTAGAATACTTTCATTTACTAACTGAACCATACCTTGTGATAAGAAGGTACCAAACTTGGTGGCCACCACGTTGTCATGTTTTCGGTAGGGAGTAAAGAAAATAGTATGGTAATAGAATTTAATGAAGTAAATTAGTTCACCTCCATAATGTCAGTATAAACAGAAGTTACCAATGAACGAAAAAAACATGATGCACTAAACCCCAAGAAGGTATGATTAGGGATCCAAACATGCCCCATGTTAGTTTTGGACAAAATTATCCTTAAATGTCAAATTTGGGCTCCATAACATGAAAACTTGTAGGAATTTATTAATTTATTTATTTAATGGGGTTTAATAACACGACAGCCAGGGTCACCTAGTGTTGGACAGTTTTACAGGCGGAGGGAACTTGAATACCCGGAGAGAACCACCAAACAGTTGCGAGCAACTGTTAGACTCACCAACGTACTAACTCCATACAAGCAATATTTGCAGTGGTTGAGGACAAGTGCACCATCAACATACAGTACACCATAATACACAGTGCCACCATGCCATCCAGGTGGGCATTTGGGATTAAGTGTCTTGCCCAAGGATGCAAGGAGTTTACACTCTATAACCCATATGCAATTAACAGGTCAAATCTGCACTGCAGGTATGGTAAATGTTTTTATCATGCCACCTGTTTAATTTGACCAATCAGCTTGCTCTAATAGCATCAGTGGAATATGCGATATTAGGTTATTCAGTGGAACCGGCTATGGTATTGAGTTCATACACTGTCCGTGACCGTGTATGAGCCCATACACCCCTTCTACTGGGCGCCATTTTGTTTCAGAATTAATTTTCTCACGTCAAGTTTTCACCTATTTTCATTCAAATAAAAGACAGTTCATTATGGCAACATTTTCTACACAAGTAACTTGATCGTCGTCTTTTACTTTATTATTTAATTCATTTGGTGGCATGATAAATACGTTACAGGATGTTTACTTGCCAGGTGTGGCATCATGTGAGGCTCCGCACGATCAATATTAATCTCTGCCTACAGCCTTACTTAATATTAATCTCACTTCACCTCACATGTAGCCATACCTGGCAAGTAAACGTCCTGTAACTTATATTGTGTTTCCGAAGTTATATTCAATTAACATGGTTATCCAATTAAGGGATATCCAATTAAGAGATATCCGATTCAGTGGGCTCCACTGCATGAGATTTATCTTTTCAGTTGTTAAGTCAACATACCGGACGAATATTGTGAAAAATATACTGGTTACAGTTTGCTAGTGACTTAATATGATGAATATATTTCCTGCCCAATATGGAATTTAGTGACATTTTGTGTACCACATGTGGTCACTAGAAGTTATATTTAGGGATGTTATGGGGGTCCAAATTTTAACACATTGAGTAATGCATTATTTTTTGAAAATCTTTCTATCTTTTTGTGAAGAATCAATGAGCTTTGATCAGATTAGCATTTGCAGCACCTTGGGGACTGGTGCATTATGCATGGCAAGTTTGATTACAGGTTTCGATGTTTATTGCAGTTAAGAGCATATTTAGCATGTATGTTAATATTCTGGCTCATCTGAAAAAAAGAAAGGTATATAAGATAGGAGAAATCTGTACAGTAGAAATTTTTTATGGAATTGAGGAGTGACAATTCAACAATATAAATTGAAAACTGTGAAAATTATATCCCTTGATAGTCCTGCTCAGAACACATTTGTGATGAGTTAACTCCCTTGAAGCGTAATGGTGAGGAAAGAAGTCACACTGACTTTTTGAGACTCAACAATCAAGCTTTGCAGATGGCACCTTGTTGGATTCAGGGAATGGTATATGTATGCATTAAGGTATTTTTACCTTAACCCTTATTTTTTCCTTAATCCTTTACCAATATTAATTGTCAAATCTAGCCAGTGCCATTCCCCAAAATAGCTATTCAAATTATATTAATCTTTCAATTTTTGCCCCCAAAACATGGCTTCTGACACTTCATTGATCCATCAAATGACAATTTTTTTCTAAGCAGATATATGTTATTTTCTTAGTTTTTTATGAAATGTCAAATCAAACTCACTGTAAAAAAAAATGTTATTTTTTTTCAAAAGTATATTTTCACTCTGATGTTCAAATCAACAAAATAAACTCTATCAAATAAGATATGATAGAACTCGCTGACCCATCCCAGGATGGGTAGCCCCACCCATGCGACAGAAGATTTCCAGTTGCATCGCATATCAAGAGAGATAATCAAAGCCTTAATTTATAGCTAAAAGGAAGAAATTCCTTTTTATTGAATAGTCCTGTAATTGCTCCCCATCCATTCCCCATCCCCATACACTCAAGTTTGTTGAAGGGAAATTTGAGGGGCAATATTTACTGTTGTTCTAGGAGGGGCAATTTTTCTATTTTCAACAGCCATGGACTGATTTAAATCAGATTTGGTATGGGATACTATTGGGTCATAAGTTGCTTCACACTCCCAAACATTTTTCTGCATCCCTGTGGAATCCAAGGAGCTAAAAATAGAAAAAGATTTTAAAAGCCCATAGTTCACTGAGAATTCTTATATGGTATGTAGCATCCTTAGGTACAGTAAAATTGAATGGACAGAAAATATTGCAGTAAAATGTGTCATAGAATATGGTATTGAAAAGTGAAAAAGTTCTGGGTGATCATTTTTCAAAAAATGAAAAAATCTTCTCCAGTGAGGTCAGATTCAAATTCATTCAAATCGATTTGCAGGTTCATATTTGGGCTCCTTTCAGCAGCTCAAATTTGAGGAATAGTCTTTAAAATTATTCTTACCCAGAACCACCAGCCAGAATCGTTTAATATTTGGTATACAACATCATTGGGGGGTGTCAGATTTAAGTTTGTTCAAACTAAGTATTTAGGTTCATCTTTGGGCTATGCACGCCCAAAGTGTAACTTTGTGCAATTTGAGGGAATGTTCTTAAAAAATCATCTTCTCCAGAAACGCCAATCAGAATCATTTGATATCTGGTATACAACATCCTTGGGGAGGGGCATATTTAAATTTGTTCACACCAAGTCCCTAGGTTAATATTTGGGTTCCTTATGGGAGCCTGAATTCTGACTTAGTGCAATATGAAGAATAATCTTTAAAAAATCTTCCTCTTCAGATTCACGAGTCAGAATCCTTTGCTGTTTGGTATACAGCATCTTTATGGAAATTAGATTCATATTTGTTCAAATCACATCCCTTGGCTTATATTTGGGTTCCCAATGGGAACCCGAATTTTAACTTTGTTCAATAAGTGGAATATTCATTAAAAATCATCTATCGAGAACCACTTATCAGAATCTTTTAATATTTGGGACCAAATATCCTTAGATGGGCAGATTTAAGGTTGTTCAAACCAAGTCCTTGGTTAATATTTGGGCTCCCCTTGGAATCTTAAATTTTAAGTCACGGCAATATGAGGAACATTCTTTAATGAAAGTGTCAATACACTGCAGCTCAACTTGTCAAGACATATACATGTATAGTATGTGACACAGCAATGACAAACATCTAGGTAATGACCTGATAACAAAGGTACATATAAAGTATTGTAACGGTCTGTACATAAATACTGACCGTAGCCTGTAACAAATGTATAAGTAAAGTATTGTAAAGGTGGGTGACAGTCAGATGCTAAACTAGAAAAGAAATCTTTGAGTCCCAGAGTGGGCCTTACTGAACCCCAAAATATTTGTTCTCATAGCACAGTGATAACAAAGGCATCTCAAAACACACTCATTCCTGTGCCAAGGTGAAAACAAAGGTACCCAAGAAGTTTCGTGAAGATCAGTTCATAAATACGAGCTGTATAGAAGTTGTGACAAAAAACTGATTGGACCTAATTTCGGTACAAAATGGCCACTGGCAGCCATCTTGAATTTTGGACCGCACTCAGAAACACTCGATCTCGTTCCAAGGTGATAACAAAGGTACCCAAGAAGTTTCGTGAAGATCGGTTCATAAATACAGCCTCTAGCCCGAGCCGTATTGACATGTGCACTTACA
Source organism: Pictodentalium vernedei (assembly GCA_031216915.1). Classification (NCBI taxonomy): domain Eukaryota; kingdom Metazoa; phylum Mollusca; class Scaphopoda; order Dentaliida; family Dentaliidae; genus Pictodentalium; species Pictodentalium vernedei. The sequence continues at coordinate 505,247,109 of CM062297.1, read as the reverse complement.
GTGTATAAGTAGCACAAAATAAATCAAAATTCATCTAATTTGCATAATTTCTGCACGAGAAAAAAACCCTTACTGTATGTGATGTATTCCATTTTACTAAACATTCATACAGAAATTTATTCAAATGAGAACTTTCATACAGAAGTTCTGTACAAAAGACTGATTGCACTAATTTTGGTACAAAATGGCTGCTGGTGGCCATCTTGAATTTTGGACCACACCCAAAAACACTCGTTCTCATCCTATGGTGATAACAAAGGTACCCAAGAAGTTTTGTAAAGATCGGTTCATAAATACGGTCTTTAGCCTGAGCCGTATAGAAGTTGTGTACAAAAAACTGATTAGACCTAATTTCGGTACCAAATGGCCACTGGCAGCCATCTTGAATTTTGGACCGCACTCAGAAACACTCGTTCTCGTCCCAAGGTGATAACAGAGGTACCCAAGAAGTTTCGTGAAGATCGGTTGATAAATACAGCCTCTAGCCCGAGCCGTATTGACATGCGTACTTACTGTGTGTAAGTAGCACTGAAAAAATCAAAGTTCATCTAATTTGCATAATTTCTGCACGAGAGAAAAAAAACCTGTATTATATGTGATGTATCCCATGGTACTAAGCATTCACACAAAAAAAATTTTCAAATCAGCGCTTTCATATGGAAGTTCTGTGCAAAAATCTGATTGCACCTAATTTTGTACAAAATGGCTGCCATCAGCCATCTTGAATTTTGGACCGGACCCCAAAACACTCGTTCTTGTCCCACGGTGATACCAAAGGTACCCAAGAAGTTTCGTAAAGATCGGTTTATAAATACGGCCTCTAGCCCGAGCCGTATTGGCATTTGCACTTACAGTGCTGAAAGTAACACTAAATACATCAAAGTTAGTCTAATTTGCATAATTTACGTACAAGACAAAAAAACGTATTATATGTGATGTATCCCATGGTACTAAACATTCATACAAAAAATTATTCAAATCAGCGCTTTCATATGGAAGTTTTGTGCAAAAATCTGATTTCACCTAAGTCTGTACAAAATGGCCGCCAGTGGCCAACTTGAATTTCGGATCGGACCCCAAAACACTCGTTCTCGTCCCACAGTCATAACAAAGGTACCCAAGAAGTTTCGTAAAGATCAGTTCATAAATACGGCCTCTAACCCGAGCCATATTGAATTGTTGACGGCCAGACGGACAGATGGACGACTGGCCATGGCATAAGCTAAAATTTGACTTCGCCAAAGTTGAGCTAAAAATCTTCTTTTGAACCACCTGTCCAAAACTTTTGATATTTGGTCTGCCACATGCTTAGATGGGTCAGATTGTAGTTTATTCAAATCACGTCCATCATGGGTCCATATTTGGTGACCCTATTGGAGCCCAAATTTTAATTTAGTGCAATATGAGGAGTATTCCAAAAAAAACCTTTTTCTCCATAACCCTATGAGAGCCTGCATATTAACTTATTCCAGTATGAGGAATAATCTTTTTCTTTAGAATGTCCTTGTTTTTCCATTAATATACTGAATATCCAGGCATTATTTCTATGATAGCATCTGAATCTTTGAAAAATGAATGATTCACAGGTTTGCTCGAATTTGAATTTCAGAGTTCAGTCATTTTTGGGGAGTTACAGTGATTCAAAATTCTCTCTCTGAAGAATCATTGGTGTTTTGTAAGGTGAGTGCTTCAGCTGATCCCCCCCCCCCCACACCACCGGGACTCTTCTTTGAATTACTTTATGTATATTGTATCTGCTACAGTGGCATAAATATCATTGATGTATCTTTTATACATTTTTGTTTATAATTTCAGTCTGGAAAACTCCATTTTGGTTATATCTATGGAATAGGAGTGATGGGATGCTTGGCAATGTACTTCCTCCTGAATTTGATGAGTGTGATGGGTGTGTCTGCTGGATGTATAGTTAGTGTGCTTGGCTACTGTCTGTTACCAATGGTTATGCTGTCCTTCACATCGATAGCAATATCATTGCAGTAAGTAATTACAGAAATATCTCTGACTTTGTCACTGGGTACGGTTACCAAATTTGGTTTGTGACTTAACCCTTTACCCAACGTAACGGCCAAAACCGGCCAGCGCTATTCTCAAAAATCGCCAATTAATTTTCATTATTTTTTTCATTTTCTATCTCAAAAACATAGGTTATGACCCCTCGTTGGAACGAGCTCGTCGAGCTCGTTCCAACGAGGGGCCATAACCTATGTTTTTGAGACAAAAAATGAAAAAAATTAGTTATTCAAGAATTGTTTTTGCAAGTGTCGTCTGCTTTTCATGTTAGGTAAAGGGTTAACCATTACAAGATAATTAATACAGCAAAACCTTGTAAATTGAATAGCCACTTTGTCAGTGAAATTTATTCAGTTAACTGGAGCATTCAATTAACAGCCATTTGGTCACTTTCTTGTATTTTAGAGATATTTGAGCATTTATACTATTATATCTTGTTTGGCAGAGCTCCAGGAGCTCTGCCAAACAAGATATAATAGAGTAAATTCCTGTACAGAAAGTACTGAGGCTAAATAGGTCTATAAACGGGGAATTTGGTGATTGTAAGAGAAATTTCTCGACATTTTACTTTTTATTCAATATATTTCATCAGCATTTCACATATTGATGATGGCCTTAGAAGATCAAATTTGAGCAGTTAATCTATCGAATCATGTTTGACAGAGCTCTATGAGTTTGTTCAACTCGAGTCCCTTGGTTAACTTTTGGGCTCCCTCCAGTAACCAGGATTTTAACTTAGTGCAATATGAGGAAATTTCTTTTAAAATTTTTTTCTTCAGATCCACCAATCAGAATGCCTTCATATTTGGTATACAACATCTCTAGGGGAATCAGATTCAAGTTTGTTCAAATCAGGAGCCAAGTTTAATATTTGGGCTCCCAGAGGAATTTTAACTTAGTGCAATATGAGGGAATTTCTTTAAAAATCTTCTTCAGATTCATCAGTTAGAATACTTTCATATTTGGTATACAACATCTCTGGGTGGGTCAGATTCAAGTTTGTTCAAATTAGGTCCAATTTCTTAAAAAATCTTCTTCGGATTCACTGGTCAGAATCCTTTCATATTTGGTTTACGGCCTCTCTAAGGGGATCAGATTCAAGTTTGTTCAAATCGAGTCCCCTGGTTAATTATGGGCTCCCTGTGGTAATCCGAATTTTAACTTAGTGCAATATGAGGAAATTTCTTTAAAAATTTTCTTCTTAGTGCAATATGAGGAAATTTCTTTAAAAATTTTCTTCTTCAGATCCACTAATCAGAATGCTTTCATATTTGGTATACAACATCTCTAGGGAGGTCAGATTCAAGTTTGTTCCAGTCAAGTGCCTGGGTTAATATTTGGGCTCCCTGTGGGAGCCAGAATTGGCCATGCAGCTGAAGAATTTGAAATTTTTTATTAAGTACCCTTCAGAGGTGTGTAACTAAGATTAATCCACATAGTTTGTATCAAGGGGCTCCATAGCTGTGTTCCACTTTTTACGTTATGATTAACTGAAGAAAAGGCATGATGTTTGGACAAGTTTATTCACTCCTGAGGGGCTCAAGGATTGGCAATGGATCCGATGGAGATTGATTGCTTAATGTTGGTTCATTCATGGTCTCTGTTTATATCAGGTTCTGTTCAAGGTGAGCGCTTCAGGCCCCATGGGGCCTCTTGTTTAATAATAAAGTGTAGCAACATGGTGTAATGATAAGTTCATATTATGGTTTTTCATCATACAAAATATCAAAAATATCCAATGGAAAAAGTGATTATTAAGTTCTATTAAGTTCAGACCGCCATCTGGTATATATTCGAGACTAGATGTGGATAAAAGTTCAAGATGGACTTGTTTAACAAAGGTTACGCAAAGTGTGGGCCACTGCCCCCGACCTCTGGGCATGTTCGAAGTAGCCTTAAAGGTATTTTGGGACAGAAAAATTTTCTAAGTTGAAAGAGTGAAAAAGGGCCATAACTCTGGGAAAATTTATTGGATGGAACCCATTCCTTGTGCATATCCGTTCCCTGTGGGGGTCTAGCAGCACACCAAAGGAGTTCCAAATCCGACAGATGGCTTTGAAATTACAATCCAGAACATACTGAAACCCCCAAAATTGAAATTTTCTAAGTTGAAAAAGGCCCATAACTCTAGAAAAATAATGGGACAGACCCCATTGCTTGTGCTTATTCTTTTGCAAAGTGGGTCCATGAGCATACCAAGAATAAAGTAAATCCAACAGGCTGTGAATGCAACACAGAGATCGATAAAAATTTTGAAAAAATGTCGAAACAGTGAAAAAGCGCCATAACTCTGGGGAAAATTATTGGATGGAACCTGTTCCATTCCCCCATGTGGGTTTATCAGCATGCCAAAGGAGATCCAGATCTTACCGATGGCTTTGAAATAATGGATGGACATTCTTACATGTTCTTACTTGTGGGGTTTTTCCCATGTTAAACTCTAACCCCACAAGGTCAAAAAATTAACCCCACAGTGCAAAAATAACCCCACAAGTGGCCACTGTACTAACCCAACCCCACAACTACCACTGACCCTAAATTGTAAACCCCACAATGTACCTCTGCTAAGCCTGGATTGATCTATGGATGGACGGACAGATGGATGGACAGACAGGGGGCTTCCCTAGATACTCCCAAATCCTCTTCAGAGGTTGAGGCATAATAATTTAAGTGAAAAAGGACAGTAACACTTGAAAAATAAGGTGCAGCAGCGTGGCATAATGAAGGCCCAAGTTCATATCATGGTTATTCATCATACAAAATATCAATGGTATCTGATGGAAAGTGTGAGATTAGTTTCTGATAAATTTTGGGATGGATGAACAGACGCAGGCACACATGCATGCACAGTCAGACAAATGGACAGAAGAATGAACATGAACAGACATGATGATTCCTATACCCCCATGCTAAAGGGGAGGTATTAAATTGTAATGCTAAAAGGAGCATTCCCTATGAAAAGTATGGTTGTGTAAACAATAATCTAGTGAAATAAACAAAAACCCTCAACAGCCCACTTGGACCTCCCCTCTTCTGCCCTCCCCCCACATACACACACTTCCCAACTTCATTTTGGTAAAATTTGGGATAATTAATTATAGAGTCCTGGAAACATGGAAAAATGCAATTTCATTTTTGTGTCGCCGCCCCACGAAGTGGGGAGCGACATATTGGGATTACTTTTGTCGTCTTGCATCGTCTGCGTCACACTTTCTCTTATCCGCCACTCCTCTTTAACCTATGAATGGATTTTGATGAAACTTTCAGTGATTCTTTATCACATAATGGTATTGTGCACTTCCTATTTTATTTTTTGATCCGCTGTATTTTTTCCAGAGTTATGCCCCGTCGTCCACATCGTCGTCCGTGACGTCCGCGTCACACTTTCTCTTATCCGCCACTCCTCTTTAACCTATGAATGGATTTTGATGAAACTTTCAGTGATTCTTTATCACATAATGGCATTGTGCACCTCCTATTTTATTTTTTGATCCGCTGTTTTTTTTCCAGAGTTATGCCCCTTTTCCACTTAGAATTCTGTCTGAAACGCCAGGCGACACACGTCTTCCATGGAAGACTCACATCTAAGTTAGCTTAACCTAACCAAGTCAAAATAAGCTGTTGCCATCACGCGTGCGGAAGTCTGTTAGTCTGTGAGTCTGTTCACATTTTCGTTTAGCACAGGCTACATCCCGAAGTTCTTATTCGATCGTCAAAAAATTTCATATGCAGGTTTGGGGTCATGTCTAGGTGAGAACGTCCCCTTTTGGTCGCAATCGGTCAACCGTGATGGCTGCCCGAGCCCAAAACCACAAAACCTTTAGCACAGCCTACAGGTCGTATTCATGAAGGGATTTCATTGTAACTTGGTAGGATACCTCTGTATAATATCTAGATGAGAACGTCCCCCTTTGGTCATGGTCTGTCAACCGTGACGGCTGCCCAAGCCCAAAAACGTTTAGCACAGTCTGCAGGTCATATTTAATATGGAGGGATTTCATTGTAACTTGGTAGGATGACTCTGTATGATGTCTAGATGAGAACATCCCCTTTTGGTCGTGATCGGTCAACTGTGATGGCTGCCAGAGCCCAAAACCCGAAAACCTTTAGCACAGTCTGCAGGTCGTATTGATGAAGAAATTTCATTGTAACTTGGTAGGATGCCTCTGTATAATATATCTAGATGAGAACTTCCCCATTTGGTCGCAATCTGTCAACCGTGATGACTGCCCGAGCCCAAAATCCAAAAATCTTTAGCACAGTCTACAGGTTATATTTATAGAGGGTTTTCAATGTAACTTGGTAGATTGACTCCATATAATGTCTAGATGAGAACGTCCCCTTTTGGTCGCGATTGGTCAACTGTGATGGCTACAGGGGCTCGAAGCCCCAAAACCTTTAGCACAGTCTACAGATCATATTTATGAAGGGATTTCATTTCATTGTAACTTGGTAGGATGACTCAGTATGTCTAGATGAGGACATCGCCTTTTGGTTGCGATTGGTCAACTGTGATGGCTACACAGGCCGAAGCCCCAAAACCTTTAGCACAGTCTGCAGGCCGTATTTATGAAGGGATTTCATTGTAACTTGTTTTGGAATAATTTCACTCTAAATTGGTAACATTCGTTGATATACATTAACTGTGAGGGCCACAAACATTAACTGTGAGGGCTGCATTAGCTCACCCCTCAATTCTTTAGTACAGTCAACACCTCATATTATTTTTATTGAAAACATAGCATACAGGGAACAGAAATTAACATATTCCCAATTATCACAATTCTTGTCTTATTTCATAATTCTTTCATAAAACATTGAACATTTTCCTTTTCATCAAACATAACACACAGACAAGTTAAGCTGCAGTGTCATTGACACTTTCATTTAATGTACTCTGGAAATGCTATGAAAATTTTTGATTTATGTTGCATTCTCATCCCAGATAATTGAACTCCAACCAATGACATGTCCGGCAAGCTCAGTGGAAGGGCTTACAGAGAATTGGTGGCAAGAGTTTGTATTATTAGCTCACCTGACTGAAAGTCAGGGTGAGCTTTTCTGATCATTTTTCGTCCGGCGTCCGTCGTCTGTCGTCCGTCGTCCGTCGTGAAAGTGGTGTTTGGGCCTTTTTCTCCCAAACCACTGGCCGTATATTAATGAAATTTCATGTGAGTTGGGGTTATATAAGGGCATTTTGATTTTTTGTCAAATTAGGTTTCAGCTCATATTGGGCAGAGGGATGGGGCAAAAATGCTCCAATTCTTAAAAAATCTTCTCAAGAACCAGCAATAGCAGAGACTTGATATTTAGTATGCAGCTTCCTTTTGAGGTGTAGACTCCAGTTTGTTCAAGAGAAGTTTGTCGGGCATTATTTGCCTTCGTTATGGGAGGGTCAAAAATTTTGGCCACGCCTAAAATTTCTATTTTCAGAACCGTCAGGTCGATTTTAACCAAATTTGATATGAGATGATAATGGGTCATAAGTAGTTGATTGATACAAAAAAGATTTTCTCATTGCCCCATGGGAACCTCGGGAGCTAAAAATAGGAAAAACCTTAAAACTCCCATATCTCCAAAACTACACGGCACAGAGAATTCTTATTTTGTATAAAGCTTACTTTTATCCAGTAGAATAGAATGGTCAAAAAAAAATCCCTATCGGTTTAATCACAAGGTACTTTTTTCAGGACTTTGAAAAAGTGCTGAGTCAGCACTTTTTAACACTGTAGGCAATGGGAAAAAGATTAAAAAATCTTATCCAGATCCAGCAGGCAGAATATTTTGATATTTGGTATGCAACATTGTGGGGTGGATCTGATTCAAGTTTGTTCAAATCGGCCCCCCCCCCCCCCCCCCCCCCCCCTGGGTTCATATTTGGGCTCAGTATAAGAGCCCGATTTCAAACTTAGCGCATTTCAGGCAAATTTCTTAAAAAATCTTCTTCTCCAGATCCAGCAGGCAGAATCTTTTGATATTTGGTATGCAACATTGTGGGGTGGATCTGATTGAAGTTTGTTCAAATCGGCTCCCTGGATTCATATTTGGGCTCACTATAGAAGCCCAAATTCGAACTTAGTGCATTTCAGGCAAATTTCGTTAAAAATCTTCTTCTCCAGATCCAGCAGGCAGAATCTTTTGATATTTGGTATGCAACATTATGGGGTGGATCTGATTGAAGTTTGTTCAAATCGGCTCCCTGGATTCATATTTGGGCTCACTATAGAAGCCCAAATTCGAACTTAGTGCATTTCAGGCAAATTTCGTTAAAAATCTTCTTTTCCAGATCCAGCAGGCAGAATCTTTTGATATTTGGTATGCAACATTGTGGGGTGGATCTGATTCAAGTTTGTCCAATTCGGCCTCCTGGATTCATATTTGGGCTCACTATAGAAGCCCAAATTCGAACTTGGTGCATTTCAGGCAAATTTCTTAAAAAATCTTCTCCAGATCCAGCAGGCAGAATCTTTTGATATTTGGTATGCAACATTGTGGGGGTGGATCTGATTCAAGTTTGTTCAAATCGGCCCCCTGGGTTTATATTTGGGCTCAGTATAGAAGCTCGAATTCAAACTTAGTGCATTTCAGGCAAATTTCTTAAAAAATCTTCTTCTCCAGATCCAGCAGGCAGAATCTTTTGATATTTGGTATGCAACATTGAGGGGTGGATCTGATGCAAGTTTGTTCAAATCGGCCCCCTGGATTCATATTTGGGCTCACTATAGACGCTCGAATTCGAACTTAGTGCATTTCAGGCAAATTTCTTCAAAAATCTTCTTCTCCAGATCCAGCAGGCAGAATCTTTTGATATTTGGTATGCAACATTGTGGGGTGGATCTGATTCAAGTTTGTTCAAATCGGCCCCCCCTGGGTTCATATTTGGGCTCAGTATAGGAGCCCAATTTCGAACTTAGTGCATTTCAGGCAAATTTCTTAAAAAATCTTCTTCTCCAGATTCAGCAGGCAGAATCTTTTGATATTTGGTATGCAACATTGTGGGGTGGATCTGATTCAAGTTTGTTCAAATCGGCTCCCTAGATTCATATTTGGGCTCACTATAGAAGCTCGAATTCGAACTTAGTGCATTTCAGGCAAATTTCTTTGAAAATCTTCTTATCAATATCCAGCAGGCAGAATCTTTTGATATTGGGTATTCACCATGCTTACAGGGGTGAGATTCAAGTTTGTTCAAGCCAAGTCCCTAGGTCCATATTTGGACTCTGTGGGAGCTTGAATTGTAACTTAGTTCAAAATGAGGAATTTTCTTTAAAAATCTTCTTCTTCAGATCCAGCAGTTGGAATGTTTTGATATTTGGTGTGCAGCATCCTTAGGGGGATGAGATTCAAGTTTGTTAAAGCCAAGTTCCTGTGGGAGCCCGAATTATAACTTAGTTCAATATGAGGAATATTCTTTAAAAATCTTCTTTTTTTTTAGATCCACTGGTCAGAATCTTTGGATATTTGGTATAAGGTTTTCTTAGGAGGAGCAGATGCAACTTTTTGAAATCAATTCTCTGGGTTGATATTTAGGCTACCATGTCAGGTGAGCGCCCTCAGGCCCCTTGGGGCCTCTTGTTAGTTCACCTGACTGAAAGTCAGCATGAGCTGTAGTGATCACTCACCATCCGTCGTCCGGTAACATGGTGTTTGCACCTGCCCCTCGTAAACCGCTGAACCAATTTTAGTTATATTTGTGGTGATTTCTTGTTCTGACATCACATTTTGGTTTTTTTTCAAATCAACTTGCCCAGCCTCATAGGAAGGGGATGGGAAAAATCCACTTGAATTCTTAAAAAATCTTCTCATGAACAAGTGGGTACAATGACTTGATAGTTGGTATGCAGCTTCCTTTTGATGTGTAGACTCAAGTTTGTTCAAACGAAGTTTGTGGATCAATATTTTCCTTTGTTATGGGAGGGGCAGGATTTTTGGCCCCACCCAAAATTTATATTTTCTGAACTGATGGTCCAATTTGAATCACATTTGATATGTGGTATTATTGAGTCATAAGTACTTGATTCATGCAAAAAAAAATGTCCTGTATCCCCGTGGGAACCCCAGGAGCTAAAAATAGAAATATTTTCAAATACCCATATTTCCCAAACCACACAGAACAGAGAACTGTTATTTTGCATGAAGCATCCTTAGGACCAGTAGAATTGAATGGTAAAAAAAATTGCCATTGGCTACATTTGGGTATTTTTTTTTTTTTTTTTTTTTTTGGGGGGGGGGGGGGGGGGGTGGTCATAAAAAAAATGCTGAGTCAGCATATTAGCAAACATTTTTTTTAAGCTCACCTGACTGAAAATCAGGGTGAGCTTTTCTTATCACTCTTCGTCCGTCGTCCTGTGTGAAGGTGGTGTTTGAGCCTCTTTCTCCTAAACCATTGGCCACATTTTAATTAAATTTCATGTAAGTAGTGGTTATATAGGGGCATTTTGATTTTTATGCAAATTAGGTTTCGGCTCATGTTGAGCAGAGGGGTGTGGAAAAAATGGCCTTATTTTTTGAAAATCTTCTTCTAATGAACCACCAGTAGCAGAGACTTGATATGTGGTATACAGAGTCCTTTTGAGGTTTAGAATCAAGTTTGTTCAAGAGAAGTTTGTGGGGCATTATTTGCCTTTGTTATGGGAGGGGCAAAAATTTTGGCCACGCCTAATATTTCTATTTTCAGAACCGTAAGGTCGATTTGAACCAAATTTGATATGAGATGATAATGGGTCATAAGTAGTTGATTGATGAAAAAAAAATTTTCTCATTGCCCCGTGGGAATCTCGGGAGCTAAAAATAGGAAAAACCTTAAAACTGCCGTATCTCCAAAACTACACGGCACAGAGAATTCTTATTTTGTATAACGCTTACTTTTATCCAGTAGAATAGAATGGTTAAAAAAAATCCCTATTGGTTTGATTACAAGGTACTTTTTTCAGGACTTTGAAAAAGTGCTGAGTCAGCACTTTTTAACACTGTAGGCAGTGGGAAAAACATTAAAAAATCTTCTTCTCCAGATCCAGCAGACAGAATCTTTTGATATTTGATATGCAACATTGTGGGGTGGATCTGATTCAAGTTTGTTCAAATTGGATCCCTGGGTTCATATTTGGGCTCAGTATAGGAGCCCGATTTCAAACTTAGTGCATTTCAGGCAAATTTCTTTAAAAATCTTCTTCTCCAGATCCAGCAGGCAGAATCTTTTGATATTTGGTATGCAACATTGTGGGGTGGATCTGATTAAAGTTTGTTCAAATCGGCTCCCTAGATTCATATTTGGGCTCACTATAGAAGCTCGAATTCGAACTTAGTGCATTTCAGGCAAATTTCTTCAAAAATCTTCTTCTCCAGATCCAGCAGGCAGAATCTTTTGATATTTGGTATGCAACATTGTTGGGTGGATTTGATTCAAGTTTGTTCAAATGGACCCCCTTGCTTCATATTTGGGCTCACTATAGAAGCCTGAATTCGAACTTAGTGCATTTCAGGCAAATTTAAAAAATCTTCTTCTCAAGATCCATAAGGCAGAATCTTTCGATATTGGGTGTGCACCATGCTTAGGGAGGTGAGATTCAAGTTTGTTCAAGCCAAGTCCCTGGGTTCATATTTGGACTCACTGTGGTAGCCTGAATGATAACTTAGTTCAAAATGAGGAATTTTCTTTAAAAATCTTCTTCAGATCCAGCAGTCAGAATGTTTTGATATTTGGTGTGCAGCATCCTTAGGGGGGTGAGATTCAAGTTTGTTAAAGCCAAGTCCCTGGGTTCATATATGGGCTCCCTGTGGGAGCCCGAATTATAACTTAGTTCAATATGAGGAATATTCTTTAAAAATCTTCTTTTTTTTTTAGATCTAATGGTCAGAATCTTTGGATATTTGGTATAAGCTTTTCTTAGGAGGAGCAGATGCAACTTGTTGAAATCTAATCTATGGGTTGATATTTAGGCTACCATGTCAAAGGCCCCCTGGGGCATCTTGTTTAAATTTTCTCCACAACCACTGATCAGAATCTTTTGATATTTGGTATATAGCATCCATAGGGGGGGTGGGGGGGGGGGGTGGGGGGGGTCAGATACAAGTGTGTTATAATGAAGCACCTTGGTTCATGTTTGGCTTCAATACAGGGGCCTGAATTTTTAACTTGGGGCAATAAGGGGAATGATCTTTAAAAATCTTCTTCAGATCCACCAGTCAGAATGCTTTGATATTTGGTGTGCAACATCTTTAGGATCTTCAGGGACAGTGGCGGAGCCTAGGGGGTCCCCCACCCCACCACTTTTCCCCCAGGCCCCCCAAATCAAACTTCAAATTGCTAACTGACACAATCTGGGAGCCTTTGAAGACCACGTCATGTGTTGTAGAAATGCTCAGATGTTGCTCCCAGGGCATCCAAATATGAAATACAATTCTTTCCTGGGGGGGGGGGGGGGGGGGGGGGGTTCCCAGACCCTTACTGATGGAAGGGGGACACCCCCTCCTATACCCTCCCCCAGCTCAGGCCTGCGTCTTTCAGGAGATGCTGTCAGCATCCCGACCTTGGACCCCCACCCCTAGCTTACTTAGCCCCCCCCCCCCCCCCCCAAATCGGTAAGAGGGATAGCGAGAAAATGTAAGTTCGTTCATCAGAAAACAAGAACTGGTAATCAAGAATCTCAAACTATTTTGGTGCTTGAGTAAGGCTATATTATTGAGTTAATTGGTTGGGTTCTCCATGGAAACCCCAGGAGGTGACGCAGTACTTGTTTACCATGGTAAACAGGCTCAGTTTTACTGGTAAAATAGGGCACGGTAATCAATTCCTGGGGCAGAAGTCCTCTAAAATGAGCAACATGGGCATAAATGATTAGCTGAACATGACTTTATATCCATGGTGCAGTCACAATTAGCCATTGTGCAGAAATATGTGACCATAAACACCAATAAATTAAATTAAATTGGTTTATGAGCTGACGCAGTGGAGAATATCCTAAGCTGATGTCACACTATACATCTATAAACAATAAAATAAGAATTCTCTTTGTATTTTATAAAGTTTGCACCAAAAAAAGAAAACTTTGACAGCTGTTTCTTGAATATACCCCATCTTCAGTACCTATGGTACCATTTATAAGAAAAATGTATGGTATTTCCATCCCTATAAAAGAGTTGACATTTCCAGAAAAAAGATGCAGCCTTTTCATATAAAAGATAATAAATACAGGATATCTAGTGTTTTTGAGTGGATACCTACTAAAATTATCTCACAAGTTTCTGAGACAAATGTTTATTTTTTGCGAGTGGCTTGTCACAAGCGAAAAATAAACATTTGTGGTAATCACAAATGAAATAATTTCGGTATCTGTTCAAAAACACTAGATTTTCTTTTTATTATATGCATTTTAAAAGAAGTTCATAGTTTTCAGTGATAAATCAGCAGTATTCAATTTGATCAGTTTTCAAATGAAAGCATGTTAACCCACAGCTGAGTGCTGCCCTTTTCTACTTTCATAGTGTGACTTGATAAAATGTAGTTCCAATATACTTCCATTGGTATACCTCATAAATGTATCAAATTGTAATATAAAGTATATTTAATAGAACTATAATAATAACAGTTAACGTATTTCATCAGTTATAAACAACAATGGCATTGAAGTGATTCCGTAATGTTCTCAATACAGTGAAAGTGAAAATTACTATATCTTCACTGCAGGGAAACAATTCTTATTTTCCTGTGATGTTTTCTATAATCTACTTGTATGGTTGAGTGTATAATAAATCATGTGATTTTGCTTTTAAAGTTGCATCTGCATTTTTAGAAACTTCCTAGAATTTGAAAAGTCAGCAGTGGCGGTCGTTTGTCTTGTTGAGTCTAGGTGAAAAATGAAATTTATAAAAATTCTACCTTCCATATAACATAATTGAGGCATTAGATAGGATAAAAAAATTTTAGAAGAATTTCTCTTACATTCATTTTTAGCGCTACACCCTGTAGTTCTTGTCTGATCATCACAAAATTTCATATGCAGGTTCGAGGTCATGTCTAGATGAGAACGTCCCCTTTTTGTTGTGATTGGTCAATAGTGTTGGCTGCGAGAGCCCAAAACTCGAAAACCTTTAACACAGTCTATAGGTCGTATTAATGAATGGATTCCATTGTAACTTGGTAGGATTACTCTGTATAATGTCTAGCTGAGAACATCCCCTTTTGGTCACAATCGGTCAACCATGAGGGCTGCGAGAGCCCGAAACCCAAAAACCTTTAACGCAGTCTACGCAGCATCATATTTATGAAGGGATTTCATTGGAACTTGGTAGGATGACTTCATATAATGTCTAGATGAGAATGTCCCTTTTGGTCACAATCGGTCAACAGTGACTGCCTTGAGAGCCCAAATCCTTTAGCACAGTCTACAAGTCGTATTTATGAATAGATTTCATTGTAACTTGGTAGGATTACTCTGTATAATGTCTAGCTGAGAACATCCCCTTTTTGTCACAATCGGTCAACCATGAGGGCTGCGAGAACCCCAAAACCTTTAACGCAGTCTACACAGCATCATATTTATGAATGGATTTCATTGGAACTTGGTAGGATGACTTCATATAATGTCTAGATGAGAATGTCCCCTTTTGGTCGCAATCTGTCAACCGTGATGGTATAGAGAGCCTGAAACCTGAAAACCTTTAGCAAAGCCTACAGGTCGTATTTATGAAGGGATTTCATTGTAACTTGATAGGATGACTCCGTATGTCTAGATTGGAACCTCCCCTTTTGGTCACGATCAGTCAACCATGATGACTACGCGGGCCCGATGCCCGAAAACCTTTAGCACAGTCTACAGGTTGTATTTCGGAAGGAATTTTATTGTAACCTGGTAGGATGACTCTGTATAATGTCTAGATGAGAACATCCTATTTTAGTCATGATCGGTCAACCGTGACAGCTGCACAAACAGGTGACCTAGATTTGTTTAGCACAGTCTGCAGTTCATATTTATGAAGCAATTTCATTGTAACTTGGAAGGATAACTTGGTATGATGTCTAGATGAGAGTGTCATATTTTGGTCATGATCGGTCAACTATTACCGCCGCCTGGTCACTTGGCCTAGATTCCGTTAGCACTACTTACAGGTTGTTTTTATGAAGGGATTTTATTGTAACTTAGGAGGATAACTCGGATTGATATCTAGATGAGACTCTCCTATTTTGGTCATGATCGGTCAACCGTGACCACCAAAACGTCACGTGACTTAGATTCCTTTAGCAAAGTCTACGAGTTATATTTATGAAGGGATTTCATTGTAACTTGGTAGGATGACTCATTTTGGAATGATTTTACTGTTACTTGGTAGCTTTGGCTGATATATGTTAACTGTTAGGGCCACATCAACCCAGATCTTAATTCTTTACTACAGTCTACACTCAAATTATTATTGAAAACATGGCCCACATAATCCTTTCTTAAACTTTAGAACATTATCCTTTTCATCAAACACTACACACACAAGTTGAGCTACAGTGTCATTTTCTTACACTTTCATTGAGGAAAAAAGGGGGGTGGGATGTGTGTGTGTGGGGGGGGGGGCTTTTGAGTGTATATTAATTTGTTATTGGTATGGCATCCACACATTCATTATTTTATGTATACACTTATTTTGCGGTAAATTATTGGAGAGATTTGTTCTCCAGTAAGTGTAACAAAAAGCTTTTTGCAACAAAATTTTAATTTATATTGAAAGATTTGAGATGTGAAAAGAAAGGAGTTTGTTTTTACATAAAAATACATTTGTTTCTATAATTTCAGAGGTTTACTTGGAGTAGTTTTGACAGTAATAACAGTACTATGGTGCAGTCTTTCAGCTTCTAAATTATTTGTTGCAGCTCTGGCAATGGATCAACAACAGCTTCTAGTGGCCTATCCATGTGCTTTGGTGTATGGTGTTTTTGCTCTTTTGACAGTGTTTTAAAAAATCATCGAATGTCAAAATGTTAACTATTTGCTGCTGTCGCCAATGAAAGTGTTCTAATGATCCTTCCAAAGTCATAAATAATTTTTGCTCTTTGCCCAGTGCACACAATATCAAAATTTACTTTTTAGCTCAACTTTGGCAAAGCCAAATTTGAGCTTATGCCATGGCCCGTCGTCCGTCTGTCCGTCAACAATTGGATATGGCTCGGGCTAGAGGCCGTATTTATGAACTGATCTTTACGAAACTTCTTGGGTGCCTTTGTTATGACCGTAGGACGAGAACGAGTGTTTTGGGGTGCAGTCCAAATTTTAAGATGGCTGCCAGCCGCCATTTTGTACCGACGATGCAGAAATCTGTTTTTTGTACAGAACTTCCATATGAAAGCTCTGATTTGAATAATTTTTTGTATGAACGTTTAGTACCATGGGATACATCACATATAATACGGGTTTTTTTCTCGTGCGTAAATTATGCAAATTAGACTAACTTTGATGTTTTTTGGTGTTACTTTCAGCACTGTAAGTGCAAATGCCAATACGGCTTGGGCTAGAGGCCGTATTTATGAACCGATCTTTACGAAACTCCTTGGGTACCTTTGTTATCACCGTGGGACAAGAACGAGTGTTTTTGGGTCCGGTCCGAAATTCAAGATGGCCGATGTCAGCCATTTTGTACAAAATTTGGTGCAATCAGATTTTTGCACAGAACTTCCATATGAAAGCGCTGAATAATTTTTTGTGTGAAAAGGGTACCTTTGTTATCACCTTGGGACGAGAACGAGTGTTTCTGGGTGCGGCCCAAAATTCAAGATGGCTGCCAGTGGCCATTTTGTACCGAAATTAGGTCCAATCATTTTTTTTGTCACAACTTCTACACAGCTCATATTTGTGAACTGATCTTCACAAAACTTCTTGGGTACCTTTGTTTTCACCTTGGGACAGGAATGAGTGTGTTTTGGGGTGCCTTTGTTATCACTGTGCTATGAGAACAAATATTTTGGGGTTCAGTCAGACCCACTCTGGGACTCAAAGATTTCTTTTCTCGTTTAGCATCTGACTGTCACCCACCTTTACAATTCTTTACCTATACATTTGTTACAGGCAACAGTCAGTATTTATGTACAGACTGTTACAGTACTTTATATGTACCTTTGTTATCAGGTCATTACCTAGATGTTTGTCATTGCTGTGTCACATATGGGTTTGTTGAAATTGTATGAAAGGTTTTTTCTTCAACTGCTCAATGTGTAAATCACGTGGGTGGTTGCAGCCAATTTGTTAGGTAAAGGGTTGATAATCCACCAGGTAAAAACAATCTACAACAATAACTTTTACCTCTTCATTGTCAAATTCTTGTAGAGATTCAAGATTTACCAATATAATTCAAAGGAACTGCGGAGACCTTTGAGACAGTTCAGTGAAAGGCTACCTTTCAAGCATTTTCTGGCATTTTTTGTTGAATCATAGCTAGTTTACAGCAGCCATGACATAATTCAACACCCAAAAATGAAATAAAGAAATATTAATAGGATTTATCGATATAGTAACAAAGTGTTTTGTTCCTAAGAGACTTTCTATTCTGTCAGCAACAAGACAAAAGTTGAACACAACTTTTATAATAAAAGAGCTGATAAGGTTGGAGTTTATAACAAAGGTTCTATATGCAACAGTACTGTGATCGCTGAAGCAGACAGAGAATTTCAACCATATCGTGACGGGGTTGTGATCTAGTCAAAATTCTATTGTCTGCTTTCATTCCCACATTTCTGTAAAATCTTACCTGTTGAAAAAGAAATGCAAAAACATTGCATCTCGGATGCTTTTTGGTTTTGTTATTTTTTGTTCAGTCTAAATTTTTCAATATACTATTCTGAAATCTCAGTTCCACTTGTGTAAATGTTTCATGAGCAGATCACTTTCCCATCAAGACAGAAACCACTTCTCTGCGATCACAGTACTGCATGTAGTGTAGATGTGGATGACTGTGCAGTGATGGCTTGTATGCAGTGGATGCAACAAAAGTACAGTACTGTCATCACAAAAGCTGTCTTTTCATATTTTGAACATAAGTGAAGTTCATCAATGGGCCATCATCTTACAAACCGCTTAAACAGTCATGTCAGATAAAGATACAAAGATAAAAATTAAAAGAAAAAAATTAACATGTCTTCCAACAGGGCTGCTGGCAGACTACATCTGTAAATTGTTTTGAAATGTCCAAAAAATTTCCATTCTTGCCTCAAAAACATATCTTATGACCATCTCTCATTGGAATGAGCTCAATGAGGGGCAAAAACTGAAATATATAACCAAATCAATTTTTGTGAACAACGCTAGTTAGACACGGACTTTATTTTGGGTAAATGGGTTAACCCCTACCTAACACGATAGGCAGACAACACTTGCAAATAAAATTCTTGAATAACTATTTTTTTTTTCATTCTTGCATCAAAAACATACCTTATGACCCATCATTGGAATGAGCTCAATGCTCATTCCAATGAGGGTCCATAAGGTATATTTTTGACGCAAACAATGAAATAAGTAATGAAAATTGAATGGTGATTTTTATGAATAGCGTTGGACAGTTTGGGCCGTTACGTTGGGTAAATGCATTTGGTTAACAGCAAACCTGTAATTTTCAGAATTGAAGGAGGGCCATAACTGCCCTCCTTAATTTTAGGCCCAGAAGGGCTATTTTGACCTGCCTTAAACTGAGCTAAGGAGGGCTATTGAAGACTATTCTAATATTAGTAGTAATAGTATCGTATCATTCACGTGTGTATAACTTCCATTGTGAATCATATAGTTCTATTATATCTGCAGACTGTATTCAGACTGGCATCATGACATTTCGGTATCAAATTTAAATGTGGGATTATACATTAAAACATTAGCAACATTGAATTTCAAAGAAAGGTTGAGTATTTCGCTCGATTTCCCTTTATAGCAACAACTGCCATTGTTTCCATTGTACACAGGTCATCTGCACTTGCACAGAAATCACAGGAAAATTGAGTAAAACTGGTAATGTGTTATATTCTGTATCACAGAAGCATGGATTTACTCTGCTGTACAGTATTACTCTCTCTGTTCGTGCATTACAACTATGTTTTCTCTCCGCAGAAACAATAGCACGACCTCATTCTGTCGCCGGTGCAATATATGATAAGGCGGGCGATTACCGCTCGCAGAATTTTCCATTCAGGTGGGCAAAAGCAGGCAAGGGTGATTGTTCTCCTCAGAATAACAGGCCTGTAACAGGATAAAAAGTATATTCAGTATAGTATACTGCTACTGATTTGTTCTTTGTCACTCCCTGTAAAGATATGTTCCTTTGAAAACTGAAAACAACCAGCACATATTTAACCCTCCGCATACTGATGGCAAAATATCAACATTTCGACCTGCAAATTTTTCCAAAATGAAATTAAGAATTAACCAATTCAATCTTGTTTGACAGAACTCATTGAGCTCTGTCAAATAAGAATGAATAGGTTAAATTCCTAGTTGTCATGTGGGCAAAATTTGATGTTTGAATTATTGGTATTTTGACATCAGCGAGAGAGAGTTAAATAATGAACCATGGATAAATGTTCCTGATATTGGTTTAGTTGATGGAAGAGAATCATTCATTGAGCGAATTAATTAACTGGTACAGTGCTGGAAGCCCTTATCTGGGCTTTACTCCAAAGTGTAGGTACTGTAGCTAAAACAGTTCATATTCAGCAGATATGCTTCAACTTACCTTTGAAGTGAAATTATTTTGTCTTGTGGTTTTGCCTTGTTATAATTTATGGGAGAGTGCCTACAGGCAAATTGTAATAAAGCTAAGACATGGGAACAAATTTTGGTGGCCAAAAATAATTTAGCACTCTATCATGTAATGATGGAACTTATCCTAAATGGAATAAAAAAAAAATTACAATGACTTTCTTATTATTAAAGAGTATGAGGTCACAGCATATTTATGTTGCTTAACTACTCACATATTTAAAAGTTCTGCTTAATTTGCTAGTCTATTTTCTGTCCATCAGTGTTTATTCAGCTTTTCAGTGGCAAGTATTTTCTGTATTATTGTAAATAAAGTGCATTTTTCACATTAAGTTCATTGTTATTATTTTCATGTTGTATTAAGCCCGACTCCAATAATTGATCAAGATGTCATTTTTTCATTGAATTTTTTTTTCAAAATGGAGAATTACCATGCAAAAAAGGGAATCTCTAATGTACTCCTAATTTGTATAGAATTTATAAACCAAGTCCTCTAAATTGGATTTCAACCAAGGCCCAAATCAAATTTAATGAACAAGGTTTATAAATTACATATAAAATAGCACAAATTTTATATCCTTTCTATATATAACATAATCTTGTAAATAATGCACCAAAATCCAATTTTGGTGAAAGAATCAATAATTTATTGTGACTTTCTCGAAAAACAAAGAATGCTATAACATCAATTGCATGTGATGATATTACACATCATATATTGTGAAAAATCTTGAATTATGTGGCATTCATATGAAAAAATTGGTTTTTACAAACTTGCTGAATATATTTCAATTTTAGTCTTCAGAAAAATATGGAATATTAATAATTATTACACAGAATGATATGGTACAGCTAACTAAGTGTGGGCCAGAAATGCTCTTAGTGTCACACAGAAGGGTAATTTATGAGATTCCATCAGTTTTGTCGTCCAACCATCCTAGTTTCAAGATATGTTTGTTGCATGAACAATCTCAGTGGCAAAATAGTGTTTTGACCTCTTTTAATCGGGTACCAGCCCCATTCTTTGTGATATTTTGCACTTTGGGGCCTATTTTCTGTTATCCAGGAAAGAACACATGACTAATAATTACACTTTATTCTGACATATTCTCTAAGAGTGGTGCTTGTAAGTTTTATTTGAGTACCTATTTGTCCCAAGAGATGTCAGACTTGTGATCCTGTATCGTTTTCAGCAAATCTGCGATAAATTTCATGCCAATTATTTTATTTATTTATTTATTATATGGCCGCTCATAATATGAGCACGCCGTATTATGGTATGGCATATGTCTCTCCATCCATCTGTCCGTTAACTTTTGTTTGTCCATGTGATAACTTGAAAACAATAATCCAACAAATACTGTTTCTTTATGGTTGATTGGTCATGACTAGAGGATGGTTCCTTTCGATAACCAGCATTCTGGCATATCCAATATGGCCACCATGGCAGCCATCTTGGATTTTCAGGGACTTTTGATTGTCCACGTGATAACTTGAAGACTACAGATCCAACAGATACTGCTTTTTACGGTTAAGCATGACAAGAGGATGGTTCCTTTAGATAACCAGCATTCTGGCATATTTTCAGGGACTTTATGTGTCCATGTGATAATCCAACAGATACTGTTTTTTTATGGTTGATTAATCATGACTAGCACAATTTCTTCATAGGCGGCCATATATTGATCCACTGCCTGGTGGTGCACTTATTTTATTTATTTATTTCAGTTTTAATTACACTTTCGACAGTCAGGGTCAACTTGTGTCAGACAGTTTTACGGTTGGAGAAAGCCATAGTACCTGGAGAGAACCACTGAGCAATGGCAAGCAACTGTCAAGACTCACCAATATACTAAATCCCACATAAGCAGGGTTAGCATTCGTTGAAGACAAGTGCACCATCGATGTGCAGTATACCTTAGTACACAGTGCCCTCACATGAGCAATCAGGATGAAGTGCCTTGCCCAAGGACACAATGCAGTTACCTCCGGTGGGAATCGAACCATGGACCTTTCGGTTTAAAGTTCAGTGCCCTAGCCACTCAGCCACCATGTTCCCTTCATGCCAATTGAAACATTATCAACTCTTCCAAATCACACAGAAAAAATATCTTGAAGACATTTCCAGACACATTTATCTAACCACAAATGTATGTAGGAAATGGCTGATGTGGAGGTTTGTGAATTGCACACATTGTTGGTATGCTACAATGATATCAAAACTTGAGCCCCCCCCCCCCCCCCCCCCCCCCCCCCCCCCCCCCCCATATCCATATAAAAATCATCGAATTGGATGATTTTATACACATTCTTTCAAACCGCTTCATTGGCCGCTTTATATTGTCAGTTTACCTGGTGTGCATTCCAGCTTTTTGAGCGTATCGTTAATCAACATTTGCATGGTATGGTAACCCTGAAAAGTGAAAATGGTTGCCAAAATGGTGACCAGTACTGCAGATTTTGTGATGTTATTGTGCTTTTTGTCATTTGAAATCTCTCTGATTGTTAATGTGTGTCAATTTAACTGACATAACATTCAATATAGTGACCCCCAAAATTGCATTTGTCCAGGCATAATGCAACTTGCTGTCTGTTTGTTATTGCCAACACGGCATCCAAAATTCACTCCAGTTTTATATTGAATGTATTTCATACACATCATTTCTGATTTTAATGACGTGATATGCAATTTCACACTAGATACATGTAGTCAGTATAGTTCATGTTAAAGCTTTGTCAAATCCCGTGGGATTATTTCTCAAGTGGCTACTGAAATGGCAGTGGGAATTGATAACTTTTTGCTGTTAGCAGTACAAAATGTATAGCAGGAGGTTTTGAGGCCTCATTATGATTACTTTTGGGAGAGCCAACATGAGAGGCATTTTTTTCGCTCCATCCACTGGATCTTGAAGTGGTATACGTATTGTATACTATACTTTTTTTATACATGCCTCTGGTTGTGTGATGGTTAATTTTTGGACAGGTGAGATTTTTATTGAAACTTTTCCATGAATTGGTTGACATTGTCAAGAAGGTTGTGATGTCATTGAGGGCATGCAACATCAAGGAGACTTTGACCACTGTTGAAGGCCACTATACAATACAACATTACGTTGTTCAAATCAGGGTGTGTAGGATTCTCATACTGGACTGATATTGTGGTATATTATGGGCAGTGCATACTATTGTTGGTCTACTATTAGTCCTTGGTACAACTAAGCTACCAATGCTTTATTGAATCGTGTGGTTGCTACGGGAAGTACGTAATGCCAAGCCAGGTAGTATTATGTTTGGTTGTTTAGTCCGGCAAAGTATAGGATGAACGGTTTGTTTTCAAGTTGCTCTACTGTTAGTCCTTAAAACTACTAATCTACCTAAGGCATCAGGCCTGAAAATAAGCAGTCTGTCATTTGCAGAATGAGGTCCCCAAAGGGTGAATTTGATTATGCTATCCCATACAGTGGGCCAATTTATCCTCTGGGTACCTCTTTCTGCTTAGTTTTGAGACCCTGATTCAGACTGAGGTTCATAGAGGGTAAATTTAGTGATGCTACCCTTCTGTGCAGGGTAGCATCACTAAATTCACCCTCTGGGGACCTCATTTTGCAGATGACAGTCTGCTTATTTTCTGGCTTGTAAGGCGTTATACTGTCCTAGGGTTGGTTTGGGTAGTATGCAATGCTGTCATAGTGTTGTGGCGTGTGATTGGTTGTCTGGCACCATAGTCTAGGACATACTGTATGTATGTTGTTGGTCTACTGGTCTTGTGTGGTATGTTTTGTATGGTAGTATAGGATAGATTTCTGTACCCCGATGGTCTACTGTTAGCCCCTAATACAAATGAAAGAGTCAATGACACTGTAGCTCAACTTGACAAACTTGAACTTGGTAAGTTATAGGTGAAATGGCAAAATTGAAGATCATGGGTACCAATGTTATTTGGTGAAATTTCAACATAACAGCATTGTGTGTGCACAACGTCAGAGTAATCCATGCATTTTTAAATGTAAACTGAAAGGCTGGCTGAAGGAAAAATGTTGATACACAAATGCAGTAAGTTCAGAGGTTATTGTAATGAGCTCACCAAGTTCAAAAACAATCCTCCGATAAATGTGCCCAGTAAGCCATGTCAAAGAAGAATGTTGCTGCACAAATGCAATAAATTCAAAGATTGTTGCTAACAGCAACAGTTTTTGATGGAAATGAAAAGAAAATCGATAGCTCCTATCTTTGTCACCCTGAATAAGCATAGAAAGTTTTCAAAACAACCTGATAATGAATGCGCTCTCTGAGGCATGTCAAAGTTAGATGTTAATGCACAAATGCACTAAGTTTGAAGGTCCTTGCTTGTGGCAATGGTTTTTTTTCTGTTTTATGGAAATTCATAAATATACCCTGCAGAGAGTGCAAAAGTTGCTGCACAAACGCAGTAAGTTCAAAGGCTGGTGATAACGACAATAATGTTTTATAGGAATGAAAAAAAATCAATAGCTCACATCTAGAGGTCACCCCAAACACACATACCAAGTTTCAAAGTGATCCGATCATAAATGTGCCCGGAAGGGTGTGACAAACGGCAATATTGAGTTCTGACTAAACAAAGTTCAAAGGTCATTGCCAGCGGCAACATTTTTCAACAGAAATGAAAGAAAATTTATAGCTCCCATATAGATGTCACTCCACACAAGCACAGTAAGTTTCCAAGCAATCCGGTCATAAGTGTGCCCTGCAGGGTGTGTCAAAGGGAAATATTGATGCATAACTGCACTAAGTTTTTACTAAGTTCATCAAAGGTCGTTGCCAACGTCAAATATTTTTGACCGAAATAGAAGAAAATCGATAGCTCCCATCTAGAGGTCACCCCAAACAAGCACACCAAGTTTCCAATCGATTCAATCATAAATGTGCCCTGCAGGGTCAAAGGTAAATATTGATGTATAACTCACAAAGTTCATCAAAGGTCATTGCCAATGGCAACATTTTTTGGTGGAAATGGAAGAAAATCGATAGCTCCCATCTAGAGGTCACCCCAAACAAGCACACCAAGTTTCAAACTGATCTGATTATAAATGTGCCCTGCCGGGTGTGCCAAAGGGAAGTATAGATGCAAAACTGCATTAAGTTCATTGAAGGCTGTTGCCAGCGGCAATATTTTTTGACAGAAATTGAAGAAAATCAACAGCTCCCATCTTGAGGTAACCCCAAACAAGCATTCCAAGTTTCAAGGCGATCCGATCATAAATGTGACCTGTAGGGCGGGCCAAATAAATTGATGCCTGACTAAACTAAGTTCAGAGGTCATTGCCAGCGGCAACATTTTTTAATGGAAATGGAAGAAAATCAATAGCTCCCATCTGGAGGTCACCCCAAACAAGCATACAAGGTTTCAATGCAATCCAATCATAAATGTTCCCTGTAGGGTGTGCCAAAGGGAAATATTAAGGTCTAAAGAAACTAAGTTCAAAGGTCGTTGCCAGCTGCAACATTTTTTGATGGAAATAGAAGAAAGTCGATAGCTCCCATCTATAGGTCACCCCAAACAGGCACACAAAGTTTCAACGCGATCCGATCATAAATGTGCACTGCAGGGTGTGCCAATGGGAAATATTGATGCATAACTGCACTAGGCTCATCAAAGGCTATTGCCAGCGGCAACATTTTTTGATGGAAATCAAAGAAAATGAATAGCACCCACCTAGAGGTAGCCCCAAACAAGCATAGCAAATTTCAAACCTATCTGATCGTAAAGGTGCCATGTGGGGCGTTCCAAAGGAATATATTAATGCCTGACTTCACAAAGTTCAAAGATCATTGCTGGCAGCAACATTTTTTGATGGAAATGGAAGAAAGTCAATAGCTCCCATCTAGAGGTCACCCCAAACAAGCATACCAGGTTTCAATGCAATCCGATCATAAATGTTCCCTGTAGGGTGTGCCAAAGGGAAATATTGAGGTCTGACTAAACTATGTTCAAAGGTCGTTGCAGCTGCAATATTTTTTGATTGGAATAGCAGAAAATCGATAGCTCCAATCTGGAGGTCACACCAAACAAGCACACCAAGTTTCAAAGCGATCCGGTCAAAAATATGCAGGGCAGGGGTGCGCCAAAGGGAAATATAGATGCAAATCATTTTTTGACGGAAATTGAAGAAAATTGATAGCTCCCATCTAAAAGCAACCCCAAACAAGCATACCAAGTTTCAAACCGATCTCATCATAAATGTGCCCTGTACAGCGTGCCAAAGGAATATATTGATGCCTGACTAAACTAAGTTCGAAGGTCGTTGCCAGCGGCAACATTTTTTGATGAAAATGGAAGAAAATCGATAGCTGCCATCTAGAGGTCACCCCAAACAAGCATACCAAGTTTCACAGCAATTTGATCATAAATGCGACCTGTGCGGTGTGCCGAAGGAAACTGCCAGTGGACGAGAAGTGATGGCAATAGCTCAGCTTGACTTTGTCAAATTGAGCTAAAAATCCTCGTGGCATGGCATACTACAGATGAGTCTGCTTATTTCCAGGCTTGCCAATAGTACCACATCAGACAAGCGAACACATTTCTACTGAAATAGAATAAATGTTCAATTTATCTCCAAAATACAGCAAAATGATCAAATCCATATTTGAATACTCCTGTTAACTGAATAATTTATCTGTGGGAAGTGAAGTAGTGCATATTTACTGTGGTAAACCATCTCTGTTTTTTACCAGTAAAATAGGACCCAGTCACCAATGCTGGGGGAGGGGGGAGAAGTCCTCTAAAATGGGCAACATGGGTATAAATGATTGACTAAACTTGACTTAATCTCCATGTCGCAGACACATTTAGCCATTGTGCTGGAACATGTGATCTTAAACACCAATAAATAAATAACAATAATTATCATCGGCGAAGTGTCTATTCAATTAACAGGGTTCCACTGTACTTCCAATATAAGTATTTAATCTATTATATCTTGTTTGACAAAGCTCCATGAACTCTGGAAAACATACAAAAGTATGAAAGAGTGAAACACAAAGCATGTGCATATGCCACCCAATGACCTGTATGCATGTTGTTTGACACAGTAGTCAACAAAGGCCAATAATGTGATGACTATCTCAGTAATGTAACTTGATCTTTGACCCAACTAGGTGTGTCAAGTCCAGTATCTCTGAAGAGGACTCTAGAATAAATTTTGTGTAAATTGTACGTTTATTTAATGATTTAACCCTTTACCTAACCCGAAAAGCAGACGACACTTGCAAACAAAATTCTTGAATAACTAACCCAACGTAACGGCCAAAACCGGCCAGCGCAGTTCTTAAAAATCGCCAATTAATTTTCATTATTTTTTTCATTTTTTGTCTCAAAAACATAGGTTATGACCCCACATTGGAACGAGCTCATCGAGATCATTCCAATGAGGGGTCATAACCTATGTTTTTGAGACAAAAAATGAAAAAAATTAGTTATTCAAGAATTTTTTTGCAAGTGTCGTCTGCTTTTCATGTTAGGTAAAGGGTTAAGGAATTAAACCAATTCAGTCTTCTTTGACAGAGCTTGTTGACATCTGTCAGACTGAATTTGTTCAATTCCAAATTGCACTATTGGAAAAACTTTTGCTTGAAATTTTGCCATCGGTGTAATGGGTTAATGGCAACTGAAGATGTCATTCAAGCACCTGTACGGTACAGCCAATCGGTACAGCCAATGTGGACTGATCATAATCTACACGTGGGCAGTGATGTGCACACATGCATTTACCAGGGAATAATAATCATCAACAGCAAAATTTTAATTAAGGACAGCCATACTGTAAACTTAGTGATTTCCAAGTTCACAAAGGGTAAAAAAATGGCAAAAATGAGTGGTTCGACCTCATAATCAAACCACTGGCAACTCTAGGTGGCCACTAGAGATGACTAAATCCCCACCCCCCACCCCCACCCCCCCTTTCAAAATAACACACTGATACAGTAACCTTCCCAATATCTAAAGTTATGGAGTAGAAATTAATTTCATGTTCAAGTCAGAGTAACATTGACCTTTGACACAATGACCCCAAAATAAATAGGGTTCTTTCTCTCTTCTTTCTCTCTTCATGCCAAACCCACATTTCAAGTTGGGTTTTGATTGATCAAGCAGAATTTTGATTGGAGAGTGGAAACCAAGTATGTAAAAAAAATTAAGTTCAAGATCATGGAAAGCTTGATTTATTTATTGGTGTTTAAGGTCACATACTTATGCACAATGGCTAATCATGACCATGACAGTTTTACAGGTGGAGGAAGCTGGAGTACCCGGAGAGAACCACCGATTGTCGATGAGCAACTGTCAGCTCAACATTCTAACTCTGTTCAAGCTCCGCTCAAGCAGGGTTACAACAGTTGAAGACATGTGCACCATCGACATGCAGTGCGCCTTAGTAGGAAAGCTTGATCTTTGGCACAGTGACCCCAAAATAAAAAGGGATCTTCTTCTCATCATGCCAACCCAAATATTAAGATTGGTTTCTATTGGCCAAGTGGAACTCTCATTAGAGAGAGTAAACCAACTCCATCGACCACCCGACAGATAGACAGCACCATGGTTATATATCCAAACCCACTCTCCACCCGGCACCCAAGAGAAAAAAACAAGAGCGCTCGTATCGCTGAAGCAATACAATGTCCCCTACCGGACTAATGAGCATTAATTATTATACAAATGTTATAACCTAGATGTGATCAGCATGAATTCCGTTCAAGCATTTCCAAAAAAAGTCCAGAAAACTGATATTTTGGCGCTTTTCCATATTTCCAAGGGCTATAACTCACACAAGAATAATGCAATCAGCATGAAACTCAAACTTGATCTGTAAGTCATCATTCTATAGTAGGTTACCAAGAATGAAATCATTCAGTTGAAGCATTTCCAAAAAAAGTCCGGAAAACTAAAGTATGACTGACAGACTGACTGACAGACTGACGGATGGACAGAGTACAAATGAAACTTGATCTGTAAGTTATCGTTCTATAGTAGGTTACCAAAAATGAAATTATTCCGTTGCAGCGTTTCCAAAAAAAGTCCGGAAAACTAAAGTACGACCGACAGACTGACGGATGGATGGACAGAGTGTAAAGGAAACATGATCTGTAAGTCATCGTTCTATAGTAGGTTACCAAAAATGAAATCATTCTGTTGAAGCATTTCCAGAAAAAGTCTGGAAAACTGATATTTTGGCGCTTTTCCATATTTCCAAGGGCAATAACTCACACAAGAATAATGCAATTAGCATGAAACTCAAACTTGATCTGTAAGTCATCGTTCTATAGGAGTTTACCAAAAATGAAATCATTCCGTTGAAGCGTTTCCAAAAAACTCCGGAAAACTGATATTTTGGTGCTTTTCCATATTTCCAAGGGCCATAACTCACACAAGAATAATGCAATCAGCATGAAACTCAAACTTGATCTGTAAGTCATCGTTCTATAGGAGTTTACCAAAAATGAAATCATTCCGTTGAAGTGTTTCCAAAAAACTCCGGAAAACTGATATTTTGGTGCTTTTCCATATTTCCAAGGGCCGTAACTCACACAAGAATAATGCAATCAGCATGAAACTCAAACTTGATCTGTAAGTCATCATTCTATAGTAGTTTACCAAAAATGAAATCATTCCGTTGAAGCGTTTCCAAAAAAACTCCGGAAAACTAAAGTGTGACTGACAGACGGACAGACTGACGGATGGACGGAGTGCAAACCTATAGTCCCCGACCGGCGATGCCGGTAGGGGACTAAAAAATAGGGGGTGATTAAAAATGAGCATCCTAATCCCATGAACAAATCTGATATGTCTTTCTACCCAGTGGTGTCACCTGAGCAAATATTTTATTCCATTGATTAAGCTGAAGATATTCTTTAGAAACCTCAATTCTCAGTAATTCAATGTCAATATAAAACTGAAAGCTTCAAAAGAACAATTAGAATCAATATATTAAAAATGCTCAACCGAATCAGAAACATGTCATCAATTCTTCTAAAGGACCTTCAAATATGATTTATGGTGATGAAGTTGCTGAGCTAACTGTTTTTAATGATGTAGTGATGGAACTCTATGTTGATCTCCTCTCTGGACTTCGAGGGTAAATTAATTACATTATTTTATCACCAAACTGTAGGAAATGACCACATTCTTGTTGAATGAATGTTCCAGTTTACTGAAGATTTTCATTGTTATAGTCACTTTCCAATATATTGTTACAACACAAATTCATAGGGGCAAAATATTTTCACTTTCTAGGAGACTGAAGCACATCCACAGACTATATTAATGGTGATAACAGTACTCATGGATTCTTCTGTCCTCTTTTGGAAAGGGGTCAGAGCCCATACCATTGGGCAAATTTGCATTGCGAGGGCTCCTTTTAGGGACTGGTTTTAGAGGGGAAGAAACAACAAGGAAATGAAAGAAGATTTCTTACCTTCAGATTGAGAACATTAAATACAGATATTACAACATGTTTACTTCAAGCCAGACATTTTATAATGGTACTCATCTAAACCATGACACCATGTTTCAATGGCATGGTAGAGTTATCCCTCCTTTTCCAAAGGCCACAGTGATGTCCTGTGATACATGCATTTGTGTAATCTGAATTCAGAAACTTTCTACGCTTCCTTATGTTTGTAATTATTGAATCTGTGAGGGCTTCTGAATTTCCAGTTGAGGACACCAATTGTGAATTAAATTTTTGTTTGAGTGGTGACTGAGATTGGGAAATTTTGGTTTAGAAATTGGATGAATGCCATTGGGAATGGGCCCCGCAATCAGCCCCTGTGGACATCCAATGGAATCCTTGGCTCCACTTAAACCTTGGGACACTGTTGTCACGATACTAACAGTTAAAACATCAAACTTTTCCCATAATGCAACAAGGAATTTGCTAGAGTGGTGGCCGAGTGGATAAGTGCACTAAGAGAGTGGTAGCCGATTGGATAAGTGTTCTCTCATGCCAGAGGTCCCGGGATCGATCCCAAGTCGCGGAAAGTTCTTGAGGTGTCCAAACATGATAAATTTAAAGTAATTTGTATATTTTTTATACTTTCCAATGGCCCAGACTTAGCTGGTGCAACCTCAATATTATTAAGGGCCAAACACAAATTTTGAACCCCCCAATCCCCAAAATTTGCATAAAATACCGAAAATTAAAAGTCCTATCTGGCCCTCCATACTTTTAGTACTTGCGCATGCGCAGTACCCAGGAAGAGACTGGAATTGGTGCCAACATCATTCTTCCTAGTTGTGCCTACTAATGTTATAACTCAGCGGAGAGGTATGAGTGCCCACTCATGGGAGGGCCATCCCCATCTGGGCCAACGGGAAGTATAAAAAATATACAAATTACTTTAAATTTATCATATTTTTATACTAAAACCAATGGCCCAGACTTAGCATAAAAAAGCGGAGGGCCTAGGACTTAAAGGAATAGCAGACCAAAATTCAGCTCCTTAGCCTGCATTAGAACTCCCAAGGTGAAAAGGAGATTAAAATTTTAAGGAATTACATATATGTCTCTCTAGACAACAATCGTGAAGACATACCACCGAAATAAGGAGCAATATCCAAGTAATTCCCAATTACTTAGCATGAATGATTACGCTAATTCAGTGTAACGAGCCGCCAATTTTAAGGCTAGTCCAGAATAAGACACTTAAAATTAGGAAAAGCATGTCCGAGAGTGAGAGACCAACAGCCACAAACACATGCCGTATATAATCTAACAAGCTGTATCTACAGATGATAACAGCTTCACTCATAGTTACACATAATACAAGGCCATTAGAGGTAAAGAGAAATCACCTCCCCCCCCCCTTTTTTGAAGGTATAATCTTCAAAACAAAAAGGGAAACGTCCTGGAATCTTTGAAAAAGTGGTACAGAATAAAATATGAATATTCACCCAAAAGGCACCCGGTTTTTAATTATAATTAATTTATTGGTGGTTTATGCCACATCAGCAGTTAAGGCTATATCGTGGCAATCCCGGTTACTAAAATCGCAAGCTTCTAAATGTATGCCACATCCGGAATACGTAGATAGGTCGAAAACCGGTGTATAATAAATATGTACAACCTTAAACTTGTCCAATTGAATCACAGTGGAAAGTTATCTGATAGAATTTATACGCTTCTGAGCCAACTAACAGGCGACCACGCAGGTGTACAATTAATTCCAATAATGAACTTGAATTGTAAGCGTTCAATTCTATGAGAATAGGATTCCGCATGAGTACCACTTCCGGTTGAAGACTGGATTCAGAACCTGGAACACGATACAAATAAAAGAACCCGTTACGGACCATCCCCAAATAATTCATTGTTCCCTAGGTCCGTTAAAACCAATGACTATTCGGAGAAAGAATATACCACTCCGAATAATTAAACCCCCAAAAAACAGAACGTGTGCACAGACGGCCTGTAGGAAACTCCATAACTGTTCCAACTAGCCCCAAAATCTAGCCCCAAAATGCTCATAAGCTCTATACTAACTCAGAGCAAGAATTTAAGAGAATCTATTCAATAATAGGTCTGCCTAATAATAAATACATATTATGCATGCAATCAACAGAATCCTGCATGTATCCTCATCTGAAAACAGCCTGTATCAACGGCGTGACCGATCGATACAAAATCTAGCCAAGAAACTGAAGGAATAAAACGATGTTAATGCGATTAACCTGAGGAATAGACTCATACGCCGTAACAAAAGCAGACAACTCTGAGTGAAACTTCTCAGAGTGGACTAATTGGCAATTGCCACATTTGGAGAATGTTGCCCAGATAACAGACATGCCTGCCACACAAGTACATGAAGGCTATCAAAATCAACAGAATGTATTCATGAAAGAATTCGGAATCCAAAAACAGTTACTGTTCAGGAATCATATGCTTGTATACAACTTATGAACGACCAACCACAGAAAGCAAACCAACTAAAGAGTGAATGCTCCCCTGATGTCGCCGTTAGACCACAACCCACCTGCCAACTGAAGAGCAATGAAAGACACGCATATAATTGAATGCATGTAAGGCTTACAGGAAGAGAACTACATCCTGCTCTGTAATCGCCTCTTAACATATTTATATTTTCACTATAGGAAAAGGAAACTTCACTCTACATTTCCAAAGCTATACTGCTGCTGTTATTCACAATAAAGAGTAATACAGCTAAAAAGCTTATAGTTAGTCAAAGCAAGCATAATCACACTAACCCGGCACGACTCGTAATGCTTTAGTGTTAGTTATCTAGAATAGTATAGAAACCGTAGGGCTCCCTCACGTCTGACAGACTCCATAATGCCACTAAGGACTGAGGGGACGTGAAGAACTATTGCAAGGGATATACCCGCTGAAACAGCATTAACAATAGATTGGATAAAAATGAAGCGGGAGACAAAAAACTGTTCCGGCACCCGATCATAAAAACCTAGATGAACTTCTTGCACCTCGTTCCGATTATAGCAGAAAATATATTCCTGAAAAGGAGTTAACTATGGGCATTCGAAAGAACGTTCATTAATCACACTAGGTTAATATAGAGTCATCAATAGAGAAAAGCCTCGGACAACTAACACAAAAACAATACCATTAAGGAGAAAACAAACTCTTCTCTTGTAACGGTACCTTGTCCGATAGGACAGTGGTCTCAGCCTTGCTGAAGCAGCTAGAAGTCTTCCGATTCGTGAAGACAATTAAATGGCTGTTAACTGCAGCCCTAGAAGCTCACTAAGGGAGACTTACAATGCTAGCCGCTAATGATAGGGAAAAAACACCACTCATAATTCTAGCTAGGCTACTATATTGTCAACAATAAGACTAAAGTCTGTGACTCTAAAGAAAACACCGAGAATGAAAAAATGAACTCTTTCCTTAGCGGTTCTATTCCCAAAAGACAGTGGTCTCAGCCTAGCTAATGAAGCTTAGAAGACTTCATCTCCGTGAAGACAAACATCTCGGTGTAATTTTTGCGACTTTAGAAAGCTCACTAGATGGGGACTTACGTTACATGCTCAAGTTAAAGGAAAAAGGGCTGCACTTGATTCTTATAAGGCATCAACAAAAACACTAAAAGCCCCAGACACCTAGGAATACAAAACCGAGAAGGAAACAACATACTCTTTCCTTTTAACGGCACTAATTCCAAAGAGACTGCAGTCTCAGATTAGCTAGCGCAGCTATTAAGTCTTCATCCCGTGAAGACATATATCTCGGTGAAACTTGCTACTTTGAACTCTCACTAAACGGAGACTTACAACATTAGTTGCTCAAGGTAAGGAAAAAAGGACCGCTCTTCTAACGGCCATAATTCCAAAGAGACAGTAGTCTCAGCTTAGCTAATGCAGCTTATTAGTCTTCATCTCCATGAAGACAAAAATCTGTGTCACCTGTGACCTTGGAAAGCTCACTAAATGGAGACTTACAACGTTAGCCGCAATATATAAGAAAAAAACGCTGTAAAATATATAAGGTCACTATGACGTTAGCCACTAATGATATATAAACACAGACCACTCTTAATTCTAATAAGCCAATCTAAGGCGTCAACAATAGCACTAATTGCCTGTGATGCCTAGGAAATCCACACCGAGAAGGAAAAACGCAATCTTTCCTTCTAACGGCCTTATTCCAAAAAGCTAGCGGTCTCAGCATAGCTAACACAGCCTAGAAGTCATATATCGGTGAAGACAGATATCTGTGTGTTACCCTGCAGCCTTAGACAGCTCACAAAGCAGAGACTTACGATGTTAGCTGCTAATGTACAAGAAAAGACCGCTCTAACAGTACATAAGACTACCATGGCGTCCACAATAGCACTAAATGACTCTGACACCTAGGAATACGACAGCAAGAAGAACAAGAGGCCCCAGGGGGCCTGAGGGCGCTCACCTGACATGGTAGCCTAAATATCAACCCAGAGAATTGATTTCAACAAGTTGCATCTGCTCCTCCTAAGAAAAGCTGAAACCAAATATCCAAATATTCTGACCAGTGGATCTAAAAAAAGATTTTTAAAGAATATTCCTCATACTGAACTAAGTCATAATTCGGGCTCCCACAGGAAGCCCATATATGAACCCAGGGACTTGGCTTTAACAAACCTGAATCTCACACCCCTAAGGATTCTGCACACCAAATATCAAAACATTCCGACTGCTGGATCTGAAGAAGAAGATTTTTAAAGAAAATTCCTCATTTTGAACCAAGTTACAATTCGAGCTTCCACAATCAGCCCAAATATGGACCTAGGGACATGGCTTGAAAAAACTTGAATCTTACCCCCCTAAGGATGCTGCATAAAAAATATCAAAAGCATTCATCTGCTGGATCTGAAGATTTTTAAATAAAATTCCTCATTTTGAACTAAGTTGTCATTTAGGCTCCCATAGTGAGCCCAAATATGAACCAAGGGACTTGGCTTGAACAAACTGGAATCTCAGCCCCCTAAGGTTGCTCCATGCCAAATATCAAAACATTCCAACTGCTGAATCTGAAGAAGAAGATTTTTAAAGAAAAATTCCTCATATTGACTAAGTTATAATTTGGGCTCCCACAGGGAGCCCAAATATGGACCCATGGACTTGGCTTTTACACACTTGAATCCCCCCTCCCCCCAAGGATGCTACTCACCACATATCAAACCATTCCGACTGCTGGATCTGAAGAAGAAGATTTTTTAAGAAAATTCCTCATTTCGAACAAAGTTACAATTCAAGCTCCCACATTGAGCCCAAATATGGACCTAGGGACATGGCTTGAACAAACTTGAATCTCACCCCCCTAAGGATGCTGCATACCAAATATCACAAGATTCTGCCTGCTGGATCTTGAGAAGAAGATTTTCAAAGAAGTTTGCCTGAAATGCACTAAGTTCGAATTTGGGCTTCTATAGTGAGCCCAAATATGAATCCAGGTGGCCGATTTCAACAAACTGGAATCAGATCCACCCCACAATGTTGCATACCAAATATCAAAAGATTCTGCCTGCAGGATCTGGAGAAGAAGATTTTTGAAGAAATTTGCCTGAAATGCACTAAGTTCAAATTCGAGCTTCTATAGTGAGCCCAAATATGAATCTAGGGAGCCGATTTGAACAAAATAGAATCAGATCCACCCCACAATGTTGCATACCAAATATCAAAAGATTCTGTCTGCTGGATCTGGAGAAGAAGATTTTTTAAGAAATTTGCCTGAAATGCAGTAAGTTCAAATTTGGGCTCCTATACTGAGCCCAAATATAAACCCAAGGGGCCGATTTGAACAAACTTGAATCAGATCCACCCCACAATGTTGCATACCAAATATCAAAAGATTCTGCCTGCTGGATCTGGAGAAGAAGATTTTTTAAGAAATTTGCCTGAAATGCAGTAAGTTCAAATTTGGGCTCCTATACTGAGCCCAAATATAAACCCCGGGGCCGATTTGAACAAACTTGAATCAGATCCACCCCACAATGTTGCATACCAAATATCAAAAGATTCTGCATGCTGGATCTGGAGAAGAAGATTTTTTAAGAAATTTGCCTGAAATGCACTAAGTTAGAAATCGGGCTCCTATACTGAGCCCAAATATGAACCCAGGGGGCCGATTTGAACAAACTTGAATCAGATCCACCCTCCAATGTTGCATACCAAATATCAAAAGATTCTGCCTGCTGGATCTGGAGAAGAAGATTTTTTAATGTTTTTCCCATTGCCTACAGTGTTAAAAAGTGCTGACTCAGCACTTTTTCAATGTCCCAAAACTGTACCCTATGATAAAACCGATGGCAATTTTTTTTTACCAATTCTTTCTGTTGGTCCTAAGGAAGCTTCACACCAAATAAAAATTCTCTGTGCCGTGCAGTTTTGGAGATATGGGCATTTTAATTTTTTTCTATTTTTAGCTCCTGCGGTTCCCATGGGGCTACGGGAAAAAAAAAATCAGCATAAATTAGGTACTTATGACCCAATAAGCCCTCACATAAAATTTGGTTCAAATCAGCCTCTCGGTTTGGAAAATAGAAATTTTGGGCGGGGCCAAAAATTTTGCCCCTCCCATAACAACGCCAAGTATAGCCCCACAAACTTCTCTTGAACAAATCTGAGTCTACACCTCAAAAGGAAGCTGCACACCAAATATCAAGTCTCTGCTACTGCTGGTTCATGAGAAGAAGATTTTTTAAGATTTCAGCACACTTTTTGGGTGTGGCCCTACCCACGGGCGGGGCAACTTGATTTGAACAAAATCAAATTGCGATGTCATAACAAACTATTATCTCAAATATCAATTAAATTGGTTCAGCGGTTTGGGAGGAGAAGACGCAAACACCATGTTCACGGACGACGGACGTAGGACGACGGACGACGGATGGTGAGTGATCACTATAGCTCTCCTGACTGAAAGTCAGGTGAGCTAAAAAGACGTACTTATTCTTTCTAACGGCTCTATTCCAAACAAGACAGCTGTCTCAGCCTAACTATGAGCTATCGTTCTTCTATTCGTAAGGAATAGCTCATTGCCTATTGATAAGCCAAGGGAGGCGTCGTTAATCGGACCAAAAGCCTTCAACACCTGAGCAGAAAGACCCGGAAAGGAAAGATCTTCATCTTTCCTTCGCCCGGCACCTTAAGCCGTTTTTTGCCTAGCAAACACAGACTTTTGCTCAGATGGAACAAGATTTGAAGAACTTATAAAAATTCATAGTCTTAATGTGCCATTCCGTGAGGGATGGAGAATCAACCTCCGTAGCCCTCTCACCATCTTAATGTTCAATCTGAAAAACATGGTCAACACCATCTGAATGTACAGATGACTGGACCAACCCAGCACCATCCGACAGCTCACTAACGGAGACTGTTGATGGCAGAATCTGCGACTACTGGGATGCTGTGATACGCTGCACAATCTGTGGCAGCAGGTCCGTGAACGAGGCTTGCAGAGAAGTGATTATCCACTTTTTCACCATATGCCGCTCACGGGACAGAGATCTGACCCCGGATCTTTCAACGCATGTCCCGTAAAAAATGTCTTGAATGACTAGCTACATCCAACTTTGGTGGTGAAGACTGGGAACATCTCCGTAGAACAGCATGAACATGCAAAGTCAGACAGCTGGCCTGCGGTCTAATGTGCTTAATCGATGAAGCAGAGGAAGAAGCCATAGCTGCAACCGGCCCTGGCTGCAGTGTAGAAGGAACGTCCCGAACCACATGCGTGAACGGGCGTCCCAACTCACTAAAGTTTCTTGAAGCGGAAACAGTCGACCCCAGCTGCTGATGGAACGGAGAGGGTTCCCGAGCTCGGGGTCTGGCTCCAGACCTCACCGAGAGTTCCGTTTAGAAACTTGTAGCCTTCTACCCCTTAGCGTGCTTATCCATGGAAGAAGAGGAAGCCGTAACAACAATCGACCCCGGCTGAAGTGTGGAAGGAACATCCTGACTCACACATTTCAGACGGGAGCTCCGACTCACTGAAGTTTGTCACGTCAGAAAACAGTCGACCCCGACTGCTAACGGGACGGAGAACGCTCTCCAACTCGCGATCTGACCCTAGATCTCACAGAGTATCCCGTTGAGAAACTTGTAGGCTAATCCCCTTTGCGTGTGCTTCCATGTAAGAAGAAGAAGCCATAACCGCAGCCAACCCCGGCTGCAGTGTGGAAGGAACATCCCGATATGTGTTCCGACTCACTATAGTTTCTTGAAATGGACACTGTCGACCCCGACTGCTAACGGGACAGAGAGGATTCTCCAATTCGCGATCTGACCCCAGATCTCGCCGAGCGTCCCATAGAGAAACTTTGAAGCTTCTTCTCCTTTTGCCATCATCACTGGGTGAGCTTTATATTATGAGGTGCTCGCTCTACCCACGTTATACTACTCGACTGCAACGGGCCGTTCTGACTCCCGTATAGGGATGACTGCTTCACTGGTCGGGCAAGCTGCATGCAGAGGATTAAGCTTCTAACGGCCATAATCCTGTGCAAATATCATGAGCACCTTGGCAGCTAGCTTTGTTTACTCATCAGAGCGGGGCTCATCAGAGTACGACAATGGCAGCAAGTAACGGACAGGTGTCAAAGTACCATCAGCATGTTCTTGTTCCTCTGAAAAAGAGACTGAGACTAGTATTAGCCAGCAGTGAAAGCTCATACATCGGAACTTCACCGCCCACCTCACAGGTCGACACCCATTTCCAACATTCGCATCCCATAGTACAAGTATTGAAGGAGAGTTGCGACTACCAGCAAACAACAAGCATAAACCTGAGACTTGCCGGACTACACTAAATACCAATTATTATAATAAATACAATAATAATGAAGCGAAAATCATAAGTTCGCTGC
Source organism: Pictodentalium vernedei (assembly GCA_031216915.1). Classification (NCBI taxonomy): domain Eukaryota; kingdom Metazoa; phylum Mollusca; class Scaphopoda; order Dentaliida; family Dentaliidae; genus Pictodentalium; species Pictodentalium vernedei. Next base: position 505,208,008 of record CM062297.1, on the reverse strand, counting down.
ACTCCCAATAATACAGAATATCGCATGGATACATAACATAGACAATCACATAAATTTTCGAAATAATTTTTTTTAAAAATTTTGAATGAAGTCTAAGTGCCCCAAGGGAACCTCATGAGCCTATCCCGATAGATAGGAATACCTAATTAAAGCTAAACAACCTGAATAAGATATAATATGTATCCTAATGGAAAAAACAAATATAGTTTTTAACTAAACACTGAATTAATACGAATCCAAGACGTCATTGAACAGACGTCAAGAGAAAACAAGAGGGATGTTACATCCCAATGCTCACCTACATTCGCGCTTGATAATGTCGTTCCAATGTAACATGCCTAATATTTAGTTAATATAAATCATTAACTAGGCATCAAATGATTAATGTGGTTTATGTGATGGCTTTGGAAAGTCTATATTTCTGCATTTATTATATATCAATTCAACATAGAATCATTGGATATAAAAGCATTTTTTTCTTTTAGAAATGTTTATGATTAAGAATATGAATCGTGAGGCCAGATATTAAATCATAAATAAGAATTAGGAAAGGCTTTCATAAATCACTGAAATTGTAATTGAAGTACATTCATTGGTTAAAGAGGAGTTGCGGAAAAACATACGTTCAAGAAAGTGACTATAAGTCCCAACAAAAATACATCACATCAAGAACTAAAATATGCCTTAATGTTACTAGTAACAAGTATGAGAAAGTATTAAATAAAAAAAAAAAGCTAAAAAAATTTTTTTTAAAGAAAGTGAATATAAGTCCCAAAAATTCCCCTCAAATTCCTCAAATATGCATGTAATAAGGGCGCAACGTTACCGCAATGTAGTTTAGTAACTCATGCGTACAATATCAATTGCCTGGAAAGACACATAGAAACAGAACTCACCTTAACACCTCACCTTAACACAAACTTTTAGAACTTAAAATTGAGTAAGTCAGAGAAAAACGTGAACATTGTGACTGAAAAAAAGAAAAGAAATCAGTTAAATTTCGGAATACAGTAGGGTTAATACCTACTGTTGTTATTGAAATGAGAAAATGAACAGTAATGAGAGGTGAAGGCACCACAATCTGCACAAAAGCTGACTTTAACGCAAATTCTTACAACACCTAAACGCTAATTCTTACAAGTTTTGGCAGAAAATCAGCCTCAAATTCCTCAAATATGCATGTAATGAGGGTTAAATATTACTGCAATGGAGTTCAGTAACCCAAGTGTAGAATATTAATCGCCTGGAAAGACACACAGAAACACAACTCACCTAAACACAAAGTTTACAAAGTTTTACAACTTAAAATTTACTAAGTCCGAGAAAAACATGAAAATTTTGACTGAAAAAAAAGAAAATTTCCATAAAATTTCTGCATACAGTAGGGTTAATACCTACAGTTGTTATTGAAATATGAAAATCAACAGTAATGAGAAGTTAAAGCATTACAATCTGCACAAAAGCTGACTTTAACGCAAATTCTTACAACACCTAAACGCAAATTCTTACAACTTTTGGCAGAAAATTTTAGGTGAAATTTGGAAAAATGTCGTAGTAACAGGGTTAAATACTGTTCTGATAGTCCCATACAACCTACATATGCAATATCAAAGGCCTGAGCCCACTGATCTTTGAGAACTCACCTTAACACCTCACCTTAACACAAACTTTTAGAACTTAAAATTTACTAAGTCCAAGAAAAACATGAAAATTTTGACTGAAAAAAAAGAAAATTTCCGTTAAATTTCTGCATACAGTTGGGTTAATACTTACAGTTGTTATTGAAATATGAAAATCAACAGTAATGAGAAGTTAAAGCAGCACAATCTGCACAAAAGCTGACTTTAACGCAAATTCTTTCAACACAACTTTTGGCAGAAAATTTTAGGGGAGTTTTGGAAAAAAGTCGTAGTATCAAGGTTAAATACTGTTCTGATAGTCCCCTACAACCTACATATGCAATATCAAAGGCCTGAGCCCACTGATCTTTGAGAACTAAGTCCGAGAAAAACATGAAAATTTTGACTGAAAAAAAAGAAAATTTCCGTTAAATTTCTGCATGCAGTAGGGTTAATACCTACAGTTGTTACTGAAATATGAAAATCAACAGTAATGAGAAGTTAAAGCACCACAATCTGCACAAATCTGACTTTAACGCAAATTCTTACAACACCTAAACGCTAATTCTTACAACAAGTTTTGGCAGAAAATCAGCCTCAAATTCCTCAATATGCATGTAATGAGGGTTAAATATTACTGCAAAGGAGTTCAGTAACCCAAGTGTAGAATATTAATCGCTTGGAAAGACACATAGAAACACAACTCACCTAAACACAAAGTTTTACAACTTAAAATTTACTAAGTCCGAGAAAAACATGAAAATTTTGAGTGAAAAAAAAGAAAATTTTCGTTAAATTTCTGCATACAGTAGGGTTAATACCTACAGTTCTTATTGAAATATGAAAATCAACAGTAATGAGAAGTTAAAGCAGCACAATCTGCACAAAAGCTGACTTTAACACAAATTCTTACAACACCTAAACGCAAATTCTTACAACTTTTGGCAGAAAATTTTAGGTGAAATTTGGAAAAAAGTCATAGTATCAGGGTTAAATACTGTTCTGATAGTCCCATACAACCTACATATGCAATATCAAAGGCCTGAACCCACTGATGTTTGAGAAATTAACCTTAACATTAAATCTTACAATATTGGACACGCCAGACGCCAACGCTGACGCCCGAGGTTATCACAATAGCTCACCACATCTTACATATGTAGGTAAGCTAAAAATGGAAACTAACCAACAACAGGCACAACAAAGGGCCAAAGTCAGTAACCGATCAACAACCACCTGATGCAAAGCTAGATCTTCATATGAAGAAAAAACAATGCATCTGGTAGAAGATGCAAGAATACAAAACGTCCTGAACAGTAATGAACAGGATGTAAACATAGGGAATAAATGGAATACCTATTCTCTTTTACAAGTTAAACTCCAAAAAATTTAAGAAAAAATTCTTCAATAAACCAGAGGCTCAAGTGAGCCTAAAACGCTCAACTGGCTCAAATTGTCAAAACAGATGAGTGTATCAGCATGTGATCAGCAGCAAGAGCAAGTTTTTTGATTTGCTATGACACAACCAAAGGCAACTTTTTTGGCCATTCATTTATGCTGGTCCTAGGAAAGCTTCCTAGCAAACTTTGTTCTGTGAAGTATTAAAAAACAACAACCAAAAGAAATTTTTGTTTTGTTTTAAACTACTGTGTTCTCTCTAGCGCCCCCCCCCCCCCCCCCCCCCCAAAAAAAAAAAAAAAATTTTTTAAAAACAAGCGAATCGATTTGAACAAACTTGAATTCGACACCCCTAGAGATGTTTCATACCAAATATGAAAGGATTCTCACTGGTGGATCTGAAGAATTTGGCTGAATGGCTGTGGAGAATTTTCAAGAAATTTTCTCATATTGCTCTAAGTTAAACTTTGGGCTTCAATAAAAAACCCAAATATTAAGCCAGGGACCTGATTTGAACAACCTTCAATCTAACCCTCACAGAGGTGTTGTACACCAAATATCAAAAGAATCTGACTGCTGGATCTGATTTTAAACGATAATTCCCCATATTGCACTAAGTAAATATTTGGGCTCCCTTGGGGAACCCAAATATTAACCCAGGAACTCGATTTGAACCTTACACCTCTAGAGATGTCACATACTAAATATGAAAGGATTCTCACTAGTGGGTGTGAAAAAGAAGATTTTTTAAGAAATTTTCTCATATTGCACTAAGTTAAAATTTGGGCTCCAATAAAGAGCCCAAATATTCATCCAGGGATCCCATTTGAACAAACTTGAATTTAACCCCCCCTAGCGATGCTGCATACCAAATATCAAAAGAATCTGACTTGTGGATCTGAAGAAGAAGATTTTTAAAGATTATTCCCCATATTGCACCAAGTTAATATTCAGGCTTCAATAGGAAGCCAAAATATTAACCCAGGGTCTCAATTTGAACAAACTCCAATCTGACCCCTGTAGAGATGCTGTATACCAATTATCAAAAGAATCTGACTGTATGATCTGAAGAAGAAGATTTTTAAAGCTTATTCCCCATAGTGCCATAGGCTCCTCTGTTGAGCTCAAATATGAACCGAAGGGTCGATTTGAACACACTTGTATTTGACCATCCTATGGATGCTGTATACCAAATATCAAAAGATTATGATCGGCGGTCCTGAAGAAAATTTTTTTTTCAATTTTTACAAATATGCTGACTCAGCATTTTTTCAAACGCCCCTACAGAACACCCAAACACAACCGATGGCCATTTTATTTTTTAATCCATTCTACCAGTCAAAAGGATGCTTCATACCAAATAACAGTTCTCTGTTCTGTGTAGTTTGGAAATATGGGCATTTGAATTTTTTTCTATTTTTAGCCCCTGGGGTACCCACGGGGCAACAAAATAAATAAATTTCGGTCATCAATCAAGTACTTTGGACCCACTTATGCTACATGCCAAATTTGGATCAAATCGGAACATTGCTTCTTGAAATAGAAATTTGGGGCAGAGCCCAACATGGATATGTGCCCATAGAGAGCCCAAATATTGATCTACCAACTTCTCTTGAACAAACTTTAATCTTCAATACCAAAGAGTGTTACATACCATATATCAAGGCAATCTCTCTGGTGGTTCATGAGAAGAAGATTTTTAAAGATTTTTAGGCTTTGGCATCATTGCCCAGAGCACGAAGAAGGCAGCCGCTCCATTTGAACAAAATAGAAAGGGTATACCCCAGGGATGGTTTGTGCAATATATGTTTGAATTTGGCTGAATGGCTGTGGAGAAGAAGCTAGGTTTGCAAACGTTAACGGACGACGGACGCCAAGTGATGGCAATACCTCACAATGACTTGCAGTCAGACGAGCTAAAAAGCCGAAAGAGCTTGGGAGTATAACAGGAGGGTTAAGGAGAGGGAAGGGAGGTAATACTAACAAAACAAGAGGCCCCAGGGCGCCTGAGGGTGCTCACCTGACATGGTAGCCTAAATATCAACCCAGAGAATTGATTTCAACAAGTTACATCTGCTCCTCCTAAAAAAAGCTTATACCAAATATCCAAAGATTCTGACCAGTGGATCTAAAAAAAAAAGATTTTTAAAGAGTTAAGTTATAATTCGGGCTACCACAGGGAGCCCATATATGAACCCAGGGACTTGGCTTTAACAAACTGGAATCTCACCCCCCCAAAGGATGCTGCACACCAAATATCAAAACATTCCGACTGCTGGATCTGAAGAAGAAGATTTTTAAAGAAAATTCCTCATTTTGAACTAAGTTATCATTTGGGCTCCCACAGTGAGCCCAAATATGGACCTAGGGACATGGCTTGAACAAACTTGAATCTCACCCCCCTAAGGATGCTGCATACCAAATATCAAAACATTCCGACTGCTGGATCTGAAGAAGATTTGTAAAGAAAATTCCTCATTTTCAACTAAGTTATAATTCAGGCTACCACAGTGAGCCCAAATATGAACCCAGGGACTTGGCTTGAGCAAACTTGAATCTCAGCCCCCTAAGCATGGTGCATACCCAATATCAAAAGATTCTGCCTGCTGGATCTTGATAAGAAGATTTTCAAAGAAATTTGTCTGAAATCCACTAAGTTCAAATTTGGGCTCCTATACTGAGCCAAAATATAAACCCAGGGGGCTGATTTGAACAAACTTGAATCAGATCCACCCCACAATGTTGCATACCAAATATCAAAAGATTCTGCCTGCTGGATCTGGAGAAGAAGATTTTTGAAGAAATTTGCCTGAAATGCACTAAGTTCAAAATCGGGCTCCTATACTGAGCCCAAATATGAATCCAGGGGGCCGATTTGAACAAACTTGAATCAGATCCACCCTACAATGTTACATACCAAATATCAAAAATTCTGCCTGCTGGATCTGGAGAAGATTTTTTAATGTTTTTCCCATTCCCTACAGTGTTAAAAAGTGCTGACTCAGCACTTTTTCAAAGTCCTGAAAAAAGTACCTTGTGATCAAACCGATAGGGATTTTTTTTAACCATTCTATTCTACTGGATAAAAGTAAGCTTTATACAAAATAAGAATTCTCTGTGCCGTGTAGTTTGGGAGATATGGCAGTTTTAAGGTTTTTCCTATATTTTTAGTTCCCGAGGTTCTCACGGGGCAATGAGAAAAAATTTTTTTGCATCAAGCAACTACTTATAACCCATTATCATCTCATATCAAATTTGGTTCAAATAGATCTCACGGTTCTGAAAATAGAAATTTTAGGCGTGGCCAAAATTTTTGCCCCTCCCATAACAAAGTCAAATAATTACTGACTTGGGCCAAACAAAAGAATGATGTTTGCGCCCATTCCGGTCTCTTCCTGGGTACTGTGCATGTGCGCATGCGCAAGTACTAAAAGTATGGAGGACCAGATAGGACTTATAATTTTCGGTATTGTATGCAAATTTTGGGTATTGGTGAGTTCAAAATTTGTGTTTGGCCCTTAATAATATTGAGATTGCACCAGCTAAGTCTGGGCCATTGGTTTTAGTATAAAAATACTCTCAGTCAGCATCAACTGTGGGGTTGATGCCATCACAGTGTGCCGTCCTATCAGGTGGGGACGTAAATTGGCTGTCCTCTGTGCAGGGAGAAACACACTCCGTGCAGGCTAAAGATCCCTTCATAGTATTCGAGAAGAGCGAGGCCACGAAGTTGCTGTTATAAAGGTCATCCCACACACCTGTGCCATTGGGCCAGGAGAGGCGTTAATATAAGTATAACTTCTTCGTCAATCCTGGTAAAACAAATAAGATTAAACTAGAAAAACTGTGAGCACTGCTCACTAAATGATACCACCCACTCCCACCAAGAAACATTTTACAACAGTAAAAGTGTGTTTAATGTAGAGAGCACAAACACTGACACCCCCACCCCCCTCTCCTCACCTCCACCCCAAAGTTTGAATTGACAAAAACCATTTTTGAATATGGGTAACTGTAAATATGAAAATATCTGAAGAGAAAATAGGAGGTGCACATCTTCAATGTATGTAAAAGAAGGTCTGAAAGTTTCAATGAAATCTGTTCAATGGTTTAAAATGAGTTGTGGATAGCAGATCTGTACAGAGTGTCAATTGAATTTGACAAAGTTCATTTTTCAATATGGGAAACTGTAGAAATGAAAATATCTGAAAACAAAATAGGAGGTGCACATCTTCAATGTATGTAAAAGAAAGTCTGAGAGTTTCAATGGAATCCGTTCACTGGTTTAAGAGGAGTTGTGGATAGCAGAGGTGTACATCCCTAAAGCGTAACGGATGGATGGACAGACGAACGGACATCAAAATATGAAAATATCTGAAAGAAAAATAGGAGGTGCACATCTTCAATGTATGTAAAAGAAGGTCTGAGAGTTCCAATGGAGTTTGTTCAATGGTTTAAGAGGAGTAGTGGATAGTAGATCTGTACCCCTCCCTACTAAAACCTGAATTGACAAAGACCATTTTTGAATATGGGGAACTGTAAATATGAAAATATCTGAAACGAAAATAGGAGGTGCACATCTGCAATGTATGTAAAAGAATGTCTGAAAGTTTCAATGAAATCTGTTCAATGGTTTAAGAGGAGTTGCGGATAGCAGATGGCGGATATTTCAACAGGCAGCTGCAGGGTCACATCATGTCAGATTTCTACTGTTGAGCAAACAAGCTAATATATACCGTGTAAAGACACTGAAGTGGCTTTCAGCACTGTTCAAGAGAGCCATGATAGTGGCTTCTTGCACTCAACAGTTATGTATTTATTTCTTTATTGATGTTTAAGGTCAAATATCTTTGCACAATGACTAATCGTGACTGCAACATGGATATATCAAGTCAAGTCCAGACAATTGCTTATACACTTGTTGCCCATTTTAGAGGACTTCCATCCACCCTAGGCATTGGTTACCAGGTCCTATTTTCCCAGTAAAACAGAGCTTTTTACCATAGAAAACAAGCACTGCATCACTTCCTGGGATCCCCACAGGGAACTCAACCAGTTAATCCAGTGAAAAAGATCTGATAGCAGTTTCAGCACCCAAATCTCTGAGTGCATGAATATAACATGAACGAAAATGTAAAGAATCAATATTTATTCTTCAACAGAATAACCCCCAGTATTTACAAATAGTACAATAATAAACTATGTACAATTATTAATATAATATTGACATATTTAAAAAAAAGTACAACATAAAACTCTGGTCCGTTTTGAATCTTAATATGTATGTGTTGTGATAGTAATTAGAATCTGGCAGAAATTGGAAGTTCTAATTCCAATTTCTACCAAGAAAATCTACAATTCTACCAGTATAAGGCCACACAAAATAAATTAATTGATTCTCAGCCCATATTTTTCCAAATAACTGTGGGAGAGAGGGGTTCATTTTTTATTTTATTCTTGTATATAGTGAGCATGGGTTGAGAGGCTTTTTCTGTCTTTTCACACACAGAATATATAGAAAGTGCACAATTATACAAATAAATTCATTTAATTTTAAAAATAAAACTGTTTTGCATCTATAGCTGTACTCTTCAGACGTCAGTTACATATATCAATAAAAAAAAAACAGAAAGCTTCGAGCCATCTGATTTTGTAGTAATATTGGAAGACACTGCAAGGCAACAAATATGCCCAATAAGGGCGTTCAATTTCAGTGAAGATTGTCTGAGAATCAAAACATTTTTTAGCAAAAACAGAAATTCTGATTATTGCTGGTAGAATGATAGATTCCACTACTAAAAACTGGAACTCCTTTTTCCGCAAGTGGGAACTGAAGATTTAGTTTCCTGCAGTAGGATCTCACTCTTGTGTCTAAGGCTATATATTCGACTCATCGAGATATGACCTCAGAAATAAAGGCTTGACTCTGATCCCACATTTTGTACATGAACATAATAGTGATGATAGATTTATCTTACAATTCTCAATTGCAATAGCTTGATTTAACACTTTACATAACCAATCGGCTGCACCCTCCCATGTAAGTTAAAAACTGAGCAATTGAAAAAATACAATTTTTCCAAAAACATAAACAATACTATATCATGAGACCCCTCACTGGAATGAGCTCATTCCAATAAGGGGTCAAATTATATTGTTTTGCTGAAATTTTGGGAAAATTATTTACAAAAAATAATTGAAATACTAAACTGAAATATCGTATGCATTGAGTAAAGGGTTAACTAGCATTTTAATTTCAGATTTTATTTTCAGACTCATAAAAACTCTTGTTTTGATGGAAACTGTATGCAGCTGTCTTTAACTTTTGTGATCCTCTGATAATCTTATTGCATGCGTACATGTTCAACATTCTGGAAAGACTGTGCATTCGAAAAACATAACTACATGTTGAATGCTTCCAGTTATTTATATACAAAAGAATAAAAGGAATGTGGTTCCATAATTTAATTTTGAAAAGTGTTTTTTTTTTCATTCTCTTTTTGTAAATATAAATGTACAGGGCCCCTCGCAAATGCATTTCGAAAGCTTGTAAAGATCTATAATATGTAATTAATTAGAGCTGGTTGGTTTTGAAATTAAATCTCGGTTTAGTACAGTAGAATCCTCTTAATTGAATATCCATTTTGCCAGTGAAAATTATTCAATTAACAGGAGTATACAATTAACAGGGATTTGGTCAGTTTTCTGTGTTCTGGAGGTAAACTGAGCATTTATTCTATTATATCTTGTTTGACAGAGCTCATAGAGATCTGTCAAACAAGATATAATAGAATAAATGCCTGTATTGGATGTGGTGAGGCCAAAAAGATTGATAAATAAGGGAAATTTGGTGCGTGTCACAGTAATTTTTTCGACATATTACAAAAATTTATATTCAATTAACAGGAGTTTACTCTACAACCCATATGCAATTAACAGATCAAATTTGTACTGAAGGTATGGTAACTGGTTTTGTGTTTGAAAATTATATTCGATTAACAGGGATATACAAATAAGAGATATCCAATTAAGTGGACCCTACTGTATTGAAAAAAAAAAATCTGGTTTCGGTTTTTGTAATACAATACATATTTTCCATATCTTATGCATTAAACTGGGACAGGATACTACTAAAATAAATAACAAACAAATGCACTAGAAACAAAATAAAACTGTATTATGAGTTGTTTCCTGTAAATATGCTTTCATAAAAAGTCATTCAACCCTAAAGGCATAGAAACAGGAGTCAGAAGTGTGTGTCGTCGGGAGCTCAAATATTTAGTCGAAAAAAAACACCATTTGAGAAGGATAATTTATGAATCAACCGTCATGTCAAATTCGTTTTTCATTTCATTCACGCCACTGACGTATTACCTGACAAGAAAAAAAGTGAAGAGTGCCAGAAGTTCAGAAAGCAACTGCCCAGAATCAAGAAGTTGAGAACTTGAGAACACGCCTCTTACTTTCATAAAGATAGATACCCAATTCATGTGCTGACTTGACAAGTTGACATTTGTACTGTGGAGGTTATGCAAATTATCGACGATATGGCCACCTGCCCTAATTTCCATGTCCATTCTTCCTTTCGGTTTGCACTGAGTTATCATTAGAGAGTATTCACTGAATTCTGAGAATTCCCATTACATGTACTTCAAACAAAACTAGAGGTACTGTGATCAAGCTCACAGAGTGATACCCCCGAGCCTGAAATGTATAAGTTAGATTATCTCCCCTTGGAAATGTCAGAACGGAATTATATTGTTTCATGCATATCTTCATATGGAGTTCTTCCATTGTGTAAAGTTTCATGAAAATTCTTCAAACGGTTTAGGAGGAGTTGTGCTTATAAGGATGGACAGACGGACAGATGGACAGACGGACACTCCAACATTTTGGGTTTATGGGCTACCAAAAAAACATTTTGTATGTCCAAAACCTTATTTTACCCAGAACCCCACCCCCTCCACCCTAGAACTTATATTTAACCCTAACCCCACCCCTCCACCCAAAAACCACACCCTAACCCTACCCCCACCCTGACCCTAAACCCTAAAAGCCCACCCCAGACCCTAACCCCCACCCACCCCCGGGACCTAACCCCCTGAACCTTAAGCCCTACTCTGGGGCTACCCCTAACCCCCACCCCACCCCTGACCCAACCCCACCCTAGCCAAACCAATAGGATTAGGAGCTATTTTTCGGTTTATGGGCTACTAAAACCCCACCCCTGACCCCAACCCTAACCCCCCGGGACCTAACCCTCCCCAAACTTAAGCCCTACTCTGGGGCCACCCCTAACCCTAACCCCACTCCTAACCCTACCTTAATTTGGAGGTAGCCCCTAATAATAATATCCCCTAAACCCCCAATGTTGGACGGACAGACAGACGGACGGACAGGGTGATTTCTATATACCCCCCCCCCCCCCAAACTTTGTTTGCGGGGGGTATAATAAAACACAGCTACATGCGTTTTGCACTTATAAGCATATTTTGATTTTTTTAGTTTTCATTCTTTTCGATTGACACTTTGTTTGACAGGTATGTGTGGCTAACTTTTTAATAATATTAATTTAACAGTTTCCCTGCACTCCCGGGTTTCCTAACATTAACAGAACATTAAGCGAATTGACATTTTTCTCTTGCCTTGACTCAAGATCGCTTTGCAGGTGTCACAGTCGGTTCTTTTTCAAGAACAGTTTTGTATTCTTCGGCATGATGATTTTGTACGTGGCGACGTAGACTGGAGTTATTTCCACACTGGGCGATGACTGACGAACTGCATAATTGGCATTTGGCATTTCTATCGTCACTTCTTACAAAATATTGACATATGCTACTACGCGTTTCAACTGACATTTTGTTGATTCCACAAAATCTATGGCGTGCTAAATGTGAATATTCATAAGTTGAGCAAAACCGAAAATACACGGTTTTTAATCTTTTTCCGGTTTTGGTTTCCACTTAAATACAGAGTTTCAGTTTCAGTTCGGTTAAACCGACCAGCTCTATAAATAATGTAAATGAATTGTAACCAAGCACACAACTGTATTAAAGAGTTGCAAGATAAAGATTTTGTATCAGGGGTCCCCTGACACATGCTGTATTCATGTATTTACAGATCCAATACATACTTATTGCAAGATACATATTTATTATAAACCCTTAACCCTCAATGGTATCATCTTATGCCCTTCTATGAACAAAGGATGGCTGAGTTTATTTTGTATTCGTAGGGAGGTTCAGTAATGGCCCTTTGGGCTATAGAATTAAATTATTACTGATATTCCTTCCCAGTTTGGTATTCACTCTCTAGGCTTATTATGCAGGGCCAACTTTTTCTTAACGCGAAAATTTATGCTTAATGGGTTAAAAGGGCTCAAGATGTTAACCCTTCGGCCAATGCAGACGATATCAAATTTACTAATTTAAATTTTGTTTTTTCAAATTTAAAAAAAAATTCAACAAAACCATATCATGTGTCCCCTCATTCGAACAAGCTCATCAAGCTCGTTCCAATAAACGATCATATGATATTGCATTGTTGTAATTGTTTGAACTGCTTAATTTGTAAATTATGTGGGCGGGTGCATCCGATTTTTTAGGCAAATGGTTAACTTACTATCAACTTTGCAATGGGGCAATCAAGACACATGTACAGGCATAGAAAAAATCACGACATCGACACCGTAGCTGCGATGGGTGGTGCAATTTCACAAAATTCTAAGTTCATCAAGGGCCATAACTCCAAGAAAAATATTTGGAACAACACATGCATTGAACAGTGGCTAGACATCAATAAGATACACTTACATGCCAAATATAAAGTCATTCCATCAAGTATTTCAAAAGTTATTGAGTTTCGAAACTCGTTGGTCACAGACAGACCGACCAACATTCTAAGTTCATCAAGAGCCATAACTCCAAGAAAAATAATTGGAACAACACATGCATTGACCAGTGGCTAGACATCAATAAGATACACTTACATGCCAAATATAAAGTCATTCCATCAAGTATTTCAAAAGTTATTGAGTTTTGAAACTCGTTGGTCACAGACAGACCGACCGACCGACTGACAGACAGACAGACCGACAGACAGACCAACATTGCCACTTATAGAGCTGCTAGTCGCAGCTAAAAAAGGTTAAATATAACGAGCTATTGCTGAAGGCAAATCATCCGCCCCACCCTGAGGTACTGGACTGATGAAGCATAAATGAATTGAAATGAAAGTGTCAATGACACTGTAGCTCAACTTGACAAACTTGAACTTGGTAAGTTATAAATGAAATGGCAAAATTGAAGATCATTGGTACCAATGTCATTTTTTTTGCCAGTGGCAACATTTTTTGACAGAAACCGAAGAAAATCGATAGCTCCCATCTAGAGGCCTCCCCAAACAAGCATGCCAGGTTTCAAAGCAATCCAACCATAAATGTGCCCTGTAGGGTGTACAAAAGGGAAATATTGTGGTCAGACTAGACTAAATTCTAAGAACGTTGGCTGCGGCAACATTTTTTGACAGAAATTGAAGAAAATCAATAGCTCCCATCTAGAGGTCTCCCCAAACAAGCATACCAGGTTTCAAAGCAATCTGATCATAAATGGGCCCTGTAGGGTGTGCCAAAGGGAAATATTGAGGTCTGACTAAACTAAGTTCTACGAACGTTGGCTGTGGCAACATTTTTTGCCGGAAATTGAAGAAAATCGACAGCTCCCATCTAGAGGTCACCCTAAATAAGCATTCCAGGTTTCAAAGCAATCAAATCATAAATGTGCCCTTTAGGGTGTGCCAAAGGGAAATATTGTGGTTTGACTAAACTGAGTTCTAAGAACGTTGGCCGCGGCAACATTTTTTGACGGAAATTGAAGAAAATCGATAGCTCCCATCTAGAGGTCACCCCAAATAAGCATGCCAGGTTTCAAAGCAATCCAATCATAAATGTACCCTGTAGGGTGTGCCAAAGGGAAATATTGAGTCTTCTGACTAAACTAAGTTCTAAGAACGTTGGCCGCGGCAACATTTTTTGACAGAAATTGAAGAAAATCAATAGCTCTCATCTAGAGGTCTCCCCAAACAAGCATACCAGGTTTCAAAGCAATCTGATCATAAATGGGCCCTGTAGGGTGTGCCAAAGGGAAATATTGAGGTCTGACTAAACTAAGTTCTACGAACGTTGGCCGTGGCAACATTTTGTGCCGGAAATTGAAGAAAATCGATAGCTCCCATCTAGAGGTCACCCTAAATAAGCGTACCAGGTTTCAAAGCAATCAAATCATAAATGTGCCCTGTAGGGTGTGCCAAAGGGAAATATTGTGGTTTGACTAAACTAAGTTCTAAGAACGTTGGCCGCGGCAACATTTTTTGACGGAAATTGAAGAAAATCGATAGCTCCCATCTAGAGGTCACCCCAAACAAGCACACCAAGTTTCAACGTAATCTGATCATAAATGCGACCTGTGAGGTGTGCCAAAAGAAATTGTGGACGTACGTACTAATGTACTAACGTACGTACATACGCCGACGGACGAGAAGTGATGGCAATAGCTCAGCTTGACTTTGTCAAGTTGAGCTAAAAAATCCCTGCAAATTTGACAAATTAAGGGCTGTAATGCAGGTGAAAGTAACTCCATTCAACAAATGATGGAAGTGGATCATCCCAAGGATACTGCATGCCAAATTTAATTGAAATTCATCCATTCACTGCTGATATATGGATCCAGATGGATGAACGACAGACACATGCATGTAATCCAGTATACACCTACAATCTCTTTGAGTGTGGAGGTATAATTATATAATTACAATTTACTTTAGTTACCAGAACAGAAGTTGATCAGTTCTGTGATGAATATCTGAAATTTTTTATTAGAATGCATGTTAATATAAATCATTCAGTTTTGATGAGTCTGAGTATATTACTGATAGAAAACTTAAATCAAGTTTCCTCTGGCAAAAAACTGAAATTAGGCGTTTTAAATAAATAGTACCTCTTTTCACTAGTATAGATTCTAGAATTTCAGTTTCTATAAAATCTATGTACTGTCTGGTTTCACTCTACCAGTAGAAATAAGAATTTCCAATTTCCTTACCAGTCTGGACAGAGATTACACAATAAACTTACAATTTGAATTTTCACTAGTAGTATTTTGTGTTCTACTAGGCTGCAATTTCTTCCATGACATGCAACTTACCTTTTGGAAATGAACTCTTTACCAAATGCACACCGTACTAAAATTTGGTGTTTTTTTCAGTTTTAAACAAATTTTCAACAAAATCATATTATGAAACTCTTCAATGGAGGGCTCTCAACGAGCTCATTCCATTGAGGGGTCGACATGGTTTTGTTGAAATTGTTTGATTTTTTTTTCAACTACTCAGGTAAATTATGCAGGTTGATGCAGTCAATTTGTCAGAAAAGTTAAAAAATTTATAGTAATTTATATATTTTTTATACTTACCAATGACCCAGACATAGCTGGTGCTAACTCTTAAAATATAGGGCCAAACACAAATTTTGCCCCCCAATCCCCAAAATTTGCATCTAAAACTAAAGAAAACATGTCCTGAGAGGCCCTCCACACTTCGCCCCCACTGCGCATGCGCAGTGTCAAGGACGTTCCGAAATTGGCGCCATTTATCATTCTAATAACCAGTGCCTGGTAAGCGCTATGTACTCAGCGGGGAGGCAAGAGTTCCCAACTCCTGGGAGGGCCATCCCCGTCTGGGTCATTGGTAAGTATAAAAAATATATAAATTACTATAAATTTTTTAACATTTTTATACTGTACCAATGACCCAGACATAGCTGAATAGTAAAAAGGCTGGAGGGCCAAGGACATAGAGCAAAATGGAATACGCTCAATAAAATAAAATAGAGTCATCCCCTGTAGGGAAAAGAAGTAATAGGCCTTACATGTATCTTTCTTATTTATGATAAATTAGAAAGATACAACACCTTCCAAAAATTGAGCTTCATACATCCATGTACTCTATAAATATCCAATAATCCTTATACTAATAATTTTTAAAGTAAGCCAATAATAAAGTAAGTCTAGAGAATAGAGACTCTTATACTCCTAAAAGTGTGTGAGAATTGCATAATCATGTCCGTTGACATATGCAATATTCAAAAGCTATACTTTAAAAACTAAGACTTGAATGAATTTTATAAACTTAAACTTCTCACTAAACAACCATCCCAATAACAGCTCAGAATTACTAACTCCGGAGGAGGTATCCCCTTGTTTTCATAGTAAAAACAGGTGACCCAAGGGAACACCCTCCCCCCCCCCCCCTTTTTCTTGCCCTGGGTCAAATAGCCCAGAGCGAAGAGGGCAGCCGAACGGAGACACTGCCGAAACAGACAGCCTACCTAGCTATAGTAGCAACTGTTAAGTGAATGACATTCTGAGCAGTAGATAACAGACCTAACAATAGAGGCCTCCAGAAATGGACTCGATATTTCTGAGATAAAATTCATGAATGGATGGCTGAGCGCAATGAGCAGCCTTCAAAAAATCTATAATAGCAACACTATTAATGTAAGCCCAAGAAGTAGAAGAACTCTTACTTCATGAGCCGAAATCTTAAGCACAACTGCTAAGCCAATGATATACCATAAGCAGTACGCTAGTTAATAGAATCCATTAACAATAAAATGGAGCGTAACGTCCTTCTACTAGACATCAAAGACAGAAGAAGCTTACGCCCTTGTAATAAACAGATATCTGTTTATAAATACATAAACTGTACCCGGAAAGAGTAAAGGCCTATGCCCATATGAAGACGGAAGGACCTTAAAATAATAGGTTCCGGATAATAGGAGCCTAACTCTTATGCAACAATCCAACCTAAATAGTAACGGAAGTATTGATTCCGAAACTATGAAAGTGAAAATCATCCATCGATAGTGCATGAAACTCACTGACTCTACAGTAAAAGAGAAACCAACAGAATTACTGTCTAAAAGGTCAGAATTTGAAAACTACTGTTTCCAGAGGCTCAAATGATTACTTAGCTAAATAAGAACCTGAAGTTAAAATCCGTATAGGAATTTAATCTAAAGATTCTAAGTCTATTTATCAAAAAGTTACTAACTGACTTAGATAAAGAGACAAAAGACTCAATTGTAAACTATCGTAGAGTGCATAGGTATGAGGTAACATAAACCTAAACAGGCTGCAGTAGATCTTGTGAAACAAGTATACTAAAAAAATAGCAATGAGTAGTATGGAGGGATCAACCATATGAACATAATGATCCCTACACCACGACGGAAGAGCCTCCACTTTAGTCGCATAGAATAGCGAAGAAGAGGATCTCCTATAGTAAGAAATCGCGTCCAAAGCTCGTCCAGTACAGTGCTTACAATGCAATACGGACCACACAACGGAATACATGAAGGTTGCGACCTTGCTGGTTGTGATAAAGATGACACGATTTACCCAGTGAAAAAAGATCCTCACATAGTGGAAGATTTCACGTTAAGATCCACAGTAGACAAGAGAGTAAATTACTCATGATCTCTGTGAAGATAGAGATGCTATCAACAGAAATGTATTGTGGATGTTTATCTTAGCAATACCTGCTAAAAACAACAGCGCCGGAGGATACGCGTATCCTATCAATCCGTCCTATAGATCAGTAGAGCGTTAACAGTATTAGCTCAGAGATCTGGACAAGCCAACACATACGTCTGCAATTGATTAGCCAGCTGTGTCATAAATAAAACATCATTGGGCGCTCCCATAGATAGCAAATCTGATTGAATACTTGTTTGTTGAGAGTCCATTCTGACAGCAACAAGCGACCCGTAAGAGAACGGGAGTGCGATAAAACAATCAGACGACCCAGAATATGACGGACCAAAACTGAAATTGGTGTACTATAACCAACAGACGGATTCTTTCCATTAAATTGAATAACGGAAACGAAAGAGTGCCTCCCTGGTTCCGGAGATACGCCACTACTGTCGAATTAAAGGACAGGAATTTGGGCATGCATTTCTGAATAATGTTCATGCAATGACATAAAGCAAGCCTAAAAAACATTATTCCGCGGAAGTTAACTGATAGCTAAAAGACTGCGGAACCCAAAGACCCTGGCACTTCGAATCCGTAGGGATCAGTATATATCCCAATCTGTTTGACTGGCAACCGTCATAACAGCCACACTCGGGTCCGGCAACTGCGGCGGCACTCTCTGAGTCAACCACCGAATGTTTGCCCCAGTCTGAATCTCTTGTAACACTAGATAGACAAGAGAATGTATAAATCAAGCAATTCATGGATTGCCGGAAAGTTGCCGTCGAAGAGAAGCTCCTCCGAGAACGAAGCGACTCTGAGAGAGTTCTTAACCTACTATCCACGCGTGGATGTAGCTAGGGCTGCATCACGTCTAACCAACTCCAATCAGCCACTGAAGGGCGGAGTTATACGTGAACAAACTACTGCCCTCAAAAGAAATTACATTGAGAATAATATCCCGTAAATCTTTTCTTGAAGACGTAATGATAACGCCTCAGTAAGGCGGATTACGTATAATAAAGCGTCTAAGTTAAGTCTACTATACATAATGTCGTTCCCAACATTGAAATTGGAAAAGACATAAACGGTGAAAAAGAATATATGCAGTCTTTAATCACACCGTCTAGACGCATATGAACTCTCGGTATGCCCTGCTCTGCCAAAATAAACTATATGTAAAAAAGATAAAATGGCAGAAATGAGCCACGCGGACAAGAAACTAAACTATCATGCTTAGTAGCAGGCTTGTATATATATATAATATATATAGCGTCGAAAAATAAAACACATGTTGTAATGACAATATTGGACTGCGTCGGTAAGTCAGGGACAAAGTCCCTGTACCGATCGAAAAATCCGAGTCCAATGACGCTATAAGTCTCTTATCCAAGATCGCAGCAATGAAGTCCGAAAAATAATCACTGGAAGAAATGCCAGAAGATATGAAAGGCATCTTCCGATACTACTAAAGGGAAAACTCGAAATCTTTCGAATCCCTTTCGCCATCCTGTCGTACCCTATAAAGCGTTCGGTCGTCCGTAGCTTGATGCAACCGCGGACCGCACCGACCCAGCGCCGTCGGATAATTCCTGATTCGACCGAGAAACCGTCAATTGCTGGGATGCTGCGAAACAACTGTGCTAACTCGGATAGCACGTCCGTCACTGAGGCTTGAGGAGCAGCGGTCTTACGATGCATTGCCGCAGGAAGCTCCGAGATCGTTACCCCGTGCATACTTCCAATATGCGAGCGAACGGAGTGTATAGGCCTCGTGTCCCTTGGCTACCGGATGGCGCGACCTATTCGCTGTGGAATCACTGAATGCCGAAACTGATCGGATACTCGAGGTCACGTAGCCAATGTGCGGTCGTGTGCCCTGCTGTGAGGATGAGGAAGCATTAAAGACAGTCTCTCGGACTGTCAATATAACGGAGCGTCCCGAGCAACGGACATATGCTCCGAATGTAAAATATCTGAACCACAACATGCGGTCCCCTATGTTGTTGGCTTCCTCCGATCTGTCCTCAATCTGCCGTCACTGGGTGAGTACTAAAGTAATTAAAGTGCTCGCATCACCCAAATCTCCTTCCTAGACCGCAACGGACGAACCCGGCAGCCGAACCATTCGATGAATGTACGCTACACCGGGTGAGCTAGCGAATGTCACTCCGTAAGCGATAGACATATTCCATGAGCACTTATTGCCGCTAACTCTTCATTAACTATGACGACAGAGGCACACTTTTGAAAGACATCTCCATAACTCTTCGAACAAGAAACCAGAAATGCTTGGATAGCAAGCATAAAATAATAATATATAGCGTCGTTCAATAATTCGAAAGTTTGTGTGACATTATTGGACTATGTCGGAACTGAGGGACGATGTCCCTGAACCGAACCAAAAATTTCTAAGTCCACCGACGCTATCAGTTTCTTATCCGGCATCGCAGCATATGTTGTTCCGAAAGGGAAAGCTTGAAATCCACCGAATCCCTTTCGGTATCCCGTCGGACCGGATGAAACTTTCGGACGTCCGTACCCGCTTCCGCGGAGCGTCCCGACCCAGCATCGTCGGATAAAATATATGCGACAGATTCAGTTGATGCTGGGATGCTGCGATAAACTGTGCTATTAAGGAAAGCACGTCCGTTCCCGAGGCCTATGCAGTAGCGGACTTACGATGCATTGCCGCTGGAAGCTCCGTGTACGTTGACTCCCGCATACTTCCTATGCGAACGTCCGGAGTCTGCAGGCCTCGAGTCCCCGGCTACCGACCCAGCGCTGTCGGATAATTCTCGATCCGACACCGTTTCTGTCGGCTTCTGGGATGCTGCGATAAGCTGTGCTATGTGCACAAGAATGTCCGGCGTCGAGACCTGCGGAGGCGCAGTCTATCGCTGCTTCGCCGAGGGCAGCTCCGCATCAGATGGCTCCCGCATACTTTTCCTATGCGAACGTCCGGAGTCCATCGGTCTCGAATCCCTGGCTGCCGGATGGGGTGACCTGGTCGCCGAAGAATCCTTGATCGGCGAAGCTGGTAATATATCGGCGGTCACGCAGCCAAGGTGCGGTCGTGTGCGCTGACGAGAAGAGGAAGCCTTAGCAGTCTCAGCGGACTGCCTATACAACGGAGCGTCCCGAGCGACGGACGTATGCTCCGCTAACGACACATTTGTACCACAACATCTGGGGCCAGATGTTGTTGAACGAGAGAGGGGCCTCTCTCGCTTGCCGTCCGGATGGACCGGAACGAGCTATGAACCGGACTAAAAGGCTTCCTCCGTTCTCCCTCCGATCCACCGTCACTGGGTGTGCATTAAGTTAATTTTATAGTGCTCGCATCACCCCAAAATTCCTTCTAGACCGCAACGGACGAACCCGGCTGCCGAACCATTCGGTGAATGGACGCTACACCGGGCGAGCTAGCGGACGTCAAAGGCCGTCGAACCTACTAGGGTCCTCTTAGGCAATTGGCGTATTACATGAGCACTTTTCCGCTAGCCCTTCATTAATTGTGACGACGGAGGCACACTGTTGGAAGACATCACAGATACATCACCCTAATCTTGATCGTCTGAAATAGAAATTGATAAAGTAGAGTGACCCTGCGGGGAAAGGACCGGAGTGTCCAAATCCCCAACAACATACCGTGACATACGCTTCCCATATTGTCATCGAAATCATACGATACAGAACCGGAGTTAATGCGAGTACACTGACCACATATAGAATGATAATAAGGTCAGAGGAAGACTTCCTCTTAAAACAATTGATCAATATCCTTTCAATGTGAAAAGAAAACAAGTCCTGGTACTCGCACTAACCCCTGGCAATCAAAATACATAATAATAATATGATCCATTAATATAGAAAAAATAATTGAAATCAAAATATTTTGAAAAAATATTTTTTCAGAACAGCCCAAGTTTCTGAAAAGTAACGTTGAGCCCCAATGGATCCCAAGCCTAAGTGTGGACAAAAATTTTAAAAATATTTTAAACAATTTATTCAACACTTACGAACAATAATAATGTATCTAGTTATGATTGAAATAACATAAAGATATTATTATTTAGAAATCCCCCCCTCACACAGAGGGCTGTTGTAAATGTAAACAATGAGTGTAAAAACACTAAAATAAGACTCCAGGCACCCAGGCCCGAAATCAGTTACCAAAAATACACCATCTGATGCAAAACAGAGACTTCCAGGGAAGAAACTGCAGAACATCAGATGGTAGATGCAGAACACAACGCCTAACCACCCGTAGGTGAAGACGTAAACATGGGGAAAAACAGAATTCATTCTGTTATTCAGCAAAACTCCCAAGAAATTTTAGTAATAATAATTACAGAAATTATGCCAAAAGCATGGGAGAATAGCAAGGGGGAACTTAAAGGACAGGGAGAGAGGAAAAACACTTGAAAAAACAGTGTAACTAAATAATCATAATGACAACAAAATGGCTGCTGCCTTGAAAATAGGTAACTTAACATAATTTCATTAAAAAATTTTAAGTTACAGCCCTGATAATATTCTGTCACACATTCTTTTCCTCTCCTCCTTTTCTATCCTCCTTAGAATCACCATTTCACTAATATTTATGTGTCTGGCATCATTTAAACTGAGATTTAAAAGCACAAAGATCAGTCAGATGTTAACTGATGAAGGGCCAAACTTAGAATGATAAATGGCGCCAATTTCGGAACGTCCTTGACACTGCGCATGCGCAGTGGGGGCGAAGTGTGGAGGGCCTCTCAGGACATGTTTTCTTTAGTTTTAGATGCAAATTTTGGGGATTGGGGGGCAAAATTTGTGTTTGGCCCTATATTTTAAGAGTTAGCACCAGCTATGTCTGGGTCATTGGTACAGTATAAAAATATGGATAACTGCGGTTTTGGAGGTGGATAGGGGTGGAAAAGATCTGTTTTATCTATGTGGCTCTTTTACAAAAATTCCTTGACACAATCATGCATATTTCAATTCATCAGCTTCCTAGCATAAAATTTAGCATTGCAAAGCCCTCTTCCACTCAGGGGACAAAATACACCACCACCCATGCTATTTTGTAGATTATGAGGCCTAAAGCATAAAACAAACCAAGAACATGAACTTTTGATGGCAAAGAAATAATTACAAAAAAAAAAATTAAATAAAAAACCTCCTGCCCACATGTAGTTTTATAAAAAAAAATGGCCCGAGATACAGAAGATCTACTTTGTGGGGCCTAACAGAAGATCTAGTGATGAAATGCACAGAGATTGCATGCAATACATGTTACTGGTTTATTGGCAATTTTCAAATCCTTACCCCTCCCTTACTTATTAGTTACTGTGGTGGTCAACAGGGCATGTAGGCCAACTTCAAATTAACATTTTCTTGTGAAACTATTGAAATTCATGTCTTACATTTGATAAAACATTAGGCTAAAAATGTTTTCGAAAAAATTGGGAAAACTGAGGTGGTTCAAAAGGTTGTTTTTTTTGTGTAGTATAATTCAAGTGGAGAAAAATGGAAAAGAGTAAACTGACTAAGGTACTGGAATGGTGGGAAGTTGTTGATGAAATTATGCCAATGAGAGAAATGAGAATTCCATTTTGTGGCTTAACCCTTTACCTTACCTATGGCCATAACCACAATGTGCTATTCACAAAAATAACCAGTCAAATTTTATAAGCTCTTCAATTTTGATTAAAAAACATTAACAAGCCCATTGAGCTTGTTCCAATGAATGATCAGAAGCAATGTTAATTTATTTATTTATTTATTTATACACAATGGCTAATCGTGACCACAACATGGAGATAAAGTCAAGCTTAGTCAATCGTTTATTTATACCCATGTTGCCCATTTTAGAGGACTTCCACACCACACATTGGTGATTGAGTCCTACTTTACCAGTAAAACAGAGCTTGTTTACCACAGTAAATAAGCACGGCTTCACATCCCAGGCTCCCACAGGGAAACTATTCTGGCTAGGTAAAGGGTTAACACATAATGATCTGGGTTAAGTAGGAGTGATAACCTACATTGTCTTTGCACAATCAGTGAGACTTTTTTGTTCAAGAATGTGATATTATAAGCCAACTAATAACAAAATAGAAAAGAAATATAGGAAAAACTACTAGTGCTTTTCGGTTTGGAGGCTGACTTTCTGCAAGGAAGGCTGTAGATGCTGAAAGAGAAAAACAGAACTTATAAACTGTATGATCAGCTTAGTGGTTTTCCAAATGTAATGTACATATTCCACCCATCATAATAATATAAAAATCGCCATTCAAAATATGGCATTCTCTTATTTTTTTTTTCCCTTCATAGCATAGCTTGTGGCCAGATATGTTAACCCTTGGGTCAAAGAGCAACAAACTGCACCTTTTATATTGCTCTGAAAAAATTTGTTCCAGGTATATTCTTCCTTGAGAACTTTACTGGTAGGATGCATTTATCTTGACAGTGTTTTTACATCATGGCTGTCTGTCTGTACAGGCAGCCAACAATGAGGTAGAAATACTGTTAAGTTATCTGCAGTTATGTAAATGTACGTGACATGGTAAATAAAAATAATAATTCTTTGGCCTTCTGCTGATTTGTCATGGTCCTATAACAAGAAAACCTACATTAACCCAATGACACGCTAGAGTATTTCTCCCCCAATCTCCCACCTAATCTCCCAGATTTCAGTCAAAAACTGTTTCATAATTCCCTCCATTCGCAAACTCTCGATCTCCCCCACCATAAAATTGACCCTTTTCCTCATGTCATCCCTTGTCTAATTATCCTTCAGGTTTCCATCCTATTTTTCCATTAGTTTCCCAAGGAGTCTTGTTCTTAGGCTCTTGCAAAAATTTGATTTGAAAGTCAATATTCGATTCGATTTAAAATGAGAAATTCAAATATTTTCGAATATACTCCGGCCATAACTGGGAATGTTTACAGATTGTAATTGATCATATTATTTTATACTGAGTATTGTTCTGAACAAAAATGTAACTGACCTGTAGTGGTAACAGTGTTTGTAGCGATGTAGCTACAACTGTACAACACTTGTAGCTACATTGCTACAAACACTATTACCGCTACAACTGTTCATTTCAACTTACTGTGCATTATGACCTGTGACCATGTATAAAAAGTTTTGAACTTTGAAAAGTTTTTCAGCCGTTCAGCTTCAATAAATGATTTGTTACACATGATCACATTTTTAGCTTAATTTGACAAAGTCAAGATAAGCTATTGGCATCACACGTGCAGAAGTCTTATTATTTTTATTTAATAAGGTTTAACGACACTTTAACATGCAAGGTCATATCGCGTCGGTGACAGATTTACGGATGGAGGAAGCCTGAGTACCCAGGGAGAGAACCACCGAGCAACAATGAGGAGCTGCCAGCTCCCCAACACTGTAACTCCGCACTGCAGCACAGGCAGGGTTAGATTGGTTGAAGACATGTGCACCATCAACGTGCAGTACTCCTTAGTACATGGCGTCATTGTGCCCCCATGTGGACAATCGGGGTTAAGTGCCTTGCCCAAGGACACAATGTGGGAGTCAGAATCGATCGCTCAGACGGTCACCCATCCAAGGAATAACCGGGCTCGACGCTGCTTAACTTCTGAACGGAAGTCTGTTAGTCTGATGAGACTATTCTTTTAGTACAGGCTACACCCCGCAGGTCTTGTCCGATCGTCACAAAATTTCATATACAGGTTTGAGGTCATGTCTAGATGAGAATGTCCCCTTTTGGTCGCAATCGGTTAACCGTGATGTCTATCCGAGCCCAAAACGCAAAAACCTTTAGCAGTCTACTAATTGAATTTATGAAGGGATTTCATTGTAACTTAGTAGGATGACTCTGTATAATGTCTAGATGAGAACGTCACCTTTTGGTCATGATCTGTCAACCATAATGGCTGCTCAAGCCCGAAACCCGAAAAATGTTAGCACAGTCTACAGGTTGTATTTAATATGGAGGGATTTCATTGTAACTTGGTAGGATGACTCCATATAATGTCTTGATGAGAACTTCCACATTTAGCCGTGATCTGTCAACCATGACAGCTGCCCGAGCCCAAAACCCTAAAACCTGTAGCACAGTCTACAGGTCGTATTCATGGAGGGATTTCATTGTAACTTGGTAGGATGACTCCGTCTGAGCGATCGATTCGGACTTCTATGTTGTGTCCTTGGGCAAGGCACTTAACCCTGATTATCCATGTGGGGGCACGATGACGCCATGTACAAAGGCGTACTGCATGTCAATGGTGCACATGTCTTCAACCAATCTAACCCTGCCTGTGCTGCAGTGCGGAGTTACGATGTTGGGGAGCTGGCAGCTGCTCGTCGTTGCTCGGTGGTTCTCTCCGGGTACTCTACTAGCTTCCCCCACCCATAAAACTGTCACCGACATGATATGGCCTTGGCTGTTAAAGTGTCATTAAACTCTAATAAATAAAAATGAAGGGATTTCATTTATAATTTGGTATGATGACTCCGTATAATGTCTAGATAAGAACTTCCCCTTTTGGTCGCAGTCTGTCAACCGTGATGGCTGCCCAAGCCCGAAACCCAAAAACCTTTAGCACAGTCTACAGGCCATATTTATGAAGGGGTAGCTGTCAGTTTCCCAATTGCATCCAAAGGGGACGTTCTCATCTAGACATTATATGAAGTCAACCTACCAAGTTACAATGAAATCCCTTCATAAATATGACCTGAAGACTGTGCTAAAGGTTTTTGGGCTTTGGGCTCGGGCAGCCATGATGGTTGAATGATCGCAACCAAAAGGGGACATTCTCATCTGGGCATCATCTGGAGTGATCCTACGAAGTTACAATGAAATCCCTTCATAAATATGGCCTGTAGACTGTGCTCAAGGTTTTCAGGCTTCAGGCTCCTGAAGCCGTCACAGTTAACCAATCACGACCAAAAGGGGATGTCATCATCTAGGCATTATATGGAGTCATCCTAACAAGCTACAATGAAATCCTTCCATAAATATGACCTATAGACTATGCTAAAGGTCTTTGGGCTCGGGCAGCCATAAGGCTGAATGATCTCGACCAAAAGGGGATGTTCTCATCTAGACATTATTTGGAGTCATCCTACCAACTACAATGAAATCCCTTCATAATTATGACCTGTAGACTGTTCTAAAGGTTTTCGGGCTTCGGGCCCCTGTAGCTGTCACAGTTGCCCAATCGTGTCCAAAAGGGGATGTTCTCATCTAGACATTATATGAAGTCAACCTACCAAGTTACAATGAAATCCCTTCATAAATATGACCTGTAGACTGTGCTAAAGGTTCTCGGGCTTTGGGCTCGGGCAGCCATAATGGATGAATGATCCCAACCAAAGGGGACAGTCTCATCTGGGCATCATCTGGAGTGATCCTATGGAGTTACAATGAAATCCCTTCATAAATATGACCTGTAGACTGTGCTCAAGGTTTTCGGGCTTCGGGCACCTGTAGCCATCACAGTTGACCAATCATGACCAAAAGGGGATGTCATCATCTAGGCATTATATGGAGTCAACCTAACAGGTTACAATGAAATCCTTCAATAAATATGACCTTTTGCCTATGTTAAAGGTTTTTGGGCTCGGGCACCCATCAAGGCTGAATGATCGCGATCAAAATGGGACGTGCTCATCTAGACATTATTTGGAGTCATCCTACCAAGTTACAATGAAATCCCTTCATAAATATGATCTGTAGACTGTGCTAAAGGTTTTCGGGCTTCGGGCCCCTGTAGCCATCACAGTTGCCCAATCACGTCCAAAAGGGGACTTTCTCATCTAGACATTATATGAAGTCAACCCACCAAGTTACAATGAAATTCCTCAATAAATATGACCTGTAGACTGTGCTAAAGGTTTTCAGGTTTTGGGATCGGGCAGTCGTCACGGTTGGCAGATCACGCCCAAATGGGGAAATTCTCATCTAGACATCATATGGAGTCATCCTACCAAGTTACAATGAAATCCCTCCATATTAAACATGACCTGTAGACTGTGCTAAAGGTTTTTGGGTTTCGGGCTTGGGCAGCCATCACGGTTGATAGATCATGCTCAAAAGGGGACGTTCTCATCTAGGCATTACACAGAGGCATCCTACCAAGTTACAATGAAATCCCTCCATAAATACAACCTGTAGACTGTGCTAATGGTTTTCGGGTTTTGGGCTCGGGCAGCCATACCGGTTGACCGATCGCGACCAAAAGGGGACATTCTCATCTAAACATGACCCCAAACCTGCATATGAAATTTCATGACGATCAGACAAGAACTGCGGGGTGTTGCCCGTGCTAAAGGAAAATGTGAACAAACTCACAAACTCACAGACTAACAGACTTCCGCACGCGTTATGGCAATAGCTTATCTTGACTTTGTCAAGTTAAGCTAAAAATGTTTATTGCTGCAGTTTCAAAGCTACAAAGTCAACAATTCAAAAAGTTTCAATCAATATATCTAGTATATTGGTTTATATCTCAATATGTAGTGTGGGAAGTGAGAGGTGAAAAATGCATCTGTCTCTCCGGGTTATTATTTTAGAAAAAAGCTTTTCTTTTGATGACGTATCCATTAACTGTGATTCGATTTGAAGTTTGATTCAAAATTCAATTCATTTTCACCAATTCGATTCGATATTCGATTCTATCAAAATCATCAATTCTCAGGTCCCTACTTGTTCTACTGGGCAAATATTTGGAGCATTCTAAAATGAATGGTTCCTGGGTCTCCATTACACCTAAGTTACTCATAATTACTTATTAATGTAAAATTTATCCCAAGATTTCAGAGTTAAGCTGATGAATTGTAAAATAGTGAGGTTTCTGAGCAAAAGTAGTGAGATTTTAATTATTGTATGGTTCAATGAGGAAAATTTATTGACTTTAAATTTAAGTGAGATTCTGTTAAAAATCCCAATTTTAGCATTATTTAATAAAAATTCATACAGAAAGATACTGAGTCTTCCTACAAAATAGTGAGACTTTGCATGTCTGGTTATGACCCCCTCATTGGCACTAGATCCAATCCAATGAGAAATCATAAGCAAGGCTTTGCATGGAAGCAAAAATGAGATTTTGTGCATTTAAGAGAAAATATTATGTTGAACCAGTCATGTTAGGAAAACAGTTAACTGTTTGACCATAAATTCAAAATCACATAGTTTCTAAAACATAATGTAGTAGCACAAACTTAATTGGATATGTCTTATTTGATTAACCCTGTTAATTACATATAACTTTCAAACACAAAACCCTTTACCATACCTTCAAAACAAATTAACTTGTTAACTGGCAGAGTGGGGGCATGGTGGCTCAGTTGGTAGAGGTGCAGGCTGCAAGCCGAGAGGTCCTCGGTTCGAATCCCACCTGCGGCAACCGCGTTGTGTCCTTGGGCAAGACACTTCACCCTGATTGCCTACATGGGGACATGATGACGCTGTGTACTGAGGCGTACTGCACGTCGATGGTGCGCATGTCTTCAACCAATCTAACCCTGCCTGTGCTGTGGTGCAGAGTTCACAGTTACGATGTTGGAGAGCTGACAGCTGCTCGTCGTTGCTCGGTGGTTCTCTCCGGGTACTCCGGCTTCCTCCACCCGTAAAACTGTCACGGTCACGATTAGCCATTGTGCATAAGTATGTGACCTTAAACACCAATAAATAAATAAATATAACTGGCAGAGTGCTAAAATTTAATGGGTGGTCAGTATTTGTTCACTTGCCTTGGCCTTGTTACAATTTATGGCCTTGTAACAAGGCAAATCTACAGTGATGAAGTAAATTCACTACAAAGCTTAAGTGAATCACAGCCACGAGCACAGAACATGAAACATTTAAGTTGTGGTACCCTCACTTAAGAATGGAGTCGAAATATGGGCTTCTAGCACTCAACCAGTCAGTTGCATGTAGGTTACAGAGTCAACCTCTGTTAATGGTAGAGTGCTAGAAGCCACTCCAATCCAATGAGAAATGATAAGCAAGGCTTTGCATGGAAGCAAAAGTAGGCCGATGAAACCGTCGGATGTGTACCCATACGTGCAACTAGTAGAAAGCTGTATAACATGGTATGGGTACATATAGAAATGGATTAGAGGAGTGCCTAATTTGATGGATAAAGGGTTAATATCTCTGTATCAAATTATTAGATTTACATAAAAAACTATACAGCACATCAGTAACCTGAATACATATATAAAGTAACCTGATAATCAGATTAATATTTTTTGAGTTATCGCATGCCGAAGAAATGGATTGGAGGAGTTCTCAATTTGAAGGATAAAGGGTTAATATCACAGGATCAAATTATCAGATTTACACCAAAACCTATACAGCTCGGAGCATCAGTAACCTGAACACAAATATAAAGTAACTTGACAATCCAAGCAATATTTTTCAAGTTATCGAATGCCAAAGGGATTGGAGGAATTTTCAATTTGAAGGATAAAGGGTTAATATCTCAAGATCAAAATAACAGATTTACACCAAAAACTATACAGCTCGGCACATCGGTAACCTGAACACAAATATAAAGTAACTTGACAATCCAAGCAATATTTTTCAAGTTATCAAATGCCAAAGGGATCTTAGGAATTTTCAATTTGAAGGATAAAGGGTTAATATCTCTGTATCAGATTTACACCAAAAACTATACAGCTCGGCACATCAGTCACCTGAACACAAAGTAACTTGACAATCCAAGCAATATTTTTCAAGTTATCGAATGCCAAAGGGATTGGAGGAATTTTCAATTTGAAGGATAAAGGGTTAATATCTCAGGATCAAATTATCAGATTTACACCAAAAACTATACAGCTCGGCACATCAGTAACCTGAACACAACTATAAAGCAACTTGAGAATCCAAGCAATATTTTTCAAGTTATCGAATGCCAAAGGGATTGGAGGAATTTTCAATTTGAAGGATAAAGGGTTAATATCTCAGGATTAAATTATCAGATTTACACCAAAAACTATACAGATTGGCACATCAGTAACCTGAAGATATATATAAAGTAACATGACAATTGGATTGATATTTTTTGAGTTATCTCATGCCAAAGGGATTGGAAGAATTCTCAATTTGAAGGATAAAGAGTTAATATCTCAGGATCAAATTATCAGATTTACACCAAAAACTATACAGCTCAGCACATCAGTAACCTGAACACAAATATAAAGTAACTTGACTATCCAAGCAATATTTTTCAAGTTATTGAATGCCAAAGAAATGGATACGGACGCCGGGCGGACATACGGACGGATGTTCTAACAAATGACTACTTATGTGGCAATTTTATGAACATATTAGGTGGCTAACCTAAAACACATGTCCAACATAATATAACAAGTTTTGGGGGGAAAATTTTGGGGGGGTCAGCTAACCCTAACCCTACCCTAACCTGACCCTACCCACCCCTAACCCTAGTCACATAACTCTAACACCCCTTCACTGACCCCCACCCCACTCCTCAACCCCACACTGGAATGCCCTAACCCTACTCTACTTTTATCCAAACCCCCTGCCCCCCCTGCCCCCCCCCCCAACCACCCTCACAATAAGAGATTCTGAAACGTGGCTAGCCACGTAACAAACTTTAACCACATGAGTATCCTGTTTTACTAACTCGAAGCCAAATAAATAGTCATTTGTTAGTGAGGATGGACAGACGGACGCTCCAACATTTCGGGTTTATGGGCTACCAAAAAAACATTTTGTATGTCCAAAACCTTATTTTACCCTGAACCCCACCTCCTCCACCCTAGAACTTATATTTAACCCTAACCCCACCCCTCCACCCAAAAACCACACCCTAACCCTAACCCTACCCCACCCTGACCCTAAAAACCCACCCCAGACCCTAACCCCCACCCACCCCCGGGACCTAACCCCCATCCTTAAGCCCTACTCTGGGGCTACCCCTAACCCCACCCTAGCCAAACCAATAGGATTAGGAGCTATTTTTCGGTTTAGGGGCTACTTAAACTAAAACCCCACCCCTGACCCCAACCCTAACCCCCAAAACCCCCCCTCCCCCCCGCGGCTAACCATCCCCAACATTAAGCCCTACTCTGGGGCTACCCCTAACCCCACCCCACTCCTAACCCTAACACTACTTTAATTTGGAGGTAGACACTAATAATAATATCCCCTAAACCCCCAATGTTGGCCCGGACAAACAGACGGATGGACAAAGGATGGACGAAACACGGATGACCACCCCGGAGGCAAGCATTACGTGTACCATACATAGTATGGGTACACATAAAAATGAGATTTTGTTCATTTAAGAGAAAATATTATGTTGAACCAGTTGTGTTAGGAAAACAGTTAACTGTTTGACCATCAATTCAAAATCACAGAGTTTCTAAAACATTATGTAGTAGCGCAAACTTAATTGGATGTCTTATTTGATTAACCCTGTTAATTATATAACTCTCAAACATGAAACCATTTACCATACCTTCAAAACAAATTAACTCGTTTACTGGCAGAGTGCTAAAATTTAATGGGTGGTCATTATTTGTTCACTTGTCTTGGTCTTGTTACAATTTATGGCCTTGTAACAAGGCAAATCCACACTGATGAAGAAAACTCACTACAAAGCTTAAATGAATCACATCCACATGCACTGAACATGAAACATTTAAATTGTGGTACCCTCACTTAAGAATGGAGTCAAAATATGGGCTTCTAGCACTCAACCAGTCAGTTGCATGTAGGTTATAGAGTCAACCTCTGTTAATGGTAGAGTGCTAGAAGCCACTGTCAGGGCCCTACTGAAAAGTTCTGAAAGCCACTTGGCTTCAAACTGTGTACATTAGCTTGTTGTTTGTACAGTAGCAGATAAAGAAATGTTCATATAAAATTGTTTTGTTACACTCTCCAATAAATAGAAACAAAACAATTATTGATGAACAAAATCTTGCTAAACAAAGGCTCCCCTTGATGGTAGCACAGTAATTTTGAAAAAATATTCATGTTACAAATCACCTCTGAAAATTAATTTAGCATTCTACCCCTTGAGTAAAAAAAAACTTCTTCTTGTGATCTACTGAAGAATTACTCTGTAACAAGTGAATTATCCATGTTTCTTGATCTCTTCGGCCTCTTTTCATCCAGTATTAATATTTAATCTTTAAGCTCTGTCAAACAAGATATAATAGGATAAATGCTCACTTTTCACAAAAATCTTACTAAAATTTGAGTTATTCTGTTTGTCGTGACGTGCCCTATCTCCTCAACCTACATGGGCCCAATTGACTTCAACCTTGGTAGGAGTATGTATTTTCTGTCCGATATAACTAAATCAAAACGCTTGGTGGCAATATTTTGCACGTTTAAAAAAAATTGTCAGCTGTGTCGCATCCTGTGCTATTCTATACAAGACATGAGTCTCCATTAAAAATAATGTAGATAACAGTTCCTTTAAAATGACATCTGGATGGATAAGAAACATCTGGATATCAGAATTCTTATTCTTACAATAATTTGAGTTATTCTGTTTGTCGTGACTCACTATCATTTCAGCTTCTGCAAGCTCAATTGACTTCAAACTCGGCAGGTGTATTTATTTCTTTCTGATATAACTAAATCAGCATGTTTGGGGGCAATATTTTACGTTATTCCCCAAATCATAAATTTTGTAGCATCCTGTACTCTGCTGTATATAGAGGAGTCGCTATAAAAAAATGTGCATTGCTCGGGTCTGCATCCACTAGTATAGAGAAATGATCAAAGTTCTGCTAAGTGATTACTTTTGCTAACTGATGATGGAACAACTATTCAATTAACAGAGTTCCATTGTGCATGTAATGTAATTTATACTGAACAAAGAAAGTAAAAGATTGTACATTTTGCATGATGTAAAATATAAACACCAAGATTAACACTATAATCTTGTATGGAAAGTTCATCTGATGTTGATTTCAACCAGAGACAACATGATAGTGCTCACTCACAGCAGCAGAAAGGCTCAAAACGTGATATGCACCCTATCTCCAAGTGAAATTACTTATGACATAGAAAGTCATTTCATACAAAAAATCATTCCAATTAAGTTTGTTGCAATTGTATGGTCCTTTTTCTTCTGAAATGGCTTGACGCAATGTACAAATTCAGATTATATATTAAACTTCGGTTGAGTCTACAGATAGTCATGTGAGAAATAACTGCCCATTTTTCAAAAAGGTTTTTGGAAGCTTAAATGAAAGTTTTTGAAAGTCGCTTATTCTTAATTCTCATCAGAAGGCCATCCAAAGAAGTGCTGATTCAGGTAGGAAAATGCGGCAGGTCACTCCATACACTGAATGCCATTGACATCCAGGTATTGTTTCATTACACCGGCATGACACAGAAGCATGTTGTCATCCAGCAGCTGGAAATCCAATCCAATCACTCCGGTATAATGGCAGACGATAGGATAGCAGATTTTATCTGTGCATCGATGATCTGTCAGGGTATCGGTCCTGATGACATACATATCGACAGATATGCCTCTCCAACCATATCTGAGCCACCACTGAAATGTTTATGCTCCATAAAACAACAGTCATGATATGTGGCATTTTGCTCACCATACAGGCCTATAAGAGTGAGGAAATTCTTTGGAGATCCTGAATTCATTTGAGAACAGAACTTGCATAAAGATACAAATGTTAGTTCATTGAGCTCTGTCAAACAAGATATAATTTGTTAAATTCATAGTGAAAGAAGATAAAAACGAGATTGGCAAAAATTCTGCTGCACTCTCAGAATGCTAAGGGTTAACTGGTAGAGTGCTAAATTATTTTTCAAAGGTGATTTGTAACACAAGTATTTTTTGTCAAGGTTGCCATACTATGAGCAAAAGGAGCCACAGTGTAGTAAGATTTTGTTCAGAAACAATTGTTTTGTTACAATTTATTGGTGCAAGCCTCTTGGCATTCTCCAATAAATTGTAATAAAACCATTTGCTTAAACATTTTTTGTATTTCAGCAAACGAAGTAATGAATACAGTGTAAAGCCTCTACAGTGGCTTTCAGCACTTTTCAGTAGAGCCCTGATAGTGGCTTTTAGCACCTAACCAGTCAAAACTGGTACAGGTTGCCAATTTTGCAATATGCACACAGCCACTTACAAGTCATCAAGTCCGAAGTTTTGAAAAAATAGAATCGTCTATGTTGGATGAGTTGTATGTTGAAGAATTTAAACAGAAATCTGTATAAAATCAACGTTCAAGTGCAGATAACTCGGTTAAAATTTTCGCAGATTAAAATTTCTGGAATAATCATTAGTGATCTTGTTTGAGAAGTTACATCAAAATCGGCCCATAAGTGTACGAGTTGCACTCACAAGGATCTCATACAGAAATCAATAATATTTTATGTTCAAAGGGAGATAACCTGGTTGACATAGTCGTCAATTAAAAATTTGTGAATGTGCTCATGTTCACCTGTTAGTGGTCATGTTTGAGAAGTGTCAATGAAATTGGTTCATCAATATACATGTCATATACACATGAATCTCATATAGAAATCAATAATATATCCAAGTTCAAGGGGATATAACTTAGTTAAAAGATGTGCGAAATGTTTTCATCAAAATCAGTTCATAAACAAAAAAGTTGCACACACAAGAATTTTGAATGCTAGACCATACATATGGACGTGTGAGGTGAGGACAATATAGCCCATATTTCTTCTATGTAGGGATATAATGAAAAGCGTCAATATTTCATAAAATAGCTTGACCCTTAAGTTTCCATATAGCCACAAACTGCCACTTTTATATTGCTCTGAAAAAGTTGTTCCAAGTGTATTCTTCCTTGAGAACCCTACAGGTAGGATGCATTTATCTTGACAGTGTTTTTGCATCATTGTTGGCTGCCTGTACAGGCAGCCAACAATAGTGAAGAAACACTATGAAGTCATCTGCAGCTTTGTAAATGTATATCGTTAATTATTAACATAAAATTAAAGGACTTATGGGGTTAATTTCACTCTGCAAGATGATCACTAGGTGTTGGCGATTGGATCCCATTTTACATGTGCATGAAGCAGAACTTGAATTTGAAGAGACACAACGTATATTCTATTTCTCACAATTTCCACAGTATCTGTTATCACTTACCGAATGTTGACCATCCAAAGGCTAACAGAACAACTATTAATCTCATTATAAACAGAACCAATGATGGTGAAAAGAGCAGCACCATTTTACATAAGATCAACGCCACTGTCAGTGGACACACACAATAGCCCAAGACACACACACTTTGGAAAAAAGAACTGTAGTGAGAAAAAAATAAACATGAATGTACAAAATACATAAATATATGTAATAGTCATACATATAATATATATATAATGCAGACAATTAGTTAAAATGATTCATCATGAAAGCAGGTTTAATTTTGTTTATTGAAGTTTAAGATCACTTTCTGTAACTATGCCTTCATCAGGAATCAGAATGAAATGCAGCTAAGGTCTAAAAAAAGTAAAAAATCTGTTTCTTGGGCCCTCCTGCATGGTCCTTTTGCTTACTGCATGCTCTCTTTTTATAACCAATGCAAACTTGAAAAAATTAAAATTAAATGGTTTATGCCCGATATTTTACACAAGCTAATAAAATTGATAAATTTTCCCCTTAAGTGCCTCAAGGATTTACAATGCTTTAGCATTGCAAAACCTTCTTGCACTCAAGGTAGTGCAGGGAAATATTAGCCAAAATAATAATTACGGTTTGGGGGAGAGAAGATCATGATTAACAATATAATCACGATATTGTTCTCTTGTGAAAGTTGTGTTTATTCTGGCAAATAGTGTTAATACATTTTCATGTTCAAAGTGCAATAGACTCAGCTGACCTTATAAATCAGAAATATACTGAGCACATATAGCTTGTATTTCAATTTAATAATGACATTTATTTAAAACGTGTGTTGTGAATTTGTGCCCAGGGAAGGTCAACAGAAAGATAGGCACGGGACTTATCAAAATGTAATGCTCATTTTTCAG
This sequence comes from Pictodentalium vernedei, assembly GCA_031216915.1. Lineage (NCBI taxonomy): Eukaryota > Metazoa > Mollusca > Scaphopoda > Dentaliida > Dentaliidae > Pictodentalium > Pictodentalium vernedei. The sequence continues at coordinate 505,171,456 of CM062297.1, read as the reverse complement.
CTTTTTACCTCCCTTGATGTGTCTCTCCAATGTTTACTGGAATGCAGGCAACATTGGAGAGACACATCAAGGGAGGTAACTGAATTGAACAATGGATTTTACAATTGAAAACGTGTTTGTGACAACAATGCGACATGCATCTAGCATTGAAAAAAAAGTTTTATTTTAGTTTTTTTCTCCACTTTATTCTCCTATCGTGTTATGATGTGAAGCCTTCAATATGAAATCATACTGCAGACTACCAGCTGATTACATTGCATTTATTATGCCCCGACCTCCGAAGGAGGATTTGGGGGTATCTAGTGAAGTCATCTGTCTGTCCGTCTGTACATTGTTTTGCATTGTAATTTCAAATCCATCACTCGGATTTACATCTCCTTTGGTATGCTGGTAGACCTGCATGGGGGAACAGATATGCACAAGGAACGGGTACTGCCCAATAACTTTTTCCAGAGTTATGGCACTTTTTCGACTAAGAAATAATTTGTTTTTACTCTTTCCACTTCGAAAATTTTTCTGCCCCACAATACCTTCAAGGTTACTTCGAACTTGCATACGAGTCGGGGGCATTGGCCCACGCTTTGGGTTGCCCTTGTTCTTTAATGTACTGTACTCAGTGCAATGTTGTGCTATCGAAGGCCAGGGACTTCAGTCGTGAGGGAAACTTCAGGGCCAGTACCAAAAACAAAATCAACTCAACTATTGTGCTAATTGAGATCATTAGTGTTAACTCCGTGTTTTCAAACACTGCTGGAATTGACAGGAACTGCATTCTTTGAGGAGTCGTTATATTTTTTGTCAATCCAGGAGGGCTTGGGGGAATGATTTCTCGACATGACGATATTTCTATTTTTTTCAATTCTGATGACATTACTAACAATATTTTTTTTATTACCAGCTGTACCCAATTAATCAGGAAACCACCCAGCACTAACTCAAGGGATGAAATACACCACCACCCATGCTATTCTGAAGATTATGATGCCTAAAACATAAAACAAATCACGAACATGAACTTTTGATGGCAAAGAAATAATTACAACAAGAAAAATGTTACTAAGGGAACACATGCCCCCACTCCCCCCCCCCCCCCTTGTGACCTTCACCTTGCAGATGCGGCGGAAACTATTATACGCGACACATCTTCTGACTGTCCTTAACATTTGTAAAAGGTTTAACAATTGTAATATGATTCGTTTCTGAGTTTTGGCTGAGACAAGAATATTGATGATTTTCAGTGTGACCTTGAAATGTGACCTTGACCTTACGGACCTGGCTGTGGTGTGTGACACATCCACCCATTGTCCTTTATAATTGAGCGAAGTTAGATGATTGTAGCCCTAATAGTTTTGGAGTTATGGTTGAGACACGATTTGTGACCCTGAACATATGAAGGTCAATTGTGACCTTCACCTTGCAGATGTGGCAGAAACTATTATACACGACACACCTTCTGACTGTCCTTAACATTTGTAAAAGGTTTAACAATTGTACTATGATTCGTTTCTGAGTTACGGCTGAGACACGAATATTGACCGATTCTTAGTGTGACTTTAAGATGTGACCTTGACCTTGAAGGTATGAACCCGGCTATGGTGTGTGACACATCCTCCCATGGTCCTTTATAATTGTATGAAGTTTGATGACTGTGGCCCTAACCATTTTCGAGTTATTGACTCGGACATACACAAACACGCAGACACACACATGGACACACGCACACTTCAATCACTATATGCCACCCGACATAAGTCGGGGGGGGGGGGGGGGGATAAAAAATAAAAAATGAAAGAAAAAAATGCCTGCTATTTACAAAAAATAGCCTGAGAAACAGAAGATCTACTTTGTGGGGCCTAAAATCACTGAAATAAGCTAGAAATTCTCACAGTTTGGGAGAATAAATTTGAGAAAGTTACGTGTTTTAAAAATTAAAACAACACTGAGTGACCTTGATTGTTGAGATTTTATTTCTGTGAATTTGCATGAAAATGGTCTGTTTTTTCAGACCATCTTCATTCAAATTTATATAAATAAAATTTCAACATTTTGGGCATGAATTCACTGAAATCAGCAAATTTGGTGTGAAATTTCTCATCCCTGCTTTATTGCAATCACAAGTGAAGTCATGTTTAGCCCACTTAATTGGATATATCTTAACTGAATAACTCTGTGGGGATGCGGTGGCTCAGTAGGTGGAGGTCCTCAGTTCGAATCCAACCTACAGCAACCACGTTGTGTCCTTGGGTAAGACACTTTACCCCCATTGCTCAACAGACACTCGTGTGATGTGCACATAAGTTTGAGAGGAAAATTATACAAACGTGAAATTTATTATTTATAGGTGTTGAAGGTCACATACTTTTGAATAGTGACCGAAACATGGAAATAAAGTCAAGTCCAGTCAATCGTTTATACCTATGCTGCCCATTTTAGAGGAATACCACCCCAAGCATTGATCTCTGGGTTCTATTTTACCCAAAGAGAGCTTATTTACCACAGTAAAAAACACTGTTTCGCTTCCTGAGGTTCCCACAGGGAAAGCAAGAAATAAATAGAGGCTCTAAGGAGCCTGTAATTGCTCACCTGGAACTACATATAAAAATGTGATTTCCCATCTACGCTTTCCATGCTAACTATGAGCTGCAATTGTGGCCATGATAGCAACATTATATGAGGATCATTGGTAGAAGGTGTCCCAGTCCTCAATCGTGAAGTTTCAAAATATTTTACTTTGTAGTTTCAAAGGGGAAGATTTTTGCAAAATCCATCAATTAGGATCAGAGAATGTCTCTGGTGGCCATATTTTCCAACCAACGGGAACAAAATGAGGATCATTTGTAGAGGGCCTTCTATAGACCATTTCTGAGATGTTTGGTTCACGTCGGTTCCATAGTTCCAGAGAAAAAGATGAAAATGTGATTTCCCATAGGGTTTCTATAGTAACTATAAGCCTTAATTGCGGCCTTGTTTGCAACACGATCAACATTAAATGAGGATTGTTGGTAGAGGGTGTCCCAGTAATCAATCATGCAAAGTTTCAAAACATTTGGCACCGTGGTTTCAGAGGAGAAGATTTTCAAAATCCACCAATCAGAATCAAAAAATGAAAAAATTTGAAGTAATTTAAATATTTTTTATACTTACCAATGGCCCAGACTAGCTGGTGCCAACTCAAAAATATCTAGGGACAAACACAAATTTTCCCCCCCAATCCCCAAAATTTGGATGCAAAACCGAAAATTAGAAGTCCGATCTGGCCCTCCATACATTTACCCTCCGCGCATGCCCAGATGCCAGGAAGTCACCGAAACTGGCGCCAACATCATTCTTTGTAAAAAAAGATTATAATATAATAATTCAGCGGGGAGGTATGAGTGCCCAGTACTGCCAACTCATGGGAGGGCCATTCCCGTCTGGGCCATTGGTAAGTATAAAAAATATATAAATTACTTTGAATTTTTCATATTTTTATACTGTATACCAATGGCCCAGACTAGCTGAATCGTAAAAAGGTGGAGGGCCTAGAACTTCCGAAATAGTAGTAGATCAACATAGATTAAATCCTTCAATCCATGATGAAGAAAATTAGAATAATTAGAATTTACATGTATGTCTCTTTATACCATAATAGAGGAGACATATCCTAATATGGATCCCAGTTATGTAAATCCTAAATCTGAGCATGAAATCATGCTAATTAGTTTGTAATGAGTTCACAATTTTTAAGGCTAGTCTGGACTAAGCCCTAAAAATTAGAATGGCATATTTGATAATGAGAGAAAATTGCCCATAAACCTACGCCACACAATAATACTACAGCTGAATATAGCAAGGATAAAACAGCTTCCTTCATAGTTACATACCCAATAAGCGATAGAAGTGGAGAAAATGACCCCCCCTCCACACTTTTCTGAACATATCTTCAAGAGAAAGATGGGAGAGCTTTGGAATCAATAAGCGGTACCAGGAAACAATATAAATAAATATCGATCAGGCACTCAGGAATTAATTCATTAATAATAAGTGGTGCTTAATGCCACTTCACAAGCCAAGGCTATAGCGACGATTTTGGTAAATAACCTTATCCGCTACAAAATATGCACTGCAGACGGCGTATACAGGTACGATGAAATCAGTGAAATAATAATATAACATGCACATATTAAAACGAGATATGATGAACAATCTCTGCAGAGAAAACACGCTTCAAAGATCATTCACAGGCGGCCTCTGTACAATTAAATCTGGTAAGAACACTCTCCAACTTGTATAATTTGGTATCTACAACTATAAACACGTGAGAATATGCGATTTGAGAACCGACAAAATAGAGACCAGGATCTAGAAATGGAGGTAACGTTATAAAATATTGCTCGAGTGCATTAAAATCCAGCCTGTAATCATCTAAAAAACCACTAACTGGTTATGTAGTCACCTATGAACTCAATTAGCAGCAATTATGATGATTAATAAGAACTTGTATATTAGAAATCAGAAAATAAACACCGGAAACTAATGCAATAAAACTGCCTATGAGGGTGCCATCCAACACGATCCAAACGCATAGTATGTATGTATTAAGATATATATATGCGACAGTGTATGAGTGTGTGGGGTGGCGGGGGGGGGGGGGGAGGAGGGAATTCGAATTCATGTCGAAACTTCCTTACCCATATTACTTAATCATTGCTGGTCCAGACAGCAGAAATATAGTAACCACAAGGCTCCCTCACGTCTGACATACTCTGTTATGCCACTGAGAGTGGAGAATGACATGAAGAACCAAACTTCCCCTGTGGGGGAAGCTTCTGGCAATGTTCAATAACAGACACTTGAAAAATCTGATATGGTATTAGCAGGAATCACCCTGAGACTGTTTAACCTCAATGTAATCAATAGAAACAAATGAAATGAAGGATACACATATCCTATCATTCATTCCCATGAATATGGCTGAGCATCAATTGTATGTGCTCAAATGCCCAATACTGGCGACACAAATGATGGAAACTATTATTCCTGTGCGCCGCAAACTTAACTATCCTGAAGCAATCCTACATAATATCATGTAATAGCCATACAGTTAGAACAAGCCCAAGATGCTGCCAGTGCTTTTACTTCATGCACTGAAATCTTAAGCACTGACTGCTGATTGGAAGATAAATTTTCCTAAGCAGTACAAATAGCTAATTGAATCCATCTAGCAACAGAATGAATCGAAATGTCCCTTCTATTGGAAATTAATGACAAAAAGAAGCGTTTCTTCTCTTCTGATAAACTCTGATCTGTGTCTATAAATACATGATCTCTAATAATATAAATTCAATGATGTAGCGTAAACAATAAGACATCATTTCTGAATATGTGTTCTCCAAGAACTGAGGGTCCCAAGAACCCTGCATAGAGAGACCATCAGACTCAGGATTGTAACCCAATATATGAACTCACGTCCGTCATAACTGAGAAAACCGTTAAATATATACCGAAACTTGACCTTATGTTAAAAGATTCGCTAAAACGAAACAGGTCTAGAGCGAAAAACATCTACCACTCCAGTTAAGAATCACTGGAGGGGACGTGTGCGTAAGCGACCCATTGAAATAACATTCATAGCCGCTCCTCACAACCCCATCCGCCGCATAAAATCTTCCGCTGTTAATGTGTCTAATAAAAGAAACAAGAGGCCCCAGGGGGTCTGAGGGCGTTCACCTGACATGGTAGCCTAAATATCAACCCAGAGAATTGATTTCAACAAGTTGCATCTGCTCCTCCTAAGAAAAGCTTATACCAAATATCCAAAGATTCTGACCAGTGGATCCAAAAAAAAAAGATTTTGTATAGAATATTCCTCATATTGAACTAAGTTATAATTCGGGCTCCCACAGGGAGCCCATATATAAACCCAGGGACTTGGCTTTAACAAACTTGAATCTCACCCCCCTAAGGATGCTGCACACCAAATATCAAAACATTCCGGCTGCTGCATCTGAAGAAGAAGATTTTTAAAGAAAATTCCTCATATTGACTAAGTTTTTATTCGGGCTCCCACAGGGAGCCCAAATATGGACCCAGGGACTTGGCTTTAAGAAACTTGAATCTCACCCTGCATGCTGCATACCCAATATCAAAAGATTCTGCCTGCTGGATCTGGAGAAGAAGATTTTCAAAGAAATTTGCCTGAAATGCACTAAGTTTGAATTTGGGCTCCTATACTGAGTCCAAATATGAACCCAGGGGGCCAATCTGAACAAACTTGAATCAGATCCACCCCACAATGCTGAATACCAAATTTCAAAAGATTCTGCCTGCTGGATCTGGAGAAGAAGATTTTTTAAGAAATTTGCCTGAAATGCACTAAGTTCAAATACGGGCTTCTATAGTGAGCCCAAATATTAATCCAGGGGGGCCGATTTGAACAAACTTGAATGAGATCCACCCCATAATGCTGTGTACCAAATATCAAATAATTCTGCCCATTTGTGCGGGAGAAGAAGATTTTTAGTAATTTCTCTAATATACATAGGGTGCTATCAGAGTTATGCCCCCTATGGAGCCCCAAGTGGGCATGTCCATTTCATTTGAACAAACTTGAATTGTCATAGGGTAATGAACGTCCATACCAAGTTTCGAGCAAATCGACCTAGCGCTTTCAGAGGAGAAGTCGTTTGAAAAATGTTCACGACGACGGACAGCAAGTGATAAGTTTAGCTCCCTTCGGTGAGCTAAAAAGCGAGCCAAACAACTGGCTAATTCGCTCTGTGAAACAACAGACGAACCAGCTTGTTGAAAATGAATTGTAGGATATGTGTATCCTTTCAATCATTGCAAGAGAAATATCTAGTTCATTATTCAAGTATTGTAAAGAACTATACTCGCCTCATCGCCGATCATACAAACGCTCACTTTTCAACTGAAAGATTATCATAACCTAATTATCCAGTTCCAGTCAAAATCGGTCGGACCGAGCTCTATAAGAGCCTCGAGCCACCGGCTCAGGGGTGTCTGATCAGTAAACAAGTGGCTGTATAGTCAATCCCTAAAGAAATATATTGGAGGGATACCTATACCTTCGCTATGAGTCCTTATAGACGATCTGAGTCTAGGATAACCTCTCCTACTTTTTCTGCTGGTGTTGGTCGATTAGACTCCAACTTAAAGAGTTGAGTATTGATGCTTTCTTGTAGCTTACTTCTACATTAATGAAAGCCTACCATCAAAGACTTAGTGTCTGGAAAACTAAAGCGACTTGTAGCAAGTTTTCCACTTAGTCAAATGTTAAAGATGACGACGCAAGGCTTCGTCACATCAGAATAGCACCCACTTAACATCTGTTAAGACAGAGATATATATGATAAATAGGCCTGGAAAGAATTTTTAAAAGGTACAAACGTCCACAAAATTCCTTTCCATGTATACGTTGCGTCACAGTACTTAAAATTGAAGTACATAAGACCGTGAGTCTAAATTCGCTCTGTATAAGAAATTATCTTCTCAATTGTGTCCGAGCGAATAGCGAAATGATGAAGGTAAGGCTACAACTAAGATCGTAGCCTGCTCATTCAATACAGAGAAACTCTCAACACATCTTCCCCGGTCGTTTTTTAAATGTATGTGATCAAAAAACGGTTAAAAATACAGAAGATGATGACAAGAAACCGTATTACTTCTTCCCACAGAAACTTAAATATGGCGTCGTCTACCTAATTGAAGACCTGTGACACCCGTGTAGACTTAACCGGAAAAGATATCTTATTATCCTGCTCTTTGTTCAGATGAAGTCAGCGTCTAACAACGCTAGCAGTTTCTCACAATTACTCGAAGCATTGTGATTCACTGGAACAAGTTCAAGGAAACGATAATGGATAGTATCCATATCATCCATGAGTTGTTCCAAAAGGGAAGGTTACCCTCCTCCGTACCTCTTTTCATCATTCGTCTAAATCAGTTTTAGAATCATGGTCACCGGCATCTGAACAGGCAGTTGACTGGACCGATCAAGCACCATTCGACAGCTCAAGTTTGAGATTGACGTTCAGTGCTTCTGCATTAGCAGGAATACTGCGATGAGCTGCGCAATCTGCGACAGCAAGTCCATTACGGAGGCCTGAGGAGCAGCGGTCATGTATTGCTTATCCGCCGGCTGCTCCTGGGACAGTGTGTCCGAGATGGCTCTTAACTGCAGACATCCCGATGAATGAAGCCTCATTTCCTTGGCAACTAGATGGTGCGACTTTCTTAACAAAAAGAGGACCTCTTGACGATGCAGACTAGATATCCTAAGTCACTTGGCCAAGGTGCGGTTGTGAGTGCTTAGGACCGGAGACGCTGAAGAAGCCAAACTGTAGTCGTACCCGGCTGAGGATTAAACTGAGCGTTCCGGACAATAGGTATGTACGTAAGCTCTGACTGACGCAAATTCCTACTAACAACACCCGGCCCCAGATGTTGTTAAAAGAGAGAGAGGGGTCTCCCTCTTGCTCGCTGTCCTGGGAGACCCAGCCAAGCATACCTCAGAACTTGCCGGCTTCTTCCTTGCCATTGTCGCAGGGTGAGCGTGATTGGATTTATAGTGCTCGCTACACCTTTGTTCCTCTCTCGACCGCTACGGACATACCCGACGTCACAGTACCCATATTTTGAGTAACGATCTGCCGGTTGAGCTAGCTGGAGACAAGGTCGTAAACCCTATATTCTAAGGTCTAGGAACTTGCCTTATATCATTAAGCACTTTTGCCGCTAGCTCTGAATACAATGTACATGCGACACATCCGGTGTCACGGTCCTCATATTCAATATTAACCGCTTCACCGGCAACAGGGAACTGAAACCACTGACCGCGGTTTATAGACCTGTGCAATATTAAGAGCACTTTAGCCGTTATGTAGAGGAAGCCATAAGACTAGCCGACCCCGGCTGCCTATTAGACGTCCCGGACAGGAGGCATGGACGTAAACACCGACTGACGCAAGTTCCTACCAACAACATATGTCCCCAGATGATGCTGTAAGAGAGAGAGACCTCTCTCTTGCTTGTGGTCCTGGCTGACCTGGACAAGCATACCTCAGAACCTGCCGGTTTCCTCCTTCCGTCGTCGCTGGGTGAGAATGGTTGTATATTATAGTGCTCGCTCCACCCTATATCATCTCCTAGCCCAGAGCAGACACATCCGGTGTCACAGTTCTCGGAGGCCTGAATAACCGCTTCACTGGTTGAGCTAGCTGGCGACAACAGACTTTGTGCGGTCGTGTGTGCTTTTCGAATGTAGAGGAAGCTATAAGACTAGCCGACCCCGGCAGGCTATTAGAAGGAGCGTCCCGGACAGGAAGGCATGGACGTAAGCTCCAACTGACACAAGTTCCTACCAACAATCTCTGACCCCAGATGTTGTTATAAAAGAGAGAGGGGCCTCTCTCTTGCTCGCGATCATGGTAAACCTGGACAAGAATACCTCAGATCTTGTCTGCTTCCTCCTTTCCATCGTCGCAGGATGAGCATGTTTGGATTTTATAGTGCTCGCTACACCCTTGTTCCTCTTCTCGACCGCTACGGCATACCCGGCGTCAACACTACCCATATTCTGAGTAATGATCTGCCGATTGAGCTAGCGGGAGACAAGGCCATAAACCCTATATTCTAAGGTCTAGGCCCTTGTCTTATATCATTGAGCACTTTTCCGCTAGCTCTAATAGTATAATGTGATGACGGAAGCACACTCTCTGACAGCGTCACGAAACACACCACATTCTTGTTCTTCTGTAAATAGAAACTATAGTGACATTTTGGTGAGAGGACCAGCAGTGTCCCCTCGCCGCGAGAGGACCGATAGTGTCCACTCGCCTAACACAAACCATGACACCAGTCATCAACATTGTCAAAATCTGACACATGGTGCAAGAATTAGTGGTAGTACATCAACTATAAGCAAGACAATGATCATGTAAATAGAGGTAAGGCTTCCTCTTATTTGCCTTAGTATTAGATAAATATTATTACCTAAAATGTAACATAGGTCAATTGTTTTGAAAATTTTCTTATATAAGAGCCCAAGTTCCCAAAGGGAATGATGAGCCCAAAAGAGCCTAAGTGTGTCCAAAATTATAATAATATGCCATAAAATTAACTACCACATTATCAGAATATTTAATGTTACTTACAACCGTCGTTCCTTAAAAATAATAGGAAACTACCTAAAGCATTTTCAATGAAAACAACTTCAAAACAAAAAACCGAAAACAAGACCCCAGGCAACACGGTCCGAAGTCAGTAACAGAAACAAGACTATCCGATGTAAAGCAAGATCTTCATCAGAAGAAAAAACGATACATCGGATATATGATGCATGACCAAAACGCCTAAACACCCCAAGGGTGAGGACGCAACCATGGGGATGTACAGAATAATCTTCTGTATAATATGTTAAAACTCCCAAGAAATTTTATAAAAAAATTTCAATAAAACAAGCCAAAAAGCTTGGGAGCTTAACTGGGGGGATCAAGGGAAGGTAGGGAAGGAATACTAAACAAACAGTGGACAGATCATTATCAATCAATGATGACGTCAGGCCTATGTCCCGAAATTGGGGAACATGAACAAATTTTTATAAATATTATAAAATTATAGACCTGAACATTTAAAACCACCGTTTCTTCCTTCCTTCATCCAGTTGTGTCCTTAGATCCACCAAAATAACCATTGATTTGTGTCTGGCATCATCAAAACTGAGATTTAAAAGCACAGATGTCAGTTTGATGTTATCTGACTAAAGGGCCAAACAAAGAATAATGTTGGCGCCAGTTTCGGTGACTTCCTGGCATCTGTGCATGCGCAGACGGTAAATGTATGGAGGGCAAAATAGGACATCTAATTTTTGGTTTTGCATGAAAATTTGGGATTGGGGGGCAAAATTTGTGTTTGGCCATAGATATTTATGAGTTAGCATCAGCTAGTCTGGGCCATTGGTATACAGTATAAAAATATGCTTCTACAGCCATGTTTTTCGATGCATGGTAACAAAAATGAGGAGCATTTGTAGAAGACCTCCCACAGACAATCCCTGCCAGGTTTTGTTCATGTCGGCTCAGTAGTTCCAGAGAAGAAGATGAAAATGTGATTTCCTATAGGGTTTCTATAGTAACTATAAGCCGCAATTGTGGCCATGTTTACAACCCGATCAACAATATATGAGGATTATTGGTAGAGGGGGTCCCAGTCATTATTTATGTGAAGTATCAAAACATTTGGCCTGGTAGTTTCAGAGAAGATTTTTGAAAATCCACCAATCAGAATCGAAGAATGCCTCTGGCGACCATGTTTTTCAACCCATGGGAACAAAATGAGGATCGTTTGTAGAGGACTTCCCATAGATCGTTCCTGCCAAGTTTGGTTCACATCGACTCAGTAGTTCCAGAGAAGATGAAAATGTGATTTCCCATATAGTTTCTACAGTAACAATAAGCTGCAATTGAAGCCATGTTTGCAACCCGATCAACATTAAATGAGGATCGTTGGTTGAGGGGGTTCCAGTCATCAACCATGCAAAGTTTCAAAACATTTGGTCCTGTGGTTTCAGAAGAGAGGAATTTTCAAAATACACCAATCAGAATCAAAGAATGCCTCTAGCAGCTATGTTTTTAAACCCATGGGAACAAAATGAGGATTATTTGTAGAGGACCTCCCATAGACTATCCCTGCCAGGTTTGGTTCACATCAGCTCAGTAGTTCCAGAGAAGATGAAAATGTGATTTCCCATAGGGTTTCTATAATAACTGTAAGCCGCAATTGCAGCCATGTTTATAACCCGATCAATATTAAATGAGGATCTTTTGGTAGAGGTGGTCCCAGTCATCATTTATATGAAGTTTCAAAACATTTGGCCAGGCGGTTTCTGAGCAGAAGATTTTTGAAAATCCACCAACCAGAATCAAAGAATGCCTCTGGAAGCCATGTTTTTATCCGATGGGAACAAAATGAGGATCGTTTGTAGAGGACCTCCCCAAGACTATTCCTGCAAAGTTTGGTTCACACCGGTTCAAGAGTTACAGAGAAGAAGAAAATGTGAAAAGTTTACGGACGCCAGATGACGACAGACGCCAAGTGATGAGAAAGGCTCACATAGCCTTTTAGGCCAGGTGAGCTAAAAATCTGTGTGCACCTTTGCTGAATAAACTGGACCAACATTCCATTCCAGCTCTATTTGATAATAATTTTCAATAAGTTAATCACCCCCAAAACATAAGAGAATCTGCCCTTGAAAAAAGATTTGCCATAAACAGATGAGTCTAGACCTCCCGATATAATGTGATATTATTGTTAGATGGATATTTCCAATTTCAGAAATCGATCAAAATCATATTATCAGCTTCAATTTTTTTACTTCTTGGCATGTGTCAAGCACCACTGACTTAGGTCCCTGTGAAGTGTTAAATTTCAATGCAAAATTGTCCTGATGATTCGATTCTATGCGCTTTAAGTCGCAGAGATTCAGAAACATTTGAATCACAGAAATGTTTTCACAAGATGTGCGCACTGGAGATGCAGACATCGAGTTGTGGTGGCAATTAGAGAGTGTTGCATGTCCATAACCCGGTTATCAATCATATCCTGGTTGTCAAATCTGGACCCTTTGTTTAAGTTATAATGCTAACAGGTTCAGAATTTGTAAAAATGGACTAATTAAGGCCCATACCTCTTTAACGAAAAATTGGACAAGTCCAGTTTTCGATCTTGCTTGAAGTATTATTGCAAAAGACCTGTATGACAAATATTAGCCAAATTGGAGAACGTTTGTCCAAGTTATTGTGCTTACAGTGTGAGGATGCCCGGATGACCCAAACACCCGTCTGCATGCCCACCAACCATCGGCAAACCATAGGTCTCGGTTGCTAACACAACTAGACCAACAGCTCGACCAAAAATCCTACCAAGTGTCTTCTGCTCTTGAACTCTTCTTTTATCATCAGGTCTCCTGTATAGGAGACCTGATGATAGAAGAGGTAAAAAACGTTGCGCTTCCAAAATTACTTTGATTCCGAAGCTGGAATAATCCATTTTTATTGATAGCAGTTGAATACAATAAATGAGTGGATAAGGCCATACAAAGTTGATTGTCTGTTTCTCAGGCCATTTTTTTCCAAAAAAGCATGCGGGTGGGCGGGGTTTTTTTTTTCTTTTTATTTTCTCCCCGAGAGGTTGTTTGTGGTAATTTGACCCCCCATCCAAACGCCTGGTGGACTACGCAAAATTTCGCAAATATATTGGTTATTCACCACAGGGGTGTTGGGTCGTAAATGAAGTGGGGTTTGAATGTTTGTTTTTTCAGTGAAACGTGAAAATTATAACACAGGACGAAAGTCACGAAACGCCTCGTGGGTGAAACGTCTCGGGTTGAAACGTCTCTGGGACAAATCAAATGTCGAAGTGCCAACTTTCAGAGATTTATTTTACCCCCCCAAAAAAATCCTTTCAGAAACTGCCTAATAAAATCGTGAATAGCAATTTTTCCCCATTATATTCAAAATTATCACAACCCATTTGAACGGGCAGTTCATCCATAAATCGTATTTTTTTTAAATCTGAAAATGAAATACAAAACGAATGTTCGCGTGTTTTTATTAACCAATTCGACCGCACATACCTGCCTATATGCAATTTATTTTCAACTATGACTGTTACTTTTATATCAAGCAACGGTTACTATTAGTTATCCAATTATCCTGCATCTCAAATGCATTTATTTAAATTAACTGGGAAACTCGTAACGGTTTCAAATAACAGTACACAAATTCCCAATGAAGGCCATTTACAATACAAATGTTACTAAAAATAAATGCCAGGAGACTGTGTTCCATTCAACATAGCACCTGACTTTGCAGACTTTCTGAGGGTTGGTGCGAATCAAGCGTGGTGCAAATCGACCATTCCCCTTTGTTACTATTTGTTGTCAGACTGAAAGACACCTTCCTTCTTGCTGTCATTATGACTTACCTTTTACAGAATAAAACACTTTCTGTCGTGAATATTGCTAAAACCCACCCACTTTATTAAGGTATGATGTAGAAAAAGCTTGAAGTGTGTTAATTTAAAATTTGCGAACGCATCGATATCGATTTACAGAAATGAGCACAATATCCCAAATTTTTTTTGAAGATTTTTTTGGTGTCATAAAAAGGTTGCATGCGCACCAAAAATGACCATGCGCGCGGGACTGAGAAACAGAGGTTCTTTTTTTATAGCCTAATGGCAATATTTACGGTTGTAGGAAGGTGTGTAATATCAGCAGCTAGAAGAGTTAAGGGATTCAATTTGAGATCTGAAACCCTCTGCCTGCTTCGATTTGGGATTTGATTCAACCTAAAATTTGATAATCACAGTAACCTACTTTGACTACAGGTGTAGGTATATTCTTTTTGAAAGTTAAAAAATTTATAGTAATTTATATATTTTTTATACTTACCAATGACCCAGACATAGCTGGTGCTAACTCTTAAAATATAGGGCCAAACACAAATTTTGCCCCCCAATCCCCAAAATTTGCATCTAAAACCAAAGAAAACATGTCCTGAATGGCCCTCCACACTTCACCTCTACTGCGCATGCGCAGTGTCAAGGACGTTCCGAAATTGGAGCCATTAATCATTCTAATAACCAGTGCCTGGTAAGCGCTATGTACTCAGCGGGGAGGTAAGAGTTCCCAACTCCTGGGAGGGCCATCCCCGTCTGGGTCATTGGTAAGTATAAAAAATATATAAATTACTATAAATTTTTTAACATTTTTATACTGTACCAATGACCCAGACATAGCTGAATAGTAAAAAGGCTGGAGGGCCAAGGGCATAGAGCAAGATGGAATACGCTCAATTATATAAAATAGAGTCATCCCCTCTAGGGAAAAAGAAGTATTAGGCCTTACATGTATCTTTCTTATTTATGATAAATTAGAAAGATACAACACCTTCCAAAATTGAGCATCATACATCCATGTACTCTATTAATATCTAGTATAATCCTTATACTAATAATTTTTAAAGTAAGCCAATAAATAAAGTAAGTCTAGAGAATAGAGACTCTTTATACTCCTTAAAAGTGTCTGAGGATTGTATAATCATGTCCGTTGACACGTGCTATATTCAAAAGCTATACTTTAAAAACTAAGACCTGAATGAATTTTTAAAACGTAAACTTCTCACTAAACAACCATCCCAATAACAGCTCAGAATTACTAACTCCGGAGGAGGTATCCCCTTGTTTTCATAGTAAAACAAGTGACCCAAGGGAACACCTCCCCCCCCCCCGCCCTTTTTCTTGCCCTGGGTCAAATAGCCCAGAGCGAAGAGGGCAGCAGAACGGAGTCACTGCCGAAACAGACAGCCTACCTAGCTATAGTAGCAACTGTTAAGTGAATGACAATCTGAGCAGTAGATAATAGACCTAACAATAGAGGCCTCCAGAAATGGACTCAATATTTCTGAGATAAAAATTCATGAATGTGGATGGCTGAGCGCAATGAGCAGCCTTCAAAAATCTATAATAGCGACACTATTAATGTAAGCCCAAGATGTAGAAGAACTCTTACTTCATGAGCCGAAATCTCAAACACAACTGCTGAGTCAATGATATACCATAAGCAGTATCAATAGTTAATTGAATCCATTAGCAATAGAATGGAGCATAATGTCCTTCTATTAGGCATCAAAGACAGAAGAAGCTTACGCCCGTAGTAATAAACAGATATCTGTTTATAAATACATAAACTCTAACCGGACAGAGTAAAGGCCTATGCCCGTACGAAGACGGAAGGACCTTAATAACAATAGGTTCCGGATATTAATTAGGAGCCTGACTCTTATGCAAAAATCCAACCTAAATAGTAAAGGAAGTAGTGATTCCGAAACTACGAAAGTGAAAATCATCCACCGATAGTGCATGAAACTCACTGACTCTTCAGTAAAAGAGAAGCCAACAGAATTACTGTCTAAAAGGTCAGAATTTGAAAACTACTGTTTCCAGAGGCTCAAATGATTACTTAGCTAAATAAGAACCGAAGTTAAATTCCATATAGGAATTTAATCTAATGATTCTAAGTCTATTTATCGAAAAGTTACTAACTGACTTAGATAAAGAGACATAAGGCTCAATTGTAAACTATCATAGAGTGCAAAGGTATGAGGTAACATAAACCTATAACCTTAATAATAACAGGCTGCAGTAGATCTTGTCAAACAAGTATACTAAAAAGTTGCAATGAGTAGTATGGAGGGATCAACAATATCAACATAGTGATCCCTACACCAACGACGGAAGAGCCTCCACTTTAGCCGCATAGAATAGCGAAGAAGAGGTTCTCCTATAGTAAGAAATCGCGTCCAAAGCTCGTCCAGTACAATGCTTACAATGCAATAAGGACCACACAACGGAATACGTGAAGGTTGCGACCTTGCAGGTTGTGATAAAGATGACACGATTTTACCCAGCGAAAAAAGATCCTCTCATTGAGGAAGATTTCGCGTTAAGTCCCACAGTAGACATCAGAGTAAATTTACCCACGGTCTCTGTGAAGACAGAGATGCTATCAACAGAAATGTATTGTGGTTGTTTATCTTAGCAATACTTGCTGAAACAACAGCGCAGGAGGATACGCATATCCTATCATTCCGTCCTATTAGATCAATAGAGCGTTAACAACATTAGCTCAGAGATCCGGACAAGCAAACACATACGTCTGCAATTGACAAGCAAGTTGTGTCGTAAATAAATTATCATTGGGCGCTCCCATTGATAGCAAATCTGATGGAATACTTGTTTGTTGAGAGTCCATTCTGACGGCAACAAGCGACCCATAAGTGAACGGGAGTCCGGTAATACAATCAGACGACCCGGAATATGACGGACCGAAACAGAACTTGGTGTACTATAACAAACAGAAGGATTCTTTCCATTAAATTGAATAACGGAAACGAATGAGTGCCTCCCTGGTTCCGGAGATACGCCACTACTGTCGAATTAACGGACAGGATTTGGACATGCGTTTCTGAATAATGTTCATCCAATGACATAAAGCAAGCCTAAAAAAACATTATTCCGTGGAAGATAAGTGCTTGCTTAGAGACTGCGGAACCCAAAGACCCTGGCACTTCGAATCCGTTGGGATCAATATTATATCCCAACCTGTTTGACTGGCAACCGTCATAATTATAAAACTCAGATCCGGCAACTGCAGTGGCACTCTCTGAGTCAACCACCGAATGTTTGCCCCAGTCTGAATCTCTTGCTACACTAGATAGACAAGAGAACGTGTAAATCGAGCAATTCATGGATTGCTGAAAAGTTGCCGTCGAAGAGAAGCTTCTCCG
Source organism: Pictodentalium vernedei (assembly GCA_031216915.1). Classification (NCBI taxonomy): domain Eukaryota; kingdom Metazoa; phylum Mollusca; class Scaphopoda; order Dentaliida; family Dentaliidae; genus Pictodentalium; species Pictodentalium vernedei. The sequence continues at coordinate 505,154,108 of CM062297.1, read as the reverse complement.
AGAGCGATGCGACTCTGAGAGAGTTCTTCACCTTACTATCCACGCGCGTGGATGTAGCTAGGGCTGCGTCATGTCTAACCAACTCCAATCAGCCACTGAAGGGCGGAGTTATACGTGAACAAACTACTGCCCTCAAAAGAAATCACATTGAGGATAATATCCCGTAATTCTTTCTCTTGAAGACGTAATAATAACGCCTCAGTAAGGTGGATTACGTATGATAAAGCGTCTAAGTTAAGTCTATTAGACATCATTGTCGTTTCCAACATTGTGGTTGGAAAAGACATAGACAGTGAAAAAGAATATTTCCAGTCTTTAACCACGCCGTCTAGACGCATATGAACTCTCGGTATGCCCTGTTCTGCCAAAATAAATTATTCGTATAAATGATAAAAGGCAGAAATGAGCATTGCGGACAAGAAACTAAACTATCGTGCTTGGTAGCAGGCTTATATGTATATATAGTGTCGATAAATAATACACATGTTCTAATGACATTATTGGACTGTGTCGGTAAGTCAGGGACAATGTCCCTGAACCGATCCAAAATTCCGTGTCCAATGACGCTATAAGTCTCTTATACAACATCGCAGCAATGTAGTCCGAAATAACAATCACTGGAAGATAATGCCGGAAGATATGAATGGCAGCTTCCGATGCTACGAAAGGGAAAACTCGAAATCTTTCGAATCCCTTTCGCCATCCTGTCGGACCCTATAAAGCGTTCGGTCGTCCGTACCTGATGCAACCGCGGACCGCACCGACCCAGCGCCGTCAGATAATTCCTGATTCGACTAAGAAACTGACGATTGCTGGGATGCTGCGAAAAAACTGTGCTAACTCCGATAGCACGTCCGTCACTGAGGCCTGTGGAGAAGCGGTCCTACGATGCATTGCCGCTGGAAGCTCCGTGATCGTTACCCCGTGCATACTACTAATATGCGAGCGAACGGAGTGTATAGGCCTCATGTCCCTTGGCTACCGGATGGCGTGACCTGTTCGCCATGGAATCACTGAATGATGAAACTGATCGGATACTCGAGGTCACGTAGCCAATGTGCGGTCGTGTGCACTGCTATGAGGATGAGGAAGCATTATCGACAGTCTCTCGGACTGTCAATATAACGGAGCGTCCCGAGCGACGGACATATGCTCCGAATGTAAAATATCTGAACCACAACATGCGGTCCCCTATGTTGTTGGACGAGAGAGGGACCTCTCTCGCTCACAGCCCGGATGGACCTGGACAAGCCAGGAACCGGACTAACAGGCTTCCTCCGATCTGTCCTCAATCCGCCGTCACTGGGTGAGTACTAAAGTAAATATAGTGCTCGCATCACCCAAATCTCCTTCCTAGACCGCAATGGACAAACCCGGCAGCCGAACCATTCGATGAAAGTACGCTACACTGGGTGAGCTAGCGAATGTCACTCCGTCGATCCTACAAGGGACCTCTTAGGCGATAGACATATTCCATGAGCACTTATTGCCGCTAGCTCTTCATTAACTATGACGACAGAGGCACACTTTTGAAAGACATCTCCGTAACTTTGCGAACAAGAAACCAGAAATGCTTGGTAATAGCAAGCATATAATAATAAATATATAGCGTTGTTCAATAATTCGAAAGTTTGTGTGACATTATTGGACTATGTCGGAACTGAGGGACGAAGTCCCTGAACCGAACCAAAAATTTCTAAGTCCACCGACACTATCAGTTTCTTATCCGGCATCGTAGCATTCTGGTCCGACGAAAGAACCTGTAGAAGATCAAGTCAGATGACATACACAACAGCATATGTTGTTCCGAAAGGGAAAGCTCGAAATCCTCCGAATCCCTTTCGGTATCCCGTCGGACCGGATGAAATTTTCGGACGTCCGTACCCGCTTCCGCGGAGCGTCCCGACCCAGCATCGTCGGATAAAACATATGCGACAGATTCAGTTGTTGCTGGGATGCTGCGATAAGCTGTGCTATTTAGGATAGCACGTCCGTCCCCGAGGCCTGTGCAGTAGCGGTCTTACGATGCATTGCCGCCGGAATCTCCGTTGACTCCCGCACACTTTCCTATGTGAACGTCCGGAGTCTGCAGGCCTCGTGTCCCTGGCTACCGGATGGTGTGACCTGGTCGCCAATGATTCTCTGACTGGCGGAGCTGACTGGATATCCGAGGTCACGTAGCCAAGAGCGGTCGTGTGCGCTACCATGAGAATGAGGAAGCCTTATTGACAGTCTCTCCGGACTGACTATATGTCGGAGCGTCCCGAGCGACGGACGTATGCTCCGAATGCGAAACATTTTGTACCACAACATCTGGGGCCAGATGTTGTTGTATGAGAGAGGGGCCTCTCTCGCTCGCCGTGCGGATGGACCAGAACGAGCTATGAACCAGACTAAAAGGCTTCCTCCGTTCTCCCTCTAATCCGCCGTCACTGGGTGTGCATTTGGTTGATTTATAGTGCTCGCATCACCCCAAAACTCCTTCTAGACCGCAACGGACGAACCCGGCTGCCGAACCATTCGATGAATGGATGCTACACCGGGCGAGCTAGCGGACGTCAAAGGCCGTCGAACCTACTAGGGTCCTCTTAGGCAATTGGCGTATTTACATGAGCACTTTTCCGCTAGCCCTTCATTAATTGTGACGACGGAGGCACACTGTTGGAAGACATCACAGATACATCACCCTAATCTTGATCGTCTGAAATAGAAATTGATAAAGTAGAGTGACCCTGCGGGGAAAGGACCGGAATGTCCAATTCCCCACTAACATACCGTGACATACGCTTCCCATGTTGTCATCGAAATCATCAGATACAGAACAGGAGTTAATGCGAGTACACTGACCACATATAGAATGATTATAAAAGTCAGAGGAAGACTTCCTCTTATTACAATTGATCAAAATCCTTTCAATGTGAAAAGAAAACAAAGTCCTGGTACTCGCACCAACCCCTGACAATCAAAATACATAATAATAATATGATCCATTAACATAGAAAAAATAATTGAAATCAAAATATTTTGAAAAAGTTAAAAAATTTATAGTAATTTATATATTTTTTATACTTACCAATGACCCAGACTTAGCTGGTGCTAACTCCACAAAAACCAGGGCCAAACACAAATTTTGCCCCCCAATCCCCAAAATTTGCATCCAAAACAAAAAGAAATCATGTCCTAAAGGACCTCCATAGTACGACTCTACTGCGCATGCGCAGTGACGCAGTCGTCCCGAAATTGGCTCCAAATATCATTCTTACTGGCAGTGCCTGGTCAGCGCTATGTACTCAGCGGGGAGGCAAGAGTTCCCAACTCAGGGAGGGCCATCCCCGTCTGGGTCATTGGTAAGTATAAAAAATATATAAATTACTATAAATTTTTTAACATTTTTATACTGTACCAATGACCCAGACTTAGCTGAATAGTAAACAGGCTGGAGGGCCTAGGACATAGAGGAAAATCCAATAAGCTCAATTATAAAATAAAGAGGTAACCCCTTAAGGAGAAAAGGAGTATTAGGCTTTACATGTATCTTTCTTATTTAATATTTAAATTAGAAAGATACACTACCCTTAATAATTGAGCACAATAACATTCATGTTCTCTATTAACATCCAGTATAACCTTTATACTAATTATTTTTAAAACAGGCCAATAAATAAAGTAGTCCAGAGAATTGAGACTCTTTATAATCATTTAAAAGTGTCCGAGTATTGTATATTAAAGCCCGTTTGACACTTGACATATACAAATGCTTCACACCGAGCTACACTTTAAAAATAAGACATGAATGAAATTAAACATTAATATTACACTTTAAAACCATCCCGGAAGCGACTCAGAAATACTGTCTTGGAGGAGGCATTCCCTTGCTTTTCACTATAAAGCAGGTGACCTAAGGGAACACCCGCCCCCCCCCCCTTCCCCTTGCCCTGGGTCAAATAGCCCAGAGCGAAGAGGGCAGCCGGACGGAGTCACTGCCGGAACAGAAAGCCTGCATAACTATAGTTGCAACTGTTTAGTGGACGACATTCTGAGCAACAGATAACGGACCTAAACAATGCAGGTCTCCAGAAATGGACTCAATATTTCTGAGATAAAAATTAGTAAATGTGGATGGCTGAGACCAATAAGCAGCCTTCATTAAATCTGTAATAGAAACACTATTAGCATAAGCCCAGGAAGTAGAAAGAGCTCTTACTTCATGAGCAGAAATCTTAAGCACAGACTGCTGAGAAGAAGATAAATCTTCATACGCAGTACGGATAGTTAACTGAATCCATCTAGCAATAGAATGGACTGAAATGTCCTTTCTATTAGGCATCAAAGACAGAAAGAAACGTTTCCGTCCCTTTCTGATGAACTGAGATCTCTGTTTATAGATACGTAGTGCTCTAACAGGACAGAGTAAAGGCCTACGCCCGTCTGAAGACGGAAGAGCCTTAATAACAATAGGTTCCGGATATTTATTAGGAGCCTGATTCTTAGCTAAAAAACCGACATTAGTAGTGAAGGTGATAGTGTTCCCAACACTACGATAATGAGAATCATCCACCGATAGTGCATGAAGCTCACTGACTCTTCTGGCAGAAGAGAAAGCTAAGAGAAAAGCTGTCTTATAAGATAAGAATTTGAAATCTACTGTCCCAAGAGGTTCAAATGGCTTTTCCTTCAATTTAAGGAGAACCCAAGCTAAATTCCACTTAGGAATTAATCTAAGAGTTCTGGGTCTATTTATCGAAAAGTTTCTAACCAATTTCGATAAAGAGACATTAGATCCAATTTGTAAACTATCATGATGTGCATAGGTATCAGATAACATAGATCTATAACCCTTTATAGTAACAGGTTGCAGTTTGATTTCGTCAAACAAGTATACTAGAAAGTTAGCAATGTCTGGTATAGAGGGATCAAATATATCAACAGAATGATCCCTACACCAACGACGGAAAACCTTCCACTTAGCCGCATAGTTTAGCGAAGAGGAGGTCCTCCTACAGTTAGAAATCGCGTCCACTGCTCGTCCTGTAAAGTGCTTGCCATGCAAGAAGGACCGCACAACGGAAAAACGTGAAGGTTGAGACCTTGCGGGTTGTGATGCAGTTGGCGCGATATCCCCTGCCAAAGAAGATCCTCTCGTGGAGGGAGCTTCCGCGGTAGGTCCCACAACAGACACCTGAGTAGATTTATCCACGGTCTCTGTGGCGACAGAGATGCTACCAACAGAATCTTGCATTGAGATTGTTTTATCTTTAGCAATACTTGTTGAATTAACGGCGCTGGAGGATACGCATATCCTATCATTCCGTCCCAAGGGATCGATAGAGCGTCTACAGCAAATGCTCTTGGATCCGGACACGGGGACACATACGTCTGCAACTGATTGTTGAGATGTGTCGCAAATAAGTCTATCATTGGCCGTTCCCATTGGTAGCAAATCTGACTGAATACTTGTTTGTTGAGAGTCCACTCCGACGGCAACAAGCGACCCTTTCGTGAAAGGGAGTCTGCTAGCACATTCAGACGACCCGGTATGTGACGGACCGAAAGAAGAACGTGATGTTCCAACGCAAACAGAAGGATTCTTTCCGTTAGATTGAACAACGGAACTGAATGAGTGCCTCCCTGATTCCGTATATACGCCACTACTGTCGTATTGTCGGATAGGATTTGGACATGAGCATCGTGAATAATGTCCATCCAGTGACGTAACGCAAGCCAAATTGACATCATTTCCTTGATGTTTATGTGCTTGCACAGGAATTGCGGATCCCAAAGACCCTGGCATCTCAAATCCGTTGGGATTAATGATGCACCCCAACCTGTTTGACTGGCATCCGTCATAATGGTAAAACTCGGATCCGGCAACTGCAGCAGAACTCCTTGAGTTAACCACTGAATGTTTGCCCAAGTCTGAATCTCTTGTTTCACTTGATCTGACAAGAGAACGTCTACATCGAGCGAATGAATTTTCACACTCCAATTCTGAGTCAGGAAAATTTGAAGAGGCCGTGTGCGTAGCCGTCCCATCGGAATGAGATCCGCGGCGGCTCCGCACAGACCTATCAGTCTCATAAATTCTCTCGCTGTGACTTTGTCTGTATTTAGACAATAGCGAGCGTAACAACTGACTAATTTCGCTCTGGTTAACGGCAGACGAACGAGATTGTTGTGCGTCTCGAAGCTCATTCCCAGATGAGTGAATGACTTGGACGGCACCAGATCCGACTTCTCCTCGTTTACTATGAAACCGAGACGTCGGAGCAATAGAAGAAGATTCTGAACATCGTTCTGAAGCGTTAACTCGTTGCCGTACCTCTGAAGAATGTCGTCCAGGTAGGCCGACGTTACCGCAGACGAATGAGCTCGGAAGTAGATCATTACCGAGTTCATTACCCGAGTGAAAGCCCAGGGTGCTAGATTCAATCCGAAGCACATGGCCCGGAACTGATACACCACTCCTAGGACTGCGAAGCGTAGATACTTTCGGAATGTCGGATGTACCATGACGTGAAAGTACGCATCTTTGAGATCTATGCTCGTTGCATAATCGTTCACCCGAATACTCGCTCTGACCGATCGAATCGTCTCCATATAAAACTTCGGAGCGACGATCAGCTTGTTTATCCAGCTCAAATCTATGACTGGACGGAACGAGCCGTCTGGTTTCGGAACCAGAAACAGATGGCTGTAGAATCCCAGCGATTCCTGGTTTTCTACGACCTCTACCGCGTTCTTCATTAAAAGAGACTGCACCTCTGATAGCAGAGCGTCTCTTTTCTGAGGGTTTGACGGAAGATGAGTCCACTTTGGACTTCGAGTTAATGGAGGCTTTCGTTTGAAGGATATCTTTAGACCTTCCGAAGTCACTCCTCTCACCCACGGGTCGTCCGTAATCGACGCCCACTCTTGAGAAAAACTCGACAACCTTCCGCCAACCGGAACGCGATAGAGGTTTGAGCCATCACCTCCTGGATCTGCGAGGCCTGCGGTAGGAGAAACCACGTCTTCCACGACCCGCACCTCACCTCGTCGACCTCGGGGCGTCCGACCGATTGTCCCAGCCTGAAGGACGTCCCGAACGAGAGTCGCTATCCTGACGGTCTCTCGAATAAGAGCTAGAGGACGCACCGGAACCTCTATAGGAACCTCTCTTGGGCGGATAAGACCCAGAAGTGCCCGCCTTATTCGTGTCTGCTGAATCCGACCTTTTAGGAGCGGATCTAAACAACAGAGAATCACTAGCTTTCTTTTTAATATTATCATAAATAGCGGAAAGCTTGCCGTCAAAGAGAAGATCTCCTGAGACCGAAGCGACTCTAAGAGAGTTCTTCACCTTAGAATCCACTAGTGTGGATGTAGACAGGGCTGCGTCACGTCTAACCAACTCCAGATTTGCCACTGAAAGGGCGGAGTTACACGTGGAATAAGCTACTGCCCTTGAAAGAAGTCTTAAGGAGGATTGTATATCCTGAAACTCTTCCCCTTGAAGACGCAGTGATAACGCCTTCGTAAGGTGATCTGCGTAAGATAAGGCATCTAAATTGGCTCTGTTAGACGCAATAGCTGTTTCCAACACTGCGGTTGGAATAGAAGCTGACGACGGTAATGATAGCTCTAAGTCTTCCGCCTCGTCGTCCATACGCAGAGGAACTCTCGGTATACCCTGACCTGCCGTGTCGAATTTATTCCTTGCATTAATGAAAGGCAGGTTGAGAGTATTTGCGGACAAGAAGCCTGCTTTCCCTGTCCTGGAAGCAAGTTTAAAAATAGCGTCGTTCAATAATTCAAATGTTCTTGCAACATTATTGGACTGCGACGGAAACTCGGGAGCGATGTCCCTGAACCGCTCGAAAAAATCAGAGTCCAATGACGCTATAATTCTCCTGTCCGGAAGCGCAGCAGTCTGGCCCGACGGAACAACTTGAGGAAGAAAGTGCCGGATGAAGTCTACGGCAGCTTTGTGTTGTTCCGAAAGGGATAGCTCCAATTCATCCGTATCCCTTTCACCATCCGGTCGGACCTCCCGATGTTCCCGGTCGTCCGCCCCCAATGCTTCGGCGGAGCGTACCGACCCAGCGCCGTCGGATAATTCTCGATCCGACACCGTCTCTGTCGGCTGCTGGGATGCTGCGATAAGCTGTGCTATCTGCACTAGAATGTCCGACGTCGAGACCTGCGGAGGAGCGGTCTTTCGCTGCTTTGCCGAGGGCAGCTCCGCATCAGATGGCTCCCGCATACTTTTCCTATGCGAACGTCCGGAGTCCATCGGTCTCGAATCCCTGGCTGCCGGATGGTGTGACCTGGTCGCCGAATAATCCTTCATCGGCGAAGCTGGCAAAATATCGGAGGTCACGCAGCCAAGGTGCGGTCGTGTGCGCCGGCGAGAAGAGGAAGCCTTAACAGTCTCTGCGGACTGCTTATACAACGGAGTGTCCCGAGCGACGGACGTATGCTCCGCTAAAGACACATTTTGTACCACAACATCTGGTCCCAGATGTTGTTGTACGAGAGAGGGGCCTCTCTCGCTCGCGGCCCGGCTGGACCTGGACGAGCTAGGAACCGGACTAAAAGGCTTCCTCCGTTCTCGTTCACTATCCGCCGTCACTGGGTGTGCATCTATTATTTTTATAGTGCTCGCATCACCCAAAATTTCCTCTTGGACCGCATCGGACGAACCCGGCTGCCGAACCATTCGGTGAATGGACGCTACACCGGGGGAGCTAGCGGACGACATTTGTCTAATCTCCATGAGCACTTTTGCCGCTAGCTCTGTATTTAATTGTGACGACGGACGCACACTTGAAGAAGATAACATGGAAACATCACCCTGTTCTGGTTCCTCTGAAATAGAAACTGAGAGAGTAGAGTGACCTTGTGGAGAAAGAGCCGGCATCGCTCTTTCTCCAGAAACAACATATCGTGACACACGTTTCCAATGTTTCTCATCCCAATGTTCACATACAGGACAGGGATTAATGCGAGAACACTGACTACAATTAATGCAATAATCATGAAAGTCAGAGGAAGATTTCTTCCTATTACAATTTGAACAAGTTCCCTTCATTGTGAAAGAACAACAATAAGTCCTAGTTACTCGCAAAAACCCCTGACACAAAGATACATAATAACATGAACCATTAATAAATGAATAAACAATTGCAAAACAAAATAATTTTGAAAAAATATTTTTTCAGAGAAGCCCAAGTTGCTGAAAAGTAACGTTGAGCCCCGATGGATCCGATGGCAAAGTGTGGTCAAAAATTTTAAAATTATATAAAATAATTAATGAGACACTTTCGGATAATATAAATGTATCTTATAATGAGATAAACTACCTCAAAGGCAAACAGCCCCCCTCAAAAAAGGCTGTTGCCAATGAAAACAAACAGTGTAAACACAGAAGAAAACATGACTCCAGGCACTGAAAAAACTGGCCCGGAATCAGTCATCAATTACACTCTATCTGATGCAAAACAGAGACTCCCAGGGGAGAATCTGCAGAACATCAGATGGAAGATGCAGAACACAACGTTATACACCCATGGGTGAAAACGTAACTATGGGGAAAATAACAGAAAACATTCTGTAACCAAGCAACTCTCCCAGGGAATTTTTAGAAATGAAACTTCTCAAAAATATGCCAAAAGCATGGGAGAATTGCAAGGGGGGACTTTAGAAGGTTAGGGGAGAGGAAACACTGAATAAGCAGTGCAACAATTAGCAAGAATGACAACAAGAGGCGTTTGCCTCGAAAATAGGCAACTTAACATAATTTTAACAAAAAATTTTAAGTACAGCCCTGATTATTTTTTGCCACTTCTTTTTTCCTCTCCTCCTTCTATCCTCCTTAGAATCACATTTTCTCCAAGAATTACGTGTCTGGCATCCTTTAAACTGAGATTTACAAGCACAAAGATCAGTGAGATGTTGACTGATGAAGGGCCAAACAGAGAATGATATTTGGCGCCAATTTCGGGACGACTGCGTCACTGCGCATGCGCAGTAGAGTCGTACTATGGAGGTCCTTTAGGACATGATTTCTTTTTGTTTTGGATGCAAATTTTGGGGATTGGGGGGCAAAATTTGTGTTTGGCCCTGGTTTTTGTGGAGTTAGCACCAGCTAAGTCTGGGTCATTGGTACAGTATAAAAATATATTTTTTCAGAACAGCCCAAGTTTCTGAAAAGTAACGTTGAGCCCCAATGGATCCCAGTGGACAAAAATTTTAAAAATATTTTAAACAATTTATGCAACACTTACGAACAATAATAATGTATCTAGTAATGATTAAATTAACATCAAGATATTATTTTCAAGAAATCCCCCCCTCACACAGAGGGCTGTTGTAAAAGTAAACAATGAGTGTAAAAACACTAAAATAAGACTCCAGGCACCCAGGCCCGAAATCAGTTACCAAAAATACACTATCTGATGCAAAACAGAGACTTCCAGGGAAGAAACTGCAGAACATCAGATGGTAGATGCAGAACACAACGCCTAACCACCCGTAGGTGAAGACGTAAACATGGGGAAAGAACAGAATTCATTCTGTTATTCAGCTAAAACTCCCAAGAAATTTTAGTAATAATAATTACAGAAACTATGCCAAAAGCATGGGAGAATAGCAAGAGGGGACTTAAAGGAAAGGGAGAGAGGAAAACACTGAAAAATCAGTGTAACTAAATAATAAGAATGACAACAAAATGGCTGCTGCCTCGAAAATAGGTAACTTAACATAATTTCATTAAAAAATTTTAAGTTACAGCCCTGATAATATTCTGTCACACATATTTCCTCTCCTCCTTCTCTATCCTCCTGAGAATCACCATTTCACTAATATTTATGTGTCTGGCATCATTTAAACTGAGATTTACAAGCACAAAGATCAGTCAGATGTTAACTGATGAAGGGCCAAACTTAGAATGATTAATGGCGCCAATTTCGGAACGTCCTTGACACTGCGCATGCGCAGTAGAGGTGAAGTGTGGAGGGCCATTCAGGACAAGTTTTCTTTGATTTTAGATGCAAATTTTGGGGATTGGGGGGCAAAATTTGTGTTTGGCCCTATATTTTAAGAGTTAGCACCAGCTATGTCTGGGTCATTGGTACAGTATAAAAATATAAATAATGGAAGCATAATTTAAAAGTTTATCTAAAGAAACACTTAAGCATTCTCTAAGCTCTACATATTTTTTTTTTTCAAAATTGAATCAATATTGCAAAAATAAATTCCAATACTTACATGTCCCCTCCTAAAAGTTTTGTATTCATTGTGACAACCACAGCGCCTACCCAATAAATGATGAAAACCTCAGCAAATTCTGGACCACCATCCTTTGAATCGCCACTTCCATCACCTTTCAACAAACTGAAATAATGAATGTCATCACAACTGGAGCTGTCAGTTTTGAAATTGTAATGTTTATGGTTTTGTTGGAAAAAAATATGTTTTTTTTCTGTTTTACGTGTATTTTTTTAAATGACTTAAATCAACCTGATATATGCACATTTATAACCTTTTGTGTTGTTTTCCGTGGGATTCAATAAATCAGACATGTATTATTTATTGACGTTGCAAGTAATTTTACAGAATTTGTACATATCCAAACATCACACTTGAAAGACATATACAGATGTGTCAAATGACTAATTCCCCGAATTATATGAAAGCAAAAGTCGTCAAATTTGCAGTAACAATCAGTCAGTTTTTCTGAAACTGCACAATTTCTTGTGTAGCTAGAAAAATTTTGTTTTTGCCTCAAAAACATAGCTTGTGACCTCTCATCGGTTTTGGTTTTACTTTTAAACTAGATGTGTCAGTTCGACATGTGTGTCCGTGTGAGCTAAAATGTCTGGAAAGTTAAAAAATTTATAGTAATTTATATATTTTTTATACTTACCAATGACCCAGACTTAGCTAGTGCTAACTCTTAAATATCTAGGGCCAAACACAAATTTTGCTCCCAATCCCCCAAATTTGCATCAAAATCCGAAAATTACATGTCCTATATGGTCCTCCATACTTTTACTCCACTGCGCATGAGCAGTCCCAAGGAGGTCTCGAAATTGCCACAATTATCATTCTTACAACCAGTGCCTGGTAAGCATTATGTACTCAGCGGGGAGGTATGAGTTCCCAACTCATGGGAGGGCCATCCCTGTCTGGGTCATTGGTAAGTATAAAAAAATATATAAATTACTATAAATTTTTTAACATTTTTATACTGTACCAATGACCCAGACTTAGCTGAATAGAAAAAAGGCTGGAGGGCCTAGGACATAAAGGAAAATCCAATAGGCTCAACTACATATAACAGAATTATCCCCTTGAGGAGAAAAGGAGAAATAGGCTTTATATGTATCTTTCTTATTTGCATCAAAAAAGAAAGACACAATACCATTCTGTAATTGAGCACAATATCAATGATCTCTATTAACATCCAGTATAACCCGTTATACTAATTATTTTTAAAGGAAAGCCAACAAATAAAGGAAGTCCAGAGAAATGAGACTCTTTATACTCACAAAAAGTGTCCGAGGATTGTATATTAACACCCGTATGACATGTGACATATACAAATGCTTCACACCGAGCTACACTTAAAAAATATTACATGGATGAGTTAATATTAGCTTTACACTTTAAAACCTTCCCGGCAGAATAACTGACCCCAGAGGAGGTATTCCCTTGCTTTTCACTATAAAGCAGGTGACCTAAGGGAACACCTTCCCTCCCCCCCCCCTTCTCCTTGCCCTGGATCAAATACCCCAGAGCGAAGAGGGTAGCAGGACAGAGTCACTGCTGGAACAGAAAGCCTGCATAACTATAGTCGCAACTGTTTAGTGGACGACATTCTGAGCAACAGACAACGGACCTAAACAATGCAGATCTCCAGAAATGGACTCAATATTTCTAAGATAAAAATTCGTGAAAGTGGAAGGCTGAGACCAATATGCAGCCTTCATTAGATCTGTAATAGCAACACTATTAGCGTAAGCCCAAGATGTAGATAGAGCTCTTACTTCATGAGCCGAAATCATAAGCACAGACTGCTGAGTTGAAGATAATTGATCCTAAGCAGTACGGATAGTTAATTGAATCCACCTAGCAATAGAACGGACCGAAATGTGGAGGAAGCTTCCGCGGCATGTCCCACAACAGACACCTGAGTAGATTTATCCATGGTCTCTGTGGAGACAGAGATGCTACCAACAGAATTTTGCATTTAGATTGTTTTATCTTGAGCAATAACTGCTGAATCAATGGCGCTGGAGGATACACATATCCTATCATTCCGTCCCACGAGATCAATAGAGCGTCTATTGCAAATGCTCGAGGATCTAGACATGGTGACACATACGTCTGCAACTGATTGTTGAGATGCGCAAATAAGTCTATCATTAGCAGCTCCCATTGGTAGCAAATCTGATTGAATACTTGTTTGTTGAGTGTCCATTCTGACGGCAACAAGCGACCCTTCCGTGAAAGGGAGTCCTCTAATACGTTCAGACGACCCGGAATATGACGGACCGATAGGAGAACTTGATGTTCTAGTACAAACAGAAGGATTCTTTCCTTTAAATTGAATAACGGAATGGAATGAGTGCCTCCCTGGTTCCGAATGTACAATACTACCGTCGTATTGTCGGACAGAATTTGCACGTGTGCATTCTGAATAATCGTTCATCCAATGACGTAGCGCAAGCCAAATTGACATCATTTCTTTGTTGTTTATGTGCCTGATTAGGAACTACGGATCCCAAAGACCCTGGCACTTCGAATCAGTTGGGCTCAATGTTTTCGCTCCAACCTGTTTGACTGGCATCCATCATAATCGTAAAACTCGGATCCGGCAATTGCAGTGGAACTCCCTGAGTTAACCACTGAATATTTGCCCAAGTCTGAATCTCTTGTTTCACTTGATTTGACAAGAGGATGTCTGTATCGAGCGAATGAATCTTCACCCTCCAATTCTGAGTCAGAAAGATTTGGGGAGGACGAGTGCGTAGCCGCCCCATCGGAATAAGATCCGCGGCAGTTCCGCACAAACCTATCAGTCTCATGAATTCTCTCGCTGTAACTTTGTCTAAGTGAAGACAATAGCGAGCGTAACAACTGATTAATTTTGCTCTGGTTAACGGCAGACGAACGAGATTGTTGTGCATCTCAAAGCTCATCCCCAGGTGAGTGAATGACTTGGACGACACCAGATCCGACTTCTCCTTGTTTACTATGAAACCGAGACGTCGGAGCAATAGAAGCAGATTATGCACATCGTTCTGAAGCGTTAACTCGTTGCAGTACCTCTGAAGAATGTCGTCCAGGTAGGCCGATGTTACCGCAGACGAATGAGCTCGGAAATGAGTAATTACCGAGTTCATTATTCGAGTGAAAGCCCAGGGCTCTAGATTCAGACCGAAGCATATTGCTTGGAACTGATACATGACTCCTAGCGAAGCGAAGATACTTTCTGAATGCCGGATGTACCACGACGTGAAAGAACGAATCCTTGAGATCTATGCTCGTAGCATAGTCGTTCACCCGAATGCTTGCTCTGACCGATCGGATGGTCTCCATATTGAATTTTGGAGCCACAATCAGCTTGTTTATCCAGCTCAGATCTATGACTGGACGGAACGAGACGTCTGGTTTCGGAACCAGAAAAAGATGGCTGTAGAAACCTGGAGATTCCTGGTTTTCCACGACCTCTATCGCGTTCTTCTTCAGAAGAGACTGGACTTCTTATAGAAGCGAGCCTCTTTTCTGCAGATTTGACGGAAGCTGAGTCCATCGTGGACTTCCGAGTTAACAGAGGTTTTCCTTTGAAGGACAGTTTTAGTCCTTCCGAAATCACCCCTCGAACCCAAGGGTCGTCCGTAATTGACTCCCAATTGGTTGAGAAACTTGACAGTCTTCCGCCCACTGGAACATAATAGAGGTTTATACCATCACCTCCTGGACCTGCGAGGCTTCCGGAAGGAGAAACTACGTCCTCCACGGTCCGCACCTCGCCGCGTCGACCTAGGGGCGTCTGACCGGTTGTCTTGGCCAGTATTATGGCCCCTACCTGAATTGCTACCCTGACGGTCTCAAGAGTAAGACTTAGAGGACGCATAGGAACCTCTATAGGAACTTCCCTTGGACGTATTCGCCCCAGAAGTGCCTGTCCTACTCTTCTCCGCTGAATCCGACTTTTTGGAAGCGGATTTGAATAGCAGAGAGTTTGAAGCTTTCTTAGTTATCTGATCACAGATTGCGGAAAGCTTGCCGTCGAAGAGAAGCTCTCCGGAGACCGGAGCGACTCTGAGAGAGTTTTTCACCTTACTATCCACACGCGTGGATGTAGCCAGGGCCGCGTCAAGTATAACCAACTCCAGATTTGCCACTGAAAGGGCGGAGTTATACGTGGAGAATGCTATGGCCCTCAAAAGAACTCTTAAGGAGGTTTGTACATCATTGAATTCTTTTCCTTCGACACGTAATGATAACGCTCTGGTAAGATGATCTGCGTACGATAATGCATCTAAGCTAGCCCTGTTAGACGATATTGTCGTTTCCAACGTCGTGGTTGGAATTGACATAGACGACGGTATAGACAATTCTAGGTCTTCGGCCTGGTCGTATAGACGCAGAGGAACTCTCGGAATGCCCTGTCTTGCCGTTTCAAAATTATTCCTTGAATTGATGAAATGCAGATGTAGAGCATTTGCCAATAAGAAACCGGACCTGCCCGTTTTGGTAGCAAGTTTATATATAGTGTCATTCAATAATTCAAATGTTCGTGAGACATTTCTGGACTGCGTCGGAAACTCGGGGATGATGTCCCTAAACCGATTAAAGAATTCTGTGTCCAGTGGCGCTATCAGTCTCTCATCCGGCAACGCAGCATTTTGGTCCGGAGGAACAACGTCAGGAAGATAATGCCGGATGAACTCTATGGCAATTTTATGTTGTTCCGAAAGGGAAAATTCCAACTCCTCCTTATCCCTTTCGACATCCTGTCGGACCACTTGTAATTCTTGGTCGTCCGTGCCTGAACCAGCAGCGGTGTACCGAACCAGCAGCGGTGTACCGACCCAGCTTCCTCGGATAATTCCTGATCCGGCAGAGTTTCTGTCGGTTGCTGGGATGCTGTGATAATTTGTGCTATCAGAGATAGCACGTCCGTAACGGAGGCATGTGGAGCTGCGGTCTTACGGGATTTAGCTGCTGGAAGCTCCTTGGACGTTGACTCCTGAATACTTCTTTTATGCGAACGTCCGGAGTATGAAGGCCTCGTATCCTTGGCTACCGGATGGCGTGACCTGGTCGCCGTGGAATCCCTGGTCGGCGAGGTTGGCTGGATATGGTCTGGTGCGGTCAAGTGTGCTGCCGTGAGGATGAGGAAGCCAATGGAGCAGTCTCTCCAGACTGTCTATATAACGGAGCTTCCAGAGCGGTGGACGTATGCTCCGACTGAGGAACATTTTGTACCACAACATCTGGGCCCAGATGTTGTTGTACGAGAGAGGGACCTCTCTCGCTCGCAGCTCGGATGGACCTGGACGAGTTAGGAACCGGACTAATAGACTTCCTCCGTACCATCCTCGTATCCGTCGTCACTGGGTGTGCACGTTGTATTTTTATAGTGCTCGCATCACCCAAATCTCCTTCCTGGACCGCAACGGGCGAACCCCGCTGCCAAGCCATTCGACGAATGGTCGCTACACCAGGCAAGCTAGCGGACGCCAAAGCCATCAATCCTACTTGGGACCTCTTAGGCAATTGACGTATCTGCATGAGCACTTTTGCCGCTAGCTCTTCATTTGACTGTGACGACGGAAGCACACTTTTCGAAGACATCACAGGAACATCACCCTGTTCTTGTTCCTCAATGAGGCCTATGGAGCCGTGGTCTTACGTAATTAGCCGCTGGAAGCTCCAGGGACGTTCATTCCTGCATTTATATAATATGCGACCATCCCAACTGGAAAGGCCTCGTGCCCTTGGCAAGCGGATGGAGTGACCTGGTCGACGTGGATTCCCTGGTCAGCGAAGCAGGAGCTCCAGGGACGTTCATTCCTGCATTTATATAATATGCGAACGTCCCCTGAAAATCTGTGGTCACATAGCCAAGGTGCAGTCGTGTGTGCTGACATGAGGATGAGGAAGCCAATAGATCAGCCGCACCAGACTGCCTATGCGACGGAGCGTCCTGAGCAGGAGGAGTGGACGTATGCTCCGACTAACGAACGAACATACAACAACATCGCGCACAGATGTTGTTGTAAGAGAGAGGGGGTCTCTCTCGCTCACGGTCCGGATAGACCTGGACGAGCTAGCTACCGGACTGACAGGCTTCCTCAATACTATCCTTGGATCCGTCGTTGCTGGGTGTGCACGTTCAATGTTTATAGTGCTCGCATCACCCAAACTGCTTCCCTGGACCACAACGGACGAACCCAGCTGCCGAGCCATTCGATTAATGGTTGCTACACAGGGCGGACTAGCGGACGATCAACACCTTCGATCCTACTAGGGACCTCTTCGGCAATTGTCGTATTTCCATGAGCACTTAGCCGCTAGCCCTAATACTGCAACAACGTAGACACACTTGTTGAAGACATCACGGAAACATCACCCTGTTCTTGTTCTTCTGAAAAAGAGACTGATAAACTAGAGTGACCTTGCGGAGAGAGGACCGGAATGGACCCCTCACCGCTAACAATACACACGTGTCCAACATTGTCATTCCAATCCAAGAATTAGTGCGAGTACATTGACTACAAGAAACACAATGAACATGAGAATCAGAGGAAGATTTCCTCGCATTACAATTTGAACAATATTCTTTCATCATGAAAAAATATAAACAGTCATAGTACTCGCACTAACCCTTGAAACAAAGATACATAATATAATATAATCCATTATAACATTTCGAAAAAATAATCTAACAAAAAAATTTTTTGAAAAATTTTCAGAAGAGCCCAAATTCCCAATGGGAACAATGAGCCCAAATGGATCCCAAAAAAGCCTAAGTGTGGACAAAATATTTTAAAACATTTTTAAAAATTAATGCAATACTTCCGGACAATATTAATGTATCTGGCTAGGAGCAGAACTAATAGAAGACAAGTAATCACCATCAGAAGTAACCGTTGTCAACATGAGCAAAAGTGAACAGAAACCGGAAACATGATTCCAGGCACTGAAACCATGGCCCAAAATCTGTAACCAATTTAAACACTATCAGATGTAAAACAGAGGCTTCCAGAGAAGAAACTGCAGTACATCAGATGGTAGATGCAGAAAACAATGCCTAAACACCCAAGGGTGAGGACGTAAACATGGGGAAAAACAGAATAATCATTCTGTTACCAAGCCAAAACTCCCAAGAAATTTTAGCAAGAAAAAATTCCAAAATTATGCCAAAAGTATGGGAGAATAGCAAGGGGGTTATTAAGGAAAGGGAGAGAGGAAACACTGAACAAACAATGGTAAGTTCATAGCCAGAATGACAACATAAGGCTCATGCCCCTAAATTAGGTAACATGAAATAATTTCGTAAAAAATTATAAGTTACAGCCCTGAACACATTCTGCAACTGTTTCTTCCTCTCATCCTTTATTTCATCCTTAGGTCCACCATTTCTTTCAAAATTATGTGTCTGGCATCATTTAAACTGAGATTTACAAGCACAAATATCAGTGACATGTTATTGATTTTGGGGCCAAACAAAGAATGATAACTGCGCCAATTTCGAGACCTCCTTGACACTGCTCATGCGCAGGGGAGTAAAAGTATGGAGGACCATATAGGACATGTAATTTTTGGTTTTTGATGCAAATTTTGGGGATTGGGGGCAAAATTTGTGTTTGGCCCTAGATATTTAAGAGTTAGTACCAGCTAAGTCTGGGTCATTGGTACAGTACAAAAATATAGATTCTCTGAGTTTTCATGTCATAAAGTAAGTTTAAGGTCAATAACTCCACGAAAAATCATCCTTTCAAAACCGCACTCAAACTCAGTTTGTAGGTAGCCATGACAAAGCTACATACCAGAAATCAGTCAATTATCTCTGTGGTGAAAAAAGTCCAGAAAACTGTTATTTCGGAATGATAGAATGACAGACAGGCAAGGGTAACACTACATGCCCCCGGCCATTTTATGGTAGGGGCTTAAAAAAAGAGCAACACAAAGCATGGAATTTGTATATTCTTTAGGCATCTCAAGCTTTGTGGAAAGAATACCTCTCATTTATTATTGTATTTTTGTGCATATCACTGGGCAGATTTGACCAATACATTAGACAAAAAGTTAAAATGTTTTGATTTGCTTCTATGAATAAATACTTACATTGCCATCAGCAGACACAATACAAGAGGTCCCCATAGGTCCCCTGAAAAGAGTGAAGAACAGAACATACATTAATGCTATATGAAACAGACACCACCAAAAAAGTTCCAAACAGTAAAGTGTTTCTGACCAGACCACACCTTTTTACCTTCAACTCCAAAAAATAACCATTTGACTAATTGGTTTGAGTGCTAAATTCCTTTCAAGAGTAATTTGTAGTAATTTGTAACATGAATACTTTTTTTAAAGATCCATGCTACCAGCAAGCATAGCCCTTAGTTTAGCAATTTTTTCTCATACATAATTACAGTACAGCCTATAACAAAGTATACTGTTAGGCGATATTCTTTTGTTAATGACACCATATTAGCATCTTATTTTGGTGATATTCCTATACCATTAACACGATATTTTCAAAATATTGTGGCAAATATCACAAGACAAACGTGCACATGGCACAATATTTTCATAGCTATCGTTCATAATTTTTTGGATGAAAAGAAGAGGGTGAATACTTATAAAAATTTAAAGTAATTTATATATTTACCAATGGCCCAGACTTAGCTGGTGCTAACTCAAAAATATGTAGGGCCAAACACAAATTTTTCCCCCCAATCCCCAAAATTTGCATGCAAAACTGAAAATTAGAAGTCCTATCTGGCCCTCCATACATACTTTCCGAGCATGCGCACACGCCAGTAAGTCCCCAAAACTGACGCCAACATCATTCTTTGTAAAAAAGATTATAATATAATAATTCAGCGGGGAGGTATGAGTGCCCAGTACTGCCCATTCATGGGAGGGCCATTCCCGTCTGGGCCATTGGTATGTATAAAAAATATATAAATTACTTTAAATTTTTTCATATTTTTATACTGTATACCAATGGCCCAGACTTAGCTGAATCGTAAAAAGGTGGAGGGCCTAGAACTTCCAAAATAGTAGACCAACACAGATCAAATCCTTCAATCCATGATGAAGAAAATTAGAATAATTAGAATTTACATGTATGTCTCTTTATACCATAATAGATGAGACATATCCTAATATGGATCCCAGTTATGTAAATCCTAAATCTGAGCATGAAATCATGCTAATTAGGATGTAACGAGTTCACAAATTTTTAAGGCTAGTCTGGACTAAGCCCTAAAAACTAGGATGGCATATTTGAGAACGAGAGAAAATTGCCCATAAACCTATGCCATACAATAATACTACAGTTGGACGCCGAATATAGTACGAACAAAACAGCTCATAGTTACATACCCAATAAGCCAGAGAAGTGGAGAAAATGACCACCCCCCCCCCTTTTTTTAACATATCTTCAAAAAAAAGAGGGGAGAGCTCTGGAATCAATAAGCGGTTCCAGGAAACAATATAAATAAATATCGATTAGGTACTCAGGAATTAATTCATGAATAATAAATGGTGCTTAATGCCACTTCACAAGCCAAGGCTGTGGCGATGATTTTGGTAAATAACATTATCCGCTACAAAATATGCACTGCAGACGGCATATACAGGTACGACAAAATCAGTGAAATAATAAAATGACATACACATATTAAAGCGAGATACAATGAACAATCTCTGCAGAGAAAACACGCTTCAAAGATCATTCACAGGTGGCCTCTGTACAAATAAATCCGGTAAGAACACTCTCCAATGTGTACTATTTGGTATCTACAACTATAAACACGTGAGAATGTGCGATTTGAGAACCGACAAAATAGAGACCAGGATCTAGAAATGGAGGTAGGTATGATTAACCGGCTCCAACACAGACCACCCCAAAATTTCTAATAATTTCAAGGTTCACCAAAGCAATAGGGTAATAAAATATTGCACGAGTGCATTAAAATCCAGCCTGTAATGATCTAAAAAACCACTAAGTGATTATGCAGTCACCTATGAACTCAAATAGCAGCAATTATGATGATTTAATAAGTGCTTGTATATTAGAAATCAAAAAATAAACACCGGAAACTAATGCAACAAAACTGCGCATATGCCTATGAGGGCGCCATGCAACACAACCCAAATGCATAGTATGTATGTATTAAGATATACATACGTGACAGTGTGTGAGTGTGGGGGGGGGGGGGGGGTTTGAATTCATGTCGAAACCTCCTCATCCACATTACTTAATCATTGCTGGTCCAGACAGCAAAAATATAGTAACCACAAAGCTCCCACACGTCTGACATACTCCGTTATGCCACTGAGAGCGGAGAATGGCATAATGAACAAAACTTCCTTTGAAGAAGAAAACCCTCTCGTGGGGGAAGCTTCTGGCGAATGTTAAATAACAGACAACTTAACCTCAATGTAATCAATAGAAACAAATGAATTGAAGGATACATATGTCCTATCATTCATTTCTATGAATATGGCTGAGCATCAATTGTATGCGCTCAAATGCCTAATACTGACGACACAAATGATGGAAACTATTATTCCTGTGCACCGCATACTTAACTATCCTGAAGCGATCCTACATAAGATCATGTAATAGCCATACAGTTAGAATAAGCCCAAGATGCTGCCAGTGCTTTTACTTCATGCGGTGAAATCTTAAGCACTGACTGCTGGTTGGAAGATAAATTTTCCTAAGCAGTACGAATAGCTAATTGAATCCATCTAGCAATAAAATTAACCGATATGTCCCTTCTATTGGAAATTAATGACAAAGAAGCGTTTTCTTCCTTTTCTGATAAACTCTGATCTGCGTTTATAAATGTACATAGCTCTTACTGGATACAGCAAAGGTCTACGGCCATTTGATGATGGAAAAGCCTTAATGATAATAGGCTCAGGATATTTATTAGGAGCCTGGTTCTTAGCCAAAAATCCTACCTGAGTAGTTAAAGTAATAGTATTACCAACACTACGATAATGAGAATCATCAATAGATAAAGCATGAAGTTCACTAACTCTTCTTGCGGAAGCAAAGGCTAAGAGAAAAGCTGTTTTATATGTCAAGACTTTGAACTCCACAGCATCCAAAGGTTCAAATGGAGCTTCTTTAAGCTTCAACAAAACCCAAGCTAAATTCCACTTAGGAATTAACCTAAGGGTTCTAGGCCCATTGATCGAAAATTTTTTAACTAACTTAGATAATGAAACATTAGATCCAATTTCTAAGCTATCATGATGAGCATAAGTGTCCGATAACATAGACCTATAATCCTTAATAGTGACTGGCTGCAGTTTGAGAACGTCAAACAAGTAGACCAGAAAATTTGCAATGTCTTAAAAAAGCTTTAAAAGATTTTTAAAAAGCGATATTATTCAACCTTCAACGTGTGATCAGAACGAAAATACTCAGACTGCGGCACTATAGGCAGCAGTCTTACATGCAAATGAAATCGGAAAAAAAAATATAAAATATTATGACTGACACAATGTTGACATTTGACGCTGCGTGAATCCGAAAAGTTCCAATTTATCGAAAGTTTGGTGACATTAAAGTTAACTTTTCAGACGAAATGGAAACACAAGAACAAGGGTTAAATTCATAACCATAATTCCAAAGAAAACACAGAGAAGGCTACATGTACTTAGAGAAACCGAAATTACCCCCCCCCCCCCCCACACCCTCCTTTTCAAATTAAAAAAAGTAAAAATTTTGAAAAAAAAGTGTGCGGAGATGTAAATGGATGTGAGCAGGTCAACACTTGCACAAGAATAGACCTGGTCTGTGTGTGTAAATCCTCAGCGCATCAAACCGAGAACAAAAAGTATTAAGCCTACAGTCTTAACTCCACCAGTCTTTTGTTTTACGAAAATATAGCCTGTGGTATCTTACGTTTGTGGCTGTAAAAAAAACAGTAAAATTGACGAGCACTTTTACTCA
Source organism: Pictodentalium vernedei (assembly GCA_031216915.1). Lineage (NCBI taxonomy): Eukaryota > Metazoa > Mollusca > Scaphopoda > Dentaliida > Dentaliidae > Pictodentalium > Pictodentalium vernedei. The sequence continues at coordinate 505,130,908 of CM062297.1, read as the reverse complement.
TAAATCCCTGGTAGCTAAGAGAAGCCGAGTATAGAAATATTACTGTTAATTGGAAAAATTATTTTAAAAAGTAAACAAATAAAAAGGCAGCCATGTCCATCAGTGATATCCAAATTACTTCAAACAGAAGTTATTTACCAAACATCAAATATCAGTCAAAAGCCAATTTTACGATTGGACGTTCTCTCATCACAAAGTCGGCTGTTTGGGGTGAATCGATATTCTGATCGGACATGCATTTCTGAGTTAAATGGTTAAAGAAATGCGCATTCGAATGAAAGAAAAACAGTGATCGTATGTTTTGACTATTTATTCATCAATACCATATGAAAGAACACACCAGAAAGTGTGTTTTTTAAATACGAGGTCATTATTTTTTCACAACTTCCAAACAACACGTGTCTGAGAAGTCAGCCATTTTATCGTTTGAATGCTTTTCGCTCCGCACAGTTCACCCCACTGGTTTAAATTAAAGTAACATAACTTAGTATTCAGGTCTAGAGGCTTTGAAACAAATTCTTGAGGCGTTCAAGCTGAAGTATGGCTCCAGTGTGCTGTCAGCTTTTTCACAGAACCTGAGCACACTTTGTGAGTGGAAACTCCACAACATGAGTGTTTTTGTCGTAATCAACCAATACTTACCCCTCGTCTAATCCCAGCCACTCATTGTGTACTATGGGCAAATTATGGATAACAGCCTTGCTTTGAAAACACAAACAGATGAAATTTAGGATCAGGCTTTTTTCTTCAACTCAAGAAATAGTTCATTGAATTCGGACAGCTGATAATTTTGACACTTATTCCCAATTAATCGACTATGGATAGAGAAGTCACACCTGAACATCCTTATAGAGTTAGCACATATAACTATAATTAATAATTCTAGTGGTTTGTTCAGCAATTAAAACCAGTGGCAATAATCATTTTTAATTGGACAGTCACCACAATGGGATTAGTGATCAGAAGTTCAATCAAACAGCTACCGGTTATTGTATAAACCTTATGTTATTCTTAGTGGCCAATTGATATGGACAGTTTAGTTCGAATTTTAGTTCAAAACAGAACCACTTGACAATAAGACTCTAAAACGTTTGAGATGAAGAGGGAAAGATGAACTTATACCAGAACCGTGAAAACCTGTTTAATCAGAACCACGGAATACATACAGCTCATTTATGATGGGTGGGGTGGTGTCATTTTTTCCCCTCAAGAACCATAGGCATATGAGGCCGGAACTACAGCCCTCCGTTGCCAGAGAATTGATGTGGCGGGAGGGGGGGGCTGGCAATGCACAGTGATAACCAATGTAGAATACTGAAGGGGTAGGAATACCCCATTACGTCCAGCCATTACGAGGCGATTCACAATGGGACCACCTCATATAAAAGAATTTGCTTGTACACTTATTTGTTATCAAGAGGTGTCCAGCAGCCTGGCGGCTCATAGATAGCCTACCATATGGCCTGTTATCTGAAAATTGGCTTGATGGTCCAACAAGTTTATAGAAAGGCTATAGAATGTATTAGTATAGGTTTATACGTACACTCATGGAAAACAACGCATCACTTGGGCGGGGAGGTGTATGTGTTTCATTTTCCACAAGAAAAAATCCGCCCAATGACCCACGTATGCATAAACGAAAGATTCACGGAACACTTGATTCTAGTACACAAAACGAAAGGATATCTTGCGACAAGAAATATTATATTTCATTCTGAATTGTGTTTTCAATGCGAAAGAAGTTGGAACCATGCAGTGAGGCAAAAATACGCAGTCTGGAAACTATGTTGGCCCTATCCCCCAGGGTTGGGGTATTCGTATTCGGTATTCAGTCGTATTCAATACATTGTTTCAAGTATTCGAATGTATTCAGTATTCATGCAATTTTAAAGTATTCGTATTCAAATACAGTAAAATTTGAGGTGTATTCATGAATACTTTTTGAATACTTTTCTTGTTTTTAATACACATGTATACAGTATTTGTAAAAAAAATATTGTGATTATCTCTATTAGAAAGTAGTAAAGAATTAAACTAATACTTTTGAAGTGCCTTTTAATAGCAACAGGCTAATTCACTTTAATGGCTGTTTCAAATAGCTTGTTTGTCTTGACCTTCAAAGAAATGTTTCTTAGCAGATGGCCAGGAGTGATATGGATTCATGATCAAGACAATGGTTAGATAAAGGACTAATTGATCAAAGCTTGTTTGTGTTGATTTGTTGTGTTGTTTGTCTTGACCTTCAAACAAATATTGTGTTGTTTTATCCATACAATTTACCAGGCATTCAGCATATATAAGTTGGTCGCCGGACATTTCCCCATCGGACATTACCCCATTCTGCTTAATAGAAAAACAGACTATTCCCCATGCGGACTTTTGCGCCATCCATTTCTAATTTTTTTGTGGGCCTGTTTGTTTGAAATTTTCCTGTTGATTTGTTGTGTATCATTCCCTTTTTATTAAGCCTACATGGGTAATATTGTTTGAATTGTTCGTGTTTATAAGACATGTGTGTTCTGTTTTCGTAGCAATTTACAGTTAACTTTTTGTGGAGATGACTGATAAACGGTCATGTCTTCACTGATGTGAAATTCAATGAATACATCACTTTTTATCACACAAGTGGATTGAACAATATGGATGTTTTCATTGCAATTTTAATATTTGTTCTTTCTGTCAAGCTACTTTCGTTCAAAAATATTGTTAAGTTGATTGATAAACAGTCGCGTCTTCATTGAAGTAAGTGTCAATGAATGCATCCGTGTTTATCAAACAACTCAACAAGAAGCATGTGCAAGGGATTTATAAGCAAACATATTTATATACATACACTTGTAACCAGATAAAAATTCTTGTTTTTTATTATTGATGTTGTGTTTTCATTGTTGTGAAAATCAGATTGTGCTAAAATGTGCTAATGCCTATACCATATGCCGAGATGTTGTTTTTCGAGTTATAAAAGAATAAAAAATGAAAACTTCCGCCCTCGATGTGGAAAGGCGTTAACCCTTTACCTAACATGAAAAGCAGACGACACTTGCAAAATAATTCTTGAATAACAAATTTGTTTCATTTTTTGTCTCAAAAACATAGGTTATGACCCCTCATTGGAACGAGCTCGTCGAGCTCGTTCCAATGAGGTGTCATAACCTATGTTTTTGAGACAAAGAATTAAAAAAATAATGAAAATTAATTGGCGATTTTTGAGAATGGCGCGGGCCGGTTTTGGCCGTTATGTTAGATAAAGGGTTAATATCCGACGGGGAAATGTCCACCTCCGATGGGGAAATGTCCGTCTCTGATGGGGGAATGCTGATGGGGAAATGTCCACCCTCAATGGGGAAATGTCCGGATGGGGAACTGTCCGATGGTGAATGTCCGGATGGGGAAATGTCCGATGGGGAAATGTCCGCGCACCATATAAGTTTACTCAAACTCAATTTCTCATCTCTTGATTTTCTCACTAGGAAACGTCCAAGATGTCATCAAGGAACAAATCGCTAGTTTTTATTCATTACAAAATGCCAGATAATCCATCTGGTACTATAAAAGTTCAATGTAAGCACTGTCCAACATTCATATCAGGTCCATCAAATAGTACATCAAACTTCATACTACACATGAAGGTAAGTTCAATTATTTATCTGCCTTTTGATAGCAAACTCTTCATTGTTCAAATATTGTTTCACTGTAAACTGAACATTGTAATTGTACAGATTATTCTTAGGACAAAGGATATCAGCCTGACCAAAGTATTGATTTTTAATGCCTAAACAACTCCATTATCCAATTAATACTAATCTAATATTTTTCTACAGTAATAGTAGAAATAAGGTGTAGACTGATAGATCTGTAAAATATTGTGCTTGAATTACATTTTTCCAATAGTGCAGTAATTGCTCAATTGATTTTTGTGAATAGCACTGGCCTCTTTGACATAATACCAATATTATTTGAAAAATAATGAAGAAAAAAGTTAAGTGTAATATTTTTGTTGCTAATGTATAATAATTGTCTTTTGTTGAATAAATTGAAAAACATGTTCACTGTGTAAGCACTAAACAACAAAACATTGGATGAGTACTGTGTACATTTTGCTAATTGTTTTCTAAATAAATTGATATTTGAAATTTTTTTTTATTTCTTTTGTTTGTCATTAATACCAACTTATGTCTGTTGACTGGATTCTAAAGGATTAAGAGATCCACCCTCTGAAAAACTAATTCTTCACCTATAATCCCTTATACCCTTAATCCCAATAAGAATGATCAAATTATCATCGATTTACAAGAAATAATTTTGAAAAGTATTCAAGTATTCATATTTGTATTCATGAATACATTGTAAAGTATTCGTATTCAAATACATTTGAAATTTGAGTATTCGTATTCATAAAATTTCGAAGTATTCGTATTCAATACATTTACAATGTATTCGCCCCAACCCTGCTATCCTCAGTACATGCGCGTTTAATTTTTTGTACCCCATGTTCCATTTAGCGAATGAGATTGACTGTTTTCCGTCTTTAGGAAGTATGCGCTCTCGAATTCAAAACCTGCTGTTTTTATGTGGTTTTTTTTTTCGAAGTTCAAAAGTAAGAATAACATTTTTTCCAATGTGGGAATGTGATGCAGGCGATCTTATTTGGAGATCACTGCTCAAGAAGGCAACAGGCAAATGGGCTCTGGGCTCAAGCAACGTTTGATGTGTAAGCGACATTTCGCGTGAATTTTCCCGACTGAAATTATATTGGGGGTGTCAAATGTCTCATGTTGTCTAAAAATGTTGCGTTCTTTATATGTTGGCTAACCACTTCATGGGAAGATCTTAACTGATTGTGATTGTGACGATTCAAAGTGAGCTGCTTAGAAAAAATGCACGCACGCACGCGCAGTCACATTTGCATTCGCGCAACTGGCCCTTATTTTCCTAAATATAGTTTAGAAACTCTGTCCTCCTGAGTCGCTCTTTTGACGATCCCTAGGGTAGCTACCTGAGGATTTCTTATATCCTCTAGAGGAGCTTCCTTTGGACGAACTTGGTCCTGAAGCTCCTACTTTACCCTTTTCTGCTGTATCAGTTTTTCTGGAAACTGACTTCAAAAGCAGAGTATCAGATGCTTTCTTAGTAATCTGATCATAGATCAACAAAAGCTTTCCATCAAAGAGATAGTCACCGGATACTGGGGCGACTCAAAGAGAGTTTTTCACCTTATCATCCACTAGGGATGATGACGCTTGGGCTGCATCACGTCTAATTGACTCTAAATTAGCTACTGATGAGGCAGAGTTATAGAATAGGATGCAGGTAAGGACAAATCTAAGTCCTCAGCCTGTTCATCCAAACGCAGAGGAACTCTCGAAATACCCTGACCTGCAGTTCTAAATTTATTTCTATTATTAATAAATGGCAGATCCAGAGCACGTGTAGATAAAAAACTGCTTTTCCTCGTCCCCAAGGATAGATTGTGTATAGCGTCATTCAACAGATCAAAAGTCCGAGACACATTACTGGACTGCACCGGGTAAACAGGAATATCTTCCTTAACCCGGCCGAAAAAGTCAGAATCTAATGACACTAGCAGTTTTTTATCCTTTGTCGCAGCATTCTGATCCAAAGGAACAACGTTTGGAAGGTATTGATGAATAAAATGCATCGCTACTTTGTGTTGCTCCGAAAGGGAATAATCCAATTCACTCAATTCCCTTTCACCATCCGACTGGACCAGATTAGATTCTCAGTCATCCCTATCTGAACGAGCAGAGGAATGAACCAACCCAGCTTCATCCAACAGTTCCACATCAGAAGCTGTCATAGGATGTTCCGGAGCCTGCTGGGATGCTGCGATGAGCTGCGCTATTTGCATCAGCAAGTTTGTAACAGTGGCCTGTGGAGCAGTGGTTCTTTGATGTTTAGCCACTGGATGCTCCTGGGACGGCGTGTCCGACATAAGCCTCTTATGCGGACATCCCAATTCATGTGGCCTTGTTTCCTTGGCTATCGGATGGTGTGACTTTCTTGACGACATCAAATCCTTCGTCGGCGATGCAGGCTGGACTCCGTAGTCACATAGCCATGGTGCGGTTGTGTGTGCTTTGAAGACGAACTGGAAGCCGATAGACTAGTCGACCCCGGCAGTCTATTTGACGGTGCACCCCAGGCAGGAGGCGTGGACGTATGCTCCGACTGACAAACATTCTGAACAACATCTGGCCCCAGATATTGTTGAAGGAGAGAGGGACCTCTCTCGCTCACGGTCCGGGAAGACCAGGACGAGCCCACCGCAGAACTAGCGGGCTTCCTCTGTTCCGTCGCCGCAGGGTGAGCATGTTTCGATATTATAATGCTTGCAACACCCTTTTTCCTTTCCTTGACCGCTACGGACTTACCCGGCATCATAACACCCATATTCTGAGTGATAGAACTGCCGGTTGAGCTAGCTAGCGACAAGGACGTAAATCCCATGATCTGGGATCTAGACCCTTGTCTTATTTCATTGAGCACTTTTGCCGCAAGCTCTGTGTTTGATTGCGACGATGGCAGCACACTTCCTGACGGCATCACTGATACATCACCATGTTCCTTGTTCCTCTGAAAAAGAAACTGAAAAACTAGAGTGACCTTGTGGTGAGAGAACAGGCATCGATCTCTCACCACTAACAACATACCGTGACACACGTCTCCAAAGTTTGTCATCCCAATTGGCACAAAAAGAACAAGAGTTAGTGTGAGAACAATGACTACAGCAAACACAATGAACATGAGAGTCAGTGGAACATTTTCTCGACTTACAATTTGAGCAATAATCTTTCATTTTGTCAAAAATTACAAGCCAACAGTACTCGCACTAACCCTCATAATAATCTGACAAAGATACATAATAATACAATCCAATACAAAAATTTCTAAAAATAAATTCCTAAAAAAAAAATTCCGAAAAATTTTGATATGAGCCCAAGTTCCCAAAGGGAACGATGAGTCCAAATGGATTCCAAAAAAGCATAAGTGCGGACAAAAAATTTTTTCTTGATTCTAAAAAATTAAAGCTACACTTCCGGAGTATATAATGTATCTGATTAAAGACCAAACATCATAAAGACTAGGAAATTACTTACAGAAAGTAACCGTTGTCAATGTAAACAACATGCAATAAAAAACGGAAAAAAGACTCCAGGCACTGAACAACACGGCCCAAAGTCAGTAACAGATTTTTAAACTATCCGATGTAAGAATTTTCATCAGAAGAAACTGCGATACATCAGATGGTAGATGCAAGACCAAAAATGCCTAAACACCCCAAGGGTGAGGATATAACCATGGGGATATACAGAATAAACATTCGGAAAACAAGTTAAACTCCCAAGAAATTTTCAAAAGAAAAAAAATGTCCAAAAAGGTTCAAAAAGGATGGGAGCTTAACAGGGGAGTATCAAGGAAGGAGAGAGAGGAAACACTTAACAAACAGTGACAATTTCATAGCAAGAATGATAACATCAGGCCCATGTCCCGAAATTAGGGAACATGAAATAATTTTCAATAAAAATTATAAGTTACAGCCCTGAACACATCAAACCTCTGTTTTTTCTCTCATCCTCTTAATGCATCCTTGGATCCACCAAAATCACCATTACTTTGTGTTTGGCATAATAAAATCTGAGATTTACAATCACAGAAGTCAGTTAGATGTTAATGACAGAAGGGCCAAACAAAGAATGAGGCTTGGCGCCAATTTTGGTACTTCCTTGACACTGCGCATGCACAGTAGACAAAAGTATGGAGGACCATATAGGACATTATTTTTGGGGGTTTTGGATGCAAATTTTGGGGATTTGGGGGGCAAAATTTGTGTTTGGCCCTGAATATTTTGGAGTTAGCACCAGCTAAGTCTGGGCCATTGGTTAAAGTATGAAAATATTTAAATATGAGGTCTGTTGTTACTATCTAATATTTATTTGTTGCACTAACAAGGGTATAACAGTCCTCTTGAATTCTAGATTACTGAATAACTGAAAATTGTTTCCTGCAGAATAAGTGTGCTTTGATCCTTTTCTTCATCTGAAGGTCTATGATATCAAGATCAGATAGTCACTTAGCTTAGCATCAGTATCACTGTTAGTTTGCTACTAGCACATCTTTGGGGATGAAGTGATATCACTGCCTAAAAGAGAAAGTCAGTAATTAAAAATTAAAGCAGCAGAATATGTGTCCTGGCATGCCTTGAAATTACCCAGATTTACGATGTTTATCGAGGATCCCAAATTGTGAGTCATGCGGATGAAATATTCAACAAAAATTGAGAAAATTTAAAACATTAACATCTGGAAAACACGATTTATTCTTGTCAAATGCTCCCGAAAGAGGCAGAAGTTTGGCACTTGTCAAAAGTAGGGGCACCTGTATGCGGTGAAAACCTTGGGGATAATAGGCTTGGTGTTTATAAATTAATTTTTTTCAAGAGGCCCATAAGTGGGCCCCATGAGAATCACATATCAAAGAGTTAAAAGAAAATGGGCCTTGACAATATTATAGGCCCCATTAATCCCATCTACCAGGCCTTTTGGCAGAACCTTGAAATTAATTGCCTAATCCAATGCATGGCAATGCAGGGAGTCGATCTGGAATAGGCTCGTCACAATTCGACCAAAATCACTGAATGAGTTGCTGATATAGGAATGATTTTTGGGGAATTTTGAAGCAATGCTAAGTGGTTATTTAACTGGTAGAGTGCTAGATGCCCATTTTTGGGCTTTATACTGAGGTGAAGATACAGCAGCTTGAAGGCTTCATACTCAGAGGATGAGCTTTGTATTATCATTGAAGTTAAATTATTTAATCTGTAGGGCATTGCCTTGTTACAATTTATGGGAGAGTGCCTGCAGGCACTCTCCCATAAACTGTAACAAGGCAAAGATATGTGAATAAATTTTGATGGCCAAAAATAATTTAGCACTGCAGGCACTGCCTGCAGGCACTCTCCCATAAACTGTAACAAGGCAAAGATATGTGAATAAATTTTGATGGCCAAAAATAATTTAGCACTCTACCAGTTAAGTAATATAATTCCACAGTAATAGACTTCACCAGCACTCCCGATGTTTAGTCACGTGGTGGTGGGCACATGTCACATTTGTTTTGACACATCACATTTTGTTTCCAAAACAATAAACATGTGTGGTGCAAAATAGAGATCCAGCAATGAAGGTTATCATCAATCACTTCATATGTCACCTATTCCCTTTCATATAACTCAACTATGTTAACACCTATGGCACAGGTATTGACAATACTTTATTTATATCTTTCGAAATGGTAGTACAGTTTTGCTTTGCGAAACAGCGGAAATACCACCAACTTGATTCTGACTGTATGCAGTCAAATTTAAATCATTTCCTAACTTAAAGTTTAGTTTTGAACATGGATTTGCAATATTACTTATAATATTACATTTGATACTTACTATAAAAGTTAATTTTGACGCACATGATCATACCCTTATCTAGTTATTTGATTGCTGAGTCGAGTTCACTTTCGCTATTTTCTGACAAGAATTGTGCCTGTTTAATTATTCCATGTGCGATTTGTTTTTAAAACAAATGTGATGTATGCCCCCCTCCCTCAAATATCCCAATATGGCAAATGTTGATCTCCTCTACTGAAATGAAATCGGCATACTCACATTCTCTTAGTAATGCTGAACTTTTTTTGGGATATATCACATGGAGAAATTTGACACCAACAGCTTTCACATCTCTCATCTGAAAACAACAAAATTCCTAAATTACTAAGGCTAAAAAATACGGGATTCATAACTCTCAGTACTTTAATTCCAAATAACAAGATTTTCAACAGTCTAATTTTCCTCGTCCTGTAAAACAGAAATTAAATCTTTACCTAACATGACAAATTTAAACACTTAAAATACATCCTTGAATAAGTTAAAAATTATAAATTTTAAGTAATTTGTATATTTTTTATACTTAACAATGGCCCAGACTAGCTGGTGCTAACTCAAAAATTAATCCAGGACCAAACACAAATTTTGCCCCCCAATCCCCCAAATTTGCATGCAAAGCCGAAAAAATCAAGTCCTATCTGGTCCTCCATACTTTTGAGATCTGCGCATGCGCTGTATCCAAGAAGGAACCGAAATGGCGCCAACCATTATTCTTTCTATAGATTGCCTGTTAAATGTTATAAACAGCGGGGAGGTATGAGTGCCCACTCATGGGAGGGCTATACCCGTCTGGGCCATTGGTAAGTATAAAAAATATACAAATTACTTTTAAAATTTATAATATTTTTATACAACAACCAATGGCCCAGACTAGCTGAATCGTAAAAAGGCTGGAGGGCCTAGGACTTAAAGGAAAATCCAATCTCTCAATTACTTCAGTAAAGGATAGCTCCTACAGGAGAACAGGAGAAGATAGGAATTATATATGTCTTTCTCCTTTACAAAAAAAGAGAAAGGCATAACACCAACAATGTAATTGAGTATTACAAAATATATAATTCTCCATTTAATGCCAGCATAACCCATTATGCTAATTCGACGAAGGAAAACCAATATATAAAGATATTCCAGAGAATGAGACTCTTTATATTCATTTAAAAGTGTCCGAGGATTGTATATTAATGCCTGTTTGACACGTGACATATACAAATGCTTCACAGTGAGTTACACTTTAAAAACCGTACATAAATGAGACCTAGTTATTGCTTCACACCAAGCTACACATTAAAACCATCCCAGCACCGACTCAGGGCTACTGACACCGGAGGAGGTCTTCCCTTGCTTTTCACTATAAAGCCAGATGATCATAAGGGAAAAAACCCTCCCTCCCCCTCCCCTTGTTCTGAGGTAAATATCCTCAGAATGAAGAGGGCAGCAGAACAGCGTCAATGCTGGAACGGACAGCCTAAATATCTATAGATGTAACCATTAATGGACAACATTCTGAGCAATAGAAAGAGGACCCAAAGATCTAAGGTCACCGGAGATGGACTCTAAATTTCTCAGGTAAAACTTGGTGAATGAAGAGGGCTGTGTCCAGTATGTAGCCTTCATGAGATCAGTAATGGCTATACTGTTAGAATAAGCCCAAGAAGTGGACAGTGCTCTAACCCCATACGCTGATATCTTAGTAACAGAACGTTGATAGAAGATAGATTTTCATAGGCAATGCGTATTGCCAACTGAATCCATCTAGCGGCTGAATGAGCAGAAATATCCTTTCTGTTAGGAATCAATGAAAGAAATGTTTTCTTCCTTTTCTAATAAAATCTTACTGACGTTTATAAATGCGAATAGTCCTGACTGGATGCAGCAAAGGTCTACAGTTATCCGAGGATGGCAGAGCCTTAATGATAATAGGCTCAGGCCGCTTGTCTGGAATCTGATTCTTAGCCAAAAATCCCACTTCTGTAGTTAGGGTAATGGTATTACCCACACTATGGTAGTGAGATACATCAACAGATAAAGCATGAAGTTCACTGACTCTTCTAGCAGATGCAAAGGCTAAGAGAAACGCCATTTTATAGGTCAAGAATTTAAACTCTACAACATTCAATGGCTCAAACGAAGCTTCTTTGAGCTTCAACAGAACCCAAACCAAATTCCACTTAGGAATTAATCTGAGGGTTCTAGGTCTATTAATAGAGAAATTTCTAACCAGCTTGGATAATGAAGTGTTTGATCCAATAGCCAAGTTACCATGATGAGAGTAAGTATCTGATAACACAGACCTATAGCCCTTAATAGTGACGGGCTGCAGTTTGAGAACATCAAAAAAGTAGACCAAGAAATTGGCAATATTTGGTATGGACGGATCATATATGTCTATCGACTGACACTGACACCAACAGAAGAAAACCCTCCAATTCGCTGCCTAGTTCAATGTAGAGGAGGACCTCTTGCAGTTAGGAATTGCGTCAACTGCGTGTCCTGTAAACTGTTTTCCATGCAAGAAGGACACACAACGGAAATACGTGAAGGTTGAGACCTTCCGGGTTGTGATGCAGTGCGTGTGACTTCCCCTGATAAAGAAGTTCCTCTCGTGGAGGAAGCTTCTGGGGAACATCCCATAACAGACACCTGAGAAGATTGATCCAAGGTTTCTATGACGACAGAAGTTCTACTAGCAGAATTTTGCAACAAGACTGTTTGATCTTTAACTGGTAAAGTGCTGAGTTTTTTCTGACAACAAATGAAAGCTCATCATATACTGCTCTATTACATTTAATTGGATAGTGCCTTATAGGCACTATCCAATTAAATGTCAGAGAGCAAGGTATTGTATACAAATTCTTATTCATATCGGGGACAATAAAGGCTTCCTCAGTCAGAATGTAGCTACAGACAGTTATTGCCTGTCACTTTCAGTAAAGCCCAAAATAGGGCTTCCAGCACTCTACCAGTTAACAGAATCTGCTGAATCAACAGAGTTGGAGGATATGCATATCTTATCATTCCGTCCCATGAGATCGACAGAGCGTCTACTGCGTATGCTCGATGATCTGGGCATGGCGACACGAACGTCGGTAACCGATTGTTCAGGTGTGTCGCAAACAGATCTATCATCGGACGATCCCACTGGTAGCAAATCTGTCTGAATATTTGCTTGTTGAGAGTCCATTCTGATGGTAACAGGCGACCTTTCCGAGAGAGCAAGTCTGCTAGTACATTCAGACGACCGGTATATGACGGACAGAAAGATGAACACGATGATTCATGACGTATAGGAGAATCCTCTCCATTAATTCACATAATGGAATCAAATGAGTGCCGCCTTGGTTCCTGATGTAAGCTACTACTGTTGAATTGTCCGACAGGATTTGAACATGGACGTTCTCTATTATGTGAATCCAATGTTGAAGAGCTAGCCATATTGACATCATCTCTTTGATGTTTATGTGTTTCTCTAGGAACTGAGAGTCCCAAAGACCCTGACACTTCAAGTCTGCAGGACTTAGGGTCGCACCCCAAACCATCTGACTCGCATCCATCATGAAAGCCGGATCCGGCAGTTGCAGCGGAACTCCCTGAGTTAACCACTCAATATCTGCCCAAATCTGAACCTTTTGTTTTACTAGGTCCGTTAAAACAATACTGGTTTTGAGCGAATGTGTCTTCACACTCCAGTCCTGAGTAAAGAATATCTGGAGGGGACACGTGTGCAGGTGGCCCATCGGAATAAGATCCGCAGCCATTCCACACAGCCCCATCAGTCGCATGAATTCTCTTGCTGTTAATGCATCTGAGTGTAGACAAAAGCGAGCATAACAACTGACTAATTTCGCTCTGGGTAACAGCAGATGAACCAGATTGTTGTGAGTCTCGAAGCTCATTTCCAAGTGAGTGAACGACTTGGACGGAGCTAGATCTGACCTTTTCTCATTTACAATGAAACCGAGACGTCGGAGTAATAGAAGCAGACTCTGAACATCGTTCTGAAGAATAATTCTGTTGCCGTATCTCTGAAGAATGTCGTCCAAGTAAGCTGACGTTACCACAGACGAATGAGCTTGGAAGTGTGACATTACCGAGTTCATTATTCGAGTGAATGCCCAGGGAGCCAGGTTCAGACCAAAGCACATTGCTCTGAACTGATAAACTTTCCCTTGTATGGCAAACCGCAGGTACTTTCTGAATGCCAGATGTACCAGGACATGAAAGTACGCATCCTTTAGATCTATGCTTGCCAGATAGTCGTTCACTTGAATGCTCGCTCTTACCGACCAAATGGTCTCCATATAGAATTTTGGAGCCACGATAAGCTTGTTTATCCAGCTCAAGTCTATTACCGGTCAGAACGAGCCGCCTGGCTTCGGTACGAGGAACAGGTGACTGTAAAAACCTTGAGAATCTTGATTCTCGACGACCTCTATTGCTTCCTTTAATAAGAGAACCTGTACCTCCGCTAGGAGAGACTCTCTTTTGAAAGGATCTGACAGAAGATTTGTCCAATGCAGACATCTTGTTAGTGGGGGTTTCGCTCGGAATGATATCTGTAAGCCGTCCGAGACTACACTTCTCACCCACTGATCTTCTGTGACTGCTATCCAATTTCTCGCGAAGTTTGATAACCTTCCGCCAACTGACCAGCAATAGAGGTCTTGAACATCACCTGTATGACCTGCAAGGCTTATGGGAGGAGAAACTACGTCCTCCCCGCGAAGAACCTCACCCTGTCAGCCTAGAGGTGTCTGACCGATAGACCCGATCAGACCTATGCCCCTTTCCCGAGTCGCTATATTGACGACCTCCGGAGTAATTGTAAAAGGGCTTCTTGTACCCTCGTGAGGAGTTCCCTTTTGACGTTTTAGATTTGGAACATCTTCCTTTACTCCTGTCTGCTGAAGCTAGTTGCTGAGACGCCGACTTCAATAGCAGAGCACTTGACACTTCCTAAGTAGTCTGTTCATAGACTAACGAAAGCTTGTCGTCAAAAACAGTATGTCTGGAGACTGGAGTGACCCAGAGGGAGCTTTTCACCTTGTCATCTATAAGTGATGGCGATGCAAGGGTAGCATCACATCTAATTTACTCCAGATGAGCCACTGTCAGGGTGGAGTTATACGTGGTATACATAATTGCCCTGGAAAGAATTCTAAGAGAGGTGCGGACGTCCTTAAATTCCTTCCAGTTGAGATGTTGCGCCATAGCTCCAGTAAGGTGATCTGCATAGGACATTGCATCCAAACTTGCTCTATTTGATGAAATTGCCGTTTCCATTACATCTGAGTGAATAGTGAATGATGCAGGTAAGGATACCTCTAGATCCCCGGCCTGCTCATCTAAATGCAGAGGAGCTCTCTGAACATCTTCTCCAACCGTTTTAAATGAACGTGGTCCAAGAAACGATATATTTATGGAAGATGTAGACAAGCAACTGCCTTTTTTCCTCGCACTCAAGAGGTTGAATATGGCATCGTCTACATGACCAAAGGCCTGCGACACCTGCCTAGACTGAACCAGAAAAGAACTTCTTCCTTTCTCTGAATAAAGCCTGCATCTAGCAACACCAACAGTTTCTCTCTTGTTGTTGCAGCATTCTGATTCAGTGGAACAAATTCAGGGTAGTACTGATGTATGAAATCCATCGCAACCATGTGCTGTACCGAAAGGGAAGGGTAATCCGCTTCCTTAACCCTTTCACCATCTGAGAGAATCAGTTGCAAATCTCGGTCCATTACATCTGAGTGAACAGACGACTGGACAGACCCAGCCCTGTCTGACAGCTCAGGTTCTGAGTCTGACTTCACGGGCGAAGAGTGGTCCCTTCTTCGCACAGCAGGCTGGATTCCGAAGTCAGGTAGTTAGGATGCGGTCGTGTGTGCTTTATAATCGAAGCGGAAGCTGTGACTGTAGCCGAGGGCGGCTGCAATCTAGACGAAGCATCCCAAACAGCAGGTGTGGACGTATGCGCCGTCCCACGCAAGTTCTTAATAATAACATCTGGCCCCAGATGTTGCTGGGATAGAGAGGGACCTCTCCTGCTCGCGGCCCTTTCAGACCTCACCGAGCTTCCCAAAACACTTGCTGGCTTCTTTCCTAGTTCCGTCGTCGCTGGGTGAGCATGTTTAGATTTTAAGGTGCTTGCTCTACCCACTACAGTTCCTTTGACCGCAATGGACATACCCGGCGTCACGACTCCCACGGACGGAGTAACTGCTTCACCGGTCGAGCTAGCTGCTGGCAAAGGATTAAAACCACCACCCAGTGGCTTTATCCCTTGCCTAATATTCAGGAGCACCTTAGCAGCTAGCTCTGTTTGCTCATCAGAGCGCGACGACGGTAGCACACTTTTGGTAGATGTCACATAACCATCACCATGTTCTTGTTCCTCTGAAAAAGAAACTGAAAAGCTTGAATGACTCTGAGGCGAGAGAACCGGCATTGGCCTCTCACAGCTAACAACATACCGTGACATCTGCGTCCAACATTTGTCATCCCAATCAACACATGTAGGACAAGAATTTGTGGGAGTACATCGACTACAGGCAAGGCAACAAGCATGTAAATCTGAGGAAGACTTCCTCACCTTGCATTTTGAGCAATGAGCTTGCATAATTAAGCAAACAAAGTCGATCAGACTCCCACCAACTCCACCATAAATATATGATAAAGATACATAATAATCAACAATCAAAATGCAAATCGAAAAATTAAATTAAAAAAATCTATCGAAAAACTTTTGACAACAGCCCAAGTTCCCAAAGGGAACATGAAGAGCCCAAGGGTATCCCGATAGAGCCTAAGTGTGGACAAAAATCGAAAAATTATTGCTACACTACCGGAATATTAAAACATGTATCTTACAACAATCCTACAGTAATAATAAGTACATACTACATTTATTTAAGGACACTGCCAATGTAAACAACGTCAAGAAAAAAAACGGAAACAAGACCTCAGGCACAGAATAAAAAGGCCAAAGTCAGTAACAGATTTTAAAGCTACCAGATGTAAAGCAAGATCTTCAGATGAAGAAAAAACGATACATCGGATAGAAGATGCATGACCCAAATGACCCAACACCCCTAGGGTGAGGACGTAACCATGGGGATGAACAGAATAAACATTCTGTTACACACGATAAACTCCTAAGAAATTGAATAAAAAATTTCAATAAAATGAAGCCAAAAAACTTGGGAGTTTAACAGGAGGGCTTCAAAATATGATATTTAATTTTTCACCTCAAAAACAAAGCTTTTGACTCTTCATTCACACTAATGAGGGGACTTGACCCTTAAGGGCCTAGAGAATTTTACACATTTTTGCTACACTTTAACAGCCCACATCTTATGACTTTGCTGCTGTTTTTTGGCAAGTCTTGGCTGCCTATATAGGCAGCCAAGACTTGCCTAAAAACAACTACCAAGGTGCTTAGAATGTAACTCGTGAGTTAACCCAAAGACTTATGTAGGGGCACCTGTTCTGTTGCAAAAAATGCGATCAAAGTTGGAATTAGGCCATTAAGGGTAAAGCTGTGTTTTTAAGGTATAGATTAAAAAAAACAATAAAATATGAATGACCACCTTTGTGGACAGTATATATTCATTATGTTAGGAAAAGGGTTAATGGATTGAAATGTGATTTTCATGACTGCTTGGAATAGCATGCATAGCACTTGGATGCCATTACACTCATAAATGAAAGTGTCAATGACACTGTAGCTCAACTTGACAAACTTGAACTTGGTAAGTTATAAATGAAATGGCAAAATTGAAGATCATTGGTACCAATGTTATTTGATGAAATTTCAACATAACAGCATTGTGTGTGCACAACGTCAGAGTAATCCATGCATTTTCAAATGTAAACTGTAAGATTGGCTAAAGGAAGAATGTTGATACACAAATGCAGTATGTTCAGAGGTTATTGTAAATGGTAACTTTTTTCACAGAAATGAATGCTAATCAATAGCTCTCATCTAAAGGTCTTGCCTAATGAGCACACCAAGTTCAAAAAACAATCCTATGATAAATGCGGCCTGTAGGCCATGTCAAAGAATGTTGATGCACAAATACAATAAATTTAAAGATTGTTGCTAACAGCAACAGTTTTTGATGGAAATGAAAAGAAAATCAATAGCTCCTATCTTTGTTACCCTGCATAAGCATATAAAGTTTCAAAACAACCTGATAATGAATGTGCCCTCTGAGGTATGCCAAAGGAAGATGTTAATACACAAATGCACTAAGTAGAAGGTCATTGCTTGTGGCAATGGAGTTTTTTGGGGTTTTTTTTATGGAAATTCATAAATATACCCTGCAGAGAGTGCAAAAGGGATAAGTTGATGCACAAATGCAGTAAGTTCAAAGGCTGGTGATAATGACAACAATTTTTTATGGAAATGAAAAAAAGCAATAGCTCACATCTAGAGGTCACCCCGAACACACATACCAAGTTTCAAAGTGATCCGATCATAAATGTGCCCTGAAGGGTGTGTTAAAGGAAAATATTGAGGTCTGACTAAACTAAGTTGAAAGGTCAGTGGCAACATTTTTTGACAGAAATGGAAGAAAATCAACAGCTCCCATACAGATGTCATCCCACACAAGCACACCAAGTTTGCAAGTGATCCAATCATAAATGTGTCCTGCAGGGTGTGTCAAAGGTAAATACTTATTGATGCTTAACTGCACTAAGTTTTTACTAAGTTCATCGAAGGTCATTGCCAGTGGCAACATTTTTTGATGGAAATCGAAGAAAATTGATAGCTCCCATCTAGAGGTAACCCCAAACAAGCATACAAAGTTTCAAACCAATCTGATCATAAATGTGCCCTAAAGGGCATGCCAAAGGAATATATTGATGCCTGACTAAACCAAGTTCTAAGAACGTTGGCCGTGACAACATTTTTTGATGGAAATGGAAGAAAATCGGTATCTCCCATCTAGAGGTCACCCCAAACAAGCATGCCATGTTTCAAAGCAATCCGATCATAAATGTACCCTGTGGGGTGTGCCAAAGGGAAATATTGAGGTCTGACTAAACTAAGATCTAAGAAAGTTAGCCGTGGCAACATTTTGTGACGGAAATGGAAGAAAATCGAAACCTCCCATCTAGAGGTCACCCCAAACAAGCATGCCAGGTTTCAAAGCAACGACGGACGAGAAGTGATGGCAATAGCTCAGCTTGCCTTTGGCAAGTTGAGCTAAAAATTCCTAGGTGAGTGGAAACAAGTGCAACGCCAAAGGTAACTATGTCAGCCCTTGCAATTCAGAAAATTCGCCTCGGCAAAAAAAATGCCGTGGCAAAGGCAGTTTGCGTCGGCTAAAAAACACTTTGCGTCGGCACTTTTTTAAAATGATTATTGTTAACAAAAACAAGACTTACAAGAGCCCCAGAGGCGTTATGATGAGTGCAGTTTTTGTGAGTGTGTCGATTTGAAGTCTGTTGTTCCTGAATAAATTTTGTATACGTTGTGTGGTAAGTTTTGCGTTGTTCGTCTTTGTTTGAACATATCACTATCGCGAAAAAGGGGAATAACATTTCGGCGGCAAAGTGGGTTAAAAACCAGTTACCTCAAACCCTGTCAGTCTACCTCAACAAAGATCCAAATTTTGATTAATTTAGCCACTTTCGTTTCCATAATTTCAATAATTTGGTCAACGTTATCAAACCCATACTGCATCTCAGGTGGCCTTGTTTACTTCAACTTCAAGATTAGCACCATGTGTATCGGGACGGGCGTCCCTGGGAAGATTCGTCACCCGAGATGGTTTTGACAAAGTTATAACCACTGTCTTCCAGGTACTCAGTAACAAAAAATTTGCGTGGTAAAATAGTCACGTCAGATGTGAAAATTTTTCCATTCCGAGATCAGTGCTGGGGGGTGGGGGGTGTGGGGTGGGGGTGGGGGGTGGGTGGGTGTACTGGGGGGTGGGTTGGGCGGGGCGACTCCATCACTTCCAGTTTGTAAATTATTTATGCGAATAAAATCCGTGGGGGGGGGGGGGGGGGGGGGGGGGTACACAAGTCAAAGTGGAACTAATAACAAAGTTTGTTATCAATTCCACTTCCACTTTGACTTGTGTACTGCCCCCCCCCCCCCTCTTCTTTCCCAGATTCAATCCTACCCTCTAATTTGTGTTGCCCACCCGACTTCCAAAATTGGAACCCTTACACACACCTTAACATTCCTACATTTGTTCCCACCCTCTAATTCTGATTCGAATCGTATCCTGTTTTACAGGGAACAGGACAACCCGCCCCAAACCAACTGGGACAACCCGTACCGGGACAACCCGCCCCAAGTTTTTCACAAGCCGCAGTTATCAGCTATTTCATTATGATATTGGAGGTGCGTAGACAAAATGCCAATGGATAAAATGGAGCCAGCCATTAGGGTGCACGAGGAATAAGGTGAGGGCGAGTTCTCGGGGGGCTTTCAAGAGTTGTGGCATTGCATGCCTTCGCGATGTTTGTCGACGCAACGCATTTCATATATTGTTGTTCCTCGTTGCATTTGTGTGACAAGTGCCCAAATTTCTGACACTTGTGACACTGAACGGGTTGCGAAAGTACACGATATTCCTCTGTTTCGTATTTTTTGCCGTTGATGTATACCCTTTTGCTTATTAAATTTTGTTACTCTGTTGAATTTAATTAGCATACTGAAGAAAGTCAGAAGTCTTCAATACTGCCAACGGATGTAATTCAATGAAAAGTATCATGGAAATTGTTAACAACTAAAACAACACATTTATTGTCTTAGTCTTATAGACAGAGCAAAAGAGAGCAACGCTGTGATGAATCCATATCACGCTAATACAACATGTCTTGTCATTTGATTTTTTGCGCATCAAACAAATATCATTCCTCTTGGAGGGTACCCCACTGAAACAACATGACTAAAACAACACGCCACTTCTGACTGGCCTTTACATGCTTCCAATTCAGTTTAAAACTATTATTAGTCATTCTGGGATGTGTTAATAGGATCAATGTGGATTGTGAATAATTTTCGATAAAAAAGTGAGTGAACATCTTTTTTTTATATATTAATATCCTCCAAAAATCAGAAAAAATTATGACAACCCGCCCCAAAAATAGGCCTGGGGCGAGTTGTCCCTGGGGCAGTTGTCCCTGATCTGTTTTACACTCAATTTCGTGACAATGTTTTTTTTTTTGTTTTGTTTTGAAAGGTGCCTCATGTTTACTTAAAATTGCAGAAGCAAGAAGCTGAAGGAACTCTGATGTTAACTTTTTCAGTAGATATCTCTCACGGGATCTCAAAAGGGTGTTCTCGCACGAGCCAATTTTGTATGAGCTAAGCTTGAATAATTACGTGGACCGAGTTTTCTTACGAACCGAATTTGGGTTGGACCGAGTTCTTGCATGGACCGACTTTGTTTTGGGTCGCTTCTCCAGTATTCCGAATTTCCCCAACATCGTTACATGTACCGTAACCCTCACCACTGCAACTGACACACATTCATTTTATTCGACAGATCCGCATCGATGAATAAATCAAATTAACATTTTTAAAATATTTAATTGGCTTTTGCTAAGAATAATTTAATTTTTTACCGCAAAATTCCTCTTAATAATAGAAGGCCGAAATCTTCTAGGTCCAATTTTTCCTGGATAAAGGTATCAATTCCGACGGAAACGTCTTTTATTTATCTTTTCAACAAAATGATGTTCCGCTCCGGGACACGATCCGTGTTTCTTTCTATTATTAAGATGGAGTTTTGTCTAGATAATGGTGGGATATTTTTTTCAAAATTAATAGGATGTTTTGTCAAAAAAGACATAATCTTTTTAATCTGCATCTGTTCATCTGATAATTTTCGCCCATGCTCTGTTTTACTTTAAGTTTTAACGCACACAGACACACTGTTTGGCGTCGGCATTATTTCTGCCGACGCAAAACAAAATCACCTCGGCTTTTGCCTCGGCACTGCTGAATGCCGACGCCAATTGCAAGGGCTGCTATGTCACCACCCCCACTGCCAAGCCGGAATTTCTAGTCATTTACCTTTGTTGATATTGAATTAATAAATATCTTATCTTATCACCATCAAACTATAGCAGCAATACAGCAGGTTACCAAATGTGTCCATGGGGCACGAATGCCTCCGCTTTATGATAAACTATATTTAGTGGTTAACAAAGTCAAAAAAGTGGCCATAACTCAGAAATAAAATTATTGCACCACACTCAAAATCAAACCAGTCTGGTATATTGTCTAGTCCAGTGAGCTATATTCCAAGTTTGATTGAAATCGGACACCTATAACTCAAGTTACCATCTGGAAATCATTATCAACATCTCTTCTATTTACTTATTTATTATTATTTATTGGTGTTTAAGGTCACATACTTATGCACAGTGGCTAATCATGACCGTGGCAGTTTTACGGGTGGAGGAAGCCGGAGTACCCGAAAGAGCCACCGAGCAACGACGAGCAGCTGCCAGCTCCCCAACATCATAACTCTGCACTGCAGCACAGGCAGGGTTAGATTGGTTGAAGACATGCGCACCATCCACGTGCAATACGCCTTAGTACACAACATCATCGTGCCCCCATGTGGACAATCGGGGTTAAGTGCCTTGCCCAAGGACACAACGAGGGAGTCCGAATCAATCACTCAGACAGTCACCCATCCGAGGACTAACCGGGCTCGACGTTGCTTAACTTCGGTGATCTGACGAGAATCGGTTACCACAATGTCACCCCCCCTCCCCAACATGTCTTCTAATTAATAAATATCTTATCTTATCTCCATCAAACCATAGCAGCAATACAGCAGGTTACCAAATGTGTCCATGTGGCATGAATGCCCCCGCTTTATGATAAACTATATTTAGTGGTTAACAAAGTCAAAAAAGTGGCCATAACTCAGAAATAAAATTATTGCACCACACTCAAAATCAAACCAGTCTGGTATATTGTCTAGTCCAGAAAGCTATATTCCAAGTTTGATTAAAATCGGACACCTATAACTCAAGTTACCATCTGGAAATCATTATCAACATGTCTTCTATTTATTTATTTATTATTATTTATTGGTGTTTCAGGTCACATACTTATGCATAGTGGCTAATCATGACCGTGGCAGTTTTACGGGTGGAGGAAGCCGGTGTACCCGGAAAGAACCACCAAGCAATGACGAGCAGCTGCCAGCTCCCCAACATCATAACTCTGCACTGCAGCACAGGCAGGGTTAGATTGGTTGCAGACATGCACACCATCCACGTGCAGTACACCTTAGTACACGATGTCATCATACCCCCATGTGGACAATCGGGGTTAAGTGCCTTGCCCGAGGACACAACGCGGGAGTCCGAATCGATCACTCAGACGGTCACCCATCCGAGGACTAACTGGGCTCGATGTTGCTTAACTTCAGTGATCTGATGCAAACCGGTTAACGCCACCACCCCCCTCCCCCCCTCCCCACCCCCCCCCCACCCCCCCAACCCCCTCGAACATGTCTTCTAAGTCAGAAAGTTATCATCCGGAAATCATATTTGGGACAGATGTTTGGGACGGATTACATGACGTACGGACAATGGTAACACTTAATGCCCCTCACCAGAATGGCAGGGGCATAAAAACATGCATGCATTGTTCAAAGCTGATAATGCCAACAGGTAACAATAAACAGCCAGTTTCTCCATTATAAAATCAGGTATGGCACAGCTTCAAACATTACTGCGCCACACAATCGAGCACACCCATGACAAATGGTGCCCTCTTTGTACTTCAGCGATAGAATGAATCAAGAGGTGCTAAGGGACCTGAAGCACTCACCTGACAAAGGCCCCCTTGATTCTTCACAAAGTGATCTAAAGATTTTTTAACAATAATTCATCACTTATCATTTCCTTTTATTTTTTACCACTGATTAGGGCAGTGGTTTTGAGGGAAAAAGCACTTTCAAACATATCAGAGTTCCCACAAGGAAAGTGCATTATTACAAATACTTCATATGAAGAGAAAATTACCAATTTCCACAGAATACAGAGTAATAAATTTGAAAGGGTTAAAATGACTGAAGGCCTGATTGCAGGAACTTGACTTAAACAAACTTGGATCTGACCTCACTAAGGATGTCATATACCAAATATCAACAGATTCTGAATGATGGATCTGAATTAGAAGATGTTTTACGAAATTTTACTCATATTTATTCTAATACAATTGCTATAAATCTCGAAATTTGATTGGTTAATCAATAAAATTTGCGACAGTAAAATCAGCATAACCTGTTGGAAATTTTGTGTTGCCAAAAACTATTTCAGAAAGTCAAGATGTATTCGTGCGTGTTCTATTTTCGTTCCATTTGGCGTCATTGACTACCGTATCCAAGGTAAACCAAATGCTGTGAACGCATTGACTTTCTGTAAAGAAAAAAAGTTTTCTATCTTTCTTATAATTAACTGTATTTAATATGGATAAAGTTGGAAAGTTAAATATTAATGCAGAAGAGGTTTGGCAGAGACTGATGAGTAATGAAATGAGAGTTGAAAAAAATGATTCCGAAAGGCTAGAAGGTAACTGTGTGGAGCCAGTCAGTGATATTATAACTTATAAATAGCAATTTTTCGTACGATGACCAATTTATGGACGCTATGTGTGAAATAAAAAAAAAAAATTCTGACAACTGGCAATAATAATTTTAATTGTTCAAGGCCAAATATTTCTGACCGATCCGCTAACGATGTTATAACATCGACTTCAAGTGCAAGTGGCCCTTTCATTTTCTAATTTGCCACCTGCATTCGTGGCACCTACATGTACAGCTACAGCAATGCATTTACCACTGAGAGAGGTGAACTATTCATTCTGCTACAACTATGTCAATACCAGTAGCCTAATTCCACAAGCCATCACTTCCAAGAAACAGTTTGAAATGAATAACTGTTCTGTAACCATAAGTAATTATTACTCTCAAACAAGTGCTTCAATCAAAGCTCCCAAATTTTTTAACTTTAATGGTAAATCCTCAAGTGCTTTCTGACTCAGACTGAAACATCTCAAGGTGAACTCTAAACTTTGAACAGGGAAACCAACTGGCGTATTTTGTTCTCAGATTGTCACAAACATTTAAACATGATAAATGTTGTCAGTACAAATATAAATATATTTTGTCATTGATGATAAAATGACTAAAACGTTTGGAACTATTTGTATAGTGGCAGCGTAAAATATATTTCGTGATTTGGTTCGGAACTCCCAAATGACGTAACGAAGACTGTATTTTTAGATTTAAATTGTGGTCTTTAACAAGGCGTTGTTTTATAGTTGGGAGATAAAATGCTATCTCCGTTTTCAGCCAAATTATATTAGAATGGTGGTAACTATGTTGTATTTGATTGTTTGGGGCCGTAAACAATGGTTTTACTGTCGCAAATATCCATTTTACCGGCTCCGCGCAAAACTCAATTTGCGACAGTAAAACCATCGTTTACGGCTCCAAACAATCAAATACAACATAGTTATCCTCTGATTTAAACTTATTTGTTTTACAAGGATTGCCTAACAAGTTGTGCAACTTATATTAACACCTCTCCTTGGCCCAAAGGCACAGGGGTGTGGGATGACCTTCGTAGCGGCAACTTCGTTGGCCTAGCTCTTCTCGAATACTACAAAAGGATCTTTAACCTGCACGGAGTGTGTCTCTCTCTCCGCACAGTGGACAGCCATTTTACATCCCCACTTGATAGGACGGTATGCTGTGACAGCATCAAACCGACAACTGAGAGTGTTCGGACACGTCGAGAACTTTCCCCAACCAAGGATCGATCCCTGGACCTCTGCCATGAAGGACCAGCGCACTTATCCACTCGGCCAGCACTCTCTCTTATTACTCATATTGCATTAAGTTAAAATTCAGGATCCCATAAGGAGTTCAAATGTGAACTCAGAGACTTGGTTTGCACAAATGTGAATCTGATCCCCAAAAAGATGCTGTGTACCAAATTTATGACTCGGACTGGTGGGTCGGAAGAAAGAGATTTTTAAAGAATATTCCTCATATTATACCAAGGAGAAATTGGAGCTGTCATACGGAACCCAAATGTGAACAAAGAGACTTGATTTGAACAAATTTGAATCTGATCTCCATACGGATGATTAATACCAAATATCGAAAGATTCAGACTGGTGGATCTGGAGATGAAGATTATTTAAAGCGTACTCATATTGCACAAAGTTAAAATTTGTGCTCCTGTATTGAGTATAATTTTAACTAACTTGTATCTAACCCTCAAATCCTCCTCACACCTTACAATACACTTTAACACAACCCAATGACATTTACCATTTCATTCTAATGGTCCTACAGATGCTTCATACTATATGACAGTTCTCACTCTTCCATGCAGTTTGGGAAATATGCACATGTGAAAATATTTCTATTTTTAGCTGCTGGTGTTCCAACTTCCCACGAGGGTGTAGGTGCAGTGCTTGACATGAATCAAGTACTTATGACTCAATAATACCACATACCAGATTTGGTTCAAATTTGCTCATCCATTCAGAAAGAGATAAATTTTTGGCGTGGCCAAAAATCTTGCCCCTCCCATTACAAAGGCAAAATTTGCCCTACACTTTGGTTGAACAAACTTGATTCCAGACCTCCAAAGGAAGCTCAATACCAAATATGAAGTCATTGTACCGATTGGTTCATGATGATTGTTTTTTTTAAATTTGAGTACATTTCTCCTATTCCCTTCCTATGGGGCTGGGAAAATAGTTGATTTGAATAAAATCAAAATGCAATGTCAGACCAAACAATCACCTCAAATTTAGCTGAAATTGTTCCAGCCGATTTGGAGGAAAATTCGTGAACAACGGACGACATACCAAGTACGGTGAGTTATCACTGTAGCTCACCCTGACTTTCAGTCAGGTGAGCTAAAAGTCTTGTAATCTGTTCAACTATAACTCCTGACAACCACAGCATCCCCAATGTTTATACACCTATTTTACTTTAAAACACCCAATATCAGCATTTAATTTCTATTATTTTGTTTGACAAGATATAATAAAATATTAATAAGATATAATATAAAGCTTTACAAGATATAATAAATACTCAGTTTATCACTGGAATACAGGTAAATGACAACATTCCCGTTTATTAAATACTCCTGTTAACTGAATATTTTTTTAATGGCAAATCACTTCTCAATTAACAGTGTTTCATTGTACAATGCAATTAACAATACACGTGTAGAATAATTTGACTCACAATTGTCTCTTTAACAGGTTCATCAAGTGTCGAGTACTCCAGTTCATCATCCTTTGGAGCACCTGGAACGGTGATGTCTCCCTCAAGGGATATATCATTCATTGTCTGTAAATAGAAAGAAAATCATGAACCCAAAAGAAATATAGAAAATTATTGTCTGGTATATTTGGATACACTGCATGTACACAAAAACAGTACATGCGTAAGTTTATCTCCCTCTCCCCCATTATCTTCTCCTAGGAGGAAGATAAACCAGTTAATTTCCCTGTCCCCAAGTTGAATTTTTTTTCTTTTACAAAAAATCATCATTTGCTTTTCAGAACTTAATGTAGGTGTTTTGTGTGATATCAGAAATCAACAAGTGCACAATGAGAAATTTGTTGGTCTCAAGGTTGGAGATGGGAACAAATTAGGGCAAAATATTTCTCTCATGACTAGTTTCAAACATTGTTCCTGAATTGTAAATATACTAGCAGAAAAAATAAATGCAAGTTTTTTTCTGTGGAAAATATTTCAAATGTGTTTATGGATGATTATTTCATTATTTGGATTTTGATGTTATTTCTTCATTACTGATTAAATTTGGATGAGTTTTGTTGTCTTAACATAGACGACGTTTGCATGGTTACCGTTCAAATGTGGGTACCCTACGCAATTTCCTGATCAAATCAATAGCAGGTGTGCTCACCCCTGACTGTGCGATGTTGTTTGGGACGTTGACATGCTTCCTTACCCTCCTGTCCAGCCCATCCCACAAATGCTTGATCAGGGGCAAATCTGGACTGTAGGGTGGCCAATCGAGAACTAGGACATTGTTTTGGTTGAGGAAATCCCGACAAACTCTAGAAATGTGAGGCCTCGCATTAGTCTGCTGCCCTTTTCCAGTTTACATGGCTCGCAATTACAAGATTTTAATGCTCACCAAATTATCTTTAATCTGCAGAGAATGGAGGGAGGTGAGGGGAATGAATATGGCTGCATCATCTATTTTTCCACCCTCAATAAATTCTGTTGTACTTAATCAACACATGACTTTTAATGATGCATAGCCTTCATTGACCTCCAGTACAAAAGGGGATCTCTGATACTAAGTCAAATTAAAGTACAGGGAGATGACTCACATAAGCTTAGGGAGACGACTCACATAAGCTAGGGAGATGACTCACATAAGCTCCAAGCTTCCTGTCAAATCCCTCCTTCAATTAGCAATTTATTTAGTGTTATATATGTTATATATATGCTGTTACTTTTTTGTTGTTGTTGTTCAGTTTTGTAACATATAGCATTTTTTTTAAATAAATATTAAAGTATAATATGACATTCAGTTATTGTACTTTCGACCACAGCCTTCCTCAGCATTTCAAGTTTAAAAATTGACATCATATTTCCACATCAAGACAGTTCCATTAATCATGAGCTGTAGATGTGAAGTCCATTTAATGAATACCTCCTGCGCAGGGAGGGGGGGGGGGGAAGAATGCATGGCCAAAAGCATCAATAATTGTGCATTATATTGTAAGTTCTGTTGATACAAGAGTGTCCCTTCATTCATGACAACATGAACCATCTGAAATCTAAGTAAAACCATTTAATTGCTGTGTATATTTCCTACCTACATTCCTTCTGCATCTCACATTAAATTCTTCATTTTTTAAGTCAAACCAAAGTAAAATACAACTCTCAATTATTGAACTTTTGCCTGTGGCCTTTTTTGGCATTTAAAATATAAATTCTCTTCATATTTTCACATCAAGACAGTTCCATTTGTCTTGATGTGAAGATGTGAATTCCATTCAAGTTTAGG
The DNA here is from genome assembly GCA_031216915.1 of Pictodentalium vernedei. NCBI lineage: Eukaryota > Metazoa > Mollusca > Scaphopoda > Dentaliida > Dentaliidae > Pictodentalium > Pictodentalium vernedei. The sequence continues at coordinate 505,102,386 of CM062297.1, read as the reverse complement.
GGGGTGGGGGGGGTCACATCCAAAAGCACTGATAATTGAACGTTATATTATAAGTTCTGTTGTTACAAATGTGTCCATTCATTAGTACTGTGTGGTTAATCAGTTTTGGAAGTCAGTTTTGCAAAGTAAAATACAACTCTCAATTATTGAACTTTTGCCTGTGGCCTTTTTTGGCATTTAAAATATAAATTCTCTTCATATTTTCACATCAAGACAGTTCCATTTGTCTTGATGTGAAGATGTGAATTCCATTCAAGTTTAGGGGGGTGGGGGGGTCACATCCAAAAGCACTGATAATTGAACGTTATATTATAAGTTCTGTTGTTACAAATGTGTCCATTCATTAGTACTGTGTGGTTAATCAGTTTTGGAAGTCAGTTTTGGTTCGGCTTTTCAACTGTAACAGAAACAATGTAGTTGTTAAAATCATGGTTTAGGTTTTTCTGATGTATGACAGGACCTGATGTTTACACTGTTCAATTTGTGTGCAAAATGCCTGAAAAGTAAATCTCAAGCAATAAGTGATAACTCTGTTGTCTGTATCCTGTGTGTGACAAACATGCATTATTGTCGCGCATGAAGGGTGATCATGCATCAAAAACAATTCTTCAGTTTCCTGTAGCAGGTATATGAAAAGTTAAGATCTCCAATCATCTGGCGTGGTTATCCCACTTTCACTAAGTTTCAGCAGTGATAGTCAATTGGGTTAGACAAGTGTAAAGTACCACTTCAAAAATTAAAATACTAACAAATGCTTCCTGAGTGATATTCAAAGACTAATTCTTTAAAAAAATTTAAAAGTCATTTTAGTTCTTTCTAATCCTTACTGAATATATTTTTTTCGATATGTGGGTGTGTGAAATAGGCCATAATGTTCTTTTTAACTGCAGTGTATCAATACAAAATTCTTGTTTATGCAGCCATTTTACTTTGCATGCAGGGAGAATTTGACAATAATGTGACAATGCAGTGCTTCACATGTTACACTTCTTTAAATTGAATGTTTGTTTTTCAATAAAACCATCGATATCATATCAAACCATGGATATCATCGAGCTGGTTCTAATGATATCCATATTTGTATGGTTTTACTGAAAAATTGTGAAATTTGTTTTCGAAAAGTTAAAAAATTTATAGTAATTTATATATATTTTTATACTTACCAATGACCCAGACTTAGCTGGTGCTAACTCTAAAATATTTAGGGCCAATCGCAAATTTTACCCCCCAATCCCCAAAATTTGCATCTAAAACCGAAAAATACATGTCCTATATGGTCCTCCATACTTTTACTCCACTGCGCATGCGCAGTGTCAAGGAGGTCTCGAAACTGTCGCCAAAAGTCATTCTTACAACCAGTTCCTGGTAAGCGTTATGTACGCAGCGGGGAGGCAACTCCTGGGAGGGCCATCCCCGTCTGGGTCATTGGTAAGTATAAAAAATATAAATCACTATAAATTTTTTAACATTTTTATACTGTACCAATGACCCAGACTTAGCTGAATAGTAAAAAGGTTGGAGGGCCTAGGACATAAGGAAAATCCAATAGACTCAATTACCTATAACAGACCTATCACCTCAATGAGAAAAGGAGAGATAGGCTACATGTATCTTTCTTATTTGTACCAAAAACAAATTCTGTAATTGAGCACAATAATATCAATGATCTCTATAAACATCTAGTATAACCCTTTATACTAATATTTTTAAAAGGAAAGCCAATAAAAACGGGAGTCTAGAGAAATGAGACTCTATATACTCATTTAAAAGTGTTCGAGGATTGTGTATTAACACCCAATTAATCATGTGATATATACAGATACTTCACACCAATCAAAACTTTAAAAAATATTACACAGATGAGTAAACATAGGCTTTACCCTTAAAATCATCTCGGAACCGACTCGGAATTACTGACTCTAAGGGAGGTATTCCCTTGCTTTACACTATAAAGCAGGTGACCTAAGGGAACACCCGCCCCCCCCCCCCCCCCCTTTCCCCTTGCCCTGGATCAAATACTCCACAGCAAAGAGGGCACCTGGACAGAGTCACTGCTGGAACCGAAGGCCTATACACATATAGTTGCCACTGTTTAGTAGACGACATTCTGAGTAAAAAATAACGAACCTAAACAATGAAGATCTGCAGAAAGGACTCAATATTCTCAGATACAAAATCGTGAAAATGGAGGGCTAAGACCAATATGCAGCCCTCAATAGATCTGTAATAGCAACATTATTAGTCTAAGCCCATGATGTAGAAGAACTCTTACTTCATGAGCTTAAAACTAAAGCACAGACTGCTGAATGAAGATATAATCATAAGCAAAACTGATAGTAGATTGAATCCATCTGACCACAGAATGGACCGAAATGTGGAGGAAGCTTCCACTGCATGTCCCACAACAGACGCCTGAGTAAATTAATCCACAGTCTTTGTGGAGCTAGAGAAGCTACCAACAGAATTTGCATTGAAATAATTACATTTGAGCAATATCTGTTGAATCAACGGCACTGGAAGATACGTATATCTTATTATTCCATCTCACAAGAACGATAGAGCGTTTACTGCAAACGCTCGAAGATCGAAACATTATGACACATACGTCTGCAACTGATTGTTGAAATGTGTCGCAAATAAGTCGATCATTTGCCGCTCTCCTTGGTAGCAATCTGATTGAAAACTCGTTTGTTGGAAGTCCATTCTGGTGGCAACAAACGGCCTCTCCGTGAAGGGAGTCCACTAATACGTTCAGACGACCCGGAATATGACGGACCAGTAGGAGAACTTGATGTTCTAGTACCAACCGAAAGATTCAATCCGTTAACATAAATAACAGGATGGAATGAGTGCCTCCATAATTCCGAAAATATGCTAATATCGTCGAGTTGTCGGACAGAATTAGCATATGAACATTCTGAATAACGTTCCTCCAATAATGTAGCACAAGCCAAAATGATATCATTCTTGATGTTTGTGTGCTTGATAAGGAACTACGGAAACAAAAGACCCTGGCACTTTAATCCATTGGGTTCAATGAAACTACCTAATCTGTTTGACTGGCATCCGTCAAAACTGAAAACTTGGATCGGGCAATTGCAGTGGAACTACTTGAGTTAAGCACTGAAAACTTGCCCAAGTCTGATTCTCTTATTCACTTGATTTGACAAGAAGATGTCCGTATCGAGCGAAAGAAACTTCACCCTCCAATTCTGAATTAAAAGAAATTTGGAGAGGACAAATGCGTAACCGCCCCATTGGAATAAAATCACGGCAGATCCGCGCAACGTATCAGTCACATGAGATCTCTCGCTGAGACCTTGTCTGCGCGAAGACAAGAGCGAGCATAACGACTGATTAATTTTGCTCTGGTTAACGGCAGACGAATGAGAATGTTATGCATCTCGAAGCTCATCCCCCGGTGGGTAAATCTTGGATCCAACTTCTCCTTGTTTACTTATGAAACCGCGACGTCGGATCAAAAGAAGCAGAATCTGCACATCGTTCTGAAGCGTTAACTCATTGCCATACCTCTGAAGAATGTCGTCCAGGAAGGCCGATGATACTGCAGACGAATGAGCTTGGAAATGAGTCATTACCGAGTTCGTTATTCGAGTGAAAGCCCAGGAACTAGATTCAGACCGGAACACATTGGTCGGTGCTGAAACACAATTCCTATGATAAAGAAGCAAAGATACTTTCTGAACGCCTGATGTACCATGACGTGAAAGTATGTAACTAGAAATCTATGCATGTAACATAGTCGTACACCTGAATGCTCGCTCTGACTGATCAGATGGACTCCATATAGACACTTAGAGCCACGATCAGCTTGTTATCCAGCTCAGATCATGAGTGGACGGAACGAGCCGTCTGGTTTTGGAACCAGAAAAGGATGGTTGTAGAAACCTTTAAAATCCTGGATTTCTACGATCTCTATCGCGATCATTCCAGAAGAGACTGGACTTCTGATGGAAGCGAGCCTCTATTCTACTGACTGACAGAAGCTGAGTCCATCTTGGACTCCGAGTTAACAGAGGATTTCGTTTGAGGAACAATATAGTCCTTCCGAAAACACCCCTTGAATCCAAGGTACGTCCGTAACCTAATCTCAAATAATTGAGAAACTCGATAGTCTTCCGCTAATACACGATAGAGGATAAAACCATTACCTCCTGGTCCTGCGAGGCTTGTGGAAGGAGAAGCCATGTCCTCTACGGCCCGCACCTCGCCTCGTCGACCTAGGGGCGTCTGACCGGAATTACGGCCCCTATCTGAGTCGTTACTCTGACGGTCTCTAGAATAAGACGTAGAGGACGCATGGGAACCTCTATAGGAACTTCCCTTGGACGTATTCGTCCCAGAAGTGCCTGTCCTACTCTTCTCTGCTGAATGCGACTATACAGAAGCGAATTTAAATAGCAGAGAGTCTAAAGCTTTCTTAGTTAATTGATCATAAACTGTGGAAAGCTTGCCGTCGAAGAAAACTCTCCAGAGACCGGAGCGACTCTGAGAGAGTTTTTCACCTTACTATCTACACGCGTGGATGTAGCCAGGGCTGCGTCACGTCCAAACAACTCCATAATGCCACTAAAGGACGGAGTTCACGTGAGGCCCTTGAAAGAACTCTTAAGGAGGTTGTACATCCTAGAATTCTTTTTGCTTTGAGACGTAATGAAAACGTCCTGGTATGGTGATCTGCGTACGATAATGCATCTAAGCTGTCCCTGCTAGACGATATTGTTATTTCCAACATCATGGTTGGAAATGACATAGACGACAGATAAACAATACTAGTTCCTGACCTGGTCATCTAGACGCAGAGAACTCTCAGAATGCCCTGTCCTGCCATTTCAAAATATTCGATGAATTGATGAAAGGCAGATGTAGAGCATATTGCCGATAAGAAACCTGACCTGCCCTTTTAGGTAGCAAGTTATATTAAAATAGCGTCATTCAACAGATCAAATGTCCGTGAAACATATCTGGACTATGTCGGAAACTGAGGGATGATGTCCCTAAACCGATTAAGAATTCTGTGTCCAGTGGCGCTATCCGTCTCTTATCCGGCAACGCAGCATTTTGGTCCGGAGGAACAACGTCCGATGATAATGCCGGATGCACTCTATGGCAATTATGTTGTTCCAAAAAGGGAAAATACAACTCATCCGTATCCCTTTCACCATCCTGTCAGACCACTTGAAATTCTTGGTCGTCCGTGCTGAACCTGCAGCAGAACGTACCAACCCAGCTTCCTCGGATAATTCCGGATCCGACAGAGTTACTGTCGGTTGCTGGGATGCTGCGATAATTTGTGCTATCTGCGATAGCATGTCCGTAACAGAGGCCTGTGGAGCTACAGTCTTATAGGATTTAGCCGCTGGAAGCTCCTTGGACGTTCACTCCCGGATACCTCTAATATGCGAACATCCGGAGAATGAAGGCCTAGTATCCTTGGCTACTGGATGGCGTGACCTGGTCGCCGTAGAATCCCTGGTCGGCGATATTGATTGAATATCACAGGTCACGTAGCCAAGGTGCGGCCGCGTGTGCTGCCGTGAGGATGAGGAAGCCGAAAGAGCAGTCTCTCCGGATTGTCTATATAACAGAGCATCCCGAGTGGTGGACGTATGCTCCGGCTGAGGAACGTTTAGTACCACAACATCTGGGCTCAGATGTTGTAATACGAGAGAGGGACCTCTCTCGCTTGCAGCCCAGATGGACCTGGATGAGCTAGGAACCGGACTAATAGGCTTCCTCCGTACCATCCTCGTATCCGTCGTCACTGGGTGTGCACATTGTATTTTATAGTGCTCGCATCACCCAAATCTCCTTCCTGGACCACAACGGATGAACCCTGGTGCTGAGCCATTCGGTGAATGGTCGCGACACCGGACGAGCTAGCGGACGCCAGCACCATCGATACTACTAGGGAACTCCAGGCAATTGACGTATCTACATGAGCACTTTGCCGCTAACTCTACATTTGACTGTGACAACAGAAGCACACTTACGAAGACATCACAGTAACAATACCTAGTCCATGTTACCCTATGAGACCTGTGGAGCCGTGGTCCTACGTGAATATCCGCTGGAAGCTCCCAGGACGTTCATTCCTGCATTTATATAATATGCAAATGTCCCAACTGAAAAGGTCTCGTATCCTTGGCTAGCAGATGGAGTGACCTGGTCGACGTGTATTCCTTGGTCAGCGAAGCAGGAGCACCAGGGACGTTCAATCCTGCATTTATATAATATGCAAACGTCCCCTGGAAATCTGTGGTCACAAAGCCAAGGTGCGGTCATGTGTGTTGACGAAGATGAGGAAGCCAATATAACAGCTGCGTAGGACTGCCATGCGACGGAGCATCCCGAGCAGGAGGAGTGGAAATAAGCTCAGACTTAGCGAACAACAACATAGTGGCGCAGATGTTGATGCAAGAGAGAGGGGGCCTCTCTCGCTCGCGGTCCGGGGGACCTGGACGAGCTAGCTATCAGACTGACAGGCTTCCTCCGTACTATCCTCGGATCCGTCGTTGCTGGGTGTGCACATCTGAAGTTTTATAGTGCACACATCCCCCAATCTGCTTCCCTGGACCGCAACGGACTAACTTGGGTGCTGAGCCATTCTTCCCTGGTGAATGGTCGCGACACCGGGCGGACTAGCATGACAATGCCTTCGATAGAACTAGCTAACTCCCAGCAATTGTCGTAATACCTTGAGCACTTCCCGCTAGCTCTAATATAGCAACGACGGAGACACACTATTGAAGACATCACGGAAACATCACTCTGAGTTCTGAAAAAGAAACTGATATATAGTGACCCTATGGAGCGAGGACCGTAATGGACCTCTCACCGCAACAAAAAACTGTGACACACGTCTCCAATGTTGTCATATCAATCAACACACACAGAGCAAGAATTAATGCGACTACATTGACTATAAGAAACACAATGAACTTGTGAATTAGATAGAGGAAGATATCCTTGCATTACGATTGAAGAATATTTTTTCAACCAGAAAAAATATACACCATCATATTACTCGCACTAACTCTTGAAATAAATATACATAATATATTATAATTCATTATAACATTTCAAAAGAAAATAATTTTCAAAAAAAAAAATTTTTTGAAAAAATTTTCAGAAGAGCCCAAGTTCCCAATGGGAACCCTAAGCCCAAAGGATCCGCAAAAAGCCTAAGTGTGGACAAAAATTTTAATCATTTTGAAAAATTAATGTAACACTTATGGACAATATTAATGTATCTTGCTATGAACTAAATTAAGCAGAAGACAAGTAATCATTGTCAGAAGTAAAAGTTGTCAACATAAGCAAAAGTGTCAACAAACCGGAAACATGACTCCAGGCACTGAAACAAACATGGCCCGAAATCAGTAACCAATTAAACACTATCAGATGCAAAAGAGGCTTCCAGAAAAGAAACTGTAGAACATCAGATGGTAGATGCAGACCAAAACACCTGAACACCCCTAGGGTGAGGACGTAAACATGGGGAAAAAAAAACAACAGAAAATAATTCTGTTTCCAAGCCAAAACTCCCAAGACATTTTAGTAATAAATATTACAAAAAATACGCCAAAAGCATGGGAGAATAGCTAGGGGGAATAAAGGAAAGGGAGAGAGGAAACACTGATTAAACAATGGAACATTCATAGCAAGAATGACCACAATAAGGTCATGCCACGAAAATAGGTAACATGTAACAATTTTGTAAAATAATTATAAGTTACAGCCCTGAACATTTGTTTCCACTGTTTTCTCACCTCCACCTTCTATTTCCACCATATATCCACCATTTCTCTTATAAATATGCATCTGGCATCTTTAAAACTGAGATTTACAAGCACAAATAACAGTGAAGTGTAACTGTATTGAGGGCCAAACAAAGAATGACTTTTGGCAGCAGTTTCAAGACTTCCTTGACACTGCGCATGCGCAGTGGAGTAAAAGTATGGAGGACCATATAGGACATTATTTTTCGGTTTTAGATGCAAATTTTGGGGGTTGGGGGGTAAAATTTGCGTTTGGCCCTAAATATTTTAGAGTTAGCACCAGCTAAGTCTGGGTCATTGGTACAGTATAAAAATTTAAAAATTTAAAGTAATTTGTATATTTTTTATACTTACCAATGGCCCAGACTTAGCTGGTGCAACCTCAACATTATTAAGGGCCAAACACAAATTTTGAACCGCCCCAATCCCCAAAATTTGCATATAACAACGAAAATTAATAGTCGAATCTGGCTCTCCATACTTTTAGTACTTGCGCATGTGCAGTACCCAGGAATAGACCGGAATTGACACAAACACCATTCTTTGTAGATGAGCCTACTAAAGTGATAACTCAGTGGGGAGGGATGAGTCCCTACCCTTTTTGTGAAGGAATATTGTTAAAAACAAAGAGGGAAGTGCTCTGGAATCAGTGATAAGCGGTACCAAATAATCTATATATAATCGCAAAAAAGGCACCCAGTTATTAATTATTATTAATTATTGGTGCTTAACGCTACCTCAGTAGCTAAGGCTATCGTGGCACAAGCTTCTAACGTATTCCGGAATTGGAATACATAGATAGGTTGAAAACCGGTGATATAACGTGTACAACCTTAAACTTGTCCAATTGAATCCTAATGGAAAGTTATCTGTTAGAGCAAATACGCTTCTGAGGCAACCAACAGGCGACCCCGTTCAGGTGTACAATTAATTCCAATGATGAAACTCAAAATTGAACGGTGTGAATATACGAGAATAGTTGTGTTGAAATGATTATCTATTTTTCAAAGTCGACTAGTCGACAGGAGTAACTGATTCAAAATCGATTGGTCGGCTTTTCTGTTGAAAACATAATTGTCTCAGTAAATTAGGTGATAAGAGACTGTTTCATGTAAGTTGATAACCCTTCCGTTTAATGACTCGTTTGAAAGGTGTTTGATGAAGTTTCCTTGTCAAAGTCATGAATATAGCTGTTCTCTTTTTCGTTTTTGAATTTTTTAAAACTTAAAACATCGTGCATATTACAGCTTTAACCATTCAGTAAAAAAAATAGGATACCTAGGAAGTGCTTGCCTCCACTATCCGTACAGTGGAAAAAGTACCCAATGATGTTAAAACAGAAGTTTTGTGAATTTGTAAAATGTTTGAAGTGTGCCACCATTCGCCCAGTGCAATTAATTAATAAAAACTCGCGGGTCAAATTTTGTGACAGACAGTTTCCTCACCTTCATATCCGGTCGCACCCAAACCAGTACAGTAATATCATAGAATAAGGAGCAGCTTTCTGAGTGTTTCAGGCATGTATTTTATTTTTATATCAATTAAAAAGTGTGGGCGACTTTGGTGAGGGACAGAACACTTGCATGAATTAACAGCATCTTTGAAGTTGTACATCAAAGTATTTTTCTTCAATGCGTGCCAGGGTTTAGGTTAGGTTAAATCAGTGCTTGTAATGCTGCTGAAATCTAAGTTGTAACATTATCGGCATCAACAAATGACAATGATTGTATTGATATCCACTTCTCAATACAATTTAAAATAGGTCCAACACAAAGCAGAAACATCTGATGTTTATAATCATTAACCCCCACTATTGGACCATTTTACGACTTCATCTTTAGTTTCCCGACTAGTCGACTGGCGAATTTCAGAGTCGATTTTTCCAAAAAACAAATCGACTTTGACTAGTCGACTAATCGTTTCAACACTAGAGAATAGGAATTCTTCTGTGTATCGTCTTTGATAGAAAGCTGGATTCAGAACAGGTTATGATTAACAGACTCGTCACGGACCATCCCCCAAATAATTCATTGTTCCCAAGGTCCGTTACTACCAATGACTGTTCGGAGAAAGAATATACTACTCTGAATAATGAAGTGAAAAATTGAGAACGTATGCATAGACAGCCTATTGGAAGTTCCATAACTGATCCAACTAGCCCCAAAATTCCCATAAGCTATATAAAGCAGAGCAAGAATTTTATAGAATCTATTCAATAAGGCATCTGCGTGCAAAGCAACAGAATCTCGCATGTACTCATCTGAATACAGCCTGTATCCACGGTATGACCGAGTGATATAAATGTAACCAGGAAACGGAATGAATAATACAATGTTAATGCAGTTAAACTGAGTTATAAACTCATACATCGTAAGAAAAGGGCAGACCACTCTGGGCGAAACTTCTCAGAGTGGACTAATTGCCACATTTGGAGAATGTTGCCCAGATAACCGACATATCAGCCACACAGGTACATGAAGGCTAGCAATATCAACCAAATGTGTTCATGAAAGAAATTTGGAATAAAAAAAAAGTTAATGTTCAGGAATCATCTGCTCATTTTTGACTTAAAAACGAACAACCACAGGAAACAAACCAACTAAAGAGTGGATGTGCCCATGAGGTCGCCGATAGAACACCCAGCCGCCAATCAAGGAGCCAATCAAGGCATGCACATACAAGAAACTACGTCCTGCCCTATAATCGCCTCTTAACATATTGGCAGTGGGATGGGGGGGGGGGGGGGGGGGGGGGGGATTCTATCGACCCGACCCCTCCCCTGCCCCCCTACCCCCACCCCCTCACCTGCATTACTTGAATCGCTAGATAAGTAAAGCCGGCGCAGTAGAATTAAGGTTATACTGCTGCTGCCATTCTCATTCTCAATAACAGTAATACATCTAAAAAGCTTATAGTCAAAGCAATCATAATAACAGTAACCCGGCGTGACACAAAAGCATTACGCTTTTGTGTTAGTTATCAAATAGAAGGGGAACCGCAGGGCTCCCTCATGTCTGACGACTCCATAATGCCACTAAGGATGGAGGGGGATGTGATGACTAAATAATACACCATATAGACATATGGTGGAAATATAATCCACAACAATAGATTGGGTAGAAATGAAGAGGGTGAAGAAAACAATGTTCTGACACCCGATCATAAAAACCTAGATGAACTCCTTACGTTTGATCTGATATCAGGAAATATATTCCTGAGGAGTTTAGTATAGGCATTTGAAAAAATGCTCATTAATGAAACTGGGTTAATATGGCGTCATCAATAGTGCTTACCGCCTCAGATAACTTACACCAAACAATACCGGTAGGAAGAGAATAACCTCCTCTAACATAACGTTATCATGTCTGATAGGACAGTGAACTCAGTCTAGCTGAAGCAGCTAAAGGTCTTCCTATTCATGAAGACAAATAAAAGGCTGATAACTGCGGCTTCAGAAGCTCGCTAAGGTGACTTACAATGCTAGCCGTAGCTTAGAAGTCTTCATCTCCGTGAAGACAGATATTTTGGTGTAAGTTGCGACCTTGAAAGCTCATTGAATGGAAACTTACAACTATCATCATGCAAGGTAGGGAATGAAGAGCCGCTGTTTTTAACAGCCGTAATTCCCAACGAGACAGTAGTCTCAAGAAGATAAGTTATTTCAGTTATGTTTATTGCATAATTACTGAAAAAACAAGGCTCATGATTCTAGCTAGGCTACTGGGGTGTCAACAATAAGACTCAAATCTGTGACACCTAGCAAAACAAACCGAGAAGGAAAGAAGCACTCTTTCCTTGAGCGGTTCTATTCCCAAAAGACAGCGGTCTGAGCCAAGCTAACATAGCTTAGAAGTTTTCATCTCCGTGAAGACAGATATCTCATTGTGACTTGCGACCTTGAAAGCTCACTGAATGGAGATTTACAACTATCGTTGCACAAGGTAGGGAATGAAGAGCTGCTATTCTAACAGCTGTAATTCACAAAGAGACAGTAGTCTCAAGGTAGCTATGCAGTTATGAGTCTTCATCTGTGTCACCTGCAGCCTCTGACAGCTCACTAAATGGAGACTTACAACACTAGCCACTAATGTTTAAGAAAAGGCCGCTGTAACAGTACATAAGGCTACTGTGGCATCCACAATAGCATTAAATGCCTTGATGCCAAGGAATACAACACCGAGAAGGAAAAGACGTTCTTATTCCTTCTAACAACTCTATTCCAAACAAGACAATTGTCTCAGCCTATCTATACACTATCAAACCTCTATTCATAAGGAATAGAGCATTGCATTTCTTATACTATTGCTAAGGCAAGGAAGGCGTCGTTAATTGGAACAAAAGCCCACGACACCTGAGCCAAAAGATCCGGGGAGGAAAGATCTTCGTCTTTCCAAAGCCTGGTATGTTAAGCTGTTTTTGCCTAGCAAATGCAGACTTTTGTTCAGATGGAACATGATTCGAAGAGCTTATGAATAATAATTCATAGTCTTAAGGTGCCCTTCCGTGAGGGATAGAGAATCACTCTCCGCAGCCTTCACACCATCCAAATGTTCCATCTGAAAATATGGTCAACAGCATCTGAACAAACGGATGACTGGACCAACACAGCACCATCCAACAGCTCACTACCGGTAGTATTAGCGACAACTGGAATGCTGCGATACGCAGAGCAAACTGCGGCAGCCGGGCCATGAACGAGGCTAGCAGAGCAGCGATAATCCGCTTGTTACAATAAGCTGCTCACAGGATGGAGATCTGGTCCCATAAAAATGCCTCAAACAACTAGCTATCAACCTGAACATGCGAAGTCGGATAGCTAGTCTGCGGTCAACATGCTTCATCAATGAAGCAGGGGAAGAAGCCATAGCTGCAACCAGACCTGGCTGCAGTGTGTAAGAAGCATCACGAACCACAATCGTGAACAGGCGCCCCAACTCACTAAAGTAGATCAAATCAAAAACAGTCGACCCCGACTGCTGACAGAAAGGAGACAGTTCTCCAGTTCGCGGTCTGTTCCAGATCTCGCCAAGCGTTCTGTTTAGAAACTTGTAAGCATCTAACTCATAGCATGCATATCGATAGAAGAAGGGGAAAACGTAACAACAGCCAACCCCGGCTGAATTGCGGAAGAAGCATCCAAACTCATCACATTTCGGATGAATGCTCCTACTCATTGAAGTTTCTCACAACACAAAACAGTCGTCCCTGACTGTTAACGGGAAGGAGCACTTGCGATCTGGCCCCAGATCTCACCGAGTATCCCGCTTAGAAACTTCTAGGGCAATCCCCTTTCATGTGCTTCCATGTAAGAAGAAGAAGCCATAACCGCCGACGGACCTGGCTGTACTGTGGAAGGAACATTCCGATGTATGTTCAGACTCATTCTAGTTTCTCACAATTGACACAGTCGACCCCGACTGTTAACGGGACAGAGAGGGTTCTCCGATCGACGATCTGACCCCAGATCTAACCGAGCATCCAGTAGAGAAACGTCTGGCTTCTTCTGCATGCACAGATGACCAGACCGACACAGCACCATCCGACGGCTCTCTACCAGAATCTGCGGATGGATGCCCCTTGCTGGGAAGCTGCAATAAGCTGCACAAATTGCGACAGAATGTCTGTTACAGGGGCTTGTGAAGCAGCGGCTTCTATTCTCTGCCTCATATTGCTCCCGGAACAGAGATCTGGCCACTGATCTCTTCGCCGAACGTCCCGATGAATCAAGTCTCGAATCACTAGCTACCAGATGGACCGACTTCAAGGACAAAGACTGGAGGGTCTTCGCTCAGGCGTTTGAACATCCGAAGCGCGAAGCCGGGTAGCTAGTGTGCGGTTGCATGTGCTTTGCCAAAGCAGAGGAAGAAGCCGTAACTGCAGCCCCGGCTGCAGTGTAGAAGAAGCGTCCCGAGTGGCCAGGGAGGATGTTAGCTGCGACTCAGTGCAAGTTTCTCAAAGCAATAGTCAACCCCAACTGTTACTGGGTTAGAGAAGGCTCTCCCATTCGCGGTCTGATCCCAGACCTCGCCACGCTTCCCAAAGAGAATCTTGCAGGCTTCTTCCACTTTTTATACACCTGTTTATAAAAACGGTTGTATTATGTTATCAGTCTGTCTGTCTGTCCATCTGTCTGTCCGTAAACAATTTGGTTCCATTCATTTAAAGCTGAATGCCTTGGCACCAAATTTTTCAGATGTTGTTTTTAGCAATGAAATACAGGTCAAGTTCAATATTGGTGTTTCTCAGTCCATCCGCTGCAGAGATATGGCCCTTTGAAAACACAATTTTTCTAAAAAAAATTGGTTTCCATTCATTTAAAGCTGAACGCCTTGACGGACTTACATCAAATTTTTCAGATGTTGTTTTTAGCAATGAAATACAGGTCAAGTTTGATATTGGTGTTTCTCAGTCCATCCACTGCAGAGTTATGGCCCTTTGAAAACACAATCTTTAAAAAAAAATTGGTTTCCATTCATTTGAAGTCGAATGCCTTGATGGATCGACATCAAACTTTCAGACCTTGTTTGTAGCAATAAAATACAGGTCAAGTTCGATATTGGTGTTTCTCAGTCCATCTGCTGCAGAGTTATGGCCCTTTGAAAACACAATTTTTGAAAAAAAATTGGTTTCTGTTCATTTAAATCCGAACGCCTTGACGGATTGACACCAAATTTTTCAGATGTTGTTTTTATACGCCCGTTTGAAAAATGGGACGCATTATGTGAATGGTCTCTCCACCCGTCTGTCTGTCTGTCCGTCCATGGGCACATTTCGTTTCCGGACAATAACTTTAGTTGTAATGGTCTGAGCAGAGTTAAATTTGGCATGTGGTTTTAGTATGACAAAATACAGGATGGGTTCAATTTCCGTTTCTAGCGGCCCATTTGCAGTAGAGTTATGGCCTTTTATTTATGGAAATTTAGCCCAACTTCTCGTTTCCAGATGATAACTTTAGTTTGCCTTGACCGATTTATTTCAAATTTTCAGTTTTTTTGTTTTTGACCACAAAATAATACAATATACCACAATCGCATATTCCTTTCCAGAGTTATTCCCCTTGAATGATTGCAAATTTGTATATTTTGTGGTTTCCGGATGATAACTTTAGTTTGCCTTGACCGATTTTTTTTGAAATTCTCAGATTTTGTTTATGACTACAAAACACAGCTCAAGTTCACTTTTGGCCAAAACCGCATGTACCTTTCCAGAGTTATTCCTCTTGAATTTGTGCATTTTGTGTTTTCCGGATTATAACTTTAGTATGGCCTGACTGATTTTTTATACGCCTGTTGAAAAACCGTTGAATTATGGAATCAGTCTGTCTGTCTGTCCATTTGTCCATCCGCCGGTCTGTCCGTTCATCAACATTTGGTTTCCAGATGATAACTTTGGTATTTTTTTTTTCGACTGACTCCTAAACTTGGTATGTGGTTTAATCAAAACAAAAGACAGGTCAAGTTCGAATATGGGGTCAGTTTGAACTTTGAAGTTCCCCTGAATTATGTCCCTTGTTGGACATAGAATGCATCAAATATTTGGTTTCCGAATGATAACTTTTATTATTTGTTTTCCGATTGGTTCCAAAATTGGTATGTTGTTTAATCACAACAAAATACAGGTCAAGTTCGAATATGGGGTTGGTCCGAACAATTTTCACCCTCACGCCCATCCTTACCCCAACCCTTCAAAAATACAAAACGGGCGTATAATGTCCCGCTAGGCGGTGCACTTGTTGCCATTGTTGCTGGGTAAGCTTTTGTTTATAAGGTGCATGCTCTACCCAAATCTACACTCTCTGAGACCACAATGCACATACCCGGTATTACGGTTCCTACTATTGGGTAACTGCCTGACCGGTCAAGCTAGCTGCTGGAATAAGGGGCCTTATTCCCTTTATATTCAAGAGCAACTTTGCAGCTAACTCTGTTAGCTCCTCAGAGCGCGACGACGATAGTACATTCTGGACGGGTGTCACAATACCATCACCATGTTCTTGTTGAAAAGAAACTGAAAACTTGATTGTTCTTGCGGTGACAGCTCCAGCATCGGAACATCACTGCAAATACATAGCGCAACACTCGCTTCCAACACTAGTGTCCTAATGGGTCGACCCCTGCCCCACCAGTAGGACTCGAATCAGTAGGAGTGCAGCGACAACAAGCAAGTCAACAAGCATATAAATCTGATGTAGACTTCTTCGCCCTACACTGAGAGCAGTAATTTTCAAAAATAATTACAATCCAAACAAAGTTAACTGCACTCCTAAAATCTAACATATCATAATACAATATAAGGATACATGACGAAGACAATCAAAAATAATTTCGAAATAAATCAAAACAAGTTTGTTTTTTTTTCTTTTTTTGAAAATGCCTAACTTTCCCAAGGGAACCACACAAGCCCAGTTAGCCCACGGGCATACTGATAGATCCTAAGTGTGGACAAACACCAAAATGTTAAAGCTACAGTACCGGAATATTAATAAATGTATTCTACTATACTTGTGATGAAATAAAACCCTAAATATTACCTGTTAAGGGCGTTGTTAAAAGTCAACAACGTCAGGATTTAGAAAAACTGGAAACTAGACAATTGGCATGGGAGCGTGGTGGCTCAGTGGTAGACTGTTGGACTTCTATGCTGGAGGTCCCGAGTTCGATCCCCATCTGGGACGACCCATGTTGTGTCCTTGGGCAAGGCACTTTATCCTGGTTGCCTTCATGGGGGCACGATGACGCCGTGTACTGCACGTTGATGTGCATGTCTTCAACCAATTTAACCCTACTTCAGCAGAGCTTGAACAGAGTTAGAATGTTGAGGAGCTGACAATTGCTTGTCGATGCTCAGTGGTTCTCTCTGGGTACTCCAGTTTTCTCCACCCGTAAAACTGTTATGGTCACGATTAGCCATTGTGCATAAGTATGTGACCTTAAACACCAATAAATAAATAAAGAATAGGCACACAAGAGGCCCAAGTGAGTAAATAATTAACTGATATCTGATGCAAAGATAGGTCTCAATGTGAAGAAAAAACAATGCATCCGGCAGGAGATGCAAGAGAATAACGACCCAACATCCCTAGGGTGAGGACGTAACCGTGGGGGATAAACAGAATAAACCTACTGTACAACACATTCAACTCCAAGAAATTTCAATAAAAAACAGCCAGAGAGCTTAGGAGTTTAACTGCTGGAGGGTTCATGGAAGGATAGGGAAGGAACACATAACCAACTGTAGGTAAATCATTAGCAAAACTAATTATGTCAAGGCATATATCCCGAAATTGGGTAACATGAAATAGTTTTGATATTATTTAAAAGTTACAGCCCTGAACGTCCCAAACCACTGTTGTTCACTTCCATCATCCATTTAATGCCTTGAATCCACCATATACTTCAGTGATTTGTGTCTGGCATCCACCAAAAGAGATTTAAAGCAAAGATGTCAGTTGAGATGTTTACTGACTTTGGGCCAAACAAACAATAGTGTTTGCGCCAATTCCAGTCTCTTCCTGGGTATTGCGCATGCGCAAGTGCTAAAAGTATGGAGGGCCAGATAGGACTTTTACTTTTCGTTGTTGTATGCAAGTTTTTTTTTTGGGGGGGGGGGGGGGTGGAGGGGCTCAAAATTTATGTTTGGCCCTTAATGTTGAGGTTGCACCAGCAAAGTCTGGGCCATTGGTTGTAGTATAAAAATATGTAAAAATTAATTTATTTTTTAAAAATACTGTGTTAGGTAAAGGGTTAACTGAAGCCAGGAATATTTTTTTGGAGGAGGAGAGGGGGAGGGGGACACACTTGGAATGTGGAATGCTCTTAATGACCTTAGCATCTGGAACAAATTGGGGAGGTGAGGCACATGGAGAGGAATGGCTTGACATAGAAGGGTACGAGAGGTGGGTCACCCTCTCACAAATTATCCCCTCCCAGATTGCACCTGGTGGATTATGTGGCAAATGGGTGAAATCAACGCCAAGATATATTTAAGGTTTAGATGGATGTTCCTGATGTGGACTTTGGGTATTTGGGGAGGGAGAGGTGAACAAGATGTTGAGCACTGAGATCCTCTACCCTACCCCAGGTACATTCATATTCTCCACAAAATATTCTAAGAGCATATTTTTATTTCGAAAAAAGGAAAAACAACCTATAAACCGAGTTTTTTGACAAAACCAAACTGAAACCGAAGTCAAAAAAAAAAATGCACAACACTACCGTTCATTCATTAATAGTTGTAAATATATATGCTCTCTTATAAACTTTTAATCTTTAATGTATTACATAGTCCTAGACTATTATATTAGACTTTAATGCCAAATAAGTATCAGTAAATAAGATATGAATGCGGCTGAATCAGAGCTTTTGTTTTGTTGGTCCTGTAGCTTATTTACTGAAGCAAGTTGCAGGGAACATTTCATGTCCATGGTCAAAATTGGTTCATTGTGGGCCATTGACAAAGTGAAGCGAAATTGTTAATGGCCACTTCAAACTTCACTCTACATAGGGGTTGGACCATTTCACTCCTATTCTTATTCCCAATGGGTCTTTCTACCTTTTTATTAGTGATGAAATGGACATACTGTTAACAAATGGTTGACAACCTAACCGGCTGAAAAAGTGGCCAACCGGTTAACCATACAGTTAAAACAGAACACAAAGCTACATGTCATATTCAAGCTATTAACACTGCAATGTTACAGACATGGACACATTTGCAGTCGCTGACATGAATGAATTTAAATCAGTACTGTAAGAGATCCAAACATGCTCATATTTCTCTTCTAGTCATGCGCCCGGACACTAGTCACTAAACCACCAATGACTTGTGAACTTGTGTTGTCTGTTTATTGTCTGTGGAACAGGTGACTAGGCATTTTTTTTCAAGAGATCAAGACAATCATTGAATACTGTAGAGAAAAGTTTTTTAGATTCCTGGCAATAAAATCAGGAGCTGATTAACTGATGCCCCGATTAAGATTAAGTGACCCATAATTGCTCACTGACTGACACAACAATACACTGAAAAGTCAACTCCATCTTAAAATAGAAATACACAATTGACAACTATTGAAAAATTAGAATCTGTTGGCCTGGAGTGTTGATTAGCTCCATAGCATAATCCTATTAGCATATTAAATAAACTTTCCATGAAATGACCAATTGTTATAGCCCCCATATTATATTGAGATTGATATATCCTTAAGTTGATAATTATGTGAGAAAGATTTTTTTTATTTCTGCATTTTCTGACTGGTCTAACTCTTTTGCACTCAGTGACCTTGTTTACATCTTTGTTACACTGATATATTGTACATATAGCTGTTGATTGTTTAATTGTTTAAATAGGTCAATGACCTTGTTTACTTGAACTTTAACAGAATCCCCCAGAAACAAATAGAACATTGCAGAAACTTCCTCTTCTGGGACATTCTATCTGGTTACTATATAAAGGTTTGTCAACAGAATTCATAAACTCAATTTTAGAAAGCCATTTCAGAAGAACTTATTTTCACAGCAGTTGTTTCCATTGGAGATTATTATTGTTTCAGAACAGTGCATTTATTATAGAAGCAGTGCTTCTTTGTGATTTTGGAAGATTGATTCCAAAAGAGAATTTTGAAGAGAATCTATTCGTCTTGGAAAAGAGAATTTATACTTTCTGTGAAACAGAATAATATTATTTTGTGAAAAGCCAGGATTCTACTGGATTATTTGGAAAATACCTGTGGCGCCAATACTTCTTGGATTTTTACTCCATTTGAATTTTACAGAGCATTTTATTATATTTTATTGGAGACTGCTGAAATTTTCAAAGTGAAAATTTTATTACAAATCTACGGGATACTTTTATTGAAGAGACATTCTTGGATTTAATACTACATGTACCAGATGGTAACTTTCTTCACAAGATTCTTCACCACTGGATTACTGGATTCTGTCAAACTGTACTTTGGACTAATTCTATAATTGAAAAGTACCATTGTTTTTTTTTATTTTCTGTAACCCAATTAGTGCAAAAGATCTTTGTATCATTTTTTTTATATCAAATTTTTTTAATTAAATTTCAGAATAGTTAAATTCATAGTTTTGTTGCTGATTCTCAGATTTCTTTCTGTTACCAATATCATTAATAATTCCACACCGTAACAGAAATTGGGGGCTCGTTGCCGAGATTGAATATTAGATAACAAGAAAATTGCAAATTGCAATTATTATTTTGACTCACTTTCAAAACATTTAAATTTTGTTAGAAAATTTCAGTATCATTTAATTCATTATTTATATTCTGAGAACCAGCAAACCTTTTCATCATGGTATTTATTTTACAGAATTTATATCTGAATTTGAAAGATCTCCTAGTTTGGCCCTTTTAGAATCTCTTAAGAAGGAGGATTTATTTCAACTTGCTCAGTATCTAAAATTACCTGCCACCCCTGGTCTGAACAAACATAAACTTAAACAGCTCATTGTTAATCATTATATGGAGGAAGGCCTTTTGCCTCAGTCTGAAACTCTCCCCTCTGAACCACAACCCACTGATGCCCTTGAACTCAAAAAGTTAGAATTGGAATTAAAAAAGTTAGAAATGCAACAAAAAATGAGGGAAATTGAAATTCAGGCTCAAAAAGAAAAGGAGGATAGGGAATTAAAATTAAGGGAAATAGAAACTCAAAAAGAAATGCACTTAAAAGAATTAGAAATTCAGGCCCAAAAGGAAATAAAAATAAAAGAATTAGAATCTCAACGTCAAGGCTCAAATGTAATTTCTCCAAGTAGATTTGATGCAACTAAACATGTTAGGCTAGTTCCCCCCTTTCAAGAAAAAGAAGTTGATAAATATTTTTCACATTTTGAAAAAGTGGCAACAAGTTTAGAATGGCCAAGGGATGTCTGGACTTTGCTACTGCAAAGTGTTTTGAAAGGGAAGGCCCAAGAAATCTATTCCGCTCTATCTTCTGAGCAAAGCAACAATTATGACGCTGTTAAAGAGGCAATACTTAAGGCATATGAACTTGTTCCAGAGGCCTATAGGCAGAAATTCAGAAATTATTATAAAAATGAAAATCAAACTCATGTGGAATTTGCCAGAGAAAAGCAAAATTTATTTGACAGGTGGTGCCACTCAAAAGAAATAGGGAAAGATTTTACAAAATTAAAGGAAATGATGCTGATTGAGGAGTTTAAAGGAAAGATACATTCAGATATAAAGGCCCACCTGGATGAACAAAAAGTTGACACATTAAATAGAGCAGCAGTACTGGCAGATGACTATGCCTTAACTCATAAAATGAGTCGTAACGCCACAAATTTTTGGCCCCACAAGAATTCTTTCCAAAGTGGACCTAGACCAGCTTCAGATAAATCTCATCCTTCCAATCATCCTTCCCATCCTACAAACTTTTCACCACCTAAATTTAATCGGAAGCCCAATGAGAATAAGTCATCCAATGCCAGCCCTACACCATTACGACCCAACAGTTCAACTAAAACTTGTAATTATTGTAAGAAAGCAGGTCATTTATTATCTGATTGCTGGCTGTTAAAAAGGAAAAATGAGTCCTCTACTTCACAGAATGCACTAGCATGTGCTCCATGCCCTGAAAATTATGTTATAAAGCAAGACGCTTTAGAAAATTATAAGCCATTTATTTCTGAAGGCTTTGTTTCCCTTGATGGGGATAAGCACTGTTCCTTACCAATAAAAATACTGAGAGACACAGGGGCTACTCAGTCATTAATGTTAGAAGGGCTCTAACACAGGCTGAAGCCCAAAACTCCCCTGTCTGTTATTTCAGAAAATCTGGTGTACTTATGAGGAAATGGCGACCACCAGAAGTACCCTCCAATAGTGATTGGGAGGTTATTTATCAAATAGTTGTCCCCACTAAATACCGGAATGAAATAATAAGCCTGGCTCATGAAAATCCAATGGCTGGACATTTGGGAATTAGGAAAACCTACTCTCGTATTCAACAGTGTTTTTACTGGCCCAAGCTTCGACAGGATGTTGTTGAATTTTGTAAAACCTGCCACACCTGTCAAATTGTAGGAAAGCCGAACCAGAAGATTCCTCCTGCTCCCCTTCAGCCAATCCCTGCTTTTGAGGAGCCATTTAGTAGAATTATTATTGATTGTGTTGGCCCATTGCCTAGAACAAGATCTGGAAATGAATATCTTCTTACCATCATGTGTGCTTCAACACGATTTCCTGAGGCTATACCTCTAAGAAATATTAAAACGAAGACTATAGTAAAGGCCTTGATAAATTTTTCACGACTTTCGGTCTACCCAGGTCAGTGCAATCAGACCAAGGCTCAAATTTTATGTCAAACATTTTTCAGCAGGTGATGTATGAGCTCAAAATAAAGCAGTACACATCAAGTGCCTACCATCCCGAAAGTCAAGGAGCTCTAGAACGCTTTCATCAAACACTGAAGACCATGATAAAGGCCTATGGGGAGGATAATGAGAAGGACTGGGATGAAGGAGTACATCTCCTCTTATTTGCAGTCCGTGAGACTGTACAGGAATCTCTGGGGTTCAGCCCTTTTGAATTAGTGTTTGGACACATAGTGAGGGGTCCACTCACTGCTTTGAAGGAGAAATGGCTCGAAGAAGAGCCACCTGAAATTTCTCTTCTGGACTATGTGTCCACTTTTAAGGAAAAATTGCACCAGGCCAGAGAAATGGCAAATAAACATTTACAGAAAGCCCAGAGTCATATGAAGACCTGGTATGATAAAAAGGTGAAATTTCGCTCCTTTAAACCTGGGGACAAGGTGCTAGTATTATTCCCTGTAAAGGGCAATGCTTTACAAGCAAGATATTCAGGCCCTTATATTGTTAAGCACAAGATCAGTGATACTGATTATGTTGTTGAGACTCCCGATAGACTCAAAAATACTCAGCTGTGCCATATAAATATGTTGAAAACTTATTATGAGAGAGAACCAAACTCTCTACCAGTCTCAACAGTCACCCACATGGATGAGCTGGAAAATCCTGTAGAGGATATTCATGAAGGCAGCGAAAATGTACCTCTGAAGTTACAGAACTCAGATGTCCTGAGAGATCTACGAAATAAAACAGATTATTTACTGCCTGACCAAAGAAAAGATTTAGTTGATTTAATTTTCAAATATCAACACTTATTTCCCGATGTGCCTAGTAGGACATCTGTTATTTTTCATGATGTTGATGTAGGAGAGGCAAATCCCATCAAACAGCATCCATATAGATTGAACCCTTTCAAAGCTGAGATCATGCGAAAGGAAATACAGTATATGCTGGACAATGATATCATAGAACCTAGCCATAGCAACTGGAGTTCGCCCTGTATACTCGTCCCAAAACCTGATGGCAGTTACCGATTTTGTACGGATTACCGAAAGGTGAACAGCCTCACCAAAACAGACAATTATCCAATTCCTAGAATTGATGACTGCATTGACAAACTTGGCCATGCTAAATTTGTGACAAAATTTGACTTGTTAAAGGGTTATTGGCAAGTCCCTTTAACAGAAAAAGCAAAAGAAATATCTGCTTTTGTTACCCCATTTGGGTTGTATCAATATAAAGTAACCCCTTTTGGCATGAAAAACTCTCCGGCAACGTTCCAGCGCATGGTTAACCACTTAATTGCAGACCTAGATCACAGTGAAGCTTATATTGATGATGTTATTATACACACAGATACAAATTGGGCTGATCATCTAAAGCATATTCAAGAATTTTTTGACAAGGTGACCCAAGCCAACCTAACTATTAACTTGGTAAAATCAGAATTTGGCAAAGCAACTGTAAATTATTTAGGTCATGTTGTGGGGCAGGGGCAGGTGAGGCCGATTGCGGCTAAAGTTGATGCCATTGTAAATTTTCCAGTACCAAACTCTAAAAAAGAGCTCATGAGATTCTTAGGCATGGCTGGATATTATAGAAAATTTTGTTTAAATTTCTCAGATGTTGTCTCTCCTTTGACCACTTTATTGAGCAAAAGGGTTAAGTTTGTTTGGACTGAGGAATGTCAGAAATCCTTTAACAGAATAAAAACTTTATTAAATAATTCCCCTGTTCTGGCCAGTCCCAATTATGAAAAGCCCTTCAAATTATTCATAGATGCAAGTGACAATGGAGCAGGTGGGCATATTGCCCAGGAAGATTCCCAAGGTATTGATCACCCTGTACATTTGTATGTTATTTTTCCAGAAAATTTCTCAAACATCAAAAGAATTACTCTACAGTAGAAAAAGAAACTTTGGCTCTAATTTTGGCATTAACCCATTTTGATGTGTATCTAGGAACCACCCAATGCCCAATTACAGTTTACACCGATCATAACCCCTTAACTTTTATCAATAAAATGAAAAACAAGAATCAAAGATTATTGCGGTGGAGTTTAGCCCTTCAAGAATATAATTTAGAGATTAGGCATATTTCGGGAAGAGATAATGTTGTAGCTGATGCTCTTTCCAGAATATCCTAATTTAAAATGATATGATCGGTCTCTATTCACTTCAAGTGTATATATGTTTATTAAAAAAAAAAAAAAATAAAATAAAATAAAATTGTGAAGATTATGGTGTGTGTGTATTGTAAACCAGTCAGAGTCTGCTAAAATTATGCAAAAAGTTTTCAGTACCTTCAAACTTTTTCTTTTAAGGCGGGGTGTGTTATAGCCCCCATATTATATTGAGATTGATATATCCTTAAGTTGATAATTATGTGAGAAAGATTTTTTTTTTATTTCTGCATTTTCTGACTGGTCTAACTCTTTTGCACTCAGTGACCTTGTTTACATCTTTGTTACACTGATATATTGTACATATAGCTGTTGATTGTTTAATTGTTTAAATAGGTCAATGACCTTGTTTACTTGAACTTTAACAGAATCCCCCAGAAACAAATAGAACATTGCAGAAACTTCCTCTTCTGGGACATTCTATCTGGTTACTATATAAAGGTTTGTCAACAGAATTCATAAACTCAATTTTAGAAAGCCATTTCAGAAGAACTTATTTTCACAGCAGTTGTTTCCATTGGAGATTATTATTGTTTCAGAACAGTGCATTTATTATAGAAGCAGTGCTTCTTTGTGATTTTGGAAGATTGATTCCAAAAGAGAATTTTGAAGAGAATCTATTCGTCTTGGAAAAGAGAATTTATACTTTCTGTGAAACAGAATAATATTATTTTGTGAAAAGCCAGGATTCTACTGGATTATTTGGAAAATACCTGTGGCGCCAATACTTCTTGGATTTTTACTCCATTTGAATTTTACAGAGCATTTTATTATATTTTATTGGAGACTGCTGAAATTTTCAAAGTGAAAATTTTATTACAAATCTACGGGATACTTTTATTGAAGAGACATTCTTGGATTTAATACTACATGTACCAGCTGGTAACTTTCTTCACAAGATTCTTCACCACTGGATTACTGGATTCTGTCAAACTGTACTTTGGACTAATTCTATAATTGATAAGTACCATTGTTTTTTTTTATTTTCTGTGACCCAATTAGTGTAAAAGATCTTTGTATCATTTTTTTTATATCAAATTTTTTTAATTAAATTTCAGAATAGTTAAATTCATAGTTTTGTTGCTGATTCTCAGATTTCTTTCTGTTACCAATATCATTAATAATTCCACACCGTAACACCAATGATAAAAATCTCCCCATTCAGCGCAACATTGGAAGTGCCACATGGTTTCTGATGGAAATATCAAACTGCCAAACTGACCACATATTTAATATTTCACTTCAACGCAATATCTATGCAGCTACTACTGGCCATTGTTAATAATTTCTATCGGAATATTTAATATACGTTTGAACTGAAACCAGAGGTTCATGTGAGCCTAAAATGCTCACCTGGCTCAAGATGTCAAAAGAGATGAGTATATCAGCAAGTAATCAGCAGCAAGAGCAAGTTTTTGATTTGCTATGACACAACCAACGGCTACTGGTCCAAGGAAAGCTTCTGTGAAGTATTAAAAAAACAACAACCGAATGAAATTTTTGTCTTCTTTTCAGCTACTGTGGTTCTCTCTACACCCCCCCCCCCCCCCCCCCCCAAAAAAAACCTAGATCGAGTTATTTGTGTGCAAAGCACACAAAGGTGTATCCCCGCATTTCCTTAGCAACACCTTAGCGCAGTCTTAACGTTTTGAATTAATATCCAAGGAGCCTTTCGATGAAAACTGATTTTCTAACGATAAAAGTGGTTCCACTGGAACCACCTGAGGCAAAATCAAAATTCTGAAACCTTCATGCACATCTAGAGATGTTACTTGAACACATTAGCATAGTTCAAACATTTCGAATTAAATACCCTAGGAGCCTTTCGATAAAAACTGATTTTCTAACGATAAAAGTGGTTCCACTGGAACCACCTGGGGCAAAATCAAAATTCCGAAACCTTCATACACATCTAGTGATGCTACATGAACACATTAGCATAGTTTATACGATTCAAATGAAATATCCTAGAAGACTTTCGATGAAAACTGATTTTCCAATGATAAAAGTGGTTCCACTGGAACCACCTGGGGCCAAATCAAAATTCCGAATCCTTCATGCACATCTAAAGATGTTACCTGAACACCTTAGCAAAGTTTTAATGTTTCAAATTAAATACCCTAGGAGCTTTTCGATGAAAACTGATTTTCTAACGATAAAAGTGGTTCCGCTGGAACCACCGGGGGCAAAATCAAAATTCCGAAACCTTCACGCACATCTAGAGATGTTACCTGAACACATTAGCATAGTTTAAACGTTTCGAATTGAATACCCTAGGAGCCTTTCGATGAAAACTGATTTTCTAACGATAAAAGTGGAACCACCGGGGCAAAATCAAAATTTCGAAACCTTCATGCACATCTAGAGATGTTACCTGAACACATTAGCATAGTTTAAACGTTTCAAATTAAATACCCTAGGAGCCTTTTGATGAAAAGTGATTTTCTAACAATAAAAGGGGTTCCACTGGAACCACCGGGGGCAAAATCAAAATTTCGAAACCTTCATGCACATCTAGAGATGTTACCTGAACACATTAGCATAGTTTAAACGTTTCAAATTGAATACCTTAGGAGCCTTTTGATGAAAACTAATTTTCTAACGATAAAAGTGGTTCCACTGGAACCACCGGGGGCAAAATCAAAATTCCAAAACCTTCATGCACATCTAGAGTTGCTACCTGAACACATTAGCATAGTTTAAGCGTTTCAAATTAAATACCCTAGGAGTCTTTCGTTGAAAACTGATTTTCTAACAATAAAAGTGGTTCCACTGGAACCACCGGGGGCAAAATCAAAATTCCAAAACCTTCATGCACAGTTACCTGAACACATTAGCACAGTTTAAACATTTTGAATTGAATACCCTAGGAGCCTTTCGATGAAAACTGATTTTCTAACGATAAAAGTGGTTCCACTGGAACCACCGGGGGCAAAATCAAAATTCCGAAACCTTCATGCACATCTAGAGATGTTACCTGAACACATTAGCATAGTTTAAACGTTTCGAATTAAATACCCTAGGAGCCTTTCGATGAAAACTGTTTTCTAACAATAAAAGTGGTTCCACTGGAACCACCGGGGGCAAAATCAAAATTCCGAAACCTTCATGCACATCTAGAGATGTTACCTGAACACATTAGCATAGTTTAAACGTTTCGAATTAAATACCCTAGGAGCCTTTCGATGAAAACTGTTTTCTAACAATAAAAGTGGTTCCACTGGAACCACCGGGGGCAAAATCAAAATTCCGAAACCTTCATGCACATCTAGATATGTTACCTGAACACATTAGTATAGTTTAAGCATTTCGAAATAAATACCCTAGGAGCCTTTCGATGAAAACTGATTTTCTGACAATAAAAGTGGTTCCATTGGAACCACCGGGGGCAAAATCAAAATTCTGAAACCTTCATGCACATCTAGAGATGTTACCTGAACACATTAGCATAGTTTAAACGTTTCAAATTGAATACCCTAGGAGCCTTTTGATGAAAACTGATTTTCTAACGATAAAAGTGGTTCCACTGGAACCACTGGGGGCCGAATCAAAATTCCAAAACCTTCATGCACATCTAGAGTTGCTACCTGAACACATTAGCATAGTTTAAGCGTTTCAAATTAAATACCCTAGGAGTCTTTCAATGAAAACTGGTTTTCTGACAATAAAAGTGCTTCCACTGGAACCACCGGGGGCAAAATCAAAATTCCAAAACCTTCATGCACAGTTACCTGAACTCATTAGCACAGTTTAAACGTTTTGAATTGAATACCCTAGGAGCCTTTCGATGAAAACTGATTTTCTAACGATAAAAGTGGTTCCACTGGAACCACCGGGGGCAAAATCAAAATTCCGAAACCTTCATGCACATCTAGAGATGTTACCTGAACACATTAGCATAGTTTAAACGTTTCAAATTAAATACCCTAGGAGCCTTTCGATGAAAACTGATTTTCTAACAATAAAAGTGGTTCCACTGGAACCACCGGGGGCAAAATCAAAATTCCAAAACCTTCATGCACATCTAGATATGTTACCTGAACACATTAGTATAGTTTAAGCATTTCGAATTAAATACCCTAGGAGCCTTTCGATGAAAACTGATTTTCTAACAATAAAAGTGGTTCCATTGGAACCACCGGGAGTAAAATCAAAATACTGAAACCTTCATGCACATCTAGAGATGTTACCTGAACACATTAGCATAGTTTAAATGTTTTGAATTAAATACCCTATGAGCCTTTCGATGAAAACTGCTTTTCTAACGATAAAAGTGGTTCCACCAGGGACAAAATCAAAAATCCGAAACCTTCATGCACATCTGGAGTTGCTACCTGAACACATAAGCATAGTTTAAACGTTTCGAATTAAATTCCCTAGGAGCCTTTCGATGAAAACTGATTTTCTAACGATAAAAGTGGTTCCACTGGAACCACCGGGGGTAAAATCAAAATTCCGAAACCTTCATGCACATCTACAGATGTTACCTGAACACATTAGCATAGTTTAAACATTTTAAATTAAATACCCTAGGAGCCTTTCGATGAAAACTGATTTTCTAATGATAAAAGTGGTTCCACTGGAACCACCGGGGGCAAAATCAAAATTCCGAAACCTTCATGCACATCTAGAGATGTTACCTGAACACATTAGCATAGTTTAAACATTTCAAATTAAATACCCTAGGAGCCTTTTGATGAAAACTGATTTTCTAACGATAAAAGTGGTTCCACTGGAACCACCTGGGGCAAAATCAAAATTCCGAAACCTTCACGCACATCTAGATAGTGCTGCCGCGGTTAAGACTTTCTTCTGACCGGTTAACCAGCGTGTTTGACCGTGGTTAACCGTGGTTAACCGCATTTAAGGTACCTATATTTGTAGTGTGTTCTTGCTTCAACTGTAACTATTATATCGGGCCGGCCAATGTTATTTACATTGACCATAAATAATAATAAAGAAGTATTCTATTTAGTCATTGTTGTTCAATCGCCCATGTGTTTACATCAGTGTGTGTACCGGAAATCAACAGGTTTGTGGGGCCAATATGGATGAAACCATAAAAAATACAAAATCATCAAAATAACAACGAAAAAATAAATAATAACACATTAAATGTTTGCCAGCAATACCTGGAGAGACGTATTTATTTATTCCATGAACTCCAATTCACTGATGTGTAAGGTCCGGTTATAAATTACGCACACGTGCACCAGGTAAAGTTAGTTTCAATAGCACCAACAATGCTTAAGTGGGACAACAATTTGAAAATAATTTGCGCTGGAACCTGTGCATTTGTTGTATTTTTATTGGTTTTTCCAGAACGTTCTCGTGTTCTGGAAAAAAAAACTTAATCACAACAACTGCGCAGGTTACAGCGCAAATGGTGCTCTGCTTCTGAAACTTTGAAGTTTCAGTCACAAACGAGCTTTGGAGTTTCTTGACAGGGATGAAGACATTGGGGTGATAAACAAACAACGAAAAACAAATGAATGCGAATATTTTTTAAATCTTTAATAACAATTTTCCTTTATTCTTTTATTTTATTCACCCGTGGTAACTCGTAAAAACTTACCTATTTCCGTTGCATCCCAAACGACTTATACACTGGGGCGACTAATACAAGGACATGTACGGTGAGTATTGTGAATGTAAGGTTAACCGGTTAAAACATTTTCTTGACCGGTCAAAGTTTTAACCACAGGTTATCCGGATAACCGCGGCAGCACTACATCTAGAGATGTTACCTGAACACATTAGCATAGTTTAAATGTTTCGAATTGAAAACCCTAGGAGCCTTTCAGTGTGTGGCGTATGGACGGACGGGCGGACGTACGGACGGGCAGACGTACGGAGATCACGCATTATCCCCGCATTTTCAATATAATAATAAAATAAAATAAACAATTCTGGCATAAATGAAATACTTATGACCCAGTTATATTCCACATGACAAATTTGGTTCACATCTGGCCATTTGGTCCTAAAATAGGAATTTTGAGTGTAGCCCAAATTTGGGAGCCCAAATTTTGACTTACTAAGTTTCTTTGAAAAAAGTGAATCTGCATCACTAAAGAAAGTTCCAAGCAAGAAATGTAAGCATTATTGCAGGAGGCTTATAAAAAGAGGATTTTTAAAGCATTTTAGGCTTATGGAGCATTAACCCCACCCCAAGGGATCTAGTGATTTTGGGGGGGAAAATCAGAAGAGTAAATTCCACCAGCCTGAAGATGGCAGCAGCTTCATTTGAACAAAGGAGAAAAGGTTTAGTCCAAAGATGATCTGTGCCATAAATGAATGAATTGCATCCAGTGGTTTTAAAGAAATAAGAAAAAATTCTAACTAGAGAAACAGAATTTTACTGCCACCAGTAAATTCAAGTCTGTGTGAAAATGGTTAAAGCATCAAAAATAAACAAAAGAGAAAGAGAACTTATGGAGGCTTATTTTTGGGGGTAAAATATTTTTTAAAGAAATCAGAAATAGGTTTTCGTTAACAGTATTACATGAAATTAAATCTTTGGAATCCACAATGAAGTCTTGAGAGGGTAAAATTAAAGACATTCATACAGGAATCAGAAAACATTTTTCCAAGAAACCAGAAAAAGCATATGTGTGCACAGCATTGAAAAGGTTTGATCAAGGCATTAATAAAATCTTTGAACCCACATTGAAGTCTTGAGAGGGTTAAACTAAAGACATTCATACAGGAATCAGATGAATGTTTCCAAGAAACCAGAAAAAAACATATATATGCACAGCATTGGAAGGATTCAACATGAAATAAAATCTTTGTAAAACACACTGAAGTCATGAGACGGTTAAATTAAAGATATTCATACAGGAATCAGAGTTCTATTTTCCAAGAAACCAGAAAAAACATATATGTGAACAGCATTGAAAGGGTTCAACATAAAATAAAATATTTGGAAAACACCTTTCCTTTCCTTTAAGTTTTGAGAGCGTTAAATTAAAGATATTCATACAGGAATCAGATAAATTTTTCCTCTGCCGCTTAAGGAAGTCATGAGAGGGTTAAAAGCATTGAATTGAATAATTTCATTTCCTTATTAAAATAATAAGACAACATGTGTGTTTGACAGCTAAGTGTATTGCTCTTGAAAATGAATGTTTAGATGAGAGTAAACTGTTTGAATAACTGTAACAGATTTTACTCCAGGATAAATTACTGCAAAAATGCTGACTCATCATTTTTTCAATACCCTCTAAGGGCACCCTGACAGAACCGGTGCCATTTTCTTTTAACCAATCCATTCTACTGATCCTAAGGATGCTTCATACGAAATAACAGTTCTCTGTTCCATGTGGTTTGGGAAATATGGGCTTTTGAATTTTGTTTCCGTTTTTAGCCCCTGGGGTTGCCACAGCGCTGTGAAAAAAAAATTCCGGGCATAATTCAATTATTTAGGACCCATTTATACTACATGCCAAATTTGGTTGAAATTGGCCCACCAGTTCTTGAAATAAACAAGCCAAGACCAATACCGGGTCTGGACCTGCGTCGCTGCATGCAATTGAATCAGCAAACAGGAAGTGGCTGCACAGCAGATCTGAAAATTGCATACACGATACAACTGATCATTATCAGGCTCCAGATGAAATATAAAATCAATCCCTTGCATAGAAGCCGAGAAAAGTTTGACGAAAAATTTCAATGTTCAGTGGGTACAAAAAAACTTCAAAGTATCGGCAAACAGGAAGTGGCTGCACGGCAGATCTGAAAATTGCTTACACGATACAACTCATCATTATGAAGCAGCAGACCAAATATAAAATCAATCCCTTGCATAGAAGCTGAGAAAACCTTGATGGAAAATTTCATGTTCAGTGTGTACAGTAAGATATCAAAGTATCGGCAAACAGGAAGTGGCTGCACGGCAGATCTGAAAATTGCTTACACGATACAACTCATCATTATGAAGCAGCAGACCAAATATAAAATCAATCCCTTGCATAGAAGCCGAGAAACCCTTGACGGCAAATTTCAATGTTCAGGGGGTACAGTAAAATTTCAAAGTATCGGCAAACAGGAAGTGGCTGCATGGCAGATCTGAAAATTGCTTACACAATACAACTCATCATTATGAAGCAGCAGACCAAATATAAAATCATTCCCTTTCATAGAAGCCAAGAAAACTTTGACGGAAAAAGTGTTTCAGATGGACGGACTGACAGATGGACTGACGGACGGAGTCAAGCGGTTACTAGACCTGCTTCGCCGATGGCGACGCAGGTAAAAATATGGACAAAGCCCAAAATGGATATGCCCCCACAGAGAGCCCAAATATTGACCTACCAACTTCCCTTGAAAAAACTTCAATCTTCAACACCAAAGGATGTTCCACACCAAATATCAGGGCATTCCCTCGGGTGGTTTGTGAGAAGAAGATTTTTAAAGATTTTAAAGCTTTTGGAGCATTAACCAGAGCCTGAATATGGCAGCTGCTTCATTTGAACAAAACAGAAAGGGTGTACTCCATAGATGGTTTGTGCTATATACATGTGAATTTGGTCTAGTGGTTGTGTAGAAGAAGTCAAGTGTGCAAAAGTTAACGGATGCCAAGTAATGGCAATAGCTCCCACTGACTTGCAGTCAAGCGAGTTAAAAAGCTCTTGTACACCAATGACATAATTTTAAGATGGTTGGGTTATTATATTTGGGGCTTTTGATATCAATACAAGAAACTCAAGAAGGCCTCCATTGTTTTTATACTTATGTAAATATTGACATACAATGTACTGATATACAAAAAAATATAGGGTGTAACGTGTTATTCATTTTACATGTAAGGGTGTGTACTTGTACTCGAGTTGTACTCATACGTTACCCCAGTACTTGTACTCATACTTTACTCACACATTTTCAAAGTGCTCGTACTCGAGTAATGAAGTCACCCCAGCCCTGGCAAATACCCACTAACCCAATGATGTCTCTCTGTGATAAACCGCAATGAAGTCTACGATTAAAATTAGCAGATATCCGGATAATATCCGTTTGGAGCTCACAGTTATCTGGTTTAGAAAAATGGTCAAACGTTTCAGCACTACTTTTTAAGTGGGTTGATTTGCACTCATGTCTGGTTTGAAAAGCGGAGGTGGTACAATGAGGTGGGTGGGGGAGTCAAATGGGAATAATGATGGCATACTGGGATAATGAGGGAGAGGGAAGTATGAGCAAAAACAACAGTGCAGTATGATCTAAAAACATTTATTTCAGATTCATGAAATATGATACATATACATATACATGTCATTGCCCTTCTGTGGTGTTGGAGTACAAAGTTTGAAGAGTAGTTTGTGTGTTTGATCTTATTACAAGACATCTCATAATATTGAACAGGTTGAGGTATAAAGGCCATTTACCAACTAGCCTGGTTGGTCTGCATCCCTTTGTCTTGTGGTAAATCGGTTGCTTTGTGTGCTAGAGGTCGAGGGTTCGAACCCTGGCTCCTGCACTTATCTCTCCTCCTGTTACATTTGGGGGCTCATCCTATCCTCAGCAGTAGGTGGCACTGCAGGTGTTTTGACCACTCGGAGGAGGAACCTGGGTGAGATTCACATGTGGTGAATCTCAAAAAAAAAAAAAAAAAAGGGAGAGTAGTGTAGCGGTTGAGGTGTCAAGGCCATTTACCAACCAACCTGGTTGGTCCGGACCTTTTAGTCTTGTGGTAAATCAGTCACTTTGTGTGCTAGAGGTCGACGGTTCGAACCCTGGCTCCCACACATATCTCTCCTGTTACAATATTGCAGAGGAGGTTGGCTTGATGGATTGTGTTATCGAAGAAAGAGACAGGGTTAAGCTGAGGTAGAGGGTGTCGCGATTCTATCTGTCGATAGTGACTTGGGGGTCGCTGGGGCACCAACAGAGTCTTTAGGTGTTTATTAAGGTTTGGTCTACATGTTGTTGGAGATTGTCCAGGACAAGGTGGGCACCTCACAACAAATATATGAGTATTCTGACCGTGTTGTTTCTCTCTTTTTATAGGAGCGAAACAACCCAGCGCAAACAAAAATAGGAGTTGCAGGCTACGAAATTTCACGCGAACGATTGTTTCCGTTCGCGGGATGGTTATGCAAATCCAAAAAACCTGTGAACGATGTTTCATTCATGCAAAAAATATGACATGAACGAAATTTTATAGTCCGAATTTTTTATTGTTCATTCATGTGTCAGTGTGCTGTGGTACCCTGATCGCCAGATAAGAAATACAACGTATGAAGTAGAAGTGGTAGTTTGTCATGTTGCTTGAACTTATATAGTACTGTATTTTACACGTGCGATTCTAAACAACATTTCAACATTTATTTTCACGCACATTATGTAAGTATAATATCTGACAGCACGAAAGCACGGAACATATCAACCATTGTGGGTTTTTCCATGGTTGTGTTCTATTTGATATTGGTGTATATTCAGCGTGCTTTCCCCTTCATTATTGTTGCATGCGAATTCGCCCCAGTTTTTTTTTTCTTCATATCTTATGGATCAAACAAAGGGATGTAGAGGTTGAGATTGAAGACACTAATTTTAGAATTTGGACTTAAATAGTATTTGCAGTGGCGTTGATATGGAAATGGAGAAAAATTTTCAAGGAAAAAACTTGATCTAACGTTAAACATTTATGTGGGCCGAAATGGCATGGGCCTGGAACACCTATGGTTGTTTCACTAATAGACTTCAATTTTTTGGTAAACATGCAAGCACTGGTGTTTGTTTATTTTTTATGAATGGTGTGGTGATCTGTCAATATTTTCTCA
Organism: Pictodentalium vernedei; assembly: GCA_031216915.1. NCBI lineage: Eukaryota > Metazoa > Mollusca > Scaphopoda > Dentaliida > Dentaliidae > Pictodentalium > Pictodentalium vernedei. Next base: position 505,067,288 of record CM062297.1, on the reverse strand, counting down.
GTCCCAGTCCTGTGGTCTTGCATCCATTGATGTTTATCAGCGAAAGAATCTTATACTGACTCGAGTCTTCCTTTGCTGACATTGACAACACCAGCAACTGGTATTGTCTATGTCAGCAAAGGAAGGCTCGAGTAACATGTAATATTCATTGATTGCGGAATGGCTTCTACGTCACTATTCATTATTGATCTAATTTATTACAATGAAAACTAATCCCTTTAGATACTTTGTTTCTTAATGGTTTTACCATATTGGTATAAGCGTAAACCTGTACAACTTATGTCAACCACTGAATATTTCATCTCATATCTTGTTTTAATCATGTAACCTTTTGCATAACCAATTGGTTGCGCAAAAATAATTAACGTGAACGAAACAATGGGTTACGCAAGCCCAAAACACGCGAACGAAAAATGGGTTCAGCAAATTTTTGAAATTTCATGGCCTGAGTTGAACGATCAATGACCCTTCATAGCATATCAAATCACGTCCAATCTTGTCAAATCTGGTGAACAGTCATACCCCTTGCACAAGTGGCGAACTTGGGATTTGGGGTGATGAACAGGGCTGGAAGCAGTTAACGCTTTAACATATTAATGTGTTAAAAAAAAATAATGCGTTAGAAAAAATTTAACTTGTTAATTAATGCCATACTAGTAGTTCATATTCTTTGTATCATCGTATATGCATGTCGAATAATGTAAAATACAACAAGAATAAACTGAATTCGGCCAGTCTATAATAACCCTAACCAAACATGGCATTCAAGTGGCGATGACGTTTTTCCTGCTTAGAGTATGTTTTGTGAGAGCTATAAATAGACTCGGTTCTGTGAACGAACTTCTGTCGCAGATCACGTGAGCCATGCCTTTTTGCTCTGATATGCGAGGACGTTCAGGACAGTAGTTCCTGCAACATCTGCCTCATCTGAATGTCTGTTCTCGACGTATGGGTTAGTGTCTGAAAAATGCCGAATGAGTCTGGCGAAGGAGACGGCTGTGGCGATTGTCTTCTTGCACAAGAACATTGGAGGATGCAACTAGGACTGTTGCCATCAACACGTGGTAGTGTTCTTCTGTGATTCCATCGAGCGTATGCGCGTACGGTATACATTACATGTAACAGTTGCAAAATGCAACAATTCTTAATTTCTTATTTGTTCGATTTTATTTCCATGTTTCGTTGAATAAAACTTCGATATTTCCATTATGATACATTCAAAGTACCTGTTTTGTGGGCATTATCGTTTTAACACGTTTTAAACATTAACATGTTAATTTTTTATAACTTGACACGTTAAGACAAAAATTAACTTGTCCCAGCCCAGGCTGGTGACGAAATCAAGTTTATGGGCCTATATAAGTAATGAAATTTTGTTTATTTTGAAAACTCTCACCTCTCATATTCCTTAAATTCAGATTAAATATACACAAATTATACATCAAAATGAAGGTTGGGATGTATAGAACACGAAACACCTGTGTAATCAACTCATAGAGTCGACTGTTGGCACCACTGGTTCCTGGAAGTCTGCTGCCGTATTCGCACCAGAACTGATAATTTAATAATATTTCACGAAAACAATTTGTGGCCAAATGTGCTTCACATATCCAAGAACAAAGCTAGGAGATCAAAATTTTTCAAAACACGGCGACAGAGCTGCATGGGGGTAAATTCCAAAGCCTTTGCTTTTGTTTACATATTAGTATACTTTCGATTTCCGGTCGACATCATCGGACGGAAAAAGCATGTAAACACAACGCTGGTTAAAATCAAATAATGAAAAAGATCGCCTTTATACAGTATACTGTTAATAGATAGAGATTACACAGTTACCATATTCAATGCAAGGTATCATTATACCTGTTGAAATTTCTTAGAATTACAATTTTGTTTTTCGATGGAAATTCGTGGTAACGAGTGATTTGCACATGCCTGTCGAGCATGGAAACCATCTTCAATAAAAAATGCAGACAGTGTTGTCCTTTTCTAAAATGCAGTCCTATCGCTGTATTCGAAAGTGTTTTGAATGCCTAGCTTTGTTCTTGGATATATGATGCACATTTGGCCACAAGTTGTTCTGATGAAATATTATTTTATAATTATTATCAGTTCTGGTGCGAATACGGCAGCAGACTTCCAGGAACCAGTGGTGCCTACGGTCAACTCTATGAGTTGATTACACATGTGTTTCGTGTTCTATACATCCCAACCTTCATTTTGATGTATAATTTGTGTATATTTAATCTGAATTTAAGGCATATGTGAGGTGAAAATTTCAAAATAAACAAAATTTCATTACTTATATAGGCCCTTATAAACACAGCCATGGCATAGCCTTCATAATTTTTCAGAACAGAACATCATTCTGTATCTTTCCAACATTTGAATTATTTCAGCTTGTTGAAACAAATTTCATTAAACCTGCGGCAGTTAAAAACATATAAAAAAGAATTTGAATTTTTTCGAAATAACATAGTTTCAAAATTTCCAACCTCTTTGGAATGAAAATCAACAGACACGTCAGCGGCCATGTTGTTTATGTGAAAAGGAGAGGTGCGATTAACCCATTTCAAGTTCGGTCCCAGTGAGTTCGGCCCATTTAGTGAGTTCGGCCCAGTCATAAGTAAGTTCGGCCACTATCGAGGTAGCAGGTAGGTGCGCACAATAGTAAAACTGTACGATCATTATTGGAATGGCATATCGCAGCCATAAGTGGGTTCAACCCAGCAACGAGTAAAACAACCTCTAGTCAGTATGACAGCTGACATGTGCAGCGACACGGTGAAAAGTAACTTTTTAAAAGAGGGCTGCCTAAGGGGTATCTCAATCAAATTGACTTGTAAAGCTTGTTCCAAATTCCAATCAGATATCCACAGTTCAACATGAGGAGTGCAGACATAACGACATTGGTAATTTTGAAGTGCAGACAAGCATCATATCGACAAATTCCAGACTAGAAAGCACCCGACTAGCTGCCCGTTCCAATCAGGCATCCACAATTCAACGAGCGGCGGGGGGGGGTGTGGTCAAGTCATGACGACATTGGTAATTTTTTTTTAATTTTTCATATCGACAAATTTCAATTCACTTTTGGTTGGGATATGAGCTAAACACATGTCATGATCGAACTCATTCATGCTAGGAGCCTAACTTATGTCAGGGTCGAACTCACTTGGGCAGAACACTGGGGCTAAATTTCTCGTGGGCCATCATTGGCATCCATGTAAAATGCCGGAAATACACGCTCTGTTCGGATATTATCGGGATATTTCCGTAACTGTGATATGTGGCGATACCGAAATCAATCGACTTGAGACGGAAACTAATTTCTAAAATTACAATTGGGAAATTCCCTAGTAAGGGACACGTGTAAACAACAGAAAAATATGCTTCTGTTCGCCGTTTCTTGGTGTGTGGAATTCACAATGCAGAGCAAGTCATGAGTAGTACATTCTTTTTCTTAATTCTCCCCCTTCTTTTCATCCACACTGTGCAAAACGGAGAACCCAACGACGTAATCCATGAAGCAAATACAGAAATAAAAGACAGAAGCCTGAAAGAAAAAACTGAGAACGCTGTTGGCAGTGATACTGATAGTAACATTGGTGTTGGTGATGCAACCTTTAAAACGGATTCAGGCGAAATGAAAACATCTCATGACGTTGCGGATGAGAAGCCATCTCCCAACGTTAAAGGAAACATATCTCCCGAAGAGAGATGTATCCTTTTATTGGTTTACTGACGTTTCGTACACGCGACGATTCGTACACAAATAAGACGTTTCGTACACAAAAATTGGACGTTTCGTACACGAAGTGAGCTTTTCGTACACTTCGTACACGTGTTTAATTATCTGTTTTAGACCTTGTATTATAAAATTATTTATTACTTTTGTTACATTAAATTAATATTTTTACATTTATGAATATCTCCCGTGACAATTTATGTAAAATTATTCCTGTTTTTAAAGATACTGTTGGTGTTTAATTGTATGTTGAATAGGTTAATTTTTCTTGATTTCTTTGATTTATTGTTTGATTTACTGTTTGATTTTACCGATGAGTGACTTGTTCGAATATTGCCTGGATGTTTTTAGGTTATTTTGTTTGTTTGTTTGTACATCCCTTATAAAAAAGTACCATGGTAAACCATGGTAAATCCCAAAATACAATGGTATTACCATGGTAATACCAGGGTATTTTGGGACGTACCATGGTTTACCATGGTAAATTTTTATAAGGGATGCGATGACTAATCTAGTCAGCGGTAAATTGCAAAGAGTCTGACAAGCTTTCACTGGAGTCTACAAGTGACCTTTGACTTGGAAAAACAACAAGCGCGGTGTTCTGTCAAATCTGAATTTCAAAAAACTGATTGGGTATCCCGTATAAAAAAGTACCATGGTAAATCCCAAAATACCCTGGTAAGACCATGGTAAACCATGGAAATCCCAAAATACCCTGGTAATACCATGGTATTACCAGGGTATTTGTGGATTTACCATGGTTTACCATGGTACTTTTTCATAAGGGATATATTGGGGTACTGAACTGTCCCGAGCCAGGGACACAGGCAGTCCCTGTGAGGACTGCTGAAGCGCGCTTGAAATGCGTTTAATAAGATCTATATAACAAAACCCTCCACATACTCCAGGATAGTGAATCATTGGTGAAGCTGAACGAACACCGAACCCTTAACAGAAAAACAAAATAATCCACAGTAAATTAAAATTACTCAATAGAATTAAACTGCATGGAGTCAGTGAGGATTGCCTCGCTACTCATTGAGATCTTTAGGATTGAGTCTGTGAGGATTGCCTAGCAACTCTGCGTGTGGGGAGTGGGCTCCGAAGAAACACACCTCTTACCCCATCCATAGCAACAATCACACAGCAGGCACAATATACAATAGCGGATACCTATCTTTCTCTCTACCTATAAAGTTTCTAATTGAACATTCTCAAATTTTCTTGCAACACTCTTATAAAGAAGACGCATGAAAATGGTAGACAAAGCATAGGAGGAATTGGTGCAACATACACAAGAAACCACCAAACACTAGGCAAGGATTGAAACAAGCTTGTCTGGCTGGGGACGAGTGTACATTTTATATAAATAAACATTTGAATAAAGATTTAACAGCCCTTTTAAGGGCGTGAGGGTGTGTGTCTGTGAGAGGGTGGTTTTTTTTGGGGGGCGGGTGGGGGGTGGGGGAGGTCATTCCCTTAAACTTGCCATCGCACAACATTACATTCTGGCTCGCCACCAGGGTGAGACTCAAACCTCTACCATCGCCAAGCTAGAACTGGATAGAGCCCACTCTCTAACAGTCTTAATGGCGTTGAGGGATTGATTATTGACCATCTAACACTCCAACGTAAACTGCCGGGAATTCTAACCACGTGCATACCCCCCTCAGACTCCATTTGAGGCAATAGGAAAGCTAGACCTGTGTGATCCAAGTGAAATAAAATAAGGTTAACTGGGTCGCAAGGGATTTGTAAATCCCACATCGTCCCTGCACGCCTTCGGCTCGCTAAAACCTTTCATTCATTCATCATTCTGAGCCAGTCACTTCATTGCCCAATACGACGTAATGGAGTACCCATGTCCTGGTTGTTTTGTTTAATGAATTTATTTTAATTTAGTATGTATGAGATTTCAACTAAAATCGCCACGTATTTATTGGAAAATAAAATAATTTCATGCCAGAAAATAGTCTTATTTCTTTCTTTTAATCCCAAAATCTGAAATTAGAAGGAAAAAAAGTGAGATATAAAGAGAAAATGCGAAATTGAAATCTGTGTACGAAACGTCCAGGCTTTTTGTGTACGAAACGTCCTAAATTGGTTGTGTATGAAATGCTCGTGTACGAAACGTCCAGCACCCCCTTTTATTTAGCTTCAAGTCGCTGTACTAGTCATTACTGTGATTACAGTGATTCATTGATTGAGGGAACAGATCAAAATGCCTCGTGTCCGCTTCGGCCTTGGGCCAAGTTGGGGTCGATTCGGCCTCACAACTAGTGGGACAACTGGGTTTGATGCATCAACTCACAAAGTTGACAGCAGACACCACTGGTTCCCGGCACGTCGTTTTACCCAAATGAAACCAAATGAACGCAAATGAAAGTAAATAAAGCACAAAACCAACCGAATGAAACCATATAATATTCCTCTTACATATTAAACCGATATACAAAAAACAATTGCTATAAAACAGACTTAACAAAGAGTTGTAGAAGTTTTAATCGCAGCAGGGGTGAAGAGAATTGAACCTCTGTGGTTGTATGTAAAATTATGTTCGGCATCCAAGTAAGTGATGAATGGAACGCGTAAGCGACAATTACGCTGACCCGTTACAAATAGATTTACATAAATGCATATTTTGGAGAAAAAAATCATTTTGTGCTACACCCTTTCGTAGCAGTGTTTTGTCTTGATAAAAAGGCAGACATGGGGCCTGGTTTGTCGTTTAGCATTCTGTTTTCTTGTGCCAGTCTATCCGACTTCATTTACAGCAAAAGACCGGAAGTAATTTTTAGTACTCAAACGATTAGTCGACTAGTCAATGTCGACTCTGGGCAAACCAGTAGTCGACTCTCAATTGTGCAGTCGACTAGTCGGAGGAGTTCAAGCTTTTAGGTAAATAGTATCCCTTCTGTGCCACTGTCAGACAGATTGAACAGCAATATTGGGCAATCAATGTATACATCTATTGCCATCTAATAGTAGTGACAGTAGTTTGTTTTAACTGGTACTAGTAGAGTGCTGAATTATTTTGGGATATCAGGATTTGTTATTAATTTGCCTTGTTGCAATTTATGGGAGAGTACCTATAGGCACTCTCCCATAAATCGCAACAAGGCAAATTAAATAAGACTATATAATTTCACTCTTAGCATAATTAGAAGCACATTAACAGAATAATGTTCCAGTAAGTTGCTGTATATGAATGCCCAAGTGAAGCCAAATTTGGACCTTCAGCACTCTACCAGAACACCAACACTGTTATAAGGAGACAAGTTATCACCAATGACTAGTCGAAGTTGACTTGACTTTTGGGTATTGACTAGTCGACTTTGGAATTCACTAGTCGTTTGAGCACTAGCAATTTTGTATAAAACCCATTCACATCAGTCGTATCCATGTGTGCTGTTTTATAAACTTCAATTTATTTCACTATGGGGCATTTGCAGTCGATTTCTTTTTGGTTCATGGTTTTAAATTGAATAGAGAAACATTATATAGTATCATTTGGTTGGTTTTGTGTTTTAATTACTTTCATTTGATTTCATTTGGTTTCATTTGGGTAAAACGACATTCCCCTGGTTCCTGGAAATCTGCTGCTGTATTTGTACCAGAACTGATAATAATGTTATATTTCCAGAGAACAACTCTTGGCCAAATGTGCATCAGATATCCAACTTCCAAGTACAAATCTTGGAAATCAAAATTCTTTAAAATGCATTGAGTGGGGGCATTCACCTGTGACAAATTTATTTCATTTGAATGATTTAGAGTCATAACCTGCCTTAAAACAAGGACAGCATCACAAGTGCCTATTTCTTTTGCTGAAGATATGTGCATCAACTCACTGGAAGTGCTCTTTGGTCCCTTCTCAACAATATGACATGTGACCATTTATCAGCAGTTGAAAGAAGTAAACACTTCGATAGAGTTGGCTCAAGCACACTTAATCTTTCACCTATCACAGCTGTACATGTAGGAGACAACATTTGCATGTTAGTTCTTTGAACAGCGCAGATCTGAATATGGCTGTTACATTAGGCTCATGTAAAATTGTGAATGGGAATTGGACAATTGGTAGGGTGTTGGATAAATGTCATTTAAAATTATTCATTTTGCTAAATTAAGGCTCCCCTTGCTTGTAGCATTGTATCATTGAAAAAAATACTCAGGTTACAAATCATTTTTGAAAAATAATTCAGCACTCTACCATTTAAATTTCTAGTTGTAATATGGGAAAAATGTTATGCTTGAAATTTCAATATTTTGGCATTAGTGTGCAAAGGGTTAATTGGGCCATTGTTGTAGCTTCCAACTTTTGCTTAGTTAAACCTTTATCTAATGTAATGGAAATATTCACCCAAATTGCCATCCAAATTCTATTTTTAGCTCAACTTTGACGAAGTCAAATTTGAGCTATTGTCATGGCCCGTCGTCCGTCTGTCCATCCGTCCGTCCGTCTGTCTGTGCGTCAACAATTGGCTATGGCTTGGGCTAGAGGTTGTATTTATGAACCGATCTTTACGAAACTTCTTGTGTACCTTTGTTATGACCCTGGGACGGGAAAGAGTGTTTTTAGGTGTGGTCCGAAATTCAAGATGGCTGCCAGCGGCCATTTTGTACCGATGATGCAAAAATCAGTTTTTTGTACAGAACTTCTGTATGAAAGTTCTGATTTGAATAAAGTTTTGTATAAATGTTTAGTACCATGGGATACATCACATATAATACGGGTTTTTTTCTTGTGCGTAAATTATGCAAATTAGACTGACTTTGATTTATTTAGTGTTACTTTCAGAGCTGTAAGTGCCAAGCTGCTATGGCTCGGGCTAGAGGCCGTATTTATGAACCGATCTTTACGAAACTTCTTGGGTACCTTTGTTATGACCGTGGGACGGGAACGAGTGTTTTTTGGTGCGGTCCGAAATTCAGGATGGCTGCCAGCCACCATTTTGTACCGACGATGCAGAAATCTGTTTTTTGTACAGAACTTCCATATGAAAGCTCTGATTTGAATAATTTTTTGTACGAATGTTTAGTACCATTGGATACATCACATATAATACAGGTTTTTTTCTCGTGCGTAAATTATGCAAATTACACTAACTTTGATGTTTTTTGGTGTTACTTTCAGCACTGTAAGTGCAAATGCCAATACGGCTTGGGCTAGAGGCCGTATTTATGAACCGATCTTTACGAAACTCCTTGGGTACCTTTGTTATCACCGTGGGACGAGAACGAGTGTTTTTGGGTCTGGTCCGAAATTCAAGATGGCCGATGGCAGCCATTTTGTCCAAAATTTGGTGCAATCAGATTTTTGCACAGAACTTCCAAATGAATGCGCTGATTTGAATAATTTTTTGTGTGAATGTTTTGTACCATGGGATACATCACATATAATACGGGTTTTTTTCTCGTGCAGAAATTATGCAAATTAGATGAACTTTGATTTTTTCAGTGCTACTTACACACAGTAAGTACGCATGTCAATACGGCTCGGGCTAGAGTCTGTATTTATGAACCGATCTTCACGAAACGTCTTGGGTACCTTTGTTATCACCTTGGGATGAGAACGAGTGTTTCTGGATGCGGTCCAAAATTCAAGATGGCTGCCAGTGGCCATTTTGTACCGAAATTAGGTCTAATCAGTTTTTTGTACACAACTTCTATACGGCTCAGGCTAGAGGCCGTATTTATGAACCGATCTTTACGAAACTTCTTGGGTACCTTTGTTATCACCGTGGGATGAGAACGAGTGTTTTTGGGTGTGGTCCGAAATTCAAGATGGCCACCAGCAGCCATTTTGTACAAAAATTAGTGCAATCAGTTTTTTGTACAGAACTTCTGTATGAAAGTTCTGATTTGAATAAATTTTTGTATGAATGTTTAGTAACATGGAATACATCACATATAGTACAGGTTTTTTTCTCGTGCAGAAATTATGCAAATTAGATGGACTTTGATTTATACAGTGCTACTTATACACTGTAAGTGCACATGTCAATACGGCACGGGCTAGAGGCTGTATTTATGAACCGATCTTCACAAAACTTCTTGGGTACCTTTGTTATCACCTTGGGACGAGAAGGAGTGTTTCTGGGTGCGGTCCAAAATTCAAGATGGCTGCCAGTGGCCATTTTGTACCGAAATTAGGTCCAATCAGTTTTTTGTCACAACTTCTACACAGCTCATATTTGTGAACTGATCTTTACGAAACTTCTTGGGTACCTTTGTTTTCACCTTGGGACAGGAATGAGTGTGTTTTGGGGTGCCTTTGTTATCACTGTGCTATGAGAACAAATATTTTGGGGTTCAGTCAGACCCACTCTGGGACTCAAAGATTTCTTTTCTAGTTTAGCATCTGACTGTCACCCACCTTTACAATACTTTACCTATACATTTGTTACAGGCAACGGTCAGTATTTATGTACAGACTGTTACAATACCTTATATGTACCTTTGTTATCAGGTCATTACCTAGATGTTTGTCATTGCTGTGTCACATACTTTACATGTACATGTCTTTGCCTTGACAAGTTGAGCTACAGTGTCATTGACACTTTCATTTTTGTTCATTTCATGCTTGAAAAATAGTGGTTGGTCCCTCACTGGAGTGACCTTCATTTTGCACAGACAGTCATAAAGTATGATTTTGAGGCAGAAAATGAAAATCTTTACTGAAACCAAAAATATTTTGCAAGTGTGGTCTTCTTGTGTTAACAGGCCTGGAAATATCCCACAAATGGTCATTTAGGTTGCATGGGGGGGGGGGACTACATGTAACTTGACTCAACAGTTTGCACACTGTATCCATATATGTATCAAGTGGCATGCCATTTACATCCTAATAGAATTTCTACCAAAATAAATGGCAATAAATAAATATTGATGAAAATTTTATAGCCTAAAATCTACACATGGTGCTCTATAGCTATACAAAATTAGCATTTTTTGCTTGGATTATAAATTGTCTTGTGAGTTGGCCTCAGCAGGGCCCAGCCACAAGCAGCACCCCACAACCAATGCTGGCATTTGTTCTGGGGGTTGGTGCAGTGAGCAGAGTGTATGCCACTCGATGCTGTTGCCTATCCATATCCACACTGGTATGACTGCATGTGACTTTATTAGGGCCCAGCAAAGCTTCAAGATTTGATTTGATTTCAAATCTTTAGTTTATATTCAGTTTGATTTGAATTGGCTGCATATTTCATTTCCATTCAAATGGAATATAGTTTGGCATCAGTCAGTTTCGTCTCACAATACGTACAGTTCTGGAGGAATTTGTGCATAAATTATATTGAAAATAAAAGCTGAGTGTAGTTTCTACTATTTAAACAGAAACAACATCTGCATACATGTTGAAAGAAAATTTAACATTTCCAGGCAATATAAATGATAGCTGTTGTTAGAAGCTAGCCCTATTCAGTGCCTAGTACCGATGATCCTTGCACCCGTTTATATTTTTGTATTGTAATCCTTACTGGGTAATATTCCAACTACATCACCAAGGCATGCCTCCAACAAAGGCATGCCTTCATGATGTAGTTGGAATATTTTATCAACCAGGACTTGAGCCATCTCTGTCAGAACAAATCAGGTTTACAGCATCCCTTCCTCCAGTAGGTCATCTTCAAGACGCCCCTGATTTGATTTGAGATTCGATTCAAATTTGAATAATAGACCTGATTGGATTTGAGATGCGATTGAAGAGAAAATGGTGATTCGTAGGGCCCTAGAATTTGTGTGTTTGTCAGTGTTCTTGAGTCAATGTTGTCAGAGTGTGCATAAGTGTAGTGTGATTTTACAGTGTGTTTCTTGTCGGGTAGTTGAGGCGGGGTCAAGCTATTAGCATCACCCAACAGTCATGCTGGCATCTGTTCTGGGATGGTGTGTGGGGGGGGGGGGGGGGAACAGAGTTTATGTAGCTGGTTTTGGATTGCTTTGAAACCTGGCATGCTTGTTTGGGGTGACCTCTATATGAGAGCTATCGATTTTCATCCATTTCCGTCAAAAAATGTTGCCTGGCAATAACCTTTGAACTTAGTTTAGTCAGGCATCAATATATTCTTTCGGCACACCATACAGGGAACATTTGTGATTGGATTGCATTGACACCTGATATGCTTTTTGGGGTTGCCTCCAGATCAGAGCTATCTATTTTCTTCGCTTTCCATCAAAAAAGTTACTGTTGTCCATGACCTTTGAACTTAGTTTAGTGAGACCTCAATATTTCCCTTTGGTACACCGTACAGGGCACATTTGTGATTGGATCACTTTGAAACCTGGTATGCTTCTATGGGATGACCTCTAGATAGGAGCTATTTATTTTCTTCCTCTGCCCTTCAAAAAATGTTGCCATTGGCAATGACCTTTGATGAACTCAGTGCGGTTATGCATCAATATTTCCCTTTGGCACACCTGCAGGGAACAGTTCTAATCAGATCACTTTGAAACTTGGTATGCTTGTTTGGGGTGGCCTCTAGATAAGAACTATTGATTTTCTTCCTTGTGCGTCAAAAATGTTGCTGTTAGCAATGACCTTTGATGAACTTAGTGCAGTTATGCATCAATATTTCCCTTTGACACACCCTGCAGGGCACATTTATGATTGAATCGCTTGGAAACTTGATGTGCTTGTTTGGGGTGACCTCTAGATGGGAGCCATCAATTTTCTTCCATTTCCATAAAAAATAGTTGTCATTGGCAACAACCTTTGATGAACTTTGTAAAAACTTAGTGCAGTTATGCATCAATATTTCCTGTTGAAACACCCTGCAGGGATATTTATGATTGGATCACTGGGAAACTTGGTTTGCATTATCAAAAAATGTTGCCACTAGCGATGACCTTTAAATGTAGTTTCATCAGAATTCATTATTTCCCTTTGACACACCCTTCAGGGCACATTTATGATCAGATCACTTTGAAACTTGGTATGTGTGTTCGGGTGACCTCTAGAAGTGAGCTGTTGTTTTTTTTTCACTTCCATAAAAAATTATTGTCATTATCACCAGTTTTTGAACTTTCTGCATTTGTGCATCAACTTATCCCTTTTGCACTCTCTGCAGGGTATATTTATGAATTTCCATAAAAAAAAACAAAAAAATATTGCCACAAGCAATGACCTTCAAACTTAGTACATTTGTGCATTAACATCTTCGTTTGGAATACCTCAGAGGTTGCATTCATTATCAGGTTGTTTTGAAACTTTATATGCTTATGCAGGGTGACAAAGATAGGCGCTATCGATTTTCTTTTCATTTCCATCAAAAACTGTTGCTGTTAATAGCAACAATGTTTGAATTTATTGCATTTGTGCATCAACATTCTTCTTTGACATGGCCTACAGGGCACATTTATCGTATGATTGTTTCTGAACTTGGTGTGCTGCATTTCTTATCAACCTACCCACAATTGTTTACTACAGGCTTGCACTATAGTGGAAGTCCCTAACTCGGATAATATACTCTCTATTTTTGTCTTTCCCAAGTGGTGCAAAAGCACCAAGAAAAAATAAGCCAAAACTGGGTCGAGTGCAACCGACGCAGACCCAGTACGAGACGCTCTCTTCCAAGTACAACTCCACGACTTCCGTTGCCAGTGCGCATATGCGCTGCTAGACTCATTCTTTTTTATCTGAGACATGTGAAGGATATGTCTCCTCCATATGCATTATGAAACAGTGATAATTCAGCACGTTGATAATGGTTTTCCTGTGACTGGAATTATGGATCTGAAGATCGTATAATAACAGGACTGTGTTTTATATATTCTCGTTTATATTTTCAACCACATTCTCATTATATATTATTTACTATTCTGTTTTCGCGAATGTTTTGTTTTCGACATCGTGTCAACGCGGTTCGACAATGAATTTTTAGGTTGATAAATTTAATTGTTTTTGGAGTTAGGTGTCAGTCAGGGACTGTCTGGACAGGATTTCTTCACTCTGTTGAGGGCTGAATTTCTGTTTTTTCGGTCCCTGTCGGCCGTCTGGGTTCTGTCGTGTACCCACCATTTTTTTTCTGCAACCTTCTTTCGTAGTTGAGGGTGTTCTTCTTCTTTCTGTTTCTGTTCAGTTCACCTTTTTCTTCTGCTGCTCTCACCTCTGTTATTTCCAGTTTGGTTCCTTTAGGGCAATTCCTTTTGCCCTCGCCTTGGTGCGTTCTCATGGCCGTTTCTGCTGCACCCGCAGGTGGTGTGGAATGCTGTCGTTTCGGGAGCCTCCCGACTCGACCACGTCTGGTGTGAGTGTGAGTTATACCCCCTCCATGGGGGATGTGCAGCTCCTCCTGCACCCGCAGGTGGTGGGGAACGCTGTCGTTTCGGGGCCGCCCGACTCGACCGCGTCTGGTGAGAATTGCTCCCCCTCCGTGGGGGATGTGCAGCTCCTCCCGCACCAGCGGGGGTGGGGAACGCTCTCATTTCGGGGCGTCCCGACTCAACCATGTCTGGTGGGAGTTATTCCCCTTCCATGGGGAATGTGCAGGGTTTTTTTTCCATGGTGGATACTGCAGGAACTGTTGGATTTCTGGTAAAGAGATGCCTCGTTCTGGGACTATGCACCCTCTCCAGTCGACATCTGAGGCTGTCACTAGGGTTGTGACTCCTCCTTTGGAGGCCGAGCTAGGTGGCTCTCTCCACTTTTCCGCCAGTTCCAACAGCTCCCGTCGTATCTGCTGCTACTGCTGTTCCATCTACAACGTCATTGGGCACCGTTTTTAGCCGGCCACGGCTTATCCCTGCAAGGGTCTGCAGGGATGTCTGTAGTGTGGTTGTGGGGTATCGGCCTTAGCCTTCCCCGACTTCAAGTCAGAAGTGGCTGCCGACTGAACCCCCTACTGTGTCCTCTCAGCCATTGAGCACAATAGTTTTATACCTGCAGTGGTCTGCAGCGGTGTCTGGGAGTGTAGACGTGGGGGTATCGGCCTCAGCCTTCCCTGACTTCAACTCGGCGAAGTTGGAAGTGGCTGCCGGCCGGACCCTCTACTGTGGTCTCTGCACCGTCGAGTACCACAGTTTTGTCATTGGCATTTCTGTCCACTCATTCTGGTCATTTGGCCAGTTTTGTGGGACCAATGCCTTCTGTGCAGCCTGGACCTTCTGCCCTGCAGAGGTCCGCGGCAACTCTCCTGAGTTCCCGCTATGTTGATCCTCGGGGTGTGTCATACCCCTATACACGTCTGCCCTCAGATGTTTTGGCTGCCGCCCGTCACCTGCTTCAGGTGTATTGGAGGATCGTGACCCTTTGCTGGTTAAGAGGGTCAGGTGTGAAGCCACTTTGCTAGTTCGTTCCCATGTCGAACCGGCTGGTACGGGCAGTGAGCTTAGGGAGGCCCTCTCCTTACTCACTCAGGTTCTGTCCAAGAGCCTTCCCGTTGCTTCCAGCAAGTGGTTTCCAGGCGCCCCCTATGGCGCCGCCTCCTGGGATTGGAAACAGGTCGCTTTCTGATCCCCCTGGTGCCTACACCATGGGAGGCGTCGGCTGGTTTGCCCACAATGGGTTATGTGTCTTCCGACCCCGGGGAGGAGTCTGACATCCTTGATGTCGAGAGCCAGCAGTCTTCTGACTTGGGGGCAGCTCTTGACTTAGTGTTTGGGTTCCTTCCGGATCTCAAACCATCATACCAGCCGACAGTGTCAGCCAGGCCGTGATCATCGGGTCACGCACCTACAGCCCTTGGAGCAACCTGCCATCTTCGACCATGCCAGTCAGTGCAGGTGGTTGAAGCATTTTCAGCATTGGACTCTAAGCTGAGTTCCAAGGCTATGAAGGCTCCATTCTTCACCAGGGTTGACACCTTTTTGCCTCTGGTACGTTATCGTTTCTACAATTTTGCCAATCCATCAGTCTGCTAGACTTTGACGGTTTTGGATCAGGACTCCAATTCCCTCGGGCTTTCCAAGCCCAAGTCTGCCGTCATTCCTATGACGACTCTGGAGTCCATGTTGGGCTTATCGAGAGAAATGCTGGGTATGCTTTCTCTCTCCGATCACGTCATATCTGCCTCCAGATAGGTTTGATGATGTACAGACTCCTTTGCGTGTGCTGTCCAAGGCGCTCATGCATCTTACTGGCACGCATGTCTGTGACACGTCTATTTTGGAACTAGTTCGAAGGGACTCTGTGCTGGACACAGGCCGATCCCTTCCTGGGGGCAGCGTGCAGCTCTTCGATCTGCTTCTTTGGCAGGTCTGCTACTGCTCCATGGGTTCCATGTCGACAGTCCGGGATGACACCTACATCATTCCAAAGTTCAGCTGCTGCTTTGTCAGCTTGATCAGCCTTCTAGGGGAGGCAGGGACTGTTCAAAGCCTAACAAGTACCCTTCTGCATCCTCTGCGAAGCAAAGGGCTGATCCTTCTACCACCGCTTCTACTTCTTACTCATGGGGTAAGGGTAAGCGCCAACAGGCTAGAGGGAAGTCTCAGGATTCTGCATTCAGTAGAGGAGGTGGTTTCTCCTCTCACGGGTGTCTTCGGAGCTCGAACTGAAGGTCCTCACCTCGATTCGTCCAGGTTGGAGGAAGGATAGCAGAGTTCGCAGACCGTTGGGCCACCATCATATCCGATCCTTGGGTGTTAGATGTTGTTCGGTCCGGGCTGCGAATATCCTTCCGAAGGCACCCCACCCTGTCCAGAGTGCCTCTTCCAACCACAGTTCCTTCAGACGTTTTACGTCGGGAGCTTTTGTCAACGGATATAGACAATCTCCTGGTCAAGGGGGCGATCGAGGTCGTCAAGAACATTCAGTCAGTGGGGTTTTATTCCCACCTGTTCTCAGTGCCGAAGAAGGGCGACCGACTCCGACCGGTTATCAATCTGAGTATCCTGAATCAGTCTATCATTGCTTCCACATTCAGCATGGAGACTTTCAGGTCGGTCCACCGTTCCATTCACCAAGGAGTTTTCGCTTCCAGCATCGACCTGCGAGACGTTTACTTTCACTTTCCGATTCATCGGGTGTCGCAAAGTGTCTCAGGTTCGCTTTTCTGGGGCGAGTTTACCAGTTGAAGACCATGCTTTTCGGCCTCAACCTGGCTCCTTGGGCCTTCACCCGACTGATGTCGCATTTGCCGGACTCTACAAAAAAGTGAGATTTTTTTTTGGCACAAAGACAGAAAGAACATGACTGGCCTTGTAAAATCAGTGAAGGGAGAAAAGTATCTCAACACGTTTTTCCTATAGATTACCACCATGTTGATTTTACGATAGGTTATGGCAATAATAATAGTTTATGAACCTAAAATCATAATTTGTACTGAATTCTCTTATATAATGGCAGCCAATGCTAAAGAAGAAATCGTGTTATATTGTCTGTTCATGGTAACCACTCTGGCTGCTCAATTCTGTATACACATGCCCTTGTTAAAGTTGTTTTACAATATTCATGTTTGTAAAGCCAAAAAACAGAGAATTATTATTGTGAAGCTGAGTTGTCACATAGGCATGTACAAGTGTAGCGGTCGAGGTTTTAAGGCCATTTACCAACCAGCCTGGTTGGTCCGGATCTCTTAGTCTCGTGGTAAATCGGTCGCTTTGTGTGCTAGAGGTCGACGGTTCGAACCCCGGCTCCCGCACTTATTTCTCCTCCTGTTACATTTGAGGGCTCGCCCGATCCTCAGCAGTAGGTGGCACTGTGGGTGTTTCGACTGCTCTGAGGGAGGAACTTGGGTGAGATTCACATATGGTGAATCTCAAAAGAAGGGGAGAGACGTGTAGCGGTCGAGGTTTTAAGGCCATTTACCAACCAGCCTGGTTGGTCCGGATCTCTTAGTCTCGTGGTAAATCGGTCGCTTTGTGTGCTAGAGGTCGACGGTTCGAACCCTGGCTCCCGCACTTATCTCTCCTCCTGTTACACAAGTAGCTGTGCTGTAAAATCAAGTTTTGACAATTTACTCAATTGCTTAGGATCAAGTTCCATAATAGATGATTTCCATTTTATCATGGTTAAATTTCAGGAAATCATAAGTCATCCAAGATATGATTTAAATGTATGTGTAACTGTGTGTTGTCACGGTAGCAATGGTAACTTAGTCCATGCTTTCTTGTGTCACCCAGAGACGGGACATATATGGTATATAGAATTGGCTCTTGTAAGGTAAAGGGTTGGTGATACTGTAACTTAAGACCTTGTGAATCAGTCATTCTGTCGATTCATGTTGAATCGTATGTTATTTGAATTGAATGAAATTGAACCTAGAATTGAATTATAGAGTCTTGGAAGATGGCTGATTTTTGGGGAGGTGAGCTATAAGCCTGATTAGTTCCCACTGTGATGAAGCAAGTCCCAACTGATAAAATATTTAAGTTACATCATCCAGGCATGCCTTGAACGAATGCATGCCTTGATGACATAGTTGGAATATTACCCAGTGAGAACTGTTTTTCAAAAACAGGAACAGCTGGTGTGAGAATTATCAGCAAAAGACAATGCACAGGGCTATCAACTAGAAACAGCTCATCATCAACATTGATTGAAAACTTTAAATTTGCTTTCAACAGTGGCAGTGACAAGTGGGACTGGAATTCAATTGGAATGAGTGGTGGCAAGGGTGTAGATGCTATTGGTGCTACACTCAATGTTCATTTTCAGCATTAGTTAACTGGTTGAGGGCTGAATTATTTTCCAAATGTGATTTGAAACATGGGTATTTTTTTTTCAAAGAAACCAAGCTACCAGCATGAGTAGCCTTGGTGTAGATAAGATTTTGTTCATAAATAATTGTTTTGTTACAATTTATTGGAGAGTGCCAACAGGCACTCTCCAATAAATTGTAACTGAACAAATCTCTTATACAATTTTTTTCTTCCACAGCTGAGCAAACAATAAACTAATGCATCCAGCATAAAGCCACTAAAGTGGCTTCTAGCACTTTTCATCAGAGCCATGATAGTGGCTTCTAGCACACAACCAGTTAAGTACAATTTCCATCTGAACTGTACGTTTTGTGAGATAACGTAGATGGTACCAAGCTATATTCCCGTGAAAAGATTCAAAAGGAAATGAATCAGGCAGCAAATTTGGAATCGAACCAAACAGCATTTTAAGATTTGAAATCGAATCGATTCTAGAATCTTTGCAGGGCACTTTTGTTACTATCAATTGTTTCACTTAACTTTATACAGATAGAAGACTGTTTGATACTAATCGGGTGATACAGCTTGAAGCAGTGAAATCCATACAAAAATTCAGTGATTATGCCATGAAATATAAACTGATAAGAACAACCCTGGAACTTCTTTTCAAGGTAAGGCCTAAACAAGTTAAAAATCTGATTCTCAGGCCCTCTCGCATGGTCCTTTTGCATGCTCTCTTTTTATAACCAATGTAAACATAAAAAAATAAAAATGAAATGGTTTATGACTGATATTTTACCCAAGTTAAAAAAAATTGATAAATTTGTCCTGTCTTGCTCTGAATGGATGAAATACACTACCACCCATGCTATTTCGTAGATTTTGAGGCCTAAAACATAAACCATGAACATTGAACTTTTGATGGGAAAGAAATAATTACAGAAATAAAAAATAAAATAAAAAAATGCTCGCCTGCATGCAATTTTATGAATAATGACCTGAGAAACAGAAGATCTACTTTGTGTGGCCTAATATTCAGTTATTCATTATTATTAGAAGGAAACCCTGCAGCAGTACACTGATTATTTTTAGCTTCTTTTTTTTGTTCCTCTGTTGGGAAGGTCCTAAAATATTCAGCTGACATTTGTCAGAGGCAGGTACATGAAGTATTTGTCACTGAAAAGTACAAGAAATGTTATTTGTCACATACAGTACGTGGAGAGTGTATTAACACTAAATCACCCGCAGAGTGGAGATTCCACCCAAGCAATAATTGCAAATTTGTTGCAAAGCATAACAAGCACAAGCAAAGTTTCAGCCAATGGACCTCTGGGTTAAACCCGGAGGTCCATTGGCTGAAACATTGCTTGTGTTTTTAGTTGATATATACACAATACGAAAGTTATAGCTTGGGTGATAACTCCACTCTGTGGGTGATTTAATTACAATCCACTCTCCACGTACTGTACCCAATGCATCATATGCATGTAGCTTTAATCAGCCAAATATTGGTCAAAACAACATTTAACCCTTAAGCCCACATATAGCCCCAAACCGCCACTTTTATATTGCATTGAAGCAGGTGCTCCCTTGTGTAATCTTTTTTAATACTCTTGTATGTAGACTGAATTTTCCCTGGCAGTGATGTATAACCACTGCCAAGTCATCAATAACCATGTAAGCAGAAAAAGGCCAGAAATACTTTAAAATTAATCTGAGGACTTCAGGGTTAACAGGTGCCCAAATTAGAAATTAAGGCAACCTGAGAAAAGGTTACCTTAATTTTTTTTCAGGCAACCCATTTGTTTTTAGGTAATACTTTACAGATTTTGTGACCAAGAGAAAGACAAAGTGTCAGGTGCTGATATACATACCCGTGTAGGGACTAAGTGAGACAGGAACATTCTGGAAGCTTGCTGCTTATTTTAAGATTGTCTGTCAGTAATCCAATAATATACTGTGATGTAGCATCGTGTTGGAAAGGGCTCACAGCACTTCATCATCATAGTCAAATAACTCAAAGTTTTATAATCATTATGAAGTACACAGGGCCCTGCAAATCTTCAAATTCGATTGAAACTTCGAATCAGTTGTGCAGTTTGATTTGATTTGATTTTTGAATACATGGCTACCGAAAATTGAAATTGAATATCCTGATGACAATCACGGAAACTTATGTCCTTTCTTTTCACATATATTATATGTGGTCATTATTTCTTGCCAATTATGTTAATATCAAGAATACCTGGTCGGTCAAAGCTGTCATGTGTTATTATTTTAAAAGTTAGTAGCTGGGCATGAATAAAATCATTAGGGGCTACCGAACAGAAGTTATGTCAGAATGCATGCACGTGTATCTGTTGCACAGACTGCTTAACAATGTGTGAACTTGAAGGGCAGTAAGGTGAGAGATGTATGAACTGTGATCTAAGTGGTCACTGCATATACTGACTCAGAGTCCAATTAAATTTGAATTCGGTTCAAATTTGAACCTTAAACATGTAATTCGATTCATACGTTTCAAATGGAAAAGATCTGATTCGCAGGGCCCAAAAAGTGCATCATGCTTGTGGGGAGTGGACAAGTGAATGCAATGACGATTCATGTAAAGATATTTGTCATTCCCTCGGAATCACATCACAAACTTTTAAGCATAAACAACAAAACACATACATGCTGTGTTATGTGCACCACGCCGTTTATTTTGCTGATAGTAATAATGTTCTTTACTTCACACACTTTTTTTTTAACACAAATAGCAATTCACAAAACATCTCTCATATATACCCTTAAATGATGGTAATGGAAAGTCTTAAAATGAACAAATAGCCATACAAAAAATTCAACAATGTCATAAACCCAGCTGAACTGGCCAGTGGTCACACATGAACTGACTATCTGACCAAAGTCTGTTCCACTTCACTGCGCTTCTAGCATCCCCATGCATAAATGTTTGTGATCAGCACGAAGGAAAACTGTTTATGCCTTATTCACCCAGTTCAAACGACAGAAACATTTATAGAAATAGTAATGTAGGCTAATGAAAAATTGATTGTGCTATTTCTTTCTCATCAACCTACCTCAATTGTTTACTACAGGCTTGCACTACAGTGGAAGAACCTAACTCGGATAAAATACTCTCTATTTTAATCTTTCCCAAGATTTGGAAAAGAAAAGTGGTGTAAAAACACCACGAAAAAATAAGCCAAAACTGGGTCGAGCGCCATCTGCGCACACCCAGTATGGGACGCTCTTCCATAGTACAAATCCACGACTACCATAAAACAGTGCGCAGTGTGTCAATTCGTCATTCTTTTGATTATCCGCACACGTGGTGGATGTGTGCCATCTTGCTCAGTAACAGTGATATTTTAACTCGTCAATAATGGTTTTCCTGTGACTGGAATTATGGATCTGAAGATCGTATAATAACAGGACTGTGTTTTATATATTCTCATTTATATTTTCAACCACATTCTCATTGTATATTATTTACTATTCAGTTTTCGCGAATGTTTGTTTTCGACATCGTGTCATCGCGATTCAACAATGAATTTTTTGGTTGATGAATTTAATTGTTATTGGAGTTAGGTGTCAATCAGGGACTGTCTGGACAGGATTTCTTCACTGTTGAGGGCTGAATTTCTGTTTTTTCGGTCCCTGTCGACCATCTGGGTTCTGTTGTGTACCCACCGTTTTTTTTTCTGCCACCTTCTCTCGTAGCTGAGGGTGTTCTTCTACTTTCTGTTTCTGTTGAGTTCACCTTTTTCTTCTACTGCTCTCACCTCTGTTATTTCCAGTTCGGTTCCTTTAGGGCAATTCCTTTTGCCCTTGCCTTGGTGCATTCTCGTGGCCGTTTCTTCCGCACCCTGCGGGTGGTGTGGAACACTGTCATTTCGGGAGCCTCCCGACTCGACCACGTCCGGTGTGAGTTTACCCCCTCTGTGGGGGATGTGCAACTTCCCCCAACTCCTCCTCCCCCCCAGGGGGGGGGGGGGGGGAGGAGTTGCACATCTCCCATGGAGGGATACTGTCGTTTCGGGCCGCCGACTCGACCACGTCTGGTGTGAGTTTTAGCCCCTCCGTGGGGGATGTGCAGCTCCTCCCGCTCCCGTGGGGGGTGGAGAACGCTGTTGTTTCGGGGTCGCCTGACTCTACCATGTCTGGGGAGAATTGCTCCCCCTCCGTGGGGGATGTGCAGCTCCTCCCACACCAGCGGGGGGTGGGGAACGCTGTCGTTTCGGGGCTTCCCGACTCGACCATGTCTGGTGAGAGTTATTCCCCTTCCGTGGGGAATATGCAGTTTTTTTTTACTTTTTGAAGAGATGCCTGGTTCCGGGACGATGCACCCTCTCCAGTCGACATCTGAGGGGGTCACTAGGGTTGTGACTCCTCCTTTGGAGGCCGAGCTAGGTATCTGCTGCTACTGCTATTCCGTCTACAACGTCATTGGGCATCGTTTTTAGCCGGCCTCTGCTTATCCCTGCAAGGGTCTGCAGGGATGTCTGTAGTGTGGTTGTGGGGTATCGGCCTCAGCCTTCCCCGACTTCAACTCGGCGAAGTCAGAAGTGGCTGCCGACTGAACCCCCTACTGTGTCTTCTCAGCCATTGAGCACAGTAGTTTTATACCTGCAGTGGTCTGCTGCAGTGTATGGGAGTGTAGACATGGGGGTATCGGCCTCAGCCTTCCCTGACTTCATCTCGGCGAAGTTGGAAGTGGCTGCCGGCCGTACCCCTATTGTGGTCTCTGCGCCGTTGAGCACCACAGTTGTGTTATTGGATTCAGATGTTCTTAGTGGGGACACTATGAACTCTGTGGCGTTTCCATCCACTCATTCTTGCCACATGACCAGTTTTCGGGGACCAACGTCTTTTGTGCAGCCTGAACCTTCTGCCCCGCAGAGGTCCGCGGTGACACTCATGAGTTCCCGCTATGTTGATCCTCGGGGTGTGTCATACCCCTATACATGTCTGCCTTCAGACGTTTCGGCTGCCGCTCGGCGTCCCGCGTCCGGTGTTTTGGAGGATCGTGACCCTTCGCTGGTTAAGAGGGTCAGAGGTGAAGCCACTTTGCCGGTTTGTTCCCCTGTCAAACCGGCCAGTACGGGCAGTGAGCTTAGGGAGGCCCTCTCCTTACTCACTCAGGTTCTGTCAAAGAGCCTTCCCGTTGCTTCCAGCGGGACAGCGAGTGGTTTCCAGGCCCCCCCTATGGCGCCGCCTCCTGGGATTGGAAACAGGTCGCTTTCTGATCCCCCTGGTGTTCCGACACCATGGGAGGCGGCGGCTGGTTTGCCCACGATGGGCTATGTGTCTCCCGACTCAGGGGAAGAGTCAGACATACTTGATGTCGAGAGCCAGCAGTCTTCAGACTTGGGGGCAGCTCTTGATTTTGTGTTTGGGTTCCTTCCGGATCTCAAACCATCAAACCAGCCGACAGTGTCAGCCAGGCCACGATCATCGGTCGCGCGCCAACAGCCTATGGAGCAACCTGCTTCTGGGCGTCTTCGACCGTGCCAGTCGGTTCAGTTGGTTGAAGCATTTTCAGCCTTAGACTCTAAGCTGAGTTCCAAGGCTATGAAGGCTCCGTTCTTCACCAAGGTTGACACCTTTTTGCCTCTGGCACGTTATCATTACTACGATTCCGCCAATCCGTCAGTCTGCCAGACTTTGACGGTTTTGGATCAGGACTCCAATTCTCTCGGGTTTTCCAAGCCCAAGTCTGCCGTCATTCCGATGACGACTCTGGAGTCCACGTTGGGCTTATCGAGAGAGATGCTTGGTATGCTTTCTCTTTCAGATCACATCGTCTCAGCTTTAGCTGCTTATCTGCCTCTAGATAAGTTTGACGAGGTACAGGCTCCTTTGTGTGTGCTGTCCAAGGCGCTCACGCATCTTACTCACACGCATGCCTGTAACACGGCTAATCTGGAATTAGTTCGAAGGGACTCTGTGCTGGACACAGGCCGATCCCTTCCTGCGGAGCAGAGCGCTACTCTTCGATCTGCTTCTTTGGCAGGTCCACAACTTTTCCATGGTTCCGCGTCAATGGTCCGGGATGATGTCCTGCGTCATTCCAAAGATCAGCTGCTGTTTCTTCAGCTTGACCAAGCCTAACAAGTACCCTTCTGCTTCCTCTGTGAAGCAAAAGGCTGATCCTTCTGCCACCGCTTCTCCTTCGTACTGAAGGGGTAAGGATAAGCGTCGGCAGACTAGAGGGAAGTATCAGGATTCTTCATTCAGTTGAGGAGGTGGTTTCTCCTCTCGCAGGCCTCGTCGGGGCTCGAAATGAAGGTCCTCACCTCAACTCGTCCCAGGTTGGAGGAAAGATAGCAGAGTTCGCAGACCATTGGGCCACCATCACATCCGATCCTTGGGTGTTAGATGTTGTTCGGTCCAGGCTGCGAATATCCTTCCGAAGGCACCCCACTCTGTCCAGGGTGCCTCTTCCAACCACAGTTACTTCAGACGTTTTACGTTGGGAACTTTTGTCCACGGAGATAAACAATCTCCTGACAAAGGGGGCGATCGAGGTCGTCAAGAACATTCAGTCAGTGGGGTTCTATTCCCGCCTGTTCTTGTTGCCGAAGAAGGACGGCTGACTCCGACCGGTTATCGATCTGAGTATCCTGAACCAGTCTATCATTGCTCCCAAGTTCAGCATGGATACTTTCAGGTCGGTCCGCCGTTCAATTCACTAGGGAGATTTCGCTTCCAGCTTCGACCTGCGAGACGCTTTCTTTCACGTTCCGATTCATCGGGCGTCATGGAAGTATCTCCGGTTCGCTTTTCTGGGGCGAGTTTACCAGTTCAAGGCCATGCCTTTCGGCCTCAACCTGGCTCCTTGGGCCTTCACCTGACTGATGTCACTTGTGATAGCTTTCCATCGCATACAGTCCAGGGTGACTACTTCGGCATATCTGGACGATATCCTCCAGAGGCATTCCAATGCTTCCTTACTGGAGTCGGATGTCGCCACTCTGTTGAGCTTGCTCACGTCGCTTGGATTCAGAGTCAACGAGGAGAGGTCGGACCTGGTCCCTTTTCATTCGTTTTGTCATCTGGGGATGGCTTTCCGCACCCAATTCAATTTGGTGGTGGTTCCCCGGGCCAAGGCTGTGATTCCCTCAGCTTTTGCTCTGACTCTGTCCCAGTCCACATCCGCGACGGCACAGAGTATTCTCCGGCTGATCGGTCTCTGCGGTTCGGTGACAGATCTCATTCCTCCAGGTCGGCTGCGTGCCAGACCTCTCCAACACTTTCTGCTCAGTCGTTGGAGGCCGAATGTCGATTCTCTGGATCTGGTGCTTCATTTACCAAATTCTCTTATCCTCACCTTCTCCACTGGACGAATGTTCAGTGGATCACGCATGGTGTCCTGTGGGACTTACCCACGTCCGATCGCGTTCTGATGGCAGATGTCAGCGATCTTGGATGGGGTGCGACGTTGGATCCTCTAGGTCTTTCCCTTCACGGGATGTGGGACCAGGATCGGGCATCTCTACACATCAGCAAGAAGCTCTTCAGGCAGTGGATCCCTCACCTGTCGAATCGTCAGGTCCTTCTGTTGTTCGGCAATTCGACATTGGTTGCTTACATTCGGGACCAGGGTGGCACGCACTCTGTTCCAATGTACGAATTGGCTCGGGATCTTCTACTGCTTGCTCAGGATGTCAATGCCGGGGTGGTTGTTCGTGACATTTCCGGTCGTCTGAACATCCTAGCCGGCTCCCTGTCCCGACGGGGCAGGTTCTTTTCCACCGAGTGGATGCTCCACGGGTTCCATCGATCTCTTTGCGACTCGTTGGAACCGTCAGGTGGACACTTTCGTGTCCCCGTGTCCAGATGCTCTGGCTTTTGCCATGGACGCTCTGGCCCTCCTTTGGGACGGTCTTGTTGGCTACGCCTTCCTACCGGTTCCGATTCCTCCTCAGGTTCTCTCCCAGATATGAACCTACAGTCGTCGAATCCTTTCGATCACACCCGTCGCCTCAGTGGATGTGGGTCAATCTGCTCCGCTCTCTGTTAGCGGCGGTTCCGGCATGTCTCCCTCTACATTGCGACTTTCTTTGCCAAAGTCTCCCGTGGAGGTTTCAAGTTGACCCGACTTCATTGTGCCTTCGCACATGCCTTTTATCGGGTCCTGTCTCCTCCGTAGTGGTTCTTCGAGACAAGCAGTGGAGTTGCTTTTCTTCTTCAAGGAGGCACTCACTCCACTTGTTTAGCCTCTGTGGCTAAGTGGAAGGTTCTTCTGTCGATGGTGTGTGATCACTCTGTTGCTTCTGTCACTCCTTCGATCACACCGCTTGCAGAGTTTCTGGTTTATGTTTGTTTCTGGGAGTCTCCAGCAATGGGTACAAGTCCATGCTTCGGTGACCTTTTTCATATGTGGTACCGCATTGTTTCGACACTCATCCTTGCCTCTCCAAGCTTGTTCAGGTCTTTTCCTTGAAAAGGCCTAGGACTTTGCAGTTTACTCCAAGATGGTCGCTTTCTTGGGCGCTGCTCTGCTTGGGGGTAGGGGGCATTCGCGCCTTTATCCTGGATGACTATGCGTTTTCTCACTCTCCTGCATCCATTTCTCGATCGATTTGTCTTGCTATTCGTGCAGCTTCTGCTCGTCTAGCTACTGGTGATTGTATTACCAATTGTTTTTTTCTCCCATGAGGTGCGTGCATTGTCTTCCTCTTTTAATAACTCTGTCAAGTTGTCGGATGACGGATGTTATACTAGCAGCCTACTGGAGAAATGCTACATTCTCCTTTTATCTGTGACAGTTGCAGGAGCCGATAGAGGACCTTGGTCCTTGGGGCCCTCTTTCTTTGGCTCAGGCTGTTGTCTATCCCAGCCTTTCAGCTTTTTTCAGGGTCAGTTCCAGCTCTGTGCTGTTACTGCCCTTTCTGTCTGTGCGTCGCACTTCACCATACGCCTCATCTTTCATTGTCTTTTCTAATGTTTGTGATGCTATGGTTTGATAGGCCTAGGGATCTCTTCCTCTGTCCACGGTTCCAGTGCTATTGAGTTATGTGTGGGTTGGTTATGTGATTCCCTCCATCCTTTTGTCTATTCAGCCTGTAGTAAACAATTGAGGTAGGTTGATAAGAAATATAAATTTTATAGTAAATTTCCTTTCTTATTATACCTACCGCAATTGTTTACTTGGAGGCTCTCCTGTCTTCTTATTCGGGTAAGAATCCTTCCTGCCCGCTGATCACATAACTCCTGTGTTGTTGGAATCAAAAGAATGGCGAATTGACGCACTGCGCACTGTTTTACGGTAGTCGTGGATTTGTACTATGGAAGAGCGTCCCATACTGGGTGTGTACCGATGGCACTCGACCCAGTTTTGGCTTATTTTTTCATGGTGTTTTTACACCACTTTTCTTTCCCAAATCTTGGGAAAGATTAAAATAGAGAGTATTTTATCCGAGTTAGGTTCTTCCACTGTAGTGCAAGCCTGTAGTAAACAATTGCGGTAGGTATAATAAGAAAGGAAATTTACTATAAGATTTATATTTTCAGGGGAATGGCAGACAAACAAAATGATCATTCACCCAATTTATACCGGTCTGATTTCATAATAAAAATGATATTGACACTGGATGTCGAGAGGTGTTAAAACTCCAGTAAATAAATTTCAAGAACCATGAAACTATGTATCAGAAATCCACAAATGCTAGATTTCAGATTTTTACCAGATTTCATGTTTTTTTGTGTCACCATAGATTTTGGTCATCATATTTAAATGCAAAATATTTAATACTCAAGTACTTCTAATCAGCTAATTATCTTCTAGTATTCTGTTTATAGAGTGTTTCCGCTAGGGTAAAAAAAACGGGGCCGTTTTGTTCATAGGGGAAATTTATGAACACCAGCCCTGGAAATTCGTAAAAGACGTAAAATTAGCCTCGGCAAAACAATTGCCGTGGGTTCAGCACTGAACAATCCAACATGCCCAGTGCGTCAAATATATTGATGGCAATTTCACAGGATCTTATAAAATTCCATGTGTACAAGCGCGCGGGTACGGGACGAGTCGCCATCGGGACGCTTTGCCATCACCTCGATTTTATGGTGAATCGGTCCCCTGGAAATGGCAAATTGTCCCACATACGAATAATGGTGAATCGTCTCGATGACAAATCGTCCCGGTCGCCGATGACGATTCGTCCCGATGGCGACTGTCCCGTTCCTCAAGGACGCAGCCATGTTGTAATACCACACACAAAACGGGTGCTTTCTCTTTTCTCATTGGTTAAAATTGAAAAGGTTATTTTTAAATTAATAGACAGATAATGTGTGGATACAGAAACAGGCATTCTTCATTGTGATAATCTATGTGAATTTGTCACCATGTGGGGATTCCCTCCCTCCTTCCCCCCCCCCCACCCCCCGATTTATTTGATGTCAGGGAAAATGCCTGCTATCATGTGGGGATCATTTCAATTCAGCTAGAGCTATGTTCGACTGTTCTGTTTGACTTCTCACACGTTAGGAATAACCTGTGTGTATTTTCAAGAGGGGAACATTGCTAGGGGAATGGGGCCGTTGAATGGACCCCCTGCCAGTATAACAGAAACACTGGTTTATATTTATACTATTTTGTATTTTGAAAGTGCACCATAGCAAGTGACTTATCATTGGACTTGGTTTAAAATCTACATCAGCTCAATCAGTGGTACAGTTGAGCCCAGCCCACTTAATTGGATATCTCTTAATTGTATATCCCTGTTAACTGAATATAATTTCCCAACACAAACCCATTTAGCATACCTTCAGTACAAATTTGACCTGTTAATTGAATATAGGTTATAGAGTAAACTCCTGTTAATTGAATAAAAAATCTTGTAACCTGT
Organism: Pictodentalium vernedei; assembly: GCA_031216915.1. Classification (NCBI taxonomy): domain Eukaryota; kingdom Metazoa; phylum Mollusca; class Scaphopoda; order Dentaliida; family Dentaliidae; genus Pictodentalium; species Pictodentalium vernedei. The sequence continues at coordinate 505,038,104 of CM062297.1, read as the reverse complement.
CGAAAAATTACCCTGACTCTCCTCAGCTTTCCTTTGTTTATAGACCCATTTGGCCTCAGTACATCCAATAGCAGCATTTAATTTATTATATCTTGTTTGACAGAGCTTATGGAGCTCTGTCAAACAAGATATAATAGAACACAATGGTAAATGCCTAGTTTATCTCTAGAATACAGGAAATTGACACAGTCCCTGTTAATTGAATGCTCCTGCTAATTGAATAATTTCCATTGGCAAAGTGGCTATTCAATTAACAGGGTTCCATTGTATTATTTTTGGGTTTCTTATGGATATGTCTGTTGCATTTTTGCAAAAAATGATTAGAATGTAAGCAAACTTCAATGCCTTGTTTCTAAAATAGGCTTATTGATTGCACTTTGTGATAACATTGACCTTTACCTAACGAATCGACCACTTCTGCCCACATTATGTACAAATTTAGCAATTGAAAGAAATCATTTTTCAAAATATTCCAGCAAAACATATCATGTGTACCCCCACATTGGAATGGCCTCGTCAAGGTCATTCCAATGAGGGGCCACATGATATGCTTTTGTTTCGATTGTTTTGAAAAATTTGAAGAAAAATAATTCAAATAACAAATGGTTAAAGGGTTAACGCAACATTAAATTGAAAATTCTGATTGAAACAAGTGGATACTCTGGAAATGATCAATCACTTCCACATGATCGCTGTGTTATGCATGGGTATTGTAATATTTACTGAGTGGATATCTATTGTTACTTATTTCACAAATATAATGAAATATTTGTTAAGTTTAAAAAAGGTCTCTCCTTCAGATATTGTTTTATTTGTTTATTAGTTCACAAGTATAATGAAATATGTTTGAAAAGGTCCCACCTCCAGATTTTATTTTACATAACATCATATCAGAGTGTTATGTTTAATCATTAATCAGTCCAAATTTATTTATTTATTCATTTATTATTTATATTTAACAACACTTTCAATAGAGAAGGTCACATGTATTTATTTATTTACTTTTGGTTTTTAACAACACTTTCGACAACCAAGGTCATATCATGTCAGCCAGTTTTACAGGTGGGGAGATCTGGAATACACAGAGAGAACCACAGAGCTCTGGAAAGTAACTCTGATCCTCCACCTCACTAACCCCACACAAACATGGGTTAACATTGACTGTAGGCATATGCATGGACATTGTGCAGTTCATCTTAGCAAACAGCACCACCAAGCTCCCACTTGGGCAATTTGAATTAAGTGTTTTGCCCAAAGACACAATGCAGGTGGGGTGGGTCAGAATTAGAGATGGGCAATATACTGGAAAACCGAACCAATACTGATATCATGGACATACCGAAAAACCAAAAGAAACCAATCATTGAATGCTGAAACTGCCTGAATTTTCAAATTTTGCTACGTTTGCTGTTTATAAGTCTCTGTTGAGACTTGATAACAGCTGAAAAGTTCATTTTCATGAAAGTATTGACTGATTTTCTTTTCAGTTTTGTTCACCCTCAATGGACTGGTCAACTGTCCTGAATTCCCACTAGACTACATGTACAACTTGTACATTTCCAGTTGCTTAGCAGTTACTTCTAGTCAAGTCTTGTCTGCCTATTAAGGCAGCTAAGACCTGACTAGAAATCACTGCCCATGTGTTTTGTCTATTGTCAGCAGGACCTCCTAAAGATGGCATGGTCAGGGCACATGCTCTGAGATCAGAAATGCCAGAAATAGGTCTTTAAACATTAAGGTGTATTTAGAACAAGTCACAAAATTACTGTAGACATTATATGTGATCATAAAAGAATGCCACTGTTGAGCTCATTGGCAGTATCATTTATACAGATGACAGATTCCTGTGATTAAAATTTTTGTAGTTGGTGCTGTCAGGTTATCATTTTTAACAGCAGTTATCCATTTACAACAGTGTGATTACAATGCAGGGAGAGAATTTTGACCAGATCATGATCCGGTCAAAAATCTACCAGCAGCATGTAAGGAGTTAAAGCTTGGTTCTATTTTCATTCACATTTCTTAATTTGAGCCTGATTTCAGAAAATCTTGGCTTCCTGATATACGTGTGTTGCAACCAGATCATGATCTGGTCTGTAGTAGTCCATGTGTACCTTACACATGATGTTGTGGGTGATAGTACTAAAGTTGTGGGTTATGGTACTAAATTTACCTGATGACTTCTATTCCAATGCAGAGCTTATAACCATGTCAGTGGGAGTTCCTATGTTGGCAGAGAGAGAGGATCCAGCTAGAGTGCAATTGTGTAGTGATCCAGTCTAATTTCAATGTCCACCTTTGTGATCACAGTATCATACTTGTTGTAAACTGCTCTATCCTTCAAAAAAGAAGGCGAAGCCGCACCACCCAAGACAGCTAGATTGCGAGCTTTTTTTCAAGACCAGTGTGTGTGAATCGATACTAGTAAGCATATATTCCTTTCAAGAACTGTCCAAGTTATTAGATATATCATGGGTCAAAGAGGATAAAAATAACTGCAAGATGCAGTCGTGCGGCTGCAGCTTGCAGTTATTTTTATCCTCAATGTACATGTACCATCTGTATGCACTAGAGTATGTCCACATGCTTTATCATATGCCAGTTAAAATGATGTGAACAATAAGTTCAGTTGATTCAATATATATATATCCCTTACAATTCTCTTGACGTGTAACCCAATCTAGACTTTGAGAGGCAATTGAGTCATAATAGATATCGGTCGGGGGAAGGGTGAATATTTTCATGGGTCCTTGGTAAGTTGTGTTTGAAACAAGGGGGCCCAGGTGGTACCATCTAATTGATCCCCCCGGGGCCCGTATTTTCTCTCGGCGGCGCTGTTCAAAAAACAAGTATGGTGATGTTGAAAAAAAGATTTATTTACTCATTTACCTGACACGTTTAGAAAACAACACTTGCAAAAAACAATTTACTCAAACAAATAAAACCTTATTCCTTTTCTGCCTCAAAAATATAGCTTGACCCACTATTGGCACAAGCTCACTGAGTTTATTCTAGTGAGGGGTCATCAGCCATAGCAGGATTCCCACCAGGGTTTGGATTCAAGGAGCAGCCTTGAATTTGACTAAAGGTCATTCAAGGCCTTGAAATGCGGGAAAATGTGTCAGGAGGCCTTGAAAAGTCTTGACTCTTCACGAAATAAAAATGCTGGCATGGCATGTTATCATAACTATATAGTTTTATGTGCCCGAGTTTGCCCGAGATCCTCAATTGTTAGAACTAGCAATGGCAGGGTCTTGAAAATCCTTGAATTTGGCTATTGTAGGACCTTGAAAAATGCTGAAATTTTTTCAAGAAACAGCCTTTAATAGACTTGAATTTTATCAATCCTTGCCTGCAGGAACCCTACATATTTTGGAGGCAAAGGCTAAAAAAAATAATAGAATTTAAATGGAGATTTTTTGTTAATAGCACTGACCTTGTTAAGTAAAGGGTTGATATGGGCCAAAAGGGAATTCCATTCCCTCAAGTTTTGGGTATTCTTAAGTTACCTTTGCTAGTAGTATATGAGCTGAAAGGTTTCTAGCATTCCTTATGCATTTTTGCAGAAATAGAAAATTATTGGTGAGTAGGAAATCCACCCTGCAGTTTCTTGGTAATAATCCTCTCTCCCTGCACTATTTTTCAGGTTTTAACAGAAGCCAAAGTTAACCTCACAGAAAAAGCTTATATGCCAGGAGATCCATTTCCAGAGGATGAAAAAACCAGAGAAGGTAAATTGAGATTTCTACTAGAATTGATCATTTTAATTTCACAAGGGTTTCCAAAACTAATGCCGAAAAGGATCTAAGTTAAACTATGTAATACAGTGGAGCCCACTTAATTGAATATCTCTTAACTGAATAACCCTGTTAATTGAATATAATTTCCCAACACAAAACCATTTACCCTACCTCCAGTACAAATTTGACCTGTTAATTGAATATAGGTCATAGAGTAAACTTCTGTTAATTGAATAAAAAATCTTGTAACCTGTCGTGAAATTACCCTGACTCTTGACAGTTTTCCTTTGTATGTAGACCTATTTGGTCTCAGTACATCCAATACAGGCATTTAATCTATTATATCTTGTTTGACAGAGCTCATGGAGCTCTGTCAAACAAGATATAGTAATATAAATGCTATGTTTATCTCTTGAATACATGAAAGTGACACAACCCTGTTAATTGAATACTGTTAATGAATAATTATACTCCCACTTTCGAAGAAAATGGGAGTATACTGGATTACATGCGTCCGTCCGTCCATCCGCCCGTCCGTCCGTCTGTGCATCCATGTGTGTGTCCGTCCGAAAGTATTCATAACTTAAGTAAATTATTATTTTTTATGATATTTGTTGGTCATAGGTATGCCCACACTAGTTATTTTTTTTTATTAATTGTTCACTCGGAAATTGTGTCCGTCCGAGCCAAATTTTGTTTGTTCAGCCTGTATTTCGGGTATCGAATGTTCTATTGCAATGCAATTTGCCATGAACACTGCTTATGGTATAGGCTTTAAAAAAAGGATTCAACAGTATTTCTCACATTCTCCTTTTTAGAGTTATCCCTCTTTTTTGACTTAGAAATTGTAGGAAATAGACATTATTTGTCTGTTCAGCCTGTATCTCAGGTATGGGTTATCGGATTTTGGTGAAATATGGCATGCAGTTTGCCTATGACAAAGGCTTCTGCCTCATTGCATAAAACTTCCAAACACCAAACAATTTACCATACCTTTTGACTTAGAAATTGTTGGAAATTGTTGAAAACTTTCGAAGAAAATGGGGGGGGGGTGCATACTGGATTGGGGTTATCGGATTTCAGTGAAATAGGGCATGCAGTTTGCCTATGACAAAGGCTTCTGCTTCATTGCATAAAACTTCCAAACACCAAACAATTTACCATACCTTTTGACTTAGAAATTTTTGAAAACTTTCGAAGAAAATGGAAGGGGGGGGGGGGGGGGGTATACTGGATTGCATCCGTCCATCTGTGCATCTGTCCATCAGTCCATACGAGAATATTCATAAATGATATTTGTTGGTCATAGGTATGCCCATACTAGGCGGTACACCACATGGGGGTATGCACCGGATAAAAGTCCAGCTCTTGTTTTCATTGGCAAAGTGGCTAGTCAATTAACAGGGTTCCACTGTATCAACAAGTACATAAACACAAGTAGTACAAAGAATTCTCTGATGTGAACGTCTTGTTTACAGTTGAGCTGATGTTTGATGATATACAAGCCTGTACAGACTGGAAATCAAGACAGTCCAAAAGAGGATTACCTTAAGTTTTTCAGGAAACCCTTTTTAGCTCAACTTGACAATGTCAAGTATGAGCTATTGTGATGGGTTGTGACCTGCCATCCGTCCGTACATCCATTGGTACCTCTGTCCATCCACAATTCCTTTAGCTCACCCAAAAGGCCCCATCTCTCACCTGATTTTATACGTTGCTTTGGGATATTGTCTAGATGGGAGCCATCAAATTTTCTGAATTTCACTGAAAAACTTGGCTACCAGCCGCCATCTTGGATTTGGCATATAAATTGTCAACAATTCCAATAGCACAGCCTGCAGGCCACGTCTCTCACCTGATCTTTTCAAAGATTGGTGGTATCAAAATTTTTTGAATTTCAGTGCAAAACATGGCTGCCAGTGGCCATCTTGGATTTGGCATATGAATTGTCAACAATTCCATTAGCACACTCAACAGACCATATCCCTTACCCAATCTTTTTCAGATTTCATATGTAGCTTTGGTGTGATGTCTAGATGGGAGGCATCAAATATTTCTGAATTTTATTGAGAAAATTGGCTGTCAGGGCATCTAAGATTTGGCATAGAAATTGTCAACTGTTCCATTAGCACAATTAGCTTTGGTGTGATGTCTACATGCGAGGTATCAATTTGTTTCAAATTTTTTTGAAAAACGTTGCTGTCAGCATCCATTTTGGATTTGGCAAATAAATTGTCAACAATTCCTTCAGCACACAAACCCTATAAGGTGTTTCTTTCACTCAGTAATTTTCTCCTCTCTAATGTGGCTTTAAAGGGATGTCTGCAAGTGAGCTGTCATGGGTTTTTTTAAGTTTTGTTAAAAACATGGCTGCCAGTGACCATAGCAGATTTTGCTGTTAAATTGTCTACAATTCCTATCGCACATCCTACAGTTAGTCCAGTCCCTTCTTGGTGAAGTTGATCTACAGTGTCATTGACACTTTCATTCTGTTTTTAGACCAACAGAATACTAAAGTAATACTGCTATGTTTTTTATTTTTAGTGTAAAGACTGGGATGAGCAAACTAGAATAGTACTGCTCATTTCATGATGTTCCTTCATTAAGCTGATGAGGTAATGTGATGTAACACAGTATTGGAATTGAGAGCCCTTTCCAAAGGTGTTTTACTTCACAGCACTTTATATCTGAAGTCAAATAAGACAGAGTTATAAAGTGGATCATAGTTCTCAAAGAGTTAACAAATGAATACCAGAGGTTTGAGTAGAGTGAAACCTACTTAATTGTGTATCATTTAATTGAATAACCCAGTTAATTGTACATTAACTTACAAATACCAAACAATTTACCATACCTTCAGCACAAATTTAGTCTGTTAATTGCATATATGTTATATAGTAATTTCCTGTTAATCAAATCACAAAAAACCTTATAATTTGTCAAAGAATTTCTCCAACATCCTCTTAATTTCCCACATTTATAGACATTTTTTTGGCCTCAATACATCCAATAAAGGCATTTAATCCATTATATCTTGTTTGACAGAGCTCAGTGAGCTCTGTCAAACAAGATAAAATAGAATACATGGGTGCCTTCACATTAAAGGTTGCTGAATGGAGGTTTCCCTTCACTCAATATAGAATATGTCCATATGAATGCTGGATTCTCATCTAATTAATAGTTTGGTACCTAGGCAAGCTACAGAAATTACATTGGCCAGCTGTTCTTCACCATTTTTCAACATTTCCTCATTCATCCCTAATTTTAAGCATTTTTTCCTGGACATTCCATTTTTTTAAATTTTCAGATTAGGATTAAACATTTATTTTCCAAGAATGATTGTCATTTCTGGTATTTATGTTCAGAGACATGACCAGTCTGCTACTTGAAAAAATTAAGCATGCCTATCTCGATACTGAGTGGCATTGGGAGAAGAGTGTTTTCCATCCAAACCAATTCATCAGGTTCACCTCATAAAAATGAAAGGGTAATTTCATGAATATTATGAAGGTACATCATCTAATTTGGTACTCTCCAGTGCAGTGCATTGCAGTCAACTAAAAAAGAAATAATCCTCCATCAAAGTATTCACGTTTAGCCATACTGGATTCTCAGATATCAGCTTCAAATTTTCAAGCCCCCAAACTGTCCTCTTCAGGATCATCGAATATTTCCAAACTAGAGACATCTCATTGAAAATTCCCCCCCTCATCTCTTCGTCTATCACCAAATGATGTGTTTGTATAAGATCTGAAAGTATTTTTCATGTGACATAATGCAAAATTTGTCCAAAGAAGTGCCCAAAATGCATAACCTCTCCAGGACCAGTGTATGGACATAAATGCCAGGAGCCATTATGTTAGGAATTTTCAGAAAGTACTTTTCCTGTTTCATATTTTTTGAAAGAATAGGCAAGGTATCCTCTGTTCCTGTCTTATCAGACCAAATTGGTCAACATATTTCAAACAATTTATCAAAATGTAAAATTTCAATTTATTGAGTCTGAATTTGACATGCATTTACATGAGTGGAATGTTCAAGAAGTCATTGTGTCATAAAAATTGAAGTGGATATAAGATGCAAATCAGAGATCAGGTAAATGCACAACCTCAGTTGGCTTTCTGTTATAGTTTTCTACATAAGCCAGATATGATTCAAATCCTGGAGGGGACATTATTTTGCACAATCCTTTAACTCTCATAAATCACCTTGTATTGTACAGTCACATCCTGTTGTCTTTGTTTCAGATGAAGGTGGGGGGGGGGGGGGGGAGTAACTCTCTTTCCTTTAACACTTTAACACTGAAAATGCGATTCTCCGGAGTTCCTGTACTGTCGAACCTCGGGGTCTGGTATACCCCTATCAGCGTCTGCCTGCAGATGTTTCGGCTGCTGCCTGTAGCCCCGCGTCAGGTGTTCTGGAGGATCGTGACCCTTCGCTGGTTCAGAGGGTCAAGAGTGAAGCCACTTTGCCGGTTCATTCCCACGTCAAACCGGCTGCCACAGGCAGTGAGCTTAGGGAGGCCCTCTCCTTGCTCACTCAGGTTCCTTCGAAGGGCCTTCCCGTTGCCTCCAGCAAGGCTACTAATGGTTTCCATCCGATCATCGGTCGCGTGCCCCCCAACCTGTGGAGCAACCCGCTTCTGGGTGCCTTCGACCGTACCAGTCGGTACAGGTAGTTGAAGCATTTGCAGCTTTGGACTCTATGCTGAGTTCCATGCAAGGCTATGAACACTTCGTTCTTCACCAGGGCTGACACCTTTTTGCTCCTGTGCATTATTGTTCCTATGATTCCGCCATCCATCAGTCTGCCAGACTTTGACACTCTTGGATCAGGACTCCACCTCCCTCTGGCTTTCCAGGCCTAAGTCAGCTGTTATTCCTATGGCGACTCTGGAGTCCCTGTTGGGCTTATCAAGAGAGATGCTAGGCATGCTTTCTCTCTCAGATCATGTTGTCTCTGCTTTGGCTGCTTATCTGCCTCCAGATAGGTTTGATGATTCACAGGCTCCTTTGCATCTGACTTCCAAGGCACTCATGCATTTTAATCACACGCATGCCTGTAACACAGCTCACTTGAAATTAGTTTGCCAGGATGCTGTGTTGGAGAACAAGCCATTCCCTTCCTGAGGGGCAGCATGCTGCTCTTCAATCCGCTTCTTTGGCAGGTCCGCGACTTTTCCATGGTTCCGTAGCGATGGTCCGGGATGATGTCCTGCATCATTCCAAAGATCAGCTGCTGCTTCGCCAGCTTGATCAGCCTTCTGTTGGAGGCAGGGGCCATTCTAAGCCTAACAAACCCTTGCTGCTTCCTCTGCGAAGCCATGGGCTGATCCTCCTGCCGCTGCTTCTATTTCTTATTCACATGGTAAGGGTAAGTGTCGGCAGACCGGAGGGAGGACTCAGGATCCTTCATCTAATAGAGGAGGTGATTTCTCCTCTCACTGGGGCTTGAGATGAAGATCCTCACCTCGATTTGTCCCAGGTTGGAGGAAGGATATCATGGTTTGCAGACCATTGGGCCACAATCACATCCGATCGTTGGGTGTTAGACGTTGTTTGGTCCGGGCTGCAAATATCCTTCCTGAGGCTCCCCACTCTATCGAAAGTGCCTCTTCCAACACAAGTTCCTTCTGACCTTTCACGTTGGGAGCTTTTGATCATGGAGATAGGCAATCTCCTGTCAAAGGGGGCGATCGAGGTCATCAAGAACATTCATTCAGTGGGATTTTATTCCTGCCGTTCTTGGTGCCAAAGAAGGATGGCCGACTCCGACCTGTTATCGATCTGAGTATCTTGAACCAGTCTTTTATCGCTCCCAAGTTCAGCATGGAGACTTTCAGGTCAGTTCATCAATCCATTCACCAGGGAAACTTCGCTTCCAGCATCGACCTGCGAGACACTTACTTTCACGTTCCAATTCATCGGATATCACGAAAGTATCTCAGGTTTACTTTTCTGGGTCGAGTTTACCAGTTCAAGGCCACCATGCCTTTCGGCCTCAACCTGACTTCTTGGTCCTTCACCCAACCGATGTCGCATGTGATAGCCTTCCATCGCACACAGTCCAGGGTGACTACTTCAGCATATCTGGGCGATATCCTCCGGAGACACTCCAGTGCTGCTGTTCTGGAGTCAGATGTCGATACATTGTTGAGCTTGCTCTCATCGCTAGGGTTCAGAGTCAACACAGAGAAGTCAGACCTGGTCCCTTCTCTGTCGTTTTGTCATCTGGGAATGGACTTCCATACTCAGCTGAATATGGTGGCGGTTCCACAGGCAAGGGCTGCGATTCTCTCAGCTTTTGCCCTGACTCTCAGAGTATTCTCCAGCTGCTCGGTCTCTGCGGTTCAGTGACGGATCTCATTCCTCTCGGTCGGCAGCATGTCAGACCTCTCCAACACTTTCTGCTCAGTCGTTGGAGACCGAATGTCGATCCTCTGGATCTGGTGCTTCACTTACCAGACTCTCTTCATCGTCACCTTCTTCCCTGGACAGATGTTCAGTGGATTATGCAGGGAGTTCCGTTGGACTTACCCAAGTCCGATCATGACTGCAGATGCCAGCAATCTCGGATGGGGTGCGATGTTGGATCCTCTCGGTCTTTCCCTTCACGGTGAGTGGGACCAGGATCAAGCAGCTCTTCACTTCAGCCCAAAGGAGCTTCTTGCTCTCAATCTGAGTTTCTGGCAGTGGATCCCTCACCTTTCGAATCGTCAGGTCCTTCTGTTGTCCGACAATTTTGAGGGTGGTCGCTTAGATTTGGAACCAGGGCGGCACGCACTCGGTTCCCATGTACAAATTGGCTCAGGATCTTCTACTGCTGGCTCAGGATGTCAACACCAGAGTGGTTGTTTGTCACATTCCCGTTCATCTGAACATCCTAGCCGACTCCCTGTCCTGACAGGCCAGGGTCATTTCCACTGAATGGATGCTTCACAGGGCAGTGTTCCAGTCACTTTGTGATCTCTGGGGTCATCCCCACATCGATCTCTTTGCGACCCATTGGAACCATCAGGTGGACACTTTCGTGTCCCCATGTCCAGATCCTCTGGCTTTCACCGTGGATGCTCTATCACTCGATTGGAACGGTCTAGTCAGCTATGCCTTCTCGCCGGTTCTGATTCTGCCTCAGGTTCTGGCCAAGATCAAAACCTGCAGTTGTCAAATCATTCTGATCGCTCCCCTGTCGCCTCAACGGGTGTGGATCAATCAGCTCCGCTCTCTGTTGGCAGCGGTTCCGGCACGTCTCCCTCTATGTCACGACCTTCTTTCCCAAGGTCACCCGAGGAGGTTTCACATCGACCCGACTTCATTGTGCCTTCACTCATATCTTTTGTCAGGTCCTGCCTCCTCTGTAGAGGTTTTTCGAGACGAGCAGTGGAGTGCATTTCTTCTTGAAGGTGGCACTCCACTGGTTTAGCCTATGCATCTAAGTGGAAGGTCTTCTGGTGATGGTGTGCAGATCACTCTGTTGATTATTCCAATCCTTCGATAACACAGATTGCGGAGTTTCTGGTATATCTGTTTGATTCTCGGGGCCTCCAGCCTGTTACCATCAAAGGGTACAGGTCCATGCTTTCGGAGACCTTTTCGTATGTGGGAAAGCATCGTATCGGCACTAGTCCATACCTCTCCAATCTTATTTGGCACTTTTCTTTGAAAAGGCCTAGGATTTTAGGATTTTGCAGCTTACCCCAAGATGGAATCTTTCTTGGGTGCTGCTTGCTTGGTGGGCGGGGGTGGGGGCTGCACCATTCTAACCTTTATCCCAGGTGGATATGCGTTTTCTCACATACAAGACAGCTTTTCTGATGGCTTTTGCCTCAGCTAGATCGGTTAGTGAGCTTCACGCCCTCTCGGTTGATCCGGCCTTTTTCAGGAGCTCTGCCAACAGTGTTACTTTTACCACTGATTGCTCCTTTCTGGCCAAGAATCAGATACCAGGAACAACTCCACCTCCTATCTATATCAGGGTTCTTCCTTTGGCTGAGGGTAATCACCCTTTGCACTGTCCAGTTCGTGCACTTCGCATTTATATCAACCGGACACAGTTCATTAGGAAAGGCAGGAAATGATTCTTTCTGTCTCTTATTCCTGGTCGACAGAAGATCTCTCCTCAATCCATTTCTCGATGGATTTGTCTTGCTATTCGTGCAGCTTATGCTCGTCTAGCGACTGATGATTGTATTACCAATCGTCTTTCTGCCCATGAGGTGCGTGCCTTGTCTACCTCCTGGGCTTTTGCTTACTCCGTCAAGTTGTCGGATGTTATGCAGGCAGCCTACTGGAGAAATGCTTCTACTTTCTCCACCTTCTATCTGCGTCAGTTGCAGGAGCAGTCTGAGGACCTTTTTTCATTGGGCCCTTTTTCTTCTGCTCAGGCTGTTGTCTACCCTAGCCATACGGCTTCAAGGTCAGTTCCAGCCCTGTGCTGTTTTCTCTGTCCTTTCTGTCTGTGCGTCACGCAGTGCCATACGCCTCATCTCTCATTGTCTTTTACTAATGTTTGTGATGCTATGGTTTGATAGGCCTTGGGAACTCTTCTTCTGTCCACGATTCCAGTGCAGTCAGGTTATGTGGGAGTTGGTTATGTGATTCCCTCCTATTTCTTATTCAGCCTGTAGTAAACAATTGTAGAGTAGGTTGATAAGAAATCTAAACTTTATAGTAAATTTCCTTTATTATTATACCTACCACAATTGTTACCTGGAGGCCCTCCCGTCTTCTTATTCAGGTAAGAATCCTTCCTCCTCGCTGATCACATAACTCCAATGTTGGTGGATTCAAAAGAATGATTCATTAGTTACTGACTGAGCACTGGTACCGGAAGCTGTGGATCGGTACAAGTAGAAGAGCGTCCCCTACTGGGTATGTGCCGATAGCACTCGACCTAGTTTTGGCTTATTTTTTTCTTGGTGCTTTTGCATCACTTTTCTTTCCCAAATCCCTTGGAAAAGATCAAAATAGAGAGTATATTTTCCGAGTTAGGGACTTCCACTGTAGGGTAAGCCTGTAGTAAACAATTGTGGTAGGTATAATAGAAAGGAAATTTACTATAAAATTTAGATTTTCCAGCCCTGGAGTTGTACTGGAGAAATGATCTCAAGTTTGTAAATATTAATTGTAATTTTAGCTACTGTCCACTAATTTACCACCCCAAACAAACTCTTGTCAATATGATAAATTGACGTTGTTTGGTATCGATAATGCCTGGCACTGGTGATCTCACAGGTGGCTTCAGTTTCCTAGTGAAGTTTGAAGACGTGTTCATTACTTCTGCATTTTCTGAAATATGGTATATGCCTTTGTTATCACAAGTTTAAGTAGTTGTATAGTCAAGAACTTTGAATACGGTACTTGAAAATTCTCAGTGGACACTGGAAATATACCAGAAAAGTACTGGAATTTCAAACATATTTGAGTGTACAAACCCTGTTAAAACATTTGGAAGTTATGTCGAAGATTATAATAAATATTTGCTTGCATCTTGGTGAGTCCTGGAGAGGACACATTTTGGACAGTCAGTTTTATAAGAATGTATCTGAAGAACAACACACCTCAAGATGAATTAAGCAAGAATGTTTGTCTGTAAGGAACATTGTGCTGAGAAAACGATCTGGAAGAGCTAGTGGTTAAACAAAACTTTTGAAATGCTGGGTTCTTTTTCACTTAGGCACCTGAAGTCATGCATAACTCAAAATGCCTGGCACATCGGATGCTTAACGACACAGATAGTTCATCAAGATCATTTTCTGTTTAATATTGCTTACAGATTAACATTCTTGTTGATTTAATCTTGATTGATATTGTTATCCAGATAAAATTAATTAAATTGACTGTCCAAAATTTGTCCTCTCCAGGACTCTGGCATTTCAACTTTCCATTTTTGTAAAATCGACTACACATGACCAGAAAAGTTCTCCTACATGTTCCATATTCTCAATTCGATTGGCTCATAATATGCCATATCTTCACTCTGTCAAATAATATGGACTTTGATAGGTGCTGTTTAGCTTAGAAAAAAATAGAAATTTGAATTTTTGGCAAAATTTTTTCACTTTTCCAAAAAATACTTCAATTTTTTGTTCATATTTTGTTTTCTTAATGTCAAGGCTTGACATTTTTATGTTCTTCAAGATGGAGATGATGTTTCTTGATGCCTTTTATATTTGGTTAAATAAAACATGGTTGATATTTAAAAAATAACTTAATTTTATTTAGAAGGTGGTCCAGCAAAACAATTTGGGAATACTTGTAGTCCAGCATACTAGCCTTGGTGATACTTGCTGTGAATACATAGCAAAGTTGAGTTTGCTGGACTAGGTATGCTTGTAGGTCATCATGTCTTAAATCTCATTCTGTGACATTCTGATTATAAGGAAGTCAAGAAAAATATTCTCAAAATCAAACATTTATTTTTCACTCTCTGTGTCCCAAAACAGTCAACCCTTAATGTGAAAGCACCCAAATACTCCTCGGTTTATAATTAAAAGATAGGAAAATGACCCAATTTTTTGTTAATTGTATATCCCCGTTAATTGAATGTTTTTCTCTGGTAAAGTGGCTATTCAATTAACAGGGTTCCATGGTATATCTTCTTGTTTTTGCCCAAGGTTGAGTCAAGCAGGCAAACAAAAAATCATTTGCCTTATCTCTTTTAAGGTGAAAGATTGGCGAACGGAATGATCATTTGCCAAATTTCAACAGGTCTGATATAGTGTCATGTAACACACTGTCAGAGAGGGCTTTCAAAGCCCTTTCCAAAGATATGTCACATGACAGCTTTTTTTTCAGCAAAAACAAAAACACTCAGAATTGTTGTTCTGGATGTGAGTCCTTGATATCCTTGAATTCAGAAATGCCTTCAGATTGGCCTAATTTGGGGATGTTATTGGCTTCCAAGTTGGCTGCCATTCATCCCTATTGAAGAAATGTTTTGAATAAAGACTGTCTCAAATGCCATTTTAGGCTTCTTATGGCTTTATTAGGTAATCTCGGAGTTACTTTTTACGTACCTGGGCAGTTATTTCTTCAGGAAAGCCTTGGCTACCTAAATATGCAATCGGCTACCTAAATATGCAGTCTAGACTTGTCCAGAAACAACTGCAAAGTGACAGAATGTAGTCTGTCAGCATGTAAAAAAAATGTAGTTGAATTACTCATGAAATTGGTTAAAACAAACCATAGGTCAAATTAATGCCAGCTTAACCCTTTACCAATGCAGACGATATCCAAATTTATTATTTTGAATATTATATTTTCAAATTTTACAAAAAATTACAACAAAACCATATCATATGACACCTCATTGGAAATTCTTACGCACATTCCAGTGAGGTGTCACATGACATTTCAATAAAAGCATATCATGCAATCCCATATTGGAATGAGCTTGTTGATTGCATGATATGGTTTTGTTGAAATCTTTGGAAAAAAAAATTTGTTTTCCGACTGTTGAATTTGTTTATTAACGTGGTCAGATGCTGCAATTCATTATGTAAAGGGTTAACTCTTTAACCTGCTGTGTGTTTTAAAAATATTTTCCATAGAATCTATTTATGGCTGCTTCACAGTGGCCATGACTGGATTTGATGGAAAATTCATGACAATTTAACCCTTTACCCAACGCACACGATTTCAAAATTTATTATATTAAATATCATTTTTTAAATTTTTTCTACAAATTTCAACAAAACCATATCTTGTGACCCCTCTTTGGAATGAGCTTGATGAGCTCATTCCAAAGAGGGGGTCACATGATATGGTTTTGTTGACATTTTTCAAAAAATATTATTTCAGCTGCTGAATTTGCATATTACGCGGGTGGATGTGGGCGATTCATTGGGTAAAGGGTTAACTCTAGAAATCTCTGGACAAAAACTGAAACGATTCATAGGGAAAAATTTGTTTAAAGGTACCAAAATTTATTTTAGTGGCAAGAGCTATTCTGCTGGCAGGAATATCCATCTGCAGTATGGAAGGAGTTCATGAAGTTCAAATTTTTGTTTTTATTTTTGTAGCTTTATCCAAGGTATTTGAAAATACAGCAATGTTTGGTGATTTAGTTCTGCGAATTCCAGATATTGTTCACAGGATATATGACAAGAACAGGGAATGGCATTTAGTGTTATCATGGAGTGTGTGGTTCTGTAATGAGTCCAGTATATTTATTGGTCCAAATGCAAAGTTGCTATATCTGGTAGGTAGTTAATATGCTTAGGTCCTTTGATGGAAGGTTACTCAAGGTAGCTTTATTGTCCATTCATCCCGTTGTCTTTGATAGTTTCTATATTCAGTATCACTTCTAAAACCATGAACCAAATTCCTTTCAAGTTTGGTGTGGCTTATTCCTTGGAATAATATTTCTGGAAAGTAAATAGGATTCTTCATGTCCATCAATCTGCCCAGCTTTCCATTCGTCCATATATCCTTCCAGCCATCCATTCAAACTTGTATCTACAACTAATCCCACATCTTTTATTACATTGATATCTTTGATATTGAACTAGTTAGAAAATGCACCTTTACGCGATCATTAAGTTGTGTTGCTACATGCCATTTTATGGCAGTTATGACACTTTGCAACATAGATCATTGAAAAAGAATGGTTATTGTATGTGTATGTGTGACTTTGCATACTCCTGATTCACACAGCTCAGGAAAAACCCTTGAAAATGATGTCTTGAAAAACTCTTGATTTGGAAATTTGTCCTAAAAAAACCCATGAATGTTTTATTTTTATTTTTTCAAATTCTTGAAAAAAAACTAGAATTTCTGGCCTTTACCAAAGTAAGGTATCATACCAAAAGTTTTCAAACACATTGTAGTGGCATATCATTTTTAGCTCAATTTTGACGAAGCCAAATTTCAGCTTTTGCCATGGCCCTTCGTCCGTCTGTCCGTACGTCAACAATTGGATACGGCTCGGGCTAGAGGCCGTATTTATGAACCGATCTTTACGAAACTTCTTGGGTACCTTTGTTATGACTGTGGGACGAGAACGAGTGTTTTTGGGTGCAGTCCGAAATTCAAGATGGCTGCCAACTGCCATTTTGTACTGACGATGCAGAAATCTGTTTTTTGTACAGAACTTCCATATGAAAGCTCTGATTTGAATAGTTTTTTGTATGAATGTTTAGTACCTTGGGATACATCACATATAATACGGGTTTTTTTCTCGTGCATAAATTATGCAAATTAGACTTTGATGTTTTTTGGTGTTACTTTCAGCACAGTAAGTGCAAATGCCAATACGGCTTTGGCTAACCGATCTTTACGAAACTCCTTGGGTACCTTTGTTATCACCGTGGGACAAGAAAGAGTGTTTTTGGGTCCGGTCCGAAATTCAAGATGGCCGATGGCAGCCATTTTGTACAAAATTTGGTGCAATCAGATTTTTGCACAGAACTTCCATATGAAAGCGCTGAGTTGAATAATTTTTTGTGTGAATGTTTAGTACCATGGGATACATCACATATAATACGGGTTTTTTTCTTGTGCAGAAATTATGCAAATTAGATGAACTTCGATTTTTTCAGTGCTACTTACACACAGTAAGTACAGATGTCAATACGGCTCAGGCTAGAGTCTGTATTTATGAACCGATCTTCACGAAACGTCTTGGGTACCTTTGTTATCACCTTGGGACGAGAACGAGTGTTTCTGGGTGCAGTCCAAAATTCAAGATGGCTGCCAGTGGCCATTTTGTACCAAAATTAGGTCTAATCAGTTTTTTGTACACAACTTCCATAAGAAAACTCTGATTTGAATAATTTTTTGTATGAATGTTTAGTACCATGGGATACATCACATATAATACGGGTTTTTTTCTCGTGCATAAATTATGCAAATTAGACTTTGATGTTTTTTGGTGTTACTTTCAGCACTGTAAGTGCAAATGCCAATACGGCTCGGGCTAGAGGCCGTATTTATGAATTACGAAACTTCTTGGGTACCTTTGTTATCACCATGGGATGAGAACGAGTGTTTTTGGGTGGGGTCCGAAATTCAAGATGGCCACCAGCAGCCATTTTGTACCAAAATTAGTGAAATCAGTCTTTTGTACAGGACTTCTGTATGAAAGTTCTGATTTGAATAAATTTTTGTATGAATGTTTAGTAACATGGAATACATCACATATAGTACGGGTTTTTTTCTCGTGCAGAAATTATGCAAATTAGATGAACTTTGATTTATTCAGTGCTACTTATACACTGTGTAAGTGCACATGTCAATACGGCTCGGACTAGAGGCTGTATTTATGAACCGATCTTCACAAAACTTCTTGGGTACCTTTGTTATCACCTTGGGACGAGAACGAGTGTTTCTGGGTGCGGTCCAAAATTCAAGATGGCTGCCAGTGGCCATTTTGTACCGAAATTAGTTCCAATCAGTTTTTTGTCACAACTTCTATACAGCTCGTATTTGTGAACTGATCTTCACGAAACTTCTTAGGTACCTTTGTTTTCACCTTGGGACAGGAACGAGTGTGTTTTGGGGTGCCTTTGTTATCACTGTGCTATGAGAACAAATATTTTGGGGGTTCAGTCAGACCCACTCTGGGACTCAAAGATTTCTTTTCTAGTTTAGCATCTGACTGTCAACCACCTTTACAATACTTTACGTATACATTTGTTACAGGCTACGGTCAGTGTTTATGTACAGACCGTTACAATACTTTATATGTACCTTTGTTAACAGGTCATTACCTAGATGTTTGTCATTGCTGTGTCACATACTATACATGTACATGTCTTAACAAGTTGAGCTACAGTGTCACTGACACTTTCATTGTTTGAAAAAATGGTCAACACATAATTTTTGGTTGGTTCATGTTTGTATACATGTAGTTATTTGATCCCTTGAAAAAGTATATTTTGGTCTTGAATAACTCTTGAAACACCTGTGCATTTTTTCAAGATGTTGTATGAACAATGATACTGAAAAACTTGTATCATAACCTTTACCCAAGGCCACAGCTTCAAGGTCAATGGCACAGACTATTTATTTGTTTGTTTATCCATGTTGAGTTTGTCCTTTCCATAAAAAAGTATCCAATAGACCAATCTTGTTCAAACTTCATGCCATGATTGTTTGTGACACAAGGGTGTGTCATGTCATTGACCCAAGATCAAAGTTCCAAGGTTCACTGACTGTTTATTTGTTTGTTTCTTCATTCTAAGTTTGTCCGGGCCATACAAAATTATTCAATGGACCAATCCTGTTCATCCTTCATCTACTGATTGCTTATGAGTCAAGGATGTGTCATGGCATTGACCTAAAGTCATAGCCCCAAGGTCGAGGTCACAGATCATAAATATGTTTGTATAACAGTTCTTTTCAAGTCCATAAAAAGTATTCGATCTTCTTTATGCTTAACACTATGATTTATTGTGATTCAACAGTGTGTCATAACCTCACACAAGATCATATCTCCAAAATAAATGTCACAGACTGTTCATTTTGGTTCTTTGTCCTTTCTAAGTTTATCCAATCCATAAAAATATTCAATAAACCAATCTTGTTTATACCTCACACAATGATTGCTTATGATTCAAGGGTGTACGATGACCTTGACACAAGATCGTAGCTTCAAGGTCAAGGTCACAGACCATTTGTGTGTTCATTTGTCCCTTTAACTTTGTCAGGTCCAAAAAAATTATTCAATGGACGGATTTTGTTCATAGTTCATACAATGATTGCGCATGACTCAAGGGTGTGTCAGGACCTTGACTAAAAGTTCTAATTCCATCCAGGGACAAGGTCACAGGTCGGTCATCTATTCTAACTTTGTCTGGTTCATAATTTTGTTGTTCATTCTTGATGACACAATGCTTGCTCATGGCTCAAGGGGGTGGCATGATCTTGACCCATGTTCATAACACCAAGGTCCATTGCACTGGCCATGCACCTCATCTATGTTGGTCCTTAAAAATGTTTTAGCAGACAGATGTTGTTCATACTTCTTGTAGTGCTGCCTCATTACTCAAGTATGTGTCAAGACCTAGACACAAGGTAAAAACTCCTTCTGTTTTCACTGAAATTGTAACAGCCACACTTGTTTGATGGAGTTTCTCTCCGTTTTATTACAAACTATCACGATCATACATTATCTTTTGGGCTGGCATTCAGGGAGCATCCATCAGCCCTGCTTATATTTTCTTGTTTATAGCTAATGGTACAAGCAGAATTCCTAGCTAGGAGTCCTACAGGGGCATAGAAAAAGGGGTTTTAGGGTGTGGTGTGAACCCACTTCCCAAAATTTTTCTGGTTACAACATTTTCAACTGGATTGGAGTCTTAATATATCAATTCACTCTTGCTAGTATTCATGTTCTTTCTTATCAAACTAGATTCAATACCTGAACTCAAGGCCCCACAAAGTAGATCTTCTGTTTCTCAGGCCATTTTTTGTAAAACTGCGTGTGGGCAGGCATTTCTTTATTTTATTTTTGTAATTATTTCTTTACCATCAAAAGTTCATGTTCTTGGTTTGTTTTATGTTTTAGGCATCATAATCTACAGAATATCATGGGTGGTGGTGTATTTTGTCCCTTGAGTGCAAGGAGGCTTTGAAATCCTAAATCATTGCAAAGCCTTGTTGCAACAAAGGGTCAAATTTATCAATTTTATTGACTTGGGTAAAATTTGAGCCATAAACCATTACATTTTATTTTTTTAAGTTTGCATTGGTAATATAAAGAGAGGATGCGGCAACCAAAAATACCTTGTGGGTGGACCTGAGAAACAGATTTTTAACTTTTTTAGGACTAAGTCACACACCCAGTCAGTCAGAAAAGTGGATGACTGTGGAACCTTATTCGTGCAGTTTGAGGGACTAGCATGACCAGTTTGGAGTATGGTGCATGTTAATTTATAAGAATTTCTTCATGACTTCTACATCTATATTTTCATCCTCCATCCAGGCTTCATCTGTAATTTGCCCACAAAGCCTTGATTTTATTAAAACTTTAACTGTAATCCTGACTGACTAATATTCCAACAACTTCAAGAGCTTGTCCTTAACTTGAACTGGTAGAATTATTTTTGTTCATCAGAATTTGTTAACAGGGCTTGGCCTTGTTATAATTTATGGGAGAGTGCCTGCAGGCACTCTCCCATAAATTGTAACAAGACAAATCCTTGCAAACGAAATAATTTCTCTTCAAAGATAATATGAAGCACGAATTAAATATGAAGCCTTTTATTTGGGATCCCTGTGGTTCAGATGAAAGCTCACATATGGGCTTCCAGCACTCTACCAGTTAAAGAGTTCAAATATTTTATCAATCAGGACAGGAGCATCACAGTTGGGGAAAATCAGGTGTACCTCCCCCCCCCCCCCCAAATCAGTAACTGTGTGACGCCCATGGAGTCCTTTTATTTTTAGCTCAACTTTGGCGAAGCCAAATTTGAGCTTTTGTCATGGCCCGTCGTCCGTCTGGCTGTCTGTCCGTACATCAACAATTGGATACGGCTTGGGCTAGAGGCCATATTTATGAACCGATCTTTACGAAACTTCTTGGGTACCTTTGTTATGACTGTGGGACGAGAACGAGTGTTTTTGGGTGAGGTCCGAAATTCAAGATGGCTGCCAGCCGCCATTTTGTACCGACGATGCAGAAATCTGTGTTTTGTACAGAACTTCCATATGAAAGCTCTGATTTGAATAATTTTTTGTATGAATGTTTTGTATGAATGTTTAGTACCATGGGATACATCACATATAATACGGGTTTTTTTCTCGTGCGTAAATTGTGCAAATTAGACTAATTTTGATGTTTTTTGGAGTTACTTTCAGCACTGTAAGTGAAAATGCCAATATGGCTCGGGCTAGAGGCCGTATTTATGAACCGATCTTTACGAAACTTCTTGGGTACCTTTGGTATCACCGTGGGACGAGAACGAATGTTTTGGGGTCTGGTCCGAAATTCAAGATGGCTGATGGCAGCCATTTTGTACAAAATTTGGTGCAATCAGATTTTTGCACAGAACTTCCATATGAAAGAGCTGATTTGAATAATTTTTTGTGTGAATGTTTAGTACCATGGGTTACATCACATATAATACGGGTTTTTTTTCATGTGCAGAAATTATGCAAATTAGATGAACTTTGATTTTTTCAGTGCAACTTACACACAGTAAGTACACATGTCAATACAGCTCGGGCTAGAGTCTGTATTTATGAACTAATCTTCACGAAATGTCTGGGTACCTTTGTTATCACCTTGGGACGAGAACGAGTGTTTCTGGGTGCGGTCTAAAATTCAAGATGGCTGCCAGTCGCCATTTTGTACCGAAATTATGTCTAATCAGTTTTTTGTACACAACTTCTATACGGCTCAGACTAGAGGCCATATTTATGAACCAATCTTTACGAAACTTCTTGGATACCTTTGTTATCACCGTGGGATGAGATCGAGTGTTTTTGGGTGTGGTCCAAAATTCAAGATGGCCACCAGCAGCCATTTTGTACCAAAATTAGTGCAATCAGTGTTTTGTACAGAACTTCTGTATGAAAGTTCTGATTTGAATAAATTTTTGTATGAATGTTTAGTAACATGGACTACATCACATATTGTAAGGGTTTTGTTTTTTTTCGTGCAGAAATTATGCAAATTAGATGAACTTTAGATGAACTTTGATTTATTCAGTGCTGACGAGAATGAGTGTTTCTGGGTGTGGTCCAAATTCAAGATGGCTGCCAGTGGCCATTTTGTACCGAAATTAGGTCCAATCGGTTTTTTGTCACAAGTTCTATACAGCTCGTATTTATGAACTGATCTTCACAAAACTTCTTGGGTACCTTTGTTTTCACCTTGGGACAGGAACGAGTGTGTTTTGGGGTGCCTTTGTTATCACTGTGGACTCCAAGATTTCTTTTCTAGTCTAACATCTGACTGTCACCCGCCTTTACAATACTTTACCTATACATTTGTTACAGGCTACGGTAAGTATTTATGTACAGACCGTTACAATACTTTATATGTACCTTTGTTATCAGGTCATTACCTAGATGTTTGTCATTGCTGTGTCACATACTATACATGTACATATCTTTGTCTTGACAAGTTGAGCTACAGTGTCATTGACGCTTTCATTTATTTTTATTACTGTCAGGACTATGAATTATAAGGAACATAGCCATGGTGATCCAGCCCCAAGTGTCATATGTCACATGTAGTTCAGCGATCAGAATGCAGCAGCTGGGTAGCTGCTACGTTCAGATCTCTGAACTAATGTTATGTAGAGATACTTTTTTTATTTTTTGGATATTAAAATGTGAAGCAGGAGATGTATAATACCATACAAACATCGAACTAACCAACAAAATCTCTTGAATGAGGACCTCATTCAATGCATATGATTGACCAGTGACATTTTCCCTCAGAAGGCTTGTATACACAAACACACATGTTAGTTGTGTTCAATTCGATTTTATTTTTGGAAACTGGAATTTTTTACTCGAAACTTTTCTAACAAAAGTCAATTCCACTGTATCTGCCCTTTGTTCATGGTTATTATCCCTCCCCCTCCCCCCCCCCCCCCCCCCCCCCCCCAGTGAGGGATATACCAAAGACCTCTGTGTCGTCTGTGTTGTCCATCCCTCTAGACATCTGTTCATCTGTCCATCCATCCATCTGAACTTTGTTTATGACATAACTTGAAAAATAGTTAATGGATGTCAATTCTTTTTGGTATTTGTCTCTTTTGCAACATTGTCTATGTCAACTTCGATGACCACCAATATCTCTTGAAAATTATAGGAGTTATGGTCCTTTGTTATAAAAATATCCTGTAAAACTTGTTTATGGCATAACTGGAACAATAGTTAACAGATTTCAATTCTTATCAGTATATCTCTCTATAGCAAGAATGTCTACGTCAAGTTTGATATCCACCAATATCTGATTAAAATTATGGGAGTTATTGTGCTTTGATTAAAAAATACCGTGTAATGTTTGTTTATGGCATAACTTTAACAAAAGTAACCTGATTTCAATTCTTTTCAGTATATATCTCTATAGCAACAATGTCTGTGTCAAGTTCAATGACCAGCGATACTCAATGAAAATTATGGGAGTGATTGCCCTTTGTTAAAAATATCATGTAATGCTTGTTTATGGAATAACTTAAACATTAGTAACCAAATTTCAATTTTTTTGATTTTTTCTCTTTAGGAACAATGTCTCCGGCTTAAGGAGACGGCTTATAAAAGCTAAAAGCTTACTGCTGAATCCTTCCAACAAATCTCGTTCTTGACTCATTACTTGAATGCATACCATTGTATTGCGCACTCTGTATAACAATCATGTTGTAGTTTATTATATGTATGCATCATACTTTTTCGTGAATAAATATTGTTTAAACTAATGTCTCCCTAAAGTCCAATGACCACCATTATCCAATTAAAATTGGCTGAGTTCTTGCCCTTTATTAAAAAAGATTGTGCAATGCTTGTTTATGGCATAACTGTAACAATAGTAACTGGATTTTAATTGTTTTTGGCATATATCTCTATAGCAACAACGTCTACGTAAGGGTCAGAAACCACCACTGTCTGATGAAAATTATGGGAGTTATTGGCCTTTCTTAAAAAATTATCATGTTAAGCTTGTTTTTGGCATAAGTTTAACAATAGTAAGCAGATTTCAATTCTTTTTAGAATATGTCTCTACAGCAACAATATCTACTTCAAGTTCAGTACCAACTGCTATCTGATGAAAATTATGGGAGTGCCGAATTTTCTGTGATAAAACATCATCCATGTAAATTTTTATGGGGCCTGATTGTGATTGGTTTCAAATATATTTGTTTGTGGACAGATTGGAATCACTTTGTGATGCATATCTCTAGTTCCTATTGAAATCGATCCAGGAATTTGCGACTTTACACGTTTATGTTTTCTATTTTCGTGCCACAACCAAAGGAGATAATTGAAAAATGGCAATAAAATGTACCAACAT
Organism: Pictodentalium vernedei; assembly: GCA_031216915.1. Lineage (NCBI taxonomy): Eukaryota > Metazoa > Mollusca > Scaphopoda > Dentaliida > Dentaliidae > Pictodentalium > Pictodentalium vernedei. The sequence goes on along the minus strand of CM062297.1, from coordinate 505,013,397 downwards.
GCACAAAAAAAATCAATGTGGCGGTCTCTGAGAATCAAAAGTAATTTGGGGATGGGTTGGGGGCTTAAATTCACATTTAATACCTATTTATCCTCATAATAATATATTTTACAGATGGCTCAAGAAGTTGATCTAGCACCAAAAGATCAAAACTATGTTAATCCTTTCAAAGAAGAAGATGAGGTAATTGTCTTTGTTAACTCTTTGTATACCGTTGGAAGAAATTCCTTCAATACAAAGATGAGATAAACATAAAATAGTCGTCTTCTCTTTTTATTTGAATATACGATAATATAGTCTTGGGCAACCTCTCTCTTGAGTTATCACCTGTCTTGCATGGCTATTTTTTCAATCAGTTTCCTTTGAACCTGACACTCCAATGAGCCATCATCTTTCTAACGTGACCAATAAGTGCAATTTTAAAGCCAAAGTGTGACATTTTACCTGCAATGAGCGACCGTGCCTACCAGGGATAATTTGCTCACAATTGACAAAATTATGACTTGTGAGTGAAACATAATTAAATCAGCCATTATCATGTTATTCCATTTCACCATTGTAAACAAAACAATGTTACTGCTCTGTGGTTTCAAAATATATCATACTGTGTTTATATAAGACCTAAAAAAGTTAAAAATCTTTTACTCAGGGCCTCCTGCATGGTCCTTTTGGTTGGCCACATACTCTCTTTTTATAACCAATGCAAACTTAAAAAAATAAAAAGTAAATGGTTTATGTCTGATATTTTGCCCAAGTTAATAATAAAATTGATAAATATATCCCTTGAGTGTAACAAGACTTTGCAATGCGTTAGCATTGCAAAGCCTTCTTTCACTCAAGGGACAAAATATACCCCCACTCATGCTATTCTGTAGATTTTGAGGCCTAAATCATAATACAAACCAAGAACATGAACTTTTGATAGCAAAGAAATAATTACAGAAATAAAAAATAAATTAAAAAACTGCCCGCTCTCATGCAGTTTTACAAAAAAAATGGCCTGAGAAACAGAAGATCTACTTTGTGAAGCCGAAAGATAATATATTCCAACCTTCTCATTCGAGTTTCTAATCAAATTCAATGTTTTCAACAAAGTGTTTTTGTGGTGAATACAGGGTTTTTTTTCAACACAACATACAAAACAATACAGCTCATGTTTGGAATTTTTGCCATAATTCATGAATATCAATGTGCTCTCCTATTGGTCGATTTATGAATAATAATAATAATCACAATACTGTTTGTGTGAATATTGCAGATGGCATTCGATTGTGTGTATGGATCTTTCTTATCTTTTATTATTACAGAATAAAATGAATAGGGCTTAAAACAATATATGGATATTGTGTGTAACTTTAATTTACTCTTGGAAACCATTTTCGCAGAAACAAATACAAATACCTAATTGCACACTCAAAATTATATCACTGTTAGGCTGATTTTATAAGTTATTGCATGTTTAAATGGTGGATACATAGAGGATATCTTGTGTTGGATATCTTGTGTTTTTGAGTGGATACCGAAGATTATCTCACAAGTGACCGAGACAAATGTTTATTTTTCGCGAGCACTTGCACGAGCGAAAGTCACCATTTGTCTCTGTCACCAGTGAGATAATTTTTGGTATCCACTCAAAAACACTAGATTTTCTTTTTATTATACGCTTTTTACAAGAATCTGATAATTCCACTTGTTTCAACCTTGAATTGATGCATGAAAGTAAACAGCGCATTGAATCATTGAAACGCGGAAGTGATTTGATTGATACTCGGAACAGATAGCGTCTTGCAATCTGATTCAGCTGGCAGGTTTCTAGTCCAAACATGGCCTGGAAGTCTGTAATATAAGTTTTGGGTTTGGTACGTCCTTTGAAAGGATATACCAAACCAAAAACTTATGGACTTTCAGGCCATGTTTGGACTAGCAGGTTTCATATATCAATTCAAGGTGAATACGTGTGAAATTATTGCTGGAAATGATCTGTATCCACTCAAAAACAGTAGATTTACTTTTCATTATACGTTTTTAGAACAAATTGATCATTTCCAGTGATAATTTGACTTGTATTCACCTTGAAGTGATGCTTTGAAAGCTGCCATTTTGATTGATACCATGAAAGTGAAAATTTCAATATCTTCACGGTGGGGGATACGATTTCTATCTTTCTGCAATTTCTTCGATAATCTATCATTTAGCGTATAATAAAGTGTCACATGAGGCAAAGTAAGAACAATATTAGGCAAGGTTGTAGTCTAATATTGTTCTCCCTGAGCCCTATGTGAGACCATATCCACCAGCTAAATGTCCCAAAACATATTTATTATGCCAGCATTTTTATCTCTGCAATTTCCTTATCAGTTGTATTCGCAAACCATTTCATGTTTTTGTTAAATTTACCTATCGACATTCATTTGTTTACAAAAGCAGATGAATAGTGAAAAAGGCAAGTGGGAATAATCCAACATCTCATTGATCGGCAAGAAAATTATTGATTTAGCACCACTAACATTTTGGGGTGCATTTACAATTCTGCCTGCTTTCCGATGCTTTGAACTGAAAACAAACTTTCTGAAGTGCCAGTTAGCCAAATTCAGACTGTGTTGTTTGCAATAAAAACAAAAAGACGGGAAATTAGTATATTACCAGTGTCAGTATATTGAATTAATATTGGGTCACTGTTGACCATTATATTGAACTATTTATTCACCAATCATGTTTAAAAAAAAAACAAGACAGGAAGCTTATGTGTTTTTCATGAGGGTAAAGTTTTTTCACAAATTTCAAACAACACATGCATGAGAATCAAATACTCTTGGGAAATTTTGCTCCTATACAGATTGACCCATATTCAGTCAATTGAATCAAACATCATATATTATGCGTGGACAACCTATAGTTTGTTTCATGTTGTCCGACAGCCTGGTACAAACTTTGAAACAGTGCATGGGTGTGGGAGGGTTTTGGAAATACCCAGCCACTGTAAATTTCACCCAGATAATAGCTCAAATTCAGTGAAACTGTGACGAAAACATTTAAAAATTAGCACGGACGCTTCCTAACGAAATCAGAAGCTGTGTGATTACAGTAGTTTATTCCATATGAATTAAAACCACATCTTTGAGCCAACTATGAACAGCTACCAATTATTGTATAAACATCCTGATGTTTTCAGTAGCCTATAGTTGTGCACATGTAAAGTTGTAAACTTGAAATTAAGGTGTTATATAACTTACAAGTGGGGAAAATTTGACTACTTCGAAATTCCCACCTCTGAGAATCCATAAATGCAAATTAAATATACACATATTATACCTCTGATGTATAAAACATGAAAGTAATAATAACACTTTGGCCGGCCACTGTTTTGTTGTGGTTCTCATGTGAGAAGGTCTTGATTTGCCCTGTTCTCACAAATGCCTTCTTATCTCCATGCCTCTTCTCTCCTCCAAACACTCTGAGACAAACTGCTTGATGACATCCCATTCTCCATTCTCCCCAATCTCTCCGATTAGCATGTGTGCATTGTTCTCCAGAAATATTATTTTATTATCGGCTCTGGTACGGATATGGTAGCAGACTTTCAGGAACCATTGGTGCCGGCTGTCAACTCGTGAGTTGATTGCATATATTTTTCATGTTAACACATCACAGCCTTCATGTTGATGTATGATTTGTGTATATTTAATTTGAATTTATGGAATATCAGAGGTGGGAATTTCAAAGTAAACAAATTTCCCTTTTTAGTTATAGAGCATCTTAACATTCAAGCAGAACCACCTGGCTATGTGAATAGCCTAACTCTTTATTCTCTCAGTCTATAATCTTGAGTGGAACTTGAGAAAGAAAAAAATCAGTGGCGGGGAGGGGGGACATTGAAAGTTGTGTTTGGAAGGTAGGGACACAGAGAGACATTGGTTTTAGGGGATCCATGCATCTTGCGGGTGGGGTGGAGGCTGCAAGTCACAAGAGGGTTTTGGAAAAAAAAAATTTGGGGGGGGGGGGGGGGGTAGGGGTGACCCCCCCCCCCCCCTCCCCACACTGCCTGTGCAATGTCTACGCCAATGATTGTGGAGTGCATTTCACACCCAACTCACACTTAAATTTCTGAATAAAAGTTGAGGAACCACTGGCAATCTTTGAATGCTGCTAGCACTTCTGCGAATACTTTATTACTTTACCTCCATGGTGGTTTTGTGGTTTTCTACTTTTCCCGTAATATGAACTCCAACATGTGAATTCCAATAACGTGCATGGGCATGGGTCAATTATATGATTTGAATGTTCTTCATGGCCGTTAGCGCAGCGATTGTCTGGGTCGAACTTAAAGGAAACCTTTTGTCTTCCAATTCAAAATGCACGTGATTTTCAGTGACCTTGCTACGTATGGTCAACGTTGATCTTGTATGCTGTGTTTTGACTTTAAATAAAGTTTAAAATTGTTGTATTTATCAATATTATAGTGAACAAATAATCAAAACTCACTCTGTTCATGCAAAATGTAAAATGGCGGGGGAATTGCATGTTCTGATGCGATCAAATAGCATGCCTTTTTCATAGAGTAAAAAACTTGCCCTCGAAATTTATGGTGAAATGAAAGTGAAGTTTTGGGGGGATTGCGATGGAAGAGCAGGGCGAGAGACGACACAAAAGTCAACACATGTTTACAGATACATATGGTCTCTGCTTTACGGAAATGTGTAGAGTTTTGCGGTGGTATTGACAGGCGGTGGTATCGACAGGTGGTGGGAGGGACCCTGTGTTGGATAACTATAGGCCTACACTAGGCTGCAGATGCTTTGTTCATCTTATTTTTTCTCCCGGGGGTTGCCAACAGCCCAGCCAGCAAATTATTGAACTATTCACAACTAATTTATCAACGGACCTTCCCCCCCCGTCTACGTAATTTTATAATGTGTATCATTAGGCTCCATATTTTTTGTTTTTCTGACTTATTTCAATTAATTATCTTGCCCTCATACAATTGAAGTACAGGGTATTCTCAATTTTTTGTGTGAATGAACGTTTGTCATTGTTTACAACCAGGCTTATCATTGCTTGCAAATGGGACAAGAAACAATCTAATAAACGATTCTCTTACACTCAACAGGTTCACCGCAGTTGTTTCTTCCGTACAACATCTTCCGACTTTAGTCTTTGATGAGTACAACCTCTGAGGAAAATCATGTGAAATGCTTGCTGGAGATTTTATATTTCGTTTGCTGGGGAGGAGGGGGGTGTAAAAAGCAAAACCTTGAAACCATGGTTGCGCTGTCTAATCGGGAGTAATCCTTGGGGGGTTGGGTTACCAACCGGTGAAACAGGAAGATACATCCCTAGGGCAGCGTGCATTTTGAGTAACTGTGGCAGTTTCAGAAACAACTGTGCCTGTACAAAAAAAATAAATTTATGTAACAGCATATGAATATGACTTTGAGTCAGAGAATGAGGTCTCCGAGAAAAACAGCCCATTGGAGCGAAAAAGCTGCCTCACAAATGAATAACTGTGCCTATTTGGCAACCTCATTGTCGTAAAGGTTTTGTGAACGCCGTCATTCGTCACTGACTCTTTGTGGCCTTTGCCACCACTACCAGCCCAGTTTCCCACAACAGACATTATTTTATACATTACATGTAGGGTGGAACAACCTGGAATGTACGTAGCCCTGTGGCCTCCATAAGTGGGGGAAGGGGGCAATGTCCCAAATAGTCCTGGATAGGGACTAGGGTGACCCCCCCCCCCCCCCCCCCCCAAAAAAAAAAAAAAGAAAAAGAAAAACCTGGCTAGGACACAGAACCTTGGAACAAGTTTAACTGAAGTGCAGTGGTGTAGCCACGGGAGGGGAGAGAGCCCACAAATTTTTGCTCTTGCTTCCCCTTTCCCCCCCAAAAAACAAAACAAAAACATTGGCCCAATGCAACTTTGACATAACATAGAGCCCTAAAATCATCTACAATATATGACAACAGAGGTTACAAATGCCCTAGATTCGCTCTTAGAACAAACAATTTTGCATAATTTTCTTGGGGGGGGGGGGGGGGGGGGAGGGCTAGTCCTAATTAGGACTCTCAGGTATTTACCCCCCTCCTGCCACTTCCCCCAGAGTGGTAGGGGTTGAGACACTGGGGAACCTAGTGAGGATTATTATGATCCCCGTTGAGTCTGGTGGTGGGATGGGGCAAGATATTTGAACCAGACCCGAGGCTTGCCGAGGATCTGGTTCAAATATCTTGCCCTGAGGGTGAGATTTCCCCATTCCCACCTTCAGACTCATCAAGGATGATCCCCCCCCCCCCCCCCCCCACATGAGGATTAAGTCATTATAGATAATTGGCAGTCACATGCTGACATACCCAATTTATTAAGTCGTAGTCCTTTCGAAAAACGAACAATTTCATCGGAAAGAACGTACAAAAGTTAAGTAGATACCATAGGTATGTACTAAAAAATTGATTTGTAACACTGTCCGTTAAGGGGTTAATGAATTTGCGCGTGTCAAACTCTAATGTAAAGGGCATAGTGAGATTATTGATCGATCGATAAATTCGTGCAGTGATATTATTAAATCTGCAGAGAAACATGGGGTTGAAACAAATCAACATTGTTGATTTTGAATGGCACGTGGGTTACATGCGGGAAATCGTGAAGCCATTTTGTTTATTTACAATTGTGCAGACGACGATGAAATAGTTCCGGCGACCTAATAAAATATGCAAATGAGTATGTCACGTGGGGTTGGAGGGATAGAAATATCCCACCCTGCTGTCTCATCCGGGACACGCATATGTTTCACGCATAGTGGGGGGAGAAAAGGAGTCTTATGCCCCCCACCCCCTCCCCCAAGCCCACAACGGCTTTCCAAATATCATGTTTCCATGTCCAAAAAAAAAAAAATGGCTAGGGCACATCCCTTTTTTAGAAACCTGGCTACGCGTTTCCTGAAGTGTAAAGGCATATCTATCCGTATATGCTTTAGAGTTGAGTTGAAATGATTAGTCAACTAGATGTTGTCAACACGGATATAGCCTAATGATGACTCTGGATTTCCAAGCCGACAGTAGTAGGAGAGTGCTCCCTGTTTGGGGTACCATGCAGGGGACCCCAGACGTGATGTCATATCATGTGACCCAGTAACCTCATGTTTGGTTGTCATGGTAGCCTGCATGAGTGGCCATCTTGTGATGTCATCCCCATAGTGATATGTGGTCTTAGTTTGCATGCGCAGCACGTGTAAAGATGATACATGTTTCCATTGTCCATTTTGTATACTGGGGGCTACTCTTGGTTTCTATGGTAGTATGTAGTTGCTATGTGACCCAGAGGCCTACAACAGTGTGGGGGGGATTTGTTTGTAGGGTGTGTTCAATTGAGTAGGAGTAAATCTAATTACCACAAACAACCCGACAATCTCTCCAAATCACCTAAAACAGTTTAAAATCACCGAAACGGCACTTGGCAAAGCCACCATCTATATAATGGTACCATGTAGTGCTATAGGACCGAGAGGTATCCTGGGGTAAGTGCAACTGAACTAGAGTGCATACTACAAACAACCCCACAATTCTTTTACCAGTTTGGATTCTTTCAGCATCCTCTGCTTCTCCCTATGAGCTACGCTATAGTTTCTGCCCAGTCAACCCTATTCGTTTGTTCTGGAGTATACTTTGGTAGAGTAGAAGAGCATATCAGTTGGAACAGTTTTGCTTATTGTTATTATACCCACACTTTTTTTTCCAAAAATGGGGTATACTGGATTGCATCTGTCTGTCCATCCATCTGTGCAACTTGCAACCATCCGTACGTCTATCCATCTGCACTCCAATATCTGTTCGCGTAATTATAACTTGAACATTACTCTTCACATTTTGATGAAATTTCATACAGATGTTTACTATCATGAGAGCTTTAAGGAGTATCAGCCAATTTTGCTGTTGGAATATTTTTTTCTGTGAGTTATGGCCCTTTGAATATACAAAATAGCATAATTTTTGTCTGTTTGCCTCGTATCTCAGTTTTGGTTTATCGGATCTCAGTGAAATTTGGTACGAAAATTGCTTATGGGAAAGGCTTTCAAATGATTCATGTTCCTGCAGTGAAACAATGAAAATACATGCAAATAACCTCCCCACATGTGACATTATGTCTTTGTTCTCTATCTCTTATGTGGATGGTCCAATTGTCACTGAGGTATAATTTACCATTCCGCTTCATCCTCATCTCAGTATTGGAAGATACTTATGACATGGTAATGTACTATTTGAGGATACCTTTTGAAGATATCTATTGGAATTTGGAGGATACATTTTGGAAGATATGTTTAGACCATAGATATCTGAGAATAACCAGCATATTCTCATTACTGTACTAAAGTACAGAAATTTACACAATAAAAGTATAAGTCATAGCAGTGATAGTAGTTGAGATGCAGTAACTACATCATCACTGCTGCATATACTTGGAACTGTTATCAGTCTTCATTGAATTGCTCACAAAATAGAGTCTTAGCAGTAGTGTTGCAGTAACAACCTCTTTACTACTGCATAAACATGTATCTGGAACTGACTGACATATGAAATCCATCAAGTTTAGAGTCTTAGCAGTAAGGATGTTGTAACTACCTCCCCAGTGCTTCAAAAATTTAGAACTATAAACCCCCTTCAGACATTAATTCTAGGACGTCTGAGTTTTGGAAGTGGAGTTGCAGTAGCAGGTTTCCTACTACTTCAAATGCAGAACTTAGCAGCGGACTACCTCGACATTGCTGCATCAAATTTCACCAAGGCATGCAAATTTAATTACAGTACAACAGTATATGATGCATAAAACTGCAAAATGCTACAGTGGTGAAGTAGAGTTAAGGCATACTGATGCATTAAGGTATAAATGTGCAGTAGCATTGAGGCAGAACTCTCCTGAATGGTATAAATTAACAGCAGTGTTTCAGTATATGTACCTCACGACAGCAGTCCTGAGGCATAAATGCAGTGCTACTGCTCTGTGCAGTAGCTACTGCACATTGGTAGGGGCATATTTATCCACTTCTGATGATCCGTTTGTTGAAGTTTGCATCATATTCAACTTGTAGATTTAAAGAAGACACCTGTCCTCAGAGTTAACATCTCATTGAATCTTTCCTACAGTCAGACAAGATTGAAATGGTTAAATTCCTACTTGCATTGTGGGAAAAATTTGCTGCTTGAAATTTCAGTATTTTAACATCAGTGTGCAGTTGGTAAAAGCAATGAATAACATCAATCTGCTTAGTCTGGTGTTCATTCATTCATGGGTATCTTCAAGATGACCGATATTGTGTTTTTGTGTGTGTGTGTGTGGGGGGTGGGGGGGTAAACCCAATTTATCCCAACTCTTATGATTAACTCTTAAACCACAGAGTATTTTCAAGATATTTTTCATCAAATTTAGTCATGGATGCTGTAAAGCAGATACAACTAAAAAATTGGATTAAATGTGCCCAAATTATACTTAATTCAGTGGCAAGAGAGATCCTTACATTCAGGCCTGGATATCTCTTGTCCCGTCATGTCCGTTAAAAGTCTACCAAGTCTGCAGTTATGAATATGCTGTAAGTATGTGTAAGAAGGCCTACGCATGTGTATCTAACCGTGTCGACCTACCATTGCGACCCATTGTACCCCTTTCTGTTAGACAAACAGATGTAATGCCCACAAATGTCAAAGAAAATGTCATGCATTTCTTGATTGGCCAAAACCTGATTGTGTGGCAAGCATTAGGGGCTGTTTCAAAAAGCGACCTGTCGATTGCGGCAGTTGTTTGGCGTCTTAATTGGGCTCGGAGCTCGAGATCCTGCCACTAACTCTGCACCTACTTTTGACATAATCTCCTCATAAGCTGGCAGAGGGTCGCGATGGGCCCTAATTATCAACAGGTTGCACAGGTAGTGCCTCAGCCAGTGGACCTCTGGCTTAAATCCGGTAGTTAGCTGGCTGAGGCATTTATCGTGACCAAGGCATATAAAAAAAATTGACAGCCTTAACAAATGTGTAGAGTGACCTGCCAGTTGCGGACAATTTGTGATGGAGCTCGGGTTATATCCGTAATTATTGACTTTGTGGGGTAAGTATATATGTGTATACATGTATCTTGTGAAAAGTACATAGGTGTACCTTACTGCGAATATCAAGTAGGTTTGCCTCATATGTATGCATCTATGTGCATGTATATTATTAGTTACACAGTTTGTTGGTGGCTTAATATGGTATATATGGTGTCAGTTAATTTCATATTGGACGAGAGCGAAGCTCGAGTCCAATATGGAATTAACTGACACCATATATACCATATTAGGCCACCAACAAACTGTGTAACGAATATATCTTACCGACTGCTGCATCGATGCACAGAACTAATAACAACAGCGATCAAAATTAAATGAGAGAATCCTCACAATGTGTTCACATGTCTTTGCTTTGTTACAATTTATGGGAGAGTTCCTACAGGCAGTCTCCCATAAATTGTAACAAGGCAAATTGTAACAAGGCAAATTCATACATACCAAACAGTTTCATTTCGAAGGTAACATGACACACATCCACAGAATATGAAGCCTTTTAAGTTGCCAAACCTGCACTTCAGACCAAATATGGGTTTCCAACACTCAATCTTTCAACTTGAAGCGTTTATCGGCTGCCGCCATTTTGAATAATCAATGAATAAAGGGGAGATTACCCATACCTGTCAGCGTATATTGATGTTGACAGGCAGTATATGGTTTTATATGCAGTCTGCATGTGACGTCTTTGAACCAATGAAATTCCCAGATACTTGTAGGAGGTAAGATATATGTGTAAATGTATGTATATGTATGAAAATACATGCATGTATATGTGAATGTGTGCGCATATATGCAACTAAATGTGTAATTCTATATCCTGAGTCTTCAGCCGCCAGAAAAAAGAAAACTTTCATTCGCAGTCAACATTCGATGCTTTCTCTTCTTTACCTGGGAGATAACAAGTAGACAGCCAATCTGGCTATGTTATCTCCCTATGGTGTATCATTATTTTTGTTTCTTGTTATAGATTATCTGTAAATTGTAAAACAGTATTGATATATCGTAAAATAAAATATCTATCCATATCTATCCTGTCCTGTGCAAGAAAATCCACCAGCAGCATGCAAGGAGTTAAAGTCCCCACTGAAGAGGTATGCCAACTTTGAAGTTATGCCCTGATGATGTAGTTGGAATATTTGTCATCTGGGATTATTGTTCAGTTATTTCGTTAACACATAGAGGACCCAAAATCAATATTTATAAATGAAAATTATTGGTGGGGTGTCATCCCCTTCCCCCCACCACCTTACTTTTGCATTCATCCAATATCATAAGATCACTAATAATTGTTGGATTGTAGTATTGTGGGGTACCAGAGGTCCTTTTTAATCATGTAGATAATTATGGACCTTTTGGATTGATGTATATTTGTAATATATTCTCTCCCTTGGTATGCTCAGTTGCAGACAATCTCTTTTTGTTGTCATCTATTATATAAATGGGAAGTCTGTGATTCAGTCATTCTGTCCAGCTTGAAATTTTCCATACCTCGCTAGTTCAGTTACAGTAATATAGATTCAATGTAACAAGACGTTAAAATATATAATCTTTGTTTGGATTGTTGTGTCATTGCTAACTTATTTAATTCAATATGGTTTTACCTATTACCATAAAATTACGATGTCATAGTATTTCATCCAAAAAATTATGCTTGTTTGTTGAAGAATGTAGGCTTACATGAAGGGCTGTATGTATTGTGAGACGACAAAGAATACTGATGCCAAGCTATATTCCAGTGAAAAGATATGAATCGAAACGAGTCACTCAGCCAATTCAAATCGAACCAACTAGCAACTTAAGATTCAAAATCGAATTGAATCTCGAACAAGCCAGAAAATAAGCAGACTGTCATCTGCAAAATGAGGTCCCCAGAGGGTGAATTTAGTGATGCTACCTGCACAGCAGGGTAGCATCACTACATTTACCCTCTGTGAACCTCAGTCTGAATCAGGGTCTCAAAACTAAACAGAAAGAGGAACCCAGAGGATAAATTGGCCCACTGTATGGGATAGCATCATCAAATTCACCCTCTGGGGACCTGCAAATGTGAGACTGCTTATTTTCTGGCCTGAATTCTCAAAGCTTCACAGGACCCTAGATGTTAGTGACTGACTTTTAACTATAAATTATAATGAAATATTTGATAATGAGCCTATATAATTTATTTTCTCTTACATATTCTGCAGCCTGAAGATGCAACAAAGAAGTCACTGAAGAAAAAACAAAAAAGGGACAAGAAAATGAAAGGAAAAATTAAAAAACCCAGAATAAGTAAACCACACACTGAACTTTGAGTGCCAGCTTTTTTGGAACTAGTATTTTGTCCCAGTTAACTGGCGAATGATTCTGAAGCATGGAGTAATACCTTAATATAAGAAATAGCAACTAGCGAGCTGGAATTAGGACCATCAGTTCTTTAGACAGGTTATATGAAATGCACCAGCTTTTGAGGAGTACGTGGTTGGATCATTTGGATTGTGAGGTGGGAGAGGGTGGGGGGGATCATTTGGGTGGTGAGGGGGATCATTGTTGTTCAATGCGAGATCTAAGTCACTGGAGTTGAGGTGAAGAATTGGAAATGGTGAGGAAAGAGTGTGCCAAATGTTTAACATAGGTTTAACAGGGACCATTTCCTTTTAGAATGCCCCAAATATTTGCTAACTGGAACAAGATTCCTTGGGAAACTAATGGAAAAATGGGATGGAAACATGACAGATAATTGGGTGAGGAATGACATGAGGAAAAGGGTCAATTTTACAGTTGGGGAGATGAAGAAGGTGCCAAGAGGGAATTATAAAACAGTTTTTGACTGAATGCTGGGAGATTAGGAGGGAGAGTGGGGAGAAATACCCCGCCAGGGCACTGGGTTAATGTAGGCCTCCTCATTAGAAGACCGTGACAAATCAGCAGAAAGCTAAAGATTCATTATTATTATATGTTACTTGCAGTTTGTCCACCTATCAGCATGTGCAATATATTTCATCTGTAGATATTCCTTTGATCTCAATTTCTAATTAGTGAACTGAGGTGAGGATGGCCTCCCCTTCCCACCCTAGCCTCAACCTCAATCAATATCCACTAATAATAGACTTATGAACTGAATCTGGGACTTTTTATCTAACATGGTGTGCACCTTGGAAATGACATAACCAATATTTTAAACAAACAACTGAAAATTACACTTTTCTGCTTCAAAAAAATATCCTGTGATCCCTCATTAGAATGAGCTCTTCAAGCTTGCTCTGAATAGGGGCTCTAAGCTTTGTTTTGGTGGCAGTTTTAATATAACGAGATTCAAATGGATAGAGTTTGCTGTATTTGGCCAATTCTTTAGGAGGAGGGTTAACAAACCTGAAATGTGTGGAGTAAAATGTAACTTGACTTGAAGAAGGTACAACCAACATTTTAACCCTTTACTTAATAAATCAGTTGCAACTGCCTACATTATTTACAAAAAAAAAAAGAAAAGAAAATGCAAAAATTTTCCCAAAACAGTATCATAACCCCCTCATTGGAATGAGCTTGTCAAGCTCTTACCATTGAGGGGTTATATGATATGGTTTTGTTGTTGTTTTTTAAATTTGAGAAAATATTATTTAAGAAAATAAATGTTGATATCATGCACATTGGGTAAAAGGTTAAGGACTATGAGACCTTGATTTTTAGCTTAACTTTGCCATAGTCAAATTTTTACCTCAACTTTGACGTAGTGGGTACCTTTGTTATCACCTTGGGATAAGAACAAGTGTTTTTTGGGTGGAGTCCGAAATCAAGATGGGTGCTGGTGGCATTTTATACCAAAATGAGGTGCAATCAGTTTTTTGTACAGAACTTCTTGGACTACATTTGTTATCATCATGGGATGGTAATGAGTGCTTTTGGGTTCGGGCAAAGATTCAAAATGCCTGTCGGCAGTCATATTTACGGGAATTGTGTGTATTACATTTTTTGTACAGAATCGGTAAAGAAGATTTTTTATGTCAGTAATGTTTGCTATAAATTTATTGGGTGCCTTTGATATCACTGTGGTATGAGAACAAATATTTTTGGGTTCAGTCAGACCCACTCGGGGACTCAAAAAGGGAGATAATTAAAAATCTTTTCCAAAAACACCAGACAAAATATTGTTTCTTGAATTCAGCTTCCCTAGTATGTGTATATTCAAAAGTGTTGAAGGCAAGTTCCTGTGTTAATATTTGGTGTTGTTTGGGGTGGGTAAACATTAGTTTATTTATTCACTAATTCACTGACAAGCTTTGAACAAGACTTGAGTTTTAATTTGAACCGTAATCAACACTAACTGATATTCCAGTTTCGTCAAAACAAACCTTCTGCAAAGGCAATCCGTGAAAATTCAAATTTTACATGTTCTCAAATGGATCGCCCCAGTTATGTCACTTGTGCATTGTTGCAAAATGGACGGTCTTCCAAAAATACACACAAATTGTCATAGAGAATTAAAAAATCCATTCATATAATTTTCGAGTGAGCTACAATCACAGAAACATAACGACGGTGAAGTTAAATATATAACAAGTAATCGGGATCTGAAAACTAAAAGATATTTTCTTGATGTTGTATTATGCCCGTGTTTATTTACCACTGGGGGGTTTCGGGACAGACAGTAGTCCACACATTCACTTTGCGGCCATCCCACTTAATGAAACTACAACGTATCGTGTTCCGTTCTGAAAACGGTCTCCCAGGTTCAAGGGGTTAAAGGGAATTGTACCCTCAGGAAGTTACAGGAGAGAAAGTGTCTTCGTCGAAGTGCTTGCTTGACAGTCATCTTGAAACTCCATGACCACTCTTTGGACAGATACGTTTACAGATCTGTTAATTGTGAATTTGTTTTAAGAATGATAAGGGCGTTCTTTTCATGATGAGCTACAAGGATTTGTTGGACGCTTTACCGGCATCCAGATAAATGCAGCTTCTATACCTTTGAGTACCTTTGAATTTCCTTTGATTGTCTTTGATTGTCGTAAAACAACTTTTTGAAATCTATGGATAAACTATTTCCGAACATTAATGGATAAACTTCCTTTCATAGATTCTTTTTAAGTCTTCCCCTAATCGCCATTTCCATTTTATTATTTTTCTCATTTGTTATCTCAATAGCTTATGACTCGTTGGAACAAGCTCCTTATTCAAAACGTTTGTGGTGCAGGTATCGTCTGGTAGTTGTGCTAGGTAGAGAGGTGAGAAATGTAAAATAAATACTTATTGATTGGAATATGCTTATCTGGAGCACAAAAGAAATTATGTGTATATTTTGTGAGCAAAGAAACATCAAATTCTACCAACGGTAGTCTATGCGCAAACTCCACGAAAAGTAGATAAACAAATATTCCATACACTGTGTCGGATTCCTTATAGAATTTGATTGGTGGTCTCAGGCCTGGCATTCTTAAAAATGCAGGAGGGCTTAAAATCGCCCCCCCCCCCCCCTTTGCATGGCCTAGGGGAATGATTAGAAGATCTCCTTAAGCTTACAAAAGCTAAAAGTGGCAAAATGAAGTTTTACTATTAATGAATTCTGCCTTGTGGGCTTTGTACACTTTATTTAGTGTTGCTAACAAGGCCGTCTCTGTGAGACGGCTACACTGCCCCCTCCCACACCTCCAGGCCTCGGTAAGACCCGGAGGTGTGGGAGGGGCCATGTGGCCGTCTTACAGAAAGCACTAACGTAGCAGAGATCTGAAAAGATATGGGTTATTTTCTAAAGCCAGACGGGTTAGTTTTCGCCATCCTTAATTTTTTTTTAATGCAAACGAATAAATCGCTCTGCTGAAAATGCCAGGCCTGTGGTCTGCGAGCTTCTTGTCGTTTTGCTAAGTATGGTCCAAACCCTCTAGCTAAATTCTAACACAGTGTGTATTGGGTAAAGAATTAAAACTTTTAGAATCGCCTTGCCAACTTGCATATCCCAATGACTTCTTGGAAAGATTTTCACTTTTAGGAAATCGGAAAAATGATAAAGTATTCCCTCAAAAGTGGCTTCCAAAAGTTGTTTGCACATTCCCAGCTTTTATTTCCTATTGGTTTTCCTCCATTTTAAAATTCTATTCTGAATCTTATAGTGAAAGATGCTCTGTTATTGTAAGGGTATACTCTCTCTCTCTCTGGTGGAAGCGGGATGAGGTGTCCTTCACCGTTGGGCTTGCCGAGACCTCAAATGAGAGTCGAAGCCTCAAGCCTGGTTCGAGGAAAAAAGTACTGTTTGTAGATTGATGAACTGAGAAAACACCAGAACGGAGGGTCCGCGGTGTTTTTCGTTTCTGTTAAGGTTATCTAGTGTTCCATCTTCAACTTGCAGATGGTCGGTCATGGTCGTCTTATACGCTTGCTCTCTGGGTTTTAACTCGAGATTGTTCTTGGTGGCGACGAAGAGTAGTCATCTTAGACCGGCCATCGATCTGAGCATCGTGAACCGATCAATCGGTGCCCCACATTCAGCATGACGACTTTGAATTCTATTCGCGGCTCAATTCACCAAGGAAACTCTGTTCTAGTATCGACCCAAAACATGCTTATTCCAGCATTATCATGGCAGATATATCTTATGTTTGAGTTTCTAGGGCGAGTTTACCAGTTCCAAACAAACCTTTCAGCTTGAGTCTGGCTAGAGGCGAAAGGGGACCACTTACTAACTCCCATAATGGCAGTGACATTTTTGGAAATCCTGGACATCACCCAGGGGCATTCCGATTCAGTTGGGTGCCTGCTCATGTTGCTTGATCAACCGAGAGAAGTCGGACCTTGTCCCTTCTCAGTCGTCTTACCCTCGGGGTGCACGTCCATCCTCACCTCAGTCCGATTGCAGTCCTTCGCGCTTTCGCAACAACACCGTTCGCCAAAAAATAAATTCAGCCAAGCATTGTCTTCAGCTGATGAGTCTCTGCGGTGCGGTGAGGGATATCATACTTTTCAGTCATATTTTTCTTCTTGTACAGTCACTGGAGGCAGAATGTAGGTAGTGAAGACTAAATACTCTGGTTATCTGGGTTGTTGTGTCGTCACCACTTTACCTTAACTGATGTTTAATAGTTAACCATACCGGATCGTGCCTTCACTCCAGAGATCGGATGAGAGGTGAGGTTACGTCCTCTAGGACCTGATTCAGGCAGGCATCTATACACCTGGAACTTAATTTAACCCCTCCCTGTTTTTTCGCACTGTTGTTAATAGAAACTGTCATTACTTTCATGCTATCTCAAAAGTGATTTTTTGCGGAAAGAATGGTCTATTGACAAATGAAAGACAACACAATGATGAAAACATGCAGTATTTTAATGGTGCTAATTACACATATCTGCCACTAATGTTTTTGATGGAATAATGTTCACTTGACAAGTATGGTGCTGGAACGGTCCATGGTGAAATAATGCCAGTAGTTACTGACAAAAATGTAACTTGTGATCTCCTGAACACAATGGCAGTGACTGACGTCAGTAGCGAGTGTATCCACCACGTGCCCGGATGACAGCCTGAACCCTCCTCCCAATGCTATCAGTGAGCCTTCTGATATGGTTCAGAGGCAACTGATACCACTCCTCATGCAATGCACCTTCCAAATCGGCCAAATTCTGTACAGTGGGATCCCTTGCTTGCAGACAAAAGCCTCAGACGTGTTCTAAAGGATTCAAATCGGGGCTCATTGCAGGCCAAGGTAGTGTTGTAATAGCGTTGTTCTGGTGAAATGTTCTCAGAGCATGGGAACGATGTGGCCTAGCATTATCGTCCATGAATATGGGGCGAGTAGCCAACGGGTGGGTTTCAAAATGAGGCACGGCAACCGGATTGAAAATGTTCCGGATGTACTGAGGATCATAGAGATTCCCACGTACAGTTATCATATCAAGTTTACCATCATGAGAGAGGCATCCCCAGATGATTATTGATCCTCCACCATAAGGAACAGTAGGTCTGATGTTCCTGTGCACATAAGCAGTATTTCTATGCCTCCAAATTCTCATGTGACCATCTGTGACGTGAAGCAGGAACCCACCCTCGTCTGACTAATGGATTCTCCTCCATGTCCTGAGATTCCAAAGATGTCATGCCATACACCACTCCAAACGTCTTCTTTGATGCTGAACGGACAGTGCTGGATGCTGGGTGACCCTTCAGGACCTCATACCCAGTGTTTTGACGGTTTCGGCGAGTTCTATTGCACAAAAGCCTGTTGGGAGCCAAAGTCGTTTCAAAACCCCAATTGAAGCAAAGGGTTCACGCCAAAAGAGATGTCTTTCGGGGCTGTCCAGGCCTTGGTCGGTCCTTAACATCGTTGGTTTGTTGATGTTTTCGGACAAGTCTGCTGATGGCAGAATGACTATAGCCAAAATGCCTTCCAATAGCTTTGAATAACATGCCAGCTGCATGCATGCCAACGATTTGTCATCTTAGTGCCTCTGACGGGCTCCACCTTGCCATGTCAACATTTATTGATAAAAGAAGGGACAAATTTTCTTGTTTTATACCGAGATATTGTATGTGCATGAAAGTGTCTTTTTGTGACATTCATGGGAAGCATGCATCACGTGAACGAGGGGATGTGTTTGGGGTACACTATCAACCAGAAACATCACGTTTCACTAGATGAAAGTTACTGCAAGACAAAGCAATCATTAAAACATAATAATCAGTAACAGCAACTTCACTGTCATGAAACATTTCAGGGGGTGCTTAATTAATTTCCAGGTGTATATATAAATCAGCTGCTCGTTCTCTTCTGAGCTTCCGGCAGGGAATTACACACTTGCGAAATTGTCGTGTTCTGCTTCTATCAGACAATTCAACAGTGAAAGCTTGTAATCGAAATCAAAAGGAAACACACTCGATCTCGAAGTTTACGTTGGTGAGGATTCGTCTTCAACACTGGATGTTGGTTTGACATTTCCAAAGTCGACTAAGCGCAGACTGTTCCTTGTTCCAATAATACCGAGCTTTTTAAGCCAAGTGGATGCGCCACGGAACAGCTTCCCAGTCGATCTACGATCTTTGGGATCGTCCGTAAATAGATCACTTTTTGCCTTTGCCTGGCCCTCTAGTGCATGTTGCAAACGTCCGTTCAAGAATTCAACCATTATGAGTTAAAATGTCCGACCATTCACGGTTTAAGAGATCAGAAACCATCATGAGCTTAACTCCGAATTCAATCCTAATATTCTGCCCAAGAGACCCTTATGGACTAAAAGAACGACTGGCAGTTAAACCCGCAATTTCACGAACCTCTAGAGAGCCCATACTTCGGACAGCATGATAGTTCAAGAATTCCACCATTATGAGTTAAATCTTCCGACCATACGTGGTTTAACAGCTCAGAAAATATGAGATTCAACACTAATGTTCTTTTAAGTAATCATAATAATACTAATAAACAACAGGACCCTATTCCCTCATAAACTTCAAATACCGGTAGAAATTTTGAATACTCTTAAATTGGACACTACTGAGCTCATAATCTTTCAGCTCATAACTCCTAAATGTCCGTCCGCACAGCAACCCGACCTGTCTTGGTGGCACCGTCAGTATGCCACCATCTACCTCACGACATTCATTGTCAAAGTCGTCCGATGGGGTTTCAAGTCAATCGGACTCGCGGTGCCCTCACACTGATCTTTTATAATGACCAGTCTCCTCTGCAGAGGGTTTTCGAAACAAAAATAACGACATTTGTCGTCAAGGTCGTGCGATGAGATTTCACGTCAATCGGACGTCTTTGTGTCCTAATACTAATCTTTATCAGGAACAGTTTTCACAGTAGAGAGTTACGAAACAAACAGTGGAGTACATTTCTTCTGTCAAGGAAATCATCTTCGGTGTAGCCTATGGTGCTATGTGGAATGTCCATTGTCATAGACACTCTAAAAGGTCTATTGAATATTAAAACCCCGAATAGCACAGTTGTCAGACTTTCTGTTTATTCCCTTTGATTCTAAGGGTGTTCAGTCTTTACCATGAAGAGGTACTGGTCTTTGTTGTCGATTGACTTTCACATGTACATTTGCAGGAAAGAGTCGTATGAGAAAGAATCTGTACCACTCCATGCTCCTTCGGCACTCTTCTCAGAAAAGACCTTTAGCATTGCATTTCATATCAACGTGGCACTTGACTTGTAGCTTAGGAGAGGTGGTGGCGGTGGTGATGTGGCGGGGGTCAGAACTTTGTCCAAAGTATAATTTAGCTTTGCCAAATACAAGACCACATTTCTTGTTGCCTTTACCAGAAAGATGATGGTACTTAGGTAGGGTCCTCACTTTACGAATTCATCTCAACAGGACTCAGTTTATAAGCAAAGGCGGGAAGAGTTCCTGTCTTTCTATCAGTCGTGGTTGGAAAAATATCTCTCCTCACTCTCTCTCACGTCGGATTTGTGTAGTGGACACGGAGACTTACTCTGGCTTACTCTGGATTTGTTATGGAGGGTATCTGCTCGTGGGCTGCATGCCCTGTCGATTTCAGGCTCACTCTGTTGCTCTATATCTGATGTTATGAAGCCGATGTATTGGAAAAATGCCTCCATTTTCTTTACATACCAAACGCATAATGTTTACCAAAGGCCCATCTACGTTGATTTATGGGTATATTTTCTCACACAACCCCTCCGCTTATAATTGGAATGAGGTAGCTACTTCATGCCACGCATGCTTTGAGCGTTGCAGATATTGAAAAGGGAAAGTCCCTCCACTGGGGTGGCGCCTGCCTGTTACTCTTCCCCTTTGGCGAAATACCGACGTTTTAATTGAGCTCTGTGACAAGATATTAATTGTTGAATTGTTAGTTCTATAAAGTACGCACAGTGAAATAAATGATAGTTTACATTGCCAAAGTACAGCATAGATGTTTTGCAAAATAGAGAACCTAGATTGTTTTCGTCTTCCCAAAGATTCCTGCAAGTTGTTTGGTATCAGAAGTCCCAGGATTCAATTCCTATATATCGTTTATAGTCTTCGAATTGAGATCCCTAAAATTTTGGTGTACCTTTTATTTTGCATGTGGAAGTTACAATATTTTAACAGAACATTACTAAGAAAATCTGTCCAGCACAATTTACGTGAATTGTCATTCAGACTTTATTTTTTGTTATGTTTTTCCAACACATCGGTTGCGCCTCAAAATAGGAATGAGTTTACTGATCTTGATATGGATTAGGAAAATTGAAAATTCTAAGGCCCAAAAACAATTTTGCCTCTTAGAGAATGTTTGTTTTCAAATCAGTGATGGATGGGGAATTTTTATTTTTTATTACCGTCTGGACTATGAATTGTAAGGAACCTAGCCATGCCAATCCAGCCTCGAGTGTCATATCATCGCTTCGTTCAGATCGCTGAACTAATGTTACAGAGATGCATTTTTTTATTTTTTCGATATTAAAATGTGAACCAGGAGACGTACAATATCGTACAAACGTTAAAGCAACCGACAAAATCTCTCGAATGAGGACGTCATTCAATGTACATATCCTGATAGTTAGAAATATATCCTAAACAGAGACATTTGTACTCAGAGGCATGTATACACAAACTCACATGTTCATTTCGTTGAAATCGACAACTTCGTATTTTCGGACACTGTGGAATATTTCACGCAAACTTTTCAACAAACGTCAATTCCACTGTTTGTGCTGGTTATTTTACAAGATAAAACCTACTCCCCATCAAAAAGAGACATGCTTCATTGGTCTAGATCTCGTTGAAATCGATCCAGGAATTTACATGTTTATGTTTCCTATTTTCGTGGCACAGCCAACGGTGATATTTGAGAAATGCCAATAAAATATACCAACGCGCACGAAAAAAATCAATGCAAAGGTCTCTGAGAACTAAAAGTAATTTTGTTTTTGGCCGAAGTGTAAGTCGAAAAATATTAATGTTGTCATTTTCACCAGACATAGCCAGTGATAGTTTTCAAATTAGTTATTAAAATGTACATATTTGTCTTCCATCGGATAGCTTTTTGCTGCCTGAAAATGCGCTTGAAGAGCACATTGTTATAAAAGTGAGGCCCGACCTGAAATGCGTCAATCTTGTAAGCTGAGAAATGGGTTATTCGTAAATTTCGCGTGTGAAATATATAGACAGAACGCGATGTGTGTTTTGAATCAGTGGGTGGTTTACATAACGAGCGTACGGCTCTCACGAAATATGACTACTCCATTCCAACGAGTTATGTAAAACTCTCACCGATTCAAACACAGATTGCGTTCTGTGTTTATTACACATCCCATGCATTAAATTCCATTTAAATAAACAAATTTTAATTCCGATGTTTAAGCCCAAAGGTGAAGAGTCTGTTTTGTTTGAAGCTGTACTGATCAAATGGATCGATAAAAGTTCGAAAAAACTTTTTGGAAACCAGTGTTTGTTGAAATTCGTATCGCTGTTTCTCTTTGGCTGGTGTCTATTCACGCCTAACCATTTGGTGGCTATTACTGTTAGTAAAAATATACCGGTAAGTACAAATTTGGGCAGATTTGCAAAACAGCTGGGAGAAACGTTTTTAAAAGAAATTCGAAGCATGTCAAGATGTCCGATGATTTACCGAAATAAAGTTGACCAATTAGATACAACAGCATCCGCAAAACGAGACGGCCACGGGACAGTTAAGGGGTCGTCCAACCTAACTTTGGTCAGTTTGTTGACACTTTTCCCAATGCCTCAGAAACAGATAAGGGAAGTAAGGAAAGGCAAATTATATATCAAAATAATGAGTAAAGTGCATTGAAAAGGTAACAAAAATTTTTTTCAGGAAAAAAAGTGAATTTTATGATTTTTAAGAAGATTATTTTGCCAATGGCATAAGTAACGAACCGGTAAAACCACAAAATAATCAGTAATTCAAAAGCCTTGTCCCCAATATAATGATAACATACTACAGACTCAGAGAAAGCATTTTTTTGACTCACACTCTGGTTGGTTTTGATGTTTGAATGTAATAACACCAACACAAATTTTGGATGTTCCGGATGTGGCCATGTTTCAATGATGTTTATTCCGGTCATGTGATTATGATGTGGTTCTTGCAGAAATACTCAAATTAGGCAATCGTAAGAACGCAAGGACATGATCACGCCCTTTAGTTGTTCGAGACAATGTATGAGCGGATTTGCAAACTGGTGACAGCAAATACTTGAGCTGTTAATGTCATAACTGCAAAATATGGTTCGAAATTCCCTCTCATGTTTACAGGCCGTCTGAACTTTTTTGTTGACAAAAAATATGAATTATTGCGCACTAGAAAGACAACATGAACCACTTGTAAAAAAATAACCGAGTGTATAAAATCGGGACGATACACATAAAATAAGGCAATATTCATAACAAAGTAAGCAGAATGCTTTAGAAATCACTTTTTCACGAAGTATATTCCAAGTGACCTGGAACTATATTGAGCGTGTTGATTTCCCCCGATGTTGTGAAGTTATTTACTTCACAGTTACCATGGATTTTCGACAGGCTGCATTGATGTTGGCAAAGGACAGATTCAAGATGGGTTGAAAATGATGCATTCGCGCTTTTAAATAAGGTGCGTTTGGACGATGCTGAGAATTTAGTTTTTTCTTGCAACCAACCATACTAACACAAGCGTCAATCAGTGTCTTTTGTCATCATTTTACACTGACAAATGTGACAAATCTCCTTCACCGGAAACTATCTCCCAATTTGCATATCACAATAAACATAACCGCTGTCAGCGTGACCGTATGGTCAAAACCGAAACGAATTATCGAATCCACAGTCAAAATTTGCTGCAATTGGCTTTTAAACAAATGAAATACATGAAATATTCGCAATTTCTTCATTATCCATGCCGAGTTACTTTTGACCAGACCACATGTGTTCAGTTCCGTTTGTCGGCATCAAACTGATATTGTTTGTGGTAATTAATAGTACGAGAAGGCGAAAGAAGCCAAATATTTCCCATCAATGCCATCATCTATAAATTAATTAAAATTGATAATTCCTTTTATTTTACTTTATGAATTGATAAGGTGGGTGTGTTGCGATTATTATGCCCCAGACCTGAAAGTTGTAAAACCAAAGGTGCATCTAGGGCCGTGCAGTGGTGACCTCTGTCCTCTTAGTCTTACCCATTCATCATTACATGTACCAACATTCTCCCTTGTATCTCAACCACTGCTACTCCAATTTGAAGGATATTTGGTGTTGTGATCGAGCATCATGGGGAAACAATGCCTGTGCAGCTGCTGTAGCATGTGTTTCTTCCCACATTTTTTCAGAGTTGTGGTACTTTTTCACTCTTTTGAGTTAGAAAATTTGTTTATAACTAGTTGATTTGTTACAATTTGTTGGAAAGTGCCTGCTGATACCCTCAAATGTATTGCTACAAAATATTTCTGGGGAAGATTTTGTTCCTATTACTTATCAAGCAACAACCTAATGAATATTCTGTATAAAGCCACCAATCTGATGTTTGACACTTTTATCGGAGCTGTTATGAAGGCTTATGGAACTCAAAATGTTGATTATGGCAGGACTTTTCTATTCACCCATTAATCGATAAATTAAGTGTTATAGTTGGAAGTAAGAAGCATGAAAGGTCCAGAATCTAAAGTCTAAAAAGAATATTTTGCAATGTAACATGAGTTTTGCAGATACACTTACTTGGAGGGTTACCTGTCTGATAGTGTTTGGAACATGTGTGGCCAGGATCTTAAAAAGAAAAAAAGAGTTAAACTTTGAGAAAAAAAGGCATATGTCTTGAGTGCCGGAGGTAGAGTCATACAAGGAAAAGTGTCCCCCCCCCCCCTCCCCGGGAAATTTTTTGTGTCAAATGGAGCTCACTTGTCACCTTTTGGGGATTGCTTTGTGTACTGCGTTCTTGAAAAAGATATGTGAGACCCTCTGGATGTGCCCTTCTGATCTCAATATGCCAATAAGCCTCCTTGGGGAAAGTACAAGCAATAATGGTTAGGTAAGGTTGATTTGAAGTATTTTGAATAACAATGTACTTTTAAGTACGTTAGATGGTTTATTGCAGTGACAGGTTACAGTTACCCTTATTTCTTCTCCAACAAATATCATGAGTGTATTGGTGTCCAAGAGTAAACAAAGCTATTATACTTATTGATAAACCAGACAAATTTAACAATTTAATCACTATCAAGTTGATGCATGGGATAAAAGGGGTTACAGTGCAAGGGGTTTGTAAATATAATTATTCAACTACAATGTATGACTTTGCAGTGCAGTCTACATAGGAGAATATCATAGTTTCTTCCAAGCCACCACAGTGACACATACATCGTTATATTGGGAGACACTCTTTTGTCCTTCCATACTTCTTCTGGTGGACTTCTTCAAGTTGACCTTTGTTGAACTCCCCAAATCAAAACATAAACAAAAGAAAATGTCTGCCTTCAATCAGTGAGCACTCCACTTATAACATTTGGTCTCAATCTTTATTACTTTCCTGAATTAGGAAAAGATTTCTTCGAGTATGTACTTCAATGTTTATAGAATACAGTAAAGTAACATTGGTTTCTATTATCAAAAGCTACAATGACCTTATAATGACGAGGTAATTAATTCTCACCACTGTGATTAGTGATGGCTTGTAATGGTTTCTCTGAGTTCGTTTACTTCTGTCAAAAGTTACCTTTCGCAGGGTAAAGAAGTACTTCGCCTCCGGGATTCGTCAGCAAAGTGCCAAGGGCTGTTGCAGCTTCTCGCCGAAGTTGACTCCGTTTTCCTCCGGTAAACTCCGTTACCACTTCGGCCTGCTCCGGAATACCCATTCCAATCTAGAGCGCTGCAACGCGGACGTTTTCACTTACCCTATTTCACAACAACAGCTGTTATTTTATTTTGAGGTATTTTGTAAAAATTGTGTTCTCTTACTTATGCCATAGCAGACTTTCAGGTGGTGCTATTTACACATGGCAGCAGTTCCATGGCAAATTTCTGTTTCCACATGTTCTATGTTTCATGCCAAGCATTTTGGTATATAATTTATTGGGGTTATTCATTTTGGGCCTTTTTTAGACTTGAAAGAAAATAGCATGAAATTTGACCAAAGTTAGGTTGGACATCCCCTTAATGTTGTGTTGGAAAATGATTGTTTGCTTTTTTAATATTATCTCATTTTTGGTTAACTAATTTTTTGTGAATCTACTTTATTTTGCTTTGGAAGTTTTCATTTTCACACAAACGCGACTCACGATCGATAATTGTATTACGAAATTTGGAAACTTTTCGAAGCGTAACTCGATGGGAAAGGAACAAGAAAAACGGTGATGGGATAAAAGTTCTGGCTTGTACATCACCTGTTCAATACAGACACATTTATGTCATAGCGGCCATTCCGTTAAATACAAGGGTTTAAAGTTTAATGGATGTGTAATAAAACTGCTTCCGTGCTCCATTTATTCCAAGAAGCTCTATTCAACTCTGATAAACTTCGTGACCTCCAACGAAGTTCGTCATGTCAAAATCTGGAGACATTAAAGAGCCTCATAATGAACAAAGTTCCCTAGTAGTAATTTCTAGTCTAGTTTGTTGTGCTTAGGTTTCATAATTGTCATGTTTAACAGTTTTCACCAGTTCTGTAAAGAATGAATAAAAATATTCTCAGATATACTTTTTTTCAACCTCGCAGCCCGCGATGAAATCATCTGACATGACATCCAGTCGGCTGACTGCAATGGATAAATTCCTCTAAAATTATTAAAAAAAATGTTCAGTTGTTTTCAATGGTCAGATACCCATTTTACAAACGCAGAAATTATCCGGAACCCCCAGTAACTGCTGAGTATTTATTTAATTTTTATGTAAACTCGTTATGACTGCTGCATAGCATCCATAACTTGATTTAATGATTTAATTCAATACCGGTTAGCATCAAGAAATCATAGATTAGAGGACTACTCCTAGTGCTGGTGTATATCTTGTTAAGAATAACCCTGATTATTCCTTCACCAAGCAACCACACTGTGTTTTTTTCTTGTTTCGTCAACATATAAAACAGAGTGTTCCAATTCTGCCATTTCTTTATTACACTGGTAAAAAAATCCCTCTGACAACGAGACCAACCAAGCGGTTATGATGTAATCCATTATACCAAAATATGGAAAGCCTTTATGGCGATAGGTCTTGATACAGTATCTATCAAAACACCCCCCTTTGTTTAAAAAAAATAACATTGTTCCTGTGCATGTATGAGATTGAGAATTTTAAGGATTCAAGGTTTGAACTGATTTTCTTGTCCTGCTGGAACCTCTCACAATTTGCTCTCTAGTGGGAGAGAGTTGTTCATCTTGCTGAATGGAATGTCTGGGCTAATCACAACTCTCTGAATTATTGTTGGCATGTGTCCCAGTTCCAGCCATCTCATCAGCAACATTTTCATCTGGAATACCTGTTAACTTTGATTGAATAAAGGGTTCATTTGTTTTTAACAAATCACTATGGTCTCAACACAGTGTATGCCCAAGTTCAGTAAAAACTTGATATGACCTATCTGTCGCTTTATCCAGAACTTTGGCTTTCATATACCAAGTGAGGGCAGCCTTCATTCCTACAGTATCTCCAAGTAATAAAAGTAGAGGAGACTTACTACCCTTGTCATAAACAAAAGTTTTGCTTACTTGTCTTCAACTGATGTTGTTTATTGTAAATTTTCCTATCACCATGAAGATTCAACAGTGGAAAATTATTTCTCACTTTTCTTCCCATTAACAATTCAGACGATCATTTACCATGAGACAATACTGTAACAATGCAAGATATGGATCGTCACTGTTTGTTAATGCTTTTTCAAGTGTGCGTTTTACAATTCTGACCCCTACTGCAGCCTTACCATTACCTCGGGGATGGCATGGACTTGAGGTTGTATGCTCAAAATTGTAACAAAAACTGAACTGCTTGAATTATGCACAAGAAAAACTGTAACCCATTATCAGATCGCCCAGTTCTTGGAATGCCATGTCTTGAGAATATGGATTTCATATCCTGTATAACAGACCCCGAAGAGCAACTATCATTTAACACAGCAATATCACGATAATTACTGTAATAATCTATAACAGTAAGATAATTTTCCCTTTGAGATAGAAGGGATAAACTCCAACTTTTTCCCATGGATGTGAAGAAAATTCATCAATTGATAAACCCTGTTTGCATTGAGAGTATTGATGCTCGAAACAATCTGATAGGTTTTTTTTTAACCATATTGGTGATTTCTTGGTTCATGTGTGGTTAATGTATTACATCATTTGCAAGACGTTCACAATTTTTTATACCCAGACGACCTACATGGATCCTGTTAAGCACTTCTTTCCTCAAAGAAAAAGGTATAACTATATGTGAACCCTTTAACAAAAGTCGATCAATTACTGATAGTCCATCTCTGAAATCGAAATATTCTTTCAAAACACCAACTGGCTAATCCATATTTAACCATTTACCCAACGTAATTCCCAAAACCATCCAGCACTATTCACAAAAATCACCAATTAATTTTCATTATTGTTTTCATTTTTTTCTAAAAAACATAGGTTATGACACCTCTTTGGAACGAGCTCGTCCCAAAGAGGGGTCATAACCTATGTTTTTGAGACAAAAATGGAAATAAATAGTTATTAAAGAATTTTGCTTGCAAGTGTCATCTGCTTTTCATGTTAGGTAAAGGGTTAAAGATGAGATCACTTTCTGTAAAACACTATCTTTTAAGGTTTACTATTTTAACTTATCTGGCTGCTTGTCAGAGACAGGCATATTTTTCATACCTTCAAGAACATGAATTTCAAGCTTATTTTTAAACTCAGACTTCAATGAAGTCTTTACCTTATATCTTGACATATCTGCTATAACCAAGAATTTACCATATGTGTATGTATGTCACTTGTAATGAATAATTCTGTAATTTGGGGATTAATCTCTGAATTCTAGGTGTCATATTATTATTAAGAGATTTCTTTGATATGGCAACAATGGGGTTTGTGGTCAGTTTCCAATATTAAATTTTTCAGTCCATAAATATGGCTGTGAAATTTCTCACACCCGCAGGCAATTCTTAGACACTCCTCAATTTGAGCATACCTCTGTTCTGACTTTGTGACTGACCTAGCAGCATATGCTACAGGATGGCAAGAACGTCATTTTTCCTGTAACAATACTGCCCCAAAACCATATTCACTGCTATCAATGGTTATTTTGGTCACTTTAGTAGGATTAAAATAAGAAAAGACTGATTCTGATGTCAGTGCTTGCTTCAAAACAGACCATTCTTTCTCGTGTATATTAGTCTAGTGAAAAACATTGTTGCAAAGCAGTTTCCCAATTTCAGAAATTCTAGCTGACAAATTAGGGATGAACTTTCCAAATAATTCACCATACCAAGATATCTCTGTAACCTTCTTATCTCTGGGTGTAGGCATTTGCAAAATCGCCTTTATTTTACTTCTAATGGGCTTCACTCCATTCAGAGTAATGGTTTCACCTAAAATGCAGTTTCTTCAAAAGAAAACTCACACATATCAATGTCAAGTATAACTCAAAATTGTTTAATACTTTCCATTGCTTCTGATAAGTTTTTATCATGTTCTTCTTTTGTTTCACCCCATATTACCACATCATCAATATAAACCTTAACCCCTGTGTGTACTTTAAAGACACTTTCCATGGCTCTGTGATACACTTCTCGGCCACTACTAACTCCATATGGTAAGCGCTTGAAGGCATATCTACTAAATGGGGTGCTGAAAGTTGTTAACATAACACTATCCTCGTCCAACTTAATTTGCCAGAATGCATCAAATGCATCCAATTTACTAAACAATTATGCATTTGTCCTTTCAGCTATTATATCATATTTTCTTGGGAGGATATAAAGCTCTCTCTTTATACACAGGGCATTGATGGTAAAACTGATGATAAAATAATAACTGCAGTATGCAGCTGGACGGCTGCACACTGCAGTTATTATTTTATCCTTCCTGCATATTAACATTGGACTGACCCATTCTACTGTACGTGTACACACAGGCGATACTATTCCAGGAAGCAGGGTTCAAAGGGTTAATAATGTCTTTTGTTAAAATGCCTGGACTGGGATTAAACGAAGTTTTGTTGACTACAAACATTTTTGTATCAGATTTACATCAACACAGGTTTTGTGATAGAGAAAAGGCATTCCATTGTTAACAACACAAACTTGACAGGAAAAGTTTTACCCTAAATTTCAAGATGAAGTACACACATGCCTTTATTTGGCATTTCTTTCTCGCTGTAATCAAGTAACAGAATATTGGAATGTGAAATTTTAGCCCTTTTTACAATTTCTTCAAGCCTACGTGACTAAATAAATTTGCTTTTGCTTTCTCTAAGTTAAATGTCACATTTGTACCATTCGCCGGAATGGCGACTAAAAATTCATCACTCACACACTTATCCCTGAATCTATTGCAAAAGCGTTTTAAATATCAAAAATATTAGGATTAGAAACCACCATTTCTGTCAGATGAACACCGACAGGATTAAATTCAATCATAATGAAGTAAATAAAGGTGGTTTTGACCAATTTAATACTTTGCTGAAGAAGAAATACATATATTTTTATTGTTTATTTTTCACAATCATGCAGTTATGGTCAAGTGGTGGATTCAGTGATAAGATCAGATTGTTATTGGCATTTCAGATACTCACTTGCGCGAACGTTTGTTAAGAATGCATGAAATGGGTTTGCAGGAATGTATAACTACATGTAGAGCCAGTGAAAAAGCCAATGGACAAGTGAAAAAATATAGTAACCCTAGTATTAATCCAACAAATCCCGATGAACATGAAGTTTATATCAAATCTCATAAAAGGTCAGTGGGATCAAACAAAACAAATTACAGGAATAAATGGCCACACATTCAACCAAATTCACATTTTCTTTTCGAATGTTGACGTTGGGGAAAATGGTATATTTTGCGATTGCATTGCAAATAACGTCTTGTTTCACTCAGGGAACGTTATGTTCATCCAAGCACACACACGAAAATACTCAGAATGATTTATACTTTGTTTCTTTTTTCATTTGGTGCATTTTTGGTATCTAGTTATGAATTTTTCTCTGTTTTATTGTTCTTTTGATCAAAGTTGAATTCGCAATTTCAGAATCTGGTAGTATATTTCTAGAGCAGGGTCGGAGAATATTGTAGACACAGTATCCAAACGGTTTTCTTTCAGTTTGTTTCAAAAAGGGATTTAGCTGCGTTTGGCAGTTGGAAGAAACACACGGTTATGCCACCTTCTGATGACTCTTTCTGAATAAAATGGTTGAGTTGCTGGTTCCAGATAGATAACTCCCTGACAAAAACCAAACACCAAAGCTTCTCAGATACCAAGGGTATACAAGTGACAGGGTCGTAAAAATTCTGTATGCAACAGCAATAAAACGTTTCAAATATCAAAAATATTAGGATTAGAAACCACCATTTCTGTCAGATGAACACCGACAGGATTAAATTCAATCATAATGAAGTAAATAAAGGTGGTTCTGACCAATTTAATACTTTGCTGAAGAAGAAATACATATATTTTTAGTGTTTATTATTTTTTTTTTTAGTTTTTTTTATTCAGATAAACATAAAGAAATACATAACGTATATTCACAAATTCATAACAGGCTGGGAAGCAGAAATTACACAAACAAACAAACAAAAAAAGCAAACCACGAAATTGTGTTTTATAAAGAAAATATACTCTAAAGGTGTTTTGAATTGCAGAGTTTTCACTAAGTAGAACGTGCTTTCATAGAGTTTCGCAAAAGTGGAAAAAAGAAAAGGAAACATATACAGTGGAGCCCACTTAATTGGATATCTCTTAATTGTATATCCCTGTTAATTGAATATAATTTTCAAACACAAAACCCTTTACCATACCTTCAGTACAAATTTGATCTGTTAATTGCATATGGGTTGTAGAGTAAACTCCTGTTAATTGTATATAAATTTTTGTAATATGTC
Organism: Pictodentalium vernedei; assembly: GCA_031216915.1. Lineage (NCBI taxonomy): Eukaryota > Metazoa > Mollusca > Scaphopoda > Dentaliida > Dentaliidae > Pictodentalium > Pictodentalium vernedei. The sequence goes on along the minus strand of CM062297.1, from coordinate 504,981,330 downwards.
GAACAAATTACTGTGACACGCACCAAATTACCCTTATTTATCAACCTTTTTGGCCTCACTACATCCAATACAGGCATTTATTCTATTATATCTTGTTTGACAGAGCTCTATGAGCTCTGTCAAACAAGATATAATAGAATAAATGCTCAGTTTACCCCAGAACACAGGAAACTGACCAAATGCCTGTTAATTGTATTCTCCTGTTAATTGAATAATTTTCACTGGCAAAATGGATATTCAATTAAGAAGATTCTACTGTATAGGTTATTACCGCCATGTGGGTTTCCGAGAAGGGGTACTGAGGTCGAGACCTCGTCTCTGGGCACATATCGATGAGTCCGTTAGGACGTGTCGACATATGACCAGGGGCGAGGTTGAGATTTCAATACTCCATCTCCTAAACCCACTTACTGGTAATGACCTATTTAACTGACAATATTCCTCCATTTCTTGAATTGTTTGCAAATATTTTGACAATCGTTCAGAGTCTATGAATTGATTTTTTTGAATGAAGATAATGACGTCATGGTATTGCGTTCTTGCGCTATGCATGACGTACTCCCCATTCATTGTTTTTGGTTGTGTTTCTGCTGTTTTATTTTTGAGGTTTAACACACGATAGGCTTAAGTAAAAAATATGACCAGTCCAAAAATGATCTATTCTAAATTATTTCGTTGAGATGGTTATTTTTTATTTAATTACAGTTGTCGAAAACGGTGACTTCGACATGTGTAATCAGTTCGCGATGAGTGCATTTGAAAATGTTCTCATTCTGAATCGAATGGTCGCACGTGCGGTTGCTACCCTCAATACAGATTTGTTGAATTTTGTCCAGACGTTTTCACTTATAATGGGGGAAATACATTCTTGTAAGATAAAACTACGTATTATCCACATATTATTAAAAAACAATAGGATTCTATCTCGTATATTTGAAATTAAGTACGTTTGTGTACCTGATTTAAAATATCTTCGATTTCGAAAGACTCCACGTGCTTTTCTCAACCACTTTTGAATCACTTAACAATGGTTTTTGAAGCTTCTTGGTTGTCTACCCGTGGAAATGATAGAAAGTTGCATGAACTCCATGCATGTGAGCGAATAGACCATATGCGTAAAGCGTGAACATTCCTAAGTATCCATGCTGTGTGAATAATGTCCCGGCTTAAAGCACAATGTAAAAGGTATGGATACAAGATGGGTAAATCAACCTTATATATTTTTGTAATCTAGTTATGTCGAAACTGAAGGAAGAGTTGAATTATATGCAGAAGAATCGTGACATTTCACTCCCGTTTGCTAAAAAGACCATCACGTTTCCATTACATTTTTTCATTGCTGTTGGCTTTGTTTTAAATTATACCATCTCCTTTCAAGGTAGATTCTCGGTGCTCAAATCCGACCCATGCTCCCCCTCTTAGCTGAATTAGATCACCTTTGCATAGTTCTGGATTTTCCTGAAAAGACAGGAATATATTATGATCTTTAACCCTTTAACCAACGCATACGAATCAAAATTTATTATTTTAATCATTGTTTTTATTCGCAAAATTTTCAAACAGTTTCACCAAAACCATAACATGTGACCCCTCATTGGAACGGCTCGACATGTTCGTTCCAGTGAGTGGGTCATATGATATTGTTTTGTTGAACCTGCTTTAAAAAAAACTTTTCCACTGCTTAATTTGTAAATTATGCGGAGGATTCGGCCGATCCGTCAGGTAAAGGGTCAGAGCCAGTAGATATCTTCAGTTCACATCACATTTTTTTTTCTAAAGATGATAACCACCTGATAATCCGATTTTTCGTCATTCGACACACATCACAGAATATTGCGAAAATACAAATACATTAACCAAATATCCAGAATACAACATTCATTTAACGTATATTAAACGTTCATTTGATGTTCCGAAAACCAAAAGACTTTAGCACTGAAAATAAAACATTGTTACCATACTTATCAGAAGTGGCAGTCTCATTTTACATCGACCTATCATGTCTGTAAAATGGAGAGTTCGCAAAATTGTGAACTGCATCATACATTTTGATCAACTACAAGTCACAAGTAGTAGGAGAGCGATGGATCGGGGCACACTGGGGGACCCCGGCGGGGACACCGGAAATGACGTCATCTCACGCCATGGGAAAATGCGTGAGCGGCCATTTTGTGACGTCATTCCCATAGTGATGCTGGGACCTAATGCGCAGCGCGTGTTAGGGTAATACGTGTTTCCGTCGGCCATTATGTATACTGGAGGCCGCGAGCTTGGTTTCTATGGTAGCACGGGGTTGCTATGTTACCCAAAGGCTTATAATAGGACAGGGGTATGTTCCTTTGTACAGGAGTAAATCTAATTACCACAAACAAAACGACAATGTCTCCAAATCACCAAAATCAACCCTAAACTACCGAAACGGACTTGTATTCCCCATTTTATCGGCTTAGCACGTAGTGCTATAGTACAGAGGGACGCTGGGGTGAGTTCGATTGAACTAGAGTAGTTTTCTGGTTAGATTGTCCCCAGAATCCATATTTACTTCGTAGAATTATCACAAACAACCCGATAATTGTTTACTAGGCTCAGATTCCCCACGAATCCTTTTTAGGATCACCGTTCTTTGGCTTATAATAGTAGCACTTAGTGCTATAAGGCGTGTTCGATTGAATCGGAGTATACTCCAGAAGAGTAGAAAAGCCTATCGGTTGGAAGGGTTTTGTTACTATATTTAGATTTTCTGGTTTGTTCAGGCTAGTTCTAAACCTATTCCAAGTACTCTTGTTCTTGTTTTCCAGATAATCCAATCAGTTCACTTTACTGCAAGTAACTAACCAATCAGATTGCTTAATTTCCCATAATCAGTATGCAGAGTCATCTGCCTTGTATATAAAGAAAGCCTATATCATTCCCAAAGCCAATAAGCTATCGAGAAGTTACTGAAGAGTCATTGCTCGAACGACTCGAAACCCATTGAGCAAATGAGCTTTAGAGCAATTGCTCGACCGAGTGACTCCACATACTGCATGAACGACTTGAAGTCCATCAAGGAAATGAGCTATCGAGTAATTGCTCGTTTGAGTGACTCGCACATACGACTTTTCGACTCATTTCAGAAAAAGGGGTGCCGAAGGCCAGACGTTTTTTCAAAAAGGGATTCCGTAAGTATGATACCTAGAAACGGGTGATTTTCCCTAATAAGCTTAAGAGCCAAGAGAGTAATTGCTCCATGAGCAATTGCTCGAACGACTCAAATCCCAATGAGCTTCAGAGCAATTGCTCGATCGAGTGACTCCACATACTACTCGAACGACTCGAAGGCCATCGAGCAAATGAGTTATAGAGCAATTGCTCGTTCGAGTGACTCACACATATTGCTCTTCGTCTCTGTTGGTATTTGAGAATACCTATGGCCTGGTATTGTATCATTTGAAGATACCTTTTGTAGGATACTTATCTAAGGATACTTATCTAAGGATATTACTTGTTTGGCCCAGCCGTCTAGGCCACCCCAGGACATACCTATCCCAAATTCTCTGTATAAGCTATCGAGCAGGTACTGAAAAGTCATTGCTCGAACGACTCGAAGCCCATCGAGCAAATGAGCTTTAGAGCAAATGCTCGATCGAGTGACTCGCACATACTGCTCGAACCCCATCGAGCAAATGAGCTGTAGAGCAATTGCTCGTTCGAGTGACTCACACATTTTGCTCTTCGACTCATTTCGATATTTGAGGATACCTATGGCCTGGTATTGTATTATTCGAGGATACTTTTTATATGATACTTATCTGAGGATACTTTACCCGTTTGGTCCAGACTTTTAGACCACCCCAAGACATACCTATTCCAAATTCCTCTAATAAGTCATCGAGCAATTTCTCGATTGAGTGACTCGCACATACTGCACGAACGACTCGAAGTCTATCGAGCAAATGAGCTATAGAGCAATTGCTCGATCGAGTGACTCGCACATACTGCTTGAACGACTCGAATCCCATCGAGCAAATGAGCTACAGAACATTTGCTCGATCGAGTGACTCCACATACGACTCTTTAACTCATTTCAGAAAAAGGGATTCCATAGCCACACATGTTTTCAAAAAAAAAAAAAAAAAAAGAAAAGGGATTCCGTAAGTGGGATTCTTATCCGATTCCGTAAAATTGGATTCCGTTATTTAACATAAACACTCGAGGTATGGAAAGGGATTCGTAACACACAAACTCCTAATGCAAGAACCCAACTGAACAAACGATTCAGATTCTTTATTCACGGTATACATGTATGTAAGATGAAAACAAAAATAAACAATATACAAGAGTTACAAAGAGCATACCGTGGGCAGTGGCACAGCGAGATTGGCTGTCTACCTGCCACCCCCTAAAGGAAAGAGAACGCGCGAACAGACTGTGACTAGATGGGTAAACATGGAGCGATCCATCTGATCTATGATAAGGATGCTGGTTTTTCCGTTATTTGGGTCGAAACTATGTTCAAGTGTGAGAAGATAGGATAAAGAGCCAGCGGGAGAGTGGTGTTTCTGTTTAGGCAGAGAGCAACCTGCTTGCTAAATTACGATCATAGCTCCGCGTAAAGTTCAAGAGCCACAATCAGTCAAATCGATTGGTTAACATCGTTCCAACTAGAGAAGATCATGATCTTTATAATTGGACGAGGGTTTTTTCTCGGCGGACGTACCATGGGGGGGGGGGGCGAATGCCGTAAACTAGTTGACATCACTTAGGTGTGGGCCAATTCTCCGCATGCGACTCCCTATAAGTAGCCGACCGACTTGACCAAGCACTTGCTTAAATATGTGTTCCCGAACGCAAATTTGTTCCTCAAGAGTATTGTTTACAGCTTCTTAACCGTGTGCGCCTCTACGCGAGGTTAGTGGGGCAACTAGAGGGAAAACTCTGCAGGTTGCATTGGACGAGGATGCAAGATTAGGACATATCGCACGACTAGTATGTTTCTATTGCGGATTTGTTTAATTTGCTAATGGGCCACTATGATCAATATTTACTAAGTACAGTCTGGGCAGTAGGGATTATCGCAACGGACATAAGACGAAAGGAACGTTGAGGTCAATGTTTTCTTAAATGTAGCCCTGTTACTGATATTTCGAACTGTGTCGTCTAATAGTTCCATAGTTTGGGGATGGCGTATAGATGAAGTTTATCAAGGGTTCGTGTACGTGTCTTTTCTGTGAAAAGATGTCCCGAGTGTCGGGTTGTCCTACCGAGTGGATTGTCAGTAACCTTGAATTTTTCGTTAAAACAAGCCGGTAATCTGCCATTTTGCCAGTCATGCGCGAACAGTAATGCATGCAATTTGAACAAATCATCTACTTTGAGTATTTTATTTTCCTTAAATAAAGGATCTGTATGGGAAATGTATTTTTTGTTTCTCATAAGATCACCGAAGTTAAGCAACGTCGAGCCCGGTTAATCCTCGGATGGGTGACAGTCTGAGCGGTCGACTCCGACTTCCGCGTTGTGTCCTTGGGCAAGGCACTTAACCCCAATTGTCCACATGGGGGCACGATGACGCCGTGTACTGAGGCGTACTGCACGTCGATGGTGCGCATGTCTTCTAACAATCTAACCCTGCCTGTGCTGCAGTGCGGAGTTACGATGTTGAGGAGCTGTCAGCTGCTCGTCGTTGCTCGGTGGTTCTCTCCGGGTACTCCGACTTCCTCCACCCGTAAAACTGCCACGGTCATGATTAGCCATTGTGCATAAGTATGTGACCTTAAACACCAATAAATAAAATAAATGTATTTTTTCTTATTAATTATTCTTAATGAGCGCTTTTGCATGATGACTCGTTTATTAGTAGCTCTTGAATTGCCCCATGCTAAAATCCCATATACCAGATGGCTATGAACCAGGGCGTAGTACAATGTTTTCAGGACTTTACGTGGGAGAATATGTTTTACTTTGTTGAGGCTATAATTTGCGTGAGCTATTTTCGAGCATAGCCTAGATATATGAGCTCTGTAGGTTAAGTGTTCATCAATGCTTGTTCCAAGAAATTATAGAGATTTTTCTGTCTCACTTCCCTCGACTTTGCTTATCTTTTGATTATTTATTTTTATCTCTTGACAGAAATTATTATTGTTACTTTTATTTGGGTTAAGTATAATATAAGTGTTTTTTTAGCATTCAACAGCAGTTGGTTCGCCGAGCACCATTCAAATATTTTTTTGAAATTCGTTGTTGAAATTGTGTGTTTTGGCATTCCCGTCTGAACCAGAGCAGTGTACCGTGATATCATCCGCAAACAACAAAAAATGGAGTGATGTTGAGTTACTAATATCGTTGATATATAAAAGTTAGAGTACAAGGCCCAGAATTGAGCCCTGTGGGACGCCACAGCTTTGTTTCGCTGAATCTGATTTGTGTTCTTCTAACATAATATACTGAAGCCTGTCAGACAGGAAACTTCTGAACCAATTATTTGCGAGGCTTCGGATACCATACTTTTCGAGTTTACATAATAGAATTTCGTGATTTATCGTGTCGAAACATGAACAAAAATGAACTGGTTGGACAGAACTGAATTATGAACAGATCCAACATAACTGAGGTTGAACAGTTCGAATGAAGTCGAAATGAATGAAGATCCAACACAACCAAGATCGAAGGGAACATAACATAACAAAGCGAACGAATATTGAACTAGTTGGATTGCTCGAACACAATCAAGATCGAAGAGAACAGACACAATGAAGTTGGCGAAGTGAATTGAGCATAACAAAGTGAACAAAAATCCAACACAACCAAGATCGAAGTGAACATAACAAACATTAAAAAGTTTGACTTAATCTTAATATAATATATATATAAATAGTATTAACCTTTTTAAACCGAACAAAACGAAGATCGCCGTGAACAGAACATAACAATGACTGAACCAAGACTGGCCTCCATAACATACTTTGGAACTTTATTTTTGAACTATAAGTTTAATGAAGGTATTTAATATTAACACCCTTTGGACTGAATTTTTCCAATAGGGAAGAGGAATACTCTCGAGAGTTTATGTTAAATCACGGAATCCAATTTTACGGAATCGGATAAGAATCCCACTTACGGAATCCCTTTTTTTTCGTGGAGAGGGGAAAACGTGTGGCTGTAGAATCCCTTTTTCTGAAATGAGTCGAAGAGTTGTATGTGGACTCACTCGATCGAGCAAATGCTCTATAGCTCATTTGCTCGATGGGATTCGAGTCGTTCGAGCAGTATGTGCGAGTCACTCGATCGAGCAATTGCTCTATAGCTCATTTGCTCGATAGATTTGGAGTCGTTCGAGCAGAAAGTGCGAGTCGCTCGATCTTGCAATTGCTCTATAGCTCACTTGCTCGATAGTTTTGGAGTCGTTCGTGCAGTATGTGCGAGTCACTTGATCGAGCAATTGCTCGATGACTGATTAGAGGAATTTGGAATAGGTATGTCTTATAGTGGTCTAAAAGGCTGGGCCAAGCGGGTAATAGTATCCTCAGATAAGTATCCTATATTCGAGTCGTTCGAACAGTATGTGGAGTCACTCGATCGAGCAAATGCTCTAAAGCTCATTTGCTCGCCGGGATTCGAGTCGTTCGAGCAATTGCTCATGGAGCAATTACTCTCTTGCCTCTTAAGCTTATTATGGAAAATCACCCGTTTCTAGGTATCCTACTTACGAAAGCCCCTTTTTGAAAAAACGTCTGGTCTTCATCACCCTTTTTTCTGAAATGAGTCGTGTTTGCGAGTCACTCGAACCACCAATTACTCGATAGCTCATTTGCTCGACGGACTCGGTGGGGTTCGAGTCGTTCGAGCAATATGTGGTGTCACTCGGTCAAGCAATTGTTCTAAATCTCATTTGCTAAATGGGTTTCGAGTCGTTCGAGAAATGACTTTTCAGTAACTGCTCGATAGCTTATTGGCTTTGGGATTGATGTAGGCTTTCCTTATACACAAGGCAGATAACTATGCATACTGATTATTGGAAATTAAGCAATCTGATTGGTTAGTTACCTGCAGTAAAGTGAACTGATTGGATTATCTGGAAAACAAGAACAAGAGTACATGGAATAGGTTTAGAACTAGCCTGAACAAACCAGAAAATCTAAATATAATATCAAAACCCTTCCAATCGATAGGCTCTCCTACTCTTCTGGCGTATACTCCGATTCAATAGAATACGCCTTATAGCACTACGTGCTACTATTATAACCCAAAGTACAGTGATCCTAAAACGAATTCGTGAGGAATATGAGCCTAGTAAACAATTATCGGGTTGTTTGTGGTAATTCTACGAAGTAAATATGGATTCTGGAGAACAATCCAAGTCAGAAAATCACTCTAGTTCAATCGAACTCACCCCACGGTTCCTCGGTACTTTTGCACTACGTGCTAAGCCGATAAAATGGGGAATACAAGTCCGTTTCGGTAGTTTAGGGGTGAATTTGGTGATTTGGAGACATTGTCGGGTTGTTTGTGGTAATTAGATTTACTCCTGCACAAAGGAACACACCCCACGAACACACCCCTGTCCAATTATAAGCCTTTGGGTAATATAGCAACCCCGTGGTACCATAGAAACCAACGTGGCGGCCTCCAGTATACAAAATGGCAACAGAAACACGTATCACCCTTACAACACGCGCTGCACATGCGCACTAGGTCCACGCATCACTATGGGGATGACGTCACACGCCCAGCTCCCCCACGCGTTATTGTTTTATTTTAGTACTGACGTATCTTATCTTAAGCCTTTACCTGACGCAAAGTGATATCAGATTTATTAATTTTATTAAAGGTTTTCAATATTTTTAGCAAAAATTCAACAAAAACTATCATGTGACCCCTTATTGGAACGAGCTCGTCGAGCTCGTTCCAATGAGGTGTCACATAGTATGGTTTTGTTGAAGTTTTTTGAAAAATAAATTTTTTGCAACTGCTTAATTAGTAAATTACGCAAACAGGTGCGGACGATTCGTTAGGTAAGGGGAAAGTTCCGTTGCTGTTGATCCATTGTTTAACACAATAACATTCAATTACTACCTGCTTTGTCCCACGCTCCGATGATATCCGGTTAACATCCAGATGCACCCAAGATCAACACTGTTTTTGCTAATTTGTCTCACAGAATGTAATTCTAATGGTATCTGTAAAAGGTGGAACATTATTTCGCAACATGACCGAAATTACTGGGTTGCTTCGACAGATGAAGCGATCCATGTATTTGGGAATGGAAAATTATTGCTTTATGGCGTGGCATAACGAGGGCTCGAACCCTTACTGAGAGAATACCATTGGGACTAAACTCATAGTGGAAAAAACTAAAAAAAACAAAACAAACAAAACACATTAGGGCGACTCTGTTTTCTGTGCAGACTAGAGTCACGAATAGAACATTTATAACCCTTTCCGCATTAACATTATATTTCTACATGGGAAACTGGAGTTATGGCCTCGCAACTCGGAAATATTACCCAATGTACCACGATACTGTCTCTCTCTTGGTTTTTATCTGCATACCACACATAAGGAAGACATTTATATTTTCATATGCATAAATCTCAAATAAGAATTAAAAAGCAGTAAGATTATGATGTCGCCCTGAAAGAAATCTACACATGAATTAACAACTGTCAATTATGGGGTGGCGTCTTCAAGATTTTTCGAAAATCATTACATGCAAATTTCTTTGAAAATATGCCGTAAATAAGTCTTTGTGTTAGTCTTTGCGCATAAAACAGAAAAATCACTAAATAAATAATATCGTGGCGGATCATTTTATGGGCGAATGTACTTGGAGTACAAGGTGGAAACCAGTGGGCAGCGATTGGTAAATGTCGGACTTTCTAACGTATTAATCGGACACCGGCAGGTTTATCACTATTTGAAGGCATGTGCACCATCATTATGTTGTGCGTTTTAGCTCACTGTGCCACCGTGCACTCATTTGGGCAATTTGGGATTAAATGTCTTGCCTAGGGACACAATGCAGACAGTGACGTAGCTGGAGGTCTTTAATGGGGGTCGGGATCTGTTAGATTTCTAACTGGGGTTGGGGGTCCAGCACGAAATGCCATAGGCATGCCCCAAGGACACGCTGTTCGAGTTCGAGTGGGTGCATCTTCCTCTCGGTGGTGGCGTCTGGGCCTCCCCGGAGAAAACTGTTTAATTTTTAAACCCGTGAGATGGATTCTGAGGCCCCCTCGGACTTTAATATAGCTATTTTATCCACATGAGAAATGCTTTTCCGCAGGTAGGCCCATGAGTTCTCCCTTACCCTGACCAGGCTCCACAAGGACTATACATTGACAGCTATTCAGACAATACCTACTCCTTCCAACTGACTGTAAATCAGTTGGAAGGAGTAGGTAATATCTGAATAGCTGTCAGTCTATAGTCTTTGTGTAGCCTGGTCATTGCAAGGAAAACGGAACGATGAATTCGAAAACCGGACCAGTCACAGATTCGAGATGGAATTTCAGAAATTTTTATCGGCTGACTGGAAAAGTCAGAGAATTTGCTCGAAAATTGCAAAATCGTTCCGTCCCTGCCTGTAACGGCAACCGATTGCCAATCGCAGTAAAAAAAAAACACTGTGATAATGCAGGGGCTTGGGGGGGGGGGGGGGGGGCACCAAAAATTTGCGAGACGTTATGTGTAGGGTGGGTGGGTCTCATGGATTCGCTAAAAACGTGCGTTCTCAAAAACATGCAGACTCCTGCCAGAATCAAGTAAAAAATAAATAAATGGATCAGAATGGATTGCATTTTTTGCTTACTCCTATGGTTCAAATCAGGGGAATAATTTTAACATTTTATTTACGTTAAATCAGGGGAAAATGGGGTTGGGCATATCTTAGGCCCTTATTCATACTTTCATGGACAATGAGCTGTTCTGGATGAGTTTTTAAGATTTCTGAGACCTCATTTTGCAAACAGGAAGTAAAACTAACCTTTCTCGGTAATAAAAAGTTGTAACAAGTACCTGGAATCACTGGTGGAAGCAAACTAATCAGCGAACTATACTTCTTTCCATACCTATTATGATGTTTGTCAAAGCAATTCGTAATTTCAATGGGAAAGGCACCCATTTTCTGTGGGTGTCTGAAAATGGCTGTTGAAAGATGGCACAAGGTGGAGGGTGGGTATAAAAAAGGACTAAACCGAAAAATGGGACATGACGTCTGCAGAATTTCTACTGCCCCCCTCCCCCCCCCCCGCCCCCCACCCCCCCCCCCCCCCCCCACCACCCCCCACACACACACAGCCTGGATATGGGTTGAAAATTCAAATCGAATGTTCGGGAAAGTCTAAAAAGTTGAAAAAATGAAGGAAATTCATTTCTTTGAATTTCTAATTATTGAGATTTAGACCGTCGAATTTCCAACTATTGAAAATTATGATAGTTATGGGGGAGGGAGAGAGAGAATTCAGATAACGCCTGTGATGACCGAACCTACTTACTGCCTTTCAATCTGGAGCCTGGTGTGCTAACCATTTAACCATTGAGTTCCAAACGGAAAGAGGCACACATACTGCTAATCTAGATGATTCCCTTCTACCAAAATTATTTCAGTAACTTACAGATGCAGACTGGCTCGCCACGAGACTGGGAGAGTTTTCGGTGGGCCAGGCAACAACATGATCAGATTCATCGAGCAATTTTGTTAATTTTTACAGCTTTTCAGCATTTTATTAGATAAGATGTTTCCCTTATGATGAACCAAACATCGACTCAATTTCCCCGGCGTGGATGTAGGGAGATTAGGACTTGTACAAAACCGACATCTTTATCCACTGACGTACAAATGGGTGGGTGTATGGTCAATCCTTGGCAGATCATAAAGAATTAATATGGTAAAGAGAAATTTATGAAACATATACCTGTTTTCGTGGACATCTAGGACACGGGTAGAAAACGTTTCTTGTGTTCGAGTTATGAGAATGAATACGTCGCGAAGACGTAAAACGTACCACAGTCTGAACCACGTCTCATTTTCTTTTAGGAAACTAAACATCACCTGCACATCAAGCGTTGGCGCTAAGTTATCTTATAAGTTTATAATCTCCTCGTTGTGCTTTTAGGTGGACATATAACATACGATATATTAGGTAGATATTTCCTACCAAGCATACTAGCCCTAATTACTCCATCCATATACACAAAATTCATAACGTTCCTTCATTCCGATGTTAATCTTTTGGGCCCTGATGGTATAATCCATGCCAGGTCAGACCAATCAACCAGTAGAGTCTATATTCGTTACTGAAGGAAGATCAGTCAATATGTTCAACGTTCAGCCCCGGGGATGCATGTTGAAAATCTTGCTTGGCCTTGTTACAACCGATAATGTTACAACGCCGCATAATGTTACACCAACGCATAATGTTACAAAAAATGTAGTAAACAACCGATAATGTTATAAACTCCTCATAATGTTATAACTTTTTTCAACCCGTTATGTTATAAAAATCGACGCATAATGTTATAACTTTTTTCAACCCGTTATGTTACAACAAATTAACCGATAATGTTATAACTTCTGTATACTAATTCCAGATACAGCTATTGTAGATGGACTTTACCACTTACCATTTATTGCCGCATAAAAGTATGTAATATTTATACTAAAGGTTTTTGCTCTGGTTAAGGCGAGGTGACACCCCCCAACTCCCGGGGATTTATCATAGAATGACCTAGTCATGTTACATAGACGCAGATTATCCTGGTAACTCAATCGTGTGACGTCATTACCATGATCGTGCAGTGCCCAACATGGTGAAGGCGGGGGTGGTGGGGGAGGGGTGCTATTTTATCCGGTTGGAACGTTTACCAACATGCGTAGTCTCCGTTTCCAGAAATGTAGTGTACCATAGTCCCCTGACGCCTTTGGGGATGGGCAAATACCTCTGTTTCTGCTTGTTTTGGGCATCTAAATCTCATTTGTCGCATATTTCTTAGTCATAAGAATATCTTATTGTTCATTAATTTGACATTTTAACAACTAACAGTGAACAAAAATGAGGTGGAGTTAAAAGCGGTTAAAATGTTGGATGGAGCGAGGCACATACGGTGGATGAGGCAGATTGGTAGTGTCACACGGAAGCCGAAGAATAAGATGCGAGACTGGGTAGGAAGAGGAATGGGCTTTAGGAGGATTGAAAGGGGTGGGCAGGGATTAGGCTGAGAAAGAGAGGAGGTCATGGATTAGTACATCAGGGTGATTGTGCAGAGAAAGCTATCTGAAAATACTGTAAGAGAGTAGTGCTAGACGGTATGATAATATAGATGGTGGAGATGTTGGAGGAAGTGGAAGTGATGAATTTGGAATTACAGGTTCTGGAAAAGGCGGAATCACTAGAAATGGCAGGATAGGGAGAAGGAGGAGATTGTGGAGGAGGAGTTGTGTTGATGTTGGTGTTGTGGCGGTGTTGGTGATCCTGTTGAGTAGTTATGTATGCTCAAAATGAGCCATTTTGTAGGACCCCGGTCAGGGCCCCGGAAGTTACGTCATGTCACGTGATTGGGCGGTCATGTTGGGTTGTCATGATAGTCCACGTGGGTGGCCATGTTGTGATGTCATTATCATGATAATAGGTGGTAGGAGTGCGTACGCGCAGCGCGTATTGTTATGAGGACACGTGCTCCCTCTCACCCCTAACTACCCGACAACAGATATCGAATTAATCCAACCAACCCGACAATCTTCAGAAAACTGACCAAACACTCCCGAAAACCCTCCCAAATAAAGGTAGGATAGTATCTTTAATGGGGGTATGAGACGTATGAAGAGGAACTCATTGCGCTCATTTTCATAGCTTTCATTTTGAGACGTATGATTTTGCGCGCATCGTGCTCATTTTTATAGCTTTCATTGCTTCATACGACGTAAAGGGGGATTCCGTGGGTTTAGTATCCTTAAAATATAGGATAGTATCGTTACCTAATGTCCGACCATATAATGGACGCGTAATGTATCACAGAAATGGGTTTATTACAATAATGGTTGGTTTATTACAATAGTGTTTTTTTTAACTGAGGGATAAACTGGAAGGGGGAGGCGCCGTCCTTGTCGCCGAAGCCCTACTGCCCCTTGCCCCTGGAGCTCCTGAAGTCCCGGTCCCTCGAGTTTCTGGCGAGTTACTAAATCGGTACTGGCAGGATTCGGGAGTGTTTTCGGGAATGGTTTGGACAGTTTCCTGAAGATTGTCGGGTTGTTTGGATTAATTCGATATCTATTGTCGGGTTGTTAAGGGTGAGACGGAGCACGTGTCCCTTAACAACACGCGCTGCGCATACGCACTCCTACCACCTTTTTTCATGATAATGACATCACAACATGACCACCCACGTGCACTATCATGACAAGCCAACATGACCGCCCAATCACGTGACATGACGTCACTTCCGGGGTCCCGCCCCGGGGTCCTACAAAATGGCTCATTTTCAACATACATAACTACTCAACACCATCACCAACACCCCCGCAACACCAACATCAACACAACTCCTCCTCCACAATCTCCTCTTTCTCCCTATACTGCCATTTCTAGTGATTCCGCCTTTTCCAGAACCTGTAATCCCAAATTCATCACTTCCACTTCTTCCAACATCTCCACCATCTATATTATCATACCGTCTAGCACTACTCTCTTATAGTATTCTCAGTTAGCCTTCTCTGCACAATCCCCCTGATGTACTAATCCATGACCTCCTCTCTTTCTCAGCCTAATCCCTGCCCACCCTTTTCAATCCTCCCAAACCCCACTCCTCTTCCTACCCAGTCTCGCATCTTATTCTTCGGTTTCCGTGCGACACTACCAACCCGCCACATCCACCATATGTACCTCGCTCCATCCAACCTTTTGACCTCTTTTAACTCCACATCGTTTTTGTTCACTATTAGTTGTTAAAATGTCAAATTAATGACCAATAAGATATTCTTATGACTAAGAAATATGCGACAAATGAGTTTTAGATGCCCAAAACAAGCAGAAACAGAGGCATTTGCCCATCCCAAAAGACGTCAGGGGAATATGGTACACTACATTTCTGGAAACGGAGATTACGCATGTTGGTAAACGTACCAACCCGATAAAATAGTACCCCTCCTCCACCACCCCTGACTTCACCGTATTGGGCACTGGATGATCATGGTAATGACGTCACACGATTGAGTTACCAGGATAATCCGCGTCTATGTAATGTGACTAGGTCATTCTATGATAAATCCCCGGGAGTTGGGGGGGGGGGGGGTCTCCTCGCCTTAACCAGAGCAGAAACTTTTAGTATAAATATTACATACCTTTATGCGGCAATAAATGGTAAGTGGTAAAGTCCATCATCTGCAATATTATTTATTTATTTTTTGGTGTTTAAGGTCACATACTTATGCACAATGGATAATCGTGACCGTGACAGTTTTACGGGTGGAGGAAGCCGGAGTACCCGGAGAGAACCACCGAGCAACGACGAGCAGCTGTCAGCTCTCCAACATCGTAACTCTGAACTCTGCACCGCAGCACAGGCAGGGTTAGATTGGTTGAAGACATGCGCACCATCGACGTGCAGTACGCCTCAGTACACAGCGTCATCGTGCCCCCATGTAGACAATCTGGGTGAAGTGTCTTGCTCAAGGACACAACGCGGTTGCCGCAGGTGGGATTCGAACCGAGGACCTCTCGGCTTGCAGCCTGCACCTCTACCAACTGAGCCACCCATCATCTGCAATAGCTGTAACTTGAATTAGTATACAGAAGTTATAACATTATCGGTTAATTTGTTGTAACATAACGGGTTGAAAAAAGTTATAACATTATGCGTCGGTTTTTATAACATAACGGGTTGAAAAAAGTTATAACATTATGCGGAGTTTATAACATTATCGGTTGTTTACTACATTTTTTGTAACATTATGCGGCGTTGTAACATTATCGGTTGTAACAGGCCTACCTCACAAATTACTGAGCAACTATCTACTTTATAAATTCAGATCAAATCACTAGTCAGGAAAGGAAAAACGACCGTTCGCGTACAAGGGGTTAAAATGTGTTTCTGTGTGTATAGGATGCGGGACGTGTATAAGAAGCGTTGGAAAGAGTTTAACCGAAAGGTTCATTTGTCTTCATGAAGTGATATTAGGTAGACACATAACCAGAGACATTTAAATAATTGGTCTCCGAATTCCGAAATTATTGTGAGCGCAGCCGTGATTATTTCATACATGTAACGCTGTGTCCGGTCTATATAATTTCATCTAATCGGCAGATCTTGTTCATACTTGGTACAGTTATTGCTCAGGGTTCAAAGGTGTGTCGCGACATTGATCCATGGTCATATCATCAAGGTCAAAGTCACAGACAGCAAAACTTGGATATTGTTATACAGCCCTTATCTGAACCATATAACTTGATGTGATTGACATATCTTATTCATAGTTGGTACAATTATTACTCATGACTCAAAGGTGTGCCATGACTTTGATCCAAGGCCAAATCAAGGTCAAGGTCACAGGCAGTAAAACTTTTATATTGTTATACAGCCCTTGTCTGGTTCACATAACTTTGTATGATTGACAGATCTTATTCTTAGTTGGTACAACTATTTCTCAAGACACAAAAGTTTGTCGCGACTTTGATCCAAGGTTATACCATCAAAGTCAAGGCCACAGCCAACAATACTTTGATATTGTTAAACAGCCCTTGTCTGGTCTGTATAATAGAACCTGTGTGGCAGAACTTGCTCATACTTTACACAATTGTTACCAGTAGGTAATAAAGGCGGATTCCAACTCACATGTACAAGATTTCGTACATGAACACGTACATCGATGTACACCTCCATAGGATTCAGTGTTAAAATCGTGTACAGGTACTCGATCTGTCGTTTTTTAGGGTGATTTAGAATCCGCTTTGCGGATTCTAAATCACTGGATTCTATATACACATCGCTCAAGACTGAAAAAATGTATGAAATTTTAAGGAAAAAGAGGTGTATCGTCTGATTTAGAATCCACAAATGGGTTTCCCCCATAGGATTCAGCGTTAAATCGCGAGCAAAAAAAACGTGTTGTGGATTCTAAATCAGCGTCGGAAAGTGGTTTGCGGATTCTAAATCATCCGTGTCTGTACACGATTTTAACACTGAATCCCTATGGAGGCGTACACGGAAATCCATTTGTGGATTCTACATCAGAAATCGACTCGTGTACGGTACACGGAAAAGAGGTGATTCTGAACCCGCAAACCCACTGCCACGATGAGAGTAAAAACTGACACTCATGATGTTTTTGTTCTGGCGTGAATGAAGGTTTTCGTTCAAAAGAGTCGACTATAAATATGAGTGTCAGTTTTTGTTTCTCGTGTGAATGAAAGGTTTTTCGTTCAAAAGAGTCGACTATAAACATGAGTGTCAGTTTTTTTGTTTCTGGCGTGAATGAAAGGTTTTCGTTCAAAAGAGTCGACTATAAAATATGAAATTTGTTTCAATGCAACGAAAAAAAATTGAGTTTAGAAAAATTAGAAAAAATCAGAGGTAAAAAGTCGTTTGTTCGCGTTTTGTCACTGTTAATTTTGTGAAGTAAATCTTAATAAAATACTTTACGGAATGTTTCATCAAATTGACACTCATGTTTTTGTTGTGGTGTGAATGAAGGTTTTAGTTCAAAAGAGTCGACTATAAATATGAGTGTCAGTTTTTTTTGTTTATGGCGTGAATGAAAGGCTTTCGTTCAAAAGAGTCGACTATAAAATATGATCTGTAAAAATAGACATTCATGTTTTGTTTCAATGTGACGAAAACAAATTGAGTTTAGAAAAAAATTAGAAAAAATCAGAGGTAAAAATCGTTTGTTCACGTTTTGTCACTGTTAAGTTTTGTGAAGTAAATCTTAATAAAACACTTTACGGAATGTTTGATGAAATTGACACTCATGTTTTTGTTGTGGTGTGAATGAAGGTTTTCGTGTTAATGGATCCTTTTAATAATGGATAATAAAACGCATTTTTCCACTCAATTAGGTTTGAGTGGTAAATTTTTAATATATTCATGATAATGTTCGGAGATGTGAATGAAATCCCTTTAACGTTAAATTAGAAAACTGGTTTCTTTATGTGCTAAAAAATTTTTAAACTGTCTTCAAAAGTTCTCTCTCAATTGGACATTGAGTGAATGGTTTGATATGAATGAAAATTTAACAAACGTAATTTTCTCAAATGCGTTAAATCAGAAACCGGTTTGTCATGTGCTTAAACTTTTTTTCAAACTTTTTTTCAAGTTTTTTCCCAGTTCAACACTGAGTTGAGATATGAATGTTTTAGTTATTATATTAAGACAGAAGATTTTTATTAACTAAAAACATAAAAAAAAATAATTATACATTTAATTTTGAAAATAATAAATAACTAACATTAGCATACTCAAAGGAACATTAACAATTAAAAAAACGAAAAATGTTTTTACAGATGGATTCTAGACGCCGAGATCAAATTTTAGGCGAATATGAACGTGCTAAGAAGGGCATTCAATCAGCTGACAGAAGCAGACGTCTTGGAGAGATGGATCTCAGACGCGAGACCACAAAAATATTTAAACCCGTGACGGAGGTTCAATAGCAAAGCAAGAAGGAGATAGTCGAAGAATTGAGACCCATAAAAGAGAGTTCTTTGAGAATGGGTTCGTTGCCCGGTAGTTTTGGAAATCGATATTCCTTTCAATCTACACCGGATTACGTTCCCACAGGAATTCAAACCGATGTAAGCGACGATGCAGTTTTGGCTATCACCACTGATAGCGTCGCGTCGTCCGAGGATGATGGTAAGAGAGATCTGTTGTATGGAATTTATAAGGATTCTGAGGGCAGAACTTTTGTTGGCGACACAGAAGTGGAAATGGATGATGAAGATTTAATTGTCGGTTCGAATAAATGTAAAGTAACTGATGAACTGCTCAAATTGCTCCTTTACGACAAGCCTAGTGATTACATGGAACAGGATTTCGACAATTATGGCGACATTCTGGTTCAGACCCACGCCATGAAGAGAAATAACGATGCCAGAGAGACGAGATCCAAAGCCAACAGAGGTTACAAGTGGACGAAAGTGGTGAAACCCATATGGGATATGAATAAGAAGTTCGTCGAATCGGTGACTGGCAAAGGGGTGAAAACCACTTTTCTTCCGAGCGATTCTGACGCTCTGTCTCAGAGATTGAGATTGTTGATGGCTAGTAGATGGGCTGGTAACACAGGATTACATAATGAGATAGTTAGCATATGTGACGAATTGTTAAGACAGAAGGTTTTGAATAAAAACCATTATAAAAGGCTGATGAACGAATTGAAGGATTGATGTATATATAATAAGTAGAGAGAAACAAATAAACAAACAAAAATATATAAAATAAAAACAGGAAATTTTTACACTAGAATAATAAAAGTATTTAAACAACAAAACGATTTACCAGTGAAAAAACAAAATATATTATAAAAATAAAAATATGTTGGTGATAAAGAACAGGGGATACGTCAGAACTTACGTCCAAGGCGGTTCTGGCATCGTTGATTCTATAATGCGAGCGTTCACGAGCGATGCGGGTAGAAAACTCGCATCGACCGCGTTTGAGGTCAGTAAGAAGACGGCTTTGGATGCTGGTAAGAAAGCCACTTCCGAAGCCAGTGGTAGGATAGCTTCTGTGGCTAGCAAGAGGGCAGCCGACGAAGCGTTGATCGACAAGTTGATCAGTCCGCCGACGAAGCGAGCTACGTTAGAGCGAATGCCAAAAAGTTGGAAAGATTTTAAGGATGCTGTGGTACCCATACAAGATTTAGCCAAAATGACGAGTGGATCCGGATTGAAGAGAACTCACGACGGTGTAATATAAATAAATAATAATATTAAAACAATTGAGTTTGAAAAAAACATAAAAAATTGTGTTTGAAAAGAATCTAAAATAACAAACAAACAAAATAAACAAAGCTGAACATTAAAGATATGTCTTGGAACGACGCCGCGACCAAGAGGTCGAATAACGAGTTCTTTCCCAAAAGCATAAGAGGCTTGATAGTGGGAAAATCGAATTGTGGAAAGACCAATCTGTTGATGAATCTGTTGTCCCGACCCGACTGGTTGGATTATGACAGATTGTTCATGTTTGGCAAGAGCTTTATTCAACCCGAATACAGATTGCTTCAAGAGTGCATGGATCGTAGATTGCCCAAGGACGTCATAGCCAGAATCTTTGACAGTAGGGAGGAATTCGACAAAAGCGAAGCTCCTCTTTCGACCATTTTGGACGGTGCGGCGATGGAACTGATGAAGAGAAATGCATCTTTGAACGTCGAGTGTCGATTTTATGAGAATGCTAGCGACGTTCCGGATCCTAGAGAATTGAAATCGGAAGATAAGAATCTCATGATTTTCGACGATCTGCTTTTGGAGAGACAGAACCGATGCGAATCGTATTACGTTAGGGGTCGACACAGCAACGTGGACTGTTTCTACCTGTCGCAGAATTATTTTCGATTGCCTAGACAGACGATAAGGGAGAACGCTAATTTTCTATGTCTCTTTCGCCAAGATCTCAAGAATTTCAATCACATCTACGGCGATCACGTCGCAAACGACATGAGCGTGGCAGAATTCAGGAGATTCTGCAAGAGGGTTTGGGATGGAGGACTTTACAATTTCGCCGTGATCGATTTGACAAGCAAATTTAATCACGGAAAATATCGGTGCGGATTCGACAAGTTTTATGTTTCTGATGATAATAAGATAGAGCGTGAAAATAAAAAAAAAGTTTTAGAAAATAATAAATCTTCAAATAATTAGTTTTGAAAAAAAATAAAAATAAAATTAAAATATAATGTTCGAACAAGGAAAATTGTTAGAACGGATAGCCGAGAATACGGCTGCAAAACAATCCATTCAAATCGTGGTGAGTGGCGATTCGACTCGATTTGCTACGAAATTCGAACCTTCCATCGAATTGAATAGAGAGAAAAGATATGAGATGGCGTTGGTGAATCTGGAGACTTATTATTCCTTTCCCAACGTCACTGAAAAGAATAACTCGTTCAAGTATTCCTATGGAGTGGATTGGTTGGAGATTCGAATTCCCAAAGGAAGTTATGACATAGACGATTTGAACAATTACATTCAGACGCGAATGAAGACGGATGGAAAGGGAAGCAACAAGATCAGACTCGCTCCCAATCCTAATACCTTACAGACGATGTTGGATTTGGAAGATAATTTTCGAGTGGATTTCAACACGGATGATTCTATAGGCAAGATGTTGGGATTCAATCGAAAGATGTATCGAGACCACGCGGCATCTGAAAATACAGTCGACATTCGTGCAGTCAATAGCATTCTGGTGAACGTGGATGTGATTGCTACGTGAATGGTAGCACTCAACTGACGATCTATTCCTTCTTTCCAAACGTGTCGCCGGGTTATAAGATCGTGGAGCGACCTCGAAGTTTAGTTTATCTACCAGTGATTTTAGACACGTTGTATAGTCTCAAAACCACGTTGATGGATCAAAATGGTGAACTGTTAGATCTTCGCGGAGAGAGGGTGACGATACGATTTCACATAAGAGAAATATAAAAGCAAAAAAAAAAAAATATTGTGTATATATATATATAAATAACAAAAATAAAATGAACGCAATATTAATTTTACAAAAATTAGTTAACATAAATAATTATCATTAAAAAAAGAAAACAATTGAAGAAAATATATTTTTAAAAAAGAATTATGACAGAATACGTGACTAAAAACGTGAACATATCCGCAGGACAGAGAAAGAAACTTCAGAGAGCGTTAAGAACTCAAGGCGAGGCGGTGAAAATTCAAATTCACTCATGAAGATCTGACGAGAGGTGGTCAGGATTCGATCGCCTGGACCAAAAGTCAAATCAAAAGGATGGAGAAAGCGATTCATGATGGAAGAGGGTTGACGGTGAGATTGAGTCCTGCTCAATTGAGATACAATTTGAGAAGGAAAGGTGGTTTCATACCGCTATTGGCAGGAATCACCGCAAAAGCATTACCTTTCGCCGCAAAGGCACTACCCTTTCTTGGAAAGACTCTTGGCATGGGAGCTCTCACGGGACTCGCGAGTTCGGCAGTTGAGAAATTAATGGGTGGTAGCGGACTGTTTTTGAAGAAGGGAGGAGCCGTGTGTCGCGTCCACGTAGACGACAGCGGTAAAGGATTGTATCTACAACCCGTTAGAGGTGACAACTCTTTGAGTGGAAACGGTCTCTATCTGAAGAGTGGACAGAATGTTGAGCGACTCGGCAAGGGTTTGTTGTTTGGTGAGAATTCGCCATTTAAGAATATACCGATTTTGAATATGTTATTATAATGTAAAAAAATTATATAATTATATAAAATATAAATCATAGAAAGTATAAAATAATATATAAAATGGATAAAAAGGTGGAAAAACAATTAGACGATAATGATGAATATCGTGAGATAGAGTGCGAAAAAGATGTGGAAAATGGTTAGACGCTAATGATGGATATCTAAGGCAAGAACTGATAAAAGAGTTAAATAAAGATCAGGATAGACGGTTGAAATTTAAAAGAATGAGACGTTTTCCACCGTCACCACTGAGATGTTTTCCACCGTCGCCACTACCTTCTGAAGAGAATGGTAATGATGCGAGTGTTACCAAGAGATGCACACCATTCGTTCATAATTATGATTCGGATAAACAAATGTGTTGTTATAAAAACGTAGCATATCACAAAAAAAGAAAAGAAAAGAATCGACGTTGAAATTTAAGAAAAAAGGAAACATTATTACAATATATGGGTAATAGTGATGAAAGAAAACAAAAAAAAAACAAAAAAAAAGTAATGAGATCTAAAGATGATCTCATTACTTTTTTTTCCTTCTTCTTCACAAAAAAAATCAATTTCTCTATTTTTTATATTTCCAAGTCCGTTATTTGCATGTTGACACTCGTGTTTTCTCCTTTTTCGAAAATGTTTATCTTTACATTTTTGAGTTTTTTTACATCGTTGAACACACTCTCACCACCCGATTTGTCCACGAGTTCGAGTGAGATTTTTGGATATATGTAATTTCCATAGAACAACGTCAAATCATCCTTGTCAAATTCTCTATCTTTAGCGATGACGATTTTCTGTAGATCGCTTTGGTACTCGTAAAACAAATCGAGCATGGCTTCATCCAATTTCAAAGACATCTTATATTTATCGTATTTATGTTCTAAGTCCTTCATCTCGACCTCGTTCAATTCGATGGAATCGTGTTGTTGTAATCTATAGATTTTAAAACTGAATTTCTTACACGTTTCGACTCGTTTCAATTTCAATTCGCATCTTTTAGGTGTTGTTGTCATGATCGATTATTTGTTTTTTTTGTTTTATGAATTTTTGCAAATAATGTATATTTTAAATTTTGTATTTTAATAATTTGTTTAAAAAGTTTTGTTTTTTTTTTACTCTTTATATATATAAAAAAAAAGTTTTTTAATTTTAATTTTCTTTAATGTGAAAATTTTTTTTGTAAAAGTTTTTTTTCTCTTTATATATATAAATAAAAAGTTAAATTTTAACATCCTTTTTTTCTCGTATTAATTCAATTTTTTTTCACGTTAAGAACATAAAATTGATTAATTTTTTTTGAAGGAATTAAAACATATATAAACAATTTTAAAACTTTTTAACAAATTATCATTAAATACAAAATTCGAAAAAAAAAAATTCTTACAAACTCAATTTTGAGGTAAAAACAATGATCAAGTCTGAACATCCGAATTATAGTTTAGAACGTGCAAGACTTCAAACGTTTGAAAATTGGCCTTCGCATCGTGCTCAAAAACCCGAAGATTTAGCTGCTGCGGGTTTCATTTATGTGGGTAAAAGTCATAGAGTTAAATGTTTTTGTTGCAACATACATTTAATGAATTGGGAACTTAATGACAGACCTTTGGTAGAACACATAAATAATACCAAAGGTCGTTGCGATTATTTGAAGAAGATCCAGTCATTGGGATTGATTAAAATTGAAGATGAAGAATGGGAAAGAAATAAAAATGAGAGTTTATTAAGGGGTATTTTACAATCCGGATACATGAAGGAACAATTGTATAATACATTGAATTATGCAAACAAGACGTTATCTCAATTCTTGACTTTAGAAGATTTGATTTGATTCATGAAAGAAGCAGACGAGTTATCATCATCTATTGAGAAGGAGTCGGGTGATATGAACACGTGTCTGCTTTGCAAAAACAAATCCGCAAATGTTTTGTTTCTACCGTGTGCACATTTGTGTTATTGTAAGGAATGTTATTATAGAGACGAGAAAATGTGATCGTTTTGCGAACAAGAAATAAAAGCGATCGTAAATTGTTTTGAATAAAAAACATTAAAGAAAAAATTGAAATTAAAAAAAAAAAAAAAATCTTTTTCACATTAAAGAAAAAAATTGAAATTAAAAAAAAATCTTTTTTATATATATATAGAGTAAAACAAAACTTTTTAACAAATTATTTAAATACAAAATTCAAAAAAAAAAAATATTCTTACAAATGGAGCAAACAGATAAAAAAATGGAAAATTTAAATGAGAAAACTGTACCTCAGTTAAACAAGATTTGTAAACTATTAAAAATTCTACATTTCAGAAATCATAGAACTAAATCAAAAAAAATTGAAGTCATACAGAAATATTTGCGAAACAATGGAAAAGCAAACGAAATGTCGATAGCAACGACATCAAAAAATGCATCGGTTGTGAAAAATGAGAAGAAGAAAAAGATAGTAAAAGGAATCGAAATGCCGACGTCGAAAAAAACCAAAAACGTTTCGATTGTGAAAAATAAGAAGACGACTAAACAAAAAGCCATTGAAGAACTTCAAGTTTCAAAAGAAAAGAAAAGAAAAACTAAAACGAAAACGAGTGATTCACTTCAGATTCTAGACAAACGAGATATATTGAGCGAAATTCGACAAGCAATGAATGAAGGGAAAGGAGAAGAATATCTAGCACGACTCGCCATGGAACTATTCCAATCGAAGCCCGTAGAATGGGAGAGTGCGATCAAAGGCATTTTTAAAACTTTCGACGTGGTTCCCCCCAAAAATGAGTTCCTGTCAACCCAACGCTCTTCAAAGTTACGTCGAAAAATATCAAAAACACATACCTTCGGGCTATTGCATTTACGGGAAATGCGCTTTCGACTCGCAACACGATATGGGTCCCTTCACCTACACGAAACAGTGTGAAGATGACGACGTGGCCCAAAGGTTCATGGAAGAGTTAGAATCGAAAATTCAAATGTTATACGACAAATTCAAAACTCTGGCGAAAATGATCATCACGTGAGAGCAGCAGGACGAAAATAACAGAGCCACCAAATGTCACATATGCAGACAATCATTCGACGAGAATTCGGAGAAAAATAAGAAGGTCATAGACCATGATCATCACACGGGTCTGTATCGTGGTCCGGCTCACAGCAAGTGTAATTTAAAATATTGAGACGCCGTTTTCTATCCGGTGATGTTTCACAATCTCTCGGGTTACAACAGTCATCTGTTCATGAAAAATCTCGGCACTTCCTACGAAGAATTAAATTGCATCGCAAACAGCGAAGAAAGATACATTTCCTTCACGAAATGGAAGCTCATGGAGAAGAAAAGAGTAATCGACGGAGAGACGTTGGAAGAAAAAACGAAATCCATTCGTAGAAGCATATGTTTCATCGACAGTTTTAAATTCATGTCGACAGCTCTGGAAAAATTAGTTGATAACATGAACAAGGATAAATTCAAAATCACGAGCGAACATTTTGGAGAATGAGTAGACGTCATGTTGAGGAAAGGAGTCTATCCTTACGATTACATGAACGATCTAAAGAGATTCGAAGACACCGCACTACCTTCAAAGGAAGATTTTTATTCGAAATTATATGAATCCGACATTTCCGATGAGAATTACGAACACGCTAAAAACGTGTGGAAATCATCTAATATGAAAACCATGAGAGATTATCACGATCTCTATCTGAAGACCGACGTTCTGCTGTTGGCAGACGTGTTCGAAAATTTTCGAGACGTCTGTCGTCGAAATTACGATCTGGATCCTGCTTGGTATTTCACCACACCCAGTCTGGTGTGGGACGCTCTGTTGAAGACCACCGAAGTCCAATTGGAATTATTATCTGACGTGAACATGTCGCACATGTTTGAAAGGGCTGCGAGAGGTGGCGTCTCGATGATCTCCTACAGATATTCTGAAGCTAACAATCCCTACATGAAAGAAGGTTTCGATTCGAAATGATCTAATAAATACATACAGTATTGGGACACTAATAATCTGTACAGTTGGGCAATGAGTCATCCTTTACCGATTAGAAATTTCGAATGGGTGATGGAACCGGAAGAGATGCAAAAATGGAGAGACTATCCTTGCATTTTAGAACTATCTGGAAGAATTACACGATGTACACAACGATTATCCACTGGCTCCCGAACGAATGGAACCGAACGAAGGAGATGAGGAAAAACTCATTCCCAATTTATTTAACAAACGTAACTATGTCGTCTACAGCGAGAATTTGAAACAATACGTCGATTCCAGGATGAAATTAGTCGACATACATCGCATCATTCGATTCGACAAAGAGCCTTGGATGAAAAAATACATCGATCTCAACACGAATCCCAGAATTCGAGCCAAGAACGATTTCGAAAAAGATTTCTTCAAACTCATGAACAACTGCGTGTACGGTAAATCAATGGAAAACATCAAGAAGAGAACCTACATTCGACTTGTCACGTCTGAGAAAAGAGCTAAAAAATTAGTGGCGAAACCCAATTACAAACACCGAACCATATTCAACGAAAATCTAGTGGCCATTCACACGCAAAAGACACACCTGAAGTTCGACAAACCATGTTATCTCGGACCGATCATCTTAGATATCAGCAAGCGATTGATGTACGAGTTTCACTACGGTTACGGCAAATGAAAATTTGGTGATAAAGCCAAACTACTGTTCACCGACATGGACAGTTTAGTTTATGAGATAGAGATGAAAGACGTCTACCGAGATATATCTCCGGACGTGGCCGCATGGTTTGACACGAGCAATTATCCCGTCGATCACCCGTCCAACATTCAATCGAACGATAACAAGAAGGTGTTGGGTAAATTTAAGGGCGAGAGTGGCGGTAAACAAATCGTCAATTTCGTAGGCTTGAGACCCAAACTGTATGCTTATCGTCTAGAAGATGAAGAGATCAAGAAGTGTAAAGGGGTTAAAGCATGCGTGGTGAAGAAAAACATCTCTTTCCAAGAGTATAAAGATTGTCTGTTAGGAGGTGGTCTGGTGTATAAGACTATGAAATTGATTCGAAGCGAAAATCACGACTTGTATACCGAAATAGTCAACAAGATTTCGCTGATGGCCGATGACGATAAGAGATTCATGTTAGATGATAAAATAAGCACTTTGGCACTCGGACATTGGACATTGGACTTTGGATCTAATTAGAGACGATATGAATGTGGATGATAAGATTCCAGATATGATTGTGGATGATAGGATTCCAGATATGAGTAAGGATGATAGGATTCCAGAAAATCAAGTGGAATTAGATGGATTCGAGATTATGGAAATCGATAGAGACATCGAGAGAGTTAGTTTAAAAAGAAAAAGAAAATAATAAAAAAAAAAAAAAAAATAACATCATTTTAGTGAATTATAATAAAATAAATAAATAAAAATATATACGCATTTATGAATAAGAAAATAGAGATATCCGTAGAAGGTGTCATCTTACCTAACAAACCCCTATCCAACATCGATCTGTCGAATGCGGCGAAGGATTTGAAAATCAAAGATTTTCTAGGTGTGTTTTCCAGAGATGCCTTGCCGAAGAGAAGACCTCAACAATCGGAATGCAGAATTTTAAATCTAGACGATTTATCGTGTGAAGGCACTCACTGGGTGGCGTGGTTCAAGAACGGGAAGAAGAATTATTATATCGACCGCTACGGAATCTCGCCGCCGAAAGAAATAAAGAACTATTTCAACAAATGGTTCGTTACAACACGGAACGAGTGCAATCACCAGATCAAGTGTTTTGCGGTCACCTGTGTGTCTACGTTCTCAAGAGATGGTCTGAAGGAGATCGGTTTCAAGACATTCTCAATGATTTACATTAGAGAGAGATTTTTTTTTTATAGTATATAAAGATAAAAAAATTATTTTAAAAAATTTTAATCGAATAAAAAACGAAAAATAAAAAATAAAATAATTCATTTTTTAATAAACTGCGTTTTGAAATATATTTTTTTTAAAAAACAAAAAAATCTCAAAACAACATGCCAGGCGATAAATTTGGTAGAAGTGATGACGAAAAAGTCAACCTAAGAAAGAAGAGGAAGATGTTCGAAGTCGACGATGGTTACGATGTTGCCAACTTGGACGAACATTACGTTCGGAGATATGAACCTCGAGAGGAACCTTTGAACATGAACGATAAGAAGCTCTACAATCTTCCCGAGCCGATAGATCTCGCAGATGCTGCGACTAAAAAATACGTCGACAGGGGGAATGCCGATTTCGAATGAATCATGCTAGATAATTACATGGATAAAACCATGATCGACGATCTTGATCTGAAATCCAAATGTTTGGTGAACGTCACGAATCCCATAGATCCCACTGATGCCGCGACCAAGAAATACGCAGACGACTCTCATGCGAGATTCAGCAAACACCTGAGAAATAGATACGTTCAGAAAACGATGCACTCGGAATTGAACACCAATTCTAACAAGATAACGAACGTGGCCACTCCCACGAATCCCAAGGACGTGGCGACCAAACACTACGTAGATCTGGAACAGAGAAAGTCTGACAGACGAGAAATGAAAACGGATCTGAATGTGGGATTCAACAAGATATTGAATCTGTCGAAGGTCGACGACACGGATGCGGACTCAACCACGGTCAACAAGGGCTACATAGATTCTGCGTGATACGATCACAAGAATACCTAGAATCGCAAGTGGATGATCTCTACCTGAACAAACAATCTGGCGGAACCATGGAGGGTGGTATCGACATGAACGGTGAGAATTTATTCGGACTCAGTCACAATCCCGAATTCGATTCCAGCGCAGTCAGCAGGAAGTACGTGGACGACAACTCGGTCTGGAGGAAGGGCGACATTATGGAAGGTAAACTAGACATGGGTGGACACGCGCTCACGAATCTACAGGATCCCGTGAACATGACGGATGCCTGCACCCTGATTTCGGTGGTGGAGAAAGTCAAATATGCTAAACAATTGATCACCGTGTGGGCCGAGGAGGCCGGCACCTTAGATGAGGGAAAAGCTGAGTGGTCTTTCGTAAATGGAGGTAGCGGATCGAAACACGGTCAGGTGGGATATCCCATGCCGCTGGGAGGTGAAATCCTTCGAATGAGTCTGGCTTCTTCGGATTTGAATAAGAGAGCGGTCGTCAATCTCATGGTGAATGGAGTAGAGAGCGATAAGAGATACAGCGTTGAAAAGACTGAGAATCAACATGCGAATGTTAGCACGTTCGGCACGCCTCTCAAAGTGAACGCTGGAGACAGGATTAATTTCGTTACGAAAACCAATAATCCCGAAGCCACCACTTCCGTGGTGAGTCTACTGATCGAACTAGTTCCTTTGAACAAACAGTGAACGCGTGGAAAATAATGAATTAAAAAAAATAATGTGTGATTATTAAAAACAAAAAAAATAGTAATGAGATTTAGAAAGATGTTCAATCTCTCTAGATCACATTACTTTATTTATTTTTTTTTTGTTTTTTTAATAATTACTCATTACTTTTTTTTTTATTTTTGTTTTATTTTTTTTCACACACGTCTCTCATCGAATGATCGACATCTTATTTCCATCCGATTCGAATTGTAATTCTTTGTCCGACAGGACCAGGGTGAAGGCTTCGGTTTTTCTTGGCACGTTCCTATCGAATTGCATCTTGATCTGAATGTCTAAGACGCTACTCTTGAGTCGTTCACTCTGTTTACTGACGTCGAATACGAACATGGGATACATCGACTTGTATACGCCGGGAGATATGTTAGGGTTGCTCATCAATTCATCTAGACCGTGATACTTCTTTCTAAAATCAGCGGCGTCGCCGTACAGTCTGCAGAAATCGTTCTTGTCGAACGACGCGTTGTAATCGATTGCTGGATATCTCGTGGCATTCAGAAACACTTGCATGTTTCTCAAATGGCAGTGATCGAACAGCGACGCATTCTTTTCCTGAGACCCGTCCCTATCGGTCTGAAACGCAACCACGATGAAACGCGGTCTTTCGGAAGCGGATTTTACCGTCAATCTCCAATCCAAGTGATTCGTGGAGAGAGGAATGCTAGCCGTGCCACACTGTCTCATTCTAAATCCCACGGGTAATTTACTCTTGGATTCTATGATCTTGTAGAGACGCGCTTTTTCCACGATCGAAGGCTCCACGTGCGGAACGAACCACAATATCTTGTGTAGAGTTATCTCACCCGCATCGGTCGCAGTGAGTCTCACTATTGCATCATCATCTCCTTTTCGAATCAACGTCAGATTGTGTTTGAATCCATACATGATCTTGTTGTAATCATCGGCAAATCCGAAGATGTGTTTCAAACGTATCCTGAACGAAAACGTTCCTTTAGGTCTGGACGTCTTGACGACGTAGTCTAATATCAAGGCGGCGCCGGCGCTAGCAGGGCAGATGGTGTCTTTCACCCACAACTGATTAAGTCCTCTGGATTTCAAAAAATCATCAGGATACATCAAGAGTCTGAACATCGGATGGATGGAAAGGGAAGCAACAAGATCAGACTCGCTCCCAATCCTAATACCTTACAGACGATGTTGGATTTGGAAGATAATTTTCGAGTGGATTTCAACACGGATGATTCTATAGGCAAGATGTTGGGATTCAATCGAAAGATGTATCGAGACCACGCGGCATCTGAAAATACAGTCGACATTCGTGCAGTCAATAGCATTCTGGTGAACGTGGATGTGATTGCTACGTGAATGGTAGCACTCAACTGACGATCTATTCCTTCTTTCCAAACGTGTCGCCGGGTTATAAGATCGTGGAGCGACCTCGAAGTTTAGTTTATCTACCAGTGATTTTAGACACGTTGTATAGTCTCAAAACCACGTTGATGGATCAAAATGGTGAACTGTTAGATCTTCGCGGAGAGAGGGTGACGATACGATTTCACATAAGAGAAATATAAAAGCAAAAAAAAAAAATATTGTGTATATATATATATAAATAACAAAAATAAAATGAACGCAATATTAATTTTACAAAAATTAGTTAACATAAATAATTATCATTAAAAAAAGAAAACAATTGAAGAAAATATATTTTTAAAAAAGAATTATGACAGAATACGTGACTAAAAACGTGAACATATCCGCAGGACAGAGAAAGAAACTTCAGAGAGCGTTAAGAACTCAAGGCGAGGCGGTGAAAATTCAAATTCACTCATGAAGATCTGACGAGAGGTGGTCAGGATTCGATCGCCTGGACCAAAAGTCAAATCAAAAGGATGGAGAAAGCGATTCATGATGGAAGAGGGTTGACGGTGAGATTGAGTCCTGCTCAATTGAGATACAATTTGAGAAGGAAAGGTGGTTTCATACCGCTATTGGCAGGAATCACCGCAAAAGCATTACCTTTCGCCGCAAAGGCACTACCCTTTCTTGGAAAGACTCTTGGCGTGGGAGCTCTCACGGGACTCGCGAGTTCGGCAGTTGAGAAATTAATGGGTGGTAGCGGACTGTTTTTGAAGAAAGGAGGAGCCGTGTGTCGCGTCCACGTAGACGACAGCGGTAAAGGATTGTATCTACAACCCGTTAGAGGTGACAACTCTTTGAGTGGAAACGGTCTCTATCTGAAGAGTGGACAGAATGTTGAGCGACTCGGCAAGGGTTTGTTGTTTGGTGAGAATTCGCCATTTAAGAATATACCGATTTTGAATATGTTATTATAATGTAAAAAAATTATATAATTATATAAAATATAAATCATAGAAAGTATAAAATAATATATAAAATGGATAAAAAGGTGGAAAAACAATTAGACGATAATGATGAATATCGTGAGATAGAGTGCGAAAAAGATGTGGAAAATGGTTAGACGCTAATGATGGATATCTAAGGCAAGAACTGATAAAAGAGTTAAATAAAGATCAGGATAGACGGTTGAAATTTAAAAGAATGAGACGTTTTCCACCGTCACCACTGAGATGTTTTCCACCGTCGCCACTACCTTCTGAAGAGAATGGTAATGATGCGAGTGTTACCAAGAGATGCACACCATTCGTTCATAATTATGATTCGGATAAACAAATGTGTTGTTATAAAAACGTAGCATATCACAAAAAAAGAAAAGAAAAGAATCGACGTTGAAATTTAAGAAAAAAGGAAACATTATTACAATATATGGGTAATAGTGATGAAAGAAAACAAAAAAAAAACAAAAAAAAAGTAATGAGATCTAAAGATGATCTCATTACTTTTTTTTTCCTTCTTCTTCACAAAAAAAATCAATTTCTCTATTTTTTATATTTCCAAGTCCGTTATTTGCATGTTGACACTCGTGTTTTCTCCTTTTTCGAAAATGTTTATCTTTACATTTTTGAGTTTTTTTACATCGTTGAACACACTCTCACCACCCGATTTGTCCACGAGTTCGAGTGAGATTTTTGGATATATGTAATTTCCATAGAACAACGTCAAATCATCCTTGTCAAATTCTCTATCTTTAGCGATGACGATTTTCTGTAGATCGCTTTGGTACTCGTAAAACAAATCGAGCATGGCTTCATCCAATTTCAAAGACATCTTATATTTATCGTATTTATGTTCTAAGTCCTTCATCTCGACCTCGTTCAATTCGATGGAATCGTGTTGTTGTAATCTATAGATTTTAAAACCGAATTTCTTACACGTTTCGACTCGTTTCAATTTCAATTCGCATCTTTTAGGTGTTGTTGTCATGATCGATTATTTGTTTTTTTTGTTTTATGAATTTTTGCAAATAATGTATATTTTAAATTTTGTATTTTAATAATTTGTTTAAAAAGTTTTGTTTTTTTTTTACTCTTTATATATATAAAAAAAAAGTTTTTTAATTTTAATTTTCTTTAATGTGAAAATTTTTTTTGTAAAAGTTTTTTTTCTCTTTATATATATAAATAAAAAGTTAAATTTTAACATCCTTTTTTTCTCGTATTAATTCAATTTTTTTTCACGTTAAGAACATAAAATTGATTAATTTTTTTTGAAGGAATTAAAACATATATAAACAATTTTAAAACTTTTTAACAAATTATCATTAAATACAAAATTCGAAAAAAAAAAATTCTTACAAACTCAATTTTGAGGGAAAAACAATGATCAAGTCTGAACATCCGAATTATAGTTTAGAACGTGCAAGACTTCAAACGTTTGAAAATTGGCCTTCGCATCTTGCTCAAAAACCCGAAGATTTAGCTGCTGCGGGTTTCATTTATGTGGGTAAAAGTCATAGAGTTAAATGTTTTTGTTGCAACATACATTTAATGAATTGGGAACTTAATGACAGACCTTTGGTAGAACACATAAATAATACCAAAGGTCGTTGCGATTATTTGAAGAAGATCCAGTCATTGGGATTGATTAAAATTGAAGATGAAGAATGGGAAAGAAATAAAAATGAGAGTTTATTAAGGGGTATTTTACAATCCGGATACATGAAGGAACAATTGTATAATACATTGAATTATGCAAACAAGACGTTATCTCAATTCTTGACTTTAGAAGATTTGATTTGATTCATGAAAGAAGCAGACGAGTTATCATCATCTATTGAGAAGGAGTCGGGTGATATGAACACGTGTCTGCTTTGCGAAAACAAATCCGCAAATGTTTTGTTTCTACCGTGTGCACATTTGTGTTATTGTAAGGAATGTTATTATAGAGACGAGAAAACGTGATCGTTTTGCGAACAAGAAATAAAAGCGATCGTAAATTGTTTTGAATAAAAAACATTAAAGAAAAAATTGAAATTAAAAAAAAAAAAAAAATCTTTTTCACATTAAAGAAAAAAATTGAAATTAAAAAAAAATCTTTTTTATATATATATAGAGTAAAACAAAACTTTTTAACAAATTATTTAAATACAAAATTCAAAAAAAAAAAATATTCTTACAAATGGAGCAAACAGATAAAAAAAATGGAAAATTTAAATGAGAAAACTGTACCTCAGTTAAACAAGATTTGTAAACTATTAAAAATTCTACATTTCAGAAATCATAGAACTAAATCAAAAAAAATTGAAGTCATACAGAAATATTTGCGAAACAATGGAAAAGCAAACGAAATGTCGATAGCAACGACATCAAAAAATGCATCGGTTGTGAAAAATGAGAAGAAGAAAAAGATAGTAAAAGGAATCGAAATGCCGACGTCGAAAAAAAACAAAAACGTTTCGATTGTGAAAAATAAGAAGACGACTAAACGAAAAGCCATTGAAGAACTTCAAGTTTCAAAAGAAAAGAAAAGAAAAACTAAAACGAAAACGAGTGATTCACTTCAGATTCTAGACAAACGAGATATATCGAGCGAAATTCGACAAGCAATGAATGAAGGGAAAGGAGAAGAATATCTAGCACGACTCGCCACGGAACTATTCCAATCGAAGCCCGTAGAATGGGAGAGTGCGATCAAAGGCATTTTTAAAACTTTCGACGTGGTTCCCCCCAAAAATGAGTTCCTGTCAACCCATCGCTCTTCAAAGTTACGTCGAAAAATATCAAAAACACATACCTTCGGGCTATTGCATTTACGGGAAATGCGCTTTCGACTCGCAACACGATATGGGTCCCTTCACCTACACGAAACAGTGTGAAGATGACGACGTGGCCCAAAGGTTCATGGAAGAGTTAGAATCGAAAATTC
Source organism: Pictodentalium vernedei (assembly GCA_031216915.1). Classification (NCBI taxonomy): domain Eukaryota; kingdom Metazoa; phylum Mollusca; class Scaphopoda; order Dentaliida; family Dentaliidae; genus Pictodentalium; species Pictodentalium vernedei. The sequence goes on along the minus strand of CM062297.1, from coordinate 504,946,302 downwards.
AAATGTTATACGACAAATTCAAAACTCTGGCGAAAATGATCATCACGTGAGAGCAGCAGGACGAAAATAACAGAGCCACCAAATGTCACATATGCAGACAATCATTCGACGAGAATTCGGAGAAAAATAAGAAGGTCATAGACCATGATCATCACACGGGTCTGTATCGTGGTCCGGCTCACAGCAAGTGTAATTTAAAATATTGAGACGCCGTTTTCTATCCGGTGATGTTTCACAATCTCTCGGGTTACAACAGTCATCTGTTCGTGAAAAATCTCGGCACTTCCTACGAAGAATTAAATTGCATCGCAAACAGCGAAGAAAGATACATTTCCTTCACGAAATGGAAGCTCATGGAGAAGAAAAGAGTAATCGACGGAGAGACGTTGGAAGAAAAAACGAAATCCATTCGTAGAAGCATATGTTTCATCGACAGTTTTAAATTCATGTCGACCGCTCTGGAAAAATTAGTTGATAACATGAACAAGGATAAATTCAAAATCACGAGCGAACATTTTGGAGAATGAGTAGACGTCATGTTGAGGAAAGGAGTCTATCCTTACGATTACATGAACGATCTAAAGAGATTTGAAGACACCGCACTACCTTCAAAGGAAGATTTTTATTCGAAATTATATGAATCCGACATTTCCGATGAGAATTACGAACACGCTAAAAACGTGTGGAAATCATCTAATATGAAAACCATGAGAGATTATCACGATCTCTATCTGAAGACCGACGTTCTGCTGTTGGCAGACGTGTTCGAAAATTTTCGAGACGTCTGTCGTCGAAATTACGATCTGGATCCTGCTTGGTATTTCACCACACCCAGTCTGGTGTGGGACGCTCTGTTGAAGACCACCGAAGTCCAATTGGAATTATTATCTGACGTGAACATGTCGCACATGTTTGAAAGGGCTGCGAGAGGTGGCGTCTCGATGATCTCCTACAGATATTCTGAAGCTAACAATCCCTACATGAAAGAAGGTTTCGATTCGAAATGATCTAATAAATACATACAGTATTGGGACACTAATAATCTGTACAGTTGGGCAATGAGTCATCCTTTACCGATTAGAAATTTCGAATGGGTGATGGAACCGGAAGAGATGCAAAAATGGAGAGACTATCCTTGCATTTTAGAACTATCTGGAAGAATTACACGATGTACACAACGATTATCCACTGGCTCCCGAACGAATGGAACCGAACGAAGGAGACGAGGAAAAACTCATTCCCAATTTATTTAACAAACGTAACTATGTCGTCTACAGCGAGAATTTGAAACAATACGTCGATTCCAGGATGAAATTAGTCGACATACATCGCATCATTCGATTCGACAAAGAGCCTTGGATGAAAAAATACATCGATCTCAACACGAATCCCAGAATTCGAGCCAAGAACGATTTCGAAAAAGATTTCTTCAAACTCATGAACAACTGCGTGTACGGTAAATCAATGGAAAACATCAGGAAGAGAACCTACATTCGACTCGTCACGTCTGAGAAAAGAGCTAAAAAATTAGTGGCGAAACCCAATTACAAACACCGAACCATATTCAACGAAAATCTAGTGGCCATTCACACGCAAAAGACACACCTGAAGTTCGACAAACCATGTTATCTCGGACCGATCATCTTAGATATCAGCAAGCGATTGATGTACGAGTTTCACTACGATTACGGCAAATGAAAATTTGGTGATAAAGCCAAACTACTGTTCACCGACATGGACAGTTTAGTTTATGAGATAGAGATGAAAGACGTCTACCGAGATATATCTCCGGACGTGGCCGCATGGTTTGACACGAGCAATTATCCCGTCGATCACCCGTCCAACATTCAATCGAACGATAACAAGAAGGTGTTGGGTAAATTTAAGGGCGAGAGTGGCGGTAAACAAATCGTCAAATTCGTAGGCTTGAGACCCAAACTGTATGCTTATCGTCTAGAAGATGAAGAGATCAAGAAGTGTAAAGGGGTTAAAGCATGCGTGGTGAAGAAAAACATCTCTTTCCAAGAGTATAAAGATTGTCTGTTAGGAGGTGGTCTGGTGTATAAGACTATGAAATTGATTCGAAGCGAAAATCACGACTTGTATACCGAAATAGTCAACAAGATTTCGCTGATGGCCGATGACGATAAGAGATTCATGTTAGATGATAAAATAAGCACTTTGGCACTCGGACATTGGACATTGGACTTTGGATCTAATTAGAGACGATATGAATGTGGATGATAAGATTCCAGATATGATTGTGGATGATAGGATTCCAGATATGAGTAAGGATGATAGGATTCCAGAAAATCAAGTGGAATTAGATGGATTCGAGATTATGGAAATCGATAGAGACATCGAGAGAGTTAGTTTAAAAAGAAAAAGAAAATAATAAAAAAAAAAAAAAAAATAACATCATTTTAGTGAATTATAATAAAATAAATAAATAAAAATATATACGCATTTATGAATAAGAAAATAGAGATATCCGTAGAAGGTGTCATCTTACCTAACGAACCCCTATCCAACATCGATCTGTCGAATGCGGCGAAGGATTTGAAAATCAAAGATTTTCTAGGTGTGTTTTCCAGAGATGCCTTGCCGAAGAGAAGACCTCAACAATCGGAATGCAGAAAATTTAAATCTAGACGATTTATCGTGTGAAGGCACTCACTGGGTGGCGTGGTTCAAGAACGGGAAGAAGAATTATTATATCGACCGCTACGGAATCTCGCCGCCGAAAGAAATAAAGAACTATTTCAACAAATGGTTCGTTACAACACGGAACGAGTGCAATCACCAGATCAAGTGTTTTGCGGTCACCTGTGTGTCTACGTTCTCAAGAGATGGTCTGAAGGAGATCGGTTTCAAGACATTCTCAATGATTTACATTAGAGAGAGATTTTTTTTTTATAGTATATAAAGATAAAAAAATTATTTTAAAAAATTTTAATCGAATAAAAAACGAAAAATAAAAAATAAAATAATTCATTTTTTAATAAACTGCGTTTTGAAATATATTTTTTTTAAAAAACAAAAAAATCTCAAAACAACATGCCAGGCGATAAATTTGGTAGAAGTGATGACGAAAAAGTCAACCTAAGAAAGAAGAGGAAGATGTTCGAAGTCGACGATGGTTACGATGTTGCCAACTTGGACGAACATTACGTTCGGAGATATGAACCTCGAGAGGAACCTTTGAACATGAACGATAAGAAGCTCTACAATCTTCCCGAGCCGATAGATCTCGCAGATGCTGCGACTAAAAAATACGTCGACAGGGGGAATGCCGATTTCGAATGAATCATGCTAGATAATTACATGGATAAAACCATGATCGACGATCTTGATCTGAAATCCAAATGTTTGGTGAACGTCACGAATCCCATAGATCCCACTGATGCCGCGACCAAGAAATACGCAGACGACTCTCATGCGAGATTCAGCAAACACCTGAGAAATAGATACGTTCAGAAAACGATGCACTTGGAATTGAACACCAATTCTAACAAGATAACGAACGTGGCCACTCCCACGAATCCCAAGGACGTGGCGACCAAACACTATGTAGATCTGGAACAGAGAAAGTCTGACAGACGAGAAATGAAAACGGATCTGAATGCGGGATTCAACAAGATATTGAATCTGTCGAAGGTCGATGACACGGATGCGGACTCAACCACGGTCAACAAGGGCTACATAGATTCTGCGTGATACGATCACAAGAATACCTAGAATCGCAAGTGGATGATCTCTACCTGAACAAACAATCTGGCGGAACCATGGAGGGTGGTATCGACATGAACGGTGAGAATTTATTCGGACTCAGTCACAATCCCGAATTCGATTCCAGCGCAGTCAGCAGGAAGTACGTGGACGACAACTCGGTCTGGAGGAAGGGCGACATCATGGAAGGTAAACTAGACATGGGTGGACACGCGCTCGCGAATCTACAGGATCCCGTGAACATGACGGATGCCTGCACCCTGATTTCGGTGGTGGAGAAAGTCAAATATGCTAAACAATTGATCACCGTGTGGGCCGAGGAGGCCGGCACCTTAGATGAGGGAAAAGCTGAGTGGTCTTTCGTAAATGGAGGTAGCGGATCGAAACACGGTCGGGTGGGATATCCCATGCCGCTGGGAGGTGAAATCCTTCGAATGAGTCTGGCTTCTTCGGATTTGAATAAGAGAGCGGTCGTCAATCTCATGGTGAATGGAGTAGAGAGCGATAAGAGATACAGCGTTGAAAAGACTGAGAATCAACATGCGAATGTTAGCACGTTCGGCACGCCTCTCAAAGTGAACGCTGGAGACAGGATTAATTTCGTTACGAAAACCAATAATCCCGAAGCCACCACTTCCGTGGTGAGTCTACTGATCGAACTAATTCCTTTGAACAAACAGTGAACGCGTGGAAAATAATGAATTAAAAAAAATAATGTGTGATTATTAAAAACAAAAAAAATAGTAATGAGATTTAGAAAGATGTTCAATCTCTCTAGATCACATTACTTTATTTATTTTTTTTTTGTTTTTTTAATAATTACTCATTACTTTTTTTTTTATTTTTGTTTTATTTTTTTTCACACACGTCTCTCATCGAATGATCGACATCTTATTTCCATCCGATTCGAATTGTAATTCTTTGTCCGACAGGACCAGGGTGAAGGCTTCGGTTTTTCTTGGCACGTTCCTATCGAATTGCATCTTGATCTGAATGTCTAAGACGCTACTCTTGAGTCGTTCACTCTGTTTACTGACGTCGAATACGAACATGGGATACATCGACTTGTATACGCCGGGAGATATGTTAGGGTTGCTCATCAATTCATCTAGACCGTGATACTTCTTTCTAAAATCAGCGGCGTCGCCGTACAGTCTGCAGAAATCGTTCTTGTCGAACGACGCGTTGTAATCGATTGCTGGATATCTCGTGGCGTTCAGAAACACTTGCATGTTTCTCAAATGGCAGTGATCGAACAGCGACGCATTCTTTTCCTGAGACCCGTCCCTATCGGTCTGAAACGCAACCACGATGAAACGCGGTCTTTCGGAAGCGGATTTTACCGTCAATCTCCAATCCAAGTGATTCGTGGAGAGAGGAATGCTAGCCGTGTCACACTGTCTCATTCTAAATCCCACGGGTAATTTACTCTTGGATTCTATGATCTTGTAGAGACGCACTTTTTCCACGATCGAAGGCTCCACGTGCGGAACGAACCACAATATCTTGTGTAGAGTTATCTCACCCGCATCGGTCGCAGTGAGTCTCACTATTGCATCATCATCTCCTTTTCGAATCAACGTCAGATTGTGTTTGAATCCATACATGATCTTGTTGTAATCATCGGCAAATCCGAAGATGTGTTTCAAAGGTATCCTGAACGAAAACGTTCCTTTAGGTCTGGACGTCTTGACGACGTAGTCTAATATCAAGGCGGCGCCGGCGCTAGCAGGGCAGATGGTGTCTTTCACCCACAACTGATTAAGTCCTCTGGATTTCGAAAAATCATCAGGATACATCAAGAGTCTGAACATCGTGGTGGCCTGACCGGGATGAAACACAGTTTCTATCTCTTGTCCGGATAGCATGTATTTTATATTACTGAATAGATGCATGATGCCATTAATGGCTAGAGTAACCGTGTCGTCGTCGGCGTAGTCGCTCCCATCTTCCTTGGTGAGACGTCCCTGCACCACTATGTAACTCTCGCTAGGATGTATGAATAGATCTTGAGTTTCGACGTTGATTCTTATCTCTCCCACATTGTTTAAACTCGTTCCGGTTACCGGTTCGTATTCGTGAACCTCATATTCTTGAATACTTTCATCTTTCACTATGCTTTGTGCTATATCTAGTATATTTGTCATTTTTAAAGGATTTTTTTTTTTTTTTTTTTTTTTAATTAGCTTGCTTTTTTTTATCTAAAAATAGTTTTTAATTATTTTTTTATTATTATTTTTCTCTCCTATATATATATGTGTGTAAATAAGAAAATGTTAAAGAGAGTAAATAAAAGAAATTTGTTTTCTTATCAAAACTTTGTCTTCTGTAATTGTTGTTCATAAAACTTTCCGATGATCTCTTCTCCATCCAAAGCTTCAATTTCGTAAGTCACCGGATTGGTGTGAAATATTTTGATTATCACGAAGATTTCCGAGGTCCATCGAGGAGTATAACCCTTTTCGAAGTGCTTCTTATAAGCATAGATTCTCACTCGATCACCGACCGCAAATTTCGGCGTTCTAGACTTCTTCCTAATCTTAGATCTTTCAGGATATAGATTCGTGTAGACCCGTTTTTCATTTCGAGGATCGCTAGCTTCCACAGGAGTCATCTTAATCAATCTGTGTCGCGTGTTGTTGTGATCTTTGACCAGACCGTTCAGAGCATATATGTATTTCTTGGTCGAATTCGCCGTGAAGTATCTGTGCATCTTTTCCTTCATCGTTCGATTCCAACGTTCCACCACGCTGGCTTTCTCTTCATTTTCGATCGAGTAGAGGTCGACCAATCGATGAACGTGCTTGTTGTAGAATTCCTTTCCCGTATCCACCCACAATTTACTCGGTTTTCGAGAAGACGAGTCGAACACGCTCTTCAGAGCCTCGGCGACGCAAGGTCCCGATTTATTCTTCAAAGCTCTGATCCAACCGTATTTGGAAAACACGTCGATGACCGTCAATAGATATTTGACACCCTCGTTCCACCTCGAAAACGATCTCATGTCGACCAAGTCGGCAGACCAAATATCATCCAAACCCTTCACGAACACCCTTCTCTTTCGAAATTTACGCACGATGGGTTTGTATAACTCCTCGGCCAATTCGCTCGTCAATAATCGTTTTTTCTTCTTTTCAGATGCACTTTTTTTTTTGAACGCATCATCCGAATCGACGTTTCGCACCGATCAAATTGCCGGCCAGCGAACGTTCTATCTTCTCTCTCCTGGTCGGATTCGATATGCCTCTCAATTTCCCCAACATGTTTTTATCGCAGACGTCATTGCGAGTCTTGGTGTCGGGATGTCCGGCGTAGCACAGATCGTGATCATACGTGGCCGCGTCCACCCTATTCACAGGTTTGCTCCAAGATTTAGAAGTCAGATCGGCGTTGAGTCTCTTGTTCAATTTCGTTCCGGGTCCCGTGAAACTGTGACCAGGCAGATGCATTTCGAAAGGTAGATTATGGATCATTTTATTCACGATGCCTTTACCTTTGCTCGCGTTCTTTTTTTGACGAATCGAGTCTTGATAGAACCACACACGTCGCAAATTCCGCGAAGCATCTGTCTATCGTTTTTAGTTCGTACTTCTCGAGAATTACTCGCCTCGGTAACTCTCTTACACCTTACGCAATACATTTTTAAGAGTTATTTAAATTAATTTCGTTTTTACTTTATATATAAATTTAATATTTTTTTTTTAAATTCTGTTCTTATTATTATATATTTTTTTTTCAATCGCTGCTCTTGAGTTCTATCATCTTCCTGAATTCCTCCCTGGCCTCTTTCCTCCCCTTTTCCATGAGAGAATCCTTCATCTCTTCCTTGATGATCTGACGAGTCAGACGAGTCTTGATTCTCACGGCTTATTTCATGGCTTCGTATTTTAATATCGCGAAGTATTCTCCGTCCGATATCCTACCGTCTTTCAACGCCATCGAGATCATTTCGGATATCGTGTCGATCTTGGAGTCGGCTAAGACGCGAATCTTTGTCGTGTTTCCTCGCCTTCAGATATAATTTCCTACTCAAAAAGTTTCCGAGCGTGCTAAACAATCCGGCGGCGAGAGCCACTCCTTCTACGGTCAACACGATCGGAATGCCGACCGTGGTCGACAACAATCCGATGCCGGCCGCGTGTAAACCCATGGAAATCGTGATGAGTGTCGTGTCGATCGCGTTGACGAATTTCATGAAACGCGAATACTTCTTCTTGAGAGAACGGCGAGAATCTCTCTCTCGAGTTAGATACTCTTGGATTCTACTGATTTGATCGATGCGATACCTCTCTCCTCTTTCTTTTTCTTCTAGCGACAGTACCGTCGGCAAAACGCCATTCGGCTTCTCACCCTCGTCGTCATCTAACGTCGGATACAATTTATTTCTGGTTCTCATTTTTGTGTTTTTTTCATCCTCGTCGTCATCTAACATCGGATACAATTTATTTCTGGTTCTCATTTTTATGTTTTTTTTCTTTCTAATATTAGATAAAAAAATTATGTGTGTATTTATTTTATTTTCTATTCTCCCTTATTTTATATCAACGAGAAAACTTAGACGTATGCTTCATTGAACAATAATTTCATGACGCATCCCTTGTCTTCTAAAGTCAGACTTTTACGCGCCAATTTCAGTTCTTCCGAAACTGTGGGCTTGCTTTGATCCTTACAGAAGAGTAATCTCTTCCAAAACGCGATCACTTCGTCGATTTGAACGCGTTCGAACGCCGGTTCGAAATACTTGACGACCATATCTTCCCTTTCCATCGTCAGACACGAATGATTCTCGTGATCGAAGTCTAGGTGATCCCGACATCCGACGCATCGTTCTAACAAGAGGCGACCTAGTTGTTCGTTCACGCAGAATGCGTAGGCTCTCATCAGCATTTTGTAAAAGAAACCTTGCTCTAATAGTCTGGGAAGTGCTCGTGATTTACGTATTTTTTAATTTTTTTTTTATTATCTATTCGATTTGATATATTTATTTTTTAAATAACTATTTATTTATATATTTTTTTCTCTCCTATATATATCAATCACTTTTTTTATTTCCTCGGGAAACGTGGCAGTGGGCTTGCGGGTTCAGAATCACCTCTTTTCCGTGTACCGTACACGAGTCGATTTCTGATGTAGAATCCACAGATGGATTTCCGTGTACGCCTCCATAGGGATTCAGTGTTAAATCGTGTACAGACACGGATGATTTAGAATCCGCAAACCACTTTCCGACGCTGATTTAGAATCCGCAACAAGTTTTTTATTGCTCGCGATTTAACACTGAATCCTATGGGGGAAACCCATTTGCGGATTCTAAATCAGACGATACACCTCTTTTTCCTTAAAATTTCATACATTTTTTCACTCTTGAGCGATGTGTATATAGAATCCAGTGATTTAGAATCCGCAAATCGGATTCTAAATCACCCTAAAAAACGACAAATCGTGCACCTGTACACGATTTTAACACTGAATCCTATGGAGGTGTACATCGATGTACGTGTACATGTACGAAATCTTGTACATGTGAGTTGGAATCCGCCTTTATTACCTACTGTTATCCATAGCCTAACCCTGTGTCATGACCTTGACACATTGTCATATCCTGAAGGTTAAGGTCACAAGCAGCAACATTTGGATTCTTGTCTTGTATTTAGCTTCTCCTAAAACAGTGACCCTCGGCGCAGTTGTCTAGGTGGAGGCGCCTCTTGTTATTATTAAATTTTCATTCTAAAACAACCTCGACCCTCATATACTATCTATTTAGCAATTTTAATGAGCCAAATCACTGAAATAAAAACATAAATAAATAACCTTCAAGCCTTGGGTCGGAGATGATCTTCATAGTGTCACTGTTTTTCTTTGTTTTTTGTTTTTTTGTTTGATTTTTTAGTTTTTTTCAGCTTGTCGGTAGATTTTCTTGTGATTGTAAGAGGTATTGATCTTTCCAGTTTTTAGCAGTCTAAAAGTTGTGAAAAAAACAACATGTAACTTTGATTCAGAAAAATGGGCATCTAACCCCAGGTGCTTCTCCCACTTTTAGAGGATATACTTTTCTACGGTTTTGAATGGGCTCTTTCGGATCAATATTCACCCGACAGATTTATTTGATACTATTCATGTCGCTGTCTGAACGAGACCTCACTGTGCGTAAGAGAGAATTACTACTGAAGTACCGGGCGATGTTCTCCAGACATATATGACATGACTTGAAGCTTCTGTGAAATACATCTCACTAGTTACCGCTGCAGCCCATTGATCCTTCAGCTAAGAGTTTTCTAATCCCACTTCTCCTTCTGAAATCTTCTCTTTATTCTCATTTCCAGAATTCAACAGATGATGTACATTTATCATAAGTAATCGACACGTCCTGTGTTCAGGTGTTAAATAATTGCAATCAGTGGCATACCCACGGGGGGGGGGGGGGGGGGGGTGCTGGAAGGTGGGATTTTTGTTGTTAGCTGGCCACCAAAACATCGGCGCAATGCAACTTTCACACAACATAGAGCCGCAAAATAGTCTCTAATATAGGGCTGCATAAGTTGAAAATGCCTCATATTTGCTCTTAAAACACAAACGCTTGCAAAATGTTTTCGGCAGGGGGGGGGGGGGTCTAGTCCTACCTAGGACTCTCTGGTGTCCTTGCCCTTCCTCCAAGGAGGTTCCTAGTTATTACTAGGAGAGGCCCCAAACCCCACGCAAGTGCTTTTAAAATATATTTGCCTTCCCCAAACTGGCTAGGGCACCCCCATTAAAGAATCCTGGCTCGCGCATGACTACAGCCCAGGACGGCGAGTGTAATATAGGGCCCTGGGGTGAATTCTGGTTCGGGACCTGCCCTTGTGGTTGTCTCTAGTTAATGGTGTCGGATATTTGTTATAGGGTCAAGAAGCGGAGAGGGAAGGGTTTACGAAGTGGTAAATCGGGGATATGAAGGTATCGCGATATTTATAGTCCAGACTCCGCAAGGGAGTTGGTGAGACAGAGCAGTAACCTTGGAGCTCGAGTATTCGATGAACCGGATCCTTTGTCTAGTAGTCCCCTGCTAGCAACACAAATGGTCCATTGAACTGGAATAATAGTATTTATTTATTTATTTATTGGTGTTTAAGGTCATATACTTATGCACAATGACTAATCATGACAGTGGCAGTTTTACGGGTGGAGGAAGCCTGAGTACCAGGAGAGAACCACCGAGCAACGACGAGCAGCTGTCAGCTATCCAACATCGTAACTCTGAACTCTGCGCCGCGGCACAGGCATGGTTAGATTGGTTGAAGACATGCGCACCATCAACGTGCAGTACGCCTTAGTAAACAGCGCCATCGCGCCCCCATGTAGGCAATCGGGGTTAAGTGCCTTGCCCAAGGACACAACGCAGGAGTGAACTGGAATAAAAGCTGCCACTTGTTTCCAGCCGAAACATGAGGGCCACATGGAGATGCTCAATCTGTTATCTATAAAATGACATTTTATTCGCTCATGGATTCGAGGAAATTAACATCTGTGCGTGTTAACCCTTTACCCAACGTAACGGCAAAAAACGGCCAGCGCTATTCTCAAAAATCACCAATTAATTTTCATTATCTTTTTCATATTTTGTCTCAAGAACATAGGTTATGACCTATGTTTTTGAGACAAAAAAATGAAAAAAATTAGTTATTCAAGAATTTTTTTGCAAGTGTCGTCTGCTTTCATGTTAGGTAAGGGCTAAAGTCAAATCTCTGTTTGTTGGTTTATTGGGGTTTAACGATAGACACTTTCAACAGCCAGGGTCACATCGTGTCGAATAGTTTTATGGGTGGAAGAAGCCGGAGCAGCGGTGAGCAATTGTCAGACTCTCCAATTTACTAACACTGAACAAACAGATTTACTGTGACAAATTAGCCCTACAAAACCCTCCAACCCACATCCAAGTAAGATAACTGTATAGGTGTTTAGAGCCAATGGAAAAGAAGCCGACGAATAGATTGTTAAAGACTTCATATAAGATGTGTGTTTTTAGTGAATTTGTTGAAGTAAGCTAAAAGATATCAAAAGGTGTAACTTTTTAATTAAATAAATATCCAGTGTTGTAGTTTTGTTTGAAAGCTACGTGCTATGTAGAATTAAATTATAAAATGATGCACCATAATGTCTACAACTCCCTATAAATTATAAGCGTAACTGCTTCTAGGTTGTTAAATACCAAGTGTCATCTTATCAAACCCTCAGATTGGACGACTCTAATAATCTTGGCCATGGGCAAAACAGTGGAGACCAGCGCAAAAGGTGAGGAGAAACTCGTTCATAAAGTAGTAAGGAACTCCCTTCTGCCTTTCTGTGTTCTCTCGGAATTTACATATTGGCCGTCTTTGCCAGGCACTGTGTTAATTTGGGGTACGAGATTTGATCAGATAATTCTTGCCCCCCTCCCACCATCCCCGCGTCTACTACGGCGGACGACAACCAGTTAACTCATAAATTAGTAAGGGACCCCCTTCTGCCTTTGTGTGTACCCTCGGAATTAACATATTGGTCGTCTATGCCAGGCACTGCGTTCTGTGTGTTAATTCTGGGTTCAAGATTTGATCGGAGAATTCATGTCTTTCCTATGTGCTCTACGGTGGACGAAACCAATAAGTTGATTTGAACAAAAGGAGCTGGCACCCGTCTTACTGGTTAGGGCAGCTGTCTGTACCACATCGACAGACAAGTTATGTTCTCAGTAGTTTTGGTAAAATGGTTGTAACTCTTAAGAAAGTCATTAATAAACGATGTTAGACTATTCTGGTGTCACAGATTTTCAGTGCTAGTATCGATGCAAAGATATCGAATGTCCGCCACCAACGCACAGTGTTGTCCATTTGAGCAGTGGTCAGCGGTCACAAGAGATTATTTACGACCGAACTTAGCTAACTAAGGTACATTTCCAGGGGTTGAAGGCAAGTGTACCGTCGACATGCAGTACGCCTTAGCACACAGCGCTACCGGCCCCAACATAGGCATTCTAGATTAGGTGCTTCCGCAAATACAGAAATCAGTCATCGCTAACACCAACTTTATGCGTGAAATGAATTCAATTGTGTAGATCACAGACGGAGCGTCTTGATAGAGGCCTCAAATTCCGTCGGAAATAACTGGCGGCGTTTAATCTAATTCAATAGACAACTTTTGTTGCCATCTGTGGACCAAATCTGGGTCCGCGTTCATCGAATACACGTACCTCACGGTTGCTGCCCTGTATCCATTGGCCTATGGGTCTCTATCTTGTATCCCGTCGATGACCATCCCTGACTCAGTTATTTTAAAGCTGATAAGGATTCTGGGCATTCCACAATAATACTGGTTTGTTGGCGACATATGTTTGCTGCATGATGGCATTAGTAGATACCACATTCATTTAGAAGTGATATGGAATCTTGCATTTATCAGTAGTAATCCACACTTCCTGTGTACAAGTCAAAATAACAACACACTTCAGGGGTCAATAGTATAAAACTTTTACAATTGTATTTTCTGGAATTGTATTTTCTGGTTTAGACTTTAAATTGCCTGAAATGAACTATTAGCAGTTTCAAAGATGTCTGTTGGGTAATTATCCTATGTTTTAAAATGCTACATGTAATGATTCATTTTAGTCAAATATACAAATAGGTAGAAAACACAATTCTAGAAAATAGAATTGTAAAAGTTTTATAGTATTGGCTCCAGGTCTGTCTGCGAGTGTAATTTCGGACAGAGAGAGAAAAAAATATGTTCTAGGTTTGGGGCCCACCGGTAGTCAATGGTCCCAAGATAATGGTATCGAAGATATGATCCAACTTTGCCTATTGAATTGGAATAAAAATCTTATGGAGTAACTCATTCTATTAGCTACATCATTTAATTCATTTCACGTATGGATTTTGGGAAATGGCAATGTGGTCTGACGAACCTCGATTCCGTGTGCGAAATCAATGACAATATCTGTCGGTTATATATATAGGTTCCCATGGTCCCTTCAGATTTCATCTGAAAAATGACTCACGGCTTTTACAGAACAACCTGGTCGTAATCCACGCGTGGGCAGTGATGTACACACAATCGTTTACCAGATAACAAAAATCATCACCACAAAATTTTAATTAATGAAGGTTGTACACAGTGCTTCATTAATTAAATTTTTGATGATTATTCCTATAATTAGTGTTTGGAATCTGATATTATTACGTCCGTAGAAATATTGCCCATCTACGGAAAGTGACCAGTCGACGTTATCTGTTCTCTATTGTAATTCAGTAGGCACATTTTGTTTCTAGCCCTAGACCAGTACCGAGTCCATCGAATATTCAGACCCCACGGTTGGTATCCCTGGTCCTCGCACTGTGTTTTACTACCACGGGACCCCATCCTAAGCCTTACCCTGGCTCAGTTACTAGGGCGATGATCAGGATTCTGGTACAACCACAATATACACTGGTGAGGGGACATATATTTTTGCTGCGGTATGTACGTTAGTAGATTCCAAACTCATTTTAAAAGTGATGAGAACTCTTCAATCAATTTAGCGAGTCTTTTTCCAAACGAACTCTAGACAGGCTTCAATGTCTAAAAGACTAAAATAGACTATGCTGGGTGGCGAGGTGGGAGGGGGGTACGCGTAAAGTCCACCACGATCATAACTTAACTTTTCCACCCAAAAGACACTGGACTTCTAAGAGGGAGATGTTGACACTTAACCCAGCACAAACTGAAATGAAGTGCCCCCACCCCCCCCCCCCCACCGCGCACACACACTTCATTTAGCATGACTATACCCCTTCAGAAGAAGCAGTGTCGAAGAAACGTTCCACAGTCTTAATCAGTGGTCATTTTTGTCAAGAAATATGAGTAAGCACATATTTAAGATATCTAGTTATAATATGTTTATTTCTTTACCCAACGTAACGCCCAAAACCGGCCAGCGCTATTCTCAAAAATCGCCAATTAACTTTCATTATTTTTTCATTTTTTGTCTCAAAAACGTAGGTTATGACCGCTCGTCGAATCGAGCTCGTTCCAACGAGGGGTCATAATCTATGTTTTTGAGACAAAAATGAAAAAAGATAGCTGTTCAAGAATTTCTTTTGCAAGTGTCCTCTGCTTTTCATGTAAGGTAAAGGGTTAAAAGTCTCCTTGTGGTGATATTAGGTCGACAATAAACCTAGATATTTAAATGTTGCATAGAAAATACTAAATGACAACATGTTTAAATGACAACATACTCGGACATTAAGTGGACTTTTCTATTGTTCAGAAATCCACTGTCATAATTAATCCATAATATAATACCCAAAACAGACAACGTCCATTTATTCCGATTTTAAATGCATTCCACGTGTATAGGATGCGTACGACGCGTATAGGATGCGTCGGGGAAAAAATGTTTATCTGAAAGTTTCATATGTCTTCAGGAAATGATATTAGGTGGATATATAACCTCAGATATATGAAGTAGACGTAATGATTCTGGAGAATCATAAGCTTTTCCGGACGAGGTTCCAAGATTTTTCAGGCCCCAAGAGTGTCTGAAGAATTTTTTAACTGTATCACTAAAGTACGGTACCTTTATTGATGTCCTGAGAAAGGTGGATTTAGGTTAAAATCATCACTACTGATTGAGAGGGTTAATGTCAATATCGCCGTCCAAGTCAACATCCGACAAAAAGAGTTATGTTTACTTGCCATATACATATTGAGAGCTGTGGTTTTTGAAAACAGATCATTTTATCTCATGTATTTAAAAGTTTGATATTTGGCAGCTCATGGATGGCTAATGAACGCTTGCCGGAAGAATTCTTCCCAGGAGTCTATTTTTCCTTGAATATCTGTAAGAATCACTTGAAGAAATCCACAAAAATGTGAATTTTAAGTTCTTAAGAGCTGTCACTCTATAATCCGTTAACCCTTTACCCAACGTAACGGCCAAAACCGGCCAGCGCTATTCACAAAAATCGCCAATTAATTTTCATTATTTTTTCATTTTTTGTCTCAAAAACATAGGTTATGACCCCTTATTGGAACGAGCTCGACGAGCTCGTTCCAATGAGGGGTCATAACCTGTGTTTTTGAGACAAAAAATGTGTCAGGGCAAAGCCAGCCTAAATATAGGGGCAAGGGGCCTCATATTTAAAGATATTGTAAGTTCAAAATATATTCCGCATCAAGGCGAAAAACCCACGTGAATTTCACTTCTCTGTAAAGCTGGACATAGAAAAAACACACGTGGTGTATATCCAGCTTTAGCGCAGGGACCCAGGGGAGAAACGGTATGTTAGATAAGGTCTAATCATCTCGTTTAATTTATACAGTAGTCGGAGTCTTACGAGACGTAATCGGTTGATGTCAAGATGTCGTCACGGTAAATTGAGAAACGAGATTCTAAAAGATAGAAATGTCGTGTCATCATAAGTTATAACAATCATGGCAAGAACGAATCGGTTTTCTCGACAAGTGAAGTCACGCGTGAGATGACTTGTATTGATTCTGCCTCGATATACGTCATCTCCCACCGTTTTGACAGGTGGACAGATGAGCGTCGGTCCACCTGACAGTTTAGGGTAAAAAGTATATATACCTGGAAGAGCAGAGCATTAGACACACACTTGGGGTCACACACACGTTGGTGAAGTCCAGGACAGGCGGACTCTGTTTCCTGGCATAAGGGTACCTTCGATCACAGGACCCTGAAGCGGCTGGAATCGCCAGAGAGGGCATTCCATGATTGATTTAGTTTAACGTTGATAGGCGGCTACGGGGCCGAATTCGTGAGAAGGAACACCCCAGGTGGAACGTATAAGTTTAGATTGTCGAGTAGCAGGTATCGTCCTGCAATAGTCAGAAGTGTAGGTTAATTGTATTGTGCGTATTAACCCTTTGAAGCGTCAGCCTGATTGCGTTCTGAGTAGTTTATTTTGCTTTCGGAACATCGTAATACCGACTGAAGATCGGTGTGAGTGACAATTTCGCCCTAGCACAAAAGGGGCATTTGTGAATCGTGAATTCAACCAGGAACGGTGGATATTTCAATAGGACTTTCACGGAGGACTTTCAAAAGGCGCATAAGGTATGAGTAGACAATATCTGACCCAAATCAGAAGTACGGTGGTTTATAGATGACGAACATTGCTGGTCGGAACCCTCCGACAGCCAGAGGTACAGTTACGCGCAGACGTTGACATTTGAGCCTAAGCGGGTGAAGCTCTTATGGCGAGCTCACAGTAATAACATTTCAGATTTGTGAAGCTCTTATGGCGAGCTCACGGTAGTAACATTTCCAGTGTGTAGACTATAGTGCCAGTACAGGGCTATAGAATGACTATATGATTGTTTAGAATTATTTAACCGTAGTGACCCATTTTCTGTGAAAAGAATTGAATTGTTGATTGTTGAAATATTGAAACGGATTTATTTTTATGTGTAAATAAAAGAATCGTTGTTACTTTAAATCATTCTTTCCATTATACAGCCTGAAGTGATTAGGAATCACACCTAACGGAAATCGAACCTATTTCAGGACAATTTGGCAGAGAAGGAATCACGGCGTCGGTCTAACTCAGCTCTCTGCGCCGAGTTCGCGACACTTGGATTCCGACCCTCCACGTTGGTCTAATTTTTCCCGCAACTTCATCAGCGGGACTAAATAACCCCACGTCAGCCCAGGCCTTACGGGGCCTCAGGAGTCCCTGACATTGATTGGCGAGCGCTACCAGGATATTTCTAAAAGGTAAAAAATGGCTATATGGAAATTTTGTTTTATTTTAATGGCGGTTCTGTTTAGGTTTTGACGAGTTCGGTCAGTTGATGCCGTTCAAGGGTTTAATATCGCAATACAGTAGTCCCCAAAAGGATACTTAATAGCCACTATAACTGCGGTAGGTTTCAGAATATTTGGTGCGTTTAATTACGTTAAATTACAGAGGTAAATTAAGATTAATTGCCATATTTTTTTTTTCTTTTCCTTCTTCGTTCTTTCTGACGAGTGTTGAAGATAGAAAGAAAAAATCAAAATGGATGTTGTTACACCCCTCGCCCAACTGGTATCATTAGGCAAGGAAATGGGCCTTGAGGGGGCAGAACTTCATAAGTTCGTTAAAGATGAGCAGAAACGTGAGGCCAAGGAGATTGCCTTACGTAATGACGCAAGAGAGAGAGAAGCCCAATTAGAACGAGAGCGTGAGAAAGACGCAAGAGAGGCGAGGGAGAGAGAAGCCCAATTAGAACGAGAGCGTGAGAAAGACGCAAGAGAGGCGAGGGAGAGAGAAGCCCAATTAGAACGAGAGCGTGAGAAAGACGCAAGAGAGGCGAGGGAGAGAGAAGCCCAATTAGAACGAGAGCGTGAGAAAGACGCAAGAGAGGCGAAAGAGAGAGAGATTCAATTAGCAAATGAGGCGAGAGAGAGGGAAGCCCAATTAGCAAGGGAGGCAAGGGAGGCAGAGCGAGAGCTCGAACAACAGAGGCACGAGAGAGAATTAGAGCTCCTCAGAGCAAGGGCCGATGTGGAGAATGAAAGTCGGCGCTCAGGGGATGGGAGTGCAGGGGTAGCAATTCATGCCCCACGCCCCCATCTCGCTCATTTCAATGAAAACACAGATGACTTGGACTCGTACTTGGAGAGGTTCGAGCGTTTTGCCTCCAGTCAAATGTGGCCAGAAGACACATGGGCTATGTGCTTGAGCCCTTTGTTGTCAGGTAAAGCCCTCGAGGCTTATACCAGTATGCCTCCTGCACTTCTTAACGACTACAGTGAGCTGAAGAATGCCATCCTTCGGAGATACCAGCTCACTGAAGAAGGATTCCGGACCAAGTTCCGAGAAATTAAGCAGGAGAAGGGAGAAACAGTACCTCAGTATTTTGCCCGAGCTAGGCGGTACTTTGACCGCTGGACTGATCTCGCAGAAGTGAATGAGTCGTATGGAGCCCTGCGAGATCTATTTCTCCGGGAGCAGTTTTTAACTACATGCTCCAAGGAGTTGGGCCTGTTCATCAAGGAAAGGGGTCCGCCCACCTATGATGAGATGGCAATTGTGGCAGAACGCTACATCGAGGCCCACGGTGGGAGTGTGAACGCACCCAAATCGGCTAGGGGTGGGGCAAACGGGTTGGCAATGGCACCCGTAAGGCAACACCACCCCGACCCTCCTGCGTCGCAGGCCAGCCGGAAGGGGAGCGCTCCCAAGGACACCACTTGTTTTATCTGCAACAAGCGGGGTCATATTGCCAGGGACTGCTGGCAGAAACAGGTAAGGACCACTGGGAACATTAGGCCACCCCAGCAGGGGGCCTGGAACGCAGCACCAAGGGGTTGGAAGCAAGGTGACCGCGTAGATCCAGGGCCCAGTAGACAGACGGCAGCGTTCTGTCAAACCATCGGTCCAGAACACAACCCCCTCCGGGAATGTATACAAGAGGGAGAATTAAGGCTGGAAGGCGGGAAGGTTGTCCCGATAATAAGTGGCATGTGTGAGAGGCTCACAACTTCGCAGGAGAAGGTTGATATGCCAGTGTACCCAGGGTATGTGGGACAAAGGGAGATTCGTCTGCTCCGGGATTCTGGGTGCTCCTCTGCAGCGGTTAGAAAGCAACTGGTTGACGACAAGCAATTGTTGGGGCGCGACCATTTGTGTATTTTGATAGATGGGACCGTTAGAAGGTTCCCCATCGCGAGGATAACTGTGGATACCCCATTTTATTGTGGCGAAGTGGAAGCCATGTGCATTGAATCACCTGTGTATGACCTGGTCATAGGTAATATCCCAGGGGTGAGGGCAAGCCCTGATGAGTTATGGTCCAGGGATAGGGGGCCAAGTGAGGGCCCAACGAGTAATGAAGGGAAGGTTCCCAGGGGGAACCAATCCGATGGTCCAGGGGATGGCCCCTACACGACGAAATGTCGGGAAGTTTCAGGAGGGACGACTCCTGTCCTATTAGGGAGAAGGGGCCGCAGGCGGTCCAGGCGAAACGCCAAACAGCGAGGGAACCCAATGGGATCATTGGGGAAAGACCCTCAAGCAAATTTATGTGGGGGAGTTGAGCGCCCCAAGAAGTCAGTGTCACCCGTGTGGAGAGGGGAGGCCAGACCCACGCAAATGGCTGGGCAAACTTCCCCAGAATTGAGAGGGCACGGGTCAACACAAGTTGAGTATGTTAAAGTGGATGGGACCGCTAAGGTGGGCGCCCAGGGGACCGAGAAAAGGGTCCACAAATCAAAGGAGAAGCATCCTAGGTGGCGGAGACCACGTAGAGAGTGCCGGGGGCGCACAGCGCCCAATGGGCGCAAGAAGTCGTCGCAATGGACCGGGGGGTCGGCGGCACAAGGGCCAAGGACGGCCAGTGTCGTTCGAACGACGGTAATCGCCGGGACGAGTGAGCCTGGGGGATATAGCGCCAAGGGAAGCTCTTGGGAATGCGACAACGACAGGGTATGGGGACCCTGGTGGAATACCCGTAGAAATGGCGGGGCGAGAAGTAGGGGTGTGTCAAGGGTTACCCAAGGGGATACTGGGAACCGGGCCCCTACCAATGGTCGGTGGTTATAAAGAAGCAATGGTTGGGTGGCTGTGGGCCTGGTGTCTGGGACGGGGGCTCCAGTCGCAAATATTTTTGTGGGTGAGTTGATGAGTTTCGTAAACCCGGTGTTAAGGCCCAAAGAAATTTTCTTATTTCTAGTATTATTATTGCTCTGACTGCTGACTAGAGTTGGTTGTGAGTGCGAATGTGAGATACACTGCCCTGTCTGTCGCGTGTGCGTGGACGGGGAGCCTGTGTGTCGAGTTTTGTAAGTATGGGATGCACAAACCCGGTGTTAAGGCCCGGGGGAAACCGCGCTTGTTTTTATTGACGAGAGTTTGTGTGAGTGTGTGAGGCACAATTTTTATCCCCTGGTTGAGCTTTGCGAGGGTGAGGCTCAACATAATGCACGGGTCGTTTGCCCCTTCACAAGTCATAGGGGAACGGGAGGCGAAGTTACACTCCGTTGGAATTAACCCATCTGACGCAAAGGCGCGGACGGTGTTACTCGTCGGAGTGAGTGCCAAGTGAAGTGTTTGCAAAATGGGCGAACGTGTATAAAAATGTGTATGTTTAGGTGTAAATATATAGTATTACAGAGAGAGAGAGTGCTGCAAATCTGAGGATAAGGCTACTCCCCATATCATATGTAAACCCGCAAGACGGGAGCATGTGGTAGCGTGTGTGTCGTGGGAATCGACATGGCCGACGCATGAGCCCGGTCATGACCCCCCACGACCACTAGGGTACAGTTTTGTAGTCTTGAACATGATGGTAGATTGTAAAAGGGTGTGAGAGGCGAGCGTGCGTGGCTTTGCCCCTTGCGTTTTAAGAGATACACAGGGTGTTTCTCTCGGGAAGGGAGTTGTCAGGGCAAAGCCAGCCTAAATATAGGGGCAAGGGGCCTCATATTTAAAGATATTGTAAGTTCAAAATATATTCCGCATCAAGGCGAAAAACCCACGTGAATTTCACTTCTCTGTAAAGCTGGACATAGAAAAAACACACGTGGTGTATATCCAGCTTTAGCGCAGGGACCCAGGGGAGAAACGGTATGTTAGATAAGGTCTAATCATCTCGTTTAATTTATACAGTAGTCGGAGTCTTACGAGACGTAATCGGTTGATGTCAAGATGTCGTCACGGTAAATTGAGAAACGAGATTCTAAAAGATAGAAATGTCGTGTCATCATAAGTTATAACAATCATGGCAAGAACGAATCGGTTTTCTCGACAAGTGAAGTCACGCGTGAGATGACTTGTATTGATTCTGCCTCGATATACGTCATCTCCCACCGTTTTGACAGGTGGACAGATGAGCGTCGGTCCACCTGACAGTTTAGGGTAAAAAGTATATATACCTGGAAGAGCAGAGCATTAGACACACACTTGGGGTCACACACACGTTGGTGAAGTCCAGGACAGGCGGACTCTGTTTCCTGGCATAAGGGTACCTTCGATCACAGGACCCTGAAGCGGCTGGAATCGCCAGAGAGGGCATTCCATGATTGATTTAGTTTAACGTTGATAGGCGGCTACGGGGCCGAATTCGTGAGAAGGAACACCCCAGGTGGAACGTATAAGTTTAGATTGTCGAGTAGCAGGTATCGTCCTGCAATAGTCAGAAGTGTAGGTTAATTGTATTGTGCGTATTAACCCTTTGAAGCGTCAGCCTGATTGCGTTCTGAGTAGTTTATTTTGCTTTCGGAACATCGTAATACCGACTGAAGATCGGTGTGAGTGACAATTTCGCCCTAGCACAAAAGGGGCATTTGTGAATCGTGAATTCAACCAGGAACGGTGGATATTTCAATAGGACTTTCACGGAGGACTTTCAAAAGGCGCATAAGGTATGAGTAGACAATATCTGACCCAAATCAGAAGTACGGTGGTTTATAGATGACGAACATTGCTGGTCGGAACCCTCCGACAGCCAGAGGTACAGTTACGCGCAGACGTTGACATTTGAGCCTAAGCGGGTGAAGCTCTTATGGCGAGCTCACAGTAATAACATTTCAGATTTGTGAAGCTCTTATGGCGAGCTCACGGTAGTAACATTTCCAGTGTGTAGACTATAGTGCCAGTACAGGGCTATAGAATGACTATATGATTGTTTAGAATTATTTAACCGTAGTGACCCATTTTCTGTGAAAAGAATTGAATTGTTGATTGTTGAAATATTGAAACGGATTTATTTTTATGTGTAAATAAAAGAATCGTTGTTACTTTAAATCATTCTTTCCATTATACAGCCTGAAGTGATTAGGAATCACACCTAACGGAAATCGAACCTATTTCAGGACAATTTGGCAGAGAAGGAATCACGGCGTCGGTCTAACTCAGCTCTCTGCGCCGAGTTCGCGACACTTGGATTCCGACCCTCCACGTTGGTCTAATTTTTCCCGCAACTTCATCAGCGGGACTAAATAACCCCACGTCAGCCCAGGCCTTACGGGGCCTCAGGAGTCCCTGACAAAATGAAAAAAATTAGTTATTCAAGAATTTTGTTTGCAAGTGTCGTCTGCTTTTCAGGTTAGGTAAAGGGTTAAAACATGGTTAAGGCTTGGTTTCTTGAATACACTTACTACTTACAATATTGATCCTCCATTAATTCCATGTCCGATAAAAGAAGTTATGTCTATCGATCACATTGCCTCTGCGTGCTGTGCGTGCCCGGAAATAGACAATTTTATTAAAATGTTGACGTTTGGTAGTCTGGGGAAGAGTTATCGAATGCTTACCGGAATACTTCCGCCATACAGTATATATTGTCTAGCTAGATCTATACAAGATCTGTATATGACCATTTTTTCTTGAAAGTATGCAAGAAGCGTTTGGAGAAATTCACAGAAAACGTGAATTTTAAACCTTTAATTGGTCTCTCTCTTTACCTCTCAAATCAGGGTTAAATCTTGTTTTTTAATATTCTTACGTTTTACTAAATTGATTCAACAATGAATTCTGTATCTGACAAATGAAGTTATGTTTGTCTGCCACGTATCCATTGGGTGTTGTGGCTCCTTGAAAACAGGCCATTTTATCAAAATGTCGAAGTTTGGCAACTTGTTGAGGGTTAACGAACACTTGCCGGAGTACTTGTTCCACACAGCATGTATTGTTTGACTAGGACCTGCCAATGGAATTTTTCTTGAACATCTGCACGAGGCATTTGGAGGAATCTACAGAAAACATAGATTTTTAAGATCTTAAGGGTTGTATTTATTTAACCAGTCCCAAACTGGTTAACTCTTAGCTTTTTGAATACCATTATCACTTGCAAAATTCATCCCCCAATGGATTCCGCATCCGATAAGAGAAATTGTGTTTTTCAGTCGCATACCCATTGGGTGCCGTGGGTGCCTGAAAACAACAAAGAAATCCAACCAAGCATATCACTGATTACGCCTCCCTACTAACAACCTGAAATGCGACACGCTAGTGAGATGAAAACCATTAGGTCCTTTTTGAACCAAGTTGATAAGTGGTACACAAAAGAGTGAGAAGGATTCATACGTTCAACCATCTGAGCCAAGTGGTTTCCTGAACAGGCTCCGCGTGTTGCTAACAGTGGGTCATCTTCCTATTTTTGTATAGCTTTCTACATTTTCTTGTTTAAAATTACTAAAGTTTTATCCTGAAACAATCTCGACTCTCAAATGCCACCGAATTAGCAATTTTAATAACCCAAAAACCGAAATCATTAAATAGACTAACTTTCAAGCCTTAGATCAGAAAAACTGATCTTAAAATTACTGAGTTGCTGAAATCTCATTGGTCACATATGGAAAATTGTCTCCTCCGTCGCCAAGTCGTATGTGTGTGTGTGAGGGAGGAGGTGGGTGTGTGTGTGGGGAGGGGGCGTGGTGGTGGTGGTGGTGGGGTGGCTATTAATAAAAAAAAATGCTGCTCAACAACAAACTAATTCTCGATGGTTGTTTCTTTCCCAAACTCTTGCAATCTCCAATCGCTTTATAAGGAATGTTCTTAGATGTCTACAAAAAATGAATATGTTGATGTTAAGTACATTTTTTCGTGCCAATGTTATGGTCGGATTGGGTCTTCTGGGCTAAGCCTAGCTTTTGGGGTGTTTCACTTTCAGATAATCGTTTCGTTACTAATTAG
The DNA here is from genome assembly GCA_031216915.1 of Pictodentalium vernedei. Classification (NCBI taxonomy): domain Eukaryota; kingdom Metazoa; phylum Mollusca; class Scaphopoda; order Dentaliida; family Dentaliidae; genus Pictodentalium; species Pictodentalium vernedei. Next base: position 504,921,946 of record CM062297.1, on the reverse strand, counting down.
TTCAGAAATGAGCTCGCTATTTTTAAGTTTGTTGAGAGTCTTTTTTTAAACCGCGTTTCTAGCATCTTCAGATCCGCCCACCCGTGGATGTTCTGGGGTAGGGCGGGGGGGGGGGGGGGGAGGGCAACGTATCTGGTGTGGTTTTGAACGCGTTGGAGTTTCGTAAGGTTTGGTTTACTGACATTTTTGATTATGATTGCCCCGTATTCGAAGACTGGTCAGAGAAATGATTTTAGAATTTTAATAGGGTGTTCTTGTTGGAAACACAATCCTGCCCTCTTATCAATTTTAGGACGTTGATATAATGGCTCGGGTAACAGGTTGTTCAAATTCAAGAAATACCGACAGCGAGGTTGGCAACTTACTTGAACCCTGTCCTTTGTTCGATCAACAAAACGCACGGACTCAGGTTTCCTCAGCTGAAGAGAGTTATTCAAGCGATTTCACCTGAACACCAAGTCCGTTGTTGTGTCACGTGTTTTCAGGTGCTTTGAAACACAACACAGCCATGGTGAAAGTTACTGCATTTTTTATTTTGAACATTTTGTGGTTATACCCCGAGTCTGTATTTTCTTCAAAACAAAATAATAGCCCCGCAAACAGGAACAACCACCCGGTCTAAAATGCTTCCCCCAAATTAGTCTTTTAAAATAACATGCTTAACATTTTTTCTTGTGAGAGGGGTGGAGCCAAAAGAAATTTTTCTTCTGCTTACTCTCGGTCAAAACTACCCAGTCTGTCATTAAACCATTACCTCACGCAATAAAATTGTGTTAATAAAAATAGAAAACTGTTGAAACGAAGGGATCGCGCGAGATTAAGCAGAGTTCCGGGGCATTTACCGGCATTGGCAGACTTACGGGGCAGGGTGTATAGGGTAATTTCCCCCATAAACAAAGACCTTGACCAACCATTATACCCACCCCCCCCCCCCACCACAAACACACACGTACGCACACACCTTCACACTGCCTCTCTTTTCCTCATTCCCATACATACTCAGCAGAGAACATATCCGGCAATAATTTACAAGCTCAGAAGCAGATAATTATATACCATGTACGTTCATGTACCTTGTCTCTAATTTTATTTTCGCGTCGGGGGCTTCACACATTCAGACAGATCTTATGAAAGTGTAAAATTTGCGTGATCGTATACGCGTTTTTTTCTATTTCCGCCCCCCCCCCCCCTAAAGTGGAGATTTACCCTAAAACCACTCGAAAGTTTCAAGTTGTTTTTACAGGGAAGAGCCCCACCCCCCTCCCTCTGAAAAACACAAATAATTGCTGAGGTGCCGTTAGAGATTTGCGAAGTATCTGAATTCAATGCTATGCTGCTAAGAGTGTAAAGGGCCACTTTCCCCCTTTCCTTATGGAACTTGTTCCCTACTTGCCCGCCTTGCGCCCCGCCCAAACCCAATGAAGCATTTTCTTGCGTCGCCATTGTTAGTCGGACCGCAGAACTCCACTTACTAGTACTGGTCAAGAATGTATTAAGTATAAAGTTAACACACCACAGTCTTTGCAACTTTCACTGGCTTCAGTTTCTGGAGAACTCTCACCACGGCCATCTTCATCTCTAATAAGGCAAGTCTCAAACCGATACATTTTCTTGGTCCGTACCCGAATGGCATATAATGGAAAGGATTTCTTTCGGATCTTTTCTTGGAACTGAAACTGTAAAATATCTAGCAGTGTATTACTTTGAATGAAATGAACGCATCACCAATTAGAGAACGATTGCGTGGAAGTGTTTGAAGCATGTACTGCATTGTGTAGCATGTATTGGCAGATGTGGATGAGTAATGAAGAATGAATTGCAGTTTTAGCATGTTTCATCAAGCTCAACCCCACAGATACCGGTACATTGTACGTTATCCGCAGATACCGGTGCATGGTAAGTCACATCCAGCATCCAATATGCCCTTGCGTGTAATTGCAGTATGTGCACCATACATAAGAACATCTCATTGCATCTAGTATATGTCTATGTCCAGCGGCGTAGCCAAGAGGAAAGGGGTCACTCTACTCCACACTTTCCCGGCAAAATGTCATCCTTCTTTTCATCCATGACTGAAAGCCATAAAACTGGTTTATGTGCACTCATCACGAAATCTTGGGGGGTCATTTTACTATGATTATTCATCCGTTTTCTGGGCACTCTTAAGCCTTCAAAATAGTACCCAGGGTGCTTCAGTAACCACACCACGAGAAGTTCATGTACTTCCTCGAGCACGACCCTGGACCTTCACCTATGAGGAATACACATTTTAAATCCAACACGAGGGGATAATATTAGTTACACAGTTTGTTGGTGGCCTAATATGGTATATATGGTGTCAGTTAATTTCGCTCTCGTCCAATATGGAATTAACTGACACCATATATACCATATTAGGCCACCAACAAACTGTGTAACGAATATATCTTACCGACTGCTGCATCGATGCACAGAACTAATAACAACAGCGATCAAAATTAAATGACAGAATTCTATATATATTTGGAGATCATTCAATCAATGAATCATTTCTTCTAATCAAATCAGATCATTGCCATTGTGATGTGTTCTGACTTTGTCCAATATCGTTAAATTTCAAAACATGTTTGATTTTCTTTCACTGTCGTTGTTGGTCAACAGTGACGTCTTCCATTGCAGTGTATTGTGAAATGATTCATTGAATGATCGACATCTTAAGACATGCACCACCAACATCCGGTCCAATCAATCAGTGGCGTGTTTTAACATCAACACTGGCTGAGTATACTGCCCTGGTATAAGTATGTGGGAATACTGGCAGCTCGTTAGTTCTCTGCATGGCACTAACCCAATTTGCCTTAGAAAAAAAACATTAAGGGAATAGCTGGCGGTGTACAAAATGTAATAAATTGTTATTAATTGAACGCAGAAGGGAAATGCAGACCCTCAATGTATTAAAAATGAACATATTTGTCGATATGGAAGTTCACGCCTTAGCTCACAAAACGCCCAACACTAGCAAAGGCATCGTTAGAACAAGGGAGCTGTCTTGTATAACTGAGACCGAAATACAGAGCGAATTACAACCGCAGGGTGTAAGTCTTGTTAAAAGAATAGAACTAAAAAGAGAAGGTAAACCAATACCAACTAATACCTATATTCTAACTTTCAAAGCAGCACAACTACCTAAATCTATAAAGGTACCTGCAGGTTACATGAACAACAAAGATTTCTACATCCCAAATCCACTTCGATGTTTCAAATGTCAAAAGTATGTTCACGATCAAAATAATTGTAGAGAGAAATGTATTTATGTATTGGGGTTTAACGACACTTTCGACAGCCAGGGTCACCTCGTGTCGGACAGTGCTATGGATGGAGGAAACCGGAGTGCCCGTAGAGAACGACCGAACAACGGTGAGCAGCGTAATTCCACACAAGCAGGGTTGGCATTGGTTGAAGATAAGTGCACCATCGACGTGCAGTACGACTTAGTACACAACGCCACCGTGCCGTCACATGGGAAATTCGGATTAAGGGTCTTGCCCAAGGACACAACGCGGTTGCCGCAGGTGGGAATCGATCAGAGTACCTCTCGGCCTGCAGCCTGCATCTCTACGTAATGAGCCACCGCGCTCCCGTAGAAGGAAAAATATATGTGTCAAATATGGTAACGAATAATAGCATGCTTGCACGAGTACCATTAAATGCTGTAATTGCTTGGGCAATCACGTAGCCTCATCAAAAGATTGACCTGTTTGGAAGAAGAAAAAGGAAATTCAAAAAGTCATGTGCGAAAAATAAGTAAGTTTCAAAGAGGCCAGATAAATAGTAACATCATTGCCTTGTATGAATACCTCGGGGCAAATCCTATGCTACAAAATTATCACAGTCAATCGAATGCCAGACGCAACACACTTGGCCCAAAGGAACAATTCCCTCCTTGGGGAAGGTTTTGACACAAACACAACTACAATCCATCCAAAAATATCCAGCTGCCCAAACAACAGAGAATATACCAAAAAACGGACAAAAACAAGACCAAACAATAGATATACCTAAACCAGCACACAAAAAGAGACGAAAACACTAAATCAGAAAAGAATAGCAAGCCAAACAAACCGAAACCAGATCCACACCACAGATCTCAATAGAATCTGAGTGAGAGTCAGAGACGGCAACAATAACTAGATAACAAGAGAAAAGAAAATGAAAAACAAAAACTACATGTAATACCAGACAGAATACCTAAACGCCTTCAAAAAGTTGTAACGAGCAACATGTTTGATGGCGTCGTGGAAATGTCAGTCGCTGAATGCATCGATGACACGTTCTCGCTTAAACTGAATTCTTCTCAGAGTAGGTCCCCGCGTAAAAATTCACCCAAACAAAAATACGGGGGCAATACGTCCACCCTCTAAATATCCAACGAGAAATCAGGAGAATAAAAAAGATTATTTCATGGGCGACTTCAACATTGATTTGCTAAACTTTAATAACCAACCCCAAAACTAACATTTATGTAGACTCATTGTTCAGTGCAAGTTTTAATCCAGCTATTACGAGACCAACGAAAGTGACATACACCACTGCGACTCTTATCGATCATATATTCAGCAATAATAGCAAAAAATATGACTCAGGGATCATAATAACTGATGTCAGCGACCACTTCACAATATTTTATACCGAAGGAAATAACAAGACCCCTGCCCACCCAACACAAACCCAGAAACGCGTATTCAAAAGGTCTTACGTTTGTTACTTCAAACGGCTTCTGTTAGCGTGCGACTTCTCAGGTGTTTTTGACAAAGCCTGCCCAAATAAAGCGTATGACTTATTTTTCGATATTTTCTACAGACTGTTTGATACTGCCTTCCCCATGGAAGTGATATCCATACCAAAAAAATTTATAAAACGCGAAAATTGCCGATAAATTCAATAATTTTTTCGTCAATTTAGGTAAATCAGTAAGTGGCAAAATTCCAATATCAAACCGTCATTTCTTGGATTATATTGGTAACAGCACTGCTGATTCCTTTTATATCACCTACCAATGAAGAGGCAATAGTTCACTGTGTCCATAGCCTCTGTGGAAAATTAACCAAAGACTGTGATAACGTATCCACAAAACTTCTAAAAGAAATAATCTATGGGGTGGCCAGCCCGCTAACACACATAGTTAACCTTTTTTCAACTGGTATAGTACCCATTAAAATGAAGACAGCCAGTATTATACCTATATTTAAATCCGGCGACCCGCAGTTGTTCAACAACTATCGACCTATCAGTATCCTGCCGGCATTCTCTAAAATATTGGAGAAATTAATGTATTCGCGATTATCAAACTTTCTGGAGGAACAAAAGATTATATACCAGTATCAGTTTGGCTTCAGGAAACATCATTCAACAACACATCCTGTTTTACACTTGGTAAACAATGTCGCCGAGAAAAATGATAGGCCGTCGAAAGATTGCACGCTTTCTCTTTTTCTGGACTTTTCGAAAGCCTTTGACAGCATTGACCATGTCATCCTGTTGAAAAAATGGGACCATTATGGAATTAGGGGACTGGCCAACTCCTGGTTTAAAGATTATTTAAATGGAAGAAGTCAGTCGGTTTCATTCATGAATGAAGTATCCAATAAACAAGAGATAACAGCGGGTGTACCCCAGGGTTCTATCCTCGCACCCATCTCATTCATACCGTTTGTGAATGGCATTAGCCAATCAACCTTACCTAAAATACTAGCTTTCGCAGATGATACAACAGCATATACGTCAGGTAACAATGTAGATGCGCTAATAGAAATGCAAATTCTGAACTAATTAAGATAAACGAATGGAGTTCTGCAAATAAATTAGCCTTAAATGTTGTAACAGGGGTGGGGTGAACGACTCCCAAGGGGCTAGAACCCTGGCCGAAATCTCCCTGTTGTTCTTCAGATTCCTGAGGAGCTGGGTCAACTAGCAAACCATGGATAAAATATAACTCAACTGTAGAGGTAGAATAACCATTAAGTTATGTGTTGTGGTCTGGATAAATGAACAATACAATAGAAAAACAGTTTGTACGTGGTTTATTAAGAAGCCAAAAAGAGTATGATGTGAAATGGACATGATTATGAATGACGGATCAAAAACCACGGGCCCAATACACTTTCAATCAAAAGGGGTTTAAATTCCACCCAACATGTGTTCAGTAAATGTGGATGGTTCCCACGGAACTCGGACCTGGTGAGAATCACTCTCAAAAACGGTGATTCTCACCAGGGCAGAGCCGAACGGGTCTCGAACTGACAGCACCCAACATAGTTAACTTTTTACAGGTTACAAAGTGTCCCCACAACTGACCTCAACAGGCAGTTGTACTGGCACAGTTGAATTAGAGCTTTAATGCCAAGACGTGGGCGGCGAATTATGAGCGAGACCGCTCTAAAATAGGATAATTTCGCGGGGAAAGATTTCGAATACTGGAATCTGATTGAACCCTCGCTTTCACCTCGACAAATGAAACAGCAGCAAAATGCACCACGGCATGAACCAATAAGGTACATCGATTCATTTTGAACATGGAAATGACTTGAAGCCAACAAAAATAGAATTACACCTCTGTTATGAGCAGACGAATTATAACAGAGTAATTTAGAACTTCTATTGTATATTATATTTCAACTGCTGTTACCAAATCCGTTACACTTCCTTCTCCTTAAAAAGAAAAATGTGTAACATTTTTAGAACCATACAGCAGTTGTTAAATAGATTTCCAATAAATCTTTAATACCTTATAATTTTCATTTAAAATGTGGCGTTCCACATAAAAAAAAAATCCTCCATTATCACGAGACCCGGCTCACCAAGCCAATTCCCCTGAAAACATTATATGCAAAATTTAAATTGATGATATGAAGGAGATGAACAAGGTGTTACAAAAGTACACATGATTCCTCTGCCGACTATTATATAGTTTAAGTTATCGTCTCTTTTTAGAAATTCTATAAAGTCTTGATCTTGTCTCTCTGCTTCTTCTGAAGTAGTCCCCTGGTGTTCACTGCTGGAATGTTTCAAATTTCTTTTCACTACTCGAAAACAAGATAATTCCCTTCTTCTTCACAGCATGCTAAACCATACGCCTTTCTGTTCTGGAGAAGTGGAGTTCTCTTGCATTTCCACAACTCATCTCGGATCTGCTGCAACACGTTCATCAGATTCTGCTCTCTCCGCTAGCACCGAACAAGACACGTGATCATTATGGTGGGTAGTTGAGTTTTTTTCTTTGTCCTTAGCTTTCCTCTAAAATTTGAAAATAACGGTCTTAGGAGGATGGATCCTCATTATATCTCCATGGAATAGTCTCTATATGTTTATGGAACTCTAAATGTCAGTATTTCTGTGTCGGCCGCAGTAAATGTTTACATGTCAATGACAAGTTGTGTTGATGTGTGATCTAATCGCCTTTTGTCGTGTAAATTCGTACACTTTACCACTGCCTTTCTACTGATATTCAATGGAGGGTGATTTGGATAAACAAGATAAAAAAGAAGATAGTGATAAACGAAGGAGGTCATCGAGTGGCAGTGTATCGGATCAACACACTTCAAAAAAGAAAAAGGATCTTTCTGAATCTCAAGTGGACATTACTCTTTACGAGGCAGATCTCAGTGTTGATACTAGTGCTGACAGCAGTATGGCAGAAGGGAATGAAAATAGTGACAGTAATGATATGCCTGACAGACTGATTGCCGCTTTAATTGTTCCAAAAGTTTTGTCAGTTTTCAAAAGCCTTATCTCAACAACAATAAGTGAACAATTGTATGAGCTCACGAACAGTTAAGGAGTTCGAGAGCTCGAATATAGCAAAGGATGGGATAATAACCCGATTAGAGAATGAACTGGATGATGTTAAGCAATATGGGATGAGAAATAGCCTAAGGATATCCGAATCTAACGATGAAAGCACTGACGATTTAATAATAAGTTTGGCTGGTAAAATGGAAGTGCCTCTCAACGTTTGTGAGATCGGGCGGAGCCATCGATCTGGTGCGCGAGCTACTGGAACGAGCCAACCTAGAACTATTTTAGTGAAGTTTACCAGTTATAGGGTTCGTGACAGATTTTATCGAGCTCGAAGAAAACTGAAGATAGCCCAAAATACTGGTCGAATTTTCGTGAATGAACACCTAACATCATCAAGGTCTCAGCTAGCCAGGAGATGTCGTGGTCTTGTGAGAAACAAGAAACTCCTTCAGACATGGTCTCATGACGGTACTATTTTAGTAAATTTAAGGATGAGTCGGTTAGGAGATTAACTTCACCTCAGGAATTCCAAAATCTTGAAAGACAGTTAGGCTGCTCTAGTCACTAACAAATATCCAACACAAAAAATGTCAGGATATAATCAATATTGTATCGAAGGATACATATATATATATGGATGTTTACTTGGTAAGCATTTAAATATTAAATAATTGCCTTGTGAGGCAATTGGGAGAGGCAGGGGGGGGGGGGGGTTAAGTGTTGGCATCCTCCAATGTGGACTAACAAAATAATATATAACGCAATCTAACACATTTAGAACACACTTGTTACAAAAGTGCGTATGCCTGCTGTAGTCTCCATATTCATTGTTCTATCCTCTGGGTGAATCATAAATATTCTCTGTTCATTCTTCATGGTGAACCAAAGGTTTGTACATGCAAAAAGTGATGTAGCTTTGATATGTTGGAAATTGTTGGAGGGTGTCTGTTGGCATCCTCCAATAATTTGTAACAGAGCAAATTTGAAGGAACCAATGTTGACTAACAAAATAATTTATAAAGCATTCAAACACATTCAGAACACACTTGTGTAAGAAAAGTGTGAATGCCTGTTGTAGTCTCCATATTCATTGTTCTATCCTCTGGGTGAATCAAAATATTCTCTGTTCATTCTTCATGGTGAACCAAAGGCTTGTAAAAAGTGCTGAAGCTTTGATATGTTAGAAATTGTTGAAAGGTGTCTGTTGGCATCCTCCAATAATTTGTAACAGAGCAATTAGAAGGAACAAATGTTGACTAACAAAATAATTTATAACGTAATCAAACACATTTAGAACACACTTCTGTAAGAAAAGTGTGAATGCCTGTTGTAGTCTCCATATTCATTGTTCTATCCTCTGGGTGAATCAAAATATTCTCTGTTCATTCTTCATGGTGAACCAAAGGCTTGTAAAAAGTGCTGAAGCTTTGATATGTTAGAAATTGTTGAAAGGTGTCTGTTGGCATCCTCCAATAATTTGTAACAGAGCAATTAGAAGGAACAAATGTTGACTAACAAAATAATTTATAACGTAATCAAACACATTTAGAACACACTTATGTAAGAAAAGTGTGAATGCCTGTTGTAGTCTCCATATTCATTGTTCTATCCTCTGGGTGATTCTAAACCCGATGATTACACCTGCTGTAGTCTCTATATTAGCACTCAATCAGTTAAGAAATGTGCCTGCTGTAGTCCTCATATTCTCTGTTCATTTCTCATGGTGAACCAGAAGCTTGCAAAAAGTGATGAAGTCTTGATATCTTAGAAATTGTCGGAGGGTGTCTATTGGCATCCTCCAATAATTTGTAACAGAGCAAATCTGAAGGAACAAATGTTGACTATCAAAATAATACACCTGCTGTAATCTCCATATTAACACTCAATCAGTAAAGAAATGAACCTGCTGTACTCCTCCTATTCACTGTTCATTCTTCATAGTGAACCAAAGGCTTGTAAAAAGTGATGAAGCTTTGATATGTTAGAAACTGTTGGGGGTGTCTGTTGGCATCCTCCAATAAATTGTAAAAGAGCAAATTTGAAGGAACAAATGTTGACTATCAAAATAATACACCTGCTGTAGTCTCCATATTATCACTCAATCAGTTAAGAAATGTGCCTGCTGTAGTTCTCATATTCACTGTTCATTCTTCATGGTGAACCAAAGGCTTGTAAAAAGTTATGAAGCTTTGGTATGTTAGAAATTGCTGGAGGGCGTCTGTTGGCATCCTCCAATAATTTGTAACAGAGCAAATTTGAAGGAACAAATGTTGACTAACAAAATAATTTATAAAGCAATCAAACACATTCAGAACACACTTGTGTAAGAAAAGTGTGAATGCCTGTTGTAGTCTCCATATTCATTGTTCTGTTCTCTGGGTGAATCAAAATATTCTCTGCTCATTCTTCATGGTGAACCAAAGGCTTGCAAAAAGTGATGAAGCTTTGATATGTTAGAAATTGCTGAAGCGTGCCTGTTGGCATCCTCCAATAATTTGTAACAGAGCAATTTGAAGGAACAAATGTTGACTAACAAAATAATTTATGAAGCAATCAAACACATTTAGAGCACACTTGTGTAAGAAAAGTGTGTATGCCTGCTGTAGTCTTCATATCCATTGTTCTATCCTCTGGGTGAATCAAAAATATTCTCTGTTCATTCTTCCTGGTGAACGAAAGGCTTGAGAAAGGTGATGAAACTTTGACATGTTATAAATTGTTGGAGGGTGTCTGTTGACATCCTCCAATTATTTGTAACCGAGCAAATTTGAAGGAACAAATGGTGAACCAAAGGCTTGTAAAAAGTGATGAAGCTTTGATATGTTAGAAATTGTTGGAGGGTGTCTATTGGCATCCTCCAATAATTTGTAACAGAGCAGATCTGAAGGAACAAATGTTGATTATCAAAATAATACACCTGCTGTAGTCTCCATATTAGCACTCAATCAGTTAATAAATATGCCTGATGTAGTCCTTATATTCTCTGTTCATTTTTCATTGTGAACCAGAAGCTTGTAAAAAGTGATGAAGCTTTGATATGTTAGACATTGTTGGAGGGTGTCTGTTGGCATTCTCCAATAATTTGTAATAGAGCAAATTTGAAGCAACAAATGTTGACTAACAAAATAATTTATAACGCAATCAAACACTTTTAGAATACACTTGTGAAAGAAAAGTGTGTATGCCTGCTGTAGTCTCCACATTCATTGTTCTATCCTCTGGGTGAATCAAAAATATTCTCTGTCCATTCTTCATGGTAAACGAAAGGCTTGTGAAAAGTGATGAAGCTTTGACATGTTAGAAATTGTTGGAGGGTGTCTGTTGGCATCCTCCAATAATTTGTAACAGAGCAAATTTGAAGAAACAAATGTTGACTAACAAAATAATTTTTAAAGCAATCAAAAACATTTTGAACACACTTGTGTAAGAAAAGTGTATATGCCTGCTGTAGTCTCCATATTCATTGTTCTATCCTCTGGGTGAATCAAAACCCGATGATTTCACCTGCTGTAGTCTCCATATTGGAACTCAATCACTTAAGATATGTGCCTGCTGTAGTCCTCATATTCTTTGTTCATTTTTCATGGTGAACCAGAAGCTTGTAAAAAGTGATGAAGCTTTGATATGTTAGACATTGTTGGAGGGTGTCTGTTGGCATCCTCCAATAATTTGTAACAGAGCAAATTTGAAGGAACAAATGTTAGCTAACAAAATAATTTTTAAAGCAATCAAAAACATTTTGAACACACTTGTGTAAGAAAAGTGTATATGCCTGCTGTTGTCTCCATATTCATTGTTCTGTCCTCTGTGTGAATCAAAACCCGATGATTACACCTGCTGTTGTCTCCATATTACACTCAATCAGTTAAGAAATGTGCCTGCTGTAGTTCTCATATTCTCGGTTCATTCTTCATGGTGCACCAAAGGCTTGTAAAGAGTGATGAAGCTTTGATATGTTAGAAATTGTTGGAGGGTGTCTATTGGTATCCTCCAATAATTTGTAACAGAGCAAATCTGAAGGAACAAATGTTGACTATCAAAATAATACACCTGCTGTAGTCTCCATATTAGCACTCAACCAGTTAATAAATGTGCCTGCTGTAGTCCTCATATTCGCTGTTCATCTTTCATTGTGAACCAGAAGCTTGTAAAAAGTGATGAAGCTGTGATATGTTAGACATTGTTGGAGGGTGTCTGTTGGCATTCTCCAATAATTTGTAATAGAGCAAATTTGAAGCAACAAATGTTGACTAACAAAATAATTTATAACGCAATCAAACACTTTTAGAACACACTTGTGTAAGAAAAGTGTGTATGCCTGCTGTAGTCTCCATATTCATTGTTCTATCCTCTGGGTGAATCAAAGATATTCTCTGTCCATTCTTCATGGTGAACGAAAGGCTTGTGAAAAGTGATGAAGCTTTGACATGTTAGAAATTGTTGGAGGGTGTCTGTTGGCATCCTCCAATAATTGTTGTAACAGAGCAAATTTGATGGAAGAAATGTTGACTAACAAAATAATTTTTAAAGCAATCAAAAACACTTTGAACACACTTGTGTAAGAAAAGTGTATGTGCCTGCTGAAGTCTCCATACGCATTGTTCTATCGTCTGGGTGAATCAAAACCCGATGATTACACCTGCTGTAGTCTCCATATTAGCACTCAATCAGTTAATAAATGTGCCTGCTGTAGTTTTCATATTCTTTGTTCATGCTTCATGGTGAACCAAAGGCATGTAAAAGGTGATGAAGCTTTGATATGTTAGAAATTGTTGGAGGATGTCTATTGGCATCCTCCAATGATTTGTAACAGAGCAGATCTGAAGGAACAAATGTTGATTATCAAAATAATACACCTGCTGTAGTCTCCATATTAGCACTCAATCAGTTAATAAATATGCCTGATGTAGTCCTTATATTCTCTGTTCATTTTTCATTGTGAACCAGAAGCTTGTAAAAAGTGATGAAGCTGTGATATGTTAGACATTGTTGGAGGGTGTCTGTTGGCATTCTCCAATAATTTGTAATAGAGCAAATTTGAAGCAACAAATGTTGACTAACAAAATAATTTATAACGCAATCAAACACTTTTAGAACACACTTGTGTAAGAAAAGTGTGTATGCCTGCTGTAGTCTTCATATCCATTGTTCTATCCTCTGGGTGAATAAAAAATATTCTCTGTTCATTCTTAATGGTGAACGAAAGGCTTGTAAAAGATGATGAAGCTTTGATATGTTAGAAATTGTTGAATGGTGTCTGTTGGCATCCTCCAATAATTTGTAACAGAGCAAATTTGAAGGAACAAATGTTGACTAAAAAAATAATTTATAACACAATCAAAAACTTTTAGAACATACTTGTGTAAGAAAAGTGTGTATGCCTGCTGTAGTCTCCATATTCATTGTTCTATCCTCTGGGTGAATCAAAAAATATTCTTTGTTCATTCTTCATGGTGAACGAAAGGCTTGTAAAAAGTGATGAAGCTTTGATATGTTAGAAATTGTTGAAGGGTGTCTGTTGGCATCCTTCAATAATTTGTAACAGACCAACATTGAAGGAACAAATGTTGACTAACAAAATAATTTATAACGCAATCAAACTTATTTGAACACACTTGTGTAAGAAAAGTGTGTATGCTTGCTGTAGTCTCCATATTCATTGTTCTATCCTCTGGGTGAATCAAAAAATATTCTTTGTTCATTCTTCATGGTGAACGAAAGGCTTGTAAAAAAGTGATGAAGCTTTGATATGTTAGAAATTGTTGAAGGGTGTCTGTTGGCATCCTCCAATAATTTGTAACAGAGCAATTTGAAGGAACAAATGTTGACTAACAAAATAATTTATAACGTAATCAAAAACATTTTGAACACACTTGATCCTGAGGATGAGGTCAATTGAGACAGGTCGTGTTTTGTTTCTCTTCAGTTATTTTCGAAAATTATGATTGATACTGATGTCTGAAGTATTTCAGTTTTGGATACAAACAATTTGTGGTGTTAGGGAACCTGTAAGCGAATGTGATAGAAATATTAGTAGTTCAGTTTTTTAGTATTTTCTGTGACAATATTTTGGAAAAAAATATTCACGAAGAGATCAAAGGTATGGCGATATTACAAGTGAGGTAAACCCATTACAACTTCTCGAAAACTTCTCGAAAACATCGATCAATGATGACGTTTCACTTGGAGTGATTCTTTCAGTTTCTCACTGGTTTGAAGCTGAGTGGAGTGATTACCGTACCACCGTTTTTTCATTGTTTACAGTAGTGCATTGAGTTCGCGCGCATGCCGCATATTTCATATTTGAAATTCCAGGTTATCGGGAACTCCCGATTCATTTTCCCAACTGTGTATGTGTTTGACATGATTGTTTGACATGCCTGGTGTGCGATAACCTTTTGTGTCGACTGATTAGTTGTGATTGATCGATCGATATTTCATATTTTTACACAAGGTGTAAAACAGCTGTAGTCAAACTATTGCGTCAAACTATTGCGAGTCAACTGCATCACAGTTCTGATCAACTTGGCAGCTTACTTCAGCAAGCTTACTACAGTAAATATCAAACTAATTTAGTGATTTACATTCCTTATAGTTGCCAAAAAAATTAATAATGTCTCAAACATTTTCAGAAACCTCATCTATAATTAGTGGAGCAAACGCTGTTGTGTACTCGGAACAATCAAATGGGGCCGCGAATAATCTCAGTGAAAATGTGTATGATATGTCGGGAGAGAATGCTAATGGCAATGTTGTGTCAAGCATTTATTGTATGTTGGGCGATATAAATCGTAGACTCGACAAACTGGATCTAGTCGAAGAGAGGCTACATACTTTAGACGAATTCTCTGTTCGTCTGTTGGGCATCGAGAATCGTTTGAAGCGGTTAGACTGCATGGAAGAACAGTTAAATGAGACTAGTACAAAATGTGCACAGATGCATTGTGATATTGAATCATTAAAACCCCTTAAATCTAAAGTGACTGAGCTGGAGAAATCAGCAGAATTTATAAGTGATTCGTTTGACACTCTGTCCGTTGATTTGGAAAAAGCCGACCAGAAATTGAATGAACTGGATACTAAAGTTGGGAGGTTGTCTACAAACACGGTTGAAAATTCGCAAGCAAGCATTGTACAGGTCCTGAATGAAAATGAAAAAATAAGAGAGACCGTCCTCGATCAACAGTGTAGGTCCATGAGAAATAATCTCATCTTCAGTGGCCTTAACGAAAGTCCGGGTGAAAATGTCGAGGGGCTCATTAGGGACTTCATAAGAATAGAGTTACGTTTGGATGAAAGATCAATTCAGATAGATCGTGCGCACAGAATAGGGAGACAACGCGAACATTTCCATCGTAAGATAGTTGTGAAATTTACCCATTTTAAAGACAGAGAAAGTGTTCGAAAATCAGGTCCAAAACTCAAAGGTAAAAACTATTATATCAACAAGCAATTTCCTCCAGAAATTGAGGAGCGTAGGAAGAAACTCTACCCAGTTATGAGAAGAGAGAGACGTGCCCAAAACCAAGTAAAACTGGTCAAAGATAAACTGTTTGTTAATAACCGAGAGTATGTCCCACCAGTCGAACCTCACCAATTTGTGAGATTCTCGCACGATGACATTCGCCCCGACCCGCTGCCTAACCCTCCTACTACTGCAGCAGTAACACATGTAACGTCGCCCACCTCTCTCTCTCCATCAAACAGAGTAAGTCCCCCAGGCAAGCGCCCAAAATGCTCTACCCCTCCATTCAGATAGGAAATCGCCGGTACACAAATAAAGAATAGAAGTGAATATGATTCCGGTCCCAACATTCGCAACAGAAAAAAGAGCAAAGTAATTCTACCTCCATCAGGACACTCTTGAATTTTACATTTTTAAATGTCTGTGGTATTAAGAACCGGCTTAACGTTCCCGAGTTTACTGACCTAATCAATAGTAACGACATAATGGGGTTTACAGAAACGAAAACAGATGATGTAGATTCATTAGATATCCCAGGTAATGTTATACATATGACAAATAGGAGAAAGATCTCCAGGACGAAATCAGGGGGGATAATTCTTGTTTATGAAGAGAGGCTAGCCAAATTCATTTGTGTACTCCCCTCCGAAAGCAAATATGTCCTGTGGTTTAAGATAAAAAAGATCTTTTAAAGAGTAATGAAGATGTTATTTGTGGCATCATATATATCCCTCAGGAAAATAGTACCTCCTCCTCAAATGATTGTTTTTCTGAAATTTAAAATGAATTGTTAACATTTTGCCCCGGGAGAAGATTTGCTCTTTTGTTTGGAGATTTTAATGCGAGATCTGGAACTGTCAATGATTGTGTATTCTTTAATAAGTCCGTTGAAGACACAGTCGGTATACAGAATATTGATTCTGATGTACTTCATACATGTGGGTTCAGTGCTGATAGAATATCTCAGGATCACGTTGTGAACAATTTTGGACGCAGACTGATAGAATTTTGTAAAAATAATGAGGTCAGTATACTGAATGGTAGAATCGGTGAAGATAAAGGGGAAAGAAAGGTAACATGTAAAAATGTAAGTTTAGTTGATTATTGCCTTTCAACAACAGAAATGATTCCACAGGTAACAGACTTTGCTGTTCTTGACTTCTCTGACCTATTTCCAGATGTACATTGTCCCGTTACTTTTAGCATATCGAGGAGTGAGAGACTATCCGCGATAAATGCGGTGTCACAACACATTAAATCAGCTGAAAAACGCACAGAAACAACAAAGCTTTGGTCCAGTAATAAGAGTGATCTATTCATGCAAAACATAGATGTGAGCAAAGTAAATGATCTCATCCATTTCTTAAGTTCATTAAATGTTCCCCAAACCCAAATGACCAGACGAGCTGAGGATTTAAACTCCGTCGTGAATGGGATCTGCGATATATTTTTGTCTGCGGCCTCCAAAAGTTTTAAAAAGTGCTCATTAAAAACAAAACGTCCCAGTAAACCCTGGTTTAACTCCGAATGTAGAAGAGCCAGGTCAGAGTTTCATTTGACGAAAAAGAATTACAATAAAACGAAATCAGAAGCGAATAAAGCGAATCTAAGTAGGAAAAGTAAAACGTATAAAAAGATACTGGATACAAACTGTAACGCATATCGAAAACAATTGTCAAATAAGTTAAAAACACTTTGTACGTCGAATCCTAAAGACTTTAGTATTGGAAAATTCTGAATGAGTCAACCAAACAAGAGAGGACCAGTTCGCAGGCCCCACTTGAGGAAATGTTTGGTTTCTTTAAAAGTATAAATCACTCCCTTCACCATGAGTACGATACTGCAGATACTCCAGCAATTAGCTCGGATTATAATGATGATCTGAATATGGAGATCAGCAATGAAGAAATCATTCATGTGATAAAATCACTAAAAAATAACAAAGCCCCCGGACAGGAGAACATTTTAAATGAACATTTAAAGTGTACTTGGATGTTATGCTTCCAGTTTATAAAATGCTTTTTAATTTAATTTTTGATAATGGAATCATACCTGAAGTGTGGTCTGTCGGTATTATTAACCCAATATTTAAAAAAAGGCAACCCCAAAAGTCCCGAGAACTATAGGCCAATAACAATTCTCAGTTGTTTAGGAAAAGTGTTTACCAAAATAATAAATAATAGATTAACGCGAATTTTTGAGGAAAATGGGTTAATATCTGAATGTCAGACATGGTTTAGAAAAGGCTATTCGACAATAGATCATACATTTTTCCTATACTGTTATCTCACTTATTCAAGAAATGTAAGAAAAAGTTATACTGTGCTTTTATTGATTTCAAGCAGGCCTTTGACAAAGTTTGGCGACCCGGTCTGTGGCAGAAACTAATAAATAATGGTATACAGGGCAAATGCTTTCGCTGTATCAAAAGCTTATATTCTGGAATTAAATCACGAGTCCGCATGGGTACAGAATGTTCCTATGTTTTCCCATGTGAACAGGGAGTGAGGCAGGGAGAAAATTTGTCACCTTTCCTTTTTGCTCTGTTTTTAAACGACCTGGAAGAATTCCTTACCGAAAAGGGTGTCATAGGACTTCATGAGTTGGAATCTTCAATTGAAAATGAACTTCACCTTTTTATACGCCTGTGCGTACTATTATACGCGGATGACACCGTTATCCTTGCTCAAACTGCTAATGACTTGCAGTTCGCCCTTGATAATTTTGTGGAATATTGTACAACCTGGAAAATGGAAATTAACGTGTCTAAAACAAAAATTCTTATCTTTGGAAATTGCAATCGCTAAAACATTATTTTTAAAATCCAGAATTTGCAGGTCGAAGAAGTAAAAGAGATAAAGTATTTGGGCATAATTTTCTCTCAAAACGGATCATTTGCAAAGTCGAGAAAAAATAATCTTGAACAAGCAACAAAGGCAATGTACAGCGTTATAAGAAAGGCAGGAAGTTTAAATCTATCAATAGATTGCCAGCTAGATCTTTTTAATAAAATTATAGAACCGATAGTTTTATACGGTAGTGAAATTTGGGGGTTTGAAAATTTTGGAATGTTTCGAAAATTGCAACTCAAATATTTGAAGTTAGTTCTCGGCCTAAAAAATAGCACTCCATCATTTATGGTGTATGGAGAAGTAGGTGTTTGTCCTATAGAAATCTCGATTAAGTTGAGAATGGTTGCATTCTGGGTTCGATTGATCAGCAATAGCACAACTAAAATTTCCCTGGTTCTTTATAGGTATGCATATAAGCAGCATATGTCAGGCATTATCAGATATTCGTGGATGGATTACTTGAGTAGAATTTTAAACTCGTGTGGTCTGTGCTATGTTTGGGATAACCAGTACTGTCCTAACCCCGAATGGTTAATATCGTGTGTCAAAGTAACTCTTGTTGATCAGTTTATCCAGTCGTGGAACACGGAGGTAAATAATTCGCCTACTGGATGTATCTATCGAACTTTTAAGACAGCATTCGAATTTGAGGATTATTTGAATAAACTCCCCACTGGCCTGGCAAGAGTATTTTTGAAGTTCAGAACTTCAAATCACCAGCTTCCTATAGAAACCGGTCGCTGGACTAGAGCACCCAGAGAAGAGCGACTTTGTACTTTTTGCGATGCGCAATCATTAGGTGACGAATATCATTATATTTTAGAATGCCCGAGTGTTGTTGCCCATCGAAAGAAATATATACACAGATCACTCTATACTCAACCGAATATAATAAAGTTTGCTGCACTAATGTCCAGCTCCAACAAAAAGGAACTGATCAATATATCAAAATTGGTTAAAATTATTAACAGAAAAATAATTAACAAGTAGATAATTATCATTTAGCATAATTATAAACAAGGGATAGTCCCCCCGGTTTCCTCCTGTGGATCTTTCTCATATGCTTTTGCTTTACGTCCATTAAAACCACTCTCTTTTAGTTTGAAGTACATCTTAACAACCATTAGCAAGTGATTCTGTATTTGTTGACGCGGTGCTTGCTTTGGTTGGGCTGGGCGTGTATTCTGCGGCTCAACATTAATTACTTGCTGAAATCACTGCCACTAATTAGAAAGCTGGAGCCGTGCGATTCACGCCTACCTGTAGTGCCAGATCGCACATGCGTTGTACAGCCGAGAGAAGACCATTGACTTACGACGCCGCATATGTGCTGAATAGGACAAAGGTTTAGCCCTAGCATTCCCTAGAGCCCAATTTCTTGACTTTCGTCGCCTGGCAGTCGGATGTATTGAACGCAGATCCGGTCATGATGGGCGAACTTTCGTTTTCAAACAAGATTGTATGACTGGGAAAATGCTATGCTATCATTTTCGATTTGAATATACTTGAGTAGAAACTATGCCGTTGTATCCCTTATTCATATTCAACCTCCCCCCCCTTCGTCCTCTCCAACACTGTTGGCAACCTGACAAGTGGTCGTGACATTTACTAAAAGGCTGTCCTCATACAGAATCAGTTCGCCCCCTGGGTTCACCGGGACGACATCTGGAAGTCTGAGACTGCTGGTAGCGCCTTGGTGTGCTCATGGGACGAATTGCTACACGGAATTCACACCAGGTTCACGGAATATAGGTTTGTAAAACTCTGACCGCACCCCATACCCACCTCACTATAATTCACCTACCAACAATACCATTAATATAGGGACACCCCGTTATTTACATTGTGCCCCTCTACACGTTATCTGCTCCATTGTCCTCATTCTAATTGTTTGATGATATTTTATTTGTTGTACCTCACGTACCATAAATATGGTTTGAGCGTAATAAAGTAAAGTAAAAAACACATTTAGAACACACATGTGTAAGAAAAGTGTGAATGCCAATTGTAGTCTCCATATTCATTGTTCTATCCTCTGGGTGATTCTAAACCCGATGATTTATTTATTTATTTATTTATTGATGTTTAAGGTCACATATTTATGCACAATGGCAAATCATGACCGTGACAGTTTTACGGGTGGAGGAAGCCGGAGAGAACCACCGAGCAACGACGAGCAGCTGCCAGCTCCCCAACATCGTAACTCTGCAGCACAGGCGGGGTTAGATTGGTTGAAGACATGCGTACCATCGACGCGCAGTACGCCTTAGTACACGGCGACATCGTGCCCCACATGGGCAATGGGGGTGAAGTGTCTTGCCCAAGGGCACAACGCGGTTGCCGCAGGTGGGATTCGAACCGAGGACCTCTCGGCTTGCAGCCTGCACCTCTACCTACTGAGCCACTGCGCCCCTAAACCCGATGATTACACCTGCTGTAGTCTCCATATTAGCACTCAATCAGCTAAGAAATGTGCCTGCTGTAGTCCTCATATTCTCTGTTCATTCCTCATGGTGAACCAGAAGCTTGTAAAAAGTGATGGAGCCTTGATATGTTAGAAATTGTTGGAGGGTGTCTATTGTTCACTTTTAGAACACACTTGTGTTCTAAAAGTGAACAGCGCAAATCTGAAGGAACAAATGTTGACTATCAAAATAATTTAGAATGCAATCAAACAAATTTAGAACACATTTGTGTAATAAAGATGTATGTCTGCTGTAGTCTCCCTATTCACTGTTCTATCCTCCAGGTGAATCAAAACCTGATGATTACACCTTCTGTAGTCTCCATATTGTTTTGTCACCGTTTACTGTGAGCCAAAGGCTTATAGAAATCAAAACCTGTTGATTACACCTGCTGTAGTCTCCATATTGTTTTTTTTCACTGTTTATTGTGAGCCAAAATCTTATAGAAAAGGATTGCTGAAACCTTAATGTTTTGGAAATTATTGGGAGTAGGGGTGTCTGCTGGCATCCTGCAATAATTTGTAATAGAGCAAATGTGAAGGAACTAATGCTAACTATCAAAAATAATTTAGCTCTCAATCAAATTTGTAACATGGCAATCTGGGGGAACAAGTGTTGCCAATCAAAAATAATCTAGCACTAAAAAATAATCCAGCACTCAATCAGTTAACAAATGTACCTGCTGTAGTCCTCATATTCACCTTTCATTCTTCATGATGGGAAAAAACGAGTAAAATTGATGATTTGATATGTTAGAAATTGTTAGAGGGTGTCTGCTGGGATCTTCCAATAATTTGTAATAGAGCAAATTTGAAGGAACAAATGTTGACTATCTAAACAATTTAGCATTCAATCATAATTGTAATAGGTGAATTGATTATATGGCTAAAAGGATTTAATGGCTCAGCAAATCGATCAGACATATAACTTCCCCACCGATAAGAAGGAGAAAATGCAATATGCTCATCCTACCAACTTGATCACACCATCCTAGCACACTCACGCCCAAGATTAGAATATAAAAAGTATATTTTTGAGGTTTTTCTTCTCTTTTAGTCAAATCAGTTTCATCCATGTAGTTGGGAATTATCATAACATTGACTAACCGTTATCCCTGTTCTAGTTAAGCCACTTTATTAATTCAGAAAAACGCGAATAATGCATCACAATGATTATATGCCGGACTGGTTGAATGGTTCAACAAATCGATCAGACATAAAACGTCACCACCAAAACGAAAGAAAAAATGTAAAATGTTCATGTGCACGAAATATCACTTCCTTTTCTTGCCCTTTTTATCTTGTCATCGTGTTGTCAGCAACCTCACGCAATCACCTTGCGCTTTGATGAAATGTGTGTTATATTACCCAACTGACCAAATGACCGTTCATTTTGAGAGATTAGTTTGACAGTCAATTATCCCCACATTATGTTCGGGAAGTGTGGTGAATCATGTATTATATTTTGCATCTGTCCTGTTGATCGTATATTTACACTGATTAGTTTGTCCATTTGTTATCGTCTTATCATGCCTGCGCTGTTAATGACCGTTCATTTCGACAGATTGGTTTGATAGTCAATTATCCTCACATAATGTTCAGGAAGTGTGGTGAATCATGTAGTTCATTATCCATCTGTCCTGTTGATCGTATATTTAGACTGATCAGTTTGTCCATTTGTTATCGTCACATCATGCTTGCGCTGAGTTGCATATCTAACTGATCCATTTACCAGGATTGATTCGTTTAATTGCCCATTATCATCACAGCATGTACATTAAGAAAATCTTGTGCGTTTGTGTGTTTGGGGCAGAAACCTGGTGATAGGGGATTCAGTTGAACCTCCACTAATTTCCTCAGTATTATGGTATGCTGTCCTCACGTAACCACCGTTATTATTATTATACCTTCTTGTGTTGTACTCAGATAGCTAGGGAACAAATTATTATGTTCTACAATAAAACGGAATAATGAATTCCGTTTTTTTTCTGTGGAGTATTGATATTCACTGCTCTTACTACCCTCCTTTTGATCACATTTAACCAATGCAATGAGAAAGAATATCTTCTTTTACACACTTTATATTACTCTGTTATAACTCCTCTTGATGTTTTTTTCCAGTCACAAAATGTATTGTCTTTATTATTTTTGATTCTTCGGGTCTCCTTCATGCTTATGTGCCCTGGTGTTGCTGATGGTATTTGTGTAAATCATGGCAGGTAATATTAATTTGGACGAGATCCAGACTGATTCTAACTACGACTTCAATTATCTGATGAATGATAGGACCGACATATCCAACACAGATAGTGATTCCCCATCTATATATAACATTACCGATTGTAAATATCTCCTTCCTGGTGAGTTGCAATCTGAAGTCAGGGACATGCGCGGATCTTTTTCTGCTTTTCACCTCAATTGCCAAAGCCTTAATGCCCATTGGGACCCTCTTAATCACCTGCTGTCTGAACTGAACAGCAATGAAAATACATTCGATGTTATCGGTCTTACAGAAGTCTTTCAGGTCCCCTCCAATATATCTTATACACTAGAAGGATACCACCCATTACAAAAACATACTAGACCCACTGATGACGATGGTCGAGGTGGAGTAGGACTATTTTTAAAAAATGACTTAAACTTCATTATTCGACGAGATCTTTCTATATTCATACCACATGTGCTTGAGTTAATTTTTATAGAAATAAAGGTTAAAAATCTGTCGAGAATTACTGGTGTAATATATCGACCAAACACGGCCCCCAAAGCGGATATAGATATTTTCCAATCAAAGATCGATTACATAACTGATATACTTAACAAGGAAAAGAAAACAATTTTAATTATGGGCGACTTCAATATTGACCTTTTGAAAGTAGCTTCCCACTCGAAAACTGATGCGTTCATAGATTTAATGTTTAGTGAGGGATTTATGCCTGCCATTACCAAACCAACCAGAGTGACTGATCATTCTGCGACGCTCATAGATATTTTCAAACAATCTAATAAACTCTTTCGAATCCGGCATAATTCTTACTGATGTATCTGATCATTTTGGAATATTTTATGCTGAATCTGTAATTATGCCATTAGATAGTACAAGGCCACGTCTATCCAGGAAAATAAACCCTACCAGTATCGAATATTTCAAAGTATTGCTGTCCCAGTGTGACTTTTCACCAGTTATGGATTCTAACTGTCCCAATGCTGCTTATGAACACTTCTTAAACAGTTTTATGAACGCATTTGAATCAGCATTTCCTTTGCAAAGTGAGAAACGGAATAAGAAACACATAAAGCGACAGCCTTGGATGACGAAAGGTCTTTTAATCTCAGCCAACAACAAGAATAAACTTTTCATAAAAAAATAAGAAGTCCAACAGAATTTAATGTAAGAAACTACAAAAATAACTGTCGTTTGTTTAACAGAATTAAAAAAACAAAGCAAAGCTATGTATTACGAAAATGTCCTGTTGGAAAATAAAAGCAATCTGCGAAAAACGTGGCAAATTCTAAATAAAGCTCTGAACAGAAACAAAAACAAAAGTAATTTACCTTCTTTTTTTAAGCTGGGTGAAAAAAAGATAAATACCCCGAACGAAATCGCTCCGGAATTCAACATTTTCTTTGCAAAAATAGGACAGGAGGCATCAAAACAAATAACGAATCCCCGAAAACTTTTTGTCAAATTCATGAAATCTCCACTCCCATATAATATGTTTGTTCTACCAACGTCGACTTTTGAAATTATAAATATCGTAACTAAAATGAAGCCTAAAGCAAGTCAGGACTGTGAAAATATTTCATCGAGTATCCTTAAACACTCGATAGATTCGGTTGCCGATCCTCTTGCTCATATTATGAACATTTCCTTCAGCCAGGGAATAGTTCCTGACAGAATGAAGAGTCTTGCAAAAGTAATCCCAATTTTTAAATCAGGCGATGAAAACAACTTTACAAATTATAGACCAATAAGTATTTTGCCTGTCCTTTCAAAGATTTTAGAAAAACTTGTTTGACAGATTGATGAAATTTCTGAACAAATTTGATATCCTCTATCACCACCAACATGGTTTTAGGAAGCAGCACAATACACTACATCCAATTAAGCAATTATTAAATCATGTCGCCGTCGAAAATAACAAAGCCAGTAAGGACACCACTTTAGCTATCTTTCTTGACCATTCCAAAACCTTTGATACAATAAGTCACGACATCCTTCTCCAAAAACTTCAACATTATGGAATAAGAGGTAACGCTATTAGTTGGTTCAAAAGCTATCTAAAGAACAGGAATCAGTATGTATCGTTTGGTGATAGTAAATCAAATCTAACTGAACTGACATGTGGAGTTCCACAAGATTCTATATTGGGTCCCATTTTATTTTTAATATACATTAATGACATAAGTAATTCAACTACATTAAATGTCTTATCGTTTGCCGATGACACAGAAGCATATAAGTCTGGAGCGAAGATAAATGCCCTAATCTCAGATTTCAATGAGCAATTACAAAATATATCTGACTTTTGCGCAGCCAATCCCCTTGTCCTGAACGAAAAGAAAACGAAATAGATTTTACTTAATCCAGGTCATAGAGAAAGGAATCTTACTCATCAGAATGTCTTTATAAACAATCGGGCTATCTGCAAGGTTGGCAGTGGGGAAAGTGAGAAGTCCTTAAAGTTTCTTGGTATAAATATTGATGACAACTTATCGTACAACGCCCATATATCTCACCTCTGCACGAAAGTCGGACTTGCCAACTTCGTTCTCAATAAAGCCAAAAAGTTTCTCCCTCATAATGTTATGAAAACTTTATATTTTACTTTGATACAGAGCCATTTCATCTATGGAATTCCTTTATGGGGTGCGTTCAAATCCTGTGATCGCCTTCAAAAATTTCAGAAACGAGCTTTACGAATAATAAATAATAAGAAATACAATGTCCACACTGACCCCCCTATTTATTAATGATAGTATATTGAAGCTAAAAGATTTATACAAACTACACGCCTTATTATTCATGTTTGTTTGGCACAATGGAAACCTTCCGGGTTCATTTGTAAACTTCTTCTCAACTAACCAATCTAATATGAATACTCGTCAGGCTTGTCTTTTGCACAGACACAAAACTAGAACCAAGACTCTGGATAAACTACCGGTATTTGCACTACCAAAGCTATGGAATGAGCTAGAATTAGACATCAGAAATACAGAGAATAGGAAAGAATTCAAGAAAAAGCTAACAACAATGTTTTTTTCCTCTTATTCCGAAGACATTGCCTGTTCAAACCCTTATTGTCCGGATTGTCTCCGCTGATCTGGATGCCATAAATAAAAACTAATCAAATGTCTAGTACCGCTCACATTGCCTTCTTGGCGTAGTTTTTGAAAAACTATACATTCGCAACCTATAATACAAGGACATAGCTCAAGCACCCCCCCCCCCCCCGCCCCATTGGCGCGAGCTCAACGAGATCGTTCCAGTGAGGGACCAAATGCTGTGGTTTTGAGGCGGAGTGTGAAAACAAACAAAAATGTGAATAGGGACTTCTATTAAGGGCGCGGGGTGGTTTCGGAGGTTAGCTTGGTAAACGGTTAAAGATTTGTTGTCCACAGTAATTGTTGTTGTTGTCTGGTTTTCTCGTCCATGTCGCTTCTCTTTCAGCTCCCACCAACCATTTCATAGATCTTCTCAATCTTGTACTATTTCCATGATAACGGGAGGAATGGTGTCAGCAGAATTAAGAGAGCGGCATTTCGCTGTTGGCCATCAGCGACACTTTGCGCGCATGCTGTATGAGAAGACACAGTAACTGGAATTTTCAAATGCTGAAGTGTAATATCCACCTCTTTCTCTTTCTGTTGATCTTTCTTTCTCTTTCTTTTTCTTCTTTCTAAGGGAAAGGCAGGAAGACAGCCAATTTGGCTATGCCTTCACCTGCCAGTACACAATGCCACAATTAATTGGATATTTTTGTAATTTAATGTACAATATGCAATATTTCTTCTTGTTGAAATTCAATATTTTTATTACATATACTATAATGCTATATTTTAGTGTACTGGCAAATAAAATATCAATATCAATACCGAAAGGCATGGCAAAATTGCGTCAGCAGAATCAAGAATTCTTTTCTGACATACTGCATGCTACATCGCCCTACTCCGTTGCCAACTTCATGTGATGGTATACACTCCAGTAATGTTAAACAGACATTCAATTTCTAAAGGGAGGAGCAAACAAATTAAATGTACAGCAGTAACAGCAATTCTAATTGCTTCCCCCTGCTTTATGCTTTACTGAAATTACGAAATACGAAATACTGGATATACTGGTTAATTTCCCAATAAGATAGATGAAATATCCAGAATACAATTAATGTAGATGAAATTCTGGATAAGATTATTTCTCTGGATTTTACAATTCCGCCAATAATTCGAAAACTATTCAAAATTTAATTGTAACGCTCTAAATGTCAACAAGGCCACGTGGTTTCCACTAATCTAACACATGTGATAGCTCTCGGGCTCTTCCACTATCAACCATATATTACTATCAATGGGACATATCAATATTCGAGCAGAATAAGCAGCTGTATTCAGCCTTTTAATATATATAGACTGCTCACAATTGTACACCATTTTTTTAAATTTAATGGTCAATTTGGAAATTATATTTTGGGCTATCCACGGAGAACACAATTTCCAACAACCTACTATTTTACACTAGCATTCAAGAACAGTTTTTACATTTTAGTAAACGAACGAGAGATTGGCCACTACCCACAAAACAACAAGCCTCAGGATTGCAATATCTCCCCTCCTGTAAATTACTTGCCCTACATACGACACTCCAAATGTACACCTCTAAGGTTAGTTCAATTTGACATATCAGTAACAACTTCAGTTTTCGCCAGAGCTAAATGATGTATCGCAATGACATCCACAAATATTATCTACGTAATATTAAAATAGCACCCAGACTACCGAAGACAAACCACCTATTATTATCAGAACCCAAGACGCCGGGAGCATATCTTAAAAGAGAAATATACAAATATTTTCAAACTCATACACGTCGCGATTATTGTTTAATAGGTAAGGTTCCACAAACGTCAATGCCTATTGCCAATAGAAAATTTATTTACACACCAACACACTGTGTACTACCTACTTTAAATAAGCAGACTACGAGGTCTTATTTCGCTTCCTAGGAAAAACATCCTTTCTGGTCAATACCCAGTGTTACCTACAGTAACACAAAATGCAGCCAAACTTATGAGTAGTGCAATCATCCAGCATTTTAGCTTTCACTAGCGACTTACTAAAAGATTCTTTCTTGAATCAAGTTTACTTAATAGTCAATAACTTATCGAACCTCTAACTCTGGCCTGTTTAGTAAATTTAAAGTTGACCTTAAACATTTCCAGAAGTTGAAAGGAAAACTGTGGGGTTAAATCCTGTAAACACTCAATATTACTTTTTACTAAAGGGCATATAACTCGACTTCACTTCCTATTTACCCATAGTTGAGTTGCCTCAAATGCCCCATAGAATGATTCACAAAATCAGTCATTTTCATAATGAACTCAGAAAGTGAAAATATTTCAGAAACATTGTAATTCAACTGTAGACATTTTTTATGACCAATACCACTCAAAGCTTTTACGAATAAGCTTCTTGAGCTACACTGGCGCTTCAAATGTCAAATAATATGGCTGAACATTTAACCTCCAATACCTTTACCAGTCTCAAAATAAATCCATCTATAACAAGATGCTAAAAAGCCTTTATCGGGTATTTTTCACATTCATGTTATAAGTGATTGGTCTGAGTTGACTGATCAGCTCAGACCATCTCAAATTCTCTGGTTCAAATTGCTCAGATCGTCGACGAGAACACAACATATGTATTGGTTTTTGTATGTGTGTGTGTGTGCGGGGGGGGGGGGGGGGGGTATTTCGGCCCCTGTTAATCCCAGTTTAGTGACACCTTGGGGGTTTGGTGCAGAGTAAAATAAGACAACAGAATGAACAGTCTATAAACTTAGACTCCAGCTCATTCATAGAATGACTTTGTCTACCAAACTTTAATTACACCCAGCTTATGAGCTTCCACTTCACCAGCAGTGATATACTTGGGCTCATTGTGCCACTTAAAACCACTAAGAAGGATTCCAAAAGTTTGCATTTGCATTCATCTGGGGAGAAGCCCTTGTAATTGTAATAATACAACAAAAGCTATTGAAATGTGCATACCAACAATCGAGTTCTAATTTCCTCATGAATTAAATTCACCTTGATCGTTCAAAACATGCGACCTTGTCGAGAACAATTAACCATAATGTAAGTAGCTGGAATAACCAGATCCTGGTAGCCTCGCCAATTTGTAACAGGGGTGGGGTGGACGACTCCCCCGGGGCTAGAAACCTGGCCGAAATGTCCCTGTTGTTCTTCTGATTCGTGAGGATATGGGTCAACTAGCAAACCATGGATAAAATATAACTGAACTCTAGAGGTAGAATAACCATTAAGTTATGTGTTGTGGCCTGGATGAATTCACAATAAGATAGGAAAACACTTTGTACGTGGTTTACTAAAAAGCCAAAAATAGTATGATATGATATGTACATAAATATGAATGACGGATAAAAAACCACGGGCCCAAAACACTTTCAATCAAAAGGGGTTTAAATTCCAACCAACATGTGTTCAGTAAATGTGGATGGTTCCCACGGAACTCGGACCTGGTGAGAATCACTCTCAAAAACAGTGATTCTCACCAGGGCTGAGCCGAACGGGTCTCGAACTGACAGCACCCAACATAGTTAATCTTTTACAGGTTACAAAGTGTCCCCACAACTAACCTCAACAGGCAGTTGTACTGGCACAGTTGAATTAGAGCTTTAATGCCAAGACGTGGGCGGCGAATTATGAGCGAAACCGCTCTTATATTGGATAATTTCGCGGGGAAAGATTTCGAATACTGGAATCTGATTGATCCCTCGCTTTCACCTCGACAAATGAAACAGCAGCAAAATGCACCACGGCATGAACCAATATGATACATCGATCCATTTGGAACATAGAAATGACTTGAAGCCAACAAAAATAGAATTACACCTCTGTTATGAACAGACGAATTATAACAGAGTAATTTAGAACTTCTATTGTATATTATATTTCAACTGCTGTTACCAAATCCGTTACAATGCCTCTAAAACAAGATTCATGTTATTTCACCCCAAACTTGACGCATACAGTGCATAGAACAAGGTGATATCACTGAATGAGACGAATATGTCGTTAGTCGGTAGCCACCGAGAGGAGTCATCATTTAAGTTCCTTGGAATCCATATGGACGAAAACCTGAAATTCAAACAGCACATATCAGGTGTTTGTTCAAAAATAGGAAGAGCTATTTTTGCATTAAATAGGGCAAAAAAATTTCTCCCTCCGCAAGCCTTAAGATCGTTGTATTTCTCACTTATCCACAGAAATTTGAACTATGGAATATTAATCAGGGGGCACTCACCCTCTGCAAAAGACTCTTCAACATGCAGAAGAAAACCATTCGTGTTATAACAAACAAGTCTTTTACATCACACACTCATCCTCTATTCAGAAGCTGTGGTATCCTAAAATTCAACGACCTCTATATCCTGCATTCCCTTTTGTTCATGCATGATTGGCGCAATAATGAATTACCCGTGTCCTTTGATGATACATTTAAAATATACAGGAATCCATCGGGCATGAACACCAGACAGTCTGGGAAAATACACACACTTAAACCAAGAACGCGTTTTTCATCCGAACTGCCGTTCCATACTCTCCCACGAATTTGGAATGAAATTGACCCACAAATCCAACAATTCAGCAGACCGCAATTTAAAAAGGCAATAATGGATGAGGCCCTAAATTCTTATATGGCTGATGTCGTTTGTGACAATCTGAGATGCCCGATTGCACCTCCAGCTCTTCTGGATCTCAAAATCCCCAAAATCCTTAACATTCTCCACATAGTAAATATTCCACTGCAATGATAAACTATGTATTCATTTTGGAAACTGTGAATCGCTTCTTTTAGGTTTGGCTTTGAGCAAATTAATTTAACTTTGATGTCAGGTATGTTTTACCTTTTCAATATGGGGATGGCAGGAAGACAGCTTCTTGGCTATGCCATCTCCATGCAGTGTTCTGTTACTTTTGTTCTAAATTAAATTAAACTGTCAATCATATGTTATGTAATTGTATGCTGCAAATAATGATCCATTCATTCAACGAAATATGGATAATACAACCAAATACAATATAATACAATGGAATTGTGGAGATGTTAGAGCGAATTTTAATGAACTGGGTCTTCTAAGTCAAACATATAAACCTGCTGCGTGTTGCTTTTAGGAAACATTCTTAAAGAAACCTGACACTCAAGATCAATCAGCTTTTAAGCATTATACTTCGTATGGTGCCTGGGCTGACGAAAATGATCTTCATGTTCTTTGAACGTCCGTCTTTGTCTGAAGCGAAATTATTGGCAGGCCTGTTTCTTTACAAACAAACTTACAGGCTGAGCAGTAGGCCTAGCTTTAGATAAGACAGTTACATTATGTTCTATGTAGACTTCACCAAATAAGACCCTTCAGCTAAATGACCCTGAGAAACTTGTTCACCAACTTTCAACTCCGTGCATTTTGTTGGGGGATTTTAATGCACATAGCCGTCTTTGGGGTGACTCCTGCAGCAAATAAGACCTCAATGGAAAAAGGAGTAGAATAGCTAATTTCAAAATATGATTTGTGCTTGTTCAATGATGGTTCAGACATTTATTGCCACTCCTCACCTGGTTCTGACACTTCAATTGATCTTACACTTTCATGTCCTTCAGTCTTCCTGGATTTCCCTTGGAAGGTTGTAGATGACTTGCGGAGGAGTCACCACTTTCCAATTGTGTTGGAAAGTGTTGTTCCGGCTTCAGATGAGAGAATGCCTCGACGAAACTTTAAAAATGCCACCTGGGATACGTTCTCGTGGCACTGTTCTGGGTGACTCACAAGGGGGAAATTTGTAGACAGTGCTGATCAAGTAGAACAGTTTACCGAAGAGTTGCTTGACATTGTAAGCACCGCATTTCTAAAAGCCTCGGCTAACCCTAAACTTTTCACCAAACCATAGTTCGATAAAGCAGGTTATAAAGGAACGTAAGAAAAAACTGAACAAGAATTTAATAAGTCGCCAACAACAGTGAATTTAGACAAACTGCGTATCAATCGGGCAAAGACCAAACAACTTATAACTCAAAAAAGAAGAAAACATCTTGGGAGACTTATGCTTCTTAACTTAACCAACACACTCCCATCAAAACAATTTGGAAAATGGTTAAAGAAATTAAAGGTAAAAAACAAAATCAAATGTGCAACACCTGGAAGAAAACAACAAACTAATAACTTCAATAAATGAAATATCAAACAAATTGGCCTTAACATTTTCTAAACATTCGTCGTCTGAAAATTGTAAACCTGATTTCATAAACATTAATTAACAAGAAAAACAAAAACATCAAATATACCTCTGACAACTTAGATGATTACAATTAACCTTTCTCTATGGAATAGTTAAATAACTCATTGCATAAAGTAAAAGATGCTGCCACTGATGAAATACACTATAAACTTTTAAAACATCAAACATTCAAACTTCACTCGAAGTTTTACTGTCCGTCTTCAATGACAAAGAGGTGACTATTTCAACACCTGATAATTTATTTATTTATTTATTGGTGTTTAAGGTCACATATGTCTGCACAATGGCTAATCATGGCCTCGATGGTTTTACGGGTGGAGGAAGCCGGAGTACCCGGCCAGAACCACCGAGCAACGGCGAGCAACGGCGAGCAGCTGTCAGTTCCCAACATACTAACTCCACACAAGCAGGGTTAGCATTGGTTGAAGACAGTGCACCATCGACGTGCACTACGCCTTAGTACACAACGTCACCGTGCTCCCACGTGGGCAATGAGGGTGAAGTGTCTTGCCCAAGGACACAGCGCGGTTGCCGCAGGTGGGATTCAAACCGAGGACCTCTCGGCTTGCACCTCTACCTACTGAGCCACCGGGTCCCATCAACGCCTGATAAAGAGCCCGGCAATCCAAACAGTCACAGACCCATCGCATTAACAAGTTGTCTGTGCAAAACCAAGGAAAGGATGATCAATGACCTTCTCTGGTTTCTCATGGTTTTCTGGTTTCTGGAATCGAATAATCTGCTTGGGAATGTTCAATGTAGTTTTAGAAGCCATTTGGGAAGACTTGAAACGTTATTCTGAAATGCCTTTACGAGAAAAGAACATCTGAGTTTTTTAAAAAAAATATTCCATTTTACCACCGTTTTGGAATCGCCTTTCTCAACCCCTGTAAGACTGTACGTTTTACGGAGAAGGCTTCAAAAGTCAGGAAGCCCCCGCTCTCACTTTAGAGGTCGTTAAGAAAAAATATACCCGTGTCGCACCATCTTTGATTAAAAAAGAGTTTGTTCTTAATTTTTATATTTTCGTTGTAGAAAATTGGTTGAGAACAAATTTCTTCTGGGTCAGTTGGCGATTTATTGTCTAAAATAGAGCAGACCATAAGGACATTTTTCCAAAAACTATTTGAGTGCTCCCCAACCATTGTTAACCCCTCTTTATGTAAAAGCCAAATTTTGTAACCTCCGTATTTTTCCCAAAAAGTTTTCCCGGGTGCCATTATGCGGGAATCCATTAATTTCTTAATCCAAACAATTTTTAAAGAATAACTGTATGACCGAATGTTTGGTAACTTACCCCCCCCCCCACCCCCCCTCCCCACTCCCCCGTCGTCAGTTTCGTTAACAAGAACATTACGTTTGATCATTTCACGCTTTCCCGCCATAGGTATTGGAATATATACGATTGTATAGTATCCAACATACCGTCAGGTGGATTACGAAAGTAATTTTTCCAATTAGGTTAAGGTTTCTAAACGACTTGTCATTGAGAAGTTTTTCCATTTTTTTCATTTTTTAGACGTAATTATTCACTATATAATTCTCACTGGATAGGTCACAAGTGATACCTAGGATAGTAAATTTCCCTTTATGGTTCCACTGAGCACTGCGATTTGTAGTGACCCTTTCACTCGACCCCTGTTTCGACCCAGCCTATATAGCCTGTGTTGTCTCAAAATTTACTTTTAGGCCTGACTGCTCAGCGAAAGAATCAATTGCTTCCAAACCTGTGTTCAACGAATACCAATCGTCACTCAACAATAACGTTGAATCATCTGCGTACTGACTTATGAGATATTCAAAGTTGTTTAGTTTGATATCATCAATGTCAGAGTTGTACTTAGTGCGGCATTTAATATTTCTACACTTAAAATAAAAAGATAGTGAGAGAGAGGGTCACCTTACAGCACTCCTCTCTGTAGGTTCAGTTTTTCGGAACAGTGTCCATTGCTTAAGATGTAACTGAAAATATTACAATAAAAAGTTGTAAACCATATTATAAAAGAAGGTCCGAAATTAAAGAACTTTAATGTTTTTTCTTTGAAGGACCATTCAAGGGAGCCAACGGTTTTTTCGAAACCTAACAAAACAAGAGTTCCAGCAATAGTTTCTTTCTCTTGTTTTTTATTAGGTCAAATGTAAATCTAGTGGACTCTCCGATGTATCTCCCTTTCATGAACCCAATCTGAGTTTCATGAAATTAGTTTTGGTAAGACCATTTTAATATGAGTTGCTATCGCCGTTGAAGCAATTTTTATGTCTACATTGATAAATGAGATTGGTCGCCAGTTTTCTTTTATAAATGCCTTTGGTTTATTTTGCTTCGGAATCAGGTAATAATACCAGCTCGTTGTGGGTTAGACAACTGTTTAACAGTATATCCATAATTTGGAGAACTGACCAGGAAGGTACCAATATCTTTCCAAAAGAATTTATAAAACTGAACAGTAGACCCATCAGACCCAGGCGTTTTATTATTTTTCATTGATTTGAAGGCTCTTAAGCATTCAGAACTTGTTAGATGACCATCCAATGCATTACTTTCCTCTTCACCTAAAAACTGTAAAAAGGGATTAGTTTTATCGAAAAAGAAATTATTGTCATCGGAAACACTTGCTGGGTTTAATTTAGTGGAATACAGATTTTCAAAGAATAGCTTTTGCTCGTTTAATATTTCAGATAAATTTTTCGTGATATTACTATTAGAAGTCACCAGTTTTGGGTATTATATTTTTTCAGTGAAATGTCTTTTCTCCAGGTTACAAAATTATTTGGTTGCTTTTTCTCCTTCTGCTTTCCATTTTGCCTTTGCTCTTAGAATTACACCATTAAGTTTTTATTTCTAATAGTTTGGAATTCAGAGTCTAGAGACCCAATTTATGGACTTACTGACAAATCGCCTTCATCCAGTCGGGAATTTAATAAGTTTAGTTTCTCCTCAGTTTCCGCCAAACGTTTGTCAGTTCCACGTTTTACATGGGCCTAGTATTCAATGGGTTTTCTTCTAATCATAATTTTAAAACTTCCCAAAACAGCTGGTCAACAATAGTGAATGACTGCTGGCAATTCTTCTTCTTCTTCTTCTTCTTCTTCTTCTTCTTATTAAATCAAAACCACTTGATGCTATTCATACTAGTGGTATTATAATTAGTCTTGGGGCTTTTAGAACATCACCAGTAGATTCGATGATTGTCGAGGCAGATGAGCATTCTCTTGAAAATCGCAGAATTAAACTGTCACTTAAGTATGTTTCTAAACTGTTGGCATCAAACCCTGCTCATTATTGTGTCTCAGACCCTGAAAATGTTGAATTTATTTTATCAAACACCCGAAACATATTCTGCAATTAGGGATTAGAATTACACCCCATATGCTGTCCGCCACACTGGAATCTGATTCTATCAAATTGAACCGAGAACCACTAATCCCTCTTTGGCATCTAAAAAACCTTCTGTCATTTTGGACCTTTCTTCCTCTAAAACAAATCTGAGACAAAGTCAGCGGTTTAAGCAAAAAGATGTAGAAATAAAGCCCAAGTATAGTGCATATAATGGATCTATACAGATGGATCTAAATATGGTGAAAAAGGCAATATCAGCTGTTGTTACTGGTGATCACGTTACCGCAGTTAGATTATCAAATACAAGATCTATCTTCACTGTTGATGTCAAAGCTTTTTACACCTACGCTTGAACACATCGAGAATGTACAGAAAAAGAGGTCGATTGTGTTTTCCAACTCTCTTTCCTCTTTACTAGCTTTACTCGACCCCGGGTCAAACAACCCTCCCATTTTGGAACTTCCCGAGAAGTTGAATGCGCTCTGGCCCGACCAATGATTCGTGTTTTGCTGATTACTTGGACATGTTAGTATCTACGGTAACACCAGGACAGATAGTGAAGTAAACAGGCTTTAAATAAGCCTCTTACTGATTTTAAAATTCCTTTCAGTAATTTTAAACCTCATATCAATAAGTACATCAAATCTGTGTGGCATTCGGAATGGGATGGAGCGACAAATAACACGCCCATTGCTTCGGAACTACTATTACTGACAAGTATCCGGCTAGAAACCTTTGTTGAAAAGATCACCCTATTCGGACGCCATGTTATACTGGTCATACAAGACTTACACATTCTTTTTTGTTGGGGTGGTAGTGCGGGAATATGCAATCAGAAAGTGTTCCCTATCATTGTTCGTTGACAATCTATTAGATTGTACCGATTGCAATGACATCAGACGGTAATTTTGAAGAGTACCCTCTCTGAGAGAACTATTTTACACAATCACTTCTCACCAGATTCTCTTGTTTCTTAAAGAAATCAATCTTTTTAATAAGTTTTACTGGTTTTTAATCTTTTCTCTACATCTCATTTTTCAAAAGTTTTCCATCATCGGGCTGATTGACGCGGTATTCAGCTTTTGTTTTCATTATTCACTACTGTCCGCGCTATTTATTTCAATGTCACGATCATCTACATTTTTCAGGGTTTTACTTAATGAAAGAATCATTTCACACTGCACCACTCTCATTGCCACGATGGCAATGGCAGACAGAAGTTGGGCCCATGGAAGGCAGACGTCGAGGATTCTGGGAAAATCCGAGTCAGATACAGAAGCTGTTGTGTCTATTTGGGTACCTTTATGTAGTTGTCAGGTTGTTTGTGGTAAATCGACATACTCACAATAAATCTCTGGGTACCCCGCGCTGTTTTAGGCCATATAGCACCGTGTGCTGCTCTTATAAACCTTCTAGCCATAAATTTACACACAGATGACTGGAACAAACTGGACCTCCTCTCAACATCCCAAACTCTCCCCACCTCCTCACACCCACAACCACTTGCCACAGTCTAGAGACTAATGTCACAAATCCTGTCACTTTACGTAAGTAAGTACGGCAGCGAAGAAGACCACAACTAGAATTTAGTTAAGGGAATATCCACGTACCGGTAACACTTTACCCAGCATAACGATTATATTCGCCCAGGGTTAATCACATAAAATGACTTTTTCGTGAACAAGGATGACAATCCATCGAAGTGACACAACATAATGCCTCAACGTTCCCTGATCGTTCAACTGAAAACCAGTACCAAGTTCTGTATTCAAAGTAATTTTTGGATGTGTCTAACAGGTTCTGAAACGTCATAACTGCAGTACACCACAAACACAAAAATCATCATGGCAGTTTATTTTGTTGCAGTTTATTGTGGAAACAACGAACAGAACCCTCCCTCCCCCTCCCTTAAAAATAAAGTAAGAAAAACAGTCAAGGTATTCTGTCACTACCACCCATTCAGTTGAATGTCAGATGAATGTCCCGGAGAGTTTTAACAGAAGATCAACAGTAGTATAACACGTATGAATCGACCCTTATTACCCGGAGCTTTGGGGGTGCAGCTAGTGTTAATTTCCTATAGGAACCGGAGCCGTTTGGGGGTGCAACTTTGGGGGTGCAAAATGTCGGCACCATACATCTAGTCCTGACAAGTGGTGTAGGTTCTGTATATAGAGTATACTATGGCATGTATAGTGATATATGTACGCATGGGGCTATAGGTATATATTATGGGTAAGTGGTGGAAAGATGATGGGAAAATTGGCTTTTCTTAAAGGTTTTTTTCCGCGAAACGGTTGACGTTGCTATTGACGTCGTGACGTCATGATGCATACACGACGATGTCATAGAGATGTTGACCACTGTTATTGTCCAGTATACAATCGGACATAACGTAATTCGGGTCAGGGGGTGGCTGAATTCTGATAGGAGAAATCTCATAGTAGCGGTATATTCTCCTGTACCTCCCCCCCCCTCCGAAAGCCATTGGTACTAGTAATCGACTTAATGCTTTATGTCATCCCATGATTAGTATAGATAGTATGTAATGCGGTGGCGGGCGTTATTGTAGGATGGGTGGGAATGCATGGTCGCCTAGTGTGGAAGTATAGTAAGGGTGGTATATCCCTTTCAGGTCCCAAGTTAGCCCTTAGTACTATTAATCCACCTTATGCTTCATATTATCCTATGTCTGATGTATAGCTAAGTCAAGCAGTAGGGTGGGTGGGTGGTAGTATGGTATTGCGAGATAGTCATTGGTGGTTTAGATTGGCAGTACAGGATGAATGGTCTGTTGGGTTATCACCCCCTTAGTACTATTAACCTACCGAATCATTCATAGTATCTAATGGCTGGTATTGGTAGTATGGAATTCCAGACCAGGCGGTATTATACTAGGTTGTTTAGAACAGTAGTAAAGGATCAACGGCCTGTTGGTCTATGATCCATTAAGTTCTAACCTATTAACTCGTTTCGGGACGGGGGTGGGTGGGGGTGGTATTGATAGTACGAAATACGGACTACTAATGAAATGAGGTTAGCCTTTGTGGTGTTTTGGCAATTAAGGTCAGATTGGGGGGGGGGGGGCTGGTTCGGGGATTAGTGGGGACTTTCGGAGACCGAAAAAAGAGCCGATTTGTGGACTATTGGGGGCGCTGATGTTGCACTTGTGTAGTTTGACTCCTGAATCACAGAAAAGCCTTTAGGCCTCTTACTTCCAAGCTCCTACACAACCTGTTTATGGCTCCTATTTCTATAAGCGTCCTATACAATAGATAACAGAAGGCTTTTCAACATTCAATACATTTTATTCTATACAACATAATAATATTACAATATACATTCATTTGACAAAACACGATTTAATTGCAATTTTCAAATATACACGACTAATGAATGACGTGTAACACAGAAAAATGAATTTTTCACATCAAGAGTGCAGGGACAAAACAGCTGATGGCCAGAGGACATTAATGTCTATATATCGAGTGGTTTGGTCGAGGTTCCATCTTCGTGAACTTTTCTTTTCGGGTAAAAATATGGCAGTCCATCTTTGATCTGACTATAAGTGTACATGTGATTATTGTTCACTACAAATCCACGGTTAACTCCTGTTCCACTCTGTTGCGTTTTCAACACATGCATATATTTGTTCTTCGTTAGGTCGTTTTGGCGTTTATTTATTCCTTTGGAACTGAACTTGCTACTCGGGCCGAAACAGTAGTAGGTTTTGCTACAGAGACCCACAATTACATCTCCGCTCCATTCAACCTTGAAAAGGCCAGGTGTTCTTTTATCGAATGCTTTCCGGTCGCTGCAACATGACCCCTTCGGTGACCATATATCTCCTCTAATCTTGGTTTGAACAAAGTCTTCTCTGTGCTCATCGCATGATTCTGACAGTAACCATTGATGATACTTTCTATAAAACTGTTCTTTCTTTTCCGGTTTTATTACTTCTTCCAGAGATGATTTGGAGAATGAGATGTATCCAGAATCGGTATCCATGAGGCAGTACTGAAAATCACGTCTATCCACGAAGATATCAATAAAATCATAGCAAAACTGCAACATCTTCATCTTTGCGTATTGGTACACGAAGAATCCGATATGAAGTGGTAAGTTCAGCTTGATGCGGTTCTTATTCATTTCCAACTCGTATACTGTTTCGCTCAAAGGGTTCATTTGTCGGAAGTGCACGTTGTTTATTAAGCGAGAAGCTTCGTCGTCATTACAGTAAATAATATTTCTGTGTTTTTCTTTGTTGGTTACTGTCTTTCCGTACCCGCTATTCCCAAGGAGTTTCATTGTGTCAGCAACTATTGCCTTATCTGGATTCCGATCACCGTCTCTTCTAGCCTGTGATACCTCTTCTCCAAATTTCTTGAAGCACGCTTTTGGTTCGTATTGTATGACTTGGTAATTTTGTGTCACCTCGAGGCCGTGATCAAGGTACCATTTCAGGAGTGGCGTTGCAAGCAATATCCTCTTCGCATGGTAACTCCCGATCAAACTTCTTCTCGGCTGGCGCATGACGTGGTTTTTCTCTGCAATCTTTCTCATGTGATCTCCAATGTCGTCTGTACTAATGGTGGTATTTTTAAAGATGGGTGTCATTTCTTCAAAGTGATGTCTGAGGTGGTCTGGAACATGAATGTCACACTCAACTAATCCGAACAGATTGCCCGAAATCACATGCTGCGTTACTTCACTCTCGTCCATTGTCCATGTTAAAGTGTTGCCCCCAATTTTCTCTAGGTAACATTTTACTGCAGGATCCTTTCTCATTTTCAACCACTGACATTCCCAAATTTTAACAAGTTTGTATCCTTGATCAGCAATGTATTTGGCGTTCTTGATAGTCTCTTTGTGAAGATCTTCCATTTGTTTTCTCGAACACTGTTGAAAAGAATTGCTTCTCCATTTCTTTTGGTGTTCAGTCGACAATTGTGGCCATGCCAGAAGTAGCCGTGAAATTGGTACACCGTCTGCGTTTCTTTGCACCAGCCGTCTACGGGCAGATGTCTCCTTCCAATCTTTTTCTCTTCTCCATTGAACTGATGCCGAATTTCAAGACTGTCTTTTCTGGAGATATAGTTTAACCACTGCTGCGCCATTCTGCCATATTTGTGAGAATACTCCGGTTTGAAGTCATGTTCTTTACGTCTTCTTATATACATCCCAGTTGGCATCTCTTGCATTAAACACCACAAGTAAAGAGCGTTGGCGTCATAACAACTACACCCTCACACGTTTTAGCTTCCTCTCCATACTGATAAGATCTAATTTTTGTTAGTCCTCTTTCTTGATGACGGTCAAAAATTATCGAAGGACCTCCAACGATGTTGTCTTTTACCAGGTGATGTAAATCTTTGTTCTTCTCGTTGAAAATGGTAAAATGGGTTTCATTGTCGATCGTGTTGAACAAATACTTCAATGTCAGTCCGGGTACACTCATTCCATCTTTCATCATATCAATCCCGCGCTCTTTCTAGAAGGCAAACTGTTTCTCTAGTGCTTCTAGGAATGGTTGGACATCTCGGTTATTATACCAGATGAGAAAATCGCGAAAGGTGTTCATCTTGTGGTCTTTCCATACTTTCTGACAGTAGATGTATTCTTCTTTAGATATATTTTCCCCTTTGAGCGAACTGTAGAATGTATCGTAGTCCGGTAAGTGGTCTTGTTCCAGTTTCTTCAAATCATCAATCCACTCGTATGGCAGGTAACCTTTCGTTTCGTCACTGAACATCCAAATGCTCTGAGAAATTTATCATACGAAAAACCAGGTGCCAGATAATTCACAATGTCGAGGAATTTGAACTGTTCTGTTTTAAGGCACAAGAAATTGTTGTTTCTCTTCACAGTGAATCCAATATCCTGTTTCGTTTTCAAGAAAGTAAGTAGCTCGCACTTCACAACATTGAAATCATACTTTCCAGAGTTGAATCCAACAACCGGCATTTCTTTCAGATAAGCAACAAACTGGTGATGTAGCTCCTCCAAGGGATGTGACCTCGCACGTCCTTCTTCATTTAACAATGGGTCGCTCTCAATTGCTTCTGTGATCTTTGTATTGAGTTCATCAATGTAAGGTTGATATTGTGACTTTAACAGCGCATAGGCCTCTTTTGAAATCTCTTCCAAGTAATTCATCATACGGCTCACCAGTTTTTGTGCATTTCCTTCTGTAATAAAGCAGATCGGTTCTACAAATCCTGGTACATTGCTGCTTACTCTTACGCTCAATGGAAAGTGTTGGGTTTCCCAGGTCAGTTTTTCACTTTTTTGTGGGTAGATGAGTTGTATCGAAATAGCATTCGAAGTCAAAGGTTGCTCGGTACGGGTAATATCTATTTTCACTTGGAACTGAGATGCCTTCATCTTCTAAGAGTTCAAAAACTGTTTTTGGAACATTATAAACACCGCCAGTATATTCATAAGATACTTCTTTTGTACATGTTCTCTCATGCCCGTTGAGTTGAAAGCCAGTCTTCCACAATTGCCACACTTCCGACAGGTAAATGACTTACAGTAATGATTGATGTCTCTGATGTAACTGAAATGGTCTTCGTGAATGTTGATATAGATCGTCTCACTAAAACGGCAGAGTGATCGTCTGACTAGACTAGCATTTGTTTCTCCATCTTCATTGTGTTGCAACTGATAAACGTTGATGTTCAGTTTGAATAAGTTCTCTATTTCAGGTAACTGGTTGACATTCACTCCTTTAAAAGTTTCCGTGTCTTCATTTGTATACTGTCGAAACAGGTGTTTAGTTTCTGTGTTCACGTTGTGGTTGGTGGCCCCTCTTGAAAGGGCTAAGCATCCGAATAAACACAGGTTATCGTCATACTTGAAGTTGTTGTTTTCGTCTTTCACTAAAGCAATTATGGCTGGATTGTCCATGATATACGCAGGTAAATATGTGGCTCCCCCAATTGGATGATCTCTAATTTTATTGATGTAGAATGTTATGTTTGTCACTTTATAAACAGTCCATTTAGAATCGGGTCGCTGTTGTCTCGCCCACTCTAATACATCTTCTTGATAAACATCTCCCATAAATTTTTCAAAATCTTCTAGATTCGAAACAAGACGTGGTGTTTCCAGGAATCTGGCATTGTTCTGGGATGCGTGATAGTATCGGAGGTCGTCAGTTTCATTATTTCTTAAGATAAATCCGTAGCTCAGGTTGATTTTGAACTTCCACTCTTGTTGTTGAAAAATTGTTTCTGTACATTCACTGGCCATAGCTGTTATGTCGCCGGTCTTGATGCGAAAATTGTAAGTGTCTTGAAGTTTTCTGTTCGTGATATGGTGGGTCCGTATAGTGTCCCAGTTCACTTTGTAGAGAGCTTTCATCTCATCACATTCCTCTTCGTCTAGTAGTTCAGGTGAAAACACTGCAGGATCACACTCCATGAATGATGTTCTGGATTTCTTCGTCTTCCCACTTGACTGCTGTTGGTCGTCATTCGATTTTCGTTTTATGGCTGTTTTCTTGTCAGATTGGTGATCTACTTCCATATGTAAACTCGTTTGAGACAGTTCACTGAATTCTTGCCGACGCTTTTCACATTTTTTCAAGTGATGCTCGAGATCTTCATTCCTGGAATACTTCATGTAGCAGTTATGGCATCCATATATCTTCTTCTTCATATGCACAGTTCTGATATGTCGCTCCAAGTTGCTTCTCTTGTGGAATATTCTTTCACACTGTTCGCATTCTAATGAAGTCAATGTCTTTTCATTGTCTCTTTTATAAGACTTTTTCTGGAGATTTCTTGTTACACCTTGTATCTTCTTGTCTTCTTTCCCCTTGGTTTGGTACTGGTGATCTGTTTTCAGATGCAGTCGATAGGGTATGAGATTGCTGAATCCTCGCTGGCAGTCTCCGCATTTCCATTGACTTGTGCAGTTCTCTAAGTGGTGCTCCAGTTTTTCTTTCCGAGCGAATTTCTTGCAGCATCTCCGACATTCGTGTCTCCTTTCTTCTAGGTGTACAGTCCTTATATGTCTCTCCAAACTGCTTTTCCTGCTGAACGATTTTTCACACTGGTGGCATACAAAGAAGGCTGGTGGCATGTTGGTAGCGTTGTCGGGATCTCTTGCCTGAAATAATTGAAAATTTCAAATTAGCAGAGCTTCTCACTGACGATGTGTTCACCTCGGCTGCTGAATGGCGAATGACCGATTGCGCAGTGCACGTCGCCTTTTATACCTTCTGGAGGCCACTCTCCCCACATCAGCAGCAACAAATGGCGCTGAGGCGCCGACCATCCCACCCCCGACTTGTTCTATAGTTATACTTAAAAAGCAACAGTCAGTCTGTACAATTGATGCATCATGTGAAATACCATGCCACGACATTTTATCAGTCCAGTGAGATGTCCTTGAATTTTACTTCAGGTAAAAATCAGCTCATTCCGCTGAAACACACTAGGATTCCAATCAAAGTGGAAGTGCCTGGAATTTAAACGGAATGCCCGTGGAAGGCTGATCTTGCTCACTATACTGGACCGAAAGATGCGTAATCTATAATAAACAGTAAAGACACAACTTATCATATATTTTTTCTTCAAATTTAATAAAACTTACCGTGATTTTAGAATACAAGGTGGATCGATAGAAATTTTTATACGATTCTAAATATTTACGCAAAATCGAGCTGGCGACGGACTTATATAGGAATCTGTACATATACCCCAAAGGTGTGGTGTTGTGTTATGAAAATTTTACGCATGAAGATAATTCGGAAATGGAGAGGTATCGAAATTTGTACTTTAATGTAACAAATAATCGAACTTGTGTAGATATTGGTCGCAAACAGCTTGTGATATAATGAAAACGCGCGAGGGGGCGCGCCGAAATTAAAAAAAAATTATGATATCTCTTT
This sequence comes from Pictodentalium vernedei, assembly GCA_031216915.1. Taxonomy (NCBI): domain Eukaryota; kingdom Metazoa; phylum Mollusca; class Scaphopoda; order Dentaliida; family Dentaliidae; genus Pictodentalium; species Pictodentalium vernedei. The sequence continues at coordinate 504,877,619 of CM062297.1, read as the reverse complement.
TACACAGAAAAACGTTTGCTGCCCTTATCGCGCTTTTCCTTCAGACTTTTCGAAATAATAATTCGAGGGGCAGTGGCTGAGAGCAGCTGTAACGTCGCATGTAGTGCTATTTACATTTTCTCTAAACAGATTGTCAATTTCTGTCTGGGTGGAAAAGTCAACTGCGTGGGTGTTTTGAGAGAAACGAAACATTTTTCAGGTGTTGCTGACGAATTGACGTCGTCTGTGCTGCAACATGTATATTGTTACGACCCAATTCAAGTTTCAGAAGCTTTAGAAATCCGTAAACTACAAAATAATTTGTTGAGTTTCTGTTCCTATTCCCGATTAGGAGATAGATGAATGCAGTCATGCAGCCTGTAGAGATATACGGCATGGGGAGGGACAGCTAAAAATTACACTTCTAGGAAAAATGCTATACACACAGATTAGAGATGGGTTTCAGTAGTATGTCTCGTATGTTTTGTATGATAAGTTGTGTCTTTACTGTTTATTATAGATTACGCATCTTTCGGTCCAGTTCAGTGAGCAAGATCAGCCTTCCACGGGCATTCCGTTTAAATTCCAGGCACTTCCACTTTGATTGGAACCCTAGTGTGTTTCAGCGGAATGAGCTGATTATAACCTGAAGTAAAATTCAAGGACATCTCACTGGACTGATAAAATGTCGTGGCATGGTATTTCACATGATGCATCAATTGTACAGACTGACTGTTGCTTTTTAAGTGTAACTATAGAACAAGTCGGGGGTGGGATGGTCGGCGCTTCAGCGCCATTTGTTGCTGCTGATGTGGGGAGAGTGGCTTCCAGAAGGTATAAAAGGCGACGTGCACTGCGCAATCGGTCATTCGCCATTCAGCAGCCGAGGTGAACACATCGTCAGTGAGAAGCTCTGCTAATTTGAAATTTTCAATTATTTCAGGCAAGAGATCCCGACAACGCTACCAACATGCCACCAGCCTTCTTTGTATGCCACCAGTGTGAAAAATCGTTCAGCAGGAAAAGCAGTTTGGAGAGACATATAAGGACTGTACACCTAGAAGAAAGGAGACTCGAATGTCAGAGATGTTGCAAGAAATTCGCTCGGAAAGAAAAACTGGAGCACCACTTAGAGAATTGCACAAGTCAATGGAAATGCGGAGACTGCCAGCGAGAATTCAGCAATCTCATACCCTATCGACTGCATCTGAAAACAGATCACCAGTACCAAACCAAGGGGAAAGAAGACAAGAAGATACAAGGTGTAACAAGAAATCTCCAGAAAAAGTCTTATAAAAGAGACAATGAAAAGACATTGACTTCATTAGAATGCGAACAGTGTGAAAGAATATTCCACAAGAGAAGCAACTTGGAGCGACATATCAGAACTGTGCATATGAAGAAGAAGATATATGGATGCCATAACTGCTACATGAAGTATTCCAGGAATGAAGATCTCGAGCATCACTTGAAAAAATGTGAAAAGCGTCGGCAAGAATTCAGTGAACTGTCTCAAACGAGTTTACATATGGAAGTAGATCACCAATCTGACAAGAAAACAGCCATAAAACGAAAATCGAATGACGACCAACAGCAGTCAAGTGGGAAGACGAAGAAATCCAGAACATCATTCATGGAGTGTGATCCTGCAGTGTTTTCACCTGAACTACTAGACGAAGAGGAATGTGATGAGATGAAAGCTCTCTACAAAGTGAACTGGGACACTATACGGACCCACCATATCACGAACAGAAAACTTCAAGACACTTACAATTTTCGCATCAAGACTGGCGACATAACAGCTATGGCCAGTGAATGTACAGAAACAATTTTTCAACAAGAGTGGAAGTTCAAAATCAACCTGAGCTACGGATTTATCTTAAGAAATAATGAAACTGACGACCTCCGATACTATCACGCATCCCAGAACAATGCCAGATTCCTGGATACACCACGTCTTGTTTCGAATCTAGAAGATTTTGAAAAGTTTATGAGAGATGTTTATCAAGAAGATGTATTAGAGTGGGCGAGACAACAGCGACCCGATTCTAAATGGACTGTTTATAAAGTGACAAACATAACATTCTACATCAATAAAATTAGAGATCATCCAATTGGGGGAGCCACATATTTACCTGCGTATATCAAGGACAATCCAGCCATAATTGCTTTAGTGAAAGACGAAAACAACAACTTCAAGTATGACGATAACCTGTGTTTATTCGGATGCTTAGCCCTTTCAAGAGGGGCCACCAACCACAACTTGAACACAGAAACTAAACACCTGTTTCGACAGTATACAAATGAAGACACGGAAACTTTTAAAGGAGTGAATGTCAACCAGTTACCTGAAATAGAGAACTTATTCAAACTGAACATCAACGTTTATCAGTTGCAACACAATGAAGATGGAGAAACAAATGCTAGTCTAGTCAGACGATCACTCTGCCGTTTTAGTGATACGATGTATATCAACATTCACGAAGACCATTTCAGTTACATCAGAGACATCAATCATTACTGTAAGTCATTTACCTGTCGGAAGTGTGGCAAATTGTGGAAGACTGGCTTTCAACTCAACAGGCATGAGAGAACATGTACAAAAGAAGTATCTTATGAATATACTGGCGGTGTTTATAATGTTTCAAAAACAGTTTTTGAACTCTTAGAAGATGAAGGCATCTCAGTTCCAAGTGAAAATAGATATTACCCGTACCGAGCAACCTTTGACTTCGAATGCTATTTCGATACAATTCATCTACCCACAAAAAGTGAAAAACTGACATGGGAAGCCCAACACGTTCCATTGAGCGTAAGTGTGAGCAGCAATGTACCAGGATTTGTAGAACCGGTCTGCTTTATTACAGAAGGAAATGCACAAAAACTGGTGAGCCGTATGATGAATTACTTGGAAGAGATTTCAAACGAGGCCTATGTGCTGTTAAAGTCACAATATCAACCTTACATTGATGAACTCAATACAAAGATCACACAAGCAATTGAGAGCGACCCATTGTTAAATGAAGAAGGACGTGCCAGGTCACATCCCTTGGAGGAGCTACATCACCAGTTTGTTGCTTATCTGAAAGAAATGCCGGTTGTTGGATTCAACTCTGGAAAGTATGATTTCAATGTTGTGAAGTTCGAGCTACTTACTTTCTTGAAAACGAAACAGAATATTGGATTCACTGTGAAGAGAAACAACAATTTCTTGTGCCTTAAAACAGAACAGTTCAAATTCCTCGACATTGTGAATTATCTGGCACCTGGTTTTTCGTATGATAAATTTCTCAGAGCATTTGAATGTTCAGTGACGAAAGGTTACCTGCCATACGAGTGGATTGATGATTTGAAGAAACTGGAACAAGACCACTTACCGGACTACGATACATTCTACAGTTCGCTCAAAGGGGAAAATATATCTAAAGAAGAATACATCTACTGTCAGAAAGTATGGAAAGACCACAAGATGAACACCTTTCGCGATTTTCTCATCTGGTATAATAACCGAGATGTCCAACCATTCCTAGAAGCACTAGAGAAACAGTTTGCCTTCTACAAAGAGCGCGGGATTGATATGATGAAAGATGGAATGAGTGTACCCGGACTGACATTGAAGTATTTGTTCAACACGATCGACAATGAAACCCATTTTACCATTTTCAACGAGAAGAACAAAGATTTACATCACCTGGTAAAAGACAACATCGTGGGAGGTCCTTCGATAATTTTTGACCGTCATCAAGAAAAAGGACTAACAAAAATTAGATCTTATCAGTATGGAGAGGAAGCTAAAACGTGTGGGGGTGTAGTTGGTTATGACGCCAACGCTCTTTACTTGTGGTGTTTAATGCAAGAGATGCGAACTGGGATGTATATAAGAAGACGTAAAGAACATGACTTCAACCGGAGTATTCTCACAAATATGGCAGAATGGCGCAGCAGTGGTTAAACTATATCTCCAGAAGAGACAGTCTTGAAATTCGGCATCAGTTCAATGGAGAAGAGAAAAAGATTGGAAGGAGACATCTGCCCGTAGACGGCTGGTGCAAAGAAACGCAGACGGTGTACCAATTTCATGACTGCTTCTGGCATGGCCACAATTGTCGACTGAACACCAAAAGAAATGGAGAAGCAATTCTTTTCAACAGTGTTCGAGAAAAACAAATGGAAGATCTTCACAAAGAGACTATCAAGAACGCCAAATACATTGCTGATCAAGGATACAAACTTGTTGAAATTTGGGAATGTCAGTGGTTGAAAATGAGAAAGGATCTTGCAGTAAAATGTTACCTAGAGAAAATTGGGGGCAACACTTTAACATGGACAATGGACGAGAGTGAAGTAACGCAGCATGTGATTTCGGGCAATCTGTTCGGATTAGTTGAGTGTGACATTCATGTTCCAGACCACCTCAGACATCACTTTGAAGAAATGACACCCATCTTTAAAAATACCACCATTAGTACAGACGACATTGGAGATCACATGAGAAAGTTTGCAGAGAAAAACCACGTCATGCGCCAGCCGAGAAGAAGTTTGATCGGGAGTTACCATGCGAAGAGGATATTGCTTGCAACGCCACTCCTGAAATGGTACCTTGATCAGGGCCTCGAGGTGACACAAATTTACCAAGTCATACAATACGAACCAAAAGCGTGCTTCAAGAAATTTGGAGAAGAGGTATCACAGGCTAGAAGAGACGGTGATCGGAATCCAGATAAGGCAATAGTTGCTGACACAATGAAACTCCTTGGGAATAGCGGGTACGGAAAGACAGTAACCAACAAAGAAAAACACAGAAATATTATTTACTGTAATGACGACGAAGCTTCTCGCTTCATAAACAACGTGCACTTCCGACAAATGAACCCTTTGAGCGAAACAGTATACGAGTTGGAAATGAATAAGAACCGCATCAAGCTGAACTTACCACTTCATATCGGATTCTTCGTGTACCAATACGCAAAGATGAAGATGTTGCAGTTTTACTATGATTTTATTGATATCTTCGTGGATAGACGTGATTTTCAGTACTGCCTCATGGATACCGATTCTGGATACATCTAATTCTCCAAATCATCTCTGGAAGAAGTAATAAAACCGGAAAAGAAAGAACAGTTTTATAGAGAGTATCATCAATGGTTACCGTCAGAATCATGCGATGAGCACAGAGAAGACTTTGTTCAAACCAAGATTAGAGGAGATATATGGTCACCGAAGGGGTCATGTTGCAGCGACCGGAAAGCATTCGATAAAAGAACACCTGGCCTTTTCAAGGTTGAATGGAGCGGAGATGGAATTGTGGGTCTCTGTAGCAAAACCTACTACTGTTTCGGCCCGAGGAGCAAGTTCAGTTCCAAAGGAATAAATAAACGCCAAAACGACCTAACGAAGAACAAATATATGCATGTGTTGAAAACGCAACAGAGTGGAACAGGAGTTAACCGTGGATTTGTAGTGAACAATAATCACATGTACACTTATAGTCAGATCAAAGATGGACTGCCATATTTTTACCCGAAAAGAAAAGTTCAAGAAGATGGAACCTCGACCAAACCACTCGATATATAGACATTAATGTACTCTGACCATCAGCTGTTTTGTCCCTGCACTCTTGATGTGAAAAATTCATTTTTCTGTGTTACACGTCATTCATTAGTCGTGTATATTTGAAAATTGCAATTAAATCGTGTTTTGTCAAATGAATGTATATTATAATATTATTATGTTGTATAGAATAAAATGTACTGAATGTTGAAAAGCCTTCTGTTATCTATTGTATAGGACGCTTATAGAAATAGGAGCCATATAGGAGCCATAAATAGGTTGTGTAGGAGCTTGGAAGTAAGAGGCCTAAAGGCTTTTCTGGGATTCAGGAGCCAAACTACACAAGTGCAACATCAGCGCCCCCAATAGTCCACAAATCGGCTCTTTTTTCGGTCTCTGAAAGTCCCCACTAATCCCCGAACCAGCCCCCCCCCCTCCCCCAATCTGACCTTAATTGCCAAAAACACCACAAAGGCTAACCTCATTTCATTAGTAGTCCGTATTTCGTACTACCAATACCACCCCCACCCACCCCCGTCCCGAAACGAGTTAATAGGTTAGAACTTAATGGATAATAGACCAACAGGCCGTTGATCCTTTACTACTGTTCTAAACAACCTAGTATAATACCGCCTGGTCTGGAATTCCATACTACCAATACCAGCCATTAGATACTATAAATGATTCGGTAGGTTAATAGTACTAAGGGGGTGATAACCCAACAGACCATTCATCCTGTACTGCCAATATAAACCACCAATGACTATCTCGCAATACCACACTACCACCCACCCACCCTACTGCTTGACTTAGCTATACATCAGACACAGGATAATATGAAGCATAAGGTGGATTAATAGTACTAAGGGCTAACTTGGGACCTGAAAGGGATATACCACGCATACTATACTTCCACACTAGGCGACCATGCATTCCCACCCATCCTACAATAACGCCCGCCACCGCATTACATACTATCTATACTAATCATGGGATGACATAAAGCATTAAGTCGATTACTAGTACGAATGGCTTTCGTTGGTGGGGGGGGGGGGGGGGGCGGGGTGGAGGGAGGTACAGGAGAATATACCGCTTCTATGAGATTTCTCCTATCAGAATTCAGCCACCCCCTGACCCGAATTACGTTATGTCCGATTGTATACTGGACAATAACAGTGGTCAACATCTCTATGACGTCGTCGTGTGTGCATCATGACGTCACGACGTCAATAGCAACGTCAACCGTTTCGCGGAAAAAAACCTTTAAGAAAAGCCAATTTTCCCATCATCTTTCCACCACTTACCCATAATATATACCTATAGCCCCATGCGTACATATATCACTATACATGCCATAGTATACTATATATACAGAACCTACACCACTTGTCAGAACTAGATGTATGGTGCCGACATTTTGCACCCCCAAAGTTGCACCCCCAAACGGCTCCGGTTCCTATGGGAAATTAACACTAGCACCCCCAAAGCTCCGGGTAATAAGGGTCGATTCATACGTGCTATACTACTATCAACAAAGGTAACGTATTGTTTCTATATGGGCGCAAGCAAGCAAGCGAAATAAACCCACAACCCCACGGCGACAAATCTTTTTATATTAAATAACATTATTTTTTAGGATGTGCAGATGAACTATTACGAATTGAATGATATGAAAACGGCAGATCGCTATCTGGAGGTTTAAGAATCGATGTCGTACTTTGCATAAATTAAACCTCAAAATGCAATAAGGTTGGCATGAATTCCACGCAACATATTTCTGGGAATAATAAGCAGGCGGTAAAAAAAATGACCCATCTTTTTTACATTATCAACACTATGCAAACACCTAACTAGACCCCCCCCCCCGATCATTTTCTACGAGTGTCCTGATGTGTGAAATATTTCACGAAAGTACTGTTTGCACATTCGAAATGATTGTTGGAAGGGATAGTACTTGTTTTTGTTATCAGTACCCATATTAGCTACCGAAACGCTTCACAATATGCATTTAGTGTTTAATCCTTTGACGCTGGTGGCATATTCCATGCCAGTTCAGAGCCATCAACTGGTAGAGTCTATATTCGTACTTGGGGAAAGACCAATCAATATTTTCAAAGTGCAGCCTTGGGGCCGCACGTTGAAAATCTTGATTAGTCTACCACACAAATTCACTGAGCAACTATCTTCTATATGAATTCAGATCGTATCACAATCCTGGGCCGGAAAAGCGGTATTCGGGTTCAAAGGGTCAAGGAGTGCTCACAATAGTGCCTTCTATTTCATCCTAAAAAAATACAGCTCATGGCCCGTCATTGTGGAGCAGTTATTCCCCACAAGAATAATACAAGGTTTGTGTTATGACAGTCTCGATCATGTTTCTCAAGTGGTCCAAAAATCTGCTGAAAATCGTAATGGCACTAAATTTCCCAAAGAAATAACACTTATAGAACAAAATACCCACAAAATATAAACATTGGATCTAAAGTAGCCCGTTTGACCCGAAATATGAGATTTTTAATACGAAACAACCCTTTGGCAACAAGTCTTGATACATTTTTTATGTTAATTTTCCAAGGTATCCGTCGTGAACTGTCATTAATGCAAAGGAATACGTACCGCTCTGGGTCAAATTTCTCTGGATCTGGCCAATATTCTGGGTTGTGATGTATCGCCCCCACAGGCACAACGACAAGCATCCCTTTCGGTATAGTTATTCCTCCGACTTCTGTTGTTTCCTTACAAATACGGTTAAACCTTCAATAAAATATATATATTCGTAAGGCAAAGTGATGGACTGTTATCTGGTAGAGTGTTGGAATTCCAAACATGGTCTGTACAAAATACCACTGGCTCTGGCTACAGTATCTACACTTCATTGGGGGAGGTTTCACATTGGACTTAGCAACGATCACATTTTGTTCTTAACACATTCATTACTCAGTTACATTTAACTGGCTGGTGTCCACTTTGCAACAGTAACGGATCAAAACATTCTGAAAAAAATCTGTGACTAGGGAAAAGGTTGCCCACCACGAGCTACGATGATTATACATTGCTTTTGGTCACAGCGAAACCTTAACAGCATGGTGGAACTCAGACAAATCCCTCTAGGGAATCGGTCGGCTGAAGTATAGTTTTACCCTGCGGCGTCTTGAGAGACAACTTGCTAATCACATATTTCTATGTATAAAGTTCAACAATTGCCGAATAACATAACTGACTTTACAAACCACCATTGCTACAGCCACAATGAACAAGCCTTAAATAAATGAAGTTTCACGAATAAGATCAACCCGTTACCCAACACGAATCAAGATGACATACGCAAAAAAAAAAAAAAAATGAAATTCTTGAATTACTGAACGTTTTCTTTTTTAGCCACCCAAAACATTGTCTATGGTCCAACTCAGTGCTGATAAGCTAATATCGTTGATGGGCTTCCAAAATGTTTCCAATTTTCCAACAGACACAACAAAACTGAATAAGTAGAAATATATTGATTGAACACGAAACACAGTAACTGTAGCTCCTCAAGCAGAAGACCACTTTCGCTGTTTCAAAGAACATTTGGAGTGTATTAGAGGAGTTTTTTCGCGGAGAAACGTGACATCTATACATTAATATGACCTTTTAGGAGTTGACTTACTGTAAGGATTACTGTCTGTCAGGGAATAGGGAACGGGGGGGGGGGGGGGGGGGGGGATGAATGTTAAAAGCGAAAGTGTGTGTTTGAGAGAATGAGTGTGTTGATGAGAATGTGTGACCAAAATACAGATATAAAAGTACATCTGTTACTTGAAAAGAATATTACATGCACACAAACTCAGCCAGTAATCTACGTATTTTGATTCTATGTGCATCGCCACTTTCCAGCAGCAGACGTTCTCTATGTCAAGGCCAAGTTATAAAATAAAAAATGGTGAGTAATATTAACCCTTTACCTAACGTAACGGCCAAAACCGGCCAGCGCTATTCTCAAAAATGGCCAATTAATTTTCATTATTTTTTTTCATTTTTTGTCTCTGCAACATAGGGTATGTCCTCTCATTGGAACGAGCTCGTTGAGCTCGTTCCAATGAGGAAGTCATAACCTATGTTTTTGAGACAAAAAATGAAAATAATAGTTATTCAAGAAATTTTTTTTTTTGCAAGTGTTGTCTGCTTTTCATGTTAGGTAATGGGTTAAAATAGAAAACTTATATTGTCGAGGTTTGGCCTCAGACATAGTTAAAAGGCTGGACATTTTCACACAATGCAGAGAAAAATACGATATAACTTTTTTGGTGGATACACACTCCACTCCTTTTACCGATCAAAGTTGGGGAAACGAATGAGGTTTCGATGAAGTTTTTTGTTCGTACTCAAGTTCGAGTGGAGGCATTGCTATTTTGTTCAAGAATTCTCTCTGTTATAAAATACACGAACAAATCATTGATACTACAGGTATCTTTGTAATTTTGGACAAAACTATTCAGGATCGAAGGCTGACTTTAGCAGCAGCGTCTGGACCAACGAAGATAACCCCCGCGTCCACCAAAATTTGTTTGATAAGATTGAGAGCCTCGGCAACTCTTCATTCTTGATTGGAGGTGATTGGAACGTGCCACATAACTATGAAATAGATACCCTTAACTACAAGCACCAAAATAATATCTAAAATCAATTGAAATCATTGCACGCTGTATGGAAACATTCGATCCACACGACGTTTGGAGATTGGAAAACCCACTTAAAATGATACACATGGAGAGAGGCTGGTAAAGGAATGGCTAGATTGAATTATTTTTTACTCTCCACAGACCTCCAAATGTTCCTCGAAGAATTTGATATTCATATGAGCAACAGATTCGATGACAGTGCTATCTCAGTTAACTTATCTTTTTTAAAACATGAGAGGGGTCGAGTTGTGTGGTAATTTAACAATAGTCTTTTGAATGATATGAACTTTGAGAACACGGTGAAAGCAACGATATCGGAAACGGTGGATCAGTATTCTAAATTTTGTCAAGTGACTAGAGATAATACTAATAATAATAATAATAATAATAATAATAATAATAATAATAATAATAATAATAATAATAATAATAACGCATATTTTGTGATCAGTAACCGGCTATTTTGTGACAGCCACTAAATACTTTTGCGACATACAAAAGAGACACTATACTGAAAAACTCTTGTCAAAAATTGTCAAGGACGATGGGACTGAAACATCTGACGTAAAAGAGATAATCGATCAACAAAAACATGTTTACCGATATTTGTATGCTTAAAAGTTATCCGTGGTTGACCCAAATGACGATAAAGAGAATATCTTTGTTGATGACAATAATCCATTTTTTCAATTTTTTAGAAGACGATGAAACGCAATCACTTGCGGGGATCATTAACATGTTACGAATGTCTTCACGCGCTGAAAACAATGAAAAATGGTAAAACTCCTGGTTCTGACTGCTTCACGGTGGAATTTTATAAATTATCCCGGAAAGACACCGGACAGGGCTTAGTCAGATCATTGAACAATGGATACGAATCCAAAGAATTGTCAGTCACCCAAAGACAAAGTATTATTACATGTGTTCCGAAACAGAATAAATCAAACATCTTCATAAAAAATTGGCGACCGATATCCCTAATAAATGTTGATGTCAAAATAGGGCCCTCCGGTTATAGCGCATACAATAAAAACAGTTCTCCCAAAGGGGGCGCGGTGGCGTTGCGGTAACCGGTTCTCGTCAGATCACCGAAGTTAAGCAACGTCGTGCCCGGTTAGTCCTTGGATGGGTGACCGTCTGAGTGGATCGATTCGGACTCCCGCTTTGTGTCCTTGGGGAAGGCACTTCACCCCGATTGTCCACACGAGGGCACGATGACGCCGTGTACTAAAGCATACTGCATGTCGATGGTGCACATGTCTTCAACCGCTGTAACTCCCCTTGAGTGGAGCTTGAACAGAGTTAGAATGTTGAGGAGCTGACAGTTGCTCGTCGATGCTCGGTGGTTCTCTTAGGGTACTCCGGCTTCCAACATCCGTAAAACTGTGACGGTCACGATTAGCCATTGTGCATACGTATGTGACCTTAAACCCCAATAAATAAACAAATAGTTCTCCCAAAATTTCTATCAGAAACGCAGTTAGGCTTCATGAAAGGGAGGTATATTGGGAAATCAACTAGACTGACCTTAGACTTGGTTGAAAAATGCGAAAAATACTCAACATGACATTCGCGACTTCTTATATTTATCACATGGGTATTGGTTGAGTGTGGGTGGGGGAGGGTACAATCCTGATTTGTCACGACTATGATGGTTTAGGTGCCCACTGATCAACTATTCCAACTACATCACCAAGGTATGCCTTCGTTGAAGGCATGCCTTGATGATGTAGGTGGAATATTAGTCAACGGGGATTATAGTTCAAATCCTCAAGATTTCTTAGAAATTTAATAGTGAATAAATAAAATACACATGTAGTAATCGCGACGCAGCCCCTTATGTAATTACAACGTAATACACCGGTACTCCAAATTAATCGTGCTTGCCCCAACAAGCAACTGCAGACCTCAATTTCCACGACCGACTGTGTGTGTGATGTTAGACTAAGTGTCAAATGATTAATAGCGAGAGAATTGATTAAAGCAGTCAGGGTGGATGAGTATCAAGGACAGGATAGATTGGATGGCTCTGTGTAACCGGAACTATTTGGTTAATCTCGCGGACAGCCGCGGTGTAAAATAACGTTTCAGAATATTTGGGATTCTAACATCAAGGCTGGGTCGGTTGGGCGAGTGAATAAGTCAATGGAAAACTATTCAATAGAGATCTCCGACACAGAAGGCACAGACCAAGTTAAAAGACCTGTCAAGACGAAAATCGTAGATGGTTGTAACCGAAATTGGAGGTAAGGTGTCAGAGGAAAGAGGTCTTTTGGTGGCCTAGCATTTGAGGAGTACCGAGAAGAACATTTGCTACTCAAATTGAGATCGAGGTCGCTGGAACTTGGGGGAAATTAGAGAAGACAGCGACAATGAGTGCCAAATTTGGGAGTAATAGAGATCCTGGAGACCTTTCTCATAGAATGTTCAAAGTATCAGTTAAACAGTATAGCATTTATTAGGGGTATAACAAGGAAATGGGATAGTGGAACGAAGGTAAGATGGTTGGTGAATAATACAAATGCGCGAGTTAGTATGCTGATAGTGTAGTTGAGAAGAGCAAGGGACCGCATTGAACCGTTCGTTTCTGGGTGTTGGGGGTGGCAAAGGAGGGTGGGTGGGGAGCAACACTTGGAATTCTGGGCCTTCTAATATGATAGCCGAGGCAAACCAGCGGATGACCAAGGAGTTATTATCTTAGAAGCCAATGATTGCGAAAATGTCGGGACTGGAAAAATAATTGAAGTGTCACCCCTAATTTTTATCCCTCAGCGACGCCCATGATTTTCGGTATCGGCATCATGCTGACATTTTAGTGGTAGATATCGGCTATGAACCTTTCCGATACATACATATCAACCCATCACTACCTACAACATCCATGGTTTCCAAATCGAACGTTTATTGTGTTGGGACTTACACTTGTCCAAACGAATTGAGCAGATAATACCCTTTTTTAGGTCGACGCTTGTGAATTACAAAACTTTTTCATTTGAGGGACCCAGACTTTGGAATTCTTTACCGGTTCATGTCCATGCATTTGAAAACATCAACCAATTTAAGAAGAACCTAAAATCACTCACTTGCAGAGACGCCATCGGCAATGTATATTATTACTATTATTATTATTCCACAATAGAACTACATTATCAAACGACACAGATTCTAAGTGTTCCATATTTTGTGAAATACCTTTCGTGATGTGAAACAAATGGCATTTCGGTACACTTGATGTACATTTCAATCTTAACCAAAGGGCGGAACCCAACGAAAGTAGTTGGCGAACCTCTCTTCGGAAAAGAAGAACCCAATACTCGCTGCCAAGAAATTTGCGAAACTGGTTTCCATACTGCCTTAACGTGAATAATGTTGCTAAGTCTATGCGATGCGCAGCTTGGGCCAGCAATAATTGGGCTGAATTTAAAATCATGTGGGCGGGATATACAGATATATTCGAAATTTTGATCTGCGATTGGTTCTGTTATTTGTTTTGATATTTGGGGTATTTTATGTTAAAGCAGTTTACTAAACTGTTATAAAAGTATAACTAGGCTATTATGAGAGTTTACTAAACCGTTAGAATTGTTTAACCAATCTGGAAAGGTATTAGCGTCACAGTAGGTAATGACGCCAGAGCGTCGTCATAAGTCTGTTTGAAACTCAGACGCCGGTTTTGTAAAGTTTATTCTTCTGTTTGTTTCATCGTTTTCGCCTTTTTTTTCTGTCATAACCTCGAAGTTAATCCCCCATGTAGTATACAGCTTTATTACACGCTAGCTTCATGTAATCCCCATCTATAGCAACACTAAACCATGCAGAAAATGAAAAATCTGTCCCGCACATATGTACGGGACGGAAATCATTTACGGACTATTTTTAAATTGAACCGGAATTTCACTGGATTTTTTCTACAAATCGTGCAACTCAATTACAATTTGAATTCCTAGCGATAGCTGAAAATTGTCCCCGATTTCCAGTGCGTTCTATGTGCTAGTAGGCACATAGAACACATTGGAAATAAGCGGACGAAATAGTGACACGGGTTCCCCTCGCAAATTTTGTTGGCGATAAAATACGTTCTTTTTGTTGATAGTTGTCAAATGAATTGCTGAGTGTCCTTCTAATAATTGTTTTATAGATGTGAGGGCGTGTATTGAACACAGAACGACACTCGTGTGTGAATGGGTTAATCGATATGGCACGATTGCCATATCGATTAACCCATTTACACGCGCGTGTCGTTCTGTGTATGTATTCCAACATCAGAAATGGTGTGTGTCCTTGTATTTATATGCTGTGATACGAAACCAAAATTGCTTCTTATTATACTATTCGAAAAAGTAGGGGATGTTTGATAAAAGCGAGATATATGAAGAAATATATTTATATTTTCATCAAAAAGACAGTTGAGGCATTGCATTGTAACATCTGGTGAATGATATCAGCGATAGTTGGGTGTCTGACAAGCACACAATTCACGCACTGAGCTGTAGAAGACATGGACGGTCAGTCAGAGAATTTACCACATTCAGTCCAAGACCTTAATACCTTGTAATTCCTCCTCGGTTCGCGAGTCAAGCGCGGATCCGACGCGGCATACTCCTCACCAAACTCCAATATCAGGTTGACGAATGTTATTCCAGTCTTCCTGCAGTGCAGCGGCGAGTTCCTGGACATTGGTAGGGGACTGTTGGCGATGTCGTAGGCGCCTCCCAAACATATCCCAGACGTGCTCGATTGGTAAAAGGTCTGGACTTAGTACTGGTCAAGGCAGTGTAGTGATGTTCTGCTCCTGGAGGAACTGTGTAGCGACACGGGCCCTGTGTGCTCTTGCATTGTCATCTTGGAAAATGAATCGACGGCCGTGACGTCGCGCAAATGGCTCCACATGAGCTGATAACATGTTGTCACGGTAGTACTGCACTGTGACACGCCATTGGATGACATGTAATGCTGTCCTAATTGTCATGGTTATGCCTCCCCACACCATAACCGATCCACCACCAAAACGATCGTGCTGCCTAACGGTTTCGTCATGGTATCGATCGTTCCGTCGCCGCCACACTCTGTTTCGCCTGTCGTGGAAGTCGATTGTGAAACTCCATTCATCGGAAAACATGACGTTGGTCCACCGACGATTGTCCCAGTTCTGTCGTGCTCCACACCAATTACGCCTTGCTGCGATGTGACGTTCAGTCAAACGTGGAATTATTCGAGGTCGTCGAACGGACAAATTCCAGCTGTGTAGGCGATTTCGGATAGTCTGACCACTCACTCGCACATCTGTCGCTTGGTGCAGCTGCTGTCAAATTTCTGAGGCACTTTGATGGCGGTTACGTAATGCTGTGGTTCGGATGAAACGATCGTGGTTAGCAGTTGTCAACCTTGGATGACCTGACCGACGTCTGTCATCAACAGTGCCTGTCTGACGGTAGCGTGACCACAACCTGCTAATCACCGATTGAGTAACGTTGAGAATTTGAGCCACTGCAGCCTGTCTGTTGCCAGCTCCCAAAATGCCACCGGCACGTAAACGTTCGTCACGTGTCAGTCCTCGCATACCTCAAAAGTTACGTTTCGATCAGAAACTATTGATGAACGAGTTTATACCAAGAAAAGAACGATGAGACCTCCGAAAAAGCCCGTCCAGTACAAAGGAAAATTTCAAAACGTACCCCACAGACATTAACGCGGCGCTCGTGTGAAAAAAAAACTGCACGAAGTTTTCGTGGACCAGTGACATTCATGATCCACACTGAACTTGGTAACATATTGATGTGTCCAATCACGCGTATCCAATACCGTTTTCCGAAAATATCAACATCAGTTTGGATATCCCCTACTTTGTTTGAATAGTATAGATTCTATATTTTCAATAATATTTTTGTCTTGTGTGATTTCGTTGACCGCATATTGTTCAGAGTTGCGCATGTGTCTTTCTCTTTGGTATTATCAAAACTTATCAAGTCACTCAACGAAGTTGGAATGACTTATAGCGATCGTAAGCCTTTTTTCTGTCTTTCTTTTTCGTCAGACCAAAATGTTGGGGCGGTTTCCTTAACCCACACTCATGACATTTGGTACACTGATCAGAAATATGAAAATCTCGCCGGGACAACCATTTGTTTCGCAACACATTCTATCCGCGATGAAAGTGATGCGGATTTAATTTTTTTTTTCATTGTTATAATATAAATGCCTGTATCAAACCCCTCCCTTTTAAACTTTAAGCATATCCAATCTCCAGTAAAAAACATATCTACAAATCATATCTACAATGTGCTTACTCATGGGAAATTCAGTTTATCAGGTGACGTCATAGGGGTCTAAAGTCGAAAAAATTCAACTTTGTCCGATTTTCATGAAATTTAAAAAAATTAAGATTCCGTAATTTTTTACGTTTTGATGTCACCTCAAATTTTAGCATTTTTTTTATTAAAAACACTGATTTTGTTACACGCATAGCTCCACACTTCTGAAAGATACACTTTCAAACTTAACATATGCTTAAAATTTTAAATACGTCGGATTTTTCTGAAATTTTGATATGTTGTAGAGCTAAAAAAATTAAGAGATTACTGTGTTTTGTTTTCGATTTGGCGCCATTTTGACGTTTTTACGTCACATAAACTTTTGACATATGTTATTAAAACGATGTTTTCTGATTCAGGTAAATCCATATTTATAAAAGATACAGCTGCCAAACTTCATACATTGTTTGCTACTTATTGAAATTATTCAATGTTATTTTTTTACTTCAAATTTACACACTCGATGCCAGCAAAACCAATTTTGCGTTTTTTTCTATATATTTTTTCAATCTCATTTCCAGCCCCGCCCTTTCGAAATTTTGGAACTGTAAACTGCGAAAAAATCCTATCTAAAATGTATTGCAGTGCTAGGAAATTCTCAACCGTTATACCCGAGCGCTGCGCTGACGTCACGGTGGGGGGGGGGGGGGGGGGGGGGGGGGGGGGGGGGGGGGGGCATATGGTGAAAAATTAAAATATGTCGGATTTTGCTGGAATTTTAGTAAGTTGTGGTGCTAAAAATTGCCGTTTTTTTAATTTGTGCCATTTTGACGATTTTAC
Organism: Pictodentalium vernedei; assembly: GCA_031216915.1. Taxonomy (NCBI): domain Eukaryota; kingdom Metazoa; phylum Mollusca; class Scaphopoda; order Dentaliida; family Dentaliidae; genus Pictodentalium; species Pictodentalium vernedei. The sequence goes on along the minus strand of CM062297.1, from coordinate 504,860,341 downwards.
ACCACTTTAAAGTTTAGCCTATTTTTGATATAATTTCATTCTAAAAGAGTTCTATTCAGCGGTTTAGTACGTATAAGAATGACAAACACGTTCCCATCATTGTTGGGTGCTTCGGCGTTGGTTGTGCTTCCTGGAGTGACTCCTAAAAATTCGCTAGTTTGTCAGATATGATTGTTTTCCTCAGAACTGCCAATTATCATGCTCGGCAGATATGACTTCAAGCGCGGCTGGTATGAATCCGTTCTCGGCCGATATAAGCCAAGCTAGTGTTGTCCCCCCTGATGTGTTGCTATATGTGACTTATTTGTTTATAGAGAAATCGTTTACGATTATTCATCGAATGCAGTCAGGAAAATTGGCGTCACTGAGAGGCATGGTGTTATTTGAAGCTGAGCTTTTTTGTATGCTGAAGAATTAATGATGGCAGTGAGTAAGGATTAGGTGGGATAAAGAGCAAAAATAAGAGAGTAGTCCAGAAAGTTCAACACAAAACTAAGATTCAGAGTCGTAAGCGAAGATTCTTCGAAGTTGAGACGATCGGATAGCTGAACAGATGTGAGAACATTTTGTTATCATTTGTTGTCTGGAAAACATGTCTTATGACACCTCATTGGAACGAGCTTGACGAGCTCGTTCGAGTAAGAGTTCATGAGCTATGTTTTTAAGGAAAAAAAATTAAAAAATAATAAAATTTGGTTGGCGATTTTTGTGAATATCGCTGGCCAGGTTTACTTGTAAAAGGTTAACCCTTTACCCAACATAACGGCCAAAACCGGCCAGCGCTATTCTAAAAAATCGCCAATTTATTTTCATTATTTTTTCATTTTTTGTCTCAAAAACTTAGGTTATGACCCCTCGTTGGAACGAGCTCGAAATTACACATTATGTGAAATGAATCTGAAATTCGTCACAATTTGACAAGAAAGTTCTGAGCAATGTTCACGAAAATCGATCTGAGCTGCGGTAGACCTCGACTCAGACCGATTTTAGTGAACTCGGTTCTTAAAGTTTATATGAAATAGCGTCATAAGAGATCCTCATTTTCTCTGATCAAATATATTTCTTTCATATTTTTTATGAACATCTTGATATTTTTGTTCGCTAATATTCTTTGTTATTAAATCTTTCAAAAAAGCTGAAATAACTTATAGCGACTTTAAGCCTTTTTTCATTTCTTCTTCGTCGGCCATCAAATTTAGGTACTTCTACCTTACCTGCACTCATTAAATTTAGAGCACCCATCAGAAACATGAAATAATAGGGAGGCGGTGGGGGTCATCTACATCCCTCACGAAATTCGACCCACGGAGCAACTCGTGTGACAGCCGCCATTTTCAAAATTTAGGTTTTGGACTTTACAATAAAAATATATATCCAAAAATGTTTTGCCGTCCTGAAAACTTCCAAACTACTAAGCTGGGCTCTGGGATTATTTTATAGGGTACAGCGTTTAAAAAACTAAAATGTGTCGCATATTTTTAAAATTGTAGTATTTTGTGCAGTCAAAGCTCTGAAACCTGAAATATTTTTATTTTTGTGAAAGAAAGCTTTAAAACTTCATAATGCCGTTTTCTATTTTTTGAAGTTGTACCCAGCCTTTTTGCTCTTTTAAAAATTCTATCATCGATTTGTGCGATTCGACTTTTATTTTCTTTTAACGATTTTGTTTTTCAGTCTCATGTTGAGGCTCGTGCATTCAAAATTTTGCGAATATGATCTCCATAAAAACATATCTAAAACTGAGCGGCAGTCCAATGGAATTCTCAACGATTAATGCCGGAATTGTGAGACTTCATAGGAATCAATGTCTAAAACTTGAATGCGTCGGATTTTTATGAAAATTTAGTATTTTGAAGTAACCTACAGAGACTAACAAATCTCTTTGTAAAGAATAAGACAATGACTCAGCAATTGAGTACTTATTGGAGAAAGGAAAATTTGTGTTTGATGACCTTAAAGTGAATAATCATTCTGCGATGAACCCACGGATGCAGATGACGATGGCGAGTCAAAATGTGACCATACGAATAAAAATATTATGGTTCTGTTGCGAGAACCCTAAATGTTGGAAGTGTGAGAGAAAATGGTATAAAAAGAACTCATTCAGAGAAAGATTTCGTTTGTGAAAGAACCAAGATGTTTGCATCAGTGCTGAAATTAGAACATGACTTAGGCATACAAATATTCAAGAAGGCTATCCTATCTGGATCTAGACCAAGTGAATCGCACCGTGCTGGACGTCAAGGGAAATATGAGCAGTAAATAACAAACGCAGCGACAAAGAAACAAACATGGGACCAACCATTACATAACAAAGTTTCCATACAAAAAACACACATTCCGAAGGCCAAAGGCAATACGAACTCGCTTATCCAACTATAAAAGAAGCTTTTTCTGAAAAGACAACACAGACAGCAGAAACAAACAATAACAAAGTTCCGAAGAAGAACGAAGTGACAAGTCAGAAGAAGGAAGTTTCAAAGCCGAACCACTCTGCAGTCCAAAAGTAGTGTCAAAATTCCAGTCAGGGACTTACCTGCAAGCAAAGCAAGCATCTAACCGCTTGAACCCTAAATACCGCTTTTCCGGTCCACGAACATGATACGACCTAATTGCACCAAGTGGGGTGACTGCTCAGTGAATGTGTGGGCGTAATTAAGCAATTTTTTAAACATGCAGCCCGGAGGCTGCACGTTGAAAATATTGAATAGTCTACCTCCAGGTAATGAATATTATCAGTTATTATTGTGTCCTCCGGGGTGATTGGGAATTTACACTGGTCTGGAGACTCATACACCCTGATGCACAGCCGAAGGGTGTATGAGTCCCCAGAGAGGTGTAAATTCCCATACACCCCAGAAGACACAAGGATAACGGATTTATTTCCAAACCCCCTCCAACGCCTAATAAATTTCAATTTTATTCTCTTATAGCAAGGATGACGGATTTATTTCGAAACAGTTATATCTCCCCCCCCCCACCCCCCCCCCCCCCCCCACGAAAATACCAATTTCAACATTGCCACCACAGGTAACCGAGAAAAAAAATATTTCAGTTTTATAATTCACCTCCCCCCTCCCCCACCAAACACTTAATAAATTTCAAATTTTATTGTCTTATAGCAAGAATGACGGATTTATTTCCAAACTATGCCCCCACCTTAAAACACACAACAATACCAATTTGAACATTGCCACCACAGGTAACCGTGAAGACAATATTTCATTTTTTATAATTTACCGCCCACGCTCAACTAATAAATTTCTATTTTTATTCTCTTATTGCAACCATTAAGACTTTATAAGGATTTACACCAAATTCCGTACGCCACTCTCCCAACCCCTCTCCCATCCCTTCTTTATAGCCTGTGTTGACGAGCAGAATGACTTAAAACTTATTTAATAAAAACGACACGAGAATAAAACAGTGGTCAAAATCACTCTATTGAAAAGTGTCATTAACAAATTATTGAACGAAGTACTCGACAACTCAACAGTGGTGCTGAAGATTTATCAGAAACCTTGTCTGCTTATTAAAGTTAATTTCCACTTTCCCAATTTTGCAGTTTTGAATGATTGGTCCAAAAGGTCTGTTATTTGTATTAATATTGAGTCTTTGATATGGGAGTGATTTATTATCTATCGGTGCAATAGAACTTTCTTCTTCAAAATCATCGGCAAACAGCTGGTTGAAATCAAAGTCGCAAACTTCATTGCCGCTTAAATTGAAATCGCGAACTGCATTGCAAGTTATCACCTTCGAATGTGAAAGTGTGTCGGTACTGTCACTGATTTCAAGGTCATGGGTGTTATTTGAATTCGCTTTTTTCAGCAGAAACAGGCCCAGTGTTTATAGTATTGTTTATGACTTTTCCCATTGCGAACGTTTCTTCGTCAGACACTCTGTGGTTGACTGCAATTGAACTGGCAGATTTATGCCCAGTTACAGACATTATCTGTGCAGTTGAAAACTTGCTTCGAGCCAAAATTGTTGTTCCAGTTGCGCGGACGGAATGATTTGTGTAAATCCTGGGTAGGTTACATAATTTGCTCAACATTGTCTTGAATGAACACAAACTATCTTTACCGTGACATTGCTCTGAATACCAGAACGGTTCATTATCTGAGAAGGTGTCCAGTAGCCTTTGCCAAAGCTTATTATTGTCAGGATTTAACTTCTCCAAATATTTTACAAATAAGCTGACCAGGCAGTAAGGTGAGTCTTTTACTTCTGTCACGAATCCTCCGAAATTTTCTTTTTCGTTTTCTGTACGATTTTTTGTCAGTTCGTCTTTCTGTTTTTTAACATAACGCATTCCACTGACTGGGTCGGTTATACACATAAATGTATCATTAGTCATTTCAGACATATTTCCCAGCCCTCTTCTACAAAAATATAGCCTTATGTCCATCTGCACTTTGTTTTGCAAACCGTATGGGGTATCCACAGACATTCGAATGTTTGAATATAATTTTTTCAGGTCACAATCTTCCAGTACTGGATAATGGGTTACGTCACTTTTCACAACAGATTTCAATTCAGCTAGAGCTGTTTTAAATACTTCATTTGCAGAATAAAATGCCTTATCTTTAATAATGTCAAATATGTTTAAATAAGGTGGTGATTTGAGGTGTCTGTTCAGTTCATACCTGAAGTTTTCCAAAGACGCCGTTTTGTACTGTTCTCCATCTGACGTACGACCATCCAGGTAAAAATGTTGATACATATCATTTAGCTCTTCCGGGGTGAAATTTTCAAAGGCACTACCGCATGATTTTTCTTTTAAATAATCTTGCAACATTTTAGCACATTTTTTGTTTGCTTTTACTGTATTTATGGGTATAATATTAGCTCTTTTCTCCAATATTTCTTGTTCTGTGTGCGAAGCAAATCTTTTTGAAGCCATTTTGATTTGATAGCCCCTGATTTCAACAAAGAAACGAATTACATTTTTAAAAGATTGATTGGTAACTACGCTTTCCAAATTAGTTCCATTTGAAGTTGTTTTTTTTCTTTTTCTTCAAAAATAACCAAGTAATAAAATTTCATTTCCGATCATTTTATTTATTTGACAAATTGTCCCTGTTGATATTTTTTTCCTTTCTTTAAATAAGAACTCGTTCAATTTGATGGCTTTCCGTGAACTTTTTAAAACTAATCACAGTACTGAAGCCTTCCATATTATTGTTGTTACACCTGGCTAGAGCAGGGTGTAAATAATCAAAAGCACAGAGGACCATTATTCACCCCAGGCGTCTCAGCCAACGAAATCAGCGGATTTTGCTTTCTTTGGAAAAAAGGACTCTTACAACTGTTGTCATTGAAATGAACTGGAATAAACCACCAGGATTCAACAGGTTAAAGGAAGCTGCTTGCGATAATCCTCAGCAGACTGATGTCAAAATTCCAAAATACCAAATAGCAGATGTTTCCATTTTTTGCAACTAAGAATATAACCACTTCAATCAAGTTCTGCAGCGTAATAGACTCTGCCACGCAAGACTGAAATGGTTAAATTCCTAGTTACAGTATGGAAAAAAAGTTTGCATAACAATTGTGACATTCGACATCAGTGTGATGATGGTTAAAATTCATTCAGTAGCTAGAGGATATGATATCTGGGAATTTGAAAGAACAATTAGAATAGTGTGTATTCAAGAAAACGAGGTTAAAAACCGCACCACATTGATAGAACTGTTGATTGTCTTGTTTGGTAAGGACCGCGCGAAGAACAGTTTTATTGCTCTTTTTACGATGTACCTTAAAACAATTGGATACTTTCTCTGAGTTTCAAGAATAACTTTCTCGAGGTAGTGCAGTTCGGCAATCTGTTCGTAACTGACATCTCCCTAGAAAGAATAATTATAAGTGAGTTCACAAAAACACAAAACCATTTCGAAAAGACAAGTACAACCGTTGGCAATGTAATAAACTGTCTTTTTCTTCCAAGTAGTACGCTTTAACCCTCTGCACACTGATGTCAAAGTACAGAAATTTCAAGCAGCAAATTTTTCCCATAATGCCATTCGGAATTTAACCAATTCAGTCTTGCTTGACAGAACTCAATGAGCTCTGTCAAGCAAGACTGAATTGGTTGAGTTCCTTGTTGCATTATGGGAAAAATGGGCGTGTTGGTATTTCTTTATTTTGACATCAGTGTGCAGAGGGTTAAACACCTTTTTTTCTTTTCTAATGGAGGTGAATAATGGACTAGAGACGTGACATTTGGTTTAATATCAGAACAATATATTCCATTGCATAACTGATCCAAAATTAAATAAATAAAAGAGTTTTGTTGTCAACATTTGTTGACACCGAAAAAGGCATGAGCACTTTGTGGTTTCATCCGATTTATGGCCATCGGTCGCTTGGTAGAAGTACTTTTTTTCGCAGCGCCTCTGTGTGTGTGGATGGGGAGAGCCGAAGCAAACTATGAAGCCACCTGTATTCAGTTTGGAATTCAATGCGTTATTTATTTACCAACTTTTTGTGGAGTTTGCACACATGTTACGAAGGAACGAACGAACGAACGAAATGACGGACAACGGATGGACGTACGAGGACGTAATGAACGAACGAACGTACGTACGAACAAACGAACGACCGAACGAACGAACGACCATCAAATGAATGAATGAATTTGTTTGTAGTATAGTATACAGAGAAAGGATCAATTACATAATTGTGAAGAAGGCAATTGGCTGTCTTCCTGTCACGCCCCCCCCCCCCCCCAAAAAAAAAAGAAAGAAATAAAAGTCTATGAATTTTCCAGACAGGAGAAGTTACAAAAGAGTACATTCAATATCTGTGAGTCTAATTACGATGGATATAGAAAAATAGTATAGTTATTTCTCTCTTTGCGTTCGTGTTCAGCACAATACACCCCGCAGTTCTCCAGTTTCAGTATACCAATTAAGAGGATTAAGCCTAAAGAATCAACTTCGAAACTTGAACAATATGGCACAAGTGAGGTCACCAAAAACAGCCAACGGCAAATACATTTATAGGCATTAACAATTTAACAAAGCCTTTGTCAATACGTTCTGACAAAAAGTTACAAAGCGCTCGACTGGGGCTATGATCTCATGATGGGGTTGATGAGATTTCAGGTTATTTAAAACATTTGTGTATTAAACGAACAAATAAATTCTACAAATGCGAGGTAGTATATGGACCACAATCATGACACTCCGGGTTATTACAGTCGACCTGAATGCGATATAAGATCAGAAATATCTCTGTGATTGCTCTTTTGAACTCAGATCTTAAATTATTCTGTAACTCTGGAGGGATTTCATTCCAGTGCCTAGGAAAGGTGTGCAATGCTAGACCAGCGGAGACCTTGATTCTTGGCGCGAGAGTTTGTATTTTTCCAATTACTCTGGTTTCCATACCAGATGGATTATTGTATATTTTGAAACTACTTTGGAATGATACTGGTAGGTTGTCATTAAACCAGTCATAAGCGAATAGAAGGACATGAAGTTTATACAAGTCTTCAAATCTCAGGATATTGTGCCTCCCAAAGAACGGGTCATTATATTTGCTGCTGATGCCTAATGTATTTTGTGAAGAGTCATGATGTGACAATTTGAGGGAATGTGCCCCCATGCGAGAATACAATATAGAAGGTGACTATGCACGGGGAAAAAAAACAATGTTTTAGTGCCTCGGATGGAAGAAGGTATTTTGTCCTGTTGATGGCATAAATGACTCTTGACATTTTGGAGCACACTATTGAAATGTGATGTTTAAAATTCAAATCTTCACCCATAAAGATACCTAAAAAATTAACAGTGGTATTTTCTTCCTGCTTACCAATTAATTCGAAATTGAGTTATTCATGGGTAAGTATCTATCACCAATAGTATATGAGTCGTTGGAAGAGTGGAGAAAGATACATTTAGTTAGCAGAGCACCAGTCGTTTACACTTGCTAGTTCAGCGTTTGTTTTTTCATCAAGTGTATCCAGATTATGGATTCTTTCAAGTATAATTTTCTCTTATTTTAGGATGACTGCAAGAGTCCTGACGTCATCCACGATGCGTATTCAATGTGTTTCTTGGGAATTGGTTTGGTTTTCAAAGGAAAAGCTTGATCGAAGGATATGAGAAAACTATTGAGAAAGATGTCATAAGCATCACATGAACGGGTTGCATTGAATACGTCAGCAGAGTCAGTCTCCGATAAATGCCTTTTTTAAAATAATGCAAGTTGTCATCGATAAATGATCGTCTAGGGCTTTGGGTAGGTGTGGTTTTGCAGGTAACTAATAACATCAACGTAGGAAGTAGCAAAGTGATCACTGATATCACATATAACGATGCCGCATCGTTTTTGACAATACGATTAGTAAAGATAGATCTATTAGAGTCACAGAAGTGTTTATTGGAAACTACATAAACCTATAACGTCTGGACAGCTGCATACACACAAAAGTGTATATCACTTATTGATTTAGTGAACGTCCAGTAAACAGTTTAGGAGAAATTATTTTATTTAATATGTTGGTGTCATCATTGGAATGTAATGCACAACTGATTTTATGAACTGACTGGTTTACGTTCATTAATGGGTGCTAAGATTATTTCGTACATAGAATGCGGCGGTATTTCGTTTGACTGTGAGCTACCCCTCAAATCATCTGCCGAGTCATCCTCAAAACGCAAGATATTTTGTAGATTACGCATGAGATTATCCAAATAATGATGGAATTCATAATTTTTTCACACGTTGCCTTGATGTTTGTTTGTTGTGGAAGTATCTCATTATTTTTACTATGCACTCAGAAAAAATAAAACAGCAGATGCGGGTTATCGGGGTAAGTCAGAACCTTAGGTGACACCTGAAGATTCCTCGTTAGCCCAGAACCTTCACATCTTTTACACAAACTCCAGACAACGAATGAGACCGTTTCCAGAAATCGTCAAAAAGAACACTAAATGTAATAATAAAATTAATCTTCAGTGTCAAGATCAGGTTTATCAGCAGTAAATGGATCTTGGGCTATAAATGGGGTTTATTCCACAAGAGTTTAAAATTCACTTTTTCCATGACGACCCGCACATGATATCGGAATCAAATAGAACGGTACATAATACAATTATGAACAGTCAAGCTTGGACATTTTAGTGTTCAGTGTTTAGGTGTTGTGAGATGACTTGTGTACATACAAGTACTGCAGTCTATAAACAGACTAATTGGTAATTGGCCCATCAAAACATTTCAACACGCATACGCACGTCATACGCGATAATTCTAACCAATAACATCCGACCTGCACACAAAACCAATATCTGTCATTACAATGTATCTCCGTGTATTAGCGCAATCGTCAACAGTAATGAAGATAGCCTTTGTGGCAGTGAGGCGAGACAATAAAATCCCCAACAGAAATCGGCGATGCATAGTATCCGCGCCTGCAAAAAGTGACGCGAGACGACACTTTGTGTTGCTAACGCCTGTCCTGTAAACCTTAACCTTGTCCCTCGTTAAATGTGGGAAAATCCCCAACTAATTTGGAAAATGTTCGAAAAAGACGATATCTAAATGTTTGTATATACAGAAAAGGTTGGAAAGATACCAGTTTCAAACATTTCTTTACTATTCCGTATAATGGACTGCAATCCAAATTTACATGCGAAGAACGGGTCATTATATTTGCTGCTGATGCCTAATGTATTTTGTGAAGAGTCATGATGTGACAATTTGAGGGAATGTGCCCCCATGCGAGAATACAATATAGAAGGTGACTATGCACGGGGAAAAAATACAATGTTTTAGTGCCTCGGATGGAAGAAGGTATTTTGTCCTGTTGATGGCATAAATGACTCTTGACATTTTGGAGCACACTATTGAAATGTGATGTTTAAAATTCAAATCTTCACCCATAAAGATACCTAAAAAATTAACAGTGGTATTTTCTTCCTGCTTACCAATTAATTCGAAATTGAGTTATTCATGGGTAAGTATCTATCACCAATAGTATATGAGTCGTTGGAAGAGTGGAGAAAGATACATTTAGTTAGCAGAGCACCAGTCGTTTACACTTGCTAGTTCAGCGTTTGTTTTTTCATCAAGTGTATCCAGATTATGGATTCTTTCAAGTATAATTTTCTCTTATTTTAGGATGGCTGCAAGAGTCCTGACGTCATCCACGATGCGTATTCAATGTGTTTCTTGGGAATTGGTTTGGTTTTAAAGGAAAAGCTTGATCGAAGGATATGAGAAAACTATTGAGAAAGATGTCATAAGCATCACATGAACGGGTTGCATTGAATACGTCAGCAGAGTCAGTCTCCGATAAATGCCTTTTTTAAAATAATGCAAGTTGTCATCGATAAATGATCGTCTAGGGCTTTGGGTAGGTGTGGTTTTGCAGGTAACTAATAACATCAACGTAGGAAGTAGCAAAGTGATCACTGATATCACATATAACGATGCCGCATCGTTTTTGACAATACGATTAGTAAAGATAGATCTATTAGAGTCACAGAAGTGTTTATTGGAAACTACATAAACCTATAACGTCTGAACAGCTGCATACACACAAAAGTGTATATCACTTATTGATTTAGTGAACGTCCAGTAAACAGTTTAGGAGAAATTATTTTATTTAATATGTTGGTGTCATCATTGGAATGTAATGCACAACTGATTTTATGAACTGACTGGTTTACGTTCATTAATGGGTGCTAAGATTATTTCGTACATAGAATGCGGCGGTATTTCGTTTGACTGTGAGCTACCCCTCAAATCATCTGCCGAGTCATCCTCAAAACGCAAGATATTTTGTAGATTACGCATGAGATTATCCAAATAATGATGGAATTCATAATTTTTTCACACGTTGCCTTGATGTTTGTTTGTTGTGGAAGTATCTCATTATTTTTACTATGCACTCAGAAAAAATAAAACAGCAGATGCGGGTTATCGGGGTAAGTCAGAACCTTAGGTGACACCTGAAGATTCCTCGTTAGCCCAGAACCTTCACATCTTTTACACAAACTCCAGACAACGAATGAGACCGTTTCCAGAAATCGTCAAAAAGAACACTAAATGTAATAATAAAATTAATCTTCAGTGTCAAGATCAGGTTTATCAGCAGTAAATGGATCTTGGGCTATAAATGGGGTTTATTCCACAAGAGTTTAAAATTCACTTTTTCCATGACGACCCGCACATGATATCGGAATCAAATAGAACGGTACATAATACAATTATGAACAGTCAAGCTTGGACATTTTAGTGTTCAGTGTTTAGGTGTTGTGAGATGACTTGTGTACATACAAGTACTGCAGTCTATAAACAGACTAATTGGTAATTGGCCCATCAAAACATTTCAACACGCATACGCACGTCATACGCGATAATTCTAACCAATAACATCCGACCTGCACACAAAACCAATATCTGTCATTACAATGTATCTCCGTGTATTAGCGCAATCGTCAACAGTAATGAAGATAGCCTTTGTGGCAGTGAGGCGAGACAATAAAATCCCCAACAGAAATCGGCGATGCATAGTATCCGCGCCTGCAAAAAGTGACGCGAGACGACACTTTGTGTTGCTAACGCCTGTCCTGTAAACCTTAACCTTGTCCCTCGTTAAATGTGGGAAAATCCCCAACTAATTTGGAAAATGTTCGAAAAAGACGATATCTAAATGTTTGTATATACAGAAAAGGTTGGAAAGATACCAGTTTCAAACATTTCTTTACTATTCCGTATAATGGACTGCAATCCAAATTTACATAGGATACAAAAATGTTTGGTCCAATTTACCCCATATATAACGATTCGAGTAATACGTTCGACACATAAAACTTCACGAAACCGACGTTTTCAAATGTTGTTTTTCCGACACTGCACATAAAAACAAAAAAAGAATCTGTTCTCTAAAGTAAAGATTCTCTCCGACTTCAGAAATGATTTTGTTTGGCTTGGTACCACAACTGTATCGCTTAGCGGTACAGCACCGTCCCAGTGTCAAAACTAAAGCCGGGATTCTTCCCGACATTGTGCGCACGTTTACATTAGCCGGAGCATGCCATCCTCTGTATTTTTAGCAGGTGTGTGCTTTTACTGAAACCGGATAAAAAATTCACAAATTTTCTAAAGCTAGCATGGACGGGGTTCGAACATGGATCTACGGCATCCATCGTGTAGCCCTGATTGATCTGTCACCTTAGGGCCTACCGACAGAGCTAACGTACAACACCGAAATGGTGGAAAACAGTTTTTGGGCAGGGAATAATTTATTTTTACAATTTTGCGTATCAAATTGCCCCACGAGAAGTAGAAATGCATAGCGTTTTCTAATGATCGTAAAGCAATTTTCGGTTCCAAGAAACTAGTTACGAACATTTTCATTTCGATAGATGTACTGACATTTTTGGCCCAACAGTTGTTGAGAAGTATGACCAAAATTACTCATAAATTGGATAAAGCTGAAGAATAGGGAATTCTGTACTTTATTTTAAAAATACCTAGCCCTTTTCATTTTTCTGTGTTTATTTTCATTCCATATCATGTTCTCAAACAAATAACTGTGTATGGTCCAACAATATCATATTTATTAGCTATTTTAACCCTGTCCGTGGTGTAAATTAAACATACCAAGAAATAAAATTGAAGTGGACTAAAATAGGAGACATCCATAATGGTTTAGGGTAAGTATAGTCAGAATAAGGGTTAGCAGTGCCCTGTCTATCCTTACTATGCTGACCCCAATGATTAATAACAAGTTTAACAATTTTTTTTTCTAGCATCAGATGGCGTTTTATAATACAAGTAGACCAATATCAGGAGGAAATACCGCACCATTGTCATACACACCACCAAATGGGCGTATACAAATGAGAAGAGGGTTACATTTATTCAAAATACGATGGAGAGTAGTGGAAAATTAAAAAGAGTTCAGGAGACCAGGTATTTTAAAAATAAACTGCAGAGTCCTCTATTCTTGAGTTTTACCATAAATTGATTGATGAAGGTTTTTACACAATCCACCACCAAAAATTCAGCTGTCCAAACAACAGATGACATAACAAAAAAACCCCAGAGAACTGTAATTTGTTGGACAAATTACGGGCTTTCCCAACTTTTAATGTGAAAAGGTGCGCTGTATTCTACACGAAAATATAAATCATATTGATTATCTTTACAGCTGATATTTGGCACTGGCATGAGATATCACAAGGTTAACCCCTCTCCTTTGCCTCACACAGACTGTCTGTTCCGACAAAGTAGCAAAGGCACAGGCCAAAGCTGGGCAGATATTGTCTGTACTTAACATTGCAAGTTGGAATGTGAGATACAACTTTTCTATTTTGAAAAAAATGATCACCGGAAATTGCAAAACTCACTTGAAATCGAACTTTGTTGAATTTACTATTCAACAAGCAGCCATAACAGATATTGGGTTAAGCCCTACTTCAAAACTTACAAAAATAAATTCGTTCAATTCTGAAAAGAAACTTCAGTTCTGAGAATTTATAGACCACCAGATGCCACTGGATTCTAGCACCAACTATACTTAGGTAGATTAACTTCTGCAAAACCATCAAGAACACCTGGGGTTACTTCACCGTTATTAGAGCAGTCCATCATTTGGAAGATCCCCTACACTCTGATATTTCTTCAAAATAATTACATTCAGGAATGAACCTCTGGTCATCATGACGACAATTCATACTTTTTAAAAATTATTCAGGACGGTCTCCTTTCTTTTTATACTCTTTACCCAGCCACTTTACCTTCATCTTGCCCGAACTCTAACATTCCTACAACCAATGAAACTCGCTAACTCAGTCACATGTGACCCCTCCCTCTTTATTTTATTCCATCACAGTAATTTATCCCTTTGTCTTCATTAGTACCTTGTTTACCATATAGTTCACCTCGTCACATTTTCAATCCACCATCACCCGAGACACCACCATCAAGTCTACACCTGAAAATGGAGACTCATGTGGTACCAGTTTTTCCTTGTATTCCCATTCTCTTTAACCCCTCTTACGTATCGGTGCTCCACGGTCGAGGGCGTACATTGCATTGAGTATCTTAGCCACCTATTTTGCAGACCAGGAGAACGAGGAGGACTAGCCATTCCAGCACGATATTTTCTTCCAGTCTCCCTCAAGGTGTAGAGCTTTCTTTCAGTTCCCAAACCAGGACTGACTTCACCACCATACATGTAGGTATGCATCAGGAAAAGTTAGGTTGCTTCTTTACATTCAGTCTATAAATGCACCATGCCATTCCTGGATCCGTATTTCCAGTAACTCAGGATACACAGATTCTTCTGGTACAGGCTTCACGAGTCCACATTTTCCCCAGTGAGTTTTGCATATTCACCTGCTGAAACCTTTATATATTCTAACGTACACGCTTCGTGTATGTGACGCAGCCGCCATAAGATAAGCAGGCGCCCGTGGAGGATTTTAGAAACAGTTTTTAACTGAATGTTGGGAGGTTAGGAGGAGAGTGTGGGCAGTGGGTCAATGTAGGCCTTTTCATAAGAGAACAGCAAGAAATCAGCGGAAGGCAGAGGATTTATTATTATATTCACCTGCTGAAACTTGTGTATATATTGCAGCATACACAATACGTTTATGTGATCCAGTTGCATCGAAATAAATATTGGGTTTTGACATGTCATGTCTGTATTATTCTTGGTGGTCTCATAAATGGCTGCTATTCACACATGGAAGCAAAGTGTATCAAGTTTACCCTTTCCAAACTATATAAATTAGTTACCAAAATAGGTATTTTTGAACAGTATTCTTGTTAGCTCAAATTTGTCGTAATCAAATTTGAGGTTTTATTATGGCCCGTGTGTTTGACGAAAGCAAGTGTTTTTGGGTGTGGTTCGAAATTCAAGATGGCCGCCGGCAGCCATTTTGTACCGAAATTAGTGCAATCAGTGTTTTGTAGAGAACTTCTGTATGCACGTTCTGATTTGAATCATTTTTTGTATGAATGTTTAGTAACATGGAATACATCACATATAGTACGGGTTTTCTCTCGTGCAGAAATTGTGCAAATTAGATGAACTTGGATTTATTCAGTGTTACTTATACACAGTAAGTACACATGTCAATACGGCTCGGGCTAGAGGCTGTATTTATGAACCAATCTTCACGAAACTTCTTGTGTACCTGTTTTATCACGTTGGGACGAGCACGAGTGTTTTGGGTGCAGTCCGCAATTCAAGATAGCTGCCGGCGGCCATTTTTCACCGAAATTAGGTACAATCAGTTTTTTGTACAGAACTTCTCTTTGAAGGTTCTGATTTGAATAAATTTTTGAACGAATGTTTAGTAACATGGAATACATCTCATATAATACGGGTTTTTCTTATGCAGAAATTATGTAAATTTAATGAACTATGATTTATTCAGTGCTACTTATGCACGGTAAGTGCACATGTCAATACGGCTCGAGCTAGAGGCTGTATTTATGAACCGATCTTCACGAAACTTCTTGGCACCTTTGTTATCACCTTGGGACGAGAACGAGTGTTTTGGGGTGCGGTCCAAAATTCAAGATAGCTGCCGGCGGCCATTTTATACCGAACTTAGGTGCAATCAGTAGTTTTGTACAGAACTTCTAGGACTATGTTTGTTATCTTAATGGGATGGTAACGAGTGCTGTTGGACTCGGCTCAAAACTAAAAATGCCTGTCGGCAGTAATATTTACGGGAATTGTATATATGACATTTTTTTGTACAGAACTTGTAAAGAAGATTTTTTTATGTCAGTAATGTTTGCTATAAATTTATTGGGTGCCTTTGTTATCACTGCGGTATAAGAACAAATATATTTGGGTTCAGTCAGACCCACTGGGGACCCAAAAAGCGAAATAATTAAAATCTTTTCTATTAACACCAGACAAAATAATGTTTCTTAATTTCAGCATTCCTCGGATGTGTATATTCAAATGTTTTGAAGCCAAGTTCCTGTGTTAATATTTGGTGTTGTTTGGTGAGGGTAAACATTATTAGCACAACCCGATTTTCTATTTCCAATGAGAAAAATAAAACCTCCTCACCTATGGGAACCCTATGAGCTAAAGATAAAAAATGCAAATACCTATATTTTAAGAAGGACTGGACCATTATTTATTAATTAGAAGGGGTTGAATCAAACAGGCCAAACCAGTTGCTGACATTTGGCTTATTGTGCATCATACAAGGATCCCCATTGTAACATTAACCCCATGGAGATGTATTTTCTAGTTTAGAATCCAACTGTCACCCACATTTATAATACTTTACCTGTACATTGTTACAGGCTACGGTCAGTATTTATGTACATATCTTTATAATACTTTACATGCACCTTTGTTATCTGGACATTACCTAGATGTGCGTCATTGTTGTGTCACATACTATGCATGTACATGCCTTACACAAGTTGGGCTACAGTTTTATTGACACGTTAATTTTAGGTGCCAATCCAGTATTCTGAAGTGTTATTAATTAGTGCCTCACGTCCCTGTCAGCATCTAAGCTATATCATGACACAACAAAGTATCAAGTCAGGTTTTGCCAATCGTTTTCGCTTATTTTGTCCACCTGCCGAGGGACTGCACCCCAGTCGCATTAGTTACCATGTTCTATTGTACCAGTGGAGGAAAACAAATCTTATTCAGTCGACATGCTGACCTTCACTTCTCAGGCATCCACGGAGGTTCTGAAGGCTTAGATCAGAGAAAAATATTAACAGTAATTTTGTATAATTATTGCCTCATCTGTTTATTGGTGGTTAACGTCATTATCCACATCGAGCTATATCCCGACAAAACATAAGTATAAAGTCACTTTCTGCCAATCGGTTATGCTTATGTTTCCCACTTACTGGGGGATCGCATCCCACCGGCATTGGTTACCAGGTCCTATTTTACGAGTAAAACAGAACTTGTTTACCATAGTAAACAAGCACTGCTTCACCCGCCCCCTGGGTTCCTACATGGGTGCTGCATCTACATATACCAGGATCCCAATCATGAAAAAGGACCCTTCAAATTCGCTCAAGTTTACAGCAAATCATAATTTTTTTAGTTTTTTTTTCACAAGATGAGCTATTTGGAAGGGCCTATATCCTAATGCCAAACTTCTAAAATTTATTATTTTGCCTTGTTCTGAGTCACTCTAAAGAATTTCATGATTATTTGAGAGTTTTTTCTGAATAATGATATCGAAACATGCGTTTGATTATGTAAGACCCCAAAACTTAACACAGAAAATTTGTTTTCCTATCACACATAATACAGATATGCAAAGGAAAATAGACTATACCAACCCTAAGGAAGAAAACTGAGTACAGAAAAGTATGAAATTAATCGGAAAATGAATTTTGTCTGACAGTACTCATATTTGTACAGCCAAAACTGGTATTGGATAAAGCGCGACACCGAAACATATAACACAAAATTTTTTCTCTATTGATTTTTGAATGCAGTTATGGAAAGCACAACCACCTCTTTCCTTTTTGTTTTTTGGACAAATGAGTACAGAAATTTGCAACATTCACTGAAAATGAGTTATTTTGTGGACAAGTAGTATTCTTTAAGTGGCCAAAGCATATGTTGGGTTAAGCTCCAGATCATAACTTAAAACAGCGGATTTGTCATTAAGCATCTCTACCTATAGCAAAGCAAAGTGTTTGAAACTAACCCTTTCCAAAATTATAGAAAAAAGCAACCGAAGTTAGCTAACTTTGGCATTTCAAACGTTACTCTTATGCTCGCTCTCATTGTGCTTGAGGGTTAAAGATAAGATTAAAAAGTAAACAGTAACTTTCTACTGTAATCATTATTGCATCTATACTTACCAAAATAATTGTTGCAACCACCTTGCAATTAGATACATTTGCCCTTGAATTAGTCAATCTTGAAGATAAAATGCTATATTAATATCATTTGTGGCCAATAGAGGTTCATTTTGAAATATCTGTATGGTGATTTTGGTGTATCATATTATGCTCAGGATAACGAGAAAAAAAAAGGAAAAACAGAAACTAAAAACAGAGTATTTAAACGCCTTCAAAATGTTGTCACGAACATCATGTTTGATAGGATCGAAGACAAGCCAGTCGATGAATGCATCGCCAACACGTTCTCGAATAAACTACGCCTCAGTTCATCTCTATGTAGGTCCCACGTAAAATTCACCAGAGAAAAGTATAGAGGCAATTTTTCCAATACGTCCACCCTCTAAATCACCAGCCACATATGGACAATACAACCAATC
This sequence comes from Pictodentalium vernedei, assembly GCA_031216915.1. NCBI lineage: Eukaryota > Metazoa > Mollusca > Scaphopoda > Dentaliida > Dentaliidae > Pictodentalium > Pictodentalium vernedei. The sequence goes on along the minus strand of CM062297.1, from coordinate 504,842,084 downwards.
ACAATATAATACAATAGAATTTTGGTTTTATAGCGAATTTTAATGAACTGGGCCTTCTTAGTCAAAACTATAAACTTAATGGTTTTTGTTTACAGGAAACTATTTTAATGGAACCTGAAACTCAAGATCATTCAGCTTTTAAGCTTTATACTTCGTATAGTGCCTGGACAGATTATAATAATCATTTGTACATGGAACGTTTGTCTTGGTTAGAAACGACATCATTCAGAGTTTTGTCCCTTTGCAATCAAATTTACAGGCTGTAGCGGAACGCCTACTTCACTCAGGGCGGTTACATTATATTCTATTACATTTCACGACCACGTGTCAATGGAGTTAATTTTGATTCACACACAAAACCCCATCCAGGTCCAAACAAGGAGAATTGACTAGTGCTGAATGTCATGATTGTTTTCGTTGTCTACAGTGGATTATTTATGTATAAACATATTTTTGGAATGAGTGTGGTGGGGGAGTGTAGCATCGTCTGCCCCTACTGTAAATGTTTCCCAGGTGTCATGTTCGAAAGCTAGTGTAAACATCTCCATGTTAGGTCTGGTTACAGTTATTCAGGTGAAAACGTTGGCTTTTCAAGAAATGCGCGGCTTCTAATTAACTCGACCGAGGATATTTCCGCATTTAAATTACACCCTCACAATACTCACAATGTATACAGTTTCTGGAAACGCTGAATATGGCCTTTTCTGGAGACAACAGCACACAACAAAAATCTTACAATATCACTCAAATACACTCTGTTGAATGATACCGTTGATGGCTAAAAAAATAGCTAAAAATTGTCAAACGTTTCTCACTTTGGGGATAAATTTCCAATTTTCGAGCATCGATAGTGATAAAACTGTGCTATGGGAATTCCTCATTCCTCCACTGAGGATTTTACAGCATACGATGATCATTCTGACAAATAAAAAAACATATGGGTTTCTTATTCATATTTTCTGAAGGCTTCCTCAAAGCAAATCTACACAAAAATTGTCCCATTTGTAACCTGCAAATTGTGTCAGGTCCCAAACAGGTCTGGGTTAGACATTTTCCACTCCCGTGTGACCTTGATCCCCTTTTGAAATGCACTTGACAGTACACAGATTGAATCAAGACCATCAACATATTTGAAATCGAGCTTATTACAAAATCGGCCTTTCTGTGTAAGATAATCCCATCCTTGCAGTCGTTTGATGAGCCATTTTTTGAATCCTGAATTGAAGCTGTTTACTGGTTTATTCTAAAAGGTGATACGGGTGTCATGTACACGCGGCGTCGGGTTAAAGAATTATTGCAATCACCCAATGAACTGATGTGGCGTGCAGTTTGGCACACCAAGCTTCTCTGGGAACATCGTCTCGCACAATTTTGAAATCTGAGCAGTGGATCTTATCGCGGCAAAGCCGCGCTGATAACAGGGCGTAAGTTCGGCCAATACCGCAATTGGCCAGAACTAGTCATAATTCGGTTTATTTTCCGATTTTGATCCTCGTTTAGCATCATCTCGTAATTTGGGGAAATTTGTGTCTTAATAGTCAGCAGATGTTGTGTTGGGGGAGGGTGAATACATTAGGAAGAATCCACAAAGTTCAAATATATTCCTATCCATCTGAGATATATTCAATGCACAAAAACAGTGACAAACAACAATACATGTACCTCGCTATCATTATGTCTCTCGCCACCGTCGTCTCCAAAGGACGCAGAGTGAACTCATTATCTTAACTGACGGGTACCTGTCGATACACTCACGCAAAATTTGTGAGAATGTTACTTCGTCACTCTAGACTTGTAAACCCTACTGGCCTACACTCGAAAATCAGTTGGGTTAAGAATTAACCAAAATCAACAGGGTTAAGTGAATATGAACACGATTGGGTTCATATTCACTCAAACCAGTCAACTCAGGTTATTTCTTAACCCAAATGAATTTAGAATGTATATTGGTAGCAAATTTGTTTGGAAAATTCGCAGCAAGTATACATATTCAATCGGAAATGCGGTATTTCACAAATTTCATTTCAAATGATCTCAAAATACGTTTGGACGAAATACCATTGGAAACAGATTCCTCAATGGGGCATACACTCGTTTATTTCTCACCTGTCCAACTACATCATCTATTTCTTGCATTGCTTTTTCTGCCACATCAGGATTTAGGGACAAATTGTGGAATATAAACGACAGAGTTGAAGAACTAGTTTCATATCCAGCCATAAAGAAGTTAACGGCTTGCCCAATTATTTCTTTAAACGTGAGTCCTGAAAATAAATACGTTAGCTGATAAAATAACCATTCAATCAATGACCTAGCGACACCTAACATTACACTAAACATCAATTAGTTCGTATGCTTCTGGCAGTAATCGTTTACGAACCTTTATATTTTTCTGGTGTTGTACCTAAAATAGCGCCCCGAGGTTCTGTTTCTTATTTTTGCGACCAACTATATGCTGCAGCGATGCCAGAAATTTGTATTTGGTGAAGGGGAAATGAAAGACGGTTACTGGGCGCATATGTTACTGCACACAGACATGTGTACCGGGTACCCTAAATTTCCGCATGCCAGAACACACGATATTGAAATCTAAGCCAAGACTCACAGATGAGGATAAAGATGAGGGATGCAAGTTTGAAGAAAGGCGAGGAGAGTAGTTGATAGGAGAATAGATGGTGATGTGGTAAAGGACGGATGGAATGTGAACAGTAAACTCAGCGTTTTGGAGACTACAGATGGTTCAGGGTGGGACGAAGACGTTCTCAATAATATAGGGCAGTCCTATCAGGGTGGTATTGGTATAAGTCATTCCAGTAGAAGTGGAGTGGTAGGGAGGGAAGCGAGGGAAGCAGAGAATCTAAGCGAAAACTGGCGTTAGTGGTTGGTGGCATTATACGGGATCTAGATGGAATAGTCTTTGGCCCGAATAATCCGAGCCGAACTCATCTTTGTTTTGCGGTAGCTAAGGTTGACGATATTAGCGATAGTATTGTAATGGGTTCAGGGCCTGATCCAGTTGTGGTGGGGCAAGTGGGTTCTAACAATAACAGGGAAAGGGTGTTAATTCGGCTTTTTAGATACTTACAGGGATTTGATAGCTAAACTGCACAGTGGGAATGCAAGGGTAGTAAGAGTCCTCCAAGTGATTAGTAGGCTGTGGGGGCGAAATTTAAAGATCTTGGGTTTTAACGAACAACTAGAGAAGTACTGCAAAGATTTAGGTATTAGGTATTTTTGTATGACAGGGACAGTCTTCATGTGAGTCCGAGGGGTACGAAAGTGTTGGAAACGAATATGCTACAGATTGTGGATACTTTTATAGCGTAAGGTAGGGTGGGCGGCAAACTATTGGAGGCAAAAGCAATTTGAAGAACAGAAATATAAGAAGGATAGAAAAAAAGATTGTCCACACCAAGGGATCTGAGTAACACCCCAGAAGTCTTGTGTTTTCGAAAAGGATACACCACCATCTAGGGTCTCCGTAGGAAAGTACGTGAATTCCCAAGCATTGGGCAGGAAAAGAATCCAGATGTAATAGGCCTAAGGGAGACATGGATTTGGCAGGATGAACGGGATGATCAGATCGAGAGGTACCGGTGGTATGGGGTGGGGAGATCAGAAGGTCAGAAAAGGGGAGGAGAAACAGGTATGTACACCAAACGAGTTACGGCTTGCGATGACCACAGGCCTATCCAAAGTGAATGCAACAAATTCAGTAGAAAACGAATTAATATGGGAGAAATATCCTTGGCAGTTGAGTCGAGGTGGAGAGGTGGGTGGGCAAATCTGAGTATACCAAAGATATTAGTGCGAAGACAATAACTGACTATGTACTTACCGAGGCGAGTTATGAAGGGGATTTATATACATGGAAATAGATGACGAAGGAATTTCTGTGTTAGATAGTGATCACAACCTGATAACTGTTAGGGTCAGGGACAATAGAAAAGCAAAACACAGGGCATCCTTTACGGACATCTTTAAACTCGGAATAGAAGCAGGTTGGAGCATTTTGAGTAGAATTTAAAATCAAATCTAGAAAATGTGTCAACTGGGAATTACGTTCAGGAGTAAGCTGATTCAATAGTGAGACGTTTGTCTAACAGATGCTGGGGAGAAAGCGTACGTACAATTCGAGTGTCGACAACGAAATTAGGATATAGAGTATATAGTGAACTGAAGAATGCAGTAAAAGAGAAGAGAAAAAATATTTGCTGCATTTAGAAGTCGAAAACTTAAGGGGGTGACTGATACAGTCACTAAAAGTACCAAAGAAGCATATGAAGAGGCAAGAAAAAAAGTTAATGTAACGAAGGGTCAAATAGGAAAAAGCGGAAAAGCAACCTCTTTAAAACCTCATTAAACAACCAGGAAATCAGGGAGGGGGAGGGGTTGTCAAGTTCTACATAAAACTAAAAAAAGCAATACCACAAAGAGTATTGAGCAAAATAGAAGATGGGGGAAGGCGTTCCTCCAGAATGAGAGATAGAAAGGGTGGGGGGTGGGGGGGGGGAATCGATCTGACTTGGTATTGATGTGGGTGAAGTAGGAAATGCAGTCACCAAGTTAAAGCATGGCAAAGCCGCAGGTACAAACGAAATTACTGATGAGTGTCAAAAAGAGGAGGAAAGCCACTACATTATCATCTTTCGACATTGTTAAAATTGGCAATCATAATGTAAGAGGACCCGACAAAGTGGATGAGAAACAGGGTAACCTTTATCCATGAAAGGGAAGTTTTAGATATTTACAGATGATATCCTTTAGTAGCAATATTGTTAAGTTATTGTGCAAGATTCTCTATGGGAGGCTTGAAAAATATCGAATTAAGAGGTTTCCTGGAGGAAATCCAAAATGGATGTCGGAAAAGAAGAGCCACTGAATACTTAGCTACACCTTCCCAACTGATAAAAGCAACAGAAGTTAAAAAGAGACAGATGTTTATGGCCGACTTAGATGTGAAAAAACATTCGGACGACCATTGGGGAGGGAATGTGGCAGAAACTCATGACCCTGAACAAAGCCCCGAACAAAGCTACCTTTAAATTTAAAGGTAGCTTTGTTCTTTAAATTTAAAGGTAGCTTGATTTAAAGGTAGCTTTGTTCGGGGTCTTGAAGGCACTGTACAGGGATGTCCAGAGTGAACTCAACCTGAGAAACATCACTACGAAAGGAACCATATGGAGATAGGCCTATAGCAAGGGTACATCTTCTCGCCGATTATGTTAGCATTGTATATCAAAGACCTAAGAGAAGTGTTGATGGAAATCGCAGAGGGGATCGAAGTTGAAGAGACACAAATCCCAGGGCTATTCTCTGCTGACGACGGCTGGCCACAGAAACTGACAACAATTGTTGGAAGTATGGGGATAAGTGGTGACTAGAACTGAACGAAAACAAGAGTACAGTAATACCTGTGGCTCGGAGGGTAGTTCATTCTCGCAGGTAGAAAGTGGGGAGGTTCTATTAGTGAAGAAGAAAGCAAGCATTTAATTGTGGGGGAAACCGGAGCATATGAATACTTTGGAGTTGCCTTATGTGTTATAGGTAAAGACATATACATAAACCATACCAATAAACTAAATACAAAGACTAAATAATTCTCAACCAGTTAAATCTTCTAGGAAGAAATAGCTTTAACAAAGCCTTTGTTGGAAAAAGGTAGAGCTACCAAGTAACCTATGTAACAGATGTAATCTCCTTAAGCCAAATAGTAGTGAAGAACTTCTGCAAAATAGGGCGAATCGGCGGATAACTGTGTCAAGTAAAGCAACCGCACTGGTTGTGGTCAGGGGGAAATTGGGGTGGATGTTTGTTACAGATAGAACAGATACGGGAAAAACTATGCTACCTGAATTGTCTGGTAAACCTTCCAAATTGAAGATGGTGGAAAGTGGCGTTTAACTATGCATAGGACGCCAAGATCCAGACAGGATGACAAGGCAGGTTATGGAGCTAACGGATATTATTTCAGTGAAACTAAAGATCAAGAATTGGGACAGAAACAGGGAAGCAGCTTTACCAGGGAAAGGGAACTCGAAGAGTGCATTAGAAAATGGCGAGTTGGAGGGGGCCAAACACTTGTTGAACCTGCTATGCTAGGAATTTGCGCCGGCTTTTGAGGAGTACCTGGATGGATCTTTCGGGGATTATTATTGTTCAAAGTGAGATCAAAGTCATTGGATTTGAGGAGAAAATCGAGAAAGGTGGGGGAATGGGATGCCAAATGTGCAGCTCAGGAGTAACAGAGTTCTTGGAACCTTTCATTTAAGAATGACCCGGATACTCGCCTAGTAGAGTGAGACTCCCTGGGAAACTAACAGAAAAATGGAATAAAAACATGAGAGACAAGTGGATGAGGGGTAACCTGATGGAAAGAGTAGTTGGGGAGACCGAGAAAGCGCAAGTTAGGGAAATTATACAACAGTTTGTGTCTAAATGCTTGGAGATTAGGAGGGAGAGTGGTGCGATAGTACCGGCGGTGGGGTTGTTGCTGACCTGCTCTTTAGAGAACAGTTGAAAATTTGCAGAAGGCCCAAGTATTATTATTATTATTATTATTATTATTATTATTATTATTATTATTATTATTATTATTATTATTAGCAAACAAACAATTTCAACATAGCAGCATTAGCGACAAACATGTATTTTGCCTAACTGGGATTAAGGACCCACATATGCTCTGTTTTTAAGGGGTCATGCTCCTTGTGTCCCCTCCCATCCCTTTCCTACGCCCCAGCATCAAATGTTTTTGCCATATAACAAGCTTACCTGTCTTCAATGGGAATGCCGTAAGTGTGTTGACTCGGATTCGTGGAGCATGTGAGCATGAAACCTTATTACCCAATAACCATAAACGTTAAAAAATGTTGTCACTTTCCTACGTGTAACACGGCATACCATCATCAAACAGAAACCGCGCAGGAACACAAAAATAATACCGATGTACATGTATATATTCCTCCCCTCCAGAAAATGGAAACAATTCTGGATACAAAAAAAATTGAATACCTATGCTTATATATGTTATCCTACAATTGGCGCCAGTCCACCATCTAAATAACTAGAAACTCAATCCTCGTGTTGATGTTACCTCAAACTTGTCAACCACAGAGCCAAGGTGCGGACAGTGGGGACGGTGATTTGGAAGCGTAATCAATGCTACTAGGCTTGTTTCGTCCATTGAAATCCGATTACGGGGCGAGTCCTTTCCAATTTGGAAAATATTCTTACGACCTCAGCTGCTGTACCTTATAATATTAATAACAGAGAATGTAGAGTTGGTATGTTAGGAAAGAATTCCGACCAGTGATCTAGAGCAGAAACTGCCAATGGTGAACATTGGACGATCACCCACGAGGACTTGTTTCCATCAGACTTGTTTCGACAGTCACGTGATCAGAATGGCGGGGAGTTGAACATTTTTTGTCTCTGAAATTTCTGCAATATTTTGTTAATATGGAGGATTTAGGATGTGTTCTATGACTTTTCTTCGTGTTATGGGAATATGTAATGGATATATTTATTCATTATGTGACATTTTGTAGCATAATATGTGGATATATGTGATTTATCTGGGCTTTGTTCTTTAACGGGTCACCTCATTTCGCTCACTCGCTATCCGCCATTTCCTATTTCTGAGATCAATGGCACAACGTTCAAACAGGGACATTCAGTTAGACACAGAGAAACGTAGACGTACATCTAGTACATCCATTGACAGTATAATTGCCTCACTGAGCTCTAAAAAAACATAAGAAAGCCAGCGAATCTATTTCCGATAGTTCGTTATACGACGCCGACACAGTTATCGACACCAGTCTGGAAGACGTAATGGAAGATTCTGGGGAAATATCTCAAAAGGTTTGCAACACTGAGCTGGTTGAGAGCCTAGTTGTCGCACTGACACACAGTCGAGTACAATCAGTTCTTGAGGAAGTGTTTCGATCTACTTTCAGTGCACAGATCCAGGAATTACACGGTCCAATTGAAGAGCTCGAGAGCTCAAACAGTGCCAAGGATGATAACATAACTGGCCTTGAAAACGAGATTGATGATCTGAGGCAATACAGCATGCGAAACAACTTGCGGATATCGGGCATTCCAGAAACCAGTGATGAGAAAACTGACAATATGATAATGGATTTGGCTAAGGTTATGGCAGTCCCACTTGATGTCAATGAGATTGACAGAAGCCATCGATCAGGGGCTAAGGATGCAAGCAGAAGTCAACCCAGGTCTATCCTAGTGAAATTCAGCAGCTATAGAGTGAGAGGTCGAGTCTACAGGGCACGCAGGAAACTAAAATCAGCAACCAGTACAAGCAAAGTGTATATAAATGAACCTCTTACTGCTACTAGGTCACAGCTGGCTAAAAGGTGCCGCAATCTCGTGAAAGACAAGAAGTTGAATCAAACATGGACTTTCGATGGAAACATCGTTGTGAAGCTGAAAGACGATAGTGTTCGACGCCTACTCACACCCCAGGAAGTCAACAAACTTGAGAATGGGCTGAGACAGATGCCGGGCATAGCCTCGCATTAAACCCGTGTTATGTGATGGTCATAACGGTTCATAACTGTTTGAATTAACATGTTAGCAGTCAACCCAATCAATGTTAGCAAGTGATGACTCAGTGTTTCAGTTGTCAATCGGTAATAATTCATTAATATGCTGGAATATTTCTCCGGATTACCATTCTCCGGATAGTAAGGTCAGGTAAAGAAATTATATTTATTAATAATTAAATTACCATGAACTACCCGTATCCCGGCTTAAGAAGAAAACGGTAAACACTGTAAAAACTGTATATAATCATAAATAAGTACAAATAATTCAAAAAACGATTAGTCACTGTTACGTTTTCTTTTTATTGTAACTGTAAATGGGGAGTGCGAATCTGGTGCTGCCTACCACCAGGCGGCCATCGTTTGATTGCCTGATGCTGGGCTGTCCCATATTCGCATTTCAGTAATTTATGTACATACTTATGTACAATCCTGACCTACCAGGGTCTGGGAGAATTATTAGCTTAACTGCATTATGCTTGTACGTGTAGAATAAATAGCCCAATTACATCATATGGGAATGTGAATCTGTACTGACAACCAGTAACTAGTATTGACAATCAGTTTTCAACAGTGTTGTAAACGATCTCTAAAAGCTACGAGCTCGAACTTTTTAGATTATGTACTAAATACCCTACCCCCCCCCCCCCCCCCCATTAGGAATCATCGAAGTAATTCTATGGTTCATCACTGAAATTGAAAATGGGGAAATGTGATTACGGCGCTGCCTACCACCCAGAAACCATTACCTCACTGACTGGTGCTAGGCTACCCTAAAATTCGCACGTCAGTAATTTATGGAGAACTGTAAGTCCAATTGTATCATACAATTTATACTTATTTATGTGGAATAAGCAGCACAACTCACATCAAACAGGATTGTATATAGCCCCAACTGCACTACACAAGAACGAGAATCTAGTATAGACCATCACTAAAAAACAGTGATGTAAACAATCCCAAAAGTTACTAGCTCCAACTTTGCTTTCTCAGAGTCCTGGCTGAAGGACTAAGCATCAATCACCCTACCCCACTCCACCCACCCCCAAGAAATTCTATGATTTCTTTTCACTGAAATTGAATTACGGAATATGAATATAAGGTGCAACTCCACCCACCCCAAGAAATTCTACGATTTCCTTTCACTGAAACTGAAGTATGGAATGTGAATGTGGTGCTGCCTACCACCCGGCGGCCATCTTTTGGCTGCTTGGTGCTGGGCTGCCCCATATTCACACCTCTGTAGTTTATGAACATCTTCATGTACAGTTCTGTAGTGTCCTCTATTCTACGTACAGATAACCGGTAACAATAGAATTTAACAGTACTTAAACTTGACCACAATCTTACAATAACTCCACCCACTCCACCCCACCCCAAGGAATTCTACAATTTCTTTTCACTGAGATTGATGTAGGGAATGTGAATGTGGTGCTGCCTGCCATCCGGCAGGCATCTGTTGGCTGCTTGGTGCTAGACTACCCCATATTCACACTTCTGTGGTTTATATACATGTTCATGTACATGTCTGTAGTGTTTCTATTCTACATACGGATGACCGGTAACAATAGAAACAAACAGCAGTTAAACTTGGAACAAATTTAAAATAGTCTATCAGTTCCATCTGTGTTACTAAATAGTGTTATGAACAATCCCCAAAAGCTACCGGGTCCAACTGTGTGTCCTCAGTCTTGGCGGAAGTATTATATATTAATCGCCACCACCCCTCCCGCCAAGAAATTCGGCGAATTTCTTCTCCGAAATAGAAAGTCCTGGATGTGAAGGTGGTTCTGCCTGCCACCCTGCAGTCACAATTTGGCTGCTTAGTGCTAGGCTGCCCCTTATTCTAACTTCGCTAGTTTTTGTACATATGTGCACCGCTGTAGTATGCTTTTATGTTAAAGACCGATAACCAGATACAACTTCTATTCAATAGCATTTGAACTTAAAGTTATCCTTAAAAGTCTATCTGGAATTCTATGTATTATCACCCCCAACCTCAAAGGAATTCTACGAATTTCTTCACAGAAATAGTAGTACGGAATGTGATGTGGTGCTTGGTGCTAGGCTGCCCCATATTCACACTTCAATAGTTTATGCCTATGTAAATGTACAGTTCCGTAATGTTTTTCTGTTCCACATACCGATAACCTGTAACAACAGAAACAAACAGCACTTAAACTTGACCACAATTTTAAAACAATTTCCCCCTCCGACACCCCCTCCAAGGAATTCTGGGATTTCTTTCCACTGAAATTGAAGTACGGAATGTGAATGTGGTGCTGCCTACATGTACCACCCAGCAGCCACCTTTGGGCTGCCTGGTGCTAGGCTGCTCCATATTCTCACTTCTGTAGTTTATATACATGTTCATATACATGTCTGTGGTGTTTTCTATTCTACATACCGATAACTGGTAACAACAGAAACAAACAGCAGTTGAACTTGGAACAATTTTAAAACAGTCTACCAGTCACATATGTGTTATTAAATAGTGTTATAAACAATCCCCAAAAGCTACTAGGTCCAACTTTGTGTCCTCAGTCTTGGATGAAGTATTATGTATTAATCACCCTCGCCCCCCCCCCCCCTCCAGGAATTTCAGCGATTTTCTTCTTTGAAACAGAAAGTATGGAATGTGATTGTGTTTCTGCCTACCACCCTGCAGTCACAATCTGGCCGCTTGGTGCTAGGCCGCCCCTTATTCACACTTCGGTAGTTTTTGTACATGTGCAATGTTGTCGTATATTGTTACTGAATAGCGATAACCAGTTACAACTTCTATTCAATAGCACTCGAACTTAAAGTTATCTTTAAAAGTCTATCCGTCACTTCTGTGTATCGATCACCTCCATCCCAATGGAATTCTTCGATTTTCTTCACTAAAAAAGTAAGTGCTGAATGTGATTGTGGTGCTGCGTACCACCCTGCAGCCACCATCTGGCTGCTTGGTGCTAGGCTGCCCCATATTAACACTTCAAAAGTGTATGTACATGTTTATGGGCATTGCCGTAGTACATTTTTTTTCCCTACATATCGATAACCAGTAAAGCTGATTCTAATAGTACCTGAACTTGATATGATCTTTAAAATCCTTCAGTCACATCTATGTTACTATAATCAGTCTACACGGAGTCTATTTAGAATCTTATTGTACAATATAAGTACATGTAGCATGAATACGGAACTGGGAATCTGTTACTTGCTACAAGCACAGACTATCAATCATAAACAGTGTACAGCAATGTTATAATTGAGGGCCATGCTTATCTAAAAGCCTAGACCTCATTATTATGCATTAAGCTTCTCACCCCCCCTCCCCCACACACACACCTCCTCCCACCTCATAGGAATTTTCAGCGGACATGTTCGAAGCTGCTAGTGGATAGGTTGAGTGGCCAGTTTAGCTGCAATGTGCGGGGCGCGAGTCTGGTGAGGCACTGCACTAACTTGCCAAGTGATGGCTGCAGGGGGGTACATGCAGGTAGTATCGGGCTCGCGCTCCTGTGTGATGCAGTTGAGCTAGCTGTGTGTTACCACCATACTGTCAGTCATAATCTGAACTTATATAAATCCTCAGGGATAGGTAGAACAGTTGGTTTGATTGCGTTTTGCTGGGGTGTGGGTCTGGTGCTGCCTGTCACATGACATATATTATTTTGGCAGATTTCAAACAAGTGTAGTGAGGCCTGGTACCAACTAGTCACGTGATAGCCACGATCAGATTGGTGGCGCTGGGCTCGCACACCTATGTGGCGCAATCAAACTAGCCATGTGCCATTGCCAAATCGTAAGTACTGATCATCAGCAACAATCAGAACTTATTCAGATATACTTTTCTCCTTGAGCTAGTCAGTACTATTATGAATTAGGCCTCTTAATAAGAACATTTGTTGCGATGTCTGCAGCAGCCGGCGGATATTCAGAACATTTGATTTGATTGCATCATGTTTTATTTTCTAAATATTGAACATTTGTGACACACTGTACTTCAAACAATTATAAAACCTACTTGTTATAGCTATTTGTTTTGAGTATTGCCAGCAGTATTGCGCATTAAGGCATTTAGTATGAACCTAAAGCAACCATGGCAGGAACTGAATGTATTGTTTACCGACAGTATATTAAATAATTATAAGATACCCTGCTGACAGCTATATTTTTTATTGAATTTATTCTGTATTCTAAATTTTAACATCACCATCAAGCAGTACTCTGAATAATTCCAAAATTGTTTTAGTTACAGTCACCCTTTCATTTGAGTCTAGCCGACAGTTGTCTAAGTTAAGCTCCTCACCAGGAAGATTACACTGTTATGCAAAGAGTAAGTGGTTAGGTACAAGAGACAATTTAAATCGCAAGGACCTGTGCAGCCTTCTGCCAGGCGGCCTCCGTTTCAGGTGGAGGCTGCTTGGTAGAAGGCAGCAAATTCTGAGGATGCTGTTTATCAATGAGAAAAACAGAAGATACTGTTTGTCTCGATGGTAGGCAGTATCTTCAAAATTTTAAAATACATAAAGTACAGCTATGATTTTCTTGTTAGTCCCCCCCCCCCCACCCCCTCTTCAGAAAATTCTAAGTAGTCATGCCTGCAGCAGACGATGGACTGGTAGAATAGATAGACAAATTGTATTATACAGAAATCGGAATCTGGTGCCCTCCCCCACACCCCTATACAGCCACAATATGACAGCGTTGTGGTGGACTGACCCGCTTTCACACCTATGTAGAATAGAAAGTTAATGTGAATTATACAAGCGTGTGAAGGCGGTTTTGCCTACCACTTGACAGCCTTCATTGGGTAGGTGTATGCTGAATAAATAGGGATTAATCCCATAAGTAAGTAGGGGGCGCGGTGGCTCAGTTGGTAGAGGTGCAGGCTGCAAGCCGAGAGGTCCTAGGTTCGAATCCCACCTGGGGCAACCGCGTTGTGTCCTTGGGCAAGATACTTCACCCCCCCCCCCCAATGCCCACGTGTGGGCACGGTGGCGTTGTATACTAACTAAGGCGTACTACAGGTCGATGGAGCACCTGTCTTCAACCAATGCTAACCCTGCTTGTGCGGAGTCAGTATGTTGGGGAGCTGAGAGTTGCGCGCCGTTACTCGGTGGTTCTCTCCGGGTACGCCAGCTTCCGCCACCCATAAAACTGTCGCGGTCATGATTAGCCATTGAGCAGAAATATGTGACCTTAAACTCCAATAAATAATAACTAAATAATCCCATAAGTATGTAATCCATCGAATGTGGAAGTAAACTCCAAACTTTTCTAATCCAAAGAATATCTTGTGGTGCCTCATTAAAATTAACACATCCAATTGACAACATGTGATAGCTTTTGTAATCAGTCAGTGATGGTGATGGTGTACTGGTGAATAGAGTTATCTCGACAGCAAAAGGCAAAAAATCTCCCAACTATATCACAATATTAATTATTGATGAAAGCTCATGTGTCATCCCAACATTCCCTGCATATAAGGGTCAGTCGCATAAGGTCATACCTTGGTATCTTTGCATGCAGTGAACTGAGGGAAAACCAAAATTGAAATTGGTTGGCTTGCATTAACCACGCGACTGTATTGAGTGGAATACGGTAGGTCATCCAAATTGACACTGAAATCTGCATTCGTTCTGGATGGATGGTGGCGGCTGCCGTCTGGAGAGAGTGGTTGATGGTTTGCAGCGTTGAGTGGGGTTGTTTACGGGTGCAATGAGTGCGATGTAAATGGGGCGTGACTTGTGATCGGCGCTGTGGGCTGCCGTCTGTTCTCTCTGGACGCCAGATGTATTCACCCATCCTTCTTAAGACATCGACAAAACAAATCGTTTGCTCTGAAAAGATCTGAAAATGGAACCGAGTGAACTATACGAATAAGAGAGGGGTGATTTTAAAAAAATTATTATAACGGATTAGGAAACATTTATGTTGAAGATAAAACAAATTAAAAATTCAAATAAACTGATTCTATAAATCTATAAACTTATATTTATTTACTAATTAGTAGTAATTAACTTATTAAAATAATAAGCGATTGGTAATCAATGATCAATGACTGATAGATGACTAGTAATTATTAACGATATATTACTTATCTATATATATTAGACTAAATTATTATTGATAGACTGATAGATGACTGGTAATTATTAACGATATATTAATTATCTATATATATTACACTAAATTATTATTGTTGTAACTGTTTCTATTATATTAAGTTCCTGATTAGTAATTGATGGTTAAATTATTATAATAATTAATTATTTGACTTTTATCATCCGTCACCTGATTATACGAATTAATAGCTACCATTAACTGTTATTAATTACAGGTAATGTTGATTATTAATTACTGAGGTATTGTTCTTTTTTTGTTTGTTTGTTTTTTTTTGGTTTTTTTTTTTATAAACTGAGTATCAATTATTTATTCCTATTGCTGATAATGATAGAATTGTGATAATAATAATATTAACAATACTAGTAATAATAATAGTAATAATAATAATAAATTTATTAATTGTTGATAAAGCAATAAAATAAAAATAATTTCAACATATAAAAATTAAATTAGATTAATAATAAATTAATTGATAACTAAGTAAATTAAGGTTGTCATTTAAAAAGATCTTTTCAAGAGGAAAACAAGAATCAAGTGACAGAAAATAAAATACCATGTAATATTGTAGTTTATATTGCTAGAATTTACTCGAAAGGGCCTTTCGTTTCTATGTCACGTTTCATTGACTCCAGAAAGTAATAATAGTTTCACAAGCGGTTAATGTGCTTCTTTTGTTATCACGGCAACCGTAACCTAACGGTAAATTCACTTAGTCCAAGCAAAAAGATGTCCGTGTAACCTAACGGTAAATTCACTTAGACCAAACAAGAATATGTCCGTGGAACTAAGACTAGCTTTTGACCCAAGGCGATTGTCAGTCGGTGCGGTCTAAGAAAGCATGGACCACTCATGATCTGCCTCGATACACACATTCCACTTGTTTGCTTTGGAAGTCACTCATCAAGTGTTCAATTAAATTAATTAAAATACACTCTATCCGATTTTGAAAATAATTTGCTTTTTACTGAATTTAGAAAATTAACTTTAAGAAATTTTCTCCACTCTAAACAGTATATCAACAACAATGAATAAGCAGTTCCGGAGAGGAAGGACTGTACTCTGCTGATGACGAGACCTTGGGATAGGGTCACTATCTCATAGCTCTGATGGTGCAGGGACTATCAACACCCTCTCTGTTGTCTACTATGAATGAAATTTCAAATCTTTAAGAGTAAATGAACAGTTACTATTTGACTTTGTGAGAGAAAAAAATGTCATTTACCTAAATCGAAGTGGGAAATAATTGAAATTGAAATGATCCTAATGATATGCTATAGACAGTAGTCTGCAGAACCAGAGACAACTTTTCTCCTCCCGCCAAGGCGGTGTATTGGAAATTATATTTCACGTATTATTTTGTATTTTAAATCTCTGTTTTTATTGTACAACATTGTACTTGGATTCACCACTAATTAACTCATGTGTCACTATACAACTAGCTTCTAACTTCTCAGCAACAACTGATAAACCCACACGTACAAGAACGGCAACTCCTAACACATGCTTATGTGATGATGCTACTGATGGTTGGACTGTTAGTCATGGCGGGTAGTGTAAGATTGGACGAGATCCAGACAAAACCTGAATATGAACTTAGTCACATATTAAATGATAAAACTGGTACGTTGACTGAAGATAATAACTCTCTGCCGGTTTACGACACTATAAATAGTAAGTATTTCACTCCCTGTGAGGTGCGTGCTGAGCTTAATGGTACTAATAGATCATTCTCGGCATTTCATATCAACTGTCAAAGCCTACAAGCCCACTGGGACTCCCTACATCATCTACTTGTTGAAACGAATAGCCCCCAGAATTCATTCGATATCATCGGCCTCACAGAAGTATTTCAAATCCCTGACAATATATCTTATTGTCTAGAAGGTTACCACCAGATACAAAAAATACAAGACCCCGTGACGACGATATATCAGATCATTAAATCTGATATAAAATTTAGTGTTCGGCATGACCTTTCCATCTTCATACCACATGTTTTTGAGTCACTGTTTGTCGAACTGAAGTATAAGAATTCAGCGAGAATAGTTGGCGTAATCTATAGACCCAATACTGCCCCTAAAGCAGACATGGACTTATTCATATCAAAAATGAACTACTTAACTGATGCACTAACCAAAGAAAGAAAATCATCATTAATCATGGGCGACCTCAATATTGACCTTTTAAAATCAGCTTCTCATTCCAAGACTGGTTTGTTTATAGAGCAGATGTTTAGTGAAGGATTTGTGCCTGTTATTACCAAACCCACAAGAGTAACACCTCAGTCCGCTACACTCATAGATCATATTTTCTCCAGTAATATCGCAATTCCTTTTACATCTGGAATAATCATTACAGATGTATCTGACCACTTTGGCATTTTTTATATCGAACCAACAAACCCCAAGCAAGATAGGATAAAACCGGCTTTGACTAGGAAAATAAATTCAACTACTATTGAATACTTTAAACTGTTGTTGTCCCAATGTGATTTTTCTGGAGTATTGGAATCAGATTGTCCCGACGAAAGCTACGAAATCTTCATCAATACTTACATGAATGCCTTCGAAACAGCATTTCCGCTGCAAAAACATAAGCCAAACAAACAATTTATTAAGCAAAAGCCCTGGATGACAAAAGGACTTCTTTTCTCTGCCAATAATAAAAGCAAAATTTTCCACAAAAAACTAAGATTTCCTACAGAACTGAATATCGAAAATTACAAAAATTACTGTAAGTTATTCAACAAGATTAAAAAACAAAGTAAAGCAATGTATTATGAAAACACTCTTCTAGAAAATAAAAATAACATGCGGAAAACATGGGAAGTCTTAAATAAAGCACTAAATATAAACAAAAGCAAACGCAATTTGCCTTCACTATTCCATCATCGTGACAGGACAATATATGATTCAAATACGATTGCACAGGAGTTTAATACTTTTTTTGCCAATATAGGAAGTCAAACCTCCAAGCTAATAACCAAGCCGCGTAAGTTATTTACTGAGTTCCTAAATGATCCACACCACGATACCCTATTCGTCACACCAACGTCGTCCTTTGAAATCACAAGGATAGTAAATGCCATGAGGCCAAAGTTAAGTCAAGACTGTGAAAATCTTACGTCCACCATCCTTAAACACTCAATAAACTTGGTTGCGGAACCACTTGCACATATTATGAATTCTTCTTTCAGTAAGGGGAAAGTTCCGGATAGGATGAAAATTGCTAAAGTAATACCTGTCTTTAAATCGGGAGACGAGAAGGAGTTTACAAACTACAGGCCGATCAGCATTCTTCCCGTATTTTCCAAAATCCTTGAAAAACTCATGTCTGTAAGACTTGTAAAATTTCTAAATAAATATGATATTCTTTACCAACACCAATACGGGTTCAGGAAAGGGCATAGTACTTTACATCCGACTATGCAACTGCTAAAATACATGGCTCTTGGGAACAATAAAGACAGTAAAGATAGTACGATAGCCCTGTTTCTGGATCTCTCTAAAGCTTTCGATACCATAAGTCATGAAATATTAATTAATAAACTGGTCTACTATGGGATAAGAGGTCATGCAAACAACTGGTTTAAGAGCTATCTCCATAGTAGGACCCAATATGTCTCTCTTGGGGACAGTAAATCTTGTCCAGCTGAACTAACATGTGGAGTTCCTCAAGGTTCTATTCTCGGCCCTATACTCTTTCTCATATATATAAACGATATACATACGTCAACAAAGCTAAACCTACAATCTTTTGCAGATGACACTTCGGTATACAAATCCGGTGCGGATATAAACCCTCTAGTCTTGGACTTTAATGAAGAACTTCAAAAAATATTTGATTGGTGTACTGCTAACCACTTATTACTAAACGCTAAGAAAACTAAATACATTATACTTAATCCTTGTAACAGGGACAAGAACGTCACATCCCACCAAATACGGATAAACAATCAAGTTATTGATAGAGTTGGTTTTTATGAGACTGAAAAATATCTCAAATTCCTTGGTATAAATCTTGATGAGAATCTTTCCTATAAGGCCCATATATCGCATATTTGCTCGAAGGTCGCTTTCGCAAACTACACCCTAAACAAGGTAAAGAAAGTTCTCCCACATACAGTCATGAAAACTCTATATTTCGCACTTATACAAAGCCATTTGATTTATGGAATTCCATTATGGGGGGGGGGGGGGGGGGGGGGGGGGGGGCTCAAAAGCCTGTAATCGTCTTTGTAAATTACAGAAGCGATCAATAAGAATTATAAACAACCAAATCTATAATGCCCATACTGACCCTTTATTTATCAAAGATAATATACTGAAGATTAAAGATTTATATAAATTACAAAATTACATGCCTCCCTGTTCTTGTTTGACTGGCACAACGGAAACCTGCCAGGATCATTTGATGATTTTTTCTCAACCGTGCATAACGAAACCTTTATGAATACTCGACAAACGGGTCAGATTCGTACTCATAGAACGAGAACCAAAACGCTTGATGCCTTCCCAATCTTTGCATTCCCCAAATTATGGAACGAATTAGACATTGACCTTCGGAAACTTAACAACAGGAGAGAATTCAAAAGTAAGTTAACAGCTAAACTTATTTCTTCTTACGAGAATAACATCTCCTGCTCAAATCCGTATTGTCCCGACTGTGCTGTCTAGCCCTATCTTTATTTTTAGGTGTAGCCTCAGCGATCCTGTCCAGTGTCTGTTATTTCCTAGTGGATAACTAGGATGTAATATACAGTGGACGTTTGTTGTTAAACTGTCCTTTGTGAATTATCGTCCTCAACATAACTTGGTCTGGAACTCGTCCAAGGCAGCCTCATGACTTGGTCCCCTGTCAAACATATATACGATTATATCAGCCTTTGTGTTTGTGTTTGAATGGGGCCATTTCAGCGGCGCCTGGGTGTCCTTGAAGTACGACCATCACACGCACACACTCAGATGTTATAATAGACGTCGGTACATTAGACACGGTGAAAAATTAATTTAAACAATACTGAGAAAGCACAATGTTGTACATGCCTTGTTTCTCTCCGCTTTTATCTTCTTTGTTCTCTCTTACTCTTCTATGTTTTTTTTTCCTGTAGGGAAAGGCAGGAAGACAGCCAATCTGGCTATGCCTTTCCCTGCCAGTATACACCTTAAAAATTAATATTATCTCTTATTGTGTATGTGCCTTATTATTGTAAATTGGATATTGTAGATATGTACACATTTGTCAGTTCTGTATTTGCTTAGTATACTGGTGAATAAAATATCTATCTATCTATCTATCTATCTGCCTGTCTGTCTGTCTGTCTGTCTGTCTGTCTGCCTGTCTGTCTGTCTGTCTGTCCGTCCGTCCGTCCGTCCGTCCGTCCGTCCGTCCGTCCGTCTCTATCTATCTATCTATCTATCTATCTATCTATCTATCTATCTATCTATCTATCTATCTATCTATCTATCTATCTATCTATCTATCTATCCATTTCTGACGCCAGCGCTCACCCTCAGAACTAATAAAAGTTAACCCTGTGAACCCTGGTGGTATCCCCATGTGAGTTCCAAGACAGCAATTGGAAGGGTACATATTCATTATTTGGGGGTTGACCAAAAAAGGTTTTCAACGTACAACCTTGAGGCTGCACGTTGAAAATATTGATCGGTATACCGCACACATGCACTTTGCACCCATCCTACCTAATGCAATTATGACGTATCACGTTTCTGGACCAGACAATCGGTCTCTCTGTTGCAAGGGGCTAAGCATCATTGATGAAACCAATGCACAATAGTATGACGATCATAAGCTCATTCAATTGCCTTTAGCTTTCATTGTCATTTGAAAATCTCAGTAAACATGGCTAAGTTTGTAGGCACGCACTTGTGTGAGTCCAAATGAGATCTCTCTCTTTGCTTTGGCTGTCCATGTCAAGCGTTGGATAAAGGAAATTGATACGGTAATAACTTTTAATGGAACCATCTACCATGCTGCGGTAAAGGTCCTTACACACTCCTGGAGACAATTCGTCGTTTCTTCAGTTCAATTTTAAGATTTTTTTTCCTACTGCCAGACTTACTCCCTCAAACAACATGTGAAATGTAGTTTCATGTCGGTAGCGCTTTAGGTCAGAGACAAGATCTGACACTAATGTCAATGCATGCACCAGATCACAACAAGCAGTTTGCAAAGCAGTGGTGACATAAGCCCCAATGTGTTCTCAAGAATACTCAGAGACAACGAAATCCGACTGGCATCTTGAACACTACAAACTACATGCCTTGTTTTTGGCTTCTGTTGAACCGAAATCGTTTAATAATAATAATAATAATTTATTTATATAGCGCTTTTCCCAGCAAAACGCTGCTCAAAAGCGCTGAAAACATGGGTGTCGGTAACAATGGTATAATCAGCAGCCGAAGGCTGCTTGAAAGAGATGGCTTTTCAGAGCTTTCTTGAACTTATCTGTATTTAGGGTATTTCTAAGGTTCTGAGAGAGGGCGTTCCAGAGTGAGGGAGGTGCGATAGTGAACGATCTCTTCCTTGCCGTTGATCGAATTCGCGGTACGACAAGGAGATTCTCAAAAGCTGATCTTAGATTCCTCGACGGCGTGTGTACTTTGATGACCCGCTTAAGGTAGATTGGTGCTTTGTCGCTATGTAAGATGTTGTGTGTCACCGCCAGTACCTTATACTTAATGCGAGACTCAACTGGCAGCCAATGCAGGGATTTCAGGATTGGTGTTATGTGGTCATATATTTCGCACCAGTAATGATCTTAGCTGCTGTGTTTTGAATACGTTGAAGCAAGTACATGGATTTCAGAGGAAGGCCGAAATAGAGAGAGTTGCAATAGTCCAAGCGGGACATGACCAAAGACTGTATAACAGTTTTCAGAGTGTTTTGGTCAAGTAGCTTTCTGATTTTGTTGATGTGATTTGGTTATGCAGATCAAAGCAATCATTAAAAGTGAAACCGAGGTTTTGGGCAGTTTTACTTGGGCTAACTGCGCTATCGTCTATTTTCAAGCAGTTAATTGGAACTTTGTCCAACTGATGTTTGGCGACTAACTGTACAAATTCTGTTTTATCATCATTTAATTTCAGAAAGTTTCTCCCCATCCACTGTCGAATATCCTCAATTCATGCCTCCAGTGTTGTTAAGGAGCCATTCATATTGGAAAGACCAGCAGACAGATACAGCTGGGTATCGTCTGCGTACAGGTGAAAATTTACAGAGTGCTTCCTTATGAGATCACCAAGTGGTAGGGTGTAAACTGTGAAGAATAAGGGTACGAGTACTGAGCCTTGGGGTACGCCGTATTTTAGCTTGACGAGCTCTGAGAGAGTATCGCATATTTTCACAGATTGCGTTCGCTTCACTCAAGTAGGAGCGTACCCATCAAGGGCAGATCCGCGTATTTTGAGTTGCTTTTCTAACCGCGACAAAAGAGTTTCGGTGGTCAATCGTATCAAATGCAACAGACAGGTCGAGCTGCACGAATGATGTTAGCCTGCGATCATCCATCGAATTCAGCACATCGGAGCTGACACGAATTAAGGCTGCTTCAGTGCTGTGCCCGGGTCTGAAATATTTCCAGATTGTTATTATCTGAAATATGCTGAATAATTCTTGAGGCAATAACCTTTTCAAGACATTTAGACAGAAAAGGAAGGTTAGACACTGGTTTGTAGTTTTTTAGAACGTTGACATCTAGGCTTGATTTCTTCAGGAGTTGAATAACATGGGCATGCTTAAATAGTGTTGGTTCAGTTCCAAGAGCCAGAGATGAGCAAAAGATACTAGTAATGGTGGGAAGAAGGTGGTCTAAAACAGAGCTGTTTTTCAAAAACCATGTTGTCAGTGGGTCGAGAGAACAAGATGTGGAGGAGTCTTTCAATATAATTGACTTAACCTCTTCCATGGTGGGAGGCTGACAATCTTTAAGGGAGATATCAGAATCTACCGATATGTCTTCACCACTGGTCACTGAGTTTAAGGCCAAATTTTCGAGGCCACGACGAACCTTTGAAATTTTATCTCTGAAAAAGTCAGAGAATCTAGATGCGAGCTCGGAAAGATGGGTGTGCTCAGGGAGCTCGCCTTTCCTGTTCGCATGTAGAAGGTTGCTGACTATCTTAAAAATCTCTTTAGAGTTTCTGCCACATGACACAATGCTGTTTTTAATCCAGTCCTTTTTAGCTGACTTAATTGATGAGTTTATCTTGTTACGAAGTGTATTATAGAAATCATTATGAACATTGAGGCCAGATGTAACAAAGCGACGCACTGCTTTCCTCCACATTTGCTTTAATTTCCTTATCTCATCATTGTACCATCCAATGTTAGGACGAACAGTGAAAGTTCTTGTTTGGATAGGCGCGTGGATGTCTAATACCTTAGTTAGGGTCTCGAAGAGTGTATCAGTTTTTGAGCCGATGTCAGCTTAATTTTCAATGAGTTGTGTTAGTTTACATAATGAAAGGTCCTTCAGAAAATTATCAATGTCGATGTTGCGTGTTTTTCTAGCTTTGACAGTCTTCTGGACTGCTCTCGGTTTTGCAATGCAAATATTGCATAAAATCAAGGAGTGGTCAGAGATACGCTTGTCCGCAATGCTACTGACAGCTATATTGTCATCATTTTCTCTGGAAATAATCAGATCGAGTGTGTGCCCAGAACAATGGGTTGGGCCACAGACGAGTTGATGCAGATTCACAGAGGAAATGTGATTCATGAATTGGTTGGCATTCTTGTCGTCGGGATTATCCACATGGATATTGAAATCACCAAGAATTAAAAGCTGACCAGGAAGTAAAGTCACCGTGCTTAAAAAGTGTTAAATTTAGACATAAAAACATCGAACGTAAATTTGTTACGACTCGACGAAGGTGGCCGGTAAATACAGACAAGCTGTGTGAGTTTATTTCGACAAGTGCTTCTTTTGCGTATTTACGTAATTGGAGGAGTGTAACAGGAGTTTATGACGATCAATGAATGAATCTCATGTCGCATAATGTGTCTAGCTGTTTTTTGGTCACCTGCGTGTCGCCGTCGTCATCATTACTACCTTTAAGAAGATTAATCCGTTTGGCATTCGAGCGAAAGGTTGTCGAAATTTGTCTTAAAACATTCTTCCCATTTATGATAGAGGGGAGGGTTGCTTTGAATCCAGTTAAATTAAGACAATGCATTGCTCTGCGAAAATTGAATGCAAGTGGATCTTCATTTAATATTCTGGTTGACACATCAACTCATTTACTACCATGTACATGCTGTCGGGAGCCCATTTAGCCAGTCGCATTAGAAATTTGATTCGCCACCAAAATATCTTCGTTGGCTAATATTTTGGCATCGACAATGTTCCTTTCACTCGTAAAGAGTAGCCATTGAGGCAGTGAAGAGAGCGATCGATGATAGAACCTAAAAAACATTTTGTTACTTCTACTACAAGGAAATCGTTAACTGGTAATAAAGACGAAAACAATAACTGGATTTCAAGAAACACACTCAAACTCAGTGATTTTGCCAATAAGGTGTTAGAAATGGTATTTGGAAAAATCAGCGTTAATTTTCAGTGTGTGGTAATGGGACGTAGCTTTTTCTTCGATAATACACTGTAGTTTATCAACTTTAAAAAAGACATCATTTAATTAGAGAAAAACTTATACCGTCGAAGTGACTTGCGACGGTATGGACTATGATCTAATTAAATGTTGCTTTTTGCAAAGACTCGCGACCCGCAAAGTCCAGAGCATGTCAATTAATCTGTTATTATCTCAGTGCAGCACCAGGTGTACGTACCGACATCATTCAGTCTGGCTATTAGTTGAACCAGTGGCATGGATATATTTTAGGTGAACGCCAGTTTCGCCTTTCGAGGATTTCGTCACTTTTAAGTTCTGTAGAATTTCTTCCGTGCCTCAAAACTCGATAAATGTAATGAGAGATTGAGCGAATCTTTCGTAAGAGACTTTCTGCTATCGCTTTGCCACTTAACTTCACCATGTATGCTTGAATTGGATCTGATACTACATTCAAGACTGTCACCGGAGGCAAACCAGTACCCCATCCGAAACGTAGCATATGACAACATACAGCTGCTCTTTTTGGAGATGGCCGGTAGTACCATCAGTAATAATATCCCAAAACATGCAATTTTAATGTCCTTGACCAAGCTCCCTGCAATTTCTATCAATTCATTTTGCATTACAGCAGATTGATATGCCCAATTTGTCTCCCCTGTTTTGATATGAAAACCTATGTCCGGATTATCACCATGGGCTGTTTGCTGAAGCGAGGTTGGCCAATTACTATCATATACCTCTGGTTCTTCTCTAATTTATATTAAGCCAAGCTCACCTCGATGACCCCAGAGAGCAATGTTCTGGTGTACACATTTAAGAGTAGTGTCAATCATTGGCCATAGGTGTCGCCTGTTTTCTAAAACATTTTTCTTGTGTGCCTTATCCAAAATTCTCTCTAATTTCTGTTTCTCCTCGAATAAATGTTTCTTAAGTTGTCTAATCGCTTGAAGATCAGTTGTTCTGGTAGCGGGCGATCGGTGACCACTTCCACACCGTCGACAACCAAACCCACTCTCGTTTGAAAACAAGCACATGGTACATATAAAGTTTCTACTCCTACGTGAAATTTTGCTGACCGCCAACACTGGAAACTGAATCAAATAACTTGGCGTCAGTCATCTTTTACTTACTTCTATCATCTTTCAAATGTAATGATAAGGGACATTTGTCCTCATGCTGAGGCTTTCGAGGTTCAAGAACTTAACACACTTGTCGTTCCCAAGCACCATTGAAACAACGTCACCTATGTCGTTGCATGTCGCTTCTGTTGAAAATATTAGTGACAAACTCATATAGTTTTCCTTTGCAACATGTCTGAGATGTCCTCTCATCTGCTGATGAGACATTGGAATAGCCGGCTACCAAGACTTTAGAAAGAGTTCAAAGTGATTTGACTTTTTATTTTATTTTTTATTCTCTCCGGTGATGGAAGATACATTCTTATTTCGGAAGTGTAGCGCGGCGAACCCAGCGAAATGCAGATAACTAAATATTAGCTCTAATCCCAACAGCCAGGCACTTTGTGGTAAATGATAGAATTCATTGTGGTGTAGATACATAACACGATGCCAATATATTCCTTAACATGACACATCTCCCCACTAATGTCAATTGGTCTCTACCTTTATCTTAGAATGATCAACAGTGTAATGCAATCTGGGTGTTGGGGGGGGGGGGGAGGCTTTGAAGAAGGGACAACACAGGATGAAAGATCATGAGAGAGTGAAAGAGAGTCACGGGGGTTGTAATCGAGTTTGGTGAGAAGGGATCAAAGCAAAGAGGTTTGTGGCCTGCTTGATAAAGAAAAGCAAGGTTACAGGAGTATCTTGATGACACCTTAGTGGGGAGGGGTGGTCACTGCTGTTTAGACGGAGGTCGAGGTTGCTGTATTCAGGAGAGAATTGAGAAACAACAACGGAAATTAGTGCCAAATGTGTAATTAGGGAGAAATGTTGACCCTGGGACACATCCTTTAGGAATGTCCAAAAATTCTGTCGGACAGAATAAGATTCTCTGGGAGTATAATTGGTAAGTGGGATGGGAGAATGCAGGATATGTGGTTATTAGGTGACAGACTGGAGGAAGTTAGTATGCTTATCTGAGAAATTAGGAAGAATGGGGTACGGGATATCACCAAACAGTTCGTTTGCGGGAGTTGGGGTGAGGAAAGAGGCGTTGGGATAGAGGGACATGAGGAAGGACAGGGTTAATCAAGTCCTTTTTACCTTAGGACCGCGACAAATTAGCGGCGGGTCGAAGTGTTATTATTGTCATGTTAGGTTTGTAGATTAAAAATGACAGTTTGACAGAACAAGCACACATGTTCAGTGAAACCATCAGTAACCAAACTGTTGCAAGTTTGGAGTTTATGTGTAATGAGTCTGGACGAATGTCTGTTTTTGTTAGTAGTAAAGTGTCTTTTTAGTATAAAATTAATCAATTAACATTTTCAACGCGAAAGCCTTACCAGTCCAGGATCGTGATACGTCATGAATTCACTAAGTTGGTAGTTTCTTCGTAAACTTGTGCAGTAGACTAATCAAGATTCCCAACGTGCAGCCCCAAGGTTGCACGTTGAAAATATTGATGGGTCCTCCCCCAAGTAACTAATATAGTTTCTATGAGTTGATTGCTCTGAACTCGCTTGGAATATACCATCAGGGCCCAAAGGGTTAATGTGAGGACAGATTTCATTCAGCATTATCTTCCTCTGCATCTGTGCTTCCTACATTAGAATGTGTGTTTTTTTTTTATAATTTACAATTCTCCCTTCCTCCGACCTATAACATATCGGGAGGTGAGGCACTTGAATGAGAATCCTCATGCTTGACATCCACGATGCTGACGTGCTGTTTATATACTCTCTTTCGTTATAGGCATCGTTGTCATGTCCCTATATTGTACTGCCACTAAATGTTTGTTAGCTTTCCCTGAAAGAAACCGCGAACATCGACAAGTAATATTCCGACTTTTCAATTTACTCACTGACTATAACCAGTGCTTGAGCCCAACTTTCGTTGCTTGATGGGATATGTTCCAACAGAGGAAAACTCGGTTCATTAAACAACGTCATAATGTTTTCACAGGGGCAAGTGGGGTAACGTATCTTGCGTTTATTACACGTCTATTATAGTTCCATATCTACAAATCCGTAGGGAACACATGTTCCATGCGGATGTTCGTTGGTGGACTATTTGTGTCCACCTGACGTCGTGGATCCATCAAAAGAACTAAACCACGCCCATTTGCGTAATCGGCCAATCAAAACGTCGTCTTCTGACTCGATCAATTCGAAAGCTGAGGTGTCATCAGGTCAATAGGAAAAATAAAAAAGAGTTAGAAAGTTTGAATTTTTCTGTTTGTGATAAATTACTGAATTTTCTAAAACTATTCCACTAGAATGATGGAAACGTGGATGTCACCGAAACTAACCCTTCGGGCTGGCCCACTGGCATCCATGTTTCCGTTGGTTTGCTGAAATAATTTGTAAAATAATACACATGGTCATATGGACTGGTGAGCGCGTCGCCTTTCGTCACTAGTTGAACGTAATGTTTTTCTCAAATACGGTATTATTTACGGTTAACTGAGAAAAAAGATGCTGACGATGTTTGAATTTTTAAATTGATGGGTCTTATGTCATAGAGGCGTTTTTCTCCTTCTGTGCTGGCACTCGTGCAGTATTGACGAAGGCATTCATGCATTGTGTCGTTCTGTGTATTAAGGACACAACACAATCGACATTAACCCTTAAGCCCCCATATAGCCCCAAACCGCCACTTTTATATTGCATTGAAGCAGGTGCTCCCTTGTGTAATCTTTTTTATTACTCTTGTGTGTAGACTGAATTTTCCTTGGCAGTGGTTCTACATCACTGCTGGCTGCCTGTACAGGCAGCCAGCAGTGATGTAGAACCACTGCCAAGTCATCGATAACTAGGTAAGCAGAAAAAGGCCATAAATACTTTAAAATTAATCTGAGGACTTAAGGGTTAAAAAAATCCAAGTTATCTTCTCTCGTTGAGGATTTGACCTGCAAACAGATGGAGTTCTTTTTTGGCCCAGCGGTTTCTAACATTGGTCTTACCTTTTCTGGGCCTCATTGTTTCATCAGCTTGTTTTCTATTACCCGTGTGTGTTTCATCCGAATCGGTCTCTTCCGCTTCTTCTGCATCAATTAAGAGTTGAAGAAAATCGTCCGGTTGTTGTTCGCTTCCCTGAAAAGAGTCGCTGAAGGCAATTGGTAGATCTATGAAAATAATACACCAACTTAGGGAAGTGGTTGTCGATGTTTAAAAACATGCTATCTTGGGTTCCATACTCCACACCCGGGTTCTGTATTTATCCCACAATTATACTTGAATTAAGCGAATGATATTGCCAAAGAGAAATATCAGCTTCGTCGCCCCGTTTACCTTCTTGCTTGATACTGTTTTGTGTCAAAGCATTTCATCCATATCATCCACATCGACCAATCAAATCGGTGAAAATGACGTTCTTACATGTAGGCCGGATTCCGGGTGGGGTGTACCGCACACATCTCAATGTCTGTACTGTATCCGGTAACGTTGATAGGAAACAGGAGCGCGGTATAGTTAAGTGCAACTAATTTTCTCCTCTATTAACTATTTTTTTACTTATTTGTGATACAGTTTGGTACGCTGTAGTGGGGGAGGCGGGGCGGAGAGGGCACTTAAGACACCAGCTCGGCAGAAGATTTTGTTTGATTCACTTATAAAATGCAACTGATTTGTAAACATGCACATATATCTCGCAGGTATGCAAAGCCGGAGTATATCTTTTGTTTTCCCTTTCTGTTGGCCTGGACACCGTGTTCCAGCAGAATGGTTATTACCAAAGATTATCAGTTCTTATTTTTTGGAAGATACTTGGCAAGTGTTTAATTTTCTGGAATAATATGACAATACTATTAAAGTAAGGTGCAACGTTGATCAAGTATATATAGGTATTAAAGTGAGGGATAGACATATTTTTACACTCACCGTTTTATCCATTTCTGTCTTTCTTTCCTTTATTATCTGCTTTGTAACAGATTCAAAAAATGTCCACGAATTTCTTCCAATAACAGGCAATCCGATTTTTGTTAGAACAGGCAACAGGAATCGGAAGAAAACTATAAAGAAATAATAATGGCACTGCTGTATTTGCTGTTGTCGACAATGAAGGATCCAGGTCATATTTCGTCACGTTGATGAGACAAAATCAGCCAGATCAAACAAAACGCAGTTGGCGTACTCCTTGGTCTAATCTTGTCAGCGAGGCGTAATATGAGGTGGATTATATGCTGTAATAATTTAATTAACGTATGACAGCGGGTGTTTAAAAATTGAATACGACACTGAAATATAAACAAATATAAACAAAAAAGTAGTGTAGAAAAGGACAGATCTAGACAAGGACGTCCCAAGCCGGTGGTGGGTAGGGGGCTTCGCGCGTTCCAGCCACAGCACGACTTCGTCCTGTTTTTCTCTAATTCAGATTTTAATAATCGAGTGATCATCCTTTCTCCCTGATACGAACTTGGAGAAAAAACTGAACTGACCTTTCTCGCTTGGACTCCCCTTATGGGACCACTTTTTCTCTCTGATTCGGACCAAGAGAGGTAGAGTAAAATTCCTCGCGTTGTTTTTGTAGTCCACAGGACGTCGTTTTTACTAATTTCTCTCTGATATAGACTTTGAAAAATACAGGAAAATTTCTTCAGCTTTCCCCCCCCTCTCTCTCTCTCTCTCTGTTTGTCTGTGATTGGGACTTGGGGGGATTGGGTGAAGTTTTTCCTCACGTGGATTTTCCAGATTTGAGCATGCGATCACGCACTGCCTCGACTAACTACTAAATGAAAAGAGAGTTTTGTGTTATTTTTGTCTGTGGAAGACTTGTTTCGCAATTTTACGGTCAGGAGGTTTTTGTTTTAAATGAAGCATATAAAATAATAATAATATAAGAAACAAATAAAATATTGAAGGAAAAAAAACAGATAGAAACAATGAATGGAAGACTTTAGAAAACAAAAAGGAGATCGGTTTTATCGTGCGATATTGTTTAAAGACGTTAGTAGTATGTAATGTGGTTTTCGGGCCCTATCGGGAAGACCTCGGTGGGGGACCTCGGAAGAGACGTCATGTCACGTGACCCAGTGGCGCCATGTTGTATTATCATGGTAACACGCGTGTGCGGCCATGTTGTGGTGTCATAAACATAGTGATATGTGGTGTTAGTGTGCTTGCGCAGCGCGTGTTGTTAAGGTGATACGTGTTTCCGTCGTCCATTATTAGCTACGGATTATACAACAATCTTTTTAGGAGCACAATACATCGACTTATAGGAGTAGCACGTATTGCTATAGGATGCGTTCGATTAAGCTAGAGTAGTTTTTCTGGTTCGGATTTCCACAAAATCCTCATTTATCTCGTAGAATTACCACAAACAACCCGTCAATTGTTTATTTGCCTCGGATTCCTGCAGAATCCTTTTTAGAACCACCATACCATAACGTTTTTCCCAATAAAAGGCGCGTTGGTTTGTATAAGAATCATTACCCAGAAACCTCCGTTTCTACCTATTCGTTTTACATGGAACTATATTTTTTTTTATAAATTCCTACGCCCAGTCATCTATTTTTAAAAGCATTAACCTTTCGAGGATACCTTTTATAGGATACTTATCTGAGGATACTATTACAAGTAGCACATAGGCACATGCTGGATGTGTCGCTATGTGTTTATGTGAAAATGAACAACGTGGCACAATTTATTTGACGTTTTCCTACTTCGTTAGCCAATAACATTATAACGGCAACAATTTTCCGACAATTCAGATAAAACTTCATACAAACTACCCTCAGCTATTCCTCTTGCCGTGTTTGATATTACTATAGTGCTGTGAGATTTAGTTTGGGTTGAGGGCGGGGTGGGTGGCAAGGACTGTCATCAAATGGGCGATGTTAACACTTGTCGGTATTGACGTCATACCTCCGGAGGATGAAGTCAGATTTTAAATTTGTTTTCAACTTTTTATTCGGGATCACGAGTACTAAATGGTATGAAGCGGGCCAGTCGGGAAATGGGCCATAACGTTGATAATTTACCAGGTCGGTACCATAGACTTATATATGATTTTTATCAGAGAATAGATTTATAAAATGTGAAATATGAAGGCTTCATACAGGCGTTGATATTTAAAAACGAACATAAACGCTTTAATTGGGTATTGTTTTATATGATGTAGTTTGGGTCTTGGGCTGTTAAAGTCTGATTTTCAATATTTTAATCGGGACTACGAGTACTGAGAGTTCTATTGCTTTCAGCTTTAAGCACTGAAATTTATTTTTAGGTTTTCCTACTTCGCTCGCCATGGCGTTAATGATTTTCCGACAGCTTGGTTTAAATTTAACACAAGGTGCCCTCAACTATTCCTCTTGCCGAGTGTAATACGATTTTAGCCATAAATGTCGAGAAAATTCCAGCGGAATCAAGAAGCTATTTGTGGTAGTCATATAATAAAACAAACTATCAACAAAATGGCGTTTATATAGAATGAAAGAATTATTTGTGGACCCGCGCCCACCCCCTCCCCCAGTTTCATTTTGTATTTTTGTGATTAACAAGTAAATGCAAAGTGTATTCTTTCCTCTTTTTAAAATTCCTTTGTAGTATATGTATATCTGCAATAAGAGATAAACAGAAAAACAAAATCGCAAAACACAACTCCCAAACAAAAAATAATGAACGCTATGACGGAAGAGTACATAAGTAGCACTATATTTTGTTGTATTATATCTAACAATCAGATGGAACGAAGCCTGCCAGGGTTCATATATATGATGTAATCCCGAGGGTTGCATTTGTTCAGTTTGAAAGTGAAACGCTCCACGACTATCCTATGCAGCTAACAAAGCTCAGAGTCCATGTCCTCTGTGGATTCTCTATGTCCCCTAACTCTTTCGAAGTAATGAGTAAAAGAGCAATTCCGCCCAAGCCTCTTAGAATGAAAGATTTCGTAAAACTAGGATTCTATGTTCACAGACGGACATGGATTTCGTAAGTGGGATTCTTTGTGCACTATCACAAAAACATATCTTTGTACGATGAATAGTCTATCACAGAAGAAGTACCCTACCATACACTGAGTCAAGGAACTCAAAAGACTGATTATGACTTAGATGGGCGAAGTGATTTGATTGGGCCAACCAAGTCGTGGTGCAGGGCAGAGGTCGAGATAGGACCAGGGATAGCCAACAAGCTTGTAGTAGTGGTAAAAGTCAGTCATGATGATGGAAGCCTCTAGGAGTGTGTCCGTGTGCTGCATGCGGTGTGTATACATTGCTACACTAGCCTACTAAGCGATGGTGTAAGGCATAGGTCGAGGCAGTTCAGAGACTGCAAGTAAGTATATATTCCTGTGAGCATTTACTAGTAACGAGTGAAGACTACAGTACTGGACAGGTAGCGGTTCTCATGGTACATACCAGCAAGAATGGTAGAAGACTATATATAGTACTGGGTGGAGACATGTCTAACTGATCAGGTAGTTTTAGAACAGGTAGTGGTTACCGTACGCATATGGTGCATGTGTTGTTTGCACATTGCCAACTAGAACAGCTAGTAACACCAGTGTGTGTGCCAACACGTGTTATACGCACATTGTGCACAAGCACAGGGGCCCGCCTAGATGCCCGACCTCCGCTTGGACAAGGAACAGTAGAGTAGAGACAGACTGTGCTGAATAGAGCGAGTGAATCAGTTGCTCGATCCTGACAAAACAATCTTCGTTGATTCAATTATCGAAAAGTTAAAGTGGATGCCACCAGTGTGATAGTTTAAAAACATAAAAAATTCTGTGTCGTTCTTCTATTTGAAACTGCTTGTGACATGATCTATCTTTCTGTGACGAAACTGAGGAAAGTTAGATACAGCAAGATCTACTTACTAACGAAGAAGACCTTGTACGGCTTGAAATTAAACACTTCCTTGATATGACGAACAAATGGATCGAGTGGATTTGACTGTGCTTCTGTCTGTATCCCAAAAGCTGAACTTGTGAAGGCCTCCATGGTATACCCACCACATACACTGAAAATAAAATGTGTGTAAGTAATATATGATGTATTCTACATATTTGTGGTTGACCAGTTATGACGTTATGTCTTCATACATGGCAGTGTGGTTTCTCGTATTCAGCTACCGCGTTGTGGGGTTGGGGGTGTGGGTATACAATAACTTATTTTGCTGGATTTCTAGCTAAGACAACGGAAGTGGAAAATGTGTAATTACAGACCAATCTATAAGTTTCCAAATACTGTACCACCGTTTTCGAGGAGACTCTTGGTGGACCAGCATATGGGTTTTGCATACAAATACTAGAGGCACATGTAGTTCAACATATTTATTTGCAGCCTTCCGGATTCCCCATAAGAATTCAGTCTGAACATCCGAAAAGTATCACGCATACTCAACTAACATATCGCGATCAACATTTTATGGGTATAACAAATTAATTATGACGTGTAGAGCTGACTCTTTCTCCTTAATCTGTTGATATATTATTCCAAGTTTTCTGACCAACAGTCAGTTTGTGTTCCTATATTATGGATACAACTCTATTTGCAGTTAGTATAAAATAAGATATAATCAGGAAAAAATAATAAATGGTAAAGAAACCCACGGTCATGGCACCACCAACCCAGTTTTGTTCTGGGTGGAGACATGGGTAACTGATCAGGTAGTTTTAGTAGGACAGGTAGTGGTTACCGTACCCATGTGGTGCATGTGTTGTTTGCTACCTGCACATCATCAAGGTAGTCACAGATATCAAAGTATATTCTTTAAAAAACGATCGGAAATTGCGAGGCGTTGGGAAATTGAAAACTTTCGAGAATTGTTTTAGTTGAGCTTTGTGTATTTATAGCAGTGTCTGGCACACAGGGTATATAACACTCCAGGCTACTTGACTTGGAAAAAAAACCCGCAATAGTCTGTAAGGCAGCACTCACCACAAAAAACCCTATCTGTAAGTATCTCTATAGTTTATCTCATATTACTTTTGATCATTCTTAGGGGTTCTAGAGAATCTGCTGCTAAGGCCATTGAGTCAGAAAAACCCATAAATTAGGGTAACAACTGAATACAATTCGTCTAATGTATGTTGTGTTCTCATTGTCACATTTTCTCCCTTATTGACTCGTCCGGTGAACAGGGGCGGCGGAAGCTCGATAAAAGTGGAGGGGCACAAATTCACAATGCTACTATTGTTCGACCCAGTGTGAAAAAGGTTACAATCGTGTATCGGTAAATGTACCATGACTCGCTAAAGATTCCCGTCTGGATGAATATGCCGCTGCGTGTCATTGTCCTGTCCGTTTCTTCCACTTCAACCATCTTCCAACCCGAAGGCGAGCCTTCGGGTTGGAAGATAGTTAAAGTAGAAGAAACAGACCGGAGCGACCGAAAGTGTGATTATTTGGCTAAAAATTGTTTGGATTTGTAAACTTAGTAATGTTACAGGAATGAATATATACTGACACGTTTGCATGCGCCAATTTTAACTAACTGTGTAAGTGCGAAACATATCCGTGGAAAAAAGTGGAGGGGCACGTGCCCCTTGTGCCCCCTGGCTCCGCCGCCTCTGCCGGTGAACAAGTCAATAAGAGAGAAAATGTGACAATGAGAACACGACATATTAACACCTATGCCTGATAGATTGAGTGACGAGTGTTGGAGGCGAATAGACTAGTTCCCTCTCAGTAAGACAGTTTGATCAGTTTATTTACAAACCCAGTGAAGCCTTTCGTCTGTAATTGTTCTTGATCTTGAGGTTCGGTTTTCCGGTTTTCCGAAAAAAACGGACTTGAACCCGAAAATCCAAAACCTGCCTAGCGCTACTTATAATTTATAATAATATAATAATACTTCGGCCAGCCGCTGATTTGTGAAAAGGCATTGATTACTCATGTGCTCCAAAATCCTTTATTCATTCTCCCATTATAGTTCTCAAGTGAATCTAGTTCTGTCAGACTGATATTTTGGACATTTTAAGATAATTCCAGGGTTTCCATTAAGTCACAATTACACATTTGACACTCCTTTTCATTGTCTTTCTCAATTTCCCCCATAAAGTCCAGTGATCTCGATCTGCGTGTGAACAGCAGTGACCACCAAAAGGTGCCATCAAGGTTTTCTTCAAAATATGGCTCCACTTTATCAAGCAGACCACGCAAAGAGTATTTTGCTTTGATCCATCCTCGTCAATTTCGGTTTCAGTCCTCCATGACTCTCTTCCTGTTGGTGTCTTAAAAACCCTTTGAACGTGAGATGCCACTTTTCCGGTCCAGGAACATGATACGCCATACTTTAAATAAGTAGGATGGCTGCTAAGGCACATTTGTTTAGAACAATCAATATTTTCAATGTGCTGCCCCGGGGCTGACCGTTGAAAATATTAATTGGTGCACCCCAGATAATATATAGAGGATATTCACGAAAATTTGATGAATACCGAAAATATCTCGTGAGTGGCTACAAAGAAATATGAGGATCTTCACGAGCGACGCAGTCGCGAGTGAAGATCCTCATATTTCTTGTAGCCACGAACGAGATATTTTCGGTATTCATCAAATTTTCGTGAATTTTCTTTTTATTTAATGCTCTACGACTACAAACTCTCCAATTTGTGGCCTTTATTTGCCATTAAGGCGCAAAATTTATGTGCCGAACCGGCGTCCATACAAAAATTACAACAACCAAACTCCAACCATTGGAATGTGTGAATATCCGCACAAAAAGTAGTCCCGTCTTATTTCTCCCCTAACTTTACGATTTACCAAGGCTGGCGAATTAAAATAATCGCAATGTGTTTCGAAGAAATAGAACAATAACAAAAAACACCACTTTCTTATTTTCAATAACAAGACACGTCATTTTATTTTTTTTGAACTCAATGCACTGAAGACGTGTGAAGTTGAACTGAAGAAATTTGAAAGTGATTTCGGCTTTTCGCTGGAAGGTGAATGAGAAAGTCAAACTTTGAAACCGCTGATTTAATGAATTGATTTAGTCACTGTCACTATCAATTATTCGAATTCGTTTGTATTTGGGACTCTGGAATTCATTACTGATGTGCTGACTCGTTTAAAGTACATGTGATTCGTCATCCGAACCTACGATGAAATATCGAATTCTAAATATCATTTTGATATTTCGTTTTGCCGACCGACAGGGGAATATGACTTAATTTTTCAGCGTGAATTGATGCCTGAGCATTAAATAAATATGGTTTTGTCCTATTACTTTCATTGAACTGGCGTGAAAGACACCACCAAGGTTCAAAGGGTTAATTTGGGCTGCTAAAACTGAAATTTGATTAACAATGATTTGTGTCATCGTTAATTTAGAATACTACTTACCTCTTCATCTCCACACCTTCCTTCTCCCATGCACTACGTTCTAGCTTTTGGACAAGTTTGTCACATGCCCTGTTGATGAGATAGGTCTTCTGAAGTATAAACAGTTTTTTATGAGCATATGCTGCTAAAATGCAATGTATTAATATTATGTATGTGTACCGCACTTCACCAATAAGCATTCAGCAATATATTTATCATCTGCAAACTAGGAATATTTACACTTTTTGAATGGGTACCGATATTAATTTTATTTTACTAGTGGTGTGGGAGTAGGGGTGAGGAGGGGGAGGGAGTTCTTAAAAAAATGCAGACACAAAGATGAAAACATTTTCTCCTCTAAATGAGAACCCACCATCCTCTATTGGAAGTACAAAACATTTAGAACTGAGTTGAAAACCCACCCTTCACCCTCTTTACAAAGAGGACAATTTCAGTGAATCTGTTTCAATGTTTTCCTATTCCAGGTTTTGAAAAAAGAAGACAATATTAATAAATAGTTTTTTTGTGAAAAGATGTTTAAACTCAAACACAGTGGAATTATATCATTATCAACTTCATCGACTTCAGACATGGTTGCATTCAAGTTAACGTAACAAATGGAAAAACACTGTAACCTTTAATTTTATAACAAGAATGCATTTCCCCCAATACATGTCAACACGTCTAGATAAATTCAAGCATTGGGGATAGCAACAGCAAAGACGATCATTCGACCAGAAGGAGAATGTTTGTCATCTGCGCGTATCGAAAACAGATGACACATGTCGAGGCAACCAATATTGATACAATAATCCTGTCACCCAATCCTGGGGAATGGAAGTCGCTAAAGTCTATTATTAGTGGCCTTTTAGAAGCGACGGGATCTTGAATTCCAGAGACAAAATGAAACCAAGTACCTTCACAATGATCTTCGCCAGTGATTCCATGAGCAGATATGTCAATCTTAGATTAATGGACAATATCCAAGTCAAATCGTTCAAGTGTAACCTGGAACAATTCGAAATGTGGGAAGATAACTAATTGATATGGTAGTACCCGCACAGTTTAACCCTTTACCCAACGCAGACGATATCAAAATTTATTATTTTAAATATCATTTTTTAAAATTTTTCAAAAAATTTAAAAAAAACCATATCATGTGACCCCTCGTTGGAACGAGCTCGACGAGCTCGTTCCAACGAAGGGTCACATGATATGGTTTTGTTAAAAAATTTTGAAAAATAATATTTTTTCAACTGCTAAATTTGCATATTACGCGGACGGATGCGGCCGATTCGTTGGGTGAATGGTTAATAAACGATATCTCAATCATTTTATAAAAAGGACAGCTATTTGTGTGATTCTGAACGAATCGGGAGAAAAGTGGGGATCATTGCAACCACAGAACACATTCAGCTGCTTTTTCTTATAGACGTCAAGTGAGTTCTTCATTTAAATAAAATGACGGCAGCCACTCAACTGCTTTCTTTTTCATCTGCCAGGTTAAGCACAGGTTGTGTCGTCAGGATGACATTCTCACGGGCTGGGTGTGTTTGTCCAGGGGAGACTATTGATAGTGTCAGCCTTCCAAGCTGATTTTTATAGAAAAGGAGAATGTCATCAAGTGTTCCCTTGGGAAAACTCCTTGGTCATCTGTGTCTTCAATGAACTAAATTAGTCAGATATCTGATAATGTCTTCTCTGAATCAGGTCAAATGTGAATTTATTCCCATTTCCTTGTTTTTGAACCACAAGATAAAAAACTTTCTGATGTGATTGGGAATATCATCGGACAAACTATAGATTGCTTGGTTTCAGTGATATATCCAGGGAATATTTGGTGACATCAAAAAGTTTTGTAACGGTTAATGAGTTGACATATATATGGATATGCTATTGAATTTATTGGCCATCATAATTTTAAATATTTGTTCCTTGAATGCAACAAGACACCGCCTAGCGTTGTTGCCTTCAAAGAATGACATATTGTTTCCAAAACTCCTTAAAAGAGTTATGAAGATGTCTGCCGCAATATGTGACTAAGTCAACACTCATCCTGTATTGCTTTACTACTAGCATTTTGTTCATAAAATATCACCAGAAAATTAAGAAAACTTTTCTGGATATGGCTCTGTACCAAACCAAACGCATCACAAACACATGTAGTTTACCCATCCCGACCTAGTGTATAACAAAGAAATATTGCAGTCAACCCCACCCCCACACACAGGCTCGGGGCTAATCGTGATGCTGGGGCGCCTCATACCCTGTTTATCGAATATTTTGTTGTCCAACGGAAAAAATTCTGGTCGCTCGAATACCAACATTTTCTCTGAAAGCCGCTGATTTAAAACACAAATTACCATTTCCACACTGTAGCCAAAACGCATGATACCAAAATTTGTTATTTTATATTTTTGAAAAAAAAATCAAGCAAGTACAAAGAAAACATATCACGTGCACCAGCAAAGGAACGAGCTTGAAGTTGGGGTTAGATGATTTGATTTTTTGGAAAGTTTTTGAGAAACAATTTCTTTTCAACTACTTAGTCTGCAAAATACGAGGGAAGATGCGGATAATTCGATAGGTAAGCGGTTAAATAAGTATATTATGTTACGTTTCAAGTTCCTCTGTCGATCAACGACCCTTAGAAAATTACGAAATCTTGGCTTTGGGTCTGCACACAAACATGAATGAACACGGACAAATTTTTTATCGCATGTAACGAAAGCAAGCGTAAAAGTATAACTTTCGGGCCACCCGATTGCACTCATTTTAGCATGAACTTACAAAGTGAGCTTTCGTATCACGTATGTTTGGCGTTTGCTCATTTCAGGAGTATTTTAAAAGAAATCATTAGCTTAATCTTGCAGCTTGTAAAACAGATGGCTGATGGTTGCACACTTGCTCGTATCCCACAAACATGATGTGAACCCGCTGATAAAATATAGATCACTCGCCGATATAAAATGGTTCTTTCGCCATTCAACAGGGTAATGCATTTTTCATGAAACAAAAGCACTGTAAGCTAAAGCACTTCCAAAAACTATCATCGAGTATTCTCCACCTGTGAAGATTTACGCCTTTAATACATGCACAGCACGATGACCAATTTAACCCTTTACCCAACAAATCGGCTACATCCGCCAGCGTAATATACAAATTCAGCAGCTGAAAAATATTATTTTTAAAAAAATTTCAGCAAAACTATATCATGTGAACCATCTTTGGAACGAGCTCGTCGAGCTCGTTGCTATAAGGGGCCACATGATATGGTGTGGTTGAAATTGTCTGACAAAAGTTCAAAAAATGATATTTAAAATAATGCATTTTGATATCGATTGCGTTGGGTAAAAGGGTTAATAGCACATTCTTTTACCAAAATTAGAGATACGTTTCATTATGATAAAAAAAAAAATGAAAATTGAAAGCCAGAAATTTTTTCAGTTCCACATTTTAGTTTCCTTAAAACATGTATTAAACACCATGTACTCAAATATCTATTTCGACCGCATCTATTTCTAGAGTGAGACGATGGTCTTCAAGGTACTTTTCTAAAAACCCTTTTCATCTCGCGCCACGTTTTCCTTTCCATCTTTTTGTTCTCAAATCTCGATATTTTCCCTTCTTCTGTACCTCTTCTGATTGTTCATAAAACTATATTTGGAAATGCATGTATTGTGTAAGTCTTACATTTACTGCGCTATGCTTTTCCATTTTGTTTCAGACGGTATAAAGGAACATTTTGAAACCGACAATGAATAGGAATCTTCGTCTTCTTCCCTCGGTTTAAGTTTCATGATTTTTTTTCGGAATCTGTGAACTGCTGCCTTTCTAGCACAGAAATATTATCAATGTCATAGATATATATTAAACTCTTGGTTTATTGAAAATTATGAAAATGTAGTAATTGTCTCGTCCCATCCTACTATTTTTCAAATCTCCCAGTGAAAGGTAGAGCTGTTCTATTTCAACATGATGCTGTGAATGGTTTGTTAGTAGTATGTCTCGTATGCTTCAGGGCCCAATTGGCAGGATCTCATACAGGATCTCATGTGACGCCATAGTCACGTGACCCAGTGGTGCCATCTTGTGACGTCATCCCCATAGTGATACGTGGTGTTAATGCGCATGCTCGGCGCGTGTTGTTAGGGTGATAGGTGTTTCCATCGTCCATTTTGTATACTGGAGGCCGCCATCTTGGTTTCTATGGTAGCACGTGGTTGCTATGTGACCTAAAACCTTCCAATAGGGTAGGGGTATGTTCGGAGGGTGTGCTCGATTGAACAGGAGTAACTCTAATTACCACAAACAACCCGATAATCCCCCAAATCACCAAAAAACGACTTTATTTGATACGGATTTCATCAAGAATCATTTTCAGGACCGCCATACCATGGCTTATAATAGTAGCACGTAGTGCTATAATACTGAGGGACCCCTTTGAATTATAGCCAGCTGATAGCCAACCTCAATGGGAGCCTATATCATTCCTATTGCCAAGAATCTATCTGATAAGTCATTTCTCGAACGACTCGAATCCCATCGAGCAAAATAGCCATAGAGTATTTACTCGAGCGGGTAACTCGCACATACGACTCTTAGCCTCATTTCGGTATTTGAGGATACCTATGGCCTGGTATTATATTATCTGAGGATACCTATCGAGGAGGGGGTGCGGTGGCTCAGTTGGTAGAGGTGCAGGCTGCAAGCCGAGAGGTCCTCGGTTCGAATCCCACCTGCGGCAACCGCGTTGTGTCCTTGGGCAAGACACTTCACCCCCATTGCCCACGTGGGGGCACGGTGACGCTGTGTACTAAGGCATACTGCACGTCGATGGTGCACCTGTCTTCAACCAATGCTAACCCTGCTTGTGTGGAGTTGGTATGTTGGGGAGCTGACAGCTGCTCGCCGTTGCTCGGTGGTTCTCTCCGGGTACTCCGGCTTCCTCCACCCGTAAAACTGTCACGGTCATGGTTAGCCATTGTGCAGAAATATGTGACTGAAACACCAATAAATAAATAAATAAATAAATAACCTATCGAGGATACCTTTTGGAGAATCCCTTTTTAGTCGTATGAGGCCATGAGGGCTATGTGAAAAGCCCTCAATGAGGCCTCATTTACTATCCCTCATAGCCTCATTTCTTCTGAGGCCATGAAGGCCATGAAAAAATCCCCCAATGAGGTCTACTTTACTTTCCCTCTTAGCCCCATCTCAGTATTTAAGAGCCATATCCCCAGGCACCCCAATTTCGGCACCCCTTTTTGGAAAACGTCTGGTCTTCGGCACCCATTTTTAGTCGTTTGAGGCCATGAGGGCTATGTGCAAAGCCCTCAATAAGGCCTCATTTACTATCCCTCATAGCCTCATTTCTTTTAAGGCGATGAGGGCCATGAAAAAATTCTTCAATGAGGTCTAATTTACTATTCCTCTTAACCTCATTTCCATATTTAACGCTATATCCCCAGGCACCCCAATTTTGGCACCCCTTTCTGGAAAACATGGCCTTCGGCACCCCTTTTCTGTCGTATGTGGCCATGAGGGCTATGTGAAAAGCCCTCAGTGAGGCCTCATTTACTATCCCCCATAGCCTCATTTCTTTTGAGGGCATGAGGGCCACGAGAAAAGCCCTAAATGAGGTATATTTTACTATCCCTCTTAGACTCATCTTGGTATTTAACAGCCATATCCCCAGGCATCCCAATTTCGGCACCCTTTTTGGAAGACATATGGCCTTCGGCACCTCTTTTTGTCGTATGAGGCCATGAGGGCTATGTGAAAAGCCCTCAATGAGGCCTGATTTACTATCCCTCATAGCCTCTTTTTTGAGGGCCTGGGGGCCATGAGAAAAGCCCTAAATGAGGTATATTTTACTATCCCTCTCAGCCTCATCTCGGTATTTAACAGCCATATCCCCAGGCACCCCAATTTTAGCACCCCTTTTGGGAAAACATATGGCCTTCGGCACCCCTTTTGTCGTATGAGGCCACGAGGGCTATACGAAAAGCCCTCAATGAGGTCTAATTTACTATCCCTCTTAGCCTCATTTCGGTATTTAAGGATACCTATGGTCCAGCTCCTGTACAGGTAGTCTTACCAACGGCTTCCATCTTATTTCCAAAGCTCCAACTACTTGTCTGTGGTCTATCTGTCCTATCATTAGCTTGTTCAGCAGTTTTGTTCCCGTACTACTGGCTACTGTTATTCTGCTCCATGTCTCATCCATTAGTATTGACTTGTTGCACTACTT
Organism: Pictodentalium vernedei; assembly: GCA_031216915.1. Classification (NCBI taxonomy): domain Eukaryota; kingdom Metazoa; phylum Mollusca; class Scaphopoda; order Dentaliida; family Dentaliidae; genus Pictodentalium; species Pictodentalium vernedei. The sequence continues at coordinate 504,799,155 of CM062297.1, read as the reverse complement.
CCTAGCTGTACCTTCGCTCAGGCCTTCAAAATGTTCAGTCAGCTTGCTTCATTTCCCCTGTATACATATAAACGGGCGATATAAGGCATTCCGTAATTGAGATTCCTAGCCGATTCCGTAAAGTTGGATTCCGTGTTTTAACATTTTAACACTCGAGGGTATTCCAATTATTATTGGAAGAAACTGAACAGAACGAAGTGAACGAAGATCCAACACAACCAAGATCAAAGTGAACAGAACAAACTGAAGGAAGACCGAACTGATCTGATCAAACACAATCAAGATCGAAGTGAACAGAACAAAGTTATGAACTATAACCCCTAAATATAATCCGATGTTAACCCTTTAACTGTTTGAATGAACTATAACCCCAAAATATAACTGTGTGATCTCCTTTGAACTGCTTGAATGAACTAGATATAATATAAATAAATATTAACACCCTTGAACTGAACAACGTTTAACTGAATATTTTTAAAACTACAGCCTTAATGAACATATAATGAAGGTGATCTGAACTAAAGTTTTGAACTACATCCCATTGAACTGAATTCTTCCAATAGGGAAGGGGAATATCCTCGAGTGTTAACATGTTAAAACACGGAATCCAACTTTACGGAATCGGCTAGAAATCTCAATTACGGAATGCCTTATATAGCCCGTTTATATGTAGGGGAAAATGAAGCAATCTGATTGAACATTTTGAAGGCCTGAGCGAAGATATAGCTAGGAAGTAGTGCTACAAGTCAATATTAATGGATGAGACATGGGGCAGAATAACAGTAGCCAATAGTACTGGTATAAGACTGCTGTAGAAGCTAATGATAGGACAGATAGACTATAGACAAGTAGTTGGTTCTTAGGAAATAAGATGGAAGCCGTTGGTAAGACTACCTCTATAGGAGCTGGACTACAGGTATCCTTAAATACCGAAATGAGGCTAAGAGGGATGGTGAATTAGACCTCATTGAGGGCTTTTCGCATAGCCTCAAAAAGGGGTGCGTGCCGAAGGCCATATGTCTTCCAAAAAGGGGTGCCGAAATTGGGGTGCCTGGGGATATGGCAGTTAAATACCGAGATGAGGCTAAGAGGGATATTAAATTATACCTCATTGAGGGTTTTTCTCATGGCTCTCATGCCCTCAAAAGAAATGAGGCTATGAGGGATAGTAAATGAGGCCTCATTGGGGGCTTTTCACATAGCCCTCATGGCCTCATGTGACAAAAAGGGGTGCCGAAGGCCATATGTTTTCCAAAAGGGGTGCCGAAATTAGGGTACCTGGGGATACGGCTGTTAAATACTAAAATGAGGCTAAGAGGGATAGTAAATTAGACCTCATTGAGGCCATAGGTATCCTCAAATACCGAAATGATTCTAAGAGTCGTATGTGCGAGTCACTAGTTCGAGTAAATACTCTATGGATTATTTGCTCGATGGGAGTCGAGTCATTCGAGCATTGAATTATCAATAACTACTCGATAGATTCTTTGCATTAGGAATGATATAGGCTCTCATGGAGGCTGTGTATCAGCTGGCTATAATCCGAAGGGACCCCTCAGTACTATAGCACTACGTGCTACTATTATAAGTCATGGTATGGCATTTCTAAAAAGGATTCTGGAGGAAATCCGTATCAAATAAAGTCGTTTTGGGGGATTTGGAGGGATTACCGGGTTGTTTGTGGTAATTAGATTTACTCCTGTTCAATCGAGCACACCCTCCGAACATACCCCTATCCTATTAGAAGGTTTTAGGTCACATAGCAACCACGTGCTGCCATAGAAACCAAGATGGCGGTCTCCAGTATACAAAATGGACGACGGAAACACGTATCACCCTAACATCACGCGCTGCGCATGCGCACTAACACCACGTTCCACCATGGAGATAACATCACAAGATGGCCGCTCACGCGGGTTATCATGACAACACAACATGGCGCCACTGCTTCACGTGACTATGACGTCACATGAGATCCTGCATGAGATCCTGCCAATCGGCCCAGAAACATACGCGACATACTACTTTTGTTCCTAAAGTTTAGCAGTGATTTCTAGCACATCCAGATTTGTTTATGTTTCTTCGGAGATTTCAAAAGTTTCCTGTATTGTTTAAAAAATTAATAAGTAAACCTTGCAGAGATTCAAATATTCTTTATCAAATTTATCAGTAGAAATTCTCAACCTGGCGTGGCGTTATAGTTTTTTTTTTATTTTTAATTTAACACCTATTGCACACCTCTGTCAGAATGCTTTAACACACGAGAATTGATGTGAAAATAATCTTCCAGACATGTGTCAATGTGACATTTATTTTGAAAAATGAAATAAAAACTAGAGTACTTTGTTACTAAAACTCCGAGAAAACATTCACACTTCCGTTTTTGTTTATATGTCAGGTGGGTGTCGAATTCCATTTTAAAGATCCGCCGCCATATAATAAAGAAGTTACTACAACAGTCACCCGACCAGGGTTATCTTATTCTGCCGCGTTGACGAGACCAGATCAGCCAGATCAAACAGGACGCCTATTGCATCTTGTTTGATCTGGTTGATATTAACTCATCAACGTGGCGGATTCCGACGACCAAAATCAATTAGCTGTTGTAGATTGGAATAGAAACTAGTGACCTGCAGTTAAGGCCAAGAGTTAAGGACGGGCAACATAAACACAATGCTCCAGTTTTTGAAGAGGACCTCGATGGGTCGTTTGTGGGCTCATTGTTGTTCCAAGTGAGATTAAAGTCACTGAAGTTGAGGGGGAAATCGGGTTGTCGAAGAATGAGGGTGTCATATGTGTAGCTTAGAAGTTACGGGGATCCTGGAACATTTCATTCTAGAATGCCCAAAATATTTGCCAACAAGAATAAGATCCATTGAAAAATTAATGGAAGAATGGTGTGAAGACGTGAGAGATAAGTGGAAGAAGGATGACATGCATATCATTGTTGGGAGGATTGAGAAAGCACCAGTGGGGAAAATTATAAAATAGTTTGTGCTGGGAGATTAGGAGGAATGTTGGGGGGAATTACCAGGAGGGGGACATGATTGGTGCAGTCTTCCTCATTAGAAGATCACGAAAAATCAGCGGAGGCCCACGAATTATTATTATTATTATTCTTTTACTAACAAAGATTACGGGGGCTTTCTTATAGTGTTGGTACTGTCATGATGTTCTTACAGTAAAAATATAACAAATACTGTTGGTATTCTCGCCAACAAATGGAAAGAGAAAACAAATATTATAAACAACAAAATGTATTGCTTAAAAAATGTCAGTAATGTACCTGATGTTTGAAACCATTATAACGTGTTGATAATGTGATCGCACGAATTGTTACTTTGATTTTATGACAAGTAAACCTTCATAACGGTGTGCACGGAGGAGAACAGAGCAGAGAACACAGAGCTCGAGAACATGTCTGGGGCGACCTTAAAACGGTTTGTCAGGGAAAAACTAATGATGAATAATTGATGTTCAATTTCAATAGCCAACCACTGGAGCTATCATGTTGGTTTGTTATCGGCCCTTGAGTGGTATCACAATGTTACCGCAAATAATATTAGGATAAATAATTGGCTTGTGCGCTCGTTAGTTTGTCAGTGATTCGGTTGGGTGTGCCAATGTTTCCCAAAATAAAAAGACAAGGTTTTCTTTGTATTTTTGTGTCTTTGTATGTTTTTTAGTTTTAGTTTTATTTTCTAAACATCAACTGCAGCAGAAGAAGAATACAGCTCATTTACAAATACATAAATAATTGGCCTATTCATAATCTGCCGATTGCAGCGACTATGTACAAATATATATCGTGTACAATTTTTTTACACCCATACCTTCTCGTAAGAAAACATTATCTTTGGGTAAAAGAAAAGTGCGAAATGATTTATTAAAAATAAATAAATTTGCCGGCTGCAAGCCGAGAGGTCCTCGGTTCAAATCCCACCCACGACAACCGCGTTGTGTCCTTGGGCAAGACAGTTCACCCCCAATGCCCAAGTGCGGGCACTGTGGCGTTGTGTACTAAGGCGTATTGCACGTCGATGGTGCACCTGTCTTCAACCAATGCTAACCCTGCTTGTGTGGGGTTAGTATGTTGTGGAGCTGACAGTTGCTCACCGTTGCTCGGTGGTTCTCTCCGGGAACTCCAGCTCCCTCTACCCGTAAAACTATCCTGGTCATGATTAGCCGTTGTGCAGAAATATATAACCTTAAATACCAATAAATAAATAAATAAATAAATAAATAAATAAATAAATAAATAAATAAATCATCCAATTAAAATATTCACACACCAACCAACTAGTCATCAAGTGGATCAATTCGTCAATCAATGAATCCAATTAGTTGACTGCTGAATACATGTGCAGTAAAACGTGGATTTCCCTGATAGTCCAGGCACATTAGACATAAAAATGAGAAAGTAAGGAAAAAAATCGGAGAAAGCTGATTTTTTTATATGTTTCCGGGACACACACTGCGGATAAAGTGTGAAAAGTCCCCGCGAATCCGAGTTGAGCTTTTTTAGTTATAGCGTTTTTTTTGATGAAAAAAAAAAATTAAAAAAAAATTCGACCCAGCTCCATATTTCTCATACTTATTCGCCTTAGTAGGGTGAGAATCATAAATATCGTGCTGAATTATATTGAGAATACATATCCCCAACAGAAAATGCCAACTTTGTACCAATCCTCACACTCAATGGTGAAATATTCACGAAAATGTAAACAAATTACGAAAAAAAATTTATTGTTTTCATACACACAACGGTACACAACGTCCATTAAATCAAATCTACGACTACTTTGGGAGTTAAATTATATATCAAAAATTGCAGAAAAGCAGTGGCTTTATAATGATATATAACAATAGTCATTTATTCCATAATGAACTGGTGAAACGTGTGAAGTATTAACCATACCCCCTAAACTCAAATTCAAACGGCATCGACTTTTCTCATTAAATACCGTATTAAAGCATCATTGTTTCACTGCTCTCATGTTTGCACAAACTGAATGTGAGAAACAGGGACTGAACGTTTATCCAGTGACGTTTGACCAACCACTTTATATCAAAGCAGTGGAGATTGTGTCTTCGTCAGATAAGTTGACAAAAGTTTTCGTTAGACTCGGCGGCTTCCATATGATTATGTCATATTTAGGGGCAATTGGTTCGATCATGGCTGGTAGCGGCTTGGGTGAACTTTGGGGGACTGTTTATGCTGGTGGGTCAATCCATCATTTGATCAGTGGTCATGCATATTCAAGAGCAGTTCGTGCCCATTTGCTAACACAAATTGCCATTACAAAACTTGTGTTTGAAGAAAGCCGAACACTAGATAACATAGACTGCACAGAAGTCAATGAAATATTCTGTGGACTTGCCAGAGGTGACTGTACAACAGCTGACGCTGTCAATCAAGAAAGTGTCAACCATCTACTGTCAAAATTACACGAACTGCTCCAGAATGCGTCCGTAGGACGCACAGGAAAGCTCTGGGTACAATACTACGAGCAAATAGGTCTTCTCCAGTTGTTCTCAGAGCAGAGCGCACAGGCGACTGGGAACTCCACACATATTGTGTTCGCAATATGATTCCAGTATTTCACGCAGGTGGTCATTTTGCATACGCAAAAAAGTTCTCATCTCTATTTGCAGCAGATGAATGAGCTAACAGAAATAATGCAACAGGATGATTTGAAGTTGTTCACTGAGAAAGGTTACTTTACCATAAGGCGCTCAGATAAATTCTGGGACGGGATATATTCTGATCAGACCATAGAGCAGTGTTTAATGAGAATGTTCAAGCTCCCTGGTGGTCTCACACATGGCAGGGGAATAACCGATAGCACTGTTGCGAAATGGGTACATGGACTACCTCTTTGCCTTCCGATATGTAATGCTCTCGAAAATTTTGTTCATGTTCACACTGGTCATGGCAAACAACATCGGGATCTCCGTCAAAGTTCACAATTGACTGATGCCAATGATATCACCAAATTATTGAACTGGCTCAGAGTGCATTCCCCCTTTCAGAATAGAGATCCACTACAATTAGTCTCTATAGCGACCGGGCTTGTGGCCGACGAAACTGTGAACTGTGACCAAGTTCGCAAAATTGGTGAATGTTGCGTATCGAATGTTGTAAGCAAAACGTTCAACAGCATCAAACTACGACGTGTTGACACTGTGAAGTCTTTCGCATCGATGGCAAATAGCATCAAAGACCGTGGAAGTAAGGTAGTGATTGACCCCACAATTCTGTTCAACCGCATCACATGTGTTATTCAGTCACAAGCAGAGATGGAAGAGTATCTCAAATATGAACTCACCCGAAACCACCAGCATTGTTTGATTCTGCTGGAATGAGGAAGACACAGAAAAACCACGCTCGGTAAGATCCTCAAAACATACGGTTCCGAGCAAACTAAAATCCCAGAACATTCTCTGTTTGTTGTAGATGGTGGATTTTTATTGAAGGCAGTTGTATGGCCTAAACAGTCGTCATATAAGGACATATGTACATCATATTCCAATTATCTAGTGAGACATTTTGGGGCGAACGTCGTGGTTGTTTTTGATGGTTATGCTTTTACAATGTCGACAAAGGGCATGGAACAAGCCCGTAGATCTAAAGACAGGTATTCCATTGATATCAATATCTCACCCGAGTTACCAGCCACCACACCCCAATCCGATTTCCTTGCAAATGCCAAAAACAAAACCCAACTGATCGATCTTCTAATGCAGGAGCTATCTGCTATCAATATTCAGTCCAAGCAGGCCGAGGCTGATGCTGATGTACTGATAGCCGAAACTGCACTTGACATCGCTCAAGATGACAACAATGTTGTCGTTGTGGGAACAGACACAGATTTGTTAGTCTTTCTTACCTCTCGAGTTCAACCGGGATGTAATATTCACATGATGTATTCCATTACCCCAAACTTACTAGTTTCAGTTAGTGAAATACCAACCAAAATGGGTGACCATAGAAGCAACCTCCTTGTAGCACATTCTTTAAGTGGTTGTGACACTACTTACTTCTGCACTCTTTCGAGTTGGTAAGAAGAAAGTATTCAGTACAATTGTCTCCGATGTTACTAGCGACTCACAACAGTATGTCAACACAATTTTGGCGGATGACAGTACACCAAGTTCAGTAGCCGCTGCCGGGGAACAACTTCTCCTGATCTTATACGGGAGTAAAACTGTTTCCTCTCTCGACCAATATAGATATGTCACTTACAAGCGTTATGTAGCAAAATCTAAACTGAATAAACCCATCGACCTAGCCTCACTCCCACCAAGCAGCGATGCTGCACAACAACATGTCTACAGATGTTATCTCCAGGTCCAACAATGGCTGGGCACTTCGCTTCCTCCGACGGATTGGGGGTGGTCGCTAGACAATGGACATCTTGTACCGACTGCAGCCACAAAGCCATGTGCCCCAGATAACCTACTGAATCTGATCAGTTGTGGTTGCAAGAGTGCTTGTACAAAAAGGTGTGGATGTAAGAAGGCAGGACTCTCTTGCTCAGGTTTGTGTAATTGCAGTTCGGATTCTTGTAACAACCACAGAAACACTGTCCTGTCGGAAATTTCTGAGTTCGATGAATAGTATGTAATTAGGTCATGTCATTTCTGTATATAGCGTTGATAATAGTCAATGTAACTTAATCCATGTTGACTGATTTGTACATTCTGTAAATATTATTTATTGATTTTTGTACATTCTGTAAATATTATTTATTGATCTAATGCTGCCAGACACAGACGTGTCTGTTCGGTCCCAAGCCCGAAAATAGTTGAGTTCTAATGCTGACGAATTTTATGCCAAAAGGGGAACTCGGCCAGAAGCAGAGGGGGTCTTCCATAATGTCTATTTTGTAAGCAATGATAAAAGTCTTCAAATGGTGGTGGATTTTTTATCGTCTGTCCAACTAACATCCCGTTCTGTACTACGACCCTTTGGGCAAATCCGTTAGGAAAATCGTCATTTTTTGCGTAAATCCGATACTTTTTTGTGAATTTTCAATAATTTTTCGCAGAAATTGTCACAGAATGCACATTTTCCTCTAGGTAAATGTATATTAGACATTATGTAGCTCGAAATACGCGTAAACAAAAAATATAGTTGGATCAATTCGAGGTTACAAAGTCCGTGCGAATTTTTTAAATTTTTTTCAAACGCGTTTTCGAAAAAAGGCTGTAGAAAAAAAAGCTCAACTGGGATTTTAGGGAACTTTTGTCTAATCGTTCAGTGACATGTACTCGACATTCCCTGAAAAAATCAGCTTTCTCCGATTTTTTTCCCTTGTGAAACCTAATGTTCTTGGGCTATGAGGCGTTTTGACGCTAAACATGCGGTTTTCGTTTATGGCGACAACAAGATATACCCTACAGGTATATTCCCTCGCTGCATAAATGCGAAATAGTCGATAGTGATTACAAGTGCTTTCGATATCAAATATTATGACACGAAACAGGATTAAAAATATATTTCTGCCACAATTAGTCATAAGTGATAACGATTTGTTCCCATTGATATTGAGATACTGTAAAAATACGACAGTTTTTTGGGCTTTTTCATTTAAAAAAAAATCATTTGAAAAGTGCGCTGAATTCGATCCAGCGGCGATCATGGAAGTAGTGTTGAAACTGGAAGCCGCAAAAGCAATGCTGCTCGCAGATCAGTTTCGGAAATGTCCCTATCCGAATTCATGTTAGACCGGTCCTTATTCCGAAACCGGAAGATATCAAGATTATCATAAATGAACATAATATGGGCATCCGAAATTGGATGTGGGTATCTGAGAATGCCTCAGATGTTGTTTCATATTTCCTTTGTTCACGATACTCTGGTTAGAGTACATTTGTGCTTAATGCACCTTAATATGTGCTGGGAGAGCGAAACGTTCTTTAAAAACAACGAAGCATGCTGATAACGTTTATACTGTATGAAAAAATTTGAAATGAATAAGACAAGTAGTCAATGTTTCTGAATATTTAGAGCCGACATTTATTCCAAAAGGTGTTTTTTATTTACTGTCGAAGATAAATACAATTTTGTATTAAATTTTTCCAGGAACAACAGTAAAATGCTTCTTGAAATGGAACATTCGAAAAAGAGGTGGGCCAAGGTTTCCCTTACACTTCCACAGAAGGAACTGTCGCTGAGACAACATTCAAATAGTTAATAGTTTTACTCCTGCAAACAGTGCACTCTGTCTAAATTTACATTCCCCAGATGCCACGCAACGTAACCGCAATGTCGTTAGTTAGTTGTGGGAAGGTTGTGCTATTCACAGTGTTTCCATAACATGTCTTCAACGTAAGATGAAAAGTTATTGAATGGCGCAAGATAGTGGTGTTTCTGAAGGTTATCTCGACGCAACCACGGCATAAAGTTAGAAGTTGTTAACCCTCAAGGGACAAATTCCGACTCAAGATCACCATTGCAAACTTCATTGAATTACTTAATAACAATACTTAGACCATCCGTCCTCTAACGGGGAGGCCAAAATCACCTCCGCCCCAGCTGGGTCGATCCTTTCCTACTCCCCCTCCTAATCTCTCAGCATTCAGACACAAACTGTTTTATAACTTTCCCTAAGACGATTTCTCAGTCTATCCAACTCGCGTGGGCATGGCGGCGTTGTATACTAAAGCGCACTGCACGTCGATGGGGCACTTGTCTTCAACCAATGCTTAGCCTTCTTGTGTGGAGTTAGTACGTTGGGGAGCCTGACAGTTGCTCAATGCTGCTCTGTGGTTCTCCTCGGGTACTCTGGCTTCCTCCACTCGTAAAACTGTCCGACACGAGGTGACGCTGGCTGTCGGAAGTGCCGTTAAAGCCTAATAAATAAATAAATAAATAAATAAATAAATAAATAAATAAATAAATAAATAAATAAATCTTCCCAACTACGATGTTGACCATTTCTCCCATGCCCTCCCTTATGCACCTATCTCATGTTTCAGTCCATTTTCCTTTAGTTTTCCAAGGAAAGCATTCATAGTATTCTAAAATGGAACGTTCCAGTGTCGCTGTTACTCCTAAGCTTCACATTTCCCTTGTCTTCCCGGATTTTTCCTCTCAACTCCAGGAACGTTGATTTCCCTTACTTCCCAAAACGATTCAGCAAGGTATCCCCCCAAAGCTGGCGCATCGTTTTGTATAACCCGCCTAACAAGCTTTTGGTTCTAATGCCAGCTGGCCAGTTACTGTTGCAACCCTTGAGCACACTTAACCTGCTTCCCTGCTTCAGCCCTATTTTAGTTATACAGTCCAGAGAGAACAATTCTTCATCAGGTTCCTAGCCTAACTTCATTCCCTTTAGAAATTGGGTTCGGCAAACAGGCATGGCTTATATTATATAGAGGATATCTAGTGTTTTGGAGTTGATACCGAAAACATCATCGGGACATCCTAAACAGTATTAGTGTCACCTCTCTTGCACAGGCAAACACAGCAGTGTATATTGCAGGACATGCCATCTTTAAAGGTGTAGAAGTTCACGATCACTGTGGATACGGGACAGCTTGGGTAAATAATACTTCCAAAGATTACTTTATGTCACAGAACACCATTCTTATTGTCAAAGTCACTATTGAAGGAGAGGGGGGGAATACGGACTTTTTCACTGTCCCAAGTGATATTGCATTGTTTTTCAAACTCATTTCGCAAATGTTATTTACGAAAGAAAAATCAAACACTGATGTAGAAAGATAAAAAAAATTCGAGATGTCAAGATTTTTCCCCACAATGAACCAAGGAATTATATCCAATGCATCATTGTTTGACACAACTCAATAAGGTCTGTCAAACAAGATTAAATTTAGGGCCCTGAAACTATAACTCCATTCCCTTCAGGAATCGGGTTCCGCAAACAGGATTAGCTTATATTATGTAGAGGATATTTAGTGCTTTTGAGTTGATACCGAAAATTATCTCATGAGTGACAGAGACAAATGTTTATTTTTTGCGAGCGCTTGTGAGTGATCACTCAAAACCACTAGATTTTTATAAGCTTTTTATAAGAATCTGATCATACCTGTCGATAATTTCACTCGTTTCAACCAACGGAAAGGATTTGATCGATACTCGGAACAGGTGGCGTCTTGCGATCTGATTCAGCTGGCGGGTTTCATGCTCCAATTCAAGGTGAATAGGCGTTGAATTATTGCTGAAAATGATCGGTATCCACTCAAAAACACTAGAACAAATTGATCATTTGCAGTGATAATTTGAATCGTATTCACCTTGAAGTGATGCTTTGAAAGCCACCATTTTGATTGATACCGTGAAAGTGAAAATGTCTATATCTTCACAGTGGGGGATACCATTTCTATCTTTTCGCAATCTTTTCGATAATCGTATAATATAAATGCCTTCGCCATACACAATAAACATACAGGGCAGATGATAACGAAAGTACAGGTGCATCGTGATACAGTACATGAAGTGGTGCATTCCGAAGAAATACGAGTCCAAGAAAATCGGTTAACCCGCGCTTCAGACTTTTCCCATAGATTCTCTAAATTGCATTAACAATAACGTCCTTCTTTTCTAGTTAACATCCGGATAACTGGTCTAAATAAATGAAGAGACGATGGCAAATAAATGTCTTCTGTCGACGGAAACACGCCAGAGAAATATAAGAATAGTTGCTTGTTACCTTTTCGGTTCAATCGACTTGTCGAAATGCTTGTTTGCCTTAAAAGTTACATTTTTGTCAACAGTACTTATAACATGTAGCGCGTGAATCCCGCGCTCAACTTTGTAAGTACTGTTGTATATTGATGGTCACAATCATGTTTTCGAAGAATTTGGAATGTTGATTTCTGATCCCCGGCCGAAGATCGAACCGTCTGCAACACCACCTGGCACTCAAGAAGTCCAACACCTAAACCACTGGACCAATGCACACCGTCAAAAAAACAAAAACAAAAAACAAACAAACCCCAAAACGATAGATGGAACTCAGCCTTTCAGATGATGTTCTGTTGTAGCAATATAAGTTGTGATCGATTCCCGCAGGTGGTACTCATGCTATCTGCGATACGCGCAAGCCGCAAGGATATGTATGGTAAACAGGTAATTTGGAATATAATGCTGTCTCGAAAATTTATTTCTCACTGTTTCTGATCCGATACGGATTTGATACCACAGGACTGAAATTCCGAATCACAAGGCGCTAAAGGAATTGGTAACATTCTCAGTTATATTGTGGCAAAATTGTTTTTGAGGTTTTAGGAATTGAAGTGGCAAAAGCGACGAAAGTGACGTTTCGTGATATTATGCGTTGTTCAAATTTATACAAATTGTTAGCGGCTATGTTTATGACACTCAGAATACACGCGCCTGTTATCGTCAATAACAGGGACATGCAGAATAAAACAGCACAGCGTTAACCCTTTACCTACCATGAAGAAGAGACGACTCTTTCCAAAACATTTTTGAATAACTAATTTTTGTCATTTTTTGTCTCCAAAACGTAGGTTATGACACCTCTTTGAAACGAGCTCGACGAGCTCGTTCCAACGGAGGGGTTATAACCTATGTTTTTGAGACAAAAAAATAATGACAATTAATTGGCGATTTTTGAGAATAGCGATGGCCGGTTTTGGCCATTACGTTGGGTAAAGGGTTAAGATAGAAAATTGTTTAACATTTTCCATCTCTAAAATTGTAGAGTAAAACATTTTATTAAAACTCCTATTTTTTGTACAGACGCGATAGTTTTCACATGTTTATTTTATAAATTACACCGGTTATTTCAAAATTTGTATTGCATAAATTTGCACAAATCTGTCAAATCTCGATAATTAAGAATTCCCAATTCTGACATATATATATCATCTAAGATGGCAGCCATTTTGTATTTTGTACGTTGTGCCGTTGTGTGCAGTATCTTGAAAATCAAATGGCCACTGCCTCCTATTTTGCAGGGTGCCTTATTGTTAAATACAGGCAGATTTCTTTTTGGTAATTAATATTTCGAAAGCTTCAATATGGCCAACTGGCATTCATCTTGGATGTTCCATGATTTTTGCTTGTCTGCACATAATTTGAAGATGGAATAAGCAATGGATCCCATTTATTAGCTTTTGCAGTAAGTTCAGACGCGAGGTGAGTTTTGTCATGCAAAATTACTGAAGTAAAATTAATCGATCGCATAATGCAACCGGCCGTCGGCACCCTTGTTAATTATTTAATCATACAGTCCCAGTGGGCTCAAGAATTAAATTATTTATCATTAACATCTTTGAAATAAAGTACATATTCGATCATTTAAAATTGGAAGTTCTGCATTTAGCAGCACTATTTAGGCACATAATAAAACAAAAATAAAGAATGTTAAGCTCAGCTGTGATGAACTGAATTTCAATCAGCTTGTAGTTACCTTCTTCAATTTCCCACCGCTAAACGACGGAGTGAGAATCTTCCGTACATGTTTCCAGTGATCATCTTTCAGTGTTGCCAACATTGTAGTCAAAGGTGGTCCATGGTCACCGACGATAGTCTACAGAATATAAGAAGTGAATGTTATTCAAGGTGCTATATTGCATAATGTATATGTGTTATTATATACCTATCATAGAAACACACACGTTTTATGTTATCAAATCTCTCCTGTAGTATCCAATAGAGTGTGATATCGTTGATACTGACAAAAAGCACGCAGTGTGATACTACAAAATCAGATACGGGCCTGGACAATAAACGTTTCCTTTTCTTCCATCTCGTTCTAAATGTGCTCAAAAACACAAAATCTCTCGTAGTTAAGAATTTTACACATTCGGCGTTTTATAAATGTATCAGTTCAGTTTTCAACGAATGGTGTCGAGTCTACATTAGATTGGTGTCAGATACACCGAGAGGATGAAGTAGATCGAACCCACTAAGTCCAGAATGGAGATAAAGAACACGTCGAATCAGTTAAAACAAAAGGTTTCTCACCAGCTTTCGTCCAAAGTGGATATACTATTTAATTATTTCCTAAGGGCAAGTACATGTATATAATAAACAAGTTCACCAGTGCAATGAAGGTTTCTTGTGTACTCTGTTGCTTGTTGAGGACATTCAGCAAGTAGTATTGCGCAGGTCGGCTGTGCCAACTCCTGCGATGTTGAAGATCTTCAACTCAATGCAATACAGTATACCAGAAAACTTCAATGACGACAATCTTTATTTATCATTTTGATTGACAAAGTACTACGATCACAAAAGTTGAATATTTGTCGATTTGATCTCGATCGTGTCGCGACACACTTATAAAGCAGTAGATCTAGATTTACCCCTTTACCCAACGCAGACGATATCAAAATTTATTATATTTTTTTCAAAAGATTTCAACAAAACCATATCATGTGACCCCTCGTTGGAACGAGCTCGACGAGCTCGTTCCAACGAGGGGTCACATGATATGGTTTTGTTGAAATGTTTTGAAAAATAGTATTTTTCAACTGCTGAATTTGCATATCACGCGGGCGAATGCGGGCGATTCGTTGGGTAAAGGGTTAATTAATCAATAAATTAGACCGATTCATGAGAAACAAACGAAAATAGGATCATGAATTCGACGTTTGTCTGACGAGTAAGATTCTGGAGGATGTGGGCGAGAAAAATAGAAAGATAATTTCGACCGGATCGCTCCTTTTATATGTGCTGCACTCAAGGTGAGAGTAAAGGGGCAAATTCCTCAGCTCACACACATATGGAATTCTGAGAATCCCGATGACAGTTTGAACGATATTTGGAATACAAAATAAATGAGTGCTAAATGTGGATAACACTCGAGCTAATATCACATATGAGGGTCATGGACCCTTGTGTTCAGAAATACAATTAAACTGGTCTTGAAAAACACAATGGGGTGAATTATTGAGCCTCAAATAGTGTTCCATATTTCAGCACCATGGAGAATGGGAGATGCCTTAATAAATTTTATTCTCGCAAACCGGTGATCTAATTGCCTACGTGTCTAACAAATAAATGACTACCTTGATATGGAACTTTACATTTTGTCAATTTTAAGCTGTGAGTCATACTAAGGGGGAGGGGGCAGGTGCTCTGCATGTTAACACTAGAGGTCACGGAGAGACGAGTCTAACAAATTTCGGATCCGAACACCTGATGTTTGGCATACATTTGTATCAAATTTGGAGATGTCAAGGTACTACGTATTTCAATACTGGATCATGCATGAGCAAACATCTTTTCACAAACCACAGCTACGAATACCTTCATATTTGAAATATCACAGTTCAGTTTTATCATCCTCGTCTACAAATCCCCTCTGCCTGGACCGAAAATGTTTTCCAAAATGAACTCACATTAACCGACTGATATGCTGAAAATACGTGGATAAATGGGAGAAAGTTTTGCCCCAGTGCATTTTGGATGTCGTAACATTTTATTTGAAGCATGCCGCACGTGCATATACTTTCGGTCCGCATGCACGTAGAGTCTAGCACCCTACCCAGTGCATCACTATAACAACATTCCGCAACATATCCATGATAGAAATCCTTGGGACACAAATTAAGCGTTATCTTTGAGTTAGGGTGGGGCACACTGACAGTAAAACATGAACAATAATTAACATAATTTGATGATGATAACAGTTAATTTTCTCCGTACATCTGGTCGCCTGTAGGTCAGAGAGTCATCCAAACACTGACTTTTCAACAAACGTAAATCAGTATTGATATTGTTTGTTATTCACTTCAGAGCATTTTTCATTTGTGTGAGGAATCCAAATTTTAACGGCCTTTCTTTTACTCGCCTCCGGGCGTTAGTAAGGATAATTCAGTTTCATTTATGATTGTGCCTGCCCTCTTTGATTGTAATCTTTTGTAGTTTCCATCTGCCTGTTCGTTTCAGTTCATCTTTAGTCCTCTTCTCGGCTGCTGCTGCTGAAAGTGTGACTCACTCCAATTTCAAATCTAGTTTTTTCTTCTTTTTCTCAGGATTCGGGTTCCTCGGTTTCTTTAATATAATTGGCGCAATTCTCACCCCTGACTAACCCTCCTGGGCTTGAGCCACACTGAAATCGTTCCAATATTGAGGGTCGAATTTATATGTGGGTTTATGAATCTTAAATGTTATTTTTCATAAAATCCAAAATAACTGCAAAGGTAAATTGACTCTTGGCGTCTTAAAGCTCTGAAAATTTTCAAACAGTCATTCAATAATTGTAGAAGTGGAAATGCATATAAAAAGGCGCGTAAACAGCTCACAGTATCAACATTACACAATTTTCCAATAAGTCCCAAATCCTCGCCCTCTGATTATGCGCGAGCTCGCTAAATGTTTTTCTTTGTTTACGGCTCCAGTACCATATGTTGGGTGGCCTGCGTGACAAAGAGAAGCCTGGTTTTGAAGAGTACCTTGATGGCACCTTTGGGGGGAGGGGGGTCACTGTTGTTCAAGCTGAGGTCGCTTTCCATGGAGCTGAGGGGAAAATTGTAAAAAACATTGGAGTGCCAGATGTGTAATTTAGGCGTGGTGGAGACCCTAGAACACTTTCTTCTAGAATGCCCAAAATACTAGTCTAAAAGAATTAGATTCACTGGGAGTATAATGGGGAAGTGGGATTTCGGAATAAAAGACATGTGGTTAGTGAGTGATTCAAAGGAGACAGCTAATGTGCTAATCGGAGAGAATGGGGCAAGGGATGTCATCAAGCAATTCGTCTCCGAGTGTTGGGATGATAGAAGAAGCGTGGAAATAGAGAGGCAGTTGGGAGTACAGGGGTAACCAAGGCCTTCTCACTCAAAAACCGCGACAAATCAGCGGCCGGACAAAGTGCTATTATTAGGAACCCCAAGCGGGCCGTAGGCCCGCAAAGGGTTCCACATACCCAGTCAGATAAATGTGTTCCAGAACAGAATTCTCTATGGCCGTCAATGTGATTTTTGAAGTGGACAGTAAATTTCAGTGAAAAAACCACGTAACTTCCGGTGTCGAATTGCCCATGCAATTGCAATTGGCTTGTCCCCCTCTGGGAATCAAATGTTTTTTGTTTCGCCTCAAAGCTTTGCGTGATACATTGGCCTACATATCTACACTTCAGGGGTAACCAGGCCTTCTCAACCGAGAACCGCGACAAATCAGCGGCCGGCCAAAGTGTTACTATTATTACTCGAGTTCTGCCCTTCTGGAGGTTTGTCAATATGCTCAGCTGATGATCTCGTCATTTCAGATCGAACTCTGAGTCCTGATTTCGTTGCAGCTTGTCTGCCAGTGATAACCTCAATCGAAAAAAAACGTACATTTTACCGAAAATATAACTGATAATTGTTGTTATATTGGTGCGATTGTATACTGATATGCATTGACACGTACCTCGTGAAATATCAAGATGAACAGAAACTCAGTTGTTGAATTACCCGAATGTTAAGGTGTTGTAAAAGTAAGGAAAAGTTTGCTTGAAAAAAGGGTATACGGACGTTTCGTCCGCAAGCCGAGTCGTCCGCTTGTCAAGGAAAATATTGTCTGCACATTTTCTACATTTCGAACAAGACACCCACCCCCCTACTAACATGTGGCATTTCCCCAGATTAATCCCAATATTCTCACATATAAAGCCTCCTGATGTTGTATTTATGTTAAGAGTGTGATGTACAACATCATCTTTAAGGTTTGAAACACAAATGATGTCATATATTGGCTGATATATTGATATGTTTTTAAAAAATTGCACAAGTTGGAAATGCACATTTTTGGTGCACTCAAAAGACTCACCCACCCCCACATCATGTCTTGCAAATTTTGGTCCCCCCCCCCCCCCGGACCCCCCTCCCCCTGGAATAATTGCAAAATTATAAGATTATGTTACGGAACTTAATATAACAAGTTTTGATGCATTTCTTAATATAATTATAACACGTTTTGATGCGTTTCTTAATATTATTAATTCCTATAATACATTTGCTAATAATTTGTGATTATTCATTGTAAAGCGCCGGTGATGCTCTTCCAAGAATAATTGCAAAATTATAAGATTATGTTGCAGAATTTAATAAACCATAAATTTTGATGCGTTTCTTAATATAATTAATTCTTATAATACATTTGCTAATAATTTTGCTATTATTCATTGTAAAGCGACGGTGCGCCTCGATGAATACTTGCAAAATTATAAGATTATGTTGCAGAACTTAATATAACAAATTTTGTTGCAACAAATTTTGTTGCATTTCTTAATATAATTAATTCTTATAATACTTATGCTAATAATTTTGCAATTATTCACTGTAAGGTGCCGGTAGAGCTCTTCAATGAAAAATTGCAAAATTATAAGATTATGTTGTGGAACTTAATATAACATACATATACTTTAAGAACTTTTACTGTAATAATATAATTTTTATTGGTAATCCATTGAATAAACAGTAATTAAAATTTATTAGATGGCTGGATAGTTTATTTTGTTCTGACATTTCTGTTTTCAGAATTTCATACACATATATGAAATTTAATGCTAGGAGGTACATTAAGATATATTACAATGGAGGTACATTAAGATATATTACAATAGGTAATATACAATAAATTATACAATAAAATTATTATATAAATAAAAAATGATTCAAAATGCAATACTTGAATACTTTCCCACAGCGAACGAGTTTCGGACGTGTTGGGTATAATTGTAGAGGACGACTTCGGTAAAATTGCAGCGGACGATTTGGTTAGCAGACGAAATGGGTGTAATTCGAAAAAGTGATACTGATAGGTTGCTTTCAGTCCCGTTAGAAACCAAAACAAAGTAATAATGTGTTACTTTTTGGTGCATCTGTATTTCTGAACAGTGCTTTGTAGTTTCAAAAACTAAAAAAATGGAAAATAATAACCCTTTTGGATATTTACCGCCATTGAAAATGGCATGTCATCTTTTTTCGGGAACTGGGGGAATCTTCAGCCTGGGGAGAACTAGGCCCAGGGAAGAATCATCCAAAAGAAAAGCAGTACACATCTGTTAGGATATTTTAGATACGCTACGATATTCGTTTTAACTCCTGAAAATAATTCTTAAAAAAAATATTAATAGATTGTTCGATATTTATTGAAAAAATATTAATATAATATATCGTCGAGCAATTATCTGCAGTAAATTCACATTCAATGTGTTCTGTAATAGGGCCTTATTAACATCTCTCATCTGTTAGAATGATATCCAATCACTTCGGCTCTAAGTCATTTCGTCCTCTGGTCAATTCGACCTCAAAGTCATCTCTGTCCTAGTCACTTTGGTCCCTTGGTCATTTCGGCACCATTTTAAGTGTAGAGATCTATAAAGATCAGTGCATAGTTCATGTTTAGAAATAATGGGTAATTACCTTTATTAAGTAATGTTCAGTTATTTGTATTTACACAGTGTACAGAAGAGTTATACATGACATTAAAAATTATCCATTTGTTCAATTTTACATACATTTAAGATGCTATCTGTATAAGTAAGAGAAATTATTTTACTTTGAAATTTTGCAAAGTACCGGAATATGCAGTCATTTATTCATATTGTTATGCACAACTCCTAGTCACCTTCCAGTTTGAGGTTCACAGGCTTTCTTTTTCTTTTTTATTTTCTGGAAACAACCACCAAACTGCGATTTTGATACTACCATAAATATGTCCACATTTTCTAAAATACAGAGCAGAATCCTTGTAGTTATGCGCAATTCCTAGTCCCCTTCCAGTTCGATGTCCACGGGGGTCTGATCCCAGTGCCCCACTTTCAAGGCATACACTCAAACCAAATCACATTACTTACCCTCGCTTCTGGCTCTCATAGATTCATAAGCAAATAAAATTATTCAGGTCACAAGTGATTTCAAATCCCACATAGTCCATGTGCATCTTCGACATGCTGAAACTTTTCTTTTATTTATTCATCATGAAAGAAAATCTACTAGACATATATCATGTATACCTGAATATCTAATTGAGAGATATATATGTTGAAAAAAATTAAATAGAAAAATGTTAAAATTCAAACAATATTTGAAAATATTTAAAGAGGCCGAAATGACCTGGTATATTGGGGCTGAATTGACCTGAGGCTGTAATGACTGGGGCCAAAATGACTTGGGGCCAAAGTGACTGGAATTCGTTGAATTGCATCCAAACTGTCCTCCAACAATTTGACCCAAACTGGATACTAATCTAACCCAAACCATCCTTTGGCAATTTGCCCCAAACTGTTCTCCAGAATAGGGACACATGATTCTTATTGATTTATTTATTGGGGTTTAATGACACTTCGATAGCCAGGGTCACTTCATGTCGGACAGTTTTACAGGTGGGAAAAGCCAGAGAGAACCACAGAGCAATTACAAACATCTAACGTACAAACAGCACACATGCTGGGTTAGCATTGGTTGAAGACAAGTGTACGATTGACATGCAGTATGCCTTGGTACGCAATGGCACTACGTGGGCAGTGGGAATGAAGTGTATTGCCCAAGGAAACAAAGTGGTTGCCACAGGTGGTATTTGATAGAGGACCCTTTGGCTTGCAGCCTTCACCTCTAAGTACTGAGCCCTTTAACCTTCAAAACTGTATAGTACCAGCTAAAACATTTTGTAGAATGACCACATGAAAATGACCTCCATGAGCTCTGTCAAACAAGATATAATAGATTAAATGCCTGTATTGAATGTACTGAGGCCAAATTGGTCTATAACCAAAGGAAAACTGGGAAGAGTCAGGGCAATTTCTCAACATGTTACAAGATTTTTTATTCAATTAACAGGAGATTACTCTATAACCTATATTCAATTACCAGGTCAAATTTGTACTGGAGGTAAATGGTTTTGTGTTGGGAAATTATATTCTATTAACAGGCATACAGTTAAAACTAGAAGTCCTAACATGAAATGCGCAAAGATAGCACGTCGATTTGCACGTTAATCTACGCGTTATGACCATAGTAAGGCAGGGCTTGCCTTGAGTCGGGGCTGATCAGCCCAGGCCCCGAGATCACCCCCTAGGAGCACTTGCTGGGGGCTTTTTTTCAAGCCCCGATATTTTCCACAAAAAAGCACCAACAATAATGGACAAAATGGAAAATCAGCCCCGAAAAGGCCCCGACCTCAATATGTGGGGGACTTTTTTTAGGCCCCGACCATTTTACTCAAGGCGAGCCCTGGTAAGGCTATCATATTCTGTACATATGGCCTGTGCACAAGCAATGTTTCAGCCAATGGACCTCCCGGTAACCCGGAGGTCCATTGGCAGAAACATTGCCTGTGTTTACTATGAGTAATTAGGAGAACCTGCCATGCTTTGGTGCCACGATATGGCAATTGCGTGCAATTCCTACGCGCAATTAAGCCTAGATAAGCGCACAATTCGGGACAGGACTTCTAGTTTCAACTGTATACAATTAAGATATATCCAATTAAGTGGGTACAACTGTATAACCCCACCCCCCCCCACCCCCCACACACACACACCCCAATCAAAACCATCATTCAAAGTTCTTGGATTCAGCAAATTTGATTTCTTTATTTATTGGGTTTAACAACAATTTTTACAGCCAGGGCCACCCAACAGTTTTACTGGGGGAGGAACCCAGCCAGAGCACCCAGAGAGAACTACCGAGCAACAATGACAAGCAACTGTCAGCTTCTCAACATTGTAACTCCAAGCAAGCAGGGTTAGCATTGGTTGAAGACAAGTGCACCATCGATGTGCAGTACGCCTTATTTCAGTTGCTGCAATTGGGATTCGAGCTGAGAACCTCTCACAGCTTGTTTTTGGAAGTTTTTTTTTGTTCCAGCTTCATTAAGGTTTGTTTCATATCGCACTTGTAATTTTGTCATAATTAGTAATCATAAATCCTTAACATAAAACAATAGAAAAAATGCACAGAATATTTGAAAAAAAAAAATCCTGTGAGGATTTGATCTCAAGAGGTGATGACATTCGACCACGACTGAGACCGAATATTCTAAGAAAAAGTATGAGGGCTGAATCTTCCTGTTACTGAATCTTCATGAACCCCTTTTTTCAAACTAAATTGCCCATTACTTATAAAGCACCATAACTAAGGCAAAAACAATACTATGAAATTTCCAAGTCTGAAATTCTATAAATTCCAAATAAATTTACACAAATTATATAGCAAAATGAAGGATGTGGTGTATAGTATGTGTGCATCTCACACACTGACACACAGTCGTCATCAGACATCAGCGGATCCTGAAAGTGTGCTATCGGTACCATATTTGTACCATAATTGATAATAATAAAATAATATTTCATAAGAACAACAAACACAGGAATTCAAAATGCAGCCTCAAAGCAGCATGGTGGTGAATGCCAATGCTATCCCATTGTCCTTGAAAGGGGGAGTCCTTTACAAAATAGGTTTTTGTTTTGTGATACTCTGGATACTCCCCATTTTTAGCTCAGCTTTGACAAAATCATATTTAAGGTTGTGTCATAGCCCGTTGTCCATCTGTTTGGGAACAACAATTCAATACGACTCGGGCTTCCGTCTGTTTGGGAACAACAATTCAATAGGACTGGGGCTAGAGGTTGTATTTATGAACCGATCTTTACAAAACTTCTTGGGTACCTTTGTTATCACCGTGGGATGAGAACGAGTGTTTTTGGGTGCGGTCCAAAATGCAAGATGGCCTCCAGCAGCCATTTTGTACAGAAATTAGTGCAATCAGTTTTTTGTACAGAACTTCTGTATGAAAGTTCTGATTTGAACAAATTTTTGTATGAATGTTTAGTAACATGGAGTACATCACATATAATACAGGTTTTTTTCTCGTGCTGAAATTATGCAAATTAGATGAACTTTAATTTATTCAGTGCTACTTACATATATACCCAGTAAGGGCACATGCCAATACGGCTCGGGCTAGGCTGTATTTATGAACTGATGTTCATGAAACTTCTTGGGTACCTTTGCTATCACCTTGGGATGAGAATGAGTGTTTTTGGGTGCGGTCCAAAATTCAATATGGCTACCAGTGGCCATTTTGTACCGAAATTAGGTACAATCAGTTTTTTGTACAGAACTTCTATACAACTTGGGCTAGAGGCCGTAATTATGAATCGATCTTTACAAAATTTCTTGGGTACCTTTGTTATCACCATGGGGTTAGAATGAGTGTTTTGGGGGGGAGTCCAAAATTCTAGATGGCCGCCGGCAGCTATTTTGTACTGAAAATGAAATTACTGCAATCAGTTTTTTGTACAGAACTTCTGTATGAAAGTTCTGATTTGAATAAATTTGTGTATGATTGTTTAGTAACATGGAATACATCACATAAAATACAGGTTTTTTTCTTGTACAGAAATTATGCAAATTAGACAAACTTTGATTTATTCAGTACTACTTATACACAGTAAGTACACATGTCAATATGGCTCGGGCTAGGGGCTGTATTTATGAACCGATCTTCACCAAGCTTCTTGGGTACCTTTGTTATCACCTAGGGACGAGAATGAGTGTTTTGGGGTGCGATCCAGAATTCAAGATGGCTGCCAGATGCCATTTTGTACCAAAATTAGATACAATCAGTTTTTTGTACACAACTTCTATACGGCTCAGGCTAGAGCCCGTATTTATGAACCAATCTTTACGAAACGTCTTGGGTACCTTTGTTATCACCGTGGGATGAGAGCGAGTGTTTTTGAGTGCAGATCGAAATTCAAGATGGCCACTAGCAGCCATTTTGTACCAAAATTAGTGCAATCAGTTTTTTGTACAGAACTTCTGTATGAAATTTCTGATTTGAATAAATTTTTGTATGAATGTTTAGTAACATGGAATATATCACAAAAAATACTGTATAATACAGGTTTTTTTCTCTTGCAGAAATTATGCAAATTAGATGACCTTTGATTTATTCAGTGCTTCTTATACACTGTAAGTGCACATGTCAATACGCTAAGGCTGGAGGCTGTATTTATGAACCGATCTTCATAAAACTTCTTAGGTACCTTTGTTATCACCTTGGGATGAGAACAAGTGTTTTTGGGTGCGGCCCGAAATTAAAGATGGCTGCCGGCTTTCACACTGTTGCTTACTGAGGTGAAGTCACTTTACCATTACCAAGCTACCTACTAAATACCAAAGGGAAGATTTTTCAGTGCACTCTTATTACTTTAGTGCCCATAATTCTCAAATATGGCATTAAAACCAATCACATACTTATACTGCTTAAATCTATTCACATAATCAGAATACACCATCAGGGGTGCATTAGCTCAGTAGGTAGAGGTGCAGACTGCAAGCCGAGAGATCCTCGGTTCGAATCCACCTGCGGCAACAGCTTTGTGTCCTTGGGCAAGACATTTCACCCCCACTACCCATGTGGGGGCAAGGTATGCTGTGTACTAAGGCATACTGCATGTTCTTGGTGCACCTGTCTTCGAACAAGGCTAACCCAGCTTGTGTAGTATGTTGGGGAGCTCAGAGTTGCTTGCCATTGCTAAGTGGTTCTCCTGGGGTACTCTAGTTTCCTCCATCCATAAAACTGCCATGGTCACAATAAGCTGTTGTGCAGATAGATGTGACCTTAAACACCAATAAATAAATAATAAAAAGAACACACCACCTCATACCCGTTTACACTCTCCAGTTTTCATTCACCTTGGTATCCCTCGGTTTGCCTTGGTGTTTAGTATGCCCGCCAGAAAAGGAGTGATTTCTTTTTCTAAAAGAGCAAAACAAGAAACAGTAATTTTTAACAGGTAGTAACGAAATAATTTTCATGAAGCGCACAATTTTATCTTAGTTAATAGCTGAAAAAATGCAGGGTGATATTTGCAAATCTTATTTTATTACTGGCACCAGGTACTGGTAATGAAAATTGCTGTTTGTCATCAATACTTGATCAAGTTTCTGACAAAGCACATTATACTATTCCAGTATGTTAGCGACTGGACATAAGCACACAATTTGATGTTGGTTTACCACTATATACTGGTGCTTAGCCAGGAAATCTAAGTTACATGTAGGGGCAAGAGTAATATCTAGTGGGAGTGGGGCCGGGTAATAAAGAATATGATGCACAGAATCACCTGAGCCACATAGCAGTGAGATAGGGACAAGGACAAGAGGGTGTGTGACCCTCTCATCAGTGGAGGGGTCGGGTGCACCTTCACCCCACCCCCACCCCCCCCCCAAAAAAAAAAAATTTGAAATTCAAGACAGTAAAACACAATTACCTTGACTCTGTGTCCATAATAAGTTGCGAACAAGCATAAATATCTAGATATTAAAATGTCTTTTGGGATGTTCATTATATGGGTTAACAGGAGAGAGGGGTGGGGGCATGAATGAAATTGGGGACCGAATATTCTCAGAAAAAGTATGAGGGCTGAATCTTCCTGTGACTGAATATTCATGAACCCCTTTTTTCAAACTAAATTGCCAATTACTTATAAAGCACCGTAACTAAGGCAAAAACAATACTATGAAATTTCCAAGTCTGAAATTCTATAAATTCCAAATAAATTTACACAAATTATATAGCAAAATGAAGGATGTGGTGTATAGAACCCCAAAAGTATGTGTGCACCTCATGCACTGACACACAGTCGACATCAGACATCAGCGGTTCCTGAAAGTGTGCTATCGGTACCACATTTGTACCATAACTGATAATAATAAAATAATATTTCATTAGAACAACAAACACAGGAATTCAAAATGCAGCCTCAAGGCAGCATGGTGGTGAATGCCAACACTGCCCCATTGTCCTTGAAAGGAGGAGTCCTTTACAAATAGGTTTTTGTTTTGTGATACTCTGGATACTCTCCATTTTTAGCTCAACTCTGACAAAGTCAAATTTAAGGTTATGTCATGGCCCATTGTCCGTCTGTTTGGGAACAGCAATTCAATACGGCTCGGGCTAGAGGCTGTATTTATGAACCGATCTTTACAAAACTTCTTGAGTACCTTTGTTATCACGTGGGACGAGAACGAGTGTTTTTGGGGGCGGTCCAAAATTCAAGATGGCCTCCAGCAGCCATTTTGTACAGAAATTAGTGCAATCAGCGTTTTTGTACAGAACTTCTGTATGAAAGGTCTGATTTGAATAAATTTTTGTATGAATGTTTAGTAACATGGAGTACATCACATATAATACAGGTTTTTTTCTCGTGAAATTATGCAAATTAGATGAACTTTAATTTATTCACTGCTACTTACATGTATACCCAGTAAGTGCACTTGTCAGTACGGCTCGGGCTAGGCTGTACAGTATTTATGAACTGATGTTCATGAAACTTCTTGGGTACCTTTGTTATCACCTTGGGATGAGAATGAGTGTTTTTGGGTGCAGTCCAAAATTCAAGATGGCTACCAGTGGCCATTTTGTACTGAAATTAGGTACAATCAGTTTTTTGTACAGAACTTCTATACAACTTGGGGTAGAGGCCGTATTTATGAACCGATCTTTACGAAATTTCTTGGGTACCTTTGTTATCACCATGATGTTAGAATGAGTGTTTTTGGGGGGAGTCCAAAATTCTAGATGGCCGCCGGCAGCTATTTTGTACTGAAATTACTGCAATCAGTTTTTTGTACGGAACTTCTGTTTGAAAGTTCTGATTTGAATAAATTTTTGTATGATTGTTTAGTAACATGGAATACATCACATAAATACAGGTTTTTTTCTTGTACAGAAATTATGCAAATTAGACAAACTTTGATTTATTCAGTGCTACTTATACACAGTAAGTACACATGTCAATACGGATTGGGCTAGGGGCTGTATTTATGAGCGGATCTTCGCCAAGCTTCTTGCATACTTTTGTTATCACCTAGGGACAAGAACGAGTGTTTTGGGGTGCAATCCAAAATTCAAGATGGCTGCCAGTGGCCATTTTGTACCAAAATTAGGTCCAATCAGTTTTTTGTACACAACTTCTATACGGCTCAGGCTAGTGGCTGTATTTATGAACCGATCTTTACGAAACGTCTTGGGTACTTTTGTTATCACCGTGGGATGAGAGCGAGTGTTTTTGGGTGCAGTTCGAAATTCAAGATGGCCACTAGCAGCCAATTTGTACTAAAATTAGTGTGATCAGTTTTTTGTACAGAACTTCTGTATGAAAGTTCTGATTTGAATAAATTTTTGTATGAATGTTTAGTAACATGGAATACAGTTAAAACTAAAAGTCCTGTCCTGAAATGCGCACAAATAGCACGTCGATATGCGTTTTAATCTACGCGATATGACCATAGTAAGGCAATCAAATTCTGTAAATATGGCCTGTGCACAAGCAATGTTTCAGCCAATGGACCTCTGGGTAACCCGGAGGTCCATTGGCAGAAACATTGCCCGTGTTTGCTATAAGTAACCAGGAGAACCTGCCGTGCTTTGTATGCCATTCAATATGACAATTGCGCGCAATTAAGCCTAGATAAGCGCACAGTTCGTGACAGGACTTCTAGTTTTAACTGTACATCACAAAAAATACTGTATAATACAGGTTTTTTTCTCTTGCAGAAATTATGCAAATTAGATGTAATGGCAGTGGTTAGATTTTTGGTACCACCCAAAATTTCTATTTTCCGAACCGATGGTCCGATTTGAATGAAATTCAGTATCGTGGTAATATTGGGTCATAAGTACTTACCTCATGCAAAAAAAAACCCTGCATCCCCATGGGAACCCCAGGAGCAAAAAATAGAAATGTTTTCAAACTCCCATGTTTCCCAAACCACTTGGAACAGAGAACTGTTATGTGGTATGAAGCATCCTTAGAACCAGTAGAATTGAATGGTTAAAAAAATGCCCTCTGTTGTTGTTAGAGAGTTCTGCAGAGGGCATCAGAATAATGTTGGTGCAGCATTTTTGCAAACATTTTAGAAAATCTTTTCTCAAGAACCAATGTTCAGAATCTTTTGATAATTGGTATACAGCATCCATAGAGGGGTCAGATACAAGTTTGTGAAAATGAAGCCCATTCGTTCATATTTGGACTCAATGCAGGAGCCCAAATTTTATGGGGAATTTTCTTTAAAAATCTTCTTCAGAACCACGAGTCAGAATTTTTTAATGTTTGGTACTCTCATTGTTATGATGGTCAGATTCAAGATTGTTCAAACCAAGTCCCTATGTTAATATTTGGGCTTCCTTTGGTAGCCCAAATTTAACTTAGGGCTGTATGGGGAACTTTATTTTAAAATCTTCTTCTTCAGATCCACCAGTCAGAATGCTTTCGTATTTGGTATACAACATCTCTAATGGTGGAGGGGTGGGGGTGAGGGTGAGATTCAAGTTTGTTCAAATCGGGTCTGTAGGTTAAAGTTTGGGCTCACTATGGTAGCCCAAATTTTAACTTTGTGCAATATTAGGAAATTTCTTTAAAATTTTGTTCTTCAGATCCACCAGTCAGAATGCTTTCATATTTGGTATACAGCATCTCTAAGGAGATCAGATTCAACTTTGTTCAAATCGAGTGCCTGGGTTGATATTTGAGCTCCCTATGGGAGCCGGAATTGGCCAAGTAGCTGAAGAATTAGACATTTTTTATACAGTACCCTCAAGAGGTGAAGAGTAATCTACATAGGTTGTATCAAGGTGCTTGAGAGGGGAGCTCCACATTTTACATCATAATCAACTAAAGAAAAGGCATGATGCTTGGACTGTTTTTGTCACTCCTGAGGGGCTCAAAGATTGCAGTGTATCCTATGGAGATGGATTGCTTAATGTAGATTCATTCTTGGACTCTTATATCGTGTTCTGGTCTCTGTTTATATCGTGTTCTGTTCAAGGTGAGCGCTTCAGGCCCTGTGGGGCCTCTTGTTTATTTATTTATTTATTGGGTTTTAACAACACTTTCGAAAGCCAGCAGCTACAAGTTTCTTCTCTCCTTGAACCAAGCATCTCGCCCAACTGCAGCACTCATGGTCCACTGAGTTTTTAGCTCACCTGACTTTCAGTCAGGGTGAGGTGTAGTGATCACTTGCCGTCTGTCGTCCGTCGTTCGTGAACATGGTGTTTGCGTCTTCTCCTCCAAAACTGCTGAACTGATTAATCATTTAAGTGAAATGTGAGATGCTTGTTTGTTATGACATTGCATTTTGATTTTGCTTCCTTTTCTTTGAGATCCACTGGTCAGAATCTTTGGATATTTTGTATATGCTTTTCTTATGAGGGGCAGATGCAACTAAATGTTCAAATAAATTCCCTGGGTTGATATTTAGGCTACCATGTCAGGTGAATGCCATCAGGCCCTCTGGGGGCTCTTGTTTGTTTTCTGTTTGACAACATTGCCCTGGCTCTTCTATCTATATTTTTCATTTTAAGTTAGTCACTACTTTTATTTAGGCTTCCCAAATTTGTTACTGCATGTCTGTCTGTCTGTCCTTTGGATGAAATGTTTCTTTGCTTTTCATTTGCCTGGGTCAACATTTTAAATAATTTGCAGCTATCTTTCACCCTCCAACCTCCCCCCCCCCCACACACACACACACAAACACTCACACACA
Organism: Pictodentalium vernedei; assembly: GCA_031216915.1. Taxonomy (NCBI): domain Eukaryota; kingdom Metazoa; phylum Mollusca; class Scaphopoda; order Dentaliida; family Dentaliidae; genus Pictodentalium; species Pictodentalium vernedei. The sequence goes on along the minus strand of CM062297.1, from coordinate 504,769,668 downwards.
CACACACACACACACACACACAGTCTTGTTTTCCCTACATACCGAGGTACCCCATTGTCTGTCCTTTGTGTGGACTAACGGTTTCAACCTCGTTTTGCCGGTACAGTTCTGGGAAAACAACCGAGGTAAAGGGTTTCTTTTGTCTTTTGTACCTCGGTAAGGCGAAACACGCAAACTCTTTTGTCTAGTTACCTCGTCAAGTTGGTAAGACAAACGCACACACACACACACACACACACACACACACACACACACACACACACACACACACACACACACACACACACACACACACACACACATACAAAAATCTGGGCTGGCAAGTATTGAGTATTTTATCAAAAAAGTGGTACTCGATAACTACGAGTACTGAGTACTTTGGACCCAGCCTATCACAAGTATATTAAACATCAAAGAGTATATTATATACTTGAAACAAATACAGTACAGTGGCAGTGTACTGCTCACTTTTCATGGATGGGCAATATTTCCACGGATACAAATTCATACAATAATATTTGATGCCAAACACTAACTACAGGTATAATCGTCAAAAATTTAAATAATGAAGCACCAGGTACAAACCGATGCTTCATCAATTAAAATTTTGTAGATGATGATTTTTATTGACTGGTAAATGCATGAGTGGACATCACTGCACACGCGTGTATTACAACCCGTCCACAGTGACTGTACTCTAACTTGTCCTCTTTGTGAACATATTTTCTACAATTTCACTCCTTTTGACAGAATGCATGCCTGTGGGGATTAAAAACAAAATAGTGAAAGTGCACTTGTGGATATTTGCAGCACAAGCACAGCACTAATGAATCAATATTTGATGATTTTAGGAATTTTAACAGTGTCATGAGACACCACAGTAGCAGGTACTGGTCATTCTGTTGGAAAAAATCACTGTTTTATGACTCGAGGTGCCTTAACTGAGAAAACTTAGGCTTTTTCTTACAAAGATTGCAGAATATCAAACACAATGTGAAATGTGTTCAGAAGCAAGAATGTGATTAAAAAATAATGGGAAATTCATGTCACCATCAATTTATTTATAAATTAATAAAGTTTTTTAGCTCACCTGAGCAAAGCTCAGTGGGAGCTTTACTGATCACATTCTGTCCGCCGTCCATCCGGCGTTAACTTTACATTATTCAAATGTTGGGTAAATGTTTATTACCTAATGCCAATTCAGATTTGTTCAAAAGGGGCACCAAAATCTTCTCATCAACCAGCAGTAGCAGAGACTTGATATATGGTATGCAGCTTCCTTTTAAGGTGTAGACTTGGATTTCTTTAAGCGAAGTTTGATGGGCTATATTTGGCATCGTTATGGGAGGGGCAAAATTTTTGGCCCCGCCCAAAATTTCTATTTTCCGAACCGAGAGGCTGATTTGAATCAAATTTTGTGTGAGGGCTTATTGGGTCATAAGGACCTAATTTATGCCAAATTTTCTTTTTCTGTAGCCCCATGGAAACCACAGGAGCTAAAAATCGAAAAAAGTAAAACGCCATATCTCCAAAACTCCACGGCACTGAGAATTTTTATTTGGTGTGAAGCTTCCTTATAACCAACAGAAAGGATTGGTCCAAAAAATTGCCATCGGTTTTATCATAGGGTACAGTTTCGGACTTTGAAAACACTTTTTAACACTGTAGGCAATGGGAAAAACATTAAAAAATCTTCTTCTCTAGATCCAGCAGGCAGAATCTTTCGATATACATGTATGGTATGCAACATTGTAGGGTGGATCTGATTCGAGTTTGTTCAAATCTGCCCCCCTGGGTTTATATTTGGGCTCAGTATAGGAGCCCGAATTCAAACTTAGTGCATTTCAGGCAAATTTCTTAAAAAATCTTCTTCACCAGATTCAGCTGGCAGAATCTTCTGATATTTGGTATGCAACATTGTGGGGTGGATCTGATTCAAGTTTGTTCAAATCGGCCCCCTGGATTCATATTTGGGCTCACTATAGAAGCATTTCAGGCAAATTTCTTTAAAAATATTTTTCTCCAGATCCAGCAGGCAGAATCTTTTGATATTTGGTATGCGACATTGTGGGGTGGATCTGATTCAAGTTTGTTCAAATCAGCCCCCTGGATTCATATTTGTGCTCACTATAGAAGCCCGAATTCGAACTTAGTGCATTTCAGGCAAATTTCTTAAAAAATCTTCTTCTCCAGATCCAGCAGGCAGAATCTTTTGATATTTGATATGCAACATTGTGGGGTGGATCTGATTCAAGTTTGTTCAAATCAGCCCTATGGGTTCATATTTGGGCTCAGTATAGGCTCATCCAGGGCTATAATTTACCTCATCACTAGGTAAAAGAATATTTGACATCATTTGTTGAGATAAAATGGCACTTTCTATTGATATTGGTGGATTATATAGCCTCAGCCAGGGCTTATAAGAATCTGAGAATCGATTCCCGTAGAGATCCGTGCAACAAAACCAGTGAGAAACCATGTAGCTTCTAGTAACATTGCTGCTAGGATTCACATGAAAAGAACTGAGTCAGTTTAACCCTTTACCTAACACAAAGGCAGCAAATTAACCAATACAACACTAACATGATCTGAAATATTGTGACACTGGCAATAAAATTTGTACAAATATGGCTGTCATTGGAACCGGCTCTCATCAGCCGGTTCTAGTAACATCCATAATTATTACGCTTGATGGATATTGTTTATTTTTAGCTCACCTGACTGTAAGTCAGGGGGCGCTTAAATGATGACTTTCTGTCTGTCCACCATCAGTCAATCCTGTCCGGCGTGAACTTTACATTACTAACCTCTCCTCATAAACAACTGAGCCGAATTGAACCAAATTTGATATTCATGTTCCTTATCATATATGAATTCCAGTTTGTTCAAATAACGTTGCCACACCCACAGGGGGTCCCAAGCATTTCTCTGATAGCATGCATAAATTGTTTTCCAAAATTGGAAAAAAAATCTTCTCCCGAACCATGTCTAAGAATCTTTTGATACTTGGTATACAGCATCTCTAGGGGTGGGGGGGATAGGTTCAGGTTTGTTCAAATTAAGTCCCTGAGTTGATATTTGGGCTCCCTATGGGCACCCAAATATCAACATTGCAACATGAGGAAATTTCTTTGAAAACCTCCTTCAGATCCACCAGTCAGAATGCTTTCATATTTGGAATGCAACCTTTCTAGTGGGGTGGGGGGGGGGGGGGGGGCAGGGGGGAGGGTAGATTGAAGTGCATTTGAATCGGGTCTCTGGGTTAATATTTGGTCTATCTATTGAAGCCCAAAGTTTAACTCAGTGCAGTATGAGGAAATTTCTTTAAAACTCGTTTTTTTTCAGATCCACCAGTCAGAATCCTTTCGTATTTGTCTTACAGCATCTCTAAGGGGGTCAGATTCATGTTTGTTCAAGCCAAATCTATGGGTTAATATATGGGCTCATTATGGGAGTGCAAATTAACTCAAAGCAACATGAGAAAATTTCTTTAAAAATCTTTTTCTTCAGACCCACTAGTTTAATGCTTTAATATTTGGTGTACAACATCTCTGGGGAGGTCAGATGTAAATTTGTTCCAGTTTGGTTCCTGCCAGTCAGAACCCTTTCATATTTGGTATTGCAGGAGGGGGGGGGGGGGCAGATTTGAGTTTGTTCATTTCAGTTTCTGTGGCTTAATATTTGGGCAGGGGTGGGTTAGGTTCGAGGTTGTTCATAAATGTTCAAATCCATTCCTTAGAGCTTTTCCATAAAATTTGCCTTTCAAAGTGCAGTGACACAACAACCCTTGGAAGTTTGGCAGTACTTGTCTACAGCTGTCAGAATTGGAAGCAATCAGGAAGACCTATGCTAATAATCATCTAACATGGACAATAGAATTATGAATAATTTCATAACATTATTCCTATGTAGTGTCCATGAACCTTAACTAACTGAATCTGACCCAAAATACTTCTCTGAACCACCTCGTCAGGTGAGCGATTAAGGGCCCAGGGGGGGGGGGGGGGGGATAAAAATCAGTAGTTGGTGTTGTAAAAATTAAAAAAAGCTGTATTGGGTAAAGGGTTAACATGTATTATCAGTATGCAACAGGGGTTCAATCATACTGACCTAATAGGATCCTGGCCCATAGCAGGTCTGAATTCTCGGAAAGATTTCCGCAAGAATCCAAATAGATTCTCCCAAATTTAGAGGAACTATAAGCCCTGCACAACCCCAATTTTGAAACAAAATTGACATATTGTTTCGTGGTGGTGGGGCCCTGTTTATCTTGCTGTATGATTAATTAAAACAGATTTTGTGAAAAGGTTTTGTGTGCTGATGCAGATTTTAGTTTTATTTTGGGATTTGGGTAGTTTCAAAGAAAGCTGTGAATTCTTATCCCTCCCAACTTATTGGGTAACAGAGTAGAAATTCTGTCTGAGGCAATAACAGTTTTTAAGCCTATTTGACACAGATTGGACAGTTCTCTTCAAAAGAACAAATTTCCCATGCTTTGGACTAGACAGAAGCCAAAAGTTGAATTCTATTGCAGAAATGACTCTTTCATCACATGAAAGAGGTAACTGTAACTTTGGTAGGGTTGCGTTTGCTCATAGGTATAACTGTTGTAAATATTTTAATTAGATTTACATGCCTCGAAAAGTTGAGCTCGGAAATTATGTAATTCCCAAAACTAAGCAGTCTTGGGGAAATATATTGTTTCAATAAACATTTGAAGAAGTCTACTGACATTTTGCATTACTTTTGAATGTTCCAGATGAATAAAGAGCATGATTTGAGAACTTTTAGAACCTAAACATTTGTTTGACTATTGGTGTGTTTTGTTTGGGAATTCCCTGATAAATATGAACATGTGACCAGCACTTCCCTCTCTGTTAGTTTTTCTTTTATTTGTTGCATGACCCCTGTTTAAAAATAATTAAAAGGTTGTCTGAAGGGCTATAGTTGACAAAAAATATTTGAATGCTAAATTTAAAATGATGCGACAATTTTTTTTCGCCTGAACGTTATAATGGTCGCCTATGGGAAAATATTTAGTACTGTGAAACGTATTCTTGTTTGGCTGAAATTAAACAATTGCAGGAATTCGACTGAATAAACCAAAATGTTTTTGGAGTAATGGTTGCGGAATGAAATATTTCAATACGTTGGATACTTTGGGGTTCCTTCTTACGCCTTGCGTATTGTCATATTATTATATTACCATCTGATGTCACCACGCGAAATATTTGAAATAAGATTGCCCATTTCGCAATTATTCCATCAATAGAGTGACTTGCAAACTGCATAATTTTTGAAGATTTTTTCACACGTGCAGTAGACGGTTCCGAATGTGTTATTTAAATTGCAAATCGGTTTACGATTTGAACTAAGTAGGGCGACTTCGACATTTATCTAATTTATTGATTTGTCCAGTGACATCGCGAGGTACACGAGCGGCTTATTTACTAAATATGTGATCGTTAAAAGTTGCTTTGTTCATTTGTCGATGTGGGCTTTGGGCAGGGTCGTATTGGAGCATATACGTTGTGATGAACTGACGGCAACATGGTCTGAGGTTTGCAGCTAGGAATGTATGTTGAACCTGTGTACCTCAAGTTTCTGGCTAGTCATGGTTGGGTGCACGGATTATTCTGATATATACATATAGGATATACATGTATATGAAGGCACGGCCACCCTCCCGCTGTTGGTGGGTATACATGTGGTGACAATCTCCTCTAGCCTCTTTTGTTTCACGGTCTCTTGAACTGTGATGATGACGCAACAGAGGTACAACATTTGTCTTACAGTTGAAAATAGTAGTGCGCAGTCTGTCATTTTCCTTTAAATCTAGAACTAAATAACCATAGAGTTTTCGATGTCTTCCTGATAGGTGTCCAAAACCATCTGCGAATTATTCTAAGACATATATCTGGCTAAAATTCTATTTTGTTGATGACCACGTGGGTTTCTCAACGGTACGATATATTGGGCATTCAAGTTCATTGTTGTGTTCTCTCGTCCTGTTTTGAATATATTCATCAAGCAAACCACACTTACGTTTTTATGATACGTTTCTTCCGCAAAGAGTTCACAAACCTCGAAGTCTTCCGTTATATATTTCACAAGATCGTCAATCACGATGAACGTTCGGCCACATGGGTCTATGAAAGAATAATTGCGCATTCCATCCGCTACACCTTGGACGAATTCTATCTGAGGTATGGTCAGTTTCAGTTAGTTGTATGTCGGCTGCCATGTTATGTATATCAATCTTTTGTATATCAGGATATTGCTATTGTGTCCATACTGGTACAAAAGCTATCGGAATAAACGGATGTTCAAACTGGAATTGTACACACAATTCCTGCTGAGGCGGTGGTGCATGCGCAGGAAGTAAGGCTACCGGTAACGTTTGTGGGTATACTTCACTGCATTTTGAATATGGTTGACAGCTCCCGAGCGCTGTTCTCAATTGCCCCTTAATATCATCTTGAAGCGTGAATTGGCGACACACCATTGACAGAAGTTTTCCACCAAGTCCAAAACTCAATGTGAGTGTAGACGTGCTTGAAATAATTAATAACATGGAATTGTACTTGCCGTCATATAGATTATTACTAAAAGGAACAACACACAAGACCACAACAACCATAATGATCACCACCACAACAGACCACCAGCAAGACAACGACCAGTACCAAAACAGAAACTACCACCACCAGAACGATAATCACCACCAACGCCAGATTCCAAATGTGGTCAAGAATCGAGGGGAGGACAAAGCGTTCAATTACGATGAAACGGCGGATGTTGGTCAAAAGCTGAATGAGGTCAAGACCAGTCATAGTTAATGACCAGGACAGGTGAAGGTCAGATAGAGATCAAGATCACATCAAAGGGTCAAAATGATGCAGCTATTGGGACCTAAGATAGTCTTGACAAAAATAACCCAACTGTGGTGAACTGAAAATACCCTACAGATATAAATGCTAAAATTTACTCACTTTTCTGTTGGTGAAGATATCAAATTTCTTTACCAGTATTTCTCTCAACATGTCGGGATCAGTAACAAATAATTGAGGAGATTTTCCTTCAAAAATTCTGTAAGTTAAAAATAGTGTTAAGAATGTACTCTACTTCGATTACCAGCTCTAGTAGGCCCATAAAAAGATGGTTTAGTATAGTTTAGACGTTTTTAATTTGCCCTGAAACAAGCCAGGATGGGTTCCTTTTTACAGCTCTAGTGCATGAGAGATACGAATCCCCAAAACGGACCAATCCATGGTCGGAAATGCAGACATATAGGGCCAACCATGTTTTTCCCAGTGCGAGGAATTTGGGAATTTGATCCCTGAACGATACAAATGCACCACACCTCGGAAATTGACCTTATGCACTATCAAAGCCTAAAGACGCGCAATTGTTCCATAATGCAACGAGGAATTTAACCACGTTATCCTTGTTTCCAGGTCAATGCAGTTCAGAAAGAACACACAATCAACAAAGATACCAGAATTATTTTCACAGTGTTCTTAACAACACAGTCCATGTGAGCTTCGACAATTGCATTTGGCACCAAAAGTTGGCCAAAAATATACTTTTGATAGATCTCAAAGAGTTGGTAATTTATTATTTCAGTGCGTCGTTTTCGATAAAGTTTCTGTCTGATGACCAGGCGAGATAGATTCCAAGCCTTTTCAGGTAATCTACTATTCCCAACAGGTATAATCATGGGTGAAATGAATTAACAGTTTTTCCCATTTCATCTGATTCTTATAAAAAGCATGTCTTTATTACTTAACTTATTTTATCTTGCTTATTCTCTTTCTTATAATCCTTCTTGAAGATATAGAGGATATGGATTGAGTGTTTTTCTCATATAATATTTATGAAACGAGTCTAAGAATTTTCCGTTTTGGCGAGCCTCTGGGGAGCTCAAACGGAAAATTCGGACGAGTTTCATAAATATTATACGAAAAAACACTTATTTCATATTCTATTTATCATATGACACACACACGACACGCACAAATTAGCCACTTAGTATGACCCTTTTAACCCATCACCTAACTTGAGTTGCAGACGGCAATTGGAAAAAAACATCCTCCTATAACAAAAACGTTTCATTTTTGCTTCGAAAACATAGGTTATGACCCCTCATTGGAACGAGCTCGTTCCAATGAGGGGTCATAACCTATGTTTTGGAAGCAAAAAGTGAAATTATAAAAAAAAAGTGAATGGCGTTTTTCTTGTAGGTAAAAGATTATTACAATATAACCCATCCCAAATAGGACAGATAACGTTAATTCTGCCTATTGAAATTATGCAAATATGTCCCAGTTGTATATTTTTAGCCAATCAAATTGTCCAGTTTTGAAATTGACTAATGAAAGCTTCCAACTCTAATTATGCAAATTATGAAAATGTGGCCCAGTTGTATTTTGTTCAGCCAATCAAATTGTCTAGTTTTGAAATTGACCACTGAAATTGACGGAAGGCTTTATTTATTACTGATTAATATGAAAACAAAATATCAAATGTTTTAAAGTGAACAAAACGGACGAGTCATATGATAAAATTATTTATTTTCTACAAGTGTATATGGCGTAAATAAACAGTGAATAGATAATAATCATCAAATTATTTTGTAAACGTTAATAATAGCCGTTTGCGTTTTTATTATCCATATTTTCATCATTTGTGGGCGTTTGCAATTAAAATACTAAAAAGAGTCGGGATATACTAAATTCAAATATCGTACTCTGTATGCAACAAGTCGTCATCTGCAGTGTTAAAGCGCATTGTTGTACCAAAAGGACGATTCATGGTTTACTTGTTTTCCCTTGAAATTAGAGTCCATTTGGCACTAAACTCTTTCAGCTCTATTGAACTGTAGGATTATATTGTTACTGATACTCCATAACATTTTACTGTATTATCAACAAACTCTGATTTTTCCTTCAAGCCATTATCAATCTTTTTTCATAATATCTCTTTCACAGACCGCTGGTTTGTCGTGGTTTTCATATGAAAAAGGCCTGGATTATTCATATGCTCCCAGGGAACCCTGCTCGCACCTCTCCAAGGATCCGGAAACGAACTGTTTAATGCTATCCCGTACTTCTTTTATACTGGTTTCACTAATCAACATATTAACCCCCTCCTTCGTATCACCTAATAAGCACCAGTCCTTCATTCCCTCATCTCATTTCCTGACTTTCAGTGATCCTGTTCTGTCAGACTCATATTTTAAACAGTCTAAGAGAAAGTGATCCAGGGTCTACATTACTCTCAAATTACGCACTCGGCACTCCTTGTCACCATCGTCATTCCCCTTTCCTCTGGGCTCCAGCGAGTAGGGACCACCAAAGGTGCCATCCAAACTCTGGCCTTTCCTTATCGCGTAGGCCCCTTTAGAAACACGCCTAACCAACCCTTCTTGGTATTAGAATCTAAGCTGTCAGAAAGATTAACTAAAAAGTTCAGGTAACATTGTTTCGGGGGCGCGGAGGCTCAGTAGGTAGAGGTGCAGGCTGCAAGCCGAGAGGTCCTCGGTTTGAATCCCACCTGCGGCAACTGCGTTGTGTCCTTGGGCAAGACACTTCACACCCCATTGCCCATCTGGGCCACAGTGACGTCGTGGACTAAGGCGTACTGCACGTCGATGGAACACTTGTCTTCACCCAATGCCAACCCTGCTGATGTGGAGTTAGTATGTTGGGGAGTTGACAGTTGCTCGTCGTTGCTCGCTGGTTCTCTCCGGGTCCTCCGGCTTCCTCCACCCGTAAAACTGTCATGGTCATGATTAGCCACAGTGCAGAAATATATGACCTTAAACCCCAATAAATAAATATATAAATAACATTGTTTCATTGCGTTTGTGCTCTCCTCAATCATCACCGACTCAAATTCCACAGTGATCGCTTCCAGTGTTGTTGCATTTCCCAATCATGTTATCCATCTACCTGCATCGTTTTGCAGAGTTTCCAAACCCTTTATAACCCTTTGGTTCACAGGAATTGATTCCGTACCATATGCTATACTTGGAACACCGACCATTTCCCAAATGATTGCTCCCACACAACCTGACTGACGCTATTCCTTTCCAAACGTTTCACCTGGTTAAGTATTCGTTTCTAATTTATAATTAATTTACTTGGATGGTTTCTGTTGATGTCCCTTCCCGCTATGTTTATGTGGACAACAACATTACCCATGCAACACCACAGCCATCAGCTTTCGCCACAATCTCCCCTCCATACTCGGTTATATGAATGTTAACATCCAGAAGGACAATAAGCATATTTTCCTATTTGGCTTTTGTTAATAATTTGTTAAACTGGTCCGCGACACCTTTTCCATTTCTGAAACTATTCTAGGCACCCGCCCGAAATTCCTTTCCACGGATCACCGTTCGTGACTCTCCTTTCTTTGCTGAAACCATTCTATATCACCCCCTTCCCCAACCACAACAAAAATGCTACTTTTCGACCACCTCTTCTTGTATGCCATAGAACTTACAGAAAACTTTTCTAATGCTACTACAGACCTCGGTAATTATAAACTATTTAGGTTCCTCCCCTTTTGTATATAATTGTACCTTTCTTTCTATCCACTCAATAGGAACATCCTGTTTCCCAGTAATAAAGTTGATTAATGCTGTTAAGCGCTCACATATTTCACCTCCCCATACTTAAAGAATTCGTTGGAAATTTCATCCCTCTTTTCCGTTCTTTAATCTTTAATTTTGAGACCACTTTTCGTGCTTGCGTTTTCATTTTTCACTTTCATTTCGAAGCATACAAGCTCGATAATTTTTTTGTTCCTCTTCTTCGCACTCTGGGTGGGTTCCCATTGCCTCACTGCCTACCATTCACATTGTCCCAGTGCTTGACTAGTTTTGGTGCGATTTGACCTTTATTGCCTATACTTTTTTCTTCAACTTCTATACTCTGTTATGTACTTCTTTTGTTTCTTGTATTCACCAACTTCCAAAATACGCTTGAAATCGACTCGCCCAACCCCGCCTTTTTGTTTCTTAACGTCCTAATGAGACTACAATTCCACCCATTCTGATTGTCGTCTTCAATCTTGTTTAATTTATTTCGTGATTGTTCGTATTCCTTTTTTGATATCCTTGTAGTGATACGTTCCACTCCTTAAGTTTTTTAAATCTCCTGTAAGGCGCACGTTTTAAGTTTTAATTTTCTGTCCTTTATAACCAGTCTTGATTCTCCATTCAGTTTATACCCTATTTCCATGTCGGCGCCACTCCGTTCCCCTGCCTCCTCCAGACGTGTTTCTGTTGTACATGTATCAGTTATATACAGGGCACTATTCTCACTGTGCACATGTACATTCTCATGATTCGATTTTATATATAAAGAAAAGCCAGCTTTTGAGAAGTACCTAGATGGCACCTTTGGAGGGTCACTGCTGTTCAAACTGAGATCAAGATCACTGGAGCTTCGGGGAAAAATTGGGAGAGATGGGGAAAAGGGATGCCAAATGTGCCACTCTGGAGTAGTGGAGACCCTGGAACATTTTCTCTTGGAATGCCCACAGTATATACCTCATAGAATAAAATTTACTGGAAGAATAATGCAGACGTGGGGTGAAGAAACAAAGGATAGATGGCTGAAGGGGGACACGAGGGAGAGGGTAGGAATGCTTATTGAAGAAATTGAAAAAGAGGAAGTGAGGGACACTATTAAGCAGTTTATATCTGAATGCTGGGAGGAGAGGAGGGGAAGAGGGGGTGGGGTGCAGGGGAATGATGGCCTTCTCTTATGAGGACCGCGACAAATCAGCGGCTGGCCAAAGAGTTATTATTATTATTTCTGCAAACTGCCCGGATTTCCTTAATGCTTTCTCTGTTTTTGTAGTTTTGTCCCTCACAGAAACTGCAATCAGTTTGTGAACACTATCAAACTCCCTTTTACCTGTATCCTCATGAACTAATTCCACATCAATAATCTCCCACCATAATTCGGTATCTGTGAGTACATAGCGGAATTTTGTCATTGTTTTGTCATTCCTCTCCCATGCCCATGCCCCGTACGTTACACATTCCTGTCATAAAATTTCAGGCCAAGCTCATTTCTGAAGTCAAACAACTTCTTCCCATTTGTGTTGATTTTCTTATCTCCACCTTGTTTGCCTTCTTCTTTTTTTATCTCTTATGTATCCACGGAAGTCCTCCATTGGGATTATGACTCCTCTGCATGCTGCTCTCTAGTTTTGTGATATTAGCGTGTATTGAATAATTCCATTCAGGTTTACTTCCATCCACTCTAATACACCACCCCATGAGCGACAAATCTATTTTTATCTCTCCCTACATCTTTTCTTTCTTGTTAGACATCGAAGAGGGGGGATTAAGTTCTCTTCTCAGCAAAGGATTTAATTTCTCTTCAAAGCACATGCCTACCTCACCTTCCCTTTTGACCTTCCATTCGCCATTCACCTATCCATACGCAACCCCTTACCTTGTATAAAGCTCGGTCCTAACCTAGCCCTTGCTTAAGTCCATATACAAAAATATTTCCCTCTCAATCACTGTAGCCATTTCGTTGACTTTTCAGAGGCAGTTATTCCTCCACCCCTCGCTCTTATGCTCTTCCCACTTCTCATCCCTCTGATTATCCCTCTGGTCTCAGCACCAACTCTTCCCCCAAAAAGGCTCGACAACCCGTAGATCTCTTTCTCCGAACACTTTCATCCCCATCAGGCTAATGTGAAGGCAGTTCCTCCCGTGAACACTTCCCCTACAACAGAACGTATCACAAAGGTCAATAAAAGTCCCCGCGGAAGTTCCTATTTAAAGCCATAATCCTGGAATTGCGCTGGTAGCATCCATTAAATACAGGAAAAACTCCCCGATGCCACTACTCCTGCATTTCGAAACAACATACCCCTGTAAGTGTCCATCAGCCTAACTCGACTCTTCTCCTAATGTTGTTGAATGGGTATGTATTTTGCGGATGCGATCAAATTTCGTCTTTGCGCCATGGATCCGAGCCCTTTCTCCAGCTTGCAATGACTGAGAATAACCAGAAAAAAGCTGTCGACCAGAGTCGCTTTAAATCACTTTTAAAGCTTATGAACCAACCATAGCGCAGACTTAAATATGGGGTGCAGGGGTGTAGCGGATGCAGGAAGTGTGACACCCCATCCCCGAAGTTTTCCTGACGGGACATTTTCGTCAGGGCTGGAGTCTATGCCAGGAACCGTGTACTAGATTTGACTCTTAGATCTGTCTCGCATACAGAGTCGGCCATACAAACGGAGGTCTGTAGTACCCGATTCGGACTGTTGAAGATCAGCATGACCAGTTTTTATTTATTCAATAATAAATTTCCAAGAAGTCTTGAGTTTTGTAACTGTTATCTCGAATGATTAATATTCCAACTACATCATAAAGCATGCCTCGACAAGGCATGCCCTGATGATGTAGTTGGAATATATTAGTCAGGTGAGACTTGAGCCATCACAGTCGGGACAACTCAGGTTTACACTCCGACAATCGGGCCTCTTCGCAACTGCTGATGCGAGTGTGTTTAAATAGATTCTGCAATGCAATGTACTTCCCCTTTAGGCCATGCACGCTTTAACTTTAATCCATCTCCGCTTAAAACTCTAATGGCAATGTTGTACTACGTGTGTGTGAAGTCAGCAGACGCAGCCATTTAATTCAATGAACTTGATAGGCTATTTCTGGGGTCCGGATCATGATAGGTCTTGGTCTCATAAAGCAAATGGCTACTCAGTGAACATATGGGCTAGAAAAAAAAACAATATTTGCAACGTGGACTGTGAAAATATTAATTGGTTTACCCCATATATATAGATTCTGGACTGTTCCGGTGTATGCCATTAAACCGATATAGAAGATACCACCTGAATTCAAATGAAAACCATGTTGAGAAGCAATATCCTTAATTATAACTTGAATTCATCACTTACATCGATCACATCCGCCCAGTGTGCAACTGCCCGACCTTCTGAAAGGGGATGTCTAAAAACTTAATCCATTCAATCGTGCTTAACAAAGCTCTATAAGCTCTTTCAATCAAGATTGAATTGGTTAAATTTCTAGTTATATTATGGCAAAGATTTGTTACTTGAAAGTTTGTAATTTCGACACCAGTCTGTGGAGGATTAAACTGAAAATGCAATACATTAGTTGAGATCAACTGTTTCATTCAGTTTTTCATCAAGTAATTGCATTAATTCTACATACTGCTCTGCTAGAAAATCAGCGATAACTTCTCTCTTTTTCAAATTTGCGCGTGCCATAGAATCTGGGACGCTAGTTTTGTTTACAATGGCAGAGCGGGGTTTCGAAACGGGAACTTGATGAATAACTTAAAAATAATTGAACGAGAATTTCGTGTGACCTGAACTGGTCTCGTGTATATAGTTTTTCTGGGGTCTGTCGATGGCCGAGTGGTGTTCGTGGTTCAGTACAGTTTCGATAGGCGGTTGATGCCAAAGGAAACTCTCTCGGCGTGGGTTCGAACCCCCGCTATGCCATTGTAAACAAAACTAGCGCCCTAGATTCTATGGCACGCGGACATTTGAAAAAGAGAAGTTCTCGCTGATTTCCTTGCAGTGTAGTATGTAGAAGTGATGCAATTATTTGATGAATAACTTAAAAATAATTGAGAAAGATTCCCATGTGATCTGTACTGGTCTCGTAAAAACTTGGTTAACTAGAATTCCCTTTTGGGGATCTGTCGGTGTCCGAGTGATGTGCGTAGTTCAGTATAGTTTATCTAGGCGATTTCTGCCGAAGGAAACTCTCTCAGCGTGGGTTCGAACCCCCGCTATGCCATTGTAAAAAAACCAGTGTCCTAGATTCTATGGCAAGCGGAAATTTGAAAAAGAAGAGTTCTCGCTGATTTCATTGCAGTGCAGTGTGTAGAATTGATGCAATTACTTGATGAATAACTTAAAAATAATTGAGGGAGAATTCCGTGTGATCTGTACTGCTCTCGCATATACTTGGTTAACTAGCATTATCTTTTTGGGGTCTGTCGGTGGTCGAATGGTGTGCGTGGTTCGGTATAGTTTTGCTAGGCGGTTGGTGCCGATGGAAACTCTCTCGGCGTGGGTTCGAACCCACGTTATATGCCATTGTTTCATTCAGTCCACTGCAATGGTCGGGCGAAACTTATTTAAAGCAGACGAGTTAAGTACGATGGTAACAAATCACTCATTACTTCCCTCCATGAGGTTCGACAAAAAAAATTCTCTTACCCGTAAACTTTTCCGTATTCCTTAACCCAGTCTATATCAGCAACCCGTAGTCCCTACAAAGTAGAATACAAAGAAAGGAAAAATAAGTAAAGCAACTTTTTGTTCAGTGTCTTTCAGACAAAACGTTTGTATATTCCCCTATCTGCACATGTATTGGTATTCTGCGATTAATATAGTTACAGTAGTGGGATTAAAAAATCCATGGGAATTGTGACCGGATCGCGACTAAATCGCAATCTGGTCGTAATTCTCTTTCCGCTTAACTCCCCACACCACGATACTATTTCACGTTTGTTTTTCATGTTTATGTCTTGATTTAACCTTACCTTATGTTACCTTATGCTGTTAGTGGACGCTGGCAATCTTCTTGGGCCTCTTTATCCACCACCGTATTAACTTCACCGAATTGATTGTCAGTTACAGAGAAATTTAAGCTATCTTTTCTCATTCGAGGACCTGTCAGATCCGGTTTTGCCTTGTTATTGTATTTGACTTCTTGGTGCTGCCAGTATTTGTCGAGTCTGTTCTTAAATTGATCATGTGTGTCAGCATGCGCTATATTTTCAGGTAGATGGTTCCATGGATCCATTATTCTCTGGTTGAATGAGTATTTCCTAGTGTCTTTGCTTCATGCATCTCTATAGTTTGAAGTTGTGCCCTCTTGTTCTTGTTTCGGTGCTTTCTGTTAAAATATGTGCTAATTCGTGGTCATACTTGTTGAAGATCTTAAAACATTTTATCATATCCCCTCTTTGTCTTGTGTATTCGAGTGTTCGTGTGTCTAGTTTCTTCAGTCTTTCTTCATGAGTTAAATCTTGTTTTGTCCTGGTACTAGCTTTGTTGCTCTTCTCTGGACACTTTCCAACTGGTCAATGTGTTTTTGCTTGTGTGGCTTCAATGCCGGTTGGGCGTATTCCTGGTGTGGTCGGAGGAGCCCTTTGTGGAGTTTCGCCATGGTACGATTATCTAGGTGTGCGAAGAATTTTCTTATCGAACCTTTGTTTACTTTCTCATTTACGTGGTATTCGAACTCTAATTTGGTATCTGTCACGACGCCTATATCTTTTTCAGTTTTAACTTCCTTCAGCCCGGTGTGACAGGAATGATAGTCCGTAGGAAAATTAGTCCCTCTGGACTATTATTCCGCGGAATTATAGTCCTAGGTCTAACATTTCTAGGAATAGTAGTCCGCCGGACTACTATTCCTAGAAATGTTAGACCTAGGACTATAATTCCGCGGAATAGTAGTCCAGAGGGACTAACGTTCCTACGGACTATCATTCCTGTCACACCGGTATGTCTCACCATCCTGTCTTCTCAAGCTGTATTCCGGACCAGTATGTTCTCTCTCGACGTTCATAGTGACACATTTCTCAGGGTGGAAGCGAAGAAGCCATTTATTTTACCATTCTTGTAACTTGTTAAGATCATGCTGTGATGTGTCCACATCACTCTTTCCTTAAATGGCTCTGAATACCTTAGTGTCATCTGCGAACATCATTACTTCTGATTGAACTATGTCAGGGAGGTTTTTAATGTATAGGACCAATAATATGGGTCCCAATAGGTGCCTGAGGTATGCCACTGATGATCCTGTGGCTTTTCGAGTCTGCTCCATTGACCATCACTTTCTGTTGCCCCCCCCCCCCCCCCCCGAAGAAGGTCCTTTAACCAATCGAGAATGTTGTCTTCGATCCCGTAGCTGCGATATAGTAATCGTGAAGTTTCGACCCACTGGTATAAACGTGTAGTGACCACATCGCGATCGAATGGCATTAAAAACCGTTTTTGTGAGAACAGAAATGCATACAGAGCACTTGATCATTTTACCCTATAAGCCATAGAGATCTACAACAACAGTTTCTTAAACAGTTCAAACACAGTGATTTAAAATGTGGGCCAATGGTTCATTGTATTGGCTAGAAGTCCCTTGCAAATGGCCCCACAAAAGCCACATGTGCCCAAGAGCAGACTCTGGTCGAGTAACATTGTGTGTTAGATCACATGCACACTGCATAATGATTGAGGAAATGACAGGGTGTAAGTCAATTACCAACCAAGATGTCGGTATTCATGAATTGGAACAACCTGCTAACGTGCTGTAACACGCGTTGTGTTGATTGCTCACGAACGTTATCAGGTTGTTCAAATTCCCGAATAACCAGCTAGGTTGGTAAGTATTACTTGGCGTACTCAGATAAGACAATAGCGTCAGGGTGTAAGGTGCATTGGTTTACAGCGTGGGGCTATTGAATAGCGTTGTCCAAACTGCGATCACACAATGAAAAAGCCTACCGCTGCGTGCCTAACTGTGTGTCATATTTACACCGGTGACAATGGTCATGTCGTTGCTTCGTGTGACGTGCAGTGTACAAGCGGATGTTAATTGTCATGCCGGGCGCGGTTGCTCAGTGGTAGACTGTTGGGCTTCTATGCTAGAGGTCCCGAGTTCGATCCCCGTCCGGGACGACCCGCGTTGTGTCCTTGGGCAAGGCACTTTATCTCGGTTGCCTACAAGACGCCGTGTACTAAGGCGTACTGCACGTCGATGGTGCACATGTCTTCAACCGCCGTAACCCTGCTTGAGTGGAGCTTGAACAGAGTTACAATGTTGAGGAGCTGACAGTTGCTTGTCGATACTCTGTGGTTTTCTCCGAGTCCTCCGGCTTCTTCCACCCGTAAAACTGTCACGGTCACGATTAGCCATTTTGCATAAGTATGTGACCTTCAACACCAATAAATAAATAAATAAATAAATAAATAAATAAATAAATAAATAAATAAATTGTCATGTCATTTTGATTATCATGCATATATTCCTGAGGGAGAACACCTCGGAGCCATCCTCCACCAACCCACCCCTTCTGCGGTAGGTTGATGGGGGTGTCTCGGGATGTTTCCTCCAAGTAAGCATTTGAAAATGTGCTATGAAATCGAGTCGGAATGTTTACTTTACTGCAAATTGCAACGCCTGGTAGTCGTTAGCGTCATTATCGGCTACTAGTTAGCCACTGATCTAGTAAAGTTTGCATTCATTATAAGCGTTCCGGAATTTTGAAATCTCATGAGACTAAACAGAATTTTATAAAATTAACTTTATCCGCACCCCCCCCCCCTTGTTGAAAAT
This sequence comes from Pictodentalium vernedei, assembly GCA_031216915.1. NCBI lineage: Eukaryota > Metazoa > Mollusca > Scaphopoda > Dentaliida > Dentaliidae > Pictodentalium > Pictodentalium vernedei. The sequence continues at coordinate 504,751,292 of CM062297.1, read as the reverse complement.
AACTGTTTATAAAACTAATGGTCAAAAGGAATTGTGCAATTCCGCTCACAAAGGATGTTGTATGCTGACATGTAAGTCAACGACCGGGAGCCATCACTCGGTGTGAACTGGCCAACTATTACCCAGTAATGGAAAAACGTAGACGGAACATATAGATATACATGCGCCGGTGCCAGTCCCCGAGTGCAATTTTATGTGCATAACTATTAACCGCATATGATAAACTTTTAACTAAACGTCTAATTGAAAACAGCAGGGAATAAGTTTTTAGCTTGCGGCTGAATCCATTTCTTTATTAGTTGAGTGCTTTTATTGTGTCATATAAATTGTACTTTCATACTTTGGAAATAAATACCGATTAAACTAAACTGAAAGGTTAGAATGTGTCAGCAGCCATAGTTATAAAATAATCGTTCGAAAATAATAGAGGATCAAGAAAATAATAGAAAACATCAGTCATCCAATTAGGAAAAAAATACCAGAATTAAATCGACGAGATCCAGCGTTCATACCGTCCCTAATATCAAAAATAAAACAAACAAAATAAAAAAAACGAAACAAAACAAAACAAAACAGCAAATATTTGGCAGAAAATATCTTTAAGGAAGACTGCGATCATACAAAACAACACATGCAACTCTGTATATAGGTAGGTAACATCTTATAATAATTTTAAATAGCTAGAATTCAGAACCTGATGAGAATGACTTCACATGATAAAAATGAAATAAAATAGAAGAAAACAAGAATAAATTAAATTGATTTTATAGATTTTGTGCTTACTGCATTGGAAGATTGTGATACCTGACTTCATCAATAATAATAACACTTTGGCCAGCCGCTGATTTGTCGCGGTTCTCGGACGAGAAGGCCATGGTTACCCCTGTACTCCCAACTGCCTCCCTATTCCCACGCTTCTCCTCTCCTCCCAACACTCGGAGACGAACTGCTTGATGATATCCCATGTCCCATTCTTCCCAATCTCTCCGATTAGCATATTAACCCTCTCCTTTGAGTCTCCCCCTAACCACATGTCCTTCATTCTCCCATCCCACTTCCCCATTATACTCCCAGTAAATCTCATTCTTTTAGGCTGATACTTTGGGCATTCTAGAAGAAAGTGTTCCAGGGTCTCCACCATGTCCAAGTTACACATCTGGCACTCCCTTTCACCGTCTTTCCCAAATTTTCCCCTCAGCTCCAGGGATCGCGACCTCAGCTTGAACAACAGTGACCCCCCAAAGGTGCCATCAAGGTACTCTTCAAAACGCAGGCCACCCAAAGACCTCTTTGATTTGACCCCTTCTCGCCAATTACGGTTACAATCCTCCATGACCCTTTCTCTGACGATTTTTTTACCCTGGTTTGCCCCAACGTCCAGGTCCGAGCTCTCCAATGAGTAGTTCTCTACTAGCTCCCTCACTTGGACCATCCACCCCGTTTTGATATTTGAGTTGAAAATTCTCAGGAACATTGCTTTACACCATCGGCTGTCGGGGAGATTTACCGAATAATTAAGACAACCGAGCTTCAACAGGTCTATCCTGTCCTTGATCCTCATCCACCCAAGCTCACCCCTGATTGCTTCTAGCGCTGCGGCATTACTCGACCCCGTTATCCATCGGCCTGCATCGTTCTGCAGGATTTCCAAGCTCTTTACGGCCGTCTGGTTTAGGGGTACCACTTCCGTACCGTATGCTATACTTGGCAGCCCCACCATTTTCCAAATGGTTTTCCCCACGAAAACCTTATTGAAACTGTTTCTCCCTATAAGTTTCATTTGGTTAAGGATTCGCTTCCCCTTCAGAATCAATTTATTTGTGTGGTTCCGGTAGATGCCTCTTCCTGTAATGTTTATATTTACCCCCAAATACTCGTAATCACCTGTCTCTCCCACACTGAGAAGTTTGCTGCTCCCTTCCGGAATGCTGAACTCACCCACTCTCCACCTTCGAGTGGGGTCCACTTTGCGGCCCACAGGTATAATTTTGCTCTTGCTTTCATTAAGTTCGAGTCTCCATTTGCTCCCATATTTCCCAACAATTTCCAGCATTTTCGTTAGCCCCGCTTCGCTTTCTGACACTAGAACCATATCGTCTGCAAAAATAGCCCTGGGATCTTCAAGACCCCAACTGCTACCCCCTCCTCGCTACGCAGGAGTTCATCTCCTAAACTTTTGATGTACAATGCAAACAGGATCGGCGAAAGGATACACCCCTGTTTTAGGCCTATCTCCATAGGCACACGTTTTGTTGTAATGTTCCCCAGGCTAAGTTCACTCTGTACATCTTTATATAAAGCTTTCATAATTCCAACAAACTCGCCTCCTAAGCCCATAGCCTCCAGCTTGCGCCACATACCTTCCCTCCATACTCTATCGTATGCCTTTTTGATATCCAAAAAGGCCATAAACATCTTTTTCTTTTTTGCTTTCGCGGATTCTATCATTTGGGATAGTGTGAAAAGATGGTGAGTAACTCTCCTTCCCTTCCTGAAGCCATTCTGGATTTCTCCCAAAAAACCCTTCTCCTCAATCACCTCCTTTAGTCTCCCATACAGGACTTTACAAATAACCTTTCCAATGTTGCTACTGACAGAGATCCCTCGATAGTTATCCAAAACGTCTTTTTCCCCCTTTTTGTGAATAAATGTCACATTACTTTCTCTCCACTCCTTTGGGACCTATAGATTTTCTATGGCTAGATTGAATAGGGCAGTTAGGCTTTTCACGAGTTCCTCTCCCCCTTTTTTGATCAACTCGTTAGGAATTTCATCCACTCCTCCCGCTTTTCCATCCCTTAATTTTGATATCACCTTTCGCACCTCCTCCGTTTTAATTTCGCTGCACACGAAGCTCGATAGGTTTTCCTCGACCTGATTCGGACACTCTGGTGGTTTCCCCATGCCCCATCGCTTATCGTTTACCCTTTCCCAGTGCTTGACTAGTTCTGATGCGACTTGATCTTGCTCGTCTGTAACTCTGCCATCTACTTTAATACTCTGTGGCTTACTTCCTTTGTTACGTTTATTCACCCATTTCCAAAATACGTTCGAACTCGACCCCCCTGTCGTTCTTATCGTCCTAATAAGACTGCTATTTCGTACTCTCCGATTATCGTCTTTAATCTTATTTACTTTATTTCGTGCTTGGTGGTATTCTTCCTTAGCAACTGTGGCCTCATTGCTTTCCGCCCCCTTAAGTTTTCTACTTCTCCTATATGCAGCACATTTAGCTTTTCTTCCCTTTATGGCCCTTTTCAGTTCTTCGTTCACTCTGTACCCAAGTTCCCGTGTTGGCACCCTGACCTTTCCTACACTTTCCTTTCCTGCCTCCACCAGGCTCGCAACTATGACGTCGGCCATCTTCTGGACACTGCCCCTCTTGGGTACAGTTGCAAGCTTTGGTTTCAGTTTTTCATTGAACTTCGCCCAGTCAGCATCTTTTTTGAGTTCCCAAATCTCCTTAGAGCTTCCTTTGCTTTTCACTACAGTTTTGGCCCTGATCGTCACTGTAATCAAGTTGTGATCACTATCCACCTCCATTTTACCCTCATCGTCCACTTCTACCCCTATCACCTCCCTCCATAAATTAATATCTGTGAGGATGTAGTCGATTATTGATTTCCTGTCGTTCCTCTCCCAGGTCCATTTCCCCCTTACACCTCGCGTCCCTGTTCAGAATCTCCAGACCGAGCTCGTTTGTGAAGTTCAACAGCTTCCTTCCATTCCTGTTGACTTTATTGTCCCCACCCTCTATGCCTTCTTCATCATTACCTATGTGGCCATTAAAGTCACCCATCAGAATTATACCGAGCCCCTTGTTTTGTAATTCGGTGATATTGGACCTTAGTGTTGAGTATATCGAATCATTCCATTCGGGTTTGCTTCCCTCCACCGCACAATACACAACCCCAAGGGCTATACTTTTGTTTTTCAGACTGATCCTTACCCATCCAATTTCTTTCGATACCTCAGCCGGGGTGCTGATGTTTTTCAGGTCTGTGATCAGCGATGGTTTTAAATCCTCTTTAATGTACATGCCTATCCCTCCCCCTTTTTTCTGGCCTTCCGTTCGCCCTACACCTATCCATACGTACCCCCTTACTTGGTCTACCCGCTCCTCGTGTCTTACCCACGTTTCGCTTAAGCCCATGACATCAAACTCCTCTGCCTCAATCAATGTAGCAATTTCACTTACTTTCCGGTGGAGACCCTGGATTTTGCTATAACCCACTTTCAGGGTGTCAAGGTTCATTGGCGTCCGCCTACTGGTCCCTTTATTATCTAATCCCTGTATGTTTGTATATCCCACTTTGTGTACCTGTTCTTTCCTTGGGAAGCTATTCCTATTGATTTGGATTTTTGGTCCCTTTTCCTTATCCCCCTTGTCCCATTTTTTTACACCTATGGTTCGTGACACAATTTCTGTGATTATTCCCCCCTTCACTGACCCCCCTCCCCTCCCTATACCAAAAAAGGCTCCACCACCTGCAACATATTTCTTCCTAAAACCTCTGTACCCCTTGGGCTAAGATGGAGACCATCCCTTCCATATAGGTCATTTCTGCCCCCAAACGATCCCCAATTGTCTACAAAGGGTATCCCAAGTTCCTTACAATACTCCCCCAGTTCCTCGTTGGTCCCAATGATCCGCGAATTACGCTCGCCCCCCCCACCTAGTACTGGGAGAAGCCCCGAAACCACTACCTGTGCATTCTTGGCATTCAGTTGAGTTATTAAGTCCTTGTAAGTCTCAATAAGCTGAACTGATTTTCTCTCCCTGATGTTGTTGGTCCCCACGTGTACAACAACCACTGAGTCTGGGCCTGACCCCTTTACTAATCCATCCACTCTGTCCCTTAGGTCCTCAACTCTAGCCCTGTTAAATTGGTCCTGTTGACACTGTCGGGCTCACACACCACCCTATCCAACCCCCGCACTATACTACTCCCTGCAACCACCAACTGCCTCTTCCTGTCCTTTCCTGTCCTATTTCCCGTCCTACTACCCCTACTACCCCTGTTACCACCTCTGTCCCCACTGGGCCGGCTCGCAATCTTGCACTTCGCCACACTAACCGCCATGTCTACCGCCACCTCCACCTCCACCTCTTCGGACCCAACCTGCTCCTCAGAATTCTCGAAATTACCTAACACACTGAATCTATTTTGGACACTGCACCCCACCTTCTGCCCACTCCCACTACAAGCCACCTTGTCCTCGTTTACAACCTTCCCTCTGACTCCTGCCCTGACAGACTCCACATGGTCATCGCTATCTCAATCACTATCCGATTCTATAAGAATACGCCTTTTCGCCCCCCGACTTACACTACTAGCCTGGGAATTTGACACTCTAGCCCCTACTTCTCCTCTACCCTCAACCCGACGCACCTTCCTATTCCCAAACGACCCACTATCCACGTCAAAAGTCCGTTTCCTACTACCCACCACCTTCCATCCCCCATCGAATGCCACCCTAACTGGGGTAACACCAGACTTTCCTGACCTCCCCAGTTTCCCCCTCACCACCTGCACCTCTTCCTCCAACTTTACATATGCCTCTAACAGCTGCATTAGCTCTACGCAGATGGCACACATCCCCAACTTCCCCAGCACACCCATCCACATACACCATATGGCAGTGCCTACACACACCCGACCGCTGGCCGTCCGTTGGTAACTCACTAGCAGTAGCACCCCCTGTGCTGGCCTCAACCACTCCCCCACCTGGACACCTATACTAACAGTCTCTGCCCTGCTGGTCTGAGCTTCTCCCGTCACGAAACACTTACCATCCATAACCAAAATTAGAATGAGAAGCTTGAATTTTAAAAAGCGGTCGAACTCGTAAACAAAACAAACAAAACACCGAAAATGACCCGCGCGAAGATAGGGAACACGCCACTGATATCCGATAAAAAAACTAAACAAAACACTAATATAACTATCTTTTATTAAAAATCACATCTACACAGCCCTAAAACAATATATATATATATATATATACAGAACACCTGGAAGAAAAATATAGATACTTGAGCTAACTTTTGACAACTGAATCGAAATACTCCCTGTTGGTTTGGATATGGACACAGGTAGTCATCAACAGGGGATATATAATACATGAGTACTTACACTCTAAAATCAGTTGGGTTAAAAATCAACCCAAATCAGCTGGATTGAGTGAATATGAATCCAATTCAACTCAAATAAACTGGGTTGAGTGAATATGAACCCAATTGGGTTCATATTCACTCAGCCCAGTTGATTTGGATTGATTTTTAACCCAACTGATTTTAGAGTGTACCAAGGAGTGAAGTAGCAAATTTTACTGTTATTTTTAATCCTTTTTTCCATTCACAATTTTGTAGTTTTCAGCGTTTGAGAATGTGAATCATGCTAAACTTGTCCTTGCTTGTGGTTACCAAAATACTCATTAATGCATCATTCATGGACACGGCAACCATTACTTATTCCCAGGTCCTTATTCGGCATTTGTTATCAACTGATAAAATCGGCAGATAACGAAAGTCGAATAAGGAACGTGGAAGGAATGAGTAACTGTTGTCCCGCACCGTTCTTCATTCTAACGCATTCCATTGCTGTTAACACTGTTCAGCCCACTAATGTCCTAAAGTTCGGTTTCATTTTTCTCTTTGGACCTCCACTGAAAACGATATGTGGCCATTCACAAGTTTTCACCATTTCACGCAATTTATTTTGGCAAATTGGCAAGAACAAGAACACCATTGCTTTTACGGGTCTTTCCATGTAAAAAATATGAAATCGAACACTGGAGGGAATTGTTTTCTGAAGGGTGTATTACAGACCGACGGGGAATGGGAGATCATTTACAAACTCCTGACTACATTAATTCACAATCATCGTAATACAAAACTAGGCATCCAATTAAAATTTTAAGATCTGTCTACATGTACATGCAAAACCTCGTGAATACCAGTTACAGACAATCCTCACACAATAATACTTACATATCGGGTATTTTTGAAGATAATTAAAAAAATTAGAAATCCTATAACTCGAAAAGATGAAGGTGAAAGCCATCGCTGTGAAAGAAATGTACATAAAAAATAAGATATCTTCCGACACAAGATGACCGAGGCTGTCCGAAATGTCCTTAAACCCTAATAAATAAATAAATAAATTAAGATATATATCTGTGCAAAATGTTATGTGAATAACCACCGAGAAGTCACTTCCCAGCGAAGTTGATATATATGCCAATTTTGGAAAGGGAAATAGTAAGAAAACTTTAAATGCCCATTACATTAAAACAGGTAAAGATGTTGAAATATTCTGACGAGATTAATGAAAAACAATTTCGAGATGTCCTTGTACACAAAAAGTAGATGGAAAGTACAAATTATATTATCAAAAATAGGATTGGTCGATATTAAAGTCGCCCATAAGGTATTGGTGGTTCTTAAAGCGCAGGCAGAGAATACAAATCTTGACAGTGAGAAATGTAATAATGTATTTCAAATCCATCATCATGACCAGTACAAACGTTTTGATGGCGGACATTGTGAGGATGCTTAAGGCCATGAAACGTTTTCTGAGTTATTCTCGCATAAACATTCCGAGAAAACAGTAACACAACTAGGGAACTGAAATTTGTTGGACAAATTATGGGCTTTCCTGGGTTTTAATGTGAAAGGGAACACTGCATTGTGCAGAAAGCACATTGAGCTATGTACTTTTGGTTTTGGAGAAAATGAGTGCAGAAAACTGCAAAATTCACTGAAAATCACAATATTTCAAATTGTGCTATTCTTTAAGTGGCCAAAGCCAAGTTATGTTAAATTAAGCCATAGAGAAAAACTTCCAACAAAAGATTTGGTCAGCGAGCATCCCTAATCGTAGCAAAGCACACTATTTGAAATCAACCCTTTCCAAATTGATAGAAAGTAGCAACCAAAGTAGGCCAATTTTGTCATTTTCAAATGATACTACTCTGTGTCCTGGAGAGTTAAATGCGAGACTAAAACGTGAACAGCAACGTTCATTTACATGTGCAAATCATTTTCCGGCAAACAGTTAGTTACTTTAATAGCCATATCAGAGGAGATCAAGATGTTTAGGTTTGGGTTTAATGATAGGAAAAAATGAGTATCGCATGCAGCAAAATTCACGAAAATTGAAGTTTTTTTCTGGATAATGCTATCAAAACGTGTTGGATTATGTGTGACACCAAAACTTATCACAGAAAATTTGTTTCCCTATAACACATAATACAGTTATGCAACAGAAAATAGACTATACCAATCCTACCCAGGGAAACTGAGTACAGAAAAGTATGAAATTAATCAGCAAATGAATTTTGTCTGACGGTACTCATATTTGTACGGCCAAAACTGGTATTGTATAAAAAGGGACATCAAAACATACAGCACTAAATTTGTTCCCCATTGATTTTCGAATGTAGTTATGGAAAACACAATGAGCTCAGGCATGCAGGCAGACTGTATTTCTTAAACTCTTCCGACAATACTATCACATTGGCGTGAACGGTGTATGGTTAATGTCGAAGTAAAGGCGACTGGGTACGGGCAGGCGGTCGGTCGGACGGGCGGTCGGTCGGGTTTCGGCCAGGCAGGCAGGCAGGCAGGCAGGCAGGCAGGCAGGCAGGCAGGCAGGCAGGCAGGCAGGCAAGCAGGCAGGCAGGCAGGCAGGCAGGCAGGGCAGGGCAGGGAGGCAGGCAGGCAGGCGGGCGGCAAGCAGGAGGCAGGCAGGCAGGCAGGCTTGTATAACAACTCTACCGACTGTACTCTTTCACACTGGCATGGCTGGTGTATAGTTAGAGTCAAAGTACTTTTAGGAAATAGTGCCAGAAGACATTTATGAATTCTGTTTGAATAAAAATCAGTAAAAGAAGGTTCAAGAATATTTTGAAAATTACAGTTTTTCAGACAGTACTCTCTTTCAAATAGCGACTGAAGAATAATGGTCACACATATTTGCTTTTTTAGGCACCAACGACATCAGCTTGTACATAAAGTTGGTAGGTTTTTAAGGCTATACTCAGTGCCTAACCGATAGACACTGTGTCTAACAATTCTTCAGACTGTACTCTTTCACACTGGTATGATTGTTGTATGGTTAAAATCAAAGTCTGGGCGGGCAGGCAGGCAGGCAGGCGGGCGGACTGACGGGTGGGTGGGTGGTCTTGCGGACAGGCAGGCAGGCAGGCAGGTAGATAGACTGTATTTATACCGATTCTTCCTAGAATACTCTCACATTGGCGTGAATAGTGTATGGTTAATGTTGATGACAGGGCAGGCGGACAGGCGGGCGGGCTGGCGGGCTGGCGGGCTTACGGGCAGGCAGGCCTGTCTAACAACTCTTCCGACTGTAATATTTCACTCTGGCATGCCTGGTTTATGGTTAAAGTCGAAGTCAGTAAAAATCAGTAAATGAAGATTACAGACTATTTTGAAAATTACAGTTTTTCAGACAGTACTCTCAAATAGCTTTGGTTACGTAAAGGGTTGCACGAGGCACATTGATATTCAAATGATTAGTGTAAGTGATAAAATGAAAGGAATAATTGACCTTAGAATTGATTGGAGAATGAATGCAGGTCAGGTATTAATGACAGCATAAATAAATAAAGCATCTCAGTTTCCAAAGACGTGTCACCAATCATAGGTTGGGTTTCTAAGAGGTTTGGAGGAATTTTGAATCTTGGTATTTGAATGAACATGTTCAATTAGAGGGCACACCTTGCGACACGATGACCTGCACCAACTGGCGTAGGACATGTAGGATATTTGCATGTCTTGACAAGTGCATAACCAGATGCGTGTGCTAATGAATATGTGAAATTTCAAACTAACAATTCAATAGCTCTTTTTCATGTGCTGCCGCGCAAAATTAGAGTTTGATAGCATAATATCAGTATCAGTAAGGGACTCAACTCTTTGATAAGAGACATTTAAAGAAAGAAAGTAATCAGAGTACATGATTTCCAGAAATCTTAATTTTGAATTTGAAAATGTCTGAAAATTTCCAGCTTTATTTATTTATTTAGTTAATTAGTTAGTTATTGGTATTTAAGGTCACATACTTTTGCACAATGGCTAATTGTGACCACAACATGGAGGTAAAGCTAAGTCTAGCCAATCGTTTATACCCACGTTGCCTATTTTAGAGGACTTCCACCCTACCATTGGTGACCGGGTCCTATTTTACCAGTAAAACAAAGTTTGTTTACCACAGTAAACAAGTTCTGGTTCACTTCCCGGGGTTCCCACTGGGAGTTTTATTACTTATTAAGTCAGACACCACATCGATGCAATACATCAATTCCTATACGAACATGCATGTGTTTAGATCCAGGTTAAAGGCGACATTAATTCATACGAAACTTGAAGAGCATAAAATAGTCATTAACTGATTTTGAAGTATATTTTCAAACTAATTTTTGTGGTGCACTGAAATTTAATAAGAGTAATTTTTTTATTTAAAATTAAAATATGCGAAAATCGTGAAGACAATGAACAAATCAACTTTCCAGAAAATCATCACCGAGAAAATATAAAAGAACGATGGTAGAAAATAATAACAATAAAAAAGAACTAATTAATTAATCTGGGAATCTGGTATTAATCTGAAAATAAAATCCGAACACGTTACCAATAACAAATGGGTTACCCCTTACAAAATAATTCCAAATAGTACAAGAAGAAAGACAACCTAAAACACCAAAAGCTGTCCTGGATGTAATAAAAGGCAGCGCATGTTCTCCGGATATTACGTAAACTGCCTGTCAGAATATCAGAAGGACACGAAAGACTTCACAGTTGTCGTGTCCACGATTTCAAATTAGTCAACGTCACAGGCGACGATTACACGACAAGCTCTACGTATTCTCAAGGATCCCGAAAAAGGTTGCGGATGTTGGATGAGGTCCTGATGAAGAATTAAAATCTTGAGATGAAAAATCTAGAAATGGGAGGCAATGATTAGGATTTTTCTCACATATAGGCTCTTTGAAATATACATCTACTTCTAACATTTTAGAGGTTCCAGTTCAATTTTACACCTTGGTCTCCGCTCAGCCAATGTCTGCGTTGGTTAGTTGTACAGCAAGTCTCAAATTATGTTTCAACTTACACGTTGATTTTTGCTTGGTAAATTTTTAGTTTATGACAAAAATTCACTTTATCGCATCGCGTGTAACGTGCAAGTCGCACCAGTTTGTATAACAGCATGTAGATTTCTTGCTTAACACTAACGCCGCCGAAAAGGACTATTGTCACCTATTTTATGATGATTATCTGTACGTTCTGGTTTGCGCAGATCAAACTTACCATCTGATTAATTGTTGGAGAGCCCTTTCCAACAATTAATCAGATGATAGATTTTCAAGTATGTCATAAATCTTATTAAACTTCTCGCACATTGGCGCACTTGTGGGTCCTCCAAATATGGCTAAAGTGGATGTGGCTATAAAGGTGTTAAATCAGAGTTTTCAGCGCATTAGAACCTCTTTCCCCTTTATTAGATTAACCAGCAAACGCGATATCAAAATTTGTTATTTTTTTTAAATTTTTCAATTTTTTTTAACAAAACCATATAATGTGCCCACTTTTTGGAATAAGCTCCCTCCAATGAGGGCCACGTATGGTACCTCTTAACCTATCATTTTCAAGAAACAAATGATGATGCGGCAGGAGTTATAACAACAACAACAACATTTACGTAAACACTTTTATTATATGCTTCCGCTAAAATATTAGGAAATAGCAAAAACGTGCACGTTGTATTTTTCATCTTGACCGACACAAGTCATGATTACATTATTTAAAAATCGTATTTTTCACGGTAGGTACAACAGACGCGTAACCAGAATTCTATAATAGGGGGTGCCCTAGCAAGTTTAGTGGGAGGGGGCAAACATGATATTTGGAAGGCCGTTGTGGGGAGGAGAGGGGTAGCCTACCCTATTCTTAACTAGGACCCACCTGGTGTTCCCTTGTAGGGAAGTGGGAGGGAGCGTCTAAGTTAGGACTAGGCCTCCTACCTCCGAGATAATTTTGCAAACGTCAGTGCTCTAAGAGCAAATCTGTGGCATTTATAGAGTGTGCAGCCCTGTATTGGAGACCATTTTAGGGATGCATATGTTATGTGAAAGTTGTATTGGGCCAATGTATTTGGGGAATCGAAAATTTTAGAAGGGAAGGGGGGGGGGGGGGTAAGGCCTCCAGGCCTCCCCGTGGCTACGCCACTGAGGTACAACCGGCGAATCAAAGTGAGCACTGTATCAACGAACAACAAATAAAATAAAATGTTATGAAAGTCAGAGATGTTTACTATTTCATGGTGAAAAGTTGTTGTTGTTGTTGTTATTTGTGGTATTCAATTAATTTTTGTGTTCAAGCAACTTCGAGCCCGGTTGGTCAATGGATGGGTGACTGTCTGAGCGATCGATTCGGTCTCCCGCGTTGTGTCCTTAGGCAAGGCACCTAACCCCGATTCTCCAAATGGGAGCACGATGACGCCGTGTACTAAGGCGTACTGCACGTCGATGGTGCGCATGTCTTCAACCAATCTAACCCTGCCTGTGCTGCAGTGCGGAGTTACGATGTTGGGGTGCTGACAGCTGCTCGTCGTTGCTCGGTGGTGATCTCCGGTTACTCCGGCTTCCTCCACCCGTAAAACTGTCACTGACACGATATGACCTTGGCTGTTAAAGTGTCGTTAAATCCTAATAAATAAATAAATAAATAATTTTTGTGTAGCTTTCGGTGAAAAGCCGAGAGAAATATTTTGTTTCACGGACGAATAATTTCGTCGCTAAAATCGGTTAGTTGGATGGCTTTTAAACCCAAATATTTGTCGCTTTCGGAGCAATTACTTTTCATTAATATGGGATTAAAACGTAAAGATTTTCGTAGAGTAGGCAACTTTAAGGAACTCCTACGTTCTTTGAGAGGTTATCACGCGATCGTTGAAAATTTATATTTCACATGCCAGTCACTCATGAAACAATTATGGTATCCACTCAAAAAAACGAAGGTGTCCTCTGTGCATTTTATAAACGCCAAACCAACACGAATGAGAGCCATCGTCATGGCTTACACCTTGCACTTATAGGTTGCATGCTCTACGTAGGAGATACTTTAGTTTTAAGTATGATCGGCGATTCATCCGGATGATGAATACTATTTATTGTTTTAACAATCTTGCCTTTTTTCTCTTTTTAAATAAGACACCCAAAACAAACGGAGGACTGTGATAAATCATTTCAGTAATTAGAAAAAAAACTGCACTGTTATATTTTTAATGCACACTGCGAAAATAACCTCAGTGATAACAGGACATACCTTTACCGAACGGTTGAAGATATATGTCGGTCGTAGAAGTTATTACTTATATTCATTTAAATTCAGCAGAACACGTACATTTGAGCTGAGTCTGATAGTACAGTACTGTGAACGAAAAATTGTCCCTTTTGTGGAACCATATCGCGATCTGTACTCGAATACCGATCTCTGTACAACTGGATTGCTGGAACGCTCATTGGCCACATAGAGAATGGTGTCACCACCGCCACCATCGTGGGGAAGTTGCTATAAATGAACAGAGTTCAAACTAACAAAAAAATTCCCGAAGGGTCGCAGTTTCCCTACACCTCGCCATCTCCAATCGCTTTTAATGTTTAGTACCGGGAACGGGAATTTCACAGCCCTGCGGCTCCAGGTTCTGAAAGTCACTTGCGATACCTGAGAAATTCACAGACCACGGTATCGTTGATTGCGTATAATACTTTATGAGATTACGGCGAACATCAATTTCTTTCGAGACCAGCATCGTCCTTGGCGCTATGGTTTAATCTCGCGAACAGAAATTTCCCGATTATCGATTCTGAAAATGAGTGCTAATGCTCGGAAAATTCATAGACTAGAATCGAGAATCGAAGGTTACGAATAGCGGGACTGATATTCAGAAACGTCAACCGGACAGTTAACGGTATCGTGACTTTCAAAAACGAGCACCAGAAAATCCCCGTTCCCGGAATTAAAGCCTATTTTTTAAAGAATATTCTTTGACGTCTGTGAAAAATGAATATTTTAATGATGTGCACGTTTATTACGGCAATTCAAATTAAATATTTACAGCATATTGTAGTTATCATTGACAAAAAAGCAAGAGCTAAGATCGGAAAATTGATACCGTGTTTCTAGATTTCGTGCTAGGCTTTCGTCTGATGATGCGAATGCTGTTACTCTGCGACTACCCCCGACGTAACGGTTTTCACGTCGCCAAACGTCATGGATGGGGGGAGCTACATGTACTGTGCTGGTTGACCCGAGGCCATCGGGGAGGGGACCTATTTTCTTCTGACGTTCCAATAATCTAGTTGTATGGAGACCACTGGTCTCGAAAGTCCCCTTTTAAATGTATCACGACATTTTGAGACATTACCGTGAATTACCATTTTATATCATGGTACTTTTTTATCCGTGTCATTTACACTGACGGAGAGAAGTTTCTTGAACAGAAGCGAGACTTGATCAAGAGAAACAAACAAAAGTAGCATCTGAGTTGCAGTGTTTTTTTTGTATTTCTCTTTCGACATGTAAGGCTTTACGGTGTCGTGACCAGGAAGGCGGACAGAGAGTTTCGACCAGGAACCAATATTATAAAACTTTTACAATTGTATTTTCCAAAATAGTATTTTCTGCCTATGTATATACATGACTGAAATTGATCATTAGCGTTTTAAAAGATGTGGCAATTTACCTACCGGTAAATTGCCACGTCTTTTGAAATGCCAATGATTTCTTTCAGTTCTTAATTGTCATAGACAGAAAATACAATTCATGAAAATACTATTGTAAACATTGTATAGTACTGGATTCAGATCATGCCCAGTAGCTTTTGTAATTACAGTGATATACTTTAAATAAATGTTGGTAATTAAAGTGCTATATCAATCTGCACCAACTGCATGACCGACTTCTATGTCCACTGGGGGCGACCGGCGCTTACAGAATCAGTTCGTTCATAACTTCCGCTCGGATTCATCCGCAATTTTTGCGAAGATTCCTTCCGATTTTAACAAGAAGATGCGTGTTTATCGACAACAAATGATATAAATATGTAGAGTATTTAACCAGAAAAGAACACAGGGGGATTGTTACAATTGCTCTGGGTCCGACTTAGTCCTCGAGAATCTCCAGTTACAAAATAAGAACGTATATTGTTTCCATTTGTGTGGAAACTTGGCACTGATCAGTCCAGTTCTCGAAGCTTTTCCGTAAAACCTGATTTTTGAACAAGATTGTTGAATAAAAAGCATAACAGAAAAACACAATTACTCACGAAATCTTCAGTTCTATAACTCATAAAATCAGCATAAGCTAAATAGTAATATTATCTTACGTAGTTATGAAGCCAATGAGGAAATTTGAGACATGTCATGGCGCTGATTCTTTCCATCAATGTCGCGGATTCGTGGGCAGGCAGATCTGATGGGCTCAGTTTTATCGCAAAGCAAATCACTGAGACTTCTCGGAATAGTCCTCACAATATGATCAATATCACATATAACTCCGTTCGGTCGAGAACAAAAAATAATTCTTCCTAGGAATACTGTGCCTAGAAGTATTATAAAGTGTATAATTTTGACCAATTTATGAACTGTATCAGTTCGAGTCATCGGTATATTGGTTGAGTGGTATACAAGGGCATTCTATCACATATTATCGTATTAAGCATAAATATGAAATGGACACCCATATAGCCTCCTGTGCTAAGAACTTAAGGTGTTTCGCAGACAATGAATTACCCATCCAATACGAACACATCCAACGAAGTGTTTCGAATAAACATACAATGTTTTATCACATAATCACACCATTCTATAGTGTATTAAAGCCATGTAATAAATTTTCTTATTACACTAGTGTAATAAAGGTAAAAAGTCTCCAAATGGAATGTCAGCATCTGAGTGAATCACATGCTGACATTCCATTTGGAGACTTTTTACATCAGTGACTGTATTACTACACTACTAATGTGTTCAAAACAAACATGGCCGCTGCAGTAAACTTTCCAGAAAACTGTATTGTAAAAATTGATGGAAAGGGCCAGGGAAGAGTACTTGGGCAAACAAATCATGGTGCTGATGTTTACATCACAGTGAAAATTGAAGGAATTGACTTGATTGTAGATATTCAACCTGAAAGGTTAACTCTCATTCATAACCCATGTACTGAAGCCGAGTCGATACAGCAGACGTCAAGTAATAATGTCAATGTTGAGACCAGTGAAAATAATAGATTTGCTGCTGCTGAAAGTAATATTGATGAATTTATATCAATGCTGAGTAATAGGAACACTGCTTCAAAACATTTTATGACTTGAAACTGTTCTATGCTTACCTTGAGCATTCAAACAACAATGATAAACGTGTAATCCATGAAATTCCTCCCAGTGAACTTTCTGAATTGTTGTGTAAATTTCTCATCAGTATTCGTAAAGCTGACGGTTCTGAGTATGAGCCCACTACTCTCCGGGGGGATTATCTCCAGTTTTGATCGCCAACTTCGGAGGCAAAGGTATGGGTACAGCATAATTAACAGTGTGGAATTTTGCCAGGTCCGAGATGTCTTAAAATGTAAACAAATGGCCTTGAAGCGCGATGGGAAAGGGAATCTACCAAATAAAGCTCAGCCAATATCAGATGATGAAATAAAAATTCTCTGGGAAACTGGTCAGTTTGGATCGTCAACACCACAAAGCATTATAAATACCCTGTGATTTTATTTCACAATTCACTTTGGTCTGCGTGGTACATCTGAACATCATGAAATGTGCTGGAGTGATATTAAACTTTGTGAAGAGTTCAACCAAGGTGCATATCTTGAATTCAATGAACGCCAAACAAAAACTAGAACTGGGTCAAATCCAAGAGATGTGCGTCGCGTGAAACCTAAGTTGTGGGCAAATACAGCTGAGCCCGAAAAAAGTATAGTAGAAATTTATAAAACATTTTCAAGTAAGCGACCAAAAGACTTCTGTGATGCAGATCGTCCCTTTTATATTGCAACACACACTGGAATTCCTAAATCTGGTGAATGTTGGTTCAAGCGGCAACCAATTGGTGTGAACAAACTTGGCTCTTTGATGAGAAGAATGACGACAGCCGCTGGTATCGCAACCACTGACAAAAAATTGTCAAACCATAGTGCCAGAAAGCACATAATACAAAAGTTGAATGATAGAAATATACCAACAAACCACATTGTTCAAATCAGCGGACTTCGCAAATATTCAATCAGTGAACAATTATTCCACCCTAAATGAATTTCAACATCAGAAAATATCACGTGTTCTCTCCAGTTCAAATGTACCTGAAGTTCCACCAGTTTTGAATTATCCTCCCTCAGAAAGCACATGTTTAAACCAAATTCCAGTATTGTCAGTGAATAATAACAATAGTTCCAACGATAACAAATGCTCAATGCAGCTCCACGGTACAATAAACTCAATCTTTTCTAACAACAACATACACGGTGGTCATTTTGAAGTCCACGTACACCATGCATGTGAGCGAAAATTCCCGACTGAATCAGCTGAATTACCAAACTTCGCAAAGCGTCGAAGAGTTGTTATAGAAACAGATTCTGACAGCGATTGACACAAAGGGATTTTTATGAAATATTGTTGCATTGAAAGGTGTTATTTATTGTTATTAAATCCATATGTGGTGGAATATTGAAATTTTATATTTTCGTGATGAAAGCATGCTGCAAATTTGAAGAATGTAGTGAGTTTATTAGGAACCATTTTCTGCAGCGAACACAATATGGGAGCACAGCATCACAGCCAGAATCGCAACAAGAAGGCTGTACAGAGTTATTTGTTCGTTTTTAGTAGTTAACACCGGCAAAAAATGACAATATCGGATTATGTGATAAAAAGAATCTCGAACTCGTTCCCGTTTAATATTGAAATTTAGGAAACTCGTCAAGTAGATTTCATTTGCAACTCGCTAAAGCTCGTTGCAAATGAAATCTACTTGACTCGTTTCCTAAATTTCAATATTAAACGGGAACTCATTTGAGATCCTCTATTTCTTATTGCACAATGTCATGACTCTGACACCCCATTCAACTAATTGTAAACTATAGGTGTTATAAGAAATGAATGGCAGATCCATTGCGGTCATTGTATTTTTAACGACAGAGAAATTCAACAAAGTGTGTGAATTCCCGAAGGGGATTCACACAAAGACCTCCCATGTCAGCATCCTGGCCCTTTATTGATTTACTAATTGACTGACTGATTGATTTAGTGATTACCAGCGTGTATGTGGGCCATTGAGAAACGAACGCAACGGCCGTTGCGTGTTGGGTCATCAACGTTTGTAGCACTTTTCACACAGCGGACCTGTGGGAACGCATAGGGTGTCAAAATAATAACTGAATCTCGTTTTTTTTACTTCTAAATGCAGTTTTGGGCAAATGCAAACAAAACAAGAGGCCCCAAGGGGCCTTAATCGCTCATCTGACAAAGTGGTTCAAAGAAGTACTTGAGGTCAATCACATTCAGTTAGTATTGGTTCATCAACACTACAGAGGAATGAAGTCGTGAAAGGCAAATTTTATGGAAAAACCCCTCCCTATGCCCCCCATAGAAAGCCCAAATATCAAGCCAGTGACCAAATATGAAGGAATTCTGACTGGTGGATCTGAAGAAGGTTTTTAAAGAAATGTCCTCACATTAAACAAATCTCCAATAGAGAGCCCAACTATAAGCCCAGGGACCCGATTTGAACAAATTGGAATCTGACCTACCTAGAGATGTTGTATACCAAATATGAAAGGATTCTGACTGGTGGATCTGAAGATGAACATGTTTAAAGGAATTTCTTCATATAGCAATAAGTTCAAACTCGGGCTCCCATAGAGAGCCAAAATATTTACCCAGGGACCCGATTTGAACAAACTTGCATCTGCCACACCTAGAGATGTTGTATACCAAATATGAAAGGATTCAGACTAGTGACTCTGAAGAAGAAGAGTTTTAAAAACATTTCCTCATATTGCACTAAGTTCAAATTCAAGTGAAAATTCGGGCTTCCCCCCCCCCCCCCCCCCCCGATATGTTATATACCAAATATCAAAAGATTCTAATTAATTGGTTTTGGAGAAAAAGATTTTTTGAATTTTGGAAATCAATTTATGGGTGCTATCGGCGTAATGGCCCTTGTGGTGCCCCCAGTGGGCGTGGACACTTTATTTGAACAAACTTTAATTGACCTATTAAAAGGAACATTTAAATTTGGATCAATTCGGTCCAGTGGATTATGAGAAGTCGATAATGTAATGACCACGCCGGACGGACGACGCACGGACGACGTACGGACGACGCACGGTCACTGGACGACGGACAGAAAGTGATCACTTAAGCTCCCCCTGACTTTCAGTCAGGTGAGCTAAAAATGAACCCCGAAGTAGTTCATTCTTGTTTGCATGTCTAAAAGCTTTATTTAAAAGCCCAAAGGGCAACATTGTATACTTATAATACCACTCTAAATACTGCACGTTTGTGGGGTGGGTTGGTGGGATTATATATATAACACTTTTTTCAAAAGATGCAGGTAATAGGTACATGTAAGACCACATCTGTTCATTATTTTCCCATCCGACGGCACTCCAATATGCGGTCTGCTCTTGACACTAAAATCGACACGTGTGTATACTTGGGCACTAGATATGACGCAGAATAAAAGTAATCGGCGTGTGTCTCTATCTTACCCGAGCTTGCTCTCACGCACCCCTTTAAACATCTGTCCCAGATGGTTTAAAGGGCGGATGTCAGAGCACGCTTGGATTGGCCTAAATTACAAGGAGTTGAGCGAAACAATATTAACAAGGGGTACGCAAAGCGTGGGATACTGCCCCGCCCGTAGTATGTTCGATAGCCTTAAAGGTATTGTTGGACACAAAATATTTTCTAAGTCGAAAGAGTGAAAAAGGGCCGTAAGTCTGGTAAAATTATTCGACGAAACCCTTTCCTTGTGCATATCCGTTCCCCCATGCGGGCATGTCAGCATAACAAAGGAGATCCAAATCCGACCGATGGCTTTGAAATTACAATTCAAAACGTATTGTACAGACAGACAGGTTAACGGAGAGACAGATGAAGAGACGGACGACTTCACTAGATATCACCGAATCCTACTTCGGAGGGCGGGGGCATAACAATGGACATAATTATCCGCGTACAGTACCTGGAGGGTGGATTGTCGCGGTGGGTTAGATTTCATCTAATTGATCACCGGGTGCAACCCGATGGTCTATGAGATGAAATTGTGTTTATGGTTCTTGTATTATGATGCAAAATTATAGAAATTTTACGAGTGGGAAAGCTACATCACCAGAATTTAGCGGCAATCTACCCCCACGTACTGTACTGGTATCACAGAACTAAGTATTTCCCCATTAGCCACCATTATAACGTTCAGGCGAAAAAGATATGATCGCATAACTTTAATTTTGGCATTCAAATATTTTTGTCACGTATAGCCCTTTAGGTAACTTTTTCTGACCCGAAAACATGGGTCATGCAACAAATAAGAGAAAAAATGACACGAATGGAAGTACGGTCACGTGCACATCTTTTTCAGGGAATTCCCAACTAAAACACACAAAAAGCAAACTGTATTTTTGGGGGTCCAAAAGTCATCAAATCACCATTTTTTTTATCAGGAATATACATCAATAATACAAGATGCCAATAGAATGTTTCAAATGTTTATTGAAACAACATATTTTCCTAAGGTTGTTTATTTTTAGAGATTGCCTCATCCCCGAGTGCAACATTTCAAGGCGGGTAACTCTGAACGTCACATCGTTGCAAGGCGTAATTGGTGTGGAGAACGACGGCGCTGGGACAATCGTCGGTGGAGCAGCGTCATGTTTTCCGATGAATCGAGGTTCACTCTCGACGTCCACGACAGGCGAAACAGAGTGTGGCGGCGGCGGAACGAACGATAACAGGTAGGCAGCACGATCGTTTTGGTGGTGGGTCGGTTATGGTGTGTGTGTGTGTGGGGGGGGGGGGGGGGGGGGCACACTCATGACAAGCAGAACAGCATTACGTGTCATCCAAGGGCGTATCACAGGGCAGTATTTCCGTGACGACATTTTAGCAGCTGATGTGGTGCCATTTGCGCGACGTCATGGCCGTCGATTCATTTTCCTAGATGACAATGCAAGAGCACACAGGGCCCGTGTCGCTACAGAGTTCCCCCAGGAGCAGAACATCACTACACTGCCTTGGCCAGCACTAAGTCCAGACCTTTCACCAATCGAGCACGTCTGGGGTATGATTGGCAGACGCCTACGACAACGCCAACAGACCCCTACCAATGTCCAGGAACTCGCCACTGCACTGCAGGAAGAATGGAATAACACCAGTCAAGCTGATACTGGACGTTTAGTGAGGAGTATTCACGTCGGATCCGCGCTTGTCTCGCGAACCGAGGAGGATTTACAAGGTATTGAGGTCTTGAACTGAATGTGGTAAATTCGCTGACTGACCGTCAGAATGTGTGCTTGTCAGACACCCAACTATTGCTGAAATCATTCACCAGATGTCACAGTGCAATGCCTCAACTTTTTGACGAAAATATAAAATATATTTCTTCATATTTCTCACTTTTATCAAATATCCCCTACTTTTTGAATAGTATATTATATATAGATTACCAAATAAAATCAATGCTGAATCGCCTACGAATCAGCACTGAGAAAGAAAGGAACGAACGTGATCGCAACCATAAAATTGCAAACGAATTTGCGCGTTCATCATACGTAATTTCAAACGCTTCGTTCTGAAAAAATACTACTAAATCCCAATTCTATCAATGTTTACAAATCTGCCCGAACCGAACAGAATATAGTTTATGTTAACTGTACATGTGATGTGAATTTCCAGCAACCACCTCCACAATTGCTCTGTGGAAAATTCACACAATCTGCACGTAACTGCATTAAATGCCACAAAACTATTCTAGGACCCTAAAATAAAGTTATTACCGTAATTATGTTCAGGCGAATGGCGTCCGTAATCAGTATTTGACAAAATACCCATGTTATACATTTCTGCCATCTTTTTAAAAAACAGAGCTTCCGAACTTTGTAAAAATCAGAAACGAATCTGCACACTGTCGGAACGAATCAGCGAAAAAACAAGAAACGAACTGATTCTGTAAGCGCCGGTCACCCCAGTGATGTCATCAACGATGACCTAGGAAACGACCATCTCCCCATACATACCACCCTCATCTATTGCAAAAGCCAAGCTGAGTACGACTCCACCCAAAAATGGATTCTAGCCCAAATTAACTGGGACAAGTTCAGATAAATAGTAGTGCTTAAACTTCAGCAAACCCACACCCCAACAGCCTGTACGAACCTAAGTGACAGTATCAACCAGGAGCTCGATGAAATCTGCCTCAAGAAAACATTCCACCCCGACAGAACTACATCTCGGCCAAAACCATGGACCTTATAAAACGTTAAAGAATTCAGAACCCATGATAACGAACACGAAGCTAATAAAAAAGTCGAGCTCAAAACCATTTATAATCGCCCTCATGGCGAGTTCAAATGGGCAATCAAAAACAAAAACCGCGGACGTTGGGAGGGATTGAAGGAAAACTGAACGGCCAACGCGATCCCAAAAAGTTCTGGGGCCGTTTCAAATTACTTTCGGGACAAAAAACAAAAGATCAAGTAGCTCCGCACTTGATCGGGCCATTGACATATTTGCCGAATTACTCAAAGAAATTCACAAAACACATTAGGTTGTCAACGCCGATGGCAACTTCAAAGATGAAGTCGACGAATTTGTAGGCTACAGCAAACAAATCTTTGAACCGAAAGCCAACACCAGAACCCGACGAGGATAGGAACCTCCCGCCCCCTTCCCCATCCTGGCCACTGAAGTCATGGATATCAGCCGTAAATGTAAAAATGTGAAGACGAAATCATTTATAAAATTCATAAACATCCCCCTGCCTTTATCAAGAGACTTACTGTAATCCTAAGCCGCTGCCTCTCCATTGGCTACTTCCAAAACTGCTGGAAAGTAGCCGTGGGGGGTAATACTCGCCAAACCTAATAAGGACCCCCAATAATCCACCAGGCCACATACCAACTAGTCTTCTGAGCTGTTTGGACAAAATATTTAAACCAAGAAACTCAGAACCCACCTCGAATCTATAATTTTTTTATAACAGAGGACGGAGCGCCTAACGCAACCACAAAGAGGCCATAGAGCCCGCATACCGTCTGACTGACTACGTACAGATCTCCATGTCCCAAAAAGAAATAGGGACAACGGTTCTATTAGATATCAAAAAAGCCTTCGACTCTGTATGACAGAACAGTATGAGATATAAACCGGCTAAAGAGAAACTTTCCCATAAAATACCTCGAATTATCTCCTCCTTCCTAACTGACAAAAAAATCAAAGTAAGGGTAAATCAAATGAAGTGGAACACTCGGTTTTGAGCCCACTGCTGTTCATTATCTATGTTAACGACACACACAGGGGCACGATAGAGCTGTGTACTAGGGTGTACTGCACGTCGATGGTGCACTTGTATTAAACCAATGCTACTTGTGTGGAGTTAGTGCGTTGTGGAGTCTGACAGCTGCTCGCCGTTGCTCGATGGATCTCTTCGGGTACTCTTCCTCCACCCTTAATACTGTCCGACACGAGGTGACCCTGGCTGTCGAAAGTGTCGTTAAACCCCAATAAATAAATAAATAAATAAATAAATAAATAAATAAATAAATAAATAAATAAACCACGGCATCAATAAAGTGGGTGGAAATCAGGTAGGATCCTCCGAGTTCGCAGATGAAAAGGGATTCTATACTGCCAGTAGGTCACGGGACATCATTGAACGCCGACTTCAAGACGCACTAGAGGACCTTGAAGACAGGTGTGCAACATGGCGCATCAAGCTTAATCATAATAAAACCCAAAAGTTAATTGTTACAAAAACCTAAGTGCTACCAAATCAACCTGTACCTCCATAGCGTCAAACTCTAACTCGAAATTTCGATGAGGCTAAGTTTTTTGGAATAACTATCGACAGAAAACTATTTCTAAATATTCACATATCCAACACTGTACCCGAACTAATAAAAGAATTAGCCCTCCAAAAATGATAAGAGGTAATGATTGGGGTGCGAACAAAGACACCAACTTAAACTCTATAAATCATTCATGCGATCAGTCCTCGAATACGGGGCATTCATCATCAAAAATCTCGGTAAAACAAACCTAACAAAACTCCAACGCGTTTAAAACCGCGCCGTACGCGTAGCCCCCCGCGCACCTCCCCGAACATCAACTGCTTCCCTCCACGAGTGGGCTGAAACTCGATTTAAAACCGTCGCGGATAAAACCCATAACAGACTTAAAGACATCGAGTTCATTTCTAAATGAGTACCGAAAAAATAATCTGAAGGTAAAAATCTCCAAAATCAGGCCTAACCATGTAGCCCAGTCCCAGTCCACCCATAACAATGACAACCACTGTCGCGTACAAATCAACAACACCGACTGCTACACATGAACAAAACTCACACTCTCACGACAAATAATAACTCTGGGAACAGCAAATTGCAATTTTCATCAGTTGCGTTCACATCACTGACCACGGACAATACACATATCCAAGTTGAGTTGATGCGGACAGGTAAAAACTACAGGCTGCATAAACTCTGTTCACCCCCCCCCCCCCCGTCCCTCGAATAGATGCTAGCATCATCGTTGCTGGGCGCAGCTCACAGTTGGACCCTGTGCCGACCAACTCACCGCTAATCTCACCATCTCACACACGGCACAATTCGGCACACACCGACAGCGAAAACAGCACAGTTACAGGCACACTCATGCAAAACACCCAGAGTGGATACTGATAGGCACAAACTACCTGCTGCATAAACTCTCTTAACCTCCAACCCCATAGATTCCAGCATCGATCGTCATTGTTGGGCGCAGCTCACAGTTTGACCCTACCCGGACCGACTCATTATCAAAACCAGCACATCACACCAATTCGCCTGCATACTGACAACGCAACCACAGTACAGCTACAGGCACACACATGCAATCATCCGGAGTGGATATGGGCAGACGAATATCAGTGAGCCACATAACTATCTGCATCGCGGTCCCTTATAGCTGTTGCCAGCAATGCCGTTGCCGGGTGTCGCACGCTGCTTGACCCTGTCCCGACCAGCTCAACAAATCACTAAAAAGTACAACAGCATTCTGAAGTACACATAACCCACACACTCAATGATTATCTCAACTCTGTTTTTGAGGGGAGCTTCAAACAAGATTTCATAACCTCCGTTGGTGGGCGACCTCCAGCCTTCAAACTACAAGAGGTTTCCCTAATCCCATTTTTTGTAACCGTTAAGGAATCTCATGCCGGGGCCACACCCCAGATGGGGTTTCTTCTTCTCTTCAGTCGGACCAGCTTCTCCAATTTGGCTTGTCCTGTCCTGGCAGAGTAAAAAATAACCATTCGACGCTCGGCCTAAACCAACGGAGGCTCCCGGTAATCCAGAACATCGACCGTCTAACCTTTAGCACTTATGACCCTCTCGTGTACTTGATGTGTGCTTCAGGCTATACTTGTCAAGGAAGGCGCGTTTTGTGACACAATTACAAGAACAAGTGGAAAACTATACTTGCCTGAAGAACAATATGAACTACCCATAGAATTCTCACCATCATTAACTTCCGGAGACAGACTAAACTTGTCAATGAAGGAAGTGGATCCTCTAAACGAGCTATATTACAAGTGGCAAACTTTACAGGCCAGAAGAACGGACAAAGAACCACCTAGTATAACCGACGAGATGAGGACTGAGTTCTGGCGGCTTTTCTGGCTCATTTGATTCGGATGTGAAAAGTACCACTGTAGTGCTATTAGGGGTCGTAATGGGTTAGTTTACCCCATATCGTCCAGGCGCGGATTCCATGTGCTGCTAAAGCTAAGGTTTAACACCGGGAACGGGAATTTCACAGCTCTGCGGCTTCTGGTCCTGATTGTCAATCACGATGCCCAGGAAATTAATAGACCACGGTATCAATGATTGCGTATTACAGTTTATGAGGTTATGGCGATTATCAATTTCTTCGGAGACCACAATCGCCATTGGTCTAATGGTTTAATCTCGCGAACGGAAATTCCCCAGTTACCGGTTCTGAAAATGAGTGCTGATGCCCAGGAAATTCATAGACTCGAATCAGGGAACAAAGGTTGTTGAAAGCAACCTTTGATTCCTGGTTCTGTCCTATGCATTTCCCAGGTATCGGGACTGATATTCAGAAACGACAACAGGAAAATTCCCGGTATCGTGAATGACTTTCAAAAACGAGAACTAGAAAATTCCCATTCCGGAATTAAACCCTAGCTAAAACATTCGGTTTGCTTCGCTTGCGTCCTGTCAGTCTTCGATTGCCTGAAGAAATTGACAAATAACATTCAAGGGTGTTCTGCAAACAAATATTCATGTAAACTACACCACATTTTAGGCGTCAGGCTTAGAGAGCGATACATTTGATGAGCCAGTGTTGGTTTTGACATGTTATATATCGGAAAGTAAGTACAGGCTTATCGATTCGGTTGCCTTATATTGCTGCACAGTACGCCATCTTGATTATATTATTCCCCTGATATAAAAACCTTTTGGATGAGCTACCTTCGTCTCTAAGCCGGGATAACCATCAATATGTAAACATGTAAATACACACCTTTTTCCATACGGGAAGGAAGTTTCCAAAGATTGGTATGGGCAATGGTCCTTCAACACCCATGGATTTGAAAACGTAATAATCTTTTGACGTATATCTAAAATACAGAAGAGAAAAACATGATATTGCTTTTAACCTCACCTGAAAATTCATTCCCATCTTTGTCTGACTGCATCGTATTTATTACACGCCCATTATTTTCCTCCAGTTCCATATTTACCAAAGTCCGTATGGAACACCTGTTCCATACGCATTTCCGTTGACGAACTATTTTTCAACCAGACACCATAGATCCACCAAAAGAACCAAACTCCAGCAATTTTCGAAATCGTCCAATCGAAACGTCGAATTCTGAACCAGATCAGTTCGGAAGCTGCGGTGACTGTCGAAAAATCGAATGATGGTTGTTTTTGTTCAAATCCACCAAAAATAACGAAATTAAACTTATTCTATAAATGGGGAGTGATTTTTTATAACACCCAAGTTTTGACATTGAGGCGAATATCTCTTAGATAACGGCAGGTAATTTCTTAAAAATACGAACAAATAACCTATTTGGACACAATTTTCATTTATATTTTTCTGTTTATGTATCGATCTGTCACACGTGTTTGCCAATCTCACCTGAGTTTTGTTTTTGTTTTTATTCCAAGCAAACGTCAAAACTGTCAACTTCTACAAATAAGACCGAATTTCTCACGGTGAATTTAGAAAATGATAATTACGGATCTATAGGCGTGTAATAAACACAGAACGCCACGACGAGTGGCACTCATGTCATCGCGGAAGGATAGAACTCGCGGCTACGCCCCTCATTTACCCCCCCCCCGCGCTGGCAATCGTACCGTACTGATGAAAGCATTCACATAATGTGACGTTCTGTGCATGTATGTATTGCCCGAAACTGAAGTGCAGTTCAGAGCTGACCTGTCGTGTTGAGGCGACCGTTTACCATCACCCTCTATAGCCCACCTGAATTGAAAATAAGAAGAAGACGAAATGCCCACCACGAAAATATTGATAAACTAAGACATGCTAAAATTAGAGTTCGAACAACATATCAAATGGAAGCATACAAAGTATTTTTTTACCCGAAAGGGTCTGGGCAATTTTCTAAACTTACAACTACACCATTCTTTGTGTGTCTAGCAACTTAGTGATTTTGAGCCTGCAGAAGCAGAAAAAAAATGTCAGTTAAGGTTGTTGGACTATTGTCCACAGAGCCCCTTCTTGGTTGTAGTAATTTTGAAGAATCTGCACTGACATCACAAAATTCGTTTAAGTGCACTGAGACCACAAAGTTTGTTAAAGTCCGTTGGAGACTTTAGTCAACTACCACCCCCTCTCCCTCCCGATGGTAGTATTAAAGGAAAACCTAATTTAGTGGGTTTTCCGTCACAGTGAACTGGGATACACGGCAGCGCATTGGTCAGATTGTTGGAATGAATTAAGAACTGAAGGTCGACGGTTCGAACTTGACCCGCGTCATCTGCGTTATGTCCTCAGACAAGACACATCATCCCAGTTGTCTATGTGGCGCTCTTAGACATAGGGAACGAAGGCCGGGCACTTGAGTGTATTTATTTATTTATTTATTTAATCATTTATTTATCGAGGTTTAACGGCATTTTCGACAGCCAGGGTCACCTCGGGTCAGACAGTTTTACGGGTGGAGGGGCCGGAGTTCCTGGAGAGAACCACCGAGCAGCGGCGAGCAACCATCAGACTCCCCAGCATTCTAGCTCCACACAAGCAGGTTTAACATTGGTTAAAGAGAAGTGCATCATTGACTTGCAGTTCGCCTCAGTACAGAGCTCCGCCGTTCCCTCAAATGGGCAATCGGGATTAAGTGCCTTGCCTGAGGACACAACGCAGTGACCCCTGGTAGAGACCGAACCCTGGGCCTCTAGGTTTGAAGTTCACTTCCGTGACTACTGGGCCACCACGCGCCCACACTTGTCTTTAACAAATGCTAACACGGCTAGATCCTGGGTAGTAAGTTTGAGAGTCCGACAGTTACTCACCGTTGGTCCGTGGTTCTCTCCGTGTACTCCGGTTTTCTCCACCCATAAAACTCTCCAACGCAATATGACCCTAGTTGTTGAAGAGCCGTTTAACTCTAATAAACAAACAAACATCATAGTGTCATGAACGTTATACTACGGACAATCGCCCTCTTGATTTTTTTCGGGATGGGTGTTAGTTGTTCTCATGTATATTCAGTGGCAGGCCTGTCTAAGTGTGCGGAAAGTTAATGAACAGATTATGCTTGTATCTCGTAAGATCAAATCGCTGACCCTATTTTGTTGATTTAACAGATTGAATAGTGTAAGTTATTTAGATGAATTGACGGTAACATGGGCTGAGGTTTGCGGGTCGGAGCTTACGTTCAACCGAGACGCGGAGCATCCAGGTTGAACATACACCCCGAGCCGCAAACTTCAGACCGTCTTACCGTCAAGTCATCAAAATAACGCATATTTTCCAAAGAGACTTTGTCACCCTGCCCACATCCCAAAACCTACACCGTGACATGAACAAGGCAACTTTTAACGACAACAAGTTCAGAAAATAAACCCCTCGTGTGCACCACGATACTCCATCTTAGTTTGAATCGTAAACTTATTTGCAATTTAAACAATACTTCGTTTGGGACATCGTCGAAATAATTACGAAGCGGACAGCCTCATTTGAAATATTTTGAGGAGTAACATCAAACTGTAATATATGCCAGTGGAGCCGTAAACACTGAAAACACCGCGTGAACGCTGTCGCCGTAGCACTGAACATACAGTTAAAACTATTTGTCCTGTCACGAACAGTACGCTTAATTGCGCGTAGGAATTGCGCGCAATTGCCATATCGAATGGCATCCAAAGCACTGAAACATTGCTTGAACAGGCCATATGTACAGAATTTGATAGCCTTACTATGGTCATAATGCGTAGATTAACACACAGATCGACGTGCTATTTGTGCGCATTTCATGACAGGATTTCCAGTTTTAACTTAGTTTGCTTTCAAACCAGATGTATCAAGATGAGCGGTCCAGACCAAGAGCGCACATTTTAGTCACGAAATCCAAGTATTTATTTTAACGATAGCATATGATAGATAAGTAGCGAATGACCATTGATGTTGACGAGAGATTATAAAATATGCTGCTGGCTGTGAGAGGACCTGTCTCCCCATGGGGTATTTTGGTCGCCCCATGTTTCTGAAAGCCCAGAACATTTTCCCATTGTTTGCCATTGGTCGAATGGGGCAAAAGCAATGACTATTCGTTTCCACAAAATCTTGCCTGTTAAATTGCTAAAATTCAAAAATAAAAAGATAATTTCCTTCTCCTCCAACAGCAAGAAAAATACAATTTTTGTGTGAATTAAATTATCGGAAACTTCAAAATATTAAATGTTGCATTCCTTTCTACTCATTCTATAAAACGTTTTGCTGTATTTTACGATACTTGATCGGCCATGGTAAGCCATTGTGCAGAGGTATGTGACCTAAAACAAGATAAATAAATAAATAAATAAATAAATAAATAATTAAAAACGTTACAGCACATTACTTAAAAAACCCAAAGAATACACTTCTTCCATTTAATTAATATACTAAACACAAGTAAATTTGAAGCACGAATGATTTTTGAACTTACTTACTTGAATAATTTATTCACGAACATCATTATATTTGATGCATGAGATGTACGAAAATTGTCATTGTCATCAAATATATATTTGTATCAGGCTGTATCGTTAAATATGGCAAACAAACTTAGTAAAATATAAGGAGACTGGGGCATTTTAATTGAATAGCCACTCTACTATGGAAAAATATTCGATGAATATGAGATTCAACTATACAGAAGTTGGGCATTCTCTTGTATTCTTGTGAAAAACTGTGCATTTATTCTACATGTATTACATTTTGTTGTTTGCTCTGTCAAACAACATACAATAAATCAAATACCCATATTTGATGTAATGAAACAAATAAGTTTGTGAGCATGAGAGCTTGAGTGGTTTCCCGAGTAATTCTTTGGAAAAGTACAGGATTTTCTTTTTATTCAAGGTTAGGTTTTCACAATAACCAAAATGAATTAACTGATCATATTTGTACTCAATGTATGGTAAATTGATCGGGTTTTTTGCAAGTTTTCTGAATTAAAAGAGATTCAATTAGTAAAAAATATCTTTGTTTCCTTTAACCTTTTGAAACCGAGAGGCTGTTTTTCAGGCCCAAGAAGAGAATACCTCATAATTTCATTAAGTTGAATGGCTCTAAGTTAATGTGTGGCGAGACCAATTAACCCTTTACCTAACCTGAAAAGCAGACGACACTTGCAAAAATAATTCTTGAATAACTATTTTTTTTCATTTTTGTCTCAAAAACATAGGTTATGAAAAAAAAATGAAAAAAATAATGAAAATTAATTGGCGATTTTTGAGAATAGCGCTGGCCGGTTTTGGCCGTTACGTTAGGTAACGGGTTAATATTTTTCGTGCAGCCCCGTGGATGTACGTTGAAAATATTACTTGGTCTACTTATTCTATAATGAATATGGACTCTTCCAATTGATACCACTGATGAACTGAAATAGAGGATAACAGCAGTGTTCAAAGGGTTAAGTCATTGAAATGGGATTTGGCAAACAGACAATGCCTATATTAACGCCACAGCTTAGATAAAAACACATTACAGTGGTGTAGGCCCAATGTACATGAAATAGATGATCTACGTTCAGGAAGAGTGAGCTAATTCATGATATTGCATTAGAATTGTTCTGCTCCTTCCAGCCTTTTGCGTCATCTGCCTTCTTTCCAATACCTTTTTAGCTGTATGTCTCTTCCTTTTTTTTCCTTCCTTACTCGATCCGCTGCCGGTATATACATGTTGAACTTCGGATATCATATTTTATGCCTTTGACATGAATATTGTAAGTATGTGCATTCCATGTAAACTGTGTTGTATTTATGTATCCTGGTGAATACTATATACCTATCTACACATATATCATGAAAAAGAAACTGATCTGATGAAATAGAAAGAAAGTACAGGACTTTATACCATGATTACCTATTCTACAATATATGAAAAGCCTATGACATAAATTTTAGCTTTACACACCAACCGTGGTGACAACGCCAGCAATGGAATTTCAATAGTTAAAATTTACGCCTACAGTGGAACTACATCCAAGTTGGCCTTTGGTGACGACGACCTGAATGCGATCTTGTCTAAATTTATCGCACGTCACCTCGCGAAGAGTGAAATGAAAGTGACAATTATTTATTACGTTTTTAAATGAGTTTACCCCATAAGGCACCAAAACTTAACAAACAGGCATTGTCGCATGTTAATAAAGCATCCATAACTTATTATGGTATTAAAATGAAAAAGGACCCGTTTCATTTTCCATTTCGTTTCGGTGATAAAATTGACAGCGGAAGTACCGTCCACCGATGCTCGTGTAAACAAAAACAGATTCGCACGTATGTATGTCTGGTGCTCAGTAAAATCGAGAAAAAATAATAGCGACTCTTAATAATCTGACGATCATGGTATAAATAAAATATACCCAAAGTAGCTTGGTGTACCAGATGTTCACCACTTGTGGTGAAGTGGTGTTAACCGCGCGCCAAAGGCTCGCGGTTAACACCACTTCACCACTCGTGGTGAACATGTGGTACACCAAGCTACTGTGGATATATTCTATATATATCTCGTCATCTCTTATCTATCTGTTATATATGGGGCATGGAGACATTTTTGTATACACGTCAAAGTATACAAGGCTCACAGTACACGGGGTGTGGTGGGGTTACAATACAAAACCATACGTTTACTACTTGGCAAAAACATCAAATATCCGATTGCAAGCATGTCCACAGTTCATTAACCACTGGCATCAATTAGTACTGCATATAGATAGCAGATGTTTGAGAGTTCTGCATATAATTGTTCTGGCATATACGTTATCGTACGTTAGAATCAATTTACATACCCTTACGTTGAAAATATATTCTCCAGATGAATAGTATTGAAGTTGTCATTGCCTAATGTAGATATGGTTACAGCCACTCTGCACAACACCTATGAGAATAACCACAATTCACAAACAAATATAAGCAGCGTACATAATACATTTCTAGAGATAAAATGGGCCATTTCTCGAAAGATAGGATACTACTACTCACAAACAACTACACCACTTCGGCGATGAGTTAAAAGTACTCATTGAAAAGTACATCTCTCCAACAAGACAGGATGCTCTCACATACAGTACGGCCACCGCGGACTGGTCACTTTCTATGGGTGGGAGCTGTTTCGATGGAAGCAATAATATTAGATTCCAAACACAAATTATAGGAATAATCAGCAAAAAAAAATTAATTAATGATGCACCACTGCCCACGCTTGGATTACCACCAGTCCACGGCGGCTGTACTGATTAAGCCTGTCGGTGAGGGCATGAATTAAGCGGCGGAATGGGTTAGCAATATCCATCGCTGTTACGAAATAAGATCTTCTGGATAATTGCTTTGTCTCAGATGAAGTTGAAAAATACTACAGAAGTTTTAAACGCAGTGTGCTTGCAAATTGAGGTAGTGTTCCATGCGACCCCGTATGGTATAGTATATCTCTAACACTATGTGCATTAATTATTTTTCATGGAAAATCACTTAAATTGTCAATCATTCTGGGTCTATTCGAAGTGAAGGTTACGCTCTGAAGCTACCAGTCACATTCTGTAACGAATCAGACGCTGTTATGGACTGTATCTTTGTTCACGGCCTACCGTTGATTTAATGTGACGTCCCTTTATTCACAAAATATAAAGATATTCCTTCTTACTTCAGTTACAGATATTCCAACTATAAGTATTTAATTCGCCTTGAAAATATCGAAATATTAACAGAATTAGTGGAACTACGCGGCGCATGCACAAACTACGCCTGTAGCAGGCTTTATTCAAAATTATTTAGTAAACAAACATGTCTAATAGTATTAATAAAGTCATCAACGATTCGGTCAAATTAAGTCTCGAGTGAGAAATATTTCTTGCGGTAATTAAAAAAAGAACGCCTATGGCATTATTCCAGACGACTGAATCTAAACAGAGGCGATTGATATTTTTTTGGCTTGAGTAGCTCCAGACAGTAACAGCCTCGGACTCCTCACATGGTTTGAATGTTGGCCCGAAAGCTAGAGTTTAGGTAAGATGGGATTTGTAACTGAGTCTCGCAACTGTTTAAATGTCAATGCTGTTTTAAAAGATTTTGACAGGGCTTTATCATTAGGATCAGCGGGCTTGACCAAGTATAATGATGTTTTAATCAGAGAGGATGGCATAATACTCAGTAGTCTGGTCCATCAAGGCTCCAATTCGTGCTTTGTGATCTCCAGTGTGTATATTAGTAGGCATCCTCTATCCTAAAGTGAGAGCTTAGTTATCCTTGCTTCCAATTCCACAAAACTGACTAACCATCTTATAGACTTTCCTTGCTAACCATAACTCCAAGGTGCAGTATATAGTTCTGCCGAACTGAGTCGATAACCAACTCAAAAGTGTTTCGCGTCTGAGTCCTTGCAAACATGCAGAAAGGTAAACATTATAATTGTTAATTTAGGGAGCGTGGTGGCTCATTGGACTTTATATCGAAAGGCTCACGGTTCGATCCCCGCCAGGGGAGACTACTGTGTGTCCTTGGGCAAGGCACTTCATCCCGATTGCCCACTTGGGGGCATAGTGGCGCCGTGTACTAAGCCGTACTGCATGTCGATGGTGCACTTGTTTTCAACCAATGCTAAGGCTGCTTGTGTAGAGTTAGTACGTTGGGGAATCTGACAGTTGCTCACCTTTGCTCGATGGTTCTCTCCTGGTACGCCGGCTTCCTCTACCCGTAAAACTGTCCTACACGATGTGACCCAATAAATAAATAAATAAATAAATAAATAAATAAATAAATAAATAAATAAATAAATAAATAAATAAATAAATAAGTCAGCGTCCCGTTGCTCATTTTCGGAGCTACAGTTCTCATTAACAGCTGGGGCTCATTTTCATATATGATTAAATTGTCAGGAAATTTGTTCACAACGTTTCAACCCTAAATCATACCAGTTATGAAGGTGCTAAATGTAACTGTTTATTATTCGCAAAACGATAGATTATCGAAGGAATTGCGGAAAGATAGAAATCGTATCCCCCACTTTGAAGTCTGAAACAAGAAAACAAAAACGTTAACAATGTCGGGACCCACTTCGCGAACCATACAGACCACCACTGTCAACTGTCACAGGGTTGGGGATTCATGGACGCTATTCTAGAGCTCAATTACAATTATCCATGACCTTCAACCATTATCATACTACATTACATGCGGCATAGACTGATTCGACGATCAAAACAGCATACCTACACAGTAGTAAGAGTTGAATCCATTAATTATAAAACATAAACGCTCATATCATCTCCATAAACAGTTACTTGGGCTGAACCTACAAACCGGGAAGCACACAAGCCCACAACGGCACCACCGACGGTTAATTGACTATTACTTTTGCTGAAGTTGATGATATGTTTAAGTTTAACCATCGACTCACTTAAATGAGACTGAACTGCTTATCTGCTTTTTTGCCTTGGACCAAGAGATCCATTTGTCGATAAACCTATATGTCGATAAACCTATAAACGATCCAATACATCAACGATATCACTTTTTGCCAAACGGTTCAACCCAAGGTCTCGTGCCATCAATCTAATTCCGTAAGGAATCTGGCGCTGTTAGGGCTGTTTGTTTACCCGCACCCTGTGAAGTTTGCGCGCAAACTACTGCTAGTGTGACGTGATGTTCCTTTACTTACAGAGATACACAAATATTTTTTCATGCTCCAACTACAGATATTCCAATCATTAAGTATTTAATTCACATTGAAACCATCTAGATATTAACACAAGTAGTGAAGTTATGCGGTGTGATAATAAAAACTACGAATCCTTTAGGGCAATGTCATCAGAGATTCAGTCAAATCAAGCAATTGAGCAACATTTCTCGCGTTGATTCAAAGAAAATGAATGTTTATGATATTTATTGAATTCAGTCGTTTGGAATATTCCATTTGGTCGGACAAACGAACCACAACCTTGCTTTTCCGACCAAATGAAATATCCCAGAAGTGTAAATTTACATATAGGCGATATTTAAGGCCAAAATTGCTCCCAGACCATAACAGCGTCGAATTACTTAC
Source organism: Pictodentalium vernedei (assembly GCA_031216915.1). Classification (NCBI taxonomy): domain Eukaryota; kingdom Metazoa; phylum Mollusca; class Scaphopoda; order Dentaliida; family Dentaliidae; genus Pictodentalium; species Pictodentalium vernedei. The sequence continues at coordinate 504,715,206 of CM062297.1, read as the reverse complement.
AGAATTGGACTGATGGCTTGAGAGCTTGGAAACACTCAGCATGATTTGGATATCCAAGTAGGGCTGGGCGATATTTCGATATACCGGTAAATACCGGTATTGAAATCAGTACCGGTTAAATATCGTCTATTTTTTGGCAATACCGGTATATCGTCTGTAACGATATTGGTTTGGGTCACATGATAATAAAATTTCAACATGTTTTTTTTCGTAAAATCGCACAGAAAGTTGCTTTGAAAATACAGGAAGTTTATCTTTCCTTATTTCGTGAACAAATGATAAACAGCGAGAGATGATGAGAGTAACGGAAAACACACCCGACTGTCACGCTGTAAAAACACGGTCACTTGCTGTTGGTCGCATTTGTTTGAACTGTAATCAGCAAGCCATACTTATCGCTTAATTCATTGTCAGCAATCTGACACAAAAATGTTTCAAATCACACTATTCACAATTGCGAAATGTGCAACAATTTTTGTCAAATATGACAGAGGTGTGATTCCATCACTGGGAGAAAACATTGTCGGCTGGTGATTGACATCTGCAGACTATCATGAAAGTGAAGGGTGAACACGTCTTGGAGGCGTGCTTAATATCAACAGACTGACTGGCCTGACATGTGACAGATGACATTTGACATTGTCATCTTAGGAAGTTCACTGCTGGAAGATAATAGAAGGGGAGGAGCTACTACTGGTTCTTTGTGAAACCAGGCCCTCGGAATTCCATCAACTGGATACCCGTTGTTTTGATAAAAAGTTTTGTTTGCCACAGTTTTCATGAAGACACATACGCAATTAACACAATGTGACAATTGACTGGCTCAGTAATTAAACGCTTATCAGTCAAGAGAGGCTGGCCATGTTTTTACAGGAATTAAATTGACAAAGACTAATTTACTTGTATCCCAGATTCAGATGAAAGCCAGTAAACCCATGATAATTTTATGGCTTATTTTCGTATTAAACAATAGGTTCAATAACTTTGTAGACATGGATTATTATGGTCTTCCATTCAAATCACTCATTTTTCCAGAGCAGTAAGTGATACTTCTATCTTTTGCTCCAAAAATATCTTTTTTATTCATGATATCCTTTGCACTTAATATGTGTTTCACACACTGGTGCACGATATACCGGTATATCGCGATATTTTTTCTGATATCGTTACCGGTATTCAGATTCCCATATCGCCCAGCCCTATATCCAAGATCCACATTTACACCCTCAAACTCGGGATTTAATGCTCTTATTTGAGACATTGAATAAGTGTACGTGTAACATGCCTAGGCGCAGTTGCATATCAGAGATTTGCGAGAAGCCCGGAGTTGTAATCAACCGCCCTATTTTCGCGGTTGTAACCGCCGAGTGAAATTCCCAAAGTTGTAACCGACTAGCTCCCTACACAAGATCATTGGTTATGGCGCGGGAAGAGATTGAGAGATCGGCGGTTTTCAGATACTAGCGTTTTGTACTACCCCAGGGTAGTACAAAACGCTAGTATCTGAAAACCGACGTCATATACATGTAGATGTTTCACACAACACTAATGTTCGCTGTAACTTTGTCTTGCCCAGATCCACGACCGTGTGTGGTTTTCTTCTCTTCCGCTTTCTGTTGGGATGTTCGCATACTGTGGGATCTCCCAAGCCGGAATCAATATATCAACAACTACGCGCCTTTCTCGCCTACACCGTATTGCTTTCAAAAACCCATACTCTGACTTGCAACATATACAACACTCGATTCGCATCGGAGTCCGATGGCCTTGTAGAGAGTTACAGATGATTTTACCCAACTTTTCACCTTTCAAGATCACATGACAAGAGCGATGAGGAAGGACGCGTAGAATTTGTACTCGCAATTAAAAGCCGGTTTCCTCTTCAAATAATAATGTTTTGCAAAGGAATGTATGGATATAGACGTACATAATATATTCCTGGACCATCTACTATAGATGTCTAATGAAGTAATGTTTTCATCTAACAGATATGCGGGAATAATTGGATGAACCTCTCCTCTAACCTTACTTCGACGTAAAATTCAAATTTTTCTTTGTGAAACGTGAATTTTAATGTGATACCAGTGTGACAGCAGTGTGAACAGGAATCATCCACAACTCATAACTTGACACGTAAATAACTGGATTTATTTAAAACTGTAATGGTGACCAATAAAACCGGGAGGAAACTTTCAAATGAGCCAAATCAACAACTGAAGAAGACATTTGGAGCAAACTCCTCCCAGACTGACGATACTATCAATGTTTCGTTTTGCGAAATGAAGGGGAAATTATCTGATATTACGGACACACTCAAGACAATACCAAACACTGATGCTGGCAGGACTATTGTAACAGCTGTTGTGTTCCTGAAGCTCAGTCTATTGAAAACCAAACTGAAGCAGTTCATGACAAAAAAATTAAAAAACTTCGAAAATGAAATTAATGGACTGAAGTTTGGAAATGAAAAGCATCGAAGGGATTTAGACGCTTCAAGACGGCAGAGCAGAAGCTTGTGTGAAAAACTGAAAGAGACAGAGAGAAAATCTTCAGACGCTTTGAAACTGGAAAACAGGAATGAAGAGTAAGTGCTCATGAAAAAACAATCTTAGGATTATCGATTTGAGAACTTCAAAACTGTTTTCTGTGACCTTGTAAATTTGAGTGGCGTGGAAAACCCAGTGCAGCCAAGTGATATTCTCGCCATTCTTAGGATTCCGTCTAAAAAGAAATGTGCACCTCGCCCAGTGATAGTAAAATTACTACGGTCTGAAGATCGCCACAGTATATTTTTGCATTGAGAGACTGAAAACCTCATTCAATATTGAAGACAGAAGCGGGGTGAAATTCTCGGATGACATCACACCTCTGAACACAAAGTTAATGAGTAGACTGTATCGGCATAGCGAAATGGATTTTACTTATCACAGGAATGGCTTTATATGGGGTAAAACGAAATGCGGCAAGGGACAAAAATTTGATATTTTGGACAATACCGACAACGTGATCGCTGCTCAGTGACATCAAGACCCGTGAAAAGAAAAGGAGCACAAACCGCTACCATAAGTTCAATGTTTTCACGCATGAAATGATATCTGAAGACTCAAGTGTAGTCAACTGCAGTTCAATGAAAGGTACCGATTAACAGTTTACGTATATGCTACTTGAACAAAACTCAGTAAAAAGATGTCGTAATGACAATTCCTTTATTTCACATAATTTTATATAGCCTTTCATATAGACTTAATGGTTTATGCAAGGATTAATTTAAAAAAAAATTCTCTTGACAAGTTCCACATGAACGAAGACCTCTTTCGGGAAAGGGAAACTAATTGACTTGTAGCTGCTTCGAAGCGGCCAAAACTCACCTTTGAGACATGCTCTTTCTTCCAGCACTCTACCAGATAATAATTACATGGTGCGTCAGGATGGCTGTACTTTGATACACATATTGTCTTTCAAAGAAAGAATGATGTTGGGTCCCTCATAGCTGTGAAGCAGCCAGGATACACCCGCACATCATCCTTAGAAAACAGTTTTTATTTGTGTTTGAATTGTAATATAAATTATTTTTCGCTTGTCTTTTGAAACCTTCATTTTTCGTTTTTTCCTATTAGTACTGATTAGTGTCATTAATTTGTAATTGCGTCTACAGTTCACTTTGAAGCCCTGATAGTGCCTTCCAGCACTCTACCAGTAAATGATTACATTGTGCTTCAGGTTGGCTGTGCGTCGATACACACATTGCCTTTCAGAGAATTATGTTTGGTGACTCCTAGCTGCTGTGCAACATCATTCTTCGAGAAGCGAATTTTATTTGTGTTGGAATCTAAATGAAAATTAATTTTCGTTCGGCTTTTGAAACATTCATCTCTCGTTTTCTCCTATTAATTCTGATTAATGTTATTAATTTGTCATTGCGCATACAATTTACTTTGAAACCCTTATAGTGGCTTATAGTACTCCACCAGTTAATGATTCCATCGTGTTTTAGGTCGGCTGTGCTTCGATGCACACATTGCCTTTCAAAAAGTGATGTTGGGTGACTTCTGGCTACTGTGAAAAATTAATTTCTCCCTTTTTCCTATTAGTGCTGATTGGTGTTAGTGGCTTCCAGCATTCTACCTGTAAATGATCACATTGTACTTCAAGATTGGCTGCGCTTCGATACATACATTACCTTTCAAAGAATGATGTCGGGTGCCTGCGGTGCAGTAACCAGGGCACACCCGAACATCATTCTTCGAAAAGCATATTTTATTTGCGTTGGAATCGTAATGTAAATTATTTTCGTTGAACTTTTGAAACATTCATTTCTCGTTTTTTGCAAATCAGTGCTGATTAGTGTCATTAATTTGTAATTGCGCCTTCAGTTCACTTTGATGCCCTGATATATATCATAATCATATATTGATTCTCGATCCGCAAGTATACAGAAGAAGTCTCCTTGGTTACGAATCGAAATTAAGTATTTTTATTGTTTACTAATCATATATATTTCATTTTCAGGTTATTTTATTCAACTTTGTGGGGAGTTAGTTTAGTATAGTAACTGGGACAAAGTTAGGAGGTCTTAAATAAAACTGTGAGCGCTAAGTTGTCGAACGGTTCGTCGTGTTGCCTTTTGTCGCGTGTTTACAGTTTTTCTTGTCCGATCGAGTAATTTTGTAATTTTGTCTTGATGATGGCGAGCAAGTCTGTTCAGACGGAGGTAAGTATGGAGGTAAATACGTGTAATATCGCGGTCCAGGTCAACGGTGCCAACGGGGTAAGTATTGGTGTGCAGACAGAGGTCACTGGGGGTGTCGGTCAGAGCCGAGTTGGTGGGGCCACCGATGGCGATATTGGGCTTGAAGTTTGTAAACAGTGTTCTATGATGTATGGGGACTTTCGTTCGATGGGATATGGAGAGGTATGTGCAAACTGTCAGGAAATCCTCCGCCTACTTGAGACAATTGTTAAGTTTGAGGGGGAGATTGCTGAGCTGAAGGGAAAACTTGGTAGGGCGGGGCTGTCTGGAGTTACGCCTGTGAAAGTAGCTTTCCGAGAAGGATAGGTGGTTGTCGGTGGTCCCAAGAGGAAACATGGGGGTAGAACCTTTGATGTGAATGAGGTAGGTGATGAGGTGGGGGCTGCTAGAAAAATACGTAGGACAGATGAGGGGGGCCCAGGCCGGAGCAATGCTGTAAAGCGTTTGGCGTGGACTATCAAAAGTGGTAGGAAAGGGGGGCCAGAGAAGCAGGTAGATAGGGGTGTAAAGTCCAAAGGCAGTGGGGAGTGCAGCACCAGAAACAGATTTGATGTGCTCGATTCGGAAGAGTCAGAGGAGGAGATGGAGGTACTTGCAACAGATAGTAGCTTGGGAGCATAGGAAGAACATGGGAACATAGGAAGAACAACAAACATGCACAACACAGGGACACACCAGGGTTATAATAATAGGCCAGGAAAAAGGAGGAGGGATCCGGTAGAAGACCAGGGGAGTAGTCCAGGTAGTTCAGGGCCTGGAAAGAGACGGAGGGAAAAGGATAGGAGTAATCCTAGGTCAAAGATACCGATACCGATATTGATTCCGAGTGTTGGGTGTTGGAGAGGAAGAGGACGCTGTCAACAATAGGAGACTAGAGGAGATAAATAGGGCGAGGGACAAAAGTAAGTTGGTGGTTGCGGGAAGTAGCATAGTTCGGGAGATCGACAAGGTTGTCTGTGGTCCGGACAGTAAAAATAGAACAGTTCTGTGCTTTCCGGGGGCTAAAGTGGAGGACCTGAGGGATAGAGTGGACGGTATTGTAGCTGGGTCGGGGCCTGATCCGGTAGTGTATTACATGTGGGGTCCAATAACATCAGGGAGAGGAAATCAGTTCGTTTGGTGGACACATACAAGGACCTAATTAGTAAGCTACTTAGCAGGAATGCTCGGACCATCGTTTCAGGGGTGCTCCCCGTTATGGGTGGTGGGAATGAGAGGAACTCGCGGATTATGGCACTAAACGAGGAGCTGGAAGAGCACTGCAAAGACTTGGGAATACATTTCATTGACCACTGGGACTCATTCTGGGGACAAGGAGAGCTGTATGGGCGAGACGGATTGCATTTAAGTAGGATGGGTACAGACCTGTTGGGCCAAAAAATTTTACAGGTGGCTGGGCCTTTTTTGGAGAAAAGGGGGGTAGGGGACCACAGCCGATAACCCAGAGGGGCACAAATGCTGGGAACATAGGAAGAACAACAAACATGCACAACACAGGGACACACCAGGGTTATAATAATGTGCCAGTGATGACAAAAAAAACAAAGATTCATTAAGTTTGGGTACTGCAACATCCAGGGTCTGCACAAGAAAGTAAGCGAAATATCAACACTGATGGACGAAGGAGACTTCGATATAATGGGTCTAAGTGAGACGTGGATACGACGGGATGAGCGGGTTGATCAGATGAAGGGTTGCGTGTGGATAGGAGCTGGTCGAACTGAGGGTCAGAAACGGGGTGGGGGTGTTGGCATCTACGCTAAAGAGGAATTACAGCCCTCATTGATTACAGATCTCACAGAAGCAAGGACTCAGATTCCAGTATCCAACGAAATAGTCTGGGCAAAAATCAAGTTAGGAAGCAGGAGTGTTGCCGTTGGTGTTGTATACTTAGCAGTGGAGGGAAGTAAGCCCGAGTGGAATGATTCAATATATACAACTCTTAGATCGAATATCACAGAGCTTGAAAGCAGAGGGTTCAGTATTGTCCTAATGGGGGACTTCAATGGGCACATCGGGGATAAGGAGGATGGCATACAGGGAGGTGATAGGAAAATTAACACGAATGGGAGGAAGATGTTGGACCTATCAAAAGAGCTTGGTTTAAAGATCTTGAACAGGGATGCGAAATGTAAGGGTAAATGGACCTGGGAGAGGAACGATAAGAAAACAATAATTGATTATATACTCACTGACATTAGCGTATGGAGGGAGGTTATAGATGTAGAAATAGATGACGAGGGAAAAAATGACTTGGGTAGTGATCACAACCTGATAACAGTTAAGATTATGGGCAAAAAGACGAATAGAGACAGAAATACCTTCAAGGAAGTTTGGGGACTAAAACAAGGAGCCGACTGGAAGCAGTTTCGGGAAAAACTAAAACCAAGTCTTGAATGTATACCTAGGGATGCAAATGTCCAGAGTGTTTCAGATGGCATAGTAAATAGCCTAACAGAGGCAGGGAAGGACTGTATAGGAAGGGTGAGGGTCCCAACGAGAGAGCTTGGATACAGGGTTAACGAGGGACTAAAAAAGGCTATAAAAGAAAGGAAGGTAAAATGCGCTGCTTACAGAAGAAGTAGGAAGCTTAAAGGGGTGGATAACAATGACACGAGACTAATGAAAGGAGAATATGAACTGGCACGGAAAAAGGTGAATGAGATAAAGAATAATAATAGGAAGGAGCCCAATTGCAGTCTTGCCAGAACAATAAAGAAAACGGGGGGTTCGAGCTCAAACGTATTTTGGAACTGGGTAAATAAACGGGGGAAAAGTAGTGTGCAGAGTATCAAAGTGGATGGGGAAAGTACAGAAGATAAAGGCCGTATCGCTTCAGAGTTAGTCAAGCACTGGGAAAAGATAAACGATAGGCGATGGGGCAGTGGGTCCCCACCAAAAAGAAATACACTGGTGGAGGAGAACCTATCCAATCGTGTATGTAGCGAAATAACGGCAGAAGAAGTGCGGAACGTGGTCTCGAAATTAAAAAATGGTAAAGCGGGAGGGACTGATGAAATTCCGAACGAATTCCTCAAAAATGGAGGGGAGGCACTTATTGAAGTCCTGACAAACCTTTTCAACCTGGCTCTGCGAAAGCAAGAGGTCCCCAGAGAGTGGAGGGAAAGTAAGGTGTCGTTCATACACAAAAAGGGGGATAAGGAAGTTCTAGATAACTATAGGGGGATATCAGTTAGTAGTAACATCGGAAAAGTATTCTGTAAGGTCATATACAGTAGACTAGAGGAAGTTATTGAAGAGAAAGGTTTTCTAGGAGAAATTCAAAATGGTTTCAGGAAAGGACGAAGAGTCACTGATCACCTATTTACACTCACCCAACTGATAGAATCAACAAAGGCTGAAAAGAAAAAGATGTTTCTGGCATTTCTAGATGTGAAAAAAGCATACGACCGAGTGTGGAGGGAAGGTATGTGGCGAAAGCTCGAGGGCATCGGACTGGGGGGTGACTTTGTGGGAATCATGAAAGCACTGTATACAGATGTGCAAAGCCAACTCAGTCTAGGGAGTATCACTACAAAACGAGTCCCTATGGATATAGGCCTCAAGCAGGGGTGTATCTTTTCACCGATTTTGTTTGCATTGTATGTTAAAGATTTAGGGGACGAACTAATTCAGAGTGCGGAGGGGGTAAATGTTGGAGACATAAAGATACCAGGCTTATTCTTTGCGGACGACATGGTGTTAATGTCTAGAACTGAACAGGGGCTAGAGAAATTGCTGGAAATTGTTGGTAGTTATGGGAACACTTGGCGGCTCGAACTAAATGAAAATAAAAGCAAGGTAATACCCGTTGGACGCAAGGTAGATATGACGAAGAGATGGAGAGTGGGGGAGTTCTCAATCCCCGAAGGGGAAAGCAAACAAATCACTGTAGGAGAAAAGGGAGAGTATGAGTATCTAGGGGTAAGCATAAATATAACGGGAAGAGGGGTGTACAGAAATTACTCAGCCAAACTGATTCTGAAAGGGAAAAGAATTCTGAACCAACTAAAACTTTTAGGGAAAAATAGTTTCAACAAGGTCTTTGTGGGGAAAACACTGTGGGAGAGGGTGGGTTTACCAAGTATAACGTATGGCACGGACGTGATTCCATTAAACCAAACCGTTATTAAGAAGTTGGAAAGTACTCAGAATGATGCCGGCAGATGGATAACAGGGTCGAGTAATGCTGCAGCTTTGGAAGCAGTAAGGGGGGAGCTTGGGTGGATGAAAATCAAGGACAGGGTAGATTTGGGAAAACTGTGTTACTTTAACTACTTGAGAAACCTGCCTGACAACCGGTGGTGCAAATTGATGCTCGATACCATTTGGAATTCTAATATAGAAACGGGGTGGTCAAAACATGTGAGGGAACTAATGGACAATTACTCTATAGAGGTCACAAACATAGAAGTAGGAATGAAAGAAGGCAAAAGGTTTGTCAAAGAGAGAGTCATGGAAGATTGCAATCGAAACTGGCGAGCAGGGGTTAGCGTGAAAAGATCACTGCAGGGGTTACAATATAAAGAAAAGCCAGCTTTTGAGAAGTACCTAGATGGCACCTTTGGAGGGTCACTGCTGTTCAAACTGAGATCAAGATCACTGGAGCTTCGGGGAAAAATTGGGAGAGATGGGGAAAAGGGATGCCAAATGTGCCACTCTGGAGTAGTGGAGACCCTGGAACATTTTCTCTTGGAATGCCCACAGTATATACCTCATAGAATAAAATTTACTGGAAGAATAATGCAGAAGTGGGGTGAAGAAACAAAGGATAGATGGCTGAAGGCGGACACGAGGGAGAGGGTAGGAATGCTTATTGAAGAAATTGAAAAAGAGGAAGTGAGGGACACTATTAAGCAGTTTATATCTGAATGCTGGGAGGAGAGGAGGGGAAGGGGGGGGGTGGTGTGCAGGGGGAATGATGGCCTTCTCTTATGAGGACCGCGACAAATCAGAGGCTGGCCAAAGAGTTATTATTATTATAGTGGCTTCCAGTCCTCCACCAGTAAAAATGGTTTATTTGTACTTTACGTTGGCTGTTCTTAGATACACACATCAATTGCCTTTCAGAGAATCTTGTTGGGTGCTCCTGGATGTTGTGTAGCAGCCAGGACTCACTCGAACATCATCCTTAGAAAATCAAGTTTTATTTGTGTCGGAATCGTAATGTAAGCTTTTGAAACATTCATCTGTCGTATGTTTCCTATTAGTGCTGATTAGTGCCATTAATTTGTAATTGCGCCTGCAGTTCACTTTGGCTTCCAACACTCTACCAATTAATGATTACATTGTGCGCTAGGTTGGCTGTGCTTTTTTCATACACTGCTTTTCGAAGAATGCCGTTGGGTGTCTGCTGCTGACAAGACACACCCGAACATCGTCATTAGGACAGCAAGTTTTATTTGTGTTGGAGTCGTAACGTAACTTATTTTTCATGTTGGTAACAATGCTGACTTGTGAGGACAGAAAGCACTCAAATACTTTTGTGTCGTATAGAGAACCGGCTTTTTGTGAATTTAGATTTTCGTCACGACAATGTTCTTGTTGAGGTATTTGCTATTGTTATTGTTAATAATAAAACAATTTTTCCGATACGACCGTCTTGTATCTCAGATGAAAAAAAAACTCCAGCAATTAGCGCAATAACGAAACTTCAAGAAAAGGTTGCTCAAGCAGACATTTACCACTTTGAAAATTGCAAGCAATGCGAAAATTAGGATGGGAAGTAGAAACTGTCGCTGTCTCTCGTCGGACGGCAATGAACGCCGAGACATTTTCTCGCGTTGCAGAGATAAGTTCGATATTACTTTCCTGGTTGATACTCATTCGTGTGAGGAGGTTGAAAATACTTGGAGAAATGAGTGGGGTTTTGAAGCTTCTGTGCTCATTTCTGTGGACGAATAAGTGTCCTATTTAAAAATACATCCAATGACTCCGTCCATAAAATTGTAAAAGACCTAGGAGTCAATGTCATTGTTTTAGACATAACCATCCAAGATCAAAGGGCAAAAATGGCAGTTGCCCACGGCTCAAAAGATGACAAACCTCAATTTTATAATGACCGATTTCTTAAAACCCAAGAGATTGGTAATACTTCAGTTGTATTGGGTGGAGACTGGAATGTACAACAATGCCACGAAAACGACACTGCCAATTATAGGGGCAAAAAAACCAAAATCAAATAAAACAATTTTATAATTTATGGATAAACTAGACATTGTCTTCCGGTCTACACATGTTTTTCAGGAAATAGATATTCTTTTTAGATATAAGTCAGACAACAACCCGATTACTCTTAATTTATCTTTAATCAGTCAACCATGGAGAAAGGGTCTTTGGAAATTTAATAACAGTCTTCTGAGTGACCCAGAATATGTACATGCCATAAAGCAAGTCATCGTATAAACTATGGAGTAATATTCCAAACCCTAATAATAATAATAATAATAATAATAATAATAATAATAATAATAATAATAATAATAATAATAATAATAATGATAACAATAATAATAACTTTACTATAACTGATCAACTTTTTTAAGAAGCATTAAAACTTATGATAAGAGGCAAAACTATTTCTTACTCAGCCTTCTTGAAACTAAAGTCCAACAGAACGCAACAAGAAATTAAAAAAAAATTAAGTGTTCTTACACAAGCTGTGGATAATGCTGAGACATCAGTCGTATATGAAACAAAATCACTAGAAACCAAGCTGAAAACTTTTTAGGGAGAAAAAAGTAAGAGGGAAGATTTTGCGAACTAAAGTCAAATGGAAGGCTGGGGAAAAAAGTAACTAGATAATTTTGTAACCTGGAAAAACGGCATTACTTTGAAGATATAATGTCCAAGTTGATTAAATCCGGTGGATTCGAAACAACCGATCTTAAATAAATACTATCTGAGCAGAAAACATTTTACCAAAATATTTACAAGACAAAAGTATCAAGTACTAATTGTGACAGGCAAACTATAAAGACATTTTTGATGCGAACAATTCGTTTCTAAACTTTCTACAGGATGATGAAAAAAGTTCTTGGAGGGTTCTTTGACCGATTCCGAATGCACTTACGCACTTAAAACAATGAAAAACAACAAAACCCCCGATTCAGATAGTTTTACAGCAGAATTCTACAAGTTCTTCTGGTAAGATATTGGTAATTTCTTGATAAACTCACTGAATTACGGCTATAATACAGAAGAACTATCAATAACCCAAAGAGCTGGTGTCGTTACATGTATACCCAAACCAAATAAATCGAAAATGCACATGAAAAATTGGCGACCAATTTCTTTAATAAACGTCGATGTAAAAATAGGATCTACCGTCATTGCCAACTGCATTAAAACAGTCTTGCCGAAACTTATTTCTGAAACACAACGGGGTTTCATAAAAGGAAGAACATTGGAAAAGCAACACCTTAGACATGTGATCTAATCAGAAAATGCGAAGAGCAAAACATTCCTGGATTGCTTGTATTGTTAGATTTTGAAAAGACATTTGACTCGTTAGAATGGACCTTCATCGAATGAACACTTCGTTTTCTAAATTTTGGCCCATCAGTAATACACTGGTTTTATTTTATTTATTTATTACGCTCAAACCAATACATTTTGATACATGAGGTACATCGAACTTTAACATGAAATAAGGATAAGGATAGGGGAAAAGGGTCGACGGATGCAGGGGAAAAATAATAACAAAGGACTAGATGCATTGCTACTTCGGAATTATTGATATCAATTCTTTGCCCATTATCCAACGTAACTGTCTTGACCAGTCTGTACTATTCACAAACATCTCCATTGCTCGCGACCCTCACCGGGACTAGTTCAATGAGCTCGGTCCAATGATGGGCCATATATAGTTATGTCTTGCACAATGGTCATTGCACAGAAAGTTTCGATCTACAGAGGGATGTTAGGCAGGGTGACCCTTTATCCCCTACCCCTTCATCCTCCGTGCTGAGATCATTAGTGCAGCTCTGAAAAACAAAGCAAATATCAATGGAATAAAGATAAATTACTCTGAATACTTAATAAATCAATATGCATATGACTTATCACTTTTTCTAAGTGACGATGATCATTCATTAAATACCGCTCTTGAAACGGTGAAATGATTTTCTACTCCCTTTGGACTAAAAGTAAACTTTGAGAAAACGCAAGATTTGGATCGGATCGAAGAGGGGTTGTACAGAAGAAATACAAACCTGCGAACAAGTTCACTGAAATCACCGAAATTCGTTTACAATACTGGGAATAGAGTATAATCTGTTCAGGGAAAACTATATTTAAATATATAGAATATTTCTATAGTAGCTTGGCGAACCAAATGTTCACCACGAGTGGTGAGCATTTGGTACAACAAGGTACTTTGGGTATGTTTTATTTTTACCATGATCGTCAGATTATTAAGAATCACTATTATTTTTTTCTCGATTTTACTAAGCAGCAGACGGACACACGTGCGAATCTGTTTTTGTTTACATGGGCACCGGTGGGCGGTACTTCCACTGTCAGTTTTATCGCCGAAACGAAATGGAAAAAGAAACGCGAAAATCACGGGGTCTTTTTCATCAATCAACAATATACTTTTTTGATAAAAGGTGGCTCAAGGCTGATGTATTTTTTATTAATGATATCCTAACAGAAGATGGAAAAGAAATCTTACCCATTACTGATTTTTTTCGAAAAATACAACCTCAGAATACCTTTCACTATATACCAGGGAGTGATTTATGCCATCCCAAAATTGTGGAAGGAAACAATGAGACAGCATAGACAGCATAGAAAACTCCCAAAAGGTCTGTCAAGCTTGTTATCCAATATTCTTGCAGCAGTTTGCCACATCTCCTCTACAAACACAAATCAAATTGAATGAAATTTTGAATACAAGCTTACAGTCTGGTGACTAGTAGCAGCTATACAAAAGTTCATTTACAATTACTGATGATTCTTATTTACAGAGTCTGCAGCACAAAATACTATAAAGAATTCTCTTCAAAACTCGAAACTTCAACAATGCAATCTATCTGAAACAGAATTATGTACCTTCTGTAATAATGCTAAAGCGACAACCTCGCACCATTTTTGAATGCTCCTTCTCGACAACAATATTAATAAACTTGATGGAAAGGTTAAAAGAGGGATGTGGAATCTCACTACCGCTCGATAAACAGTATGTCATAATAACATCAATGTAGATAATAATAATAGATATATGTATTCTTATCTATAAAAGACTCATTTATTCCTGCAAAGTGAGAAAGTGCCCCCCCCCCCCCCCCAGCTTTCGCAAGCTTCATTGAACTACTAAAAGAGTACAACAATATAGAATTAATGCCCATTGGTGTATACTCACCTAAAAGGCATCGGAACTGAAGGCGAGGTGGACCAAGAGTGTCAACAATCATATACCTGTTGACAGATTGTTTTTACTTATTTTACACAAACTGGGAGCGCTGGGGTAGAACAAGTGGTGGAAAGGCCGTTGGTGTCAAATATGAGACCCTAATTTACCACTGCCCCTTGAGAGTTCATATCGGCTTCTGCAAGACTCGTTCATCTGATATTTTGATAGTATGTAACTCTTACTTTGTTCAAATATTACATAAAAACGACTCAAAGTTCGCTTAGCACCAAATATTTGATACATCATTGTGAAATTTGCTTGTGAAATATTTGCGATATTTTTTGTGGATATGATTGAGGAATGTATTGAGATGGTCCCCAGTGTTTACATTAGCTCTCTTGACAGACTTTTCGTGACAGTCATTGAAAGTATGTACCCTTTGATTTTCATGATGTTTTCGTGTACTGTCTACATGTACATGACATGTGTGGGGCATTCAGATTTCATTTTAACACAAACCCTTGTGATTTAATGATTGAATATGGCAAATGCAAATGTAAGAAGACATTTGTCTGAAGCAGAAATGTGGCGGGCTGTAGGGATGGTTGAGCAAGGAGCTACCCATCGTCAGGTTGGCGAAGCCCTTGGCGAGTACCATACATTGATCACCAGAGCCTGGGCAAGATTTCAGCAGTATGACACACCATTACGACGGCATGGTGGTGGCAGGGACAGGGCAACATCTCCAGCTGAGGACCGGTTTTTGATCATTCAGGCCCGTAGGAACCGCTTTGCCACAGCAACCCATTTTCTCACTGACCTTCAGAATGCATCCGGGATAAATGTTTCGACGCAGACTATCCGGAAAAGGCTGCACGAAGGTGGTCTCCGATCGAGAAGACCATGTATTCGCATTTCGCAGTCCCAGAAACACCGCCAAGCACGATATGAATGGGCCACGTTGGATGTACCAGAGGAGATTGGCGACCCGTCCTTTTTTCAGATGAGTCAAGGTATTGCCTAGACCACACAGATGGGCGTTCTGGAGTATGGAGAATACCAGGAGAGCGATTCCATGCAGCCAACATTGCTGAGCATGACCACTATGGCGGAGGGTCAATCGTGGTCTGGTGCGGCATCAGCTGGGATGGACGTACAGAGCTATGTGTCATTGAACGTGGTACATTGACTGCACAACGGTATATTGATGAGATCCTGGATGTCCACGTCAGATTGTATGCAGGTGCAGTGGGTGATAGATTCATTTTGATGGACGATAATGCCCGTCCTCATTTGCCCATGCTATCGGGGAATACCGATAGAGGGCGGGGATTGAGTGTATGGACTGGCCAGCAAGATCCCCTGGCCTCAATCCAATCAAACATGTCTGGAATGAGTTGCAGCTTGCAATTTCAGCCCGTCCAGTCCAGCCAAGAAGTGTCCAGGAGCATGGTGCCATGCTGGTCCAAGAATGGAACAACATCCCACAAAGGACCATCAGAAACCTGATTGGGAGCATGAGAAGACGTTGTCGAGCTGTACTTAACAGTAATGGGTCTCATACTCGATATTGAACTCATACCAGTTCGCTCCGTCAACTTTTTGGCAAATTTGAAAAATTTCTTCATTTACCAATAGTATCCATTTTCCATGGTTATCGTATTCAAAAGCTAAAAAATAATATCAAACACAAATACAATCTTGATTTCTGTACATAAATCATTAAAGATATAATTAAATAATAAATATATACACTTTTCATTACAATATTTCAACTAAAACGTAAAACATGTAGTTGGATGTACTTGGTGCTTAGCAAACTTTGAGTAGTATAGAATATACCCATAGTAGCTTGGTGTACCAAATGTTCACCACGAGTGGTGAACATTTGGTACACCAAGCTACTTAAGGTATATTTTATTTATACCATGATCGTCAGATTATTAAGAGTCGCTATATATTTTTCTCGATTTTACTGAACAGCAGACGTGCATACGAGCGAAACTGTTTTTGTTTACACGGGCATTGGTGGGCGGTACTTTCGCTGTCAATTTTATCGCCGAAACGAAATGAAAAAAAAAAGAAACTGAGCCTTTTTCGTTTTAATAACATAATAACATACCATTTCAAGTTGCGCATGCTTTATTAGCATGAGACAATGCATGTTTGTTAATTCTTGGCATCTTATGAGGTAAACCCATTTAAAAACGTAATGAATAATTGCCACTTCCATTTCACTCTTCACGAGGCGACGTGCGATAAATTTAGACAATTTGCATTCAGGTCGACGTCACAAATGGTCAACGGGGATGTAGTTCTACTGTAGGTGTAAATTTTTTCTATTAAAATCCCATTGCTGGCGTGTTCATCACGGTTGGTGTGTAAAGCTAAAATTTATGTCACAGGCGTTTCATATATAGTAGAATAGGTAATCATTGTACTAATATTGTTTATTAGGTACAGAACCATACGTGTACAATTTTGCATAAGTGATATTTCTTTACGATTTTATTTTATTTATTTATTGGCATTTAAGGTCACATATTTCTGCACAATGGCTAGTGATGATCACGACAGTTTTACGGATGCAGAAAACCGGAGTACTCGGAGAGAACCACTGAGCAACGGCGAGCAACTGTCAGCTCCCCAACATACTAACTCCACACAGGCAGGGTTAGCATTGGTTGAAGACAAGTGCACCGTCGACGTGCAGTACGCCTTAGCACACAACGCCACCGTGTCCCCACGTGGGCAACGGGGGTGAAGTGTCTTGCCCAAAGACACAACGCGGTTGTCGCAGGTGGGATTTGAACCGAGTACCTCTCGGCTTGCAGCCTGCACCTCTACCTACTGACCACCGCACCCCATCTTTGCGAATGCCCAATTGCATTGTATATATTTTTCACAACAGTATCGGAATAAAAAAAATTCTTCTCGCTCTTATTTTCTGCTTCATGCTCTCCCTCCCCTCTCTCCTTCTCGGTTTTATTTTTCTGCCCAAGGTCAAGCCCTCACCACGAGATTGTGGACTCCTTAAACCACCCCGGCTTACTCTCAATGGGAGGGTAGCCACTGACAGCATTGATAAGAGATCGGGCCCTTTTAAATCACTGCAGCTTACTCTCAATGGGTGAGCAGCCACCGACAGCAGTGATAACGCAATAAATAGTATGTGCTAACAAATACACACCATCGGACAAGCAAATGTAATCAAGTATCCGACAGCATATCATGGAATTCCACACCTGCCCCCAAGCATGCCTTTGTTTGTGCCCATCCTTACTCAGCATTTTCAACTCTTACAAAACTCTGCTAGAAGGACGAGAATCAACCTGCTTGCACAAAGAACAGTGCTGGACAACTGAACAGTCCACCTACCAGTACACTGTTGGATACTACACACAGGTCAGAATGCCACCGCACCGTTCAAAACAGACATTTTTCCATGACGTAGACACAGGGGTAGCGGTCGGGGGATGACGGCCCAACGAAAACGATAGAAATTGGTTTTCCCTTCTGAAATCAGTCGCAAACTTCTATTGGTCTGTTGGAGAATTTTGATCTTCCCTATTCCTGAGGGCGAAAAGCTATCTAGGCCTCTGCTTCTAGTGTGCATTCTATCCACCGAAAACAAGCACTGTTGGTCTTGTAGTGAATGCATACATACCAGCTAACAATACTTTAATGGTACAGATTGCCAACGTGGGGGCACGGTGGCGCTGTGTACTAAGGCATACTGCACGTCGATGGTGCACTTGTATTCAACCGCTGCTAACCCTGATTGTGTGGAGTTAGTATGTTGTGGAGTCTGAGAGTTGCTCACCGCTGGTCGGTGGTTCTCTCCGATAACTCCGGATTCATCCACCCGTAAAACACGAAATGGCTCTGCCTGTTGAAAGTGCCGTTAAACCGCAAATAAATAAATAAATTCAGTGACACAGATAACGTATGAAGTGTTACTGCCTCCTATTCCACAAGTGTGGGCGAGGACTGATCCTTCCCGCACATTGTGTTAGACCAGCAGAACGTTCCCAAACTGTTTGCCCTACACACATACACCGTAAAACTATGACGCCACTGCATACCACGATACCCGTAAAGCATATCTCTGTTCGTGGATCTCCCATTCCATTCTTTACTAATACATACAGGGAGCAAGTCCCGCAGATGAAAATAGACTAACAACATCAGAACAACAATACATCATATTACACATACTGCAAATAGCAGTCATTTGACGTTACCACGGGTTATTTATTATTAAAGCCTAAAGATATTTATACTCCGTGCATTACCCATACTTTGACATTTATCCACACAAACAAATGCTAAAGATGTACGGGGACAATTGACGTTAATTTGAAAAAAAATGAACCACAAATTTCATAATTCAAAAACATCCCTTGTTTCAAGCCAGTATGTTATTTGTGTGACAGCACTCGTTCCGATTAAATAAATCTGAAGGCGAGAATTTATATACTTCGACTGCGGCATGCCGCCATATTCAGTCTTGTAGATGCTTATTCATTTCGAACAAGTGTCCGGGACAGCACAAACTGCAATGCCATTTTCGCCAGCGTGACCTTTTTATAGACTTTGCGTTGATGAAAATGGATTTTGATCGTCAATAACGATGAGCGTATATGTCAGTGGCGGCTCTGCGAGGACATTTGCCCCACTCCTAACGTAGATTTTAACCTCCCGGCAGGGGATCAGAAATCAACATTCTAAATTCCTCCAAAACATGATTGTGTCCACACAGGCACAGCAACCCTAACTCACACCCCCCCCCAACTGCCTCCCTTTACTTTTATTTTTTGTACTTCGAGAAATATCCTCCCCCCTCACAAACACCCACACCAACCCTAACCCGTACACACACCACACCACCGCACTGTCTCTCTTTACTTTTGTTTTTTTGGACGTCTAGAATGAAGAAGCGCGAGAAAAAAAGATGAAAAGATACCAAAGAAAGAATTTAGCCCAAACGTCACAATAACGTTCCATTTGGAAACACAATTGAACCTTTTTTTTCTGGGAGGAGAACCCCACACCCTCCCGAAAAAAACCTTCAAGCAAACTTCTGAAGATTGCTCATGCCTGAGGAACTCGGGTCAATATATACGGTATCTGATTGTAATGCTATGATCCTAAAAGCCGACTTGCAAACTTGCCCCCTTCTTGAGTAACTTGTCCCAACTTGCCTCCACCCCTCGTGAAACACTTTCTAGCGCCGCCACAGGTACCGGTGCATTATTCTGGGCGTCGACAAAATTCACGGGCCCCAGAAGTGAAACTATTTCGTAATGTGTCATGCATTATACTCGCGTCGATTTTCACTTTCTGTACACATGTAAATATATCGATGTTCATATCTCACTTGTTTGCGGGGCAGGTTTGTGTATAAATTGTATACAATGCATTAATGCAGCATGTGGCGTGTAAAAAGACCAGCGATTTCTTCGGCTCACCAACTCGATGCGAAACGCCACGCCGGAACCCCTTAATAGCGAGTCGGGGTGGTCGTATGAGGAGTCCGGCCTCCCCCAGACAATTGTGAAAATATGAGGGCCAAAGTGGTTCACTGGACACTCGATTGCCATAATATAAAAGAAAAATTCTTCATTGAGCTTCGGGGTCCAGAATATCTGAAAGCTTGGGTCCTCTTGAGTAGACGGAGCATTTGATTTGTCCAGGAGGCTCTGTCATAGCATTAAATCGAGGCCCTCGCTCAGCAGAAATCACAATTCAGTAGCTCCATGGTGACCGTTTCAACTTTCAGGGACCCAATCTCAGATCCATAGGACCTACACTGTACATAACACCCATTTCGGAGCCATATTATTCATTTCTGTCGCACAGCATAATGTATAAATAAATTACGCATAAAGATTAAACTATCATTTAAACCTATTTATGGCATAATCACCACCAAATAGCTCATTATGGAAATAACGTCTACAACACGCGCGTTAAACGCGCGACGTGAGAAGTCAAAGTCAGCGTCGTAACCTTGTGAATGTGTTGGTTCGGAAGTAGAAATAAATTAATCTTCTCTTATATTTTGCTAGCGGACCGACTCGCACCAGGACGGGTAGCCCACCCTATGTGGTGGAAAATTTCCAGTTGCATTGTATATCAAGGGAAATGATCAAAGCTTGAATTTCTAGCTGGACGCGGAATCGGAAGGAATCATACACGCCCCTTTTATATAACAGATTAACTGTTTACCTAATACGAATAGGCGATGACATTTGTAACTAACATTTCCACCTGTGGAAATCCTATCAGCTTTGTATCGTATGGCCCCAAGTCGTGGGGATTCATCTGACGCACAGCCGTGCCATATTTGACAGCCACATTTCAGTAGGAATACTGTTTGAACCAAACCAGGGTGTTATTGCTGCATATTCAAGGTGTTTCACCAATATAGATAGAACGTGCTAATTTGTACGACACGTTGATACGAGAGCGTCTCCAAAATGTTCTATTGGAGCGGGATGGGGGTGGGGGGGGAGGGGGGTTGTAAACTTACGCTCTAAAATCAGTTGGGTTAAAAAGCAACCTAAATGAACTGGGTTGAGTGAATATGAACCCAGTTAATTTGGACTGCATTTGAGCCCAGCTGATTTCTCTCGACTGGGTACCTAAGGGGACCGACTCGGATCGTTGGTCCCCTCTTTCCTCTATCCTGAGTATGACATAAGAACAAGAAGCAAATCAAAGTCTTGTAGAAAAGTTCCTGCTTAATAGCAAGAGCGAATTGATAGCAAAGCAGTCAATCCAGACGCATGTCACGACTTGAAAATTATTGAGGGGGTGAGAGGTGTGACACCCCATACGCCCCATAGTTGTCCCTCTGCGTTGATGATAACTCAACAAATCTTACATAATCACGCCTGTAGTTTTGAAAATCACAGGTGGTCTACGAACACCCTCCTGGAATATGTTCAGTGGTTCTCACCCACCCCGACAGTTTAGTTGGCATTTGACTATGGTAGGAACCCCGTCCATGGACATTTCTATAATATCAGACCCTCGATAGCTTAAGCTTAAAAAATTCTATAGCCTTAACTGTTCCGTTACAGGTACTTCATACGCACAAGAAGAAGTCACACAGATGATAGTTACATTATCTTGGAAGTAGTTTCTTGTTCAGTATTGGCTGCCTCTGCAGACAGCCAAAACATGCCGAGAAATTACTGCTATTCCATCAGTTTCAAAGGCTTTGATGTTGATGTAGTAGAAGTCTGGGAGATTATCCAGCCATTAGGGGTTAAAAGAGAGACACATAATGTTTCCATTTAAGTATCAGTGCGAATGGGTAAATTAAAATTTATCATGGATCCGTTTGGTGGGAGTTTATTGCTCTCCCCACTGTCAAATCAGGAGGACCAAAGAGAGAGAATGCGATCGCCCACCTCACATAAATAAGGGTCCCTATCATACTGTCTGTGTACATGGTATGAGATGAGTAATCCAGTATTAATTTCGCTTTACGATCTGAGGGCAGTCAGAGAGAGCTTTGCAATCACCAACTAGAACGGTGTCGTTTGTGTGCAAAGCACACTTAGGTGTCCCCCCATTTTTAATATGCCATCACGATGGTCACAAATCAATTCACATTCTCTAATGACAAAAGTGGCACTACTGGCACCACATGGGGCCGCATCAAAAATCCAAAACGTTTATGCACATAAAGAGATCCTAACTGAACATATCAACACACTTTCAATGTTTCAAATTAAAACCCCTAGGAACCTTTCGCCGGAAACCGCTTGTCTAAGAACAAAAGTGGCACTTCGGGCGCACATGGAACCGAATCAAATATCCTAAACCTTTATGCACATCTAGAGACCCTACCGGAATATTTGAACACACTTTCAACGTTTGGATTTAAAATCCCCAGGAACCTTTCGCCGGAAACCGATTCTCTAACGACAAAACTGGCGTTACGTGCGCCACATGGGACCAAATCAAAAATATGAAACCTTTATGCCCATCTAGACACCCTACCGGAACATATAAACACACTTTAAAGAACCGAAATTACATATCCTACAATGTAGGAGCCTTTCGCCGGAAAGCAATATTTTTGCTCAGTCTTTAAGTGGTGCCACTGGCACCACCTGATGACAAAAATTCAAACTAAACCTATTTTTGTCATCTCTATACCAAACTTAAGAAGTGTGGCAAGTTTCAAAAGTAAGCTGAAAAAGGGACATACGGGTGTACTGACGTACGTACGGACGGAGATCATCACTATATCCCCGTATTTTTGAAAATGTGGGGATAGTAACGAGACCGGAAAACTATAATTGAAGTGCAAACGAGAAGCATTCCTCGCTTTAAGCCTACGATTTATTTCGACCGATTCTGTAATTGGGACTAAAGAATACCGATGCTGGCGTATTCAGCACAAAAACTTGTGAGGATATACCGGTATGGAAACTGTTCAAAATTATCTTCTCATGGACGTGGGTGTGAGTGTGGACTTGTGTTGAATAAAACTTGTCACCACCTCACCTAGCCCGCAACTTTTTGCCTCCGAAAAGTACATGTTAATCCGATTTACAGTATGTGCCATACTGTCTCAAGTGGTTGACATACTAGGTAATAAAATAACAAATATTTGAGTACTTACACAACATATGTCAAAACGATAGCTACAACAATGAAAAGCCAGTTTGGAATCCATATCAGTCCGAGAAGTTCCATGCTCAATTAATTTTTCAAACCGAGAACTTAGCATCAACTCACTGAAAAATGCTCACCAATGTTGAACAGCTTGGAGAAGGAGACCTTTAAATCCTGTTTATCAATTGTACCGGCAGCGCGATAATAACCATCCGTTTTATGATTACAGTATGCCGGCAGACCGAGATGCCATAGGTGCACATTATCAGAATGCAAACATTATGCAATCAAGGAACTGAAAACTATTCTCGCTATGCAGGTACAAAACCTTATTAATTAGGTACAGGCCAAGCTTAACAAAAGTCCCCATGGTTTGAATTTGTGTTTTTACAAGAGGCATTGTTAGTTGTGAACAGTGAACTATTAAGTTTCATTAAGTGAGATCAAATAAAATTTGTAATTAAAAAAAATTGTTTTAATTGTTTTTCTTTGAAAACTATTAAGGAAACACGAGACAACGTTCTAATAAATACTGAGAACTCACAATCTTCGGAATGTGTTTAATGGTACGTTAAAATGCTGCTGGTTCTATTGTCGACAAGTCATTTGGAATAATGCAGAGAAAGACGGTGTACAAAGTGCATTTAGTTTAACCATTTACCCAACGTAACGACCAAAACCGGCCATCGCTATTCACACAAATTTTCATTATTTGTCTCAAAAACATAGGTTATAACCCCTCTTTGGAACGAGCTCGTCGTGCTCGTTCCAATGAGGAGTCATAACCTATGTCTTTGAGACAAAAATGAAAAAAATTAATTATTCAACTATTTTGTTTGCAAATGTCGTGTGCCTTTCATGTTAGGTAAAGAGTTAAACCCTTTAAACCCAAAAGGCCGCTTTTCCGGTTCCGGATTATGATGTGACCTGAATGCATGAGCGGTTGGCTGTTCAGTGAATTTGTATGTAATTTAATATTTTCAACATGCAGCCCCAACTAGTTGGTCTACCACCACATAACTAGCATGGGCATTTCGAATTGATGCCACTGAACTGACATGGTAGATACCATCAGGATTTAAAAGGGCTAAATAAGATTATGGATGTACATGTACACTATTACAAATCAAGCATTAGTTTATAAAATAGTGGAAAAGAATTCGTCATCGAGCTCGTGTCTTATATAAGCTGGTTCCTTGAAATAAATAACACAGTACAAATTAAGGCGAAATATTCAATCCGAATAGTAGGATTATTCAAAATCAGAGTAGTTGAATTATTTTTATTGGGGTTTTTAACACTTTCGACAGCCAGGGTCACCTCGTGTTGGACAGTTCTACAGGCAGGGGAAGCCGGAGTAACCCGGAAAGATCCACCGAGCAGCGACAAGCGACTGTCAGAGTCCCGAACATACTAACTCTCCACAAGCAGGGTTAGCATTGATTGAAGACAAGTGTACCATCGACGTTCAGAACGCCTTAGTACACAACGCCACTGTGCCCCCACGTGGGCAATCGGGATTGAGTGGTTTGGCCAAGGTCACGACGCAGTTACCACTGGCGGGGATCGGACCGTGGACCTTTCGATTTACAATCCAATGCCGTAACCATTGAACCACCGCGCTCCCCCGTAAAGGGTTAATAGACCGTGATTATGTGATAAGAAATTATATATGATCCTAAGCTGAATTTTAAACTAGTCTGTTGACATCCATTACGCATTATGCAACGACGACAACAAACTGAAATTTATGTAATAAATAAATTTTTACTATTTTAAATCAACTTTGACATAAAATTCTATTTGTCCAAGTCAGGTCAGGTACAGTACGGCCGTCGTGGACTTGTCACTTTCCACGGAGTGGGCAGTATTTCCATGGACGCAATAATATACTACTCAAAAAAGTTGGGGGATATTTGATACAAGTGAGAAATATGAAGACATATATTTATATTTTCATCAAAAGGGCAGTTGAGACATTGCACTGTGACATCTGGTGAATGATTTCAGCGTTAGTTGGGTGTCTGACAAGCACACATTCCACGTACCGAGCTGTAGAAGACATGGACGGTCAGTCAGAAAATTTACCATATTCAGTCCAAGACCTCAATACCTTGTAAATCCTCCTCGGTTCGCGAGACAAGCGCGTATCCGACGTGGCATAATCCTCACCAAACGTCCAGTATCAGCTTGACTGATGTTATTCCATTCTTCTTGCAGTGCAGCGGCCAGTTCCTTGACATTAGCAGGGGGCTGTTGGAGTTGTGGTAGGCGCCTGCCAAGCATAACCCAGACGTGCTCGATTGGTGAAAGGTCTGGAGTTAGTGCTGGCCAAGGCAGTGTAGTGATGTTCTGCTCCTGGAGGAACTCTGTAGCGACACTGACCCTGCGCGCTCTTGCATTGTCATCTTGGAAAATGAATCGACGGCCGTGGCGTCGCGCAAATGGCACCACATTAGCTAGTAACATGCTGTCACGGTAGTACTGCCCTCTGACACGCCCATGGATAACATGTAATGCTGTTCTGCTTGTCATTGTTATGCCTCTCCACACCATAACCGATTCACCACCAAAACGATCGTGCTGCCTAACGGTTACGTCGTGGTATCGTTCGTTCCGCCACCGCCACACTCTGTGTAATCTGTCGTGGAAGTTGAGAGTGAACCTCGATTCATTGGAAAACACGACGTTGACCACCGACGATTGTCCCAGCGCTGTCGTGCTCCACACTAATTACGCCTTGCAGCGATGTGACGTTCAGTCAAACGAGGAATTATTCGAAATCGTCGAGCGTACAAATTCCAGCTGTGTATGCGATTTCGGATAGTCTGACCACTGACTCACACATTTGTCGCTCAGTACAACTGCTGTCCAATTTCTGAGGCACTTCGATGGCGTTTACGTAATGCTGTGGTTCGGTTGAAACGAGATTGGTTAACAGTTGTCGCCCTTGGACGACCTGACAGACGTCTGTCATCAACATTGCCTGTCTGGCGGTAGCGTGACCACAACCAGCTAATCACCAATTGAGTAACGCTGAGAATTTGAGCCACTGCGGTCTGTCTGTTGCCAGCTTCCAACATGCCAACGGCACGTAAACGTTCCTCACGTGTCAGTCTTCGCATACCTCAAAAGTTACGTTTCGTCCAGAAACTATGAATGAACGAGTTTATACCAAGAAAAGAACGATAAGACCTCCGAAAAAGCCCGTCCAGTACAAATGAAAATTTCAAAACGTACCCCACAGACATTAACGTGGTGCTCGTGCGAAAAACCTGCAGGAAGTTTTCGCGAGCCGGTGACATTCATGATCCACACTGAACTTGGTAACATATTGATGTGACCAATCACGCGAATCCAATACCATTTTCCGAAAATATCAACATCAGTTTGGATATCCCCTACTTTTTGAAGAGTATATTAGATTGCAAACACTAATTATCGGAATAATCATCAAAAATTTAATTAATAAAGCTCCGGATACAACCCGATGCTTCATTAATCCAAATTTTGCTTCTGATGATTTTTATATCCCCGCAACAAGTTGTGTGTGTTTGTGGGGGGGGGGGGGGGGGGGGGGGGGGGGGGGTATACTGGAATCATACCGTTCGTCCACCGGCCCGTACATGCGTCCGTCTGTAGACATAATTTTGTCCAGAGATTTTCTCAGACATTTATGGACCAATCTGCTCGAAACTTGGTATGAATGTTCACCACCAAGGGACCTGCATCTACGATAAAAGTTTCGGTCGAATTATTTTTGCCAGAATTATGCCCCTTTTCGGCTTGAAAAAGTAAGTCTAGAATTTTGCCCGGAGATTTTCTCAGACGTTTATGGGTCAATTTCTTTGAAACTTGGTAAGGTTGTTCACTACCATGGGAACCTGTGCAACGGCGATTATAGTTCCGGTCACATTATTTTTACCACAATTATGCCCCTTTTCAACTTGAAAAAGAAGGCCTAGAATTTTGTCCGGAGATTTTCTCAGATGTTTAAGGGTCGATTCTTTTGAAACTTGGTATGGATGTTTACTACCATGGGAACCTGTGCACCTGTGATTATAGTTTTGATCGGGCCTTTTTCCCCAGACTTATGCCCCTTTCATTTTAGAATGCCTGAATTGTGTCCGGAGATGTTCTCAAATGTTTATGGGTAGATTTCTTTGAAACTTGGTATGGATATTCACTACCATGGGAACCTGTGCACCGGCGATTATAGTGTCGATCGGACTTTTCATGCCAGAGTTATGCCCATTTTCTTCTTAGAATGCATGAATTTTGTCCGGAGATATTCTCAGATGTTTATGGGTCGATTCCTTTGAAACTTGGTAAGGATGTTCACTGCCATGAGAACCTGTGCGCCTGCGATTCTTGTTTCAATCGGGCTTTTTTAATAGAGTTGTGCCACTTTTCGTCTTAGAATAATCATGGCGGCGGGGGTGGGGGTGGGGGGGAGGTTATGGTCAGGCCCATCTGGGACAGTCACACCTCTAGTTATTTCCTGGTAAACGCATGCGAGGGCACCACGCCGACTGTACTGTAGGTGTGCTGGTTATAATCTGCTCAGCGATGTTTGCCCATTATTAGCTAATCGGGTGTTCCATTCATTTCCAATTGCCCAAATGTATTTTATGTATTTTTCTTGTTGTAATTTTCAGGAGGGTGCCTGTCCACACTTCAATGAATTATAACGATAGACACGGGATCCAGACAATTTTCCCTCCTCCGGATAATCCCCCATCCGGGTAAATGCACTCAAATGTCGCCCCCCCCCGGACAATTATGGTTTTGTTGAAAGTTTTTGAAAAAATATTTTTTTCATCTCTTTTATTAGGTAAATGCAATTCAAAACCAGAAGCATGATGGTTGATTTTATTTTTTAAATGCAGGTTATATGAGTTGCATCTGCCTGGATGGGTTTATTTAGTGTTGCTCTGAGATCTTTGTGAAAAGAGTTACACACTTAACTGATGTTGTTCATGCGGCACGGAATTATTGGGACACTTGTTTGTTAAGGTGCTATATAGGTAATGGAAAGTAAGCTTAAAAATGGATGATAGGTTATTTTCGATGTCGTCAAATATTTGTCACTTTTCTGCTGTCCATCCGTATTTATAAACAATGCTTCGACGTTTTGAATAGCAATAGGAAAAAATGAAAAATTATAACATTTTTTTAGATATTTGACGCCATCGAAAATAACACGTCACCTATTTTCAAGCTAAATTTCCCATTACTCACATAGCACCTTAACTTCATTTCAGCATCCATACTGTAATATAACTCAAACTGAGCTGACAGAAATAAGTCAGAGTGAACTGAAGAATAATGTTTCCAGCTTGGTTTTGGATAATTATATTCGCTTGGAATTACAAAACCTGTATTTTAATTGTATTTATCAGTTACATACGTATTATCGCTACAGTGAAGTGATCTGGATCGTCGTATCAAGTCGAGTTGAGGAAGTCAGATTGCCGGATCAAACTGGCTGCCGCAGGCAGCGAGTTTGATCCGGCGATCTGACTTCCTCAACGAGACGTGATGTTATGACCCAGATCACTTCACTGTAGCCATGAAAGCTTTATTATAAGACTTATAGTTCAACATCGCATGCCAACGCTAGCATTAACAACCCCCAACCTTCTTTTGGTAAATTGGATTGAAGTAAAAAAGAACTATGTTTGTTTACACTTATTTTTGTAATAGGTGCACACTTCCGGGGAATCCCCCGATGCGCATGAATACGTAACAAAGTGATGGTTGCTAGCAGACGAAACTGTAAACAAACCCAGATCGATGTTATGGCGTACCCTTCCAGCTCGTAGTAAAGTACTCTATGCGACCGGAACAGCTAATTGTGCAAATTCGAACGCACCCGTAAATAGTCCGTCATACTATAGTGATTCGGAATCGGATTCCACACTGGATTTTTCGGGGACAAGGAAAATATCATCAAACAGTTGTGATATTTAGCGGTTAAATTACATAGTCATATAATATATGCACATTTGCCAAATATGTATATATGTTGATGTACTGTTTGCCAAATATGTATATATGTTGATGTACTTTCCTCTTTAAATTATCTTTCTAACTGTTATTCAATTGGAACACCTCTGTTATTATCTAAGTCTACATTTCCTTGCCAACTTGAACCAATACAATATCTACTATCCCACAAATTCAAAATTGCTAAATGTGTAATAACAACCTATACCGTGCTCGTATTGGAACATTCAATGCTGCTGTTTATGTACGTTATTTAAAACAAAGACTGTCACGTCATCATTCGTTGTGTACTCTGATTTACACTCTTTTAAAACTGGGTGGTGTGGCGCTGGGTAAAAGCTTTACTTGTATGGTTGCTCTGTCTTTCTATATCAAGCTGGAATATTCCTCTGATACGCCACTGGGGAATCCTATCGATTTGGAGTGTCGTCGAGATGATTCACAATCCAAATTGCCCGGATCTTAAACTGATGTGTGCTCATCCAAATCTAAATGTGATGTTATCCATAGTACTACCCTTAGCCCTCAATTGCTGTATGTGCTTCTTATCCTGATTTTCCTACTCATATTGTCGGGAGATATTGAAACAAATTCAGGGCATCCAAGCATATACCCACTAAACTAATTACATTCAGGGCATCCCAGCCCAAATGGATGCATAATGAAATTCGTCTCTTGATTAGACAGAGTAAACGTTTATACCGTATTGCAAAACGCAACGGCACCCCCAAGCATGGGAGAAATACAAAATAAAAAGGAATGAAGTTGTAGCGGCCGTTAGGAGGGCAAAAAATTAATACCTTTCAAAAGTCCAATCAACATTAGGTAGCCACGAAACAGCCCCGTCTCAATGGTGGAAAACCCTCAAGTCATTCTTAAATAATAATGTACCTGCAATTTCCCCCCCCCCCCCCTCTGTCATTCTGATATTCTCTACTCCTCTAATACTGAGAAGGCTGAGTTGTTCAATGATTATTTCTGCTCAATCTCAACTATTGATGATTCAAATGCCCACATTCCGACCCCAGCCCCTACTCCCGAACAAACCCTTGATAGCATAACCCTTAATTATAGCGAGGTGTATGAAGCGATAAAATCTGTTAAAGCCTCCAAGGCATGTGGACCTGACCTTATAAGCCCTCGACTGCTTAAAGAATGTAAGTTGTCCCTGTGTGGACCTCTTTTGGTCTTGTTTAATATTCTGCTAAATAATTCCCATTTTCCTTCTGAGTGGAAAAAGGCAAATGTGTCCCCAGTTCTGAAAAAGAACCATGCCAATTTGGTAACTAATTACCGTCCAATATCTCTAATTAGCTGTGTTGGCAAGATATTCGAAAAATGTGTGTTTAGACGCTTATGGAAATTTTTAGCTGACAACAATATTTTAAGTAATTTCCAGTCTGGTTTTACTCCTGGAGACTCGACTGTTCTCCAGTTGACTGACTTATACGATGAGTTCTATCGAGCTCTAGACGAAGGTAAAGAGTTCGAGTAGTATTTTGCGACATCAGTAAAGCCTTCGACAAGGTGTAGCATGTTGGGCTTATTCACAAGCTTAAAAGAATCGGAGTTTCCGGTGATCTCCGATTGTTTCTTAAATCCTATCTCTCGCACCGGTCCCAACGAGTCGACGTAGGTTCTGAATCATCTTCCTGGAAATCCATTAATGCAGGGGTCCCTCAAGGATCTATACTTGGGCCTTTACTGTTTCTAATATACATCAACGATATCACCGAAAATTTACTTAGCTCTATACGTCTCTTTGCAGATGATACGTCGTTATATCTCATTGTTGAAAATCCGGACCAAACATCAATTTTAATCAATCGTGACTTGACATCAATAGATCACTGGGCGAAAACGTGTCTAGTAGAGTTTAATCCCAAGAAAACAGAATACATGTTGCTATCACATAAAAAAATCAGCTACTTCACCCTCCACTAATGTTTTGTGGTACTCGGATTTCTGAGGTTAATAATCACAAGCATTTGGGATTAACCATAAATAATACTGGCACGTGGGATGATCACATTGACCATGTCTGTAACAAGGCATGGACACGTGTAGACTTACTGAGGAAATATAAATTCATACTGGATCGCAAGATTCTAGAGAAAATTTACTTTGCATTTATCAGACCTCTCTTAGAATACGCTGATACCGTATGGGACAATTGTTCTGCGTTCAAGGCAGCAGACTTAGAGAAAATTCAAATAGCTGCTGCGAAAATCATAACTGGTGCAACTGTGAGTGCGAGCAAGACATTACTGTACACTGAAACATGTTGGGAGCCTCTCCAAGAAAGACGACGAAAACATAAACTTGTGCAATTTTTTAAGATGTATCATAATATTACTCCACCCTACATTGCAACTAAAGTCCCGCCGCCTGTTTCGTCTACCGGTGTTCATCACAGTTTGCGATCTTCCCAGAACCACCGAATTCCGTTCTGCCGCACTAATTTGTACCAAAGGCCATTCATTGCTAGTACTACTAGTCAATGGAATAACTTGTCTCTATCTATCCGTAACAATTCATCTATTAGCAACTTTAAATGTTTCCTTAATAGCGGCAACACACGTCCACCTCATGTCTATAGTAGCAATAGATCTCGTGTAGCCCAAGTTTACCACTGTAGGTTGCGTCTGCGTTGTATTAACCTAAATGCCCATTTATTCGATAACCATTTATCAATCACCCCTTTCTGTCAATGTGGAGAACTTGAGACAACTGATCACTTTCTCTTATATTGTCCCCGTCACCTGAATGCTCGCATTCACTCAATTAGTGCTCTGCCATTTGTTTTCGATTTTCCAACTTTTCCGTTCGGCTCGAACTTACTTGGCAATACCGAGAACCGTCGTATCTTTGAAGAAGTGCAGAAATGTATTTTGCTAAGTGGGCGCTTCGGGTAGTACAGGACCCTAGTGATCTATGTTGCTTAAGTTACTATCGTCGACGCTCTCCCAAATATAATTTATACATTATGCAGCTAAATAAAGGTATCCATCCAGTCCTTATAATTTTAGCATATTGCTTGCTGGTATCCGTGTTGGTCCAACTGGACACCGGGTCGTTCTGGGCTGTGCTGCGCTGCACCGGGTTGCCGCAATTTGAGTACGAAGTGATTTGTTGTTCCTAAATGGGGTCGTATACACCAGGGACATCTGGGTGTGGCGTGTCGCCGCTTGATGCGCCCCGGGGCTTACTCGGACCCTTCTGTATTGTCCTTATATTATTATTATTCAAGTTGGCTGACTACTGTAACCCCCTCCACTTTTATTCATTTTTATTTTATTCACTTTTTTGTTTGAATTTTTCTTCCTTTCTTACCACCTCTCTTCTGAAATGTGGGATTATAAGTTCGTAGACTTTACTACGAAGAAACCCATTGTCTGAAAGTAAGGCAAAACTCCATTGATGGATATAGAGATGACATACCATTTCATCCATGCCGGCTTCTATCCCAACGTAGATGTTGGCATGGATGAAATGGTGTGATGTTTGTATACTGACGTTACTTGTGTACGAAGTGCAAGTGTTCTGCATGACGTGTTTCTCTCTATCCCATCTTTCGACAGTTGTTAGTTCTTTTTATCTCTCTCTCTCTCTCTCCCTCTCTCTCTCTCTCTTCTGTTCACTTTAGTTCACTTTAGTTTGAACAATTTCCTTTTATAGCTGATATACTGTCAAAGCCTCATTTGTGTACATATTTCATTGATTGGGAAACGACCATTAATAAGCTTTAAGCTTTCTGTCGAATCCCATCCTTAATTTGTGTCCTAGCCTTCTGTTATATTGTATAGCCATTATTATGTGTATTGTTTTTTATATCTCATATCTCAAATTTTGTATACATATAACGTGTTAACTTAAATAAAACTATTGTTTAAACTAATATATGTACATGTATATATCTGCGTGCATTTTCATATATAGCATACATTAACAGAATAAAATTTAAAAAAAAATAACCAAATGGTTTTGAAATCGCAAAGCGAATTTCCCGAAGCACGACCAACGTCGAAGCGCCCTGCAAAGAGGGGAAAGTGTCTGTCGCCTTTTAACGTACTAAGCCGCTCGATCAAGCGTACGCCGTAGCTCGACCTTAAAAGAAATATGACAAAAATAGCCTAAACTTTGAAGTGACTTAAAAACATCAATAATACATGGCGATAATTCGAAAAACTAAAAAAATAAACAGTTGTATCTTACTCTTTTGAGTTGCACAACATACATAAATTTAATGAAAATCCGACGCATTTTAATTTGTTTACCCAATGTCATCCCGTGACGTTACCCGAGAGTTCGACTATAACGGCGGGGAACTTCCAAGGACGGCACCACATTTTTAGATATGGATTTATGTGGAGATTATATTCCCCAAATTTCGAAAAGCTGAGGCTCAAAATGAGGTTGACGATAAAAGCTATAGAAAAAAACCCGTAAAATTGGCATCACTGATATCGGGTGTCTCAATCTGAAAGGTAAATCTAAAGGCGCGCAACTGAATAACTATAAGTATGAATGGGAAGTTTCATAACTTTATCTTACAATCAACATGTATTTTGTCTGTATTAACTCCGCAACTGTCGTGTATCCGACCCCCTGATACAAATGTTTGTATCAGGGGGTCGGATACAAGCACGCTCCTTTCGTGTGAGTTCCATTTTTTCTTTTTATTCATCCGTACGAATAAATAGTTCGTTATATATTCGTCTACATTTTTGACTTACCCCCAATATATTGTAAGATAAAATGATTATTACCATTATGTGGATGTACAAAATATGTATCCGAGTCTCGCTCCGGGTTCTAAGGGTAGATCACGACTCGTCGTGATCTGCCCTTTGAACCCGGAGCGAGACTCGGATACATATTTAGTACATCCACATAATGGTAATAATCTCTATGTATTCCGAAAAATACGTCGCAAATGGAATCACAAGGGTGTGTATTTTAAGGGTTTTTGTTGAAAATTGTGAAATATTTGAAATCACGCAAAAATGTCAAAAATGGACATAAATAAAAAAACATAAAAAAATGTTTCTCTTATTTCTTTGATCTGTACAGCATACTAAAATCTAATGAAAATCGGCCGACATTTAATTTTTGACGACGACGTCAATACCGGCAATAATGAATGATGATTTAAAATGTGCAAAATTTGGTGACTGTTGCTTAATGAATGTGGCAATGGTTCGCTGAAGGAAAAGAAATAATATAAAATATAGGCTAATGATTACTATAAGTCATTTCAAATTCATTGAATGACTTGATAAAAAATCACAAATTAACTTAAAAAACCCAACAAATCCAAACCCTCGTGTCCCTTATCAGTTACAACAATTCTGGTGCTTTGGGCCTGATTCCTGAATGAGTCTGAATGTCTTGAAATTAAACTTTCTTCCTCATTTGGGATTTTCATAATAATTCTGAGGTTACCCCGAATGACAGTTTCATTGTTTCATAAGTACCTCAAACGCCATATACCTTATTAGAACGCCCAAGTATCTCAGAGAGTGGCGACCGAGTGAAAAAGTGCGCTAGTCTCTCAAGCCAGAGGTCCCGGGATCGATCCGCGGTCGTGGAAAGTTCTCATGGTGTCCGAACACACTCTGCCAACATTAAATGTGGGGTTGGTGCTGTCACAGCGTACCATACTTTCGGGTGGGGACGTAAAATGGTTGTTATCTGTACGGAAAAAGACACACTCAAGATAAAGATCCCTTCTTAGTATTCGAGAAGAGCAAGGCCACGAAGTTGCCGCAACGAAGGGCATCCCACACACCTTCACCTTTGGGCCAAGGAGTGGCGTTAATATAAGTTGTATAAGTTGCTCGTCAATCCTTGTAAAACAAATAAGCTTAAAAAAGATAAATGAGTACTTCATTAATATAAAAATGGAAAAATGGAAATTACCCTCCCTGCTTGGCCATTTGGCAGTGTGGCAATGAGGCAGTTGCCCCCATGGATCTGATGCCAGTGATTATTTCCAGTCATTTTGGTATTTTTTTTTACTGTTCAGGGGAAACAGTTTTATTGCTGATAGTTAACCCTCTTTACTTGTCAGTGGGTGCGATGGATGCCATGGGTCCATGAACCTCAGCCTCAGACAGAAATCCCATCTATCCAATAATTATATTGTTTGTTTCTTTTTTGCACAGTTCTATATCTGTATTTATAATGTCAATACTTGTACGTTGTCTTAACATCCACATTATAATCCATGAAATATTGGTTATAATAGTAGATAAATTTGAAGTTTGGCGTTTTGTCGCAATAAGATCAATACATCTGTTTTAACTAAAACAAATTCCGAAATGTAGATATGTGACTCTAGTAACAGATATTGTGTATTGCACTGTTTCAGTACTTGTGTTCTTCAGCTTGCATTTCATGTATTTCGTATAATATAATAATAATAACACTTTGGCCAGCCGCTGATTTTTCGCGGTTCTCGGATGAGAAGGCCTTGGTTGCCCCTGTATTCCCAACTACCTCCCTATTCCCACGCTTCTCCTCTCTTCTCAACACTCGGAGACGAATTGCTTGATGACATCCCTTGCCCCATTCTTCCCAGTCTCTCCGATTAGCATATTAACCCTATCCTTTGAGTCTCCCCCTAACCACATGTCCTTCATTCTCCCATCCCACTTCCTCATTACACTCCCAGTGAATCTCATTCTTTTAGACGGGTACTTTGGGCATTCTAGAAGAAAGTGTTCTAGGGTTTCCACCATGCCCAAGTTACACATCTGGCACTCCCTTTCACCATCTTTCCCAATTTTTCCCCTCAGCTCCAGGGATCGCGACCTCAGCTTGAACAACAGTGACCCCCCAAAGGTGCCATCCTGGTATTCCCCAAAACCTGGCTTCTCTTTATCATTCAGGCCACCCAAAGAACTCTTTGATTTGACCCCCCTCTCGCCAATGACGGTTACAATTCTCCATGACCCTTTCTCTGACGATTTTTTTTACCCTGGTTTGCCCCAACGTCCAGTTCCGAGATCTCCAATGAGTAGTTCTCTACTAGCTCCCTCACTTGGACCATCCACCCCGTTTTGATATTTGAGTTGAACATTCTCAGGAACATTACTTTACACCATCGGCTGTCGGAGAGATTTACCAAATAATTAAGATAACCGAGTTTCAACAGGTCTATCCACCCAAGCTCACCCCTGATTGCGTCTGACGCTGCGGCATTACTCGACCCCGTTATCCATCGGCCTGCATCGTTCTGCGAGATTTCCAAGCTCTTTACGGCCATCTGGTTTAGGGGTACCACTTCCGTACCGCATGTTATACTTGGTAGCCCCACCATTTCCCAAATGGTTTTCCCCACGAAAACCTTATTGAAACTGTTTCTCCCTATAAATTTCATTGGTTAAGGATTCGCTTCCCCTTCAGAATCAATTTATTTGTGTGGTTTCGGTAGATACCTCTTCCTGTAATGTTTACACCCAAATACTCGTAATCACCCGTCTCTCCTACACTGAGAAGTTTGCTGCTCCCTTCCGGAATGCAGAACTCACCCACTCTCCACCTTCGAGTGGGGTCCACTTTGCGGCCCACCGGTATAACTTTGCTCTTGCTTTCATTAAGTTCGAGTCTCCATTTGCTCCCATATTTCCCAACAATTCCCAGCATTTTCGTTAGCCCCTCTTCGCTTTCTGACACTAGAACCATATTGTCTGCAAAAAATAGCCCCGGGATCTCCAAGTCCCCAACTGCTACCCTCTCGTCGCTACGCAGGAGTTCATCTCATAAACCTTTGATGTACAATGCAAACAGGATTGGCGAAAGGATACACCCCTGTTTTAGGCCTATCTCCATAGGCTCACGTTTTGCTGTAATGTTTCCCAGGCTAGGTTCACTCTGTACATCTTTATATAATGCTTTCATAATTCCAACAAACTCGCCTCCTAAGCCCAGAGCCTCCAGCTTGCGCCACATACCCTCCCTCCATACTCTATCGTATGCCTTTTTGACATACAAAAAGGCCATAAACATCTTTTTCTTTTTTGCTTTCGCGGATTCTATCATTTGGGATAGCGTGAAAAGATGGTCAGTAACTCTCCTTCCCTTCCTGAAGCCATTCTGGATTTCTCACCAAAAACCCTTCTCTTGAATCACCTCCTCTAGTCTCCCATACAGGACTTTACAGAAAACCTTTCCAATGTTGCTACTGACAGAGATCCCTCGATAGTTATCCAAAACGTCTTTTTCCCCCTTTTTGTGAATAAATGTCACTTTGCTTTCTCTCCACTCCTTTGGGACCTCTTGATTCCTATGGCTAGATTGAATAGGGCAGATAGGCTTTCCACGAATTCCTCTCCCCCTTTTTGGATAAACTCGTTAGGAATTTCATTCACTCCTCCCGCTTTTCCATCCCTTAATTTTGATATCACCTTTCGCACCTCATCCGTTTTAATTTCGCTGCACACGAAGTTCGATAGGTTTTCCTCGACCTGATTCGGACACTCAGGTGGGCTCCCCATGCCCCATCGCTTATCGTTTACCCTTTCCCAGTGCTTGTCTAGTTCTGATGCGACTTGATCTTGCTCGTCTGTAACTCTGCCATCTACTTTAATACTCTGTGGGTTTCTTCCTTTGTTACGTTTATTCACCCATTTCGAAAATACGTTCGAACTCTGTCGTTCTTATCGTCCTAATAAGACTGCTATTTCGTACTCTCCGATTATCGTCTTTAATCTTATTTACTTTATTTCGTGCTTGGTGGTATTCTTCCTTTGCTACTGTGGCCTCGTTGCTTTCCGCTCCCTTAAGTTTTCTACTTCTCCTGTAAGCAGCACATTTAGCTGTTCTCCCCTTTATGGCGTTTTTCAGTTCTTCATTCACTCTGTACCCAAGTTCCCGTGTTGGCACCCTGATCTTTCCTACACTGTCCGTCCCTGCCTCCACCAGGCTCGCAACTATGGCGTCGACCATCTTCTGGACACTGCCCCACTTGGGTACGGCTGCAACTTTGGTTTCAGTTTTTCATTGAACTTCGCCCAGTCAGCATACTTTTTGAGTTCCCAAATCTCCTTAAAACTTCCTTTGGTTTTTACAAGATTTTTGGCCCTGATCGTCACTGTAATCAAGTTGTGATCACTATCCACCTCCATTTTACCCTCACCACTTCTACCCCTATCACCTCCCTCCATAAATTAATATCTGTGAGAATGTAGTCGTTTATTGATTTTCTGTCGCTCCTCTTCCAGGCCCATTTCCCCTTACACCTCGCGTCCCTGTTCAGAATCTTCAGACCGAGCTCGTTTGTGAAGTTCAACAGCTTCCTTCCATTCCTGTTGACTTTCTTGTCCCCACCCTCTATGCCTTCTTCATTATTACCTATGTGGCCATTAAAGTCACCCATCAGAATTATACCGAGCCCCTTGTTTTGTAGTTCAGTGATATTGGACCTTAGTGTTGAGTATATCGAATCATTCCACTCGGGTTTGCTTCCCTCCACCGCACAATACACAGCCCCAAGGGCAATACTTTTGTTTCTCAGATTGATCCTTACCCATCCAATTTCTTTCGATACCTCAGCCGGGGTGCTGACTTCTTCCAGGTCTGTGATCAGCGACGGTTTTAAATCCTCTTTAATGTACATGCCTACCCCTCCCCCTTTTTTCTGGCCTTCCGTTCGGCCTACACCTATCCACACGCATCCCCTTACTTGGTCTACCCGTTCCTCGTGTCTTACCCACGTTTCTCTTAAGCCCATGACATCAAACTCCTCTGCCTCGATCAATGTAGCAATTTCACTTACTTTTCGGTGAAGACCCTGGATGTTGCTATAACCCACTTTCAGGGTATCAAGGTTCATTGGCTTCCGCCTACTGGTCCCATTATTATCTAGTCCCTGTATGTTTGTATATCCTATTTTGTGTACCTGTGCTTTCCTTGGGAAGCTATTCCTATTGATTTGGATTTGGATTTTTGGTCCCTTTGTCTTATCCCCCTTGTCCCCTTTCTTACAACTATGGTTCGTAACACATTTCCTGTGTTCATTCCCCCTTCACTGTTCCCCCTCCTCTCCCTATACCAAAAAAGGCTCCACCACCTGCAACATATTTCTTCCTAAAACCTCTGTACCCCTTGGGCTAAGATGGAAACCATCCCTTCCATATAGGTCCTTTCTGCCCCAAAATGATCCCCAATTGTCTACAAAGGGTATCCCAAGTTCCTTACAATACTCCCCCAATTCCTCGTTGGTCCCAATGATCCGCGAATTACGCTCGCCCCCACCACCTAGTACTGGGAGAAGCCCCGAAACCACTACCTGTGCATTCTTGGCATTCAGCTGAATTATTAAGTCATTGTAAGTCTCAATAAGCTGAACTGATTTTCTCTCCCTGATGTTGTTGGTCCCCACGTGTACAACAATCACTGGGTCTGGGCCTGACCCCTTTACTAATCCACCCACTCTGTCCCTTAGGTCCTCCACCCTAGACCCCAGAAAGCACAAATTGGTCCTGTTGACACTGTCGGGCCCACACACCACCCTATCTAACCCCCGCACTATACTACTCCCTGCAACCACCAACTGCCTCTTTCCTGTCCTACTACCACTTTTATCACCTCTGTTCCCACTGGACCAGCTCGCAGTCTTGCACTCCACGACACTAACCTCCATGCCTACCTCTTCAGACCCAACCTGCTCCTCAGCATTCTCGAAATTACCTAACACACTGAATCTATTTTTGACACTGCACTCCACTTTTTGACCCTCCCACTACAAGCCACCTTGTCCTCGTTTACCACCTTCCTAACCTTCCCTCGGACTCCTGCCCTGACAGACTCCACATGGTCATCGCTATCTCACTCACTATCCGATTCTAAACGAATACGCCTTTTGGCCCCCGACTCACACTACTAGCCTGGGAATTTACACTCTAGCCCCTATTTCTCCCCTACCCTCAACCCGACGCACCTTCCTATTT
Source organism: Pictodentalium vernedei (assembly GCA_031216915.1). NCBI lineage: Eukaryota > Metazoa > Mollusca > Scaphopoda > Dentaliida > Dentaliidae > Pictodentalium > Pictodentalium vernedei. Next base: position 504,675,500 of record CM062297.1, on the reverse strand, counting down.
CCCAAAGACCCACTATCCACGTCAAAAGTCCGCTTCCTACTACCCACCACCTTCCATCCCCCATCGAAAGCCACCCTAACTGGAGTAACACCAGATTTTCCTGCCTTCCCAAGTTCTCCCCTCACCACCTGCAACCTCTTCCTCCAACTTTACATATGCCTCAGCTGCATTAACTCTACGCAGATAGCGCACATCCCCAACTCCCCCAGCTCACGCCCATCCACATACACCATATCACAGTGCCTACACACATCCGACCGCTGGCCGTCTGTTGGTAACTCACTAGCCCCCCGGCGCTGGCCTCAACCACTGCCCCCACCTGTACACCTATACTAACCGTCTCTACACTGCTAGTCTGAACCTCTCGCGTCAAGAAACACTTACCATCCATAGCAACCATAGTCAAAATTAGAATGAGAAACTTAAATTTTGAAAAACCGGTCGAAATCGTAAACAAAACAAAACACCGAAAATGACCCGCGCGAAGATAGGGAACACGCCACTTGTATCCGATAAAGAAACTAAACTAAACACTAATATAACTATCTTTTATTAAAAACCACATCTATACAACACTAAAACAATAGATATATATATCTATGGTAACACATGGAAGAAAAATATGGATAATTGAGCTAACTTTTGACAACTGAATTGAAAATACTCCCTGCTGGTTCGGAGATGGACGCACACCGTGTCTTGCAAAACGAACCCAATTTCTCCCAAACCAAGTGAAAACGTGTATAGACAAATTGCAAATCTGTATTGAGGGTAGCAAGCGCACGTACGATCACTCGGCTCAGAAATAGAATGTTGTTTACCTGCACGCAATAGGCATCGAGTTATTACACATATTGAGGCTGCCGGTTTTGACAACAGTAATTAAATGATAAATATATACTACTTAAAGTTTGCTAAGCACGAAATTGTGAAATTTTCTTGTGACATATTTGCGATATTTTTTGTGGATATGATTGAGGTATGTATTGAGATGGTCCCCAGTGTTTACATTAGCTCTCTTGACAGACAGACTTTTCGTGACAGTCATGGAAAGCATGTACCCCTTGATTTTCATGCTGTTTTCGTGTACTGTCTACATGTACATGACATGTGTAGGGTATCCATTGTTCATTTCAACACAAACCCTTGTGATTTAATGATTGAATATGGCAAATGCAAATGTAAGAAGACATTTGTCTGAAGCAGAAATGTGGTGGGCTGTAGGGATGGTGGAGCAAGGGGCTACTCATCGTCAGGTTGGAGAAGCCATTGGTGTGCACCACATGCGGTGATCACAAGAACCTAAGCAAGATTTCAGCAGTATGGCACACCAGTACGACGGCATGGTGATGGCAGAGACAGGGCAACATCTGCAGCTGAAGACCGGTTTTTTGATCATTCAGGCCCATAGGAACCGCTTTCCCACAGCAACCCAGCTTCGCAGTGACTTTCAGAATGCATCCGAGGTAAATGTTTCGACGCAGACTATCCGGGCAAGGTTGCACGAAGGTGGTCTCCGATCGAGAAGACCAAGTATTCGCAGTCCGCTGTCCCAGAACCAACGACAGGCATGATATGAATGGGCCATGGACCACGTTGGATGGACCAGAGAAGATTGGCGACCTGTCCTTTTTACAGATGAGTCAAGGTACTGCCTAGACCACACATATAGGCGTTCTAGGGTATGGAGAAAACCAGGAGAGCGATTCCAGGCAGCCAACATTGCTGAGCATGACCGCTATGGTGGAGGGTCAATCATGGTCTGGGCGGCATTAGCAGGGATAGACGTACAGAGCTCTGTATCCTTGAACGTGGTACATTGACTACACAGCGGTATATTGATGAGATCCTGGCTCGTCAGATTGTATGCAGGTGCAGTGTTTGATACATTCATTCTGATGGACGATAATATCAGTCCTCATGTTGCCCATGCTGTCGGAGAGTACCAGCATAGGGAGGAGATTGAACGTATGGACTGGCCAGCAAGATCCCCTGACCTCAATCCAATCGAACATGTCTGGAATGAGTTGCAGCTTGCAATATTTGCCCGTCAAGTCCAGCCAAGAAGTGCCCAGGAGCTTGGTGCCATGCTGGTCCAAGAATGGAACAACATCCCACAGAGGACCACCAGAAACCTGATTGGAAGCATGAGAAGGCGTTGTCAAGCTGTAATTAACAGTAATGGGTCTCATACTCGATACTGAACTCATACCAGTTCGCTGCGTCAACTTTTTGGCAAATTTGAAAATTTTTCTCTTTTACCAATATTTATTTTCCATCTTTATCGTAATCAATATATAATTGGATATACTTGGTGCTTAGCAAACTTTGAATAGTATATCACCAACTCAAATGAATAAATTGGACTACATTATTTTTTGCCATAATGATATTGTAATATAGGCCTACCATGCCTTAAACCTCAAACAAGGAAACACACAGACGAAACACTAGAAACTTCAGTGATTATAGTATGAGTAGAACAATGAATGGGAATTACATTATGCATAGCGCAAGAAGGCAATACCATGAAGTTATAATCTTCATCCATTCATAAAAAAATCTATTCATAGACCCTGAATGATTGTCAAAATATATTGGAGCAAGTCAGGAAAGGGCGGAATATTGTAAGATAAAATGGTATTACCACAAAGTGGGTTTTCGAGATGGTGTATTGAAGTCTCAACCTCACCTCTGGGTCATATATCGACTCGTTCTGACGGACTCGTCAATATATGCGCAGAGACGAGGTCTCGATTTCAAGACACCATCTCGGAAACCCACATGGTGGTAATAATTTATATATATTTTGTTGCGTTTCTTATGTATCTTAACTCGACACAAAGGTTTATGAATTGACATTTTTGTTAAGTTTGTGTCATAATGGTCTGTTTCGTGTTTCTTCAGCTGGAGGGGAATTGTATGTGTCCGGCATGCACAGTTCTTGACTAATTATTCATTATTGTACCATGTGGAATTATATTATTGTTTTTATGAAGATTTGTATCCTTCTGCGGAATTTTGTTTGCTTCCATGATTATTGTGCACCTTTGTATGCTTTCTTGTTTATTGCTTTGAATTGTACCGGTGCGTTTGGCACTTAGACAACGGTCGTTTCCCTGGGTTTGATTTTTTCCACTCCTGCTCGACCATTAAATAGATCGGAGTTTACTGGAGGGTTATGTTTTATTTGTAGACCAGCGTACATTTAAACTCTACGGTGTTGTATCTACGGTTACATAAAGGCTATTTTGAGTTTTCGTATGTGTTGAGTCCTTTCGTTTTTGTGGCTCTCCAGTGGACTGCCCTTTATGTTTTTTTTGGCTTATTATGCTCTGTCGTTTTTGAGCACTTATGTATATCATTTGTGTTATAATGGCTGTCTGGGGAGCGAGTGTTTGTAATCAACTGTGTGTTTGTCTTCAGCGGCACATATTTGTGGCTACCTGAAGGGATACTACAAAACGTCTGCCTTAATGCCTGCCATAGTAGCACAGTAAACCCATGTATTTTGCCGCGGTGATGTTGTCTCCCACTGAGGGTATGATTCTGTACATGACTGAATTTCTTACATTACTTTCGACGGTTAAGCAGGGTTCGGTAACGGTTTTCGTCAGATCACCGAAGTTAAGCAACGTCGAGCCCGGTTAGTCCTCGGGTGGGTGACCGTCTGAGCGCTCGATTCGGACTCCCGCGATGTGTCCTTGGGCAAGGCACTTAACCCAGATGGTCCCGTGTACGAGGGCGTACTGCACGTCGATGGTGCGCATGTCTTCAGCCAATCTAACCCTGCCTGTGCTGCAGTGCGGAGTTACGATGTTGGAGAGCTGGCAACTGCTCGTCGTTGCTGGGTGGTTCTCTCCAGGTACTCCAGCTTCCTCCACCCGTAGAACTCTCACGGTCATGATTAGCCATTGTGCATAAGTATGTGTCCTTAAGCACCAATATATAATAAGCAAGGTTCAGGTTCTTTAGGAGACAATTTGAGTCACATATATTTTAGCTGAAATTTATCGCTTGGCTCACTTTATTTTCAGTGTGCCTTGGTGATGTTCTGAATTGCTCCATTGGTAATATTTCAACCATCCTGCACAAAGGGCACATTATTCCTTGTTTCCACGGAGGTTCCCTCCACCTGCAACTGGAGCAGTTATCTGTTTCTTCTTCATCAGGACTTATTCGTAGCTCAGGAGAAGAGTATTGTTATATCATCCATCGCAACTGTTTTAATCAAAACTTACCCTCCTCCCAAAACAAAAATCGTTTGAGGGTGCAACATTCAGAAACAGTATTTCATATTTTCTTTACAGGTTTATATCAAAGTTTAATACAAGGTAGGCTGTTCGTGATAGGTCTTGGTGAGTACCGAACATATCCACTCTCTTAGGCCTTCCATATTTTCAGCATCCACTTTGATTTCATGCGTGAATGAATTCAACTTTGGTTGGGTGCACATCAGGTTATTCACACTTTACCTCGGCCGACAGTTCCTCTCTTTCGCAACTTGTTTCTTCAGGAGCTGCCTTCATGTTCGGTCTGGTAACTCAGAATATGTTTGTTGTTGCTCGGAAAATAGCTCTACTGTCGTGTCGACGTGTACACCCACTGATTATTTATCATCACATTATTGTGGCATGATCATGATTCCACTTATACCTTCCACATGTGATGAGGTATGTGAGTAGTTTGGGTCCTCTCAACCATACAGAGACTTACACTGGGTAATGCTTTTGGAATGTTTTCATACAAGTGGCTGGTTATCATGACTTTCAGATTGTTCGTGTTTAGAATTGTATGATTTGGAATGTTTTCATACAAGTGGCTGGTTATCATGACTTTCAGATTGTTCGTGTTTAGAATTGTATGAATACTTGGCAATTTTCCTGTATACTCCACATTTTTTGTCTCTTTTCTACACCATTTGTGGGGTTTTTACACAGTTGGTTAGATTTGCTTCGATTTGTTTTCTTGATAATTCCATCATAGTGGGTACCTCAGGACTACTCTTTGGGGGCTTTTCATTTCTTAAACGTCCGTTCAGATTTTTATGTTGGATATTAGCGTCTCCATGTCCAATATTTCGTAACGACAACCCGAACAAGTAGGATTTGGGTCACTTATTTTTCATTCTTCTGGTGTTTATTAACATATTTTGTAGCCCAAATGGTTTTCAGTTCGGTCTGATGGTGGGTGTTCGTCCAGCTTGTTCATCGTTGAACCGCATATGCTTTTACCGACGTCATTTATGTAAAATCACGTGCAGAAGTATTGGCTTGTATGGTTGCAGGTCCTCTCGGCCCCCATCTCCTTGCAGATTGTAACATTCCGCATGCCCAACACTGACACATCTTTTGGACCATTTGCTTTAGCATTGAAATGGGGATGGTGCCTCTTTTGTTTTTCGAGAAGTTCCTTCCGGTGGGGTTTGATATTCAGAATAGGCATCCTATCATAAGTGCTATAGTGTTGACTAGTGGTCATTTAGGTTGTGTTGGGTTTGGCTTGAACGATCGGTTGTTCATTTAGAGAGAAACTTTTTTCTGTTTACGCAAGAACAATTATGGTGGCTATCATTTGTCTTGCACATTATTCACCCCATGATATTTATTTGAATTTCAGTTGAATGTTTCTTCGACTTCCGCTATTAGGCGGATTCTTTGTAAGTGAGTGAATTTACGTATTTACATTTCTTAAACGTTTCATTTTTACTTTCGAGCTTGTTATCTTTTGGCAATTTCCACATGCCACGACTTTCGGTTGTAAAACCTTAGCGCCTACTGAAAATGTGCGCACCTGCATTTCTCTTGCTTATGGACAATGATCACGCTGGCCGAGAATTGTCGTGCGCAAAATCCTTACCCATTCTGGATATTTTAAAGCCAAAGAAAGTGTATTGTTGCTAAATGGGGCGTTTCTTCATTGTCTAATCCAAATAAATCGATCGAGTTTTGAAAAATGAACTGCCAGTTATTTGAAGAGAAAACGGACAATTAATCGCGGAAATCTGACGAAAAAGGACGGTCATCTAAGTTACGTATTCAATTAATGATCAGGCTTATGGTACGTCCATCTGTTGTTGCACGTAGATAATAACAGATTAATCGGCTAAATACTATTAATTCTCCGGGCTTAGCGAGCCTCGAGTTTTCATAAATGCAGAATTTAATTCGAAAAATACTTCATACCGTCGCGAGACACTCCAGACGGTATGAAGTAATTATCTTATTAAATTTTGCTTTTTGTATAGTTGATAACCAACAATTGTGGTTTGGTGCGAAATGTTGGCCAATGAAGATTGTTTGGTACCAAATCAAAATTTTGAGTGCATTTGGATAAATTGGCATCCTACAGCGTGAAAACTGCTTATGGATATGCAAATCTTCCCCAGTTCACAACCTTATGGTGTTGCCTCTACCTTTATCTGCCGGAGAATATGGTTGATTGTGTTTGAGCTGTGTTACAAAACTTAATATTTAAGTTTCCATGTCATTTGATGTGTTACAGAAGAAGTTCCCGAAGTTAAGTGAATGACAGTTTGAACTGATTTACAAGGTTACAATTAGGTGATTCCATGTATTAATACTGTTATATCAAATTATTTCACACATTTTTATGTACGTTTGGTTGATCTTGTTTTCTGACAGTTCATCTTTTGAATTATTATTTATGCATTTTTTGGTGTTTAAGGCCACATATTTCTGCACAATGGTTAATCATGACCACGACAGTTTTACGGGTGGGAGAAGCCGGAGTCCATGGAGAGAACCACCGAGCAACGGCGAGCAACTGTCAGCTCCCCAACATACTAACTCCACACAAGCGGGGTTAGCTTTGACTGAAGACAGGTGCTCCATCGTCGTGCAGTGCATGCCTTAGTACACAACGTCACCGGGTCTCTACGTGGGCAATGGGGGTGAAGTGTCTTGCCCAAGGACACAACGCGGTTGCCGCAGTTGCTTTTCGAACCGAGGACTTCTCGGCTTGCAGGCTGCACCTCTACCAACTGAGCCACCGCCCCCACTCAACTTTTGAAGTGGAATATTTTTGCGGTTTGTGTTAATTTTTTCAGTTTTGTATTGCTTACAGTTTCCAGTTGTCAGTTTTTCGTAATTCACATCATTTGTTAATCCAGATTCGTTTTAGAATACACGTCATCGTTGGTGTCGTCGCTATTTTATCTTAACCCCTGTGAATCCTGGAGGTATCTACAATGGCAGTTCAATCGCAGCAATTGAAAGATCCCATATTAATTATTTGGGGGTAGACCAAATTGATTGGTCTACCCTACAAATTCACTTAGTGGGCATTCTACTTAACGAAATTATGACGTATCATGTTTTTGTTCCGGAAAAAAGCCTCTCGAGTTCAAAGGGTTAATATTTACAATGCGAGCATCTCCAGCTTCGTGTTTTCTGGCTCAAAGTTTGGTTGATCGTGTTTTCTCGCAGTTCAACATTCGAACCAGAATATTTTTGTGGTTTGTGTTGTTTCAGTTGATTGTTACTCACAGTTTCCATTTTCTCATTTTTTTGTTTGCTTACAGTTGCTAGTTGTCACTCTGTATTTATTCACATCATTTATCAACCCAGATTCGTTTTAGAATATATGTCATATATACAACAAAAATACAGAACCGTCAGTACAGTTTTTGTAAAGGCTGGGTTGCTGAAGAATGGGAAACGACCCCGAAAAAGCTCTTCAAAAGTTACATTATCAAGTATTTAGGTTATAAAATAATATTTTGAAGGTCGACTTGTCTGTTAGAAACCAGGTCGAAACTTCGAAACACCTTCTCGGACAACACTTTGAGATAATAACCAATTTATCTTACAATATTCTTTTCTCTCTTGACTTGTTCGCATATATTTTGGCAATCATTCGGCGTCTATCAATTGATTTTTTTATGAATGAAGATCATGACGTCATGGTATTACGTTCGTGGTCTGTACATGACGAAATCCCCATTCATTGTTCTTCTTGTACTATCACCGCTGAAGTTTATAGTAGTGTTTCAGCTGTGTGTTTCTTTGTTTTTTAGGTTTAAAGGATGGTAGGCCTATATAAAAATATCATCATGGCATCATTGCGCTGAACTGGTGATTTATTTATCATTTAATTACTGTTATAAAAACGGTGACCTCAACATGTGTAATCAGTTTTCAATGAGTGCAGGTAAAAAAATACTCTTCCTGAATCGAATGATCGCGTGCGCGCGGGTGATATCCTCAATACAGATTTGTATTGTCTCCAGATGTTTTTACCCGTATTGGGGAAAATACGTTCTTGCTGTAAGATAAATATTGTTAAACTAAAAGTCAAAATCAACAAACATCGGAATCTGATGGGAGGAGTCAGTCAGATTTTGGTTAGGTATGTTCTTATGTCGATCAAAAGCTAAATCGAATGTACATGTACATGTACAGCAATGTAATCGAAAAGGCGGTCTCTTCCTCGATCACTTTTAGACCCCAAAAATAATAATAAATGATTTGGTGCAATATACAATAGAAAAATAAGGTGATTCGGTCGGGTTATTATTTGCTTTCTTTTAATATGTTATTTTTCCATACAGTCGCTTGACCTTTTATCCAACGGAGCGGCCAAAACCGGCCAGCTCTGTCTTCAAAACTCGCCATTCAGAGTAGAGATGGGTGGTATTGGAATGTTGAATTCGGTATCGGTTTCGGTAGTTTTAGGTGGGCATACTACGGTATCGGTTCGGTAGTCGGTATCTAACTTGAGAATTACTGATAGTACCAAAGGGGAATTTATATCAGAAAATATAGAATAGGCTCCTGTATCATTCTACCACAGCACTACAAATGCCACTGCCAATGAGCTCAACAGTGGCTGTCATTCGCCAACACAAACCATATCGCCAGTAATATTGTGACTTGTTCTGAACACACCTTAGCCTCTGAAGGCCTATTTAAGGTGTTTGTGATCTCAGAGCATGTGTCCGAACATATCATCTTCAGGAGGACCTGCTGACAGTAACCGAGTCATCTGGGCAGTGGGTTCTAGTCAAGTCTTAGCTGCCTGTTAATGCAGCCAAGACTTGGCTAGAAATGACTGTTAAGGAACTGTACATGTGCAGGTTGTAGTCTATTGGTTAATTCAGGATAACAGCCCAGGCCCTCAAGGGCTAACAAAACTAAAAAGAAAATCAGTCGCTTCTTTCATGAAAATGAACACTTCAGCCGCTGTTAAGCATCGACAAGGTCTAAAAATAGCGAATACAGGCAAAACTGAAAACACTAATGGTTTTCAATGATTGGTTCGATTCGGTTTTTCGGTATCCCCATGATATCGGTATCAGTTAGGTTTTTCGGTACACTGCCCATTTCTAATTCACATTTTATTATGTTTTAATTTTCTATCTCAAAAACAGCATATGACACCTCGTTGGAGCGAGCTCGTTCCCAGGATGGACCATGAGCTACGTTTATGAGGCATCTTCAATCGGTAAGCACAAAAGAAGTGCGAAATCTGTATGCCAGTAATTCGCGCTACACTTCGATTTGGGGCGAACACGCTGAAGTCATCTTTGGTAGGAAGCGAAACATCTCCGATTGGAATTCGAGATAGCTAGCGTCATATCTCTGACTGGACTACCAAAAAGCAAGCTCACACTCAAAGAAGATTCAATGTTAAAGTCAAATGTGCAGCATACACATTGTGAATAGCTACTTTCAATAGACAGAGTGGAAGTCACAGGCGCTTTTAAAATCACAGGTAATCAGGTGCGCTATCAAAAATCACACATAAAAAGTCAAACGTGCAACAGGCACTGTGTCAAAGTCACACGCCCAACAGGTACCCTTTCAATGTTACTCAGTCATTAGGCATATTGTCAAAATCACCTCCGCAAAAAGCATATTGTCGAAGCCACTTCGCTACAGGCATATTGTTGCAAATGTGTCACGCACTGCATCTAAATCACTTATGCAACAACATGTACAACATGCATGAACGTAAAGGTGTTCAAGTGCGTCATCTATATTCATAATCAACTTTGTAATAAACTGTAGGCTACATGTGTGAAAATGCATGAGTACGCTAACACCAAGATACATATTAATAACCAACTAGGGAGCGCGGTGGCTCAGTAGGTAGAGGTGCAGGCGAGAGGTCCTCGGTTCGAATCCCACCTGCGGCAACCGCGTTGTGTCCTTAGGCAAGACACTTCATCTCCATTGCCCGCGTGGGGGCACGATGACGCCGTGTACTAAGGCGTACTGCACGTCGATGGTACGCATGTCTTCAACCAGTCTGACCCTGCCTGTGCAGCAGTGCGGAGTTATGATGTTGGGGTGCTGGCAGCTGCTCGTCGTTGCTCAGTGGTTCTCTCCGGGTACTCCGGCTTCCTCCACCCGTAAAACTGTCACGGTCATGATTAGCCATTGTGCATAAATATATGACCATAAAACATCAATAAATAAAAAATAAATAAATAACCAACTAAGTGCAAAGGGGAGGGTTATTATGCTTATCGAAGAAATCGTGAAGAAATGCGTACGGGATATCATCAATCAATTCGTTTCTGTGTGTTGGGAGGAGAGAAGAAGCTTGTGGATAGGAAGGATTTCGCGAGCACAGTGTTAACCAAGACCTTCTCACCTGCGAACCGCGACAAATGAGCGGCCGGTCGAAGTATTATATCATTATGTCGGGGTGATGCGAAGATCTTGCGAAGATTACTGATACTCGTAGTAGAATGTAATAATAATCGTGAACTGATTGGGTGGATTATCCATCAGAATATCTTGTGATAGATTTACTGGATGGTGGGCGAACATATTTAAACACTACTCCCGCATATAATCCGGTCTGTGTAGGTTCGTTTGTATTATTGAGAGTTCTTGATTTAAAATTATTGGAGGTTGTTTTTCAATTGTTTTACGCTACCTATCAGGGAGAAACGCGTATTATTAGATCCGAGGCCTAGCTAAAAACGGTTTGTTGACGCCAAACTGCTGGCAAGATCAAGATTTGACCATATAGTGTCACGAGATGTATTTTTAAGTAACAATACCACACGCTATCACCTTCTATAGGTACCCCTTATGTGCCTAGCGTGTGGAGGAGAGACCACCAAATCCATCAAAACACAACTCCTCACAACAACCTCGAAACCCTCATGTGAAAATAGATTATGCTATCCGTTACGTCATTGGTAAACAAACATGTCGGCTGCTGGCGTTAAATGAGAACGGTGTGCTTTTGAGAGAAATGGGGGGAAAATGAAGACCCACCGATAAGGTAGTAATGCGTAGATTTGCTCGTTCATCCAATCTTTAATTTGAGTGGTTGCTTATGATTGAATAACAAACAGAACAGGAGATACGTGACATAGTCTAAAACCACGACCCATATGAAATAGACAGTAATTAAATTATGACGTACCATGTTCCTTGCCCGGAAAAGCGGCCACTCGGGTTCAAAGGATTAAGGTTGTTAAAGTGATTTCGTATGTGCTGCATAACTACCAAAGCCTTATCCGTTGATACACATGGAAGTTCCCGCGCGTAATCAGTCCCCGTGCGCAATAGGTCCTCCCACTTAACAATAACACGCAAGCACAAAAATTACAGCTTCGACAAATCGTCGGTCTTTAACGACCTGACAGCTGTTAAGACTCGCCAATCTTAGTAAAAAAATCAAACTATTCATTAACAATACCGAGATAACAAAAGCAATGAGAGTGAATTTCGACCAGATCGCAGCTTGGTCGCGATCTGGCCGAAATGCTTTGTCTACCCCCCCCCCCCCCCACATATACACATAGCACGGCAAAATCTCATCTATCAAAAAAGAAATAAAATGAATCTCAGATATTATTTTCGTTATTTTTTCTTGATTCGGTCTTGATTTCACAATTTTATATTTATGAATTCTCAATCCACTGTTGTAAATATATCCCGACCAGATCACGATCACATCGAAAATGGGGCCATTTTGGGGGTCACAGTACGGTATTACTGACAGATTTCAATCATAGAGGATATCGAATGTGTTTCTAAGCAATGTCGTGACATAGTCCCTGTCTGTTTTCCTTTTTAACCCTTTGGACACGAGGGGCCTTTTTCCAGCCCAGGAATATGATCCGTCATAATTGCATTACGTGGGTTGGCTATTAGTGAATGAGAAGAGTAGATCAATCAATATTTATAACGTGCAGCTCAGAGGCTGTACGTTGAAAATATTAATTAGTCGCGTTCCAAATAATTACTATGGACTCTTCCAATTGCTGCCATTGAACTGACATGGAAGATGCCACCAGGGTTCAAAGGGTTAAATCGGTACCTACATGTACATGTACAGGCGACAACAGTCATATTATTCAACTATCAGGGAAAAATTCAGACACTTCGTTAATCGTTATGTATTTGTGTTTCACACGAGACTCCAGCATCTGCGAATTGCTGCACATTCTGTGTCAGGGCAAAGCCAGCCTAAATATAGGGGCAAGGGGCCTCATATATAAAGATATTGTAAGTTCAAAAGATATTCCGCATCAAGGCGAAAAACCTACGTGAATTTCACTTCTCTGTGCCGCTGGACATGGAAAAAACACACGTGGTGTATATCCAGCTTCAGCGCAGGGACCCAGGGGAGAAACGGTATGTTAGATAAGGTCTAATCTCATTTAATTTATACAGTAGTCGCGAGTCTTACGAGACGTAATCGGTTGGTGGCAGGATATCGTCACGGCCAATTGAGAAACGAGATAGAAATGTCTATCATGACAATGACTGGCAGAAACGAATCGGTTGTCTCGACAAGTGAAATCACCGTTAAGTCACGCGCGAGATGACTTGTATTGATTCTGCCTCGATATACGTCATCTCCTACCGTTTTGACAGGTGGACAGATGAGCGTCGGTCCACCTGCCAATTCAGGGTAAAAAGTATATATACCTGGAAGAGCAGAGCATTAGACACACACTTGGGGGTCAAACACACACGTTGGTGAAGTCCAGGACAGGCAGACTCTGTTTCCTGGCATAGGAGTACCTTCGATCACAGGGCCCTGAAACGGCTGGAATCGCCAGAGAGGGCATTCCACGATTGATTTAGCTTAAGGTGGATAGGCGGCTACGGTGCCAAATTCATTGAGAAGGAACACCCAAGGTGAAACGTTAAAGTTTAGATTGTCGAGTAGCAGGCATCAGCCTGCAATAGTCAGAAGTGTAGGTTAATTGTATTGTGCGTATTAACCCTTTGAAGCGTCAGTCTGATTGCGTTCTGAGTAGTTTGTTTTGCTGTCGAAGCATCGTAATACCGACTGGAGATCGGTGTGATTGACAATTTCGCCCTAGCACAAAAAAGGGCATTTGTGAATCGTGAATTCAACCAGGAACGGTGAATATTTCAATAGGACTTTCACGGAGGACTTTCAAAAGGCATTTAAGGTATGAGTAGACAATATCTGACCCAAATCAGAAGTACGGTGGCTTTATAGATGACGAACATTGCTGGTCGGAACCCTCCGACAGCCAGAGGTACAGTTACGTGCAGACTTTGACATTTGAGCCTAAGCGGGTGAAGCTCTTATGGCGAGCTCACAGTAATAACATTTCAGATTTGTGAAGCTCTTAATGCGAGCTCACAGTAGTAACATTTCCAGTGTGTAGACTATAGTGCCAGTACAGGGCTATAGAATGACTATATGATTGTTTAGAATTATTTAACAGTAGCAACCAAATCGAATTGTTGATTGTTGAGATATTGAAACGGCTTTATTTTTATGTGTAAATAAAAGAATCGTTGTTACTTTAAATCATTCTTTCCATTACGCAGCCTGAAGTGATTAGGAATCACACCTAACGGAAATCGAACCTATTTCAGGCCAATTTGGCAGAGAAGGAATCACGGCGTCGGTCTAACTCAGCTCCCTGCGCCGAGTTCGAGACACTTGGATTCCGACCCTCCACGTTGGTCTAATTTTCCCGCAACTTCATCAGCGGGACTAAATAACCCCACGTCAGCCCAGGCCTTACGGGGCCTCAGGTGCCCCTGACATTGATTGGCGAGGCTACCAGGATATTTCTAAAAGGTAAAAAATGGCTATATGGAAATTTTGTTTTATTTTAACGGCGGTTCTGTTTATGTCTTGACGCGTTCGGTCAGCTGATGCCGTTCAATGGTTTGATATCGCAATACAGTAGTCCCCAAGAGGATACTTAATAGCCACTATAACTGCGGTAGGTTTCAGATACGTTAAATTACACAGGTAAATTAGGATTAATTGCCATATTTTTTTTCTTTCTTTCTTTTCCTTCTTCATTCTTTCTGACGAGTGTTGAAGATAGAAAGAAAAAATCAAAATGGATGTAGTTACACCCCTCGCCCAACTGGTATCATTAGGCAAGGAAATGGGCCTTGAGGGAGCCGAACTTCAGAAGTTCGTTAAAGATGAGCAGAAACGTGAAACCAAGGAAATTGCCTTACGTAATGAGGCGAGGGAGAGAGAAGCCCAATTAGAACGATAGCGTGAGAAGACGCAAGAGAGGCGAAAGAGAGAGAGAGAGAGAGGGAGAGAGAGATTCGATTAGCAAATGAGGCGAGAGAGAGAGAGAGAGAAGCCCAATTAGAACGAAAGCGTGAGAAAGACGCAAGAGAGGCGAGGGAGAGAGAAGCCCAATTAGATAAGGAGGCAAAAGAGAGAGAGATTCAATTAGATAGGGAGGCAAAAGAGAGAGAGATTCAATTAGATAGGGAGGCAAAAGAGAGAGAGATTCAATTAGCAAATGAGGCGAGAGAGAGGAAAGCCCAATTAGCAAGGGAGGCAAGGGAGGAAGAACGAGAACTCGAACAACAGAGGCACGAGAGAGAATTAGAGCTCCTCAGAGCAAGAGCCGATGTGGAGAATGAAAGTCGGCGCTCAGGGGACGGGAGTGCAGGGGTAGCAATTCATGCCCCACGCCCCCACCTCGCTCATTTTAATGAAAACACAGATGACTTGGACTCGTACTTGGAGAAGTTCGAGCGTTTTGCCTCCAGTCAAATGTGGCCAGAAGACACATGGGCTATGTGCTTGAGCCTTTTGTTGTCAGGTAAAGCCCTCGAGGCTTATACCAGTATGGCTCCTGCACTTCTTAACGACTACAGTGAGCTGAAGAATGCCATCCTTCGGAGAATCCAGCTCACTGAAGAAGGATTCCGGACCAAGTTCCGAGAAATTAAGCAGGAGAAGGGAGAAACAGTACCTCAGTATTTTGCCCGAGCTAGGCGGTACTTTGACCGCTGGACTGATCTCGCAGAGGTGAATGAGTCATATGGAGCCCTGCGAGATCTATTTCTCCGGGAGCAGTTTTTGACTACATGCTCCAAGGAGTTGGGGCTGTTCATCAAGGAAAGGGGTCCGCCCACCTATGATGAGATGGCAACTGTGGCAGAACGCTACATCGAGGCCCACGGTTGGAGTGTAGACGCACCCAAATCGGCTAGGGGTGGGGGAAACGGGTTGGCAATGGCACCTGTAAGGCAACACCACCCCAATCCGCCTGCGTCGCAGACCAGCCGAAGGGGAGCACTCCCAACGACACCTTTTGTTTTATCTGCAACAAGCGGGGTCATATTGCCAGGGACTGCTGGCAGAAGCAGGTAAGGACCACTGGGAACATTAGGCCACCTCAGCAGGGGGTCGGGAACGCAGCACCAAGGGGTTGGAAGCAAGGTGACCGCGTAAATCCAGGGCCCAGTAGACAGAGGGCAGCGTTCTGTCAAACTATCGGTTCAGAACACAGTCCCCTACGGGAATGTATACAAGAGGGAGAATTAAGGCTGGAAGGCGGGAAGGTTGTCCCGATAATAAGTGGCATGTGTGAGAGGCTCACAACTTCGCAGGAGAAGGTTAATATGCCAGTGTACCCAGGGTATGTGGGACAAAGGGAGATCCGTCTGCTCCGAGATTCTGAGTGCTCCTTTGCAGCGGTTAGAAGGCAACTGGTTGACGACAAGCAATTGTTGGGTCGTGACCATTTGTGTATTTTGATAGATGGGACCGTTAGAAGGTTCCCCATCGCGAGGATAACTATGGATACCCCATTTTATTGTGGCGAAGTGGAAGCCATGTGCATTGAATCACCTGTGGATGACCTGGTCATAGGTAATGTCCCAGGGGTGAGGGCAAGCCCTGATGAGTTATGGTCCAGGAGTAGGGGGCCAAGTGAGGGCCCATCGAGGGCAAAGGAAGTTCAAGTCGGTGGGCAAGGACCTCCGGCGGTTGCATTCGGTAACGTACCGAGTAAGGAAGGGAAGGTTCCCAGGGGGAACCAATCCGACGGTCCAGGGGATGGCCCCTACACGACGAACTGTCGGAATGTTTCAGGAGGGACGACTCCTGTCCAATTAGGGAGAAGGGGCCACAGGCGGTCCAGGCTAAACGCCAAACAGCGAGGGAACCCAATGGGGTCATTGGGGAAAGACCCTCAAGCAAATTTATGTGGGGAAGTTGAGTGCCCCAAGAAGTCGGTGTCACTCGTTTGGAGAGGGGAGACCAGACCCACGCAAATGGCTGGGCAAACTTCCCCAGAATTGTGAGAGCACAGATCAACACAAGTTGAGGGTGTAAAGTGGATGGGATCGCTAAAGTGGGCGCCCAGGGGGGCCGAGGAAAGGGTCCACAAATCAAAGGAGAAGCATCCTAGGTGGCGGAGACCACGCAGTGAGTGCCGGGAGCACACAACGCCCAAGGTGCACAAGAAGTCGTCGCATTGGACCAGACGGTCGACGGCACAAGGGCCAAGGACGGCCAGTGTCGTTCGGACGAAGGTAATCGGTTGGACGAGTGAGCCTGGGGGATATAGCGCCAAGGGAAGCTCTTGGGAATGCGACAATGACAGGGTATGGGGACCCTGGTGGAATACCCGTATAAATAACAGGGCGAGAAGTAGGGGTGTGTCAAGGGTTACCCAAGGGGATACTGGGAACCGGGCCCCTACCAATGGTCGGTGGTTATAAAGAAGCAATAGTTGGGTGGCTGTGGGCCTGGTGTTTGGGACGGGGGCTCCAGTCGCAAATATTTTTGTGGATGAGGTGATGAGTTTCGTAAACCCGGTGTTAAGGCCCGGAAGAAATTTTCTTATTTTAGTATTATTACTGCTCTGACTGCTGACTAGAGTTGTTTGTGAGTGCGAATGTGAGATACACTGCCCCGTCTGTCGCGTGTGCGTGGACGGGGAGCCTGTGTGTCGAGTTTTGTGAGTGTGAGGCACACTAACCCCGTCTGTCGCAAAGGCGCGGTCGGGAAATCTGTGTGTTGAATGTGTGAGTGTGTGATGCACAATTTTAATCCCATGGTTGAGCTTTGCGAGGGTGAGGCTCAACATAATGCAGGGGTCGTTTGCCCCTTCACAAGACATAGGGGAATGGGAGGCGAAGTTACACTCCGTTGGAACTAACCCATCTGACGCAAAGGCGCGGACGGTGTTACTCGTCGGAGTGAGTGCCAAGTGAACTGTTTGCAAAATGGGCGAATGTGTATAAAAATGTGTATGTTTAGGTGTAAATATATAGTATTAGAGAGAGAGAGAGAGAGAGAGTGCTACAAATCTAAGAATAAGGCTACTCTCCATATGTAAACCCGCAAGACGGGAGCATGTGGTGGCGCGTGTGTCGTGGGAATCGACATGGCCGACGCATGAGCCCGGTCATGACCCCCACGACCACTAGGGTACAGTTTTGTAGTCTTGAACATGATGGTAGATTGTAAAAAGGTGTGAGAGGCGAGCGTGCGTGGCTTTGCCCCTCGTGTTTTAACAGATATACAGGGTGTTTCTCTCGGGAAGGGAGTTGTCAGGGCAAAGCCAGCCTAAATATAGGGGCAAGGGGCCTCATATATAAAGATATTGTAAGTTCAAAAGATATTCCGCATCAAGGCGAAAAACCTACGTGAATTTCACTTCTCTGTGACGCTGGACATGAAAAAAACACACGTGGTGTATATCCAGCTTCAGCGCAGGGACCCAGGGGAGAAACGGTATGTTAGATAAGGTCTAATCTCATTTTATTTATACAGTAGTCGCGAGTCTTACGAGACGTAATCGGTTGGTGGCAGGATATCGTCACGGCCAATTGAGAAACGAGATAGAAATGTCTATCATGACAATGACTGGCAGAAACGAATCTATTGTCTCGACAAGTGAAATCACCGTTAAGTCACGCGCGAGATGACTTGTATTGATTCTGCCTCGATATACGTCATCTCCTACCGTTTTGACAGGTGGACAGATGAGCGTCGGTCCACCTGACAATTCAGGGTAAAAAGTATATATACCTTGAAGAGCAGAGCATTAGACACACACTTGGGGTCACACACACACGTTGGTGAAGTCCAGGACAGGCGGACTCTGTTTCCTGGCATAGGGGTACCTTCGATCACAGGACCCTGAAACGGCTGGAATCGCCAGAGAGGGCATTCCACGATTGATTTAGCTTAAGGTGGATAGGCGGCTACGGGGCCAAATTCATTGAGAAGGAACACCCAAGGTGAAACGTTAAAGTTTAGATTGTCGAGTAGCAGATATCAGCCTGCAATAGTCAGAAGTGTAGGTTAATTGTATTGTGCGTATTAACCCTTTGAAGCGTCAGTCTGATTGCGTTCTGAGTAGTTTGTTTTGCTGTCGAAGCATCGTAATACCGACTGGAGATCGGTGTGAGTGACAATTTCGCCCTAGCACAAAAAAGGGCATTTGTGAATCGTGAATTCAACCAGGAACGGTGAATATTTCAATAGGACTTTCACGGAGGACTTTCAAAAGGCACATAAGGTATGAGTAGACAATATCAGACCCAAATCAGAAGTACGGTGGCTTTATAGATGACGAACATTGCTGGTTGGAACCCTCCGACAGCCAGAGGTACAGTTACGCGCAGACGTTGACATTTGAGCCTAAGCGGGTGAAGCTCTTATGGCGAGCTCACAGTAATAACATTTCAGATTTGTGAAGCTCTTATGGCGAGCTCACAGTAGTAACATTTCCAGTGTGTAGACTATAGTGCCAGTACAGGGCTATAGAATGACTATATGATTGTTTAGAATTATTTAACCGTAGCAACCAAATTTCTGTGAAAAGAATCGAATTGTTGATTGTTGAGATATTGAAACGGCTTTATTTTTATGTGTAAATAAAAGAATCGTTGTTACTTTAAATCATTCTTTCCATTACGCAGCCTGAAGTGATTAGGAATCACACCTAACGGAAATCGAACCTATTTCTGGCCAATTTGGCAGAGAAGGAATCACGGCGTCGGTCTAACTCAGCTCCCTGCGCCGAGTTCGCGACACTTGGATTCCGACCCTCCACGTTGGTCTAATTTTCCCGCAACTTCATCAGCGGGACTAAATAACCCCACGTCAGCCCAGGCCTTACGGGGCCTCCGGTGTCCCTGACATTCTGTTTTTGTAAGATTCCGAAATGTTAGGTTTTAATAAAATTTTCTATATCTCTAATATTAAAAACGTTGACTTAGTTAGAAAAGGAAGAGATGGCTTTCTCGAAAAACATTCTGAATAAGGAATGATAAAGGTAGACATTGTCAACAGTGTGTTGCGACCCACAGTTGAATTTCTGAATGGCTTACCGAAATGCCATTCAGTAGTAAAATGTTTAACGCGCGTTTCATATTGACTGACAGTCAGGTTGAAGAGACTTGTGTGCTGCACACCAGACGTCTGATAATATCGTCTCCGGAGAAGAACAATGCGCCATCTGCAGTGCTTTAGCATTGCACATGGGGACCTTTTCCACTCAAGGGACGATCTTATGCCATTGCTGTTCTTAAAACTGCACTAATCGGTTTTTGTAGATTCAGGGTACAAATAAATAATCTAGGTCATCAAGTGTTCAGCTGTGTGTTTCTTTTTTAGATTCATATTTCTCGGTCAATGTTTGAAGGACAACTTGGAGATATGTGTCATTGAGGTGAAGCTAAGGACACATGATCTACATTACCGCCAGTGAGGCTTTGAGGAAATAAATTAAACATGGAAGTTTTGAGATTGATATGGATTCCCAACTGGCTGTTAGGTGTTTTAGTCGTCATTGTGACATATGTGGTGTAAGTATTATAATGTCTGTCAGTATATTGAGTTTGTCAGATTATTTTATTTTCTCAGCTGCCCGTGCGAAATCGAGAAAAGGTGGAGCAATGGGAATCGCCACACACACTCATACATCATATCGGCTGACAATTAAATTCGTTTTACAATCTGCACTTCTGAGCGAGCACACAGACACGGAATCTCGTTTATACAACCTTCGGCGATAGTGAGAACTGTCCTGGAAAAGAGTAGAGTCACAGAGTAGAACACACATTTTCGTATTAAATTTCACTGGAGAAACAGAGACGGAAAGAATATCATCAGTTTTTTTTAAAAAATTTCTCGCCCGTGTCGCAGTATACCATTTGCCTGCCTGCTGCAACTCATATTGTTAACCCATGCAAGCGCTCGTCTCCGAAAAGGGCTCTTGGTTTGATAAAAACGGTGTAAAGCCGTACACGATGTGTCTTTTAAGACCACTCGACGACCAAAATAACACCAGAATTCTAAAAAAGAATGTTATAGTCGTCTTATAATAACATTGACATTTTTACTAGGAGGAGGGTGAAACAGAATGTTCTGATCCAAGAATTTGTCAGCAAAGTTAGCGAGATAAGATGTGACACACGTATATAACTCATCAGTGATTACGGGGCGTCTTGTCTACGACAATACGTTTTACAACAATGTGGTGAGCACATACTAGGGCTATATCAAATTTCCCAAACACGACGGTGTATGTACCCCTGTCCGTTTGCTGACACGGGAATAAACTAACAGATTCGGTCGATCCCCCAATGGACCCAGTGGTAACCTGATATTGATCCCTTTAAAAATTGCTCAATAACCAGACACAATGTCTCTGAAAATTTAATTGTTCTTGCCACTCCCAAATTTAACACGAGAATTATTATGCCAGTAAGTGTTCCCAGCCGCATATATAGAGGTGTGGATACTGAATCGTTAAGGGTCGTGGCGGTGGGCGAATTAAGATTTTAAGGCTAGGATCACAACTCCTATCACTTTCACATTCAAGCCTCATGCCGTCATGAGCCAGAAGCGTACTAAGATACACCCAGGCTCTTTGTTTTTTTCTTTGGAACGTTTTTGTTAGGAAACAAACTCGCTTGAAAAAATGTCGAGGCCATTTTGAGCTCTCGTACCGCCAGGTTTATCCTAACTAGCCTGCTGGACAGTCACTGTCGTCAGCAGAGGGTCACACGTAGCTGAGTGAGAAAGCAAGAGTACAACATTAGGCGCGCGGTATATCTGTATGACAGAAGAAGAAAGGAAATACTTTGTTACGCCAAACCGCTAGATTAACCAATGAAAATAAACGGACATCACTAGTAACCGAGGACCGAGCAATACACCAACAACAATGACCAACAGTAATCGCGTGTTAATTCAGTACACCGACAGTGTCCGGCATTTTGCTTTTATCACAAAAACTGCAGTCTAAATTCGTCTTTAGAAAGTTTGTTTTCAGCTCAAAGCATCGGAAAGTAGACAGAATTGGAAATGCGCCCAAAAATGTCGGAAAAAATAAATCAATAAAGATCCAAGAGGTATTGGATTACTACCCTTGCATTGCATCACTGCTCGTCTGCTTTTGCAACAAATGAATGTTGGCAGAAAAAAAATAATGAAAATATGAAACGGTTTACAAACACAACAGGTGATGAAATGTCGCCGAAAAATGGCTGGCATTATAAATCTGTTACGGGACGTTCCGCTGGCGGATATGGTGGCAGACGAGGCTCAACGAGAACAATATTGCGCTCGGCTAACACTGCTTCGAATATTGATCTCACTTCGCCTCGTATGACACCGTATCCCCCATTTAACCGCCGGATGACTTATAGTAGTTGTATTCCTCAAATGCGTTTGCAACTACAATATTTTCCCACTTCTCTTTTACCCATGATCCACGTTACTATCGGTGAGTCTTTGGGGATTGTAGCCCACCGTACATTTCAAATCCTTGACAATATCATCCGGAGACGATGCGTAATTAGGCGGTAATAAGCGTGGCTGTTTTTCTACCCTTGGAGCTCTAGTTACAACGCAGAGCTGTCATTTTCCAATTAACCCTTCATTCAAAGTAAAGATCAAAATCGGCCAGCGTTATTCACAAAAATCGCCATTAAATTTTCATTATTTTAAAATAGTATTTGTCTCAAGAACATAGCTTATGGGGTCTCACTGAGCTCGTTGAGCTCGTTGAGCTCGTTCCAATGAGGGGTCATAAGCGATCTTTTTAACGCAAACAAATTCTTTTTTGTTAATATTCATTCAAGAATTTTGTTTGCAAGTGTCGGCTGCCTTTTGTTTTAGGTAAAGGGTTTAAGGACAATTCGTGATTGCTATCTATTGAATAAATAAAATATAATTATGTCAAACATTTAAAAAAAAACTTATTCACTACCTTTTTCGAATGTGTCGTCCACAACGATTGTTGGGTAAAGGGAGAACGCTGTACATGTAAACACTGAGTCTTATGAGAAGATGACTAGTGTGAATTTGTAACGCCTGTGATTGCGCATATTTCGGTTAGTTGAATGTATTCTATGATGAAATTTCCATTTTCGTTCAGTGGTGCAAATAGGATTTGCGTATCCAAACAAGGGAAGAACTCGAAAACATTTTGTGGAAGCACAAGCGCGCGAAAAAATGACCATGAAACACTGATATTTTGTGCCTATATCATGCAATCTCTTCGTATTAGAATATAAACAAGAAACTTTCTGTGAACAAAACTTTGAACCTCTCTCAAATAGATATTAAATGAAAACCACATCTCAAGACCTCGTGGCTGCTGGTGCACAAGAAATTATTTTAAAATAATTCCAAGTTTATTTGGACAGGGTTCCAAACTATTGGGGTTAATATCTTCATTCGAAAATACTTGCAAGGGCACTCTCACTCCGCAAAAAAACCTCCAAAAACAAAAAAGAGCAGCTTCCTTGGACGAATCGTCCGAATCGAGACTCTACTTGGGACAAAATGCACATGCCGAGGTGGTTTTGAGAGAAAATGCACCGGCACCTTTCCAAAGTATTGTCAGTGGTGATTCCCGAAAATTATTTTTAAAGAATTTCAAGCTTATTGGACAAGGGGGGTGGGGGGGGGGGGGGTACACTTTGGGGGTTAAAATATCCTTTCGAAAATAACTTGGAAAACTACCTCCGCTCGTTCCACACAAAAGGAAAAAAACAAAAAAAACAAAAAAAACAAAGCAGAATAGTATTCTGAGAATACTTAAATGTAGGCTACAGACATTATCGCTAAAAGGGGGAAAATATTCACGCAGACATCTCATCTAATATAATCAAGGCCGGATGTATCACAACAAAATGGGCCGAGTTATTGCATCAAATATATTGATTTTATCTGTAGCGAATGACAAGATTAGGTACAACCTCCCCAAAAAACAAGGATAATTTTGCACCTAGGCGTCTCGGATTTATGCCATGCTGTACTTGTTAATAGAGTGAACGGCTTGTTGGGCCGCTGCTGGTGTAATTCTCAAATTTTCCCTTCATGGTTTGAGTTGCCGATGTAAGTCCACTATTTCAACTTTTATCCTGCCCGTCACTCAGCGCCTGGATGGTATCGCATCTAGCATACAGCAAGGTACAATACAGTTTACAGCAAGGTGGGCGAATCTATTCAGTGTTGACAGGGAGCTTCAGTAATAATTTAATCCTTCAGACCATACAGCACCGTGGACAAAATCAATGGTACACTGTTTTTATTTCCAAAATAAATGACATGTGTTTGGAAGATTATTTAACAAATATACTGTTGTATTAATGAAATTGTCGAACGTGTGTAATGGGTTTTAAACAAGTAAGTACAAACAATCACCATATAGTAAAAATTGCACGCAAGGTTGAGAATTTCTAATGATAAATACGACTTTGCATTAGAATTTCACGATCACTTTGAAAAAGTATGTTTTTAAACTCTGAACCCTCTGGATTAGTTATTATTTATTTATTTATTAGGGTTAAACGACACTTTCGATAGCCTGTGTCATATCGTATCTGGCAGTTTTACGAGTGGCGGGAGACGGAGTACCCGGAGAGAACCACCGAACAACGGCGAGCAACTGTAAGACTCACCTGCGGACTAACTCGAAAACAAATGTGCCATCGACTTGCAGTACGCCTTAGTACCAAGCGCCACCATGTGGGCAATCGGGATGAACTGCCCTACCCAAGGACACAACGCAGTTACCCATGGCGGGGATCTAACCATGGACTTTTCGGTTCGATGTTCAACGACGTAACCACGGAGCCACATCGCCCCATAACTCGCGGAGTATTTTGTAGTTTTTTTTATCAAATCTAGTCATGGCTGCTTTAAAGCAGCCAGGAGTAGATTTGATGAAAAATTAATCTAACTGTAACACAAGAAATTATTGGTGAAAAACCTCCTTCAATTTACAGGGGAAAAATATGATTAAGTGTGCCTAAAATTATACTTATTTCAGTGACAAACGTAACCCTGTGCTGGGCAGGAATATCCACCGGCAGCATGTTAAGAGTTAAACAATACAGGATGTGTTTTATATCTTGTAATAAACATAAACACACAGCTGCCTGTGCTAGAAATCAGTGCTCACTTTTATGAAGAAACCATTCGCAGATTCGTATCAAAACGGAGTCTAATCTACATTGCACCAGAAGATTTATGAAGAAATTAAGGACTGTCTGAAATAGGTGCTGCATCTTCCCAATTTTCAATCGCGCATAATTAACTCTTCGAACTCCAGCGGCCGCTTTTCCAGCCAGGAACATGATACGTCATGACGTCATTATATAGGATGACTGTTCAGTAAATATTGTGGGGTAGACCAATCAGTATTTTCAACGTGCAACACAAGGCTACCCCAAATAATGAATATGGACTCTTCTCATTGCTGCCATTGAACTAGCATGGGCGATACCACTAAAGTTTAAAGGGTTAAAGAATTTATATGATAATTATAATGCTTATACGTTAGAAAGTCAGTAGTATGCGGATTCCGAAAAACAAACAATGAAACTTAAATGGATTTTTCCAAGCAGAAGACCAAGACTTTCTCTTCGTGGTCGGTATCAAAATGTTCCTTTATACAGTCTGAAACAATATGGATAAGCATAGCGCAGTAAAAAGAGCTAAACAATATTTCCAGACACATTGTCAAGAACAATTGGAAGAGGTACAGAAGAACAGAAATCTGTCGTGATTTGAGAAGGGAATGATGTAAACTAGAAAAATGTGACACGTGATGAAGAAGTACCTTTCAAATTGTGCCACGAAGACCATCGTGTCACCCAAGACATAAACGCCGACAAAACAAATATTTCAATAACTGGTGTTTAGTATTTGTTTTATACGTCTATTTTGATGGCAAAATGTCGACTAAACTATTTTCAGATTTTTGTTTTCTTTGTTTACCAAAATAAAATGTGTCATTAATTTTGAAAACAAAGACCAATGTGCTAATAATTTTGTCGCTGATCTGTATATTTAGAGGTCATTACTTTCCTAATTTCATATCGACTGATATATCAGCCAAGGGAACTTCATATCAGCCCGAGATCTCTTTATTTATTAACGCAACAAAAGGGTTGCATGTCGTGTTATTTAGCTGCACAGTCTGTTTGTTCATACTGCGAGTTCCACACAGTCAATGGAGATGAATCTAGCTTGAAAACTGAATCCAGAAAATGATTTCCGACACAAATTAAATTGCGTGTGGTTTGGAGTGTACAGAATTAATTTACCATGAACATATTCTCTAACCATAAAGCCTTAAATTACTGATAGCTGTCAAAAAGAACAATTATAACTCGGCATCTGAAGAGTTTTGTGAATATTTGAGTGATAAAAAGCGAGACACCACCACTAAGTGTTATTTTTCCTAAGAATCTTGCTGCTGATGCCTTTGTTGTTCTTGAAATGACCCCAAATTGGCACAATTTTATTTCTACACATTGGCTGATTTTTAAACCATGTGCCTTCTTCTTGTTTCTGGTTTTGGAACGATTTATTTGAATATAGAAGCTGGAAGACGGCATTCTACAGGGCGTTTCTTGCAAAATTCCGTTTACACTGACACGAGACATCTGGGGTTTCTGAGAATAGCACATATTTTAGGGAAATGTACGAGCCAGGGTAGCCTAAGAGGATCAACTCTGGCTTGGTTCATATCGGCAGAGATCGACGTAAAATCAGCCGAGTTTGAAATCATATCAGCCCAGATTAGGAGTGGACAATGCTGGGAAAGAAAATCATATCTAATAAATAAATGTGTAGGGAGATTCAGAAATTACTGCCAAACCTAATTAACTATTTTGTTGTGTATCGTCCCATTTTGTCACTTGCTGCTTCTCTTTTCATTGCGAATAAATATACATAGGTTTAACTTCACAGCTGCATGTATGACAGTCAATTCTGATTGGTCCATAAGGATAGTAACAAGGAGTATCATATAACTGTGTCAATGATACGTTTTGTAACGAAAGTCATTGTTGAGAGATTACAATATCTTGGATTGCTTTTGACGTCTGTTTAACTAAATAGACAGATGGATGAGTTACCTTATAGATTTTCTCGAGGTATGCCATTGTATTGTAAAAACAAACATGTTTAACCCTTTGAATCCTAGCGGCCGTTTTTCAACCCAGCAACATGATTCGTCATAACGTCATTAAATAGGATGACTGTTCAGTAAATGTGTGGGGGTAGACCAATCAATATTTTCAACGTGCAGCCACGGAATATTGGTTGGTTTACCCAGAATAATGAAGATGGACTCTTCTAATTGCTGTCATTGAACTGACATGGAAGATACCACTAGAGTTCAAAGGGTTAACGTAAAAACAGTGAAAATAGAAAGCAGGAATCCCATGTTTTGGTTTTCGACCTAAAGAGATAGAGACAAACGACACCTGAAAGGTGAGTCGCCTATCAACTGGTTATTTTGGGCTCTTTTATTTTCTTCTATTCGCTACCAGGGCCTTGGGGTTACACCTTGAAAATATTGTTTGATCTACCCTACGCATTCACTTATCAACCATCCTACTTGATGAAGTTATGACGTATCGTATTCCTGGGCCTAAAAACGACCTGTCGGGTTAAAGAGTTAACAAAAGAGACAAATAGGCAAGTGTCCGAAATGGCGTATTCTGGCAGTAGACTTTCTAGAGAACCCTTTCTTATACCTTCTTGTCACCGATGTGTCTTTCGCAGAGTGTAAAATTCCTCAAATTATCCAAATTCATGGGCCTTTGACCTCTAAGGAATAACTAAACATGATACTTTGCGCTTTTTAATTATTGTATTTTATGGAGCTGATCAATACAAATATTTTAATGGGTATTTCTTGATCTGTATTTACTAATATATTGTAACCTTTGTTTCGTCTACCTATCAGTTTAAATCTCCATCAGATTAATGCAAATGGCGAGGTTAATGCTGTCATTACGGTTACTAAAAGTCTTCCGAAATGCAACCAGATTGCCTAGTGAATTATTTTGTCGATCTCGTTCCAGTGAGAGGTCACATATGGTTTGGTTAACATGTTTTTAAAAATTTTAAAAAAAATATTAGACTGAAACTGACAACACCGCTAATGTTGTTCTCTGTTGTCTTTTAGGTATATGTCAAAAGATCATCACATATTCAAATCTATGGGTGTTAAAGGACCGGCCCCTTTTCCAGTCTTTGGAAACTTCTTTACCTTGTGGAAGAAGGTGAGTATTTATTTTCTCATCATTAGCCCAGTTTAATCATAGAGATCATTTGTCATGCGACCTGTTACGGCACCAAGAGAAAGTATTTAATGATGGTGACGTACTTGCGGGGAAATACAAGGCCACAGATAAACATATATTGAAATTATTCTCCGATACACAACTCGCCTAAACCAGCATTTACTCGTCAATTTTATGGCTCTCCAATCCTCTTTGAATTTTTGTTTGTATTTTGAATAGACGTTTCTGTTAGTAAGTCTGGTGTTATGACATTTACTGACATGTTATTTCAGTATGTTCATGTGTTGTGATTTGTGGATTACAAGAGAGAGTCGAAAATTAAGTGGACACTTTTATTTAACCACGTAAGTAGAGTATTCGCTAGCTCTATTCACAAAAAACCCTTCACATATTAAAATTGATTTAAATTTTTCCTTCGAGAATATAGTTACGAGTCGTCGCTGCAACGAACTCGTTCCAATGAGGGACCATAATCTATGCTTTGTATTCGAATCATGAAAATTGTAGTTTTTCATTAACAGCGTACGTTGTAAAACGATCGCTGGAACGCTTTGCCGTTTGTTTTGGATTACAATTGTCAAACGTGTTAACCTTTTGAACCCTCGTTTCCTGGAATGGCATCGCCTGTGTGTACACTAAAGTGAAATGGGTCATCCAATATCAATATATAGGGAGGATAAAATAATAGCTGAAGCATGGAGCCGTTATTATCTTAATATCAATGCCCCGTGTTTTAATCTTACAATAACACAAAAATAGGACGAAACTATGCCTTGGACCGAAAAATCGGTCTTACGGGTTCAAAGAGTTAATAATAAACATTTGTTTTATTCTTAACCCTTTACCTAACCTGAAAAGCAGACGACAGTTGCAAAAATAATTCTTAAACTAGAGAAACAGAATTTACTGCACCCAGTAAATTCAAGTCTGTGTGAAAAGGGTTAAAGTATCAGGAATAAACTATACAGAAGGAGAATTTATGGAGGCTTATTTTCAGGAGTAAATTATTTTCAAACAAATCAGAAATGGATTTTCGTTAATAGTATTTACAGGTATTCATACAGCAATCAGAACATTTTTTATAAGAAACCAGAAAAGGCATATATGTGACCAGCATTGAAAGGGTTCGATACACGAATCAGAAGTGAACATTTTTGGCTCTGCCCATCAAGCTGAGTGATGAAATACGTCCATGAACTTTTGAAATGCATTAAGGTGTAATGAAATGCATTCCCCAGTCTTTCTGAATAATATGCACTGGATGACCTTGGTGACCTCTTTCAGGCGGACCATATATTGAATCTCCAGCAGTTTTTAAATCAGTCGGTATAGTCCCATGTATACACCTACTTTAAAGAAATGGCTCCACCAACTACAGATCTGTCATTTTTGGGCGATGATAGCAAATATTTATTATGATTTAGAAGCCTCTAAGGCAGTCAGCCTAGTGTATCACACACAAGGCCTCAAATTAGCTGAAAAAACAAAGATGAGTGCAAACTGGTTGTTGGTAACCAGCATGCCAAAACGAATAGAGATAGGACGATTTGTGTTTGAGTTATCGAACCGACAAAGGGTGCATAGAGTCCATAGACTCTAAATTGGGATAGTGCCATAAAAAACTTAAAAGCCCCAAGAGCTCGTTTAAAGGCCTAACCTTAAGAGCATCTAGTGCCCTAAACAAGGCATACATAAAATTAGATGATGGAATCTTGAATCATGGCATTTGCGTAAAGAGTGGCAATATGGCAGGAAGCGTGCAAAAGGTTCTACCGTCATAAGTTAAATGACGTTGTTTGATCTTCGCGGTGAAGTATGAAAAGGGCGGTGAAGTATGAAGAGGGTTAAAGACAGACCATTTAAATATTCCATTTCATTAATTCATAATTGTGATAAGTGTTTCGAGAGAGCCGCTTACCACTCGGCCCGAAACCTGTTGATCTTGAGTTATGATTGAGAATGAAAAAAAAATAAAAAAAATGCAATGAAAGGTGAAGGGTTATTTATTCAACTACAATTAATCAAGTGTTGTAAGATAGCTCTGTATAATAAACAAATTTTCTTGCCACCTAAAGGTTTTTTTTCAACTTGGTTTGGGGATGGAATTTAATTCTGATCTGACAGCTGATAAGAGTAAATATGTGTCAGGCTGTCATCTATAGCAACTTCTCTCTAATTTGATTGTTTACATTATTCTCTTGTGTATATAAATATAAACAGCTATTTCTTTATGATGCTTTTCTTTTACAAAGAAATTAGGGGGTATAAAAAACTCTGTGGCCCAATGGGCCACTCCCAAAGGTTCCCTGATAACATAGCTGGGCCAGTACTTGTGACAGGCTACCAGTATGCCAAACAGCCCCAGGACAGATTATTTATTTATTTATTGGTGTGTAAGGTCACATATTTCTGCATAATGGCTAATCATGACCACGACAGTTTTACGGGTGGAGGAAGCCATAATACCCGGAGAGAACCACCATGCAACGGCGAGCAACTGTCAGCTCCCCAACATACTAATTCCACACAAGCAGGGTTAGCATTGGTTGAAGACAGGTGCACCATCGACGTGCAGTACGCCTTAATGCACAGCGTCACCGTGCCCCCAGGTGGGAAATGGGGAAGAATTGTCTTGCCCAAGGACACAACGCGGTTGCCGCAGGTGGGATTCGAACTGAGGACCTCTCGGCTTGCAGCCTGCACCTCTACCAATTCAGCCACCGCGCCCCCCAGGACAGATGATTTGTTTTTGAGTTATCGTCAAGACAGAAGGAAGGGGATAGAAAATATTCATACAGGAATCAGAACATTTTTATAAGAAACCAGAAATGGCATATATTTGACCAGCATTCAAAGGGTTTGATACACGAATCAGAAATGGATATTTTTCTCTCTGCCTACTAATTTGAGTGATGAAATACATTCATAAACTTTAGAAATGCATTAAGGTGTAATAAAATGCATTTCCCAGTCTTTCTGAATAATGCCCCCATATTAAGACCTTCAGGGGGTTAAAATATTCCCTTTAAATACTCCATTTTAATCCTTTAAATGGGGGCACAGTGGCTCAGTTGGCAGAGGTGCAGGCTGCAAGGCGTGAGGTCCTCACTCTGTCCTTGGGCAAGCCACTTCATCCCATTGCCCACGTGGGTGCGTGGTGGCGATGTGTTCTAAAGCGTACTGCACATCGATTGTGCACCCGTCTTCAACCAATGCTAACCCTGCTTGTGTGGAGTTAGTATGTGGGGGATCTGACAGTTGCTCGTTGTTGCCCGGTGGTTCTTCCCGGGTACTCCGACTTCCTCCACCTAAAAAACTGTCATGGTCATGATTAGCCACTGTGCACAAATATGTGACATTAAACGGCAATAAATAAATAATCCTTTAAAAAATGAGCTCAATCCAATAAAGGGTCATAAGCTATGTTCTTTCAAGCAAAAATGAAAAGGTAATTAA
The DNA here is from genome assembly GCA_031216915.1 of Pictodentalium vernedei. Classification (NCBI taxonomy): domain Eukaryota; kingdom Metazoa; phylum Mollusca; class Scaphopoda; order Dentaliida; family Dentaliidae; genus Pictodentalium; species Pictodentalium vernedei. The sequence continues at coordinate 504,644,226 of CM062297.1, read as the reverse complement.
AACTGAATAGATGTTTCTGTGAATAATGTTGACCGGTTTTCGCTGTTATGTTCGCTAAAGGGTTAAGAATACCTTACTTTGGAAGGCACACTGAAAAAGTGTCCCATTCCACATAGAATTAAATGTTATGAAAATAAAGCGAAAAACATTAAGTTTCTCAGCTGACAGTACCTGCTTTTGCACTCCGGAGGGATGGAACGGCACAAATCAGAGACATTCTCTTAATGGCACTTTGACACCAAAGGTTTCTGCACTCTCGATGAGGCCGAGATGAGCGCAGTGAAAGACTATAGAACTCCTCTAACAAATTAGTTTTAAACAGTCATAGCACTAACACAGTTAACAGCACAGTCGACCATGCCAGTATTACATTGTTACCGGCACCCTGACAGTTTTGTGATAGGTTTCAACAATTATTCAGTGCTGTTTTATGGAAAGGGTTAACTTTATTCTGCCTGAAATAAAATATGTGCAATCCACATTGAAGTCTTGAGAGGGGTTAAAAGCATTGAACTGAATAATATAGGTTTCAACAATTATTCAGTGCAGTTTTATGGAAAGGGTTAACTTTATTCTGCCCGAAATAAAATATGTGCAATCCACATAGAAGTCTGGAGAGGGTTAAAAGCAGTGAACTGAATAATTTACAATTTATTTCCTTGCAAGGCAAAGGGTTTCTCTCAACTTAGTTTCAGGAACTAACGTCCCATTATGATGACAAGGCCAGATTTCATTTTGACAGATTACTCCACTGGTATTTACATAGTCTCCAGTGTGAACATAACATCGTATTGCTTGGGGAGAATTTACTGTATCAGGAAATTGGAGGCTGTGAAAACCCTGTGGCTTACTGGGCCATACTAAAAAAAATGTGATTTCCAGCAATTCTGAAAAATGCACTCAATGACCCCTAGTTGACCTCCGTGACCATGACCCATATTTTCAACCTTCATCGAGTATCGACTCATTTGGTGTTGGTCCCAGGTCTGTAGGTCATACCATGCCTGAGATATGGGAGTGACCCACATTCAAAATTTTGGCCACGCCCACTTTTTTACGTAAAAATGCATGTGTGTATGTCAGGAATACTTTAAGGGTAAAAAAATGTGATTTCCAGCAATTCTGAAAAATGCACTCAATGACCCCTAGGTGACCTCTGTGACCTTGACCCATATTTTGAATCTCCATCGAGAGTCGACTCATTTGGTGTTGGTCCCAGGTCCATATGTCATACCATGCTTGAGATATGAGCGTGACCCACTTTCAAAAATTTTGGCCACACTCACTATTTTTACGTCAAAATGCATGTGTGTACATCAGGAATGCTTTAAGGGGTCAAGAAATGTGATTTCCAGCAATTATGAAAAATGCACTCAATGACCCCTAGGTGACCTCCGTGACCTTGACCCATATTTTGAATCTCCATCGAGTGTCGACTCATTTGGTGTTGGTCCCATGTCCGTACGTCATACCATGCTTGAGATATGAGCGTGACCCACTTTTAAAAATTTTGGGGCCACGCCCACTTTTTTTTACGTCAAAATGCATGTGTGTACATGTACATCAGAAATGCTTTAGGGGTCAAAAAATGTGATTTCCAGCAATTATGAAAAATGCACCCAATGACCCCTAGGTGACCTCCGTGACCTTGACCCATATTTTGAACCTCCATCGAGTGTCGACTCATTTGGTGTCGGTCCCAGGTCTGTAGGTCATACCACACCTGAGATATGGGCGTGACCCACTTTCAAAACACCCCTACAGACACCCCCGATACCCCAGGAATCTGAAAAACATAGATGGCCGAGAACTTCTGGCTGTCTATCAGCATGCCAAAAATCAATGAGATAGGGCAATTCCTTTTCGAGTTATCTTGCGGACAAAATAGTGATGAGAAGACAGAAGACAGGAGAAGAAGAAGAAGAAGAAGAAGAAGAAGAAGAAAAAAAAAAAGAAGAAAAAAAAAGAAAAGAAAAAGAAACCGTGCAAAAACAATAGTCTGTGTGTTTCACACAGACTAATAACTAATTTTTTTCATTTTTTGTCTCAAAAACATAGGTTATGACCCCTCGTTGGAACGAGCTCGACGAGGGGTCATAACCTATGTTTTTTAGACAAAAAATGAAAAAAAATAATGAAAATTAACTGGCGATTTTTGAGAATAGCGCTGGCCGGTTTTGGCCGTTACGTTAGGTAAAGGGTTAACAAAACGTCGCGTTTTCTCCTTTTTGCTCAGATTTTACCAAATGTGGGTGCTTACATAAATAGAACTAACATTTAGTCCTTTCTCTGTCACAAAATGCAGACGACTGCACAGTTGTCGTTTTAACATTTTCCAACCCGAATCAACCTCACTTCGATCTAACACAGAGTCAAGCGTGATCTTTTAACCCTTAAAACCTGATGGTATCGTACATTTCAGTTCAATGGCAGTAATTGGAGGAGTCCATATGCATAATGGGGAGGGGGGCGGGGGGGGGGGGGTAGACTAATTAATATTTTCAACGTGCAGCCTTGGGGCTGCACTTTGAAAATATTGATTGGCCTGCCCCACACGTTCACTTAGCAGCTATCTTACTTAATGAAGTTATGGCGTATAGTGTTCCAGAGCCGGCAAAACGGCCTTTCTAGTTTAAAGAGTTAAACAAGGAGACGAATAGGCGGCAACCAAAACTGAATGGCGATTTTCTGCATGATACACGACTGGTTTACAGATATGCTAATACAATAAAATTAACAAAAGAAGTTAACTAAGTCCGCTTACCGACGTTTCAGTAAGAAAATGTAGAATGAAAAAAAAAAGTACAACTCCGGTGGATTAGGCAGTCTTTTAAGTGTAATTGTCACCTACGCTCTGGTATTCTAACCAGCCAATGAAAGTGGATGTCCGTGCATTACTATGTCGGAGTTTTAAGTCATCAATAAATTCAAAATGACTTGGAAATTCGGGCATGAATTCGTCACATCCAAGTACGTACATGCCAAACATACACGCGCAATCAAAATTCGCAAGCGCAGAGGCAGACACAAAATACCCCTTTCCCCTTTTTCCAGCCCAATGCACAAACACGACTGACAAACGTGAAATACATTCTGTTAGCCTCTCTTTCACACAGACACAAGAAAACAAACACTCAAACACAGAAGTTAGAAACAGACACGAACACATGTAAACACAACCCACTCGTTTATAAAGTTTAACCCCCCCCCCCCCCTACATCAGGCCTGGCATTCTGCAGGAGTGCAGGAGTGCTGCACGCCTACTGCACGCCTAGAAAAAATTGAGGAGGGCAATTTTTTGCACCCCTTGAATTTCTGGAATACCAGACCTGCTTGGTACTGGCTTTAAAATCTATTACCATTTCGTCCCCTGAGTTCCAATGTGTTCTCTGGCACAGAGAACACATTGGAACTCAGGGGACGATTTGTCACTGTTGCATTAATTCGCAATAATTCATGACCCATTCTGTGTCTCATTTTGATAGATTTTGAGTTTAGAAAACAGTCACATAAGAATTGAATACAACATTTTGAATAATGAGAAGATGTGTATGTGAATTGTTCCAGTATGTAGCGGAACGTAGTACAATTTTTCAGTCACAATATTAATACCTTGAAGTGAATATAACCAAAATAGATACAATGTTTTGCACTGAAAATTTCAGGTGCAATTGCACTCTCAAGCAATCTGAGGAGGGCAAATGTTTTGCACTCCTTGATTTTCGAGATTGCCAGGCCTGCTACACACGCAAAATATGACCATCGTTATGAAGTGAGTGTCCAGACAATGAAGCATGTCTGATGAAATAGTGTAATAATCAAACGTTCGTATTTTGTAAATAAACTGCTAAAAGAAAGTGGGGTCCTTTCAACAACCTTTTTCCCTTTCTTATAACGTTCTAGGGAGTGAAACGTTCGGCGCAAGACTGGATGAAGAAATATGGAAACGTTTTTGGGTAAGCAGATATTTAACAACATCAAACCATATTGGCAATACCACTCGAAGGACATTCTGTAGGTGGTCCTTCAACATGTGTGTTCCCAAATTTCCTTTGGGTAACTTATACAGTACACGAATGTTCTCAGCATTTGAGTAGTTTCTTACCGGTGCTCTTGAATCCCATGTCTTGAAATATTTCGTCACAAGCATGCATTACGCTATCCGTTGTGATCACTATCATGAGCCCTGGGACGATCGTTAGGTAATTAATACCTTATTCTACTTTATTTATTTAGAATAAATAGTCTAACGACTTTTTGTATGGTTGTATTGGCGGAGGGAAACCAAGGAAAGCTTTTCCTTTTGAAGCACTGGAAACTGAGAAGGTTATCAGTTTTACACGAAAAAAAACCCCGATCTCTCAACATACCAGCTTCACAACAAATATTCGGGCATGAATGAAGTCATATATTTCTTTAAAAAATGCCATTGAACATGCATGTATTTTCCAATAAGGTTTTTTAGGTTTTTTCTATATTTACGGCTCCAGTAGAATATCTTACTGTTTGACGTCACCACGCGAAATATTTGAAATGAGGTTGCCCATTTCGCAATTATGTCATCAAGAGAGTGACCTGCAAACCGATTCATGTTTCTAAATTTTTTACACGTGCAGCAGACGATATTCCGAATGAATAGTTGTTTAAATTGCAAAACAGTTTACGATTTGACCTAAGATGGATTGACATCGACCTTTATCTGAATTATTGATTATTTGTCCTGTGAAATCGTGGGTTACACGAGGTTTATCAGCGCGCCTGACTTTCAGTCAAGGGAGCTATAGTGATCAATCACCGTTCGCCGTCCGTCGTCCGTGAAGATGGTGTTTGCGTCTCCTCCTCCAAAACCGCTGAACCAATTTAATTGAAATTTAAGATAATAGTTTGTTATGACATCGCATTTTAATTTTGTTCAAAGAAGCTGCCATGCCCCTCGGTAGAGCCACGCCTAAAAAGTGTGCTTAAATCTTAAAAAATCTTCTTCTCATAAACCAGCAATAGCAGAGACTTGATATTTGGCGTGCGGCTTCCTTGTGAGATATAGACTCAGATTTGTTCAAGAGAAATTCGAGGCGCTATATGCCCCGCCCAAAATGTCTATTTTCCAAACCGAGAGGCTGATTTGAACCAAATTTGATATGAGTGCTCATTGGGTCATGAGTTCTTAATTTATGCAAAAAAATTCCCGTCGCCCCATGGGCCGGGAACCACATGAGCTAAAAATATAAAAAAAATGAAAACACCCATATCTCCAAAACTACACAGCACTGAGAGTCAGCATTGTTTAACACTATGGGTAATGGGAGAAACATTTAAGACTACTTTTCTCCCAAACCACTGCTCCAAAAGCTTTCAAATTTCACATATAACATCTTTGGAAGATTGCTTCACAGGTTTATTGAAATCAAAACCATGGGTCCATATTCGGGCTCTCTATGGGAGCCCAAGTATTTAAATTAGTGCAGTATGAGGAATATTCTTTAAAAATCTTCTTCTTCAGATCTACTAATCAGAATCTTTTGATATTTAGTACGCAGTATCCTTAGGGAGGTGAGATTCCAGTTTGTTCATGCCAAGTCCCTGGGTTCATATTTGGGCTTACTGTGGGAGCCCGAATTATAACTTAGTTCAAAACGAGGAATTGTCTTTAAGAATCTTCTTCTTCAGATCCAGCAGTCGGAATATGTTGATATTTGGTATGCTGCATCCTTAGGGGGTGAGATTCAAGTTTGTTCAAGCCAAGTCCCTACGTTCATATTTGGGCTCACTGTGGGAGCTCGAATTGTAACTTAGTTCAAAATGAGAAATTTTGTTTTAAAATCTTCTTCAGATCCAGCTGTCGGAATGTTTTGATATTTGGTATGCAGCATCCTTAGGGGGTGAGATTCAAGTTTGTTCAAGCCATGTCCCTGGGTTAATATTTGGGCTCACTGTGGAAGCTCGAATTGTAACTTAGTCCAAAATGAGGAATTTTCTTTTAAAATCTTTGTTTTTAGATCCACTAGTCAGAATCTTTGGATATTTTGTATAGGCTTTTCTTAGGAGGCGCAGATGCAACTTGTTGAAATCAATTCCTCGGTTTGATATTTAGGCTACCATGTCAGCCCCTGGGGCCTCTTGTTTAGTAAACTCGTTTTCGTTAAAAGTTGCGCTGTTCATTCCATGGTGTGTGTTTAGGGCTATGGGTAGGGTCTTATTGGAGCATACACTTCTCGGTTGAACATAAACTCCGAACCACAAACCTTAGAACATGTTACGGTCAATTCATCACAATAATTATGCTTGAACTAAACTGCCATCGATTATGTAGATATACGGGGAGTTGTCAGGGCTGCTTAAATGACCCAAATTCCATGGACCTCTATAACTCAGTGGTGCCTGGCAGGAATCTCTGTGCGAGCACCCTGAAATTATGACGCCTCTGCTTCCAGGTTTTGGTCACTCAAGTGTATCCACAGTCCGAAAAAAACCCTTTCAACTTACTTGAATTACACCTGATTATACCATGAAAAAGATTAATAAATCATTCTTGATTTTTCAAGAAATTTCCTGTTTGCAAGACTAACATGTCATGTCCACCCTAACATGGACTAATTCTGTAACTATGGTGGAGGCCAGACCAGAAAGATATTTCAACTGAGAGGGCTTACTCAATCGATGTCATTCCGTCTTTTTGTACACCGTCCTTATGTGAAGGTATACAGAATTCCTCGTGTTCGTGCGTTCTTCCGTCTTTCATTCGTCTGCCCGTTGTGTCGTTCATCCGTACGCATTTAACATCTATCTGGAAGTCGTCTCATATATTTCAAAATACCACTCTAGTATGTTATGTATTGAACAAGCAAGGAAGGAACTTGCGCGGGTGTGTCATGTGTTGCTAGTTGTGATCATTTGCAATTTAGATCATTAAATTATTGTTATTTTGATTTTGTATCCGCAGCTACTTTCACAGTTCTTATCACATTACTCTGATATTTTATTGATAGATCAACAAGGTTGCATCCTGCAGTCCATTTTAGATTGTGCCGCTACGCGATTCTTGTCAATAATGGCCAATTGCACCTTATTTAGGCCACTGGTTTGGAGTCGGTGATAAATGCCTGGAACAAAGTGAAAATGTGCCCCGTGGACAGACATGTAGAGTCGTGTGATAAAACTGTAACCTTCAGTCTTTTTGACTAAGCTGTAATTGCGCACACGTATATGAGGTGGTGTACTGGTTTCGCTAACATTATAAGTTATCGTGATGAACTGACGATAACATGGTCTGAGGTTTGCAAGCTCGGAGCTTATGTTCAACCGAGACGCGAAGTTTGCGGCTCGGAGCTTATGTTTAACCGAGACGCGAAGCGTCGAGGTTGAACATACGCTTGAGCCGCAAACCCCAGACCATGTTACCGTCAATTTATTTAATAACCTTGTGATCGTTAAAAGTTGCCTTGTTCAAGGCAACTTTTAACGATCACAGGTTTAGTAAATAAACCCCTCGTGTATCCACGACGGCACTGGATAAATAATCAATAAACCAGATAAACTCACTCCATCTTAGTTCAAATCGTAAATCGGTTTGTAACTTAAACAACACTTCATCAGGAACACCGTCTGCTGCACACGTGAAACATCCCGAAATTGAACCGACTTGCTAGTCACTCCGTTGATGAAGCAGTTACAAAACGGACGACGCCATTGCAAATATTTCGCGTTGTGACGTCAGACGGTAACATTTGCCACTTGAGCCGGAAACATAGAATATACTAAGCGAGCTCTCGTCCAATCAGAGGAGGAGGATTTTAGTCTTATTGGAGCGTACTGTATTTCAACGACAACACATAAAGAGGATAAACCCTTTTGTATATATACATTGTAAGAAAGGAACTTGCTGTAATAATTTAGACGGTTGATATATTGTACACTTTCATCTCCGAGCAATATTGTGTCCGACAAATGTCGGAAAACTGTCAAATCCATCAGCACAATTACCTACCACACACAGGGTTTAATGTGTGGTGAAGGTGTGTTAGGTAACATTCACACTCGATGCATATTCAGGCCCGAAGCTTTCTGGGGGTGGGGGGGGGGGGGTGGCGAACCGCGTTCTCATGACCATGTCTGTCGGTAACTCTTGTTCTCCGTTGGCAAAAAATTAAAACAACGTGTACCAAATCATGATTTTCATTATACAGAAATACCCATCTGTTTCAAGTATCCATTGCATGAAAGAGGTTGTTATAAGCATACGACAATCGAGTGACCATGGAAATTGGTTATTATTGTTATTTTAAAGAATTACTTTTGTAAAACGAAAGTAATTCTTTAAAATGATAATAATAAACGAACGGGTCCGACCTATTTCACTTTTTATTATTATAAAAATGGATATTCAGTTGTGTTGAAATTCGTATCGACGGTCAACGACCCGGGAACACTATCGGAGAATTTTAACTCAGTCCCCAGCATGTTGGAACATTTTGAGATCCTAACTTTGGGCATGTGCACATTACAATACAGTGGCATCGGATGAACTAGTACGTATAACTTTTTTCTTTAATTACAGAGTTTATGAAGGAAACTGCCCGGTATTGACTGTCGCTGACCCAGACATGTTGAGAGAAATTCTAGTAAAGAAGTTCCATTGTTTTGTAAACAGAAGGGTGAGTAGATTTAACATTGTGTATTTATTGCTACGAATTCGTGAGACTCTGAAGTTTTACCTTTCTTGTTTGATGTATTTTTATTTGCATGTGTCTGCAACAGCTCATGGTAAAATACTACGTCTTTTTTATAATTGTCTTTGTAAACATGCAGTTTTCTGCAGAAAATAACTCCAATATTAGGAAGGCAGTATTTATTTTTCGAAAACGGCGCATAAATTTAAGTGACAGCGAATGTATTTGGTATTTCATGATTAACTGGTAGAGTGCTAAAGTTTTCTGGGTTTCCAAAATTTGATGACATGTCTTTGCCTTGTCACACTTTACGGGAGGGTACCTATTGGTACTCTCCCGCAAATTATAACAATTCAAATCCTTACAGATGAAATACATTGAATTCAAGAAAAATGAGAACCACATTCACAGAATATGATATTCAAGTTCTAGCACTAGAACGTAATAATGGCCATGAAATAACCTTAGATGCCGATGTGGCATTAAAGATAAATAAATAAATAAATAAATAAATAAATAAATAAATAAATAAATAAATAAATAAATAAATAAATATGGGCTGCCAGCACTCAACCACTTAACAAAGAAATAGAAAATAAAAAAAAGCCTCCCTCCCTCATTTATTTTAAAACTTAATTGCTCGTAAAGCAAAAGAATTTTTATTCGGCCTTAATTTTAATCACCGACATGGCACGTCATTTGAAGAGAACGTTCAAATATCACATTGAAAACTCAAGAACAATAAGAAAGCAAAATGGCAATAGGTCTACTAAAGATTACGAGCGAATCTGCTGATACCATTCAATAAAGCACGCCAACGCCGATTTTTCTCACTTCTTGGAGAAGATGTCGAGATCATGTGCCACTCAATTTCGACTTTACACAATAAAATTTCATTTTAAAAGTTTCAAAAACTCCGTCGGATTTGACATGATAATATTGAATATATGATATCAATGTGAATGTGCTATAAAACAATTCGAGTATTCCTTTAGGTGCGTACAAGATATGAAGGTTGAATCTCTAGCAGTTTTCGGAATGATGAATCTAAAATGGGAAACCTGAAGTAATACGTCCAGCAGTATTTATGTCCTTTCTCCGGTACTTGAAAACCGAGTTTCAAAATTTTCTGAGCATTGTATTTGGAATTATATGTACTACAATGTCATTTGTACTAGAGTTAAACTAAAATGTCACTAAAATCATTGAACCCTCGTTTCCTGGAATAGAATCGCCTTTCTGTACACTTACAGTGAGATGGTTCAGTCCAATATAAATATATGGGGAGAATAAAATAATAACTGCTGTCTGCAGCCGTCCGGCTGCACACTGCAGTTATTATTTTATCATCAACTCCCCGTGTATAGACCTCTTATTAAAAAGACAAAAATTGTGACGAAACTATGTCTTGGACCGAAAAATCGGTCTTGCCACTTCAAAGGATTAACTTCCAGCGAAATTTATTTTTGAGCCATTCTTTTTCTGTGTTTTTGACTTTTGTGTGGCTGTATATGTCACTTGACTTCCAGTGAAACTTGATAATTTTTTCTCTGTTTTTTGATGTTTGCATGGCTGAAACTTTTTGGAGTTTTGAAAGTAGCGAGGTCTATCAAACGCTGCTCTCCATCTGGTATCTTTGCATCTCTATCGGAAACCTAGTTCCTCTATGTTTTAAAATTATGACTGCAGGCGTTTCAGCAACGCACACATGGCAAAAAATGAAATAGACGTTCTGTACAGTCGTCGTGGATTGGTCCTAATTCACGCGTGGGCAGTGATGTCCACTCGTACGTTTACCAAGTAATAAAAATCATCATCAGCAATATTTTAATTAATGAAACACCGGGTTGCACCCATTACTTCATTAATTAAATTTTTTTTATGATTTTTCCTGTAATTAGTGTTTGGAATCGAATATTATTGCCTCCGTGATAATATCGCCAATCCATGGAAAGTGACCAGTGACGTCGACTGTGCTGTAAACACGTCGAAAATGGCGATAAACCGAAAAAAACCCAAATATTGTTTTTTTTATATATTTCGAGCTCTGCGACGCACTAAACTTTCACCCAATCGGACGAACTTTAAGATTTTCAACTCACATCGCAAAACTTCAAAGTTTTTCCTCTTTGAACCTTTTTCCCATAGGATGAAAATTGATAGCATACAGCAGACAGATGTGTATGCAATAGCTACACAAATCTGTGAATAGAGAAAATGAACCTTGCACGATATCCATTGTAATCGATGTAAAAATTATCGGCGTTCAAATATTACAAAAAAATTATCTAAAAAATAGCCATTCCCGTGCAATGGGATATTATTTGTAAAAGACATCGACTAAGCGGCTGTATACAATATGACCGTGACTTTCAGTAACAATTACGAATGTCTCATGTGCAGCAAAGATCTGACAGTTCAGGTTGTTTGCTTTCGCATTAACTTCTCTCTCTTCAATTACGAGATTAATATCTTAAACTCTGAGGTACTTAACACTTCCTTATGAGTTTTCTTTATAAAAAATCTTAACACACTCTGTCAAAAACTCAAGTGCAGGGGCCTGTTTGCGGGAGGGGCTGGGTTTGAGCATTTGTCGCGTGTTTTGGCCAGCTTGCCGTCAGTAGTATAGATGCGAGAATCAACCCCTATCGCCCGGACCCCCCCGACCCCAGCCCCGGGAACTGACCCCGGGATCAGGACCACGGACCCCGGACCCCGGCGCCCAAAGCCATTAGGACTCCCCTCTCCCCTTCCCCCCAGGCCCAGGCTATTTTTTGGCGACCCATCCCCTTCCCGCCCTGTGTGTACCCTATTTTTATCCCTCCCAAAACCCATTTTAGGGCCCTCCAAAGGGACCCAGGCTATCTATAGCCCATTTAGGATTTCCCCACATTGTTTAGGCTTTCCCTGTATGTGGGCTCCCCCTTCCAAAACCCAGTCCCTCCCCACCAAAGTCCTGACCTGTTAATACAAAGCCATTTTATGGCTAACCTGAAGCTGGGGGACTTCCACACTGAGGTGTCCTTATGAGTACTTACAAAAGAGTGCCACCCTCCCCTATCCCCTTCCTTTCCCCCACGTAAATTACGAGCTCTGTTGGTGTATCTAGGGTAAATGTTGTTAAGGACATGTACATGTACCTACAAACTAAAAGATTAATTTGAAGACTACCTGGTTTGTTTAGACATGTCATAAAAGAATTAAGATAGAGAACACCTGGTCTTTGTCTATGTATTGCATAGATAAAGATCATTAAGATAGAGGGAATCTTTGTTTATAAGAAGATATGATAGTGTTGTATAGTTATGCAAATAGATAAGGGACAACTGATGTGTTTGATTATATCATAGATAAAGGTATTATGATAAAGGTCTCCTTTGTTTATAAGAGGCTTAATATGATAAAGCTCATCTGGCATGTTTGATTATGTCATAGATAAGATGGTGTCACGTCGCAGGTGTTTTATAACCCAGTAAGATCGCGACGGTGTCTGATTGGTCAAACAGTTGACCAATCAGATCATTCCACAAGGCGGTATGTTCCATGGGATCAATAGATAAACGTGTTGTAAAATTATCCCACGTAGGCGTTCTCTGATTGGTCAAACAGTTATCCAATCAGATTATACAACACGGCGGTATTTTCTATGTGACCAATAGATAAGCGTGCTGTAAGATAATGCCACACAGGCGTTCGCTGATTGTCCAAAACAACTGTTGTTAAAAGAGGTGCCTGGTGATGGTTTGGTAGTGGAAGCTGAAAAGGAATTAACAACTCTGAATTTTCTCTCTATGAAATTTTTATTTTCACATAAAATCAGTTTTTACAAGTAATTAATTGGTTTTACAATGGACTTGCAATCAGATTTACAAATTTACAAGTAATGTTTACAAAGCGAAAATGATTTTACAATCAGTTGAAATGGATTTACAATCAGTCAAAATGGATTTCCAGTCAGTTAAATTGGATTTCCAAGTGATTTTACAATTTCACAATAAGTAATGTTTACAACAATAAGTAGTTTTACAATACTTTTACAGGTAATCATACAATAAACATATTTAAATGTTCAATAAGTGTCTTTTGGCCCTAAAAAGGGCAGTTTTTGTTGTTGTCGATTTTTTTCTGGACCTTCTCTAGTTATGATATCAAGCTGTCTGCACATTCAAAAACGTGTATTTTCTTAATAATGGATCAAAAAGGTATTTTCGTTTCTCAATTGCGAATTTTTCAGCTTCGTTCATTCCGTAACCCTCCTCATCTCGAAGTCGCTGAGCAGTTTTTCTAATTTTTCCACAGACCGGATGTTGTCTGAAGTGCCGTACTCGACGCATTGACTTAAATAATTTCTTACAGAGGGAAGCTCTCACGTTGTGTCTAAGAGCTTCCTTCGCCGCTTTGGTGGCCTCGTCTCTACACTACTGCCATCCAATGTGCAAGCACTGTAAAACTGTAATGAACTAACTATAGTGTTTAACGAAGAGTCCTCCAAGAGCTTTCTGAAAGACGTGTTTTGGGGAATTCGAAACACCATTACCAGTTCTTTCAAATTACATCCGAAGTTTTTATTTTTATGTATAGTTACTGTTTTTCTCATCATCATCATGTTGTTTGTTTACTCCTTTGAACCGCAGATTAATTTTACAATAATAACTTCCGTGTAATATGTTTACACGTGTTCGACTGCAGATGACTTAACAATGTTTCTACATTATTGTTGATTGCCTGTATAGGAGGTCGACAATGATGTGAAAAATTGTGTGGATAAATTAAGCCTACTAGTAGAGTTCCTAAGTAAGAATACACTTGGGGGCGGGGCGGGGTGGGGGGGTGGGGTGGGGGGACTCTTTCAAAGCAATATAAAAGTGGCAGTTTAAGGCTGTCTTTAGACATGACATGTGTGCAGATGACTTAATGATTCTCCCTTATTGTCGGCAGCCTGCACGGGCAGCCAACAATGAACAATTGTCAAGGTAAATGCAGCCTACTAGTAGAGTTCGTTAGACGAATGCACTTGGGGAACACTCTTTCAACGCAGTATAAAATAGGCAGTTTAAGTCTGCCAGGTGTCGTGACACGTGTACAGCTGCAGCTGACTTGACAATGTTCGTACATTATTGATGGCTGCCCGTACAGGCTGCCAACAATGATGTGAAACTTGTCAGGATAAATGCAGCATACTAGTTGAGTTCTAAAGGAAGAATATACTAATGTGGAACCCTTTCAAAGCAATATAAAAGAGGCAGTTTAAGGACTTGACAAGTGTGCAGCTGCAGATGTCTTAACAATGTTTCTACAGTATTGTTGACTGCCTGCGCAGGCAGCCAATAATGAAGCGAAAAATTGTCAAGATAAATGCAACCGACTTGTAGAGTTCTTAAGGAAGAATATACTTAGGTGAAACTCTTTCGAATCAATATGTGGCTGTCAGGGAACTTAAAGATTGACATACGATAAACTGTGTGCACTGTTGTGGCATTCAAAATTTTTTAAGAGTCACTATGGGAACATATTTGTTTTCATTTCTGTCTGTCTTTAAAGGGGGTGGTGGAGACGGTGGCGTGAATACAGCGATCAGACATTATTTTTCGAGAACCCACTCAGTGAGTTCTCACTGTAAAACTAATTAAAAAGAACTGTATTTCAAGTTTTCTGAAATTGTTATTTCAAAACCTGACAACATAATAGTGTCCAAAAAAAGCAATAGATCACATGTATATTATCTTTGTCTTGTTAGAGTACATGCAGTTCAGGGATATTTAATATTTTCTCTTCCAAGAAAGACTAGAACATCCTAAATTAGCTTGTCTGATTTATTTCAATAAAACGAGATAAATTATCTTCTGAAAAAATAAACTTCATGTCCTGGACTGCTAGTTTAATGTTTGACATATAACGATATTATGTTAAGTATTTTTCCGGAGCCAAAGGTTAATGTATTGTAACAACAATACCAGATAAAACTGGCGAGTTGTGGAATACCTCATTCCCCTTTCAATGACGACACGAACTGATGACACTGCTCATTGAATATTTTTTCAAAATGTTTTCAATTGGCTGGAGTCAGTGGGTTTTTCCTAAATTATAAATTTAGGGTTGGGGTGGTTGCTTGTTCCATCTCTAATCGATATCGTCGAATGCGGCAAATAGGCTTATGGAAAGGTGACAACGTTGAGCATTGTAAGTGTTTTCTCTGCTAATATATTGGATAACACCGGATAATGAATAGACAGAACTTCGTCGAAAAGAAAGGAAACTGGGGAAAAGCCTACTTTTCTATCAAAACCGATTCCATATCGTATTTTATTATACGCCTCTTACTTTTCCTTCAGTTCCAAATTTACAAATCCGTAACAAACACGTGTTGCATACGGATTTTCGTTGACGGGCCATTGGTCCACCAGAAGAAGTAAACTCCGCAGAATTTCGTAATCGGCCAATCGAAACATCGCATTCAATTCGGACTCTATGGTGACAGCAGATAAAATATGTCAATTGGAAAATGATGTTGTTCAAATCCACCAAAATGAACGAAATTAAACTTATTCTGTAAATGGGGAGTGATTTTATAACACACAGGTTCTGACTTTAAAGCGAATATCTTTCAGATCACGACAACTAAGTTCTTAAAAAACGGATAAATAACCTATTTCGACACAAGTTCCATTTATATTTTTCCCTTTACTTAACGATCTGTCACACGCGTTTGCCAATCACACCTGGGTTTTGTTTCCGTTTTTATTTCAATCAGGCGTCAGAACTGTCAAATTCTACTCATAACGCCGAATTTTTAAATTATTGGATTCTATGTCATAGATGAGTGTAATGAACACAGCATATCACGATGTGTGAAAGCGTTCATCATCAATACGGCACCCATACCATCGCCGAAGGATAAAACTCAAGGTTGCGACTCTCGTTTTATCTTTCCGAGCTGGCACTCGTGCCGTTTTGATGAACGCATTTAAACATCGTGACATTCTGTGTATGAATTATATGTCGACCACAGATATACCATCAACATTACGGTAATTTGCCCAACTCGATCCCCATTTTCCATGTCATGTTGATCAATTTGTAAACGTCAGATGATCTTGAAATAAACATTGGTGGCAACCTTGCTTTTTGGCGATAGTACCTATGAATTAACTCCGTTATGATTTTTTACCCCTAAACCTCTTTTGCTAAATCACAGCAAAAAAAAAACAAAGTAAACAATTACGATTCCCTTTCTCTGTTGTAGATTCTGTACAAAAAACAATAAAGAAAATTTTGTGGCATGGTATGTTGATATTTTGGTTCAAGTTCAGACCAAAATACTATTGTCCATCCAATTGACACACAGCTTTACACCACAATAGGTCGTTCTGGAGCAAGATCTCTTACGTATTATGTTAATAAATATATATATATTTTCACTCTTTAGACTCTCCTTGGTACTCAGACGCCGCCATTGAATTCTATGCTGACTGCGCTGAAGGATGACCATTGGAAACACGTACGAAACATACTAACTCCCACATTCAGTGGCGGAAAATTGAGAAAGGTAAATATAACTTGACAAACACAGATGGATTTTCCCTGCGCCCAGTTAACTCTTTTATCATGTTTTTGTTTTAGATGAACAGGAAATTTTATATATTCGTCCGTGCATTTCCGTTCTAATAGGAACGACTGGAAACACTCAACATTCCAGCTCTTCGATCGATGATATCATTATGACATTTTTATTTATAGGCATTTTAAGGGTAGATTTTATTTTAACCCTCTTATCCCTGCTTAACGTAATACGACTGTTGTCTGCAGTGAACGGGTTAGCCAATTTGGCATGTGGTTCAGTAACAGCATAACCCTAGAGCGTGGGTTTTATCTATTATACATGTTTTTTGTTTATTTATTGTTTATTGTGACATTTGCTCATCGACTGTCAGTGTTTTCAT
Organism: Pictodentalium vernedei; assembly: GCA_031216915.1. NCBI lineage: Eukaryota > Metazoa > Mollusca > Scaphopoda > Dentaliida > Dentaliidae > Pictodentalium > Pictodentalium vernedei. The sequence continues at coordinate 504,627,620 of CM062297.1, read as the reverse complement.
CACGCAATATTCTGAGAGGTTTAAATGTTGGTGGCACCCCTGATTTATCTTGTCATGGAAATCGACTTTCAATAAAGTTATCTCCCCTGAAATTATAACAGTGACGAAGAACCAATCAAGAAGCATGTGATTGTTGAGAAAGCACTTATGACATCAGTAGAAAATAAAGATAAAGATACGTTTGCTTTTTATACTTTTAATAAATGAAAGCAATAGACATCTCTCGGCGCTGTCTATTGTTTTCACCTATTAAAGGTTACAAAAGGAAACGTGACTTTTTATGGCTAGCTGACCAGATGCAACTAAGTAACTGTCAGCTTTGATCCTTTTAATGTGTTTTTACAGTAATTTGTAAGTTTTTATTTCTCCTGGGGAAAAGATTAGTAAATTTTACCTCCTCGATTTTTATATTAATAGAAAAGATGTCTGTTTTATATGTCACGATGCGCACATTTTTTATATAATGAACAGACAAAAAATCTTATAGAACATTGGAAGATGTCAAAGTGTAGTTGTCTTATTTTTAAATGGGTTTAAACAGAGAATAGTAATCAAATGGTCAAACTGACTGGAAAAATTGTAAAAAGCCAGCTTCTGTATTTTTAAACTATTCTACAGGAAAATACCTGAAGTTTATGAAACGATGCGCACATCGATGATACAACTTAGCTAACATTTCTAAATTTCTGTTTTTACTTGAACTTCCAGTACCCTAAGTGCTGAATTTACTGACAACTTTACAAAATTAATGTGAGCTAACTAACTTTTCTGTGAATCTCTTCGAATGACGAAAATTGTCAGCTATGGTTGGAAGCGCATATTTGGACTTTAAAAAACGCAACAGGTTGTGACTACAATATCTATACTCTGTTAGAAGGGGTTTCATATTGACCCAGGAAAGAATCAGATTAGGTTTTGTTCATGACATAGACAGAACTGCATTCGCATTCGAACTGTCATTTGTTGCCGCACTCGTTCGATTAGGGCGGAGGGATAATAATGAACAAGAAGCCGATGGCTTCGAGTTCAATATTATCCCTCCGCCAAAATCGATCTAGTGCATTAAAATGACAGCTCGAATACGTATGCTGTTCTGTATTTATTTCACGCCTAAAGTTTACTAAAAAAATATTAATCGATTCTGACGGAGTGATAGTACTGAACGCGAAGCCTTCGGCTTCTTGTTCAATATTATCCCTCCGCCGAAATCGATCTCGAGCAGTAAAAAATGACAGTTCGAACGCGTATGCTGTTCTGTATTTATTGCACGCTTACAGTGCACTAAAAATATTAAAACCACAAGTTATGGCCAAAAATAACCCAAACGTTAAAATGAAATAGTTAAATAGTCCGCGCTCGTGATCCGACGTGTTCAAAGACAATACAAAAAAAATATTGTTTGCTTCGGCTTTTGCAGAAAAAGCGCGTATTTTATGAAAATAAAAGCATAGGCGTGCAATAAACATTGTTCCGCTACATTTGATTGGATAGTATCTATTGGCTAGGGCCCGGGTCGGTGAATTACAATTTTTCGCTCGAATCGAATCAGGTAAAATGTTCGAAATCAAATCGAACCTCGAATCGAATCCTTTTCCCAACTGTTACGATACCTCGACCATCATAACAGTGCTGTCTATTCAAAATATGAACTCAGTGTCAATATGCGAAGTGGGCGATTTCATACCACCGAACCACGCGTGCAAATAGATGCACCAATCACTTGTGCCTGAAAGATGAACAGTTTATAAAGTAACAAACGATACAATTCCAAGCAGTGTTGTCTGCTCTTCACATTACTGAGTGACACTGAGCTATTTATATCTAAAGATATATTTACGGTGTTTTCAGAAAAATAATAGGGACGTGAGAGAGTGCATGCGACAACGTGCGTACCACATACACCACCGAAACCGTCAGTACCTGTTTTGACATATTTTTTTATGTAAAGAATTATTGTTACAGATTGCAAATTAAAGAGGCGAAGTTACAAAAAGCGAGCGTTTAACAGCCTATTATATTTTTAAATAGGCACAGGTTTTGAATGATAAGAAGTCCAACTCTTTGCAAAGTCTAAAGAATTTCTCCTTCCAAAAAGTAACGAAACTTGGTTTGAAGACTTAGTGACCCTCACTTCAACCTGAAATTTATCTGCTAAAAAGGAGGTGCTAATTTCATAAGTTCCGTTGAGGTTTAAGTTTCAACTACAATTTCATTGTTGGCTCACAGAAACTCCAAAATGTGTACCCAACGACCGTAATACAATGTTTGGTGTGCTAATGGCAGTGATACGTCCTATGACATTTCTAAGGATGTACGGCTACAAAAATGATATTGCAGCCTTTGGGCTCAAGGTTTGACGAGTCAAGTTATCTTTCTATAGCTAAAATGTATTGTTTTCTTACTTGTGTAGTAAAAGCAACACCTGCAAAGTGAAGTCACAAACACTGTAACTGCTACCGTAGTCAGGGGGGGTAGGGCCCTAAATTCTTCGCTGAGGCCACTCCTCAACCAAAAAAGCAAAACAATTGGCCCAATGCAAGTTTCACGTACCGTACAGCCCCAAAATGGCCGCAATATAGGTCTGCGTGCCTACAAATGCCCTACATTCGTTCTTCGAGCACTGAATTTTGCAAAATGTCCCTGGGAGGCCCCAAAACTCCCAAACGGCTTGGTCTCTCCAACTGCAACTTGACAGAAACATTTATATACTGAGAGAAAAACTCTGGAATCACTTTCAACGTTTCAGCTAATGGACCCTCGACTCGAGCTGACACAGAGGTTGATTTTCTGAAACATTACACTTCGAAATGTGTTGCACAAACTTTAAGCTTTTCTTTGGGTGAGGTAACTTCCCTGGCATAGGTGTTTTCAATGATAATTGGGCCTGGATACACTGGAAATTCCAGAATAGCTCAATTGACAGGAAAAAACCCACAAATATAAAACGGAAGAGACTTCATCAGTAATAGCACGAGTAAACCTATGTATATTTCTACTTTATATACCTAGAATTTGACCAAAAAATCGTACCAGCATACATATTATGGATCTATCAAAATTATTTGAAATCGCTCTTCCTATTAACAAAGGACAGTTTAGAGGGGAAACATACACATGGACCTATATCTTGTGCCAGTGGATTTTTTAAAGTGAAAGAATGTACAGTTCCAAGTGAAATAAATTGCAAAGTAACCACAATAAAACATCTGTTATTTTTTTACCTTTTTGATATATTCCAGACCTTGACCGAGCACATGCATGTACAAAATAGAAATTGAGGGTTTCTTTTATTTTTAGGAAAACCCCCTTTTCCAATAACATTTCTGTAGAAAGAGCAAGAAAACGGGTGCATATTTCTGACCTATTTAAAATTGCAATATATAGGACTAAAACAGAAACTCGGAATACTGTAGTTTTCTGACTACCCCGGGTCCTATTCGAATTATGATTTGCTTCTACTTTCTACTTCAGCTACTACCGGTCAGTAAAACTACTATTGTCTACATGTGTCGTGCGCGAGAGTTACCCACGCTTACTACTGACTGCTACGGAGCTAATCACCTATATCACTACGCTACATCCCCCATAGGTCCCGGGTCATATCACTATCATACTTAGCGTCCTTTAATACTAGCAGTCCAATACAGTCTCCTTGATCTTACGACTGGAACCTTATCGAGAAAATAAGGTATCACTAGCGACTTGATCAGTCATTGCTCGGAGAAATCGAATATAATAGATAGAGCAAATGGGCCATTGGGTAATTGCTCGAGTGAGTGACTCATTTTAGGATTCTTGTGCTTATGTGGATATTGGATGATTCCTATGACATGGTGATGTACTATCAGATGATTCTTTTTGAGGATACCTTTTGAGGATACCTTTAGAGGATAGTTATCTGAGGATATCCGGTTGGCACACGTCAGTACCAGGAAGTGGGATTTGATTGGTAGTGTTACGACATGTGCCTACCATGTATCCTCCGATAATTATTCTCTAAAAGGTATGTGTCAAAGATGGGGACGTGCCTCCCGGAGAGGGAATTTGTGAGACTAACATTTTTGTATCGGCCGATAGTTGAAATTTCACTGTTCGATTGTTGCATAGCAGTGGCAGAACTCGTTTAGTTGGGAATACGATCCTAAATTGAAAGAATTTGCACTGAATTTGCGCCCATTCTCCAAGGATGACCAAGTTTAATTTTCAACCCGATAATACAACGGTAATTGAGTTGTCCTCTAACATTTGTCACTGAACGGCTCAGATCAGGTTGGCGGTTCATAAAGCGCAACGTTTGATACGAAACGCAGTCAACATGTGACGTCATACATGTAGCTCGCGACTTTTAGCCACGTGTTCTCTTTTACATGACAATTAAGACAAGTCACCTCCTTTCCTTTCTCCGCCGTGTTAAAATACTGTACATAGGCTCTTCGCGTTGTATATCAATCGAAAAGAAAATCAATTTCCAGTAAGTTGATGCTGTATACATGATAATTACATGACAAATGGACATTGTATATAGAAAAACTTAACCCTCCCCCAAAAAGCTGACGTGAGCTCTTATGAGGTGTTATGGATAAAAAAACCCAGAAAATTACGCATGTTTGTTGAATACCAGACCTTTGAGCGTTCCGTTGCCTTTATAAATAAGAACGAGCCCTTTTTGATAACTGCAATATGCATGTGGCCAAATGACGTCTTATATATTCGATAAGCCCCATATATCCACTGTGCATTAGTAAGAGATGTTGGGATCATCCCATACTGGGTGAGGGAATGGTACGGCGGGTGTGAGGTTTTGGTCAAGTGACCTGTTTACGCCACACGCGTGTCATTCTCTTTTTATTACACGCTTTCACGTTTATAAAAACAATTATTAGAAGGACATTTAGCAATTCAATTAACAAAAACAACACATTTTATCGCCAAACAAATTTGCGAGAGGAACCCGTGTTACTATTTCTTCCCCTGGCTTCCAATGTGTTCTATGTGCCTTCTGGCACATAGAACACATTGGAACCCAGGGGAGGATTTTCAGCTATCGTTCGCGATTCAAATTGTAAGTTCATTGCTCGATTTGTAGAAAATTCCAGTGAAATTTCGGTTCTTTTGAAAATTACTCCGCCAACGATTTCCATTTCATTTTCCGCACGGTTTAGTGTTGCTGAAGATGGGGATTACATAGAACTGGCGTTTAATAAAAACTCAACTCGACCAATCAATTGGAATGAAATCGGATATCATGAAATAAAATTAATCTCAACACTGACGAGCATTATTCGGTCCTCATACCTTCAAGAGATGAATTCCACCTATGACATTTATAAGTTGAGTATCTTTAATATCAAGATGGAAACTCTAACGACGTTTCCTCATTTTAGATGACAAGTCTAATCAACAGTGCATGCGAAAAACTTGTCGAAAAACTACAAAGAAGTGCAGAAAGGAAAGAAGAAGTTGAGATAAAAATGTAGGTGATTTACAATTATTCTTGAACAAAAGTTATATTGTGTATGAAAATGGTGGTGAAATGTTTCATATAGAATAAACGTATAGTGTTTTCAAGTAAAAAAATTATTCACCGAGTAGGATTAAGAATGAGACCGATGAGCCTTTTTTACTTGAAAACACTATGCGTTTATTTTGTATATCCCATAAATAATTTTCAGGGCAGTTGAGGCGAAATCGTCCTGTTATTCGCTGCAAAACACTACGAGAAGTGAGGAGCACATTGGTTCAATTCGATCGACAAGCAAAACTGCCAAACATAAACAAGGCGCAGTGATACATTTCTGTCTATAAATAAATACCCTACAAACTTGATCTTAAGTTGCAAAAATACTTTATTAAATGAACAATGCTTATCTTTCTTAATTTTGTTGTTTATTGTTGTTTTTTTTTAGTCGTCGATTCAACTTGAGTTTTATAAACAAAACAGACGACACGTGCATGTGTTTATTTACACTTTCCTAATTTGGAAAATGAAACATCACTCACCATGGCCCAGCCTTTCAGAATCGAACTTGTATGCTTTCGACGTTTGGTTTCGATTGATTTACTTTGTGTTTTCCTTGTTAATTGTTCGTTTTATTGTTAGACAGAGTAGAAATGTGTCATATATTCTAAAACTAAACATTTCCGCGACGGTCAACGTTTGAGAAACGTCGGTTCATTTTGTCTCCCACAATCGTAAAACAGGTCACGACAACACGAATGCGGTAGAGGTCAGAGGTCAACAAGCCCGTCTCTATTACAGGAATAAATTCTTTCAGTGTTAAACCTACGGGGAAAATTTATCACCCTATTAGCAGCTGCTGCTTGGTGAATAAAGCAAAACTTTATTCATGACCTTTATTGTTCGAATAAACGTCCATTTATGGGATAAAACAAGTTTAAAATACATCACACTTTAAACTGTTAATCTAGCAGCACACGAAAAGATAAAGGCAAATAGTATTTATGTGTATCAGAAAAACGTTATCTTATCAAGTTATGTTAATTTGCTAAAAGATGTTGTGATATCGGATTTGTATTGATTCTTCGTCTTCAGGTTTAAGTGGAGTTTGTTGGCGATCCATTCCACAGCACAACAAAATAGCCCGCCATGAAGTATTTGCCGACGAAATTCCGGCAAAATTGAAACCAAAATGAGATGAAAATGAAGAAATGGAACTGAGACCAGATGAAGCGAATAACATTTTTGCTGTAGACAGAGCTTTGGATATTATTTTATTTGTTGATTAATTATCGATGTTAATCAAAAAAGCGTGTCAAGGGTATTTTCCTTTCCTTTCCCAATCATGATGAACAAATTCACTGTTCACAAACCGATCTCTGTACAACTGAATTGTTGGAACTCCCTTTGGTCACAAACAATTGTCTCATTAGTCGCCATCTCACAGTGGGAGGGGGGGGGGAATGGTTTCTCTGAATGGACAATGCTCAACAAAAGTAAATAAATAAATAAATAAATAAATAAATAAATAAATAAATAAATAAATGAACCAGAAATTTCTCGAAACTTTCAATTTTTCGACGCGTTGATGAATGCTCTTTGATATATGGGAAAAATAAATATGTTGGAATAGTGCACATAATTGAATATTTAAAACATGATTATAGTTATCATTGAGAACGAAGTGCCGTGATACTGTGTTACCAGTTTTCGTGCAAGTTTTTTATGATGGATGGTGTGAGAGCTGTTACGCTGTGACTACAGTAACAGAGAAACAGCTTTCATGTCATCAAACATCACCGATAGGAGGAGTTGACACGTTGATTGACTTGGTACCATCTTGAGTGGGGAGATTGAGTTGCGACTTTTTTCACCGACGTTATAGCAATGAAGTCGTGTAGTGATCAGTGGTTGACAACGCAGTTCATAGGTTAATTTTGTTACAATTTCTCATATTTCAGTGCATGTGGCGGATATACTATGGATGTTATCGCAAGTACAGCTTTTGGGATACAGATAGATTCGCAAACTAATCCTGGCGATCCATTTGTTATTCATGCGAAGGAATTTTTTGATATCAGGCCACACGTGGTCATCATCGTCTGTAAGTAGCTATTGTTGTGGAGAAGACTGCACGTTTTCATAAGAAGCACTTTAACACTTTCCTTGCCCCGATGCCCATACATGTAACTATCTAAAGATGTTAGGAAAGGTGCTGTGACCCATGTTTTCCATGTATTTGCTCTACGGTTCTGACCAAATTCACAGGCCGCCAGTGTAATTCTATTTGGAATTGGACGCTATTATGGATTATGTGTTTATCTACTTTTCGTGGAGTTTACGGACAGTCTACTGATTTAATGCGATGTCCTTTTTAGTCGAGTTGTGACGAACCCAAACTCGACTTATTGTTTGATGAATGGCGGCTGGTCGGTTGGGCGAGCGGGCTCTTCGGACTTTGGGTGGTCTTTCGGGCGGGCGGGCGGGCGGGCGGGCGGGCGGGCGGGCGGGCTTTCGTAAACAACTGGTTTCTGGACGATAACTCAATAATGGTTCGACCCACGTTCATGAAACTACTTAGGTAGATTGGCCTAGGTGAGAGGAAGAAGCCTATTTATTTTGGACTTACTAGGTCAACGGTGAAGGTCACTGTGACCTTGAACATACTAAATCATAAACAATTGGATGATAACTTAACTATGGTTGCACCCACATCCATGAAACTTCATGCATAGGTTGGCCTTCGAGAGAGGAAGAAGCTGTTTTATTTTAAACTCGCAAGGTCAAAGGTCAAGGTCATAGTGACCCTGAACATAGTAACTCAAAACAATTGGTTTCCGGATGATAACTTGATAATGGTTCAACCCACGTTCATGAAACTTCATAGGTAGGTTGGCATCGGTGAGAAAAAGAAGTCTTTTTATTTTGGACTCGCTTGGCCAAAGATCAAGGTTACAGTGACATTCAACATAGTAAATCATAAAAAAAGTGTTTCCGGGTGATAACTTGACTAGGGTTCAACCCACATTCATGAAACTTCATCTGTGGATTGACCTTCTTGATAGGAAGAATTCAATTTATTTTGGACTCACTAGGTCAAAGGCCATGGTCACAGTGACCCTGAACATAGTAAATTGTAAACAATTGGTTTCCGGATGATAACTTTATAATGGTTCAACCCACTTTTATGGAACTTTATATGTAGGCTGTCATCAGGGAAGGAAAGAACCCTATTTATTTTGTACTCGCTAGGTGAAAGGTCAAGGTCACAGTGACCTTCAACTTCGTAAATCGTAAACAATTGGTTACATGATAATGGTTTGACCCACTTTCATGAAACGTTATCGGTAGGTTGGCCTAGGTGAGTGGAAGTCTCCTAATTATTTTAGACTCGCTACGTCAAAGGTCAAGGTCACAGTGACCTTGAACATAATAAATCGTAAACAATTGGTTTCAAGATGATAATTTGACAATAGTTCCACCCATGTTCATGAAACTCCATAGGTAGGTTGGCATTGGTGCAAAAAAGAGCCCTATTTATTTTGGAATCACTAGGTCAAAGGTCAAGGTCACAGTGACCTTCAACATAGTAAACCAGAAACAATTGGTTTCCGGATGGTTACTTGATAATGGTTTGACCCACATTTATGAAACTTTATCGATAGGTTGGACTAGATGAGTGGAAGACCCCTATTTATTTTGGACTCGCTACGTCATAAGTCAAGGTCACAGTGACCTTGAACATAATAAATCGTAAACAATTGGTTTCCAGATGATAATTTGACAATGGTTCCACCCATGTTCATGAAACTCCATTGGTAGGTTGGTATTGGTGCAAGAAAGAGCCCTATTTATTTTGGAATCACTAGGTCAAAGGTCAAGGTCACAGTGACCCTTCACATAGTAACTTGTGGACAACTGGTTTCTGGACGAAAAGTTGATAATGATTAAACCCACTTTTGTGCTGTCACAACTCGACATTGGATCGGTGATCCTATCGGTATTTTACTCAGAATGATGTTCAGATTTTCTTCCGTACTCACGCTATAGATGTTCCAATCAATAAGTGCTTAATCATAAACAACAGCTATGGCGAATCTTCACTCATAATTATTTAACAAACAAACATGTCTGATTGTATTGGTGTTGGTCATTTAAAAATCGTTGAAATGAAGTCTCGCCTGAGAAACATTGATTTTTGAATGAGAGTTTATGATATGTTTTAGATTCAATGGGATGAACTATTTTAGTTGATCGGGAAAACGAACGGCAGGTTCGATATTCCTACCAGCTGAAATATCCCAGACGATTGAATCTAAAGATAGACGATGGGCAAATATAAGGACTAGATTGGTTCCAAAGGATAATAACGTCGATTTTTTGTATGGAAATGGACCGGTGGCATGAGGGCGCGGAGTCTGCTGTACACATATCTCTTCGTTTCGGATCGCTATTCAGACAACGAGTCTACGATCGTCAAAATTTGGAACGACAATCCTCCTTTGCAACGGAATTTCTAGCACAGGTCAAACTTATACATATAGTAGCAAACTCCAAACAGTGTTGCCCTTCCTTGCTACGCTGGATACATAGCTGTAAAAAATTACTGAACTATCTGTACTTAAGTTTAGCTTTACGGTATTTCGAGAAACAATAACCTGGAGAATTGGTGAAGTAAACCTGCCAACATATGCCAGTGACTATCTTGCATGTTTGCATTATATATACTATTCAAAAAAGTATGGGACAGGGGATATGTGATAAAAGTGAGATATATGAAGAAATATATATATATTTTCATAAAAAAACAGTTGAGGCATTCCACTGTGACATCTGGTGAATGATTTCAGCGACAGTTGGGTGTCTGACAAGCGCACATTCCACGCACTGAGCTGTAGAAGACATGGACGGCGAGTAAGAGAATTTACCACATTCAGTCCAAGACCTCAATACCTTGTAAAACCTCCCCGGTTCGCGAGACAAGCGCGTATCCGATGTGGCATACTCCTCAAACGTCCAATATCAGCTTGACTGATGTTATTCCATTTTCCCTGCAGTGCTACGGCGAGTTCCTGGACATCGGTAGGGGCTGTTGGTGTTGTCGTAGGCGCCTGCCAGGCATATCCCAGACGTGCTTGTTTGGTGAAAGGTCTGGACATGGTGCGGGCCAAGGCGGGGTAGTGATGTCCTGGAGGAACTCTGCAGCGACACGGGCCCTGTGTGATCTTGCATTGTCATCTTGGAAAATGAATCGACGACCGTGACGTCGCGCAAATGGCACCACATGAGCTGCTAACATGTTGCCATGGTAGTACTACCCTGTGACATTGGATGACATGTAATGCTGTTCTTCGTGTCATGGTTATGCATCCACACACCATAACTAATCCACCACCAATACGATCGTGCTGCCCATCAGTTACGTCATGGTATCGTTCGGTCCGCCGCCGCCGCCACACTCTGTTTCGCCTGTCATGGAAGTCGAGAGTGAACCTCGATTCATCGGAAAAAATGACGTTGGAGCACCGGCGATTGTCCTAGCGCTGTCGTGTTCCACACCAATTACGCCTTGCTGCGAAGTGACGTTCAGTCAAACGTGGAATTATTCGAGGTCGTCGAGCTTACAAATTGCAGTTGTGTGGGCGATGTCGGATAGTCTTACCACTGACTCGCACATCTGTTGCTCGGTGCAGCTGGTGTCCAGTTTCTGAGGCACTTTGATGGCGGTTACGTAATGCTGTGCTTTGCGGATGAAACGATCCTGGTTAGCAGTTGGCGCCCTTGGACGACCTGACCGACGTCTGCCATCAACACTGCCTGTCTGGCTGTAGCGTGACCACAATCTGCTAATCACCGATTGAGTAACGTTGAGAATGTGAGCCACTGCAGTTAATCTGTTGCCAGCTTCCAACATGCCAACAGCACGTAAACTGTCGTCACGTGTCAGTCTTCACATACCTAAAAAAAGCCCGTCAAGTACAAATGGAAATTTCAAAACGTACCCACAGACATTAACGCGTCGCTCGTACGAAAACCCTGCACGAAGTTTTCGAGGGCCGATGGCATTCATGATCCACACTAAATTTGGTAACATGTTGATGATGAGTCCAATCACGCGTATCCAATACCATTTTCCGAAAATATCAACATCAGTTTGGATATACCCTACTTTTTTGAATAGTATATATTGCAACTTATACAACCGAAGTTGCAAAAGGAGTACGTTTAACAGCTAACTGTATACTTAGAGCGTACGGTTATTGAATAATATCACGCACGGATTCCAGCAGTTGCACAGAATTTCTGAAAGTAGCATTCTAGTCGAGAGATTTTGAGGCCCAAATCTTGTTTAGCTACCATTCGGAACTTTAGGGAGAATTCGTTGCTTGATATACAGAGGCTCGTTACAACAATGAGCCTTTTTTTCTGGGTGGTAATGTTCAGTCCATGGGTGTGTTCCAGCAATAATTGAGTCTTGATACACTCGGGATACCAGAATGGACCAATTTCACCAAGATAAAAAAGGAAAAGAAAAGCAACTACAGAAAACAACAATACCAACAACAAAGAATAGAGAAAAGAAACATTGACAGTTCTGTATCAGTATCATCAAAAGTAGGCCTACGTATATTTGCACTGTATGCAAGTGGAATTTGGCCACAAAATCGTACAGCATACAGGTAGGCCTAGTAAAATTGTGTGAACACATTCATCTTTTCAGAAGACAATTTAGATTGAAAACATCCATATGCACTTGTATCCAGTGCCTGTTGATATTTGTTTTATTTTTAAAGAGAATGTACAGATCCAAGTTGGGTTGCAGAGTAACCACAAGAAAATGTCTGTTATTTGTTTACTTTGTTGATAATTCCGGACCTTGATAGAGCACAAAACAGTATTTAAGGCGTCCTGAAAAAAAGCATCTTCTATTTTTAGGAAAACTCCCTTTCCAGTAATACTTTTCTTAACAACGAACAAGTAAAATGGTACTACATTTCACATTTATTTAAAATTGCTAGTGCATAGAAATAAAAGAGAAGTCCAGAAGGACCAGAATACTCGAGATTTACTCACTGACCTGATATGGCTCCCTGAAATGCACTGATGGAAAGGGATCAGGAAGCCCTTTTATATTTCCAAAAGTGTGTTATATCAACGTATTCCATGTACAGGATCAAAGAACCTAAGTTAGTTCATCATAAAATTAGCTCAGGACCCTGCGAAACCTAACTGTACCAAGGTCAGTTCATGTAAACTATCCTGCTATGTGACTGAGACCTAATATCTAAGCAAATGAAAACTCCCAATTCTTTTCAGGTGTTTAATCCTTTACCAACAAATCGGTCACATCCGCAAGCGTAATATGCAAATATAGCATCTGAAAAAAAAGATTATTTTTAAAAACATTTCAACAAAACCATATCATGTGACTTCTCTTTGGAACGACCTCGTCGAGCTCGTTCCAATGGGGTCAGATGATATGGTTTTGTTGAAGTTTTTTGAAAAAATAAAAAAAATGATTTTTCCAATAATACATTTAATATCGTCTGTGTTTGGGTAAAGGGTTAATAGGCAAACAAACCAACTGTTTGCCTAATTTGTGCAGATATGAAATAATATCTTGGCACAAGCAAACTTTCCCCAAAAATGATGAAATGAAGTCAAGGGTTCAAACTTTCGCTGTAATTGTATACTTATTCATTTTATTCTGCAAAAAGGTTTTGCTAATGATCCTCCGAGTTCAAACTAGATGGCCATTATCTGAAACTTTGCATGTCCTTCTTTCCCCCTACCCTGGCCAAAATTTCCTATAGTTGGAAATTCGGAGGGAAAGCCACGAGTAGTTGGACATTCCATCCATCTGGATTTTAGAGCTTCTTTGGTGATGCTGATGTCTCCTTCAATTCCCAAAATTCCATCTCGGTTTCAAATCAGCAAAAATTTCAACTGTTTCTATTTACAACTACAGCGCGCAATATCGAGCTTCATAAGTAGGGATGATGTCAATCGATACGAGATTTCTATAGTACGTTTACTTATCGTGATAAAAAAAATTCTCGAAATGCACTTCAAGAAAATTGTTATCCTGAGTTAATTCCATCATTCACAGTTACAAAATGATGAAACATCGAAAATTATCATTCCTGCATAAGATCTGATTTAATGTTAGGACAGTGTGAATTGCTCAAAGTTCTCAGCTTGAGCATTTTTAGCACATATTCAATTCCCAGAATAATACCAAATAATACTAACAACCTGATAATTCTATCATAAATGTGTTGGCATTTCTGTTACTAGAATTAATTTTTTGCCCCTTTCATTGCTTCATTTTTCTCGGTAGTGAATTTCCAACCGGGAGAAGGTCCCTCCCGATAATTGGGAATTCACTATCCTACACCCCCCCCCCAAACGGAAACCTCTAGCCACGCCCCTGTTTAAGCAGTCTGTCATAGTCAGAGACAGACATAATCAACATGTTTAACAGATATCAATTCACTTGTATAATGACCACTAGGCTATTTTCTCCCACCACTAAGGTACTGAGACATATATAAAGTCGTGTGAGAGAGCTGGGAGGGATATGCCTGTCACACCCCACCCACGTGACAGCGATCTCACCCCACGCACGTGACCAACCTATTTGCATATTTAATTAGCGCCGGTACTATTTAATCATCGCAAATCACGTCTGCGCGTGTATAAACAAACAAAATGGAAGGCCGTTTTGCTTCCGTAAATACGACTGACTTTATAAGCGAAAATCGAAACAAGAACACACAGAAAAATGTCAGCACACCTCAAATTGATCTATCAGTTTATCGGAGAGGAATATATAGATTATCATTACGCCCTGTCAAACTGAAGTACATGTCTGGAAATGACATGTGCAGACATGTTGATTTCATTTGAGGTCGCTTCAGTGCCTTAACCCTCAGCGTACGGTGCTAGTCTGTGTGTTTTGAAGTATATACCTTTGGTACATGTGTATATGCCATACTTCTCGACAAGCTTTCCGCATATCTTATTGGTTTTTTCCTAGAATGAACGCAGTAAGAATGATTTTTTCCTGGAAAATATGGTATTTTCTTATTAATGGAGTCGCAAGTCGCATCCCTAAAATGGTGGGAGAAAAATCATCCTCAATAGGTATCTGGGTTGGACAGGTAAATCTCGCCCTCGAGGAAAGATATTAATGCCAGACCCTCGACAAGCCTCGTGTCTGGCTCAAATGTAGTGCCCCTCGGGTGAGATTTCCCCATCCCAGCCAGACACCCATCCATGACAATAATGATCTTTCGAGTAAGTAGCCTGGTCATTGACAGATACAACTTGCATTTTTGACAGGTACCATTTTACTTGTCTGATATAATGACACATTCTTTACATATTATCATTTATTGGAGAGCTCTCTTCCAGAGATCTTTCCATTAAATGAAAAGAATGCAAGGTTATTGTCAGATCTGTGTGTACAATTAGCATTTATACGTAAACTATTTTATAAACGTAACTTGTTACAAAACTCGACCCTTGAGTTTAGGACGAGAAAGTAAACTGAATTTTACAAACAAACTATTCTTCGTCATCAAGATATGTCTAAGCTGAGACGAATGAATCAATACCTACCTTCTATCAGATGTACAAATGCACTCCCCTAACAAACTAATGCCATTTCAAACATCTGTAGAGAAATATACGGAATTTGACTGACAGTGTATCCCCTAAGGGTACACCACATTACTGGGGCTCACTACCCGTATTAGGTGCACGAGAAAATAATATTATTTGCAAAGTAATATTTGCAAGCTTGTATCAAATCTGTTTATGGGTACTCTTCGCAGTTCAGTAAGATGAACAAGTTTGACTTGTTATTATCGTTTATTGCAAAACTCTCCGAAATCCTCCAACGAAACTCAGTCCATCACTAGTATTCTGCAATGCCGTTCGCGACGAAGAACTATCGCACGAAAACTTCCTACTGTTTTATACATACCACTTCCCCTTTTCACCTTACCTGTGTTGACATCTGCGCTTCAGGCTGACTACCGGGAACTTTTCTTTGAGATGAAAAGGGATTACCGTGGAATGGGCAGTTAGATCTCGATTGTGCTCATTAGAATATTCGGGGAAGTTTATTCAATGCAGGAAATGAAACATGGGATTATTGAGGATAATTAAGATAATTTATAGTAGGAAATTGAAACAGCTATCGAGTTTATTGAAAATGAAACGGAAATGTACTGAAATTAAAAATAGTTCATATTGTTGCAGAGTTAGTATTGGTTATCGGTTGTATTGATACGGATCGGACGGTTTCGGACCGCCTTGGGTCTGTGCTGTAGAAGATTCAGAAGAAGGCTGGGCAGCATTGTACCGCTTTGTGTCGGTGCACACTTAACGGATTGGTACAGAGCGGGTATTTTGGACAATTTCGCCTCTCAGTCTCATTGGCCACATCGTAGCCAAGAACACGTTCAGAAATGTTTGAGTTTCGGCTTTCACAGTGTTGATAAACTGAACGCCGTACCAGAATGTCAGAAGAGGTCACTGACGTCGCCAATTCTGAAGTAATCACTGACATAAAAAAACGATTGAGTAGGTTCTGTCAGTTATTCATTTCTTCTCAATGATAAAACCGCAACACCACTTGCACATTGTGGGAAACGTCCAACAAATTGAGCCTTTGTTTTGTTCTTTTCCTGTTAGGCACATTGCATTCTTTATCTGACAAACAATTCGCTGTGCCGCGCGACCCACCAGCCCACACCGACCTAGGACATGGTCTAGACGTACCCCGTGATGTGGACCCGCCTATGAACCGGGAGTGACGTCATACCCCTTTGTATTACGGGTATCACTGGTCGCCATGGTAACCCATGGGTGCGGGCATGTTTTGACGTCGCTGTCATGGTGGTGGGTTCTATGAGTGCGCACGCGCAGCTCATCTTGTTAGGGTAACACTTGTTTCCGTCCATTTTGTATGAAGGAGGCCGCCATCTTGATTTCTATGGTGGCACATAGTTACTATGTTAGCCATTGGCCTACAACATGGCCAAGAGACCCTAAACGATGCGTTCGATTGAATGGGAGTATGTTGAATCACCGCAACAACCCGACAACACTACTCACATTTCCCAAATTGGCCCCATAGGTGCCCGAAACTACCCAAATAAACCCCGAAACTCATTTATTAGATTCGAATTTTGTTATATCCTGGTTCCCCTGGCCTCGTCTTGCTGCATATTCTTCCATTGAGTTCTGTTTCGTTCCTAGAGAGCAAAGGTATATTGTCACTTTCGGCCTGTACTCCACAAAAACAGATGTCCGCTAATTTCTAATTGTCCAAACTAATCCCCAGTGGTTTCGAATAGTCCCCAAAGTCTGGTCCCAATTAGTCCCCACTAGTCCACCAAATATGCTCTGACGTGGCCCCCAAATACCTACATGTACATATGTGCTGCATGTGCTGTGCGCTCTTTGTGCTCTTGCTCATCTAACACATGCCGGTAACTTCAGCATGTAGACAGCTCACCGCACGAAGATAAAGATCACAC
Source organism: Pictodentalium vernedei (assembly GCA_031216915.1). Taxonomy (NCBI): domain Eukaryota; kingdom Metazoa; phylum Mollusca; class Scaphopoda; order Dentaliida; family Dentaliidae; genus Pictodentalium; species Pictodentalium vernedei. The sequence continues at coordinate 504,610,610 of CM062297.1, read as the reverse complement.
ATGCGATAGAAGCCGACAACAATAGCCTAATAGTTCATGAAACTGGTAGTGTTAGCAGTGGTGGAAACTGGGAGCATTCGAATGGTAGTAGATAAAGCAAACAATACTGACGGTGGGATGCTTCTATTGCCGATAGTAGCGTACGTGTCCCTGAGATAGTTGTCTACAGACAAAAGTAAATGCAATACTAGTTCGACGACAATGATATTTCTGATTCCGGTCCCCAAACACTGACCACCACTAGTCCCTAAATATTGATCCCACAAGTTCCCAAACAGTGTATCTGCTGGTCCCCAAATACCGCACATGCCCTTGTGCCGTATGTGTGTTGCACATGGGAACATAACATCACTTTCGGCTTGTAACGCATATGCTATTCGCTCACTGTGTTCAAGTACATACGTTCATAAAAATCACAATCCTTGGAGTGAGGAAGATGATGGGTTGGCGTTAAGGTGAATAGATCGATTTGAATGTTTTTTTAATCCTAGAGCAGTGATCTGACTGATTGTTCAATCCAAATTAGTAATACACAAAAGAAGGCAGACGGAATAATTTTGGGAGCCATCGAAAAAACTAAACAAAAGTAATTGTATACCACAGGAGAACGGGAAAGGACTCTAGGCGAGACCAAGAAGCAGAACAAGGTCGGCAAAATGAGAATTTTGGACCCAAAGCAACAAAATTAGAGATGAAAAAATGAGATTCGGAATTCATTTGGGTACTTTCGGGCACCTGTCGGGCTCATTGGGGTAATTTGTGTAGTTGTCAGGTCGTTTGCGGTAATTCCACATACCCCCATTCAATCAACCGCACCTTTTTAAGGGCCACTTGGTTCTGCTGTAGGCCAATAGATCATATAGCAACCACATTTGACCATAGAAACCAAGAAGAAAGCCTCCTTTACAAAAAAAGGCGACGGAAACACGTTACCCAACAACACAAGCTGCATATGCGCATTCACATCACCTATCTCCATTACAATGACATCACAACATGATCGTACCCATGGATTACAATACAACCACGTGATACCGATAAAATAAAGCCGTATGGCGTCACACGTGGGATCCGCAATTTCCATAGTTGAGTTGTCAACTTATTCACTCTCAGTGTCACTTCCTATGATGATACGCCTGAATTTACAAGTCTGTGATATTTAATTGTGCGGTTTCTATTTATTGTTTGTGTGTGGGTTGGGAGTGGGGTGGGGTCATTGGCTGTTAAAAGTTCTGTCGCTAATTATAAGGAATTTTGTTTCTTTTTGTAAGCGATCAGCTGAGTCGATCACTGAAACGCACATAGAATGTTTTCATGAGCCTTTTACGATAGTCCGTTGCGTTCCCGGGAACGAGTACTCTATATGATGCGGAATCAGAATGAGTCGTCTATATGATACGGAACGGTAACATATTATGTGATACGTACTGTTTCTCGTGGTTTTCAAGCCAAAATGTATATGATTGTTAGGTAAATACATATTATCGGTTCAGGGATGTGATCTGGGTCGTAGTATCACGTCGAGTTAAGGAGGTCCGATCGCCGGATCGCAGGCAGCGAGTTTGATCCGGCGATCTAACACTCCTCAAGGAGAGCTGATGCGACGACTCAGATCACTTCACTGTAGCGATAAAAGGGTTATTATATGACTTATAGTTCAACATCACATGCCCACGCTAGCATTAACAATTACCCCAACCTTTTTTGGTAAATTGGATTGAAGTAAAAAAGTACTAATTTCCTTTACACTTATTTTTGTAACAGGTGCACACTTCCGAGGAATTCCCTGGTGCGCATGAATACGATAAAAAAAATATCATGAATACGATAAAAAAAAACCCGGACCGCCATTCGACCGCACTCATTCCAGCTCGGAATACAATATTCTCTGTGAGCGAAACAGCTAATTATGGAAGTTCGAACGCATCCGTAAATAGTTCGTCATACTTTCGTGATGCGGAATCATATTCTACACTGTGGATTTTCCGGGGGCCAGGAAAAGAGCGTCAAACAGTAGTAATATTTAGCGGTTAAATTACATCGTCGTATAATAAAGCACAGTATTACACATCCATTAAACCCTTGTATTAACGTCGCTATGACATAAATGTTTCTGTATTTAACTGATGATGTAAAAGCCGGATTTTCTTTTCTCCGCACAGTTTGGCTAGTTCCTTTCCCATCGAGTCATTAGTTACGCTTTGAAAAGTTCCCAAATTTCGTTATACAATTATCGATCATCCGACGCGTAGTGTGAAAATGAAAACCTCCACCGCAAATAAAGTTGGTTCACAAAAAAATAATTTAACCAAAATGAGATAATATTAAAAACAATCATCTCCAACCACAACATTAACTCCGTCCCAGGGCCTTATCGTCTGCGGACCCGTTCTAACTCGACACCAGCCGAAGAGAAATGGCGATACGAATTTCAAAAGACACGCCCAATAGAAAAGATAACGAATGTAATTTAGACTGATTACCTAAAGGTTGGTTTGATTTTTAATCTATTTGATCAGTACCGCTTCAAGCATAATAACCGACTCTTCGCATTTGGGTTTAAACATCGGAATTAAAATGTGTTTATTTGAATGAATTTTAATGCATGGGGATGTGTAATAAACAGAGAACGCGATGTGTGTTTGAATCAGTGGGTGTTTTACATAACTCGTTGTAATGGTGTAGTTATACAGACTACGCCATTTCAACTCGTTATGTAAAACACCCACCGATTCGAACACACATCGCGTTTCGAATATTTATCACAACTGTGGATACAGTATTTAACTAAAGCTCATATGTGTGGGCAAGTCACTAAATAACGAAACTTTCCAGAAGCAGTACCAATGTAGCTTCGGAAGCGGAACCATCTTGAACTATTCTTCTATCATCAGGTCTCTTGAACACAAGACATGCTAATAGTTGAGTTCGAAAGGAGTTCTTGGTTCTTGGTCCAAGTGAGGGAGCTAGTAGAGAACTACTCATTGGAGATCTCGGACCTGGACGTTGGGGCCAACCAGGGTAAAAAAATCGTCAGAGAAAGGGTCATGGAGGATTGTAACCGTAATTGGCGAGAGGGGGTCAAATCAAAGAGGTCTTTGGGTGGCCTGCGTGATAAAGAGAAGCCAGGTTTTGAAGAGTACCTTGATGGCACCTTTGGGGGTCACTGTTGTTCAAGCTGAGGTCGCGATCCCTGGAGCTGAGGGGAAAAATTGGGAAAGACGGTGAAAGGGAGTGCCAGATGTGTAACTTGGACATGTTGGAGACCCTGGAACACTTTCTTCTAGAATGCCCAAAGTATCAGTCTAAAAGAATGAGATTCACTGGGAGTATAATGGGGAAGTGGGATGGGAGAATGAAGGACATGTGGTTAGGAGGGACTCAAAGGAGAGGGTTAATATGCTAATCGGAGAGATTGGGAAGAATGGGACAAGGGATATCATCAAGCAGTTCGTCTCCGAGTGTTGGGGGGAGAGGAGAAGCGTGGGAATAGGGAGGCAGTTGGGAGTACAGGGGTAACCATGGCCTTCTCGTCCGAGAACCGCGACAAATCAGCGGCTGGCCAAAGTGTTATTATATTATGGTAGAATTATGAGAACATCACGCGAATTGAAACTTCTCGAATCGGCTCGAATCAAATCTTCAGGGCAATTTCGAATCGAGTCGAATTTCAAAGTTCCGCACGGCCGTGCCTACATATTGATTAACTGATTTCACTACTTTGTTACCATTCTCAATATTATTACCATTATCATTTCAGTTTTCTTTCGCTTTGTGCTGCCTATTATTAAAAAACTTGGAATCCCTCTATTAGGGAGAAGTGGTTCGAAATTCTTTGCGTCTGTAACAACACAGACAATCGAGGAAAGAAAATCTAACACGGTAAGAGTACAATAATTCATCTCTTCTAACCCTTCTTAAATCCTCAGATTAATTTTTAAGATACAAACTACCGTAAATACACGGTACAGCTGGGGATGACTTAATTGTTTCTATATAATTGTTTGTTGCCTGTGCAGGTAGCCAACAACGATGTAAAACATGTTTAATCCATCCTGTAATATGATGCCATCCCCCATTCACCCTCCAAAAATATTCCTTTTCTCCAGAAATATGACTTATAAATCTTTAGCAGATCGATATTAGTGAGCCAGGTCCAACGAGGTGAGCGTTGTTTTGAGCACGAAACAGTAAATAATTGTTTTTTGAAAATATTTGTCGTTATTAAAATATATTGTTCGATGCTGGGCATCATTCGTTCATTGTGAGGTTTGAAGCTACATGGTGGGCGCATTGCAGAGAGTATAATGAGTTTTTGTCGGGTTGATTGTGGTAATTAAAAGAGAACCTTTTGGTTATAAGCACTGTGATATATCTTCTCTTTGTCGAATTATTGTATGTATTTGAGGACCTTTACACAAAGGGCGCGAAGTGCGCGTGGTGCCCAATGCAATAAAAAAGAATTATTTTTCATCTTTGTTTGGAATGTTGATACAGGGTGATATCTCATATTTAGGAATGGTGGCAGGGGCGTTATTAATTCAGCTGGGGTGACCATCTCCTCTCCCAATAATTATTCCATTAGTGACATTTTCGTCAGACTAAGATATCGATTCTCGTTTGCTAGTAATCGGGTACCTTTCAAGAAGACTAGATGTGATACTTGGACTTTTCTGTCACACACATACTCGGTCATACAAATGGGGTCATATAATAACCGATTCGGGCTTTCGAGGGCCGGCGTGACCGATTTAGTGTACCTGTACGCTACGTGTTAATTAAGTAAGTAGTGCGTCACGACTTCTACATCTATATTTTATTTCGTAACGAATAAATTTCCAAGAAGAATTTAGTTTTTTAATAATTATCCTGACCAAATAACTAACATTCCAACTATTTCATCAAGCCACACATACTGTTGCGGTGCAGTTGACACAAAATTCAAAAACTTCCAACGCATCCACGTGATACCTCAATGGAACGAGCTCTTTGCATTGAGGGGGGGTCACATGATATTGATATGGTTTTGTCAATTTGTTTTGAAGCATTTGGAAACTAAATAATTAAAATAACAATTTTGATAGCGAGTGGGTTGGTTACAAGGTGAAGGCTACTTCGATTTCCAGAGTTAATAGAACAGCTACGCTATGTGTTAATTAAGTAAGAAGTTGCGTCACGACTGCTACATCTATATTTTATTTAGTAACGAATAAATTTCCAAGAAGACTCGAGTTTTTTTAATCATAATCTCGACTAACTAATATTCCAACTACATCATAAAGTCATGCCTTTAGGGAAAGCATACCTTAAGGATGTGGTTGGAATATTAGTCACAGTCGGAATAAATCAGATTTACCCCCCTCAATCGGTCATCTTCGCAATACCCCCTTCCATCGTAATGTGAAACTTACACCGATATCGACTTTACTGAGATCAAGGTACACATTGAAATATAACAATCACTGCTTATAATTATAATTCGTCAATAAAAATCATATTCAGTTATTGGTTGTTTCGATTTGGATATTGAACTCTTCTTCGTTTCCTTTTGCCTTTGTTTGACAGCATGGCTCAATTTAGAGACAACACACTGTGTCGAAATTCTAAACGGAGACGATATATCATTAAATATTCCCTTTCCGCAGCGCTCTAGGTTTTAAGGTTTTATGGAATAGCAATCGGTGCTGTCTGTTTGTCAACTCAAATGTGTGTCACACATGTTTATATACAGTACTGTGATAAAAAACGGTGTCTTTCGCGATCAGATTACGATGCGATCGTGACACACTTATATCAGTGAGTTTAAATTTCGAGAACAAAATACTACCAAACTAAGGCTACATTAAGATAAAAAAACACGAAAATAGAATCTGAGATTCAAAATTCCCCAATTTCTTTTTCAACGGGTGAGATTCCACAGTGGTTCGATAGTGGATCTCAGTGAGAGGACATTGACGGAATCGCGAGTCGGCGTCGAAATTCTCTGTCCGCTTATGTGATTACATATTTTGTATGTTTTTGTATGTGTATCTCCGTACGGTATTTAGGACACAGCTGTAACTACTAAGACAATACTTGGTTCAGAAGTCCTCAAAGTTTCTGTTAATATGTTCAATTATAGTTCAAAGTTCAAGGTCATGTGTAAGTTCAAATTTGACACGTATGAGTATTCACAAATACACATTCATTGTCTTAAGTGGCGTAAATAAAATCCGTACACACCATCTAAGCCGATGTCAATTCGGCAATGGAATTACGATTGGGTTGTCTGTCTGTTTCGTCGTATGTTTGTAACACAGCATATACGTGCATATGCATATCCGCTCGATATATCAGCAACCATTATAGCTACAGTGGCCTAATTTGGCGCACATTTTTTTCTGTTTTTTGTTTTTATCTTTATTAGAAACATAAACTTCAAATACCACATAACGAAAACACACAGCCCTTTTTACAAAGACAAAAATAGATAAAAAAATATATAATGCATTTTTCCATATGCAAATACCTATGGAGTCTCATTTGTCAAATTAAGAAACCAACCAGCTAATTGATAAACACTGTCAAACAGGGATAATTGTGGTATACTTCCATCCCTCCCTTGCTCTGGACACTCTGTGGTTTGAGTATGCGTATGCTGAGTATAACTTAATATATTTTTTCATGCTTAAGAACAGTTGGTGGCCACCGTAGGAAGCTGAGGTGTGTTCGTTTATTGTGGTAAACATGTTATGCTTTACTTGTAAAATTGAACATGGCACCAACGCCGTTGGTGACATCCCTTTGAAGTGGGCAACATATGTATAAACGATTGGCTAAACGTGATTTCATACCCATGTTGGGGTCATGATGTTGCCACGATACCGAAAGAGAACTTAAACACCAATAAACAACAGTGGGATGGTAACATTTTACTACACGAATAAATGACAAGTATTCAAAACTTCTGTATACCCAGAATTAACGTGTACTCCACAAAGGTGCCTTTTCCATTTAACCCTTTGAACGCGAACAGCCGCTTTTCCGCGACCAGGAACAATCAATATTGATTGGTCTGCCACGAATAATGAATATGGACTTTCTGATTGCAGCCACTGAACTGGCATGGAAGATACCACTAGAGTTCAAAGGGTTAAGATAAATTTAAGATAAATTTAATTTTGTATTTAATTTTCCCATCAATGACAGTAATATGTTTCTTTAGAAACAACATTCGCAAAAAGGCAGACCAAGGTTTCACTCGAATTTCTGTGAAAGGACCACTGCTCTATCTGGCATCGACCACATTTAAATAGTTTTGCGCTCTTGAAAAGCACACCATGTAAAATTTTATTCTTTAAAGATTGGGAATATGTGTCCTCGATTGACCTGAAGTATTGGAATAATACGTCGTCACTCTTCTCTGTCTACATTCTATTGACGGTAAATACATCTCTCTTTTATTTCTGAATGTATGATCATTTTGTCCCCTGAGTTCCAATGTGTTCTATGTGCCAGTATGCACATAGAACACATTGGAACTCAATGGACGATTTGTACATTTTGTGCAGCAGTAGAATATAGAGGATATGAAATGGGAGTTTCTTTATTATGATATTTATGAAACAAGTCGGAAATTTCCGTTCTGCCGAGCCTTTGGCACGTTTCATAAATACCATATAGAAGAAACACCAGTGTCATATTCTATTCATCATATAACCGCCACTTGAACAAGTGGTTGGGGGATCGAGATATTAAGTGTTACTTGCTAATGCTCGTTGTTGATACTTTTGTGTTGTCAGTATGGTGGCATTTTCCGATTGTGGAGGAGAAATCAGTCAGTCGATCGGCCTGCACAACTATTTATTTATTTATTTATTTATTTATTTATTTATTTATTTATTTATTTATTTATTTATTTATTTATTTATTTATTTAATGATGTTTAAGGGCACATACTTCTGCACAATGGCTAATCATGGCCATGACAGTTTCATGGGTGGAAGAAGCCGGAGTACCCGGAGAGAACCACCGAGCAACGGTGAGCAACTGTCAACTCCCCAACATACGAACTCCACACACGCAGGGTTAGCATTGGTTGAAGGCAAGTGCACCATCGACGTGCAGTACGCCTTAGTACACAGCGCCACCGTGCCCCCGCGTGGACAATGGGTGAAGTGTCTTTCCCAAGGACAAAACGCGGTACCGAGAGGGGTAATGGAAAGAGCTATTTTTAGGCACTTGTATAATTATATTCAAGATAACTCGCTTTTTACAAGTTTCATTCTAGTTTCATTTCACGAAACAGTACAGTTTACCAACTTACAGAAATTTATAAAAATTTATTATAGCTGATGATGCGCTGCAGATAATATGTTATTTACCTGTGACGTACTCCTGCACACTTCTATGGTTTTCGTCAGCGTTTGGCATCAAGTGCTTATCTTTAAGCTTGAAGAATACGGAATACTCGCGACAGTCCTACAATGATTTTAAGTAATTGGGAATAGCGAGATTTGGTGAACAACTGTAATTCAGAATACGGAAATGTTTCTGATAGTATCCTCAAGAGTTCTGCTTTTGGTTCATCTCACTTTATGATATATATAAATGGCACTGAAGATAGTTTAGTATCACTCACATGATTGTTTGCTGCTCCCATCAGTCTCATTTACAACCCCCTCCTCCACAGCCGACATATTAAGGGTTGTTAATAACGATATTTGTACACGAAAGGACTGTGACTAGTAATGGCTTGTTACATAACTCCGCCCAAATGAAATCTGTATATTACAATTAGCTCGAGATGTCACTTATCATGCCATAGTTTACAAAGGAAAAACATTCCCGTTTGATAGAACCACAAACATCTTGGCCTCTCCATACAATTCATTTTATCCTTAATAAGCACATAGATGGACTTTGTAGGATGGCCTCCTCAAGACTCTCCTAAATAAGAAAACGTACATGTTTAATGAACAAAAATACTCTCGAAGGGGAGTATGTCTAATTCTAGTACTCGAGTATTTTTTCCCAGTCTGGCATTATGCCAGCGCCTATCACTTGAAAGGTTTGGAATATAAACATTGCAAGGCAGCACGAATCATATCAGGGTTGACAAAAGCATCTCCACGAGAACAATTATTCAGAGAAGTAGGTTGGCTTTCGATTCATGAACATTGGAATATTAAAAATGTGATCTTTATCGTATTGTTCACAGAATGGCTCCAGAGTGTTTAACAGATCTTCTTTCCACCCGTGTTCGTGAACTCCACAGTATTACCCCGGAAACTAGTTGGATTTCTTCCCCTCTAAGCAGCGGACTGAAGTCACGAGACGTTCTTTTATTTCCACTTGTGTGACGATATGGAATGCCCTACCAGCCTCAACAAGAAAACTTTAATAAAGGAATTCATAACGAAGAGGACTCCACTTCACTACTTTATGGTGTGCACTTTCTATATTTTTATCGGGATAGAACTTTTTATTTCTTTACAACAGTTCTGCACAAACATGGTTGACAACCTCTTACAAAGGGTGTCATCCATAAAATATTCGGATAATGTAGACATCATTGGAGGGACCCGGTTCCCTTTAATATTACTCTTTACGCCGCCAAAACGCATTGGGTCATTAATATCGGAGGAGTAGTTGTGTTTTGTCTTTCGAGCATTCCAAAATTGGAGCGACATTTTGTTTCTAGTCTTTCCTCCTCTCTATCGTCTTGTTTTCCTTCTAACACTACTCTTGTTTTTGTTTTTTTTTTGAAGGGGGGAGGGGGGTGCCTCTTTCTCCATTTCTTTTTCTTCACATACTTACTTTTCTTATTTTGTTTGTTTGTTTTCTTTTCTGTTTCTTTATTTTTTCATTGATTATTTTCTTAAATTTATTTACTTTGTCAGGTTGTTCATAACAGTTACATGCACTGTTTCGTTATTGCTTGCCCTGTCATTGTTTTGGGTCTATTGTGCCTCTGTATACCCATTTATTTCGTGACAGTTCATTCGCAGAAACTGCAATCGATACCGCTTTTATATTTTCTATACAGCCAAAGGAATACTTGTTGTTAGTGCGACACTGCATACCCACCCTCCTCCCCCTTTTTTGTTACAACCAAACACCCGAAACAGCAAAACATACTACTTTAATATTTAACATATACCCAAAGAAATACTCGAATTTATTCAACGTAACATTCTTATTCACATTGACAAACTATATGCAACGTGATGACTTTAAAACCAACCGAGAACCGGATAGATAGATAGATAGATAGATAGATAGATAGATAGATAGATAGATAGATAGATAGTTTATTTCTGCAGTATTATTGTTACAAAGACGATACATGAATTAAGCATATAATAAGTGATTGTTCATAAAAGACACCATGTAATAAGTATGGGGAAAACAACTGCAAGGAGGCGATATAGCCAGGCTGGCTGTTTTGTAATCACCCCCTCTAGGATTGTCATTATAATTCTGGTAGATTGCAATAGTATTCAAAATGCACTGAAACCACGCATTCATACACATACATATACGTATATGTCTATACACCTATATAATGCACAGACACACATACATACATGTATATGCATACATGAATCCAATATTATATATACATACTTGATTACTTATTTGTTTTCGGAATTTTCTTCAGGGCAACGGTCTTTCATTGTGATACGTTATTGCATTCAGTTAAGACAAAAAATCTAAAACAGGGAAATTTGACGAGAGTCGGGATGACGGTATAAGTTTGTTGAAATGGGAGTTCATGTTTGTAATATTTCCAATCATACAGAACAATCTGGACAATATGGATTCGTACACGTTACTGATGATGAGTAGTCCATGATTGCCTGGGTTACTACGGCTTTCTTGAACTGTTTCCTATTGGAAAACCGGTAGATTAAATTCCACAGTATTAAGTTGAAATTTCGTGACATATTTGTCCACATGACAAAGGCACCCCCCCCCCCCCCTCTTGGAGTGGGGCAAGTCGGCGTTTGCCCTGCTTCATGGAATGATACCTCGTGATTCGCTCTGCGATCTCATAACCATGTTGTTGTGTTTACTTTTTGTATTAAAACCGTTTCTGCCATTAATGTGCGAGAAATAGACGTTTATAAGAATTTATTAATTAGGTTTTGGCCAAAAAACCGTAATTTGTCAAAACTAAATTTCCACTCAATTAAACTGAAAAGTGCTGACAAATAAATAAGAGGAATTTTAGAATATTTGCACCATTCATTGTTCAGAGATGTTCTTCGTGCACACCCCCCCCCCCCCCCCCCACTTAGCTGCAGCTTTGACAGACGAATAATTATCAATATGATGACAAAATAGCTGTATGTTACAGACTTTCTGTTACATTTTGTGCCCCGAAGCATAAGATGACGGGAAAACACACATATAATATGCTGTGGCCTCTAATCACCGTGTCATGGGAACATAATCTTCTATTTCAGCGTCCGTCTCAAATTGAGTTTTTTTTCAGGAAGAAAATCACAAAGACTTCCTCCAACTCATGATTGAAGCTGGTAAGGAGGCGGAGAAATATGCAGATGAGACACATGCAGCGAACGCAACTGAGGCTGCTGACACATGGCACAAAAAAGGTGAGATAGCTGGACATTATTACAAGGCCGTGGTCTGATTCAAATTCGTCACTAGCTTCTGTATATTTGTGACTATCATGATGATGACCGAAGGTTTTTTCGCGTCGAAAACAACAACGAGCAGATTTTTTTCAGTGCCGAAGGCGCGAGGGATGATGTGGGGTAAACGGCCCATTTAGCAGTACAGTGGTACTCTTCCACGTCCAGCAACGAGGGAAAAGCAAGGGAGGCCGAAACGCACCAGGACCCAGTCCGCTGCCCTGCCGGTCATCTGTTGTAGATTGGTCTGCCCTTCAGGCATGTAAAACATTCCACTTCTGTGGTGTAGCACGCTGTGAAAGTCCTCTGCCCTCATTGGCATGTATTATCTGTCGCAGACTGGAACCGGTGGTGGTGATTCATTGGTGGTGACTGGCCGATCTTCTGGCACGTATAGTCTGCCGCTGGTAGTTGTTGATGGACAAGTGTAGTCTATCTCCAACTCGATTAGGCCAGTCTCTACCATGGTACCCATCCAGCAATGGAAAGGATCTATGGCAAAAGGTTTGACCCTCAATAGACCGGTCGATAATCCAAGATGACTTGGAGCTTCCTTTGGTTTAGGCCGAATGTCAAAAGTATTCCGCCAGGACGGGGTGAGCGAAATGGGAGAGCCAAGTCGGAGTGGAGAGAAGAAGAAAACCCCAGCAGTAACGCCAGCTAGGGGGTAGCCCCGGCATAATGTTCAATAACGGTTACAAAAAAGGATTTGAGAGAACTCCGGTAGTATTTCTGAAGGCCGGGTGTCATTCAATAATCTTCCAGGGAGGTTGAAATGCCGCATTTGAAGCTATCCATCAAGTATATTTATTGACTGAGTATATATCAGGTTGTTAGTGTAGTTTGTTTTAGCCATTAATTGAATCGGTCGGGCAGGGTCAAGTAGCGAGCGACACCCAGCAACAACGATGCTGTCATCTATTCTTGGGGACCGCGATTAGCAGCGATTATGCTGCGCGCTGATATTCATCTGCCCGTTTCCACTCTGGGTGATCAATTGACCGTGTCTTTGGATGTTCTAAAGTAGACTTGTTATGTTTCCGAGTTGATGTGATGTGGTGGTGTTGTTGATGACTCGGTCAGGGCAGGGTCAAACTACAGTAACTAAAAAACTACAGCGTGCTGACATCTGTTCGAGGGCGTGCAGTGAACAGATATATGCAGCAGCTTGGTTTTGCCTATCCGTATGCACCCCAGGATGCTTATGTGTACATGTTTGCCTCTGTGCCGGGATCGGTATTGTAAAATGTACGAGAGTCTCGAGAGAGTTACAATTTGGTACACAAAGCGATCTTTTAGAAGTCAATGTTGTTGACTTGTTCGCGAAAGTGGTATTGATGGGCTTTACTTTAATTTGTTTTTACGATACTCATTTAGTTCTAAAAAGTGTTCGCTATCTGCAATCCCATTAAGTGTTTTATCTGCTACATTGTTATTGCCATTCGTAAAGAGTTGTAGTTGATATTCTTTTTTTTTTTGGGGGGGGGGGGGCGCAAGGCTACGCATAGCGCGTAGGACGTGGCTTTGGTTAGGTTTGTTTTACGGAAACTGTTTGTGGCAATAGCCTCATTTTCGAGGCATGGTCTGATGAATGGTTTATAGAGTTTTAGTAGAGTGTTTGAACACCAACCCTTACCTCTTACCATTTGTAAAAAATTTATTCGTTTGTTTGCTCGGCTTACGGTAATGAATCTGTAGGTGTTTAGGGATAGTTTCCTATCTATAGTTAATCAAGAAAACTTGGCCTCGTCGCATGTGTTTAGCTTGTTGTTGTAGAGGTGAAGGTCGATAGGTAGCACTTTGAGTTTTTTAGTTATGATTAGTTTTTGGATTTTATAAAGGATGGGCTTTTAATTTTCCGTTCTGTTAGGAAAGACGAAATAATTCGGATGCTTTTGGGGATGGGGAGGAGGTTATTTGGTCCAGTTTATATCTCAAACCATTGTGTCAAACTGAGTCGAACGCTTTTTCGACATCAAATAGGACCGTTGCCCCAATTTCTGTTTAGGACAGGCAGGTCTGAATGCAGTCAATCGGTCGTTACACATGCACAATGACCTCCTTGTGGTTATGGTAAGCTCTGTGCCATTTAGTGAACAAGTTGTTTGATTCTAGTGGGTTCTAAGTTTGTTGGTAATAGCCCGTTTAAATACTTTACACAAACAACTAAATAGACCAATGGGTCTGTAGATTGATGGGCTGTTGTTTTTTTTATCAGGCTTGGGATTCATCACCCTCACAGTTACTTTCCAGCATTTCGGGGAGAAGCCAACCGTGTGGCATATATTTAAGATTTTAGTGAGTATCTCAGTAAAGGCGAGGAAGGGGAGGGGGGGGGGGGGGGGGTGTCTGTTTAACTATTTCATATGTGATTTCGTCTTTGCCAGGTGAGGATGCGTTTTTACATTTAGGGATGATATCCATGACTTTGGTGGCGAGGATGAGGGTCACCATGACTACGACACCAATCTGATTGTCACACAGTTCTCAAGTAATAGTTGTTGTAACCTTCTGAACCATCAATGACGGCCACATCAGTATCTGGAGTAACCACCTCTCACACAGATAATATCTGCAAGTCTTCTCCTCATGCCGGTGTAACAGGAATGGAAATTCGTAGGAAAATTAGTCCCTCTGGACTATTATTCCGCGGAATTATAGTCCTAGGTCTAACATTTCTAGGAATAGTAGTCCGCCGGACTACTATTCCTAGAAATGTTAGACCTAGGACTATAATTCCGCGGAATAATAGTCCAGAGGGACTAACGTTCCTACGGACTTCCATTCCTTTTACACCGGCAAGGAAACGTATAATTCGCAACATAGGGATCCTCTGCCATTCATCATGGAGTGCCTGCGTCAATTCCTGCAAGTTATGGACAGGAGGTTCTCTAACTTGAACTTGGCGACTGAGATAGTCCCAAAGATGTTCTATGGGGTTGAGATCAGGGCTCCTTGTAGGCCATGGTAATGGCTCAATGGTGTTGTTCTGCAAGTGGGCGATGACTTCTCGAGAACGGTGGGGTCCGGCGTTGTTATCCTTAAATATCGGACGACTTGCAAGGGGATGATTATCAAAATGAGATATGATATGAAGATCGTGCTTTGTATGTACATTTCAGTATGCTAGGGTATGGTCGCCTGTTTGAACCATAATTTTCAAAATTGACTTGGGATTGAGGTAGTGTTTAATTAATGGCCACGTGTATATGTGTAATCGATTGGTCGTCATTTAGTACATGAAGATAATATTTTTCAATAATGTTGACCAGGGCGTCTCCGTTCTATTCTGTAGATTTGCAGCCGAAATACTGGTATTTGGCATTAGAGTCCCCAGGAAGATACAGTATTTGTACTTCTCCCTGACTATTTGTCCAGAACCGTTGTGATAAGATACAAAGAAACCTTGATGTCTGCTGTAATTTATGTTGCTACCACCTCGGCATCGATGTGATCAGTATGGCAAAACTTGAACTTGTCTAATTTATTTTGTTGAATTGGTGATTTATTTTCATGGAATTACTGTTATCAAAATGTGGACCTCGACATGTGAAATGAGTTTTCGATGAGTGTGGGTAAAAACCTTCTCTTTCTGAATCGCATGATCGCACGTGCTCTCAGAAGTTACTGCGGCTGATACAAATTTGTATCAGTCTAGACGTTTTAGCTTGTATCGGTTGAAAATCGATTGATTGTAAGATAAAATAGTATATGAAATAGTTTAATAAAATCGCTCAACCGGTTCCAACGTTTCGGCCCCATGGCCTTCATCAGGGTGAAAATAACAAGAGATTTACATATCACACATTCACAATAATTAACTGTAGATAAATAATTGAGAGAGACGTTGGAATATACACTGATGACGCTGCGCTATACGTATGCGGCAGCGTCACAGGGAAACATCCTACGGCATGCAATACACTGGAAGACCAATAAAAGATGAATGAAATCATCCGTACCCCAATCTACGCTAAAAGTTTAGACGACAGGGCGAGTATAATGAGGATAGTATACAAATTTATATGAGAGATAAAAATAAGTGGTATCCATTTACACACATCGAAGGCGCTATTAAATGGAACGAGGCGCTATTAAATTTGTATACTATAAGGATAGTATACAAATTTATTATAAAGATAATGACCACTACAGTATTCGAAGTAATGAGCCAAGCCCCCCCCCCCCCCCCCCATATTTCCGCCGGCATATAGATCCCTATATACAATACTACATTAATAAAACCTTAAAAAATACCGATGCCATTAACACTGACCCTTCCATCCGAATCCAACGGCATCGACACCCATATGTTATCACCGGGACATAAAAGGCACCTAGGGCTCCAGAAGATAAATCGAGAGAAACAACAGTTTACATATGGTCGCCACGCCAGGAAAAAGGTAATCTAACCATACGCAGGTATGCAGATATAGACGGAGAATTACGTGAGGAGTGCCCTACTTACGTTCGCACCCCCTCCACCTTCACCCCCTCTTTCAGTACAACGTGTACGCCAGGATGATGTATAAAATAGCGGAATGGCCCCTCATAACCCCGCACATGTCCCCACATGATTATAAAGGATACATTCGAAATAGTAAGCCACTGTAAATGGTGATAGGTTGGAGGTAGAGGAGGGCGCGGTATTTGAATGAAAGAAAACCATTTACTACCCCTCCCCCCCCCCCCCCACACAGAAAGAAGGGGGTGGGTCATTACAGGAGACAGGAGCTATAAATAATCACAGCCCACCTTCCGAACAATTGTTTCTCGCTTGCTCTAATGAGGGGTGAAGGTCTACGTATAATTCAATAGAACATAATAATCGAATATGGTTATAATTTCTATACCCAACAAAACAGGGGTTTAACAAAATTACATATATAGGAAGATTATTATAGACATAACTAACTAGAAAGAACCATTCAACCACGGACACCATTGGGACCGCCTCTGTCAGCCGGTTCCAATGATATTCATAATGGCATGGTTATATGAGGACATACGCAAATTATTCGAGGTCACCCCCACTAAAGTACAAGTCAAATCCCTGGTTGTGTTATTCCGGTAAAATGAGTAATAGTTATTACTAATGCCAATAGGGTTAAGTACCACCCGGAAGGATAAAAGAAGGATTTTTCAAACTTCGCTAACAGCATACATCCCAACATCAAGGTAGAACTGAGATACAGCAAACAGAAAATTGAGTTTTTAGACACATACGTTAAATTAGAGAATGGACATGTCTGCACGGATTTGTATATCAAGCCAACGGATAAAAGGCTTTATCTCAATTACAAATCCGACCACCCAACTCACACTAAAAGATCTATTATATACAGTTTAGGCATAAGAATAAAGAGAATATGTGAAAAATACGACGATTATGTCCGACACCGAAAAGACCTCAAAATTCAGTTAAGAAGAAGGGGTTACAGTGGGACGCTTATTGAAAGGCAGCTCCGGAAGGTCGACGCATTGGATCGAGACACTCTTTTGAAATATAGAAAACGTCAAGACAAAAAGCGAAATATTCGTGTGCCACTGGTTACTACGTAATCAAAACATTTACCTGACATTAGTAATATTACTAAAAAATATATGCATGTATTACACGATTCAGAAAAAAATGAAGAAAATTTTCCCATCTCCTCCATTATTCTCTCATAGGAGGAATAGAAACCTTGCATATATACTTGTTCATAAGAAAACAGCACAGACCATCACACCACCTCCCCAACTCTGCAAAAAGAACTGTGTCACTTGTGGGAAGATATCATTCGATAAAGTGAACAATACATGTAAGTCATCCCAATTTACTGTAAGACAAGATGTCAATTGTAAAACACGCAATGTGGTGTATATTCTGTGCTGTAACAAGTGCGAATGTGCCGTTTACGTAGGAGAAACGGAAAGAACCCTAGCGGAGAGAATTAGTGAACATATACGCGATATACGGTTGCACAAGGATAAACCCATTCATGTACATTTCAACTCCCATGGATACAATTTGTGTGACCTAAGTGTTTGCGTAGCAGAGATAGTAGGAAATGATAAACACAAACGACTTATCCGGGAGGACGTGTGGATTAGGAGACTTTGCACAAGAGACTCCGTTGGGTTTAATACTAAGTGGAATAGAAATAGTTTACCTATTTAGCCAGTCGTCTCATGCGCCGTCCCTATGTACGCCCAGTTGCGCCTGGGTGACATTTACTTATTTTTCTGTTATAACCCTAACGGCAGGCGTCATTGTTGCACCTTTCAGCATTGACTTTAGCGGGGGTTGGGGCCCCTTATCCGAGCGAGCGCATCGCACTCATTCGGTTAGGGGGCCCAGGCCCTGTTGGAGTTAGTGTTGGAAGGTGTAATAGGATAAGATAGCCTATTGTGGGCTAGATTTAAAATATTTTTTTCTATTTAAATCGGTATTATTATTCTGTAAGTTATATTCTCTTTAAGGATGTACGCGAGAGGTACTGGCTTCCTTTTATCTGCCGTATCGCGCTGACCCCTCACTTAACTGAAGAAAGTCTCCTTCAGACAGTGCTCTTCTCATTTTTAATGTCGGTTCCATTTCCTTTTCTTGGCCATAATTCTCATCCACCACTAAATGTAGCTTATTGTACCGGTGTATTGACTATGCGAATGGTGGCGCCTGTTTAACTTCCATCTTTTATCCTTCCGGATAGTACTTAACCCTATTGGCATTAGTAATCACTATTACTCATTTTACCGGAATAACACAACCAGGGATTTGACTTGTACTTTAGTGGGGTGACCTCGAATAATTTACGTATGTCCTCATATAACCATGCCATTATGAATATCATTGGAACCGGCTGACAGAGGCGGTCCCAATGATGTCCGTGGTTGCATGGTTCTTGCTAGTTAGTTATGTCTATAATAATCTTCCTATATATGTAATTTTGTTAAACCCCTGTTTTGTTGGGTATAGAAATTATAACCATATTCGATTATTATGTTCTATTGAATTATACGTAGACCTTCACCCCTCATTAGAGCAAGCGAGAAACAATTGTTCGGAAGGTGGGCTGTGATTATTTATAGCTCCTGTCTCCTGTAATGACCCCCCCTTCTTTCTGTGGGGGGGGGGGGGAGGGGTAGTAAATGGTTTTCTTTCATTCAAATACCGCGCCCTCCTCTACCTCCAACCTATCACCATTTACAGTGGCTTACTATTTCGTATGTATCCTTTATAATCATGTGGGGACATGTGCGGGGTTATGAGGGGCCATTCCGCTATTTTATACATCATCCTGGCGTACACGTTGTACTGAAAGAGGGGGTGAAGGTGGAGGGGGCGCGAACGTAAGTAGGGCACTCCTCACGTAATTCTCCGTCTATATCTGCATACCTGTGTATGGTTAGATTACCTTTTTCCTGGCGTGGCGACCATATGTAAACTGTTGTTTCTCTCGATTTATCTTCTGGAGCCCTAGGTGCCTTTTATGTCCCGGTGATAACATATGGGTGTCGATGCCGTTGGATTCGGATGGAAGGGTCAGTGTTAATGGCATCGGTATTTTTTAAGGTTTTATTAATGTAGTATTGTATATAGGGATCTATATGCCGGCGGAAATATGGGGGGGGGGGGGGGGCTAGGCTCATTACTTCGAATACTGTAGTGATCATTATCTTTATAATAAATTTGTATACTATCCTTATAGTATACAAATTTAATAGCGCCTCGTTCCATTTAATAGCGCCTTCGATGTGTGTAAATGGATACCACTTATTATTATCTCTCATATAAATTTGTATACTATCCTCATTATACTCGCCCTGTCGTCTAAACTTTTAGCGTGGATTGGGGTACGGATGATTTCATTCATCTTTTATTGGACTTCCAGTGTATTGCACGCCGTAGGATGTTTCCCTGTGACGCTCGCCGCATACGTATAGCGCAGCGTCATCAGTGTATATTCCAACGTCTCTCTCAATTATTTATCTACAGTTAATTATTGTGAATGTGTGATATGTAAATCTCTTGTTATTTTCACCCTGATGAAGGCCATGGGGCCGAAACGTTGGAACCGGTTGAGCGATTTTATTAAACTATTACATTGACATGGAGTCCCTTGTTTATGGACTATTATTTTACTATTCAATTAAAATAGTATATGTTTAAATAAATCAAGTTTAGTGGAATATGTCGTAATCATCTATAATTTAGACGCAACGAAAATTTTAATTAACGATTTTATGTTTTTTCACATTTTTCTAAAGGTAACCCTTTACACAAAGTCCAAAATAACTGTCGGAAACCGGGCTTTGTCGCTGCTAGAAGAAATAGATTCACGCCGCGTATTCAGCCAAACTCAAGGAGTGTCGTCTGAATCCGTGCGTGGACGTATCTCTCACCGTGACGAACCCGCCCGTTTCACTTTTGTTGGGGTGGTTCTTATCCTGATGGGGTTAATAACTTTTCCTCGAAAAGCATAAAGCAACAGGGGTTCACTGAAAACAACTTTAATACATATATAAAAAATATAAATATGATAATTTCTGACTTACATGGAATCCAAAAGAATAAGAAAACAAAACGCCAATAACCCTCTACCCACACAGTTTTGAGTCACTTGCGGGCCAGCATTCTCTGTTGTCGCTGGTTTTTCCTCCTTTTCGCAGGTATTTCTTCCTTGGTCGCCTCTTCACTTCACTCCTTTCACTGCCGTCACACTGCCACTAACGTATTGTCATTTTATCGGACACCTCTGCTCTAACATGTAACGGAATGTCACTCTGCCACTGCCGTCGCAGGGCCACTAGCTTATTGTCACCTTAGTTGACGCTTTTCACACAAGCAGTCGCCACCAATAGAGATAATTCTCCCTTACGTTTGTCTCAGAATAAAAATGTTCATACAGGTAAAACCTACTCTGCCTACGTATGACTTGGCTCCCAAAACAGGTAATGCCGTTTACCTAAATGCATATAGCTCCCTGAGCTCGTGCATCGTGTTTCTGATCCAATTCTCATATGTGGCCACCGACTTGGCCCGCGACTGCTCCTATTCTATATATCAGCTCTGTGGCTCCCCAACTCCCCGATTTTTTTTTAGATAGCCACAACATTTATTCTCAGTAAATCGCTTCTCTTGAACATGGCCGCTTAGATCTATCTTAATTTAAGCTCGCTTTAAAGTTCCTTTGAAGGACTCACATTTTGGTATCTTTTCACATTTCGGAGACAGAATAGATAGATGCGTAATATGGGCGTGTATCCAGAACATGTGTGATGCACTGTTTCCCAATAATTAGCTCTTAACTGGCCATAATTACGTAGCTAATGATTATATGAGAGAACTTCTTTGAGAAGTTAACAGATAGCCCATGTGGCGTTCAACAAATGCGCCATAATGGACATTAACTTTCATGCTTTGAGTGACAAATCGGTTTTCGGGGTCCGTCATATACCTATCTTTACGTTTTATGTTTAACCCATTCAGAAAGATTATCGAAAATATTTACACTTTTAAACAAGAAAACCGCCACTTTTAGCTATCACCTTGTCAATAACGTACAACGCATTGGGTGGGAATTGCAAGGTGAAAAGAAAATTTTTAAAATGTTAATTATAACATTAAGAAATGGCTCGTACGCTTGAATCGCATTTAGCATTTTATATCCTCGCATATGTACATCTATCAACAATTATTATTAGCATATTTATATTCAGGGCTGACGTTTAACGAAATACTTGCACAAGCCATCATCTTCTTCGCTGCCGGATATGAAACCACTGCGTCAACTCTGTCGTTCGTATTCTACAATTTAGCGCTGAATCCAGGAGTAACAGACAAAACATTGCAGGAAATCGATGATGTAGTTGGAAAGGTAAGCCAAATATGGGTCTTTTGCTTCCAAGTCTTTTTTGTGGAGTATTAGTTATTATGCTGGTTTGTTCATATGCAAATATGTTTTGAATGGATGGATAAAATGTGTGAGGGCAACCCGTGTCGGATATACATATTTCAATGGTTTGATTTTATGAGAATTGTCCAGGATGTTGAAAACGTTTGATGCTGCAGTCCATTGATATATTCTTTCACCATTCATGAGGGAGGGCGGTGGCTCAGTGATTATTCAAACCGAGGTAGGGGCATGTCGCGCAGTCGACTTGTGACAACCGCGGACGAACATACTAGACAAATCTAACCCTGCTTGTGTGGAGTTATTACATTGGGGAGTCTGGCAAAGTTGCTCGCCGTTACTCTGTGGTTCTTTAGGTACTACGGCCTCTTCCACCCGGAAAACTGTCCGACACGAGGTGACATTGGCTGCCGAAAGTGTATTTATAAATAAATAAATAAATAAATAAATAAATAAATAAATAAATAAATAAATAAATAAATGAATAAATATAAATAAATAAATAAATAAATAAATAAATAAATAAAAGAAACTCCTCATTCATTTCTGCCTTTTGTTCACATTGGTGACAAAAGTGATGATTTGATATATAAGGTGCTGAAGAAGCTGAAGGAGCTAATACAGTATGACGTATCAAGTTCCCTGGCCTGAAAAAAACGACCTCTTAGGTCCAGTTGGTAAGTGTGATAACACAGGTTATGTGATGGTAATCAACAGATTACATATGATAACAATTAACCGATCACTTAGATTTACACGAGAGATTATCTACTACTTCGTGCTCTAACTGTACTCACCTTGTGTTGACCATCGCTGCGTATTAGTATTAATCAGACATTGGTAACATTTCTTGAATTGTGAACTGTAGGCATTTGTCATCAGATACTACTAGTTAGTTTACACTACCCAGACAACTAAACCAAACAATGGACTGAGTCTGACTGATTATCCTAATTGTTCTTTTTTGGATCGAAATACCTGCTGCGGGAGAACGCACGCTTATTAACTTTCTGAACTACCACTGTTTTATGAAAAGTTTCAATATGTCCCAAATCACCCCATGAACTATAAACCGATAGCTATGGATAACTCTCAACATGTGACACTGACCACCAATAGTGAGAAAAAACCCTGGAATGCAACTGACCATACTCCATCCCCTGCGGAGAATAAAAAAAAAAAACTAAGGGATGATTTAA
Organism: Pictodentalium vernedei; assembly: GCA_031216915.1. Taxonomy (NCBI): domain Eukaryota; kingdom Metazoa; phylum Mollusca; class Scaphopoda; order Dentaliida; family Dentaliidae; genus Pictodentalium; species Pictodentalium vernedei. The sequence continues at coordinate 504,587,873 of CM062297.1, read as the reverse complement.
GTTCTGATTTAAGCTCTAATCCTGATTTCAATCTCTTCGGTATCCTGATCTCTGGTGCTGACCTAGAATGTGAAGAAATGAGCCGCGATGATAGCCGTTGCCAAGCATTAGTTAAAATATTTAGAAAATCCTCAGTATGCGAGTCTGAAAACGGTATTCTTTGAGGTTGCGAATGCACGTGTAAATGCACTGGATGGGTGCCATCCATAAGTTACAGGACGAACTACAAGAAAAAGGCAAAAGTCTCGAACGACTGACTGATTAAAATTGACGACTCCGAACAATATGGTCGTAAAAATAACTTTAGGCTCTCGGGTATCTAAGATAGACCTGGCGAGGACATGTACGCTATTGTCCAAGAGGCTACAAGTAGACTGGGGGTTAGTCTTACTGTTCAAGGCATATTCTAAAACCATTCAAGCCACCGTGTCGGCTCTAGATAAATGAATCAGTTGAACGCGAACCCATTACTTTCATGCTGAAAAAATTTCGAACAAGAGATAAGCTTTACAGATCCAGGACTAAATTTAAGACAATTAATCTTGATTCTCGGGCCACCATTCGGTATCAAGTCGAAAGGATGTCTTCATTGAAATTGATATTACTAAAAATCCGAACTTCCATAGCTCGCAAAGCAAGAATCTTAGCTCGTGACAAGAAGATCCAGGACTCATGGAACTTTGATTGAGTCATCTTTATAAACCTCTGGGATGGCACTATCCATAGAATCACAACTCAGTCACAAATGATTGAATTCGAAATGAAAGTTAAAATTGTGCCAAAAAAATGATCTCGGCATGTCGCCGTCTATAATTTTGTAGTGTGCTGTACAAAAAACCTGATTGCGGTGTCATAATGAATAACAATGAAGTTAAGTTATGTGTACATACGTATATACACGTTCTTGTATATACACGCGTTCTATGTCCGTACAATTACATTCTCGAGGTGTGGCCCTGAAGAGGTACACTTCCCTTTGACACAGTATGAATATTAACCCTTTTCAGCCCTGTAGGCTGCTTAACCGCTTCAGTTTCGTGATACGACCTGCATTCATAAAGTAGATAGTTGTTAAGTGAATTTGAATGGTTGACAATCAAGATTTACAACGTCCAGCCCTTAAGCTGGACGTTGGAAATATTGATTGGTCTTCCCCCAAGTAACGAATATAGACTTTAGCAGGTGATGGCTCTGAACTAATACGGAATGTACCGTCAGGTTCTAAAGGTTGAGACTGCACCCCCCCCCCCCCCCCATAGAATCACCAACATGAATATTGATTGGTCTTCTCCCAAGTAACGAACATAGACTTTTTAGCAGGTGATGGCTCTGAACTAATACGGAATGTACCGTCAGTGTTCTAAAGGTTAAGACTTCCCCTCCCCCCCCCCCATAGAATCACCAACATATGTTTTTCATATAAATGTATCGAGATTTGGAATTGAAAACGTATATATTATTAGTTACACAGTTTATTGGTGGCCTAATATGGTATATATGGTGTCAGTTAATTTCATATTGGACGGGAGCGAAGCTCGAGTCCAATATGGAATTAACTAACACCATATATACCATATTAGGCCACCAACAAACTGTGTAACGAATATATCTTACACACTGCTGCATCGATGCACAGAACTAATAACAACAGCGATCAAAATTAAATGAGAGAATTCTCACAATGTGTTCACGTGTCTTTGCCTCGTTACAATTTATGGGAGAGTGCCTACAGGCACTCTCCCATAAATTGTAACAAGGCAAATTCATACATACCAAACAGTTTCATTTCGAAGGTAACATGACACACATCCACATAATATGAAACCTTTTGAGTTGCCTAACCTGCAATTCAGACCAAAGATGGGCCTCCAACACTCACTCTTTCAGCTTGAAGCGTTTATCGGCTGCCGCCATTTTGAATAATCAACGAACAAAGGGGAGATTACCCATAGCTGTCAGCGTATATTGATGTTGACAGGCAGTATATGGTTTTATATGCAGTCTGCATGTGACGTCTTTGAACCAATGAACTTGTAGGAGGTAAGATATATATGTATATGTGGAGGCTTAAATCATTCAAATCCCAACCTAAAGCTCAATGAATTTCTCTGGGAATATATGTGCGAACATTAAATCTAAAATGCAATTTACACTTGTCTGTCATGTTTTGGTCTGCATTCCGCAATAACGTATTTACTTGTCCTCTTTTATTTATGAATACTTGTCTCTCCGGTGTGTTAGAGCGCCATGTCCTGATTAGATCGCAATAATAGCACTTTTTGTTTTGTATACATGTTTATACATGTACTTTTTCATCCATTTTCACTTGTGAAATGCTTTCTTTTCAATACTTATCCCAGATTTCGCCTGTTAACCAATAGACTGTTTATATATGTAAGCACAGTCATGTAATAAAATTATAATCTGTGTTAACAGACAGGGGGCGCAGTGGCGTTGCGGTACCTTTTTCTCGTCAGATCACCGAAGTTAAGCAACGTCGAGCCCAGTTAATCATTGGGTGGGTGACCGTCTGAGCGATCAATTCGGACTCCCGCGTTGTGTCCTTGGGCAAGGCGCTTAGGAGGTCCACACGGGGGCACGATGCCGCCGTGTACTAAGACGGACTGCACGTCGATAGTACGCATGTCTTCAACCAATCTAAACCTGCCTGTGCTGCAGTGCAGAGTTACGATGTTGGGGAGCTGGCATCTGCTCGTCTTTGCTCGGTGGTTCTCTCCGGGTACTCCAACTTCCTCCGCCCGTAAAACAGTCACGGTCACGATTAGCCGTTGTGCATAAGTATGTGACACCAATAAATAAATAAATAAATAAATAAATAAATAAATAAATAAATAAATAAATAAATAAATAAATAAATAAATAAATAGTTAACAGACCAGGAGCCAATACTATAGAATGTTTAGAATTGTATTTTCTAGAAATGCTTTTCTAGTTATGACTACTAATGGGTTGAAATGATCCATTAGCATTTTAAAAATTTGTCAGTTGTATTAATGGGCAGAAAATAGAATTCTAGAAAATATAATTGTAAAAGTTTTTATAGTATTGGCTCCAGGTTGCGACGGATTTATTTCAGCACCGAAATCGCTCCTTGGACCCTGAATGATATCGTCTCACGCGCTACTTAACTCAGTAAAATGGGGACGTTATGTTGTGCCTATGGGGGCGACCAGTGAAGATATTGTCAAACAGCCAATCTGAACTGTAAGACTGTACTAACTCTGATTACTGATCTATCCGTTGGGAAAGGCGATAACTGCAGTGTCTGCTCCCGGGTTGTCTCACGTTTTGGATTATGTTTAGCGGATTAAAAGTGCTTTGTTCAGCGTTCACGCTAGCGCGAAACTATCTGTTGCCACATTTTTAGTTTTAGCCATTCTGGACATTTTAACGCCAAACAAAGTGTTTTGGTGCCCAATTACTAATGGACGAGGAGTGAGTGTACTTCACTGCTGATTCAAATAAATTGACCGAGTTTCGAAAAATAAACTGGCAATTACTTCACAATTGAACGGACAATTGGTTACGGAAAAAAAATACTGACGAAATCACCTGTAGGCGGAAAAGGAGGTCACCTAAGTCATTTGTTTTTACCACTAATTCAATTAATGGTCAGGCTGATTGCTGTCGGTACGTATATCTGCTGTTGCACTTAGAAAATAACAGATTAGTCGACTAATTGCTGTTAATCCACTGGAATTATCAGGTCGAGAGTCTTTACAAAAGGCAGTATTTAATTAGATAAATAGCTCATACCGTCGCGAGTGACTCGCGACGGTATGAAATATTTATCTAATTAAATGCTGCCTTTGGTACAGCTGATAACCTATAATGTTTTATTGAAAAAAAACTGAGCCTCACTAACACTCACTGACAATTAACATTGGAAGTTTATCCAAACACAATATACACAAAAGTAATAACGATTTTTTTTATTTTGTTCTTCAATCGTGCCCTTCACTGTCACAATGGCTTTCCTTCAGAAGTGAAAGAAACTTTTTAAGTCCAAAATTTTAGCCAACGAAGAGTTTTTTAGTGCCAAGTCAAATATTTAGTGCATTTGGCTAAACGTGCATCCGGCAGCGTAACCACTGGCTGTGTTGCCCCCTCCCTCCAAATATTCATTACCTAATTTACATTTGACCTCGTTCGTGTCCCCGCACCTTGTCTATATACTCAGCATGTAATAATAATAATAATAATAATAATAACACTTCGGCCGGCCGCTGATTTGTCGCGGTTCTCGTATGAGAAGGCCTTGGTTACCCATGTTCTACCAACTGCCTTCCTATTCTCGCGCTTCTTCTCTCCTCCCAACACTCGGAGACGAACTGCTTGATGACATCCCTTGCCCTATTCTTCCCAATCTCTTCGATTAGTATATTAACCCTCTCCTTTGAGTCGCCCCCTAACCACATGTCCTTCAGTCTCCCATCCCACTTCCCCATTATACTCCCCGTGAATCTTGTTCTTTTAGACTGATATTTTGGGCATTCTATAAGAAAGTGTTCCAGGGTCTCCACCACGCCCAAGTTACACATCTGGCACTCCTTTTCACTGTTTTTCCCAATTTTTCCCCTCAGCTCCAGGGACCGCGACCTCAGCTTGAACAACAGTGACCCCCAAAGGTGCCATCAAGGTACTCTTCAAAACCAGGCTTCTCTTTATCACGCAGACCACCCAAAGACCTCTTTGATTTGACCCCCTCTCGCCAATTATGGTTACAATCCTCCATGACCCTTTCTCTGACGATCTTTTGGCCCTGGTTTGTCCCAACGTCAAGGTCCGAGATCTCCAATGAGTAGTTTTCTACTAGCTCCCTCACTTGGACCATCCACCCCGTCTTGATATTTGAGTTGAAAGTTCTCAGGAACATTACTTTACACCATCGGCTATCGGGGAGATTTACCAAATAATTAAGATATCCGAGTTTCGATAGGTCTATCCTGTCCTTGATCCTCATCCACCCAAGATCACCCCTGATCGCTTCTAGCGCTGCGGCATTACTCGAGCCTGTTATCCATCGGCCTGCATCGTTCTGCAGGATTTCCAAGCTCTTAACAGCTGTGTGGTTTAGGGGTACAACTTCCGTACCGTATGTTATACTTGGCAGACCCACCATTTCCCAAATAGTTTTCCCCACGAAAACCTTATTGAAACTGTTTCTCCCTATAAGTTTCATTTGGTTAAGGATTCGCTTCCCCTTCAGAATCAATTTATTTGTGTGGTTTCGGTAGATGCCTCTTCCTGTGATGTTTATATTTACCCCCAGGTACTCATAGTCACTAGTCTCTCCTACACTAAGAAGTCTACTGCTACCTCCCGGAATGCAGAACTCCCCCACTCTCCACCTTCGCGTGGGGTCCACTTTGCGGCCCACGGGTATAACTTTGCTCTTGCTTTCATTAAGTTCGAGTCTCCATTTGCTCCCATATTTCCCAACAATTCCCAGCATCTTCGCTAGCCCCTCTTCGCTTTCTGACACTAGCACCATATCGTCAGCAAAAAATAGCCCTGGGATCTTCTAGTCACCAACTGCAACCCCCTCGTCGCTATGCAGGAGTTCATCTCCTAAACCTTTGATGTACAATGCAAAAAGAATTGGCGATAGGATACACCCCTGTTTTAGGCCTATCTCCATTGGCACACGTTTTATTGTAATGTTTCCCAGGCTAAGTTCACTCTGTACATCTTTATACAATGCTTTCATAATCCCAACAAACTCGCCCCCCAAGCCCAGAGCCTCCAGCTTGCGCCACATGCCCTCCCTCCATACTCTATCATATGCCTTTTTAACATCCAAAAAGGCCATGAACATCTTTTTCTTTTTTGCTTTCGCGGATTCTATCATTTGGGATAGCGTGAAAAGATGATCAGTGACACTCCTTCCCCTCCTGAAGCCATTCTGGATTTCTCCCAAAAAACCCTTCTCTTCGATCACCTCCTCTAATCTCTCATACAAGACTTTACAAAAGACTTTTCCAATGTTGCTGCTGACAGAGATCCCTCGATAGTTATCCAAGACGTCTTTTCCCCTTTTTGTGAATAAATGTCACTTTATTTTCCCTCCACTCCTTTGGGACCTCTTGTTTTTCTATGGCTAAATTGAATAGGGCAGTTAGGCTTTCCAAGAGTTCCTCTCCCCCTTTTTTGATAAACGCGTTAGGAATTTCGTCCACCCCTCCTGCTTTTCCATTCCTTACTTTCGAGATCACCCTTCGCACCTCCTCAGTTTTGATTTCTCTGCACACGAAGTTCGATAGATTTTCCTCGACCTGGTTCGGACACTCTGGTGGGTTCCCCATGCCCCATCGCTTATCGTTTACCCTTTCCCAGTGCTTGACTAGTTCTAATACGATTTGATCTCGCTCTTCTGTAACTCTGCCATCTACTTTAATGCTCTGTGGGTTATTCCCTTTTTTACGTTTGTTCACCCATAAAATACGCTCGAACTCGACCCACCCCCCCCCCCCCCCCTGTCGTTCTTATCGTCCTAATAAGACTGCTATTTCGCACTCTCCGGTTGTCGTCTTTAATCTTGTTTACTTTATTTCGTGCTTGTTGGTATTCTTCCTTTGCTACCATGGCCTCATTGCTTTCCACCCCCTTAAGTTTTCTACTTGTCCTGTATGCAGCACATTTAGCTTTTCTAACCTTTATGGCCCTTTTCAGTTCTTCGTTCACTCTGTACCCAAGTTCACGTATTGGCACCCTAATCTTTCCTACACTTTCCTTCCCTGCCTCCACTAGGCTCGCAACTATGGCGTCGGCCATCTTCTGGACACTGCCCCCATTGTGTACGGCTGCAAGCTTTGGTTTCAGTTTTTCTTCGAACCTCGCCCAGTCGGCATCCTTTTTGAGTTCCCAAACCTCCTTCAAGCTTCCTTTGCTTTTCGCCAAGTTTTTGGCCCTCATTGTCACTGTAATCAAGTTGTGATCACTATCCATCTCCATTTTTCCCTCATCGTCCACTTTTACACTAATCATCCCCCTCCATAAATTCATATCTGTGATAATGTAATCAATTATTGATTTTCTGTCGTTTCTCTCCCAGGTCCATTTCCTCTTACATCTAGCGTCCCTGTTCAGAATCTTCAGACCGAGCTCATTTGTGAAGTTCAACAGCTTCCTTCCATTCCTGTTGACTTTCTTGTACCCACCCTCTATGCCTTCTACCTTATCACCTATGTGTCCATTAAAGTCGCCCATCAGAATTATACCGAGCCCCCTGTTTTCTAGTTCGGTGATATTGACCTTAGTGTTGAGTATTTTGAGTCATTTCACTCGGGTTTACTTCCCTCCTCCGCACAGTACACAGTCCCAAGGGCAATACTTTTGTTTCTCAGACTGATCTTTACCCATCCAATTTCTTTTGACACCTCAGCCGAGGTGTTGGTATCTTCCAGATCTGTGATCAGCGACGGTTTTAAATCCTCTTTAATGCACATGCCTACCCCTCCCCCTTTTTTCTGGCCTTCCGTTCGGCCTACACCTATCCACACACATCCGCTTACTTGTTCTACCCGTTCCTCGTGTCTTACCCACGTCTCGCTTAAGCCCATGACATCAAACTCCTCTGCCTCGATCAATGTAGCAATTTCACTTACTTTCCGGTGGAGACCCTGGATGTTGCTATAAACCACTTTCAGGGTACCGAGGTTCATTGGTTTCCGCCTACTGGGCCCATTGTTTTCTGGCGCTAGTCCTGGTAAACTTATTCTGTCCCCCTCACTCTTGATTACCCCACCTATGTCCACTCTAGTTATACTTGCCTCTGACCTCCCACTCCGCTCCTCTCCAAGAAAGGCTCTGCTACCCGGAGAATTTTATCCCCCAATACCCGTTTGCTAAGATGCAGCCCGTCACGCCCGTACATGCTCCCTTGCCCCAAAACGTGTCCCAATGGTCGATAAAGGGTATTCCCAGATCAACACAGTAGTCCTCCAACTCCTCGTTTAGGGCCAAGATCCTTGAGTTCCGTTCGTCCCCACCTCCAAGGACAGGAAGGACCCCGGATACGACTACCCTTGCATTCCTACTTAGCAGTTTGCCGACTAAGCCTCTATACGACTCCACCAAACTTACTGACCTTCTCTCCCTGATATTGTTGGTCCCCACATGGACCACCACTACCGGTTCCGGTCCTGACCCTGCCACATTGCCATCTACCCAGTCCCTGAGATCCTCCACCTTCGCCCCCGGAAAGCACAAGACTGTTCGATTGAAACTATCAGGACCACAAACTACATTGTCAATCCCACGTACAATGCTGCTTCCCGCTACAACCAATTTTCTCCTTCTGGCCCCAGGTCCTATATCATCTGCACCTCCTCTCGTTTTGCAAGCTCCTGGCCCCCTCTTTCTCTTGACCGCCCTCCTTACCCCGTCTGGCCTATCATCATCAACAACCATCTCACCCCTCACACTTTCCCCCTCACTCTCGTCCCCAGGGGTATCTGAGTCTAAAACACTAAACCTGTTTTCTAAACACCGCCTAGCCACCTTGGCAGCCTTCCGCCGACTCTGGCTTCCGGACTCGACGCAGCCCTGACCTGACGCCACCTTCCGAATTTTCCTACTAGAACCCCCCCTCCTCAGTTACACCCCCACATCAAGCATTATTCCCCCACGTTTCCTGCTTCCCAGTTTCCTCCTTGAGTCCACAACGACCTTCCACCCACCTTCAACCTCACCATCGTAGGTAACCTTCAACGGGGTAACTCCAGATACACCGGCCCTTCCCAACCTCCCTCTCAGCTCTGCAATCTCCCGCTCGAATCCAACACACTTCTCTAACAACTGTAAAATATCCCTGCAATTCGCACATACCCCACTACTCTCCATTGACCGACCACCACCATATCTCATATTACACTGTCTGCACGCCTCCGTATCCTCACTCTTCCCCACCTGCACCCCTCGACTCACCTCCCCCAGACCTCCCTTAACACCCATACTTACCTCCGTCTGAATACCCGTCGCGCACTTACCATTCATGGTTACAAATTTTACAAATTTTAAACAGAATCCAATGACCGAAAACGACAAAAACACCAGGGCAACAAACACACACGAAAAAAGGCAACTAAGGCAAACAAACAACAAAACCGGAGAAACTTATCAACTAAACCCCCTTATTACACCCTACGGTCCTCCCAAACACAATTGCAAAACTTAATATATAAAAAAAAAAACTCCCCTGAAATACAACTAATATTAAAAGAAAATACTTATAAACAGTTCCGAGCAGAAAATTTTCTTCTTCTCTTCGTGAGTAGCATTCACTGTATCAGTTTAGTATTGTTCCAGTCAGCAAGTCTCCTCACCTATTGCGCTGTACCTTCACAACGGCAGTCAAGCGGGTGAATTGGTGGGCTTGTGGTGTATGTCCATGAGTGTGAATACTGCATTAAAACTGCGCTCACATGCACATGAACTACAGCTTAACCAACAAATACTGCATCTGTATCATAACCGGAGTCTGTTGTGCTTGTGGTGACATTCAGAGAGGGTATAGCTCTGCAGGGCTTCAGGTCTGTTCTCTGATCTGCCCGTTGAAGTACTTTCCAACTATTGTGCCATATACTAGATTATGCACCGCGGACTAAGGAAGTCTTTTATTGCCCACTACCCTCAAACTTGCAACGTCCTAACGCAAGAAGCGGTCAGGGGATTTCGAAGGAATTGCGACTGATTCTCGATCATGTCTAATTAACTCTCCTGTTTTCCTCTCTTCACGCAGCACTGCAAATTGGCATCGATTGGAAAAGCAATGGGGAAATAGTGAATTTGATATGCGCTTCCGCTTGCTCATCGTATTTCCGTGTTCTCGACTCCCTGATGTTACACTGCATCTTGACCGAACGTTATGTGATCGAAAAACTTACCACTATAGCCGCTAATGTTCTATATATATGTACACTTGCACAAATTAATTATAAGAAACTAAACATTTGATTGTCTCCATTGATATGCAATGGATTACGATCTTCTGTCGTGCCCGGTGGGCCCATGTCCTGGAACGAGTGGGTGCGCTATTCCGCTATTCCATACCTAAGTGAAATATATTCATCGGTACTTGAAGGTTTACTATTAACTGTTTAAACGGCCTTGCACAAGATCCGTCAAATACAGGTGGACGGGACACCCGAGATTTCTTCTTACAAACAAGCCTTTTCTCTCTTTTTTGAATGACATCATAGTATTTATGTTGCATGCTAGAAAGTATTTCTGGGTGTGTTATTTATTTATTGGTGTTTTAGGTCACATACTTATGCACAATGGCTAATCATGGCCGTGACAGTTTTACGGGTGGAAGAAGCCAAAGTATCCGGAGAGAACCACCGAGCAGCGACGAGCAGCTGCCAGCTAAAAATATTGTAACTCCGCACTGCAACACAGGCAGGGTTAGATTGGTTGCAGACATGCGCACCATCGACGTGCAGTACACCTTAGTACACGGAGTCATCGTGCCCCCCATGTGGACAATCGGGGTTAAGTGCCTCGCCCAATGACACAACGCGGGAGTTCGAATCGATCGCTCACACGATCACCCATCCGAGGATTAACCGGGCTCGACGTTGCTTAACTCCGGTGATCTGACGAGAACCGGTTACCTCTGGGATGTGTCCAGGTGTGTCTACCATTGCACTCAAATACAAAGGCATGTCTACTCGGTCAGCTATTGGGCATCGAATACATCCCTATCCTTTGTATGATAGAAAGCCCGGAACATGTGTGTCATGATATATGCTACTGGTCGCAAATCGCACTCAGTACAACCTACAACTACTACTGTAGGTCCATCTTATCTGGCGGATAAATAGTGGCAGCTGCAGGCAAAAAATCACAAACCTGTTATGCTTGAAGCTCATTAACTGTTCAACTCTATAACTTGTCACGGTTAAATTTTTTTTTTTTATTTATGTTTAAGGTCACATATTTATGCACAATGGCTAATCATGACCGTGACAGTTTTACGGGTGGAGGAAGCCGGAGGACCCGGAGAGAACCACCGAGCAACGACGAGCAGCTACCAGCTCCCCAACATCGTAACTCTGCATTGCAGCACAGGCAGGGTTAGATTGGTTGAAGACATGCGTACCATCGACGTGCAGTGCGCCTTAGTACACGGCGTCATCGTGCCCCCATGCGGACAATGGAGATGAAGTGTCTTGCCCAAGGACACAACGCGGCTGCCGCAGGTGGGATTCGAACAGAGGACCTCTCGGCGTGCAGCCTGCACCTCTACCTACTGAGCCACCGCGCTCCGTCACGGTTAAATATTTAAGATAACTCATCTTTCGAACTTCTACTGACTTGCGGTTATAATGATTGGCTTTCGCGCGCCTTTATCTTAACCACTTGGTTTCAATAGTCCCCCTAACCAACATGGCAAATAAATTTTTGACTTCGTTTCAGCAGGTCATTCACTTTATCTATATTTTGATGTCTGACAGTTATCTTGTAATATTATTTACCTTCACCGTTTAGAGTTGTCATTTACATTAAAGACTGCATTTCTTTTTGACAGAGGCCCAGATAGAATTTCGGACAAGACATCACAAAAGGAGTAGATCGTTATTATAGAAATAAAAGTATAAGTATTTTTTTAATTTAACGTCATGTTCGAGATTTTTACGTCGTTTTTTATGTTTTGCAGTTATCTCCACACCTCCGATGACACCCCTACCTCCTAAACTACAAAGCATAGCCCTAAATTTAACTCGCAGGCGGCAAAAGGAATAATGTTTGGAATGCATTGATGCATATCTTCCACATTATCGGAAAATTATTAACGCTAAGACGTTAATACCCATCTAAGGTCGGAAAACGTCAAAAGTAAATTTCAATCCACTTCGTTGAACTTTAAGGACATTTTTATTATGATCCCAAATACAAAGGTTAACACATGCAATGCTGCATTGCATTTCTTCCACTTTGTACGAAAATTAATAACGCTATGATGTTAATTCCCATCGAGGGTCCGAATTTCAATCCACGGAGCTGATATTTAAGAAAATTTTAGAACTCGAGGTCCCAAATACATACAGATTATCATGATAATGTGCATGTCCTGTGCTTTGTATCAGATTCGAGGTGGTGTCCAGAATGGGTTCTCAACGAGCCGGCGTTGCCGGCGAGTTGTGATCCCATTCTGAACACCACCGAGAATCTGATGCACATCACAGGACATACACATTATCATGATAATTCATTTATCTAACAATCCTGTCACATAAACAGATTAAATTTTAAATTATTACTAGAATTTTGGGACATAATGTTGGGGGAGAAAAAGTTAAAAAACCCATATTTTATGGAACGGTATTGTTGTGCGCTTTAACAAATAATGAGTAACGCGGTCACCGCAAATTGTCAAAGTTGCGTGCGTTGTAAAATTATTCATTCTCAATGTCACTTCCTACGATGATACGCTTGAATTTACAAATGTGTAATATTTGATTCTGCAGTTTCTATTTGTTGTGTGTGTGTGTGTGGGGGGGGGGGGGGGGGGCGGTGGGGGTGGGGGTCGTTTGCTATTAAAAGTTCTGTCGCTAATAGTAAGGAATTTTGTTTTGTTTTGTAAGCGGTCAGCTGAGTCGATTCCTGAAACGCACATAGAATGTATTCATGCTCCTGTTATGATAGCCCGTTGCGTTCCCGGAAAGTGTCATCTATATGATACGGAATCAGAATGAGTCGTCTATATGATACGGAATCGGAACATATTATTTGATACGTATCGTTTCTTGTGGTTTTCAAGCCAAAATGCATATGATTGTTAGATAAAAAGTTGAAACAGCTTTTAAAATCAGAAGTCAGATTCCGCAGATATGACGTAAACACTTAATGCATTGGGTTGGGGTACCAATCATACTTTTTTTGTGTTTACATCCTCTTTTCAACCTCATTTTTAAAATTTGTCATTCGAACGTTGGAAATATAATCACAATACACACGACTTGGCCGACAAATGGCGTTTATCACCCAAACGGCGTGGACCGTCCTCTCGGCCTTGGCCGTGCTTCGTTGAAATGACTGCTGGAAATTCGCTTTGCGCTTTCAACACTATCTAGTTAAGCCATTCAACGAAGTTGAGATAACTTATTAAGTCATTCAGCCATGTTGAAATAAGTTATCATGTCATTCCCCGTAGTTGAAATGACTTATTAAGTCATTCAACGAAGTTGAAATTACTTATTGGGTTCGTTAGCCTTTTTTTCTCTTGTGTTAGTCATCCATGATTTAGGATAGTGCCCAGTCTCCGATTCTGATGACATTTGGCACACTTGTAATCCTTTAACTCTTAACCTGTTGAGTATTTTCTAGATATTTTTCATAAAACCTAGTGATGCCTGCTGTAAAGCAGCCATGAATAGATTTGATGGAAAATGAATCTCAATGTAACACAAGAAATCATTGGTGAAAATATCCATTCAATTTACATGGGGCAACTATGATTAAATGTGCCCAACTTATACTTGATTCAATGACGAGAGAAACCCTGTGCTGGGCAGGAATATCTGCGAGCAGCATGCAAAGAGTTAATTCTAGATCTCACGGCTGCTTTTGTATTTTGTTTTATTTTGCGCTTTAATCTAAAAAATCACTCAATTTCGACATTTTTCTTCAACTTTTAATTTCAACCCGTGTATTAACTTTCGTTCTCCAAAATTTGGAAATATTTTTTCCAATTTAAAACTATATCTAAAAATGTGGTTCCGATCTGGAAAGTTCTCAACTGTTATGGTCGAATTTTCAGGGACGTTGTTGACGTCGAAGTCACCAAAAATTATATGTTACATGAAATTTTAGTTTGTTGTAGAGCACACAAAAATAGGAGCTGGATGAGTTTTTTGTTTTATTTTTCGATTTATCGCCATTTTTGTGTTTTAACGTCACTTCAACTTTTAGGGTCTTTAGGACATTTTTAATTCAAAACGTTGAATTTCCAACACGCGCAACTATCTATTAATAATGCGCACACCTATAAAAGTTCCGACTCTTTAAATTTGATGAAGTCTCTGTTAAATACAGTTAGTATGTTTTCTAATTTCAACCTTTACCCAAAACGTCAACTTGTCGTCTTTTTCGTGAACGTTGAATATCGACTAAGGTATTGAAAGCTCCTTCGCAAACGTCTGCAAATATAGTCTGCAATGAAAACATATCTAAAATGCAATTGCTTATTGGCCGACGAAAAAGTCGCCTGTGGCAGCCGTTGCATTGACGGTAGGTAGGACGTGAATGTCGGAAAAATCAAAGTTTGTTAAATTTCTATGAAATTTTAGTATGCTAGCGAGCTCGAAAAATAAAAAAAAGATAGCTTGTTTGATTAGCTGATTTAACGTCATTTTCGAAGTTTCAACGTCAATTAATGTGTTTACGCCCACCCCCTTCTTGTAAACACCTTAACCCCTAGAACCGATAGAGATACAACCTATAATACTTTTCATACACCTACCGGGATAGACACAGTTCTGCCTCCTGCATTTGTATTTACATTGCCAAAAAAATGTTAACGCTACACCATAATAACCGCGATTTAATATAATTTTATGTTTTATACACATATCACTTTTTGGGTAAGAATTCTCGAGTAATGAAGAGAACCGTCTTTTTTTTGAAGTGGTATTCAACTTCATCTCAGCAAGTAGACATCTTAGTCCAGTCAAAATACGACTAAAATCGGCTAACGTAGAAAGAAAGTTGTACAGAATTGGTTTTAACTTTGTTCGAATCTACGAACCTTCTTCAACAACAAAGAAAAAATCAGAGATCGCACTCGAGCGCCTTTTTAAAAAATTCAAGATGACGTCCAAGATGTCTGCCGAGTGTGAAAAATCGACCAGGTCGTTTTGATGACATCATGTATTAACGAATCGTTAAAAGATGGGCGCCATTACAATGGATATATGTTCTACAATAACCAGAGATACATTTGACATTGGTGTTGTTCATCTGAATTCAGGATGGCTGACAAAACGGCAGCAAAAATCCGAAAAGAATCTATTTTTTCATATTTTTGGTGTATGTTTTCTGATATAGAGACGGGATTTGTGCGCATATGACACAATATGCTATACTGTCACAGAGGGTTGCCATCCATAAAAAGCCTTCGTCAATTTTGTACACAGCATTTGTGTGGAACACCCACAGTTACAAATTTTATAAGGTTCGCGTAGATTGCAAATGAACCAAAAGAGGTCAATGCGCTACGATGTTGAAAAGAAACGGCTTCTTTTGTATACGAGATGACTGCTGAGTGCGCATGTTCATTCTGAGGTTTACATAAACCAGAAACACCACCAAATCTCACTTTTATATCCAGCAGTGGCATAAGAAGGTCGCACAAGACCAAATATTGTGATGTTCTTGAAATGAACAGCAGAATGTAAATAACTACCTTGCATGTTACAATAAGAGGAATCAGATGTCAACATATCAATATGTCCCCTGCTCAGAATATTAAACCAGAAACCGAACAAAACAAAACAGGATCAAAATGATTTCCTTAGAATTTCATCCCCCAATCGTTGGGATCATTAGGGGGGATTGATAGGGAAATTATAGACTACTTTCTAAACAAAACAAATAATAAAACAGACAAACAAAAAACAAAAAAACAAAAACAGTATCTTTGGGTGCATCAGAACTCACTATGTTTGCAGATACCCCACACTGCTAACCAAGAGAGCGGAGATATTTCTAACCTGTCAAGAAAATCACAAATAGAATAAAACAAAACAGACAAACCTAAACTTTCAATCTTCATCAACTATTGGCTGCAACTCATTGTCTCAGCTCGTACCTCTAAATACACTGTGCCGACTTACAGCCAGTTTGCAGTACAGTGACTTTTGGGTGCTGGGGTTGGTTTGTTTTCAAAGGTTGCAGAATGTTTTCCTTCATAGACCATCCCAGTCTGTGGCTATCAAAGAATCTCCACCGCTCCACTCACATATTTTGAGGTTTTGATTAGTTTTCAATAATCAAAATATAATAAGCAGAACTCGTAGTTGGTGGGAATATTTTGGGGTCGACAGCAGACACCGATTTGGATACCTTCTCTCTGAAGATAGACCCTCGCAAAACTGTACAATTTACCATCTAAAGGAATGCAAACTTGCCAGCTGAGATTGTTTCATCTTTATTCACATCACAAGAACGTTAACAAAATACCTCAGCGGCAGCTTGAACGTGTGGACTGGATTTAAATAGTTTGACAGTAGTAGCTTTGCCGACACCAAAATCCGCGATGTAGTATCACAACCAGTAAGAGCATGTTGAAAAAGAATGCGCATATGTTGGCATAAAAACTCTCAGTTGTTTCCTGTATATTCCAGATACATTTGTTTTTCTTTAAGCTAGATCCCGATGCAAATATAGCGACTTACAAGTAGATATGGCAGGGTAGCATGGGAGAACGAGAAGATCAGTGTCATCTCCTATGAGGCACACAGGTCCTTGTCTTGAACTATGAGAACATCTGCGTCACCATTGACATGTATTGTACTTATTCCGACCTGCTGGAGATATCCACTGAGCAATGTGACGAATGCTTGTTTGTTTTTACTCCTGCTTAACACAGAACGTTTTTGGAGTCAATGATGGTCTCTACACAGCCCCATCCACCCAAGTCTCCTG
The DNA here is from genome assembly GCA_031216915.1 of Pictodentalium vernedei. Classification (NCBI taxonomy): domain Eukaryota; kingdom Metazoa; phylum Mollusca; class Scaphopoda; order Dentaliida; family Dentaliidae; genus Pictodentalium; species Pictodentalium vernedei. The sequence goes on along the minus strand of CM062297.1, from coordinate 504,571,202 downwards.
AAGTGTGTATTATCCTGATGCCCATTTGCGTAGCCATCAACAACCACAGTTCCTCCGGATAATGGGACTTGGCAAAGTTCACATATACCTCGCACATTTATCCGAAGGTGGTGTCCCTAACCCAATGGAGCCAATGCAACAGTATTCAACCGTCTATAACATATTGAACAGAGTTGCAGTCAAATGGGTATCTGACTTGACTATTGAACGGATAGCCTCCGCTAACGCAGGCCTGTCTGTCTCTCTCAGACTGTCAGGAGACTCGAACAAAGATATCGGGTATGTTCTCAACTCATAAGAAAACACACCCGACAACTCATCGTCTGGTATTGTTCTCAGAGCAACTGCAACCATCCTCTGGAAGACTGGCTGTGGCCTATTTTCACAATCACATCACCTACTTTCAATCCACATTTGTCACTCATTTGGATGACTTGATCCTTCGTCTTAAAAGTGTAATCATTGATGTCCATGCCAACCATTTTAGATACAACTCTTTCACCAATATTTCACCAATATCATGAACACCAAGATATATACTACATGGCGACATTAATTTCAGAACAAGCAGGTCTGGAGAGGACATAAATAGTTCATTCATATTCCGTCACCCCACTACCTCTGGTGAGACCCCAAACCGGTTTAAGGCTTCTCATTAATTTCTGTTAATTTCTACTTAATGGCTAGATCCGTCGAAAGTCTACCCAAATACCGTTTATCATTATGTACCACGTGGTAGCCAGACATGAACATTTGGAATACCTCGGGACTTGTTTTATCAAGATCCTGCATGGTGGACAGATAGATGATAACATATTTTGCATAATTCAAAACACTGATGGAATTCGACTGAAAACGTATTTGTTTCCTTTTCAGGGCCTCATTTTGGCGGTCACTTAGGATATTGTATGGTCGAATTTGGTACTATATGGCGGAGTTTCGTCTGTAGATCTCGATACATGTATAAATAAGCCTATGGTCATACTATGATGTCAAATAAGGAATTTAAAATGAGTAATGCATTTTTTGTTCGTTTTGGTGACCATCGTAGACGTGATATTGGATTTCTCGGGAACGCGTATGACTTCGAGCTCGGATTTGTTTTCTGTAGTTGAGGGATGTTCATAGAACCAAAAACGTTCAAACCATTTCTATACAAATTTTTTCAAGGTCGTTTAACTGGTCGATTTTAACTCCCGCTTTCAACACAAAGTTTCCTTCCTCGAGCTCAGCACCAATGGGATTGAATATGCCGGACTCCTCTTTGAATACACATGGGCATTTGTCGTATCAATTACTAGAATGCAATGGTAATGTATCATGCATTTAAGGTGGCCTTCTTCTTCTTCTTTATTTCTTTCTCTGTACTTCTGTCTTTCACATGTTAAGTTTCAACAATCTCATATGACGTTGCCTTGTGGTGGGAATCCCATTTCCCCATCTTATTCTTGAATAGAGTTAGTTTATACTGTTTCATTTGTGCTGCATGGGGTGGGGTCGTCACACCTCTTCACTTCCGATTGGTTTTGTGTATAGTATTTGGATTTTCTAAGCCGTGTAGAGTCGACAAGTAATTTATGTGCCAAAAGGTTTACATACCTCGTGACCGTAGATGTTGCACGTATGGGGGATTGGCGTTCTGGCTCGGGGTTCGGAGCTTGGATCTCGGAGTCGACGGTTGATTTTAACATCAATTGATTCTAACTAATAAGTGTGTGTGTGTGTGTGGGGGGGGGGGGGGGGGGGGTGTATCGGCTTTCAGACAGCGATACATGGGTTTATGTTATTACCTCTACCAGAAAGATGAGTTAACTTGTACAGGCGCTATAAAGACAACTTACTATAAGCTTTCTTTCGAATCCCTCCTTTCCTCAGCAATTTGATCACGGTTATACTTGCTATATTGTATACTGCTATATCTTGATTTCTTTTTTCCCTTTGTTGTGACATTTATTTTATGTATTATATACATATAACATATTTTTCAAATAAATGTTGTTTAAACAAAATATTGGTGTAAGGCCAAGGACGGAATGCAACTATTCCCACTGCCACAGTACCATAATTTGATGATGAAAGCGCCCATCCAATTTTATCAAACGTTTTACCAGTAAATTGCGTTGTTCTTTCTCTAACAATAATTGCTATCCATGTAAAGTAAAGTTACGAGAAGATACCGTGAATAAAGACTGAACACTCCCAGATTTAGCCATTGTGGAAGACTAACTGCTGCAGTGTGGCCATGCGTTTTCTGTTTCTAAGATATTCCGTCAATGCAGCTCGATAGTCTCGGACAGAAAATACACCCAGTCTCAGGTTCGGAAGAGAGGGCGGTAACAATGGTCGATCCGTTTCGCGCCAAGATGGACTTTCTCGGGGAATACGATTGCATTATAATGTAAGAAGTCAGTGTTGAGTATCTGCTAACCACTGCAGAGTGTTCATCGTATAATGTTTGATGCTTGGGCATTCGGCTGAACTAACTCCACCATCGAACCCCAGTCTCTCAAGCCACCAGCCTAATTCTGTAAGGAATATGACACTACTATGGCCTAGAACCAGTCTAGCCCGTAAATAGTCTATCGCCTATGTTTAGCTCCCTCGACTGGAATATTTCAGTTGGTCGGAAAAGCGAACCTATTATTCTCCTTTCCGTCCAACTGATATATTCCAGATGATTGAATCTAAAATACCCCATACAGATTCAATTCTTTTATTCAACGCTAGCAATATTGTTCAATCGAGACCACATTTGATTGGACCGAATGTTTGATGCCAGTACCATTGCTAACGAAAACTAATCACAGCCAAAGTTTTATAACCATCCCGCATAGTTCCACTAATTGTGTTATCTTGGTGATTTCTAGAACGGTTAAGTACTTATTGGTTGGAATATATATAACTGCAGTACGAACGAACGTCTGTATATCCTTGTAGAGTTATTGTTGAGACCATTTTCTATTGAAGGGACATCTGTAAGAATTCCTCTCTTTCAGGCAGACGTTACCTATGAACAGATTTCCGAAATGCACTACCTGGATAAAATTATTCTTGAAACTCAGAGAATGTACCCAGCTGCTTTCAGGTAAACCGTACGGGAGCAATATACCAGTATTCTGTACATCTTGAGTAATTTGACAATCGACATTAGTTTCATTGTTCGACAAAATACGCAACGAAATGTCCTGTCAAGTTTATGTACAGTATTTTCTCAAATAGAATGTTTTTAAATAGAGGATCGTCATCAGTAAGTCGCCAGTTAATATCCAAATTTACAAAACTCGAGTAAATTAGGTCGGGACCGCGCATTAAAAACAATTTCTCAATATTAGGTCTGGGCCAAGCTTTAGCTCAGTACCGACCTAATTTACTCGACAAGGTTTGTAAATTTGGATATAAACAGGGGCCAAATTGACGATTCTATTTATTATATGATCCAAAAGCCTCATAAAAGACACTTCAGTGGAACGAGAAACGACTAGCGACTTCTATAAGACCTGGGATTACGTTGAAGATGTGTTGTTTGTTCGCAGGGTCCGCGCCAGGAAATAATCCCGATAAAGAATAGGTTGCGGCGTATTTAATGGCACAAATGTGATAAAATAATTTTCAGATAAACATCAACTACTGTCGCATACTATTATTGTTTATTATTTCTCGCCCCAGCCCCTCCCGAGTCGAAATCTACGATGATTCTCCGGCGCTTAATGGTCCGTGCATTACCATTTTTTCTGAATGGTCTTAATAATCAGACGTGTCAGCTCATATTATAAAGAGATTCTGAAGACTTCAAGATTTGTGCTGACCCTGTCTTTATCTCAAGTTTCAAGTTGGTATGGTGGTTTGAGATGGTCTTAGCCTATCATTCCTCTAGAACGTCCGTCCGCCTTCCCGGGTAAATCTTTGTACATTTTTTATTAGAAAATTACGAAATTGCGTGTGAAGTATGGAATACGAAGTGTAGATGTGCATGAGAAAGGAACTTTTGATTTGATGACATATTCTTGATTTATTGCCTTTTTAGGACAAGATTTCTATAATAAATACTTTGTCCGCTCAACTTATTGGGTGAGTTATAAGTATGATGTCTGTATGCGGCGCATGCGCCCTTTTTGTTTCTGTCACAACATTGTGTCTCTTCACCTCCTTGCATGCTGCAGGCAGATATTTCTGTCCAGGCCATAAAATGTCTTTCCAGTGAAATGAGTATAATTTGAGTACATTTAACCAAATTTCTCCCCGTTACTTGAATGGACTTTTTTTACCAATGATTTCTTGAAATAAATTTAGATGAATTTTTCATTAAATCTAGACATGGCTGCTTCACAGAGAAAAATATTTTGAAAATATTCAACGGGCTAAGAGTTTAGTCCTCCTAGTTTTTTATTTGAGGTTTACAAAATTTGGTCTGAAGTGTGAGTCAAAAGTGTAAATGCGCATGGAAACAGAAATTCTTGATTTGGCGATTTTTTCCCAAATGGCCCTTTGTATGGCTAGATGTCCACCCCAAAAGGTTGTCCACACAACTCCTCCTATATTGTGTAGGGGGATTTATACGAAATTTAGTGTACATTATAAGCATGATGTGAAGAATGAGAATGCAATATGGATGCCCATGTCGACATAAATTCTTTATTTAGCGATGTTTGTCCAGAGGTATGACCATTTTTATGACTAAATGTCAACCATAAAGGGTTGTGCAATCAACACTCCTACATTTTGAGTGGATTTTTACGAAACGTAATGTATCTTATGAGTATGAACCTTCTTCTTACATAATCGTCCCTTGAGTTCCAATGTGTTCTATGAGCCTACTGGAACATAGAACACACTGGAACTCAGGGGATGTAATGTCTGTCATAAAAAAATGTGTGCTATACTCCTCCTACATCGTCCATTGTTTTTCTTTTCGAAACTTAATGTGAAGTACCTGTATGGTGTTTAAATTCACGTGCGGAATTTGTAATTCAAGAAAATATAACTTACTTAAGTTGTTCTAATGGCCAGGTTTGCATCAAATACGAGTATCGCCTTACGTACATCAACGTTTTCGGTACCTGTACGTTTTTGATTCGACGTCTTATTTCACCGTTAAAGCTGTTGTTGTTGTTAATTTCCTCTGCTCGTAATTGCCCCAAGCCTGTAGTTAACCAGTAAAAAGGATATTTAGCCCTATGAAACAAGGGAGCAAAATGGGTTATCCTTTTAAATTCTTTGAATGCGATGCACTGATAATACTATTTGAACAACGCATGCTTGCTTATCTAGACTCATCTATGAAATTCAAGTGGAATGGAATTTCTTTTAAAAAACGATTTTTTGGAAGAAAGAAGACAGGGGTTTATTTCAATACTGTTCCCCATTTTCAAAATACAAACTTTGCTCTCGGTGGAATAATATCCATCCACATTTTGTTGTTGAAAGAGAATGGAAACAAAACACGATGGCTTTGACTGAAAGACGTGGAGCTAAAATCAACTTTTTCACCGCGCGTCACCTCGTCCCGTGAAGGTTGGTTACTTATTTAGTTGAGTTTAACGACACTTTCGACAGGGTCGGTGAAACCCGTTCTAGATTGTATGGCTAGAAATATCTCCAAACAGCCTCAGAAATAATTTTGACTTCAGCATGAGCTTTGTTCGTGGGAATTCACACTGGGGCGACTTGCTGCCATGGGGACAAAACGAACATGGGCCCAGAAAGCTATCTGATAGCATGATTACACTTAATCTATTTAGAAAACAATAGTGATACTCGCAGCTTAAGTACATGTAAGTTCAACTTTCTTGAATTAAAAATTCAGCATGTGAATGTACACCTCATACATGTTCTTCACATTAAGTTTCGAAAAGAAAAACAATGAAACATGTTGGATGAGTTTAGCAAAAAATTTCTTATGACAGACATTGTGTCAGAAAAAGGGTCACACACTATCTCGCCGAAAGAGGAAATTATATGTGAGCTAGATTACATACTCTGAAGTAACCATCAGCAATTTATCATACTAGTGAAGGTTCAAGACTTGTCCATGTCAGTTAGAGACAGGTGCATATAGACGCAACTATTTACGCGGTGTTTTGTCGTACATTTAACTTGCTCTTTCTGTTTTTTTCCGATCGCGACTATTATCTGGATGCGAGTGTTGTCGAGCCTGTTTCGTTATGATGTCATGCACGTTCTGACATACGAACTTGAAGTGGAAGATTGAATACTCAATAGTAGTGACTCTGTCGAAGATGCCCTTCATCTCTCGAAAGATGGAAAGTATACTTTTGCCTCTCGGATTTCAATAGCGGTGAGCTGAGTTCTACCAAACCGTTACGATTTCTTCACAGGAGAGATAACCTCTTAATAACGAACCGCACAGTTTTCACGGCAAATATGTATTTTTACTTTACAAAGGTTTGATCGTAAGTGTAATGAAGCAACGGAAGTCGGAGGTATAAACATACCTGAGGGGATGGTAGTTTCAGTGCCCGTGGCAGCGATTCACTACAACCCAGAATATTGGCCCGAGCCAGAAACATTTGATCCAGAGCGGTACGTACTATATTAAATATACGTAAGTTCATCACGAACGTCAAGGAAAAATGACTTTAACATAAAACCAGGGAAAGAATTGATTAAACAGAAATGCTCTCCGCTGTCCTGTAATCTTGATATTTTGAAAACGAAAATTCGCCTGTGCGGGACATAACTAGAATGTATTATTATTACCCTACACCCATAACAATCTTTTCTCTATTGCTTTTTTGTACTTTCTATTACCAGGGCCATATCGTGTCAGACATATTTACGGTGGAGGGAGTCGGGACCTCGACTGAGAACTTATGGGGTTTACAACTTTCTCCCTGGACACAAATATTGGAACATGGTGAATTTATGTGTACGGCGGAGATAGAACACCTCTCAGTACACTAGGTCATCGCGCCACACGCAAGGAACCTGTTGTTCAAAGACACAAATCTACCAATAAAACTGGGATTTGGCTTAAAACAGTTTTTACCAATTTCTCTTCTTCGGATAGTATTATATACTACTCAAAGTTTGCTAAGAACGAAGTATATCCAACTACCTGTTTTACGTTTTAGTTGAAATATTGTAATGAAAAGTGTATATATATTTTATTTAATTATATCTTTAATGATTTAAGTGCAGAAATTAAGATTTTATTTGTGTTCGACATTAGTTTTTAGCTTTTGAATACAATAACTATGGAAAATGGGTATTATTGTTAAAAGAGGAAATTTTTCAATTTGTCAAAAAGTTGACGGAGCGAACTGGTATGGGTTCAAGATCGAGTATGAGACCATTACCGTTAATTACAGCTTGACGACGCCTTCTCATGCTCCCAATCAGGTTCCTGGTAGTCCTTTCTGGGATGTTGTTCCATTCTTGGACCAGCCTGACACCACGCTCCTGGACACTTCTTGGCTGGACTGGACGGGCCGAAATGGCAAGCTGCAACTCATTCCAGACATGTTCGATTGGATTGAGGTCAGGGATCTTGCTGGCCAGTCCATACGCCCAATTCCCCCCCCCCCCTCTGTCGGTTCTCCCTGATAGAATGGGCAACATGAGGACGGGCATTATCGTCCATCAGAATGAATCTATCACCCACTGCACCTGCATACAATATGACGTGGACATCCAGGATCTCTTCAATATACCGCTGTGCAGTCAATGTACCACGTTCAATGACACAGGGCTATGTACGTCCATCCCTGCTGATGCCGCCTCAGACCATGATTGACCCTCCAACATAGCGGCCATGCTCAGCAATGTTGGCTGCATGGAATCGCTCTCCTGGTCTTCTCCATACCCTGGAACGCCTATCTGTGTGGTCTAGGCAGTACCTTGACTCATCTGTAAAACGAACAGATCGCCAATCTTCTCTGGTCCATCCAACGCGGTCCATGGCCCATTCATATCGTGCCTGGCGGTGGTTCTGGGGCAGTGGAATGCGAATACATGGTCTTCCCGATCGGAGAACACCTTCGTGCAACCTTGCCCGGATAGTCGGCGTCGAAACATTTACTCCGGATACATTCTGAAGGTCACTGCGAAGCTGGGTTGCTGTGGCAAAGCAGTTCCTACGCGCCTGAATGATAAAAAACCGGTCTTCAAGTGCAGATGTTGCCCTGTCTCTGCCACCACCACGCCGTCTTACTGGTGTGCCATACTGCTGAAATCTTGCCCAGGCTCTGGTGATCACCGTATGGTGCACACCAAGGGCTTCACCAACCTGACGGTGGGTAGCCCCTTGCTCCACCATCCGTACAGCCCGCCACATTTCTGCTTCAGACAAATGTTTTCTTACATTTGCATTTGCCATATTCAATCATTAAATCACAAGGGTTTGTGTTGAAATGAAGATTGAATACCCTACACATGTCATGTACATGTATACAGTACACGAAAACATCATGAAAATCAAGGGGTACATGCTTTCCATGACTGTCACGAAAAGTCTGCCTATCACGAGAGCGAATGTAAACACTGGGGACCATCTCAATACATTCATCAATCATATCCACCAAAAATATCGCAAATATGTCACAAGCACATTTCACAATGATGTGTCAAATATTTGGTGCTTAGCAAACATTGAGTAGTATATGTTGCCATCGATTACTCAATGAAGGGTTTCCCTATTTGGTTGCTTTTTGTGGTTTAACGACACTTTCAACAGTCAGAGTTATATCGCGTCGAACAAATGTACGGGTGGGTGAAGTCAGAATGTCCAGAGAGACCCACCGAGCAATGGCGTGTAACTTGCTGACTGGGTTATCGTCGGTTTAACACTTCACCCAATGTAACGGCCAAAACCGGCCAGCGCTATTCACAAAAATCGCCAATTAATTTTCATTATTTTTGCATTTTTTCTCTAAAAACATAGGTTATGACCACTCTTTGGAACGAGCTCGTTCCAAAGAGGGGTCATAACCTATGTTTTTGAGACAAAAAATGAAGAAAAAAGAATTTTGTTTGCAAGTGTCGTCTGCTATTCATGTTAGGTAAAGGGTTAAGGAAAGTGTACCGTCATCGTGTTCTGAGCTTTAGTACACAGCGTCACTGTACTCCCACACAAAAAAATCAGATCGAAGTGTCTTGTCCAAGTATACAACGCATTTTGCGTGGGGCAGGATTGAGCCGTCGATCGTTCGTTCTCAAGTCCAATAAGCCTGTCAGAGAACCACCGCTCTCCCTGTGAATAAGTTTTCAATAAGTACTGTGATGAGTATCTTTTCAGGATTATGCTGTGCTTCATTTCAGTCAATACAGGGGAAGTAATTCGGGAGCGCCTACATTTATTCAGATGCGCTGTTAAGGGAGCAAACATTCTCACCCTAGATACTCAAGGGAAGTAATTTTCGAAAGATTGTCCCTACACGAATGCATTTTATACCCTTAATATTAAGTAGTTACTGATTAGGTCCCCGGCAAGTGACTGTAATTACACGTTCTATATTGAGGAAAATAACTTATATGATAAGCGCAGGGACAAAATAAGCCTCACCCAAACCTTTTCGGTGTTCAGATAGGCATATCCCGTATGTTTGAACTAACAACTGCGACAAAATACAGCAGCCAGTTCAAGACAGTAGTATCGCTGTATCTGTTTTACCGGTAGTCTATGTAATACTACACGCCTCATAGTGGACCTACCTTTTCTCCCGTTCATAAAATATAATGTTTATGTAACCCTTGGTGGCGGCGCAGAAATTATTTGATATATCTCACTGTTAATTTTTCAAGAGCGTGAGAAAACGTGTACCACAGGGTGCAACGGATATGCGCCATGACCGTCTGTTGTTTTCGTTTATTAAAAATAACGAAAAGAAACTTGGTTTTATTTTGCACTGATGTCGAAGGTGTTTTCTCAAAAATTACTTGCTCCTTCGCTGTGAAAACGAGGCACTTATTATAACAGGCTCTCAGGCCATCAGTCACAGTTTACAAGGAATTCGATGCTGCTATTATGAGTTCGTTTTCCCAATTTTCGTGAAGCTTGAAGTTCGCTTATTCCACCAACAGAAAGGTGTTCCATATGACTGTATCCCAAAATGGCGATGACTAATTAATCTAAACTGGTTCCAGGCCATGACGGCGTCAGATTCGTTTAAGAGCTTGAGAGATTGTAATTACCAGCATCTGGACTGTCAACGGTATCAGCCAAATCTGGAAAGGCTGAAAGCATTGTTTCCCGTCCGAGCTGGTTTTTAATTGTCTTATGTTGTCCACTGTTTGCATACATTTGCAATTAATTTGCCGTACCCGAGCTACTTCTGCATCATTATTTCAGTCCAGGTTACACGTATTTATAAAATTTGACCTGAGCTATCAATTCTCTATTTATTAAGTATTTTTTGGTTATCACAGCTCTTATGTTAGAACTAAATTCTAACAAAAAAATGCAAAGTATTGCTTACGAAATTAGTTTTCACAACACAGAATTTTAAAATTTGCAAAATGTCTCGACATACCGTAATTGGATTTCATTGGTTGTAAATTGAGTGGAAGGGGGAGCCGGTTGGATATGGGGTTGTATTAGATGGGCTGCCCTCGGTGTAACAGGATAAACGGAAATTCACGCCTCATTCTCCCTCACACTGGCCAATTTCAAAAAGCACATAATGCCGTACATGTTAAAACGACACGCATAAACACGATTTCTGTACGTAACACTTTCAACCCTTCCGCCTTGAATGGTAGCGTCTTATACTCTACTGTTCACAGCGAAAGAGCCGAGTCTATCTTGTATTTCTGAGGAGGTTCGGGAATACGTTTTGCAGTCCTATATGTGGTGTCAAATTATCAATGACTCTTCTGTCCACTTAGGTGTTTATTGTGTTCTCTACTTATGGAACGCCAAGTCTTGCTCCGCTCAAAAATGTATGCATAGTGCCTGAATGCCATCTTGTAACTCAAAGGAATAAACTGACAAACATCTTACAGTTTCAGTGCAGCGAAGAAATCCGAAAGAAATCCTTTCTATTACATGCCATTCGGGTACGGACCACGTAACTGTATCGGTATGAGACTCGCTTTGTTTGAAATGAAGATGGCCGTGGTGAAAGTTCTGCAGAAACTGAGACCAGTGAAAGTGGCAAAGACGATGGTATAGTAACAATTTTATCTAACACATTTGCCAACCACCCTATTAATTACCCCGCGACCCTGCGCATCCCCACGTAACACCTCCTTTTTAACAACGTTTCGCATTTGATAATACACATTTTCATGCTGTTAGTTACAAGAAAAAATTGTTACACTCTAAAATCAGTTGGGTTAAAAATGAACCCAAATCAACTGGGTTGAGTGAATATGAACCCAGTTGGTTTTATGTACACTCAACCCAGTTGATTTGGGTTGATTTTTAACCAAACTGATTTTAGAGTGTAGAGTTAGTTACCATTGTTAGTGATTAGAGAACATAAAACGACTGGATTCATGAATCTATAGTACCAGTAGAGAGGATGTGTGGTGAGCAAAAATTATATACAGCTAAAGACTATTTTATGCCTGTTATTTTTTTTCTTGGACATTAATGGTGACTTTTCGGAGTGTGGGTATATAGGGTTCAGAGAAATGCAAAATTTGTACTTACCCAACATATATTTTCCCGTAAGGTACATGACCTACAAAACTTGTAGCTATAACTGGTAGTGACCGATGCGCCTTGATCTACTCAGCGTTGGTATCTGACATCGTACAGAGGTAAATGTAATGTCAACACCGTAACGTATAATTTTTGTGGTGAGCAAAAATGCTATAGATCTGCCTTTCATATGAGACAAGTAAAAACTATTTTACACCTGTCACTTGAAAATTCTTCTTGGACATTAATGGATGATTATACGGATTGTGGATACATAGGGTTCAGAGAAATGCAGAATTTGGAGTTACCCAACATATCTTTCCCCGTAATGGACATGATCTACAAAACTTGTAGACAGAACTGGCAGTGACCGAAGACCCTTGATCTTCTCAGAGTTGGTATCCGACATCGTACAGAGGTAAATGTTATGTCAACGTCCATAACGTCCGTAAGCTATGGTTGGGGAGGCATTATTTCTGCCTTAAACAAACTTCAACCTTTGTGGTTTGTCAGTAAAGCCAAATAAGTTCACCATTTCTTCGGGATTTTCTTTCTTATCAGAAATCAGCAGAAAGGTAATCAAAGATTCCCTCGTATTATTTGTCTTTTATATAACCTCTGAGTCGAAAAAGGGAACACTTTCGTTACATTATAAGCAGATGTCCCCACCAGAACGAGAAAAATGTTTTGTCAAATATGAGGCCATAAGTGTGCTTTCTTCTCAATGTAGAGGTGCGTTAGTCCCACGCGTAGCTCTGTGTATGTATTCCTACCACGTCACTAAATCACATGGCCTCCACTGATATTTCCCAGTGTTCGGGTGCCCCCGATGGTCGTGCCACCTCCCCACAAGTTCGAAATGATCCGTACGTCCCATTTTCAAATTAGTCATTGTAATATCAATCGTTTGATTGTTTTATCAAACAATAAAAAATATAAAGATGTCATTTCCCGTCGTTTCACCATTTTTCCCCACATTTTGTATTTCAACGCCGAGCAGTATGGGGTTTTAATTTAAACAGTAGTCATTTGGACACATACAAATTATCTTCATTCATAGCTACTTTTGTGAAACATTAATTCATCACAATGTCAACACTATCGCACATTCAGCCGGGAAATCAATAAACAGAGAATCCCTTATCCGTCGCGATTTTTTATGAAATTATTCTGTACCAAGGCTCAGATCGATTTTAGTGTTTAGTGAAAACTTCATATAAAATTGTGACGAATTTCAGATTCTTTTTATCACATAATGTGCAATTTAATCTTTTAGCTAACGTGACGACTAAAGCTGACCAGCACTGTTCACAAAAATCGACATTCAAATTGTATTATTTGTTTTAAATCTTTGCCGTAAAAACGTAGTTTATGACCCTTCACTGGAACGAGCTCGGTCCACTGAGCGCTCATAAGCTATGTTTTCAAGACAAAAATGAAAATATTTAGTTATTCCTGAAATGTTTTCTGCAAATGTCACCTGCTATTTGAATTTGGTACAGTGTTAATGAAAAATAAGAGAAGATTAATTCAATTCTACTTCCGAAACCAACTCACTCACAAAAGTCCAACAGCCAAATGCCAAGTTTTGGCCGATGCTTGTTCTGGCGTATAAAGTGTTTTTATCGATGGTTTTGTGCACTATAGACCTTCCCCTTCAAGATGAGACCGACTGCGTCGTCACCAGACTTGGGGAAATTTAAATATTCCCGCTAAAAAACATGGCAACCAAACCTACGAAAATTTATCAAAATGATCAATACAAATGAGACCTGAGAAAATAATGCGTAATATTATCAGTTATGATTCCTATAACAGTAAAGGCTCTCTTCGACCACCGAGGTTATCTACTAAGTACCTGCATAAAGATAATTTCGCAGTTCAAACGTTTTTCGCGTTATGTGTTTTATATACTGTCCACGGTGGTAAGCATTCATTGGCATCTGATCACTCAACAAGTGCGCACGTATTCTATGATCGTCCTATATTATCGACTTGCCTTTTCTTACATTTTGAATCTTTATTAAATGACTGAAGGCAAATATTGTATTCTTGTATTGTGATTGAACTCTTATTATATAGATTCTGAAATACAGTATTTTCAATTCTTGTTTGTTTGCTATTCGTCGGTTTTTGTTCTTTTTTCACGCTAGTTCGAAGGTTTGCTAATCCTGTTGGAGAGATTGCTATTTCATCAACATATACAATTGCTCAAAATCCAAAAGTCCTTTTGTCAAGGTTCTGGGTCATCATATCAGGAAAATCATCAGTAACAGTGAAGTGTATGTCATGTCACGTGACGTAGTGGCGCCATGTTGTGTTGTCATGGTAACCCGCGTGAGCGGCCATGTTGTGACGTCATCTCCATAGTGATACGTGGTGTGATTGCGTATGCGCAGCGCGTGTTGTTAGGGTTATACGTGTTTCCGTCGTCCATTTTATATACTGGAGGCCGCCATCTTGGTTTCTATGGTAGCACGTGGTTGCTATGTTACCCAATTTTTCTGCAATAAGACGGGGTATGTTCGGAGGGTATGTTCCTTTGTAGAAGAGTAAATCTAATTACCACAAACAACCCGACAACCCGTCCAAATCACCAAAATCTATCCCAACTTTTACTATTTCGAATTCTTTCAAAATCCTCTGCTCCTATCTATATATGCAACAGTTTACGTCTACCTAGGCATGTTCCTCTGTTCTGGGGTATACTCCAGTAGCGTAGAAGAGCCTATCAACTGGCACAGTTTTGCTTATTATTACTATATTTATCTATTCTGGTCTATTCTTGTTAGTTCTGACCCTATTCCGTGTACTCTTGTTGTTTCATTTATCTAGATCATTTATAACCAATAAGATTGCTTGGTTTCCCATAATATGTATGCAGAGTTATCTCCCCTTATTACAATGAAGTCCTATCCTATTCTCATCACCTCTATATCCAATGGTAATATTCCACGGAATCCCATTTTTTTTACAAAACACCTGTGTCTATGGAATCCCTTTTTGTCATATGTGCTTATGTGAAAAAGCACAATGTGACACAATGTGCCCTTGCACAAAGGCACATGTTTTATATGCCGGTATGTGCTATGTGAAAAGGCACAATGTGACACAATGTGCTCTAGCACATAGGCACATACGGGTATTTGAGGTTACCTATGTCCTGGTATTGTTTTATTCGAGGATACCTACTGGAGAATCCCTTTTTTGTCATATTTGCTTTTGTGGAAAGGCACAATGTGCCCTAGCACAAAGGCACATGCTTTATGTGCCGATATGTGCTTACTGTGATTTTGTGAAAAGGCACAATGTGACACAATGTGCCCTAGCACATAGGCACATACGGGTAATCGAGAATACCTGACATATATTATTTGAGGATACTAGTTGGACTTTACATCCGGGTACTTCATGCTACATCCGGGTACTTCTGTTGAGTAGCTGATAAAAAACAAACAACAATATATATAACATTTCATTTTTATTCAAGTATACAATTCAATGTCTCAAGGCATTTGTCTTTGTAGTTCTTCTTGCATGGGCTAACCATTTCATCTTCTTGTGGGTTGGAGCTTCTTCCCATTGCATGGCTAGGTTCTAGACAAAACACATTCTCTCATTTGATAACTTGGCTTTGTTGGTTGCTTTAATTTCCTGTCTGGCATCTTTGGGATCCTCTTTCTCTAGCTGTTTCATAGTAGTAACCTCAGTCTTCTGATTCTTAGTAGTAACTTCATTTCTGGTTTGAGTGGAAACATCCTTCTTAGCTTCAGTAGTAGCTTCATTCGTAGTGGTAACTTCATTATTTATGGGAGCTGGCATCTTTTTCTTGACTTCAGTAGAAACTTCGTTCTTAGTGGTAACTTCTTTCGCAGTAGAAACTTCATTCGTAGTGGAAACATCTTTCTTTATGGGAGCTGGCATCTTTTCCTTGTCTTTAGTAGAAACTTCGTTCTTAATGGAAACATCTTTCATTGTTTCTGTAGAAACTTTGTCTGCAGTAGTAACTTCATTCTTGTTTGTATTGGAAGCATCAGTCAATTCTTCTGTCTTTATTCTTTTGTTTACTGATCGGCCAGTCTCCACACATCTTTGTTTCTTTCCACCAGCATCCATGTCTAGATTTTTTCTCTTGGCTGCATTTACCACACGATTCACTTGGATCAGTTCCCTGGAAGTCAGCTTTAATCCAACATAATTTTTAAAGATCTGTATATGTAAGTCATCTTTGAATCTGAGCACTGTTGTTGACACAGACATCTTCACTCTTCGACGTTCAAAACGGAAATGAATTTATTTTTATACCAACACTCCTTTTATACTTTTTCTTCTAATCGTTTTCTTCTTCTTCTTCTTCTTCTTCTTCTTCTTCTTCTTGGAATGAGTAGTTTGTCAATAGGTTGTTGAACAGAAATCTTCGCTTTTCCAAGGCATATTTCTGGGAATCTTCAAAGTCAAAATCCTCTTCTTCACGAAGGCACTTGGCAATTTCTTGAATTTTCTTGTGAATTGAGTCGTTGCAAAAATTTCGAATGTACACAAGGGTATTAATGTATTTCTCACTAATGGCTTCTTTGACACTCTTTTGAAGTGCTCTAAATGCTGTTTCCACTGAATCTTCACTGTCCTTTCCATCCTCGATATATTTGTTCATGAGGTTGTCAAAATCGTCTTGGTATTTGTCATAGGCACTTTGGATGATAGTTCCCATCATAGAAACGTCTTCTTCCTCTTCTTCGTCTTCTTCTTCTTCATATTCCATATCTTCTGATAGTTCCGACGATTCATCAGAGTCCGAATCTCTTGACCAATGTTTTGGTGCACAACTAGATTGCATTGCGTCCGCTCTCTTCGAAGTCAGATTACAAATAACAAGTTTCTTACGAAATAAACGCGGATATTTCAAATTGCTTAAGGCTGTCAGACGTCCAATACACTTTTTCGTAGTCAGGCGATGTTACTCTTACACATATAATCGAGAAAAGAACTTTGAATGCCACTTTGAGGTTCAGCGCACTGGCGGCCGAACTATACAGAAGAACGTGGAATGATATATTTTCCATTGAAAGAATAATATCGTCTTTGTGTAAATTGTGTGGGTATGGAAACAAAACCTTACCAAGAATGTGTAAAGGCTATTAGCTGTGTTTATATATTTCGCCACCTGTTATTTGTTGCATTATGAAATGAAATATATTTAAGGCCTTATAGCCCTAAACAAATAGATTTGTTTCCAAAATACAGCGAACACGATATTTCTTAAGGTAGCTAAACAGTGGCTGCCATGCGATGGCATAGTAACGTGCCCAGTTGTAATTATACCATTAGCATTAAACCTTTTGTTCAAGAATTAGCTAAGCAAAACAGCTTTGCAATTAGATACACGTAGGTGTTAACTGAATATTAATTGGATCCATTTTGGGAGTGATTGGGTGAAACAATGGACTCACAACAACAAAACCCAGAACATAGTTATAAAAGTAAAACAATTATATATGGAGCGAAGGTGGCGGGATAGAGTCGGGGCCCAGCTTAGAGGAACTGGGGACATCGACAAAGTGATGTTTGAATTCTGCCGACCACACCGTATAATACTTTGCCGCTACTTTGCGATGTTTTGCAACTCCCGCAGTCCTTTGAGGCTTTTTTTGCAATTTACAATCGATCCATTGCCGAACACATTTTGAAATGCCAAGAATGTTTTTTTATCAGAAGGCTAATCCCGAGAAGCGGAGTAGTGCTTGTTAACATTGGTAAACAATTTCTGCCTTAATGGTAACATAGGGTGCGGTAACCAATGCCTGTGGTGAAATGGGCAGAATATGCATAAACATTTGGCTAAACTTGACTTTATACGTATGTTGCCGACATAATGTAGCCATAGTTTCTGAAAGTGACCTGAAAGATCCATAAATAACTAACCAGAAGACTGTGATGTTCTGAAAATTACGTGCTCATTGATTGGTTGGTTAGTGAATTGTAATTCACCGAATTTTTTACAATGTACGATTTGTGGCATTTTTTCAATGGTTTTACTAAAATGAGACTTCGACTACTGTACCCGATTCGCGAATATGGGTAGAGAATTTCAAACAGATCGGGACCCAGTCTCGATCCAGTTGAACTTCTCTATCACTTTCCCATTCCACCCCATAACACTGTAGAATCTCGCGGGTCAAAAAGCGAATGGCTCAAACATTGAATCGGAGATGCTATTTTGAAGTATTTTCGTTTGTTTTCCTTTGTGCGGTCTTGATTTCACAGTATTGTGTTTTCAAAATCTACATCCGTGGGGTGTATTGCGATCGGATCGCGTAAGTACTGCAACACATTATTGATTATTTTGGTGATATTTGCGCAGATTAGCACAAAGTGAACACCCCTCTTCTTCACCAGAACTACTGTTCGAATCAACAGTATGGAATATTTCAAACGTGACTGTACTACGACTTTCTCATAGTTTCACATTTTCAGGCATAGTACATATTAAACCCTTTGAACCCTAGCGGCCGTTTTTTCGGCGAGGAACATGATACGTCATAACGTCATTATATAGGGTGGCTGTTCGGTAAATGTGTGGGGTAGACCAATCATGGTCTACCCCAAATAATGAATATGGACTCTTCTAATTGCTGCCATTGAAATGGCATGGAAGATACCAGTAGAGTTCAAGGGTTAAAATCTATTAGTCTTGAAGACATCAGATGAACGCAAAATATATACGTTATATATTTTATATCTTCGAAATTTGATCCATGTACTTTTATTTTATTGATATTATTTCATGCTTGAGGTTGACGGAAAAGCAGGAGTACAGTACAGCCGCAGAGGACTGATCATAATCCACGCGTTGGCAGTGATGTCCACGCATGCGTTTACCAGATAATAAAAATCATCATCAGCAAAATTTTAATTAATGAAACACAGGGTTGTACCTGGCGCTTCATTAATTAAATTTTGATGATTATTCATATAATTTGTGTTTGGAATCTAATATTACTGCGTCTATGGAAATATTGCACACCCGTGGAAATTGGCCAGCCCACGCCGGTAGCACTTTTTCAGTACAATAGTTGGAAGATATTGACTGACTTAAAAGAATGTAATATATTGCTATACTTCCAGGAACACCCAGAACTATCCAAATTGGGACTTCTGCAGATTAAAGGAGGAGCATGGGTTGGCTTCGAGAAGCGAGAATCAAAATGAAATGGAAATGTTGATATATTTGCAAACAAAAGCTAGAAATAGTACGAGGAAATTGTGCTGTATTCCACATATGGAAGTCACGTTTTGAGATCCTTCTCCGTATAATCCGTAGATCATACAAGCATATCGTTTATACCGCTATTGTTGTCTGTATTTAAGTCAACCGATATAATACAGCCATTGAGAAATGTCAGTGTTGCGACCCGACACCGGATATTAGCGATCGCGTACAGCTGTTTTCATGGATATGGCGGCCATTTATCCACTTCGTTTTTCGAGGAAACTTTTATATTGACAAATTATAGGATTTTATTTTCAGTTTTGGATAATCGCATATTCGACAAGCAGTGAGTGCAATAAAAATTTATCGTGGAATGTTTTTCTACCTCATTATTCGAAGGAATTTCATACTAATTAAAGGTGAATGTGACTGGTCACGATGCTTTTCTTGAATCTGCTGCATTCTTCTGACAAATTGCGCTACTTTCGACGTTTTCCAGTGGTACAAATGTTGAATTCGTGAACTCTACTAACACACATTGATCGCCTTTTAGATAAGTTTCTCCCCAAATGCCCTAATTTGTGCGAAAGTTGAAAATAGAAAAATACCCCTGTACGGCATATTACTCAACTACTGGCGGGCAAATTACAACCTGACTGATCTATCCACTGTACGGCAAATTACTAAAATAATTGATCAGTGTGAATGGCGTCTATGATCTGTCTGCTTGTTGATACAATTTTATGCCTATTGTACAGATTATTCCTGGATTAATCACAAAAATTATTTCCACTTTCAGAAGTTATGAAGTCATATAGATGCTCACATTGTATTCAACCTACGACATCATTCGACAATATTGTGAGGCATGTTACGGACACACATGGAGGGGGAGGCTTTGCGTGTGTGGGGAGTGGAAGCAGGGAAATTTAAAAACACTTCATCAAATTTATTGGCACATTTCACAGACTGTCAGTTGGTCCCCCTACAGACATTCTTGTGTGCCTACAAACTCGAACGCATTTGAAATTCTCTGCCGGCCGCAGCTATCGCGCTCGAAACTGGGTGGTCTATGTTTTCCTATTTCATTGATCGTAAGTTGATACTGGTGGACGAAACCTCTGGCCATAGGTTTTGCATCTGCAGTTCTTAGTGTTGCTGCTGTTGCGGAATAGAAGGAAAATGTTTATCGATCTGTGATCGTAAAGTTTGATTTCCACATTGTGATTACTGGTAGTTCTATGGGGTTCCACCAGCCCGTGACCGTTTGGGATTCCCTCAGACGATATCAGACACAGGCTCCAAATTCTGGGTTCAGTAACTTCACGAACTTGTCGTGTACAACACAATGAAGACCAGTTCCAAATTATCTACTAATTTAATATATTTCTGTATTTACACAACGACTACCCGTCATTGTCTCTGACATAATTTATAGTATAATATAAAAGTATCAAAGTTCGTACCTCAAACACAGTGGCGGCATCCAGGTTTCTTCTTATGGAGTTCGATCTGCATACATCAGGAGCCCAGAGACAACTTGTCTAAGCAGTCAGAAATTGGTGCTTATATACACCACATTTCTGATGCAATACTTGGGATACGTGACGACCGTCAGCAGTTTCTCCCTAACCTCAGGGAAACTAAGGGAAAGTCCCCTGACGTGGCGGTCGCCATTTTGTAGACTCTTTTACTGCCATGCAGACTGTCGGTCAGTTTGCATGCAGCTCATGGAAACTCGGCTCTCAAATAGCATTCCGCCTGGCGCCAGTTAACCGTTTGAATGTCCCTGTGACTGGTGCTAAAATGCAACGCAGCATCCCCAGTTCAATGGGGAGTTTCACCAGGTACATGTTATGATTTGTTAGACAGTTCGAACACCAGCACCCCAGTAATACTGCCGAATGTTATTGTACCATCTATCAACAAATATTCAAATGTTACCGTTTGTTGAAAATATTGGCCTGCAAAGGTATGCCTAATATTGTCAACAGAACAGCTGGCGTGTACCCACAGAGTATGTACTCTGGTCGCCAGTTTAATACAATTCCATGTAATTTAGTTGTCATGTTCCAATCTGTTCAAAAACTGTTAAATTAAATAATCCTGAGTCTACTGAATTTCCCAAATAAAACCCCAAGAGCTCGAGCTCTTACCAGAGCTGACAAGCTTAATTAACCCATGTGGGCTCACTTCGCATCACTGCCACCATAGCAGGTCGCCATGTGCCTTTGGGCGGATCTAGCCGAGCCGAAAGTCGCCTTAGTGTAAAGATTATTTTATTTCCATAGTTAAATAATTACATTATTTAATGAAACTGAAACTATATTAAGAAGAATGAAATAACACGAAAATGGATTCTTCAGCAAGCACAAACGTATGTAAGCTGTCTCCATATAACACATCAAACACACGTGAATATATTTATGGCGTATAATGTTCCAATATAAACATAGGTTTAAACTAGATATGAGGGAAATAAATCTGATACATAAAAATTGAAAGAAATGAGAAAAGTAAAAGAAAACGAAGAAAGAAGAAAACGAGACGAAAGAGGAAGGGAAGTAATAATAGGAGGGCCCATCTTAGACCAGAGATTCACTATGATTAGAGGGGCATGCGGAAACCCAGCCATCTTTTTTCAGTTTTCCTTCTGTAGTGCACATATGCGCTCTTTCACGCGAGCAGGTCGATGTGCATAAACAAGCACATCCACATGTGCGCTAGTAGTAGGACAGGGTCTAGACGGGCCTTCTCCGGTGGTTCTCATTTGGTGGTTCTCATGTGACGTCATACCGCAATGTATTATGGGTATCACGTGGTTGTCATGATAACCCATGTGGGCGGCCATGTTGTGATGTCATTGTCATGGTGATGGGTGATGTGAGTGCGCATGCGCAGCTCGTGTTGTTAGGGTGATACGTGTTTCCGTCGTCCATTTTGTATGAAGGGGCCGCCATCTTTGTTTCTATAGTGGCACGTGGTTGTTATGTGACCCAAAGGCTTCTTATAGAGCCAAGAGGTCTGTAACAGGTATGTTCGATTGACTGGGAGTATTTTCTGTAACGACTTCCCTTGTATACTTACCCAAATGAGCCCGAGAATGGGCGTAAATCACCTGAAACGACTTTATTTGATATGGAATCCCCGCAGAATCCTGCTTTTAACCGAAATGGACGTGTTTAGAGAAGCACGTAGTGCTATAGATTTTTTAAAAGGTCGTGTTCGATTGAATGGGAGTATTTTTGGAAAAACTTCCGAAGATAATTACCCAAATGAGCCCGACAAACACATATTTCTTTCCCAAAAACAAATAACAAATAACAACACTGAATATAAATTTAAATTTCTTTTATTACTAAACATCATGGAACATATAATGTCAAATATTTATAAACAGTCTTTCTATATATTGGACATCTTTTTAGTTGTTTACAACAGTCTTTACACAGGCACAAATGATGGCATGGTCGCGGTGCGACATTGGCTTCTGCTGTTAAGCACACACAGCATTTCTGTGAATCCGTTTGAACTTTTTATTGTAACTCGCCTTTGTTTTCCATTTCTTCATCGTCGATTGTATCAGGTAAGTTGTGAATGTAACAACATTCTTGGGAATACATTTTGTGTTGTTGTATGACATTGCCAGTGGCGTACAATGACCCCACAGTGAAAACATTCCCTTCTGTCTTTAATTCCTAGGTAGAAAAATCCTGCTCTTGCAAGTTCTTTGGGGGTTTTCGCACATTCACTTGGTAACATTGATTCAAAAGTTTTTAGTCTGTTTGCCTCCAAAACATATTTTATATGTTTGGGTCGACGGATATCAGAGTTTCTCCGAGCAATTATCAGTCGAGGACCAGTTCCTGCGAATACCAACCCCGTTAGGCTCATTCTTTCTTCGAAACCTCTAGGAAAAATGTTTCTGGGAACTCTTTGTCCACGATAGTCGTTTAGAATAGATTGAATCAAACACGAGATTGTAAACATCTGATCTTCGGTTGCACCCCCTATTTATAGCTTTTTTTCTATGACATCATTTGTTTTGATTGTCTTTCTTTTTTTTTTAGCTTTAGATTATTCCATATTTCAATTCCTCCCATTCGGTATATACAAACTTCATTCCAACATCGTTCTTGAACAGGTAAATTTGTAATTGATCATTGAATTTGAACACAGTCACTTCCGAAGACATCTTCACTCTTCGACGGATGGAACGATAATGCCGAGATGCCACGACTGGTCCTCTTTTTATACTGTTTAGGCTATGACGTCACCAGGAATAAAGTCTCTAACTAAAATGTCATTGTCCAATAAATCCGCAGAAAACATGTTTACAATCGCATGCATTGGGATGCCACGAGAGCGATGTAAAAGATAGAACAAACAATAATGTCCACACATGGGTAACGGTCCTTGAGTTCGTTTTGTATTGCACTTCCATCTTTGCTTTTTCAAAAAATTCTTAAATGATCTGTGTTGTGGTGGTATTCCATACGAATCAAAATATTCTATGTCCCGATGACTGAAATAGAAGGCCACCCAATGTTCCCCTTCTCTGTGGGCTGGATGCGTGTTGGCCACAAAAGCCAATGGTATGTGCCTGGGTAATCTTCTTGGTAAGCGGTTTCTTGCAAAGACTCCCAGAGTGATATTTCTTAACACACGATCCGAGTGGAAAACATTCTCTATTTGCAAAGTGTTCATGTCGAATAATCAAAGATGACGCTCCTGTTTTTATCGACTTCTATAATGTTCTGAAATTCGGCATACACTAATACGTTTATGGTGGTAGGCAGCGGTTCTTCAAAATGAATTTCTAATCTTAAATTTCACCAAATTGAAATGTTGACCATGAGACAGGTCTGGTGTCAGGTCGAAGACGAAGAGCGTGTCCCCTTTTATGTACTCCTTTCTGTCGATGTGATTTCCTTCGTTCTCGTACATTTGACCAGTTCCTTGAAACAAGGTAGCATAACACCTCGCCACTTCTTGTTGATCGAATCGCGGTTGTAAGGGCTTTGCTGGAATCTGTTGTCCATCCACATACAATGCCAGGTAATTGATGCTGTAACTTTTAAAGTTAAAGGGATTCTTTGAAAAGTTCCCATTGAAAGCATCGTTGTCCACACAACCCACGACGATACGTTTAGGACGTTGGCCTAGAAACAAATTTTCTTGTGTGATGTTCAGATTTCCCTTCGGCACCGAGAACACTTTGGTTTCTACTCTGTCAATCTGATATTTCGCAGTTGCCTTTTCCAATGCTTTAGTATGAGCCACTCTCACAAAAGGGTTGAGTCTCTCCTTTCTCACAAACAGGGATACGTCTTGGATTTTGATTTTGAATGTTTCCCCATCGGCCATTAAGGCAAATGCATATTTTGACCTATTCATTTGAATGTGAACGTTAACTCCATTTAGGAGATAACGTGTTTGAAAGAACATGTCCAAATGTAACCTCCCAGTCATATCCACGACTTTACTTTCGGTCGTAAACCTTTTTCTTGTGGCAAATCCCTTGTTGTCATCCGTCCGATCATCGATATGTCCTGCCGTGTCCTTGTACCAGAGAGCACCAGTCAGCTGTGACTTTTTGGCATCGGAGCCATAACTCAACAAAGGCTCTATGTATGCTCTGTGGTGGTAAGTATTATTGGACGGTGACACCAGTTTGTCGTTTAGACTGATGTCGACCTGGTTGAAAAGAGAATGCAGTCAGAGATTGACGGGTCCCACCTTTGCGTCGTCTGCGATAAGTCCACCACTGGAATCGACGATACGTGCTTTCACGTACAGATAAGTTTGAGCCAAGTTCAGATAGTCGTCCCCAGATCCAGAAATGTTAAATTATATCGGTCCACTATTCCCTATGCTGGCCAACGGTCGATGTTCTATCCATTGGCCATGTTCTACACTTGTCTGTGTGGGTGGTATCGAAAATAAGTCTAGTTCGCTATTGACACACTCACAGGAATTTTCGTTGATCAAAGACATTATGCACCCAAAGCGTCAAGTGACTTAACATTTCGCCTTCTTTTTATCGATCTGCCAGTTTTGCGTGGTGATGCCCTTTTTATACCTCTGCGGCCGGGAGGATTCGACCCACCCACCACTTCGTTCAGAGAATCGATTCCAGCTTGTTTAAGTCTCCCGATAGCTGCCTGTTTCACATTTTTCCCTCTGATGACATCTCCAGCAAATGCGGCTCTTTTTTTCAATAACTGTCTACCCATGGTTTTGGCTGTCGTTTTCAATAAGGGAAGGACTGCATTCTTCAGTCTTCCAAGTAAACTACCCGGTCCATGACCCATCTGTATTTGTGATCCCGAAAAAGCTGGCAGACCGCTACCAGCCTGTTTCGTGTAATACTCTTCGTATAATTTAGCATTACAACAGTAAGGCATTGTTTTTTCAAAGAAAAGGCAAAGATCGGCGCTTTTTGAAATGTAGTGTCACTGTCACTTTCCCAAGTTCAAATGGCACTGTGGCTCCCGTGTCGTCCCTTATATACACCTGCACGGTGCTGAAATTCTTCCTTTCAACCGGTACATAGTGCACGTTTTCAAAAGTTTTGGAAATAATGTTAAAATATTTTCCTCTCACGGGTACGATGCGAAGTAACGGCACCCTAGTATCTCCCACTACCTGATCACGAACTAAGTCACAATATACGTAGAGTGAATATAATCCTTGGTTGACATCGGCGACTCGAGAAGATTCAAAAGCTCCCGACTTGAACACACATTCGTTAAAACCCAATATGTTTTGCAGAGTGGGACTCAGTGTGAGTACGACCCCATCTTGTACCTTGATTCGAACTTTACTAGTGACCTCCTCTAATTCAAACGCTATCTTATCGTGACGCGGTAGCAGCAATCCTTTAACACCACTGATGCCTCGTATGACATCGGAAGGTTCCGAATATCGACCTTCTTTCAGAATGATCTGATAATGTGTTTTCGAAGTCCAGTACACCGTGAAAAAAACTGCCTTGCCACGGATGTTAAACCAAGTGTTTGGATACTGGATCTCCGCCAAACCCACCTCCCATTCCCCCGTGATGTTCACTGGTTGTGATAACTGGGTGGTGTACGTTGTCAGGGTGTTTTCTGGAAACACGTCCATGGAACTGTTACTTGGTAGGGTCAGATAAAACATCACGTTTTCTTAATTGTAGGATTGGGCAATAAATATCCTATACTACTACTTAAAAGAGCCGTCCACAACTTGTTGTCCGTATTGTCGAGGGTAAGGTTAACGATGCTAGTGATGATGATTATGTATAGTATGATAATTTGGGAAAAGTAAGTAATCTCGCTCCTTGGGACTTTCTTTCCAAACAAAGGCCACAATCCGTTCGGAGTTCCTCCCTCTTCCATTTTAGGGGAAATTGAGCTCGTTCACACCCTTTTATAGGCTGGCTGGCTTTGATTGATCCATGAGATGAACGATGCTGGAAACCCAAACCATTTTACAAACAGTTCTCTCTACGTTCCGCGACCACGTGTTTTGAGTACATGTTCAATTTTATAAATGTTTTTTGGTGTGACACGCTGAAGCTCTTCTGTGTAGAAGGACCCCTTCAGTACTTCCCCACTATCGTCTTTTAGAACATAAGTGATGGGGTGACCTTTCTTGACAGATGCCACTGTCAATAATTCTTCTGTCCAATTAGGCAAGTAATCTTTTTCAAAAGTTTTCTTGACTTTACTAATTCTCACCCTGTCACCCACTTTGAACTTTGGAGACTTGTGTTTTATGTGGTTCCCATAAAGTTTTTGCCACACCTCTTCTTGATTTTCCAAACTCACGTCAACAGGGGCCTACCGATGCTGCGATGATGGGTGTTGTTATACGATTTCACCAAAGTTTGAAGTGGGAAAGTCAGTGTATCGTTCTTTGTAAAATATTTCCACATTTTGGTTTTCAAAGTTCTGTTAAATCTCTCAACTATGGAGCATTTTGTTTCTACGTTATGGGTCGTGGAAAATTCTACTTCTCGTTGTTTAAGAAATTTCTGGAGTTTTGAATTAAAAAATTCTTCGCCTTGATCAGTTTGTAACTTTAAAGGTTTTCGCCCCTGTTTGAAAATTTTAGCAAAAACGTGCACTATGGAATCACCAAATTTATTTTGTAATGGCATCACCCACGCATATTTACTGAAAACATCGATACAAGTCAGAAGGAATTTTGTGTTTTTATTGTATTTACTGATGCTTGTTAAATCAACTAAATCAGCTTGCCATTGTGCATCGATACCACTAACGATCACTTTCCTTCTTGGAAATGTGCGTCGGACGGGTTTGTGAAGGGTGTACGTGTCTTAACCCTGGAACCATTTTACAACTTGCTTAGTTTTTTTCTTGGATGCTCTTCGAAGAGCATCCACACCACCAAAACTCCCGGGAGCTTTGGGATCGTAATAAACGCTTTCCATTGGATTAATATTTCGACCACTTTGACGTACCGGCTACGAGTCTAGCTTTCACCTTTCTTTTAGCAGAGGGGGTGGTTTGGGGCTTTTTCTCTACTACAGGCTCACGTCGCATAAAATCCCAACGTTCCCTGTGGCACACAAGCTCCTGGGGAATATTACTTTCTCTGAGGGCCTGTGCCAACACTTCCCATCCTTTGGGTTGAAAAGTCTTTCGCTTTCTCAAGAGATCGTTCAAGAGATCGGTTATGTTGGAACCTACGACTGTTTCGTCTTTGTGGACCAACTCCCCCTTCTCATTCCAAGACAGATTGGTATCTGCTTTTATACGGTTCAGCAGCAGTTTGGCTTTTCTTTTCATGGTTATTGGAACGGAGTCTATAATATCTTCGTCTCTAGTATCTTTCTCGAATTCGACCCTAATAGGGCGAGGGGCCATGGCTTTTTCGCGAAATGTTAAAAATCTCTGAAGAATCTGATTATAATGGGTTATCTTATCAGTTTCTGTAAGATTATTCGAATCTAAAATTTCACGCATTTCCCTCTCAAGAGAACTTGCGTCAATCTCGTCGGGCTGTTTGCTGATAGGGGCCTCCTGCAAACGTTCGAGCAACCTCGGTTCTACTAAGGCCATCTTTTTGCGTATTCCATCACAAATGTCCGAAAATACCTTTAGCCGCACCAAGTAACACAGGCTCTAACAAAGCCCCTAAAAATCCTCCTTTTTGAAAAATTTGCTTCTTTTTTTTCTCGGACGTACCTTTCTTGGCAATTGTTCTTACAAGTTTTTTGTGTCGAACTAATTTAATTTTGTGAGCTTTACTCAGAGGTATGGCACCTTTCACTATGTTTAAGGCACACTCACAAATACAATTGATCAAGTCTTTGTCGGCGTGTTTCAAGACAGAATTGACCACAGTGGGTTTTGCTTTATTCAGGGGCTAGAGAATCGCGATGTTGCGGTGAAGACGGTCAGACCTGATTTCGACTCGACAGCAGATTTGCACTCCCCTTTTATACCTTCCGGAGGTACACATATTGGGTTTCTCCAGGAAATATTTGGGTTCTTAGTCTCATGTGTTCGGGTGTGTCCTGTTTAAGATCTATTAAAAGGTAACCATATGGGAGAGATGTGGCTTCGTCAAATACTTCTCGCAAAATTTTGGAATGACCAGGATACATATGGGCTGCCAAGTGTGTGATCTGGGAACGATCCCTGGGGTTTTTAATAAAATCATGTAATGACTATTGAGAGCCACAGTTCTATGAACTTTATTTTTGTCAAATAGATTTTGTACGATACAAATCACACTAATTTTACGATGATGACTTCCTTTTGTAAACAACCGAGACACTCGCTCATCCGCAGCGAGCATCAGATCATCTAGAATTACCAGACTGTCAGATTTTATTTCTTGAGGGAGACCCTCTACGAATTCTACTTGGGACAAAGCATCATACAATGGTTGCCATTCACTTTTACACCATATTATATGATTGGGAGTAGGAGTAAATAATTCTGCAATGTGTTGGATGACTTTTTCACAAAAGATGATTTCCCACTACCAGTTGGCCCACACAACAAACAAGTAAAAGGGTGCTTCAGTGGGGATCCATGTTTACCTAAGAACATGATCTACTCACCCTTTTATACATTTTTGGGAAGGGGGCATCTAGCGAGTTAAAAAAAAAATGTGTATGAGTGTACTGTATGCAAGGGAACTAATTTTCATATTTGTTGAAAGAAAAAGGTTCGTCCTTGCCAAAAAGTAACCTATCAGGCGACTTAAAGACATCCACGACACCTTTCTCCGTGGTTGCCAAAACAAAATTCAGAATAAAATGTTTCGTCCTTGCCCACGGGAAACTCATCAGGTGGCTTAAGGGCAACCATGACATTTTTTTAAATTTCTTTTTTTATTTTTTGTAATTTTTTTTTTTTTTTTTTGTAATTTCTTTTTTATTTTTTTTTTAATTTTTTTTTCAACAACTTTTCAGAAACCAGTTGTCAATGGTCTTGTGGCTGTCA
Organism: Pictodentalium vernedei; assembly: GCA_031216915.1. Taxonomy (NCBI): domain Eukaryota; kingdom Metazoa; phylum Mollusca; class Scaphopoda; order Dentaliida; family Dentaliidae; genus Pictodentalium; species Pictodentalium vernedei. Next base: position 504,541,924 of record CM062297.1, on the reverse strand, counting down.
TTGAACTAACAACCGTATATATGCTTGCTTTTTGTTCAGCACTCAACTGTTTGTTAATGAGACGAGAGTATTCAGAAGGTGTTGGTGTTGGTTTTATGAGACTCATGTGCGTGTGCCACAATGTATAGACTTTGTCTTTACAGACTCTCTCCAAAGCTGCGTTAAAGCACGCATCAATTCTCTCTTCTAGAGTCATCATTAGACAAACATCGTGTTGTATGTGGCTCGGGTGATTCACACTACACCCGTAACACTTTTCAACAGCCACAGTGTCAATCAATTCTTCGACAAAATGAGCATATGCCGCATTCATCTCATGCTCAATTCTTTGCATTCTTAACTCTTTATCAACTTCATAAACAATATTTCCATAGTTTGGCTGAGGTGTTACCCTTACAGGGATCTTGTGAGACTTTAACTCATCCAACTTTGCATTTCTATGTCAAGTGGCAGGTCGCCACTTGGTTCGCCATTTGGTTTTTATGGTTCAGCACTTATCACAACTCTACTATCTTGTTGTGGAAACAAATTGGCATTGATGGCTAATTCCACTTCTTCAACTTGACTTTTTAACGAATTCCATTCTTCAATAGACAGAGCAATTCCTGTCTTTGTAGAAATTTTATCGTCAACAAATCTTCGGATGTGAATCTTTACTTCACCCTGATAACGAGTGACCTTCATAAACGTTTGCTTTGAACCAAGTCGTAACATTTTCACTAGGTGTTTCTTTAAACCTTCAGCTAATGGGAAAAACACATTGTTGGTTCAAACCAAACCTCTTCGTTTTTCAAAGACAGATCTGGAAAAATCTTTTTTTTTCAAGTACAGCTTTTGAGAAAAACACTTTGTTGGTGCAAACCAATTCTTAGTATTTCAAAGTAAAACACCAAGTTTTTCAAACACAACTGGTGAACCAGTCAATTGGTGAAAACCAAGCTCTTTTCCAGGCTAGCTTAGGTAGACAACCAGCGATCCAGACCCGAAAATCCGAATACTATTCGAAGTTGGTCGCTGGTATTTATACTTTTCGACAGGATCAAAATGTTAGAGGAAAGGATTTGATTGGCTTTTGAAAATGTAATCTGATTGGTTTAAATTTCTGCAATCTGATTGGTCAGTTTCCTAAACTCAATGCAATCTTGATCCTCTGAGAATTTTTTTTCTCAAAATTTCAAAGTGGTATTACAGTCAGATACGGAGACTACCAGATCTGGTGTACACATTAATACACAACACCAACACACATTTGTTGGAAATTATGTCACCAACATACTTGTCAGTTAACATCAGTTCACTGTTTCAACTATTCACCAGATCTGGGGTACACATTAATACACAACACCAACACACATTTGTTGGAAATTATGTCACCAACATACTTGTCAGTTAACATCAGTTCACTGTTTCAACTATTCACCAGATCTGGGGTACACATTAATACAACAACTCCAACACACATTTGTTGGAAATTAAGTCACCGACATACTTTTCAGCTGCCCAGTTTTCTCCTTTCATTTTTGCTGCAACACAATCATTTCTGTGCATATCCCACGCTTCGGATGGTAAGCAATGATGCAGCTGTTTGAAAAACTGTTTTTTCATGTCGGGTTTCACCACTTCTTCTAGAGATGAAGCACTGAAAGCTATATACAGTGAATCCGTGTCCATTTCACAAACCTCGTAGTCACACCGATCTACGAAGGTATCAATGAAGTCATAATAAAACTGAAGCATTTTTAGCTTTGCATACTGGTATACAAAAAACCTGATGGTCAACGGCAAGTCCAGATTGATTCTTTTTTTTTGTTCATTTCCACCTCATAAAGGATATCACTGAGGGGATTAAGAGTTCTGAACGACACATTATTTGTTGCCTGGGTGACTTCCTCCTCTGAACAATAACAGACGCTACGAAACTTCTCCTTATTCGTAACTGGCTTGCCATAGCCAGAATTGCCCAGAAGCTTCATTGTATCTGCTACAATGGCCTGATTTGGATCTCGGTCACCCTGGCGTCGAGCCTCGGAAACTTCAATCCCAAACCTTTGAAAACATGCTTTCGGCTGGTATTGCACAATCTGATAAATATGCGTAACTTCAAGCCCATTCTGTATATACCATTGCATCAAAGGAGTGGTGAGCAATATTCTGTTTCCAAAATAACTGCCGATCAGCGATTTCCGAGGCTGTCTCAAAATGTTGTTTGCTTCAGCAAAAGCTCTCATATGATAGCCGATATCCATTTTGGTAATATTGATATTTTTGAATATCGGCGTCATCTCTTCAAAGTGCGACCTCAATTTATCTGGCACCTGGATATCACATAGTACAAGGCCAAACAGTTCACCATTTAAAATTTGTTTCACAAGTTCAGTTTCTGTCATTTTTCCTCCAGAACTGGCAGAATCGGAAAACCCACGCAAGAATGTTTGGAGAGTGGGTTTTTTTCTCTTCATGTCTCTCCATTCACACTAAAAAATTTCAACAAGATTGTAACCGATCTCTCGAATATATTTTGAGTTGGCTTCGGTTTCTTCGAACAATTCTTGCATGGACTTTTTTTCTGATTTCGTTATACAAAACGAAAGAACCATCTTTCTGCTTATTCAACCGGCACTAGTGACCGTGCCAAAAGCAGCCATGAAACTGATAGCAAGTCTGTGTGGTGGCACACCATCCATCTACAGGCAAACGTCTTTTGCCAATGCGTTTCTCAATTCCGTTGAACTGGTGACGAAGCTTCACACCATCTCTTGCCGCAATAAACTCCAGCCATTGCTCCGCCATTCTCCCATACTTGTGGTTATACTCGGGTCGAAAACCATTTTCTTCCCTTCGTCGCACGTACCAACCAGTAGGCATATCATGTGTCAACGACCACAAGTATAGGGCATTGACATCGTACCCAACAACACCGACACACACTTTTGCTTTGTCACCGAAGTTTGCTTTCCTCACAAAGGTACTATCTTTCTCTTGGGGACGATTAAAAATGATGGATGGTCCACCAACAATATGATCTTTCACCAGATGATGTAAATCTTTATTTTTTTCATGAAACAGTGTGAAAAAGACCTCGCTTTCTACTGTGCTGAAGAGGTATTTCAATGTCAACCCCGGGACGCTTATACCATCCTTGAACATATCGATTGATCTTTCTCGATAAAAAAAGCACACTGCTTTTCAACAGCTTCAAGAAATGGCTTAACATCCTGGTTGTTATACCACGTCAGAAAATCTCTAAACGTCGTCATACCATTCTCTTTCCACACTTGTTTGCAATAAGAATAATCATCTGGTGAAATATTCTCAGCCTTTAGAGAGCTGTAAAAAGCCTCATACTCTGGCAGGTGATCACATTCCAATTTTTCCAAATTGGTAATCCACTCGTAAGGTAAAAAGCCTTTGGTGGCTGAACAATGAAAAGCTTTCAGAAATTTGTCGTAACTGAAGCCAGGTGCCAGATAATTTGTTATGTCAAGAAATTTAAATAAGTCCGTTTTCACACACATGAAGTTGTTTGAATTTTTGACAACAAATTTTAATGGGCTCTTCAATGTTAGGAAAGCCACAAACTCACGTTTTATCACATTTATGTCATACTTCCCCGAATTGAAACCCAATACAGGTAATTCCATCATGTAGCGATGGAGTTCTTCCTCCAACTTCTCCAAATGGGTGAGGTTTGGAATTTTCCTCCTCCGCAGTAGATTGTTCTAGTACTTTCGTGTCTCTAATTTTTTGCTGGAGGGCAGTCATTGTATAAAAATGGAGCTGTTGCATTCTGTGATAGCTCTCTGTCGACATTGCCGTTACATAGGTAAACATTTCATTTACCAAGTCCTGCGGCTCCCCTTTTGACACGAAACACTGTGGTTCATCATAACCTGGGATGTTACTGCACACACTTACACTGAGTGGTTTGTGTTCTGCTTCCCAGGTTAACTTTTCACTATTTACAGGCAATGTCGATTTATCAAAATACGACTCAAAGTCGTAAGTTGCCCTGTAGGGGAAAAAAGATCCTCCGGTGGTACCACGATCCCCTCGTCCTCTATTTTTTCAAAAAATTGTCTGGGGGACGTGGTACACTCCACCAGGATAACGGTAACTAACATCGTCCGTACAGGTTGTTTCATGGCGATTTCCTCTGCCAACAGTGTTCCACAATTTGCCACATTTCCTGCATGAAAACGACTTACAATAGTCGTCGATACTTTGTATGTAGGAAAAATGATTTGCATAGACATTCACATACATGGTTTAAGAATATCGGCGATGTGAGCGCTGAACCACTTCGGCAACGACGCCATCATCATTTTCCACGAGTTGGTACACGTTTATGTTCACTTCGAAGTGTTTTTCAACTTGGGATATTTCCTGTAGGCTTACACCGCCGAAATCTGTCTTATCAACATCCGTATATTTACGGAACAGTGCATTAGTGGTTGTATTCAGATATTGTCTCGAACAACCACTCCACAATCCCAGACACCTGAATAAACACAAATTATCATCATAAATGAAATTGTTGTGCTGGTCTTTTACTAGACCCACAATGGCTTTGTTGTTCATGGTGAAATCTGGCAACTCGACTTCACCAGCACCGATTGGGTGGTCCGTAATCTTGGTAACAAAAAAGGTCACACTTGTTAAACGGTGGACCACCCATTTAGAGTTTGGGCGTTGCTGCCTAGCCCACTCCAGAAACTTTTCAAAGTCTTCCTGGTTACACACCAGATGTGGTGAAGGCAAAACCCGAGAATTATTCTGTGTGGCATGATAATACCTCAGCACTCCAGTCTCATTATTTCGGAGCACAAAACCATAACTCAAATTTATTTTAAATTTCCATCGCTGTGATTCGAAGATGGTAGTTTTGAGCTCCGAATTAAAGTCAGATAAATCCATCAGTCTATAATTGTATAAATCTTGTACCCGTCTGTTCACAGCATGGTGTGTTCTTATAGAACTCCAAGACTCTCGGTACAAGTTTACCAATTCAGTGTCCTCATCAGTCTCTATAAGACTGGCATCAAACTTTTCGGGGTCAATATCAAACGAGACCGTGTTTTCAGTTGGTCTCATTTTTTTACCCCAGCCACAGGTTTGGTCGGTGCTTTCCTTTTAACGGACACAGGACAGTGTGCAAAATTTCTGTGTCTGTTAAAATGTAGGAGTTGGGTAAATTCCTGACTGCAATCCATGCATGTCCATGAATCACCACATTTTTTCAAGTGATACTGGAGCTTTTCCAGTCTTGTAAAAGATTTTGTGCAGTACGGGCAAGAATGATTTTTTCTACCTTGGTGCACTGTGGTGCGTACATGCCTATCTCTGCTAGTTCGAGCAGTAAATATTTTACCTCATTCTTCACACTCAAACGATGCCATAATTCAATAATCTCAGCACTCGGATTCACAACTTGATATTGGGGTACAATTCATCTATTTTTCACCCAGTTAAACAAAACCAAATGTTTTCACAGCTTATAAGAAAAGCACTTTGTTGGTGCAATCCAAACCTCTTCGTTTTTCAAAGACAGATCTGGAAAAAACTTTTTTTTCCAAGTACAGCTTATGAGAAAAACACTTTGTTGGTGCAAACCAATTCTTAGTTCTTCAAAGCAAAACACCAAGTTTTTCAAACACAACTGGTGAATCAGTCAATTGGTGAAAACCAAGCTCTTTTCCAAGCTAGCTTTGGTAGTCAACCAGCGATCCAGACCCCGAGATCCGAATGGCAAATGAAGTTGCTCGATGGTATTTATACTTTTTGGGGGGACCGAGCTGACACTTCTCGCAATCTGATTGGTTCTTTAAAAAAGCTATCAAAAAGGTAAAAAATCCTGCAATCTGATTGGTCAGCTCGCTATTAGAGCTAGAATATTGATCCCCAAAGCACTTCAAGTGTGTTTTCGACTGCACATAAAAATGAAAAAAATAAATATTTTTCAGGGTATTTCAACATGGAAAGTGATATTATAAACAGAGATTATTACCATTATGTGGATGTACAAAATATGTATCCGAGTCGAGCTCCGGGTTCTAAGGGCAGATCACGACGAGTCGAAGACGAGACGTGATCTACCCTTAGAACCCGGAGCGAGACTCGGATACATATTTTGTACATCCACATAATGGTAATAATAATTTTATCTTACAATATATTGGGGATAAGGCAAGAATGTAGACGAATATATAACGAACTATTCATTCGTACGGATGAACAAAAAGAAAAAAAATGGAACTCACGCGAAAGGAACGTGCTTGTTTCCGACCCCCTGATACAAACATCTGTATCAGGGGGGCGGATACACGGCATTTGCGGAGTTAATACAGACAAAATACATGTTGATTGTAAGATAAAATAAAATAAAGTGCGTAAAATATATTTTGTAAAGAAAATTATTGTGAAATTAATTTTTTTAATGTAATTTGATGATTTGAAGTGAAAATAATGCTGCGTTTTCGGCGTGCCAATCAGGACTGACTGTAGGCAAAAGCCTATTTAGTACTACAGTGTTCGCCTCGTCATTTTCAAAGCAATGAAAAAAATATATAACCCATCAATACATCGCCAAAAACTTGAAAACTACGTAAAGGGGCGAATAAATAAAGCGAGAATAATTATTTTATCACGGAGAAAAGATTTATTTAATATTTTTTGGTTGTAAAAATGTTTGGTCAGTCTGTCGGCTTCTTTCTGGTAAATCGAGCGAAACGTCGCTTAGAAAAGCGATTTCACTGAATATGTGATCCCATTACGTTCTCCTCGTCAGAAACTGAATTAAAGTTGATAAGAAAATGATCTGTTGACATTTATTTTGTAAAAAATTGCACAGAACGTGGTATTTCGGTACACCCAAAACAAGGTTAGAATTTGCGAACAAAGCGTTTCTCACTGTTGACTGTGTTGTCAAGGAGATACACACAAACAGGGAGGGAGATAACTGAACCAGTTTTACATTCTTACCAAATTATCAGATGGCGGTGTTCGACCCAACATTGCATATGCAACGAATTCTTTAGAGAGCGCAATCTTATCAAATAATTGGTTAACATTGCCACTGTGGCAGAAGAAAATATAGCTGGCTGCAAAGCATTTTTTGCCTACAGGCGTTCGAGATGTAAGAGAAAGATCCTATATATGATAAAACGTGGGTTTGGGATGTAAAATACGTAGTTGGTGAAGGGTGGTGAGTGGGAACTCTTCCTTTAAAATTAATAAAATTAACATTATTTATATAAGTTGGGAGGGGGGGGGGGGTATACGTTAAACAGAAATCCGAGCCTTCAGAAAATGCGTGTTATTGGAACATTCTGGTGTACTCCGTACCAGAAAAATACTCCCATTTAATCGAACACGGCCTTTTAAAAAATCTATAGCACTACGTGCTTCTCTAAACAAGTCCATTTCGGTAAATACCGGGATTCTGCGGGAAATCCATATCAAATAATGTCGTTTCCGGTGCTTTACGCCCATTCTCGGGCTCATTTGGGTAAGTATACAGGGAAGTCGTTCCAGAGAATACTCACAGTATATCGAACATACCAGTTACATACCTCTTGGCCCTATAAGAAGCCTTGGGGTCACATAGCAACCACGTGCCACTATAGAAACAAAGATGGCGGCCCCTTCATACAAAATGGACGACGGAAACACGTATTACCCTAACAACACGAGCTGCGCATGCGCACTCAAGTCACCCATCACAATGACAATGACGTCACAACATGGCCGCCCACATGGGTTACCATGACAACCACGTGATACCCATAATACATTGCGGTGTGACGTCACATGAGAACCACCAAATGAGAACGAGAACCTTTCCTACTACTCGTGCTCGATCGAGCATACTTACGTGCATTGCACGAGGATAACTAGTACCCTCGAAGCATTTGTTGTCGGTTTCCCAGATACCAATAAAGTAGGACTACTTTATCTCTACAAAGGGGTTTTGCTACCTCAGCAAGCTAGCACTGCTTCCCTTGGCTAGTGTTCGCTATGGGGCTAGTTTTGTGTCAGCATATTGATGCGGCAAAGATAGAGGAGTCTAAAAACGCTTTGTCATTGTGATAACTTTTTGTACACTTTTGAATATTGCCTTATGGACCTCGGGAACGCCCCCGTTCAGAAGAATGTCGCTATTTATGCAATACCCCAGTTGGCCTATAAAGTATCGTTTTTTCAGCCAAGAAGAAAGGATAGTTAAAAAAAGTAATGCGCCACAGTTTCAGGCATGCCATATCTACATTAGCGTTGTAGAAAGGTGATTGTTGAAGAGATTGTCGTTTAGGTTGCTACAAGACAGGCGCAACCTGCAGTTGGGTATCTGTGCCTTTCGTAATTTGTCGTGATAAAAGTAGTTTTTGAACAAGCTGTTTGTTTCGGTTAAGATATGCTGAGAGGTTATTTTCGCGGATGTCACTAGGTAATGTGTTCCAAAGGTGTGTCGTGGATGGCAGGAATAATCTTTAATGCGACTGAGTGCGATAGAGGGGCATTTTCACATCCGTGTGTAGCAGATAACATTTGGGGAGTGAGGCATGAGAGGTATGCAGGGGCAAGGCGGGATACATTTTGAAATTGTTCACGTTTGTGTCTTCCGCGTCTCCTTTCCAGAGGCTCTCAACCTGTCTCCGCGTATAAAAGAGATTTACTAATACTTCGCGTCGCACCAATTACACTCCTTGCTGCTTCTAACTGGATTTGTTCGACGTTTTTGCTTTCCAGGTTTGTGAAATTGCCCCAGACTACGTCGGAGTATTCTAAGACAGGGCGTATACATGCTAGATAGATTTTGTCCAGGGTTTTTCGATCCAGACTGAATTTGTATTTCCCGAGGCCAATTCTCTTCCAAGCTTTGGTCGTTATATCACATATGTGATCGCTTCAGGATCCTGAGTTATTAAAGATTATTCCGAGGTGTTTATGGTGACCTACCTTCTTGATATCGGTCTTTGACATTTAGTGTAATGGGTGCAGCGTTTTCTCTTTTTTTTTCGTGATATTACGATAGATTCGTTTTTTGTGATTAAAGTCAACAAGTCATTGTTTTGACCAAGATTCTATCTGAAATATATCATTCCCTAATAGCTCAGGTGCGTGGATGGTATCTTCGACGACAAGGTAAAAAGAAGTGTCATCAGCAAATAGCCTGACATTACCTGAGACATTCTCAACAATGCCATTAATATAGATGATGAATGGCAAGGGACCAAGTATAGATCCCCAGGGACGCCTGCAGTTACATTTTTCCGGGATGAGTTTCTGCTTAGATTACTACCCGCTGATGCCTTTCACTCAAGTAGCACTCAAACCATTTAAGAAGTTCACCTTTAATACCTATCTTTTGCAGTTTGTATAGTAGCCCTTTATGCCAAACTTTAGTGAAGGCTTTACGCACGTCACAGATAACGAAACGCATTTCTTTGCCTTCATCTAAAGCGCAACTAATAGTGTTATATATTTCCGTGAGTTGGAATGTCTGTGAATCGGCAGGTGTGAAGCCTGACTGGAAGGATGTGGGATAGGAATTCGTGTTGAGAAAGTTACAAACCTTTTTGTTGCATTCTTCGAAAATTTTGCCCAAACAGTTCAAGAGAGAAATAGGTCTATAGTTGCCGACAAGACTGGGGTTGTCTTTCCTGAAAACTCGTGACACGTTCGCTTGTTTCAGTTCTATAGGAACGTAACATTCTACCAGAAACGAATTTAAGACTTGCGTTAATGGTTTTACTGGGCTGTTAGAACATTCTTTAAGAACTCGTGGACTGAAATTGTCAGATCCACAAGTTTTGGATGCTTTAAACGAGTTGAGTGCCTCTGCTACATCAGATTCATGAATTATTATCATATCTAAGGCATGGCTATTCCGGTGGTAGAGATGCAGTGGATTCCTTGACAGAGAATATCGACCAGAAGTAGCTATTTAATGCTTCCGCTTTGTCGAGATTGGTCAACGATAGAATGAATCTGGATGCCAGACTTTCAAGGGTTTGTTTCAAACGACCTGCTAATAATGGGTACAGGTTATTGAAAAGAACATCAGACCAGTCGATCTGAGCGAGTTCAAGATTTAGCGATTCAAAGTCAGCTTCACTGTAAAGCCATGTATTGCACTTGAAAGTCTCGGGACGTTCGCGAGGGTTCTGAAAAGACTGGGTAGTGGTACCGAATTAGTTCACCGTAGAAGGGGAGTCGCCGGCGGCTTGGTTAACGATTAATGAAAGTCGCCTTACACTGGAGACACCTGCCGAATTTCAGTTCCACATGCGACGCACAATGGTATTTGGACTGTACTGACTGGTTGTAGCCTTTTCCCCTTCCGATGCAAAGTGAGTCCTTGATTGGACTTAAACGATTGCCCAGAGGCAACATAAAAAATGTGTTTTGCAGCAGGTCAAGGCGGGACAGATTCCGAATTGCGCAGACCATATCGTCTTAGTGGCGTCTTAGATTCGACTTGCTCTTCGATTTGTAACCACCAATCGAACCGGTGGAATCGAAATCAATTTCCACGGTTTCACTTGTATCAGCATCAACATCAATTTGAATCGTCCATCGCGTACTTCCCCGTGTACAGAAAAAGTTGTTTGCTGAAGCTTGCACGATGCCCACGATGTGAAGAGGAGGACTGCAGTACAGTAGCCTCTTGCTTTTATTACATGCGTGGCGCGATGTTTTGAATCGTAAGTTTACAATGCAATAATATAGTTAACCCCTACTGTCTTTTCTGCGCGCACGCTATTATTCATAACATTAACCGTTAAACTTATCCATGTATTGAATGAATGTGAGTGCTATATTATATCGTAATGAATATAATCACCGTTACAACCTTAGCAAACTGGAATTTCAAGTTTATGTCCATGATCTAATGTATACGTGTAGAAGTACCATAACGTTTCTGTGGGAAATATTGTTCGAAAAGAGTTGCACTGTATTAAAAGAAAGATGTATATACACATGTAATTTTAACGCCATATTTTGAAACCGTACTGATGTCCCCAGAAAAACACTTGCACCTGAGCGAAGTAATGGGCTATACTATATAAGGGGTCTACGCGAATATAATTTCGCTGAACGATCACATATATTAGTTCTGTGTGACCTTGCATTTGGTGATGGTAATTGAAAAGGAGATCGAAAATAGTGGTGATTTGCGCGACAGTAAAATCGAACAAACAGAGTAATTTGCCGTACACCAAATTCAGATTATTTACCGGCATTACAAGATATACTTGGTACATATTGTGACACATTCGATGTCAGTAGATGGAGTTTTGTCCATTCCATGCACCAGCACACAGATAAATGCGATAACGTGTGAAATGGCATCGTGAGTTGCATATTTCAACTAACTTTTCACAATTTCCAAAGTGATCAGCGGTTTTATGTTCGTTATTTTCTCAATAACCAATTTTTAACGGCTTAGGTGTCTATATCATCTTGAAGTTGTGTATAGTGGAAATTCATATCCGTTGTACCCTATTCATAATCGACGGCTATATCCATATATCTGGGCAAAAACTCGGGTGGGGATGTCTATTGAGGTGGAGAGTAGGCCATTGTAATCGGTAAAATCCGGTGTCGGGTTCCTACAGTGAATGTGCTAGATACATAACACCTGGCATCCGGCATAGGCCTAGAGCGTAGGCCTAGGGCGTAGGCCTATGGTTACGGGGATCAATATACAACGGTTAAGCCATTTGAAGGTAGAATGAAACGGGGGACAGCCATTACTAATCCAAGAAATAATTAACGACAGCTTGCAAGATGAGTTGAGATCAAGAGAATCTCGCCATTTGTATTCGACGAAATTCAACAAGATTTGCAACGATTTCTATGGAATGTCTTCGGGGTTCCCATCGGATACACAAAATTGAGAGGAGGCGAACGAACCATTGTTACTAAAGACAATGTTGACAGAGGGTGTAGGAAGAATGGAATAATTATGCTGTGTTAGCTATTAAAAAAACATTACGGCCAATAAATACTGTAAAAGAGACTCCTGGTACACGCGGGTGGCAGTTTTGACTTTAGTCTTGGCGTCGAGACTTTTTTCATTTCAACAAGTGTTTTTGAAAACATCACAGTTCCATCGTCTTTAGGCAAAAATGATATTGATATTTTATTCACCAGTGTATTAACAAATACAGAACTGACATGTGTGTAAATCTGCAATATCCAAATTTATAATAATAAAACACATACACAACCATAAAAATATAAATTTATAAGTGTACTATGGCAGGGAAAGGCATAGTCAGATTGACTGTCTTCCCGCCTGCCTTTCCCCATGGAAAAAGGGAAGGAAAAGTAAAACAGAATAAGGGAGATAAAGGCGAGAAGAAACAGGGCATGTACAACATTGTGCTGTCAGAGTACTCTTTAAATTAACCTTTCACCGTGTCCAAGGTACTAACGTCCATTATAACCTCTGCGTATGTGCACGTGATGACCGGACTTCAAGGACAACCAGGCGCCGCTGAAATGGCCCCAATCAAACACAAAATTACCTTTCAACAGATTAACATAATTGTGTATATGTTTGACGGGGACCAAGTCAAGAGGCTACCTTGGACGAACCCCAGACTGATTTAGGTCGAGAACATTAAAGCACAAAGGACAGTCTAACAAATACGCCCACTGTATATTATATTCTTGTTATCCACTAAGGAATAACAGACACTGGACTGGATCGCCGAGGCTACACATTAAAATGAAGGTAGGGTTAGACAGCATTGTCGGGCAATACGGATATGAGCAGGAGATGTTATTCTCGTAAGAGGAAATAAATTTAGCTGTTAACTTGCTTTTGAATTCTGACCTGTTGATAAGTTTTCGAAGTCAATGTCTAATTCGTTCCAAAGTTTAGAGAATGCGAAGACTGGGAAGGTATCGATTGTTTTAGTTTTCGTTCTATGGTTACGACCCTCTGGAAGCTTCTTCAACACTGCGGCATCCCAGTTAATTTTAAGTTAGTCAACCTCATCAGGAATTCTTACAATGGCATGTCCTGCAGAATAATCCATGAAGGGCAGCTCACGAACAGCTTCCAGGTACGAACCGGAGATAAACAATGATGCTTGTTGTCGCCGTTACTATTTCTTCTCGCCATTGGATATTAAAGACATCCACAGCGAGTACAGGAACGGAATCCAGTGAACCTTGTGGACTCAGCTTGATGAGCTGGAACTTGCCGATGACCTTTCACTGCTTTCCTATAGTCACTAGCAGATGCAAGAGAGGACCAACGTAATGGCCGCCTCACCAACACAGGTTGGGTCCAACATCTACAAGAACAAGACAAAGATCCCCAAGATCAACTCTACCAGCAGAGAACCAGTCACCCTGAATTCCGCTGGTGAAAATGCAGTACTTCGCCTCCCTAGGTAGCATCATCGACCAGCGGCACAGGAACAGATGTCAAGACAAGGATCGGCAAAGCAAAAGCTTCCTTCATGCAGCTCAGGAGCAGGAACAGGAGCTGTCCTTGACAATCAAGATACAACTGTTCAACTCCAACGTGAAGTCAGTCCTACTGTATGGAGCAGAGTCATGGAGGACATGGAGGACGACCACGAAAATGGTCAGGAAAGTGCAGACCTTCATGAACAGCTGCCCAAGAAGGATTCCAAAGATCCGCTGGCCAGATATCACCAGCAACGCCAGTCTTTGGGAAAGAACCCAACAAAGTCCTACAGAAGAAGAACTCGGAAAGAGAAGATGGGGCTGGATATGACACAACCTCCAACCAACATCACCAGACAGGCACTGGAGTAGAATCCCCAAAGCAAACGGAAAAGGGGCCGTCCAAGAAACACCTAACGTCGCGTCCTCGATACTGTCATCACCAGGATGGGCTACACCTGGAACCAGCTAGAGAAAATGGCTCACGACAGAGGACGCTGAACATCTGAGGCTGGCGACCCAAACCCCGACTAATTTAGGGGTAATGCTATGTTTTTACATTATTGACCACTTGCGATAGGCTTAGTCGATAATTCCGCATATTATAGTGAATGAGATGTATCTATGCAGATTACTGACTTCTAATCTTTTGAAAAACTCGAGAAATACGACAGTTTGCCTGAAAAAAATCGTCATTGGAGGGGGGGGGGGGGGTTGTTATTTCATATCCATAACTGCGCAGCTCATTCGAAGACCTCCTTTTAATGGGCGTCTCTGGTTGAAGAATTGGGTATTGAACAATAATGAGTGATTTTCGTATATTTTTAGGCTGAAAACATTGTCACATCATCCAATTTATTGACAGGATTGTGAAAAAGAAAAATGTTTGTTTTTGTATGGAAAAGCTCAGCACGGATTTATGGAACTTTTCGTACGCATCCGCGATGCTATGATCTAAATAATATAAAAAATGCTTTATCTGTTTAATTTCCTTACTTTCCCCCCTTCACGTCTTATGTGCTTAGGCTACATTACGGAGTCATGACGAAACCCCCACAATACGACCTCCCTTCACATTTATCTTTTTGTAAACCGAGCGGTGGATGGACATTTCGCAAAAAAATTATACCGTCACTACTGTACGCTCATCGAGCTATCGCATGGTGCTATAATGGCCATGAGACAAGCCGGGCTCTTAATGAGGTCTCCCTCAAGTTCCTCCTGTCCTCACGAGCGCGCCGTAAAAAGGAGGTCCCAAAACTGGGGTGTAATGTTGCTTGGCTCCTACCACCTTAGTCATTTGGATTGTTGACAAGCGATGGTTTCTCATCACACTGGCGATCAGTGCCGAAAATCATCCAAGCATTCCAAATGTCTCATGCTTCACGGATGCACCACCCATGAATCAAGAAACTTTCAATGATACAGCTGCGCAAAAATGTTTAAAAGGAGACAAAATCTATAAAGACATGAGGTGGTTCATTCTATGCTCCACAGAATAGACCAGTAGAACCAGTAGAACTAGCGAAGAGAATGCAACGATCCCGTGAATGTCAAAGTGCCGAACACAAAATACACCAATGCCCGAGTTAGGTAGGATGTAATACAACCTGGAAGGAAGGATCATTACGTCCAAGGAAAGAAACAACAAGGCAAGCAACCGAAAAGAGAAAGTATGACCTGGTCGAATCCAAACTACTGGAACATTTTCAAGAACAACACTTTACAGTTAACAAACAGCGAACTGGGGGGCTGCCTTTGGCCTGGATAGAAACACGAAAGAGATGCTGGAATCAAGAACCATGAATAAACATAAGAAGGTTCTTCAATACATTCAGGCACTGCATCGATTCAGAAAAATATATGACAAAGCTTCACATCCAGTAACGAACAAGATACATAACCATTGAAGACAGATGAATAGGAGAAGAAGACTGACCAAAACAGAAGACCAAAGAGAAAGAGGATCGAGTACTCAACGCAGTGGAGGTTACTGAGAAGAAAGTAAACAAAGACCGCAGAGAAGATTGAAGTGAACAAAGACTGAACTTTAATAAACATCGATCAGTGAATTTTTTAAATTTCTATTATGTTGTTTTAGTCTCGAACGGTAATAGTCTCGGGATCTGCTGCGAAGTAATTGGCTCTTCTATGGTCAGTATGTGGATATAAAATCCATTGTTTGTAATAAACGGACTATGAAGAAATACCCTCTGTGGGTTTAGATGTAACTGTAGTAAATATTTAAGTGACAAGATACTAATTAAAGGTCAGTGGAAACTCCGCTGCCATAGTTGTCACAATTATTTATTTACGAAAATTAGTCTGGGATTTGTCGCGAAGTAACCGGCTAGAAATTTTCCTTACGGTATCCCTTCGATTTTTAGGCTGCTGCTATGGAATCACAGTTTCGTCGTATGGGGTGGGGTGGGGTATCGCAGGCCCTATGGTGAAATATCTTATTGAGGTCTAGTCTCATACCCCTTATGCGATTAATAGTGGATTCCCTCGATCATTAGCCCACATTCACATGCATCATACTCATGGATTCTTTTGTATGGTCAGTTTGTGTCTATAAAATCCAATTTTCGTCGTATGAATGCTGTGAGAGAATATCTCATTTATGTATAACCTCATACGTTGAAAAAGGGATTCCATCGCTCACCAGCCTCGTGCTCACAGGTATTCCACTTATGAAATCCCTTAATACCCTTAAATGGTGACTATACGGTCCCATTTTGACCACATGAGGGGTAGGCGACATGCGAGCCGAAGAGAGATTAATATTAGGCGAGGCCGTAGGCAAAGCCTGATATTGATCGCACTGAGCATCACATGACGCCATACCTGGCAAGTAAGCATCCTGTAACGTATTTACCATGCCACGAAACAAATTAAATAATAAATTAAAAGATTTGAGTCGCTTTATTTTGAATATTTATCAGGAAACTGATTTTATTTGCACGAACATAGGTGAAAACTTGAGGTGGGAAAATTAATTTGGAAACGAAATGGCGCCCAACAGATGGGGGTGTATGTGCTCATATATGGTCACTGGCAGTGTATAGACTCAATCCGATAGCCGGTTCCCCATTGAATAACCTAATATCGCATAGTCCTCCGACGCTATTAGAGCACGTCCATTGGCCAAATGAAACAGGAGGCATAATAAATACTGATGCGGTGTTAATGATTCCACCCGCCACCATTCCCTCACGGACAGGAATCCCATTGTCATCATCTGAGAGCATGAGGTCTAAGAGGAAAAACCCCACCGAGGCTTAACCTCAAGTGATTATATCCCCGTACGAACAGAAATGGATTCTATCGATCATCGATCCCTCGTTCATAGTAATCCCACTTGTGGGATCCCTTACTAGGACCTGATTGTGGCTATATAGTCCCTTTTCTCAGATGAGGCGAACAGTCATACAAGTAATGCTTCATTTTTCGCAGTTATCGGCAGTGAGGTAAGTCAACCACATGGCTGATATTGAAACAAGCCAAGATAACAAGTGATTTGCACTGGAAGAGCACTATTGTGCAGTAGTTAAATATGCTAATAAATGGATGTAGTGGTTATCAAATTGGGATTAGAATCCAATAATGTTATAAGCAGTAATCGGGTAATATTAGGGCCCAGTAGTCATAGTAGTGGTAGTAATGGAAGTGAAAACCAATCACAAGACTGATAGCTGCAGAAAACTGGACACAGAAGTCATCGGCTATCTACGGGCCTAGAAAATGCTGTTTTTACATACCCCATTTTAGTGTCTGGTTGCGGAATCATTTTGTTTTTCGAAATGGATCGAAGAATCGTAAGAACAATTGCCCTCATTGCTCTTCAGATCATTGAACAAAGTAGTAAGAAACCACAATACCACCAAGTGCGATAACTATTATGTAATGAGAACAGACGGGCTTAAGAAAATGAAGCAATCTAATTCGACATTCCAAAACTCGTTCGAGGGCAGAGCTCAAGATAGGATTGGAGATAGCTAAGAGGGCTGTGAATAGATAGACCATGGAAGCAATAAAACAATTTAGATTAGATGGAAACGAGGATTAAAAAGGAATGCGAATTTACAAAAATACTGTCATGGAATTGAACACACCGCCAGGACACACATCCAACGTAACCAGGTACCGTCAAGATGACAGGTTACCGTGTTCATTATATAAACCAAGACAGCTGTCTCCATGAAACAAAATGGACGACAGAAACACGTCTCACCCTAGCGGCAATCATTACCACCACGTATCGCTATGCTAATGACGTCACAAAATGGCCAACTTTTCAAGGAGCCATAGCAATCACACTAGTCTCGTTGATTGTTACATGTCAGCAGAATTTATTAGCAAACATACTTATGAGACATAGGCTACAAAATAAAATCGTGATTTTGGAATAAGAAAATAAAAATAACAAGGTCAAAATTCGCAATAGGAAAGGAATGTTTTATCTTGAGCCAATCTGATATGCTTTGGTCAAGTGTAACATGTATTTATTTTATTGGGATTTAACGACACTTTCGACAACCAGGGTCACCTCGTGTCGGACAGTTTTATGGGTAGAGGAAGCCAGAGTATCCGAAGAGAACAAACGAGTAGCGGCAAGTAATGTCAGATATCGCAAAGTACCAACTCCACACAAGCAGGGTTATCATTGGTTGAAGGGAAGTTTACCATCCACGTACAGTACGTCATAGTACACAGCGCCACCATGCCTACACATGGACAATCGGCATTAAGTGCCTTGCCCAAGGATACAACTCTGTTGTCACTGGTGGAGAGCGAACCGTGGACCTGTCGGTTTTAAGTCCAATGACGTAACCACTGAGCCACCGTGCTCCCAGTGCAGAGGTGTTATGGTGCTATGGAGAGAAAAGCGGAAAGATAATTTCGACTGGATCGCGACCCAGTCCTAATCCGGTTGAAACTCTTTGTACGCATCACTGTACTGTTAGTGGGGTGGGTAATTTTTGTTCAGCAGAATACATCGATTACAAATTATTTTGGCAATAATTAATAATTAGACAATGATATTCTTTTGAGAAGCAGGTTGACCATGGCCGGTTTGGCCTCCTCCAGATAGCAAATGACTATTGATTGAAATATCAATAAATGGAGCACAAAAATATATATATATCTTTGTGCGAAAAGGTACGCCACACCAAATCAACCGAAGTTGATGCGCAAACTCAATGAAAAGTGGTCAAACAAAGAGCCCATAACAGCATGATGTATACATGTATATCGAAATGCTTGTTAGAAAATGCTGTCAAATTTGGAGATAAACTCCGGAAAACGAATGAATTGTTGACAAGCCCCAAAGGGGCTAGATAACAAATGGTTTTCCATAGGCAAATTTCCAAAATGTCTAACAAAACAAGAGACGTTTATCTTAATTGTAGTTCCTGTCATCGTTAGAAGTGAAAATCTCCAAACCCGTTTTATTTGAGGAAAAGCAATCACAAAATCTCATTTTCGATTTCGATGTATTTGTCATCATCGAATTTACAAGGTGAACTCCGAGCACGGACGCTAACAACCATTGCCACAGAAAACAGCTCCGGGTTGTGTTCGAGCTGTAATAGGAGCGGTTTTGCGCCGTTGCTCGAGCATAGCGTGGATACAGACATGTTCTGATTGGCCCGCATTTGACAATTACGGTACGGTAAAAGTGTTTATTTATCTGAGATTAGAGCATGTAGCCGACCGACCGACTCTCAGCCAATCAAAATACAGGTTTAGAAAGAACAACGAGGTCGAATTTAACTGATAAATTACAATTATATTTCTACGAAGTGATATCTGTCTTGTATTTCGTATTCATACTTTGCCGTAGTTTGTGATGAGCCCAACTAGCCCACAACACAACAAAAACGACCAATGACGAACATGTTCCCACCGTCAAGACTACGAGAAGTAAAACAAAATAAGATGGAGAAAATAAAGAAACGGAAGTGGGACGAGAAAAGATCAACAACCATACTGCGGTGGAAAGATCTTTGAAGATTAATTAATATGTTGTTTAGTTATCGATGTTAATCATAGAGAATTGTTGGGATATTTCCGTTTCCATTCCTACTCGCTCAAGCTCTCGAGTAACCAGGCAAACGTTAAAAAAGAAATTCGATTCCGTTATGGCCTGGAACAGTTATAACATTTAAATAGTCTATCGCCTAGAATTAGATTTACTCGTCTGGAAAGTTTTAGTTTAGCCGAAACGCGAATCAACTGTTCGCCTTTCCGACCAGCTAAAATATTTCAGATGAATGAATCTATAAAACACATCCACATTCTTTCAACCAAGAAAAATGTGTTTCTCAGGCCAAAATTGGTTTGACCGAATCTTTAATGACTTTACCAATATTATTAAACATGTTTGTTTATTATATGATTATGAATGAAGACCCATCACAGTAGTAGTTTTAGGATTTCGTTCCGTAGTTCAAATACTAGTGTCAGTGTCTTGTTTTTAAAGGGAATTTAAAGGGAATAAATTACTTACGGATTGATCTCTTCCAAATGGCAAATACCTATAGATTGGAATATCTATAACAGGAGTACCAAAATATCTGTATATCTTTGTGAGAAAAGATACGTCACACTAAATCAACTGTAGTTAGCACGCAAAGTCAAAGAAAAGTGGGCGAACAAGTAGCCCATAACATCGTTCGATTCCTTACAATTTTTTATTGATGCCCCAACAGATTTTGCCTCAACACGAGCAAGTTCAAATTTAACATCGGTAGTCAGGCGCTTCAGTTTGTTGACGATTTATAATTTCTCATATTTCAGAGCATGTGGCAGATAAACTATATATGTTATTGCAAGTACGGCTTTGGGATTACAAATAGATTCGCAAACTAATCCTGATAATCCATTTGTTACTCATGTTAAGAACTTCTTGGATATAAATCCATGTCTGGTTATTATGACTGGTAAGTAGCTTTCACGACCTCCACGTCCTCACGCCACTAAATTTCTTACGATATTGGGGAAAGAGGTTGTGGCCCATGTTTGTTCGTTCTTGATATGATTTTACCCGAGGATCCCTACAGTTGAAACTAGAAGTCCTCTGACTGTATTGTGCACTATTTTAAGTGATAGCGTCCCGAGTAAGCGCACATTTGTACCTGTCAAACTGTAACATTGGAGAAACTCAATTCCTGCAGAAAAACAGCGTGCCCAACTCTATACAATTCTATACTAGTAAATAGCGACCATTTATTTATTCAATTATTTATTTATCGGGTTTACCGACACTTTCGACAGCCAGGGGTCACCTCGTGTCAGACAGTTTTACGGGTGGTGGAAGCCAGAATACCCGGAGAGAATCACCGAGCAACTTGTAGACTTCCCAACTCCTCCGCGCAAGCAGGATTACCTTTGGTAGAAGGCAAATGCGCAGTACGCCTTAATACACATTGCCACCGAGCCCCCAGGCGGGCAAGCAGGATAAAATGCCTCGACCAAGGACGCAACGCAGTTACCCCTGATGGAGATCGAACCGTGGACCTTTCGGTTTGAAGTTCAATACCGTAACTACTGATTAACCGAGCTCCCAATAGCGATCATTAACAACATCCGTAATCTTTACTGGGATATATGTACATGTAATGACGTAAATTGATATTAAAATTTGACTGCATATACAAAATGAAGAGAGTCGATTACTACTTATTCGCGGTGGCATATATTCTCCACTCGACAGGTATTTATAATTGTTCATAACAGCACATGGAACACTTGCGAACTTTCTTCACATGGACCACTGGGCGATTTTGCAAGTGCTTTTTTTGTTTTACCCCAGAAATTTATATTAATTATTAAGGGAAAATTCTATCCTTCACTGCAGTCACATTAGTTTCTTTCTGTTTGATCGGTTCATTTCGTGATTTCACTACCGACCTCTCTAATAGCTCATTACATTTTGCATCGCACATGCGAGCGCTCTTGTGTATTTCAGACTACTTAATTTTCCGGCAGTAAAGGGCGCATTAACTAACGGGTATTTTCTACGCTAATTGTGACATGACTTTAGTTTCAACTGTATATGCACATCCCTGTTGGTCTCTGAGAGATTATTGTTATCCTAGAGTGGTGTTGGTGTGGGGTGGATGAATCTCGCCTTAAGAGAGAACCTCATGTCTGTCCGAAATAAGTTTTCCTGAGTGTGAGATTTACTCATCACACCTTCACACCACGCGCGAATGCTCTTCTCTCGCCACACCCCAGATAATGTCATCGATATCAAACTACCATGCGATGAAAATGTACAGTTTCACCGACTGATCCTAGAGAGAATTGAATTGCATATTAGGAAAACAGCATAGAAAGTACAGTACATACCAACGGTATATCCTACGAAAACCAGCGTTAGGTCACTACAGTTCACAGGATACGCACACTTACCTTGACGTGGTCCCTGGGCTGAGTAGTTCCCCACTGGGAAACGAAATTAAAAGGTGTGAAGCCTTCGCCATAGCCGGTCCCAACCCCGGGTTGGGAGAGAAGGTCGCCTTGTTTTCCTACGAGGTGCATTCTGAAGGCCCTGGAGGATCAAATCCTGGCAGTTGTAGAAAAACAGTGCCTGGTTAGGACAGTCTCCACTTTGGAGATACCTGCCCTATACACTGTTTTGGCCCTGACTTCGGACGTAGACAGATAGTCCCAGTCTGGCCAATCGCCCCCCCCCCCCCCCCCCCAAAAAAAAGATGTCACGCTATTGGGAGGACATTCAACCAGCTATTTCTCTTAACACACCATCACCATTGTTAACGTACACTGACTTCTAACAAATTTCAGAATTTTTGAAAACGTTCATTTTTTGCACAGTCTGGACTGGTTGTAAATGGCAATCTGTAAGGCACAAAAAACAAAAAAATATTGGCTGAATGACCTACTTCTGAAGATATGGCACTCCCCACACTCGACAGGTCAATGGGTCGACGGGTATGCATTTACATCAACGCTGCCCGAGTATGCTTTCCATGTATTCTTGGATTTGTCTCCCACTCAACATACCCCTAGGTTAGGCTCATGGTAAGGATACGAGTAATAGAATGCAGAATGTACACAAAATAAAAACATGGAAAAAATCCCACGAGAAAAAGAAGAAAACGAGGTGAAGCAATGAATTTAGTTCTATCGGGCTCTGACTCGGATTAAGAATCCATAACCATTGAAAAAATGTAATTATTTATGCGGAGAAAGAAAAAAAGAAGAAAGAAGGATAAAAAATCATCAACAATCAATCCATTTGCTCTTGAAAAGAAACTATCAAGAGAATTGCTGGGTCAGTGAAGGGAGTTAAAACTTGTTATTGGGTGGGATATTATTAGAATGTAGGACGGAATTCCAAGCAATACATTTATTAAAAAAATGATAAGATTTTAGATGTGAAAGTTGTCGCCTTTCAGCATAAAATTCTGAACGCTAGTAAAGACTTCGTGAGAACTGGGGAACTTTCTGGCAAGTGTGAAATCAAAGAAGAACCCAAACCACAGAACATTACAGATGTAAAAAAGATCGAAATAAAAACGATGGTAATACAATTCATACCAATACATATATTTTAACATCTCGCTCATCTCGTCCGCCAAAATCATTTAAAGTGGGTTACGTGAACATCTCAGAGGATTTGTACATCCTAAATCTACTTCGATTCTCCAAATGCTAGAACTATGGTCACGGATAAAATAACTGTACAGGACAAGAAACCTGTTTTAAATGCGACCAACAACACCAATGACTTTAGAATAATAATGTAAAGGGTTGTAACTATCAGCACAATCATACACATTCATCCAAGGATTGTCCTGTCTGGAAACGGGAGAAAGAAACCCAAAAAGTAAAATGTGAGAGGCAAATTAGTTTATAGAGGCCATAGAAATTGTAATGTCAACGCCTAGAATGTATATTACAACACCATCCTATCCAACAACTCCAAAACAGAAAATCCCAACAATATCAGTGGAATGTCAAACACCATGGGCATGGCTCAACCACAGTACAATTCCGTCCTTAGTACAGGCTTTTACCATCTTGCAAACCAGGCAAATTGAACCAATCCAAACACAACAGAATACTGCAAAACCTTCAAAGGATCACATGAATAAAATCAGAGTCAGAGCCAGAAAAGCAAGCAAGAGAGACCTCGAAAGAATTTAGAAAAAAACAAAAACAAGTATCAAACAGAACTTCCAAAATTCTACAAGACTCTGCTACCTGTAACAGGTTTGGGGTCTTTCGAAGAGATGGAAGTGAGTGCATCAACGAAATGTTCTGGCAATTGACCCGAACTCCACTCAGAATAAGTCCCCGAGAAAAACAAAATCATCCAAACATTCGTCCACACGTCCGCCATCCTAATCTCCATCCAGATATGGAGAATACAACATACAACGATATAATACAGTGGAATTAACCCCTTCCATAATACAGAGTTATCTGCTCGGACCACGAGTTACTGTTCTTCGCATCGGGCATATTCTTATAGTCAAGCATGTGAGTGTAGAACAGAATTTTCGCTGGGCTGTGTTTTATGTCTTCTATAGTAATACTAGGCATTACTGATTGATATGAGAAGTCCTCCTACATCGTGCTGTCAGTCAGAAAACTGTCCATGCATAAGTTTATCGATAATCTCGTTTACTTCATCTCTAATTGCATACTGGTAGAATAATATATACATGTTTATACAATAGTCTTGTCCAAAAATGCGTTGCAAATACGATATATTTCATTTGATTTTAATATTAATCTTTCTCACCCACCTGGATGCCCCATTGAAATGATGATGTCATTGTTCCAGTATATTGAACAAAAATATACACCTGGAACTTAATTAAGCACCTCCTGTTGTTTTCGCAGTGGTATTAATAGAAACTATTATTAGTTTTATGCCATCTTTCAGATGGCCAGAAATGAATGTTTGCGGAAAGAATGGTCTATTGACAAATGAAAGACAACACAATGATAAAAATATGCAGTATTTTAATGGAGCTAATTACACGTATCTATCACTAATATTTTTGATGGAAAAATGTTCTCGCGACAAGTATGGTGCTGGGACCACCCATGATGAAACAATGCCGGTATGTACTGACAAAAATGTAACTTGTGATCTGCTAAACACAATAGGAGTGTCTGACGTCAGTAGCGAGTGCATCCACCACGTGTCTGGATGACAGCCTGAACCCTCGTCCTAATGCTATCAGTGAGCCTTCTGATAAGGTCCAGAGGCAACATATGCCACTCAATTCCCCCGATTGCTTTAACAATTATATTTATTTCATCAGGTTGATGCCTACACGTATTGATCTGGCAACTCCGACAACCAACCCTCCTACGAGACGCCCCGTCCATCCCTCGGCGTTGATGAGAGAGATCCTGGGAGAATGGAAAATATTTTATACAAATATTACACATTACAGTACACTTCACAACTCATGTCCGCTCAACCGCCAGTTGACATACGTTTCAAACGCGGTGTAAAATAGCGTTTGGTGGTGTAATTAGCGGTTTGAACTTGAAGCCATCGGGCTTGGAAAACCGAGTCACGGCAGTTCGACCGCTATCTCGGTATGCATCTTGGTGGTTCTACCGCAACCAATAGCGGTTCAACCGCCGATCAACATTCATCGACGACGGTCATACATATACTTGGTTCAATCAAAAAGACAATTAAAAGTTCCAGTTATTTTATGAAGATATGTTTCAAATTAGTGAGGGTTATATCTGCATCAAATTGCCGACCGTTGAGCCACTGTGACAATTTCATCGCTCTGGGTTTCGACCACGGTAAACAACCCAAGAACACCAAGACTGACGGCACCTAAATTGTGAAGTGAGCTGTACTTGTTTCACTTACATGAATAAAGGATACCCGATACTAAGAACAGCTACTCTAGTTCCAACGACCGACAACTCCGCAATATGTCGCCAATTGTCGAGCTTTTAGAGCAAAGTTTAACGAACTGGACCTTCTAAGTCTAAAAAAATGTGCATCTGTTGCTTTTTGCGTGCATTAGACACCCTAAAAGAGGACTGATAATCACGATCATTTAGCTTTTAGACATTATACTTTGTATAATGCTTGTGAAGATGAAAATGATCCCATGCTCGAGGAACAGAAACGACATTATTCACAGCTCTGTACCTTTACAAACAAACAAATGTACAAGGTGTAGCGGTACGTTTAACTTTAGACAAGCCAGTTACAATATGTTCTATTTACGTTTCACAAAGTAAAACTCTGCAGCTGTATGATCTGAAACAACTGATTCAACAGCTCCCACCTCCGTACATTTTGTTGGGTGACTTTAATGCTCATCGTCCTTGTTGGATTGATTCCCGCAACAAAGAGACCCCCACAGTCAAAACAGTGGAAGAACGTATTAGAAAATATGGCTTGTGTCTGTTCAAACATGGATCAGACACTTACATGCATCCCGCATCCGGTTCCTACACATCCGTTGATCTTATATTTGTATGCACTTCTATCTTACTCGACTTTTCCTGGAAAGTTGAAGATGAATTGCGCGAGAGTGGCCTCTTTCCAGTTGTGCTGGAAAGTGTGATTCCGGCCGACGATGAGAGGGTGCCCAGTGGAACTTCAAGAAGGCTGACATTGGACACTTCCTCGTCGATTTGTTGTGAACCCCTCACACGGTAGAAATTGAAGAAAAGTGCTGATCAAAGAGAACATTTCACGACAGAGTTGCTTGACGTTGCAACCACAGTCATGCCTAAAACCTCGGCAAATCCAGAACGTTTCGCTAAGCCATGGTCTAATACTAATTATAAACAAGATATAAACAATCGCAACAAAAGTGAACGGGATTTTAATAAGTCGCCCTCAACATTTAATTTGAACAAACTGCGTATAAATCGGATTAAAACAAGACGACTTATAAAACAAAAAAGAAAAGTTCCTGGGAAAATTATGTTTCAAAACTTAACCAACACACACTCATTAACGAAATTTGGAAAGTGATTAAAAAAACATAGACAAAGGAACAAAATCAGCCGTACAGCACCTGGAAGTAAACAACACACTACAAGTTATATCAAACAAATTGGCCTCAGCATTTTCTGCACATTCGCCGTCTGAAAATTGTAATCCAGAATTCGTTACAATTAAAAGAAAACAACAGAAAAAGAAAAAGTAAAATGTACCCCCAACAATTTAGAGGATTCCAATGAATCTTTCTTTATGGACGAGTTAAATAAATCTTTGCATAAAGCAACAGATACTGCTACTGAAAGGTTAAAATACACATTATCAGTTTTAAAACACCTGCCACAACTTCACTTGGACTTTTGCTGGCCAGTTTCCACCTTTGTGGCGAGAAGCTACAATAATTCCCACTCCAAAGCCCGATAAAGATCACAGCAACCCAAACAATTATCGGCCCATTGCATTAATAGGTTGTCTGTGTAAAACCATGGAGACGATGATCAATGATCGACTTGTCTGGTTTCTGTAATCGAACAATCCACTTGCAAATGTTCAGTGTGGTTTCAGAAGCCAGAGAAGTATTGTCAAACATTTGGTTAGGCTTGAAGCGTTTACAAGAAATATCTTTGCCAGAAAAGAACCTGTGGTAGCCATCTTCTGTTATCAGGAGAAGGCATATGATATGTATGGGATTGTGAAAGGTCTTTTATAACTTAGGATTGGGAGGGCGTATGTCTTTAATTTTTTAAAACTTTTTAGGGGAACGCCAATTTCTAGTTCGTGTCGGGTCTACATAATCTGAACCACACGAATAAGAATTATGAGCTTCTGAGGGTAGTATTTTATCTCTTATCCTTCTTTAAATTTAAGATCATTGGCATCATTGACGCAATTGAGAATATGGTTGATTCTTCACTGTATGTTGATGATATTTTTAATTTGCTATAGCAGGAGAAATTACAAAGCCTCCGAGCATAAACTTCAGCTGTGTTTAAACAGAATTCAGAAATGGACTACAGCAAATGGTTTCAAATTTTCCAAGTCTCAAGCAAATTGTGTTCATTGCTATAATCTCCGGAGACATCAAATTAATCCGGAAATAAAAATAGATGTGAGTTCTATTAAAACTGTTCAGGAAGTGAAATTCTTAGGCTTATTGTTTGACAATAAACTGAATTCCACTTCCCACATCAAGGTGAAATGTAAAAGAACACTGAACCTTCTAAATGTAGTTGATAGTACTGATTAGGATGCTGACCAGAAAACATTACTCCATCTGTATATATCACTTGTCAGGTCAAAATCAAATTACGACTGTGTAGTTTACGTTTCTGTGAGAAAGTCATGCCACCACTTGATGCAATTCATAACAGTGGTATGAGAATGAGCCTGGGTGCACTTAGAACGTCGTCAGTATAGAATGGCAATATGGGTCTTCTGTGGCAGTACTCACAAGAAATCAAGAAACTTCTCCCGACCTACAACGAGGTACATTGGATTGAAACGTCCAATTACTAAACTTCTTTATAAATTATTGTGGTGTATTGACGGTAACATGGTGTGACGCATTCAACCACGACTTTGTCAGCTGAGTCGCTTCTGTAATGACTGTAATGACGTCATCCGCTAACATAAAGTTTATGTTGTACTGCAGCTGAATGCTAACATAGAAAGTACAACGCGAGCGCGTAACCAATCAAACGTCGAGAATTCCGCAATGATCGGAACCTAAAGTGATAATACTTCTCATCACTCTCCTTGCCGTGGACATAGAACTTAACCCCGGACTCGACTATTCCCTTCAAAATGAACATCACAAGGTGCTTTCTGCAATAAGCTGTCCCAAAATAATAGATATAGTTGAAGAATGTGACATTATCTGTTTCACTGAAACACACCTCGCCAATGATTTCGATTCTGATAATATCAGAATTCACGATTTTTCATTGCCCGTTAGAAACGACAGGGACCATCACGTTGGTGGAATAGCAGTCTACTTCTCTAAACATCTCCACTGGGTTCGGAAACCGCAGTTAGAATCTGATGAGACCATAATGCGGTTCGAGGTAGAATCCAAGTCTATTAGGTACATGTTTGGGGTGTCTTATAGATCACAGTAGTTTTCACACTATGACTATTGGAAATTACAAGATAGGTCTATTGACAATGCCTTGGCAATCAGTCCTTCCCTGGTCCTTGTGGGAGATTTCAACTCGGATCTTCTGAGTCCAGAAGCGAAGCTACACAAAATTAGTACACCCTATAAATTGAGTAACATAATCACTACTCCAACACGCATAACACTCTCAACCCAAAGTTTACTTAAACCCATACTTGTTAGTGACTCTGTCCAAACTCTGGATTCGGGTAATATGGATCTGGGCGTATCTGATAATGAGCACGCACAACCTTTCCTGCGTAATGTGCGGAACTACAAAAGAGCAGACTTATAAGTGCCGTGGATTGGAATTCATTGTTTAACTCATCTGACAATATCAACACTGTTACTGAAAAATCTACAAAAATACACCTGAGTATAAAGGATCAATGTATCCTCAATTACAATGACCTGATACGCCCTAAAGATAACTTTTGGTTTACTCCCGAAGTTCGTACTGAAATTCGTCGTCGAAATAGGTTTAGGAAAAAGGCTTTAAATTCTGAAAAAGAAAACGACTGGAATAATTACCGACGTTCCCGAAACACTGTCAACAACATGACGAAATATGCTAAGCCCCAGTATGAACTCCATATAGACGGACAAATAACATTCGCGCCCTCCCCTAAACACTTCTGGCAAATTATCAGGGATGTTATCTCTTCACCAAAAGCAACCACCATCCACCCCTCTCTCAAAATTACCAGAACGATACCCAGAATATGAGTTTCACCGACTCTGAAAAAGCGGAATTGCTAAACGCAACATTTATAGAAAACGGCCGCATTAATGAAGTTGGTCATTGTCTACCCAACTTTACTTTAAAATGCGAACACCGTCTGAGCAATATCGAGTTTTGTGAACAGGACATGATAGATGCAATTAACTCATTAAAAACCGATAAAGCTCACGGTCACGACGGAATCTGTCTACAGATGCTCAAGGGAACAGCACACTCGGTAGCCCTACCTCTGAGTACACTTTTCCGAAAGTCAATCGATGCACAAATATTTCCAGATGTATGGAAGAAAGCGGATGTCATCCCGATCTACACAAATGGTGACGCGTCTAACAGAATGAACTATAGACCTATTTCCTTGCTCCCATGTTTAGGAAAACTCTTCGAAAAGTTGGCTTTGAAACTCAGCTTTCAACACTTTCACGAACACAAACGTCTTTACCACGTTCAGTCTGGGTTCCAACCCTGACATAGTACCACTTTCCAGTTGCTCGACCTCTACCACTTCCAATGTCTCTCTCTTGACAAGCATTTGAATACTTGTGCCATTTTTGTGATATATCCCAAGCTTTTGAACGAGTGTGGCATAAAGGAATCCTCTTTAAACTCCAATAAGGAATATCTGGCCCACTTCCTCGGTGGTTATCAGATTATCTGTACAATCGACAACAACGGGTACTTGTCAATCGAACTTTATCGAATTATCAGAAACATGTGTTCCTCAAGGATCCTGTCTGGGTCCATTTCTTTTCCTGGTATATATAAAAGACATATCGGAGATTACTGAAGCTATTACAAGAATGTGCGCTGACGATACGTGCCTTACAAAATCAGATCTCATGTACACAAAGCTTGTATCGCAATTAAATAAAGACGTTGAAGACATAAACAAATGGTCACGCCAATGGTTAGTAACCTTTAACTCGAACAGAACGAAAACTATCGGATTTTCATTAAGTACCACACATGACCACAACCCTAGCTTAGAATTCGATAACAGCCCAATTAGCGTAGTTGTCACACATAAACACCTTGGTATTGTATTACAATCGAATTTAAATTAGAACTCTCAAATTAACGAAATATGTAAAAAAAAGGTGAACGTCTGGCTAGCACAAATACGAAAACTTAAATTTAAACTTAACAGGAAAACCCCTGAACAGATATACTCAGCATATATTTTGCCGCTCATGGACTACGGAGATATTATTGGGGACTGCGTCCCCTGTTACCTACTCCACGACCTTGATAATCTGCAATATGAGGTAGAGCGCGTGATTCCAGTTATTATACGAGCATGAAATATAGATGCCATTGGCAAGGAAAAAGTTAATGAAAAGCAATTGCTGTTGACTGACTACGAGGAATTTCTTCTTAAGTCGGAAATGAATTTCCGCAAAATGGATAGTTAGGTCACCACCGTCATCTTTGGCATACCTTTCTCAGCTATAATATGCAGGTATAAAAATATGCTGTTCAGTTAACTCGGGATAGCTAAGATTGTCACACAGCTGTGAAGTTACCCCTTTGTTTGAAGAAGTGATACATTTCAAAGAGTTGATAAGAGCATTTGCTGTATTCAA
This sequence comes from Pictodentalium vernedei, assembly GCA_031216915.1. Taxonomy (NCBI): domain Eukaryota; kingdom Metazoa; phylum Mollusca; class Scaphopoda; order Dentaliida; family Dentaliidae; genus Pictodentalium; species Pictodentalium vernedei. Next base: position 504,511,049 of record CM062297.1, on the reverse strand, counting down.
CAAATATCACCCAAGATCTGCAGCACCTAGGCGATGAAGGATATCTTTCGAGAACAAAGACAACGAATTGGGACGGTGTCAGCTGTGACATAAACAAAAACCCTTGAAAACATTTCAGTGCTCTGTATTGATGTATCCGAACCCATTTATGCACTATTCTGAACTGCCGCGCCTGCTGGTATTATACAACATTTCACACATATAATAAAACCAAAAAAAGTAGGATACAGTGACGTTTTCCGTATAATGATAGCAAGATTTTACTGACTCACAAAAAGTATTTAATCAAAACTTGATATTGAGTCTTTTTTGATGATTCTCCAGAAAATATTCTCGATAGGTATCCTCAAATAATACAATACCAGGTCATAGGTATCCTCAAATACCGAAATGAGGCTAAGAGGGATAGTAAATTAGACCTCACTGAGGGATCTTCCCATGGCCCTCATGGCCTCAAACGAAATGAGGTTAAGAGGGACAGTAAATTAGACCTCATTGAGGGCTATTCTCATGGCCCTCATGGCCTCATGCGACTAGAAAGGGATTCTCCAGAAGGTATCCTCGATAGGTATCCTAAAATACTACAATACCAGGCCTCAAATACCGAAATGAGGCTAAGAGGGATAGTAAATTAGACCTCATTGAGAAATTTTCCCATGGCCCTCATGGCCTCAAACGGAATGAGGTTAAGAGGGATATAGTCCGGCCGCTGAGTCACTAATGCATGTTTTGGCCTAACATGAAAATACGTGCCACGTAATGGTGCACACCCAATATTGTTAATTTCGGTAAATATTGCAGGCCCTAAGCAAGATTTTTCAGGAAAGAGATGGTATATATCGCAGAAATAGCAGCAGTTATGTGAAATATAACAATTTGCCAAAACGTGTTGTACAGCGACATGCAATAAACACAGAACCACACATGTATGTTCATATGTTAATGTGGCGACAAATATGGCAATCGGGAAATTTTGAAAGATTGCGGAGGGATCAAACTTGAGACAAGCTATAGTAAAACAAACCTTCATTTTTTAAACTGACAAAAGATCATAAATCACTGGCAAATTGGTTCATTAGAGCTTAACAACACTTTCAAAAACCAAGACTATATTATGAGCTGGATTGTACGTCAATTTCAATAACTATGGTTATTATATCACGTTGTTAGTTCCCAAGATCCTTCCCATCCTTCAATACCTAGACGAGCAAAAGAGTCGTACGTGAAGTCACTCGTTCAGGCAATTACTCATTTGTTCGATTCTGGTCGTTCGAGCAATCTGAGATGGTTAGCAAGCCTGTACTAGTGCTAGTAATGGTACAAGGCTGCAAGAGTGGAAGAAGACTACAGGTTTTGGTGACTACTGTAAAAGATAATCATAGGGCAGACAATGGCAATATTGGGAAAATCAGTAATAGTGGTGTTGGAGATATGAAGATCACGGAGAGGTCTAGAACTGGACAGATGCTAGGAGCTAGATTATCATCAGGTATATATAGTATTACATCATCATGTCATAGGTATCCTCCTATACCCTGATGAGCATTAAGAGTCATAAAAGAAATTGCTCTTTCGATACTCATTTACTCAATGGGATTTGAGTCGTTCGAGCAATGATTTTTTCAGTAATTGCTCAAAAGCTTATTCGCTCGATAAGAATCGAGTCGTTCGGATAATACCTATCCCTGCTTGATTGTATTTTGGGTTTGAGGATCATAGAGGACTTCGCTATACACGGGGAAGGCAAAAACTGAGACGTCCAAGACAAAATAGACTGTTGGGATAGGCAGAAATGGGACCAGTAAAAGGCAAAACGGGCCAGGAAATAGAAGGATAAACCACAGAATATATCGGGATAGATAAAATACCGAGACTTTGGTGCACATTCGAAACAATAAAGTTACTCTTATACAAAGGAATGCGTCTATTGTTGGGCAAAAAGAAGAATTCTAGGGGTCAACAGATAGAAACCTAATATTTAGTGGGAAATCCGTACTAGTAAAAAAACTGTTGGATTTATTTGGGTAATTTTACAAAGTATTCAACAAATACAATTACTCATACCAGGAAACGCACCTTAAAGCACTGCATGCTACTCTTTGAAGTCCAAAATTGAGGAATCCGTGCCAAATAAAGTTGTTTTGATGGTTTAGAGGGTTTGTCTGGATGTTCGTGGTAATTCGATTTATTCTAGTTCACGTAAAATTTATCCACATGGGACCTCTCATCATTCATTTAGCACTACGTGCTACTATTATAAGCCCTAGATGGGGGTTTGGTAGTTTGTGATTATTTAGAGGGATTGTCAGGGTGTTTGTTGTAATTAAATTTACTCATATTCAATCGAACACACCCTCCGAACACACCCCTTTCCTATTAGAAAGTTTTGGGTCACATAGCAACCATGCGCTACCATAGAAACCAAGATGGCGGTCTCAGATATACAAAATGGACGACATACACTCGTCTCCCCTCAACAAAACGCGCGGTGCATGCACACTAGGACCACGTATCACTATGGGGATGTTGTCACAAGATGGCACTCACGCGAGCTACCATTGACAACCAAAAATGAAGTAACTGGGCCATGTCACATGAGATACGGCCAATGTGGGTCGACCGTGTACATGATTTACTACTAACATCAAGCCGAGAGATACACGATTCGATCCCCAGCAGGGGTAATTGTGTTGTGTCATCATTGGGCAAGGCACTTAATCACGATTGCCCAAGTGGGGGCACAGTGGCGCAGCCATGGGGGCACATCCCCCCCCCCCCCAAAAAAAAAAAAAATTCCGATTGGATTTATTACGTTCAAGGTCTATGTAACCTTGACCTTTGACCTAGCGAGTCCAAGATAAATAGGGGACTTCCACTCACCTAGACCAACCTACCTATGAAGTTTTAAGAATGTGGGTTCAAGTGTAGTCAAGTTATCATCCAGCAACCAATTGTTTACAATTTACTATGCTGAAGGTCACTGTGACCTTGACCTTTCACCTAGCGAGTCCGAAATAAATACGGTTCTTCCACTCATCGATGCCAACCTTCCTATGAAGTTTCATGAATGTGAGTTTAATCATAGACAAGTTATCATTCGGAAAACAATTGTTTAAAATTTACTATGTTCATAGTCACTGTGACCTTGACCTTTGACCAAGCAAGTCCAAAATAAATAGGGTTCTTCCACTCACCGATGCCAACCTACCTATGGAGCTTCATGAATGTGGGTCGAACCATTATCAAGTTATCATCCGGAAACCAATTGTTTACGCCCGCCCGCCATTCACCAAACTATATGTCGAGCCTGACTTCGTCACAACTTGACTAAAGAAGAGGTCCCAAGGGGCCTTAATCGCTCACCTGCCAACATGGTTCAAAGAAGTATTTGGGGTCACATTCAGTTATACATGGTTCATCAACACTACAAAGGAATGAAGGCACGAAAGGCAAATTTTATGAAAAAACACTAAGGAATCGATTTGAACAAACCTCCACCCCTGCCCGTAGAGAGCCCAAATAATAAGCCAGGGACACAAATTTAACAAACTTGAACCTGATCCCCCTTGAGATGGAGGAGGTTTTTAAAGAAATGTCCTCATGTTGCATTAAGTTAATCTTTGGGCCCCAATAAAGAGCCCAAATACTACCTGAGGCACCAATTTTTACAAACTTGAATCCGACCCTCTTAGAGATGTTGTATGCCAAATACGGAAGCATTCATACCAAATATGAAAGATTTTTAAAGAAATTTCCTCATATTTCACTAAGTTAAAATTCGGGCTCCTACTGGGAGCCGGATTATTAACCCATGGACTCGATTTGAACAAACTTGAATCTGACTGACACGCCCCCCCCCACCCCCTCCACCACCCCCAGATACCAGATATCAAAATATTCTAAATGATGGTTCTGGAGTAGAAGATTTTTTAAATTTAAAAAAAAAAAATATGGGTGCTATCAGAGTAATGCCCCTTGTGGTGCCCCTTGTGAGCGCGGCAAGGTTATTTGTACAAATTTGAATTGACATTTTAGGAACATGCACACCAAATTTGGTTCAATTTGGTCCAGTAGTTTGGGAGGAGAAGTCGATAATGTAAAGTTCACGATGGACGACAACGGACGGCAAGTGATAAGTTAAGCTCCTTTCGGTGAGCTAAAATTCATCCATACGCCCCCCCCCCCCCTCCAATTTGACCCATGTAGGGAACATAAGGCAAGAAATTTTATTATGGAAATATTTATACTTTCAGGATGTATAGGGGGGGGGGGGGGGGGGGTGCGTAATAGCAAATTTATGTGTGATATCCGACCTATCTCAATTTAATGACACCAATGTTGTCAGTTATTTGTCAGACTCGACGGAAAAAAAAACGTCGCCGGTGTTCCGTCGCCGGATTTACGAAATAACCTCGCCGTTATTTGGTAATTTATCCGTTTCTTCTGGTCCGGATTCGCTATTTAAAATTGATGAATCTCTAAGGGCGATGGGAAAACGAAGGAATCGTTAACAAAAGTAAGACGTTAATATTATTTGATACGCAATTGCTGCCAGTTTAAAAAGCATATTTGTCTTTATTTTGTGTGATATCATTAGGCATACTTATTTAATTCTATTCAATAAGTTTCCTATTTTAGTCGAATTTTTCAACAACAAAAAACCTTGACTATTGGTATGGCGAGGGCCGGTCGCCGGGCAGGCAGCCTTTTTTGCTAAAATTCTGGACGGGTTTTGATATTTGGTATGTAGCTTGATATGCACGTGCAACACTCGATGACGCAGAATTGGGTGTGTCAGTGCTTTTTCTCAAGAGTTATGGCCCTTTGTTAGAATCTACTAATTTTGAGCTTGATAGCGCGATACTTCAACAAACGTCAACCGATTTGATAGATATTTGGCACATGGGTTTCAAGGAACAATGTCTTGGTCGAGTTCGAAAATCTATGCGGACCATTTCATAGAGTTGTTGTGTTGACGTTTGTTTCGTGATTGATCATAATACAATGATTCATAAGGATTATTATTGTCCTCACACAAGGTGAAGGGGAAATAAATTTGAAAAAAGAGTTTCAATGTGGCCTAATTATTGATGCCATTCACACGTCCACATATCCTTAAATAAACTGGTTTTGCATCCATTGCACTCCCCCCCCTCCCCTCCCCACCCCACGAAGCACATGATGTCAAATTTTCTTCCACATACTGATGTGGTAAAAAATAGCCCTCAATGAATGTGACCCCTTCTCCTACTCCTTTTCATCAACAACTATGATATAATTCATAAATTAACTGACGTTGACACAAAACAAACATCTTGCGACAAAACTATCACAAATGGGAAATTTATACTGATGTGGTAAAAATTAAAAAAAAATAGCCCTCAATGAATATGCCCCCTCCCCCCCCCACAATATACCCCTCTTCATCAAAAAAATGATATAATTCATACATTAATTAATGTTGACACAAAACAAACAACTTGGGGCATTAAATATCCTACTTGTGATCGTTTTTAAATTACATTTAGGCTTCTGAAGACATTTCACATCATGTGTTTGGTGAATCATTTGTAATTGTAAAAAAACAATAAGCCAGTTTTCTCAGTTAAGGCACCTAGAGCCATTGGTATGTTACTGACAAAACATAAAACATTGCTTGTTTCAGCAGTATGACCAGTACTGCTCATGTGGTATATCATAGCACTGCTAAAATGCCTAAAAGCATTCAATATTGATTTTGTGGTGTTTTGCTTGAGCAGCAAGTAGTATCCATTAGGGTACTTTCACAACCTTGGATTTAATTCCCACAAACACCCATTCTGATAAAAAGAGTGAAATTGTGGAAAATATGTCTCCAAGGAGGATGAATGAGATATTTGCTAAAAAAATTGTTTTTTTTAGTGTTTAATATACATGTATTTGTGTGTGCATGGGGGGGGGGGGGGGGGGGGGGGGAGTGTGAAATATAGTCAGCTGCCAGTTATTGAAAATGTACAACCTGGCAAATGAAAAGCAAAGAAACACTCTGTCTGATGGACAGACAGACATGCAGTTACACAAATTGAAAGTCTACACAGAAATAAAAACTGACATACAATGGAAAATTTTGTTAGAAGAGCCAGGACAAGATTGTCAAACGGAAAAAAACTCAATGGACCCTGAGTGCTGCAGTACCAAAGCAAATCATAGGAACCTGAGAGTGTATGAGATTGACTGCACAGTTTTCCAATTGTTTCACATCAAATGAGGCTTCAATTTGGGTGGGTGGGAGGTAGGGACTTGATTCAAGGAGTGAACAATATTTCACAGTTGACACTGTAGTTTTGTGCTGTAACATGGGAACCGTGACAACATCGCTCGAACTAAACAAAATTTGATCGCATCACTTTAATTTTGGGATTCAAATATCTTTGTCAAGTATAACCCTCAGAGAACTTGTTCCGACCTAAAAACAGAGGGTCGTGCATCAAATAAGAGGAAAAATTTAGTACTAGACTACTTTATTAGTACTAGACTGCTTTATTGGTAGCTGTGCACAAATGACATTCATTCACATTTGCAACTTTACTGTGTTATTTTTTCCACTTTACCCCACTCCCAAATTTGTGTTCCAAAATACTCTTTCAATGAAGAAATTATTTTCTAACATTTTTTAACCCATTACCAAATATAATGGTCAAAACTGCTGGTGCAATTCACAAGTATTGCCAATCCATGTTCATTATTTTCTCGGGTTTTTTTTTGTGTCAAAAAGATAGCTTATGACCCCTCATTGGAATGAGGTCATTCCAATGGTGTAAAAAGTCATGTTTTTGACACAAAAAATTAGTGAGTCAATAAGTTTGTGGGCAAAGGTAATCAGCTTTTCATGTTAAGTAAAGGGTTAACAGCATAATTCAGACAAACATCTAAATACCAGTAAATAAAAGTGCTATATGGGCTTTCTGGCTGTGGGTTTGAATGGTGATTTGGAAGGGGGTTGGAAGATTGGAACCCCCCTCTGCCCCTAGTACTATGATGAGAAACCATGTTTTAATTACATTTATTTATACATGTGTACACGTAGGGTAAAATTGGTTGTTATTTGGCATTTGCTGAAGGCTGTATTGTGCCACTGGAGGCTACACTTGCTCAAGATGTGAATTTGCTTCCAATATATAGCCCTTACTGATAAAAACATATTTTTCAAAACAATAAAAAAGTACTGTAAGGTGTGTGGTACCCCAATGCATTTTTAAATGTGAAATAATCTCTCAAAATAATAATTAAATCAGGTTCGGAAGCCAAATTATGTATTTCCTTAATCAACCCCAATCCTATCAAAGATATATTTTACCTCTTTCACGTGACAAAAGAGTCATTTCTGCATGAGAATTCAACGTTTGGCTTCCACTGAGTTAAAAACATAGGAAATTTGTTGTTTTAAAGAAAACTGTCCAAACTGTGTCAAATGGCTTAAAAACTGCTGTTGCCTTCAATACATTTTTCTACTCTGTTACCTAAAGAGTAAGCTGAGAGGTAAGGAATTCATCTAGCTTTTCTTTGAAAACTAACCTAATTGCAAAATAAAACTAAAATCTGCATCAACATGCAATACTTTTGAGGAAAAATTTGTCTCATTTAACCATATACCAAGACAAAGAGTGGTGTTCCAACCACACGAAACAATATGAATGTCAATTTTGATTCAAAATTGGCATTGCAGCTATATAATTCACCAATATCAATAGACAGTACCATTTTATCCAAACAACTGATGCCAAATTTTCTTCTACATGTACATACTGATTGATGTGGAAAAATATAGCTCTGAAGGTGTCCCCCTAGTATGCCCCTTTTTATCAAAAACTAAAACTCATAAATTAATTGATGTTGACGCAAAACAAACCTCTTGTGATATTAAATTTCCCATTTGTGATAGTTTTTAAATCACATTCTGGCTTCTGAAGATATGTCACAATGCATTTGATGAATATTTTGACACTCTTGTGAAAAAAGCCTCACTTTCTCAGTTAAGGGACCTAGAGTCATTGGTATGGCACTGACAAAACATTGAACACTGATTTTTTTCCAATGGTATGGCCAGCTGAGCACTGCTCCTATGGTATCTCATAGCACTGTTAAAATGCCTAAAACCATCAAATATTGATTTTGTAGTGATGTGCGTGTCCCACAAGTACAAGTACCCACAAGGGCTCGTTTACAACCTTCGATTTAATCCCTACAGGCACCCATTCTGATAAAAAGAGTGAAATTATGGAAAATACATGTATGCATAGTACCCAGTGAGGATGACTCAGATATTTGCTTCAGGAATGTAGTGCTCTTTAATGTTTAGTATATTTGTGTATATGTGTGTATGGGAGGGGGTGGGGGTCAATTGCCAGTTATTGAAAATGTAGAACTGTGCAAATGAAAAACAACCAAACACTTTGTGTGATGGACAGACAGACATGCAATCACATATCTTGAAAGTGACAGGCTACATGTACAGAGGAATGGTATGATGGACAGACAAACATGCAATCACATATTTTGAAAGTGACAGTCTGCATGTACTTAGGAATACTGACTGACATGCAAAGAAACATATAGTGGGAAGAGCCAGGACAGGGTTGTCAAATAGAAAAAAAACTCAGTGGACCCTGAGTGCTGCAGTACTAAAGCAAATCATAGGAAACTGAGAGTGTATGCTGTTAACTTTCTCATCAGCTGAGGAGTTCAGTATGGGTGGTAGAGGGACAATTGTTAATGTAGTTTTGTGCTATAACATGGGGACCCTGACAACACTAGTATCAGACTACTCTATTGGTATGTGCACAAAAGCCATTCATTTACATTTGCAACTTTGTTACTTTTCCCAATGTACCCCCACCCTCTTTCCCCAAATTTATGTTCCAAAATACTCTGTGAATGAAGAAATTGGTTTTTAACATTTTTCATTACTCACTCATTGTAATGGCCAAAACAGGCTAGCACCATTCACCAAAACTGCCATTCAATGTTCATTATTTTTGCATCAAAAATATAGCTTATGACCCCTCATTGGAATGAGCTGGTTCAGCTCATTCCAGTGGAAGGGGTGGAGGTCATAGCTATGTTTTTGACGCAAAAAATAAAAAGAAATTAGTTATTCAAAAGTGCTATCTTCTTTTCATGTAAGGTAAAGGGTTAACATCATAATATGGAGAAAGCTTCTATTAATCATTCACTCAATGTAATGGCCAAAACCGGCTAGCACCATTCACCAAAACTGCCATTCAATGTTAATTATTTTTGCATTTTGTGGCATCAAAAACATAGCTTATGAACCCCTCATTGGAATGAGCTTTCATTGGAATGAGCTTGTTCAGCTCATTCCAGTGAGGGGGGGGGGGGGGGACATAGCTATGTTTTTGACCCAAAAAATGAAAAGAAATTAGTTATTCAAAAGTGGTATCTTCTTTTCATGTACATGTAAGGTAAAGGGTTATCATAATATGGTTTGTTTGTTGGTGGTTAACGTCCCATATTTATGCACAATGGCTAATCGTGACACAACATGGAGATGAAGTCAAGTTTAGTCAATCGTTGATCTACATGTTGCCCATTTTAGAGGACTTTCACCCCAAGCATTGGTTACTGGGTCCTAGTTTACTAGTAAAGCGGAACTGGTTTACCACAGTAAACAAGTGCTGCTTACTTCCCGGGATTCCCACAGGGAATCGTAATATGGAGAAAACTTCTATTATACCAGTGAATACAAGTGAAATATGGCTTTTCTGGCTGAGTGTTTGGATGGTGATTTGGGAGAGCATTGGAATATAATTGGAATCCCCTCTATAACAAGTACTATGAGGGGAAACCATGGGTTAATTAAATGTGTTAATAGGTAAAATAGGTGGTTATATGTGTTTTTGGTATTTGCCGGAGGTTATAGTGTGCTACTCAGTTCTGGATGCCACACTTGCTCGAGATGCATTTAACTGCATTATTTTTGGCAATATATGGCTTTTATTGCTGACTGTGACAAAAATATAACTTTTCAAAAAATAAAACAGTATTATTCGGTCTGTGTTTCTTGAATGAACATTTAAATGTGAAATACGTGTAATATCCAAAAAATAATAATTAAATCAGTGTTGGAAGCCAAAATACATGTACATTTACATGTATATATTTCCTATAATCAACCCCAAACCTACCTTCCAAAGGGTAACCTACAAAACTTTTACCTGACAACCCCCCCCCCCCTCCCCACCACCACCCAATCATTTTTCACACAATGTGCAAAAATGACCCCCCCCCTCCATGTTTTTGTCAGGTGAACAGAAATTCCTCCCTCCATAACTTCTGGTGAACCAAAATCCCCCCACACTAATTTGTTAGAAGTATATTTAAAACCATACAAAAATGTCCAAAACTTTTTACCATTTCTGCTTGAGAATTCACTGCCTTCTTTGAAAACTACCCCAATCCCAAAATAAAACTAAAATCTGCATCAGCAGACAATAGTTTGGGGAAAAATCTGTCTCATTCCACTCCACACAAAACAAAATGAATGTCAATTTTGTTTTAAAAACTGGTGTTGCAGCTATATAAATCACCAATATCAGTAGATAGTGCCATTTTATCCTAACAAATGATGTCAAATTTTCTTCTACATGTACATATTGATGTGGTAAATTATAGCCCTGAATGTGTCCCCTAGATCCCCAGCATACCCACTTTCATCCAAAACTATGATATAATTCATAAATTAATTGATGTTGACACAAAACAAACTTCTTATGATATTAAATTTCTCATTTGCGATAGTTTTTAAATCACATTCTGGCTTCTGAAGATATTTCACAATGTGTTTGATGAATATTTTCCAATTTTTGTAAAAAAGTTTTTTTTAAAAAAATCCCTCAGATTTCTTAATTAAGGCACCTAGATCATTGGTATGTCTCTGACAAAACATTACACATTGATTGTTTTCCAACAGCATGACAGTGCAGCTCATGTGGTATCTCATAGCACCACAAAAATGCCTAAAACTATCAAATATTGCTTCTGTAGTGTGGTGCTTATGCTGCAAATACCCATAAAGGCACTTTCACAACCTTGGATTTAATCCCTACAGACACTCATGACACATTTTAATAAAAAGAGTAAAATTAAGAAAAATAAAATGTACATGTATGTTTTCCGGAGAGGATGAATCAGATATTCAAAAAGATAGTGCTCTTTAATGTTTAATATATTTGTGTATGTGTGTGTGTGTAAAGTGGAGGGGGTACAGTGTGAAAAATAGTCAGAAGCCAGTTACTGAAAATGTACATGTACAACCGGGTAAATGAAAAGCAAAGAATTGCGGTCTGTGATGGACGGTTCTTGGACAACTTGCACCCTGGACGATTCATACCACAATTAGGGGGTACGAACTGTCTTGACAATAAGGTACAAATTGTCTAGACAAAAGGTACGAATTGTCCCAGTAAAAGTTATGAATTGTCTCCTTTTTGGTACAAGTTGTCTCAAGTAAGTGTACTAAACTGTCTCATGTATTAACCAAGCCAGAAAATAAGCAGCCTGTCATCTGCAAAATGAGGTCCCCAGAGGGTGAATTTAATGATGGTACCCTGCACAGCAGGGTAGCATCACTAAATTTACCCTCTGTGAACCTCAATATGAATCAGGGTCTCAAATATAAACAGAAAGAGGTGCCCAGAGGATAAATTGGCCCACTATATGGGATAGCATCATCAAATTCACCCTCTGTGAATCTCATTCTGTGAATGTCAGACTGCTTATTTTCAGCCCTGGTATTAACTATTTAAATCTTTTTGACTCTTGTTTTGGCTGAGTGAAATGAAAATGAAAAGTCGATGGAGTGATAGTAATACAAACATAAACATATGCATGAAACAACCAATCAAAACATGATTTATGCATAGAAATGAAACTTTAATGGGTGAGCCATCGCTTAACAGCATAAGTGAAAAAGCGATCTCTAGTATTCCCGGGTATCAACTTCGGGTCTGTACGTGGTAAAAGAAAATTTATAGCAGATAGTAATGGATGTAGTTTTACAGATAAAACACTATTTTTTTTAATGAAGCCACAATAATTCTTTAAATTGATGAAGATCTAACAATAAATCCAACTCACTGATGGATGGATTGATGGACAGACAGAAATGCCGTCACACATTTTGTAATAAATTAAATTTCAGTTTCCTTTTGAATGCTAAAACCAACTAGAATTAGTAGAAATGAAATATTTTCTCTGGAATCAGTGTGCAAATGTTATTTAGAGGTCGGTTCTGGGGAGGTCGGTATTTAGGCTTTTTAAACGTTTTTTTTGCCATTTTTGGAGAAACATACATGCACTAATTATCAGAATCCCCATCTCCAGATGTTGGTCAGACGAGGAGGGCGTCGACTTTGATTAGTTTGAGGATGAATTCAGTTCTATTCTGGTTGCAAAGCCTAAAGCTTCCAGGAATTAAAACATTGTTTACCAAAATACAGAGGAAGTGTAATTTAATGGGAGTTCTGAATGGTTCTGGTATTTAGCCTTTAGGAGAACACGTCGGATCATAAAATTGGCTGGCCGCTACACTGTAATTCTGACAGTCTTAAACTGACATTGTATTGTATTAGTGGTAAAAATAGTTCATAGACTAGAGCCAGTGAATTTGTGAAGAAAAATCTTGGAAATAAACGAATATCGCTGTTCGCGTGCATGTCTGTTTCTGTAAAATTTTACTACAAGACTGCATGCCCGTGTTTTGAAAACAAAGATTTCCCCAGACCGCACGTCAACATAACTTGAATTCATCCGAACTCTGGCTCTTTCTGAGGAAATCGGGCTAAGTTCCCCACAAATGAAAAAGGCCCACTAAAAGTGTCAATAAATCACTGTTTTTTTTTTTTCGTTGTCAACTTTTTCTGAAGTGTACCTTCTCAATTAAAATTGAAACTGGGCTTTTGAATCTGACGAAATCGGCAACGGACGACATTGGCACTTCGAACATTCAAACAATACCTAACTCGCCAACAACCACCTAACTTCGAAAGTCACTTCATTACTTAATTATTTCTCATAGTTTCCAGCAGTCTGCGACAATATATTTTACATAATGTCCTTTGAAAAGCCTAAAACAATTAAATATCCGTTGCAATGATTCTGGATTTTTTGCCAGTGGGAGAGCCACGCCGCCAGATGGCACCCCAAACTCTGTTGCATGATATATAGAACAATTATAAAAATCATGGATACGTACTTGGGTTACCTATGTGCGCCCACGCCACTGCGTGGGCATGCACTATAAAGTTTTTTCTCAGTGGATTCTGGTAGTCTGGGGTGTTGGAGATATGAAGATCACGGAGAGGTCTAGAACTGGACAGATGCTAGGAGCTAGATTATCATCAGGTATATATAGTATTACATCATCATGTCATAGGTATCCTCCTATACCCTGATGAGCATTAAGAGTCATAAAAGAAATTGCTCTTTCGATACTCATTTACTCAATGGGATTTGAGTCGTTCGAGCAATGATTTTTTCAGTAATTGCTCAAAAGCTTATTCGCTCGATAAGAATCGAGTCGTTCGGATAATACCTATCCCTGCTTGATTGTATTTTGGGTTTGAGGATCATAGAGGACTTCGCTATACACGGGGAAGGCAAAAACTGAGACGTCCAAGACAAAATAGACTGTTGGGATAGGCAGAAATGGGACCAGTAAAAGGCAAAACGGGCCAGGAAATAGAAGGATAAACCACAGAATATATCGGGATAGATAAAATACCGAGACTTTGGTGCACATTCGAAACAATAAAGTTACTCTTATACAAAGGAATGCGTCTATTGTTGGGCAAAAAGAAGAATTCTAGGGGTCAACAGATAGAAACCTAATATTTAGTGGGAAATCCGTACTAGTAAAAAAAACTGTTGGATTTATTTGGGTAATTTTACAAAGTATTCAACAAATACAATTACTCATACCAGGAAACGCACCTTAAAGCACTGCATGCTACTCTTTGAAGTCCAAAATTGAGGAATCCGTGCCAAATAAAGTTGTTTTGATGGTTTAGAGGGTTTGTCTGGATGTTCGTGGTAATTCGATTTATTCTAGTTCACGTAAAATTTATCCACATGGGACCTCTCATCATTCATTTAGCACTACGTGCTACTATTATAAGCCCTAGATGGGGGTTTGGTAGTTTGTGATTATTTAGAGGGATTGTCAGGGTGTTTGTTGTAATTAAATTTACTCATATTCAATCGAACACACCCTCCGAACACACCCCTTTCCTATTAGAAAGTTTTGGGTCACATAGCAACCATGCGCTACCATAGAAACCAAGATGGCGGTCTCAGATATACAAAATGGACGACATACACTCGTCTCCCCTCAACAAAACGCGCGGTGCATGCACACTAGGACCACGTATCACTATGGGGATGTTGTCACAAGATGGCACTCACGCGAGCTACCATTGACAACCAAAAATGAAGTAACTGGGCCATGTCACATGAGATACGGCCAATGTGGGTCGACCGTGTACATGATTTACTACTAACATCAAGCCGAGAGATACACGATTCGATCCCCAGCAGGGGTAATTGTGTTGTGTCATCATTGGGCAAGGCACTTAATCACGATTGCCCAAGTGGGGGCACAGTGGCGCAGCCATGGGGGCACATCCCCCCCCCCCAAAAAAAAATAATTCCGATTGGATTTATTACGTTCAAGGTCTATGTAACCTTGACCTTTGACCTAGCGAGTCCAAGATAAATAGGGGACTTCCACTCACCTAGACCAACCTACCTATGAAGTTTCAAGAATGTGGGTTCAAGTGTAGTCAAGTTATCATACAGCAACCAATTGTTTACAATTTACTATGTTGAAGGTCACTGTGACCTTGACCTTTCACCTAGCGAGTCCGAAATAAATACGGTTCTTCCACTCATCGATGCCAACCTTCCTATGAAGTTTCATGAATGTGAGTTTAATCATAGACAAGTTATCATTCGGAAAACAATTGTTTAAAATTTACTATGTTCATAGTCACTGTGACCTTGACCTTTGACCAAGCAAGTCCAAAATAAATAGGGTTCTTCCACTCACCGATGCCAACCTACCTATGGAGCTTCATGAATGTGGGTCGAACCATTATCAAGTTATCATCCGGAAACCAATTGTTTACGCCCGCCCGCCATTCACCAAACTATATGTCGAGCCTGACTTCGTCACAACTTGACTAAAGAAGAGGTCCCAAGGGGCCTTAATCGCTCACCTGCCAACATGGTTCAAAGAAGTATTTGGGGTCACATTCAGTTATACATGGTTCATCAACACTACAAAGGAATGAAGGCACGAAAGGCAAATTTTATGAAAAAACACTAAGGAATCGATTTGAACAAACCTCCACCCCTGCCCGTAGAGAGCCCAAATAATAAGCCAGGGACACAAATTTAACAAACTTGAACCTGATCCCCCTTGAGATGGAGGAGGTTTTTAAAGAAATGTCCTCATGTTGCATTAAGTTAATCTTTGGGCCCCAATAAAGAGCCCAAATACTACCTGAGGCACCAATTTTTACAAACTTGAATCCGACCCTCTTAGAGATGTTGTATGCCAAATACGGAAGCATTCATACCAAATATGAAAGATTTTTAAAGAAATTTCCTCATATTTCACTAAGTTAAAATTCGGGCTCCTACTGGGAGCCGGATTATTAACCCATGGACTCGATTTGAACAAACTTGAATCTGACTGACACGCCCCCCCCCCTACCCCCTCCACCACCCCCAGATACCAGATATCAAAATATTCTAAATGATGGTTCTGGAGTAGAAGATTTTTTAAATTTAAAAAAAAAAAATATGGGTGCTATCAGAGTAATGCCCCTTGTGGTGCCCCTTGTGAGCGCGGCAAGGTTATTTGTACAAATTTGAATTGACATTTTAGGAACATGCACACCAAATTTGGTTCAATTTGGTCCAGTAGTTTGGGAGGAGAAGTCGATAATGTAAAGTTCACGATGGACGACAACGGACGGCAAGTGATAAGTTAAGCTCCTTTCGGTGAGCTAAAATTCATCCATACGCCCCCCCCCCCCCCCTCCAATTTGACCCATGTAGGGAACATAAGGCAAGAAATTTTATTATGGAAATATTTATACTTTCAGGATGTATAGGAGGGGGGGGGGGGGGGTGCGTAATAGCAAATTTATGTGTGATATCCGACCTATCTCAATTTAATGACACCAATGTTGTCAGTTATTTGTCAGACTCGACGGAAAAAAAACGTCGCCGGTGTTCCGTCGCCGGATTTACGAAATAACCTCGCCGTTATTTGGTAATTTATCCGTTTCTTCTGGTCCGGATTCGCTATTTAAAATTGATGAATCTCTAAGGGCGATGGGAAAACGAAGGAATCGTTAACAAAAGTAAGACGTTAATATTATTTGATACGCAATTGCTGCCAGTTTAAAAAGCATATTTGTCTTTATTTTGTGTGATATCATTAGGCATACTTATTTAATTCTATTCAATAAGTTTCCTATTTTAGTCGAATTTTTCAACAACAAAAAACCTTGACTATTGGTATGGCGAGGGCCGGTCGCCGGGCAGGCAGCCTTTTTTGCTAAAATTCTGGACGGGTTTTGATATTTGGTATGTAGCTTGATATGCACGTGCAACACTCGATGACGCAGAATTGGGTGTGTCAGTGCTTTTTCTCAAGAGTTATGGCCCTTTGTTAGAATCTACTAATTTTGAGCTTGATAGCGCGATACTTCAACAAACGTCAACCGATTTGATAGATATTTGGCACATGGGTTTCAAGGAACAATGTCTTGGTCGAGTTCGAAAATCTATGCGGACCATTTCATAGAGTTGTTGTGTTGACGTTTGTTTCGTGATTGATCATAATACAATGATTCATAAGGATTATTATTGTCCTCACACAAGGTGAAGGGGAAATAAATTTGAAAAAAGAGTTTCAATGTGGGCTAATTATTGATGCCATTCACACGTCCACATATCCTTAAATAAACTGGTTTTGCATCCATTGCACTCCCCCCCTCCCCTCCCCACCCCACGAAGCACATGATGTCAAATTTTCTTCCACATACTGATGTGGTAAAAAATAGCCCTCAATGAATGTGACCCCTTCTCCTACTCCTTTTCATCAACAACTATGATATAATTCATAAATTAACTGACGTTGACACAAAACAAACATCTTGCGACAAAACTATCACAAATGGGAAATTTATACTGATGTGGTAAAAATTAAAAAAAAATAGCCCTCAATGAATATGCCCCCTCCCCCCCCCCCCCCACAATATACCCCTCTTCATCAAAAAAATGATATAATTCATACATTAATTAATGTTGACACAAAACAAACAACTTGTGGCATTAAATATCCTACTTGTGATCGTTTTTAAATTACATTCAGGCTTCTGAAGACATTTCACATCATGTGTTTGGTGAATCATTTGTAATTGTAAAAAAACAATAAGCCAGTTTTCTCAGTTAAGGCACCTAGAGCCATTGGTATGTTACTGACAAAACATAAAACATTGCTTGTTTCAGCAGTATGACCAGTACTGCTCATGTGGTATATCATAGCACTGCTAAAATGCCTAAAAGCATTCAATATTGATTTTGTGGTGTTTTGCTTGAGCAGCAAGTAGTATCCATTAGGGTACTTTCACAACCTTGGATTTAATTCCCACAAACACCCATTCTGATAAAAAGAGTGAAATTGTGGAAAATATGTCTCCAAGGAGGATGAATGAGATATTTGCTAAAAAAATTGTTTTTTTTAGTGTTTAATATACATGTATTTGTGTGTGCATGGGGGGGGGGGGGGGGGGGGGAGTGTGAAATATAGTCAGCTGCCAGTTATTGAAAATGTACAACCTGGCAAATGAAAAGCAAAGAAACACTCTGTCTGATGGACAGACAGACATGCAGTTACACAAATTGAAAGTCTACACAGAAATAAAAACTGACATACAATGGAAAATTTTGTTAGAAGAGCCAGGACAAGATTGTCAAACGGAAAAAAACTCAATGGACCCTGAGTGCTGCAGTACCAAAGCAAATCATAGGAACCTGAGAGTGTATGAGATTGACTGCACAGTTTTCCAATTGTTTCACATCAAATGAGGCTTCAATTTGGGTGGGTGGGAGGTAGGGACTTGATTCAAGGAGTGAACAATATTTCACAGTTGACACTGTAGTTTTGTGCTGTAACATGGGAACCGTGACAACATCGCTCGAACTAAACAAAATTTGATCGCATCACTTTAATTTTGGGATTCAAATATCTTTGTCAAGTATAACCCTCAGAGAACTTGTTCCGACCTAAAAACAGAGGGTCGTGCATCAAATAAGAGGAAAAATTTAGTACTAGACTACTTTATTAGTACTAGACTGCTTTATTGGTAGCTGTGCACAAATGACATTCATTCACATTTGCAACTTTACTGTGTTATTTTTTCCACTTTACCCCACTCCCAAATTTGTGTTCCAAAATACTCTTTCAATGAAGAAATTATTTTCTAACATTTTTTAACCCATTACCAAATATAATGGTCAAAACTGCTGGTGCAATTCACAAGTATTGCCAATCCATGTTCATTATTTTCTCGGGTTTTTTTTTGTGTCAAAAAGATAGCTTATGACCCCTCATTGGAATGAGGTCATTCCAATGGTGTAAAAAGTCATGTTTTTGACACAAAAAATTAGTGAGTCAATAAGTTTGTGGGCAAAGGTAATCAGCTTTTCATGTTAAGTAAAGGGTTAACAGCATAATTCAGACAAACATCTAAATACCAGTAAATAAAAGTGCTATATGGGCTTTCTGGCTGTGGGTTTGAATGGTGATTTGGAAGGGGGTTGGAAGATTGGAACCCCCCTCTGCCCCTAGTACTATGATGAGAAACCATGTTTTAATTACATTTATTTATACATGTGTACACGTAGGGTAAAATTGGTTGTTATTTGGCATTTGCTGAAGGCTGTATTGTGCCACTGGAGGCTACACTTGCTCAAGATGTGAATTTGCTTCCAATATATAGCCCTTACTGATAAAAACATATTTTTCAAAACAATAAAAAAGTACTGTAAGGTGTGTGGTACCCCAATGCATTTTTAAATGTGAAATAATCTCTCAAAATAATAATTAAATCAGGTTCGGAAGCCAAATTATGTATTTCCTTAATCAACCCCAATCCTATCAAAGATATATTTTACCTCTTTCACGTGACAAAAGAGTCATTTCTGCATGAGAATTCAACGTTTGGCTTCCAGTGAGTTAAAAACATAGGAAATTTGTTGTTTTAAAGAAAACTGTCCAAACTGTGTCAAATGGCTTAAAAACTGCTGTTGCCTTCAATACATTTTTCTACTCTGTTACCTAAAGAGTAAGCTGAGAGGTAAGGAATTCATCTAGCTTTTCTTTGAAAACTAACCTAATTGCAAAATAAAACTAAAATCTGCATCAACATGCAATACTTTTGAGGAAAAATTTGTCTCATTTAACCATATACCAAGACAAAGAGTGGTGTTCCAACCCCACGAAACAATATGAATGTCAATTTTGATTCAAAATTGGCATTGCAGCTATATAATTCACCAATATCAATAGACAGTACCATTTTATCCAAACAACTGATGCCAAATTTTCTTCTACATGTACATACTGATTGATGTGGAAAAATATAGCTCTGAAGGTGTCCCCC
This sequence comes from Pictodentalium vernedei, assembly GCA_031216915.1. Classification (NCBI taxonomy): domain Eukaryota; kingdom Metazoa; phylum Mollusca; class Scaphopoda; order Dentaliida; family Dentaliidae; genus Pictodentalium; species Pictodentalium vernedei. The sequence goes on along the minus strand of CM062297.1, from coordinate 504,491,313 downwards.
TAGTATGCCCCTTTTTATCAAAAACTAAAACTCATAAATTAATTGATGTTGACGCAAAACAAACCTCTTGTGATATTAAATTTCCCATTTGTGATAGTTTTTAAATCACATTCTGGCTTCTGAAGATATGTCACAATGCATTTGATGAATATTTTGACACTCTTGTGAAAAAAGCCTCACTTTCTCAGTTAAGGGACCTAGAGTCATTGGTATGGCACTGACAAAACATTGAACACTGATTTTTTTCCAATGGTATGGCCAGCTGAGCACTGCTCCTATGGTATCTCATAGCACTGTTAAAATGCCTAAAATCATCAAATATTGATTTTGTAGTGATGTGCGTGTCCCACAAGTACAAGTACCCACAAGGGCTCGTTTACAACCTTCGATTTAATCCCTACAGGCACCCATTCTGATAAAAAGAGTGAAATTATGGAAAATACATGTATGCATAGTACCCAGTGAGGATGACTCAGATATTTGCTTCAGGAATGTAGTGCTCTTTAATGTTTAGTATATTTGTGTATATGTGTGTATGGGAGGGGGTGGGGGTCAATTGCCAGTTATTGAAAATGTAGAACTGTGCAAATGAAAAACAACCAAACACTTTGTATGATGGACAGACAGACATGCAATCACATATCTTGAAAGTGACAGGCTACATGTACAGAGGAATGGTATGATGGACAGACAAACATGCAATCACATATTTTGAAAGTGACAGTCTGCATGTACTTAGGAATACTGACTGACATGCAAAGAAACATATAGTGGGAAGAGCCAGGACAGGGTTGTCAAATAGAAAAAAAACTCAGTGGACCCTGAGTGCTGCAGTACTAAAGCAAATCATAGGAAACTGAGAGTGTATGCTGTTAACTTTCTCATCAGCTGAGGAGTTCAGTATGGGTGGTAGAGGGACAATTGTTAATGTAGTTTTGTGCTATAACATGGGGACCCTGACAACACTAGTATCAGACTACTCTATTGGTATGTGCACAAAAGCCATTCATTTACATTTGCAACTTTGTTACTTTTCCCAATGTACCCCCACCCTCTTTCCCCAAATTTATGTTCCAAAATACTCTGTGAATGAAGAAATTGGTTTTTAACATTTTTCATTACTCACTCATTGTAATGGCCAAAACAGGCTAGCACCATTCACCAAAACTGCCATTCAATGTTCATTATTTTTGCATCAAAAATATAGCTTATGACCCCTCATTGGAATGAGCTGGTTCAGCTCATTCCAGTGGAAGGGGTGGAGGTCATAGCTATGTTTTTGACGCAAAAAATAAAAAGAAATTAGTTATTCAAAAGTGCTATCTTCTTTTCATGTAAGGTAAAGGGTTAACATCATAATATGGAGAAAGCTTCTATTAATCATTCACTCAATGTAATGGCCAAAACCGGCTAGCACCATTCACCAAAATTGCCATTCAATGTTAATTATTTTTGCATTTTGTGGCATCAAAAACATAGCTTATGAACCCCTCATTGGAATGAGCTTTCATTGGAATGAGCTTGTTCAGCTCATTCCAGTGAGGGGGGGGGGGGGACATAGCTATGTTTTTGACCCAAAAAATGAAAAGAAATTAGTTATTCAAAAGTGGTATCTTCTTTTCATGTACATGTAAGGTAAAGGGTTATCATAATATGGTTTGTTTGTTGGTGGTTAACGTCCCATATTTATGCACAATGGCTAATCGTGACACAACATGGAGATGAAGTCAAGTTTAGTCAATCGTTGATCTACATGTTGCCCATTTTAGAGGACTTTCACCCCAAGCATTGGTTACTGGGTCCTAGTTTACTAGTAAAGCGGAACTGGTTTACCACAGTAAACAAGTGCTGCTTACTTCCCGGGATTCCCACAGGGAATCGTAATATGGAGAAAACTTCTATTATACCAGTGAATACAAGTGAAATATGGCTTTTCTGGCTGAGTGTTTGGATGGTGATTTGGGAGAGCATTGGAATATAATTGGAATCCCCTCTATAACAAGTACTATGAGGGGAAACCATGGGTTAATTAAATGTGTTAATAGGTAAAATAGGTGGTTATATGTGTTTTTGGTATTTGCCGGAGGTTATAGTGTGCTACTCAGTTCTGGATGCCACACTTGCTCGAGATGCATTTAACTGCATTATTTTTGGCAATATATGGCTTTTATTGCTGACTGTGACAAAAATATAACTTTTCAAAAAATAAAACAGTATTATTCGGTCTGTGTTTCTTGAATGAACATTTAAATGTGAAATACGTGTAATATCCAAAAAATAATAATTAAATCAGTGTTGGAAGCCAAAATACATGTACATTTACATGTATATATTTCCTATAATCAACCCCAAACCTACCTTCCAAAGGGTAACCTACAAAACTTTTACCTGACAACCCCCCCCCCTCCCCACCACCACCCAATCATTTTTCACACAATGTGCAAAAATGACCCCCCCTCCATGTTTTTGTCAGGTGAACAGAAATTCCTCCCTCCATAACTTCTGGTGAACCAAAATCCCCCCACACTAATTTGTTAGAAGTATATTTAAAACCATACAAAAATGTCCAAAACTTTTTACCATTTCTGCTTGAGAATTCACTGCCTTCTTTGAAAACTACCCCAATCCCAAAATAAAACTAAAATCTGCATCAGCAGACAATAGTTTGGGGAAAAATCTGTCTCATTCCACTCCACACAAAACAAAATGAATGTCAATTTTGTTTTAAAAACTGGTGTTGCAGCTATATAAATCACCAATATCAGTAGATAGTGCCATTTTATCCTAACAAATGATGTCAAATTTTCTTCTACATGTACATATTGATGTGGTAAATTATAGCCCTGAATGTGTCCCCTAGATCCCCAGCATACCCACTTTCATCCAAAACTATGATATAATTCATAAATTAATTGATGTTGACACAAAACAAACTTCTTATGATATTAAATTTCTCATTTGCGATAGTTTTTAAATCACATTCTGGCTTCTGAAGATATTTCACAATGTGTTTGATGAATATTTTCCAATTTTTGTAAAAAAGTTTTTTTTAAAAAAATCCCTCAGATTTCTTAATTAAGGCACCTAGATCATTGGTATGTCTCTGACAAAACATTACACATTGATTGTTTTCCAACAGCATGACAGTGCAGCTCATGTGGTATCTCATAGCACCACAAAAATGCCTAAAACTATCAAATATTGCTTCTGTAGTGTGGTGCTTATGCTGCAAATACCCATAAAGGCACTTTCACAACCTTGGATTTAATCCCTACAGACACTCATGACACATTTTAATAAAAAGAGTAAAATTAAGAAAAATAAAATGTACATGTATGTTTTCCGGAGAGGATGAATCAGATATTCAAAAAGATAGTGCTCTTTAATGTTTAATATATTTGTGTATGTGTGTGTGTGTAAAGTGGAGGGGGTACAGTGTGAAAAATAGTCAGAAGCCAGTTACTGAAAATGTACATGTACAACCGGGTAAATGAAAAGCAAAGAATTGCGGTCTGTGATGGACGGTTCTTGGACAACTTGCACCCTGGACGATTCATACCACAATTAGGGGGTACGAACTGTCTTGACAATAAGGTACAAATTGTCTAGACAAAAGGTACGAATTGTCCCAGTAAAAGTTATGAATTGTCTCCTTTTTGGTACAAGTTGTCTCAAGTAAGTGTACTAAACTGTCTCATGTATTAACCAAGCCAGAAAATAAGCAGCCTGTCATCTGCAAAATGAGGTCCTCAGAGGGTGAATTTAATGATGGTACCCTGCACAGCAGGGTAGCATCACTAAATTTACCCTCTGTGAACCTCAATATGAATCAGGGTCTCAAATATAAACAGAAAGAGGTGCCCAGAGGATAAATTGGCCCACTATATGGGATAGCATCATCAAATTCACCCTCTGTGAATCTCATTCTGTGAATGTCAGACTGCTTATTTTCAGCCCTGGTATTAACTATTTAAATCTTTTTGACTCTTGTTTTGGCTGAGTGAAATGAAAATGAAAAGTCGATGGAGTGATAGTAATACAAACATAAACATATGCATGAAACAACCAATCAAAACATGATTTATGCATAGAAATGAAACTTTAATGGGTGAGCCATCGCTTAACAGCATAAGTGAAAAAGCGATCTCTAGTATTCCCGGGTATCAACTTCGGGTCTGTACCTGGTAAAAGAAAATTTATAGCAGATAGTAATGGATGTAGTTTTACAGTTAAAACACTATTTTTTTAATGAAGCCACAATAATTCTTTAAATTGATGAAGATCTAACAATAAATCCAACTCACTGATGGATGGATTGATGGACAGACAGAAATGCCGTCACACATTTTGTAATAAATTAAATTTCAGTTTCCTTTTGAATGCTAAAACCAACTAGAATTAGTAGAAATGAAATATTTTCTCTGGAATCAGTGTGCAAATGTTATTTAGAGGTCGGTTCTGGGGAGGTCGGTATTTAGGCTTTTTAAACGTTTTTTTTGCCATTTTTGGAGAAACATACATGCACTAATTATCAGAATCCCCATCTCCAGATGTTGGTCAGACGAGGAGGGCGTCGACTTTGATTAGTTTGAGGATGAATTCAGTTCTATTCTGGTTGCAAAGCCTAAAGCATCCAGGAATTAAAACATTGTTTACCAAAATACAGAGGAAGTGTAATTTAATGGGAGTTCTGAATGGTTCTGGTATTTAGCCTTTAGGAGAACACGTCGGATCATAAAATTGGCTGGCCGCTACACTGTAATTCTGACAGTCTTAAACTGACATTGTATTGTATTAGTGGTAAAAATAGTTCATAGACTAGAGCCAGAGAATTTGTGAAGAAAAATCTTGGAAATAAACGAATATCGCTGTTCGCGTGCATGTCTGTTTCTGTAAAATTTTACTACAAGACTGCATGCCCGTGTTTTGAAAACAAAGATTTCCCCAGACCGCACGTCAACATAACTTGAATTCATCCGAACTCTGGCTCTTTCTGAGGAAATCGGGCTAAGTTCCCCACAAATGAAAAAGGCCCACTAAAAGTGTCAATAAATCACTGTTTTTTTTTTTTCGTTGTCAACTTTTTCTGAAGTGTACCTTCTCAATTAAAATTGAAACTGGGCTTTTGAATCTGACGAAATCGGCAACGGACGACATTGGCACTTCGAACATTCAAACAATACCTAACTCGCCAACAACCACCTAACTTCGAAAGTCACTTCATTACTTAATTATTTCTCATAGTTTCCAGCAGTCTGCGACAATATATTTTACATAATGTCCTTTGAAAAGCCTAAAACAATTAAATATCCGTTGCAATGATTCTGGATTTTTTGCCAGTGGGAGAGCCACGCCGCCAGATGGCACCCCAAACTCTGTTGCATGATATATAGAACAATTATAAAAATCATGGATACGTACTTGGGTTACCTATGTGCGCCCACGCCACTGCGTGGGCATGCACTATAAAGTTTTTTCTCAGTGGATTCTGGTAGTCTGGGGTGTCCCTTTTAGGAATCAACCGGGTGACCAGCTGGCACCCTTGGGAAACATTTTTTATTTAACCCTTTGGAGACCTACCCATTTAAAATGGATCGACGTGTGCGACAACGTCAACCACAACCTCGGACGTTACCGCAGTTGGCGCAAGCGTTGCGGGAAGAGAGGGCCGCCATACCTCAAGCTTCCATCCGGAATCTGATTGCTTCAACAAACAGAAGGTGTCAAGCAGTTTTGGACTCAGATGGCGGTCACATTAGATATTGAGTTTGGATGACGTCGACTTGTGACGTTAACGTCTGAAACGTCTCCATTTGTGCTTCATTCATCCGTTAAAACTTTGTTATGAATTGATTTCGTTCTCTGTCTCATTATCCCATAACGCGAGAACGTCCCTCATCACAGAAAATCCGTTTTGCGTTTCTTTTTTTGAACAGTATATTTCATTTTCATAAAGATCGGGCGTGAACATATTAATAATGGTCGCCATGGAGAAACCTCGACAGCGATGTAGTAAGTAAAATAAACAATAATGTACACACACGAGCAATAACGAATCGGATTAAATGGCAATTTGTGTGTATATTTGTTTAGAAATAGTTTGGAAGTCTCGTATTGAGGTGTTAATCCACACGAATCAAAGTATTCCACAGTTCTGCGTCCGATATAAAACGCCACCCAGTGCTCTCCCTCTCTGTGACTGGGGTGGATATTAGCTATAAACACCAAGGGTCTACTGGTAGGTAATCTTCTCGACAAGCGCTTTCTGGCAAAAACACCCAAACTAAAATGTTTGAGGTAAGAGTTCATAACACGTTCCAGTTGAATAGTGTTCATGTTGAATAATCAAATATCAGGTTTCTGTGTTTGTCGACTTCTATTATGTTTTGAAATTCTGCATATACTATAACGTTGACGGTTGTGGGCAGAGCTTCTCCAAAACGCATTACCTATCTCAGATTCCCTCGCTGACTCGGTTAAAATTTTTCGCCGAGGGAGAGGTCTGATGAGAGGTCAAACACAAACAATGTATACCCCTTGGCGTATTCCTCCCGACTGATATAATATCAGACATCCTCAAATATTTGGTCCGTCGCTTGAAACAGGCTGGTGTAACTTCTCGCTATTTCTCCGTGCTCCAAATGAGGCTGTAATGGCTTCGCGGGGATTTGTTGACTGTCAACAGAAACTGCCAGAAAGAAAATGTTATAATGTTTAAAGTGAAATGGATTCTTTGAAAAACTTCCGTTAAAAACATCATTATCTACACAGCCAACAACAATTCGCTTTGGTAATTGGCCTAAAAATAAATATTCCTGTGTTACGCTCAAATTCCCTTTGGGTATAGAAACTACTTTGGTTTGGATACGGCTTATAGGGTATTTCGCGGTTCCTCTATCCAAAGCCTTCACGTGGGCCAATCGCACGGTGGGGGTTAAGGCGTTCTTTCCTGATAAACGTGGACACTTTAATTTTGATTTTAAAACTGGCCGTATCTCCCATTAATGCGAATAAATCTTCCGATTTGTTCATTTTCACATGTACGTTAACCCCGTTAAGAACATAACGCTGTTGAAAACACATATGTAAATGTAATCTTCCAGTCATGTCGACAATTCGACGTTTTTGAGTGAAGTTCTTCCTAGCATTTAATCCAACATTTCCGTCTAAGTGCCCCGAGGTATCCTTGTACCACAAAGATGTCGTCAGTTGAGACTTTTTCGCTGTGGGTTCGTAACTTAATAAAGTTTCTAAATAGGCTCTATAATGGTAGGTATTGTTCGATGGGGAGATAAGTTTTTCATTAAGACTGACTTCGACCTGAGTGAATAATGAGTGTATCCACAAGTTGATGGGACCCACTTTGCCGTCATCGGCTAACACCCCTCCGTCCATTTTTAATATTTGGGCTTTCACGTGAAGATAGCTCTGGGCTAAATTCAAATAGTCATCACCACTTCCAGATATGTTGAATTCGATCGGTCCACCGTTTTCAATCGTATCTAAAGGACGATGTTCTCTATCTATTGACCGGACTCCACACTTGTTTGAGTAAGAGGAATCGAACATAGATCCAATTCGCTGTTGACAAACTCCGTAGATTTTGGGTTAATTAACGACATTATCGAGCTAAAACGTCCCTCTTGGTTGGTCTCTTTCTTTTTTTGGTATGGCCTTTTTTGTCTTAGTAGTCCCTTTTATACTCGATGGGCGTGTCACTGGGGGGGGGGGGGGGAGCGTTGCTCGGGTAGATCAGGACGGTATCCCGAAATGCATTGCCCTAATGCCCTAATGCTTCGTTGAATCGATTCAACCCAGCCACCTTCACATCCTCAGCGAACTCGATACCTTTTTTCAAAAGTTTTCCCACGTTTTTAACGGAGGGTGGGGGGGGGGGGGGGGGTATACTGCGTGTTTTGGGGTACCCAACAGACTTTCTAATCTATGCCCCCTCTGCATCTGGGCACCCGAAAAGGTAAGCCTGAACCTACTTGTTCGAGATAACAATCCTTCAATACCTCCGCATTGCAATAGTACGTCATTGTTTAAATTGAAGTGTTACTGTCAACTTTCCGCGCTCAAATGAGATGGGTTTACCAGTGTCGGCTCTTAAATAGACCTGTACAGTCCCAACATGTTTCTGAGAGACGTGGAAGTAGTACGGATTTTCGAACTTGCGCGACACTGTTATTCATCTTCTGCGGGTATAATACGGAGGAGTAGAACCCGAGAATCACTGACTACTTGATCTCGAACCATGTCGCAATACACATATAGGGAATAAAATCCCCTGTTTACGTAGCCACGCGAGAAGCTCTAACCCACCCTTGGGGAAATACATTCTGTTCAAATCCGACTATGCCTTGACGACAGAGACTCAATGTCACCTCCGACTTGTTTCTAACAACAATGGTTAATTTTTGAGTTATGATATCTCAGTTAAACTTTGAACGGGAAGGGGTAGGTAGGATAAGATTTAGTCTACCTAAATCGAGTTCTTGAAGCAGATCTGTGGGTTTTGAATATCTACTCGCCCTTAGTACAAACTTGTGTTGTTCCCCTTTAACCTTTCCGATGACAAAACCTTCCGATCCCCTAATATTAAACCAGGAATTGGGGTCTTGCATTTCAGTAAAAGCGACTTGCCAAGCTCCTTCGAGATTTATGATTGCGTTCGAAAAGATGTGAGAGTATTAAATGGAAAAGCGTGCATTGAACTATTGCTTGGTAAAGTTAGATAAAACATTATTTTTTCTCGATGGTATGATTAGGAAGTAAATATCCGATAGCACTTCCCAGAAGAGCTGTCCACAACTGTGGGTTATTCGATTCCAAGCTTAAATTAGTTATACTGGTAATAATAATGACGTACAAAATAATAACTTGTACAAAACAGGTTATCTCACTTCTCGGTACACGACTACCACATAGAAGCCACACGCCGACCTCTTACTTAGCTCGTCTTCCATGTTAATGCTAGTGTTTCATGAAACCCGCACTTTTATTGTACAATCTGACTTTGTTGGATCCAAGCGTTAAAGGAAGGGGGATAACATCGCCATTTTACAAACAACTTTTTCTTTTTTCCTTTACCGCGTGTTTTGATTACGCTTTCTATTCTGTAGAAGTTTTTTCGGCTACTTTTTGAAGTTCGTCGATGTAAAACCCCCCATCTAGTATCACCCCATTATCATCCCTTAACCTGTATGTGATTGGATATCCTGGTATAATTAATTAAATAACTCCTCTGTCCAGTTGGGCAAATACCCATTTTCAAATGTTCGTTTTACCTTACTAATTCCAACTCGGTCTCCTATCTTGTAACGTTGTTTAGACTCGAATTGGGGGCCGTAAAGTCTTTGCCAAATATATTCTTGGCCGCTATACGTCACGGAAGCAGGTGTCATGCCTATACTACGATGATATGTATTATTGTATGACGTCGTCAAGGCCTGTATCGGAAAGGTTAATGTATTGTTCTTGCTAACATATTTCCACATTTTTGTTTTGAGAGTTCTGTTGAAACATTCCACTACTGAGCATTTTGTTTCGACATTGTAGGTAGTAAAAAAGTCGACGTTATTCTTTCTTAAAAATCGCTGAAATTGAGCATTTTTAAATTATTTTTCTTGATCTGTTTGTAATTCCAACGGCTTGAGTCCTGTGTTGAAAACTGTTGTAAAACCTTGAACGATTTGATTGCCAATGGGATAACCCATGCGAACTTGACGAATACGTCAATACGTGTAAGTAAAAAGTTAATCTCTCTGTTGTGTTTACTTATATTTAAGAGGTCAACTGAATCACATTGCCATTGATAATCGATCCCACTGATAACTGTTTTCTTTCTGATAAACTAATGGCGTATTGGCTTATGAAGTGTATACGCCTCTGCACATTTTAACCACCCTACCACAGCTTTAGTGTTTTGGAAACCCGCTTTAAGGCGGTCACACCGCTAAAACTAGCCGTGGCTGAAGGTGCGTAGTAAAGCTCTTCCAAACTCATAATGTTTCAGACTTACTGATGCAGGCGTACTTAAAGGGGAGGCCATTTTTGAAGTCTGCTCGTTGTTGGATGAGGGAGTGGGGTGGGTTTATAAATAAAAGCCGAACGTTCTTTGTTTCCAATGATTTCTTGAGGAATATTACTGTGTCGCAGTGCCACACCTAATACCCTCCAGCTTTCTGGTGCAATTTTTTTTCATTGTCTCAATAAGTCATTAACTAGATCTGTAATATTTGACCCTTGCACTGTTTGATCATTATATATTAGGCGTCCACTACCGTCCCATGCCAAATTCGGAATGCATTTCAAGCGCCCTAATAATAACCCGCCTTCCTTTTCATGCTCATGGGTACTGATTCCAAAATGTCGCGGTCGCTATCTTGTTGAGTGGATTCTTCTTTTGTAATCCTCACGATTGTTGGTTCGACTGATTTTTTGTGGAATGTCAAATAACGTTGTAGAATGTGATCGTACCTCGTGATTTTTTCAACTTCGCTAAGATTGGTCTGGTTCAAAACCTCTGTTAATTCTCTGTCCAGCGAAGAGACTCCTGTATCATTCGGTCGCTTGTGAGATTCAATCAAACGATCCAGCATACGGGGGGCTACCAAAACCATTTTCTTTACATGTTCCATTGTTATCCGATCAATCCTTGGGTTAATACTTTCAGAAGTGGTCCAATAATCGAACGGAGGAGACCACCTGATTGTATAATCTGTCGCCATACCTTCTCTAGAGTGTTCTTCTCTGCTAATTTTCTGACTTTCTGTTTATGGCGACGGAGCTTGGCTAAATGATATCTCAAAACAGGTGTGTTCCCTTCTAATATATTTTTAGCGCATTCGCAAACGGAAAGAATTAATTCTTTATCAGCGTGGTCGACAATGTTTCTAAATCCGGTGGGTTTTGCACGACTGAGAACTTTGAGAGTTCCGATGTTGCGTCTTACACAGGCAGACATCATTATGAGGTAAACATTCCAATCCCCCTCCCATTCTGTTTCCCCTGGAAATATTCGAGATGTGAGCCTAAACTCATCACGGGTCTGTTGCCTCAAATCGATGACTGAATTGTCGTACGGAGTAAAAGTCGCACCATCAAAAACTTCTCTTAAAGATTTTGTTCTCCCCGGATATATTTGAGCCGCTAGATGTGAAATCTGTGACCGGTCTCTGAGGTTCTTGAAAAGATTAAGTAATGACAGTTGAGGGACGCTGTGCGGTGGAATTTATATTTGTCGAATAAATTTTGAACGATGTATACCACACTGATGTTTCGTTGATGTGATTGTTGAGTAAACAAACGCGCGGCGCGTACATCTGTTTGTAACATCAGGTCGTCGAGTATAACGAGAGAATTGGGCTTACATTCTTGGGGGACCCCTTCTACAAACTCAACACCCGTCAGCGTATTGTACGTGGGTTGCCATTCCCCAAAACACCACATAATATTTTGGGGGGACGGGTGAATCATTTCACTCTGGTTGGAAATAAATTTATGAATAAAAATCGATTTTCCAGATGAAGTTGGGCCAGCGAGGACGCATGTAAAAGGATGTGCCCACCTTGGGTCCATGGTTGGAATGAGATAAAAGTAGAAACAAGATGTTTTTAAAAGGCAGATAGGGTAAGGAGGACAACTCTTGGGAGACGGGCAATGTGTGTAGTGTGACAAAGATTCTCTTTTTAATAATGTGTTTGGCCCTGCAAAGGGCCGTTGTCGTTATTTCTGTAATCATCGTTGTCTTCACCATTTGTTGAACAGGGAATTTTCAACAAGTTCCCTCACGGCTTCTTTCTGAGTCTCTATTCTTGAAAATTCACCGAAGGTCGGTCTTGGAAGCATACCATCTGTGTTTTTCTGCCATAGTCAACGGACTCTGTCTCGGTTTAGTCGCATGTAGGCTTCATCAGAACAGATATTGACTTTTTTCTCTGCCCCATCAGAAGACAGAAATCGTGGTCTTTTTTGGCTTGTGAAAAATCGACTTCGTCGTAGAAATTGCACCCGTAACATCTTTCTTGAGTGATTTCGTTTATACCTTTTTCTACGAGTTCGGCATAAACCATGTCGAGTTCTTTCTTCAGTCGTATCTGTCTGAGGTGCTCTTCATCATGACCACGTGGTCTTTTTAGCGTTCTGTGCCGAGTCTTCAATACTTGTATCTGATTGTCGACTTTCTCCATTTGATGTTTTAAATCAACCCATTCCTTGAGATCTAATGCAATACCTGTTTTAGTCGGTCGGTTTGTGTCTGTCACGTGGATTTTTAAATTACCACAAAACTCGTTCACTGCAACAAAGGTATGCCTTTCACCTAGTTTAATGAGTGGGTAGTTGCTGCTGTCGTCGTGACAGCTTGTGCCTGCCATGTTACTGCTTTCGAAGTATTCACTAGAATAACTGGTGATGTCCTGAACGATCGTCAGGTCTTTCAACTTATAATTATACACAGGTACGCATAATCAGCTTACTGATATGGGAAGGTTGTTCGTGTCTTGTAATCCAATTATCCAATAACTTTGATGATAAAATCCAATTATACAATTCGATTATACAATGTTTAAAGTGATAAACTCTTGACCCGTTTCACAATAACGAAAACTAACTGTGTGGTTTTGGTGATAAACATTGTAAATCAAAATCGTATTTTGTGAGAAAAAACCTAAAAATTAACAAAAAAAATTAACCCCCAAAAATTAACAAAAAATCAGGTTAATTAGAAAAAAATAATTAAAAAATTAATTAATCCGGATTATCGCCCCTGCGCCTTACTGCTCAGCCTTCTCCATTGATTAAGGCAAAAAACCACCAAAACATACTTCTCATACCAACGCAGATCTGTAGTACCCTTTTGGACTGAATGGTGCCCAGCATGACCAATTTAAAGTAACGGTATGGTACGTGTTAATTAAATACGAAGGTATGACACAACAACAACATAAGTATTTTATTCACTGATAAATGTCCAAGAAGCCTTAACTTTTCTAACTACAACCCCGATCGACTAATATTCCAACTACATCCTCAAGGCATGCTTCCGACAAAGCCATGCCTTGATGATGTAATTGGAATAATAGTCAGTCAGGAATTGTGCCATCACAGTCGGGACACACAGGTTTACACACCACCCCCTCCAAACAGTCATCTTCCCGAGGCACCTGGGTATTTCCGAAGTTGAGTTCCCGATAACCTCACCGAAATACAACTTAACGGTGAAAGGCTTAACAAATGTGTCATGTTGACATGCACAGCAGGTATTCACCGGGAACATGGGTGAAGAAATTTGCGTTTTGTACACCAGACACGTTTAATTACATAATATTATTGCATTTAATATTCTTTTGTAAGTCTTTATCGTACCCAGTTGATAAATAAAATAAGTGCAAGTTCGTTTTTGCAAATATTTGGTGCACATCACAAAGGTTGTCAAATGTCAAACAGTATTTACTTTCATAGTCACATTTCTCTGTCAATATTTAAAGGTCTTAGCGTTTTCAATGAGATGAAGCTAGTTTTCGGCGTGAGAAAATAAATTGAACATGGACGTTTTAGGATTGATATGGATTCCCAACTGGTTTTTGATTGTTTTAATCGTCGTCGTGACATATGTCGTGTAAGTATTATAATGTCTAAAAATTGGGTCAATTTGTTAGGAACCTCTCTTCTTTTGTTTTATTCTTATTGACATGCACGTATATTCCGCATTTTGCATAATCACTTGACATGTGGGGTACCTGTGAATATAACAGTACTTCTTTATCAATAGTATATGCATGGGCTATCTATTTTTGGAGTTTAACAACCCTTTCGACCGCCAGGATCACCTCGTGTCGGACTGTTTTACGGATGGAGGAAGCCGGAGTACCTGGTGAGAACCACTGAGCAACGGCGATCAACTTTCAGACCCACTAACGTACTAACTCCACAGAAGCAGGGTTGCAATTGGTTGGTGACAGGAGCACCATCGACGTGTAGTACGCTTTAGAACACAGTGCCCCACATGGGCAGTGCCTTGCCCAAGGACACAATACAGTTACCCCTGGCGGGAATCGAACCGTGGACCTTTCGGTTTGAAGTCCAATGCCGTAACCATTGAGTCGTCGCGATCCCAGGCACATTTGCACAAATATCCTGATGTAGAAGTCATGTATAAAGGAAGCCGTCAGGATAACAAACAAACCGAAGGGACAGTGTGCGGTGAGCTAACTCCTTACGACCTTTACGACCCAAAAGAGATATAAATAATGAATATGCTGCGTGATTTTCCCTTCCTCTGATTGGCTAAGAGGTACTAACTATTCTCGATTGTTTTACTTATCGGGAGTTTTGAAAAAAATCCGGCACTATTCCCATGTACTATACATTTAATAAAAGAGGTGTGGAATATTCTGTGGCGTTCGACTGAAGGAACACAGCGCGCGCCCCTTTAACCCTTTAACCCTTTACCCAACGCAGACGATATGAAAATTTATTATTATAAATATCATTTTTTTAAACATTTCCAAAAATTTCAACAAAACCATGTCATGTGACCCCTCATTGGAACGGAGCTCCACGAGCTCGTTCCAAAGAAGGGTCACTTGATATGATTTTCTTTAAATTTGTTTGAAAAATAATGTTTTTTCAGCTGCTGAATTTGCATATTACGCGGGCGGATGTAGGTTATTCGTTGGGTAAAGGGTTAAGAGATTTTTTCGGAGTTCTGTTTCTTTATTTCTAAGTTCAAGAATAAAAAAAAATGTATCATTGTCAAGGGCTTTAACATTAGATAGTTTACTTAGGATTGGAATCATTTTTGGGTAGCTAAATTCGTCCCCGGCGTGTTCGATATAGATTGCTACTTATTGCTCGGCATGTCGTTGACTATGCCAAATAGTGTTCATCGACAACGAATAATACACTCACTATTTATACTATATTTATACAAATTATTTACAGAGTCTACAATACAAAATACTACATAGGAGTCCCTGCACAAACTCTTAACTTCATCAATGTAATTTATCTGAAACAGAATTGTATACCTTCTGTAATAATGCTAAAAAGACATTCTCGCCCATTTTTTCAATATTCTTTCTCGAAAACAACATTAATAAACTTGAAGGAAAAGTTAAAAGAGGGATGTGGAATCTCACTACCGCTCGAAAAACAATATGTCATTCTGGGTTACAACAACAACGAGAAAATGGAACCAACTACAGAAACAGAATTTACTACATCAAGTAAATTCAAGTCTGTGTGAAAAAGGGTTAAAGTATCAGGAAAAAAACTATATAGAAAGAGAATTTATGGAGGCTTACTTTCGGGAGTAAAATCGTTTTTAACAAATCAGAAATGGGTTTTCGGTAACAGTATTTACAGATATTCATACAGAAATCAGAAGCATTTTTCTGAGAAACCAGAAAGGCATATATGTACACAGCATTTAAAGGGTTCGATCAAGGAATCAGAAATTGACATTACTGGCTTTGCCATTTATTTGAATGATGAGATACATGTATAATCGTCAGAACTGCATTAGTTGGTATAAAATGCAAATCCTAATTGGTCTGAAAAATATGCTCTTAATGACCTCTGTTGACCACATTGATGTGGAACATATTTTGAACTTCCTACAAATTTCAACTCATTTGGTGTAGGTTCCATGTCCATAGGTCATACCAAGCCTAAAGTATGAGCATATACCACTTTACAAATATTGGCTCCACCAACTCCGGATCTGCCATATTTGTAGATGATGGCAAATATTCATATTAGCTAAAAAATTTTAAGGTACATGGTACCTCTGGAAAATATATTGCGAGCAAAAGAGTTTAGTAATGTTGGAATATACACTTAGAAAGGCCTTAATGGCTCCCAAGAGTCTACGTGAAGACTTATTGGCATTGGCAAAATAACGAGGTCCCATCTATGCCCATGTTTATTAGAACAACATTGTGGGAATGGAAGAGTTTTCATTATTTTCGATTTGGATAAAATAAAATTTTTGGGACACTTATTAAGATCTTGAGATGGTTAAAATAAAATACTCCCTTTAAATACTCCGTTAACAGTTTTAAAATGAACATTTGTGCGCATGACGTGCGTTTCATTGAATGTGTGTGAGAGCTTAGTGAGTAAATGGTCTGGAATTGTAAAGCGCTTAGAGCCTTTTTCAGGGATTAAGCGCTTGATAAATGTACTAAATTATTATTATTATTATTTTAATACTTTAAAAGGGGGCGCGGTAGCTCAGTCGGTAGAGTGCAGGCTGCAAGCCGAGAGGTCCTCGGCTCGAATCCCACCTGCGGCAACCGCGATGTGTCCTAGGGCAAGACACTTCACCCCACTGCCCACGTGGGGTACAGTGGCGTTGTATACTAAGGCGTACTGCACGTCGATGGTCAACCTGTCTTCACTCAGTGCTAATCTTGCTTGCTTGTGTGGAGTTAGAATGTGGGGGAGCTGACAGTTGCTCGCTGCTGCCTGGTGGTTCTCTCTGAGTATTCCGGCATCCTTAACCCGTAAAATTGTCGTGGTCATCATTAGCCATTGGGCAGAAATATGTGACCTTAAACACCAATACATAAATCAACAAATAATCCTTTAAAAACGTGTTCATTCCACTGAGGGGTCATAAGCTATGTTTTTCAAGCAAAAATGAAAAAAAATAATTAATACTGAATAGACATTTCTGTGAATAACGCTGACCAGTTTTTGCCGTTATGTTGGGTAAAGGATTAAGAATGCCTTACTTTGGAAGGCACACTGAAAATGTGTCCCATTCCTCATGGAATTAAATGTTACAGAAAAGAAAGCGAAAAACATTCTGTAGCCAAGAGTTACACTAAAGATGTTTGTACTCATATTGAAGTATTAAGAGGGTTAAAAACAGACCATTCAAATATTCCATTTCATTACTTTATAATTGTGATAGGTGTTTCCAGAAGGCCGCACATCACTCCATTCCAAAAGCTCTCGATCATGAGTTATGATTGAGAATAAATAAATTTTAAAAATGCTTTGAAAAGTGAAGGGTTCTCTTTGCTCAATATGATTTGAGAGTGAGGTTTGTAACATGATACTGAATAAATATACAATATTATCCTACGTAATAGATTTTCTCTGACCCTTTGATTATGAGAGATTCCCTTCCGTTTTAGATAATGTCAATTGCTTCAGCGAACTCATTTGCCAGTATAGGTTGTAAACATAATTTAGCCTCTAGAGCCCAAAGGCCCCACATACATCAAAATCGTAGATGCCCGAGTACTAATGGCAGGCACTCTATCAGTATACCAAAAACATTGATATAGGATTGATTGTATTCGGGTTATCGTGTTGACAAACAGTGCAATGGGATACTTTGGAGGCTTATTTAAAGGGAAAAAATAGTTTTAAAGAAATCAGATATAATTTTCGTTAACAGATATTCATTCAGGAATCAGATAATTTTTTCCAAGAAACCAGAACAGACATGTGTACAGCATCCAAAGGGTTCGATCAAGGGAATGGACTAGGAGGTCCAAAAATGTGATTTCCAGCAATTCTGAAAAATGCACCCAGTGACCCCTGCGTGACCTCAGTGACCTTGACCTCTATTTTAAACCTCTATCGAGTGTCAACTTGTTTGATGTTGATCCCAGGTCCATAGGCCATACCATGCTTGAAATATGGGCGTGACCCGCGTTCAAAACACCCCTACGGCCACCCTAATGCCCCAGGAATCTGAAAAAAACATTGGGCGCCGAGAATTTGTGACTATATTTCAGTATGTCAGTATGCCAAAACGAACTCGATAAGACTATTCGTTTTCGAGTTATCATGCGGACAAGGAAGTGCTTAGAAGACAGAAGACATATGACATAAGACATATGAAGAAGAAGAAGAAGAAAAAGAAGAAGAAGGAAGAAGAAGAAGAAGAAGAAGAAGAAGAAGAAGAAGAAGAAGAAAAGAAAAAAGAAACCGCATAAAAACATCACACAGACTAATAACAAATATATGTATTTTTATCTATGAAAAATTAATTTATTCCTGCCAAATGAGAAGGTGCCATCCAGCTTTCACAAACTTCATTGAACAACTGAAAGAGTACAAATATAAAGAAGCAATGTCCATTGGAGCTGAAGGTGGGGTGGGTCGGATTGTCAACAATCATATAACTGTTGAAAGTTTGGTCCATGGTTCGATGTACTTTGCATTTTCGCTTTTTCATTTCCTTACTGAGAATTCGTTTGAGTAACTGCGGAATAACCCGAGGATTCTTGAGATACAATCAGCCTTCATATGGGATTTCAAACTTCACCCAGTCTATACATAAGAGGTGTTGACAGTTGCCTACTCAATTATAAGCTGTTTCAGAAGCAAATTATCACTGAGAAATGCACAAGCAAAAACAAAATACATTTCAAAGTTTTGAAACCTTGAGACCATCCATCGACTTCGCCTCCGTCTCTATGTACAGAATGTTTTTGCCAGTTTTGTATACGTAATCTCGAGGGTACTTTCGTGTTCTATGGGACATTTTCTAGGCTGAATTAGCACTTTGTCTAACGCAGCGACAATAACCCTCCACCCTCATACCAAAAATATGGCTTTCAAAATTGATTATTTTTTTCAGTTTTCGTTTGTTGAGCTCCTTGTGATACGCGAACCACAGGCTATGCTTTTGAGTTAAAAAAATGAATATACTTAGTTATGCACGATTTGTGTTGCAAATGCCATTTCTATTCGTACTGAGTAAAATCCAAAGCTGAAAATACAGACCCTTATAAGACGATGATGACAAATCTGAATTGTAACGCCATTGATTGTGCATAATGTGTTTAGTTAAAGCTACTCTAGATTGTATACTGTTCTTTTGGGGTGCAGATATCATTCACGTATCTAAACAAGGAACAATGAAGTATTTACACAGTTTAAATAAAAGATGTGTACATCCACAGAGTTGATTTATGTGTCTACCTGTCCTTCCCGACATAATATAGGATTTTAAACGCTCACCAATGCATATATACATGTCGTAACATGCGATTGGTTTCTTCTGTCTCCAATTGCACATTATTGTTATTTGTTATTTGGTGGCTTTCGTTGTTCGGGCTGTTACTTAATATTCCGTTTACTCTTCAGATAACGCGAAGAATACGTCGCGGCTATGGTGTTTATCATTTTTTTCTGCTCATGTGCAAAGTCGGATAGTAAGGAACATGTATGCGAGGTGCCTCTCTGTGTGACTTTATTGGGTATGCATTCTGAAAACCATTGAGATATAGTGCTACTTTGTGTTATACGGGAGTAATGGTGTCCAAGTGTCCTGAGATGGGGTTCAATCGCCTCCGATGGCGCTCTATTAGTGGTTAGCGCAATTTTGGGAGCTTTCTTTCGTTGGGTATTTGTGTTCAAATGGACAAAAGCAAGGTCTACTAATTAACATACTTTTCCGATTACCCTCACCAATAACGAGAAACATACATCATGTATTGAATTTACCACATCTGTTCACGTTCAGTGTTGGCAGTTTGGCTAGTAAGGTGAAGCCCTGTTAACTGAATAGCCACTTTGCCAGTAAAAAATATTCATTTAGCAAGGATTGGACTATTCTATTGTATCTTGTTTGACAGAGCTCATGGAGGCCAAATAGGTCTATAAACAAGACAAATTTGGGATTTTTATTCAATCAACAGGAGTTTACTTAATAACGTTTTTAAATAGGTCAAATTTGTTTTGTGGGTATGGAAAATGGGTTTCAGTTAATGGGACATACACTTTCGTGTAGTCCACTGTATTTAGTGAACAAATGCAAAGGTGCCTCCTTCTGTGCCTTTGATGGGTACGAATGCCGATAGTTTGTGGGACATGGAACTAAAATTAGCAGTCGGAACAAATTATATCCAAGGTGCAATATGGGGTAGGTTTCGGTCGTCTCCGATCATAAAACAACAAAAAAATCAACATGGCCATACGTCTCACTCTATTCTGTTTACCGCTATCGATAATATGACAAAACGTCACATTCATTGTGTTAGCATCCCCTTGTGACGAGTAATGCTGGGAAGTGCGGCCAGTCAATCGTTAAATGGCGTCACACAAACGCGTACAAAACTGAACAAATCCGATAAAAAAGCAAGATGTTTATAATTTAGAGAAAACGGCCATGACATATGGAAGTTGTCTCGAATCACAATATAATACAGAAAATTAGGATAATTAGAGGTAATTACTTGGTTAGTTGTCATATCGGCCGAAATATTAGCCCGAAGTAACTTCATATCAGCCGAAGGTAGAAGGCCAATGTTAAGTTACCGAGAACTGATACCTCGGCCGATACGAAACAAACCAAGTAACAACCTCTGTATTGATTAAACCAAATCAAATATCTAGAAACTGTGTTCAGATATGTTCAAGTTTTCTAGCAGTTTTATTGTTTCTCATTTTTTCATGAAGTACAAAATTTTTAGTTCTCCTTGTTCAGCTATTCGAACGTCTCGGCTTCCCCACTGAGAAAGCAGTAGCGTTCGTATACCAGAACTATCTCTTCCCTCACTTCGACGAATCTCCGCTTACGACTCTAAATCCTGGTTTGCGTTAAATTTTGTGTACAACCCTCTTCTTTTTCTCTTCATCCACTTGATCCTTACTTATTGCTATCCTCAATTCCTCACCATAAAAAGCTAATTCCTTAGGCATGGCAACGACAATTTTATCGACTGGTTGCTTTTGACGGATAATGTTGAACGATTTCGCTGTGCACGAAACGATTTCGTACTTTATTATTATTTTAAAGAATTACTATTGTTAAACGAAAGTAATTCTTTAAAATAATAATAAAAATGAATCCGGCCTGTTTCGTTTATTATTGTTTAAACCCTTTACCTAACATGAAAAGCAGACGACGCTTGCAAACAAAATTCTTGAATAACTATTTTTTTCAATTTTTGTCTCAAAAACATAGGTTATGACCCCTCATTGGGACGAGATTTTTGTGAACAGCGCTGGCCAGTTTTGGCCGTTACGTTGGGTAAAGGGTTAAAGCAGTTTGTAATTAGGTTTCAAATTCATACCGACAGTCAATGACCAGTCACACTGTCGGGGAATTTTAACTCTCGCTTCACCATGTCGAGCAATTTTGAAATCCTATCTTCGGACATTGAAGAATGGAACTGAACAAAATGTTTCTTGTAGCATCCTTCATTCAGAAGGAGGCTGAGTGTGAAAGGCTCTCTTGGGAAAGGTTGATACAAGAGGCATTAGGACATCTCAGAAAATACAACCAAGTACATATATTAGATATCGACAGTACATATATTAGATTTCGAGAGATTTTGCGAACAATCATATTATTTTCCCCATCCCCAGCTAAGCTCCGCTTGAAAACTCAGAGAATGCACAGAAGAGGGACGCTCCAATTACCCCCAGTTTGCTCATTCGAATCGAGCATGCCAGTAAGAAAGGGTTACGTTGAAAATATATAAACTCGTCAGATTTTTGGGGCGGAAACGGAAACGAGTTGATTGAACATAAACACCGATTATTATATTATTTATATTTCATTATCATATTAACTGTCATATTTAACGTTGGAATTATGAACAATCAACAGTTTCACTAGACGCAATACATTCACTTGGAAATTATTGAAGGACCACGTTGTTTTCTAAAAATAACTCAAGTTGGTCGTGTTCCCGTTACTGTGAAAACTACTTGAATATTTCTTTCAAAGTTCGAATGTAGTCATGTGCCGGATGTTGTGCATTTATCTGTAATTCACCTGTCCAAGAACGGCAAAGTCAATTTCAAATCAAGGGCGATAATCAAAATGATTTTAGATAAAGGGATAACAGTACTAAGTATTTGTGTTGGAGGGACCTGCCTTGAAAAGTTGCACTCGGAAATTACGCCATCTTCGAAACTAAGCAGCCTTGAGAAATATGTTGTCTTAATAATCTTTTGAAGCATTTTACTGATATCTTGCAATATTACTAAATATCATAGAGAAATTAAGAGGGTAATTTGATAAATGTATGGGCCTAAAATACAATTGAATGTTGGTGTGTTTTTCTTGGGAATTGCACGATAAAACGTGCAAGTTACCGATACATTTTTTTCTGTTAATTTTACATCATATTCTTTGCACGACCCCCTGTTTTAGGGACAGAAAAGGTTATTTGCCTGTCCGGCTTGGAAACTGTTACACCACCACCACTCCACCCCAGTTATACTCTCTGGACTTAACATGGTGTAATTCGATGGGCGGTCAAGGAAGACAGATGGAACTAACAAAGGCACACATCAATAATCCTATCGCATATTATAACGATTCTGATGCACATGTCTAGTATGTATACAGCTAAATTACAAACTGGTTGCCCAGTTAAACCAGCGTGGATGCAATTCTTTAGATTTCTGCAGGTGAGTTTAAGTTTCCCATGTCAGGACGGAAAGGTGCCCTTGCAACGGAGAAACAGTCTATTTGATGTTCACTCTCTCGTTGGTACCAACCCTGGAATACGAGACGCATTAAAGTACTCAAGTCGAATGTGTTCGTCTGAAATGCAAGTATGTACACGAGCAATTACGATTATGTTAGAACATTCCACGTGATTGTGATACCGTGTGTGCGGATGAATCAAAGATTCGAAATGTGTCAAATAAAAGCGAGGTGCTTCGCAAAAGGACGTCAGTCTGTTTAGATGGTACCATCGTTATTTATCGATGACCTCCCTATGTGCAAGCACTGTCAAACACACGTTACGAAAGCTAAAACGTTCATCGTTCTCATCAAGTGTCTCGTGAATCAAGTAACCAAAGTTTCTGTTGATCAATTTCTCGTGTCTCCACACAATAACACTTTCGCTGGTCTTCTATTGTCTTGATTTATATCAATACAGACAACTATTCAATGGTCTCTTCATAGTTATGCACAAAAGGTAATCGGTACGCGAATATAAATGTTATTTTAGACTTGCCAAAATGCACAAACTCTAAAATCAGTTGGGTTAAATGTCAACTCAAATCAATAGAGTTGAGTGAATATGAACCCATTTGGGTTCATATTCACTCAACCCATTTGATTTGGGTTAATTTTTAAACGAAATCATTTAAAGTGCATAAAAAGTGAGCAGGAGATTGTTACTGTCTGTGTGCCTTCAACCACTCAAACATTTCTAGATCCGTCCAGATTAGCTAGAAACCACGAGTGGACTACCAGCGAAATAAACAATCCAAACAAAGCATAAGAGCTTGTACCATACAAAACAGTTAAATCCTTACAAACATAAAATCGTGTAAAGCACTATGATAGATGAACAGCGTTAAATACATAGAAGATATCTACGTTCCTGAGTGGATTTATTTATCTATTTATTTATTTATTTACTAGGGCTTACCGACACTTTCGACAGCCAGGGTCACCTCGTGTCGGACAGTTTTATGGATGGGGGAGGCCGGAGTACCTGAAGAGAACAAACGAGTAGCTGCGAGTAATGTCAGAGTCTTCAAAATACCACCTCCATACAAGCAGGGTTATCATTGGTTGAAGGCAAGTGTACCATCCACGTGCAGTACGCCTTATTTATTTATTTATTTATTTATTTATTTATTTATTTATTTATTTATTTATTTATTTATTTATTTATTATTTATTTATTTATTGGGGTTTAATGACAGCTTCGACAGCCAGGGTCACCTCATTTCAGACAGTTTTACTGGTGGATGAAGCCGGAAAACCAGGCGAGAACCACCTAGCAACGCCGAGCAAACCTGAGTGGATACCGTAATTACTTCACAAATGATGGCGAAAGAATGACATTTCAATGAGTGTCCTATCCAGAGGCCTTTTCCCTCGCGCATTTTTTCACGGACATGATACTTGATTACACCATGAGGCAATGCTTTTAGGCATTTTAGAGGACGCAAATATATTTACTTATGGGGATGTAAAGACGCTTTCAACAGCCTTATGATATCGTATTAGACAAGTGAATTTGTGGGGGTGGAAGCCAGAGTACCCAGAGAGAGCCACCGAGCAATGGTGGGCAACTGTTAGACTATCCAGCTTACCAACCTAGGACAAGAAGGGTTAGCATCGGATGAAGACATGTGTTCCATCGACATACAATATAACCTAAAACGTTCGCACTGCTTGGGCAGTTGAGATTAAGTTTCTTGTCCATGGACACAACGCAGATGACGCGGGTCACGATCGAACCTACGACGTTTTGACTAGATGTCCTATACGCTAAGCAATGTGGCACGTATGGAAATGAGTCAAAATTTGTTGTCCATTATTTTGTTAGCAAATAGACAATAAAATTTAACTATCATTGATACGGACACGATTTCAATCATTAGATCTGCCCTGCAGTATCATGAGTGTTATACTAATGATACTGGCAAAACGCACGCAGCAGTGTGATACTGTCAAATCGAAAACGAGGCGGGTGATAATGTGTACTCTTCGTCCATCTCCTGATTTAACATGTACTCTAAATCCACAAACCATCAATCAAGATTGCCTTCGTCCTTGTACAAAGACATCAATTCATTTTTCAGCGAATGTTATCGAACCGATTATTACCAGGTAGAAGTCTAGAATTGACATAAAGAACATGCCGTAGCCATAATTGCAACAGTTTGTCGTCTGCTTTCGTCCAAAATGGATTTGACAGATTCCGAAATCGAGATGTCAATTTTCTTTTCTCCCATTGGGCATACTATTTATTTCTTTTATTTATTTTTTAATTATTTATTTATTGGGATTTAACGACACTTTCAACAGCCTGAGTGTTACAGGTGTACCCGGGGAGAATCACCCAGCAACGTCGAGCAACTGCCAGACTCTCCAGCGTACAACTCCACACGAGCAGGGTTAACATTGGTTGAAGACAAGTGTCCCATCGACGTGCAGTATTCATTTGTACACAGCGCCACCGTGCACCCACGTGGGCAATCGGAATGAACTTCCTTACCCATGGTCCTTCCGATTTAAAGTAAAATTCAGTAACCACTGAGCCATCACGCTCTCGTATTTCATTATTACCTGAGGGCAGGCCTATAATAAAACATCCGTCAGTGCAGTAAAGTTTTCTGGCGTGTTGTATAGCAGTATCGCACTCTTTGGCTACGCTTACTCGCGTGAAACTGATTGGCTGACAGAAAGTCCTCAGTGCGATGCGATATAGCACATCAGAAAACTTTCCTGTACTCATAATCTCTATTGACAAGTTAACTTTGATCGTACTTTCACATTCACTGCACGTCCAAGCGCTTCGTGTAAGTCGCTGGGAAGGGGGTGGGTGGGTGAGGGGGGGCGGGGCGAACATGGAATTGCAACTGAACTTGAAAATTATATCAGTTTTGTTTGTTATATTTTAGGTATATGTCAAAGGAGCATTACATATTCAAATCTATGGGTGTTAAAGGACCTGCACCTTTTCCAGTCTTTGGGAACTTCTTTACCTTGTGGAAAAAGGTACGTATGTATTTATTGATCGTTATCCCAGTTTAGCGGTAGACGATACCCGTCGTGTGATAGCTTGATACATCACGAGACAGTATTTTATAACTGTAACGTGTATGTGGAGAAATAGAGTACAAGGCAGAACAATATTGAATTGAATCGTCGATATTCAATCTGCGAAAGACCGAACTGTCCGGCTTTCTAACAAATGTCTTCTGAAAATTGGTGTATTTCTTTAACAGACATTTTTTTGAACTCTCTTGTTGTGGCAGCTACTGAACCTTATCATTTCGGTCTGCCCAGATGTTGTTATTGTCGATTACATTACATAAGTGAAGATTGCCACTTACTGCTACAACTTTTATTGAGTCATTCTGTTAATGTAACGTCGTATTGAAGAGCTCTATTCGCAAAAATCGACATTCAGTTTTTTCAATGGTTTCTGTTTTTGGTTCAAAATATAGTTGATGAGGTCGATGCAGTGAAGATCATAAAGCCGGCCCTGAAAATAACCTCATTGGTTTTGGAACAAGCGTGAGCCGAACTCACGATACCCCCGAGTTTGTTTCACAATATACGTTGAAAAACGTTATTCCTCATCGTTCAAACCAGAACGAAAGCAAGCATGCTGATTCCTTTGTTTTGAGAAACATGGTAAAATAGAACACGGGTATTTTTTAAGAATAAACTCAGTATCTATTATTTTATTCCACTTAAGGTACTTAAAATTGAATAATGTCCTATTTTAGGCCTACAACCCAGAATGTATATGACATGTATATGTGTATTCCGTCTGCACATTTTGCAAGTACATACGAAAAACATTGACTCTTTATCTGTAGTTGACGACGACTGCACTACTATCGATTTTGAATACCCCTACTCCAAATAATATGATTCCGTTCTAAAGTTGAGTCAAAAATGCTGGATTAAGCAGAGAGAGGAAACATTTGTTTACATATTTGCTGGCACAAAAAAATTAGCAACAGTATTGTCTAAACCCTTTCAACCCTGACGCTCGGAAGGGTATTGCCTTATTAACCACTGCCTGCGACGGAGTGGAAGAGTCTTTTTTTATCTTACAATTAATCAATTTTTTCCCTGATACAAATAAAATGTCCAAACTGATAAAAATTTGTATCAGTCACGGTAACTTCTGCGAGCACGCGCGATCATTCGATTGAATACGAGAACATCACCTGAACTCATCGAAAACTGATCACACATGTAGATGTCGACGTTTTGATAACAGTAATTGCATAACAAACAAATCGCTAACTCGGCAAAATAAATTAGACTAGATCAAGTTTTGGCATGATGATATTTTTATATAGGCCTACCACGCGTTAAAGCTGAAAAGTAAATCAATGAAATACACAGTTGAAACACTACTACAACATTCGGCCGTCATAGTAAAAGTGGATCAATGAATGGAGATTACGTCATGCATAGCTAAAGAACATGATACAATTACATCATCATGATCTTCGTTCATAAAAAATCAATTCAAAGACGCTGAATGGTTGTCATAATATATGTGAACAAGTCAAAAGGGAGGAATATTGTGAGATAAATTGGTTATTAACACACCAAGTGGGCTTCCGAGATGGTAAGATAAATTTGTTTTTTTCAATTGTGTTGATTTGACGTATCGTTCTAGAGGGCTCGCCGCGATACCTAATATGAACACCATTTCGTCGTGATACAAGTTTCTCGATCAACACATAGTGCTGATAACATATATGTATTTTTGGTGGTATTCAGTAATAGGATTGTAGAATTAAATTATCACAGATCCTCCTGTCAAGTAAGGTATTTTTGTCTATAAATTTTTCCACTTACGAACATCCCACGTTTGCCGTACACACAGTTGTTTGAATACGAAATTAAACCCCTAAACGGTTTACACAGTACTGTGATCTGAAAGGCGGTATTTATTGCGATTAGATTGCGATTGGACCGCGACACGCTTACAACAGTGGGTGAAGATTTCATAAATAAAATACTACGAAATGAAGACCACATCAAGAAAATATGAATGATAATAACATCTCAGATTAAAATATTTACTTTTCAACATGTTAGATTTTGCAGTGCCGCGGACAGACAATTTCGACAGCATCGCGACTCTGTCGCGATTCCGTGGAAATTATCCATCCATCCGCTTTTGTGATCACAGTAGAGTAACACCGCATTCTGACATACCTTTTCTGAAAACCAGAGTAAGAAAATCTGTTAGTAGCATCGTTTCAGATAGCCAACTGCATGCGATCTTATCGCCATGCAACGTCAGCCCCGCGATATCAGCGGAGCGTAAATAGATGTCAATTTGGAAGCCCCCAACAACCTTTCGTTCTCAGAATTGTTAATCAGTGACGTCATTTACTGAGTGGGGGAAATCAATAACCCACACTACAGTTTTTAGCTTTGTTTTCCTCTTTCTGTTATTTTCACCGAATCATTCACGAATGAGTGAATGTGTCACCAACATCAAATTCAGCCTAATTATCAACTCGTCCAATTTTCTACGTGATTCGCTTAAGAGTGCTGGTCCGGCAAGATGGCGTAAACCTGTCAGGCATTTACCAGTTGCTCTCTTCTCTAGCAGCAGTAAATCCAGTTTTACATCACAGTGTTAACTTTTGATTTTATAGCACCTTTTGTTGGGACATTCTCAAGGGCTTTTTCAAGTATTGTGGAAAAGTTAAGCTCCATATTTTCATTGAGTTCATTGGGCTAAGTGTTAATTTATTTATTGGTGTTTAAGGTCAAATACTTCTGCACAATGGCTAGTCGTGACAGTGACAGTTTTACGGGTTGAGGAAGCCGGGGTACCCGGAGAGAACCACAGAGCATCGAC
Source organism: Pictodentalium vernedei (assembly GCA_031216915.1). Classification (NCBI taxonomy): domain Eukaryota; kingdom Metazoa; phylum Mollusca; class Scaphopoda; order Dentaliida; family Dentaliidae; genus Pictodentalium; species Pictodentalium vernedei. Next base: position 504,463,006 of record CM062297.1, on the reverse strand, counting down.
AAGCAACTGCTTGCTCCTCAACATTTAACTCCGTTCAAGCTCGTTCAAGCAGGGTTACAGAGGTTGAAACCGTGTGAACTATCGACGTGCTGTACGCCTTAGTACATGACGTCATCGTTCCCCCATGGAGGCAGCCGGGATAAAGAGCCTTCCTTAAGGACACAACTTGGGTCGTTCGGGTGGGGATCGAACTCATGATCTCCAGCATAGAAGTCAAACAGTCTACCACTGAGCCACCGCGCTCCCAGGCAATGTGTTAGTCGATGTCTGATCATCACCTTGACGACCGAAGAAACGTTTAGCCTTTGTCCCTTTTGTAACTTTTACAATATGTAGAATGGCTGTCGGCATTACATTGTGATATTACCGTCAAACCAGGGTCATAAATACGAAATGTTTCTGTTATAACCGAGACAAACTCAAGGAAACCAAGGGCGTGGTGTTCATGTAATGACAGCAATGTAAACTTCATTAGATCAAAATGGAGTTCTTGCACTCCGAAATCAGAGAATCGACCTGCTTACATTTACACCTGTTTCATTTGCATATTTACAGATATTTTACTCATATTTTATTCATGACACAATATATCAAAATCCCAAGTCTCAGCTTATATACACTAGAAAAGAATGAACTGTCAGTATTGATTTTCTGAAGGTTGGATTGCACAAGAATGAGAATAACCGCCTCGCAAAAATGCTTTTTAAAAATAACATTTTGAAATATTTAGATTATAAAATAATTTTTGAAGGTCTCAGCATATCTTAAATATGATATAGAATACAAGTGCACCAAGAGTACATCCTAAACTAGGAATAAAAAGAAATTCCACATAAAGGTTTTCGCGAAATTGTTTCTGTTTACATTCTCCTTAAGTGAATCTTATAACTTTCCTGATCAACGTTGTTTGTGTGAAGCATTTCAACAAAGTCATAACGTTAATCAGACGTAACGTCAAATCAGATGCGTTTTTACATGATGCTTTTACTCGTAATCTAGATTCCATGCTTGGCAAATCAAGTATATTTCCCTGTGTCTGTATCGTATCGCGTAACGTTGAATAAGCACAGCAATCGTGGTGTAATTAGGTGGTCGAAAAACTCTCCCAAAATACTATTGAGTATGTTCCAGTCAGTTATACAATGCTTCTCGGTGATAAACCCGAACATTTTCTGCAGTGTAAATCAGTTTCTTTACACATCGTAGACGGGGAATGTGTTAATATTTTGACTGAAAAAGACTTGAAATGTTTGATACCTGGATAACTCATGAACTACGTGTCAGAAACTCAGAAGGCTGCTGACAAATCGCTGGCAAGGAGCTGTTCTTCAATCGCCTGCGTCGAGATACGTTATAATTTAGAGCCAGTCTCTTTCTATTTGCTCTGGACGAATGTGAATGTCTTTATGGCAGTCTATATTCAGAGTTCATGTTTTACACAACAATCTACAACGTTTGTTATTACACACTTATTACTTTTGCTACAGTTCCACATTTCCAAATCCGTACGGAACACGTATTACCTATGGATTTCAGTTGACGGGCTATTTATGAACTTGACGTCATGGATCCACCAAAAGAACTACAATCCGCTCGTTTTTGTAATCGGCAAATCGAAACATCGCATTCTGACCCAGATCAATTCGGAAGCTGTTGTGACAGCCCATAAATCGAAGGTCAATTGGAAAAATGTTTTTATTCAAATCCACCAAAATTAACGAAATTAAAATTATTCTATAAATTGGGAGTGATTTTGCAACACTCGGGTTCTGATTTTGAAGTGAATATCTAACGGTAGCTAATTTCTTAAAAATAAGAATAAACAACCCATTTGGACACAATTTTTATTTATATTTTTTTGTTTACATATCGATCTCTCACACATGTCTGCTAAACACACCGTCTTTTTTTGTTTTTATTCCCCCCTTCATTTAATACTAGTCGCGGAGAACAGTAGCAAGATTTTTTTCTTAAATAACTTGAACAATTTATTATTTTGTTTCAGTTAATACCGTTGGACTCAACAATAGAATGCGTTAATGAAATTCGTTCCAATAAGTGATCTACGATTTTAGATTTTTTAGAAAAAAATATGCCTAAATTTGTATAATATTGGGTGGATTAGCACGCCTTTCGAAATGGAATGGTCGCATTTCCTCCGGCACTCTCACGTTCAATGAAGATGGCAGTCCTCAATCACAAGGTCGAACTTGCATGTCATAAATAAATTTGATTTGATTTGAACAAGCCTTTTTTCGAATATTTTTATTCAGATTTTAGATGAATATTTACATAGGATATATTATATACTTTTACAGAAATTGCAATGTGTTAAATCATTAATGCAGTAACATAATAGATAGTTGGATATTTATATGTTTGTACAATTTATTGCTGCACGTACGGTATATTTTAAACTGCCGGGTTTATCTCGATGGGGTTACCAATCCCATACAATCAGTAAATAAAGGCCACAAACACCGGATGTTCAATTGCCATAGATACAAGCTGGTAATGTTCATACATTCGTGGATCACAACTATGTACTTCTCATACAAATACGCACAAAAACAGAATGGTGCAAACACAGGCAAACACAAATACATTAATTATTCTCTCCTCTTAACACCTCAGCACAAAGGCACGAAAACACACACTGATGGCCCCTCTCACACACAGATACAAAACATGTCCACAAAAACTGACGCTCATACTCTCTCTCACAAAGATACAAACACAGGCAAACACAAACCATCGGATCATAAATTTTAACACCTCTCCTAGATGCACAGTAGAATGATCGTCGTTCAGAAATAAAGGCTCGGTCAGAGAGCGTTTCTAATGAAATAGCATAATTTTCAGCGCCGTATTTTGTACATAAACTGTTGCTGAAAGAAAGATGGGTTTGCCACCGATGCGTTTTTCTTGTCTTTTTATGTACTAGGGATTCCAAGGTTCTGATCGAGACTGGATGAAGAAATATGGGCATGTTTATGGGTAAGTAGATGTTTTTGTACAGTGGTGACACGGCCACTCAAAGGACATTCCGTGGGTGACCCTTCAGTTTGTGTGTGTGATTCTCGGGCAAACACTAGCTGTTCTGATAACTATTATCAGTCCTGGGGTGATCGGTAGGAAGTCATTACGGTATTCTATTTTATTTATACAGAATAAATGGCCCCGTGTAGTGTGGTGAGACACGTTGACTGAGAATTCCATACGGTCAGTTAATTTAGTTCATTAGAAGCCACATGTGCAACCACAAGGGGTCTTCACTATTTGCCGGATGATCTTAATTCAACTTCATTGTGGATCAGAGGCGGACAGGGAAATTTCCGCTGGTCCCCTCTTGGGTGGTCCCTTGGGACCCCAAAATTGATTGATGCAACCCAGCACCTATTGGTGCCTGATATTTCGTGAAAATGCCCAACAGGCGAAATGGTTCTGATAGCATAGAATTCCGGTATATTGGAATGTCCTCTATGTGGACTGCTAATGGCAGTTCACATAGAGAACAGTTTGATATACTAGGGTCTAGTCTGCCACTAATCGCTCAGATGCAAAGAAACAGCCTTCTTTTAATTTGAAAACTCAAAAATCTCCATTGGGCAGAACTATGGTCGGACCGAGGGGTCCGCTAACCCCTTCCCTGCTCATACCATTCCTGCCGAATGAGTGGTGAAGATGGTACAAAGATGCCATCAAAATGTCTCTGTGTGAACTGCCATTGATCGCTCGGGTGCAAGGAAACAGCGTTCATTCAGTTCGAAATATCAAAATTTTCTCCGGGTCCGGGGACCGCTTTGGTGCATTTCCCGGTTACTTTTCTTTTCAGTCCGCCCTTGTTGTTAATCGCTTTCTAGGACACAGAGTTTCTTACGTTTTTGGTTGATCAGCATCAGTGAAATTATCGAGTAAACATTCCAAACTTAAATGGATCGTTTATACAGAGTGTTCAGCATAAAGGCACTCGCGTTTTAAATTCTCGTTTCAAAAATTGTCGCCTCGATATTCTGAGAACGTCACTGGAACATCATCTGTGACAGAGGTGATATGAATATGGAAAACGTGAGACTCCAGAGAGCCACGATTGATTGGAAACTATGAATGTTTCGGGGAGCAATTTTGTGTTTGTCAATATAATAAATCAAATTTTCAATCGAACCAAATCGACATTCTAACTAACATTGTTTGTATGATTAAATTAAGGAAAAATGTATTGAGCCATCCCTGATTTCTGAACCTTTCCTCAAATATATTTGTCTGAATGTGTTATGAAATATACGACATGAATCCCAAAGGTTTCACAAGAAAGAGTTAATTTTGCAGTTGATCTGTCTGCAACCTCTATTTTGACCACCCCAGCGGCCAATAAGTTGGTGAGGGGTAATGTTTTGAAAATTATAAATTGACTAGTCAAGGAATAATGCATGGCTTGGAGTTGACTACGCCCATGCATTGCCCAGTGAGGTGGTGTAGTTCCCGATGTGAAGCGGAGGGAACTACACCACCTCACTGGCACTATATGGGCGTAGTCAACGACAAGCCATGCACTAGTCCTTATATTATATCGAACAACCCGAAAATGCAAACTAATCAAATAATCTACAATCCAAATTGTAAACATGTAATGATGTTTTTATTTTAAACAATAAAGGAGAAATGAGAATAATGTGTGGATATTGATAATTGTTCGACACAATGATACTATTCCTCGCCTCTGCCAATGTCTCACTCTGGGTTCTAAGGGTAGACCACGACTCGTCTTCGACACGTCGTAATCTGCCCTTAGAACCCGGAGGTCGACTCGGATACATATTTTGTACATCCACATAATGGTAATAATCTCTATTTATCGGAACGTATCACCTCGGAAAACTTTGCGGCTATTCTTGCGACACTAAAAAAAAAAACGAAGTGTATATTTTTTATGTAAATCGAATTGTCTAATTGGTGGTCGGGATTTTCTGCCCCCATTTTGGATAAATCGTTGCTTTGTACGTTTTTATAACCAGAAAAATGCATATAGTACCCGTGCTAAAAATAGAAAACATATAGTGCCCGCATGTAGTGCCCCTTCAGCTCTGTGCTAGACAACTACACGAAATAGGGTATCACCTTTCAGCCAATCAGAATGCAAGGAAGTCACGTGAGGTATACATTGACATTTATTACGGATATCTCTTTGTATTTGATCGTTGTACAATACAGAATATCATATGATATAGAATATCATCTGCCCATGAAAGAGCCCGTGTCCTTGAGCAATATCAAACTACTGTGTGTGTTTGTATGTGCGCTACAGAGGTGACTAGAAATTTTGGTGTTACATTCTTGTCCAGGAAAGGATCAAACTGGTCAGGAGAAAATTCCTACAATACAGTCATCGAGGAATGGTCAAAATCCACGCTGCGGCAATGTTGTCCACGGGCGCTTTTCTCAATCAATAATCAGTAGTTTACAGCAAATATTCAATGAGGGACGCACTGAGTTGTACCCGGTGCTTCATCCATTGAAAATGTGATGGACACTCCATTGTTTTATGTCGGAAATTCACGGTTAAGGAATGCGCGGAAATATTGCCCACGCGAAGATTTCGACCTTTCCACGATGACCGTTCTGTACTTCTATTCACAACATGAGGCAGAGGTGTCTAGACTGTTTAGTAAGATTTGACAGACCTGATACTGACCAGTAAAAATGTGTTTTTTAGATTCTGACCATACGCGCACTTGACGGGTGATACCATGGACATCCTTCAATAAATTTGTCTGAAACGATCATTCATTTGTTAATACATTGTTGGCTTTCACTTGGTATATTGACTTTCATTACTGTTTCAATTTTTGTCACTTGCACCGAAATATCTGGGATGGTTAAAACTGTTTTTTGTTGTGTAGTATATTTCTCTACAATAGAAACATCAAATCTAGTCTGTGTATTCACAGTCAATACCATACATGAGAAATCACTATAATTTCATTTTCGAGACTGCGAAATAATGAATAAATGCATATTCTCGGTTATAGAGGCCTTCGGCAGGGCACACGTCCCCATATAGCCTGTCAGAATTTTATGTAACCTGAGCTTAGGTATATGGGGTTATGCATCCTATCAAGGACTTGTGTAACGAATATGTCATCCTGGAAAGCTATCGTAATATGTTGAGAGTTAAGTAACTTCTCAGGTTCAATCCCCACCAGGAGTGTACTAAGGCGTACTGCACGTCGATCGTCGATGGTGCACTTGTCTTCAACCAATGCTAACCCTGCTTGTGTGGAGTTCGTATGTTGGGGAGCTGACAGTTGCTCGCCGTTGCTCGGTGGCTCTCTCCGGGTACTCCGGCTTCCTCCACCCGTAAAACTGTCATGGTCATGATTAGCCATTGTGCATAAATATGTGACCTTAAACACCAATAAATAAATAAATAACTAAATATAATCCCCACCAGGAGAACTGCGTTGTGTCCTTGAGCGAGGCACTTGATCCCGATTGCCCACGTGGGGCATGTTGGCGCTGTGTACTAAGGAGTACTGCACATCGATGGTGTACCTGTCTTCAATAAATGCTAACCCTACTTGTGTGGAGTTGGTCCGTCAGTTGATCGCCGCTGCTCGGTGGTTCTCGTACTCAGGGTTCCTATACCCGTAAAACTGTTCGACAGAGGATATCCTGGCTGTCGAAAATGTCATTAGAACCCCAATGAAAAAAAAGTAATTTTCTAATCTGAGGATCTTCCTTCCTTCCAGGTAGGCAAGAGGAAATAATCAAGTACTTTGGCACGTCGCTCTTTTGAATGAGTTCCAAAGACGGCATCTGGTCTTTTATCACTGAAATATTCATGAAACATCTCAGTTGCCTAGTTATAATTATTCTTTGTTACGGCTAGTTTCAAGAGTTTCCGGCCGTATGGTTATCAAATCTTTCATGTTTACTTGATTTTGTGCATTTCAAACCACACGCGTCTTTATTTTGGACGGAATAATCTTTTCGGTTCAGTTTTCACGTGTGATTTATCGTCCTTGATGACATAAGATGTCGCAATATTTTATGTACCCCAACAAAAACACATGCGTGCAGAACAGTTGCAGTGGATGGACCGGCGTAATCCACGCGTCGGCAGTGATGTCCACGCATGCGTTTTCCAGGTAATAAAAATCATCAGCAAAATTTTAATTAATGAAGCACCGGGTTGTACCCGGTGCTTCATTAATTACATTTTTGATGATTATCCCTATAATTAGTGTTTGAAATCTTATATTATTCTGTCCGAGGAATCATTTCCCACCCCTGGAAAGTGACCAGTCCACTGCGGCCGCATTGTAGCTGTAGGTAGCCCGGCAAGGTAACCAATAACAATAATAATTATTTTCTTTGCAGTATGACTGATACCTATATTTTGGAATACCTAACCTTCTTGTATAAAAAAAACAATGGTGGTCACCATAATGAACCAATCTCTGGTCAATAAGAGAGAAATAACCTAATAGTTGTAGTACTAGTTTTAAGAAAGGGAGTGATAGTTTAGGCGATTGGTAAATTGAGCACATTAATATCCGTGGATATATTTATGCTATGGGTTGCAAGAAACCGTCCAATTTACCAGTCCAGTTACCAAGCACAATTGTGGCCTAATGTTTGGTCACAGTGGGTTGGATACATTCTTCCGTCCACGTGCTAGGCATATTGCAGTGGTGACATCAGATTTGTGTTAGTGTATATTTTTTCTAATTACAGGATTTATGAAGGAAAGTGCCCTGTATTGACTGTAGCTGACACAAGCATGTTGAAAGAAATACTGGTAAAAAAGTTCCATTGCTTTACAAACAGAAGAGTGAGTAGATTCGACATCGTGTATATGTTGCTGTAACTTAGTTTTAATCCTACGACTGACAAAAAGCGTTAATTGAAAGAGATCGTTATAACATCACATTCATACAGTAAAAAGGCATTAAAACCAACTATCATATGACCAAAAAAATCTGATAATTTCAGTGGCTAAAACACTCGTCAGAAGTGTTGATACACACCAGTATTGCTGATCTATTCTATTTAATATCAAAATCGAGTAGATATCTTACCGCTTTGTCATTGTTGTCTATAAATACCACAGATAGATCGATATAATGATTCAAATACCTGTTCGCGATAAAAATAGAAATGGTATTTCCACCTTGCTCCTTTCTTTGATTTTCTTGTTCCAATGTTACATGTGTAATTACTTTTCAAGAGTCAATAATTGTATACTGCGGCCAACACCCTTTGTTTCACCTTGGCTGTTATTTGAGGGAATAACCACCACGAGCAATAGGTGTGCATTATTTCTAAGAAACCGGGTATTCTTTTAAATAATACACAGTTATTGTTCCAATACATACATTTAACCTGACCTGATCGAAATATTAACTTAGAGTTTCTACTGAAATATCCGAGCATATTCCTCGATGGGTTACCCCGAACGATAATTGGCCGATCCAAAACTGTTCGCATTTTCAATATTTATTCTTCCCAAAATGATACACTTATTTCTTTTTTAATGCATTCAAACAAAAAGTTAATGTAATGTGGTTTTCAAATCATATAATACACTCGACCACGGATATTCGGTCTGATTCGCCCTCTACAATTATCTAGCCGAGTGCCATGGGACTCTCGTATTACGTGTACCCTTTACAGAAATAATAAGAGAACAAATATAATGAATTCAGCGTGTGAAGTGGAAATAAATGAGAAAATCGCACGTAAAAATGTGACGACTCATTGCATATTCATTAAACCGCACAAAGTCGTTTGTAGTTGCTCTTATATCCGTTTTCTTCTCGATCTCTTTCATTTCTGCCACGCCGTTAAGTGATATGTACGCATGCAATCACAAAACTAAACGTGTCACTCATTGAGGACTTGTGAGACGGTCATGAAATGTGAATAGTACTGTAAATATGAAGCCTAGTCAACAGTATGCAAAAGCACATTGCTGATAGCGAAGAAAAACATATTGCTTAGGTACCGGTCCGATCCTAATTTACAAGCGTCCGGTCTATCTTATTCTGTTGTGAACTTAATTTGACACATGGATGTAGCTTGTCGGGCCGAACCGTTAATTTGATAGAGCAAGTCGTTGCACTTATTAGTACCTTTTTCAGAAATAAACGTCGATTCTGCGTCACAAACATTACCGTGTGGAATAAACTCGAGAACATGCTTAATCATTTTCTTCGTTCTGCAGCAGACTGAATAACATTTAATATGAAGGGATTATTCTCTGCCATCTTTTCGCTCTCTGTTGTTCTGTTATTTTGCGCAACCACCAGAACACCTTAATTGTTTTTGTCGTCACAGAACAGTTGTGTAATCCGCTTTGCGATACAAGTAAAATAGTTCCACTTATCTGTCCTAATTGTCTGGAGGTTATTGCCCTAGTTGCGCAGCCTCACTCAGTTAAAACTTAAGCTCATGTCTGGAGGTTATTGCCCTAGTTGCGCAGCCTCACTCAGTTAAAACTTAAGCTCATGTGTTGCTTCCGTCGATTCAGAAAAACCTAAATGCCACGTTCTTCGGTACAAAGATGACAGTTATTCAATGAATAAATACTTGCAGATCTGTTGGTCGAATGAACATTTTAAGGGAGGACATCTCACGACAACGGCGAATAGAGAAATTGAAAGGGCACGCAAACAGTTTGCTAACAAATTTTCTTCACATAGCAGTGCACAAAAGTAAAAAAACTTTGCTAATATTTCAGGACTAAATGAAAACTAAAATTGCAAGTTAGTCTAACGACGTCCGACCCCCGGACATTTTCTGCCTGCCTATAACATACATAAAATGAACATTTGTGAACTGTCACTGTAATTTTGTATAACTTATTTTCTGCATGTGATGAAAATTTCAGCTTGATATTTCTTAAAATGAATGCCAGTGCTTCTCTGCTTGAAGGGCTGGTGGTTGAAAGATTAACGCAATGTCGTATTATAACACATCCCTGATGAAACATTGTCCCTAAATGCCGTATGTTGGTTCAGCATATCGGAAAATGTAAAGTGCATCCCAATGTCGCTTTGTTTGAAGGGTTAACACAACGTCGAAAGTAAAACTTACCCTGACCGTATTAAACCTGATAAACGTTATCCAGAGATGCCACATTTCAGCTCGACATACTCACAATTTACACCATGATTTGAAAAAAATCACAAGCAATAATACAGATAGGGTTAAGCAGATAAACAGTCACAATCCACATTCAACACTATAAGGAGCCATAACTATTTAAAAAATGGAAAATAAAAACACTCCTCTCCACATGCACATCTACACTTCAAACTAATAATTCACACCTTGTTCCCTAAAAATCAGACAAGAAATATATGAGTCAAATGGAAAAAGATTTGCAACGGTCATTTAGGGATAAAAAGCGACATGACACAGGAAAACTCGGTGGAATAAAACATTTCACCTCACGTACACATACACACTTTATAATCAAACTTCGCGCCTAGTTTTGTAAAAATCCGACGAAGGGATTGGTTGCAGGCATTTAAGGATAAAAAGAGACATAACTCTAGAAAAAAACCGGCGGAATCCGAAATTCCTTTTCACATGCGCATCTAAACATCATACTGATTATTTACATTCAATTTCGTAAACATCCGACAAGAAAAGAAAGAGGAGCTAAACTGATAAATAGAGATTACTACCATTATGTGGATGGACAAAATATGTATCCGAGTCGAGCTCCGGGTTCTAAGGGAAAATCACGACGAGTCGAAGACGAGTCGTGCTCTACCCTTAGAACCCGGAGCGAGACTCGGATACATATTTTGTACATCCACATAACGGTAATGATAATTTTATCTTAAAATATATTGGGGATAAGTCAAGAATGTAGACGAATATATAACGAACTATTTATTCGTACGGATGAACAAAAAGAAAACAAAAATGGAACTCACGCGAAAGGAACGTTCTTGTGTCCGACCCTCTGATACAAACATCTGTATTAGGGGATCGGATACACGACAGCTGCGGAGTTAATGCAGACAAGATACATGTTGATTGTAAGATAAAGATTTGTAACGATATTCAACGATGAAATTAGGGAAACGAAAATTCCTTTCACATCAGCATTAAGTAATAATACATCACACCAAATGAAATGTTGGAGGAGTTTAGCTGACAAACATTTGTTACAATAAAACTGGCCATAACTGTGGAAAAGAACGCGACATCGAAAATGTATTGCGACATGCACATCTGTACTTCATTCACACTGACACTTCTTCCCGCGACCCCAAAAAACCACCAGATACAAGATAAAACATGATGCTTTCGATATTACTGTTGTATGATCACAAAGCTTTCGTCTCGACTATTTCATTTTCCTTGCTAAACCGCAAAGCAGACATGATGACACTCTAAAATCAGTTGGATTGAAATTTAACCCAAATCAACAGGGCTGAGTGAATATGAACCCAATTGGGTTCATATTCACTCAACTCTGTTGAATTGGGTTGATTTTTAACCTAACGAATTTTAGAGTGTATATATTGCAATGCTGTACTAGTGAGTGGTAATAAAGAAACTTATACCCATTTGTGATGTATATAGACTTTATATATACATGTTGGGCACGTTTTACCAATTTGTCTAGTGGTAAATAAACCGATAAATCACACGATTCGCTCCTTGTAATGTAGACTACGTCAGAGAAAAATGTTTATTTTGAGCACGGGGCAAATGTGACCAAGGAATGTGTCAGAAAGATATTTTGTACCGAAAACTTTACGTAAGATACGAAAACAAAACGCCCTTTCCTCTCTAACAAATTTAATAACGAGCTACTAGACTCAAGCACACATGTACATATGACGAGATTCCGGTTCCAAAGTCCGTCGAATATATTTCTTTACAATCGGTTCTCAGTACTAATTTTTACAAACAGTTAACAAACTTATATACACGCAATGCCTTAACAAAACAGTTAAATAAAATATCAACTAACCGTAATTAGTCCAATTGCTTGTTGCGACTTGTTTAATCACCTTTGTCGATTGTTTGAACAGAATTAATTTAAGTTGGTATTAATAGTTTATGAGACTAATAATTACTTGAAAATGATCACAGATTTTCTCCTGATTGATACAAAACACAGTTAGGCAATTAGAAGATACAGTGTATTGTTAATCTTGCTCAAATCCTCTGCCACAGACAAAAAACCTGTTGTTCATCGAATAGACAACGCCCGTTTTATTTGACATTCCATAGGTCGTTCTGAAGTAAGGTCTCTTGCATATTCTGTTGATGCTTATAAGTATGTTTTTCAATTTCTTAGCCTCTTTTTGGTGATCAAGAGCCACCTTTGGATTCTATGCTGACACTACTGGAGGGTGACCAATGGAAACACGTACGAAACGCACTAACTCCCGCATTCAGTGGCGGAAAATTGAAAAAGGTATTGTAAACTTGACAAACATATACAGAATCGCCCACTCCCCTACCTTCCAGTTTCATTCTTTATAAGCTCTTTCTTCCAGATGGATGTGGAATTTTTCCCATTCAATTTGTCTGTTCTAAAATGTAAAAATTATAAAGGTCTACCACACCAGCTCTTTTACCAATGCTATTATTATGACGTTTTTATTTATAAATATTTTAGTGATCGACTTACTGAACGGGGCAGAACAGAATAACAGGCAGCAGGTTTCTGAAAGTGTCGATTAATACCATATCAATCGGCATACCAAGATACGTCTGACCGTTGAACACAATAGAGGTCCTGGCATATAACATGAAGCGCCGTGAGTTTATACCCAGAGCTAGGTGATGAGAGAAATGGCTGCCACATCCAAGCGATCGACGATATAAAAGCTCATCCTGGCTAAAAGGTCTAGACACACGTCACAATTTACACCATGGCAGAGGCCTCCAAACTCGCCTCCATATCGGAATTCCATTCTAAAGCCTTGACAGATAATCAAATCACAGATTCGGAGTTTTACAAGATTTTACCCAAGGAAGTTAAAATTCAGGGAAATGGTGAGTCAAATACGCGATCTGGGCTTAAAAATGGAAATTATAGGCCGGGAGATGGAGACTGCTGCGACCGTCAGCACCGTCAGCAGAACGTTGGTATATTCGTTTCTCTGTTTCTGTAGCATTAAAGTGATCACCTCAGATCCACCTCTCCGACAGTGTCCATGAGTGCATTAATAGACCAACTTCAGCAGGGGCCATAGAGTACTTTACAGATAGGTAAACTGAGTACTGCACAAACCCAATCTCCAGTTGGAGTCATTGAGTACACTTTAGTATCTCATCGACAAGGGGATCCCACAACCCAACTCTAGTTGGGGCCACAGTGGTCATTGCTAGACCAACTCCAGTTTCGGATCGCAGTGGGGGGATCACCACCTAGTCTACACCGAGGTTCTCCGAGGTGCATTTCCATTTGAGAACTGGAGGCAGCGGGTGTAAACAAGGGCTGTGAGGGTTGCTGCCGGGGGAATCGGTATTTGCATGTCACTGCATGATATCCGTAGGATACATCTCAACCAATCTGACAATGATGGCCCCGTCAGTAATGTGATAAAGGAGTTAAGCCAGGCCACATGACCATTCACAAGCACTTACATGATGCACATTGTAACCCTTTTCAGTATGATTTTGGTATTTCCATGTTGTTTGATGACATAAGTTGGAACAGTGCATATTCATTATTCGTTGAAAGTCAAGAAGAGATGTCTACGGGTAAAGTGTTTTACTTTAAACCGCATAGACCTCGTTGCGATCCAGGATGATGATACTCTCTATACAACTGGATTACAGGAACAGCAGCGAAAAACGTCGCAACACAATCTACCCTTCCACTGGAGGCGTCAGTTGAAGCAAAGCTCTAACTCCTCTCATTGTGGTGTTTCTATGACGTAAACATGGTTATGTTGTGACTGCAGTCACAGCATAAGAGCTTTCACGTCATCGAATATCAAAGGTAAACCAAGCACGAAACCTATTAACCCGTTGTAAACTTTCAAACATCAATGCGTATTGTCTGTCCCTGTTAACTAAAATGTGTTGTAAATATTCAGTTTGTAGTGCTGTGTAAACTGTTCACATTATCAATATATTCATTTCCAGACATAAAAAAGCGAGCGTTGTAAAACTGTCGAGAAAAAGATTTATGTTGAGCATTGTTTATTTATAAAAATCAATGATCCCTCCCCACTCCACAAGAAGTTTGATCACTGTTCTATTTGTGCCCAGTGCGCGTTCTACCAAACTTGTTTAGATCAATGTGACACATACCAACCTATTAATATCAAGTGGATGTTCATGACATTTCTGGGGTGATAAATCGACATTTTTAACGTTCAGCTCTAAATAGTACTTCGTATTCCTCAATAAATTAATATTGACTCTTCAGTTCATGTTCGTGAACTGACATGGACAACATTCTACCTGGAGGAGCTATTTAAACTGTATTCGAATTGAGCATATCTGCTTTACTTTTTTGGAGGGGTCCGCAGTAGTTTAACCCTTTACCTAACATGAAAAGCAGACGACACTTGCAAAAATAATTCTTGAATAACTAATTTTTTTCATTTTTTGTCTCAAAAACATAGGTTATGACCCCTCGATGGAACGAGCTCGACGAGCTCGTTCCAACGAGGGGTCATAACCTATGTTTATGAGAGAAAAAATGAAAAAAATAATGAAAATTAACAGGCGATTTTTGAGAATCGCGCTGGCCGGTTTTGGCCGTTACGTTGGGTAAAGGGTTAATCTTAAATATAAACGTTAGCTCACAAATATTATTTGTGCAGAGAACAACACAGGCCAGGGGTTTGAAGCTTGACAACCTTGGTCAGGTCGAGGTCACAACGTTGGTGGTGATGGTAGTGATTGGGGATGCAAACGATTTTTTTATCATTTTTGAGCTGTATTTGAAAGCCACTCGCAGTAGGGTTTTAACCCTCTACCTAACGAACCCGATACATCTGCTAGCGTAATTTACAAACTGAGCGGCTGAAGAAAATTTGTTTTTCAAACCATTTCAACAAACTATATATGTGGTCCCTAACTGGTACGAGGTCCTCCAATTAAAGTAAAATTCCTTTTGGATAATGTGCATGGGGTAAATAGTTAAAATCTAAATATCAAAGATATGCAACAGTCAAACATAATGACATAAATCACATATCTGAGTGAGACAAAGCTTAAACGTTTTATCAGTATAACCTCAAAATACCAAAAAAACGTTTTAACCCTCTGAACCCTAAAGGCCTTCTGAAAGTCCAGGAACATAATACGTCATAATTTCACCAAGTAGAATGACTTCCCAGTGAAGGTGCGGTAACCAATCAATATTTTCAATGCGCAAAACGAATGCTGCACATTGAAGAAATTAAATTGTTTAACCCAGGTGATGGATTCTTACAAATGCTGGCATTGAACAACCTTGAAAGACACCATTGGGGTTCAAAGGATTAAGACTTTATCACTCCCTCTGCCTATTTAAATGAAAAAAAATCGATTTCCTTTTGCGGCTCACTACATATCGATTTTGACTCTATTATTAACCCTTTAACTAACATGAAAAGAAGACGACACTTGCAAACAAATTCTTGAATAGCTATTTTTTTCCATTTTTTTGTCTCCAAAACATAGGTTATGTTCCCTCGTTGGAACGAGCTCAACGAGCTCGTTCCAACGAGGGGTCATAACCTATGTTTTGGAGACAAAAAATGAAAAAATAATGAAAATTAATTAGCGATTTTTGAGAATAGTGTTGGCCGGCTTTGGCCGTTACGTTGGATAAAGGGTTGGGTAAAAGTAAGAATGTTGAAACTTGTGTTTTAGTGAAATTTCTGGAACAAAGTTAATCTAACCATTTCCGTCGACTGTTTATGAAATGAATCAACATGTTTTAATCTGGCAACTGCACCTAATCGAATTTGCTTGGTATTTCTTGAGTGGGGGGGGGGGGGGGGGGGGACTATAATTTAATCCCCTTCACTGAAAAGCGACCATTCAAGGGCATCCAATTAATCTCTGGCTATTCATCAACTTCACCTATTTCAGAAGTGTTGGCTGCGTCTGTATTCATGCATTAACAGTGGATTAGTTGTGTTTTGTTCCGACGGTTGGTCAGAAAAGCAGATTGGGAGGCGGTTACTGGCAGGTCAAGACAGATGATTATATCTGCGGCTACCAACCTTTAGCTCTGTGCGCTTGCTCCATACGCTTTGTTGATATTTCACATTCATAACCACGAAATACAGCAATGGCACTGGATCCAAAATGTTTTGTTATATAATTTGAAAATGTGGTGCAGCTATCTCCATATGATGATTGTTTTGGCAATACGACTGCTCTCCACAGAAAACCACTATCAATGACGAAAAGAGGGCTTCCTGGACTGTCTTCCCGTTCAGCGGCACACGACATGAGCATTTTGTCAAGGACGCTGTTCTGTGAATTTAATTTAATTATTGGTGTTTAAGGTTACATATTTATGCACAATGGCTAAGCATGACTGCGACAGTTTTACGGGTGGAGGAAGCCGGAGTACTCGGAGAGAACCACCGAGCAACGGCGAGCAGCTGTCAGCTCCCCAACATACTAACTCCACACAAACAGGGTTAGCATTTGTTGAAGACAAGTGCACCATCGACGTGCAGTACGCCTTAGTACACAACGCCACCGTGCCCCCCCCCCCCCCCCGCGGGCAATGGAGATTAAGTGTCTCGCCCAAGGACACAACGCGGTTGCCGCCGTTGGGATTCGAACCGAGGACCTCTCGGCTTGCAGCCGGCACCTCTACCTACTGAGCCACCGCGCTCCCCGCTGTTCTGGGACAGTGTGGGCGATTTCGGTGCAGGCTCATGACTGAGATATCCCTCCATTTCGGACTGGGACTGAATCAAACATGTGATACGACTGAAAGTATCGTGGGATCGACCCCACTTCATCTCCACATACTGTGACAGAATTGGCCATTGAAGCGATGGATTTGACAATGTCGGCGCGATGCAGCTTTCTGTTGCAGAAAGCTTTCCCTGCAATGTTTGATACGCATCCGTTACCAACTGTAACGTCCTGTTCACAATTGACTGATTTGTCGGCGACAGGGCCAGGTAACAGTGAGACTAACAGCGATCGGTCTCTATTGCGGAACTGAGAATGTACTCTTAACCAGTTCAAGAATTTGTCTCTGATGTCATTTGCTTGTGCGCACTTTTGAAGATCTCGGTGTTGGTCACTGTGACCAGTGTGGACTTGAACGAGAACTGCATATCGGCAGACATAGGGAAAAAGCGTGAACCCATTTTGCAATAGTGATCTCCGTTATTGTTTTCAAACTGAACAGGATATAATACTTCTGAACATTTTGTTAAAGCATTTCCAAATAAGGACGAGCGACACAACGGAGACGGCTCGAAAGTTTGCTATGGCATAAGTATTTTGCACAATAAAATACATAAATTTACTGAATAGTCATATTCTACAATCCTTCTGGTACAGACTCGGAGAAAAGTTTTTATCATTCATGCAAGGTACAGACAGTAAGACGAATTGTAGTTTAGGGTGTCTAAATTTCACAAGGTCTGCCATTTGTCTTGTATTTGTTTACCTTTTAAGTTCACCAAGCGTCAAATCCACACAGTTCACGAGAACAAGCATGAAGTCATGAGAGAGTTCACCAATGTAAAATGAGAAATGTCCAGTGTATCTTTTTTCAGTTTTCAGTGATTATATCCCAACAATTTTGTGACATTTTGTATAAGATTTGTGTCACATTAGCGAAAAAGGTCAGACTTCTACATCAAAAATGGGGAATTATCTTACTTCCCAATTTGGCATCATGTGTAACAATCTCGGGTGTTGCATGAGAAGTGGTAGCTGCCAATAGCGCCTTATCGATGCTCAAGTATGACCAAAAACAACAAAATATAAACTACCCTTAATACAGAAGACTTACATTACAATTATCTTGTCACAAATGCAATTCGGCTATAATAAAATTATTTATCGTAAATATACAATTCTATGCTATGGCAGCGCTGAGTCCTCACTGACCCTCAGTTAGTATCTCGTAATTACAAAATACTAACTTGTCATTACCTTGTAATGACTAAATACCAACTTGTTATTACAAGTTACATGTACTTCCATTAGTTAGAACGCACGGGTCCTAATTCATTTCTGTACATGGTTTTGTACGCTTTATATGTTATCGCCCTTCTGTAGTAGCTCCCTAGAAAGGTTTGAGTGTTGTTACACCATGAAATTTAAAAGCAATAACTGATCTGTTTACTGATATCAGTTTTATAAGCATTGCATTAAAGGTGAACAATATCGCGATTATGTAGCTTTTTAAATTCATTTATCTAAAATCTTCCGAGACGTTGTGGTCTCATTTCGGCAATTCGTGTGGTTTTGTTCACCGGGTATCCTGACGCTATTTCCAGCAACATATAGTATAATAAAGATAATTTGTTGATGCCAGTAGCGAACAACATCGACATAGACCCATTTTACAAACGACGCGGTTGCGAGAAAAAGAAATTTAAACTTAATATCTTATGATGCGGTTATGAGGGATACGTTTGTTTGTCTAGTACGATAGTATTCGATGGACTGTGTGTGTTCCTGTTATTCTATTGTTAGCCCTTGGTACTGGCTAGTCATGCTACCCTATGCTTTCTATGATTATAACGTATTGCTGGGCCATGCGTGTTGTTGATTCCACTCGGTTGTCGAATATGGTAGTAACATATGGATAATCTAACCTTAAAGCCCTCATAGACTTATACATTGAAAGGGGTATTCCATCGATCACCAGTCCACGTTACACGTATTCCACTGATGGAAACCCTTACTAGGACCTGGCTATGGCCATAGAATTCCCTTTTCCAGACAATCAATGGGAGTAGTATGTAATGTGGTTTTCGACCTTTATCAGGGTGATCTTATGGGTGATCTCATGTGACATCATAGTCACGTGACCTAATTTCGCCATGTTGGGTTGTCGTGGTAGTCTGCGTGAGCGGTCATGTTGTGATGTCATTACCATAGTGATACGTAGTGTCAGCTTCTATTGTAGCATGTGGCTGCCAGTAATCCAAAACCCTCTAATAGGAAAGGGGAATTTTCGGATGGAGAGTGTTTTCGATTGATTAAGAGAAAATCAAATTACCACAAACAACCCGACAATTCCTCCAAATCACCAAAAATTGTCTAAAATCACCAAAAATGGACCTGGTGAAGCCCCATTTTGGGCTTATAATAGTAGCACGTAGTGCTATAAGACGCGTTCCTTTGTATAAGAGTCAATCTGATTACCCAAATAGACTCGACATTCACCCCAAATCACCAAAAAAACTGTCTAAAATCACCGGAACGGATTTGGCACAGAACCCATTTTGGCCTTATAAGGGTAGCACGTATTACACTAAACAACTTTACTGGTTCGGAGTTTCCCAGAATGCCAATTATCTGCCTATTATAGACGCTCTTTTAGCTACCCTAACCGTAGCTGTGCGTCTTGTCCTAGCTACTCTTCCCCACCCCTTGTAATCGTCCATGTCTTATAATCACCAGCCAAATTGTTTGATTTCCCATAATCTGTACCTAACTATACAGAGTTATCTCCATTGTGACAAGGAAGGCCTCTCTGATTCTCAAACGCAAACGACAATTGAGCAAATAAGCTATTGGGCAGTTACTGAAAAACGTCATTGATCGATCGATTGGAATCCCGTCGAGCAAATGAGATATCGAGCAATTGCCTCCACATACTGCTCTACGACTCATCTCAGTATTTGAGGACACCTATGACAAGGTATTGTAATATTTGAGGATACCTTTTAAGTATACCCTTTGCATGATATCTATCTGAATATAGTTATGGCTCCTAGCTCCTATACAGGTCCGGTCGTCTAGACCATCTATTCGATGATAGTTATGGCTCATTGCACCGTATCGGCTTCAGGTTTCAAGACCACCCACACCATTATATGTCAAAGAACTTTATTGCTGATTTATCCATAGTCATCTTCACCTCTCCTATAATCATTCAAGTATTCCTGTTGTCACCCAGTACTATAATCTTCTAACCCCCTTGCAGCCTTGTGCGATTACCACTGGCTTGTAGCATTACTACAGGACTGCTAACTTTCGCTGATTGCTCGAACGACTAGAATCTTATCGAGCAAATGAGCTTTAGAGCAATCCCTCGATCGAGTGACTCCACACACGACTCACTCGTTTGGATATTTGAGGATACTTATGACATGACAATGTATCATTTGAGGATACCTTTCGGCCATATTTATCTGAAGATATCTGGTCAACCCATTTCGCAGGGTATAAAAGTGAGGATACCCCACAACTTCAGCAGTTTGCTTTAGACCGGCAATGGCTTCACGTCACAGTTGTGAAGAGTGATCTTTATCGATATAAGAAGATCCACAGATCCGGAATTTTCCAGTGCACAAGGTGTCCAAAACGTTCAGCTGAAGAGAAAATCGAAGAAGACACCAGATGCACAACTCACCACAAGAATTCCGACACCCCCGCAAAAGAGAAGAAAGCAAAATAATAAACCACTTGGAACCAATGGAACTGTCAATACCTGCCCGAGTGAATAACCATGAAACAACCAGAAACCCAGGATACCAACGCCTCCAACAGAAATGCCTTGTACAGTAATGGACGGAAGGGGGAATAAACGACGTATGGAACCACCCAACCAGCATAATCCAACCACGAAGGCGCAAGAAGAGAAGAAACACGTATTGGTGGAACCTAGTTTTCTAGAGAACTTACTAGAACGACAGCATTCGGTGCACAGGACCTCAAAAGAACAGACTGCGATAGCCCTGAATTGAGACAAGAGAGGAATCATAGAATCCCGAACCATGAATGAGAACGAGAAGGTTCTTCAACGCAACCAGATCTTACAAAGATACAGAGAATTCTACATCAACGCCTCACAGTCGATAACGGCCAAGATAAGAACCAGTGATGACAACAGAGAGGACAAGCTGAACGAAGACAGGGAATATGGAAATTAACAGAACAAAACAAAGATCGAGGAAGGCGGTAGAGAATGGAGCAGACTAAAATGACTAAAGAGAAGATCTAGATGAAATGGAGAAAAAAAGATCCAACACAACCCAGATCGAAATAAACAGAACAAACATTGAACCATATGACGAACTTTAACAGACCGTGTACAGAAAACTCTGGATAAGTCAGCAGTAGTGTTCTTTGTCCTATGAAGGTGTGGGCGGTCTTGAGACCAGAAGCCGATCAGATGCATGGGGCCATTAGTATCATCGAATAGATATCCTTCAATAGATATGCTTCTTACGGAATTCCCCTAATGGAATCCCTTTCGCAGAATCCCTATAGAATCCCTTTATCCGAAATGAGCCGTAGAGCAGTATGTGGAGTCACTCGTTCCAGCAATTCCTCTATTGCTAATCTGATCGATGAGATTCGAGTCGCAAGAACATTTGTTCATAGATCAACTGTTCAATAGCTCATTTGAGTTGTTCGAGCAATGACGTTTTCAGTAAGTGCTCGATAGCTTAATTGTCTTTTGGATTTGAGGATCACATAGGCCTTCGTTGTACACAGGGGAGATAACTCCGTATGGTTAGAAACAAATTATGGGAAAACAAGCAATATGACTGGTGATTATAAGACTTGGACTAGGGCAGAAGTCGTAACAAGTGGTAGACACGAGTAGATTGGACAAGATGAACTGCTATGGTTAGAGTAGCAAGTATAGCGTCTGCAATAGACAGACAATTGACATTCTGGGAACATCCGAACCAGTAAAGTACACGACTGTAATCGAATGCACCTTATAACACTAAGTGCTACTCTTATAAGCTCAAAATAGGGCTTCGCCAAGTCCGTTTCGGTGATTTTAGAGAGTTTGATGTATTTAGATAGTTTTGGTGATTTAGAGGGATTGTCGGGTTGTTTGTGGTAATTACACTTACTGTTAATCAATCAGACATACCCTCCGAACATACCTCTTTTCCATTAGAGGGTTTTGGTCACATAGCAACAACGTGCTACAATAGAAACAAGATCCCGGCCTCCAGTATACAAAATGGACGCCGGAGACACATATCACCTTAACAACACCATCTGCGCATGCGCACTGCAACGCATAACCTGGCCGCTCATGCGGGATACCATGGCATCCCAACATGTCGCCACTGGGTCACGTGAATATGACGTCACATGAGAACACCCTGATAAGGGACGAAAACCACATTGCATACTACTAATGAGTCATACAAATAATTTTTCGGTTTTTCCCACTTTCCCACTTCTGAGATGTTGAGTTATTCAACTACAGGACTGACTGTGCAACAAGCCAAGCCTACGTAATCTGTTCGGGTAGCGACTGTATTGCAGAGGCACGAGATAATGGTAAAGATATGTAGTGGAGTCCACAGCGGGTTAGAAGCCAATAGTTGTATTAGCGACAATGGTTTTACCTAGCCATTGTAATGGTTGAGTCCACCAGTAGCAGTAGAATAAGACTATAGTAACAGCAGTGGAAGTCAATCACATTGGTGATAAGTGAAGAAGAATGGGAGAAGGCATCCTCTATCTAGGAGCCTAGATAATACTGCTTACAGAATGCTTTCATATATTCTCCTTCTAGTGCCTGGCTGTCTCCCATTGCTCTTCAGCTCATCAGATTAGTACGAAACGACACGTATCATATGTCAGGGATAACTAGGTGTGAACCGGTGTCGACAGAAGCTTTGGTAAATGAAGCAATTTGACTCCACATTCTAAGACTTGGTCGACGGCAGAGCTAGTGATAATGTCAGAGGTAGATAATAGTAGCTAGGAGTGATAGAGGGACAAGACTGCGTGCACTGGGCGTTCTTGTCAGTCGGCGAATTCAGAAGGCATAGATAGAAGATTGTAGTCAGAATCGGGACTAGAATAGACAGAAAAAAAACATTCCCACTGTATCAAACAGGCCCCACAGGACACACCCGCGATACTACTGTTCTATAGCAACAAACTGGCATCCAAGATGATAACCTTGTCGAGTCCGTTTCTGTAATTTTAGTTATTGTCGGGTAGTTTTCCGCAATTTGTTATACTCCCAATGAATCAAACACACCCTTCGAAAACACAACCGTACTGTTGGAAGTCTCCTTGGCCTACAAAAACCGCGTGCCACCATATGAACCAAGTTGGCCTCTTCCGAAACACGTGCCACCTTTATGACATGACCCACCCATGAACACTAACGCCACATATAACTATGGTAATAACGTCAGAGCACGGCAACTCACACGAGCAACCATGACCTCATATGACGCCACCGGTCCCATTAATACGAAGGACACCCCCACCATCCTATTTTGTCTTGAGCAAATATGGGCCGTTTATTTAATTTTGTCTATTTGAGTGTAGGCCTATTTGGCAGCTATTTTCTTGATTTAGATTTTCCTAACAGATTCTTTGGCATGTATATTTAGAAATTAACTTGAGATACAATTCCCCGGAATTCTTTAATTCTGAGGAATGTTACGCAACACGTCGTTGGTCGATTTGGGTAAAAAATTGCTTTTTCCGTATTTCGAGGCATATTTTGCGGCCATTTTAGGTTTGAAGTGTCGAAAATAATTTCACCATGTGCGTCATTATATGGGCAAGACAATTCTAAGAAAAGACCATGTTCAGTGATTTAATGTTAGGATAATCTGGCGAAATTGAGCAGAGGACTAACTTCCACTGGCACTTTTATGATCTTCTCGTTATATTAAGGGGTTAACCACCAGAACTTTTGACCCTTTTTAAATTTCAACATTGCACTAAACACGAATTCAAATTGTGAATAACGGCATATTGTATACCACAATAATGACGAAAGTACACAAAACTTGAATTGATCATCTTTTTTAAAATTTATTTCATTTATTTATTTAATTTTTCGTTGTATGGGATGTGAGGGGATAGCAGGGACTATGGTTAAAATATCTCACTGATGTCTAGCCTCATACCCCGTATGCGGTTAATAGAGGATTCCAACGATCACTATCCCCACGTTCACATGCATCATACTTATGGATCTTTTGTGTGACCTGTTTGTGACTATAAAATCCCATTTTCGTCGTATGAATGCCATGACGAAATACCTCATTTGGGTCTAATCTGATACCTCATTCGTTGAAAATGGGATTTCATCGCTCAACACTCCCCCTCTCACAGGAATTCCACTTATGAAATCCCTTTCAGTTGTAAATCAGTGACTATAGAATCCCCTTTTCTCCACATGGGACTTGGAAGAGATCTAACTTCATATATGCACATACGAGGTCAATGATTCCATCAACCACCATTCCCACACTGACGGCAGTCCCACTTATGGAATAACTTTCTATAGTCACGATAGAATCCTATTTTCATCATCTGGTGGCATGGAATCTATGAGGACATACACCGTTGAGGCCTAACCTCAAATGATTATATCCTCATATGCAGAAATGCGGATTCTATCGATCACCAGGCCCGCGTTCATGGGATCCCACTTATGAAATCCCTTACTAGGACCGGACTATGACTATGACTGTAGAATCCATTTTCACAGATGAATCTAACATTCATACAAGTAATGCATCAATTGTTTCCAGTTCTCGGCTGTTAGGTAACTCATCCACACAATGGATATTGAAACAAACCAAGACAACTGTTGACATGTACTTGAAGAGTACAGATGTGTGGTAGTAAATGGATCTAATGGTAGTTAAATTGGGATTAGAATCCAATAGTATTATAAGCAGTATATGGTAATGGTGGGGTCCAGCAGTCATATTAGTGGCAGTAACGGAAGTGGAAGCCAATTATAAGACTGCAGGAGAATGGGCATAGACGGTCACTGGCTATGAAGGGACCTAGAGAATATATCTCCAGTGTAGTGTCTGGTTGCGGAATCATTTTTTCTCCGAAATGGACCGAAGAATTGTAAGAACAATTGCTCTTTTTGCTCTTCAGTCATTAGACAACTAGTAAGCAACTACACATACCACCAAGTGAGATAACTATTATGAACTGAGAATAAATGGGCTAACGAAAAGGAAGCAATCTAATTGGACATTCCAAAACTCGTTCGAGGACAAAGTTCAGGATAGGGTCGGTGATAGCTAAGAGAGGCTGTGAACAGATAGCACATGATAGCAATCATACAATCTTGATTAGATAGAAACGAGAATGAAGAAGGAATTCGAACCTTCAAAAATACTCTCATTGAATTTTACACACCACCCGGACACATATCCATACTATCGGAGGCCTTTGGGCTCCAAAGTAACCAGGTGCTGTCCAAGATGACAACTACTTGGGAAATTAGCTCACTAAAAGCGCTTGTCGACTTTAAACCTTTGTATGCATTCAATGGTGGTAACCGGCTGTATTTCTGCTCTCCAGTCGGTATCCAGACTACTGGTTTTCAGATATTTTCAACATGATATATATAATATTTACTCATAAAGCGACAGATAAGGTTAAATTCTAAACTATAATTAAACATTCTTCAAATACAAGATCTGTCCAGCAGAGTGTAACTGTTATATGAAGGATTCTAAGTGACTATCAGCTTATGCATACTATACACTCATATCTGTTGTTGTTGTTGTCTTGCCATTTACTCGTGGATCAGATGGTTGTGGGTGAAGTAGGCCGTTGGTGACGAGGAGTGAATTCCAGCACAACTTACAAGACGTTTATCAGCAAGAAATGAAGCATTTAAGAAATCACATTAGTTTTTCTGTAACTTCTGTAACAAGTTTCTGTATATTCACTCTGTCCATGTGGACGTTTTCAAATTTTTTACTAATGCATATTTAGAATCTGCAGTACGTACCAAAGGTCTGTCGAGGCAAGATGTTCCCCTCGATGAACAGAAACCGGAACACTAAACGAAGTAATGTCAGTATTTTAAATTTCCAGTCTACAGCAATCATCTATGCCAAGTGGAGGAGGGTGGGGTTGTTGGTTGCGTGGAGTAGTATTCATGCCTGTAATCATACAGAGCAGCAAGAGGGGTTTTGTCAATACAATGTTGTTTTTTAAAGCAGTGTGGGGGTGGATATAATAAAGCCATAGATAACATTGAAAATGGAGGGATACAAGCCGATTTTTGTCAAAATGAACCAATTTAGATTGCATGCTATACGTTTCCTGACTCATATGTACATTGTATGGCAGTACATTCTCATTTTTTTAAGTATCCACTCCAAATTTTTGATGAAACAGTCATCAGCGGAAATCTATGAAATCGTGAGGAACATTCCAATTTCCCCAAATAGCTATAGAATGAACTCTGTTCACTGAAAGAATGACGGTGCATGCTAAATAGCTATAGATTGAACTCTGTTCACTGAAAGAATGACGGTGCATGCTAGATCAATGCGTACTGATATTTACAGGATGTTATAATGCATATCTAGATCTTTGCTGTGTTGTGTCAATGCAGCCATATTGTCGCATTCGAAACTGGGATTTTACACTCATGAAACCTTTTACCCCGTATGCATAATTTTTTGCATAGAGAAAAAGTTGGTCCTCCATAAGCATGCAAGGATTTAAAACACCAAATGTGCAGGGATTATCAGTAATAATTAAATAAGTAATATAGTTTAATCCTACAGCCCTATTCAATTTACAGCCACAACCTCCCCTAAATACAATATTGATTCGTCCATTCCCGTGTCAATGGAGTGCATGAGACGATACCAATCAGAGCGTCGGATTGAAGGGACAAATCAGGAGAGTACTTCGATATTCTGCTACTTCGCAAATGCAAATAATTATGAATAATTTCGAAGTGACTTGCCATTACTGAACGGTCTTACGATCTATTGGTTTTCGGCAAAATCAGTACCTTTTCAGCGACTGTGGGATTTTCAAAAACCGATATATAGGAAATGTCCCGTACGAATTCAAGCGCTTTGAATTGGACATTCAAATAGTATCTGTTAGACAACCCAGCATGGCCAACATGAGCTCAACTGAACCTAGGTAGGCCAGGGATGAGCGAAAACGTCCAGCGACTGATAATAACAATTTAACCTGCAAAGACAGCACATGCAAGTTCCAAATAATAGTGTAACATTATGAGAACTGAATAAAGTCTACAGACAGAGTGGGATACAATTTTATGTCGTTAATGGTTTTTTTCACAGAATCGCCCCCCCCCCCCACGTCCACGAAAACTGAACTGATCAATTCAAACGTCGATAACACCTTGAACCCTAATCTTACACTTGGAATATTATGGAGATTCGGCGACGTAGAAAGCATTTCGAAACTGGCGCGCGCGCGTGCGTGCGTGCGTGCGTGCGTGCGTGCGTGTGTGTGTGTGTGTGTGTGTGTGTGTGTGTGTGTGTGTGTGTGTGTGTGTGTGTGGGGGCGGTACGGGGGTGGGTGGTACGGGGAGGGAGTACGGGGGAGGGTACGGTCATACAAGGGCATCCTAACATTGCTATATATCAGTGATGGCTCATGTGCCGAAGAGGGATGGTAGGAATGGAATTCACTGTTTGGGCCCGATAAAACTTTGGTAAATATGGAACCATAAATGTATAGACTGCAAAGGCCGCAGCACAGACAAATCAAACGAGGGAATATTTGAGCATTCGCAATGAACGGTTGGTAGATGTAAATTCTCTCTCTATCTCTCTCTCTCTCTCTCTCTCTCTCTCTCTCTCTCTCTCTCTCTCTCTTTATTCTCTCCCCTCTCTCCCTATCTGTCTCTCTCTCTCTCTATATATATATATAGTGATCTATGATCCCAGCTTTTATACACAGGAATCTCAATTAATAGAAGATCCTTAAAGATGCAACTGCTTGAATTTAATTTTATATCGCCCATGTCAAGCAGGAATTCCACCAGGCATTGTCCTAGCACCGCGCCACTGAATCTATATTTATATATCTCACACACTCTCTCTCTCTCCTTTCGCTCATCACCTTTTTTAAAAAAAAATGGGAATGCGTGCCCCACCCCCGGTTTCAGCGTTCCTGTGGAAATTAGTTTTTGAGAAGCCGCCAAGTGCTACTCTACCTTTCTATATCCGAAACTCGAATTCCACCATGGATATTTATAAGATCCGTACATTTAGCATATTATCTCACGTGCAATAACCTCATTTCAGATGATGAGCCTCATCGACAGTGCATGCGAAAAACTTGTCGACAAACTTGAAAGAAGTGCTGAAAGGAAAGAAGAAGTCGAGATAAAGATGTGAGTGATATTACCGATTCTTGAACAAAAGTTATATTTTGCCAAAATGGTGTAACTATGTTTGAAAAATCTCTAAATATATCACCAATCTTTTAAAAACTAGCATAATTTATTAGCAAACATACTTATGAGACAGAGGCGACAAAATAAAAGCGTGATTATGGAATATGAAAATTAAAAAAAAGAAAAAAAGGACAGAATTCGCAATAGGAAAGGAATTCTTTATCTTGAGCCAATCTTATATCCCTCGGCACATGTAATGCTTTTTCAGCAGAAAGTCATACTTCCAGTAATTATTTCATAAGTCACCGTACAATACTGAGATAACAAAGGTGTTGCTTTTATCAAATGCATCGCGATCAGGTTCCGTTTTATTTATTTATTTATTTATTTATTTATTTATTTTTTATTTATTTATTTATTTATTTATTTATTCATTTATTTATTTATTTATTTATTGGCGCTTAACGATACTTTCGACAGCCAGGGTCGCCTCGTGTCGAACAGTTTTACGGATGAAGGACGCCGGAGTACCCGAAGAGAACAAACAATTAGTGGCGAGTAATGTCAGACTCCTCAACGTACCAACTCCACACAAGAAGGGTTGAAGGCAAGTGTACCATCCACATGCAGTACGCCTTAGTACACAGCGCCACCTTGCCCCACATGGACAATCAAGATTAAGTACCTTGCCCAAGGACACAACGCAGCTCCCACTGGTGGAGAGCGAACCGTGGACTTGTCGGTTTGAAGTCCAATGACGTAACCACTGAGCCGCGGTGCCCGCAGTGGCTGTGGTGTTATGGTGCTATGGAGACAAAAGACAAAAGCGGAGAGATAATTGGGACCGGATCGCGACCCAGTCCTAATCCGGTTGAAACACTCTGTCCGCATTTGTCATCACTGTACTGTTAGTGGGTAATTTTTATGCACAAAATACAGCGATTACAAATTATTTGGGCAATAATTAATAATTAAATACTGATATTCTTTTGAGTAGCAGGATGACCATGGCCGGAATAGCCTCTTCGAAATAGCAAATACTTATTGAAATATCTATACATGGAGTACAAAAATATGTGTATATCTTTGTGAGAAAAGATACGCCACTCAAAATCAACCGTAGTCGATGCTCAAACTCGATGAAAAGTGGTCAAACAAACAACCCAAAACAGCATGATGTGTACATACACATCAACATGTTTTTTAGAAAATGTCAAATAATATTAATCGAAGATGTTGTGATATCAGGCTTGTATTTCGTTTTTGCTTTCAAACTTTGCCGTAGTTTGTGAGGATCCCCAGTTAAATTCATGTCCAGGAAGAGACACACAACAAAAAGGGACAATGACGAACATGTTCCCACCGAAATGACGACGAGATGGGAGGATGGAAAGAAAAATAAGATGTAGAAAATATAGAAATGGAAGAAAGACGAGAAAAGATGAATAACCATACTGCGGTGGAAAGTGCTTTGAAGATTATGGATATTTCCGTTTCCTTTCCTGCTCGCACAAGTTCTTAAGCAACCAGGCAAATGTTAAAAAGAATTCGAATCCGCTATGGCCTGGAACAATTATAGCACTTAAATAGTCCATCGCCTAAAATCAGATTTACTCGTCTGGAATATTTCATTTAAAATCCGAAACGCGAACCTATGGTCGAAAGTGTCGTTAAACCCCAATAAATGAATCCATAAATACAATATACATTCACTTTCTTTCAATCAAGCAACAGATGTTTCTAAATCCAAAATTTATTTGATCGAATCTTTAATGACTTTACCAATACTGTTAGACATGTTTCTTTTTATATGATTATGAATGAAGACTCATCACAGTAGTAGTTTTATGATTTCGTTACGTAGTTCCAGTTATAGTGTCTATGTCTTGTTGTTTTTAAAGGGAATTAAATACTTACGGATTGGCGTCTTCCAAATGGCAAATACCTATTGATTGGAATATCTATAACGGGAGTACACAAAATATCTGTATATCTTTGTGAGAAAAGATACGTCACTCTAAATCAACTGAAGTTTGCGCGCAAAGCCAACGAAAAGTGAGCCAAAGAACAGCCCATAACATCGTCCGGTTCGTTACAGAATTTGATTGATGTCCCGAGAGCTTGCGCCTCGCATAGAACAAGTTCAAATTTAACAACCGTAGTCAAGCGTTTCAGTTTGTTGACGATTTATATATATATAATTTCTCATATTTCAGAGCATGTGGCGGATATACTATGGACGTCATTGCAAGTACGGCTTTTGGGATACAGATAGATTCACAAACTAATCCCGACGATCCATTTGTTATCCATGCCAAGAATTTTTTTGATATAAAGCCATACATGATAATTATGAGTGGTAAGTAGCATTCATGGCCTTTCCATTCTCAAGCCCATAAATTTCTTAAGACATTGGGGAAAGAGGTTGTGGCCCATGTTTTCTCTTCTTGGACATGAATTTAACTGGGTGTCTTTACAGTTGAAACTAGAAGTACTGTGACTCTATTGTGTACTATTTTGAAATAATAGCGTGCTGTGTAAGTGTACTTTTGTCCCTGTCAGACTGCACCCTTAGCGTAACTCAATTTCGGTAGAAAAACAGCGTGCCCCACATTGTACAATTCTATACTAGTCTTTATCACCATTCGTGACCTCTACTGGGATACATGGACATGTAATGACGTAAATAGATATTAAAACTTGACTACATATACAGAATGAAGAGAGAGGATAACTACATTATCGCGGCGCCATATATTCTCCACTCGAAAAGTATTCATAATTGTTCATAACCGCACAAGAAACACTTGTAAACTTTCATCGCATTGACCACTGGGTGATTTTGCAAATGCTTCTTGTGTTTTGTCCCAGAAATTGTAAATAATTACGAAGTGAAAAATCTATCCCACAGCGATTTAGTTGTACTCCATCATCCACATACTGTAGTCTCAATATTTTCTGTTTGATCAGTTCAGTTCGTGTTTTCACTATCGACCTCTCTAATAGCGCATTTTGCATTGCACAGCGCAAACGCTCTTGTGTTTTTCAGACTACTTCATTCTTCTGCGGTAAGGAGCGCCTTAACTAACTAGCATTTTTGCGCTAATTGTGACAGGGCTTTAAGAGATTATTATTATCCTAGAGTGGTGTGGGTGTGGGATGAGTACATCTCCTAAGGAGAAAGCCACGTATCTTGCCCAAATATCTTTCCATGAGTGTGAGATTTACCCATTACACCCCACACCATTCGAGAGTGATCTTCTCTTTTCACACACCATATGATGTCATCAACATCAAACTACCGTGCGATGGAAATTTACTGTTTCACCGATTAATTGAAGAGAGAAATGAATTGCTTATTCGGAAAGAGCATCGCGAGTACAGAACATACAAAAGGTATATACTACGAAAACAATCGTTAGGTCACGACAGCGCCCAGGATACGCACTCTCACCTTGACGCGTCCCTGGGCTGAGTAGTTCCCCATGGGGAACAAAACTAAAAGGAGTGAAGCCTTCGCCATAGCCGGTCCCAATCCCGGGCTGAGAAAGGAGAAGAGCGACTTGTTATCCTATGAGGTGCGTTCCGAAGGCCCGGGAGGATGGAATCCTGGCAGCTGAGGACAAATAGTGCTCTGGTTAGAGCAGTGTCTCCATTTTGGAGATACCTGTCCAATACACTGCTTTGGCCCTAACTTCGGACGGAAACGGATGGTTGGATGGACCCGGTCTGATCAACCTGGAGCCCCCCAAATAGGTATCACGTCATGGGGCATTGGGAGGTCATTCAACCAGTCATTTTTCTTAACACACCTTTATCATTGCCAATGTACACTGGCTTTTAACAAATTTCAGAATTTTTGATCATGCTCCTTTTTATTGCACTCTCTGGGTTGGTTGTGAGTGGCCATTTGCAAGACACCATATCACAAAATTACCGGCTGAATGGCCAATCTCTGAAGACATGGCATTACCACACTTTACGGGCCAATCGATAAGCAGCATAAATTAGCATCACCCCGATCAAGAAAGCGTTTCATGTACTCTCGATGCCGTTTGCTGAAAATCCGCAACAAATCCCTCGAGGAATTGCTGGAACTGTACAACCAGCGAAAAACATTAGTCGGGGGCTTTGTTAATCGAGTGTAAAATTGAATTTCAGGCTATAAATTTATTAAACATTGCAAAAAACTATACATGGAGGTTACTGCCTTCCATCATGAAACTCTCAACAGAAGTAAAGGAGTATTAAGAACCAGAGAATTGTCTAGCATGAATGTGCTTGAAGTTGAAGAGATGGTACAATTAAAGTTGGTTACTTGAACATCAGAGTGGATTTACACATCACAAATCCACTTCGACGATTCCGATGCCAAACATATGGTCATGGTCAAAATAATTGTTGGGGGCCCGACAGTCTGTGAGAAATGTGGACAATAACACCAGGAGCTATGTAACAACCCTATCAAATGTGTAAACTGTCAGGGCAATCATATATCATCTTCGAAAGATTGCCCCATATGGAAAAAAGGAGAAAGCAATAGAAAAAATGAAATGTGAGCGACAAGTGAGTTTCAATGCGGTCAGAGAAATTGTTTCAGCAGTGCCTGGCATGAATACATCAATGCCAACATACGCCACGACATTAATGCACAAGTTATCAACAGAGTCCATAGAATGCCAGACACCATATACCAGGGTTAATAACGGCACAATGCATCCCTTACTACAAGCCTTCACAATAGCAGAAACAAGTTAAACAGGGCCAGAGTCAACACAAACGAATTCATACAATCAAGTTACAACAGAGAAATTACCAAAATGAAAACAAAATCAAGAACAAGCAAAAATAATCCACCTAAATAAGAACAGAATACAGAACAACCTAAACAGAAAAAAATGAATCGACCAAACCAAAAATCAGCACTAAACACCACAGCAGCAAAATTTGTGTTAGACTCATAGAAAAAATAACTAGAAAGACACCAGAAGAATAAAGAGAAAGATCGACAAAAATTAACATCAGATAGAATACCAAAACGCCTTCAGAATGTTGTTACGAGCAAAATGTTTGAAGGCATCGAGGATATGTCAATCAATGAATGCGTCGATGACACGTTCTCGACTTAACAACGCCTGAATTCTTCGCAGGTTTGGTCCTAACGCAAAAAGTCACCGAAGGGAAATACATAAAATTTCTCCCAGGCGTCCACCATCTAAATAAAATAATTCAATGGAATTGTCGCGGTTTTATAGCAAATTTCAATGAATTGGGCATTCTAAGCCAAAAATATAAACCTGCTGCTTTTTGGCAGGAAACACTAAATAAACCTGATACTCGAAATCATTCAGTTTTTAAGCAATATACCTCGAACAATGCCTGGCCGGATGAAAATGATATCAATGTTCGTGGAACGTCTGTCTTAGTTAGAAACGACATTATTTACAGTTCTGTGCATTTTCAATTAAATTTACAGGCTGTAGCGGTATGCCTTACTTTAGACAAGAAAGCCACTTTATGTTCAATTAACCTGTCGCCAAATAAACCCGTGCAGCAGATTGATCTTGTGCACCTGATTCCCCAACTCTCAACTCCATACACTTTGTTGGGTGGTGATTGTAATGTTCATAGCCCTCTTTGGGGTGCTTCCTGCAGCAAAGAAGATATACAAAACCGTGGAAGAGGCAAAACTGGGGAGGAGTTTATTTCACAATATGACTTGTGTTTGTATAATGATGGGTCTGATACTTATCTGCATCACAATTCCATTCCCTTCTGTCTTCCTCGATTTTTCTTGGCAGGTAGAAGATGACTTGTGCGAGAGTGACAACTTTCAAATTGTATTGTAGAGTGTGGTTCCGGCCGACGATGAGAGAGTGCTCCAGTGTGGAACTTTAAAAAGGCCGACTGGGACACTTTCTTATCCCTTTGTTCTGCACGCCCCACACGAGAGAAATGTGAGGAAAGTACTGTCGAAATAGAACATTTCAGTAAATAGTTGCTTGACATTGAAACACAGTTATTCCTATAACCTCGGCAAATGCAAAATGTTTCACCAAACCATGTGTTGATAATAATTGTAAATAGGCTATAAAGAATCGCACGAATACAGAACGGGAATTTAATAAGTCACCAACCACACATAATGTGGACAGACTACGTATAAATTGGGCAAATACAAGACAGCTTATAAAACAAAAAAAAAAAGAGAAAAGTTCTTGGAAACTTATGTCTCTAAACTTAACCAGCACGCACCGATTTACAGAATTTGGAAAATGATTGAAAATGATTGGTTGAAAAAAATAAAGGTAAAGAAACCAAATCAACTAAACTACACCTGTAAGATAACAACGCACTAATAATCACATCAAAAAAGGAAATATCAAACAACTTGGCCTCAACTTTTTAACAAGTTGTCTGTGTAAAACCATGGACTGGATGATCAGTGATCGATTTGTCTGGTTCTGGAATCGAATAATCTACTAGCGAATGTTCAGTGTGGTTTCAGAAGCCAGAGAAGTACTGTAGATCATTTGGTTCTACTTGAAACGTTTATAGGAAATGCCTTCGTCAAGAAAGAACACGTGGCCGCTTGGGACGCAACGAGGAAGTATGGGATTTTAAAAGATCGTTTTAAAATGGGGTTCAGAGGTTGTTTGTCTCTTTATAGAAGTTTTTTTTAAAGGACCACCAATTTCAAGTTCGTGTTGGGTCAACTTTATTTGTTCCCCACGAACAAGAATTATGGGTTCCTCTGGGTAGTATTTTATCTTTTACCCTTTTCTCAGTTAAGATCGACGGCATCATATGAAATATGGTTGACTCTTCCTTGTATGTTGATGAGTTTATAACTTGCAATATCTGCACAAATATGAATTCCATCGAGTGCAAGCTTCAGCTGTGTTTAAACAGAATTCAGAAATGGGCTACAGAAAATGGTTTCAATTTCTCAAAGTTTAAAACAAACTGTGTTCATTTCTGTAAGCTCCGGAAGCACCACCTTGATCCTAAATCAAAAATAGATGGGAGTCGAATTAAAGTTTAAAAGAAGTGGAATTCTTAGGTTTATTGTTTCACAATAAAGTGAATATCAAGTCTCATATAAACCACTCAATGTGAAATATAAATCAGCACTTAACCTGCCCATGGTGATTGGTAGCAATGATTGGGGTGATGACCAAAACGCATTACCCCATCTGTATAGATCCCTTGTTAGATCAAAATTAGATTACGGTTGTGTGGTTTACGGTTCTGCGAGAAAGTCATACCTCAAACCACTTGGCGCAATTCATAATAGTGGTATAAGAAGGTAGTCTGGGCGCATTTAGAACGTTGCCAGTTGATTCAATGCTTGTTAAGTCAGGGGAGCTTCCCCATGAGAAGCGTAGGATTAAACTGTC
Source organism: Pictodentalium vernedei (assembly GCA_031216915.1). Classification (NCBI taxonomy): domain Eukaryota; kingdom Metazoa; phylum Mollusca; class Scaphopoda; order Dentaliida; family Dentaliidae; genus Pictodentalium; species Pictodentalium vernedei. The sequence goes on along the minus strand of CM062297.1, from coordinate 504,427,315 downwards.
ACTCCAATATGTTTCCAAAACGTTTGCCTCATCCATCAAACCCCGCTTATAATTGCGTCTCAGAAATGTCAAGGTCAATAAAAGTAGGCTATGTAAACGTCAGAGTGGGTTTCTATATTCCAAATCCACTCCGATGTTTCAAGTTTAAAAAATTCGGACACAATCAAAATACGTGCAGAGGCGAGCAAATATGTCATAAATAAGGCCTATCACATGATGAAACATGCAACAGTGATGTATTTAAGTGTGTAAATTTTCCGGGCAATCATATGTTATCCCAAAGGATCGCCCTAGGTGGAGAAAAAAAAGCTATACGGAAAGTTAAGTGTGAAAAACAGGTCAGTTTTAAAGAAGCCAGACACATTGTATCATTTGTGCCTGGCTTGAATTCTAAATCACCATCATATGCCACTGCAATAAACCAATCACTACCAATAATATCATTTGAATGCCAGACAACATATACATGACTCAAATGCGCTATTCCAACATTCTTAAAGCCCTTTACAACAAAACACACCGATGAAACGGAAACGGAGCCAAAATCAACCCAACTACAGTCACCTGCTCAAACCTCAACAGTGAAGTCAACAAAAACAAAAGAAAAGCAAGCTCAAAAGAAGACACACCTAAATCAGACCAAACCACAGAACAAAACAATCAATCACAACACGGGAATCAAAATAAAGAACACGACAAAACAAAAACGAAACCGGCACATCAACAGAGCAAGAAAGTATGAGACAGATTCAGACTTAAGAAGGAAAGAAAGAAACAAAGACAGTTGTCTTAATAACATCCAAAGCATTTCAAGACCCTGCTACCAGCAACAGGTTTAAAGCCTTTGGAGATATGGCAGTCGATGAGTGCATCGACGAAACGTTCGGACAACTACGTCCGACCTCATCTCAACATAGGTCCCCGAAAAATAAATCACCCAAGAAATCTACAGAGGCAATTTTGCCCATACGCCCTCTCTCCAAATCTTCGACCAAATATGGATAAAAGAAGCAAACACAATATAATACAATGTAATTGTCGAGGTTTTCGAGCGAATTGTAATGAACTGGGCCTTCTGAGCAAAAAATAAAATCCCGCTGCTTTTTGCCTGTAGGAAACATTCTTAAAGAAACAGGACACTCAAGATCATTTAGGTTTTAAGCATTATACCTGGGCTGACGAAAGTGATCTTCATGTTCATGGGACGTCTGTCGTAGTGAGAAACGACATTATTCACATTCATGTTTCTTTTCAAACAAATTTACAGGCTGTAGCGGTACTCCTAACTTTAGACAAGACAGTTACATTATGGTCTATTTACATATCACCAAATAAGACCCTTCCGCTGAATGACCTTGAGCAACTGGCTCACTAACTTCCAACTCAATGCATTTTGTTGGGAGACTTTAATGCACATAGCCCTCATTGGGGTGACACCCGCAAAGAAGACCTCAAAGATAAAACAGTAGAAGAGACTATTTCGAAATGTGATTTGTGCTTGTTCGAGTATGGTTCAGACACTTGTTTGCATCCCGAAACTGATTCTTACACTTCAATCGATCTTACACTTGCATGTCCTTCAATCTTCCTTGATTTTGCTTGGAATGTTGAAGATGACTTATCCATTTGTGTTGGAAAGCGTGGCTCCGGTGGACAATGGAAGGGTGCCACAGTGAAGCTTCAAAAAGCAAACTGGGACACTTTCTCAGCGCTTTGTTCTGATCGGCTCCTATGGGAAACATTTCAGAAAAGCGCCGACCAACTAGAACATTTTACTGTGGTGTTGCTTGATATTGCACACACGGCCATTCCCAAAAGCTCGACAAATCCAAAACGTTTCACTAAAGCATGGTTTGATGATGATTGCAAGCAGGCTATAAAATATCGCAAGAAAACTGAACAGAAATTTAGTAAGTCACCAAATACAAATAATTTAGACAACTACGCATAAATCGGGCAAAAACAAAGACGATTTATAAAACAAACGAAGAAATGTTTTGGGGAAAACTTATGTTTCCAAACATAACCAACGCACACCCATCAATCAGATTTGGAAAATGATTAAAAAAAAATTAAAGGTAGAGATACAAAATCCAATGCACAAAGCCTGAACGACAACAAGACACTAATTACATCGAAGAATGAAATATCAAACAAACTGGCCTTATCATTTTTTAAACATTCGTCGTCTGAAATTTGTAATCAAGAATTCGTTAAACTTAAAAAGCAACAGGAAAAACAAAAGATCAAATTTATCTCTGACAATTTGGAAGATTACAATGAACCTTTCTCTATGGACCAGTTGAATAACTCTTTGCACAAAGGAAAGGATACTGCCACTGAACCCGATGAAATGCATTTTCAAATTTTAAAACATCTGCCACATCCATCACTTGAACTTTTATTATCAATTATCAATGAGATATGGGTGACTGGCCAATTTCCACCTTCCTGGCGAAAAGCTCTAATGATTCCCGTTCCAAAACCTGATAAAGATCACAGCAACCCAGGAAAGTACAGACCTATTGCATTGACAAGTTGTCTCTGAAAAACCATGGAACGGATAATCAATGATTGACTTGCCTAGTTTCTGGAATCGTACAAACTACTTTCGAATGTTCAGTGTGGGTTCAGGAGCTAGAGAAGCTCTGTGGATTATTTGGTTAGACTTGAAACATTTATAAGAATTGACTCCTGTGGTGGGGTGGGGTGACCATCCCCTACTAGGCGGGTCCTCGGGTGGTGGATAGAGGATGGCCTGCAGGTTTTCTGGTTTCAAATTAGCAGGTTTGCTGTGGTCATTCAACCAGTTATTTCTTTTAACAAATCTAAGAATTTTTAATCATGCTCTGCCTTATTGCACTGTCTGGGTTAGTTCTGAGTGGCATTTTGCATTGTAATTGGTTGGAAGACATGGAACCACCGCTGCTCTACGGGTCAATCCTCCAGCGGTATGCATCAGCATCACCGCTGGTCGAGTATACTGTTTCTATGTACTTCTGGTGACGCTTGCTGGCAACCTGCGACATACCCCCAGTGTTGGACTCAGAGTAGAGATGGAAGGCACAGACAGATGAACAGCTAAACAATGGCTACAAACACACCAAAATTAAAAAGACGGTATGAATCAGCGGCATTAGATTCTGACTCTGATTCAGATTCGGACAGGAAACAAACAAAAACACATACTTGACCAAAATTTATCGACATTTTTTTCAGTAGATGACAGAAACCAACCAATGAGCAAAATCCATTTATATTACAGAAATCAATACAATGTATTTGACGGCTCATTGAAATATGTGAAAATGAGTACAGGAGGTGTATTAATAGAATGTGTCCATGAGAAATAATCAATGACTTTATTAAAAGCAACTAAAATCATGATATATATGTAAATGCATGCCCTCACAGAACTCTTAATAATCGCAAAGGTGTTGTTCGAACGCGTGAGCTGGCTGGCAGAGATGAATTTGAAATTGTGAAAGAAATGTCATCTCAGTGAGTTAAAACAGTCAAAACTATTGAATTTAAAAAAGATGGGAATATCATTAAAACAAATACTTATATTTGTTCCTTTAATTCAACCCAACAACCTAAATCAGTTAAAATTGGATATGTGAATGTCAAAGTGGATTTGTTCATTCAAATCCACTTCGATGTTTCAGGTGTCAGAAAATCGGCTACAGTAAAGACGCCTGCAGAGCCAAGCTATATGTCATTAATGCGGTCTAAAACATGACGTGCCATGTCCTACTGAATATCTAAAATGCATAAACTGTCAGGGCAATCACATGTCATCATCTAAAGATTGCCCTGTCTGGAAAAAGCAAAAGGCAAATCAAACGATAAAATGTGAAAAGAAAATCAGCTTTAAAGAGGCCAGAGACATTGTGTCATCATGACTAGCATGAACCCGACAACACCCTCATATGCCATAACATTAAAACAAAAAAAAATGCAACAAAATCAGCAGAATTCCTGACACCACATTCATGGCTCAAATGCAGAATGCCAACCAAGTTACAGGCATTTACAATAGAACACATCGATCAAACGGAATCCATGTCAACGCAAACAAGGCCAACCTTTCTCAACACATCAGAAGATACAACAGAAATCAAACAGGAAATGGATACAAGTAAGTCTAAACAGAACGAACCGAAACCACATATGTCAGACCAGAAAAATCAGCCTAGCATACTTACTCCCAAACCGCAGCAGACACAACGATCAGAGTCACAAAATCTGAGTCGGAATCAAATCGGGAAAGTAGAAAAAGACAAGAAAAAAAACAACAAAGACCAACAGAAACTGAATTCGGACAGAACGCCTAAATACATAAAACCTGTCACGAGCAAAATGTTTGAATGGATTGAGGACATGTTTTTGAGTCTAACGCAAGTTTAATATCAGGGTTCTGAAATCAGCTATGGGATATCGAACAACAGTTTATATTGAGGTCAGGGCTGACTTACTGGCACTTATACTCTTACTAGTTAGCCATCAACCGACATCCAAAACGTGGTACCCCACTTGAAATGGCATCAATGGTAAAAACTGAATACAGAGCAGCCATAAAGTTTTTGGTTCTGGTAGGCAATTCAGCCAGGTGCATTGAAGAAAGATTAACAGCTGTTTATGGGAAGGCTTCCCCATCACCTGCCACCATTAAGCGATGGGTTACGGAATTTCAAAGTGGGAGAGAGAGTCTTGACGATGACCCCCGTCCAGGTCGCCCCACAACTAGCACTAGCCAAGAAAATATTGACAAGGTGCACACTCAAACACACCATGAGTTAGAGGAGACAACTGGCATATCACATGGATCAATAGAGACTATCCTTTACGAACATCTATGCATGTCAAAGGTGTGTGCACAATGGGTTCCAAGAATGCTTTCAGATGAAATGAAGCTATCGAGGGTCACCATCAGTAATGCCGTGTTAACAAGCTGTAACCAAAATTCTGACGACTTCCTCTTTAGGTTAGCTACCTGTGATGAAACCCGGATTCATCACCATAACCCCGAGAGCAAATAGGATCAATGGAATGGAAACACGCCAAGTCTCCCAGAACAAAGAAGTTCAAGGCCTTTAGATCCGTCCGCAAGGTTATGGCCACGATATTTTGGGATAGTCAAGAGGTTATTCATATAGATTATCTGCCACATGGAACAACAATGACCGGTGAATATTATGCCAACTTATTGAGGAAGGTGCGACAGTCCATCAAGGAGACGTGTCGTGGCAACATCAGACATGGAGTTCTTCTTCATCAGGACAATGCACCAGTTCACATCAGTCGTGCTGCAGTGGCAGCTGTCCAAGAATGTGGCTTTGAAATCCTGCCTCACCCACCTTATTCTCCAGACTTTGCACCAAGTGACTACCATCTCTTTCCAAATTTGAAGAAACACTTTCGAGGTCAAACATTTGAAGATGATGAGGAACTTACTGCTGCTGTGGAGGTTTGGCTACAGGACCAAAATATGGACATCTCTTCTTCTCATAATCATTCTCTTTTCAAGCATTATACTTCGTATAACGCCTGGGGAGATGAGAATGATCTTCATGTTTGTCGAACGTATGTCTTGGTCAGCAACGACGTTATTCATAGTTCTGTATCGTTACAATCAAATTTGCAGGCTGTAGCGGTACGCCTGACATCAGACAAGACAGTCAGGTTATGTTCAATTCATGTGTCACCAAACAAATCACTTCAGCTGACTGATCCCGAACAACTGATTTACCAACTCCCAACTCCGTACATTCTGCTGGGTGATGTTAATGTCCATAGTCCTCTTTGGAGTGATTCCTGCTACAAAGAAGACCTAATCTGCAAAACAGTCGAAGAACCTGTTACAAAATATGACTTGTGCTTGTTCAATGATGGGCCAGACACTTATCTGCATCCCGCATCCGGTTCGTACACATCAATTGAGCTTACAATTGTATGCCCTTCTATCTTCAACGATTAGGAGATGACTTGTGGGGGAGTGACCACTTTCAATTGTGTTGAAGAGTGTGGTTCCAGCCGACAATGAGAGGATGCCCCAGTGGAACCATAAAAAGGCTGACTGGAACACTTTCTCATCGGAGAAATTTGAGGAAAGTGCTGACCAAATAGAACATTTCACTAGAGTTGCTTCACTTTGCAAACACAGTCATTCCTACAACCTCGGCAAATCCAAAACGCTTCAGCAAACTATGGATTAATAAGGATTATAAACAGGCTATAAAGGACCGTAAGAAAACTGAACGGAAATTTAACAAGTCACCCACTATAAATAATTTGGACAAATTACGTATAAATCGGGCAAAAACGAGACGACTTATAAATCAAAAAAAGAAACGTCCATGGGAAACGTATGTTTCTATACTTAACCAGCACACACCCATCAATAAAATTTAGAAACTGATTATAAGAAAATTGAAGGCGAAGAAACAAAATCAACTGTACAACACCTGGAAGATATCAACACTAATTACACCAAATAAGAGAGAAATATCCAACAAATTGGCCTCTACCTTTTCACCTCTTTAAAGCAAAGGATACGGCTACTGGACGCGATGAAATACATTACCAAATATTAAAACATCTGCCAGGAGTTATCACTTGAACTTTTATTATAACTTTTCAGCGAAAGAGGGGTTAAAAGCAACTTTAATTCCCATACCAAAGCCTGAGAAAGATCACAGCAACTCACATAATTACATACCTATTGCCTTAACAAGTTGGCTGTGCGGAACCATGGAAAGGATGATCAATGGTCGCCTTGTATGGTTTCTGAAATCGATAAATCAACTCACGAATGTTCAGTGTTGTTTCAGAAGCCAGAGAAGTACAGTGAATCATTTGGTTAGACTTGAAATGTTTATAAGAAATGCCTTTGCTGGGAGAGAACATGGGGTCGCCACCTTCTTTGACCTTGAAAAGGGATACGATACAACTGGAAGTGTGGGATTTTAAAAAGATCTTTTTAACATGAGGTTGAGAGGGAGTATGCCTCTTTTTATAGAATTTTTTTAAAGGATCGTCAATTTCAAATTTGTGTTTGATCTACGTTACCTGATCCCCACGAGAAAGAATTGGGGGTTCCTCGGGGTTGTATTGTAGCAGTTACTTGTTTTTCGGTGAAAATTAATAGCATCATCGGAGCAATTGAGAATATGGTAGATTCTTCATTGTATGTCGATGACTTTTTAATCTGCTATAGCAGCACAATCATGAATGCTATAGAGCGTAAACTTCAGCTATGGTAAATAAATTAGAAAATGGACAACAGAGAATCGTTTCAAGTTCTCCAAAAACAAAACCAAATTGTGTACACTTTTTGTAAACTTCGGAAACATCACCTCGACCAGGAGTTGAAAATAGATGGGAGTACCATTAAAGTTGTTAAGGAAGTAACATTCTAAGGCTTGTTGTTTGACAACAAACTGCATTTCACTTCTCATATTTAAAACAACTAAGAGTGAGATTGTAAGAAAGCACTTGACCTCCTCAAAGTGGTTGATAGCATTGGTTGGGGTGCTGATCAGAAAAACATGACTCCACAAATATAAATCACTTATTAGATCCAAATTAGATTACGGTTGTGTGATTTAGGGTTCTGCAAGGAAGTCGTATCACAAATCACCTGATGCAGTTCATAATAGTGGTATTAGAATTAGCTTTGGTGCTTTTCGAACATCGACAATAAATTCAATTCTTTTTGAAGCAGAGGAGCCTGTTTTCGAGAAGCGCAGAATTAAACTGTCACTCCCATTTGTTTCTAAACTGCTTGGTAATCCATCCAACCATGCTTAGAACTGTGTCACAGACCCTCAAAATGTTTACTATTTTACCCGTCACCAGAAACATATTCCTCTGTTGGGAATTTGAATTAAACCCCATTTAGAGTCCGCCCAAATTGAATCTGATATGATAAAAGAAAACCGTGTACGCATATTCCTCCTTGTCACATAAAAAATACTGTTATTTTAGACCTTGCTTCGTCAAAAAAAATAGGAAACAAATTCTTTGCAGTTTAAACAAAAATATACAGAAATAAAGTCACAGTACAGTGCATATAAAATAATCTAAACAGATGTATCTTACGATGGTGACAAAGTATCGTCAGAAGTTGTTACTGATGATTAGATCACCTCAATCAGAATACCAAATAAAAGTTCTATATTCACAGGTGAAGTTAAAACTCTACAACTAGCACTTGAACACATAGAGAATGAACAGGAAAGGACGTCGATTATTTTTCCGACTCTCTTACATCTTTGCTAGCTTTACTCAACCCCAGGTTATAGAACCCTTTCATTTTTGAATTTCGTGAGAAGTTAAATATTCCCATGTCTGACCAATATGATATCGTGTTTTGCTGTTAACCTGGACATGTTGGTATCTCCAATAACACCAGTCCAGACAGTGCAGCAAAACAGGCTTTAAACAAGTCTATCACTGATTTTCAGATTTCTTTCAGTGATTATAAACCATATGTCAGTCACTACATCAAATCTGTGTGGGATGGGGCGACAACTAACATGCTCCATCGCTTCCGACCAAATATTTTTTCTCGCTGCTCTTCTGGTAACCTTTGAAGAAAAAGCATGTAGTGTTGACACGATGTCATACAAGACTAACTCATTCCTTTTTATTAGAGGGCAATATGCGACCAGAGTGTGTTCCTTGCCCACAGTTGTTGACACTGGAGCATATTCTTTTACATTACACTGATTCTAATCATGTCAGAGGACAGCAGTTTACTGTAGGTACTCTAAGAGATCTATTTTATCATACGAGCTCGCACAAAATTCTCTCATTTCGGAAAGTAATCACCTTTTTAATAAATTTTAAAACTGTTTTTACTCCTTTAAACTGGACTCTTCAATTATCAAACCACCAGGTTGATTTATTATAAGGAATTGCCGTTTGTGCCAGGACTAGCCTTAGCTGCTAATGTGGCGTTAAGCACCAATAAATAAATAATAAGGAATGACTTCGCCAGAAAAGAACATATGGTCGCGATATTCTTTGATCTGGATAAAACATATGATACGACGTCGCAGTATGGAATTTTAAAAGATCTTTTTAACATTGGGTTGAGAGCGCGTGAGTAGTATAGTAGGAGGTTTTCATGGCCTGTTACCCAGAGCTTTTCAGGTGCAGCCAGCGTTAAATTTCCATAGGAACCGGAGCTTTGCCGGTGCAACTTTTGCACATGCAAAATATCGGTACCATTCAGACTGCATCCGGTAAGTGTACGTACTGCATATATAGTATGCTACGGTATGTACAGTGGTACAGTGGTATATGTTCACACAGGGCTATGGGTATATATTATAGGTAAGTGGTGGAAAGATGATGGTAAAGGTTCTTAACCGCGAAACAGTTGACGTTGCTATTGACGTCGTGACGTCATGATGAGCACCCGACGTCATAGAAACGTTGATCACTGCTGTTGTCCACAGTTCGTTCCGACATAACGTTGTTGGGACCAGGGGGTGTGGGCTTCTCATATGGGGGACGGGATATGGTAGTAGTGGTATATATCCATATAGGTATAATATTAGCCCTTGGATCTTCATATTATCCTATGTCTGATATAGTTTGGTCAAGCAGTATTGTGGGATTGGGGGTAATGCATGGTCGCCCAGTGCGGCATTGTGAGATAGTCCTTGGTGGTTTAGATTGGCAGTATAGGGTGAATGGTCTGTTGGTCTATTACTCTCTTAGTACTATTAACCTACCGAATCCTTTGTATTGCCTTATGGCTGGTATTGGTAGTTCGTAATGCTAGGTCAGGCAGTATTATAATAATCGTTGTTTAGAACGGGAGCATAGGATGCACGGTATATACCCCTGTAGGTTCCCTGTTAGTCCTCGGTATTATTAACCAACCGATTGCTTTGTATTATTTTATGTCTGGTATAGGTAGTACGTTATGACAGGCAAAGTGGTATTGTGGGTGGGTGGGTGGGTGGGTGGGTGGGGGTGGGGGGTGATATGGTATTGGCGGTATATACCTCTGTGAGTTCCCCGAAAGCCATTGATACTACTAATCGACCTAATAATTTATGGCATCTCATGACTGGTATAGGTAGCATGTAATACTGGGCCAGACGTTATTGTGGAGGGGATAGGTGAAATGCATGGTCGCCTAGTGTGGTAGTATAGGAGATACGCTTAGTGCCCCTACAGGTCCCATGTTAGCTCTTAGTACTATTAATCCACCTCATACTTCAAATTATCCTATGACTGGTATAGGTAGTATGTAATGCTAGACCAAGCGGTATTGTGGGTAGGGGTAATGCCTGGTAGTCCAGAACGATAGTATAGAATGAGCGGTATGAAACCCTGTTGGTCCTCTGTTAGTGCTTGGTACTATTAACCAACTGATTGCTTTGTTTTATTATATGGCTGGTATAGGCAGTACATTATTGAAGGTCTAGTGGTATTATGGGGGTGGGGGTAATGCTCGGTAGTTTAGGACGGTAGTATAGCATAGGCTGTATATACCCATGTAGGTCTCCTTTTAGCCCTTGGTACTGCTAATTCACACGATGCTTCATATTATCAAGCGGTATTGTGGGGTGGGGTTAATGCCTTGTAGTACAGAACGGCAGCAGAGTATGGTTGGTATATGCCCCTGTAGGTCCCACCTTAACCGTTGATAGTATTAACCTACCGAATGCTTTGTAACACCCTGTTACTAGTAAGGTGGTACTTAAGACCAGCAGTTCCTACCTCATTCCACGTACACTTGTTGTTATTTCATTTATCCAGAGCATCCAATCAGTTCACTTTACGGAAGCTGATTAATCAATCAGATTGCTTCATTTCCCGTAAATTATACATATCCATACAAAGTTATCTTCCTTGTGTATAGCAAAAGCGGATATCATTGCTAAACCCAAGAATCTGTCGAGTAGTTACTGATAAGTCATTGCTCGAACGACTCGAATCCCATCGAGCAAATGAGCTATAGAGTAATTGCTCGTTCGAGTGACTCTCACATACGACTCTTAGCCTCATTTCGGCATTTGAGGATGCCTATAACCTGGTATTATATTATTTGAGGATACCTTTCGAGGATACCTTCTACAGGATACTTATCTGAGGGTACTATTACCTGTTTGGCCCAGCCTTGTTTGCCACCCAAGACATACCTATTCCAAATTCCCCTATAAGCTATCGAGTGACACGCACATACTGCTCATGACAAAAAGGGATTCTATAGCCCTGACGTTTACCAAAAAGGGATTCCACAAAAGAGATTCCATAAGTGGGATCCTATAAGTGGGTTTTCAAGTTTCTATACAACTTGCATACAGCTCCTATACAGGTAGTCTTCCCATCGGCTTCCAGCATTCCTATGCTGTCTTTCCTATGATCGAATGTATTCACCTAATACCAGTCTTTTTCTACCCTTCCAATATTAATACTGACTTGTAGCACTACTGCAGGCTTGCTAACTGTCTAAGATTGCTCGAACAACTCCAATCTCAACAAGCAAAAGAGCTATCGAGCAATTGCTCATTCCAGTGACTCGCACATACGACTCTTAGCATCATTTCGGAAAAAGGAGTGCCGAACGCCAGACGTTTTTCAAACAAGGGATTCCATGGAACGTGGGTGGTTGTAGAATCCCTTTTTGGTCACACGTACCAATGCGCTAGTGCACAATGTGTATTGTGCATTTTCACATAAGCACATATCGGCACATTACAGGTAACATATATAATTAAATTGTAACTGTAATATGTTTCCAACTATTGGCTAATCCACCAAATCCTGCTTATCATTGTGTCTTAGATCCTCAAAATATAGAATTCTATAACAGACGCCGGAAACATATTCCTCCATTGGGAATTAGAATTAGACCCCATATGGAGTCTGCCACACTTGAATCTGATTCTATAAAATAGAACTGTTAGCCACACATTCCTCCTTGGCATCTAAGGAAACCAACGGTTATTTTGGACCTCACTTCCTCCAAAAAATCTGAGCCAAACTCGCTGGAATCTAAACAAAAATATGCCGAAATAAAGTCTGTATATAGGGCATATAAAACGATCTATCCGGATGGATCTAAAGATGGTCACAAGGTATCATCAGCCGTTGTTGCTGCTCATCACCTCATTCAGAATACCAAATAAAAGTTATATTTTCACAGCTGATGTAAAAGCTTTACAACTAGCATTTGAACACATCGAAAATGCACAAGAAAGGAAGTCGATTATTTTTTCTGTCTCTATTTCCTCTTTGCTAGCCTTATTCAAACCCAAGTTGAAGAACCCTCTCATTTTGAAACTTCGTGAGACGTTGACTTCTCTAATGTCTGACCGATATGATATCGTGTTTTGCTGGTCACTTTGACATGTTGCTATCGCTATCTCCGGCAACTCCAGGGCAGACAGTGCGGGAAAAACGGCCTTAACAATGCCTCTCACTGATTTTAAAATTCCTTTCTATGTTTTTAAGCCATATATCAGTAAGTACATGAAATCTGTTTGGCATGCGGAATTGGATGGAGCGACAACTAACAAGCTCCATCGCTTCCGAACTACTATTACTGATAAATATCCATCTAGTTACCTTTGTGAGAAAGATCGAGTCATTCTGACGCGATGTCATATCGGCCGGACAAGACTTACACATTTCTTTTTGTTAGAGTGTGATATGCGCCAAGAGTGTGCTCCTTGTCAGCTGGCGTTGGCAGTGGAGAACATTCTTTTGCACTGATCAGATTTTAATCTTGTCAGACGGCAGTATTTTAATGTTGCGTCTCTTCGAGACCTATTTTACAACACCAATCCTATCGTTCCTGGGGGAAATCAACCTTTTTAATAAATTTTAAATTGTTTTTATTCTTTTAAATTCTCGTTAATTCACGTCTTTTTCAAAGGTTGATTTACACAGCATTCTTCAAACAACTAGTCTTCTTTTTTTCGTTACTGTGTTCACTATTTAGTTTTATTCTTCACATTTCATCAGCTTGGTTTTTATTTATTTCATGAAAGATAAAGACATATTTTAGAAAACATACTTTTCATCGCCACGATAAAGCCTTAGCTGCTGATGTGGCGTAAAGCACCAATAAATAAATCCTCAAAATGTAGAATTTCTTAACAGACACCCGAAACATTCCTCCATTGGGAATTAGAATTAAACCACATAATTATGAAGTCCGTCACACTTGTGTCTGATTCAATACAAGAGAACAGTGAACCTCATATTCCTCCTTGGTATCCGAGTAAACCAACTGTTCTTTTGGTCTTTAATTCCTCAAAAACACCTGAGACAAATTCTTTACTGCTTAAACAAAACAGTCCAAGTATCGTGCATATAAATGGATCTAAACAGATGGATCTGAAGGGGTGACAATGTATCATCCGCTGTTGTTACTGGTGATCAGATCACGTCAATCAGAATACCAAATAAAACTTCTATTTTCAGAGGTTAAGTTCAATTTTTAACTTACTTGAAAAACAGACGACATTTTGCAAACAAAATTATTGTATAACTATTTTTTTATTTGTTTTTTGCTCCAAAAACACAGCTTATGGCCCTCATTGCAACGAGACCAACGTGCTCGTTCCGACGAGGTGTCATAAGCTATGTTTTGGCCGCCAAAAAAGTAATAATGAAAATTGAATGGCAATTTATGTGAATAGCGCCGGCCGTTAAGTTGGGTAAACAGGTAAAGCTTGACATCTAGCGCTTGAACACAACGAAAATGTAAAGGAAAGGAAGTCTATTATCTTTTCCGACCCTCTTTCCTCTTTATTGGTATTACTCCACCTCAGGTTGAAGAAGCTTCTCATTTTGGAACTTCGTGAGAAGTTAAATACTCTCATGTCTGACCAATATGATGTCGTGTTTTGCTGGTTACTTGGACATGTTGGCAGACAGTGCAACGAAACAGGCTTTGAACAAGCCTTTCACAGATTTCAAGATTCCATTCAGTCAGCCACATATCAGTAAACACATCAAATCTGTGTGTCAGACGGAATGGGATGGGACGACAAATATCAAGCTCCATCACTTCCGACCAACTATTAATGATAAACATCCTTCATGTAACCTTTGCAGAAAAGTTTATGTATTTCTGATACGATGTCTTATTGGTCAAACAACACTTAGGCTCCTGTCATGTCTTTGCGTTTTTTTTGTACGAATGTCCAAGAGTAGCCACGAATTCAAATTGCCACGATTGACCGCGATTTGTTGAAAATATCGACCTGAATCGGCTTGTCTCACGACCTTACACGACCTTCACACGACCTTCATACGACCTTGTACGATTTATCACGACTGTGCTAAGACTCTACTAAGATTTTTCAAGCCAATTCAGTATAACAAATCCATACGACTTTGCACGGTGCTTGCACGACACCGGTACGAACTAGTAAGGTGATGCAAGACCTAGCAAGAATCCTTGACAGTCAGAACAGAATGATTTCAGAGTCACTGATTGCCGGGGTTTATATCCTTTTTGTCGGGAATCGTGATGAAAACGTGTGAGTTATTGGAACGCCCTTCTGTATCCTACTTGATCTTACTGGAATCGTTTCAAAATCATCCAGAATCTTGAACTTCGAAGAGATTCTTAGTGTTGCCGTACCAGTTCTTACTGGAATCGTGATAAATTGTTGTACGTCGTACTATAATTTTGAGAAAGTCGTACGAAGTCTTGGCGGAGTCTTACGAAACTCGTAGTGCCGTCCAAGTAGATCTTACAAAATCTCAGTTAATCTTGACGCTGCCGTACTTACCAAGTGCGCACGAACGATCGCGAACAGTCAAGAATACCATGTATGGTTTAGTACGGTCTAGTACAACAGCGGTACGATGCAGTACGGAATTGAAAAATCGCACGATGGAGTACGAAAGTTTTAAACAGTTTAAAACCTCCGTACGCGTATGCCGATCAACCAAGAATACTCAAGAATGATTACGAAGCAGTACGTATCTTAGTACGTATAGCCACTACTGCCCAAGATTTTCATGTCGCAGTAGATCGTGTCAAAAAATCGCAAAGATGTGACAGAGGCTTTAGACATTCCTTTTTGTTAGAGGGTAATATGCGACCAGAATGTGCTCCTTGTCAGCAGGGGTTGGCAGTGGAGCACACTCGTCTTCCTTGAGCAGATCTGAATCTTGTCACACGACAGTATTTTAATGCTGCGTCTGAGACCTTTTTTACAACACAAATTCTCGTAAAACGCTGACGTTGCTGAAGTTAATAAACTCTCATCTATTCACATCTATTTAACAGGTTGATTTACACAGCATTCGTTAATAAAACTGGTCTCATTTTCTCAATATCGTGTTCACTCCTTTGTTTTCTTCCTCATCTTTCATCCACTCGTTTTATTTATCTGATGGAAGATAATTGCCTATTTTATAAAACATAATTTTCATCGCCACGATTTAGTCTTATCCGCTGATATGACGTAAAGCACCAATACATAAATAGTTCAGGACAGCGGTAGGTTGACATATTGAAGCGAGTTGAAAGAGTTGACAGCAGTTTTGAAATTATGGATTTTGTTGACGTCAGGTGGTGTGGGAGAAAACTCATCCCCAAGTGGTGTGCGGGAAGGGATGGATAACTCTTTGTTGTTTACAAAATGCAGACGATGTTGAAATAGTCAGCCGATCATGAAGAAATATTCAAATGAGGATTGTCACTTGGGGTGGTAAGTTTATTATTATCCTTGGTGGGTGAGAGTGTCAGATGAGGAAATCTCACAAGAGGACAAGATATATGGGCCAGACACGAGTTTTGTCCAGTGTCTGAACCCAATAACTTGTCCCAAGGGTGAGATTTACCCATCTCACACCCACTACTATCAGGGATATTTTTTCTCCCCCACCAAAACACTCTGTCATCAAAAGTAATCCAGGGGCACGTGCAGCTATATCGAAACATTTTGTTGTCCATTTCTGAAAAAAAACTGATTTGCGTATCGGAAAGAGCGCACAAAATTCTGAATATACCACACACATCTATACCACGAAATTAAATCGCAACACCTGAAGACAGGGGTTAAAGATTTGTAGCAAAATGAACACATCCCGACGACGTCCGTCGGTTGCGTGCATCAGTCGATCGATGGACTCTCCCGGTCGTCTTCTGGGCGGACATTTGTTATGAATTCTGCAATGTATTCGCATAACTTTTCGACGGGAATTTCGTGCAACTCTCTCCACTCATAATGGCGTTCACCCAAAACTTCATATAAAAGAGTCAAGTGTTCTTTGGTTTTGCGGTCTGTGTTTTTTTTTCTATTTCTTCGACAAACGTTCGTCTGCTAATATTTCCGAAACGCGACGCCATGTTGTTTGCTTACGGAAGAACGTGCGGTGATTAAATAGTCCGTGCGGTGATTAAACATGCTAAGAAGCCGATCACGTGGATCACGTGAGATAGATATCTATCTCACATGGCCGTCTCACATGAGACACGCATATCTTGCAAAAGAATCGGGGGGGGGGGATCTGTGTGACCTAGCTCTTTCACCTGCGACACACGTATCTCAATAGGTAAGTGACTTGTGACATGCAGACACTGAGTCTACTCTCATCGAAAATAGGCACAAAAACTGGCTTTTACCACGGCTGAGCGGTGGCTAATTGTTAGTGCAGGACCCACTCAGTCGGTTGTCAGTCATTGCATCGCATTTTTAACGATAGAGTTGTGAAGTGTTGATATTTGTGCCTCATTCAAATTAACATAATTTTATACAAAATCTGTCAAAAAATATTCATTGGACATACGAAAAGAGCCCAGTGGCTCAGTGATTACTGCATTGGACTTCATACCGAAACGGTCACGGTTCGATCCCCACCAGAGGTAACTGTGTTGTGTCCTTGGGCAAGGCACTTAATCCCGATTACCCACGTTGGGGAGCGGTGACGCCGTGTATAAGGCGTACTGCACGTTGATGGTGCACTTGTCTTCCACCAATGCTAACCTTGCGTCTACGGAGTTGGTACGTTGGGAGTCTGACCGTTGCTCGCCGCTGTTCTGTGGTTCTCTCCTGGCTGGTACTCCGGCTTTCTCCGCCGGTAAAACTGTCCGACACGAGGTGACCCTGGCTGTTGAAAGTGTCGTTAATCCGCAATAAAAACTGGATATAAAAAAGAAATGAAAGTTGAATTAAAAATAGTTTCAGCAAAATCCAGGTAATAAGCTGGTCTTGCTCAGACCTCACAATTTTAACAGTTTTCCTACTGCATCCATGCAATGGTCAAATCCAACTTTGTCATCTTGTGCATGAAAATAACTTCTATTCTGCAAATAAAAGGAAAAGCAATATTAAATTTCAAATTCCCTGCCATTGGGCAGGGGATTGGAAGTTTTGCTTACCTTTTACTTAACCCTTCACCTAACATGAAAAGCAGACGACACTTGTAAAAAAATTCCTTGAATAACTAATTTTTTTCATTTTTTGTCTCATAAACATAGGCTATGACCCCTCATTGGAACGAGCGCGGCGAGCTCGTTCCAATGAGGTATCGTAACCTATGTTTTGAGACAAAGAATGAACAAATAATGAAAATTAATTGGCGATTTTTGAGAACTGCGCTGGTCGGTTTTGGCCATTACGTTGGGTAAAGGGTTAAATAATTTCTGTGGCCTGCTTTATACTACAGCTTGGAATATAGACATCACTGGTAAGGAAAAAGTTAATGAAATGCAACTGTTGTTGACTGACAACGAGGAACTTTTTCTTGAGTTGAAAATGGTTTTCGGTGAAATGGATAGTTTCTAACGTCATCTTCGGAATACTTTTTTGCGCTATAATATACTGCTCAACGCAGAACATGTTTTTTTAGTTGATTGGGGATAACTACGATTAGTTATAACGGAAACGTGAAACGGCCCTGGATATAATGAAAATGTGAACGAAATGTCTTATTTTATTGGGGATAACTAAAATTAATTACAAGAGAAACGTGAAACGGCCACTGGATTCAATGAAAATGTGAAGGGAATGCCACTGATGCGGTTCGGACCGACTTTGAATGTTCCGTTATGTGATTTAGAAGCGCACCAAATAGGTTCTAGGGTGTTGCACGCTTTGTATTGGTACATTCTTGGAGAATCGGTAGATAGCCGGTATTTTAGACAATAATTCGAGGATGGTTTTGTTTGGACAGTTTGGAGTGTAATTCCCGGTCGGCACATCGTAGCCGGGAATTCGATCACAAACGCTGGGAAGCCGGCTTTCAAAGATGGAACTCGTGAATTTCAGGACAGTTCGGCAGAGTTCTCTGATATCGCCATCTTAGAGTTAATCAGTAATGTATACGACGATTGAGTACGTCCTTGATAACTATTCAATTCTTCCCAGTGATACAATCCCAACGTTATGGCCATTTTTTATCTGTCCCGTTTATCCATGTTGCATTCACCAACTGATAAACCAACGTTGTAACAATTTCAATAACTTGCTGTGTTGCGCGAGACACTAGCCCTCACCGACCACGAGACTGCAATTTGGAGCTCTCTAGTCGGATAGCGTGGGCTAGTCCCCACTTCTACGACAACGTATTTGTATTACTTTCTCCAAAGCATCCAGTTAAGGTGTAGTTTAATCTGAATCGATACATTTTGAGTGGTTGGAGTCTATATTGAGAACTTGATTATCTGGATGAAATTGGTGATTTCTCAAAACGTTCAGGAATTTACCCTCGAGAACGTCAAAATTTGTTATTTTAATTATTTGTTGCAAATTTAAAAAAAATACACCAAACCCATATCATGTTACACCTCACTGGAACTAACTCTACGGGCTCTTTCATCTGAGGCATCACATGACATGGTTTTGTTAATATATTTTGTACTGTTCAGTTTGTAAATTACCAGGGAATGTGGCCCATTCGTTAGGTAAAAGATTAACAAGGAAAGCATCATGACATTTCACCGTAAAGGTCTTAATTCTGTATCCATGAGCTGAGAAAACAAGCTTGACGATTGACAGACCTCGCGTCGTGACATGTGCATGGACATGTATATTTTCTTTTATTTGGACGTAATTACGAAGCTCTGAAAGGGCAAAAGAGCAGTGCGGGCGAATGTACACTCTTGCCCGATCATAAATAGTCCAACGGTCTGTTTTCAGGAATGTTCCAACATACAGCGTTTTGGCGGACTTTCTAATGAGCGTTACAGAACATTACTCGGGCAGTGGTTCTAGTGAGGCCTTGGTTACCCGTAAAGGCAGTCGAGACATCACCAGACGCCCATGCCAAGTCAAATAGTCACTTATGTGGTAGCAAAAAAAATAAATATAATTCCCCAGGTTGGCACATTTAGAATCTGTGACAAGAATCAAATGCATATTCTGCGAGAATCAAAATCATTGTTTCCCTTTTGAGAATCACTTGCGAGAATCGATTCTGATTCGAGCATTAATTTTAAGCCCCGAAGACGGTGTAGAATGTTGAAATGTAAGGAAAAAGGTGCACCATAGTGATTTTTATCGTTAAATTGAAGATGGAATGATGCAATAACATTTAAGTTTGAAAAGCCACATTAGTAGTATGTCTCGGTCTTTTCAGGTCGTATTTGGATGACCTCGGAAGTGACGTCATGTCACGTGACCTAGTGACGCCATGTTGTGTTGTCATGGTACCCCGCGTGAGCGGCCATGTTGTGACGTCATCTCCATAGTGATACGTGGTGTGAGTGCGCATGCGCAGCGCGTGTTGTTAAGGTGATACGGGTTTCCGTCGTCCATTTTAAATACCGGAGGCCGTCATCTTGGTTTCTATGGCAGCACGTGGCTGCTATGTTACCCAATTTTTCTGCAATAGGACGGGGTATGTTCGGAGGGTATGTTCGATTGTAGAAGAGTAAATCTAATTACCACAAACAACCCGACAAGTAGTACTATTTCGAATTCTTTCAGAATCCTATTTAGGGCCGCCATACTGTAGATTTTAATAGTAGTGCATAGTGCTATAGTACCGAGAGGTCCTATGGGGGTGTGTTCGATTGAACTAGAGTATATCTAATTACCAAAATAAACCGACCACCCTTACAGACAACCAAAATCTCCACCAAACCTCCCAAATGGACATGTGAAGCCCCATTTTGGGCATATAAAAATAACACGTTATGCTATAGTACTAAGGGGTACAGGGGTATGTTCTATTGAATAGGAGTACAGGGCCTGATTTTCCCAGAATTCCATTTTAATGTCTATTGCATATGTTTCTCTATCACTAACAGTCTATCCAGTCCAAACCATTTCTGGTTCTCTCGTCCAAGTCTTATAATTACCAGTGCTTGATTTCCCATAATTCAGTTATCTCCCTTGTGTATATCAAAAGCATTCCAAAACCCAATAAGCAATCGAGCAGTTACTGATAAACCATTGTTCGAATGACTCGAATCCCATCGAGCAAATGAGCTTTAGAGTAATTGCTCGATCGAGTGACTCGGCATATTGCTCAAACGACTCGAATCCCTTCGAGCAAATGAGCCAACGAGGAATTGCTCGTTCGAGTGACTCATCGAACGACTCGACGACTCATTTCAGAAAATAGGGATTCCATAGCCACAGGCGTTTTCGAAAAAGGGATTCCACAAATGGGATTCCAAAAAGGGATTCCAAAAGTGGGATTCTGTCTTATGTCGAGTGACTCGCAACTATTGCTCGAATGACTCGAATCCCATCGAGCAAATGAACCAACGAGCAATTGCTTGATCGAGTGACTCCTCGAACGACTCGACGACTCATTTCAGAAAAAAGGGATTCCATAGCCACGGGAGTTTTCGAAAAAGGGATTCCACAAATGGGTCTCCAAAAGGCGATTCCAAAAGTGGGATTCCATCTTATGTCGAGTGGCTCGCAACTGCTGCTCGAATGACTCGAATCCCATCGAGCAAATGAGCTATCTAGCAATTGCTCGATCGAGTGACTCCTCGAACGACTCGACGACTCATTTCAGAAAAAAATAAATAATGATAAATTCTCCATTGCAAATCTTAAAAAGGCTTGCCGCTTCTCCAGAATGGATTTGACAAATGGTACTTACTAGGAAGTTACTCCGCTATAATATGACCTAGAAAACACATGTTCGAACACAGTATGGGTGATGTCAGATGTATGAACAGGTCGGTCATTATATAAACACAGGTGCAGGTGATTGGCAGGTTTGGTAAACAAAATCTAAACACTATCGAGACTAATGGACAGGTGTTAACTGACATGACCTGAACATGAGCTGGGATTTCCCTAAAAAGCGATTAAATTTAACTAAATCTAATTAAAAACAATAAAAATAATTGAAAACAATTAAAACATCAATCAAAAAATCAAATAAAAAAAATTAAAAACAATTAAAAAAATATTAAAAAAACTAAAAAAAAACAAAATTAAAATGACGTCATCGATACCTGCGGTGCTTGCGCCGACAAAAAGGATAGTTGGGAACATACATACTACTGCTGATCTTTGTTATTGTTTTGAAACGTACTCGTTTGCTGTCAAGTTCAATATTGCGCAGTAAAATGTCACGCAGCATTTAATAAAGAGAAAACCTACGCTATTTTACTGGTTATCGGGAATTATCTCATTCGTGAGGACCTGAAAATATTATTTTTTACTTGCGCAAACGCTCGTGAAAAATAAAACTGTCAGGCCCACACTCATGAGATAATTCCCGATATTCACTAATATAGCGTAGTTGCCCTCTATATATATATTTTTTATAACCATAAACGTCAGTGAACTTGGGATCACTGAAATAAAACTCAGTTACAGGAAGAGGAAAAACATTTGAAAGTTTGTCGTCCAGATAGGCAAATATCGTCTAATATTTTTGTTCTTCTCATCTTCATATCCTACGAACGTGGATTGTGAAACATCAGGCGTGTACATCACGCGATATCTGTCAGAACAATTCCAAAATATCGCGATAATGCTATAGCAATATCGCCACAAAACGCCACAAAAAAGCGCACATACGATGTCATTAACAAAAGAATATTGCCTAAGGTACACTTTGTTATAGGCTATACTGTAAGACGGGCAAGCACAGTCTTAGCCAATTGACCTCTCGGTTCAAACTGGAGGTCAATTATCTGAAACTTTGCATGTCATTCTCAAATTGTTTCTGAGACAAGACGTTTTTGTCTGAGGGGAGACTACTCCATGTGTTTTGTAGTGATACTTCACTCTCCATGTTAGAAACTTGTCAGAGTCAATGGCAGGTACAATCTGCATGTCTGACACGTATCAATTCACTACTACTCGGCATAATGACCACTAACATTTCTTTCATGGAAAACCACTGTAAGTTTATATGGTCATTTAAAAAAATACATTGTTATATTCAAACATGTCTGCAAATCAGTTGCCTGGTCATTGACAAGCACAAACAGCAAGTTTGACAAGTAAGAATTTTCTTTTATCACACGCCTGTTCTATGAAATCCCCATCTACAGCAACACTAAACTGTGTAGAAAATGAATATATTTTTATTTTTTTTTACATTTCTCTCATTTGTTTGTTTCGCCATTATGTTGATTTTTTGTATCATGTTAAGGGGGCGGAGGGTATACTAAGTGGAAAGCACTTGTCCTCCAATCCCTATTTGCAACTTATTTGTTTGGCAAATAAAAATATGTTTAACCTGTAGAAAATGAAAATCCGTTCCGCACATATGTGCGGAACAGAAATCGCCGACTGACTATTTGTAAAAGAAACGACAATTTCACTGTACTTTTCTACAAATCGTTCATCGCAATTACAATTTGAATCGCTAGCGAGAGCTGAAATTCGTCCCCTAAGTTCCAATGCGTTCTATATGCCAATAAGCACATAGAACACATTGACACTCAGGGGACGAAATAGTAACACGGGTTCCCCTTGCAAATTTGGTTGGGGATAAAATGTGTTTTGTTTTTTTGTTGATAGTTGCCGAATGAATTGCTGAGTGTCCTTCTATTAATTGTTTTTATAGATGAGAAGGCGTGTAATAAACACATAACGACACGCATGTGTGAATGGGTTAATCGATATGGCACTTGGGCCATCGCGGAAGGATAAAACTCGAGTCCTGTGGCCTCCCGTTTTATCCTTCCGCGCTGGCACTCGTGCCATATCGATTAACCCATTCACACGCGTGTGTCGTTCTGTGTATGTCTGACATAATGACCAGAATACTTTATTGGAACTGAATATGAATCAGTAACACCAAAAACATATCAAATTTTAGTAGGCTTTATCAATACTACAATCTTGGCGTATTATCCTTAATTGGAAAGCACCCGTCCAGGGGTATCGTCCGATATTTTTCTTACAATCAATGGATTTTTGCCCGACACAAGCTATCAGCCACAGTGACTTCTGCGAGCACGTGCGATCATTCGATTCAGAAAGAGAACCTTTTTACCTGCACTCATCAAAAACTGACTACACATATTGAGGTCACCGTTTTGATAACAGTAATTACATAACAAATAAATCACCAACTAAGGGAAATTTAGACTAGATAAATTTTTGCCATGATGATATTTTTGTATACACATGTAGGCCTACCATGTGTTAGTTCAAGCTGAAAAAATAAAACAAAGACCCACACAGCTGAAACACTACTGTAAACTCCGACGGTTGTAGTACAAGGGAGCACTGAACGGTGATCACCTCATGCACAGCTTAAGAACGTAATACCTTGACGTCATCATGATCTTCATTCAAAAAAGAAATCAATTCATAGACGCTGAATGGTTGTCAAAATACATGCAAACAAGCCAAGAAAGGGGGGGGGGGGGAGTATTCTTCGATAAAATGGTTATTACCACCATGTAGGTTTCCGAGATGGTAAGATAACTTTGTCATCACCACTGTATGTTGATCGGGAAACTAGTATCGAGTCTCGATGGTGTTCCCTATTACGTATCGCGCCTCGTCCTAAAGGACCCGCCGTGATACTAATTAGAACACCATCTGGGCTTGATACAAGTTTCGCGATGAACACATAGTGGTGATAATATATATGAATATACAATTAGCAAGTAAATAGAGAGTAATCGCTTGACTCGACTGGTTACGTGAAGTAATTCATGAAAGGTGAGGGACGTTGTACAAACACGAGTGCGCGAATGAGCACGAGTGTTTTACAATAAAGTCCCTCGCCTCGAATGAATTATTTCACGTAACCAGTCCTGTCAAGGGGTTACCCTGTTTATTACTTATCATTATTAACGATAATTATATTACTTAAACCTTTACCTAACGTAACGGTCAAAACCGGCCAGCGCTTTTCTCAAAAATCGCCAATTAATTTTCATTATTTTTTTATTTTTTCTCTAAAACATAGGTTATGACCCCTCATTGGAGCGAGGTCGTCGAGCTCGTTCCAATGAGGGGTCATAACCCAACTTTTTGAGACAAAAAATGAAAATAATAGTTATTCAAGAATTTTGTTTGCAAGTGTCGTCTGCTTTTCATGCTAGGTAAAGGGTTAAAAAAAACAAATAAAAAATGAAGTCCCCATTACATCCACGGCAAAGCGTCTTCGTCTGCGCGCACGGATACATGACCCAATTGTTGATTGCATAATTCACTTGTTTAGTTATCGTTTATAATCAAACCGAGAAATCCCAGTAAATCACACTTTGGAAAGTAATAGGGGTGCGCGGTGGCGTTGCGGTAACCGTTTCTCGTCAGATCACCGAAGTTTAGCAAACTTCGAACCCGGTTAGTCCTGGGATGGGTGACCATCTGAGCGATCGATTCGGAATCCCGCGTTGTATCCTTGGGCAAGGCACTTAACCACGATTGTCCACATGGGGGCACGAGGACGCCGTGTACTAAGGCGTACTGCACTTCGATGGTGCGCATGTCTTCAACCAATCAAACCCTCCCTGTGCTGCAGTGCGGAGTTACGATGTTGGGGAGCTGGCAGCTGCTCGTCGTTGGTCTGTGGTTCTCTCCGGGTACTCCGGCTTCCTCCACCCGTAAAGCTGCCACGGTCATGATTAGCCATTGTGCATAAGTGTGTGACCTTAAACACCAATAAATAAATAAATAAATTGGAAAGTAATAAATGTACGTTACAAACTTAAATTATTTCAAAAACTGTCCATGGAGTTTATGAAGAAGAGAAAGAGTAAGCTGAATTGTACAAAAATAACCATAATTTTTCATCATCTAAATATTTCTAAGCTTTGGGGAATGAATCAATACCTACCTTCTATCAGGTTTACTTTCTCGGCATAGTAATGCCATTTCAAACACTTACACAGAGATTTTCAACATTTGGTTAACATAGTAAAGGTACATCACATTATTAAGGCCTAATACATGAGACAGGTGAGCGAGAAAATAATATTTACAAACTAGTATTCAAATCTTTTTACCAGTACTCTTTGTAACCCAGTAAGATGTCCAATTTTAGTAGGCACCAACAATTTCTCTCGAATAAACAGTTTTCGAATAAAAGGAATTAATTCAGCTTTTCAGTCAAACATTTTCGACAAATGCGGAGTGGAGTGAAAACAATTAACCTCCGAATTTTGGGCCTCCCGACAGGCACAAGAAAATGTATAATTTGAAGGCTTGCATATCAACAATGTAACATTTTTGAATGAAAATAGCCTGTCCCAACCTTTGAAAATCCTCATCTACAATGACACCTAGTCCTTAATATGAATTCTGGGAAGCTTCTTTTCACGACGAACTATCGAAAGAAAACGTCTCACTCTTTTATAAATACGAATTATGTCGTACGGTTCACTTTCAAATTCGCTTTTATTCTCACAAGTTCGAAGTTCACTTCTGATATTTAATTCAAAACCTGATATTTTCAGTGAATGAAAATTCTCTAAATGATCACACGAATGCTCGGTGTGGGGCTATTGGCTTATGACACCGACATTTTAGGGTTTGTTTCTATAATAAATGTACAAGTAGTTTGCGAAGAACAAATTTAGTTACCATATATCGCAAAATTTCCCGAATCAATCAACTAAAGATACGTCATGCAACACTACACTCTCGCCACTGCAGCCCAGGCCAGGTATTGAATTGCTGCCAAGTTTGGCACTCTAGTGGGTTCGCATTTGTGTAATGCTGTATCATATACGTTGTATAGCATTGTGCAGGGGTGGAAGAAACTTGGTGGGGGAGGGGGGCAACCACTGCTTTTATATAATGCATTGGTTGGTATCCCCTTCCCAGGTAATGGATAAAGGCTCTGCCAGTTGTTGGCTCTTTCTAGTCGAAGAATATACGCGCGCTTATTTGTATTTGTGGTGTCATTGAGCGTGTGCGTGCGTGTGAGAGTGAATGTGGGCGGGTAGGTGAGTGGGTGGGTGGGTGTATTGGGAGGGCGAGTGGGCAGGTTTAGGTGGCTGGATGGGAGGGTGTGGGTGGGTTGGTGGGTTGTTGGTTGGGTGCGTAGATGTGGGTGAGGGTGCACGTCTGTGCAAAACAAAAACGAGTTTTATCGATGAATAATTTCTCCCTAAAATCATGGGGTTAAAAATCAACCCAAAATCAACTGAATTGAGTGAATGGGAATCCAATTGGGTTCATATTCGCTCAACCCATTTGATTTGGGATAATTTTTTACCCAACTGATTTTAGCTTGTTGACGATTTGAAACATCCCTTTTGGTCTTATTGAGATGATCTGAACCACAGGATGGGAGTAAACTCGTTCCCTCAAAACACCCATAAGCAGCTTCCCCATCAATGGGAAGCCTGTAATTGGAATGGTGTAACTTGTTACATTGTGCTTCAACTTTGCATTCAAAACGAGGACCGTTTTGCCCTTCTCCATTCACTTTGGAACCCCTCCCCCCTCCCCACCAGTTAAGCACTAATATGGTTAATATGGCTATTTCGCAGTTCTTGAATGCACACAAGTCAGCCTCTTGAAACAGAAAAGTCAGGATTTAAAAAATGAGCTAGGTTTGCCCTCCAATAAATTCCTCTTAAAAATTCTAACAGGTGTACACAAGCTTTAGATCATAATGGTCACACATTGTAACTGATGTATTTACATGAGTACTTACGTGACGCGTATGTACACTAACACCACGCTTCACCGTGGTAACAAAGTCACAACAGTGTCGCTCATTGCCGTCAAAATGACTAGCAAAGTTACACCCACCCCGCGTCGCAACTATGATTCCCCATAGGATTATCTTAGGGACCTGCGAATCACAAATTTTCAGTTCGAAACGAATCTCGAATCGAAGCGGATCTAGTATTCGAAGTCGAATTGAAACTCGAGCCGAATCAAGGGTGTCTTCAAGACAGCTCACTTGTTTTAGCTGTGGTGGTTCAAGACTCTACTGATAAAATATTCCAACTACATTGTAGTTGGAATATTACTTAGAAAGGATTATCGTTCAAAAACAGGAACGGATAGAGAATTACCGGTATAAGGCAAACCTCCAGCAATGGATCATCGTCGACATTGTATGGAAACTTTAAATTCGCTTCTTAGTGCTGATGACTAGAAAGGCTGGAATTAGCATGGTGGTGGCATGGGCACGATTGGTATTTATGTCAATATAGCGGAAGTTACATTCAGTCGCTATTTTCAGCATTATTTGTGTACAATTTCTTTACGAAGTACATGCTTTGTGAGTTCGCATGGATGACTGATACCAAGCTATATTCCTGTTATCAGATTCGAAAGAAACTAATTGGGCAGCCGATTTCGTATCGAACAGAAAAGCATCTCAAGACTCGAAATCGAATCGATTCGCGAAGCTTCGCAGAGCCCCAAACTATCTCCAAACCAACCCTTGTGGATACGCAATTAAAAACTGGATTGATCTTCGGCTCCCCAAGCCAAACCCACAAATTCAGTGACTTTACAAAAATACTGTTCATTCCAACACTATGGTATATCACGCAATGGCATAATGAGTATTTTTGCTCCAAACAGAACAAAACCATAACCAACACCTATTCTGAAAAAAGCAACTCCATCAGCCAACATTCCATAAACATTTTGTACAGAAAGTCTGATCGCATAATCTTTAGTCATTGATTTCCTTTCATGAATGGGTAGAACATTTGCTATTAGGAGCAAACCAGCCTTATTTTGGCCAGAGACACGCCAATAAGAGTCATATTGGCTCTCGAACTATCCCCAAAACCACCTGTCTGCCCTGTTATGCTCTGCGTATTTTCAAATAACCTTTTCAGGGATGCGATTGCACAACAACACCACGACTCACACTGTCAAAGTCTTCATCTGAATATTTCTGCCATTGATAATTTATCCGATATGGCATTCAGCGTCACTGTAAAATCCAAAACAGATATCCTGCTTTTTGATTTGTCAATTTCACTATTATTATCATCAATATTGGTATTATTATTTCAGTTTTCTTTCGGTTTCTGATTCCAATTTTTAATAAAATTGGACTCCCAATAATCAAAAGAAGCAATTGGGAATTCTTTGCATCTGTAACAGCGCAGGCAATAGAACAAAGAAAATCGGACACCGATAGGACGGTAAGTGCACAAAGACGCATCTCATCTAATTCGTCTGACTTATAGATCCTCAGTGGGACGAAGCTAGTGAGCTGGTTTCAGTGGGAATGAGCATTGTTTTGTAATGAAATTCTGAGTGTTTTTAAACTGTTGGAAGTTATTTATTGATATTGTTGGGTTGATATGGCCCATTTGCTTGTTGATATTCACAGAACATACGCAGGACCTTTGGAAACTTAACGCAGCGGACCGACCATGGTTCTACCCGATGTGAGGAAATTTTGAGAAGCGGTGCAAAAAGAAGCAAAACCTTTCACTCTAGATTGCTGAACCGACACTTCCTATTTTCCTTTCGATAATTGGCGTTTCACCAATAGCCTATATATTTATTGGCAAATGGACAGTTAATTGGCGGACGAACGCAAATAATCCCAATTATGTTTTGACGGACAGATAGATAGTACCCCCAAGGAGTCACTGAGATACTATTCCCAATGATACTAGGGTAGGAAACCCTAGCTTTCGGACACCCTGGACTATAGGGCACGCCGCGACTGATTGTAATACTTCCAAATGTGAGGCGTGATGGTGTGAAACATTATAAACATTATAAATATTGCACGGCTTGGAGTTTCCTATGCCAAAATAGTGGTCTTCGAGAAAGAATATAGAAAGTGGCCAATTCTACCTCGAGGACAACTATGCTGGAATAGTCTACGACATACAGGGCAATAATTATTATATTACATTGACCAAAGCGAAAAATCCTGCTACCCACCAGCCAGGCAGGCGTGCGGGCGCCGGGTGGGCGGGCGTTTCGGACGGGGAGTTGGGCACGTGTTCGGGCAGTAGGGCTGTCGGGCTGGCTGGCGGGCGGGCCTTTCGGACCGGCAGTCGGTTTCGGGCAGGCAGGGCAGGCATTTTCGATCTCGAACTTCGAAACAGCGTTAAATAATTCCCGAAAGAATCTCTTTAAAAGAATCGTTATTTCCTTCGAACATCCCAGACAGGGACGTTGCAACATGATGTTATGATAGGTTTCTCATCCCCACCCATCGTTCGGTAAATCTACAATAGTTGTAAATTCGAAGCCCTAATTCAGAAAAAGTTGGACATTTTAGGCGGGGCGGTAGTGGAAGGTTCCCAGACATGTCTAGAATTTGGACAAAATATAGGGTTTGTAGACTGCAAAGTAGTGCAAGTTCTCTAAATTCTGATTGAAATGTAGTGAAAATCTGCCCAAATATAGATTTGTAATTGCAATTTGAGGCAAATGGGGATAATTTAGAGTTAAGTGGGGTGTATAGCACAGTCTCAGTGGAATGGTCAACATACAAACGTGGGCAATGTTGCCTAGGGGTGCATTTCTAAATCAATAATCAGTAGTTTTCAGCGAATATTCAATGAAAGAAGCACCGGGTCGCACCCGGTGCTTAATTCACTGAAAATTTGATGGCTGTTGCATTATTTTATGTCGGAAGTGCACAGTTAACATGTGCGTGGAAATATTGCCGACGTGAGGATTTTTACTTTTCCGCAATGACTGTACTGTGCAAGTGGAGTTCTGCAAGATATGATACATTACCCATGTGTAAGACTTTGTATTATGACAGTACATATTTACAGTACATGGTAGAGGGTGTGCATCTTCGAAAATGGTCACACACGTTCAAGAGGTACGTCGCAGCCAGCTTGGTTGTCTCAATGCTGACTTCCACAGACTCAGTTAATAAATTTCGCAGATTCCGATTATTGGCCTGTTGTCTCTTTCATTGCTGTGCGAGAAGAATTGTAAGAATGGAATATGTGGCCATAACTATTATTGTATCGCACGTGATCCTCAACCTTTTGCCTGTCAACAAATATTTTACTAATGCTGAGGCATGAAGAAAGCATAACACAGAAAACATAGCTTATGGCATCTTATTGGAACAAACTCGTTGCATTTGTTGAAATGAGGTGTCATAAGCTACGTTGAGAGGCAAAAATGAATATTTGTAGTTATTGATGAATTTGTTCAGACCGTTTCCGGTGTGGGCTTTTCCTGTTACATGTAGGTAAATGGTTCATGGTTTTCTTGCAAGAGCTTCCTCCAAATGGTAATTCTGATTTGAATAATTTTTTTTTGTAGAATGTAACAGCACAAGATTTACAGTACATAATTTAGAGTTTTTCTATCGCACAAAGTTTGCAGGCACAACGGTCTAAGATTTAATTTGATATGCATTACAACATCAGGAAATCTGTACGCGTATTAAAACTGTGCTTACAATGATTCTCACTATTCCTGAAGTTTGATACACTTTGTCGTAAAAACAATACGCTACTATTGTGGTAATTTTTGGGGGATATAATAATCTTAATACACTAATACTTATATATACCACCCAATACCAAATAGTTACAAGCTCATCAAGTGGGTTATTTCCTCCAACGGACGGGTACTTTTAAACTCACCAAATGAATGCAGCAACCAGATAACGACGACTGGGTTTCCTCTTCCAATCCAGTATAAATACCATTCTCTTGGTGACGTCACCGGTTCTCTCTACTCTTCTGACCAGTTTACCATTCCAATTGCTGATTCCATATTGGAGGAGTAATACTAGGGGCAAATTATGCTACACTATATCTTACCTCCTACAAGTATCTGGGAATTTCATTGGTTCAAAGACGTCACGTGCAGACTGCATATAAAACCATATACTGCCTGACAACATCAATATACGCTGACAGCTATGGGTAATCTCCCCTTTGTTCATTAATTATTCAAAATGACGGCAGCCGATAAACGCTTCAAGTTGAAAGATTGAGAGTTGGAAGCCCATTTTTGGTCTGAGGTGCAGGTTAGGCAACTTAAAAGGCTTCATATTATGTGGATGTGTGTCATGTTACCTTCGAAATGAAACTGTTTGTATGTATGAATTTGCATTGTTACAATTTATGGGAGTGCCTGCACTCTCCCATAAATTGTAACAAGGCAAAGGTCGCTGTTGTTATTAGTTCTGTGCATCGATGCAGCAGTCGGTAAGATATATTCGTTACACTGTTTGTTGGTGGCCTAATATGGTATATATGGTGTCAGTTAATTCCATATTGGACTCGAGCGAAAATGGAATTAACTGACACCATATATACCATATTAGGCCACCAACAAACTGTGTAACTAATAATACAAAGCTACGTTGTGAGGCAAAAATGAATATTTGTAGTTACTGATGAACTTGTTTAGATGTTTCCGGCGTGGGCTTTTCCTGTTACATGAAGGTAAATGTTTCATGGTTTTCTGGCAAGATCTTCCATGTGATAATTCTGATTTGAATAGTTGTTTTATGGAATGTAACAGCATAAAATTCACCATACATAATTTAGAGTTTTTCTAGCGCACAGAGTTTTCAGATGCAACGGTCTAAGATTTAATTTGATATTCATTACAACATCGAGAAATCTGGACGCGTATCACAACTGTGCTAACAGTGATTGTTATTATTCCTGAAGTTTGATACACTTTGTCGTAAAAACAATACCATCTATTGGGCTAAATACTACCGATTGACATTTGAGGTATTGTAAACATTACGATCCGATTTGATAATATATTTTTAATTTATTATCTTAGGGGAGAACACTCCAGTATCCCATTCACCAACCCACCGGCATCATATGACATGATAATCGGCATCGTCTTCAACACTGCACATCACACAAAGCGACGATATGACAATTGATAAATTATGACAGACAATTATGCACGCCGTGTTAGGTTCTTCCGGTAGTATGACCGCAGTTTTGACAACACTATTCATTAGCTTCACAATGTGAACTAATTCTTCCTCTGAAACAAAGAATTCCTCATACCAACCGGAAGTAATCCATATCAGTCTCCACAGCGCAGAGAAGTTCGTGGAATCAGGTGGAGATAACTTTTTTATTGATAGACTCTATAGTACTGAATCACGTGGTCCCGACGTTTTCGAAGTGTTGAGTAGGGTCTGTCGTACTGTTCATGATGCGTTACATTGGACTAAAACAGACAGTAACTCTGTTTTTTTGGTAATCGTGAAGAAACTGTGTATGCGAAAATGATACTGTCAGTTCGGGAACAATGGTTAGGTCTTTTCCGAACGACGAAGAATTATTAGCTACAAAAAGTGAAGATATCACTTTAAATTCTCTTCTGCCCTGGTCAGCACCGATCTCCATTTCTCTTCTTCCCTGTGAGTTCCCAGAGTTTTGTTTTGCAAGGAAAATATTTTGGGCATTCCAAAATGAAATATTTCAGGGTCTCCGTTACTCCTTGGTTACCTAACTGGCACGCTCTTTCCTCGCCTTTCTTTATTCTCCCCCTCAACTCTAGACACTTGGGTCTTACATTGAACAACAATGTCCCCCAAACGATCCATCGAGATCTCCAAGAAAGCTGGTGTCGCTTCGTTTCATATAAACCGTCTATAGAAAAGGAATCAAATGTGATATAGAGGAGGTGACGTCAGATCTGTTGTCACGGCGTTATACTATTGTAGATTTTCTCAACACACCACTAGATAACTCTGTGATACCTAACCTTATTAACACAGAAATATGACTCGGTTTTAGATGGAAAGCCGAACAGAAGAATTTTCACGAAAGTTCAAACTCATTCTAGTTGAATCGCTAGTGGATTGTTATTACTCTAGCAGGGTTACCCGGTGTTGCTCGGGCTGAAGAGAGTATTCTCCCCACCCCACCCTACCCCGGCACTTTTTTAAACCTCTCCATTAGATTCCTGGTAAAAAATTACCCATAGTAAACCCATTTGAAGACCTATTTCATTGAAAAAAATGTTGGTCATTACTTTTGGTGCCCCTCTACATCCCCACCCCCACCCCCACCCCGATACTTTTTTAAACCTCACCATTAGATTCCTGATAAAAACGTACCCCCATTAGACCCCTTTGAAGATATATATCGGTAAAAAAAATTGGTCATAACATTTGGTGCCCCCTACATCCCCACCCCACCCCACCCCACACACTTTTTTAAACCTGACGATGACCTCCACCATAAAAAAGTAGACAGACAGACAGACAGACAGACAGACAGACAGACAGACAGACAGACGACAGGCAGGCAGGCAGGCAGGCAGGCAGGCAGGCAGGCAGGCAGGCAGGCAGGCAGGCAGGCAGGCAGGCAGACAGACAGACAGACAGACAGACAGACAGACAGACAGACAGACAGACAGACAGACATACAGACAGACAGACGACAGACAGGCAGGCAGGCAGACAGACAGACAGACAGACAGACAGACAGACAGACAGACAGACATTCTAAAATATAGTATAGATTAGTTACCGCTGTTACTTCTGTAACGACCCATTTCTCGGTTCACACTTAAGGTGATTTAACTTCTCTTTATTGTCTGATAGTCCATAATTATGGTTGCGTTTGCCGTTAAAATTGTATATGCCAGTGGGGTCGTCGCTAAGATGACAGGACAGACCGTGGGTTGGGATTCGGATGTAAACCTGATTTGTCTCGACTGTGGTGGCTCAAGTCCCGCTTGATAAAATATTCAAACTGCATCACCAAGGCAAACCTCCGAAGAATGATGACGTAGTTGGAATGTTGTTCTCTTGGAATTAAAGTTTAACCTTTTTTGGTAATGTATTTATTTGTGGATAAATAAGGTATATATGTTGAACTTCTTATTTCTAAAACATTACTGTACCACAAACTGGTCATTCGGGTCGCCCCTTATCCAAAATCGGGTACCACAGCTGTTTGTTTGTATAGCACACTGTTTGTATGACATAAGTCCAAGTAGCAAATCATTTCTCGAAGGACGTACATGATTACTACGAAGAGTAAATCAGTTATGAAGACCTCATTCCAGACAAACGTCCCGACAGATAAAATACAATTATTATTACACGCATATTAATTTTCCTCCAGTTCCATATTAACAAACCCGCAGGGAACACGTTTTCTATGCGTATTTCCGTTGATTGACTATTTTTCCACCCGACGTCATGTATACATCAGAACTAAACTCAGCCCATTTTCGTAATCGGCCAATCTAAACGTCGCATTCTGACCCAGATCAATTCGGAATCTTCAGTGGCAGCTGATAAATTGAACGCTTCAATCAGTGAATAACAAAGAGTTTAAAGGTTTGAAAGTTTATGTGTGTGATGTTTGAAGTTTTTAATGAATGGATTCTATGTCATAGATGCGTGTAATAAACACAGAACACCACGATGTGTGAATTGGTTCGTCAATGCACACGCATGCGCCTCTCGTCCCATTCTTCCCGCTGGCATTCGTGCCGTATTGACGAACGCATTCGCACATCGTGACGTTCTGTTTATGTATTAAGTCTTGCGTCGCAAGAATCGACAGCCAAGACTCCATTCCATACAAAACGTCCGACTGGTAAAATAAAATTATTATTGGGTGTGTGTGTGTGTGTGGAGGGGGGGGGGGGGGTAATCGTATTCTGCCACTAACTGTTCCATATCGTGCAACTAACTGTGTGTAATGCCCCCCCCCCCCCGTTCCATATTGTGCATTGAAACGTAGGGGGCAAAACCCACAAATAACAAGTTGCGTATATTAATCGCCGTGTCCTGTGAACACACTCTTATATTTTATCGATCGTCTCAGCCTTTAATTTTTTTTTCATCAGGAAAGAAAAGACTTCCTCCAACTCATGATTGAAGCTGCCAAGGAGGCAGAGACATTTGCATCTCAAACATGCACAGCTAACGGAGTTGATGCTGTTGACACAACATGGCACAGAAAAGGTAAGACAGATGGGTACAACAAGTGCGGGACAAAGGTTTGGTGCAAACCACTTATGTAAATGGAGAGTGCTATTATGACTGTATCCAACACCGGCTTATTTGCCAACGCAATAAAAAACGATTGTAAACTCGAGATACCACCGTTTTATCCAACAACAGGAACGTATATTCACAATACAAGTAAAAACGTCTTGACAAAATACAAATCTCTTTTGAGTGTAGCAACGGCACGTACGATCATTCCATTCAGTAAGAGCATGTTTTTATCTGCATCGAGTTATTACACATGTCCAGGCCAGCATTTTGATTAAAGTGATTAAATGTTGAAGCGAAAATAAAAAAAAAATGCTAATTATAACGTTACTGAATTGCTTATAATGACTGCATCGCGTGTAAAGACCATTGTATTCCACGGACAATGTGAATAAAACGGAATATGTGAACAGCTATCAGCAATTATTAACATATTTATTTTCAGGGCTCACATTTAACGAAGTACTTGGACAAGCTATTATCTTCTTCAGTGCTGGATATGAAACCACTGCTTCAACTTTGTCTCTCGTATTCTACAATTTGGCGCTGAATCCAAATGTAACAGAAAAGGCATTGCAGGAAATTGATGAGGTAGTTGGAAAGGTAAGACAAATAAGGTTGGAAGACCAAGAAAGGGAAGTAACTTTCCCCACTGCCACATGTGATCGATACAATCACTCATCCATTTGTATCAAATATTTTACCACAAGCCCTCTCAAACCACCAGCCGTATTCTGTAAGAATATCGGCACTGTCATGGCCTGGAACCAGCCAAGCCTTTAAACAGACCGTCACCTATGTTTAGCGAATTTACGGTTCCCGGTTCTGACCAACTGAACTATTCCAGACAATTGAATCTAAACAAAAATCCCATGAACATTTATTTTCTTTGAATTCACCCAAGGATTATTTCTCAATTGTAACTTGATGTGACAGAATCTTTGACGACATTAGCATATGTTTATTTACAAAATATAATGTTTATTTACAAAATATAATGATATGTTTATTTACAAAATATAATGGCTGAAGACTTAGCGTACAGTTAAAACTAAAAGTCCTGTCATGAAATGCGCAGAAATAGCACGTCGATCTGCGCGTTAATCTACGCGTTATGACCATATTAAGGCTATCAAATTCTGTACATATGGCTTGTGTACAAGCAATGTTTCATTCAGCCAATGGGTTACCCGGAGTCCATTGGCAGAAACATTACATGTGTTAGCTACGAGTAACCAGGAGAACCTGCCGTGCTTGGATGCCATTCAATATGGCAATTGTGCGCAATTCTTACGCGGAATTAATCCTAGATAAATGCACAGTTCATGACAGGATTTCTAGTTGTAACTGTAGCCACAGTTCATGTTTACCCCGATTAGTAATTGTATTAAAATCTTGATGACTTGTAGGTAAACGGAATACTTGGTGATTGGAATATGGAGCTTGAAATAATATCTGCTTATTTTTTGAGTAAAATGACATAACATAACACCAATTGTAGTCTACGCGCTAACTTCACGTTCGTTTTTCCGATCAACTGAAATATCCCATCCAACTGAATCTAAGATAGATGGACTATTCAAGGTCAAGTCTTGTGTCAGGCCATAACAGAGTCAGATTCGTTTAAAAAATTGGTTGGTGGATTTTGAGCGTGGTGTTGACTACACAATTCTAGTATTGATTTGAGGACTATTGTTTTATATACACTGGTGGCATTAAAGGAAAAATAACTAAAACCGACTGCTCAGGTTTATTGCCAGCATACAAAAATAATTACTTGACAACATAAGCAAATTTGTCACATTGCCATTTCTTGAACGGTTGTTGTCGAGACCGTTTTGTCGTGCAATGGACACCGATGATATTTTCTCTCTTCCAGGGAGATGTGAGCTACGATCAGATTGGCGAAATGCACTACCTAGACAAAATTATTCTTGAAACTCAGAGAAAGTACCCAGCTGCTGTAAGGTAAACATGACCCGAAAAATATAACGATGATTTGTAAATATTGAGTACCGAGACAAACAACAGTGCACAATTTTCTCAAATTGAAGGCTTTTTTAAGGTTATCAAAGTCAGCTCATATTTTTAACTGTTACTCAGACTGAAAGCGTTCTGACTGATGATTCTGTTTTTATCTTTAGTCGACGAAATCGTGTTTGAGGTGTTGAAATGGTCTTAGCTGGTCTTCCATCCGCCCCATACGTCCGTTTGTCCCTCAGTCCGTTCGCCCGTTCGCGAAACTCATAGTTCCCCTGCATATTGCATTGGGTAAATAAGAAAGTTAATGTGAAGTCTCAGTTCGAAGTATTGGTATTAATGTTAAAATTAATTTTTGATGCGCTGAATGTTTCTTGAGTTATGTCTCTTTTTGCGGCTAGCTTTCTATAATATCTGCCCATGTCCTGTTATATTTTGGTGGATCTTAATGAAATGTGGTGTACAGTACGAGCATGATGTAGAGTATGAGAATGAAGTGTAGATGCGCATATGGACAGAAATTCCCTTTTTAACAGGTTTTAACAGAATTCTTTGCGGGGTTATGATAAGTTATCTCCGCCAACATGTGTGATATATGGAGATTTAATACCTGGATGTCGGTTTTTGAACACTGATCTGCAGGCGAGATGTTTAAATTAGACATCCGGGTATTAAATCTCCATATACCACACACGTCAGTAGTATGTAATATGGTTTTGGGGCCCCATTGGCCGGACCTCGGTGCCGGACCTCGGAAGTGACGTCATGTCACGTGCCGTAGTGGCGCCATGTTGTGTTGTTATGGTAACCCGCGTGAGCGGCCATCTCCATGGTGATACGTGGTGTGAGTGCACATGCGCAGCGCGTGTTGTTAGGGTGATACGTGTTTCCGTCGTCCATTTTGTATACTGGAGGCCGCCATCTTGGTTTCTATGGTAGCACGTGATTGCTATGTTACCTAAGACCTACAACAAGACAGAGGTATCTTTTGAGGGTATGTTCGATTGTAGAAGAGTAGATCTAATTACCACAAACAACCCGACAATCCCTCCAAATCACCAAAATCCACCCAAAATTACCGAAATTGACTTTATTTGATACGGATTTCCCATTTTATCGATGTAGCACGTAGTGCTATATTACCTAGAGGGTACCGGGGGTGTGTTCCTTTGTAGAAGAGTATTTTTCTGGTTCGGATTTTCCCAGAATCCTCGTTTAATTACCCAAATAAACCCGTCAAGTTGTATTATATCGAATTCTTTCAGAATCCTATTTTGGATCCCATGACGTTTTTCCCCAATAAGAGTAGCACGTAGTGCTATAGATTTTTAAGAGGTCGTGTTCGATTGAAGTGTAGTAATGTTCCCATTTTTAGAATATACCATGATGTGTTTTTTCCCTATTAAGAGTAGCACGTAGTGCTGTAGGACAAATTTACCCAGAATCCATTATTTAAATTACAGGTAGGACCCATATGTGTACATGAAGGCCATGAAGCTAAGTTCCAACATATACTCATATGAGGATCTACCCAACAGATGTGTCGTACGAGGACTAATTTACTATCCCTCATTTCGATTTTTTTGAGGATGCCTTTTTGGATTTGTTAAAAAAATAACAACACTAAATATAAATTTAAATTTCTTTTATTCAACAGCAAAAATACATCTTTTTATGGTATGTAGATTGTCAGATATTCATAAACAGTCTTTCTGCAGATTGGACATCTTCTCAGTGGTTTACAGCAGTCTTTGCAC
This sequence comes from Pictodentalium vernedei, assembly GCA_031216915.1. Lineage (NCBI taxonomy): Eukaryota > Metazoa > Mollusca > Scaphopoda > Dentaliida > Dentaliidae > Pictodentalium > Pictodentalium vernedei. The sequence goes on along the minus strand of CM062297.1, from coordinate 504,388,280 downwards.
AGGCACAAATGGTTACATGGTCGCGGAGCGACATTGGCTTCAGCTAATAAACACACACTACATTTTGTCCTCCGTGAATCTTCTTCTTGAAATGATGTGTCCATTTCTTCTTCTTTGATGGCCATTTCTTCTTCTTCTTTTTCAACGTCCATGAATTCAGGTGGTAAATTATGAATGTAATAACAGTCTGGAGAATATTTTCTGTGTTCTTCTATAACATCATCTTCTGTTTCCCAGAAACGGACAATAATACCACAATGAAAACATTGAGTTCTGTCTCCTGACCCCAAATAAAAGAATCCAGCTTTTGTCAGTACATTCGGGGTTTTCACACTTTCACTTTGTAACATGAATTGAAATGTCTTGAGATGATTTTCCTCCAATGCATACTTGATGTGTTTTGGTGGTCTTTGTTCTGGTGTCTTTCTTATTTTCTCTTCTCCACGTAATAATTGCTCCAGTACTGGTGGTGGAACATCATGAAAATACGTTTCGAATGAAACGCTCATTCTCTCTACAAAGTCTCTTGGATTTCTTGTTTCTTGGTTTTTTGATTGATAATCATTCTGTGCCATCCTGATCAAACATGGAATAGTGAACATTCTTCAATCCTTTTTATCTTCATTCTTCTTTGGTTTTCTTTCTCTTTTTGGTTTGAGTTCTCCTATTTCAAGACTTCTCTTCTTTGCAATATCCACTGCTTTGGTCACTTGTTCCCAATCTCTGGTGGTAAACTGGAACCCAACGTCGTTCTTGAACAGCTGAATCTGTAAATCGGTGTTAAGTTTGAAGACGGTCACATTAGTAGACATCCTTCTTCTTTGGATGTCGAAACACAAATGAGCTGAACACCAAGTGCACCAGTTTTTATAGTTTTCCTTTAATGCAGCGACATCTAGTGGCTGGTTTCCTCTATGACGTCATTAACCAACACATCATTATCCATCAGATCGGTAGTAGACATGTTGGATATGGTTTCCATCGGTACAGCGCGACAGCGATGTTTCAAGTAAAACAGACAGTATTGTCCACACACTGGTAATGGTCCTTGAAGGCGTTTTGTATTATACTTCCAATATCTGGAATTCTTCTTCAGGAAATTCTCGAATGGTCTGTGTTGTGGTGGTAATCCATAGGAATCAAAGTATTCTGTGTTGTGGTGACTCACAAAGAGAGCCACCCAATGTTCTCCTTTTTTGTGGTCTGGATCCGTGTTGGCTCTCAAAGCCACTGGTCTGTGATCTGGTAATCTTCTTGGTAATTTGTTTCTTGAAAATACACCCAAACATATTCTCTTCAAACAACTATCTGATCGAAGTGCATTCTCTAACTGCAACGTGTTCATGTTGAGTAATCGAAGATTACTTGTCTATTCTTATCCACTTCTATGATGTTCTGGAATTCTGCATACACCATTACGTTGATTGTGGTTGGTAATGGGTTTTCGAAATGGACTTCTAGTCTCAAGTTTCCTCTCTTCACCAGATCGAAGTGTTGTCCATGTGATAGATCTGGAGTCAGGTCGTATACGAATAGGGTGTATCCATTTATGTACTCTTCTCGGCTGATGTGGTTTCCTTCATTCTCATACATTTGTCCAGTTCCTTGGAACAGAGTTGCACAACATCTCGCCACTTCTTGTTATTCGAATCTAGGTTGTAATGGTTTGGTTGGGATCTGCTGCCCATCCACGTACAATGCCAAGTAATTGATTTTGTAGTTCTTGAAATTATATGGATTCTTTGAAAAGTTTCCATTGAAAGCATCGTTGTCTACACATCCCACTACGATGCGTTTAGGTAGTTGGCATAAAAATAAATTTTCTTGTGTAATGCTCAGATTTCCTTTCGGCACTGAAAACACCTTGGTTTCCACACGGTCGATAGGATATTTTGCAGTTGCTTTTGTTAGTGCTTTCTCGTGAGCCATTCTCACGAATGATTGGAGTCTCTCCTTGCGTACAAACATGGATACATCTAGAATTTTGATCTTGTATGTATCGGTATCGGCCATCAATGCGAAAGCATCTTTGGCTCTATTCATTTTAACATGAACATTAACTCCATTCAGCAAGTAACGAGTTTGGAAAAACATGTCCAAATATAATCTTCCAGTCATGTCCACGATTTTACTTTTCCCTATAAATTTCTTCCGAAGAAGAAATTCCTTGTTATCATCTGTCAAATCTTCCATGTGTCCGGCCGTATCCTTGTACCATAATGCATTATTCAGTTGTGACTTCTTGGCAGCTGGTCCATAACTCAACAAAGTTTCTATGAAAGCTCTGTAGTGATAAGTGTTGTTGGAAGGAGATACCAGTTTTTCATTCAAGCTGATATCGTTTGGATTAAATAAGGAATGCATCCATAAATTGACTGGGCCCACTTTGGCATCAGGTGTAATTGATGCCCCATTGGAATCTACAACCGTTGCTTTAACATACAAGTATGTCTGTGCCAAATTCAAATAATCATCTCCTAATCCCACAATGTGGAATTCTATTGGACCACTGTTTCCTATAGTCGCCAAAGGCCTGTGTTCTACCCATTTCCCATGTTCCACACTAGTCTGTGTTGGTGGTATGGAAAACAAGTCGAGTTCGCTGTTGACACGCTCACAAGATTTTTCATTAATGAGAGACATCATGCAACGAGATGGTCTTGGGTCTGAACAGTTCTCCTTCTTTTTGTCGATTTGCTAGTTTTGCGTGGTGCGGGCCTTTTTATACTTTTCCTGCCGGGTGGTTTTGAACAACCAACCACTTCATTCCAAGCTCCTGTACCAGCCTCTTTGACTCGTTTGATTGCTGCCTTTCTTACATTTTTCCCTTCAATGACATCTTCGGCAAAGGCTGCTCCTTTTCTCACGAGTTGTTTTCCCACGGTCCTGGCTGTAGTTTTCAATAAAGGTAACACCATATTCTTCAGTCCCCCCAATATACTTCCCAAACCATATCCTCTCTGTATTTGAGTTCCAGAAAAAGCTGGTTGACCGTTCCCAGCTTGTTTCGTGTAATATTCTTCGTATAATTTGGACTTACAACAGTAAGTCATGTTTATGTGAAATGAACAGATCTACGATTTCTTAAATGAAGTGTCACTGTCACTTTCCCGAACTCGAATGGTACTATGGCTCCTGTGTCACCCCTTATATACACCTGGACGGTACTGAATTTTTTTCGTTCTACTGGTACATAATACACATTCTCAAATGTTTTAGAGATGATATCCCCATATTTCCCACGCATGGGTACGATACGAAGGAGTGGTATTCTTGTATCTCCTACGACTTGGTCACGAACCAAGTCACAGTATACATAGAGCGAATAAAATCCTTGGTTGACATCGGCAACTCTGGAAGAATTGTAAGTTCCTGATTTAAAAACACACTCATTAAATCATTAAATCCCAAAATATTTTGAAGAGTAGGGCTCAATATGACCACGACTCCATCATGTACCGTGATACGAACTTTACCAGTCACTTCATCCAGTTCAAAAGCTACCTTACCGTGACGAGGCAAGAGTAATTCTTCAACACCATTGATAGCTCGTATCACATCAATGGGATCCGAATAACGACCTTCCTTGAGAGTAAGTCGGTAATTCTTTTTCGAAGACCAGAACACTGTAACGAAAGCTTCTTCTCCACGAATATTGAACCAAGTATTTGGATACTGAATCTCTGCCAGACCTACTTCCCATTCTCCCGTGAGATTCACTGGTTGTGATAACTGAGTGGTGTACGTAGTCAACGTGTTTTCTGGAAACACGTTCATAGAACTATTATTTGGTAGAGTCAAATAAAACATTACTTTTTCTTAATGGTTGGATTTGGTAACAAATATCCTATGCTACTACTCAAGAGAGCAATCCACAACTTGCTGTCTGTGTTTTCGAGAGTGAGTTTAACGACACTGGTAATGATGATGATATACAAAATGATTATTTGTGAAAAATAAGTGATCTCGCTCCTTGGAATTCTTTTACCAAACAGAGGCCAAGAACCGTTCGATCCTTCTTCCATTTTGAAGAAACTTCAGAGGTTCACTTCCTTTTATAGGTGAGCTGACTCTGCTTGATCCACGAATTGAACGAAGTTGGGTATCCCAACCACTTTACGAACAATTCCCTCCTTTTCTTACCTCGACCACGTTTCTTGAGTACGTGTTCGATTTTGTAAACAGTTTTATGTGAAACGCGCTGAAGCTCTTCAGTGTAGAACGACCCTTTCAATATTTCTCCATTATCATCTTGTAAGATGTATGTGACTGGATGTCCTTTCTTGATGGCTACTACTGTGAATAACTCTTCGGTCCAATTGGGCAAATAACCTTTCTCAAAAGTTTTCTTAACTTTATTGATTCTCACTCTGTCTCCTACTTTGTACTTCGGTGTCTTGTGTTTTATGGGTTGTCCATACAACCTTTGCCAAACCTCTTCTTGATTTTCAAAGTTCACGGCAATGGGGGCCATACCTATACTACGATGATGAGAATGATTATATGATTTCACCAAGTTTTGAAGTGGAAAAGTTAGTGTATCATTCTTGGTAAAATATTTCCACATCTTGGTTTTCAAAGTTCTGTTAAATCTCTCAACAATGGAACATTTTGTTTCGACATTTTGTGTAGTGAAAAAGTCGACTTTGTGATCTTTGAGAAAATTCTGAAATTTTCTGTTTAGAAATTCTTTGCCTTGATCAGTTTGTAATTTTTCTGGTTTACGACCTTGTTTGAAAATTTTACTAAAAGCTTTCACGATGGAATTACCACGTTTGTTTTGTAATGGCATCACCCAAGCATATTTACTAAACACATCTATACATGTCAACAAAAATTTTATGTTTTTGTTGAATTTACTTATGTTTGAAACATCTACCAAGTCAGCTTGCCATACCACTAACTATTACTTTCCTTCTAGGAAACGTACGGCGAACAGGTTTGTGAAGAGTGTATGTGTCTTGAGTCTCTAACCATTTTACAACTTGTTTAGTTTTTTTCTTGGACGCTCTACACCATCAAAACTACCAGGCACTTCAGAATCATAGTACAATGCTTCCATGACTGCCTTGTTCAAGTGTCAACTCTATTTATACCTTTTTTCGGTCCACTTTGGCGTTTCTGTTTTCTTTGGTTGTTTTGGTGCCGACATTATCGGTGCCTGTTTCATAAAATCCCAACGTTCTTTATGACCAATTAATTCTTGGGGTATGTTACTATCTCTCAAAGCTTCGACCAACATTTCCCATCCCTTTGGTTGGAAAGATTTTCGTCTTCTAAGTAAATCGTTTAGAAGATCTGTTACATTCGACCCTACCACTGTTTGATCTTTGTAGACTAATTCACCATTCTCATTCCAAGATATATTTGGGTCACTTCTAATACGATTCAACAACAACTTTCCCTTTCTCTTCATTGTCATAGGTACGGAATCGAGAATGTCTTCATCTTTATTATCTTTCTCGAATTCAATTTTAATTGGTCGAGGAGCCATTACCTTTTGTTGAAATGTCAAGTATCTTTGAAAAATTTGATTATATTGAGTCATCTTTTCATCAGCTGAAAGAAAAGGGGCATCGAGAATATCTCTCATTTCTCTATCCAGTGATGAAACAGCCAGTTCATTCGGTTGTCTTGGAGTCTCTTGAACACGTGTCAATAACCTTGGTTCTACCAAAGCCATCTTCTTTGCATATTCCATCATCCAAATATACCTTTAACAGCACCCAATAGTACAGGAGGTAGCAATGCCCCCAAGAATCCCCCTTTCTGCAAGATTTGTCTCCTCTTTTTGTCAGAGGTACCTTTATTTGCCACTGTCCTCACTAGTTGTTTCTGACAGACGAGTTTGGTTCTCTGAGCTTTGGTCAGAGGTACTGCTCCCTTCAGTATATTCGAGACACAGTCACACAAACAAGTTATCAATTCTTTGTCTGTATGTTTTAGTATGGATTTGACGAGTGCGGGTTTCGATTTAATAAGAACCTTGAGAAGAGCGATGTTGTGCTTGAGACGGTCAGACATGCTTCTGACTCGAGTCAGACTTGTTGCTCCCCTTTTATACTTTTCGGAGGTACACATATTGGGTATCCCCGGGAAAAATTTGACTTCTTAATCTCATGTGTTCAGGAGTATCTTGTTTGAGATCTATTAAAAGGTAACCGTATGGTGTCGAAGTGGCATCTTCAAAAACTTCCCTCAGAAACTTGGAATGACCAGGATACATCTGTGCTGCCAAGTGTGAGATCTGAGAACGATCCCTAGGATTTTTAAACAAGATCATGTAATGACTATTGAGAGCAACAGTCCTATGGACTTTATTTTTATCGAATAAATTTTGAACAATGTACATCACACTAATGTTACGGTGATGACTACCTTTAGTAAATAATCTAGACACTCGAACATCTGCATCGAGCATCAGATCATCCAATATGACTAAACTATCAGATTTTAATTCTTGAGGGAGACTCTCTACGAATTCTACTTGGAGTAAAGTATTGTATAATAGTTGCCATTCACTATAACACCAAATGATGTGACTTGGAACAGGTGATATAATATTTTGAATGTTTTGAATAACCTAATTTACAAAGGATGATTTACCACTACCCGTGGGACCCCACAATAAACAAGTGAATGGATGCTTCCAACAAGGATCCATCTTTGTTGTTCTATATGGGTACTACTTCCTTTTATACCTTTTGAGGAGGTGACCCCCACTGAACGTGGGGACTACTCCCCTTTTATACCTTTTGGAGAGTTGGTCAATATGACCCGTTATTCAAAAAATATTTAAAATTGGTGGCCCTCTGACTTACTGGCTGGGGACAGTTTAAGTTTGTTTGATATTTGTCAAGAAGATAAACATCAAATAACTTAAGCGTCATTACCACCTTTTTGTCTTGTTTCTTCATTTTATACTTTTTTTCTTCTTTTTTTTCTTTTTTTTATAAAAATCATCTATTTACAACATCTATTTACATCTTCAGTTAGAATCCAATTGTAACAGGTTTCTTGATGGTCATAAATTCAATCACCAAATCCATAATACAACGTCTCTGTTCATTTGTGAGAGGTTTCTCGAACATATCTTCATACTCTTTCTGTACTGGCGGTGGATTCATTCCAGAAGTATTATGGTGCCACAGTAGATGAACATCATTCTTGTTAACTCTTTCAGGTGCGTCACTAAAACATGTTATAATCTTCTCCTCTTCAGACATCATTAGGCATACATTATGCTGAATCTGACTTGGGTGATCGACTGTACATCTATAGCATTTTTCTTTCACTACAGCGTCAATGTTCTCTTCGACATAATGAGCATATGCCAAGCAAAGTGCATGCTGCAAGCTCACTATCAATTTCATCAACGATCAATGGTCGTGGTTGGGTTATTCTCACTGTAATCTTCTTCTTCTTCTTCTTCAAAGGTGGTTCTTGATTTGGTTTTTTGAAGTCTTCATGGTTAGTAGGTTTAGTGTCTTCAGGAACTTCAGTTAAAGTTGTTTGTTGGGTTTTGATGGCTGCATCTACTTCTTCTATTTGAGATTTCAAGGCATTCCATTCTTCTAAAGATAGAGCAAAACCAGTCTTCGTAGGATAAGGTTTCTGGTCTTTTTCCTCAAAGTATCTTCTGAGATGAATCTTCAGTTCACCCTGGTACTGGGTGACGTTAGCATAAGTCTGCTTGGTGCCAATTCGGAACATCTTCTCTGGTCAATGGTTCGATCGTGAATGATGCCAAGTCCATGCTTTGCCTAATCTTATATATCTTTGACGGACCCCAGTTCAACAAATTTTGATTGAGTTTTTGATTCTTGGTTAGGGTTTGTGTTTGTTTCCTATAGGATTATAGGTTAAAGTTAGAAAATTTAGAAAATTAGTATAGAAGTCAATGGGGAAGAAACACAATGAAAATACAGAAATTTGATTGGTTGATTAACTTCGATCTGATTGGTCAGTTTGGCGATCAAACTGCAATCTTGATCCTTAAACTGTAGGATAAGGCCCTCAGCATTTTATACTGGCTTGAGACAGGTCAAGCTACAAACCTCTGTCCAATGGAGATAACTCAAATAGCTTGAGTGCATTCCCACCCCCTACAGCTCATATCCTCTTTGAGGGAATGTTTTTTGTTCATCAAAAAAAAAAACGAAAACAACATGTCCAACTTAGCAATTCAGTTTTTCTATCATAAAAATTTCTCATTTCTTTTAAATATTTACAACAGAGAATTTCCTTAGTAATAATGATGATGATGATTTATTCCCTTGGTTATACAATAGGGGTAGCCTAAAAGACACCAGGAATAAACTTTTTAAAGAAATGAAATGAAACTAAAAAGTAAAGAAGTATCATGTGGTTCCAATAGGTGTAACCTAAAAGATACCATGGATCAACATGTTTTTAAAATAAATGGAACTAAAAGTTTTGAATGAAACTAAAAAGTAAAGAAGTATCATCTGGTGCCAATAGGTGTAACCTAAAAGATACCATGAATCAACATTTTTTTAAAAATAAATGGAACTAAACAGTTTTGAATGGAACTAAATTTTGAATAAAGAAGTATCATCTGGTTCCAACAGGTGTAACCTAAAAGATACCATGAATCAACATTTTTTTAAAAAATAAATGGAACTAAAAAGTTTTGAATGAAACTAAGTTTTGAATGAAACTAAAATGTAAAGAAGTATCCTCCACTTCCAATAGGTTTAGCCTAAAGTATATCAGGAACATGATGATGATGATGATAATGATGAAAAAAACTCTCTGTATTAGAATAAATAAAAAAATTGAAAAATCTTTACGCCTGAAAAATGTATTGCCTTGTAAAACTTGCCATTTAGAATTTTTTTTTGAAGACTGCCATATAGGACTTTTTACTTAGAGAGAAAAAACTTGCCATAAAAGACTTTATGAGGACTGCCATAAAGGACTTTAGAGAATGCCATAAAGGACTTTTTTACTTTGAGAGAAAAACTTGCCATATAGGACTTTAAGAGGACTGCCATAAAGAACTTTAGAGAATGCCATAAAGGACTTTTTACTTTGAGAGAAACTTGCCATATAGGACTTTAGAGAATGCCATATAGGACTTTATGAGGACTGCCATAAAGGACTTTAGAGAATGCCATAAAGGACTTTTTACATTGAGAAAAACTTGTCATATAGGACTTTATGAGGACTGTCATGTAGGACTTTATGAGGACTGCCATAAGCACTTTAGAGAAAAACTGCCATAAAGGACATTAGAGAATGCCATGTAGGACTTTATGAGGACTGCCATAAAGGACTTTAGAGAAAAACTGCCATAAATGACTTTAGAGAATGCCATATAGGACTTTATGAGGACTGCCATAAAGGACTTTAGAGAATGCCATAAAGGACTTTAAAAATTTGATGAGCCTAAAATGATTGAGTAGACCACCTAAAAACCATTTCGGCTTTTAGGAATTTTTCGGTCAACTAAATAGAACTTTTTGTAGGCAAAAGCTAGACTTGCTTCAGGTTGTAGAAAAATATGACACTCACTCAATTGTTTCTTCTTTAAATCTCTAGTGGTATGGTGCTAACTACTCCATCTTCTAAAACTCTTCGTTTTGGGTAGAAATATGGTAGTCCATCTCTGCTCCGCTGGTAGGTATACATAGTGTTGTCATTTATCACAAATCCTCGGTTGATGCCAGATCCACTTTGTTGAGTCTTCAAAACTTGCAAATATCTGTCTTTCGTCAAATCATTGTGGTGTTTGCTGATTCCTTTACAACTGAATTTATTACTGGCACCGAAACAATAATATGTTTTACTACACAGTCCAACAATGCCTGTTCCTTGCCATTCTACCTTGAACAAGCCTGGAGTTCTCCTGTCAAAGCGCTTTCTTTCTTGGCAACATGAGGGTGACAGCCATTCTTTGCCTTCTAATTTGGTTTTCACATAATCATCTCAATGGAAACCACAACACTCTGATGGAAACCACTTGTGATTCTCTTTGTAAAATTCTACTCTCTTCTCTGGTTTCACTAATTCATCTATGGATGGTGACGAGGTACATAGATATGCAGAATCTGTGTCCATTTCAGCATATTCGTAATCTTGGCGGCTGATAAAAGTATCGATGACATCATAATAGAACTAAAGCATCCGGAGTTTCGCATACTGGTAAACAAAGAATCCGATGTGAAGTGGCAGATCCAACTTGATGGTCTTCTTGTTCAGTTCGACTTCATATAATGTTTCATCTAATGGATTCAAGGCTCTGAAGGACATGTCATTTACAGCTTTGGTGACTTCTTCGTCGTCGCAATAGCACACACGTCGATGCTTTGTTGGTGACGGTTTTACCCAGAATTTCCCAACAGCTTCATGGTGTCGGCAACGATCGACTTGTCAGGGTCAACATCTCCTTGTCTTCTTGCTTCAGATATTTCATCTCCAAATTTTTCAAAACATCTTCTTGGTTTATATTGGATAACTTGATAGACGTGATCAACTTCAATACCATTCTGGAGGTACCACTGCAGTAAAGGGGTTGCAAACAACATTTTTTCTGCTCCATAGCTTCCGATCAAAGACCAAACCAAACAGTTCACCGGACTTCACTTTGTTCAGTATTTCTTGCTCTGTCATCGCACCATCTATTTTGTCTGAAAAGTTCTCTTCCAGGAAGGCTTTGGGTGTGGCATCGGTCTTCTTTATCTCTCTCCACTCACACTCCCAGATTTCAATAAGTTTATAGCCCAAATCGGTGATGTACTTTGCATTGGTACGGGTGTCTTGTAGTAGTTCTTTCATCGGTTTATCTCTGACTTCATTATGGATGATAGGAAGGCCATTCTTATCTTCCATGCAGGTATGTCCGTGCCAGAAGCAGCCATGGAATTGGTATACAGTCTGTGTCTCTTTGCACCAACCATCAACAGGCAACTGTCTTCGACCAATCATTTTTTCAGCTCCGTTAAACTGATGTCTGATGTGGATGTCATCTCTCATGGATAAAAACTCTAACCATTGTTCAGCCATTTTACCATACTTCATTGGATGTTCTGGTTTAAACTGGTTTTCTTCACGACGTCTAATACTCCAACCCGTTGGCATCTCTTGCATTAGGCACCAAAGATATAATGCATTCGCATCAAAGCCTATAATACTTCCACATGGTTTTGCTTCTTTGCCATATTTTGTTTCTCTGATTCGGGTAACATCTTTCTCGTGGTATCTGTTGAAGATAATTGAAGGTCCACCAACGATATTATTGTTCACCAAGTGATGCAAGTCTTTGTTCTTCTGGTTAAATAATGTGAAGTAAGTGTCATCATTCATGGTCTGGAACAGGTATTTCAACGTGAGGCCCAGAACACTGATACCATCTTTAAACATGTCGATGTGGCGTTCTTGGTAGAAAGTAAACTGCTTGTCAACTGCTTCAAGGAATGGTTTTACATCTCGGTTATTATACCAGATCAGAAAATCACGGAAAGTTGTCATCTCCAGGTCGTTCCATACATGCTGGCAGTACTGGTATTCTTCATTGGATATATTTTCTTTCTTTAGAGAACTGTAGAAGGCGTCATGGTCTGGTAGGTGGTCTTGATCCAATTTGTTCAAGCTGTCGATCCATTCATATGGTAAAAATCCCTTCGTCACGGAGCAGCCAAATGCTTTCAAAAACTTGTCATAGCTGAATCCTGGAGCGAGGTAGTTGCAAATATCAACAAACTTGAAAGATTCTGTCGAGACGTACATGTAGTTATTCGATTTCTTCAATGCAAACTTGAGTGGATTCTGTCTCTTCAGGTACGTCATCAGTTCACGCTTGACTACATTCATATCATATTTTCCAGAGTTGAATCCGATGACGGGCACCTCTTGCAGGTAGTCTTGAAATTTCTTCTCCAATTTTTGTAAAGGGTGCATCTTGGATGTATCTTCTCCAGTAGCTCTGGCTTCTGCTTCCAGCGTTTCATCAATTTTCTGTCTGAGTTTAAACAAGGTCCAAGCATGATAGGTCTGCATCAGTTGGTGGCAATGAGATGAAATAGCTGTGAGGTATGTCATCATTTCTTCAACAAGTTCTTGAGAATTTCCATTTGTAATAAAACATTTTAGTTCTTGTTATTCTGGAACATTACTACATATGCTCACACTCAATAGTCGGTGTTCTGCTTCCCATATCAGTTTATCACTGTCAGCAGGTAGACTGGATTTGACAAAGTAACTTTCAAAATCAAACGTTGCACGGTATGGCTAAAACTTCTTCTCTTCGGGTACTTCTATACCTTCATCTTCTAACAGATCAAATATGGACTGGGATGGATGGTATACACCGCCAACATACTGGTAATTTACTTCATCTGTACAGGTTTTCTCGTGACGATTTATTGCCCAGGAGGTCTTCCATAATTTGCCGCATTTGCGGCATTCAAAGGATTTGCAGTATTGGTCTATAGCGATGATGTAGCTAAAATGGTTCTTGTAAACGTTCACATACATGGTATCTTCATACTTTCTGTGAGATCTCTGTACTAATTTGGCAACAATTTGGTCATCATCATTCTTCACAAGTTCATATACTTGGATATTTACTTCAAAACATTTCTCTAAGTCAGGTAATTCGGCTAAAGTTACTCCACGAAATTCATTCTTTGGCTTCTTTGTGTACTTGTTGTACATGGCATCTGTTGTATAATTGAGGTTGCGTGCTGTGGAACCACTCCATAAAGCTAAACAGCGGAAAATACACAGGTTGTCATCATAATAAAAGTGGTGATGTTTATCTTTCACGAAAGCGTTTATTGCTTTGTTCTGGAGAATATAATAACGAAGATCTTCTACCATTCCAATTGGGTGGTCTTTCAGCTTATTCACATAAAATGTGACGTTCGTAACTCTCTCCACAAGCCATTTGCTGTTGGGTCGTTTTAGCTTGGCCCATTCCAGGATATCTTCTTCCATGACATCATCAAGGAATTCTTCAAAGTCTTCTTGGCAGCATACTAGTTGTGGAACATCAAGTACCCGGGCGTTGTTTTGTGATGGATGGTAATACTTCAGTTCATTCGATTCATTGTGTCGCAGGATAAAACCAAAACTCAGATTAATTTTAAATCTTACCTGTTGTGGCAGAAATATGGTAGTCATCAATTCATCAGTCATCATTTTCAGGTTCATATCGTTGTAGTTATATTGGTCCTGGACTCTTCTGTTCATCATGTGACGAGTTCTAATAGAACATCTCATCGGTCTCTTCTTCAGACATCATATTCTTTTCAAACTCAATTGGGTCAACATCATAATGGGTGGTCATCGTGGTCCGTGGTTGTTTGGGTGGTCCTCTCTTTGGTTCATCAGTCTTCCTTTTAGATGGTACAGGAACTGGTCGGTGGGCAACGCTCTTGTTTCGATTAAATGGAGTAGTTGGTTAAACTCCTGGCCGCATTCCATACATGTGTAGGTCTTCAAACATTTCTTCAGATGGTTTACCAAATCTTCTTTCCCCGTAAAGGTCTTGTTGCAGTTGGTACAATCGTGGGTATTCTTCTCTCCGGTGGCGTGCTTGGTACGCACATGGCGGTTCCGGTTGCAGCGGTCCGTAAAGGTCTTCCCACACTCTTCACATCAGTTCTGGTAACGGCAGTAGCAGCATCAGACTCCATCTTCATAAATTTTTTGCGAAGGCAAAATTGCTATAGAAAACTCTCTAGCGATGTGTCCCGTTCGAAGGATCGAAACAGAATGACGCGACGTTATTCTTCTCCAGAATTTATTTCGACGTGACGGACGTTTTTGAAAACGTCACGACGTCACAACGTTTTTTCATCGATATGTGCCTTCTCGATGGGCGTTTGTGTTTGTTTCCTATAGGATTATAGGTTAAAGTTGGGAAATTTAGAAAATCAGTATAGAAGTCAATGGGAAAGAAACACAATGGGAATACAGAAATCTGATTGGTGGATTAAGTTCGCTCTGATTGGTCAGTGTAAAAACATCTTGATCCTCATTAATTTTATTATTTAAAATCATGTAGTTAGGGGGGTCATTTAAAGAAATTGGTAAATATAGACCCTAACAATTAGTTAGGGGGTCAGTTAAGGATGTTACTAAAAATAGAGCGTAGGAATTTATAAAAATATAGTTCCAAGTAGAAGCAGAGGATTTCTGGGTAAATTGGTCTTATAGCACTACGTGCTACTCTTAATAGGGAAAAAACACGTCATGGTATTTTCTAAAAATGGGAACATTACTCCACTTCAATCGAACACGACCTTTTAAAAAGCTATAGCACTACGTGCTACTCTTATTGGGGAAAAACGTCATGGGATCCAAAATAGGATTCTGAAAGAATTCGAAATAATACAACTTGACGGGTTTATTTGGGTAATTAAACGAGGATTCTGGGAAAATCCGAACCAGAAAAATACTCTTCTACAAAGGAACACACACCCGGTGCCCTCTCGGTAATATAGCACTACGTGCTACATCGATAAAATGGGAAATCCGTATCAAATAAAGTCAATTTCGGTGATTTTGGGCGGATTTTGGTGATTTGGAGGTATTGTCGGGTTATTTGTGGGAATTAGATTTACTCTTCTACAATCGATCATACCCTCAAAACATACCCCTGTCCTGTTGTATGTCTTAGGTAACATAGCAATCACGTGCTACCATAGAAACCAAGATGGCGGCCTCCCGTATACAAAATGGACGACGGAAACACGTATTACCCTAACAACACGCGCTGCGCATGCGCACTCACACCACGTATCACTATGGAGATGACGTCACAAGATGGCCGCTCACGCGGGTTACCATGACAACACATCATGGCACCACTAGGTCACGTGACATGACGTCACTTCCGAGGTCCGGCACCGAGGTCCGGCCAATGGGGCCCCAAAACCACATTACATACTACTCACGTCGGCGGAGATAACGTTTTTGTCCCGTTAAAAACACAATAAAAGTATAATGGAAATAAATTTGCGGACACGTTTCTCACGCTCCGCAAACAGTAGGACCAAATTCGTGAATAATTGTTTTGTTTTTACAGGCGCAGAAGACAGCAGATAGAGTTACATCCCTTCGGTTGTTAAGGAAACGAGTAAACGGTATTTTGTTGATAATATCGTCCCCCGAGTTGCTATGTGTTCTATGTGCCTGCTGGTACATTTAACACATTGGAACTCAGGGGACGATATTTGCTCTTATATTATTTTTCTCAAGTTGTTTCATTTAATTTCTCGACTTTTTAATTTATAACAGCAAAATATCATCGAATTGTCGGAAAGCTGATGATATTTGTGACTATTCTCAGGTTTTTTGGTTCGATTTTTATATCGTGGAGACGAGAGCGAAAAGCTTTCATTTAAACCATATATCCCCGATGTTTCGCGTGCCCATATACCCTGGATGTTGCACGCTCTCATATACCTTGGATGTTGGGTGCATCCTTTGCCATGCATATTTGTCTAAGGCATTTAGACCAATCAAAAGACAAGATTTATCGGGATTTAGGAATAACATCCTTTGTATGGATAGATTTCCGTTCATAAGAGTTTGTATAGTGAACTCGACCTTCATTTTGAGGATTGTTAAAAGAACTATAAATTATGAGCATCAACCTTTTTGTTGCAAAACTTCCGTTGTACAAGATTATACCAGATTGTTTCCTTAACTCATCCTCCACCTTTCATTGTTGCTCTTTTCGACAGTTAGTTTGAAGTCCGTGTATGAGATATAGATTCACGTGTGTGGACAATGGTTTTTAATTCAAAAAGTTGTTACTTGGTTAAGCCCTCCTAAGGGTTAGATTTACATCACAAACTTTTATGGTGGACGTCTTCCTACCGATCTGGCACGAGTTCGATTCAGTATTTCAGACGCAGAAGAACATGACAGGGAAGAGTTGCAACTTGGTTGATCCCTTGGATGTTGTTGTGTGCCGAAATATAGTTCCTGATTATCTCAGACAATAATATGGGAGCACACTTTATGTCTCCAGGATCGGATCATATCATTTTCCAAGACTGGGATCTACGGAACTGTTTTCGTTTTGCAACTATTCTGTAGCTTGACCTGTTCAATACTATGTGTTCTGGTGCTATCGTTACTAATATCACCAAGAACACCGACAATATCATTTTGTGCAAGGCATGACTCCAATGCGCCGGAAGACATTTGAGTAACTAATGATTTCAAAGAACGTAATATTTATTATTATACGGGTGCTGTGCAATAATCAATGCGCCCGAGAGGAGAACATAAACAACGGAATACCCAGCAGATTAATATTGAAGCGTTCGAAAGAAACGCCACATTTCAGATGAAAAACATTATCGTGACACAGATTCTCTACCGTGATAGTCCGGCGTCAGGTTATATGCTCAGAAGTAGCCTTCATTGATTTATTCGTGAAGCTTCAAGACCTGCCCATATTGGCTGAAAGAACAATTACATAAAGGGGCAGCTAAATTACGCAGTGTTTATTCGTAAGTGGAATTTGTTCTTTCTGCTATTAATCATTATCCTGTAGATTGCAACTATTGTTGAGTTTTTAATTGTGGTGTTATGCACATTCTGGCGCGCGCAAATTAACATTATAATTCAATTAATTGATGGAAAGAACCTAGAGGACCCAACCAACAATTAACCTAGTGATAGAGTTACGCCTGTTTTATAAATTTTAATAAACTTTTCACAAACAAGCATATATGATAAAAATGGGCGTGGCAAGTAAATGGTCCATCTGACAGAGAGAGTGAAATTGACAAATATCTATTTTTACTGAAGGTTTGACCGTGTTTGTAATGAAGCAACGGAAGTTGGAGGTATAAACATACCGAAAGGGATGGTAATTGCAGTGCCTGTGGGGGCGATTCACCACAACCCAGAATATTGGCCAGAGCCGGAGAAATTTGACCCTGAGCGGTAAGTATTTTATGAATTTACGTTTGTTCATCGTGAGACAACAAAAGGGAATTTTAAACGAAAAAAAACAGACTTAGAATTTATTAGACGTATGGCTTTTTCATTTCATTATTTGAACAGTCGGTATAAGTGCACCTGATATACAACATCGTCGGCGGATGGGCGCACGCTAAAATCAGTTGGGTTAAACATCAACCCAAATCAACTGGGTTGAGTGAATGTGAACCCCATTGGGTTCATATTCACTCAATCCAGTTGACTTGGGCTGATGTTTAACCCAACTGAATTTAGAATGCACGACCTTTTGGCTCCATGTGGCAGGAATTAGAATGACAGCTTTTCTTCTAAGTGCCCTCTTGAAATTCCAAAATGAACTGTTGTATTGTAATCTTGACATTTCAAACCCGAAGAATCGCGTTTTCGTGAAAGAGCAATGCTGTTATGTCTTAAAACTAGGCCTTATTATTATTATCAGCCTGAACCTAATTGTCGGTTCTTTATTTTCTTTTTTTTTCAACTTTCAGTTGCGGTGCCATATAATGCGATTCAGCTTTACAGGGCGTTGGGTTCTCGACAGAGAACCAATGGGATTTCCGACCTTCTCCATAGACGCAAATATGGGTTTATATTGAATTTACGTGAATGGCGGAGATCACACAGTTCTCAATACACTACTTCTTAGCACCCCTAGCCGAGCATTCAGGGTGAGGCAGGGGCGCGGGAAGCATATTGTATATCAGATGCTCTAATAATAACTTGAGGGGTGCACAATCATACAAGGGCACCCACACACTGGTGTATATTAGTTGCCCATATGCCTTAGTGGCGTGGTAAGAAGGCAGTACACAAACTTTCTTTGGGACTCAAGCACGTTTGTTTAAAGAAAAATGCCCATTTTCGCCCAATATTGAACGCATTTCCACATTGGACTGAAACAATGTTTCGGTCAGATGGGGAAATTTGTTCGATATGGAGCCAAACTGTGCATTTTCGTGTCTTCAAAGGTCTCAGTAGAGACAAATCAAAAGAGTGAATCTTTGGTAATGTGTTAAGAGTAAAGAATGTGTGGACCTCTTTCCTGATATCTACAAATAAAATTTGCAATGATGGATTGGAAAAGATAACGTTCGCCTAAAATCTCCCTTTCTCTCCCTGAACATTATTTCGCAAAGAGAAGGTTGGGGATACCCGCCACCTGTCCCCCCCCCCGTCGACTCCTACGTCCCCGGGGTGAAGTGTGGTGTTCAAATAAGCTAACCTACAAATAATGAAAAGATTTTTATTCCAAATTTCTTTTTTCCCAAATTCTCTTCCCCAGGGAGTGTTTCACTCTAAAATCAGTTGGATTAAAAATGAATCCAAATCAACTGGGTTGAGTAAGTATGAACCCAGTTGTGTTCATATTCACTCAACCCATTTGATTTGGGTTGATTTTAACCCATCTGATACTAGAGTGTACATGGTACCATCGACCAATTGTATTGTTTCAGGATTATTCTGCGCTTCATTTCTCTCATAACAAGGGAAGTAAAAAACGGCGCCCCTAAATCTATTCAGAGATGCTGTTTGGGAAGCAACAATTATCATCGCTGATACTCAAGGGAAGAAATTTTGAAAATCATGTATTAATTGTTTCGTACGAATGTATTTTATGCCCGAATATAATGTAATTTACTAATTCTCTCTTGCCGTTTACAGGGAAGCTTCTCGAACTTGCGGAACTCGACCATACAAGCGCACCCACACACTGATATAATTGGCGGCCCAGGTGCCTTAGAGAGATGGCAGGAATACCATACATAAAGCTATGTTTGGGACTCATGCACCTCAACATTAAGAAAAATGCGCATTTCTCTGCTTAATACTTATATTTCCTATTTCATGTTCAACAATGTTTCGGTACGATGTGAAAATATGTTAAATAGGGAGCTCAAAATTACATTTCTCCTGGCTTTAAAGTCCGAAGTACAAACAAATCAAACGAGGGAATCTTCTCAGAGTTAGGGGATCAGCACTCCCTTCCCGCTAATTCCCACCCCCCCCCCCCAAAAAAAAAAAATTGCAATGGCAGGTTCACAAAGACAATATAGGCCGAGAGTGGTGACGAGTGGATATATGCGCTGGTCTTTCATGCCAGAGGTCCCCGGTCGAGGAAAGTTCTCGAGGTGTCCGAACACTCTCTGTCAATATCAGTTGTGGGGATGATGCTGTCACGGCGTACCGTCCTATCGGGTGGCGACGTAAAATGGCTGTCCTCTGTGCGGAGAGAGACACACTCCGTGCAGGCTAAAGATCCCTTCGTAGTATTCGAGAACAGCTAGACCACGAAATTGCCGCCATGAAGGCCATCCCACACACCAACGTCATTGGGACAAGGAGAGGCGTTAATATAAGTTGCATAACTTGTTCGCCAATCCTTGTAAAACAAATAATATTAAATAAAAATATAGGCCTAAAGTCTCTCTTGAGTATGAAATGTAACCTCTAGGAAGAGAATAACACAAATCTCTCTCTCCTTCTGTCTGTCTGTCTGTCTCTCTCTCTCTCTCTCTCTCTCTCTCTCTCTCCCTACCTATCTCTCTCAACTATTTCCGAAAACATGTTGGTTTTGTTGAGATGGGGTGTTGGCATTTTGCTCCCAGGTTTATTTGTCCCTGAGTGGTTCTAATAACGCGATGTACAGTCATGAAAAGATTTCCATTACAGGAAAAAAACTGTATCGCTGTATCTATTTTACTGGAAGTGGCTGTAATTCTATACGCCTCACGTTGTGCCTACAACGTGAGGCGAACATAAAATATCGCGCCCAGGTAGGCCTGAGGTGTGGCGTAGATTTATTAGATTGGTTGATTGATTTTATTCAGTAGTACAGCAAGTATACAGTCAATAACAAAAATATACATAGAGGTGGCATACTTCAGAACATGACTGCACCACTGGAAGATGGCGTAGATAGATAGAGATAGATATTTTATTCACCATTATACTAAGCAAATACAGAACTGACAAATGTGTATAATTCTACAATATCCAATTTACAATAATAAGGCACATACACAATCAGAGATAATATTAATTTTTAAAATGTATACTGGCAGGGAAAGGCATAGCCAGATGGGCTGTCTTCCTGCCTTTCCCTATAGAAAAAAGCATAGAAGAGTAAGAGAGAACAAGGAAGATAAAGGCGGGGAGAAACAAGGCATGTACAACATTGTGCTTTCTCAGTATTGTTTAAATTAATTTTTCATTGTGTCTAATGTACCAACGTCCATTATAACATCTGAGTGTGTGCACGTGATGGCCGGACATCAAGGACAACCAGGCGCCGCTGAAATTGCCCCATTCAAACACAAACACAAAGGCTGATATAATCGTGTATATGTTTGACAGGGGACCAAGTCAAGAGGCTGCCTTGGACGAGCTCCAGACCGAGTTTGGTTGAGAACGATAATGCACAAAGGACAGTCTAACAACAAACGTCCTCTGTATATTACATCTTAGTTATCCACTAGGAAATAACAGACACTGGACTGGATCGTTGAGGCTACACCTAAATATAAAGATAGGGCTAGACAGCACAGTCGTGACAATACGGATTTGAGCAGGAGATGTTATTCTCGTAAGAAGAAATAAGTTTAGCTGTTAACTTACTTTTGAATTCTATCCTGCTGTTAAGTTTCCGAAGGTCAATGTCTAATTCGTTCCATAATTTAGGGAATACAAAGACTGGGAAGGTATCAAGCGTTTTGGTTCTCGTTCTACGGGTACGAATCTGACCCGTTTGTCGAGTATTCATAAAGGTTTCGTTGTTCACGGTTGAGAAAAATTCATCAAATGATCCTGGCATATTTCCATTGTGCCAGTCAAACAAGAACAGGGAGGCATGTAATTTATATAAATCTTTAATCTTCAGTATATTAATTTTGATAAATAAAGGGTCAGTATGGGCATTATAGTTTTGGTTGTTTATAATTCTTATTGATCGCTTCTGTAATTTACAAAGACGATTACAGGCTTTTGAGCCCCCCCCCCCCCCCCCCCCCATAATGGAATTCCATAAATCAAATGGCTTTGTATAAGTGAGAAATATAGAGTTTTCATGACTTTATGTGGGAGAACTTTCTTTACTTTATTGAGGGTGTAGTTTGCGAGAGCGACTTTCGAGCAAATATGCCATATATGGGCCTTATAGGAAAGATTCTCATCCAGATTTATACCAATGAATTTGAGAGATTTTTCAGTCTCATTATAACCAACTCTATCAATAACTTGATTGTTTATCCGTATTTGATGGGATGTGACGTTCTTGTCCCTGTTACAAGGGTTAAGTATAATGTATTTCGTTTCCTTGGCGTTTAGTACTAAGTGGTTAGCAGCACACCAATCAAATATTTTTGGAAGTTCTTCATTAGAGTCCAAGTCTAGAGGGTTTATATCCGCATCGGATTTGTATACCGAAGTGCCATCTGCAAAAGATTGTAGGTTTGGCTTTGTTGACTTGTGTGTATCGTTTATATATATGCGAAAGAGTATAGGATCGAGAATAGAACCTTGTGGAACTCCACATGTTAGTTCAGCTAGACCAGATTTACTGTCTCCAAAAGAGACATATTGGGTCCTACTATGGAGATAGCTCTTAAACCAGTTGTTTGCATGACCTCTTATCCCATAGTAGTCTAGTTTTTTTAATTAATATTTCATGACTTATGGTATCGAAGGCTTTAGAGAGATCCAGAAACAGGGCTATAGTACTATCTTTACTGCCTTTATTGTTCTCAAGAGCCATTGGTGTTGGTAAAGAATATCATATTTATTTCGAAATTTTACTAGTCTTACAGACATGAGTTTTTTCAAGAATTTTGGAAAATACGGGAAGAATGCTGATCGGCCTGTAGTCTGTAAACTCCTTCTCGTCTCCCGATTTAAAGACAGGTTTTACTTTAGCAATTTACATCCTATCCGGAACTTTCCCCTTACTGAAAGAAGAATTCATAATATGTGCAAGTGGAGCCGCAACCAAGTTTATTGAGCGTTTAACGATGGTGGACGTAAGATTTGCACAGTCTTGACTTAACTTAGGCCTCATGGCATTTACTATCCTTGTGTTTTCAATAAACGACGTTGGTGTGATGAATAGGGTATCGTGATGTGGATCATTCAGTAAATAACTTACGCGGCTTGGTTATTATCTTGGAGCTTTGACTTCCTATATTGGCAAAAAAGTATTAAACTCCTGTGCAATCGTATTTGAATCATATATTGTCCTGTCACCATGATGGAATAGTGAGGCTAATTGCGTTTGCTTTTGTTTATGTTTAATGTTTTATTTAAGACTTCCCATGTTTTCCGCATGTTATTTTTATTTTCTAGAAGAGTTTTTTCATAATACATCGCTTTACTTTGTTTTTTAATCTTGTTGAATAACTTACAGTAATTTTTATAATTTTCGATATTCAATTCTGTGGGAGATCTTATTTTTTGTGGAAAATTTTGCTTTTATTATTGGCAGAGATAAGAAGTCATTTTGTCATCCAGGGCTTTTGCTTAATAAATTGTTTGCTTGGCTTATGTTTTTTGCAGCGGAAATTCTGTTTCGAAGGCATTCATGCAAGTATTGATGAAGATTTCGTAGCTTTCGTCGGGACAATCTGAATCCAATACTCCAGAAAAATCACATTGGGACAACAACAGTTTGAAGTATTCAATAGTAGTAGAATTTATTTTCCTGGTAAAAGGCGGTTTTATTCTATCCTGCTTTGTGTTTGTTGGTTCGATATAAAAAATACCAAAGTGGTCAGATACATCTGTAAGGATTATTCCAGATGTAAAAGGATTTGCGATATTACTGGAGAAAATATGATCTATGAGTGTAGCAGACTGAGGTGTTACTCTAGTGGGTTTGGTAATAACAGGCACAAATCCTTCACTAAACATCTGCTCCAAGCACAAACCAGTCTTGGAATGAGAAGCTGATTTTAAAAGGTCAATATTAAGGTCGCCCATGATTAATGATGAGTTCCTTTTTTTATTTAGTGCATCAGTTAAGTAGTTGATTTTTTATATGAATAAGTCCATGTCTGCGTTAGGTGCAGTATTGGGACTATAGATTACACCAACTATTCTCGATGAATTCTTATACTTCAGTTCGACAAACAGTGACTCAAAAACATGTGGTATGAAAATGGAAAGGTCATGCCGAAGACTAAATGTTATATCAGCTTTAATGAAGAGCCCAACACCCCAACGTCCATCGTCGTCACGGGGTCTTGTATTTTTTGTATCTGGTGGTGACCTTCTAGACAATAAGATATATTGTCAGGGATTTGAAATACTTCTGTGAGGCCGATGATGTCGAATGAATTCTGGGGGCCATTCGTTTCAACAAGTAGATGAAGTAGAGAGTCCCAGTGGGCTTGTAGGCTTTGGCAGTTGATATGAAATGCCGAGAATGATCTATTAGTACCATTAAGCTCAGCACGCACCTCACAGGGAGTGAAATACTTACTATTTATCGTGTTGTATACCGGTAGAGAGTTATTATCTTCAGTCAACGCACCAGTTATATCATTTAATTTGTGACAAAGTTCATATTCAGGTTTTGTCTGGATCTCATCCAATCTTACACTACCCGCCATAACTAACATCCAACCATCAGTAGCATCATCGCGTATGCATGTGATAGGAGTTGCCGTTCTTGTACATGTGGGGTTATCAGTTGTTACATTGTTGTTGATGAATTTTGCCGAGAAGTTAGAAGCTAGTTGTATAGTGACACATGAGTTATTAAGTGGTGAATCCAAGTACAATGTTGTACAATAAAAACAGGGATTTAAAATACAAAATAATATGTGAAATATAATTTCCAATACACGGTCTTAGTGGGAGGAGAAAAGTTGCCTCTGGTTCTGCAGATTATTGTCTATAGCATATCATTAGGATCATTACAATTTCGGTAATTTCCCACTTCAATTTAGGTAAATGACATTTTTTCTCTCACAAACACAAGTAGTGATTGTTCATTTACTCTTAAAGATTTGAAATTTCATTCATAGTAGACAACAGAGAGGATATCGAGTGTCCCTGCGCCATCAGAGCTGTGCGATAGTGACCACAAGTGGCTGTCTTTCCGCCATTCCCGTTTAAAAAAAATGAACAAGAAAAAGGAAAAAAAAGCAGAGAAAGGGAGAGAAGAGAAAAATGAAAGAAGAGAAATGAATACGAGAAGCAGACGTGACAATCAAGGCAATCCTGACAACAGCGTGTTCACTAATAAGAGGGGATTTTATAGCCATACTGCAGATGACATGTTAGACTGGTTCTTTCCGTCATGTGAGAAATCTGTTCTATGTTTTCTAGCATGTCATCCCCTGAGTTCCAATGTGCTCCATGTGTCAGCAGGCATAACGAACATATTGGAACCCTTGGGACGATATGATGGTGATTGAGTTGAAGAGAGAGGTGGCGATGAGATAAACATAGCTACGGCCTACAATCGGGGCATACTGGATTGTTACAGTTGACATGTAGTGAATATGAACTTAGAAATTGTTCAGTTATAGTCTTTTTGAATAGTGATCTTGGATAATTTTGAACGGATGGTTCAATATTGTTCCACGTCCTAGGGAAAGTATGAATGGGAAGGTTAGCAGAGAACTGGGTCCTCGGTTTATATGTGCGCAATTTACCTGTCTGTCTGGTGTCCATACCAGACGGGTTTAGGTATATTTTAAAATTATTCTTAAAACTTTCAGGTAACATTTTATTATGCCAATCATGCATACAGCTGGACGTGAAGTTTATACAAGTCAGTGAATCTTAAGATACGGTGGTTTCTAAATAGTGGGTCGGAGTGTGCATTGAATTTTGTGCTGGATATGATTCGGATGGCTCTCTTTTGCAGTTTTGTGAGTGCTCCTGTGGCGGCTGAGTGCCCCCAGATTTGGATACCGTACAGCATGTGACTGTGGATTAGATATATTTCACTGTGAATGTTTTAGTTGCGCGCAGGGACGTGGCTAGAGGTTTTCGGTTGGGGGGTGTAGGGTAGTGAATTTCCAACTAGGTGGAGGGACCGGGAGGGGAAATGCCCCTCCAGGTCCATTCCCATAGTTAGAAATTCTCTGCCGAGAAAAAATTTGAAAATAAAGCCATGAAAGTGGGCATAAAAGTGATTCTAGTAACTGAAATGCCAACACATTTATGATACAATTATCAGGTTATTATTATTTGGTATTATTCTGGGAATTGAATATGTGCTAAACAAATGCTCAAGCTGAGAACTTTGAGCAATTCACACTGTCCTAACATTAAATCAGATCTTATGCAGGAATGATCAGTTTTCGATGTTTCATAATTTTGTAACTGTGAATGTTGGAATTAACTCAGAATGAAGATTTTACATGATGTGATTTTCTTAAAGTGCATTTCGAAAATTCTTTTTATTACGATAAGAAAACGTACAATAGATCTTGTACCGATTGACATCATGCATACTTATGAAGCTCGATATTACGTACGCTATAGTTGTAAATAGTAACAGTTGGAATGTTTGCCGATTTGAAACCGAGTTGCAATTTTGGGAAGTAAAGGAGACATCGGCATCGCTAAAGAATCTCTAAAATCTAGATAGATGGAATTTCCAAATACTCATGACTTGCCCTCCGAATTTCCAACTATAGGACATTTTGGCCAGGATTGGGGAGGGTGTCGCAACGTCCCTGGTTGCGCGAGAAAATGTGCAAATCAGGCGCAAATATGATCCGTCTAGGAGCCAAAGAGTGATAGCTCACCTCAGAAATAGAGCACATATCACGAGTGTAGGGATAACGAGTATTAGTTAAATTTGGAAACATTGAAAACCTTGCTTCTCACCCACGTTCGTCTCCAATTGTATTATATTTTCTACTCTTTACATTTGTAAATAATTAGCCGTACACGGGCTACGTCTGTATCAATAAAACGTCTCATCATTTCAAATCAGATAGCATTTATTTATAAAATCTGACACGAGCTACCGATACTCTGTGTATTAATTATTCATTTTATTACCACAGCTCTTGTGTTAGAAATAAATTCTGAAAACATATGCAAAGGATTCTTGAGGAACTGTTATTCTCAATAGAGCATTTCATTCAAAATATCTCGATATTCTGTACTCTAGTTTGATTGAATATACATTGTGGGTAAGTGAGAACTCATTGGATTCAGTAGAATGGTTGGTCTGGGGTGGGCGTAACAGGGTAAATCTGAAATTAATGCCTCATTTTCCGTCACACTTGCCTATTTGCAGAAGATCAAAAGTTATACCATGATTACCTATTCTACTATATATGAAAAGCCTATGACATAAATTTTAGCTTTACACATCAACCGTGGTGAACACGCCTGCAAAGGGATTTCAATAGTTAAAATTTACATCTACAGTGGAACTACATCAAAGTTGACCTTTGGTGACGTTGAACTTAATGCAAACTTGTCTAAATTTACCACACGTCGCCTTGCGAAGAGTGAAATGAAACCGGCAATTATTTATTACGTTTTTAAATGGGTTTACCTCATAAGATGCCAAAAAATGAACGAACATGCATTGTCTCATGCTAATAAAGCATACGTAACTCGAAATGGTATGTTCTTATGTTCTTAAAACGAAAAAGGCTCCGTTTCTTTTTCCATTTCGTTTCGGCGATAAAATTGACAGCGGAAGTACCGCCCACCGATGCCCATGTAAACAAAAACAGATTCGCACGTAAGTTTGTCTGCTGTTCAGTAAAATCGAGAAAAAATAATAGCGACTCTCAATAATCTGACGGTCATGGTATAATTAAAATATACCCAAAGTAGCTTGGTGTACCAAATGTTCACCATTCGTGGTGAAGTGGTGTTAACCGCGCCCAAAGGCTCGCGGTTAACACCACTTCACCACTCGTTGTGAACATTTGGTACACCAAGCTACTATGGGTATATTCTATATGTCGTTCATATTAAAACTACACGCACACGTATTAGCAATATGTATCCATTTAATAATGCAATTTTGTCGTTCAAAGGAAGAAAGTGGCCAATATTTTACAGTTTCAGTACAAAGAAGAAGTCTGATAGGAATCCGTTCCATTACATGCCATTCGGGTACGGACCACGTAACTGTATTGGTATGAGGCTTGCTTTGCTAGAAATGAAGATGGCCGCGGTGAGAGTTCTGCAGAAACTGAGACCAGTGAAAGTGGAAAAGACTGTGGTATGTTAACCATTTAAATTAACCCATTTGTGAACCATACCAGTAACTAGTGTGCCGCGGTCGGACTGAATACTCCACAACTCTGCGCATCCTCACGCAGACCTTTCATTTCAACAAAGCTTCAAATTTGTTAAGACTTTTTCATTACTTCATAATAAGAGAGCATTAGAAGACTGAATTTATGAATCTATAGTTCCAGTAGAAAAGACGGGTGACCGGCAGAAGTTATATCGTTCACTGAACGAAAAAAACGACACCTGAAATGCTTTTGCATTGCATTTGGCACTTTGTTGAACTCGACGGACGATATGAAGCTACCTTTAACATGTAGCAGGTAAAAACTATCTTATACCTGTCACTTCACACTTTCTTTAACATCAACAACTTCAGATTCAGTGATGATAAGTGTACCATTATTAACATGTCAGATCATATCCCATAGGCACACTGTGACTATGTGATATGACTTTATAGGTCAATGACACGTTTATGCAACGTTCTTTTTGTGCACTGGCCAAATTTTCATGTCTCATTGTGTACTGTCCAAAACCTCTGCGCACAAAAGAGCGACCACGTGCTTTGCTCAATGTTCGTTCAGAGTGTTCGTTGCAGCGAACCTGGTGCAATGCTTTTAAGTTTGCCGGGCGAGTGAATAAAGTAGAAAATGTGGGAATGAGAACACAATAGAGATTAGATGAACTTTATTCGGCAATTATCTTAACCCTTTGAGACTTTAACCCTTTACCCAACGCAGACGATATCAAATTTTTTTATTTTAAACATCATTTTTAAAAAAATTTCGAAAAATTTCAACAAAACCATATCATGTGACCCCTCATTGGAACGAGCTCGACGAGCTCGTTCCAACGAGGGGTCACATGATATGGTTTTGTTGAAATTTTTTGAAAAATAATATTTTTTCAACTGCTGGATTTGCATATTACGCGGGCGGATGCGGGCGATTCGTTGGGTAAAGGGTTAATTATCCTGACGTTCAAATGTCACTGGGAATTCAGTTTCTTCAACGTTTTTGAAAATGCGGCGTCAAACGTTGGAAAATACAAATAAGATATTTTTCACATTAGTGATTAACTGGTTGAGGGCTAGATTATTTTTGGTGGTTTGAATTTGTTATTCAAAACTTTTGTATTACAAATTATTGGAGAGTGCCCACAGACACTCTCCAATAATTTGTAATAAAACAAATGTATATAAGCAATATATTATTTGTGTTTGACTGAATATGAAATATAAGCAAGAAAAGTGTTGGCTTTTGCTCTGGTATCCTCATTTTTTGAAAGCCCTGATAGTGGCGTCTAGCACTCAACCAGTTAAGACGTCTTGACAGCAGGGTTAAATTAGTATTTTAAGCTGCGATAACATTTGGCTCCACGGTTGTCACTGAGCACTATTCGGAAGAAAATAGGAATTGAGTTTAAAACCTTAAAAAATCGGAAAATAATAACAAAACAAATGACTACAAAGTATCAAGGTGCTGTTTAATTTTGTACGTCATAAGACGCACAAAATTATGAACGCGCTGTTTGATTTCGTACGACATAAGACGAACAAAAGTATCAAAATGTTAATTTATGTTCTTTTCTTAAGTCACTCTGTTTTAACCACAAATTTTCGGCCACTTGGCCTTTATCAAATGGAAATACAATCAACGGTAGATCACTAAGTGAAAACCATCCTTCTCCGAAGAAAAGGATGGATTTTACTTTGTGAGCTACTGTTGACTGTATTCCATTTGATAAAGGCCAAGTGGCCGAACATTTGTGGTTAAAACAGAGTGACTTAAGGAAGAACATTTATCTACTTCCCTTTGGAGGATTTATGTTGGTTAATTTATGTTTTTTTTTCACTAAATGGGCTTAGCAACTGATCCTCTAGAACGTCTGTGAATGATCGAAGGGAAATATGGCTGAACCCAACGGAAATACATACAGACAGGAACTTTTGTGGTGAGTGGTGTCGTGCAAAAAATTAAACCGAAACCGGTTTTTTTCCTGAAACCGAATCTGAAAAATCAAAACCTCACAACTCTTCCTAAAAAGTGACTTTTCTTGCGATGCTCCCATCAAAACGTTAGGGGAAGGTGAGCGCGGTAGCTCAGTGGTAGACTGTTGGACTTCTACGCTAGAGATCCCGAGTTCGATCATCGTCCGGGACGGCCCGCGTTGCACTTTATCCCGGTTGCCCACCTGGGGCACGATGACGCCGTGTACTATGGCGTACTGCACGTCGATGATGCACATGTCTTCAACCGCTGTAACCCTGCTTGAGCGGAGTTGAACAGAGTTAGAAATGTTGAGGAGCTGACAGTTGCTCGTCGATGCTCGGTGGTACTCCGGCTTCATCCACCCGTAAAACTGCCACGGTCATGATTAGCCATTGTGTATATGTATGTAACCTTAATCCTTTACCCAACGAATCGGCCGCATACGCCCGCGTACCGCGTAATATGCAAATTCAGCAGCTGAAAAAATATTCTTCAAAAATTTTCAGCAAAACAGTATCATGTGACCCCTCTTTGGAACGAGCTCGTCGAGCTCGTTCCAATGAGGGGTCGCATGATATGGTTTTGTTGAAATTTTTTGAACAATTTAAAGAAATGCTATTTAAAATAATAAATTTTGATATCTTCTGCTTTGGGTAAAGGGTTAAACACCAATACATAAATAAATACATAAATCAAAACGTTTCACTGTTGATATAGAGATCAATTGTTATAGTTTTAGATGTATTACATAATCACGGTGACGCCTTGGTGTTCATTTAGTGTAGGTTCTGTGCCATTCATGTATTCTGGCCCGTGACAGAAGATTATTATTTATTTATTGGGGTTTAACAACACTTTCGACAGTCAGGGTCACCTCGTGTCGGACAGTTTTACGGGTGGATAATGCCGCGGTACCCAGAGAGAACCACCGAGCAACGACGAGCAATTGTCAGACTCCCCAACATACTAACTCCACACAAACAGGGTTGGCATTGGTTGAAGACAATCGCACCATCAACGTGCTGTACGCCTTAATACACAACGCCACCGCAATGGGGGTGAAGTGTCTTGCCCAAAGACACAACGCTGTTGCCGCAGGTGGGATTCCAACCGAGGAGCTCTCGGCTTGCAGCCTGCACCTCTGCCTACTTAGCCATCCCCCCACCCACTCCCACCCTCGACAGAAGATTGGAACGTATTTCTGATGGTGAAACGAGATGATGTAATGCGGTAATTATAAGGCGTAATCCATAAGGAAAAATTCGAGAAACCCAGCACATTCGATCTGATAATGGTCTTCCTCAGTTTAAAAAAATATTTTATTCAATGAATATTCTATACGTTACAGAATTGAACACCAAAAAAGTAACAGTGTACGACAAACGCAGCTCATAATATAAGATTTATTTAACAATAAACAAATTGCTAAGTAACGGAGGCATTTGACAGAAAGCTTGTGGCTAGGGTAAGTCATATCCCTGAGTCATACATAAATTTGATCAGAAATGTGGTATAAAATAGTAGATGGACTCATATATCGCCGTCTGGAACCCATGGCCTATAGTCGATAAGTAAGTTGATCAGCAACCCGGTGCCAAGTTGGGGCACCGCATCCATACCCATATAGTAAGGGCTGACTAGAGATCCTAAGGATGTCGACATAGGAGCAAATACATGAGAGGTAATGCACATTTAAGTTAATAACATCGTACTCAACACACGCAGGTAACCGCGAGTGTAAAGATACGACGCCCCGACCCGGCGCAAAACTGGGGAGACAGTAGGTGGTAACTCTAATCTTAGAAAGATGAGCATGGGGATTCAAACCGCCAGACGACGATACATGATATTGTTTAAACTTTGCACGTGAATGACGGAGGAGATGGAAAGAGAGTACAAAGAAGAGGAGGAAAGGAGAGCAAGGGAAGCCAGATTGAAAACATAATGCGTTGCCTTCACATTCAAGACACTCGTGAGTGCACTTTTAATTAGAAGTAAGACGGAAGCAGCCTTGGTGTTGCTGAATGCGAAGAAAATGAAAAAGGAAGTAAGATTGTAAAGGAGAAAGGGGGGGGGGGGGGATAAATTCACCCTATAGTGGTAACCTTACGTGGTAATTAGATGGTCAGTACTCAATGGAAATGCCCACTTGATGAAACGAAGCCATGCATCACTTCAAAACCAAGACGGTTCTCCTGATTATTCAAGAATTCCGACCCAAAAAGAAGTGTCGATACGTTTATAGTAAATGAGAGTAGGTTACTATTTACGAACATTTGAGTAGATTGGACACTGTAAGAACAATGCCTTGACCATCATCTGGACTAATACTCTCTATCAAATGGCGGATTGTCTGTTCAAGCAGTGGACTCTCTGTGCAGTCATTCTGATTTTCTGTACAAATCGAGGAATTCTGATCAGAATCGAAGACAAAGTCAAGATGGAGGAGCATGTATCAACAGTTTTTCATTTGTCAGTTATGATGATTATCCAATGATGATTATTCAATGTTCAGTTCTTATGAGGGAAGCGTGGCTCGTGTTTCAAGCAGAAACATAGCGTGCAGAAACGTTGAAGGGATGGGCCTAATTTCCGCCTAATCGACAATCTGGTGGGGTTTTACCAGTGATTTCTATACAACAGAATTGCGGGAACATCTGTGAAAAACGTTGCCACTCAAACTGCCCCTCCCACAAGATAGCGGTATGTCAGTGAACCTAATAACTACATGTATCCCAATCCATGACATTTGATGACGGGCAAGTTGTTCCGCCACAGTGTAACAGCTTTCACTTTATCAAACGTTATGGTGTTTATCGTGCACGAAAAATAATAATACACTGCAAAAAATATAGGTTCTCTTTAGAACCAACGCTGGTTCTAATCTTGTCCCTGAGATGGAACCAGTTCTGTTTAAACAGTATTTATTTCAAATCAAATAAATTTATAAAGATTAACATTAAATATTAACAGAATTAAACATAAATTGAGGGGTTTCAGCCGTAAGTTTAGAGCTTATACGAGGCTGTCTCAAATCATTTTTAAGCAGAGGAGATATGAACAGTTGGCATATCTAACCAGTTTTGGTTCTCTTCAGAACCAAAACTTCTTCGATTTGCCAACTGTTCATATCTCCTTTGTTTCAAAATGTTTGGCGACTGCGTTGAATAAGCCCCAAGTTTACTGCTGAATCTACTTCAGTTCATGTAAAATTCTGTTAAAATTGAATGCTAATCTTGGTAAATTTATTTGATTTGAAATAAATACTGTTTAAACAGAACTGGTTCCATCTCAGGGACAAGATTAGAACCAGTTTTGGTTCTAAAGAGAACCTATATTTTTTGCAGTGTACTGTATTACCTTTCCAATCTGTGAACTTGTTTTTGTCCAATAATAACTAAAATATGCTGTACAAATTCAGTTTGCATTGCCTCGAAAATATGCACATTATCAACATATTTATTTGTCGAAAACATCAAAGAAAATGCTTTAAAAAGCGATCGGAGATTGGTAGGCGTCAGGAAACTGAAAACCTTCGATTTTTGTTGTTGAGCGTTGTTTATTTATAGCACATTCCGCCCCTCTCCCCACAATTACGACGGCTGAGACACTTTTCTGATGTGACCGATGGGCGTTCCAGCAATCCATTCAATTTCAGGTCAGTGATTTTTACATTATTCGTGGGCATAAACTGTCGAATTTTTATAGCAGACGCGAAATGTATCGGCAATAAATCATGATCGCGAGAAGATTGTTTTTTTTTTAATTCGGGTAATTTTGCCCCACTCTCTCCCCATGAAGGGGGGGGGGGGGGGGGCAGCACATCATTGATTTTGATGAAACTGAATTGTGCCTCTCCAATCATCTTTCGCATGAATCAGACCGGATAAGAATCAAACACAACCTTAACGACGGGTGCCGAATGAAGGTCGAAAAGAGACCAGTATAGCTCAAGGTGAGCCGAACACTAGGACATATCTGTCTGATTGTTTGTGTTTCAATACTCCAGTGTAAACAAATATTAATCAGAAATTTGTCATGGAATATAACTGAAATTTTGCCCACGTTTGAATAACGTTTGGATATTTGGGGATTGTGGAGGAGAGTGTGTCATGCAAACTATATATATTGATATACGCTACCCCTCACCTTTGAACTCACCCTATTTAAGACACTAACCTCAGCGTATTTATTTTGTTTTGTTTTTACTTAACCCTTAGAACCATGGTGGTATCTTCCATATCAATACAATGTCAGCAATTGGAAGAAACCATATTCATCATTTGTGGGCAGACCAATTAATATTTTCAACGTTCAGCCCCGAGGCCCAAATGTTGAATTGTCTTCCCCACACATTCACTTACCAGCTATCATACTTGACAAACTTATAAAGTATCATCTTCATGGGCCGGAAAAGCGGAATCTCGGGTTCAAAGGGCTAATTATATCTCTGAAACCGTACCTTTAAAATATTACTCTCCATTTGGAGCTCTATGTTTTTATTCAATATAATCTTGAAAACCAATGTGGTCATATATGTATAGGTGATGACCATAGGGGTTATGTATTTGATGTAAGAAAATGCCGTTCGGGTACCTGTAATTGGTGATGAAAGTGAGGGCGGGCACGAGCCCCCCCCCCCCCCCCCCGTTCCTGACTTTGGACCTATGAATATTAATGAGCGATTTATTGCGAGAAACTTGAAGCATGCATACTATTTTCCCAATACTTCAACTATATTTTAAGTAGTTAGTAATGAATTCACATAAATATAACATTTGCATCTTAATCCTCTAACACTGTAGTATCTTTGTCCTGAAACTGAGAGTGTTACATCAACAGATTGAACACGACGCTTTGGGGTGGGGGTGGGGGTGGGTGGGAGGGAGGGGACGTCACAAGCCAAATCCGCTCAGAGTGTGAGGGGACGTCCCAAGACAAATCCGCTCAAGACTGAAACGTTCTGTAAGTGTATTTCCTACACTCAGTAACAATATCATTATTCATGAACAATTAAAACTAAAAACGGAAGTAGCGATATTGTTTTCAAAGAAAAGGCTATTACACTTTAGTAATAACAACAATGCCACTTTGTCCGGCCGCTGATTTGTCGGAGCTCTCGGGGGAGAAGGCATTGGTTATTCCGGTGCTCCCAAATGCCTCTCTATCAGCACGCCTCTCTTCTCCACTCAACACCCGGAAACGAACTGTTTGATTACATCCCGTTCCCCATGCTTCCCAATCTCTTAGACAAGCATACGAACCCTCACCTTCGTGTCACCTACCGAACCACATACCCTTCATTCCCCCACTCCCCTTCCCAATTATATTGCCAGTGAATATTATTCTGTTGGACTGGTATTTTGGACATTCTAATAGCAACTCTTCCAGTGTCTCCGGAGGCGGCACGTTGAAAATACTGAATGGTTTATCCCCAGATAATGAATATGGACTCTATCAAATGCTGTCAGCAAACTGACTTGACAACCATCATCGGAGTTCAAAGGAATAATGTAAAATTAATTGGTGGAGTGGGTATATTATTTGGGAGGCAACCCGTTCAAACGTGATTCCGAATGACGAATATAGTTAGCAATGAAAAGAGACCGCGATAGGCCGCGATAGACCGCGATAGACCGCAAGCATTTGGCAAATCGTCCACTAAGTTCCAATGTGTTCTATGTGCCTACTGGCACATAGAACACATTGGAACTCAGGAGACGAAATGCCAACGGACACTTTTACGCATACTGAAAATATATTTGAAGTCGGTAAATTGTTTTCACTTCGGTCTATCATATTTCACAGTCTGCGACTTCAGACTTACTTAGTCTCACACTTTCAGAAATAGGACAGGCATCACAACTATTAAATCTATTGGTCCTGAAAACATAAGATAAACACCAAATATATAAGTTATATCATGTATATTATATTGAAGAAATTTTGTTACTGTTTCATGTTTAATAACTGACAGAAAATTAGAATATCAGGGTTTTTCGGTAAACTATTGGAAGATATTCAAATATTTTATAGATGGTCATATATTCCTACATTTTCAGGAAAATCCAGAACTATCCAAACTTGGATTTCTGCAGGTTAAAGGAGGAGTGTGGATTGGTTTCGAGAAGCGAGAATCCCAGTGAAATGCAAACGTTGATAATTTTACAAACAATAGTTATGAATATCATGACGAAATTATGCTGTGTGCATCACATGGAAGTCAAGATTTGAGATACTTGTCCATATAATTAATCCATCATATAGTCAGATCTTTAGCAGTTTGTTTTGTACAATATCCAGGGAATGCGCATTCAGAGACATACCCACAATTTTCAAAGAGGGAGACCACTTTTTGGTTGATTGGAAAACGCGGGAGAGACCAAATGTTGGTTACACCCTGACTGGTATGAAAACTCAAATGCATGTACAAACAGTGGCAATCATTTATTTAGTAGCGATAGTTTTTTGTACGTTGTATATACAGGTACCATTTATTTGCGTAAGTTTCCTTTAACTGCTGTGTATTGCTTAATTGCTGTGTATTGATCACCGTAGGCACTGGGCCTATGGGTATCAATGCCCAACAGTGAATCCACTTGAAAGCTCAAAGCATATTCGAACATTCAAAAATAGAGCAACCGATTTGGGATCTGTGACTCTAATCATATCACATTCGAGTACTCTCCGCCACCAACGACCCCAGAACAGCTACAAACACACGCCGGAGTGGATGCGGAAAGACAGTAGCGACGAGGTGGATAAACTATGTTCAACGCCCAACTCCCAGAACAGATGTCAGTATGGATTATGTGTTTGTGTGTGTTCCTTGTGACTGACTCTGAATCTCACTGCAAAATCACTCTACACTCAGATAGCATCGACTCCAGACCAGCCACACACACACGCACACTTACACACGCCAGGGTGGACACGAATACGCAATAGCGACGAGCTGCATAAACTCTGCCCCCCCCCCCACACACACACCCACCCACCCACCAACAAAACAGTATCTGAGATTCAATATTCTCGCATTTCTTTTTTTCGACAGTCGCAATTCTACTGTACTGCGAGGAAAAATCAGTCAGGGAATTTCGACCTGATCGCGACTCAGTCGCGATCGGGGTGAAATTATATGTCTGTTTGTGGACAAGCAGTACTGTACGTGGACGGCAATAGCAGATGTCGAGTGAAAAATTACTTGAATGATAAATAATTAATCTCCGATTTCTTCCTCACCGTTATGATAGAACTGTCCACAGACGATATGGATTCTTGGAGTG
This sequence comes from Pictodentalium vernedei, assembly GCA_031216915.1. Lineage (NCBI taxonomy): Eukaryota > Metazoa > Mollusca > Scaphopoda > Dentaliida > Dentaliidae > Pictodentalium > Pictodentalium vernedei. The sequence goes on along the minus strand of CM062297.1, from coordinate 504,351,823 downwards.
TTCTTTCGAAGAGCTTTCTAATAATCTGATTAATCGCGCCATAACCTGGTATGAGAACTTTCAGAATGTTCTGAAAAAAACACCTCAAAATACAATCGTTTGGATGATTTTTTCATTATCGTCTTAGCAATTTCCAGGTTTTTAAGATATTGAACTTAGAAATCTAAACTTCCATGATTTTCAGTGTTTTCAAAGATGTGTATAAAATATACCTGTACAATATATTCTTTACAGGATTAAACATTTGCTTTAGAAATCCGCACCGCCCATGCGCAACCCAAAGCCGCAGTATACTGTGAAAGAAATGGCACATCTCCACCTTTAAGAGGAGAATTATTTTCTTCGGTCGTGCAAATGATAGAATGTCTAAATAAAACCAAGTTGTTAATTAATAAGGCGATATTTTCAAAAACTGTATCTAGAATGAGGAAAAATCGACATAAGCACATTCAATGGCTTCGGAAAATACTGAAACCAGTTTAGGGTTAGGATGTACAATCCTTTGGCTTTTAAGTGGGCAATGAAGAATGTACTAGGAAGTGTTAATGATTTAATTTGTTGAGTGCTGAAAACCTAAATTTGGACTCAGTTGAAAAATTCGGGTAACTGTTGTGTCGAGATACCCACACGCCAACAAAGACAGTTTATGTATTAAGGGAAACAACTCCAATTCTTAATGTTCAACACTATTATGGGATTACTGGGTCAAGTGACAGTGCACACTGTCATTATTTTGCACGCACAATATCTGGGACGATTCTCGGCACAATCATGGGGATTTTAGTGCTCAGGAGGATTCAATTTACGGAAAATAAAATGAACATCTGCAAATTCCGAAACGAATATTTGTAATTCTCCTGTATTTTGTTTTGCTTTGTTTTCATTTCTGTGCATTTTCTTTAAACCATACACGCAAAACAATCCGCAATAAAAATATATACTTTTATGTCGACTGCTGAAGTGTTACAAAGACATGAAAACAATCCGACTAGAAAGACTGACCCAATTGTTTTGACAGGTGACATTGAATACCGTTGGTCGTGTTCCATTTTTCTTCACCGCGGTGCCTAAGTGTTCCGAGAACAGAAATAAGTTTCCTAGCTGCTTCCAAAATACTCGCCGTCATTAACTCGGCTTGAGGAGTCGTTTGTGGATTATTTAAGTTTCGAAGGCATCTCATTTGTTCCTTTTTTGTTTTGTTTTTCAATGATGTGCACATATCTGAAGCAAGCGACGTCGGGAACTTTAGTCAGTTGGTCGTCAAGTCAGTTTTTTGGTTGCATTTTTGGTCGATTCAGCCACTGAAGACATATTCATTTGGGAGTGTATTAATTTAAGGCTGGATGATGAAGTAACATTGTTCGCGTGATTTTTGTGTTACAGAAAACAGTGTGCATATATAGCTTTGATGCATGAATTCAGTTTACAATCTGGCACGAAATGGCGCACGTTTTGTGCTGAAATAAATAATATTACATCCCCATAATCATTTCCACTAACCAATAACGCAATGGAATGAAGCAAAAACAAAACAAACAAAAAAAAAAAAAAAAAAAAACAAAAAAACAACGAAACAAAACCAAACAAACAACTAAAAAACAAACAAACAACGAACTAAAGATTACTATTCACCTGTCATTGGACCAAGCTGGATTGTCAAAACGAATGATAAAGTGGATTGCTAAGAAAATAAATTGATACAAACTTGGTTAATATTCTCCTCTTATTTTCTAATGAGTAAGCGTTTTGAAATTCATGCTCACTTTGCACCTGAAATCATTTTTTTCAGAACAGAAAATGAGATGATTGTGTATTTGAAGACAATAGAAAATGTTTTGTTTTTTTCTGAATTAGAAATCCCAGTTCGTTGAGAAACGATGTTTTCTCGCAACCCCTTCGCTAAAAAAATCCCACTTGTTTCATACTCTACCCCACAATTTGTTCCGGTGACGTCGTCGCTGTTAGAGTCTTTCCATGGTTTTGTCTTTGGGTGACTTATGATCGAGCGAGATTGCTGTTAATCAGTATCTCAATCCCTAAAAAAATCCCAAACACTTTCGTGTTCTCCCCTCTAATACGTTCCAATTCCGCCAAGCTGTCCTAGCCTTTCCCTGCCTCTATCTTTGTGTGAATTATGATCGGGCGAGATTGCTTTAGAAGTTTTTCACAAGTGATGTCTTCACGGCAATTATTGGGTCACGGTAATGACAGCACTTACTTCGAGTAAAATATTTTCTTTTGAGAAACATCACATTTGTTTTTTCACAATATGCACGATTTGTGAGATAAAAAACGTATTAATTATTACTGTTAATTCTTTTTGTCTGAAAAATGCAACTATTTTAAATGCCACGTTCGAAGGAAATAAGCGAGTGCTATTTTTATCTCAGTTTTTAAAAGCGTCACTTGGATCATTGTCTAGTTTGTCATGTATGGCGGATTATCAGCGCCACGTAATTGTTAGTTGTCAAATTACAGCTGCAATTCAGTAAATTGTACCTGGAATTATCTAAGTTGTAGCTACAATTTACTAAACTGTACCATCAGTTCAGCTAAATTGCACTTACAGTTTACTAAATTGAACCTACAATTTAGCTGATTGTAGCTACAATTTACTGAATTTAAGCTATATCTTAGCATCTTCACTCTCATTGGTCAAGCTAACAGCAATTTATCTCAACCAGTCAGGGGTACGGGTAAGTTATTTTAGCGCGCGTGTATATTGGGGCAATATTTGCCCCAGATCATGCAGTACTGAATTCTCAAATGACTCGGAAAATGAAAAAAAAAAGAAAAAAAGGAACTATATATATATATATACTGGATCCACTAATATGCGGAATTCGTTATTAAATTGTGAGTCACCGATTTCAATGTTTCAGTATTCGTGTTGTGTTATGCTAGCTCCAAAGTTAAAAATACGTTTTTAAAACCTTTTTTCGTTATGTTACATCCACCCTCGATTATATAGACGAGATGTCTGCGTGAATATTTTCTCCCAATTCGCGATATGCCTGTAGCCTACATTTATGCATTCTGCTTTGTTTAATTTGTGTGGACGGGTGGGGTAGTATTCCAAGTGTTTTTCGAATGGAGATCTTAACCCCAAGGTGCAGCCACCTTTCCCCTCTCGTTCAATAACCTTGAAGTTCTTTAAAAAACAAATTTAAAAACCACACCTGATAATACTTGGAGATGGTACCGACAGTTCCTCTAAACAAGCACCTCGGCACGTGTGTTTTGTCCCAAGACGAGTTTCGTACCGGAAAAAGCTGGGGTGTGGGGCGGGGGGGGGGGGGGTACGCGAAGAAGTGTTGGTGTGTGGGAAGGGTGCCTTTTAAGTATTTTTGAAGGAAGATATTAACCCCTTAGCCTGACCCCTGTCCAATAAACGGGAATTATTTTAAACAAATGTCTTGTGAATAACCAGTAACAATGCTTCGAAATGCGGTATTCACCTTCTTTTCGTGAGAGGGACTCTACGTTATTCACAAAATGTTTCTTACTTATGTTGTATTACGAAAAGGTTGCATGATATAAGCACAAAATAAGTGTTTTCATGGACATTTTATCGCGCGCTTGTACTTGCACAACACTTTTCTTGTTGTTTCTGTACACAAAAAAATATTGGATCTGTGGTCGATTAAACACGGTATCCATGATTTACAACACTTTATTGCGCCTAGTATATAACCTAAGCTACCATAAATCACGATACAACAGTACCGCAGTTGAAAGATTTCAGATTTTGTGACTGCGCTTTATATTCAGTTGGAAGCAAAATATTTTGTTTATATTAATATAAATTTGTTTTGTTACTATTTATTAGAGGAATGCATGTAGGCATAAGGTACTACGAATATAAGATATCGGTCCGACTCAAACCGGGCAGATGATTTCGCATCAAATCGCATCTCGAATCAAATCTCACAGCTCTTAAAATTGAAAGTAATGAGCCTTCTTTCAAACGTAATGTCGTATTGTACCCAACGACAACACGTCTGTTTGTGCAATTCAATCAAAAAGCGGAATAATCCAAGGGTTGGGGAGGGGGGAGTAAAGAGTAAAAGTAGTTTCGGTTGCAGAACCTCCTTGAATTCTTCTTCTATTACCAGGTCTGTATTGGTGATAGACGAGAAGTTCAAGTGGAGACACTTGGTAGGGTTTCAAGAGGAAACTCTTGGTTGTATTTTCAGAAAACCTCGATGAACTGGAAATTTGCGAATCGTCGCGACTAGAATTAAATCGAATCATCGGGATGATTTTGAATCTAGTGTTCTTGAAGTTTAAATTGGTCTCATCCACTTAAGCGTGAATGATCTGCCTCCACTTGGTGGTTATTCTGATAAAGAAGGAATGTTTTTTACTGCCTGGTATCAGGAACGTTGTGCTGTTCTTGCTGAGAGAATGTTTAATGACATTATGGCCTGTCTATCTTTGGCACTGTATAGCTCCGACAAGCGTTTTGTGTTTATATTTTATCTTACAATCAATATATATTTTGTCTGTATTAACTACGCAACTGTCGTGTATCCGACCTCCTGATACAGATGTTTGTATCAGAGGGGTCGGATACAAGCACGTTCCTTTCGAGTGAGTTCCATTTGTTTCTTTTTCTTCATCCGTACGAATAAATAGTTCGTTATATATTCTTCTATATTCTTGACTTATCCCAAATACTTGTAAGATAAAATGATTTTTACCATTATGTGGATGTACAAAATATGTATTCGAGTCTCGCTCCGGTTTCTAAGGGTAGATCAGGACTCGTCTTCGACTCGTCGTGATCTGCTCTTAGAACCCGAAGCTCGACTCGGATACATATTTTGTACATCCACATAATGGTAATAATCTCTATGTATCAGGAATTGTGTTACAACCCACTTTGTAATAAAAGTTGCAAAATGTAATAATTATTACAAAATGCAACACCTTGGACGGGAAAAACGTTGCAAAATTGCAATAAACTTTTTTTTGATAGGGGCATTTTTTATCAAAGGGGAAATCCGAAACTAATTCATGTTATTATACTACTATCAAAATAAATTTGTGTCTGTATGATTTTACGACTGTCTTCGGGTATGTTATACGCATTTCTAAGCGCATTTGAGCGAGTTTCAAAAATGTCTGAAGTTTTATTATAAAATGCAACTACTTGGACTGGAAAAAGGTTGCAAAATGTAATAATTTTATATAAAGGGAATTGACGTTGTCACCAGAAAAGTCGCTCACTTCACTTTCGTCCATTAATTCCATTGATATTGAGCGTCTTGAATCACTGAGCCTGGTCGACTGAGCCAGCAAACGCAGCTATCCCATCCCAAGGACAGTCGTACTAACCTAGGACTGGGGCTACTCTGCGGCACAGTCCTCTTGCTGGGCCCGAACAACGTTCTGAAACCGAGACCCGCACAACGACAGTGCGCCCAACATGACGTCGCTGACGTCATAGCTCCTCTAACAGTTTCCCACTCTTGATGCCTGTTTTTTTCTCATTCACATACACCATGCATTTAGCATCCACATCAGTCAGCGGTGCGACTAGAGTTGGCCATTGAACCTACAGTTGTTGTGTTAGCGACAGAGCATTGGGGTGTCGGGGTCCGGAAAAGAGCGGACGTCCGGAAGTGGGTGAGGAAAGTGGGTTACATAACAGGCCACTAGCGTGTCCGGCATGCAAGGGGACAGAAGAATGAAGAACTTTGAGCCGTAAGTCAGACACCTTAACGCTTCTGGCGGCAACCAGAAAGGTGATTTTTAGTTTACAGCCCGAACCCGAAGTCCCAGGTGCACATGGCACACCCATTCCCAGCCCACTCCCTACCCGGGGGGGGGGGGGAGTTCTTTCAAGCTGTTGGTACCCGTTTATGAGATCGTTCGAGCTTAGAGGGGAGAGAGTCTTCTCCCCAAGGTTGGTGGGGTGCTCCTTGAGTGTTTCAAGGCCCGATTCTTCGGAGTTGATTGATGCCGAGCACCGATAGCGCCAGGTTGGGGACTCGTATCCTGGTGACATGGTGCGCTTTAGTCCGGCTAACACAGTATGTGTGTGTGACTGCAGCCGCATTGTTGAAAAATGGCCTGACAAAGTTCGTGAATCACCTCAGAATAGACCCTCTATCACCCCCCCCCCCTCCATCTTTCCTATTAGAACCATCGAGGGCTTCCAACAGGCACATGCGGGCTATTGCTCTGTTGGTTATTTTGTCACAAGACGTCTTGAGAGTCGGGTTCTTTTTAATGACGATGCCCAAAAAACAGGCTTCCTGGCAGTGATTGATCGTCTTCCTCTTCCCAACGATCTCAACCGTTACGGTAATTGGTTGAGCTTCTACTGTGGGATTTCGATCGTTTAAACTGGGAACTATGGAATGAATGCAGTTTCTTCATATAGCGGCAACGTACGCCTCGCAAAGAAATAGATAGCAGCAGATTGGATTGACGTTTTCCAGCAGAACTGGCTTGTGCGCTTCCGTTATCACGAGGCCCCAAGTCTACCAAACTCAATGAAACAAGAACAGTTTCATTGAATAGATTTAAAAGGTTCTGATTTTTAAAACTGTTTATTTCATGTTAACTCGACAAGGTTGTCATCGTTTATTCCGAGTAAAAGTGTCTGATGAGTAGGCAAAAATGTTAAACAAGTTTACTGTTTCAGACAATTTTGAATTATTTTATTTCAGTAAAGTATAGTTGCGATAGCAATTTTTGGATGGATAGAATAATTGAAGTTGAATGAAACTAGTGAACTGGTAATTTCAGATACTTTTCAATATCATTTTAATATCAAGTGGACGATAACGCAAGCAGCACAGGTGATGGCTATTTTTTCGGATCAGATTTAAATTGCTTGGGGCATATGGGGAACAAATAGCAATATTAATTTAAGTTTTCACACGCTTTCTTTTTATTAGTATTTTTTCTCAAGACCTCAGATTCACGGGGAGCACTACATATACTACAACTGGTAAAAAGCTACTTGTAATCATTTCTCATTTCAAATTTACAAGCAAAAATACACTATTTGTAGTGGCGAAACGTGGGCTATTTCCGGCATGCACCCACAAATCACGAGATTTTCTCTTCCTCATGTGTGTCAGACCTCAGAAGTTGTGACATTACACCATGAATTTCCTCTCCCTACATGAAAGCATTTAAAAAAATGTTTAGCACTCTCACTTGGAATAGTGTTACCGAACCATTTCACAATTTTGCATGAATACTATATCTGTTTCAATCATAACCAGTTTCTACCTGTACTTTTTTATATTTGTGAAACTAATTATATTCTGTTTTTCTAATACCAGTAAATGATAAGTGTTGTATTTTTATTCTATGATATCCTTTATAATTCTTTCGAATAAGCAGCCGAATAGTTCCTATGAAAAGGAGTGCCAATGCTTTCCATTATCCTGACCCTGCGCCTATCCTAAAACCACTAAAGCAGAACAACATTTTCATCATGAAAACGCTTACCTGGAAAAATTTCTTGTGGATGCATGGCTAAGGTAATATAATATCCATAAAACCCAAGGAAAGCAAAGTGGAGTATTTTTGTTTCCATATAATCCTAGTAGTATGTTATGTTCCCGAAAGGGCTGTTTATATCACCCTCTACCTGACCCCCACCCGCACCCGGACCCCAGCACATCCCCTCCAAATTCCTATCGCTGACGGACCCTCCATAGGCTCATTTGCAAGAAAGTCGGGAATCGACAGGGGAAAATGGTTAGAGTAGCTGTGACGTCGGTGACGTCCGAGAGCACGCGAGGTCATGTCGACGTTAACTGCTGTCGATGTCCACAGAGGTGAGTGACTGGATGGATGTTGCTTGGGCCCAGCAATACGCCCTGTGCTATTGAGCAGCCCCTGGCCTACGTCAGTACCCTCGTAACACTGTCCGCACAGTGATAGCCTTTCACCACAGTAGTTTCAGATCAAATCTGCCTTACCCTATGCCATTTAGCACAGAGTGATTGTGTCGCTTTCGGTCGGGCCACCGGTTGGAGGGGTTCTGTTATAGGGTCACTGTTGGGAGCAGAGGGAAGTACGACTCACTCTCGGTCGAGCGACTGGTTGGAGGGCTTCTAGGACAGTGTCAACGCTGGGGGCAGGAGTGGGGGCTACTGTGTCGCTAGGCCATGCCACTTGCTAGTGGGCTTCTGAGATAGGTTCACCGTTGGGAGAAGAGATAGAGAGAGAGAGAGAGAGAGAGAGAGAGAGTGTGTGTGTGTGTGTGTGTGTGTGTGTGTGTGGGGGGGGGGGGTTCTGTCGCCGTCAATCGGGCCACTGGTTGCAGGTCTCTGGGTCGCCGGGTCAGTAGGTCAAGTAAAGTAGACCAGGGCTTCTGGACGGGGCAGCGACTGTGGCGCTCACCGTCGGACTACTGGGAGACAATGACGTCTTTGAGGTGATGCCTCAGTGAGGTCTCTCCTCATAGCCCTCATATCCTCATCTCGCCCCCAAACTCACTACAGAGCACCATCGGCAATCACTAGGCATCCATAGTGATCGCCACTGGCGATCACCAATAATCACCTTCCCTATGAGGATGAGAGGGCCGTGAGGAGAGGCCCCAATGAGGCCTCTCCTCATAGCCCTCACATCCCCATCTCGTCCCAACAATCACTAGATATCGCTATTTCAAATCAATATGGATGTCTGTGATCTTTAGTGATCGTTAGAGGCGAGATATGGACGTGAGGGCTATGAGGTGTGGAGTCAGTGAGGCCTCTCCTCAAGCCCTTTCATCCTTATACGGGGAGATGATCACTGATGATCGCTAGTACCGATCACTAGAGATCACCATAAGCAATCACTAGGCATCCCTGGTGATCGCGATCACCAGTGATCATCTCCCCGTATGAGGATGTGATGGGTGTGAAGAGAGGCCTCAAAGCGGCTAGTACTCATATCCCTCTAATCTTCATCTCGACCCCAACGATCACTATAGATCGCCATAGACGATCACTAGCCATTTCTTGTTATCGCCACTATACTGATCACCAGTAATCATCTCTACAAACAAAACACATTGACAGCATTTGGTTAAGACATTCAGATACAATTTGCTATTAATAATCGTATAATACAATGAATTAGTTTGCTATGCTTGAAAATAGTTTATTACATTTTGCAACGTTTTTCCGGTCGATGTAGTTGCAGTTTGTAACATTTATGACATTTTGCAACGCTTTCCCAGTCCATGTAGTTACATTTTGTATTAATTATTACATTTTGCAACGTTTTTCCAGTCCAATGAGTTGCATGTTGTAATAAAACTTCGGACAAATACGAAACTCGCTCAAATACACGTAGAAATGCGTATAACATACCCGAACACAAATTTATTTTAATAGTTGCATAATAACATGAATTAGTTTCTGATTGCCTCTTTGAAAAAAAACGTTTATTACATTTTGCAACGTTTTTCCCGTCCAAGTAGTTGCATTTTGTAATAATTATTACATATTGCAACGTTTTTCCCGTCCAAGTCGTTGCACTTTGTAATAATTATTACAAAGTGGGTTGTAACAAAGTTGTTTATAGGGAGAGCTGCTACTAGCCGTTCAACCATTTCATACAGAAATATAACCTTAACTGCAAGAGGAATAGAGAACCCCTTTACATGTAACAAAACACTCAAAATGTTATCAGTAAATATTGAAAACTGCTGGTTAACTGGTTGAGTGTTAAATTATTTTTGGTTATCAAACTGAGTCTCCAAGTAGCAGTATCTGCTCTTCAGAATAAAGCCCAAATATGGACTTCCAGCACTCTAAAAGTCAAGAGACGCAATAATAATTCATTTCTGCTATGGAAACACAAATATCCTCAGTTTTCAAAATAGATAATAGATGGGGATTTGGGTTACATTATTCTTCAATATGAGAATACCTTCAACAGATTTTGACAGATATGTGATAAAAAATAGTTTCATTTCTAATAATACCCCATTTTTAACCCTTTACCCATCGAATCGACAGCATCCACCCGCGTAATAAAACTTGAGAAGTTGGAACAAATCGAAACATTTGAACAAAACCATACCATGTGACCCGTCATTGCAACAAGCTAGTCGAACTCGTTGCTATGAAGCGTCACGTGATATGGTTTCATCCGAATTTTTTAACAATTTGAAGAAATAATAGACTCAGTAAATAGAGGATATGGAATGAGTGTTTTTCTCATATAATATTTATGAAACGAGTCTAAGAAACGGAAAATTCGGACGATTTTCATAAATATTATATGAGAAAAACACTCATTTCATATTCTATTTATCATATCACACACACACGCACAAATTAGCCACTTAGTATGACTTTTTAACACATCACCTAACATCCTCGTATAACTAAAAATCTTCATTTTTTGCTTCCAAAACATAGGTTATGACCCCTCATTGGAACGAGCTCGTCGAGCTCGTTCCTATGAGGGATCACAACCTATGTTTTGGAAGCAAAAAGTGAAAATATAAAAAAAAAGAATGGCGTTTTTCTTGTAGGTAAAAGATTAATACAAATATAACCCACCCTAAATAGAACAGATAACGTAAATTATCCCTACTGAAATTATGCAAATGTGACCCAGTTGTATTTTGTTTAGCCAGTCAAATTGTCCAGTTTTGAAATTGACCAGTGAAAGCTCCCAACTCTAATTATAAAAAAAATACGAAAATGTGGCCCAGTTGTATATTGTTCAGCCAATCAAATTGTCTAGCTTTGAAATTGACCAATGAAATTGGCAGAAGGCTTTATTTATCACTGATGAATATGAAAACAAAATATCAAATGTTTTAAAGTGAACAAAACGGACGAGTCATATGATAAATTTTGATATCGATAAAAACGGAGCGCGATGGCTCTGTGGTTACGGTATTGGCCTTCAAACTTAAAGGTCTCCGGTTCGAACCCTGCCTGGGATAACTGCGTTGTATCCTTAGGCAAGACAATAATCCTGATTTGCCAACATGAGGGCATAGTGGCACAGTGTACTAAGGCGTACTGCACGTCGATGGTGCACTTGCCTTCAACCAATGCTTACCCTGCTTGTATGGAGTTAGTACGTTGGGGTATCTAACAGTTGCTCGCCGCCGCTCGGTAGCTCTCTCCGGATATTCCGGATTTTTTCCACCCGTAAAACTGTCCGACACGAGGTGACCCTGGCTGTCTAAAGTGTCGTTTAACCCAAAAAATAAATAAATATCGATAGAGAAAGGGGTCTCATTTTATAACAAACAAGATGTACGCATCTTGCAATTGAAATTCTCATGTTATAATAATATGGTTTGTGCATATTTTGTAGTAGGAATATATCATATTTTTAATAATGAACAATGAAATCCCGCTGTTCTCTGCATTGCTATTAATCCAAATCATTACTTCTTTCAAGTTGGAAAAGGCAAATACAGACTGGCATTGTGGACAGCTTAAAGATTTCAAACGCAAACGACCTCTCATGTTGAATATCAGTTGATCCAACGGACGAGACACCCATTACAAACACATACCCACCTTCTACCAACCCCCATCCCACAGATACATAGGGCCACTGAATGTGTATAGTTATTTTTGTATATATTATCAACTGTCAATACACGAAGTTGTTTTCTAAGTTTCGTTTATTTTTAATCGCATGCTCTTATAAAATGAAAAAAAAAAAAAAAAATCGATGGGAATAAGCCATATAATATTTATTTATTTGTTTATTTATTTATTTATTTATTTTATTATGACGATTTGTACGATCTGGCATGCGCAGATAAAATATGTCATCTGATTAGTCGTTGGATGGCGCTCACAAAGATTTTTCCAGCAATTAATCAGATGAAAGAGTTTTAAGTGTGTTATAAATTTTATTAAACTTTCCCACATCAGACACTTATATATAGATCATATATGGTAGAAGTGGGCGTGCCATCAAATAGTTAAACACTACAGCACTTCTTGGCGTTCAAATGGGTACAATGAATTTGTGATTAGCTGAACGATCTCAGCTTTTATGAACAGGACTCTGCGTCAATCTGTTCGTGCATTGGGAACTTAAACTCTTTGCATAACGACATTGTTGAACTGATCGCAAAGTTTGAAAATACTCCTAGAGATATTACGTCTTTGTGAAGTTTTTGTTTGAAACACAAAGTTGATGATTTTAAAATGAATTTTGGAACACTTCTGGTAGTTTTTAACAGTAACATTTGCCGAGTTTCTGAACGGCATCACATAACATGAAACTAATTGCAGTAATATGGCCGACTCCATTTTTGCTCTGTAGGTCCAGTAATAATTTAATCCTACAGCCCTCTAGGGCTGTGGGATTAAATTATTACCGATCCCTCTTACGATTTGTGGCTTGTGTTTTGTCTCGCCACTGAGCGCTAGGTTTTCCTTCACGTGAAACAAACAGTGTTGAAAGAGCACAGTAAGATGCTGAGTTCGGTCATGATCCAGGGAATCGAGATTACGACAAAATTCAGCTTAAATTCATCTAGGAGACTATTGACAATTTACTTCGCATGGACTTGGAAAATGAAGAAAGTGCATTAAGTTAAATCATCGGGCGGGTGGGCGGGCGGGCAGGGGGGGGGGAGGGTGCACGTAGGACCTATTAGCTCCCGGACTATGTACCTCTTTTTCTCTTCTTATGTACTTACATCTCCAGCTTTTGATATCTATATGTACTGCTTATTGGAGGTATCCCATAAAACCCTTTCGTTACTCCTCGGCGACGAAACTAACTTTCATTCTATTGAACTTTAATTGGCATTGCCAACATGAGGATCACTTGTTGTAGAACGTGTGGCAATCATCAATGATACAACCATCGAGTAATGTAACATCATCAAGTCGTGTAATACAGATCATCCAGTGATGTAATAACCAACTAGCAATGCAATACAAATGACCCATTTGTGTAATAACTTCATCAGCAAGTAAGGTAAATACACAAAACGTCACGACGTGCGAATGCGTTCATCAATACGGTACGAGTGCCTGCGCGGAAGGATAGAACCAGAGTCACAGCCTAGAGTCCTATCCTTCCTCGATTGCATGAGTGGCGTATTGTAAAGGCCAAAGATATACTTAATTGAACCGACATAATTTTTGTGAGCGAGCAGATGGATAATGATGCCCAAGGACAAGGGTAATGCGAGTTTCGTGTAACTTCCAACACTTTTTCATAACAATTCAATGCCAGACGCACGAATAATGACTGAATAGTTGTCTCGTCGCCTTAATGTTGTGAATATGGGCTGATGAATAATGGATAAAAAGCGTGAAAAATGCTTTAATATGGACTAGGGTGGCCTAACAAAAAGGGCTAAATTTCCTATTTCGTCTCAAAGATTTCATATGGAATAACCGGATCGTCAAACTTGGATGGATAGGCTATAATAATAAAACGGTCGCTGAAATTGTCGTTCGAGTAGGCGCCTTGTGCTACCAGGACCCAAATTATCGTACTTCTAACCCATTTTCCACATAATAATGAAATTTGAGTTGAAACTTCAAACTGGGCAGAACCTATTAAATTAGTATAATAGTTTAGCACAGAAAGTTTGAGCTTCAACGGAGGGTCACTGTTTTCAAATCTAGTTTTGATACTTTTCGGAAAGAGGGATGCGTTACTATTGATAGGCTTATTGTCATTGAACAACTACATACACCCCACCCCAGCAAGACATGTGGTGTTTGAGCCTTCTCTTTTTGCAAGTTGGGTTGTTTAATTAACAATATATAACAAATATACAAAACATTTCCAAACAGTCACTGCCGATTTCGATGGCGCATGTGTCTAGTACACAGGTTGCCATGTATACTTTCCCACTTCCCTTTTTATTTTAACCTTAAATCTAAATTCAGACATAAAGTTCAGTAACTTGGAGCGATGAATCAAGCGAAGCAGGGGAGATGATACTGATTGGAGTTTGGGTCCGCTCATCACCACACATCAGTGAATTCTTTACGTTGTATCTTGTTGTTCCAGAAGTTTCAAAACTCATGTGGTTCGAATTTGCAATAACTGAAATGGTTTCGAATCGAAACACATCAGTGAAACCGAATCAGATCTCGACCGTTTGACGGGCCATAGAATCGGGGCTTAGAAGTAACGGGTTAACATACTGTCGGATTACTTCCCAGCAATCGTATCCCATTTGGCCGAATGGAATGCGACCGCTGATCTCTTTATACAACTGGACTGCTGGAACGCTCAATGGTCCAGACGTCTGGTACTTTGAATACTCAGGTAGAGCGTCTAGTTGAAACAATCAGCCCGATGATAAATTGTCTTCGGAGTTTAAAGACAGATTGTCGCGATCTAGGTTGGAAACTCTGTATACCAGATTTATGATCCAGCTTTTTGACTATGCAGATGTTATTTGGGACACCAGTGTGAAAACCTAACTACCTTACTGGAAAACTTACAACTAGATGCTCTCCGTACAATTTGGGGTGCACCTAGAGGCACGAGCCATAACGTAAGTTATGAAGAGACAGGCTTTATCACTTTGAAGGAAAGGAAGAAAAGACATAAAATAATCATGATGTACAAACACATATCTGGAAATGCTCCGTCGTATCTTACGCTTCTGTTACCCCGACAGATTTTTGATATCACAACTTACCACTTACGTTCCCCAGCTAACTTGCGTGAAATACAGTGTCGCACCAGACTCTTTTCTGATTTATTTCTGCCTTCGGCCGTGAAATTGTGGAACAGCCTGGTCGCGGACGCGCGATCTTGTGATTCTCTAGAGTCTCTGCAAAGGTCCCTTCGAAGAGATGTGACTTCAGTATAATATTCCACCCTGTACTATTAGTCCTCACCATACCATTATATGGATGACAGTCACGAGAGTATAACCCCCCCCCCTCCCTCTCATATTCCCAATAAATGTCACACAAGAAACAGGAGGACATTGATGAATAGATGAAAATACATATAGAATTAGAATATGGGATACAGATCGCTCTCACCAGTCACCACATTTATCAACAACCCTCCACCCCCCCCCCCACCACCACACTGCCAACACACCATCAATTTTTCTGTGACCCACCCTTGCGATGAAAAGAAGAACTACAGTGTCATACTAATAGAAATTCTCAACACCTTTATGGTGAGCAAAACCCACCTGAATCAGACCATAAACTCTGTCCAGGCTGAAGGCTTATTAAAGAGACTTTAACAAGGAGGGAATTGGCGAAGCATGGAGTTGGAGAAGAGATACAGCCTGGAGAGAGTAGACCACCATTAAATCACAAACCTTTACAACAATTGTGCACACTTCTTGAGAACAGAACTCACAAAACAACAAAAGTTACAACACAGAGCCCTGAGGTGCAAGCGGTCTACATTTACAAGTTTTTATACAGTACTTTCTTAAAAAATAGTATCCCGCAAAAAACTGAATAAATTCAGACTGCTTTGCTGTGATTTCACCCAGGGACATGGTTAGGAGGATTTAGACAAAGTCATTATCCGGCATAAGAAAATAATTCAGCCTCAAAACGGCCCTGGGATTTCCTACTTCTAACATCAATGAATACAATTTGGCAAAAGTTCTGTTGCCCATCATAACATTCATTTTTTCAAATAAATTGTTATGGCCCTGAAAAATTACAATTTAACCCGCCCCCCCCCCCCACACCCATCAGCACAACCAATATTTTCAAACTAGTGTTCACAGTCAGTACTATTTACAAAATAATCCAGTTAATTGCCACAACTCCTTATATTTTTATGGTCTTTTGTGAAATTCTAGTTTATTCTCTATGCCACCAACCCCTCCCCCACCATCCTCCCAGAGGTTTTCTAGCAGTGCCCTTAGAAATTAACAATTTGATGGAATGCTACGTGCAGGCTATTACCCCTTTCAAATATTTTTTCATGGTCTTGGGAGTGGGTATTTCTGATTGGATCTTTTCTTTTTATCTTTGAAAATTTCCTAATTGTGGTGAATTCTCAGCAGCAAGAAAAGTTTGTTTCCCAATTTTTTTAGCGAACATTTCTGTCTCTTTATCACTTTCAAATTTCATAATTTCATAACTCAGCAATCTGTGGTGGGATCATTTGGGTGGGGACATCAATTAAAATACCCACAGTCCCACACACTGCCTCCACTTCTTGTATTTTCAAGTACATGTAGTTTAAGCAGGTTGAACATTTTCTGAAAGGTGGGGGGAGGGGGTGGCGCAACAAATACACTCACCCATTCAAGCTCAAGACCTCAGGTTTCAAGTAGGTTGGAAAGGGTCTTTATTTATATATATTTTTTTTTTGGGGGGGGGGGGGGGGGACATCAATCATTCCCATCGAACCCAAATCTGTGGTTGTATTTTCAACTTGCAAGAAGGTTAGAACAGTTAGAACATTATGTAGCTTAATTTTATGTAGCCCATTGTCTTTCCATCACAAGTTTTCTTGATACCTGATTGTTACAGTGGCGGCGCCAGGATTTCAATTCTTTTTAGAGGTGGAACTTAAGTAAGATATGGGGGGGGGGGGGCCCAAGGTCGAGATGCCAAGCCTTATAGCTGGAGGGGGGGGGGGGAGGGTCTCCCCATGAAAGTTTTCCATAATTGGAGTCCCTGGGAGCGATATCTGAGCATTTCTAAAACACCATACATAATGTGTATTGTTGTGTGTTGTTTGCGGTGTGATATTGGGTGGGAAACCGCGGTCAGATAGAAATTTGAAATCTGATTGGGGCGTGGGAAAAGTGTGGGGGCAGCCATCCCTCCTCCTGTGGTGCCTCTACTGGATTGTTAAACGTTATGTAAAAAAGTTTTGGACCAGATAGAAAATAAATTCAGTATCAGTGAGTGTAAGTAATCAAATTTATAGAATTAATTACTTTTATTCCCACGCTTTAATTTGTAGTCCCATTTTGCTGGTCGCCTGAAATTGCAAATGCATTTGCAGACTGACTGAGTGTAACTTGGATCGGACTCGGTCACTGATCAAAAACGACACCTTCTGGTCTCCCTTATTTTACGAAGGAATCAGTCATGAACTATTTACTAATGATTTTATATTCAAAAACAAAAATGTATTAACACTGCGAGTGTATCGATAATTTTCTCTTGCAATCACAGCCCGAAGACGGAAAACCGTCTTTCCTTGCCAAAATTGGTATACAACGTAACAAGAATCTCCGCGTGACGCAAAAGTGGGTCAATCCGGAAGTAGTAACAATTTTCTGGTGGAGTTTCCACTGGACTGGAGGTGCTTGGGTGTTATACTGCATCACTTCAAAAATGGAAAGATCGTGTTTGAAATATCGTTACCATGCAGGTGCTGGTACAGTACTTTCTGATAAATATTAAAGTGGAAGAATCGTTCCAAAACTTTATTGCGTCAGAAAAATGGGAAAAATTGACGATCCGAAATGTACGGCGGCACCCAACAATGAAGAGCAAAGTCTCAGGAATCCTATTGTGTGCCTCTTTTTTTCAATTGTATATTACGTATCTTCCAGCGGAAATCGTCATAAGCACGAGAGGGGTAAACCCGTTCTTTATAAAAAAAAGCGGGTCAGAAAAGAGAAATCATCGACTCGTCGTTTTTAAACGTCTCGCGAAAGGAAAATACTTAAAATTATAGAATTTCTTGCAGACACACTTGTTCTTAGATACTTTATTACCAAGCGTGCCACTTTGTGACCTTCAACAATTTTGATTTATTTTTGTACAAAGAATTGAAGTTTGAAAGTTGAACGACAAAATTAATGTAGCACAGCGTGCGTTTCTTTTATGGTTTCGATTTTTGACGGAACCGAGAACCAGGTGACGCTTTTCCTGCACGCTCACCTGTTCCTTTTTTCAGAAATCTAATTCGATTTCTACCAATGAAAACAACACAATTTGATCAACTTCGACTTCTATTTTTGTCCATGGAATTTACTTCCGGACACAGATTTTTGGATTGCTCAGACGTACATTTTTCTGAAATATTCTTCTAAATTTCTTATATTTTCACACATACACACACGTTACCATTATGCTCTCTTCGATCGCGGCCTTCGGCCGATCACTACGTTCGCTATTAACAACAAAATGACAACAGTGCACAGGTTAAGTCAACAATGTGTCAGTACGTGAGATATATCTGTATCGGGAGTAATGCGTGTCAGTAAATTAGCATCATGGGGCCAAAGATAACTTCAAGTCAGATCAAGCTCAAGAAACTTCAAGTCAGATACAAACGTTACTCCACAAATTACAAACATTTTCATGATCATTGAATGTGTTTGCATTTCTACGACAATTACGTAACATCGTTACTGCAAACTTGTTCTAGGGCTTTCGTCTGTCGGATTAAAACTAATTTCACATACGGATATGTTTTTTGTGGGAGATAATATTTCTAAACTCTCAAAAAGATACCAGGGCTGGGGCGAATACATTGTAAATGTATTGAATACGAATACGAATACTTTGAAATTTTATGAATACGAATATGAATACGAATACACAAATTTCAAATGTATTGAATACGAATACGAATACTTTACAATGTATTCATGAATTCAAATATGAATACTTGAATACTTTTAAAAAATGTTTCTTGTAAATGGATGCTAATTTGGTCATTCTTATTGGGATTAAAGGTATAAGGGATTATAGGTTGAGATTTAGTTTTTCAGAGGGTGGATCTCTTAATCCTTTGGAACCCAATCAACAGACATAAGTTGGTATTAATGACAAACAGAAGAAATAAAAAAAAATTCTAATATCAATTTATTTAGTAAACAATTATCAAAATGTGCACAGTACTCATCCAATGTTTTGTTGTTTAGTGCATACACAGTAATCATTAAATAGAGAACTGTGAGAAATTTACACAATTTTTTAGGTATTTTTTAAAGTTTTTTTCTTCTAAACTGCATTTTATGATCCCCAATCATGTCTATTAATTGTGGCTAATTATGGCTTCTTTGCTTCATGTCTTTTATTAATATTTAAACACACATTGCTGGTGAGAATAAAAAAAAACTGGCCAGTGCTATTCACAAAAATCAATTAAGCAATTACTGCACTATTGGAAAAATGTTGTAATTCAAGCACAATAATTTTACAGATCTATCAGTCTACACCTTATTTCTACTATTACTGTAGACAAATATTAGATTAGTATTAATTGGATAATGGAGTTGTTTAGGGATTAAAAATCACTACTTTGGCCAGACTGATATCCTTTGTCCAAAGAATAATCTGTACAATTACAATGTTCAGTTTACAATGAAACAAATTTTGAACAATGAAGAGTTTGCTATCAAAAGGCAGATAAATAATTGAACTTACCTTCATGTGTAGTATGAAATTTGATGTACTATTTGATGGACCTGATATGTGCACTTCAAAAGTATTAGTTTAATTCTTTACTACTTTCTAATAGAGATAATCACAATATTTTTTTACAAATACTATACACATGTGTATTAAAAACAAGAAAAGTATTCAAAAAGTATTCAAAAAGTATTCATGAATACACCTCAAATTTGACTGTATTCGAATACGAATACGAATACGAATACTTTAAAATTGCATGAATACTGAATACATTTGAATACTTGAAAAAATGTATTGAATACGACTGAATACCGAATACGAATACCCCAACCCTGAAAGATACACCTGACCATCTTCCATAAACCAAAATCTTGGAATACGACGTTGTTTGAGTCAGTGGTAACATTATCAACTTATTTAAAATAAAAACATACCCGAGCCATCACCAAAGGTCTAGCAGCTATATCCGCGTAAGTATGGAACTACACGTGCCACGGAATTTGTGTCATGGGGTTCACAGTGCAAAAACACAAATTAAAACTTCAAATGAAGCTAGAACGTCAAAATAGCAGTAAATCGAAAAAATGAAGAAAACATCCTGTGTCTATTTTTTTTTAGCTCTAAAAAATATCAAATTTTCATTTCGGCTACATTAATGTCATACCGAAGCACAGCCATTCTTTCATTGCCTTTGCCCATCAGCTTAAAACTGATTGCAATTCTGGTTAGGATTTTTAGGAGAGATATTATTTCTAAAATTTTGCAATAATAGACCTGATCGATGCACCATGAACCAAAATCTTTGAAAACGACGTTGTTTGCATAATAACGTTAACGTCATCATCTTATTCAAAAGGAAATCATAACAATGTACTAAAGACAGCAGCAACGTGACAGTGTCTAAAGTTTTTTATCTACATAAAAATGTACGGAGCTATGTGTGCCACCAAATTGGTGTCATGGGGTATACATTCAAGTGAAGTAAAACCATCAACATAATGGTCAATCGAAAAACAAATAAATACCGTGTTTCAAATTTTGTTAGTTTCACTAAGTACCAAATTTTCAGGAATATTAGAAGACATTTCATTTTTTTACGACTTTGACGTCATAATGTTTCC
Organism: Pictodentalium vernedei; assembly: GCA_031216915.1. NCBI lineage: Eukaryota > Metazoa > Mollusca > Scaphopoda > Dentaliida > Dentaliidae > Pictodentalium > Pictodentalium vernedei. The sequence goes on along the minus strand of CM062297.1, from coordinate 504,331,407 downwards.
ATGACAGCGCGTCCGGAGTACATAGCCCATTGGCTATAAATGATTGAGTGTCTGGGTATAGTTGTCATGGGAGATAACATTGCTAAAATTTCAAAAACACTTGAAAAATGTATTAAAAAGACAAAACGTTTGAAACATTGTTTTCCTCATGACGTTAACATACTAAACTTATTCATAAACGAAAACAGAGCCGTGCGCAAGAGATGTCTCCAAAGAGACAGCGTGTTAAGTTCTATAGCAGCATAGGTTAGTGAGTACGGAGATATGCGCGTAATTAAACTGGGGTTTTGAAACCCCAAACTGCAAACATTCCAAGTAACTTTACAACATGGACAAAATACCATTTTTCTAAGTTTTGTAGCTCTACAAAATACTAAAATCTCATAAAAATGTGAGAAAATTGAAATTTTTAAATGCTGGAGAGGACAGGCAGTCTGCTGACTACGGCTCCCAATTTTCTGACTTCGCAAAAGCGTAATTGCCCTTTAACACTTTACCTAACGAATTGCCCGCATCCGTCCGCGTAATGTGCAAATTGAGCAGTTGAAAAAAATTAAATTTTTCAAAATATTTCAACAAAGCCATCTCATGTGAATCCCCTCATTGGAACGAGCTCAATGATGGGTCACATGATATGGTTTTGTTGAATTTCTTTGAAAATTTAAAAAAAAATGATATTTAAAATAATAAATTTTAATATCGCCTGCTTTGGGCAAAGGGTGAAGGTATGGTTTTTATCAGAAATTTTAAAAGGATGCACTTGATTAAAATTAAAAGATGAAGAAAAGACGAAAATTTAATGTCGTTTTGGCAAGAGGTGGAATCTGAAATTCCGCCCCTCCCCCTCCCTCAAATTGAAATTGGATGTTTACTTTTTTCAGGTAGTCGCATAAACACCAAGAATTCGAGTCCAGGTAAACGGAACCACCGATGGGCAAAGATTCCCTCACTTTTCAAGAAGTCGTTTTAATTTTTAGCTGCGACTAGTAGCTCTATAAGTGGCAATGTCTGTCTGTCGGTCTGTCTGTCGGTCTGTCTGTCGGTCGGTCGGTCTCTCTGTGACCAACGAGTTTGTCTGTGACCAACGAGTTTCAAAACTCAATAACTTTTGAAATACTCTATGGAATGACTTTATATTTGGTATGTAAGTGTATCTTATTGATGTCTAGCCACTGTTCAATGCATGTGTTGTTCCAAATATTTTTCTTGGAGTTATGCCCCTTGATGAACTTAGAATTTTGTGAGATTGCACCACCCGCAGCTACGGCGTCGATTTCGCGATTTTTTAACTGGTCCAAGACATTTTTCATACAAAGCATGATATAATATCTGTTGAAATCAAACGTTTACTGTTCACGTTATTGTTTTAATAGGGAAATTTCGAGCAAAATTCAACGGACAAAGAGAAATAGCACTATCGATTTTTGAGGAATTACTGCGGTTTTCAAACTAGTTCAAGACAACGTCAGTATACAGCAGTATATAAAATTGCATTAAATTCTCGATCTCGAGTTAAAGTTATCGCATAAACAATGCAATTTCGCACACAGTTCAACAAACAAAGGGCAATAATTCTCTTTGGTAGGGTTTCAACTGCTCAAGTTTGCTACTGTCACGAGAGGCAGATGCACACAACGAATGTCACATTTACCGACATTTGCTTCATAGAATGTCGTCCTTATAAACCACATTGGCTGATAATGCTAATAAGCATTTTACCTACCTCTCCAGTCATACACTCAGTTACCACGAATAATTAGTGCTGGCTTAAGGATAGTGTTCAACCGATTACCAAAAATGGAAGCTGACCGATTACTGGTTATTTGAGCTCACAATCGGCCGATTCTGATGCCGATTTATGACTGTAATACCGTGCACTACTAGACAAGTCGAGGCTCGCAAGGAACTACATTAAACTGAACATATTTTGCAGTGTTTACAGTCCGTTCACTTCTGGATCAGTCGAGACTCGATAGAACTACATTAACTTGAACATATTTCACAGTGTTAAACTCCGTTGACTCAGGTCCAGTAAAATTACCAGTCACGTACACTTGGGCGGTGAAAGTGGCTCTCAGAGCCACGTTTACCACCAAGTGCGCGCAACTGGTAATTTTTGCTGCGATCTGGGTCAATTGCCCACAATCGGCCGATTGTGGTGGCAGGTTCCGATCATCAGTTGAACACTAGTTAAGGACTGAAGTATACGCCAATACTCCACAAACCAAAGACCTCCTTCTCCAATGAAGATATCGATACACTTGAAAATAATATACCTCATCAACATTAATGGATTGCTTCCACATAAAATTCCTGCAACGCCATCAAAGATAACACAACTGCATTTGTATTTCCTACCAACTTGCTGGGCCACCTCGACATGCTCTATCGGCTCCATCACATGTTTACTACATAAAACAATATGCCTGGCGAGAGGTCTTCGGTTCGAATCCAACCTGCGGCAACCGCGTTGTGTCCTTGGACAAGACACTTAATCCCAATTGAACACGGGGACACGGTGGCGGCGTGTGCAAATGCGTCATGCACGTCGATATTGCACGTGTCTACAACCAATGCTAACCCTGCTTGTGTGGTGTTAGTATGTTGGGAAGTATGGCAGTTGCTCGGTGGTTCTCTCCCGGAACGCTGGCTTCCTCCACCCGTATAACTGTCCGACCCCAGGTGACTCGGGCTGTCGAAAGTGTCGTTAAAACCCTAATAAATAAAATAAATAACAATATGCCTGCAATGCAAGCACAGTCAGCATAGCTCGTCATACGAGGAGCCGCTTGGAATGTGCCTGATAGTCTCTAAAAGAGAGCATGACAATTTCCAGTCAACAACATCGTTTCATTATCTCTTACCTACTTGGAGCAACACGCGACGCCATCACAGGCAGCACAGATATTTCCTACCAGGAGTAGCCAGCTTGCTGTTCTGTTGCAACATGCTGACCAACAGCGTCGCTGCATTACCACTTTTCCCACCTGCGGCAACATGCCTGCAAGGCCACGACAGACAGAACAGCTCTTTCCTAGCCAGCCAGCTTGCTGGGTCAAAATTCTGATCCGCAGCATTGCTCCATAACCTTCCACATACCTGTAGGAATATACATGATAGGCCACCAAAAACAACATTGCTCTCTCATGCCGGGAGCACTTGGTTGCTGGGAGGCTGGGACAACACCCACAACAAGAAGCCACAAATGGATGTAAGAGGATTGTTGGGCGTCATATCTCCGCGTCCAGCTAATGGACCACTAGCTCCATAAACTCATCGCGTTCTTCACAAAACATCGCAACTTTCTTTCTTTGGACTACAAGATCAGGGAGTGTATACCAATAATTGTCCAGACAATTACAGACTGTCGGTGCTTGGAGAAAGACACTCATTAAGGCGACGCATGTTCGTAATCAACAGGCCCCTTCGCGAGGATATATAACCTTCGAACGTGGACAACACATTTTTAACATTCCCTCCTTGCATTCTGTGTTCATTAAAAAATCCTAAAGTAATCGAAAGCCGCGACAGTTGCATTTTGATTTGTCCTGAAACTGTTGTGGGGTTCTAGACGAACTATATTCCCAGCAGCACGAAAAATCCTTTAAAAGTAGGCCAGAATTCGAAATTACTTGCTTTAAGTATGCTGTACATTCAAATTCATGCAGATAGTCTCACCATGAACTGACAACTCGAACTCGAATTTATTCCAAGCAACCTTAAAGAAAGATGGCGGAAAGACGTCTAGTGGGGAGGGTTCAGTTTTCGGAAATGGGGACGAATACAAATATCTAAATGCAATTTTGTCTGTGCTTAGGAAAACTGTGCGCCCCAGTCTATAATATTGAAATCATTTATTTGATGCTGCCTTGGAATCTTAACCCATTTCGCAGCATATTTTTTTTACTCGTAAGGCATTTTTGAGTGCCACGCCGAAGAAAAAGAATTAGGCCCCGAGTTGAGACTCTTTAACAACCGGCGTTGTGAACTGATCCCTCCTCCAATTGAAATAAGCTAACCATGTCCCTAAAAGGCTATTGGTCGATGTGTTTGGTAAATGCAGCGATGAGATGATGTTTATGGATATGGACACTGAGAACCCATGCTCCGATCTTCCAAATAAGAAAACTCTGATTCAAGGGGAATCTTAGTATGTCATTCAGGACCACAAAGCCGAACTAATCCTGAAACAATCAATTTTAGCATATTCATTTTACTAGTGAACCCCGATGTTCCTGGACTATTTGGTATTTAGTGAAAATATTATTGATTAGCAGAAAAATAAATAATCTTTTTATACCCTTCAAGTTGACTAAGACAATGTTGGTTACCCAGAGCAGTTGTATTCATATGACAAGACGTCGCGCATGGAAGTTCGTCGAATTCCGAGAAAGTCATAAAATTCTACAAATGTCGATCGGTAAAATTAGCAAGTCAGCTGTGAGCTGTGTATCACAAAGTGCGGGCGTTAAGTCTTTGCGCCCTAAAGGCCGTTTTTCAGGTTCATGAACACGATGCGCCACAATTTCACCAAGCAGGATGCCTGCTCAGTGAATGTGTGAGGTAACTAATGAATATTTTCAAGGCTGCACGTTGAAAATATTGAACGGTCTACCCCCAGGTAATGAATATGGACTCTTCTAAGGGCTGTTACTGAACCGACTTGGAAGATAACATGAGGACTCAAAGGGTTGAGACAGTTATTTCTACATAAAACTTCGTCCACGAAGAGGTAGATGAATCAAACGAAATTTGTCATTCTTGCTCAACGGGTATGTTTGAAAATACGGTTGTGACAACCACTTTTATTGCAACAGCAATCACTTATGAGAGAGAGAGAAAGGGGGGCAGGGGGGGGGATTGACTTAACTGACTTCATTTTTAACCCTACATAAAATTGTCACAAAAGCTGGCGATATTGTAGCAAAAATGATGATCAAAAATGATGATGTGTGTGTATGGGCTTGGGGGGGGGGGGAGTGGCATTAACAAAAAAACGGATGATGGTTGTTACAAAAGTAGTGAGCTCATTTTGTAACAAAAGTGGTCGATTTTGTAACACAAGTTATGAGCTGAACATATAACAAAAGCTGATGAGTATCGTAACAAATGTGGTGAACTGTAACACAAGTTGTTGTTGTTGTGTAACAAAAGTAGTTGCTTCATACGGTGCCTTACCTCAGAAGGATCTGAACGGATGTTTAGTAACTCACATAAATTTTTTTTTTTTCTATTTTTTTTTTATTCACATAACAAAGCAATGTACAAAAGATATACAATTTGAATACAATATGTAGTAAATACATTTCTAGTTTGTTACTATATTTGGTTCATATTTTTATATTTTTCCTATCTCAATATGGTTGCCTATGGAGTTTTACTCTTTTATCAAATTTATTAGACTTTCCCACCGTTTTTCAAATTTTTTGTATTGACGCAAAAGGTAATATGCTGATCTCTCTACATTGTAATAATTCAGTATCTCTTTTTTTAGTAAACTAATATCTAACTTTTCATTTTAGTTCTATAAATAAAATGTTTTACAAAAATGAGTGAAAGTCGAAAAATGGTTGGTAACATGCCGAAATTTGGGTTGCTAAACAAAATAACTTGTTTTGACAGATTTATATAATATCCTGTATTTGTGAAAATCCAGTTGACGAAACCACTCCAAAAGGATAAAACAAGTGGACATTCACAAAACAGGTGAATCAAGGTTTCTTTTTCCCTTTTTGCAAAAGGAACACGTGTCATCTTCAGTTATATTCATCCTCTTTAAAAGAGTATTGGTTCCTAAAATGCGTGTATTAATACGATACTGAAACCATTTATATTTGACGTCGACTGTACATTTAAAGGGGATTAGTAACGTTTTTGTCCACCATTGTTCACTGAGTTCGATGCCTAACTTGGATTCCAATTTGGATAAGAGATTTTTATCTTTTGTGCCCATAATCAGTGTCTTATAAGTTATTTTATTCCCGGAGAAGATTAATGTTTTTATACAGTGCGGGAGTATGGGATTTTGTATTCTGTTCAGCTTAGTTGCATCCTCTAGCGGTCTATTTCCTACTTCAATATGTTCGTTATTAAAAATGTATGTACATAAAAAATCCTTAGGCTCCAGTGGGGGGGGGGGGGGGTGGGGGTGGGGGGGAGGGGTTGCTGAAGGACGACCAAGCATCAATTACGTCTTTCCAGAACGGATTGATAACATTTTTGGAACAATTATCCAATAAGTTACGGCTGGCTAGATACCAATCACTGTTTAAAAAGGGAGAAGAGTTTACGAAAATTTCTTTTCAACATGAATGATTTTTTTTATAAAGCGACTAACCCATGATATCTTTAAAGAATTAATAAAAGCGTTCAGCTGAATCATTTTACATCCGCCCTGGTCGTAATCTTGGATAAAATGAATTCGCTTTATTTTGTCAGGCCCATTTCCCCAAACGAATTTAAAAACTGCCCAATTTAGTTCGCCTATGGTTTCTTTGGGGGGATTTGGAAGAGCAATAAAAAGATAAACCAGTTTTGCGACGACTAAAGATTGTACTACCGTTATGTTTCCTAGCACCGAGAGATTACGTTTTGACCACTGCAGTAGAGTTTTTCTCACCTCCCTTAGGTTTTTATTATAATTTATGTGGACAGTTTTATCAAAACTTTTAGTGAACTCGATACCTAATACGCTAAATGTTTCCTCGTTCCAGTTAATTTTCCACCTATCGCAATTTTTTTCTGTACAGTCCTTTTTACTGCCGATCCAAACTGACTGGGTTTTATTATAATTTATTTTTAAACCCGAAATATGTTTGAAAGCATCTAGTGTGTTCATCGCTGCCTCCAGTGACTGGGGTGATCCATCCAAGAAAAGTGTTGTTTCGTCAGCATATTGCGATATCTTAACATCAATATTTCCTACTCTTATACCCTTTATTACTTTGGATGACCTAATCATAATTGCTAAAATTTCTGCACATATTAAGAATATGTACGGTGACAATGGGTCCCCTTGCCTGCAGCCTCTGCCTAATGGAAAAAAATGTGAAATCTGAGAATTTACATTAATGCAGGATGAGATATCATTATAGAGCGTATGTATGTAAGATTTAAAGCATTGGCCAAAATTAAAAAAATCCAAAGCCTTATCGATAAATGACCATGATATGGAATCAAATGCCTTTTCGAAATCAATCAAGAGAAGAAGCCGTGCAGTATTGTATTTCTCTGTCTGAAAAAGAACATCAGAAATTAATCTAATATTTCCCTCCTATGTAGCGCCCTTTTAAAAAAACCTGTTTGATCATTATGTATTATTAGTGGCAGCAGATCTTTTTGCCTATTTGCTAAAATACCGGACAAAATTTTATAAGATGTGTTCAGTAGCGATATTGGCCTCCAATTTTTAATTAGATGACGTGGTTTGTTTGGTTTTGGTAACAAAGTTATTACACCTTGGCGTTGGGTAATCTACAGCTTTCCTTGTGAAACTCACATAAATTTATTAATTGGATACAATGTACAAAAATGGTCATTTCTTAAGACTCGGTACGACTTGATGTGTACAAATGTTCATCGTGAAAATGTAAGAAGTAACTCGAGTGTTCACTTTCCGCGCTTCTCCAGTCCTATCCATGCGCCGCCAACGACACTGAGGAAGACCATTTTTGAGAATTTAGGTTGGTCCTGGAAGAAAAAAAATAGTTACGTAATGAGAATTAAAAACAAGAGGCCCCACGGGGCCTTAAGTACTCACCTTGAACATAACACGATACAGACAGAGTCCAAGAATGAATCTACATTAAGCAATCCATCTCCATAGGATATATTGTAAATCCTTGAACCCCTCATGAGTGACAAAAATAGTCCAGGCATCATACATTTTCTTCAGTTGATCATAATGTGAAATGTGGAGCTCCCCAATGAAGGCCCTTGATACAACCTATGTGGATTAATCTTAGTTACACACCTTTAGGGGGCACTGAATACAAAATGTCTAATTCTTCAGCTACATGGCCAGTTCCGGTTCCCACAGGGAGCCCACATATTAACCCTGGTACTCGATTTGAACAAAGTTGAATTTGATACTCCTGGAGATGTTGGAAACCAAATATGAAAGCATTCTTACTGGTGGATCTGAAGAAGAAAATTTCTAAAGAAATTTTCTCATATTGCACTAAGCTGAAATTTGGGCTATTATCGCGAGCCCAAATATTAACCTACGGACCCGATTTGAACAAAGGTTTGAACAAACTTGAATCTGACCCCTCTCGAGATGTTGTATACCAAATATGAAAGCATGCTCACCGGTGGATCTGAAGAAGAAGATTTTTAAATAAATTTCCTCATATTGCACTAAGTTAAAATTCAGGCTACCATACGGAGCCCAAATATTAACCCAGGGACCCAAATTGAACAAACTTGAATCTGACCCCCACAGAGATGTTGTAAATCAAATATGAAAGTATTCTGACAGGTGAATCTGAAGAAGATATTTGAAGAAATTCCCTCATATTGTACTAAGTTAAAGTTCAAGTTCCCATATGGAGCCCATATATTAACCCAGCCACTCGAATTGAACAAACCTGAATCTGCCCCCCCCCCCCCGACTGGTGGATCTGAAGAAGATTTTTAAACAAATTTCCTCATTTTGCACTAAGTTAGAATTTGGGCTACCATAGAGAGCGCAAATATTACCTAGGGACCCGCTTTGAACAAACTTGAATATGACCCCTCTAGAGATGTTGTATACCAAACATGAAAGCATTCTGATTGGTGGATCTGAAGAAGAATATTTTTAAGAATTATCCCCATATTGCACTAAGTTAAAATTTGGGCTTCCATAGGAAGCCCAAATATTAACCTAGGGACTTGTTTTGAACAATCTTGAATCTGACCATCATGACAATGATGTATACCAAACATTAAAAGATTGTGACTGGTGGTTCTGAAGAAGATTTTTAAAGGACATTCCCCATATTGTCCTATGTTAAAAATTCGGGCCCCCATGGGAAGCCAAAATATTAAATGAGAGACTTGATTCGAACAAACTTGACAAATATGAACCAATGGGCTTCATTTTAACAGTCTTGTATCTGCCCCCCCCGCCCCCCCCCCCCCCCCCCCCCACATCCCCTATGGATGCTGTATACCAAATATCAAAAGTTTATGACCATTGGTTCTGTAGAAATGATTTTTTAAAATGTTTGCAAATATGCTTACTAAGCATTTTTTCGATGCCCTCTACAGAACACCCTAACATAACCGATGGCAATATTTTTTACCATTCAATTCTACTGGTCCTAAGGATGCTTCATACCAAATAACAGTTCTCTGTTCAGTGTGGTTTGGGGAATATGGGCGTTGGAAAATATTTGTATTTCCTGGGGTTCCCATGGGGATGAGGGGATTTTTTTTCTACGAGTCAAGTACTCATGACCCAATAATACCATATACCAAATTTGGTTTGAATCGGAACATCATTTCAGAAAAAAGGAAATTTTGGGCGTGGGCCAAAAATCTTACCCCTCCCACTACAAAGCCAAATATTACTTCACGAACTTTGAACAAATTTGATTCTACACCTCAAAAGGAAGCTCCATAACAAATATCAAGTCATTGTACCTACTGGTTCATGAGAAGAAGACTTTAAAAATATTTTGGAGCATTTCCCCCACATTCTCCCTATGGCGCTGGACATGCTGAGTTAAACAAAAGTGCAATGCCCATTCGGGACATTCACTCACACAAACTTTCACTTGAATTGGCCCAGTGGTTTTGGAGAAGAAGACCAAAACATGGTGTTGACGGACGGACGGACGGACGGACGGACGGACGTACGGACGGATGGAGAGCGATTAGATTAGCTCAGCTTGACTGTGTCAAGGTGAGCTAACAAACATAACTAAACCACAAACAATTCACAATAAGTAAAACTGAACATCTCCTTTACAAACCGCAGCAATGCAGTTCCTTGTACTGAATACATACACGCCGTGAATTGCAGAACGTCAAATCGAAGAACATTTCATCTCCAACGCCTGAGGATGTTTTGTGGGGCAACACTCCTAAATGATTTTTCCAGTCGGGAAAGTCTGGAATGTTTCGTCTGGAGTCTCAGGTGTCGGTTCGCTCTTGCTTGCAATCGTGACTTTCTTACAAGACTAGGTTTAATATTTCGATTACCACCACACAAACAGTCAGCCATACAAATGGAGGCGTGTAGTATTCGTCAATTAGGAGTCAACATAATAATTTGAAGTACAGGTGCGGTACTTGTTATTTAAATAGGAAGGCATGCCTTGATGATGTATTGAAGATATCAGTGAAGCCATGCCTTGATGATGTAGAGGGAAAAGACAAATCTGGGGTTTACCCCCCCCCCCTATCGATCATCTTCGCAACCCCCTGCACACGCCCCAGCACCTACTGTATCTCCACAAAAATCCACACCATAAATTGAGTGCCCTATGTGCATGTCCCCGATCTGATACATTAATTCTGTATCCACACGACAATCAGATGGTACTTGCAAATGCTTCTTTGGATAAGTAAACATTTTCATTTTTGCCACAGGAACCCAGCTTATGATCACCTACTTTCTTGTATGGAACCTGTTCGACGAGCGCGTTCCAATAGGTATTTAATAAGCTACGTATTGGAGACAAAAGACAAAAAAAGATTCAATTTAAAAGACAAATCATATTCTGCACTGCCAAAAGAGTACTCGACGAATCCAGTCGCAGATGTAACGGTATTGTGGCTTTATTTTTAGCTCAATCTGCCTGAATGTCAAAACGTCTAATGCTAAATACAAACACTATCATGACATTTTCTTCATTATATCTTCCTAACTATGCCATTACATGTGCATCTCCTCACTGGGACGAAATAGCTGAGCTCGTTCCAGTGAGAAGGCTTAACTTTTTGAAACACAAAACGCTTGCCAGTTATGTTGAAACATTGGAAGTTTGCTTTAAACAAATAAAACATAAAAATTAAACAAAAACGACAACAAACGATAGTAATAATAACAATACAATAAGCCTTTTTTAAAACTGCGTCTTGGCTTTTAATTTATGCAAGGTCAGAGGTCGCGAGGTGTAAACATTTCAAGAAAACATGTTGTAAGCAATGGGGGGAAAGAGCGGGCGAGGTGCTTCGGATCCCATTTCGTCCATTAGTGCGAATTCATAAAACATTTAGTCAAGGATACCATTTGTTTAAGAGAATGGCAATATTGTAGGCGAACTTTCATTATTTCGAATTGACTTCCTATCGACTAAAATGGTGTTTGAATACACGCCGTGCCATGACTCTGTGGCCGTGGGCACCTTTTCGACAACCTTCGGGGATTCCCCAAGCCGAAAAACTCTATGCGACGAGAGTTTCCTTGTTGAAACTCAAAACAAAGTCCTCGCCTCTGTAAAAATATCTTTAAACATGCGATATTCCATCATTTAAAGACGTCTAGGGTTGCCACTTCAGTTAATTTGAATGATGACATCGGTTCTACAAATTTAAAATTGATATTTCACAAAACTAGTTGTCTTGTCTGACACAGAAATCAACGCGACGAGCATGGAAATATCTTTGTTTACTTTATTCCCCGCGACCTGTGACCTTGCTTAGAATAAATGCCAAGATGGCAGTTTCGACAAAAGGCCTATAACAAAAGGGGGTGAAGAACAAACAGGCAGACCATACCTGCGTACGAGACACTTTCACAGGTTTCAGTTTCTGTAAAACTCTAGCTACAGCCATTTTCACTTCCACCAAGGCTAATCGCATTGCCACACAGTTTCTGGGGCCATGTCCAAACGGCATAAACGTGAATGGGTCAATGTCAGCTTTAACACTTGCATTAAATCTAAAATAACCGAAAGACAAAAGTATATTATCTATGAATACAAATCAACACACTATCGATTACAAACTTTATTTTCAATCTGTAACTGAAAGTCTAGCTGCTCACGGTGTCAAGTGCACTTCCCTTTGCCCGTCATCAGTTTTTTCACGATTAAGGGCTCGTTTAGTATTTTTTAAAGGACGATTGCGCCGTAGGCGCACGAGTTCATACGCCGGAGGCGTCTGAACTCGAGAGTCCTTTATATTATAAACACTTTATATTATTCACCGGAAGGAAGGCCCGAGAAGATACTTTACGGGAATGGCTCTTATTCAAGGAAGCTTCCCAAGAACAAAACGGGACAATATAATTGTTTTCAAAGGAACATTCGGATACCAATTGGGTAAAGTGAGTGAACCATCGGTTGAGGGAAGTAACAGGGGAGGAGGCATGGGGGGCGGGTGCTATTGAGATATTCTCCCATAATACACCGGGAGTCAGACTAACTTACAATTTACTACATCACGTGACGTTCCTAGCAACACTCAACAACCCTAGCAACAGGTGATCTATTGGCCCGATTTTGACCCAAATTGATATATGGACCCATAATGCAATAGGGGTCCAAACCAAGGAGTCGGTAATAATGTCAGTTTGTTTCCCTAGCAACCAACATGCCTCCCTAGCAACGGGTGGCCTCTTGGGCGAATTTCGACCAAATTTGATATATGGAACCACAATGCACTAGGGATGCAAACCAAAGAATCATAAATCGTGTCAGGTGGTTTTCCTAACAACCAACGTGCCTCCCATAGCAACGGGCGACCTACCGGGCCAATTTTGACTAAATTTCACTTGTGGACCCATAATGCACCAGGGATTCAATCCAAGGAGTCGGTAATGATGTCAGTTTGTTTCCCTAGCAACCAACGTGCCTCCCTAGCAACGGGCGACCTATTGGGCCAATTTGACCAAATTTGATATATGAACACATAATGCACTAGGAATCCAAAGCAAGGAGTCGAAAATTATGTCAGTTGGTTTCCCTAGCAACCAACGTGCCTCCCTAGCAACAGGCGGCCTCTTGGGCCAATTTAGGCCAAATTTGATATATGGATCCACAATGCACTAGGGATACAAACAAAAGAATCGAAAATGGTGTCAGTTGGTTTCCCTAGCAACCAACGTGCCTCCCTAGCAACGGGCGACCTATTAGGCAAGTTTTGACCTAATTTGACATATGAACCCATAATGCACTATGAATCCAAACCAAGGAGTCGAAAATTATGCAAGTTTGTTTCCTTAGCAACCAACGTGCCTCCCTAGCAACGAGCGGCCTCTTGGGCCAATTTGACCTAATTTGACATATGAACCCATAATGCACTATGAATCCAAACCAAAGAATCGAAAATGGTGTCAGTTGGTTTCCCTAACAACAATGTGCCTCCCTAGCAACAGGCGGCCTCTTGGGCCAATTTAGGCCAAATTTGATATATGGATCCACAATGCACTAGGGATCCAAACAAAAGAATCGAAAATGGTGTCAGTTGGTTTCCCTAACAACCAACGTGCCTTCCTAGCATCGGGTTACCTACTGAGCCAATTTTAACTAAATTTGATACGTGGACCCTTAATGCACCAGGGATTCAAACCAAGGAGTCGGTAATGATGTCAGTTTGTTTCCCTAGCAACCAACGTGCCTCCCTAGCAACGGACGACCTATTAGGCAAGTTTTGACCTAATTTGACATATGAACCCATAATGCACTAGGAATCCAAACCAAGGAGTCGAAAATTATGCAAGTTTATTTCCTTAGCAACCAACGTGCCTCCCTAGCAACGAGCGGCCTCTTGGACCAATTTCGACCAAATTTGATATATGGAACCACAATGCACTAGAAGGGGTCCAAACCAAAGAATCGAAAATGGTGTCAGTTGGTTTCCCTAACAACCAACGTGCCTCCCAAACAACGGACGACCTATTGTTTCAAGTTTGACTAAATATCACTCGTGGATTCATAATGCATCGGGGATTCAATCCAAGGAGTCGGTAATGATGTCAGTTTGTTTCCCTAGCAACCATCGTGCCTCCCTAGCAACGGACGACCTATTGGGCCAATTGGACCAAATTTGATATATGAACCCATAATGCACTAGGAATCCACACCAAGGAGTCGAAAATTATGTCAGTTAGTTTCCCTAGAAACCAACGTGCCTCCCTAGCAACGGGCGACCTACTGGGCCAATTTTGACTAAATTTGATATGTGGACCCTTAATGCACCAGGGATTCAAACCAAGGAGTTGGTAAGGATGTGAGTTTGTTTCCCTAGCAACCAACGTGCCTCCCTACCAACGGGCGACCTATAGGGCAAGTTTTTGCCAAATTTGATACATGAACCCATAATGCACCAGGACTCCAAACCAAGGAGTCGAAAATTATGCAAGTGTGTTTCCCTAGCAACCAACGTGCCTCCCTAGCAACGAGCGGCCTCTTGAGCCAATTTCGATCAAATTTGTTATATGGAACCACAAAGCACTAGACATCCAAACCAAAGAATCGAAAATGGTGTCAGTTGGTTTCCGTAACAACCAATGTGCCTCCCTGGCAACGGGCGACCTACTGGGCCAATTTTGACTAAATTTGATATGTGGAGCCATAATGCACCAGGGAGTCAAACCAAGGAGTCGGTAACTATGTCAGTTAGTTTCCCTATCAACCAACGTGCCTCCCTGGCAACGGGCAACCTATTGGGTCAATTTTTACCAAATTCAATCTATGGACCCACAATGCAGTAGGGATCTAAACCATGGAGTCGAAAACGGGGTGAATTTTTACCAAATTTGATATATTGATATATGAACCCATAATGCACCAGACACCTAAACCAATGAGTTGGCAATGACGTCCGTTGGTTTCCTTGGCAACCAACATGCATCCCTAGCAACGGGTGGTCTATTGGGCCAATTCTGACCAAGTCTGATATATGGGCCCATTATACACTTAGGATCTAAAAGGAGTCTGTGGTGATGTCAGTTGGTGTCCATAGCAACCAACTTGCCTCCCTAGCGATGGGCTATCTATTAGGACAAATTTGACTAATTCAATATATGTACCTATAATACACCAGGGATTTAAACCAAGGAGTCGGCAATGATGTTAGTTGGTTACCTTAGCAACCGACGTGGCTCCCTAGTAACGAGCGATATATTGTGCCAAACTAATTTATGTGGTGGCATGTTAGTGGTTGTTTTGAGACATGTTTTTCGAAAATCATCTGACATCGTCATATTTTTGAAAGACGATTGTCAGATCATGTCTGATCATCAGTAATGAAAAAAAAAATGCCAAATACTGCTTTCAATCGCAAGGTTTTCACATTTTCAATAACCCAATGGATGTCCTGTTCACTGGTTTTATGGATAGGATTTCCGTGGCTACTGTAACATTACTCATTTGGTATGGTCTCACTCTCATCAATAAGGCCCCACCCCCTCCCAACATATGGGTGCCTCCGCTGAGTACATTATAAGCTAGCACTACTCTACATTCATGCTCGCACCAGCATTTTTTCTGTCTAAGCGCTTGCCAAGCGTTATACCTAAGTGTGCCCTTTAATGGAGAATGTGCTATCCCCAATTAACAGTGTGCATACCGCATAGTAATAATACATAACTAAGGAAGTGTGAAATTGCATTGCGTCTAATGTCTTAGTGGTTTGACTCAAACAATTGACAGAATTTATATTTCCCATTTTATGTTGTTAGATTCCGGGTATACATTAAGCATAATAGTTATATAACTGGGTTACTGGAAATAGAAATATGTTAAAGTAATAGAAACTCACTGACAACATACATGGAACAGAAGATTTTGTAAGACACTGTGATGAAATTATGTCTGTACTTGCTGCAGGCTCAAAGAGCTTGCTGCAAAAGCTCTTCTTTACATACTGGGTATTTTTATATATTAATATTTTTTTTTGTTGGGAATTTTGCAGCAAGCTCGTGAGTAAATCTCAAGCGTTTGTTCGTTTGTACCCTAATTTTTTCAGTGAATATATGCTCCCCAAAAATGTTGAAAGGGCTCTAACGTTACATTCTGTCTATAATCTAGTTCGTCTTCTTCCTCCCTCCCTAGTCATCGGATGTGACCCCATTCTGGAACGAGCTTTACTAACTGTTCCAATAGACTATCTTCTTAGTGGTATGACTCACTTCCCACAATCGTTATAATTTATATTTCTCATTGTCAATTATTAGTCCCCGGGTATACACTAAGTTCTTTAGCTATATAATTGGGCTACTGGAATGAGGATGCTTATTTAATGGAAACCCCACTGACAACACACATGTGTTTAGTACCTCAGATAGAGGTAAAATGAATAATTGACTTGCACACTAAATTAAAAGATCAACACAACTGATAGATGTTTCTTTCGTCTCTGCTCCCCCTTTTGCTCGACAGAATTAATACCCCATCCTTGTAACAGAGTATTTTCCATAATTTCGATATCAGTAGTTTTTACACCACCACGCAGAAATATTTGCTCGAAACTTGCTTGTAAATATGAAGTTTTTGTTCGTTTGTGTTGAATCAATTGTATTTCATTCTTTTTTCTTGTTATCATTTATTTTGTTCTCTTCTATCCGTGCATGTTCTTACACCTTAAACCAGACTGTTAGATATGGACCAGCTTCCAAACACATTTTACATAATAAACACTTAACTCTCAATGACGACATGTGCATTATACTCAGAGGATGTAGTGATGAACCCGGTAGCCCAGGCGGGGACGATGGCGGATAATATTACACTAGACAAAATCCAGACCGACTTGGAATATGATTTTATAGCTCTATATAACGAAATTAACCACCACACTGACGATGCAGAAGATTCACCATTCCATGGTCAGGTAAATACCTGCACTTATTATCTCCCAGAACAATTTCGTTGCTCAGCTATCAACAAGGATAAATCATTTTCAATATTTCACCTTAACTGCCAGTGCCTCAATGCACACTGGGATTCCCTGTATGGTCTCCTTCACAACACACAGAACAATGATAAGACCTTTGCCATAATTGGCCACACCGAAATTTTTAACATTTACCCAAACATGACTTATTCTTTGAATGGCTATCAGCCATTGATCAAAATGAACAGACCAGACGATGACGATGGGAGGGGTGGGGTTGAGATTTTTATAAAGGAAGATATTGATTTCAAAATTCGTCAAGACCTCTCAATCTTAATTCCGCACGTCATAGAATCCCTATTCATTGAAATCAACATCCACAAATCTCGCAGAATTTTTGGTGTAGTATATAGACCAAACACAGCACCCAGGGCAGATATTGATAGTTTCCTCGCCAAAATAACTAATAAAATAAATGGAGAAAAATTACTCTGCTACATAACTGGTGACATTAATATTGACCTCTTAAAAACCTCGCCTCATATGAAAACAGAAAATTATATTAATTTAATGTTTAGCCAGGGATATCTTCCGACAATTACAAAACCCACGAGACTGACCACCCACTCAGCAACACTAAAAGATCACGTTTTCACAAATAATCTTCAAACACCCTCTGTGTCCGGAATAATATTTACCGATGTCTCTGATCATCATTTTGGTGTCTTTTATGCAGAAACCCTTTCCAAGAAATCCAGCAATAAAACCTTAATTTGGAAGTGTAAATTTACTGCATAAAACAAAGCATTGTTCATTTCACTTCTATCTCAATGTGACTTTTTATCAGTCTTAGAATCGAATTGTCCAAATTCTGCCTACAACGCTTTTATTGATATTTACCTGGAAATATTCGAATTGGCGTTCCCCCTAAAAAGCGTTTGTAGGAACAATAAGCTCATTAAATAGAATCCTTGGATGACAAAGGGCTTAATTATATCTTCTAAACATGAAAACAAATTTTATCATAAAAAATTAAAAAAAACACGGAATCTAACCAAAAACATTATAAAAATTATTGCAAGATCTTTAATAAAGTGAAAAAGCAATGTAAAGCAATCTATTATAAAGATATTCTAAATAACAATATACACAACATTAAAAAAACCTGGCAAATACTAAATGAAGGCATCAAAAAATCTCGACAAGAAGTCAACGTACCCACTTTCTTTATGAAAGATAACAAAAAATTGATCACCCAAATGAAATAGCGTGTGAACTAAATACATACTTTGCAAATATTGGCAAGATTACAAGCGAAAAAATACCTAAATCAAGTAAATCTTCTTACGACTACATGGATGGACGTTCATTTGGAAATCTTTACATCAACCCAGTGTGTGACATAGAAACTAGAAATATTGTAAAATCTTTAAAAACCAAAAATAGTCAAGACTGTGACAACATCAGTTCAGATATTGTCAAGCCAAGTATTGACTATGTTATTACCCCACTAACGCACATCATCAACTGCTCGTTTGCACACGGTAATGTCCCTGATAGAATGAAAATTGCCAAAGTCATTCCCTTATTCAAATCCGGTGATGAGCATAACTTAACTAATTATACACCTATCAGCCTATTACCCACTTTCTCAAAAATCTTAGAAAAACTCATGTCTGTACGACTCTTAACATTTTTAGACCGGTTTAATATATTGCATCCTTTCCAATATGGATTCAGAAAGAGACATAACACTATGCACCCTGTCATGCAGCTGCTCAAAAGTGTGGTAGATGAAAATAATGAAAAAAGTAAAAACTATACCCCTGCCCTATTTCTTGACCTTTCTAAAGCATCTGATACTATAGATCACGCCATCCTACTAAACAAGCTAGAAAGATACGGTATAAGAGGACTAAGTCTAAATTGGTTCAAAAGCTATTTGTCGGGAATAAAACAATATGACCATATGGTGGTCAACAATCCGACTTGGTCCCGATAACACACGGGGTTCCCCAAGGATCCATTCTCGGTCCAACGTTGTTTTTATTATGTGTCAATGATATTTGTCATGCCACTTCTCTGAATCTGCTGTCATTGCAGATGATACTACCGTGCACTCCTCGGACCGCGACTCAATTCAATTAATTCCTTACCTAAACAGGGAGCTTGAGAATTTATTTAATTGATGTTGCGCGAACCAGCTATCCTTGAATGCCACAAAAGCCAAATACATTCCAATTAATCCCTCCAATAAAATTAAATTACTTACACCTTCACCAAGGATTTTAATAAATGGCCAGGAAATAAGTAGGGTGGGCTCAGATTGTACAGAGAAATCAATTAAATTCTTAGGAATCCACATCGACGAGAATTTATCCTATAAATATCACGTATCTCAACTTTGTTCTAAAATAGCTCATGCAAATTTTGCCCTTAATAAAGTGAAGACCATATTTCCCCATGATGCCATGAAAATCCTCTATTTTAGCTTAGTGCATACCCACTTAATGTATGGAATAGACGTGTGGGGAAATGTGAGGTCAGTACATAAGCTAACGATGTTACAGAAGCGATCCTTGCGCATTATAAGCAATAAGAGATATAATGCACATACAGACCCCCTCTTTCGCAGTAATAGAGCATTAAAAGTTGAAGACCTCTATAAACTCCAGACGTGCTTATTTGTATTCGACTGGTATCATGGAAACCTGCCTGATTCTTTAGAAAACTATTTTAGTGTGATCGATAATCCAACAGGCAGGTCGAGCAGAAGAACTGGACTTCTTCAATCCAATAAACGCAAACTAAATCTCTCGATTTCCTTCCCTCAAACGCGTGCTTCAAAATCTGGAACGCGTTAGATAGCAAAAGCAGAAGAATACCGGACAGACGTCGATTTAAAAAAGAACTAATTACCTTTTTTACTATCATCATACCCGAACAATGTTGATTGCAATAATCCATATTGCCCCGACTGTAGCCCCTGATAGAGACATAATGCTTTTTCGCCGTCTAATAAACTAAGGAGATTTGCTATTTGGTGTCTTTGGGCCCCCAGTTCTTCTCTCATTGCGTACCAAATTACTAACCCCCATCTAGTGAACTCCTTGTATGGTAATCCCTACTCTTATAGTTACAATACATTATGAGAAACGTGAAGTAAGAAAACCTTACTTCTAATGCAATTGTTTGATCTTCTAAATTAGTATCCAACATATTTCTAGCACTGGTCTGGATCATCCCTCGTGCACCTTTTGGTCTCTGTAGTAGTTTCCTCATAGTGTGTATTTTAATAAAAAAAATAAGTACATGTACCAGGAGGTGTGGCATTGTTTCAGCTGACTGCTGGGTCATCTTATCTTATCTCATCTTATCCAATTGTTTCCCTGCTCTTTAGCCACGTTAGGTAAAAACACATACTTGTAAAACAGTCTGGTTTAAGGTTGCGCAATGCACAGCTTGGGAGACAATATGTAGACAGCCAATCTGGCTATATTGTCTCCCTGCAGTATACATTGATGTTGTCATGCTTGAGTAGTGTAAATTTACAGATTTTTTTTGTATCCTTAAAACACTCTTTACTACTGTATGCATCACCTTTATTTGTGTCATGCATATTGCAAAATAAAGAAATCAATCAATCAATAAGGCTAAATTTTACAGCAGGAATTCTGAGAAATACAGTTTTAGCAGTGTGTAGTGGCACCCTGAACCTTGAACTAGCACTCTGTAAACATGACTTGGAAGACTATCCTTTCCATTTGAGATTAAAATTTTAAAATATAAAAAAAAATCATCAGGAAGATACTCGGAGCTCTGGATTTTTTTCATCGTCCTTTTTTGCATAGCTTTGCTATATTTTTTTGTTTACGGCGCCTCGTTCTAAAGAACAGTGGGTGTCCCGTTAACATTTAAATGACTGTCGCGGTTTTCGACTTCTTTATTCTAACAAGGCGACAACTTAATATGGAGGGAGGAAGAATACGATATAAAGAAAGTTTCGAATCCACGGGCCCGAAAGAAAAAAAAGATGTCCAATATTGATTTGATACCCAAAATGTTGCTGAAACATGTAACATTCACAAAACGATGCCCGCCCCCTCCCCCAAACCGCATAAATCATGCGTGATTACTTGACGTGCGTTACATAAAGGGATCACATGGCTGGGATTCGGTCCCTAAACCTACAGTATGTTTTTTGTTTTATTACAAGCCTGTTCTATGAAATTTCACTGGAACTTTCTACAAATCGTGCACAGCAATTGCAATTTCAATCGCTTGTGATAGCTAAAAATCGTCCCCCGAGTTCCAAGGTGTTTTATGCGCCAGTAGGCACATATAACTCATTGGAACTCAGGGGACGAAATAGTAGCGCGAGTTCCCCTCGCAAATTTGCTTGGCGATAAAATGTGGGATTTTTTTGTTGACAGTCGTCAAATGAATTGTTGCGTCTCCTTCTAATAATTGTTTATAGACGCGAAGACATGTAATAAACACAGAACGACACGCTTTCGTGATAGGGTTAATCGATGTGATACTTGTGTCATCGCGGAATGATAAAACTCGAGGCCTGTGGCCACCCGTTCCATCCTTCGCGCTGGCACACGCGCCGTATCGATTAACCAATTCACACACGTGTGTCCTTCTGTGAATGTACCAAACGGTATCCATTTTCCCACTTTCTCAGGGAATGTACTTGCACATACGGGCGTTTTTCAAGACTACAGTCCAAGTAATAAGTCCAATTTAGACTTGTAATTTAAATTGTCATGTTAGATGCCAATTATGCAGTCTCAGGGACGGATCCAGTAATTGTGATTAGAGTGTGAGTTCAATTCATTTCGTTGAAGTGTTCGAGGTGTGTCAGTGGTTACTAAAATGACCCAAATGTGGGAGGTTATGTGAATCCGTTATGGATCAATAGCATGTTGCAGGTCCGGGCAATTTTGAATTAAACCCTGGTGGTATCTGCCATTTAAGTTCAATGGCAACAATTGTGAGATCTCCTATTCATTATTTGGGGGTAGATCAATTACTATTTTCATCGTGCAGCCTTTGATGTGGTGGTGCTGGGTAATAATTGCTCGGTAACGAATGTCCATGAACTGGAAAAAGTACAGATCGCAGCAGCAAGGATCATTACGGAGGCCACATCAGTTCTAGTTAGTCGGTGATTTATTCTGAAACACACTACGATTCTTTGCAAAGTAGACACTGCAAACACAAGTTAATGCAGCGCTTCAAAACGTATTGTCACATGACATTCTCACATATTGCCAATAGAGTTCTTCATAATATAATATAATAACTACGAGTTCCGTTTTGTCGGATGTTGCATGTATAAGCCTTCTTTTATCCCAAGTGTTAATGTCCAGTGGAAGAAACATTCTTATCTGTCAACGAAAATTCGCCCGTTATTAACTTTAAGACTTTCCTAAATGATGGAAAACTACGACCACCTACGTTTTATAGTGGTATGAATCGCGCACAGTTGAAATATACCATCCTGAGCTGAGACTGTGTTGTAGAAGACTTAACTCCCATTTGTACAGTAGTCATTTATCACCTACCCCTTCTTGTCAATGTGGTGAATGCAGAAAAGTTGTTTCTTGGGACTTTCTAGTGTATAAAGATAATGCAGCATGTATTCAAGCTGGCCTTCTTCATATATCATTGTATGATGTTCCGTTGTCCCCCACCACCAATTTTGATCCTGATTAGGGTAAGCTTATACT
Organism: Pictodentalium vernedei; assembly: GCA_031216915.1. NCBI lineage: Eukaryota > Metazoa > Mollusca > Scaphopoda > Dentaliida > Dentaliidae > Pictodentalium > Pictodentalium vernedei. The sequence continues at coordinate 504,308,899 of CM062297.1, read as the reverse complement.
CACCTTTGTTCTACTAGGTGAAGAAGTTGTAACTCGACACTTATGATAGGTTTTGTGTGTGGTAGTGGGGTGTTACTGAACAGGGTGGAAAGGGCAATTTATTAGTCAAAAGGTTTACATCCCTCGTAACTGTAGTAGATAAAATGGGTTGCGTGTGATGGGGTGCGGCGTTCTTGCTCGGGTTCGACGGATACTTTTAACATTAGCTGAATCCGACTAACAAGTATGGTCCTATTTTTTTCAGACAGCGATATATGGCTTTATCTTGTGATCTACAGCACCTACATGAGTTAAATTTACAAAGGCGCTATGGCGATAGATTACATAAGATTAATAGTCAAAGAGCTGAGGCACCTTTAATTACATTTCTGAGGCCAAAAGGTTTGTAAACGTTTTCGATATCAATCTATATCAAAATTGTATGTTGACTCCGAAAATCAATTTTTCAATTGTCAAAGCCACATCATTCTAGGTTAAAGATGCGGTTTTGTGCTTTGCTATTTAAGTACAGGGGCTTTGGTAACTAAGGAACGAGGGTCGAAAGGGGCCTGTCCCCCATATCGTCCCTGCGCGCCTTCGGCGCGCGAAATCATTTCGTTCAACTAAGGAACAGATTTTTAGAATTAGCATAAACAAATCACGGCAGGTTCTCCTGGTTAGTTATAGCAAACACAGGCAATGTTTCTGCCAATCGACCTCCGGGTTACCAGGAGGTCCATTGGCTGAAACATTGCTTGTGCACAGGCCATATGTGCAGAACTAGAGAGCCTTACTATGGTCATAACGCGTAGATTAGCGCGCAGATTGACGTGCTATTTGAGCACATTTCATGACAGGACTTCTAGTTTTAACTGTACGACTAGTTTTGCCCATGGCATATAACTAAAAGTCCCGTAGCTCTTGGACCATAAACTTTATGTCGAAACCTTCCTTTTATCGGCAATTTGACTCTTGTTATACTCGTTACACTCGTTAATATTCTGTGATGCTGTATCTTGAATGGTCATATTTTTTATTTCTGTGACCGTCATGTTATAGATTATATTCATATATTATAAATGTATAATAAAAATAGTTTAAATAAAAAAAAAATAAAACTGAATACTTAAAAGTTTTCCAGATTATGAGAAAGAAATGTTTCTGCTGAAACTCATGCAGGCAACGGGTAGCAGATACAGAATACACAAATGACAAATGATATTAAAATAGGCATACCGTTCTGGATCAAATTTGTCGGGATCCGGCCAGAAATCCTTGTTACGATGGATGGCTTGAACCGGTATAACCACAACCATACCCTTTGGTATAGTGACACCTTTGATGGTCGTTGTTTCTTCACACACACGATCAAGTCTGTAAAAATGACAACAATTCAATTATTTGCTCCGCTTTCGTATGTCATTGGTTAAAAATAAACCGCGTGACATTCATCAAAATCGTTACACGATTTGGAATATCTACATTTTTGCATGCCTGAACAAATTTGGAGGACTCGGTAAACCCCGCCCACTCAACCTAATTGTCACAGTTGCAGGCGACTGTTCAATCGATATTTCTGCACGCTAAAAACTAAACTGTTAAAAACTACACTTGAAGTGCTGTATTTAACACTTACTAAGTGCTGAACTAGCACTTTGTTCAAGTGTAGATATCCCAGAACTTGACAGGTGTTGACAATAATACCACTTGACAAGTGTAATGTCGCGACACTTAAAAGGAAACAACGCAGATGACGCGGATCAGGCTCGAACTCTCGAGCCTGATCCGCGTCATCTGCGTTGTGTCCTTTTAATTATGTACCCACCAAGCGCAAATCACATTATGGACGATTCTGGAAGAACCAACAATGCTAGACATGGGAAGTGCCATCCATTCAAGTTTCAGATGTCTGACGATTGTAATGCCCAAGTGCTTAAAGCATTGCACGTTGAGTATTAAAATCAAACCCTAAGAGTTAGAATGGGTTTAACACCTTGAAAGTGTCAGTTTTAACACTTTAGTTTTTAGTGTGTATCGCCTCCCGTGAGCGAGAAAACAATGATAAATTCATAGAAGCAAATAATTCAATAGAAACACCGAATAGGGAGATAAATAAAGGGTCTTATATTCGAGCATAATTTTGACAAAAGTTAAAAAAGCCCTGTTTTTAATGATATTGTAACGTGACTTGCTAAATAACCATCGTCTATGCTCGAAAATCAAAACGTTTACAAGCAAGATATCATACTAATTATTTTCACAAATTCAGTATCTAAATTCATCATGGCTGAGGAAGGAGAATTTCAATATCGCTGATCCTGCAGAATTTATCAATTTAAGAGGAGTGACAAGGAAAACCCAAGATTTGTGCGTATTTCTGATCAATATCGATGATCAATGCCGACAATCCAAATCAAAAAGATAACTTGATAACGTAGTGCAAAGATTGAGACGAGCCAATGAAACGTCAAATTGAAAAATGTTTGACGTGACCTTTTGTGACACACTTTCATGTGTTTACCTGTTGTATTTTTGCAGAAATTACACATATTGCTTTCAAATGCACATTGTTATATTTTTCTGTTAATGCCGGATTATATTATAAGAAATAACTGCTTTTTCTGTGACATCCATATAAAGTGAAATGGTCTGAGGCCCACTCTCTAACCAGTCGTCTCAGACGAGGGTGTCGACCCAGCGTTCGCCATAGTTTACTGCAACACAACAAAATGATGACGACCTCTAGTTTTGTTTGCCCTGAAAAGGACACTGTTTGTGTATCAGACATTTTGTTTTACTGCTGATTTTGCCATGACATATGTTCTACGCCTTTTTGTGATGTACATGCAACTGCCTTCCTCTATGATCCCCTTACTTCACGTTGCGTAAATCAGACAGGAAGTCACAGACATAACAGTATGGCTGGAATAAAATGTGAATCGAGGTTTTTTGTCTCTTTTCTAGCATTCGATTAATTATTTATTTACTGATTTATTTATTTATTTACTTATTTATTATCTATTTACTTATTTATTTAGTGGCACATTCAAAAGCCAGGGTCACCTCCTGTCGTACAGGTTTAGAGTGGTGGAAGCTGGAGAACCCAGAAGGAACCACCGAACAGTGAGGACAAGCTGTCAAACCCCTCAGCATATCAACTCCAGCACTTGTTGTAAGCAAGTGCTCCAGTGACATGCATAACACCTAGTTCAAACGCCATCGTACCTCCATGTGGGCAATCCGGATTTAGCGTCATGCTCAAACCACTGGCCAAAAATCGTTTATTATTGACTGAGAGTTCTGTGGCCACATCAACTGGGGAAAATAGAAACAAATTTTATCGTTTGGAATGGATGTGTATTAAAATTTCTTTCTTTGTGGAGATGCTAGGTGAGATTTTATAATTTTAAATTTTAAAACTGTTTTCGTAAATGAAAGATCAATGCTAGGTGTTTTGCTGACATCATTTCACGGAAATCTGAGTAGATCAAATGATGCGTAAAACAATCTCGGCCTGGTAAAGGTAAAGGTGGTGCATCCTTGTACGTTAATTACATTTGAGGGGATAAGAAGTATGTGTTTTGATTACCATAGATTATGTGCCCAAAGTTTTTACAAATAACGTACCTTACAGGCGCAGGATAGAGTCTCTGACTCTCGCTGATAACTTGGTCTAGGTAGTGTAACTCTCCAGCCTTCTCATATGAAATGTTTTCATCCTTGAAAATACAGAACATCAATAAATTTCCAATACAGACATTTATAGAGAGTTCTATCCGCATAAAATACATTACATTATTCATCAGTTACATCTAACTCACAAAAGATGGTTAAATTCGAAACAAACTAAGCAAATGTATCCACTGATTTATTTTCCATGGTTTACGTTATGTCCATTATAAAATTTACACCTGATCTTAATTATTATTAAAAACGACGGTAATCTTAAATGACAGTGACTGAACCCCCGTCTCAACAAGTAACAAGAGACACTCACCCACCGACAGCCTATTGCGTGTTCGCATATCAACCGACTACGCGTAAGCGACATTTTTTCAGTCACTTGTAAGCGGGTATCCGCACGAAATACAAAAACTTCGAGTTTTTAGAACAGTCTGAGGATTTGTTTTAGAAGACAACTGATATGAAGTTGCAAATGGATCCACGAATGAATGTAGGAATGACAATGTTCGGAGAGGTAACAAACAGACGGGTGGACGGGAGATCACACAGACAATCGACAAATGTACGCGGCCCATTTTAAAATCGCTACCATCTTGCGACGGAGACAACTAATTTTATCTCTATTCTGAAGCAGGATATTGATGATGCGTCAGTGCCCCCCCCCCCCCCCACCCCTACACGAAAATATAAAATGTTTTAGCATCTTGTGGTTTCAACTTCTCCAGAGGAAGACCATTTTTATACCCTGCTTTAATGTGTAGCATATCTTGCATTGTCTGGTAATTGCGACTTCCCGGTCAACATCTTTACAACATTAACTAAACTCTTCGATGGTACTTTGCTGTTTTCCTGGAGATGAGGAGGGGAGCATGAAGTGTAGGTTTTGTAAGGAGCGCAAAAAAGCTTGGTATGGCTCTGCACTACAACAGACAGGGATATAAAACAATTAAAAGCAAGAAAAGAATAATCCATTAAAATGTCTATGAATTCAATCCAAGGGTGTATGGTAGCTGACTGCTTGGCGTGTGAGATAACTGGCTGGGGTCGTTGATTTGAAACTAGACATCACCTGTTTCGATCAAGACGCTCCATTCTGATTCCACGTGACTTGTGAGGGTCTTCAACAGCGCAAGGAAGTATGATAGCACAACACTCTCAAACAGTTCAATTCGTGTTCACCATCCGTTTATTTGGAATTGGTAAGTAAGTGAAGAGTCTGGAAGTTACCTAATGCATCTCATTCTCTACAGTTACCGTAAACTCCCACTACCTGTAAAATTGCTTGATATTATAAATTCTGGGAAGTTGCTACAAACACAACACACTTAGAAATGAATTACAAAAACGTACACAGTGATCTGAACAAGTACATGAAGAACTTGAAATCATCTTTGAAAATTAAAATTTATTTCAGTTCATCGACCAACTGCATATATTTTAACGAACCAGGGGCGGCGTAACGATTTTCAGAGTGGGGGGCTGGATCGTGGCGATGGATGGTCGTCTGTATGACAAATTTAAATTCCATCGTCCCAAAACCCCCATTTCCATGCATCTGAGTGGATATTTTATGATTTTTCAGGAGATGTATTTGAAAGATTTCACACTTTGAGAGCCGTTAAAAAACGTCGGGAAAGCATACAGGTGAGGTCTATTTATCAGCTTTGGTCGTAACGACCAAAGCTGATAAATAGACCTCACCTGTATGATTTACCAGACGTTTACAGCAATTATACTGTCTATGGATAATCTTGTCTGGGAGTGGATTTGGTACTTGTGTGTCTGTAAGATTACGATCTACTTCAGTTAACCTATTTATTAACAGACTGTATACATTTTAGCGTTTGCTGCCACTTACTGCAAAATATGATCCGAAATCCATCGAAACTGAACCAGTATGAGAGAAACATAGCTGGCGAAAATATGGGGAAAGCGCTGGACCCGCCCCTTGTTTCACCAGTCATTGATTGTGTTAAAATATATGCATACAAAAAAACATGGCCCGGCAAAAAAGTGGAGGGTGCTGAAATACCACCAGCCTCCCCCTCCCGGTTCCGCTGCCCCTGCGAACTGTTGAATATGATCGAGAATTAGTTCTCACCTTTCCCAGAACGCGGTCGATTTCCTCTATCGTCTTTTGCAGAATATCTGGATGCAGTGCAAGACTGTAGAAAACCATGGACAACGAGAAGGCGACTGTTTCAAATCCAGCAAGAAAAAACAAAAGCGACTGTGCCAGAACTTCATTGGAGGTTAATCCTTGAATAGAAAGCAAAATAAATTCGACATTGATGAATAACAGAAATCGAGAGATTTCCCTTCAACTCGTGCTTTTCTACATAGCAATGATGTAAAATTAAATTGTTATTGTTCCTCCATGCAGACTTGTTGTAAAGGTTCTGCTGAACGTCACAACCATATTAGGCCTACGATATTCGTTAAAACCGCCGTTCAAATTTTATTATTTTATCAATTTTTGGACCCCCAAAATAGCCAAGGATCCCCCAGTGAGGGGTCATAAACAATCGTCTGGAGACAAAAAATTAAACTTTTTTGTTATTCAAAGATTTGTAGCGTATGTGTCGCCCCATTGTTGTTTTGGATAGAGTGTTATTTGTATCGTATGCTCATCGACTACAATTTGTTTGCATTCTGCAAATAAAATATATACACAGACCTCGAAAGTGTAAAAACTCAAAATTGAAAAAAAAAAACCCGAATGAGACCTAATGTTCTATCAAAAACAAATCCGGTCACATGTCCGCGCTCTGTGTGTGCGTTTTCAACATTTCTATACAGCGTGGTGAAGTGAACAACAGCTATCATATTTTACGCGAGGAATGCCCATTACAAATCATGCTGAGTCATGTCATTTTGGTGATTCCATATATCGAAAATAAACTAATTTAGATTATAAGTTGTTCATCTTCATAACCCTGGTGTTTGTAATATTTTATCATTGCTTGCATATCCAACCCCAAATAGTTGAAAGAATAAATATCATAATAATTCAGAAAGTACATTCAGTGATGAGTATTGGTGGGAGAGAAAACTTGACGCATTTTCATTGCATTAACTCTTTTGGCGCGACAGGCGACTAAAGTCGACAGACGGCAAACCGCGGAAAGGTACTGCAGTAGTCATTTTAGCCAACTGTGTGTGTCCATTTCCAAGTGCTTTTAACCCTTTACGCAACGTAGACGATATAAAAATTTATTATTTTAAATATCATTTTTTTCAAATTTTTCAAAAACATTCAACAAAACCATATCATGTGACCCCTCGTTGAAACGAACTCGTTCCAACGAGCTTCACATGATATGGTTTTGTTGAAATTCTTTGAAAAATAATATATTTTCAACTGCTGAAGTTGCATATTACGCGGGGGGATGCGGCCGATTCATTGAGTAAAGGGTTGAACAAACAAACGTATCCTATGTTTCATGCACCATTTTTGTCCTATCCATGGACAACGATATCGTCCCTTGAAAGTATAAATGTGTCATTTAAAAATATACCGGAAATCATTTGAAAAACTGTCAATTAGATCATTAGAACATCTTTTAAAATAATAACTCTTCAATCTAACAACCTAAACTTTTTGTAAAATTCCTGATGAATGTTAGCCGCTAAGAATTCTGTTTCTCAGATTATTCCGCTTGAAAAGAGTTAAAATCTAAACGGAAATCTGGAAAGTGTTTTGGTGTGTGACATGAGGACGTGACAGTACACGGTTTTTGTCATCATTTTACAAATTGATTATAAGGCGGAAACGCCAAAATATTTCTTGACATCCTTTGACTTGATGGATATCAATTTATATTTTCCTCTAAGCTTTTATAACATCACGTAACTTTTTGTCATTCTTGTCTCTGTCCTCGGAGTTAGGATTTGACGGAAAGTAGCAGGAAAATCGCAGATTGTAATGACAATCTCTGTTCTTTTTGAGTAGACACCTGAATTGTCTCAATCCTGTGAACAACGAAACTCAAAATTTTGGTTCCCACGTACCTACCTATGGGTTAATGCTGATATCCACACACAGTATCGAACCGAGCATATGCTATCAAAGAAATCGGTGCGTTAATAAAAAAAATACCCAAAATCCAACAAAACGGTAGGAATATTATTGATTATCAATACGTTTTTTTTAAAAAAAAATGTACACTCTACCTGACCTGACTAACATACGACATGTTTAAAAATTGTTAAATAACTTAATGTTTGCCTAAAACACAGCTTATGACCTATTATTGGAACGAGCCCGGGAGGGTTCATAGACTACTGTTTTTAGACGACAAATAAAAAAAATATTGAGATTGGAATAGTGATTTCTGTGAATGGCGCTGGGCAGCTTTAGAGGTACGTCACATAAAACTGATAAAAGGGCTAACGCCAATTGCTAAGTTCCATGACCTGCACAATTTTTATCCAATGAGCTTTTACGCAGAATCAATGCATTTTAACTCATTTACAGATTTTCTCAATTTGCATTACCTTTTCTGGTTTGTGTGTTACTGTCGCTACCAGTTTCAGGCGTTATGGTGGCATCCTCCCCGGAGACTTCTGCTTCTTTTTCTGCATTAACCATTAACTGTAGGAAGTCATTGTAATTCTATAGTAAGACAAAATGATACACATATTAATTATTGCTCTACTTATATTTATTTGTTGCGTGACTATTTATTTATTCATGTATTCATTTATTCATTTATTTGAACGTAAAATCGCATATTCAACATTTATGGCTATACCACGACCGCAACACACGTATAACGTCAGCTTTAGCCAATTCTTTCTACTTATGATGTATGCCCCTCACCCAGACATTCGTTACCTTGTCCTATTATACCAGTATAGCAGAAGTTGTCCACTGCAACAGTAAACAAGCACAGCTCTTCTTCCAGCTGAAACGGAGAAGCAAATACCGCGTACCGAGATTACATTATGACTTTGCTATACCCTGACATTTTTTTAAAATGGGTTCTTCAGGCTCTTTCCGGCAGTATATAACAGTATTTCATCAGGTATAATTGTTTGTTTATTTATTGAGGATTAAGGTCATGTTCAATAGTTTGGGTTATATGGCGACCGCAACTCAAGTGGAAAGTCAAGTAGAGCCAACGTTTATAATATTGTTTCCACTTTACAGCTCCCCCGATCCCCAATCACAGGCACTGGTAACCGAGTTCAATTATACCAATGAATGATTTAGTTATCACAGCTATATTGTCTCAGTTCAGGTCCTGCACAGCTTCGAAATTAGAGACGAATCGAAATCATCCCAATGGTTCGATTCGATTAGTGACGCGCTGATTCTAAAATGCTTGAATCGTCAAGATTTTCTTAGAATCGTAGCAAGTGTATTCCATTGAACTATTCTGTATTGGAGACCTGATGGTAGAAGAAGAGTTCAAAGCAGTCCCGCTTCGAGAACTCCTTTGATTCCATTTTGGAATATTCCGTTTTTTAATTCTTTGCCAAAACAGATAAGTCGCTGTTGCTGCCGATACTTGAGGAAAGGCTGATAGTGTTTACGGTTGTAATAAAGTGCAGTATCTACTATTAAGGAGCGGCGAGATTCGATTCGTAATTAGATAATTTCGATTCAATACAACATTCTCTGTCTGTTTCGAGTCGAGATTCTATTCTACCACAAAGTAGAAACTCGTGGATTGCAAGTCTCGGTGCCGGACGCTCTACATGGGTTCATGAGAAAATTAATTTACTCCTGTTGAAATGTTTCGTTGCATTTTATGAAAAAATCAAGTCTCGACTGGGAAACATTTTTTTGCGCTCATTCATAGAAAATGAATGTTAGTGTTATGGTATTTTGTGGAGTTCGACGGTTGTTCAGAAAAGCAAACCATGGGTTAAGTTTCTTGCTCAAGGCCACAACGCATGTGACTTTTGTTCGATTTGAAATGGGGAACTCCTTCTCAGAGTGCCACAGCAGATCTTGGGTCAAAGTACTCATATTCGCAGTACTCGAGTGCCATTTTTTGACAAAGTACTCATTACTCATATTTTACTCATGTAATTGTAAATACTCATTGGTCTGAAAGAAATATGCGAGTGTCTTCAGAGTAATTTGTACACTGTGACTAACTGAACATTTTTTGAGAATTATGTCGTGTTCTGAATCTAGTAGCTACACGCACGTACATTACTTTAGTATAGCAGAGGAATTTCTCCAGTAAATTCATTAAAATATGGTAGAATGTTCCATCAGTGTAACAGTTGATTTTTGGTTTATTTTTTTTTATCTCAGGTGTTGTTTTCATCATCCTTATTACTACCACAGTTTATACGACTACTGGGGTACAGTGACTGACTGGATAGCCTACGGGACCTGTAGGCTACCCGGTGGGTCAAAGTTCTTCAGTAGTCGTATGAGTCAAATTCATAGTAGATGTACAATTGTAAAAGTAGGGGGTCAGAAAAACTAGCAGAGTAGTAGAAGAAGTATTAATTTTGCTGATGGTGGTAGTTGCAATTTACCAAAATAGCGCTGGAATTTGGTTACACCTGGCAATGCAAGTAATAGTGCAACGCAAACGCTTCTCGGCAGCTTTTCCAAATTTATACTTTGCAGACAAAGAACACATTTTAATGCACGAGAATTTCGAATAAACACAATACTATTCTTTGCAACACATCAACTATATCAAATTGTCAGACAGTATGTACTCGAGTTTAAGCACCCTTAAATGTTAGAAATGCTCTGTTTTCTATTGGAAAGTGTAACAAAAGGTACCGTGGAATGTAATGTGTACTGGGTTACAGCACCGGTTCAGTGACACAGTAATGTACCAATTTGGAGTGAGAGATACAACATCAAGCTATTGCAAGAGTTGTATATTAATAAAAGACCACAGAAGTAATGTTTCATTCCATCAATCCAAGTTCTGCATGTGCACCCTCGTGAAATGTCTAACTTTAAGTCATTAAAATGTGTGCAGTTTCACCAAACCTGAATAATATATGCAATCAAACTGTTATGTACATGTATATAAGCACATCATTTATAGCACGATCGCTGTATGTATTCAACGCTACCTGATACAATAAAGATATGAAGAAATGTGCTAGGTACACCATGGGTGGAATCCGGCCTACCTGTCAGAATACTATGTAAGAACACATCTAGTGGGCCGTTACGCATCAGGATGACGTTATGACGAGAATGAAATGCGTCTACACAAAACAGTGTCAAGCAAAAATGGAAACAGATAACCGAAGGTGATTTTTTTTCTTCGAAAATATCAGCCTCGTTCACTTAAGGTGCTATATAAGTAAGAGGAATTTGTTTACTTTGAAATTCCCACCTCTGATGTTTCATAAATACAAATTAAATATACACAAATTATACATCAAAGTGGAGGTTGGGATGAATAGAATGGTTCCGGGACGTCTGTTACTATATTCGTACCAGAACTGATACCAAATAAAATTTTAAGAGAACGACTCGTGTCCAAATGTGCTTCATATATCCAAGAAAAAAGCTAGGAAATAACATTCTTTAAAAAGCAGCGACAGAGCAGCGTTGGGTAAATTCCGAATCTTTCGGCTTTGTTTTCGTTGGATGTTTGTTTACATTTTAGTCAAGGCCATCTCGGCCGAACAAGCATATATACAATGTCGTCTAAAATCAAATAATGGGAAAGATGGACTTCATACTACACACTAGTATTATATGGTGACTGCATAGTTGCCACATTACTTGTAAGGTTTCATGACACCTGTTTGAATTTAATAAGAATTCCGCGATTGTTTTTCGATGAAAATATGTGGTATCCAGTGATATGCGCATGTCGTCGGTCATGGAAGCCACCTTCAACAAAAATGCAGACCGTGCTGTCCTTTCCCCAAATGCAGTTCTGTCGCTGCACTGTAGAGTGTTTTGAATGTCTACCTTTGTTCTTGGATGTCTGAAGCATATTTGGCCACGAGTTCTCGGGAAATATTATTTTATTATCAGTTCTGGTACGAATATGACAGGAGACTTCCAGAAACCACTGGTGCCTGCCGTCAACTCTGTGACTTGATGACATATACTTTTGGTGTTCTATATATCAAAACCTTCATTTTGATGTATAATTTGTGTACATTTAATATGAATACATGGAAGATCAGAGGTGGGACTTTCAAACTATACAAATTTCCCTTACTTATATACACGTAGCACCTTAATTAAAATGAATTGCGGTGTAAATGCAGAGCACAACTGGGGTAGAGTACTCTTGTTATGTCGCAACAATATAACAAATCACAGATTTGTAAGTTCAGTCTTGAAGCATCTCGAGACCCCGAGTTTTGAAGAAAAAAATGTACCACTAAAATTAACAAAAATTGCCACCATTCAGCTATCTTGAATTTGCGTCATCAAAAATGAAATGATTTAGTCTATTTGTATCATTATTCCTACACATACATCATTCATCAAAATAATATGAGTATTAAGTCTAAAAACATCCTGTGAGCTGGCGTTCGCAAACATACATTTTCAATCTCAAAAGGCAATGGTTCGGCAATCTTTGAATTTTATCGACGAAACGAATTAGCGTGTGTTAACCTCTCATTACGCATGACTAATGTACCAACTTTCAAAGTTCATCTCACAGCACCTCCAGGCCTGACTACAAAAAAGTACCCGTAAAACCAACAAAAATGGCCCATCTGGAATTTTGCGTCAAAAATAAAGTTAACCATCATCTTCTTGTTATGTCTGCACAATGTACAAAATATCAAAGTTCAATCTCGAGCAACGAGTGGTATTTATTTATTGGGGTTTAACGACACTTTTGACAGCCATGGTCACAGTTTCACAGGAGGGGGAAAGCAGAGTACCCGAAAGCACCACCGAACCACGGCGAGTAACTGTCAGACTAACTCCTTGCTAGCAGGATTAATATTCGTTGAAGACAAGTGCATCATCGACGTGCAGTACATTTTAGTACCTAGCCTCACGTGGGCAATCGGGATGAAGTGCCTTGCCCAAAGACACAATGCAGTTACCCCTCTCGGGGATCGAACCGTGGAACTTTCGATTTCGAGTTCAATACCGTTACCATTGAGCCACTGCACTGCCCAACAGAAAGTGCCGTTCCAATGCAACAAAATAGCAGCCACTCTGCCATATTGAATTGTTCTGACCACAGCATTAGGATGTGTCTTCCTCTTGTTATGACTAAACAACAAACCAATTTTCCAAATCAACTTCACCATAATTTGTCGAACACAATCAATAAAGTTGGCGTTACCAGGCATGGTGGAGTGGCTTGAAGCAGAGTTTTCTGTTCTGTGATGAGAATTTAATGATGGAAATAAGTTATGATCAGTTGGATAAAGAGAAAAAGAGAGCTGTACAGAACAATTCATCGCAAACTAAAATCAGAGACGAGATATCAGCCCTCGGTAACTTCACATCAGTCTTCAACCTTCGCTATCACGCTTATATAGAGTTATCTGGGACTGATACCTCATCCCATATAAAATTAACCAAGTAATAACATTAGTTATCAGGTAAAAACATTAATATTTTGCGTAAAAAATAATTAATTTTTAATTATAAAAATGAAAATATAAGTCAACACAGAGACGTGCCTGTATTTGGCTTCAGACTGTTCAAAATGGTGTTACGAATTTACTCTTTCTTTTGGGTAAATAATGCTGAATTTTCCCATATAATAAAATATTTTCGCAACTCAGAAAATAATGTTGATTTTCAATCCAGTAACTAAACAATCAATGCCAGATCAGCCAATGATTCTACCAGATTACCGATGATCTAAGCATCTCGGGGTTGTAATGAAGTCTTAGTTATGTTTCTTTAAAACAAAGTGCTTTGAAGTTTTTAATTAAAACATACTTCAGTGTCATCTTTTCTCTGCCGGAGTAATTCTTCAATTGTATTCTGAAAAAACTTGACAGGGTTTCGATATGGAGACGGAAGATTCAGTGCAGTAAACAGTTCAAAAACACTTGGACAAAATACTGAAATATATATGTAAAAAAAACAATTCCTATAGTTAAGTGAACATATATGTAGCCCCGTGTGGCTTCGACAGTTTAACATATGTAGCCCCAAAAGATTTTGACATCAACACTCGAGGGTATGGAAAGGGATTGATGACACCCAATTATTATTGCAAGAACCTGAACAGATACTACTGACACCCAACAACCAAAAAGACGAATGTACACAAGTGAACGAAGATCCAACACAATCAAGATCGAAGTGAACATAACAAAGTGAAAAAAAGATGGGCTTGTTGGAAACAACTAAACAGAACCAACTCAACTACAGTTGAACTGTTGAAGTTGCAGTGAACGAAGATCGAACACAACCAAGATGGAAGTGAACATAACAAAGCGAATGAAGACCGAACTGATCTGATCAAACACAACCAAGATCAAAGTCAACATAACAAAGTGAACAAAGTATTGAACTATAACCCCTAAATATAACCCATTGGCAACCCTCTTGAACTGAAGAAAACTCAATGGTCTCTTTGAAGCCAATACAGTTTTTAACTATAATCCCTAATATAAGACAGTGTTAACCCCTTTTAACTGTTTGAATAGACTTTATGTAATTAAAACCCTTGTGAAATATTCTGGACTGAATGACTTTTTGAACTACAACCCATTGAACTGAATTCTTCCAACAGGGAAGGGAATACCCTCGAGTGTTGATGTCAAATCACGGAATCCAACTTTACGGAATCTGCTAGGAATCTCAATTACGGAATGCCTTATATAGCCCGTTTATATGTATACGGGGGAAATCTGATTGAACATGTTGAAGGCCTGATCGAAGGTATAGCTAGGAAGTAGTGATACAAGTCAATATTAATGGATGATAGTTTAGTCAATAGTACTGATACAAGGCTGCAATGGAACAAGACTGCTGTAGAAGCTAATGATAGGACAGATAGACCATAGACCAGTAGTGTCCTTGGAGCTTTGGAGATAAGATGGAAGCCGTTGGTAAGACTACATTATACCTCATTGAAGGATTTCTCATTGCATTCGTGGCCTCATACGACAAAAAAGGGATTCTCCAAAAGTTATCAAGGGACAGTAAATGAGGCCTCATTGAGGGCTTTTTCATGGACCTCATGCCCTCAAAAGAAATGAGGCTATGAGAAATAGTAAATGAGGCCTCATTGAGGGCTTTTCACATTGCCCTCATGGCCTCAAACGACAAAAAAGGGGTGCCGAAGACCATATGTTTTCCAAAAAGTGGTGCCGAAATTGGGCTGCCTGGGGATATGGTTGTTGAATACCGAGAGGAGGATAAGAGGGATAGTAAATTATACCTCATTGTGGGCTTTTCTCATGGCCCTCATGCCCTCAAAAGAAAATGAGGCTGTGAGGGATAGTAAATGAGGCCTCATTTAGGGCTTTCTCTTGGCCCTCATGCCCTCAAACGAAAATGAGGCTATGAGGGATAGTACATAAGGCCTTATTGAGGACTTTCTCATGGCTTTCATGGCCTCATACGACAAAAATGGGGTGCCAAAGGCCATATGTTTTCCAAAAAGGGGTGCCGAAATTGGGGTGCCTTGGGATATGGTTTTTAAATACCAGGATGAGGCTAAGAGGGATAGTAAATTATACCTTATTGAGGAATGTTTTCATGGCCCTCATGCCCTCAAAAAAATGAGGCTATAAGGGATAGTAAATGAGGCCTCATTGAGGACCTTCTCCTGGCCCTCGTGACCTCATACGACAAAAAAGGGATTCCATATCCACAGGCGTTTCCCCAAAATGGGGTTGCATGGTATATGGCTGCTAAATACCGAGATGAGGTTAAGAGGGATAGTAAATTATACCTCATTGAGGGATTTTTTCATGGCCCTCATGATCTCAAAAGAAATGAGGCTAAGAGGGATAGTAAATGAAGCCTCATAAAGGGTTTTTTTTGGCCCTCATGGCCTCATACAACAAAAAAGGGATTCCATAGCCACATGTGTTTCCAAAAATGGGATTCCATGGGATATGGTCATTGGATATAGAGGTGATGAGAATTGGATGGACTTCGTAGTAATAAGGGGAGATAACTCTGCCTAGTGATTACGAGAAATCAAGCAATCTGATTGGTTAGTTAGCGCCAGTAAAGTGAACTGCTTGGGTGATCTAGATAAATGAAACAACAAGACTACTCGGAATAGGATCAGAACTAACAAGAATAGACCAGAAATGGCTAAATATAGTAACAAGAAACAAAGCTGTTCCAGTTGATAGGCTATTCTACTCTACTGTAGTATACTCCTAGCCAATCGAACTCACCCCTGTGCTCCTCTGTACTATCACACTACGTGCTACTCCGATAAAATGGGGAATCTGTAGTAAATAAAGTCGTTTTTGATCATTTGGAGGGATTGTCGGTTGTTTGTGGTAATTCGTAATACTCAGATTCAATCGAACATACCCTCCGAACATACCCCTGTCGTGTTATAAGCCTGTCTGTAACATAGCAACCACGTGCTACCATAAAAACAAGATGGCGGCCTCCAGTATACAAAATGGACGACGGAAACACGCATCACCCTAACAACACGGCTGCGCATGCGCACTAATACACGAATCACTATGGGGATGGCGTCACAAGATGGTCGCTCATGCGGGTTACCATCACAACCAAAAATGGCGCCACTGGGTCACGTGACATAACGTCACTTCGTAGGCCCGGAGGTAGGTCCGGCCAATGAGGCACTTTTTCATACATCTACAACTTACACCTTCTCATGGGAGTCTAGTGGCTTGACAGTGGTCTCTAGCCACGTCTTGGTTGCCCAAAGAGAGAACAAAGACGAGACTAAAAAACACCTCCCAGGTAATTATTACTACTATAGCGCTGAATCTCTTGGTGATTGTATGTTAAACTATTTGTTCTCATACCGCAAAGTTTATCAAAGTTGGATAAGACCTTTGACAATTAACGGCTCCCCATGGATGGCCATAACGTAATTATAATTATTATTATTATTTATTGGTGTTTAAGGTCAGATATTTCTGCATTATTGCTAATCATGACCACGACAGCTTTACCGGTGGGGGAAGGCGGAGTACCCTGAGAGAACCACCGAGCAACAGCGAGCAACTGTTAGCTTCCCCAACATACTAACTCCACTCATGCAGGGTAGGCATTGGTTGCAGATAAGTGCACTATCGACATGCAGTACGCCTTAGTACACAACGCCACCGTGACGCCACGTGGGCAATGAGGGTGAAGTATCTTGCCCAAGGACACAACGCGGTTGCCGCAGGTGGAATTCGAACCGAGGACCTCTCGACTTGCAACCTGCACATCTACCTACTGAGCCACCGCGCCCCATTAAAGAAATTACCATGGTTCTGGATTTCCCATCCTGGTGGAATAAATGTTCCAACATATGGGCAGTAAATAACCATTCCCCAGAAGGCCGACAGCCGCTATTCTGTGATTTTCAAAATGGCAGGTCTGAAAATGGTCTATTCTAGACACCTTACTCAGTGCAACTTTCGCATCGGAAATTGGATCACATACAGGTTTGGATTGTGCAGCGCGTATTGCCATAGGTTCAATCACGTGCCATGGGTGTAGGTTTTGATTTAACGGTAGCACTTCGCGGCCTCGAATTCTTCCAGATTCTGAGAGTTTACCTATTCCTGAGCCTTATTTTGGCGATCTGCTCGGTAAGCTATGCTGCTGTTCTGGAGTTGTTGAGGGGTACTTAGTCGGCGGTGGGGTGGTCACGCAATACTTTAAACATGGCTAAGAGTTAAAGGATGCGTTCAGTTCAACAATAATATGCTGAAAGGGCTTAACCACGTATTTCGGCACATCAGTAGCCTTCGTCTTCTCAAATGTCGTAATCCCCGAACATTCAGACACTGCCCAGATGGTTTTCCGGAGTAGCATTTGATCGGTATTGGTAGAACGTGGTGCTATATAACTAGTCAGGTTGTAGAATGATGTGTTAAATTTAACAGAATTACTTAATTGTCTCTGATTTGATTATTCCATTTCGGACTCAATTGTGTTTTTTTATTTCGCTTGAGTGTGCAGGTTGGGTTGAATTCCCTGTTTAATGACTCCAAGCCGTTACGTATACATTTTTGCATAAACAAATTAGTTGTCGGTTATCATAGAAAATAATTGGCGATCAGTAGTTAAGTGGAGTTAGAACTAACTTAACCCAACAGCTCAGTGTTCACAGTGGCCCCAAAGTTTTGTGGCGCCAAGTGGAATTTTGTGCGATGCCAAATTGTTTTTTTGTGCAAAATGAAAGATTTTAGTCCTTTGAGTGCAACAAGGCGCCATGTGAATGCTAAATCATTATAGATGGCGCCAGATGGTGCCTGGTTCCACCCAAAGTACGATATTCTAATTTAGTATTACCTGGCTGTTTTTAGTATTTCAGTTGCAAAAAACTCACAAATGATAAAAACAGAAATAATAAAAAAAGTTAAAGGCTATTATTAACGTTTACAAAAAATACGAGATTGTCATTGTTGTTTATTCCCGTCAAATAAACTAGTAGCGACTAATTTATCTTCCAGGCGGTTCCTAAAACAGATTAAGTAAGATAAAAACATTAACTAACAAAAAACGTTTTGATCAGAAACAGAATAAATGGATAAACTGATAATTCAGTTGATCCAGTTAAAAGGGGCATACCTGTATTTATAGATTACTAGGCAGGCGTGAATAAAGTCTCACCTAGGTCATTAGATAGCGGTTTTATCGAAAACGACGCAATGAAGTTATCAACTACAAAGCCGTTAAGAAGTGCCAAAAGTATATTTTTGGTGCGAAAATTTGGTGTCAAATGCTGTATTTTTATGCCAAACGAATTTGTTTAGTGCAATTGGCACCGAACAAATACAAATATACTCTCCCAAAAAAGAAAGTGTGCATGCTAAAAAATAACACTAAAAAAGATATATATCATTTTCATTCATGGAAATTTTATTCAATCACAGATGAATCAATTTGTGATCAACACGAGAAATTTCATTACGCTACGACGAATACTCTTGGTGCCATGGAGAGTCAAAGACACTAAGGGTCAAACACAAAAGTCACACACTCAATATCTGGTATGACCTCCGTCTGCATCGACTACTGCTGTGCATCTACGCCTCATGGAAGCGAACAAGTTAGCACGGAAGTGGTTTAGGGTAGGATTAGGTTAGGGTTAGGTTAGTAGGGTTAGGGTTAGGTTAGGGTTAGGTTAGGCTAGGGTTATGGTTAACCCTAACCCTAACCCTACTCTACACCACTACAGTCGAGCTCGACGATGACGTAACGTCAAAATCGGACGAATTGCAGGTCTTCGAGGACGTAAGCCATATTCTCTCAGCCGGTTGATTACTGTTTGAGGATGTATCCGTCTCAGGTTAGGGATTTCCTGGCTGTCGTCGTTGCCGTTTGTTGCCGGTTCCGGAGATGGACGACGCGGATATACCGATCTTGTGCAGGGGTGGTAACTCGGGGTCTCCCGGAGTGGGGTCGGTCTCGAACGTCATCATGTTGTGCATGTCGATGGACTAGCCTGTCTACAGTGTTCAAATGCTGGGCAACCTCTCTGTGTGTTCTGCCAGCTCTAATCATACCCAGGGCAAGGAGACGTTGATTCATTGTCAGTCTTGGCATGCTAATGTGGAGTCGTTTCAACAGCAGCGCAAGTTTGAATGTGAACGATAGGAAGGCCTTACTTTAGTGTTTAAATACCCAAGGATTCTCACTGTTGCATGAATTTTCAGACTCTCCGCGTGCAAAACATGCCTTTTCACAAACGTGCAGCACGTCATTTAACGTTAATGCAATTTTAATGTGGAAAGCTGTTTTTGTGTTCAATATAACTTATTCATGAACAGGTTAACACTCTTTACACCTACGAAATTATTTTTTTTGAAGTTTGATCAATTTCTGCAATGCACACTTTCTTTTTTGGGCGAGTATAGATTCATTAATCTCTATAATCAGTAATGACACAGCCAATGACACTCGATACGCCATGTTGCTATCAACAGGTTTCAAACGTGCTCCATTCCGAAAACCTGCGGTTTGTCACCGAATATCCGACGAAGTTAAAACATGCTATTCGAATGAAGCTGTGGAACTGAATCTTGAGCGTGTCCCAACGTTTGCACAACGAAGGTGACAGTTGTTAATTGTAAGGCTCAATCAGCAATGGGTACATAAAAATGTGATCATGCACGCACCTTTTCCAAAATATCAGTGATATTGTTTCCCCATTATCACATGAGAGGACAGTCGCATATCAAGGCAGAATAGGAGAGTGGTTACATGTAATTCTACATGTTAAACCTTGTGTATGTTTCGCAACCTGTTTAAAACCTGAAATTTGTTGAATTCAAGAAGTGTGACCGCTCACTTCAAATTAAATATCAGTGATTTCACTCTGCAGTGCAGAGGTGATGGCTTGTTATTCTGTTAAAGCCTAATATAAGAGTTCACTGTAAATTTGAGAACCGAACAAGGGAATTTACACTAAAGGGACCACATGACTAGGTAGTTTGCCCGGCGATTTTGAACTGCAAATTTGACTATTTGGACGTTCTTCAAGATTCTGGGTGGGTGGCTAAATCTCTGTGTACAGGGTCGGCGGAACGATTTTCAAAGTGAAAGTGTGTGAGTGGGGGGTGGGGGGGGGGGGGGGCTGGACCAGGTGATGGATGGTCGTCGTACGAAAATTTTAAACTCCAGGCTCCCAAAACCCCATTTCCATGCATCTGAGCGGATATTTTCAGATTTTTCAGGAGATGTATTTGAAAGATTTCGCACTTTGAGAGCCGTTAAAAACGTCGGTGAATCGGTGAAGCATGCAGGTGAGGTCTATTTATCAGCTTTGGTTGTAACGACCAAAGCTGAAAAATAGACCTCACCTGCATGCTTTAACAGACGTTAACAGCAATTATGTCTGTAAGATTACGATCTATTTCAGTTAACCGATTTTTTAAGACTGGATACATTTTAGCGTTTTCTGCCACTTACTGCAAAAAAATGATCCGAAATCCATCGAAACTGAACCAGTACGAGAGAAACATAGCTGGCGAAAATATGGGGGAGGCTCTGGATCCTCCCCTTGTTTCACCAGTCATTGGTTGTGTTAAAATATATGCATACAACAAAACATGGCCCGACAAAAATGTGGAGGGGGACTGAAGCCCCCCACTCCCCAGCCCCACCCCTGGTTCTGCCGGCCCTGGTGTACGTATGCATTTATTTTATTTTATCAGCTGAGTTCTGTTTAAGTTCTGTATTCTCCATTTCACAACAATGTTTAGTCGTAAAAACCCCAAAACACTATAATCCATTGCAACATATGACACACCTATTTTGGAATTTTTAGGAATCGTCACTGGTTAATTACCAGTAATGATTCCTAAAAAATTCAAATAGGTGTACTCTTGGTGTTGGAACTGTCACATATGGATTCGCCTCTCGTTTGTGGTTGTTACTGTGTCAGGGAAACACTTATTCATTGGACAAAACGTCGTTTGTGCGTGTCTCTCCGCGATAACCTGCGTCATATCCCCCAGAGAGAAACCTCATTTCTACTGATCTGACTGAAGTATTTCAGTCAACAAAACACAAAATCAGGCCTAGAAATAACCCGCGAACGATCGTTTATGTTAAGAGTGGGTTATTCCTTTTGTAAAATATTCGAACGGACGTGATAAGACAAAAGAATTTTACCAATTGCATTACTTATAAGTAGGGTGGAATGGTCGGTCCGAGCGCGCCACATTTTTTGTCTCGATCGCACCTCACCAAAAACTTTTTTTCGAGGAAATCACGTTCATCATGATCGAAATCCATCGACGTGTACGATGCGACACGTTCGCGTTCACATCGTTACTGTTTCCCGGTTTTTACAGCGGTGGACGTAGACGAGGTGTCGTGTGTTCAACGTTCAATTTCTCTAACGATCAACGCGAATCCGACTAAAATTTCGACGGAATTTTAACAAACTCTATAAAATTCCCCCTCTTAAAAATTAACTTTTAGGTGCGCTCGTAATTTTTGACGACGATCGTTCTCGGGAAAACACTCACCTTTTCGCAGAGGTAACACGGACCCGCATTTTAGGTGAATTTTTGCGACAGAATACCGCAAAAAAAAAAAAAACACCACCGGTGCGAATGAAATACTAGCGATCCAACATCGATTCCCACGGAAAATAACACAGTCCGAATCGAGCGGCGAATTTATCGGTGCGCCCGAACTGGCCATCGATGACGTAGTGAGGCTTTTGGCAAGGAGAGAGAGATAGCTCGGGGAGTCTAAAACGCGCAAGGTGCGCCCGCTCTGGTCCGCGATTATGTAGACATTACGAGTTGTGAGACGGACGAGAAAAAATTGTTTTGACCAACGAAATAACAGAATTAATGATCAATCAGCATCGGCTTCATTCTATTTTCATCATAAAATCTTTTAATCGTTTTTGTCATTAAAGAAAAAAAACTGAAAAAAGTTGTTATTTTTTTACATATATAATAAGAAGTAGAAAAAAAATATATATATTTTTATAATTAACAATTATCATCATTAAAAACAAATACACTCACAAAATTTTGTCATTAAAGAAAAAAACTTATTAAAAAAAAGTTGTTATTTCTACATATATAATAAGAAGTTGAACAATTTTTTTTTACAATTAATAATTATCATAAAAAAATAATCAGTCATGACATCGTCAGTACCTAAACAATCCGTATTAAAATTGAAGAGAGTCAAGAGATTTTCGAAATACGGTAATAAAATTTATAGAATACAATCGCACGACGCCATCGAATTGAAGGACGTGAAGATGACTGGATTGAGAGATGAATACGAGAAATATACAATGCCTTTGAAATTGAACGAGACCACCTTGGATTTAATGTACGAATTTCAAGACGATCTATTAACCATTCTCAAGGAAAATATAAAAAATGTCGATGCAGACGATCTGACTCTAATCTACGGGAGTAATATATATCCGAACGTCTCTAAAGAAGTGGTCAACGAATTGCATCTGTCCATCGGGAAGAACGAACATTCCAGAGCGTGAATCTGGTTTTCCAATGGATTTTTCAGCGGGGAAAGGATAGCTCTCAGAAAAGGATAGCTTTAAAGTCAACATGCTCATAACGAA
Source organism: Pictodentalium vernedei (assembly GCA_031216915.1). Lineage (NCBI taxonomy): Eukaryota > Metazoa > Mollusca > Scaphopoda > Dentaliida > Dentaliidae > Pictodentalium > Pictodentalium vernedei. Next base: position 504,286,076 of record CM062297.1, on the reverse strand, counting down.
CGCGAAAATATGATAAAAAGGAGAGCGAGTTAGTTCATTATAGATAGATTTTAAATCTCAATTCGAAAAGCTTATTAAAGTATTTATCATGAAGTAGTACTCGTTTTTTTCCTGTTTTTTCTTCTTTTTTGTGTAGATAGATTTTAAATCTCGACTCGAAAAGCTTATTAAAGTATTTATCATGAAGTAGTACTCGCTTTGTCTTTCTGTTTTTTCTATTTTTATAAACAAAAACAAACAAAAAAATATATATATAATAAGAAGAAGTTTAACAATTTTTGAAAAATTAAAATAAATATTATATATACATATTAAATAAAAAAAAATGCCAAAAACAAAAAAGTATATCGTGGAAAAAAAATTAAATTTGTCTACCAAATCCGAGTTGAAAAAGTACTGTAGAAATCTAGGAATTAAAAATGACAACTGTTACAAAACCAAAGATCGATTGATCGAAGCCGTGTGTGAGGAGACTTGTGATCTATCACTGGTGAAATTAAAAGCCAAAGTGTGTCAGCCGTTGAAATTGTAAGCTGTCAAATACATGAAAAAAGACGAATGCATAAGTCATTTGCTCGATGGAAAGGGAATGGGCGAAAGATCTGCGGTAGTGACAAAAACAACTCGAATCGCGAACAAAAAAGATAAGAAAACGGGTAAGATCCTGGAACGAGATGCCTATTTCCGATCTAAAAACGAGATTGTGTTCAGAGATGACGAATTAGTTGACGTTTATAAAGTAATGAAAGACAAGATGATGGAATCTATGGCTACTTTTCAAAACAAGGGAAGTAATTGGACTTTCGAGAGGATATTGATTCTCGAGGTTCACGTGGATTGACACGATCCTTTGAATGCATCTTCCTACATAAAATTACCTTATTTCATATTTAAAAAAACAAGCCGTGATGAACGTGGAAAATGAAGATGATAACGAGTGTTTCAAATGGGCAATCACATCGGCCTTGTATCCTGTAGAAAAGGACGCTCAGATAGTTTCTAAGTACTCAGAGACTTGTAAAAATCTGGATCGGACGGGAGTGTCTTTCCCAATGCGGTTGAAAGACATCGGAGATTTCGAAAAGCTAAATCCCACCGTGGCCGTGAACGTCTTCTTGGGATATGAGGGAGACGATAAAAAGGAGTAGTCTACCCTCTCAGACTGACTTCGCACAAACAGAGAGAACAGATTGTTAATTTGTTATTAATTTCCGAGGGTGACAATCAGCATTAATGCTGGATTAAAAGTATAAGTAGATTGTTGTGGAAGCAGACTTCTAAACATGAGCACAAGAGATTTTTCTGTTTTAATTCGTAGTCAAGAATCGTTGACGCGTCATCATGAATATTGCAGTGAAAACCAAGGCGTTGCTGTCGAAATGCCTAAACCTAACACTTACGTGGATTTTCACAACTACAAAAAAATTAGAACCACCATTTGTCATCTACGCCGATTTCGAATGTTTCACCACGACAATAAATTCTTGCCAGCCTGACGAGAGTAGGAGTTATGCTGAAAAATATCAGAAGCACGTACCTTCAGGCTATTGTTATTATGTGAAATGTTCTTTCGACGATCGAGAATCGTCGGGTCCATTCGTCTATACCAAACGTTCAGATGATGACGATGTGGCTCGAAGATTCGTAGAAGAGTTAGAATCGAAAATTCAAATATTATACGACAAATTTAAAAAACTAAAGACGTGATCATCACGTCAAACCAGCAGCGATAATACAACGAAATCATCGAAAGTCATATCTGTAGACAACTATTTGATAATAATTGTGAAAATAATAAAAAAAGTTAGAGATCTCGATCACTACACAGGGCTGTTTCGCAGTGCTGCTCACAACAAATTAATTTAAGATTTCGAGACGCTCAATTCTATCCAGTGATATTTCACGATCTCTCGGGTTATGACAGTCACTTGTTCGTGAAGAATATGGGTGTTAGCGAGGGAGAGTTGAGCTGCATCACACAAAATGATGAAAAATACATTTCATTCACTAAATGTAAAGTCGTCGATAAAAAGAGAGTCATCGATGGTTTGATTGAGAAAATGAGTCCCATCCATAGAGAGATACATTTCATCGATAGTTATAAATTTATGTCAACCAGTCTGGAAAAATTAGTCAACAGTTTGAATAGGGAGAAATTTAAAATCATGAGTAAACATTTTAATGATCGACGAGAATTGGTGGACATTATGTTGAGAAAAGGCGTCTATCCTTACGATTATATGTACAATCTCGAGAAATTCGACGACGTCGCCCTACCTCCCAAAGAAGATTTTATTCGAAATTATACCAGTCTCACATTTCCGACGATGATTACGAACATGTGCAAAAAGTGTGGACATTATTTGACATGAAATCCATGAGAGAATATCACGACCTCTATTTGAAAACTGACATGCTTCTTTTGGCTGATGTGTTCAAAAATTTTCTAGGAGTTTGTCGTCGACATTACGACCTAGATCCGGCTTAGTATTTCACTGCACCCGGACTCGCTTGGGATGCTCTCTTGAAAACGACAGAGGTTCGATTGGAATTATTAACGGACGTAGACATGTTGTTCATGTTCGAAAAGGCTGTGAGGGGTGATGTCTCTATGATTTCCACTAGATATGCTAAAGCTAATAATTATCACATGGGAAAAGATTTTGATTCAGAAAAACCGAGTAAATTCATACTGTGTTGGGATGCTAATAATTTGTACGGTTGGGCCGTGAGTCATCCTTTACCGACGGCTGGGCCATGAGTCATCCTTTTCAAATGGGTCGAAACGTTGGAAGAACAAGAAAAATGGAGAGGCTATCCTTGTATTCTAGAGGTTGATTTGGACTAGTGGAAACGTTACATGATTCACACAACGATTATCCACTAGCACCCGAACGAATCGAAGTGAACGGCATCGAAAAACTCATTCCTAATTTAAATCACAAACGCAAGTATGTGGTCTACTGCGAAAATCTGAAACATTATATCAATCGCGGGATGAAATTGATCGACGTGCATCGAATCATTCGATTCGACGAGGAGCCTTGGATGAAAAAATACATCGATCTCAACGCGAATTTAAGAATGCAGGTCGAGAGCGACTTCGAAAAAGATTTCTTCAAACTCATGAACAATTGCGTGTTTGCGAAATCTATGGAAAACATTAGGAATAGAACTAACGTTCAACTCGTCACGTCTGAAGAGAAGTCTAGAAAATTAATTGCGGAACCCAGTTATCAATACAGAACCATATTCAATGAAAATCTAGTGGCCGTGCACATGCAAAATACGCATCTAAGGTTCGATAAACCCTGTTACCTTGGAGCGATCATCTTAGACATTAGCAAGCAGTTGATGTATGAGTTCCACTACGATTACATCAAAGCGAAATTCGATTCGAAACCTAAACTATTGTTTACCGACATGGATAATCTAGGTTACGAAATAGAGACTAGGGACATCTATGAGGACATAGCGTCAGACGTGAATGAATGGTTCGACACGAGTAATTATCCAGACGATCACCCATCTAAGCTTCCAAAGAGTGTCAATAAAAAGGTGTTGGGTAAAATTAAATACGAGAGCGGTGGAAGACAAATCACCGAATTCGTGGGTTTGAGACCTAAATTGTACGCTTATCTCATCGATGGTGAAGAGATCAAGAGATGTAAAGGCATTCAAGCGTGTGTGATGAATAAAAGCATCGCTCGCTTTCGAAGAGTATAAAGACTGTCTTTTCGAAAATTTGATGGTGTATAAAAATACGGCTATGATTCAAAGTGAAATGCATGAGATATACACCAAAGAAATCAATAAGATTGCGTTGATGGCTGACGACGATAAGAAAATTATATGCGAGGATAAAATACACACTTTTGCACTCGGACATTATTATTCTGCAATATTTCAACAAAATCAAGAGGATGATGAATGGAGTACGACTGAAGACACTGAAATGTCGTAAGTTTAAAAAAAACTCGCAAGTTTATAAATTAAAAAAAAAGAATACAAAAAATAATAAATGAAAAACAAAATAAAAAATCAACAACATATTATGAAGAATAAGAAAATAAAACACATATCCGCAGAAAGTGTTGTCTTACCCAACCAACATTGATCTATCGAAAGCGGTAAAAGATTTAAAAATCAAATGTTCGAGGTGTGTTTTCTACAGATGCCTTGCCAAGAAAAAAGGACTACGATTCGGAATGTGGAATTTTAAATCTGGATGATAGCTGAGGTGAGGGTACACATTGGGTTACGAGATTTTCGAATCGGAATAAAAATTATTATTTTGATAGCTACGGAATCTCACCACCGATAGAAATAAGGAACTATTTAACATGAGTTATTTACCGAACGAGTGCAAGCGCCGGATCAAGTGTTTTGCGGTCATCTATGCCTCTACGTTCTCAAGAGATGGTCGGAAGGAGATCACTTTCAAGATATTCTCAACGATTTACATTAAAGAAAATTGTTTTGGGGATATATATATATATATATATACATGGAGTGATATATAAATAAAAAAAAAATTTGGTTGCATTAATTAAAATAATAAAAAAGTATATCATTTTAAATAATAAAAAAAAAACAAAAACAAAACAAAACAAAACATGAGAGTCGATAAATTCGGTCGCGTTGATGATAATGAAGGTTCCTCTAGAAAGAAAAGAAGAACCACAGTCGAAATTGTTGGTAACATTGCAAACTTGGACAAACAATACGTTCAAAGATACGGACCTCGACAAGAACCTTTAAATTTAAACAATAAGAAAATCTACAATCTTCCCTAACTGATCGAGCAGTCGGATGCCGCGACTAAAAAAATATGTCGATAGAGGAGACGAAAATTTTTGGCAGATGATGAGAGATAATTGCATGACTAAAGCCATGACGGACGATCTCATCTTGAAATCTAAACGGGTGGTGAACATAGTGGATCCTAGTAGAGATTCGACAGATGTTGCCACTAAAAGATATGCGGACAACTCTCACGCGAGATTCAATAAACATCTGAGAGATCACTACGTTCCTAAAGTGATGAAGTCTGAATTGAACGCAAATTCTAACAAGATAATTAACGTACCCGATCCCACGAATCCCAACGATGCGGCAACCAAACAATACGTAGACTTGGAACTGAGAAAGAATAACGTCGACGAGCTAGAAATGAAATCGGATCTGTATGTGGGATTCAATAATATATTGAATCCATCCCAGATTGACGATGTGGATGAAGACTCGACGTCAGTCAACAAAGGCTACGTGGATTCTGCCATACAGGATTCTCAATCCTATCTGGAATCTCAAGTCGACGACTTATATCTGAACAAACAATCCGGAGGAAAAAATGGAGGCCGGCATCAATATGAATGGTTACGAACTATTCGGTCTCGACGACGACCCGGAATACGATTCCAGTGCAGTCAGGAATAAGATTCCAGTGCAGAAAGCAGAAAGTTCTTGGAAGAAAATACAGTCTAGAGAAAAGGTGATATCATGGAAGGCAAACTAGACATGGGAGGGCACGCACTCACGAATCTTCCGGATCCCACCCACATGACGGATGCCTGCAATCTGATCTCCGTCGTGGAAAAGATAAAATACGCCAGACAATTGATCACCATCTGGGCCAAGGAGAGCGGTGCCTTAGATGCGGAAAAAGCCGAATGGTCTTTCGGAAATGGAGGTAACGGACCGTTGCACGGTCTGATAGGATATGCCATGCCTGTGGGAGGCGATATCATTCGAATGAGTCTGACTTCTATGGACTTGAGCGAAAATCAATCGTCAATCTCGTGGTGAACGGTGTGGAATGTGAGAAGAGCTACAGAGCCGAAAAGATGAAGGAGCAACATTCGAACACTAGCGTCTTCGGTACGCCTCTCAAGGTGCAGATGGGGGATAGGATCAATATCAAGACGAAAACCAATAATCCCCAAGCTGCCACTTCAGTGGTCTCTCTGTTGATCAAACTGGATCCTCTGAACAAACAGTGCATACAAAAAATAAAAATAATCACTTTTTTGTGATGTAGGGGAGATAAATAAAAAAAACAACATATAATTGGACTCTGAGACATTGATTTATTCTCTCTCTCAAAATCCAATTATATTTTTTTTTATTACTTTTTATTTTGTTTTGATTTGATGTTCCGAACTTGAATAAATTGTTATTTGTTTTAGTTTAACATTCTTAAAACACTTGTCCATCTCTAAACCAAGATCCAACATAGCAATAATAAATTCTTCAAAAGCCGTTTCTCCTCTATACTTAACGTATCTAGTAAAAGTCTCACACAATCTTTCGTGGTTGTTCCCCGTTTTTTTAATTTGTTCTACCATTTCCGAAGTCAATATTATGGGTGTTGTCATTTCCAACCGATCTAATATATTTAATAAATTGCTCTCATCTATGTTATCTATCAAATGCGTTCGATTTCGTCTCAAACATTCTCTATCTTGATTATTCATTTTTTAGGGTTTTTTATTATTATTTATTATTTTTTTTAAATTTTATAGATATTTGTGGGGGGTATTTTTAATTTCTATTTTTATATATATTATATCGTCGAACAATAGACATTTTTTGCCGTCCGATTCGAAATGTAACTTTCTATCAGATAGGACTAGAGCAAAAGCCTCGGTTCTCCTCGGCACATTCTTATCGAATTGCATCTTGATCTGAATGTCTAAGATGCTACTCTTGAGTCGCTCGCTCTGTTTACTAACGTCGAATACGAACAGAGGATACATCAATTTATATTCGGTGGGAGTGAGGTTAGGACTACCCATCAATTCATTCAGTCGATGATATTTCTTTCTGAAATCCGCGGCGTCGCCGTATAGTCTGCAGAAATCGTTCTTATCGAAAGAAGCATTGTAATCGATGGCCGGATATCTTGTGGCATTTAGAAATACGTGAATGTTTCTCAAGTTACAATGATCGAATAAGGAAGGATTTTTCTCTTGAGACCCATCCCTATCGGTTTGAAATGGCACTACGATGAATCGCGGTCTTTCCGAAGCAGATTTCACGATAAATCTCCAATCAAAGATATTGCTAGATGGTGGAATACTAGCCGTGTCGCACTGTCTCATTCTAAATCCCACCGGTAATTTACTCTTCGATTCTATGATCTTGTAGAAACATACTTTCTCCGCGACTGAAGGCAACACGTGCGGAACGAACCAAGATATCTTGTTCAGATGTATCTGACTCGCATCGGTCGCAGCGGGTCTCATGGTGGCTTCGTCCTTTCCTTTTCGAATCAATGTCAGATTGTGTTTGAATCCGTAGAGAATCTTATTGTAATCTTGCGCGAATCCGAATATGTGTTTCAGAGGTATCCTGAATGAAAACGTTCCTTTAGGTCACGATGTCTTAACGACGTAGTCGAATCTCAGGGCGGCACCGGTATTGGCGGCACTCATGTCGGCAATGGGGTCTTTCACCCACAATTGATTGAGTCCTTTAGATTTCGAAAAATCGACCAGATACGTCAAGAGTCCATACATCGTGGTGGCTTGTCTGGGATGAAACACAGATTCTATCTCTTGTCTTGAGAGCATGTATTTTATATTACTGAACAGATGCATCATACCATTATTGGCTAGAGTGACCACGTCATCATCGGCATAATCGCTTCCGTCTTCCTTGGTGAGGCGCCCCTGTATCACTATGTTACTTTTGCTGGGATGAACGAACAAATCTTGAGTTTCGACGTTGATTCTTATTTCACCAGCATTGTTTAGACTGGTTCCAGTCACTGGTTCGTACTCGCGAACTTCGTATTCTTGAATGCTTTCGTCTCTCAATATACCTTCGGTTATATCTAATATATTTGTCATGTTTGTTTTTTGTGGTCTGCGTGTGTTAATTCACTTTTTTATTATTAATTATTTCTCCTTTGATTATTAATTTTATTTATTATTTTTTTTCTCCTTTTAACTATATATATGCAAAAAAAAAAAAAAAATTCTTCAAAATGTCGTCTTCTGCAATTCTTGTTCATAAAATGTTCCGATGATTTCTCTGCTGTCATCGTCATCATCTTTTAACGCTTCTATTTTGTAAGTCACCGGATCCATGTAAAATATTCTAACGATCTTAAAGATTTCTTCGGTCCATCAAGGAGTGTAACCTTTTGCGAAGAGTGACTTATAAGAAGTGATTCTCACTCGATCGCCGACTGCAAATTTCGGTGATTTGGACTCCTTCTTGATCTTAATCCTTTCGGGATAGAGATTAGCGAAGAAGCGTTTTTCATTTCGAGGATCGCTAGTTTCCGTGGGAGTCATCTTGATCGATCTATGTCGCGTGTTGTGGTATTCTTTAACCAATTCGTCTAGAATATTGATATATTTCTTGGTATTATTAGCCGTGAAATACTTATACATTGTTTCCTTCATGGTTCTATTCCAACGTTCAATCACGTTAGCTTTCCCTTCGTTTTCGACGGAATAGAGGTCGACCAATGGATGAACGTGACTGTTGTAAAATTCCTTCGATTTGTCCACCCACAATTTATCCGGTTTTCGAGAAGACGATGCAAATATGCTCTTCAGAGTCTCGGCTACACAAGCTCCCGATTTATTCTTCAGAGGTCTCATCCATCTGTATTTCGAAAACACGTCGATGACCGTCAGTATGTATTTAATGCCGTTGTTCCATTTCGAATGCGATTCCATGTCGACCAGATCGGCCGACCAAATCTGATCCAAACCCTTTACGAATACCCCTCTCCTTCTAAATTTACACGTGACGGGCTTGTGTAGTTCGTTCACCAATGCATTCGTTAATGTTTTCTGGACATTTTTTCATGACCCCACCCGAATCGACATTTGGTACCGATCGCTTTACCGACCAACGAACGTTCGAGTCTCTCTCTCCTAGTGGGATTTGGTATATTTTTCAACGTCGTCAACATGTTTTTATCGCAGATTCGATTACGATTCTCGACGTCGGGATGTTTAGCGTAGCACAGATCGTGAGCGTAAGCGGTCGAATCCACCCTATTGATGGGTTTGCCCCAAGATTTAGGTGTCAGATCTCGATTCAATCTCTTATTTAATTTCGTGCCAGGTCCCGTGAATTGATGTCCTGGTAGATGCATTTCAACGCGTAGATTATTAATCAATTTATTCGTCAAACCAGCACCACGTTTGACGAATTGCGTTTTTGCCGAACCGCACATTTTACACGTTCCGCGAAGCATGGGACTTTTATTTTTTGTCAGTACTTTTTTAACGTTAACCGTATCGGTAACTCTGTTGCATTTGACGCAATACAATTTGTTTTTCGTATATATATATTTTAATTATTTTTTAATTTATATATATATTTTTTTCTTCTTTTATATATACATTTTTTTCAATCGATTGCTTCTGGAATCTTTTTGGGATCCAATAATTTATGAAACGATTGTCTCACTTCTTCCCTACCTTTTTCCACGAGAGAATCCTTCAATTCGTCTTTGAGAATCTGACAACTCTCGACTCTTATCTTCGCTTTCATGACTTCGTATTTCTGTTTTTCGTTCAATATGTCAACGAATTCGCCGTCTGAAATCCTACCGTCTTTCAATGCCATAGAGATCTTATCCGACATTGAATCGATCTTTGCATTGGCCAAAACGCTGATGTTTTCGTGTTTCTTGGCCTTTACGGATAATTTCTTAGAGAGAAATTTTCCGATCGTACTGACGAATCTGGCAGTCAAAGCCAATCCTTCCACGGCCAACACGACCGGAACAGCAACGACGGCAGTCGACAATAGACTGATTGCAGCATCGTTCAAACCCATAGAGATCGTGATGAGAGTCAAATCCACACCACTCACGAATTTCTCTAATCTCGAATATTTCTTATTGAGCGAACAACGAGAATCTCTCTCTCGCATCAGATATGATTGAATTCTATTGATTTGTTCGATTCGATACCTCTGCGCGTCGTCATCACTACTTTCTGGTGATAGAAGGGAAAAGGGATGCCATGGGCTACACCTTGTCTAACGCGATGGATAGATGTTTTTATTTCGAAGTTCCATTTCATTTTATTTTTATTTTATATCTATTATTATATATTTATGTATTTTATTTTTCACTCTTTATTATTTTAACAAAAAAAATTATTGGTGGTGGCGATCGTCATCGTTAGGACGATACAGGGAATAACACACATCGTCGTCGTCGTCGTTAGAAAGATATGGGAAATAACACATAATGATTTCTAACACCTTTCGATGAAACCCAGCTCTCGATTTCATGGAATCGTTCATTATAATTATTATATAAAAAAATTTCTACTCTTATTATGTTATAAGTTTTTTTTTTTATTATTATGAATGTTATGTTTTTTTTTATTTTCACCTCCTTATTATTTATCGAAAAAAAAAATTGTTAATGTTTTCTTACATGGAATCCATACATTTGTTTCTAACGTTTTCTTCCCTTAAAACAAGGAATCCAACATTAAAAATCTCCTTTCGTGGTAGTGGTCCCCTATTTTCTAACAAATATTTAAAAATGCATCCTCTCTTTTCATTGGTGAGACCTCGATGCACTATCTTGAACTTTTCCAACTTAGTGGGATTGGGTTCTCTGACGCTAACCACGAATTGCTTCCAACATTCAATCAAATTGTCGCGTCGGACACATCCTAATGCGGTCATGAAATACATGGGGACGATGTCTTTCCATTCCATCATGAACCATGAATGATAAATGTGATTAAATCCTTTCTCCTGTCGACAGCGGAGGCGCCTTTCACGCTTGATGCGAGAAAATTATTCATTCATGCAGACCACTTAAGCTCTGCACAGTGCCATTCGGAGAAACCGAGCTCTCGATTTCATTGAATCGTTCGTTTTACTCATAATTATATTATAAAATAAACATTTTCTATTCTTATTATTCATTTTTTTCTATTATTATGAATATTATAGGTTTTTTATTTTTTTTATTTCTTATATAAATATATAAAAAAAAAGGTTTTTTTTGTTGAATGAAAAAAAAAAAATTATTTAAGGAAATTTTTTTTAGCGGTCTCCCCTTTTCCAACAAATATCCCAAAACGCATTCCCTGTCTTCGGTGGTGAGACTTCGTCTACGGCCACCGCTGTAAAAACCGGGAAACAGTGACGATGTGAACGCGAACGTGTCGCATCGTACAAGTCGATGGATTTCGATCGTGATGAACGCGATTTGCTCGAAAAAAACTAAGTTTTTGGAGAGGTGCGATCGAGACAAAAAATGTGGAGTGCTAGGACCGCCCATTCCACCCTATTCTTATACTACGTGGTTTGACTGTCAAACCTAACAACTTTCCGGGACTGATTCGACTCAAATGCTGCACAAGGCACACATATATGAATGTAATGGCATGCCGATTACTTCTTAATAGACTGTCCGCAAATAAAAAACAGAATGAGATCACGCGAAAGTTCTTGCTATTTATTTTGGAGGAAATTCTGTCTAGACAAAAACGTCATGGCCGGTGTAGTAAAACAGGGAAAGCGGAAAAGCATCGCAACACTTTCTTCCGGCTTATAGGTCATCAACATGTTATATAGCGAAACCTGCTAATGGGTTACGATGTGAGCTGTTTATTTTCATGCCTGCAAAATTAAGTATAATATCAAATTTTCTTCAAGCAAACACGCTTGTGTTTCTTGTTTAAAGTATTAAGTGTATCTTACCGATTAAAACAACAACCCAGGCAGGAAACTGGAAAAGAATTCTCCCGTTCACAACAAATGGATCGTTAGGAGTGACCTGCGAATCAATCTGCATACCAAATAGTGTAGCCGCAATTACATCCATCGTGAAATTACCGCACGCCCTGTAAAAGATATATTTATTTCAGCACATTATATCTCAAGTGAATTTCCCTCCCTCTAATTACTTGTGAAGTACTATTCTACTTTCAATCGTCCTCTACCCATTGAGGGTTCTGAACGAAACCGTACACTTTCCCCATGCACTACACACTTTCTTAAAATATCAGTGGGATATTCCTGGACATTCGACCATCGGAACACAACAAGCACTTTTAAGAGTTTCCTTCCAGATCCCGGCTTCGTTATATCTAATTTCCGAAATGAAAATCCTTGTCTTAGGCAAGTCCAGAACAATAGGCAGTGTACTTAGAATATTGGAATACTGCCTGATAGCAGGGTCACCTCGTGTCGAACAGTGTACGGGTGGAGGAGGCTGAAGTACCGGGAGAACCACCGAGCTGCGGCGAGCAACTGTAAGACTCCCCAACTTACAACTCCACACAGACAGGGTTAGCATTGGTTGAAGATAAGTGCACAAAAAACATGCAGTGCGCCTTAGTGCACAGCGCCACTGTGCCACTGCATGGGCAATCAGGATGAATTGTCCTGCCCATGGTGACATGGACACGACGCAGTTACCCCTGGTGGGGATCGAACCGTGGACTTTTCGGTTTGGAGTCTATTGCCGCAACCACAAAGCCACCACCCCCCCCCCCCCCCACCACCACCAAGTAGTGCAATTATTATAACATATGTTATCCACTTCGGTGATAATCGGGATTGATGAACAGGTGGATGTCAAAATTAACACATCTTCCACACAAAAAATATTATAATGCTTTCTAACACGTGAGCTAATGCAGGTGCAGGGTTGTTCAGTGGTTCCGTGCTCTCATTACACCTGGCTCTATTGCCGTTTTGGGGTATGCAACCATTTTGAAAAAAACAGGCAGCAACATACTTGGGGTTCAAGCGATGTCACTGGAACTCATCTGGTCCACTAAGCATACCAAAGTTCGTGAACTTTGTTCATTGAACAAATGACAGGATGGATTGTGTAATAGTAACCAACCTAGCTGGAGGTTTTCATGGAATTGAAAAACCTGACAGCGTGCGGTGAGTGACAGCACGCTGGCAGGTTGTTCATATTCGTCAATACCTCCAGCTAGGTCCGTAAGTGACTTACACCCTGTCTTTTGTTCAGTCAATGAAGTAAATTCAGTAGACAAGAGGTATTCATGTTGCATCGTTTGAACACTCGGTCCATTGTTCCATCAGCTATTCCAAGCTGGTAACTAAACCCGATAATCGAAAAGACACAGGCTGTAAAAGTTAGTTATCAACCTCGTTTTCGGCTTTTCGTGAAACTCAAAGCTCGGGACAGATTTTTCAAGTTTAAAAACTTCTGCTCAACTGATGACTAGTAATAACCTTGCAGTAATTTAGGAAATTATGCTGGAGAAGATTAATTTGATTAGCGGTACTGCCCACCAAGCTGACTATGAAACATATACTCGCCCAAAAAAGAAAGTGTGCATTGCAGAAATTGATCAAACTCCAAAAAATAATTTCGTAGGTGTTAAGAGTGTTAACCTGTTCATGAATAAGTTATATTGAACACAAAAACAGCTTTCCCCGTTAAAATTGCATTAACGTTAAATGACGTGCTGCACGTTTGTGAAAAGGCATGTTTTGCACGCGGAGAGTCTGAAGATTCATGCAACAGTGTGAATCCTTGGGTATTTAAACACTAAAGTAAGGCCTTCCTATCGTTCACATTCAAACTTGCGCTGCTGTTAAAACGACTCCACATTAGCATGCCAAGATTGACAATGAATCAACGTCTATTTGCCCTGGGTATGATTAGAGCTGGCAGAACACACAGAGAGGTTGCCCAGCATTTGAACTGCCACCGTAACACTGTAGCTGTAGACAGGCTAGTCCATCGACATGCACAACATGATGACGTTCGAGACCGACCCGCTCCGGGAGACCCCGAGTTACCACCCCTGCACAAGATCGGTATATCCGTGTCGTCCATCTCCCGAACCGGCAATAAACGGCAACGACGACAGCGAGGAACATCCCTAACCTGAGACGGATACATCCTCAAACAGTAATCAACCGGCTGAGAGAATACGGCTTACGTCCTCGAAGACCTGCAATTCGTCCGATTTTGACGTTACGTCATTGTCGTGCTCGACTGCAGTGGTGTAGACAACATCTCAGGCATCCCTTACACTGGTGGCGACGTGTTTTATTCACAGATGAATGTCGTTTCTATCTTTCATCATCAGATGGCCGCCAGAGAGTGTACAGACGTCGAAACGAACGCTACGCAGATCCATGTGTCGTGGAGCGAAACCGTTATGGGGGAGGGTCTCTCATGGTGTGGGGTGGCATCACTGCCCGTAACAGAACTGAGCTGGTCATTATTGATGGCAATCTCAATGCAGCCAGATATCGTGATGAAGTGCTTACACCTGTTGTTGTCCCATTTCTGCAACGTCACGGCCCCGACGTCATTCTACAGCAGGACAACGCCCGACCCCACGCAGCTCGTGTTGTTCCCTGGCCCGCAAATTCGCCCGATATCTCACCCATTGAGCACGTATGTGACGAAATGAAACGTCAGCTACGCCGGCTTCCCCATGCACCGTCAACGCTTGTGGAACTCCGAAGACAGCTTATCCCACAACACTTCCATGCTAACTTGTTCGCTTCCATGAGGCGTAGATGCACAGCAGTAGTCGATGCAGATGGAGGTCATACCAGATATTGAGTGTGTGACTTTTGTGTTTGACCCTTTGTGGCTTTGACTCTCCATGGCACCAAGAGTATTCGTCGTAGCGTAATGAAATTTCTCGAGTTGATCACAAATTTATTCATCTGTGATTGAATAACATTTCCATGAATGAAAATGATATATATCGTTTTTAGTGTTATTTTTTAGCATGCACACTTTCTTTTGTGGGAGAGTGTATAAGCGAAGACGGCAAAGTTTGTCGTTCAGTCCCTGAGAATCTCATATTCCAAAGCGAATAGAATTCCGAATCGAACGAGACAGGGAACTTCAATCGGGTCAAATCGCAAATATAATATCGCGCACTTCGGAACTTCCTTAACCCTTTAAACACGAGAGCCCGTTTTTCCGGTCCAGGAACACGATACGACATAATTTCATTAAGTAGGATAGCTGCTAAGTGAATGAGTGGGGTAGATCAATCAATATTTTAAACCTGCAGCCGTGGCGCTGCATTATTGTGGAATACGAGTTCGAGAGGAGACAGTTGGTAGGATTTCAAGAACATTTCGGTGATTCAAAATTCCGAATCAGCGCGACTCGAATCGAATCATTGGAACGAAATCGAGTCCAATTTTGAAACTTGAAAGGACCCTGTTATTAACGTTAACATTCTAGCTGAATGTTCTGTAGAATCTCGCTTCGCGGTGGCGTGGACTCGACGCTCAACAGGAATCTGTATGCAGTTGTCTCGTCTCCACGTGGCGACCCATATTTCAATCCCGAGTGTATTTTGTCATATTCAGTATGAAATTTTCAGAAAAAAAAACTACAGTGCCATTCTGAAATAAGTGGGCAGAGAATCTGACTCTCCGACCCCCTTCTGAAGGAACGCAGTATACTTCAAAACAGCTGAGAGCCTTAGAATTGTAACCAATGTACCAGGGAACATTAGTAGGGGAGATAATATTCACTGGATACAATTCAGTTCATCTGTTCCAGTATACGGGATAATGGCATCCACACAAAAGGTATACGGCTGCAGATTTACTGAACGAATATGAGTTTTATTCGACTGAATACACTGTCGTCAATGGTACCATGTGGCAAGTTACTGGCAGCCACTTGTTTCATGTTTTATTGTCTCACGTATTTGCTGTTTCTAATACTGAAATAATTAGGAGCGCGGTGGCTCAGTAGGTAGAGGTGCAGGCTGCAAGCCGAGAGGTCCTCGGTTCGAATCCCACCTGCGGCAACCGCGTTGTGTCCTTGAGCAAGACACTTCACCCCCATTGCCCACGTGGGGGCACGATGACGCCGTGTACTAAGGCGTACTGCACGTCGATGGTACGCATGTCTTCAACCAATCTAACCCTGCCTGTGCTGTAGTGCGGAGTTACGATGTTGGGGAGCTGGCAGCTGCTCGTCGTTGCTCGGTGGTTCTCTCCGGGTACTCCGGCTTCCTCCACCCGTAAAACTGTCACGGTCATGATTAGCCATTGTGCATAAATATGTGACCTTAAACATCAATAAATAAATAC
Organism: Pictodentalium vernedei; assembly: GCA_031216915.1. Taxonomy (NCBI): domain Eukaryota; kingdom Metazoa; phylum Mollusca; class Scaphopoda; order Dentaliida; family Dentaliidae; genus Pictodentalium; species Pictodentalium vernedei. The sequence continues at coordinate 504,270,011 of CM062297.1, read as the reverse complement.
TGAAATAACAAATCGTAAAGATTAGTACTATATTGGCGAGACATTTTCCCCCAAAAATGTTCTTAAAACTTTGTTTTTTTTCCATTTATTTTGTCCATACTGTTACCCATTGCTGGAAAATCAAAAGCTACCTCTCGGGAGAAAACATCACAGTCTATTTAAACAAAAATAGACAACAAAAATAGATTACCTCTACTATAAAGGGACGGGGGTGGGGGTGGTGAGGGTTGGGGGAAGGAGTGGGTATTAACTAAAGCCAAATTACTTCAGTATTCAACTTTTTTCTGACCTCTTTCCGGTCCTTGAATGTGTGGGTATGCTACAGTCCATCGATCACCAGCCTCACATTCACATGGAACCCGTGCACTTATGGAATCTATGTCCAGGATCTGACTTGCCTATTGAATCTCTCTTTCGTTGTAAAACTCCATGAAATCTGCGAGGGGATGGCTCATCAAGGTATTTTCTCATAGTCGCCAAAGCCTCAAATGATGAAAAGACGATTCCATAGACATGGTCACATCCCAAGAGGGGATTCCGTAAGTGGGATTTCGGAAAGACTGGAGGCCGTTACAATACCAGTATTGTAAACAGCAGTTGTAGAAGCCAATAGCAGGGGTAGAAGTCAACGACTGTAGTAGTTATATTCGGAAAAAAACTACAAGGAACAGCTAAAGGTGCCAATGGGCAAGTGACAGGAGCGAGAAAAAGTAGTCTGGAGATTGCGATCATGGCCGAAGACGACAGCAGTTGATCGATTACCCAGATGAGGATACGGGGCATTTGCGTTCAGACCGTCATTGAGGGATGTTCTCATAGTCTTCATTGCATGGGGAAAATGACAATATGATGGAATAAAAAGTATGTGCAACTAGATGCTACAACTCATCATAAGGATCCAATTGCACTACACACATATTCACAAAACAGAGTTAAGATGATGGTAAGATGATGGTATACCATCCAAGTGATTCAAAGTTTTATAAAATGCAATCTTTTTTGTTGTTCGATGGTGTCAGACTTTTCTGTAACTGTAACAGCTCTGTGCGAGGCAGGAAGTAAACATTTGATACCTGAGCCCCGAGGAACATTGTTGTTGATAGATTATGTGCGGAAACGAGTCCAAAGTGTTATCAAATAGCCTATTGGCTTGCACTGAACACCTTTGATTACAGAAATGAATGCGGTCATCTCTTCGAAAGCAATGATGTTTACATTACATGTGGAATATCAATAAGTTGTTTCAAATTTAAAAACGTATTTCAATGTCAAAAACCATTCGTAATGCAATTGTCATAAAAACCAATTCAATTTACCACCCATGTAGTACTTTGATCACAAAGTGATATTTTTCTCAATTAGGTCACGATCGCGTCACGATACCCTTATTCTGCAGTGGGTCGAAATTCCATGGGAAAAATATTGCGCAATCAATACCGAATCACGCAAAACAAAACTATAGAATCTCAGGTACAACACTTTCCAATTTCTCACCGACGAGTTAGAGTCTCAAGTGCTGTGGGTACAAAAGTAAAAAAATAATTTCGCGACACATTCAGGATCCGATCGAAATTATCTGTCCATTTTTTGTAATCACAGGACTGTATACACCGTATCTGTGGCTATGGAAAAGGGTAATGTGTGGCCACTAACACGTGTAGACCACACAAAACCCACTGGTATTTGTACGCGCCTTTCTGCTTTTCGTCTTAAGATAATAATTTCTACAGAACCAAGTCCCCTGGTGGTCACCCATATTTATCAAAAGAGGCACAGTTAATAGATTTTGGAACAGACCAGAAATGAAATTGTTTCATATATCTATGTAACACATCTGCACAACCTAAATCTTACCTAATTTTGTGGCACTGACCTTAAATCTAGACACGTGTTTTAACAAACAAAAACATACTCTGTCGGATACTGACATTTACACCAAGTTTTATCACGCAGTAGCAAAATTATAGACCAGACACGAGACTTACCAAAGGAAAAAATCTACGAATTTGAACTACTGGCAAGCGATCGCGTCCCAATGCACAAAATCATCTAGTAATGGTGCGCAGTAGGGTATGTTTTAATTTATCAAAACTTTTAAACAACTACACGTGTGAAACGCAGTAGGCCCGCCGTAAATCTGAACTCTTTAACATTGTTCACGTTGCCAGATGTCCTTTTTCTGAAACATTTCAGATTTTTACAATATTTACAGATTTTGATATACTGCTTCGTTGAACACTTTCCATTAATGGCCTTTATGGAAAGTGTTCATCGAAGCAGTATACCAAGATATGTAAATATCATTGCAAAAATTTGAAATGTTTCGGGTACTTGCCATCGAAGTTGAAACCGGGGATCATTTACCCGATATACGTGTTTCACGGAGCCCAAGACGTACTACACCTTACACTGTAAAACAATAATATCCAAAACATGTGTAAACAAAAACACACATCAGCCATGCATTAGCTGAATAGCAGGGCTGAGACTGACATGGCCGAAAAAACTTAGATTCTTAACTTTTCACGAACCAATTTTCATGTTTACCAAACTCTTAAGATTAGAGATATAGTACGAAATATATGGTAATATCTTAGTACTTCAAATTAACAAGCAAAAATTATTTTCATAAATTTGCATGAAAATTGTCTAAAATCTGGTTCTCATGCAAATGTATGAAAATAAATATTTAGATTAGAATACTTAGGCAATCTGAATTCAGTTTTTTCGGAAGAAAAATCACAGCCCTGCATTAGATACATGTAAATGTTACTTTTAATTCTCACACTTTTACACAAGTTATTACATACATGTAATGCACTTCAAAGCATTGACAACCCAGAAAACAGAAAAACTGCAATATACACATACAATTTTCATGTATCGACCATTCAATTCTTCACCTAGTCACTATTCAGGCCTGTCGATTTGAGGCGAACGGCCGTTTGGGTCACATGGTGATTACCTAAAATGAAAAACACACGAACAAAAAATGGGTCGCGCAAAATTGTCGCTGGATCACGCGAAAGTTTCGCCAAGTTGATCTAGTACGAATGAATGGTGGAATGGTCGGCCAACTGAGCAGCTATACACCAGGAAGATGCAAACACCTGTGCTGATGATTGGTTGATGCTCAAGATCATTTAAAACTGTTGATCATCTTAAGTTGAGGCGTAGGTACAAAATCAGGAAATGGCAATAATTAATGTCTCTGCCACAAATAGTGATTATGGATGCCATACTCTTCTGCAACATGCTAACCCGTGCCAAGATTAGGCTATAATATACAGCTAATTTGTATCTGAATTACAGCAAAACAGCCTCATTATTGTTACTAAGGATTCATCTTTATTCTTCAAGATACTGACCATAGGAGCAAGAACTTGGACATGATACAACAGTTCATATATCAGCATAGTTGCGATGCATATATATTTAGTTTACCTAATGGGTTAACTGAATCAAGTGCAGGGGAACAAACGATAAGCTACCAAAGCTCAGGCCAGGTGATTGATAAATGGTTTACGCAAAAGTCTGAAACAGCAGGCCTGCAGCCAATAGCAGTGGATCAGGAATGTTCAAATTGCAAGAAGAACGGTTGCTCCGTTCCTGCTACGTTGAATCAAAATTTGATGGAACGATTTTCTTTTCCTGAATATTTTCAATTTAACATTCATTCTGGAGAAAAATTTACGTTTAATAGAAATAAGGGATCAAGACTTGTTTCTCAAAGTATGGCATGTGATATTTCACTGGAACAGATTCATACAATCTATTGCAATGAAGGTGCGCCCACAAGGCCCGGTTTTCGTATAAAACATCAATTAAAAACTCTTCATGGCACATTAGCCATACATATACATCAGGGCTGCAACGACGCGGATGCTCAAAATGGTCAACTTATAGACCGTTAGGAATTGTACCAGCCGAAACCAGTTGGGAAATTAGCCAGAATCAGGCTTAAGAAAGCAATCAATACATATATCTGGAATCTTTTTCAATAAAACCATACAAATATGGATGCAGCTATTGGAAGTTTGGCAATCAATCTACGTAATACATTAGGTGTAAGCCTATAATGTTTAAATTGTTTGTTTTGTTGACCCCTATCTCACAAAGAAAATAAGGACATTTCTGAGCATGGCAAAATTAGTTTCCTGCTAGCCCACAATTTAGCCCTACTTCCTGTCAATTTTCTACGTAGAAAATCGTTCAAAAGTAAATTGTGGGTAAGCAATAAAATTATTTTATCACCGTAAAACCTTCTCACTATTTTGGGGTCAATTTGGGAGACAAAATTCAATAAAATCACTTAAAATTACACAAGTGGTTTACAATGCACGATTGAATTGATTACCAAAACTTCAATAACAGTAGCAAGGTATCACTTTAGACATTTGTACTAAATCTATTAAATCTTCTGGTGGTTATAATTCCAATTCCTCACACACTCACACACACATAATGGAGACTAACTGAAGTTCCTTGGTCAATGTAACGACTAAACTTGAGAAAATTTGTTATTTTTGCATCGGACTGTTCACCAATAACGTAATGTTGTATGAATCTAATTTGATTATCTGAGAATAACTCCTGGGATACTCTAGTTTCATAGCACAGTAGAAAAAGCCCAGATACAACAAAGCCTCCAGCAGGAGTCTGGTTTTACAGAAAACAACAACACTGTCTCCAACAATAACTGCATCTTGCAACATGTCGTCCTCACCGAGAAAGGCTATAAGGTGAGGTGGTGTCTTCTCCTTGGTCTCACAACATTCATCTATTTCATTTCTTCAACACCCTGAAATAAATAGAATAAAATAGATTATTACAAATGAAAATTGTGTCTTTTCCAGGTCATGATTATGGTTGATAAGATTTGTTGACTAACCATCAAAGTAAAAAAACTAGCAGAACGAGAACATAGGTGAGTGAAACTCACTCTTTTAATTTTTTGGAATGTCATAATTAAGGGCAGTAATTTCCATTACATAAGATGTGAATATTTATTTAACTTCTTTAACCCTTATTCTAAACCCCTTTCCTGAAATAAACTGGAGGTGTGACTGTCCCTGGATGGGCCTATGCTGGGCCTATCAATACCCCCCTCCCTACCCCAATGATTGGCATACCGATAAAGCAATATGCGGGTGAACTCGGGTGAAATAGTCCTACCAGAACTGTAATCGCCGGTGCACAGGCTCCCATGGTGGTGAACATGCATACCGAGTTTCCAAGGGATTAGCCTATAAACATCGGAGAAAATTGTCTGGACAAACTTATGTTTTTGGATGGACGGACAGATGGATGGATGGATGGACGGACACGATGATTCCAGTATCCCACCCACCCACTATAGCCCACCACCAAACCTGTTGCGGAGGATGTAACTAAATTGTACATACAACTTCCAATATGACAGGCATATTTTTTCAATGCACTGATACAAATATGGATGTCATTAGAACAAGCTCACTGAGCTGGATACAATGACATCTATATGTGTATCATGACTTACTGCTGGATATATATATATCACTGTTTCTGGCAAGTCTCAGTCAGGTATGTGGCGACAGGGGGTGGGGTGTCTCCCCCCCCCCCCCCCAGCTAGGAATATTTTTTAATAGTCGGAAATTCCGAGGTCAAAAATCAAATAGTTGGAAATTCAATAAATTAACATTGTTCAAGAAAAATATTAAAATTCCAACTAATGATGAGAAATTTTGATCTTTTATTTCCAACTGGAAACTTGAGTTTCAAATTTCCTACTCTAAAATTGACATGGCCTCAAAATTTCGACTCTGACATCAACCCGGTAAATTTTCTGACCCAGACACATTATAAATGATGCTTTTTCTATTTCAGGACTAGTGAATATATATATCACTTTAAAAAATATCACCTAGCGCTGCAGTGCAACCACCAATAGAAACCACTCACAGTTGGAATTTACACCGGTGGCACCCCCTTGCTGAAATCCTCTAGCCACATCCCTGGTCTCAGATAATTGTCCTTCATTTTCAGCGTGAAGAGTGACGGGAGTGTGTGACCTGGTTATGCAGATGGTGTGGTGGATTTGATCTTAAACCTTTACTTTACATAGTCACCAAAAATGGAAAGTACCCAAAAAGCCTCCTTCAGCCAAAAATAACTTGGAAACTTCACAATAAAACCATACTAATATGGACCCCATTAAGCGAGTTTCTTTAGCCTTTCCACTGATATCCATATAATTTACATGTACATGTATATGGTTTCATTGAAAAAAATGTGTGCGATTCTTTTTTGAGAAACGATAAATTTAATTAATTTTTGAAAAAGCTGTGTTAGATAAAGAGTCAGGAGTATTTAAAGATAAAAACTAATTCGGTACCTTTTTTACTCTCAAGATAGTTACCAGCCGAAGCTTGCAAATATGGATAGCAACGAAACCAGCTGGCAATGCTTGTTCACATGGTTTCCATATTTGCATGGTTTCATTGAGAGTTCTGGCAAACATTTTATAGCAGTATAAGTGCCTTGTTTAACTCTTTTCCCTACCAGTGACGACTGCATTCGTCATGCTTCAAATTCTATCTATGGTAACTAATCAAAACAAGAGGCCCCAAGGGGCCTAAGGGCGCTCAACTGAGACTGACAACTATCAACGGAGTGTCCCAATTTGAACAAACTTGCATCTGCCCCATTAAGAAAACATATATTAAATATCAAAACATTCTGACCGGTGGATCTGAAAAAGAAAATTAAAAAAAAATATTCCTCATATTGAACTAAGTTATAATTCGGGCTCCCATAGGGAGCCCAAGTATGAACCAAGGGACTTCGCTTTAATAAATTTGAATCTCACCTCCCTAACGATACAGTATACCAAATATCAAAAGCTTCTTACTGGTGAATGCGAAGAATATTTTTAAAGAACGTTCCTCACATTGAACTAAGTTACAATAAGGTCTCCCATAGGGAGCCCAGATATAGTCTCAGTGACTTGGCTTGAACAAACTTGAATCACACCTCCCTAAGGATGTTGTATACCAAATATCAAAACATTCCGATTGCTGGATCTGAACAAGAAGATTTTTAAAGAAAATTCCTCATATTGAACAAAGTTATAATTCGGGATCCCACAGGGAGCTCAAAAATGAACCCAGAGACTTGGCTTGAACAAACGTAAATCTCTCTCCCCCCCCCCCCCCCCCCCCCCACGGATGCTGCATACTAAATATCAAACGGATCTGAAGAAGATTTGTAAAGAATATTCCGCATACTGCACTATATTAACCATTTGAAACAATCTTCCAAAGACGTTATATGTGGAATTTGAAAACTGACTCAGCATTTTTTCAAAGTCCCAAAACGTACCCTACTACCCTATGATTAAACCGATAGCAATGTTTTTGGGCCATTCCAGTCTGTTGGTCCTAAGGAAGCTTCACACCACATAACAATTCCCAAAGCCGTGTCGTTTTTGAGACATGGGCGTTTGAAAGTTTTTCTATTTTTAGCTCCTGTGGTTCCCACGGAGCATTTTGACATTTTTTTTGTGTGCATAACTCAAGTACTTATGACCACTTAATACTTCATATCAAATTTGGTTCAAATCGGCCTCTCGGTTTGGAAAATACATATTTTGGGCGGGGCAAACATTTTTGTCCCTCCTGTAACGACGACAAATATTGCCCCTCGAACTTCTCTTGAACAAAGTTAAGTCTACACCTCAAATGAAAGCAATATATCAAATATCAAGTCTCTGCTACAGCTGGTTCATGGGAAGAATATTTAAAAAAGGAGGCATTTTGGCCCCAACCCCTCCTCAATATGAGCATAAACCCAATTTGAAGAAAACCCCAAATGTCCCTATATAACCACTACTCATGTGAAATTTTGTTAAAATGTAGCCAGTGGTTTGGGAGAAAAAGACCCAAACACCACCTTCACGACTGACGATGGACAAAAAGTGATCAGAATAGCTCACCCTGACCTTCAGTTAGGTGAGCTAATAAAGCGGGAAAGCTTGTTTTTCCATACAAGACAAAAAACTGTAATTCTTCTCTCCCCTCCCACACCCTCCCCTACCCAACCCCATCCATTACTTTTAAAATTCATGCCAACAAAAAAAAATAAAGAAACAAGTGTAATGTTTCTGAGACATATGCACTGTTTCAACTGATGGACTGATAAAAATTAGACTTGAAAGATTTTGCATAAAATAAATTCCAAACAATTCCCATTCCCCACCCTCAATCCCCACCCTCCACCATGAACATACCATGAATTCATGTCCAATGTTATAGTCCCGCAGACTAGTAGGTCTGTGGGACTGCATCGCCAAGCCCCCCCCCCCCCCCCCTCCGCACCCTCCGCACCATCCGTACGCACTCTCACTTGGGCGTGATCTGTTATTGTGTTGTCTACTCCTGGACTGCACTCTTTTGTTTCAGTAGAAGGCTTTGAATTACTAGGTTGAAGAAGCTTTTAACTCGCCGGTCAAAATTCAGAATTCTGGTCTGAGTGGCTGTCATGATGGTTTCAACTCGATCACGACATGGTGGTGATCTGATTGAAATTATTCCTCTGTCCCGCGGCTTCGTAGTATATAATTCATTGTCAAAGAAATGCGAAAGCGTTGAAGTGGTGAGTTATGCTTACCTGTCTGTGTTACATTTGTGTAACAACAGTTGAGTGTGTGTGATTTTGGACGGATCGCAATCGTATTTCTACCTCTTCGAAAGCATCCAGCCCTGGTGTACGTGAGGGTTTACTGTGGCTGGGTTACCCGAGGGGTGGGGTTATCATCAAAAGTATCACGTGTTTTGTGTGGTGTGTGGGTTGTGGTTGGGTTACCCTTGGGTTGGGGGTCTCATCAAAAGTATCACATTCAAATTATGCACATATGGTAAGTAAAAAACAATCAATTTTTGATCCAGTGGACCTCCGGGTACAACCCGGAGGTCCACTGGCTGGAACTTTGCTTGTGATTGTTACGCTTTGCAATACATTTACATTTATTGCCCGGGTTGAATCTTCACTCGGCGGAGAATTTAGTGATGGCATATATTAATATATGCTTTGCAATACATTTACATTTAGTGCTCTGGTGGAATATCTTTTCTCCTGGGAATTTTGTTGGGTTCGTGCATAATTGATTTTCAAGTATATATTTTTTCTGCTTCTGTTTGAAAGGTGATAGAAACGCCTCAGTCTACCAATATATAAGGTTTATAAATAAATAAGGTCTATAAATATATTTAGCACATTTGCTATACGCAGTGCGTAGTGAGTGGGTTGTGGCTAGGTCGCCCTTGGGGTGGGGTTATCACCCAAAGTATCACTTTCAATTTCTATACATATGGTCAAAACCACAAGCAATGTTTCAGCCAATGGATCTCCGAGTTTACACCCGGAGGTCCATTGGCTGGATGTTTGTTTGAGATTGTTAGTGCTTTGCAACAAATTTGCAATTTTTACTCGGGTGGAATGTCCAACCCGCGGAGATCGATTTTGTGATGGTAAACTATCCACGTATTATTTCTATTGTTAGTGCTTTGCAACAAATTTTGCAATTATTGCTCGGGTGGAATGTCCAACATGCGGAGATTGATTTTGTGATGGTAAACTCTTCACGTACTATATAATATGTATATTATTGTGTACATATAATTTGGTGCTCAAGTATACATTTCTTCTCCCATCTCCTGCTTGGAATGTGAAAAAAATAAACGTCTCAGTCTACCATTATAGAATGTTTATAAATAAGTTTTAGGCATGTCTGCAACACAGCTGCCATATGCGGTGTGTGGAGTGTGGGTTGGGTCGTCCGTGGAATGAGGTCATCACTCAAAGGATCACTTTCAAATTCTGTACATATTTTTAAAAACACAAGCAGTGTTTCTGCCAATGTACCTCCAAGTTGAACATGGAGGTCCATTGGTTGGAACTTTGCTTGCGATTGTTATGCAATGCTTTGTAATACATTTTTAATTATTGCTTGGGTGGAATCCTCATTCTGTGGGGGAATTTGTTATGGTACACTATATATATATATCATGGATCTTGTTAGGTGCCAACAACCTTCATATTGTGTACATACAATTGGTGCTTCAGAATATAACTTTCCTCCCATCTCCTGCTTGAATCTTTCTCTCCCATCTCCAGCTTACGAAGTTTTCAACCTGTCACGGCATAACTTTTAAGCCTCATCTGCCCCTTTTCAATTTAAGCTTGTCATAATATTGTCACGCTTCTCCAAGAACTAGTTAGTTCCATACTCTAATACGGATTATCCACTTCTATAAATTGATAATTTATGACTTCTATTAAGCAGAATATATCTATTTCCATATAGATGCTAAATAGTTACCTTGTACATACTACTTTCCTGCACCTTTTCCTAGTATTTTATGTTCCCTTCATCTTCATGCCTAACTATTCCACATTAACTATCTCCCACTACAACATTCTCTTCCAAGCCATCTTGAGTCCAATTTGCTTTCCAGACAATATCATTCTGTTATCTGCAATCATGACTAGTACTTACATCCGTGCTCCACGTTTACGCTACCGTCGATATTTTGCACAACATATTACATAATGTGTCATATTGAATTATACTGTGCTCGGATAGGTACTTTCAATACTACACTTTATGCTCGCATCCTACAGCAGAAACTGTCGAGGCATCAATCAGTTTGCGTCTTAATTTACCTACTCTTGTGCCTTGGTGGGGTTGAACTCCATAGAAGCTTCACTGCCATGGCTGCTCTTTTCCAGAGAAACGTCATTGAATCAGCTCCCACTTGTGTGACTGAGTCTAATGAAGCAACCTCTCATTTTTACAAGCGAGTGCCTGTCTCAAAACTTTTGTCCATCTTGAAATTTACTAATCTCCATTTTCCTTGCCACGTCGATTTGTCTTTACATGGGTACAATTTCATTATTGTTGTCGGGTGACATTGAACCCAATCCCAGACCGAGCTCTATCAACTCAAACCCAAACTAGAATACTTTGAAGATTTTGCATCTTAATATCCAAAGCTTAAAACCCAAATTAGATACATTTCAATGTGAATCCTCATCAAATGATATTTTGGCTTTAACCGAGACATGGCTGCACAACAACTACCCAACGTCTGATGTCTTACTCCATGGGTTTCACGAACCATTGCGCTGTGACCGGCCGACAAGGGGAGGTGGGGTTGCCGTCTACATTAAAGATAATATCTCTTTTCGACATCGACCCGACCTTGAGGTGCTGAATACGGAGTGCGTATGGGCTGAAGTATTTACGAAACACAGTAAGTCCTTATTGCTAGGGGCGTTTTACCGTCCACCTAACAGTTCCCAGGATATATGGGATTCCATATCGGCATCCATTGAAAAAGCCAGGGACACGTCACTTGTCGATTTAATTGTTACGGGCGATTTTAATGGCAACCAGCTGGTTCCCTCGAGGGTCGGTTTTACTGCAGTATGCAATCTTTTTATTCTGAGGCAGCTTATGGGTGAACCAATTTGTTTTACTGAGTCATCAGCCACTCTACTAGATCTTTTTGCTGTGGGTGACACAGTTAACGTGAATGCCTGGAAGGTCCTAGAACCGATTATCCCGGATATGACTCGCTATCACTGTCCAGTTTCAATTGATGTCGAATTTTCAAAACCATCTCCTCTCTCCTTTAAGAGAAGGATATGGCTCTATTCACAGGGTAATTATGGAGCACTCAATGAGGTCCTCTCTAACGTTGACTGGAATTCTCTTTTTGATAACCTGTGCCTTGATACTATTATCTCCAATTTCACCGACAAATTACTCGATACAGCATCTAAATATATTCCGAACAAAACTATTACTTTGCGAAATGGATGCACAATGAAATTAGACTCTAATGAGACAGAGGAAGCGTCTGTATCACATAGCCAAACGTACCGGTCTTTCGAACTCTTGGGCAAAATATAAACATAACGGAACGAAGTTGTTACGGCAATAAGGAAGGCCAAAGCGTCGTATCTATCTAAAGTTCTGACCACACAAAATAGCAATAAAACCCCCTCTTCCTTGTAGTGGAAGACTCAAAAAACACTTATCAGTAGTAGTAAAGTGGTAGGTATTCCAACAATTATCCATTTAAATAAAGTATATTCCTCAAGTGTTGAGAAAGCAGAGGTGTTCAATGAATACTTCTGTTCTATGTCAACAGTTGATGATTCGAAAGCCTCCCTTCCTGATTCAGTAACCCAGGCTTCACGAGTTATTATTGATAGTATCACTCTCCAATGTAGTGAAGTATATGAAGCAATGAAGTCGATAGACGTGTCTAAAGCGTTTGGTCCCGACCTTGTAAGTCCACGCCTTCTCAAGGAATATACATCCTCCCTGTGTGAGCCTCTTCCAATATTATTTAATGTTCTCTTGAACAACTCTTACTTTCCCTCACTCTGGAAACAAGCAAATGTCTCCCTAATTTTGAAAATACAGCCCTCAAATTCAGTTACTAATTATCGCCCGATATCATTGATTAGTTGTGTAGGTAAAATATTTGAAAAATGTGTTTTCAAACGCTTGTGGCAATTTCTGATTGACAACAATGTCCTTACTCAATTCCAATCCGGTTTTACACCTGGTGATTCAACTGTTCTCCAGCTGACTTACATATACGATGAATTCTGTCGAGCTCTTGATGAAGGCAAAGAAGTTAGGGTGGTCTTCTGTGATGTCAGTAAGGCTTTCGACAAGGTTTGGCATGTTGGTCTTATCCATAAGCTGATGAAAATTGGTGTCTCGGGTGAACTTCTGTTATTCTTAAAATCGTACCTATCGGATAGGTCGCAACGAGTTGTGCTACATCTGCTTGGAGAACCATTAATGCTGATGTACCAAAAGGTTCGATACTTGGGCCTTTATTGTTCTTTATATATATTAATGATATAACCGAAAACTTACCCAGTAGCATACGCCTATTTGCAGATGATACTTCCCTGTATCTAATTGTAGAGAATCCAGAGCAAGCCTCGAGATTAATCAATCATGACCTTGCCACAATAGTACTTTGAGCTAAGACCTGGTTGGTTGAGTTTAATCCCAGTAAAACTGGGAGTATGCTCATATCACGTAAATGCAACCCTACTGCCCACCCACCTCTATTCCTAGGTGATTCGCGGATATCCGAAGTCAATAATCATAAACATTTAGGAGTTATATTAAAAAGCATATGTTCATGGAACGATCACATTGATCATATCTGCTCTAAAGCCTGGTCCCGCTTAGACCAACTGAGGCAGCAGAAATTTAATCTCGATCGCAGCGTCCTTGAAAAAAATATACTTTGCCTTCGTTAGGCCTCTACTAGAATACGCTGATGCTGTCTGGGATAATTGTTCAGCAGCTCAAGGTGCCAAGTTGGAGAAAATACAGATCGCAGCCGCTAGGATCGTTACCGGGGCAACTGTCAGTTGTAGCGAGTCTCTGCTTTATTCCGAAACATGTTGGGACTCTCTACAAGACAGACGCCGCAAACATAAGCTGTTGCAGTATTTCAAAATGTATCACCGCATGCCGCCTTTATAAAGTTCCCCCAATCGTCTCATCAGCAAATCTATCGCCTAATCTCCGGTCATGTCATAACCACAGAGTTCCTTTTTGTCAGACTCATTTGTATCAGTGGTCTTTTATTCCGAGTGTCACTGACCAATGGAACAAACTGCCTTTATCTGTCCGCGAGAACTCATCACTGATCAATTTCAAAACTTTCCTAAATGATGGAAATCAGCGACCACCTGTGTTTTACAGTGGCGCGAAATCACGAGCAGCCCAAATATATCACTGCAGGTTGCGATTGCATTGTAGTAATCTTAACTCTCATTTATATGACAATCATCTGTCACCTACCCCATTCTGTCAGTGCGGGATGTGCGAGACACCAGAGCACATTTTCTTACACTGCCCAATGTACTCAAATGTCCGTAATAGTACTATCAACCTTCTGTCATTTACTGTAAACATATCGACACTTCGTTTTGGATCTGAATTTTTGAATAGTCGGGAAAACCATCTTGTTTTTGAAGTGGTGCATGACTTCATTTTGTCAAGTGGACGTTTCTAGAACGCTAAGGATTAAACCACCAGGTACGACAACTACTATATGACGAAGTTACCGCCAATCCTATAATCTTGCTTTCCTTTCCGTTTTCTTCGCATGGCTCACCATCAAGGCTGCTTCCGTCTCACTTCTCACTAGCAGTGCTTCCGCTGCCTAATTGCAAGTGTCTTGAATGCGAAGGCAATGTATTGTGCTTTCAAGCTGGCATCCCCTGTTTTCTATTGCTCCTTTTCTTTGTACTTTCTTTTCACCTTTTCCTTCATTCACAAGCAAGGTTTAACCAGTATCATGTGTCGCCGCCTGGTAGTTTGACTCCCTGTGCTTACCTTTCTTCGACTAGAATTACCATCAACTTTCTCACCGGTTTTGTCCCTGGCCGGGGTGTCGTGTCCTTGCACTCAAGGTTACCTGCTAGTGTCGACAACGATGCCGACAAATCAAATCTGAATGATCTCTCGGGTATTTGCTCCCAGGTCTACATTCTTAGGGCCTACAGGCAGCTCTCGCTGTGTGCGTGGATGCGGTGCCCCGGCTTGGCACGTGGCTGATGATCAAGCTGGCGACAGACCACAGTCCATGGGTTCCAGGCGGCGATATATGAGTCCATCTACTATATTATACCACAGTTTTGTGTAAATTTCTGAATGACCCCGGGAGATGACTAACATAAGCTCCCAGCTTTCTGTCAGATCCCCCATTACATAATAATATGGTTTTTTTTGTTAGTATGTTATATTCTTTGTGTTCTCTATATATATTGTCACTTTTATTGGTGTTCAATATTGTAACATATAGCATACTTATTGAATAAATATTGTTTAAACTAACTAATTCATGTCCGATAATTTAGGGGAAAAACTCTGGAATAGGAGTACATTTTCAGCTAATGGACCATTGTGAAAAGAAAATATACACTTGGAAAAAATTGCATAATAAACTTTGCACAAAAACAATTGCTCCCTCCACCAATTAAATTTGCGCTAGGAGTAGGAATAGAAAGAAGAAAAATTGAATTTTAAAAATCCCCTGTGTCAAGTCTCATCACGAAGTCACGTTTTAGTGAGACTTGAGAAAAACAGCAAAAAAAACCCCCAAAGCCCATAAAAACAATTTCCTGTTTATTTTTTGAGGATTCCTGCATTTCACTAAATTTTGGAGATTAAATAAAGCATTTTAATTGTAACCAGATTTCATTGCACAGCATGCAGACAGTAGTTACTGTTTCACACATCTGAATTTATCACCAGGCAAATGTAAGGCAATTAATTTGAAATACTTTTCTATCTTCCAACTTCCACTCAGCTTATTTATCATTAGCACAGTAAACTGAAAACTAGAGACTCAATTTTGCAAAACATACCATGGGGTCTCAAAATTGTGAGAATGTGCCCCTCGATCATGAGGTCGGCAGATGACATCAATAATTGGGAGTAATCGCGAAACTTAAAAGTGTCTGTACTCACTCATCGCTCCAGTCCAGTTGAAAATCTTATGCAGGCATACTTCCTGTGCATATGCTGTCCAGCCTTTCTTGCATACTGAGACATTCTCTAATTGGGAACACCTCCATGTAGAAGTGACAACATTCTGATACTAAATAGTTGAAACATTGTAGAATTTACCCTTTTCTTAAACTTTCTTCAAGCTAACTTGATGGCTTAAGCAATGGCACTGCGAATTTAGCTAAAAAGGAAAGATTGCTCAACTCATGATCGCTTGGGGATAAATCAAATGGTAAGCCTTTACCCAACATAACTGCCAAAACCGGCTAGTGCTATTCACAAAAATCAGCATTAAATTTTCATTATTATTTCATTTTTGTCACAAAAGCAGAGCATATGACCCCTCACTGGAACACGCTCATTTAGCTCGTTCCAATAAGAGGTCATAAGCTATGTTTTTAACGCCAAAAAAGAACTAAAATATTTATTCAAGAATTTTGTTTGCAAGTGTCGTCTGCTTTTTGTCTTTTGTGAAAGGTTAAATATTATAAACTGAGTAGAAAATACTATTCATTTATTTGGATCACTCACCATAAATTATCTAATGTAAAAAATAGGAGACCAATCAACCACTTGCCTTCACTTTACGCATCGTGAGACCTGGGCCGATCAACTGCAAGAACTACATGATTGTAAAAACGTTTTTAAATGCTTCTGCAAAAGAGAATGTTTTACTACACTGAATATTAATGACAGAAATAATTGCTCATGGCCTGGATATTCCAGTGATGATAATTTTTACTGTTATGCATCATTAACTGGTAAAGTGGGAGCGCGGTGGCTCTGTGGTTACGACATTGAATGAAATTCAAACCTAGGGGTCCACGGTTCGATCCCCGCCGGGGGTAACTGCGTAGTGTCTTTGAGCAAGGCACTTTGTATTTGAGCATCCCCCAAATCCTGCAAATAAGTCCTGTAGGATTCTGTAATTTCATTTGGAAAATACAGACCATGTTATATAAACCGGTTAACCCTTAACTTGCAGATTGATTGTGATAATTTTGATGACAAAATCTCTATGCAGGGAAAACCCTCACCCCTGAAAACTCCCTGTACTGGGGTATTATACTTTTTCTCAATTAATAACGCCAGGTACTAACATTTGTTTGGGAAAGAACTTTGTGAAGGTTTTCTAAGATTACTAGTACATGTAATGTCTCAAATTCAATAAAACCATGTACACGTGGAGACTTTGGGACAGGCTCCAGGCTCATAAAGCCAGTTCCAATGCTATCTAAACTTGCATGATTTGAGAAAGTTACAAGATATTTAAGGATTTGTTAGCCCCATGGGTGCCAGAATACCCCAAAGGAAGAGGGCCCCCTGGTTAGTCCTGTTTAGGTTAATGAATTTCTGATAATTGAATGTTACTCACCTTTGCATATGAGTTCTTGTATCGTTGCTGCTTAAAAAAATTCTGTTTTCCCTGCAGCATTGCAGATTTTAAACAGCATATTGAATTATGACTCTTCACTGCTAATAATTACAGATAACTTGAAAATGTAACATAAATTTGTTATTGCTTTTAGACAGTTAAAATTGCAAACTATCAACCCTGTAATGCCACATCAATCGTATATACATATAATACTGTACAGTACTATACAGTACTGTAGAGTTTTATGTGAGCCTCAATATAAGTATACTGCCATGCTTTATATGATAACTTACTTCTGATTCACACAAACTGATCTTGCAAATTGACAAAATCGGTAACAAATTTTAAATGTACAAGCCGCCGTGGACAGGTCACTTTCTAAGGGTGAGCAATGTTTCCACGTACGCAATAATGTTAGATTAGAAACACTAATTATTGGAAAAATCATCACAAATTTAATTAATGAAACAACCCGGCGCTTCATTAATTAAACTTTTGCTGTTGATTATTCCAATTACCGGGTGAACGTAACCGTGGATATCACTGCACACGCGTGGATGACGACCAATCCACGGCGACTGTAATGTAGCATGGACAGAATAACATAACTCATATGTTTATTAATTTCTATTTTCTAGTGAGCAAAACAGTACGCGGAGAGTGGATAACTGCTAACACACCCACAATCAACCTTTAGAAGTTAATTAGCTGAAGATCCTCATCCCAGTCGTTTACAAAAATGGCTTACATTAAGGTGCTGTATAAGTAAGAGAAATTTGTTTACCTTGAAATTCCCACATCTGTTATTCCTTAAATGCAAATTAAATACACACAAATTATACACCAAAATGACGGTTGTGATGTATAGAACACGAAAAACATATGCAGTCATCTCAGAGCGTTCACAATGGGCACAATGGCTCCTGGAGGTCTGTTACCATATTCGTACCAGAACTGATAATAAAATAATATTTCAGAACAACTTGTGGCCAAGTGTGATTCAGATATCCAAGAACAAAGCTAGGCTTTCAAAACACTTTACGATGCAACGACAGGACTGCATTTGAGGAAAATACAACACAGTCCGTTTTTTTTTGAATATGGGTATCATGGCCGACAGACATGTGCATAGAATGCGATACTACGAATTTTCATCGAAAACAATCGCGTAATTCTCATTAAATTCAAACGGGTGTCATGATACCTTTGAAGTAATATGACAACTGTGCTACCCACATATAATAATAGTGTGTAGTATTCAGGCGATCCTTCCAATTATTTGATTTTAGATGGCATTGTATATATAGATGCTTTTTCGGCCCAGACGACCTTGACCAAAATGTGAACAAACATCCAACGAAAACAAAGCCGAAAGATTTGGAATTTACCCCTTCGCAGCTCTGTCGCTGCGTTTTAAATAATTTTTATTTCCTAGCTTTGTTCTTAGATATATGAAGCACATTTGGACACGAGTTGGTCTCCTGAAATATTATTTGGCATCAATTCTTTTACGAATACGGTAGCAGACGTCAAGGAACCATTGGTGCCTACTGTCAACTCGGTGTGTTGAGTGCATATGTGTTTCGTGTTCTATACATCTCAACTTTCATTTTTATGTATAATTTTTGTATGTTTATTTAATCTGAATTTAAAGAATATCAGAGGTGGGAATTTCAAAGTAAACAAATGTCTCTTCTATCTATTTCTTCTGGTACACGCCCCTCATGGGTATTATTACCAGTGGAGCAAAAATTAACCTGAATGGATACTCGTTGTATTCAAATAATTGTCACTTTAACTTGTGAACATGCTGACAAAATGTACTGGTCAACTGCTTTTGGTATACATGCAGTGTCGTTATTACAGTCGATATCGGTGCTTTGATGTTAACACGAAATGGGGTACATTTCCAAGTACGATTCCGTATAAAGCAGACAGAGAGAAATTTGGACAATTGGGATTAACAAAATAATAAAGTATCAGTAATCGTAAGCACATGAATAGATTGCTGGGCAACATTTACCTTTTACCTACTTCCTTAAACTTTTCAACGGAAATGATCAAATGACTGTACCTACAAGTATATAGTTCAAGCTCGTCGACACGATGCTCTAGTTTGTCTACGTTTTCCTGTAATGAGCAATTGTCTTTCTTCAGTCCGTTTACCTCATCAGCTAAAGAGTCTTAATGTCATCATACATGAGAGCTTTAAATTAAGCTACAAGGGTAGAAACACCCATAATTGAGTTTCCCTTAGCCAGAGTCTCACTCGGACTCGGAATCAAGATCAGGATTTTCGCTAATTTTCGAAAATGTCGATGCTCGTGCTATACCTGAGGTTGATGTGCATGGACTTGTTCGCTTACGTTTCGTCTTAGTATGGCTGGGAGATTTTTGTAGATGGTTTAACAGCCATCCCACATCACTAAACACCGGGTGCCAATGACACGATAATAGGGAACGTAGAACAGTTCCTCAAGACTCGTTATAGTTTGAGATGATCTACTGAGTAATCGCAGGCACTTTAACCATACACTTTAAATAAAACACTGAAATCACCTCATTTCATATCATTTATTTCACAAAACGTTATACGTGTTTTATGTCATGCAAAAGATGAAAAGTAAATGTGAATTGTATCACATTGTCTAAAAAGTAATTAACCCATCACACCTAAACTGTTAAACGATAATTCCTGGACCCCATGAAATAAATGAAGTATTTTTGCATATTCTACGGTTCTAGCCAGCAGGAATAGTTTAAGACAGACCACTGAAACATCTGCGGCTGTTAGACCATACATCCATAAAAAAATTAAATAGCCACTTGATGCAGACCAGATGTGGAACGAAGACTTGAGATTCACTGTTGATAGAATTATTCTCTCTATATTAAATAAATTCAGTGATGTTTGTTTATTTTTTCTTCAAACGATACACGCAATGCCAACAACATCTACTGAGACTGAGTATGAAGATAATTTGCCAGACATAATCTGGTTTGGATTACCTCTGCTGGTAATCCAGTTGTTTCAATTCTCCCCTGAGTTTGATAGCATCAGTAGCAATTGGTCACAGCTGTGACAATGTGTTGATGACTTGACATGACAAACCACAAGGTCTGTAGTCACTGTTCCTTTACAAGATTCACTTACACCTAAGTGAAGAATGAACAGCTTACATAGCATTTGGATTTTAACTGGTGGATGTGAAGACGATTTTTAAAGAAATTTCCTCATATTGCACTAAGTTAAAATTTGAGCTACCATAGGGAGTCCAAATATAAACCCAGGGACTCGATTAAAACATTTTGACTCGTGGGTCTGAAGAACAAGATTTTTAAAGCCTATTTCCCATATTTCCCCAAGTTAAGATTTGGGCTCCTGTATTGAGCCCAAATATGGACCGAGGGGCTTAAATTGAACACACTTGTATTTGGCCCCCTTATGCCAAATATAAAAAAAAATTCTGATCTGTGGTTCTGGAGAAGAAATTCTTTTTAATATTTGCAAATATGCTGACTCAGCATTTTTTCGATGCCCTCTGCAGAGCACCCTAACACAACCGATGACAATTTTTATCACTTTATTCTACTGGTCCTAAGGATGCTTCATACCAAATAACAGCTCTCTGTTCCATGTGCTTTGAAAATATGGGCGTTTGAACATATTTCCCATTTTTCGATCCTGGGGTTCCCACAGGGAACATGGGAATTTTTTTTAGCACGAATCAAGTACTTATGACTCAGTAATACCACATACTGAATTTAGGACCATCGGTTTAGAAAATAGAAATTTTGCGTGGGGCCAAAAATCTTGCCCCTCCCATTACGAAGGCAAATATTGCTCCACGAACTTCATTTTGAACAAATTTGATACTACACCTCAGAAGGAAGCTCCGTACCAAATGTCAAGTCATTGTGTCCACTGGTTTATGAGAAGAAGATTTTTCTAGAATTTTGGAGTATTTACCCCCACGCCCTCGCTGTGGAGCGTGGCAACTTTGTTTGAACAAGCATGAATGAACATATGATAAGGACCACGTAGATCAAATTTAGTTCAATTTGGCACAGGGGTTCAGGAAGAGAAGTCTATAATGTAAAGTTTGCGACGCACGGATTGACGGTGGACAGAAAATGATTACTTCAGCTCCCCCTGACTTTCAGTCATGTGAGCAAAAAAGTATCCGGCGATTGTAAGTCGTTGGAAAGTGAAAAAGTCTTTGTCGCGCATTGCAGCCACAACCCACACAAAGCTGGCAGCAGGTGAAACACTCCTCACTCTTTATTTTGGGACTAATGAGCGTCACAGAAAACAAGGTGCGCAATGATCAGTGGAAAGAATTAGAAAAGAGAAAAGTATTTTGCAAACTCACAGCTTTATCTCTACATCGTCCTCCTTTTCCGATTGCTTTATTAGATTAGCCACAAATTTATCACATGCATTATTTATAAGATTGTCCATCTGTAAAGGAAAAAAGGACTTTTAGCAAATTAACACTTTAGTGCATGTCTTACAGAAAAACAAAACTTTAACATCATAGAAACAATGACATTTTGTTTTATTTTTAGGCTCTAAAAAGATATTTACAGAAGAGTTAACAAATAGTCATTGGTTTTTGGTTAAAATGCCCTTTTCTTCACCCTTTCAATCCTTACGCCCTGAATCATATCATCTTATACGCGTATGTATACAGCAAAACCGGATGAATCTTGCGTGTGTATGAGCCCTATATGGTCGAAGGAATAAACTGTCACTATCCTCCTGTCTCGATTGGTGCTATAATGTGTTGTCTACTCACAGAATGTCAATTTTCGTTTTTCCATACGCAGTCTGGGAAGGTGAAGCAAGGACACATTATTTATACATGCCTGGAGCAGTTGCGACACCACATTGGCAGCATTTGGGCATCAGAAAATTAAATCTATTGAAACGTGCAGACAGCTCGAATTCAGTGCAAGACTTGGCATCAAAACTGAGAAGGCTACACCAACAGTGGACGAGGTTGACATTGCTGATGCACAACTTTTCAAAATACTATATGGCGGGAAGACTCGGGCTACCTTGGCAACCTCAAATTCATGGACGTGGTTTCAACTGGTCGAACGTCCATTGAACGTCACAAATTGCAACCAACTGAATGTGCTGCTCATTTTCTAGCTTAAGGGTGCATCTGCAAGTTTTCATTTGGAGCACAATGGAACCGGATGCTCTAGATCTCAAGAAATGGAGCTGGAAATTAGACGAAACTGAACACGTTCCAATTATGACGAACCTGGAAGCAGCCGCAGACTGCCTTCTCAAATTCAGCTTAAATTGTGTGACGAGTTGTGTTGATTGCAGAGGGAAAGGGTGCAACAATTGAAGGAGGGTCACGTTTGCGGATGACGCTAATAATTTGGATATTCAATAGACTGCTTTTTCCATTTTATCATAAATTCCTTTCTTTTCATAAATACTCGTCTCATTAGTTGACCGGTGTGCTATGATTTTCATGTCAAGTGCATGTTTGCAGAAAAAAAAAGAAATTTTGAATTTTTAAGATTTTCTGTCACCATACTGCCAGCTATCTTGGGTGTGGAGCATCGATATGCTACATAAACATTTAGATAATACTCCTGTGTCATTTGGTGTCGTTCTACAGGATAATTTACGCTTCTACTGGGAGAGATTGACCCATAAATGGCAGAAACAAGCATCTACCCACATTCAGTGGTCATTTTTACGCCATCTTGAATAAAAAAAAATACCCCACGCCGGATTCTTGCAGACGGTTTTTCATTCTGTTCTACAGAATCTGCTGAGTCGAATGATGCCATTTGCTAAAAATTCCCAATTTGTCCCCGGTTCGGACCTGTTTGTTGCTCCACCGACAACACTAACTGGACCGATACTTATTTATCTGCTGATTCGCTTCCTTTTATCTCTCCTGCTTTGTCCATCGGTTGACACTTAATCCCGACTGTCCACATGGGGTACGGTGAACTTAGACGAACTGCACGCCGATGGTGCACTTGTCTTTCAACCATCGCTAACCCTTGATTGTGCCGGTTAGTAAGCTGGAGTCTGGGGTTGCTTCCCTCTACTTGATTGTCCCCGCCATGTACTCCTGTTTCCTCCACCCATAAAACTATCCGACATGATATAATCCTGACTGCTGAAAGTCGTCAAACCACAATAAACACAAACATACAATCTCACCTAAGCCAGAACATAAGCAGACTGTCATCTGCAAAATGAGGTCCCCAGAGGGTGAATTTAGCGATGCATCACTAAATGTACCCTCCGTGAACCTCAATCTGAATCGGGGTCTCCAAACTAAACAGAAAGAGGTACCCAAATGATAAATTGGCCCACTGTATGGGATAGCATCATCAAATTCACCCTCTGGGGACCTCATTCTGCAAATGTCAGACTGCTTATTTTCAGGCCTGGTGAGCTTTAGTGATCGCGCCTCGTTCGGCATCCAACCGTCGTCGTGCGTCGTCCGTCTTCCGTCGTTCGTCGTTCGTCGTAAAGATTTTGTTCGAGTTTTCTCGCAAATCAATCTCTCGAATCCAATAAACTGGCCCCTTAGTGGAACGAGCTCATTGAGCTCGTCTCTAATGAAAGGGTATAAGCTATGTTTCAGAAGCAAAAATTTAAAAAAGTGTTGACAGTTTTTTAGTGTGAACACAACTGGCCACCTTGAGTCGCTACCTTACGTAAAGGTTAAATGAGACATTGTGAAATATATTTATTGGAGTTTAACGACACTTTCGATAGCCAGGGTCACAGTTGTATACGTGCAGGAAGCCGGAGTATCCGGGGTGAACCACAGAAAAACAGCGAGCAACTATCAAACTCCCAAACGTATTACTCCACACAAGCAGGGTTAGCATTGGTTGAAGTCAAGTGCATCGTCAACGTGCATTACGCCTTAGTACACAGCGCCACCGTACCCCTACGTGGGCAAGCGGGATTAAGTGCATTGCCCTGGCGGGGATCGAACTGTGTACCTCTCGGTTTGAAGTTCAATAACCACTGAGTCACCGCACTCCCTGACATTGTGTGATGAAAAGACTTAATATTGTTCTGCGTTACGTCAGTTTAGGTAAAAAATGTTGTCTTTGGCAGACCGTTCAAACAAACAAGGGCCGGTTCACTGGTTGACAGTTTGGTGTTCGATCACGTGTGTGAATTGGAGTGTGGCATCACGATTGATTGCAATATTTGTTCAAACTTTCTGCCACAGAAACAACACGCAATTTATTATACTTCCATGTGTTAACATGGAAGTATATTGTAATTGCTATTTTTCCCTTTTATTATTACTTTTCATTAGTAGTCATCATTGAGATCTCAAGAACGGTAAGGCACACAACCTTCAAATTTGCAGAGGTGGTAGCTCTTGTGTAGTAGGGCCGGCGGGGACTATTGCGTATTTCGACTGACCTTGACCGTCGCTACAAACGCTCTTTATCTGAAATTCTCTGAAATTCTTGTGTTTCTGTCTCCCCCGGAACGGTTGGATATATCGAGTTCGGATTTTCTCCTTTATTAGCCTAAATGTCTAGTATATTATGTGCAAAAATGGTAGGAGTCCGACTTCCGGTTCGGAAGATAGAGAGGGTAAAAAATTTAGGGACACTTTTCATCTGAATGTCTTGTTATCGCTACCCCTCCAGAACGGCTTGAGACATCAAGACCGACATTTTTGCATTATGTTTGCCTATGCATGTGTTATATAATGTGAAAAAAGTGTAGGGCTCTGACTTCCGGTTCGGGAGATCAGTAGGGGCCGAAAAGTTATGTGATGTAACGGAACGGCGAAAAATAGAATGGCGTCCCACCCATTTCACTGAAATTTCGGTATATGACACGCTTGTAAAACAAGAGGCCCCAGGGGACCTTAGGCACTCACCGAATGTTCCATACTGTTAAGACACAAATTTTATCAAAAGCTATTCTTAAGGTTCTACAGAGTAAATCTATACTCTCTGTGGAGCTAAAACATCAACAGGACTGTATGGGACAATGCTGCTGATCGAATATCAAAAGATTCTGCATGATGGTTCTGAAGAAGATTTTTAAAGAATTTTACTTGAATTGCAGAAAGTAAACATTCACGCCCCCAGCCACTGTTGATCAAAAGACTGAATTTGAACAAACGTGAATCCAACCCATACCAAGATGCTGCATACCAAATATCTAAAGATTTTGCCCACTGGTTCTGGTGAAGAAGATTGTTGAAGATTTTTCTTAAATTGCACTAAGTAAAAATCCACACCCCCATAGTGATCCCCAATATTGAACGGGGGATCATCCAATTTGAACAAACTTGAATCAGACCCATACCAAGATGCTGTATACCAAATATCAAAAGATTCCGCCCATCAGTTCCGGAAAAAAAGATTTTTAAAGAAATTTTCTTAAATTGCACTAAGTAAAAATTCACACCCCTTTAGTGAGCCCCAATATTGATCGAGGGACTCAATTTGAACAAGCTTGAATCAGACCCATACCAAGATGTTGTATACCAAATATCAAAAGATTCCGCCGATCAGTTCCTGAAAATTTTTTTTTTTTCGGTGAGCTAAAAATTCCTCATATTGACTAAGTTATAATTCGGGCTCCCACAGGGAGCCCAAATGTGGACCCAGGGATTTGGCTTTAACAAACTTGAATCTCGCCCCTCTAAGGATGCTAAACACCACATATCAAAACATTCCGACTCCTGGCTCTGAAGATGATTTTTGAAGAAAATTCCTCATTTTGAACTAAGTTATCATTCGGGCTGCCACAGTGAGCCCAAATACGGACCTAGGGACATAGCTTGAACAAACGTGAATCTCCCCCCCCCCTCCCCCCCCCCCCCTAAGGATGCTACATGCCAAATATCAAAACATTCCGACTGCTGGATCTGAAGAAAAAGATTTTTAAAGAAAATACCTAATTTTGAACAAACTTGAATCTCACCCCCCTAAGCATGCTGCATACCCAATATCAAAAGATTCTGCCTGCTGGATCTTGAGAAGAAGATTTTTAAAGAAACTGGCCTGAAATGCACTAAGTTCAAACTGGGCTCCTATACTGAGCCCAAAAATGAACCCAGGGGGCCGATTTGAACAAACTTGAATCAGATCCACCCCACAATGTTGCATACCAAATATCAAAAGATTCTGCCTGCTGGATCTGGAGAAGAAGATTTTTTAAGAAATTTGCCTGAAATGCACTAAGTTCGAATTCAAGCTTTTATTGTGAGCCCAAATATGAATCCAGGGGGCCAATTTGAACAAACTTGAATCAGAGCCACTCCACAATGTTGCATACCAAATATCAAAAGATTCTGCCTGCTGGATCTTGAGAAGAAGATTTTTTAAGAAATTTGCCTGAAATGCACTAAGTTCGAATTTGGGCTTCTATACCGAGCCCAAATGTGAATCCAGGGGGCCGATTTGAACAAACTTGAATCAGATCCACCCCATATGTTACATACCAAATATCAAAAGATTCTGCCTGCTGGATCTGGAGAAGAAGATTTTTTAAGAAATTTGCCTGAAATGCACTAAGTTCGAATTTGGGCTTCTATACCGAGCCCAAATGTGAATCCAGGGGGCCGATTTGAACAAACTTGAATCAGATCCACCCCATATGTTACATACCAAATATCAAAAGATTCTGCCTGCTGGATCTGGAGAAGAAGATTTTTTAAGAAATTTGCCTGAAATGCACTAAGTTCAAATTCGGGCTTCTATACTGAACCCAAATGTGAATCCAGGGGGCCGATTTGAACATACTTGAATCAGATCCACCCCACAATGTTCCATACCAAATATCAAAAGATTCTGCCTGCTGGATCTAGAGAAGAAGATTTTTTAAGAAATTTGCCTGAAATGCACTAAGTTCGAATTTGGGCTTCTATAGTGAGCCCAAATATGTATCCAGGGGGCCGATTTGAACAAACTTGAATCAGACCCATACCAAGATGCTGCATACCAAGTATCAAAAGATTCTTCCCACTGGTTCTGGAGAAGAAGATTTTTTAATAATTTTTCTATAATTCATACGGTGCTATCAGAGTTATGCCGCGTACAGAGCCCCCAAGGGACGTGGCCATTTCATTTGAACAAACATGAATAGCCATATAGTAATGAACATCCACGTGAAGTTTCGTGACAATCGAACCAGTGGTTTCAGAGGAAAAGTCGTTTGAATAATGTTCACGACGACGGACGACGACGGACGGCAAGTGATAAGTTAAGCTCCCTTCGGTGAGCTAAAAATAAGAGACCCGTAGTTTGTCTTCAATCTGAAACTGTAACGGCGAATTATGATGTCTGGATTATTGGAGACCTCTGTGAGGAGGGCACGCTTGTGACACGCCCGGTTGCAAATCTACGGTTATTTGAGGAAGGGAATATCACAGTTAGATACACGTATTTATGCTGTAAGTAATTCCCGGCTCTATCTGCTGGAAACACGGTGTGCCACGACATCATCAACATGGACTAGAGAGTACTTTTGAAGGTATAATCACCTACCTTCAAATCATTAACCAACGGCCGACGATCTGGATATTATTGTATAGAAATGGCCGAGTTGCCAGTTTTAGTCTGTCTAAGATAAACAGTCCACCAGTCCTTATAAAGGAACGGGCAGCTACTGTTGGAGAGTTCATCAAATAGACAGAAAAATGCCAAACGAGGCCGGTGACCGGTTAATAATGAATGGAAAAGTCATTGCATTGAGAATAAAGCAGAGACGAATCATTCTCTCGGTTTCCCCGTGATCCACGGTATTTTCACGTAGTCTCTGCACTCAATAAAGATAGGAAATGGTTGAGCAGAAATCGTAGAACAAAGACTGAAAATGGCAAGTCGCTGCATTTAGTGGTTAGGACACAGTTCGTGTATGTCTGACACTAGTATTTCCTTGATTTTAATGTCTAACTAGCCAATTTACATCTTTTTCACCATTAAACCACCGGCATTTCTGCACACTTTTAACTTCTGACGATTATCTAAGTTTTAAAGGTAGTGTCAGGATCCATGGGCGACGTTATTGAAGAAGCGACTTTGATTTAGTCCCATTTCTCCACCCGTCCCACTCAATTATAAGTTCTAAGTGGCACTATCCCAGATAGGGGGCAGTCTGCGCACATACCCGCGCCAGCTAGAAAAAGACCAGTTTCAAAAGTTACCTCCTAACGGGCAACGTGGTGCATTAAAAGGCGACGTACACCTTCCTCTCGATGTTGGGGCAAGCCGTCGTTGGGTGCGATTTGTTGGCACAGGTACTCGGCATAAGCTGGGAAATCGAAAGAAAAATTATTTTTGATACCATTTTTGAATCGATGCTGACATGCCCCTGTAATGGTATATAAATATTAACAAGGTAAACAACTCGCTTTTCGAAAACGATAGCACTCATCTACGTTATACCCCCCTCAAATTTGATTCACACAACGTATCCAACAATACCCAGTATCAATGGAAAGGGGAATGAAAAAGCTTTACAGTGGTGTATTACTTGACCGTTGGGTGTTCGTGGCTTGTTCATGATAACTGGGAGAAGTCGCAGAAAAGGCCGAAAAACATTTAGTCGGACAAGATAGTGCACAGTGGAATGAGGTTTACGAGCGACAATTATCCGATTTATTATAAATAATTCGAGGCCCCATTGTCTACGGAAGGCAGATTCAAATATTAACCGTACACCTGTATCAATTACTAATCTCGGATGCACATTTATTCATTTCTGGAGTTCACATTTAACGTTTATACACTTTTTGGCCGTAACTTTGACATCTTTTCCCAAGGTAACCTGAGTTGATGCCGCCCATAGATACGCGACTTGCGCAAAAACTTTCCCCATTCTCCCATTGGCTTATTTTCATCGATGATTTTCTCGGCATAAATAGTAGCCAATGGGATGTCATTGTGCTTCTATGGATGCCGTTAGCCTGTTTAGTTTCCAAGGGAAGGTTAAAAAAAATGTATAAACGGCAAATGTGATCGCCAGAAATGAATAAATGTGGATCCGAGATTAGTAATTGATAAAGGCATACGGTTAATATTTGAATCTGCCCTCCATAGACAATGGGACCTCGAATTATTTACGATAAATCAGATAATTGTCTCTCGTAAACCTCACTCCACTGTGCACTATCTTGTCCGACTATATGTTTTTCGGCCTTGTTTGCGACTTCTCCCAGTTATCATGAACAACCCAAGAACACCCAACGGTCGTGTAATACACCACTGTAAAACTTATTCATTTCCCTTTCCATTGATACCGGGTACTGCTGGATACGTTGTGTGAATCAAATTTGAGGGGGGGGGGGGGACGAAGAAGAGTGCCGTCGTTTTCGAAAAGCGAGTTGTTTACCTTGTTAATATTTATATATCATTACTGGGGCAAGTCAGCATAGATTCAAAAATGGTATCAAATATCATTTTTCCTTTGATTTCCTAGCTTGTGCCGATTACCTGTGTTTGTTGGATGGCTTCTGGATATTGCTCTGAAATTTCAAAATTATCTAGTTATCATACTTTCAAATAAAAAATGAAAGTATCCAGACATTGCTCTGGAATTTCAAAATTCTGGTTTTATTTGGAATTCTTTTGCGTGGGCGAAATCGATAACTTTCGGACTCGTTTGGTACTTCTGAAGATTAGAAAGTGCCCTTGTTTTCCCTACTATGTGGCTGGAGTCAAATGTTGCTTTCTTTTTTGTCTTCCCCTCCAGCTGTCCCCTCCATCAAATATTATTAAGTGACCAGATAGTCACATGGGAGGCAAATCTCTTCTACACAAGATGTTTGTAAAAGCGTGATTGTACGCTTACCCCAAAAGCGGCATTTGCAACGGCGCAGAAAACAGGTTACCCACGGGCTATTTCCTTGACCGCAATGTCGTTACTATTGGGGTACGAAGTTTGCTGATATTTTGAGCTGAATAAGTACAGAATAGATCTGAGGGCTCTTTCAAAGCACACCTAGCTTGTTCGCATAAAGTGTTATACGTTTTGTTTTCTTCGGGTGCGGGAAAGACTTTGAAATTCGTCACGATTTGACATGAAATATCTGTACTTCGTTCTCTGGAATCAATCTGAGCCTCGGTAAACATTGACTCAGATCGATTTTGATGGACACGATTCGGATATTTCATATCATCGCGACTCATTAATCGCCAGAAGTTAAAAGTGTGCACAAGTTTGTTCCAATCGAATGCCTGGCATCCAATTTGGGAGTATCACCGGGGCCCTGGTTTTAACACTATGTGTGAAGGAGAAAATAAATATTAAATATATTCTATTCTCACTCGACTACACCAATGTTTCCATGTTGGATATATAATACTTCCATGTTTTGATATATAATACGATTGACCAGTTTGCCGAATCAAACCACTGGGTGATCATATTTAGGGATGAACATGAACCCCCGATTCCAACAATCCCAACAATGGGCAACATATTTTCAAAATTAATTTTCTTCTGCCGAACTATGACTTCAGATGCTCTAATGTTTGAAATAATTCATATTTTTAACACTGTGGGTAATAGAGAACCTGTTAATAAAAATCTCCTCCCAAACCCCTGCTCCAAATACTTTCATGTTTTCTGTATAACACCTTTGTTAAGATGATTTACAAGTGTACTTGTATCAGGCTTTGGTGTCATAAATTATGTGGGAGTGTCATTGGACCCTCGGATTTCAACACTGTTGGTAATAGGAAAATATTAAGTACATCATTTTTTTATATCAAACTACTGCTCTAATTGCTTCTACATTTGATACATTTGCCCAAATACCGTTGTATCAGAGTCTGTATATAGCCTTAGAAATAACAGCGAGACTCTGATACAATATCTTGAACATAAACATGAGGGTAATGATAGATCTGTTTTACAATTCTCAACTCCAGTAACATGATTAACCCTTTACCTAATGAATCGGAGATACATCCTCTCACGTAATTTACAAACTGATCTGTTGAAAAAACATTATTTTTCCAAAATATCCCCCCCCCCCAAAAAAGAAAAACAAACAAACAAAAAAAAACCCCAAAACACACCCATATCATTTGACCCGTCATTGGAACGAGTCCGATGAGTGGTTCCAATGAGGCGTCACATGGTATGGTTTTGCTGAAATGTTTGAAAAATTGTTTACCAAAACAAAAATAATTAACCCTTTGAACCCTGCTAGTATCTTCCATATCAGGTCAACGATAGCAATCGGGAGAGTCCATATTGATTATTAGGGATTGACCAATTAATATTTTCAACGTGCAGCCTTCGGACTGCACGTTGGAAATATTGATCGGTATATTCCACACGTTAAATTAGCACCTACCATTCTTAAAGCCATTATGATGCATCCTGTTTCTGGGTCAAAAAGGCGGCCTCTAGGGTTCAAAGGGTTAAAATACTAAATTATGATATTTTGGCTAGCTACCATTTTATTTTAGATTTCATTGCCAGGCTCATAAAATGCTTATTGTCTGATTGAAACTGTTTGTGGCTGCCTGGGACATTTGCGATCCTCTGATAAACTAATTGAGACATATACCACAAACTTATTGAGCGCGTGCATGTTCAATATTCCGAAAAGACTGCGCTGTAACAATATAACTGCGAGTTGTTCCAGCTTAAATACATCCAATGATTCAGATACAAAACCATAGAAGCAATAAAATTTCATAATTTAATAATTATACTTTTGAGAAGCGTTTTTCTTTATTTCTCTTTTCGTATATAGAAATGTACATTGTCCATCGCAAACACGTTTCGAAAGCTTGTAATATTCTACAACTAGTAAGATAAACAAAAAAATCGTAACCAAGTACGCACTAGTATTATGTATTTGCAAGAAACATATTTTGTATCAGTGGTCCCTGCTCAACACACGCTGAATTCGGATAATTACGGACCCAGTACACACTTATGGTAGGTGTATAATAATATATGTAAGGAAGATACACAAGTTTCAAGTTAAACAATTCAATCTTGTTTGAGGGAGTGCGCTGCGCTTTGTGACATAAGAATTAATTGGTTAAATGCGTTGTTCAATTTGGTAATGGATTGCAGCTTGAAATGTGGATGTTTTGACATCAGAATGCGAAGGGTTAAATGCTAAATGTGTCACTTGGCCCACCTCCTGCATACAATACGCACAAGTACATGACTTTCGTGACTACTGCAAAATAAATATTTCATTTGAATCATGTTACTTCATCAAAAATAAACCCTGCATTTGATGGGTATATGGAGTATTGGACACACGAGTTATTTCAGTCTGACAATTTGAAGATTCGGTGGGTTTCCATTACAGAGGGATACAACTGAACTGGGGACTGCACAACTTTCTAATGGCCTAATGCAAACCAAGATGGGCG
This sequence comes from Pictodentalium vernedei, assembly GCA_031216915.1. Taxonomy (NCBI): domain Eukaryota; kingdom Metazoa; phylum Mollusca; class Scaphopoda; order Dentaliida; family Dentaliidae; genus Pictodentalium; species Pictodentalium vernedei. The sequence goes on along the minus strand of CM062297.1, from coordinate 504,237,657 downwards.
ATGATTATGATGAGGAATTCCATTTAGGCATAAAAAGGCATCACCACATCACCATTAGTGGACCGTTAATACAACAACAAATAACCAACGACGTAAGGAGCAGAAAATGTGCAGACATTCCTCACCCCACAGCCGGAAGAGAAAATTCAGCACTACGTGGTCTCCCGTTTGCAAAAGTCCAGTTCTAAATGCAGATTGGTAGCCCAGCACTACCCACAAAACCAGTCCGAAATCGAATAAACGCAGTTGGTAATCGAACTGGGAGACAACTTGGCCGACCTCCGAAGACGCGTGGTCACAATGCTGCATGTTGAGAATGAGTGATTCGTAGTGTTTATTCATCCAAAGAGAGTCCTTTTCTTGTTGCTCCAGAAAGATAAGAGAGCCTGTGTTGGCGGTGCTTGGCAGCGAAGAGGCACCATTTATAGTTAAAAGAACATCCTTCAACTAGTAGCATTAAGCTGTGGTTGCACATTAGTAAAAAAAGAAGGTTGCTGTTTTGAAATGGGTTTCAAGACTCAAGGAGAGTGCGCCTTTTAGACATTCATTTTTCGAATACTTCTCAAAATTACCTATTCATCCACGATAGTATCTAACCACTCCACTCCAACCACGAATCACACCATCCAGGGAAATACTTATTTCACCTCATACCGATATTGGTGTGACCTACCTTCTTTAATTTCCCACTACTAAACGTTGGAGTCAGTGTATTTCTAACGTGCTTCCACTGAACATCTTTAAGAGCTGTCAAAGCCTCATCCATCGGTGGAGCGTTTTTTATTGGAACCTGTTAAATAGGATGAAATTGATGATTATTATGATGGTGCAAAACAAATATCAACTTACAAATATCATTACAAAACTCCGCAACAGTAGGTAGCCTAGTTTGTTTATAATTGATGTGTTTTCTAATTTTTCACTTTTTGCCGCTACCTCTTTAGGTACATGTGGTATCCGGACAAAACACCCTTAGGACAAAACACCCTTAGGACAAAACACCCTCGGACAAAACACCCTCAAGAATTGCAACTTGGACAAAACACCCTTGATGAGGTTGGTAACATGGACAAAACACCCTTAGGATAAAAAACCCTCTGGACAAAACACACTCGCCATGATAATAACATATGTTAAAAACGAACAAAAACAGTGAAAGAGTTTAGAATTAATAAGCTGTATATGTATGACATTAAAATTCTCTAAATTGTTGTTGATTTGATGGGCTTCAGAAAAATGAAATCGCTGGGAAACAATTAATTCACAGCTCAGACAATTTAAAAAATAAATAAGAGCGTTGAATTAATATTTGCTCACATAAATTAATAGTCAATCCATTTTAATTTGTAGAATGGATAAGATTGTAATTTTCAATTCAGTATAAAAACGATTTCAACGAATCCCTGACTTGGTTTCAGCTTAAATAAAGTCTTCGATTAAACAATATTTATTTCAACATTCAAACAAATTGACTTGTACAAAGTGGGAGGTGTTAACCGTAATGAATTTAATTCAGTCATATTCTGAACAAAAACTTAGCTAGACATAGAGTCCATGTATGAGAAGATAAGTTCCAGCTGTTTATTTTCTCTCAGAAACGACTATTGGAAATCCTGAAATATACACTTTAACTTCAAAATATTAACAAAAAAATCAACTTTAACTTACCTCTTTGTACTGGCGATTGATTTGCAGTCGAATATGGTTCTGTTAGAACAATTCCATCGAATTGCTGAAGTTTCAGCTTTTTTGTGTACACTTTCCCTCGATCCGCAAGTATACAGAAGAAGTCTCCTTGGTTACGAATCGAAATTAAGTATTTTTATTGTTTACTAATCATATATATTTCATTTTCAGGTTATTTTATTCAACTTTGTGGGGAGTTAGTTTAGTATAGTAACTGGGACAAAGTTAGGAGGCCTTAAATAAAACTGTGAGCGCTAAGTTGTCGAACGGTTCGTCGTGTTGCCTTTTGTCGCGTGTCGCGTGTTTACAATTTTCCCTGTCCGATCGCGTAATTTTGTCTTGATGATGGCGAGCAGGTCTGTTCAGACGGAGGTAAGTATGGAGGTAAATACGTGTAATATCGCGGTCCAGGTCAACGGTGCCAACGGAGTAAGTATTGGTGTGCAGACAGAGGTCACTGGGGGTGTCGGTCAGAGCCGGGTTGGTGGGGCCACCGATGGCGATATTGGGCTTGAAGTTTGTAAACAGTGTTCTATGATGTATGGGGACTGTCGCTCGATGGGATATGGAGAGGTATGTGTAAACTGTCAGGAAATCCTCCGCCTACTTGAGACAATTGTTAAGTTTGAGGGGGAGATTGCTGAGCTGAAGGGAAGACTTGGTAGGGCGGGGCTGTCTGGAGTTACGCCTGTGAAAGTGGCTTTCCGAGAAGGATGGAAGGTTGTCGGTGGTTCCAAGAGGAAACATGGGGGTAGAACCTTTGATGTGAATGAGGTAGGTGATGAGGTGGGGGCTGCTAGAAAAGTACGTAGGACAGATGAGGGGGGCCCAGGCCGGAGTAATGCTGTAAAGCGTTTGGCGTGGACTACCAAAAGTGGTAGGAAAGGGGGGCCAGAGAAGCAGGTAGATAGGGGTGTAAAGTCCAAAGGCAGTGGGGAGTGCAGCACCAGAAACAGATTTGATGTGCTCGATTCGGAAGAGACAGAGGAGGAGATGGAGGTAGTTGCAACAGATAGTAGCTTGGGGTCTAGGCCAGGAAAAAGGAGGAGGGATCCGGGGGAAGACCAGGGGAGTAGTCCAGGTAGCTCAGGGCCTGGAAAGAGACGGAGGGACAAGGATAGGAGTAATCCTAGGTCAAAGATACCGATACCGATATTGAGTCCGAGGGGGGCTGTTGGAGAGGAAGAGGACGCTGTAAACAATAGGAGACTAGAGGAGATAAATAGGGCGAGGTCCAAAAGTAAGTTGGTGGTTGCGGGAAGTAGCATAGTTCGGGGGATCGACAAGGTTGTCTGTGGTCCGGACAGTAAAAATAGAACAGTTCTGTGCTTTCCGGGGGCTAAAGTGGAGGACCTGAGGGATAGAGTGGACGGTATTGTAGCTGGGTCGGGGCCTGATCCGGTAGTGGTATTACATGTGGGGTCCAATAACATCAGGGAGAGGAAATCAGTTCGTTTGGTGGACACATACAAGGACCTAATTAGTAAGCTACTTAGCAGGAATGCTCGGATCATCGTTTCAGGGGTGCTCCCCGTTATGGGTGGTGGAAATGAGAGGAACTCGCGGATTATGGCACTAAACGAGGAGCTGGAAGAGCACTGCAAAGACTTGGGAGTACATTTCATTGACCACTGGGATTCATTCTGGGGACAAGGAGAGTTGTATGGGCGAGACGGATTGCATTTAAGTAGGATGGGTACAGACCTGTTGGGCCAAAAAATCTTACAGGTGGCTGGGCCTTTTTTGGAGAAAAGGGGGGTAGGGGACCACAGCCGGTAACCCAGAGTGGCACAAATGCTGGGAACATGGGAAGAACAACAAACATGCACAATACAGGGACATACCAGGGTTATAATAATGTGCCAGTGATGACAAAAAAACAAAGATTCATTAAGTTTGGGTACTGCAACATCCAGGGTCTGCACAAGAAAGTAAGCGAAATATCAACAATGATGGACGAAGGAGACTTCGATATAATGGGTCTAAGTGAGACGTGGATACGACGGGATGAGCGGGTTGATCAGATGAAGGGTTGCGTGTGGATAGGAGCTGGGCGAACTGAGGGTCAGAAACGGGGTGGGGGTGTTGGCATCTACGCTAAAGAGGAATTACAGCCCTCATTGATTACAGATCTCACAGAAGCAAGGACTCAGATTCCAGTATCCAACGAAATAGTCTGGGCAAAAATCAAGTTAGGAAACAGGAGTGTTGCCGTTGGTGTTGTATACTTAGCAGTGGAGGGAAGTAAGCCCGAGTGGAATGATTCAATATATACAACTCTTAGATCGAATATCACAGAGCTTGGGAGCAGAGGGTTCAGTATTGTCCTAATGGGGGACTTCAATGGGCACATCGGGGATAAGGAGGAGGGCATACAGGGAGGTGATAGGAAAATTAACACGAATGGGAGGAAGATGTTGGACCTATCAAAAGAGCTTGGTTTAAAGATCCTGAACAGGGATGCGAAATGTAAGGGTAAATGGACCTGGGAGAGGAACGATAAGAAAACAATAATTGATTATATACTCACTGACATTAGCGTATGGAGGGAGGTTATAGATGTAGAAATAGATGACGAGGGAAAAAATGACTTGGGTAGTGATCACAACCTGATAACAGTTAAGATTATGGGTAAAAAGACGAATAGAGACAGAAATACCTTCAAGGAAGTTTGGGGGCTAAAACAAGGAGCCGACTGGAAGCAGTTTCGGGAAAAACTAAAACCAAATCTTGAATGTATACCTAGGGATGCAAATGTCCAGAGTATTTCAGATGGCATAGTAAATAGCCTAACAGAGGCAGGGAAGGAGTGTATAGGAAGGGTGAGGGTCCCAACGAGAGAGCTTGGATACAGGGTTAACGAGGGACTGAAAAAGGCTATAAAAGAAAGGAAGGTAAAATGCGCTGCTTACAGAAGAAGTAGGAAGCTTAAAGGGGTGGATAACAATGACACGAGACTAATGAAAGGAGAATATGAACTGGCACGGAAAAAGGTGAATGAGATAAAGAATAATAATAGGAAGGAGCGCAATTGCAGTCTTGCCAGAACAATAAAGAAAACGGGGGGTTCGAGCTCAAACGTATTTTGGAACTGGGTAAATAAACGGGGGAAAAGTAGTGTGCAGAGTATCAAAGTGGATGGGGAAAGTACAGAAGATAAAGGCCGTATCGCTTCAGAGTTAGTCAAGCACTGGGAAAAGATAAACGATAGGCGATGGGGCAGTGGGTCCCCACCAAAAAGAAATACACTGGTGGAGGAGAACCTATCCAATCGTGTATGTAGCGAAATAACGGCAGAAAAAGTGCGGAACGTGGTCTCGAAATTAAAAAATGGTAAAGCGGGAGGGACTGATGAAATTCCGAACGAATTCCTCAAAAATGGAGGGGAGGCACTTATTGAAGTCCTGACAAACCTTTTCAACCTGGCTCTGCGAAAGCAAGAGGTCCCCAGAGAGTGGAGGGAAAGTAAGGTGTCGTTCATACACAAAAAGGGGGATAAGGAAGTTCTAGATAACTATAGGGGGATATCAGTTAGTAGTAACATCGGAAAAGTATTCTGTAAGGTCATATACGGTAGACTAGAGGAAGTTATTGAAGAGAAAGGTTTTTTAGGAGAAATTCAAAATGGTTTCAGGAAAGGACGAAGAGTCACTGATCACCTATTTACACTCACCCAACTGATAGAATCAACAAAGGCTGAAAAGAAAAAGATGTTTCTGGCATTTCTAGATGTGAAAAAAGCGTACGACCGAGTGTGGAGGGAAGGTATGTGGCGAAAGCTCGAGGGCATCGGACTGGGGGGTGACTTTGTGGGAATCATGAAAGCACTGTATACAGATGTGCAAAGCCAACTCAGTCTAGGGAGTATCACTACAAAACGAGTCCCTATGGATATAGGCCTCAAGCAGGGGTGTATCTTTTCACCGATTTTGTTTGCATTGTATGTTAAAGATTTAGGGGACGAACTAATTCAGAGTGCGGAGGGGTTAAATGTTGGAGACATACAGATACCAGGCTTATTCTTTGCGGACGACATGGTGTTAATGTCTAGAACTGAACAGGGGCTAGAGAAACTGCTGGAAATTGTTGGTAGATATGGGAACACTTGGCGGCTAGAACTAAATGAAAATAAAAGCAAGGTAATACCCGTTGGACGCAAGGTAGATATGACGAAGAGATGGAGAGTGGGGGAGTTCTCAATCCCCGAAGGGGAAAGCAAACAAATCACTGTAGGAGAAACGGCAGAGTATGAGTATCTAGGGGTAAGCATAAATATAACGGGAAGAGGGGTGTACAGAAATTACTCAGCCAAACTGATTCTGAAGGGGAAAAGAATTCTGAACCAACTAAAACTTTTAGGGAAAAATAGTTTCAACAAGGTCTTTGTGGGGAAAACACTGTGGGAGAGGGTGGGTTTACCAAGTATAACGTATGGCACGGACGTGATTCCATTAAACCAAACCGTTATTAAGAAGTTGGAAAATACTCAAAATGATGCCGGCAGATGGATAACAGGGTCGAGTAATGCTGCAGCTTTGGAAGCAGTAAGGGGGGAGCTTGGGTGGATGAAAATCAAGGACAGGGTAGATTTGGGAAAACTGTGTTACTTTAACTACTTGAGAAACCTGCCTGACAACCGGTGGTGCAAATTGATGCTCGATACCATTTGGAATTCTAATATAGAAACGGGGTGGTCAAAACATGTGAGGGAACTAATGGACAATTACTCTATAGAGGTCACAAACATAGAAGTAGGAATGAAAGAAGGCAAAAGGTTTGTCAAAGAGAGAGTCATGGAAGATTGCAATCGAAACTGGCGAGCAGGGGTTAGCGTGAAAAGATCACTGCAGGGGTTACAATATAAAGAAAAGCCAGCTTTTGAGAAGTACCTAGATGGCACCTTTGGCGGGTCACTGCTGTTCAAACTGAGATCAAGATCACTGGAGCTTCGGGGAAAAATTGGGAGAGATGGGGAAAAGGGATGCCAAATGTGCCACTCTGGAGTAGTGGAGACCCTGGAACATTTTCTCTTGGAATGCCCACAGTATATACCTCATAGAATAAAATTTACTGGAAGAATAATGCAGAAGTGGGGTGAAGAAACAAAGGATAGATGGCTGAAGGGGGACACGAGGGAGAGGGTAGGAATGCTTATTGAAGAAATTGAAAAAGAGGAAGTGAGGGACACTATTAAGCAGTTTATATCTGAATGCTGGGAGGAGAGGAGGGGAAGAGGGGGTGGGGTGCAGGGGGAATGATGGCCTTCTCTTATGAGGACCGCGACAAATCAGCGGCTGGCCAAAGAGTTATTATTATTATACCCATTATAAACTAATTTCTTGTCTCCTTTGTTATTGGTTATGACCTCCATGGTTGGATAACAACTGATTATACCACACGAATGAATGAAAGGTTTTAGCGCGCCGAAGGCGCACAGGGACGATGTGGGATTTACAAGTCCCTTGCGATCCTGTTAAGCTTATTTTATTTCACTTGGATCACACAGGCCTAGCTTTCCTATTGCCTCAGATGGGGTCTGAAGGGGTATGCTCGCGGTTACAATTCCCGGCAGTTTACGTTGGAGTGAATCCCTCAACGCCATTAAGACTATTAGAGAGTGGGCTGTATTCGGTTCCAGCTCGGCGATGGTAGAGGTTTGAGTCCCACCATGGTGGCAAGAATATAATGTTGTGCGATGGCAAATATAAGGGAAGAAGAGAAAAGAAAAGCAAACAGCAACGCCGGTTTGGTAGCGGCCCCGGTATATGACCATAGCGGTTACAAAAAAAGGGGTAGAGAAAGCTCCAATAGTTTAGTTTTGAAAAACCGGGAGTCATCCATCAAGCCTTCTGGGAGATAGGATGCCGTTTGTGATTATGAGGTATATGGTTATCCTTCGGGAATTCCAAATGACCTTCTCCCCCCACCCCCACCCCCACCCCCCCAAAAAAACAACCCCCGACCTCCTCCCCCCAAAAAAAAACAAAAAACAAAAAACAAAAAAACAACCTTCTCACACACACACACCCTCAAGCCGTTAAAAGGGCTGTTAAATATTTATTCAAATGTTTATTTATATAAAATGTACACTCGTCCCCAGCCAGACAAGCTTGTTTCAATCCTTGCCTGGTGTTTGGTAGTTTCTTGTGTATGTTGCAGAAAGGTAGGTTGCACCAATTCCTCCTACGCTTTGTCTACCATTTCCATGCGTCTTCTTGATAAGAGTGGTGCAAGAAAATTTGAGAGTGTTCAATTAGAAAAGTTCTAGGTAGAGAGAAAGATACGTATTCGCTATTGTATATTGTGACTGTTGTGTGATTTTGCTATGGATGGGGTAAGAGGTGTGTTTCTTCTTCGGAGCCCACTCCCCACACTCAGAGCTGCGAGGCAATCCTCACAGACTCAATCCTAAAGATCTCAATGAGGAGCGAGGCAATCCTCACTGACTCCACGCAGTTTAATTCTATTGAGTAATTTTAATTTAATGTGGCTTATTTTGTTTTTCTGTTAAGGGTTCGGTGTTCGCTCAGCTTCACCATTGATTCACTATCCTGGAGTATGTGGAGGGGTTTGTTATATCGATCTTATTAAACGCATTTCAATCGCGCTTCAGCAGAGTTGCGAGGCAGTCCTCTCAGACTGTATCCTAAAGCTCTCAATGTGTAGCGAGGCAGTCCTCACTGACTCCACGCAATTTAGTTATATTGTATAATTTTTTTTTTATTTTGTTTTTCTGTTAAGGGATCGGTGTTCGTTCAGCTCAACCAATAATTCACTATCTTGGAGTCTGTTGAGCGTTTTGTTTTGTAGGTCTTTCAATCGCGTATCAATAGTTTCTATTTTTGCTAGCTCGTGTAGTTCTTTTTATCGGTGTCCATTTCGGTTTGCATAGTGCCACACGCAGGGCATAATTGTGAACCCTCTGTAGCTTCTGAATGTTGGTTTTGCTCAGGTCACTTGTTATTATGGCACCGTATTCTAGTACCGGGGGTATAAATGTTTTGTAGAGCTTGAGAAGCACATCTTTGTTTGCTCCCCAATTTTTACCTCTGATCATCTTCAGAAAATTGATACGTTTAGTAGCTCTAACCATAATGGAGTTTACGTGACTATACCACACTGGAATGAATAAAAGGTTTTAGCGCGCCGAAGGCGCGCAGGGACGATGTGAGATTTACAAATCCCTTGCGACCCGGTCAACCTTATTTTATTTCACTTGGATCACACAGGCCTAGCTTTCCTATTGCCTCAAATGGGGTCTGAGGGGGTATGCACGAGGTTAGAATTCCCGGCAGTTTACGTTGGAGTGATAGATTGTCAATACTCTATCCCTCAATGCCATTAAGACTATTAGAGAGTGGGCTCTTTTCGGTTCCAGCTCGGCGATGGTAGAGGTTTGAGTCCCACCATGGTGGCGAGTCAGAATATAATGTTGTGCGATGGCAAATTTAAGGGAAGAAGAGAAAAGAAAACCAAACAGCAACGCCGGTTTGGTAGCGGCCCCGGTATATGACCATAGCGGTTAAGAAAAAAGGAGTAGAAAAAGCTCCAACAGTTTAGTTTTGAAAAACCAGGAGTCATCCATCAAGCCTTCTGGTAGATAGGATGCCGTATGTTTAGTGTACCACACTATGTCATGTGCATCATATATATGCTATCGATTGAGTATCTTGTAAAAACAACCCTGTTCTCAAAAGTAAATTTCATAACTAACTTAAACTAAGTCACACACTTAGATGTTTTTTGTGACAGTAAAGTAAACAACTATGTGTGAATGCATCAAAGAGTCAGCTTTACACACTACCCAAGCCATCACTTTCTTTGAATGAGGAACATCAAAGAAAGAGATTATATTCAATCTCATTAATAGCCAAAAACACATAAATTTTAATTTGAAACCAGAAAAATTGGAAAAAACATCATACATAATCGAGTGAGGTACATCAAAGAAAGAGAATATATTCAATCTCAATAACAGCCCAAAACACATAATTTTTAATTTAAAATTTAAAAAATCATACAAATTTGAAAAAAAATAAATAAAAAAAATATCATACATAACTGAGGATGTTTTGTCCAAAAGTGCTTTATCAAAAGGGTGTTTTGTCCTAAGGGTTTTTATCCTAAGGGTGTTTTGTACTAAGGGTAGTAGGTAATAAAGGCGGATTTACGACCACTTTGTACATGTACGTGTACACGATGCGTTTACCAACGTGGGATTCAGTGTTAAATCGCACGCTTGTTCACAAAAATGTTCAGTGGTCTTGAATCCCCCATGTTTTTTTGGGACTCCTAGATCGCACTTTTAACGTTCAAATACTCGTGGTGAACGTTGAATGTCACGCGTTTTTAAAAAAAAGGTTAAATTGTACATTTTTACTTTTTCTTTTTACTTTAAAAATTTTTTGTCAACGTTCTCATCGCAGATCAGACCATCGATCCATCGTTGGTGAACGCGAGCAAAAAATTCTAGGCTAGATCAAAAAAACGGTCTGCGGATTCTGGACCAGTGGTCCAGAATCCGCAATTGTTTTGAGGCGGTGGGTTTTTCCCATTTATGACGTCATTAGGGGAATTCCCCACTATGGGAATTCCCAAACTCAGCTAATCAATCGATCGGATCGCTCGATTCTCCGCCAATTGACCGATCGGATTGCTCGATTCTCATAAACTCGATCATACGGAGTTATCTCCCCTCGTCGTGGGGTGGGGGAATACCCTAGGAAATAAATAAAAGTGATCGATATATATAGGAGAGAAAAAAAAATATATAAATAATAGTTATTTAGAAACTAAATATATCAAATCGAATAGATAATTAAAAAAAATACGTAAATCATGTGCGCTTCCCAGACTATTAGAGCGAGGATTCTTTTAAACATGCTGATGAGAGCATACGCAATCTGCGTGAACGATGAACTACGTTCCATCTTGTTATCTTGTTAGAACGATGCGTCGGATGTCGGGATCATCTAGACTTCGATCACGAGAATCATTCGTGTCTGACGATGGAAAGGGAAGATATGGTCGTCATGTATTTCGAACTGGCGTTCGAACGCGTTAGATTCGACGATGTGATCACGTTTTGGAAGAGATTAGTCTTCTGTAAGAATCAAGACAAGCCTACAGTTTCGGAAGAACTGAAATTGGCGCGTAGAAGTCTGACTTTAGAAGACAAGGGATGCATCAAGAAATTATTGCTGAATGAAGCATACGTCTAAGTTTTTTTCGTTGATATAAAATAAGGGAGAATAGAAAATAAAAATAAATACATACATAAAATTTTTTATCTAATATTAGAAAGAAAAAAAATACAAAAATGAGAACCAGAAATAAATTGTATCCGACGTTAGTGGACGACGAGGATGAGAAGCCGATCGACGTTTTGCCGACGGCACCGTCGCTAGAAGAAAGAGAAAGAGGAGAGAGGTATCGCATCGATCAAATCAATAGAATCCAAGAGTATCTAACTCGAGAGAGAGATTCTCGTCGTTCCCTCAAGAAGAAGTATTCGCGTTTCGTGACATTCGTCAACGCGATCGACACGACACTCATCACGATTTCCATGGGTTTACACGCGGCCGGCATCGGATTGTTGTCGACCGCGGTCGCCATTCCGATCGTGTTGACCGTAGAAGGAGTGGCTCTCGCCACCGGATTGTTTAGCACGCGAGAATCAAGACTCGTCAGATCATCAAGGAAGAGATGAAGGATTCTCTCGTGGAAAAGGGAAGGAAAGAGGCCAGGGAGGAATTCAGTAAGATGATAGAACTCAAGAGCAGCGATTGAAAAAAAAATATATATAATAAGAACAGAATTTTTAAAAAAAAGTTAAATTTATATATAAAATAAAAAAAACAAAATTAATTTAAATAACTCTTAAAAATGTATTGCGTAAAGTGTAAGAGAGTTACCGAGACGAGTGATTCTAGAGAAGTGCGAACTAAAAACGACAGACAGATGCTTCGCGGAATTTGCGACGTGTGTGGTTCTGTCAAGACACGATTCGTCAAAAAAAAAGAATGCGAGCAAAGGTAAAGGCATTGTGAATAAAATGATCACTAATCTACCTTTCGAAATGCATCTGCCCGGTCACAGTTTCACGGGACCCAGAACGAAATTGAACAAGAGACTCAACGCCGATCTGACTCCCAAATCTTGGAGCAAACCTGTGAATAGGGTGGACGCGGCCGCGTATGATCACGATCTGTGCTACGCCGGACATCCCGACACCAAGACTCGCAACGACGTCTGCGATAAAAACATGTTGGGGAAATTGAGAGGCATATCGAATCCGACCAGGAGAGAGAAGATGGAACGTTCGCTGGTCGGCAATCTGATTGGTGTGAAACCTCGATTCGGATGGGGCGTTAAAAAAAAAGCGCATCTGAAAAGAAGAAGAAACGATTATTGACGAGCGAATTGGCCAAGGAGGTACACAAACCCATAGTGCGTAAATTTCGAAAGAGAAGGGTGTTCGTGAAGGGTCTGGATGATATTTGGTCTGCCGACTTGGTCGACATGAGATCGTTTTCGAGGTGGAACGAGGGCGTCAAATATCTTTTGATGGTCATCGACGTGTTTTCCAAATACGGTTGGATCAGAGCTTTGAAGAATAAATCGGGACCTTGCGTCGCTGAGGCTCTGAAGAGCGTGTTCGACTCGTCTTCTCGAAAACCGAGTAAATTGTGGGTGGATAAGGGAAAGGAATTCTACAACAAGCACGTTCATCGATTGGTAGACCTCTACTCGATCGAAAACGAAGAGAAAGCCAGCATGGTGGAACGTTGGAATCGAACAATGAAGGAGAAAATGCACAGACACTTCACGGCGAATTCGACCAAGAAATACATATACGCTCTGAACGGTCTGGTCAAAGATTACAACAACACGCGACACAGATCGATCAAGATGACTCCCGCGGAAGCTAGCGATCCTCGAAACGAAAAACGGGTCTACGCGAATCTATATCCTGAGAGATCTAAGATCAGGAAGAAGTCTAGAACGCCGAAATTTGGGGTCGGTGATCGAGTGAGAATTTACGCTTATAAGAAGCACTTCGAAAAGGGTTATACTCCTCGATGGACCTCGGAAATCTTCGTGATAATCAAAATATTTCACACCGATCCGGTGACTTACGAAATCGAAGCTTTGGATGGAGAAGAGATCATCAGAAAGTTTTACGAACAACAATTACAGAAGACGAAGTTTTGATGAAGAAAACAAATTTTTTTTATTTACTCTCTTTAACATTTTCTTGTTTACACACATATATATAAGAGAGAAAAAAATAATAATAAAAAATAATTGAAAACTATTTTTAGATAAAGAAAGCAAGTTAATTAATAAACAAAAAACTAAAAATGACAAATATACTAGATATAGCACAAAGCATAGTGAAAGATGAAAGTATTCAAGAATATGAGGTTCACGAATACAAACCGGTAACCGGAACGAGTTTGAACAATGCGGGAGAGATAAGAATCAACGTCGAAACTCAAGATTTATTCGTACATCCTAGCAAGAGTTACATAGTGGTGCAGGGACGTCTCACCAAGGAAGATGGGAGCGACTACGCCGACGACGACACGGTTACTCTAGCCAATAATGGCATCATGCATCTATTCAGTAACATAAAATACATGCTATCCGGACAAGAGATAGAATCTGTGTTTCATCCCGGTCAAGCTACCACGATGTTTGGACTCTTGACGTATCCTGATGATTTCTCGAAATCCAGAGGACTTAATCAGTTGTGGGTGAAAGACACCGTCGGCCCTACTAGCGCCGGCACCGCCTTGATATTCGACTACGTCGTCAAGACGTCCAGACCTAAAGGAACGTTTTCGTTCAGGATACCTTTGAAACACATCTTCGGATTTGCGGACGATTACAACAAGATCATGTACGGATTCAAACACAATCTGACGTTGATTCAAAAAGGAAACGATGATGCAATAGTGAGACTCACTGCGACCGATGCGGGTAAGATAACTCTACACAAGATATCGTGGTTCATTCCGCATGTGGAGTCTTCGATTGTGGAGAAAGCGCGTCTCTATAAGATCATAGAATCCAAGAGTAAATGGGATTTAGAATGAGACAGTGCGACACGGCTAGCACTCTCCCTCCACGAATCACTTCGATTGGAGATTGACGGTGGAATCCGCTTCCGAGAGACTGCGTTTCATCGTGGTTGCATTTCAGAGCGATAGGGACGGGTCTCAGGAAAAGAATGCGTCGCTGTTCGATCACTGCCATTTGAGAAACATGCAAGTGTTTCTGAACGCCACGAGATATCCAGCAATTGATTACAACGCATCATTCGACAAGAACGATTTCTGCAGACTGTACGGCGATGCTGCTGATTTTAGAAAGAAGCATCACGGTCTAGACGAATTGATGAGCAACCCCAACATGTCTCCCGGCGAATACAAGTCGATGTATCCCATGTTCATATTCGACGTCAGTAAACAGGGTGAACGACTCAAGAGTAGCGTGTTAGACATTCAGATCAAGATGCAATTCGATAGGAACGTGCCGAAAAAAACCGAAGCCCTCACCCTGGTCCTGTCGGACAGAGAATTACAATTTGAATCAGATGGAAATAAGATGTTGATCATTCGATGAGAGACGAGTGTGAAAAAAAAATAAAAAACAAAAAAAAAATAAATAAAAAGTAATGAGTAATTATTAAAAACAAAAAAAACAAAAAAAAAATAAAAAAATAAATCGTTTTAATGATATTTTTTTAACAAAAAAAAAGTTTCATCCGAGAAAAAATCATCTTTTTCTCGATGTACAAAATGTACAATTCGTAAGTAGTCACGTAGAAAACGAAATACACATTCCATTTTTGCGTTTGAAAAAAAAGATTTTTACGATTATGTTCTGAATTATTTAAAAGATCGCGTGCTATTCACTCGAGAGAAACAAAAAGGATATTTCGTGACGAAGATATTAAAACTCAAACAGATCTTAGATTGTTCGATCCTGTGTGATCATCTCTCCGTTTCCGTCAGATGTTCCATCCTGTGTTGCAAGCCAAAAAACAAAAAAAAAAGATGTGGAAAAATGGTTAGGTAAACAGCGGGATAGACGGTTGGAAATGAAAAGAATGAGATGCTTTCCACCATCACCACTACCTTCTGAAGAGAATGGTAATGATGCGAGTGTTACCAAGAGATGCACAACATTCGTTCATAATTATGATTCGGATAAACAAAAGTGTTATTATAAACGTATCATATCACAAAAAAACAGAAAAAAAGAAAAAGAAGAATCGACGCTGAAAATTGAGAAAAAAGGAAACGTTATTATAATATATGGTGATAGTGAAGAAGAAGGAAAAAAAAAAATAAAATGAGATCTAAAGATGATCTCATTACTTTTTTTTTGTGTTTTTAATAATCACACGTTATTTTTTTTAATTCATTATTTTCCACGCGTTCACTGTTTGTTCAAAGGAACTAGTTCGATCAGTAGACTCACCACGGAAGTGGTGGCTTCGGGATTATTGGTTTTTGTGACGAAATTAATCCTGTCTCCGGCGTTCACTTTTAGAGGCGTGCCGAACGTGCTAACATTCACGTGTTGATTCTCAGTCTTTTCGATGCTGTATCTCTTATCGCTCTCTACTCCATTCACCATGAGATTGACGACCGCTCTGTTATTCAAATCCGAGGAAGCCAGACTCATTCGAAGGATTTCACCTCCCAGCGGCATGGGATATCCCACCTGACCATGTTTCGATCCGCTACCTCCATTTCCGAAAGACCACTCAGCTTTTCCTCCATCTAAGGTGCCGGCCTCTTCGGCCCACACGGTGATCAATTGTCTAGCATATTTGACTTTCTCCACCACCGAAATCAGGGTGCAGGCATCCGTCATATTCACGGGATCCGGTAGATTCGTGAGCGCGTGTCCACCCATGTCTAGTTTACCTTCCATGATGTCGCCCTTTCTCCAGACCGAGTTGTCGTCCACGTACTTTCTGCTGACCATGCTGGAATCGAATTCGGGATCGTGATCGAGACCGAATAAATTGTGACCGTTCATGTTGATGCCACTCTCCATGGTTCCGCCAGACTGTTTGTTCAGGTAGAGATCGTCCACTTGCGATTCTAGGTATTCTTGCGATTGTATCACGGCAAAATCTACATAGCCCTTGTTGACTGCGTTGAGTCTGCATCCGTGTCGTTGATCTCCGACAGATTCAATATCTTGTGGAATCCTGCATTCAGATCCGATTTCATTTCTCATCCGTCAGACTTTCTCTGTTCCAGATCTACGTAGTGTTTGGTTGCCACGTCCTTGGGATTTGTGGGAGTGGCCACGTTCGTTATCTTGTTATAATTGGCGTTCAATTTCGAGTGCATCGTTTTCATAACGTATCTATTTCTCAGGTGTTCGCTGAATCTCGCGTGAGAGTCATCCGCGTATTTCTTGGTCGCGGCATCGGTGGGATCTATGGGATTCGCGACGTTCACCAAATGTTTGGATTTCAGATTGAGATCGTCGGTCATGGTTTTATCCACGTAATTATCCAGCAGGATTCGTTCGAAATCGGCGTTCCCCCTGTCAACGTTTTTTTTAGTCACAGCATCTGTGAGATCTATCAGCTCGGGAAGATTGTAGAGCTTCTTATTGTTCATGTTCAAAGTTTCTTCTCGAGGTTCGTATCTCCGAACATAACGTTTGTCCAAGTTGGCAACGTCGTAACCATCGTCGACTTGAACGTCTTCCTCTTCTTTCTCGGGTTGACTTTTTCGTCGTCACTTCTACCAAATTTATCGACTGGCATGTTGTTGTGGGATTTTTTTTTGTTTTTAGAAAATATGTTCAAAACGCAGTTTATTAAAAATGAACTATTTTATTTTATTTTTCGTTTTTATTCGATTAAAATTTTTTTAAAATAATTTTTTATCTTTATATATACTATAAATAAATCTCTCTCTAATGTAAATCATTGAGAATGTCTTGAAATCGATCTCCTTCAGACCATCTCTTGAGAACGTAGAGACACAGGTGACCGCAAAACACTTGATCTGGTGATTGCACTTGTTCCGTGTTGTAACAAACCATCGATTTGTTGAAATAGTTCTTTATTTCTTTTGGTGGCGAGATTCCGTAGCTGTCTAAATAATAATTTTTCTTCTTCCCGTTCTTGATCCAGGCCACCCAGTGAGTGCCTTCACCCGATGAATCATCTAGATTTAAAATTCCGCATTCCAATTGTCGAGGTCTTCTCTTCGGCAAGGCATCTCTGGAAAACACACCTAGAAAATCTTTGATTTTCAAATCTTTTGCCGCATTCAACAGATCGATGTTGGATAGGGGTTCGTTAGGTAAGATGACACCTTCTACGGATATCTTTATTTTCTTATTCATAATGCGTATATATTTTTTTAATTATTTGTTTTATTATAATTCACTAAAATGACGTTATTTTTTTTTTTATTTATTTTTTTCTTTTTAAACTAACATTCTCGATGTCTCTATCGATTTCCATAATCTTGAATTCGTCTAATTCCTCTTGATTTTCTGGAATCTCGATATTACCATCTTTTAGTAGAACAGATTCGATCGTTTTGTGGTGATTTAACGAATGAAATTTTTTAGATACCGCGTCGTAAATGTATTTCACTTGATCTTTTGACAATTTTTTGAACAGGAATAACAACTGCAAATATCTATTATATTCAAATACATCTTTTTCACTACCTGCAAAAAAAGACGACGCAAAAAGAGATATCAAACATAGTTTGTCTCTCTTAGCTCGAACGTTTTTGGAATTTAAGAATTGGAGTTTGTTAGGGTTTTTTTTTTCTTTTTTTCTTTTTCTTTTTAAACTAACTTTCTTGATGTCACTATCGATTTCTATAATTTTGTGTTCATCTAATTCTTCTTGATTTTCTGGAATCCTATCATCCACAATCATATCTGGAATCTTATCATCCACAATCGTATCTAGAATCCAATCATCCATTTTCATATCGTATCTAATTAGATCCACAGTCCAATATCCGAGTGCCAAAGTGCTTATTTTATCGTCTAACATGAATCTCTTATCGTCGTCGGCCGTCAGCGAAATCTTGTTGACTATTTCGGTATACAAGTCGTGATTTTTGCTTCGAATCGATTTCATAGTCTTATACACCGGACCACTTCCTAACAGACAATCTTTATACTCTTGGAAAGAGATGTTTTTCTTCACCACACACGCTTTAACTCCTTTGCACTTCTTAATCTCTTCATCATCTTCTAGACGATAAGCATACAGTTTGGGTCTCAAGCCCATGAATTCGACGATCTGTTTACCGCCGCTCTCGTCCTTAAATTTACCCAACACCTTCTTGTTGTCGTTCGATTGGATGTTGGACAGGTGATCGACGGGATAATTGCTCGTGTCGAACCACTCGGCCACGTCCGGAGATATATCTCGGTAGACGTCTTTCGTCTCTATTTCGTAAACTAAACTGTCTGTGTCGGTGAACAGTAGTTTGGCTTTATCACCAAATTTTCGTTTGACGTAATCGTAGTGAAACTCGTACATCAATCGCTTGCTGATATCTAAGATGATCGGTCCAAGATAATACGGTTTGTTGAACTTCAGGTGCGTCTTTTGCATGTGAACGGCCACTAGATTTTCGTCGAATATGGTTCGGTGTTTGTAATTGGGTTTCGCCACTAATTTTTTAGCTCTTTTCTCAGACGTGATGAGTCGAACGTCAGTTCTCTTCCTGATGTTTTCCATCAATTTGCCGTACACGCAGTTGTTCATGAGTTTGAAGAAATCTTTTTCGAAATCGTTCTCGGCTTGAGTTCTGAGATTCGTGTTGAGATCGATTTTTTTTCATCCAAGGCTCTTCATCGAATCGAATGATGCGATGTATGTCGACTAATTTCATCCCGTAATCGACGTACTGTTTCAAATTCTCGCTGTAGACGATGTAGTTACGTTTGTTAAATAAATTGGGAATGAGTTTTTCCTCGTCTCCTTCATTCGGTTCCATTCGTTTGGGAGCTAGCGGATAATCGTTGTGTGGATCGTGTAATTCTTCTGTATAGTTCAAATCGACTTCTAAAATGCAAGGATAGTCTCTCCATTTTTGCATCTCTTTCGGTTCCGTTATTTCCAATCGGTAAAGGATGACTCATAGCCCAACCGTACAGATTATTAGCATCCCAATACTGTATGTATTTAGTCGACCGTTTCGAATTGAAACCTTCTTTCATGTAGGGATTGTTAGCCTCAGAATATCTGTGGGAGATCATCGAGACGCCACCTCTCGCAGCCCTTTCGAACATGAGCAACATGTCCACGTCAGATAATAATTCCAGTTGGACTTCGGTGGTCTTCAACAGAGTGTCCCATGCCAGACCGGGTGCGGTGAAATACCAAGCGGGATCCAGATCATAATTTTGATGACAGACGTCTCGAAAATTTTCGAACATGTCTGCCAAGAGCAGAACGTCGGTCTTCAGGTAGAGATCATGATAATTTCACATGGGTTTTCATATCGAATAATTTCCACACGTTTTTGGAGTGTTCGTAATTCTCGTCGGAAATGTCGGATTCATATAATTTCGAATAAAAATCTTCTTTCGAAGGTAGTGCGGTATCTTCGAATCTCTTTAGATCATTCATGTAATCGTAAGGATAGACTCCTTTCCTCAACATGATGTCTACTCGTTCTCTGAAATGTTCGCTCGTGATTTTAAATTTATCCTTGCTCATGTTATCGACTAATTTTTCCAGAGCGGTCAACATGAATTTAAAACTGTCGATGAAACGTATGCATCTACAAATGGATTTCGTTTTTTCTTTCAATGTCTCTCCGTCGATTACTCTTTTCTTCTCCATGAGCTTCCATTTCATGAAGGAAATGTATCTTTCTTCGCTGTTCGCGATGCAATTTAATTCTTCGTGTGAGGTGCTGAGATTTTTCATGAACAGATGACTGTCGTAACCCGAGAGATTGTGAAACATCACTGGATAGAAAGTGGCGTCTCGATATTTTAAATTACACTTGCTGTGAGCCGGACCGCGATACAGACCTGTGTAATGATCATGGTCTCTGACCTTCTTATTTTCCTCCGAATTCTCGTCGAACGATTGTCTGCATATGTGACATTCGGTGGCTCTGTTATTTTCGTTCTGCTGCTCTCGCGTGATGATCATTTTCGCCGGAGTTTTGAATTTGTCGTATAACATTTGAATTTTCGATTCTAACTCTTCCACGAACCTTTGAGCCACGTCGTCGTCTTCATACTGTTTCGTGTAGGTGAAGGGACCCATGTCGTGTTGCGAGTCGAAAGCGCATTTCAGGTAAATGCAATAGCCCAAAGGTATGTGTTTTTGATATCTTTCGACATAACTTTGAAGAGCGTTGGGTTGACAGGAACTCATTTTCGTGGTGAAACATTCGAAATCGGCGTACACGACGAATGGTACTTTTAACCTTCTATTGTGATTTTCAAACTTCACGATGGTGTTGGGTTTGGGCATTTCGACGGCGACACCTTGATTTTCGTTGCAATATTCCTGATGTTTCGCTAATGATTTTTCGCTCTTAAATATGTTCATGCAGTTGTAACATAAAGATATCTTTCCTTTATGATTATTATTTTGTTTTGACAGTAATCTGGTCGGATGTTTAACCCAACAATAATGACGATTGTCACCATTCAAAATCAATAATAAAATAATCGTCTTTTCTCTTCCGAGATACAAAGTCTGTCTGAGAGGATAGATCTTTTGATTTTCGTCATCGTATCCCAAGACGTTCACCGCTACGGTGGGATTTTGAACCTCGAAACGTTCGATGTGTTTTAACTCTGTTGGAAAAGTCACTCCGGTCCAATCGAGATTTTTAGAAGTTTCCTCATAACTAGAACTCTATCAGTGTATATTTCGACAGGGTATAAAGCAGAGGTGACTGCCCATTTAAAACACTGATCATCTTTATTTCTCACATTGACCACGGCGTGTTTCTTAGTCAAGAAATACGGTAATTCCAAGTAGGAAGATCCTTTCAATGGTTCATTTTTATTTACATGAATTTCGAGTTTCAACACCTCATCGAACGTCCAATTACTACCTTCATGTTGGTAATTCGCGAGAGACGTCAACATCTTGTCTTTCATCTTTTCGAAAATGTCCGATAGATCTGAACCTCGAAATACGGGTTCGACGTTAGATCTGAAATATGCATTTTTCACGATGCTCTCGCCGGACTTCACGTCGGTTTTATTCATTATGCAATGGAGTATCATCTTAATTTTTAATCCCACATTCATGTATTTGCAGAACAAATCCAATACTTTTTTCTTCACCCGTTCCATGAACAATATCGGATCGATTTTCTTGAACGAGGGAACCACGTCGAAAGTTTTAAAAATGCCTTTGATCGCACTCTCCCGTTCTATGGGTTTCGATTAGAATAGTTCCACAACGAGTCGTGTTACATATTCTTCTCCTTTCTCTTCGTCGATTGCTCATTGAATTTCGCTTGATATATTGCGTTTGTCTTGAATCTGAAGTGCATCACTCGTTTTCGTTTTAGTTTTTCTTTTCTTTTCTTTGGAAACTTGATGTTCTTCAACGGCTTTTCATTTAGTCGTCTTCTTATTTTTCACAATCGAAACGTTTTTGGTTTTTTTCGATGTTGGCATTTCGATTCCTTTTACTATCTTCTCATTTTTCACAACTGATGCATCTTTTGACGTCGTTGCTATCGACATTTCGTTTGCCTTTCTAGCGTTTCACAAATATTCTTGTATGACTTCAATTTTTTTTGATTTAGTTCTATGATTTCTGAAATCTGAAATTTGTAATAGTTTACAAATCTCGTTTAACTGAGGTATGGTTTTCTCATTTAAATTTACCATTGTTTTATCTGTTTGCTTCATTTGTAAGAATATTTTTTTGGGAATTTTGTATTAAATAATTTGTTAAAAAAGTTTTGCTTTTTCACTCTTTTTATATATATAAAAAAAAAAAAAAAAAAATAAAAAAAAGTTAAATTTTAAATTCAATTTTTTTTTCTTTAATGTGTCTTTTATTCAAAAACAATTTAAGACCACTTTTATTTCTCATTTGCATTTTTTTTAAACTTTTATTTATATATAAAGAGAAATAAAGAGAAACTTTTTGAACAAATTTTTATTTAAATAAAAAATTTAAAATATACATTATTTGCAAGAATTCATAAAAACCAAATAATCGATCATGACAACAACACCTAAAAGATGCGAATTGAAATTGAAACGAGACAAAGCATATGAGAAATTCGGTTTTAATATCTATACATTACAACAACACGATCCCATCGAATTGAATGAGGTTGAGATGGTGGACTTAGAGCACTACTACAACAAATATTGAATGTGTTTGTGAAAGCCGTACTCGATTTGTTTTACGAGTACCAAAGCGATCTGCTGAATAATATCATCGTCGCCGAAGACAGAGAATTCGACAAGGGTGATTTATTGTTGTCCTATGGAGGTTACATATATCCAATAATCTCACTTGAACTCGTGAACAAATCGGGTGGTGAGAGCGCATTCGCCGATGAAAAAAAACTCAAAAGAGTAAAGATAAACATTCAAACCATTTTCGTAAGTGGAAAAATGACGAATGTCAACATGCTAATAACGGGCTTGGAAATATAAACAATAGAGAGATTGAAAATTTAAAATTTAACTTTTTATATATATATAAAGAGAAAAAAACTTTTACTAAAAAATTTTACATTAAAAAAATTAAAACTTGAAAAAACAACTTTTTTATATATATAAAGAGCAAAAAAAATAAACAAACTTTTTTAACAAATTATTAATTAAATACAAAATTTAAAATATACATTATTTGCAAGAATTCGTAAAACAAAAAAAACAAATAATCGATCATGAAGACAGCAACACCTAAAAGATGCGAATCGAAATTGAAATGAGTCGAAACGTATAAGAAATTCGGTCATAAAATCTATAGATTACAACGACACGATCCATCGAATTGAACGAGGTCGAGACGAAGGGCTTAGAGCACAAATACGATAAATATCGCATGCCTTCGAAATTGGACGAAGCTGAGCTCGATTTGTTTTACGAATACCAAAGCGATCTGCAGAACATCATCATTGCCGAAGATAGAGAATTCGACAAGGACGATTTGTCGTTGCCCTATGGAAATTACATATTTCCAAACATCTCATTCGAACTCGTGAAGAAATTGGGTGGTGAGAGCGAGTTGACCGATGTAAAAAAACTCAAAAGAGTAAAGATAAACATTCAACACGTTTTCGAAAAAGGAGAAGACACGAGTGTCAACATGCTAATAACGGACTTGGAAATATAAACAATAGAGAGATTGATTTTTAGCGAAGAAAAATAAAAAAAAAAAGTAATGAGATCATCTTTTGATCTCATTTTTTTTTGTTTCTTCGCACTCTGTCTCGCGATATTCGTCATTATCATCTAATTGTTTCTCCACCTTTTTATCCATTTTAAATATATTATTTTATACTTTCGATGATTTATATTTTATATAATTTTATTTTATAATAACATATTCAAAATCGGTATTTTCTTAAACGGCGAATTCTCACTGAGCAACAAACCCTTGCCGAGTCGCTCGACGTTCCGTCCACTCTTCAGATAGAGACCGTTTCCTCTCAGAGAGTTGCCACCTCTAACGGGTTCTAGATACAATACTTTACCGCTGTCGTCTACGTGGACGCGACACACGGCTCCTCCCTTCTTCAAGAACAGTCCGCTGCCACCCATTAATTTCTCAACCGCCGAACTAGTGAGTCCCGTGAGAGCTCCCACGCCAAGAGTCTTTCCGAGAAAGGGTAGTGCCTTTGCGGCGAAGGGTAATGCTTTTGCGGCAATTCCTGCCAATAGCAGTAGGAAACCACCTTTCATTCTCAAATTGTATCTCAATTGAGCGGGACTCAATCTCACCGTCAACCCTCTTCCATCGCAAATCGCTTTCTCCATCCTTTTGATTTGACTTCTGGTCCAGGCGATCGAATCCTGACCGCCTCTCGTCAGATCTTCGTGAGTGAATTTGAATCTCACCGCCTCGCCTCGAGTTGTTAATGCTCTCTTAAGTTTCTTCCTCTGTCCTGCGGATATGTTCAAGTTTTTAACCACGTATTGTGTCATAATTCTGTTTTTTAAAATATATTTACTTCAATGGTTTCTTGTTTAATAATTATATTAAAATAATTTTGTAAAATTAATATTGCATTTATTTTATTTTTGTTATCTATATATATACACAATTTTTTTTTGCTTTTATATTTCTCTTATGTGAAATCGTATCGTCACCCTCTCTCCGCGAAGATCTAACAGTTCACCATTTTGATCCATCAACGTGGTTTTGAGACTATGCAACGTGTCTAAAATCACTGGTAGATAAACTAAATTTCGAGGTCGCACCACGATCTTATAACCCGGCGACACGTTTGGAAAGAAGGAATAGATCGTCAGTTGAGCGCTACCATTCACGTAACTTCCAGCAATCACGTCCACGTTCACCAGAATGCTATTGACTGCGAGAATGTCGACCGTATTTTCATATGCCGCGTGGCCTCGATACATCTTTCGATCGAATCCCAACATCTTGCCTATAGAATCGTCCGTGTTGAAATCCACTCGAAAATTATCTTCCAAATCTAACATCGTCTGTAAGGTATTAGGATTGGGAGCGAGTCTGATCTTGTTGCTTCCCTTTCCATCCGTCTTCATTCGCGTCTGAATGTAATCGTTCAAATCGTCTATGTCGTAACTCCCTTTGGGAATTCGAATCTCCAACCAATCCGTTCCGTCGGAATACTTGAATGAGTTATTCTTTTCGGTGACGTTGGGAAAGGAATAATAAGTCTCCAGATTCACCAAAGCCATCTCGTAACTTTTCTCTCTATTCAATTCGATGGAAGGTTCGAATTTCGTAGCGAATCGAGTCGAATCGCCACTCACCACGATTTGAATGGATTGTTTTGCAGCCGTATTCTCGGCTATCCGTCCTAACAATTCTCCATGTTCGAACATTATATTTAATTTTATTTTTTTTTATTCAAAACTAATTATTTGAAGATTTATTATTTTCTAAATTTTATTTTCACGCTCTATCTTATTATCATCAGAAACATAAAACTTGTCGAATCCGCACCGATATTTTCCGCGATTAAATTCGCTTGTCAAATCGATCACGACGAAATTGTAAAGTCCACCATCCCAAACCCTCTTGCAGAATCTCCTGAATTCCGCTGCGCTCATGTCGTTTGCGACGTGATCGCCGTAGATGTGATTGAGATTCTTGAGATCTTGGCGAAAGAGACATAGAAAATTAGCGTTCTCCCTTATCGTCTGTCTGGGCAATCGAAAATAATTCTGTGACAGGTAGAAACAGTCCACGTTGCTGTGACGACCCCTAATGTAATACGATTCGCATCGGTTCTGTCTCTCCAAAAGCAGATCGCCGAAAATCGTGAGATTCTTATCTTCCGATTTCAATTCTCTAGGATCCGGAACGTCGCTAGCGTTCTCATAAAATCGACACTCGACGTTCGAAGATGCATTTCTCTTCATCAGCTCCATCGCCGCACCGTCCAAAATGGTCGAAAGTGGAGCTTCGCTCTTGTCGAATTCCTCCCTACTGTCAAAGATTCTGGCTATGACGTCCTTGGGCAATCTGCGATCCATGCACTCTCGAAGCAATCTGTATTTGGGTTGAAACAAGCTCTTGCCAAACACGAACAATCCGCCGTAATCCAACCAGTCGGGTCGGGACAACAGATTCATCAACAGATTGGTCTTTCCACAATTCGATTTTCCCACTATCAAGCCTCTTATGCTCTTGGGAAAGAACTCGTTATTCGACCTCTTGGTCGCGGCGTCGTTCCAAGACATATCTTTAATGTTCATCTTTGTTTTATTTTGTTTGTTTGTTATTTTAGAGTCTTTTCAAACGCAAATTTTTTATGTTTTTCAAACTCTGTTTTTAATGTTATTATTTATTTACATCGCACCGTCGCGAGTTCTCTTCAATCCGGATCCACTCGTCATTTTGGCTAAATCGTGTATGGGCACCACAGCATCCTTAAAATCTTTCCAACTTTTCGGCGTTCGCTCTAAGGCAGCTCGCTTCGCCGGCGGACTGATCAACTTGTCGATCAACGCGTCGGCTGCCCTCTTGCCAGCCACAGAAGCTATCCTACCACTGGCTTCGGAAGTGGCTTTCTTACCAGCATCCAAAGCCGTCTTCTTACCGACCTCAAACGCGGTCGATGCGAGTTTTCTACCCGCATCTCCCGTGAACGCTCGCATTATAGAATCGACGATGCCAGAACCGCCTTGAACGTAAGTTCTGACGTATCCCCTGTTCTTTATCACCAACATATTTTATTTTTATGATATATTTTTGTTTTTTTCATTGGTAAATCGTTTTTGCCGTGTAAATACTTTTATTATTCTAGTGTAAAAAATTACTGTTTTATTTTTTTTGTTTGTTTGTTTGTTTCTCTCTACTTATTATATACACATCAATCCTTCAATTCGTTCATCAGCCTTTTATAGTGGTTTTTATTCAAAACCTTCTGTCTTAACAATTCGTCAGATATAGCAACTATCTGATTATCTAATCCTGTGTTACCAGCCCGTCTGCTCGCCATCAACAAACTCAATCTCTGAGACAGAGCGTCAGAATCGCTCGGAAGAAAAGTGGTTTTCACCCCTTTGCCAGTCACCGATTCGACGAACTTCTTGTTCATATCCCATATGGGTTTCACCACTTTCGTCCACTTGTAACCTCTGTTGGCTTTGGGTCTCGTCTCTCTGGCATCGTTATTTCTCTTCATGGCGTGGGTCTGAACCAGAATGTCGCCGTAATTGTCGAAATCCTGATCCGTGTAATCGCCAGGCTTGTCGTAAAGGAGCAATCTGCGCAGCCCATCAGTCAATTCGTATCTGTTCGAACCCATGATCAATTCATCATCGCCAATATCTACTTCTGTGTCTCCTACAAAAATCCTTCCCTCCGAATCCTTATAAAATCCATACGACTGATCTCTCTTACCGCCATCATCATCAGACGATGCGACGCTACTAGTGGTGATAGTCGAAGCTGTATCGTCGCTCTCGCTCAAATCTGTTTGAATTCCCGTGGGAACGTAATCCGATGTAGATTGAACGGAATACCGATTTCCAAAACTAGGAGGCAACAAACCCATTCTCAAAGAACTCTCCTTTATGGGTCTCAATTCTTCGACTATCTCCTTCCTGCTTCGCTCTTGACCCTCCGTCACGGGTTTAAATATTTTTGTGGCTTCGCGTTTGAGTTCCATCTCACCAAGACGTCTGCTCCTATCAGCCGACTGAATCCCCTTCTTAGCACGTTCATACTTGCCTAAAATTAGATCTCGGCGCCTAGGATCCATCTGTAAAAACATCTTTCGTTTTTAATTGTTAATGTTCCTTTAAGTATGCTAATGTGAGTTATTTTATTATTTTCAAAATTAAATGTATAATTATTTTTATGTTATGTTTTTTTTTCTCTCCTATATATATCGATCACTTTCATTTATTTCCTAGGGTATTCCCCCACCCCACGACGAGGGGAGATAACTCCGTATGATCGAGTTTATGAGAATCGATTAATCCGATCGGTCAATTGGCGGAGAATCGAGCGATCCGATCGGTCGATTAGCTGAGTTTGGGAATTCCCATAGTGGGGAATTCCCCTAATGACGTCATAAATGGGAAAAACCTACCGTCTCAAAACAATTGCAGATTCTAGACCACTGGTCCAGAATCCGCAGACCATTTTTTTGATCTGGCCTAGAATTTTTTGCTCGCGTTCACCAACGATGGATCGATGGGCTGATCTGCGATGAGAACGTTGACAAAAATTTTTAAAGTAAAAAGAAAAAGTGAAAATGTACAATTTCACCTTTTTTTGTAAAAACGCGCGTTCACCACGAGTATTTGAACGTTAAAAGTGCGATCTAGGAGTCACAAAAAAAATATGGGGGATTCAAGACCACTGTACATTATTGTGAACAAGCGTGCGATTTAACACTGAATTCCACGTTGGTGAAAGCATCGTGTACGTATGTTGTACACGTACATGTACAAAGTGGTCGTAAATCCGCCTTTATTACCTACTAAGGGTGTTTTATCCGAGGGGGTTTTGTCCAAGGGGGTTTTGTCCGAGGGGGTTTTGTCCTTCAATCGGTACATGTATATCGTATAGTCAGAGTTCTAAAATATATAGTAACATTGAAGAGACATTATGCAGAACTACTAGTACTGGTAACACTGGTAGCCAAAGTCTCCAATATATAATGTCACTGTTTATGTTATGCTGAAGTCAAAGTGATACACAACAGAGTGAGATTCAACATTCGTCCAAACATTAAGTGATGAGGGAATCGTAGTTTTCGGATGCGGCATACAGCCCAAACCTGTGTCCAAGTATCACACCTTTTTCTACTTTGCAAATTCTTTTTTTTTTGGGGGGGGGGGGGGGGGGTTCCCAATGATAGCTTTAGTTGTTGTTGGCCGATTCAAATAAAATTTGGTATGTACATGTACTAACATAAAATGCAGGTCAAGTTCAAATCGCGGTTCGGTCCGACATTTGTTTCCAGAGTTATGTCCCTTTTTCGACTTTGAAAAAATCAATATTTTTCAAATATCTCGAATTGCACATTTTTTCGGGGGACGTATGGCCGGGCGACCTTTTATTCAGGCTGTGTTGGAAGTCCACTCTGCAAGTGTTTTAGTGACAATCCACCCTTCAGATACATTTATGTTCAGTTAAGTGCATGTATTAACTTTGCCGATGTGTCATAAATACTATTTAGCTTTGGCTTGTCATATATTTCTGTGAATACTACTCACGAAGAGAAGAAGAAAATTTTCTGCTCGGAACTGTTTATAAGTATTTTCTTTTAATATTAGTTGTATTTCAGGGAAGTTTTTTTTATATATTTAGTTCTGCAAGTGTGTTTGGGAGGACCGTAGGGTGTAATAAGGGGGTTTAGTTGATAGGTTTTTCCGGTTTTGTTGTTTGTTTGCCTTAGTTGCCTTTTTTCGTGTGTGTTTGTTGCCCTGGTGTTTTTGTCGTTTTCGGTCATTGGATTCTGATTAAAACTTGTAACCATGAATGGTAAGTGCACGACGGGTGCTCAGACGGAGGTAAGTATGGGTGTTAAGGGAGGTCTGGGGGAGGTGAGTCGAAGGGTGCAGGTGGGGGAGAGTGAGGATACGGAGGCGTGCAGACAGTGTAATATGAGGTATGGTGGTGGTCGGTCAATGGAGAGTAGTGGGGTATGTGCGAATTTGCAGGGATATTTTACAGTTGTTAGAGAAGTATGTTGGATTCGAGTGGGAGATTGCAGAGCTTAGAGGGAGGTTGGGGAGGGCCGGTGTATCTGGAGTTACCCCGTTGAAGGTTACCTACGATGGTGAGGTGGAAGGTGGGTGGAAGGTCGTTGTGGACTCAAGGAGGAAACTGGGAAACAGGAAACGTGGGGGAATAAAGCTTGATGTGGGGGTGTAACTGAGGAGGGGGGTTCTAGTAGGAAAATTCGGAAGGTGGCGTCAGGTCAGGGCTGCGTCGAGTCCGGAAGCCAGAGTCGGCGGAAGGCTGCCAAGGTGGCTAGGCGGTGTTTAGAAAACAGGTTTAGTGTTTTAGACTCAGATACCCCTGGGGACGAGAGTGAGGGGGAAACTGTGAGGGGTGAGATGGTTGTTGATGATGATAGGCCAGACGGGGTAAGGAGGGCGGTCAAGAGAAAGAGGGAGCCAGGAGCTTTCAAAACGAGAGGAGGTGCAGATGATATAGGAGCCTTGGCCAGAAGGAGAAAATTGGTTGTAGCGAGGAGCAGCATTGTACGTGGGATTGTGGTCCTGATAGTTCCAATCGAACAGTCTTGTGCTTTCCGGGGGCGAAGGTGGAGGATCTCAGGGACCAGGTAGATGGCATTGTGGCAGGGTCAGGACCAGAACCGGTAGTAGTGGTCCATGTGGGGACCAACAATATCAGGGAGAGAAGGTCAGTAAGTTTGGTGGAGTCGTATAGAGGCTTAGTCGACAAACTGCTAAGTAGGAATGCAAGGGTAGTCGTATCCGGGGTCCTTCCTGTCCTTGGAGGTGGGGACGAACGGAACTCAAGGATTTTGGCCCTAAATGAGGAGTTGGAGGTCTACTGTGTTGATCTGGGAATACCCTTTATCGACCATTGGGACACGTTTTGGGGCAATGGGAGCATGTACGGGCGTGACGGGCTGCATCTTAGCAGGGTGGGGAAACAGGTATTGGGGGATAAAATTCTCCGGGTAGCAGAGCCTTTTTTGGAGAGGAGCGGGGTGGGAGGTCAGAGGCAAGTATAACTAGAGTGGACATAGGTGGGGTAATCAAGAGTGAGGGGGACAGAATAAGTTTACCAGGACTAGCGCCAGAAAACAATGGGCCCAGTAGGCGGAAACCAATGAACCTCGGTACCCTGAAAGTGGGTTATAGCAACATCCAGGGTCTCCACCGGAAAGTAAGTGAAATTGCTACATTGATCGAAGCAGAGGAGTTTGATGTCATGGGCTTAAGCGAGACGTGGGTAAGACACGAGGAACTGGCAGAACAAGTAAGCGGGTGTGTGTGGATAGGTGTAGGTCAAACGGAAGGCCAGAAAAAGGGAGGGAGGAGGGGTAGGCATGTACATTAAAGAGGATTTTAAACCGTCGCTGATCACAGATCTGGAAGATATCATCACCTCGGCTGAGGTGTCGAAAGAAATTGGATGGGTAAAGATCAGTATGAGAAACAAAAGTATTTCCCTTGGGATTGTGTACTGTGCTGTGGAGGGAAGTAAACCCGAGTGGAATGACTCGATATACTCAACACTAAGGTCCAATATCACTGAACTAGAAAACAGGGGGCTCGGTATAATTCTGATGGGCGACTTTAATGGACACATAGGTGATAAGGAAGAAGGCATAGAGGGTGGGGACAAGAAAGTCAACAGGAATGGAAGGAAGCTGTTGAACTTCACAAATGAGCTCGGTCTGAAGATTCTGAACAGGGACGCTAGATGTAAGGGGAAATGGACCTGGGAGAGAAACGACAGAAAATCAATAATTGACTACATTCTCACAGATATGAATTTATGGAGGGAGGTGATAGGGGTAGAAGTGGACGATGAGGGAAAAATGGAGTTGGATAGTGATCACAACTTGATTACAGTGACTATGAGGGCCAAAAACCTAGCGAAAAGCAAAGGAAGCTTCAAGGAGGTTTGGGAACTCAAAAAGGATGCCGACTGGGCGAAGTTCGAAGAAAAACTGAAACCAAAGCTTGCAGCCGTACACTAGGGGGGCAGTGTCCAGAAGATGGCCGACGCCATAGTTGCGAGCCGAGTGGAGACAGGGAAGGAAAGTGTAGGAAAGATTAGGGTGCCAACACTTGAACTTGGGTACAGAGTGAACGAAGAACTGAAAAGGGCCATAAAGGCTAGGAAAGCTAAATGTGCTGCATACAGGAGAAGTAGAAAACTTAAGGGGGCGGAAAGCAATGAGGCCATGGTAGCAAAGGAAGAATACCAACAAGCACGAAATAAAGTAAACAAGATTAAAGACGACAACCGGAGAGTGCGAAAAAGCAGTCTTATTAGGGCGAAAAGAACGACAGGGGGGGTGGGGGGGTGGGGGGGGTGGGGGGGGGGGGTCGAGTTCGAGCGTATTTTGGAAATGGGTGAACAAACGTAACAAAGGGAATAACCCACAGAGCATTAAAGTAGATGGCAGAGTTACAGAAGAGCGAGATCAAATCGCATTAGAACTAGTCAAGCACTGGGAAAAGGTAAAGGATAAGCGATGGGGCATGGGGAACACACCAGAGTGTCCGAACCAGGTCGAGAAAAATCTATCGAACTTCGTGTGCAGCGAAATCAAAACTGAGGAGGTGCGAAGGGTGATCTCGAAATTAAGGAATGGAAAAGCGGGAGGGGTGGACGAAATTCCTAACGAGTTTATCAAAAAAGGGGGAGAGGAACTCTTGGAAAGCCTAACTGCCCTATTCAATTTAGCCATAGAAAAACAAGAGGTCCCAAAGGAGTGGAGGGAAAGTAAAGTGACATTTATTCACAAAAAGGGGGGAAAAGACGTCTTGGATAACTATCGAGGGATCTCTGTCAGCAGCAACATTGGAAAAGTCTTTTGTAAAGTCCTGTATGGGAGATTAGAGGAGGTGATCGAAGAGAAGGGTTTTTTGGGAGAAATCCAGAATGGCTTCAGGAAGGGAAGGAGAGTCACTGACCATCTTTTCACGCTATCCCAAAATGATAGAATCCGCGAAAGCAAAAAAGAAAAAGATGTTCATGGCCTTTTTGGATGTTAAAAAGGCATATGATAGAGTATGGAGGGAGGGTATGTGGCGCAAGCTGGAGGCTCTGCGCTTGGGGTCGAGTTTGTTGGGATTATGAAAGCATTGTATAAAGATGTACAGAGTGAACTTAGCCTGGGAAACATTACAACAAAACGTGTGCCTATGGAGATAGGCCTAAAACAGGGGTGTATCCTATCGCCAATTCTTTTTGCATTGTACATCAAAGGTTTAGGAGATGAACTCCTGAATAGCGACCTGGGGTTTGCAGTTGGTGACTTGAAGATCCCAGGGCTATTTTTTGCAGACGATATGGTGCTAGTGTCAGAAAGCGAAGATGGGCTAGCGAAGATGCTGGGAATTGTTGGGAAATATGGGAGCAAATGGAGACTTGAACTTAATGAAAGCAAGAGCAAAGTTATACCCGTGGGCCGCAAAGTGGACCCCACTCGAAGGTGGAGAGTGGGGGAGTTCTGCATTCCGGAAGGTAGCAGTAGACTCCTTAGTGTAGGAGAGACTAGTGACTATGAGTACTTGGGGGTAAATATAAACATCACAGGAAGAGGCATCTACCGAAACCACACAAATAAATTGATTCTGAAGGGGAAGCGAATCCTAAACCAAATGAAACTTATAGGGAGAAACAGTTTCAATAAGGTTTTCGTGGGGAAAACTAGTTGGGAAATGGTGGGTCTGCCAAGTATAGCATACGGTACGGAAGTTGTACCCCTAAACCACACAGCTGTTAAGAGCTTGGAAATCCTGCAGAACGATGCAGGCCGATGGATAACAGGCTCGAGTAATGCCGCAACGCTAGAAGCGATCAGGGGTGATCTTGGGTGGATGAGGATCAAGGACAGGATAGACCTATTGAAACTCGGATACCTTAATTATTTGGTAAATCTCCCCGATAGCCGATGGTGTAAATTAATGTTCCTAAGAACTTTCAACTCAAATATCAAGACGGGATGGATGGTCCAAGTGAGAGAGCTAGTAGAAAACTACTCATTGGAGATCTCGGACCTTGACGTTGGGACAAACCAGGGCAAAAAGGTCGTCAGAGAAAGGGTCATGGAGGATTGTAACCGTAATTGGCGAGAGGGGGTCAAATCAAAGAGGTCTTTGGGTGGCCTGCGTGATAAAGAGAAGCCTGGTTTTGAAGAGTACCTTGATGGCACCTTTGGGGGTCACTGTTGTTCAAGCTGAGGTCGCGGTCCCTGGAGCTGGGGGGGGGGGGGGAATTGGGAAAAACAGTGAAAAGGAGTGCCAGATGTGTAACTTGGGCGTGGTGGAGACCGTGGAACACTTCCTTATAGAATGCCCAAAATATCAGTCTAAAAGAACAAGATTCACGGGGAGTATAATGGGGAAGTTGGATGGGAGAATGAAGGACATGTGGTTAGGGGGCGACTCAAAGGAGAGGGTTAATATACTAATCGAAGAGATTGGGAAGAATGGGGCAAGGGATGTCATCAAGCAGTTCGTCTCCGAGTGTTGGGAGGAGAGAAGAAGCGCGGGAATAGGGAGGCAGTTGGTAGAACATGGGTAACCAAGGCCTTCTCATACGAGAACCGCGACAACTCAACGGCCGGCCGAAGTGTTATTATTATTAAAAATGGGTATTTACATTTTTGTGAGTTGTTCCATTCATTTTTATCGAATCGGTGAATGTCTCTCAGGTTGAAATTTTAGTTTAAACAGTATTTATTAGAAAATTTTAGTTTAAACAAACGAGAACAGATAAATTGCAAACATTAATGTGAATTCGGTAGTAAGCTGAAAGCTTATACAAGGCCGTTTCCACCGACACAAGATCACAGAGATTCGTCGATGACAATAGCAGGTATGAGTATTAAGTACAAACAATGTTTATCTGCATTATAAAAGCGTTTGAAAAACGACAGTAACTAATCTTGTATAGAAACAGTCAGGGATGGGTTGAGCTGCAAGAAAAGTTGGAAAGTGCGGGGTGGATACATTCATTGCGTAGAGTTGTTTATTTGTGTTTAAAGTCACACACCTATGCAAAATGACGAAATGCGACGTAAGATAGAAATATAATCAAGGTAACTCCAATTATTTGCCACCCA
Organism: Pictodentalium vernedei; assembly: GCA_031216915.1. Lineage (NCBI taxonomy): Eukaryota > Metazoa > Mollusca > Scaphopoda > Dentaliida > Dentaliidae > Pictodentalium > Pictodentalium vernedei. The sequence goes on along the minus strand of CM062297.1, from coordinate 504,203,491 downwards.
AGACGCCCATTTGGAGGACTTTGACCCAAGCATTGGTAACAGAGTCACGGTTGATCAGTAAGGCTTCGCCTGTTTACCAATGTAAACAAGTGGAGCTTTATTTACAGGCAATCCCACGGAGATCATCTTGGTATTAATTGTGGGTTAGTATTTATTATAGTATATAATTATATAAGATGGACTAATACTACATTGGGGTTAATTAATGAATCGCTTACTTGATAAAATAAAGTCGTGTACCACATCGAAGATAAGGCGGTTGTCGTCATTACTCAGGAATTCTGAACCGAATAGAAGTGTAGAGGAGTCCGCTCCAAAAAGGAAGGAGATTAATTGAATAATTACGAGCATCGGAGAAAATTGGACAATGCAGGAGAAAATGAGCGGGAGTCTCTTCCTCTCCACACTGGTTTAGGGGGGTTGGTAATACGTGGTTGTGATATGAGTGAAAATTGAGGTTACTACACCCGAGTCTTAATCTACAATGATATATTTGGGCTGTGCGAGATTTCGATCTACAGTAGAACCTTGGCGGTCGTCGATTGCCATCGTTTAGAAAAGTCTTGAAGTTTGTCAATGATGAGTTTCCACGCACGGACAAGGGCAAATTATTCCATTGGTCAGTAACGCTGGGTATGAAGGAAGAATTATACAGTTCGGTCCGACAGAACGGAACACGGTGGTTTTGACCTGATCGAAGATCAAGTGAAGGATTGGTCGAGGAAGCACGTGGCGGGATTTTACTGGAGATGTGTAGAGGAACCATACGGTGGTACATTTTGAAGAACTGGATTAACTTGTGTTTGTAACGTCTATCTTGCAACGGTTCCCATCCTGTTTCCGTATAAAGTAAGGACTTACTAGCACTGACGGTGCCCCAGTAATAATCCTTGCCGCAGTAATCTGGATTTTTTCAATTTCCTCCACTTTAGTTACAGAGCAATTATCCCAAACAGTGTCGGCGTATTCAAGGAGGGGCCTGATAAAAGCAAAATATATTTTTTCTAAGACACTACGGTCTGAGTTAAATTTGTACTTCCTAAGTAAGTCTAACCGGGACCAGGCTTTTGCGCAAATATGGCCGATATGGTCATTCCATGTACACATGCTATTTAATATGACTCCCAGATGTTTATGATTAACGACTTCAGATATCGGAGAACCGCCAAAGAATAATGGTGGATGGAAAGTAGGGCTACTTTTTCGAGATATTAGCATACTCTCAGTTTTATTTGGATTAAACGGGGGCGCGGTGGCTCAGTTGGTAGAGGTGCAGGCTGCAAGCCGAGAGGTCCTCGGTTCGAATCTCACCTGCGGCAACCGCCGCGTTGTGTCCTTGGGCAAGACACTTCACCCCGATTGCCTACATGGGGGCACGATGACGCTGTGTACTGAGGCGTACTGCACGTCGATAGTGCGCATGTCTTCAACCAATCTAACCCTGCCTGTGCTGCGGTGCAGAGTTCAGAGTTACGATGTTGGAGAGCTGACAGCTGCTCGTCGTTGCTCGGTGGTTCTCTCCGGGTACTCCGGCTTCCTCCACCCGTAAAACTGTCACGGTCACGATTAGCCATTGTGCATAAGTATGTGACCTTAAACACCAATAAATAAATAAATAATAATATTTGGATTAAACTCTTCCAACCATATTTTAGCCCAATGTTCAATTGTGGCCAGATCTTGATTAATTATTGTCGAGGCCTGTTCAGGGTTTTCTTCTATAATTAGATATAAAGAAGTATCGTCTGCAAATAGGCGTATACTGCTCAGAAGATCTTTGGTTATATCGTTGATATATATAAGGAACAACAAGGGTCCGAGAATAGACCCTTGTGGAACACCTGCATTTATGGTTCTCCAGGAAGAAGTCTCAGATGATATCACAACTCGTTACAATCTATCTGTAAGATACGATTTGAGGAACAACAGAAGTTCACCCGAAACACCAATACTTTCAAACTTGTGGATAAGACCTACATGCCATACTTTGTCAAAGGCCTTGCTGACATCACAGAAGACAACCCTAACTTCTTTGCCATCATCAAGGGCGTGACAAAATTCATCGTATATGTCGATGAGCTGGAGGACTGTTGAATCACCGGGTGTAAAACCTGACTGAAATTGGCTGAGAACTTTGTCAATCAAAAACTCCCACAAGCGTTTGAATACACATTTTTCAAGTAATTTTCCAACACAGCTAATCAAAGATATTGGCCGATAATTCCTCACAGAATTAGAAGAGTGTTTTTTCAAAAAAGGGAGACATTAGCTTTTTTCCACAATGATGGGAAATACGAGTTGTTCAATAGTATATTGAATAAGATGGAGAGTGGCTCACTTAAGGATGATTTACATTCTTTTAGAAGACGCGGGCTAATTAGATCTGGACCGGATGCCTTAGAAATTTTTAACGATTTCATTGCTGTATGCACTTCATTAGAATGTAAAGTGATACAATCAATAATTGCAGAAACACGTGTTTATGCGTATGACAAGGAAGCATTCGAATCATCAACTGTTGAGATAGAGCTGAAGTATTCATTAAACACTTCAGCTTTCTCGACATTTGACGAGTATATTTGGTCGGAATGGGTGAGAGTAGGAATTCCAGAGTAACTGCTCCCGACGACTGTTTTCAAGGTCTTCCACCACTGTGATGGCGGCGTTTTACTGCTTATTAGCGTGGACTGCATTTTCAACAAGTATAAAGCTTTGGACTTCCTTATAGCAGACACAACATTATTCCGTATTAGTTTGTAGTTTGCCCAGGCATACGGGGTATTGGTACGTTTAGAAATGCGATATAAACGTTTTCGCTACCTCAGCAGTAATCTTATTTCATTGTGCATCCATTTCGGCTGGTCTATTCGCGTGGTAATGAATTTGTTAGGTATGTGGGTGGATGCAGTTTCAAGTTTTTTGGCAGTAAACTTGGACACTATGTTATCGAGAGATGGGTCATCAAAGAGGGCATTCCAATCGGCATGGGAGAAGGCCCCATTCAACGCTTCATAATTACCCTGGGAATAGAGCCAAATTCTCCTCATGAATGATAAGGTTGTTGGTTTCAAGAATTCTACTTCGAGTGAGATTAGACAATGGTATCGAATCATGTCTGGGATGATTGGTTCAAGGACCTCACAAGTTTTCATGTTTATTGAATCACTGAGAACAAATAGATCTAATAACGAAGCCGAAGTCTCGGTGAAACAAGTCGGCTCACTCACGACTTGTCTCAGATTGAAATAGCGGAGTATTTCAGAAACGCCGCTTCTTGAGGAAGTCACTTGATTGTCATTAGAGTCCCCTGTTATAATTAGGTCGGCAGTTGAGGAGTACCGGGCTTTTTCAACGGATCCTGATATGGCTTCCCATGGTTCGCGGGGACTGTTTGGTGGCCGGTAAAACACACCCAACAGAGTTATGTCCCTTTTTCGACTTTGAAAAAATCAATATTTTTCAAATACCTCGAATTGCACACTTTTTTCGGGGGACGTATGGCCGGGCGACCTTTTATTCAGACTGTGTTGGATGTTCACTCTGCATGTGTTTTAGTGACAATCCACTCTTCAGATACATTTATGTTCAGTTAACTTTGCTGATGTGTCATAAATACTATTTAGCTTTGGCTTGTCATAAATGGGTATTTACATTTTTGTGAGTTGTTACATTAATTTTTATCGAATCGGCGAATGTCTCTCAGGTTGAAATTTTAATACCTGTTCTTCACATGTATATCTAAATAAGATGAAAAACTATTATATTACTGAACATTTGAATTCCTAGTTCTTCCTCTAGTATATTTTCTTTCAACTTGGAAGAATAAATGGCAGCAAGCATGTTTTGTAAACTTCTCTACAGGTGTGTGTGCAATGGGTTGGGTGGGAGAGGTGGGAGAAAATTACCTGCAGCTTTTAAAATAAGTTTGATCAAGGGGTACAGTTGATAACTCAATGACAGCCATGGACCTTATTCCGGATGCATCATGTGGGGACGTGATACCACACCCGGAATTTGGAAATAAACATTTGAAGATCCTCTTACCTGTACTTGTGAATTAGACCGGGGTTTTCGATGATCTGTGTCGATAGTTATAACTTTTTTATTTTAAAGTGAGAAATTGTGTCCTTTCGCCATACCATATCACGTTGTACACGAAGTCACATGCGTCCACCGCCTGTAGGTGAGGCATATCCAGAGGGGGGGGGGGGGGGGGGGGGGCGAAAAGATAAAATCAGCTGTAACTTTTGAACTAGTTGTGGTAGAGAGATGTGGTCGGTGTCAAAATGACGCCGTCGGGAGTAGTTTACGATACACAATGTTGCCTCGTTGAAGGTTACCTATGATGGTGAGGTGGAAGGTGGGTGGAAGGTCGTTGTGGACTCAGGGAGGAAACTGAGAAGCAGGAAACGTGGGGGAAGAATGCTTGATGTAGGGGGTGTAACTGAAGAGGGGGTACTAGTAGGAAAATTCGGAAGGTGGCGTCAGGACAGGTCTGCGTCGAGTCCGGAAACCGGAGTCGGCGTAAGGCTGCCAAGGTTGCTAGGAGTTGTTTAGAAAACAGGTTTAGTGTTTTAGATTCTGATACCCCTGGGGACGAGAGTGAGGGGGGAATTGTGGGGGGTGAGATTGTTGTTGATGTGGATAGGCCAGATGGGGTAAGGAGGGCGGTGAAGAGAAAGAGGGGGCCAGGGGCATGCAAAACGAGAGGAGGTGCAGATGATATAGGAACTGGGGCCAAAAGAAGAAAATTAGTTGTAGCGGAGAGCAGCATTGTACGTGGGATTGACAATGAGGTTTGTAGTCCTGATAGTTCCAATCGAACAGTCCTGTGCTTTCGGGGGCGAAGGTTGAGGATCTGAGGGACCGGGTAGATGGCATTGTGGCAGGGTCAGGACCGGAACCGGTAGTGGTGATCCATGTGGGGACCAAGTCCGACCAACAATATCTGGGAGAGAAGGTCAGTAAGTTTGGTGGAGTCGTATAGAGGCTTAGTCAGCAAACTGCTAAGTTGGAATGCAAGGGTAGTCGTATCCGGGGTCCTTCCTGTCCTTGGAGATGGGGACAAACGGAACTCAAGGATTTTGGCGCTAAATAAAAAGTTGTAGGACTACTGTGATGACCTAGGAATACCCTTTATCGACCATTGGGACACATTTTGGGGCAATGGGAGCATTGTAGGGCGTGACGGGCTGCATCTTAGCAGGGTGGGGAAACGGGTATTGGGGGATAAAATTCTGCGGGTAGCAGCGCCTTTTTTTGAGGGGAGCGGGTTGGGAGGTCAGAGGCAAGTATAACTAGAGTGGATGTAGGTGGGGTGAGCAAGAGTGAGGGGGACAGAATAAGTTTACCAAGGCTAGCGCCAGAAAACAATGAGTCCAGTACGCGGAAGCCAATGAACCTCAGTACCCTGAAAGTGGGTTATAACAACATCCAGGGTCTCCACCGGAAAGTAAGAGAAATTGCTACATTGATCGAGGCAGAGGAGTTTGATGTCATGGGCTTAAGCGAGACGCGGGTAAGACACGAGGAACGGATAGACCAAGTAAGCGGGTGCGTGTGGATAGGTGTAGGGCGAACGGAAGGCCAGAAAAAGGGGGGAGGGGTAGGCATGTACATTAAAGAGGATTTAAAACCGTCGCTGATCACAGATCTGGAAGATGTTATCACCTCGGCTGAGGTGTCAAGAGAAATTGGATGGGTAAAGATCAATCTGAGAAACAAAAGTATTGCCCTTGGGATTGTGTACTGTGCGGTGGAGGGAAGTAAACCTGAGTGGAATGACTCGATATACTCAACACTAAGGTCCAATATCACTGAACTAGAAAACAGGGGGCTCGGTATAATTCTGATGGGTGACTTTGATGGACACATAGGTGATAAGGAAGAAGGCATAGAGGGTTGGGACAAGAAAGTCAACAGGAATGGAAGGAAGCTGTTGAACTTCACAAATGAGCTCGGTCTGCAGATTCTGAACAGGGACACGAGGTGTAAGGGTAAATGGACCTGGGAGAGAAACGACAGAAAATCAATAATTGACTACATTCTCACAGATATGAATTTATGGAGGGAGGTGATAGGGGTAGAAGTGGATGACGATGGCATAATGGAGTTGGATAGTGATCACAACTTGCTTACAGTGACGATCAGGGCCAAAAACCTAGATAAAAGCAAAGGAAGCTTCAAGGAGTTTTGGGAACTCAAAAAGGATGCTGACTGGGCGAAGTTCGAAGAAAAACTGAAACCAAAGCTTGCAATCGTACACAAGGGGGGGGGGGGGGGGGGCAGTGTCCAGAAGATGGCCGACGCCATAGTTGCCAGCCTAGTGGAGACAGGGAAGGAAAGTATAGGAAAGATTAGGGTGCCAACACGGGAACTTGGGTACAGAGTGAACGAAGAACTGAAAAGGGCCATAAAGGGTAGAAAATCTAAATGTGCTGCATACAGGAGAAGTAGAAAACTTAAAAAAGCAATGAGGCCATGGTAGCAAAGGAAGAATACCAACAAGCACGAAATAAAGTAAATAAGATTAAAAACGACCATCGGAGAGTGCGAAATAGCCGTCTTATTAGGACGATAAGAACGAGGGGGGGGGGGGGGGGCGAGTTTGAACGTATTTTGGAAATGGGTGAACAAAACGTAACAAAGGAAGTAACCCACAGAGTATTAAAGTAGATGGCAGAGTTACAAAGGAGCAAGATCAAATCGCATTGGAACTAGTCAAGCACTGGGAAAAGGTAAACTATAAGCGATGGGGCATGGGGAACCCACCAGAGCGTCCGAGCCAGGTCGAGGAAAATCTATCGAACTTCGTGTGCAGCGAAATCAAAACTGAGGAGGTGCGAAGGGTGATCTCAAAATTAAGGAATGGAAAAGCGGGAGGGGTGGACGAAATTCCTAACGAGTTTATCAAAAAGGGGGAGAGGAACTCTTGGAACACCTAACTTCCCTATTCAATTTAGCCATAGAAAAACAAAAGGTCCCAAAGGAGTGGAGGGAAAGTATAGTGACATTTATTCACAAAAGGGGGAAAAAGACGTATTGGATAACTATCGAGGGATGTCTATCAGCAGCAACATTGGAAAGGTCTTTTGTAATGTCATGTATGGGAGATTAGAGGAGGTGATTGAAGAGAAGGGTTTTTTGGGGAGAAATCCGGGATGGCTTCAGGAAGGGGAGGAGAGTCACTGACCATCTTTTCACGCTATCCCAAATGATAGAATCCGCGAAAGCAAAAAAGAAAAAGATGTTTATGGTCTTTTTGGATGTTAAAAAGGCATACGATAAAGTATGGAGGGGGGTATGTGACGCAAGCTGGAGGCTCTGGGCTTGGGAGGCGACTTTGTTGGGATTATGAAAGCATTATATAAAGATGTACAGAGTGAACTTAGCCTGGGTAACATTACAACAAAACGTGTGCCTATGGAGATAGGCCTAAAACAGGGGTGTATCCTTTCGCCAATTCTTTTTGCATTGTACATCAAAGGTTTAGGAGATGAACTCCTGCATAGCGACGATGGGGTTGCAGTTGGTGACTTGAAGATCCCAGGGCTATTTTTTTGCAGACGATATGGCGCTAGTGTCAGAAAGCGAAGATGGCCTAGTGAAGATGCTGGGAATTGTTGGGAAATATGAGAGCAAATGGAGACTCGAACTTAATGAAAGCAAGAGTAAAGATATACCTGTGGGCCGCAAAGTGGATCCCACTCGAAGGTGGAGAGTGGGGGAGTTCTGAATTCCAGAAGGTAGCAGCAAACTTCTTAGTGTAGGAGAGACTAGTGACTATGAGTAAACATCACAGGAAGAGTCATCTACCGAAACCACACAAATAAATTGATTCTGAAGAGGAAGCGAATCCTTAACCAGATGAAACTTATAGGGAGAAACAGTTTCAAAAAGGTTTTCGTGGGGAAAACCATTTGGGAAATGGTGGGTCTGTCAAGTATAACATACGGTACGGAAGTTGTACCCCTAAACCAGCCGCGTGTTAAGAGCTTGGAAATCCTGCAGAATGATGCAGGCCGATGGATAACAGGGTCGAGTAATGCCGCAGCGCTAGAAGCAATCAGGGTGAGCTTGGGTGGATGAGGATCAAGAACATGATAGACCTATTGAAACTCGGTTATCTTAATTATTTGATATATCTCCCCGATAGCCGATGGTGTAAAGTAATGTCCCTGAGAACTTTCAACTCAAATATCAAGACGGTGTGGATGGTCCAAGTGAGGGAGCTAGTAGAAAACTACTCATTGGAGATCTCTGACCTTGACGTTGGGGCAAACCAGGGTAAAAGGATCGTCAGAGAAAGGGTCATGGAGGATTGTAACCGTAATTGGAGAGATGGAGTCAAATCAAAGAGATCTTTGGGTGGCCTGCGGGATAAAGGAAAGCCTGGTTTTGAAGAGTACCTTGATGCCACCTTTGGGTGGGTCACTGTTGTTCAAGCTGAGGTCGCGGTTCCTGGAGCTGAGAGGAAAAAATGGGAAAAACTGAAAAGGAGTGCCAGATGTGAAATTTGGGCGTGGTGGAGACCCTGGAACACTTTCTTCTAGAATGCCCAAAATACCAGTCTAAAAGAACAAGATTCACTGGGAGTATAATGGGGAAATGGGATGGGAGAATGAAGGACATGTGGTTAGGGGGCGACCCAAAGGAGAGGGTTAATATGCTAATCGGAGAGATTGGGAAGAATGGGGCAAGGGATGTCACCAAGCAGTTCGTCACCGAGTGTTGGAAGAAGAGAAGAAGCGTGGGAATAGGGAGGCAGTTGGTAGAACAGGGGTAACCAAGGCCTTCTCATACGAGAACCGCGACAAATCAGGGCTCGGCCAAAGTGTTATTATAATTATTATGTTGGCGCTCAGAAATAAACATTTGAGATCAAAACATGAATAATCGACATGAATCACGGACATTAAATCGCGTCGAATGCTGTTGTTTGGCGGTGATATGCACTCATGCTTGTTCAAGTCGATCACACAGTCTCTCGGAAAAGATCTGGGCATCTTAACGTACACAACTGCACAATCTCTACTCCATGCCGAGAAACGTCTTTATTCTACTCTATGGGCAGAGCAGTCTGTGTTGAAAGTCCACCCTGCAAGTGTTTAGTAACAATCCACTCTCCAGATACATTTATGTTCAGTTAAGTGCATTTATCAACTTTGCTGATATGTCATAAATACTATTTGGATTTAGTTTTTCATAAATGGGTATTTATACTTTTGTGAGTTGTTACATTTATTTTTATCGAATCAGTGAATGTCGGGTTGACATTTCAATACCTGTTCTTCAAATGTATATGTGAATAAGATGAACAAATATTATATTACTGAACATTTGAATTTCTAGTTCTTTTTCTAGTATAGTTTCCTTCAACTTGTAAGAATAAATGGTAGCAAGCACGTTTTGTAAACTTCCACTCTACAGGCGTGTGGGCAATGGGTTGGGTGGGGGGTAATTAAAGCTTTTAAAATAAGTTTGACCAAGAGGTACAGCTGATCTCACCATGACAGCCATGGACCTTATTTTCGGATGCATCATGTGAGGACGTGATACCACACCTGGAATTTGGAAATAAACATTTGAAGATCCTGTTACCTGTACTTGTGAATTAGATCGGGATTTTCGATGATCTGTGTCGATATTTATAACTTTTTTATTTTTAAGTGTGAAATTGTGTCCTTTCGCCATACCGTATCACGTTGTAGAATCGGTGTTTTGCTATTCTTTCTGCACGTAGCGTCTCTGGCCTGTTCTGGATCCTCTTGACCCTACCTTGCGATCTAGATCTAGCTATACCTAGTGCCGACCTCTGCCCTCAGTTGAGTCTTATTAGATGCAGTCAGAATCCCCCATCTCCTTAGCTTGTACCTGCATATATATCACTTGGCCACGTTGATTAAATTAGTTAAATACCTACGTGCATTTTGGGAAAACACATCACTTGAAATGTTGTTGTTTTGCCATCAGTGTGAGAGGGTTAAACATTTTGATCACACCACATGTGATGCAATGGAGATACGACACCTACATTTGTTCACCTTCTGAAAACTTTAATGCTTTGAAGTTAATCTGAGATCGAGCAGATATTTTGACGCGGACGGGCAGAACTTGAGGAGGGAATTCTCTACGCTTTTGGCACAAACAAATGCATTAAGATAAAAAGTCAATTTGTATCACCACTCTCACGACAAGTTCAATTACGAAATCTCTTTCGTTTATGAGAAGAAAATTAATATTCAGCACAGAACCGCTCGAAACATTGCGCATTTGAATTAAGATGTTGGTGGAATGTTTGAAACAACAGCGTGCAAGCGTCGCTACATTAGTAGCAAAAGCGGTGTGTAGTTGTTTTCCAACATTCCATGCAATCGCAAATTCAAGTTACCATAGTAGTAGGAGATGTGAAGATTGGGCGTTATTGGCAGGACCTAGTGCAAGACCTAGGAAGTGGCGTCATGTCACGTGACCCAGTGGCGCCATGTTGTGTTGTTATGGTAACCCGCGTGAGCGCCCATCTTGTGACGTCATCCCCATATCTATCTATATATCTATATATATATATATATGTATATAAATTAGAACTCATTGAGGGATTTTGTTTATGGCCATCATGGCCTCAAATGAAATGGGGCTAAGAGGGATAGTAAATCAGACCTCACTGAGGGCTTTTCTCATGGCCCTCATGGCCTCATACGACAAAAAGAGATTCTCCAGAAGGTATCCTCGATACGCATCCTCAAATAATACAATACCAGGTCATAGGTATCCTCAAATACCGAAATGAGGCTAAGAGTCGTATGTGCGAGTCACTCGAACGAGCGATTGCTCGATTGCTTATTTGCTCTATGGGGTTCGAGTCGTTCGAGCAATGACTTATCAGTAACTGCTCGATAGATTCTTGGCTTTAGGAATCACATTGGCTTTCATATAATTATACACAAGGGAAATAACTATACATACAGGTTACGGAACATCAAGCACTGATGGTTATAAGACTTGGATGAGGGAACTATAGATAGTGTGATAGAGATAGTGTGGACTATATGAACCTCTAGGGTTAGAGTAGTATCTGTAATAGGCAGAAAAATGAGATTCTGGGGATATCCGAACCAGAAAAACTACTCTACTTCAATCGAACTTACCCTTAGGAGTCTTCTCTGTACCTAAGGACCTCTCTCGGTACCATGGTATGGCAGTCGTAAATAGGATTCTGAGGAAAATCTGTACCAAATAAAGTCGTTTTTGGTGATTTGGATGGAGTTTCGGGTTGTTGGTGGTAATTCTACTAAGCATTCAAAGATTCTGCTAGAATCAGAACCAGAAATTACTCTAGTTTAATCGAACTCACCCCAATGCCCCGAGGTACTATGGTATGGCGGTCCTAAAAGAATTCTGGGGGAATTCGTAGTAAATAAAGCATTTTTTTATGATTTGGAGGAATTGTCGGGTTTATTACGAATCGGGAAATTACTCTTGTTCAAAGGAACATACCCTCCGAACATACTCCTGTTCTATTAGAAGCATTTGGGTAACAGCAACCACGTGCTACCATAGAAACCAAGATGGCGGCCTCCAGTATACAAAATGGGCGACGGAAACACGTATCACCTTAAAAACACGCGCTGTGCATGCGCACTAGGCCCACGTATCACTATGGGATGACGTCACAAGATGGCCGCTCACACGGGTTACCAAAACAACACAACATGACATCACTGGGTCACGTGACATGACGTCACTTCTAATGTCCAGCACTAGGTCCTGCCAATAAGGTCTACAGGAAAAAATACCAAAATACATCCCCAGCAAAATTGTCACTACACGTCCCGACCAGCCTCTGTGGATGCACAATGCAATTAGAAAACTTATCCGCCAAAGAAAAAGGCGTTATCGCAATGCCAAAGGAAAAAAACACTCCCCAAGAGAAATGAAACTATGTCAGCCATCCGTAGAGCAAAAACAAACTACATAGCCAAGATCGAAGCTAAAATAAACTCCCCCACAACCCCAGCATCGCAGTGGTGGAAATCACTGAAAAGCTTACTGTCTGACACGAGGAAAACAGTTCCTGGCCTGATTGTGAATGACAAAGTAATCTCCCGAGAAGATGAGAAATGCGAAATTTTAAACAAACATTTCTGCTCGATATCAACATGTGATGACGCGAACAACCAATTGCCAACTCAGGACTTTGACACCGATCGCCCGCAACTCGACTCTATTATTTTGAGTGTGCAAGATGTAATCGACGCTATAAATTCACTCAACGTCTCCAAGGCTTGTGGGCCTGATAAAATAAGCCCACAAATATTGAAAAGATGCTCACTGAGCCTGACTGAACCCTTAAAGGAAATATTTAACCTGATGCTGCAAAGATCCCATTTCCCCGGTCAGTGGAAGCGGGGAAACATTGTTCCTGTGCATAAAAAAAGGTGCCGAAGATTCAATTGTAAACTATCGACCGATCACTTTACTAAGTTGCGTGAGTAAAATATTCGAAAAATGTGTTTTCAGAAAAGAATTAAAATTTCTTAAAAACAATTCCCTTTTAACCCATCTCCAATCTGGGTTTCTGCCCTCAGACTCTACAGTCCTTCAGTTGACCGATATTTATCCTACATTTAGCGCTGCCCTTGACGAAGGTAAAGAAATTAGAGTAATTTTTTGTGACGTCAGTAAAGCCTTTGATAAGGTGTGGCATACTGGCCTTCTGTATGAACTTGAAAAAATCGGAATTACGGGTATCTTACTGAAATGGTTTGCAAATTATCTAAACAATAGACAACAGTGTGTCGTACTCAAATCAGCGTCGTCCTCTTGGAGATAAGTCACAGCTGGAGTTCCCCAGGGGTCTAAACTGGGGCCCTTCTTATTTCTAATTTATATAAATGAACTTGCCCAAGATATTAGGAGTAATATACGCCTCTACGCTGATGATACTACCCATTTCCTCGTCGTAGAAAACCCTCAACTCGCGGCAAACATGCTTACCAAAGACATAAACACTATAGAAAAATGGTCAAGCGACTGGCTTGTTGATTTCAACCCATGCAAAACCGAATCTCTGATCATGTCCTGGAAAACTAACAAACCGAACCACCCCCACACTACAAATGTTTGGCACTGATATCAATGACGTTGACCATCCAAACATTTTGGCCTGACATTTGACCCCAGTGGCGGCTGGGCCACTCATATTAATGACATTAAGTCCAAAGCATGGAAAAGAGTTAATCTCATCAGACAGCTTAAATTCCAATTAGACCGAAAAGCCCTTGAGAAAACATACCTTGCGTTTATACGCCCTCTTCTAGAATATGCAGACACTGTTTGGGACAACTGTACTAACCAGCAAAAAACGAACTTGACAAAATACAGACCGAGGCAGCCCGAATTATATCCGGGGGAACTAGGAGCGTGGGTAGAACCTCACTTCTTACTGAAATGGGGTGGGACACACTAGAAACACGGCGTGAAAAACACAGACTAACACAATATTTTAAGATGAGCCACAACTTGGTACCCTCTTACATCTCCAACATGATTCCAACTGCATCCTCAGAAAGACACTCATACAATCTTCGTGGGACTACTGATTTAACCACTCCTTTATGCTGAACCGAGCAGCACAGCAACTCCTTCCTTCCATCTACCACAAGACTGTGGAATACATTACCTACCGAAATAAGGCTCAATAAGTCACTTCCCAACTTCTAAGAATTTCTAGACTCCAACAGGCCAAGAGTACCTCAATTTTACTATAACCAAAAATCCCGCAAGGTACAAATCTTACACTGTGGACTCCGATTACACTGTAGTAATCTGAACGATGACTTGTTCAATAACCACCTCTCGGGGCATTATGCATGCTTATGTGGCGAACGCGAAACAACAGATCATTACTTCTCTCAGTGTCCTTATTTCGACCTCATAGGAATAGACACTTTTGGTAAATTACCATATGTGATAAATACAAGCATACTCCTATACGGAAGTGAATTCTACCAAAATGCAATCAACAGAGAGATCCTCGAAACTGTCCACACATTCATTAGCCGACCAAACAGGTTCTCCTAACACCAAGCCCCCCACGCTCCCCCCCCCCCCCCTCTGTACGTCACCAACAATGTGACAAAATAAGAAATGTCGCTTTTCAAGGCCGGACCACGCCTGTATAACCTATCCAAACCTGGCACCATCACTTGTCAGCAGCACGAGCCTGTTCACCCTGGTCACCGCTTCTCCGAATCTTGTTATAGACACTTACCTCTCTGTTTTTTTTCACGTATTTAACGTCTATGCCACTGCAGCAGGGAGGCGAACAAGTGACTTATCTCTCGGTTCCCTGCTCCTTTTCCCTATCTCTTTCCTCCCTTTCTCACATTATTTTTTTTCTTTGTTTTTTCTTCTCCCTGTGTGTGTGTGTGTGTGTGTGTGTGTGTGTGTGTGTGTGTGTGTGTGTGTGTGTGTGTGTGTGTGTGTGTGTGTGTGTGTGTGTGTTTGTCTTACCAACTTGACGAGGTAACTAGACAAAAGAGTTTGCGTGTTTCGCCTTACCGAGGTACAAAAGACAAAAGAAACCCTTTACCTCGGTTGTTTTCCCAGAACTGTACCGGCAAAACGAGGTTGAAACCGTTAGTCCACACAAAGGACAGACAATGGGGTACCTCGGTATGTAGGGAAAACAAGACTGTGTGTGTGTGTGTGTGTGTGTGTGTGTGTGTGGTGTGTGTGTGTGTGTGTGTGTGTGTGTGTGTGTGGGTGCGTGCGTGCGTGTGTGAGTTTTTTTTTTAAAATCGCACTGGCACAGACATTTCCTACTGAAACGTTTTTTTTTTCCGTTTAATATGCCGCCGAAATTTTTTTTTTCATTTACTGAACCCTAATGGGTTTCAAACATGACAAAAAATTACATAAAATTGATTTAAACTAAGTGATGAGCTAAGGAAGTGGTTAAACTGACTGGCAATAATTGATGTTATTCATTGATGGGCTCTAATTTAGTCCTTACAAGGATGTTTGTGTGTGTGTGGGCGCGCGCCTGCGCGTGTGAGTGAATGCATTCTCATATAAAGTAAATATTTATATGTATCCACTCAACTGGTTTAGTCAAATGCTACAAGTACAATGTGTTTATCACACTATATAATTTCTTTTTTTGTGATAAAACATGTGCCACAGAAACAGCCTAGTATAAGCTACACAGCTTGTTGCTGAATCCGTTTCCATCACCCAAACTCATCTGTATCAATTGTATCTATGTTTTCATTACTTGCAGTTGGAAATAAATACTGTTTAAACTAAACCAATAAGGTCCGATCTCCACATCTCCTACTACTTACAGTCTTCAATACGATAAGGAAGACTACAGTTTACACCAGACCAGCTATCCAGTCATTGGGACAGGCCAACCGATGCTAACCCTATTGTTTGCACGTTGGGGAGCCAGACAGTTGCTCGCCGCTGCTTAGTGATTCTCCCTGGGTTCTTCGGCTTCTTCCACCCGTAAAAACTGACCAACACGAGGTGAGCAAGGCTTGTCGAAAGAGGCGTTAAACCCCAGTAAAAAACGCTTTGTGTTTCCTCAAACAACTTTTTGGGCACTTCTACTTCGCTCAGAACCATGAAATTCGGTACACATCTTCACAATGACAACCCACCAAATCAATTGCTTTTATTTTTTCGAATTTCGATCCTCACTTGAAATGAGACGAGTTTTACTTTTTTTTAAATATTTTAATTTCAAGCTCATCTGTGAGCGTATCTTTCTGAAAATTTGGAAATATAATGCCCGCAAATATTCATATTTAAAAATGCATTGCCGCCACAGAAGATTCGCAGCGGTTATGACCGAAATAACCAGTGACGTCATAGAAGGTCATTGGCCGAAAAATGAAAGTTCATCCGATTTTCATGAAATTTTAGTGTGTTGTAGAACTCAAGATATAAAGAGGTACATGTTGTTTTATTTTCCGATTTACCGCTATTCTTGAAATTTTACGTCACTTGAATTTTTTGCACTTTTTGCTGCTTTTGCAACCTAAAAAGGCCAATTTTATGACATGCATAATTTACGACTTACTTATGCTACATCTTTGAAATTGACAAGTTATGACAACGTCACAATTCTGACGCCCTGACGTTAGAACGTCATTTTTAAACAATTTCAATTTCTCAAAATATATAAAAGGTGTTCGATGCTGAAGTTTTGGAAATATACGCTCCCACAAAAATCATATTTAAAAATGTAATCAGTTTTCACACGACTGCAAAAAAATTCAACTGGGGAGAATTTTGTAACTTTTCAATGTCAACGCCGGAGAAAAATAAAGTTTGTAAGATTTATAAATAAGTTTGGTATGTTTGTAGAACTACAAAAATTGGTAGATAGCTATTTTTTCCATTTTTTGCCATTTTCAACATTTTTTTATATCATTTTCAATTTTGAAATTTGAAATATTCCCCATTTTGTGACCAGCATAACTCAAAAAGTAAAAAAAAAATATACCGCTATAATATTCCACACACTTCTCAATCGATGCGTAGATGCGTGTCGTGTTATTTTTTATTCAATTTATATAATATTTTTTAATGCTATGACGTAAAGGAATCGGACTCTCAATACCTCGGATTTAACTTAAATACCGTCACGCTTTTACATCATGTTTTCGACCATTTTGAACAGTTTTGATTAAAAGTTTCATGTTATTACCGACAGACTGTCGTAGTTATAAGTTACATAGCTTTGAAACTTTACGCACCGCATTTTAGTCATTTGAAATTATCAACAGTGTCTTTTCTGCTTTAACTTTCGATCAGAGAAGGAGCTTTACGTTTTCTTCTTCACCGTTTGTTTTTAGCCCCATGTTTAGTCTCATCCTTCTGAAACTTTGAAACTGCAAGGGAGCTGTCAAATATTGCATACACACAAAGGAATATTCGAATTTATTCAGTCTCATATTCGTATTTGCATTAATATAAAATATTAAATATTCTCATGTTAAACCCGACCGAGTGTCTGAAAATGAAGCTTCGTTGTATGGTATCTGGAGACTCGCTCGCGATCTAAAGTAGACCTCCAGTATAAATTTAATTTTGTCAGTGAAGTGTTGAAGATAACTGACTGTGAGTTGCAAGGTTAAGATTAGGACAGCATAAAATTCCGATAAAAAGTACAAGTAATAAAAGTATTATATACAGCTTTACAAATATACAACATGTGCATATCCTGACCAAATCTCATGAAATGTCAGTCTTGTACGCTCATGACGTTTGTGTTCATTCTCACACAGAATTCAACTGTACACTACCATCTCCACCAGATCAAGAAAGCCTGCAAAGGTTTTAAATTTTATATTCACTTCTTGGGAATCATACCCATCACTTCCTTAAACCCCGACTTCTCATTAATGCATCCAACGAAGTTGGAATGACTTTTTGGGGCCGTTAGCCATTAATTCTTCTTTTTTTTCTTCAGACAAGGATTTAGGGTACTTATCCTCCAACCCACAGCCATGAAATTTGGCATACATGTAGACAATTACCAAAATAACATTTATTCTATGCCTTTCTTCATTTTTTTCAAATGTCGATCCCTGATGCAGGCGATGCGATTTTTTCCCCGTTTTTTCTCGATTTTTTAGTTTCAACCGCATTTTCAGCCTCAGGCTTTCGAAAACGTATCCAAAAATGTCGTGCCATCCTACGAAATCCTCAAACGTTATGGTCGAACTCAGAGGTGATGACGTTGGGGTCATAAGGTCAAACATTAAAATGCATCTGACTCTGGGGAGAGTTTAGTATGCTGATGTGCTCAAAAATAGGAGAGAGCTGTTTTTTTTATTTATCGCCATTTTTATATTTTTATGCCATTTCCAATTTTAGGGTTATTTTGCACATTTCTCTTTGAAAAACGCTGATTTTATATAACGCACGGCTCCGTATAAATAACACATACAGCTATGAAATTGCACACACTTTTACCTTCATGGTGGCTCTATTGAATGCATTCGTTGCAATTTCAAGATTAAACCATTTATCAACAATGACGTGAATTTGATGTTTTTATGAACGTCAACACCGGCACTCTTGTTAAAGCTCACTCCCAACATTTTGGAAATATAATCTCAGATAAACACCATATCTCAAAATGCTTTCAGTTTTTAGCTGACGAACAATTCGCCTGGACCTGCCGTGCGAGTGTCAGTGGAACTTAAACGTCGTAAAACAAAGTTTGTCCGGTTTGCATGAAAATTTAATATGTTGTAGAGGTCGAAAAATAAAAAAAAATGTCTTTGGATTTTTCATTTCAACGTAATTTTTTACTTTTTTACATCATTTGAAAATTCCATTTCTGGAAATGGATTCTTGCTTGTGATCCGCATAACTCAGAAAATACCAAACAAAAAACACTGCTTCTCTATTGTACAAACTTGTTAATCAATAGTTGAAAATGTGCAGCTCTATTTTTGTACTTCCACTGAGCAATATATTTAACGCTACAACGTTACAACGGCCGAGTTTTCAAATCATCCAAAATTATGTTTCAATGGATAAACCTAAAATCAAGTGACATTTCTGTTGATTTTAGTTCAAGACATACGTTAGTTTGCGATACCCTAATTACACAACTGAAAAGATTTTGAAAATCCGACATCAAATCCCGAGATATGACTTTAATACCATCGGGCCTATTATTTCATCATTTGCGCTATTTTGGACTAGGATTTCTTTTAAAAAACTGCTATCTTGTTATTCACTTACATAGAGCTTCATATTTATATTTATATATATATATATATTTATATACGACATACCAACCAAACTTCACATACTGTTTTCTGATTATTTAAAATTGTGCAATTTTATTTTTTCATTTCAAATTTACGCTCCCGATGCCAGCGATTCTAATTTTACGTTTCTTATACACCCTTTATTTTCGACCTCATTTTCAGCCTTAGCCTTTCGAAACTTTGGGAATATAATCTCCGCAAAAAAACATATTTAAAATGTCGGGCTGTCCTAGGAAATTATCATCCCTTATATCAGTCATTGAAGGTTATATGGTCAAAAATTAAAATACGTCAGATTGTTTGGAAATTCAAGTATGTTGTAGGGTTTAAGTATGTTGTGGAGCTAAAATAAAAATAGGAGATAGCTGTTTTTCTTTGTTTTTCGATTTAACCCCATTTTGATGTTTTCCCATCAGTTTGAAGTTTAGCGTATTGTCTTTATTCTTAATTCAAAGCCCTACGCTCTTGAGTCCAATTGCGCCCCATTACCACAGGATACACTTATGAAACTTACAACTATTTGTGATCATATTAAGTTTTTAATCCTATTTTTTCACTTCAGTTTGACACACCTGACGTGACAGCGATGCCAAAATTACGTTGTTTTCGGTACATGTTACAGTACATGGAGAGTGTATTATCACTAAATCACCCGCAGAGTGGAGATTGCACCCAAGCAATAATTGCAGATTTGTTGCAAGGCATACCAAGCACAAGCAAAGTTACAGCCAATGGACCTCCGGGTTAAACCCGGAGGTCCATTGGCTGAAACATTGCTTGTATTTTTTGTCAATATGTACAAAATTTGAAAGTTATAGTTAGGGTGACAACTCCACTCCGCGGGTGATTTAGTTACAATCCACTCTCCACGTACTGTATGTTCAACCTCATTTCGAGCCTTAGCCTTTCAAATTGTCGGGAACATAATCTCCGCAAAAATACATATCTAAAAATGTTGTGCCGTCCTTGGAAATTCTCAATCGTTACACCCGAACGCTGAGGTGACATCATAGTGGGCCA
Organism: Pictodentalium vernedei; assembly: GCA_031216915.1. Lineage (NCBI taxonomy): Eukaryota > Metazoa > Mollusca > Scaphopoda > Dentaliida > Dentaliidae > Pictodentalium > Pictodentalium vernedei. Next base: position 504,183,674 of record CM062297.1, on the reverse strand, counting down.
TATGGTCAAAAGGGGGGAGGGAGTGGCTTAGTAGGTAGAGGTGCAAACTGCAAGCCGAGAGGTCCTCGGTTCGAATCCCACCTGCGGCAACCGCGTTGTGTCCTTGGGCAAGACACTTCACCCCCATTGCCCACGTGGGGGCACGGTACCGCTGTGTACTAGGATGGTGCACTTGTCTTCAACCAATGCTTGTGTGGAGTTAGTATGTTGGGGAGCTGACAGTTGCTCGCCGTTTCTCGGTGGTCCTCTCCGGGTACTCCGGCTTCCTCCACCCGTAAAACTGTCATGGTCATGATTAGCCATTGTGCAGAAATATGTGACCTTAAACACCAATAAATAAATAAATAAATAAATAAATAAATAAATAAATAAATAAATAAATAAATAAATAAATAAATAAATAAATAAATGAATAAATAAATATATGGTCAAAAAGTAAAGTACCTCGGATTTTTGTTAAAGTTTAGTACATGTATATTGTAGAGCTTCAAACAATAAGAGATAGCTGTTTTGGGTTTGTTTTTTTTTTTTTTGGCTTTTTGGATTTGCTGCCATTTTTACGTTTTTACGTCACTTCAAGGTTTGCCTATTTTTGACATATTCTGTTAATGAAAGTGTCAAAGACACTGTAGCTCAACTTGTGTAAGACATGTACATGTATAATATGCGACACAGAAATGACACAGATCTAGGTAATGACCTGATAACAAAGGTACATGTAAAGTATTGTAACGGTCTGTACATAAATGCTGACCTTAGCCTGTAACAAATGTATAGGTAAAGTATTGTAAATGTGGGTGACATTTAGATACTAAACTAGAAAAGAAATATTCATTGGATTAATGTTACAATGGGGATTCTTGTATGGCGCATTATAAGCCAAATATTAGCAATTGTTTTGGCCTGTTTGATTCAAACTCTTCTAAGTCTGATTCATACTAATTAATAAATATTTGTCCAGTCCTTCTTAAAATATAGGTATTTAAATTTTTTATTTTTATCTTTAGCTCATAGAGTTCCTACGGGTGAGGAGGTTTTAATTTTCTCATTGTAAATAGAAAATCGGGTTGTGCTAATAATGTTTACCCTCCCCAAACAACACCAACTATTAACACGAGAACTTGGCTTCAACACATTTGGATATACACATCCTTGGGATGCTGAATTCAAGAAATATTATTTTGTCTGGTGTTTTTGGAAAAGATTTAAAATTATCTCACTTTTTGAGTCCCTGAGTGAGTCTGACTGAACCCAAAAGTATTTGTTCTCATAGCACAGTGATAACAAAGGCACCCAATAAATTTATAGCAAACATTACTGATATAAAAAGTCCTTTTTACAGGTTCTGTACAAAAAATGTAATACACAGAATTCCCGTAAATATGACTGCCAAAAGGCATTTTGAATATTTGGCCGAGCCCGAAAAGCACTCATTACCATCCCATGATGACAACAAACGTAGTCCTAGAAGTTCTGTACAAAAAACGGATTGCACCAAATTTCAGTATAAAATGGCCGTCTGCAGCCATCTTGAATTTCGGACTGCACTCTGTCGCAAGGCGATAACAAAGGTACCCAAGAAGTTTCGCGAAGATCGGTTCATAAATACAGCCTGTAACCCGAACCGTATTGACATGTGCACTTACTGTGTATAAGTAGCACTGAATAATCAAAGTTCATCAAATTTTCATAATTTATGCACAAGAAAAAAGCCGGTATTATATGTGATGTATTCCATGTTACGAAACATGCATTCAAAAAATTATTCAAACCAGAACTTTCATATAGAAGTTCAGTACAAAAAACTGATTGTACCTAGTTTCGGTACAAAATGGCAACAGGCAGCCATCTTGAATTTCCGACCGCTCCCCAAAACACTTGTTCTCATCCCAAGGTGATAGCAAAGGTACCCAAGAAGTTTCGTGAAGATCCGTTCATAAATACAGCCTCTGGCCCGAGCTGATTAGAAGTTGTTGTGTACAAAAAACTAATTGTACCTAATTTCGGTACAAAATGGCCACTGGCAGCCATCTTAAATTTTGGACAGCACCCAGAAACACCCGTTCTCGTCCAAAGGTGATACCAAAGGTAACCAAGAAGTTTCGTGAAGATCGGTTCAGAAATACAGCCCATAGCCCAAACCGTACTGACATGTGTACTTACTGTGTATAAGAAGCACTGAACAAATCAAAGTTCATCTAATGTGCATAATTTCTGCACGAGAAAAAAACCCGTAGTTTTGTGATGTATTCCATGTTACTAAACATTCACACAAAAATTTATTCAAATCAGAACTTTCATACAGAAGTTCTGTACAAAAAACTGATTGCACTAATTTCGGTACAAAATATGCTTCTGGTGGCCATCTTGAATTTTGGCCCACACCCCAAAACACTCGTTCTCGTCCCACGGTGATACCAAAGGTACATAAGACATTTCGTAAAGAACGGTTCATAAATACGGCCTCTAGCTCGAGCCCTATTGAATTGTTAACGGACGGACAGACGGCCATACGGACAGACGGACGACGGACCATGGCATAACCTAAAATTTGACTACGTCAAAGTTGAGCTAAAAACGAGCGACGAGGTATGCTTTATTGAGCGGCTAAGTACGTAGTAAAAGGGCAACAGACACCTTCCTCTCATTGTTGGGCGCGTTTCCGTTGGCCGTGCGTCGTTGGATGATTTCTGGAAATTCGCTTTGTGATTTGTAAACCATCTAGTATGATAATGTGGCTGTCCGAGAAGGTTAAGTAATATTTTGTTTGTACATGGCAAAAATTGAATTAATAGTGCTCTGTACCAACCACTTTTGCAATACAACCACTTTTGCAATAAAATTTATTACAAAAGTGGTTAACGCGTACCAACCACTTTTGTAATAAAACCACTTTTGTAATAAACTGACCATTATTGTAATAAACTCATTTCGGTGATAAATCACGGACGACCATTTTATAGTCGGACATTGGGGTGGGGTGAGGGGCTAGTTTACCTAAACATGTTTGTGTGTCATTCGATGGAATAAGGTGTCCATTCACCAGTTAAAACATGCCAGTGACTGAAGAAAGTACGCAACCACTTTTGCAATAAACGTTATTACAAAAGTGGTTATCGCGTACCAACCACTTTTGTAATAAAACCACTTTTATAATAAACTGACCATTATTGTAATAAACTCATTTCGGTGATAAATCACGGACGACCATTTTATAGTCGGACATTGGGGTGGGGTGAGGGGCTACTTTACCTAAACATGTTTGTGTGTCGTTCGATGGAATAAGGTGTCCATTCACCAGTTAAAACATGCCAGTGACTGAAGAAAGTACGCAACCACTTTTGCAATAAACTTTATTACAAAAGTGGTTATCGCGTACCAACCACTTTTGTAATAAAACCACTTTTGTAATAAACTGACCATTATTGTAATAAATCCATTTTGGTGTTAAATCACGGACGTCCATTTTATAGTTGGACATTGGGGTGGGGTTAGGGACAAGTTTACCTAAACATCTTTGTGTGTCGTTCAATGGAATAACGTGTCCATTCCATTCACCTGTTGAAACTTGGAAGTGACTGAAGAAAGTAAGTGACCACTTTTGCAATAAACTTTATTACAAAAGTGGTTATCGCGTACCAAGCATTTTTGTACTAAACTAACCTCTATTGTAACACACCTATTTTTGTGATGAATCACGGATGTTCATTTTAATTTGGGGTGGGTGGAGAGCTAGTTCACCTAAACATGTTTGTGTGTCGTTCAATGCAATAAAGTGTTCATTCACCAGTTGAAACGTGGAAGTGTCTGGAAAAAGTACATGTACGTAATCACTTTTGCAATAAACTTTATTACAAAAGTGGTTATCGCGTACCAACCACTTTTGTAATAAAACCACTTTTGTAATAAACTAACCATTATTGTAATAAACTCATTTCGGTGATAAATCACGGACGTCCATTTTATAGTCGCACATTGGGGTGGGGTGAGGGACTAGTTTACCTAAACATGTTTGTGTGTCGTTCGATGGAATAACGTGTCCATTCACCAGTTAAAACATGGTAGTGACTAACGAAAGTACGCAACCACTTTTGCAATAAACTTTATTACAAAAGTGGTTATCGCGTACCAACCACTTTTGTAATAAAACCACTTTTGTAATAAACTAACCATTATTGTAATAAAATCATTTCGGTGATAAATCACGGACGTCCTTTTTATAGTCGCACATTGGGGTGGGGTGAGGGACTAGTTTACCTAAACATGTTTGTGTGTCGTTCGATGGAATAGCGTGTCCATTCACCAGTTAAAACATGCCAGTGACTAAAGAAAGTACGCAACCACTTTTGCAATAAACTTTATTACAAAAGTGGTTATCGCGTACCAACCACTTTTGTAATAAAACCACTTTTGTAATAAACTAACCATTATTGTAATAAACTCATTTCAGTGATAAATCACGGATGTCCATTTTATTGTCGGACATTGGGGTGGGGTGAGGGACGAGTTTACTTAAACATGTTTGTGTGTCGTTCAATGGAATAACGTGTCCATTAACCTGTTGAAACTTGGAAGTGACCGAAGAAAGTAAGCAACCACTTTTGCAATAAACTTTATTGTATAATAGGTTAGGCTTGTCATTCAACGTAACCGATGATGAAATAAATTTATTGCACAATAGGTTAGGTTTTGTCATCCAAAGCAACCGATAATGTAATAAATTTACTGCATAATAGGTTAGGTTTGTCATCCAAAGCAACCGATAATGCAATAAACTTTATTGTAAAATAGGTTAGCTTTGTCATTCAACGTAACCGATGATGTAATAAATTTATTGCATAATAGGTTAGGTTTGCCATCCAACACAACCGATAATGTAATGAATTTACTGCATAATAGGTTGGGTTTTCCAACCAACGCAACCGATAATGTAATAAATTTACTGCATAATAGGTTGGGTTTGACATGTTACGCAACCCATAATGTAATAAATTTATTGTATTTGCAGTTAAGTTTTCCATGCAAGACAACCGCTGATGTATTAAGTTTATTGCATTATAGGTTAGGTTTGCCATCCAACGTGTAATAAGTTTATTGCAAAATAGGTTAGGTTTGCCATTATTGCATAATAGGTTGTATTACATTACCGGTTGTAACAATGCTTATCAAGTGGATTATGTGGGTAACTGAGAAGCGTGCAGTTCACGATACATGGTAAAATAGACTGCTGTATTGTTGGGTCAGAAGGGGTATGCCTACCACAGTATATGTCTAGCGGTGTAATTCCTATTACGAAAAGAAAAAGAAAAATGAAAAACAAGTTACACAAGTTATCAAAATCTGTTTAATATGTCTCTCGAAAAAGACAGGACGTTTACATCAGTTGGACAAAACTTCAGTACAGCTGACTGGCTTGCTCGACGAAACATTCCATGTCAGCAGGATTGGCGCATAAGGAGCTTTGTGTTGCCAAATACTGCAATGAAAGCGTTAATAATATTAATCTAAAATGGAATAAACATATTTTTTATATCTGGTCAAGGGTTTTGATGCGAGGATCCACTTTGCATTCGGGGGTCCATGTCCCATATAAAGCAAGATTTTCAGTTGGTTGGTAGCACATGGAGGGGTCGCGTCAGATTGACCATGAGTGGTCACTGTTACTATTCTGCATTAAGCATAGGTTATTTCTTTTCAAGAACGATGAAAGTTCATACACGATTATTGCTACGGATAAGTTAACCGTTGCGCAGTCCGTCCATGCGGCACAAGATCAGGGACATGCGTAACTGGTTTCGTGTTATGTGGAAGGACTAGATCAGAGTAAATAAATTTCTGTTGACTACTATACATTTGCCAACTGTTATATTGCCAACTGAAACACTCATCCTTCCGGTATGGCAATATACCAATCGGCCCGTAGTCAATTGTTATATTGCCAAATTAGGTTCATGAAAGTTCAGACTCAGATGTTTAATAAGATTACATGTGCGACTACACGTGATTTATTACTCCGTTTCAGAGCGAGCAATCGGGCCAGCGATGAATCCTTTTCATGGATGCAAAGGGATCAAAGGTGAATCCAGTTTATATCACCAGCGTCCAAGTTGCGCCATTTTTTCGTATACCAAAAAGCAAAGGGGCATGTTTTACTTGTCTTGTGGCACTCGGAGAGACAAGACCAGGGGGATAACGTGCAGTTGAGTTTTCCACTGAATACTCGATATTTGTTACATTTGTTATGTTCATTCAAAAAAAAAAACAAAAAAAAAACACCAAAGTTTAGATTCCGGTGTCAGAAGTGATATGATGTGAGCCCCTTTTCACGGTTGCAGAGTCAGACCTGCGATCACAGCCGTTTAGTACAGCAGTAGACCAGCCAAAGGCGCCCTCTTGCAATTCAGATGGATCTCGGAAGTGACGTCATGCCACGTTATTGTGGGCGCCCATGTTGTGTTGACATGTACCCAATGTGCGTGGTTATGTTGTGACGTCATTACAATAGCGATACAAGGTTCGAATGCGCGTGCGCAGCTTATGTGTATATGGGGACACGTGTTTTGGTCGTCCATTTTGTGTATAGGGGCGCCATCTTGGTTTCTCAAGTGTCACGTGGTTGCCTGGTGACGAAACCTTACCTCTTGGTATAAGATCGGGGGGGGGGGGGGTATGTTTTGAGGGTATGTTTGATTCGAGGGGAGTATGTTCCAATAGTATAGAATTACACAAATGGACCCGACTTTCGTGTATTTTAGTGGATTTTAGTCTGGTAACCATGTTAATGTTGTAGCTGGGACGTGGAAATGTTCCGGACCCAATGTTTGTACGGAGTGTGTTTTGGGAAAACATGGAATTACCCCAAACAACCGATATTAGATATAAAATTACCCCAAACAGCTTGACAATGTCTAAAAAACTATCCATGGATGGAAATATTTCTGAAAATATCGCGTCTTCCAGACACGGTGGCGGCGCGGAAAAGGGGGAACAGGAGCTCTGGGTGAGGCGGCAGAGGCGGTAGGGAACCAGAGGCTCTTGGGGTAGGGGTGGCAAGGGGCAGGGGCGGCCGTGAAGCAGAAACTGGGGGCCTAGCGGCCCTAGAGGCGGCGAAGGCTCCTCTCCTTCCATTTTCCCTCTCTGTTTATTGTTTAAAAAAATAACAAGAGTTATCTCCATTGAAAGCAGAAAGTGCCTGTTTGTAAAATGATTTTCCCTTAGAATCCATTTAATGAGTCCTAGTTAGTGACTCGGCGGATCCAAAAATATCGAAATGAGGCTATGATTCGTATGATTTTGCACGTATTGGACTCAGTTTCATAATCTTCATTTTGAAACATATGATTTTGCGCGCAATGTGCTCATTTTCGCAGCATTCATTGTTCCATACGACGAAAAAGGGTATTCAGTGGGTCTATTTATTTATTTATTTATTTATTTATTTATTTATTTATTTATTGGTGTTTTACGACACTTTAACAGCCAAGGTCATATCGCGTGACAGGTTTATTGGTGGAGGAAGCCGAGTATCCGGCGAGAACCACCGAACAACGACAAGCACTTGCCAGCTCTCCAACGCCATAACCCCAGACCATACTATGCACCGCATAGCAGTATTACGCACTACACAGCACAGACAGGATTAGATTGGTTGAAGACATGTGCATCACGGCGTGCAGAACGTCTCAGCACACGGCGTCATCGTGGCCCCACGTGGGCAATCAGGATGAAGTGTCTTGCCCAAGGACATAGCGCGGGGGTTCGAATTAATCTGTAAGTGGTCACCCATCCACAGACCAACCGAGCTCGATGTTGCTTAACTTCGGTGATCTTACGAGAACTGGTTTTGCCAACGCCACCGCGCCCTCCTCAGTGGGTCTAGTATCCTTAATATTTTTTTTATATTACGACTACAGCAGGGTAGAGATTTTTTAAATGAGGGTATGTGACGTATGAAGATTCACTCATTGAGCTCGTTTTCATAGCCTTCCTTGTTTCATATAACAAATGGGGCACCAAAGATCCGCCTTTTAAAAATATGGCGCTCGCCTAAGGATGGAAAACGAGGATTCCGACAGAATTCGAACCAGAAAAAAAGCCAATGTCGTTTCGCGACCCTGTCATCATTTGTGTTTGAGTAAAGACTGTTGTAAATGTAGAAAAGTAGTGTTTGAATATATGACGATTTATGTACCATAGTTGTTCAATAAAAGAAATTTAAATGAATGTGATATATTGTTGTTCTTTGTAAAAAAATAAACAGAGAGGGAATGTGGAGGGAGGAAAGCCATTGACCCCCTGGGCCCTTCCCCCGCTCCCCTGGTCCCCTCGGGCCCCTCGTCCTTGGTCCCCTTTGCCACCGCCGTCCATCATGCCAGAAAGACGCGATATTTTCAGAAAACAAATCCATCCATTAATAGTTTATAGACATTGTCGGGCTGTTCGGGTTGATTCGATGTATACAGCCAGGTTGTTTCTGGTGATACGACCTATAATGATACCCCCAGTCATATACCAAGAGATTCCGTTACCTAGTAACCACATGACACCTTGAAAAGTAAAAAAAAATAAAAAAATAAAAAAATAGGGGATGTCCGCCTCATTTGGGGTTAACAGTGTACGGAAGAACTCAACCCGACCTATAAAAGGGACAGCAAGCTCGATAGGAACTACGGGGTTTAAGACAAACTGCGCCCGTAGGAGGAATTCGGGGAGACATATCAAAAACGATAGACGTCAAACCCAGCTTTCCCCATCCATCCGCGTGCAGTAAGATTTTAGCACCCACCAAATATGGGAAAAGTTTTGACGCTACTTTGTGCTACCCCTTCTTCAAACAAACACACCGTCTGGCTATAAAATGGACGTCCGTGATTCATCACAAAAATAGGGGTATTACAATAATGGTTAGTTTATTACAAAAGTGGTTTTATTACAAAAGTGGTTGGTACGCGATAACCACTTTTGTAATAAAGTTTATTGCAAAAGTGGTTGCGTACTTTCTCCAGACCCTGCCACGTTTCAACTGGTGAATGAACACTTTATTCCATTGAATGACACACAAACACATGTTTAGGTAAACTAGCTCTCAAAACCACCCCAATGTCCAACTATAAAATGACCGTACGTGATTCATCACAAAAATAGGTGTGTTACAATAATGGTTAGTTCAGTAAAAAAGTGGTTGGTACACGATAACCACTTTTGTAATAAAGTTTATTGCAAAAGTGGTTACTTACTTTCTTCAGTCACTTCCAAGTTTCAACAGGTCAATGGAATGGACACGTTATTCCATTGAACGACACACAAACATGTTTAGGTAAACTTGTCCCTAACCCCACCCCAATGTCCAACTGTAAAATGGACGTCCGTGATTTATCACCAAAATGAGTTTATTACAATAATGGTTAGTTTATTACAAAAGTGGTTTTATTACAAAAGTGGTTGGTACGCGATAACCACTTTTGTAATAAAGTTTATTGCAAAAGTGGTTGCGTACTTTCTTCAGTCAATGGCATGTTTTAGCTGGTGAATGGGCACCTTATTCCCTCGAACGACACACAAACATGTTTAGGTAAACTAGTCCCTAACCCCACCCCAATGTGCGACTATAAAATGGACGTCCGTGATTTATCACCGAAATGAGTTTATTACAATAATGGTTAGTTTATCACAAAAGTGGTTTTATTACAAAAGTGGTTGGTACGTGATAACCACTTTTGTAATAAAGTTTATTGCAAAAGTGGTTGCGTACTTTCTTCAGTCACTGGCATGTTTTAGCTGGTGAATGGACACGTTATTCCATCGAACGACACACAAACATGTTTAGGTAAACTATTCCCTCACCCCTCCCCAATGTCCGACTATAAAATGGACGTCCATGATTTATCACCGAAATGAGTTTATTACAATAATGGTTAGTTTATTACAAAAGTGGTTTTATTACAAAAGTGGTTGGTACGCGTTAACCACTTTTGTAATAAATTTTATTGCAAAAGTGGTTGTATTACAAAAGTGGTTGGTACAGTTCTCCGGCCCACCAATTTTGAATTTACTTCGTTACTTACTCAGCAAGTGTCATTTTTTGCTCGACATTCTATGAATACCATATTTTGATTTTTAAATATGTTCGTTTTGCAATAAATGTTCTAATAATTTTAGAGTGTTATAATTATTTTGACTATAAAGCAAAGAAACAATCACCATAAAATGATTTTTTTCAAACCAAACATTCCTTTAAATTAAGCTCCTGCAAACGGTTGAAACACTGTATATTTTAGTCTTACATCGTACTAATGCACGCAGCTTCGCACTAATGCATGCATATAGTTCAACGATCTAAACATAATGACTACCCTCTACGTTCAAATTCCTCCCATTCAAATCTGTTGTAAAATTCAAAACACGATAATAGGAATATATGTCAAGCTGTCGCCCTGCTTACCGACTGAATTCGAGAGTACACGTATCTCTTAACATTTTTGCAGAGTCTATTGATCCAAACTGTGTTTTTTCCTTTACTTATCTAGATTTGAAAGCGGGTGAAGCGTAAATCACCGCCTCGATATCGTCCATGTTTTTGTACGCCTGTTTTGGCTATAAAATAATAACCCAGAGTTGCGCCTAAACAAATATCGACGCGCAAACGGAAATGCGATCGCATTCGCGCAGAGGAGGTCGATTATGATCATTGCGTGGGGGCATTTTGTTAGGAGTTTCCGCATCGATATTCATTTCGACAGCAGCTCCGGGTTGCGCAAAAAACATGGACGTCACTGAAACGGTTGTTGTCGCTTCACCCGTACTCAGATCTCTATAAGTAAAGGATACAACACAGTTTGGATCAATAGCCCCTGCACAAATGTAAAGAAATACGTGTCCTATCAAATGCTGCCAGTAAGTAGGGCGAAAACTTTGCATACATTCTTATTTTCTTATTTTGAGGTCCCTGCAAACTCACAGGCAGGGCAGTTTTACAATGGATTTGAGTTGGAGGAATCTGAACATAGGGGGTAGCCACAACGTTCAGATTGCCGAATTAGCATACAGAATGACGACAGGTGCTTGAGATATCCTAATCTTGAGCTGTGAAGATTCAGTTAGAGACAGACCCGATGCAGGTCACCTCTAATTTCTTTCCTAATTTCCCAAGAGCATACACTAAGAAAAATCACAGGCACTCGATCTCGATCATTTGATAACATGAACATGCTGAGAAAAAATTCATCCATCAGTAGTAATACATATAAACAAGGTATATGACTCGCTCGTCCGGAAGTGAAGAGAAACCCTCGACTCAGCTTTGGATAAGTTCTTATTATTTCAGGCGATTCCCGGCAGATATATTGTAATTTCATACCTGTCTCGTCTTATTTTGCCTATCAACCCTACCACGCCAAGTGCTGAATAGGACCCTCAGGTCATTACCTCCTTCTGCCAGAAGGAAGTGTTTCTAGTTAGTATTAGCATCCCCCTCCCAGAGAAAATGTGAAAAATTCAGTGCTCTAATAGCGAATCTGAGATATCTGTAGGGTGTATAGCGCAATATAGGAGTCCATTTTAGAGCGTAATGCTATGCGAAATACTCTGCGAAAGTAGCATTGGGGAAATGTTTTGGGAGCGACAGCAAAAATGCTTTGGAGGGACAAGATGCGCCAGCCTCACCCTAACCCAACTGTAAGGGTAAAAACCCCAAAATTAAACAATATGCCCATGGTAATTCATACGGATGTGTCAGTACAAGTGCGATAGCAGCAAAGTGTTTTTTGGCTTACCCTTCTATTCCTGAAGTTGTTGAATTGTTTCACATAGATCTCCTTCAGCATTTCCGGATCTGCCACAAACAGTGTTGGTGTACTAGTTTCAAACACACTGGAATGATAAAAACAAATCAACCTCGAGAATGTCATACAAAGTCAAAGATATCAGATGTGTCTTTTGGAAACAAAAGCGAGAGAATATTCAGGATAGGGTCGTGCGAAGATTTGAAATTCCATTCGATTAAAAAATGTCTCGATGATTCGAGTCGATTCGATTCGAGTGTCTCCGCTTGAACTCTCCTTCTATCAACGGGTCCAAAGAGGCGCCACGTCCGAAGTTAATTCAATCCCGCTCTGGGCTATTCGCATTTGTGAATGATTTGCCAAAAGACAGACGAGACGAGGTTAAATACAATACTTGAATGGAGATTGGCCATATTTACAGTTGTAAGAAGGTGTAGTATCTTCAACTTCAAGAACGGTGAGATTGGATTCTGGATTAGATTCGATGTTCTCTGATTTGAATTGATTCGAAATTTGAGATTCGTAGTACCCTAATTCAGGAATCCGAACAATGACCAGACCAAGCAGGTAAACTTAATATATAGACAAGATGACATTATTACTCTTGCTGTCAACGTACTAGAGGCCCGTTGACAAGTGACAATTATAGATTGCGTCTCCTCATTGAACTCCGCTGACACACAAGTATAATACATAGCATGAACGGAAAGGGTGTTTCTGCCTATTCGTATGCCAAACAATTGGCAAGGTTTTACACCGGCGGAGAGTACGCGACCGAATGGACGATACTATGGGGAGATCCTCCATCAAATTTGTGTCACAGCCAGTCACCTTCGCGTTGAATGGCGCATAACATTTTTGGCTTGGATCCCTGTCGTCGAATGTGATGCCAGTATTTGTGGCTTCAGGTTGTTTGAGAAAACAATCCATGCTTGGTGTGTAGCCAGGAATTTTGTTGGAGAGGTGCGCCAAGTGACGATCGACGATCACCACCACCGCGAGGGCGGCAATGGTTCGCTCCAGAAAAGGAAAATTTGAAAAAAATGAGTATGAAATGGAGTTCTGTGGTACATCTAGGAGAGTATTTTGTAAAATTTAGGACCTAAAATATAAGTTTAATTTCCCTGCTGTATGTGAAAAATTACATATAGTATTGATCGAGTTCAGTGCCATATTTTATTTTATTATATGACTACCACAAATAGCACCTCAATACAACTGTAGTTTGACCATTGAATCCAGCTCACCGGAATGTCACGTTTTTCAGATCGTTATCACGCCTGTCTCGAACGAGGCGCACGTGGATGGACTATTTCTACCAGTGACCTATAAATAAATTGGTAGATTCCACAAATACATCAGGGAGTCTCGTAATGCGTACGTTCGAGCTTGAGTCCTTCATTAATACCGTATGAGAAACACTGCTTTTCTATGACAAGTTACAGGACTCCATAAAAACAACTGCATGAGCAGTTTGCGCGTTTCATGGCATGCGACTGAAAGAGAAATGAGAATCGGTTACAATATTATAGCGAATTGAACGTACTAGAGGCTCGTTGACAAGTGACAAATAGAGATTGCGTCTCCCATTAAACTCCTTTGACAAACATTCCAGTCGAGGCCTATTTGAAAATGCTGTGCTGAACAATTGCCAAATAATTAACAACTATTTTTAAGATCCGAATCCAACAAAACGTAGGAGAATCTGTGTTTTCGAACGCGATTCCGATTGATATTCAAGCCCTGCCTCCATTGTTTTGACTTTCATGTTTCATGTTTCATGCTATGCGTTTGGGATTCTCCAATTCCATAAATTGTTAATGGTTATTTGGTTAATAAAATTCTTGTTGTATTTGATCTTTCAGGTGTTTTGATCAGTTTAAAATTCTAACTGTCATATAATAAACAAATTACTACAACAGTCAATTGAACTGTGTTGATCTATTCTGTCGTGTTGAAGAGATGAGATAAAAAACATGGCGGCGAGCTACTAACACGCGAGAGATTTCTGCTCCTTGTGTTTCAGTGATTTGATAGTGTAATCTTATATTTCTCAAGTTAAGGATAGTATGATTAGATTTTTAAGACAGTAGGTTCGACATACCAGTCTTTTACTGGTGCCAACGTGACTGGAGATGCTGTATTATTGTATTATTTAGAAAACCTCACCTACTTGAATGTTCTGTGATGTGATGACGTCATGAGTTGGATATAATTGTACAGTGCACAAGAGTAAACTTGAATTCCAATCACGTCCTAATAATATCTTAACTTCAGTGCGCACTGTTCTGGATCATTGCCCAGTGATAAAAAACAGAGTGCATAGAACCCCTTGAAGAGGAAGTGAAGCATCTTAATGATGAAAATAAGGAACTCAAAAAAACCCCCAAAAAAATTCCTGGAGTGCGCATCTAGAAAATTCTGAAACTGATATAGAACACAAGATGGACGATCTGAGCAATATGCTTGACGGGATTGTTTAGTTTTTCGAAACGTACCGGATAACACACCAAGTGTAAGCGACATTAACAAAACCACTGATAAAATTGTACTAGACTTATGTAACACTCAGTTGAAAACTCCAGTTTCTCTAAATGACCTGAATAGATCACACGAACTTGGGAAAGTGCGAACGGTAAATAACAAAAAGAGTTGCAACATTATATGTAGATTTGTCTCCTACCGACAGCGTCGTTCTGTCTGCATGAACAAGAAAGAGCTGAGAAACAACCCAGATAAAATCTTTATCACCAAATCACTGACAGAGCGAAGAGGCGCTATTGTATCGAAGCTATCTTCCCTCGGGATGGATAAGAAGATATTCTCCTTCTGGACTAATGATGGTAGGATGTTTGTAAAAAAAAACTCCGGATGATGCTCCCAGACTATTTAACCACGCAGATGGCACTTCCAACTTTCTGTGAAACAATTCTAACTTGTAGGACCACGATAACTTGTGAAAATTAGAACTCAGTAAGTAACACTCCATCCATCCATCCATCCCATCCATCCATCCATCCATCCATCCATTATTCCGACTACAGATCTAACACAACTGGTGTGAAATAGGACTCAGAGAGTAACTTTCCGTCCATCTACCCATCCGTCCATTCATTCTGTCACTCATTCAAACATCATTTTGTGCCTGTGTGATAAATTGCATGATTCAATGTGCTTCTTTTCTCCAAATAACATATGTTTGTAAAGAACTTAATTTCTGATTATTTATTTATTTGTTCATTCAATCATTCAGTCATTTTATGCATTTAAATTACTGTACTTCTTACCTCATTCGTTCATTCATTCATTCATTCATTCATTCATTCATTCATTCATTCATTCATTCATTCATTCATTCATTCATTCATTCATTCATTCATTCATTCATCCATCCATCCATCCATTCATTCATTCATCCATTCATTCATTCATTCATTCATTCATTCATACGTGTATAATTTGTAACTATGTATGACTCATCCATCCCCCATCCATCCATCAATATATCAGTCCATCCATACATACATCCATCTGTACAATTTGATACTATACGAAACATCCATCCATCCATCCATCCATGACTCAATGTGGTTCCTTCCTTCAAATAACATCTGTCTGTAAATAACTTAACTTTCTATCAAAAATCTATCCATCAAACCTTCCAATCATCCATTATTCCGACTTAAAGGACTAGCATAAATTTGTGTGATATGGGACTCAGAGAGTAACATTTCATCCATCCACCCATTCACCCATCCATCCACCCATCCATTCATCAACTCATTCATTCAAACTCCATTCTGATGTTTGAGTGCATGTGTGACAGATTACACGACTCAATGTGCTTCGTTTCTTCAAATAATATCTTGACATTCATTCTTTGAATGTGTGCATGACTGAGTGGGCTGATGAAGAGTTGATCACTGGTTTGTTCGTACGCTCTCTCTCGTTCTATCCCCTATCTTTTTCAACATCCTTGCAAATAAAAGCTTTTATACTAGAAATGAATAGAAGTACTTATATGTATTATAACTGATTCTACTGAATGAAATGTGTCTAAATTAGTGTACCTTGTAATATTGTATGACGTGTATTTACATTCATTCATTTACCCACTTATTCACTGTTATTTTGTATGATGTGTATCTACAGTCATTCATTCAGTCATTTATTTGTTTGTCCATTCATGTACCCAGATTATTGTATTTCTCACTACATTCTTTCAAGTTGCAAACTTCATTCATTCATTCATTCATTCATTCATTCATTCATTCATTCATTCATTCATTCATTCATTCATTCATTCATGTTGCAAACTTCATCCATTCGTCCATCCATCCATAAAATCTTTTTATGTATCAATTCATTCACTTATTTTCTCTTTGTCATGTGATGATAATATGCATACATTATCGACCACAGATACAGAATGGTAAATTACTTTTGTTCTCGCCTTGAAGTCGCATAGTATTCTAATGTTGAAAGACCGTTACATATCAACTACATTGTTCATCAATTTGAATCTTTGACCATGGACACATCCACTCATTCAGATTCTCACCCATTGATCCATTGGATTGTTGGATGGACATGTGAATGCATGGACGGGCAAGACCTCGCCGCTCTTAACCATATCCATTGACCGACCCATTTTTGGTTTACTGTCTTAGCTCTTCGTTCAGCTCATTGCTGAGATTCTTCGTTTGGAATAGGAAAGTCTAACCACCCTATGAAATAATCGAATACTGTGACCTCTTTCTAGCCCAAATCTCTACATGTTGAGAACACATTTCCTATTTAGTGAACATCCCTAACTGACTGACTACAAAGTATGCGATTAACTCTGGCCCTACCCTATAAACTAGTCAAATATTGAGACCTCTCTCTAGCCTAAATCTCGACATGTTCTGAACCCTATCCATTTTTATCGAACGTCCCTATCCGACTCACAAAAAAGAATACGCCTAACTCTAGCCTTACTCGCATAATTTCATTCAAACAAATCACCATCTACTGGACAACAGAAAAGAATCGTACTACAAAGTATCTGTTAGAATACTGTAGATCAGAAAACTGGTACAATTGTTTAATTCTTCCCGGTGTCAATTCTAGTGATGTCTAATGTGGTATATCTCGACAAAGTACAAAATGACGTCTCATTTGACTTTGTTACTCTGTTCAACCATGTGATCAACAGTGTTTCCGAAAATGATCCTATTACTCCACTCCAGCCCGATAGCAACAGCTGCAAATACTACTCATCTGAAATATTCTTAATCGATCCGAATAGGAAGTCCTTTGCCCTCCTAAACATTAACTGCAGAAGCTTAAATGCTAAATTTGAACACCTACAAAACCTTATCTGTAATCTCAAAAAAGATGAACATTTATTCGACATCGTAGGGTTGACCGAAACATTCAGTGTGAAGGAAAGCGTTTCTTATGTCTTAAATGGTTATCATCCACTAGTTATACATACGTTCTCGTCCTGATGGCGATGACGGTAGAGGGGGTGTTGGGGTGTTTGTTAAAGATTCCATACCTTTCAAAATCAGAAACGATTTGAGTATTTTTATCCCTCATGTGTTTGAATCATTATTTATCGAACTTACTGGAAAACACAGATCAATGGTAGGAATTATATATCGCCCCAATACTACACCAAAAGCTGACTTACTCTTGTTTTTATCCGAATATTCAAATCTACTTAACAAAATTAACTCAGAGAAAAAAAAACAACTTATCTTATGGGTGATTTCAATATTGATCTACTTAATTTTAATCAACATTCCAAAACTAATCAATACTTCGAATCTTTATTTACTACTGGATTGCTCCCTCGGATAACCAAATCGACGAGAGTTACTTGTCACTCGGCGACACTAATTGACCATATTTTTTGCAATAAAGCAAATCAAAAACACTAATGGAATAATCATTGCAGATGTTAGTGATCACTTTGCCACTTTCTGTATCGAAAATCTCCAAACAACCATCTCAAAAACAATCTTGTCCTCCCAAAAGAATTTTTAACACTAGGAATATGAATAAATTTAAACATCTGCTCTCCGAATCAGATTTCAGCAATGTATCCAAGAGTCTAATTCCAATGAAGCTTATGAGAAATTTCTCGAAACTCTCAACACAGCGTTTGATCAAGCCTTTCCATTGACGTCGTTGAAAATCCCCAACAAATACATAAAACGAGAACCTTGGATGACCTCCGGACTTCTCCAATCTTCAATAAATAAACGGAAATTACTCACTAAGAAATACAAATTCCCAACTGACGAGAATACTACTCGTTACAAAACTTATTGCAAAGTTTTCAACCAACTTTCACGAAAACAAAAGAAAAACTATTATAGGTCAATCCATATTAGAAAACAAGGGGAACATTAAGAAAACTTGGAAAATGCTTCGCAAGGCAATAAATAAGTCAGACACCCCTCCTCCTCTGCCATCATCATTCATTGATAATAAAGTGGAGTTGTCCAACCCCAAACAGATTGCTGAAAAATTCAATAACTATTTCATAAATATTGTTAAACTAGTAACCCAAAACATGGAAGGACCACACACCACTTCGCTGAGTATCTTAAAAGTAGTGTTTCCAACTCATTTTATATACTACCTACATGTACCGATGAAGTGATATCCGTAGTTAGATCCTTGTCTACAAAAACATCCACTGGCCTGGATAACATTTCCCCCAAATTACTTAAAGGCATAATACATGAGATAGCCGTTCCCTTGACCCATAATTTAACGCTTCATTCTTAACAGGAGTTGTACCATCCAAAATGAAAATTGCTAAAGTAATGCCAATTTTTAAAACTGGTGATAGGCAGTACTTTGCAAATTACAGGCCTATAAGTATTCTCCCCTCTTTCTCTAAAATTCCAGAAAAGATAATGCAAAAAAGGTTAATGAACTTTTTAGACTCAAATAACATAATCTGGAACTTCCAGTTTGGTTTTAGAAAGGGTCATTCAACTTTTCACCAAATAATGCATCTTATCAATTACGTTTCAGCAACGAACAACAAACTAAGCAAGAAATGCATCTTATCCATATTCCTTAACTTCTCAAAAGCATTTGACACCATTGACCATGAAATACTTGTGCCTAATCTCGAACATTATGGAGTTAGGGGCATAGCAAATGCCTGGTTTCAAAACTACCTATTAGGAAGGTCCCAATTTATTCAATTTACGAATGAATCCTCCGATCTGAAAAATGCTAGGGCCAGGGTTCTGCACTCGGCCCATTCTTGTTTGTTCTATATATTAATGACTTATCCAAATCTACTGATATGAATGTTTTGTCCTTCGCGGAAGATACAACTGCTTATACATCAGGAAATAATCTTAACTTACTGACTGAGAGGATAAATGACGAATTAACAAAAATCAGTGACTGGTGTCTAGCCAACAAGCTATCTTTAAATGCTAACAAAACCAATGCTTTACTTCTTCATCCCCC
The DNA here is from genome assembly GCA_031216915.1 of Pictodentalium vernedei. Classification (NCBI taxonomy): domain Eukaryota; kingdom Metazoa; phylum Mollusca; class Scaphopoda; order Dentaliida; family Dentaliidae; genus Pictodentalium; species Pictodentalium vernedei. The sequence continues at coordinate 504,164,409 of CM062297.1, read as the reverse complement.
AAATGATAATTATAATTATAGCCATGTGCAGACACAAATACTAATAAATAGTAAAAACACGACAGTAGCAGGTAATAATCGCGAAATGAAATCAGTAAATCTTTTAGGAGTTAACATCGATGAAAATCTCAAATTTAATCATCACGTGGCCGCTGTTTGTATAAAATTGTCTAGAGCTATTTATATCCTGAATAAAGTGGACAAAAAAAATTGCCAGTTTACGCTTTACGTGTACTCTATTTTACGTTGTTCCAAAGCCACTTAATTTTTGGAATCAATGTATGGGTTAACACACCGGCAACAAAACAAATTTTGAACTTGCAGAAAAAAGCAGTGCGTATCATAGCAAATAAAAAGTTTACCTCTCATACCGATCCTCTTTTTAAACATTTGAAAATTCTTCAATTCACTGATCTTTACAAATTACATTCACCTCTATTCATCTTCGAATGGACTAAAAAAACTCGCCCTGTCAGTCTGAATAATACATCCCAAGTGTACGAAAACCCCTTAGGCATAAACACGAGACAGTGTGGAAATCTAATCCCACATAAACCCCGCACTCAGTTCTCAGCCGCTCTTCCCTACTTTTCTTTCCCGAAGTTATGGAATTACTTAGATTGAAGATTAAAATTCCTCCTCAGCCTGTCATCTAAAATAACACTGACAATCAGTTCGTAAACGCTAAAGGTGACAACATAAATTGCTCAAATCCGCGATGTTCCGTCTGCCCACATAATTAATTCGTCTATGGGATTCTCATTTTTCCTGTCCCCAAAGGTCAATGGTTTTTGCAACTGTACATTTCCTAATAGTCCGTACTAATAATGGAGGAATATCGTATTTTTTCACTTTGGAAACAAAGTTGATCACAAGGTCAGAATAACAACTAATCTAACAGTGGAGTTAAAATGTCAAAATAAACCAACATTGTGCTGAACCATTCACATTAACCACCTACTGCCCAGCTCCACCTTTCTTGAAAATTGTCATTCGCCGTATTTGGCATTTATTTTTTGTTCAGATTTGTTTTATATACCATGTTTTTTATGTTTTTTCGAGGGGATGACAGGAAGGCAGACGAAAGACTATGTCATTCCCCACGATATACATCTACTCATTTATCAAATCTTATAACATTATTTTTCTCTCAAAACGCACTGTATTTGTATTCTGTGAAATAAAGTGAGTTGAATTGATCGGCCAGATCAAACTCGACGCCTGCGGCGTCTCGTTTAATCTGGCCGATCTCATCTCATCAACTGGACAGAATACAACACAGATCAATTGACGGTTGTAGTAATCTGTATTTCCTGATATACTTTGTCCCAATGTGTATAATTCTGGAGGAAATTAAACAGCGATAAGCTCGGTATAATAAATACGGCCTGTAAAACCAGGACCATGCATTTGTTTTCTCTGTAACGCCTTGGCACCCTGAAACTACTTGCCAAGACTATAAAAATAGAAAAGTAGTGCCAAGGCGTTTCACAGAAACTACATAGAAAGGAGAACATTTGTTTTAAATCAACTTACCCGGATGTATCGTACTCTCTCTGGCTAAGCCACAGTGAGTGCCATGTATCGGAGAAATGAGATCGCCCCATTTTATAAGTTTTCAAATCACAAATAGTGAAACTCCAATTTTGTTTGGAGATGCGTTCGAAACAGTCGCACCTCCCCCTGGCTACCCGTCTGCGTGCTTCTGACAATAAAAAAAAAATTAAGTGAAAATAGAAAAAAAAGATTACAAACGCTGTTATAATAGTAACCTCAACCGAACCGAAAGTGATGATAAGTAGATGAGAATACTTATCGTTCACAAATAATACAACACTGGAATATCACCCGTAAATAAAACGCACATAGCATCACTATTTGAAATTCGTAAATCCAGTTTCAGGGAAATAAGATAAATCCGTACAATCCAATAACAACTGCACATACAAATTGGAACTATTTTACTGTAAATATCCACGTGCCGGTAGACATGCAGTCAAAATACGACTCCTGGCATTCAAATACACATATATATTTTGTTATAGATAGACTCCTCCATCAAACTTTGTAGCGTTGCTCTGGACGTGGTTCGTAAAGATAATATTAGCCTAAATTCCCTCTCTCTTTCTCAACTCATGACCCCTGTACCCACTTCCGTGTCCCCACGTGCCTGCTAGGGTTCGTCTAATGAAGCATTACTGTAAATCAACGAACAGCGATCATCTTATAGCACTTATGTATGTGTAAACGGAGTTTGGATTGTTATTGAAAATATGTGTACGTATAGAGTGCATTGTCATAAAAATACCCACAGAGTGGAATTTCCGCCCAGTCAAATACTCCCTGTCACTAAAAGAGTATAAGAGCGGCAAGGAAATGTTCAGCATGTGTACCTCCGGATTGTACCCGACGGTATTTTGCCTAAAATTTTGCTTGTGCTTCGCATGCTTTATGAAAGAAATCGACATGTATTATCCAGGTCAAAACTCCCACAGGAGTTTAGTGGTCTATCAGTCTCCACAAAGCTCTCTATTGTTTCTGGCAACAGCGTGTTATCAGTAGAATAACAGTGTATTATTTAAAATAATGTCAAGCCAATGTTCGATTAATCCACAGTCATTTTAACGTAACGCACACTTATTGTTCGTGGCGGTCATTCCTTCGGATATGATGGTAAAAAGTGGCGCAGTGGATTTAAATATCAGATAACCTAATTTCATCTGAAATAAATTTCAAGAATTTCAGCTAAATAGTAAGGCTCCTGTCACATCTTTGCGATTTTGACACGATCTACTACGACATGAAAATCATGGGTAATCGTGGATATCCGTACTGAGATACGTACTGCTTCGTAATCATTCTTGAGTATTCTTGGTTGATCGGCATACGCATACGAAAGTTTTAGACTGTTTAAAACTTTCGTATTCCATCGTGTGATTTTTCAATTCCGTACTGCGTCGTATCGCTGTCGCACTAGACCGTACTAAACCATACTGTTTATTCTTGGATATTCTTTAGTGTTCGTGGGTGTCCGTGCGCACTTGGTAGTACGCCTAGTACGGTTGCGTCAAGATTCACTAAGAACTAGTATGATCTATTATGACGGCACTGTGAGTTTCGTACGACTCCGTACAACTTTCCCAGAATTATAGTACGACGTATCAAGATTTATCCCGATATCAGTAAGAACTAGCATGGCCACACTATGAATCTCAACGAAGTTTCAAAATTCTGGACGATTTGGATTCGATTCCAGAAAGATCCGTAGGAATAGAGTAGGAATTTCCAAGAACTCACACGTTTTCATCACAATTCCCGACGAAAAGGATATAAACCCCGGCAATTAGCCGCTCCGAAATCTTTCTGTTTTGACTGTCGAGGATTCTTGCTAGGTCTTGCATCATTTTACTAGTTCGTACTAGTTCGTACGGGTATCGTGTGAGCTCTTTACAGGGTCGTATCGATCCATACTGAATCGGCTTGGAAAATCTTAGTAGATTCTTACTACAGTCGTGGTAAACAGTACAAGGTCGTATGAAGGTCGCGTAATGTCGCGAGAGAAGCCGATTCGTGGCGTTTTGTTTTTAAAAATCGTGGTCAGTCGTGGAAATCTGAATTCTTGGCCATTCTTGGACATTGGTACAAAAAATCGCAAAGATGTGACAGGGGCTCAAATGAAGTTCAAGGGACCCATGAGGACAATAAGAAAGTCTGGTGGTTGGGCGGTTTGGTTGACGAAAGGCGGTGACTTTATCTAATAGCAAGTTAGATGAACATTTTACACCTACACGATTAAAAAGATTGCGTAATATTTTCAACATATTGATCTTAGTATTCAAATGTATTCACAAACTGGCTCCAGTTTACCTGCAAGAGCTCTTCGCTGCAAAAACACCATCGCGCAGTCTCAGATCTAAAAAACAAATTCAACTAGCTGTACCTTTTAGCAGATCTAATCTGGCTAATGATCTTGTGTTCTCCGTCGTGGGTCCCAGATTGTGGAATTCCTTGCATATTAGTGTCAGAAATTCAAAAACTCGAGATATCTTCAAAAGAAATCTTAAAACTTTCCTATTTACAGAAGCATTCTCCTGAACCTCTCTAAGAGGCAACCGAAACAGATGTGACTCTTCATTTCAGAAAAAAGTGTATATTTCTGTCAAGTGTTTAAGAGCACTATCTGAGGTTTTACGCTCTAGAAAATCAATTATTATTATTAAATCAACTATTATTAATAATCAGCTTACCCGAATATGCGTCCATATTCTCGACACCAATCATTTTGCGCTTGAAGCATGCCCTGAAAAAAAATTAAGTATGCTCAAGAGCACAGTTTGTGATAACAAGAAAACTTTCCAGTCAGTACGTCTCAAAATTCTTGACACATAACTATATACGACGATCCATGCATTTACCAAGTGAAACATTACTTATTTTGGAGAAGTCCTGGATAGGGGTTTCGCCAAGATGACCGACATGAAGGGTTTGGATGTAAATCTGATTTGTCCCCCACGCTGTATGCTCAAGTGCCGACTAATAAGAGGTTCCATCTACATCATCAAGACGTGCCTTTGTCGAAGGCATGTCGTGGTGATGTAGATGGAATATAGATCAGTCGGTACTCGGAGTTCCTGAAAATTAATTTGAGCATGACGCTTGGACTTTTCAACTTCTTGCCAAACCCTTATTTATTAGGACACATCATATTCCAAATTGGTCATACTGGGCCTCTAAAACCCAAAATGCATACCATGTGTCTCTATTTGACCAATTGTGTGTGTGGAATAAGTGCAAGTATCAAATTTATGTATTGTAAAAGAGTAGGCCGACATGCTTGCAATATCGAATGAATATGTAAGTCTCAACGTTATTGGGACAGGGAGTCCCCTCCCCCCCCCCCCCCCCCCAGTTACTCCTCTGGTTTCAGACTATATATAACGACGCAGTCGCCAAGAGAACAAGTACCACCTTTCAGACCTCACAGTTACAGGCACACCTCAGAAAACGAAAGCCATTTGGCAATGGATCTATAGATCGATCACAGCTCACAGGCAGTAAGGTATTCAATGTGTTTTATACCAATTATATCGTGTAGGTTGTCTTGTTTTGCAGGACCTTATGCACGGGCACTGGGTTGGTATCAATTCAAGTGGGGTCGATTGTAACGGCTTTGCTATGGCGATAAGTGGCGATAGAGCATGTGTGCAGCAAGTACTGTATGATGTTGCTTGAGTGCCACAACGTAACGATGATGCATATTATTAGCGCAAGTGGGCAGTGGTGTTATGTTTTCCGGCGTTCATTGTTGTTGACTCCGTCATTTTGGACTTGCTTGGAGCATGTGGCTGCTATGGAATCGAATCAGTTGGGATGGAGTGTGTTGTTTTTTCTTCTCTTCCTATGGCCCTACCATCCTACATCTGTTAATAACCCAACGCTCACAATTTTAGCCACGCCACACAAACCTTTTTTCCCTCACTCTATGGACTAAGGTGGGCTAGGATGGTACTCGCGAGACCACTACTGAAGACCTTGGGTAACAGCCGGGTATTATTTCATTCAATGTGAGTACCATGCTAGACTGGACAATTATTTAGCTTGAAGCAGAACTTCGAGCGGATAATCAATAAGCAGTCTTCAGGTAATTTCGAGTACCCACGTGTGGGCACGCTGGCGATGTGTACCAAAGTGTAATGCACGTCGATGATGCACCTAACCCTGCTTGAGTGGAGTTGACGTTGCTCGGTGGTTCTCACAGGGTACGCCGGTTCCCCACCCGGAAAGCTGTCTGACACGAGGTGGCCCTGGCTGTCGAAAGTATCGTTAAACTCCAATAAATAAACTAAATAAATAAATATATAAGCAGACTTAGATGGAGGTTACTCGGAGATAGGGCAAAATACATGACTATGAGGAATACGAGGGCGGATACTTGGAAATGAGAAGGAGAGTCATTGTGAAAAGGAACCTTCGTGTTGGTTAATAATAAGTTCACGATCCTCAAATCGAGTGATTGAACGAGTAAGTGGACAGAGAATGATTGAATGTCTCTGTGTTTTAACAAGGACAAATTTATATAGAACTAGAGAAACAGAATTTACTGTGATCAGTAAATTCGATTCGTTTGTAAAAATGGCGAAAACCTCAAAATTTTTCCGAACAGAAAGGGAATTTATGGAGACTTATTTCCGGGAGTAAAATATCTTTACTAGGGCGGATACTTGGAAATGAGAAGGAGAGATAATGGACAAAAAGGAGACCGAGCCATTGTGAAAAGGAACCTTCTTGTTGATTGATAATAATAAGTTCACGATCCTTAAACCGAATGACTGGACGAGTAACTGAACAGAGAATGATTGAATGTCACTGTGTATTTCGTACAAGAACAAATTTATACAGAACTAGAGAAATAGAATTTACTGTGATCAGTAAATTCGAATCGTTTGTAAAAATGGCGAAAATCTCAAAACTGTACCAAACAGAAACAGAATTTATGGAAACTTATTTCCGGGAGTAAAAATATCTTTTTAGAAATCCGGAATGGGTTTTGTGAACAACATTTGATGATTTTCATAGAGACGCCAGATACAAATTTGCAAGTAACCAGAAATAATGACTTCTATGCACGCCGTTTAACGTGTTTTATAAAGGAATCAGAAATGAATATTGAAAAATCAGATATACGGTGTTGTATAGTATTTGAATAGGGATGTGCAATTGCGTCCTGCTTTCAAAATTTTGACTCCGCCTCCTTTCATAATTTTTAGCCTCACCCACTTTTCGACATTTAAATTTACATACGAACTTCAGGAAAGCATTAGAGGTACTAATGTGATTACCAATATCTCTATAATATGACTAAGTTACCACATGGTGATTCGAAGACATTGGCACATATTTTGAACCTCCAATGAGCTTCGTCTTGATTTTCAAAGGTTCCAAGGTGATAATGGCTTACTGTGCTTGAGATATCAGCAGGGCCATCTTTCAGAATTTGTGGCTCTCTATTTGTTTATTCCTAAATTATATCATGCTCTAAGAATGGATGGCGACCAAACATTTTGAAAGTGGGTGATGAAATGGATGTATAAACTTCGTGGTTTGATCCTTAGCTGACCTCAAACACTTTGACTCAAAGTTTGACCCTCCCGGAGTTTCGACTCATTCGATGTTGGTCCGAGGTCCATAAGTCTTGCCATGCTTGAGGTATCAGCGCGGCCCACTTCCAAAACACCTACAAGGACACCCCAATGCCCCATGAGCCTGAAACATCTAGCTGACCGAGTACTATTGACGGATTGTCAGTATGCGACACAGGTAGCGAGACAGGAAAGGTCGTATTCGAATTATCGTGCGGAGAAGGAAGTGGATAGAAGATTGAAGACCAGGAGAATTAGGAGATGGAGAAAAAAAAACATACAGAAAAATAATATTCTCTGTGATACACACAGACTCATAGGTAAACATTCAAAAGAAATATTAAGTTAACCCTTTGGACACTGGTGGTATGTTCCATGTCAGTTCAATGAAAGCAATTGGAGGGGTCCATATTTAATATTTGAGGGTAGACCAATAAATATTTTCAACGTGCAGCCTTGGGACTCACGTTGAATATATTGATTCGTCTACCTCAAACATTAACTTGGTGGCCATCCTACTTTGTGACAGTATGATGTATCATGTTCCTGGACCGGAAAAGTGGCCTCTCGGGTTCAAAGGGTTAACACAATGATGAGTTACACGTATCCTTACCTTTCTAAAGTAAGTAATCATATTTCCGAGTACTGGTAATGGTTTGGGTCCAGGAACTCCCATCGATTTGAAGACATTATAATCTTTACACATGTATCTGTGGAATATAAATGAGCACGTTTGTCTAGTGGGGAAAGTGAAGAGGGTGAAAACTGCTTTTTACCCATTTTCCCATTATTTGAATAAACATTATATTTTGATGGATGTGGTGAAGGATGAAAATAAAACAACAAGTTTAGAGCGCACGCAAAGCATCGCGAAGATTACAGATTTGGATGGACGAGGGAGATTGAAAACCCAATTAGTCTCGACTCTTGTGGCTCAAGTTCTGATAAAATATTCCGATTACATCATGAAAGTATGTCTTTATTGAAGATATGCCTTGATGACGAAGTTCGAATATGCTTTAGTTCCAAACTCAGAGTTCTTCGAAATTGATTTGTAGATAATTACGTGAGTGTGTGTGAAATAAATTAAAATAATAAATATTGCCGCGTTAGAAAGTATGTTACTAGCAAGAGCGAAAATCTATATCTAAGACTCCAGTTCAGACGAAAATGTCTCGACAGGAAGAATTATTGGATAGGGATGGGAATCACTGCTAGGCATGCGAAGGCTCGGAAAGTTTCCAGAAATTTCCAAAAAGTTCCGTGGAAAGTTTCCGGGAATTTTCAGGGGCCAAAAATATTGGGAATTTTGAAAATAACATTAAAAAGTCTGTGAAATAAATTTGACAGTTAAAGTATTCAAATTTTATGAATATGCAAATACACATACAGTTTTCATATGCATTACATGTACATGTATTACAGAATAAGCAGCTGTGCTCACTGTTTCCAAGAATGTTTTTTAGATGTTTCCAGGAAATTGCCTCATGCAAAATATGATAGAGTAAAGTCATTTATATAATTCAGACTAAAATCTATCTGAATTTGTATGATGTAAATTCCTAGAATTGTCTCTTATTACATGGCTATCGTAACTCCCGGAAGTGGCACATTATCATGCTTAGACATTCCAGGAAATACTGATACTGGGAGATGTTTTATATTGAAGACAGCTCCATAATAGCAGCTGAAACAGAATAAATGTTTTTCTTCATTTAATGAGCTGAGCTCTACTCTGTTACAACATACAGTGCAATACTTTATTCTAAATTATATTTCATCACCAAGAGAACTTGAATTCTGCAAAATGCCACGAATACAGTCTGATGTTTTTAAGCACTTCACCTTAACAAGGAGAGATAGAAAAGAACTGTATCTGTACAACTTCTGCAATCAGCAGTATGTCAAGAATGCCACAAAGCAACGAGGGCATTTAGAAAAATGTAAAAAGTTTCCTACATCAATCAAAGAATCCAAGTCAGGACCAGATAAATTAACTGTTGACCTAACCACCGTTTTGGCACATCACCCTTCTAATAGTGAAAAGGATGATTCAAGTTCTACTGGTGTCCATAGTATATCTAGTGGTGTTACCCATTTCTCAGGTGCAAGTGATATTAGTGACGCATCACATGAAATATCTGTTTCATGCACCCAAAAAGCGAAAATCTTTGGATTATTTTGATAGTATGGTTGAACAGACACATCAACAACTGGGTGAAAGCTTGGCTCATGCCATTTATGCATCAGGGTCACCACTCTCCCTGACATCAAATGTATACTGGCAACGTTTTTTTAAAGACATCCGTTCAGCATACACACTCCCTACTAGATATGCTCTCTCAACAAGTCTGCTTGAGTCTGAATATGCAAGAGTGAACGAAAGAGTCAATTGCACAATACAGGATGCTGATGCCTTGTGAATTATTTCTGATGGTTGTCCAATATTCGCGATGATGGAATCATAAATTACATACTGTCTACTCCAGAATCAGTATTTTATAAAAGTACGGACACCAAGGACAAACACCGTACAAGCATATATACTGCTAATGAAGAATCACTGACAGTCATTGATGAAATTAGGGCCCCCAAAGTGTATGCTATGATAACAGATAATGCATCAAATATGAAGGCAGCTTGGTCTATTATCCAAGAAACTTATCGTCACATAACACCAACTGGATGTGCAGCACATGGTCTTAACCTTCTCCTGGACGACATCATGACTTTACCATCAATGGAACACCTCTATAAGAAAGCTCAGAAGGTTGTGAAATATGTGAAAAATCGTCAGGTTGCCTTCGCCACATTTACAGAAAAACAGAAAGCTAAGGAAAGGGGGGGGGGGGGGGGGGGGGCAACACTGAAAGTGCCTGCGGTGACCAGATGGGGCTCAACAGCGATTTTGTACAAAAGCCTCCAGGATGGAAAGGGGTCCCTGCAAGAAATGGCGATTATGGAGTCACTGGAAATGGATGCGGATATTAGAAAAGCCCTGTTGGATAATGAAATATTTTGGGTTCAGATTGTCAACAGCATAATATTACTGAAGCCAATTTCAGATAATAAATTAATTTATTTCTGAAATAAAAGATGATGGTGCACGTCTCAGTGATGTCCACAGAGTCTTTGCCAATGTCAGCAAAGAAATAACAGCAGTATTGCAGGAGCACCACTACTGAAAAAAGAAGAGGGTAAAGTCAAAGATTACCTGTCAAATCGGCGTGAGTTATGCATCAAGCCAATACATTCTGCAGCTTACCTGTTAGACCCAAAATGTAATGAGACTGGTAGCATTAATCTTGGTGCAGATGAAATTAATAATGAGTACTCCGTTATAGCATCCTTTTCAGAACACCTAAAGAGTGATAAAGGCAAGGTGATGGGTAGTTTCCCTAGTTTGGCCAAGTTTCGGGCAAGATAAGGTTTGTGGAAAGATCTAGGAGTGTGGGAGTCAGCAGATCACATCTCACCAGCAACCTGGTGGAAAGGTTTGTGTGGTTCCGAAGCACTGTCTGTTAATGCATCAATAATCCTTCAGATACCGCCAACTTCTGCAACCTCTGAGCGCAACTGGTCACTATTTGGGAACACTCACACCAAGGAACGCATCAAGCTCACTAATGAACGAGTGCAGAAACTAGTTGCTATCAGGTCAAATCTCAAACTATTTGAGCCGTCAGTAGATGAATCAACAGCTGCTCTTACTCAGTTAGAGGTCACAGACCTATCTGATGATGACTCAGACATTGGACACAAAGATGAGAACTAAGTGGATTGACATATTTTTACAGTACTGCAAGAAAAAAAGTTGTCATATAAACATAAAATGATTATATCAATGTTTGTCTACTGGTAGGACGAGTCTCCATTACCATTTCTTAGGTAGCGCAAACCATCTGCGTTTCCCAAGAAACAGAACCAGAGGTTGGTGCCATCAATGAATACCAAATAAAAGTTTATTGTGTTTATGTGACATTTTTTTTCCAGCAGTACTGTTACTAGTAATCAAGAAGTCAGCTTCAGAGACAAACTCTGATAATCAGACATCAAGTTTCAGTTCGTGTGGCATGATCAGTGACATGTTCACCAGTTTTTTTCCTGCTGATCCTTCTTGCAAGATGTGTTGGTTTATTTTAAGATAAAATCGTTCTGTATAAATAAAAAGACTGAACAATATTATATTAATTACATCATTCTACGGTCTTACCACCAGGGTAGGATTTGTTTTGATATTTTTGCTTAGCACTATTTGTCCTGCCTCTGAAAATTGCTTAGCAATTCGGTAAAATTGTTCCCCTCTTTCTCTCTTTTTCTCTCTCTCTCTCTCTCTCTCTCTAGAGAGAGAGAGAGAGAGAGAGAGAGGATGTATCCCGCTTTGCGATCCATTATTATGAATTTGAAACACATTTGTCTAAAGCAGCGTTGCAAATGGAGATGCGAAACCGAACAAATCCTACCCTGACCACATCTTTGATTCTATCCTATTAACACTTTTCACTCTGATGTTACAATGTACATTCATAGACTTCCATATCTTGCCTTATTTCTCCTTACATTTTTGTAAGTCCCACGATTCATATTTCGATTGATGGATCTCACAGAGCTTTGAGTCCTGACAATCAAAATATAAATTGTTGAATATTTGACAACTCAAGGGGAGATAATTATTGATGAAGTGAGTAAATCTAACATTGGGGTAGAGATTCACTTTAGTGTACCTTACGACTTGAGCACTTACAAGTAAAAACACTTTTAATTTTTACCCTTTGTTCCAGGAAATTATCTGCAAATATGATGAAATGTTGGGATAAACTGCCTAACTTGCATCTAGTTTTCAGTCGATTGCTGTGGTGCTAACTCAGTACAACAGCAATTATCTCAATTGTAATTGCAAATTAGACCATTTTGTTGATAGATGTTCAGATAAAATCTCAATGTGCACAGTGCTTAAGAAGTGGTTTTCAAGTTCAACATTGAGAGGCTACACAAGTCTGATGGGAAGGGGTGATGGTTTAAACTTGTTCGAAAAAATGTTATGAGTGCATGTTATATGCTATTGACATGAGTTAATTTTAATGTAGTTTCCACAGTTTCTACAGATTGATTCATCCATTACTAGAAGGTTTAAAAGTGACACATTGCTGTTAATTCCTGAAAATTCCCCAAATTTCCGAAAATTCCCCAAATTTCCATGAAAATTTTCCAGTTTCAAAATTCCCGGGAATTTTATAACCCTAAATTCACTGTCCATACAACCCTTTTCATTTAGTCACGCCCAGTGACGAAAATTTTCAACATTTACGACAAATTCGCAATTTTGTTTTTCTCAATCCACTAAAAAACAATTGTGTGGGCTCGAACAACCAGGTTTGGAGGCGGAGGTGAGGTGTTATTCCTATGTGCTGGCTGGCAAGAGAGCTTCGTACCTGGAGCTTGTAGTATGGGTACTAGAGACTGAGTGGGGTGGAAAAGGTGGACTTTATGCACCAGAATACACTGAGCAACTGGGGGTGGAAGAGAAGTTTACATGTATGCATACCATCAGCTCAATGACTATGATTCCAGTCACCCTGAAGTCACAATTTTATATGCTGTATACGGTGAAAGTAGGCCGCAAATGGTGATCGGTTCGCAGATTTTAAAATTTTCAAAACTTACACTTAACCTGGACGATCGCTTGCAATTCATTTCGAAGCCTTCTTTAGAATAATGCTGGTCCTGCACCTGTACTTATTACATGCCTGGTCTTTGAAAGCTACATCTACAGCAACACTAAACCATGCAGAAAATGAAAATCTGTTCCTCAAACGTCCGGAACGGAAATCGTTGACAGACTATTTTTAAACAGAAGCGCAGTTTCACTGGAATTGTCTACAAATCGTGCACCGCAATTACAATTTGAATCGCTAGCGATAACTAGAAATCGTCCCCTGAGTTGCAGTGTGTTCTATGTGCCTGTAGGCACACATAACACATTGGAACTCAGGGGACTAAATAGTAACACAGGTTCCCCTCGCAAATTTGGTTGGCGATAGAATGCGTACATTTTGTTGATAATTGTCAAATGAATTGCCGAGTGTCTTTCTAATGATTGTTTTTATACACTGGTAGGCGTGTAATAAACACAGAACTTGTGCCATCGCGGAGGGATAAAACTCGAGGCCTGCGACCTCTCGTTTTTATCCTTTCGCGCTGGCACTCGTGCCATATCGAATAACCCATTCACACTCGCGTGTCGTTCTGTGTATTTTCTGCCGTATCGCTTCTGGTGTCACTGACCAAAGACAGACAAAATCTGGAAGGTTACAGGTTATGACTGTGGGGAAGGGTAGTGATATCGTTGTCCTTGTAAAAGTCATTCATTCGATTCCTGCAGAGTGTAAACGCAGCCGTGGACAACTCGTTGTCGTCCATGGACCTTTCTTTCATTGACAATTGAGTTCCACATAATTCCTGGCGACAAACGGCAGAACATATTAGTTGGTAATTTTGATTAAAACGTTCAACAGTGCGGTGATGTGATGGCAACGACGCATGTTTTGATCGGATCGCGACTGGGTGATCCCAGTTCGCTTACCTACCCACTAAAACATGATTCAGTCCTTCGAAAAACACACAGGCCCATGCTAGTCTTCGCCTGTGGCCAACCACAGCACGTTCGCCGTACTGCAGTCAGTGCGCTCCACACTTCCTTGCTGCTGCCGAAAAGAAGGTGAACCAATTAATCATGAGAACTTTATCTTACAAGAGGCTTCTCATCTCAGTCTAGACAGCTCCGCCCAAGCCCGTTGCTTTTAGGGGAAGCTAAATACAAGACAAGCGTCCGAGTGTTATTGCTTGTGACCTTAATCTTCATGATATGACAATGGGTCAAGATCATGACACAACGTTAGGTTATGGGTAATAATTGTACGAAGCGTGAACAAGATCTGTCGCATAGATTCAATTGTACAGACCACACAAGGGCTGTATAACAATATCAAATATCAAAGTTTTACTGTCTGTGACCTTGACTTTGATAAGATGACCTTGGATCAAAGTCACGATACACATTTGAGTCATGAGAAATAATTGTACCAACTATGAATAAGATTTGTCAATCATACCAAGTTATTAGGACCGGACGAGGGTTGTACAACAATATCAAATTATTGCTGTCTGTGACTTTGACCTTGAGGATATGACCTTGTATCAAAGTCGCAACACACCTTTGGGTCATGGGCAATAATTGTACCAAGGATAAGTAAGATCTGTCAATCATACCAAGTTTTATGGACCGGACAAAAGTGACATTGAAATGTCAACGTTTCTCTTCGGTGCCGGTGACCTTGACCTTGTGGGATACACATATATTATAGTTCGCGACACTCTGTCTTTTGATAATACATATTGTTGTCAAGTTATGTCAAAAATATTCAGTGGTTCAGAAGTTATGGCCCGGACAAACAATATGCTGAGGACGGACGGACGACGGACGACGGACGACATAACATTTGAAAAGCTATGCTGATATTTTGTCAGGCGGAGCTAAAAAGCTTAATTGTGTTTGACGGTGTGCAATAGTCGTGTGGTTTAGGGTTTGGGTTCCTGATTGTCAGGCGGGGTTGCGGGGGTTCGATTCCCGGCAGTGGATTAGAAACCAACATTCTAACATCCTTTAAAAACATGAGTATGTCTTTCGAAAAGCACACAGAGGCCCATGCCAGTCTTCGTCTGAAGCAAACCGCAGTACTTTCGTCGTACTGTAGCCAGCGCGTTTCACACTTTCATGTCTCTGGCGAAAGGCAGATGAACCAAGTAATCAATGAGAACTTCATCTAACAAGAGACTCTAGAGAACCTGAAATCGCTCACCTGGCAGAACTACATATCTCTCAGTTATTCCAATCAAAATCAAAGAATGCAGCTGGCTGTCATGCTCCTTCATATACGCGGAATGTTCCATACATTATTTGTGCCAAGTAGTTTCAGGTAAGAAGATAAAAATGTGATTTCCCAGAGGGTAACTATGAGCTGCAATTGGGGCAAGGTTTGCAACTCGATCAGCAGTACATGAAGCCCGTTAGTAGAGGGTATCCATATGACGTTTCGGAACATTTGGCCTTGTATTTTCAGAGGAGAAGATTTTTCAAAATCGAACAATCAGAATCAAAGAATGCCTCTGGTGGCCATGTTTTTCATCCAACAGGGACAAAATGAGAAACAGTTGCAGAGAACCTCCAGTGGATATATTATGGGCATTCCCGACCAACATTCAAAATAGTACATTTCAAGGTTAATTTCCCATAGGACATTTCAAGACCAATACGATGGAAAAACAAACGGGCTCGAAAAATCCTATGGGAAATTCTATGGGAATTTTTAGAGAATTAAAAAATATAAAAATAAATAAAAAATTATGAAAAATATAAAAAAATCTTCCGTTCCAGCCCACCTTACCTCACCTTACCCAGTGCTAATGTAATGGGAGAAATTTCTAGCACACTCGGACAATTTCCAACATCTTTTTCGCACTCGTACACTAGTCAATATGGATTTCGGTGCTAAAATGACTTGTCCAAGTTCTCGAGGCAGCTACGCCCATCCCATGGCCTTCCAGATTTACATACCCCATGGGAGATTAGCATTGAAATTACACATATCGGGTAAAACGTTTCAAGATTAATCTCCCACAATATATTTCTAGCCTATGGGCTGGAAAAAATAGGTAGGTCGCATTAAAGCAATGAGAGAGTTTTTCGAACGTTTCTTTGCATTCGCCTGTGTGGATGTCAGTGTTATAATGACTCGTCTGCACCTAGTTTTGTATATCCTGTTTCAGTGCAGTGGTTAATCTCAGTGAGAAAAATATCATTCACGCATGATCGATGAATGGGGCTTTCTCCGTTTCAAACCTTTGATGTTATTTGAAGGGGGTAGTCTCTATATGCCGTCAGCTATTGTTTCCAGTGGTACGGTCAGTAGGTGTGAATAATCAGGATGATCAAGGGATTACCGATTATAGTCTGTATCTTATTTTTCCGACTGCTGGAGGAAATTATAACTACAGCAGCTGTATATTTTCATTTTTATTATCTCATATCGCGTATATCATACAATATATTTAACAATTCCCATACAAGTTCCCATAGGATTTTTCGAGCCCATTTCTTTTTCCATCGTATTGGTCTTGAAATGTCCTATGGGAAATTAACATTGAAATGTGCCAATTTGAGGATTGGTCGGGAATGCCCATAACATATCTATCACCTCCCATAGACCATTCCTGCCATGTTTGGTTCCCATCGGCTCAGTAGTTCCAGAGAAGAAAATATGATTTCTCATAGGATTTCTATGGCAACTATAAGCCGAAATTGCGGTCACGTTTGCAACCCGACCAACATTAAATGGGGATCGTTGGTAGAGAGTGTCTCAGCCATTACCCATGTGAAGTTACAAAACATTTCAGTTTGTAGTTTCAGAAAAGATTTTGAAAATCCACAAATCAGAATCAAAGAATGCCTCTGGCGGCCATGTTTTTCATCGGACGGGAACAAAATGACGACAGTTTGTAGAGAACCTCCCATAGACCGTTCCTGCCAAGTTTGGTTCACGTTGGCACGGTGGCAAGATGAAAATGTGATTTCCCATAGGGTTTCTATAGTAACTATAAGCCGCAATTGAAGCAATGTTTGCAACCTGATCAACATTAAATGAGGTTCGTTGGTAGAGGGGATCCCAGTCATCAACCATGCCAAGTTTCAAAACATTTGGCCTGGCGGTTTGAGAGAAATTTCTTTTTTCAAAATCCACCAATAAGAATCAAAGAATGCCTCTGGCGGCCATGTTTTCAAACCCATGGGAACAAAATGAGGATCGTTTGTAGGGGACCTCCCATAGAGTATCCCTGCCAGGTTTGGTTCACGTCGGCTCAGTAGTGTTAGAGAAAAAGATGAGAATGGGATTTCTCATTGGGTTTCTATAGCAACTATAAGCCGCAATTGCGGCCATGTTTGTAACCGATCAACATTAAATGATGCCCGTTGATAGAGGGGGTCCTAGTCATCGTTTATATGAAGTTTCAAAACATTTGGCCTGGCGGTTTCAGAGGAGAAGATATTTGAAAATCCACCATCCAGAATCAAAGAATGCCTCTGAAAGCCATGTTTTTCATCCGACGGGAACAAAATGAGGATCGTTTGTAGAGAACCTCCCATAGACCATTCCTGCCAAGTTTAGTTCACACCGGCTCACTGGTTACACAGAAGAAGAAAAGTTTACGGACGACAGACGACGGATGACGAAGGACTCAAAGTGATGTGAAAAGATCGCATGGCCTTTTAGGACAGATGAGCTAAAAATGTGAACGTTTACGGACGACGACCGACGCCAAGCGATGGCAATAGCTCACGTGACCCTTTGATCAATGTGATCTAAAAAGCTAAATCATAGTCAGCGTTTTTGATGGCGTGCAATGGTGTATTGGTTTAGGTGTTGGACACCTGACTGTCACAGCTTTCCTGACTGGCACGACTTTCGGAAGGGTATCAGGAACTAACATTCTAAATTCCTCTAAAGCATGATTATGTCATTCAAATAACACATGTGAAGTTTCAAAACATTTGGCCTAGCGGTTTCAGAGAAAAAGAGTTTTGAAAATCTACCAACCAGAATCAAAGAATGCCTCTGGGAGCCATGTTTTTCATCCGACTGGAACAAAATGAAGATCGTTTGTAGAGGACTCCCATAGACCATTCCTGCCAAGTTTGGTTCACCCCGGCTCATTGGTTGCCGCGAAGAAGATGAAAATGTGAAAAGTTTACGGACGACGGACGACAGATGACGAACGACCCGACGACGGACGCCAAGTGATGTGAAAAGCTCACATGGCATTTTAGGCCAGGTGAGCTAAAAATGTGAAAAGGTTACGGACGACGACCGACGCCAAGTGATGGTAATAGTTCACGTGGCCCTTTGGTCAAGGCGAGCTAAAACGCTAAATCATAGCCAGCGTTTTTGACGGTATGCAATTGTCTAGTGGTTTAGGTGTTGGACTCCTGACTGTCAGACGAGCTTGCCGAGCTCGACTCTCGGCTGGATATCAGAAACCAGCATTCTAAATTCCTCTAAAGCATGATTATGTTCTTCGAAAAACACACCATACAATCTCACCTAAGTCACCTATCGAAAAATAAGTAGAAGAAAATTGAATAACAGATATTTTCTTTGATTTTCTTTGGTTTGCTGTTTAGTTCGCAATGTACTGTTTATGAAATCCAAATCGTAAACCGATTTGTAAACTGAACAACACTTCATTCGGAACACCGTCTGCTGCACGTTCCAAAAATCTATAAAAAGGCCAAACAAAATTAAATATTTGATTCTCAGGCATTTTTTTTAAACGAAAGAGGGAGGGCAGTTTTTATTTTTATTTTTTATTCCTGGTAGAATAGTGGCCGAAGCCTAAATTCCAATTGTGAGGGCCTAAAATTAAATACTAGAGCTTCCATGTTGATTTCGCTGATAGAGTTTTTTGTAACGGCGATCACACGACACAAAATCAATATAGAACAACTAAATGGAGATAAAAAATAATAAAGAGTTTTTTAACTGATTGGGTGCTAGAATCCACAATCAAGCCTTTCAAAAAAAGAGGGCACCAGTGCAAATGTAACATTTTTCTTACCCAAGTTTCGTATTCAGTTAAACGTAAATAATAGGTTGTTTATACAAATTTGTTTATTACAAAATATTGGAGAGTGTCTGTTGGCACTCTCCAATAATTTGCAATAGAACAATTTTTGATGAACAAATTCGGACCACAAAAAAAAATAATCTAGTCCTCAGTCAGTTAAATAAATATTTATTTTGTATACATATGAGAATCGTGTCGCATTTCGCGAAGAGAATAACAATACTGTATCAATATATACGACGTAATGCATCGCAAATCGCGATGTGATACCGCTAAAAGCACATGGTAGTTTTGGACATGTTGAATTTTACCTACAAAATAAAAATGACGAACGCGGGCCGAAAAAAAAAACGAATGCGCCGGCGTCCGAGAATCAAAAGGTTAATTTTCTTTAGCCAAATGAAGCGATTTGTAAGACTCTCCCTTGACGAAATAATTGCGAAATGGGCAAGGTTCCTCATTTCAAAAATATCGCGTGGTGACATCAGACAGTAACCTATTAGAGGGCGCGGTAGCTCAGTCGGTAGAGGTGCAGGCTGCAAGCCGAGAGGTTTTTGGTTCGAATTCCGCTTGCGGCAACCACGTTGTATCCTTGGGAAAGACACTTCACCCCCATTGTCCATGTGGGGGCACGGTGGCGTTGTGTACTAAGGCGTACTGCACGTCGATGGTGCACTTGTCTTCCACCAATGCTAACCCTACTTTTAGAGCGTTAGTATGTTGGGGAGCTGCTGACAGTTGCTCGCCGTTGCTCGGTGGTTCTCTCCGGGTACTTCGGCTTCCTCCACCCGTAAAACTATCGTGGTCATTATTAGCCATTGTGCAGAAATATGTTACCGTTAACACCAAATAAATAATAATAATAATAATAATAATAATAATAATAATAATAATAATAATGATAATAATAATAATAATAATAATAATAACAGTAATATATTGTGCTGGAGCCGTAAACATAAAAAACAAACTTACCGGGCTCTCGTCCAATCACAGTGCGGTGATTTTAGTCTTATTGGAACATGGAATGCACGTTAATGATATGGAGTAAGGAAACAGGCGGAGGCGGTGTTAGACAGCAAGGACGTTAAATAATTATAGATTATTAGGTGTGGTTACCCGTGTATCTTTTCCATGTAAGGGCTCTCCACACAAAAGTCTTCTATACAGCTTTATCCAGTGGAGTAGATACAGGGGGTGGGACCAGCGTCACTACTTCAGGTAACCTGGCACGAAAAGAATAGCCAGAAAATCTTCGGCTCGTCGTAAAAAAATTACACTTTTTCTTCGTGAAGTTTCGCAAAACAGAAGGAACATTACCGGTAATGTTATTTAAGGCGAAACATAAGTTTTGGGGGTAAAGTTTCGACAATTAACTCGTTGTAGATCCAAAGCGGGAAAAATTGGTTACCAATATGAAACCCATCCAAAACATATTTTGGTCTGTAGAAAATCTTGGGCTTGTTCCCATCTCACCTCTACCCAGTGGTGGTGCCAAGGGGGAGGGGGAGTTCGAGGGGGGGGGGGGGGGCGGCTACAGCACCCCCGTCGGCAAGATCCTCCCCCCCCCCCGTCGGAGATTTTTAGTCAGTCCGTCGGAGAGTCTCGTAAACCCGACTTCACGAGGAATTTCCGACAATCGAATGTAGATATCTTGTCTTGTGTCGATCAAGAACGAGGTATATGGTTCTTCTTTGTAAGGCATTATGACAGTTGTTATCCAACTGGCGTTCCATTACTTCCATACCTAATCACCGGTTATCGTCATGGTAAAAGTTTGGAATCTATCGAAATCTAAACAACAATGGCGTCCCGCTATAATGTGCGGTGTTCTATTATATTCCAGTGTCGCAGGGTGGAACTTTAATAGAGAATAGTGATTCTCACGAAATTCCTTAATGCCGTTCGTCAAACTGGCTTTATAGATGAAATATTTCCGGACCTTATTATAATATGTTTACGTTAAATAATCAACAAACATACTCAATTTGCTTCTATTTTGGTTCTCCAATTTACTAGTTTTCACTCATTTTCCTTCTTTTGGGGGGGGGGGGGGTCAAATATTATAGCCCCACTGCCGGAGAGGTCAGCCCCCTGTCGAGAAATCCCTGGCGATACCCCTGCCTCTACCCCGTCCTCCAACAGGCTAAAAGCTATCTAAACTCAACCCAGGTGATTTGGGTTGATTTTTAACCCAACTGATTTTAGCGTGCATGCCTGAAGACAACAGAGGACTCCGACAGACTGCCCGATGAGGCAGTGTCCTGGGCAAAGGAGGGCTCTTTTGCGCCATCCTCCTTTCCGAATTTTGGTTGGTGGCTTCGAAACCAATAACAGCCATATACGAAGAGGTAATTGCATATGAGATGGTGTTAGTTACTACTAGCTACCAGCAACGCTGCTTTGAACAACAACATAACCAACGCCTGCGATTATATGACAGAGTTGGGAATGATATGTGGAACACTTCAACATTCTCGGACCGAAGACCACCAGCCACGTTGAAGGCTGACACTATACTATAGTATTCTCTTGGTGCTTGTGGTTTTATGAGAATTTAACCCTTTGAACTCTAGTGGTGTCTTCAATGCCAGTTAAATGGCAGCAATTTGAAGAGTCCATATTCTTTATTTGGGGTAGGCCAATCAATATTTTCAACGTGCAGCCTCGGGGATGCACGTTGAAAATATTGATTGGTCTACCCCACACATTTACTGAACAGCCATCCTATTTAATGACGTTATGACGTATCATGTTGCTTACCGGAAAAACGACCGCTAGGGTTCAAAGGGTTAAGATATTTAATTAAATTGAAATCATACTATCAATACCTTAAAAACACATAGTGTTGATTGTATGGGTTATATTTTATAAAATATGTTAAATTGAGATAATCAATTTTTGGGGTGTTTAACTACATTTTCGACTGCCAGGCTCACCTGTGTCGGACTGATAATCAACAAAATAAACTATAAATTATACGACTTGATAGAGTAATTTATATATTTATTGAATACGTTGATTTGTAATGGAAAAGTGTCGAATTATTCCAAGTTACTTGGCAGGAAAATTTTAATTAACTGATCAGCTTTCACGAACAGAACTATAGTTGACATCTCGGTTATGTCACGGACTATCACATTTCCACTGAACCAATAGGTGCCGGGTACAAAGGAAGACACCGAATAAAACACCTTATTGCACTTAATTGGGTTGTGTGCAGAACCGTGTAATAGTCGCAATTTTGATAGAGCAGACGGAGATAAATTGTTGATGTGTTACGCCATAACAGGAGGGGTAGAGAGTCCCCTAATCAACCGGACCGACCATGGTTCGGCACGATTTGGGAAATGTTTGCTTTAGCTGCATGGGTAAAAAGAGCGCTGTGAAATCCGTTACTTATTCCCAGTTCCTTATTCGACTTTATTTAGCAGAAATTCGAAAAATAAATGGCCTTATAGGGTGGCGCCCTAAAATACAAGATTATTCAAATCCTAAGGTTCACCCTCCCACCCCTTTTTAGGGGCCACATTGGACCCTAAAAGTGACCAAATGGTCAAAATCGTAATTATTGATGGAAATTTGCGGAACAAACGGCGTCATACGGTGGCGCCCGAAAATACAAGATCATTCAAATCCTAAGGTTCACCCTCCAACCCCTTTTTAGGGGCCATATTGGACCCTAAAAGTGACCAAATGGTCAAACTGGTAACTGTTGGCCGTAATTCGCGGAACAAACGGCGTTATAGGGTGGCGCCCTAAAACGCAAGATTATTCAAATCCTAAGGTTCGCCCTCTCACCCCTTTTTAGGGGCCAGATTGGACCCTAAAAGTGACCAAATGGTCAAAATCGTAATTATTGACCGAAATTCGGCGAACACATGGCGTTATAGGGTGGCGCCCTAAAATGCAAGGTTATTCAAATCCTAAGGTTCACACTCCCACCCCTTTTTAGGGGCCAGATTGGACCCTAAAAGTGACCAAATGGTCAAAATCGTAATTATTGACGGAAATTCGCGGAACAAACGGCCTTATAGGGTGGCGCCCTAAAATACAAGATTATTCAAATCCTAAGGTTCACCCTCCCACCCCTTTTTAGTGGCCACATTGGACCCTAAAAGTGACCAAATGGTCAAAATCGTAATTATTGATGGAAATTTGCGGAACAAACGGCGTCATAGGGTGGCGCCCTAAAATACAAGATTATTCAAATCCTAAGGTTCACCCTCCCACCCCTTTTTAGGGGCCACATTGGACCCTAAAAGTGACCAAATGGTCAAAATCGTAATTATTGATGGAAATTCGCGGAACAAACGGCGTCATAGGGTGGCGCCCGAAAATACAAGATCATTCAAATCCTAAGGTTCACCCTCCAACCCCTTTTTAGGGGTCAGATTGGACCCTAAAAGTGACCAACTGGTCAAAATCGTAATTATTGACGGAAATTCGCGGAACAAACGGCGTCATAGGGTGGCGCCCGAAAATACAAGATCATTCATATCCTAAGGTTCACCCTCCAACCCCTTTTTAGGGGCCATATTGGACCTTAACAGTGACCAAATGTTCAAACTCGTAACTTTTGGCCGTAATTCGCAGAACAAACAGCCTTATAGGGTGGCGCCCTAAAATGCAAGATTATTCAAATCCTAAGGTTCGCCCTCTCACCTCTATATAGGGGCCAGATTGGACCCTAAAAGTGACCAAACGGTCAAAATCGTAATTATTGACCGAAATTCGGCGAACACACGGCATTATAGGGTGGCGCCCTAAAATACAAGATTATTCAAATCCTAAGGTTCACCCTCCCATCCCATTTTAGGGGCCACATTGGACCCTAAAAGTGACCAAATGGTCAAAATCGTAATTATTGATGGAAATTCGCGGAACAAACGACATCATAGGGTGGCGCCCGAAAATACAAGATCATTAAATCCTAAGGTTCACCCTCCTACCCCTTTTTAGGGGCCATATTGGACCCTAAAAGTGACCAAATGGTCAAACTGGTAACTGTTGGCCGTAATACGCGGAACAAACGGCGTTATAGGGTGGCGCCCTAAAATGCAAGATTATTCAAATCCTAAGGTTCGCCCTCCCACCCCTTTTAAGGGGCCAGATTGGACCCTAAAGGTGACCAAATGGTCAAAATCGTAATTATTGACGGAAATTCGCGGAACAAACGGCATCATAGGGTGGCGCCCGAAAATACAAGATCATTCAAATCCTAAGGTTCACCCTCCAACCCCTTTTTAGGGGCCATATTGGACCCTAAAAGTGACCAAATGGTCAAAATCGTAACTGTTGGCCGTAATTCGCGGAACAAACTGCCTTATAGGGTGGCGCCCTAAAATGCAAGGTTATCCAAATCTTAAGGTTCACCCTCCAACCCCTTTTTAGGGGTCATATTGGACCCTAAGAGTGACCAAATGGTCAAACTCCTCGTAACAGTTGGCCGTAATTTGCGGAACAAACTGCCTTATAGGGTGGCGCCCTAAAATGCAAGATTATTCAAATCCTAAGGTTCGCCCTCTCACCCCTTTTTAGGGGCCAGATTGGACCCGAAAAGTGACCAAATGGTCAAAATCGTAATTTTTGACCGAAATTCGGCGAACACACGGCGTCATAGGGTGGCGCCCTAAAATAAAGATTATTCAAATCCTAAGGTTCACACTCCCACCCCTTTTTAGGGGCAGGATTAGACCCTAAAAGTGACCAAATGGTCAAAATCGTAATTATTGACGGAAATTCGCGGAACAAAAGGCCTTATAGGGTGGCGCCCTAAAATACAAGAGTATTCAAATCCTAAGGTTCACACTCCCACCCCTTTTGAGGGGCCAGATTGGACCTTAAAAGTGACCAAATGGTAAAAATCGTAATTATTGACGGAAATACGCGGAACAAACGGCCTTATAGGGTGGCGCCCTAAAATACAAGATGATTCAAATCCTAAGGTTCACCCTCCAAGCCCTTTTCAGGGGCCATATTGGACCCTAAAAGTGACCAAATGGACAAAATCCTAATTATTGATTTAAATTCGCGGAACAAACGGCGTCACAGGATGGCGCCCGAAAATACAAGATTATTCAAATCCTAAGGTTCACCCTACCACCCCTTTTTAGGGGCCACATTGGACCCTAGAAGGGTCCAAATGGTCAAAATCGTAATTATTGACCGAAATTCGCTGAACACACGGCGTTATAGGGTGGCGCCCTAAAATACAAGATTATTCAAATCCTAAGGTTCACCCTCCCACTCCTTTTAAGGGGCCAGATTGGACCCTAAAAGTGACAAAATAGTCAAAATCGTAATTATTGATGGAAATCGCGGAACAAACGCCGTCATCGGGTGGCGCCCAAAAATACAAGATCATTCAAATCCTAGGGTTCAGTCTCCAACCCCTTTTTAGGGGCCATATTGGACCCTAAAAGTGACCAAAATGGTCAAAATCGTAATTATTGATGGCAATTCGCGGAATAATCGGCGTCATAGGGTGGCGCCCGAAAATACAAGATTATTCAAATCCTAAGGTTCACCCTCTCACCCCCTTTTAGGGCCACATTGGACCCTAAAAGTGACCAAACGGTCAAAATCGTAGTTATTGACCGAAATTCGCGAACACACGGCTTTATAGGGTGGCGCCCTAAAATGCAAGATTATTGAAAACCTAAGGTTCGCCCTTCCATCCCTTTTTAGGGGCCAGATTGGACCCTAAAAGTGACCAAATGGTCAAAATCGTAATTATTGATGGAAATTCCCGGAACAAAACGGCCTTATAGGGTGGCGCCCTAAAACACAAGATTATTCAAATCCTAAGGTTCACACTCCCACCCCTTTATAGGGACCAGATTGGACCCTAAAAGTGACCAAATGGTCAAAATCGTAATTATTGATGGAAATTCCCGGATCAAACGGCCTTATAGGGTGGCGCCCTAAAATACAAGATTATTCAAATCCTAAGGTTCGCACTCCCCACCCCTTTTTAGGGGCCAGATTGGACCCTAAAAGTGACCAAAGGGTCAAAATGGTAATTATTGATGGAAATTCACGGAACAAACGTCGTCATAGGGTGGCGCCCCGAAAATACAAGATCATTCAAATCCTAAGGTTCACCCTCCAATCCCTTTTTAGGAGCCATATTGGACCCTAAAAGTGACCAAATGGTCAAACTCGTAACTGTTAGCCGTAATTCGCGGAACAAACGGCGTTATAGGGGTGGCGCCCTAAAATGCAAGACTATTGAAAACCTAAGGTTCGCCCTTCCACCCCTTTTTAGGGGCCAGATTGGACCCTAAAAGTGACCAAATTTTCAAAATCGTAATTATTGATCGAAATTCCCGGGAACAAACGGCCCTTATAGGGTGGCGCCCCTAAAATACAAGATTATTCAAATCCTAAGGTTCACACTCCC
Organism: Pictodentalium vernedei; assembly: GCA_031216915.1. Classification (NCBI taxonomy): domain Eukaryota; kingdom Metazoa; phylum Mollusca; class Scaphopoda; order Dentaliida; family Dentaliidae; genus Pictodentalium; species Pictodentalium vernedei. Next base: position 504,138,186 of record CM062297.1, on the reverse strand, counting down.
ACCCCTTTTTAGGGGCCAGATTGGACCCTAAAAGTGACCAAATGGTCAAAATCGTAATTATTGATGGAAATTCCCAGAACAAACGGCCTTATAGGGTGGTGCCTTGAAATACAAGATTATTCAAATCCTAAGGTTCACACTCCCACCCCTTTTTAGGGGCCAGATTGGACCTTAAAAGTGACCAAATGGTCAAAATCGTAATTATTGACGGAAATACGCGGAACAAATGGCCTTATAGGGTGGCGCCCTAAAATACAAGATTATTCAAATCCTAAGGTTCACATTCCCACCCCTTTTCAGGGGCCAGATTGGACCCTAAAAGTGACCAAATGGTCAAAATTGTCAATTATTGATGGAAATTCGCGGAACAAACGGCCTTATAGGGTGGCGCCCTAAAATACAAGATTATTCAAATCCTAAGGTTCACGCTCCCACCCCTTTTTAGGGGCCAGATTGGACCCTAAAATGACCAAAGGTCAAAATCGTAATTATCGACGGAAATTCGCGGAGCAAACGGCCTTATAGGGTGGCGCCCTAAAATACAAAATTATTCAAATCCTAAGGTTCACACTCCCACCCCTTTTTAGGGGCCAGATTGGACCCTAAAAGTGACCAAATGGTCAAAATCGTAATTATTGATGGAAATTCGCGGAACAAACGGCCTTATAGGGTGGCGCCCTAAAATACAAGATTATTCAAATCCTAAGGTTCACACTCCCACTCCTTTTTAGGGGCCAGATTGGACCCTAAAATGACCAAATGGTCAAAATCGTAATTATTGACGGAAATTCGCGGAGCAAACAGCCTTATAGGGTGTCGCCCTAAAATACAAGATTATTCAAATCCTAAGGTTCACACTCCCCACCCCTTTTTAGGGGCCAGATTGGACCCTAAAAGTGACCAAATGGTCAAAATCGTAATTATTGATGGAAATTCCCGGAACAAATGGCCTTATAGGATGGCGCCCTAAAATACAAGATTATTCAAATCCTAAGGTTCACACTCCCACCCCTTTTTAGGGGCCAGATTGGACCCCTAAAGGTGACCAAATGGTCAAAATCGTAATTATTGATGGAAATTCGCGGAACAAATGGCGTCATAGGGTGGCGCCCGAAAATACAAGATCATTCAAATCCTAAGGTTCACCCTCCAACCCCTTTTTAGGGGCCATATTGGACCCTAAAAGTGACCAAATGGTCAAACTCGTAACCGTTAGCCGTAATTCGCGGAACAAACGGCGTTATAGGGTGGCGCCCTAAATTGCAAGACTATTGAAAACCTAAGGTTCGCCCTACCACCCCTTTTTAGGGGCCAGATTGGACCCTAAAAGTGACCAAATGTTCAAAATCGTAATTATTGATGGAAATTCCAGGAACAAACGGCCTTATAGGGTGGCGCCCTAAAATACAAGATTATTCAAATCCTAAGGTTCTCACTCCTACCCCTTTTTAGGGGCCCAGATTGGACCCTAAAAGTGACCAAATGGTCAAAATCGTAATTATTGATGGAAATTCCCAGAACAAACGGCCTTATAGGGTGGCGCCTTAAAATACAAGATTATTCAAATCCTAAGGTTCACACTCCCAGCCCTTTTTAGGGGCCAGATTGGACCCTAAAAGTGACCAAATGGTCAAAATCGTAATTATTGACGGAAATTCGCGGAACAAACGGCATCATAGGGTGGCGCCCGAAAATACAAGATCATTCAAATCCTAAGGTTCACCCTCCAACCCCCTTTTTAGGGCCATATTGGACCCTAAAAGTGACCCAAATGGTCAAAATCGTAACTGTTGGCCGTAATTCGCGGAACAAACTGCCTTATAGGGGTGGCGCCCTAAAATGCAAGGTTATCCAAATCTTAAGGTTCACCCTCCAACCCCTTTTTAGGGGTCATATTGGACGCTAAAAGTGACCAATGGTCAAACTCCTCGTAACAGTTGGCCCGTAATTCGCGGAACAAACTGCCTTATAGGGTAGCGCCCTAAAATGCAAGATTATTCAAATCCTAAGGTTCGCCCTCTCACCCCTTTTTAGGGGCCAGATTGGACCCGAAAAGTGACCAAATGGTCAAAATCGTAATTTTTGACCGAAATTCGGCGAACACACGGCGTCATAGGGTGGCGCCCTAAAATAAAGATTATTCAAATCCTAAGGTTCACACTCCCACCCCTTTTTAGGGGCAGGATTAGACCCTAAAAGTGACCAAATGGTCAAAATCGTAATTATGACGGAAATTCGCGGAACAAACGGCCTTATAGGGTGGCGCCCTAAAATACAAGAGTATTCAAATCCTAAGGTTCACACTCCCACCCCTTTTGAGGGGCCAGATTGGACCTTAAAAGTGACCCAAATGGTAAAAATCGTAATTATTGACGGAAATACGCGGAACAAACGGCCTTATAGGGTGGCGCCCTAAAATACAAGATGATTCAAATCCTAAGGTTCACCCTCCAAGCCCTTTTCAGGGGCCATATTGGACCCTAAAAGTGACCAAATGGACAAAATCCTAATTATTGATTTAAATTCGCGGAACAAACGGCGTCACAGGATGGCGCCCGAAAATACAAGATTATTCAAATCCTAAGGTTCACCCTACCACCCCTTTTTAGGGGCCACATTGGACCCTAGAAGGGACCAAATGGTCAAAATCGTAATTATTGACCGAAATTCGCTGAACACACGGCGTTATAGGGTGGCGCCCTAAAATACAAGATTATTCAAATCCTAAGGTTCACCCTCCCACTCCTTTTAAGGGGCCAGATTGGACCCTAAAAGTGACAAAATAGTCAAAATCGTAATTATTGATGGAAATCGCGGAACAAACGCCGTCATCGGGTGGCGCCCAAAAATACAAGATCATTCAAATCCTAGGGTTCAGTCTCCAACCCCTTTTTAGGGGCCATATTGGACCCTAAAAGTGACCAAATGGTCAAAATCGTAATTATTGATGGCAATTCGCGGAATAATCGGCGTCATAGGGTGGCGCCCGAAAATACAAGATTATTCAAATCCTAAGGTTCACCCTCTCACCCCCTTTTAGGGCCACATTGGACCCTAAAAGTGACCAAACGGTCAAAATCGTAGTTATTGACCGAAATTCGCGAACCACACGGCTTTATAGGGGTGGCGCCCTAAAATGCAAGATTATTGAAAACCTAAGGTTCGCCCTTCCATCCCTTTTTAGGGGCCAGATTGGACCCTAAAAGTGACCAATGGTCAAAATCGTAATTATTGATGGAAATTCCCCGGAACAAACGGCCTTATAGGGTGGCGCCCTAAAATACAAGATTATTCAAATCCTAAGGTTCACACTCCCACCCCTTTCTAGGGGCCAGATGGACCCTAAAAGTGACCAAATGGTCAAAATCGTAATTATTGATGGAAATTCCCGGATCAAACGGCCTTATAGGGTGGCGCCCTAAAATACAAGATTATTCAAATCCTAAGGTTCGCACTCCCACCCCCTTTTTAGGGGCCAGATTGGACCCTAAAAGTGACCAAAGGGTCAAAATGGTAATTATTGATGGAAATTCACGGAACAAACGTCGTCATAGGGTGGCGCCCGAAAATACAAGATCATTCAAATCCAAAGGTTCACCCTCCAATCCCTTTTTAGGAGCCATATTGGACCCTAAAAGTGACCAAATGGTCAAACTCGTAACTGTTAGCCGTAATTCGCGGAACAAACGGCGTTATAGGGTGGCGCCCTAAAATGCAAGACTATTGAAAACCTAAGGTTCGCCCTTCCACCCCTTTTTAGGGGCCAGATTGGACCCTAAAAGTGACCAAATTTTCAAAATCGTAATTATTGATCAAAATTCCCGGAACAAACGGCCTTATAGGGTGGCGCCCTAAAATACAAGATTATTCAAATCCTAAGGTTCACACTCCCACCACCCCTTTTTAGGGGCCAGATTGGACCCTAAAAGTGACCAAATGGTCAAAATCGTAATTATTGATGGAAATTCCCAGAACAAACGGCCTTATAGGGTGGTGCCTTGAAATACAAGATTATTCAAATCCTAAGGTTCACACTCCCACCCCTTTTTAGGGGCCAGATTGGACCTTAAAAGTGACCAAATGGTCAAAATCGTAATTATTGACGGAAATACGCGGAACAAATGGCCTTATAGGGTGGCGCCCTAAAATACAAGATTATTCAAATCCTAAGGTTCTCATTCCCACCCCTTTTCAGGGGCCAGATTGGACCCTAAAAGTGACCAAATGGTCAAAATTGTAATTATTGATGGAAATTCGCGGAACAAACGGCCTTATAGGGTGGCGCCCTAAAATACAAGATTATTCAAATCCTAAGGTTCACGCTCCCACCCCTTTTTAGGGGCCAGATTGGACCCTAAAATGACCAAAGGTCAAAATCGTAATTATTGACGGAAATTCGCGGAGCAAACGGCCTTATAGGGTGGCGCCCTAAAATACAAAATTATTCATATCCTAAGGTTCACACTCCCACCCCTTTTTAGGGGCCAGATTGGACCCTAAAAGTGACCAAATGGTCAAAATCGTAATTATTGATGGAAATTCGCGGAACAAACGGCCTTATAGGGTGGCGCCCTAAAATACAAGATTATTCAAATCCTAAGGTTCACACTCCCACCCCTTTTTAGGGTCCAGATTGGACCCTAAAATGACCAAATGGTCAAAATCGTAATTATTGACGGAAATTCGCGGAGCAAACAGCCTTATAGGGTGTCGCCCTAAAATACAAGATTATTCAAATCCTAAGGTTCACACTCCCACCCCTTTTTAGGGGCCAGATTGGACCCTAAAAGTGACCAAATGGTCAAAATCGTAATTATTGATGGAAATTCCCGGAACAAATGGCCTTATAGGATGGCGCCCTAAAATACAAGATTATTCAAATCCTAAGGTTCACACTCCCACCCCTTTTTAGGGGCCAGATTGGACCCTAAAGGTGACCAAATGGTCAAAATCGTAATTATTGATGGAAATTCGCGGAACAAATGGCGTCATAGGGTGGCGCCCGAAAATACAAGATCATTCAAATCCTAAGGTTCACCCTCCAACCCCTTTTTAGGGGCCATATTGGACCCTAAAAGTGACCAAATGGTCAAACTCGTAACCGTTAGCCGTAATTCGCGGAACAAACGGCGTTATAGGGTGGCGCCCTAAATTGCAAGACTATTGAAAACCTAAGGTTCGCCCTACCACCCCCTTTTTAGGGGCCAGATTGGACCCTAAAAGTGACCAAATGGTCAAAATCGTAATTATTGATGGAAATTCCCGGAACAAACGGCCTTATAGGGTGGCGCCCTAAAATACAAGATTATTCAAATCCTAAGGTTCTCACTCCTACCCCTTTTTAGGGGCCAGATTGGACCCTAAAAGTGACCAAATGGTCAAAATCGTAATTATTGATGGAAATTCCCAGAACAAACGGCCTTATAGGGTGGCGCCTTAAAATACAAGATTATTCAAATCCTAAGGTTCACACTTCCAGCCCTTTTTAGGGGCCAGATTGGACCCTAAAAGTGACCAAATGGTCAAAATCGTAATTATTGACGGAAATACGCGGAACAAATGGCCTTATAGGGTGGCGCCCTAAAATACAAGATTATTCAAATCCTAAGGTTCACATTCCCACCCCTTTTCAGGGGCCAGATTGGACCCTAAAAGTGACCAAATGGTCAAAATCGTAATTATTAATGGAAATTCGCGGAACAAACGACGTCATAAGGTGGCGCCCGAAAATACAAGATCATTCAAATCCTAAGGTTCACCCTCCCACCCCTTTTTAGGGGCCACATTGGACCCTAAAAGTGACCAAACGGTCAAAATCGTAATTATTGACCGAAATTCGTCGAACACACGGCGTTATAGGGTGGCGCCCTAAAATGCAAGATTATTCAAATCCTAAGGTTCACACTCCCAACACTTTTTAGGGGCCAGATTGGACCCTAAAAGTGACCAAACGGTCAAAATCGTAATTATTGACCGAAATTCGGCGAACACATGGCGTTATAGGGTGGCGCCCTAAAATGAAGGATTATTCAAATCCTAAGGTTTGCCCTCGCACCGCTTTTTAGGGGCTTCATTGGACCCTAAATGTGACCAAAGTCAAAATCGTAATTATTTATCGTAATTTGCGGAACAATTGGCGTTATAGGGTGGCGCCCTAAAATACAAGATCATTCAAATCCTAAGGTTCACTCTCCAGCCCCTTTTTAGGGGCCAAATTGGACTCTAAAAGTGACCAAACGGTCAAAATGGTAATTATTGGCTGAAATATTGAGAACAAATGGCCTTCTAGGGTGGCACCGTAAATTACGAGATTATTCAAATCCTCCGGTTCATCCTTCGACCCTATTTATGGGCCCTACTGAAGCCCTGAAACGCCCAGTTGTAAAATGTTACAAAAATAGGTAAAAATCATCAGATATTTTATTGCTGATAGATTGCATCCGAGGAATAGAAAATTGACACGACGTCAACCCCAATCGGACGCCATATCGGGCCCTACTAAGACCCCGAAAAGGGTCAGTTACAAAATAATTTATGAGAGGCAGCGAGGACTAAACAGATTGACATCTCGGGTGCCCCGATCGGACATCATTTAGGACCATGCTAAGACTTCCAAAAGGGCCAGTTACAAAACATCAAGGACACAAATGGGTATATTAGAAACAGTTACTATACTTGGCAATCATCGCTGGATGTTCTTGGCGTTGATGGGGACCCCTTTGGAATAGAGGCGATTGACAGTTCAACTGGCCCGATAGAAAACCTTTTTTGGGACCTCTATCTGGGCTTTAAAATGGTAGTTATGTGTTGATAGGGGCTGGCAAAACCGGACACGGGGGATATCAGCAGGCATTATCTACATGTAAAAGGCTTCTCCGATGGAACACATACAGTGGTCATTTCTGGATTGCATCCTTCTGTAAACCCATGATATGGCATTACAGATTTGCTTAAGTTACTGCTAACTTTGAACACCTTAGTGGGACAATTCAAAATCCGCCAAGCTGTGTTGTGTAAAAATAAAGATACAGTCCAATATGAAGCACCCACTATAGACGTGTTCAACTTCAGAGACCATCACCACACGCGTGTGCTTCTATCATATTCTGGTCTGGCATATGCTGACCAAAAACATATTTATTCACCTATTTACTTGTATAGTTACTTGTAGTGTTGGTACATGTCTGTCAATAAGCAGATAGGTGGGAATATCAGTTATGGGTTGGGCTTTTATCGGCCACTGTCGGGTGAACACCTCATTTATGGAAGTGAGCTTTAGTATCTGAAGAAGGTATAAATAATTGCTTATGCTTGATCTGTTCCTTATGATCAGTGTTATTGTGGAGTGATATTTGTGTGTACGGCGACATCAAGCCCCTCAACCGAATCAATCCGCATAAAGCCTGATGAGCAAGCTTCTTATTTTTATTTTATCAAACCTTGTTTGATTGCATACCTCAGTTAATTTGTACTATCGGGTTGTCCGTCATTGTCGAAATCCACTCTGACTACCACGAAACAAAGATGTTCCAGTCATATTCAACCTTCAGTGGGTGATAATCTTGTAAAAATAGTTGATTGCCGTATAATATATTTGTATGTATTTAATAATATAATCATCTCTGATAAATGCAAATGGGAGGAAAAACACAAACGACTGGAACAAGTGCGTTCTGACACTATGGGATCACCCACCGACCCGTCCCCATTATGCATTTATTTCCACCACCCTTCACTTATTGAGAAAACTTTAAAAGGAAAGATAAGTTAAAGAATTCTAAAATTGTTTTACTGAATAAATTACATAAAAATAAAATGATACAAACAGTGAGAAACATAAGAGAGGCATCTGCTAAGTACATAAAATAACAATAGTTAAAACATATTACAAAACCCTTCTAAAATCAAAACAACTCTCCTAAACAGTTAGATAGCAGTAGTATGTAATGTGGTTTTGAGGGATAGTTTGGGGGACCTCGGTGGGGGCCCTCGGAAGTGAAGCAGTAGTATGTCGTGTGGTTTTCAGGGACCATTGGCAGGACCCCGCAGGGGGACCTCGGAAGGGAAGCAGTAGTATGTCTCGTATGTTTGAGTCCTCATTGGCAGGACCCCCGCAGGGGGACCTCGGAAGGGAAACAGTAGTTTGTCAGGAGCTTTTCAGGGATCATTGGCAGGACCCCGCAGGGGGACCTCGGAAGGGAAGCAGTGGTATGTCAGGGGCTTTTCAGGGGTTAGTTGGGGGATCTCATCGGAAGACCCAGCAGGGGGCCATTGAAGAGAGAGAGCCAGAGGGGAAGGGAAGTAGGAGGAGATGTGGAGATCCGGTTGTAGAAACCACAGGTTTTTACGACAATTAGCCTCTAGTCCCCACCAGCCCCAAATAGTCCCCACCAGACCCCACTACTTCCCACCAATCCTCAAATCACCAAAAAAAAACCAACAAAAAACAAACAAACCCGACTATATGTGATATGGATTCTTCAAGAATATTTTGCAGCACGTAGTTCAACAGGACCGTCATACCTTTCACATAGCCTTCATGGCCTCATACGACTAAAAAAGCCCTACTTACGGAATCCCTTTTTAAGAATCCCTTTTTGGAATCCCTTTTTCCTGAAATGAGTCTAAGAGTCGTTCGAGGAGTCACTCGAACGAGCAATTGCTCGTTAGCTCATTTGCTCGATGGGATCCGAGTCGTTCGAGCAATATATGCGAGTCACTCGAGGTAAGACGGAATCCCACTTATGGAATCCCTTTTGGGGAATCCCATTGGTGGAATCCCTTTTTTGAAAACGGCTGTGGCTATGGAATCCCTTTTTTCTGAAATGAGTCTAAGAGTCGTTCGAGGTGTCACTCGAACGAGCAATTGCTCGTTAGCTCATTTGCTCGATGGGATTCGAGTCGTTCGAGCAATATATGCGAGTCACTCGAGGTAAGACGGAATCTCACTTGTGGAATCCCTTTTTCAAAAACGGCTGTGGCTATGGAATCCCTTTTTCCTGAAATGAGTCTAAGAGTCGTTCGAGGAGTCACTCGAACGAGCAATTGCTCGTTGGCTCATTTGCTCGATGGGATTCGAGTCGTTCGAGCAATATATGCGAGTCACTCGAGGTAAGACGGAATCCCACTTATGGAATCCCTTTTGGGGAATCCCATTTGTGGAATCCCTTTTTCGAAAACGGTTGTGGCTATGGAATCCCTTTTTCCTGAAATGAGTCTAAGAGTCATTCGAGGAGTCACTCGAACGAGCAATTGCTCGTTAGCTCATTTGCTCGATGGGATCCGAGTCGTTCGAGCAATATATGCGAGTCACTCGAGGTAAGACGGAATCCCACTTATGGAATCCCTTTTGGGGAATCCCATTTGTGGAATCCCTTTTTCGAAAACGGCTGTGGCTATGGAATCCCTTTTTCCTGAAATGAGCCTAAGAGTCGTTCGAGGAGTCACTCGAACGAGCAATTGCTCGTTGGCTCATTTGCTCGATGGGATTCGAGTCGTTCGAGCAATATGCCGAGTCACTCGATCGAGCAATTACTCTAAAGCTCATTTGCCCGATGGGATTCGAGTCATTCGAGCAATGACTTATCAGTAACTGCTCGATAGCTTATTGGCTGTCTTCAACGACCCTGTACCGGGGTCCCCCGATGAGATCCTGCCAATGATTCCTGAAAAGCCACTGACATACTACTGCTTCCCTTCCGAGGCCCCCTTGCAGGGTTCTGCCAATGATCCCTGAAAACCACACAACATACTACTGCTGCCCTTCCGATGTCCCCCTGCGGGGTCCTGCCAATGATCCCTGAAAACCACATGACACACTACTGCTTCTCTTCCGAGGTCCCCCCTGCGGGGTCCTGCCAATGAGGACTCAAACATACGAGACATACTACTGCTTCCCTCCCGAGGTCCCCCTGCGGGGTCCTGCCAATGATCCCTGAAAACAACATGACACACTACTGCTTCCCTTCCGAGGTCCCCCCTGCGGGGTCCTGCCAATGAGGACTCAAACATACGAGACATACTACTGCTTCCCTTCCGAGGTCCCCCTGCGGGGTCCTGCCAATGATCCCTGAAAACCACATGACACACTACTGCTTCCCTTCCGAGGTCCCCCTGCGGGGTCCTGCCAATGAGGACTCAAACATACGAGACATACTACTGCTTCCCTCCCGAGGTCCCCCTGCGGGGTCCTGCCAATGATCCCTGAAAACAACATGACACACTACTGCTTCCCTTCCGAGGTCCCCCCTGCGGGGTCCTGCCAATGAGGACTCAAACATACGAGACATACTACTGCTTCCCTTCCGAGGTCCCCCTGCGGGGTTCTGCCAATGATCCCTGAAAACCACATGACACACTACTGCTTCCCTTCCGAAGTCCCCCTGCGGGGTCCTGCCAATGATCCCTGAAAACCACACGACATACTACTGATAGCTTTTGGTTTTCAAACTAAAAACATTCCACTATCATAGCTGTTTTAATCTTTTTATTCTTTATTCTGTCAGTAACAATATACATGTATTTCAAGCACTATCTTTCTGTTTATTCTTGATACCCCAATGATACCCACCCAAAGCCTTAGGAGCCATTATAACTGGGACCCCATGTGCACACTCCACCAATCCCTGTGTGTGAGCTCCCAGTGGTGGGACGGGAGGGGATCTTCAATTCAAATACAAACTGTCACTTACCCCCAAATACAAACTGTCACTTACTGTTTTTAACATCTATCATTCCCAGGAGGCATCAGAATCGATTTCAGTGCTTCAGAATTTGAAAACAATATACGTAGAGGGGCGTTGAGACCCTCAACCGTGGGGGGGGGGGGGGTACGCCCAATTCCATGGGTCAGTCCTTCGAAATATGTCAGCGTTATATCGAACTTGCCCCCCCCCCCCCACATCCCCTTTCGAAAATAGAGAAATCGATTATATATAGTTATATACAATATAGCAGGGGCGTAGTCCGGATTTTATAATAATATAATTGTCTGTGTGAGTGGGGGTGGGGGGCTAGCCAGTTTGTTTTCGTTCTTAAAGTATGTGTGTGTGTGGGCAACCTTGATATTTGAAAAGACTCGGTGAGATTTCGAAGGTCCCCCTCAATTCTAACTAGGACCTCTGTCATTTTCACTCCTCGTACTTCCCTTCAGGGAAGTAGGGGGTGAGGCAATGGCATGAAGACCAAACAGAACATTTTGCAAAACTCCGTGCTTTAAGATTCAATATGAAGTAATTTTAGTGTGTGTAGCTCCATCATTTGGGACAAGCATGATTTGGGGAGTTTTTGTTATGTGAAACATGGTCATGATCACTTTATCCCCCACCCCCCCCCCCCCCCCCCACCTCCCAAGCCAGGCGGCTAGGCGACTGATTTCTGTAGACCACAACGGGAAAAGTACAGGGAAATATTACCGGAAAATAGCATTGTCTTTTTTTAAATGCATTGTCGAGTTACACCCTTGTGCTAAATAGAGACTGTTGCGTTTGTTTTCCTCAACAAAGACTAAGACTAAGGCAGCATTGAGAGAAATGCCTTGTAGCACTTTTTGGAAGGGGGTGGGGGGCAAAGTGTTAGATCGTACACAATTCATTGTTTGTTAATTCCAGTCTCCTGCTAAACACATTATTGTGTATCATACACAATATGTATAGTAGGCGAGGGGAATCAAGAACCAATTACTTCATGCCCAATCTGTGCCAGTATCTGTGAGAGAAAGGTAGTAAGGATTGTGCCAAGACATCAGCTTCAATGGTAATCGTATGTGCTAACTGGGCAAGAAATATAAAGAAGAAAAAATCAGCTTCAATGGTAATCGTATGTGCTAACTGGGCAAGAAATATAAAGAAGAAAATTAGATGTACACGGATTGGACACTAGCCGAAGTGTCCAGAGACAGCGGGTGGGCTCTCTAGGGAGCAAAATTCACTAACCTTATATAAAGTGAAAGAAATTACTTCTGGTTGATAAGTGTGTTTCATTTTATATAAACTTTGTGCAGTCTGACATTTCAAATTCTGAAGCTCTGAGATCGATTCTGGCGCCTCTCGAGGAAAGATGGGGTTAAAAAGAGTAAGTGGCAGTTTGCACCTGGGTCCATCTGCCCTCTCCCACCTCCATCACTCCATGGCCCACCACTGGTAGCTCATACATAGGGATTGATGTATATGTCAGTGTTAGCAATTTGTTGAATGATGTGACGATATTTCGGCATCAAAACTAAAATTATCGCTAATTATAAAATGTGTGAGTGAGTAAAAATAAAACTACTTCATCTTTCAATGACAATTAAAAGTCAATCATTACAAAATACTATTTCGTAACAATCGTCTGGTTACTCAACAAAAATCTTGAACTCTATCACTGGGTTTCAGATGCATAATACAATCCGAGATAATAATGAAGGACACGATGAAAAGCAATGTGCATCAAGTGGTCATTTACAGACAAACAACACTTATTGTTTTTCCAACGCTTGACCGATGTGGCCCCTAAAAAGGGGTGGGAGGGTGAACCTTAGGATTTGAATAATCTTACATTTTAGGGCGCCACCCTATTACTCCGTTTGTTCCGCGAATTACGGCCAACAATTACGATTTTGACCATTGGGTCACATTTAGGGTCCATGGTGGCCCCTAAAAAGGGGTTGGAGGGTGAACCTTAGGATTTGAATGATCTTGTATTTTGGGCGCCACCCTATGACGCCGTTTGTTCCGCGAATTTCCGTCAATAATTACGATTTTGACCATTTGGTCACTTTTAGGGTCCAATCTGGCCCCTAAAAAGGGGTGGGAGGGTAAACCTTAGGATTTGAATGATCTTGTATTTTCAGGGCCACCCTATGACGCCGTTTGTTCCGGGAATTTCCATCAATAATTACGATTTTGACCATTTTGTCACTTTTAGGGTCCAATCTGGCCCCTAAAAAGGAGTGGGAGGGTGAACGTTAGGATTTGAATAATCTTGTATTTTAGGGCGCCACCCTATAAGGCCGTTTGTTCAGCGTATTTCCGTCAATAATTACGATTTTGACCATTTGGTCACTTTTAGGGTCCAATCTGGCCCCTAAAAAGGGGTGGGAGTGTGAACCTTAGGATTGGAATAATCTTGCATTTTAGGGCGCCACCCTATAACGCCGTGTGTTTGCCGAATTTCGGTCAAAAATTACGATTTTGACCATTTGGTCACTTTTAGGGTCCAATCTGGCCCCTAAAAAGGGGTGGGAGTGTGAACCTTAGGATTTGAATAATCTTGTATTTTAGGGCGCCACCCTATAACGCCGTGTGTTCGCCAAATTTCAGTCAATAATTACGATTTTGACTATTTGGTCACTTTTAGGGTCCAATCTGGCCCCTAAAAAAGGGTGGGAGGGCGAACCTTAGGATTTGAATAATCTTGCATTTTAGGGCGCCACCCTATAACGCCGTTTGTTCCGCGAATTACGGCCAACAGTTACGAGTTTGACCATTTGGTCACGTTTAGGGTCCAATATGGCCCCTAAAAAGGGTTGGAGGCTGAACCCTAGGATTTGAATGATCTTGTATTTTTGGGCGCCACCCGATGACGCCGTTTGTTCCGCGATTTCCATCAATAATTACGATTTTGACCATTTGGTCACTTTTAGGGTCCAATCTGGCCCCTAAAAAGGGGTGGGAGTGTGAACCTTAGGATTTGAATAATCTTGTATTTTAGGGCGCCACCCTATAACGCCGTGTGTTCGCCGAATTTCAGTCAATAATTACGATTTTGACTATTTGGTCACTTTTAGGGTCCAATCTGGCCCCTAAAAAAGGGTGGGAGGGCGAACCTTAGGATTTGAATAATCTTGCATTTTAGGGCGCCACCCTATAACGCCGTTTGTTCCGCGAATTACGGCCAACAGTTACGAGTTTGACCATTTGGTCACTTTTAGGGTCCAATATGGCCCCTAAAAAGGGGTTGGAGGCTGAACCCTAGGATTTGAATGATCTTGTATTTTTGGGCGCCACCCTATGACGCCGTTTGTTCCGCGATTTCCATCAATAATTACGATTTTGACCATTTTGTCACTTTTAGGGTCCAATCTGGCCCCTAAAAAGGGGTAGGAGTTTAAACCTTAGGATTTGAATACTCTTGTATTTTAGGGCGCCACCCTATAAGGCCGTTTGTTCCGCGAATTTCCGTCAATAATGACGATTTTGACCATTTGGTCACTTTTAGGGTCCAATATGGCCCCTAAAAAGGGGTTGGAGGGTGAACCTTAGGATTTAAATAATCTTGTATTTTCGGGCGCCACCCTATGACGACGTTTGTTCCGCGAATTTCCATCAATAATTACGATTTTGACCATTTGGTCACTTTTAGGGTCCAATATGGCCCCTAAAAAGGGGTCGGAGGGTAAACCTTAGGATTTGAATAATCTTGTATTTTAGGGCGCCACCCTATAATGCCGTTTGTTCCGCGTATTTCCGTCAATAATTACGATTTTGACCATTTGGTCACTTTTAGGGTCCAATCTGGCCCCTAAAAAGGGGTGGGAGTGTGAACCTTAGGATTTGAATAATCTTGTATTTTAGGGCGCCACCCTATAAGGCCGTTTGCTCCGCGAATTTCCGTCAATAATTACGATTTTGACCATTTGGTCATTTTAGGGTCCAATCTGGCCCCTAAAAAGGGGTGGGAGTGTGAACCTTAGGATTTGAGTAATCTTGTATTTTAGGGCGCCACCCTATAAGGCCGTTTGTTCCGCGAATTTCCATCAATAATTACGATTTTGACCATTTGGTCACATTTAGGGTCCAATCTGGCCCCTGAAAAGGGGTGGGAATGTGAACCTTAGGATTTGAATAATCTTGTATTTTAGGGCGCCACCCTATAAGGCCATTTGTTCCGCGTATTTCCGTCAATAATTACGATTTTGACCATTTGGTCACTTTTAGGGTCCAATCTGGCCCCTAAAAAGGGGTGGGAGTGTGAACCTTAGGATTTGAATAATCTTGTATTTTAAGGCGCCATCCTATAAGGCCGTTTGTTCTGGGAATTTCCATCAATAATTACGATTTTGACCATTTGATCACTTTTAGGGTCCAATGTGGCCCCTAAAAAGGGGTGGGAGGGTGAACCTTAGGATTTGAATAATCTTGTCCTTTAGGTCGCCACCCTATAAGGCCGTTTGTTCCGCGAATTTCCGTCAATAATTACGATTTTGACCATTTGGTCACTTTTAGGGTCCAATCTGGCCCCTAAAAAGGGGTGGGAGTGTGAACCTTAGGATTTGAATAACCTTACATTTTAGGGCGCCACCCTAGAACGCCTTGTGTTCGCCGAATTTCGGTCAGTAATTACGATTTTGACCATTTGGTCACTTTTAGGGTCCAATCTGGCCCCTAAAAAGGGGTGAGAGGGCGAACCTTAGGATTTGAATAATCTTGCATTTTAGGGCGCCACCCTATAACGCCGTTTGTTCCGCGAATTACGGCCAACAGTTACCAGTTTGACCATTTGGTCACTTTTAGGGTCCAATATGGCCCCTAAAAAGGGTTGGAGGGTGAACCTTAGGATTTGAATGATCTTGTATTTTCGGGCGCCACCCTATGACGCCGTTTGTTCCGCGAATTTCCGTCAATAATTACGATTTTGACCATTTGGTCACTTTTAGGGTCCAATCTGGCCCCTAAAAAGGGGTTGGAGGGTGAACCTTAGGATTTGAATGATCTTGTATTTTCGGGCGCCACCGTATGACGCCGTTTGTTCCGCGAATTTCCATCAATAATTACGATTTTGACCATTTGGTCACTTTTAGGGTCCAATGTGGCCCCTAAAAAGGGGTGGGAGGGTGAACCTTAGGATTTGAATAATCTTGTATTTTAGGGCGCCACCCTATAAGGCCATTTATTTTTCGAATTTCTGCTAAATTTAGAAAGTCGAATAAGGAACTGGGAATAAGTAACGGATTTAACAGCGCTGGTAAAAAGTCACAATGACTCTAGAGACTTTGAGAGAGTCGAACCGAAACGCAGGAAACATGTGGTCAGTGAAACTACGGTGTCAAAAACAGGCGATTCGCCAAACCTCACAACAGAGACTAGATATGTGTCGACCAGTGATTCGGTAGAAAGTTTCTACCATCGGATTAACACAGAACTCTCGCAATGTAATTTACTCTGCCTATGCCACAATGATTATATTCTCATCGGGTTATTCCTGTGCGCGTGTATCGGGTCAGGAGTATTACTATTATGTCAGTCTTTATGGCGTGTGCATAATTTGATCTCCCTGACCAAATGGGCCACTCTGCACTCCGCTGCGGAAAAGCCTCCTCCTCGGGGAGCTGTAGCCCCCTCCCCCACAACACCCCTCCCTGATGTCACCCTTGCGTTCCACATCATCAAGTACCAAGAGGGCCATTGTCACTTATCCTCGACCATCAGCGAATATGATGTAAACACATATTATTTGTATATAACGCACTTAAGCAATATGACTGTGTACTTACACTGCGTACGTGACGAAGACTATCAGCGAAAATAATAGCCAGTTCGGTATCCATAACAACCCAAATATCTCCATATTTTCCAACCAGTTGATATTTGTTTTATTCTAACGTTCTATACCAAGTCGTCGAGTTGAAGAAGGTCGTCGCACTGAAGAGCAGAAACAATCCAATCACCCGTGTTCAGCATTACATGCTCGTTTGATTTTTTCAATAGTCACTTCCTTTATGAAAAACACTCATTGAGTCAACAGTTAGGTTTATGTATCGTAATTCAGAGTTGAGACAGGATCATACACGACACTACAGTACACGTGGAATGCGTTATGTAGGTCACCACTCACAATGCATCAACTTCTATTTTTATACCCTCAAATGAATAAATCACTTTTTAACAAGTTCAAAAGGTTTGTAACCGGAACTTTTGTGGCAGTTTGGGGATTATCATGGACAGTGTTACGACCACTTTTGAAGTAACTGACCACTTTTGTAGTGGCTCACCACTTTTGAAGTAAAAATCGACCGCTTTTGAAGTAGCTCACCACTTTTGTAGTAACCGTCGCCCACTTTTGAAGTAAAACTGTCTCCACTTTTGCAGTAACCATCGCCCACTTTTGAAGTATAAAAACAAGGTCACTAATTTTTTAGTAATATTTTGACCACTTTTGAATTGAAACGATTTCCCTTTTCTCATGGCTGTGGGACTTAGTAAATTTTTTTCATTTCATTTTATTCCACGAAAGGATCAGAATTTAATCAGAGTTTTCCCTTTACCTAAACTCCCCTTGCTTTTATGCACTCGATAGCATCATAAATCTGAGTTGTCCGGACGTCTCCCTGTGCGCCCGTCCGTCCGTCTGGACGTTCTTGCACTTTCTTATTTGTGGGTTTTTTCCCTTGTTAAACTCTAACCCCACAATGTCAAAAAATTAACCCCACAATGCAAAAAATAACCCCACAAGTGGCCACTGTACTGACCCAACCCCACAACTACCAATGTAGGACAGTGGTAGCAGTGGGGGTTGGGTTAGTACAGTGGGTTGGGTTAGTACAGTGGAGGGTATGTTCCTTTGTACAGGAGTAATTTCCAGATTTGTAGAATTACCACAAACAACCCGACAATCCCTCCAAATAAACGAAATTGAATTTATTTACTACGGATTCCCCAATTTTATCGGCTTAGCACGTCGTGCTATGATACCGAGGGGCACAGGGGGCGAGTTCGATTGAATAGGAGTAATTGTCTGGCAAGGATTTTCCCCCAGAATCCTCGTTTAAGGGTACATTGAGTTTTGTTCAGTTCAAGAGGGTTACCATTGGATTATATTTAGGGGTTATAGTTCAATACTTTGTTCACATTGTTATGTTGACTTTGATCTTGGTTGTGTTTGATCAGATCAGTCCTGTTATGTTAACTTCGATCTTGGTTCTGATGGATCTTCGTTCACTTTCTTGGGATCTGTTCAGCCGTAGTTGAGGTGGTTCTGTTCAGTTGTTTCCAACAAGTCCATCTTTTTCACTTTGTTATGTTCACTTCGATCTTGGTCGTGTTGGACCTTCGTTCACATTTGTACATTCGTCTTATCGTAGTGTCAGTAACTGCTCGATAGCTTTTTGGCTTCGGAAATGATATAGGCTTTTGATATCCACAAGGGAGATAACTCTGCACACAGATTATGGGAAATCAAGCAACCTGATTGATTAGCTAGCGCCAGAAAAGTGAACTGATTGGGTGATCGAGATAAATGAAACAGCAAGAGTACTCGGAATAGGGCCAGAACTAACAAGAACAGACCAGAAGAGCTAAATATAGTAACAAGAAGCAAAGCTGTTCCAGTTGATAGGCACTTCTACCCTACTGGAGTATACTCCAGGACAAAGGAACATGGTCATGTAGACGAAAAACAATTGCATATATAGATAGAAGCAGAGAATTCTGAAAGAATTCGAAATAATACAACTTGTCGGGTTGTTTGTGGTAATTCTACGAATTATACGAGGATTCTGGGGGAACGTCCAAGCCATAAAATTTCTTCTATTCAAGCAAACTCACCACCTGTGCCCCTCGGTATCATAGCACGACATGCTAAGCCGATAAAATGGGGACCCCGTAGTAAATAAAGTCAATTTCGGTGATTTGGAGTGATTGCCGGGTTTTTTGTGGTAATTCTACGAATCGGGAAATTACTCCTGTACAAAGGAGCATACCCACCGAACATACCCCTGTCCTATAAGAAGCCTTTGGGTCACATAACAACCGCGTGCTACCATAGAAACCAAGATGACGGCCTCCAGTATACAAAATGGACGACGGAAACACGTTTCACCCTAACAACACGCGCATCCCTCCCCCTTTCTCTTGCCATTCAAGAACTTTCGTAGAGAAAGTCACCAGCGTCCAGCCCTGTGTATTCCCTGAGTCGAGACCCTATTACATACATGGCTGCCTGTTTCAACAACTTACATTTCAATTGTAAATAGTGTAAATCCCTATTCATTTGTGAACCAATCTATATATCTTGTAGCCGCATCTATGTATTGTTTTTATGTTGTATTCATGGAGAGGAGTTAACATAAGTTATATAACTTGTACTCCAATCCTTTTTGTAAACTTATGACAAATAAAATATGTTTAAACTAACACGCGCTGCGCATGCGCACTAACACCAAGCATCACCATGGAGATGACGTCAAAAGATGGCCGCTCACACGGGTTACCATGACAACACAGCATGGCGCCACCAGGTCACGTGACTATGACGTCACATGAGATCCTGCATGAGATCCTGCCAACCGGGCCCGATCCATCGCTCTCCTACTACAAAATATAACATGCTTGGTCGTTATTGAAAAAAAAAAAAAATAAATAACCGAACGGTTGGATATTCGTTTAAACCAAGAAAATTAAATTTATTTTTTATTTTGCACGCGTCAGTTAGTACGTAAGCGTGGAAGGGACATTGGCTGCCAATATTCATCTCGCCTCGGGGAGATATTTATTTCGCTGCGGCGAGATATCTTTCCGCGGTGAGATAATTATTTCGTTGAGGCGAGATATCTCGCCGATGCGAGAGAATACTAATTTGCCGGGGCAAGTTAATTATTTTGCCCCGGCAAGTTATTATCTCGACGCGGCGAGATAAATTAATTTTGGTAGCCGAATGTCCCCTATAAACTTCCAACGTGGAAGGTACATTATGTTTTCAATATTTATCTCGCCGTGGAGAATTAATTATCTCGCCGTGGCGAATTAATTATCTCGCTGTGGCGAGATAATACATTGCGATGTCAAGACAAATACTGATAGCCAAATGTTTGTTCTTGATAACTCTCTTGAATCGGTAATCCAACGTCCATAGCTGTGCCCCCAAATTCTACCACAGCGCACATTTCGAGGTTGATGCATTCCACAAATTACCACAATCAAGGGGTTTAAGACATCTACTTTCCGACTCGTTGTTCCTATCCTGCCCCACCCACCCAGTCGACAGCGTGGCGCTTGCAGTTGGTTCGACCCGGAGGGCCTTCTTCGCGATAAAGTGACCTGACCACACAACTCCTTCAACTATGTGACTGAACACGACGCGACCCTACCATTCTTCTCATGTGTGACCTGACTAAGAAGTTTGATCCACCCAGTAGTTTACCCGGCGATCCAACATACTAACGATCACCCATAACAAAAAATCCAGTCAAAGTTCCCGATAACATCATCTTCCTGACCCACTAGTGAGTTCCATTGACCCTTTTCAGAGATTCTACCCCAACCCAAGTATAATACGCGGGCCCGAAAGCAGACTGTTCCCGACGACTGAGAAAGGAGTGGGGTGACTTTTGAAATTTTCTGAAAATATTGCGGAAATGACTTAAAACCTAAATTTTGAATAAGGTGGCCATACGGGGCCCTATTAGCCTCGGGGCTGATAACACAGACACCTACTCATCCCGAAGACACTTGACAACCCGGTTGTCAACACCCATACCTACCTACGAACTTGGAGACCTTCCTCCACACTGACAGAGTCGCCTGACACCCCTACCTTCAGACTCAGTAACATAAAACGTCCACCTTCATATACGATCGGCCGTCCCAATCAATCATTCCACGGGCCACAAGGTCACCCGACCTGTTCCTGTAAACCATCGATGCCAACCACGACCAAGTGGCCCACTATCCCTGCATACCCACCCACTGGTCTTGATCCCCCTCTGCCGCATCTTTGTGACCCAACCCACAACTTATACCCCACAACGATCAAATAACGTCAACACACAACTCGGACAGTCTGGTGGCCGAACCGCCCCATCCTCCACCCACTCGACCCGATTCAAACTCCCATATTTCACGTGTTTCCCAACCGAACCTACGCATTCGACCCGAAACGGGGCGGAGTTCCTGATGATAACAAGATTTGGGCCAGAGCGAATTATTGAAAATTGTGAAATAGTACACCCTCCCCCACCCTCCCCTTGAGAATTTATCACATAAACAAAATGACAGCAGTATCTTCTAGTAACCAAAATATGCATGGCTGTATTTAAAGGGATCATCGAATAACAGCCGCAACAGCTGGTGAAAATTTCAGCATGATTGGATGAACCAATGGCAAATGATAAATACCTGTGACATCCACATCATTTGTAAGGCTCGATTGATAAGGAAAGGATTCTAAAGTGGTACAGAACCAACCATTGTTGAACCTTTCAACCTAAAGATAAACGGACTTTATTGTACATCCATATTTGTGTGGCTATATTGATAGGTAAGAGGTCAAAACGAGGTGCAGTATCTTCAGGACGACATCCCCTACATCTGTAAAAGTATCTACTAAAATGAAAAGTTGCAACTGATACATAGATAGATAAGTAGTTTCATTCCTGTCACTTTCATATTTGGGTATACGTAAGAGGTCAAAAATGGCGCAGGACGTTCCTAATACCTTCCTTAACAACTGTGGAAATTTGAGTTAAAACTATACAGTGGCTCTGATGAAAAATGTAAACCTTTGGTTATCATTTCTACTTTGCTTCGCTCAGTTGAGCTAAAAATTGAATCGGAAAGGTGTAACAGCCTACTTATCGTCGAGTCTGGTGGAAGCCCGGGTCAGTACTGTGCAAACATTACGATTTGAGTTCAAAGAGACCGTTTCGTTCAAAAGAAACATTTTTAAAAAATGAGTCAACGTTCAACGCATAATAACAAATTCAACGTCCATGGGAAAAGGGAAATATTTTTACTTCAAAAGTGATCAAATACTACTTCAAAAGTGGTGACCTTGTTTTTTTACTTCGATTGTTGATGCTGGGGCTGACCAAAAGTGGTCAGTTACATCAAAAGGGGTCGTAACAACAGTCTGTTTATGAATACAACAAGGTGTCATGGCACCACAGAGAACGTCGTGTTACACTGAAGGGACGATATGAGAGCGATAAGGTTATCCATTGGGGAGGCAGAGCGAGGCGAATTTAGTTTTTTTAGTGTTTTTGTTTTCGTGTGGTGGGGCTTGGGAGTGGTGGAAAGACAAAATCTATTTTCTGGGGAAGGGATCAGAAAAATCGGGAATGTTTCTCTCCCATCCCCCAAGCAGCGCCGCCAATATCTTGTTTTTGAAAGCTGTGGGATAAGAAGGAACCTTACAGTGGCTTTGTTCGATGGTTGGAATCTGACCGGCGTTACCTACATTTTATCCTTAGGCAAGCCATTTAATCCCAACTGCCAAAATGGGAGCGCGGTGGAGACGTGTGCCAAGGCGCGCAGCACATCGATGATATACTAGCTCTTAACCAGTGTTACCCCTGCTTGATCGGGTTAATACGTTGGTGAGTCCAACAGAGTACTCACCGCTGCTTTATTATAATTTCTTGCTCTTCCGGATTGCCCACCCGTAAAAGTGCATGAAACAAAATGACCAGGACTTTCAAAAGTGTAATTAAAACCAAATAAATAAATTATGGTGACAAAACCATAGGCAGACCTACTTGGAACATTCTGTTTTGAAGGTATAAGTTGTAAAAAAAAATTCACATCGTCGTCACGATTGTCGATGCTCGGGCCGATTAGAGTATGAAATGGTTATTCATTGACTCTGCAGTGGATTTAGGCCCGCCCCGCCCCACCCCATCCCACTCAAAAATGTATTTTAGAGAACAAAGCCGAACTTGTTAACCGATGAGAAACATGCTCTGCAGCAGTCATTGTGTCCAATCTTACTCTACGATGAACACACAAATCGACATGTCGATGGCGGTGAGAGAGATTTGTTTGGGGGGTGGGTGAGATGGGTTGTAGGTGGGCTACAGGGGACTGGGTATCTGAGTAGGTCATTTTATTTTGCCCAAACGTTCAACCTCCATCGAGTTTCGGCGCATTCTATGTAATTCCCAAGTCGCTAGGTCATGTCATGTCTGAGATATTGGCATTTGAAGGTCTCAAAATGCGAATTTTCAACAAACAAAATTAAAAAGCACTTAATAACAACTTGGTGACCCCTGTGGCACGTCGCGACATATTTGGTGTTGGTCCAAAGTCGAGGGGCCATACCACTCCTAACATATAAGCATGATACGCTTATACTATTTGTCTCTGGCTACTTTTTGGCATCCAAAATTGATAAAGGGAGTTCGAAATGCAATAGCACCGTAGGTGCTGAAAGGGAGCGAAAAATGCTATTTCTGCAAAATGCCGTCATTGTTAACCTCTGTGTGGACCGCGGTGGGTGACCCTTGACACATAGTTTGGACCTGTTTCAAATTTCCACGTATTTGATACTGACAGTCGATATGTAATACTTCACCTGAGGTTTTTTTTAACCCCTTAGCTAAAAAATCGCCTCCCCCCGTGTAACTTACAAATTTAGCAGTTGAAAAACAAACATAATCAAAACCATTTCCATCAAATGATATCATGTGACCCCTTTTTGGAACGAGGTCGTTGAGATCTGTCAGGGCAAAGACTGTCTAAAAAGAGGGAGTCCTACGTCCTTCGGATTTCAAGTTCAGATATATATGTACATACATATTTCTTCTTTCTATGCTGTAAACACACATGTTTTAATTATATAATTAGCCTTAGGAGAATCACAGTGGAATACTCAATTGGCATATTACCTGTCAAGATGAGGGGTCTCCACGTTACATTCGGTTAATTAATCTAGGAGTGACTGGCACTTATAGATTGATTCCAATCGACACGGCTATCAAGTGTGTTATTTCGCGGCATATGCTTGATAACACATGCATTGACACATGCTGTTTTCTATCTTCAGAAATGTCGCGTGCCATTTTTAGGCATTTGAAATATTGTTATCTGACATCCCAGGACAAGGTATACAGTTTGGAGAATTTGCTAGTTCAGGGAGACTTGGGTTTCAGCCGTTTAGGAGACGCCATAATAGGGTCTCATGTGAGCGGGATTGCTGGGCGTTGTACGCCGCCATTCTCAGATTAGGTGGACGTAGGTGATCTACAGGCCCGAATTTCTAGAACAGATTACGAACCCAAGTAAAGGTATAGTTTAGATGTCGTTAGCGAGGATCGACTCGCACCTGTCTCAAAGTGTAGGCTATTGTATTGTGGTATTAACCCTTGGGAACGCAGAGGCTGATTGCGTGGTAGCCTATTTTAGTATCAAAGTGTTGTGAATATCGACACAAAGTCGATCAGTGACAATTCCCACAAGCACGGAAGCGCATTTTGAAGCTGTGAGTTCTGTCATGAACTGTGTGAATTCCAAAAGGACAGGGACATTCTAGGACAGTTCTATCAATGGACACGTGCAAAATGTATGATGTAGACTTGCTAAATTAGCCGACCGAGTAGAGGAACCGAATCCGAATTAGAACTATGTTGCCACAAGGTAATTAACATTGCTAGTCGGGATCCCCGACAGTCAAGGCTGGGGACACGCACAGACGTTAAAGTTAAGACTCCGTGAATGAAGCTCTTGTTGGGAACTCACGTCAGTGACGTTTCCAAAGTGTACTAAAGCGCCAGTACATGGCGTCTCAAGAGTTTGCCATATCCTTGAGAAGAGAAAAGAAAACACAAAAAGTCCACAGGGTTTAAAATGGACTGTAAAAGACACCGTGTTGAGATCTCATTTATGTCTCTCTGTATCTCAAATGGCGAATAAATCAGACAGAAAATGTTTTAGTTATGTAATAATAATAAAACTTTAGCCGGCAACTGATTTGTCGTGGATCTCAGGCGATAAGACCTTAATTAGACTATGCAGACAAAACATGAAGAGAATAAGAATCAAGAAAGACAGACAAAAAGAAATAAAAGCGATGAAAAATTGAACAACATCAATAGATCATATGTCAGTTTATCAATGTTTAACGAAACTTTTAACCACCAGTGTCACATCGTCTCGGACAAGTTTACGAGTGGAGGAAGACGGAGTATCCGGAGAGAAGCACTAAACACGACGAGTAGATGTCGGACTGTCCGACTTATTAACCCTTTGGATCCTGATATAATATACCATGCTAGTCACGTGTCAACAATTGGTAGAGTCTATATTCGTATTTCGAAAGCCCAATCAATATTTTCAACGTGTAGCTTTGGGGCAGTACGTTGAAAATCTTGATTAGTCTACCACACAAATTCTCTGAGCAACTATCTACCATATAAACTGAAATCGTCCCCTGGACTAGAAAAAGGGTTTTCGGATTTAAAGAGTTAACCTGGCACAAGTAAGTTCAGTATTGGCTGAAGTCAAGTGCGCTGCGCCTTAGTGAAAAGGAAGGGCGTAGGAAGCATCTGCAACCGAAAGGGACGCGGTCATAGAAGGTCTCCCACAAACTAAACTATATCAGTGGGGACAATGCGAAATCGTCCAGTCACGCAACCAGGGCCGAACCTGGACGTTATCCTTTCAACACAGAAGCTACAATACAAATGATGAAATATGTAACAAAATTATACGCGGATTCGTCTTCACTACTACTCACTGTATCTAGAATTGAATCTGAAAAGTATACAATGCCAGATTTAATGATAGCAAAGTATCATGTTATTGCAGCTGATTGTAACGCACATATCCTCCGGAGACAAGTACCAAGTCAAAGTTTTTTGAATTCGGGCAAAGTCCACAGAAGCTTTAAAAGTAAACATTCATTACGGATATATTTAATGGCGAGGAAAAAGTTGGAAAAACCAAATTACGGACCAATAGTAAGTTTAAAGAAACGTTCAACTTGGAAAATAATTTGTTATCCACAACATCTGTTGAAGCGAAGAACTTGTTCACGCGGCTGCGCATAAGCAACCACTGTCCGGTGATTGAAAAAGGGAGGCACAGCCAACCGCCCTTGCCTGTAAAAGAAAGGCGTTGTCGTGTATGTAATGTAGGCGATATTGAAACTGAATATCACTTTGTCAGGGAGTGTGAGGAATATGAATGGCTCCGAACTGATTCATTTGGCAAAGTAAGGAGAGAATACCCTCATTTCGTCGACATGGACAGTTCGGATAATTTTACCTTCCTTATGAAGAATAAAATTCCACCATTATGTAATATCATCTGTAATATGATTCTTCTATTCTTCAAGAGCAAAATAAATTCTATGGCTACTTAATAGTGTGACACATTGTATAAACCTTCCACATAACATGTGAATAACCAATTATTAATACTGTACTGTTAGTTGTGTAACATGTAAGCTATCTTGTTTTTGGTGTTTTTGCAATAATCCATCCATCCATCCATCAATCCATCCATCCATCCATCCATCCATCCATCCATCCATCCATCCATCCATCCATCCATCTATTTCTTCCATCTACGAGGGAATCTTTGGTCACATCTAATGGGTATAGAAACAGTACACAGTCTTCTTGCTGATTTCCAACAAAATATGCAATGACGGGAGGCCAAAAGAGAAATACAAATATTTCAATTAATAATATTTGAATCGTAATCTCTCTCTCTCTCTCTCTCTCTCTCTCTCTCTCTGAAAAAGTGGAGGCACGTTCTCTGTGCTCCCAGTTCGTACGTCTCTGTAGACAATGCCACAGAGCATCCCTTTGGAGAGTGGGATTTATTTATTTATTTATTTATTTATTTATTTATTTATTTATTTATTTATTTATTTATTTTGGGAGCTAACGTCACTTTCTATAGCTAGGGTCATCTCGTGTCGGACTGTTTTACGGATGGTGGAACCCAGAGTACCCAGAGAGAAGCACCGAGCAACGGCGAGCAACTGCCAGATTCCCCACCGTACAAACCTCACATAAGCAGGGTTAGCATTGGTTGAAGACAAGTGCACCATCTACGTTCAGTACGCCTTAATAAAAAGCGCTACCGTGCTTCCTTGCGGGCAATCGAGATGAAGTGGCAACTTTAACTAGAGAAACAGAATTTACTGCATCCAGTGAATTCAAGTCTGTATGAAAATGGTGAAAGTATCAGGAAAAAACTATACAGAAAGAGAATATATGGAGGCTTTATTTCGGGACTAAAATATTTTAAAATAAATCAGAGATTTTCGTTAACAGTGTTTACAGATATTCATACTGGGATCGGAACAATTTTTATAAGAAACCAGAAAAGGCATATATGTGTACAACATTTAAAGGGTTCGATCTAGAAATCAGATATCAACATTACTGGTTCTGTCACTTATTTGAAT
This sequence comes from Pictodentalium vernedei, assembly GCA_031216915.1. Lineage (NCBI taxonomy): Eukaryota > Metazoa > Mollusca > Scaphopoda > Dentaliida > Dentaliidae > Pictodentalium > Pictodentalium vernedei. The sequence continues at coordinate 504,111,078 of CM062297.1, read as the reverse complement.
GATGATATACGTGTATAATCTCCAGACTTGCATGAGTTGTTATAACATACAATTCCTAATAGTTATGAAAAATACGCTCTTAATGACCTCTGTGGGCCGCATTGACGTGGACCATATTTTAAACCTCAGCAAGGTCAACTAATTCGATGTAGATCCCATGTCTATAGGTCATACCAAGCCTGAAGTATGAACATAAACCACTTTAAAAATATTGGCTCCACCAACTCCAGATCTGCCATATTTGTAGATGACAGCAAATATTCATATTAGCTAGAAAATGTTAAGGTACATGGTACCTCTGGAAAATATATTGCAAGTGAAAGAATTCAGTAATGTTGGCATATAAACGTAAAAAGGCCTTAAAGGCCCCCAAGAACCTATCTGAAGGATTATTGGCATTGGCAAAATACCAGGGTTTCATCGATGGCCATTTTTGTTTAGAGCAACATTGTGAGAATGGAAAGGGTTATCTTTACTCTCGCATTGCATAAAATAATTTTTTTGCCACCCATATTAAGATCTTGAGGGGGTTAAAATACTCACTTTAAATATTCCATTTTAACCCATTAAAACGAGCTCATTCCAATGAGGGGTCATAAGCTATGTTTTTCAAGCAAGAATGGAAAAAAATAATGAAAATTGAATGGGAATTTTCAGTGAATAACGCTAGCCGGTATTCGCCGTTACGTTGGGTAAAGGGTTAAGAATTCCCAATTGAGAGGGTTAAAAGCAAGCTATTTAAAAAGTACACAGCGTTACCGTGCCCCTTCGCGGGCAATCGGGATTACGTGCCTTACCAAAGATACAACACAGATACACCTGGCGACGTTAGTACCATGAACCTCTCTCTTTGAAGTCCAACGTTTTAACAACATCGCCATCACGCGCCTGTCTGATCAATTTAAAAGGTCTTAAAATGCATCTACGACCCCAAAGAAGCCTTGTGGGAAATAAGAAGATGGTTGGATCTCAAGAATGGCGGTTGTGAACAGAGGGGCAATGTGACAGAAAACGAGCAAAACGTTCTGCTGTCATCAGATAACCCTTTACCTAACATGAAAAGCAGACGACACTTGCAAAAAAAATTCTTGAATAACTAATTTTTTTCATTTTTTGTCTCAAAAACATAGGTTATGACCCCTCGTTGGAACGAGCTCGTTCCAACGAAGGGTCATAACCTATGTTTTTGAGACAAAAAATGAAAATTAATTGTCGATTTTTGAGAATAGCGCTGGCCGGTTTTGGCCGTTACGTTAGGTAAAGGGTTAAATGAAAGCATTTGGACTCACACTGAAGTATGAAGAGGATTAAAAAGAGACCATTTAAGTATTCCATTTTTATTAGATTATATTTGTGATAGGGGTTTCGAGAAAGCCACACACCACCATTGCTTCTTGAAACCCGTCGATCTTGTGTTGTGATTGAGAATAAATAATGTAAGAGAGCACAGGAGTTCCTAAGTGGTTGGCAGTGACCAGTAGGGGTTAATCAGGACCTATTCTCAAGTGATGTCTAGGGGTTGAAGTAAAGGACTATACTCAGCGTTGAAGTTGGACTTGGCCACAAAGCGTTAAAAGATATTTTCAGCTAATAGACCAACAAAGACTAGTTAAAATTACATGGATGATTTGGTTTAATTGGTCTAAAACATGTTATTCGTATTATGCATTTTAATGTAAAAATCAAACTATTATTCTACATTCCAGATGAGAGAAACATTTTAATATTGACCAAGGTACAACTTAAAGGAGCTATAGCTCTACGGGAGAGCTATAGCTCTTTCAGGGCAGTATACCAAAATTATTAATTTATTATAATAAAACTAGGTTATAAGAAGCTTTTTATCCTAATTAAAACTAACCAAAATATAGCAAAAATTAGCTCTGTAGGAGAGTTTAGAGTTCAGTTGGCGTGGTCGTCCGCACTAACAGTACCTTGGAAGTACTAAATGTAGTCTGCTTGGCAAAGCTATGGACTGGAGTTTCTCAGCTGATAGTACCTGTACACCGGAGGGATATGATATTTTATTCAACAGTACACATTAATACACTTCAGTATTGGTGGTTTTACAGAGAATATTACAGCAGTTTGAATGTATACTGTTAGGAGATGGCATAGCCAGATTGGCTGTCTACCTGCCATTTCCTTGAAAAAAAAAACGGGCTGGGTACAGAAGCCCTAACAGCCTGCGACAGATGTTTCAGTTGGTATTTTATGAATTATAAGTCTAGGTTTGGGTGGTAATTATATTTGTCCCCCATCCATTTCTTGCGGCTGAACCGACCAGAGCAAATTGAAACATCGGTATTCAACTTGTGTTATTTTTCATTTGCTCTCCCACAAAGCTTAGCCTATGACGCCTCATCGGGCCGAGCTACTGGAGCTAAATGTAGTCTGCTTGGCAAAGCTATGGACTGGAGTTTCTCAGCTGATAGTACCTGTACACCGGAGGGATGAAACAGCAATAATCAGAACTATTCTCTTAATGGCACTGTGGCACCGAGGTTGTCTGCACTCTCAATGAGACTGGGCCGAGCACCGAGAAGGACCATAGAACTCCTCTAATAAATGTGTTTCAAACAGTCATAGCACTAACACAGTTAACAGTACAGTTGGCCATGTCAGTGTTGCATCTTTTACCGGCATCATGACAGTTTTGTGTTAGGATTCAACAATTATTCAATGCAGTTTTATGGAAATGGTTAACATTATTCTTACTGAAATAAAATCTTTGAACCCACATTGAAGTCATGAGAGGGTTAAAAGCATTAAACTGAATAGTCGTACTGTAGCCAGCGCGTTCCACACTTTCACGCTGCTGCCGAAAGGAAGATAAACCAAGTAATCAGGAGGACTTCATCTAAAAAGCTAGATTCCAGCCATCGTTTAATGACGGTGTGGAATGGTCTAGTGGTTTAGGCGCTGGACTCCTGATTGCCAGGCGGTGTTGCCGAGGGTTCGAATCCCGGCGGGGGATCAGAAACCAACATTCAAAATTCCTCTAAAACATGATTGTGTCATTTGAAAAACACACACAACCCCGTGCCAGTCTTCGGCTGAGGCCATCCACAGCACTTTCGTCGTACTGTAGCCAGCGCGTTCCGCACTTTCATGCTGCTGCCGAAAGGAAGATGAACCAAGTAATCACGAGGACTTCATCTAAAAAGCTAGATTCCAGCCATCGTTTAATGACGGTGTGCAATGGTCTAGTGGTTTAGGCGCTGGACTCCTGATTGCCAGGCGGTGTTGCCGAGGGTTCGAGTCCCGGCGGGGGATCAGAAACCAACATTCAAAATTCCTCTAAAACATGATTGTGTCATTTGAAAAACACACACAAGCCCGTGCCAGTCTTCGTCTGAAGCCATCCACAGCACTTTCGTCGTACTGTAGCCAGCGCGTTCCACACTTCCATGCTGTTGCCGAAAGGAAGATGAACCAAGTAATCACGAGGACTTCATCTAAAAAGCTAGATTCCAGCCATCGTTTAATGACGGTGTGCAATTGTCTAGTGGTTTAGGCGCTGACCTCCTGATTGCCAGGCGGTGTTGCCTAGGGTTCGAATCCTGGCGGGGGATCAGAAACCAACATTCAAAATTTCTCTAAAACATGATTGTGTCATTTGAAAAACATACACAAGCCCGTGCCAGTCTTCGTCTGAAGCCATCCACAGCACTTTCGTCATACTGTAGCCAGCGCGTTCCACACTTTCATGATGCTGCCGAAAGGAAGATGAACCAAGTAATCACGAGGACTTCATCTAAAAAGCTAGATTCCAGCCATCGTTTAATGACGGTGTGCAATGGTCTAGTGGTTTAGGCGTTGGACTCCTGATTGCCAGGCGGTGTTGCCGAGGGTTCGAATCCCGGCGGGGGGATCAGAAATCAACATTTAAAATTCCTCTAAAACATGATTGTGTCATTTGAAAACACACACACACACACACACACACACACACACACACACACACAACACACACACACACACACACACACACGGGGAGCGCGGTGGCTCAGTAGGTAGAGGTGCAGGCTGCAAGCCGAGAGGACCTCGGTTCGAATCTCACCTGTGGCAACCGCGTTGTGTCCTTGGGCAAGACACTTCATCTCCATTGCCCGCGTAGGGGCACGATGACGCCGTGTACTAAGCCGTACTGCACGTCGATGGTACGCATGCCTTCAACCAATCTAACCCTGCCTGTGCTGCAGTGCGGAGTTACGATGTTGGGGAGCTGGCAGCTGCTCGTCGTTGTTCGGTGGTTCTCTCCAGGTACTCCGGCTTCCTCCACCCGTAAAACTGTCACGGTCATGATTAGCCATTGTGCATAAATATGTGACCTTAAACATCAATAAATAAATAAATAAATAAACACGGACACACGGATGGACGGAAGGACGAACAGACAGACATACATTCTTACTATTTTGGTTTGAGGGCTACGAAAAAAACATTTTATATGTCCATACCCTTATTTTAGCCAGAACCCCACCCCCTCCACCCTAGAACTTAGATTTAACCCTAACCCCACCCATCCGCTCAAAAAACACACCCTAACCCTACCCTACCATGACCCTAAACCCTAAAACCCCACCCCTAACCCTAACCTCCACCCCGGGACCTAGCCCTTCCCAACCTTAAGATCTACTCTGGGGCTACCCCGAACCCTAACCCCACCCCACCCCACCCCTGACCCTAACTCCACCCTAGCCAGACCAAAAGGATTAGGGGCTATTTTTTGGTTTAGGGGCTACTAAAACTAAAACCCCACCGCACCCCACCTCTGGCCCCAACCCCCACCCCCTGGGTCCTAACCCCCCCCCCCCCTGCAACCTTAAACCCTGCCCTGGGGCTACCCCTAACCCCACCCCTCTCCTATCCCTAATACTACCCTAATTTGGAGGTAGCCCCTAAAAATAATAGCTCCTAAACAGGTTTGGTTGGCCCGGACGGACACAAGCACACTTCAATCACTATATGCCTCCCGACCTAAGTCGGGGGGCATAAAAAGAAACCGTACAACTAGAGAAACAAAATTTACTGCCACCAGTAAATTCAAGTCTGTGTGAAAAGGGTTAAAATATCAAAAATAAACTATAAAGAAGGAGAATTCATGGAGGCTTATTTTCGGGAGTAAAATATTTTTTAACAAATAAGAAATGGGTTTTCGTTAGAAGTATTTACAGATATTCATACAGGAATCAGAACATACACCAGAAATGGCATATATGTGACCAGCATTCAAAGGGTTTGATACACAAATCAGAAAAGGACATTTTGGGCTCTGCCCACTAATTTGGGTGATGAAATACATTCATAAACTTTAGAAATGCATCAAGGTGTAATAAAATGCATTTCCCAGTCTTTCTGAATAATGACCCCATATTAAGATCTTCAGAGGGTTAAAATATTCCCTTTGAATACTCCATTTTAATCCTTTAAATGGGGGCGCAGTGGCTTAGTTGGCAGAGGTGCCGGCTGCAAGGCGAGAGGTCCTCATTCTGTCCTTGGGGAAGACACTTCACTCCATTGCCCACGTGGGTGCATGGTGGCGCTGTGTACTAAAGCGTATTGCACATCGATGGTGCACCCGTCTTCAACCAACGCTAACCCTGCTTGTGTGGTGTTAGTATGTGGGGATCTGACAGTTGCTCGTTGTTGCCCGGTGGTTCTTCCGGGTACTCCGACTTCCTCCACCCGAAAAACTGTCGTGGTTATGATTAGCCACTGTGCAGAAATATGTGATATTAAACACCAATAAATAAATAATCCTTTAAAAAATGACCTCAATCCAATAAAGGGTCATAAGCTATGTTTATCAAGCAAAAATGAAAAGGTAATTAAAACTGAATAGACATTTCTGTGAATAATATTGACCGGTTTTCGCCGTTATGTTGGCTAAAGGGTTAAGATTCCCTTACTTTGGATGACACACCGAAAAGGTATCCAATTCCACATAGAATTGAATGTTATAGAAAATAAAGCGAAAAACATTATGTTTCTCAGCTGACAGTACCTGCTTTTGCACTTCAGAGGGATGGAACGGCACAAATCAGAGACATTCTCTTAATGACACTTTGGCACCAAAGGTTTCTGCACTCTCGGTGAGACCGAGCCGAGCGCAGTGAAAGACTATAGAACTCCTCTAACAAATGCGTTTTAAACAGCCATAGCACTAACACAGTTAACAGTACAGTCGACCATGTCAGTATTGCATTGTTACCGACATCCTGACAGTTTTGTGATAGGTTTCAACAATTATTCAGTGCAGTTTTATGGAAAGGGTTAACTTTATTCTGCCTGAAATAAAATATGTGCAATCCACATTGAAGTCTTGAGAGGGTTGAAAGCATTGAATTGAATAAGATAGGTTTCAGCAATTATGCAGTGCAGTTTTATGGAAAGGGTTAACTTTATTCTGCCTGAAATAAAATATGTGCAATCCACATTAAAGTCTTGAGAGGGTTAAAAACATTAAACTGAATAATTTATAATTTATTTCCTTGCAAGGCAAAGGGTTTCTCTCAACTTAGTTCCAGGAACTTACATCCCATTATCATAACAAGATTAAATTTCATTTTTTGACAGCTGACTCCACTGATGTTTACATTGTCTCCAGTGTGAATAACATAGCATCATATTGCTTGGGGAGAATTTACTGTATCAGGAATTGGAGGCTGTGAAAACCCTGTGGCCGACTGGGCCATACTCAGTGGATCTAGCGACCCGAAAAACATAGGTGGCCGAGAACATTTGACTGTCCACCAGTATGCCAAAAATCAGCGAGATAGGATGATTTGTTTTCGAGTTATCGTGAGGACAAGGAAGTGAATAGAATACAGAAGACAGGAGAATAAGAAGAAGAAGAAGAAGAAGAGGGAAGAAGAAGAAAAAGAAAAAAAAAAGAAAAGAAAAAGAAACCGTACGAAAACAATAGTCTGTGTGTTTCACACAGACTAAATGCACAGCAAGGATTATCGATGTTTTGAGAACTTTAACCTGACCCACACAGCGCGTGGTCAGGTGTCAGGTTTAAAAACAGAATTATTTTAATTGTAACCTATTGCATGTAAGTATATATTAAAAACTCGTGCTGTAGTCGTAGACATGACGGAGAAAGGCTTTTTTATATTCTGTTAGGTTATGACGGTTGGCGCACTGCGAATCACACATTTTCGGTTCGAGTTGAAACCCGATTCGAATGGGGTCTACTATTCGAAATCTAATCGAACCTCGAATCTAATCGACCTTGTAGACGAATCAGAAGTTTCCGATTGAACTGATAGGAGTGCAACAAACATTATAGTAAGGTATACGAAGATTAGGATAAATAGTCTAAGACAACGATTTATAAGTACCATGTGGGGTTGTGATCTGAGATTTTAGTTCCATCTACATGTACAAGCTTACTCCACTTCCTAAAGAACAAAAAATGAACGGGTGAGAGAATTATCAGTACTGAGCACTACACAGAGCCAACCGCAACAACACATCATCGCTTCTGTTTGTAGTTCAAAGGATGGCCTTAAAGTCCGTAATATAATTTTTGGATTTGGTAGGCCTACGTTCTTTCCGTACCAAATCCAAAAATTATATTTCGGACTTCCAGGCTACATTGGGACTATTCTGTTTGGAAATTAAATTTTCTCTTAATAGTGTTAGTGGCTGGATTTAGCCAGAGACGTAACTCACAAAAAAGTGTGTTCGGGGGTCGGCTCCGTCATATCGCCCAACTATTTGGAGCACTTTTATTAAAGACTTATACGCTACAAATATACTGCAAATTGATAAAATACTGTATTTCAAACATACAACAATTACACAATACTCAAAAGATCTGTAGAGATGCCTGACAGGTCATGGTCATAAAAACATTTGTTAATAGTCTCTCTTTCTCTCCCCCCCCCCTCTCTCTCTCTCTTCTCTCTTTCTCTCTCTGGGGATGTGGAATTCTACATTAAGTCGGGCAGTTATTGCACTTTCTAATCGGTGTATATTTTTGACGGGCAAGCTAGAGTCGTTGCCCAACTGAGCATCCCAAAGTGTGTGTATATTTTCGTTGGGCAAGTAAAGTCATCTTTCCAACTTGGTATTTCAAAATTTTTTGCCCTTCCCCTGCCCGACTAAATCATGATCGGAATATGTTTTCTCGGGGGGGGGGGGGGGGGGGCTCACGTCCTCCTGTCCCTAGATTCATCATGGTTGATGGTACGGGTGCATATGCACTTGGTGTTAATAAAGCGGAAGTGACAATAAATCTTTTTCAGCATTATTTATATACAATTCCCATCTCCCATCCTGACAGCTCATTAACCTTTTTCAGATATGCGAATTATTTTCTCCTAATGGCCACAGTGCCATTAGACAAGATGACACAACACACATTTATACGATAAGGAGGCTAAACAATAATTTGATCCCTCAACTCGAAAGGGCTTTGGGATTAAATCATTGCTGAGCCTCTCTATGAATGCAAAATATAAATTCCCCCAAATAGCTGGAAATTATACTCTTTAGCACGATACCATTCCTGAGCTTAGCGCGAGGGTATTGTTGACCCCTCTAAATTTCCAGCTGTACCTCTACAGGCTGCCGTACATCCAACTTCTTGAAAACACATTTTTACCCCCTCCCCTCACTCACACACACGCGCGCGCTTGAGTGAGAATTTACCTACTATTGAAGAAATGAATCCTTTCCTTTTATTTATTTGAACCTTGGGTTCTAGATTTGGAAATAGTCTCTTGCGTGCAACACGATGCTATCTACTATGGTTTAGTATTGCTGATAGGGCCTTGTTGCACTCAAGGGTCAAACCATTCCCTTCAAATTCAACATACATTCCATCTTGCGGGGAATTACCCGATCCATACATAAAAAAGAACAGACAACGCGAAACATAAAAACTAAAAACTATGTAGACAAATTCGCAAATTCACAATAACTGCAAGTGAGCGCGAGAAAGTTTTGAAACGAAACGTCAGTCTCATTTGGTTTGCCCACTTCAAGAAATTATGAATGAAGTGATGTCATTTATTTAAAGAGACCATTGTACACTACAAAAATATAATTTCCTTCAAGACGATTTTTTCAGCGACTCATAACGTTGTTATGCCTCCCCCAAAATGAGTCTCGTCGTGATAAAATATTATATACAAGCACAATGTGCACATGACATATATTTATTACTTTATTTTGCTCATTCGTTCAAACTCGTGTTTTCAAAATATTTCTTCCTTTCTCTCTCTCCCGACTCGAAAAATAAAAATTAAAATAGAGTTATTTCCCCTCTGTAACGCCGCAAATTCTCGTTCTGACACGCCAGAACTGCTAAGCAAGAAAATTGCGAGCAAGCACAGTCACGAGAGAAAAAGAAAGAACAAACTTGAAAAGAAGCTGAATATTACATCTCAAAGCTTTGTGTCTTGTGGTTTTCGTGAACTCCTTTTAAAAAAATGGTAAGCTTATTGGGTAGGGTGGGAGCACGGTGTCTCAGTGGTTAAAGCAGTAAACTTCAAACCGAAAGGTTCACGATTCGACCCCAGCCAGGAGTTAATTTACGGCGCTGTGTCCTTGGGCAAGGCACTTCGCCCCGCATGCCCATGTTGGACAGGGTGGTGCTGTGTATTAAGGCATACTGCACGTCGATGGTGCACTTGTCTTCAACCAATGCTAACCCAACTTGTGCATAAGTAGTATATAAGGTATGAATCGTCCCACATCACCCGGACTTTTGGGGGAGCAGCTAGTGTTAAATTCCCATAGGAACCGAACTTTTTGGAGAGCAACCTTTTCATGTGCAAAAGTTCGGCTTGAAGCTAGATCCGACAAGTAGTGTACCTACTGCATATATAGTATACTTTGTATGTATAGTGATATATGTAAGCATGGGGCTATACGTATATATTATGTGTGTGTGTGATGGAAAATTAATGGTGAAGTTGGATTTTCTTGAACGTTTTTCTTCCGCGAAACGGTTGACGTTGCTATTGACGTCGTGACGTCATGATGCGCACGCAACGCCATAGAGATGTTGACCACTGTCGTTGTCCACTATATAATCTGGCATACAGTTGTTCGGGTCAGGGGGTGTCGTACTTCTCGAATGGGGTGACGGTGATATGGTAGTGATGGTATATATCCATGTAGGTATACTGTTAGCCCTTGAGTCTTCATATTATCCTGTGTCTGCTATAGCTAGATCAAGCAGTAATGTGGGGATGGGAGTATTGCATGGTCGTCCAGTGTGGTATTGCGAGATAATCCTTAGTGGTTTAGATTGGCAGTATAGGATGAATGGTCTGTTGGCTTATTACCCCTTAGTACTATTTACCTACCGAATCCTTTGTATTATCTTATGGTTGGTATTGGTAGTTCGTAATGCTAGGTCAGGCAGTATTATAATCGTTTGTTTAGAAGTGGGGCCTAGGATGCATTGTGTATACCGCTCTAGGTCCCCTCGGTATTATCAACCAACCGATTGCTTTGTATTATTCTATGACTGGTATAGGTAGTACGTTATGGCAGGTGAAGTGGTATTGTGGAGTGGGGGTGGGGGTAATGCCTGGCAGTATAGAATGGACGATACATAGCTCTGTTGCCCCCCCCCCCACACCCCGAAAGCCATTACTACTACTAATCGACCTAATGCTTTATGTGACTGGTCTAGGTAGTATGTAAGACCAGACGCTATTATATGTGTGTGTTGGGGGAGGTCCCATGGTAGCCCTTAGTACTATTAATCCGCCTAATGCTTCATGTTATCCTATGACTGGTATAGGCAGTATGCAATGCTAGGAATGGGGGTATTATGGGTAGGGGTAATGCATGGTAGTTTAGAACGGTAGTATAGTATAGGCGGTATATACCCCTATAGGCCCCCTGTTAGTGTTTGGAACTATTAACCAACCGATTGCTTTATTTTATTATATGACGGATATATGTAGTACGTTATGGTAGGTCTAGTGATATTGTGGGGGTGGGAGTAATGCTTGGTAGTTTAGAACGGTAGTATAACATAGGCTGTACATATCCCTGTAGGTCTCTTGTTGGTCCTTGGTACTACAGATCCACCAGGTACTTCATATTATCAGGCGGTATTGTGGGGTGGGGTCAGTGCCTGGTAATACAGAACGGCAGCAGAGTATGGTTGGTATATTCCCCTGTAGGTCCCATCTTAACCATTGATAGTATTAACCTACCAAATGCTGTGTATCAACCTGTTACTGGTAAGGTGGTGCGTAATACCAGTAGTTCCTACCCTATTCCGAGTACTCTTGTTGTTTCATTTATCTAAATCACTAAATCACTTCACTTTCCTGACGCTAACTAACCAATCAGATTGCTTCATCCCCCGTATTCTCTATGCAGAGTTATCTCCCCTTATTACAATGAAGCCCTATCCGAGTCTCATCACCTCTATATCCAATGGTCACATCCCATGGAATCTCATTTTGTGAAACGTCTCTGGTTATGGAATCCCTTTTTGTCATATGAGGCCATGAGGTCCATAAAAAATCCCCCAGTGAGGCCTCATTTACTACGGCTCTTAGCCTCATTTCAATATTTGAGGATACCTATGGCCTGGTATTGTATTATTTGAAGATACCTATCGAGGATACTTTCTGGAAAATCCCTTTTTGTCGTATGAGGTCATGAGGGCCATTAGAAACCCCTTAATGAGGTCTCATTTACTATCCCTCATGCCCTCAAAATAAACGAGGCCATGAGGGTCAATCAAAAATCCCTCAATGAGGCCTCATTTACTACGACTCTTAGCCTCATTTCGGTATTTGAGGATATCTATGGCCTGGTATTATATTATTAGAGGATATTTGAGGATACCTATCGAGGATACTTTCTGGAGAATCCCTTTTTGTCGTATGAGGCCATGAGGGCCATTAGAAATCCCTCAATGAGGCCTCATTTACTATCCCTCATGCCCTCAACGGAAAATGAGGCGAAGACCTAGCATTACGAACTACCAATACCAGCCATAAGATAATACAAAGGATTCGGTAGGTAAATAGTACTAAGGGGGTAATACGCCAACAGGCCATTCATCCTATACTGCCAATCTAAACCACAAAGGATTATCTCGCAATACCACACTGGGCGACCATGCATTTCCCCCATCCCCACAATACTGCTTGATCTAGCTATAGCAGACATAGGATAATATGAAGACCCAAGGGCTAATAGTACACCTACATGGATATATACCATCACTACCATATCACCGCCACCCCATACGAGAAGTCCGACACCCCCTGACCCGAACAACGTTATGCCAAATTGCATAGTGGACAACAACAATGGTCAATATCTCTATGGCGTCGCGTGCGCATCATGACTTCACGACGTCAATAGCAGCGTCAACCGCTTCGCGAAAAAAAACTTTCAAGAAAACCCCACTTCACCATTAATTTTCCATCACACACCCATAATATATATCTATAGCCCCATGCGTACATATATCACTATACATACCATAGTATACTATATATGCAGTAGGTACACCACTTGTCGGATCTGGCTTCAAGGAGCCGAACTTTTGCACAGGAAAAAGATGCTCCCCAAAAGTTCGGTTCCTATGGGAACTTAACATTAGCTGCTCCTCCAAAATGTCCGGGTGATGAGGAACGATTCATACGTTATATACTACTTGCGTAGTTAGTATATTGGGAGTCTGGCAGTTGTGCGCCTTTGCTCGGTTGTTCTCTCATGGTATTCCGGCTATCTATTACTTCCGTGAAATATATTACTGTCTGTGATTGTGGAACAATTATTTGTCACCAATTAGCATATCAATGTGTGCGTGCCCGTCCATTACGCTACGGCTCTGCCCCCCTCCCCCACCTCTACCCCCCCCCCCCCCCACACACACACACACTCATACACACGCCAAGTTCGAAATACTTGCATCACCCCTGTTGCAAACCTCGATATTTGTCGTGGCCAAGGCAGAGTACTCTTTTCACGTTAATGAAATAATGAAAGTGCATATTCCAGATATTCAAAGAAGTTGTCCAGAATATCACCTATGATTATTGAAAAGGGGTTGAAGTTCATTCGAAAACGTTGCTTTCTGGTGGTGTTCGTGTTTTTCAAAAAAGAAATCATCAACTGATATGTATTTCGACATTTTTGAACGTACGGTAACAGAATTTTGCTGCTCTGGGAGTAATTCTGTGTTGGAACACAGAAGGCATTTGTCTTCCTTCACATCATAATGTTATTTGGCGTATCTTTTCACTGGACATTTCTGTTTCTTACGGAAATGAAAGAGATTAAATGATTTGTATGCATTTCTGTTTACAGCGTGGTAAATGAGAACTCCGCAGTAAATGAGTTCAGCGTTTTTGTTCCATAACACCTCAGTCAATTGCACACCGATAATCTCCGCTTGGGGAATTACAAGAATAAAAACGTAAATGCGAAGAAGACCAATCGATATCGTTAATCCACCGCCACAAACTGCAAATTGAAAATATTTAGTGGGTTACCCTAACAAAAATACTAACCTCTTATTTGATGTTGAAAATGTGAAATCGACCTGATCATGTGTCCTAGAATCGATCTTCGAGGTTCAACTTGTTTACCCTACTCGAACAGCAGACGACACGTGCAAAAACAAATCTTACATGAAAAAGCGGCAATAAGCCGCGAATTTGAAAATAATATTGACTCTCAGATTTTTCTTGTTTGCGAAAGAGCACGCAGAACAACACTGCAAGTGACAAACATCAGAGGCGACACTAAATTACTTGAATCAGTAATCAAAAAAGCTTTGATGCAAATGAAATAACAGAAAACACGATATAGTGGAGATATAAACGAAATTACTCAAAAGTTAACAGAGGAAGACCATGACATCGTTTCTGAATGCTCGTGGTTTCTAATTTTAACTTTGCTGTTTTGTATGCATGATCTTCCACAAACAGCGACAGGGCATTATATTAGCACTAATTGTTCGCATGTCGATAAAAAACAGTTTTGTTTAGTTTCAACTGCAGTTATGTATCCAAAAAAAAACAACATAGTACTTTTATTGACAACGCCAATTTGAAATGGATTACACTGACGCGTACACAATAGATGGACCATCGAGAAAACAAATGTCTTAACTAAGCTAACTAAAAGGCTAAACGCGAAAAACCTGTGAAATAATGCAAATAGCGAGTATTTATGTGCTCTATTGTCAGCACCAATTGCGTGCAGACACAAAGAAAACAGCACAAAACATATCACGGTGTTGTAACTCGGCATAATTAGCCACTGTACCATCACGAAAAAACAGAAAAAGAGTCGTAAACTATATTTTAGGATACATAGATTTATTCTGATGCTGAAAATCTTTTGATCCGATTTGTATGATTATGATATACACAAAATGATATTTGACAATACAGACACAAATGATAATAAACATGCACACAGAAACATAAATTCATGCTAACACGAATTGGAACAAACAAATATATTGACTCACATTTCAAAAGATAATGTAAAGCAGGCCATGAATCAACTAAGGTTCCTAATCAGCTTGAGGAAAAGTTGGTTAATATTCAGCAATTGGGAAAAAAGAACAAAAGTTACTGCAAACCAGAAAGGATATCTATGGTATACCAAAGTTGGATGAAATACTGTAACACAGTTGATGAAGACATGAATATAATTTTGAAAGCCCAAAAGGGGACTGAAATGATATTTTCAGTAACAATGACTTCCCGAGCCTGGGAACCAAGGCTGACCTTGAATCAGACTTGATTCACAGGACCGCCAAGCCAAAGGCTCCAAACAAGTTTGCAGAAACATACTAACTTCTTCAACGAGACACCAGTAAAATCTTTGAGTTGGAGACGAATGATGTCTCTCTATCTCTCAGAAACCCACAGGATGAATGCCAGCTGTGAATGTAGCAATGGAATCTACAAGAAAAAATGAGCCAGTTAATAAACAAAACCTCAAATAAGCCTATTATAACATGATATGCTTAATTTATTTTAAATGGTTTACCACATGAATGAAACAGGAACGCCATTGTCTTGTTCCTTCCATATTCAAGTGCAGACCATCTCTTTCTGCAAAAAGTTCACATTTGGGTTTTCCTGATTTGAAAAAAAGGTTTGTATGATTTGACAAATAAAATACTTCTTTCTGAACAGATAGCTTTTGCCTGGAGTTAATTTCCTTAACTTTATTTCCATATTTAGAATGCTCAATCGGCCGAGGTAAAATAGAAGATATGATGACATCAGAATTAGAAAGGCTTTTAGAAAGGGTAATAAGATTGTTGAATGCTGATAACACTTGATCAGTTGATTTTTGTGTAATGTCATTTGTACCTACATGATAAATAACATGAGAGTATCTAGAAATGTCAATTAGTTTGGCACTTAATTTGTAACTGATTCTAGAAATGGTAGATCCCGGGAAAGGTTTGATATCTGTTGCAAAAATACCAGAGATGTACTTGCAGATGAAATCTGATATCAGTAGCACTCTCTTATTTCTTTTAGCTGAAAAAGATGAAAAGACAAGATTTAGTCTTAACCACTATCTGTAGTCAAGATCAAATCTCTCATTTTTTTTTTTTGCAACTACAAATTTATCTTTCATTGTAAAATGTAGATATCGCTTATAACAATCACTCGACCAGTCCCCAGTCAACTGAATTAGGTCAGAGGGGACTTCCGATTGAAAAGCCCATGAAGCCCCCGCTCTTCTAAAGCTATGTGAAGAGTAAAGGTTTGGATCCCAGTCTGTTATCTTAAGCATGTGTTTAATAAAATTAAGTAGTTTGGGATAAGTTAAAGGTTTAACAAGTTTACCTTCATAATACATACAAAGTGGATCAGAGGAATGCCAGGGAATTAATTTGACCATATTTCTAAAGGCTTTTACGGGCATAGTGAAGAGACAGGTATTGCCAAAACAGGTATTTTCAGCGTTCTTTGAACGAATTGAATGGTTTTAGACCATTTAATAAGAACTAACAAAAAATATCATCATAAATGGCATCCGCACGGGTTAATTGCAATTTAGGATCAAAAGATCGTAATGTTGAAGGAACCAGGTTGGATTTCCTAAGCATCAGAAAAAAGAAATAAACACCAAAATGAAACATGAATTGGGTACGTTTGAATAATATGTGGATATATTTCAGTTAAGATTGTTGGAGCAATCGGCAAGGCCTGTTTAACTTGATGCTGTTTTATCCTTGCTAAGCCACGATACATCAGTCTTAATTCATACGAGTCGAAAACTGTAGAAGGTAAATTGAGGAATAAATGTAAAATTTTAACCCCACTCATATAATTCCTAATCGAATCAACAGATTTGAAAGAGCGACTTAAATATTGTACACATAATTTCAAACAATTCAGTGTAGTAGGGAAGGGACACATTTGAAAATACAAACAAAATAAAAAGTATGCTCTCCGCTGGATTTCAAGATTTTTTTGAGTTCCTGTAGCGAAGGCTTTGGAAACAGTATAACTAACATCGTTCTTAAGAGTTTTAAGTTCCAATCCTGCAAAAGAAAGACTACCAATCATAAATAAAATTGAATAACTCATCTGAAACGACATTTTCAATTAACGAGGTTTCACTACATTTTTTTTTTATTCACATAACAAAGCAATGTACAAAAGGTATACAATTGGAATACAATATGTAGTAAATACATTTCTAGTTTGTTACTATATTTGGTCCATATTTTTATATATTTGTTTTTAAAAGGGCAGGTTGATAGCAATTTGTGAGAGTGGGGTGGGGTGGGGAGGGTTGAATGTTGGCAAATTAGTTGCACAGACGTTGAGTTCCTGGCACTTGTCTGGGGCTGCAGTAGCCAACGAAAGGCTTCACTGGATGCATTCAGAATTTTTTTTGCAGTAAATAGCAGTCCTAATAATAATAATAATAATAATAATAATAATAATAATAATAACTATCTGAATATGGTTGCATATGGAGTTTTACTCTTTTATCAAATTTATTAGACTTTCCCACCGTTTTTCAATTTTTTTGTACTGACACAAAAGGTAATATACTGATCTCTCTACATTGTAATAATTCAGTATTTCTTTTTTTTTTTTTAGTAAACTAATATCTAACTTTTCATTTTTCATTTTAGTTCTATAAATAAAATGTTTTACAAAAATGAGTAAAAGGCGAAAAATGGGTGGTAACATGCCAGAATTTGGGTTGCTAAACAAAATAACTTGTTTTGATAGATTTATATGATATCCTGTATTTGTGAAAATCCAGTTGACGAAACCATTCCAAAAGGATAAAACAAGTGGACGTTCACAAAACAGGTGAATCAAGGTTTCTTTTTCCCTTTTGCAAAAGGAACATGTGTCATCTTCAGTTATATTCATCCTCTTTAAAAGAGTGTTGGTTCCTAAAATGCGTGTATTAATACGATACTGAAACCATTTATACATTTAAAGGGGATTAGTAACGTTTTTGCCCACCATTGTTCACTGAGTTCGATGCCTAACTTGGATTCCCATTTGGATAAGAGATTTTTATCTTTTGTGGCCATAATCAGTGTCTTGTAAGTTACTTTATTCCCGGAGAAGATTAATGTTTCTATACGGTGCGGGAGTATGGGTTTTTGTATTCTGTTCAGCTCAGTTGCATCCCCTAGTGGTCTTATAAAGGTTTCACTATATTGATTAAGAAATAACCTAGCATTTGTGTCATTTTCTGTCCATCTTGACAGAAGATCTGCTGCTCTGTTATCAATACCCTGAATATGAAGTGCTTTTATTTCAAACTGAAATAAGGCAGCAAAGAAACAAATTTCTCTCAAACAAGAGGACAAAAATAAATTTCTAGAAGCCCCCTTGTTAATGGCAGAAACTGATGTGGATTTGTCACAATTTATAACGATCCTTTGACCTTTTAAGAAAAATCCCCATAATTTCAAACACACGACAAGAGATAGGAGTTCCAGTTCATTGATGTGCAAATTTTTGTCTCGTATAAACTGTGGGAATGAGGCATGAAAATAATGATCCCCAAAGGTGCCACCGCAACCTATATTGCAAGCATCAGAAGAGATGATATTATCTGGAAAGGACCAGGACTCTAAAGCCATCAATGATACAGCATTATAGAGAGGGGGGAACTTACTTCACCACAATAAATCAAGTTTAACAAAGTTGGGAATGGTGTAAAGAATATGGATATTTGAGCCAAAAGTTCTCAACCAGACCAAGATTCTCGAGACAAAGAGTCAACCAGGTCTAACACATGAGGAAACAAAACTTCTCGAATGATCGCTCTCTCTTTCTGTAACCAAGATAAAAATAAATTTAAGATTTCTTGAACTCTGTCAACAGTAATGCTTAAAGTTAACTCCTGTGTGTCAAACAAAATACCTAAAAATATCAATTGTTTTGAAGGGGTACAAGCTTTGTTCACTGATTCCTGTAAACCACAATTACCCCAAATAAAACCTAACTTGTCATAGGTATGATTTGCTTTGTCAGGTATTTCTGCACCAGCAAAACCATCTAAGTCGTTAGTTACATTCACTTTGTATTCATTACAAATATAAACCACAGCATCTGTTACCCGTTGACAAATATAAGCAGCAGACCTGAGACCCATGGGTAAAACTTTATCAAAATAAAGATTATTGTTCCAAGAAAATCCAACTGAATGAATATCACCAGGATCAATCGGTATTTGTCTGTAAGTTCTTTCAAATCTTTTTTGAATAAATGACAACCCTTGCCAAAATGTTTGATTAATTCTACAAGACTATCAATTGAGGGATATTTTAATGAAATAGATTCTTCTAAGTACTCATTTTTATACGCCCGAAACAATTTGGTTTCCGTACATTTAAAGTCGAACGCCTTGACAGATCGACATCAAACTTTCAGAAGTTGTTTTCAGCAATAAAATACAGGTCAAGTTCGATATTAGTGTTTCTCAGTCCATCCGCTGTAGAGTTATGGCCCTTTGAATACACAATTTTTCTAAAAAAAATGGTTTCCGTTCATTTAAAGCCGAACGCCTTGACGGATCGACATCAAACTTTCAGATGTTGTTTGTAGCAATAAAATACAGGTCAAGTTCGATATTGGTGTTTCTCAGTCCATCCGCTGCAGAGTTATGGCCCTTTGAAACCACAATTTTTGAAAAAAAAATTAGTTTCCGTTCATTTAAAGCCGAACGCCTTGACGGATTGACACCAAATTTTCAGATGTTCATTTTATACATCCGTTTGAAAAACGGGACGTATTATGTGAATGGTCTCTCCACCCGTCTGTCTGTCTGTCCGTCCATGGACAAATTTCGTTTCCGGACGATAACATTAGTTTTAATGGATTGAGCTGAGTTATATTTGGAATATGGATTTAGTATGACAAAATACAGGATGGGTTCGATTTCCGTTTCTAGCGGCCCATTTGCAGTAGAGTTATGGCCCTTTATTTATGGGAATTTAGCCCAACTTATCGTTTCTGGACGATGACTTTAGTTTGCCTTGACCGATTTATTTCAAATTTTCAGTTTTTTTGTTTTTGACAACAAAATACAGCTCAAGTTCACTTTTGACCACAATCGCATATACCTTTCCAGAGTTATTCTCCTTGAATGATTGCAAATTTGTGGATTTTGTGGTTTCCGAATGATAACTTTAGTTTGTCTCGACCGATGTTTTTCAAATTCTCAGATTTTGTTTTTGACCACAAAGCACAGCTCAAGTTCACCTTTGGCCATAATCGCATGTACCGTTCCATAGTCATTCCCCTTGAATGTTTGCAAATTTGTGAATTATGTGGTTTCCAGATGATAACTTTAGTTTGCCTTGACTAATTTGTTTCAAATTCTCAGATTTTGTTTATGACCACAAAGCACAGCTCAGGTTCACTTTCGGCCAAAATCGCATGTACCTTTCCAGAGTTATTCCTCTTGAATTTGTGCATTTTGTGTTTTCCGGATTATAAATTTAGTATGGCCTAACTGTTGGGCATAGAATGAATGCATCAAATATTTGGTTTCCGGATGATAACTTTTATTATTTGTTTTCCGATTGGTTCCAAACTTGGTATGTTGTTTAATCACAACAAAATACAGGTCAAGTTTGAATATGGTGTTGGTCCAAACAGTTTTCACCCTCACCCCCATCCTTACCCCAACCCTTCAAAAATACACAACGGGCGTATATTGTCCCACTACGCGGTGCTCTTGTTGGAGATGCCATCATTTACCGAAGAACCAGGAGAAAAACTTAAGTCTAAAACGATTCGGCGCTCTGAAGAATCTTTTTAGGCACTGAATTTAAAGGGCTGATTTTGATTTTTGAACTAAAGGGATTTTGAGCAAAGGGTCCTATCACAGCTGAATGATTGAGTTCATTCAATAAATATTTATCAATATCATCTGGAAAATCACGAGCACCTTTATGGCTCGATGGTGTTGTATCCGAACAACAAAATCCCTGCAAATTTATAGGGAAACCAAATTCAAGCAATTCACATACTGCAAAATCATGATAATTCAATAAATTTTCTTTAAAAAAGTCCATATGGAAGTGGCTGTCCTCTGGAATTCTACATTCTACAACTTTGAATATTATGTACACCAGGTGAATTTATTAATGTATTTTTAAACTGCATTTGAATCGAACCATCATGAGATTGATCATGAGAATTGGTGGGTAACTGTTCCGAATTTTTTGAACATTCGGGGAAAGTAACAGGAAAGTCTAATTTCTTATGAGATGAAGAAAGATTCAAATTTTTATTTTTCTATCAATAGACAAGCAACCTTGTTCAAATGAATTCAGTTCTACATTATTTTGAAGTACCGGTACAGGATATTCCTCATGGTCTATGGAAACACCCAAAGAGCTATTCTCTGATTCTGAAGGATATGTACAGTTCTGTTCTGCTATCAAAGAATGTTGAGATTGAAAACTAGGTTTGTCTTTATTTTCAAAATTATTTCTTGATTCCCGAAGCTTAGGTTTTTAAACAGTCTGGATAAAATACTTCTGCTAATGGATTCAATTTGTGCTCCTGGAATCCAAGTCCTAGTCATTTTTGGTATGGACAGGCAGAAGAGCTTTCTGGGTGGGATAATTATTCCCTCTTTTTTGTCCAGCAAGTGGCACATATCTGCTCGACTGATTTAGTCCGGCCCTTAATTACTGCTTTGTGAGGAAAAGAAAGTTGGCATTTGTTTCTTTGATATGCAGAACAGAACCAAACATATGTGTCACCAGTTAATTTGTCGGTTGCCTGTAAATTTTAAAAATTTGATTGGCCAAAAGATTTATTTCTAATAAATTTGGCTAAGATAGGAGTTTCGATTTGAGTGGGATCATCAAGCCAAGTGTTTTGTCCCAACTCAATCCTTCTCAGCCAATCACTATAAAAATTAAGGAGTGCTTTCCAATCATATATATTTTGATAATATACTACTTTCTTAAGAAGCAAAAGTCGACTATTTTATCCCCATTTTTCGTTTTAGGATCAGATATTATTTCCAGCTCCCCGGCAACAAACTGTTGAAAGGTTAAATCTTTATAATTTAGATTTGACCCAATATATGCAAACTGAAGTGAAGCATGTGGAAATCTCTATGGAAACAACACCTGATCACTTGCTTTTGCTTCTATGCCTGATTTGAGGTTACTACTTTGTTCAATACTACGTTTACGAGCAGAAATATTTTGTGTATCAAAATATCAATTTGAGTCAGAATCTGAATCACGGTCACATGCTTTGATCTTTGTCTGGAGTGATTTTGATTTAGATTTAACTGATTGGTCAGTATTTGACAATTGAGAATCTGACAAAAGTCCGAAATCCTTCATTTTGGAGTCCACTTTACAATTTAAATGGTCAAGCTTGCGACGAGAGTTTAAATCAGTTCTACTAAAGTCTTGTTTCACACCTGTGTAAATTTCTTCTCGTCCTTGAGATTGATAAATACCAGTGGAATGGGTCAATTTACGGTGAGGTTCCGTACCTTTAAGATGCTCTATTTCTTTTTTGATTTCCTGTATTTTCTTATAAATTTTTCTCTTCTCAATCATGTCTTCCTGATATTTCTTTTCCTTCTCAACATCCTCAAGAGACTTCACTAAACTTTCTATCGATTCGTCATTCACATGTTCATCAAACTCAACCTGATCATCTAAGTATTGTGTGGAGTGAGCTGTAGAAGCCGAAACTTGTATTAATGTCTCTGATTCTTCAGAATTAGTTTAATTTGTTGTGATACCTTCGTACATTTGTTTATAATTTGGCTTTTGGGTATCTCTCTCCTGGGACGATCCGTCATTGTGAATGAAGCGTCCTTGCCAACAAAGCAATGTCAGGGACTTTTGGAAACTGAATTCCTCAAAAATGTCAACAAAACGTTTTTTGACAGGAAGAATTGGAAATAATTAGTTACATCAAACAACTACACTTCCCACAATCAAAATTCGAAATTGTTAATATGTCAAATCAAATTGTTTTAAGGTCAACGAAGCAAGTTCGACATGTCGGATCAAAGATTTTTCAAGAATAACAGTACAAGGGAAGTAACTCTTTAATAATATGACTAGACAAATCAAACGTGAATTTGAGAAACAGAAT
This sequence comes from Pictodentalium vernedei, assembly GCA_031216915.1. Lineage (NCBI taxonomy): Eukaryota > Metazoa > Mollusca > Scaphopoda > Dentaliida > Dentaliidae > Pictodentalium > Pictodentalium vernedei. Next base: position 504,088,471 of record CM062297.1, on the reverse strand, counting down.
TCACTGCAACCACTAAATTCGAGTCTGTGTAAAGCTGGTGAAAGCATCAAACTAAATTATACAGGAAAACAATTAATTTATTGTTACTTATTTTCGGGAGTACAATATCTTACAAGAAATCAAAAATAGGTTTTCGTAAACAGAATTTAAGGATTTTCATTCAGGATTCACATTAAATCTTTCAAGAAACAGGATATAACTTTTGTGCAGAACACAGCAATGGATATTTTTGACACTGCCCACTTTTTTGAGAGACAAAATACATCTATGAACTCCAGAAATGCATTTGGGTCATAAATAGACAGAACCACACAAACGCTTGAATTGGCTAATGGTTATCGAATGAGTCTGGTTGGGCGCAAGCATACCACGAGAGGCGAAGCTTTGAGTGGTATTCTGCGCCCAACCAAACGAGTGCGATAAACATTAACCCATTCAAACGCTTGTGTGATTCTGTATTTATTACTCAAATTTCTAAAGCAGGCCTTTTAAGGTAATGCTCGGTAAAAATTAACCTACGGTACGTTCAACGTGGATTGTAACAAAAACGTCGCCGCGGTGTGTTCTCCACCGTGGAGTTCCAGTGGACCACAGTGTTTGATCAGTGGAAGACAGTTTTCAAATCACTGTGACCCACCGTGGTCACGAGCGTTAAGGATTAGCTTAATTGCGTTTGCCTGTCAGTTCCTCTGCTAATTAATAAATACTGTCTTGTGACGTCAACTGGCAAGACAACTGCCTTTGTTACTGGTAGTAGATAGTTTATTTTAAATTTAAATTGGAATTTGGAGGAGGCAGACGGCGACTATTGCTGTGTTTTGAAATTTTAAATTGGGAATAGAACAGTCAGTTCCATTTGGTTATGTATAAAGTCCTCGTCACTTTTGAAGCTAAACTATTGTGTTTGCGCGATCGATTTAATCGAGGAAATAAATAAACCAGACTTTAGAAAAACAACTAATATTTGCGAAGTTCCCAATTTCACATTTTGTTTACAGCTGTAGGCCAACACGTGATGAACCGTGTTTTTCTTGGGCCGGAAGTGGGGGTGAAAAAACCTCCCGCGTCACGAAAGAGTTCACGACGCACGGCGCATGGCTAATGATCGAAGTTTACGACAGTGAGTCAACTCGACCAGCCCATCCCTTTTCCCGTCTTACTCTTGTCGGGCTACGCAATTAAAGATTCTTATAAAAAGTATATAGTAAAAAGAAAATATAGTGTTTTTGAATGGATACCAAAAGGTATCTAACTCTTGACTGAAACTAATGATTATTTCACAGGGGGGGGGGGGGGGGGGGGGTGCACTGGATACCGAAACAAATATCCTTCATCCAATTCTGTAGGGGTTTGTACATACTTGTATACTCTTTGCATTTGCAGATTTGTCAACGTTCCTCTACTTTGTTGTTATTTGTATTATCAATTGAAATAGATAAGCCTGTGTGAATGTAAATATACGTGGGTGAATATGAGGGAGATAACGAATTAAAATATCTGCGAATGTGCCAATAAGAGCGAGTACACTTCAGTGGGAAAGAGATAGAGATAGAGAGATATACGTGATGGGGCGGGGGGGGGGGAAGAAAGTAAAAAAGGTGAAAGAAAATTAGTACACGAAAGTATACGCAAGTGCACGTTGGCGTATGTCTACATATGTGTGTGTGTTGGTGCGTGCTTTTGTTTTGGATTATTGGGTTTGGATTTTTCTGGGTTTTTCTTTGTTTTTTTATGAACAACTGTAAAAATGACCTACCTCTGATGAAATGTGCCTCATAAGTCTTCATATGCTGGATTTCGTATAAATATTTTGTAAATACTCTATGTATATTATGTATGTGTATTGAAATGTGACACTTAAATAAAATATTCTACTACCATTACTACATTAAAGTAGTCGGGATTGAAGTGATTAATTAAATATAGTAGATTAAACTACCACTTGCACAAGGTGTGAAATAACATTTGAGTGGCGCGACAAAGCTCAGAGCTGTCTTTCAAACCAACATCTCTTTTAACACCTCTGCACATGACAAGCTTGAGAAAAAATAAGAGACAAAGCAACATTTTCAATTACTTTTTATTAATTCAGCAATCATAATTATAACCGTATCTAAATAAAATCAACAGAAAATAATATTTTTTTTTATTTTTCAATAATGACATGCCGATCGACAAGCCAGACCACCACACATCATAACTCTAGTTCCAACATGCCCGAAAATTTCATATTTTATTTTTTTTGGGGTGGGGAGAGGGACTCGAAACTTTGGGTGCCACGTACTTGCCCCAACAGTCCAGATTCTTGGGTAAGCCCCCCTCCCCCCCCCCCCCCCGTCGTATTTGAATACTAGCTGCAACTCATGAGCCCGTTTCCAACTTTAATAACTTTAGTAACCATTTTTAAGAGGGGGTCGCAAATGCCCAATGGTTGTAATTTTGGAGTCCATGAAGTGATAACTTTATTAAAAGCAATCTGACGTAATAAAGTTATCACGTCCAGAATTGTGCAGCAAAAGGTAAAACAGTAGGTCTCTGGATACTTATTGATGAACTTGCAAATTGGAAGCATGATGCTAAAAATTCTAAAAAATGAAATTTTGATGGCCAAAAAATTGAGGTTTTCACCCCATAAGCAGACATAGAAAATACCCAGGTCCTGAATTGATTGGTTTCATTCATTCATTCATTCATTCATTCATTCATTCGATGTGGACAGTTATGGGACGTGGACATTCATTTAAGACAGTTACACCGCTAGAATGATGGACAAAGCAGGGGGTCAGTTTTGATGAAAGGAACTTCACCTGACTTTAGCGGGACGGATCACGTCGTCTTCGAACACACAAATAGGGGAATTTTCGAAAATTGTACTTCTTCACCAAACAACCCCACAACAGTATACATTTTCAGCGTTGTGGTTGTTGGTTTTGTTCCATGTCCATTCGCACAATGGGATAATATTCGGTAAAAGTTGCCAGTTAAAACGGAGAATTGTGTAGTGCGTATAGGCCGGTCGCACATGGCCGTCTTTGAGCGGGACCCCATAGTCGAGTTGTCGGAGTTTTACTTCGTCACAACGTGCCAACTATTATTCGATCAACAACATTTATTTGTTTGAAAGGAAAACATGTTTCTGTTGCATTGAAAAAATAACGAATATTTCTGGAATTTCTCATTTATGGGGCGAGTTTAATTTTTGTTTCATTCGACCCAGTTGCGAAGTTCGAATGGATAATATTTTTGTCTATTGCCAACAAAAGACAAAAAATCTCCGTTCTCCGCGATAGAATTACGTGTTGTTTGCAGTCAGATAAATACTAAAAAACGATGAATGGTTTTTACTTTTACGTTTGATCCTGAAATTGTCGCAAGTTCTGGTCTCGAGGGACTAATGTATTGATATTTTCTGTGCTCTGTAATCTCAATCACTGGTCATTGCGGTGGAGTCACTCGTCACAGTACTTGTGATTGCATACCGGTTGCACTGCTAATTAATTCTCGTTAATCCCCAACACTTGTAGTCGCCGTGGTCAGTAATTAAGTCGAGTGGATCCACAGTGGGTTTTAATCCTCTACACTTTATGTCACCTCCACCGTGACGGGCGTTTTTGTTACAACCCACCTTGAACGTACTGTATCCTTCGTAGTCGTAAAGGAAATAAATAAGACAAAAATTCAAATTAATCTTCACAAGCAGGAGACCAGTCATATTGTTAATTCGGTCGCTGATTGAACTTTCATTCATAGTTTCAACTTGCAGATTGTAATGCGTCACAACTTCGATCGATGAAGCACTGTTCATCTGAAATACAATTTACCGTCGTTTTATGCCTCAATTTTACAGCACGCATTGTGAATGGTTGGTTCGATCTCCACCAAAAAGTTACCATACTTTCACAACAAATAATAAGTGTGAATTCGGAAAATGCGTCAATGAGAAATTATAAAAAAACTCACATGTTTATCTGACTTCCAGGTTGCATGCGGCTGTTGTTACTCGTCTCATTGACAGGTTAAGAATTAGTCAAGATTACAGAAGTTATTGTCAATTCTCCCCACGTGAATGAAATTTATATCCTTGTTGTCCAAGAAAAACGATCTTATTGTTCACAAGGCCTTCTCGAAATTTATTAAAGTTCGTGGTATAGACTTTAACATCGGTACAGAATCCATACGAATTCCAGTGAATGTCGACAGGCAATTTGTTTTGTATTTCGATTTTGGTGACCTAGAAACATACTCGCGCAACGTCATTCATTCGAAATGACGTCACTCATAGACGCTTTCATATTTTGTCTACATTGTTCTTTAGTTTGAACTGCAAGTCATTCATCGCCATGTCATACTTTAACCCATCGGGTTATATAATCAAAAGTCAGTATTGTTCACGTTAAGAAAATAAATTAGAACATTTCTTTTGATGGTTGGCCAGTGTACAGGACATGAGTTTCTACAGAAACCATAGAAACTCAGATACTAAAGACCGCTAACATCCACTTTACAACATCAAAATAAATGACCCATTGAATCGAAACGGGCCCATGTATCCTCAAAAATATGACTGGTTCCATTCTTACATTAAAAAAGTGCAAAAATCTGTATCCTACACGAGTGCGATAAAAGTTTATTTTTATTACACATCCTAGAATATCGTGAACAAACCTTACTGTTAAATGGGTGTGTAATAAAAAGCAATTTCAAGCAATTCTGAAACCTGCACTTATTGAGATCTGAACACAAATTATTAACTTACACGGTGCTTTGACTCGTTCTGTGTTGGTCCGAGGTCCATGTGTCGTATCATGCTTGAGATATAAGTTTGACCAAATATCAAAGTTTGTGCCACCTCCCCCTCTCCCGCCAAATGTTTTGAGAATAAAAATGCATGTATGGACTTCGGCAATGCATTAGGAGATCCAAAAATGTGATTTCCAGCAATTCTGAAAAATGCTCTCGATGAATCCCAGGTGAACTTAGTGGCCTTGACCCATATTTTGAAACTCCATCGAGTTTTGACTCATTTGGTGTTGGTCCCAGGTCCATATGTACGTTAAACATATTTTTATTTGCCATAACTATTAAGCAAGAAGGGATAGGAGGACACGTGCTTTCCACTTAGTAGAAACCTCCGCTCCCATAACATGAATACAGAAATGTTACAATGGCGAAACAAAGTTTTGAAATTCATAAATGTAAAATAAACTATTTGAAAGGGTTTATATATGTATGTGTATAAATGTAAATATGAATGTGTAGCAGTAAACAAACACAGAAAAAAGAAGAAAGAAAGAAAGAAAAGCTGTTGATGTCCCTTTTGCATTCTGTGTCTCTCTCGATTTGAATCAATTACTATTCAAAGCCAAAGGCCGCTTGGGCGCTGTTCTGATTAAGATGTGTTAAAATAATAATAATAATAATAATAATAATAATAATAATAATAATAATAATAATATAATAATAATAATAATAATAATAATAATAATAATAATAATCATCATCATCATCATCGTCATCATCATCATCATCATCATCATCATCTCTTCGCCTTCTATACTGCAGCTTAGGGACTTGTCTCATTCATCCATGCTGGTTCACACAAGAGGTACATGTAGGGGAAACGCGGCGTAAGCGCAACCGCGACTATCAGCGTGACTGCACAATCTGCGTACCGAGGCGCTGGCTCAACGTCACCCCGATGACGCGTCCATTCCGCGACCCCTCCATGCGTATTCTATATTGAAATGGATACCTTGAGACAGCATTGTTTTGCAAATATTGCTAGATGGGAAACTCGTCGTCGAACCTCCCAGTGCTTCAAATAAATTGGGAGCTTCAAAGTGTTTGTTTAAAAATAAAAGTGTTTAAAAATCAAAGTGTTAGTTTTGGTTTCTAACGCCGGATCACCATACAGTAGATTATCCACCGAATTCAGAGTAATATTAAGATTTGATAAATTACCAATAAGAGCGTTACGAGCGTTTGAATAAGATGGACAGACAAGGAAATAATGTTCTGCGTCCTCAACAGTTATACAATGTGGACAATATGGACATTCGGAGATGTAATTGAGGAATTTATCACTTTTCAGATCACTACAACCAGTTCTAATTCTACTGTGAATGATATTGTGTTTTCTAGAACCACGCGAGAAGTATACAGGTGGTCTGCATACGGGGGGGGGGGGGGGGGGGGGGGGGGGGGGTGGAGTGGGGGGGGGGGATAGGTGATATGAGTTTTTTTTAATTCAGTAAGCGATGAGCAATTTCGTACTGATTGGGATAACTTGTTCCACGTTTCCGTGCAAGACGGAAAGAATGATCGTTTAAATAGCTCAGTTCGCATGCTGTAAGGCATGAAATTTGACGAATTGCGAAGGTTATAAGACGATGTGTCACAAACCCGTGAAGGTAGAGGTTCATAGAGAAAATCTGGCGCATCGTAGTGTATGATTTTGTAAAAGATACACATCTTTTGAACGTGTCTTCTTGTTTCTAGATTATTCCATCCAACTTCTAACAAGAGGCGATCACAGAACCCTTTTTGGGAGCCTTATGGCACAAAAGTGGTGCATATTTCGGGGGTCCTCAGAGCACCACTATGCTTCGTAAGGCACCATCTATAAATTTGGAGAATACCATTACCCCTTCCACTAACAAACAGCCAGGAAAACTTATAATATAACAAATATATTTCCCTTCCTCCATTTTTGGGGTGCTTTGGGGACCCAGAAGGGTACGAAATTTTAGGCCTGCACAGAACCACGGCGATTAGCGAGACACCTACTGTTTATTTTGGGAATACCGAGTTAAGAGTTAATTGACTTTTTCACTAAAAAGATTTCAGACAAATCGATAATAGATTGTATATCCAACAATGACAAATCCCCTTTTGGGAGCCTTATGGCACACAAGTGGTGCATTTTTTTTTTCTTTTGGGGGGGGGGGGGGGGGGGAAGAGCACACCCATGCTTCCGAAGGCACTATCTATAAATCTGGAGAATACCAAGCAGATTGCCCCTTTCGCTAACAAACAGTCAGAAAAACGAAAATAGCCTATATAACAGAAACATTTCCTTCCTTTTTTGGGTTGCTTCGTGGACCCACAAGGGTGCCAAATTTGGGGGGGGGGGGGGGGAGGTGGGTCGCACAGAACCACTGTGGTTAGCAAGATACTTACTGTTTATTTCTGGAATACCGAGCTAATTGACCCTTTCTCTAACAAGATTTCACACAAACCGATAATAGACGGTAAAGCATAAAATGACGGAACCCTTTTTGGGAGCCTTATGGCACAAAAGGGGTGCATATTTTGGTGGGCCCGCAGAGCACCACTATGCTTCCCAAGACACCTTCTATAAATTTGGAGAATACCAAGCAGATTGCCCCTTTCGCTAACGAACAGCGAAAAAACTGATAATACCCCATATAACAATAACATTTCCCTTCCTTTTTGGGATGCATTGTGGACCCGGAAGGGCGCAAAATTTGGGGGCCCGCACAGAACCCCTGTGGTTAGCAAGACACCTATTGTTTGTTTTGGGAATACCAAGCTAATTGACCCTTTCTCTAACAAGATTTCAGACACTCCGATAATAGATTGTAAATCCCAAAATCACAGAAACCCTCTTGGAGCCTTATGGCACAAAATGGGTGCATATTTTGGGGACCCACAAAGCACCAACATGCTTCCAAGGAACCATCTATAAATCTGGAGAATACTAAGCAGATTGCCCGTTCCGCTAACAAACAGTCGGAAAAACTAATAATAGACCATATAACAAAAACATTTCCCTTCCTTTTTGGGTTGCTTTGTGGGCCCAGAAGGGTGCACAATTTAGGAGGCCCACACAGAACCACTGTGGTTAGCAAGACATCTGCTGTTTATTTCTGGATACCGAGCTAATTGAACCTTTCTTAACAAGATTTCACATGAACCGATAATAGACTATAAAGCATAAAATGACAGAACCCTTTTTGGGAGCCTTATGGCACAAAAGGGGTGCATATTTTGGGGGACAGCAGAGCACCACTATGCCTAAGCCACTATCTATAAATTTGGAGAGTACAAAGCAGATTGCCCCTTTCACTAACAAACAACGAGAAAAACTGATAATAGCCCATATAACAAAAATAATTCACTTCCTTTTTTGGGATGCTTTGTGGACCCAGAAGGGTGCAAATTTCGGGGGGCCCGCACAGAACCACTGCGATTAGCAAGACACCTACTGTTTATTTCGGGAATATCGAGCTAATGTGCCCTTTCTTTAACATGATTTCAGACAAATAGATAATAATGACAGGACGGCTTTTGGGAGCCTTATGGCACAAAAGGGGTGCATATTTTGGGGGCCCGCACAGCACCACCACGCTCTCCAAGGCACCATCTATAAATTTGGAGAATACCAAGCAGATTGCTCATTTCTCTAAATGATAATAGCCCATATAACAAAATATTTTTCTTCCTTTTTTGGAATGCTTTGCGGACCCAGAAGGGTGCAAAATTTGGGGGCCCGCACAGAACCACCTTGTTTTTGGAAGTTGGCAATTAATTCAATTAATTCAATAATAATGGAATCTACGTTTGTCTTCAGCTGTACTTCACCCAGTTGCACTCACTGGCTTTTATTTCCAGAATTTCTGACAAATTCACTAGATGTCTTATTCTGTTGTATCTGGTCTGACAGAGCTTATTGAGCACTCTCGGAATGGATATAGTAGATTAGATGCCAGTACATATAACTGAGGCCAAATAGATTCATAAACAAGGGGGATTAATTAACTGACTGTCAGGGTGATTCCTTGGCGTATTACAAGATTTTAATAAATCAATTAAAATGAGTTTGCCCTTTACGCTATATTCAATTAGCAGGTGAAATTTGTATTGAATGAATGGTAAATCGTCTTGTGTTTATACAGGGCCCAACTGTATACGGAATCCTTCTTTGCACACAACTGTATATCACCAACTGACGGTCTCAAGTCCACATCATCAGAATGGACAGTAGTTTCAATTTATTAAGTGATGTCCGTTTGTTAAAATATACACCATTGCATATTATTTGATGATGTCCTTTTGTTAGTATGCGCTTTCCTTAATAATCTTGCCCCTCCAATTCTGAACAAATCATTTTTTAGCTTGTCTTCTTTACGATAAGTGTGTACCTCGTGTAGTGACACACTGACCCATAATACACGAGGTTTTGTCTATTGGGATGCTTGATTCGGTATTGATTGTTGGATGATTCGTGTTACAATCAGTGCCGGATCGAGCAATCCAATTGACAGTAACATGGGAAATGAGTGCAAACACAAGTTGAATTGGCCAGCAAGATAAATAACAAATACGGCCATTGCGAATACGGCGAACAACCATTAAACTGTACATGTATAAAAAAAAATATTCTTATCCCAGAGGCCAGCTAATAGCCTCAGATTTGTCACAACTTGGCCGCAGATTTGTCACAACCTGACCGCGACTCACCTTCGGCAGGCCAACGTGTTACTATATATTATTATTATTAACTATATTTAAATTTCAATCGCTCACACAACATTTACAAATGATCATTATGTAGCAGACTAATGTCATTGGGCTCATGATTGATTTATTCAATCCATATTACGACTTAACTCTTGTAGGGCGAGTTTTACCAGAGTACGGGAATATTCTACACCCAATCATGGCAAACAAGATCTGCTCTACTGGTAAAATAGGATCTAGTAACCAATGCCATTAGGACTTCAGTGTGCAACATAGCATAAACGATTGGCAATACTTGACTTTATATTTATGTTGCCCATGATATACCCCAAATGCTTACAACGACGTTAAACTCCAATAAATAAATGATACATGCATATTTCCCAAAGTCAAGCAACTCGTACTTATTCCATCCTCATATTTGCGGGGTCAGTTTGTCCGAAGTACAGAAGTTATCTATATCCAATCGTTCGCCTACACAGAACTACAATGCTCGTTGACTGTGCTTTAATCTACAAGGCGACCGCATTCTTGACTGACAATTGATCATCTTTGAGGACCATAATTTCTTAACACTTCTATGAGAAGGTTCTTTTCCAAAAACTTAACATACCCATTATGTATGAATATTATCCATCAGTTCCTGGTGTCAGAGTAATACCTGTGGGACTTTGCTATATAGTTCATCATTTTCTTGTACATGTTCCTATAGTCCTCGAAAAACAAGACAAGTTCTTCCTCATTTTTCGGGACCATCGGTTGCTTTCGTTGTCCCTTTAATCAATTATGGCTAATACAATTTCTCTTGATGAGATCCAAAATAATGTCAACTTTGATTTCATGACAAAACTGAATGATATTATTTCTAGCGAGGAAGAAGACCTCACCCTCCCATTTAATTCTCTTGACTCCGGTTGCCACTACTTTACGCCCGAACACTTTAAAGATGAAATTTCAAGCAAAATGAAAACTCTCTCCCTACTCAACGTCAATTGTCGTAGTTTGAATGCAAACTTTGAAAACTTATTGGCTGACCTGTAGACAAATTATAACTTTTTCGATGTAATTGGAATGACAGAAATATTTAACTTGAAATCTGGCGTTGAGTACAGGCTTGAGGGCTATCACCCGCTAGTGTCCCGTACACGTCTCGACAACGATAATGGGAGGGGAGGTGTAGGAATGTTCATAAATGATAGTATACCCTACAAAATACGAAATGATCTGTCAGTCTTCATACTACATGTCTTTGAATCCCTCTTTATAGAAATATCTCTGAAGAAAAAATGTATTATAGGGACTATCTACAGGCCAAACACAGCACCTAAAGCAGACCTGGACTTGTTCCTCGTCAAACTAAATGAACTGCTAGACTGTTTAAGCAGGGATAATATTGTAGTCTACCTCATGGGTGACTTTAACATAGATCTGCTTAGTGTAAATACCCACAGTAAAACGAATACTTTTATTGACTCGTTATTTACTGCTGTTTTTTTTTGCCAGCCATTACAAAGCCTACCAGAGTTACGGAGTTTTCCGCTACCATAATTGATCATATATTCAGCAATAATATTACAAAGTTCACGTCCGGAATTATAATTACTGACGACAACGATCATTTTGCCACGTTCTATGTAGATGAACTAGATAAACGTCCTCCAGTTGCAACGCCTATTTATAGACGGTCAATGAAAACCGAGAATGTCATCCGTTTTAAAAGACTCTTAGCGGCTTGTGATTTCTCTGATGTTATCAATGACGTTTGTCCTAACTCGGCATACAATCGGTTCCTGGATAAATTTCAGATAGTATTTGAACAAGCATTTCCCCTAAAAGCAACCCCCTGTCGAAAGAAACATATAAAACGAGAACCATGGATGACCTCTGGCTTATTGCAATCGTCCCAAACTAAAAGTAAATTGTATGTTAAAAAACTAAAATTTCCTACAACCCAAAACACATCGGATTACAAAACATTCCGCCAGGAATATAATCGCTTGAGGCGAAAGTGCAAAGCAGATTATTATAATCAAGTACTACTTGAAAACAAACATAATATTAAAAAAACGTGGGATATCTTGCAAAAGGCAATATACAAGTCAAATAACAACTGACAATTTCCGCCTTCCTTCATGGGGGGGGGGGGGGGGGGGGGGGGATATTGAATTATCCGACCCTAGAATAATTGCGGACAGATTTAACACATGTTTTGCTAACATTGATATGAATATAAGTGCCCAAGTGCACTCGACACAACGTCACTTCTCAGAATTTCACTGCAATCGTAATAATGGGGATTCATTTTTTATAACACCTACTAACGCACAAGAAATAGTCACCTGTGTTAATAAATTAAAAGGCAAACCAAGTACCGATAGTATTGATATGTCTACCAAACTGCTGAAAAATGTTATATACGAGATAGCAGACCCTTTGTCTCATATTATCAGTCTATCTTTCGCAGTAGGTAGAGTACCAGACAAAATGAAGTTAGCCAAAATCATTCCTGTCTTTAAATCTGGAGATCCTAACTTATCACCAATTATCGCTCTATCAGTACTTCCAACATTCTCAAAAATCCTCGAAAAATTAATGTACTCACGATTATACACTTTCCTTGACAAGCAGAACGCTATATATAAGTATCAGTTTGGGTTTAGGAAGGGTCATTCGACTGTGCATCCCAGTTTACATCTATTATACAGTGTTGCAGAAGCAAATGATAAAACTTCAAAGGATTGTACACTATCAATTTTTCTAGGTTTTTCAAAAGCATTTGATACCATAAATCACTCGATTCTTTTGAAGAAGCTTGAAAGCTACGGTATAAGAGGTTTAGCTAACTCCTGGTTCAAAGATTATCTAACAAGCCGGTGTCAGTTTGTATCTTTCATGAACAGCACATCTGAAGTAATGGATGTTTCCATTGGTGTACCACAAGGTTCAGTTTTAGGCCCCTTCTCTTTTTATTATACATAAACGACATCAGCCAATCCACCCTACTTAAGGTGCTGTATTTTTCAGACGATACCACAGCTCATGTATCGAGTGGGAACCAAGATACTTTGTTAGATGAGACCAATAATGAACTCGATAAAATCAGTGAATGGTGCTCTGCAAATGAATTATGTCTTAATGCTATTAAAACCAAATTTATGTTGTTACACCCGCAGAACGACTCGTATAATGCCGCCAATAAAAAGATATCTTTGAACGACATAGACATTCCATTTGTTACCAACAGACTTGAAGAAAACTCTATCAAATTTTTTGGGGTCAACCTGGACGAAAATTTAAACTTCAAACAACACACGACTGCAGTTTGCATAAAGATGGCAAGGGCAATACTTGGCCTTAATAGGGCAAAAATAATCCTTCCTTTGAAAGCCCTGAAGATATTGTATCAGTCATTCATACATAGTCATATGTTGTTTGGTATACTTGCCTGGGGCCATGTTCCCTCAACCAGGAGAATTTCAACACTCCAAAAAAGGCTATCCGTATCATAACAAATCGAAAATATACCTCGCACACCGAACCCTTATTTAAAAACTGTGGAATACTGAAGTTTGAAGATTTGTATAAGCTACATGTGCATCTTTTTATGCAGGACTGGTACCACAATAACCTTCCCATGTCATTTGACAATACTTTCGAAATATACACTAACCCTTCTGGAATGGAAACAAGACAAACAGGGAATGTGCGCTCCCTCAAACCAAGAACTCGCTTTTCTGCTGATCTCCCGATTCATTCTTTCCCGAAAATTTGGAATGATTTAAATCTCGAAATAAGGCAATATAGCAGGCCTCTGTTTAAAAAGATAATAATTAATTCATTCTTGAATGGATATTCTTCTGACAGTACTTGCACCAATCCATTCTGTCCAGATTGTGGCCCAGCATAAAGTGATCTCATCATACCAACTATGCTATTTCTACAATAATCCTAAATCTAAAACGTTTCAAATCTCCACTTGTTTTTTCTGTTTACCTCCGAACATGGGGAAAGCTTCATGAAAAGCCTCTCTAAGGGTTCACTCATTGTGAATCGGGGAGGACAAAGAACTAAACTACTCTGATGTCAGGACAAAATAAATCATGTCTGGGAATGGTAGGAAGACAGCCTTTCTGGCTATGCCATTTCCATGCAGTGTACACTTTTTTATTGTTATTTTGTATTTATGTAAACTGTACATGAGTATGCTGCAAAATAAAGTTTCAAAAGTGTCAAAGAACCACTGTGGTTAGCAAGCCACCTACTGTTCATTTTAGGAAAACCGAGGTAATTGGCCCTTTCTCTTACAAGATTCCAGACAAACCGATAATAGATTGTAAATCCAAAAATGGCAGGACCCCTTTTGGGAGCCTTATGGCACAAAAGGGGGCATATTTTTTTTCTTTTTTTTTGGGGGGGGGGGGGGGGGGCGGTGGGGTGGGCGCAGAGCACCACTATGCTTCCCAAGGCACCATATACAAATTTCGAGAATACCAAGCAGATTGCCCCTTTCGCTATCAAACAGCGGAAAAAAACTGATAATAGCCCATATAACAAAAAATATGTCCATTCCTTTTTTGGGATGCTTTGTGGACCCAGAAGGGTGCAAAATTTGGGTCCTGCAGAGAACCACCGTGATTAGCAAGACACCTGCTGTTGGTTTTTGGAATACGGAGCTAATTGACCCTTTCTCTAACAAGATTTCAGACAAATTGATAATAGATTGTAAAGTAAAAAACGACAGAACTCTTTTTCGGAGCCTTATGGCACAAAAGTGATGCATATTTCGGGGGGAGGGGGAGGAGGACGCAAGGCACCACGATGCTTCCCAGGGCACCATCTCTGAAGTTGGAGATCTTAGGCTGATTGACCCTTCCTCCATCAAGTAGTTCGAGAAACCAATACTGACCCTTATAGAAACAATCTTGAGAGCCCTTTTTGGGAGTCCTGTGACACTACAGGGGTGCATATTTGGGGGGCATGCAGACCACCACGATGCTTCCCAAGGCACGATCTATAAATTCCGAGAATACGCAGCAGGTTGCACCTTTCTCTAACAAACAGAAAAACTGATATTTGCCCATAAAATGAGTACCATTTTGGGGAGCTTTGAGGTCCCAGAATGGGGCATAATTTGGGGGCCCGCACAACACCACTTTGGTGAACAAGACACCTTCTATTTATTTTGGTAATACCGAGCTAATTTGCCCTTCCTCTAACAAGAAATCAGGCAAACCTGTTGATAGGTCTTATGGAAAAAAAGAGTCTTTTGGCACAAAGGGGGTGCATATTTGGGGGGGGGGGGGGGGGGCGCAGATCACCACCACCCTGTACAGAAAGTCACCCGATATTATATTAAGGAATGCCGAGCTAATTCTCCCTTTCTCTAACAAGTAGTCAAGGAAACCGATAAAGCCCATTTTACCTTTTAAAGTCCATTTTGTGAGCTCTGTTACACCGAATGGGTGCATATTTTGTAGGGCCCACAGAGCACCACATTGTTCTTCTAGGCACCGTGTATAAATTTTCTTATTATCCAACAATTGCGCCTTTCTCTAACAAGTAGTCAAAGAAACCGATAATAGCCCAGCAGCAGAGTGTAGTAACTACTTTTGTAGCTTGGTAACACCACAACAGTGCACACTGTTTAGTAATCCACCCACTGTAAGAAACTGTAATTAATTTTTTGGTTGCGATGTTCTCCGAAGAGGGTGTTTATTTTAAAGGACTGTAGTTGAAGGAAACTGGTCATTGTAGATATAGACGTTCAGTACCCCTTAGTACTCAGGGCACAGTGCCCCCACGTGGGCATTGGGTATTAAGCACCTTACCAAAAGACGCAGTTACCGCTGGTCATAGTCGAACAACCGACCTTCCTGTTTCAAGTCCAATGCTCTGACCAGTATGCCGCCACGCTCCTCGGGAAACCAGTGCATATTGTTAAGGGAAGGGCCTGCTAATACATTTCAGAGGTTGATACGTGTATTTTACACTCAAAAAGTGGGTGAGAGCCAAAAAGTTTGAAAGTGGGTCACGCTCATAGTGTCAAGGTGATTGTTTAATTTTACGATTTTGATAGTTTAGAAGTGTATGTATGATCAGTCCTCTAATTATGTAGTTATAAGTGTCGATAATCTCCTAATGATAAGTAGCGCACATGTAGTGCTCGTGTTGTATGGACATCGTCACTTTCTGACAGCGGATTGTCACAAGTGTCAATGTGTAGCGAAGTTACAATACCTTGAAATAATTTGAAAGAGAATGGTAAATTAAGACAGATCTCCTGCGGCCGAGTTCAAGGGAAGCAATTAAAGTGGGAATTATGGTCCTTGCAATCGAAAAAGAGTCCGGTGTTTTCTAAACAATTTCATTCCAGTCCCAAAGCGTATAAGACTGTGTGTGGGTCGTAGGCGAGAAGCTGGGGATGTTCCATGCTATAGGTTAGAGGAAGTTCCGCATCGATGCGAAAGTATAGGCACATTGTAACGTAAGGGGAGCCACAGCGCTCATATTTGGAGTAGGAATAGTTGCGGGCCAAGTTGGTGGCCATATAAGAATGTAAGATTTGAATAGGAAATACGAGCTCCGGGGGCATCACGAATATTGGCACCCAGGTAGACGGTATTTCCTGTTATATAAGGCAAGCCACAAGTAGACAGAGTAGGCTTTGCCTGTAAGAACATTAGCCCGAGGCAGTTAGAGGGAATCAGTTAACTCTTGAAGTGGCAGCCATTAGAGTAAAGACGTACAGTAAAGAGAAAATACGTTAGTGGCCGTGCGATGGCAGTGGTAGAGTGACATTCCGTTACGTCTCCTGAAAAGGCGACCAGAGTACAGAAACACTCCAATGCGCTGAGAAGCTCAAACACCAGCGACAAGGAAGAAGCAACCAGTGACAACAGAGAACACGGTCCCGCAGATTCACTCAAAAACTGTGTGGGTGGGGCGGGATTGACGTTTTCTGTTTCATTTACTGGATTTCATATATGTCACTAGTTACTATATCTTTTTTAAAAGTATTAAAATTGTTATTTCCAATGAAGTCCTGTTGATTGTGATTTTTGCTGAAAATTCACTGGCCGCTTCAGGATAAGAACCACCCCAACGAAAACGAAGCGGGAGGATTCCACACGGCGAGACAGACGTTTATACACGTATTCAGGTGAACACTCCTTGAGCCTAGCCTCGTGGATCCATTTCTCCCAGCAACGACCATGCTCGGTTCCCGGTAAACCCCAGGAAGGACCACACTTCTTGTTACATCGTCTGAGGATGGGGGCTCGTGTTGTGGATCCTCTCGAGCTTGTCGTCGTCCATCTCACCCTTGCCTAAGGCCTATCGGATATGTGAGGGTTTCACCGTGAGCCTCGTCTCCTTGAGCCCCAGAAACAGAACATAACAGCTGCCGTATGTCCGCTCATATCTTTGTTTTACAGATAATATCGTCGACAAAGTGAGCGTTATCCTGGAAGTGACATATTAAAAGTGACATCAGCGTTTCAGGATCTTGCGGGGAGCTTACGGAACTGGTAACAGCCGTCCGGAGTCGTAAATGCAGTCATATGTCCATCTTCTGCCCTGACTGGGATCTACCAGTAGCCCTTACGCAAGTCAATCTTACTGAAATACTTGGCCCCTGTAGTCCTGCCAGTATGTCTTTCACATTTCCTATGGGATCAATGTCAAACTCTGCTATTCCTTTGAGTCCTCTAAAGTCAATACAAAATCACACACCGCTGTCCACCTAAACTAAAACAAAGGAAATTGGAATGTTCGATGACTCCCGCGTCCAACATCTTCTCCCTCATTTTTTGGCGTAGGGGGTGGAGTAAGGTTGAAACCACACCGGCTCGGCAGTAGTGAACTCGATTTTGTGCTCCTCGAGGTCCGTGGTCCCAGCCAGGACTCTCAGAAAACACATCGCTGAATTCCTTCAGCAAACCCCGGATTTGGTGATGCTCCTTCTGAATGGTTGTCTCAAATTTGCTACGTTCCTGTACGTCTCTGCCCCGCTTAGTTCCCATATCTCCAATAGATTATTATCATCCCCGACCCCCATGTCGATTGCCTCATCGGGCTCTATGATGGCTATACTCGCCGCCATCTTCTCTGCATCTCGTGGGTTGGAGTTGCCTTGCCATGCAGTTCGCGAGGGTTCGACTTTCTCCTTTTCCTGGTACAGCCTCAGGAGGTTGGCGTGGTATAAGTTTGCCTTCCCGTTTACGTCCACGCGGTAATCCATTTCCCAGTACTTCCTTTTGGTGGTAGCAGGACGGTTACCTTCTGACCTACCTGAAACTTCGTCTGCTTCGTTCTACAGTCATAGTGATATTTACGTCGACTCTCCCGTGCCATCTTGCACCTTTCCTCTAGCTTGTTTCGGAGGTCCAACACATATTGGCACGTGTTACTGTACATACTGGGGATGTCTCCTCCTCTGTCCACAGGTCACTGAGGACTTGCGTGGGGTCTCTCGTTGTTCGGCTGTAAAGTAGCTCGAACGGAGATAACCCCGTGCTCACCCGGGGAACCCCCCTCACCCCCACCCACTAGAGGACAATAGAACTGCTGGTAGATACCGGCCCAAGTCCTTGGGCCTCTCCTGACACGTTTTTTTAAGCATCCCCTTTAGAATATCACAGATCCTCTCGCACAATCCATTTCATAGGGGTGTTGAATAGTTGTTTCACCGCAACCAACCGGCACCCCTCTTCCAACATCCCAGATGTGAACTGGGACCCCTGATTCATCAGAATCTCCTTCAGGAAACCCGTCCTGATGAACATCTCGAGCAAGGCTTCAGTCACCCGCTCCATTTCAATTTTGGGAAGATCGATTTCCTCAGGGTACCATGTGGCATCATCCACCATTGTCAGAATATATCTATTCCCCCTTTCACTTTCCCACACGTCTTTTATCGGGCCGATTAAGTCTACTCTTACCCTGTCAAGCAGTTTGGAAAGAGGCATTTCCCCCTAATGAAACCCTGGGGACGCTATCTATGGACGCAGTCTTTTGGCTACATCCCGCTAAATGACAAAAATATTGTGACATCCCCTGTAATGCCAGGCCAATGGAAACTGGCTGTGATGTGGTCGAGCGTCTTTCTTGACCCCAGGAGCCCTCCCACTAGCGATTCATGCTCTAGAGTCATCACCTGTTTCCGATACTTTTCCGGAACCATTATATTCTTCACGTTACTGTTCGACCCACCTTTCTGTTCTCCATACACCCGATATCGAACCTTACTCCTTGGCTCACTACTTTTGGATAACTCCCAAGCCTTCTTCAATGTGGGGGTCCTCATTTTGTGCATACATAAGGTTTTCCACGAGGACGTCTCCTCTCCCCGGATACTTTGAGGGGCTTTACTGGCCGCTTTTTCCTCGTGACTTGTGCTCAGATGACTACCGCAGAAGCCTCTTTAGGTGAGTCGTAGATGGGCACCCCCATACACATGGCCTCCACTTCGCCAATGAAGAATGGGGTGTCCACCCTCACCCTCGAAAAGGGGAACCTCCTAGCCTTCCAATCTATGAGCACACATATCTAATCGTGTCCAATCAGTTGTTCATCACTAACGAGTGCCCGCTTGTCAGCCACACTACTACACCCTATGTCTCGTAACACATGAACTTCCCCCGCCCCATACCGGCATCTCTCCCTTTTCCTGATCGGATGGGCGATTCTCGCACATCCCACTAATTATAGAGATCGTTCCTCCCCTTCCAACCTAAGATGTCCAACGTCTAAATACCGCCGCAGTGGGCTTGCTTCGGGCCCGAGTGTTTGGCACAATGCAGCCGTCGGTGATTGGCATTATTGCCTTTTCTCCAGTTTTTCGGGGATGGGTCCCTCCTCCCATTCTTTGCTGTGTCCCCGTTTGATCTCCCCGCCATAGCTTTCCTCTAGTCTGAGTGTTAGGCTCTTACAGGTGCCTATGCAACCGCGTTACCCCCACTCCTGCAAGGCCTACCTTGTATCAAGCCTCCCGATGAGCCTCCAAATACTGTTCGGTCACCCTACTACCCTGCTTCCTCTCCTTAAAAAACACTGCCATCTCTGGGGTACACGACGACATAAATCATTCCCTGGTAAGTAGTACATTTAGGGAGCGAAAAGACTCTTCAATTCCTGATAGTTTGACCCAAATGTCGAAATATCTTGTGGCCCTTGACACAAAACTAGTGAATGCTTTCACCCTTCGCAGCATCACACTCTCTGAATTTCGTCCTGACCCCTCCTAAGTGAGTTGGTACCTATTGAGGATAGCCCTTTTCAGCGTTCCGTGGTCATTACCTTGGTCAATGGACATGCTCACATATACTTGTAGCGATTTGCCCGTTTGCAACGGACTAAGACTGACCACCACTCCCCCCGCCACCCCCCCCCCCCCCCCCCCCACACGGGCCCGGTGTCATCGAGCCAACTCCGGCTCGAAGCAAACCTTTCAAACCTCTGTAAGAAAGCGTCAATGTCGTCAGTCTGTTCATTGAACTTGGATAACTGGGGATAATAATAGGGTGCATTCACGTTTCCCTCGGGACACCACCCTGTCTACCATTAGGTCCGGGTAACTGCACCCTAGCCCCTCAAAAATTCTATCTCTCTCTCGTGTTTCCTTTCAGCTTCCTCGCGAGCCAATTCAGCCTCCTCGCGTTCCCTTTCATCCTCCCCGCGCACCTTTTCAGACCGTTCGCTCCCAACCTGAATCTCTTTCACTGGCTTCGCAGCTATTAGTGCTACCTCTCTCTCCTCCATTTCACACTCTAATGCAGCTTCTCTTTCAGCTCTTTCTGGCTCTAACGCAGCTTCACTTTCAGCTCTTCCAACCTCTTTCTCAAGTTCGGCTGCCCGTAAGGCAGACTCCTCGCGCTTTAAAGTAACCTGATGCTCGCACTCTGTGTTTTGCCCTTCTTTTACACATTTTTGTAATTCACAACCCGCGAAGCCCAACCGCTCGCCCACACTAATCCACTGTTCGAAGCTTGGAATATCCATTTCTAAAATTTATCACTGAAATTTTCACACAAAAATATCTTTAAATTTGGGAATATTTAACGCAGTTACCGCTGGTCGCAGTCGAACCAGGTTCTTTCGCGATAATTTCCACCACCGTTATGTTCAATTCGCCGATCGAATTGAAGAGCCTATTTAACCAAACATTAACCCCTACACAACCTTTGAAAACTACAAAAATTTCATTGAGGCAACCTGCACGAACATTACAACTGAAACATGTAGTAAAATTGACATTTGGGTGATCTTGTTGAGTTTGAACTTTTTAATTGTTACCTTTTATGAAAATCCTTTGTTAGCCTCGCCAGATGTCGGGAACCGGGGGTGGTCGTTGCTCGGAAAAATAGATTTACGCCGCGTATTCAGCCTAGTCTCAAGGAGTGTCACCTGAATCCGTGCGTGAACATATCTCTCACGGAGTCAAACCCGTCCACTTCGATTTTGTTGGGGTGGTTCTTATCCTGAAGGGGTCAGTGACTTTTCACGAGAAAGCACAATCAACAGGGTTTCACTGAAAATACCAATTTTAATACATTTAAAAAACATATAGCAACTTGCGACTTACATGGAATCCAATGAATGCAGCACAAAACGTAATCACACCCCACCCTCACAGTTTTTGAGTCACCTTGCGAGCCCATGTTCCCTGTTGTCGTTGGTTGATTCTTCCTTATCACTGGTGTTTGAGCTTCTCGGCTCAATGTAGTGGCTCTGAACTCTGGTCGCCTTTTTTACGAACATTTTACGGGAATGTCACTCTATTACTGCATCGCACGGTCACTAATGACTTGTCCCTTCACTGGACGCCATTACTCTTAACAGCTGCTACTTCGAGACTAAACTGCTTCACTCTAGCTACCCCAGGCTAATGTTCATACAGGCAAAACCTACCCTGTCAACGTGTGGCATGTTTTAGACTGGAGTTTCGATAACTAGATGTAGTTGCCTCAGCCCCACTCTTGGCAAGTGTACGTTGCCACCAAAGATCATTTTTACACATCAGTGCTTTAAATGCTATTAAATGTTTGTCGGGCTGGCTTTGAAAGACAAAATTAATCGCCTTGTAATTCTCAACATCGATACAGAAACGACTGTTAAACAAGGTGCTGCTCAACGGACACCCAAAATACGCACTAATTTTATGCCACAAATTTACCAAAAATGGGTAACTACACGTTCTTGCACTATGGAATCTTATTGGGTTTCTCTGAGTATTTATTACAAGTTGGGTATTCTCAAAATTTATGATAGGGTGATTGCTAAGCCGGCCAGTTCTGTGCGCTACACCACCACCCACCCCTAACAATATGCACAGGGTTTTTTAGGAGCGTGGTGGCATACTGGTTAGAGCATTGGACGTTAAGCAGCAAGGTCGGCGGTTCGACTATGACCAGCAGTAACTGCGTCCTTTGGTAATGCACTTAATCCCCAATGCCCATGTGGGGACACAGGATCGCTGTGTACTAAAGTGTACAGGGCGTCTATATTTGTAATGTCCATTTGCCTTTAACCACCGCCCTTTAAAATAAGTACCCTCTTCGGATCATATCGCAACCAAACACATAATTACATTTTCTTGCATTTTATTGCAGTATGCGTTATTCTTAGTTTCTCAAACTGCTTGGTTGATAAGATTGCAATCCTTTCATTATTCTCGAAATTTGTAGGGGGTGGATTACTACTAAATAGTGTGCACCGTTGTGGTGGCACCAAGCCCCTAAACGCGTTACTATACTCCCTTGCTGGGTTATTATCGGTTCCTTTGACTAGTTGTTACAGAAAGGCGCTATTGTTGGATATTAAAAAAATGTATACACGGTGCCTAGTTACGGACCCACCAAACTGTATCCATTCGGTGTAACAGGGCTCGAAAAAAGGACTTGAAAGGGTAATTACACTTTTAGGCTAAATGGGCTATTATCGGAGTCTTTGACTACTTGTTAGAGAAATAGTCAATTCGCACGGCATTCATTAACGGAACAGAGGTTACCGTTCTGAACAGGATGGTGCTCCCCCCCCCCCCCCCCAATTATGCACTACTTTGTGCCAAAAGACCTCCAAGAAGAGGCCTGTCATCGGGTTTGTCTGATTTCTTGTTAGAGGAAGAGTCAATTAGCTCAGTATTCGCAAAATCAATAGAGGGTGTCTTGCTAACCAAAGTGGTGCTGTGCGTCAACCCCCAATCTTGTGTTCATTTCAGGGGCCACAACCCCCACCCCACCCCCCCCCCCCAAAAAAAAAAGAAAAAAAGTTGGTACCGAAGTTTCCTTGCTTTATTGGCAGATATCAGTTTTTCTGTGTGTTAGACCCCAAAAAGGGATTCTCACACTTTTTGCTACAAGGGGTACGATTGGTTTCTCGAACTACTGGTTGGAGGAAGGGTCAGCATAGTAGCGCTATTCGCCTTCCCCCGAAGACATGTACCCATTTGGCGCAGGGCTGCCAAGATTGGTTCATACATTTTTGCTATATAGTTTATTATCGGTTCGTCTGTTTTTATGTTAGATGAGGGGTTAATTAGCACGATATTCCTAAAATGAGCAGTAGGTGTCTACCTAACCATAGTTGTGCTGTGCGGGGTCCCCAAATTTTGAACCCTTCTGGGGCTACCAAGGCTCCCAAAAATGGTACCAAAATGTTTTTGATATATGGGCTATTATAATTTTTTTCTATGTTTTCTAGAGAAAGGGGAAATCGGCCCAGTATTGTCAAATTTCAGATTGTGCCTTGGGAAGCATGGAAGTCATCTGTGCGGGCCCGTTCTGGGTCCACAAAGCAACCCAAAAAAGAAGGGAAATATTTTTATTATATGGGCTATTATCAGTTTTTCTGATTGTTTGTTAGCAAAAGAGGCAACCTGCTTGGTGTTCTCTAAATTTATAGTGGTGCTCTGCGCCCCCCCCCCTCCACCCAAAAAAAAAAAAAAAAATACGCACCCATTTGAGGCTCCCAACAAGGGTTCTGTTATTTTTGCTTTACAGTCTATTATCGATTCGTGTGGCATTTTGTGAGAGAAAGCGTCAAGTAGCTCGGCATACGGAAATAAACAGTAGTTCTCTTGCTAACCACATTAGTTCGGTGCGCCCCCCCCCCCCCCCCAAAAAAAAAAAAAAAAAAAAAAAATTGCACCCTTCTAGGTCCGCAAAGCATCCCACAAAAGGAAGGCAAATATTTTTTTATATGGGCTATTATCAGTTTTTATCGCTGATTTTTAGGAAAAGGGGCAATCTGCTTGGTATTCTCCAAATTTATAGATGGTGCTTTGGAAAGCATGCTGGTGCTGTGTTGGCCCCACAACATATGCACCCCTTTGTGTCATAAGGCTCGCAAAAGCGGTTCTGTCATTATTGGATTTACAGTCTATTATCTATTTATCTGAAATCTTATTAAAGAAGGGCCCATTAGCTCGATATTCCCGAAATAAACAGTAAGTGTCTTGCTAACTGCAGTGGTGCTGTGCGCCCCCACCCCACCCCAACAAAAATAATATGCAACCCCTTTGTGCCATAAGGCTCCCAAAAGCGGTTCTGTCATTACTGGATTTACAATGTATTTTTTATTTGTCTGAACTCTTGTTAAAGAAAGGGCCTATTAGCTCGACATTCTCAAAATAAACAGTAGGTGTCTTGCTAACCGCAGTGGTTCTGTGCGGGCCCCCCAAATTTTGCACCCTTCTGGGTTCACAAAGCATCCCCCCCCCCAAAAAAAAAGGTAGGGAATTATTTTTGTTATATGGGCTATTATCAGTTTTTCTCGCTCTTTGTTAGTGAAAGGGGCAATCTGCTTGGTATTCTCCAAATGTATAGATGGTGTCTTAGGAAGTATAGTGTTGCTCTGCGGGCCCCACAACATGTGCACCCCTTTTGCGCCATAAGGCTCCCAAAAGGGATTCTGCCATTTTTGGATTTACAATCTATTATCGGTTTGTCTGAAATCTTGTTAGAGAAAGCGTTAATTAGCTTGATATTCCTAAAATGAACAGTAGGTGTCTTGCAAACCACAGTGGTTCTGTGCGGGCCCCACAAATTTGCCCACTTCAGGGACCGCAAAGCATCCCAAAAAAGGAAGGAAGGTAAATATTTTGTTATATGGGCTATTATCAGTTTCTCTCACTGCTTCTAGGGAAAGGGGCAATCTGCTTGGTATTTTCCAAATTCATAGATGGTGCCTTGGAAAGTATGATGCATGGTGCTGTGCGCCCCCCCCCCCCCCCACCAAAAAAAAAAAAAAAAATATGCACCCCTTTGTACCATAAGGCTCCCAAAAACGGTTCTGTCATTATTGGATTTACAATCTATTATCTATTTATCTGAAATCTTGTTAAAGAAAGGGTCCATTAGCTCGATATTCCCGAAATAAACAGTAGGTGTCTTGCTAATCGCAGTGGTTTTGTGCGGGCCCCCAAAATATGCACCCCTTTTGAGAAATAAGGCTCCCAAAAGCGGTTCTGTCATTATTTGATTTACAATCTATTATCTCTTTATCTGAAATCTTGTTAAAGAAGGGCCCATTAGCTCGATATTCCCGAAATAACAGTAAGTGTCTTGCTAACTGCAGTGGTTCTGTGCAGGCCCACCAAAATGTTCCACCCTTCTCGGTCCGCAACGCATCTCAAAAAAGGAAGGGAAATATTTTGTTATATGGGCCATTACAAGTTTTTCTCGCTGCTTGTTAGCAAAAGGGGTAATCTGCTTGGTATTCTCCAAATCTATATATGGTGCTTTGGAAAGCATGGTGGTGCTGTGCGACCCCCCCCCCCCCCCTCCAACAAAAAAAAAATATGCAAAACTTTTGTGCCATAAGGCTTCCAAAAGCGGTTCTGCCATTACTGGATTTACAGTGTATTATCTATTTGTCTGAAATCTTGTTAAAGAAAGGGCCCATAAGCTCGATATTCTCGAAATAAAGACTAGGGGTCTTTGCTAACCGCAGTGGTTCTGTGCGGGCCCCCAAATTTTGCACCCTTCTGGGTCCACAAGGCATCCCAAAAAAGGAAGGGAATTATTTTTGTTATATAGGTTATTATCAGTTTTTCTCGCTGTTTGTTAGTGAAAGGGGCAGTCTGCTTGGTATTCTCCAAATTTATAGATGGTGTCTCAGGAAGCATAGTGATGCTTTGCGGCCCCCCCAAAACGTGCACCCCTTTTGCGCCATAAGACTCCCAAAAGGGATTCTGTCGTTTTTGGATTTACAATCTATTATCGCTTTGTCTGAAATCTTTTTAGAGAAAGCGTTAATTAGCTTGATATTCCTAAAATGAACAGTAGGTGTCTTGCTAACCACAGTGGTTCTGTGCGGGCCCCACAAATTTTGCACACTTCTGGGTCCGAAAAGCATCCCAAAAAAGGAAGGCAAATATTTTGTTTTTCTGGGCTATTATCAGTTTTTCTCACTGCTTTTAGGGAAAGGGGCAATCTGCTTGGTATTCTCCAGATTCATAGATGGTGCCTTGGAAAGCATGGTGGTGCTGTGCGGCATCCCCAAAATATGCACCCCTTTATGCCATAAGGCTCCCAAAAGCGGTTCTGTCATTATTGGATTTATAATCTACTATCTATTTATCTGAAATCTTGTTAAAGAAAGGGTCCATTAGCTCGATATTCCCGAAATAAACAGTAGGTGTCTTGCTAATCGCAGTGGTTCTGTGCGGCCCCCAAAACCTTGCACCCTTCTGGGTCCGCAAAGCAACCCAAAGAGGAAGGCAAATATGTTGTTATATGGGCTATTATCAGTTTTTCTCGAAGCTTGTTAGCAAAAGGGGAAATCTGCTTGGTATTCTCCAAATCCATATATGGTGGCTTGGAAAGCATGGTGGTGCTATTCGGGCCCCCCAAAAATTTGCATCCCTTTTGCGCCATAAGGCTTCCAAAAGGGATTCTGTCATTTTTGGATTTACAATCTATTATCGGTTTGTCTGAAATCTTGTTAGAGAAAGGGTCAATTAGCTCAGTATTCCTCAAATGAACAGTAGGTGTCTTGCTAACCGCAGTGGTTCTGTACGTGCCTCCCAAATTTTACACCCTTCCAGGTCCACAAGGCATCCCCGAAAAGGAAGGGGAATATTTTGTTTTTTGGGCTATTATCTGTTTTTCTCACTGTTTGTTAGTGAGAAGGGCAATCTGCTTGGTATTCTTAAAATTTATACCTGGTGGATTGGAAAGCGTAGTGGTGCTGTGCGGGCACCCAAAATATGCACCCCTTTTGTGCCATAGGGCTCCCAAAAGCGGTTCTGTAATTTTTTGAATTTACAACGTATTATCTATTTGTCTGAAATCTTGTTAAAGAAAAGACCCATTAGCTCGATATTCCCGAAACAAACAGTAGATGTCTTGCTAACCGCAGTGGTTCTGTGCGGGCCCCCCAAATTTTGCACCCTTCTGGGTCCACAAAGCATCCCAAAAAAGGAAGGGAATTATTTTTGTTATATGGGCTATTGTCAGTTTTTTCTTGCTGTTTATTAGTGAAAGGGGCAACCTACTTGGTATTCTCCAAATTTATAGATGGTGCCTTAGGAAGCATAGTGATGCTCCGTTGGCCCCCAAAATGTGCACGCCTTTTGCGCCATAAGGCTCCCAGAAGGGATTCTGTCAATTTTGGATTTACAATCTATTATCGGTTTGTCTGAAATCTTGTTAGATAAAGGGTCAATCAGCTCGGTATTCCCAAAATAAACAGTAGGTGTCTTGCTAACCACGGTGGTTCTCTGCGGACCCCCAAATTACCCTTCTGGGTCAACAAAGCATCCCAAAAAAGAAAGGAAATATTTTTGTTATGTGGTCTATTATCAGTTTTTCTCGCAGTTTGCTAGTGAACGGGGCAATCTGTTTGGTATTCTCCAGATTTATAGATGGTGCCTTAGGAAGCATAGTGATGCTCTGCGGGCCCCCAAAAATATACACCCCTTTTATGCCATAAAGTTCCCAAAATGGTTCTGTCATTTTTGGATTTACAATCTATTATCGGTTTGTCTGAAATCTTGTTAGAAAAAGGGTCAATCAGCTCGGTATTCCTAAAATTAACAGTAGGTGCCCTGGTAACCACAGTGGTTCTGTGCGGGCCCCCCAAATTTTTCACCCTTCTGGGTCCACAAAGCATCCCAAAAAAGGAAGGGAATTATTTTTGTTATATGGGTTATTATCAGTCTTTCTTGCTGTTTGTGAGTGAAAGAGGCAATCTGTTTGGTATTCTCCAAATTTATAGATGGTGTCTTGGGAAACATAGTGTTGCTCTGCGCCCCCCCCCCCAATATTCACCCCTTTTGTGCCATTAGGCTCCCAAAAAGTGTTATGTCATTTTTTGCTTTGCGGTCTATTATAGGTTTGTGTGAAATCTTGTTAGAAAAAGGGTCAGTTAGCTCGGTAGTCCCGAAATAAACAGTAGGTGTCTTGCTAACCAACAGTTATTAGATGAATCATACACATGGATAATTTTTTTTACATAATATATATATTAGAATGGTTGACATACCAGCCAGCCCTCCCTACCTCCCTGACAGCTGGTTATTGCGGACGGACATACAGACGGACAGAAGACGGAAGCAGGACAACTGGCAGTTAATAGTCATTAGATGAATTATATTCGGGAAATAAAAAAATGAAAAAAATAATGTATATACATACTAAAATCAGTTGGGTTAAAAATGAACCCAAATCAACTGGGTTGAGTGAATATGAACCCAATTGGGTTCATATTCACTCAACCCAATTGATCTGGGTTGATTTTAACCCAACTGATTTTAGAGTGTAATATAATAGGTGGCATGCCAGCCTGCCCTCCCTGCCTTCCCTGCCTCCCCTGCCTCACTGTTCATCCAATCACTATATATATATATATACCCTAATAAATAAATAAATACAAATAAATCTGATTGCAGATATTTATGTTTCATGTTACATGATAGATAAGTGGTTATTTTGATCGTTTCTTACGACCAGGTCACCTTGAGGGTGCAAACAATAACTTTATGGAGCCTTTTACGCCTACGATTTATTTATAAAAATTACTTACTCCAAAACTAACCTAACATGATGGCAAAGGCAAATTTAAATATACAGCAAGGGTTATCGATGTTTTGAGAATTTTGGTCTGACCTACACAGCGAGTTGTCATGCAGGTGTCATGTTTAAATACAGAATGTTTGTACAATCCAGCTTATCACATGCCTGAAATAGGTCATGCACACACCGCTACTGTGAAATACATCAATTTCATGTGACCGGAAAAGCAATCATAGAAAATAAATCTTATTCGAAATAACAGTTGTACTGCAATCCAAGCAGATATGTCATCATGCACTGACAAGTATACAAGGATTCTCTAGGGACGTTTCGATCTCGTATTAAAGTTGAATAATTGGCTCACCATTGATGGAAAACAGCTGAACCAAGACACAAAACATCGTATCAAGCGAAATCGTGTTCAATAAAATATGGAATTATTTGGATTTCTATGGATACCGAGTTGGTTATTGCTGACAATTATTTTAATTGTAACCTATTGCATGTAAGTATATATTAAAAACTCGTGCTTTAGTCGTAGACATGACGGAGAAAGGCTTTTTTTATATTCTGTTAGGTTATGACGGTTGGCGCCCTGCGAATCACACATTTTCGGTTCGAGTTGAAACCCGATTCGAATGGGGTCTACTATTCGAAATCTAATGGAACCTCGAATCTAATGGGCCTTGTAGACGAATCAGAAGTTTCCGATTGAACTGATAGGAGTGCAACAAACATTATAGTAAGATGTTCCAAAGATTAGTAAAAATAGTCGAAGACAACGATTTATAAGTACTATGTGGGAATGTGATCTGAGATTTAGATCCATCTACAAGGTCACTCCACTCCTTCAGAAACCCCCCAAAAAAATGAACGGGGCGAGAATTACCAGTACTGGGTACTGCACAGAGCTAGCCGCAAAAACACATCATTGCCTCTGTTTGTAGTCCAAACATGGCCTAAACATCCGTAATATATTTTTTGGATTTGGTACGTCCTTTCCGTACCAAATACCAAAATTATATTACGGACTTTCAGGTCATGATTGGGCTATACTGTTTGGAAACATTAGATTTTCCCTTAACAGTGTTGGTGGCTGGATTTAGCCAGAGACGTGACTCACAAAAAGTGTGCGGGAGGGGGAGGGGGTGGGGTGGGGGTGGGGGTCGTCGGCTCGATCATATCGCCCAACTATTTGGAACATACCAAACTGCTTTTATTAAAGACTTATACGCTACAAATATACTGTCAATTGATAAAATACTTTATTTTAAACATACAACAATTACACAATTCTCAAAAGCTCTGTAGAGATTCCAGACCATTTGGATGGTTTCAACAGGTCATGGTCATAAAAATAACATTTTTTATTAGTTACCCCCGCCCCTAGATTCATCATGGGTGATGGCACAGGTGCAGATGCAGTTGATGTTAATAAAACGAAAGTGACACTAAGTCTTTTTTCCAGCATTATTTGTGTACAATTTCCACATCCCATCCACATAGCTCATTAAACTTAACTTTTCAGATATGCGAATTATTTTTTCCTAATGACCACAGTGACATTAGACAAGATGACACAGCACTCATTTATACGATAAGGAGGATAACCAATAATTTTATTCCTCATCTCGAAAGGGCCGTGGGATTAAATTATTGCTGAGACTCTCTATGAGTGCAAAATGGGATTCCCCCAGACAGCTGGAAATTATACTCTTTAGCACGATACTATTCCTGAGCTCAGCGCGAGGGTGTTGTTTCATGGAGGTTGACCCCTCTAAATTTCCAAATGTACCTCTACTGGCTGCCAAACATTCAACTTCATAAAACGCATTTTACACCCCCACCCCCCACCCCCGCACACACACGCTTGAGTGAGAATTTACCTACTACTGAAGAAATCTTCAAATCCGAATGAATCCTTTTCTTTTGTATATTTGAACCTTGGGTTCTAGAGTAGGAAATATTCTCTTGCGTGCATCACGGTGCAATCTACTATGGTTTAGTATTGTAGATAGCGCCTGGTTGCACTCAAGAGGCAAAACATTACGAACACTTGGAAAATCTCATGAAATATGGTTTAAAAAAATCACAAAAGTTCTGTTAACTCCCACCCATCCTCGGCTCCTACCCTACTCTTTCCCACCTCCACCCCATCCCGCCATGTCCCGAAAGAGTTAAATTGGCTGCGTTCTGCATGTGGAGAAATCGGCCAGAACGGGCAAAAATAAAACAAATCCCTTACCAATTTAAATAGAAGAACAGAATTTACATGTAGCTTGAAGGTAAATTTGCTATCCAGTGACCAAGACCACGTGACACGTGGTAAGAAGGTTCAGGGCGATATTATGAGGGATCCGGGGTGGAGGCAAAGCCGTACATGTAGCTCTAATAATGGTGGATGCCATCCCGATAGGTAACCCGAACTCGACCATCCTTTGAGTAGCTCCAACCACAACCTGCAAGCCACTATCCCCACCCCATCACATCCCATAGGAGAACTGAGAAGGCGGTGTACCAACATCCCTGACTTGGGTTATATCGTTTTGAAAATCGAGTTTTGGTAAAGTGATCTACCATGAAATTATTAGAATGACGAGCAAGTTCAGTTTTGGTAATATAACTTTTTTATCAGTTGACCAAATGTTATAAAATTAAACACACAGCTACCTCAGTGTTCTGTCTGAAGAGTCTTTTGTTAAAATTCGGTCAACCATGATCACGTGCGACTTTGCATGCTTTCAACAGATGTTTCGTCGAAGCATGCATCAAGCGCGCTTCCAGGTGCTATGGGCTTAAAAACCACACCAAATCGAAGTTGTGAACAGAACACATCGAATGCACAACATTTCATTTCAACTCGATTGAAAAGTGAATGCCGCGAATGTCCGAAGTTGATACAGGTAGGGCTATTGCTCTAATTATGCCGGGCCAATCGCAACGTCTCGTCGCCCAGCACTTTGGAGTCCATCAGTCAACGATAGCTAGTTTATTTTGGCGTCTCAGAGCCACAGGAAGATTAGCTGACCGTCCCAGGAGCGGACGTCCGGGCCTTACGTCGCCACAAGATTGAGGCATACGTCTCTCACACCCCCGTAACCGATTTCAGACAGCGACGGAGACGCCGAGTCAGGCTGTCGGCACTCATGGTCGCCGAATGTATCCACGAACATGTAGAAATCGGTTGCGGGAATTCCGTTTAAGGCCACGACGTCCCTGCGTTGGTCCGCAACTTACAAGCAGGCGACGTTAACGTCGATTGCAATTGCTGCGGGCACATGCACCAAATCGGTTGCACCTGGCCCACTGGAGACGTGTATTATTCACTGACGAGTCTCGGTTCACGCGTTACAGTTCAGATGGAAGATAGCATTGCTATCGACGTCGAAATGAGCGATATTTACGATTGTCGTGACTTCGTCAACCACAACCCAGTTCTCGATTGACCACACTACAGTTCAGATTTGTCCCCGATCGAGCATTTGTGGGACGAGCTGGACAGGGAGGTGGGGGGTCAGAACAGCCGTCAACGTCCCAAACAACGTCGCTCATCGCACGCAGACCCTTCTTCAGGAGTTGAATAACATCCCACAAAGGATAATAAATAACTTGATGGGGTCAATGGTGAGGAAAGTCAGAGCAGCGACTGAAGACAACGAAACTCGTCAAAATGTAATCAGTAACGAAGAAATGACATCAAAATCCAACCAAGGAAACAATCATCCATAACACATTTGAAATATTCACCACAGAAGAAAACGTTGCGTTTCTTTTTACCGCCAGTATATATACCATAAATATCTGTGGACATTGACTTTGTTGAGGTTGTACATCGCAATATTGAGAATAAGTGTCTAGAAATATGATCATTGAAAGTAAATTTATTAAATATTCAAATTATTAAAAAGACTTTGCAGATCTAGGTCTATTTTATTAGTCCCCCACGGATAACCGTGA
Source organism: Pictodentalium vernedei (assembly GCA_031216915.1). Taxonomy (NCBI): domain Eukaryota; kingdom Metazoa; phylum Mollusca; class Scaphopoda; order Dentaliida; family Dentaliidae; genus Pictodentalium; species Pictodentalium vernedei. The sequence continues at coordinate 504,056,018 of CM062297.1, read as the reverse complement.
TGGAGGGGACTTATGGATTGCCTGTCCTCGGGGTCCTGTTACGACCTGTATCTCAGAGATGCTTTGAGATAACGCTTTTGTTTCAAATTTTAGCATTGATCAGACATTATGTAAAATTGATGCACTAGCCGCAGGGAGGGCCAGCATACCAATTTCGAAAGCTTGAAATGAAAAAAAAATCACTCGAGCCCATGAACGACGAGAACGACGGGCTCTCTTGTTTCGTTAATTCTGTCAAATATATATGCACCCCTCCCTGCTGCTTATAATATATTTAGAGATTGAGAAACACATAGGTATACTTGACATACACATGAGGACTAATACAATGAACGCTTGTGAGTGGCTGCTTCAGGGGTCTACCGATGTTTGTGGGCGGTTGTGTCGTGGGACCTTTTGTAAGGTCCACAATGCTCGTCTAAAGACGGGTGGAGGCCCACTATCCTGCAAAGGCTGCTGTGATAAAGGCGTCAAAACAGCGCTAGCCCTTTGTAAAAACTGTGGCGTGGGGTTCGCTCGGCTGGCTAAATGGCGACAAAGGCAATCTAAAATTAAGGACGAGTTTCGGCGCCTGGCCGCGATAGATAACACTTTTGAAATTTCATATTAGAGAAATGATAACATATAGATATACTCATTACACAACATGACAACTATGAATGATCTACGTGCTCAAGTGAAACAATTTGGGTTTAGGAGGTATTCAAAGCTCCGAAAAACTGACTTGATTAAATTGAATGTCACTGCTCGCGCGGAAGAATTTATAAAGACTTCAGCAGACTAGAGTAACGGGGCGGTTCCTGGCTCTTCGGGAAGATGTACAGAATCAAAACAAGCGTGGTCAAAGAATGCATGCAATCAAACAGATTGAGGCTGAGATCACGGCGGCACTTCGTGCTAAAGCTGTTGGGGAAAAGATGCGAAGAAAACCCGCTAAAAGAGCTGCCCTACGTCGGCGAAGGCCTGTAACCCTTGCCAATCAAATCGTTCAAGAGGGACCCGCCATCCTTACAGAATTAAGAGAACGGCAACAATTCGACTTGGAAATCGTAGAATTAAGAGAACGGCAACAATTCGACTTGGATATCGTAGTCCCTCATCTGGTGAGGCTGCCAGATGATGAGCATGGGTGGCTCTTTTGAACAACGCCAAAGATGAGTTTTAAGTCGACGGTGCTGTTGCGGTCTACTCCACATGGCTAGTGGAAGTAGATGCCATTGGCGCCGATTGTTTGCACACTGGCCGAATGGCCTTGGATGCTCGTATGACCGATAAGGGGGCATCACGGTTCCTCGGGGCTCTACCGGAGGGGGAATTCATCTTAAGGATCAAGTTTCTCCGGGAGCATAACGAAAGAGACTGGGTAGTCGAAGACAAGTTTGACCCTGTGAAGGCAGAAAGGAAGAAAGGCCAGGGCGTTGTCGAAATTACACAAAACACCAAACCAGGCGCCCTGACGGGGATTGACAGTCCGTACTACACAAATTCCTACCCTGTTACAGCTGTGGTCTACGGACTCTATCATATCAGAGAGCCAGACCATGCAAACCTAGTGCCAATGAAAGTAGGGGATCTGAATTGCGTCACCCGGAGAGTGGTTGAACACTTAGATTGCGCTCTTAGAGGACAGGGCCTAACCCCGATCAGGCGCCAGAAACTCGAGAAGTGGGAGGAGAGTGTCCATATAACTGGTGCCACAGTTGATGACGTGGCTAACCTCTAGAAAACACTCAAGCGGGCCATCATCGTGAAAGATATAGCTGGCGAGGATGTCTATAACAGTGGCAAATACCAGGCAAGTAGATGGAAACCCGTAGAGCTCATCATTCACAACGGCCACACCTGGTCCAAATACCTGCACTTCCCCCAGTCCAGACAGGTCCACATATACGAGGGTGACGTCTGGGAAGCCATCAGCCAGGCCACCCAAACTGAGCCAATTGCTGTCTGGCTACTCGGAGGTGACAAGGATAGACAGCTCAGCGTTGATCAGTGTGTCTTACAAGACGGCCGTACTTTCAGAACTCAGGAAACTCACTAGATACTCCAAGCAGCCTGCCCCGACCTAGGAGATGAGTCTCTTGTCGACAGGGCATTCGGAGTGAACCACGAAGCCAGCATCGTCGCAAAGGAAAAGAATAACTGGAAGCCGACCCCAGCATCTTTCCTGGATGACATCCAAAAGGCTTGTGTCGAACATGGCCACGGTGGCCTCTGGAATGCAGAGCGGTATCACGTCAATGACATCATAAGCATCGACATGAAGGCGTGCTATCCCTCAAGCTTCCAAGGTCTGGGTGAGGCTCAGCCTTACTTCGAACGTTTCGGTCATCCAAAGACCCGTGTAGCAATCAATGGTGCTTTGCCCAAATAAGCAAGTGGGCTTTCGATCCAAGTGTCCACCCTGTCACCCCTGTGTGGTTCGTGAGACATTTCGAGGAGCAGGGCTGGGCTCCGACGGCCCTCCTCTCGTATCTCACGGGTTCCAGCGTCCTAACCGAACTAGATGTAGAAGAAGCCATCATCGCTTTCGGAAAGAAGAACGTAGTGTGGCTCCCCGAAGATAGAGATCAGGGCTGCAGCATCAGCGGGAAATTAGGGCGCAAAAGCCAATGGTAAACGATTGACGCGCCGCCTGGTCACGGATGATTGTGATCTTGTGAGAGATACTCGCCAAAGTGGCACTCTTGTCGGAGCCCCCCAAAAATGTCCCCTAGGCCATGTGTTAACTTACTACGATGGAAGAGAGCCCCACCTAAGAGCCTCTATGTTAGCATATGGCCATATTAACCTTCTCAGAATGTTACAGCGTTTCGACAAAGAAGAGGCGGTTCGGGTGGCGGCAGACAGCATATATATCAAGAAAGCAATACTCCATAAACTCAACGGTGTCCAAGTGTACGTACCACAAGAAGTTCACCCTGAGGGTTTTTGCAGACCGTGCTGCCTCTATCATGACGAACCCACCCTACAGCCCCACAAAAAGCATAATGTCCTGCCAGCTCAATGGCGAGATAAGGGGGAAACTCTCTACATGCCCCAGGATCATGCCGCATATCTTCCAAAGACAGAGTATTGGTGCCGAAAAAAGACATCCCTGATTCTACAACTCCAAAGTACGACGACCCACTGACTCACCAACGGCTGAGCTACCTCGACGGTGGGGTGGTAGCGGCAAGACAACGAGAGCACTCGAGCTTTCAGGGTGCGAGATCCTCTTGTCTTTACTCCAACTCACCACCTTGCCAATGAGATGTGAGGTAGTGGAGTCAGAGGCCAGACCTGCCATAGCTTCTTCCGGTGGAGTGGACAAAATGAGTGGAATCCAGATCGCATGGGCCAAAAGTTCATTCCCCGTGTTATCATCTGGGACGAGGTATGTACTGTGCCCCGACCAATCCTTGAGACCTTTCTATGCTGGCTTGAGCAACGGGGTGTCCATGTCGCCTGCTGTGACGATCAGGGCCAGCCGCCGCCGATTGCAGGCGAGATGCCACACGATTGGCTGTACCAGGCCGCTGACTACTACGAAGAGGTCGGGGTTGACCATAGGGAAAAAGATGAAACACTCAAGGCTCTGAAAAGGCGCATCCGTCTCCATACTAACAAGGTCCAGTGCCAGGAGATGCGAAGGGCTCTCCCAAGATGCTTGGGATGGGACAGGTTTGTAGAGCAGTGGAAGCTCGGGGACCTAATCCTTACCAGCCGCCAAAAAGTCCGCGATCGTGCCCAGAGTATTCTGTTCCATCGCCATAAAAAGGCGTTCCCAAACGAGTCTGTTCCCCTGTTGTACCGACCAAAGGACACTCGGCGGCAAAATTGTTTGGTGACGATCCCAGGTCCTGTAATAGCCAATGGCGGCCGACCCGACCAGGAGCATTTAGTTCTTAACGATGTCGTGGAGGTACCTGTTCGATACGCCCAAGAGGTCATTGACGGTAAGTGGGGCCATGATTGGGCTCTCGGCTACGCAATGACGGTACACTCCTTCGTCAGCGACCCGCACAAGGTCTGGATTATTGATGACTATCTCCAGTGATCAAATCTTGCTTACCTCGCTGTGTCACGTGTGGAGTATATGCATCAACTTGAGAGGGTAACTTGTCCTCCAGAAGAGGGTTCTGAGGTCAGGTTACAGAGCGACAAGCAACTCCGCATGCAAATCCAAAAGAAACCTGTGGCATACATGCATCAGGACCGGGTCAAATGTCTCCAGGGGTTTAACCTGAAGTTTGACTACATCCTGCAGCTCAGAGAGGGTCAACAAAACCGCTGCACGGCATGCAACATCGAATTGATATGGGCGTATACCCCAAAAGACACACAACAGTTTTCTGTCGACCGGCTGGACAATAGCAGGGGACACTGTAGAGGTAACGTACGACTGACTTGTCTCGAGTGCAACAGAAAAAGAGGCGGTGCTGCAATTACAACTGAGTAAGAACCCCATCAGGCGGCAACTGGGTGTCAGGGGGCACCACGAGGAGCTCCTCTCGGACAAAGCCACGTGGTTGCCCATTCAACAAATAATAAAGTACAGGTTCGCCGAGCTTGATGACCGAGCGTCCAGGCTGGTACACCTGGAGGGACCACGCAGGGTCAGTTGCACGACGGCGACCACCCTCAAGTTCGCCTGGCTGGTAGAGGTAGCGAACACCCATGCCAGAGGGGAGCTTCTGCTCTCGGAAGCCAACAGGACGACCTGCAACCACAGAGGAGGGCTTTCGTGCTAACAATGCGGCCATCTGCGGCCATCTGAGGGGGCTCCGCCTGTAAATCCTTTTAAGGGCACCCGCGACCTCTTTGGCCTCTTTCGTGGCCAGGGGTTCTGCCTCTTTACAGCGGGAGGCTACGTCAACGACAGTGAGCGCGTATTTGTACGTTTTGCGGGCCGCCCGGTCGTGTGGCAGAAAAAGCAGGTCGGCCTGGTGGACTTCATTTAGTACGGACACGTCAAATGTGGGCCGCGGAATGTGTCGCGGAGGGGGCAGGTATATCTGCCAGATGGTCTGCTTCTTGAGCCATGCCCGAGCCAATCTTCAGAGACCTTGGTCACGGAAGCAAGGTTTTTAATGGCCGCAAGTCCCTTCCAGTATCCCTTGGGGCTGTAGTAGGTTGAAGCCAACTTTGTTGCAATCTTGCTGTCCATTCTTGGGTATACCAGAATCCTTTGGACCTCTAATATGCACAATTGAAGATTTAATCGGCAAGAGGTATGTGGTCTGGGCGCCAAGTAGATTAGTGTCCGATTTGTGGGGGTCTCGCGAGGAGGTGAAATATATATACAATGATGGTCTTGTTACTAGTAATAAAAACCTCTCAAGACAATATTAAAGTTATCAACTCTTATAAACGTTGCTGGTTTTCAGTTGACTCAGACTAATTTGACCCATATTGGAGGAGTCTTATCTTATTATAAAACTATAAATGTACGTGACATTCAAACCGTGGACCTACCAAGGGCGCTCCATGCTGGAGAGCAATATGAGTGTGCGCTTGCTGAAGTAGCATATTACCCTCTTTGGTACAACATTAGCTCGCGGAAACGCAACAATATTATTCGCATTGTGTCTGAAAATGATGGCGAGCGAAAGATGATTTCAATCCCAGATAGCTATTACAATGTATGCGAGCTAAATGACGAGGTGTTTAGTCAAGTTGGGGCTCTATTGGATCTTCACAAACCATCGGGTCGTCTGCGACTCAAGACAGATAAGTCTCTGAAACTGGGAAAGTTGGCACGGACATTAGGATTTACAACAACCAAAATCCCTGGGGGAGGGAGGCTGATGGGGGATGAGTTACCTAGTCTTGCGGCCCACCGTGAGCTCTTCGTTCATCTGTTAGAAGTCAACACCACGGACAATTTTTACAACGGGCTATCCAGCACACTACTCAGAACAGTACCTGTAGAAAATGAAAAATGTGCCAGTGGCAGAACAGAAGCTTTCTCTTATTTGCAATACAAAAGGCTTGACCCAGGTCCTATAGGCAATATCACAGCTAGCGTTGTAGATAGCAGGGGCGGCCCTATTGAATTACAGCTCCTATCAGTAACATTACATATTCGAAATTTATCTTCTGTGTAAAGATATGGCGGATAGCGGAGGACCAGGAGCTCATGATGTATTGCCTTGCACAGCCATTTCTCTGGCTGATCTTGGGGATACGAAGGGCTTTGGAGAACCAGGTGAGAAGGACAAACTGTATATATTTCAACTTTCTGATGGGTTATATAAGAGAACGGGACTCCCATCTGCTGTTTCCACGGAACAACCTTCCTTTACCGAGCTGCGTGGTTTGAACCTGGAAGGCTCAGCCCCATGGAGGAGCTACGAACTCCTCCATAATGCTGCCAGACAGTGGTCTCTGTATAGCTGTGGGTGGGAACTTGACGCTGTGGGTGGGAACTTGACTTCAAGGTCATCCAACCTCACGTCCAACTGGGCCGTGGACACAGGCTACGTAAACTCCAGAACAGTGGACGCGTGTTGGCTTCTTACATCCCGCAAGGAGGTGCTATTAACGTTCACAAAAGCGCGGTGTGGTATGTGCTGGGTGCGGATCGTCTTACTGCTGGCAAGAATACTACCACCATTGTACAGATAGTCATGGGTCTACCACCCCACGACTTCGTACCAGTGCTACATGGACTTGCCCTAAAATGGGGTTGGCGACATAACGGCAGAGAACATGTCATCATTATCCGTGACAAAGATGTGTTGCTCTCGTTGAGTGGAGTTGATCAAAAGATCACAGATGATGACTTTCCAGCTGACACACTCAATACCCTATATCTTGACCCAGCTAAGTTCAAGTGCGTGCTGTTTACCAGGCAAACACTGGCGGACGATGATTGAAAGATAATGGAACATGACTAATAACAATGGGTCTGTATCCAAACCTCAAAAACGGTGACGCGAATACTTTACGCATCCAGGAGATCGGTGATGTTAGAGCCCGTCTCATGGCCGAAAGAGACCGCAGGTATTCCCTCGGTAAGAAATACCAGCGAGGAGTTAATATCGCAGATGGTATTGAAACAGTTATGTCCGCGGCGGGTGTAGGAATTAGTGGTATTGGACTGTTGGCCAACGTAGCAGTGGTTCCTGTGATTATAGCGCTAGAGGCCGCGGCAAGTGTCTGTGGATTGGCAGGTGTGTTCGGGAAGTTTGTAAGCCGAAGACTCACAAAGAAGGCTAAAAAGCACAACACCATTGCCACATTAGCGGAGGCAAAACTTTCGAGCATCGCAGATCTGTACTCGAAGGCTGTTGGTGATGGCCAGATATCAGACGAGGAATTCAATCATATACTCGCAGAGGAAGAGAAATTCAACCAACTCCGGTTTGATATCCGCAAGACTTCTCGCCGAGAGAACTCGCAGGGCACAAAAACGAGATGTTACTGCTGATACGCCAAGAACTCACCCGGCAGAGCAAGCCCATGATACCCACTGGCCAACTGAGACCAGAGCCCACCGCGCCCGTCGCAGATGCTTAGTAAGCGTCTCATGGGCATTGGCTGTGCGAATAAGGATTGATTAGTAGCTAGGCGCAGCGCAGCAACAAAAAAAAAACAACACTTTTTATTTAGACAGTTCCGAAGGAACACATTCACTTGGCGAGTTTGTAGGCCACCAGGCCCGTCGCAGACATCTCCAAGATAACAAAGGCGATCTCACGGTCTTTTGGTCGGCTGATGATGTGTAAAAGTCTTCTAGTTGCGGCTCTGGGCCAAGACTGTTTAAATTGTTCCCAGTTACCCGTGCATATTCGCGAATTGCAGCATCGACATCCTGGAATGTGCGTAATGCATGACCTTGGCGATGTAGTTCTTCGTTAATCCAATCGAGGCGTTCTGTTCTCTTATGAGACCATGCTGCCTGAGCTGCCTGGAGCTTGTCTATGGCTTTTTCATGTCGTGCACGTTCCTCACAAGCCTCATTAACCCGAAACATGGAGAAGAGGTAGTTGCTGCCAGAGAAGGCCAATGCGTTAACAAGGCCGCCCCCAACTAGCAATGCGATCGAGGCCATCTTGTTATTTCATAATATTTGGTGGTATGATTCCTTGTTTAATTAGCATGCCCTTGTTTGCCATCGCCAGCCCCACGTCAAAGACTACCATCCCGACGTCATAGCCGGTGAAGTCAAGTTTAGGGGTGGCACCCTTCATTGCCATCTTACCTAAGCGGGCGTTCCCTATTGCTAGGGCAGAGACTACAGCGCTGTGATAGGCAGCATTGACTAGCATCTTTCCATCGGCTGAAGACATGTTTACTACATATGTAATGGGTCATTAGATACCTCTAACTGTTTGTTCGGAGGTGCGATTCAGTTGACCGGATCAGCATTGGGCGGTCCCATTGGACTGGTCGTCTTCCTTTTGCTCTGCAAAAACCATAATGCCAAGCTAGCCAACCCAACAGCCTCAGCAATCGATGGGAACCATTTGTCCAATGAACTGCATTCGTGATGCATCGAGAGCCCTTGCTGGTGTTGTTCCCGTTCGGAAGGAACACCAACCGCATGGGTTGCGTTGTTTATGGCCTTTCTCTGGAGATTGGCCTTCTCTTCTCGCAATTCGACCAAGGCATTTTGTTGTTTGCATTCCGGGCGGCAGCTCCTGCCCTCCTAGCGGCCACTTTTTTGTGGTCTTTCTGTCGCTTCTGTACGGGAACAACAGGCGACTCAGCTGTCACTCTCTCCACCTGTTGCGTAGCAATTGTAGGCAGGTCTGGCTCCGTCGATATGTTTGGCTCTGTCGTCGATGACATCGTCTTGAATTGTAAGAGGGCAGGCATGTCCAAATCGACATTGTTTAGCAGTGGTTAGCGCCGCGGTTAGCGGTGCTAAGTACATGCCATACCGATGATATAGCAAACACGTGGCACTTCTTAGCGCGTGCCCAACAAATGGATCTGCCTCAAGGTCAGCAACCAGCTTTGGTTGGTTCTCCGGGGGTACGGGAAGTAACATGCTGACCACCCTTGCATAAGGTTGTAGTGCAGCCGTCCCCAGAGTTTTTGTCATTGCTGCGCCGAGCCGTGCCTCATATCGAGCATAGAGTTTATCGATTTCCTGATCGGCCATGTCGTCGACCTGGTCATCCGTGAGGTTTTTCCCCATGTATTGCTTAGCCTGCCCACCGGAAGCTATCGCAGCTATCCTTTCGCGTTTGGACCCATCGGCCTGTTGTTCCTTCGGATGTTGCTCTGCAACTATAGCAGGATCCACTGCCATCTTGTCTTCTGTATTGACTGCCTGCGGTGCAGTATCTTGCTCTTCCAGCAGTTGGTTAATGATTTCGTCGCAATCCATGATGGTGTGGATATGTACATGCACTCCGTCTGGGTTTAATATAAAACTTTATAAGTAGTAGGTTGGTCTGTTTTTAACACTAGCCGGACCTGCTTACTATCCGCCAATGCCTGGCGAACTGCTGCACTTTTCTCGCGGCTTCCAATCACACCATTTTCTCGTAGACCACCCTCGAAGCTATCTCTGTCCTTGCAGTAGAACAGACAGGCCCAGCGGGTCTGCTCGCCGAGATCTGTTATATATTTCTGAGTCAACACCCAAACGCTCTGCTGCGCATGACGACCCGAGAAGGATAGATCAGACAGCATGTCTTTCTTTTGCGTCAATGCTTTTGTAGCCGAGCAATCGTCGATGATGTACAACGTTGGCTCCCCCTGGAACAGCTGATAGAAGGCCCGAAGATATGAAAGGAGGCGCTCATCAGGATTTGCAATGTATACATCCGGGTCTTTCCAAATCCATGGACGGTCGTGCTCTGTCTTGTTGTACTTGATTGTAGGACAGAGGACCACAATGTGCTGAAATACGCCCCCATAATGACCCTCCAGCATGTTCAGGGCGAAAACTGTCTTGCCACGGCCTGTTTGACCGCAAATAATGGCTGCGTTTGGCTCCATAAAGAAAAGGTTATTAATAAAGTGCGTTGGTAAACTGACCATGTTCAATGTTAAGCTGCGCATCCACGAGAACGTACAGGTATATGTTCAATGTGTCACTTGTCTCTGCTGTCTTTGTGATCAGGATAGTGATACCTTCACTGGCGTTTTCTATCCGCCGGCCACTGCCGTGTAGCTCTCCATCATCCGTGGTCCGCAGGTCAAGCCATCGAGCATACTTGCAGGTCAAGAACTCGCCCAGTGTGACATCACCCAGAGATAGTTCTTTTGCAACCAGGGCCACCTCAGGATCTCTTTTGCTGCTGGGACAAACTCCAAAGTGCCGAGTGGCCTCATCCCATTGCGGGTAGGCACACAATCCCTTGGAGTACAGCTGGTTGGGCACTCCCTCGATGATAACCTCAACTTTAGTGATATCTGGATTATAAAAGACCTCAAGCTTCCTAGCGAAAGCAGCACCAGCTGTAGCAGGGTCCTCGAACAGCATCAGAATCCCTTTCATGCTCCGCGCCGCCACATTGAGGTTGATATTCCACAGAGTGTCGCTTTTATCTTTTGTCATTTTGCGGTGGCGAAGGACGCGGCCATAGAGGATGGCGAGACGACCGGAATACTAGTTGTGGACCATGCGAGCAAGTTCATGTTGGGTGACCATCTCGTATTCCAGGCTGATATTGTCAATGGTGTAACTGGCATGGGCATCGCCTGAAGCCTGGACCACCCGGCCATAACCATTGAACGTAAGTTCGTACTCGAGCCGACCCCCAAGCACACTCTGGTAGAAAGGCATATGAGCCCCAAGGAGTTCAAAATCCAGCGGGATACAGAAACGGTTGCCACAGGCATCAGCGATAGCCTTGTCTTCAACAACAGAGTCATCCTTGTCTACTGCGCCGACCCGCAACTTGGTAGCATTTCTTTTCGCGGATGTATCAATACCCTGGTAGTGCGCATTGTTGCGCTCGGGAGCTGTCTTCCAGAGGTCAAGGTAGCAGTGGTACACATCTGCATCGTCGACCGACATCACATCGTCCCCGCTGATCTTGATTGCCATTTTCTTGATGATGGCATGGCCAAGATTCTGAACAACTGACCTGTTATCATCTGTTGAGTTCACGGTGACTGTAAAGGCAAGGAGTACAGTACCCGGTGTAATAAGATGGTATTCTCCAAGATTCGGAAAATCGGACATTGAGCGATTGGTTCTGGTCAATCGTACTTGGAGCGTAATAACAACCGATTGCCTGACTCACTTTACCCTAAGAGGCATTCGTAGTCTGCGGTGTGGGTTAAGCTTGCGTCCATATTGGCTTGAAGACATGTTGAATTGTATTGAACTCTGTCGCTCATCCTTCAATACAATGGCAGACATTGATGCCTTCGATCATCCCGATGAACAAGGTGGCCGCGATGATGGAGAAGATGAAACTAGCTTCACCCGGGTCCCTGTTAATAACGGAGCTGTCGGGGAGATAGGTGATCGTCTACCTTCATTGCAGCAAGAGATGTTGGAGACGGCCGTTAATGACTACTACCAGAATATGTCTGCGAAAGGGGTGGTGCCCCTTCTACGTGACCATACCAAGTTTGAGATCGACAAAAATGGACTGCTGAGGCTGAAGGCCCATCCAGATTTCGACATTGTTAATAGGTCAGGAGCACCCCTTGCTCTCTCAGCAATTGCTGGGAGGGGTGGCGGTGGTGAGGTCATACGGAATGAGCTGGGGTTTGTGGACTGGACTCGTGGGTCAAAGGCGCTTGAAGCACTGCGGGTCAATAACAATGAGTTGGGTGAAGCAGCTGCTAGGATCGGATCAGATACTGCAGAACTGCGAGACTTGGGACAGGTGGCTAATGCTGCGTCAAATTCCACTCAAAACGTGGTGGAAAGTCTTACCGAGGAGGAAGAAACTGCACTTAAAACCTTACATGGCCCTCCACTTGATACCGTGGGATTGGAGTACAGCATCAAAGAGCTCCGCGGACTCGACAGGGCAATACAGACAACCCGTTTTGAGGTGATAAACAACCTGGCTAAACTGTACGAACTTGATGAGCACATCGCTTCGGAGAAGCGCAAACTGGACACAGGAGGCGTTGATCAATCTATCAGTCGCCGAATTGCAGAACGTCAGTTCAACCTGGAAGATGAACGAGCTTCACGCCTGGAGGCGGCCGCAACGAATAGAGAGGCTCTCCGATCCTAAATCAATCGAATCAGAGAGACGATCAATCGGATCCTCAATGAGGACATGACACTCGCTGGGCGCATTCGCACCCTCTTTTGGGAACAATGGATTACGATCGCAGCTATCCTCACAACGATTGGGATGGCAATCTCGACCGCAGTACGTGCGCTGACCGGCGGGGCTGGAAGTCCCCTCGCTCCACCACCATCTAATAAGGGCGACCTCAAAGAGTGGGTGAAAAAACACCTACAGGGCCTTGGGCGTATCCTAGCCAATCTGGCGGGGAAGGTTGCGGCTGCACTACCTGGAATTATCGGCTCTGTCGTTTTGTGGGTATTAAACCAACTCGCAAATGTTACGGGCTGGTTGGCTGGAAATCTATGGGCTGTGGTCCTTGCTCTTGGAGGGCTGCATCTCGTGGCCGCTCGCAACTGGTTAACGAAGTAACCATAGCGCCAGTAGCCCGATCGCGGCCCACCCACGACCACGACGAGGGCGGCTATTTCTTCTTTATGCTTGCGTGTCTTTGACAGTTCCTTGCTCCCTGTAGTTTGCAGCTCGACCGGCTTGTGTCGTTCCTTTTGGAACGATTGCGGCTTGACTAGCCCCATCTCATGTGTGAGCGGCGGTGGTGGGGTGGGTGTTGTGTTTACATCCGTATTCACACCCAGGATCTGGGTTGTGGTGGCGATAACAATCTCGTTGTTATATCCCACCACATGACCAATACGGAACAGCATATCATTTGGGGCCATGTAGAGTCCGATCCCAAAGACAAAGTCGACCTTAGAGCCAGCGTACCGCAGTACATCTTGATAACGCTTGATTGCTGAAGAGAGGTCCACTTGGGATGAGATGGCATCCTCAGCGTTTGAAAGGAACTGCTTCTGCGCATCGTTCCTTGATGTTGTGCATCGGCAATAATGCGTGTCCGTGTCTGGGACTGTGCCCCCAAGACTGCCCACACGTAGGTCCTGATGCTGTCGTTTAGGCCTTCAACGCCGGGCCGCGTAAATCCCTGAGATTTATCGAGTATGAATGCGTTCCACGCGCTATCTGCGTTTGGGGCATCTTGTTTGAAGAAATCGACGTGGACGAACTCATTGGATGTCCGGTGTGTGAATGACATGCTAGTAGGGTCGTAGTCAGGGTCAGCTAAGGGTTGAGGTCCAAGGTTTGTCCAGTAGTTCTACACCCGCCCCATGCCATGGTTTGGGACTTTGACGCACTAGTCGGTGTGTTGGGATACATCAAACTCACCACAGATTCGCTCATATGCTCTCCGGTCATACGAGTTATTGAACGCATTCCATGCTTGTTCCTGGGGCAGTGCAGTCTTTAGCTCGCTATGGAACTCGTATAAGGACTTAATGAGGAGGTCTGAGGAGCTTAGATGATTTTGTATGAACACGCCAGAGCCTGTCGTTGCACACCAGATGGCGAAATTTAGCTGGTTCTGCCAGAACTGCATTGGATTGCTAAGCCATATCTGTACTAGTTTGTCAGATTCGATAAGTGGCAGCAGGTACCTTCTATAACACATCAGGATAATGCTCTTAGAAATATGCGTGCGACGCGGCCTGGACCCGGATGCTTGGTTTTGTCAGTTGCTTCACTATGTTTTTGGACGAGAACACCCCGCCTATCTTGTATTTTGCACCACTATTGAAACTAAATGCCTGGGCATCCATAGTATGTATGTCTACGACAAGACTTCAAAATAGCCAGACGACTGCCCTTCCCAGGTCGAATGAGATTGCCGCACCTTCCATAAAAAGGACTTAATGTTGGTAATACCAAGTGGCCCCCATGATATTCTGTTTTAGCAACTACTGTACATATAATTATATCATACTAGATAGACATAACTTTATTTTACAGTACAAAGGTGTAAACAAGCATTAATCGACCCACTTTTTGAACAGTGCATTTTAACACAGATAAGAGCTTCTCAACTTATTTTATACTCACACTAAAAACAAATGCATATTTTCTTTCTTATTTTGTCCCAAATGCATATTTCTTTCTTATTCTGTCCCAATGCCATTTCCATTTTCTTTCCACAAACATCATATTTTAAAGCACAAATTCAGTTTTTTTTTGTTACAACACTGTAAACTATTTTGAGTACAAAAATAAAATCTGATGACAAAATGTTCTCACCGGATATTGCACAATTCAGAACACGAGAAGATAAATTGGCGGCAAAATAAAGTGAGGGCATCAAACTTCTTCAAACACAACCACAGAGTTACATGGAAGTAAATCCAAAGCTATCTTTCTAATACAGGTTGGTTGTAAATCATTATCGATTGCGCTGTATGCCGTCAAGAAATAGATCACGCTATTTTAGTCTGTATGTAAACAAGACACCCCTAGAGTGTCAATCGATGTTTAGTGTCCTATAGAAGTACAACAAATTGTTTGTTTAACAAGTACGGGTATTGCGGGTTCCCTATGTATCTGCCGCTAGCGGAATTGGCCATTCTGTGGTGGGTATGTTAAATCCGTTAGGTGTGGTGCTGTTCAATCCTTCAGCTTCCCCGGCGCGCAGTTTTGGACCGTAATAGCTCAGGACTAGAGCACCGAGACCGAAGGGCCACATGCTTCGACCCACTGCCTGGGGTCAGAGGATACTTCTAGAGTGTATCAGCCGGTGCTTGCTATAATGTACCAGCGGTCACAGTTTTTAGTGACACTCCGGGATGTGTGAGGGCAGTTGCCGGAGCTACACATCCAACCAAGGCCCATAAGCATGTGGAAGGTTTTCCTCTTTTGCTCTAATTTTTTTTTGCGATTACACTTAGCAGCAGAGAGGGGTGCATATATATTTGGCAGACTTAACAAAACAAGAGAGCCGGATCGGCGAGGGTAATGGGCCGTCTCACAGGCTCTCGCCGTTCATGGGCTCGAGTGTATTTTTTTCAAGCTTTCGAAATTGGTATGCTGGCCCTCCCTGCTGCTGCTCTTCAATTTTTTTCGAAAAAAGTTCAAGATGGCCGACTTTGGTCATTTTTGTTGGAAATTGCGTGTAATTAGTTTTCTGCCCAGAACTTCTAAACGACATTTTCGATTTCAATATTATATTTTTTGTTATGGAGGTTTGTTTAGCAGCACATGATAAATGACATATCATACGGGTCTTTATTTCTCGCGTATAAATTATACAAATTAGACGAACTTAAGCTTTTTCAGCTTTTTTTCAGCCATATTTGTATATATGTTGGTGTGTCCTGTTATCGCGTGTATCTCTGAGACGTTTTGATGCTTTTGTTTCAAATTTTCACCAATGATCAGACATTTATGTAACACTGATGTGCGTTTTTGTTTTTATTTTGTTAAAATTGAAGATGGCCGTCTGGCGGCCAAATTTGTTGGAAATTGTGTGTAATTAGTTTCCTGCCTAGAACTTTTAAACGGCATATCGGATTTCAATAATATTTGGTATGAAGGTGTAGCAGCATAAGATAAATATCAAGGTATACAGGCTTTGGGTTTTTGCAGTCATATTTGTACATATTATGTTTGTGTGTTCTGTTACCACCTTATCCCTGAGACACTTCGAAGATGTTGTTTCTAATTTTTGCCAGTGATCAGGCATTATTAAAAATTGATGTATGTATTTTTGTTAAATTTTGGTAAAAAAATTCAAAGCAATATTCCAAAATTTGGTGACACTGCTTACCGTGAGTGACTATTGTCTGATCGCGGGCGATCGGTGTTGCACATGTTTATTGCACAGAATGCAAGTGTATTGAAAATGCAGCATAAATTGAATTAATAGCCCTTCAGCACAATATGTTGTTTGGTATTTTCTTCATTTTGTTTCTGTTTATATTCCCCCCAAGTTCAACATACATTCCATCTTGCGGGGAATTACACGATCCATTACATAAAAAAGAACACATAAAAACTAAAAACTATGAAGACGAATTCGCAAAAACTGGAGAGCGAGAAAGTTTTGAAACGTAACGTCAATCTCATGGTTTGCAAACTTCTAGAAACTATGAATGAAGTGATCTCATGTATTTAAAGAGACCCTTGTACACTGCAAAAATATAATTTCCTTCTATACGATCTTTTACAGAGCGACTCGTAGCGTAACTATGCCTCCCCCAAAAATGAGTCTTGTCGTGATAAAAATTGTGTACTAACGCAGGGTGCACATAACATATATTTATCACTTTATTTTGTTCATTAGTTCAAACTCGTGTTTTCAAAACATTTCTTCCTTTCTCTCTCTCCCGAATCGAAAAGCTGCAAACTAAAAATTAAAATAGAGTTATTTCCCTTCAGTAACACAGCAAATTCTGTTCTGACACGCCACAACTGCCAGGCAAGAAAATTGCGTACAAGCACAAGAGCGAGAGAAAAAGAAAGAACAAACTTGAAAAGAAACTGAATATTGCATCTCAAAGCTTTGTGACTGGTGGTTTACGTGAACACCTTTTGGAAGAATGTCAAGCTTATTGGGTAGGGTGGGAGCGCGGTTGCTCAATAGTTAAGGCGTTGAACTTCAAACCGAAAGGTCCATGGTTACTGCGTTGTGTCCTTGGGCAAGATACTTCACCCCGCATGCCCATGTTGGACTCGGTGGTGCTGTGTACTAGGGCGTACTACACGTCGATGGTGCACTTGTCTTCAACCAATGCTAACCCGTGTGAATAGTTAGTATGTTGGGGAGTCTGGCAGTTGCACACCGTTGCTCGGTTGTTCTCTCTGGGTATTCCGGCTTCCTCCAGCCACAAATCTGTTCGACACGAGGTGACCCTGGTTGTTGAAAGTGCCATTCAGCCCCAATAAATGAATAAATAAATTGGCTAGGGAGGAAGGGAGGGCCGTTAACATCATTCGAAAAAACTTGAAAGAGGATTCCCACTCCATATACACAATAGTAAGCTGTATGGATACTCTCAGTGTTTCGGAAGAAGCCGGGAATGCAAAAAGTAATGGACAGACGACCGACGCAGACAGGCTCATAGCCAGGATCCTATAATAAGAGGTGCCCTGGTCAGTTGTTTGTTTGGGGGCGGGAGGCAACGATGCCTCCATTCCCACTTCCCTGTAGGAAAGTAGTAGGAGGGGTTAACGTTTAACGAACAATAGACAGCAAATGATATATATTACTTCCATGAAAAATTACTTTCTGTGATTGTGAAACAATTATTTGTCACAATTTGCGACTAAAGTCCTTTAAAACATACTTCTAATGCGGAGATGCATAATAGAAAATCTTTAGTCATCGCATTCGTTATCTTGGCCACCAGAAGTTCCATTCAAAGACTGCCGGATGTGGTGTAACACATTTTGACCGCATGAATTAGGGACGAAGGACGAAGCTTTGGGTATTGTATTGCCACCCTCGTGTAATCTGAGCCATCACTAACACATATTAATGTGTGTGTGCTCGTCCATTACGTTACGACACTGCCCACACCCACACACACGCTCCAAGTCCGAAATACTTGCATCATCCCTGTTGTAAACCTCAATATTTGTCGAGGGCAAGGCAGATAACTCTTTTCACGTTAATGAAAGTGCATATTCCAGATATTCAAAGAAGATGTATAGACTATCACCTATGATAATTGAAAAGCTGTTGAATTTTATTCAAAAGCGTTGCTTTATGGTGGTTATCGTCTTTTTTTTTTAAAAATCATTCAACGGATATGTATTTCGACACTTTTGAACGTACGATAATAGAATTTTGCCGCTCTGGGCGTAATTCTGTGTTG
Organism: Pictodentalium vernedei; assembly: GCA_031216915.1. Taxonomy (NCBI): domain Eukaryota; kingdom Metazoa; phylum Mollusca; class Scaphopoda; order Dentaliida; family Dentaliidae; genus Pictodentalium; species Pictodentalium vernedei. Next base: position 504,038,155 of record CM062297.1, on the reverse strand, counting down.
GAACACAGAAAGCATTTGTCTTCCACTGCATCACAATATGATTTGGCTTCTCTTTTCACTGGACATTTCTGTTTCTTACGGAAATGGCCGAGAATAAAAGATTTACATGCTCTTCTGTTTACCCCCCCCCCCCCCCCCCACCGTGTAAATGAGAACTCCGCAGTAAATGAGTGCAGCGTTTCCGTTCCATAACATCTCTGTCAGTAAATTCGAAGAAGACCAATCGATATCGTTAACCTACAGCCACAAACTGCAAATTGAAAATATTTGGTGGGCTACCCTCACAAAAATATTAACCTGCTAATTGATGTTGAAAATGTGAAATGTGTGGTCATGTGTTATACAATCGATCTTCCAGGTTCAACTTGTTTATCCCACTGGAACAGTAGACGACAAGTGCAAAAACAAATCTTAAAAGCGGCAATAAGCCGCGAATTTAAAATAATATTGACTCTCAGATTTTTCTTATTTGTGAAGGAGCTTGCAAAACAACACTGCAAGTGAAAAACATCAGATGTGACACTAACTTACTTGAATCAGTAATTAAAAAAGCATTGATGCAAATGAAATTTCAGAAAACACGATATTGCGGAGATATAAACGAAGTTCCCCCAAAATTATCAGAGGAAAACAAAGCCCAGTAACATCATTTCTGAATGCACGTGGTTTCTAATTTTAACTTTGGTGCGTTTTGCATGCATGATCTTCCACAAACAGCGACTGTGCATTATATTAGCAATAAGTGTTCATATTTAGATAAAAAACTTTGTATAATTTAAACTGCAGTTATATATATAAAAAACCCATAGTTCGTTTATCGACAACGCCAATCTGAAATAGATTTTATCGACGCGTACGCAACAGATAGACCATCGAGAACACAAATGTATTAGCTAAGCTAGTTAAAAATGTTAAAAACGAAAAAACTGGATATAATGCAAATAGCAAGTTTTTATTTGCTCTGTTGTCAACACCAACTACGTGCAGATACGAAGAAAACGCACAAAAATATCACGGTGTTGTAAATCGGCGTCATTATAGGGATTTACGCAAAGTGCAGTCATAAATCTAGGTGCAGAAAAGGAAAATAACACTGTACACTGTGGAAAGACAGATCAAACATGAACATGAGAAACAGAATTTACTGCGACCAGTAGACTCGAGTCTGTGTGAAGCTGGTGAAACCATCAGGACTAAATTATACAAGAAAAGATTTTATGATGACTTATTTTCGAGAGTACAATATCTTTCAAGAATTCAAAATTTTCTTTCAGGATTCAGATTAAATTTTTCAATAAACCGGAAATAACTTCTGTGCTAGGCATTAAATGTGTTCTATAAAGGACATAGCAATGGATATTTTTTACAGTGCCCACTGTTTCGAAAGACAAAATACATTTATGGACTACAGAAATGCATTTGTGTCGTATAATGCAATTTCAAGCAAGCCTGAAAGCTGCAATTAATGAGATGTGTGCGACCATAGTGAACTGAACAGAAATTATTAACTTACACGGTGTTTTGACCCATTTGGTGTTGGTACGAGGTTCATATGTAATATCTTGCTTGAGATATGAGTGTGACCAAATCTCAAAATTTGTGCCCCCCCCTCCCTTCTCCCGCCAAATGTTTTGAGAATAAAAATACATGTATGAACAGCGGCAATGCATTAGATCAAAAAATGTGATTTCCAGCAATTCTGAAAAATGCACTCAATGACCCACGGGTGAACTTAGTGACCTTGACCCATATTTTGAACCTCCATCGAGCTTTGATTCATTTGATGTTAGTGACAGGTCCATCTGCCATGCCATGCTTGAGATATGAGCATGACCCACTTTAAAAATGTTTGGTCACGTCTACTTATTGGGCGTAAGAATGCATGTATGAACTTCCGAAATGCATTTGGGGGTCAAAAAATGTAATTTCCCGCAATTCTGAAATATGCGCTCGGTGACTCCTGGGTGACCTCACTGACCTTGTGAACCCACATCGAGTTTCGACTCATTTGGTGTTGGTCCCAGGTCCATAGGTCATACTATGTCTGAGATATGGACGTGTCCCACATTCAAAAGAACCCTACAGACACCCCTAATGCACCAGGAATCTGAAAAAAACATCTGTGGCCGAGAACTTATGACTGTCTATCAGATTGCCAAAAATCAGAGAGAAAGGACAATTCGTTTTCGAGTTATCGTGCTGACAAGGAAACACATAGAAGACAGAAGACAGGATAAGAAGAAGAAAGAAGAAAAGAAAAAGAAACCATACAAAAACAATAGTCTGTATGTTTCACACAGATTAATATAAAAAAGAAAAATAAAAAAAGAAAAGACAAAAGAAACCATACAAAAGCAACAGTCTGTGTGTTTCACACAGACTAATTAGAGCACATCGAGTGCCACATATACTACCATAAAAACATCCTTCTCTGGAGACAGGCCATAGCCCAGATAAAAAAAAAACTATATTCTTTAGTTGTGGAATAAAGGAATGGAATAGAGGAAACCTCATGTCTAACTAGCGAATACCCTATCAGGAACGGGTATCGGACCTTATCCAATGGCAGTATTCATAAAGAGCCGAAATTATGGATGATCGCGAAAAAAGAACTATTACAAAAGATGGCGCAAGTATACACGCTACAGTAAGTTCGAAGGGTAAACGCAGGATAGAAAATAGTTCAGATACAGAACTGATGTTGAAAGAGTAATTACGTGTAATATCGTTAAATCGGGTGACTGCAATCTAAAAGGTTGGAGGAACAATAACGAAAATAAAAAACAGAAACTCAAAACCCATTGACGAATAACATTAGATCAGAACAAAATGAAAATGTGGATGTTGACACTGAGAGCACTCGCGTAATACTGATTAACTTTCCTCGGGTAACAATACACCTGTATCCCACCTGAGCCATACTCATCTCTGATTGGCCTTTCTATTAACCCTCAGAATTAGGGAGACGCAACTCTAAGACAACTCTTTCCCGCGATTACTAACAAACCACGGGAAAGGAAATTTCACCCCTGTCCTTCTGAGAAAAGCTCTAATTTCGACGAATATGGGAAATAACATTGCACGAAAATTTCCGTCAGTGATCATGTAACAAGATGGGGATGAAAAACTATGGAGTAGATTTTGGGTCAAGCCAGTAAATTCTCGTCTTCAAGTTGATTTGTTTAATTGGCCGTGCGGGAGCGCGGTGGCTCAGTGGTAGACTGTTGGACCTCTATGCTGGAGGTCCTGAGTTCGTTCCCCGTCCGGGACGACCCGCGTTGTGTCCTTGGGCAAGGCACTTTATCCCGGATGCCTACATGGGGGGCACGATGATGCCATGTACTAAGGCGTACTGCACGTCGATGGTGCACATGTCTTCAACCGCTGTAATCCTGCTTGAGCGGAGCTTGAACAGAGTTAGAATGTTGATGAGTTGCTCGTCGATGTTCGGTGGTTCTCTCCGGGTACTCCGGCTTCCTCCACACATAAAAACTGTCACGGTCATGATTAGCCATTGTGCATAAGTATGTGACCTTAAAAACCAATAAATAAATAACCGACCGTGCGCATTCATGCAAATGATATTACGGAACATAAGAACACTTTTGCATAACGAAATTTCCACGGAGGGGTCATAATCTATGGTTTTGAGACAAAAAAAGAAAAAGAAAACAATTGAATGAAGATTTTTGTGAATAACGCTGACTGTTTTGGGTCATTACGCCAGGTAAAGGATTACATTTTAACACGGGTTTCATTATAATATTGTACTCGAAAGTGGATCGGAGATAGATCGAACTGATACATAGAGATTATTACCATTATGTGGATGTACAAAATATGTATCCGAGTCGAGCTCCGGGTTCTAAGGGCAGATCACGACGAGTCGAAGACGAGCCGTGATCTACCATTAGAACCCGGAGCGAGACTCGGATAAATATTTTGTACATCCACATGATGGTAATAATCATTTTATCTTACAATATATTGGGGATAAGTCAAAAATGTAGACGAATATATAACGAACTATTTATTCGTACGGATGAACAAGAAGAAAAAAAAATGTAACTCACGCAAAAGGAACGTGCTTGTATCCGACCCCTGCTACAAACATCTGTATCAGGGGGTCGGATACTCGACAGTTGCGGAGTTAATACGGACAATATACATGTTGATTGTAAGATAAAAGTCAGATATCGTCTGCAGAGGGGTTTCAATTAGTCCGTTTACAATGTTGTTATTATACCCCCGCTTCGAAGAAGTGGGGGCTATATAGGAATCGCCCTGTACGTCCGTACGTCCGTACGTCCGTCCGTACGTCTTTCCGGACATGAAATTCTTGTGTGCGCAACTCCTCCTACATTTATCAATCAATTTGGACAAAACTTTTCAGACATCATCACTACTAAGTGAACATGCGCATATTCCAAGATTTTTGATCTGCGACAATTTTAACCAGGTTTTCTCCCTTTGACTTAGATTTATTGTGTCTTTCCATCCGAACAAATTCTTGTGTGCGCAACTCCTCCTACATTAATGAACTGATTTTGATGAAACCTTTCAAACATCATCTCTACTACGTGATCATGTGCATATTCCAAACTTTTTGATCTGCGACAATTTTAACCAGGTTATCTCTCTTGAACTTTGATTTAATATGGGTTTCTACATGAAATTCTTGTGTGCGCAACTCCTCCTACATTTATCAATCAATTTGGACAAAACTTTTCAGACATCATCACTACTAAGTGAACATGCGCATATTCCAAGATTTTTGATCTGCGACAATTTTAACCAGGTTATCTCCCTTTGACTTAGATTTATTATGTCTTTCCGTTCGAACAACTTCTTGTGTGCGCAACTCCTCCTACATTAATGAACCGATTTTGATGAAACCTTTCAAACATCATCTCTACTAAGTGAACATGTGCATATTCCAAACGTTTTGATCTGCGACAATTTTAACCAGTTTATCTCTCTTGAACTTTGATTTAATATGGGTTTCTGCATGAAATTCTTGTGTGCGCAACTCCTCCTGCATTTATCAATCAATTTGGACGAAAGTTTACAGACATCATCACTACTAAGTGAACATGCGCATATTCCAAAATGTTTGAGCTGTGGCAATTTTACCTAGGTTATCTCCCTTTAACTTAGATTTATTATAGGTTTCTACATGAAATTCTTGTGCGTGCAACTCCTCCTACATTTATCAATCAATTTGGACAAAACTTTTCAGACATCATCACTACTAAGTGAACATGCGCATATTCCAAGATTTTTGATCTGCGACAATTTTAACCAGGTTATCTCCCTTTGACTTAGATTTATTATGTCTTTCCGTTCGAACAAATTCTTGTGTGCGCAACTCCTCCTACATTAATGAACCGATTTTGATGAAACCTTTCAAACATCATCTCTACTAAGTGAACATGTGCATATTCCAAACTTTTTGATCTGCGACAATTTTAACCAGGTTATCTCTCTTGAACTTTGATTTAATATGGGTTTCTGCATGAAATTCTTATGTGCGCAACTCCTCCTACATTTATCAATCAATTTGGACAAAAGTTACAAATTCTTGTGTGCGCAACTCCTCCTACATTAATGAACTGATTTTGATGAAACCTTTCAAACATCATCTCTACTACGTGAACATGTGCATATTCCAAACTTTTTAATCTGCGACAATTTTAACCAGGTTATCTCTCTTGAACTTTGATTTAATATGGGTTTCTACATGAAATTCTTGTGTGCGCAACTCCTCCTACATTTATCAATCAATTTGGACAAAACTTTTCAGACATCATCCTCCTACGTGCATATTCCAAACTTTTTGATCTGCGACAATTTTAACCAGGTTATCTCTCTTAAACTTTGATTTAATATGGGTTTCTACATGAAATTCTTGTGTGCGCAACTCCTCCTACATTTATCAATCAATTTGGACAAAACTTTTCAGACATCATCACTACTAAGTGAACATGCGCATATTCCAAGATTTTTGATCTGCGACAATTTTAACCAGGTTATCTCCCTTTGACTTAGATTTATTATGTCTTTCCGTTCGAACAACTTCTTGTGTGCGCAACTCCTCCTACATTAATGAACCGATTTTGATGAAACCTTTCAAACATCATCTCTACTAAGTGAACATGTGCATATTCCAAACTTTTTGATCTGCGACAATTTTAACCAGGTTATCTCTCTTGAACTTTGATTTAATATGGGTTTCTGCATGAAATTCTTGTGTGCGCAACTCCTCCTACATTTATCAATCAATTTGGACAAAAGTTACAAATTCTTGTGTGCTCAACTCCTCCTACATTAATGAACTGATTTTGATGAAACCTTTCAAACATCATCTCTACTACGTGAACATGTGCATATTCCAAACTTTTTAATCTGCGACAATTTTAACCAGGTTATCTCTCTTGAACTTTGATTTAATATGGGTTTCTACATGAAATTCTTGTGTGCGCAACTCCTCCTACATTTATCAATCAATTTGGACAAAACTTTTCAGACATCATCCTCCTACATTTATCAATCAATTTTGACGAAACCTTTCAAACATTATCACAACTAAGTGAACATACGCATATTCCCAAATTTTTGATCTGCGACAATTTTAACCAAGTTATCTCCCTTTAACTTGGATTTATTATGGGTTTTCAAATGGGATTCTTGTGTGTGCAACTCCTCCTACATTAATGAACCAATTTTGAATACATGTTGCACATTGTAAATGTGTTTTTCCAAATGTAAACCATATGTGTGTGGGCTCTTTAAGTATTCAGTGCTGTTCTGTGGAAGGCCACATGCAAATACAAATTTCAACAACAAAAAATGATATGTATACATTTCCTTATGGCCTTCGCCTACATGATCAGAAGTGCATTCCTCTAAAAACCCAAAGCGGGGGTATTAATCACCTTCAGTGATAGTTCTAGTTTTTTTCAGATACATGTGCAAAGATTATGGCGTGTTCAAGTCAATGGGTGTTCCTGGACCAACACCTCTGCCAGTGGTTGGAAATTTCCTTCCGTACTTCAAGGTGGTAAGTTGTTTAGTATCTCCATTCTATAACAGATGTCGAGTGTTGCTTTAATAGCAGTGTCAGCAACAGAGGAACACATTATCCAACGAGCATCACGATCACTATCATGACAATTGTATTACCTTCAGATGGTGATTATTGTCGCTCGATATATGAAGGTACCCTTAGGCAAAAAAATAAAATAAAAATAAAAACCTGCTTCTCAGGCCCTCCCGCCTGATCCTTTTGGCAGCCGCATGCTCTCTTTTTATAACAAATGTAAACTTTAAAAAAATAAAAATTAAATGCTTTAATAGGTCTAATATTTTACCCAAGTTAAACAAAATTGATAAATTTGTCCCTTGAGGGCAAAGAAGGCTTTGCAATGCTTCAGCATTGCAGATCCTTCTTGCTCCCAAGAGACGAAATACACCACCACCCATGCCATTCCGTAGATTATGAGACCTAAAACATAAACCAAGAACATGAACTTTTGGTGGCATAGGAATAATTATAGAAATAAAAAATAAAATAAAAACCCGCACGCCCGCATGCAATTTTACAAATAATGGCCCGCGAAACAGAAGATCTACTTTGTGTGACCTTAACAGTTTTCGATGTGTTTATATTTGAGAACTTTTTATTTATCTAACAAGAGCGTATCTCACCGGTACGTTTAAAAGCGTCAAGACAAAATGCAAATACGCGTTAAGGGTAGCAACTGTAAGTGCAATCATTCGAGTCAGAAAGGGAACGAATGTTCATGCACTCATTTAGCACCGAATTACTCCACAGGTAGAGTCCACCGTTGTCCGCTCACCTGACTGCAAGTAAGTGGGAGCTATTGCCATCACTTGGCGTCCGTCGTCCGTTAACCTTTACAAACTTGACTTCTTCTTCACAGCCACTAGGCCAAATTCACACATATATTGCACAGACCATCTGTGGAGGGTACCCTTTCTATTTTGTTCAAGGGAAGTTGGTAGGTCAATATTTGGGCTCTCCTTGGGGTCATATCCATTTTGGGCTCCGCCAAAAATTTGTATTTCAAAAACCGGTTGGCCAATGTCAAACAAATTTGGTATGTAGTATTAGAGGGTTCTAAGTGACTGATTGATGCCCGATATTGTTTTGTTCTCAGCCCCGTGGCAACCCAGAGGCTAAAAACAAAAAAAAAAATAATTCAAAAGCCCATATTTCCCAAAACCACACGGAACAGAGAGCTGTTATTGGGTACAATGCACCCTTAAGATCAATAGAATGGATTGGTTAAACAAAATTGACACCGGTTTTATCAGGGTGCCCGATAGAAGATATTGATAAAATGATGAGTCAACATTTTTGCAGTATGATTTCCCAAAACAAATTGTTAGAGTTTCCAATTGTATCTCTTCCATCAAATTCGGTCAACATCTACCTGTCAAACACACATCTTATTTTTTTTTTGTTGAGCTGCAGGGAATAAAAATAAATCTGAAATGTTTTAACCCTCTGAAGTCAGAGGAAAAAATGATCTGATTCCTGTATGAATATCATTAATTTAATCCTTTCAAGACTTAAAAAGTGTTTTCCAAATTTTGTATTTGATGTTGAACCCTTTCAATGCTGTGCACATATATGTTTTTTTCTGGTTCCTTGAAAAAAAGGTTATCTGTGTCCTGTATGAATATCTTTAATTAACCCTCTCATGACTTCAGTGTGTTTTCCAAAGATTTTTTTATGTTGAACCCTTACAATGTTGTGCACTGTCAGGGCAAAGCCAGCCTAAATATAGGGGCAAGGGGCCTCATATTTAAAGATATTGTAAGTTCAAAATATATTCCGCATCAAGGCGAAAAACCCACATGAATTTCACTTCTCTGTAAAGCTGGAAAAAACACACGTGGTGTATATCCAGCTTTAGCGCAGGGACCCAGGGGAGAAACGGTATGTTAGATAAGGTCTAATCTCATTTAATTTATACAGTAGTCGCAAGTCTTAGGAGACGTAATCGGTTGGTGGCAAGATGTCGTCACGGCCAATTGAGAAACGAGATTTTAAAACGATAGAAATGTCTATTGTATCGTCACCTGATCATTAGGTAGCAATAATGGCAAGAAGGAATCGGTTGTCTCGACAAGTGAAATCACCGTTAAGTCACGCGCGAGATGACTTGTATTGATTCTGTCTCGATATACGTCATATCCCACCGTTTTGACAGATGGATGGATGAGCGTCCGTCCGTCTGACAGTTTAGGGCAAAAAATATATATACCTTGAAGAGCAGAGCATTAGACACACACTTGGGGTCACACACACGTTGGTGAAGTCCAGGACAGGCGGACTGTTTCCTGGCATAGGGGTACCTTCGATCACAGGACCCTGAAACGGCTGGAATCGCCAGAGAGGGCATTCCACGATTGATTTAGCGTAAGGTTGATAGGCGGCAAATGAGAAGGAACGCCCCAGGTGGAACGTTAAAGTTTAGATTGTCGAGTAGCAGGTATCAGCCTGCAATAGTCAGAAGTGTAGGTTAATTTATTGTGCGTATTAACCCTTTGAAGCATCAGACTGATTGCGTTCTGAGTAGTTTGTTTTGCTGTCGAAGCATCGTCATACCGACTGGAGATCGGTGTGAGTGACAAAAAATCGCCCTAGCACAAAAAGGGGCATTTGTGAATCGTGAATTCAACCAGGAACGGTGAATATTTCAATAGGACTTTCACGGAGGACTTTCAAAAGGCACATAAGGTATGAGTAGACAATATCTGACCCAAATCAGAAGTACGGTGGCTTTATAGATGACGAACATTGCTGGTCGGAACCCTCCGACAGCCAGAGGTACAGTTACGCGCAGACGTTGACATTTGAGCCTAAGCGGGTGAAGCTCTTATGGCGAGCTCACAGTAATAACATTTCAGATTTGTGAAGCTCTTATGGCGAGCTCACAGTAGTAGCATTTCCAGTGTGTAGACTATAGTGCCAGTACAGGGCTATAGAACGACTATATGATTGTTGAGAATTGTTTAACCCTAGCAACCCATTTTCTGTAAAAAGAATCTAATTGTTGATTGTTGAAATATTGAAACGGATTTATTTTTATGTGTAAATAAAAGAATTGTTGTTACTTTAAATCATTCTTTCCATTATACAGCCTGAAGTGATTAGGAATCACACCTAACGGAAATCGAACCTATTTCAGGCCAATTTGGCAGAGAAGGAATCACGGCGTCGGGCTAACTCAGCTCCCTGCGCCGAGTTCGCGACACTTGGATTCCGACCCTCCACGTTGGTCTAATTTTCCCGCAACTTCATCAGCGGGACTAAATAACCCCACGTCAGCCCAGGCCTTACGGGGCCTCAGGTGTCCCTGACATTGATTGGCGAGTGCTAACCAGGATATTTCTAAAAGGTAAAAAATGGCTATATGGAAATTTTGTTTTGTTTTAACGGCGGTTCTGTTTATGTTTTGACGCGTTCGGTCAGCTGATGCCGTTCAAGGACTTAATATCGCAATACAGTAGTCCCCAAGAGGATACTTAATAGCCACTATAACTGCGGTAGGTTTCAGAATATTTGGGGCGTTTAATTACGTTAAATTACACAGGTAAATTAGGATTAATTGCCATATTTGTTTTTCTTTCTTTCTTCTCCTTCTTCATTCTTTCTGACGAGTGTTGAAGATAGAAAGAAAAAATCAAAATGGATGTTGTTACACCCCTCGCCCAACTGGTATCATTAGGCAAGGAAATGGGCCTTGAGGGGGCCGAACTTCATAAGTTCGTTAAAGATGAGCAGAAACGTGAGGCTAAGGAGATTGCCTTACGTAATGACGCAAGGGAGAGAGAAGCCCATTTAGAACGAGAGCGTGAGAAAGACGCAAGAGAGGCGAGGGAGAGAGAAGCCCAATTAGATAGGGAGGCGAAAGAGAGAGAGATTCAATTAGCAAATGAGGCGAGAGAGAGGGAAGCCCAATTAGCAAGGGAGGCAAGGGAGGCAGAACGAGAGCTCGAACAACATTGGCACGAGAGAGAATTAGAGCTCCTCAGAGCAAGGGCCGATGTGGAAAATGAAAGTCGGCGCTCAGGGGATGGGTGTGCAGGGGTAGCAATTCATGCCCCACGCCCCCACCTCGCTCATTTTAATGAAAACACAGATGACTTGGACTCGTACTTGGAGAGGTTCGAGCGTTTTGCCTCCAGTCAAATGTGGCCAGAAGACACATGGGCTATGTGCTTGAGCCCTTTGTTGTCAGGTAAAGACCTCGAGGCTTATACCAGTATGCCTCCTGCACTTCTTAACGACTACAGTGAGCTGAAAAATGCCATCCTTCGGAGATACCAGCTCACTGAAGAAGGATTCCGGACCAAGTTCCGAGAAATTAAGCAGGAGAAGGGAGAAACAGTACCTCAGTATTTTTCCCGAGCTAGGCGGCACTTTGACCGCTGGACTGATCTCGCAGAAGTGAATGAGTCATATGGAGCCCTGCGAGATCTATTTCTCCGGGAGCAGTTTTTAACTACATGCTCCAAGGAGTTGGGCCTGTTCATCAAGGAAAGGGGTCCGCCCACCTATGATGAGATGGCAACTGTGGCAGAACGCTACATCGAGGCCCACGGTGGGAGTGTAAACGCACCCAAATCGGCTAGGGGTGGGGCAAACGGGTTGGCAATGGCACATGTAAGGCAACACCACCCCAATCCGCCTGCGTCGCAGGCCAGCCGGAATGGGAACGCCCCCAAAGACACAACTTGTTTCATCTGCAACAAACGGGACATATGGCCAGAGATTGCTGGCAGCGACAGGCCAAGGCCACTGGGAAGATTAGACCACCTCAGCAGGGGGTCGGGAACGCAGCACCAAGGGGTTGGAAGCAAGGTGACCGCGTCGATCCAGGGTCCAGTAGACAGACGGCGGCATTCTGTCAAACTATCGGTCCAGAACACAGTCCCCTCCGGGAATGTATACAAGGGGGAGAATTAAGGCTGGAAGGCGGGAAGGTTGTCCCGATAATAAGTGGCATGTGTGAGAGGCTCACAACTTCGCAGGAGAAGGTTAATATGCCAGTGTACCGAGGATGTGTGGGACAAAGGGAGGTCTGTCTGCTCCGGGATTCTGGATGCTCCTCTACAGCGGTTAGAAGGCAACTGGTTGACGACAAGCAATTGTTGGGGCGTGACCATTTGTGTATTTTGATAGATGGGACCGTTAGAAGGTTCCCCATCGCGAGGATAACTGTGGATACCCCATTTTATTGTGGCGAATTGGAAGCCATGTGCATTGAATCGCCTGTCTATGACCTGGTCATAGGTAATATCTCAGGGGTGAGGGCAAGCCCTGATGAGTTATAGTCCAAGGGTAGGGGGCCAAGTGAGGGCCCAACGAGGGCAAAGGAAGTTCAAGTCGGTGGTCAAGGACCCCCGGCGGTTGCACTCGGTAACGTACCGAGTAAGGAAGGGAAGGTCCCAGAGGGAACCAATCCGACGGTCCAGGGGATGGCCCCTACACGACGAAATGTCGGAAAGTTTCGGGAAGGACGACTCCTGTCCAATTAAGGAGAAGGGGCCGCAGGCGGTCCAGGCTAAACGCCAAACAGCGAGGGAACCCAATGGGGTCATTGGGGAAAAACCCTCAAGCAAATTTATGTGGGGGAGCTGAGCGCCCCAAGAAGTCGGTGTCACCCGTATGGAGAGGGGAGGCCAGACCCACGCAAATGACTGGGCAAACTTCCCCAGAATTGAGGGGGCACGGGTCAACACAAGTTGAGGGTGTCAAAGTGGATGGGTCCGCTAAGATGGGTGCCCAGGGGACCGAGGAAAGGGTCCACAAATCAAAGGAGAAGCATCCTAGGTAGCGGAGACCACGCAGTGAGTGCCGGGGGCACGCAGCGCCCAAGGTGCGCAAGAAGTCGTCGCAATGGACCGGGGGGGTCGACGGCACAAGGGCCAAGGGCGGCCGGTGTCGTTCGAACGAAGGTAATCGCCGGGACGAGTGAGCCCGGGGAATATAGCGCCAAGGGAAGCTCTTGGGAATGCGACAATGACAGGGTATGGGGACCCTGGTGGAATACCCGTAGAAATAACGGGGCGGGGAGTAGGGGCGTGTCAAGGGTTACCCAAGGGGATATTGGGAACCGGGCCCCTACCAATGGTCGGTGGTTATAAAGAAGCAATAGTTGGGTGGCTGTGGGCCTGGTGTCTGGGACGGGGGCTCCAGTCGCAAATATTTTTGGTGGATGAGGTGATGAGTTCGTAAACCCGGTGTTAAGGCCCGGAAGGAATTTTTTTATTTTAGTATTATTATTGCTCTGACTGCTGACTAGAGTTGTTTATGAGTGCGAATGTGAGATACACTGCCCCGTTCGTCGCATGTGCGTGGACGGGGAGCCTGTGTGTCGAGTTTTTGTAAGTGTGGGATACACTAACCCCGTCTGTCGCAAAGGCGCGGTCGGGAAATCTGTGTGTTGAATGTGTGAGTGTGTGAGGCACAATTTTAATCCCCTGGGTGAGCTTTGCGAGGGTGAGGCTCAACATAATGCAGGGGTCGTTTGCCCCTTCACAAGTCATAGGGGAATGGGAGGCGAAGTTACACTCCGTTGAAATTAACCCATCTGACGCAAAGGCACGGACGGAGTTACTCGTCGGAGTGAATGCCAAGTGAACTGTTTGCAAAATGGGCGCATGTGTATAAAAATGTGTATGTTTAGGTGTAAATATATAGTATTAGAGAGAGAGAGAGTGCTGCAAATCTAAGGATAATGCTACTCCTCATATCATATGTAAAACCGCAAGACGGGAGCATGTGGTAGCGAGTGTGTCGTGGGAATCGACATGGCCGACGCATGAGCCCGGTCATGACCCCCACAACCACTAGGGTACAGTTTTGTAGTCTTGAACATGATGGTAGATCGTAAAAAGGTGTGAGAGACGAGCGTGCGTGGCTTTGCCCATTGTGTTTTAAGAGATACACAGGGTGTTTCTCTCGGGAAGGGAGTTGTCAGGGCAAAGCCAGCCTAAATATAGGGGCAAGGGGCCTCATATTTAAAGATATTGTAAGTTCAAAATATATTCCGCATCAAGGCGAAAAACCCACATGAATTTCACTTCTCTGTAAAGCTGGAAAAAACACACGTGGTGTATATCCAGCTTTAGCGCAGGGACCCGGGGAGAAACGGTATGTTAGATAAGGTCTAATCTCATTTAATTTATATAGTAGTCGCGAGTCTTACGAGACGTAATCGGTTGGTGGCAAGATGTCGTCACGGCCAATTGAGAAACGAGATTCTAAAACGATAGAAATGTCTATCGTATCGTCACCTGATCATAAGGTAGCAATAATGGCAAGAACGAATCGGTTGTCTCGACAAGTGAAATTACCGTTAAGTCACGCGCGAGATGACTTGTATTGATTCTGTCTCGATATACGTCATCTCCCACCGTTTTGACAGATGGATGGATGAGCGTCCGTCCACCTGACAGTTTAGGGTAAAAAGTATATATACCTTGAAGAGCAGAGCATTAGACACACACTTGGGGTCACACACACGTTGGTGAAGTCCAGGACAGGCGGACTGTTTCCTGGCATAGGGGTACCTTCGATCACAGGACCCTGAAACGGCTGGAATCGCCAGAGAGGGCATTCCACGATTGATTTAGCGTAAGGTTGATAGGCGGCAAATACGTTGAGAAGGAACGCCCCAGGTAGAACGTTAAAGTTTAGATTGTCGAGTAGCAGGTATCAGCCTGCAATAGTCAGAAGTGTAGGTTAATTGTATTGCGCGTATTAACCCTTTGAAGCGTCAGACTGATTGCGTTCTGAGTAGTTTGTTTTGCTGTCGAAGCATCGTAATACCGACTGGAGATCGGTGTGAGTGACAATTTCGCCCTAGCACAAAAAGGGGCATTTGTGAATCGTGAATTCAACCAGGAACGGTGAATATTTCAATAGGACTTTCACGGAGGACTTTCAAAAGGCACATAAGGCATGAGTAGACAATATCTGACCCAAATCAGAAGTACGGTGGCTTTATAGATGACGAACATTGCTGGTCGGAACCCTCCGACAGCCAGAGGTACAGTTACGCGCAGACGTTGACATTTGAGCCTAAGCGGGTGAAGCTCTTATGGCGAGCTCACAGTAATAACATTTCAGATTTGTGAAGCTCTTATGGCGAGCTCACAGTAGTAACATTTCCAGTGTGTAGACTATAGTGCCAGTACAGGGCTATAGAACGACTATATAATTGTTGAGAATTGTTTAACCCTAGCAAACCATTTTCTGTAAAAAGAATCTAATTGTTGATTGTTGAAATATTGAAACGGATTTATTTTTATGTGTAAATAAAAGAATTGTTGTTACTTTAAATCATTCTTTCCATTATACAGCCTGAAGTGACTAGGAATCACACCTAACGGAAATCGAACCTATTTCAGGCCAATTTGGCAGAGAAGGAATCACGGCGTCGGTCTAACTCAGCTCCCTGCGCCGAGTTCGCGACACTTGGATTCCGACCCTCCACGTTGGTCTAATTTTCCCGCAACTTCATCAGCGGGACTAAATAACCCCACGTCAGCCCAGGCCTTACGGGGCCTCAGGTGTCCCTGACATGCACCTATATGTGTTTTCTGGTTTCTTGGAAACATTTATCTGATTCCTGTATGAATGTCTTTAAGTTAACCCTGTCATGACTTTAATGTGGGTTTAAAAGATTTTATTGATGCCTTGATCAAACCTTTTAAATGTCTGGTTTCTTGGAAACATTTTCTCTGATTCCTGTATGACTATCTTTAATTTAACCCTCTCATGACTTCAGTGTGGGTTCTATAGATTTTATTTCATGTAATACAGTTAACGAAAACCTGTTTATGATTTCTTTAAAAATATTTTATCCCCAAAAATAAGCCTGCAAAAGTTCTCTTCCTGTATTGTTTATTTTTGATGCTTTAACCATTTTCGCACAGACTTGAATTTACTGGTGGCAGTAAAATTCTATTTCTCGAGGTTCAAATTTTTCTTATTCTTTAAAACAACTTGTCCAAATTAATTCATTTATGGCATATAATTTGTTTTTTGGTGTGTGTGTGTCGGGGGGCGGGGGTAGAAAGTAGAAAGAACCACAGCAGTTGAAGACAAAACTAAATTTTCGTTCTGTTGAGCTTTCCTGTGACCAGCAGAACTGAATGGCCAAAAAAGTTGCCTTTTGTTGTGTCATAGCAAATCAAAAGATTGCTCTTGCTGCTGATCGCTTACTGATACACTCATCTTTTTTGACAACTTCAGCCAGGTGAGCGTTTTAGGCTCACTTGAGCCTCTTGTTTGATAACAGTAATTAATTGAGGAATAAACCACAAGTTGAACGAAATAAATTATACTCGATTACGTTTTGTCATGATGATGTTTGTATTTAGGCCTACCATGCACGAAAACTAAAACAAAAAAAAAACATATAGCTGAAACATCACTATAAAAACGCAATACCATGACGTCATGATATTCAGTCATAAGAGCATCGATTCATAGACGCTGAATGATTATCTGCATTGTTCGTCCGTTTCGCATTCTGCATACTGAGTTCAAAATATAAAAAAATTCAAATCGGATTTTTTCCAGAATGCAATTAGGATCTTACCAATCCAATCTTGTTGGACTGAGCTCATTAGCCATGTCAAAGAAGACTGAATTGGTTAAATGTCCGTTAGCATTCTGCGACAAAATTTGTTGCGTATTTTGACTGCAGAGTGGAGAGGGCTAATGAGAATCAGCCCATTCATGCTTGGATTGATAGATTTAAATAGTACGTCATGTAAACTTGGAAATGAATTACCAGGAGTCGGAGTTAGAGCCTGAGAAAATCTCAAGTTAGGCGTATAATGAATGGAATTGGATGGGAGTACGGATGCACAGTAGATGAAGACTTGGACTTTAAACCGAAAGGTTTGATCCTGACAAGCGGTAACTGCGTTATGGCATTGGGCAAAACTCTTAATCCCGAATGCCCACGTAGAAGCACGGTGGTGTTGTGCACTAAAGTGTCCTGTTCGCTGGTGAGGCACTTGTCTTCAACTGCTGCTAACTCTACTCTACTTGTGCTGCTGTGCAGGATGAGCAAGTCTGACAGTTCCTCGCTGGTGCTCCGAGTACCTCATCTCCTTCCGTTCGTAAATATGTCCAAGAAGTCATTTTCAGTACTTATTTTGCTATTTCATGCACGGAGACCGGTCGTCTGAATGTATTTGTATACTGGTATACTGCAAATTCGCATCGTGATGGCCGCATAAGTCCCTTTGACGCTGTAGTTAAAATGGTTATTTTTAAAAGCCCATCTGTAACCCATTGTTCACTTACTTACCCATTCTTTGATTTGTAATTGAACATTTTATAATCTTGTTTGAAAATACTTGAGAACAGAGACAGGCCAGAAATACAATTGTCGGGGCCATCCATCAAAGGGCAAAAATATTGGGGTAATATTTTTCAGTCGCAATATTCTCTTCTGAATTGGAGTCTCAGATATAGATTCGCTCATGCTAGTAGGCATGTAATTTCTGATGAGACAAGATTTGCTTGGACATTATGTCACACACACAGTCGGACATGCAAAAAATAGCGCTTTGGCCTGTTTAGCTCCCGACATGGCCAATTACGGAACATACTAATTAGACGAAGAAATGCCTTGATGATGTGGTTGGAATATTTCATTGGTCGGGACATGAGCCATCGCGGTCGGGACATATTAGGTGTATACCCCTTCCAGTCCCCAGTCTCCAGTTTGAGAGCAATATCATTAAAGCACGGATAAATTAATTTTTTAACTAATTCTAAGTCTTTTGTCCATGAGCTTTTCCATTACTTTTGAAAAAGCTGGAAGGATACTAATGGGTCTGTAGTTTGTAAAGCTGTGCTCGTCGCCTGATTTGAAAATGGGTACCACCTTTGCGATTTTCATTCTATCTGGTACTTTGCCCTCGGTAAAGGAATTATTGATTATGTGGGTAATGGGGACCAATATCTCATTTATCGTTTGTTTAAGAAGACTGGTTGTGATACTATCGCAATCTTTCGACGATTTTACTTTCATTCTGTTTACAATTTGACTAACTTCTACAGGATTTGTGGGTAGAAGATAAAAGTTGTTGGAAACACTACCATGCATGTAGTTTAAATACGATTTATCCGGTTTCTGGATCTGGTCGGATATGGTTCTACCAACGTTGACGAAAAAATTATTGAATTCTCTTGCAATGTCCTGGGCTTCGATTATTTCTGTACCCCCCTGGACAAAGAAAGTGGGGAGTCTGCTTTCACGTTTTCCTTTATTGATAGCTTCGTTTAAGATCTGCCATGTTCTTCGCATATTGTTCCTATTTTCATTCAAGATATCCCTATAATAAATTGATTTACATTGTTTCTTAACTTTACTAAAAATTTTACAGTAGTTTTTGTAATTTCGTAAATTATGTTCATTAGGGTTTTTAAGTTTTCTTGTATAGAATTTTTTCTTTATTGACTGAGGATATGACAAGTCCCTTTGTCATCCAAGGTTGTTTTTTAATAAATTTATTGTTCTGGCGGACACGCTTCAAAGGGAATGCCTTATCGTAAGCTTCCATATAGATGTTTAAAAATGTTTCATATGATTCATTGGGACAGTTTGAAAGCAAGACAGGGTAAAAATTACTTTCTGAGAGTAATTCTTTAAATTCAGACATTTTTTCCGCGTTTATGATTCGTTTTATAGTAAACCGTGGTGTATCATTTGCCTTGGTAGATTCTTCAATGTAAAAAACACCAAAGTGATCTGATACATCTGTTATAATTATACCCGGTATTGTTGTTTGTGAAACATTGTTTGAAAATATGTGGTCTATCAGAGTAGCTGAATGATTAGTTATTCTCGTTGGTTTGGTTATATGAGGCAAGAATCCTTGGCTAAACATGAGATCGACAAATTCTTCTGTCTTGGAATGTATATTTGCTTTTAAAAGGTCCAGGTTGAGATCCCCCATGATATAAACTTTCTTGTTTTCGGCATTCAGAACATCCATTATTTCACCTAATTTTAATATGAGGAGGTTTATATCGGCTTTCGGTGGAGTGTTTGGTCTATATATGACGCCAATTATTTTAGAGTTGTGTTTATCTTCAACTTCTATGAATAGAGATTCGAAAACGTGGGGGATGAAAATTGTAATATCACTTCGAACTTTATAGGATATCCCCTCTTTTATATATAGCCCAACTCCCCCTCGGCCATCATCATTTTCGGGTCTCATGCATTTGATAATTGGCGCATAACCCTCCAGAGTAAACGAGTTTTGTGGGGGAATTTGAAATATTTCTGTGAGTCCAATTATGTCAAAAAAACTATTATTTGTTTGTAAATTATAGAGCAGGTTCTGGAAGGAATCCCAGTGAGCCTTCAAGCTTTGACAGTTAAGATGGAACAAAGAAAATTCTGAGTTTATTTTACTAGTCATAGACTGAAAATCTTTAGGTGTAAAGTATTTACACTCATTTGAGTGGAGTTTAAACGGAGATTCGTCATTTTCTGGGGAGGAACATACTTTCTCATTATAGAGCTGTATAAAGTCATACTCTGGTTCCATTTGCACCTCGTCTAGTGCAACATTACCCGCCATTGGTCATTATCGTACCTGCCCGCTCTTCCGCAGGAAAAGTATAATAATATTTCCCTAAATAATAAGTGGTAAATGAACTGTTCATGAGGGACTATCGATACTTCAGTATCACTTTTAGTCACAGTCTGTTGCAATATGAATCCATGATTTGAGGTCAGATTGGGAACACAATAACTCTGTACATATATCAAAACTGTTAAAAATATACATATACATATACATATACTTATTGAGTGCGACATCACTTTACTTACAGTTGTTGTCACGCGATAATTCGGGTGGGTATATGTTTTAAATTAGGTTGTTCAAAAAACTGTTATGGGATTTGGATTTGGAGGACTTTCACATGGAAGGATATCGCAATAATATTAATTTATTACAACAAATGATGATAATATCCATTCTGAAAACGGAACACTGGACTCAACTTTCAGTATTTTAGATACGATTATCTTATACTGCCTTGTTTGCTGCAAAGTATTGCTGTTGAGTTACACACACTCAAGTAATTTTTTTATAAGCTTTGTTTCCCTGCATTTAGATCTACAATGCAATAAATCACTGGTGAAAATAAAGACTGCATTAAGGCTGGCTGGCCCTTTGGCGTTGCTGAATTATACACGCTAAAGTGATTTATTTACATAATTTAATTCCATGCTGCACAGTACTGTCATGCAAGAAATCACTGGTGAAAGATATCAATTTCAGTTACAAAACACTGAACTCAGCTCTCAATATTCCACATATTTTTCATCAACTCAGGCCATGTCTGCCATTAAGCAGCCATGACCCGGTTTGATGAAAATTGGTGAGATACATCGACTTAATTTGTCTTGAAAAAATAAAAAAAAAAAAAGAAAGAAAAAAAAAAAAAACTGGGCCATTCCATCTCTCGCACAGTCCTCCACAGAACGGATGGGGAAATTAGCAATCTTCAATTGTTCGATTGCGACAAACGTGAGTATTTTTTTTCTGTTTAGACGGCAACAGACTTTACCTATTAAGGATACTAAACATCTTAGTTAAAATCAAATACACGAAATTTCTGATGAAAATATCAATTCTGGTAGTGGAACACTGGACTCATCTTTCAATATTTCAAATATGTCTATCAAATCTAGCCGTGTCTGCCGCAAAGCAGCCGTGACTGTTTTAATGAACATGATCTTTTACAAATAGTCAAGTTTTGAAAACAATTAGCATTTCATGGACTTATTTTGGGCGTTCGGACACTTTAACACTCGAACAGTCAGTGGGACAATCACTGGTGAAAATATTAATTCAAGTTACAGGACTCAGCTGTCAATATTCCAGATCTTTTTCATCAAATCCGACCATGCCCGCCATTCAGCAGTCGTGATCCGGTTTGATGAAAAAGTGGAGAAAAACAACGACTAAAGTTATCATATGAAAAACTCTGGGTTATTTCCACACTCGTACAGTCCTCCATTCAAGTGATTTATTTACATCCTTTAATTCTATACTATTAAATCCACAATGCGAGAAATCACTGGTGAAAATATATATTCAAGTTACAGAACTCAGCTGTCGATATTCCATATCTTTTTCTTCAAATCCGTCCATGTCTGCCATTCAGCAGCCGTGACCCGGTTTGGTGAAAAAGTGAACAAAAACAATGACTGAAGTTATCATATGAAAGACTCTGGGCTATTTCAAAACTCGTACAGTCCTCCATAGGACGGATGCGAAATTTTGTCTGCCATTCAGCAGCCGTGACCCGGTTTGATGAAAAAGTGGACAAAAACAACGACTGAAGTTTTCATATGAAAGACTCTGGGTTATTTCAAAACTCGTACAGTCCTCCATAGGACGGATGGGAAATTTTGCAATCTTCAGTTGTTCAATAGCGTGAAAGGTGAATATTTATTTCTGTTTAAAAGGCAACAGTCCTGACCTATTAAGGATATTAAACATCTTAATTAAAATCCAATACACGGATATTAAACATCTTAATTAAAATCCAATACATGATGAAAATATCCATTCTGGTAGTGGAACACTCTGGGTTATTTCAAAACTCGTACAGTCCTCCATAGGACGGATGGGAAATTTTGCAATCTTCAGTTGTTCAATAGCGTGGAAGGTGAATATTTATTTCTGTTTAAAAGACAACAGTCCTGACCTATTAAGGATATTAAACATCTTAATTAAAATCCAATACACGGATATTAAACATCTTAATTAAAATCCAATACATGATGAAAATATCCATTCTGGTAGTGGAACACTGGACTTACCTTTCAATATTTCCGATATGTTTATCAAATCCAGCCATGCCAGCCGCAAAGCAGCCGTGATTCGATTTGATGAACATGATCAAATGGCTAAGTTTTGAAAACAATAGCCTTTCATGCACTTATCTTTATCTTTGGGACATTTTGACACCCGTACAGTCGTTCACAGTATAAATTGGGGAATTAGCAATCTACAATTGCAATAATTATCGGGTCATCAATAGAAACTGCATTAACGCATTTCAAATCCAGCCATGCATACCGCAAAGCAGCCGGGACTCGATTTGATGAATATGATCAGTTACAAATAATTAAGTTATGACACTCGTTCAGTCATCCACAGAATACTTTGGGGAAGTAGGAGTCTTCAGTTGCACTAATTAGCAGGTCAGCAATAAAGAACTGCATTAAGGCTGATCCGTTTGTGTTGTTGGGTTACACACTCTCAAGAAAATTGAATGAAATTTCCTGCATTACATTCTACAGTGCAAAAAATCATTGATGAGTGTTCCAATTCAAGTTACAAAATACTGAACTCAACTCTCAATGTTCCAGATATTCCTCATCAAATCCGGCCATGTCTGCCATTCAGCATCCACGACCTGCTTTGGTGAAAATAAATGAAAATTGGTAAAGTACTACGACTTTAGTTGTCGTATATAAAAGAAAACAAAAACCATAAAACATTGGTCCATTTCAGACAAAAGAATGGATGGGAAAATCAGCAATCTTCAGTTGTTCAATTGCGTCAAAAGTGAATATTTCTTTCTGTTTAACCGGCAACAGACTTGGCCTTTTTGAGGATAATAAATATCTTAATTAAAATCCAATTCTGGTAGTGGAATACTGGACTCGTATTTCAATATTTCAGATACGTTTATCAAATCTAGCCATGCCTGCCACAAAGCAGTCGTGACTGTTTTAATGAACATGATCTTTTACAAATAATTAAGTTATGAAAACATGCAGACAACTAGCCATTCAGGGCCTTATTTTAGGCATTCGAACACTTTAACACTCGAATAGTCAGTCGCAGAATACATTGGAGAATCAGCAATCTGCAGTTGCAACAATTATCCGGTCAGCACGAAAACCTGTATTGAGGCTTATCAAATCCAGCCACGCCTGTCGCAAAGCACCCGTGACTCGATTTGATGAACATGATCAATCACAATTAGTTAATTTATGAAAACAATTGGACTTTCAGGCACTTATCTTGAGCGTTGGGACATTTTAACACTCATACAGTCATTCACAAGATACATTGGGAAATTAACAATCCTCAGTTGCACTAATTATCACGTCTGCAATGAGAGCTGCATTAAGCCTGGCTGACTCTTTGGAGTTGTTGAATTACACACATTCAGGTAATTTATTTACATGATTCGATTCCATGCATTTAAATGCACAGCGCAAGAAATTACTGGTGAAAATA
The DNA here is from genome assembly GCA_031216915.1 of Pictodentalium vernedei. NCBI lineage: Eukaryota > Metazoa > Mollusca > Scaphopoda > Dentaliida > Dentaliidae > Pictodentalium > Pictodentalium vernedei. Next base: position 504,014,809 of record CM062297.1, on the reverse strand, counting down.
TCAATTCAAATTACAGAACACTGAACTCAGCTCTCAATATTTCATATATTTTGCATCAAATCCGGCCATGTTTACCATTAAGCAGCCTTGGCCCGGTTTGATGAAAAATTGTAAGATACAACGACTTAAGTTATCGTATAAAAAAGGCTGCTACCAGTTAGCCGTAGATAAGGACAATGAAGTTGAATTTTCCATTTCTGTTCAAGTTTCGGAGAATTTATCAGCTGCAGTCTGATGTTAAGCAACCGTGACTAGATCAGATGAATAATTAATCGGAAATTAGAGCATGAAATAATTGGTAAGAGTATCCACTCATGTTTCAGAACAGTGAACTTTTCTCTCATCTGTCCAACTGAAGTATTTTTTTTTAACCCTTTATCCAAATAGACGACCAAAACCGCCCGGAAAATTAGTCTATGTAAAGCCTTCACAATAATTATCAGGTCAGCAATAAAAAACTGCATTAAGGCTTATCAAATCCAGCCACGCCTACCGCCAAGCAGCCGTGACTCGATTTGATGAACATAATCAATTACAAATAGTTTTTTTTACGGAAAAAGGTATCCTTTCGAGCACTTATCTGATAAGTACGTTGGACGTTGGGACATTTTAACACTCCTACATCCGTCCACAGAATACATTGGAGAATTACCAGTCTTCAGTTGCACTAATTATCAGGTCTGCAATGAGAGCTGCATTAAGCCTGGCTGACTCTTTGGAGTTGTTGAATTTCACACACTCAGTTAATTTATTTACCGGATTTGATACCATGCATTTAAATCAACAACGCAAGAAATCACTGATGAAAATATCAAATCAAATTACAGAACACTGAACTCAGCTCTCAATATTCCATATATTTTTCATCAAATCCGGCCATGTTTACCATTAAGCAGCCATGGCCCAGTTTGATGAAAAATTGTGAGATACAAGGACTTAAGTTATCGTATGAAAAAGGCTGCTACCAGTTAGCGGTAGATAAGGACAATGAAGTTGAATTTTCCATTTCTGTACAAGTTTCGGAGAATTTATCAGATGCAGTCTGATGTTAAGCAGCCGTGCCTAGATCAGATGAATAATTAATCGGAAATTAGAGCATGAAATAATTGGTAAGAATATCCAATCATGTTACAGAACAGTGAACTTTTCTTTCATCTGTCCAATTAAAAAGTAACTTTTCGGATTTTTTAAACCCTTTAGCCAACTAAACGACCAAAACCGCCCAGACAATTAGCCTAAGTAAAGCCTTCACAATAATTATCAGGTCGGCAATAAAAAACTGCATTAAGGCTTATCAAATCCAGCCACGCCTACCGCAAAGCAGCCGTGACTCGATTTGATGAACATGATCAATCTCAAATAGTTAAGTTATGAAAACAATTGGACTTTCAGGCAATTACATCTTGAGCGTTGGGACATTTTAACACTCATACAGTCATCCACAGGATACATTGGGAAATTAACAATCCTCAGTTGCACTAATTATCAGGTCAGCAATAAAAACTGCATTAAGGCTGGCTGAACCCATTTGTGTTGTTGAGTTATACACACTCAAGTATTTTTTTTTACAAGATTTGATTCCCGCATTTAAATCTACAATGCAAAAAATCACTGGTGAAAATATCAGGTAAAGTTGCAGAACACTGAACTCAACTCTGAATATTCCTGTTATTCTTTATCAAATCCGGCCATGTCTGCCATTCAGCAGCCATGACCCGGTTTGATGAAAAAAAAAATTAAGATCGGTGAAATACAACGACTTAAGTTGTCATATAAAAACACTGGGCCATTTCAACACTCGTACAATCCCTCACAGAACGGACGAGGAAAATCAGCAATCTTCAGTTGTTCAGTTGCATCAAAAGTGAATATTTCTTTCTGTTCAACCGGCAACAGACTTGACCTTTTAAGGATAATAAATGTCCTAATTAAAATCTAATACATTACGTTATCGGTAAAAAATATCCCTTCTGGTAACAGAACATTGGACTCATCTTTCAATATTTCAGATATGTTTATCAAATCCAGCCATGCCTGCCGTAAAGCAGTCGTGACTCGATTTGATGAACATGATCAATTACAAATAGTTTTGTAACGGAAACAAGTATTCTTTCGAGCACTTATCTGGCTGACTCTTTGGGGTTGTTGAATTACACACACTCAGGTAATTTATTTACATGATTTAAATCAACAACAGAACACTGGACTCATCTCTCAATATTTCAGATATGTTTATCAATTCCAGCCATGCCTGCCGTAAAGCAGCCGTGACTCGATTTGATGAACATGATCAATTACAAATAATTTTGTAACGGAAACAAGTATCCTTTCGAGCACTTATCTGGCTGACTCTTTGCGATTGTTGAATTACACACACTCAGGTAATTTATTTACATGATTTAAATCCACAACAGAACATTGGACTCATCTCTCAATATTTCAGATATGTTTATCAAATCCAGCCATGCCTGCCGTAAAGCAGCCATGACTCGATTTGATGAACATTGTTCACTTACTTACCCATTCTTTGATTTGTAATTGAACATTTTATTATCTTGTTTGAAAATACTTGAGAACAGAGACAGGCCAGAAATACAATTGTCGGGGCCATCCATCAAAGGGCAAAAATATTGGGTAATATTTTTCAGTCGCAATATTCTCTTCTGAATTGGAGTCTTAGATATAGATTCGCTCATGCTAGTAGGCATGTAATTTCTGATGAGACAAGATTTGCTTGGACATTATGTCACACACACAGTCGGACATGCAAAAAATAGCGCTTTGGCCTGTTTAGCTCCCGACATGGCCAATTACGGAACATACTAATTAGACGAAGAAATGCCTTGATGATGTGGTTGGAATATTTCATTGGTCGGGACATGAGCCATCGCGGTCGGGACATATTAGGTGTATACCCCTTCCAGTCCCCAGTCTCCAGTTTGAGAGCAATATCATTAAAGCACGGATAAATTAATTTTTCTTCATTACCTCACGGTTTATGGGAATTTGATTTTCAATTATGCGGAATTGATTTTCCTATCAATATGTAAACTGCAAGTCAATTGGGAGCACTGTGGCTCATTGGCTAGAGCATTGAAATTCACGGAGAAAGATTGTAGTTTCAATTTTGACCCTTCAGTAGAAGGAGATGGGGTAAAAGGGGCTAACTGGGTGATCTCATGGGTTATCTTATATGTGTCGTCATGTCACGTGACACAGTGGCGCCATGTTGTGTTGACGTGGTAACCCTCGTGAGCGGCCATCTTGTGACGTCATACCCATGGTGATACGAGGTCCTAGTGAGCATACGCAGCGCGTGTTGTTTGGGTGATACGTGTTTCCGTCGGCCAATTTGTATACGGGAGACCGCCATCTTGGTTTCTATAGCAGCACGTGGCTTGCTACCCAAAGGCCAACAACAAGACAGGGGTATGTCTGGGTGTATGTTCGATTGAATAAGTGTAATTTCACGATTCGTCGAATTACCTAAATAAACCCGACAATCCTTCCAAATCACCCAAAACGACTTTATTTCCCACGAATCCTACTTATAATAGTAGCACTTAGTGCTATGGTACCGAGAGGGTCCCGAGGTTAAGTTCGATTGAACTAGAGTATATCTAATTACCACAAACAACCCGATAACTGTTTTTATTGACTCAGATTCTTTCAGAATCCTCGGTTTATATCTGTGCATCTACAAGCTATGTTATGCATTCCCCCATTTACTTATAACGTATTCTGACTTCCCTAAACACATATATGTCATGGGTACACATTACAGGTAGAACACATGCTGGATGTGCCGATATGTGCTTATGTGAAAATGCACAATGTGACACACTGTGCACTAACTTGCACATAGGCACATGCTGGATGTGCCGATATGTGCTTATGCGAAAATGCACAATGTGACACATTGTGCACTAGCAAAAAGACGCATGCTGGATGTGCCGATATGTGCTTATGCGAAAATGCACAATGTGACACATTGTTCACTAGCACAAAGACGCATGCTGGAAGTGCCGACATGTGTTTATGTGAAAATGCACAATATGCTCCTATATGGCTTCTAGCTCCTACAAAGGTAGCCTTACCAACGGCTTCCATCTTATCTCCAACTATCTGTCCTATCCTGTGCATTTTCACATCAGTGCAGATCGGAACATCCAGCATGCATCTTTGTGCTAGAGCACAATGAGTCACAGTGTACATATGTCGCGCATAAGCACATATCGGCACATCCAGCATGTGCTATGTGCTAGTGCACAATGTTTCACTTTGTGCATTTTCACATAAGCACATAACGGCACATCCAGCATGTGCCTATGTGCTACCTGTAATGTGTACATATGACATAATTAGGGAAGTTAGAATACTTTATAAGTAAATGGGGGAGGCATAATATAGCTTGCAGATGCATAGGTAGAAACCGAGGATTCTGAAACAATCTGTGCCAATAAAAATAATTATCGGGTAGTTTGTGGTAAACAAGTATACTCTAGTCCAATACAACTTACCCCGGGGACGGGGGGGGGGGGGGGAGGGGGCTTTCGGTACTATAGCTCTACGTGTTACTATTATAAGTAGGATTCGTGGGGAATCCGTATCAAATAAAGTCGTTTTGTGTGATTTGGAAGGATTGTCGTGTTTATTTGGGTAATTCTACGAATCGGGAAATTACTCTTATTCACTCGAACTCACCCTCCGAACATACCCCGGTCTTGTTTTTGGCCTTTTGGGTAACATAGCAACCACGTGCTACCGAAGAATCCAAGATGGCGTCCTCCAGATTATAAAGTGGCCGACGGATACACGTACGTAACAACGCCCGCTACGCATGCGCATTAGGACCACGTATCACTATGGAGATGATTTCACAAGATGGCCGCTTACGCGGGATACCATTGCAAGACAACATGGCGCCACTGGGTCATGTGACATGACGTCACATATGAGATCCCTCATGAGATCCCCCAATGAGGCCCGTTTACGTCGTCTCCTACTCTCACTTATTCCCCCAAAAGCCCACTTGGCATCACGATGGCGCTGTGTGCTAGTGCGTACTGCACGTCGACGGTTCCTTATCGTCAACCATCGATGCTATCCCATGCCGGGTTAGCAAGTCGTAGAGTCCGACAATTTCTCATAACTGTTCCGTGGTTCTTTCCGGGTAGTCCGGCTTCTTCCATCCGTAAACTGCCCGATACGATACAAAAGTGATTATTAAAAGTGTCGGTAGACTTTAAATACTAAACAAACAGAAAGCTGCACATTGGAAATACTGATTGGTCTGCTCGCAAATTTACCGAGTTTACCCCAACAATTAATATAGTCGCTTTCGATGGAAGCCAGTGTAGGACTCTACTCAGGGGCAAAGCTAGAGGGCCTTCAATTGTGGGGTGATAAGTTAGGGTAGAGTTCCACCCTCACGATGGCGGGGGCCCTTTCCCGGGGGGAAATTTTGATTTTTTGAACCCCTGAGATGGATTCTGAGGCCTCTTCTGACTTTAATCTAGTCATTTTATCCACAAGAAAAATTCATTTCCTCAGGTAGATTCACGAGTTTCCCCTTACACTGCCCAGGCTACTCAACGACTATCGGCTGGAAGCTTCTCAGCCAATACCGACCCCTCCCAACTGACTGCCTGTCAGCTGGAAGGAGTTGGCATTAGCTGAATAGCTGTCAGTCCAGAGTCCTTGTGTTGCCAAAGGAAATTGATTTCTTTGAATTTACATCTATTGGAATTAAAACCTTCCAATTCCAATTATTGACATTTAAGATGGTAATGTAATGGTAATGTGATGGTAATGTGGGCTTGAAAGTTTTAATCTAAGGCATAGTGAGTGTCGTATAAACCCATAGCCAGACCACTAGGCTTTCTGGTACTTCGCACACAACTTGACATATTTTTTAAATAAGCATTAAAACAATGTACTGTATATACATATATATATAGTATACTTATGAAAGTATATATATGGATAAATACATATGTACATGTATCGACACGGCGCAGAGTGCAAAGTGCCTTTAACCATTAGGGCCCTAAGCTAAGGCACTGTTAACAGTGCCTCAGCAAACAAAAAAAGAATGGCGTGCTTCCTGTTCCTTCAGCCTAGTCAGCCTTATGAATAATACGGTCCTGGGCATAGTGGAAATGGTGTAAGAATACCCGCCCACATACACACACTTTCTCCGTGAATTGAATAGCTGGGAGATGGAGCGTTAGAGAGTGCGCACAAGGGAAAGAGAGAGAGAGAGAGAGAGAGAGAGAGAGAGAGAGAGAGAGAGAGAGAGAGAGAGAGAGAGAATATTGAAGCCAACATTAATTTAAACACAACCGTCCTTGCAATCTTATTGGCAATTAACAGGAAGGGTGCTCAGACCCTTTACTCTTGAGATGTGCCCACAGATTCCTCTGCTTGATTTGTTTCCACTGCGGTGGACTTTTAAAGTCAAGAAGAATGCACATTTTAGCTGCATATTTAACAGTTTACATCGGGGCGACGATTTATTTCTTATTTCGCTGGAGCAGTTTGTTAAATATGTAGCCAAAAATTGTTCTCACTGTCCAGGTGCGTAAGACCGCCACTGCGGCGCATGGGTCACTACTGTGCCCTTGCATTACTGCCCCCCCCCCCCCCCCCCACCTCCAGCTGTTCGAAATGCGCTCTACGTCCTTGTGTTGGAAATAGTATCGTGCTCCAAAATATACGCAATTCCCGAAGATATTTTCCTCATTGGAAGCAATGCGAAGATTTTAAAGAAAATAATCTCACCAATATGTATCGAAAAACAAGACACCATTCATCTTTTGATTTGTTTTTTTTTCCAATTCCAGGGATTTCAGGAAGCCCAAAGTATTTGGTACAAGAAATATGGAAAGGTTTTTGGGTTAGTTTGTTCAATGTTTGTATACGTTGTCATAATGGTAGAAGCGACAGCAATGGGTTCGGAGAAATATTTAACCCTTTCTCTAATCCACTAATTTTATTCTTCAATTTTTCTCTGTTATACAATAATTCTCTCTCTTTCTCCCTATCTAGCATTCATTACAGTATATTCTGCTGTTACAATTCACTTACTGCCCAATTGGTCTGGGAACCTACAATATCCATGCCTGTGTTTCGAAACATTATATTTTCTTATCAAACTCATTTCCTATTGCTATAATAATAACACTTTGGCCAGCCGCTGATTTGTCGCGGTTCTCGGACGAGAAGGCCATGGTTACCCCGACTCCCAACTGCCTCCCTATTCCCACGCTTCTCCTCTCCTCCCAACACTCGGAGACGAACTGCTTGATGACATCACTTGCCCCATTCTTCTCAATCTCTCCGATTAGCATATTAACCCTCTCCTTTGAGTCTCCCCCTAACCACATGTCCTTCATTCTCCCATTCCACTTCCCCATTATATTCCCAGTGAATCTCATTCTTTTAGACTGATACTTTGGGCATTCTAGAAGAAAGTGTTCCAGGGTCTCCACCATGCCCAAGTTACACATCTGGCACTCCCTTTCACCGTCTTTCCCAATTTTTCCCCTCAGCTCCAGGGATCGCGACCTCAGCTTGAACAACAGTGACCCCCCAAAGGTGCCATCAAGGTACTCTTCAAAACCTGGCCTCTCTTTATCACGCAGGCCACCCAAATACCTCTTTGATTTGACCCCCTCTCGCCAATTACGGTTACAATCCTCCATGACCCTTTCTCTGACGATTGTTTTACCCTGATTTGCCCCAACGTCCAGGTCCGAGATCTCCAATGAGTAGTTCTCTACTAGCTCCCTCACTTGGGCCATCCACCCCGTTTTGATATTTGAGTTGAAAATTCTCAGGAACATTACTTTACACCATCGGCTGTCGGGGAAATTTACCAAATAATTAAGATAACCGAGTTTCAACAGGTCTATCCTGTCCTTGATCCTCATCCACCCAAGCTCACCCCTGATTGCTTCTAGCGCTGCGGCATTACTCGACCCCGTTATCCATCGGCCTGCATCGTTCTGCAAGATTTCCATTAATTATGTGATGCTGGGACAATATTTGCCAACTTGACGTTTCAATACACCAGATGTTCTTCTCAGTTATGTATTCCTTCTAGATGGAAGAGAGTTTAAAGTATTTAGAATATTAACCCTAACAACGTACATGTACGTCAATAGTCTGGAGTTTGGTTCGGCTGTCAAGAATAGTGTGTGTGTTTGTGTGTGTATGCGGAGGTACCCATGAAAGTTGTTTGCGTCTGTAGGCGGGGAAGGTGTATGTGTATTACGCGTATTAGAAATTTGTGGAGGTGGCGGGGGGAGTGGAGGGAGGGATGAGTGTTCATTGGATGTAAGTAACGAAAGTGTGCGTTGGCATGACTTTGTGAACGCAATCGCACCCCTGATAGTGAGAATGCAGTTGCATGATTTTATTTTACAATAAGTTTGTATCTGGTTTGTAATTACCAAAAACGCAATGTGTATCAGAGGCCCTTGATACAGAATCTGTATCTTGAAACTACATAATACAACCACGTGCTTATTTGCATTACTATTTATAGAACATTACATGCTTTCGTAACGCGTTTGCCAGTTTTTTGACATGAAGAGAGAGAGAGAGAGAGAGAGAGAGAGAGAGAGAGAGAGAGAGAGAGAGAGAGAGAGACTTCTCAAAAGCTCAATTATTAAATTATAAAACACCATTACTTTTATGATTTTGTATCTTAATCACTGGAAGCATTCAAGCTGAAACAACACGCAGCTATTCTATTAAAGTGCGCAGTCTTTTGGGTATGTTGAACACTAAGTTTTTCCTAGGATCGCAACAGTTCAAAGCAGTTCCATACAGTTTCAACCGAAATGACAAGCATTTTCAGAAGTCTAAAAATTGAAATCTGAAATTGAAATGCTCGTTAACCTTCACTCAACGCAAACATATCACAATTTAGTGTTTTAATTATTTTTTTGTAAAAAAGGTTTCCAAAATTTAACAAAACCATATCATGTGATCTCTCATTTGAACAAACTTTGTTTATCAAACCCGTCAATCACATGCACCTGTGTTTATATAATGACTGCTCTATTTATATATACAGCTGGGACTTAATAAAGCACCCCATGTTTTTTCGCAGTAGTGTTAATAGAAACTGCCATTACTTTCGTGCTATCTTTCAGATTGTCAAGAGTGACTGTTTGCGGAAAGAATGGTCTATTGACAAATGAAAGACAATACAATGATGAAAATATGTAGTATTTTAATGGCCCTAATTACACATATCTGTCACAAATGTTTTTATGGAAAAATGTTCTCTCGACAGGTATGGTGCTAGAACGGTCGATGATGAAACAATGCGGGTATTTACTAACAAATAATGTAACTTGTGATCTCCTGAACACAATAGCAGTGTCTGACCTCAGTAGCGAGTGTAATAATAATAACACTTTGGCCAGCCGCTGATTTGTCGCGGTTCTCGGACGAGAAGGCCTTGGTTACCCCTGAACTCCCAACTGCCTCCCTGTTCCCACGCTTCTCCTGTATCAACCACGTGCCGGGATGACAGCCTGAACCCTCCTCCTAATGCTACCAGTGAACCTTCTAATACGGTGCAGAGGTAACCGCTGTCACTCCTCATGCAATGCGGCTTCCAAATCGGCCAAATTCTGTACATGCAGATCTCTTGCTTGCACACAACGTCCAAGAAAGTTCCACATGTGTTCTAAGCGATTCAAATCGGGACTCATTGCAGGACAAGGTAGTGTTGTAATAGCGTTGTTTTGAAGGAATGCTCTCTCAACATGGAAACGATGTGGACTTGCATTGTCGTCCATGAATACGGGGCGAGTAGCCAACGGGTGGTTGTCAAAATGAGGCATGGCAACCGGATTGAGAATGTCCCGGACGTACTGATGACCATTGACATTTCCACGTACAGTCACCATATCAAGTTTACAATCATGATGAGAGAGGCATTCCCAGATCATTACTGACCCTCCATGAGGAACATTAGGTCAGATGTTCCTGGGCACGTAAGCAGTATTTCTATGCCTGCACACTCTCATGTGATCATCTGTGACGTAAAGCAGGAACCTCCTCTTGTCTGACCAATGGACGACTCTCCTCCACGTCCTGAGATTTCAATGTTGTCGTGCCATACACCACTCCAAACGTCGTCTTTGATGCTACTATGACAGATCTGGACGCTTTCCAAAAGCTTTGAATGACATGCCTGTTTCATGCATGCCAACCATTTGCAATCTTAGTGCCTCTGACAGTCTCCTCCTTGCAATGTCAACATTTATTGATAAATGAAGTGACAAATGTTCTTGCTTTATACCCAGATATTGCATGTGTATGATAGTGTTTTTGTGACATTCGTGGGTAGCATGCTTCACGTGGACGATGGGATGTGTTTGGGGTACGCTGTCAACCAGAAGCATCACGTTCCACAAGATGAGATGTACCGCAAGACATAGCAATCATAAGAACATAGTCATCAGTAACAGCAATTCCACTATCATGAAACATTTCCGGGGGTTCTTATTTAAGTTCCAGGTGTATATATCTGTCATCACCCATGCTGTGCTCGAACATTTGTTTACTCAGACATATTGTAGGTATGAACTACCGTCAGCAGATCATCATGTGTCCCCACCCATGAGGACCCCCTTTTGCTCACCCAAGGCACCACCTAAACCCTAAACGAAGGCAGTCATAGCTTCCAATACAACTGGTGACAATATCGCCACTGTGTCACCCAGGTCCCCGTGTCCCTATCCAAGACCCCGTCCTTATGGTTGCGCTGCCCTAAACGGAGACATCCTCGCGTCATAACACCTCTGGTCACATTACCATCTCGCACAGATCATCCTGTCCCCATCCAAGCGTCCCCCATATTTCCGCTTTGAATGGAGACACCAATATGTCATAAAACCTCTAGAGACCATCTCGCGATCTTGTCTTCATACACATTTCACCATAACCCCAATACAAGTGTACCCACCTTACTCAAACACTGCCTCCACCAGACCCAAACGCATGTTCCCATCCAATTTTCCCCACTTGTCCGTGATAAGCAGCAGGTTTCTCCGTCGAATAATGAATGACATACCAACATTGATCTGTTAAATGTGATTTTGTTCTAATTTCTCTCGTCCCTACGTCATGTGTATATGGCTTCTATCAGTTGTTCTTTCAGGTTTCTACGTGAATTCTAATACGAAATTTGAATTGACCATAAAAACAATCAAAATCATCAATTAAAAAGCCAAAAAACTATAAACAATTTAAAAAACTAAATAAATAAAAAAAAAACCCAAGCAATTAAAATGACATCGATTCCTGCGGTTCCAGTGGTGGCAGAAAATGGAAGATGGTGTACATTCTAATTACTTGTCTCAACTGCTGCTATTTTGGAGGAGCATGTTGCTTTTAATTAGGAATGTGAAAAAAATTCCATTTTTCTCGACGGGTTTCAGCTTCCCTATCGTTTCGCAATACTGATCGCTTAAACTTCGATGTCTGTCCAAAATTAATATGTTGATAATGTGCACATTTCTTGCGGTAAAACGAATTGAATATTTACAACATATTTGAGTTATTATTGACAAACAACAGTCGCCGAGATTGGAAATGCCAAGAAAACACCATGACGTTTGATGACTTCAAAGCTGTTAAACTGTCATACAATCACAGCGTAAGAGCTTCTATGTCATCAAAATTCATTGATGGGAGGTGTTATTGCATTGATTGACCTGACGCCATGTTGGTGTGGGGCCAGAATGGGCCAGACTGAGTTGCCACCAATAAAGACAAAGTGTTCAACAGTTTCTATGTGACAGGTTGTGAAGACAATTAAAATTCAATCTCTTTTACTTGTTAATAATGCTTGACAATTTTCTCTATTTAAATTAAAGAAAAAAGTAAAGGGAGTGGGACTTTTTTTTCAAATTGAATACCTAAAAGCAACAAGTTTGAAACTTGAAAAAGTGACCTAAACCATGAATCGAAAATTAATAATGATAATAATAATAATAATATGGGAGGCCATACATAATCTTTCTTTTAAGTGGACGAGGATCAAGGACAGAATAGACCTGTTGAAACTCGGTTATCTTAATTATTTAGTAAATCTCCCCGACAGACGATGGTGTAAAGTAATGTTCCTGAGAATTTTCAACTCAAATATCAAAACGGGGTGGATGGTCCAAGTGAGGGAGCTAGTAGAGAACTACTCATTGGAGATCTCGGACCTGGACGTTGGGGCAAACCAGGGTAAAAAAATCGCCAGAGAAAGGGTCATGGAGGATTGTAACCGTAATTGGCGAGAGGGGGTCAAATCAAAGAGGTCTTTGGGTGGCCTGCGTGATAAAGAGAGGCCAGGTTTTGAAGAGTACCTTGATGGCACTTTTGGGGGGTCACTGTTGTTCAAGCTGAGGTCGCGATCCCTGGAGCTGAGGGGAAAAATTGGGAAAGACGGTGAAAGGGAGTGCCAGATGTGTAACTTGGGCATGGTGGAGACCCTGGAACACTTTCTTCTAGAATGCCTAAAGTATCAGTCTAAAAGAATGAGATTCACTGGGAGTATAATGGGGAAGTGGGACGGGAGAGTGAAGGACATGTGGTTAGGGGGAGACTCAAAGGAGAGGGTTAATATGCTAATCGGAGAGATTGGGAAGAATGGGGCAAGGGATGTCATCAAGCAGTTCGTCTCCGAGTGTTGGGAGGAGAGGAGAAGCGTGGGAATAGGGAGGCAGTTGGGAGTGCAGGGGTAACCGTGGCCTTCTCGTCCGAGAACCGCGACAAATCAGCGGCTGGCTAAAGTGTTATTATTAATATTAGGAGGGTCAGATTCACATTTGTTCATATCGGGCCCCTGGGTTAATATTTGAGCTCTCTACTGGAGCCCAAAGTTTAACTTAGTGCAATATGAGGGAATTTCTTTAAACATCTTCTCCAGAGACAGGGAGATCGGTGGCTCAGTGGTAGACCGTTGGACTTCTATGCTAGAGGTCCCGAGTTCGATCCCCGTCCGGGTCGACCCGCGTTGTGTCCTTAGGCAAGGCACTTTATCCCGGTTGCCTACATGAGGGCACAATGGCGCCGTGTACTAAGGCGCACTGCACGTCGATGGTGCACATGTCTTCAACCACTGTAACCCTGCTTGATCGGAGCTTGAACAGGGTTAGAATGTTGAGGAGCTGACAGTTGCTCGTCGATGCTCGCTGGTTCTCTCCGGGTACTCCGGCTTCCTCCACCCGTAAAACTGTCACGGCCACGATTAGCTATTGTGCATAAGTATGTGGCATTAAACACCAATAAATAAATAATAATCTCCAGAACCATAAATAAGAATATTTTGATATTTGGTATACAACATCTCTAGGGGGTGGGGGGGGGGGGTGGGGGGCAGATTCAAGTTTCTTTAAATCGAGTCCCTGGATTAATACTTCGGCTCGCTATGGGAGCCCGAATTTTACCTTATTGCAATATGAGGAAATTTCTTTAGATAATCTTTTTTTCAGCTCCACCAGTCAGAATGGTTTCATAATTGGTATGCAACATCTTTAGTGGGGCTCAGATTCAAATTTGTTCAAATGAGGTCCCTGGGTTAGTATTTGGGCTCTCTTTTGGCGCCCAAAGTTTAACTTAGTACAATATGGGGAAATTTCTTTAAAATGTTTCTTCTTCAGATCCCCCTGTCAGAATCCTTTCATATTTGGTATACAACATCTCTAGGGTGGGAGGCAGAGTAAATTTGTTCAAATCGAGTCCCTGAGTTAATATTTAGGCTCCCGATGGGAGCCTGAATTTTAACTTAGTGCACTTTGAGGGACTTTCTTCAAAACTCTTTTTTCTCCAGAACCACTATTGTGAATCTTTTCATATTTGGTATATAACATCTCTGGGAAGATTAGATTCAGTCGCTGCCTTAAAATTTGGGCTCTATTCGGGGGGGGGGGGGGGGGGATAGGCGGGGACTCCAAGTTTTTGCAAATCCATTCCTAAGTGGTGTTTTTTCATAAGATTTGCATTTTAAACTGCAGTGACATAATAAACCTTGGAAGTTTGGCAGTGCTGGTCTACAGCTGATAGAATTGGAAGACGTATGATAATAATCATCTGACATGGACACTTGAGTTATGAATAATTTCATGACTTCATTCCTCTGTAGTGTTGATGAATCATGACTAACTGAATGTGATCTTCTTTGAACCACCTTATCAGGTGAGCGATTAAGGCCCCTTGGGGCCTCTTGTTTTAAAAAGTGATTTCTGGAGTTAAATGGTCATTAATTTGTCCTCGAAACTATCCATGGTTGTTTCACAGATTGGATATCTGCTGCGATCGCCTGCTTTCGAATATGTTTGTTTCGTTTACGACACAAACATGGGTTTAATTACATCAGCTGCTGAAATATATTCTACGATACACCAGTGATGGTGGTATCAACTAAGGTCGATATCACAGTAACTAAGGGAAACACACACACACCAGTTTGGGCTACGATACTTCAGTGATGGCGGTATCAACTAAGGTCGATATCACAGTAACTAAGGGAAACACACACACACTAGTTTGAGCTTAATTACGAACATGTCCTGAGAAAAAAAATTATTCGTTGTATTTGTTTCAGCGTTTATGAAATGAATAAGCCAGTCCTCTTTATTGGAGATCCAGAGATGCTGAGAGAGATACTTGTGAAACAATTCCATAACTTCGCAAATAGGCGGGTAGGTAACATTTACATTGTATATGCCATGTCGTTGAAATAACAAGAAATATGTGTACTCTGTTTCAATATTTGTTTTAAGAAATGAAATGAATTATTCATCGCTTATCGGAGTTAGAGTGTGGGATGTTGTTATGTTTTGTACGAAGTGTCATATAAAGCGTAACTTGCCACTTTGCCAAGTGGAATACCTTAGCATGAGCTGTTTTAAATCCCGGAATCCCACTCAGCCCCTTTTAAACGGATTTACTTTTGTGCCACAAGTACACCAGTTAATGGCAGTTATACTCTACATACTCCAGAACACTGTGTTTGTGCAACCGTGTATGCACTAGTATCGAGCGATTAATAGGGATGGGGTTTGGGAGGGGATTAGGGCATTAAAAATGTGTTTGTTATAGTCATGCTTACCGCTGGCATGCAAATGTATGTTTTATGTATTTGTAGCTAAACATTTTGTACTTTATACCAAAACCATGGTGAAAAGTAGTAATACATAATAATAATAATAACATCCATACTAGGATACGCAACAGATAATCATCTCAATTCTTATAATTTAATTCTGAGTAGTTGCTTTACTATAAGGTACTGTGAAGTGGTCGAAATCTCCGCCATTTATACCATTTATATACCAATCTCGAACACCCAAGAAGAAACAAGTGCAGGCAACCAACCTGAATACTGATTTGTGAATCAGTGTATCAGAATGAAAAACGAATTAGCCTCGTTCGTCTTCAACACCGACCCTCGTTGCAGTAAAAAAATAAGAATGATTATTTGGGGATAACATGTGTATGAGAAACGCAACGACGTGCAACTCATCTGCAATAACAGATCAAATACACCAAAAGACGCGACCAAATTGTTTTTCAACAGATGCGCTGAATTAGCAAAAACATTCACACGGTGGGGAAAACAACCATCGAGGTTTGAGAAAAGGGATATTTCGACCAGTCACATGTACGCAAACTTGATATCAGTGAAGAAAATTGAATTATAAACGAATAAAACTTCTCTGAATTATAAATGAACAAATCTCTTCTGTTTTGTATTGTAGAGATACTATTATCCCGACAGGGAGTGCAGTAATCACACAGTCCACCTATATAAGGCGCGAAACGATACGGTGAAGATGTGGATCTCTTTTGTATGAGTGCACATCGGTATGTGGATAAGAACGACTAGTTCCACCTTCCATGCATTATGTTAGCAAACTTAGTAGTACCCAAATACCAGTTCAAAGGACTAACCTCCATGCTTATTAGCTCACCTGACTGAAAGTCAGGGTGAGCTATTCTGATCACTTTTCGTCCGTCGTCCGTCGTCCGGCGTCCGTCGTGAAGGTGGTGTTTGGGCTTTTTCTCCCAAACCACTGGCCGCATATTAATGAAATTTCATGTGAGAAGGGGTTGTGTCTGCGGACACCGATTTTTTGTCAAATTAGGTTTCGGCTCACATTGAGCAGAGGGATGGGGCAAAAATGCTGCAATTCTTAAAAAATCTTCTTCTCAAGAACCAGCAATAGCAGAGACTTGATATTTGGTATGCAGCTTTCTTTTGAGGTGTAGACTCAAGTTTGTTCAAGAGAAGTTGGAGGGGCTATATTTGACGATGTTAAAGGAGGGGCAAAAATTTTGGCCCCGCCCCAAATTTCTATTTTCCAAACCGCGAGGCCGATTTGAACCAAATTTTACATGAGTGCTTATTGGGTCATAAGTACCTAATTTATGCCGAAATTTTTTCCCCATAGCCCCGTGGGAACCACAGGAGCTAAAAATAGAAAAAAATAAAAACGCTCATATCCCCAAAACTACACAGCACTGAGAATTCTTATTTGTTGTGAAGCTTCCTTAGGACCAACAGAATGGAATGATAAAAAAAAATTGCCATCGGTTTTATCATGGGGTACTTTTTGGGGAGTTTGAAAAAGTGCTGAGTCAGCATTTTTTAACACTGTGGGTAATGGGAAAAACATAAGACTACTTTTCTCCGAAAGCACTGCTCCAAAAGCTTTAAAATTTCACATATAACATCTTTGGAAGATTGTTTCACATGTTTATTGAAATGAATTGCCTGGGTCGATATTTGGGCTCTCTATGGGGGCCCAAATGTTTAAATTAGTGCAGTATGAGGAGTATTTTAAAAAAATCTTCTTCTTCAGATCTAGCAATAAGAATGTTTTGATATTTGGTATGCAGCATCCTTAGGGGGGTGAGATTCAAGTTTGTTGAAGCCAAATCCCTGGGTTCATATTTAGGCTGAAAATTTGGGGTCCCGTTGTGGACTTCGAAATTTTGGACCAAAATCCGAAAAAAATTTTTTTTTGTTTTTTATGCGTTTCGGTCAATTTTAAGACAAAAAAAAATTTTTTTTTTCCCTCTGAAAATTTGGGGTGCGGGTGGGACTTAGAAAATTTTGGACCAAAATCCGAAATTTTTTTTTTTTTTGTTTTTTATGCATTTCTGTCAATTTTAAGACAAAAAACAATTTTTTTTTTTACCCTGAAAATTTGGGGTGCGGGTGGGACTTAGAAAATTTTGGACCAAAATCTGAAAAATTTTTTTTTTTGTTTTTTATGCATTTCTGTCAATTTTAAGACAAAAAAAAATTTTTTTTTTCCCCCTGAAAATTTGGGGTGCGGGTGGGACTTAGAAAATTTTGGACAAAAATCCGAAAAAATTTTTTTTTGTTTTTTATGCATTTCTGTCAATTTTAAGACAAAAAAAAAAAAAAAAATTTTCCCCTGAAAATTTTGGGTCTGAAAAAAAATTTGTTTGTTTTTTATGCATTTCTGTCAATTTTAAGACAAAAAACAATTTTTTTTTTTACCCTGAAAATTTGGGGTCCGGGTGGGACTTAGAAAATTTTGGACCAAAATCCGAAAAAATTTTTTTTGTTTTTTATGCATTTCTGTCAATTTTAAGACAAAAAACAATTTTTTTTTTTACCCTGAAAATTTGGGGTCCGGGTGGGACTTGGAAAATTTTGGAACAAAATCCGAAAAAATTTTTTTTTTGTTTTTTATGCATTTCTGTCAATTTTAAGACAAAAAAAAAAAAAAAAAAATTTTTCCCTGAAAATTTGGGGTCCGGGTGGGACTTAGAAAATTTTGGACCAAAATCTGAAAATTTTTTTTTTTTGTTTTTTATGCATTTCTGTCAATTTTAAGACAAAAAAAAAATTTTTTTTTTTCCCCTGAAAATTTGGGGTGCGGGTGGGACTGAAAATTTTGGACCAAAATCCGAAAAAAATTTTTTTTGTTTTTTATGCATTTCTGTCAATTTTAAGACAAAAAATTTAATTTTTTTTTTTCCTCTGAAAATTTTGGGTGGCGGGTGGGACTTCGAAAATTTTGGACCAAAATCCGACAATTTTTTTTTTTGTTTTTTATGCATTTCTGTCAATTTTAAGACAAAAACAATTTTTTTTTTTACCCTGAAAATTTGGGGTCCGGGTGGGACTTAGAAAATTTTGGACCAAAATCCGAAAAAAATTTTTTTTTGTTTTTTATGCATTTCTGTCAATTTTAAGACAAAAAAAAAAAATTAATTTTTTTCCCTGAAAATTTGGGGTGCGGGTGGGACTTAGAAAATTTTGGACCAAAATCCGAAAAAAAATTTTTTTGTTTTTTATGCATTTCTGTCAATTTTAAGACAAAAAAAAAAAAAAAAATTTTCCCCTGAAACTTTTGGGTCCGGGTGGGACTTCGAAAATTTTGCATTTCTGTCAATTTTAAGACAAAAAAAAAAAAAAAATTTTCCCCTGAAAATTTGGGGTCCGGGTGGGACTTAGAAAATTTTGGCCCAAAATCCGAAAATTTTTTTTTTTTTTTTTTCTGCATTTTGGTCAATTTTAAGACAAATTTTTTTTTTTTTTTTTCACCCTGCTTTTCTTGGGAGGGGGCGTATGCAGCTTATTCAAGTCAAGTCCCTGGTTTGATATTTAGACTACCTTGTCAGGTGAGCGCCCTCAGGCCCCCTGGGGCCTCTTGTTTTAACGTGCCTTTTCACTTCCATTCCACGTAACAGTGTAAACGCATTGCGCCATAATGGAACACGTGGGTGGTGTTGAACGGCTATGTATTTCACTTCTGTTCATTTGCTTCTATGTTCCTCTTCCTGCCCGGTGATATAAAATTGAATTCGGGCCACTCGACCTACACAAATCAAAACGTATCAAATCATAACACCCAGCCGACGGGTTTCAAAATTTGCCACATGAACGTTCAAAGCTTAAAACCTAAAATAGACATCCTGCATTGTGAACTGAACGATCGGCATATGTGTATTCACTGAAACCTGACTAAAGTCTTTTGTTGAAAGTGTTGACGTTCAGCCTGACAGTTACAAGAAGTAATTCGAAAAAATCGACCATCCAGGGGAGGGGGTAATGCAATATATATCAAAACCGGTATCCCGTTATAGCCGGACCGAGAAGTATTTCCACTTGAATGCATGCGTAGGACTTGACTTACGCTACATATTTTCACCTTGGTGTCTTTACCGACCTCCTAAAAGTCGCAAAGACAAGATTTCCACCGCTATTTGAGAGACACAGGAAATGTCTGATATAAAAGTTACAAGTGATTTTAACAATAATTTAATATCACCGATCAGGTGAAAAGTCTTTGACATTACTGTCTACTTTAACCACAGACAAATGGTGCCAGAACCTACATTCTTTACAGAAGCCTCGGAGACTTTATTAGACCGTATTGCCGTCAGTTAACTAGTAAACGTGGTAGCTTGGGAGATCGCTGGTCCCTTCATACCCGATCAATACAAATCAATGCATCAGTGATGTGATATGGGTCGTAGTATCACAACGAGTTGACGAGAGGCAGATTGCCGTAGCAAACGAGCTGCCTCTGGCAGCTCGTTTGATAGGGCGATCTGACTTTCGTCAACTCGATGTGAGACTACGATTCATATCAAATCATTGAACCGAAAATAGGGTTATCATCTAATCCGTTTTGTGCCTCACCAACCAGCTCGTTTGATACAGGGATCTGATTCTCGTCAACTCGACCTGATAATGCTACTCGTATCACTTCACCGAATCTATAACAGGCATATTACTTGACCTGTGCTGTGCATCGCATGCTAGAGAGATAGATAGATATTTTTATTTAACGGTATAGTTTACAGGCAATTACATATTGGAATATAAGATACAAATAGATAACTAGAAAATGATATTCAGTCTATACCGTTGGGAGATGACATAGCCAGATTGGCTGTCTACCTATCACTCTCGTAATACATTTAACTCCCACACTGACTACGTGCTCTGCGCATTGATCTTTGATAGAAATATCTACTTATATGGATACTTGTGAGTACCTAGAAGAACTGCAACTTTGACTCGGCTACGTACCCATTAGTCTATTTCTGTTGATGGACGAGTTTCCAGATTCAAAAAAGGTGGCTAATGGTGAATGTGATAGTGGGTATCCCTAACCCTATGCGCTAATCTGATATTATTATGGTTATCAAGCTGGGTTGTGGTTAACTTTAGAAGACAAATATGGCACGGTTCAAGTATTGTTCATCAGTCAAGACAAACATAATGGACACACTATTATACAGAATAAGTCCTCGATGTGTCGACAGTTCGGGACACGTAAGTTATTTAGGTTATCGGTGTGCCAACCCTTACTGTGTAGTGTAACAGTCAGGACAGTATGGGTTGTCACACTGATAGCTCTCTTGATATGAGACAGAAGTTTTGTTCTTAACTTCTCTTTAAATTCTTTTCCATTTTCTATGTTTCGCACTTCTGGGTCCAGTTTGTTCCAGATTTTCGGAAAGGCATACGAGGGCAGCCCATCTAAAGCCTTTGTTCAGGTTTTGTTGATACGTTCCAGTCCTGATTGCCTTGTACGTATGTGTGATTGAGGGATTGGGAAAGTAAAATAATGTCCGAAAGATTCTGGAAGTTTTCCATTTTCCCAATCAAACATAAATAAACAGGCATGTAGTTTGTACAAGTCGGTGACCTTCAATAATTTATCTTTTATGAACAATGGGTCTGCATGGGAATTACACTTTTTGCTGTTTAATACTCGAAGTGAACGTTTCTGTATTCTTAGTAATTTATTGATTCCTCTGGAGTTTCCCCACATTTGAATGCCGTATACCAAGTGGCAGTACATGTAGACAAAAGAGTAATAGAGCATCTTCATAACATGTTGTGGTAGTTGTTTTTTGCTCTTTTCAAAGTGTAGTTTGCCCATCCAATCTTAGAACAAATGTTTGATATATGAGTTTGATAAGATAAGTGTTCATCAGTATGAATACCTAAACAATTTAGAGATTTATCTTCTTCATCTGAACCCACCCTTTTTAATTTTTTACCATTCATGAAAATATCAGGGTGAATGCAGCTTTTAGTTTTATGGTTTGATTAATGTTAATATATTTTGTTTTGTTGGCGTTCAGAGCGAGTTGATTTGCCGAGCACCACTCATATAGATTATTGAGTACATTGTTAAAATGGGTATCAGTGGATTCGGTATAAGGGGATGTGTCATGGGCAGTCGTGTCATCCGCAAACGACAAGTGATCAACAGTTGTAGAACGACTGATGTCATTTATATCTAATAGGAATAAGAGGCTGGACCAAGAACTGAACTCTGTGGGACCCTCACATGCTAATTCGGTGAGTTCAGACTTTTGATCGCCATATTGAACATATTGAGATCTATTCGAAAGATAGCCTTTAAATCAATTGTTACTGATGCCTCTGAATCCATACGTTTCCATTTTTGTTATCAATATGTTGTGGTTTATTGTGTCAAATGCCTTGGAGAGGTCCAGAAATGCTGCTAGCGTGTTGTTTTTACTGTCCTTGTTATTTTCGGAACCTATAATTTTCAGTAATTGCATCACTCAATGTATGGTAGAATGCTTTTTCCGAAATCCGTATTGATGGTGATATAAAATATGAGATGTTTCGGGGTATTTCATGATTCTGTTGCACATGAGCTTTTCTAATACTTTAGAAAAGCCTGGTAAAATACTTATCAGTCTATAATTATTAAATACGTGCTCGTCTCCACTTTTAAAAATCGGAATAACTCTTGCTATCTTCATCCTATCAGGGACAATACCGCGGATAAAGGACATATTAATGATGTGGGCCAGAGGAGGAGCTATTACATTAATTGAGTGTTTCAGGAGGTTAGTAGTGATGCCGTCACAATCCTCACTATTTTTAGGTTTAAGTGAATTAATAACAGAAAATACCTCGTATTCAGTTGTTGGCGTTATGAAAAAAACTGTTTGGTTCATTACTGTCCATGAAGTCCCGAACATTTTTCTGGGATACATTTATTTGTTCGTTAGTACGTTTCCCTATGCTCGCGAAAAAGTCGCTAAATTCCTGTGCTATTTCCGCTGCATCATCTATTTCTTTATTATTTCCTATTACGAAGGAATGCGACAATGTGACTGTATGGTTTGTTCTAAGTAGGGCATCATTAATAATTTGCCACGTTCTGCGTATATTACCTGTATTTTCTGATAGTGTGTTAGAGTAGTACATTGCTTTACTTTGTTTTTAATTTTGTTAAATATTTTACAGTAGTTTTTATATTTTCTAATATTCTGCTCGTTTGGGTATCTCAGTTTTTTGTTATAAAATTTAGAATTATTATTTGATGAGGTTAGGAGCCCCTTCGTCATCCAGGGATTTTGTTTTACCAACTTTTTTCTTAACCGAATATTTTTTAGAGTTTTAGAGGAAAGGCCTTCTCGAAAGCGGATTGGTATATGTTCATAAAAAGGTTGTATGCAACATTCGGACAGTTAGTCTCGAGCACGGGGGGGGGGGGGGGGGGGGGGGGGGTCACTTTCAGTCAAAATTGTCTTAAAGGTAGCTATACTGTCTGGATTAAATTTACGCTTTGCGGTTGTTGGTGGAGTGTCATAAGTTTTCTGGCCTCTTTCAATGTGAAAGGTGGCGCAGTGATCAGAAACGTCTGTGATGATTATGCCGGACAGGGATGTTGACAGAACGTTGTTTGTAAATATGTGATCAATTAATGTAGCGGAGTGCTGTGTTACTCTAGTCGGTTTAGTAATATACTCTCCCAAAAAAGAAAGTGTGCATGCTAAAAAATAACACTAAAAAAAGATATATATCATTTTCATTCATGGAAATTTTATTCAATCACAGATGAATCAATTTGTGATCAACACGAGAAATTTCATTACGCTACGACGAATACTCTTGGTGCCTTGGAGAGTCGAAGACACTAAGGATCCAACACAAAAGTCACACACTCAATATCTGGTATGACCTCCGTCTGTATCGACTACTGCTGTGCATCTACGCCTCATGGAAGCGAAAAAGTTAGCATGGAAGTGTTGTGGGATGTCGTTCCATATTCTGATAAGCTGTCTTTGGAGTTCCACAAGCGTTGACGGTGCATGGGGAAGCCGGCGTAGCTGACGTTTCATTTCGTCCCATACGTGCTCAATGGGTGAGATATCGGGTGAATTTGCGGGCCATGGAAGAACATCCACTTGTTGTTGCTGCAGATACTGTTGAACAACACGAGCTGCGTGGGGTCGGGCGTTGTCCTGCTGTAGAATGACGCCGTGACGTTGCAGAAATGGGACAGCAACAGGTGTAAGCACTTCATCACGATATCTGGCTGCATTGAGATTGCCATCAATAATGACCAGCTCAGTTCTGTTACGGGCAGTGATGCCACCCCACACCATGAGAGACCCTCCCCCATAACAGTTTCGCTCCACGACACATGGATCCGCGTAGCGTTCGTTTCGATGTCTGTACACTCTCTGGCGGCCATCTGATGATAAAAACACGTCGCCACCAGTGTAAGGGATGCCTGAGATGTTGTCTACACCACTGCAGTCGAGCACGACGATGACGTAACGTCAAAATCGGACGAATTGCAGGTCTTCGAGGACGTAAGCCGTATTCTCTCAGCCGGTTGATTACTGTTTGAGGATGTATCCGTCTCTGGTCATGAATGTTCCTGGCTGTCGTCGTTGCCGTTTGTTGCCGGTTCCGGAGGTGGACGACACGGATATACCGATCTTGTGCAGGGGTGGTAACTCGGGGTCTCCCGGAGCGGGGTCGGTCTCGAACGTCATCATGTTGTGCATGTCGATGGACTAGCCTGTCTACAGTGTTACGGTGGCAGTTCAAATGCTGGGCAACCTCTCTGTGTGTTCTGCCAACTCTAATCATACCCAGGGCAAGGAGACGTTGATTCATTGTCAATTTTGGCATGCTAATGTGGAGTCGTTTTAACAGCAGCGCAAGTTTGAATGTGAACGATAGGAAGGCTTTTCTTTAGTGTTTAAATACCCAAGGATTCACACTGCTGCATGAATTTTCAGACGCTCCACGTGCAAAACATGCCTTTTCACAAACGTGCAGCACGTCATTTAACGTTAATGCAATTTTAACGGGGAAAGCTGTTTTTGTGTACAATATGACTTATTCCTGAACAGGTTAACACTCTTCACACCTACGAAATTATTTTTTTGGAATTTGATCAATTTCTGCGATGCACACTTTCTTTTTTGGGCGAGTATTTGTGGTAAAAAGCCTTGGCTAATCATTGTATGTAAATAAATGTCGGTCTTAGTATGGACACCCGATTTCAAGAGGTCAATGTTAATGTCCCCCATTATGTATGATTTTTTGTTCTCGTGATTTATTTTGTCCATTATTTCGTTTAATTTGGGTCTACATATTACCTCAAGCACTTTACTAGACTTGTTGTAATTGATTTCAACGAACAGGTATTCGATGACATGTGGAATAAAGACTGAGAGATCCCGCCTAGTCTTAAAAGCTATATTCTCCTTGATGTACATACCAATACCACCACGTCCATCGTCGCCATCAGGTCGTGTGGTCCTAGTAAGGGGGTGGTAGACATGTCGTGTGTAGTAACATTTGGGGGAATTTGGAATATTTCTGTCAGGCTTATAACATCAAAATGGTTTTGAGAACCTTGTGTTTTGGACAGCAACACATTTAAAGAATCCCAATGAGCCTTGAGACTTTGGCAGTTTAGGTGAAGAATCGAGAACTCTTCTTGCTGGAGATTAAAATTATGGGCATTTCGTCGGGTAGATAATATTTAAAATCGTTTGTGAGAACATCTCAGGGCAAATCGTTGTTAGCTGGTGTCCCACGCGCCCTATCATTTAAAATCGATTTTAAATCATAGTTCAGATTTTTCTGGATCTCGTCCATGAAATATTATCTGACGACATTACAAGAGGGCTCGCTAAGTTGAAGTCGCACATCCGTTGGAGAATGCATTTGTAGATCATTGTACACAAACGTAAATAAAATTCTATTTGATTCGCACAGAGTCAAGAGTAGTGTAGGAATGGTTAAATGTAAAGAACAAAATAAATACAAAAACATAAACAGGAACATATATACAAATTTCATGTTATTAATTAATATAAGATTTTGGAGGAGAAGAATAGTTTTTTAAAGGTGATGAGATATCTGTCTAGTATAGAGATCATCTGAATGACTAGATGGATGTAAGTTCTATGATTTCTTATGAAACCCGTTCAGTCATTCATTCAATCACTCGCCCATTCACCCACTCATCCACAACTTTCGATCCATCCATCCATCCATCCATCCATCCATCCATCCATCCATCCATCCATCCATCCATCCACAGAATGGGTGACTGAGTGAATCAATTAAAAATAAATACGAGTGATTTTTTACGGTTTATCGGCGCATTCGTTAACTGAAAATGGAAAAATGAAGGAGTTTCTTTTCGGAGGGAGGGGGGGGGGGGCTATCAATCATCTCGTTTGATACCGCGATCTGACGCTCGTCAACTCGACGTGATACTACGACTCTTATCACTTCACTGACCGATAATAGATCTATTATAATACTAGGCGGCGCTATGGTACAGTAGGTAGAGGTGCAGACTGCAAGCTGAGAGGTCCTGAGTTCAAATCCCACCTTCGTCAACCGCGTTGTGTCCTTGCGCAAGACACTTCACCCCCATTGCCCAAGCGGGGGCATGGTGGCGTTTCGTAATAAGGCGTACTGCACTTCGATGGTGCACTGCGCGTGTGGAGTTAGTAAGTTGGTGAGCTGACAGTTGCTAGGTGGTTCTCCTCCACCCGTAAGGCTGTCGTGGTCATGATTAGCTATTGTGCAGAAATATGTGACTTTAAATATCAATAAATAAATAGATAGATTAAATACTAAATACTATTCAAATAACGTTATTATTAGTAGTTTAAACGAACACGCCGTTAAAAGATCCTTTCCTTCCGAAGACCTAGTTTTGATCCATACTAATACGGATTTCAAACAATAATGAAACGGCTGTAGATCAGACAATGGTTTTCTAAGTCCGCTGAATTGATTGGCAAACAACAGTGGTATTTTGAGAAGAAAAGTGGTAGTCGTATAATAAGATGAGATATCTCTACCCAGGCCGTATCTGAAGTATTGCTATTTTCGTCTCTGTCAGTTTCGTCGATGCCATTTTCATAACTACCATTTTCACTGAGGACCGCTTAAGCAAATATACCGAAAAATCATATTCCCACTCCAGAGTGAAACCTAAGAAAAATAGTTAATCATAATCCATAGATCATTTCAACACGACGAAGACTGCGAGGCAAATTTGTTACAGAATGTTTGTCAAGATGAAGTAACTCACACAAAAATATGACACAAAGTACTGCTTAATAAATAGACGATCCTTGCTTGGGCTTGGGCTTATTTATCAAATAGTCGTCTCTGAACCGGAAATGAATACCTGATCTTCATTATCATTTTATTACTTCCAGATCATCGCACAACAAAAACGCCCAATGGACCAGCTGCTCACAGTTATTAAAGACGAACATTGGAAGCATGTCAGAAACACAATAACCCCAACATTTAGCAGCGGGAAATTGAAAAAGGTAAGAGTAATGAAATATTTTTTCACTGAATCGTGCAAGTGCCACTTATTCCTACCAATTTTTGTTTGTCATCCCTCATCATCTGACACGAGGGTCATAAATTACTGTCTTTGAAGAAAATTAAATAAAAAAATAATCAAAGGAATAGTAATTTACATAGACATAGCAGTTTTTTTCACGCGTTCATTTATTCATTCCAGTATCGACCCTGGAGTACAACAAGGTGCCATGTGCAATGCTGAAGCATTGCAAATTGCACCCTGTTGTATTTAAGTGACGATATGCATTTGAACACTCACCATGTCCAAAATTTATATATATATATATATAACAAGTGTTCTTTGGTTAACAAACGATGGCAATTTGAATTATGAATCTTCCGAGAGGAGTCACTGGACAAATTGTTGACGAAGGAGAACATAATAAAACCACCAACATATAGAATGCTCTCGCCTCTCTTCTTTACGCCACCCCTGCTGTGTTTCTGTTTTTGTCGAATGGCAGTTTGAAAGTTAAGCACCTTGAGCAAAGAATGCAACTGAAGAAGTTGTAACCGTATTATTCAATAAAGATTAAATGCAACAATAATGTTCGAAGTGACCGGCTACAGGTGACCACGTTCACAGCAATATCTACACTGGCTTGGGAGCCTTGTCACAGGGAAGGTTGCTGTCTACCCAACCTCCTTTCCTACAAAGAAATACTTTGTAAATGTGATCCTAAATCTTTAACCACCACACAGGATATTAAATTTATTATTTTAATTAGTGTTTTTTTTCAAAATTTTAAAAAACAATTCAACAAAACCATATCATGTGACCCACTCATAGGAACGTGCTCACAAGCCACTGAGGAGTCACATGATACAGTTTTTTAACTGTTTGAAAGATATATATGTTCGTTAACTGAATTTGTAAATTACGCAGATGGATGCAGCTGATTCGTTAGGTTGGGGGTCAGTTGACCTCCGTGGGCACTTCGAGAGAAAAATCCAATGAAGATATCAGTTTGAAAACATTAATCTCTTGGATAATGTGGTGACAAAAAAAGGGTCAGCGCTACTCACAACAATCGCAATTCAAATTTTATTATTTTATTATTTTTTGTTCATTCGTGTCTCAAAATCATAAGCTATTTCTTAGGCAAAATGAAAAAAATAATGTTTGTTATTCAATATTTTTTCGAGTGTCGTGTGCTGTAATGTGAAAATGTTTAACATAATCGCATTCGGGGATGTATCCATGATTTTCAGAGATGGGGCTGGGTGGGACAAATTTTTAGATGATTATGAAATGTGGAGTGATCAAACTGTGATCAAATCCCGAGAGTTTGATAAATTTATGGGAAAAACAACCAGCAGGCAATGTGGTATGATAACCATTGTAGTATACGGGTTTCGCAAATAATAATTACAAAAGACGTTGGACAGACTTCAATCTAAACCACTTTCCCAACTTTTAGCTAACTTAATGATTCTTGTTTTTCGCGAAAAATCGAGATTCAAATTTTATTATTTTTATGTCCCCCAACATAGGTCGGACTCATCATACCGATTGAAGTGTGTGTGTGTGTGTGTGTGTGTGTGTGTGTGTGTGTGTGTGTATGTGTGTGGGTTTGTCTTACCAACTTGACGAGGTAACTAGACAAAAGAGTTTGAGTGTTTCGACTTACCGAGGTACAAAAGACAAAAGAAACCCTTTACCTCGGTTGTTTTCCCAGAACTGTACCGGCAAAACGAGGTAGAAACCGTTAGTCCACACAAAGGACAAACAATGGGGTACCTCGGTATGTAGGGTAGACAAGACTCTGTGTGTGTGTGTGTGTGTGTGTGTGTGTGTGTGTGTGTGTGTGTGTGTGTGTGTGTGTGTGTGTGTGTGTGTGTGTGTGTGTGTTGGAGCCAAAAAAATTCGAACGCTGTCGAGAATCCAATCTTAATAACACACAATCATACAGGTCGATGGGGGATAACTTAATGGCCTGCGCTGCTTGTAAAAATCTTAGGTCGGTTGACATGCAGCGATTAAAACGGGAGTGTGTGCATGTGCATGTCCGACCCATTAACTAAAAAGAAACTGTTGCGGCTTCAAATCAACAAATTCCGCACAGCCATACAGGACCATGGGAGGATGCATCATACACCATATTTGGGAACTTCAAGTTCAAGGTTATATTTCAAGGTTATACTTGAATGTGTCGATATTTGCGTATCAGACATACATGTACCTCGGAAACGAAACTACAATTACCAAATTCCATACAAATATTAAAGACAACCAGAAGATATGGTGTCGTGTAATTGTTGTAAGTACATCTTCAAGGTCAAGGTCAAACTTGAATGCCATGCATTGAAGGTCACAACAACGTCACAACAACGTATCGACCGTAACTCAGAAACTGTTCACACATTCACTAGGGACATTCTGACTTGATCTAATTTGTCAGAAGGTTGTGAATTGAAAATAAATATTGGTTCATTATACGCTAAACGATAGATTATCTAAAATATTGCGGTAAGATAGAAATCCTATTCCCCTCTGTGAAGATATAGACATTTTCACTTTCACGGTATCGATCAAAATGGCGGTTTTCACTTCAAGGTGAATACGCGTGAAATGATCACTGAAAATGATAAATTTGTTAAAAAAAACGTGTTTTTGAGTGGATACCGATCATGAGATAATTTTCGGTATCCACTCAAAAACACTAGATATCCTCTAGTTATCTAGTCCTAACCCTTATTTGTTTAACCCTTCGCACATCATCAAAGTCATGACAAAAGTTCATATCTTGTACAAGGCTGTGATCACAAAATTGTCTCTGTCTCGAACAGATCGCGATCTGGTGTTGACACATTTTAGGTCACCTGACTGAAAGGATCACTCACCTTTCGTTGTCCGCCATCTGTCGCCCGTCGTCCGCGAACATGGTGTTTGCACCTGCAACTCCAAAAACCGCTGAACTGATTTCAGTTACCTTTGAAATGATTGGCATGTTATTTTTATTTAATAACTTTTCCCAGCCCCACAGGGAGGGGGTGCGGGAAATGTTCAAAAATTAAAAACAAACAGAGGGGGTACAAACACTTGATATTTGGTATGGAGCTCCCTTTTGAGGTGAAGAATCAAGTTTGTTCAAATAACATTTGTGGAGCAATATTTGTCTTTGTAATGCGAGAGCAAGATTTTTGTCCCCTCCCATAATTTCTATTTTCTGAACTACTGAACAGAATTGTACCAAATTTGGTATGTGGTATTAATGACTCATAAGTATCTGAATCGGGCAAGAAATGCCCTTATCCCCGTGGGAACCTCCGGAGCGAAAAAGAGGATTTTTTTCAAAATTACATACTTCCTAAACCGGACGGAACAATGAACTCTTATGTGGTATGAAGTACTCTTAAGACCAGTGGAATGGAATGGAATGGTAAAAGAAAAATGCATTCAGTTGTGTCAGGGTGTTCTCACACGACGATGTTCTCAAAAACTTCTTCTCCAGAACCACAGCCAGAAGCCATAATTTTAACGTAGCGCAAACGAGGAATATTCTTTTAAATCTTCTTGAGAACCTCTATTCAAAATGTATCGATACTTGGTATACGACACCATAGCCATGCTCAGATTCAAGTTTGTTCAATTAAGTCCCTGAATTCATACTTGGGATCCATATGGGGCCCAAATTTTAATTTAGTGTAATTCGATATTTAATCTTTACAAAAGTCTCCTTCCTCAGGTCCACCATTCAGAATCTATTGACTCTTGGTGTACGGCATCTTCTTTGGAGGGGAAGGGCTCACATTCAAGTTTGTTCAAGTGAAGTCCATAGGATGATATTTGGGCATCACTGGAAATCTAGACATTATTTCTGCATTATTTCTGCTGTAGCATCCCAATACTAGAAATAAATCCGGCAAAGACTACAGAGTTATAAATAACTGAATAACTTCATATTCCTGTGTGTTGACGAGCTATAGATTCTAATTAAATCCTTCTTGAAACACCTTTGGTCAAGCGAGCGCCGCAGGCCCCATAGCGCCTCCTGTCACCCATGACACTGAGAGTTTTTTTTTTATTAATTTATTTATTTATTGGCCTGGGTATCTCACTCACGTATCGAGCAATTGTACGGACTCAGTCCGGAGTACGCGGAGAAAACCACAGAGCAGCGGTGAGCTCCTGTCTGATTCTCCAATTTACTACCCACGCCCTCCCATTTGAGGGTTTACCGTCAGCTGAAGGCATGTGCACCATTGACACGTAGTAAGCCTTGGCACACCGTTCTCTCCCTTGGGCATAGGGCCCTGCAAATTTCGAGATTCGATTCGATTTCGAATCGGAAGTTGGTATTCGGTTCGATTCGAAAATCAGCTGTCCGATTCGTTTTCCTTCGAATCTTTTCATTGGAATTTCGCTTGATATCAGTCATCTTAGTCATCTCACAAAACGTATAGCTGAGATAGAATTTGTACATAAATAATGTTGAAAATATTAACTGAGTGCAATCTCTGGTATATTGACAAACGAAGCATCTGTACACATGCCACCATCCATACTGATTCCAGTTTCACTAGTCACTACCACTGCTAAAAGCAAATTTAAAGTTCCCAGGCGATGATGAGCTGACGGCTGCTAGCGGCTAGCCCCCATGCAGTGCCCAGTACAGAATGCTCGTACCCGTTTCTG
This sequence comes from Pictodentalium vernedei, assembly GCA_031216915.1. Classification (NCBI taxonomy): domain Eukaryota; kingdom Metazoa; phylum Mollusca; class Scaphopoda; order Dentaliida; family Dentaliidae; genus Pictodentalium; species Pictodentalium vernedei. The sequence continues at coordinate 503,983,463 of CM062297.1, read as the reverse complement.
TTGTTGACCAAACATAAGCCTTACTGGGTAATATTACAGCTACATCGTCAAGGCATGCCTTCGTCGAAGTTGGAATATTTTATCAGCTGGGACTTCAAGACGCCTGTATTTGACTCGAGGTTCGATTCGGTTTAGAATAATAGACTCGATTCGAGATTCAATTCGAATCGAAAATATAAGATTCGCAGGGCCCAACTTGGGCAGTCAGAATTAAATGGCATGCCTGGAGACACAGCGAGGTCGAGGGTCCCAGGATCGAGTCTGCGACCTTTGGATCTGAAGGAAAGGTCAATGTTCTGACCAATATGCTACCGACCACAAGATAATTCGACGAAAGGCATGCCTCGATGATGTAGTTGGATTATTAGTCAGTCAGGATTATAGTTAACCCTTTACCTAACATGAAAAGCAGACGACACTTGCAAAAAAAATTCGTGAATAGCTAATTTTTTTCATTTTTGTCTCAAAAACATAGGTTATGACCCCTCGTTGGAACGAGCTCGTTCCAACGAGGGGTCATAACCTATGTTTTTGAGACAAAAAATTAAAAAAAATAATGAAAATTAATCGGGGATTTTTGAGAATAACGCTGGCCAGTTTTGGCCGTTATGTTGGTAACGGGTTAAAAGAAGTCAGTCGGAACTTCAGCTATCACTGTCGGGACAATCAAGTTTACCGTTTACCCCCCCCCCCCCCCCCCCCCACCTCAAAAAAGCAAAAAAAAAAAAAAAAAAACCAATGTTCAACAAAAAGTTTATCACGAATATTTGCCTTGCAATCGCCGATCACTTTTTAGCGAACATTCTTTGATGTCTGTGAAAAACTGAATATGTCGATGATATGCATATTATTTGTGGCAGTATATTCAAGTTATTTTTGACAAGAAACAAGCGCCGCGATTGGAATGTTTATGCGGTATATTTATTTTTTTATTTATTTGTTTATTTATTTATTTATTTATTGGGGTTTAACGACACTTTAGACATCCAAGTTACCTCGTTCGGACAGTTTTACGGGTGAAGGAAGCCGGAGTACCCGGAGAGAACCAAGGATCAACGGCGAGCAACTGTCGGGCTCCCCAACATACTAACTCCACACAAGCAGGGATAGCATTGGTTGAAGACAAGTGCACCATCGACGTGCAGTAAGCCTTTGTACACAACGTCACCGTGCCCCCACGTGGGCAATGGGGTGAAGTGTCTTGCCCAAGGACACAACGCGGTTTCCGCAGGTGAGGTTCGAACCGAGGACCTCTCAGCTTGCAGCCTACACCTCTGCATACTGAGCCACCGCGCCCCCAGTTTATACAGTATTATCAGTTTTCATGCAAGGTACACACCATGACGTTTGGTGAAGGGAAAGCTGTTACACTGACTACAGTTTGAGTGCATTGGCATTCACGTTATCAAACATCGACTGGGAGTAGCAACCTCGTTTATAGACTTGACGCCATCTTGGAGGGGGGGGGGGAGGGAGGGTTGAGTTTTTACATGACTTCCCAGCAATCAAATTGTAGAGATCAGAAGTTATACAATTTATGTTCACGCTGGATCGCGATCCAATCGAAATTTTCTGCCTACTTTGCTAATAACAATAATGTACTTCAACAAAATTTATATTTACAATATTTTCATTTTTAGATGACAGGTCTTATTAACCATGCATGTGATAAGTTTGTGGAAAATTTGACGAAGAAGGCTGAAAATAATGAAGATGTCGAGATTAAGGTGTAAGTTAGTTGTCCTTTTCTTACTGGACCATGGTGATCTTTCTCCTCAGAATGTGACCACCAATATTTTGGACATGGCATTATGTGGAAAACTTCTATTCAGAATAGTATACGTTGAGCTTTGACTATACTATATACTATGACGAACGGACTGACTATTTCAATGTGATGACGTTTCTCAAGAAACCTTTCCCGAACACATGTCAGCACTGGTTATTTCCTCCCACAAAGCACACAAAAAGCGTAACAATTTGCACCATTCGACAATGCTGGAGCGCAGATTCCGAGTGAGAGCTTCATAACACTGTGTGTGAAGTGACAATAGTTCGAGAGTATGGTGTAATTTTATCTGTTCTATGAAGCTCCCGAATGGCCCTCATACCATTGACTTTGCTGGAATAATCAAGCTTTCTCGAGGGAAGTGTACACAGTTGAGCGATTGCCGAGGCCCCTTCCTTGTTGTGTAGATATAGAAGTATGTATTGTATTGTAAGGGAAGCGGGGCATCACATTTGTGTCTCAACACATATTTTAGGTTTACAAGCCTAGTCTTTAAATGATTACATTCGAGAAACAGATACAACCGAGTTTCTTTATTATTACTACAAAATGTACAAAGTTCTGTTGCTGATAGCTTTCTTTTGAGTAACTTGGAATTGGCACAAATCGATTTGCGTAATATTTTGTACTGAATACGTTGAAGGTAAATAAGAGTCGTCACTAACATTGGAATAGATTTGTTTATCAACTTCCAGTCTGACTCTGAAGGTCGATACCCAAAAACTCTTCCAACTCTTCTCAATGTTTGTCGACCAGTGACTGAGTAGAAAGTTTCTGGTATCGGAATAAAATAGAACTCTCGCAATGCAATTAACTCTTTCCATGTCACACTGATTATATGCCCATCGACTTATTCGTATGGTGCACGTGTATCAGATCTTCAGGAGTATTATTTCTGTCTTTGTGGTGTTTGCATGATTTTATCTCCACGACGAATTTGGCTGAGTTCCTCAGCGGCAGGCTACCCCTTCCCGGTCATCCTTGGCGCCACTCTCGTTCAGTTTCTTATTGTTGGAATCTTTTGGTTTTGATTATTACTCCCTTCCCCGACGTTGATGATGAATTTATCACTCATTGGTAGACAAGTGTTTGTACTCCCGTGAAGAAGAGAAATGTAGACATTTTTTTTTCTCCACTGAAAAGAGGAAGATATCGATCTCTCAGCGACGTTATAAAACTAAAGGTCGATTATTAATTTTAATTTGAACTTATGTCAGATGTTTCTATTGCATAACTCTGTAACACTGTTCACGACAATTAATTAAATGAGAACAACACCGCCTTGTTGCATTTCTACGGTAGCGTATCATCTTCATTGCGTAACTTATGTCAAGCTGTAATTACAACTTTGTATATATTTTAATTACAACTTGATAAGTTGTAATTACAACTTAGTTATGTTGTAATTACAACTTATTTAAATTGTAATTACAACTTAGTTATATTGTAATTACAACTTAGTTAAATTGTAGTTGTAACGCACTAAGTGGTAATTACAGCTTAGCTGATTTGTTTACTTGATATTGCGCTGCGTATTAGCGTAATACGCTACCTCAGAACGATACATTAAGACGATGTTCTGTTTATGCAATACAGGATGGGTTAATTATAATAAATTCAGTAGTGAAATAACTGAGGATTAATGCTTTGGATTTTTGATGTCAAAATCACCTTATAGTCTGCCAGGTCAGACATTAATTGCGTTGTCCACCCACGGACTGACAAGTTTTGCTTGACGTAAAAATTTATGTATTCCGGGTTGAAAGTATTAATAACAAGCTGCATGCAACAGTATTTTGTTCTATTACAACACTCTCAACTCAGCTGGGTTAGAAATCAACCCAAGTCAACTGGGTAGGCTGAATATTTTTTATACTATAAACCAATGGCCCAGACTAAGTGGTGAAAACTCAAAGTTATCAAGGGCCAAACACAAATTTTGAACTCCCCAATCCCCCAAATTTGCTTGCAAAACCGAAAATTAAAAGTCCTATCTGGTCCTCCATACTTTTACTCTCCGCTCATGCGCAGCCGTCAGGAAATGATCGGAATTGGCACAAACATCATTCTTCTTTGTTTGGCCCTAAAGTCAGCAACAATGAAATGACATCTGTGCTTTAAAATCTCCTTTTTGAGGATGCCAGACACAAATCAATGCAAGAATTGGTGGATCCAAGGCTGTTATTGGATAATGGAAGTGTTAAACGTAGGTTTTAGACGTTCAGGGCTGTAACTTTATAATAATTATAAAATTATTTCATGTTTCCCATTTTCGGGACATACGCCTGACGTCATCATTTTTGCTTATGATTATTCCACTGTTTGTTAAGTATTCCTTCCCTATCCTTCCATGAACCCTTCCTGTTAAACTCTTAAGCTTTTTGACTATTTTTTATTGAATTATTTTATTAAATTTCTTGGGAGTTTAACATACATTACAGAATATTTATCCTGTTTTTCCCCGTGGTCCCGTCCTCACGTGTCAGGTCGTTTAGTCCTGCATCTTCTATCCGATGTATCGTTTTTCCTTCGTATGAAGATTTAGCTTTGCATCTGGTAGCATTTAAATTGGTTTCTGACTTTGGCCTTTTTGTGTGCCTGATGTCTTGTTTCCGTTTTTTTTTTCTTTGGAGTTGTTTACATTGACAACGTCCTCATATATAGGTAGTATTTTATATTCTATTACTGTAGAATTACTGTAGGATACATGGATTATTATTCCGGTAGGGTAGCGCAAAAAGTTGGATTTTACCCACACTTAGGCTCTATCGGGATGCCCTTGGGCTCATAATGTTCCCTTTGGGAACTTAGGCATTTATTCAAAAATTTTTCTAAAATATTTTGAATTTAATTTTGATTGCTATTATTCATGTATCTTAATTATATATTTTGTTGTGGAGTTTCGAGGAGTGACTTTAGTCGATGCACTCCTGCGGACTCATGTCATACTTGTGTTCACTGGGGATGACAAATGTTGGAGACGGGTGTCGCGGTACGTTGTTGGCGGTGAGGTTCTGTAGCCAGGCCTCTCACCGCGTTATAATTCTTTTTTTTTTTGGTTTCTGTTTCAGAGGAACATGAACATAGTGATAATTTTGTGACACCCATCCAAGTGTGCTACCCGTTGAGCAAATAGAACTAGCTGCAGTGCTCATGATATGCAAGGTATAATGCCTCTAGTTAGTGTTCTTAATCTCTTGCAAGCAGCTAGCTCGACCGGTGAAGCGTTTACTCCGTCCGTGGGAGCCGTGACACCGGGTAAGTCCATTGCGGTCGAAGGAAGTGTAGATGTGGGTAGAGCGAGCACTTAAATATAAATTAGCTCACCCAGCGAAGACAGAAATAGGGAGGAAATAGGGAGGAAGTCAGCAAGTTCCTTGTTAGGAGGCTCGGCGAGGTCTAATAGACCGCGAGCGGGAGAGGCCCCTCTATAACCTAACAACATTTGGGGCCAAATGTAGTTATGAGAACCTTGCACGAGACGGACCATACGTCCGCCCGCAGCTCTGGACGCTCCGTCTAGTCTGGTCGGCTTCAGTCACGGCTTCCTCCGCTACGTTATTAAAGCACACACGACCGCAGGCTAGCTGCCCGACTTCAGTTATCCAGTCAGCTGCGCGAAGACGGAGCCATTCTTCGCCCCTGAAGTCGGACCATGCGTTAGCTAGCGATCCGAGGCATCGATCAACGGGACGTTCGGAGAAGAAATCTATATCCGGATCTTCGTCCCAGGAGCAGTAAGCTGTGGAAAAAAACAGAAGACCACTGCTCCTCAAGCGTCGGGAACGGACTTGCTGTCGCAGTTGCGCAGCTATTAGCAGCATCCCAGCTAATTCAAGAGAAGCCTCCCGCAGACTCCAGCGTTGAGCTGTCGGGCGGTGCTGGGTCGGTCCGGTCAATTGTGCTTGTAGAAGAAGCCAGAAAAATTTCCCTACGGGGCGCTCGGCTAGATCTGGGATCAGATCTCCGTTTGGAGAACCCTCTTCGTCTCGTTAACAGTCGGGATCGCCTGTGTCTGTTGTGAGAAACCATATTGAGTAGGAACACGCTTCAAACGTTCCTTCCACACCGCAGCCGGGACCGGCGGCAGTTATAGCATCTTCTGCTTACATGGAAGCGCACGAAAGAGGATTAGTCTAGAAGCTTCTAAGCGGGATACTCTGCGAGATCTGAGGACAGACCGCGAGTGCAGAGTGTTTTCTCGTACCGTTAACAGTCGAGGACGACTGTTTTGTGTTGTAAGAAACTTCAATGAGGAGGAACATCCGTCCTATGTGATGAGTCGGGATGCTTCTTCCGCACTTCAGCCGGGGTCGGCTGTGGTTACGGCTTCCTCTTATCCCATGGATATGTACGATAAGGGATAGATGCCTACAAGTTTCAAACGGAACGCTCGGCGAGGTCTGGAGCAGACTGCGAGCTGGAGAACCTTCGCCTTTCCATCAGCATTCGGGGTCGACTGTTTTCGGTGCGAGAAACTTTAGTGAGTTGGGACGCCCGTTCACGCTTGCTGTTCGGGACGCTCCTTCCACACTGCAGCCGGATTCGGTGGCAGATATTGCATCTTCCCTTGCTTCATTAATGAAGCACGTTGACCACGAACTATCTATCTGATTTCGCAGGTTCGAGTTGATAGCTGGTCGTTCGAAACAGGTACTACCGTGAGCAGATGGTGAGCTGTCAGACAGTGCTGCGTTGGTCCAGTCATCCGTTCAGTCGGATGGAGTTGACCATATTTGCAGATGGAACATTTGGATCGTGAGAGGGATACGGAGTGTGAGTCTCCATCTCTCACAGAAGGGCACTTTGAGACTATAAAAAGTCTTAAACTTTTAAGAATATTGTTCCATATGAATATAAGTCTGCGTTTAGATGAGCAGGACGGGATGAAAATATGTTCCTACCTGCAACATTTAATACATGCTCGGAAATGATGGAATGTGCTCTTTCATTGAAAAGAGCTATTTTGGGCGCAATGTCCTAAGCAGATCACCTTACCAGAGCTATGACGCAAAATCTCAACGGAACGAAATATGAGGACGTGGTTCCTATCTAAGAGTTCTTTCCAGGGCAGCCATGTATGCCACGTACAGCTCCGCACAGACAGTGAATTTGGATTTGGTAAGACTTGGTGCTGCCCTTGCGTCGTCATCTCCTATAGATGGCAAGGTTGAAAGCTCTCCCAGAGTCGCTCCGGTTACCAGAAATATACTAGTTGACGCCAAGCTTTCGTTGATATATGAGCAGACTACATGAAAGCTTCCAGTGCTCTGCTATTGAAGTTGCTGTCTCATCAACACACTTCAGCAGACCGGGGTAAGCGAGGCCGTTCTGCTTCTAAGAAAGCATCACGAGAATGTCTCGCGAGGGTACAATAACCCTCTTATATTTACTCTGGAAGTCGTTATTATAGCGACTCGGAAAGGGGGCATAGGTCTGATCAAGGCTATGGATCAGCCCCCCCCCCCCCCCCAGGCCGACGATTAACGGGAGGTTATCATCTTCACGAGAAACTGGACGTTAATCACGGAAGTTCCTTTCAAACAGAGTCGCTCGTAGTGGAGGTAAAGGCTCTCTTATTGAAGGGAACAACTGAAGTCGACGAGACGAGCTTCTTCGCGGGGAGGACGTAGTTACTCCTCCCGTAAGCATCGTAAGTCGTACAGGTGATGGACATGACCTCTATTGCTTGTTAGTCGACGGAAGGTTATCATCTTCACGAGAAACTGGACGTTAATCAAGGAATTTCCTTTCAAAGAAAGTCGCTCCTAATGGGGGTAAAGTCTCTCTTATTGAAGGGAATAATGGAGGTCGTCAAGAATAGATTTCGGTTTCTTTCCACTTGGCGGTAGGTTATCAACCTCGCAAAAAGTGGATAAATTGCGGAAGATCAGTGGATGAGAGTGTTGTCTCGACAGGCCTGTGACTATCAGCCGGAGTAAGCTCCACTTACAAGAATACTTGTTAGACAAATCTTCCAAGAGAGACTTTCCTTCTGGAGGTACAAGCTCTCCTATTGAAGAAAAGCATTGGACGTAGTCGAAATTATTCTCCAGATTTATTATTATCACCTGTTTCTCGTCCTGAATCCGGACGGAGAGTGCATAAATAGGCTGAGATATCCCTTGGCGTCAAGACAGTTTATGTCGATGTGGAAGCCATAGTAGCCTTATGTATGGTTACAGCGGTCCTTTGGGAATTACAGCTGTTAGAATAACGGCTTGACATTCCCTACTTACGTGACGATGGTTAGGTCTCTAGTTACACCGAGATATCTGTCTTCACGGAGAAGAAGACTTCTAACTGTGTTAGTTAGGCTCTGACCACTGTCTTTTGGGAATAAAACCGAAAAAGATACTGTGCTTTTCGGTTTGTTTTTCCTTGGTGTCATAGACTTGAGTCTTATTGTTACACCATAGTAACCTAGCTAGAATAATGAGCGAGATTTTTTCAGTATTATGCAGTGGCATAACTAAATATATTATCTCTTGGGACTGCGGTCTCTTTGGGAATTCAGGGCTTTTTATAGCGGCTCTTCATTCCCTGCCGTGCGCGACGATAATTGTAAGTCACCGTTAAGTGAGCCTTCAAGGTCGCAACTCACACCGATATATCTGTCTTCACGAAGATGAAGACTTATAAGTTATGGTTAGCGCTGTAAGTCTCCTTAGTGGGCTTCTTGGGCCTCAGTTATCAGCTTTTAATGGTCTTCACGTACAGGAAGACCTTTAGCTGCTTCGGCTAGGCTGAGTCCCCTGTACTATCGGACATGATACCGTTTGTTAGACGAGGTTATCCTTTTAAAACCTGTATGGTTTGGCGTAAGTTATTATTTTTATGTAAATGCGGTGTATTTTTTCATCACGTCCTTCTCTTAGTGGCTTTGAGGATTCGGTCAGACGTGAGGGAGCCTTGCGGTTCCTATACTATTTGATGACTAACACAAGAAAGATTCAAGTAATACGGGTGAAAGGGGGGGGGGGGGGTCGATATGAATTCGTATCCCCCCCCCCCCCCCCCCCGCCAATGTGTTAAGAGGCGATTACCGGGCTAGACGTAGTTTTCTTCCCGTGAGCCTTGTATGCATTCGAGTTCATACACGCATTTCATGACCTCTCGATTTTGGCTGGGTCGTGTTCATTGGCGACCTCATGGGCATCCACGTTTTAGTTGTTTGTTTCCTGTGAGTGTTCGTTTATAAGTCATATACGAGCATCTGATTCATCATCAATGAATTGCTAGCTTTTGTGCACCTGTATGGCTGACAAGTCAGTTAACTGGTATTCAGATGATTACACGTAGGATTTCAATGCTCGCGTGCATAATATGTGTATTATTAGGCAGACGCCTTATTGTATGTTTTGGACCTTAGAAACAATGAATTATTTCGGGGGCGGTCCGTGACGAGTCTATTAATCATAGCTCGATACATTTCTGCCGACTCCGGTATACGTTACAAGCATGCGCTATTATTTTCCGGGATCGCCGCGATAGCCCTATCTTCTAAAGTGGAATTAAGCACCATTTTATTAATATTAATTAATATCTGGGTGCCTGTTCGGCGAATATATATTGTTATTTGCTACCGGTTTTACTGATTCCAGAGCGCTCCCCCCCCCCCTTTCTTTTTGAAGAAGATTCCTTCAAAAAGGGGACGAGGGGGGTGTATTTTTTAAAACCTCCTCTGGCTTGATAAGTGTGTAACTATGAGTGAAGCTGTTTTGGCTGTAGGTTATATCTGATCCTGGATACAGCTTATTTATTATTAGCTCACCTGAGCGAAGCTCAAGGGGAGCTTAACTAATCACTTTCTGTCCGTCGTCCGTCGTCCGTCGTCCGGCGTCCGTCGTCCGTCGTCCGTCGTCGTCCGTCCGGCGTTAACTTTACATTATCGACTTCTCCTCCTAAACCACTAGCCCAATTTTATTCAAATGTTGGCTAAATGTTTATTACCTAATGCCAATTCAGATTTGTTCAAATGAAGTTGCCCCTCCTCCTGGGTGGTGCCACACCCCCAAGGGGCACCAAAATCTTTGTAAATCTTCTTCTCATGAACCAGCAGTAGCAGAGACTTGATATTTGGTGTGCAGCTTCCTTCTGAGGTGTAGACTCAGATTTGTTCAAGAGAAGTTTGTGGGGCTATACTTGACGTTGTTATGAGAGGGGCAAAATTTTTTGCCCCGCCCAAAATTTCTATTTTCCAAACCGAGAGGCTGATTTGAACCAAATTTTATGTGAGGGCTTATTGGGTCATGAGTACTTGATTTATGCAAAAAAAAATTTTCCCGCAGCCCCGTGGGAACCACAGGAGCTAAAAATAGAAAAAATTTAAAACGCCCATATCTCCAAAACTGCACGGCACTGAGAATTTTTATTTGGTGTGCAGCTTCCTTAGGACCAACAGAAAGGATTGGTAAAAAAAAATTGCCATCGGTTTTATCATAGGGTACAGTTTCGGGACTTTGAAAAAGTGCTGAGTCAGCACTTTTTAACACTGTAGGCAATGGGAAAAACATTAAAAAATCTTCTTCTCCAGATCCAGCAGGCAGAATCTTTTGATATTTGGTATGCAACATTGTAGGGTGGATCTGATTCAAGTTTGTTCAAATCGGCCCCCTGGGTTCATATTTGGGCTCAGTATAGGAGCCCGATTTCGAACTTAGTGCATTTCAGGCAAATTTCTTAAAAAATCTTCTTCTCCAGATCCAGCAGGCAGAATCTTTTGATATTTGGTATGCAACATTGTGGGGTGGATCTGATTCAAGTTTGTTCAAATCGGCCCCCTGGGTTTATATTTGGGTTCAGTATAGGAGCCCAAATTTGAACTTACTGCATTTCAGGCAAATTTCTTTGAAAATCTTCTTCTCCAGATCCAGCAGGCAGAATCTTTTGATATTTGGTATGCAACATTGTAGGGTGGATCTGATTCAAGTTTGTTCAAATCGGCTCCCTAGATTCATATTTGGGCTCACTATAGGAGCTCGAATTCGAATTTAGTGCATTTCAGGCAAATTTCTTCAAAAATCTTCTTCTCCAGATCCAGCAGGCAGAATCTTTTGATATTTGGTATGCAATGTTGCGGGGTAGATCTGATTCAAGTTTGTTCAAATCGGCCCCCTGGATACATATTTGGGCTTACTATAGAAGCCCGAATTCGAACTTAGTGCATTTCAGGCAAATTTCTTAAAAAATCTTCTTCTCCAGATCCAGCAGGCAGAATCTTTTCATATTTGGTAAGCAACATTGTGGGGTGGATCTGATTCAAGATTGTTCAAATCGGCCCCCTGGGTTAATATTTGGGCTCAGTATAGGAGCCCGATTTCGAACTTAGTGCATTTCAGGCAAATTTCTTAAAAAATCTTCTTCTCCAGATCCAGCAGGCAGAATCTTTTGATATTTGGTATGCAACATTGTAGGGTGGATCTGATTCAAGTTTGTTCAAATCGGCCCCCTGGGTTCATATTTGGGCTCAGTATAGGAGCCCGATTTCGAACTTAGTGCATTTAGGCAAATTTCTTAAAAAATCTTCTTCTCCAGATCCAGGAGGCAGAATCTTTTGATATTTGGTATGCAACATTGTGGGGTGGATCTGATTCAAGTTTGTTCAAATCGGCTTCCTAGATTCATATTTGGGCTCACTATAGAAGCTCGAATTTGAACTTAGTGCATTTCATGCAAATTTCTTAAAAAATCTTCTTCTCCAGATCCAGCAGGCAGAATCTTTTCATATTTGGTAAGCAACATTGTGGGGTGGATCTGATTCAAGTTTGTTCAAATCGGCCCCCTGGGTTTATATTTGGGCTCAGTATAGGAGCCCAAATTTGAACTTAGTGCATTTCAAGCAAATTTATTAAAAAATCTTCTTCTCCAGATCCAGCAGGCAGAATCTTTTGATATTTGGTATGCAACATTGTGGGGTGGATCTGATTCAAGTTTGTTCAAATCGGCTTCCTAGATTCATATTTGGGCTCACTATAGAAGCTCGAATTCGAACTTAGTGCATTTCAGGCAAATTTCTTAAAAAATCATCTTCTCCAGATCCAGCAGGCAGAATCTTTTGATATTTGGTATGCAACATTGCGGGGTGGATCTGATTCAAGTTTGTTCAAATCAGCCACCTGGATTCATATTTGGGCTCACTATAGAAGCTCGAATTCAAACTTAGTGCATTTCGGGCAAATTTCTTCAAAAATCTTCTTCTCCAGATCCAGCAGGCAGAATCTTTTGATATTTGGTATGCAACATTGCGGGGTGGATCTGATTCAAGTTTGTTCAAATCGGCCCCCTGGATTCATATTTGGGCTTAATATAGAAGCCCGAATTCGCACTTAGTGCATTTCAGGCAAATTTCTTCAAAAATCTTCTTCTCCAGATCCAGCAGGCAGAATCTTTTGATATTTGGTATGCAACATTGCGGGGTGGATCTGATTCAAGTTTGTTCAAATCGGCCCCCTGGATTCATATTTGGGCTTAATATAGAAGCCCGAATTCGCACTTAGTGCATTTCGGGCAAATTTATTAAAAAATCTTCTTCTCCAGATCCAGCAGGCAGAATCTTTTGATATTTGGTATGCAACATTGTGGGGTGGATCTGATTCAAGTTTGTTCAAATCGGCTTCCTAGTTTCATATTTGGGCTCACTATAGAAGCTTGAATTCGAACTTAGTGCATTTCAGGCAAATTTCTTAAAAAATCTTCTTCTCCAGATCCAGCTTCAGAATCTTTTCATATTTGGTAAGCAACATTGTGGGGTGGATCTGATTCAAGTTTGTTCAAATCGGCCCCCTGGGTTTATATTTGGGCTCCGTATAGGAGCCCAAATTTTAACTTAGTGCGTTTCAGGCATATTTCTTAAAAAATCTTCTTCTCCAGATCCAGCAGGCAGAATCTTTTGATATTTGGTATGCAACATTGTAGGGTGGATCTGATTGTGATTCATGAACGTATTTATTTGTAAAGTTGATAGAATCTTAGACAAAATTTGCAGAAAAGATCTACTATAGAAGGGGTGGTATCCAGGGTGAACCGTTTACCCAAATCTAGCAGTACTAATGCATTATTCACACAAATCTTCGTTCAAATTTTATGACCCCTCATTGGAACACACGCATTCAGCTCATTCCAACAAAGGTCATATGGCATGTTTTCGAGACAAAGGAATAAAAATTTTAGTTATTCATGAAATTTTTAGGCAACTGTTGTCTGTTATTCACATTGCTTCATGAAATTTCAGTACTTTTAGAAGTTACCTCAGTAATCAAGGGTTAATTCCCCTTAATTAAATGTCGCCTCTAAAAAACAACCACTTTGCATATCTTACCTTTTTACCAGCATAACTGCCAAAACTTGTCAGCATTCTTCGCAAAATTCGCTATTCAAATTTTAATTTTTGTCTCTTAAACATACATGTACTTATCGCTTGTAAATACCCCATTGGAATGAGCTTTTTGAGCTCATTCCAATGAGAGGTCGCACACCATGCTTTTTGAGTCAAAAAAGCAATTTTTTTAGTTATTCCAGAATTTCGTACGTAAAACACAGCTTTATGACTTCACATTAAAATGAGCTCTCTAAGCTTGTTCCAATCAACATTCACGCACTATGTCTTTCACACAAAAAATAAAATTTTCCATTTATTCAGGAATTTTGTTTGCAAGAACACTCTTACCCCCCCCCCCCCCCCCCCACAAACACACACACACAAACACACACACACACACACAAACACAGACACACACATCTAAAAGTTCGTCAGCAAAAAAACAGTTACTTCAATTTTTAAATGCATTATAGGAACAACTTGCCTAATCAAATTTAAATACTTTTGCATCATTCTGTATCTAGAACAAACCATTTACCATATCTTTACGCAAAATTCTCCAGCATCATTCACAAAAAAACACCATTATTTATATATTCACATTTCTGTCTCAAAAATATACCTGATCTTCCCATACCCCTATTGGAATAAGCTGTTTGAGCTTGTTCCAATGATGATAAAAAAAAATAAAATTTGTGAAAATTTTTGTTTTCTTGCATGCAAATATATACATGTAGCACATGGAAGATATCCACAGTTGGGGAGAGATGTCCAAGGCTATCTCTTCACATTCCTTGTTTGTGCTTCATGCTAAACCAGTTTGTCTGCAGAGATAAATTTGCTTTATTAAAAATCATTGGAGATTGGCCACACACCAATGATTTTAAATAAAACTAATTTTAGGTAACAAATGTTGAACTTCAAACAAAATCTATCACTCAACCAGTTAATGTTGATGAGGCATGACATGGTGAAGGTGACCTAAAATACTTCTTAGAGTCACTTTGTCAGGTGAGCGATTAAGGCCACGTGGGGCCTCTTGTTGTATAGGGCGTATGTTACAGGGGGGGGGGGGGGGGTTAACCTTTCACTTTCGAATACGTCGTCCTAATTCATGGGGGTTAGTCCGGACTAGTCTTAACAATTGTGGGCTCGTTACACCCAATTATCATAATCACTCATGCTAAGAATATGGAATTGCTTATTTATGACATGTCTTCTCTATTGCTGTATAGAGAGACAAACATGCAATTCCTTTTAATTTAATTTCCTTTCACCTTGGATTGCAGGCTTGGAAACTATTTCGGTCTGCTAATTCTGAAATCCTAGGCCCTCCGCCTTTTTACGATTCAGCTAGTCTGGGCCATTGGTTTATAGTATAAAAATATAATAATAACTAGATGAAGTGATTGTGCCCGCACAATACACAGGATTTTCCTCGTATTTTCAGTTCCTGGGCGTTTTCGTCTCAAAATCGAGAAGAACGCAGAAAAACGGATTTTTGATGAACCTATCAACATACTGACGGTAGAAGATATAATTGCAAGACCTCTATGCAGTATGCCAGCTCCCAGAGGTCACATCTAATGATATTCTGTACTGACAGCCAAGGCTCCATACATTGGAACAACCATAGCCATTCCAAACTGCGCATTATTACTATGTCGACCTCATTAAATGTCAACGAGTGGACGACATTTGCCAGTAAATCTATGTCAGTTGTAATTCCCATTCAGAAGTCCAAAACAACTGCTACCATAAGTGTTTCAATGAAGGTTACTTTTGAAGATTACCAAATGCTTTTGCATCCGATTCTTATGCGTGGAGGCGGAAACACTACATGATGGGCAGTGATGTCGTGGTTCCTCATGATTGCAGATGAAATATCTAGAGTTCAGAAATAAAAAACGAGCGCCTAATTGGGTGGGAGTGGGGGGGGGGGGGGTGGTTCGGGTGGGAGCTGACAAATCAGAATGAGGAGTGTTAGTTTATGTCTTTTCTTAATAAGTTCTACTTCTCCTTCAATAAA
The DNA here is from genome assembly GCA_031216915.1 of Pictodentalium vernedei. Taxonomy (NCBI): domain Eukaryota; kingdom Metazoa; phylum Mollusca; class Scaphopoda; order Dentaliida; family Dentaliidae; genus Pictodentalium; species Pictodentalium vernedei. The sequence continues at coordinate 503,968,325 of CM062297.1, read as the reverse complement.
CCTGATGGATTTGATTTGTAGGACCACAACAAGTACAGGCCGAAAGTCAAGATTAAACACTTATGTATACTGTTGTCCACTTTAGAGGAATTCCACCAGCTATTGGTCATATTGCCACAACCCTTCCTGTTGCTTCTAATATACATGTACGTTGCAGGGTCTTCGGGTAGATGAATAATTCTCAGTTATTTATCTATGCCATGAGCTCTTATGGTGAAAGCCTGAAATTGAAACGCGGTACCAGAAGGCAACTTCCCAGGCTCGAAGTCAGCAGTATCTAAAAATTTGACATGTGTGTGGGGTGAGGGGGTGGGGGGGGGGGGTGGGGGGCATATGTATACCTAAAGCTAATTCAAACTTGGACCCAAAGTCCGTAACATATTAGGCATATCCAAAGTGCACAGCCCCGAGATGTGGGAGGGTATTTGAGGGGGGGGGGGGCTCCCCTTCCCGACTTTTTTTTTAAATAACAGGCTCTGATAACAATTCTCATTTGAGGCTTGTCATGGCTCTGCGTAATGGCGTGTGACATTTCTAAATCCCGCACTTTCCGGTCTCGGTTCTGGTCTGGTGTTGGGAAATCTCCTTGCCGACTTGAATAATGAGTTCTTTGACAATCATGATATTCTAAAAGTTATATAGGAGGTCATTGGACAATTGTTAGCCTCGTCGGCTGCTGGCTCTGAGTCTATGCCACACTGGTCAGAAATTATTTTCCGACAGAATGTGTAAATTTTCGACAGAGATGTTTATTGGGGTCGCGGTTCGCCACCGTCGCACACCCACCTTTTTTTTGGGGGGGGGGGGGGGGCAGAGTTTCCCAGTCCTCAATTTGGCTACAACAACTAATTCCAGGCCTTCGTGGTGCTCTATTACTTTTGGCTTCCATGTCAGAATGTTAGGAAGCAAATGGATAGTTGCAGGTAGGTAATTGTCGGGTTATTTCTTGTAATTAGACACCCTTAATGTTTCAATGATTTTTCACTCAAAACGTAAAATGACACTTAACGCCTACACTATACAATCTAAAAGCGCATATTTTTCTGAATATATTACAAATTACAACAAATCATTTGAATTGGTATTCTATCAGCAAGGACTGATTAAGTAATACTAAATATTTAAAAGAAACGCGAAAACCAATGTTTGCGGGTTTTACTGAAAATTTTGATTTCAAATTATGTACAGCGTTCACTGAAGTTGAGGTCGCCGGGTGCAAAATGACCAGTGTTTTTCAGACGTGTTTCCTGTCATGGACGCCCGAGATGTAGAGTCCAACTAATGGGTGTTTGTGTTGGGTAGGGGTTGGGCAGTCGCGTCGGATAGTTTTACGGGTGGAGGAAGAGCCTCAACATCCAAATTCTGAATTACGGCCACTTTAACCCGTCTCGTAGTACAGTTTCGTCAGATCAAAGTGGCGATCGAAAGAAAGAAGTTTGGTTTTTGATCAAACATTTTCAGTCCCAACCGGACCAAAAAATTTCCAGGTAACAAAAAATATTTTTTTGTCTCAAAATTTACCAAAACGCATAGAAAACCGAAAAAAAAAATCCGATTTTTGTTCAAAAGTTTCCAAGTCCGAACCGGAGTGGTAGTTCTCCAGCCATCAGAAGCCAAGTGGAATAAAACCCTATTCCCATGGGATGGGAGTAGGTAATAAATGAGAGTTCAACCATCATCGTACATGTACGTGTACGTGTACATGTACACCTCCATAGGATTTAGTGTTAAAATCGTGTACGTGTACAAGATTTTTAACGTTTTTTAGGGTGCTTTAGAATTCTCTTGAGAATTCAAACATCACTGATTGTATCCTAGAACGCATGAAATTTTTCGTACAGTACATGTACCGTTTTGATTGAAATCGGCAAGTGAGTTTCCCCCATAGGATTCAGTGTTAAATTGCGAGCAAAAAACGTTTTGAGAGTTCTAACATCATCGTCTCGCCGATTTTAATATTCGCGTCAGATTTTAACACTGAAAACCCTATGGGGCGTACACGGAGATCCACTTGCAGATTGTTAGAATCGGCAAGATGATGTGTGTACGATGATGGTTGAACTCTCAAACCCACTTCGCGTTTCTCGAAGTGAGATTAGGGTACGTTATTGCGAGGTGATCGCGACGAACACTTGATGGAAATGTGTGAAGAGGTGATGTTTGAACTCTCAAACCCACTTCGCATTTCTCGAAGTGAGATTAGGGTACGTTATTGCGAGGTGATCACGATGAGCACTCGATGGAAAAAATGTTTTGAACGAAGAGTGTTGTCGTCGTCGGTGTGGTTGGAAATTTGCAAGCCCACTGTCACGTTTTTGATTGATATATATAGGGGAGAAAAAAAAAATATATAAATAATAGTTATTTAGAAAATTAAATATATCAAATCGAATAGATAATAAAAAAAATATGTTAATCATGAGCGATTCTCAGACTATTAGAGCGAGGTTTCTTTTAAACATGCTGATGAGAGCATACGCAATCTGCGTGAACGAAGAACTACGTCCCATCTTGTTAGAACGATGCATCGGATGTCGGGATCATCTAGACTTCGATCACGAGAATCATTCGTGTCTGACAATGGAAAGGGAAGATATGGTTGTCATGTATTTCGAACCGGCATTTGAACGCGTTAAATTCAATGATGTGATCACGTTTTGGAAGAGATTAGTCTTCTGTAAGAATCGAGACAGGCCCACAGATTCGGAAGAACTGAAATTGGCGCGTAGAAGTTTGACTTTAGAAGACAAGGGATGCATCAAGAAATTATTGCTGAATGAAGCATACGTCTAAGTTTTTTTTCGTTGATATAAAAATAAGGGAGAGTAGAAAATAAAAAAAAAATAAATACACACATAAATTTTTTTTATCTAATATTAGAAAGAAAAAAAACACAAAAAATGAGAACCAGAAATAAATTGTATCCGACGTTAATGGACGACGAGGACGATAAGCCGAACGGCGTTTTGCCGACAGCACCGTCGCTAGAAGAAAAAGAAAGAGGAGAGAGGTATCGCATCGGTCAAATCAGTAGAATCCAAGAGTATCTAATTTGAGAGAGAGATTCTCGTCATTCTCTCAAGAAGAAGTATTCACGTTTCGTGAAATTCGTCAACGCGATCGACACGACACTCATCACGATTTCCATGGGTTTACACGCGGCCGGCATCGGATTGTTGTCGACCGCATTTGGCATTTCGATCGTGTTGACCGTAGAAGGAGTGGCTCTCGCCGCCGGATTGTTTAGCACGCTCGGAAACTTTTTGAGTAGGAAATTATATCTGAAGGCGAGGAAACACGACAAAATTCGCGTCTTGGCCGACTCCAAGATCGACACGATATCCAAAATGATCTCTATGGCGTTGAAAGACGGTAGGATATTGGACGGAGAATACTTCGCGATATTGAGCGAGAAAACGAAATACGATGCCATGAAAGAAGCCGTGAGAATCAAGACTCGTCAGATCATCAAGGAAGAGATGAAGGATTCTCTCGTGGAAAAGGGGAGGAAAGAGGCCAGGGAGGAATTCAGTAAGATGATAGTACTCAAGAGCAGCGATTGAAAAAAAAAAAAATATATATATATATATAATAAGAACAGAATTTAAAAAAAAAAAAAAATAGTAAATTTATATATAAAATAAAAAAAAAAACGAATTTAATTTAAATAACTCTTAAAAAAAATGTATTGCGTAAAGTGTAAGAGAGTTACCGAGACGAGTAATTCTAGAGAAGTGCGAACTGAAAACGACAGATGGATGCTTCACGGAATTTGCAACGTGTGTGGTTCTATCAAGACTCGATTCGTCAAACAAAAGAACATGAGCAAAGGTAAAGGCATCGTGAATAAAATGATCAACAATCTACCTTTCGAAATGCATCTGCCCGGTCACAGTTTCACGGGACCCGGAACGAAATGGAACAAGAGACTCAACGCCGATCTAACTCCCAAACCTTGGAGCAAACCCGTGAATAGGGTGGACGTGGCTGCGTACGATCACGATCTGTGCTACGCCAGACATCCCGACACCAAGACTCGCAACGACGTCTGCGACAAAAACATGTTGGGGAGATTGAGAGGCATATCGTATCCGACCAGGAGAGAGAAGATGGAACGTTCGCTGGTCGGCAATCTGATCGGTGCGAAACGTCGATTCGGATGGGGCGTTCAAAAAAAAAAAGCGCATCTGAAAAGAAGAAGAAGAAACGATTATTGACGAGCGAATTGGCCGAGGAGTTACACAAACCCATAGTGAGTAAATTTCGAAAGAGAAGGGTGTTCGTGAAGGGTCTGGATGACATTTGGTCTGCCGACTTGGTCGATATGAGATCGTTTTCGAGGTGGAACGAGGGCGTCAAATATCTATTGACGGTCATCGACGTGTTTTCCAAATACGGTTGGATCAGAGCTTTGAAGAATAAATCGGGACCTTGCGTCGCCGAGGCTCTGAAGAGCGTGTTCGACTCGTCTTCTCGTAAACCAAGTAAATTGTGGGTGGACAAGGGAAAGGAATTCTACAACAAGGACGTTCGTCGATTGGTAGACCTCTACTCGATCGAAAACGAAGAGAAAGCCAGCGTGGTGGAATGTTGGAATCGAACGATGAAGGAGAAGATGTACAGATACTTCACGGCGAATTCGACCAAGAAATACATATACGCTCTGAACGGTCTGGTCAAAGATTACAACACGCGACAAAGATCAATCAAGATGACTCCCGCGGAAGCTAGCGATCCTCGAAACGAAAAACGGGTCTACGCAAATCTATATCTCGAGAGATCTAAGATCAGGAAGAAGTCTAGAACGCCGAAATTTGCGGTCGGCGATCGAGTGAGAATCTACGCTTATAAGAAGCACTTCGAAAAGGGTTATACTCCTCGATGGACCTCGAAAATCTTCGTGATCATCAAAATATTTCACACCGATCCGGTGACTTACGAAATCGAAGCTTTGGATGGAGAAGAGATCATCAGAAAGTTTTATGAACAACAATTACAGAAGACGAAGTTTTGATGAAGAACACAAATTTTTTTTTTTTATTTACACTCTTTGACATTTTCTTGTTTACACACATATATATATATAAGAGAGAAAAAAAAATAATAATAAAAAATAATTAAAAACTATTTTTTTTTAGATAAAGAAAGCAAGTGAATTAATAAACAAAAAAAAAACAAACTAAAAATCCTTTAAAATGACAAATATACTAGATATAGCACAAAGCATAGTGAAAGATGAAAGTATTCAAGAATATGAGGTTCACGAATACGAACCGATAACCGGGATGAGTTTGAACAATGCGGAAGAGATAAGAATCAACGTCGAAACTCAAGATCTATTCGTACATCCTAGCGAGAGTTACATAGTGGTGCAGGGACATCTCACCAAGGAAGATGGGAGCGACTACGCCAACGACGACATGGTTACTCTTGCCAATAATGGCATCATGCATCTATTCAGTAACATATAATACATGCTATCCGGACAAGAGATAGAATCTGTTTTTCATCCCGGTCAGGCCACCATGATGTTCGGACTCTTGACGTATCCTGATGATTTTTCGAAATCCAGAGGACGTAATCAGTTGTGGGTGAAAGACACCATAGGCCCTGCTAGCGCAGGCGCCACCACGATATTCGACTACATCGTCAAGACGTCCAGACCTAAAGGAACGTTTTTGTTCAGGATACCTTTGAAACACATCTTCGGATTCGCAGACGATTACAACAAGATCATGTACGGATTCAAACACAATCTGATGTTGATTCAAAAAGGAAATGACGATGCAATAGTGAAACTCACCGTGACCGATGCGGGTAAGATAACTCTACACAAGATATCATGGTTTGTTCCGCACGTGGAGCCTTCGATCGTGGAGAAAGCGTGTCTCTACAAGATCATAGAATCCAAGAGTAAATTACCCGTGGGATTTAGAATGAGACAGTGCGACACGGCTAGCATTCCTCCCTCCACGAATCACTTCGATTGGAGATTGACGGTGAAATCCGCTTCCGAGAGACCGCGTTTCATAGTGGTTGCATTTCAGACCGATAGGGACGGGTCTCAGGAAAAGAATGCGTCGCTGTTCGATCACTGCCATTTGAGAAACATGCAAGTGTTTCTGAACGCCACGAGATATCCAGCAATCGATTATAACGCATCGTTCGACAAGAGCGATTTCTCCAGACTGTACGGCGACGCCGCTGATTTTAGAAAGAAGTATCACGGTCTAGACGAATTGATGAGCAATCCCAACATATCTCCCGGTGAATACAAGTCGATGTATCCCATGTTCGTGTTCAACGTCTGTAAACAGAGTGAACGACTCAAGAGTAGCATGTTAGACATTCAGATCAAGATGCAATTCGATAGGAACGTGCTGAGAAAAACCGAAGCCTTTGCCCTGGTCCTGTCGGACAGAGAATTACAATTCGAATCGGATGGAAATAAGATGTCGATCATTCGATGAGAGACGAGTGTGTGAAAAAAAATTAATAAACGTTAAAAATGTGGATGTTAGATTAATTAAAAACTAAAATCTCGAAAACAAAATGGATGTTTTTGACACGAAAACAACAAATCATCTGTTCACTTCAGATTACTACGACGTTAAAATAAAATACTTGGAAAAATGGATTCAAATTGAATATGAAGAACGTAACACAAAAAAAGGATGGAATAGTTGTGATTTTAACGAATATCGTTTAAAAGAAAAAGAAGAGTTTGATCTCATAACATCTAATGAAGAAATTATAAAAAATACAATTTTAAAATGTCGCAAATGTAAGAAACGTCAAATAAAAATCGAATCTCAACAAACTAGATCTGGTGATGAACCAACAACCGTATTCGCAAAGTGTATAAATTGTAATCATAAATGGATAGAAAATTAAATAAAGGATGCAATTTTAGTCATCGTCATAAATGACCTAATTCTTTTACTAAAGAAAAAAAACATTTCAGATATCGTATAATAATATATAATAAAAAGTTATCAAAAAAAAAAAAAAAAAAAAAAAATAAAAGTAATGAGATCTAGAGAGATTGAACATCTTTCTAAATCTCATTACTTTTTTTTTTTTTTTTTTATAAATCACACATTATTTTTTTTTTTTAATTCATTATTTTTCCATGCATTCACTGTTTGTTCAAAGGATCCAGTTCGATCAGTAGACTCACCACGGAAGTGGCGGCTTTGGGATTATTGGTTTTCGTGACGAAATTAATCCTGTCTCCGGCGTTCACTTTGAGAGGCGTGCCGAATGTGCTAACATTCGCAGGTTGATTCTCAGTCTTTTCGACGCTGTATCTCTTATCGCTCTCCACACCATTCACCATGAGATTGACGACCGCTCTGTTATTCAAATCCGAGGAAGCCAGACTCATTCGAAGGATTTCACCTCCCAACGGCATGGGATATCCCACCTGACCGTGTTTCGATCCGCTACCTCCATTTCCGAAAGACCACTTGGCTTTTCCCTCATCTAAGGCGCCGGCCTCTTCGGCCCACACGGTGCTCAATTGTCTAGCATATTTGACTTTCTCCACCACCGAAATCAGGGTGCAGGCATCCGTCATGTTCACGGGATCCGGTAGATTCGTGAGCGCGTGTCCACCCATGTCTAGTTTACCTTCCATGATGTCGCCCTTTCTCCAGACCGAGTTGTCGTCCACGTACGTCCTGCTTATCGCGCTGGAATCGAATTCGGGATCGTGATCGAGACCGAATAAATTGTGACCATTCATGTTGATGCCACCCTCCATGGTTCCGCCAGATTCTTTGTTCAGGTAGAGATTGTCCACTTGCGATTCCAGGTATTCTTGTGATTGTATCACAACAGAATCTACGTAGCCCTTGTTGACCGCGGTTGAGTCCGCATCCGTGTCGTCGATCTTTGACAGATTCAATATCTTGTTGAATCCCGCATTCAGATCCGATTTCATTTCTCGTCTGTCAGACTTTCTCTGTTCCAGATCTACGTAGTGTTTGGTCGCCACGTCCTTGGGATTTGTGGGAGTGGCCACGTTCGTTATCTTGTTAGAATTGGCGTTCAATTCCGAGTGCATCGTTTTCTGAATGTATCTATTTCTCAGGTGTTCACTGAATCTCGCGTGAGTGTCGTCCGCGTATCTCTTGGTCGCGGCATCGGTGGGATCTATGGAATTCATGACGTTCACGAAACATTTGGATTTCAGATCGAGATCGTCGGTCATGGTTTTATCCACGTAATTATCTAGCAGGATTCGTTCGAAATCGGCGTTCCCCCTGTCAACGTATTTTTTAGTCGCAGCATCTGCGAGATCTATCGGCTCGGGAAGATTGTAGAGCTTCTTATCGTTCATGTTCAAAGGTTCTTCTCGAGGTTCGTATCTCCGAACGTAACATTCGACCAAGTTGGCAACCTCGTAACCATCGTCAACTTCGAACATCTTCCTCTTCTTTCTCGGGTTGACATTTTCGTCATCACTTCTACCAAATTTATCGACTGGCATGTTGTTGTGGGATTTTTTTTTGTTGTTTAGAAAAAATATGTTCAAACGCAGTTTATTAAAAATGAACTATGTTATTTTATTTTTCGTTTTTATTCGATTAAAATTTTTTTAAAATAATTTTTTATCTTTATATGTATACTATAAAAAAAAATCTCTCTCTAATGTAAATCATTGAGAATGTCTTGAAATCAATCTCCTTCAGACCATCTCTTGAGAACGTAGAGACACAGGTGACCGCAAAACACTTGATCTGGTGATTGCACTTGTTCCGTGTTGTAACGAACCATCGATTTGTTGAAATAGTTCTTTATTTCTTTTGGCGGCGAGATTCCGTAGCTGTCGAAATAATAATTTTTCTTCTTCCTGTTCTTCATCCACGCCACCCAGTGAGTGCCTTCACCCGATGAATCGTCTAGATTTAAAATTCCGCATTCTGATTGTCGAGGTCTTCTCTTCGGCAAGGCATCTCTGGAAAACACTCCTAGAAAATCTTCGATTTTCAAATCTTTTGCCGCATTCAACAGATCAATGTTGGGTAGGGGTTCGTTGAGTAAGATGACACCTTCTACGGATATCTTTATTTTCTTATTCATAAATAAGTATATATATTTTTTTTTTATTTATTTTATTATAATTCACTAAAAATGACGTTATTTTTTTTTTTTTTTCTATTTTTTTCTTTTTCTTTTTAAACTAACTTTCTCGATGTCACTATCAATTTCCATGATTTTGTGTTCATCTAATTCTTCTTGATTTTCTGGAATTCTATCATCCACAATCATATCTGGAATCTTATCATCCACAATCGCATCTAGAATCAAATCATCCACATTCATATCGACTATAGTTAGTTCCGCATTCCAATGTCCAAGTGCCAAAGTGCTTATTTTATCGTCTAATATGAATCTCTTATCATCGTCAGCCATCAGCGAAATCTTGTTGACTATTTTGGTATACAAGTCGTGATTTTCGCTTCGAATCGATTTCAAAGTCTTATACACCGGACCACTTCCTAACAGACAATCTTTATACTCTTGGAAAGAGATGTTTTTCTTCACCACGCACGCTTTAACTCCTTTGCACTTCTTGATCTCTTCATCATCTTCTAGACGATAAGCATACAGTTTGGGTCTCAAGCCTATGAATGCGATGATCTGTTTACCGCCGCTCTCGTCCTTAAATTTACCCAACACCTTCTTGTTGTCATTCGACTGAATGTTGGACGGGTGATCGATGGGATAATTGCTCGTGTCGAACCACTTGGCCATGTCCGGAGATATATCTCGGTAGACGTCTTTCGTCTCTACCTCGTAAACTAAACTGTCCTTGGATTTTTTTCATTGTGTGGATCGTGTAATTCTTCCGGATAGTTCAAATCGACTTCTAAAATGCAAGGATAGTCTCTCCATTTTTTCATCTCTTCCGGTTCCTTCACCCATTCGAAATTTCCAATCGGTAAAGGATGACTCATAGCCCAACCGTACAGATTATTGGCGTCCCAATACTGTATGTATTTAGTCGACCGTTTCGAATCGAAACCTTCTTTCATGTAGGGATTGTTAGCTTCAGAATATCTGTGAGAGATCATCGAGACGCCACCTCTCGCAGAGCTTTCGAACATGAGCAACATGTCCATGTCGGATAATAATTCCAATTGGACTTCGGTGGTCTTCAACAGAGCATCCCACGCCAGACCGGGTGCGGTGAAATACCAAGTGGGATCGAGATCGTAATTTCGATGACAGACGTCTCGAAAATTTTCGAACACGTCTGCCAAGAGTAGAACGTCAGTCTTCAGATAGAGATCGTGATAATCTCTCATGGTTTTCATATCGAATGATTTCCACACGTTTTTAGCATGTTCGTAATTCTCGTCGGAAATGTCGGATTCATATAATTTCGAATAAAAATCTTCTTTCGAAGGTAGTGTGGTGTCTTCGAATCTCTTTAGATCGTTCATGTAATCATAAGGATAGACTCCTTTCCTCAACATGACGTCTACTCGTTCTCCGAAATGTTCGCTCATGATTTTAAATTTATCCTTGCTCATGTTATCGACTAATTTTTCCAGAGCGGTCGACATGAATTTAAAACTGTCGATGAAACGTATGCCTCTACGAATGGATTTCGTTTTTTCTTCCAATGTCTCTCCATCGATTACTCTTTTCTTCTCCATGAGCTTCCATTTCGTGAAGGAAATGTATCTTTCTTCGCTGTTCGCGATGCAATTTAATTCTTCGTGTGAGGTGCCAAGATTTTTCATGAACAGATGACTGTCGTAACCCGAGAGATTGTGAAACATCACCGGATAGAAAGCGGCGTCTCGATATTTTAAATTACACTTGCTGTGAGCCGGACCACGATACAGACCCGTGTAATGATCGTGGTCTCTGACCTTCTTATTTTCCTCCGAATTCTTGTCGAACGATTGTCTGCATATGTGACATTCGGTGGCTCTGTTATTTTCGTCCTGCTGCTCTCGCGTGATGATCATTTTCGCCGGAGTTTTGAATTTGTCGTATAACATTTGAAGTTTCCATTCTAACTCTTCCACGAACCTTTGAGACACGTCGTCATCTTCATACTGTTTCGTGTAGGTGAACTGACCCATGTCGTGTTGCGAGTCGAAAGCGCATTTCACGTAAATGCAATAGCCCGAAGGTATGTGTTTTTGATATCTTTCGACGTAACTTTGAAGAGCGTTGGGTTGACAGGAACTCATTTTTGCGGTGAAACATTCGAAATCGGCGTACACGACGAATGGTACTTTTAACCTTCTATTGTGATTTTCAAACTTCACGATGGTGTTGGGTTTGGGCATTTCGACGGCGACACCTTGATTTTCGTTGCAATATTCCTGATGTTTCGCCAACGGGTCTTTGCTGTGAAACACGTTCATGCAATTGTAACATAAAGATATCTTTCCGTTATGATTATTATTTTGTTTCGACAGTAATTGGCTCGGATGTTTAACCCAACAATAATGATGATTGTTACCATTCGAAATCAATAATAAAATAATTTTCTTTTCTCTTCCGAGATACGAAGTCAATCTGAGAGGATAGATATTTTGTTTTTCATCATATCCCAAGACGTTCACCGCTACGGTGGGATTTTGTGTCTCGAAACGTTCGATGTGTTTTAACTGCGTTGGAAAAGTCACTCCGCTCCAATCGAGATTTTTAGAAGTTACCTCGTAAGAAGAAACTCTTTCGATGTTCATTTTGACAGGGTATAAAGCAGAAGTGACTGCCCATTTAAAACACTGATCATCTTTATTTTTCACGTTGATCACGGCGTGTTTTTTTGCTAGGAAATACGGTAATTTCACGTAGGAAGACCCTTTCAACAAATCGTTTTTAGTTATGTGAATTTCGAGTTTCAACATCTCACCGAACGTCCAATTACTACCTTCATGTTGATAATTCGCGAGAGACGTCAACATCTTGTCTTTCATCTTTTCGAAAACGTCCGATAAATCTGAACCTCGAAATAAGGGTTCGACGTTAGATCTGAAATATGCATTTTTCACGATGCTCTCGCTGGACTTCACGTCGATTTTATTCATCACGCAATGGAGTATCATCTTAATTTTTAGTCCCACATTCATGTGTTTGCGAAACAAATCCAATACTTTTTTCTTCACCCGTTCCATGAACAATTTCGGATCGATTTTCTTCAACGAGGGAACCACGTCAAAAGTTTTAAAAATACCTTTGATCGCACTTTCCCATTCCATGGACTTCAATTGAAATAGTTCCGCGGTGAGTCACGCTAGATATTCTTCTCCTTTCCCTTCGTCTATTGCTCGTTGAAGTTCGCTCGATATATCTCGTTTGCCTAGAATCTGATGTGCATCACTCGTTTTCGTTTTTCTTTTCTTTTCTTTGGAAACTTGAAGTTCTTCTTCAACGGCTTTTCGTTTAGTCGTCTTCTTATTTTTCACAATCGAAACGTTTTTGGTTTTTTTCGACGTCGGCATTTTGATTCCTTTTACTATCTTTTGCTTCTTCTTCTCATTTTTCACAACCGATGCATTTTTTGACGTCGTTGCTATCAGCATTTTGTTTGCCTTTCCATCGTTTCGCAAATGTTTCTGTATGACATCAATCTTTCTTGATTTAGTTCTATGATTTCTGAAATGTGAAATTTTTAATAGTTTACAAATCTCGTTTAACTGTGGTATGGTTTTCTCATTTAAATTTTCCAATTTTTTTTTATCTGTTTGTTTCATTTTGTAAGAATATATTTTTTTTCCAAATTTTGTATTTAAATAATTTGTTAAAAAGTTTTGCTTTTTTACTCTTTTTAAATATATAATAAAAAAAAAAAAAGTTAAATTTTAAATTCGATTTTTTTTTCTTTAATGTGTTTTTATTCAAAAACAATTTAAGACCGCTTTTATTTCTTGCCCGCAAACCGAACACATTTTCTCATCTTTGGAATGACATTCTCTACAGTAATGCAGGTGTGCGCACGGTAGAAACAAGACGTTTGCAACACCTTCGTAGACCAGACACTTGGTGGTGAACGTTTTACTCGGTTTGTGTCCGATGAGTGATGATAACTTGTCCGCTTCCGCCATGAATTTGATGAGATGATCTAAAGTCATGAATTGAGACAGGGTCTTGTTCGCGATGTTTAACGCATAGTACAATTGTTCCTCGGTGTATCCGAGTTGTAACATATCCATCAATAATTTTTGGTTTTTATCTCTATCCCTCTCTTCGTCATGGATTTTGATCAATCCCAACGTTAGCATCTTGTTCAAATAATCGCATTCGTCTTTTTCAATATTACTTATGTGTTCTAGTAAAGGTACGTCGTGAGGTTCCCAATTCATCAAATGTATGTCGCAACAAAAACATTTGACTTTGTCACCTCTACCCATGTAAATGAAACCCACGGCAGCTAAATCTTTGGGTTTTTGAGCGAGATGCGAAGGCCAATTTTTAAACGTTTGATGTCTTGCACGTTCTAGACTATAATTCGGATGTTTGGACTTGATCATTGTTTTTTACCTCAAAATTGAGTTTGTAAGAATTTTTTTTTTTTTTTAACTTTTATTTATATATAAAGAGAAATAAAGAGAAACTTTTTTTTAACAAATTATTATTTAAATACAAAATTTAAAATATACATTATTTGTAAGAATTCATAAAAAACAAATAATCGATCATGACAACAACACCTAAAAGATGCGAATTGAAATTGAAACGAGACGAAAGGTATGAGAAATCCAGTTTTAATATCTATACATTACAACCACACGATCCCATCGTACTGAATGAGGTCGAGATGGTGGACTTAGAGCGCTACTACCACAAATATCGAATGTGTTTGAAAGTGGATGAAGCCGCGCTCGATTTGTTTTACGAGTACCAAAGCGAACTGTTGATTAATATCATCGTCACCGAAGACAGAGAATTCGACAGGGGTGATTTATTGTTGTCCTATGGAGGTTACATATATCCAATAATCTCACCCGAACTCATGAAGAAGTCAGGTGGTGAGATGCATTCGCCTATGAAAAAAAAACTCAAAAGAGTAAAGATAAACATTCACACCATTTTCGTATGTGGAAAAATTACGAATGTCAACTTGCTAATAACGGACTTGGAAATATAAACAATAGAGAGATTGAACTTAAAAATTTAACTTTTTTTTATACATATATAAAGAGAAAAAAAACTTTTACTAAAAAAAATTTTACATTAAAGAAAATTAAAAATTAAAAAAACAACTTTTTTATATATATATAAAGAGCCAAAAAAAAATAACAAACTTTTTTAACAAATTATTATTTAAATTTAAAATTTAAAATATACATTATTTGCAAGAATTCGTAAAAACAAAAAAAACAAATAATCGATCATGAAGACAACAACACCTAAAAGATGCGAATTGAAATTGAAACGAGTCGAAACGTATAAGAAATTTGGTCATAAAATCTATAGATTACAACGACACGATCCCATCGAATTGAACGAGGTTGAGACGAAGGGCTTAGAGCACAAATATGACAAATATAAGATGCCTCTGAAATTGAACAAAGCCATGCTCGATTTGATTTATGAGTACCAAAGCGATCTGCAGAACATCGTCATCGCCGAAGATAGAGAATTCGACAAGGACGATTTGTCATTGCCCTATGGAAATTACATATTTCCAAACATCTCATTCGAACTCGTGAAGAAATTGGGTGGTGAGAGCGAGTTGACCGATGTAAAAAAACTCAAAAGAGTAAAGATAAACATTCAACACGTTTTCGAAAAAGGAGAAGACACGAGCGTCAACATGCTAATAACGGACTTGGAAATATAAACAATAGAGTGATTGATTTTTAGTGTAGAAAAATGAAAAAAAAAAAAAAAAAAAGTAATAAGATCATCTTTAGATCTCATTTACTTTTTTTTTTTTTGTTTTTTTTGTTTTCCTTCTTCTTCACTATCATCATAATATATTACAATAACGTTTCCTTTTCTCTCAGTTTTCAGCGTCGATTCTTCTTCTTTTTCTCTTTTTCTTTTTCTTTGTGATGTGATACGTTTATGGCAACATTTTTGTTTATCCGAATCATAATTATGAACGAATGTTGTGTATCTCTTGGTAACACTCGCATCATTACCGTTCTCTTCAGAAGGTAGTGGTGACCGTGGAAAGCATCGTCTCATTCTCAACCGTCTATCCCACGCTTCATCTATCTCTTTCATTAGTTCTTTCCTTAGATATCCATCATTAGCGTCAAACCATCTTTTTATTTTTTCGCTCTCTGTCTCGCGATGTTCGTCATTATCGTCAAATTGTTTCTCCACCTTTTCATCCAGGTGATAAATTTGTTTCTCCACCTTTTTACCCATTTTAAATATATTATTTTATACTTTCTATGATTTTGTATAATTTTATATTTATAATAACATATTCAAAATCGGTATGTTCTTAAATGGCGAATTCTCACCGAGCAACAAACCCTTGCCGAGTCGCTCGACGTTCTGTCCACTCTTCAGATAGAGACCGTTTCCTCTCAGAGAGTTGCCACCTCTAACGGGTTCTAGATACAATCCTTTACGGCTATCGTCTACGTGAACACGACACACGGCTCCTCCCTTCTTCAAAAACAGTCCGCTGCCACCCATTAATTTCTCAACTGCCGAACTAGCGAGTCCCGTGAGAGCTCCCACGCCGAGAGTCTTTCCGAGAAAGGGTAGCGCCTTTGCGGCGAAGGGTAATGCTTTTGCGGCTATTCCTGCCAATAGCGGTAGGAAACCACCTTTCATTCTCAAATTGTATATCAATTGAGCAGGACTCATTCTCACCGTCAACCCTCTTCCATCGCGAATCGCTTTCTCCATCCTTTTGATTTGACTTCTGGACAAGGCGATCGAATCCTGACCGCCTCTCATCAGATCTTCGTGAGTGAATTTGAATCTCACCGCCTCGCCTCGAGTTGTTAACGCTCTCTTAAGTTTCTTCCTCTGTCCTGCGGATATGTTCACGTTTTTAACCACGTATTCTGTCATAATTCTGTTTGTTTTTTTTTTAAAATATATTTACTTCAATTGTCTCTTGTTTAATAATTAAAATAATTTTGTAAAAATTAATATTGCCGTTTATTTTATTTTTGTTATCTATATATATATTTTTTTTTTTTTTTGCTTTTTATATTTCTCTTATGTGAAATCATATCGTCACTCTCTCTCCGCGAAGATCTAACAGTTCACCATTTTGATCCGTCAACGTGGTTTTCAGACTATACAACGTGTCTAAAATCACTGGTAGATAAACTAAATTTTGTGGTCGCTCCACGATCTTATAACCCGGCGACACGTTTGGAAAGAAGGAATAGATCGTCGGTTGAGCGCTACCATTCACGTAGCTTCCAGCAATCATGTCCACGTTCACCAGAATGCTATTGACAGCGAGAATGTCGACCGTATTTTCAGATGCCGCGTGGCCTCGATACATCTTTCGATCGAATCCCAACATCTTGCCTATAGAATCGTCCGTGTTGAAATCCACACGAAAATCATCTTCCAAATCCAACATCGTCTGTAAGGTATTAGGATTGGGAGCGAGTCTGATCTTGTTGCTTCCCTTTCCATCCGTCTTCATTCGCGTCTGAATGTAATGGTTCAAATCGTCTATGTCGTAACTCCCTTTGGGAATTCGAATCTCCAACGAATCCATTCCGTTGGAATACTTGAATGAGTTATTCTTTTCGGTGACGTTGGGAAAGGAATAATAAGTCTCCAGATTCACCAAAGCCATCTCATAAGTTTTCTCTCTATTCAATTCGATGGAAGGTTCGAATTTTGTAGCGAATCGAGTCGAATCGCCACTCACCACGATTTGAATGGATTGTTTCGCAGCCGTATTCTCGGCTATCCGTTCTAGCAATTCTCCATGTTCGAACATTATATTTTAATTTTATTTTTTTTTATTCAAAACTAATTATTTGAAGATTTTATTTTTCTAAATTTTTATTTTCACGCTCTATCTTATTATTATTACCATCGGAAACATGAAACTTGTCGAATCCGCACCGATATTTTCCGCGATTAAATTCGCTTGTCAAATCGATCACGACGAAATTGTAAAGTCCACCATCCCAAACCCTCTTGCAGAATCTCCTGAATTCCGCAGCGCTCATGTCGTTTGCGACGTGATCGCCGTAGATGTGATTGAGATTCTTGAGATCTTGGCGAAAGAGACATAGAAAATTAGCGTTCTCCCTTATTGTCTGTCTGGGCAATTGAAAATAATTCTGCGACAGGTAGAAACAGTTCACGTTGCTGTGTCGACCCCTAACGTAATACGATTCGCATCGGTTCTGTCTCTCCAAAAGCAGATCGTCGAAAATCATGAGATTCTTATCTTCCGATTTCAGTTCTCTAGGATCCGGAACATCGCTAGCGTTCTCATAAAATTGACACTCGACGTTCGAAGATGCATTTCTCTTCATCAGCTCCGTCGCCGCGCCATCCAAAATGGTCGAGAGCGGAGCTCTGCTCTTGTCGAATTCCTCCCTACTGTCAAAGATTCTGGCTATGACGTCCTTGGGCAATCTGCGATCCATGCACTCTCGAAGCAATCTGTATTCGGGTTGAAACAAGCTCTTGCCAAACACGAACAATCTGTCGTAATCCAACCAGTCGGGTCGGGACAACAGATTCATCAACAGATTGGTCTTTCCACAATTCGATTTTCCCACTATCAAGCCTCTTATGCTCTTGGGAAAGAACTCGTTATTCGACCTCTTGGTCGCGGCGTCGTTCCAAGACATATCTTTAATGTTCATCTTTGTTTTTATTTTGTTTGTTATTTTAGATTCTTTTCAAACACAATTTTTTTTTATGTTTTTTCAAACTCTGTTTTTTTTAATGTTATTATTATTTATTTATATTGCACCGTCGCGAGTTCTCTTCAATCCGGATCCACTCGTCATTTTGGCTAAATCTTGTATGGGCACCACAGCATCCTTAAAATCTTTCCAACTTTTCGGCATTTGCTCTAACGCAGCTCGCTTCGCCGGCAGACTGATCAACTTGTCGATCAATGCGTCGGCTGCCCTCTTGCCAGCCACAGAAGCTATCCTACCACTGGCTTCGGAAGCGGCTTTCTTACCAGCATCCAAAGCCATCTTCTTACCGACCTCAAACGCGGTTGATGCAAGTTTTCTACCCGCTACCCGCATTGCTCGTGAACGCTCGCATTATAGAATCGACGATGCCAGAACCGCCTTGAACGTAAGTCCTGACATATCCCCTGTTCTTTATCACCAACATATTTTATTTTTATGATATATTTTGTGTTTTTTTTTTTCACTGGTAAATCGTTTTGTCGTTTTTAAATACTTTTATTATTCTAGTGTAAGAATTTACTGTTTTATTTTTTTTTTTTTTGTTTGTTTTGTTTCTCTCTCTACTTATTATTATATACACATCAATCCTTCAATTCGTTCATCAGCCTTTTATACTGGTTTTTATTCAAAACCTTCTGTCTCAACAATTCGTCAGATACGGCAACTATCTGATTATCTAATCCCGTGTTACCAGCCCGTCTGCTCGCCATCAACAAACTCAATCTCTGAGACAGGGCGTCGGAATCGCTCAGAAGAAAAGTGGTTTTCACCCCTTTGCCGGTCACCGATTCGACGAACTTCTTGTTCATGTCCCATATGGGTTTCACCACTTTCGTCCACTTGTAACCTCTGTTGGCTTTGGGTCTCGTCTCTCTGGCATCGTTATTTCTTTTCATGGCGTGAGTTTGAACTAGAATGTTGCCGTAATTGTTGAAATCCTGTTCTGTGTAATCTCCGGGCTTGTCGTAAAGGAGCAATCTCCGCAGACCATCAGTTACTTTATATTTATTCAAACCCACGATCAATTCATCATCGTCCATTTCCACTAACGTATCACCTACAAAAGTTCTACCCTCAGAATCCTTGTAAATTCCATACGAGTGATCTCTCTTACCACCATCATCATCGGACGACGCGACGCTACTCTACTAGTGGTGATAGTCGAAGCCGTATCATCAGACTCGCTCATATCTGTTTGAATTCCCGTGGGAACGTAATCCGGTGTAGATTGAACGGAATACCGATTTCCAAAACTAGGAGGCAATGAACCCATTCTCAAAGAACTCTCCTTTATGGGTTTCAATTCTTCGACTATCTCCTTCCTGCTTCGCTCTTGACCCTCCGTCACGGGTTTAAATATTTTTGTGGCTTCGCGTCTGAGTTCCATCTCATCAAGATGTCTGCTTCTGTCAGCAGACTGAATGCTCTTCTTAGCACGTTCATACTCGCCTAAAATTAAATCTCGGCGTCTAGGATCCATCTGGAAAAACATCTTTTGTTTTAATTGTTTTTATTTATTTTTCAAAATTAAATGTTTAATTATATTTTTATGTTTTTGTGTTTTAAGTAATAAAAAAAACTCTTTCCGTCTTAATATAATAATCTGAAAATATTCACATCTCAAACTGACTGTGTTAATTGAAGTTTAAAAAAATACGTTTAAACAGTACATGACAAACCGGTTTCTGATTTAACGCATTTTGACAGTAGTGTTTACATTTTGTCAAAAGATCTTCATTCATTCACACATCAATTCACCGAGTGTCGAATTAAGAGAGAATCCTTTGATGACTGTCAAACAGTTTCAACACACAATGGAAAACTGATTTTAACAAATCTCTCTCCGATTGCTATCATGAATATATTAAAAATTTTTACCACTCAAAACCTAATTGAGCGGAAAATGCGTTTTAAACATTCCGATAAGTGTTTTTTGACTTTTTCCAACGAATGCTTAACAGTCAATCTCTCTGATCAAGGCAAAACATGAATATCTATTACAGATCAACTCCCCTTCGAACAAAAAAACCCTCAAAACTCAATTTTTATCCGTCCCATCAACAGAAAACATCAATGTCTATAATACAGACTATATTCATAATCGACTCTTTTTGAACAAAAAAACCTCATTCACTCATTACGATAACATGTGTTAGTTTTTTACTTCAGGAAGACGTGACTGGGTTCGCAAATTTCCAACACACCGACAACGACAACACTCTTCGTTCAAAACATTTCCATCAAGTGCTCGTCGAGACCCCCACCTCGCAATAACGTACCCTAATCTCACTTCAAGAAACGCGAAGTGGGTTTGAGAGTTCAAACATCACCTCTTCACACATTTCCATCAAGTGTTCGTCGCGATCATCTCGCAATAACGTACCCTAATCTCACTTTGAGAAACGCGAAGTGGGTTTGAGAGTTCAACCATCATTGTACACACATCATCTTGCCGATTCTAACAATCTGCAAGTGGATCTCCGTGTACGCCCCATAGGGTTTTCAGTGTTAAAATCGGACGCGAATATTAAAATCGGCGAGACGATGATGTTAGAACTCTCAAAACGTTTTTTGCTCGCAATTTAACACTGAATCCTATGGGGGAAACTCACTTGCCGATTTCAATCAAAATGGTACATGTACTGTACGAAAAATTTCATGCGTTCTAGGATACAATCAGTGATGTTTGAATTCTCAAGAGAATTCTAAAGCACCCTAAAAAACGTTAAAAATCTTGTACACGTACACGATTTTAACACTAAATCCTATGGAGGTGTACATGTACACTTACACGTACATGAACGATGATGGTTGAACTCTCATTTATTACCTACTGATGGGGAAGGTTTAAAGAGACCGCGAATGTTGCCATTTCAACCACGGAAGCCTTATACGATTCAAGAACGTCGATTATTCTCATGCCAAAATGAGGGTGTACGGACCATTGGGAGGCCGAGAGTGTACATTTGGCGACCACCCCGAAGCCAAATGCAACAGGATTGTGCTTCCACACTCCGGGGAATCTTTTTATCTATATACAGGCTACAGATTTTCAATCACCACCGCTTTTAACCCACTCCGGTAGCAAAGTATAATGAGGTCATAGTACCTGTCCGAAGACCCGACCAAAAACTTCCAGGTAAAAAAACAATTTTTTTCGTCTCAAACTTGACCAAAACGCGTAGAAACCCCCCCCCCCCCCCCCAAAAAAAAAAAATCCCATTTTTGTTGAAAATTTTCCAAGTCCGAACCGGAGTGGTAGTTTTCCAGCCATCAGAACCCAAGTGAAATAAAATCCTATTCCCATGGGGTGGGGGAACGGTTTAAAGAGGCGGTGTATGTTGCCATTTCAACCACGGAAGCCTTATATGATTCAAGAATGTCGAGTATTTTCATGCCAAAAAGAGGGTGTTCGCATGGTTGAGAGGCCGAGAGTGTACATTTGGTGACCGCCCGAATCCAAATGCAACAAGGTTGTGCTTCCACACTATGGGGAATCTTCTTGTCTATATACGGGCTACACATTTTTCAATCACCACCGCTCTTAACCCACTCCGGTAGTAAAGTATAATCAGGTCGTAGTAGCTGACCGAAGACTGGACCAAAAACTTCCAGGTAAAGAATTGTTTTTCGTTTCAAAATTGACCAAAACGCACAGAAAACCGAAAAAAAAATTCCGATTTTTGTTCAAAATTTTTCAAGTCCGAACCGGAGCGGTAGTTCTCCAGCGATCAGAAGCCAAGTGAAATAAAACCCTACTCCCCTGGCGAGGGGAAAGGTTTAAAGAGACCGTGAATGTTGCCATTTCAATCACAGAAACCTTATACGATTCAAGAACGCCGGGTATTCTCATGCCGAAAGGAGGGTGTACGGACCGTTGAGAGGCCGAGAGTGTATTTTGGCGACCTTCCTAAGCCAAACTCAACAAAATTGTGCTTCCAAACTACGGGGAATCTTTTTACCTATATATGGGCTACACATTCTCAATCACCGCCGCTTTTAACCCACTCCGGTAGTACAGTATAATTAGGTCAAAGTACCAGTCTGAAGACCGATTTTTCGTTTTTTTGGTGCAGTGTACAAAAAAAAAAAAAAAATTTTTTTCGTCTCAAAATTGAACAAAACACATAAAAAATAAATACAAACATTTCCGGATTTTGGTCGAAAAGTCCGAACCGGAGTGGTAGTTCTCCAGCCATCAGAAGCCAAGTGAAATAAAACCTTATTCCCATGGGGTGGGGAAAGGTTAAAGGAGACCGTGAATGTTGCCATTTGAATCACCGGAAGCCTTATACGAGTTAAGAACGCCGAGTATTCTCATGCCAAAAAGAGGGTGAGAGTGTACTTTGAGCGACTGCCCGAAGGCAAACGCAACAAACTTGTGCTTCCAAACTACAGGGAATCTTTTTACCTATATATGCGCTACACATTCGCAATCATCACCGCTTTTAACCCACTCCGGTAGTACAGTATAATTAGGTCAAAGTACCAGTCTGAAGACCAATTTTCGTTTTTTGGTGGTGTAGTGTAAAAAAAAAAAAAAATTTTTTTCGTCTCAAAATTGAACAAAACACATAAAAAACAAAAACAAAAATTTCCGAATTTTGGTCGAGAATTTCGGAAGTCCGAACCGGACCGAAAATTTTCAGTGTAAAAAAAAAAATTTTTTCGTCTCAAAATTGAACAAAACGCATAAAAAACGAAAAAAAAAATTCGATTTTTTGGCCGCCATTTTGGATTAATGAAAAATCGAAACGAAATTCTTTCAATTTTTTTTATAAAGCGGTATTACTGCCTTCAATTTGGAACCCTTTTAGAGGGCTCATTATATTTAAATCTCGATATTTCAATCCAAAATGGCCGATTTTCGAGATAACTTTCCGTTTTGTGAAAAATGTTGGCAGAAAACATAAAAAATGGAAAACAATACCGATTATATTTGTTTTAGACAAGAGTAATTCTGACAAGTCTGTCAAAAAATTAAGTCAATAGCTTTTTTCTTTCATGAGATATTGGCCTACGAAGCTTTGGGCGTTTTGGGGCGTTTTTGCCCACCAAGAAACATTTTCCCCCAAATACTGATGGTTTTATTTATTAGAACTCATGGCCGTCATTGATCATGCAAAGTTTGAAAAAAATCTTAAAGACCGTTTTCGAGAAAACTCTTTCCCCGATGTGTTGGAAAAACAAAAAAAAACAAAAAAAACCAAAAAAAAAAAAAAAAAAAAAAAAGAATAATAATCTTGGCAATAACAAATAGATTTTCCTTTCAGGAAAATACAAATAATAAGGAAATTTTATAAAGTGTAAAATCACAAAGTGCTCTAAAACTCTGTACATTTAAATAAACAATGAGCTCGTGACTATCAAGGCAATATACAGACTGAGAAAGGTGTGAAGGCCAGCAGGTTACATACTGTCAAAAGCCTCTCTGAAAAGATGTGATTTTAATTTTTTTTTGAATTGGTTGAGATCTTTCGATCCCTGAACCTGAACTGGTGAATTATTCCAAAGTGCAGGTCCAGCGAAAGAGAAAGCTCTGTTATTCACAAAAGTTGACCTAGAGAAGGGCATCTGAAGCTTGATTTGTGAGGAGGAGCGTAAGTTCCTTTCAGGTTTTTTAATTACCAGAAGGTCTTGTAAGTACTTAGGTGCCGAGCTGTGAATGCATTTAAATACCAAAACCAAAATTTTGAAAATAATCCGCTGTCGTACAGGGAGGGAGCCAGTGCAATTTTTTAGTAGTGGTGTTATATGATCATAGCGTTTAGAGTCTGTGATGATACGTACAGCTGTAGTTTGAATAGTCTGTAGTTTTGAAATATATGACTGTGGCAACTCAATAAGAAGTGAGTTGGAAAAATCCAAGTGGGATGAAATAAAAGCATGAACACAGTTTCCAATGACTTAGTGGAGAGGTAACGACGAAGATAGCTCAGGTTCCTAATTTGCATGAAACAGCGCTTGCAAATAGTATTGGCATTTTCCTCCATTGATAGATGAGAGTCAAATATCATACCAGTGTTACGAGCACTGTTTGATACATTTTGTGTAGAATTCTCGATAACAAGTGACTTTATTTGCATATTTGATGGACTATTTGAACTCGATATGACTACTACCTCAGTCTTATCGTCATTCATTTTAGGTCTATGACAGGCCATCCAGCCCCTAACCTTGTGTACACAGTCTTCCATCATCGAAACTGAAGCAATAGGGTCAGATCCAATTGAAGGGTCCAGTGCTAAATACAACTGAGTGTCATCAGCATACAAATGGCAAGGAACACCGATCTGCCTCAGCAACTTTCCCAGTGATGCTGTGTAAAGTGTAAACAATATCGGCCCAAGAACGGAGCCCGGTGGAACTCCACACATTAATACTTTACTGTCAGAGTTCGTTTTAGAAATGGTTACTTGTTGTTCACGTAACGAGAGATAAGACTGGAACCAGGCAATAACTTTTCCGTTGATTCCAAGCTGTTGCATTGTGGATAAGAGAAGGGAATGATCAACGGTATCGAAGGCTGCGGAAAGATCCAATAAGATCAGAAGGGCAGATCTACGTTCACCTAATGAACATATTATATCATTACAGACCCGTAAAAGAGCAGTTTCCGTACTATGATTAGCCTGGTAGGCCAATTGATATGGTTTCAATAGACAAGTTTTTGAGAGGTATTGCATAAGTTGTTTGGCAACCACCTTTTCTAAAATTTTGGATATAAAGGGTAGATTGGAAGCAGGACAATAATTTTTCAGGACATCTGGATCAAGAGACGGGTTCTTGATTAATGGTGAAACCAGGGCTATTTTCAGCTCTGTTGGTACACAACCTTCCTGGAACGACGATTGAATAATGTAATGGAAGGTGAGAGACAATCAACCGCTGTTTTAACCAGCGACGTAGAAATGGGATCTAGGTCATTTGTCTTGTTAGGACTCATCAATATTAATTTTTTCACTTCGAGGTCATTTACTGCAGTGAACTCTGACCATGTGCAGCCGGTAAACAAATCATCAAAAGTCGGTTTAGTTGTAGTCTCAATGCTTTTGTTTATCAGTTCCACTTTATTAATAAAGTAATTCCTAAATCTATTGGCCAAATCTAATAATTCTAATGTTGCCATGTGCTCAGGTAATAGGTTCATCCTTCTTTTACCAAGGAGATTATTAGTAAACGAAAAAAGGGTTTTGCTGTTGGTACATGCATCGATACACCCATTATAATGCGAAGTTTTTGCTGACTCAATGAGTCTATTAAGAACAATCTTTTGTTCACATATCATTTGACGATATGATAAATTTAAAGTAATTTGTATACTTTATTTAAAGTAAAGTAATTTGTATATGTTTTATACTTACCAATGGCCCAGACGGGTATGGCCCTCCCATGAGTGGGCACTCATACCTCCCCTCTGAGTTATTATGTAGTACTCTCTTCTACAAAGAAAGATGTTGGCACCAATTCAGGTCACTTCCTGACGGCTGCGCATGCGCGGAGAGTAAAAATAGGAAGAACCATATAGGACTTTTAATTTTCGATTTTCCAAGCAAATTTTGGGGAATGGGGGTTCAAAATTTGTGTTTGGCCATTGATAACTTTGAGTTTGCACCACCTAGTCTGGGCCATTGGTAAGTATAAATAATGTACAAATTACTTTAAATTTACCATATTCACTCAACCCAGTTGATTTATTTATTTATTTGTTTATTTATTGGGGTTTAGTGGCACTTTCGACAGCCAGGGCACCTCGTGTTGGACAGTTTTACGGATGGAGGAAGCTAGAGTACGGGAAGAAAACCACCGAGCAGCAGCGAACAACTGTTAGATAGCGATGAACCGATTATCAAAACTTGCTATGGACCGATTACCGATTATTTCTCTGCCGATTATGCCGATTTTGATGCCGATCCCCATGGTTGAAATACAGTACAGTCGCCGTGGACCGGTCACATTCCGCGCGTGGGCATTGAAGTCAACCCATGCGTTTACTATGTAATACGAATCATCTGCAACAAAAGTTTAATTAATGAAACACCAGGTGGTACCCGGTGCTTCATTAATTAATTTGTTGATGATTATTCCTATAATTAGTGTTTGGAATCTAATATTATTGCGTCCGTGGAAATATTGTCCACCCGTGGAAAGTGACCAGTCCACGATGGCCGTACTGTAGGACCCAGAAGTAAATCTGTTAGTACCTGTTATACTGCAGAATTTCGTTGATAAATCCCCAACTACGAAATCTTAATACCACATAAGTTATCAGAGTATGCATGTTTAGTGCTGGTCAATATTAGCCAAAATAATATATTTGCATTTTTTGGGAGTTGGGGTGGGGGTTAGATCGTTATAAACGATACAATCACACGATATTGTTCTCTTTTCATGATTGTGTGTTATTCTGGTAAATAGTGTTAATATGGTTTTGCGTAATAATACACTTGGCTGTATTAACCAAGAAGATACTGAGCACATATACTTTGTGTTTTAATTGAATAATAACGTTGATGTTAATGTGCGTTGTGAAGTTGTATGGGGCATTGTTTACAGACACCTGCACGATGTCAGAATATATTATTTAATGTTCAGTTGGAGAAAAACATCAAGGGATGTAACTGACTTAAAAAATGAGCTTGACAAACTGTAAACGTGTTTGGGACAATCATGCGACTTACATGTTGCGTAACAATAATCTACCATCGAAAAAAGTGTATTTTTTAGTTTTTCTCCAATTTTAATTTCTTATTGTATTGTGATTCTAACATCATGAAGTACTACAGACTAGCGGCTGAGCGCATTTTATTTATACATGTATCCTCTAATGCAACGCTGTACAGCACCACGAGTGAAGACCGGTGACTTCGTTCAGCTGGGAATAGAGGCGATGTCCTATCAATTGCAGATGGTAAAGTCCGTAATGTGTCAGCTCTGCAAATCCCTAAATATTCTGGTACGCACTATACACATTTTTAATGGGGAAACTTTATTGAAATGGCCAGATATCAAAGAGATTTTATTAGTCAGTGTTTCATGTAAATATAGAATAACCTGAAACTGCCGGTTGTCATAATCGGCCGATGCCTCGTAACCGCCCTGTTCCGATTGCCGATTCTAATTATCGGTTCATCACTACTGTTAGAATCCCCAACGTATTAACTCCACGAATGCATTACTCGAAAACAAGTGCACCATCGACGTGCGGTACACAGCACCACCTTGCGCCCATTTGGGTAATTGGAATTAAGTGCTTTACCCAAGGACACAACACAGTTACCCCTGGCGGGAATCGAACCGTGAACCTTTCGGTTTGAAGTCCAATGCCGCAACCACTGATCCACCGCACTTCCAGGACTCTGAAACTAACGCGCTGGGTGGAACTGTCTAAGTCTTTTAAATGGACAACAAAGATATAAATAGGGAATTGCCTAAACTTGACTCCATACTTATCTTGTTGTCATGATACAGGCACATATGTTGATAGTGATGTTAAACACCAATAAACTAACAACAGGAAAGTGTTTAAATTATGAAAAAGAGAATTATTGGCAGATAGATTCTGAATTTCTGATTGCCAGAAATAGTGCTTGTTGAGCAATTTACAAATTGAAAATGATCAACAGCAAAATACGCGATTCAGATTAATATTTCATTGGTATCATTTTAAATCTGGATCCGATCATCCGACCATTACCAAAGTGGTTGGCTTTTGTATAGAAGATTTTGTAGGAAATATGCAGTTAAATTGTATGTTCGTCGTCCAATTGCAAAAGACTATCAATAGACAAATAGTGCTGGCAAGTAAATAGAAAATTGGAGGTGCTAAACTAATTCTAAAATAAAATTGAATCGATGTTACAATTGAAACGAATTGCACTCTGAAGTGGAAATATTTTTAGCTCAACTTTGGCGAAGCCAAAATTGAGCTTTTGTCATGGTCCGTCGTCCGTCTGTCCTTCTGTCCGTCTGGCCGCCTGTCTGTATGTCCGTACGTCAACAATTGCATACGGCTCGGACTAAAGGCCGTATTTATGAACCGATCTTTACGAAACTTCTTGTGTACCTTTGTTATGACTGTGGAACGAGAACGAGTGTTCTTGGGTGCAGTCCGAAATTTAAGATGGCTGCCAGCCGCCATTTTGTACCGAGGATGCAGAAATCTGTTTTTTGTACAGAACTTCCATATGAAAGCTCTGATTTGAATAATTTTTTGTATGAATGTTTAGTACCATGAGATACATTACATATCATACGGGTTTTTTTCTCGTGCTTAAATTATGCAAATTAGACTAACTTTGATTTATTTAGTGTTACTTTCAGCACTGTCAGTGCAAATGCCAATACGGCTCGGGCTAGAGGCCGTATTTATGAAGCGATCTTTACGAAACTTCTTGGGTACCTTTGTTATGACTGTGGGACGAGAACGAGTATTTTTGGGTCCGATTCGAAATTCAAGTTGGCCGCTGGTGGCCATTTTGTACAAACTTAGGTGCAATCAGGTTTTTGCGCAGAACTTCCATATGAAAGCACTGATTTGAATAATTTTTTTTGTATGAATGTTTAGTACCATGGGATACATCATATATAATACGGGTTTTTTTCTCGTACGTAAATTATGCAAGTTAGACTGACTTTGATGTATTTAGTGTTACTTTCAGCACTGTAAGTGCAAATGCCAATACGGCTCGGGCTAGAGGCCGTATTTATAAACCGATCGTTACGAAACTTCTTGGATACCTTTGGTATCACCGTTGGACGTGAACGAGTGTTTTTGGGTGCGGTCCGAAATTCAAGATGGCCGATGGCAGCCATTTTGTACAAAATTAGGTGCAATCAGATTTCTGCACAGAACTTCCATATGAAAGCGCCGATTTGAATATTTTTTTGTGTGAATGTTTAGTACCATGGGATACATCACATATAATACGGTTTTTTTCTCGTGCAGAAATTATGCAAATTAGATGAACTTTGATTTTTTCAGTGCTACTTACACACAGTAAGTACACATGTCAATACGGCTCAGGCTAGAGGTTGTATTTATCAACCGATCTTCACGAAACTTCTTGGGTGCCTCTGTTATCACATTGGGATGAGAAAGAGTGTTTCTGAGTGCGGTCCAAAATTCAAGATGGCTGCCAGTGGCCATTTTGTACCGAAATTAGGTCTAATCAGTTTTTTTGTACACAACTTCTATACAGTTCAGGCTAGAGGCGGTATTTATGAACCGATCTTTACGAAACTTCTTGGGCACCTTTGTTATCACCGTGGGATGAGGACGAGTGCTTTTGGGTCTGGTCCGAAATTCAAGATGGCAACCAGCAGCCATTTTGTACCAAAATTAGTGCAATCAGTCTTTTGTACAGAACTTCTGTATGAAAGTTCTAATTTGAATAAATTTTTGTATGAATGTTTAGTAACATGGAATACATCACATATAGTACGGGTTTTTTTTCTCGTGCAGAAAATATGCAAATTAGATGAATTTTGATTTATTTAGTGCTACTTATACACTGCAAGTGCACATGTCAATACGGCTCGGTCTAGAGGCTGTATTTATCAACCGATCTTCACGAGACTTCTTGGGTACCTTTGTTATCACCTTGGGACGTGAACGAGTGTTTCTGAGTGCAGTCCAAAATTCAAGATGGCTGCCAGTGGACATTTTGTACCGAAATTAGGTCCAATCAGTTTTTTGTTACAACTTCTATACAGCTCGTATTTATGAACTGATCTTCACGAAACTTCTTGGGTACCTTTGTTTTCACATTGGGACAGGAATGAGTGTGTTTTGGGGTGCCTTTGCTATCACTGTGCTATGAGAACAAATATTTTGGGGTTCAGTCAGACCCACTCTGGGACTCAAAAGATTTCTTTTCCAGTTTAGCATCTGACTGTCACCAACCTTTACAAAACTTTACCTATACATTTGTTACAGGCTGCGGTCAGTATTTATGTACAGACCGTTACAATACTTTATATGTACCTTTGTCATCAGGTCATTACCTAGATGTTTGTCATTGCTGTGTCACATACTATACATGTACATGTCTTGACAAGTTGAGCTACAGTGTCATTGACACTTTCATTTGATGTTTAATTGTTTGTTATAGGGCATGTGCAGCTTTTTCAATTGACGCAATTGGCAGTGCAGCATTTGGAATCCAAATCGACTCACAAGACAACCCCGAAGAGCCACTTGTTGTTCACGGAAAGTCGTTTTTCAAGATTAGGCCTATTGCTGTGATATTTATAGGTAATGTGGCGTTAGTAGTTAGTTGGATACCTCTCGTAATTAGAAATCCTGCGGTTCATGATAATATTGGAAAGCATGGAATTTCAGTATTTAAAGCCTCCTGTGTAATTCTGCCCAATGGTGTGACTCCAAAACTGACGCTCCAAGTGCGACTATGATGAGTGCTTGTCAAATTATCCATGTAGTGGTTCCCTCTCTAGAATTTGATGGCTATGCAGTCGTATAGAAGGCCTAACTAGAAACCAGGTCCAAACAACAAAACTTACGGTTGTAATGTAATACAAATTCTAGTAACAGGGACGTCGGAACCGAAGGGAGGGGGGGGGGGGCACATGTGGCACGTGGCCCCACCCCACCAACATTTTTACAAAACGATGTTATTTTAACACCATAATACACTACCATAAAATCAGTGTCTGCTTTGGGGAACAAGTCGCCCACGAATCACACCGTAGTCACCCGACTACATTTCTCTCTTGCTCGTATGATTCGCCTCTTCTAAGGCCTTTGAAGTGGGGAAAAGTGCGCATTTTTCGCTCTGTGTCTGTCGAATTTCCTCACCGGTTCATATCAGCCCGATGATAAATATTGTTAAATGGAAAGCCAAAAATGTGCAAATTCCTCAGTGTACAGATACGTTAGATCCAACCGTAGCTTTATGGTTTATATTCCAACCGTGTCATTAACTGGTAGAGCCCTAAATTAGTTTTGGTCATCAAAATTTGTCGATATATTTTTGCCTTATTAACATATATGGGAGAGTGCCCATAGGCACTCTCCCATAAATTATAGCAAGACGAATCCTTAAAGACCAAATAATTTCACTTCAAGGATAATATGAAGTACATTCACTGACTATGAAGTCTTTAAGATGGGTTACCCACACTTCACTTTAAAGCCCAAATATTGGCTTCCAGCACTCTAACAGTTAAGGCACATGGGTCACCACTGATACATATCACTGTGTGGGTGGCCTTCTATTAACGTGCTCCTCCCCCTTCCTCCTTATTTCGCACTGCTACCTACGCGCCTGCTAAGAAATTTTTCATTTTCAGTCCTGGCGAGTTAAAATTCATTTGTCCATCTGAAACGCTATTACTTTTGGTTTTCAAACTATGAAATCATGGAACAACGTACACATGTCTTAATGTTTGAACAGAAAACAAACGACTGTGTTATGTCAAACCACGGAATGAAACCTTGGTTTGGTTATGCCCGTGCTTATAAAATAATATTTTATGGCGCAAAGCAAGATCTCCCCCGAGTCCTTCTTGAAAGCTGATGTCTTAAAACACTATATGAGTAGTGGAATGCTTGAAATAATCTATTTTCGGATAAAACTATTAAACATACTGTTAAGTCGTAACTGTTTTCATTCAGTCTTTTTTCAAAAACACGCGAATAAATCAAAGCCCAAAACAATGAGAGGTGTACCTCATTTGTTCACACACATGGCAGCGGGCCATGAAAAGAGTGCCTGCGGACATAATTTACAGGATAAACATAAAAATAGTTTTTTCTGACCTCTTGGCACAGATTCTTGGCACGCTTTCTCGATAGCGTTCCTAGATTCCATGTCAGAGGCTATTATTACTAAGAAAGGATTTGTAAGGCTGTATTTATCCCGTTGAACTCTGATGTTATCTTCCAGTTCGGTTTGATAATATCAAATGGACCATATTTATTATCTGGGTATAGATTAAATATAATCACATTGAAAATATTGATTGATCAACCCCACATATTCACTGAGACATCCCACTCAATACAATTATGATGTATCAAGGTCCTGGACCGTAAAATGGCCTCGCGGATCCAAAGGGTTAAAATGCTATTTGTACCCTTGACAATGGAAGGGACACAAGCTGAACTGAAATATCATGAGCTATCAATCCAGGCATAATTTTACACTAATTTATAATATTAATTTGCCTCACCCATGGTGTGTACAGTCACTTAAAGTATTAAACCCTCTAATTGCGTATGATTGTGCAGCATATTCACAATGTTTCAAGTTCTAAGAATCTGGAAAGGTCAGGTTAAGCTGCATTGTGGGGGCTTAAAAGTCAGGATAGAAGCGGAAGCGGAATCGATTCTCGCAAATGATAATAATCGCAAGGAAAACAACGAGAATACTCTTCGATTCTAGCAAAATATTCAGTCTTGTTGTGTTTTGACATATAGATTCTGAAACTGCCCTTAACCCTTTACCCACTGCACGGGGTATCAGAATTTTTTTTTAAATTGTTCAAACAAATTAAAGAAAACCGTATCATGTGATCCCTCATTTGGAACGAGTTCATTCCAATAAGAGATCACATGATGTGGTTTTCTTGAACCTTTCTGAATATTTTTTCAACTCTTTAATTTGAAAATTAAACGGGGAGGGAAATGGGATGGGGCGTTGCAGTCGATTCGTTATATAAAGGGTTGAGTCCTGGAGAATTATACTTGGCTATACAAAAAGTCAAGATTTCATTTGAAAACACTTCTAAGGCAGTGGAACTTCCATCAGCGAAAACACCGAAGTTCTGCATGTTGTATGCCCTGTGCCTATTTTAGACAAGAAACTAATCTCATTGAGGGCAGAGCATTTGAGGGTTAAACTTTGGTGAATAAATGAATACGAGATTTGTTTTTAACTGTGAAATATATATACAGGTTGCACTCCCAGGGTCCTAACAGAACTAACTCTAAAATTCTAAATTATTTAAGAACTGAAAACTGATTCGCGAAGAAAGGATTCATGAGACTTAAATCTGATCCCCCAATAGGACGAATTTTAAGGACTACGCATTTTTTGTGTTTTAAAATCTCACATCGAATGGGCTTCACATACACTATGCGGTCAAGACAAATGATGGATTATTCACGGATTCCAAAGAAATTCACAGTGAAGTTTTTTTAGAAACCATTCATTTTAGTTCCAAAAGGCAAGTACCGGGTATACGCCATTTCAACCTGTGACTCAGTTAAAGAAAGCTACATTTATCAAAATTAAACTCTCACACTGTTAGTTAGCTTAATGCTGCTGAATTAATTTGAATGAAACTTGATTCATGTATATATGTGCATGGTGCGTACCACAGGCACACGACGTATTATCATTTTTATCAATTTTAATAAAATATATATTATATTATCAATACTAAAAAAAGTAAAGGTATGACACTTCCCAGATCGAAATTTTCAACAATCTCTAAAAAGGCGAATATCTCATCGATCTCGCTCAAATAAACGACAAAATGTCGTGTAATTCGCAGAGCCACAGAGATTTCGAGCCAAGATTGACGCACAATTGCACAGGGGTGAAATTCTAAACATAGGGAATATGTTGAAACTAAGGCCACGTAAAATAGATATATATTTTTAGTATCAGATATATGATTAAATTGGGCTTTTTGTTGGACAAGAGAATTTGAAGTTTTGGTCGCAAAGTTGGAGTCTGATACATAGGAGTAAATTACCAGATGAATTATGGGAAACAGTGGCTTCGAAAAAGGGAGTATTCTTTAAAAATCTTCTTCCTCAGATCCATCAATCAGAATCTTTTGATATTTGGTATGCAACATCCTTAGGGAGGTGAGATTCAAGTTTGTTCAAGCCAAGTCCCTGGGTTCATATTTGGGCTCACAGTGGGAGCCCGAATTATAACTTAGTTCAAAATGAGTTATTTTCTTTAAAAATCTTCTTCAGATCCAGCAGTTGGAATGTTTTGATATTTGCTATGCAACATCCTTAGGGGGTGAGATTCAAGTTTGTTCAAGCCAAGTCCCTGGGCTCATATTTGGGCTCACTGTGTGAGCCCGAATTATAACTTAGTTGAAAATGAGGAATATTCTTCAAAACCACCTTCTGCACATCCACCAGTTGGAATCTTTAGATATTTGGTACACAGTATCCTTAGGAAGATGAGATATAAGTTCGTTAAAGTCCCTGGGTTCATATT
The DNA here is from genome assembly GCA_031216915.1 of Pictodentalium vernedei. NCBI lineage: Eukaryota > Metazoa > Mollusca > Scaphopoda > Dentaliida > Dentaliidae > Pictodentalium > Pictodentalium vernedei. The sequence continues at coordinate 503,934,265 of CM062297.1, read as the reverse complement.
TGGGCTTCCTGTGGGAGCCTGAAATTGTAACAAAATTTCTATTTTCGGACTGAGAGACCGATTTGAACCAAATTTGATATGAGGGCTTATTGGGTCATAAGTACCTAATTTATGCCAAAAAAATTGTTTCCCGTCGCCCATGGGAACTGCAGGACCTAAAATTAGAAACAAATTAAAACGCCCATATCTTCAAAACAACACAGCACTTTGAATGGTTGTTCTGTGTGAATGTTCCTGAGGAACAGCCGAAGGGAATGATCCAAACAAATTGACATCGGCTTTATCATAGGGTACTTTTCCAGGACTTTTGAAAAAGTGGTGAGTCAGCATTTTTTAACACTGTGGGTAACATTATTGTGGGTAATGGGAAAAACATTTGAGACTCTTCTTCTCCCAAAACACTGCTCCAAAAGCTTTCAAATTTCACATATAACATCTTTGGAACATTATTTCACAAGTTTATTGAAATCAAATCCCTGGGTCCATATTTGGGCGCTCTATGGGTCCCCAAATGTTTGAATTAGTGCAGTATGAGGAATATTCTTGAAACATCTTCTTCTTCAGATCCACCAATCAGAATCTGTTGATATTTGGAATGCAGCATGCTTGGGGGAGGGAGGTGGGGGAGGGGGAGGGAGGGGTAAGACTGAAGACAAGTCCCTGGGTTCATATTTGGGCTCGCCGTGGGAGCCCGAATTATAACTTAGTTAAAAATGATAAATGTTCTTTAAAAATCCTCTTCTTCAGATACAACAGTTGGAATGTTTTGATATTTGGTGTGCAGCATCCTTAGAGAGTGAGATTCTAATTTGTTCAAGCCAAGTCCCTGAGCTCATATTTGGGCTCCCTGTGGATGCCCGAATTATAACTTAGTTCACTATGAGTAATATTCTTCAAAAATCTCCTTCTTCACATCCATCAGTCAGAATCTTTTGTTATTTGGTATACAGCAAACTTACAGAGGTGAGATTGATGTTTGCTCAAGCCAAGTCCCTGGGTTCATATTTGGGCTCCCTGTGGGAGCCCGAATTATTACTTAATTCGATATGAGGAATAGTCTTTAAAAATCTTTTTTTTAGATCCACTGGTCAGAATCTTTGGATATTTGGTTTAAGCTTTTCTTAGGAAGGGCAGATGCAACTTGTTCAAATCAATTCTCTGGGTTGATATTTAGGCTACCATGTCAGGTGAGCGCCATCAGTCCACCTGAGGTCTCTTGCATTACAGTACGGCCACCGTGGACTAGTCACTTTCCACGAGTGGGCAAATTGTCCACGGACGCTATAATATTAGATTCCAAACACTAATTATAGGAATAATCATCAAAAATTTAATGAAGCACCGGGTACAACCCGGTGCTTCATTAATTAACATTTTGCTACCGATGATTTTTATTAAATGGTAAACGCATGCGTGGACATCATTGCCCATGAGTGGATAACAGCAACTCCTCGGCGACTGTACTGTACCCCAAATTCAAGGCGGTAAAGGCTGTGCCCAAATTAGGAGATGGGTACCAGTAGCTTGTGATAACATTCTAAAATAAAGATATTTGTTGAGAAATAGATTTGCATGATGCAAAATAGGTCTCAGAAAGCCCTGTTTTATATTCTGTTTGTCTGTATATTGACTAACAATGTAGTTTCTCATATTTTGGGCACATTTTTCACTTTAATCTGATGTGCCCAAATACATAAATTTATAAAGGCCTGTTTGCATTTGCAACTAGTTTTGGAAGCTGCCGTACATGCAGATGTCAGAGTGAGTTCCTTTGCGTCTGGTGTGAAATGAAATGTCTTTGATGTGGATGAATTGCCATTGATGTGGCCAAATTACACAAGCATTATAAAAACTGGTGTCAACTTATATTTTAGAGATTTCTCCACAGGTTGGAACAGTTTTGATCAAAAGGTTTGTTTCTTGGACCCTTGCAAAACAATGGTGCTTGTAGAATACACGCTGAAAAATAGGAAACGATAAAACTGACATAAAAAATACAGCATGTGCTATTCTTCATTCAAACTTTATATCTTTTCAGTTTTTGTTTCATAAATTGTCCCTCATTGGAAGGGGCGCATCAAGTTCTTTCCAATATTGGCCATAAGCTCTGATTTGAAAGCAAATAATGGAATTCTTCAGTTATGCAGGAAATGTATGGCAAGAGCTGTCCCTCTCTCCCTTGTATTAGGTACCCCTCCCCCCCCCCCCCCCCATTAGCAATTGTGCAAAAATATGTGACCTTAAACACCAACAAATTAATAATCTCTGATAATCTCTCTCCAAGAGTTTTAGAAGTATCACTGTACGAATTTGATACTTAAGAGGCGGGGGTGGGGGTGGGGCGGTTAAGGGAGAAAATATTCTCTTCCCGCGTAAACTACTTGTATTTATGGTGTAATGATAGTAATTATGGCAACAGAAAATAAGAAACTAAATGAATTTCTGATTCGGGGTGTCAGATTAATTCGAGAATGTTTTGTTGTTGCACGTGGATGACACATGCCCCCCCCCCCCCCCCCCCCCACCCATCCCCGCAAACTTCCAGTTAAAATATCAATAGCATGAATAGTAATGTTAATTTTAAGTATCTGTATATGACATGTTACCATGACACCATCATTGTTGCTTTTGACATCGTTTTTCGATCTATTAAAATGTTTTTGTTGAATGTACACATTATTAAATTGTCCAGTGTATAGGGACAGTCTCGTAAAGCATCTCATCAATATTGCTCTTCGTCAAGCTTTCGGCCTCTTGGCCTTCTTCAAGGACCGTTGATAAATTTGCAAACTACATCTCCGCACTCTACTAAACAACAATGAACATTGAAAAGAAAACTATCACACAGTTTCGTTGGAATGTTTGACGTACGCCGACGTAATACACGACGGGCCGTGAACATGAATGCCACAGTATCTCTACGTTATAGCGGGATTATAATAAAACTGCAATGTTCTTGCTTCAGAATCCTAGCAACCAGTCCTTTGCGTAGCACTGCCAGAAGGAAAACTAATACCTTATTAAACCCAATAGAGGGAATCCAGATGGAAAAAAAAAAAAAAAGAAAAGAGGGGGGGGGGGGGGGGGGCGTCGATGGGACACAGATACATGTGGGAGGGGTGGTGGTTAGCAAAGGGCTGAAAAATACATGCCGTGGCGTGGGTACAACCCCTACGGGACAAATTACCTAATTATCCGATACAGACTATTACCCCGGGCCTCAGCAGTATAATATCTAATAATTAAAGTACGACCACCGCGGACGGGGCGGAATACACCAGTGGGCACCACATCCACGCATATTATAAAAATACGAACATCCACGGCACCAAGCGAACCACCATAAATGAAGCAGAGCTAAATCCCGGCGCTCCATGGATGGAAACCACAGCGGTCTAGCTACAATCGCGTCCGGGGGCAAAACGCCCACTAGCGGGCCCCACCCACCCACCCACCCACGACGGCTGGACTACAACTTTGTATACATACAACGAGGTAGCTCTAGGCTGAACTTGGCAGAAAGTAGTGGCACATTTACGTAGGAAAGGGGGTGGGGTAGTAAAACGTGCCTCCTAACCAAGATAATTAAACTCAATATGTGAGTTCCTCATTACAGTGCATAGATGTGGATGTCATCATTACCGGTGACTAGTGTCCGATCCAATGACATCCACATCCATACGGCTATTACATACAAAGTACATATCCTATACATCAGTAAATACTGAATATTTAAATACAGTGGCATATGCAAAACCACGATCAGGGCAAATAACAAGTAATCCATCGCAGGATAAACTCTCAACCTCAGTACGAACACACACCACCCTAGGCCCAACCGAGCTCAAAGCCCAGTTAGGTCAATGGCGGTGAGTGGTCCCACGGAGACCAGCGCAAGGAAGTCTTGTGCTAAAGAAAAACTAAAATAAACTATAGCAAAAATCCTACAAGATAGCTATCCTAATAACATCTAATAATTAACTATATAGACATAAGCCGAGGTAATTACAGTCTAAGCTAAGTTTGGGCCGGACGCCATAATCTTTATAGGGGAGGAGGGGGTGGGGCGGGAAGGGGTGGGGTGGGTAGTTATGGAATAATTTAAATGTCCTAACCAAAGAATTTATATAGTTTACCTCTATAAATTACGCAAATGAGGACCCCATCATAATCGGCTCCTTAAGTCGGTCCCAATGATGTCCACATTAGAATCGCTAGGACCGCCTATGTATATGTATTAAACAGTAAATAACTGAAATTAAATATAGTGGTACAACCCCTACAGGACTTGTTACTACATATTCGATGCAGGCCACCACCTTAAGCCCCAGTACGATCACCCACCACAACCGACCCAGTCTGGCTAAACACCCAGCTAGTCCTAAGGCAGTGAGTGATCCCACTGGGACCAGCTAAAGGGGTCCAGAAATATAGCAAAACTGAAATGGAAATTATAAATAAATAATAGAAGATTAATACTATTCAATTAACCAAAAGCCGAGGCCCCATAGACTAAACTAAAATATATTAAGGGTAGGTCGGTTACCACATATGACTATAGGGTTGGAAATAAAAGTAGAACCAGGATATTATATACACATGAGTAACTCAATATCCATCACAAACGTGGACACCATCATAACCGGCTCCTTGAGTCGGTTCCAGTAGTATCCATATTAGCATAGCTGTAATTCCCCGAACATAATACAACACCCGTGGATAAATATATTGTAAAATAACAGTTAAGAACCGAAAATTCATGCAGGTTTGGACATCATTAGAGCCGGCTTTTCAAACCGGTCCCAAATGATGTCCAAACCGGCAGGAAAAACGGAGTCCCACGCAAAGGACGGGGGAGATATTACGCTACCGGGACAGAGTTATTGGTCTTGGTGTTAAAGCCGTTCCCACTGTACGTCCCTAAACGCCGTATCCATATATCTTCTCTAACGAGACGTTCCTGTTTCCCCCCGCTCACCACCTCCATAACAGATATCTCCACGTCCTCTGTACCCTGATGTCCTGTGGAATTGAAATGTGCATACGACGGTTTATCACTATGAAGTCTTGTATCTGCGAGATGCTCCTTCAGCCGTTCACTCAAAGAACGCTTGGTTTCACCAACATATACCGTAGTTCCACATTTCTTGCATCCCAAGCTATACACTATATTATGAGAATGGCAGTTTATATCTTTCTTTACTTGGAACGATGAAGTTTTATATGTATTGGTAGTATCCTGGAGCCGAATTTTCTCACAAACTTTGCATCCATTCATACAGGTAGTTACTGGAATATCGATTGATCTAGCTGTTTTGCAGTGTACCAGCATGTCACAGATATTCCTATCTCTTCTGTACGCTATCAAAGGCGGTGAAGGAAATACTTTCCTCATTTTGTCTGACTCATGGAGGACGGGCATGTACTTTCTTGCAATATGCCCGATGTTGGGTAGAACCGAAGAAAAAGTTGTTACAAGCGGAACCCTGTCATTATTCTTGGTCCTATTCTCACCCCTTTGTTGGAGTAGTGAGTCTCTATCTAATATGTCCACCTTTTGTAGTTGCCGCTCAATGAATTTCCCACTGTAACCTCTCTTTCGCAGTTGGATCTTCAGTTGCTTCCGGTTTCTATGGTAGTCCGCATCTCTCTCGCATATGCGTCTGATCCGTACTCCGAGTCCGTAGACGACTGGTCGTTTTGTGTGGGCTGGGTGATCGGACTTACTGTTCAGATAGAACATCCGGTCTGTGGGTTTTATATAAAGGTCTGTATATAAATTGCCATCTTCCCCGATTTTAACGTATGTGTCTAAAAACTCTATCTTGTCCTCACTATACCGCAACTCGACCTTAATATTAGGGTGTATTGAGTTGGCATGCCTTGCGAATTCTTCTAGAGTCTCTACCCCTGCTGTCCACAAACCAAATCTATCACCAATGAACCTTTTGTAGAAAAATGGCTTGTGTGCGAATGTCTCTAACTTCTCATCCCACTTCCGCATGTAACAACATGCAAAGTTTCTTCCAAGCCGCGACCCTATTGCTACACCATTCTCCTGTATATAATGCTTATCACCGAAACTGAAGTTGTTATTATCCAGTACTGTCTGTATCATGTTAATGACATGGTTCGTTGGAATTATGGGAGAAGATCTTGCTTCAAGTGCCTCTCTACACGCTGCAATACCTGCGTGTCTAGGGACCGACGGGTACAACTTGCAGACATCGAAACAGAATAGGATAGCACCCCGTGGTACTCTGCCTTTTAGAATGTTAAGTTTATTTATAAAATCCGTTGTATCTCTTATATAACTTGGTGTTCTGTTAACAAATTCTTCCAGCTCAAATTCTGCCACTTCCGCTATCCTTTCAGTCGGTGTGTTTGTCCCACTCACTATGGTTCTGTATGGAGCATTTTCCTTGTGCTGTTTGGGATTTCCTTTCAGTTTGCCGGTACACTGCAAAACAGCTAGATCAATCGATATTCCAGCAACTACCTGTATGAATGGATGCAAAGTTTGTGAGAAAATTCGGCTCCAGAATACTACCAATACATATAAAACTTCATCGTTCCAAGTAAAGGAAGATATAAACTGCCATTCTCATAATATAGTGTATAGCTTGGGATGCAAGAAATGTGGAACTGCGGTATATGTTGGTGAAACCAAGCGTTCTTTGAGTGAACGGCTGAAGAAGCATCTCGCAGATATTAGACTTCATAGTGATAAACCGTCGTATGCACATTTCAATTCCACAGGACATCAGGGTACAGAGGACGTGGAAATATCTGTTATGGAGGTGGTGAGCGGGGGGAAACAATAACGTCTCGTTAGAGAAGATATATGGATACGGCGTTTAGGGACGTACAGTGGGAACGGCTTTAACTCCAAGACCAATAACTCTGTCCCGGTAGCGTAATATCTCTCCCGTCCATCTCTATTGTAGGTCCTTTGCGTGGGACTCCGTTTTTCCTGCCATTTTGGACATCATTTGGGACCGGTTTGAAAAGCCGGCTCTAATGATGTCCAAATCTGCATGAATTTTCGGTTCTTAACTGTTATTTTACAATATATTTATTCACGGGTGTTGTATTATGTTCGGGGAATTAAAGCTATGCTAATGTGGATACTATTGGAACCGACTCAAGGAGCCGGTTATGATGGTTTCCACATTTGTGATGGATATTGAGTTACTCATGTGTATATAATATCCTGGTTCTACTTTTATTTCCAACCCTATAGTCATGTGTGGTAACCGACCTATCCTTAATATATTTTAGTTTAGTCTATGGGGCCTCGGCTTTTGGTTAATTGAATAGTATTAATCTTCTATTATTTATTTATAATTTCCATTTCAGTTTTGCTATTTTTCTGGACCCCTTTAGCTGGTCCCAGTGGGATCACTCACTGCCTTAGGACTGGCTGGGTGTTTAGCCAGACTGGGTCGGTTGTGGTGGGTGATAGTACTGGGGCTTAAGGTGGTGGCCTGCACCGAATATGTAGTAACATGTCCTGTAGGGGTTGTACCACTATATTTAATTTCAGTTATTTACTGTTTAATACATATACATAGGTGGTCCTAGACATTCTAATGTGGACATCATTGGGACCGACTTAAGACGCCGATTATGATGGGGTCCTCATTTGCGTAATTTATAGAGGTAAACTATATAAATTCTTTGGTTAGGACATTTAAATTATTCCATAACTACCCACCCCTTCCCGCCCCACCCCCTCCTCCCCTATAAAGATTATGGCGTCCGGCCCAAACTTAGCTTAGACTGTAATTACCTCGGCTTATGTCTATATAGTTAATTATTAAATGTTATTAGGATAGCTATCTTGTAGGATTTTTGCTATAGTTTATTTTAGTTTTTCTTTAGCACAAGACTTCCTTGCGCTGGTCTCCGTGGGACCACTCACCGCCATTGACCTAACTGGGCTTTGAGCTCGGTTGGGCCTAGGGTGGTGTGTGTTCGTACTGAGGTTGAGAGTTTATCCTGCGATGGATTACTTATTATTTGCCCTGATCGTGGTTTTGCATATGCCACTGTATTTAAATTTTCAGTATTTACTGATGTATAGGATATGTACTTTGTATGTAATAGACGTATGGATGTGGATGTCATTGGATCGGACACTAGTCACCGGTAATGATGACATCCACATCTATGCACTGTAATGAGGAACTCACATATTGAGTTTAATTATCTTGGTTAGGAGGCACGTTTTACTACCCCACCCCCTTTCCTACGTAAATGTGCCACTACTTTCTGTCAAGTTTAGCCTAGAGCTACCTCATTTTATGTATATAAAGTTGTAGTCCAGCCGTCGTGGGTGGGTGGGTGGGTGGGGCCCGCTAGTGGGCGTTTTGCCCCCGGACGCGATTGTAGCTAGACCGCTATGGTTTCCATCCATGGAGCGCCGGGATTTAGCTCTGCTTCATTTATGGTGGTTCGCTTGGTGCCATGGAGGTTCGTATTTTTATAATATGCGTGGATGTGGTGCCCACTGGTGTATTCCGCCCCGTCCGCGGTGGTCGTACTTTAATTATTAGATATTATACTGCTGAGGCCCGGGGTAATGGTCTGTATCGGATAAATAGGTAATTTGTCGCGTAGGGGTTGTACCCACGCCCGCCACTGCATGTATTGTTCAGCCCTTTACTAACCACCACCCCTCCCACATGTATCTGTGTCCCATCCATGCCCCCCCCCCTTTTCTTTTCTTTTTTTTTTTTTTTTTTTTTTTTTTCCTTCTGGATTCCCTCTATTGGGTTTAATAAGGTATTAGTTTTCCTTCTGGCAGTGCTACGCAAAGGGCTGGTTGCTAGGATTCTGAAGCAAGAACATTGCAGTTTTATTATAATCCCGCTATAACGTAGACATATTGCTAATCTGGCATTCATGTTCACAGCCCGTCGTGTATTACGTCGGCGTACGTCAAACGTTCCAACGAAACTGTGTGATAGTTTTCTTTTCAATGTTCATTGTTGTTTAGTAGAGTGCGGAGATGTAGTTTGCAAATTTATCAACGGTCCTTGAAGAAGGCCAAGAGGCCGAAAGCTTGACGAAGAGCAATATTGATGAGATGTTTTTGTTGAAGTTTAGTTGTTGAGTCGTTTTGTGTTGTATTGAGTGAAGCATAAACAGACTTTTGAATTTCCCGCAGTTGTGTCTAAAAGTAGACAACCGATGAACGCGCGGCGTAGCATTCATTGAGCGGTCACCAGATAACAACTGGAGTGGATAGCCGACTCTCTCTATTCAGCCGATAAAAAAGTGAAAAAAATGCGAATAAAAGTCCAATGTCGTCAATCTTGGTTCCGAAATCTCAGTGGCTCCGCGAGTTAAACATTGTGTCGTTTATTTGAATGAGATCTATGAGGTATTCGCTATTTCAGAGATTGTTGAAAATTTCGATCTGGGAAGTGTCTACTTTACTTTTTAGTATTGATAATATAATATATTTTTTATTAAAATGGATAAAATCTGATAATACGTCGAGTGCCTGTGATGCGTACGGCATATGCAAATCAGTAAAGCCCATCACTCACGTATCCACCATATCTGAGCACGCCCTAAGCAAAAAACTTACATTCCAATTCTCTTATGCTTTCAAGCTGATGCCCCCCCCCCCCACCCCCGAATATAACCTTCTTATATCGTAGTGCTAGATATATGGGAGGACAACACATTGTGATTGGGTCATTCTTATATCTCGGATATGGTATAAAATATCGACTTGGTACCAATACAAATTACTTCGACACTTTATGGAAGTTCAAACTGTGGGTCGAAGCCATCAGGGTTCATTGATTTCCTTTGTTTTAAACTCCGCAATGAGTGGTCATATTTCATGGGTACATAGTGAAGATATGCCGACGTTTGTATCTTCATACTTTGGGCAGTCTGTCAATAAATCACTAGGTCGATCCAACATGTTGCTGCTCTTGCTGCACCACCGTCCATTTGATTCAAATAATGTTGGCATTATTTTACGTCATCAAGGAGTAACAGATCCAGGGCTTATATTTCATCAAAGTTTGGAAGAATCCATTTGGATTCTCGCAAAAATGGTTGTGAGAGTCCATACCTTCTACGAGTGTCCAGGATCCAATTTCCTCACCATAGTTGAACCCCTGTTGTATACTAATAACACATATTAACCTTTGACCCAACACAGCTTTTAAGTTTTAAAACGTAACTGAATTTGATAAATGTTTTGGAAAATAACAATATTTACCAATAAAATCCTACAAATATGAATGGCATTGGAATCGGCTAAATTGCGCTGGTTCCCATGTCAGCCATATTTGTACAAATTTATTAACAAAGTGTCAGGATATCTCAGGTCAAGTTATCCTTGTCTTGGTTAATTTGTTGCCGCTATGATAAGTAAAGGGTTAAATTAAATCAATTCGTTTCAAGCGAATTCAAGCAGAGGTACTGTGAGAATCTACATGGATTATTGCTGTTTTTGTTGCGCGAATCTTTGCGTGAATCGATTCTCGTCGACGTATTGGCCCCGCAGATCCAATGGCTGGACAAATGTCTCCGTTTGAATTTTAAAATATAACTATTTTCATTGTTTCTTGATAATTATTATCAGAATTGTATCTGTCCGGCATGTTTAGTGCCGTTGTAGCCTAGTATATGTACATTTGTTGTATTGGGGTGAATTTTCACACCATTCAATCTTAACATGTGAGGAACCTATTTTATTGCGCGCTTGAAACTCCCACGTCTTTAGTTTCAGAGTTACTTCTCTTTTTTCAGTTTGGAAATCTGTTTAATTAATATTTTTTTTGATTCATAGCAATAATGTTATTACATTTTCAGCAGAAAATGTAGTAAGTTTCCGAGAGCTATCAGTTGTTATTTTCGTTTTTTAAAAGTAACAAAAGAGAACTTGGTTTTATTTTCTATTGGCGTCATAGGTGTTTTCTTAACAAGTACATTCTTCTTTCCGACACCAGGTGACCCTGGTTAAACTCCCCATAAATAAATAAATAAATAAATAAATAAATAAATAAATAAATAACATGCATCTTATTTGGACATTTGTGGTCATGATTAGCCATTTTGCAAAAACATGTGATCTTAAACACCAATAAATAATAAATAATAATAATTTGGACCTTCATTGCCTGCCTAATTTCAGGGGAGATAACTTCATCGAATTTTGACTTTCGTGGCGAGATAAGTCAGGGATAACACCTTTTAAACTGTGCAATTGAAATTGCGAGAATGGGTTACATAAGTATTCACCATTATTAGGGTTCCAAGTGGGTTATTTTCTACCAGGTGTTACACAGAGGGCAGAGGTTTCTCTGTCAACTAGTGTTAATGTTATCAGTAAGAGAAATAAGGCATAACTTTTTGACACTTTATTCTCCCAAAAATACCAACTGATTTAATTCGAAGCAAGTTATTCTTTGTATTCCAGTGTTCCTTCCGAAACTACTACCAATTTTCGCTAAACTCTTTCCTTCGCCGCAAAAGAGAGCTATCATATATTTTGAAAACATGGTAAAAGAAACTCTTCGTCAACGAAAAGCAGATTCAGAGGTAAGTGACTTGGTAAGCCTTTAACTGAATCATTATCGCAACGCTATAGTCTTAGATGCAGATGTTACATAAGCATCAATAAATAAATAAAAGAAATGTTTCCTTCAACTTCCTTGGGGGTATTTAAACGGTATCAGACAGGAACAGGCCGCGGCAATTAGAAAATGAAAAAGATTCTGTGTTCCTGTGTAAACTGGGAACATAAACAAATGTCTGTGACGACCAATGTGACAACATGAGCAAATGTCTGTGTCAATGTTTACTCTAAATTTCAAAGTCTAGCCGGTAATATCCAGGCGTATCCTGAACACGCATTAACGCTCTGACATGCATACATACGACCGCATCAATCTCCAATATTTTGCGCTGCTTTTCCGGGAAAAGGCCTCTTCAGATGACAAGGACATTGCCATAGCAGTAGTATAACACCTTTGAACCAACAATCATTAAACGGGCCTCTGTTGGTGCAGCCAGTGTTAAATTTCAATTAAATCCGGACTTTTACCGATGCAACATTTTCCAGTGCAAAACCTCGGCACTATTCAGAATTCCATCCGGTAGGAGGTATACGTGCAGCATATATAGTATGCTATGGTAAGTACAGTGATATAGGTACACACAGAGCTCTGGGTATATAGTGTGGGAATATTTGATGAAAAAGGTGAGGTTTGTCTTGAAAGTTTTCTTCAGGACACGGTTGGCGTTGCAAATGACGTCTCGATTTCATGACACGAACGCGACGTCATGAAGACGTTGACCTCTGCTGTTGTCCACTGTACAATCCGACATTACGTAGTTCAGGTCAAGGTTTGTTAGGTTTCTAGTACTGGACTGATATAGTAGTATAGTATGCGTGGTATATACCCCCTTAGGTCATGTGAGCACTCCATACTAACCTTCCGAATCTTCGTATTAACCCATGACTAGTATAGGTAGTAGGCAATGCCATGCCAGTCGATTTTGTGGGTGGATGGAGGTAATGCATGGTCGTCTTGTGCAGGCAGGGCTACACGGTATATCGATAAACCGATATATACCGGTATTCAAACCAATATCGATTGAATATCGCTGTAATTACAAAAATATCGGTTTATCGTCATTTTGTATTTACCCACAATTTAATTTTCAACCTGACTTGAGTTTTTTAACTGTAGCCCCCAGCGAATAATACTGACCCTTTACCCAAGGAATTGTCTGCATGTGCCCACGGAATATACAAATTCCTCAGTTGAAAAAAATAATTTTCCAAAATTTCAACAAAACTATATCATGTGACCCCTCATTGGAACGAGCTCGTTGAGCTCGTTCCTATGAGGGGTCACGTGATATTGTTTTGTAAACGTTTTGGGGGAATCTGATAAACTGATTTTTAAAATAATAAATTTTGATATCGTCTGTGTTGGGTAAATGTTTTTCGAACCGCGTCATCAAGGCATGCTGATTCGTTCCTACTGTGATGCCTCAAGTCTCGATTGTGGTACCTATGTTCATATATCTGAGCAGTTTTCGATATACCGGCTATACCGCGGTATGTTTTTGAATACCGATACCGGTATTCAGTTTTGAATATCGTGCAGCCCTATGTGCAGCAGAATAGAATGGGCGTTATATACACCTGCGGGTTCATTGTTAGTACTATTGGTCCCTCTCATGCATTATAATATCCTGCATTTGGTACAGGGAATACATAATGTATGGCCAAGTTGAATTGTGGGGTGGGGGTTGGTGTAATGCATTGTTGTATAGTATGGTAGTAATGGGTATGCGATCTATACTCCTTTTGATATACTGTAAGCATTTGGTACTACAAACCTACCGAATGCTTTTTTGTTATTCTATGACTGGTATAAGTAGTTAGTAATGCAATTCCGAGTAGTGTTGGGGGGTAATGCGTGGTTGTTTAGTGTGTTATACATGATGGACTGTCTGTACTCCCTGCTGGTTCAATGTTGGCCCTTAGTGCTTAACGTCCGGGATGGGGGTTATGTATGGCTGTTTTGTGCGGTAGTATAGCGTGTACGGCATATACCTCTATTGATCTATTGTTAGTCTTTAGTACTACTAACCCATCGAATGGTTTGGTTTGTATTATCTTTCCACTGGTATAGGTACTGCGTAATGCTAGGTCATACGATTTTACGAGGTGACCCATGGTAGTTTAGAACGGTAGTATAGTTAGCTCGTGGTACTACTAACCGACCTTGGGCATTATACTGTTCTTCAGTTGATATGGGTAGTACGCAATGCTAGGATATGCAGTGTTGTGAGGTATGTATGATTGTCCAGTATGGTAATTTACTGTTTGCATCCTATTGTTCTACTAGTCTTTCGGTGTGGTTGTGCATGCCTTATTGTCTAGTACCGTAGTATAGGATGTGCCGTAGGTACCCTGGCGGACTACTGTTATCCCTTAGTTCTACAGAACCACAATGGTTTGTATTATCCCAAAGGTGATTTGGAATACTAGATGATGTGTTTATGTGGCGTATGCTTGGTTTCTAGTATCATAGTAGAGTATAGTTGAGTATGGATGGTGGTATGGACATTCTAAGACTTGGCCGAGGGTAGAGTCGTTATCTGGTATAGTTAGCAAGCTTAAAGTAGGGCTGCAAGTGAGTTGTAATCGTGCAAGGCTGTGTGAGTGGTACTGTATAGTATTGGGTGGCTACAGTTACTGTAGTACAGTAGAAGTTAATCATAGAACAGACTATGGTGACTGGATAGATCAGCAGATATAGATAGATCAGCAATAGTGGATAGAACAGCAGTAGTTAGACCCGTAAAAGCGTCGGGTGGTCCGGAAACCAGAAGCCAATCAGCTGCTATCCTCGAATAGATATCCTCCATTCGGTATCCCCATCCTCCGAAAGTTGTGCTTCAGTACTCGTATATGCCTATGTGTGGCACGTGGTGGGTGCACGTGGTGCACTGGCACACAGGCACATTCCTTATCAACCTACCCTACAATTGTTTACTACAGGCTTTCACTACAGTGGAAGTCCCTAACTCGGAAATATACTCTCTATTTTGATCTTTCCGAAGCGAAGTGGTGGAAAAGCACCAAGGAAACATAAACCAAAATTGTTTGGAGTGCTACATAGTAGGGGACACTCTTCTCCTAGTACAGATCCACGGCTTCCGGTACGAGTGCGCAGTCATGTAACTAATGAATCATTCTTTTTTCTTCCGCCGGCATGGCGAGACGTCCGTTTGAATTAAGAAACAGCGATAATTCAACTCGTCGATAATGGTTACCTGTGACTGGAATTATGGATCTGAGGATCGTATAATAACAGGACTGTTTTATATATTCTCGATATTATTTTCAACCACTTTTTTATTGTATTTTATATATTCTCCGTGGTCGCACGCGACATTCGCGTACCGTGCGGTTCGGACATGTAATTTTTTGGTTGATAAATTTATGTTATCCTTCTGGATACTATTATTATTGTTGGGGTTAGGTGTCAGTGGGGCTGTATGGACAGGGTTTCTCCTCTCTGTTGAGGGCAGACTTTCTGGTTTTTTGGGTCCCTGTCGGCCGTCTGGGTTCAGTTGTGTTCCTGCCGGTGCTTTAATTTCTGCCACCTTTCTCTCGTAGTTGGGGTGTTCTTCTACTTTCCACATGTGTTGAGTTCACCTTTTCTTCTACTGCTCCCACCTCTGTTATGGGCTTCTGTGAACCGTGTGGTACGTTCTCGTGGCCGATCCTCCCGCACCCGCGGGAGAGGAGAACGCTGTCGTTCGGGGCCTCCCGACATGACCACGTCTGGAGAGAGTTATATCCCTCCATGGGGGATGTGCATTTTTCTCCTGTGATGGATACTGCGGGAGCTGTTGAGTTGTGCGGTGAAAAGATGCCTGGTTCCGGGAATGTGGTCCCTCTCAAGTCGACATCTGAGGTTGTCACTAGGGTTGCGACTCCTCCTTTGGAGCCGAGCTCGGTCGCTCTATCCTCTTTTCCACCGGTTTCAACAGCTCCCGACGTTTCTGCTGCTACTGCTGTTCCGTCTGCAACGTCATCAGTAACCGTTTCAGCCGGCCTCGGCTTATCCCTGCAGGAGTCTGCAGAGATGCCTGGCAATGTGGACGTGAGTTCTCGGCCTCAGCCTTCCCTGACTTCAACTCGGCGAAGTCGGAAAGGGCTGCCGGCCGAAACCTCTACTCTGGTCTCTCGGCCGTCGAGCCCAGAAGCCTTCTCTTTGGATTCAGATGTTCCAAGTGGGGTAACCATGCACTCTGTTGCGTTTCCGTCCACGTACTCTGGTCCGATGGCAAGTTTTGCGGGACCGACGCTTTTTGTGCAGCCTGGACCTTCTGTCCCTCAGAGGTCTGCGGCGACTCTCCGGAGTTCCCGCACTATTTATCCTTGGGGTTTGGTATACCTCTTTCAGATTTGCCTGCAGATGTTTCTGCTGCCACCCGTCGCCCAGCGTCAGGTGTTTTGGAGGATCGTGACCCTTCGCAGGTTAAGAGTGTCAGGAGTGAAGCCACATCGCCGGTTCGTTCCCACGCCGAACCGGCTGCCACGGGCAGTGAGCTTAGGGAGGCCCTCTCCTTGCTCACTCAAGTTACTTCCAGGGGCCTTCCCGTTGCCTCCAGCGAGGCTACTAGTGGCTTCCAGGCGACCCAGCGGCGCTGCCTCCCGGGATTGGAAGCAGGCCGCTTTCTGATCCCCTGGTGTGCCGACACCATGGGAGGCATCAGCTGGATTGCCCGTTATGGGCTTTGTGTCTTCCGATTC
Organism: Pictodentalium vernedei; assembly: GCA_031216915.1. Lineage (NCBI taxonomy): Eukaryota > Metazoa > Mollusca > Scaphopoda > Dentaliida > Dentaliidae > Pictodentalium > Pictodentalium vernedei. Next base: position 503,917,950 of record CM062297.1, on the reverse strand, counting down.
AGAGGATGGATCAGATATACCTGGCGTTGAGGGCCAACAGACTTCTGACGTGGGGGCAGCTCTTGACTTTGTGTTTGCGCTCCTTCCGCATCTTAAACCGTCAGACCAGCCGATGGCCCCGATCATCTGCCGTGTGCCACCAGCCTGTGGAATATCCCGCTTCCGGGCACGTTCGATCGTGCCAGTGGGTACTGGTGGTTGAAGCGTTTGCAGCTTTGGACTCTAAGCTGAGTTCCAAGGCTATGAAGACTTCGTTCTTCACCAGGGCTGACACCTTTTTTGCCTCCAGTGTGTTATCGTTCCTACGATTCCGCTAATCCGTCAGTCTGCCAGACTTTGACGGTCTTGGATCCGGACTCCACCTCCCTCGGGCTTTCCAAGCCCAAGTTGGCAGTTATGCCTATGGCGACTCTAGTGTCCCTGTTGGGCTCATCGAGAGAGATGCTGGGTATGCTTTCTCTCTCAGATCACGTCGTCTCTGATTTGGCTGCTTATCTGCCTCCAGCTAAGTTTGACGACGTTCAGTTTCCTTTGCGTGTGATTTCCAATGCGCTCATGCATCTTACTCACACACATGTCTGTAACACGGCTAACTTGGATTTAGTTCGCCGGGACGCTGTGTTGGACACAAGCCGTTCCCTTCCTGAGGGGCAGCGCGCTGCTCTTCGATCCGCTTCTTTGGCGGGTCCGCGACTTTTCCATAGTTCCGTGGCGACGGTCTAGAATGACGTCCTGCGTCATTCCAAAGATCAGCTGCTGCTTCGCCAGTCGTCTGTTGGAGGCAGAGGCCGTTCAAAGCCTAACAATCGCCCTTCTGCTTCCTCTGCGAAGCCAAGGGTTGATCCTCCTGCCGCCGCTTCTACTTCCTACTCACGTGGTAAGGTAATCGTCGGCAGACCAGAGGGAGGACTCTGGGTCATTCATCTCATAGAGGAGGTGGTTTCTCCTCTCGCGGACCTCGCCGGTGCTCGAGATGAAGATCCTCACCTCGATTCGCCCCAGGTTGGAGGAAGGATATCAGGTTTCGCAGACCTCTGGCCCACCATCACATCCGATCCTTGAGTGTTAGATGTTGATCGGTTCGGGCTGCGGATATCCTTCGGAGGCACCCCGCTCTGTTGAGAGTGCCTCTTCCAACACAAGTTTCTTCAGACGTTTCACGTCGGGAACTTTTGATCACGGAGGTGGACAATCTCCTGCCAAAGGGAGCGATCGAGGTCGTCCAGAACATTCATTCAGTGGGGTTTTATTCCCGCCTGTTCTTGGTGCCGAAGTAGGACGACCGACTCCAACCTGTTATCGAGCTGAGTCTCCTGAACAAATCTATCATTCTCCCAAGTTCAGCATTAAGACTTTCAGGTCGGTTCACCGCTCCATTCACCCGGGAGATTTTGCTTCCGGCGTCGACCTGCGAGACGCTTACATTCATGTTCCGATTCATCGGACATCGCGAAAGTATCCCAGGTTCGCTTTTCTGGGGCGAGTTTACCAGTTCAAGGCCATGCCTTTCAACCTCAACCTGGCTCCTTGGGCCTTCACCCGACTGATGTCGCATGTGATAGCCTTCCATCGCACACATTCCAGCGTGACTACTTCGGCATATCTGGACGATATCCTCCAGAGGCATTCCAGTGCTGCTCTTCTAGGGTCCGATGTCAATACATTGTTGAGCCTGCTCACGTCGCTAGGGTTCAGAGTCAACGAGGAGAAGTTGGACCTGGTCCCTTCTCAATCGTTTTGTCATCTGGAAATGGACTTCTGTACTCAACTGAATACGGTGGCGGTTCCCCGGCAAGGGCTGTTATTCTCTCAGCTTTCGCCCTGACTCTGTCCCAGTCCACGTCCGCGACAGCTCGGAGTATTCTCCGGCTGCTCGGTCTCTGCGGTTTGGTGACGGATCTCGTTCCTCTCGGTCAGCTGCATGTCAGACCTCTCCAGCACTTTCTGCTCAGTCGTTGGAGGCCGAATGTCGATTCTCTGGATCTGGTGCTTCAGTTACCAGTCTCTCATCGTAAGCTTCTTCACTGGACGGATGTTCAGTGGATTATGCAGGGTGTTCCATTAGACTTGCCCACGTCCGATCGTGTTCTGACGGCTGATGGCAGCGATCTCGGAAGGGATGCGACGTTGGAACCTCTAAGTCTTCCCTTCACGGTGTATGAGACCAGGATCAAGCAGCTCTTCACATCAACCAGAAGGAGCTTCTTGCTCTTCTGAGGTGCCGGCAGTGGATCCCCCACCTTTCGAATCGTCAGGTCCTTCTGTTGTCCGACAATTCGACAGTAGTTGCTTACATTCGGAACCAGGGCGGCACGCACTCTGTTCCCATGTGCGAATTGGCTCGGGATCTTCTACTGCTAGCTCAGGATGTCAACATCGGGGTGGTGGTTCATCACATTCCGGGTCGTCTGAACATCCTAGCCGACTCCCTGTGCCGAAGGGGCAGGGTCATTTCCACCGAGTGGATGCTTCACAGGGCAGTGTTCAAGTCGCTTTGCGATCTCTGGGGTTGTCCCTGCATTGATCTCTTTGCAACCCATTGGAACTATCAGGTGGACACTTTCGTGTCCCCGTGTCCAGATCTTCTGGCTTTCGCCCTGGACGCTCTGTCACTCGATTGGAACGGTCTAGTCGGCTACGCCTTCCCGCCGGTTCGGATTCTACCTCAGGTTCTGGCCAAGATCAGAACCTGCAGTTGTCGAATCATTCTGATCGCTGCCCTGTCGCCTCATCGCGTGTGGATCATTCAGCTCCGCTCTCTGTTGGAGGCGGTTCCGCCACGTCTCCCTGTACATCGCAATTTCTTTGCCAAGGTCACCCGAGGAGATTTCACGTCGACCCAACTTCAATGTGCCTTCATGCATATCTTTCGTCAGGTCTTGTCTCCTCCGTAGAGGTTTTTCGATACAAGCAGTGGAGTGTATTTCTTCTTCAAGGCGGCACTCCACTGGTTTAGCCTATGCGGCTAAGTGGAAGGTCTTCTGTCGATGGTGTGTTGATCACTCTGTTGATTATGCCAATCCTTCGATAACACAGATTGCGGAGTTTCTGTTTGATATATCTGTTTGATTCTCGGAGTCTCGAGCCTGTTACCATCATAGGGTACAGGTCCATGCTTTACAAGACGTTTTCGTATGTGGGAAGGCGTCGTATCGGCACTAATCCATACCTCTTCAAGCTTATTTGGCACTTTTCTTTGAAAAGGCCTAGGATTTTGCAGCTTACCCGCAGATGGAATCTTTCTTGGGTGCTGCTTTGCTTGGGGACGGGGGGGGGGGGGGGGGGGGGGCGTTCGAACCTTTATCCCAGGTGGATATGCGTTTTCTCACATACAAGTCGGCTTTTCTGATGGCTTTTGCATCACCCAGACGGGTTAGTGAGCTTCACGCTCTCTCTGTTGTTTTCAGGGTCTTTTTCAGGAGCTCCGCCACCAGTGTTAATTTTACCACTGATTGCTCCTTTCTGGCCAAGAATCAGATACCAGAAAAAACTCCACCTCCTATCTGTATCAGGGCTCTTCCTTCGGCTGAGGATAATCGTCCTTTGCTCTGTCCGGTTCGTGCACATCGCATTTATCTCAACCAGACGCAGTTCATTAGGAAGGGCAGGAAACGATTCTTTCTGTCTCTAATTCCTGGTCGACAGAAGATCTCTCCTCAGTCCATGTCTCGATGGATTTGTCTTGCTATTCGCGCGGCTTATGCTCGTCTATCGACTAATGATTGTATTACCAATCGTATTTCTGCCCACGAGGTGCGTGCCCTGTCTCCCTCCTGGGCTTATGCTAACTCCGTCAAGTTGTCGGATGTTATGCAGGGAGCCTACTGGAGAAATGCTTCTACTGTCTCCACCTTCTATCTGCGTCAGTTGCAAGAGCAGTCGGGGGACCTTTTCTCTTTGGGCCCTCATTCGTTTGCTGAGGCTGTTGTCTACCCTAGCCATTAGTCTTCAATGTCAGTTTCAGCCCTGTGTTGCGTTACTGTCCTTTCTGTCTGTGCGTCATGCAGAGCCATACGCTTCATCTCTCATTGCCTTTTACTAATGTTTGTGATGCTATGGTTTGATAGGCCTTGGGAACACTTCTTCTGTCCACGGTTCCAGTGAAGTCGGGTTATGTGGGGGTTGGTTATGTGATTCCCACCTCCTATTGTCTATTCAGCCTGTAGTAAACAATTGTAGGGTAGGTTGATAAGAAATCTGAATTTTATAGTGAATTTCCTTTCTTATTATACCTACCACAGTTGTTTACATGGGGGCCCTCCCGTCTTCTTATTCGGGTAAGAATCCTTCCTCCCCGCTGATCACATAACTCCAATGTTGGCGGATTCAAAAGAATGATTCATTAGTTACATGACTGCGCACTGGTACCGGAAACCGTGGATCTGTACAAGGAGAAGAGCGTCCCTTACTGGGTGTGCGCCGGTAGCACTCGAACCAGTTTTGTCTTATTTTTTCTTGGTGCTTTTGCACAACTTTTCTTTCAAAAATCGCTTGGAAAGATTAAAATAGAGAGTATATTTTCCGAGTTAGGGACTTGTACTAAACAATTGTAATATGTATAATAAGAAAGGAAATTTACTATAAAATTTAGATATCAGCATTCCCAGCATGTTACTATGCACTGCATGTGATGTGTACACATTGCGCGCACACACACAGGCACATTTCACTAAACACCAGTCGCACGTTTACATGGAATTCCTGTTAGGATATGTGTGTGATTACAGCGCCCCATTTTTATCGCGTGTGCCTTTGTGATGCATGTGCACACATTCGTCATTTCCAAATGAGCACATATTGGCACATTTGACATGAGGCCGGGTGCTGCATGCAATGTGTACATGTTGTGACACATTATGCACAGGCAGTGGCACATAAGCAAGTTCTTCCAAACACCAGTCCCACGTTCCCAGGAAGCACTTTAAGGATGTATCTGTGGTTACAGAAGCCCCCTTTCCATAGTATGTACCTCTGTGTAGCATGTTTTGTGCACACATTGTGCTTTTTCACAAAAGTACATGTCGTCACATCTGACATGTGCCCATGCGCAGAATGCAATGTGTACACAAATCTGACACATTGTGCACGCACTGGCATATGAGCACCTTCCACCCTACAACACCAATCCCATGTTCCATGGAATCCCTTACAAGCATCCGACCATGCTTCTAGAATCCCTTTTCATCGTATGTGTCTACAGGAAGGAGGTGCATAATATTGACACAAGAACATGCATATCGGCACATCCAATGTGTACAGATCACATGCAGCTCATGTGCACAAACGGCATGTGCCGATATGTGCTTATGTTAAAATGCAAGTGTATTTTTCAGTATGCTTACCCTAAATTTCAACCTAATGAATAGCTGCAATAAATGCAGATATTTCCCTTAAACATGGCAACATGAAGCCAGTTCTTCCGGAACCTTTGTTAATAACAAAAACAAAAGTTGAATTATCATAGTCAATTGAAATTGTTTTGCCTTCAAATTTTAGCCCACATTTTTACACATCCTACTTTGTCGGTATCTCTAATTTATTTGGGTGTAACCTTTTCTCAATTCAATAGAGGGAAATTCGGCATGAAAATATTTCTTCTCATAAGTTTCACCACAGCTGAGTAAACTTGCATTAGAATCTAAAGGCTGATCACGACAAGAAACATTCCTCTAAAGGTATCATGGAAACACCATTCTTTAATGGAATAATATTTTTTCCACCAAACTAAGTCATTTTATTAGCTCACCTGGCCTAAAATGCCATGTGAGCTTTTCTCATCACTTGGTGTCCGTCGTCGTCCGTTGTCTGGCATCTGTAAACTTTTCACATTTTCATCTTCTTCTCTGTAATCGCTGAGCCGTTGTGAACCAAACTTGGCAGAAATGGTCTATGAGAGGTCCTCTACAAACGATCCTTATTTTGTTCCCGTCGGATGAAAAACATGGCTTCCAGAGACATTCTTTGATTCTGGTTGGTGGATTTTCAAAAATCTTTTCCTCTGAAACTGCAAGGACAAATGTATCGAAACTTCACAAACATGGTGCCTGGGACCCCCTCCACCAAAGATCATCATTTAATGTTGATTGGGTCACAAACATGGCCGCAATTGCGGCTTATAGTTACTGTAGAAACCCTATGGGAAATCACATTTTCCTCTTCTTCTCTGGAAAAGCCGAGGAAACGTGAAAACAAACCTGGCAGGGATAGTCTATGGGAGATCCTCTAGAAACGATCCTCATTTTGTTCCCGTGGGTTGAAAAACATGGCCGCCAGAGGCATTCTTTGATTCTGATTGGTCGATTTTCAAAAATCTTCTCTGAATCTGCCATCCCAAATGTTTTGATACTTCACATAAATGATGACTGGGACCCCCTCTACCAACGATCCTCATTTGAAGTTGATCGGGTTGCAAATATAGCCAGAATTGCGTCTTATAGTTACTATAGATACCCTATGAGAAATCATATTTTCATCTTCTTCTCCGGAACTACTGGGCCGACGTGAACCAAACCTGGCAGGGGTGGTCTTTGGGTGGCCCGCTAGAAACGATCCTAGTTTTGTTCCCGTGGTTGAAAAACCTGGCCGCCAGAGGCATTCTTTGATTCTGATTTATGGATTTTCAAAAATCTTCTCCTCTGAAACTGTCAGGTCAAATGTTTTGATACTTCACATAAGTGATGACTGGGACCCCCTCTACCAACGATCCTCATTTAATGTTGATCGGGTTGTAAACATGGCCACAATTGCAGCTTATATTTACTCTAGAAACCCTGTGAGAAATCACATTTTCATCTTCTTCTCTTGCACTACTGAGCGGACGTGAACCAAACTTCGCAGGAATGGTCTATGAGAGGAATGAAATATGTGGCCAGCAGAGGCTATATTCAAACGCTTAACCCAATGCCTCTCCTGTCTGCACGAAGATCAGTACTGTCAGCAAAATACTTCTTTTTGAGAATCTCGTAAGGGTTGGTTCCAATTTTCTCCACCGAGAACTGGAAAAAAACCCCCAAAATACTGTGTATACAGTACAAGTCAAAATAAGCTGTAGTATAACTGCAATGCATTAAGTAAACTCCTGCTCCTGCCCAGACAAGATCAGTATCTTACATTTTCGGGAAAGCTATCAGTGAGAGATTTCCAGGAAATGATGTCAGTTTCTAGTCTTATAAGTCTAGGAATAGAAAGATACATAGTTTATAGGATTTTCCTACACAACTTATTTTGACTTGTACCACTGTAAACAATGGCAACTGTATGTTGATTATTAGTCTCATAATACTTATCAGTAAATCTTGATTGATGAAAGTGCTTGGAACACCAGAAAAGTTTTCATTTATATTCACTTGTCATCGAGTCAGCTTAGATGACAGTAATTATTGTTTATCTTTTAAGATTTGACAAATTTGGAGAAAAATGTATTTGACTGTAACCCTTTACCTATCCAAAGCTATTTTGAAAGAGAATACTGACTGACAAAATTCTAATTTTCAAAATATTTAACCTTCTTTTACTGATTTTTTTTTTGTTGAAACACAATTCATAAATGTGTGCATTTTCAAGAAAATCTTCCTTGAAACTACAAGGCCAAATGGTTTGAAAACTTAGTGTGACCGATGACTGTAACCCCCTCTACCAAGGATCCTCATTTTAATCCTCGTCGAGTTGCAATTATGGCTGCAATTGTGGCTGATAGCTACTATAGAAACCCTATAGGAAATCACACTTTCATCATCTCCACTGAAAGAACCGAGCCAGTGTCAATCAGACTTGGCAGGCATTGTCTATAAGAGGTTCTCTACAACTGTTACTCATTTTATTCCTGTTGCGTGAAAATACGTGGCCTCCAGAAGCATTCTTTGATTCTGATAGGTCAATTTTGAAAACTCTTCTCCTCTGAAACTATAGAGCCAAATGTTTTGAAACTTTGCATGGTTGATAACTGGGACACCCTCCACCAAAGTTCCTCATTTTAATGTTGATCGTATTGCAAACAGGGCTACAATTGCGGTTTATAGTTACTATAGAAAAAACCTATGAAAAATCACATTTTCATCTTCTCTCTGGAACTATTGAGCTGACGTGAACCAAAACGTGGCAAGAAGGTCTATAGGAGGGCCTCTACAAACGATCCTCTTTTTGTTCCCGTTGGTTGGAAAATATGGCCACCAGAGACATTCTATAATTCTGCTTGATGGATTCAGTTGTTTTGAAACTTCACGTGATTAAAGACTGGGACACCCTCTACCAATGATCCTCATGTAATGTTGATGTAATGTTGCAAACATGGCCACAATTGCAGCTCATAGTTACCATGGAAAGCCTATGGGAAGTCACATTTTTATATGAAGTTTCAGGTGAGCGATTACATGCTCTGTAGCGCCTCTAGTTGATAGTGAGGAAGATTTTGTAACAAAACTCGCTGATTTTTTAACCCTTTATCCAGCGCATAGAATATCAAAATTTATTATTTTAAGGCATCGCGGAACTAAATATTGAAATTGGAGTGAACCGCCTTAAAATGTTGCAATGACGCAATGTCTAAAAATAAACAGCCTTGAGAAAATCCATTGTTTCAATAAAAGTTTGAAACATTCTATTGACATCTTGCATTATTGTTGAATATTCCTGATAAAAAAAGGGTGATTTGATGACTTTTGGACCTAAAAAATACAATTTACTTTTTGTGTGTTTTTGTAGGGAATTCCCTGAAAAATATGTGCACGTGACCGGTACTTCCCTTTTTGTCAGTTTTGCTCTCTTATTTGTTGCATGACCCCAAAGTTTTCAGATCAGAAAAAGTTGTCTGAAGGGCTATACTTGACAGAGATATTTGAATGCCAAAATTAAAGTGATGCGATCATATTTTTTTTCCACCTGAACGTTATAATGGTCGTCTATGGGAAAATATTTGGTTCTGCGATATCTTTTAATTATTGTTTTTTAAAAGTTTTCATAAATTTTTAACAAAACTATATCATGTTACCGCTCATTGGAACGAGTTTGTCAAGCCCATTCCAATAAGGGATCATATGATATGATTTTGTTAATATTTTTTTAAATATACTTTTACAACTGCTTAATTTGTAAATTACGCGGGCGAATGCGGCCGATTCGTTACGAAAAGGATAAAAATCCTAACCATGTTCGAATTCCGAGGAAAAATATCCTGCTTGGATGTACACAAGCACAGGCAAAATAGTAAACCAGACTTAAGGCACTTCAAAACCAAGGTCGAAATTCCATGCAATCTTTCCTATATCACTTCTAAAGTTAGAGACTCAAAATTGAATAGCACAACCAGACAAACATTTCAGATGGAAAGAGAGGACAAGCTTTCTCAACTAGTTATTCTAAACCACAGAATTCCAGTACTGTTCCCAAAGTCGGTATCAAGAATGGTAACCCTGCTCTGGAATATCAGCACATGCAAATTCATTCAAGTAATTTATAACAACTATATAAAAATTTGCAGCTGTATATACATCTGCATCTGTTTACCTCTGACAAATTTGCGCTGCCGATCCCAACCCCTAAAGTAATCACGTCATCAAAGTCTTATTCTTTCTTCCAGAAAATTGATGCATATCTGCAGGATCTAAAGGGATCTGTCGATAAGCCATTAATACTCGAGGTTCTTTTGGATGTTTCTGAGGAACTGTATTAATTGAAATAAATTTCATAATGACACCAACAAGGTTATCTGAAAATGTACCTAAAATAGCACCATACTTTAATTCTTTCTAAAAATAATTATCACTAATAAAATTCTCATCATGCAAAAACGATCACTTCGTATCATTAATAATACAAATTACAATGCCCATACTGATCCCTTATTTGTAAAAGAAAAAATACTTAAAATTAATGACTTGTTCAAACTCCAAGTAGGTCTTTTTATATTTGACTGGAAAACAGGACAACTTTCGTCGTCATTTAATGACTTCTTTAGCCCAACACAAAATACTTCACAAAGAGTTACGAGACAATCAGATGGTCTATGAGAGGTCCTCTACAAACGATCCTTATTTTGTTCCCGTCGGATGAAAAACATGGCTTCCAGAGACATTCTTTGATTCTGGTTGGTGGATTTTCAAAAATCTTTTCCTCTGAAACTGCAAGGCCAAATGTATCGAAACTTCACAAACATGGTGCCTGGGACCCCCTCCACCAAAGATCATCATTTAATGTTGATTGGGTCACAAACATGGCCGCAATTGCGGCTTATAGTTACTGTAGAAACCCTATGGGAAATCACATTTTCCTCTTCTTCTCTGGAAAAGCCGAGGAGACGTGAAAACAAACCTGGCAGGGATAGTCTATGGGAGATCCTCTATAAACGATCCTCATTTTGTTCCCGTGGGTTGAAAAACATGGCCGCCAGAGGCATTCTTTGATTCTGATTGGTCGATTTTCAAAAATCTTCTCTGAATCTGCCATCCCAAATGTTTTGATACTTCACATAAATGATGACTGGGACCCCCTCTACCAACGATCCTCATTTGAAGTTGATCGGGTTGCAAATATAGCCAGAATTGCGTCTTATAGTTACTATAGATACCCTATGAGAAATCATATTTTCATCTTCTTCTCCGGAACTACTGGGCCGACGTGAACCAAACCTGGCAGGGGTGGTCTTTGGGTGGCCCGCTAGAAACGATCCTCGTTTTGTTCCCGTGGTTGAAAAACCTGGCCGCCAGAGGCATTCTTTGATTCTGATTGATGGATTTTCAAAAATCTTCTCCTCTGAAACTGTCAGGTCAAATGTTTTGATACTTCACATAAGTGATGACTGGGACCCCCTCTACCAACGATCCTCATTTAATGTTGATTGGGTTGTAAACATGGCCACAATTGCAGCTTATATTTACTCTAGAAACCCTGTGAGAAATCACATTTTCATCTTCTTCTCTTGCACTACTGAGCGGACGTGAACCAAACTTCGCAGGAATGGTCTATGAGAGGAATGAAATATGTGGCCAGCAGAGGCTATATTCAAACGCTTAACCCAATGCCTCTCCTGTCTGCACGAAGATCAGTACTGTCAGCAAAATACTTCTTTTTGAGAATCTCGTAAGGGTTGGTTCCAATTTTCTCCACCGAGAACTGGAAAAAAAACCCAAAATACTGTGTATACAGTACAAGTCAAAATAAGCTGTAGTATAACTGCAATGCATTAAGTAAACTCCTGCTCCTGCCCAGACAAGATCAGTATCTTACATTTTCGGGAAAGCTATCAGTGAGAGATTTCCAGGAAATGATGTCAGTTTCTAGTCTTATAAGTGTAGGAATAGAAAGATACATAGTTTATAGGATTTTCCTACACAACTTATTTTGACTTGTACCACTGTAAACAATGGCAACTGTATGTTGATTATTAGTCTCATAATACTTATCAGTAAATCTTGATTGATGAAAGTGCTTGGAACACCAGAAAAGTTTTCATTTATATTCACTTGTCATCGAGTCAGCTTAGATGACAGTAATTATTGTTTATCTTTTAAGATTTGACAAATTTGGAGAAAAATGTATTTGACTGTAACCCTTTACCTATCCAAAGCTATTTTGAAAGAGAATACTGACTGACAAAATTCTAATTTTCAAAATATTTAACCTTCTTTTACTGATTTTTTTTTTGTTGAAACACAATTCATAAATGTGTGCATTTTCAAGAAAATCTTCCTTGAAACTACAAGGCCAAATGGTTTGAAATCTTAGTGTGACCGATGACTGTAACCCCCTCTACCAAGGATCCTCGTTTTAATCCTCGTCGAGTTGCAATTATGGCTGCAATTGTGGCTGATAGCTACTATAGAAACCCTATAGGAAATCACATTTTCATCATCTCCACTGAAAGAACCGAGCCAGTGTGAATCAAACTTGGCAGGCATTGTCTATAAGAGGTTCTCTACAACTGTTACTCATTTTATTCCTGTTGCGTGAAAATACGTGGCCTCCGGAAGCATTCTTTGATTCTGATAGGTCAATTTTGAAAACTCTTCTCCTCTGAAACTATAGAGCCAAATGTTTTGAAACTTTGCATGGTTGATAACTGGGACACCCTCCACCAAAGTTCCTCATTTTAATGTTGATCGTATTGCAAACAGGGCTACAATTGCGGTTTATAGTTACTATAGAAAAAACCTATGAAAATCACATTTTCATCTTCTCTCTGGAACTATTGAGCTGACGTGAACCAAAACGTGGCAAGAATGGTCTATAGGAGGGCCTCTACAAACGATCCTCTTTTTGTTCCCGTTGGTTGGAAAATATGGCCACCAGAGACATTCTATAATTCTGCTTGATGGATTCAGTTGTTTTGAAACTTCACGTGATTGAAGACTGGGACACCCTCTACCAATGATCCTCATGTAATGTTGATGTAATGTTGCAAACATGGCCACAATTGCAGCTCATAGTTACCATGGAAAGCCTATGGGAAGTCACATTTTTATATGTAGTTTCAGGTGAGCGATTACATGCTCTGTAGCGCCTCTAGTTGATAGTGAGGAAGATTTTGTAACAAAACTCGCTGATTTTTTAACCCTTTATCCAGCGCATAGAATATCAAAATTTATTATTTTAAGGCATCGCGGAACTAAATATTGAAATTGGAGTGAACCGCCTTAAAATGTTGCAATGACGCAATGTCTAAAAATAAACAGCCTTGAGAAAATCCATTGTTTCAATAAAAGTTTGAAACATTCTATTGACATCTTGCATTATTGTTGAATATTCCTGATAAAAAAAGGGTGATTTGATGACTTTTGGACGTAAAAAATACAATTTACTTTTTGTGTGTTTTTGTAGGGAATTCCCTGAAAAATATGTGCACGTGACCGGTACTTCCCTTTGTGTCAGTTTTGCTCTTTTATTTGTTGCATTACCCCAAAGTTTTCAGATCAGAAAAAGTTGTCTGAAGGGCTATACTTGACAGAGATATTTGAATGCCAAAATTAAAGTGATGCGATCATATTTTTTTTCCACCTGAACGTTATAATGGTCGTCTATGGGAAAATATTTAGTTCTGCGATATCTTTTAATTATTGTTTTTTAAAAGTTTTCATAAATTTTTAACAAAACTATATCATGTTACCGCTCATTGGAACGAGTTTGTCAAGCACATTCTAATAAGGGATCATATGATATGATTTTGTTAATTTTTTTTTAAATATACTTTTACAACTGCTTAATTTGTAAATTACGCGGGCGAATGCGGCCGATTCGTTACGAAAAGGGTAAAAATGCTAACCATGTTCGAATTCCGAGGAAAAATATCCTGCTTGGATGTACACAAGCACAGGCAAAATAGTAAACCAGACTTAAGGCACTTCAAAACCAAGGTCGAAATTCCATGCAATCTTTCCTATATCACTTCTAAAGTTAGAGACTCAAAATTGAATAGCACAACCAGACAAACATTTCAGATGGAAAGAGAGGACAAGCTTTCTCAACTAGTTATTCTAAACCACAGAATTCCAGTACTGTTCCCAAAGTCGGTATCAAGAATGGTAACCCTGCTCTGGAATATCAGCACATGCAAATTCATTCAAGTAATTTATAACAACTATATAAAAATTTGCAGCTGTATATACATCTGCATCTGTTTACCTCTGACAAATTTGCGCTGCCGATCCCAACCCCTAAAGTAATCACGTCATCAAAGTCTTATTCTTTCTTCCAGAAAATTGATGAATATCGGCAGGATCTAAAGGGATCTGTCGACAAGCCATTAATACTCGAGGTTCTTTTGGATGTTTCTGAGGAACTGTATTAATTGAAATAAATTTCATAATGACACCAACAAGGTTATCTGAAAATGTACCTAAAATAGCACCATACTTTAATTCTTTCTAAAAATAATTATCACTAATAAAATTCTCATCATGCAAAAACGATCACTTCGTATCATTAATAATACAAATTACAATGCCCATACTGATCCCTTATTTGTAAAAGAAAAAATACTTAAAATTAATGACTTGTTCAAACTCCAAGTAGGTCTTTTTATATTTGACTGGAAAACAGGACAACTTTCGTCGTCATTTAATGACTTCTTTAGCCCAACACAAAATACTTCACAAAGAGTTACGAGACAATCAGATCTAATACATATGAGTAGAACGCGTACTAAAGCCCTCGATAGGTTACAGATCCACGCATTTCCTAGGGTGTGGAATGAATTGGATCAAGATTTAAGGTTTATCACTAACAGAAAGAAATCTATTCAAAAAATTATTGACACAAAAATTCATCTCACAGTATTTAAGTAGTGTGGAATGTGACAATCCCTATTGTCGAGATTGTAATTTTAATGGCAGTAGATAATTATGGATTTAAACCCCAGAAGATTACAAAACTCTGGTCTTTTTCCTAATTGTGTGCTCTTTACATGTGTTAATATCAAGTAATATACTCCGTCTGTTTATCTCATCCAACAGTAAGATTTAGCTGCCAAGTCCGACACTTTCAATACCAAAAAATTAAATTTGAATGCAATTTGATAACATGCCTTTAATCTACATCCATAGTCAGTGTACAATGCTCACTATAGAACAAATATTAGTTGGAGATGACAGGTAGACAGCCAATCTGGCTATGTCATCTCGTTACGGTATAGACATTTACTCATACTCTCATATTGCACTAATGTTTTGGTTATATTTGTGCTTACAAAAAAATTTTTTATTATACGTGCATTGCTGTAATTTCTACTATACCGTTAAATAAATAAATCTAATCTAATCTAATCTAATCTATCCACAGCATGTTCAAAGTCATTTGCCTGTTTAGGTTTATGACACTTGGAAACAAAAAGGTCAAGGATGTGAGATTTGCTAATTTGTTTCCAGGAAAGAACAAAAACTTGAAAATTACTGTAAAAACAACTTCACTAATCGAGGAGCCAAAGAGGACATTTACAAAGTCTTGATGGGTGTGGTGTCAAAAACGTTCTTAATGACGGGTGAGCTGTCTGTTGTTTTCGTATGGAACTTGGCTTTAGTGGCGTCCAAACATTTCAAGGGAGAAAACTTAATGAAAAGTCGATTCTCATGACTATTTTAGATAGGGATGACTGTAGTTACATATCACAATTTTTTTCACTATTCGAGACAACAAAATATCTATAAATAAACCAGAGAAAATATTCTTAAAATGTTCACCGAGGTTGCTGTTGATATTTCTTTTTCAGAAACGCAATGATTTTCTACAGTTAATGGTCAATGCACAGAAAGAAGCAGAGGAAGCGGCTGGTGATTCAAATGTGAAATCTGAAAGTATTGATGCAAATGATGAACTAAATAGAAAAGGTATTCCAGTTTTTTTGTTTGTATGTTGTTCAGACAAGGGGGCGGTATTACTCTAAACATAGGTTTTGCCTGTCCGTCGGGGTCACAAGCAATAGATCTTAATTGATCTTAATCTCTTAATTGATTCAACATCTAGAATCAAATAAGTTAATTTATTCAACCACAACTGAACATCAGTGCTTGTGTTGTTTTTGTCATGTCGGTGTGCATTGTTTTAAACATTTACATACCGACAGCAAAGCTGGCAACTGACTTACACCCTGCCCTTTGTTCTAACAATGAAGCGCACGAACTCGGGTATACTCAGTAAACCAGAGGTTTTCAAGTGACGTCACTTGGACACATAATGTATTGTTCTATCAGGTATTTCTGTCCGAATTCTATGCCTTATGTAATAGTTACTAACTGAGCTGGAGGTATTCATGAATTTGAACAACCTGCCAACGTGTGGTATGTGACGCCGAACCGCACGTTTGCAGGTTGTTCGAATTCATGAATACCGACAGAGAGGTTAGTAACTTACTTACACGCCAATTCACAGAACGCACTGACCCAAGTATGGTAAGTCAGTACCATACCCGGAGAAGACAAAGGAATTGGTGTTTAAGTACGCACGCCTTTAATAACCTAATTGTACTGTGTAACATCTGACTTGATTCTCTATGTGTGACGTGTCTCGCGATTCGCGAACCAGGTGATCTATTTCTGTTGGAGGCAATGACTGTTATGTAAAACGATTACCAGAAAAAATACTGGCACTGATGTCGAACTATGTGATAAATATACATTATCATGACCATATGCATATTCTATAATTTGTATCAGACTCGAGGTCGAGTTTACAATCAGATCGCAACGAGCCCGCGAGGGCGAGTAGTGATCGGATTGTAAACACGACCGAGAATCTGATACAAATTACATGACATGTATTTGGTCGGGATAATACATTTATCTAACAATCCCGTTACATAAAGTCTGTTTTTCCGTTTTTCAGTTTAAATTGGGTCGGAATTGGTCAAAATTTTGAATTTCATATTTTAATACGTAATAACAATGCATATAATGTTATTATTTGTCATAACGCTGTGTTTACCAGAAGTTGAATCTATGTGATACGGAATCAGAATGAGTCGTCTATATGATACGGAATCGGAACACATTATGTGATACGTACCGTTTCTCGTGGTTTTCAGGCCAAAATCTATATGATTGTTAGATAAAGAAAAGACTGATTATCACGAATATCACAAATTCATTCTCTTTTTCTCTCATATTTTTTCCCCTTTTTGTTATTCGGAAAAGAAGTAAGTACATGTACATTGTGACTAAAAATACAAATACAAAAGTAGATACAAAAGTAGTTTTGGGGCTGCACATCCCAGTTCAGAACACGTATTGTGCATACTATTTACTAAATGTTACACGTCTCAAGGTAGTTGTTGCAGGAAAGAGATACAAATAAAAACGATGCATATTGATGCAATGCAAAAAATGCCAGCCCCCCCCCCCCCCCAACCACCAACCACTCACAACTAAAAAACATTAATATCCAGAACAGCAATGCAAAATATGCCCCCCCCAACCACCAACCACTCACAACTAAAAACCATTAATATTCAGAACAGCAATCGCAGAATCGGTCATGTCTTTCGTAACTTAATATTCCAAAATTGCACCTGCAGTTTCCTACTTATGTAACCGGCAGTTTTCTACGTATGATATCTTATCTTACAGGAGTGCAGTATGCCTTGCTCCGATCATAACATAATCGATACATATAACTTCTAGTATGTACGTACTTGTACTTAATGTATTGTTGCAATATTAAGAATTCCCCCACCCATTCCAGACACACCACATCCTGAATTACCGCCGTGGCATGTACGTAGTGTTACTTAATATATCGATGCAATGCAAAAAAATGCCCCCCCCCCCCTCCCCCAACCACCAACCCCTCACAACTAAAACCATTAATATCCAGAACAACAATCGCTGAATCGGATGGAAAATCTTGATCGGGTCCTGGTCATTTCAGCAAGCGGTGGAAATTTTATCTCTGCATTCAA
This sequence comes from Pictodentalium vernedei, assembly GCA_031216915.1. Lineage (NCBI taxonomy): Eukaryota > Metazoa > Mollusca > Scaphopoda > Dentaliida > Dentaliidae > Pictodentalium > Pictodentalium vernedei. The sequence continues at coordinate 503,900,573 of CM062297.1, read as the reverse complement.
CCATGTTGGTCTGTACAGTTCTGTTTACTGGAAAATGACAGACGTTACTTTCCCGAGCAAACAATGCTATTCTGCTTCTGGGTTGCAAAATAACAAGATCCGAATCATTGGCCACCACCCAAAATACGCCTTGTCCCGTGGACATAGTTTGTGACCCCTTGCTGTAGCGCATTCATTGAACTCGTTACACCGAGGGGTCAGGAGCTGTGCTCTGGGGCACGGAGGGAAAGCACTCACTGTGTTGTTATAATGAATATCTACTTCCAACTTTTAATTTAGATCATATATATATAAAAAAAAACAACAACAAAAAAAACATTGAGAATCATAAAGAGAATCGAAATCACTCCTGCATCCAGTATTGCTCCGGATTCATCCTTTAAGGTGGGACGCCCTTGAGTCCTGCTTGCAAAGGCCTTTGTTTCTGGTGTGTTTGGGTGACATCGTTTCAGCATTCTAGTTGAAAGATGGAGGTTTATCAGGGGTGGATCCCCCCGCCCTTGTGCCATTGTATTCGAACCACAACAACATTCCCTTCTTTCCTACTTTCGACACTTTCGTGGCAAGAAGGTTTTGTTTAGCGTTTCTAAATGTGATAGCCTTGTGGCAATGGTACCAAATACTCGACGAATCCCGCGCAACACCTAATAGCCGTTTCATCTGCACCTTCTGGCGACATACCAGACTTGTTCTCCATGGGAACCGCGAGGCCCGAAGCAGTGTCTGTTTACTGTTTAAACAAGTTCTGTCTTGTTGGTTAATTAGGACCTACCAACCGTTGAATGCTTGGGGTAGACGACCTTTAAAATGGGCAGCAAGGGTGTGTAAGATTGGCTAACCTTGACTTCACACCATTGCACCGGTCACATTTAGTCATAACGGCAGAATAGTGACGTTAAAGACCAATAAATAAATAAATAATCTGACTTATTAAGGTTGGCTACTTCAAACTGCTACATGATTTCTTTTTTTATATTTCTTCCAGCCTGTGCGAATAATATGACAAAAAACAGAAAGTTGTCAACTTTAAGCTATGAAAATCACCAATGCATCAACTTGTCCCCAGCAACAATCTAGCCTCACCATCCATCCACCCCCTTCCCAACACTGATATACTCAGTTTTACGACCACACACATTGGTTTTTGCCCTACTTAGCTCACTAAATTCTCTTGGTTTCACCGATCTGAGAAATGATATATTAATTTACTGAAAATCTACATCGTTTAAGTACAGCAACTACTGAGCCCGTCAAAGCAGATCTCAACCTATATTTTTTATAATTACATCTCAATCAACTTGTATATACTAAGTTATACCTCTTCTTTGTGTCTTATGTATATGTATCTTTACACTCCAATCTAAGTATCTCTTACTCTCTATTCTAAACCACAACCTTTCTTCCCAAATCAGTCTGAATACATTTTTTGCACCCAAAGACAACTTTCTTTACATCAACAGGCAGCACAATAGTTAATAACGTGCTCTCTTGAATCATATCGTGCTCGGATAGGCACTTTTAACATCAAAGTATATTGTAGTAGCTTGAAGTATTGTTTGTCTAAAGAGAGATCCACTTGTGTTCTAACTTACATGCTCCTTCGACTCAGTGGAGTTGGGCTGCATGAAAGCTTCACTGTTATGTTTGCTTTATTTATTGACCCCTTCAGTGATTCCGGTACCCATCATTTAGTAAATCCATCTGGTGAAACTTCATTTCCTTGCAGTGCGAGGGACATCTGTGAAATTTCATTTCCTTGCATTGCGATGAACGTCTGTAAGGCTACGCTTACATTGAAAGTGTTAATCTCTGAGTTCCTTGTCACTTCGTTGTTCTACTTGGCCGTACATTTATTATTGTCCGGTGACATCGAAACTAATCCTGGCCCAAATTCTCTTAATTTGGATCACAGCGAGAACACTTTAAAAATTGTTCATCTTAATATCCAGAGTCTAAACTCTTTTGACTTTGACTGAGACTTGGCTGCACAGCTCCGATCCCACATCCGATGTCTTTCTCCAAGGGTTTCACGAACCATTGAGATTCAATCGTCCAACAAGGGGAGGTGGGGTTGCCATTTACGTCAAAGACGGTATCTCATATCGACCAAGACCGGATCTCCACACATTGAACACAGAGAGCCTGTGGGCTGAAATATTCACAAAACGATCTAAGTCGTTATTATTAGGGGGTTTCTATCGACCACCCAATAGTCCCCTAGATACGTGGGAAGCCATATCGGCATCCATCGAAAAGGCCAGAGACACGTCTATCGTCGACCTAATTGCCACAGGGGATTTCAATGACAACCAAATGGTTTCGTCTCGAAGCGGTTTTTCTGAACTTTAGCATTATTTTAATTTAAGACAGGTTGTGAGCGAGCCAACTTGTTTCACTGAATCATCGGCTTCATTATTAGATCTCTTTGCTCTTAGTGACACAATTACCATTAAAAATTGTGAGATCCTTGAACCGATTATTCCGGACATGATTCGCTATCTGCCCCATTTCAATTGGAGTTGAATTCTCTAAACCACCACCTCTCTCCTGTAAGAGGAGGATATGGCTTTATTCCCAGGGTAACTACGAAGCACTAAATGAAGCTTTCTCTAGCGTCGATTGGGACGCTCTCTTTGATACTCATTGTCTTGACACTATGGTTTCCAACTTTACCAACAAAATACTCGATGTTGCCTCAACCCACATACCCAATAAATTCATTACTACGAGAATGGACCAACCAAAATGGATGCACAACGAAATAAGATTACTGATGAGGCAGAGGAAACGTTTGTATCGCATTGCTAAGCGCGTTGATCTTCCACGTGCCTGGGCTAAATATAAACTGAAACGAAATGAAGTTGTGACGGCTGTTAGGAAGGCCAAAGCGTTATTCTTGTCAAAAATCCAGTCCACTCTATGGAGTAAGGAAACACCACCATCACAGTGGTGGACGACTTTACAAACATTTATCGGCAGCAGTAACGCAGTAGGAATTCCCACTCTCATCCACTCAAATAAACTATACTCATCAAATGCTGAGAAAGCGGAAGTGTTCAACGAATACTTCAGTTCTATCTCAACAGTTGATGATTCGAATGCTTCCCTTCCAGACCCACCATCCCGTGCTTCCAAAGTATTGATAGCATCACCCTACAATGTAGCGAAATAGAAACTGTAATGAAGTCGATAAAAGTGTCCAAGGCTTCTGGTCCTGATCTCATAAGCCCACGTCTGCTAAAAGAATGTCATTCCTCCTTATGCGAACCACTTTCGATCTTATTTAACATACTGATGAACAGCTCGTACTTTCCATCGTTGTGGAAAGAAGCAAATGTTTCTCCAGTCCTGAAAAAAGCAACCGTCCAATTCTGTTGTTAATTATCGCCCAATATCATTGATCAGCTGTGTTGGTAAAATACTCGAAAGATATGTATTTAAGCGCTTGTGGGCGTTTCTGATTGAAAATAATGTCCTCAGTCAATTTCAGTCAGGGTTTCGACCTGGCGACTCAACTGTCCTCCAACTAACTGATATTTATGATGAATTCTGTCGCGCACTTGATGAAGGCAAAGAAGTTAGGGTGGTGTTCTGTGATGTCAGTAAGGCCTTTGACAAAGTATGGCACGCTGGTTTTATCTACAATCTAGAGAGTATTGGCGTCTCGGGCGAACTATTGTTGTTCTTGAAATCGTACCTTGCAGATAGGTTACAACGAGTTGTGATAGCGTCGGAGGCGTCTCCATGGAGGCCCGCCACCGCTGGTGTTCCTCAAGGGTCCATTCTCGGCCCCTTACTGTTCCTTATATACATCAACGACATAACGGATAACCTGCTTAGCAGTATACGTCTCTTTGCAGATGATACGTCTTTGTATCTAATTATAGAGAACCCTGAACAAGCGTCAATCATTATAAATCATGATTTGGCCACAATTGAACATTGGGCTAAAACATGGTTGGTTGAGTTCAATCCCAACAAAACAGAAAGCATGTTAATTTCGCGTTAAAACAACCCCACCTCCCACCCACCTATATTCTTAGGCAATTCTCAGATATCTGAAGTTTCCAACCATAAACATTTAGGAGTCATACTGAATAGCAAGTGTACATGGAACGATCACATCGAACATATTTGCTCTAAAGCCTGGTCCCGTTTAGACTTGCTGAGGAGGCACAAGTTTACTCTGGATCGTAGTATTTTGGAAAAAATATACTTTGCCTTCATTAGACATCTTCTTGAATATACTGATACCGTTTGGGATAACTGTCCTGTAAGCAAAGTGGACGAACTGGAAAAAATACAAATTGCAGCAGCAAGGATCATCACGGGGGCAACAGTCAGTGCCAGGAAGACTTTGCTCTATCGTGAAACGCAATGGGACCCGCTTAATGAAAGACGTCGCAAACACAAGCTAATTCAGTTTTTTAAAATGCATCATCACACGTTACCTCCATACATCTCCAATAAAGTGCCTCCTCTTACCTTTTTAACCAACTCAGCAATCAGTCTTCGAACAAGTCATAACCATCGAGTTCCCTTTTGTCGGACTCAGTTGTACAAGTCTTCCTTCATCCCGAGTGTTACGGACGAATGGAATAATCTGCCGCTCTCTGTTCGCGGGAACTCGTCACTTATCAATTTCAAGACCTTCCTAAAGAGGGGAATACAACGACCTCCAAGGTTCTACAGCAACGCGAAATCTTGCACAGCTCAAAGACATCATTGCAGGCTACGTCTACAGTGTAGTAACCTCAATTCCCACCTCTACGATAATCATTTATCACCAAACCCTTTGTGTCAGTGTGGCGAGCAAGAGACTTCTGACCATTTTTTCTTCCGTTGTCCAATCTTCTCAGACGCACGTAATTACACGATTAACCTTTTTCCTTTTGGAACAGACACATCCACACTTCTTTTTGGTTCAGAATTCCTGAGTAACGAAGACAATCGTGTCATCGTTGAAGTGGTACATGACTTTATCTTATCAAGTAAGCGATTCCAATAACTGATTCGCATGACTTGTTACATAACATTGGGCCACCCAATAATCCAATATTACTAACTAATAATAATAGTATCAAACTAGCATAGCATCACGTATATTCCCCTCCACACCTATCAAACTTCATTTCAGCCCACCTTCAGATGGACTGTCTTCGTAGTTTGGATTCATGTATGCATCTCCTTACCAAAAGAACTGATGAAATAAGATACTGCTTTACGTATTTCTCGAGTGCATCTAATGCATTACGCATTCAGACTGTCCGTCATTTACATTTTGTTTTCTTTTTGTTTCCTTTTCTTGTTCGATGTTTTCTTCTTTTTCTCGTTTGCTTCTTTCTTTTCTAATTTTTCTAAAAATATTCCTGTTGTAGTTGATGCATTCCTGCACATCTTTACCCGGGGGTCTGCCCTCTCCCACTCTTGCCTCGCGTATTCGGTCTGGGTCTGGGGACCTGGCTCGCGACCCCAATTGGTAGCTGTGTCTTGAAAACAGAAAAATGCCTAAATGGCATCAGTAATGTGTTTTTTTTTTCTTTTTTTTTTTTTCTTTTTTTTTCGAGTCGACGTTTGGTTCCGTGGGGTGGACTGGGCCCGCGGGTATTGATGTGTACATGTAACTACTGACTGACACCACCTGCCGAGTGAATTGATAAACGAAAGAGGGAGACGACTTACAAAAGCTGTTAGCTTTCCGTCGAATCCCTCTCATATACAGCGATCTATCTTCGTTTACCTTTGTTATTTTGTGTACTGTTCTACATTGTGTTGCTTGTTCTTCTTTGTACCTGTTGCGTACTGTATGCAAATAACATAATTTCAAATAAATATTGTTTAAACTAAATAAAAACTATTGTATTTTTGGACCGAGGTTGTTTTAGTCGCATATTTGTTTAATATAACTCTCTTTACTTCCTCTAAACTTCTCTAAAATTTTGCTGAAAAATGATCACCATCCGTTGGTCATTTAGTCTTAATTGCAGTGGGGTATTATTTTAGGAATTTTTTGGGTGTGTGAAAATTACCGTTTTCAGAAAAAAATCGGGAAAATGGAAACCCTTTACTTTTTGATAGAACAATAGACTGGGTGTTCAAGTTACGTCACTTGAATATCTCGGGTTCACAGAGAATACCTGCGTCCGTGCCATTTGTTGGTTGAACAGAGGACAGGGTGTAAGTAAGTTGCTAACCTCGCCGTCGGTATTTCAATAAATTTGAACAACCTGTCCTATGCTGTTACACTTCACACAGGACAGGTTATTTAATTATTGAAATACCTCCAGCTCAATTGGTAACTATTACACATTCCGTCTTTCGTTCAATCGAAAGGCGCGGACTCAGGTATACTCAGTGTGATACTGGTGTATCCAAAGAGCGTCACTTGAACACCTGGTCTGCTGTTCTATCGGGTATTTCAAGGTAATTGCATACCTCGAAAAGACAATAGAGCAAGGGTATAATAATAATAATGTATTCTTATTGTTCGGGTGGGACAAACTTTTGGATAACAGGGAAGATGAAACAATGGGAGTTGTTCACAGTGGGTTTTAACGACCTACAGCAGGGACGTACATGTGCACATAGGTTCCAAACAACAGTGAGCTATTGTTGATTGTCGGAATGTGTTTTAACCGTCCACACGGTGAAATTAAAACACTGGAATATTAGCTATATTTCTGATAATGCAGCTAGGAATTTAAACAGTTCAGTATTGTTTGACAGAGCACAGAGAGCTCAGTCAAAAAGACTGTTGCATTGTAGGAAAACTCGCAGGTTGAAGTTTGGACAATTCGAGACCAGTGTGCAGAAGTTTAAGTTTTCAGATGACTTGACTTTTGTGTATTGATCGGTCTACATGACCATACCTCAGCTGTAAAGCTTATAGGTCTCACAGAACTAAATTTTTTCCCATAGGCGACCATTATATCGTTCAGGTGGAAAAAAATATGATCGCATCGCTTTAATTTTTGCATTCAAATATCTCTGTCAAGTATAGCCCTTCAGACAACTTTTTCTGATCTGAAAACAGGGGGTCATGCAACAAATAATAGAGAAAAACTGACACAAAGGGAAGTACCGGTCACGTGCACATATTTTTCAGGGAATTCCCTACAAAAACACACAAAAAGTAAATTGTATTTTTTAGGTCCAAAAGTCATCAAATCACCCTCTTTTTTATCAGGAATATTCAACAATAATGCAAGATGTCAATAGAATGTTTCAAACTTTTATTGAAACAACGGATTTTCCCAAGGCTGTTTATTTTTAGAGATTACGTCATTTCCGAGTGCAACATTTTAAGGCGGTTCACTCTAATTTCAATATTTAGTTCCGCGATACCTATAACCCTTTTAAGACTCTGACGCCCTGGGTGGTAACATCTCATACACTACTGTCGACGGTAAAATAGGCAAATCCATCTACGGATATTTATTTTTTGGGGTTTTAACGACATTTTAACAGCCAAGGTCATATCGTGTCAGTGACAGTTTACGGGTCGAGGAAGCCGGAGTACCTGGAGAGAACCGCCGAGCAACGACAAGCAGCTGCCAGCTCCCCAACATCGTGACACCCCATTGCAGCACAGGCAGGGTTAGATTGTCTGAAGACATCATCGACGTGCAGTACGCCTTAGTACACGAGGTGACCATGCGCCCATGTGAACAATCGGGGTCAAGTGCCTTGCCCAAGGACACAACGTGGGAGTCCGAATCGATCACTCAGACGGCCACTCATCAAAGGACTAACCGCGCTCGACGTTGCTTAACTTAGGTGATCTGACGAGAAACGGTTACCGCAGCAACACTGCACCAATCCCCCCCCCCCCCCCCCACGCCCCACATCCACGGATAGATCGACAGTTAAAAAATACATATAATACGTGGAAATAATTTATTTTTTTATTTATTTATTGGGGTTTAACAACACTTTCGACTGCCAGGATCACCTCCTGTCGGACAGTTTTACGGGTGGACTAAGCCGTAGTATCCAGAGAGAAACAGCAAGCAACGGCACGCAACTGTCAGATTCTCCAACGTAATACCACTTTACAAGCAGGGTTAGCATTGACAAGTGCACCGTCGACGTGCAATACGCCTTAGTACACAATCCCACCGTGCCCCCTCGTGGAGTATCAAGATTAAATGCCTTGCCCAAAGGCACAACGCAGTTACCCTGGGGGATCTTACCGTGATCAATCGGTTGGATGTCCAATTCCGTAACCACTGAGCCACTGAGATCCCAGGTGGAGAGAACGATGGCTATCCAATAAATGGTTCTGCTGTGGTTGCATCTAGCAAATATTCCTGGCAATGATGGCATGGTCACTCCCACATTTCACAATTAGTGTAGAATGTGCTCTCTCTATTTGTTTGTGGGTACACCTCTTTGAAAATGTTGACATGAATAGGGTGAATAACGTATCACCAATATTTTATTCTGTCAAAGGTTTGACATTCGACGAAATAACGGCACAGTCAATCATTTTCATCCTTGGAGGCCTGGAAACAACAGCAGCTTCGTTGGCTATGGTCTTCTATTCTCTCGCTTTACATCCTGATATCCTGGAAAAGACCTTACAGGAGATTGACAGTATAGGCGGCAAGGTGAGTGCATATTCAGCTTAAAAATATCACTTTTTGATAAGCACATTCATAAACCATTCTGTGTTTACTTAACCCTTTACCAAACACGAAAAGCAGCCGGCACTTGCAAACAAAATTCGTCAATAACTAAATGTTTTCAGTTTTTTCGTAAAAAAGCATAGCTTGTTCCAATGAGGGTCCATAGGCGTTGTTTGTGAGATTAAAAGTGAAAAAGAAATGAAAATTGAATGGTAATTCTGTGAATAGCACAGGCTGCTTTTAGCCGTTATGTTGGGAAAAGGGTTAATGCTTAATTTTGTATCACCTGCATTTTTTATACACATTATCTGGACGAAAAATTGTCGCTTCTCGCTTGTTTAACGACCAGGACACAGACAAGATAGCTTTTTAGGCGGAGGTCGTAAATGCAAAGCATCCCACCAGTGGTAGCGCCAATAAAGAGTCGGGGACCTGGGTGCTACATCCCCAACGCCGTCGGGGAAACTGCCTCCTTTATTGTGGGCTTGTCAGGGAAAACCCTAGCATCCTCGCCTGTCGGGGTGACCATGCCTCCCTGTCAGGAATCCTGGCGCCATCGCTGATCTACGCTTATTACAAATGACAAGTTGCAATGTGCTGCAGGGCTAAATCTTTCGGAAATTCCATGGTCTCGAGCCGCATTAAGTGAGCTGACTCCTCATAGAGCCTTTTAGCTCTCCTGGCTGATGAGCTATTGTGATCACTCACCGTCCGTCGTCTGACATCCGTGAACATGGGATTGCACCTTCTTCAAAACCGCTGAACCGATTTTAGTTAAATATGAGGTGATTGTTTGTTCTGACATCGTGTTTTATTTGTCTTGAAATCAACATTCCCAGTCTCATGAACCAGTGGGTACAGTGACTTGATATTTTATATTCGGTACGGGGCACCCTTTAAAGATGTAGAATCAAGTTGTTCAAATGTAGTTCGTGGAGCAATATTTGCCTTTGTAATGGGAGGAGCAAGATTTTGACCCCGCCCGAATTTTCTTTTTTCTGAACCGATGATCCGATTTAAACCAAATTTGGTATGTTGTATTACTGAGTCATAAGTACTTGATTTAAATAAAAATGAAAAGGTTCTCATGTCCCAGTGGGAACACAGGAGCTAAAATAGAAACATTTTCAAACGCCTATTTTTCCCAAACCTTACAAAACAGAGATATGTTATATAAGGTATGAAGCATCCTCAGGACTAGTAGGATGGAATGGGGAAAAATGCCACTGGCTGCGTTATAGTGTACTGAAATGCTGAATCAGCATATTTGCAAAAATTAAAAAACAAACACTGATCAGAATCTTTTGATATTTAGTTTGTTAAAACTAAGCCCCCGGTTCATTTTTGGGCTCAATGCAGGTAAATATTTAGTCTTTAAATAATCTTTGAGAATCTGCCTCTATCAGATCCAGTGGTCAGAATCCTGATTGGGATGGAGGGGTGGGGTGGGGGCAGGGGTATTTAGTCAGGTCACGTTTGTTCAAGGTAAGTCCCTATTTGTGTGGTAGCATCTCAGCGCCAGCACAAATCATCTTACTGGACAACAGTTATGAATAGTTACAGGACTTCAGCCCCATGTTCTGCTGACTGGCCACAGATGGAAATTAAATCCTTTTTCAAATTAATTTGTCAGGTGAGTGCCTCGGAATCCATTGGGGGGCGTCTTGTTTAAATACGGATATTTATAAGGCAAATTGTCCTCGATTCTAATAGACAGTCATTTATGTTTTTTAGTGCTAGTTTATTTTTTCATTTCATTTTTTTATTGTGAATGTGCAATCATTTTAGGAAAAGGTTTGACAAAAGAGGTGGGCTAGATGGTGCATTGCCGCCTCGCCAGTTCTCACATAATTATACACTTTATTAATACTGGAAGAGGAATAGTGATGATAGAAAGTTTCATTTTCTGCGTACCAATTGTTTGGAAATGCATCTTGTTCGCCACTTGCGCCTTCGGGATTACCTTTTATTATTTTTGTTATTTATTTAATGGTGTTTTAGGTCACATATTTCTGCACAATTAGCTTTTGTTAATTTGTAATTGTAGGAAAATGTCACTAAAGTGTACCCGCTCTATGGTAAACATAAACTTGATACCCAATAGATTGCCGTATGAAGTGGTGAATCAACCCAAGTATATGACTTAATTTCACACTACAGCACACTTTAACCCTCTGCCCTCCGGTGTCAAAATTTCCAAGTTTGTTTTCCCACTTTCTGCTGAGTTTGCGCGCAGACTAACGTTGATGTAATGTGATGCCCTTTTATTCACAAAGATATAATAATAACACTCTGGCCGGCCGCTGATTTGTCGCGGTTCTCGGGTGAGAAGGCCTTGGTTACCCCTCTGCTACCAACTGCTTCCCTATTCCCACGCTTCTTCTCTCCTTCCAACACACGGAGACGAACTGCTTGATGACATCCCTTGCCCCATTTTTCCCAATCTCTCCGATTAGCAAATGAACCCTCTCCTTTGAATCACTCACTAACCACATGTCCTTCATTCTCCCATCCCACTTACCCATTATACTCCCAGTTAATCTTATTTTTTTAGACTGGTATTTTGGGCATTGTAGAAGTGTTCATTCATAAATATTTTGTTTACAAACTTGTCTATCATTATTGTAAGATCACAAAAGATTCTGTCAAATCAGTTCTCAGTTGACAAACATTTCTTCCTTTCCTTCAAACAAATTAAATGTTTATGGTACGTTTAGATGCAATGGTCTGGAATAATTGGAATAGTTTAGTGGGTCAACTGAAATATCCCACACCATTGGATCTAAGCTTAGGTGATTGACTATTTAAGGGCTAGACTGCTTCTAGGTCACAACAGTGTCGAATTCCTGGAAAAATATTTATTGGTTGCTTGAGAGCTCTGTGGTGGACATGTTTATTAAATTTCATTAAAAAAAACTAGGGACGAGTTGAAGAATCTATTGATCATTTGTTTCAACTGGAAAATTATTGGATGTTGGGGGCGTGCACCACCACGCCACCCCTTAGTTACAGATCCTGATCAGGATAACAAAATTATTAGAAAAGTAATTAGTTTGAACTTTGTCCTTGTGATGACCATCAGGAATTTCGGCTCAATTTTTCAATTCGTGTTTCAAACATATATATATAGATTATGTAGGATGACCTTTCGGTTGTGTCGAAGTTTGCTTGCCCACACTGACATTTCGATGGAATTGTGATCGGTTCCTTAAGAAACGTCATATGAGTCCGCAACGGATAATAGAGGGCCGCATTAAAAAAAACAGCCGAGGCTTTTGTCTGATATTAAATTTTCAGCTTCTGTCGGATTTCATTTTTCACTTACATGATAGCTGTTCTGATAAAACTAATTGTCGGTTGTCAGCTAAATTCCAAGAGGAGTTGTGTATTTCTGACATTCGTGTTTAAATCATTTCTTACGTTATGTGAGTGTGAGAGTACACCATCTTCTTATGCAGTGCCCGCGTCCTTGATTTTCCGTAAGAAGGAGCGGCACAAAGTGTCGCCAAGTGTCACTTCTTGAGCATGGCGAAGCTTTCCATTACTTATTTTCTTTGGTAATTTATTTTCGTTCGTAATTGTGTGGCTTCACCCAACCAAAATAAAAGAATCTGTTTCTGTTTTGGTCTACAAACTGTCATGGTGACAAATGCTGAAGACCAGAGTAAATGAGAGCAAAACGTCAAATTTAAAGATGACGATGGAGATAATTATGCCGATTCTCTAGGGGAATTAGTACATGCTTATATCCCGCAATAATACAAAATCCATCATTAACGTCCCCCTCCCCCTTTTTTGTTGTTGAATAATTCAAATTGTTCTCTAAGTGCAACAATTTGTTTGCACCTGATTGGTGGGGGTTAGTTTTTTCATAACACGATGAATAATTTTCCTGTTATATAGGGAGGGGGAGGGGGCTTGAAAAAAATTGCAGACACAGGGTCTAAAAATTTTTTTCCGCCTGCCGGGGACCAACCACCCCACACCTGTAAATTTTGTCCACCCCTCCCGAGGGGACCCACCCCCATATTTCATTCCGGAGCTCAAAACACTGCTGAAACCTGGCCAATTATCAATGGTCCGTTTTCTATGCTATTGTGATGAAACTCATAAGGACGCATGTTCCCTCAATGCTATATAAACTATTTGAGATATACGATTGTCTCATTTTTGTTGATTTTGAAGAGATTCAGTTTATTTTTCGATGTTTTATTTTATATGCAAGGTTTTATTTTATCACAACGTTAACTTCTTAACCAAGTCATGGTTGAATATGTTTTTGTTGATTTTAGTTAAGTTTACATTTTATATCTAATCAAAATGAATATGATAGTCTTTGCTTTTTGCATGTGGAGAGATGAGTTGTGGGATTAGGTAAACTCAAATGAGTTGGCTCTAAAGTCTACGTAGCAAAGACATATTTTGTAAAGTATATTAATAGCTGAATTCAGTAGGGTAATTCTGCAAGAGTCAGTTTGGTTGAATTGAAAAAAAGTGTTCAAAACAAAACTCAATTGCAGATAATTCAAATTTGATCATTGTATGTTAATGTTTCTGTTGTCCACTTCAGTTGTCGAATTTGCGAATTTTCACTGAGAACATTTTGACTCTTCTGAGCTTGTCTATACCCCACATTCTCTCCAAAGCATGTTTAAAATACGCTATTCACCACCCTGAATCACCTAAAAGGTATAAGAACATCATTCTTTGAATGAATTCAAGTGCATGAAAAAATTTGCAATTTGGGTCATTTCCACGTTTTTTCGGGCCAATGGACCCACCTACCCCTACCCTGTGTCTGGATTTTTTTGGCAGACCCCCCCCCCCCCCCCCCACACACGCACCCTGGTTATTCAATAATTTTTCTACAAGTGTCGTCTGCTTTTCATGTTAGGTAAAGGGTTAAACAATATTCATGAATTATAATATCCTGCTTCAAACCATTCACAGAAGTTTGTATGGTGGTTATTTTTGCCTTCTGTCCCGTCCATCCGTAGTAAAAACGTAGGCGTGTCTAACGGTGCAATTAAACTGCAGTTACATCAAGTGGGCTGAGAAGCTGCTTCTTATTAACTTTGATATTAACACAGTTATCCATAATTGTCCTTTGAAAACTGGGCCGTGGATTGCACTCTGCAAAGCTACATTTATTATAATAAAATTAAATTGAATTACAAATTAGTATTCATTTCGTTGCCCAAACTTGTTTTTTGTCTTGGTATTCAGGGCAGTGTGTATTAAACTTTACTGAAAACTACAAAAGTTTCGTGCGTACAGAAGGTGATGGCGATAAAATATGTCATCGCTTGATATTTTCTTGGTATAATTAGCAAAAACTTTGACAGTTTTGGGGTTCTTTTTAGTACAAGAACCCATTCTAAATTAAATTATAAGAATGGACATGAATTATCTATCACTTTTTCGGAGCATGAATGTGGAGCGGGCCCCTCCCATTCACACTTTTGAATAATAAACAAATATACCCTGGGAGTTTTTTAATCAACATATAATTATTATTATTGTACTTTTTGTCTAACACGATAAGCAGCGGGCACTTGCAAAAATCTCCTAAATAGCTAACTGGTTTCATTATTTACACTCAAAAACAGAGTTTATGACATTTCATTGAAATGAGCATTTTTCTCTTTTGAAGGGAGATCACATCACATATGAACAGGTTGGAGAACTACATTATCTGGAACAAGTCATCTGTGAAACTCAGAGAATATATCCCGCAGCTCCGAGGTAACATCCTAAAATCTCATATCGATATGAAGTCCGAAGTGCCAATACCAAACTAGTTGACAGAATGATAAGGAAATCGTAGAATTACGATGAGACTGTAGCCCTCATAGTATGCTTACGCCTGCTTGAGGGGGGTATATAGTATTCATCGCGTCCGTTAGTCCGCCCGTTCGTCCCGAAGTTGTATCATACACAACACTCACACCTTTCAAGACAGCCATCTGAATTTGTACACAATACAAAACTGCATTTAGCAAATTACCATGTTAGAAGGTCAGATGACTCTGTATGTTTTTGTCATAATCATTTCCCTTTATCAACTCAGAAAATTCCATGTGTTTTTTAATTGAGGGTACCTTCATGGTGTAATCAACTCCTCCCACAGTTACTAATGCAGAGAGTTGAAACTTTATGTTATGGTTACACATGTCTTGAAGATATGCAACATCTATCATGTTTGCAGAAAAAATATTTTTGAACAAAAATATCACCCTTTATCGATTTCTAAAATGTCATGTGTTTTTCGATTGAGCGTACATTCATGGTGTAATCAACTCTCCCCTCAGTTTCCAGAGTGGAGGATTGAAACATAAGGATATGGTTACATATGCCTTGAAGATATGCAGCATATGTAAAGTTTGCAGGAAATGTATTTTTCACAAAATTATTACCCTTTATCGACTCAAAAAATTCCCCGTGTTTCTTTAATTGAGGTTACCTTCAGGGTGTAATCAACTCCTTCCACAGTTTCTAATGCAGAGGGTTGCAACTTTAGGATATAGTTACACATGCCATGGAGATGTTTAATATGTATAAAGTTTGCGAAAAACTATTTTCATAAAATTATCAAATCGAATTAAATCAAGTCACTCTTACACTTGGTAAATATGCGGGTGTACCTTTTGTGTCACCCTTTTATGATAGTTCCCCCAATGGTCTGTAATCTGTGAAATGTCCGTCGTCTGTCATCCTTCCTCTGTCACCCAGTAATAAATGTTTCATTTCTGAATTGCTATCCATTGTATTGCTGGCGTGATATTATAGGCGGGGGCATATATCACCCTCGGCATAGATCTAGTTTCATCAAATTATCGGAAATATATTTCGGTTTCCACAATTTTCTAATGTCAATTTTTGTCATTGGAAGTGATTTAGTACTGAAATGGTTAACCGGATAATCGGTTTGAAACCAGTTATCCACCTAACCGATTAGAAAAACCGTCAACCGGTTATCCAAAATATCGATAGTGGTCGTTCCACGTTTGAAACGTAGTAAATCTGTCGTTTCTCCTTTGTGATAGATTACACATCGAAGCCGCGTTGTATATATTGAGATATAATCGACTCAGGAGTTCAAGACTTCGTCAATTACGCGAATAATGAGAAATCGCAGAAACTATTCCGTAGTGTGTATACAAACGAACGTTGTCGAGTACTCGACAACGTTCGTTTGTATACACACTACGGGATAGTTTGAGTATACTGCTTTCCAATTTCTATAGTTTTGATCCCATGTTCGGTGAAATAATGGCCACGGATAACCGGATATTATTCAGTAAAAGCTCTCGGTTAGTCGGTTATGAAAACGAGCCATCCGTTTCAGCCCTGAAGTGATTTACAGGGAAGTTACTGCAATACCCTAAACATGTCAGTAATGTTAACACTAAGGCTATGGGGAATTCCATATAAAAATG
Organism: Pictodentalium vernedei; assembly: GCA_031216915.1. NCBI lineage: Eukaryota > Metazoa > Mollusca > Scaphopoda > Dentaliida > Dentaliidae > Pictodentalium > Pictodentalium vernedei. The sequence continues at coordinate 503,884,507 of CM062297.1, read as the reverse complement.
AGATTTCGAAATGTTACTGAATTTGTAACTTCAATGTGCGTTTCATTTCTCAAACGTCAGGCATTTTCCTGAAGAGTAGTATAAAAATATAAAAGATGATGTTTTTAATTTTTTCGTAATCAGTTTGAACGTTTCACTGTTAATCTTTGTTGAAACCCATTTAAAGATAAAAGAACGATGTTTTCACCACCCTTTGATTTCCTGTAACTTATTTTCTGTTCATTTTATCAACAGTGTCCCCATCGTAAAGTATGACACACGCGCTGTCCTTCACATTAATCCAAAAGTCTAGGAGGCGAGATTTGCTCGTCTTTTTCTGGGGAAGCATAAAAATTTGCAAATTACTGTAAAAACACACTCGCCAACAAAGAGCCAAAGTGGACGGTTACTTAGTGTTGGTAGAATGTAGAATGATACTGATAAATGACGATTTATTCTTGAAATAGTTGCTTCTAATTAGGTTGCCATAAAAGCCAAGTTTTCTTTGTAACTTCTGATAAATGAAAACAACCGACGGCGCCCAGAGTTGTCTGTTGTTTTCGTTTATAAAAAGTAACAAACGAAACATTGTCTTTACTGATAGATATTCTTAACAGCGAATTATCTGAGAAGTAGTTGCTTTTTAATTAGCTTGCCATAAAATGCCATTTCTCTTTGTAACCTTCCAGAGCTGTTTTTTGTTTAAAAGTAACAAACGTAAAGTTGGTTTTATTTTCAAACCGTCATCCTAGGTTTTTCTCAGCAATCATTTTGAACGAAATGACTGTATTATCTGAACGCACCATCTCAATCAAGTTGGTAAGTCATTCGAAGACAGAACCAAAATTGGCAGCTGACTGTCCCTCCCGACCGATGTATGTCACACAGAAGAGTCAGTTGTTTGTTAAAAGATCAGTCATGTCACGGAAGGCACATGAGACTTCACAACTCTTTTTAGCTCACCTGACTGAAAGTCAGGATGAGCTATAGTGATCACTCGCCGTCCCTCGTCCGTCGTCTGTGAACATGTTTGTACCTGTCCCTACTAAACCACCTAAACAATTTTAGTTATATTTGAAGTGATTGCTTGGTTTGACATCGTATTTTTTTTCAAATCAACTTGCCCAGCCTCATAGGGACGGGCTGGGGGAAAATGAACCAAAATTCTTAAAAAACTATTCTTCTCATGAACCAGTGGGTACAATGGCTTGATATTTTGTATGGAGATTCCTATTGATGTGTAGAATCAAATTTGTTCAAACAAAATTCGTGGATCAATATCTGACTTTGTAATGGGAGGGGCAACTTTTTTGGCTCCGCCCAAAATTTCTATTTTCTAAACCGATGGTCCGATTTGAACCAAATTGATATGTGGTATTACTGAGCCATAAGTACTTGATTCATGCAAAAACAAATTTCTCGTGTCTCCATGGGAACCCCAGGAGCTGAAAATACAAATATTTTCAAATGCCCATATTTCTCAAAGCACACAGAACAGAGAATTTTTATTTGATATGCTGAGTCAGCATATTTGCAAAAATTAAAAAAAAACAAAAATTCTCCACAACCACTGACCAGAATCTTTTGATATTTGGTATGCAGCATGCATAGGTGGGGGGGGGGGGGGGAGGGGGGGGGCAGATACAAGCACGTTAAACTGAAGCCCCTTGGTTCATATTTGACCTCAACACAGGAGCCCGAATTTTTAACTTGGGGCAATATGGGCAATGATCTTTAAAAATCTTCTTCTTCAGATTAATCAGTCAGAATGCTTTCATATTTGATATGCAACATCTTTAGGGGGTCAGATTCAAGTTTATTCAAATTGAGTGCCTGGGTTAATATTTGGGCTCTCTATGGCCCGAATTTTAACTTAGTGCAATACGAGGGAATTTCTTTAAAATCTTCAGATCCACCAGTCAGAATGCTTTCATGTTTGGTATACATCTCTCGGAGGTGTGTGTGTGTGTGTGGGGGGGGGGGGGGGGGGTGGAGATTCAAGTGTGTTCAAATCGGATCCCTAGGTTAATATTTGGGCTCTCTATGGTAGCCCATATTTTAACACAATGCAATATGAGGGAATTTCTTGAACACTCTTCTTCGTCAGATCCTCATATTTAGTGTACAACATTTCTAGGGGTGGGGGTTCCATTCTAATTTGTTAAATTCGAGTCCCTGGGTTCATATTTGGGCTTCCTATGTGGGCCCAAATTTTAACTTGGTGCAGTATGAGGGAATTTCTTTAAAAAACATTCTTCATCATCTTCACCAGTTAGAATCCTTTCATATTTGGTATACATGTATATACAACATCTCGGGGGGGGGGGGGGAGGGGGTGGTCAGATTCAAGTTTATTCAAATCGAGGAGTCCCTAGGTTAATATTTGGACTTCTTATGGGAGCCTGACTTTTAACTTAGTGCAATACAAGGGAATTTCTTTAAAAATCATCGTCTCCAGATCCACGAGTCAGAATGGTTTTATGTTTGGTATACAACATCTCTAGGGGGTTAAGATTAAAGTTTATTCAAATCGGCTCCCTGGCTTAATATTTGGGACCCCTATGGTACCCTGAATTTTAACTTAGTGCAATATGAGGGAATTTCTTTAAAAATCATCTTCTTCAGGGGGGGGGGGGGGGGGGGATATAAGTTTGTTCAAATCGGATCCTTATGTTGATAGTTGGGAGCCCAAATTTTAACATAATGTAATATGGGGAAATTTCTTTAAAAATCTTCTTCTTCAGATCCACCAATCAGAATACTTTTCATATATAGTATGCAACATCTCTAGGGGGGGGGGGGGGGAGGGGGGCAAATTCTAATCTGTTAAAATCGCGTCCCCGGGTTCATATTTGGGCTTCCTATGTGGCTCAAATTTTAACGTAGTGCAATATGAGGGAATTTCCTTAAAAATATTCTTCTTCATATTCACCAGTTACAATCCTTTCATATTTGGTATGCAACATCTCTAGGGGGGGGGGGGGGGGGGGAGGAGCAGATTCAAGTTTATTCAAATCGGGTCCCTGGGTTATATTTGGGCTTTTTTATGGGAGCCTGAATTACAAATTAGTGCAATGTGAGGAAATTTCTTTAAAAATCTTCTCCTTCTGATCCCCCAGTCGGAATGCTTTCACATTTGGTATACAGCATACTGATTGTGCAAGGGAAGGGCTCAGACTCAAGTTTGTTTAAGGAAAGTTGCTAGGTTGATATTTGGCCTCCCAAGTTTTGCATTACTGGAAATCGGTGCATTATTTCTGTGGCAGCATCACAGTGATAGACAAAAATCATCTGGCATGGACAACAGAGTTATAAATAATTAAATAACTTCATTCCTCTATAGTGTCAATTAGCTGTAAGTGCTAATTAATCCTTCTTCAAACAACTATTGTCAGGTGTGCGCCTCAGGCCCCATGGGGCCTCTTGTTGTAAATGCATTGCAAGATCGTCGAATATTTGTGATAGTCCTCTCATCGCAATCGAGAGTAAATCTGCATTGTTTCTATAACTTCAGACGGGAAAGGATTGGTATGCGTTCGGGAACTTGTGCCATTACGAAAACCGAAAGAAGTCTTTTAGACACAACATTTTAACGACACTTCTAAAGTGAAAATGAATTAATTTGTGACCATCACAAGAAATTTACTCAACAAACGGCGACTGTGGAATTAATTTGAAATACAGAAACGAGATTTCCGACTCCGAACTATCGGGTTCTCTACGATACACACTACTTCATGCGTTCATTTGACATTTCAAATAAATAAATTTGAGTTAATTTGGGTATCTGATTGGGATGGGGAAATCTCACCCGAGAGCAATATATCTGAGCCCGACACGAGATTTTTCCGTCCCACCCAGATACCCATCGCAGATGATTTTTCTCCCACCATTTTACAGGTGCGACGCCATTAATAAGAACATACCATATTTTCCAGGAAAAAAATAATTCTTAGTGCGTTCACTCTAGGAGAAAACCTGGGGGTGCGGTGGCGTTGCAGTAACCGGTTCTCGTGAGATCACCGAATTTAAGCAACGTAGAGCCCGGTTAGTCCTCGGATGGGTGACCGTCCGAGTGATCGATTCGGACTCCCACGTTGTGTCCTTGGTCAAGGCACTTAACCCCCATTGTCCAAATGGGGGCACGATGACGCTGTGTACTAAGGCGTACTGCACGTCGAAGGTGCGCATGTCTTCAACCAATTTAACCCTGCCTGTGCTGCAGTGCGGAGTTACGATGTTAGGGAGCTGGCAGCTGCTCGTCGTTGCTCTGTGGTTCTCTCCGGGTACTCCGACTTTCTCCGCCTGTAAAACTGTCACGGTCATGATTAGCCATTGTGTATAAGTATGTGACCTTAAACACCAATAAATAAATAATATACTAGGAGAAAACCAATAAGATATTCGGAAAGCTTGTCGGGAGGTATGGTAAATACCAAAGGCATATACTTCAAAACACACAGACTAGCAGCGCACATCGAGGGTTGCAATGAACCGACCTCAAATGAAATCGACATGTCTGCAAACGTCGTTTCCAGACATGTACTTCAGTTTGACAGGGCGTAATGATAGATCAATTTGAGGGGTGCTGAAGTATATCTTAGAGTGTTCTGATTTCGATTTTCAATATAAAGTCAGTTGTATTTACGGAAGCAAAGCGGCCTTCCGCTTTGTTTGTTTATACATGTGCAGACGTGATTTGCGATGATTAAATAGTTCCGGCGCTAATTAAATATGAAAATAGGTTGGGCACGTGGGTGGGGGAGATATCAGTCACGTGTGTGGGTGAGACAAGCATATCTCTCCCACCTGTCTCACACGACTCTATATATGTTTTTATTATGTCAGCTTTTGGGATCAACCAATCAGCAATCAGCGTGGATAAATGGTGGCGGCCTGTGAAGCCATATCAGTCGATGATGACATCATCGGTGACCCCATGTGAAATCAATATTAGGTGTGTGTCCACCATATTGTTTTTAGAAATAAAATACAGCTGCCTCGTCTCAGAAATGGCCATCTTACAGTAAACGTTCAGAATCGTCCGTTGAATGTGATTAAAGTTTCATTAAACTCACTTGAACAAAAAGAAATAATCTGTTTATAACATGTGTCCCAAATTGGGAAACTCCACCCAATGTAAATCGAAACACATCCAGCATCGACAAACGGTTAATCGTACCAATCGATAATCACTTCAGCTCGAAACGATTGCTAGATAGAGTTGCACCCCTTACATTTTAAACTTACATCCACATGTTTACATTTTACAAACCAATCCAATGAGAAAATAAATTACCGGGCTGATTAATTAAAGGGACATACTGGATTTTGTCCGCTGACATAAATACATTATGGAACGTTTAGTGGTCGGCTATGGCATCATGTGAGGCGAAGTGATATCAATATTAGGCGTGGCGTTAGTATTAATCTCACTTCGCCTCACACGACACTATATCGGACCACTAAACATCCGGTAACTTATATTATTATGCTAGTAAATTTGTTTATCCAATCAAATGAAGTTACTAAGAGACATAGACTCTGCAATATTAGGTTCAGGATGGCTGAAAAGCACCCAACGTTAATTTAATATTAGGTGCCTGTCAGCCATTTTGTTTTATCATTATATCCACACGCCTCAGCTTTTAATTTACACGTACGTACATTCTGCAGCGCAGTCGTACAGAAGGCCCACCATATAAAATAACCCCGTCGTATAAACATTGCATTCGATAATAAAATGCCAAACCAGCCCAAAACATTGGCGGATATAGAATAAGTCACGAGTGATTTATTAGAATGCGGAAGCAAAATTACTCCCCTTGTTGCTTATTTGAACATCGTCTGCTTTGTTTACATTTTTCGAGAAGTGCGCATCATTTAACTATTCGTTGAGTTAACTTCCCCAGTGACATTTTAGCATGCCGTGCATAATAAATACGTTTCAGGGCGTTTAGTTGGCAGATACAGTGTCATATACGGCGAAGAGAAAACAATATTAGGTTGAAGCGGAACCTAATATTGTTTTCTCTTCGCCGTATATGACACTTTATTATGCCAGCTAATGAAATTCGCCAATCACAGCCCCCGAATAGTGGGACGGTACTGAGCCGCATTGGGTCACCTGCAGCCCGAGGTGACCTAATACGAAACTCGTATTAGGTCAGTACCGCCATTTTGTTTCGACGTGGAAATTCCTCACCTCGCGGTGCTTTTATATCCATATTGAAGAAATTGCAGTACAATCAAACGTCCCTCCGTGTCTATATGTCTCATTTTCTCTCGTTTTATAATAAATTTATTGTGAAATTTATTTTCTAAATGTAAATTTAATTATTTGAAGTGAGAAATACTACTGTATTCGATCTACCGATAACGGATAAGTCGGCCTGGCCCTAACTTGACATAGGGTCGAAGCTTATTGAGACTAACACACAACAGTTTGGGTACGGTGTTCGCCTCGATATTTTAAAAGCTTTAAAAAAATATATAACCCATGAATGCGTTGTTAGAAAGTTGAAAAATATATATAGTGTGAATAAATAAACTGAGAAAAAAATTGTCTTATCCCGGGAATAGATTAATTTCATTTTTTCTCTTTGAGCTCATTCTGTAGTCTCTGTTGTGGTAAATGGATAACGTCGCTTCGAAAATGGATTTAATTTCATTGAATAATTATAAGATTGCACAATGATGAAATTGTAGGAAAATGAATGAAAGTCAATGGGAAAAGATGCGAGGTACATTTATTTTGTTCGAATTCTATAAAATCGGACGTGTCGGACATTTTCTGCACACTCAAGACAAAGTTACAGTACGAAGAAAAGCGTCTATCGCTGTTGTCTGTGTTGTCAAGGAAATTATACACAAACAGGGAGACAACTGTGCACGTTTGTTACAACTTACATAACGTTTTGCACCAGTTTTAAAAATGTGCCGGCGTTCAAATTTGATTGTTATTTTGTTTTCGCTGGCATAATAAATACGTTACAGGACGTTCAGGTGGCGGATACGGTGTCATATGAGGCTCGGCAAAAACAATATTGGACTCGGCGTACCGCCTCGTCCAATATTGTTTTCACCTCGCCTCATATGATACCGTATCCGCCACCTGAACGTCCTGTAACTTATAGTATCTGCCAACTAAACGCCCTGTAACTTATAATATATGTACTTTAGTGATGGGAGAATGATATTGTCTGTATTATGTGTTGCGATGGGAACATTCTTGACATAATGACAAAAGAAAGGTTGCAGTTTATCAAAAGATAGAGATAATGCCGTTTTCTAATTTCTAAATGTCTTTAATCAAAAAGCAATGGTTCAAACTGATTGGGAAACAAATTATAAAAATACAGCTTCTGTATTTTTATACTACTGCACAGGGAAATGCCTGATGTCTGTGAAATGATGCAAACATCGATGATGCAACTTAGCTAACATTTCAGAATTTCAATTTTCATATGAAATTCCCATACCCTTAGTGTTAAATTTACGGACAACTTCAGAAAGTCAAGGGGAGATAAATTCTCTGTAAATATCTTCTAACGAAAATTATCAGGAGTGAAAAAAGTTGACTGACCCATTTTTGTTCCAAACTATCTGGAATTCATCAAGATAAGGTTTCCGTCTTGTCTCTAAAACTTCATATCAATAAGACAATCCAATGCAAACGAAAATGTCCTGATGCCAATGAGAGAAATAGTTCTCTCATCCACCATCATGGTGGATCCTCCATTGTTCTGAGAAATAAACTTTAGTAGACTCCGTAGGTTTGTATTTTTTTTTGTTTGCCAAGGTAAAATTGTTTGTTAATTTTTCAGAGTCGATCGTGTTTGCTCAGCAACAACGACAATAAAAGGGATTACAATACCCAAAGATATGGTAGTGAACATACCAATTTCATGCCTCCATTATGAAGAGGAGTACTGGCCGGAGCCAGAAAAATTTGATCCCGATCGGTGATATATTTATAGCATTCCACTTCTCATATTCATTTTTCAAACGTTTTTGTTCATTCCAGTTTCTGTTGAAAATATACAGTACAGCCTATAACAAAGTATACCGTTAGGAGATATTCTTTTGTTAATGACGCCATATTAGTGCATTATTCTGGCGAATGTTCCTATATCATTCACGTGATATTTTCGACATGTTGTGGCGAATATCGCAAGACAAAGGTGCGCGTGGGGCGATATTTTCATAACAATCGTTCGTAATTTTTTTGGATGACAAGAAGAGGGCCGAATACTTATAATAATATGGACAATTTGTGTCATGCAAATCTTTTTATGTTAAACGAACTGACGTAGTCGATGTATTCGTTGATGTCGATGCAATTAAAGCTAGGATTTCCCTTGGCCTACCCGGCCGCTTCACGGGTATCCTCGAGAGTATGTTTACATAATTGCAAACTTTTATAAATGTACAGTTCTCAATCTTTAAAGTCAAAGGGAGAGGGGGGGGGGGGGGGGAGGAGTCTTCCTTTCGCATTCGATAACGAAAATATCAAACACAAATTGGGTGATGTAAAATGAAATAGAACTATTCCTGAAAGCAAACGAAATGGCCTACTTAAAAGTGTAAAATGAGTCGATTAAAATTTATTTTAAAAAAGGGAACACAAATTCCCTAGCCCCGTTATTAAACTGCATCTAGCTGCATAACTAGTCTGTTTACAACTGACATTCATCACAATATGCAGTATGTGTTGTACGAAACTCTGAAAACTGAAAGTGGATGTGGTGAGCAATGATAATATGTGTCCATAACATCTCCCTTATTTTCCAATAAAATTATAGGAGTCTACCTAACCAACCATAACACCACCCTCAACTTACTAATTACTAAACTATAAAATAATTATTTTATTTCAACTTGACAGAAAGGACTGGATGCTTTTCAGTTATTAAGTCAAATTTCGAATATACATTATTTTTGTTAAGAAAACAATAAATAATGTAGAAGTACATTTTATATATTTATATCTTTATTGAGGTTTAACGACACTTTCGGCGACCGGGATCACCTCGTGCCGGAGTTTTAAGGATAAATGAAGGAAGCCTGAGAACGTGGAGAGAACTACCGAGAGGTGGCTAGTAACTGTCAGATTCCCCTTCATACAAACCCCATGCAAGCAGTGCATGAAGACAAGTGCACCATCGACGTGCAGAACACCTCAGTGCATAGCGCTACAGTGCGTGAATCCACATGGGCAGTGGAGATTAAGTGCCTTTCCGAAAGACACAACGCAGTTACCTCTGGTGCGGATCGAACCGTGGACCTTTCGGTTTGAAGTCCAATGCCGTAACCATTGAGCCACCTTGCTCCCATAGAAGTACAAATGTACAAAGTTTATTTAATATCATCTCATCATCAGCAGCCACAGCCACATGATTATATAGCAGGAAGCAGCTGCGGCCGTGTATTCAGTCTGCAGCGATCAAATCTAGAGATATGGGGATGAAATTCTGACATACAGTAAAAATGAAAACATATACTTACATTATATACATGAAGCCAATTCCAGCAACTAAGGATATCTGTGGAAGTTGAAGATTATCTTGTGTGGTTAGTCATCTCTTTTCTTGGCAACATGGCACAATGTTTTAGGTTTTTATGTCATATGAAATAAATAACATCATTTCACCATTGCCCTTATCCTGGTTTTTCCACCATTGAACCCTGTTGCAGGTAAAATTGCACCCAGATGACAAACTGTGTCTCTATTACAATGGTTTGGCTTAGAAAGTGAAGGTATAAGTGGTTTGGAGATTTCCTCCACTATTCACTTTTCTGACAATTATAACACAGCAAAAGTTAACGCTTTCATTATTACAATAATTTAAATAGACAAATGAACAAATCTATCGGCCGAAATCACAGCTTGTCACGACATCATCAACATGGACAACATAGGACTTTTGACGGGTTAATCTTCTACATTCAAATTTTGACTCATTTCACATCTACCATCAATTGATGTGGTGATTTCCAAAGCTATTTAATTTTAAAACAATTTTAATTTATCTTATTTGCCGATAAACTTGTTCATATACAAGAATGTACAAACAGCCAGTATGGTATTTGTAAACATAATAGGTATTGAACATACTATTCAGGCTTTGGCAATAGAGTCTTTGTATCCCGATCTTCTTCCACACAACAGCGGTAAACTTCGCAATCTTCAACAGAACATGTGGTTGCATAAGTAGTCTATTTACAACTGGCATTCATCAAAACATGCAGAAGGTGTTGCACCAAAATCTGAAAACAGAAAGTGGATGTGTAAAGAAATGATAATATGTGTCCACAACAAATCTCCCTTATTTTCAAATAGAATTATAGGAGTGTACTTGACCAACGATACCCCCCCCCCCCCCACCCACCCACCCAAGAGTCTTTGTATCCAGATCTTCTTCCACACAAAAGTGGTTGAATTCGCAGTCTTCAACAGAACAAATGGTTGCATAAGTAGTTTGTTTACAACTGACATTCATGAAAATATGCAGAATGTGTTGTACCAAACTCTGAAAACAGAAAGTGGATGTGTAAAGCAATGATATTTTGTGTCCACAACAAATCTCTCTTATTTTCAAACACAATTATAGGAGTCTACCTGACCAACCATACCCCCCCCCCCCCCCCACCAAGACACACACACACACACACAACTTACTAAACTATAAAAAATAATTACTTTATTTCAACTTGACAGAAAGGACTGGATCCTTTTCAATTATTAAGTCAAATTTGGAATATAAATTATGTGAAGAAAACAACAAATAATATAGAAGTACAATTTTTGTATTTATATATTTATTGAGGTTTAATGACACTTTCGGCAAACTAGATCACCTCGTGTCGGAATTTTAAGGATAAGTGATGCCGGAGAACTTGGAGAGAACCACCGAGCAACAGGTAGTAACTGTCAGACTCCCCAACATACAAAGACCACACAAGCAGTCTTAGCACTGGATGAAGACAAGTGCACCATCGAGTGCAGTACGCCTTTACGTTTATGTGTCGATTCCTTTGAAACTTGGTATAGGTGTTTACTACCATGGGAACCTGTGCACCTGCAATTGTAGCTTTGATCAAACTTTTTTTCTGCCAGAGATATACCCCTTGTATCTTAGAATGTCTGAATTTTGTCTGGAGATTTTCACAGATGTTTATGTGTCGATTCCTTTGAAACTTTGGTATCGATGTTCACTATCATGGGATCCTGTGCATCTGCGATTATAGTTTCAACCAGACTTTTTTTTCCAGAGTTGTGCCCCTTTTCGTCTTTGAAAGCCTGAATTGACTAGAATTTTGTCCAGAGATTTTCTCGGGTGTTGACGGAATGGTTTTAGTGCGCCAAAGGCGTGCAGGGACGCTGTGGGGCAAGCCCCTTTCGACCCTCAGTGACTGTTCAGTATTTTGCGGCTTAATGTCAAGGCGTGTAGAAGGAGGAAAATGAACTGCCGAAAGGAAAATCTTAGCGTCGTTTGTATTTCTTGCTCTTTTTCTTTTGAGGAGGTGGCTGTGATCGCGATGGAACAGTTGTGGCAGTAGTTGGCGTTGTTGGTGGAGAGGACCCACTGTTTGGTGGTGATTCTGTTCTGTACTTTTCTACGATTTTCATTGCTTCTTTCATTGCTTTTTGTTGAATTTCCTGTGCATTTTGTATTTTTATTATTGCTTGTTGCCTTATTTCTTCTTGTGTAGGTCAGGTGGTTTCGGTTTCCTGATCCTGGCTTTCTGTTATTGAAGGTAGAGGCGAGTGGGGAGCTGGAAGTGGCGAGAAAGCAGCTTCCATTTCCATCTCAGTTTCCACAGAGTTGTCCACATCTGGCGTCTCCAGCTGTGAAGTTGAAGGCAAGATGGGTAGTCTCCATGGGAGTAGGAGCGGAAATGGTGACTGTCTCTGGCTCCTCCTTTTCCCCACTCTTCTCTCTCTTCTTCTCCAAGAAAGCCACCAAGCGTCGGGAATCCCTCCGCTTGGTGGACGGGCTCTTCTTCCATTTTTTTTTTATTTTCTCTCTCTTTTCATGGCCACCTCCAACCCCCCTCAGGTGAGGACCGGTGTGATAGGGGTTCCTCTCACAAAAGGTACTACCACTCCCAGAGGAGGGTGGTGTACTTCTCTCTTCAACGATGAATTCCAATGACAGATGGACGCTTTTGCCCGTTTCTCGGATATTTATGGGACGATTCCTTTGAAATTTGGTTAGATGTTCACTACCATGGGATCCTGTGAATAAGAGATTACAGATATTATTAGATTTTTTTTTGCCAGAGTTTAGCCCTTTTTGTCTTAGAATTAATGCCTGAAATTTGTCCGGAGATTTTTTTCGGATGTTTATAGGTCAATCCTTTTGAAACTTGGTATCGATGTTCACTATCATGGGATCCTGCACACCTGCAATTATAGTTTCAACCGGACTTTTTTCCAGAGTCATGCCCCTTTTCGTCTTTGAAAGCCTGAATTGACTAGAATTTTGTCCAGGGATTTTCTCGGATGTTTATGTGTCGATTCCTTTGAAACTTGGTTAGATGTTCACTACCATGGGATCCTGTGCATAAGCAATTACAGCTATTATCAGCTTTTTTGCCAGAGTTATGTCCCTTTTTGTCTTAGAATGCCTGAATTTTGTTCGGAGATTTTTTCAGATGTTTATGGGTCAATTCTTTTGAAACTTGGTACGAATGTTCACAACCATGGGAACCTGCACATCTGCGATTAAAGTTTCCATCGGACTTTTTGTACCTGAGTTGTGCCCCTTTTCGTCTTAGAATAATCATAGCAGTGGGGCGGCGGGGGTATGTACAGGCCCATCTGTGACAGTCACACCTCTAGTTTACAGGAAGAATTTCATGTAAATTTATAGAAATAAAATGCATATCAAGTGATATCTGAACTATATTCTCTCTTACCGTGGAGGTATCAGGAAGGTGTACAGCCACCCCACTCCCGCCGGGGAGGTCTAGCTCCCCTACTTGGAAAACTACCCCCTTTATTGTGGACTTCTCGGGGAATACCCTAACCCCTACTACCAGAGAGCACAATCACCCTTGAAGAAACATTATTTTCAGGTTAAAATACGTGACTTTCAGCTTATTTCAGCTAATTTTGGTGTCTTGCTCTCTTATCCCTGATTTTAAAGAAGATTTCTTCTCTAGAACTTCACCAAACCACTGCTTTAAGTTTGAAACAAAAATATTGCCATTTCAAATTGCTCACGCCTCTTCCATTTACAAGGGGCAACGGCGTGTTAAAGAATTCGTGCACGATGTAGCGGCTGTCATAATAAATCCTTTCGTGATCAAATAATAAGGATATATACAGATTTTTTCTCATAGTCAAATGTTCTTTGTTCCGTCGAGTTAACAGGACCAGATCAGCTAAATCTACCAGTACATTCTATGTCGTGCCTCATCTGGTTGATTTGGACTTGTACACAATGGAAGAAGACAACTTGTATTGATTAACTTAATTTGTCCAATATATGACAGAGCATATTTAAAAATTAAATACGACAATACATACAGTACGTGGAGAGTGTATTATCACTAAATCACCTGCAGAGTGGAGATTCCACCCAAGCAATAATTGAAATGTGTTGCAAAGCATAACATTCACAGGTAAAGTTTCAACCAATAGACCTCCGGGTTAAACCCGGACGCCCATTGGCTGAAACACTGCTTGTGTTTTTTTTGTTCATATGTATAACATTTGAAAGTTATAGTTTGGGTGATAATTCCACTCCGCTTGTGATTTAGTTACAATCCACTCTCCACGTACTGTAAGTGCGGATGAGCACAGAACGGCACACGAGTTTGAATGGGTTGATCGATCAAGTGCCAGCGCTGAAGGATAAAACGTCGAGGGTGCAGCCCTCGAGGTTTCTCCTTCCACACTGGCACAATTGCCATATCGATTAACCCATTCACACGCGTGTCATTCTGTGTTTATTACATGCCTTCACGTTTATAAAAGCAATTATTGGGACACTCGGCAATTCATTTGACAACTCATCCCCTGAGTTCCAATGTGTTCTATGTGCCAGTCGGCACATAAACACATTGGAACTCAGGGTATGAACAATCAACAAAAAGAACATTTTTTATCGGCAACCAAATTTGGATGAGGAAACGTGTTACTATTTTTAGCTATCACTAGCTATTCAAATTGTAATAGCGGTGCACGATTTGCAGAAAATTCCATTGAAACTTCGCTTCTGTTTAAAAATGGTCAGTCAACGATTTCCGTTCCACACGTGTGTGCAGAATAGAGTTTTATTTTCAGCGTGGTTTATTGTTGCTGTAGATGGGGATTTCATAGAATATGCCTGTAACAAAAGCTATTTTGTAATTACGGATTAGCATTGCATAATTACAGTTTACTAATTTGTAATTATAGATTAGCTGTTTCGTAATTACAGGTTCGTATTTTGTATTGCTGACTGAATTGCATGTGGTGCTAAAACGTTTTTGTACTTACTGATTTCACGCATTTCTCTAGTTCATTTCTAACATCATGTTACGTTATATAAATCGGACTTGCCTACCAAAACAATATTCTGTTTTCCTGACTTCAGATGACATCTAACCAAAGCTCTTTGGAGATGACCCACAAGCAAATGCGCTTCTGTTCGAACTCTGGGAATCCTCGCATCTCTCACTTATCTCATGATGAAAATCGACTGCAAAATACATAATTCAAGACTTTGGTCCGGCACCTGCCTGTATTCTTCTCATTAACCACAGTACTGACACATGCACCATCCCTGGCTTATCTCATCATGAAAATCGACTTTCGATAAAGTTATCTCTACTGAAATTATTGGACGGCCGAAAAAGGCCCAATTATAAAGCATGTGATTGTTGAGGAAACACCTTTGCCATCAGTAGAAAAAAAATCAAAGCTTTATTTTGTTACTTTTAATAAACGAAAACAATGGACAGCTCTTCGAGCTGTCTGGTATTTCCATTTATTTATAGGTCCAAAATGAAACTTAGCTTTTTATGGCAGGCTAATTAGAAGCAGTTAAGTAACTCTCCACTTTGAGCAGATTTCCTCATAATCGGCTTTGAGGCGTAACTATATAAGTACGTAGCGACACAGAAACCATACCATAGCAAATCGAAGAAACATGCAATGGTTTCGAACACTTGTATGAGGGATAAATGAATGGAATGATGTGATGTGATGAGAGAAGGGACGGAAACCACAAGCCGGTAGACATGAGAACAAAGATCCCTGTCATTCCTTGCAAAATGAACCTGGAAGACACACGTGTTATGAAAATGATAAACGCAGACGAGCTGAATATTTGACTAGCTAATGTTTAACATATCTCTGTTATGGATAGACCTTGAACAAAAATTGATAGACTTAGATATTTTTGGATTCTTCTTTTTCAGTTTTCCTAAATCTAAAATGTTTGACTGAATCTGAGAAAAGGGGCTACGTTCTAAGAATTTTGGCATGGAACATTATTTAGGCTTTGAAATCGAACATAATGCATGGTGTGCTTAAACATGGAGAAATTACGACTGATTTTATATCGTTTTCACGAATTAAATCATTTCAGTTTTCGAGCCGAAGTTAGAGGTGACATCAACCCGTTTACATTCCTGCCGTTTGGAAATGGACCAAGAAACTGTATCGCCATGAGACTAGCATTACTAGAAATGAAAATGGCTGCAGCTAGAGTTTTGCAGAAACTACGACCTGTTAAAGTTTCCCGAACACAGGTATGTACTTCTGCATAACAATAATCCGAAGCTCTTTCTGAACGTTAAACTCTTACTTTAAATGCGATTAAGCACGATCGACCAATAACATTCCGGACGATGTTCTGAGTGCACGGATTCCTATTCTTGGGTGAAACATCTCCGAATAATTAATGACAATGACTCGGTGGTTGAGAAATGAGATAAGAACTCGCCAACGACATCATTTCCTGACTTTGGAATGAATTATTCAATACTTCAAAATATCTATCCCTTTGAATAAGATTCACTGGAGCGGATGAGCTGTCAAAACAACGCATTGTTTTTAACAATGTAACTTGAGGTTCTAAATGGAGTGCAGTTCGTTTCTCGATTCATTCATGCATCGTCTATTGAGTTTCGATTCGATCAAATAAAAGATTCAACTTATTCCTAGATTACAGTGAAATTTACGAAACTCGATAAAAATATTATATCGGAACCCAGCCGATTGCACTGTCCAGTCCTAATTAACCAGCATTGCAGATCGAACCGCAAAGTACCGGCTTGGTACCAGTCCAGGGTGGGACAGCAGGCCATTCCGAACAATGGTCTGTGCCGGTTCGGGCGGACCAGAGGTTGTTGTAATGTGTCAAATTATCGCTAGCTCGGGAAGCAAAGCTCATTTTTGGACTTCACCTTCCAACTTAACCTGTGAAATACCTGGGAGTTTAGCTTCTCCATCACAGTCTAAGATGAAAGTTGTCCCAGATAGGAGACGCCTGTAAATTACGAATGAATACACAAGTGATACAATATATCGTCTCTTTATTTAGTAACTTTCCTTTCAACAACGCACCATCTGCGATGTAAAACATGCAGATGGCACATTACTGCACTCCGTGTCAGAACGAGAAGATACAAATGTCGCTTGTTACAAAGCCATAATGCCTTGTAGTATTCTTAATTTTGTTAGCAGTTTATACACCATATCTCATCTCCACTAAAAACCGTTAATCACCCTCCAGCGTAGAACACATAAACATTATAGGCGTACAAATGACCTATATTGGTTAATGAACGAAAATACTGTACTGGAACGTACAAGACCGGTCCAGCGGTAACACCGGATCGTATCGTACTGCTATTGGTTGATTTACCGAATGCATTTTGTACATTTTGTTTTTTACTAGAAACTTATTAGAGATCCACTAGTTTGAGTATAGGGTATCAACGACTCTATTACTATCCTTGTCACTTAGAAAAACACACTCACCACCAGCCCACCCTCTCGGCCCCTGCCCAGTCGTTCCATATCTGTATACCCAATCGAACTGTATTTCATAAAGCTGGGGCCCAACAAAGCTTTGACATTCGATTCGATTCGATTTCTAATCTTAAGTTGACATTCCGTTCGATTCAGAACTGTTTGCCTGATTCGTTTCCTCTCGAATCTTTTTTATGGGAATATAGTTCGATAGCAGTCATCTTCATTATCTCGCAAACTAAGAGTTCAGATGGAAATCATACATAAATAATGTTGAAATAAAAGACTGAGGGTAACTTATGCTACATTAACATAAATACATCTTCACTCATGCCACCAGACATGCGAATTCCAATATCACTTGTCCCTACCACTGTGAAATGCAATGCAAATTTAAAGTTTCCAAGCAATGTCCACGATTAACTACAAACATTACAGGGTAATAGTCCAACTACATCATCAAGGCATGCCTTGATGATGTAGTTAGATTATTTTATCAGTCGTGACTTGAGCCATCACAGTCAGAACAAATCAGGTTTATAGAACCCATCCCCCATCAGTTATCTCCAAGACGCCCCTGACGCCACTTAATTTCCCAAAGTTGTTAGGTAATGTGACACTATAGGTATGGGAACTTCAAGTATAAAAATAATTTCGAAATGTTAGCGAATTTGTATCATAAATGAGCACTTGTTTTTGCAAACACCAAGCATTTGCTGATAGACTGGTATAAAAATAAAGTACAGAAGCTGTCAGTTGTGAACGTTTGACTATTATTTTCTGTTGAAACCTATCTAAAAATAAGAAAATGGCGTTTTCAACATCTTTTAATATTCTGTAACATTCCTTTTTGTTTATTATATCAACAATGGGAGCATTGTGACATATCATACATGCACTGTCCTTTCTTGGAGGTGTGATTCGCTAAAAAAAATTTCTTGGAAGAATAATAACTTGCAAATTACTGGAAAAACACATTTGCTAAATAAAGAGCCAAACTGGTCACTCACTTAGTATTGGAGGGGTGTGATACTGATGTGTATAAAAAGTTTCCTTTTGTAACCTTTAATAAACGGAAACAACAGACAGCTCTGAGAGCTGTCTTTTGTTTTTGTTTATTAAAAGTAACTGAAGGAAACTTGGCTTTATTTTCCACTGATGTCAAAGGCATTTTCTCGACAATTACCTGCTTCTTAATTGGATCATCCTAAGTAGTGAAGGGTGCCACTATAGACACAAACATTTAACACTGAATTCCCCATACCCCAATGGGGCCACTATAGATACAAAATTAACCTAGGATTCTCCATAGGGTTTTGTGTCTATTATATAATTATATATATAATCAATCTCCCCCTACTTTAAACCGTATAACACTTTACTGTATGGAAGGATTGGTTACATATAATCTCTTACTCACAGTGGAAAAGAGAAGCCCCTATAGTGTCAGTCACGGGGATAGAGGCCTCCCAATTACTTTATGCTGGCAAATATGTGGATTTTGCTTATTAATCAATCTCTCCATACTTTAAACCATATAACACTTTACTGTATGGAAGGATTGGTTGATAAACATACAATTTCTTACCCACAGTGGAAAAGAGAAGTATCTCTTAACTCTTTTTCACTTATGGGATAGAATGGTGAAAAAGGAGAAGCATCTCTTAAATGCTGGTCCCTATAGTGTGCAGTTTATATAATACACTTGACGGACACACTTTTTCCATACACTCTTCCATATACATTTCAATCCATATTCTTATATCTTTTTTATACAAAAGTCATGTTCTTGTCCATGTATTTCTTGTCATGCACCACACAGATTGTTCACTTTTTGTTTTAATAAAGGTGTCACTTCACCCACAACAATTTCTTTAAATAATCTAAGGAACAGTCTTTCATTGCGAGTTTTCTCTTTCCTTTTTATGTTTATTCTTTTTCTCATCTCCCTGTATATCTTGCATTGTTCACATTTACTCATTGTTAATAGTCAAATATCACTTCTCTAAATTTGTTGATTTCTATCTCACTATCAAATTCTGCATAGACAACAACGTTGATTACCTCTGTGAGAGCTTGAGTAAACTGAAGATCCAGTTGAAGGTTGCCAGACTTTATAAGGTGAGCTAATGGCCCACTACCTGACTGATCGGGTGTCAAATCAACTCCCCAGAGGGTATATCCTTTTGCATAATCCTGCATTCATATATTAAATGTTTGATTTTGTCCAAAAAAGCCCATTGCTTCAAATAATGATAAATATGAATTTAGATAAAGTCCACCTTCGAAATTCGGTTCAAAGGGACGTGCTTTAATGGAATGTCCATCTATTGTGATTTCCAACTTGTTCAAATTGAAATGTTGAAATTTAAATGGACATGTACCAATATCTCCATTTATATCTTTATTCGAAACTAAACCAAGAATTAATCATTTTAGCATCTGTTTATGAAACAGATGGTCTTCTATTTTTGACTGAAGACCATTTCCAATGGTAAATGTTTTCATTTCGGTACGTCTTATGGGCATTTTATAATTTGTTTGATCTATTTGTGCATTAAGATCATTCGCAAATTTAGGAATTAAATCCAAGGCCGGTATTCTGAATATGGCTTTTTGAATTGCTATTTTTCCATCTACACCACCAATCAGACAAAATTTAGTTGGGGAACGATGAATTTTAATTCTCATCTCTACGCCATTTGGTAAATATTTGTCTTGCACAAATAGATCTAAATGTATTTTTCCTCTTAGTTGTACAGATTTACAGTTTGCAATTAATTTGTGACGTTCAACCAAACCTTTGTTATTTGAATCATTCGCAATTGCTGCATGCTGGCCTGGAGTATCTACATACCACATCTCACTAGCAGCTAGCTGTGTTTTTTTCACATCTTTTGAATAGCTTAACAGATTTTCAAAAAATGCTTGATAAGGATACATGTCTGTATTGGTGGTTATCAGAGAACCGTTCAGTGTAACATCAATTTTACTGAACATACTGTGAAAGAAATTATTGATAGGAGTAATATTTGTATCATCTTCCAATACATTCCCATCTTGCTTTGTAATTTTGAATTGAACCTCAAGTGTAGATGATGCAAGATCTAACCACTTGGTTGTTTGTCTTGGAATTAAACATTTTATTGGTGAAGAATTGTTTAAAGATGCAATAGGAAATTGCTCAATCTCACCAATATTTTCGACACCACTTGATGTTGGTGATACATTATCTGGATCAAATCCACTACAAAAATGCTCACAAGATCCATGTAACATCATGATTTAATCAAATATATCAAGTGGTCTTGAATTTCGTTTTGAATAAGATTGTCTTTTACGTGTCTTCCCTCTTTGAGAACGAACAACAGACTCATGTTTCGGTTCTTGTTTCTGTCTTTTTATTCCCAAAGCAGCTTCACCCACTGATGTCATAAGATCTTTTGCATGAGTGAGCATTACTTTTTTTAGATGGTTTACGATTTCTCTTCAATTCATTTGCTATTTCTAAGCCATGTTTTAATCCTTCTTTCTTTAAAGTTCGAAATGTATTTTTTGCAATTGGTTTTATTAATGGTATTGCTGATCTTATTGCTGAGCGAAAAATAGACCCTAATCCATATCCGTATTGCCGTGGTACGCCTCGATACACTGGCATCATTTTTATAAATTGTATTTATGTCGCTCTCTAAAATGCAACTTGACAACACTCTTACCACTTTAAAACTGAATGTTTTTACCAGTATTCCCATTTATATTTATAGTGATCTGATCAAAAGAAGATTTTGATACTGGTACATAATGTACATTATCAAATTCTTTATGAGTGTGCAGAGATTCGTCACGTGTTTCAAACGGTAACACATGTAAAATAGGCGCTTCTATATCACCAAGAAATGTATAATCTGCAATATCAGAATAAATAAAGAGTTGATTAAAATCCATTTTTAAGTCCACGTTATATTTAAATGCATCTTTTGCTGTGTTAGGAAAAATTACTGGAAACATACCATCTTTACACCCCAATTTTTGTGATAAACTTTCTGATAATTCAAGTCCAACTGTTGCAATACTATTTGATACAATTTTTATACGTGAATGTTGAGATGAATAACCAAGATGAAATGTCACACCAAATTCTTTAAAAATATCCCCAAGTTTTTCTTGAATTTCGGATTCTATTACTTCTGCAACATGTCCACCATTTGCATATGCCCCCGGCAAAATACTTAGCTCAACAGCAGCAACACCCTTACATACTGTATGTTTGAAAAACGATTTATTAATATTATTAATGCGTGCTGATACTTTTGGATCTGTCACAATGATTTTAAAATTTGTTTCATCATCTGTTATATTTCTTGCCTCAGATGGTAAAATTACTTCAACTAATCCCACCTCCCAATGTTCTTTATTAATATGAATCGGTTTAGATAATTGTGTTTGAAAATAGCATTGTGTGTTATTTGGAAACATATCCATAGAACTATCACTCAGTAGTGTTACGTAAAATGAATTCATTTTTCTTATCATGTGGTTTCAAATATTTTAAACCGGGGCTTGGAAGAATACCAACCACAATTCTTTGTTTGGGGATTGTAAACTAAGGTGAATGATAGCCGTAATTATAAGTGCATAAATAACAATTATTTGTGTGAAATAAGTCACTTGATTTTTTGCAACAAGACTCCCACAAAAATTAAATTGTGATGGTTGACTTTGTACTTCAACACTTGCACTTTCACGACTCAATGTATTTTAATTTACTGACATATTCTTTTTATACTAAATGAGATTCTGATATCCAACTATCAAATTTTGAGGGATAACCTTCCCAATGCACTTTAAGCTCCTTGACGAGTTTCTTACCCACATGTCTTGAACGTTGTGCCAGAACCGAATCAATGATATATTTTTTATCATCTTTTACACTTTGAATTTCTTGTGGATAAAATGTCCCCTGTATACATTCACCACCCATATCTTCAAGTTTTAAGTGTTTGGGTGTGTATGTTTTACATGGGTGATTTTAAATATCTCTTTTGTCCAATTTAGTAAATACCCCTTTTCAACTTTTCAAATGTATGTTCGGTTTTGTTAATACATACTAAATCGCCAACTTTAAATTTTATTTTTCTCTCTTTAGATTTTTTTACCATACAAATTTTGAGTTACTTCTATTTCATTTTCTATTGACACAGATGCAGGAGTTCTCTGAATACTACGATGGAAACTGTAATTGTATCCATCAACTAAATTTTGTAATACATCAATATATCTTAATGTACGTTTGTGTGTAAAATATTTCCACATTCTCGTGTTTTCAATGTGCGTTCTACAATACTAGCTTTTGTTTCATGATTTTCTGTCGTGAAAATATGAATTTTTTGTTTCTTTAAAACTTTTTGCACCTCTTTGTTTTTAAATTCAGAACCTTCATCTGATTGTAAAGATAATGGTTTACGTCCAGAAGTTTTCAAAAGTCTTTGGAAAGATTTTGTTAGTGTTTGTCCTGATTTATTGTGAATGGGTATAACCCATGCATATTTTGAAAAAAACATCGATGATACAAACTAAATAATGAAATCGGTCTTTGTGAGATTGTAAACTTTGTAAATCTGCTAAATCAGTTTGCCATTGATGATCAATTCCACCCACTACAGTCTTTCGTCTTGCAATTTTTTACGAATGGGTTTATGTAAAGTGTAAGTTCTTTCTCCTTTCAACCATTTTTTGACTTGATCAACTGTAACAGATTTATCTTTACTATGAGCTGCTTTGCATAAATTTTGTATACCCCATAACCAGCAGGATGTTTTGTATTGTAATATATTTCAGTTAATAAATTATTCAATATGCCTCCCATCTATTAGAAAGTTTGTTTTCTGCCAATTTATGCCTGGATGATAATTTTGGTGTTTTCTTTCCTCGAACTGTTTTTCGTTTTGGAGTTGTTGACAGAGAACTTTCTAACCAACTATCTTCAGGGGGACTTTGATATTCATAGGGTTTTGCATCTCGATTCATCCACAACCAACGTTCACGATTTCCAACAAAATCTTGAGGGATATTTATAGCTTTTAAACCACGATTGAACATCTCCCATCCAGTCGGTTTAAAACCTTTTTTGATGTCTAAGAACATCATTGACTAAATCGATGTTTGAGCCTTTTATGGGTTCTCCATCATAACTTAAAATACCCTGATCATCCCAACTCATGTGTGGATGAGATGACAAAGCAGACAATAATGAAGTTGCTTTACGTTTCATTGTAACAGGGACACTTTCTATAATACAATCTCGTAAAAACATTGAATGTCGGTCTGGCTCAGACATAACCACTGATGGTTGTAATGCCTTCTTATGTGACAATTGAAATTTTTGTAAATGTTCACCATACTTTCATTTTTTCTCACCTTCTGATAACTCTGAATTTTCTAACACAGATGATAATTCATTCTACAACTGTGCTGTATTAGTAATTTAAGGATCAGGTGGTAATCTTGGTCTTTGAGATTTTTCATTTCTAAAACGTTGCATTTCTTCTAACATTTGATAAGGTACAATAGCCATTCTCTTCATATTTTACTCACCAATTTGTTTACAAGATTTGTTGCAACTCCAATAGCAGGCCCAAGTAGACCAAGTAATGTTAAAAAAACACCTTTTTGATTTAACATTTGTTTTTTCTTTTTAAGAGATACAGATTTACTAGCAATAGATCTTAGTTGCTCTAGCTTCGGTTGTAATTTTCGTTTCTGAGCGGGGGGTAGATATATGTTTTCTTTTAAAAGATTATGACAACATTCTGACATACAATTAATCAATTCTTTAGGTGCATTTTTCATAATTTGTTTTTGAAATTCTGGAGGCGTTTGACTTAGTGCCAATAACACCCCACCATATTTTTTAACTAGAGGCATCTTATGAGATTTTTTACCATCTTACCCCTACAAAGTGTATTCATAAAATGATATGATAGACCAACATCACTTTCATTTTATTCAATGAAAATAAGAACTCATCTCCTTAACACGTTTAGGTGCATTCAATGCTGTGAAACGTGCTGATGTTGGGATGTTTTCTTTTAGTGGTGTATGTCCCACATTTTGTCTAGAACCCATAGGATCATGTGATACTCTATTCCCCATATTTGATGTACGTGTCAAGTTTAATGGTGGCACTATTTTTTGTTTTCGAAGTTTGCTCACTAAAAGTGATTTTGTTTTTGTTTCTTTTTGAGGAGTGACTAAAAAATTTGCATGCATGTAATTTTTATCAACATTTCGTTTCTTTTTAAGTGATTTTCGTTTCTTACTTTTGGTTTTTTTGAATGGTGAAAAAAAATTTCTACTTGTCTTATGACCATCCCATCGAATTAAATTACGAATGATAACACAACCAAAAAAACCACCACCACCTGGTTTTAAAATAATGTTTTATTTGGTTGCAAGATCTACTCTTGGATTTGCAAGTTGTTCAAGATCTTGTTTATGTTTATCCATATATGTTAAAGTTTGTTTTGGCAATTTAATTTTTTTATTGAGTATGATTCTACTTGCTAATGTCAACCATTTTAAAATTTTCTTGAAACCTTTCTTAAGTAATTTTTCTCTTGCAAATGGATTTGTCTGCTGACTTAATTGTTCTAATGATTGAATAAAAGATGCCATGATGATGTGTACTTGTTGAAAAAACTTTTAACAACTGACACATTCTCATCAGTGCACCAGTTTTTTTATACTTTTGTATAAATGATAGGTCCACGTTCATTTTGTGTCACCCAAGGATGAAAAATATCAGTTCTCAATCTCAAAGACTCAGGGGTTTTAGGATGAAAATCAATTAATAAATAACCATGATCAGTACTCGTTGCATCTTTATAAGATGCATTTAAATGTGGTAATTGAACTTGATTTGCCAATACTTTAATTTGTCCTTTATCTCTAGTATTTTGAAACAAAATCATATAATGTGCATTTAAACTTATGGTACGACTAGATTTAGATTGTTGAAACATATTTTGTGTTATGCATATGACACTTGCATTTCTATGATGTTCTTTTCGTGTGAACCATAATTTAATTTTTTCTTCATCTTTATCTCCTAACATATCATCGAAAACTACAAGGTGTGGAATAGTGACATCACTAACAATTTCACATTCATCATCAGGGATGCCTTCTATGAATTTAATATCTTCACTCTCTTTCAGTGAAGTATATGTATTTTGCCATTCTTTATAACACCAGATGATTTTTTTGTGGGGGAATTTAAAATAAGTCATGTTTCATATCAATAAGCTTTTTAACAAATTCTGTTTTTCCTGAACCACTAGGCCCTGAAATAAATTACAAGGGTGTTGAAACAATAAACATTCACTTGATGCCATTATTTTTTTGTGAGAAAGTGTTGTCAAAACACTAACTTATATACTTTCTGTTTCCATAGCTTCTTCAATTCTATGAGTGGGTTTTCTTTTTAAGGGTCTTTTAATTCAAATAAAGTTTCTGAAGAACTCTGATCTATTTGTGGCATACATTGTCTATATAAATAATTCATGATTTGTTCATCATAAATAATAAAATCCCACATAACTCTTGTCCAAATATTTTCTACATTATCTTTGTAAAAAGCATTCATGATTTGTAATGCATTACAGAATTTCCCATACATTTCATCTTTTTCCAATTGATTATGAATAAATTCTTTTGTTATTGTCAGATAGCCAGGAGTGATCATTTGAAATGCATATAATAATGTCTTATGTGTGATCTTGTTTTCTAAGATGTGTCTTACTGGTTCCATGGTTGAAATCAAACTGATGATTCTTTTGTCTGCTCTGATGTACTTTGTGCATCAGATATTACATTACACCATGTACTCTGTTCATCAGGACAGTCAGGAAAATCATTTTCTACATTATCTGTAAACATATTGTCTAACTTAGTTTTGAATTGTCCTAAAGCTTTTCTTGCAAATATGGTACTAAATGTTGTTCTTTGATCATCTAGTACCATGAGTGCAAATAAAGATTTAGAATCTGGAAAATCATCTAGACACTTGTCATATTTTTTCATTGTTGTAAATATTTGATTTAAAGTGAATCCATAATCCATCACTGATAATATTTTATCTGGAGGTGTTTGCATACATGTGGGTGGTTTATATAATTGACAATTTCTTATCAATTGAATATAAGAACAATTTGGTGACCACTTAACATGTTCTTGTAAAGGAATATCCTTTTCTTCCCAATTATGTAAACCTTGTCCACAAACAAAACATTTTACTTTACCATCTCCTACATAGAAAAACCCAGCTTTAGCTAAATCTTCTTTCTTGGATTGTAAAATAGGATTTGTAGTCATACTAAAACTCGAAAGTCTTCTTAACTCTGATAAGTATATAGGATATGTAGGATTAAGTGGTAGGGACATCTTCCCTACTCCCTGTTCAAAGTCGAAATAAGTTTTTGTGATGAATATTTATATCTTATACCCATAGGGGAGTGTGTCATATTTACCGACAACAAAACGTTTTGTGTAAACAGATCTAAATGGTTTGCTTTGTGCTTCACTTGTGACTAGTCTATCTTTGTTACGTTTAATTCTATGTGTATATTCAATGTTTAATTTGTAATTCTCTCTGTCTCGTGCACACTCAATCATGCTTTCGAAATTGACTTTTTGTGATGTCATATAATCTAAGGTGATACCCTTAACTTTACATGTGGTATGTATTTCTCCATCTTTAATATATTTGTATCCATAATTTTTCGGACCTAAACCCACAAACTCTGTGATTTTTGCCCCTGGGTGTTCATCTGTCCACTGCCCTAATCTACTATTTACAATTTCTGGATTCCAAAGTGATGGTTTATGTATGTAGATACAACTGTCTGTGTCAAAATATAAAACTTGTGTTCCTAATTGTTCTAAAACTTTGTATAATTCCATACGTGCATAGGCTGTGACAAAGGAAGTTACGACAACATTGGCTGAATTGTGTGGATTGTAAACATCTGTAGCGTCAATGTAGTTTACTAAAACAAACTGATCATGGTCAAAAAATTCCACATTCTTCACAATTTTGTTTTTGTTCTGTATTATTTCAAAATATTCTGATGGTTCATTTATGTATTTTGTTTTAGTTTTTATATTGTTTTGTGCATTTTTCCCCAGAGAAAATTTAACATGGTTTTGGCAAATGATCTTTTTCCTGGGTTTTTTTTCAACTTTTTCTAAATAGATATTTTCAATCTGTGCCTAATCGTTTTTAATTGTGTTGTCTGTTTCTGTTTTCACCCAATCTGGAAACCCACTAGCTTCTTGTTTCATTTTTAAATATTTGTTCACATAATATTTGTAAATCTCTGAAGGCCATTCATCCCAATGCCTAATCTGATAAGTGTCAAGAAGAGTGTACCCCAAATCTAATGCTTTGCAAAGTTCAACAGATGTCCATGTACCGACAAGTGCACGTTGTTCTGGTGTGTGTTTACAGTGATCTAATTCGTGTTCTGCACACATTTTACAAAGTGTGAATGTCATTTTCTTATTACAATGAATAGGTAAAACTGGCAAAAAAAGATTTTGAGGTGGTAAAACTTTACATTTAAGGAGACCTATGTATTGGCTTATTTTGCCAGTGTCTATGTTTTCCTTTGTGAGTATATCTGGATGTCCCACTGGATATTCCCTGTGTTTGTTCACATATGGGTAAAGTGAACAGATATCTATATATTTAATTTCTGTGTCTGTGTTTTCGTCAATTTCATAGTGTAATTTAAGGGCATTTGTTCTCCAGCCAAATAATGCTTCTCATGGTTTAATTGGGTCCATGTGTGGGAAAAATGTATCTAAAGAGGCTTGAACTTCAGGATCTGATTTACATAGATGATCCAAATCATGCTCCCAGACTACATGTATATTATACCCCAATGATTTGAAATGTTTTATGCGTGATTGGGTTTTGTTGTACAGAGATTGATATAATTGTGAATTGATTGGATTTTTCTCAAATCTGTCAGGATAGCAAGTTTCACATCCATGCCACATACATCCATAAAATTCATAGATTGTATTTGTCTCTTTGTGAAAACCATCTACATAATAATTTCCAATTTTTATTTCTCCACCGTTTAGTGCATGTCGCATGTGTATGCCTTCTTCTTGAGCTAGTAGCTGTAAGAATCTAATAGCTTTCATGGAATATCTAACGGCAGTAGGATACCCTATGTCTGAAATGAGACCAACATTGTTTTCTGGCATTGAATGTTTCCGCCAAGCTTTATTACAAGCATCAGCTAGAGTTACAGCCTCCCTGAAAGGATCTATCCCATCACATTCGATAAATTGTTTTCTGAATTCCCCACACCCTCTACGTAATATATCCACATCAGACTTACAGTACATGTCCATTTCTTTGGCAAAATTGAAAGTAGCATTACTAGTAAATTTTTAATTGTACCATTTACTAAAATCATCCCTGACTGGGGGAGACAAAGACTCAGGCATGTACAATGTTGCATCTAAATAAGGTCCAATGTAGTTTTGATATGATTTTGTGTTTGCCAGATGAGGAAAATAACCTTTTGCTAGTTCACTAAAACCAAATGTTTTAGGGAATTGTGCCAAGCTCATAGAAAGGAAACTCAATGAATCGGTGAGTCTAACACCACAAGCTTTCAGAGAAATAATTGTGTTTCCATTCATGATGACATCGGGTTTTGATGTAGCAGTTTCAATGATATGTCTTAAGATAAATTGTGCATCAATCTCTCTTGAATTATGAGCAATAGCTGTTGTATCTAAATGTTCCTTAGTGAAAAGCTAATTGCAAAAATCATTCAAAGTAGATTCTCCTTTAAAAATATATTCCCTTTTTCCAACTTTGTCACAGAAAATACATTCTTGATCTATAGGTTTGCAAATACATTCCCCACATGCACGGTGTGCAACACAGTAATTTGGGGGTGTGCAGACCTGAGTCTTGTGTTGTTTCAAAATCTTAAAACACAAAGGGTACTTTCGGCATTTTGTCTTTCTTGGGTGGTTTGTATTTTGGAATGAAACAACAATGTTCGCTTTTGACTAATTGATGGCAATATTTACATTTCTTGAACCCGCTGCAGATGTGTTCTCCGCTCCCTGAATATATTTGCATTTTACATGAGAGACATTTCTTAACTAATTGACAAATGTTTTTTTTCTTGGTTCTGTAATAGAGTTGTGTGATTTTTATAACAAGATGAACTTACAAAATCTCTATTACAAGGGTAACAATGTACAGAATGTTCAGATGTACACGGTAGTGGAGAATAGCAAACACAGCCTTTGGGGCATCTATGGCATTCTCTGCTATTATAGCCTACATTGCAATATTCACAATAGTAGTGACATCCTAAAAACCCTGTGATTTTAGTGATGGTGTCGAAATGACGGTCATGGTGATAGATATGAATAACTTTACTCTCGTTTGTAGTTTGTGGTGGTTTTTTTTCTTTGGCAAATTGTGGGTGGATTTTAATTACATACACTGGGGAGAGTACCCCTTGAATTTTACAGTATTCTTCATCTCCACAAGGTTTATTATAACCAAGACCTGCTTTGTCCAATAATGCCTTTGCCTCATTTTCTTGTGACGGTCTATCAGAATATCTAATATTTTTCCATCTCTTTTGCCAAAATTCTGAATTATCTTTATCAACACGGCATTTTCCCACTACAGTGGCACGCGAAAGCACATAGAATCATTGACATTTTTAATTTCAACAATACCTTTCTTATTTTCAACCATTTTACCAACAGATGCAAATGAAATGGGTGCATTTCACCACGACCCTTGTGGTAGTGAAGTGTGTGTTATTTCTAAAGATAATTTACCATCATGGATAGTAAGATTCTCATTTGATTGAATAACTTTTTCAAATTCATCTAACACTGTTTTACCATTTACCCCCATAGCCTTTGTAAAAGAAATAAAAATACCTGCTTCAAGGCCTGGATGGTGGGTGGATATCCTCATGGGTCGTTGTTTTGTATACCACATTCCTTTTTCACATCTTCCACCATTGATTGAAACATTTTACTTAGAAACTCAAATGGATTGTTGGCATAATTCAAAGTGATTCAAAGTCACTTCACACATATGAGATTCTGAGTGAAATTTTCTGGATTGCCGCAATAACTGAGGGTGAATAGAATACAATCTCTGTATGGAGTTTGTATTCTTAGCAGTCAACCTCTGTTTTTTGCTGCCAAATACAACATGTTCTGCAACACTGTCATTTGAATCACTGTAGTCTACTAATGACCGCTTCATCTTTTTTTATTCATCAGAGGAGATCAAAATCAAGTCTTTCAGTCTTGTTCGCTCCAAAGCATCTGTGTCCCAAAACTGTGAACCCCCCGCCTATTTATACTCTTGCAGAAAATCATTTTCTTATCCAGAAACAACATTCAGAAAATGTTTTCAAACCAAATTGTTCAACATTTTTCATTTCAATTTTTCACCCACCTGAATCTAACCAATGGGGAAAAAAGCATGTGAAAAGACTTCTTCGGTGATATTCCTTCCCTCTAACGTGTCAGTCAGCAGCAAGGTGGTCCCCAACAGAGGAAAGTCTTATCCATAACTGTCACTCCACTCGAAAAAAAAATTGACAGATGTCATAGAATTTTTACTCAGAGCGTCATTTTAGCTAACAGGATGTATCACTAAATTTCCCCTCAAAAATCAAATAATTTCTTTTCACATTCCTTGGGAAAAAATCCAATTATTTGTCCTTGATTTTATATTAAAACACAAAGAAAATAACTAAAATATGAGACTAGCCACTTTTTAAAAAAGAATGAATGAATATGGTGATGTGCATTGTATAACGGAAGTTTGAAACCATGGTGTGTCTGAAAAGGGGTATTTTGTAATTCACCACATCTGGAAACAGCATGACAGCAACTACCAAATATTAAGCTTTTGAGAAATAACTCAAAGACATCTCTACCCTCGGACCATCTTGCTTATTGCCGCAGATTATTTTCTTGGGATAACAGCGTGAT
The DNA here is from genome assembly GCA_031216915.1 of Pictodentalium vernedei. Taxonomy (NCBI): domain Eukaryota; kingdom Metazoa; phylum Mollusca; class Scaphopoda; order Dentaliida; family Dentaliidae; genus Pictodentalium; species Pictodentalium vernedei. The sequence continues at coordinate 503,853,492 of CM062297.1, read as the reverse complement.
CATTGTCCCCCCCCCCCCCCTTACACCTGCAATCTTGTGGTGGAAATTCTATTTCAATAGATGTTTCAAGTTTCATAACGATAAGAAAATTGTGGTTATGACCCCGCCAAAGTGTATTTACAGTCATCTAGGGGAGAGCAAAAGGCGCCAGAAAATAATGCAATGAGTATTTCACGCGCCTTCCCCCCCCCCCCCCCCCCCCATTGGTTAGATTTAGGCGGATGAAATACTCAATGTATTAGTTTTCACCGCCTTTCAACACTTAGATGATACAGAAAATCACTCTTTCCCTCCAAAAATAATTTGGAGGGAAAGACTGACAATGTGTAGCAAAAACATTTGAGGAGTAAAATGATTCTAACTAGCATGAGTGTTAAGTGCATATAATAGCGAAATTAAAACTTTGTCAAATTTTAAACTGGCTTGTGTGCTATCTCTGTAATATCAGGATAAATGTTTTATTCGTCCCATTGAAATATTTTACCAATTTTCAATGTGGTTAAGGTTTGTTAGCTTTTCAGAACGATATCTCAGAATTGCGCCTTCTTTTGCTGAACATCTGTTACGGATTCAATATAGGCATAAAAGAGAAATTAAGTTTTTTCAATTTGGTTAAAAGGAAAAGCTATTCTTTTTTTGGCGCTAAAACAGTTTACACTGCAAAACATTCTCTGTATGTTTTGTAGTGTAGAAATGAAATTGTTTCTAGCGGTTAATGTCACTGTAATATCTAATGGTAAATTGTTGAAATCAGCTTAAAACAGCTTACAATGTAAGAGTGCATTCAGTGAATTTGTAATACAACACTCCCCCACTCTGAGAAAAATATTTCTCCACAGTTGCATTTAGTGAATTATTGTACACATGTGTTTGTGTTTGAACAAATGTATCTCTGAATGGAACAGGAAGAAATATTTTTCTCAGAGTGGGGAAGTGTTGTATTACAAATTGACTGCAAGATACACTTTCATATCGGATTATAATACATTCGCGTGTAAAAAACACTGATCCAGTCTAAATCTGACAGTATTTTTATATGTCGTGTGTTCCAGTAATAAATAGAACAGCTTCACCAGTCTGGCGATGTATATAAGGTAACAGGTTTTAAAAGCAGAATATTTTGTCAGTCAGAATAAAAGCAAACATTTAGTGATTGGAAGGGATTTTCACACCTGGCTGCCACTATAGTATTTAACACACATTTTTTTTCCAGCATAAAAATGTTTTGAACAACCTACCCCGTGACTGCCACTTTTGCGAAAAACATTTAACACTGAATTCCCCATACCCCAATGATGAATGTATAGGGCAAAATTAACATAGGATTCTCCGTAGGCTTTTTACCAGTGGGTGACACTCTAGGTACAAGCATTTAACACTGAATTCCCCATACCCAGATTTTCTGCCTCCAATGGGGCCACTATAGACACAAAAATGCCACTATAGACACAAAACCCTATGGAGAATCCTATGTTAAATTTGTGTTTATAGTGGCCCCATTGGGATATGGGGAATTCAGTGTTAAATGCTTGTGTCTATAGTGGCACCCTTCACTACTATCCTAGTCAAATAAATTCAAGGGAGATAACTTTATTGAAAGACGATTTTCGCTGTTAATATAATATATATTGGATGGGTAAGGATGAATCTGAGGAACAAAAGTATTGCCATTGGGGTTGTGTACTGTGCGGTGGAGGGAAGCAAACCCGAGTGGAATGACTCGATATACTCAACACTAAGGGCCAATATCACAGAGCTACAAAACAAGGGGCTCGGTATAATTCTGATGGGTGACTTTAATGGCCACATAGGTGACAAGGAAGAAGGCATAGAGGGTGGGGACAGGAAAGTCAACAGGAATGGAAGGAAGCTGTTGAACTTCACACACAAGCTCGGTCTGAAGATTCTGAACAGGGACGCGAGGTGTAAGGGGAAATGGGCATGGGAGGGGAACGACAGAAAATCAATAATTGACTACATTCTCACAGATATTAATTCACGGAGGGGGGTGATAGGGGTAGAAGTGGTTGATGATGGTAAAATGGAGGTGGATAGTGATCACAACTTCATTACAGTCACGACCAGGGCCAAAAATCTAATAAAAAGCAAAGGAAGCTTTAAGGAGATTTGGGAACTCAAAAAGGATGCTGACTGGGCGAAGTTCAATGAAAAACTGAAACCAAAGCTTGCAACCGTATCCAAGGGGGGCAGTGTCCAGAAGATGGCGGACGCCATAGTTTCGAGCCTAGTGGAGGCAGGGAAGGAAAATGTAGGAAAGATCAGGGTGCCAACACGGGAACTTGGGTACAGAGTGAATGAAAAATTGAAAAGTTCCATAAAAGGAAGAAAAGCTAAATGTGCTGCATACAGGAGAAGTAGAAAGCTTAAGGGGGCGGAAAGCAATGAGGCCACAGTAGCAAAGGAAGAATATCGAGGGATCTCTGTCAGTAGCAACATTGGAAAAGTTTTCTGTAAAGTCCTGTATGGGAGACTAGAGGAGGTGATTGAAGAGAAGGATTTTTTTGGGGGAGAAATCCAGAATGGCTTCAGGAAGGGAAGGCGAGTTACTGGCCATCTTATCACGCTATCCCAAATGATAGAATCCGCGAAAGCAAAAAAGAAAAAGCTGTCTATGGCCTTTTTGGATGTCAAAAAGGCATACGATAGGGTATGGAGGGGGGGGTATGTGGCGCAGGCTGGAGGCTCTGGGCTTAGGAGGCGAGTTTGTTGGAATTATGAAAGCATTATATAAAGACGTACATAGTGAACTTAGCCTGGGAAACATTACAACAAAACGTGTGCCTATGGAGATAGGCCTAAAACAGGGGTGTATCCTTTCGACAATCCTGTTTGCATTGTATATCAAAGATTTAGGAGATGAACTCCTGCATAGCGAGGAAGGGTAGCAGTTGGAGACTTAAAAATCCCAGGGCTATTTTTTTGCAGACGATATGGTGCAAGTGTCAGAAAGCGAAGAGGAGCTAACTAAAATGCTGGAAATTGCTGGGAAATATGGGAGCAAATGGAAACTCGAACTTAATGAAAGCAAGAGCAAAGTTATACCTGTGGGCCGCAAAGTGGACCCCACTCGCAGGTGGAGAGTGGGTGAGTTCTGTGTTCTGGAAGGTAACAGCAAACTTCTCAGTGTAGGGGAGACAGGTAATTACGAGTATTTGGGGGTAAATATAAACATTACAGGAAGAGGCATCTACCGAAACCACAGAAATAAATTGATTCTGAAGGGGAAGCGAATCCTTAACCAAATGAAACTTATAGGGAGAAACAGTTTCAATAAGGTTTTCGTGGGGAAAACCATTTGGGAAATGGTCGGCCTGCCAAGTATCGCATACGGCACGGAAGTGGTACCCCTAAACCAGACGGCCGTAAAGAGCTTGAAAATCCTGCAGGCCGATGGATAACGGGGTCGAGTAATGCCGCAGCGCTAGAATCATTCAGGGGTTAGCTTGGGTGGATGAAGATCAAGGACTGGATAGACCTGTTGAAACTCGGTTATCTTAATTATTTGGTAAATCTCCCAGACATCCGATGGTGTAAAGTAATGTTCTTGAGAATTTTCAACTCAAATATAAAGACGAGGTGGATGGTCCAAGTGAGGGAGCTAGTAGAGAACTACTCATTGGAGATCTCGGACCTGGACGTTGGGGCCAACCAGTGTACAAAAATCGTCAGAGAAAGGGTCATTGGAGGATTGTAACCGTAATTGGCGAGAGGGGGGGGGGGTCAAATCAAAGAGGTATTTGGGTGGCCTGCGTGATAAAGAGAAGCCAGGCTTTGAAGAGTACCTTGATGGCACCTTCGGGGGGGTCACTGCTGTTCAAGATGAGGTCGCGATCCCTGGAGCTGAGGGGGAAAATTGGAAAGGACAGTGAAAGGGAGTGCCAGATGTGTAATTTGAGCATGGTGGAGACCCTGGAACACTTTCTTCTAGAATGCCCAAAGTACCAGTCTAAAAGAATAAGATTCACTGGGAGTATAATGGGAAGTGGGATAGGAGAATGAAGCACATGTGGTTAGGGGGAGACTCAAAGGAGAGGGTTAATATGCTAATCGGAGAGATTGGGAAGAATGGGGAAAGGGATGTCATCAATCAGTTCGTGTTCGAGTGTTGGGAGGAGAGCAGAAGCATGGGAATAGGGAGGCAGTTGGGAGTACAGGGGTAACCAAGGCCTTCCCGTCCGAGAACCGCGACAATTCAGCGGCTGGCCAAAGTGTTATTATTTATTATAATATACTTAGTTATTGCTTATAAACTCCTCTCTAACATTTCTATTTTGCAGGAGAAGCCACAGTTCTCAAAGATGGGATTCTTGATTATTAATGGTGGTTCATGGATAGGAATGAAGAAAAGAGAATGATCGAGCATCTTTTCTTTTGGTGCCCCTCTGGAACAAACACTTCAAAAACGTTTCCTACATTTCAAAATATGGTTTTGTATATGTACAGGGCTTAAAATCCATACGAAAATCAGAATGTATTCTTGCAAATGATTCTCGTCAGAGAAACAATGAGATTGAACTTTGATTTTCGCAAAATGTTTATTTGATTCTAGTCATTGTATCTGAACATGTCCTTAAATGCCTAGAGAATTCTCCTTATGCACTGCTGACTCATAAGACAACGCTGACTTTGTAGTGACATCCAGTAAAGTATTGGCTGCCTGTAAAAGCAGTCACAACTTCACTAGAAACAACTGCCAATGTACTGTAACTTCCATCAGCAAGACCACCAGACTTGTATGTTAGAACATGTACATGTGAAACAAGAAACTTACCATATTTGGAACGAGTCCCTCAAGGATTAACCTTTTACCTACCATGAAAACTTGAAAAGTATACGACACTTGCGAAAAAAAAAAACTTGAATAACTGACTTTTTAGCTCAACTTCAAAAAGTCAAGCTGAACTATTGCCATCGCTTCTCGTCCGTCGGCGCACGTACGTACGTCCACAATTTTCTTTGGCACACCTCACAGGTCGAATGTATGATCAGATCGCTTTGAAACTTGGTATGCTTGTTTGGGGGTGACCTCTAGATGGGAGCTATCGATTTTCTCCCATTTCTGTCCAAAAATGTTGCCACGGCCAACGTTCGTAGAACTTAGTTTAGTCAGACCTCAATATTTCCCTTTGGCACACCCTCCAGGGCACATTTATAATCGGATTGCTTTGAAACCTGGCGTGCTTATTTTGGGAGACCTCTAGATGGGAGCTATCGATTTTCTTCCATTTCCATCATAAAATGTTGCCGCGGGCACCGTTCTTAGAACTTAGTTTAGTCAGACCTCAATATTTCCCTTTGGCACACCCTACAGGCACATTTATGATGGGATTGCTTTGAAACCCGGCATGCTTGTTTGGGGTAACCTCGAGATGGAAGCTATCGATTTTCTTCCATTTCCGTCTATCAAAAAATGTTGCCGCTGGCAATGATCTTTGAACTATGTTTAGTCAGGCATCTAAACTTTGGCATGCCCTACGGGGCACATTTATGATCAGATCGGTTTGAAACTGTGTATGCTTGTTTGGGGTTACCTCCAGATGGGAACTCTCGATTTTCTTCGATTTCTGTCAAAAAATGTTGCCACTGGCAATAACCTTCGATGAACTTTGTGCAGTTAAGCATCAATATTTCCATTTGAACACCCTGCAGGGCACATTTATGATTGGATCGCTTGCAAACTTGGTGTGTTTGTGTGGGGTGACATCTATATGAGAGCTGTCGATTTTCTTCCATTTCTCTCAAAAAATTGTTGCCGCTGAGCTTTGAACTTAGTTTAGTTAGACCTCAATATTTCCCTTTAACACATCCTTCAGGGCACATTTATGATCGGATCACTTTGAAACTTGGTATGTGTGATCGGGGTGACCTCTAGATGGGAACTATTGCTTTTTATCATTTCCTTAAAAAATTATTGTCGTTATCGACAGCCTTTGAACTTACTGCATTTGTGCATCAACTTATCCCTTTTGCACTCTCTGCAGGGTACATTTATGCATTTCCATAAAAAAAACCCAAACCCATTGCCACAAGCAATGACCTTCTACTTAGTGCATTTGTGCATTAACATCTTCCTTTGGCATGCCTCAGAGGGCACATTCATTATCAGGTTGTTTTGAAACTTTGTATGCTTATGCAGGGTGACAAAGATAGGAGCTATTGATTTTCTTTTCGTATCCATCAAAAAATGTTGCTGTTAGCAACACTCTTTGAATTTATTGCATTTGTGCATCAGCATTCTTCTTTGACATGGCCTACAGGCCATATTTATCATAGGATTGTTTTTGAACTTGGTGTGCTCATTAGGCAAGCCCTTTAGATAAGAGCTATTGATTAGCATTCATTTTTGTGAAAACAGTGGCCATTTACAATAACCTCTGAACATATTGCATTTGTGTATCAACATTCTGCCTTTAGCCAGTCTTACAGATTACATTTAAAAATGCACGGACTACTCTGACGTTGTGCACACACAATGCTGTTATGTTGAAATTTCATCAAATAACATTGGTACCAATGATCTTCAATTTTGCCATTTCACTTATAACTTACCAAGTTCAAGTTTGCCAAGTTGAGCTACAGTGTCATTGACACTTTCATTTCATTTTTGGTCTCAAAAACATAGATTATGAAACCCTCATTGGAACGAGCTCGACGACCTCGTTCCAAAGAGGGGTCATAACCTATGTTTTTGAGACAAAAATGAAAAAAAATATGAAAATTAATTGGCGATTTTTGTGAATAGCGCTGGCCAGTTTTGGCCGTTACGTTGGGTAAAGGGCTAAACTCTAGTAAAAGTACAAACAGGAATTCACTTACTATAGAACAAATATGTACTAGTGTACTCACAACGATATACCATTACTCTCCAATGATAAATTCTTTAAGAACTGTAAAGTGATTGGCGCAGCAGGAGTTCGCGAGAATCAAAACCGATTTGCGTGAATCGGCATACATTTTAAAGTAATCAGATAAACAATACACTGTTTGAACATATTAACAGTTATGTAAGCGGTTCACTGGTTTTGTTTGTTGTGTTTTTGTACGAGCATATTGTATTAGTTTTATCATAGCCTTCCACTTTAGAGTGCGGATTGAAGATGAAATATCGGAGTTATGGACTTTAAAGGCAGAGGATCAGAGACATCCTCTGCCACCCTTGTTGAATCAAAATGAATCCTCTGCTACCCTTGTTGAATCAAAATGACGCTGGCGGCAGTTGCTGCCGTACATTTATTTAATCTTAAACTGACAAAGCATCCATCTGTGTCTTCCGGTCAGATGTGGTTCAAGTGGACAACGAAATGTCCTAACGGCAAATGCAGCCTACTTGGAATGAACTCAAGTTTATACTGAGATGGCGAAAAGCATTAAACTTCTCATATTGAGGCTTAGGACACTTATGAGTGATTTGAAAATGTGAATGGAATTCCGGATTTTACCAAGGAGCCATCGCCTTCCACCAGCAACGAGTGCAAGTGGAGATTATATTAGCATTCTGAGCGGGGTGAGTGGATGGCATTTCAGCTTTTGCCTAGCACCCTGAACCTATTCAGCCCAGATGATATCAGAGACGACCTGAGCTTCATTGGTGGATGGTGATAGGAAATGTCCTCTTCGTGAAGGCCGTCAGTTAATTTCATTTACTCCTTTTTACTCCAAATATAATTGTGTCATAATTTTTGGTAGATTGCGGTGGAAATTTGGGGAAAACCAACGTCAATCATTCTTATGAAAATTCACCTGGGGTGAATTAAGGACAGTCGATGCTGTTTTCCTGATCTGTCCGGGTGTTATTTTGTCGACAAGTTGAGAGGAGTGGGGATTCAGTTCACACTTTAACAGACATGTTGTATTCAACAAAAGATGAATAGGTGATGACATTCACATTTGTTTATCCCTTTGAACCCTGATGGTATCTTTCACGCCAGTCCAGTGTCATTAGTTGGAAGAGTATATATTCGTTACTTGGAGGCTGTACGTTGAAAATTGTGATTGGCCTACCACACAAATTCACTGAGTAATTATGGTAATCTTTTAAGAACCAGATCGTAATACGATCCTGAGCCGGAAAAGTGGCCTTTCGGGTTCAAAGGGTTAAGACCGAATCCAATTAACATCTTAACCAATGTACACGATATCAAAACTTGTTATTTTAATTATTTAGTTTTCAAGTATTTCAGAGAATCCATATCATGTGACCACTCATTGGAACGAGCTCTGCGAGTTCGTTACAATGAGAGGTCAAATGATATGGTTTTGTTAGAATATGTGAGCACTGTGGTAAAAACTGGAATTTCCGTTTGCACTGGGAGAAACTGAAATTTGTGATTTCTGCTGGTAGGAGGCGCTAAGTAAGATACCAATACTGCGGAAGTGGGATGGTGGGATGGGAGCGGATCTGGTGATCTTTTTTTTTTTTTTGGGGGGGGGGGGGGGGGGGGGGTGAAGGTAAGCATTGTTATGCCGTAGTGACATCACAAGAAATTTAATTCCTGAGTGAGTGAAAAGTATGAAGATGGTGTCCCTCTCGAATAACTAAGGCTGCGTGGCATATTTTTTAAAAACGTTTTGAACAATATTTTGAAAAATATTCCCCAAATGGCACTCTTGACGACATTTCGCCGGCAAATCACAGAAGAGAATGATTCGTAGTTGTCCAAACACTGCCCAAATTTACAACAACTGTCGTGAATTGCTGTCAGTCACTCATTACAGTAGCGACAACACAAGTTTTTGCATTTTTTCCAGAAAACTAACCAATGTACGTATTTTAGGAAAGCTCTAGCACTGTTAAAACTACAACCAACATTTTTTGGGGGAACTGGAAAAAAGAAAAAAAAAATTTCATGTTTTTGGGTCGGGACGGCAGCTTTTTTTGTCTGTCAAAATCACTAAGTCCACACATGGATGTCATGCAGTTACTCTTTGCTCAAAATTTCATACTTTGAGATGTGTCAAGTGTGGTAACAGTTAATATTGCAATATATATTACCTGTATTAGAGAATTATCTTCAGATCACCTGCCTGATATTCCTTCATCAGCTGGTATGTGTATATAGCGATGTCCCCTGCGTATTTTATATTGTACCAGTCTGGATATCCCCTTGCAAACATGCATGATTAGTTTTTGTCACAACCTCAACCAGGGGCGTAGCTATGGGCGGACTGGGGACAAGCCCCCAAAAGTTTGTTGCCCACTCCCCCCCCCCCCAAAAAAAAAATGGTTGACGTGAACAATGAGGGAGAATTTTGGCTGATCGGCGTGCCTGTAAATGCTCTCAGGTGCTAACAAAATGCTTGGAAATCGCTCCTAGAGCGCTGAAATATGAAATATTTTCCGGGGGGGTGCATACCCACCCACCCCCACCCCCCCTATCTACGGGAGGGTACACCCCCTCCCGTACCCAACCCCTCCCCAGGCCTTCAGGAGATGCCTTCGGCATCTCAACCCAGGAATCCCCATGTAAAGCTCATTTCATCCTAGCAGAATGTCTCAAACAACCAGTTGGGCCGTTCCGTCATCTCTGCGTACATCTTAACATAATGCTAAAATAGTATCATTCTTTCTTTCTTTCTTCATATAATTGCTGCCTTCAACAGGTTGATGATTATGCAATGAATTCAGGGGGTTGTGGGATGAATCTCTTCAGCTCCCCTCTAGGCTACCACAGATAGATCTTTGGCATGCACAGGGTGTGTCTCTCCGTGCACAGAGGTCAGCCATTTTACGTCCCCATCCGATAGGATGGTACACTGTGGCAGCATCAACCCCGAAATTGATGCTGACAGAGGGTGTTTGGTCAATACGGAACCTCTCCCCGACCGTGGATTAAATACACGAACATGGGTTACACACTTAAATTTGCAGGACTTATCTCCAGGTTGCGCAAATTTTTAACTCTGGTAGGCTTGTGGTAAACTGCTACCTTTCAGCTAGAAATGTGGGGCCGAATCTTCCAGGGCAGCATCGTTTTGGGGCAGATTCTACCTGGGGTCGAATCGCCATGTATCCCACTGTGGCAGGGTAGTTGCTTTAGATGAGCCATAACACCATGAAATTGAAAACCAAAATGGAAATAAATATATTCACCATGTAGGGAATGGAATTATCTATCACATCGCTCGTGTGTTATTGGGAGTTATTGAATATTTGTTGACGTTTTCCATGCACGAAAATAGGCTATGTTTCGTTGATCAATACAAATATAAAAATCACAAACCTTGAAATATGACCCAATAAAAAATAAACAAGATGTTTAAAATATATTGTTAGTTATTTGTTTTCAAGGTATTCGTCGTCTAAGTGTTTGCGTAATCACAATGGGAATCGATGGGGTCATTTGTTTATCTCAAAATGGTGGCCCCCATGACGCGATTCCAACAAAAATTATTCATTTATCGGCGACAGAATATCAACTTATAGTCACTTAAATTTGTATTAAGCACTTTCTGTGAGTTTGTATACATGTTATTCCTCAAACTTTTGTTTAGGTTTTCCGTACTTTGTTGAATTTTGGTCTATTTACTGCTCATAAACTTACACGTTTTGCACTATGACAGATATCGTAACCGGAAGTGGCCAACCGTTGTTGTCGCTAATTACAGTTACCAATGAAAACACAGTTTGAACAAAACTATCTGAGTTCTTGGTGGATGCTTTCTTAGCCGCTTCAGCAATCATGTATGAACACATTTATTATACACCCACTTCTCTGAAGTGGGGCTATATGGTCGACGGACTGTACGTCCGCACGTACGTTCGTTCGTCCGTCCGTCCGTCCGTCCGTCCGTCCGTCCGTCCGTCCGTCCGTCCGTCCGTCCGTCCGAACTTGTGTGCACAACTCCTCCTATATATGTCACGTGATACCTGAGTGGACATGGTTTTTTGGCTCTGGTTGTTTTCTCTGTAAAAATGTGTGTAAAAATTGTTTACAGATCTGTAAGGTGACTTATTTCTGTTTTGGAATCGACTTTTTCCCGCATGGTAAATGACGCGACCAAAAAATGTTGTTAAAAGTGCTTCAGGAGAAAGTAAAAAAGCGGAAAAAAAGCGTAAGGTAATATCGCCATTATCAAACGAAAATTCATCGACAACAGTGGCTGATGGTGATAAGCACGGACAATCGGGACAAGTGGGACAAACAAGGAGAAGTAAACAAAGTAAGCTCGGCGGTGTAGAGACAATACAAACAACAAACAATCAAACTTGTGACTTCAACTCTGTTCAGTACAGCTATAATCCTAGTAATATGGCTTACTCACCCCAGGCTAATTTTAATGTACAACAGCCATACATCCAGAATCCTCCACTACCACCTGGTACACCAATGCAACTTGGATTTGTAACGCCTACACAGACTCAACAGCCTGTCCCGCCTGTATGGGCATCGGAAATCGTAGAAGAGGTAAGAAAAATAAAAGAAAAAATGGGTGTAGTTGATAGAATCGAAAAGACTGTAAATTTGATTAATGTGAAAGTTACGGACTTGGAAGATAAATTTAAAACTCTTGATGTGAGAATGGACGAAGTCGAAAAGTCATGTGCGTTTTCATCATCGGAAATAGAAAAAAACAAAAATGATTTAAAAGCAGCAAAGGCTGATGTAAATAAACTAAAGAAAACATGCGAACATTTGGAAAGTGAAAATAAATCTTTGAATGATAGAAGAGAAGAAATAGATTCGAAGTTATTAGATATTGAGATGAGGTCCATGAAAGACAATTTATTATTCTATGGGATTTCTGAGGGGATGACTGATGAGGACTGTCCAAAGCTTGTAAAGGATTTTATAAAAACAAACTTTCATATAGATAAGGACATCTTATTTGATCGTGTGCACAGACTGGGTAAACAGACAGCAGCCAAGACGCGCCCAATTGTAGCAAAATTTCATTATTTCCATGACCGTGAATTAGTCAGGAAAACATCTTATAATTATTCTAATCACTTGAAAAAAATGAACCTCGGGGTAGGTATTCAGCAGCCAAGGGAAATTAGGGAAGCTAAAAAGCAATTACATCCCATTATGAAAACAGCCAAAGATGCGGGGAAAAACGTGATATTTAAGGGGAAAAAATTACTTATTGACGACAAGGAATATAGTGGGGGTTCGGGCGAATAGGGAAACCACGAGGAGTCAAATATTAGGATTGTAAGTTGGAATATAAATGGTTTGAAACGAAAAATAAGCGATGGTGATTTCATTGATATCTTTGATAATTATGATGTTATTCTATTGAGTGAAACTTGGTTATCGGGAGGGGAGAATTTAAACCTTAACTTTGTGGGTTTCGAATGCTATCACATTCCAGGAAGTAAAATCAGAAAAAGCAGCCGTGGCCGATTTAGTGGTGGCCTATCCGTATATTACAGAACAAAACTAAAAAGTAAATTACATATAGTTGAGGTGTGTGAGAAAAGGGTTTATGTGGCTGAAGTTAGATGCTAACTTATTTCTGTTTCAGGATGATCTATATATTTGTAACTTATATATACCCCCTTCTGATTCGAAACATGTTAAGAAAACCGATTTTGATTTTTTTGAGAAAATTGAAACTGATATTTTAAAATATAAAGAATGTGGAAAAGTTTTGATTTTATTCGATTTTAATAGTAGAACGGCTGATAGTCCTGATTATTTAATTTCTGATAAATATCTAGAAGCCAGTCAATTGTTCATTGACGGCGTCAAAATACCAGGCCGAGTAAACAAAGACCACATGCTTGATACTTATGGGCGGAGGCTGTTGAATGTTTGCATAAATACAGGTTGGATTATAGCCAATGGGAGATTAGGAAATGACAAACAAGGCGAGTTCACATTCTGTTCACATCAAGGAGTCAGTACCGTTGATTACCTTTTGCTCAACAATTCTGACCAAGATATAATCACAAACTTTACAATTCACGACTTTAATGAATTTTCCGACCATGCGTGCTTATCATTCTCGATCCCTCAGAAAATGGCAAATCAAATGATCAACACAGTAACGACAAACACCATTGACCCTCAAATCCCGAAATTATACTGGAACGATACAAAATGTACTCACTTTCAAACGCGTCTTATGGAAAATAACTTCACGTTACAGGCATTAACTGAGGACTTAGATCATGATCCACTTGATGACGTTGTGCAGAACTTCACAGCGTTTATTTTTGACACTGCGCGGGAAGTGTTCCAATCACCAACTATAGTTCAGCCCCCCAAAGACATCCGAAACCAAAATAATAAAACTAACAAAAAGTGGTTTGATGAAAACTGCTTTAATGCAAAAAAAGTTTTTAAAATTGCCAGAAATATTTTTAACAGAAATAAAAATACAGAAAATAGAGTAAATTATACAAGAGCAAGGAATAAATACAATCAAATTAAAAGAAAAGCTAAGATGTTGCATCGGCGCAAGGAAGGTGCCAGGATTAATACACTGGCCTCAACAAATGCGAGAGAGTTTTGGCGAAAGATAAGAAATACTTACAAAAAGAAAAAAGAATTATTGCCTGACTCACTGACAATTAACGACCTTTTTACGCATTTCAAAGAAATATTTGGGAGGACACCACCCACGGATTCTCTTGTATATGACGAGGATAACACATTAAATACTCAAGCTTTATCGACCGATGATGTGTTAGATAAGGAAATAATTGTATCAGAGGTGAAAGCTGCAGTTTTCTCGCAAAATAACAATAAAAGCCCAGGAATTGATAACCTCCCAGGAGAAATATTTAAATCTTCCTTTAATACACTATCCACTTTTTTAACCAAATTATTTAATAAAATATTTATATCCGGCGAATACCCTAGCCTCTGGGGCCTTGGTATAGTTGCGCCCATTTATAAAAAAGGAGATAAAAACGACGCCAAAAATTATAGAGGTATTACATTAATTAATATTTTAGCAAAAATATATTCACAAATATTATTAAATAGGCTCATCAAATGGGCAAAGGAAAACGAAAAATTAGACCCAAATCAGTTTGGCTTCCAGAAAGGGAAATCAATAGTGGATTGTATTTTTATCCTTCAGGCAGTCATTGGCAAATCCTTGAATGCTAAGAAAAAACTTTATTGTGCCTTTATAGATTTTGAACGATGTTTTGACAGTATAACAAGGCACTATTTATGGCAAAAACTTTTAACAGAAAATGTAAGTAACAGGTTTATTAAAGCTATTAGATCAATGTATTCATCGGTGAAACTCTGTGTGAGATACAACTCCGAATGTTCCGGTTTTTTCGATTCTAACATAGGCCTTAAACAGGGCGACCCGAGTTCCCCGTTATTATTTATGTTGTTTATCAACGACCTAAGCAACAATATTAACTCTGACATAAGAGATATTTTCAGTATTGGTGAACTTAAATTATTTTTGTTACTTTATGCTGATGATATGGTACTTTTTGCCCACTCATAAGACTCCCTACAGGCCATGTTGATAGATGTTCAATCGTATTGCCAAAGGTGGGGTATGAAAGTAAATACAAGTAAAACCAAAATAATGATATTCGAGAATAGCAGACACCATACTCATGTAAATCTAACTATATATGGCACGACCTTAGAAGTGGTGAACTCTTTTAAATACTTGGGCATAAATTTCTTTAAAAATGGCTCTTGGCATCGAACACAAAAAACGATCGCCCAACACGGATCGAGGGCATTATTTAATTTATTCACAATCTGTCGTGAGCTTGAATTGCCTATTTATCAAAAAGTGAAACTATTTGATGTTTTAGTAGGGTCGGTACTAAATTTCTGCTCGGAAGTTTGGGGATACCATAACGCCCCTGATATTGAAATTGTACAAAATAAATTCATGAGGTGGGTATTGGGCGTTAACAAATCTGCAATTACCTTAGCGCTACAGGGCGAACTGGGCAGACTTCCCCTAAGAGTATACAGAAAAATAACAATGATAAAGTACTGGACAAAAATCTTGAAAATGCCTGATAATTCTACAGTCCATGTTGTTTACAGATTGTTACAAACCGATGCAAATAATAATGAATCCTACGCAGGAAAAAACTGGGCTCATCAGAGTAAAACCATTTTAGAGGAACATGGCTTTGGCTATCTTTGGTATGAGCATAATCCATTACAAATTAATTTTAGTGAGGTTCGGCAAAGAATTATTGATAACTTCCTACAAAACTGGTATTCGGAAGTTGAGGGCTCTAGTCGTTTAAAGTATTACTCTCTCTTTAAAAAAGAATTTCTGTTAGAAGAATACTTAAATACAGTAATAGACAAAAAATACAGAATAGCGCTAACAAAATTTCGAATTTCATCACACGGCCTGACAATAGAGACTGGAAGGTTCCATAATATACCTCGCGATCAACGATTAAGCAGCTGTTGTAATCTGAAGGTAATCGAATCAGAATATCACTTTCTTTTAGTCTGCCCAAAATATAGACAGTTGAGGATGAAATATTTTAAACCGTATTTCTGTCATTGGCCAATAATAAATAAGTTTATACTACTAATGAATAAAAATTCTAGAAAAATGGCATTGAACATAGCCAAATATATATATTATGCTACAAAAATCAGGACAGCCTTTCTTGAGACACTCCCCTAACACCCTACTGAATACCCATTCAATGACACGGAGCTAAATAATCACACCGAAAACACATAAATGGCGAAAATGAACTTAGACTTTCCTTGTGCGCAATTCTTCCAATATTGATGCATGTCTCTCATCTTGTCTCACTGAAACTAATGGGTAATCATGAGTCAGCGGTGGAAAGATTGCGCATGAAAATGGCCATTTTTTAAGACAATACTTCTTCCGCACTGGAGCCACAAGAATATACTAATAGAGATTGCGCTTAGAACGAAATACTTTAGATAGTTTACATTTAATTCAACATCGATGAATTACCCCCCCCCCCCCCCCCTTCTGTAACATTCGGGTTAAAATAACTTTTATCAGCTACTGAATTTTACTCTTCGTGGTTTTCACTATTTGAGTTGCTCACTATTTGAGTTGCTCACTATTTGAGTTGCACACTATATTTGTATTTAGCTGTAAACCATGTCACTCAATTTTGGTTTGTTTTTGTTTAGTTCTTGCTATAAACATGGCAAATGTTTAATGCAATAAAGTATAGTATAGTATAGTATAGTATAGTATAGTATAGTATATTATTGGACCGATTTTGATAAAACTTCTCCAACATCATGACAACCAAGTGAGGATGCGCATATTCCAAACTTTTTCTTCTGTGACAATTTTAACCAGGCTATCTCCCCTGAACTTAGATTTTTATGGATTTTCAAATGAGATTCTTTTGTGCGCAACTTCTCCTACATTATTGAAACAATTTTGATGAAACTTCTCAAACATTATGACAGACAATTTGGCCATGCACATGTTCTAAAATGTTTCACCTGCACCAATTTTAACCAGGTTATCTCCCATGAACTTAGATTTATTATGGATTTTAATATTGAATTTTCAACCTCAACATTCAGATGTGCATTCTGGTAAGTCGGTAGTGGGTGTATTTATCACCTCCAGTGATAGTTCTAGTTTAGTATTTTCGTACAAATATTTTAATACGTGTTAAAAGATTGTGTATGAAATTACGAAAAAAGTCTTTCAGTTAATTTTTCCAACTGAATCTGTTTAACTGGAGAAGACATGAATTATATTTATTTGTTCAGCAATCTGAACACAATTATTAGTATGAGTGACTATCATTCACAGTTACCCACAACTACGTTTAGATTCTGAACTAGTTTAAGATATACAAGTATATCGCCGTATTTTTCCATTACTGATACCAGTTTTGAAATTTGAATACCATGCTACCCTATCGGGAAGAATGTCAATTTTCCCTTAGTGTGGTATGTCATCTGTAATTTCTTTAATTGACTCTCCACACATATTGTTGAATTCAGAATTTTAAGGGGAACCAGTGTCTAGCTTGTGAGCTCGTTTCAATGAGGGGTCATAGACTATGTTTTCAAGACAAAACCTGAAAATATTTAGTTATTCAGGAAATGTTTTCAGCAAATGTCGACTGCTATTTATATTAGGTAGAGAGTTAATGAAAAATAAGAGAAAATTACTTCAGATCCAGTTCCGGAACAAGCTCACTCACAATGTTACCTTGTCGGCATTGACGTGTGTTAAGGCTTATTACATCCGCATCAGTCCATTACGTCTACAACCCATTACGTCCGCACAAAATAACAAACATTGCCCCATGGTGTCCTCAAAACCCTTTATATCCGCAGGAATTTTCCCATTGTGCCCGCAAAACCCATTACGTTTGCAGCATTTTGACCCATTGTGTCCCCAAAACTCATTACGTTTGCAGCATTTTGACCCATTGTGTACGCAAAACCCATTACGTTCACAGCATTTTGACCCATTGTATCCGCAAAACCCATTATATCCGCAGCAATTTGCCCAGTGTGTCCGCAAAACCCATTACATCCGCAGCATTTTGATCCATTTCGTCCGCAAAACCCATTATATCCGCAGGAATTTGCCCATTGTGCCAGCAAAACCCTTTACGTCCGCAGCATTTTGGCCATTGCGTCCACAAAACCCATTACGTCCGCAGCATTTTTACCCATTGTGTCCCCAAAACCCATTGTGTCCATAGGAATTTGACCCACTGCGTCCGCAAAACCATTATATCCGCAGGAATATGCCCATTGAGTCCGGTAAACTCATTGCGTCACAGCAAGCTTCTCATTAGAAAAATTCTTAGCCCTTCTTAACATGTTTTCATCGCTACATTGAGCCAGCGAAGAGCATTATCATATACGCCACTGACTTCATGTCTAATTTCGCGCATATGACCTGCTTCCGCCAACCAAGGGCCCCACCTATCCATACAGCACTCCAGTGCCACTGTTGGTTGGCCTCTGCTGCCCTAGAATACAGAGCCTTCGGGCCCTTAGCGCCCTACGAATCATGCATCGTCGCCTCAGTGCCTCATTTTATTTGCTTTTGGAGCTCTGACGATGTGAAAGCCGCCATTCCATTGTCACAAAAGTCTAGGTTTCGTCTGAGACGTGGAGTGATAGGACGGGATAGACGGAGATCACCCCAATATCCCTGCTGTTTTCAAATATGCGGGGATCTCAATACTATACTATTCAATCTCAGTTTAACACAGCCCCATGCAGCACCTAATAACATAACATAACACAACATAGCATCACACAACACAGTACTACACAACATAATACAGCATAACACTGCATCAAACAAAACCATCACTCCACACCAAACAAAGCACCACGCAACACAACCCAACAAATCATAGAACAACACCGCACAATACCGCTGAATAGAATACGACATCACGCAGTACTTTTGAGAACATCACAACACACAACAAAGCTCTACAAACTCAACGCACATTACACGACACTCGATACGGAGCATTCAACATTCCACATCACACGATACTACATAGTACAACACAACACTATTCCACCGAACACAGTGCCGCACAACACAACGCTATATAATACAACTCACCACAGTACCACGGAACCCACTACGTCTGTGTCTAATATCAGCCAAATCACAAGCCACGTACTCATCTATCATAAAGTAAGCACAACCAATGCCCTCCCCCTCCCCCCCCCCATGAAATATAAATCGAACCACTAACAATATTAGCACTGAGCACTATCACACCGACCACTAATAACATTATCAACGCTGTCTCAGATCATACTAGCTCCTAAGCCTACTAAAACACCACTTCTAGAACTACAATCGCGCAAACCGCCTCTACGTCTGCTATCAGCCCAACCACTGACAAGCACCCTGAACTAAATACCACCAAATCCACGAACGACCCCTACTCTATCATCACCCACCCCACCCCGGGGCATCACAACTAGTACCCCAAATATCATAACGGCTAAATGTCTAGCAAAACTACGTGTGTCGCTAAGAACTATTATGTGAACTTCTAACAACATTAGTACAAGTACTAAGTCACAAAAAGCACTATCACCCTACCCGTACAGCAACCGCCAACTCCAAATGAATCAACACTATCTCCCTACCCTTACAGCAACCGTCAACTCCAAATGAATCAACACTAGCTCTGCCGACTCTATCTCCCGAATCTCGATCACCATTTACTTGCAAAGTACATGGAAGGAAGTCTAAAACAATATCTCAATCCCTACTATTAGCCAAATCACTAACAACACGGCCTCTATCCCATTTGAATTCAAACCCCTACCACTACCCTCACAATCGTCCAAATTGTAACCTTTAAGAACTATCACTCAAATAATTAATAACATCTATTTTTTCTATCTGCCTGATCGATCGACCGACCGACCGACCGAAAGCCCGCCCGCCCGCCCGCCCGCCCGCCCGCGGCAACTCAGTAATGTTGATCACCATAAGAAAATAGATTCACCCCACTGGGAACCACTACGGGAAAAACATACAGTCCTTCGTTTACCTCCATTTTCATGTCCGACTGGGAAGAGGCCACCCCTTGCAGCAAAACCCGCTGTAAACAAAGTTACTTCTTCAAGGAGTCTGGCTCATTTTTCAGTTATCAAACCAAATGCCAATACAAACTACGTGACGAGATGGACTGTGACGTTAAAAATATTATTTACCCGATTACTTGCACTTTGTGTAAATGCCAGTATGTAGAAGAAACCAGTTGGCATTTTGGAACGAGAGCCACCCAGCACGTGTCCGACAGTGTCAACGAGAACGAGACACCTGTTTCTGAGCATTTCAACATCCCAGGCCACAACATCAAGCAACACTTCAGAAGAGTTCCAATCGAAAAAATCCTCTTCAATAAGACAAGGAAATTACCTACGAATTCTGTAAGATTCGCGAAGGTTTCTGAATCCGAGAACTTCAAACTTTGACTCCTCTTGGTATGAACGTTCGCGTAGGTCACCAAGACAAGAAGCATTTCTTCCCTTTGTCTCTAAAGAGGAATCTAAAATCCTCAATTCCAAGCTGAAACAGACCATCCAGGCGCGACCCTTGATTGCCTTTTTCTAAAAATCGCAGTTAAAGGGATATCCTTGTGAGTTTCAAATTTAAGCCAGTGAGCGTAAACTAATTTGTGATGCGAACATGACTTATTGTGAATGGGTGAACACGCCAGCTTGACAGTGGAGGTACCTCTCAGGTTCAGGTTCGCAATCAATAATTGCGAACCAGAACTACCGACACAGCTGCTAGAAAACAGAAAACTAAGTTCCTCTAAGGATGAACACGCCAACTTGACAGTGATAGTACCTCTCAGGGAAGCGAAATCTTCTTACATTGGTCCACGGCAGTCAGAGGGTTCATCCTAAGTTGCCTCCTTCCGAAAACTGGGTATAATAATAACACATATAGCACAAATCAAAAATGATTGCGAACCGGAAGAGAACAGATATGCTATAAATCAACAACCTCCAAACAGCTGTTAGCAACACCACGGACGAGTTATAACAATGTAAAACACAGGAGAAATACAAAACTAAAACACACAGACGCAACAGATAGGCAAACAGGGAACGAATCTCAAAACAGACAGTGGTAGTATCTGTCAATGAGGCATGTTCCCTTCACGTTGCTCCACGTTTTGAGTTCACACATCAAGAAAACAAAAAGATTGCCCCAAACCTGCCTCAGAAATCAGACAATAAATAGAACCTCGAACAACCAAAACTCGATCAGCAGAAAATTGAACTTCACAAGGTGGGACGAAGGGACCTCCTCTAGATCCCACTCTTCCGGGCCCAAAAGGGTCCAGTCCGGCCTTCGGCCGGATAACCACAAAACAATATCTCATTGGACTAAATTCGCTCCCTGTTCTTACCTATTTGGAAAGTGATAAAATGTCGAACAATTCTTTGGTACTTGGCTCTTTGTGCTCTCTCTCTCTCTCTCTCTCTCTCTGTCTCTCTCTCTCTCTCTCTCTTGTTGTCTCTGGGGTCTTGGAACTCCTAGGCCCCTTTTCCTCTTTGCTTTCATTTCTAAAGTTATCGCTTCATGTCTCCGTCGAAACCTAGACTTTTGTGACAATGGAATGGCTTTCACAGCGTCAGTGCTCCAACAGCATATAAAAAGAGGCACTGAGGCGATACTGCATGTTTTGTATTGAGCTAAGGTCCCGAAGGCTCTGTACTCTAGGGCAGCAGAGGAAAACCAAGCGTGGCACCGGAGTGCTGG
The DNA here is from genome assembly GCA_031216915.1 of Pictodentalium vernedei. Taxonomy (NCBI): domain Eukaryota; kingdom Metazoa; phylum Mollusca; class Scaphopoda; order Dentaliida; family Dentaliidae; genus Pictodentalium; species Pictodentalium vernedei. Next base: position 503,832,282 of record CM062297.1, on the reverse strand, counting down.
GGCATTTGGGTGGCTCAAACAGGTCACGTGGCCAGGTGTGGTGAGGTATCGTGTGGCGTAGTGCTGTGCTTTCTCATCTAGAATTGTCTTGTGTTGTGGTATGTGGTACTTCGTGTATTTTGTTGCGTCGTATTTTGTGTAGTGTTGTTTTGTTTTGTGTGTATGCTGTGTTTCGTTATGACGTGTTGGGTGCTGTGTTTCGTGTTTTGTTCATGGTGTTATGCTTCATATGCATTGATCTTATAAGCTTTCTGTTGTGTTGCTTTCTGTTAAGGGACGCGGTGTTGCCCTTCGTTTACCACTGTGTATAGAGGGCCTGCGTTGTGTTGTGTGGTCGAACCCTAACACACTTGACCCAATACCCAATACACTTGACCATACATCTGATGTGTCGCATGACCTGTAAACCCCCATTTCCATTTGAACGCGCCTCTCAAGTGCCCCTTCGACATGCCCTTAAATATTTGGTTCTCTCAATCTTTGAATATGTTTGTCGCTCCTAGGCCTCTTGAATCATTGGCTTTTTCATTGCTGTGCGTCATGATTAGGAACTTCGCTCTTGTTCCTTGGTCCCATTCTCCCTGGCTTCTTAGCAATTTGTTTGAAAAGTGATAAAATGTCGAACATTTCTTTGGTGCTTAGTTCTTTGTGCTCTCTCTTCCTGGAACATTGACACATTTCTGGGCACTACATTGCTGAGCATTGGTGTCTTGAATTTGTCACTCCTGGGTCCCTTCCTTTCCTTGCTTTCATCTCTAAAGCTATCGCTCCACGTCTCAGTCGAAACCTAGATTTTTGTGACAATGGAATGGCTTTCACAGCGCCTGAGCCCCAAAAGCATATGAAAAGAGGAACTGATGCGACAATGCATGATTCATAGGGTGCTAAGATCTCGAAGGCTCTGTACTCTAGGGCAGCAGAGGCCAACCATGAGTGGCACTGGAGTGCTGGAGGGATAGCTGAGGCACTTGGATGACGAAAGTAGGTCATGTGTGCGGAGTTAGACATGGAGTCAGTAGCGTGTATGGTACGTGCTCTTCGCTGGCTCAGTGTAGCGATGAAAACATGTTAAGGAGGTCTAAGAAGTTTTTTAATGACAAGCTTGCGGTGACGCAATGAGTTTTGTGGTCACAATGGGCATATTTCGGTGGATATATTGTTTTTGCGGACGCAATGGGTCAAATTCCTACGGACACAATGGGTTTGCGGACACAATGGGTAAACATGCGGCGGACGTAATAGGTTTTGCGCACACAATGGGTCAAAATGCTGCGGACGTAATGCGTTTTGCGGACACAATGGGCAAATTCCTGCGGATATAATGGGTTTTGCGGACGCAATGTGTCAAAATGCTGCAGACGTAATGGGTTTTGCGGACACAATGGGCCAAAATACTGCGGACGAAATGGGTTTTGCGGACACAATGGGCCAAAATGCTGCGGACGTAATGGGTTTTGCGGACACAATGGGAAGATTCCTGTGGATATAATGGGTTTTGTGGATACAATAGGCCAATGTTTGCTATTTTTTGTGGACGTATGGGCTGCGGCGGTAACGGACTGATGCAGACGTAATAGGCCTTAACAACGTGTGACCTCATTCCCGTATTAAACGCGTTGTAAAAGATATGTAACGATTTATCTATGGTGATTATGTGATAAACTGAGCTTCATGACGCTGATAGGAACCAATATAATTTCATGTGGATAGCTTACATGCTCCAGGTAAGCACTTCCATAACTAACGGTCCGTGACGCCTTTTCCCTCTGGGCGTAGGGAGCAGAAATACCTCCCCATCCATTCCAAAAATGTGAAATAAAAAGCCGTACAAATAATATCTATATTACCTCGCCTCCCTCCGATATTAAGGCCACCTGCCAGCTTTTATCCCCACGATTTTTTTCGGAGATACAGCTGTGGCGCTATACATCCATCTGTCGTGGGGGAGGCATCCGTTCATCCTTCTGTTGGTCAGGCCGTGCGTCAGTAGGGCGGTATTTTGTTGGGCCTTCCAGAGAATTGTGTCCTTGTCATGACTCATAACTCTACAATGACTGAGTGGATTTTCACAAAATATCACACAAAGGTAAAGACTAAATGAAAGACGCGCTGTGCAGCATTGCCCAAAAGACAACGGGCAAGAACACAGGATTATGACAATGCATATCTCGGAAAAAATTATCGTCTTGACAATTTTATTTTCGTTTCTCCCCAACCCCTTCTTGTTTTACAAGGGAATAACCCTCCCTTGAACTGGTTCCACTGTTATAATGTTAGTCTCTTCACTTAACGATGAAATGCCTTGTGGATGATAGACCCATCCGGCCAGTAAGTTCCGCCATGGATCAATTTGATCACATACTGAATATGGATTATCCTGAAATCCCTTCTGTGGACCCCAAATAACTTTTCAACTATAATAAATCACCAGGTTCGCCAACGGAATGTCATCCATTTTTGGAACGTTGCCGTCACTGATCTCAAAACAACTGGATTGCTGGAATGCTCATTGATCACATATAGAAAAGTGTCCGCACCGCTGCTATCTTGGGGGAGGGGCCGAAAGTTGCTATACATAAATAATACTCAACAACAAAAACATTTCTCGAAGGTTTTCATTTACCACCACCTCGCACTCTTTGATATCTTTTTAGGCAATATACTTTGATGTCTGCAAAAAAATGAATATGTTGATAATTTTCACATTCGTGGCAATACAAATTGAATACTTTATTTATTATTGATAAAAAACAAGTGCCGAGATAGGGAACTTGATGTAGTGGTATTAGTTTTTGTGCAAGGTTAACATCATGGCGTTTGAGTACGTAAAAGCTGTTATGCTGTGGCCTGGCGGCTTTCGTGTCATCAAATGTCATGCATAGGGGGAGTTACTGCGTTGATTGATTTGACACCATCTTAGGGAAGGGGGTGGGGGGGGGGGGGTTGTCGCGTTTTTCGCTGACGTTCCAGCAATACAGCTGTACATAGAGATCAGTGGTTGCCGCTCTCTCTTTCTCAAAGTCGTGCATCTGAAGCTGACATGCAAACGTTTCTCATCATAATGTTTTCCGTTCTGCAAAGCGCCTACTTTCTGCGGCAGTTGTGCTATCCTTATTTACGGGACTGGAATAGCAATACGACACGTGTCGCCATTTATATGAACATCGAAGACCCAAATATTAAACTGTAGACCTGCCATGGCTGAAGAAAGGGGTGGCTTGGGAAGGTACGGAATTCGTTGATTTTCCATCTTCGTGATCTGATGCAGTAATAGGCTATTCATTTAATGTTATCACTTCAAAATACTCCAAGAGTATACATCGAGTATATGCAGGGAGATTTCTCTAGTTACTTGATCACCCATGCCGGGGATAGACATCTACATATACAGCATCCCGGTCGTACTAAATACCGAGCCATATCGAGCAGTAGAAAAATAAGGCATATTGGGCAAAATAAAGGGCATAATATGGTATTTAGGAGTAATTTAAATGTAAACTATTAATTTTGGGCAAGTTGGCTAAAATTTGATGATTTATAAATATTACAGCATAACCCGCCCAACGAAAACTTCAGCTCGACCACTGCCGCACAGATTTCGGCTTCTTTGTCTTTTTTGACATAGCAGTGCCTTTTGGCTACTGTCAGCAGTGTGTTTCGAACATCTCCTGCTATGCGGTGCATATTTTTGCTACCGCTGCCGTACAGATTTCGGCTTCTTTGTCTTTTTCACAGAGCAGTGCCTTTCGGCTGCTGTCAGCAGTGTGTTTCGAATATCTCCTGCTATGCGGTACATATTTTTGTCTACCGCTGCGGTGCAACTTTTCGCTACCGCGGGAAGTGCACTTGAGCTACTGCTCTCTATAACATCATTTGGACGTTACGATTTTTTTGCAGGTTTATTTGTACTGCATTTTTTTCTGTCGCAGATTTATTGTTTCTGCTCGTTTTTTTTCTTTTTTTGGGGGTGTTGCACTGGTTACACCAAATTTATTTTCGCGGAGCCTGTGGTTTGGGTTCTTGGTGTTTTCACCCGTTTTTTTTTTGTCCTGGCTTCTTGGCTATAGCTGCTGTTTTGGGAATACGCGTCCGTCTGTTGACGTCTGAGTTGTCGACTTGTCTTGAACATACTTAAGTAAACGTCTCAGTCGTCTGTCACGTTGGTCGGCTGTCAAACCAATCCGGGCTTCGTGTCTCACCGATAATTTCTTGGCATCAACTGACAAACTAAAATTGTCAGCACCATGCAAAGCACTCCTTATGTCCCTACGTTGGTCCATTGTAATATCATACAGTCTGTCAATCAAGTCCGGCAATTTTGGAACGTTCCAGTCATTCTCAAGTTTGATTATATTGTTCATAGATTCGCAATTGTTGTTTGTCCAGTGTTTGGGAATGTCTCTATAGTTTTGCCGAGGTTCAAACACTTTTGATTTCAGTCTTGGAAAGAGTTTATTTGTCAGACATTTGCTATTTTCACATTGTGGGTGAAACCACCGACTGCATAACTCACACCCTATTCCTTTGATATCATGGCACTCGTCACCACACACACCGCAAGGATACTTTGGAGAAGACATTGTTATAAACAGATCGATTATCCGACTGAAAAGTTTGGAAAATCAATGCATGTTACATACTTTTGAGTGCCCACATGAGCTTGTTATTGCCAGAACAATCAAGCTGCACGTCAAACAGGCTCATATGCTTTGTTCAATAGACCAGAGTTACTGTTATAAACACAATCGAGCTGTACTGAAAAAAAACCGCATGTTATAATCAAACGTGCATCACTTATTACAAAAATAACTCCGTTAAAGAGCAGAAGAATTGGCTGACAACAATGCAAAATGAATACAGAAAGATAGGCAAAACAAAAAACAAAACAAAAAACGATTTAATCAAACCAGCCATGTTATGCAAGCGACTGATAAAAATCACATTTTATATTTATATTTTCTGTAGCGCCGACACTAAATACTGAGCTGGGATAGCGTGTTAATTGGATTTCTGTCTTCAACCTACTAAAACCGAGCTGAAGTTTTCGACAGGCGCGTTATGCTCTAACGTTTATAAATCATCCAATTTTACCCCAACTTGTCCCAATTTGATATTTTACTTTTAAATAACCTCTATATACCATATCTTGACCTTTATTTCGCCTAATATTTCTACTGCTCGGTATAGCTCAGTATGTAGTATGACCCCAGCATCCTTCCAGCTCAGGTGATAAGGATGAAACGGTAGAGGTGCAGGCTGCAAGCCGAGAGGCCCTTGGTTCGAATCCCACCTGCGACAACCGCGTTGTGTCTTTGGGTAAGACACCTCACCCCATTGCCCACGTGGGGGCACTGTGACGCTGTGTGCTAAGGCGTACTGCACGTCGATGGTGCACCTGTCTTCAACTTGCTCTGTGGTTCTCTCCGGGTATTCCGGCTTCCTCCACCCGTAAAACTGTCACGGTCATGGTTAGCCATTGTGCAGAAATATGTGACCTTAAACACCAATAAATAAATAAATAAATAAATAAATAAATAAATAAATAAATAAATAAGGATGAAACAGAAAAACTGGTAGTTTATGAACCACCTGGTGGACCTCGCAGTTGCTGATGGAGGGCTGTCACATTTTTTTAATTTAGGAATCGATTAATCGTCGCAAATAATCGATAATAATCGATTAATCGGAAGTTCGCAACTGCCGACCGGTCTTGATTATTACACTGACGGTTCAAAAGTTCAGAACATCAAAGCTTTGAATGTACCTAAAAAAGAAATGCTTCTGACGGCTTCTTGGGCTTTAACATCGATGTTCTTGACCTTTTCCTTCAGAAACAAAATAGTTTTTTCATCCATCTTTTTTCAATTATTAAACGTCTAAAACGGGGTAAAATTTACCGATTCCTCGACAACGAAAAATAATTAATCGATTTCGGTGTGACCGATCGACAATCGATTAATCGTAACAGCCCTAGGTTGATGTACTACAAATTTGGTTGCTGGATCCTCAGCATCATGAGGAACATGCAAGGAAGGTCGTAGACTGATGCCCAACTTGTCGGTGACAATATCCAAAACACCGTGTAACGCACTGAAGATCGGACAATATGTACCGCACCTCTTCAGATATACCAATACAGAGCAAACGGAATACTACAATTTGTCTATCTGCCAGCACATAAATACAAATTATCATGATTACATGTATCTGCATGTTCTGTGCTTTGTATCCGATTCGAGGTGGTGTACAGGATGGGATTTCAACGAGCCGGCTTTGCCGGCGAGTTGTGATCCCATTTTTTGGATACTACCAAGAATCTGATGCAAATCACAGGACATGCACATTATCATGATAATTCATTTATGTAACAATTCTGTCAAATAAACAGATCATATCTTAAATTATTAATACAGTTTTGGGACATAATGCTGGGCGAGCAAAAGTTAAAAAACAAAAACATATTCATGGAACTATATTGTTGTGCACTCTAACAAACAATGAGTAACGCGGTCACCACCATTTTCAAAGTTGTGTTGTCAAATTATTCACTCTCAGTGTCCCTTCCTATGATGATCCGCTTAAATTCACAAGTGTGCGACGTGGGCAATCCGAGGAACCGGGGAGGTGTAATTTTGAATTGCGCAGTTTTTTTTTTATTTATTGGGAGTGGAGAGGGTCATTGTCTATTAAAGTTCTGTCACTAACTGTAAGGAATTTTGTTTTGTTTTGTATCCGATCAGTTGAGTCGATCACTGAAACGCACATAGAGTGTATTCATGCGCCTGTTATGATAGCCCGTCGCATTCCCGGGCACTAGTCGTCTATATGATACAAAATCAGAATGAGTCGTCTATATGATACGGAATCAGAACACATTATGGGATACTTACCGTTTCTCGTGGTTTTAGGCCAAAATCTATATGTTGGTTAGATAATATAAGTTACATCGGATTATTCATTTATTTATTGGTGTTTTAGGTCACTTTCAAAATATTTGACTACCTCATGACCCCTCTATAGGGAAGAAGTAATCGTTTACACCTGTACTGCTCACTTTAGAGAACTTCCATCCCGTGCGTGAGTTCCGGGTCTTATTTTACCAGTAAAGCTCAACATTTTTTTCCATAATAACCAAGTATTGCTCCACTTCGCGGGATTTCCACTTGAAGAACCTGGCATATTATTAACCCCAACGATGCGGATGAAACTATTGAGTATTATTTTACTATGATTTTGTGCACTTTCTTGATGTGCATATTATCGCTATCGTCAGATTAATTTGTTGGAAAGATCTCAAATTTTATTAAGCTTCTCCATATATCTCCATTAATCCTACCGCGAAATCTGTTACTTTTTACCTCTGGCGATCATCCAAGTGTTTAGGCAACGTTAGTAGTTGTGTATGTTCCCCTACACCTCCAGGTTGCCGGACCCCGGCCCGGACCCCGGAAGTGACGTCATGTCACGTGACCAGTGGCGCCATGTTGTGTTGTTATGGTAACCCACGTGAGCGGCCATATTGTGACTTCGTCCCCATAGTGATACCATAGTGATACGTGGTGTTAGTGCGCACGCGCAGCGCGTGTTGTTAGGTTTAAAAGCATGGCATTAAAACAAAATTAAACAAAATATAAATGTCAAATACGGCGAATGACAATTTTTTAGAAGAAGGGTGGATCTGGACAATAGAGGGTTAATTTGAATAGTTCAGAACAGTGTTGGTTTATTTTGACATTTTAGCTCCAATGTTAGATTAGTTGTTATTCTGACCTTGTGATCAACTTTGTTTCCAACGTGAAAAATAAATCGTTATTCCTCCATTTTAGTAGTACGGATTAGGATATGTACAGTTGCACAATCCATAGACATTTGGGGACGGGAAAAGTATCGCCCCCCCACCCCCCCCCCCCCCCCCCATAGACGAACTAGTTATCCGAGCAGTCGGAACATCTCGGATTTGAGCAATTTATGTTGTCACTATTGTCACTATAAGCGTTTATGAACTGATTGGTCAGTGTTTTTTTTTTTTAATCTCATCGCTCTCCGTCCGTCGCCCGTCAACACCATGTTTTGGTCTTCTCCTCCAAAGCCACTGGGCCAATTCAAGTGAAAGTTTGTGTGAGTGATGGTCCCAAAGGGGCATTTCATTTTTATTCAACTCAACATGCCCAGCCCCATATGGAAGGAGTGGGGGAAATGCTCCAAAATATTTTTAAAATCTTCTTCTCAAGAACCAGTGTATACAATGACTTGATATTTGCTATGGAGCTTCCATATGAGGTGTAGAATCAAGTTTGTTCAAACTAAGTTCGTGAAGTAATATTTGGCTTTGTAATAGGAGGGGTAAGATTTTTGGTCCCGCCCAAAATTTCTATTTTCTGAACCGATGGTCCGGTATGAACCAAATTTGGTTTGTGATAGTATAGGGTCATAAGTACTTGACCCATGCAAAAAAAAAAAAAAATTCTCGCATCCCCATGGGAACCCTGGGAGCTAAAAATAGAAATATTTTCAAACGCCCATATTTCCCAAACCCCACGGAACAGAGAGCTTTTATTTGGAATGAAGTATCCTTATGACCAGTAGAATTGAATGGTGAAAAAAAAATTGCCATCGGTTATGTTAGGGTGTTCTGTAATGGGCATCGAAAAAATGCTGAGTCAGCATATTTGCAAAAATTAAAAAAAATCTTTTCTCCAGAACCAATCATCAGAATCTTTTGATATTTGGTATACAGCATTCATAGGGGGGTCAGATAAAAGTTTGTTGAAATAAAGCTCATTGGTTCATATTTGGGCTCTCTACAGGAGCCCGAAGTTTTAGCATAGGGTAATATGGGGAATATTCTTTAAAAATCTTCTTCAGAACCGCCAGTCAGAAGCTTTTAATATTTGGTATACATCATTGTTATGAGTGTCAAATTCTAGATTGTTCAAACCAAGTCCCTAGGTTAATATTTGGGCTTCCTACGGAAGCCCAAATTTTATCTTTGTTCAATATGGAGGGTAATTTAAAAAAGTCTTCTTCTTCAGATCCACCAGTCAGAATGCTTTGATATTTGGTATGCAACATCTCTATGGGATTCAGATTCAAGTTTGTTCAAATCAGATCCCTAGGTATATATTTGGGCTCACTATGGTAGCCCAAATTTTTACTTAGTGCAATATGAGGAAATATCTTTAAAAATCTTCTGCAGATTCACTTGTCAGAATGCTTTCACATTTAGTATACAACATCTCTAGGGGGGTCAGATTCAAATTTGTCCAAATCGGATCCATAAGTTAATATTTGGGCTCGCTATGGTAGCTCAAATTTGAACTTAGTGCAATTCGGAGAAATTTCTTTACAATTTCTCTTCTTCAGATCCAACAGTCAGAATGTTTTCATATTCGGTACACAACATCTCTAGGGAAGTCAGATTTAACTGCGTTCAAATCAAGAGCCTGGGTTAATATTTGTGCTCTCTATGGGAACCGGAATTGCTGAAGAATTAAAAATTTTGTATTCAGTACCCTCTAGAGGTGCTAAGATTAATCCACATAAGTTGTATCAAGGGGCTTCATGGGGGAGCTCTACATTTTACTTTATGATCAACTGAAGAAAAGGCATGATGCCCAGATTATTTTTGTCACTCCTGAGGGACTCAAAGATTGACAGTGTAGCCTATGGAGATGGCTTGCTTAATGTAGACTCATTCTTGGACTCTGTGTAAATTGTGTTCTGTACAAGATGAGCGCTTCAGGCCCCGTGGGGCCTCTTGTTTAAATAAACGCGGGGGAGGAGTTTTAATCTTGAATCTATGTCATTCCATAATTTCGGGAAAGAGAAGTAGGGAAGAACGGCTGAGAACTGAGTGCAGGGTTTGCGTGTGGTTAGATTCTCACACTGTCTGGTATTTATGCCTAAAGGGTTTTCGTACACTTGGAATGTATTATTAAAACTGACAGGGAGAGTTTTTTTAGTCCAATCGTAGATGAATAATAGTGAATGTAATTTGTAAAGATCAGTGGATTTAAGAATTTTCAAATGTTTGAAGAGAGGATCGGTATGAGAGTTAAACTTTTTATTTGCTATTATACGCACTGCTTTTTTCTGCAAATTCAGAATTAGTTTTGTTGCAGGTGTGTTACCCCATACAGTGATTCCATAAATTAAGTGGCTTTGGAATAACGTAAAATAGAGTACACGTAAAGTGTCAACTGGCAAAACTTTTTTCACTTTACTCAGGATATAAATAGCTGTAGACAATTTTATACGAACAGCTGCCACGTGGTGATTAAATTTGAGATTTTCATCTACGTTAACACCTAAAAATTTTACTGATTTCATTTCGCGATCATTACCAGCTACTGTGATGTTTTTATTTTTTATTAGCATTTGTGTCTGTGCATGGCTATAATTATAATTATCATTTTGTGTATGAAGAAGTAAAGCATTGGTTTTGTTAGCATTCAGTTAAAGCTTATTGGCAAGACACCAGTCACTGATTTTCGTTAATTCGTCGTTTGTCCTCTCTGTCAATAAGTTAAGATTATTTCCTGATGTATAAGCAGTTGTATCATCCGCGAAGGACAAAACATTCAGTCGATTGGAATAAGTCATCGATATATAGAACACATAAGAGTGGGCCGAGTACAGAACCTTGGGGAACACCGGTCGTAACATTTTGCAGATCAGAGGATTCATTCGTAAATTGAACAAATTGAGACCTTCCTGATAAATAGTATTGAAACCTGGCATTTGCTATGCCCCTAACTCCGTAATGCTCGAGTTTACACGCGAGTATTTCATGGCTAATGGTGTCAAATGCTTTTGAGAACTCAAGGAATATGAATAAGGTGCAGTCCTTGCTTACTTTGTTGTTTGTAGCGGGGGAGGAATTCGTCACATACAGGTGAATTGTGCACTTGGTGATACCTTCTTGAAATTTGGCACACTGTTAGTGTAGGCTATGAGGTTCTCAAAAACGATCGGCTACAAGTTGACACCGACCGGTGGCGACCAGTAGCGGCACAATCCAAAATGGCCGCCAGCGGCTGAAGGGAACCTCCTTTTCGACGGTCTACCGACTATACATCCGATTGTAAGGGCGCGAAAGTGAACTCTGATCCACGCACGTGTTGGAAACAGACGTGGGAGATGATGTAGAATAAAACGAGATTCTCTATACGGACGCATCAATTTCTTGGAACTTGAAAAGAGCGTTGTTTCTCCGGGATCAGCGTCATTCAGGCAAACCTGAATGACGCTGATCCCGGAGAAACAACGCTCTTTATGAAGCAGTCTCTTTGCCATACAATCTCTTGTTTGGCGTAATTCCGCAAGCAATTCTGATTTGTCTGTCGAAATTAATTCGAGAACGCGATTGTTCACAAAAATCATTCACAGAATGAGTGAGAATCCTCTTCGTGTACGGACTAGTACTGACTGGGAACGTTGTTGCTTTTGCCAGCAAGACAGTTCCAAGAAATTGATGCGTCCGTATAGAGAATCTCGTTTTCATGACGCCTATAAAGCTATTGAGGAAGACATAACGCGCTTCCTAGATAATGGCGTTGAGCTTCCATATAATTTGACCATTGATTGTTTGATGAGAGAGAGTGATGAGTGTATGTCGATGTCACTGTTGACGAATAAGGCAATATATCATAAGACATGCCGTGACAGTATTCGGACTCACATCGTACAGCGCGTGCTACACAAGCGAGAGCGAAATGAGGCAGTGGCATCCTGCTCCACGCTGAGTCCTAAAAGAACACGGACAAGTTTTGAATCTGGCTGTGACAGGAAACTGCCCCAGTGTGTTTATTGTCACAAACGCGAAGGTGACAGCAGTGAGCCTATTTGCAGATCAATGTCTGATAACAATAAACTCAAAATTATGGCAAAGGAAGCCGAGAACTGGGTTGTTTTTTCTCGGGTCAATGCAGCATTTGATTCCGCTGCTAGTGATCTTTACTATCACAAAACCTGTTATTGTAAGCTTGCCAATGAAGCACGAGCGGCTAAATCTAAAAAGTCGAAGAACGCCGAACATTCCGCGTCAGGCCTGCCCTATGACCCTCTCGTTATGGCAGAGCTCATAACATTTGTTGAACACAACGATTCCGCGATGAAGCTTGTCGATCTCAAGAATCTGTACAGTCGGAGGTTGAAGCAAGTCGGTTCTGATTGGCTTAGTGAAGAAATACATTCCACTCGATTCAAAGAACATTTGTTGCAGAAATTGGGCGATGGCTGGGACGCCTTCACACAGGGTAGAGATGTGTTTATTTCAAGTAGGTTTCGAGTTGGCTCCTTGTTGTCCGAATCTTTAACTCGTATAGTGTCTGAGGAAGAGGCAAAAAAGATAGTTGATGTGGGTCTTCTTCTGCGTAAACACATACTCATATCTCAAGCTCCTTTCACGGGATCATTTTCATCTTATTGCTTGAGCGAGCCTGTACCCAACTCACTCCTGACTCTTCTTAGAGTTCTACTTGAGGGCACATGTAGTGTACAGAACTTAGGCGATGATGAGACTGTTAATGCCAAGACTCGAGTGGCTTGTACTATTTCACAGATGTTGATCAGCAATTCAGCGAAACGCTCCGAACATGCACAAAATGTTCACCAGAGACGTGACAGAGAAACTCCAATGCCTCTTTATGTGGGTTTGAAGTTGCATGCCCATGATCGTATGAAAAATCTTATCAGAGATTTTCATCAAATGGGACTCTCTGTCTCTTATGATCGCGTAATGGATGTTCGCAGGAGTTTCGCGAGAGCTGTTTCACTGCGGTTCAAGAACGAAGGTGTTGTAGTCCCAGCTAACTGCAAACGTAATGTTTTCTCGATAGGAACCACTGATAACATTGATGTATCTGGTAGATCTGATATGCATGGTACGTCCATCACACTCATTGGTCAACTGAGCAGGGACAATGTGGGTACTGATCCCCCACCACTGAGTTTAGATGTTCCAGAAGACACACAAATTGAACTCCCAGACGACTATGCATTTGTTCCTTTCGTTGAAGACTTTGGTGGGGACATCAGGCTTGAATCTCCAGATGAATGTAATGTACGGCCCAATGAATATGCAGATTTGAACGTGGGAGAGAATGACTGGTTGTCTCATGTGTCACAGATCAGCAATAAAGGGAAGGTTGATGGCAGCTGGCAGCTTGATGAAGTCCCTGTGACCTTTTCAGGCTTCTTTTCAAAACATGAAGATCAAGACAATGTCAAACCTCGTGCAGTTATTGGGGTATTCCCTGTTTTCAGTGAGCAGAAAGCGGACTCACTCAGTATGCAGAAGCATGCTATGTATGTGGTCAGGGAAGCTACTGCTTTCGTAAACCCCGGCCAGATACCTGTCATTGAAGGTGACTGTCCGTTGTATGCCAGGCAGAAAAAATGTCAATGGCTGTTCCCAGAGGAGATAGGTGAGGATCGAATGGTGTGTATGATTGGATTCCTGCATCTTGAAATGTGCACCCAAGAAGCTGGTGGTAAGCTTATGGGTGGTTCTGGTTGGGAGCGAATGTTTCACCTCGCAAAGATATTCACACCCGGTGTAGCATCATCCCTACTTGGTGGGAAACATGTCAAGAGGACGCGACAGGCATATCTTCTCACTCTAGCTTGGCTTGAGATCCTCAGAAAGAATGCTTATGAGATTTACTGTCAGCAGACTGGGCCCCATGAGTCATTTGAAATGTGGGAACAGAGGATTCTTTCACAATCTCCAACTGCGCGCTATTGGGGTGAAATCGTTCGGAACTTTCTCTTGACAAGCTGTCAATTCGTTCGGAACCAACGAATCGGTAACTGGCCTGGTACACTGTGTTCTATCGATGAGTTGTGCAGTTACTTTTTTGCCCTAGGACATACAAATTATTGTCGGTGGGTCCCCGTATTTCTGAGAGACATGTCTCAGCTACCCAGGCGGCATCCTTCAATCCACAACAAATTCATGGAAGGCCATTTTGTGGTCCAGCGTAGTGAGAGGAAGTTCAGTATGATGGGTTTAGATCAGAGCCAAGAACATAGTATCCAACTACTCAAAGAAGACAGTGGTCCAAAAGGTCTCTATGGCCAGGCTGAAGAGAAAGTCGTTATTGAGCTTTCAAGGTCAGAAGTTCTGCGTGTTATAGATGAGTATGAATATGCAAGTTTCCACACAACATCATCAGATAACACGGAACACCCGGAAAGTTCGGTATCAGAGCAGAAAAAATTTCTGAATCAATTGAAATCTCTCCTCGATCTGGTGAATCAGGGACTCATTATCAACCCTTATGATGAAACTAGTGGTCAGCTGGTGACATTAGATACTGGTGAATATATGGACCCCGAAGTTAGTAAGAGTTTACGGTCATTACCCGAAAGGGGCAAGCATTTATATTCCACTTTCTTGAAGGAAAGGCTTGTGGAATGCACCGTACCCCTGAATGATGTTATTCCCAAGGCAAATATATATACCTTCCTTAACCCACCCCCAGCCAACCTGGACAAAGGCCGAGACAAACTCATGTCAAGTAAAGCAACTGCCGCAATAGTTACCCAGATGTTCGTTTCACTGCAAGCCCGGCCTGATTCAAACATGGATGAGTTTTTCATGCACGAGAATGCACGTGATCCGCCAGCATTATCCGATAGAGGTAAGCTACGGAGTGGGACAAAATCTCAAATTCTCAATTGTTTACCAGCTATTCCTGCACAAGGGAAGAATTCAGCAGCTAGACAAGCTTCAGTTGTCATCTTGGATATGCCTGCTGTAGTCCATGTAATCAAACCACAGAAAGCGGATCTGTTTGGAGAATATGCTCGATTGCAATTATTGCCATACATCGAATCTCTGATTAACACGAACACCACAAGGGTTGATGCGATCTATGACTGTTACCCCGAAGGCAGTTTGAAGAATCAGACGCGAGCAAAACGCCTCGGTGAGACAGCAGTTAGGTTGATACGGGTGTCCGAGAACGTCCCTTTACCTAAAGGGAAGAATTGGCAGGCATTCTTGAAAGTTAGTGAGAATAAAGACGAATTTTTCAAGTTCCTGTCTGCTGAACTGCTGAAATTAACATCAACATCCGAGTACCAGTTGTTAACGACATCAGGAGAATATGTACTATGCAATAAGGATGTTAGCTTATGTGACATATCTCCATCGAACCACGAGGAAGCAGACACGCGCATGATGCTTCATCTCAACCATGCAGTCTCACAAGGTCACAAAATAGCTTTTCTTCGCACGGTTGATTCTGATGTCGTCATTCTGTCTTTGCACCATTTCGCAACATTCCGTGACCTTGGACTCAGTGAGCTGTGGATTGGGTTTGGAATTGGAAAGGCATATAAAGATATGCCAATTCATGAGATAGCTTCACAACTTGGACCTGATTACTGTAAGGCCCTGACTTTCTTCCACGCCTTCACAGGTTGTGATGTAACATCCAGCATGCTCGGCATTGGGAAGAAGACAGGATGGAATGCATGGATGAATTTTCCCGCATCAACTGAAATGATGATAGAATTGACTGAGAATCCGCAAGTCTTTTCAGAGGATTCCCCTCATATGCAGCATATCGAAAAACTCACCATACAGATGTACAGTAACAGTTGTGTCAGTACACGTGTCAATGATGCGAGACGGCATATGTTCACACATGGCCTTAAGTCTATGGAAAACATCCCGCCCACCAAAGCAGCTCTGTATCAACATGTAAAAAGGGTAATTCTTGTGTCATCTTTCATTTGGCATCGTGCTCTGCAGAAACACTTATGTGTGCCAGACCCATCACAGTACGGATGGGAGTGGAATCCACGTCTCAATATTCTGGTCCCATTTTGGACTCACCTAGGAGACGCAAGTGCTGCATGTGCACTGATGCTCCACTGTAGTTGTGCCAAGGCCTGCAAGGGCAATTGCAAATGCTTGAAAGCTGGATTAAGGTGCACACCTTTGTGTAAGTGTGAAGGTGGCTGTTGTAACAATATTGAGTAGTATACTGTCATGTTAGGACCAGTCATCTCCTATTCTGGTATTTTTTTTCCATTTTCGGCCAGTTAACACATGTCATGTTTCTAGTTGAGTTGATTTTGCTAACAAATGTTCATCCCATGTGGCTTGCTACATTGTCCGGGGTATAGGAATACAGTTTTAGATTTCGGAAAATAGTCTGTTATTTACTGCACAAGACGGTGTTAATTCATGCATAGCATGATACAATATCCCCAACTATTTTGCCTCTGTACAACAGTTGATACCTTCGTTCACCCGTGTGTTCATCTATGGTATCCTTGTCTTTCTCTGGCCATAGGCCACATGTGACTAGTCAGTTCCTACTCCATGGCAAATCAACTTGGAAATCCTTCATCTTGTAGCGCACTCATGTCTCAATGAATCCATACCTGAGTTGATCTAATAAATCTAACGTAAGGTATCAAATTGCCATACCGGATCATATTTCGATAAGTTATTCGCTAAAACATTTCGACCACTCATCGACATCAAAGGTCATGTTTTGGCTCCCAGTGGTGGCTATATCTCTATATCCCTGGTAAAGTAGCATACCATGAGGGATGGGCATTAAGTGTCGGCAACATTAATCCTGACTTGGAACACACCACATCTTAACTGGCCGAAAATGAAGAATACTACTTGTAGTCAAAAAATATTCCTGTACCTCGAATGACTGCAAACATACACTCACCCCTTCTAGTCCCATTTTGCCAATGTTCTATACTGGCAAGATAACATTGTATAATTAACAACGGGAACTAATGCATCCCGAGTTCATTCCAGCACTGCCCTTGCTGGCAGACGTGTCGCTATGGTGTTGAGATTGAACCAGAACTCCTCTAGAAATTTGATAGTTTTATTTTCTTAGAAAATAAATCTATCGAAAATGCCGGAAGTTGAGAATAGACTGTCACTTTAATTGGATTATCAAATGTCCAAGTATCCCCACTGCTGCATACTATCGAGTACCCTTGTTCATGTGTTGACAGGAATCTCTCATACCATGTTCATTTGACCATTGCATTCCCGAGAAACATTCAACACTAATTTATCTACGGACGGACGATCATACTGACAGTCAGACACACAGACGCACACATCGACGGAAATTCTGATCCCATTATCCATTAATCTTCCCCCCAACTTGTTCCAAGGGCTTCACTCCATCATTCACATCAATTACAGCACATGTATGGTGTTAGGTTTGGAGCTTCAGTTGTGCGATCGGCGAAAATAGCTTTTTTTCGATCCGCTTGGCGGCCATTTTGGATTTCGCTGCTAGTGGTGGCTAGAGGATGGTGCCAACTTGTAGCCGATCGATTTTGAAATCTCTGATGCCTACCCTTACATCATGCCAAATTTCAGGAAGGTATCACCAAGTGCACAATTCTAGCGAATTCCTCCCCCGCTATTGTTGTTGAAACATAATTGATAAGATGCATTGTTGGGTGAAAAGTTGAAGGACCCTTTCTGAAACCAAACTGGAAGTTGTAGATTAGGTTATTTGAGTCTAAAATGTTCATTAATCTTTTGTGCATTATCTTTTCCGGAATTTTAGAGAAAGAGGGGAGGATACTTATAGGCCTGTAATTTGCAAAGGACTGCCTATCACCAGTTTTAAAAAACTGGTATTACTTTAGCAATTTTCATTTCGGATGGTACAACTCCTGTTAAAAATGAAGCATTAAACATATGTGTCAAGGGAACAGCTATCTCATGTATTATGCCTTTAAGTAGTTTGAGGGAAATGTTATCCAGGCCAGTGGATGTTTTTGTAGGCAAGGATCTAACTACGGATATCACTTCATCGGTACATGTAGGTAGTATATAAAACGAGTTGGAAACACTACTTTTAAGACACTCAGAGAAGTGGTGTGTTGGTCCTTCCATGTTTTGGGTTACTCGTTTAGCAATATTTATGAAATAGTTATTGAATTTTTCAGCAATCTGTTTGGGGTTGGATAACTCCACGTTATTATCAATGAATGATGATGGTAAAGGAGGAGGGGTGTCTGACTTTTTTTATTGCCTTGCAAAGAATTTCCCAAGTTTTCTTAATGTTCCCCTTGTTTTCTATTATGGACTGGCTATAATAGTTTTTCTTTTGCTGTCGTAAATGTTGGCTGAAAACTTTGCAATACGTTCTGTAACGAGTAATATTTTCGTCAGTTGGGAATTTGTATTTCTTAGTAAGTAATTTCTGTTTGTTTATTGAAGGTTGGAGAAGTCCGGAGGTCATCCAAGGTTCTCGTTTTATGTATCTGTTGGGGATTTTTAACGACGTCAATGGAAAGGCTTGATCAAACGCTGTGTTGAGGGTTTCGAGAAATTTCTCATAAGCTTCATTGGAATTGGACTCTAGCGATACATTGCTGAAATCTGATTCGGAGAGCAGATGTTTGAATGTATTCATATTCCTAGTGTTGAAAATTTTTTTAGGAGGACAGGTAATGTTTTTGAGATGGGTCGTTTGGAGATTTTCGATACAGAAAGTGGCAAAGTGATCACTAACATCTGCAATGATTATTCCAGCAGTGTTATGACTTGCTTTATTGCAGAAAATATGGTCAATTATTGTTGCCGAGTGGCTAGTAACTCTCGTCGGTTTGGTTATCCTACGGAGGAATCCAGTAGTAAATAACGATTCTAAGTATTGATTAGTTTTGGAATGTTGATTAAAATTGAGCAGATCAATATTGAAATCACCCATAAGATAGGTTGTTTTATTCTCTGAGTTAATTTTGTCAAGTAGATTTGAATATTCGGATAAAAACAAGTCTAAGTCAGCTTTTGGTGCAGTATTGGGCCGATATATAATTCCTACAATTTATCTGTTTTTTCCAGTGAGTTCGATAAATAATGATTCGAACACATGAGGGACAAAAATACTCAAATCGGTTCTGATTTTGAAAGGTATAGAATCTTTAATAAACGCCCCGACACCTCCTCTACCGTCATCGCCATCAGGGCGAGAACGTAATACTAGTGGGTGGTAACCATTTAAGACGTAAGAAACGCCTTCCTTCACACTGAATGTTTCAGTCAACCCTATGATGTCGAATAAGTTTTCATCTTTTTTGGAGGTCACATATAAGGTTCTGTAGGTGTTCAAAGTTAGCATTTAAGCTTCTGCAATTAATGTTAAGGAGGGCAAAGGACTTCCTATTCGTGTCGATTGTTGAGGAAAATGTTTCAGATGAATAGTATTTGCAGCTGTTGCCATCGGACTGGAGTGGAGTAATGGGATCATTATCGGAAACACTGTTGATCACATAGTTAAACAGAGTAACAAAGTCAAATGAGACGTCATTTTGTACTTTATCGAGAAATACCACATTAGTCATCGCTAGAAATGACACTATGGGGGAATTAATCAACTGTATTAGTTTTCAGATCTACAGTTTTCTAGTAGATACTTTGTAGTACGATTCTTGTCTGCCGTCCAGTAGCTGGTGATTTGTTTGAATGCAAATATGCGGGTATGGGTAGGGTTAGGCGTTTTCTTTTTAGTGATTCGGGTAGAGACGCTCACGCCGAAGGGATTGGGTTCAGAGCATGTCGAGATTTGGGCTAGAGAGAGGTCTCAGTATTTGACTAGTTTATAGAGTTAGTGATAATCGTATATTTTGTAGTGGGTCGGTTAAGGATGTTCACTAAATAGGAATGGTGTTCACAACATGTAGAGGTTTGGGCTGGAAGGAGGTCACAATATTCGATTAGTTCACAGAGTGGTAAGACTTTTCTATTCAAATTTAGTATCTTTCCAACGGGCTGAACGGGCAACTGAAAAAGTAAACCAAAAAATGGGTTGGCCAATTTGTACGGTTAAGAGCGGTTAGGTCCTAGCCGTCCATTAATTCACATGTCCATCCAACAACCCAGTAGATCGATGGTTGAAAATCTGAATGAGTGGATATAACCATGGCCAAAGGTTCAAACTGATGAACAATGTAGTTGACATGTAACGGTCTTTCAGCTTTAGAATACTATGCGACTTCAAGGCGAAAACAAAATTAATTTACCATTCTGTATCTGTGGTCAATAATGTATGCATACTATCATCAAATGACAAAGAGAAAATAGGTGAATGGACATAAACCGATTTGTTGGATGATGGATGATGGAAGGATGGGTCGTTCGATGGATGGATGGATGGATGGATGGATGGATGGATGGATGGATGGATGGATGGATGTGGATGGATGGATGGATGGATGGATGGATGGACGAAATGAACATAAAATAGTGAACGAAGATCCAACACAACCAAGATCCAAGAAAACATACAAATTGAAAAATATCGAACTGACCCAACTTCATACGACAAAAAAGGGATTCTCCAAAGGGTATCCTCGATAGGTATCCTCGAATAATACAATACCAGACCATAGGTATCCTCAAATACTGAAAATGAGGCTAAGAGTCGTAGTAAATTATACCTCATTGAGGGATTGTTACTGGTCCCCATAACCTCAAAATTCAATGAGGCTATGAGGCATAATATATGAGGACTCATTGAGGACTTTTACATAGTACTCACGGACTCATACGACAAAAAAAAAGGATTCTCCAATAGGTATCCTCGATAGGTATCATCGAATAATACAATACCAGGCCACAGGTATCCTCAAATACTGAAATGAGATTTGTTGGATGATGGATGATGGACGGATGGGTCGTTCGATGGCTGGATGGATGGATGGATGGATGGACGAAATGGACATAAAATAGTGAACGAAGATCCAACACAACCAAGATCGAAGAGAATATAACAAATTGAAAAATATGGAACTGACCCAACCTCATACGACAAAAAAGGGATTCCCCAAAGGGTATCCTCGATAAGTATCCTTGAATAATACAAAACCAGGTCATAGGTATCCTCAAATACTGAAATGAGGCTAAGAGTCGTAGTAAATTATACCCCATTGAGGGATTTTTAATGGTCCTCATAACCTCAAAATTCAATGAGGCTATGAGGCATGGTATATGAGGACTCATTGAGCGCTTTTACATAGCCCCCATGGCCTCATACGACAAAAAACGGATTCATAGCCACGGATGTTTCCCCAAAAATGGGATTCCGTAGGATATGGCCATTGGAAATAGGCTTTTATTATACAGAAGGGAGATAACTCTGCATATAGATTATGGGAAACCAAGCAATCTGATTGGTTAGTTATAATTTATATAAATGAAACAACAAGAGTACTCGGAATAGGGTCAGAACTAACAAGAACAGACCAGAAATTGCTAAATATAGTAATAATAAGGCAAACTGTTCCAACTAATAGGCTCTTCTACGCTACTGGAGTATACTCTAGAACAAAGGAACATGGCAAGACAGACGAAAACTATTGCATATACAGATAGAAGCAGAGAATTCTGAAAGAATTCGAAATAGTACAACCTGTCGGGTTGCTTGTGGTAATTCTACTGATCGGGAAATTCTAAGTCAGAAAAATACTCTGATTCAACCGAACATACCCTTGTCCTATAAGAAGGGTTTAGGTAACATAGCAACCACGTGCTACCATAGAAACCAAGATGGCGGCCTCCAGTATACAAAATGGACGACGGAAACACGTATCACCCTAACAACACGCGCCGCGCATGCGTACTAACACCACGAATCACTATGTGGACGACGTCACAATATGGGCCGCTCACGTGGGTTACCATAACAACACAACATGGCG
Organism: Pictodentalium vernedei; assembly: GCA_031216915.1. Taxonomy (NCBI): domain Eukaryota; kingdom Metazoa; phylum Mollusca; class Scaphopoda; order Dentaliida; family Dentaliidae; genus Pictodentalium; species Pictodentalium vernedei. Next base: position 503,810,571 of record CM062297.1, on the reverse strand, counting down.
CCACTGGGTCACGTGACATGACATCACTTTCGGGGTCTGGGCCGGGGTCCGGCATCCTAGAGGTGTAGGGGAACATACACTACTACTAGCGTTGGAACCCACTAGTAATAGTCTTGTAGATACTAGTTTTACTTAGTCACTTCCCTGCACCAGAATTACAAGCCTTTAGTGGCACTATCCCATCAAGAGGGTAGTAATAGTACATCCCCACGTCGTTTTGCACCAGCCCGAAAAGCACCACACTCTAATATTTCATCGTAGCGGGCCCCTTGGTGCATTTTAAGGCGACGGGCTGTATACAGATTTGTTTAAATCGTCTAGTTATCATACTTTCTTGCAATACATGGAAGTATCATGACATTTATTAAATTCCAGTACCTTCTATTTTTCTACCGGGAGTTAGGGGTTTTCTAGAATACTTTTCAGAATTTGTCTAACAGTATTTTTTTACCTCTTCCTTTTTTACTTTTACCCGGTTTCTTTTCTTTTCGGGTAGCATTACACATCAGTCAGAGCTTGGCTCACGAGAACTTTCATCGCCACATTTCATTTTTTATTCGCCGTTTGTGTGTACTTTTTCGTGTTGTGTCTGTATCCTGAAGAAGGTCTTCAGCAGACCGAAAGCTAGGTGAAATGTTTTTTCTCCTGTCGTGTTTATGCTTTAGTTAGACGAATATCCTTCCCTTTAGGCTCTTGCTTTTCTCAGATCCAGCACACTTGAAATAAATTTGCTTTATCAGAATACAGACGTTTATAACACAAAGATCCACCGAAAAGTTTAAACTTTAATTTTCGGGTGACACAGCACGCTTCTTCAGAAAACTAAAAAAACACTGATTCAAGTCGTTTTGTGGTTATCCGACCGTATTCCGGATTGGACTTTTTTGGGCCCGGGAGGCTCGGACCTATTGGAGGTCCCTTCATCCCACCTTGTGAGCTTTGATTTTCCGCTTGAGTCGAGTTTTCTTTTCTTCAGTGTTCTCCTAGTTGTCTGACGTCTCTGTTGGCAGGTGTGCAGTCTTTGATTCATATATTTATTCTTTGACGAGCTGAAGCTCAAAGGACGTGGACCAATGTGTGAGGAGCCAATCCTCACAGAGAGGTACTACCACTGTCTGTTTGAGATCCAGCTATGTCTGGTCTTCTGGTGTTGCGTCATGTGTTGTTCCTTTGTGGTTTTGTCGGCCTTTTTCGTTATTGTATTTCGTGGTTGGATCTTCTGGTTTTTGGGGATATTTTGGTCTGCTGGTGTATTTCCGCTGTAGTTTTGCGTGTTCTCGTGGTTTTTTTTTTTTGGCATTCGTCTGGGTGTGTGTTGTTGATCTCCTGATTCGCTGTTGTCGATGCTATTCTAGGTTGTTGGATTTGAGGGCTTTAGGTCTCCGTATCCTGGTGTTTATTGGCATTTGTCTGGGACTGTGTTGTTCATCTTCTGATTTGCTGTTATTGTTGTTTTTTTCTAGCTTATTGGTTTGGGGACATCTAAGAGTGAACCCTCTTACTGACATGGACCAATGTGAGAAGCTTGCTTCCCCGAGAGGTGCTACCGCTGCCAAGTTGTTGAGTTCATTCTTAGATGGATTTTTATTTTTATAGGGATGTCTCTTTAGTCTGATGGTGTAGTTCTGGTGAGGGCTTGTGTGTCCTGATGTTTTTGGCACTTTACTGGGGTGATGTTGAATTTCCTCTGTGCTGTAGTTCTTGTTCGCTGTTGTTGGTTTGGGATTAGACCGTTGTTGTTGTTCTGAATTGTTGATTATAAAGCATCTTAGGATTAACCTTCCGACTGACGTGGACCAATGTGGGAAGTTTTACTTCCCTGAGAGGTACTACCACTGCCAAGTTGTCGAGTTCATCCTAAGAGGGATTTGTTTTTTCCGTTTTCTAGAAGTTGTGTTCATGTCGTTAGTTCCTCGAATAGTGGGCTATCTTTTAGTCTGGCGATGGTCTTTTGTTGGAGGTCGGCATAGCGTTCCATGATAGTTTGGATGTTTGCGGTTTCCTGAAGGTAATTTACTGCTGTGTCTCCGGGAAGCATGAGGGCTGTTCGGATTGCATAGTTTTATGTTCGTTGTATTTCTAGAAGTGTCGATTTGCAGGCGTTTTTCATGATAATTGCACCGTATTCTAGTACTGGGCGGATGTAAGCTAGGTAGATTTGCAGTAGTCTTGTCTCGTTTGTGCCCCAGTTTGTTTCACGAAGTCTCTTGGATAGGTTGATTCTTATTCTTGCCTCATTGCAAATTCTTTTGCCATGACTACGCAGGGTGAGTTATTTGTCTAGGGTGATGCCTAGTAGGTTGACTTCGTTGCATTGTTCATCGTCTGCTCCGAATACGGTAATTTTGATGTTTGGTACGCTTTGCTTGTTGTGGAATAGGATTAGTTGCGTCTTTGTGTTGTTTAGTTTTATCCTCCATTTCGCGCACCATTTTTCAATGTCGTTTAAGGTTTCTTGCAGTCTTTTTGTGGATTATGGAGATTCTTTTGTGTGATGTCCAGAGTCCTAGGTTGTCGGCAAATTAGGATACTTGCACGTTGTTTCTTGGGTTGACAGGGAGGTCATTTATATAGATTAGGAATAGAAGCGGGCTGAGGACCGATCCCTGTGGTGTGCCTGCCTCTAGTTTCACCGGTCTAGATGTGTCGCTGTTTATTTTCACTTTCAGGGTTCTGTTGTCTACGAAGGATGATATTATTCTGACGATTTTTTTGTGGTAGATTCATGTTGCTGAGTTTGTATCTGAGTCCATCATGCCAGACAGAGTCAAATGCCTTTTCAATGTCTAGAAGTACAGCTGCAGTAATCCATTTTTTGCGTGTCCTATTGTGATGTCTTGGGCTAGTCGTGCTACATGTTCGATGCCTTCTTTCCCCTTTCTGTAAGCTCTTTGCCATCTATTGAAGAAGTTTGTGTTCTCTAAGTGGTTTAGTAATCTGTTGTTTAGTGGGTTTTTTTCAAATAATTTGCCGATACAGGGGAGTAGGCTTATTGGTCTGTGATTTGTTGGTACTTTTTCGTCTTTGTTGGGCTTTGGTATCATTTTCCCGACTGCATTTTTCCAGGATTGTGGGAAGTATCCTAGCTGTAGGCATCTGTTGAAGACTGTCGCTAGTTTGTCGAAGGATTTAGTTGGTGCTTGTTTCAGTATGGCGTATCCGATACCGTCTTCGCCATGCGCCGACTTATTTTTGCATGACTTTAGTTGGTGCCTGATTTCGTTTGCTGTGAAGTCTTGTACTAGGTCGTGGCTGTCTGTGTCTTCATTGTGTCATCGTGCAGTGGTTTGAAGAGTTCTTCATTTTGCTCCATGCATGTTTCTACGGTAGCCTTGAAGGTGCCATCAAATATTGGTCCGTCGTGAGTGTTATGGATTCATTGGAGAATGCAAGCGAAAACTTGTGCCTTTTCTGAGTCGCTTTCTGTCAGAGATCCATCGAGTTTGAGTAGAGGTTTTTCGGGTCTGGTAAGGTCGTTGTTTGTGCTGCCTGTTAATACTTTGAAAGTATTCCAGAATTCTTTATCAAGTTTCTGCTCTCCTAGCGTTCCGGTGATATTGTGCCAAGTGTTTTCTGTTTCTTGTCTGATAGCTTCTTTGACTTGTTTGTTGAGCGCGTTGTACAAGTTTCTGAATTCTTCTTGATTACGGTGTTTCTGGTGCAGCCGTCGTGTTCTTCGTTTAATTTTGATCAGCTGTAGAGTTCTGGTAGATACTCTCCAGACTTCTTTTTTGATTTTTTTGTGGTGGACATGCGCTGATAGGATGGCTACTTGGAGTCTCTCGATGTATTCATCAATTTCTGTTATAGTTTGGATTTTGTCGTTGTCAATTTGTCCCGTGAGTAGATCTCGAAAACTATTCCAGGCTGCTTTGTGAAGATTTCTTCTCCGGGTTGGTGGGTGTGTTTTGGGTGAGTCACTCCCTATCTTGACGTGGAGTGGGAGATGGTCGCTGCTGATATCTTCTTCTAAATAGCACTAAATAGCACTCTGTGATTTTATTAGCGAGTGTTGGCGTTGTGAGTGCAAGATCCAGGACATCCCAGTTCTTTGCTCTGTCGCTGTAGTGATTTGGTTCTGTTTCGTTGTTGTGGATAGTTAAGTTCAGTTCATCGGTGGTGTTTAGTAGTATTTGTCCGTTATTATTTGTTTTACGGCACCCAGAGGATTCGTGAGTTGCACTGAAGTCTCCAAAGAACAGGCAATGTCTGAAGTTGTTTGTGAAGTGCCTGAAGGTGTTTTCGTTGAGCTGGTTGTTTGGGGGGATGTAGGTGGCAACTAAAGTTGTTTTCGTTTCTTCTATTGTTATCTCGATGGCTAGGGTTTCGCTGTCAAGTCGGCTTGTGTCTATATTTCTGTGTTTGATGCTTTTGCGTATTAGTATTGCTACACAACCTCCATTTGAATTTCTGTCGCGTCTGACTATTATGTAATTAGTGAAGTTGACCTTTTTTCTGCGGATTAAGCTTGGTTTCATTGATGCAGATAATGTCTGGATTTACGTCACTGATGTATTCTTGTAGTTGTTGTTGTTTTGCCATTAATCCGTTAATATTGTTAAAATTGATGTGCATTATGTGGCTAGTGACATTACGAGTTCTAACAGGCAGATTAGGGCCTTGATGTGGACCAATGTGAGAGGTGTTTATTCCTCACTGAGAGGTAGTACTACAACCAGCTGTTAGTTGCTTGTGGAACGTGTTTTGTTGTGTGATTGTCACAGTTTGGCAATTTCGGTTTGGTGAAGTGTGATCATTTATGTTTCTTGGTCTGTTGTTTATTCTGGGTTGTTTTGATCTGGTTGTCTGTCTGGTTTCGTTGTTGTAATCATTATCCATAATTAATAGGCCGGTGTTTGTTTCAGGAGATTTTCTTCTGATCTTGGTTGTTTGTTTTAGTGACTGAATGCTATGTTCTGTAATATATAATTATGATAGACAGGTCCCATAGAGTGGGCAATCCAGGCAAAGCTACGAAACCGCGACCGATTGTTGCGAAATTCCATTATCCTCATGAGAGGGAAGCGGTAAGGAAATCATCTTTCGATCATATAGACAATCTGAAGTCAGTGAATATGGGCATCGGGGCTCAGATACCTAAAGAAATCCGGGATGCGAGAAAACCATTATACCCAGCAATGAAAAAAGCAAAGGATAGTTGGAAAAGGGTTAAGTTTGTCGGAAAAAAACTGTTCATTGGGGGTGAGGAACATCGCCCAGAAGTGACAGAAACTAATCGTTAACGGTGTCATGAAGGGCATCACCTACATGTTTTTTCATGGAATATAAATGGGTTAAAACGTAAGCTTAATGACTTGAACTTTCTGGAATTCATATCCGAGTATGACTTGTTGTTTTTAAATGAAACGTGGCTGTCGAAGGATGAACAATTAAACACCGATATCAGTGGTTTCCATTGCGATTATATCTCTGGGAATAAGTCACAGAAGGCAAAAAAAGGCGATATAGTGAAGGCATTTCATTTTATTATAAAACTCATCTGAAAAAATATATAAAAGTAATGGAAAAACAACCATATGGTATAATTTGGATAAAAATTGCTGGGGACCTGTTCTCTTTTCATCAAGATGTTTACATCTGCCATGTGTATATACCCCCAATTGAATCAAAAATTTTCACTACAGCTGACTTTGATCACTTTGAAAATTTAGAGACTGATGTCTTAAAATATTCTTCTTTGGGTAAGGTATTTTTAACTGGCGATCTGAATAGCCGAACTCCAAATTTTGCTGATTATCTTGAATTTGATAAATACTTGGATCAAAACGTCCCTGCTGTAAACACGTGTGACATTCCCCCTCGAGTAAATCAAGATCACGTGATTGATGCTTATGGGCGGCGCTTAATTGATCTCTGTAAAACTACTGGCCTCCTGATAGCTAACGGTCGACTTCACGAGGATGAAAACATTGGAAGTTTCACATTTTGTTCCCATGGGGGGTCAAGTACTGTTGATTATTTACTTATGAATGCTTTTGATTTTGATAACGTTTCTAAATTCGAAATCAAAGATTTTAATGGATTTTCTGACCATGCGCCAATTTACTTTAGTTTTAATATTAAAATGACCAATACGCCCAATACTGAGCAAAATTATGCAAATCATAAACTCATTTGGGATGACAACAAAATCCCGCAATTCAGGACACAACTTATTAATAATATCGATACGCTTCAACAATTAATCACCGATTTATCCACCCACTCCGTTGATCACGTGGTAGAAACATTTACGCAGTTTCTTTCAATGCATGCCGATGCGGTGTTTGGTAATACTTTCGACAAATCTCCGAAACATAAACACAAGACAATAGAAAATAAATGGTTTGATACACACTGTTATGAAGCAAGAACACTATTTAAAAAGGCACGCAATACTTATAAAAAACAAAACAACGATGTGAACCGAGTAAACCTCGTCCATGCGCGTAACTCGTTTAATAGGATAAAAAATAAGGCAAAACGAAATTTGAAAATTAAAGAGGGGAATAAAATTAATAACATGGCCAAAAGCCAACCACGAAACTTTTGGAAAAAGGTAAAAAATCAATATAAACCTAAACACGATGAAGCCGATTTGTTAACTGTCCAGCAACTACATGCTAACTTTAAAAGCCTCTTTGGGGAAGACTCCAGAAACAATGAAATTAATTTTGAAACGACAATTACAGATGAAGACTTAGATACTGAAATTACAATACTGGAATTACACAATGCGGTGTTTTCCCAAAAGAACAACAAGGCAGCCGGTATTGATACGTTGACGTGCGAAATGTTTAAAACCACGTATGATATAATAGCTCTATTACTTCTAAAATTATACAATAAAATGTTTATAAATGGTCAATATCCTAAGGCCTGGGGGAAGGTATTATTACTCCAGTGTATAAAAGTGGGGACAAGAATGATCCCCAAAATTATCGAGGAATAACACTAATTAATACCATGGCAAAAATATATTCGCAGATCCTTTTAAATCGTCTTACAAGATGGGCTGAAGAACACGAAAAAATATCTAAAAATCAATTTGGATTTCAAAAAGGTAAATCCATTGTGGACTGTATTTTTATTTTACACTCAATTGTACTACAGGTTTTAGATAGGGGTGAAAAACTGTACTGTGTTTTTATAGACTACGAGAAATGCTTCGACAAAATTGACCGATCTCTACTGTGGCAAAAACTCCTAACGTATTTGAATGTGCTTAATGAATTTAAATATAGATCAGCCCTATCGAGGTTTAGGACATCATCACCTCTCTCTCCATTGAAACCGGTAGACATGACAATACACCACGGGAACAAAGACTCTGCAAATCATGTAATCTGAGGGAAATTGAAAATGAATATCATTTTCTTCTTGTGTGCCCACGCTATCACTACCTCCGGCAAAAGTACTTCAAGCCATACTTTTGTTACCGGCCATCTATTCAGAAATTTGACTCTTTGATGGCCTCAGAGTCGCGTGTGATTATAAACAAATTGTCAAAATTTATATACCTTGCAGATAAACAACGAATACCTTAAATAATTATATGTGCGTGTATCAGCCATTCCCCGATATGAAGTTACCCCCTCCCCGACCGAAAAACATGTAAATAAATAATAAATGAATAAATAATACATTGCATATATGGATGCCATGGGTACAGGCTCTCCGAGCTGGTGCAGGTGACGTCCATACTCGCAAGGCCCAGTTGAGTTGATGTAAATTGTTTGATCTAGCTGAACACCATACGGGTATAAACTTTCGATTTCACACATTCTGGAATCCCTTTCTCGTTTTATGCAAGGGTGGACGTCACGTGGGGCTAGCTCTTGGAGCTGGTGTCGATGTTGTCGATATGTGCATGTCATTACCAACAATAACTGTTGGAAACAACTGTTATATAAATATTCCCTACAATAATTTAATACGTGGGCGGACTTTATGTACCTTAACCCTTCGCCAAATCTAAAACCCAATCATGCAAACTTTTGTTTGAAGAACCTACGTCTCTTCGAAAAACTGTTATGTTCTCACTCACTGTAACAAACAATCTATTATATATTGAAAGCTATAAACATTGATAAATGTTTAATGCTGAATAAAGAATTGAATTGAATAATACATCTTTATGCAGTGTTGTTTTATGTATCTGGCTGATGTTTTCTGACACTTCTTTGCAGACGTAGTTTTTTATTTCTCTCGGGTCTTTTTCTTTGCTTGTTAAGATTTTTGTAAGTGTTCTTGTGAGGACTACATAGCACTCTGTGATTTTATTTGCGAGTGTTGGTGTTGTTAGTGCAAAGGAAATTAGGCCTAATTTAATGCTGTCTTCTGGATTTGCACACTTTTTAACTGCCTTGGCGAACCATAGTTTCGATGAAATTTTTTTCGTTATCTCTTCTCTCAGTACGCATCCCTTGAATGTTGAGCTGTGGTTACCATTGCAGTTGGCGCATGTTTTTGTGGCATATGTGCATTCTTTGTGGCTGTGTTCCCCTGAGCATGACTTGCATTTTGTTTTTTCGCCGCTGCAAAACTTCGCCGTGTGTCCAAACCTCTAGCAGTTGTAGCATTGCGTAATGCGAGGCTCGGGTCTGTAGTCTTCTACTTTATGGCGCCTGTTGGATAATCCAAGTTTGACCCCTTCTAAAAGTTTCTTCTTTAGTGTGACGGTGGGGCAGCTTAATTTGATTTTCCAGGTGACTTGGTTTGTTGTGCCGCTCTGCATTCTGATTGCTTTGACTCCCTGTCCGATATCATCTTCTATTTCTCTTTCTGTGATCTCAGGGTTAACTCCACAGATCACGATGTAATTCTCTTTCTGGTCCTGGGCTGAATCCTTCCTCTGTAGGGGTGCTCGAAATATTGTGTTGTTGTCTTTGAACTCCTTGATGTTTCTGGGTCCGCCTTTTAATAGAAAGTCTCTTGTTTTCTCATCTCTTGCTATGTATTAAATAGATACTCTGAATATCCCTCTCTGATCATTGCCGCCTTCAGCTTTATTGGGTTGTTGAGATATGACTCTGGATATCTTTCAGCTACTAGCGAAGGCTTTCTTTTACTGTCTGTGTTTTGTGTATACTGTGGTCTGCTCGAGTTGTGCGTTTCTCTGCTTTCGCTCTTCTCTACGTGCGATCTTTTCTCTTCTCCTCTTCGCGGGCTGCTGTTTTTTCCGTTTCCCTGCCATCCTCCATTCATGGTTGTTTTCTTCTTCTTCTCTTATGTCGTTTTCTCTTGCTGTCGCGTTGTCAATCTCGATGTCACTTGGCATCTCCCTTATAGCTACGTTTGCAGGACGTTTCGGGATCGCAGCTGCTGTAGGTCTTGGAATCTCCATTGTTTCTGTGGATTCTAGATGGACAGTTGCGCTGACTGTGCGCCTGGCTGCTGGAGAATCCTTTGGGGAGGATGGGTTCTGGTTCTGGTTTTTCTTTTTCCCCTTGTTGTTGTTGTTGTTGTTGCTGCTCTTGTTGCCTTCGTTCTAATAAACGCATTCACTGTATATAATACATGTTGCATTTCTTCGCGACCAGTTTGAACAAAAATAGTAGGATAGTGGGGTTGATTGTAAAGAATAACCCACAAATGTAGAACGTGACACATTACTCCACCGCATTCTGAGATCCACACCCATGCAGATATTATACATGATAATATAGTAAAATGCACATTCAAGGGAGGCAGTTACTATGTTATGACCGCTATTGCAGGGTATAACCCATGCGTGCCTACTATTTGTTGGATCGATAATCAGCCTTTTCTTTCTATTGGAACCACGATAAGTTCTGAGATGCTTCTAAATGTAGTTAAGTTCTTTTTTGCTGGCAAATTCAACCCGGTAACCGACCAACACCCAGGGTGGAAAAACCACAAAAGCGCGTGGGATTGGTACGCACGATTAGTTTTGGCTCAACTTGACAACGCCAAGTACGAGCTATTGGGACGAGTTGCGATCCGTTGTCCGTCCGTACGTTAGTCCGTCCGTACGTATGTATGTACGTACGTACGTCCCCAGCCCGTACAAAATTCCTTTAGCACACCCAAAATGGCCGCATCCAAAACCCAATCTTTTACAAAATTCCATGGGTAGCTTTGATGTAATGTCTAGATGTGAGCTATCAATTTTGTTCTGAATTCTGTTGAAAAACATGGCTGCCGGGGGCCAACTTGGATTTGGAATATAAGTCGTTAACAATTCAATTAGCACACCCTACAAGCGCATCTCTCCCATGGTCAGTTTCAAATTCCATACGTGACTTTGGCGTAATGTCTAGATGGGAGCTATCGAATTTTTTCGAAGTTTATATTGAAAAACATGGCCGGTGTCCATCTTGGATTTGGCATATAAACTGTCAACAATTCCATTAGCGCCCTACATGCCGAATCTCTCACCTGATCAGCTTCAACTATCATATGTGGCTTTGGTGTAATGTCTAGATTGGAGCTATCAAAGTTTTCCGAATTTGTTGAAAAACATAAAAACCGGTGGACATCTTGGATCTGGTATGTAAATTCTCAACAATTCCATTAGCACACCCTATAGTCCACACCTCTCACCAGATCTTTTTTCAAAGTTTTTCTACAGCTTTACGGTGGTCTTTGGATTGGAATTTTTTTGAATTTCGTTGAAACACTCGGCTGCCAGTGATTTGGCATATAAATTGTCAACAATTCCATTAGGACAGCCTACAGGCCATACCTCTCAGCCGATCTTTTTTTCAAATTTCAAACGGAGCTTTGGTGTCATACCCAGACTGGAGCTTTCCAATTGTTCTGAATTTTCTTGAAAAATATGGCCACCAGCGGTTATCTTGAATTTGAAATACAAACTGTCAACAATTCTATTAGCACACTCTACAAGCCGTATCCCACATCCGATCTTTTTCTGATCTCATATGTAGTTTTGATGAGATGACTTTTCTGTAGAACCTTGAGCGAATGACTTGGCATAAATGGAACTTTCTATTTAGTCCAGTCCATTCTTGGTGAAGTTGAGCTGCAATGTTATTGGCACTTTCATTTTATTTGTTTATCGGGGGTTAACGACACATTAATAGCCATGGTCATGTCATTTTGCAGAGCTCTACGGGCGAAGGAAGTCAGAATACCCAAAGAAAACCACTGATCAGCGACACGTAACTGTCGGACTCTTCAACAACTAACCCCGCATAAGCAGAGTTCGCCTCGGTTGGAGGTACGTGCCGTAAGCCTTGCGACACTTCGCAACCGCGCTTTCGCTAAGTGTTTAAGTACCTTGCAAAGGACATTTCGAATATGACGCGGGGCAGGATCGAACCTGCGACTTTTTCATACTGAAACCCGATGTTTGAAACAAAGAGCACCACGGTCCGGTATAAACAAGTTATCGCAGTATTACAGGGGTTAAATTGATGGACGAAAATTTATGTTCTTATCAGTGCTCAATCGACAGCCAGTGACTGTCGTCTAAACCCCAGTTCGAACGTAAACCTGGACACCTTATCAATGCCCTATCCGCGTGGGACTCTTAGGATTCCTGAAGGTGCCTGTAGCTTACAACGCCAAAGGGTGATCAACGATAATTCACTGAAAGATTAATTGATTACATGTACGAAGAAATATAATATGAAACAAATTACTCACAAAATTATCCATATGAATACACTAATTACGCGAATAAAAGTTTATTCTTTAGGGCCCTCGACGTCTCCCACAGCTAGCTGTGTCCGCTGGATCAACCTCACGTCATCTTCATCTTCTCACGGTTTGTGATAAATACAAAGTGTCTATTCACTTCTCGTTGCTTCCTCCTCGCAGGGTTAACTTTGCTGTCAGTCGGGCTTAACACATATAATGTTCTGCTTGTGTGACTCTATCAGAGTTTTCACAGTTCAATCACGATTCGATCGGCGTCTACTACAGTTCACTATCACTTTGCGTCTGGCCTTACGGGGTTAAGTTATTCTTCGCCTTCAGATATATATTTAACAAAGCTTACATAATAATATTCTGCAAAGTGTTCTCAACATCACCAATTCTCGCACACTTTTAAACAAGAAAATCGCCACTTTTAGCTATCACCTTGACACAAGTAGAGTAAACTTTACTTTACTTAGATTGAAGCCATGGTATAGCCACAGATGCTGAAAGTGTCCTTTAACAGCAATAAATAAATAAAAAGATTATTTTCACAAATCAACCAATGGATCACCCACTGATTTTTGCTTTACAGTTGTGGAGAGACTTTTCCAATCTGCAGAAACTCATAATTTCTGAGAAGCCGCATATGGACGGATAACAGAATTATTTGGTGAACCATCAGGTTAACCCGATGGTCGATCAACAGAAAATGTGGTAGTTGTTTCTATGTATTTTCTTAGGGGAAATAAATCAATTCAGTTAGGTGTAAAATTCACTCAGAGGGTAACTTGGCTGTAAACCGACCTACTCGTACTGTAATTATCTTCCACACACACCCGGCATCGCTTTGCGTAAGAACGAGTTCGAAAATCTCGCTCCAATCGTTCAAATAGAAAAGACTCCATCTCTACTTTGGAAAAGAAAGAAATATCAATACTTCCGTTTTCAACTATCGGTAATGATTAATAGGCCCCAGTTTCACCATACGAATACTATTTTGTGGGCTGGCAATATCGCGCCCGGTAGGCATTTGCCTCATGATATACTCGAACACGTTTAAAATTAGAGGCTCTTAGCTCTGTAACTGACGATCGAGTGCGAGGTTACGCCAAGAGGCATCGTAGACGCTTGATCACGAAAATGCCGAACGGACAAACACAAATACCACGAACACGTTTGATCACAAATGCAAAGACGCATAAACTAACAATAGCTCTTTTTGATCTGCCCACTCTTCGGTCGCAAATGAATATACCCAAAGTATTTCATAAAAAGTAGATTTAGATGGGTAGTTAAACTGGCTTCAGCATCATGAGCCTGGTTCATGGCAAAAAGTCGACTATTTTTCACTGACAGATTCTGGGGCAAAAAATAACGCCCCTCTTCCATTTGTCCTCGTCCCAGTCTGGGCCCTGTTAGAAATAACTGACGCGTGGTGCTTCATTGGGGGAACGTGGGGACGTGTACGCCCTTCTCCTATTTTATTCCGAAGGGGAACGCCGTTCACCGACAATTTCAAGACATGGACTGGCTTGATCGTGATCAACATGCTGTGCAGCAAGCAAGGCGAAGCTTGCTCCATTAAATCCATTTCAGTTATCTGTAAGTTACTTGCTAGCTCCATTAAATCCATTTCAGTTATCTGTGAGCTACTTGCTTTCCAAATTATAAAATGATATATATATATATATATATATATATATAACTTCGTCAAATTGCCGTCATGCTCGGAAGTTTACTTCCTTCTAAGCGGCTTTCATTTTTGACTAATACTTATTCCGTTACGTTAAGTGCCGTACCAATGTGTATCGCGTCATGGGAACGTAAAATTTAGCGTCACGCTGATCCTAATTGTTGAATGGGAATTATAAAATTGATCGTGATACGCGTACGTCTTACAGATCGATTTATTATTTGGCAAGTGGCTGCCTAGCTCCTAATCACGAACCCGTCTATAAAATCGCCGATGCATGTCTTCCTTGGGTGGCAACAAGTAAAGATATGTTCCGCATTACACGTTGTTCACCTTCTTTAATTGTAAATTATGGACAAACAAGACCGTATCATATCTTCCTAAGGTGGTAACGAGTGGAGATATATTCCGCGTTATCTCGCGCATTTTTTTGTTCTCAGCCTTAGAATTAGAAACATTCAATCATTTATCTCAACCTCGCCCTGGTAACAGAGGCAGAAGCGAGTTCGCATGCAGTATTCACACATTCAGCCATTCCTAGACCCGAATTGTTTACACGCGTTGTTCTCCATATTCTAGGCAGCCACTTGCCAAATAATAAATCGATCTCTAAGACGTACGCGTATCACGATCAATTTTATAATTCCCATTCAACAATTAGGATCAGCGTGACGCTAAATTTTACGTTCCCATGACGCGATACACATTGGTACGGCACTTAACGTAACGGAATAAGTATTAGTCAAAAATGAAAGCCGCTTAGAAGGAAGTAAACTTCCGAGCATGACGGCAATTTGACGAAGTTATATAAAATATTTGATGAAGTGTGTGTATATATATATATATATACACACACTTCATCAAATATTTTATATAACTTATATATATATTAACTTAAAAAGGGTCTATATTCTGATAAAGCAAATCTGTTTAAAGTGTGCTGGATCTGAGAGATGCAAGAATCTAAAGCGAACTGGATCAGAGAGATGCAAGAATCCAAAGCGAAAGATATTCGTTAAAATAAAGCTCAAGCAGCACAGGAAAAAACGATTTTCACCGAGCACTGATGAAGACCTTCTTCGGGGTACAGACACAACAAGAAAAAATACACACAGACGACGAAAGAAATGAAATGTGGCAATAAAGGTTTTCCTAAACCAATTTCTGACTGAACGGGTGTGTAATACAACCATTACTACAATGACAAGCCTCCCCCTCCCCTTCGTCTGATTTTAGGAAAGCATCACTGTAACTCACACTAGAGGTGGTAGTGAACATTTTGGAGTTATCTTGTTTATCCATAAAAGGGGCTTAACATCACGCGTATTGATGAGTGTCTTGTGACTTTGGGATTATAATTCACATGACGCACGAAGGTTAGAACATAAGATTATACTAAAGATTAACGATATCCGAACCGATATCAACAAATAGGAACAAAGTCTTGAAACCTGCAGGTGTAGCTGGTGAAAGCGAATGAGAACTCGCTGAAAGACATCTCAGAATAAAGAATTATCCTCGTTTTCAGTTTTCATCGTCCTGGAATCTTGACGTTTTTCAGTTGGACAATTTTTTCGACTTATCAACATCTCTTTAGCATCAATAATGAAAGTGTCTTGATAGTACAGTTGCAAACCGGGGAAACATAATTTACATCTTGAAAGGATTTATTGTTTCTTATCAACTTTACTGCGGGTAATCATTTAGAATGACAAACTCCAAGGGATGTCCTTTCGTAGATGATTGTGTTAACACCGATTTCGATACTTAAATTACAAGAAGATTAATTTCGAAGGTGCTGCAGTGTCAATTTATGGGATTAACCCCCTTTTAACAAAACGACATGATAAACTGTATAATACGCAAAAATACCCATAAAATATAATATTGTTATTTTCATCCACTTTCTCACCAAAAACATATGTTGTATTGAGCTGTCTACAGCTAATGACATTCTACCGTATAATACCTCAAAAATACCCACTTTCGGAAAATGTCTATTGAGGTGTCAACAGCTATGTTTCGGAAGCAAAATATGGGGAAGTTTTATTTCTAAAAACAATAGTTGTGATTTCAAGACCTGCTGGGTAGAGAGTTAACGATTTTTATGTGACGTCATACTGGCGTGATAATATAATATATGGTAATCATCCTCACGTGAATCCAGTTCAGACGCGTATCGTCTGCAGATAGTGTTTTATGGGTGACTAAGACATCTGTAATAATGTTGATAGACAATATAGTGGTGCTAGTGTTATTTGCCACCTATTTAGACCGATGTAAAGGTAAGTTGCAATAGTTAAGTTTTCGGTTTATATATATCGTACATTCTAATGAGAACAATGCAAAATAACAGAACTCATGGGAATAAAAAGAAGGGCGCACTCGGTAAGCGCACTTCGTAGTTTTTCGTAACTCAATTTGTTTTGCGAACACTGAAACAATGGAACACGATATTATCCGCGTATTATCTGCAGTATTATCCGCGACAAAACACACGGACATCTACCCGAGGTAGTGGGGGCGCGGTGGCGTTGCGTTAACCGGTTCCCGTCAGATCACCGAAGTTAAGCAACGTCGAGTCCGGTTTGTCCTCGGATGGGTGACCGTCTGAGCGATCGATTCGGACTCCCGCGTTGTGTCCTTGGGCAAGGCACTTAACCCCGATTGTCCACATGGGGGTACGATGACGCCGTAAGTGGGCATGTCTTCAACCAATCTAATCCTGCCTACGCTGCAGTGCGGATCCCTCACCCACTATTTTACGTAACTCAATTTGATTTTTACAACCATCAAGGCCAGGGATATGGTATTATCCGCGATAACACATGGGAATCCACTACCAGTGTGCAAAGTCATTTACCCTTTTACCAGAGGTAGTGGATGCCTATGTGTTGTCGCAGATAATTCCGTTCACCAGACACAGCTATAGTTCCTTCGCGGGTCTCCTCGCTCTCTTGTTGTATGAACTTTTATAAATTGCTTTTTCTTTTCCAAATGTGAATGAGCCTATAAATTATAACACTGCGGTAATATTTTGGCTGGTAAACATTGTGGTTATATGTAAAGAAGCCACGGAACGTCAACAAACCTTCAATTTACTACAACTTGTACTGGGGGGGGGGGGGGCTCCGTATCCCACCGACGAGAATGGGGTATCCAGCCTCCTGCGTACACTCAACTCACAGCTAGGACACTCGTTCCAATTCAAAATCTTACATCCACAACTGGTTGCCTTTTTGGGTTAATAGTAGGCTATCTCCGTGATAACTGTATATGGCAATGATGCCACCGACTCTGAAAATCGATAATCAGTGGCGTATCGATAATTAGAGAAGTCGATTATCTTAAATAGTCTGACGTATCTGTACAATGTAAGAATGTAATGTTTCTGGAGAAAATGTGACAGGCTGTACCAGAAAATGTCTGGAAGAAACCAAAGAAGTTACCCACTCCTATTATTCTTTCGCTGGCGTTGCTTATATGACAGAGTAATATAACGATTTGAGACCAACTCACAAAGGGCGTGAATTCAGTTTGTGTCCGTCACAATATTCCCCACTCCCACATTCTGTCCACATTTACCAATTCAAATTTCATCTCTAGTGAGAGATCATTATGCATGGTGATGTTTTCCAACCAGCGATACTTTGAATGGGTTGTCAGGCTTAATATCATCTGTAAAATATTATCTAGCTGGCGCCAGCGTCCAGGGATAATACATCTAGTGGGCGAGAGAATGAACCTTTTCCAGAGGAAATGGAAGCTGAACGGAAGGGAGAAAATGTCCAAGATGCTCCAAGACGGTCATGGTTCGAGCCTTCATGAAACATTTTCCAAAACTGATCTACCAATTCTCATGAACATGTATTAATGTGTGCGACCAAAGATGTTAAAAAGTCCGTTGGGTGATGAGAGGGAGACTCTTAGATATATTATACTTTCGAAACAGATGAGGACGTCGTTCCGTGTCAGTCACGCTTTATAACCATATATGTGCAAAATAAAAGAATACCCGCTTAACCCTTTAAACAGAGAGGCCGTTTTAACGGTCCAGGAACATGGTACGTCATAATTTCATCACGTTGCATGGCTGCTAAGTGAATGTGTGTGACAGACCAGTCAATAACTTCAACGTGCAGCCCCAAGGCTGCATGTTGAAACTATTAATTGGTCTACTGCCAAATAATGAATATGGACTCTTCCAACTGCTGCCATTGAACTGAGATGGAAAATACTACCAGTGTTCAAAGAGTTAAATCTGAAACTGGCTCAGCTGATTGTGTTGCATTTTCTTTTATCTTTCAAAAATCGTGTAAATATGTTGATGAAATATTCGCCCTTTCACAGGGAGGGTAGGTTGAGTTTGCGAAACAAAATTGCGAAACAGGCCCGGGGTGTGCGGGTGATCGACAGCCTGGGAAAACACATTAACTGATTTATTTTATAATTAATTGTGATTTTTTTAACTTTTTTTTTTTAAAAAAAGACAGTCTCTTCTGCTATTCACATAAAGTGTCGCGCTGAAGCAAAGTTTAAACCTGCTGAACTGAGAACCAGTCCCGGCCCAACCCTTCCCACGATAAAAATCAGGCGACACTATTGGGAATAAATTGCACAAAAATAAATGCAGTTGTTCATGGACTCCCGGGGAGGGCGAGGAGGGGGCGATCGCCCTTATGGAGTGAGCAAAGTCATTTACCTTTTTATCCAACGTATTGCCGAACCGGCAGTTTTCTCATTTTTTTTTTCATTTTCAGACAGAACAAAAACAATTTTTTAGAAATGTCGGACGCGACAACCAAATTTCCAACTTTGTGGTTTTCAAAACGGGTAAAGTATCAGCAATTATGTATATATAGAATACACCCATAGTAGCTTGGTGTACCAAATGTTCACCACTCGTGGTGAAGTAGTGTTACCCGCGAGTTTTCGGCGCGCGGTTAACACCACTTCACCACGAGTGGTGAACATTTGGTACACCAAGCTAATTTGGGTATATTTTATTTATACCATGATCGTCAGATTATTAAGAGTCGCTATTATTTTTTCTCGATTTTACTGAGCAGCAGACGTACAAACAAGCGAATCTGTTTTTGTTTACACGAGCATCGGTAGGCGGTACTTCAGCTGTCAATGTTATCGCCGAAACGAAATGAAAAAAAGAAACTGAGCCTTTTTCGTTTTAATAACATAATAACATACTATTTCGAGTTATGCATGCTTTATTGAGACAATGCATGTATTAATTTTTGGCATCTTATGAGGTAAACCCATTTAAAAACGTAATAAATAATTGCCACTTCCATTTCACTCTTCGCGAGGCGACGAGCGATAAATTTAGACAAGTTTGCATTCAGGTCGACGTCACCAAAGGTCAACGGGGATGTAGTTCTACTGTAGGTGTAAATTTTTAATATTGAAATCACGTTGCTGGCGTGTTCATCACGGTTGGTTTGTAAAGCTAAAATTTATGTCATAGGCTTTTCATATATAGTAGAATATGTAATCATGGTATAAAAATACTTTGCATTAGACAAACTATCAATAACTTTATTTTTATTTTGCAAAGTTTTACCAACAAAAAGCTCATCTTCCGACGGACCCCCCCCCCCCCCCCCCCACACACACACACCTGTCTCTGATGCGGGGACATAATATGTGTTTAAGATATAAAATGAAAACGTTCAGCCATTCAAGAATTTTATGTTAGACGTATCGTCTGTTATTCGAGTTGCGTACGGTGTTATACATTTTTCAGTTCGAACACAGGATTTGGGGTTTGAGGGGACGCCACATTTCAATCATGGATCACGATGCGAAGCAATACCCAACGATCGTAGACGCAAGTTCGTGATGAGCATGAGGGAATTCCCCTCTTGTCAATAGAGCCCGTGGGGAATCTCGTGGGAAAATGTTGGAAGGTTCTTGCAGCCCTTCGCTGGTTTCTTTTCACATCACAGCAATGTTTTCCAACCAAAATATTCCAGCATTAAAATTTTGAAGAAAAGCCAATTTATATCGGCTCTCACGAGACTTGTGAAGGAGCTAGGTCTATAGCTATATGCACAGGGTACGTATTATCGGCGATAAAACATGGACATCTTTGGTAGAGTTTTACCGCCGATAATATCGTGTCCCTTGGTATCGGTGCTTGAAACGAAAAAACAAAATAACTTGAAATACAAAACAATAGGACGGGCGCGCGCCCGGTACGCCCAATTTGAATGTGACCATACATTTTTTTACACTGTAACACCTCCTCAAATGACACAAAGTTATTTTCTGCCTAGCCTTTTGAAATGTCAAAGCAACAATCACAGAACTGACAAGCAACCATAACAGTTAACAGCATGATATTTTTTTCCAGGTACAAATGGAACATTTTCTTTTGCATCGTACTACTCAAATAAGATGGTGCTTCAAAAAGCCCCCAGGTCAGCGGTGATTTGGGGTTATTCGTCACTAACGCAAGGCGAAGTCACCGCGTCAATTGACAGAGAGGAAGTCACAAAAGGTCCTATAAGAGCTAACAGTTTTGGAGTCGGTGGACTTTGGAATGTGACGTTACCTCCATTCGAACCAGGAGAGCCGCGCACTATATCTATCAAAGGTGACGAAGGAGTTATAACGATACAGAACGTTTTGTATGGTGATGTATGGGTTTGCTCCGGTGAAGGAAATATGATTTTTCCATTATCTCAGGTAAGCTGATTATCCCCTTTAAACATCTAGTCATACCTCTGGTGAGCTTGGGCGGAACCGGATGTCAAATCATTTTACTACTCTGTGGTTTAATCATGCCTGGCCCTTGTGATCGTCTCTGTGGCACATATTTAACTAAAACGTGAAACGAAATAAATCATTCAATTGTAATTTACAAGTTGCCGGAGTGGCAGTGTGGAAATTATATTTCTGCCTATGGGGCCATCCGGTTTACGTTGTTGTGGGATATTTTCTTAACAAATCTGAACAAATCGGCTAAATGTACCCAAAGAACAAAATAAACCATTACATAACTTTTCCTTTGCTTATGCTTTCGGGCCAACTTGCTATAATCAGTATGAAAAGAAATGATTCTGAAGAAAGTGAAGACTCAAGATTGTATTTGTTTTTGGCCAAACGTTTTACCCCGCCCCACTCCCACCAAATTCATCATATTTGAACACGGATATTTCGATTTCCTCTCTCATTGTGCGTATGTTTTCCACTGGCTTGGGTGACCAACATCGTTCCGTGTAAACTTCCCATAGTCGCGAAACGGAGATACCGTGAGAGGCTATACGTGAGAAGCAGAACATAGTGGTAACCATCCATCCGGAATAGTACATAAGAAAACACAGCTACACAGGAAACCTGATGTACATGGCCATATTTCTAACCAACTTCTTCCACCAATCTCTGATTATACTTCTTTGAGAGAAATATTTCCCTCATATCTACCTTGCACATTGCAAATTATTGTGATGAATTGGCGGTAACATGGGCTGAGATTTGCGGGTCAAAGTTTATGTTCAACCGAAATTTCATAATTCCCAATTTTTAAGGTAAATTCCCTTCATCTATAGTCCTGAAATCGTTTGAGCATTTTCAAATTTCCTCCTTTGTCTAAAACAGCGGCCAATTGTGTCTTTTTTCAGCTTTTAATATTAGCGCCTGTATTAACCCTTTACCCAACGCAATGTCCAAAACCGACCAGGCTATTTACAAAAATCGCCAATTAATTTTCATTATTTTTGCATTTTTTATCTCAAAAACATAGATTGTGATTAGTCTTTGAAACGAGCTCGTCGAGCTCGTTCATATGAGGGGTCGTAACCTATGTTTTGGAGACAAAAAATGAAAAGAAAATAATTATTCAAAAGTTTGTTTGCAAGTGTCGTCTGTTTTTCATGTTAGGTAAAGGGTTAAGCCCACTTCTTTCCCATTTTGGATATACCACCTCTAATAAAAAACATATCTACAAATTTGGTACCGACCTGCGAAATTCACAGCAGTTATGGCCGAATTTACGGAGACGTTCCTGTCGTTAATGGCATAAAAAATGTAAATGACGTCAGATCCCAATGAAAATTTAGCACCGTATGTTGTAGAGCTAAAAAACACCTAGGGGATAGCTCTTCTTTAGTTTTCTCGATTCATCCCCATAGTTGAAGTTTATAAGTCGACTGAAGGGTTATCGCCTTTTGGCTTATTCTGTTTTACGAAACTTTAGACAACCAGGGTCACGTCGTGTAGGACAGTTGTTCGGGCGGTGGAAGGCGGAGGACCTGGAGAGAAGCAGCGAACATCGGCGAGTAACTGTCAGACTCCCCAGCATACCAACTCTACAAATGCAGGGTTAGCACTGGTTAAAGACAAGTGCACCATCGATGTGCAGTATGCCGTAGTAAACAGCGCCACCGTTCCCCCAAGCGGGCAGTCCGGATTAAGCACATTGCCCAAGGACACATCGATCCTGGTTGGGATCGGACCGTGGAACTTTCGGTTTGATGTCCAGTGCCGCAACTACTGAGCCACCGCGCCCCCTTTTGTTTTTTAAAAACCTAAATATGCCAAGCCGGGGACACACGTAATTCCCGTCATTTTATTACACGCCTGTTCTACGAAATCCACATCTACGGCAACATTAAACCATGCAGAAAATGAAAATCTGTTCCGCACACATGTGCGGAACGGAAATCATTGACGAACTATTTTTAAAAAGAAGCGAAATTTCACTGGAAGTTTCTACAGATGCAACGCATTTACATTTTGAATCGCGTGTAATAGCTAAAAATCGTCACCTGATTTCCAATGTGTTCTATGTGTCAGCATGCACATAGAACACATTGGAACTCAGGGGACGAAATAGTAACACGGGTTACCCTCGCAAATTTGGTTGGCGATAAAATATGTTCTTTTTTGATGACAGTTGTCAAATAAATTTCTGAATAACCTTCTAATAATTGTTCTTAAAGACATAAAGGCGTGTAATAAACACAGAACGGCACGCGTGTGTGGATGCGTTAATCGATATGACACTTGTGCCATCGTGGAAGGATAAAACTCGAGGCCTGCGGCCCCTCGGTCTATCATCTGATTAACCCATTCACACGCGTGTTTCGTTGTGTGTGTATTCTGTTTAAATATTCCAAGCCACTCCCGTCCGTATTCTGTTTACCACTTATAGAGATCTAGTGCACGCTATTTTAACATTTTCAAATTTCCACCTTTATCCAAAACAGTGTCCAATGTTTTTTCTTCTTTCAACGCCTGATTCAAGCTTCCCTCTTTCAAATTTTGAATTTACCAACAAAACAAAAATCTAAAGAGTAGGCAAAGAGTAACGACCTGGGGAATTCCCAAGGTTTATGGCCGAATTTAAGGGGACGTTATTGGCGTTAACGTCATGAGGAAATTAAATAACGTCTGACTGGCATGAAATTTTAGTATATTGTAGAGCTAAAAAAATTAGGCGACACTACAATGTGTCTGTTTTCAACTTGATTTTCAACCATATTATTTTGCTTTCCACTTGCTTTGTTGTATTTACTTTCGATATGTCTGTGCTGGTCACATTGTCCAACTCTTCCCTGGCGAACATACCTGCTCTCTCTCTTTTTCTGGCCTTCGGGTTGTCCCGCTCAAATTCAAACAAACCCCTTGATCTGGTCAATTATTTCACCCTGCATAATCAGTGTCTCACTAAGGCCTAGTAGATCAAGATTCTCTTCTTGCACCATTGTAGTGATTTCACTTTCTTTCCTGCGGATACTCTAGATTTTGTTTTGTATCCCGTTTTGAAAACACATTAATCTCGACAAAGTTGCTTTTGCATGCAATCTCTTCTAACCCATCCTGCTTTATTCTAAACAAGATGCCACTACATGTAGCAAGTTCCTTACCATCAACTCCGTAGCCCTTGGGCTTATATGAAGACCGTTCGTGCCATATAAACCCTGCTTTCCCCAGAATGACAGCCCCCCTCCCCCTCCACCCATTGTCAACAAAAGGTAATCCTAGATCATTGCAGTAATCTAATTCCTTGTTAATTCGAGAATTTGGTTCGCTCTCTCCACTCATCTCTGGGATGAGCCTCGATACCACTACCTTTGCATTCCTAGTGTGCAATTCCTGCTGTGTACTTTGATATTCTTGTGCGCATGTGCACCACCACCACTGAATGTGGTCCAGATCCTACCACAATTCTGTCAGCCCTATCCCTCATATCATTTACCATACCCCCCCCCCCCCCCCCTACACGCACCTCTCGGAAAGTATAAGACGGTTCAATTCAGACTGTCTGGGCTACAAACTGTCCTATCCGGAACCCCGGACAATGCTACTCTCGCTAGCAATCAACTTCCTTGTGGCTACCATCTTGTCTCTCCTTCATCCCTCCCTATCATGCTCTATCATGTGCTTTTTGTACCACCTGGATACCATGTCCCTTTCTCTCACTGTAGACAAGACAGCCATTACTATGTCCATGTCGCTTTTGGCCACCATTGGTACTGTTTTTTCCTCACATGACTCCCTCTTCCTTTTCCCTACCTCCTGCTCACCCAACTCAGAAGAATTACTGTTAAATCAACCTGCCTGCTCCTGCAAGCTCTCTGACTCAGAATGCTAAACCGGTTTGTCACATTACATCCTAGTTCCAAACCTCTTCTTCCTATTCTCTCCCCCTTCAGTCCCGCAGGTAGTGACACTTCCCCCTCCACTTACCCTTCCCTCAGATCTATGCAGAATCCAACGCCATTACTCGTGCATTTGCCCCCTTTCTCAACTTTACGAACTTTTCTACTTTTCACCGTCATCAACCAAATGGAACTTCTTGAGTTTGCAAGCAATACCACCCCCTCTCTACAATTACAAAAAAATACACTCGCTACCCATCGACCGAAAATCACCATACATCATGTCACACCCCTTACATGTATCACAACCTAACTCCCCGTAGGTCTATATCTCCTGATTTACGCCTACCCACCATAACAGACGAGTAAACTGCTATAACAGTTTGGGTAAACTGTTATGACAGTTTAGTAAACCATGGCGACCTGTCATACAATGTTGAATAATACATGCACCAAGTATACTAAATATGCGAACGCTTTAATGTTTGGGAGTGGATAGGTAATTGGGTGTGGGGAGATTGTTTGACTGTGTGTCTTTCGGGAAGGGATGGGTGTGTGTGTTTTAGAGGATGAGGGAGTATGTATGGCGGTGAGGATGTGGTTGTCTGTCTTACCAATTTTTGCGAGAACCCAGACAATAATGTTTGGCTTTCCATGAAGATTTCCGTTGTTTTCTCGGAGTTCACACAAAGAAAGCAATAGGCTGGGCTTAGTCTTCCGATTTTAAGGGGACTTGTTCGCCATTGTTTGTCATTGAGAACTAACGAAAAAAAAGTCCCCACGAAGGCGGTTCAAGGACACTGGAGGGACGGAAGGTGTTCTTTTTTATTGCAATATGTCGCCAAATGTTTGTTTTAAATATACAAATTGGGTCCTAATGGGTTTAAAAAATGATATAAAAATACACAAATTTGATTTAATTCAAGTGCTGAGCTTAGGAGTTGGTTAACCCTTTACCCAACGTAGAGAATATCAAAATTTATTATTTTAATTACTATTTCTTTAAATGTTTCAAAAAAATTACAACAAAACCATATCATGTGACCCCTCATTGGAACGAGCTCGATGAGCTCGTACCAATGAGGGGGTCACATGATGTGGTTTTGTTGAAATACGCGGGAGGATGCGGGCGATTCGTTAGGTAAAGGGTTAAACCGACCGATAATAATTGATGTTAGTCACTGATGGCTCCAGTTTAGCCCTTACAAGGATGTTACGCAAGCTTTTGTTTTTCAAAGTGATGGTGGGTCGAAGATTTAAAGGTTCTTTTAATTTCGAGTTGGTTAAATGAAATTCACATTTTAGTACATTTGTTGTTCCGACATTCATTCTATTGTATATTATAAAGTGAAAGTAATGATGGTCATACTTTCATATTCGCCCTCTGATATGTTCATACCAAATGGGTTTGTGGTGTTTTGAACCAAAATGTTTCTCGTTTATTTTGAAATTAATCTGTTCATCTAATGTATCTCTAATTGGTGGATGTTTAATCGGGTGGATCTCAAAATCGTCCAAAGAATGTCGAGAAAGGCTAGAATGTTGTGATGCTGGGACGTCCGCATAATGTTTTATATCCTGTATTTGTCTAGTAGAACACATCTGAAATGGATTTTGAGTTTGACCAACATACTGTTTCCCCATAGCGTTTATAAGTGATAAGGTCAATGGCATTGGATGAATCACAATGGCGGAAAGCACGGATCTGATGAAGATATTTTTGGTTTGTGCAGAGGAAAACTCTTCTTTCTGAGGAGGCATAAAACTATGCAAACTGCAACGAGACTTTTTACAATTTAACACCACGCCACTACAATTGGGCAGCGATCTATTGTGTTCAATTTTCGTTGGTTCGAAATCACAAATTTCTGCAGGAGTTTCCATTATGCCACTGTTATTTTGTTATACAAATATATTTAGAGCATGACCAAAATGCAAACATTTGGTTCAAACTGAGTGTTGAGCTTAGGAACTAGTTAAACTGAAAAGCATTAATTGATGTTATTAATTGATGGGCACCAGTTTAGTATTACAAGGATGTTAGGCAACCTTTTGTTTTTCTAATAAACAATGCCAGGTCGAAGACTTAAAGATGCCTTTAATATAGAGTTGGTTAAATTGAATTTATATTTTACTATTTTTGATATTTTAACATTCATTCTGTTGAATGTTGAACTGAAAGGAATGATGGACAACCTTTCGTATTTTCCGTCTCATATGTTCATAATAGAATGGCCAGGTGGTTGAAGAGTATTGTTCTAAAACGCTTCTCGTGTTTTTTTTTTCTCTAAATTCGTCTGTTTCATCTGAAAACTGTTACGGAAAAACAGCTTTCAAAACTGTAAGGGAGTAACAGATTCAATAAAGTTTTTGAGGGGAAAAGAATTTGGGAAATGGTGGGTATACCATGTATAACCTACAGAGCGGAAGGGATACCTCACAATAAAACGGTTTTAAAGATTTTGGAAACACTGCAGAATGAATAACAGAGTTGACTAAGCGCTGGAGGCAATCGGGGGGAGGGGGGGGGGGGGGAGGGGGGGGGGGGGGAGCGTGGGTGGATGAGGTTCCAAGGACAGGATAGACTTAATGGAACTCTGTTATCTTAACTGTTTGGCACATCACCCTGACAGCCGATAGCGTAAATTAATGTTCCAGAATACATGCAATTCTAATATCCAGGGTGAATTGGGCAACCTGGAAAGTTAACGGAGAACTATTCAATCGACATCTCGGACTCGGAATGGAGACGGGGGCAACGCAGAGTAAAACACTCATCAGAGAGGACTCGTGGGGGATTGCAACCGCTGTCGCGAGACGTGGTCAAAGCAAACAGAAAATGAGTCTTTGGGCGGCCTATGATAAAGAAAAGCCAGATTTTCAGGAGTACCTTGGTGGCACCTTTAGAGGTTACAATTCAAATAAAGGTCAAGGAAGTTAGAGCTAAAGGGCACAAATAGGAAAGAAAATGAGAAGGAGTGCCCAACGTATAATTCAGGAGTAGTGGAGATCCTCGTTCAATTTCTCTTAGAATGTCCAAATTGACGGTCTGACAGAATAAGATTCACTTGGAGTATGATGTTCAAGTTGGGTGGGAGAATGAAAGATATGTTGTTACTGGGTGACTCAAAGGAGAGGGTCAATGTGCTTATTGCTTATTGAAGAAATTTGGAAGAATGGGGGATGGGATATCATCATACAGTTCATTTCTGGGTGTTGGGAGGAGAGAACAGGCGTTGTGATGGAGCGACTTTGGGACCACTGGGGTAATCAATGCTTTCTCACCCGAGAACCGCGACAAATCAGCGGTCGACCGAATATCTATTAATATTAATTATCTTCAATTGGTGATTGGTCAGTTGGGTGGATTTCAAAGTCGACCAAAGAATGGCCAGAACGTTAATATGTTGTGATACTGAGTCGTCGGCATTATACTTTATTTTCTCTTTGGGTCTAGTAACACATACTCGGGCTGCATTTGGAGTTTGATCCCAAAACTGTTTCCCACATGTTGTTGTATCCACAGGGTGAGTGAATGGGTGTGTATGTAGGGTAACTGCCAGGCATTGCTTAACATTTTACGCAATCTAAACAGCAGACGACACTTGCAAAAACATTCTTGAACAAAGTGTTTCCCCTTTTGCCTTCACATATAGCTTATAATCCCTCATCGGAAGGGTCTTAAGTGTTTTTTTTAGACAGAAGAAGAGAAAAAAACCTATAAAAATTGAATGGCGATTTCAGTGAAAAGTGCGTCTCGATTTTGGCCATTACAAAAATGCCCGGTAAAATGTGAACATTACACTACGCTCTCGACAGACTCCCAAGATTGTATATAGTCGATAACAGCGCCAAAACCAAAGTAAACAAAACGGTAAGAAATATCAGTACAACACTAAACTTTTCAGCAACATTAATATGACCTTTCAGGTGTCCAATGCTACACAAGAAATTGAAGATGCAGCACACTATCCAGATATTAGGGTGAAAACTATCAAACCTTACAGATGGAATGAAATTTTAATTGACTTTGGCAAAACCACGCAAGACTGGAACACGATTTCCGACAGTAAGCATTGTACTCATATTAATTCTCTTCCAAGGGCGTGTCTGTTTGTTCAAACTGTCAAGATAGGCTCCATGTTCATTGAGAGGCTTAGCCAGTTATGTTCTTCATACAATTGTGAACTGCTTCCCCATGTTACCCCCCCCCCCCCACACTCCACACACACACAAACTCAAAGGTTCTCCTAAAATTTTACGTTCTTATCTTTCGTCGATGCTGACACAATAGAAAAATTGCATGGATGAACCTTTGATAAACTTTATTCAAGATGACCACCAAAATAAACAGGTATGTAAGTCCAGCATTCGTGTATTTGCAACCAAAACACTTCGGAGTTGCTATCTTACTTTTGGGGGAATTTAATATTAAGACAGAACACAGCTCGGTGGAGTACGGTGGACTGGAATCAACGACCCGAGGTGGAGTATGTAGTGTATTTCACGTGAGACGAACGCGCGCGTGAAATACAGGAAATGTTCCCCCGGGTTCGTTAATTCCTGCCCCCCCCCCCCCCATACTCTTGTCGAGTTGTGTTCTGTGTTTATACCACAAATAACCTTGAATTAAGTGAATGGCGCTACTATTTGTAAAGAAAAGTATCACCTTCGGCGGTCCGATAGCTTTCATAGATATACTATTCACAATTTGATAAGGATCACTCTTGCTTCACTCATCGACATGAAATGTAAATGGAAGGAAAATGTGTGGTTGCGATTACTTGTCTAAACTTTCTCCTAACCGTTTCATTTTTTATTACCCGTGTGTCAGCATACACGGTAAAGTCAACGAATGTGAAAGTGGGTCACTCCTCCTCCCATTTCCGAAGATTTTAATCCAATCACAGCAGAACAACTGGGTTTTATTCAAAACAGTTTATTCATGTGAAGAAAAGTAGATTTAATATGAAGTATTTCTCCATCTGGCATTCCGCATTTTTCTGACAGCGTTTTCGAATCCTTGGGCTTGTTTCGGAATGTCTGTTTTGGCAGATTGTCCTTTTTCACCCAAAAATAGGTTGTCCTAGTTCTTGGTGGGTATTAGGTTGGATGAAAGAGGCTCTCCTACAGTTTGGAGGCTGTCACCTGCATGTTCCATGGAGTTGAAATCGAGTGAGCATGCTATTTAACATACCCACTAATTCTTTTCTCCTCCACTTAATGAGTTACCAATCTAGCCCACTCGGGCCAGACATTACCATCCATTAGGATGCAGTCGGCGCTTACTGCACGTAAATACAACCAGATTCCAGAACATCATTTTTGTGCTATTTCCCATTCAGATTCTCATTCTAGATGAGACTGGGGTATGCGATGTCATCCAAACTGACAATCGAATCTCGAATCGAACCAATTAGCCTGGCTGGTGGCATGAGTGCAGATGTTATTTATGTTAATGTAGCGGAAGTTACTCTCAGTCTTTTATTTCAACATTATTTAAGTACGATTTCCCTCTGAATTATATTTTTGTGAGAATATGAAGATGACTGATACCAAGCTATATTCCTATGAAAAAGATTCGAGAGGAAACGCATTTGGGCAAATGATTTCGAATCAAACCGAATATCCACTTAAGATTCGAAATCGAATCGAATCTCGGAGTTTCGCAAGGCCCTAGTTTAAAAGGTACTGATTTGCGCACGAAGACTGCCACTGTAAAGTTAGGAAGACTTGAAGACTTGCGAAAATGCACTTTTGTACTGTGACAATTTTAACTAAAATTAACTTCATTTGAAGTCAGATTTGATGCGGACCTGGGAATTCAAGGGTACCTTCGTATATCAAAAGTTTTCAAGCCGCGACTATTTTAACACAGATTTCTCCCACCCCGTACTACATATTGTATACGCAGCCTATGAAAGAAAGACATGGAAGATTTCCCCATCTCATATAGCTCACGTGACTAGTATGCTAACATACCCCTCGTAATAAATTTGCATACTTGATTACAAAACTATTTAAAATGGTCTGCAGTTGTAAACAAACGCAATGGCTACCACTTCTCATTTAGCGTCGATAGAAACGGTCGAATTCATCGAAGCAAATGAAAATACTCTGAGGAAACAGCAGTCAAAATATTCTTGACGTAGCTGTGATTACTCCGCACATTGCCCTCTTGATGAAAAACGTCAGCGTTTTCTACAGCAACAAACACATTAACCCTATAGGTACGGGAGATGGTTTTGTTTTTTATGGTATATACTTATAGTATGTAATGAAACATCACCCGTAAGAGCGGGTTAGCACATTATTTTCAGATCAGAATGATGGTTGGGAAGCTGTACAATTATCATATATCTTACCTCCTACACGAATCTGGGAATTTCATTGGTTCAAAGACGTCACATGCAGACTCCATATAAAACCATATACTGCCCGTCAACATCAATATACGCTGACAACTATGGGTAATCTCCCCTTTGTTCATTGATTATTCAAAATGGCGGCAGCCGATAAACGCTTCAAGTTGAAAGATTGAGTATTGGAAGCCCATATTTGGTCTGAAATGCAGGTTAGGCAACTTAAAAGGCTTCATATTCTGTGGATGTGTGTCATGTTACCTTCGAAATGAAACTGTTTGGTATGTATGAATTTGCCTTGTTATAATTTATGGGAGAGTGCAGCACTCCCGGTAAATTGTAACAAGGCAAAGACACGTGAACACATTGTGAGAATTCTCTCATTTAATTTTGATCGCTGTTGTTATTAGTTCTGTGCATCGATGCAGCAGTCGGTAAAATATATTCGTTACACAGTTTGTTGGTGGCTTCGCTCTCGTCTAATATGAAATTAACTGACACCATATATACCACATTAGGTTGGACTCGAGCTTCGCTTTCGTCCAATATGAAATTAACTGACACCATATATACCATATTAGGCCACCAACAAACTTTGTAACTAATAATATAGCACTGCTTGATTGCAGGATGAAAACGAGGTTGTGGAAGGAGAAAAATGATTCACCGTGACCTGATGCACGAGATGGAAAAATCTCACCCTTTGGGCCAATTGTTTTAGTCGAACACTTGGCAAGCCTCGAGTCTGTCCCCAAAATCTGCCCCCTCTGGTGAGATTTGTTCCATTCATGAGGGATTATATTAATATCGCCTCGAACACAGAAAATCTAATTAAGATTTCAATATGAGAGTTTTGCGTGCGCAACTATACATACAGTCGGGAATCGATTCTATGAAACTTTTCAAACATGACCACTACAAGAGAACATTGGCATATTCCGAAATGTTCAAGCTAGGATATTTTGAACCCAGTTAGTGTGCTTTTTCTACATAATACTGCCACTTACTCAAGCTCTAGATCCCTACAAAGCAATTCAATCAGAAGTATCAAGCTGCTATGTTGATTGTTCGGAGTCTCTAGTTTTAGTGCGCCAAATAAACAACGGATTTTTTTAAAGTGTTGTCCTAAAGCGGTTGAAAAACATTAGAGATGTCAAGCCGGTCTGGTACTACATGTACTACATCCCACGTCTAGTAGAATAAAAAGTGGACTTTCAAAAGATAAGGCAAAACATAATCAAAAACAATCCTTTGTACATCATCGGTCAGGATTAATAATTTTAAGGAGTTAACCCTTTACCTAATGAAACGACAGCAAACCGTCGTGTAAATTACAAAGTGAGTAGTTTAAAAGAACGATAGTTTTCAAAAAGATCAACATTATCATGTGGCCAGTCATTGGGAGGACCTCGTCGAGATCGTTTCAAAGAGGGGTAACATGATGTGGTTCTGTTGATTTTTTTAATTTTTATTCATAATAATTAAAATAATAAATTTCAGTGTCTTTTGTTTTAGGCAAAGAGTTAAAACTGATCTTCGATAAAGAAACCTGAATTTATCTGACGCAGATAACTTCTAACTGCCTCTGATATTTACATTTACAAATATACACTTATTATTATAATACTGATAGCAAGTATGGTGAGTGACAGTGGTGATCTGAAGTACATCGCTCCAAATCCCCACTGCTGCAAGTGTTTGGAATGAGGCTTCTGACATCAACAGCCGGAGCAGAATGACATTTTTGAAAGTGGTTATTACAAATGTTGCACATTCTGCTTACTCTGGATAGCGGTGATGGATGAATGATGTTATTTACGTGCGTGTAGAAGGAGATCTTTAACTCACTGCATGATGCTCGCGCATATTCCTGTCCAGGGCTGAATTTCTCTTGTCACTGACATATTTGTAATTTGGGCATATTTTAACCGATTTCCATCATGAAAATTGCACTGATTGTTTCACCAATGATTTCTTGAGTTAAATTTCGATGAAACGTTTCATCAAATCTAGTCATGGCTGCTTAACAGCAGCCGTGACTAAATTTGATAAAAAAAAATCTTAAAAATACACCGCGGGTTAAGGCAAGTTTCCAAAAACTTTTCCATCAATAATCAAAATTATTTAGAGACTTGAAGTTTATTTACATTTGTACTTTTCTTGCCGACATCCCAAATTTATATACCTGTTGTAGATTTACCACAACTATCGATTTAACTAGTCTAAAATGGTGTCCAGAAGTATACAATTCAGTTTTATTTTAAGATATCTGATTTGCTTGCACATGATTGGTCAAGACAAGTTTTTCATAACTCGATGAATAATATTTGATTGGATGAATGTTTTGCTTTGATCCGGCCATGCGTCAAATAAAACACTTTGTGAATGTTCAACTGTGCAATTAAACTGTAATTACTGCAGGTGGGCTCTTAGTTAATATCCACGTGATATCCACGTGATTATTTGCACTGTTTTGTTTCCTTTTAGCATTCGAGAGTGCGTGTTTTAGCCAATTTCGAAAATAATAAAACTATCGACTGCACAAACGCTGCAGTGATGGACGGAGACTTTGTTCGTGTAAGGGCACATTATAATACAAGTAAACACTCTGAATTGAATTATAACAACTGAACAGAATTATCTGTTGCTTTATCGGAGAATGGGTGTGAAATGGGTGTGCCAAGTTTTGAATGAAATGCTTCATACAACCTAACATGCCCATACCACATTCACACTCCAATAAAGCGACAGATAATCCATCATTTTATTATATGCTAGCCTGTGAATTATCGGAAATTATCTGAAAGATATTTCTCAATGTCCATCGACTCAACGGATATCGAGGAATATCCCTCAGTAGCTTCCTAAATGACGTCACGCTTCGGGGCATGACGTCGCCTTGGAGGAACGATCAGCTGATCTTTGTTATTGTTTTGAAACGTACACATGTGGGGTCGAATTGGGCTGAATATTGTGCAATACAATGTCTCGTAGCATATAATAAAAAAGAAAGTCTACTCCATTTTAATCAGTATCTGGAATAATCTGACGAGTATGGACCTGAAAGTTTTATTTATTTATTTATAATATTTTCAGGTCCACACACTGAATTTTTTCAGTAGCTTCCTAAATGACGT
Organism: Pictodentalium vernedei; assembly: GCA_031216915.1. Taxonomy (NCBI): domain Eukaryota; kingdom Metazoa; phylum Mollusca; class Scaphopoda; order Dentaliida; family Dentaliidae; genus Pictodentalium; species Pictodentalium vernedei. The sequence goes on along the minus strand of CM062297.1, from coordinate 503,777,129 downwards.
TACGCTTTGGCGCATGACGTCACATTGAACATCGCCTTGAAGGAACTATCAGAAGCTTTTTTGTTATTGTCTTGAAACTGTTTGCAGTCAATTGGGCTGAATATTGCACAGTAAAATGTCACGTAGCATATAATAAAAAGAAAATCTACGCTGTTTTAGTGAATATCAGGAATTATCTCATGAGTGTGGACCTGAAAGTATTAATTTTCACTCGCGCAAATGCTCGTGAAAAATAAAACTTTCACAACCACATGTTACGCGGCCCTAAGGATCGTCTAAGTTGTAGGACTCGAATGGCGTCTTCCAAGGCTGGCTCCTTTGTTTTACAACAAGGGCAGCGTGATGTGTTGTGTGTGTGGCAAACTATAGTTACTTGAAGTGGTTGCCACTATTGATTAACTAGAGAGTCATTAAATACAACTGGAACTAATCGACACAGTTTCTACTAATGTTTATTCATTCAATCAACAAATTCAACAAGTGCTTGGAGCTGGAACATCACCACTCAGTCTTCAGCTTCTCTGCCAATGCACCAGGTCTTCTACATAACCTAACAAATAGCCTAACCGCGACGCGACGCGACGCGACGCGACTTTACTGATAAATTCTAAGTGGCTTTTTCACTCAAAGCCCATGCTTTGTAGTTCGAGGTCCTATCTGTCAGTTGGTAGATCAGGCGGCGACTGACTATTTCCAGTCGAGCTAGTGGATTATATGCTTCGTGACTCAGAGCTGCGTGACTTAGAAGTCCTAAACAACTCGTGATGAATTTTCATCCTAATCCTTACACGTCATATTGTAATAGCCGAAACCCGCAGCGAGTCTTCTGGAGCAACTAATAGTCTAATCATCCTGTCTTAAGGTTTAGCGGTTAATGAGTGAATACAGTGAGGCCTGTGACCTTCATCAAGTGCTTAACTCTACAAGCATGGTCCCGGAGACAAGTCATCTCAGATGTTGTTTAAGAGATCAATGATCCGGTAACAGGCTTGCAGAGATCTCCCACCTTGAAGGCTATTTCAACAATCCGATTCTAGAGTTTTCATACTTAGGACTACAAGGTGTTGTCTCTGTCAATCTTGAGAACCCCTTAGCGTACGTCGATGGTCAGCTGTTCATTAATTCTCAATTGGGTTTAAAGTACTTTGTTTAGTGTTCTCCCCACTTCTGATACTTATCGTACGTATCACACAGTGAACTCTAAGGACGAATGTCAATTCTCCTTAAGGGCTTTGTCAGATGTGTGTACTCTATTAAGTTATAATTTGCACTCGGTCACAGCAGTTCGACTAATAACGAGAATTTCTGTTCAATAATTGTAAGATTTGAGATTTTAGAAATAACTGAATTCGAACAACTATTAAGTAAAATGAATTTTCTATTTCTCCATCCCCTCTTTCCCTGTCACTCCCATGGAACATGGACAGGTTCTCTCTTGTATTACCTCGGGCCGCGAGGCTGGTTAACCCGTTCGTCGACCTCCTCGTCGACCTCGACCGCAGGGACTGTTATCCCTCTCGTAGGCTACATTTCGCTACATAAACCTCCCCCACCTAAGATCAAAACCCAGCAGGAGTTTGATCGTGACAAAGGATTCAAAAGTCGAAATGGAGCATAGAGGAGGTATAGAGTCATTATAGCTTATTCTGAATTATCGCGGTTGCCTGGTGCATGGCTGCTTGTCTGGAACTCTAAGATAAAGACAACACAATCCCCCAAAATATATATACAAATAGGATCACATTAGCATGGCAATGGCTCTCCTTTATAAGTTACACCTCCCCTGGTGGTGGAAACCGGAAAGAGGTATGAGGGCTGCAAAAACCACTACGGACATAAGTAGCTGGTTGCCAATGAATAGTTTGGTGACAATATGGACAAACCCAGTGTTCATCCATCCACCACAGACCACACACCTCGTGAATGCAATGCCTGCACCTTGGACATTGAAGCGCCACCTCTGGTTGTATCACAACGACCTCTAGGCATATGCAACAATTCTCCCCAGTTCCTGTAATAAGTCGTGGGGATGTCAATTGTCTTTGTTGCTGCTCCTTATGGCGACAAAGTGCTGTCATGACCAAATGGAACATTGACATTTGTTTTTCTCAATGATGAGTTTCTCATACATCGTCGCCACAGAAGGTGATTTTCAACTTAAAAGTATCAATAACCTCTTCTACATACTCTCCTTCACGGAATGGCCTCACTAATCCAGAATTCGGTAACTGGTGAGCCGCTCAGTCTCCCATTGACCATGTGTAGGCCAAGTGATTAAAGTATCTACCATCCCAGCAGTAGTCACTCCAATAACTGACCACACTTTCAGTCATAATGCGGTGGGTGATCTGTGCTGCCCGTGGTGGATGAACACATTCAACCTACCTAGGAAGGAGGAGGAGTCCCTTTTGGGTAATACAATAACAATAGTATACCTCATGTAGCACATATTCGTTTTGGTTAGTCTCTCCATTATAACATAGGACCTCCCAATAACGAACCCAGAGTTGGGAGCATCGCACGCCCTCCATATCAATCGGAAAAGAATGACTTGCCACTTCTTGTCGAAAAACATCCAACCTGTTTGTCTTATGCATCAGCCAGGATTCTTACCCTGCCCGATCAACCTGTACTTCTGATGTTCTTCTATGTACTTGTCAAATTCCAGTAAGTATGCCGAAGCCAAGTCTTACTCATTATATTTCTTTTGAACCTCAAAATACAATGCAAGAACAAAAAAAGAAAATTTTATATTTTATATATATATCTACACTGCCCTGAGACACGCCCTAACTCCCCACTCCCCTGGGTATACGTGCTTCTAGTACCTCTCTTGACAGTCAAGCCACACCCGTACTAGTTTTCCCGATTGTCTTGTATTGTAGGGTATCTGGTGAGTACTTATCTAAACTCTGCCAGATCCCTCACTTTAATCGTCTAAATTTTCAAATGTTTTTTAAACGTCAATTTTCATAGCAAATCGAATGGAAGATAGTACCAAATAAGACAATCACACATCTCCACTCTTTAATACAATCTCAAGTAAAAAGTAGTAGCAACATTGACAGAGTATTCAATGGAGCCCTATATCTTGGAGATTTACTCATCAGGTGGCACCCCCGCTAAATTATGAATTCTATAAATCCTCCCTGGACTGGAGTAATAATAAAAATGAAGTCCATCATAAGCCGGGTGACGTCGATGGTACATCAAATATCTCACATCAGGTCTAACCCTGCATCGGACTTGGAGAATTCTTCTCCATAGGGTGACAGAGGATCTGCGTGGTACCCTCCACTGTTGTTGGAGAAGGTTCATTCTAGAAATCTGATGGCTTTGTTCGTCCACATCCGGGTCAGCCATGGGTACACACTCATAGCCACCAGGTGCATCCGAACATTCTCTGACCTCTACTTCAAATCCACACACGCTTGGGCCCTCCCGACACTGATAACCAATTAAATCTGTATAGTTTCAGATTTCAATAAAATTTGAATGTGTTTCAAAGACAACCCATCTTGCACTTACTGTTAAAACCATATACCATTCTATTTCTATAAATATGCGATTATGCATTAAATCGGTAAACACACATCCAAATGTGGTCTCCCTAACTAACGGATCAACATCATAAACCCTACAAAAATCTAACTGATAGGTATTTGGTCGCACTATATAATAGTGTCGCCTCCTAGGTTCACAGTGAACAGTACAATGTTTGCAACAAAAATATTGACAGGCATACTGTCATGTTGTCTCATCCACATATGGAAATAATTGTCTACGCTGGTGTCATAAACGACCCCCAAAACCAGCTTGATAAGCATCATCAGTGTTTTTATCTAGATCAGAATCAGAGTCTGTTTCAGCTGCAGCCATTGTTTTTCTTACTACTTTATTTACACAATCACTCTAGAATATCTATTGCCTTTGTCTTTATTGTCACTTACACAGAAGAGGTAACCTCTTCTAATTCATCATTATTGAGTCCCTTATTACCCATTGTTGCACACACAGTATCCATTTCAGTGTCATAGTGTACCTTAGGATACATTCATTTTCGCAACACTGGCGACTTCTTCACTACTCGTTGAATAGTTTGTCGCATTAGTTCTACTATCTCTTTTGGTGGAGATCTAGTTCCAGCTGGTACTTCTGCTGGTTCTGAAGATAAAACTGTCGTTTGGTCAGATGACTGCATAGGCACATGAACATGAGTCAAAAGTTCTTTCTTTCTTCCACCTAGCACAACATCATTCAACACCTCACACCCTCTTTCCTAAAACTCATGTTTAGCTCGGTGTTTCTTACACTTTGTTTGCAAGACCCAATTTAGCATTCGAATATGGCCATGTTTTTGAATGCACCTCATAAGTACATAAAGCATCAAAACAATGACTACTGTCCTGACGAAATATGCCCACTTAGGTACAGTGAATGGTTCTTGAGGTATTAGCTGCATTGCAACAAGTTCACATGCTAGTTCATTCATGGGTAGATTATTGAGATGACTTAACGTTTTCAGCATGGTGAAAGTGGTTAAATTTACTTGTTCGATGATAGGCTTCCAGACCTGTCACTGATGAAATGAAAAATCAGGTAACACAGTCCTGGACATTAATTGGTAGGTCGTATTGTCACGACCATGAAAATAACTATGCAGTAACAATTGTCCACTTGTTGCCATTCACAAAGGTTTTAATTCAAATAACCCTACAGGTGGCATTATTCTACGTGGTTTAGGATTTTTGTGTTTTGAACAAGTTATCGAGAACCGCAATAGTACATCCATTGTAACATACCATAACCCTTCCTCGATGCATGTTGCAAAAGGCAAATCAATGTGTAACTGAATTTCAGCTGTACATAGCTTGTTAATCTCCTCTCGCATATTTAGAAATGAGGATAGCATACAACTCGGTGTTGTGTGTATGGTCCATATAGCTCCCACCAGTGGACAAAAGAGTTTCTTATCATACACACACTTATCATGCCCAATTTTGGGTATGTATCAAATTCTCTGTTTGTCTACAATTAACGTATCTGCTTCTGATTGATATTTTGCAACTAACTTACTCGCATCAGGCAATACATTGGCGGTGATATTTTTCAAGGGCACAGGCAATGCCTTCACACGAAAGATCTCAATTTGAAAATTTGTGTTCACCAAAGGTACCTTCACCATGGTGACTAATTTATCTTGAGTAAAGATGGTTACCGTGGTTAACAGATGGTAGTATTGCCATAATTCTTTCTCCATATCTAAAGGTAATTGTGTATGGTCATCAAGCTTTCCCTATAAACTGCATAACACAGTTGTTAACAAGGTCGGGGTGACGATTCACAGGGATAGTTTTTCATCCACCAATATATCCATCTGTTCATGCGCGTCATGCATATAAGTCTCGGCAGTTGTAATCATAAGTTTTATTTGAGTCACCACTATTTCTTGCTGGTGATATGCATGAGTAAAATGTTCGATCAAGGCAAGATGATTCTCTGCATCTTGTAGCTGTCGGGTAACTTCAGTCTGAAAATCAGCTACTATTCTAGACAAGTTCAATAGGAATTCTATTCTCTTGTACTGCTGCATAGGCCAATCTGATCATAGTTAAAGTTTGCCTTTGCACATGGTGCATTAGCTCTTATTTCCTTGACAATTGGTCCAAGTTTTTCGTAATTCCTCTTAGATCTGATTCTGTAACAGTGCCAAATAGAAAACTCAACCCCGTGCCAATAAAATTAAATAGTCCACGCTTCTTACGTGACGTTGAGGGTGTATGACCACTTAATTTGTGATAATCATTTACTTCCTGTTTTACTTGTTCATAGCGATCATTAATGAACCTTATCTCTTGGTATGTATCCGTTATCATTGATCATAATGCAATATTAAGTGTTTCATTCGCACTGCCATATGTTTCACAGACGTGCTAAAAAATTTCATCAATTGCTTCATAATATCTATTTGTGTTTGACACTTGGACACCGAAGTGTTCCATAAACTGCATAAAAGGTTGTACTTCTTGTACGTAAACGGTCGACCAATCACTATTAATCATGTAAACTTCATTCACTTTTGTGAATATCACATTGTTTCTAATTATTACTCCAGTAGTAGTCCCTTTTCCAGTAGTAGTCCCTTTTATGGCTACCAATAATAAACTTCAAATAAAACACCAGTGCAACATCATGCTCCTATAATGAGAAGGAAAGCATGGGTTAACATGGTGGGTGATTCTCATACTAAGACAATCAATTACTCCATAATTCACCGTGCACCCGTGAACATCTGGAAGTATTCTAAACCCAGCGAAACCACTTCATTGGTTCACAACGCCAACAGCAGCCTTGCTGGAGTTTCAATTTCTGCCAAATCATACGTCAATCCAATTTTGTCATCCACACTCGCATCCCTGTCTCCCTCCATGCAGAGCAATGTTGTACCTTAATCAGTGGTACTCCAGGGAACAGCTTCAGTGACCTCTGTACCACAAGCTGTTTCACCCCCACCATAATTATGTAAGACATTTCTAATATTATCAATTAATTACCCAATTTCTGTACTTTTGCTCTCATTTTCTGTCTTAAATTGCATATTTACCTCCATTGGTGCATCTGATAGAAGTGCCTGCATGGCTTTCTTATGTTCTCTGTAATGTCGCAGCTGGCACCTTAACTCTTCAAGAGGTACACTCTCTTCTTCTGACGAGGAGTGTTCTCTTACCTGTCTCTTATTTCGAATCAGAGGACCTAATGGATTCCCTGGTTCATTTTCCTCTTCACTCTCACTACTGTCTTCACTGGCAGTAGCAGCTTATACTGGTGGCGCTACATATCTCTGTGTTCTGCACCACCTATCCGGTGCTGGGAATTCCCACTCTTGTGAAGCTAAACATAGATTTTCCCCATGACACTTTATAACTCGTCCTCTCAACTAATCTTTTATTCTATAACTCACCGGGCCCATTTTTTCTATTACTCGGAAAGGATATTCCCACTTTTTCTCCAACTTACCTTTTGATCTCCGTCTCGATACATAATGGGGTCACCTACTTCAAACTTAATGTCTTTTGCTTTCTCATTCCCTAAGCATTGTTGTTTCATGACACGTTTTTTCTGTCGAGCTTGCTGTTGGGCAAATGCCTTATGCAGCTCTTGGATAGCAATTTTATGGGGTTCCTCTCCCATATATCTCTGCCTGGGTTTCAAAATAGTATCTAATGGTAAAACCACATCCCTTGCATACAGCAGATAATAAGGAGAGAATCCAGAGGATTCACTCCCATTAAATCTGATGGCCGCAAGAGCTTGGTTAATGAACAGATCCCAAACATCAAGATTTTTCTGTGACATTTTTGCCAAGATGTCATTCAGCATTCGATGAAACCATTCGACCTTGCCATTTGACTGTGGGTGGTAATATGAAGTGGTCACATGGTGAATTTTCAAATGTTCAGTCAAATATTTCATTACCTCATTGCAATTTTTGGATCCATTGTACATCAACAATTCCAATGGACAGCCAAATCTTGGGAATGCTTGGTCTATTAACAAATTTGCAACTGTTTCCGCTTTCTTATCTGGTACTAAAAATGCTTCAGGCCATCCAGAATACATGTCAATAAAAGTGACTATCTATCTATTCCCAGAGAGTGTAGTTGGGAATGGACCACTAATGTCCAATGCTATTTTTGCAAAGGGATATGGCGGTCTATCGGCCTCTTGCTTTGGTAAGTGGACTTTCCTTGTTTTCTGAGCTCAACAGGTTAGACATTTATCAATATATTGATAAATGTGCTTATATAAATCTGGCCAGTAATACTTTCTACTAATATTATAATACACTTTATCAATCCCTAAATGTCCAAGTCATCATGGTATTGTCTCAACACCTCTCCTGTTAAATTATCAGTTACACATAACCTCACTTAGTGGATGTATCAAACATATACTCCCTATAGTTTAAACTTACTAGAGCCAATTACAAAAAGCCTCAATGTTGAACGCGCATGTTCTTTCTCTTCTCCCATAATTTTTTCTTTTTAACTTTTCCTTATCTTTATTTCTCTTTAATAGGGGAATGCAGGAAGACAGCCAATCTGGCTATGCTTTCCCATGCCAGTATACATGTGTATCCTATACATAATAGTTTGTCATTGTTATATGAATACTGTAAATATATGTTGATGTATATCTTATTGTAATTTATAGTATACTTGTGAATAAATCAATATCAATATCAATCAATCACTCATGGGTTATCATCTGTAGCACTAATGTAATGTAATACTTCCTCTATTAACATATATCTACTACTAATATTGGTTGGGGTATTACTTTTTAATTTCCATAAGTCTACTATCTTTTTCCTGCTCTAATTTCATATCCAAATCTCGATAATTAACCTTCTCAGGCTCCATGGGTGAACTTGAACTTTGTGTGGGTACTGACACATAGGCAAATTGATTTGGATCAACTTTATCACTATTAATCACCCCCACTGTCAGGGCCTTATCTGTATCTACAGCATCCATATTGTAATTGGGGTCAATTGGGGTCAACATCTGCTAACCCCTCAGGTAACCTTGATAACATATCTGCACAAGTATTCTGTCTCCTGGGTAAATATTCAATTTTACAATTACAACTAGCTATTTTCAATGCCCATCATTGCACTTTGGCATTCTTTTGGGGTTTCATCAACAAATATTGCAAGGGGGCATGGTCTGTCTTAATGATAAACTGTGCACCCTGTAGATAATGGTTGAGTTTGTCCAAGGCATATGAGATGGCAAATGCCTCCTTTTCAAATGTTGACCACTTCTGTTGTGATTTTCCCTATTTATGAGACAAGAACACTATGAGTTTCTCACCGGGCACCCCAGGGAGCTGTTCTGTACTATCCTCACTTGGATGGGTTAGCACTGCTCCTATGCAAGTCCTTGAGGCATCTGTATAGAAAACATAGCCCTTTTGGGTGATGGGATAGCTCAGGTAAGCTACCTGTGTCAAACTCTCTTTTAAATAATGGAAGGCTTTTTGTTGGGCCTCCTTCCATTGGTATCTAGCATATTTCTTTGTGAGGGCCACTAAGGGCTGTGCAATTTCACTAAAATTAGGTATAAATCTCCTACATTAGGACACCATTCCCATAAAGCTTCTTACTTCTGTTACAGTTGTAGGTGGACCTAATTTTCTGATAACTTCAACTTTATTTGGTTCTGGCTTAATCACATCACCGTTAATGACAAAACCAAGGTAAGATGTTTCACCTTGATTTTAGTTTTAATTTATGTTGCTTTAGCCATTTCAAAACTGCTCTTAAATGTTCAATACGGGACTTCGTGTCACAACTGAACACCAAAATGTCGTCCAAATATGCTAAGGAAAATTCGCTCATTCCATCTAGGACCACTGTCGTGACCTCTTGAAAACATCAAGACACATTTTGAAGACCGAAAGGCATCATATTGAACTCATATAACCCTCTGTGACACGTAAAAGCTGTCTTTTGTAGGGTGGTGAACTATTTGCACCCATTTAACAATGCAAACACGTCATCAATGAGTGGCAACGGCCAACTCGTAACCTTGGTAACTTGGTTAAAGCACCTAAAATCTACACAAAGGCACCTAGAGCCATCCTTCTTGCCCACAAGCAAGCAAGGAAAGCTCCATGCACTCTGTGACCTTCGGATAATGCTTGCATATAGCATTTCTTGAATTGCATCATCCATAATTATTTGTTTCAACAGCGGGACACGATAAGCCCGGCTCTTAATATGCCAGACATCCCCTGTATCTATTTTCGTTGTTATTGTGTCAGTTTGGGTTAATTCTTTATCTGTTTTTGCAAATACATCCCGCTGTTCCCATATTAATTTCATTAACAATTCCCTCTTATCTGGTGGCAAATTCTGTTACTTGATTGTCATTATCTTTGTTTTCAACTGTACTACGTTTCATCACTTCCTGTGTGATATCTACTAAGTCCTCCTCAGCAGTTACAGGTTCAACTTTTCCCACAATGCAACCTTGCTTCAATGTATAATGCTTATTGGTAGTGTTAATCAACATAACTGGTATATTACCACAATTGTTGCTTACAATGCTGTTACTTACCAGTAAACCTGGTTGCTCTGCAATATAGCCTTGCTTTAAGCCATGATGTTCTAAACATTCAGAGTCAAAAGTTGATCTTACCCCTACAGCCTTAGCTGTACAAACACAAGTACTCTGTGGTTTGAACTCAATGCTGTTCACTATATGGGTTAAACGTGACACAAGTAAATGTTTCACTAGTGGAATTAATTGCCCGTTTACTTTCATTTTTCTTAATCCCCAATATATGTTAATATTATTTCCTGCAATCCAATCAAACCCTAAAATCAAACTCATCCAGTACTAAGAATTCCTATGACTGGGATAACCCATTAATGAAAAAGTACAAACGCACCATCCCCCTGGGTCTAATACTTGTACCAGCCACACCAGTTATGCTTGGTAGTCGGTTTCTATCACCCACTAATCAAGAGCGATTGTGCATATATTTCCAAAATTTTGTGCTGATGCATGAAGTTTGAGCTCCCGAGTCGAGCAGAGCCCTGACTCGCTGCTTCCCCACATGAATCATCACACTGCCCAAAGAAGCTGTGCCAAAATTTAATTCTACAGTCCCAGAATTCCTCCTAGACTGTTTTCCATTCAATTTTCCTTGTTTGGTTTCCTTTTTCAGTGTATTTACTTGTGAGCTCTTGGTGCTCACTGAGCTCTCCTCTAGAGCTGCCTGGGAATTCCTCAGGTGACCTGAGTTCGCTTCTGGAGCTGACTTGGGGTTATGTGAGCTCTCCTGTAGAGGTGACTTGGGATTATGAGGGTGGCCTGGTGAATATCTCTCATAAATAAAACTATTTTTTTTCATATTTTGCAACTCTTTTCTTGGGTAAAACCCACGTACATTTTTTAGTAAAGTGACCTAGTACCGAACAGCAGTCACACTTTTTGACTCCCTCACAAAATTTTGTGTAATGGTCTGAGTTTCCACAAGTTTCCACAAGTTGCACACTTTTGACCAAACTGCCAAGGGTTAATTTCCTTGGGTTCATTGATTAATTCAGAAGCTAATTTATTTACTGTTTGGTGCACAGAAACACCTTGTGTTTGATTAGATTTCTCCCTGGGAATATTATTATTTAAGTTCTTCTTATTTTGTGGAGTTGCTTCCCTTTGACTACATTTATTAAATCTTGTTCTTATTTGCCTCTGTTGTGGATTTGTTAAGGGAATGGTTTTCAATTTACATTTTTTCTCTTGGTGTCCTATATTTAAACATTTCTTACACTTATGCCCTATTTTCTCAGCGTGTTCACTATTATTTACATTTCTACTTTTCTCTTTCACTGATGCATTTATGTTATCTCCCACTTGTATTTTTACAGTATTGTTACAATGTTCTGGAGCCTGTTTGGTAGTTTTAACCCCTTACCCCTACCTATTGCCCTACATAAGTAGAGTTTTGGCTGTTTAAATTCTCGGGGCTTACTCGGCACATCATATTCCCTAATCTGCCACAGCGAAAACACCTCATGTCAGCCATTGACCTTTCTACTGGCTGTTGCAGTGCGCACCTGCTTTGCTATTTGCACTCGGCATTGAGTCTGCACATGCCCCACCCTACCACAACAGTAGCAGATGGGTTTCCTCATGTTTGTCGCATTGCTGGCTTTTCATATCACCCTTTTTGTTATACCTGGGAGGGGCGGGAGTTTTTGTAATTACGTGGACACTACTTTTTCATCGCGAGACATCAACATCCATGGGCTGAATGTCCCTGGAGTCGTCAGGGCTAACATCCCTTCCTATTTAATCATGATTGCAGTAATCTGACCTGTATGCTTTCGATAAATACAATGCATTTTCGCACTCTTTCTTTAACCACTGTTTCAAATAGAGCTAGGGCTGAATTTTGTTTTGACATCGCTTTCATATAACCCATCACCAAAATAATTTGCCAATATTTTCTGTACTAATGGCTCATCAACATCCTTTCCATAAGCGTCCTTTGCAAGATCTAATAGTCTCTCACCATAACTGACCACAGCTTCATATTTTTCCTGTTTCATGTGGCGCAGATAATTATTCACCATACTATCGTCGATCACCTCCAAGTAACGCTGCTGGAGCTGTGTTTTCAAGCTCCCCCACGTCACAGTAAGGTCGGCGGCTAGGGTGCTAAGAATAAAATCGGCCACAACAAAATCACTTGTCTGGGCAGCCAATCTGCATTTTTGCATGTCTGAAATTTCAGTTGTGGCACAATAGTGGTCAAGCGACTTCATCCATGGTTTAAAGTTGACGGGGTCACCATTAAAACGTTTAGTATGGGTGTGCAGCATTTGGGTTTGCATGGCATTTGCTGTAGTACCCGTATTTACATTCCCGTGCTGAAGGGTGTATTGTACCCCCTGGATGGCCACTATGATTTCTTGGGCTTCCTCACTTTTTGTTTTACATTTACTACTTTTACCACTGGCAAATAGTGTCTCCCTCATTCCTTTTTCTTCTAGATAAGCGAGCTCAGCACTTTTCTGTTTCAGCTGAGCATCTGCTTGTTCTAACTGAAACTGCATACCCAATTTTTTTGTTTCCAGTTGGGCCATGTCTTGTTGATGGCGCTGTTCCCCAGCCAGCTGTGCTTCTTGCATCTGTTGTTCTAATTTGGCTGTGTGAAGTACAGCCTCGGCATTAATCAAGTCCTCCATTTCCTTGTGCATTTCAGGGTCTAATTATATTATATTCCCACCAGTTGCCATTCTCCCACTTTATGCTATTACAGGGTTAATACTATTTCGTGATGGCAGAGCTAACGAACCCCTCAGTAATGATTGCAAAGTGAATGAATAAAATGTTGTACTTGCAGTGTATATTTTAGGAACAGACAGTTTTCCTCTGCTCCCCTGCTGCGTCCGATGCATTGTCTTGAAGATCCGATGTGTTGTATCATCTCCCGCGACAATCATGTCCATAGCAAAGCCAGTTCAATATCCTGTCAAATGCAGCAAAGAGGACCGTTGTTACGTGGCCCTAAGGATCGTCTAAGTTGTAGGACTCGAATGGCGTCTTCCAAGGCTGGCTCCTTTGTTCTACAACAAAGGCAGCCTGATGTGTTGTGTGTGTGGCAAACTATGGTTACGTGAAGTGGTTGCCACTACCGATTAACTGGAGAGTCATTAAATACAGCTGGAACTCATCGACACAGTTTCTACTAATGTTTATTCATTCAATAAAAAAATTCAACAAGCGCTTGGAGCTGGAACATCACCACTCAGTCTTCAGCTTCTCTGCCAATGCACCAGGTCTTCTACATAACCTAACAAATAGCCTAAACGCGACGCGAGTTTACTAATAAATTCTAAGTGGCTTTTTCACTCAAAGCCCATGCTATGTAGTTCGAGCTCCTAACTATTGGTTGGTAGATCAGGCAGCGACTGACTATTGCCAGTCGAGTAAGTGGATTATATGCTTCCCCAGACAGCGTGACTCAGAGCTGCATGACTTGGAAGTCGTAAATAACTCGTGATGAATTTTCATCCTAACCCCTACACATCATATTGTAATAGCCGAAACCTGCAGCAGGAGCAACTAATAGTCTAATCATCCTGCCTTAAGGTTTAGCAGTTAATGAGTGAATATGGTGAGGCCTGTGACCTTCATCAAGTGCTTCACTCTACAAGCATGGTCCCAGAGGCAAGTCATCTCAGATGTTGTTCAAGAGATTAATGATCCGATAACATGCTTGCAGAGATCACCCTACTTGAAGGCTATTTCGGCAATCCGTTTCTAGAGTTTTCATACTTAGGACTACAGGGTGTTGTCTCTGTCAATCTTGAGAACCCCTTAGCGTACAGCGATGGTCAGCTGTTCATTAATTCTCAATTGGGTTTGAAGTACTTTGTTTACTGTTCTCCCTACTTCTGATACTTATCGTATGTATCATGCAGTGAACTCTAAGGTCGAAAGTCAATTCTCCTTAAGGGCTTTGTCAGATGTGTGTACTCTATTAAGTTATAATTTGCACTCCGTCACAGCAGTTTGACAAATATCGAGAATTTCTTTTCAATAATTGTAAGATTTGAGATTTTAGAAATAACTGAATTCGAACAACTTTTAAGTAAAATTAATTTTCTATTTCTCCATCCCACTTTCCCTGTCACTCCCATGGAACATGGACAGGTTCTCTCTTGTATGACCTCGGGCCGCGAGGCTGGTTAACCCCCTCGTCGACCTCCTCATCGACCTCGATCGCAGGGACTGTTAACCCTCTTGTAGGCTACATTTCGCTACACACACTCATGAAATAATTCCCGATATTCACTAAAACAGCGTAGATATCCTCTATTTAATTCTTATATAACATCTTTATCCACTTTCGTCAATGGCAACATTCAATCAGCAGTGATGAAAAATAAGTGGCGTTTAAAGCTAATGCTAGTACATCACTTTGAATTATAACCTTATTTAATGCCAAGCGTGTACATGGATTTTTTGGGATCCCGGTGGCTGAGTGGTTACAGCATTAGACCAAAAGGTTTTTGGTTCGATCTGACCATCTGTAGCAGCGTTGTGCCCTTGGACAAATCTCTTAATACCGATTGCCCACGTATGGGCACGGTGGCGCTGTGTACCAAGACGTATTACACGTCGATGGTGCATTTTCCTTCAACCAATGCTCACCTTGTCTGTACGGAGTTGATAGATTGGGAGTCTGGTAGTTGCTAGCCACAGCCCGTTGGCTCTCTCTATGTACTCCGTCTCCCTACATACTTAAAATTGTCCGATACGAGGGAGTTTGGCTGTCAAAACTGTCAATAAACCGTAATAAAAATCTTAAAATGTTCAGGATGAAATCTGTAGCTTGTAAAGATTATAATAGGCAATTATGGGTTAAGTAATAATAACACTTTGGCCGGCCGCTGATTTGTCGCGGTTCTCTGGTGAGAAGGGCTTGAATCGTCCTTTGCACCCAAATGCCTCCCTATCCTCAAGAATCTTCTCTCCTCCCAACAGTCGGAGACGAACTGCTTGATGACACCCCGTGTCGTATTCTTCCCAATCTCCCCGATAAGCATACTGACCCTCACCTCTGCGTCACTTACCAACCACACATCTTTCGTTCTAAATCCCACTTCCTCATTATACTCCCAGTGAATCTTATTCTGTTAGGCTGGTATTACGTACATTCTAATAGAAAGTATTCCAGGGTCTCCACTACGCCAGCATTGCACATTTGACACTCATTTTCGCTGTTTTTCCCAATTTCTCCAGCGACGGGACCTCGTCTTGAACAGCATTACCCCCACAAATGAGCCACCGATATATCATATGCAAATATGATCATACTTTTGACTTGGCATCATTCATTGGAAAGCTCTCTATAAGACTGTTGTTGAATAAATTATCATTAGTCAAGAATTAGGTGTTACAGGTGCCTTTTAAAATTGGACATGTTTTAGGTTACATACATATATGCACATGTTCATATCGAGAATTTGTACCGTTGCGTCAGTAATAAAGGGTGTCTGTCAAAGATGAAAACTGAGCCCGTCAATGGCCATGACAGGATCCTCATTTTGATGTTTGGATATCGGCACTGAAGACTTGTGCATCTTGCCGCAAAGGCTTGCTAACCAAAACCATTGAAGGAAGGTCATTCTAATCTTCGGTAGATTGGTTCCAGACCATTTCCGAATATTTAATGAAATGGTTGACAGATTTTACGCAGAGGACATCCACCTCTTCACCGAAATCGACAGAACCAGGTTGGAGTTTGAAAACCTGGATTGTTATGCTGACAAATGTTTTCAATAGCGGCGCACCTTACCTCTTTACTCAACGCACACGATATCTAATTTTTTTTTAAATTAATGTTTTTTTAAAATTCTTCGAAACATTTCAACAAAACCATATCATGTGACCTCTTATTGGAACGAACTCGAAGAGCTCATTCACGTGAGAGGTTGCGTGATATGTTTTTTTTAAAAATTTTTTCAACAACATATTTTTGTCAACTGATTCATTTGTAAATGACGCGAGCGGATGCGTCCGATTCGTTAGGTAAAGGGTTAAGACAGTTGTTGGAAGTTCATTTATGGGATATTTTGACCATTGTGTAGGCAGAAAAATATCAGAGAATGTTGTTTAGAGGTCATAAGCGCGTCACTTACCTAACGTTTCAGGCTTTGATAACGGCCTCATTGTTAATTTATGTGGAAGAGAAGATCATCCACACAATTCGTGAATAATGAGAGAAAGTTACTCGCTGCTTCAGCTGGAAGTACACGACGAAAATAAATTGATAGATCCGCGTACAACCCCTTTGGAGATTCAGCTTATCCGTTGCGACCACATCTTATGATCCCATTTGAAGGAGAACATGTCTCGGGCACGCGTGTCGGTAGAATTAGCAGTTGGAAAAAGTGTTTGATCTGTCCTTTTCCGGACTTTAAATAAGAAAAAATAAAACTATTCACTCAACCCGTTGGTAAATATTTTTAGTTGGTGGATGCTTACAAATTGCCATACTTGTGCATGTTGGCAGTAAGAATAGGGAATATTTTCGATTACCCCCCCCCCCCCCCCCCCCACCAATTAAACAACCTTTATATCATACATTTGATATTTACCAATATTTTGATGGGCAATTGGGATCGTTTATTACCAATAATTTTTACCACGCCTTTTACTGAACAATGGCAGTAATAGAATTTATTTATTAGATATGATTTTCTTTCCCAGAATTGCCATTTACTGAGCTCGGCTGATACGATTTCAAACTATTACGCTGATCTTAGCTCATATGAACCATGCTTGTGTTGTCCCCCTTGACTCGTTACTAGGCACAGCCATTTTGTTTACAGCTATATCGCACACTGTTATTTGTCGAAAGAAATCAATCAGTAAAACTGACATTACCATGCAAATGTGGATTGTTTTTTATGGTGAGGAATTATATGTAAGGATTAGGTGGATGAAGAGAAAATGAAGAGAGTTGTACATAAAATTCAATTTATACCATGATTACCTATTCTACTGTATATGAAAAGCCTATGACATAAATTTTAGCTTTACACACTAACCGTGATGAACACTCCAGCAATGGGATTTCAGTAGTAAACCTTCACACCTACAGTAGAACAACATCCCCCGTTGACCTTTGGTGACGTCGACCTGAATGCAAACTTGTCTAAATTGATTGCACTTTGCCTCGCGAAGAGTGAAAAGGAAAGTGGCGATTATTTATTACGTTTTTTAAATGGGTTTACCTCATAAGATGCCAAAAATTAACAAACATGCATTGTCTCATGTTAATAAAGCATGCATAACTCGAAATATTATGTTATTATGTTATTAAAACGAAAAAGAAACAGTTTCTTTTTTTCATTTCGTTTCGGAGATAAAATTAACAGCGGAAGTACCGCCCACCGATGCTCGTATATACAAGAACAGATTCGCTCGTATGTACGTCTGATACTCAGTAAAATCGAGAAAAAATAATAGCGACTCTCAGTAATCTGACGATCATGGTATAAATAAAATATACCCAAAGTATCTTGGTGTACCAAATGTTCACCACTCGTGGTGAACATTTGGTACACCAAGCTACTATGGGTATATTCTATATGTAATCTACGTTTCTTAGTCGTAAGTGGAGATTCATCGGAGTGGGAGAAAACAAAGTGCAGCTATCCACAAGGGAGGCCGCAACATTCGGATAGGTGTATATGGAACAGGAAAAAATGAAACTTCGGATTTTATGAAAAGAATGAGGAACAATAATACTGTCAGAAAATTGTAACAGATATGCGAATTTTTTATTTATTTGTTCCCGTTTCAAAAATAAAAAGGTTATTTCTTGTTTTTCTCATATCGGCCGATATCAGCCTTCGTTAACTGCTCGTTAGCCTTCGCCCTTTACCCTCAGGCTGAAATGAAGTTATCTCGGGCTGATACACATGTATCTCCTACAATATGAAACTAACTGAATTATCGCCTCATTTTTCGGCATGTAAGTTAAGGATTTTTACTCTACCGGGATATATTGGCATATGATGAATGACAGATTTGGAGAGGACATCCGCAACAATTGTTTGTGTATATGAAATATTTTTGAATATGGTTGTTCAAAATTGTTAGCACTGTATTGTTTTGCTTAATGGATAAGCTATTGGGATTCCACCAAATGAATCAATATAAATAAATGGAGAAATTACCTTTCAAAAAATAGATTTAAACTGAAAAACTTTCCCCTTTGTATAAATACTGGTTTTATGTTAATGATTGGAGAGTTTACCAGTATTTCATTTTTGAAGTAAACAAAATATTTCGATTGACATTCCAACCATTCCATACATATTTAAACTAGATCCGGGAAGTCTGCTATCAAAACATCTCAAAGTAACATTTAAAAAAAATATGAGGCCTCCCGTAGAAACAACCTCGTGTGTTGAATCATTTGGTGTGTTCCTCTGTTAGTTGCAAGTACCACAGTAGATAGCCCACATGTCCCCCCCCTCCCCCCCCCCCCATTCCATTGTCATCTTATACTGGTACTATATTATTCGGGGTCCGCAAGGTCCATGTTATTGCATTTGTTATGGTTGAAAAGAAAATAGTAATCGTAGTTATCAGTAATGCCTCGTAGTTATGCTTCTTTTTCCTTTCTCACCCTGCACTCTTAACCCTTTGGACACTGGTGGTATCTTCCATGTCAGTTCAACGGCAGCAAATGGAAAAGTCTGTCAATATTCATCATATGGTGGTAGACCAATTAATATATTCAACGTGCAGCCTTGAAACTGCACGTTGAAAATATTAATTGGTCTACCCCAAATATTCACTTAACAGCCATCCTATACTTATTTGAACTATGACGTATCATGCTCTTGGCCCAGAATAACGGCCTCTCGAGTACAAATGGTTTAGGTGTTGTAAGAACACAACATATCATCCGTAATTATTAGTTCTTCCACCATATTAGAATAACACCAACTTAAATGTTTCTACCCTTATTTTTTGTTTTTGTGTTCTTATACACCATGTAACACCGCATTATTTGGGATGCATTTACTGTATTAATGATTTTGTATCATTACACAATGGTGCGAGTGAATAAATACAAACAGAAATAGAATAAAATCATACACGTACCCGTTATCCAAAATGTGTAATTAGCAATCTACACGTTTCAAACAAATGCGAAATTAAATGCACGTAGGAAACATGCGATCAACATGATGCATTTCGCAGCCGTAACAGTTCTCGTACACGTACACGTTCAGATCGGCAGCTCATAGTATAAACAATAACTTGTAATCAATTGACTACATCAGTGATTTTACACGTAAACATGACAGCTGCTCCTCTCCAAGCTGTGACGTACATAAGGCAACTCACGTGCACGTACACCTGTTCGTACACTTTTGGAAATCACAGCCTATCTATTGTTTCAACAGCTCATAACCGGCGATACCGTTAAGACAAAACATGAATAGAGTTAACCCCCCCCCCCATAAAAAAATCCCCCAAAGAACAAACTACACCAGCAAATCACGATTTAACGTCATTAAATGAAAATGCTTGTGCTTGTACTCGTGTACTTTCTTTTCAGGTAAGTTTTATGGTTTCTCTGCTGTGTGCTGGTTGTATGGAAAATTTCTTTATCAGCGACTGAGTTACCCAATCGGTCTTGTTTTAACAGCTATGCATTTTGGTTCACCGCTTGATGAATGGGCTTCTCCAAAAACACTCGAGGAGTGTAAAGTACAGAAACCACGACAAAAGTAAATAATAGCCAACACATTAATAAGCCCATTGTTAAGTATCAGAGTTATAGTCACCCTTTCTCTCTGTCCTAAATCGTAGACAACATTTACAATTATCCATTCCAACATAAGTTTTACATTCATGTTTCAAAACACATGGTCAGAACGGACCTAAGATTTGGGACTTCTCAGCTCCACATTTCAATTATGGATTATGATGCAGTGGATTATCCAACTGAACTCGCGATTGCAATGTGGCACTGGGGATAAAATGGAGGGAGGGAGGGGAGGGTTGGGGGTTCAACCTTTCTCCACTGGATGCGAAGGCAACTCTGGGGACAATGCAGCCCAAATGTTCCCGTAATTTTGTATTGATTCATTCAAATTTGAAAAAATGAAAGACAATTTATATAGGAGCACGAGAGAATCGCGCATATACAAGATACGGCCAGGAAGCGCCGTGGCTCAGTAGCTACGGCATTGAACGTCAAACCGAAAGGTCTACGGCTCCATCTTCACCAGGGGAAACTGCGTTGTTGAGCAAGGCCCTTAATCCCGATTGTACACACGCGGTAACGGATGCGGTATGCACTAAGGTGTACCACGTGTCGATGTTGCACTTTTCTTCAGCGAACACTAACCCTGCTTGTGCAGGGTTAGTACGTTAGGGAGTCTAACAATTTGTCGCGGCTTCTCGATGGTTCTATCCGGGTGCTCCGGCTTCCGGCACCAGCAAACGTGACTGGGGTGACCCTGGTTGTCGAAATTTTTATTAAACCCCAATACAAAAAAAGTAATGAGGTTACACAAAGAAACAAAGGAAACCAACTAGCATTAGTTAATGCAGACGCAAGGAAGAATGAAGCTAATGAAAACAAAAGTTAATAAAAAGAATGAATTAAGGTGATGAATTAACATCAGATGAAACGGTTACAATAAATAATAAAACTGACAGACTTGTCTTTGGTAATGGGTTAACGTATAGAGTGCTAAAATAATTTTTGGTTGTCAAAATTTGATCATTTGGCTTTGCCCGGTTCCAACTTATGGGAGAGTGCCAGGCACTCTCCCATTTGTAATAAGGCAAAAGCCTCGCAGACTAAATAATTTCAGTTCAAAGATAATATGAAGCACACCCACCCCATATGAAGCCTTGGAGCTGCAGTACTTGTACTTCAGTACAAAGCCCGAATATCTGCTTCCAGTACTCTACAACTTAATAGGGGGAATTAAGTTAATCACCGACTTACATAAGCTCTAGCTTTCTGTCGAATCCCTCTCCTACATAATCTGCTTTCCTTGTTCTGTGTATACTACTGTATTTAGTGTTGTTCATACTTGTTTTTTAACTTTATAGTTATTGTAAAATGTATACACATGTCAAATACTAAATAAATACTGTTTAAACTAAGTTAATCACCTAGCATTAAGTAATGGAGTAAAACAGAAGAATGAAGACAATCTACTAGCATTAGTTATTGGAGTAACAGGTGAAAATGAAAATACCCTCCCAATATTATGCAGTGTAGTAACATGGCTGTATGAAGCTTGGAAGATAACCAACACCACTTCGGTGATGGAGAACAATTCAAAGTGATTAGGTAATGAATTAGCATAAGGTAATGAAGTTACACTTAAAACGGAAGCTAACCAACCAGAATTTGTAACCGAGTAGACAGAAAGTAAACAAGTAGTAATACGTAATGGAGTAACAGGAATGAACCAAACCGACAAGCATTAATAATTGAAATTCAGTCAAGTCTGAACCTATGCAACCAGTAATCGAGTAACAAGAAAGAACGAGGATAACGAACCTGCGTTAGGCAATGGGCTATAAACAAAGAATCAGAAGGCTGGTCCGTTAGCTCCATTCGCCTTTGTTGCTTTGTTACATAATACTGATTATTAAATTCAACCAACCAGCATTAGATCACTGAGCATTCGAAGTAAGAATGAAGCCACCCAACCGGTATCAGGTAATGAAGTAACACATAAGAAAGAAGTTAACCATCCAGTATAATGCAGTTGGGTAACTCGGGCGAATTAAACTAACCTACTATCATTTGGTGATAGAGTCGAAGAAAGATGAAGCTGACCATCTAGAATTGGTTAATGTCGTCACAAGTATAAATGGAGCTTATCGGCAAGCATCTGGAAAATGGAGTAGCACAGAAGAATGAAGCTAATCAACCTGCATTAGGTAATAGTGCACTGTGTAAAAAAGGAGCCAATCAACCAGTAATGGGCAATCAAGTATCAAGGAAGAATGAATCTAACCGATTAGAATTGTGTAATGGAGTAACACTGGAGATGGAAGTTAACCAACCAACAGAGAGTTCGACCGCTCTGCGAATAGAGCATTCGACATTAAACAGACATGTCGACGGTTCGATCCTGACCAGAGCAAACTGTGCTGTATCCTTGGACAAGACTCTTAATACCGATTACCCATGCGTTGGCACGGCGGCCGAGTGTACTAAGGTGTTCTGCATGTCGATGGTGGACTTACCTTCCACCGCCGCGAACTCTACTTGTGCGGTTTTAGTAGGTTGAAGAGCCTGATGGTTTCTGGCCGCATTTCGGTTTGTATTCCAGGTCTCATTACCTGTAAAATCCACCCTGCACGGTATGACACTGGCTTTTGAATGTTTCGTTAAACCCCAATATACAAAAAAAGAATCCAACTAATCTTAGGTACTTCATTAACAAGCAAGAATGAACGCAAGTAACCAGCACTTGTTGATGATATAACAAGTCTGAAGGACGCTAACCAACTAGGGTTATGTAATTCGAGTAACAAGAAAGGATGGAGGTAAACAACCAACATTAGGTAATGGGAATGGGGTATCAACGAATAATGAATGTATTAACCCCCCCCCCCCCTCCCCCCGCATTATACAATGGAAGTGATTAATCAATAGAGACAGACATCCAAAATTATATAATGAAGAATGAAGAGAATCAGCGTAACATAATGGAAAATCGAGGAAGTACAGGATTCTGTAACGAAGTAATAAGAGGGAGTGAAGCTAACCAAATATTGTGAGGTAAGGAAGTAACAATGAAGAATGAAACTAGCCAGCCAGAATTAGTCAATGGAGTAGCATGGGTGGATGTCACAAGCCTTCCGTTATTAGCTAACCATCTAGCCTTAGCTAATGTTATAACAAGGCTGCATGGAGTTAATTAGCAAGCAGTGGGCAATGGAGTAACACCGAAAAATGAAGTAACCAACCAGCGTAGGACAATATTAGAAACTGGAAGAAAAAAGCTAAGCTATCAGAATTGGATAATAAAGACTAACCGGGAAGAATGGATCTACAGACAATATTTATGAAATGAAGGAACAGTGAAGGTGGAAGTTAACCAACCAACAATAGATAATGGATTAACAAGCAAGGATGAATACAACTAATCAGCTTTAGTTAAGCCTTTATCTGATATGAAAAGCAGACGACAATTGCCAAAAAAATTCTTGAATAACTATGTTTTTTTCATTTTTGTCTCAAAAAACATAGGTTATAACCGCTCATTGGAACGAGTTCAACGATCTCGTTCTCAGGAGGGGCCATAACTTAAGTTTTTGAGATAAAAAATGAAAATATAATGAAAATTAATTGGCGATTTTTTATAACAGCGCTTGTCGGTTTTGGCCGTTATGTTGGGTAAAGGGTGAATGAAACAACACGCAAGAATGACGGTAGACGACTAGGATTAAATAATCGAGTAACAGGAAAAAATGGAACAAACCAACCAACATTAGGAAATTGGGTATCACAGAAGAATGACTAGCATTATGCAATGGTGTATCAAGGAAGAATGGAACTAATCACCCAGCAACATGCAGTGTAAAATCCAGAGAGAACGAAACTAATCAATCAGCATTGAGAAAGTGAATAACATGGATAAATGGAGACAACTGACCAGTATCTGATTGAGAAACAACAAGGACAAATATAGCTAACAGACCACCATTCGATAAATGAGTGGCAAGGAAGAATGAATATACCCAACCGGAATTAGATAATGGAGTACCAAGGTCGATCATGCTAACCGTCCAGTATTAAGTGATGGAGGCAAAGAACGATGAAGCCAATCGACTGGTAGTGGCCACGGTAATAACAAGGATGAATGAAGTTAATCAACACGGATTAAACATACTAAAACATATTCAGTGGGTAAACCAAATTTAATAAGGCCAGGTACATGTAATACTAAATTAAAATATCGTACTTTGAGTGCAACAAGTCGCTATCTGCAATATTTTAGAACTCAAAACATTATACATTGTTAATTTGTTTACAATCAAATTCCATTTGGAACTAAAATCGTTCATTTGGCACCAAACAATTAAGTTGTCACAAAACAAAAATTGCACTTGACACCAAAACATTTCGGGCCAGCGTAAACATTGTGCATCACGGGTAATACATATGAATATTCAGTTGTTTTGTTAAAAAAAACTACAGTTTTGAATAGGTTCCCAGTGGCTCTTCTCGGGTGAATAAAGGCGGACAAATATTGCTCCACTGGAGTCATTTAAGGCGAAACATGACATCTGGACTTCTGAAATTCCCAAGATTTCTCACCTGTGATTCGGTTTTCATTTGTACTTCGTAATTTGCTGATGCTTTTAATTTATTATTACCTTTAAGCGGTGACTACATTAATGTTGCTGACACATGGGTAACTTACTTGATGTTAATGTGTCAAAACCGCTCTGTAATAAATTCTGTTACCATGTCAGCAGTCAGAAACACGTTTTCGGGTTTGAAGATATAAGGGGCTCTTAAATATGGAGAAGACAGTACAGGGTTTATTATAGGATTGATTGGCTCTTAATAATTTTATGGTACTTTGTTCGGTATGTCCTGTTGCCCCATTAAAGCACAAAAGTTCCAAACAAGTATGCTCTTATATGCATGTCAATCTTATAAACCTTATCGTCTGAAAGACAATCTCCAAATAAATTCAAAAGCGACGACGGGGCGTCTGTACAAATAAATTTAAGACATAGTATCATGTATTCCTATTCGTGTATGCTGTTAAAATATATGAAATAAGAAATGTGTGTAGACGCAAACATTGTGAGTTGAGGTCGTGCGTCAACTGAATTCGACGCGACGGTAGTGCGTCCGTATATTTCAAATGAAGATTTGAAGGATTTTAGACAAATCTAATTCAATTATCAAGAGATCAAAATTTATTGTTTTGTCTCTCATTATTCATCGATAACAAAACAGTGGGGAGGATGAGTATACACTTAAGTTAGCTGGGTTAAAAATCAACCAAAAACAACTGTGTTGAGTGAATATGAACCCAGTTGGGTTCATATTCACTCAACCCAGTTGAGCTGTATACTTTTTAACCCAACTGATTTTAGAGTGTAATTAGCCAATTTTACAGGAGTGTAGATAAACAGGATTGGAATTATTATTCAACCCCCTTTAAATGAAAATGGAATGGGTCAGAGGTGGCAGAATCGGAGGGAGGGGCACTAGGGGCAAGTGGCAGGCACGATTGATTCCTTTTACCTCAACAATCGTCCAACCATAATGCCAGCGTTCGGATTCAAAGATGAAGCAAAAGAGAGGAACCTCACCACGGGCCTGAAGAGGACGGTATGCCCATAACCATGAACTGTCTCTTGTTTTCGTGTATTAAAAGTGACAAAAGGAAACTTCCCTTTATTTTCTATTGATGCCGTACGTGTTTTCTCAACAGTTACATGATCGCCCGTCTAATAATTGCGGGGGATATAACTTTATTGAAAGTCGATTTTCATGACGAGATAAGTCAACGAAGATTCAAATGAGCTTAGACTGTGCACACTGATGTACAAACATCCAAATGTCAAATAGTTGTTTTTTTTCCCATAATCCAACTTGGAATTTAACCAAGTCAATATTGTTTGACAGAAACCACTAAGTTCGGTCAAACAAGATTAAACAGATTAAATTCCAAGGTACATCATGAGAAAAATTAGCCGGTTGAAATGTTAATATTTTGGGATGAACCTGGACAAGATGATTTGTTAAAACGAATGAATTTCCATGTCTTTTCAATAACCACAAAACTCGAATAATGTATTTTTCGTATTTTCCAAACCCTTTTCCAGACGAACAGAAATTTCTACACTTCTTCAAAAAATTTCAAAACGGCGCAAGAACCGTCTTGTCAGACATTCCGATGGAAAAGTATAGTAATCGGCATCATCACCCCCTTACCACTACACACTTTTTTTCCATCTTTTGTAGCACGCATCAAGACCCGCGAATCAAGGAAATGGCATTAGTGCGGATATATTTCACTATTTTCCCCCGGGCCGATTTATTTTTCTGTACAGTACAGTCACCGTGGGCTGGCCATAATCCACGCGTGGGTAGTGATGTCCACGCATAAAAAAAATCACCAGCAGAACAATTATAATTAATGAAGAACCGGGTTGTACACGGTGCTTCATTAATTGAATTTTTGATACTTATTCCTATAAATAGTGTTTGCAATCTAATATCACGTCCGTGAAAAATATGCCCACTCCGTGGAAGGTGGCCAGTCCACGGCGGCTGTACTGCAGGACGTTTGTGCCCCTAGCCCCTCCATCTCCATGGACCTGACCAGAGGATCTTGTTTCCGGGGTTGTTTCCCTCTTAATTCCCAACTGTACGCCCCACCCCACCCCCCCCCTCTCATTTAAAGAGAATTATTTTCCAACTGTTATTTTTAAATTTCTAACTGATGAAAAAAATACCCGTGAACTGTAATTCAAAAATCACTAATTGTATGTTGGAAACTGTCAAGGCTACAGATAAAATTCCACGAAATCCCTCAAATCTACTACCACAGAGCATGACATTTCCGACTGCTGGTTGTTTTGCGACTTGTAATTTCTAACTACTGAACATTTTGCCCGGTGTTCTGTGTATGAGGTGGAGACACGTCTCTCCCTCCCCCGGCCCCTTCATTAACCATCCACCTATTCTGAATTCTGTCGTATGTTGTACACAATATTGCGAAGGACCCAATTAGGAATGCGGCGGGAGAAAGGAATCTTTAGTCCATTTTTTATGATTTACCCAGTGTTCAAGATGGAATGGAATTCAAGGATAAGACGGCGGAGGATGGTGCTCTTCAAAGATCTTCGATATATAATGCAATGATCCATCCACTCTTTAACATGACCATATACGGAATGATATGGTACCAAGGTAAGTAAACTTTTAGAAACTAATCAACGCGTTCCTAGGGGGTTTGACCATCCCCTAGGCGAGTCCTCAGGTGGCGGATAGAGGACGGCCTGCTCAGTTGGGCAGGTTTGCTGGTTAAAAATTGGCAGGTTTGCTCAACTCAGCTGGTTTGCTGTGAAATATAAAAATACGCAGCCCCTGACCAAAATGGTCAACCCTGCTAATGCCATCTTGCAGGCACCTTATTCTCCCACGAGGTGCGTTCCGAAGGTCCCGGAGGAAGGAAACCTGGCATTTGAGAACAGACTGGTTCCCGGTTAGAACAAATCTCCAGGATGGAGATCAGATCGTAAATACCGCTTTGTCCCTGATCTCCATCATGGAGGTACCTGTTCAAGTACGGGCGCCACGTCGGGGGGGGGGGGGGGGGGGGGTGGGGGCGTTGGGGGGCATTGGGTGGTCATTCAATCAGTCATTTCTTTTAATTCAATTTTATCCTTGGTACGGAGTATTGACTCTTATTGTCATTTTTAACTTGATAACATGCATGGTTCTGTTGCGCTGTCAGTGTCGGTTCTCCGTCGTATTTGTCATTGAACAGGTTTCACAAAATAATTGGTTGAATGACCACCACGACCTGGCACTTCCAAAACACTCGACGGGTCAATCCAACAGTGGTAAGCATTAGCATTAACGCTGGGGGAGTACGTTGTTCATGCACTCTTGGTGTTATTTGCTGGAATTCCGCGACGTAACCCCAAAGTTGGGCTCGGAGTAAGGGTGAGAGCCATGAACAGAAAAAATACGAAGCGAGGTTACAATTTTAGTGATGACTCTGACTTAGGACAAACAGCACCCCCAGTTGTACCATGGCCAAAATTTGTTCTCATCTGCTCAAACGAAGAAGGCAAAGTAGCAACAAATATCAATCTGTTCGTCTTGGAAAGATCGATAAAGGGAATTGCAGGCAATGTTGCTAATGTAAAGAAATTAAGATCAGGTATGTTGCTGGTAGAATGCAAAAATGCAGCCCAAACAAGGAATTTATTAAACACTGATCATTTGGTAGATATGAAATTAAATGTCTTTCCTCGCAGAAACCTAAATACCAGCAAAGGAGTAGTGAGAACTAGGGAACTAGCGGGCATTGACGACATGGAAATTAGAAAAGAATTATAACCACAAGATGTTTCAGCTGTCAAAAGGATTGAAATTAAAAAAGATGGAAATACAATAAAAACAAATAATTATATATTCACATTTGAATCAACTCAACCACCAAAGTCAATCAAGATTGGATACTCGAACATCAAAGTGGATTTGTACATACCAAATCCACTTCGAAGCTTCAAATGTCAGAAGTTTGGCAGGAAACTCTCTTCAAGAAACCCGAGACTCAAGACCATTCAGCTTTTAAGCATTATACATCGTATAATGCCTGGGCAGATGAAACTGATCTTCATATTCGAGGAACGTCCGTCTTAGTTAGAAACGACATTATTCACAGTTCTGTATCTCTGTAATCAAATTTACAGGCTGTAGCGGTACGCCTAACTTTAGACAAGGCAATTATATTATGTTCTATTTACGTTTCGCCAAATAAAACCCCACAACTGAATTGTCTTGAGCTGCTGATCCAATAGCCCCAACCCCATACATTTTGTTGAGTGATTTTAACGCACATTGCTCCCTTTGGGGTAATTCCTGCAGTCAAGAAGATGTAAAAGGTAAATCTGTAAAAGGGTTTATTACAAAGTATGACTTGTGCTTGTTTAATGATGGGTCGGATATTTACCTACACCCCGCATCTGGTTCTTACACGTCAATTGATCTAACAATTGCATGCCCTTCTGTCTTCCGTGAGTTTTTTTGGTAGGTAGAAGATGACTTGTGCGGGAGTGACCACTTTCCGGTTGTGTTTGACAGTGTGGTTTCGGCAGATGATGGGTGGGCGCCCCAGTGGATCTTTAAAAGGGCTGACCTTCATCTTGCTCTGTTCTGAACGCCTCACAAGGGAGAAAGTTTATGATAGTTCTGACCAGATTGAAAATTTGACAACAGAGTTACTTGACGTTGCAAACCAAGTCATTCCTAAAACCTCGAGAAATCCAAAACGTTTCAACAAACAATGGTTTGATAACGAATGTAAACAGGCTATAAAGGAACGCAAAAAACCTGAACGGGAATTCATCAAATCACCAACCACAAATAATTTAGATAAACTACGTATAAATCGGGCAAAAACAAGACGATTTATAAAACAAAAACAGAAAAGTTCTTGGGAAACTTGTTTCTAAACTTAATCAAAACACACCCATCACTAAAATTTGGAAAATGATTTATTAAAGGAAGAGAAACAAAATCAGCTGTACAATACCTACAAGATAACAACACACTCATTACATCAAAACAAGAAATTTCAAACAAGTTGGCCTCTACATTTTCTAAACATTCGTCGTCTGAAAATTGTAATCCAGAATTTATCAAAGTAAAAAAAAAACAGCAAGAAAAACAAAAGATCAAATTTACCTCCAACAATCTAGAGGATTACAAGGAACTTTTCTCTGTGGAAGAGTTAAGTAACTCTGCACAGAGCAAAGGGTACTGCCACTGTTCCGATGAAATACACTACCGAATTTTAAAGCATCTGCCTCAATCTTCACTTGAACTTTTATTATGAATTTTAATGGCATTTGGGTGACTAGCCAGTTTCCATTGTCTTGGCGCAAAGCAATAGTAATTCCCATTCCTAAGCCTGATAAAGATCACAACAACCCTAGTAATTACAGGCCTATTGCCTTAACAAAAACAAAACATGGAAAGGATGATCAATGATCGACTTGTCTGGTTTCTGGAATCGAATAATCTACTTACGAATGTTCAGTGTGGTTTCAGAAACCAGAGAAGTACTGTGGATCATTTGGTTAGACTTGAAACGTTTATAAGAAATGCCTTTGCCAGAAGAGAACATGTAGTCGCCATCTTCTTTGACCTGGAAAAGGCATATTATACAACGTGAACATATGGGATTTTAAAAGATCTTTTTTAACATGGGCTTGAGAGGGCGTATGCCTCTTTTTATTGACTTTTTTTTAAAGGACCCCCAATTTCAGGTTCGTGTTGGGTCAACGTTATCTCATCCTCACGAGCAGGAATTGGGGGTTCCTCCGGGCAGTATCTTATCCGTTACCCTCTTTTCAATTAAGATTAATAGTATCATCGACGCAACTGACAATATGGTAGATTCGTCATTGTATGTCGATGTCTTTTTAATTTGCTATAGCAGCAAAGACATGAATGCTATAGAGCGCAAAGTCCAGCTGTGTTTAAACAAGATTAAAAAATGGGCTACCGAAAATGGTTGTAAATTTTCAAAGACAAAAACGAATTGTGTTCATTTTTGTAAGCTTCGGAAACATCACCTCGTTCCGGAGTTGAAAATCGATGGTAGTTCTATTAAAGTTGTTAAGGAAGTGAAATTCTTAGGTTTGTTGTTTGACAACAAACTGAATTTCACTTCTCATATAAAACAACTGAAAGTTAAATGCAAGAGAGCACTAAACCTACTGAAAGTTGTTGGTAGCACTGATTGGGGTGCTGACCAAAAAACATTACTCCATCTGTATAGATCACTTGTTCGATTAAAATTAGATTATGGTTGTATAGTTTACGGCTCAGCAAGGAAGTCATATCTCAAGCCACTTGATGCAATTCCTAATAGTGGTATCAGAATTAGTCTGGGGGCTTTTCGAACATCGCCAATAGATTCGATGCTTCTGGAAGCCGAGGAGCCTTCTCTCGAGAAGCACAGAATTAAATTGTCTCTCCAGTGTGTATATAAACGTTTGGCCAATCCTTCAAATCCTGCTTATAACTGTGTTTCAGACCCTCAAAATGTATCTGCCAAAATTGAACCCACATACAATAAAAGAAAACAGTAAAACACATTCCTCCCTGGCATCCTAATAATCGCTTAGGAGGCGAACTTGTTGGAATTATGAAAGCATTACATAAAGATGTACAGAGTGAACTTAGCCTGGGAAACGTTAACATAAAACGTGTGCCTATGGAGGTGTATCCTTTCGCCAATCCTGTTTGCATTGTACATCAAAGGTTTAGGAGATGAACTCCTGCGTAGCGACGAGGGGGTAGCAGTTGGGGACTTGAAGATCCCAGGGCTATTTTTGCAGACGATATGGTTCTAGTGTCAGAAAGCGAAGAGGGGCTAACGAAAATGCAGGGAATTGTTGGGAAATGTCGAAGCAAATGGAGACTCAAACTTAATGAAAGCAAGAGCAAAGTTATTCCCGTGGCCCGCAAAGTGGACCCCACTCGAAGGTGGAGAGTGGGTGAGTTCTGCATTCCGGAAGGCAGCAGCAAATCTTATAAACATTACAGGAAGAGGCATCTACCTAAACCACACAAATAAACTGATTCTGAAGGGGAAGTGAATCCTTAACCAAATGAAACTTATAGGAAGAAACAGTTTCAATAAGGTTTTCGTGGGGAAAATCATTTGGGAAATGGTGGGGATGCCAAGTATAACATACGGTACGGAGTGGTGTCCCTGAACCAGACGGCTGTGAAGAGCTTGGAAATCCTGCAGAACGATGCAGGCCGATGGATAACGGGGTCGAGTAATGCCAAAGCGCTAGAAGCAATCAGGGGTGAGCTTGGGTGGATAAGGATCAAGGACAGGATTGACCTGTGGAAACACGGCTATCTTAATTATTTGGTAAATCTCCCCGATATCTTGCATGCCCTTCTATCTTCTTTGATTTTTCTTGGAAGGTAGAAGATGACTTGTGCGGAAGTGACCACTTTCCAATTGTGTTGGAGAATGTAGTTCCGGCGGACGATGAGAGAGTGCCCCAGTGGAGCGTTAAAAAGGCTGATTGGGACTCTTTTTCATCGCTTAGTTCTGAACGCCTCACACAGGAGAAATTTCAAGGTAGTGCTGAACAAATAGAACATTTTACAAAAGAGGTGCTTGACATTGCAAACACATTCATACCTAAAACCTCAGCAAATCCAAAACGTTTCACCAAACCGTGGTTTGATAATGATTGTAAACAGGCTATAAAGGAACGCAAAAAAACTGAAGGGGAATTCATCAAATCACCAACCACAAATAATTTGGATAAACTACGTATAAATCGGGCAAAAACAAGACGATTTATAAAACAAAAACAGAAAAGTTCTTGGGAGACTTGTTTCTAAACTTAATCAAAACACACCCATCACTAAAATTTGGAAAATGATTTATTAAATGAAGAGAAACAAAATCAGCTGTACAACACCTGCAAGATAACAACACACTCATTACATCAAAACAAGAAATTTCAAACAAGTTGGCCTCTACATTTTCTAAACATTCGTTGTCTGAAAATTGTAATCCAGAATTTATCAAAGTAAAAAAAAAAACAGCAAGAAAAACAAAAGATCAAATTTACCTCCAAAAATCTAGAGGATTACAATGAACTTTTCTCTGTGGAAGAGTTAAGTAACTCTGCACAGAGCAAAGGATACTGCCACTGTTCCGATGAAATACACTACCGAATTTTAAAGCATCTGCCTCAATCTTCACTTGAACTTTTATTATCAATTTTAATGGCATTTGGGTGACTAGCCAGTTTCCATTGTCTTGGCGCAAAGCAATAGTAATTCCCATTCCTAAGCCTGATAAAGACCACAACAACCCTAGTAATTACAGGCCCATTGCCTTAACAAAAACAAAACATGGAAAGGATGATCAATGATCGACTTGTCTGGTTTCTGGAATCGAATAATCTACTTACGAATGTTCAGTGTGGTTTCAGAAACCAGAGAAATACTGTTGATCATTTGGTTAGACTTGAAACGTTTATAAGAAATGCCTTTGCCAGAAGAGAACATGTAGTCGCCATCTTCTTTGACCTGGAAAAGGCATATTATACAACGTGAACATATGGGATTTTAAAAGATCTTTTTTAACATGGGCTTGAGAGGGCGTATTCCTCTTTTTATTGACTTTTTTTAAAGGACCCCCAATTTCAGGTTCGTGTTGGGTCAACGTTATCTGATCCTCACGAGCAGGAATTGGGGGTTCCTCCGGGCAGTATCTTATCCGTTACCCTCTTTTCAATTAAGATTAATAGTATCATCGACGCAATTGACAATATGGTAGATTCGTCATTGTATGTCGATGACTTTTTAATTTGCTATAGCAGCAAAGACATGAATGCTATAGATCGCAAACTCCAGCTGTGTTTAAACAGGATTAAAAAATGGGCTACCGAAAATGGTTTTAAATTTTCAAAGACAAAAACGAATTGTGTTCATTTTTGTAAGCTTCGGAAACATCACCTCGATCCGGAGTTGAAAATCGATGGTAGTTCTATTAAAGTTGTTAAGGAAGTGAAATTCTTAGGTTTGTTGTTTGACAACAAACTGAATTTCACTTCTCATATAAAACAACTGAAAGTTAAATGCAAGAGAGCACTAAACCTACTGAAAGTTGTTGGTAGCACTGATTGGGGTGCTGACCAAAAAACATTACTCCATCTGTATAGATCACTTGTTCGATTAAAATTAGATTATGGTTGTATAGTTTACGGCTCAGCAAGGAAGTCATATCTCAAGCCACTTGATGCAATTCCTAAAAGTGGTATCAGAATTAGTCTGGGGGCTTTTCGAACATCGCCAATAGATTCGATGCTTCTGGAAGCCGAGGAGCCTTCTCTCGAGAAGCGCAGAATTAAATTGTCTCTCCAGTGTGTATCTAAACGTTTGGCCAATCCTTCAAATCCTGCTTATAACTGTGTTTCAGACCCTCAAAATGTATCTGCCAAAATTGAACCCACATACACTAAAAGAAAACCGTAAAACACATTCCTCCCTGGCATCTTAATAATCGCTTAGGAGGCGAACTTGTTGGAATTATGAAAGCATTATATAAAGATGTGCAGAGTGAACTTAGCCTGGGAAACATTACAATAAAACGTGTGCCTATGGAGGTAGGCCTAAAACAGGGGTGTATCCTTTCGCCAATCCTGTTTGCATTGTACATCAAAGGTTTAGGAGATGAACTCCTGCGTAGCGACGAGGGGGTAGCAGTTGGGGACTTGAAGATCCCAGGGCTATTTTTGCAGACGATATGCTTCTAGTGTCAGAACGCGAACAGGGGCTAACGAAAATGCAGGGAATTGTTGGGAAATGTGGGAGCAAATGGAGTCTTAAACTTAATGAAAGCGAGAGCAAAGTTATACCCGTGGCCCGCAAAGTGAACCCCACTCGAAGGTGGAGAGTGGGTGAGTTCTGCATTCCGGAAGGCAGCAGCAAATCATATAAACATTACAGGAAGAGGCATCTACCTAAACCACACAAATAAACTTATTCTGAAGGGGAAGTGAATCCTTAACCAAATGAAACTTATAGGAAAAAACAGTTTCAATAAGGTTTTTGTGGGGAAAATCATTTGGGAAATGGTGGGGCTGCCAAGTATAACATACGGTACGGGGGTGATGCCCCTGAACCAGACGGCCGTAAAGAGCTTGGAAATCCTGCAGAACGATGCAGGCCGATGGATAACGGGGTCGAGTAATGCCAAAGCGCTAGAAGCAATCATGGGTGAGCTTGGGTGGATAAGGATCAAGGACAGGATTGACCTGTGGAAACACGGCTATCTTAATTATTTGGTAAATCTCCCCGATATCTTGCATGCCCTTCTATCTTCCTTGATTTTTCTTGGAAGGTAGAAGATGACTTGTGCGGAAGTGACCACTTTCCAATTGTGTTGGAGAATGTAGTTCCGGCGGACGATGAGAGAGTGCCCCAGTGGAGCTTTAAAAAGGCTGATTGGGACTCTTTTTCATCGCTTAGTTCTGAACGCCTCAGACGGGAGAAATTTCAGGGTAGGGCTGACCAAATAGAACATTTTACAAAAGAGTTGCTTGACATTGCAAACACATTCATCCCTAAAACCTCGGAATATCCAAAACGTTTCACCAAACCATGGTTTGATAATGAATGTAAACAGGCTATAATGGAACGCAAAAAAACTGAACAGGAAATCATCAAATCACCAACCACAAATAATTTAGATAAACTACGTATAAATCGGGCAAAAACAAGACGATTTATAAAACAAAAACAGAAAAGTTCTTGGGAGACTTGTTTCTAAACTTAATCAAAACACACCCATCACTAAAATTTGGAAAATGATTAATTAAAGGAAGAGAAACAAAATCAGCTGTACAACACCTACAAGATAACAACGCACTCATTACATCAAAACAAGAAATTTCAAACAAGTTGGCCTCTACATTTTCTAAACATTCGTCGTCTGAAAATTGTAATCCAGAATTTATCAAAGTAAAAAAAAAAAACAGCAAGAAAAACAAAAGATCAAATTTACCTCCAACAATCTAGAGGATTACAATGAACTTTTCTCTGTGGAAGAGTTAAGTAACTCTGCACAGAGCAAAGGATGCTGCCACTGTTCCGATGAAATACACTACCGAATTTTAAAGCATCTGCCTCAATCTTCACTTGAACTTTTATTATCAATTTTAATGGCATTTGGGTGACTAGCCAGTTTCCATTGTCTTGGCGCAAAGCAATAGTAATTCTCATTCCTAAGCCTGATAAAGATCACAACAACCCTAGTAATTACAGGGCTATTGTCTTAACAAAAACAAAACATGGAAAGGATGATCAATGATCGACTTGTCTGGTTTCTGGAATCGAATAATCTACTTACGAATGTTCAGTGTGGTTTCAGAAACCAGAGAAATACTGTTGATCATTTGGTTAGACTTGAAACGTTTATAAGAAATGCCTTTGCCAGAAGAGAACATGTAGTCGCCATCTTCTTTGACCTGGAAAAGGCATATGATACAACGTGAACATATGGGATTTTAAAAGATCTTTTTTAACATGGGCTTGAGAGGGCGTATTCCTCTTTTTATTGACTTTTCTTAAAGGACCCCCAATTTCAGGTTCGTGTTGGGTCAACGTTATCTGATCCTCACGAGCAGGAATTGGGGGTTCCTCCGGGCAGTATCTTATCCGTTACCCTCTTTTCAATTAAGATTAATAGTATCATCGACGCAATTGACAATATGGTAGATTCGTCATTGTATGTCGATGACTTTTTAATTTGCTATAGCAGCAAAGACATGAATGCTATAGATCGCAAACTCCAGCTGTGTTTAAACAGGATTAAAAAATGGGCTACCGAAAATGGTTTTAAATTTTCAAAGACAAAAACGAATTGTGTTCATTTTTGTAAGCTTCGGAAACATCACCTCGATCCGGAGTTGAAAATCGATGGTAGTTCTATTAAAGTTGTTAAGGAAGTGAAATTATTAGGTTTGTTGTTTGACAACAAACTGAATTTCACTTCTCATATAAAACAACTGAAAGTTAAATGCAAGAGAGCACTAAACCTACTGAAAGTTGTTGGTAGCACTGATTGGGGTGCTGACCAAAAAACATTACTCCATCTGTATAGATCACTTGTTCGATTAAAATTAGATTATGGTTGTATAGTTTACGGCTCAGCAAGGAAGTCATATCTCAAGCCACTTGATGCAATTCCTAAAAGTGGTATCAGAATTAGTCTGGGGGCTTTTCGAACATCGCCAATAGATTCGATGCTTCTGGAAGCCGAGGAGCCTTCTCTCGAGAAGCGCAGAATTAAATTGTCTCTCCAGTGTGTATCTAAACGTTTGGCCAATCCTTCAAATCCTGCTTATAACTGTGTTTCAGACCCTCAAAATGTATCTGCCAAAATTGAACCCACATACACTAAAAGAAAACCGTAAAACACATTCCTCCCTGGCATCTTAATAATCGCTTAGGAGGCGAACTTGTTGGAATTATGAAAACATTATATAAAGATGTACAGAGTGAACTTAGCCTGGGAAACGTTAAAATAAAACCTGTGCCTATGGAGGTAGGCATAACACAGGGGTGTATCCATTCGCCAATCCTGTTTGCACTGTACATCAAAGGTTTAGGAGATGAACTCCTGCGTAGCGACGAGGGGGTAGCAGTTGGGGACTTGAAGATCCCTGGGCTATTTTTGCAGACGATATGGTTCTAGTGTCAGAAAGCGAAGAGGGGCTAACGAACTTGCAGGGAATTGTTGGGAAATGTGGGAGCAAATGGAGACTCAAACTTAATGAAAGCAAGAGCAAAGTTATACCCGTGGCCCGCAAAGTGGACCCCACTCGAAGGTGGAGAGTGGGTGAGTTCTGCATTCCGGCAGGGAGCAGCAAATCATATAAACATTACAGGAAGAGGCATCTACCTAAACCACACAAATAAACTGATTCTGAAGGGGAAGTGAATCCTTAACCAAATGAAACTTATAGGGAGAAACAGTTTCTATAAGGTTTTCGTGGGGAAAATCATTTGGGAATGGTGGGGCTGCCAAGTATAACATACGGTACGGGGGTGGTGCCCCAGAACCAGACGGCCGTAAAGAGCTTGGAAATCCTGCAGAACGATGCAGGCCGATGGATAACGGGGTCGAGTAATGCCAAAGCGCTAGAAGCAATCAGGGGAGAGCTTGGGTGGATAAGGATCAAGGACATGATTGACCTGTGGAAACACGGCTATCTTAATTATTTGGTAAATCTCCCCGATATCTTGCATGCCCTTCTATCTTCCTTGATTTTTCTTGGAAGGTAGAAGATGACTTGTGCGGAAGTGACCACTTCCCAATTGTGTTGGAGAATGTAGTTCCGGCGGACGATGAGAGAGTGCCCCAGTGGAGCTTTAAAAAGGCTGATTGGGACTCTTTTTCATCGCTTAGTTCTGAACGCCTCACACGGGAGAAATTTCAAGGTAGTGCTGACCAAATAGAACATTTTACAAAAGAGTTGCTTGACATTGCAAACACATTCATCCCTAAAACCACGGCAAATCCAAAACGTTTCACCAAACCATGGTTTGATAATGAATGTAAACAGGCTATAAAGGAACTCAAAAAAACTGAACGGGAATTCATCAAATCACCAACCACAAATAATTTAGATAAACTACGTATAAATCGGGCAAAAACAAGACGATTTATAAAACAAAAACAGAAAAGTTCTTGGGAGACTTGTTTCTAAACTTAATCAAAACACACCCATCACTAAAATTTGGAAAATGATTAATTAAAGGAAGAGAAACAAAATCAGCTGTACAACACCTACAAGATAACAACACACTCATTACATCAAAACAAGAAATTCCAAACAAGTTGGCCTCTACATTTTCTAAACATTCGTCGTCTGAAAATTGTAATCCAGAATTTATCAAAGTAAAAAAAAAAACAGCAAGAAAAACAAAAGATCAAATTTACCTCCAACAATCTAGAGGATTACAATGAACTTTTTTCTGTGGAAGAGTTAAGTAACTTTGCACAGAGCAAAGGATACTGCCACTGTTCCGATGAAATACACTACCGAATTTTAAAGCATCTGCCTCAATCTTCACTTGAACTTTTATTATCAATTTTAATGGCATTTGGGTGACTAGCCAGTTTCCATTGTCTTGGCGCAAAGCAATAGTAATTCCCATTCCTAAGCCTGATAAAGATCACAACAACCCTAGTAATTACAGGCCTATTGCCTTAACAAAAACAAAACATGGAAAGGATGATCAATGATCGACTTGTCTGGTTTCTGGAATCGAATAATCTACTTACGAATGTTCAGTGTGGTTTCAGAAACCAGAGAAGTACTGTGGATCATTTGGTTAGACTTGAAACGTTTATAAGAAATGCCTTTGCCAGAAGAGAACATGTAGTCGCCATCTTCTTTAACCTGGAAAAGGCATATGCTACAACGTGAACATATGGGATTTTAAAAGATTTTTTTTTAACATGGGATTGAGAGGGCGTATGCCTCTTTTTATTGACTTTTTTTAAAGGACCCCCAATTTCAGGTTCGTGTTGGGTCAACGTTATCTGATCCTCACGAGCAGGAATTGGGGGTTCCTCCGGGCAGTATCTTATCCGTTACCCTCTTTTCAATTAAGATTAATAGTATCATCGACGCAATTGACAATATTGTAGATTCGTCATTGTATGTCGATGACTTTTTAATTTGCTATAGCAGCAAAGACATGAATGCTATAGAGCGCAAACTCCAGCTGTGTTTAAACAGGATTAAAAAATGGGCTACTGAAAATGGTTTTAAATTTTCAAAGACAAAAACGAATTGTGTTCATTTTTGTAAGCTTCGGAAACATCACCTCGATCCGGAGTTGAAAATCGATGGTAGTTCTATTAAAGTTGTTAAGGAAGTGAAATTCTCAGGTTTGTTGTTTGACAACAAACTGAATTTCACTTCTCATATAAAACAACTGAAAGTTAAATG
The DNA here is from genome assembly GCA_031216915.1 of Pictodentalium vernedei. Taxonomy (NCBI): domain Eukaryota; kingdom Metazoa; phylum Mollusca; class Scaphopoda; order Dentaliida; family Dentaliidae; genus Pictodentalium; species Pictodentalium vernedei. The sequence continues at coordinate 503,737,767 of CM062297.1, read as the reverse complement.
CAAGAGAGCACTAAACCTACTGAAAGTTGTTGGTAGCACTGATTGGGGTGCTGACCAAAAAACATTACTCCATCTGTATAGATCACTTGTTCGATTAAAATTAGATTATGGTTGTATAGTTTACGGCTCAGCAAGGAAGTCATATCTCAAGCCACTTGATGCAATTCCTAATAGTGGTATCAGAATTAGTCTGGGGGCTTTTCGAACATCGCCAATAGATTCGATGCTTCTGGAAGCCGAGGAGCCTTCTCTCGAGAAGCGCAGAATTAAATTTTCTCTCCAGTGTGTGTCTAAACGTTTGGCCAATCCTTCAAATCCTGCTTATAACTGTGTTTCAGACCCTCAAAATGTATCGGCCAAAATTGAACCCACATACAATAAAAGAAAACCGTAAAACACATTCCTCCCTGGCATCTTAATAATCGCTTAGGAGGCGAACTTGTTGGAACTATGAAAGCATTATATAAAGATGTACAGAGTGAACTTAGCCTGGGGAAACAATACAATAAAACGTGTGCCTATGGAGGTAGGCCTAGAACAGGGGTGTATCCTTTCGCCAATCCTGTTTGCATTGTACATCAAAGGTTTAGGGGATGAACTCCTGCGTAGCGACGAGGGGGTAGCAGTTGGGGACTTGAAGATCCCAGGGCTATTTTTGCAGACGATATGGTTCTAGTGTCAGAACGCGAAGAGGGGCTAAAGAAAATGCAGGGAATTGTTGGGAAATGTGGGAGCAAATGGAGACTCAAACTTAATGAAAGCAAGAGCAAAGTTATACCCGTGGCCCGCAAAGTGGACCCCACTCGAGGGTGGAGAGTGGGTGAGTTCTGCATTCCGGACGGGAGCAGCAAATCATATAAACATTACAGGAAGAGGCATCTACCTAAACCACACAAATAAACTGATTCTGAAGGGGAAGTGAATCCTTAACCAAATGCAAATTATAGGAAGAAACAGTTTCTATAAGGTTTTCGTGGGGAAAATCATTTGGGAAATGGTGGGGCTGCCAAGTATAACATACGGTACAGGGGTGGTGCCCCTGAACCAGGCGGCCGTAAAGAGCTTGGAAATCCTGCAGAACGATGCAGGCCGATGGATAACGGGGTCGAGTAATGCCAAAGCGCTAGAAGCAATCAGGGGTGAGCTTGGGTGGATAAGGATCAAGGACAGGATTGACCTGTGGAAACACGGCTATCTTAATTATTTGGTAAATCTCCCCGACAACCGATGGTGTAAAGTAATGTTCCTGACAATTTTCAACTCAAATATCAAAACGGGGTGGATGGTCCAAGTGAGGGAGCTAATAAAGAACTACTCATTGGAGATCTCGTAACTGGACGATGGGGCAAACCAGGGTAAAACAATCGCCACAGAAAGGGTCATGGGGGATTGTAACCGTAATTGGCGAGAGGGGGTCAAATCAAAGAGGTCTTTGAGTGGCCTGCGTGATAAAGAGAAGCCAGGTTTTGAAGAGTACCTTGATGGCACCTTTGGGGGGTCACTGTTGTTCAAGCTGAGGTCGCGATCCCTGGAGCTGAGAAGAAAAATTGAGAAAGATGGTGAAAGGGAGTGCCAGAGGTGGGAGAATGAAGGACATGTGGTTAGGGGGGGGGGGACTCAAAGGAAAGGGTTAATATGCTAATCGGGGAGAATGGGAAGAATGGGGCAAGGGATGTCATCAAGCAGTTCGTCTCCGAGTGTTGGGAGGAGAGGAGAAGTGTGGGAATAGGGAGGCAGTTGGGAGTACAGGGGTAACCAGGGCCTTCTCGCCCGCGAACCGCGAAAATCAGCGGCTGGCCAAAGTGTTATTATTATTATTAATAAACCTACAGTTATTTTGGATCTTGCTTCTACCAAAAAATCTGATACCAATTCCTTGCAGTTTAAACAAAACTATGCTGAAATAAAGTCCAAGTATAGTACATATACAAAGATCTATACAGATGGTTCTAAAGATGGTGACAAAGTATCATCAGCCGCTGTTACTGGTGATCATATCACCTCATCCAGAATGCCGAATTCGAGTTCTATTTTCACAGCTGAAGTTAAAGCTGTACAACTCGCGCTTGAACACATCGAGAATGTTCAGGAAAAGAAGTCGATTATTTTTTCCGACTCTCTTTCCTCTTTACTTGCTTTACCCAACCCCAAGTTGAAGGACCCTCTCGTTTTGGAACTTCGTGAGAAGTTAACAACTCTCATGTCTGACCAATATGATGTCGTGTTTTGCTGGTTACCCGGACTTATAGGTATCGCTGGTAACACCAGAGCAGACAGTGCAGCAAAACAGGCTTTAACCAAACCTCTCACTGATTTTAAGATTCCGTTCAGTGACTTCAAGCCTCATATCAGTAGTTACTCCTTATAAAAAAGTACCATGGTAAACCATGGTAAATCCCAAAATACCCTGGTAATACCATGGTATTACCAGGGTATTTTGGGATTTACCATGGTTTACCATGGTACTTTTTTATAAGGGACATCAAATCTATGTGACAGGCGGATTGGGATGGAGCGACAGATAACAATCTCCATCGCTTCCGACCAACTATTACAGATCACTACCCGTCTAGTAACCTTTGTAGAAAGGATCTTGTAGTTTTGACGCGATGCCATATTGGTCATACACGACTAACACATTCCTTTTTGTTAGAGGGTACTGTGCGACCAGAATGTGCTCCCTGTCAGCAGGTGTTGTCAGTGGAACACGATATTTTAAGTTGTACTGATTTTAATCATGTCAGAGGGCAGTATTTTTCTGTAGGATCTCAAAGAGATCGTTTTTATCGTACGAGCCCGAATACGATTCTCTCATTTTTTTAAATCAATCAACCTTTTTAGTAAATTTTAAAAATATTTTTATTATTTTAAACTAGAATCTTTAAGACTTAAATTCAGGTTGATTTGTGAGCTATTCATATTTCTTCTTTCGGCATGCATCATTGTTCATACCACATTTGTTTTTCTTCATTTTTATTGTAGTTGTTTTTTACTCATTTTTGTATTTCATTACTGCCATGTTTTCCTTTTAACGTTTTATCGCCACGATATAGCCTTAGCTGCTGATGTGGCGTTAAGCACCAATAAATAATAATAATAATCAACGCGTTCAAGGCTTTTCGCTGATTGAGAAGAAAAAGGCCGCCGTCTTGAGTTTGATGAAATTCAGTAATGTTTGTTCAAAGGCCGTATTTTCCTTATATTTATCTTACAACAATAACGTATTTTCCCGAGGAGATTAGAAACGTCTTGACAAATTTGCATTGAGGCTAGCAATCGCCCGTGCGATCATTCGACCCAGAAGGAGAACGTTTTGTACCTGCATTCGTAGACAACTAACTACACATGCTGAGACCACTGTTTTTGATAACAATAATTAAATGATAAATAAATCACAAACTCGGCGAAATAAATAAGACGAGATCATGTTTTTGCCATGATGACATTTTTGTTTTGACCTACCATGCTTTAAACTCGAGCAATAAAACAAAGAAACACACCACTGAAACACTACTATGCACGGTTTTTGTACAAATAGTGCAGTTGTTGGAGGTATTGACCCGGAACAATTAGCTACAAGCTGATATTGGTGCCTTTCGAAGGGGAATCTGTTAGGACTATCATAAACAAAATCTGCTAAAATCCGCTTTGGGGAAAATGTCTTATCCAAGATGGCGCCCAAGGGGTGGGGCTGGGGCTGCCGATCACAAAAGTCCGTAAGCTGCAATCGATAATCCTATTCCCTCTGAACATTTGTGGTAAGATATGCGTAGCAATTGACATCAGCTAGAACTTTGATGCAAAAACAAAGCAAATGAATTCAGTTTAAACCAAAATATACATAAACGCATCACGAATGGACGCCATATTCCCATTTTTCAACATGTCTAACAGTAGATGAAGGTTACAATAGAGAGATATGACGGAAATTCAAAATGTTTTGTGTGTCGGGTGTTAAGTATTCAAAACATTTGAGAGGAAAACTAATATGACATTTATGATTGTTTTCAGGTGGGAGAAAGCTAAGCTGGTATGTGTTCGCTGGTATGGTCGTGCATTTCGGCGCACTTGTGCATGCTGTAAATCCACTCCTCAGTAACTCTGTGCCCACTTGCTAGCCCCCTTGGCATTTTAATAAGCGCATAAGTACCTGTTCCATCACAAGGTCACTGAAATGCCCTGCCCATATTATGTCACCCCGCCGTATCGTATGGAAACCGTCAATAAATAGTCTCTCATACAACCACGGATGCAGTCCCGGTAACTCGAGCATCATTTGCAGATATAATTTGCAACTCTTTGCAAAGTGAACATAACCAGTTGGTTCAACATGTTCACCATGTAACTGACAGCAACAAGGTGGAGATTCCAATCACCCAGCCTTTCACCTCGAATGAACATTTTCAGAATTCGGATATATTCTAGGTACTGAATCCAGAGCTTGGCAGTGCGAAACTGTTCACACAAGATGACTTTGTACTCACTGAGGAAGGACGAAAGCTTCACTGAGGTTTCCGACTCATAAACCGTAGAAATAAACCGAGAATACATTTGTATAACGCTTTTAGACTGTCTAATTCTGCCCCGCTGATTTGTTCCTATTTGCCTCGAAATTTACTTGGGTCTTGCTCTATGTCAATTTCATCCCTTTGTCTGCATCAGAAACAATCAAACACTCATACGTATCTGCAGTATGTGAGTGCTTCTCTTGTTCTGATACATTTTTCTCTTGTCGTTCAGTGGACATGTTTTCTCTCGATTACTTTAAGGTGTGATTGCTTTCAGAAGTTTGTTGGACAACGCAGCTTCAGCAAGAAGTGACCCCGCAAAGCCCATGAAACTGCTTTACAGGAGAGCACCGAACCTACTACATTGGGTCCGAATACTTGTCCCAATGCCTCTTCCAAACCAGATTCTTCCATCATAGAACCGATGTTACCAAGAAAGCTCATGGTAGTGTGGAAACCCCCTAACCGACAGAAAATGTTCATTTCTTTGGCAGTAGATATTTTTACGGCTTTGAACCACAGAGGCTGGTCAAATATCACACATGGGGAAGGTACATGCATGCGTGTAACCTGTTTCATAATAAAACTCACAGTCGAAAAGATGCATGTGCTGTCTGAGGGGCAAAGATCAATGGTAGGGAGAAAAAGCACTTCAGATTTTTTGGAACCGGGCGAGTTCTCTGTGGAAAATGTATGTTGAATGAAGACCAGACTAATTTGGTACCGGGTCATTCAAAGCAGATGTTAGCCGCCCACAGGGACACAACTTGACATGTCAGTATTCAAGCTTGGTGGAAGTATGCTGGGGCCGCAACTGGATTAAAGGCTTGTAATTTAACTGACATAATCCCTTCCCTCGTACCTCTGTGTATTCAATGATTGGAATGCCTTTATCACCCAACTCCTGAACACCAACTCGACTTTCCCTTTTTACTAGTTTCGGTCTTGCGGTGACTGTTGTTCCGCGTCTTGGAGTTGACACTGATGTGATACACATACCATGGAATGTGCCCAATCCATTTATCGTTGCAACGTTATGATCCACGTTATCAGCCACCCATTGTGTGAATTCACCTGGGAAATAAGCAGATAGATAGCTGTCAACTGATTCCAGCTTCTTGACAGCTGACACCATGTTTATAGCGTTGAACTTCATAATATGTGATTGAGAATCCTAATATAGAAAGTTCATTCACAAGCCATTTTGAACCAAACACATGGTCCATATCTCCCCCAACTCCAAAGAGAACCGGTGTGATTAGAGATCTTGGTCCAGAGGGGATTTCATTTGAAATGTTAATCTTTCTAATCTGTTTCCTTCTACTGTTAACATAGTACGCAAGAGGCAAACATTCTTTTCTCACTATCCATTTTGTCCCGATACTCCCTCTACTAAATGCGCTCCAGAAAATTTCCCCAAAGCGGATTTTAGATATGTTACTAGAGAGACGGGCCGCTAAAAGGAGACACCAAAATCAACTCGTATCTAATTTTTTCCGGGTTCAACCATATGGGGTTCTACGCCTGTACTAAAATGGAACATTGAATGGGGAATGAAATGAATGAAAGAGTAATTTATTTGACATATACAGTACATATACAGTATAACAGTAGAAAGAAAATACAGATACAAGATTTTTTTATACGTATAATTTACAGTTTATTGTCAGCCTATTGTATGTGGAATGTATGGCTGGGAAGAGGCATAGCCACAACGGCTGTCTTCCTGCCAATTCCCACACGGGTAAGCAACATGCGCCAGCCTGGGAATTGCGATAAGCATCTTTCAAGATGCGTTCTAAAGTACGAAGCCCATCTCCGTCGGTATTCGAGTGCCTTATTTTAGTAACAAACACCACCACAGACCCTTCAAGATATAGTTAATTTTGTTGTTTTTCCCATTCCCATTTTCCTCAAATGTTGTGTCTCTATCCCGACAAGTTCTTGGTATAATCTAGGATACTGAACCTGGTATTATTTTCCACTTCCAGGGCAATCGCCATGATGCTCCCTTGCGTAGGTTCCAGCTCAGTTTTATTTGCAGAGGCCGGAGGAAAGTCGATTAGTGAATAAAGGCACTGGCCATGACTCTCCGATGAAGAGCTCAAGTAAACACATCATCATAATTCCGTGAACCTGCATGCTTGTACCCAATTTATATTGCGACTCGGTAGCACAAGACTGCGCCCACCATATTGTGGATTACGCCATGCACAGTTCAAAAACGTAATATCATGACGTCCTGATTTGTATTTATAGACGCTGAAGGATTGTCAAAAGATAAGCCAAAAAGTCACGAAAGAGACAGATATTGTGAGATAAAATGGTTATTACCACCAGGTGGGTTTCCCAGATGGTGTTTTGAAGTCTTGACCTCGCCTCTGGGTCACATGTGCCCAGAGACGAGGTATCGAAATCTGTACACCATCAATAATATCGAGGTTTATTTTTTTGTCGTTGTTGATTGAAATTTGTCTTCCTTTTGGTTTTTATACCCCATAAGCCCAGTTTTCACCCTTTACCTAACAAATCGACCGCATACGCCCGCGTTATTCGCAAACTGAGCAGTTGAAAATATATATATTTTAAAAACAAAATCAACAAAACCATGTCATGTGAACCCCTTATTGGACGTTCCAATGAGGGTGTCATATGATATGGCTTTGCTGATTTTTTTTTTAATTTCAAAGCAAAAAAAAACCTAAGTAGTAGAGAGGGTCAACTTGCACCTTTTTTACCGGACATCGAGGTCAATGACCTAGGTCATGACCTAGAGCCCAAAATTCCTAGGCCCTTTTTAGGCTCTCCGCACCCCTCCCCGTGTCCAACGCCCAAGCATGTTCGGCCCTCTTCACCACTTCCTGTACCCAACGCCAAAGCCCGTTAGGCTTATTCACCCCTCCCTGCAACCAGTACCAAAGGTCATATGATATGGCTTTGCTAATTTTTTTTTTAATTTCAAAACAAAAAAAAAACATAAGTAGTAGAGAGGGTCAACTTGCACCTTTTTTACCGGACATCGAGGTCAATGACCTAGGTCATGACCTAGAGCCAAAAAATCCTAGGCCCTTTTTAGGCTCTCCGCACCCCTCCCCGTGTCCAACGCCCAAGCATGTTCTGCCCTCTTCACCCCTTCCTGTACCAAACGCCAAAGCCCGTTAGGCCTCTTCACCCCTCCCTGCAACCAGCACCAAAGTAATTTAGGCCCTCTTCATCCCTCCCAGTACCCAAGTCCGTTAGGCCATCCTAACCCCTCTCCGTGCCCAAGTCCGTGGGTACCTGTGCCCAAAATGACGGCATCGTTAAAGCGCATGGCGTCAACAAGATGGCTACGCCAATTTTGGGCATGCGCAATAACACTTTTCAAGATGGTGGTGCCCATGATATGCATGATGTTAACAAGATGGCTGCTCCCATATTGGGCATGCCCAATAACACTTTACAAGATGGTGGTGCCCGTGCTATGAATGACGTCAACAAGATGGCTGCCCATAAATTTTTTTAGAGATGCACTCACGCAAAGTAATACAACATAGTGGTCACTGATTTGGGAACGTGGAGGGGTGATGGGGGACTAACGGACTTGGTTACGGGGAGGGGTGATGGGCGACCAAAAAGGCATGGACGCTTTGTGCTCCTAGTTTTTAATATGTTTGGGGAAAACCAGTCAGTAGTTATCATGTCACACACAAAGTATTAGATTACATAACCTTTAATTAAAATTGAAGTTTAATTTACATTTAAACATGGCTTCGCTCATCTAACACATAATGGGGAGGCTTTCCCCATTCCTCCAACCCCTGTTTCAAATACATTTATGTATCTAAACGTGCATCTGGTAACTTTATCAACAAACAGTCATAACGGGTCTTGAGTTAATCCTCTTACGATTGCGTTGTAAATAAACTGTGTCTGAAGGATTATCTTTTGTGTATCGAAATTAAATAATATACTTGTATAAGGAACTTTTCGTTAAGATTGTTTTAGAAACCAGGTACATACACATCTAAACTAACAGTTATGCAAACGTTATCAAACGTTGTTATTGTCGAGAGTATATCTGGCAACAAGAACAGAGTATTAATCTGTTATACAAACGCGTAATCAGTTTTCTTCCTGTTGGGTATAGAGTTACCTGATGCCAGTTTTGTGACTAAAGCCGAAGCAGAATGAACAACTCTAATTTTGTCTCTTTATTAAGTTTTTATTTTCACATAAAATCAGTTTATTAATTGTGGTTTTACAGTAGTCAAAATGGATTTGCAGTCATATTTACAATTCTACAAGTATTTTTTACAAAGCGGAAAATGATTTTACAATCAGTTAAAAATGGATTTTCAATCTGGTTTTACAAGTGATTTTACAATTTCACTATAAGTAATTTTTACAAAAATAAGTAGTTTTGCAATATTTTTACTGGTAATCATACAATAAACATAATTAAATGTTCAGTAACTGTCTTTTGGTCCTGAAAAAGGGCAGTTTTTGTTGTTGTAGTTTTTTCTGGACATTCTCTAGTTATCATCTAAAGCTGTCTGCACATCCAAAAAACGTGTATTTTCTTAATAATGGATCAAAAAGGTATTTTCGTTTCTCCATTGCGAATTTTTCAGCTCCGTTCATTCTGTAACCTTTCTCATCTCGAAGTCGCTGAGCAGTTTTTCTAATTTTTCCATAGACCAGGTGTTGTCTGAAGTGCCTTACTCGACTCATTGCCTTAAATAATTTCTTACAGAGGGAAGCTCTCACGCTGCCTCTAAGAGCTTCCTTGGCCGCTTTGGTGACCTTGTCTTGGGCAAGTCATTTTTTACGTACGACACTTTCAATCTCTGACATTTAGCTGCATTATCTTCATATGTTCTTTTGATTGAAGTGTCTATTATGCTCGTTTTGTCATCTTCCTCTTCTGAATATTCACTTTCAGTGGTTGTATCACTATCGTCTGACTCTGAATATGTGATCTCATTAGAATCAGACAAGTTATAATCTTCGTTTGACTGAATGCCTTCACCCGTCATCCCAAACCTCTTGAGGCAGTAACCATCTTTGTGTCTTTTGCATGTGAAGGTTCTTGAGAATGCTTTCCCACAAAATTTGCAGTTGTGGCTCGGCATGTCTTCTCTCTTTGAATGCTCTGAGAACAAATGAGAACTGGGTGGACATCACGTTTTATAAGACAATGGATAGTATCCTCAAATACACATGTTCATACATCAGTTTTACACGCGTGCACATCGGTTTTACATAAGTGCACATCAAGTTTACATATGGGCACATCAGTTTTACATATGTGCACATCAGTTTTACATACGGGCACATCAGTTTTACATATGTGCACATCAGTTTTACGTATGGGCACATCGGTTTTCATATGTGCACATCGGTTTTACATATGCACACATCAGTTTTACATATGTGCACATCAGTTTTACATATGTGCATATCAGTTTTACGTACGTGCACATCAGTTTTACATACGTGCACATCGGTTTTACATACGTGTACATCAGTTTTACATATATACACATCGGTTTTACATACGTGCACATCGGTTTTGCGGTTTTACATACGTGCACATCGGTTTTACATATGTGCCCATTGGTTTTACATACGGGCACATCGGTTTTACATACATGCACATCAGTTTTAAACAGGTACACATCGGTTTCACTTATGTGCACATTGTTTTTACAATGTGCACATCAGTTTTACATATGGGCAAATCAGTTTTACATACGTGCACACCGGTTGTAAACAGGTACACATCGGTTTTACATACGGGCACATTGGTTTTACATATGAGCACATCGGTTTTACGGATGTGCACATCAGTTTTACATACAGGCACCCACATCAGTGTTACATACGTGCACATTGGTTTTACATATGGGCATATTGGTTTTACATATGGGAACATCGGTTTTACATACGGGCACATCTGTCTTAGACATGGGCACATCGGTTGTAAACATGGGCACATCGGTTTTACATATGGGCACATCGGTTTTACATATGGGCACATCGGTTTTAAAGCATATTGTGAATTTTGACGTAAGCACATCCGAGTATTTGAGGCAACATTGAGGCTACAAAAGGCGTTAATATGACGGAGCTAAAGGTGATATGTGACTACATACATCAGTTGTACATACTAACACATCGGTTTTAAACATGGGCACATTAGTTTTGCATATGGGCACATCTGTTTTACATATGGGCACATCGGTTTAAAAGCACATTGTGAATTAATATGTGCCCATGTTTACAACCGATGTGCCCATGTTTAAAAGCAATGTGCCCATATGTAAAGCCGATGTTCCCGTATGTAAAACCAATATGCCCATATGTAAAACCGATGTGCACATATGTAAAACCGATGTGTACCTGTTTAAAACTGATGTGCACGTATGTAAAACCGATATGCCCATATGTAAAACCAATATGCACGTATGTAAAACCGATGTGCACGTATGTAAAACCGATGTGCACGTATGTAAAACCGATGTGCACGTATGAAAACCGATGTGCATGTATGATAACCGATGTGCCCGTATGTAAAACTGAAATGCACATATGTAAAACCGATGCCACATATGTAAAACCGATGTGCCCGTATGTGCACATATGTAAAACTGATGCGCCGGTATGTAATCCTGATGGGTACTTATGTAAAAGCGATGTGCACTTGTGTAAAACTGATGTATACTTGTACGTATTTGAGGATACTCTCCATTGTCTTATAAATCGTGATGTCCACCCAGTTCTCATTTGTTCTCAGAGCGTTCAAAGAAAGAAGACATGCTGAGCCACAACTGTAAATTTTGTAGGAAAGCATTCTCAAGAAACTTCACACGCAAAAGACACGAAGATGGTTACTGCCTCAAGAGGTTTGGGATGATGGGTGAAGGCATTCTGTCAAACGAAGATTATATCTTGTCTGATTCTAACGAGAGCACATATTCAGAGTCAAACGAAGATTATAACTTGTCTGATTCTAACAAGAACACATATTCAGAGTCAGACGATAGTGATACATCCACTGAAAGTGAATATTCAGAGGAGGAAGATGAAGCAACGAGCATAATAGACACTTTAATCATAAGAGCATATGAAGATAATGCAGCTAAATTTCATAGATTGAAGGTGTCATACGTAGAAAATGGCTTGCCCAGAGACAAGGCCACCAAAGCGGCCAAGGAAGCTCTTAGAGGCAGCATGAGAGCTTCCCTCTTTAAGAAATTATTTAAGGCAATGAGTCGAGTAAGGCACTTCAGACAACATCCGGTCTATGGAAAAATTAGAAAAAACTGCTCAGGGACTTCGAGATGAGGAAGGTTACGGAATGAATGAAGCAGAAAAATTCGCAATTGAAAAACGAAAATATCTTTTTGATCCATCATTAAGAAAATACACCTTTTTGGATGTGCCGACAGCTTTAGATGATAACTAGAGAAAGTCCAGAAAAACGACAACAGCAAAAACTGCCCTTTTTCAGGACCACAAGACAGTTACTGAACATTTAATTATGTTTATTGTATGATTACCAGTAAAATTATTGCAAAACTACTTATTTTTGTAAAAATTACTTATAGTGAAATTGTAAAATCACTTGTAAAAACTGATTGAAAATCCATTTTAACTGATTGTAAAATCATTTTCCGCTTTGAAAAAATTACTTGTAGAATTGTAAATCTGACTGCAAATCCATCTTGGCTACAGTAAAACCTATTAATTACTTTGTAAAAACTGATTTTATGTGAAAATAAAAACTTAATAGAGAGACAAAATTAGAGTTGTTCATTCTGTTTCGGCTTTAGTCACAAAACCGGCATCAGGTAACTCTATACCCAACAGGAAGAACACTGATTACGCGTTTGTATAACAGATTAATACTCTGTTCTTGTTGCCAGATATACTCACGACAATAACAACGTTTAATAACGTTTGCATAACTGTTAGATTAGATGTGTATGTACCTGGTTTCTAAAACAATCTTAACGAAAAGTTCCTTATACAAGTATATTATTTAATTTAGATACACAAAAGATAAACTTTCAGACACAGTTTATTTACAACGCAATCGTAAGAGGATTAACTCAAGACCCGTTATGACTGTTTGTTGATAAAGTTACCAGATGCACGTTTAGATACATAAATGTATTTGAAACAGGGGTTGGGGGAATGGGGAAAGCCCCCCCATTCTGTGTTGGATGAGGGAAGCCATGTTTAAATTTAAATAAAACTTCAATTTTAATTAAAGTTTATGTAATCTAATACTTTGTTTGTGTGTGACACGAAAACTAATTACTGGTTTCCCCAAACATATTAAAAACTAAGAGCACAAAGCGCCCATGCCTCTTTGGGCGCCCATCATCTCTCCCCGTACCCAAGTCCGTTAGTCCCCGATCACCCCTCCACGTTCCCAAATCAATGACCGCTATGTTGAATTCTTTTGCGTGAGTGCATCTCTAAAAGATGTATGGGCAGCCATCCTGTTGACGTCATGCATAGCATGGGCACCGCCATCTTGTAAAGTGTTATTGCGCATGCCCAATATGGTCGCAGCCATCTTGTTGACATCATGCATATCATGGGCACCACCATCTTGAAAAGTGTTATTGCGCATTCCCAAAATGTGAGCAGCCATCTTGTTGACGCCATGCACTTTAACGACGCCGCCATCTTGGGCACAGGGACTCACGGACTTGGGCACGGAGAGAGGTGAGGATGGCCTAACGGACGTGGGTACTGGGAGGGGTTAAGAGGGCCTAAATGACTTCGGTACTGGTACAGGTAGGGGTGAAGAGGCCTAACGGGCTTGGGCGTTGGGTACAGGGAAGGGGGAAGAGGGCATAACATGCTTGGACGTTGGACACGGGGTAGGGGTCTGGAGAGCCTAAAAAAAGGCCTGGAATTTTGGGCTCTAGGTCATGACCTACGTCATTGACCTCGAGATCCGGTAAAAAAGGTACAAGTTGACCCTCTCTACGACTAACATAAATAAAATAATAAATTTTGATATCCTGTGCGTTGGGTAAAGGGTTATTGAAGATGCCTCATTTATAGTGGCTGTGACAGCCCGCTTCCCAACCAACAAAAACGCTTTCAGAAATGTAGAGGTGTGTTAGATTGTTTCGTTACACGATGATCCATTGGTACTGAAATTAATTACCAATTGTCAGTGAGATCTGAGTGGAAAAGAACGCATCTAGTAATAAAAGGAGCGGGGGCGGTTGAAACAATGAAATTTTGTACAGAATTTTTAGATACAAAAGATAGTTGCTTCCAAGTATGGAAAGTCAAGAGCTTGCAATGCTAATATCTACGAATTTTTATATCCCTTTCCTTCCCATCTTACCGGAAATAGAGATCTCCACGCCTCTAGAGCTGCATCGCACATGGGTTGTGCGGAGAAAATTTCAGTCTCAGAATGCAAAACCGTTGAAAATGTATTTATTATTAATCCTGCGGCGAAGCAAAAAAATTGAATTGACCTCCACCTGAGGTATAACACGCTTGAAGTCCGCATGCAGTTTACTGTGTTGCGAGCAATCAGAAAAGTGATATTAGGGTTATGGGGGTATTGAGGTCTGAGAAAAATGTATTTTTAGTGAATGAAAATCGTGAAATTTTAGGAATAATAGTCGCGTGGACATTTAGAAGGGTTAACAGTCACCAAAATGTTTTTGGGGCTATGTTATGTGTTCACGCGGGTGATAGATGTCATTCTTTTTGGCCGTTTTTGTTTCTCAAAATTTCGTGGAATTTTGTGTTAATGGCCGTGTGAACATACAGAAATGTTAATATTCACCAGGATATGTTTTTGATTTTATTATGTCTTCTGGTGGACGATAGATGTTTTAAAAAAAAAGAATGAATTTCGCCTTTTTGGACATTTTTTTCAGTTAAAAAAAATCTCCATTTTTGAACTAAATTAAAGATTTAAGCTCGAACTTATTTATTGGTGTTTTAAAGGTCATATACTAATGCACAATGACTAATCATGACCGTGACAGTTTTACGGGTGGATGAAGCCGGAGTACCCGGAGAGAACCACCGAACAACGACGAGCAGCTGTCAGCTCCCCAACATCGAAACTGCAGCACAGGCAGGGTTGGATTGGTTGAAGACATGGGTACATGTACCATCCACGCACAGTACGCCTTAGTACACGGAGTCATCGTGCCCCCATGTGGACAATAGGGGTTAAGTGCCGTGCCCATGGACACAACGCGGGAGTCCGAATTGATCGCTCAGACGGTCACCCATCCAATGATTAACCGGGCTCGACGTTGCTTAACTTCGGTGATCTGAAGAGAACCGGTTACCGCAACCCCACCGCGACCCCCGAAGCTCGAACTAGAACGATTTTATTTGAAAGAGTTTACAACTGTATGGGTTAAAATGTTCTGCAAGGGAAAGGGGAGCACGGCGATATATCACATGCTACATGGATCCTTATTTTACGGCCTTACGAGATACTGTGGGCATGAGTAGGTTGTAGAATTATCTCATCTATGGTGTGAAAGTCTTTAAAACGTTCTAACAATTATTTTTCGGCTTTCAGTCGCTAGTGAAATATATATTTGTTTCCAGTTGGTCATGAGAGAAATCTGATAATCACATATGCATAGCCAAGCGAAACGAAATGTTTGTGTGGGGGAGGTGGGGTGGAGGACGTGAGGGTATGGGGAGGGTAAACTACACTCACATCCAATTCATTTTAGCTTGGATTGGATTAAAAGTGTATATCTGCCACAGGAAATCTCCAGGGTCCTCTCTGAAGTAAAAACTAGAGCCCCGTGAATATTTCTTGAAGGCTTTACCAACAGAATGCTGGAAACCCATATTTGGTCATTACGCCAAAGTGCAGGTACCACAGATTAAAGATTATATATTCTGTGGGCGTATTATATATCGTCTTAAGAGTGTAATTATTTAGACTGTGTAGAATTTCTTTGTTGAAATTTATGGGAGAGTGCTTTTAGGCACTTTTCCATAAATTGTAACAAGGCAAAGACACAGGAACACATTTCGACGACGACAAATAATTGTACGCTCCACCAGTTAAGTACCCAGAAGGGAATGCGGTAGCTAAGTGGTTATGGCACTGGACTTCAAACCGAATGGTCCCCGGTTCGTTCTTCACCAGGGGTAACTGCGTTGTGCCCTTGGGCAAGGTACTTAATCCCGATTACCCACCCGAGGCAATGTGACACTGTACTAAGGCGCACTGCACGTCGATGGAGAACATGTCTTCAGACAATGCTAACCCTGCTTGTGCGGAGAAAATACGTTGGGGAGTCTGACAGTTACTCGCCGTTGCTCTGTTGTTCTCTTCTAGTACTCCGGATTCCCCCACCTGTAAAACTGTCCGACACGAGGTGATCCTGGCTATCGAAAATGTCCTTAAACCTCAATAAAGAGTACCCGGAATATGAAGAAATAACTTTTGCACAAGATCCCAACAAATATCAGGATTTGGGTGCATGAACCGGCTCCTCCAGCCCCCTCTCTCCGACACGCGCACACAAACAACTCCCCATTGGTTACGCTGCTGGTACTTAGTCAAATTGTAGGTGACTCTTCCGTATCTCCATTTTTGCTACGTTTGAATTTCTTGATGATGTAATACGGGCATGACAGCCTACAGTTAGAATTGAATTACGTCAGGAGTTTGCATTTCAGGCGAGAGCAACAACGGAAGTTCCCATAACTACAACTGCACCTTACCGCCGCTTATACGAGACTGGAGATCTAAATTCCACCAGGGATCAAGTGGCGAAACCGACCCTCAGTTTCCGTTTGGAGTTGTGCAGGTATTATATCGTATCTGAACGTTTTTAAACAAAGGTTTGTCTCCACAGAAAAACTCAGCTACCTTTCTATACTAGGGGTGTATATTTCAAATGTGTTATGGATGATTATTTCATTGTTTGGATTTTGATGTTATTTCTAGATTACTGATTCAGTTTTGACGAGTTTTGTTGTCTTAACACAGACGGGGTTTGCGTGAATAACGTTCAAACGTGGTTACCCTACGCCATTTCCTGATCAAAATCAAAAGCGGGTGTGCCCACTCCGGGCTTCAGTCGCTGCTCAAACTCTCCTTACAATTGACCCCCATCAAGTTGTATATAGTCCTTTGTGGGGTGTTATTCCACTCCTGAAGAACAACGTTGCTATCGACGAGGTGAGCGATATTCTGACGCGTGCGTTAACGTCGCTCTCCTCACGCAGGCCGTTCTTCAGGACAAGGAAAACACGTCTCCAGTGGGACAAGGAAAACCGATTTGGTGCAAGTGCAATGGACGTTGACGTCGCCGTGGCGTACGTTGCGGACCAACCGATTCCTAATTGTTGTTGGACACATTTGACGACAATGAGTGCCTACAACCTGACTCTGCGTCTCCATCGCCGACTGAAATCGGTTACGGGGGTGTGAGAGACATATGCCTCAATCATGACGTGGCGGCGTAACGCGCGGACGTCCGCTCCTGGGACGGTCAGCTAATCTTCTTGTGGCTCTGAGACGTCCAACTAAATGCGCTATCGTTGATTCATGGGCCCCAAATTGCTGGGCGACGAGACGTTGCGATTGGCCCTGCATAATTAGAGCAATAGCCCTACCCCTATCAACTTCGGACATTCGCGAGAGTTTGCTTTTCAATCGAGTTGAAAGGAAATGTTGTGAAATCGATGTGTCCTGTTCAAAACTTCAATTTGGTATGGTGGTTTCCAAGTCCATAGCACACGTGGGTGTGCCTCGGATACACGATTTGTCGAAAAATCTGTTGAAGACATTCAGCGCCGCACGTGGTATGTTTGACCGAAGTTTAACTAAAGACTCTTTAGACAAAACACTGGGGTAGCTATGTGTCAAATTTTAATACATTTGGACTACGGCCAAAAACATTATATTACCCAAACTGAACTTGCGTTTCTTTCTGCCGCCAATATACATATATTTTACATGTAGGGCTAACATTAGTAGGAGAGGGAAACGGGCCCAGTCGGTCAGGTCGGGGTCCTTCTCCTCCAACTGATGACACTCTCGAATATCTTTTTTTTTTCGCCTGTTGAATGTAAAACAGCAAGGCCAAATGTTTTAGCTGTAAATCCACGTCCAATGGCTAAATAATAGCGACAGGTGTCTTGCCCCAGAACTAATAACGACGTTCCGGTTGTTTGGAACAGAAGAGGTATGCACCTATGCACTTCTTCAATCCTCAATCCTCTACAGCTTGGAAATATGGACCATTATACACATGGTGTAAGTGGCTTGTTCTCTTCTCACCAGTTACCCTCTGTACAATTGCATCTGCACCACAAATTGTATTTGTTATTCTCGTGAGGACATGATATTAAAATGGCATTGCTTATTTACCAAACCCCATTTCTGACTTGGTGAAATTAGCTTATGCGAGAATTGCTTAAACGCATAGAAGAAAAGAAAACCGGGTACCTAAAGAATCCCATGTGATACGGGTGATAGAAGTTCTTGAGCGGGTACGAACTGTGGTAAAAAATAGAGAAAAGGTCGGCAGATCGTCTTGAATTTACCACCATTCAGTCAAATGGTATTCTATCGACCCTAATTTTCTGCACCAAGGTAGAGAGGACAATAGATAACGACCCGTATCAAAAAACTCGAGAAACGGTCAGAATGAGCCAATTATCTATCAAAATATTTTCATGCTATCTCTCAGATGGCCAAAAGTGATTGTTTGCGGAACGAATGGTCTACTGACAAATGAAAGACAACACAGTGATGAAAATATGCAGTATTTTAATGGCGCTAATTACACATATTTGTCACTAATATTTTTGATGGAAAAATGTTCTCTCGACAAGTATGGTACTGGAACGCATCCATGATGAAACAATGCCGGTAATTACTGACAAAAAAATTGTAGCTTGTGATCTCCTAAACACAATAGCCGTGTCTGACGTCAGTAGCGAGTGTACCCACCACTTGTCTGGATAACAGCCTGAACGCTCCTCCGTATGCTACCAGTGAGCCTTCTAATACGGTGCAGATCCAACTGCTGCCACTCCTCATGCAATGTAGCTTTCAATTAAACCAAGGTCTGTACAGGTGGATCCCTTGCTTGCTCACGACATCCAAGAAACTCCCAGATGTGTTCTAAGGGATTCAAATCGGAGCTCATTGCAGGCCAAAATAGTGTTGTAATAGCGTTATTCTGAAGGAATGCTCTCACAGCATGGGGACGATGTGGTCTTGCCTTGTCGTCCATGAATACAGGGCGAGTAACCAACGGGTTGTAGTCAAAATGAGGCACAACAACCAGGTTGAGAATGTCCCGGATGTACTGATGACCATTGAGATTCCCACGTACAATTACGATATCAAGTCTACAACCACGAAAGAGGCATCCCCAGATCATTACTAATCCTCCACCATAAGGAACAGTAGGTCTTATATTCCTGGCACGTAATCAGTATTGCTATACCTCCACACTCCCATGCGACCATCTGTGACGTGAAGCAGGAACCTACTCTCGTCTGTCCAATGGACTCTCCTCCACGTCCTGAGATTCCAATATTGTGGTACCATATATACCTCCAGACGTCGTCTTTGATGCTGATCGGACAGAACTGGACGCTTGATGACCCCTCTGGGCCTCCATCCCAGTGCTTTGAGACGGCTTCAGACAGTTTTGTTGCACAAACGCCTGTTGGGAAGCCAAAGGGTTTCAAAACCCCACTTTAAGCGAAGGAATCGCAACTAAAGAGGCGTACCAGACTCCGATCTTCCCGAGTAGAGATCTTTTGGGGTTGTCCAGGCCTTTTTCGGTCCTTAACATCGTTGGTTTGTTGATATTTTAGGACACGACTGCTGGTGACAGAATGACCATAGCGAAGTTGCCTTCTAATAGCTTTGGATGATGTGCCATCTTAGTGCCTATGACAGTTTTCTCCTTGCCATGTCAACATTTATTGATAAAAGAAGTGACAAATGATCTTGTTTTATACCCAGATATTGCATGTGGATGATAGCGTTTTTTGTGACATTCGTGGAAAGCATGCTTCACGTGGACGAGGGAGTGTGTTTGGGGTACGCTATCAACCAGAAACATCGTGTTTCACTGGATGAAATGTACTGCAACACGTAGCAATAATTAAAACATAATAATCAGTAACAGCAACTTCACTGCCATGAAACATTTAAGGGAGTTAAGTTCCAGGTGTATATTTTCCAATAGAACTCCTGAGCACTGCGCCCAGAGACTCCTTTAAACTACCAAATAACTCGTGAAACGAGACAAAGTGGTCATGGTATCTTCGAGAAACTGACTGCTACACTTTTTGTTTTCCGTTACCATGCCAGAGGTCAACGGGTGAAAGCTTCTACCAACGAACAAAAGAAACGGGTGTTGTCCGGCCGTCAAAACACTGATACGTGCTTCAAGGTATATAGTTGTTTCCCGGCGGATGGTATCATTCTGAATAATCAATCGGCCGCCAGCCTTGAGAAATTTGAAAACTTTGGATAAAACGAAAATATTACAAGAATGGCTGCCATTTCAACAAGCAAGAAAAAGACTGTTACCCCAATGAAGTAGAAAAAATATACAAAATATAGTATTAGCACTACACTGCAAAAAATATAGGTTCTCTTTAGAACCAAAACTGGTTCTAATCTTGTCCCTGAGATGGAACCAGTTCTGTTTAAACAGTATTTATTTCAAATCAAATAAATTTATAAAGATTAACATTAAATATTAACAGAATTAAACATAAATTGAGGGGGATTCAGTCGTAAGTTTAGAGCTTATACGAGGTTGTCTCAAATCATTATTAAGCAAAGGAGATATGAACATTTGGCACATCGAACCAGTTTGGGTTCTGTACAGAACCAAAACTGGTTCGATATGCCAACTGTTCATATCTCCTTTGTTTCAAAATGTTTGGCGAGTGCGTTGAATAAGCTCCAAGTTTACTTCTGAATCTACTTCAGTTCATGTAATATTCTGTTAAAATTACATGTTGGGAGCGCGGTGGCTCAGGAGGTAGAGGTGCGGGCTGCAAGCCGAGAGGTCCTCGGTTCGAATCCCACCTGCGGCAACCGCGTTGTGTCCTTGGGCAAGACACTTCATCTCCATTGCCCGCGTGGGGGCACGATGACGCCGTGTACTAAGGCGTACTGCACGTCGATGGTACGCATGTCTTCAACCAATCTAACCCTGCCTGTGCTGCAGTGCGGAGTTACGATGTTGGGGAGCTGGCAGCTGCTCGCCGTTGCTCGGTGGTTCTCTCCGGGTACTCCGGCTTCCTCCACCCGTAAAACTGTCACGGTCATGATTAGCCATTGTGCATAAATATGTGACCTTAAACATCAATAAATAAATAAATAAATAAATTGAATGTTAATCTTGGTAAATTTATTTGATTTGACATAAATACTGTTTAAACAGAAATGGTTCCATCTCGGGGACAAGATTAGAACCAGTTTTGGTTCTAAAGAGAACCTATATTTTTTGCAGTGTACATTTTCCTACAAATCACATTATGTTTTGTTCAGCGGAATGGTTGATAATGATTTCAAAGATGGCCACCAACACGGTGGTTCGAAATCATGAAACTCTCAGTTGTCGGTTAATTTCAACAAATGAACTCCAGTAAATAGAATATAATGGCACATTCTCCCGAAACATATTTACCAAATTAATGCGTCATTGCGACATGAACATTGGCATCTCAGCCCAATGTTTTTCGTTTGTTCATGACATGTAGCCTTGGTTGAGTAAATGAGGCTTTAAAGCGATAACGGATCTATCAGAAGGTAAACAGGAATTGCGCCTACCGTCACCAGGGTGGGGCAATTCAGATATACATGTAATGGATTAGCGGACTGTTCAGCCGATAAGGTGACTCAACACCAGGAGACAAGAGGAATTAATAAATTAAGAAAGCAATTCAAAGAATCTCAGAAGAGAATCGTGTTACGTAATGAGCAAATTTAGAAGAAAATGACAAGGAGATGATACGGCGGATGTACCAAATCGGAACCACGAGAGATGTGTTCCCTTAGAGGTTGATCATGATTATGCGAAAGGAAGTAGACGGTATTAGGAAAATATGGTAATACCGTAACGTGACATAGTTTTCAGATGGTTGAAGATGAAGAAATAAGAACCGTATACACTTCTACATATTACGTCGGAGTCTGAGTTATCGGAGGTGGGCTCACAACGAGAAGCTCATTCAACGCTGTTGGCTGATTGATTCTCTCTACCGAAGCAAGTTTGTTCATTACAACATTGAACTGTTCCATGGCAGGACCAAATATGTTCACGCCAATTTTGTTCATCTGCTGCTGCGAGCTGTTCTACATGGCTGCCTTATCGAACATGAACATCTTATCAACCGCAAGTGCCAATGGTACGTCTGTTGGGACAGTCACACGTAAAAGTAATCGGATTTAATCTGTGTTGAATCAGTGGCCCGTTGGATCCAAGGTAGTTGGAGCCATGCCAAGGGCATACTTACAAATGCATGAATGGGCACACACTATTGTCTGTGAACGATTCATTACTTGGAAGTAGGTTGCAAAGAGTGGGAACTTTTGTAGTACCTTTCCCCTCTAATTTATATGTCCAAATGTGTTGCAACCATAGTAGGCACACATGAATCCCATGGCCTGTCCTAAAACATCAGCCAATGGATCCTTGATATCACCATTGATTTCCCACCGGTTTTCAAAACTTTGAACACATAACTTTACCTGCATCGTAAAAGCCAGCAACTCTGTCATAACGAGTGACCACACGAGTTGCGAGTAGGTTCGAGGTGATAATCTGATGCTTCTCGTCGGTTGCGTGGATATCCACTTCAACCGTTACTTTTTAAGGTTTTTCATGAAGAATAGAGGATGCAAGATTCTGTTTCACATAACGATGCAAAATAATGTATACACATCTGTGTCATCAGCTAGGATGGTAACTTGATTATTCTTTTCAATTGCAACTTGGATTGTCTGCAGGAAAATGATATTGTCTCTGACCATGTGTAAGTGGCCACGGTCTGGCTGTCTATGGCAACACAGTTATTAATCTCTGTTGGGTAGTATTTTGTCCAGTTATTAACAAATTTTGTTTGGTTGTGTTTTTAACCGGGGACGATTGTGTCTCACCTGAAATGGCAGACAATTATATCTGTCAACTGCTTATTATTTTCGATCACTGTAGGAGTCAGTCTCTGGGTTGGTAGAGGTGACATTATGTTGAGCTTAAATTGCCAACGATAGTTGCCAGCACCCATGTTAGCCCTCGCGTCACACGGGGAGTTGAAGTCTTTGTACCTATCCAAAACAATGGCAGTGTCTCCAAATAAGAAGTTTTGCTTCAGGTGATCCTAGAAATTCTTTCACAGTTGAGGGTGTGGCATAGCTTAATGGGCTCTGGCCAGTGTGGTATCAAGAGGAGTGCATCACCATCGATGAGTGTAAAAAAGGAGAATTTTCATGTCCAGTTTTCCTTGCTAATATCGAAACTGCGGTTTCGAGTATAGGTAGATGGTATCAAACACGCAGGGCTCACTCAATTTGATTGAATGTTTCATAGAAGACATTGTCTATACAGGCTGGAAATCGTATCACAGAAACCACTCGACAACATTTCAGGGTCCGAAGGTGGTACTAGTGGGCCAAGTATAGTGCATGGACCATTCGACTACAACTAGAAAAAAATTATATCTTACCGATCTTTATTTAATTCACCAAGCTCGAGTCGAGATGTGAAGCTGTCTAGCAAAAGGGATCAGAGTAGTATACTAACATTCCGACGAAAGTAAAAAAAAAAATATGCTGTTTATCTCAAAAGCCTTATTACACTCAAAGTTCTTTGACCATAAACGTTGTCAGATGATTTTTACCGGATTGCGAGTGAGTCATCATCCAGTCGAAATTCCCTGCCCGCTTTCGTCCCTACAACACTATATAATCTCGCCTGTCAGAACGAAAATGCGACAAATTGAATATCAGATGCTATTTTTGTGCCTATTCCTTCTCCAGGCTATATTTTGTAATGCTGCATTTATGATATCTTGATCCACTAATGTTACTGAGCCGTTAACGGATCGCGATCAGTTGGAGAAAGATAACACGTTTGTGACCACAGTACAGTGTGAAGATTATCTTACAATAGGTATGTACTGAGTCCGTAATCAGGGATCTCTGATACAAAATTGATCTGATAACCACGACAACAACAACAATTTACCCCGTTGAACACTGGCGACATCTTCCATGTCAGTTCAACGACAGCAGCGGGAGGAGTCCATATTCATTATTTGGATGTGAGCCCATAAGGATTTTCAACGTGCAGCCCCGAGGAGCACGTTAAAAAACATTGATTGAACTACCCCTCACATTTACTTAGCATCCATCCTACTTAATGGAATTATGACGTATCATGTTCCTGGAACGGAGAATGGGCCTATCGCATTCAAAAAGCTAACAACCGTCCCCCAAACCACTGCATCAAATAATTACATGTTTGGTATATGAATTATGCGTAATGCATGTTTACACTTTTGTTCAAATCAAACACCTGGTCTCATATTTAGGGGTGTTTGTGGGCAAATATGTTAACAGTGTGGGTAATGGGGAAAACAATTTTTTAAAATTCTTCTCACAAACTTCTGGGCTAACTGATTTCATGTTTTACGTATGACATTTTTTTTTAAAACGAAAAAAATATACAAATAAATGGTTTGCTTCAGGCTACATACAGTTGAGATATTTTTGCAGCTTTTTTATCATATATTGTAGTAGTCTGAAAAACGTTGGCATATAAATGTCAGATATCGTCCCCTGAGGTCCAATGAGTTCTCTGTGCCTACTGGCATATAGAACGCATTAGAAATCAGGAGACGATATGCATATCAAGAACGCGACGTCTCCTGTAATATTTAGAGGAATGAATGTATCGTTATTATCGGGTTTATGACGACAATTCGGGGTACTCACATCAACTCAAAATACTGAAAGCGGTGGGCTTAATGCCACCTGGACGGCACATTCCGAGGACGGAGATAAATGTGAGTTTTCCGCGTCTTCAAGTGTTGTTTTCACCCGCTCAGGGACCTTCTTCGCGGACGCGAGATGACAGCATCGCCAATTTGAACATAGCCTACTTCTGCTCAAATAACACACTGTTCGGTTGGGTGACCTTCGTAAATTTATCGCTGAATCACAGTCGGCTGTAATGCCTTTTCTGAACACACGTGATCATCAGAATTTGACTAGAAATTACGACCGGGGACTTTCGGAAATAAAAATGAGTGTGACGGCATATGCAGATTACGATCGCCTTTTGCGCTGCTGTTTCTGGGGATCAAATGATTAAACTAAAAGACAAGTGGGTGCGGGGATGGGGAGAGAGAAAATGAATACGGTTTGGGGTTGTAACTTGACATGCCAATCAGTTGAAATAAATAGTAGTCCAGAATATGACAAGTGAATTCAGCTCTCATTTTAACTTCACTGAAAAGTAGAACATGCATATATTTATCTGTGAAGATAAATTGAAAAGAAATGTTTTTGTTATATAAACCTTCATCACCATCCCCTGGAAAATAAATGTCATTGTCGGGAGATAAATTGGTCGATTTCTGGACAGTGTCGCCGATGTGCATGGCAGTCTGATCACAGTGCGTTTTCAGTGTAAATGGATATAATATGTGTTCTCTTAAGTGATCATAGAAAGATTAGGGTAGGGCGCAAAAAGGGTAGGTCGGCAATCCTGAACAATTTTTTTCTCGTCCTAATGATCACATGGATAACTTACACGTTTGTAGGAATGAAGCTATTTAGAATATTTTGATGGGTGACGGGAACCCTTGCTTTGACCTCAGTCTGTCATTGTTGGTCATTGGGGAAAAATTAAGAAAACTGTTCTCCGAAACAATTTGGCATCTTATATAAGATTTTTACTGATGAACTGATTAACTTTGTTTTTAAAAAAACACTAACTCTCTTTGTGAGTAACATTCGTCTCGTCAACAATAGGAAATAGGCACGTGAAACAATTACCATTCTATCGCACACGTTTTGATAAAAAATCAATTTTTACACAGAAATTTACTATAAAAGCGTGGAAAGACCAAGCCCACCCCACCCCCTTACGTCGTATAAGTTTCGACTGTGCCTATGGAGAGAGGTTCGTCAGTACTCTCCTTTGCCTACAATAAAGACCCCTTCCCACTGTAAAGGTTTATAGGTATAGACCGTATTGCCAGATGAAGCAATAAAGGAACCCCAGAAATATCCCAAAAGGAAGGGATTACCCACCCAAAAATGCGAGATACGTACAGACTTACGATATTTGGAAAAAAATAACATACCCATACCCCATCTTCTCGAGCAATAAAGGCTCACTGGGATAAAACAAAATGTACACACTTAACTTAAACTCTTTGGGAAAAGGGTGGACTGTGATGCGTGAAAAGCTGTCTTTTTAAGATTAAGGGTGAGGTTCACCCTACTGTTCAAAGAGGCGTTGAGGTGATGATGCCATCTCATTCTCTGTAAATGTCTCATTTTCTTTACTCTCCACCTTCTGTGGTGATCTCATCTCTTCTCTGTAAATACTTCAGTTTTCCCAGTTCTCGGTTTTGGGATGATGATGCCATCTCCTCTTCCATAAATGTCTCATTTTCCCAAATCTCCGCCTTCTGTGGTGATCTCATCTCTCCTTCTGTAAATACTTCTTTTTCCCAGGTCTCGAGTTTTACAATGATGCCTGTCATCAGCGCCTCTTGGACAGCCATCGGGAGGTCACATATGATCTTTCATCTCCGTCGATATTGTATCTCCCCAAATTGCCTACTCGCTGCTTCCACCTCTGGAAATCGCTCCATCATTTACCTGTATTCTCTGTTGGGTAGGGTTGAACCCCACCACGATCGGAGGGCCATAAAAATACTTCATTAGCTCACCGAGCTCCCTACTGCAAATACCTCTCTGCTTCTCTTTCGGCATCTTGTTGTGACATTTTGACAACTTCTGAAAAGTTCATTTCGAGTTAGATCGATGTATGCAAGCTGAAATTCATTCCCTTACTTTATACCTAACGTTCAGACGTGAGGAAAAAATAATAACAATACCAACCTGAGACAGAATACTGAATTTCGAAAAGAAGTGTATTTTATGTCAAAAGGTCAACAACTTTACAAGTGACAAGCGGCGAGTAAGTTATTTAGACTCACCAGCTTTGAATGAGTAAATCGCACTTTCTTTTTGAATAAACTTTTATTTATGGGAAGTGTAGAAACTCCACTGAATTGTGTGTACTGGATAGCAATAGAGAGAAATAAATTATTTTCTGTAAAATTTGAGACCAGCCCAAGAAACTTCGTTAAAAATAGTCAAAATGAAGGCAGTTTTGCCATAATTGTTGAGTCGCGCATTTCACTCAAGGCATGAAGTCTGACATTGTTTGATGTAATGAAATAGCATATTTTCTGCAGACATTCCAATAAATTTCACCATAAAATCACGTTTTTGGAGCCCCGACTCTCATTAGTTTGTTGTTATCACTCAAAGTCCAACATATATAAGCTTTACCAATGCAGGGCACATAGTTTACAATTTTTTGACTTCTACTGTACAAACCTACCTATATAAATTTGTGCAAATATTTGTTATAATTTCTGTGACCGTGCTAAATTGGATAAAAGCCGGTCTTTGATACTAAATAAAATCGAGGGCAGGTACCCATGAAATCCTGGTATACATACATTTTGGAGTCCCATCACCAGATTTCACCCGTGAGCACGACACTCCACTCGGCTGTGCATCACCGACATATTTTACGATGCTCAGGTGAAGGTTACCCAGGTTAGCATGTTAATTCAACGAGCAGGACAGACAGCCCCTGTTAGATCCACTCTATTCCCTCCCTTTGCCCACTTTGTGGTAAACACTTATATCAAGGTACAGCACAAATCAAAACAATTATATGGGATTTCATACCTAAAATGCTTCAATTGATCCCCGATCTCTCTGTACATTTTGGGGAAAATCAATGATAGCTACTTTTTTAACAAAAAATATTATTTGTAACTCATATATTGTAATTTACTGAGCACATTTGGAGAGGATTTTGTGAACTTGTCTCGTTGATAGGAAAGGTTGTTCACCCCAAGAAGAAGTTACTTTCGGCATACAATGCTTCAGTTGAGCCCCGCCCATGTAAGTCCCCTAACTCTATTTTCACCTTTCTGTCCGCTTTTAGGTGAAAGTCTACATCGAGGGCGCAACACAAGTCAAAATCATTTGCTATGTTCAAGCGATGTTTGCTTTTTAACCACATTACAGCACAAGTCAAAATGAAATCTGATTTATTAAACCATTCGACAGTGTGTGTCAAAATTATATTGTCGTTCAATCATACAATTTAGCTGTGACTATCGTAAACACCAGGCCCAGGGAAAAATTATTTTGTACAAAACAACAGCAAAACTCAAGACTTTCCCATGGCAAATGCCAATATAAAACAATATAATACATGAGAACAACTTGTGTATCTACTTTTTGTTAATAAAATACGACTTTTATTTTTTTTTTGGAACACATTCCAAAATATTTTTAATGTACCTGTTTTCTGTTAATAACATCTGACTTTTATTGGATCACATAGAAGTAACAGTGGCCAGGATTTGATTTGAAACGTACACTTGGATAATTGCCGAGTAGTCACAAAGTTGCATTCGGTAATTTACGAAGATTTCCAAAAGTGGCCGAATGCGATAAATGCGAAGTTAACACAGACTGGCACTCAGTAGATTTCGCGTCATCACAAATAAAACAATGAAATCTGATAATTAATCGATACTAATTAGTATGAAGTGATCAAAAGTTATCAATTGATTCCTGTTGTGATCAATATGAAATCTGTGATCAGATGATAACTTTTCTGGTCAGTTTTGCTTACAAATCAATATAAAATCTGTTATCACCTTTTTGGTCAATTTTGATTACAAATTGATATGAAATATGTGAGCAAATAACCACTTTATTAGGTTAGGGGTAAGGGGTGGGAGTCATGGCCGCCCTTTTAGATATTTGTCGTAGCTTCTGTTCAAAATTTTGCCCTATGCTTATTGATTGGAGCTTAGAGCTGCCATAACTGTTTGTTGTTCGAGGTTCCAACGAGTCAGACTGCTCAGTTTTTCATACTCGTCGGTGAGATTTTCTGCTTGTTGGCTGGTGTTTTTTGCTGTTGATGGATAGATTGAACACTGCTCAGTGGTCAATTGAAAATTGTCTATCGGCTATGTGATAGTGTAAACTGCCTCTCTGACTTTCATCCTGGCTTGAAAGAGGTAAAGCGTCTTCATGATTTAGTGCATTAACAGTCTTTTTGTCTGTTGCTGGTTTTCAGTCCAGACGTTCTCTGTATACTCTAGCTACCATGAATCCCATTCTGCTTTTTCAGTGTTTTCTGCTTGCTCTCTTTAGAGGTGTGCCCATGGTGGCTTTACAGAGTTGCTGAGGATTGAATGCCAGGTGTTGTTTCCTCGAAAATAGTCAATGCGTTCTTTATTTCTGCCCGAGCGTTGTGGGATATTTTGATCTTTAATATCCCAGATGTTTGCCAAAATATCCCAGCCCATCAGTTGAAAATCTTTTCTTTTTCGCAACAGATCATTTATTAGATCAGTCATACTTGATCCTGAAGTTGTAATGCCATTATACTTGAGTTGGTCTCTCTTGTCCCAGGATAAATTGGGTATATTCTTTATTAGCTGGAGCAACAAATGCGCTCTCCTCTTCCTTGCTTCTGGTACACTAGTCAGCAGGTCTATATCCGACTCTTTTTCCACCGAAAAGTTAGGCTTTATGGATTGTGGTTTGGTGGTTTGATTGCAGAAGTCTGAATGGCGCTGAAGGATTTGCTCGTAGTGCATCACTTTCTCTTTAGTACTCAGTGTTGAAGTTTCGATAATTGGCCTAATGTCCCAGTCCCAGGGTGGGACAGCTGCAGCATTTGGGAGTGCCTGCATGTTCTGTATCTGCTCACTCCCCCATGGTTTGATACATGAAATTCTGCTTGGAGGTATGACAGGCAAGTCATCTACACGTTTTTCAACCAGTGATTTGCCCAAAACTCTCGGTTTTACTGATTGTAGATATTTGCGAGCCCAAAGGTATTGCCACTTGTGATTGCATTGTTCCAGTTAAAGCCTGACCCCATGTGCACTGGAGGGTAGGGGATTCAGTTATAGATAGATCTGGGTGAAAATGCAGATGTATTTGCACTATCACTCCGTATAGGCCATCTGTTGTTTACATTTTTGTGTAATGCTCGTTTGTGTCAATAATAATTAGTTTTATGCGAGTAAGAATTTTGACACAATTCATAGATATACCATAATGCCATCTTATTCGGAGGCAGCTAATGAATCTGTGGGAAGGGACAATGCGCTTCCATTTATATACAGGGATAGGATAGGTGCTACCCCAACCTGTCCTTCACTGATTGGACAATTATATACCAGGATAGGTTGGGTTCCACCCCAACCTGCCAATTATTGATTGCTTCAAACTCTTCCGTGGTGCATTGCACGAATTTACAGTGCTAGGACGCTGGGGTAAAATAAGTTTTTGCTCGACTTCGCACATTTTAATACAGCTTACTAAAAACACATCAAAGTCGCATAAATGACAAGTTGGGGAATGGTACATCTAAACTTCACACTCTGACTTGCTAACAAACCCCACCTATCAATGTTACAGAAATGATATGATAATTGAACAACGTTTGTGTTACAAATATTGAAACATGCAGTGCATAACATATTACAGATTTTCGTTTTATTATTTCATTTGTAGTTAGAGTGAAACTGATCAAATGATCGCAAAATGATCTAGATAGCCCTTTTCCAAAGATTTTGTAGAAGTAAATGTAGACCTGTCTTGGACATAGAACATTCGAAAAACAGGTGGCATATAGTTTCCTAAGAATTGCCACAGAAAGAACATAGTTCTGTTTCGGATAAACCAACCTAAAAGAGTTTTGCATTTGCAAAAAGAATATGATGATTAATTTTGAATTGTAAGGATTGTAGTCTTGGGTATCCAAAAATTGTCGTCGGGTAGAGAGGAGCATTCGTAATTACCTGAAAAAAGATCCGACAACTATTTAAAATCACTCGAACATTACTTATCTCGAATTTTCGGATTCTTGCAGAAGCCAGTCGGACCATATTTCCTACTAAACACAACCAGATATCTCTTATCCAAAAAAATAGTACGTAGTGCAATGGGGCCTTGAAAAGGTTGTTTTCGTTTCCATGGGGAGTATCTTTTCTTGCTCAAATTTTCTCAGAATATTACTTTTCTACCTAATACAGACCATGTTCTTTACTCTCACCTTAACCAATCAGATTGCCCCAATCACTGAAGCATCGCCTACTGCCACACAA
The DNA here is from genome assembly GCA_031216915.1 of Pictodentalium vernedei. Taxonomy (NCBI): domain Eukaryota; kingdom Metazoa; phylum Mollusca; class Scaphopoda; order Dentaliida; family Dentaliidae; genus Pictodentalium; species Pictodentalium vernedei. The sequence goes on along the minus strand of CM062297.1, from coordinate 503,706,805 downwards.
ATGCTTGATAGAACAGCCTTTATCGTTCATTAGCCCAAGAGTCAATCGATCAGTGACGTGAAAATCGTCAAACAAAGAATTTATACTACCAGTAACTGATCGAAATGGGGACCCCCGAACGACTCTTAGACTCGTGTAACGCTTGGGTCACTATTCCCGAACCACAAGTTCAACCACATCCCACAAAAGAGGTTCGTCTTACACACCATAGCTATGGGGGCGATGGATGAGCACTTGGAAAAATAATTAGTGTAGAACTCGGACAACAACGTCGAGGGTGCTATGTGTATTAACGTATACTTAAAGTACCAGCTCCATTGACTAATAAATGTCACATTTTACTGACAGCATCATGGGGTTCGATACATCCCCCTTCCGGACCACCTGGGAAGTAATAATAACACAATCCAATAGCCAAGATGTTTACGTTTTAAACAGGTCCCTTAAACAAAAGGGCACCCCACACATCGAGACGCACACTACCGATGAGCATGTGGCAGCCTCACGATGGGGTACCCCAATAACCCATTGCTATAACAAGAAGGCAAGGCAATACTTTGACAAATGCCAAGCTCAGCGGAGTTCTTGAAAGCATAAGTGTAAGGAGTAAGTCAGAACACTGAGTAATTTCGCTCTTATAGGACACACAAATGATAGTCCCGTCGCCAAACCTCGATTTTAGGCTAATGCCTGTTTTTGCGTATAAAGTATTTTCTTTCCAGTTTTTGCAAGTTCAGACATCCTGGATTAATATCCCGTCGTCTGCTGAGTTGGCAGCCTTGCGAAATTTTTTATATCACCCATCTCCCCTCCCCCCTCCCCCCCCCCAAAAAAAAAAAATAACCCCAAAAAACTGTGGCCGCCAAAAGTATTGATTCAAATTATAAAGGGGGGGGGGGGGGGGGGGGGTAACATGTATACCGCGAATTTCGTAGTTTTTTCGATGCCACTTAACATATTTATATTGCATATATTAATTTACTGTCATCATTTTATGATTTTAATGTGTTATATATTATCAAGTCGAATTTACATCCACGTTGCCATCAAATGAAGAGCTTTGATTGATTTAACGAACACTGTCATGCCACGCGATAATGCAGCGCGTAATTCAGCGACGTCTGATCATTCAACGAGCGAACATGTGCTTCTACGATTGCCCGTATCTGACCTGTCTTTCTGATTTGATTGACTATATTACTTGTTACATTTTACTTTACTCGTGAAATCAAGTCTCTGTTCTTTTTTGTGGTATCAGTTGTTATTCGATTGTTCTGGAAAAGTTGTTTCTTAAGTCATTCATTGAGTGCGATTCCTCGGTTTCGATCTTTGAGGTTTGCCGAGAATTGACAGCTATGTCGATGAGGTGTTATTCCTCAAATGTATACGAATGTTCCAATTCGTAAGGTCTTCTTGTTAAAGTGTTGGCCACACGTGTGAAAAGGGTTATTTCTAAAAGTGAGATTTATTATGATCTTCATAACGCATTGCGACCCTGCTTCCATAACTCTAGCAACATTTCAATCGATGCCTACAGAGATTTCATTGATAAAAATGTGCACCCTCGAATGGTGAAAGAAGCATTACAAAAGCGTGGTGACAGCACGTCACAATATGAGGACGCTCCACCAGAGAAAATGACAAGACGCTCCAATATCAGATTGTTCCGCTTCAGACCAGATTGATTGTTTTGCGTAGATGAGTGCAACCCACGACATCCCTCTAAGTGGAGGCCAGCATATATTTCCAGACAAATCAGACAATCGGACGGTAGTTTTCTCCAAAAGATGTCATCCGCCACAAATGTGATGAACGTGGTGACAAACAGTCAGAAGAGCTCTGGGTTCGCATCAGTGAGCCATTGAGTGACATGCATGCAGTTGATGTTCGCCACCATTCTGATTGCCGCCAAACCTTCATGGGAGAACAGGCGGTACATGCCGCAACAAATGCATTTGGTAAATCGCTTGATCGCCTAACATTGAAAAACCTTTCCAGAAACGCAGGGCGGCAAATAAATTCGCCAGAATATCTTCTGCTTCTAACAAAATACAGTATTTTATTGTAATTATTATCGTAACGGTGGTAGTGATGGTAATGATTATTATTATTATTATTATTATTATTATTATTATTATTATTATTATTATTATTATTATTATTATTATTACTGCTTCAGTACTCACCCTCGACAGGTTATCATATAATTTAGAACGCACATGTTCAAATGGACACTCGCCACCTACTGAAGTATACTGGAATTTCACAGTGACTAAGAGACTAGACTTTCTGCACATCACTCCGACCTTAATCTGTTATTGACTGTCCAACCACGAAAATAAACACCATATAACTCTCTTGATTTCTGTGTACCCATTACCTTAAAATTCTTTTTCTTTGTAAATTCGTTCGATAACAAAATTATAATTGTTGTTTATGTATGTCGTTTTTCCACATATTTGATTACATTTATAACTGCATTGTACAGGAGAGGAACGTAAATGAGTTGTGATAATTGTGTTCCAATCCTTTTGCCATTTACCATCAAACAACAAATAAATATGTTTAATCTAACCTTTCCAGGCAGTTGTAGATTTCAAGAAGAAAGACTGCTCCCTGGGCTGGAGCTCTGTTGATATCTACGAGAAGTATATTTATTCAGCATGGGGGAACAGAAGTATCACGAGGGCTGATTATCCTTAAACTATCAGAAATATTTGGAAACGACCTGCTCATTTTAAGTCGTCCATCCATCGCGACAATGCTTGCGATGAAATGTCGTGTGGATTCTGTCCTGAGAGTTGTTTATGATATAGGTGATGACGCTCTAGCGGCCTTGAAAACCACGAAGGAGACGATTTCCAAAGACGTTGGGGTTATCGAAATAGATAAGAAACAGTTATGACTCTAAGATGGGCAGACAAACTGTTTCAGCTTATACCAGTCAATCCCTCTTAGTTGCTTATCTCCCAAACTTGATAATTCGGCTCTGTTGATTTGCAACATGGTGACATATCATTAAAGGTGTCCCGATACCATTACAGATAGGCTTGGCAGTTATTCTGCGAGACTCCAAAGAATTGGTTAAGAAGATTGACTTTGGTGTTAATTGTACATACGACTAACTGTTGCGCTTCAAGAAATCGGCAGCTCTTCTGACATCAGAGAATAGAAATCTGGCTTTGATTTCCAGTTGTTCTGACGGTTTGATTCAATTCAAAGCTGATAACTTCGATGCCGATATGTCCTCTCAAAATGGGAAACTAACCACCCATTCGCTAGCAGTCTCAGACAATATAGTAACTGCTATGTGGCAGCCGACCAGCAGCCATATACAGTTTCGTTGTAGGATGTCTGGTCCTATGCCGACATGTTTTTACGTTCTGAAAAAAACAATGAACAGTAACAATACCAACAAGGACAACTGGATAGGAAAACGTCTCCACTTGTACAGCTTTCGATAGATTTTGCTGAGAAATTCAAGTATCACGTGATGCAAAGACTCTTGTTGGGAGACACCAACCTTGTATTTGATAGGTAAAACGATTACAGTACCATTTGCGGCACAAGAGCTAACAGGAGCACTGTTGTTGGAAATACAAACTGAGCATACATGTCATTGATACCAATCGAGAAGCTGATATTACTGTGGAGAAAATAAGAAGCAGTTGATAGATATAATTGTCAACCAATTTAGGTCCGACAAAGTGTTCGCTCTAGAAAATACAACCAAACAAAAGTTGTTCACTACTGGCCAAAATGCGGCCCCAAAGAGATCAACAGCCGTGTTGTAATAGACAGGCATGACATGACAACTTGCCACGAGGAAATTGAAAATAGTATTGTTCAGCAGTGATCCAAGTTGCATCTGAGAAGATTTATACTGTGTTCGTTCTAGCTGATGATACAGTTGTGTGCACGTTGTCTTTGTGTCACTATGTGAAATATTATCTGACATCTATCTTCATGGAATCCCTCACAAAGTATAAGTCTTTTGTGGATATTCGCACGACCAGTGGGAAGCATCGGGATATCATTTCAAATCTACTCGGCGCCATGCTATCTCTGGCTGTGACACAGCTGCATGTTGTTTCGGTATAGACAAAGGTCGTATGTTCAAAGTTTTGAAAGCCGACGGGGAATCACTGGCATTATTTAGTGACGTCGAGGCTCCCTTGGCTGATGTTTTGAAATAGACCACGAAATTCATGCGTGCCTTCCATGGGTTCAAGACATCTGGTACTACGTCTGATGCAAGAATTAAGGTTTGGGCATCTAAACTAGGGATAATTTATTTATTTATTAAGGTGTAGCGACACTTTAACAGCCGTATCGTGTCGGTGAGTTTTACATGTGGAGGATGCCGGAGAGAACCACCGTGCAACGACGAGTAGCTGCCAGCTCTCCAATATTGTAACTCCGCAATGCAGCACAAGCAGGGTTAGATTGGTTGAAGGCATGCACACATCGACGTGCAGTACGCCTTAGTACACGGAGCCATCGTGCCCCCATGTGGACAATCGGGGTTAAGCGCCTTGCCCAAGGATACGACGCGAGAGTCCGAATCGATCGCTCAGACGGTCACCCATCCAAGGACTAGCCGGACTCGACGTTGCTTAACTTCGGCGATCTGACGAGAACGGGTTACCGCAACTCAACATGGAGGAAAAGGTGCAATGGAAGTTCCCAGTCTTTGCAGCCTACCTCCAAGTACTGAGTCGTTTACAGAGGCTATAAAGCGAGCGCATCTTCTGACGTGCATTTGGAAGAATGCCTTTGCTACGCATCCACCTAACTTGGACCCCACGGACTTTGGCTTCATCAAAAATGAAAACTCAAAGTCGCTATTGCCCGCGACTGTTCAACCAGACGTTTCATTAGCACCTAACACTGTTTTGCGCATTAAAAGATTTTCATGTTCGAGTTAGTAGCCATGCAGAACACCTCGTTGCAGCTGCAGTGCGTTGAGATTGGCACGTACTATATTTTGCTGCTGTAATGGGACAATTGAATATTGCAGTGAACAAGATACAGAAAATGAATCGGTCCACAATGATGAATAAGCTTCTCACGGCAAGACCATCAGACTCGAGCATAAAATGTAGAGGTATTGGATCTACTTCATTATCTTTCCACGTTGAGGTGTCACAATATTTCCTTTCGTCCCATCTACTTCATTTTCCGAGATCATGGTCAACTTTCTCAGAACACATCTCTGACTGTTCTGATTTGTAAGATGCGCTGTATCATTTCTCATGAAGTCATTGCTTCCCAAATCTCGATCGATATGTGACAAGGCTGTCCTCTGAGGGAGCGGGGACGGGGTGAATGGGACCGATTTAATCATTTCTGAACAGTTCCGACCCTAGGTACGAAGTCGCGTTAGTCAGCACTCCACTATTTCATTTCTTGGATATCTGGATTGACCTTCACTTGTGACGGTGATTTCTTTTTGTGTTGTCTTCTAAAGGAAACACCATTTCCACGGTCGCATTGTAGTCTACATACTGAAACACGATCTACGTGTACGTCCCACGAACAAATGGAGCAGCAAGGTCTAAGATGCCTATTTTTGTCAGAATAAAGAGCTAATTTGGCAAATACGTATTCATGTCCAATGTAACACCACTCTATATATATTGAGAGTCATTTGTGGGAATTAAGTGAAAACTAAGATTTTTGAGATTCTAAGCCGCCATCTTGGTGGCCATTTTTGATACCACAATCAAACATTTAGCTAAAATACACAATTTGCTCCACAAAAAAAAATATTTATGCAAATGCTACGTTTTCATATATATTCCGCACTCTTATGGGGTAAAGACCTCCTTCTTTTTGGAAGTACGGTCATTCTTACCGCCATCTTTGTTTTACCCAGATTTCTCAAATCCCCAAGGCTGTGGGCGCGTTAGGCGCTGAAGACTGATTACAAGGTATCATGACACCTGTTTGACTTACCTAGTATTAAGCGATTATTTTTCGATTAAAATTCCTGGTATCACGTGACATCCCCAAGGGCCATCAGGCAAAGAAACCTTCTTCATTAAATATGCAGACAGTGTTGTCCTTTCCCAAAAATGCAAAGTGGCTGCATCGTAAAGTGTTTTAAATGCTTCACTTTTTTTGGATCTCAGAAGCATATTTGGCCACTAGTTGGTCCCCTGAAATGTTATTTTGTTATCATTTCTGGTATGAATACGTTAGCAGATTTCCAGGAACGACTGGTGCCTGCTGTAAACCCAATCTGTAGGCTGTATATTCTTTGTCGTGCTCTATACATCACAACCTTCATTTTGATGTAAAATTGTGTATTTAATTAGAATTTATGGAATATCAGAGGAAGGATTTTCAAAGTAAACTAATTTTCTTACTTATTTTGCATCATAAGGTCAGGTAAATATTTTACTGATTTGCTGTTAACTCTTGTACTGCCACGCCCACTTTATATGTCGGACATTTATGTACGCCTGTATGCGAGGATGTATAATAAAATTTATGAAATACTTCAAACTCTATCATCTGATTAACTGTTGGTAAGTTTGATCTGCTTATACCAGAAGGTGCAGATAATAATTGTTAAATAGATGATAATAGTCGCTTTTGGCAGCGTAAGTGTTAATAAATTTTCCGTGTGAATATTTCGCATCTGTAATTGGCCGATCGAATTATGTTCACAGGGCTTTTTAGTCAACTGCATTTTAAGAACGATCACATAAAATGAAACCAATTACTGCATTGATAATTGCAAGTCTTTACCAAGCGCATCGCCAAACTTCAGCTCTAATCACAAAAATAATTATTCATTGTTTTTTATAATTGCCCTAAAACACAATTTTTGGACCCTTATTGCAACTATCTATTCGATCGAGTTGCCATTACCTACTTTTAGGTACAAGATAAAAAGTTAAAGAAGTAGTTATGTTGGTTGTTGTCGATTTTCAGTTCCACTCGAATTGGGAAGTGGACAATGTTTCCGGAGGAGACACGAAATGAATTTCAAAATTGATTCGAGTAAACTTTATTCCTACATCTCACGAAGCTAATAATTAAACAGAACGAGAAAACAACGTCATATTTCTCCAGAGGGGGACATTTCAAGAACGAAATGATCGTTCGCCGTTTTTGTAGAGTTTTGTTTTTCTTATTCATGTTTTCTTTGATGGTTGGATTGCAAACAGAAAGAAACAAATGCTACTTTTAGCTATTTATATGTTTCAGTTGTCTGCAGAAATCAATGGAAGTAAACACACCCACGGGTATCCAGAAGTCAGATGGCATCAAACGGCCAAGTATGGTTTCGCTCCTAATCCTGATATGAAAGACGTATTCATGGCAGTGACAATGGACTTACCTGATTTCAACCCATCGGTTTGGCGGTATAAATAATACAGTTTATATGATATACTTGATATATACGTTGTTTTATCATAAATATCTCCTCGGTTTTCCGGTATAAATAATGCAGTTAATTTGATATAAATAATATATATGTGGTTTTATTATCATAAATACCTCTTCGTCGTCTTCTTCTTCTTTTCTTTCTGCTTGATCTTCCTCTTCTTCTTCTTGTTCTTCTTGTTCTTCTTGTTCTTGTTCTTCTTCTTCTTCTTCTTTTTCTTCTTCTTCGTCTTTTTCTTTCTCATCTCCCTCGTCTTCTTCTCCTTCTTCTTCTTTCTTCTTATTCTTTTTCTTCTTCCTTCTTTTTCTTTTTCTTCTTCTTTCTGCTTGACCTTCCTCTTCTTCTTCCTCTGATTCTTGTTCTTTTTCATCTTCTTCTTTTCCTTCTTCTTCTTCTTCCTCTTTTTCTTCTTCCTTCTTTTTCTTCTTCTTTCTGCTTTATCTTCCTCCTCTTCCTCTTGTTTTTCTTGTTCTTGTTCTTATTCTATCTGTATGATAACCGAGATTACAAACATTCCTTTATCAATGTTTTTGACATAATATTGGAATTTAATAGTACTAAGCCATCTGTTTTCGGGCTTCTGGAGCTTTGTGTGTGGCTCCTGTATGTCTTCCGCTCCTCGGTCCGCGTGTCCACACGATAATTCGAATACACATATCCCCATCTCGATGTTGCTTTTATATATTGATAGTCACCAGTACCCGCAATCTCTGTTTTTCACGCCTCCAGAGGTCTTTAAGGTTTCCCTCTGGGCCTCTTGATTTTTAAATCCTCCATTTGTATGGTTACAGTGAAAAGTAGTAATAGCTGTTTTATATTTAAACAAACAAGAGAGTAAGATAAACAATCAAATTATAGAGAAAAGGAAAGCTGTCATGTTAAACTGTATCTGTTCTTTTAACCCTTTACCTGATGCAGACGATATCAAAATTTATTATTTTAAATTCATTTTTTAACATTTTTCAAAAACTTTCAACAAAACCATATCATGTGACCCCTCACTGGAACGAGCTCGACGAGCTCGTTCCAAAAAGGGGCCACATGATACGGTTTTGTTGAAAATGGTTGAAAAATAATATTTTTTCAACTGCTGAATTTGCATATTACGCGGGGGAATGTGGCCGATTCGTTGGGTAAAGGGTTAAGGTGATGATTAAAATCTTCCTCACACTAAGTTGAATGACACCGTTTGCTTTGCTGGGCCATTTTATATATTATTTAGGTTTTTATTACACACAAGATGATTTCCAAATCTAACGGATGGCGCAAGGTTGTGCCTTCAAGAAGGCCCTTGATGTCTTTGAGATTTTTTTTAAATATTTGTATATCCATATTACTGAATAATGTCACTCAAATAGTTGTACCAACACAACTGAATGAAAACTCATTGGGGACTAAAATATGTATCAAGACTACCCACAAGTCACCCACACGTCATTGGCTGCATTATTTTCAGAATTGCTAGAAATCGCACTTGATACCCGCTAATGCGGCCCGAAAATACTCAAAAAGTGGGGGGAACATTTTGAAAATCGGTCAGGCTTTTTTCTGAATCATGGGGCGAGCTATTGACCGAGGACTAACACTAAGTGAGTTAAAACTCACTGGCGATTCAAAATATGTGTCAAAAGTATTGGGGTCACACAGATGTCATGAGTGTATTTTACAAAATTGCTGGAATCACATTTTATTGTCTCCTTATTCATTCCAGTGCCATGCTTATATCTCAAGTGTGGTGGGAGCTCTGGATTCCTGATGCATCCCTGATGTTCATATATGGATTTCTACACTAAAAAGAGGCGGATCTAAATATTTTGAAAATGGGTCATGCTAATATCTCAAGCATGCTGTAACTAGTAGACCTGGTACGAATGCAATGAAACTCATTGTAGATTTAAATATGAATCAAAGTTGATTTGACCATTCATAGTTCATTGGGTGTATTTTTAAAATCTGCTGGAAATCGTATTTTATTACCCTCAAAGCATTCGGAAGTTCATATATGAATTTTAGCACTCTAAGGAGTGGGCGCATCTGAAACTTGTGAAAGCAGGTCACACGGATATCTTAGCACTGTGGACATTGGATCAACATGAAATATGAGAAAATAGCCGGAGATTCCAAATATATGTTAAGAATCAATGCACTTTTTCAGAAGCTTTATCTAAACTGATTTTAGAGTGCAGGTTTTCAGCCCGTTGGGAAGTCATATACTGTTAGATACCCAATGCTCAACTTTCTGCCATTAAACCCATTTCTGACGGCCTGTGCCTTGTCTGTTTGTGGCGTCATAAATATTGTACTACGTATTCAAATCTATAGAGGACCTTTCCCCCTTTTCAGCATAGCAGATACTCCATGCAAAAATTTGGTCCCGTATCATTACCATTTTTGGCACGTGTATCACAAAAAGGTGGGATAGGTCCTTGGCGCAATGACGTCATATATTTGGACGTTGTGATCGAATTTTGAAATTATTTTCAACTCCTTGATTGGGATGCAACCGCCTCCTGTGATTAAATTTATTTTGACGTTTTCTACACCATATCTATTTATAGCGACATGGCATAATGATTTGCTACCTTTTCATTTCAAAAATGTGTATTGGCCCTTGTTAGTTAAATTTCTCATTATTTCACATCGTCAGGTTTTTTAATACTGCGAACAATGCTTTTGCTAAATATATTAAACGATTTAATAGAAGCTTCATATGCTGATATACGTTGGTACGTTCTTGACAATAATCGATTTTCATAGTTATCCGTCCGCAATTGCTGAAGTTCAGTCCCTTGTGAGTTAAATGTTAAATTTCGCATTGTTTCCGGTATCACAGGACTAAATATTTCCCCACGGCGACCATTATAACCTTCAGGCGAATGGAAATATGATTCGCATCATTAATTTTGGCATCCAAAAATTTTTGTCAAGTATGACCCTTCTCACAACTTTTTCTGATTGAAACAGGGGGGGGGGGGGGGGTGGGGGTCATGCAAGAAATAAGACAGAAAGCTGACAGGAAGGGAAGTACCGTTCAAGTGCACATATTTGTTCAGGGAATTCCCAACAAAAACACAAATTACAATAGCTAATTGTAGTTTTTAGGTCCAAAAAATCATCAAACCAGTCTCTTTATTCATCTGGAATATTCTACATCAATACAAGATGTCAGTAACATGCTTCAAATGTTATTTAAAGAATATACTTTCCCTAGCCTGCCTAATTTCAGAGATTAATTTCAGTGACTGCATAATTTCCGAGTGCAACATTTCAAGGCGGGTGACTCTAATTCAAATATTTACTATAGGGATATCTTCATCCCACCGTTGTGTGAACACTGTGATTCCGTTAATTTCGAATAAATTGTTTTCACACTAGACATGATGTGCATGTATGGCGCACCACAAGAAGTGGGTTGGTAGTTGGGGAGTGGAGTACATGGGCCGGTTTTTAAAAAAAAAAATAAAACGAGTTTTGGAGAAAATAAAGCACCCTTTGTGCACGTGTGTGTGTGTGTTGGGGTGGGGGTGGGGGTGGGGTGGGGGGTCCATTGCTGATATTTTGGTTGGAGTAGGGGTTAGGGTCCATGGATGATTTTGTTATTTTTTGCAAAATGCTAAAATGTTATTTACTTGATATTTATACATGACATTTATTATTTCAATGCCATTTCTTTCTGTAGTAATATAATTATTATTCTTTATAACAGTACACACGAGAAACCATGGCATTCACTGTGACATTAGACGATTTGCGACAACTTGTGATTTAAATTCAAGCTGGCTTATATGTGAGCTCGAAGAAAGCATTTTGAGATAAGAATGGGCATGAACTGTTTCATATCAGGACAGACGAGGAGCAGACAGGCGAACGGACAGACTGGACTGAAAGCCCGGGGGCCTTGGAGGGAGCGTAGAAAGTCTGTCTGTCTGTCTGTCTGTCTGTCTGTCTGTCTGTCTGTCTGTCTGTCTGTCTGTCTGTTTGTCTGTCATTTCTTTTCTGGCAAAGAGTTTGGATGGAGGCAATGCACCACAGTTCCAACGTTAACGTTTTTGGCTGTTGATTTGTCCTCTGTCATCGATTCCGAGATAAAAGTGGCAAAACTCATCTACCATCCTCTACTCTTCTCAGCCCATCATACTAACTGGGTTGTCTTGGCGAATGTTTTGTGGATGTGCACCAAACTTCTGCATTCATTTATTATATGCGACGAAGTATATGAAACCCCTCGTAATTTAACCTCTCATTTTGTTCACACTTCGACCCGTAGTAGGAAGGAATTAACACACAACATACTCCAATCGACGCGCTTGATGAAAGGGATTTGGTTATCTGTATAAATTCTCCGGACGTTGACAGTAGTTTTCCAAGTAATGTGCCGTATGTTTTGTGGATGGACTATTTAAAATGGACTCGGATTAGCAAAAAACATGAGGCACTCCAAAAAATTATTTAAGTTGTATAAGCTACAAACACCCGATTGAAGTAGAAATTGTCCACCTTATGTATTAAAACACCGATAATTCTCTATTGTGATATCTGCATGCTTGCTAATTAACCAGTGTCTGTAGGTGCTAATACCTGACCACATCTAGCCCATTCAGTGGTGGACACTTCTTTGGGTTCGGGTTGGTTAAGGAAGCTGAGGATGAGACCTTCGGCGGTGACCCCACGTATTCATCCAAAGGAACATTAAGTATATAATCAACCAATGGTGGATCCAGAAGGGAAGATCCACAACCATTTGGTATCATAGAGAAAACATCTGCATCTAATTTTATGCAATTGATTTACCAGTTGCGGTATCTGATTTTAGTTCTGGTGGCGTAGGGGAGAAAACAAATTCTCCACCTGGTGGCAGATTGATAATTTATTTCAACCCTTCTGCTCAAGCGAATAGCGGGCACCACTTTCTATTTTTCCTAAAGACTAAAATTGTCCATCTTTTTGATTCCATACCATAGCTTATGACCCTCTCTGGAATAAGCTCGAAGATGGTTTTGTGCAACATAGTGAGTAGTCTGTTTCGGACTACTGTCGCTCCAAGGACCAACGAGTGCAATCTGGTGTTGTATAATCAGCCATGCTGTGACGTCATTATCACGATGTTAGTGATTATGTACGGCGTGTGTTGATAGGATGGTTAGTGTGTTTCCGTTGGCCATTCCATTGACTGGAGGTTGACATCTTGGTTTCTATGGTAGCGCGCGGTTACTATGGGACGCAGAAGTCGATAATATAGTTGGGGCTTGGTCTAATTGTATGTTTGATTGTAAACTCTCCAGCAAAGACTAAAATAATCTATACGGGTCCGACCAGGCCTCCATCTTTGGTGGTTAAGGATTAATGAGGAGATGAAAGTGATGGGGTAGACGTATAAGTGTATGCTTCTTTATTTGGGAGAATTTCGAATTACCGAATCTGACAACTACCAAAATTACCGAAGCAGACCCGACGTGGTTTGTATGAGGCCGAGTGCACACCTAATATAGTGGGTGTGGGTGTAAGCTGAGCTGCTATGTTCTTGTATGGGAGATTTTTGTCTGGCTCGAATTCTTCTAGAGTCCCCGTCTCCTGCCTATGCCATCGATTTTAAAAGCCATGTGGACTGATTGCGGGGAAAGACATCGGTTATAGAGTATACTGTTCACGGACTCTCTGCCAAAGATTCCCTTTATGGTATCTGACTGTATAATTCATTTTCAGGAAATGAGTTAATGAATCTTAAGGGCATTTACACGTCTGACCAATTGCTCTCATTGCTTTTTCAGCTCATTCAACAAGTATAACAACCACACGTATTACCAACGGGAGATAAGTAGGTAATGACCCAGACCGCGCGGATCTCAGATGACTGGAAGTGCCTAGGAATAGAGAGAATTCGGTTTGGAATGGGTTGGAAAAGGTAGTAGACGAGTATTCTACAATAATTTGAGCCATACAAAATATTCTTGTTCAATAGTACATACCAGCTGAACACACCCACACTATCTTAGGTGGAACTTGTCTCCATTAGTCACCACGTGCCATCGAAAAGAGCGACCTCGTCGAGTCCGTTTCGATACTACTTGGTAGTTGTAGAATTGCTTTTGATGATTAAACATGCTTCCATGCAATGAAGCATATCCTCGGGATACACCTGTACTGCCGTAATGCTTTCCGTTCCATAGTAACCATGTGTCACCCAGGACGGCGGCTTTGTGGGGCCAATTTTGGTAATATTAATCCTTGCTGGATTGTTTCCAGTCTACATATGTACAGATATACACCCATATTGCAACTAAATATACCCGCAGAATAACCTCGCTTTTTTAGAGGCTTTGGGACCCCATAGTAACCACAGGCCAGCATATAAACCAAGATGACTGCCATCAATAAAGTAGAGAACGTAACGACGAGTTTAACCTGGCCAACACGTGCCGCGCCTACTCACCAACACCACATATCACCATCAAAATGGCATCACAACATATACAGTTGCGTGTGTTACCATGAAAAACCCAATTGACGTCGCAGGTTATTTTCGTCCTTGTCGGACTATTTCAGGTGATTAGACACACATCCATACAATCGAACACATCCTCAAAATCTCCCCACACGTCCCACTCACTATACATGTATAAGAGATTTCTTAACCCACTACTAACCAATTGTCACTATCTAATCTAGGCTAAAACAAATTCAAATGTTGAGTCAATTCGAGTCCCAAAGAATCAGACACTGGATTGTGAATCGAAAGAAATATGGAATCAAATCTCACCGCTCTTCACGTTGTAGATATAGCACCTTTTTCACAGTCGTACATATTGATAACTACCATAAGAAGTCACGGTGGGGTGGTGCTGTAATTGCCGACAACGCAATGAAGCTTAAACGAATAGATGTCAGACTAGGTCCACATTTGCACCATGACTACCCTTACTATTAGTTCGCAATCGGTTCGTGCCATTATCATTTATCGAGACTTTCTTGATTGCATCACTGCCTTTCCAATACAATTTAACATTTGAGGTGACTTCAGTGAGAAAGAAAATACCGGCGATTCTTCTACCTTCGCGATCTATTCAGCTCTATAAACTTACACCTATATGTCCATAGTGTACACACAAAACAGAGGTGACCAGACATTAAATTGCTAATAACCAAAGAGTCGGAGTCGGATGTTGTCAAAAGGGTACAATTGTTTATGTGGCAATCTCCGATCACTTCAAAATTATCTTCGACTTAGCACTTTAACGTTCTCTATCGCTTCAAAAGAACATTACAGAACATTACAGCCATACAGTAAATACCGTAATATTGTCAAATTTTCAGAGGCACCATAATCGCTTCTGTGGGCGGAGGACGTTCCGTCCGTGGACGACATTGAATGTATCTTCACAACTTCAATTCAGAATTTCATTGATGAGTTTTCATGAAAAATCGCACATTCTGAGTACGATCATGTTCTCCTTGGTTAATTAATGAGACCAGGGATGCCAAATACTCAAGACGTAAACTTGAACATCGGTGGCGACAAACCCCAAAAAGACCCAACAAAACTGTCTGTTCACGGAGATGTTTGTCGGCCAGTGAAACGCTGTTAACAAATACTTTTGCGATTTAATTTCTGTAAATTTTCCACGTTTTGTCCATTATCGCTGGGAAGCTTTTTTATTGACAAAAATACCACCACACATCCTAATCATTCGTCGTCTGAGGAAGCAGCAAATCGATTTCTTGTTTCTTCGTTGAAACATTGAAGGAATCGTAGGGTCACTTGATACAAGGCACTCTCTGATTTTTCTCAGACTCGCGATATGCACACACTTCCCAAAGGATGTAACACAGCTTGCACATTTTAATTTGTTAGCACTGGAACATATTCTATAACCCAATATCCAAAGTACCATCTGAACAATGTGCGTTATATATCATTCCGAAATGGGTGTTAAAATCACGTCTTTCTGAACTGGGTACACTAATTTCAAAACTGGTAATAGCCACAATACAATCCAGCCTCTTTCTTACGAACACGAAACGTGCTTCAGACAAGCCCCTTCTTGAAAAACTGCCGACCGGTCTCCAGTCTCGCATTCCTATCTATTATTGAGCGGGCGCCTGCTTCTCAAGATAACTTTCCATACAACCGCTCATGGCTTACCCGAAGTCTTCCAGTTTGCATAACGGTCGAACTGTAGCACCGAAACTGCGTAGATTCCAACAGTGCTAAATAATATTCTCTTTTCCGTGGAAAGATATATAATTTTCTGCCTTGGTTTGTTAGACTAAAGCTCGACTTTGGCGCCATATACCATACAATTGTAATTGAAAGATTGAAATAATGAATAGGTCCCACAGGTCATGCGCTTCACGTGTGTGCATTATATCTCTTAGGTGGCACACAAAGTGTAGTCATTGACGGGTAATCATCGGAACAAATGGCACTGCGTTTCGGCGTCTCTCAAGGGTAAATGTTAGCCCTCTTACTGTACTATATTTATGTTCTCCCTGTTGATGAAATTATCCGGAGCCATGATTTTCAATTTTACGTTGATGACACGCAGCTGTATATTAGTTTCGCTCCTGCCATAGAATACGATGCACACAATAGAAATGAACGCTGCATTTCAAACATTAAGGCATGAATGACGGAAAAGTTTTTCCGGAATTGAAGCATGATAAGACATAATATATAGAGGTCTACGGCATGAAGTAATGAAAACATCCACATTGCCCCTCAATGTTCAAGATTCAATGAATGCCCGCCCCAACTGTGTCTTTGGCATCTTGGTTATTTCATGGATAACAATCAGACAACTGATGAACATGTTAAAGTTAAGCACATTAATTTTACGGAGTTCATTTTTCGACCTTTCAGACACAAAAATCACCAACGTTTTCACGGCTTTCTTACTTGACTACTGTAACATTCTTTCGACAGGTTCTAAGAACTCCACTCTTCAAAAGCTACATCACATCCGAAATTGTGTGGCACGTGTCATCTCCCGGTCTTGAAAGGACTGCCATAATGCCAGAGTTTGCCTGTCTTTTTCAGATCCACACAGACGTCCGATTGCTCAATACTTTTTTTTTTTTTCTTATCTTTAAATGCTTCCATGGGTCTGCACCACTCTGCTTTTCTAATTTGCTTATCGGTCACAAGCCACAAAGGTCTCTTCAATCATCATACAAATATAATCTCGTTCAGCCCTCGTAGATATTAAGTTCTGCTCACGATAGGTCATTTGCAGTTGCTGAGTCAAAGCTATGGAATTCTCTCCCAGCTTGTTTAAAAGAAATGGATTCCATAGAATCACTCAATTAGGATATTAAAAGGTACCTATTCCATAATATTTATCTATTTGTGTTTTAGATTTCATATTTCTGTTCAATGGCTAATCGTGACCGCAACATGGAGATAAAGTGAAGTTTAGTCAATCGTTTACACCCATGATGCCCATTGTAGAGGACTTCCATCCCAAGCATTGGTAACTGGGTCCTATTTAAATATACCAGCAGTAAAACAGAGGTTGTTTACCACAGTAAACAAGCACACGGCTTCACTTCCCGGGGTCCCCACGGGGAGCGTTTTTTTCCATAAAACATTTTGCAAATTTGTACAGCCATAGAGTAATATATGTGGAGTTAGGGCTATAAAGATATTATTCTTATTATGAGAATCATTCTGCAAAATTACACTACACTGGCGCACTTTCCAACAACATCGACATCAGAACAGCTACAAACAAACACATGCGGTCACACCACAGCGGATATGCATATAGGCAATAGCGACGAGTAGCATTAATTCTGTTCACAGCTCCATCCCCAGAACAGATGCCAGCATGGCTGATGGGTGCCTGTTGTGGCTTGACTCTACCCCGACCGACACAGAAAAGATTTATAATCACAGCAATAAAATATTCTTTTTTTCCACGAGGCATTTTACAATTGTGTACACCAAGAGAGCACCATGTGTGGATTTCAGGCTATACAATTATTATTATTATTATTATTGTCGTTGAGTACGTTACCTTTTCCAAAACAAACATTGGGATATGTGCTAGATACACCGCGCGCGGAGACTGGACTACGTGTAAGAACGTCAAGTAAGAACACATTTGAATGACTTCATGACGTGAGTGAAACGCTCCGACACAAAACAATGTTAAGTTCACAGACCACACAAGGACATAATTTTCTTTAAATAATATCAGCTTCATTCATTTATTCAAGTTTAATCGTGGCATAACGAAGACTACGGGATGTAGGAATCAACGACCCTTTATGGAGTTTATCATATATTTCACGTGGTCCTTCGGCACTTGTGAAATACAGGAAAACTCCTCATCGGATCGTTGATTCCAGTTCCCCGTAGATCATCCTCGTTGTGTTCTGTCTTATTATTCGTCTATCTGGGCAAATCAATAAAACACTGGACTGTTCCAATGAAATTAACGTAGTTTCAGAAGCAGAAACTCCTTGGTCTCTTCTTATATCATCAGGTCTCCTGTTGAAGAGACCTGGTGATGATACCCGATTATACATGTAGAAGCTTAGATCACGACAATTTACTGCGTTAATTTGGAGAACACCATAATAATCGCGACATTTCCCATCGACGTCGCAGGGACCAAACATCAACCAACGATGGATACAACGTGACCCTAACTAAACGCGCTGCATATGCGCACTAAAACTACAAATACCATGGCAATTACTTCACACTCTGGCCGCCTACACAGGCCGCTTGACAATCCCAAACGTCATAACTGATCACGGGATTTATGACGGGAAGTGGACCATTTTGTGTCCTGTATCTATCCAATGTAGACAGGAATCAGCATTCAGATATTTTTATTATTGAGTTTTGGTGTTCAAAATTGGCTATAGTCAAGGTTGTTCCATTGAAGGGTGCTGGTTTTGAGAGCAAAATTGAAAAATGATAGTTATTTATTTAAAAGTAAATATGTTGCATGTGTAGCCGGATAGGTTAACTTGTGTCCACTTGTATACAGATCCTGGGGGTACAGAGACATTGTGTACTAAGGCGCACTGAGCATCGATGGTGCACCTGTCTTCAACCAATGCTAACCCTACTTGTGTGGAGTTTGTACGTTGTGGAGTTTGAAGTTGATCGCCGTTGTTCGATGGTTCTCTCCGGCTACTGCGGCTTCCTCCACCCGTAAAACTGTCCGACACGAGGTGACCGTGGCTGTCGAAAGTATCGTTTAACTCAAATAAATAAATAAAATAAAAAAAGATAAATAAATATATATATATATATATGTACATACAGATATGCAACGGCATACAAAGGAAATGTACGGAGTCAGAAGTTCAAAGGTTGTTACTTGGTTAGTTTCATATCGGCCGAGATATCAGCCCTTGGTAACTTCACATCAGCCTTCGACCTTCTCATTGGAATGCTGTTGTGAAGTTGCCAAGCGCTGATATCTAGGCTGATTTCATATATTTATGAAATAGAAATGTTCTCAAATTTGTTTCAATAAACTGACAGTGTTATTGTTTTTCATTCTTTTCATAAAGTCCGAAGTTTCCTTTTCTCCTAGTTTGTCTCTCCGAATGTCTCAGCTTCACCGCTACGACGAATCTTACAACTTCAAATACTATTTGTGTACAACTCTCTTCCTTTATCCCTACATTCATTTAACCTTTTCTTATTGCCATCATTAATTCCTCGCTATACAAAACTTACTTCCTTTTGTCCGATAACGCCAATTTTACTGATTGATTGGGTTCGACGAATAACAGTGAACGATTTCACTGAAAACAGAATGGTTGTGCCTAATAACTCTTGCTTGGTTCATATCGGCCGAGAACGACATCAAATCAGCCGAATTTGAAGTAATATCAGCCGAGCTTGATAATGGACAATTATGGGAAAGAAATTCATATTTAATAAATAAACATTGATCTTACAATCCTATAGGACTTTGGTTCTAAACGGCGATATATGCCTATCTGAGCACAGGACAATACAATTTTCGAGATAGACTGGCTTGATCACAGCCTGTGCAAGCGCATCTGTTTACCCGTATACACGATTAGGTTAAACGTATCCATTGAAAGCTGAAATTGAAAAGTTAATGTATCCTGCAAACAAATCCGATTTTCCAGAGAACATTGTGGATTCCGTGGTGGCGTAATTCTGTGCATTTGTCTGATTAAACCAAAGAGTAAACATTTAAACAAACTTTTCGCGTTTTTCATGACAAAAAGGCCACGGGATAAGCAAGATGTTGCTCAGAGATTGGGAATAGCTGGAATGGCAGTCGCTTACAAGCAACAGAAGATAAGCTTCCAGGGTCCTTTTCCAGTGTCCTTTGAAGACAACGCAGCGTTCAAACAGCTTGAAATTAAATTCGATACTCCCTTGGATGTCCGAAATGATAAAGGATTTGAGGTAATTAATTTAAATAGAATTGTGGGAGGTTTTTATTTAGTTTTGAGATTTCTATATTCAATTATATTTTTAACAAAAATTATATGAAATATTTTTTTTACACTGTGTCTTAATACGTATGTATGTGCCCATTCTGTGTGAAATATGTTTATGATTGAAGTCAATATTGGAGGGAGGGTGGAGTGTGCTCCCAAAGAAAAGTCTGAACAATGTATGAACGTATTGTGAAGCCTATAATAACGAGGGCCGACCGCCGTCTTGAAAGTTATTTTGAGTGAAAACATATTCAACATCTATACTTATTAATAAGTCCGGGGATGCGCTTAGCAGAAGAGGTGTGTCGCGGCTACATTGATAGGGTAGCAGCCGATAAAGGTTTCTTTTTTTTGTACGACCCTCAGACCACAGCAATCTTTCCCGAACTTCTATTTTTCAGCGATTAATTGTTTGTTGGAAACTTGGAAATATTTCAACTGTTCTGGGTTTCAGTTGATCTTTTTAGACTTCAAGTTAACTTGTAGCAAAACTCATTTAGTATCCGACACCCGAGGCCTATAAGAAAGGGTCGTTTCATCAAGAGGTTTTGATGCTTACACGGGACATCATTAGGAAACTTTTAAGACTGTATTTCGAACTGTCAGTCTAAATACACGGCATTTTTTGCTGTGGGGACTCATCACCCAAATAGCCATGCAACTAGAAACTGTCGACACACAATAAGTTCCTTGCAAGGAAAGGAAATAGCACACCCTGCGTTTCACGTACAAAATCAGGAAGATATATTTAGAAAAAAGTCAATAAATCACAAATACCTGTATAAACAAAATAAGGCAATCTCCGTCCATCACCACTTAGTTATCTTACCTTAAATTTCAATTCAATTCAATTCAATTCAATCTTTATTTCACAGCATACAGCATACAAATACAAACGAGAGAGAGAGTAAAGTTACAAAATTATTGACTGATGTATCAATGTATACTGTGGGGATTGACATAGCCTTGCGACTGTCTTCCTGTCATCCCCTAGACAATAAAAATAATAAATAAAATAGAATGGCAAATGGCAAGTGTTAAATTCAAGTTAAATGTAGTCGATCCAGACAGCAGGTAGTTGTTATGTTATATTAACATCCTTTACATTAGAATTGAGTATTGTTTCCACATCATGGATCAAACTCCTACGAGTTCTGTCTCGGGTTGTTTTAACCCGTCAATCAACTGTGTTTCCGAATCCTAATCGAATCAACAGTGTTTCCGAATAAAAAAAAAACAAAACAATTTTATACGCATTCCTTAGTAGGCCAGTACAATTATTGTAGGCTAATGGGGAGATGTAAAAACCGGAATACCGCGGGACAACCTTTTCATCTGCTTGTGGGAAGAGAAGAGATGAAGGTAATAACGACCTCGAGAGTCCCAACTAGGCGAAGTCAGGGCATCTTGGGCTGGAACACCTAACATTGACTTCGTATGCGTTTAAAAATTGATTGAATAAAGTTTTGTTAAATGCCTTTCGGGTGAGGGTTTTTTATCGTTGTGTCTAAGTCATTCCACAGTTTTCTTATATTTCGTATTAAATGCGATTTTTATTTCATAAATGTTTTACTAATTCGATAGGAAAATATACAAAGGGCTGTGATCTGACAAATATCATAAAAAGGAAACACAAAAGAAATCATTAGTAACTGAGTAATTGTTAGATAGTTTAGTTATTACTGACAAAAACAAGTGTCGAGGTTGAAAAGTTGATACAGTGCTATTGGCAATCAAGTTTGGTAAACAACATGACGTTTGATGAAATGAAAGGTGTTACGCTGTGACTGCAGTCACAGCGTAACACCTTTCATTTCATCAAGCGCACATCATTGTTGGGAGGGGTTACTGCATTGATTGGCTTGATGCCAGCTTGGGATGTGGGTTAGTTTGAGTTGTGGCTTATTTCGCTGATTCATAAACACCGCTGTATAGAGGTCAGCGTTTTGCGTTAAGTCAATTGGTTAGAAATGGCATATGTACTCAGCTTATCATATGAGGAAATAAAAAATTCCTCCCATTGGCGTTTGTTCGATCATATTTCGGTTGTTTTCCAAACTATGCTTATTGGGTTACTTCTTGTATATAAAGAGCTCATAATGCAGTGATGAACATTTAAAAAGGACAGTAAGCCTCGATTTTGAAAAACATATGTTGACCATTTAACAAATCCAAAATTTATGTTATGCAAATATTTCCTAATGTTTATATATCACCCGTAAGAAGGCGTCCGATTCAATTAAGTAAATTAACTTCTGGGCGAGATTTTATCAGATCTGCGTAAAACGATGCCACAGCTTTTCCAATCCGAAATGCTAAGCCGATCACTCACTGAAAAGTCAGAGGCTATATCATTTTCCATATTTGTCGAAATCAGCTTTCTCAGAAGAACAAATGTGAAGTTTTTGTTCAGGCGGGTCCTTTTATAGCGCACGCGTCAAGGAACTCTATTTCAGAATGTCGCTGACGATAAAGAGGCAATGGGCTAAATTGGATACATTTCTGCAATCCTTTCTGAAATAATACAACTTTTACCTAATTATGCCCAATATGTGCTAAAATGACGACCAGTTGTTGTTCGTCTTAGTCATTTATTCGAACAGCTGTAGAGTTAAAATCTGTATTCAGAAATGATACCACGGGCATCTGTTTACCTCCGATAACTGTTGGGTAATTTCGTTTATATCGTCGCAAAGTCGTGTTTTCTGAAATCCCCTCTGCAATAAAGCTTTTTATTTACAGATTCCGGAACGACCAGCGTTGCGTCCTTGAGCAAGGCACTTTATCCCGGTTGCATACATGGGGAACGATGACGCCGTGTACTAAGGCGTATACTGCACGTCGATGGTGCACATGTATTCAACCGTTGTAACCCTGCTTGAGCGGAGCTTAAACAGAGTTAGAATGCTGAGGAGTTGTCAGTTGCTCGTCGATGCTCAGTGATTCTCTCCGGCTACTCCTGCTTCCTCAATCGGTAAACCTGTTGCGGTCACGATTAGCCATTGTGCATAAGTATGTGAACTTAAACACTAATAAATAAATAAATAATTTACTGATTCAAGTAATTTCTCGTTACTTCTGGTAACGTTACATTTGCATGTAGTGTTTTACATGCTCTTTCTGCAAGCAAAATCTGAGTAATTTTTTTTTTAAATTGTGGAAGGTAAAAATTTTGATTTTTCGAATTGGAAGAACGCTGCGACCTATCATCTGAGCGATCAGTGGCACCTAGAGAGCATTTAGATGGCATTTTTTGTATCAGTTTCGTCGCTCATTCGGCTAAAAGGGTTGCAACACAGAGGCCTCGGATCCATTGGGCCGACCATAGTTCGGACCATATTGAGAAAATTCTGATTTTCGAACTGACATAATGCTGTTTACTTGCATCTATGACAGATTAGATGGCTAGTGTATCCAAATGCCCTCCATGTCAATGGCAGTCCACATAGAGTGCATTTAGATATGTCTGCAGTTTTTACAAGCAGATCAATTTCGCCGCTTGGTCATTTGCACGCAATTTCGTGTACCAATAGGTGTTGGACTGCATCAATTTTGCTGGCCACAATGGCCCCCAGTAGGGGCGGGAGGGGGGGGGGGGGACCTGGAAATGCAATCTGTGTTCGTGTTAAAACCGCGGCGGTAAGCCTACAACTTTTGGATCTTCTTTTCAAAATCTTATCAATGCCTAGATTTTCATTAGCCCTTGCGTCTATCTTTCACTCTTTCAAAAACATGGCTAAAATGTCCATGGCAGCCATCCAATCTTTGATTATAATGAAGCGATACCATGGCGATTACTTATTTCCCGCAATTGAATTGGTAATAACGAAAATGACGCAAACCCTCAACGCTCAGACATCACACACACAAGTGAATGCTTTTCTCAATGAAATGAAAATCAACAGCAAACAAATAATTAAAGAGATATCTTTGATGCCAAAAAAGCTGATGCTAAATACAAGCTACGAATATTTTGAGAATTTAGATAAAAATACAGGAATGCGCGTTAATTGTGTGAAGTGAAAACTAAAACCAATGAGGTTCTCTCCTTGTTCACTGCAGTCTCCACTGTTTAGAAATCCAGAAAGGGAGACAAACAACCGAATATCCAAAAACAAAGAATACGTGAAAGAAAAACTAAGTCACAAACGCTGTTGAATTTGAGGAGCATTTCATAACGCGATATCATGGTATTTAACTTGATACTAAAAACGAAAGGTTTTGAGATATGATTAAAAAAAATAACTGTTTATTTGTCATGGGTACCAATCGTTAATTATGCGAGATCGTCTCTAATACCGGCGGAGGGAATAAGCGTTCCTGATAAATAATGACGTTATTTGATTTTCAAAAAGTATATTGTTCAACTTCAAATTGAATATATAGCATTTTTGACTTGCAATACGTATGCATTCAGTCAGTAGCTCCCTTAATGTAGCGATATCAGGGGTCACTTGTACAATATAAGCGTGATCTTGGTTACGAATTGTTTACGTTTATATTTATATAACATTACACGTTTCCGAAAGACGTTTGCGACAGACCATATGTGTTTCTGTATATGAAAAAGGAAAATGTCTCTCAGAAGTATAATTGTTAAATCATAAAACACATTACGTTTCTATTTTTGAAGCTGAAATGTTGGAAGCATTCAAGTTGAAACAACTCGCCGTTTACATCACACTGTCTTTGCGGAATGTTCATCAAACATGCTCATTAGGTTTATCTGGGAATCATGATTGTTTAAGGCAGCCGTATACAGTTTCCAGCGGAACCACCTGCGTTTCATGAGTTTGGAAATGAAATCTGAATTTAAAAGGCTAGTTAAGGGGTCGTCCAACAAAACTAACCCTCCTCCCCGCACCCGCACCCCCCCCCCCCAAAAAAAAAACTTTCTGACTTCCGATGGCAAAGGAATTGCCAGCTGCATAAGTAACTGACAAGAATAGCAAGGAGTAGATCGGTAATTCCCTTTCTGAGTTGTCATTAAAAGACATCACACTCCATAGTCGGAGAAATCGTATTCATAATTCACCGCTGACGTGTTGAAAACTTTCAGAGTTTCAGAGAAAAATGAACGACTACGAAATTTAATTGTGTTGAGAAGACATGCGTGTGTTGAATCACGTGATTTTGGGAGCAAGTTGGAAATCGATTTAATTTCCAACGATCTGAAATCTGCAAACATTTCATTGCTGTTTTCGAATCTGCGAGGCGATGTAATATATAACATACAGTACATTCATAGAAAAATATTCAACTGACAATGTAAATAATTGCGAGTTACAGTCCTTAGTAGCAATAGTGTCCTCACGATTGTATGAAAAACAAAACATAATTTGATTGTCGCGGAACTGTATTTGTGACGTACAGAAGGCCTGGTGAAGTCTGCTAATCAAATAAGAAGACCAAAGTTTCAGAAAGCTCTTTTTCTGTTCACCAAATGTAGTGAAGTTTAGTACGATCGTAAATTTAAAGTTCTTCCTCGCGCAACCGCATCGTGTGTAAGGTGGATCCAAGTCGATTTTGATCACTATTGGCACCAACGGTTGCAAAAATCGGTGTGTATTGTCGAGTCTGTGGACAGAAATAGCATGAAGCCATCTGGTGGACAAAATCACACGAATTACCGAAATGAGACCACTCCGTCTCATAAGCTTTTAGATAAATGAATTGAAACACCAACATATACACCTGGAACTTAATTAAGCATCCCCAGTTTTTTCGCAGTGGTGTTAATAGAACCTGTCATTACATTCATTCTATCTTTCAGATGGCCAAAATTGGTTGTTTGGGGGAAGGAATGGTCTATTGAGAAATGAAAAACAACACAATGATGAAAATATGCAGTTGTAGTAACGATAGAATCGAGACTCTGTACTAGCTCCCTCCCTGTCTCCTAAATAATATAATTGTTAGGAGTAACTGGGCAAGCGTTGATAAATAATGGGTGCATAAAGACTAATTTCGACTATTGTCATTAAATGCCAAGTGAGTAGATTATAGACATGTAAAGATTTGTATAAGAATAACTAATAAGCTAACTCTTTCATAGTAACTTGCTCAACAGGCTGTTTGTCTCAGCTTGGCGTATTTACACTTGTCAAACACCCCCGATTCTGGCTTTGATTATTGTTAGGTGACTAACAGTTTTACAAAATCAGAACCGGTCACAGCTAATCCTGAGTAGCCCGACGATTGGCTGAAAAGGTGGGAAAAGGGGAGGAGTTTACTATAGCACCCGCGTCTTCAATGCTTTAAATAAACAACAGTTACTCTTGAGATTTGCACTCACCTGGTAAAAGAAATAAACAACAGTTATTCTTGAGATTTGCTACTGTGTACCAAATCTCCAGAACAAGTGTTATTTAAAGCATTGAAGACACGGGTAGTACATGAATACAGAGCGAGTACCCAACGGTTGGTTGTCAAAATGAGGCACAACAACCGGATTGAGAATGTCCCGGATGTACTGATGACCATTCAGATTCCCACCTACAGTCACCATATCAATATTACAATCATGAGAGAGGCACCCCCAGATCATTACTGATCCTCCACTATAAGGAACAGTAGGTCTGATGTTCCTGGGCACGTAAGCAGCATTTCTCTCGTGTGACCATCTGTGACGTGAAGCAGGAATCTACTCTCGTCTGACCAATGGACTCTCCTCCACTTCCTGAGATTCTAATGCTGACGTGCCATACACCACTCCAAAGGTAGTCGTTGGTGCTAATCGGACAGAGTTAGACGCTTAATGACCCTTCTGGACCTTATACCCAGTGCTTCGAGACGCTTGCAGAGACGTTTCAAAACCCCTCTTGCAGCAAAGGATTCACGCCTGACGAGGCATGCCAGACTCCGATATTCCCGAGGAGAGGTATTTTAGGGTTGTTCAGGCCTCAGTCGGTCCTTAACATCGTTGGTTTGTTGATGTTTTCGGACAAGTCTGCTGACGACAGAATGACTGCAGCCAAGTTGCCTTCCAATAGCTTTGAATGACATGTCTGTTGCGTGCATGCCAACGATTTGCCATCTTAGTGTCTCTGACTGTCTCCTCCTTACCATGTCAGCATTTATTGATAAAAGAAGTGCCAAATTTTCTTGTTTTATACCGAGATATTTCATGTGGATGATAGTGGTTTTTGTGACATTCATGGGACTCGTGCTTCACGTGGACGAGGGTGTGTGTTTGGGGTACGCTATCAACCAGAAACATTATGTTTCACTAGATGAAATGTACTGCAAGACATAGCAATCATTAAAACATAATAATCAGTAACAGCAACTTCACTGTCATTAACCACTTCAGTGAGTGATTAATTAAGTTCCAGGTGTATATATGCGATTTTGTTTAGGCCTGTAATGCACTGTCTATGAAATTAGTATTGGTAAGCAGATAAGTTATTAAAGTTCTTAAATCTCAGGAGTAAGCAACAGACTAGCCTCCCCAAACAGCAATTATATCAGGGCGATAGTTTCAAAGCAAAGGAAGCATACCAAAACAAGTACGCAAACGAATTAGAATCCATGCTTTCTAACGAAGCCGATTGATGTAATAGTATGCATGCAGAGCAGATCATTTTGTTTTTTGTTTTTTTTTGTTGCCATATTTGAAAATTCAGATGGCTCTCTTCGGCAGCTGTTCTTGCAGCTCGAGAAATGAACTCACCGATAATACAAAGTGAGGAAGTTTGGTAGTTTGTCGTTTTTTTTGGTTTATCAATCTCATTATTTTTACCAATTTGACACAAATCTCATGCAAAATGGCACAGAACTGTGGGGATATGATCACTGCAGAATGACAAAAGCCACATTGGTCATTCTTCATTCCACAATGATGCACTCACTCATGTTTCCATACTTGTTCATATGAACTGTGTGGATTTGACCCTTGGTGAACGTCATCAAAGGTAAACAAACACAAGAAAAATGGTAACCGTTGTCGAATTCAGATACCCTAAATTATTATCAGTCTCACTGCCCGTTCCTTGCAAGAGTGAGAAAGATTTCTCTGAGTCTGTTCGAGCAGTATTGCGGAATAAAACTATTCAGTAAATTTAAGGTATTTCCTTGTTCAAAATGGGGTTTCATACTTATGTCATAGCAGAATTTCAGGCAGCTCTTTGTATCACATGGTAACAGTTCCATGACAAATAATAGTTTCCACGTAATCTATGGTTCATTCCAAAAAACTGATATTTAATTTATTGGGGTTATACATTTCTGGGCTTTTTTGGACTTTGTACACGATGTTGTATAAGAGGCTTGCTCTTATTTTTTAGGTTATATCTTGATGCGTCGAGATATAGCCTTGAACCTGAGAGCTCGACTCTAATACAATATTTTACACATAAAAACATAATGGGGATAACATATATGTGTCTCTTGCGTGCATGTAAGCATATTGACAATAACATCGTGTGGGTTTTATTGCCAATAAATTATCTCTTCTTATCTTGAACTCCGCTGGGAGTGATCAGTTTGCGTCTACATATATTAAAATCAATGCACTGCGGGATTTGTCTTTAGTTTGATTTACTTTATTTTGTCTATACCAGACATAATTTATGGTGTTACATATATCGATAAATGCGTACCTGTTACATAAATTTGCAATTGGGGCCATGAAGGGCCAAGAGCTTCATTGTGGCTCACCAATGCCATTATCGCATTATTTTCATCATAATTTGAGTTACTGAAAAAAATATATCATCATCATCATCATCATTATCATCATCATCATTATCATCGCATCATCATCATCATCATCATCATCATCATCATCATCATCATCATCATCATCATCATCTCATTATCATCATCACCATCATCATGATCATCATCATCATCATCATCATCATCATCGTCATCATCATCATCATCGTCATTATCCTTTTAGTGTCCAAAGGGGGTCTAGGTGTAACTAACCTGTATCAAAATAATGATTCAATGACTATATAGACGACAACGATCATGATCATTACCATCATAATGCCAGTTAAT
The DNA here is from genome assembly GCA_031216915.1 of Pictodentalium vernedei. NCBI lineage: Eukaryota > Metazoa > Mollusca > Scaphopoda > Dentaliida > Dentaliidae > Pictodentalium > Pictodentalium vernedei. The sequence goes on along the minus strand of CM062297.1, from coordinate 503,677,959 downwards.
ATTGTGGGTATTAACCTAGGTATTTTAGTTCTTGAAAACTCTTTATAAGGAAACAACATAAACGATTTTGTATTTGAATATTATTGTCGTTTAGAAGTCCGTGTAGTTTGACATGTGGGGGGTTTTGCCAATAAGACGTCCGGATATATGTTTCGCACAGATCTTTTCCAAGCTGACATTTCACAATGAAGTGATACCCACCACCATCTTTTGCACATACTGTATACGCAGACCGTCATTATTGCTCTCGTTATAATTCGGCTATTTAACAATTTCATTTTGGGAGTCTATGGTTAGCTGTTCTAATTTGTCAGATATGCTCTGATAAATATGGTGGGAGGGGAGGTAAATTTAATAAATACTTCTTGCATATTCAATTACCTTGCATTCTATGCCATAAATAACATACGCCAAGAGCTGCAAAGAATTTTTAATAAATTGAATATTTAATAAACTCACTTTCAACGAGGAGGAATGTTACAAAACTGTAATAGTTTGGCTCACCATAGAAAAATCATCTGAACTGTACCATTCACTTTTAGTTCTGTGGTCATAGCAGTACGATTCGCACAATGCGCAGTCGGGTAGACTGGTTTCCGATACAATGAAATTTGATCATCCATGACACTGACTAGGCTTGCTGTGAAACTACATCAAGTTTTCTTGGACATCTGGGACACTCACACTCCATAGAACATCGCTGACTAGTGTGGAGTTTTTAACACAATCACCAACTGCATTAGCATATTTCCATAGGGTTCCCGCGGGTCTTGAAGTCTTGAATTTGAAAAAAAATCAAATTAAAACCCTTGAAAAGTCTTCATTTCGAAGTTCCAGTCTTGAAAAGTCTTAATTTGACAGAAGTCGGTAAATACGTCTGCGGTGCTGTATATTGTGAACAATGGCTGTCCAGAATCGGTGTTTTGCAACACCTGTCTTTTAGAACGAAAAGCCTTGAAAAGTCTTGAACTCTCTTTTTTTCTTACCATGGAAAGTCTTGAATTCACATTGAAAAGAGTCTTGAAAAGTCTTGAATTTGCTCCTCTCCAAACTGCAGGAACCCTGTTACAGACATTTTACTCATATTTCTTTCATGACAAAATATATCATAATTCCAGGTCTCAGTTTATATACACTAGAAAAAAGACAGAACTGTCAGTATAGTTTTTGCAAAGGCTAAATTACTCAAGAGAGAGATTAACTACCCCGAAAAAATGCTCTTTAAAAGTGAAATTATCAAATATTTGAATTATAATATAAACATAGTTTTGAAGGTCTCTGATGGTCTCAGCATGCCTTATTTACGGCATATAAAGCAAGTGCACTTGGATTGCACCCTAATCCAGGAATAAAAACAAATTTCACGCGAAGATTTTCTCCAAATTGTTACTCATTACTTTCATCTTAAAGTACGCGTACTTACTTGAACTTGGCCTTTAAGGGAGGTTCTTGGTTAATCTAATAGTTAATTTGACCCTCTTCTTGCAATATGTTCCGGATAGTATTTAACCATTTAAACTTACCATTAAATATGACATCCTGTGTGTCTAAGTGAACAAGTATATTGATATAACTGTTGAGGAGCCTCCAGGCCCCAATTGTCTTGACCAATATCCTAACTTTCTGATTTGTTAACATATACTGACTGGATAACAACCATATATGCGTGTAACGAAAAACAAACTTATACTCCGTACAATCTAATTACTTACGCTCTATGTGGTCTATTGTCTCTACAAAGTAGTTCAAAAGTCATGGTTTTTTCCCTTTCCCTCCAGTCAGGACCGAAACCAGGATGTCAAAATTTTCGGGAATGCTGGAGCGAGAATGAAAGTTTACCGACAGAGTTCCCGGATCATCGGTACGAACGTGAAACCTAACGCAGAATATTTCTTTAACTATTTACGTAACGAGTCTGTGACAGCCACCGACGTATTTTACAGATTAAGCATTTGAACCCTGACGGTATCTTTAATGTCAGTTAAATGTCAGTAATTGGAAAAGTCCATATTCATTATTTCGTGTAGACCAATTACTATTTTCAAGGCTGCACGCTGAAAATATTTATCTATACATTCACTTAACAGCGTCCTACTTAAAGTAAGTATGACGTAAAATGTTACGCGACCTAAAAAAGGGCCCTTGGGTTCACAGGGTTAAAAATCGAAATTGTTTTTTTTCAAAACATTTCATGAAAACTACATCATGTGACCCTTCATTGGAACGAACTCGTAGAGCTCGTTCCAATGACGGGACACATGATATGTTTTTTTTTAATTGTTTTAACAAACTTACAAAAAAGTAATTACAATACCAAATTTTGATATTATGTACGTCGGGAAAAGCGTTGAAGTGGTAATTTTTTCACAGAATAGCGGCTTTCAGAAAAAATAATACTTTTATAGCGACCTGCAATTTTCCGACGGACAACATATTTTTCATACAGACATGGTCAAGTGGGGTATGGGGCAAACCCCCACCCCTCCCCAGATCCACCGCTAGTCTCGGGTCCGCCTCCAGTACCACAATAGCATGACACTTCTCGATGTACAACCTTTAGTAATGTTATAATAGCTAACAGTAATCTATTTGTTTGTAGATATGCTGCTCTCCCGATCCTGATACGAGATGTCGGAAAGACCAATTGTGGTTTGACACAATGCTAAAGTTGTTCAATGCCGAGACCATCATTCTTCATTACAACAAAACAATGTGTGATCACAAAATCAGAGGAGCGAGATATGCTTGGCGGGGAACTCCTTGCGAGTTTAAGAAATGTGCTCTTTATGGACTGGTGAACAACCTTCCGTCTCCACCGTTCGAAAAAATGATCAACCTTTATCCACCGAAATAGTTGCATTTGGTCCATCCTTCGGCAATCCCCATGAGGAAATATTGGATTTAGTGTGCTTTCCAAAGTGAAGGTCACTCTATTGATTTTAATTTGCTGTATTTTGAAATTTCAATAAATTGATTTTAAAATTCAAAAGGGGGCGTATTCGTAGTTAAAGCAAGATGAATAACATCCATTCAATGATTACTGCTAATCCATTATGGATTACAACGTATGTACAGAAGTCGCAAAACCGGTCAGACCAAGTTGTGAAACAACAAGAACAGAACAACCTTATTCTATTTTGGCTCCCATCAACACAATTCCCTGACGGAATTTCCGGGTAAGCTCTTTTTATGAGGTTTACTAAGAAATCACGTGAAGTGTTTGTCCTATAATGAACAAAAAGATTGAAATTTAGAATTTCAGGTTGTTATCCAATCATCTATTTCAGCTGGCGTATTGTTGTTGGCATTGCTGCACCAAACTGAGCGAACTTTAGTTTTATTTGCTTAGTGATTGTCAAATATGAAACAATGCTACCCATTTTTCATTAGCCGAAATATGTCCACTTCTGGCGAATAATGAGAAAATTTGCGTGGAATTCCACTGTATATTCGAAAGAAACGTAGTGTATTTTCTTCTTTGTCGAAGACTGCGGCGATGACACACCATACTATTAGGGCCTTCTGAAGTTTGTTCGAATGGTTTAACAACAATTATCACCTGCCACACAAAGGAAACTCCTGCGATATTCTACATTTATCTTCTACTGATCTGAAAGAGTCACCGTGTAGATGAATGACTGGGGAGAGGAGTGTCAACCAACTTAATCGCTCATACCCCATCTGACAAAAATATTCCAACTACATCATCAAGGCATGCCAAGGACGAATTCGTGCATCGAAGATGTAGTTAGAATATTTGTCAATCTGGATTATAGTTCAAAATCAAGGCCTGCAGTTTAATTCTTCGAACCCTAAAGGCCGCGCGACACGTCAGAATTCCATTAAGTAGGATGACAGCTCAGTGAATGTGTGGGCAGCAAATCAATATTTTCATCGTGCAGCCCAAACACGCTGAAAATAGGTGCTATCCTCATGAAACGAATATGGGCTCTCCCAATTGCTGTTATTGAACTGACTTGAAAGACATCGTCAGTGTTCAAAGGGTTAAATACAGTAAAATACTGGCAATCAGCTGCTGGTACATTATGGATACGACTGTTACTGCTCGAGGCTGTATCTAAGAAATGCTAACATATTCCTGACAAAACGTATTGAGTCTCATTTCGACTAGTCCTTAAATAACATGCACATATTGTGCATCAACACGAATGTGGTCTTACATCATTATCTTATTGCATTGCTAATCCCCTTCTGTTTACGACAGTGACCAAAGCTCAGAGCGTCAAGATGCAGAAACCTCTCGAGGATAAAAGATTAAATAAACTTTTTTCGTGTGGGCGACTGGAAAGGGAGGGAGGTGTGTTACCCAGGCGCACCAACATCAACATGTCATTGGCTAAAATAATTTGGATAGCATCAATGCATCATTCTGCTCATAATGGCGAAACAACTTTGCTGACAATCGGAATGCCGGAATGCGGAATGACTTCTTCCGAACTTGGATACAAATATTTCCTTGGGAATCCCTTCGTATTCTGGCATTCCAATAATCAGCTTGATTTGTCGCCACTCTCACCACCCATGTTTCCAACATCCCGAATAGTGCGGGCACATAACACGAGATATCACTGGAAAAGAACTGTTAAATTCTGGGTCCGAGGTGGATGGGGTGAGGGCTGGATTTTTTTTACTAGAAGGATGCACGCATCACCCGATTTTTGCGAGGATTTTTTTCTATTTCCGACTTCATGTTGGTTAACCACCTCCCCCCCCCCCTACTCATAACAGCCAATTTACTCCGCCCTTCTCCAATCTGCTTAGATCTGGTCTGTGAAAAACGTTTTATTTCTTCCACCTTGGTTTATCAGTGATTGCCATTGAGGTAATGTCCCAAGCTCTACCACCAGGCAAGAAAGATAATTCACCAAAAAAAGAAAAAGACCCACATGTTGTGAAATGGTATGTTCTGAATTGGAAGTTATTTCACAATCAAATGATTGAATAAGATATCTGAGGTAGCCAATCAAATGTGTAAACATGAATTATAGCATTTTATTTAAAAGTTTTATTGTGGAAGATGTAGAATGGGCTGGTGTTATCAGATGAATGTAGATTGAACTCTGCCTGGTAGCAGTGTGGGTTCACTGTCATGGCACTGAAACAGCAATCACTTGAACACCTTTGAGGCTTTCGGGTAGGGCCGTTTGATTCCGTATCCGAACCCAACACCCACTGCCAAAACTCTGGACTCGCCTGTGTTTATTTGTTGTTAAGGAAGAGAAATTCAACTTCGCTCTTGAATGATGGATGTGAGGTGATGTTGAAATTAAAACCAGTATTCACAGGAGACCTTTCTGCATTTTGTGATACTTTGTCGAGGTGTAATGTGTCGATTTTACAGGAGGATAACATTTTAAACCCAGAAATAGCATCACAGACGGTCCATAACAAACCTAAGTTCAAAGCGGGGAGTCTGTTTTTTACCGACATAGCGACAAAACGTTACCTCTTCATCTTTGGGAGATATTTCACTTTGAACAATGAACTGTTTTATTGAGAGAAAAAATCAAACAGCAGCTGTTACTCGATAAACTTCATCAGATCAAATATCAAGTTTTTGTTTTGACCCCAAACTCAAAAGCTTTACCCGGGCATTGATTCATGTGTTAGAGTGAACCTGTTTTGAGTTTTTAGGTTCTCAGACGCACTATAATGAAAATACCAGCAGACACACAAAGAGCCCTTCTCGTTCTCTTACTTGGATTCTCCAAATAAAGATAAAGGATGGAGGCGTTTAACTAACAGCGATGTTCATTAGTTAAAATCCACTATCACTTCCTTCGAAGAGAGGTAGCACTTTTAGTAGGAGAAACTCCCCCTAACCCTTCAATAACTTGATAAAGGGAACTGTAAAACCAAAAGTAAAGCTGTAAGATCGCCACAATGTTCGCCGGTCCGTCCACACGTTAGGCGGCTCCAGACGTTCCCCGTCGATATTCTACTACTAGCGATGTGATGGTTTCGTTAAGGTCTAGAAACGTTGACACCACAATGTTGATCCAGAACGATAGATGTGATGTTTTTGGAGGGGGGAGGGATTTACCCCACAGGGAACAAATGCCTTCGCATTGCTGTATTATTCTTACTCCATTCTTGTGTCCTCAACTCCTCCTATATTTTCCCACAGATTTCAGTGAACATTCTCAAAACATGCTACTGACAACAGTGAACAAATGTGTCATAAATTTCAGAATTGTCAATCTATGACACATTTTACCAAGTTTCTCTTCTTGGACTTCAGTATAGATTTCTATACGAAATTATTATGTGAGCATTTATGTAGTGATTTCGATGATACTTCTCGCACATAATAAACGAACAGTGAGCATGTCCATATTTTCGAATTTTCTGCAGCGATTTCAGTCTAGTTATCCTTCCACCAACACCCCCCCCCCCCCCCCCACCCCCCCCCCCCCCACCTCCGGATATGGGGAGTTTAACTGGTAGAGTGCAAGAAGCCGCTAACAATGCTCTACTAAATATGCTGAAAGAAAATTTAGTGGCTTCACATTGTGGGCATTAGTTTGTCGTTTGTACAGCAGTAGATAAAGAAATGTTCATATAAAATTGTTTTGTTGCAATAAATGATGAAGACAATTTTGCTAAACTAAGCCTCTGCTTGCTGGTAGTATGGCATGTTTGAAAAAATAAATACTCAATTTACAAATAAACTTTGAAAAATAGCCAATCGCTCTACCGGTTAATAGTGATATCTGTATTACATTCTTCAGAGATAGTTCTAGTTGAAATTTACAGCGATTAAAAATACTCTGAACTTACCTAAAATTTGAAAATTAAATTAGTGTCACACATCGCGTGTATTCAAGGAGTTTGATATATCTAAATTTGATTGACCTATGAGGTTTCGTAAAACCCAAAACCCTCAAGCATGTCAATATAAACGTTCATTCAGCAAGCAAAGTTTTTTCCACATCAACGCTTGATTAAGCTTCACATAATCATTTACCAAACACGACCACAGAAGGCGCTTTTTTCTAATAACTGAATACTTTCTTTCATATTTCCTATAAAGCATAGCTTATGAACTCTCATTCCAATGAAGGGTCATAAGCTATGTGCTGGAGAGAAAAAAATACGAAATAAACTATTACTGGCGTTAGTACACGACATGTTCCAGTCTGGCCCTCTATCAATCTGCACTCTAAAGTTGAAAAGAGATGAAAAATAATGAACGAAAGCCAGTATTAGGATTCAGAATAAATACAGTAGTGCCAAGCGATTCGAAATTATCAAGATGATTCTATTCGATACAGTCGCACGGATTCGGAAATTTTCAAATTATCGAGATGTTCTCAACATTCTGGCTAGTGTTCTATCTTGAGCTCTTCTTCTTTTACCATGTCTCCTATACAACTTTGTGCACGGAGGTTCAGCTTCCGCCACGACTTCGTTTCCATTCTGCAATATTCCGCATTTTGACTGTCTTGTAAAAACAGACAATACGTGGTTCAATACTACACTTGAATGGAGACTGACAATATATACGGCTGTAAGAACATAGAAGGTATAGTATCCACAACTTGAAGAGTGTCGAGAATGGCTTCGAGAATCGATTTGATTCGATTGGAAATCATCTACAAGATTCCATTCAACATGTAATTTGAGAATCTCAGGACTCTAAAATGCACTCTATATAAATGATATATGTTCAATCCACATTTCAGGTTTTTTCTCTGATTCTCTGATTATTGAAGATCAAATATATACAACTGTTTTCAAAATGTACACAATATACATGAAGTGTTAATTCATAGAGGCATTCTAAAGCAAGCTGCCAAGTCACTCTCTTTTCTCCATTCCTATCCACGAGCTACCTTTGATTGTCAAGAACCCAACATTTGAGAACTTGGGTTTCTCCTGCAAAACAGAATTGTTATAGAAAATTGCAGAAAAAGACACTCCGCATATTATAGTAAAGTGATCGGACCGCAACGGAGGCAGGGCTGGGGTCTATCACTTTCAAATGTAATATATTGAATTACTATTACTTTTAATATTTTTCTTATTATGTTTTATTACAGTTACTTTAGGAAATTCGATTATTATGTTACATTACAATTACTTTTAAAAATGTAATACATATTACTTTATTATTACTTTTATTACATTTGTCAATTACCCAAATTTCATGCAGAAATTTGTTCCCTTAAAGCAGATCACAACACGCATTAAGAAAACAAAAGTTTCTGCTTGATATGTAGTCTTCAATTATCAGAGAGTTCTAAAAAAACAATGGTACAATACAGTACATCTTGCTTTACTTTCATCAACAAAACCTGTTTTGCATTATCTTTTCGCCCAATACAAAAAGGAGGCTGTCGCTCACACTGATTCCTTAACCCTTTAACATATCAAGACATATACCTGTGTAAACTACAGTATCGATAGAAATACAAGCAAATTATACCATTTTGTTACATTAATTCATATTTTTTCTGATAAAAACAGTTCCTGGTATCATTGCTTGAAGGGCAACAAAAGTCTTACAAAAAATACCAGGGACTGGCGTTCTCAACAGATATAATTTATGTACTTTAATTCGTATTTGTACTACAACTATTTTCAGTTAACACTGTACTAAGCACATTGGCATTTTGTGTTACAGTGTTGTTGATCTCCTCATGCAACATTTGTACATTGTTTAATAGGTCAGTAGGCATGTCACAACTATTAAAACAATTGGTTGGAGAGTTCAATAGGATTAAATATAAATACAAGTGTCAAAGTCCTAAAAGTAAGAAAACAATTTATTCACTTTTCAGATCTATTGGGGAGGAAGTATGGTCGGAGTGTGTGTTCGGTTAGAAGAGGAGGATAATTCCAACAAACAATCCAACAATATCCCAAGATATGTGGAATTTGGTCTGCATCTCCGAGTCTTGCATCTCGTCGGGTACTCGGTTTTTAACGGGTCGTCTCACTTACCCGGTTTTGTTTCGGTAAAATATGTAAAAATTAAGTAGACCAAAGGGAGACGGATTATAGTCAATATCTAGGAAGTTTGTTCGCTTAACTGAACTCGTTTTCTTTACAATCAACCGGATAGGTGAGACAAACCAGAATAACCCATAAGTGCAGTATATTAAATGAAAATTACTTTATAAATATAAATATATTCACTAAAATTCAGTACTCTGAGACACAGAGTCCAAGTAGTTCAGTAGTCCAATTTCTCCAGGTAGTAATATTCTTTTGAAATGTTCAACTGAATTGTCTATTTTTCGGTATTTTCTTTTTGTGGGTGCTAACTTTCCCCCAGCACTCAATTGCAATATTGTGGATTCCTGGAATGATTGTTCTTTTTTAGGAAGTCTATCATCTTGAATAAATTGGGATGATTGCCAGCTATAAATAAACTCCACTTCCTATGCCACCCTTCGATGTTGTTTGTGGTACGCGGTCCTTCCGTATCAAAATGGTTCCACATGAACCGACCGTGGTCACCTTCCACCCAATAACTGGTCCATAGCCAGTAAGCCGCTCAACACTTGAACTGACTGGAGCCTCCTCAAGAGTTAAGAACCATGCATAGCTCACTTGGTGAACAGGCACTAAGGGAAAAACAATAGCCCTCCACATCATGCACTGAACGTCTGGATTATCTTCGTACAATGATTTTAAACCACTTTTCTGTGCGTACATCCACACAGCTCGTCCGAAATAAAAAAAAAAAAAACAAAACGTCCGTTAAGAGTCACAATGGGAAAAGCGAAATTGCATTTTTAGCTGCTGTTTCAGAATCTGTAAAAATTGTCTAGGTAGTAACTTTAGTAAGGTCAATCTGCCCGCTTTCACCAGCCTCCCCACCTGATATTTCTTAAAGTAAATAAGCATACGCAGACTTTTTTACCAAATGCAATTTAATATGGATATACTGATCAACAAAACTGAAAAATAACCAGCTCGTAAAACAAATTTATTTATTAAGGTTTAACGGCACATTTGACAGCGGGGCACAAACCTCAGACCAGCAAATAACAGTACAGCGAATACTTTCTAATACTGTCCATCGTTTAATAGTAGATCTGAATGTCAAGCGTAACATGTGCGTATAATAGAGAGAGCACCAGAAGCAGGCGGCGGGGACAGCTGCCCATCCCCTTGCCTCAAGGCTGGGGACAAAGGGCGACGCATGCTCTTTTTCACCAGAAGGGCACTAACTGAAAGCATACTTTATTTTCCGAGAACTGTAACTGAGAAGCCCTCGCGTATTCGTTTCCAACGTATTTTACGTGTGCCGAAACCAAAGGGGGTGGGGGAGGGTGTGTCAGTTATAATGACGGAGTTTGATCGATAACCACGGCACACATATGCTGTACATACATTCGGCGTAGGAGTTATAAAGTTTTATATCGTCCCTTCTCAAGGGACAATATGTATATACTGCCAATATTATCGGGTATTACATTACAATTTATTTTACGCTCAGAACATCCACAGAGTCGACTGATACCCCTGACCACCCCACCCCCACTCACCCTTCGATCTGATGATTGTGGCGCGTTTGATGGCAGAACGGTGCTACATAATTTCAGAGGGGTACCACTGTACCTTACGTTTATCAGTGTGTACGATCGCATTTCATCAATTTGGACTTTGGAAGAAATTAAAGAAAACTGATCCTAAGAACGTGGCCATCCAGCTTTCAAGAAAGAATCTGCAATATTAAGTGAAATCTTCCAGTCAAGTTGGTTTTAAAGATTGTCCACATCTTCACCTGCGAAATATCAGCCCACAGTATTGTCTGGTTTACACATTCAACAAGCCGTTACCTTGATCTCTAACCAAAATGTATACAAGCGTACACCACTTTCAATCATTCAAACAGTAGATTTAAGGGGAATATCACTACTAATGGAAGCTATTTAGTCAACAAACACCATCATAAAAGCAAATAAGGTCCCAAATTCTCATTTCGACGAGAGAGGACATGCAATATCCCGGAAGTATGACCTTTTGAAGGAAGGGAGACGTAGTCTTATTGAATAATTTATTACCGGTAATGTTTTTCTTCAAACGCAGCCGTTGTGCAAAACAGGACGTGTAGACTCTGCCTCGTAGACACCCAAGATGGACAAGTATCTGTTGACTGGTCGAATTTTTAATGAATGCACCGTACTCATTGGTAACATACCTTTGGAAATGCTGGAATAAGTGAGTGAAATGGGGTCCCCATACTGTAAGCTTAAAAATGCGATCAATAATGTATGAAACTCTGCAAACGTGTTTGAAAACAAAAAATGTAAAAAACGGGAAGAATTTCGGTGATTCTTTGCACAAACTTCTTTCTTACAAGGTAGCTGATCTTTTATTGAAGCAGAGGAGCTGACAATGGCTGTTTCGTGAGGGGCTTGCCGCCGTAAATAGTTTTCCCAGTCATTTAGTTTGGACAGTTAGATATCGATTCGTACTTGTTTGTTATCATGAACTTTCTTACGAGATAAGATTTGACACTTGGACTTCAGTCACACTCAGCCGGTCATACAAATGGAGGCATGTACTAACTCCATCGAGTCTGTTGGGGCCCAGTATGGCCAGTTTTGAGTGCCAGTACAGTTCGTTTTAATTAGATAAGGCTCTGCGTCACGGCAACTACAAGAATATTTTATATTTCCAAGAATTAATTTGAAAGAAAAACTCAAGTATTTCAATTATAATCCCCCCCCCCCACACCCGCAAAATAATATTCCATCTACATTATCAAGGCATACCTTCAACGAAAGCATACCTTAAAGGTGTAGATGAAATATTGGATTGGCCGGGACTTGAACATTCACAGTCGGAACAAATCTTGTTTTGATCTTCTCCACTAATTGGTCATGTTCGCGGCACACCTGGTTCTATCACTTTTAAGAAAGTGTACCTCTGGGTAGAAGCTGAAGGTGAAATGGCTTAAGCTTTGCTTATCTTGTTTTTCACAATCGGAGGGTTTTTGTCTTGGAAAAACACCACTCCATGGGTGTTTTGTTGGTAATCCGTGCGTACTGCACGTAGTAATAAGGAACTTCTTTCTTCTGGTGCTCGAGACATAGAGTGGCATACTACCATCTTAGAGCAAATGTTAATCTCCATAACACTTCTCATGTGATTACTAATTTATTGGTATTTACGGTAACTTCCATCATTTATAGAACCAAAAACCAAAGTGTAAATTATAGTTTAGCCGATCGTTTACACTAATACTACCTCAGTATCGAGGACGCACAGCCCAGGAGTTGGGTGTGGACACCTGTGACTCACTGCTTGTTTACCCGAGTAAACTAAAATCACTCCACTTTCCGGAGTTCACATCAGGATGATTTGGGGATAAATAACCCGACAAAATTTTATGTGGATAGTTTCTATTACAAATGGAGGATAGTGTTCATCGAAGCTCAACTTCTTTTTTGCATAAATGGTGTTCACATCCAACTAGTTGGTACTTATAACTTGTTTACATGTAACTGTGACAGTGATTTTCTGCATTTTATATCTCTGAAAGATTGGACGATATTCTGGTTCTAATCTCAAGACAGCTTGTTTTTCATATCCACTTACAAAACGCTTTCATTTGCTGTAATATCCCCAAACCCAATACAAATCCGATAGCAAAACGTTTTCGCTAATGAGAGTTTGAATAAAACATTGCTCATGAGGTTATTTTATATTCACTCTAAAAGACTCCGTCGCAATCCACATTATGGCCTTCGTCCACAGAATGTTCCCCATTGAACCCCTTATAAGTCACCAGACAGATTTGTTAATACAATACAAGTTTTTGCATGTAGATATGGGTTACACCTGGTCTTAATAGATCGACTACCTGTGGCATTAATGTGGTACATTGTTGACATGATGCATCTGCAGCGTCCATCCCAAGAAGACTGTGTGACAAAAGTTCCTATTGCCCAATCCCCCGATACAACCCCAACCCCCCGTACTAGATAATATTTCCCGAGAGAAAATGAAGATATGTACACACGCCGCATTTGCTATTGACACCCAGCTGAGCTGAAAGCATTGCAATATGTATTCCGTTTATTTCATGAGAAATGCATCTCAAAAGCTGGAGTTCAGTCATCGTTTTAGGACGGTGTGCAATTGTCTAGTGGCTTAGGTGTTGAGCTTCTGATTGCCAGGCGGTGTTGCCGAGGTTTCGAATCCCAGCGGGGGATCAGAAGCCATCATTCTAAATTCCTCTAAAACATGATTATGTCCTTCGAAAAACACACACAGGCCCGTGTCAGTCTTCGTCTGAGGTCAACCACTGCACTTTCGTTGTACTGCAGTCAGCGCGTTCCACACTTTCATGCTGCTGCCAAAAGGAAGATCAGCCAAGTGATCATGAGGACTTCATCTAAAAACTAGATTCTAGCCATCGTAATATGACGTTGTGCAATGGTCTAAGTGGTTTAGGTGTTGGGCTCCTGATTGCCAGGCGGTGTTACCGAGGGTTCGAATCCCGGCGAGGGATCAGGAACCAACATTATAAATTCCTCTAAAACATGATTGTGTCTCTCGAAAAATACCCACTAGCCCGTACCAGTCTTCGTCTGAGGCCAACCACAGCAATTTCGTTGTATTGTAGCCAGCGCGTCTCACACTTTCATGCTGCTGCCGAAAGGAAGAATACCAAGTTATGAGAACTTCATCTAAAATGCTGCATTCCAGCCATCGTTTTATGACGGTGTGTAATGGTCAAATGGTTTAGGTGTTGGACTACTGATCGCCAAGCGGTGTTGCAGAGCGTTCGAATCCCGGCGTGGGATCAGAAACCAACATTCTAAATCATCTAAAACATGATTATGTTCTTCGAAAAACACACACTGGCCCGTACCAGTCTTCGTCTGAGGCCAACCACAGCACTTCCGTTATACTGTAGCCAGCGCGTTCCACACATTCATGCTGCTGCTGAAATGAAGATGAACCAAGTCACCATGAGAACTTCATTTATAAAGCTACATTCTAGTCATTGTTTTATAACGGTGTCCAATGGCCTAGCGCTTCAAGTGTTAGGCTTCTGTTTTGCCCGGTGGTGTTGCCGAGGGTTCGAATCCCGGGTGGGGGATCAGAAACCAACATTCTAAATTCCTCTAAAACATGATTGTGTCCTTCGACAAATACACACAGGCCCGTGCATCTCTTCGCCTTAGGCCAACCACAGCGCTTTCGTTGTACTGTAGCCGGCGTGTTCCACACTTTCGTGCTGCTCTCGAAATGAAGATGAACGGGCACGTCGATATTATGTCCAGAGACAAGATATCAATTTGAATACACCATCTCCGTAAACCACATGGTGGTAATAACCTGTACGTTCCAGTCATATCAGTTAACAATCGACGACGCTCAAGATAAAAGCTGTCTTACAGCCATAGGCTTGATATGGACCCCCGACCCATACACGCACAGTTTAGTTGACAGTCAACGAGCCGCTCTCAACCACTACATTGGTCGTCCGCGAACCAAACGTTCCTTAGGAGTTTCACTTAAAGCTACACAGACACTAATGGATATTAATTAAATACCACAGATAACAATGACAAAAACTGTTCACCGTGCAATAGCAAACATCTCACACTTTCGTTACAGATTAACGTGTTCATTTCGTGTTGGTTGTTACTATTTTCACTGTGATTCACTTGTTTGCACCTGCAATGAAAAATACGGCTTTTGAAAAGCGGAATCGTATGTCTCGTGTCAGTCAAGACGACAAAGGCGACATCTGATTTTTTGTTATTTCCTTATATTTTAGCTGAAGCATATAATAAAAAAAATACATATAAACACACTATATGTTTATTCTGTATTCCAGAAATGTGTGATGTGACAAATCAATTACTATTCCATAAACAGTGATCTCCATACAAATGGCCTACTCGAACGCTCATTGTTTACAGATAGAACTGCCACCATCTCAGTGGAAGGCTGGGGAGGGAAGTTGTTGTTATGAATACACAATGCGCAATAAATAGAAAATGCTCGAACGTTTTCAATTTTCCGCTGCCTCTCGTCCGTAGATCGCTTTTTAAAGAGAATACTTGAATGTCTGTGGAAAAAGGAATTAAGTTAAAGACACTTTTTTCCCGACAACACACAAAACAGAATTTGTTCAGCACATTTAAGTTATTATGGACAAAAAGGAGCCCAGATCAGAAAGTTGACACCATTTCCGTGGTAGGTTTTCGTTTGATGTTTGCTGATGTGAAAGCTTTCACGTCAGCAACCGTCAACGATAAGATGAGTCAGTGCTTTGATTATTTTTTTATTTACTGGTGTTTAACGCCACATCAGCAGTTAAGGCTATATTGCGACGAGAAAACAGTAGAAATTACAAATGTCAATGACGTAAAAAAAGATTGAATAAAAATATGAAACAATTTTAACAGAAACGTCAAAGACTATAGTGGTCTGAACAGTAAAGAGTGAATTTACAAAACAAGTGAATACTTTTAGATCAACCTGGTGATTTTTAGACTTGAAGAGTCTACTTTAAATAAAGTAAAAACAATTTTAAAATTTATTAAAAAGGTTGATAGCTTTCAGAAATGAGAGAATGGTGTGCTGGCTCGTATGATTAAAAAATCTCTTAGAGATCCTACAGTGAAATACTTCCCTTTTGCATGATTGAGATTAGGGCAATGTATCGGACATTCTGGTCGAATATTACCCTCTAACAAAAAGGAATGTGTTGATCTTGTATGGCCGATATGACATCGTGTCAGAATGATGTGATCTTTCCTACAGAGGTTACTATACAGATACTTATAAGCAAGAATAGCAGCTCGGAGTGATACAGCTTGTTATTTGTCACTCCGCCCTATTCCACCTGACACACAGATATGATGTACTTACTAATATGTGACCTAAAATCACTGGAAGGAGTTTTACAATCAGCGAGAGGCTTGGTTAAGGCATGTTTTGCTGCAATGTCTGTCCTGGTGTTACCAGAGATACCAACATGTCCAGGTAAATAGCCGAACACGATATCATATCGGTCAGACATGAGAGACGTCAACTTCTCAAACAGTTCCAAAATGAGAGGGTTTTTTCAACTTGGGGTTGAGTAAAGCTAGCAAAGAGGAAAGCGAGTCGGAAAAATAATCGACTTCCTTTCCTTGCATTCTCGATGTGTTCAAAGGCCAGTTGCAGAGCTTTTACTTCAACTGTGAAAAGAAAACTTGTATTTGGTATTCTGATGAAGGTGATCTGATCACCAGTAAACCTGATACCTTGTCACCATCCTTACATCCACCTGTATAGATCGTTTTGTATGCACTATACTTGGACTTTATTTCAGCATATTTCTGCTTGAACTGAAATGAATTTGTTTTACATTGTTTGGTAGAAGCAAGGTCCAAAAGAACCGTAGGTCTTTTAAGATGCCAAGGAGGAATATGTTGTTCACGTTTTTTTTTATCATATCAGATTCAATTGTGGTCGACTCCATAAGGGGTTTAATTCTAATTCCCAATGGAGGAATGTGTTTCTGTTGAGGTTGAAAAAAAAATCAACATTTTGAAGATTGGAGACACAGTTATATGCAGGGTTGGAAGGATTACCAACCAGTTTATAAACATGTGGGAGTGACAGTTTATTTTGTTGCTTCTCAAGAGAAGACTCCTGTGCTTCAACAAGCATTGAATCTATTGGTGATGTTCGAAAAGCACCAAGGCTAATTTTAATACCTCTATTATGAATTGCATCAAGTGGTGTGAGATACGACTTCTTTGAAGAAGCAGCAGAACCACAGAACCGTAATTTTATTTGGATCTAACAAGTGATCTATACAGATGGAGAAATGTTTTTTGTTCAGCACTCCAATCACTGCTACCGACCACCTTGATGAGGTTAAGTGCTTTTTGACATCACTCTCTAAGTTGTTTTATATCAGAAGAGAAATTAATTTTGTTGTCAAACAACAAACCTAAGAATTTCACTTCCTTAACAATTTTAATGGTGTACCCATCTCTTTTCAGCTTTTGATCCAGTTGTTGTTCCCGAAGCTTACAAACATGTACACAACTGGTTTTGTTTTTTTTGAAAAATTAAAACCGTTTTCGCTGGCCCATATTTGAATTCCAATCAAACACAACTGGAGTTTGCGCTCTGTTGCATTCATGTGTTTGCTGCAGATGCAGATTAACAAGTCATCAATTGTGTCGATGATGCTATTACTTTTTACCGAAAAAAGGGTAACAGATAGAATATTACCCTAGGAAACCCCCAATTCTCGCTCTTGAGGATCCGGTAACGTAGATCCAACACAAACTTTAAACTGACGATCCTTTAAAAAGTTTTCAATAAAATACGCCTTCTCAACCCCATATGAAAAATATCTTTTAAAATACCATACTTCCACATTGTATTATATGCCTTTTCCAGATCCAAGAAGTTGGTGACCACATATTCTTTTCTGGCAAAAGCATTTCTGATAAACTTTTCACGCTTGACCAAATGATCCACAGTACTTCTCTGTATCATCAAACCACATTGAACATTCGCAAGTAGATTATTCGATTCCAGAGACCAGACAAGTCGATCATTGATCAGCCTTTCCGTGGTTTGACACAGACAACTTGTTAAGGCGATATGCCTGTAATTACTTGGTTGCTATGATGCAAGGCATACCTCTGACGATTGATCCGTCGAGTGTGGGTAGTGCTCGGTCTTCAGATGTCGGCCATTCAACCAATCATTTTGCAAAATTCTGCGATGCAAACTGCCTCAGACAACCAATGCAAACAGTGGAATAAAATTTAGAAAGTTGGTATGCAATGACGGTAAAATTGAAGTAAAAGAAATGACTGGTTGAATAACCTCTATATACCCCGCGACGTGACACCCTTTCTGGAGGTTCCCGATTGGGTAGAACGGGTCGGTCCGACCATCCGTCCACTGCAGAGGTCAAGGCCAAAACAGTGTATTGGACGGGTATCTCCAAAATACAGATTGCCCTAATCGGGGCACTATTTGTCTTCAACTGCCAGGATTCCTTCCTTCGGGACCGTCGGAACGCACCTCACGGGAGAACAAGGTGCCGGCAGGATGTTAAAGCAGGATAGAACCATTTTGGTCTGGGGCTGCCTAGTTGGATATTCCACAGCAAACCTGCTCAATTGAGCAAACCTGCTAAGAACCTGCCCAACTCAGCAGACATCCATTTATCCGCCACCTGAGGACACGCCTAGTAGGGGATGGTCAAAGACCCTTGGTACGGCTTTGATTAACCTGACGCTATCTTGAGTGGGTGGGAGATGGAGTCGCGATGTTTATCGGTAACGTTACAGTCCATCAGTTGTATCGAGATCAGTGACAACAAATTACTCATTATCACTAGAACACGTTGCGTGATTGTGAAGATTGCCTTTCCTTGAACAACAAACAGATGATTGGTGTTATCCTGTGAGTCGATGTCGATTTCAAATAATGCACTACCATTTACATCACAAGAAAATGCTACCCATGCTCTGAAATATACACGTTTTTTCGTCGGGAAAGGAAGGTGCTCTTACTATATATATGCATAGATTACCAACACAAACTCTTTGGATACTGATGGTATATTCCATATCAGTTGAAAGATTCCATCTTTGTTAATGGGTGGGAGGCCAATTACTATTTTCAGCGTGTAGTCCAGGGACAGCACATTGAAATTATTGATTTACAAATTCATGGAACAACCTATACTTTATGAATGGATGTAGTATCACGATCCTGGACATTAAAAGCTGTCTCTCGACTTCAAAGAGATAAATCTTTTAAATGGTGAACATCGCAATCAGTGTGAAACAATGCCGTACCAATCCAAGCGTGGAGTGAGTATTGGTAGACACCAGAACGCTGTTCCAACTGAATGATCATTAATAGTTTCCTCAAATTGTTCGTAATCGAAAGTTTCTGAGTCCAAAATGTGTGAAAAGGGACGAACGGAGACGAAATAATAAAGACAAAATGAAAACCCTCGGATTTGTATTGTAAATGTGAAATCTAATTACGATGTTCAATTGATGGACACTGACCATCCCTGATGTTACCGATTGTAGCAAGGATCACCATAAGTTTAATTGACAACATCTGGGCTCCGTCGCTGTTGATATAGTTAACAAAACACAAAATCGTCACTTATGCTGAGGTGGTAGATGTACTTGTCTAGAACCGTCTGTACAGTTGCAACTGTTAAATTTAACCGTCGGGGAAATATTACTGCTGTACAGTTGTCAGCATCACCGTTAGAAAACAATCACTGATATTACAACTACAAGCATCACAATCGCGGAAACCATCACATTTGCCGCAAGTTCCAAATCTCGGAAACCGAGACTATTTCAACAGATATACATAACCCCATGAGAGAACTACCAACATTGCAACGTTTGTGAAGATTTCCAGTGAGGAACAGAAACTATTGCTATCACTTTCAACAATCCACTTTACAAACCGCTCCAGTTGCGACAGTTGTTAACACCCCATCACTTATTCCTAACATTACCAACACACTCAACGAGGAACTAGCTTATTGTTACAGCTTCCCACACAACCGTACTAACAACACATACTAACCTTCACCATTCCTACAGCTGTCAATAAGGAGGCAGGAGCACCTCAGTTTCCTACAGGTTCCAACATACCTTTCGGGAACCGTCGTTATTGAGATATTGGTAGATTAGCGAACATCTGTAAATTAGAACTACACCCATTCACTGTTTAAAAAAAAAAACAAAATGTCAAACTTCTGGCCCACTGATGCCCCAAATGCCAGACACTAGTTTATGTGTTATCGTCTTGATATTTCCTGCGTCACTTACTTTGTTTTACTTATTCCTCAACACTCAAGTCTTCCAAAAGTGCTTGGGTTGTTCGAATTAGCATGAAAGTGGATTTTAACCGTGGAAGACCCTGGGCCTCAGCAGTGGGGAATACATGTGGGTTATTATCAGTATGTGTGTTTCCGAGATAGCGTATTGAAGTCGAGACATCGTCTCGGGGCATATATTGATGAGTCCGTTAGGGTGTGACGATATATGTCCAGATACGAGGTTTCGACTTCAATACACCACACCGGAAACCCGCGTAATAGTAAGAACCCATTTATCTTACAATAGATTGCCCTTTATTCACTTTTTTATTTATTTTTACAATTATTTTGCGTCCACGAGTCGATTTTTTATGAACCAAGACCATGAAGTAATGGTACTGCGTTTTTGCAATATGCATGACCTAACCCCTGTTCTAGTCTAATCTATTACGCTGAGCCGGTTGTTTAGTTGTATTTTGTCTGGATGTTTTATTTTTTCGAGGAGGGTAGATAAAAAACGTCCTCTTTCTGAGTTGAACGATCGCACGTGAGATTGCTACCCTTAAAGCAGATTTGTATTTTGTCTAGAAGTTTACACCTGTATTGGTGGATATACGTTCTTGTTGAACGATAAATACTCTTATCCCCTCACATGATGCTGGATAAAAAATGATCTGGATGGGCGTATTCCGTAAAGTTGACGATGCCAGACCAGCCAGATTAAACAAGACGCCATAGGCGTCGACTTTGATTTGGCTGATCTGGTTTCGTCAGCCAGATTGTACGACTGTTATAATTATTTGTTCAATTTTGAAAGATGGCATTAGATATTTAAAATTTGAATATCACACCTAAAATGTGTACAAAAATAGAAAAATATGGACAGTTTGTATAAAGTGCTCAGTGTATTTACGCTTGAGTTTTCACAAAATAAAGAAAAATATGGAAGATTTCTCAAGAACGCACGCTCAGCATAAAAAAAAGACAAAGAAATATATGGGAGATTTGTCCACAGTGTTCAAAGTAGACACTTGAGTTTTGGTTTTGCGTCCGTAAAGGTACAGAGACAAACATTGTAAAAGTACAAAGACTACTGTCAATGTCTCAAATAGTCCAATAATCCCGCAGTAGTTTGCCCATCCATTCTGAACCAGCTGAAAAAGATCGTCTAACTCTTCCAAACATCACTTTGTCTTTGTACTTTCCTTAACCCTCTATCCGAAAGCAGGTGGACGACTCTTGCAAAATAATTTGGTGAAAAGCTAAGAGTTTTCATACTTTGCTTCCAAAGCGTAGCTTATGATTCTAGATGGACAGAACTATAATGTTTAATTCTTCCGGACAGAACCGTACAGTTCGTAGAGTACTACAACGCTGTTAACATACTACAGAAATACATATATTGTCGATTCAAGAATGTCCTATAGCGGCGCATGAATACAGAGTTCTGGCCAGAACTGTAAGTTTTGTAGTATACTGTACATTTATCAGAATACAGAGTTCTGGTCAGAAGTGTAAACTTGTAGTATACTGTACACCTATCTCAAACTTTCGGGAATGGCGTCCAGAGAACCCGTAGTAGGATGTTCTGCAGTGGGAAACACATATACAGTGTATATTTGTGTATTTGTTTTGTTGGTTTTTTTTTGTTTTTTCTCTCTCTTCTTGTCTTTTGTTTTTTATACAACTTCCAAAAAGCTTCACGGTTTTCAATCCATTGTTATGTTAGGACGATACCTGATAGAACTCCTGCTTGCCATAGGCGATATGTATATAATGGTCTATGGTCCCAGCTTTTAAACACAGGAATATCAATTAATGGAAGGTCCGTGAATTTGCAACTGCTTGAATTTAATTTATATCTCCCATGTCAAGCATGAATTCTATTAGACATAGTCTTAACACCGCGCCACTGGATTGAAAACAGTGAAGTTTTTCGGAAGGTGGCCTCGACGGGAGTCGATCCGGGTCCACGAGACACTCAGTCGGCTGGCCATAAATGCTCCGCCACCATACCAACTGAGCCAACGACAATCCCAGTAAAGGTTGCAATTGACTCAGCCAGTATGTTAGTTTACAGTTACAACTCGCGCCGAGACCGATATTCGAGAAATGACAGTTACTGAATTGTTGGAATTGTTTTTCTGTGATGATTCGTAATTGTCTACAAGTAGCCTGTATTTTATTGTGAGATTTTACCCGTGGATCGTTTCCCTTAGCATCCAATGCAACTGGAACAACAGATTACTGTTATAAGGGTCTATGGTCCCAGGTTTTAAACACAGGAATGAATAAATTCCTTTGCAAATTGATCTTGAATCGGGTTGATAGATCCTCGTAATACTGTTCTCAAATTACGGATATGGAGCTATTTTATTTGATTGGAGTGACCCAACTGATTAGTACCACAATACGCATTGTTGTGGGTCTATCCACTGTCTGTTGGTTAGCTTAATGGGGTTGATAGTTTGTTTCTCTGTGACCGATGAACTGGGTCTGAAACTCCTCAGGAAGAGCTTTGCATGTGTGATCTGCTCATCTCCAACAATGACTGGAATGTTTGAGCCCCAGTTGTGTGAGCTGTTCGGTGAGAGACGCTCAGTCGCTGTCTGCCTTGATACACATGTATCTTCTCATCATATTCTCTGTCGGAATTACACCCATGAAACCTGTTGATGCTTAACCCTATTAATACCCAGCCTTAGTGGACAGCCTCACATTTAGGATAGAAAATAATCGAGTCACCCAATTGTGTGAGTTGTTCGATGAGAGACGCTCAGTCGCAATTTAATATCCAGTCCTAGTAAAAAGCCTCATATATATTTAGAACAGAAAATACTCGCTTCTTTCAGAGATGTATAACGACGATTGAAGACATACTGACACAGGGTGACGGAGGGGATGCCTCCATGGCATGTTTCGCCTCTGATACTGTTACAAGCAGGTTTCTTTTTTTTAAGGTAGCATCAGTGCATTCTAAATTCTCTGTTGTACATTTGTATTTAAAATGTTCTAAACATCCAAAAATAGCATTAATAAAAAAAGAGAATATACTCATGTGGAGTGTTAAAATTATCAAATCTCATCTGTGAGTTGAACAATTAGTTGGTGGAATTATCGTCGAGAATTGGAACAAATTGTTTATGTTCGAGTGAAAAGACTTGTGCAGGCCTGAAAGAACGATCAGCTGATGTATATACTGCTTTGTATTGTAACGTACGTGCTTGCAGTTAAGTTGGGTTAAATGCAGCTAGGTAAAATGTCACAAAGCATATCAACAGAAAATCTACCCGGAATTTGTGAATGTTAGGAGTTGTCTCATTTGTGTGGATCTGGAGGTGTTATTTGCCACCAGCGCACGCGCTCGTGGGGAGTGGTACTTTCGGACCCGCGTTCATGGGATGGTTCCAGATAATCTCTGGAATAGCTTTGGCATCATCTACTTGTCCAATTCCTTGTATATTAATGAAACTATACAATCTAGGACCATTTTTAATAATTATGTGGCCATGTGCTAAGCGTCAATACCAACCGGCACATGGATACCATAAGTATAACTATAAGTGTCAATTTTATGTCAAGTGGACAACTGTCATTACTGTGATGTTCCATTTAATTATCCATTTTCCAAGTTCTAAAGAAAAACAGAGACCATTTAAGTCTTCCTCCAACCCCGCCGACCCAAAATTAATTTGGAGATAGTTTTTCTGACCCTTCTTACTCTCTATTTTTGCTGTGTAACATTGTACTTAATTTGATCTACTACCAGCTCTTGTGTCATTGTAATAACTAAAACTAATTTCTCCTTGATACTCACGAACAACCATGCTGTATTTTATAAAGCAGTAACTTTAATTACTATATTTGTTGTTCTGTGCATGTGCTTGCGTGCTATTGGTGGCTGGCTTTACTACCAGGGCGGGTAGTATAAGTTTGGACGAGATCCAGACAAATCCACTGTATGAATTCAGTCATTTAATAAACAATAAAATCAGCATGTTGCCTGAAGATGATAACCCGCCTCCTTCTTACAATATTGTAGATAGTAAGTATTTTCTCCCCAGTGAGGCGCGTTCTGAGCTCAACGGATCACATAGTGCATTCTCAGCTTTTCATATTAACTGCCAAAGTCCCCAAGCTCACTGGGACTCATTATACAACTTATTGTGCGAACTGAATAATGCCCAGAACTCATTAGACGTCATCGGACTCACACAAATATTTCAAATCCCCGAGAATATATCTTATACCCTTGAAAGTTATCACTAATTTCTAAAACATACAAGAAGCAATGACGACGATGGACGCGGTGGTATTGGGCTTTTTATTAGGGCTGATATCTCTTTTAGTATTCGACATGATCTTTGCGTCTTCATACCTCGCGTCATACAATCTCTGTTTGTCGAATTAAAGTATAAAAAATCATCGAAAATCGTTGGGGTAATTTGCAGGCCTAATACGGATCCTAAAGCGGATATTGACCTATTTCAAACCAAAATAGATTATTTAACCGATGCTATCAATAAAGAAAATAAATCTTCACTAATCATGAGCGATCTTAATATTGATTTATTAAAAATATCTTCTCACTTCAAAACGGATCTGTTTTTAGAGCAGATGTTCAGTGCGGGTTTTGAGCCCGCAATCACCAAACCGACTAGAGTTACAGATCACTCTGCTACTCTAATAGACCACATGTTTCCAAATAATATCCGTAATTCTTTTAAATCTGGAATAATTTTGACAGACGTATCCGACCACTTTGGTATCTTTTACGTCGAACAGACAAATAAGGAACCCAATAAAATGATGCCGACACTGACAAGGAAAATCAACTCCACTACTATTGAACACTTCAAGCTGCTGTTGTCTGAGTGTGACTTTAGTCCAGTTATGGAAACAGACTGTCCAAACGAAATCTATGAAATTTTCATAAATTATATATGAATGTTTTTGAAACAGCATTTCCCTTCCGAAAACAAACACTAAATAAGAAATTTATAAAACAAAAGCCTTGGATGACAAAGGGACTTATAATTTCTGCCAACAATAAAAACAAAATTTTCCTCAAAAAACTCAAATCTCCCTCCGAGTTGAATATGAACAATTATAAAAAAATACTGTAGACTATTCAACAAGATTAAAAGACATAGCAAGGCTACGTATTGTGAAAAAGTACTCTCAGAAAACAAGAGTAATATGCGGAAAACCTGGCAAATACTAAATAATGCATTAAATATGATTATACGGCAACGCATTTTACCCTCATTTTTTAATATTGGCGACAAGACAATATATGCAGCAGATGAGATTGCGCACGAATTTAATACTTTTTTTCGCAAACATAGGGAACCAAACATCTAAACTAATATCTAAAAGTCATAAGTCATTTGTAGAGTTTTTGAATGATTCATATCATGATATGTTATTCATAACTTCAACATCACGCTCTGAAATTTGTAGCGTAGTAAGCGATACGAGAAAAATACCAAGTCAAGATTGTGAAAGTATTACCTCTAACATCCTTAAACATTCAATAAACCAAGTGGCCACCCCATACGCCCATATTATGAACAATCCATTCAGTCAGGGAAAGTTTCCTGAAGGATGAAAATCGCCAAGGTTATATCAGTTTTCAAATCGCGTGACGAAAACAAATCTACAAACTACAGGCCTATCAGTATCCTTCCTGTATTTTCAAAAATCACAGAAAAACTAATGTCAATAAGACTTGAAAAATTCCTTAATAAATTCGATATTCTTTATCAACACCAATATGGGTTCAGGAAACGACATAGTACTTTGCAACCGATTATGCACTTGCTAAAACACATGGCTGATGAGAATAACAAAAATAGCAAAGATAGTACCTTTGCCACATTCCTGTATCTCTCGAAAGCCTTTGATACTATAAGTTATGATGTAATAATAATAATAACACTTCGGCCTGCCGCTGATTTGTCGCGGTTCTCGTATGAGAAGGCCTTGGTTACCCATGTTCTACCAACTGCCTCCCCCTATTACCGCGCTTCTTCTCTCCTCCCAACACTCGGGGACGAACTGCTTGATGGCATCCCTTGCCCCAGTCTTCCCAATGTCTCCGATTAGTATATTAACCCTCTCCTTTGAGTCGCCCCCTAACCACATGTCCTTCAATCTCCCATCCCACTTCTCCATTATACTCCCCGTGAATCTTGTTCTTTTAGACTGGTATTTTGGGCATTCTATAAGAAAGTGTTCCAGGGTCTCCACCACGCCCACGCTACACATCTGGCACTCCTCTTCACTGTGTTTCCCATTTTTCCCCCTCAGCTCCAGGGACCGCGACCTCAGCTTGAACAACAGTGACCCCCCCCCAAAGGTGCCATCAAGGTACTCTTCAAAACCAGGCTTCTCTTTCTCTTTATCACGCAGGCCACCCAAAAGATCTCTTTGATTTGACCCCTTCTCGCCAATTACGGTTACAATCCTCCATGACCCTTTCTCTGACGATCTTTTTGCCCTGGTTTGCCCCAACGTCAACGTCCGAGATCTCTATTGAGTAGTTTGCTACTAGCTCCCTTACTTGGACCATCCACCCCGTCTTGATATTTGAGTTGAAAGTTCTCAGGAACATTACTTTACACCATCGGCTACCGGGGAGATTTACCAAATAATTAAGATAACCGAGTTTCAATAGGTCTATCCTGTCCTTGATCCTCATCCACCCAAGCTCGCCCCCGATTGCTTCTAGTGCCGCGGCATTACTCGAGCCTGTTATCCATCGGCCTCCATCGTTCTGCAGGATTTCCAAGCTCTTAACAGCTGTCTGGTTTAGGGGTACAACTTCCGTACCGTATGTTATACTTGGCAGACCCACCATTTCCCAAATGGTTTTCCCCACGAAAACCTTATTGAAACTGTTTCTCCCTATAAGTTTCATTTGGTTAAGGATTCGCTTCCCCTTCAGAATCAGTTTATTTGTGTGGTTCCTGTGATGTTTATATTTACCCCCAGGTATTCATAGTCACTAGTCTCTCCTACACTAAGAAGTCTACTGCTACCTTCCGGAATGCAGAACTCCCCCACTCTCCACATTCGAGGTGGGTCCACTTTGCGGCCCACGGGTATAACTTTGCTCTTGCTTTCATTAAGTTCGAGTCTCCATTTGCTCCCATATTTCCCAACAATTCCCAGCATCTTCTCTAACCCCTCTTCGCTTTCTGACACTAGCACCATATCGTCTGCAAAAAATAGCCCTGGGATCTTCAAGTCACCAACTGCAACCCCCTCGTCGCTATGCAGGAATTCATCTCCTAAACCTTTGATGTACAATGCAAAAAGAATTGGTGAAAGGATACACCCCTGTTTTAGGCCTATCTCCATACGCACACGTTTTGTTGTAATGTTACCCAGGCTAAGTTCACTCTGTACATCTTTATATAATGCTTTCATAATCCCAACAAACTCGCCCCCAAGCCCAGAGCCTCCAGCTTGCGCCACATACCCTCCCTCCATACTCTATCGTATGCCTTTTTAACATCCTAAAAGGCCATGAACATCTTTTTCTTTTTTGCTTTCGCGGATTCTATCATTTGGGATAGCGTGAAAAGATGGTCAGTGACTCTCCTTCCCTTCCTGAAGCCATTCTGGATTTCTCCCAAAAAACCCTTCTCCTCAATCACCTCCTCTAATCTCCCATACAGGACTTTACAAAAGACTTTTCCAATGTTGCTGCTGACAGAGATCCCTCGATAGTTATCCAAGACGTCTTTTTCCCCATTTTTGTGAATAAATGTCACTTTACTTTCCCTCCACTCCTTTGGGACCTCTTGTTTTTCTATGGCTAAATTGAATAGGGCAGTTAGGCTTTCCAAGAGTTCCTCTCCCCCTTTTTTGATAAACTCGTTAGGAATTTCGTCCACCCCTCCCGCTTTTCCATTCCTCAATTTTGAGAACACCCTTCGCACCTCCTCAGTTTTGATTTCGCTGCACACGAAGTCCGAGAGATTTTCCTCGACCTGGTTCGGACACTCCGGTGGGTTCCCCATGCCCCATCGCTTATCGTTTACCTTTTCCCAGTGCTTGACTAGTTCTAATGCGATTTGATCTCGCTCTTCTGTAACTCTGCCATCTACTTTAATGCTCTGTTGGTTATTCCCTTTGTTACGTTTGTTCACCCATTTCCAAAATACGCTCGAACTCGACCCCCCCCCCCCCCCCCCCCCCCCCCTGTCGTTCTTATCGTCCTAATAAGACTGTACTAGTTAAAAAAATTAGAATATTACGGAATACGAGGC
Source organism: Pictodentalium vernedei (assembly GCA_031216915.1). NCBI lineage: Eukaryota > Metazoa > Mollusca > Scaphopoda > Dentaliida > Dentaliidae > Pictodentalium > Pictodentalium vernedei. The sequence goes on along the minus strand of CM062297.1, from coordinate 503,649,864 downwards.
AAGGCAAATGACTGGTTCAATAGCTATCTCCAAAATAAGACCCAATATTTCTCCTACGGAGAGAGTAAATCCAACCTAACTGAGCTGACACGCGGAGTCCCACGGGGTTCTATTCTTGGACCTATTCGCTTTCTTATATATATAAATGATATCCACAACTCTACGAAATTGCTTCTTCTATCATTTGCAGACGACACATCGGTAAACAAATCTGGTTCGGACATTAACTCGCTAACTTAACACTTCAATGATGAACTTCAGAAATTATCTGACTGGTGTGCCGCCAACCACTTAGCCTTGAATGCTAAAAAAAACAAAATACATACTACTTAGCCCATGTAGTAAAGATAAAACATCCACACAGCAAGAAATCCGTATAAACAATGAAATCATCAGTAAAGTCGGCGGTAAGGAGAATGAAAAATACGACAAATTCCTTGGCGTTAATCTTGATGAAAACCTTTCTTACAGTGCACACATATCGCAAATTTGTTCGAAAGTTGCTCTTGCAATTATGCCCTCAGTAAGATTAAGAAAGTTTTGCCACATAAAGCTATGAAAACCCTATATTATGCATTGGTACAAAGACACTTGATTTATGGTGTTCAAATATGGGGTTCATCGGAGTCACGTAATCGCCTCTATAAATTACAGAAGCGATCGATAAGAATCATAAATAACAAGAAATATAATGGCCACACGGACCCCTTATTCAACAAAGACAATATTTTGAAAATAGAGGATTTATACAAATTACACGCCTGTTTGTTTGTGTTTGATTGACACAATGGGAATCTCCCAGTATCCTTTGTAGATTTTTTTCTGAAGTGAATAATGAAACTTTTGTAAACACGCGCCAGACCGGTCTCGTTCATTGCCATAGAACTAGAAATAAAACACTTGACTACTTCTCGGTCTATGCATTCTCAAAATTATGGAATGAATGAGAAAAGGATATTCGTGAACAAACGAATAGGGCAGAATTCAAGAAAAAGTTAACAGCTTATTTCATCTCCCTCTATTCGAACGACGTCACATGTTCGAATCCTTATTGCTCGGACTGTGCCACGTAATGCAATCTTAATACGTAGACAGATGGCCTCAAACATTGTTTCGTCTGGATACTCGTCCTAGCGGGCCTTTATTATATACGTATGTACCCTTATGTGTAGATGTGCGGCCCCGCTGCATACATATATATGTATGTGTATGTATGTACATGTATACATATATATATTGTGTGTGTGCGGTGGGGCCGTGCATGTGTGCATGTGGGTGTACACTGAACCCGTATTATATCAATTATTGATTGGTCCTTGGCTGAGGCCTTGTCGACTGAGCCCGCTTCTTCTTTTGGAAATTAGCTATCATTTGCACCCACCCGCATAGGTTTCTCACCGTATGATGTTGTGAACGGAAAACTGAAATGAACAATGTTGCACATGCGTTTTTTTTTTGTTTTGTTTTCTCTGTTTGTTTGTTTTTTTTCTCTTTCTTTTTTACTGTTTAATCTTTTATTTTTTCCTCTTTCTTTCTTTTTTTCTTAATCTATATGGGAAGGCAGGAAGACAGCCAATATGGCTATGCCTTTCCATGCCAGTATACATATTGTATTCGATCTTGCATGTTTATGTTTATATTGTCTTTTGAATGTAAATATTGTATAAATGTATATGTACATTTGTAAACACAGCATTATTTGTTTAAAATATCATCATCAGGAATCTCAATTAATGGAAGATTCGTGATGCAACTGCTTGATTTTAATTTATATTATATAATGTCAAGCAGGAATTCCATCTGGCATCGTCCTAACACCGCGCCACTGGACTGAAAACTGTTAAGTCGTTTGGAAGGTGGGCTCGACGGGAGTCGATCCTGGGTCTTCGACACCAAATATAGACCATATACATGAAGAAATTGTCAGGATTCGGATTGGGGTGTGGCGGGGTTCGGAACGGGGTGTGGCGGGGTTCGGAACGGGGTGTGGCGGGGTTCGGAACGGAGTGCGGCGGGATAGTTGCGTTTGTTCCTGCTTGCGCTTTCGACGCTCTATGTGCGGGTCTTCAGGCATTTTGCCGCACATGGAGCGGTAGAAGCGCTTGAGGGTGCGGGTGGCCTTGTTTATACGTTCTGATATAGTTGGGTGTCTGACAAGCACACATTCCACGCACTGAGCTGTGGAAGACATGGACGTTCAATCAGAGATTTTACCACATTCAATCCAAGACCTCAATACCCTGTAAATCCGCCTCGGTTCGCGAGACAAGCGCGGATCCGATGTGGCACACTCCTCACCAAACGTCCAATATCAGCTTGACTGATGTTATTTCATTCTTCCTGCAGTTCAGCGACGAGTTCCTGGACATTGGTAAGGGAGTGTTGGCGTTGCCGTAGGCGCCTGCCAAGCATATCCCAGACGTGCTCGATTGGGGAAAGGTCTGGACTTTGTACTGGGCAAGGCAGTGTAGTGATGTTCTGCTCCTGTGTGCTCTTGCATTGACATCTTGGAAAATGAATTGACGGCCGTGACGTCGCACAAATGGCACCACATGAGCTGCTAGCATGTTGTCGCGGTAGCACTGCCCTATGACACGCCCTTGGGTGACATGTAATGCTGTTCTGCTTGTCATGGTAATGCCTCCCCACACCATAATCAGTTCACCACCAAAACGATCGTGCTGCTTAACTGTTACGTGATGGTATCGTTTGTTCCGCCGCCACACTCTATTTCGCCTGTCGTGGAAGTAGAGAGGGAACCTCGATTCATCGGAAAACAAGACGTTGCTCCACCGACGATTATTCCGTCGTGCCCCACACCAATTACGCCTTGCTGCGATGTGACGTTCAGTCAAACGTGGAATTATTGGAGGTCGTTGAGCGTACAAATTCCAGCTGTGTATGTGATTTCGGATAGTTTGACCACTGACTCGTACATCTGTCGCTCGGTGCAGCTGCTGTCTAATTTCTGAGCAATTTTGGTGGCGGTTACGTAATGCTGTTGTTCGGATGAAACGATCCTGGTTAGCAGTTGTCGCCCTTGGACGAACTGACCGACGTCTGTCATCAACATTGGCTGCCTGATGGTAGCGTGACCACAAGCTGCTTATCACCGATTGAGTAATGTTGAGAATTTGAGCCACTGCAGTCTGTCTTTTGCAAGCTTCCAACATGCCAACGGCACGTAAACGTTCGTCACGTGTCAGTCTTCGCATACTTCAGAAGTTACGTTTCGACCAGAAACTATTGATGAGCGAGTTTATACCAAGAGAAGAACGATAAGACTTCCGAAAAAGTACAAACGAAAATATCAAAACGTACCCCAGACATTAACGCGGCGCTTGTGCGAATAACCTGCACGAAGTTTTCGTGGGCCGGTGACATTCATGATCTTCACTAAACATGGCAACATATTTGAATAGTATATTTAAATATTTATTGTGGTTTAACGAGACTTTTGGCAACCAGGACCACATCGTGCTGGAGGTTCAAGGATAAAGGGGGCCAGAGATCCTGGAGAGAACCATCGAGTAGCGGCTAGTAACTATCCAACTCCCCAACAAACAAACCCCACAGAAGCAGGGTTAGCATTGGATGAAGACAAGTGCACTATCGACGTGCAGTACGCCTAAGTGCATAGCGCCATAGTGTGTGCATCCACATGGACAATTGGGATTAAGTGCCTTTACCAAAGACACCACGCAGTTACATCTGACGGCGATCGAACAGTGGACCCTTCGGTTTGAAGTCCAAAGTCATTACCATTGAGATACCTTGCTCCCATAAAAGTACAAATGTAAAAAGTTTACTTAATATCATGTCATTATCAGCAGCCACAGCTACATGATTTTATAGCAGGAAGTAGCTTCTGTGCTGTATTCAGTCTGCAGTGATCAAACCTATAGATTTGTGGGTGAAAGTCTAAACACAGTAAAATGAAAACAGATACTTACATTACATACATGGTTAGTGACCTCTTTTCTTGGAAACAGTGCCCAATGTTTCAGGTTTTTATGTCATATGAAATAAATAACATCATTTCACCAAATCCCTTATCTTGTTTTTTCTTCCATTGAATCCAGTAGCAGATAAAATTGCATCCAGAGGACAAAATGTGTCTCAATTACAATGGTTTGGCAACAATATAAGCATAGTCGATATTGAATGTATCATCGGAAAGCTAACTGACATTTACCCGCTTACAGCATCCCATGGCGATATAGTCTCCATGTGTAAAGATATAACAGCGATACTCACAAACTCGGCTGAACAGACATTTGGTTTTAAGAAACAATCTAAACGCGTACCCAGGGTGGTTAGATGTTAGCCCTGGTTCGATAAAGATTGCACACAAGCACGACGTATGGTTAATCAAAAGAGAAATCATACAAAACGTGCCCTAGTTTAATTAATAAAAATAATTAAAAGATTCTACTAAAGAGTATAAAAAATTATTAGATCGAAGGAGAAGTCAGTCAAACATTGAGGTCTCTTCGCAATGGCTCCAAAAAGAGATTCTGGGATGAGATTAAGCGACTCGCATACACGAACTATTTGGAAATTAAGCCTACTGATAACCCCGTTAACCCAAATTCATTCTTTGAACACTTTAGGAAATTAAATTATGAAAATAGTCCATCCATCTAATCATCTCTGCACGGATGAAATGTATAATAGTGAATTCGTTAGTGAACTCAATGAGCCCATCCCTGAACAAGGAGTTTTATCAGCGGTTAGGAACTTAAAAAATAAGAAAGCATCCGGTATTGACGCTCTATGCGATGAGTATATTAAGACTACAGTAAACATAATGCTTCTCATCTTTAGGTTATTCTTTGATATGGTTTTAGATACTGGTCATTTTCCCGATGACTGGGCAACCGGTATAATTAAGCCTCTCTACAAAGGTAAAGCTGATATTAAAAGCCCCGATTCATACAGAGGAATTACCCTATTAAGTTGCCTCGGAAAAGAAACATTTACTACTATCTTGAATGACAGACTTACTCGTTTTTCAGAACGGGTGTCGACTATTAGAGATAGCCCGGCCGGTTTTAGAAAAACAATATTCAACAACAGATTACATTTTCATTCTTAGCAATTTGATTGAAATTATTTATTAAGTGGGTGAAACCTGCACTGCTCATTTATAGACTTTCAAAAAGCTTTTGATACCGTGTGGAGGGAGGGACTATGGCTACAATTACTGAAGGCAGGTATTAACGGGAAAATATTTCACATTTTTAAGGGTATGTACAATAAAATCAAATCTTGCGTCGTGCAGGAAGGAGGGCGCTCCGATTTATTCACGTGCAGCTGTCGCGTACGTCAAGGGGAAAATTTGTCCCCCGTGTTATTTTCCATTTTCCTAAATGAATTTGAAGATTTCCTGTGCGATTGTGCTATTGATGGTCTTTTATACCTTGACGAAACCTTTTATGAACGACTCGGTCAGCATTTAAAGCATTTCTGTATATTATACGCCGACGACACCGATATCTCAGCAGAAAACGAAAACAATATGCAGCGCGCTCTCGATACATTTACTGACCATTCTAGTGCCTGTGAACTCACAGTAAATACTACAAAAACAGAGATAATGATATTCAGTAAAGAGAAGAGGAAGCGCCAACCTTTACATTAAATAACAAACAACTGGAAGTAGTGACTGAGTTTACGTACCTCGGTATATTTTTTTTTTTTTTTTACAATGGTCGATTCTGCGTCATTTAAAGAAACTGAATAGAGTAGCAAAAAAGGCCATGTACGGCCTTTTAAGTAAAATTAGGAAACTAAACCTAACATTCGACCTAATTATGCATCTTTTTGACACAATGGTCCAACCCATAATATTATGCTTTGTGGCTGTAAGGTGTGGGGTAAGGAAACAGCGAGCTGCCTGGAACCCGTCCATTTAAAATTCTGTAAATTGTTATTTTACATGAAAAGTTCTACTCCTAGTTACATGGTTCATGGCGAGCTTGGACGCCACCCGATCTTGATAGGCCTGCAAACTAGAATATTGGGTTATTGGTCCAGATTATTAAAACCAGGTGGGTTAATAATAGACAAACAGATATATAACTTGCTAGTAAGTTTAGATGCCAATGGCGACTCTGTAAGATGTAAATTTAGTTGGCTAAATACTGTGAGAAACATTCTTCGGGAAATAGGCCAAAATTATTTATGGATTAACCAGGAACCGCTGTCGAAAAGCAAATTGAAACAAACTAGACGAGTACTAATTGACTAGTTTATTCAAAAATGGCACGGAGATGTTTTATTATCTACGAGGGGTATCTTTTACTCTCATATTAAAGATTCTCCTGAAGTTGGAAACTATTTGACAAACCTCCCACAGTATCTGTCAAAATATCTTTTGAAAATTAGAACTGCTGATCACAGACTACCAAATGAAAAAACAAATGGAATAAATTAAATTAAAGAAAATAATAGTATGGTCCTTTGTGCAATATGCACGACAGTAGGTGACGAGTATCACTTTATTATTGAGTGTAATCTTGTCAGCGATTTACGAGAAAAAATACCTCCCGAAATACTACTGGGAATACCCATCACATATCACATATCAAGTTCTATGGTTTACTAACGTATGATAATATCCAGATTCAAAAACATTTATGTATTTTTCTTTAAAAAGGCTTCCAAAGCTTGAAAGCTGTAAGTTAGTCATTTCGCGAAAATGGCATGTCAAAGTTATGATGATCATGGTGATTATGAGCATAAAGCTTATGGCTATAATGCTGACGATGATGAATGTGTTGATGGTGGCGACGATGATGAATGTGTTGATGGTGGCGATGATGATGATGGCCAGATGATGTTGAGCATGGTTCTTGATGTGGTGATGTTAACCATCACCGGTCCATTGTCATCACTGTCACCCTGCTAGCATCGCGGCCGTCACCATTATTTTTTTATATTTATTGTCAAGACTACGATAAATATTCGCACAGTAAATGTGACATCTGCGTATTTTTGTACATGGTGATGGTGATGATGATGATGATGATTCTGATTCTGATTCTGTATAATAGATGTACACCTGTGACACCATTTTCTTGGTATAGACAGAATAAAGTATATATATATATATATATATATATATATATATATATATATATATATATATTCATATTCATGAATATATATATATATATATATATATATATATATATATATATATATATATATATATATATATATATATATATATATATATAACTTGAATAAAATCACTCCCAAAACCACTATGATGAGTGTTCGCTTTATTTTCTCTTCCATCCGAAAAATTTTAAACCAGTAGCAAGGTTGTTCAATGTTTTCGTCAACACTTAACACTAGCATTATGAACTTTGAACCTATGAAAATTAATGAGCGGTTTATTGCGAGACACTTGAAGCATGCATACACATATCTCTGGTAGTTTTCGAAAAAACACAACTAGTGATCTCAGACTGAACGTTATTTTACCAATACATCAATTGTATTTTAAGTAGATAGTAATGAATTCACATAAATATAATATTTGCATCTTAATCCTCTAACACTGTAGTATTTTTGTAGGGATATAGCCACATATTTGCCCTAACTGAGAGTGTTACATCATCAGATTGGAACACGGCGCTATGGGGTGGGGGTGGGAGGGGGTGGGTGGGTGGGAAGGGGCGTCCCAAGCCAAACCGTCTGACTGAAACATTCTGTAAGTGTATTTCCTACACTCAGTAACAATATAAATATTCATAAACAATTAAAACAAAAAATGGAAGTCACAAATTACGCGATATTGTTTTCACAGAAAAGGCTATTACACTTTAGGAAAAACAATAATGCCACTTTGTTCGGCCATTGATTTGTCGGGTTTCTCAGACGAGAAGGTCTTGGTGCACCCAAATGCCCCCCTATCCGCACGCATCTCTTCTCCTCGCAACACCCGGAAACGAACTGTTTGATTACATCCTGTTCCCCATTCTTCCCAATCTCTCAGATAAGCATACGAACCCTCACCTTGGTGTCACCTACCTAACCACATATCCTTCATTCTCCCATCCCTCTTCCCAATTATATTGCCAGTGGAATTTATTCTGTTAGACTGGAATTTTAGACATTCTAACTGCAACTGTTCTAGGTCTGCCGAGGCTGCATGTTGAAAATACTGAATGGTCTACCCGCAGAATATGAATATGGACTCTTCCAACTGCTGTCCGTAAACTGACTTGACAGACACCATCAGGGTTCAAAGGATTAATGTAAAGTTAATTGGTGGAGTGGGTATTATGTTTGGAAGGCAACCCTTTCAAACGTGGTTCTGAATGACGAATATAGTTAGCAAAGAAAAGAGACTGCGATAGACCGCAAGCATTTGACAAACGCCAACGGACACTATAACGTATACTCAATATATATTTGAAGTAGGTACATTGTTTTCACTTCAGTCTATCAGATTTCACAGTCTGCGACTTCAGACTAACTTAGTCTCACATTTCCAGAAATAGGACAGGCATCACAACTAAATCTATTAAATCTATTGGTCCCGAATACATATGATAAACACCAAATAAAAACGTTATATCATATATATTATATTGAAGACTTTCGGTTACTGTTTCATGTTTAATAATTGACAGAAAATCACTGTATCAGGGTTTTTCGATAAAATATTGGAAGATATATTCAATTATTTTAAAGATCGTAATATATTCCTACATTTTCAGGAAAATCCAGAACTATCAAAACTTGGATATCTGAAGAGTAAAGAAGGAGCATGCATTGACTTCGAGAATTCGGAATCTTATGCGATCTCGGAACTAATTGATTATCATCTGAAACCGCTAGCAAATAGACATCCGAGCTATCTAAAAAATAAACAGGATTTTCTGTCAAAAATTTCGAAAATGAAAATATCGAAAAATGCTATTCTGGCTACTTTAGATATCGGCAGTATGTATACGAACATTGATATTGATAAAGGTGCTAAATCAGTTAAAAATGCATTTGAAAAATATCCGGATGCAAAACGCCCGGATGAACAAAGTTTGAATCTTTTTGAGCTGAGCTTAAAAGGTAATGACTTTCAATTCAATGGAGAATATTTTCTACAAATAATGGGTTGTCCTGTGGGCAAAAGATTCAGTCCTAATTTTGCAAGCATGTATGGTGCGGAATGGGAGGAAAATGCCTTAAGCAAATGTGCAAAGCATCCTCTCGTATACCTCAGGTATTTAGATGACATTTTTATTATTTGGGAACATTCAAAAGAAGATTTTGATAAATTTTTAGAAATTTGAACAATCACGATCCAAACATTAAATTAAAAGCTACTATCAGTGACAGTTCCTTTGATTTTCTCGATGTGACCGAGTAAAATGCAAGCAATTTCAGGCGTCCGTTCATTTAGATTATAAAGTATATTTTAAAGCAACTGATTCACATCAGTTGTTGCACACAAAATCATTTCATCCTCAACATACATTTAAAGGTATCATCAAATCACAGCTCATTCGTTTTCACCGCAATTCAGGTGATAAGGTAAATTTTAATGAGGCGTGTTCTACTCTATTTGGCGCCCTCAGATCGAGAGGGTACTCACTGCGCTTTTTACGTAGCCTGAAATCCTAAACTCTGAAAACGCTCGAAAGTCCAGCTGAAACTACTTATTTCGAACCACTGAAGATTGAACACGGCAGACCGTTGCAGAATGGTAGTGGCGCGGTATTTAATTGCAAAAAGCCTCGTTGTAGATTGCATACTTTTATGCCTGATCAGAAAGAGGAATTTTCCTCCTAACAAACGAAAAATCATTATCAGATCCGTAACCCCCTCCATTGTGATTCACCAAACATTATTTACCTTATCACATGTAAGCGCTGTCAGAAACAGTATGTTGGTCAAAGTCAAAATCCTTTCCGAGAAAGTGCTTCTAGACACAAACAGGATATAAATCATAATGCTGATACCCCAGTAGCACAACATTTTAACCTTCCTGGCCATTCTTTGGACGATTTCGAAATCCATCCTATTGAACAACCACCAATTAAAGACACACTAGAAGAAACGGATGAATTTAGAAAAAAAGTGAAGCTTTTTGGATCAATTCGCTTCAAACCGTCTGGCCATTTTGGTATGAACATATCAGAGGGAAAATGCGAAAGGAGGTCCATCATTCCTTTTACTTTAACATACAACAGAATGAATATCGAAATAGCAAAAATGTTAAAAGATGAATTCAATTTTACCAATGCTAAATTAAATGAACCTTTGAATCTTCGACCTGTCATCGCCTATAAGAAAAACAAAAGCTTGCGTAACATCCTTGTGAGCACTAAATTAGAGCCCATCAATGAATAACATCAATTATTGCCAGTCAGTTTAACTAGTTCCTAAGCTCATCACTTAGTTTAACTCAATTTTATGTAATTTTTGGTCATGTTTGAAACCCATCAGGGTTCAGTAAATAAAAACAATTTTTCTGCGGCATAAATAATTAATCTCCGATTTCTTCCTCACCGTTATGATAAAACTATCCTCAGATATTGATTCTTGGAGTGCTCTCTCGAAGAGCTTTCTAATAATCTGATTAATCTTGCCATGTCCTGGTATGAGAAATTTCAGAACGTTCTGAAAATATCTCAAAACACAATCGGTTTCAATGATTTTTTCTTAATCGCCTTTTAAGATATTGAACTTGAAAATCTAAACTTCCATGATTTTCAGTGTTTCAAAGATGTGTACAAAATATACCTGTGTAATATTTTCTTTACAGGGTAAAACAATTGCTTTAGAAATCCACAACCCAGAGCCGCAGTAAACTGTGAAAAAATGGCACATCTCCACCTTTAAGAGGAGAAGTATTTTCTTCAGTCGTGCAAATGATAGAATGTCAAAAAAAAACACAGTTGTTAATTAATTAGGCGATATTTTCAGATAATGTACCTAGAATGAGGAAAAAAAGGACATAAGCACATTCAGTGACTTCAGAAAATGCAGAAACCAGCTTAGGGTTTGGACGTACATGTATAATTCCTTGGCTTTTAAGTGGGCAGTGAAGAATGTACTTTATGATGTTAGCTAAGTAATGATTTAATTTGTTGAGTGCTGAAAGCCTAAATTTGGACTTAATTGAAAAATTCAGGTACCCGTTGTGTCGGGATACGACACGTCAACACAGACAGTTTATGTATTGAGGGAAACAACTCTAACCTTCAGAACGCAGAGGCTGACCGTGTTGTGGCCTGTTTTAGTATCAGAGTGCTGTCGATCAGCGACACTTCGCGCAAGCGCAGACGGGCATTTTGAAATTGTGAGTTCTGGCATGAACTGTGTGAATTCCAAAAGGACAGGAACATTCGACGACAGTTCTGTCAAAAGACACATGTAAACGTATGTGATGTAGACTTGCTAAATTAGCCGACCGAGTGGAGGAACTGAATCCGAATCAGAACTATGTTGCCACAAGGTAATTAACATTGCTAGTCGGGATCCCCGACAATCAAGGCTGTTGACACGCACAGACGTGAAAGTTCAGGCTCAGTGTATGAAGCTCCTGTTGCGAGCCCGCGACAGTGACATTTCCAAAGTGGACTATAGCGCCAGTACAGGGCTATAGATAAACTGAAATTGATGAGAAACTACATAACCCATGTGATCAATATTTCTGCCATGTTAATCAAATTGTTCAATGTGTTAAATATCGAAATCAGTTTATTTTAAGTGAGGTCCCAACTCATCTCTGCAAGCCTAGCTTGGCCTGTGCCCGTACAACGACCCTCCTTGTTGGCTCGTTCCCCAATGTTTTGAACGGAGAGGCTAAACAACTCCATGTTATCCCTCTCACCCGGATAAAGGTGTTTGACGTTAACTGGCGAGGCGTCCGCGATTTCCTTTAAAGGTAAAAACGGCTGCCCGGAAAATGATTTCGTAAAAACGATTCTTTTAAAATTGTATGGCTGTGATCACCTGATGCTCTTCGCGGTTTAATATCAGCAGTACAATAGCACCCTTGAGAATAATCTGTGATAACCACGTTAAGTCTCAAAATATTGATTGTGGGAATTACATGAAACTACACAGGTAAATTCAGAATTATCTGCCATCGGTTTATTAGTTTTTCGTTCTATCTCCGTTCAATCTGATAAGTGTTGAATAAAAATCAAATCAAAATAGATAGTGTTACCTCACTCGCCCAACTGCTATCTTTGGGTAAAGAAATGGGTCTTGGGGAGGGGGGGGGGGGCGAACAACAAAAGTTTGTCAAGCAGGAACAGACGAGGGATCAAAATGAGTTGGCCTTATGTAGAGAGGTAAGAGAGGGAGAGGTCCAACTAGAAAAAGGTCGCGAGAAAGAGGCAGTGAGTTCTGTACACAGTGGGCCGATTATAAGTATGTGATGGCTGAACTTGACTTAAGTCTTTTTTTCCCCTGTTTAGACAAACGCAGGGCATTTCTCTTGAAGGGTGGAGCTATCAGGGCAAAGGCTGTCTAAAGAGTGGGAGTCCCCCCCCCCCCTCCCCGATTTTCAAATTCAGATATATGTATATATGTCTTATTTCTATGTTGTAAACACACATGTTTTAATTATATAATTAGGCGAATCACAGTGGGATACTCCATTGGCATATTACCAGTCAAGATGAGGGATCTCCACGTTATTTTCGGTTAATTAATCTAGCAGTGACTGGCACTTATAGGTAGACTCCAATCGACACGGCTGTCAAGAATATTATTTCTCGAGACACGCCTGATAACACATGCATTGGCACATGCGGTTTTCTAACTTCATAAATGTCATTTTTAGGCATCTTGAAATATTGTTATCTGACATCCCAGGAGAAGATAAAAAGTTTGGAGAACTTACTAGTTCGGGCAGACTTGGGTTTCTGTCGTTTAGGGGACCCCGTAATAGGGTATACTATGAGTGGGATTGCTGGGCGTTGTAACCCGCTATTCTCAGGTCAGGTGGACGTCGGAGGGCTACAGGCCCGAAATTGTAGAACAGATTACGAACCCAAGTAACGGCTTAGTTTAGATGTCATTAGCGAGGATCGACTCGCATCTAAGTGTAGGCTATTGTTATGTGGTATTAACCCTTAAGAACGCAGAAGCTGATCGCGTAGTAGCCTATTTTAGTATCAGAGTGTTGTGGATATCGACACAAAGTCGATTAGTGACAATTCCTGCAAGCACGGAAGCGCATTTTGAAGTTGTGAGTTCTATCATGACCTGTATGAATTCCAAAAGGACAGGAACGTTAGAGGAGAGTTCTATCAAAGGACACATGTAAAAGGTATGTGATGTAGACTTGCTAAACTCGCCGACCTAGTGGAGGAACCGAATCCGAATCAGAACTGAGTTGCCACTAGGTAATGAACATTGCTAGTCTGGATACCCGACAGACGAGGCTGTAGACACGCACATACCTGAAAGTTAAGACTGGATTTCTACTCAACCGTCACGAGAAGACATGTGCATATGAAGTGATGGCTGTGCATACTGTCCATCCCAGTCCATATTTGATCTGTTCGAAGATGAAGGTATAGAAGTGCCTGAAGAGAAGAAGTTTTATCCATACCGTGCAATCTTTGATTTTGAAAGTTACTTTAACAAGTTCAGACTACCTGCCGACAGTGATAAACTGATGTGGGAAGCAGAACACCGACCATTGAGTTTGAGCGTAGTAATGTTCCAGAATATCAAGAACCGAAGTGTTTTATTACTAACGGAAATTTTCAAGAACTTGTTGAAGAAATGATGACTTACCTCACAGATGTTTCATCTCATTGCATCAACTGATGCAGACCTATAATGCGTGGACTTTACTTCAACTCAGACAGAATATTGATGAAGCGCTGGAAGCGGAAGCTCGAGCTACTGGAGAAGATACATCCAAGATGCACCCTTCACAGAAGTTGGAGAAGAAAATTCAAGACTACCTGCAAGAGATGCCCGTCATCGGATTCAACTCCGGAAAATACGACATGAATGTAGTCAAGCGTGAACTGATGTCATACCCGAAGAGACAAAATCCACTCAAGTTAGCAGTGAAGAAATCGAATAACTACATGTGCGTCTCGACAGAATCATTCAAGTTTGTTGATATTTGCAACTACCTCGCTCCAGGATTCAGCTATGACAAGTTTTTGAAAGCATTTGGCTGTTCCGTGACAAAAGGCTTTTACCGTATGAATGGATCAACAGCGTGGACAAATTGGATCAATATCATCTACCACACCATGAAGCCTTCTTCAGTTCTCTCAAGAAAGAAAATATATCCCATGAAAAATACCAGTACTGCTAGCATGTATGGAACGACCTGGAGATGACAACGCTCCGTGATTTTCTGATCTAGTACAATAACCGAATGTAAAACCATTCCTTGAAGCCGTTGACAAGCAGTTTGTTTTCTATCAAGAACGCCAAATCGACATGTTAAAAGATGGTATCACTGTTCCGGGTCTTACGTTGAAATACTTGTTCCAGACCATGAATGAGGACACCTACTTCACGTTATTTAACCAGAAAAACAACAATCTGCATTACTAAGTGAAAGATAATATCGTTGGTGGACCTTCAATTATCTTCAACCGGTACCACGAGAAAGATGTTACCTGAATCAAAGAAACAAAATATGGCGAAGAAGCAAACCACGTGGAAGTATTATAGGCTTTGAGGCGAATGCATTATATCCATGTTGCCTAATGCAAGAGATGCCAACGGCTTGGGGTATTAGACGACGTGAAGAAAACCAGTTTAAACCATAACATCATATGAAGTATGGTAAAATGGCTGAACAATGGTTAGAGTTTCTATCTTTGAGAGAAGACATCCACATCAGAAATCAGCTTAACGGAGCTCAAAAAATGATTGGTCGAAGACAGATGTCTGTTGATGGTTGGTTAAAAGAGACACAGACTGTATACCAATTCCATGGCTGCTTTTGGCACGGACATACTTCCATGAAAGATAAAAACGGGCTTCCTATCCTCTATAATGAAGTCAGAGATAAACCCATGATAGAACTGCTACAAGGCACCCGTACCAATGCAAAGTACATCACCAATTTGGGCTATAGACTCGTTGAAATCTGGGAGTGTGAGTGGAGAGAGATGAAGAAAACCGATGCCACACTCAAAGCCTTCCTGGAAGAGAAGGTTTCAGACAAAATAAATGGTGCTATGACAGAAGAAGAAGTACTGAAGAAAGTGAAGTCCGGTGAACTGTTTGGATTAGATGAATGCGATATACATGTACCAGATCACCCGAAAGAGTACTTTGAAGAGATGACACCTATCTGCAAGAATACAGATATCTCCATAGAAGATATTGGTGAACACATGAAGTCCTTTGCTGAGGAGAATGGAATGATGAAGAAACCCCGTAGAAGTTTGCTCGGAAGCTATGCAGAAGAAAAAAATGTTGTTTGCAACCCCTTTGCTGCAGTGGTTCCTCCAGCATGGTATTGAAGTTGACCACGTCTACCAGGTTATCCAATATAAACCAAGAAGATGTTTTGCGAAATTTGGAGATGAAGTAGCTGGAATACAACGAGACGTTGACCCTACCGACGCCATGAAGCTGTTGGGAAATTCTGGATATGGCAAAACCGTTACCAACAAAGAGAAGCATCGACGTGTGTGCTATTGCAACGATGAAGAAGTCACGAAAGCTGTAAATGACATGTCCTTCAGAGCCTTGAATCCATTAGATGAAACTTTATATGAATTAGAACTCAACAAGAAGACCATCAAGTTGGATCTGCCTCCACACATCGGATTTTTTGTTTTCCAGTATGCGAAACTCCGGATGCATCAGTCCTACTATGATGTCATCGATACTTTTATCAACCGCCAAGATTTCGAATATGCTGAAATGGACACATATTCTGCATATCTTTGTACCTTTTCACCATCTGTAGATGAATTAGTGAAACCCGAGAAGAGAGTAGAGTTTTACAAAGAGAATCACAAGTGGTTTCCATCTGAGTGTTGTGATTTCCACAGAGATAATTATGTGAAAACCAAATTAGAAGGCAAAGAATGGCTGTCACCTTCATGTTGCCAAGAAATAAAGCGTTTTGACAGGAGAACTCCAGGCTTGTTGGACTCTGTAGTAAAACATATTATTCTTTCGCTACCACCAATAAATTTAGTTGTAAACGAATCAGCAAACGCCACAATGATTTGACGAAAGAGAAATATTTGCAAGTTTTGAAGACTCAACAAAGTGGATCCGGCATCACCGAGGATTTGTTATGTATACTTACCATCACAGCAGAGATGGACTATCGCATTTCTACCCAAAACGAAGAGTTTTAGAAGATGGTGTTAGCACCATACCACTAGAGATTTAACCTTCAAGAAGAATGAAGAAAAAAAAAAATCAGTGAACGTCATATTTTCTACAACCAGAAAAAGTCTAGCTTTTGCCTTCAAAAAGTCCTGTTTATTTGACCGAAAAAGTCCTAAAAGTCATAATCATAATGGCTTTTAGAGGGTCTACCCAGTCATGTTAGGTTGACCGAAAAATGTCTAAAAACCGTAATGGCTTTCAGGTGGTCTACTCAATCATGTTAGGTTGACCGAAAAATTCCTGAAAACCGTAATGGATTTTAGGTGGTCTACTCAATCATGTTAGGTTCACCAAATAAAATTTTTCTAAAGTCCTATACAGCAGTATTTTTCCTATAATTACAAAGTCCTTTACGGCAAGACCTCAAAAAGTCCTATATGGTTAGTCCTCATGAAGTCCTAAATGGCAGTCTCTAAAGTCCAATATGGCAGTCTCTTTCTCTAATTAAAAAGTCCTAAATGGCAAGTCCTTATAAAAAAGTCCTATATGGCTGTCTTTTTCTCTTATTACAAATTTGAGGATGACAAAAAATGTGCACCTTATATCTCATACAAACATGTTCTGCTGGATTAACTGTGCAGTTTCGTAGCAAAAAGGGCAATATAGTTTATAATATTGAGACAAAGGACCCTTTTCAAAACTGTAAGTGGTCTGGTGGTCAATCTCAATTGTATGACATGACTCTATCTCATGCTTCTATCTTAACTATGCCATGCAGTGTTTGGGAAAAACTTACCAATTTAAAACAATAATGGTTTGACAGAAATATTTTAGAACTTATCCATCTATTCGCAAACATGCATAATTGCTTGGCATATGTGGGGTTGGTTTAAAAGAGTTGTGGAGATAGGTACTGACAGATCAATTAACATAATAGTGTATGGATGATGGTCAGAAAGCAAGAACAGAAAACTGATTAATATGAAAACCACAACTATGACAGAGTAAAGAAAGTGAGGATGAGTTATGAATGGATCTAGTAGTATAAGAAGTCAAATTGAAATACCTGTATTCTTATCTGTTGAGTCATCAAATACCACACGTCCGTATTAGTCCAGGCACATTAGACATAAAAATGAGAAAGTAAGGAAAAAAATCGGAGAAAGCTGATTTTTTATATGTTTCCGGGACACACATTGCGGATAAAGTGTGAAAAATCCCCGCGAATCCGAGTTGAGTTTTTTAGTTATAGCGTTTTTCTGATGAAAAAAAAAATTTAAAAAAAAATCGACCCAGCTCCATATTTCTCATTCTTATTCGCCTTAGTAGGGTGAGAATCATAAATATCGTGCTGAATTATATTGAGAATACATATCCCCAACAGAAAATGCCAACTTTGTACCAATCCTCACACTCAATGGTGAAATATTCACGAAAATGTAAAAAATTACGAAAAAAAATTTATTGTTTTCATACACACAACGGTACACAACGTCCATTAAATCAAATCTACGACTACTTTGGGAGTTAAATTATATATTAAAAATTGCAGAAAAGCAGTGGCTTTATAATGATATATAACAATAGTCATTTATTCCATAATGAACTGGTGAAACGTGTGAAATATTAACCACACACCCTAAACTCAAATTCAAACGGCATCGACTTTTCTCATTCAAATACCGTATTATAGCATCATTGTTTCAATTTCCATGTTCGATTAAATCACATAATGTGGTGTTCGCCTACACTCAAGATGCATTGGCATGTAATGTGTGCACGCCCTTGATGTGATGTGTCTTCGTCAGATAAGTTGACAAAAGTTTTCGTTAGACTCGGCGGCTTCCATATGATTATGTCATATTTAGGGGCAATTGGTTCGATCATGGCTGGTAGCGGCTTCGATGAACTTTGGGGGACTGTTTATGCTGGTGGGTCAATCCATCATTTGATCAGTGGTCATGCATATTCAAGAGCAGTTCGTGCCCATTTGCTAACACAAAGTGCCATTACAAAACTTGTGTTTGAAGAAAGCCGAACACTAGATAACATAGACTGCACAGAAGTCAATGAAATATTCTGTGGACTTGCCAGAGGTGACTGTACAACAGCTGACGCTGTCAATCAAGAAAAAGTGTCAACCATCTACTGTCAAAATTACACGAACTGCTCCAGAATGCGTCCGTAGGTCGCACAGGGAAGCTTTGGGTACAATACTACGAGCAAATAGGTCTTCTCCAGTTGTTCTTGAGAGCAGAGCGCACAGGCGACTGGGAACTCCACACATATTGTGTTCGCAATATGATTCCAGTATTTCACGCAGGTGGTCATTTTGCATACGCAAAAAGTTCTCATCTCTATTTGCAGCAGATGAATGAGCCAACAGAAACAATGCAACAGGATGATTTGAAGTTGTTCACTGAGAAAGGTTACTTTACCATAAGGCGCTCAGATAAATTCTGGGACGGGATATATTCTGATCAGACCATTGAGCAGTGTTTAATCAGAATGTTCAAGCTCCCTGGTGGTCTCACACATGGCAGGGGAATAACCGATAGCACTGTTGCGAAATGGGTACATGGACTACCTCTTTGCCTTCCGATATGTAATGCTCTCGAAAATTTTGTTCATGTTCACACTGGTCATGGCGAACAACATCGGGATCTCCGTCAAAGTTCACAATTGACTGATGCCAATGATATCACCAAATTATTGAACTGGCTCAGAGTGCATTCCCCCTTCCAGAATAGAGATCCACTACAATTAGTCTCTATAGCGACCGGGCTTGTGGCCGACGAAACTGAACTGTGACCAAGTTCGCAAAATTGGTGAATGTTGCGTATCGAATGTTGTAAGCAAAACGGTCAAGAGCATCAAACTACGACGTGTTGACACTGTGAAGTCTTTCGCATCGATGGCAAATAGCATCAAAGTCCGTGGAAGTAAGGTAGTGATTGACCCCACAATTCTGTTCAACCGCATCACATGTGTTATTCAGTCACAAGCAGAGATGGAAGAGTATCTCAAATATGAACTCGCCCCGAAACCACCAGCATTGTTTGATTCTGCTGGAATGAGGAAGACACAGAAAAACACGCTCGGTAAGATCCTCAAAACATACGGTTCCGAGCAAACTAAAATCCCAGAACATTCTCTGTTTGTTGTAGATGGTGGATTTTTATTGAGGGCAGCTGTATGGCCTAAACAGTCGTCATATAAGGACATATGTACATCATATTCCAATTATCTAGTGAGACATTTTGGGGCGAACGTCGTGGTTGTTTTTGATGGTTATGCTTGTACAATGTCGACAAAGGGTATGGAACACGCCCGTAGATCTAAAGACAGGTATTCCATTGATATCAATATCTCACCCGAGTTACCAGCCACCACACCCCAATCCGATTTCCTTGCAAATGCCAAGAACAAAACCCAACTGATCGATCTTCTAATGCAGGAGCTATCTGCTATCAATATTCAGGCCAAGCAGGCCGAGGCTGATGCTGATGTACTGATAGCCGAAACTGCACTTGACATCGCTCAAGATGACAACAATGTTGTCGTTGTGGGAACAGACACAGACTTGTTAGTCATTCTTACCTCTCGAGTTCAACCGGGATGTAATATTCACATGATGTATTCCATTACCCCAAACTTACTAGTTTCAGTTAGTGAAATAGCAACCAAAATGGGTGACCATAGAAGCACATTCTATAAGTGGTTGTGACACTACTTCTGCACTCTTTCGAGTTGGTAAGAAGAAAGTGTTCAGTACAATTGTCTCCGATGTTACTAGCGACTCTCAACAGTATGTCAACACAATTTTGGCGGATGACAGTACACCAAGTGCAGTAGCCGATGCCGGGGAACAACTTCTCCTGATCTTATACGGGAGTAAAACTGTTTCCTCTCTCGACCAATATAGATATGTCACTTACAAGCGTTATGTAGCAAAATCTAAACTGAAAAAACCCATCGACCTAGCCTCACTCCCACCAAGCAGCGATGCTGCACAACAACATGTCTACAGATGTTATCTCCAGGTCCAACAATGGCTGGGCACTTCGCTTCCTCCGACGAATTGGGGGTGGTCGCTAGACAATGGACTTCTTGTACCGACTGCAGCCACAAAGCCACGTGCCCCCGATAACCTACTGAATCTGATCAGTTGTGGTTGCAAGAGTGCTTGTACAAAAAGGTGTGGGTGTAAGAAGGCAGGACTCTCTTGCTCAGGTTTGTGTAATTGCAGTTCGTATTCTTGTAACAACCACAGAAACACTGTCCTGTCGGAAATTTCTGAGTTCGATGAATAATATGTATATAGGTCATGTCATTTCTGTATATAGCGTTGATAATAGTCAATGTAACTTAATCCATGTTGATTGATTTGTACATTCTGTAAATATTATTTATTGATTTTTGTACACTCTGTAAATATTATTTATTGATCTAATGCTGCCAGACACAGACGTGTCTGTTCGGTCCCAAGCCCGAAAATAGTTGAGTTCTCATGCTGACGAATTTTATGCCAAAAGGGGAACTCGGCCAGAAGCAGAAGGGGTCTTCCATAATGTCTATTTTGTAAGCAATGATAAAAGTCTTCAAATGGTGGTGGATTTTTTATCGTCTGTCCAACTAGCATCCCATTCTGTACTACGACCCTTTGGGCAAATCCGATAGGAAAATCGTCATTTTTTGCGTAAATCCGATACTTTTTTGTGAATTTTCAATAATTGTTCGCAGAAATTGTCACAGAATGCACATTTCCCTATAGGTAAATGTATATTAGACATTATGTAGCTCGAAATACGCGTAAACAAAAAATACAGTTGGATCAATTCGAGGTTACAAAGTTCGTGCGATTTTTTTTGATTTTTTTCAAACGCGTTTTCGAAAAAAGGCTGTAGAAAAAAAGCTCATCTGGGATTTTAGGGGCCTTTTGTCTAATCGTTCCGTGACATGTACTCGACATTCCCTGAAAAAATCAGCTTTCTCCGATTTTTTTCCCTTGTGAAACCTAATGTTCTTGGGCTATATTTGTCATAACTGACACTCCTCTGTAATTTGGAACTAACTGTCTTTAGAAAAGAGCTGTTAACTGCAACATTGTGAAGATGAAGTAGAAATCTCAGCACAAAAATATGTGTGGAACTTCCCATCATGTCCCGAAATTGGCATGGTTAATACTATTGTGGAGTTGTTCCGAATTTTCAGAGTTAATTTTTCCACCAAGTTCCTCACATATATTAAGTCTCCTCAGATACCGACTTTCTAATTTACAGTTATATTGGTGAAACCAATCAACCAAACAGAACTTGTGCGGCAGTTTTGAAATTGGGTGGCACTTCCCCTTCAGGTCTGATGGCTTCAAATTTTTCACTGACATTCGAAGTTTTCCTTTCTTGGCAAGTTCAATGTTTTCAGACGTTGCAGGATACAACATTCCATTATTTGGTTCAAAAAGATTTGGATATCAGCGGTTGCCGTGTCGTACTAAAAGCTGTGGCATATCTGATATGGTGAAATTTGGTTGGTGTTTGAAACGTCTAAGTATATCAATGTGGTCTCTCTCACTTTCTGCTCTCATTAAAAATTGTACTCCGCAAACCACACTATGGGGACATGTGCAGGTCAGCCAACCACCTGTAAAAAGCATCCAGGTATACATACCCCACCAAGGCACAACACCTAGTGTGAGTGACTGAGAAGGGGCATTAAAAGTTCAAAAAATAAACAACAAAGGTTTGGTGTTTGGACGTTTTATGCACTGAGGCAGTAGCCTTTTTTCTTAAGTAATCTGCATGTCATGTTTCATTGAGATCTAAAAGCCCATGCCTGAGATACAAGCTTAACAGACAAAAATGGCCCATTTCCTACATTTTCCAAGTCAAAAGGTATGGTAAATTGTTTGGTATTTGGAAGTTTTATGCAATGAGGCAGAAGCTATTGTCAAAGACAAACTGCATGCCATATTTCACTGAGCTTTCGACAACAAATACACAGAGAGAATAATTCCTAAAATTTCTAAGTCAATATGACCCCCGTAGACATTTTATATACCAAATATGAAAAGATTCTGACTGGTGGATCTCAAGAAGAAGATTTTTAAAGAAAATGCTACATATTGCACTAAGTTCAACTTCGGGCTCCCATAGGGAGCCTAAATATGAACCCAGGGACTCAATTTGAACAAATTTGAATCTGACCCCCACAGAGATGTATACCAAAAATGAAATGATTCTGACTGGTGGATCTGAAGAAGAAGATTATTAAAGAATGTTCCCCATATAGCACTAAGTTAAAATTAGGGCTCCCACAGGGAGCACAAATATGAACCCAGGGACTCAATTTGATCAAATATGAATCTGACATCCCCAGAGATGTTGTATACCAAATATGAAAAAAATTGTGAGCGATGAACCTGAAGAAGATTTTTAGAGAATAGTCCTCATATTGCACCAAATTAAAATTTGGACTTCCATAGGGAGCCCAAATATATACTCGGGGACTCGATTTGAACACATCTGAATCTGACCTCCCTTCAGAAGTTGTATACCAAAATTGAAATTATTCTGACTGGTGGAGCTGAAGAAGAAGATTTTTAAAGAATATTCCTCATATTGCACTAAGTTAAAATTTGGGCTCCCATGGGCAGCCCAAATATGAACCCAGGGACTCGATTTGAACAAATTGAAATCTGACCACCATAAAGATGTTGTATACCAAAAGTGAAATGACTCTGACTGGTGGATCTGAAGAAGAGTTTTAAAGAATATTTCTCATATTGCACTAAGTTAAAGTTCAGGCTCCCATAGGGTGCCCAAATATGAACTTAGGGACTCGATTTGAACACATTTGAATCTGACCCTCCTAGAGATGTTATATACCAAATATGAAAAGATTGTGACTGTTGGATCTGAAGAAGATTTTTAAAGAATACTCTTCATATTGCACTAAGTTAAAATTTGGGCTCCCACAGGGAGGCCAAATCGAACCCAGAGACTTAATTTGAAGAAACCTGAATCGGACCCCTCCCCCTAGAGATGTTGTATACCAAATATGAAAGGATTCTGATTGATGGATCTGACAAAAAAGATTCTTTAATGTTTTTTCCATTGCCTACAGTAGGAACTGGAAGTCTTGTCACGATTTGCACAGAAGATGCTCATTAGTTAGTACGCTAACTAGCGCACAACAATCAGGAGCAGCTGAAGCTCAAAAAATGTCTGTGTGTGTGGGGTGGGGTGGGGGGTGGGAGAACATTTTCCCCGGGTAACCGCAGAGGATGGAAAATATATGTTTTGGGGTACAACGAGGGGTGGGAGAGGGGCAGGGGTGAAATTACATGTAACTCCAGAAGCGGAACACATGTACACGTCTTGCCACTGTCCAAACTTGGACCCAAAGTCCGTTATAGATTTTTGGGGTTTGGTATGTCCAAAGGATGTACCAAACCCCCAAAATTATATTACAGACTTTGGGTCTAAGTTTGGGCTAGTTTTACTATTACTACAGTCAGTGCTTATTATGAGTAGTTCCGAACTTGCAACGTGTAATATCATGCCGATAGTATTATGCTGCTAATTTTGATAAAACTATTACTATCTCTGACAGGCAATGTCGCCATAGGGGATGCGTGTGTTATGTCAAATTCAGAACTGTTAGGGTACCCACCCTAGGTGTATGCAATAATCGCATTGGGGCTAATGCCTATTATGTTGTCAATGGACTTCTATTAGCGCACCAGCTGAACGTGCTATTATATCAGTAATAGCGCAGAAACAGTGACAATACTTCTGGTTCTAACTGTACAGTGTTAAAAAGTGATGACTCAGCACTTTTTCAAAGTCCCGAAACTGTATCCTATGACAAAACCGATAGCAATTTTGTTTAACCATTCCTTTCTGTTGGTTGTAAGGAAGCTTCACACAAAAAAAAAAATTGTCAGTGCCAGGTAGTTTTGGAGGTATGAGCATTGTATTTTTTTTCTATTTTTAGCTCCTGGGGTTCCCAAGGGGCAGCTTGAAAATTGTTTTCTTCATAAATCAAGTACTTATAACCCAATAACAGCTCACATAAAATTTGGTTGGATTCCGCCCCTCAGTTCGGAAAACAGAATTTTGGGGCATGGTCAAAATTCCTGCCCCCCACCCCCCCACCCCCCCCCCCCCCCGCCATAACAAAGGCAAAATTTGGCCCTCGAACTTCCCATGAGCAAATCTGAGTCTACAACTCAGAAGGAAACTACATACCAAATATTAGGTCTCTGCCACTGCTGCTTCATAAGGAGAAGATTTTAAAGATGTTGATGCCCCTTGGGGACCTGACACTATCCATGGGGAGGGGCAACTTCATTTGAACAAATCCGAATTGGCATTGGTGTACAAATATTTAGGCAACATTTGAAAAAGATTGAGCTAGTGGTTTTGGAGGAGAAGTCGATTTTGTAAAGTTTACGCCAGACAACGGACTGAAAGTGGGCTAAAAAGGGGAATAACTGTAAAAACGAAAATTTGAGAAATATCGTTGAACTTGTTTTAAAAGCCTATACCATAAATAGTCTTCACACCAAATTTCATTGCAATGCAACATTACATACCCGAGATGAAGGATGAACAGGCAAAATTTGGCATGCATGCACGGAGCGATGCAAAGCAGTGTACCCTACTTCTTAAAAAAGTGGGTATATAATAAACAAAAGTAAGAAAAAGAAATAATTCAATGAGTTGTATCTAAAAGTTCCCAGCCCAGTAAGTTATCCCTATTGTCAAGTACCCTCTTAATTAGTGATGACACGGTCATCGGATTTGACAATCGGAATCATCCGATTGTGCGCCATTGGATAACAATTGCAAGTGTTAGGTACACAACGGGATTTCTGATTGTCAGTAAAAAACAATTTGGCTATTTCAACAAGCTAAGGAGGTTATATACAGCAAAAAAAAATAAGTTACCAGCAATGTGTGATGCTACTTGGCTTAATTGTCGGCCTAACACTTGTCATTTGATATGGTGGCCCCCTATAAGTTTGCATGTACCAACAAGATTCATTGAAAAGTTAATTCTTGTAGCATACTGTTTGTTTCACAACAGTTAAGAAATGCATACTAGAGTTATCTTGCCTGCATTATAATCTAGGTCTAAACATATATTCTTCCGTGAAAATAAGCTCTGATTTTAATACATTTTCTTCAACTTTGGTAAAAATAAATGAAGTGCATCTTGCATTTCATTTGTTTTTACCAGAGTTCAAGAAAATGTTTTAAATTCTGAAACGAATGTATGAAATCTAACCTTGTAATCTTCGATCAAAATGAGTTCCAATTTCAGTACATTTTTGGAATTGAATAAGGCATATTATGATTTACTCTAATCGTTTCGCCCATGTCACACATGCTTAAATTAGCCTAATTGCTATTTAAATTAAATAATTTGAAACAGGTAGTAAATTATGTAGCATAATTTTCCATATCTATGTTATCTTTGGCCGACATCCACTCAAATTCACCCCAACTGCTTCCAGTGTGGTTGCACTGACCCAGTGATTTACCCATCTGCATCGTTTTGAATAATTTTGAATTTCTTTGATAGAACCAAAATGTGGCATAGTTAATGTGTAGAAAAAGCATGTTATTCATCAATTCAAGGAAATAATACCACGAGGAATGAGGAGGGAGGGGGGACCAGTTGTCTGTGGGGAGAGGGATTAATGCTAGAATGACCTGTTGTCCAGGATTAGACTGTCCAGGTTGCAAAATACCACATGCCTAGCAAAACATAATTTACTACTGAAATTCAATGAAATCAAAATTAAAATAAAACTAGTTATTCATCAATCCAAAGAAATAAGATAGTTGGAGTGGGGTGGTTATGCAAGGTGGGGAGTGAGAGAGAGAGAGGTCTGGTGGACACTAGTTGAGGGGGAAGTGGGAGAACACTTGCATCCAGCATTCGACTGTGCACACTGTTCCCATAAATAAAGGTTTCCTGACTTGCCGTTTAAATTTTAAATTGACCAACTTTCTTCGCAAATTACAGACTGAACAGGTTTTGGTCGTAAATTTAATGAATAATTAAATATTATATATCATTTCCACATTACAAAAGCATATTCAGGAGTTGATCAAAGGTCACGCCAACTTCACTGTCATCAGTGATTAGATAGACTTTTGTCATTATACTGAGTTACGTCAGAATCGAAATGCATGATGCCCACTATTCCTTGGGGAATGAAACAATGCCAATAATTCACGCTTTCGGGTCTCAATTTTAAAGCACCAGACTAAATCCACTGAAAAAAAAGCCATGATTGATACATGACCACCCACCCCCACTCCCCCCACACACACTTCTGGTATTGAATTAGTACATCCAACGTGCATGCAGGGAGAATGTGCATACAGTTACCTATACAAACAATACTATTTTGATATTTTCAGTTAAAAATTATGCTGATTTATGCATGTCAATATCTGCTTCTTTGGTACCATGTCCCGTTGGTAGTGAGAATAAGAACCAGTACTGTGAAAATGCCAGAGTACTGCTGATTCAGGTACCGGGTACTGTCGAGAAGCAAGATTAGCAGCCAATGAAGGCATGTGCACCATCGACATACAGTGTGCTTTAGTACACAATGCCATCATGCCCCCAAGAAGGCAATGGGCATTAAGTGATTGTATTACTAATGTTGTATGAAAAAACTAAGAGCACCGCCGAATTTGACTCAACGAAATTCACATGCTCCTCATATATCAATATTCCATTAAATTGCCAATACGAACATTTAGATAGCTGACGAGGGGAAATTCAATCAAAACATACCATGCGATATTCAGATAAGACAAACACTCAAGATCGTGGATTTTAAAAAAATGATATATGAATGACCTAAGGATGTATTTTACACAGTGCAACAAGTTACATTAAGCATTCTTCATTCTGTTGCACATCATATTTTGAATTTATTCAATATCATTTCACATCCCAGGCCATAACAGAATTGCAGGGAAGTGCATAGGAGCTCGCCTGTAAGGAACCACGGGTGAGTGGTGAGTAGCTCCCTTAAATGTGAGCGAGCAGAGCAATACTATGACCATCCGGACATCACGCCATCATCCCACTTCCCTTCAGTAGCAGAAGGGGGCTATCTACCGGAGAGGTCCTAGTTAGGGGAAGGACCCCAAAACCCTACACTGACCTTCTAAATGTCCTGTTTGCCCGCATCCCTCAATACAGCAATGTGAAAATGATGTACTAATAGATATTAGTGTATGTTGAGTCATTGTCAACAGATGCAATGGTCGATGTGAGAGGAATATTCTTTGACCGAAGCAATTGTGTAGCTTACCTTTAAAAAATTTCAGGCATGAACAAGGCACAGGCGAGCAAATGCTCACTCTTATGAAGAGGCTTGCCACATTCTTGACAGTTTTCTTTCATACAGCCCTCGACTTTTGAGACAAATTTGATTCAAATGTATTGATTTTATATGTGTTAATTAGAACACAAGAATTGGTATACTATAATTCTATAGAATTGCTCTAGTTGAACATATATATTCAGCATTAACACGTGTGAGATATAATCTCAAGAAATTAACTTGCATCATGTCATGTTAAACCAAGATAAAATATTCATTTCTTCCGTTATCTCAAAATAATGAATAATAGTATGAACTCACCAGATCCACCCCAAATACTTTCAAAAATTTTGTTAAGTCCCGTCCTGTCAGATACTAATTTCTGTAGATTTAGAATATTCTCCCTTTTGGTTCCTTTGTGGTTCACTTTCATCCTTTTACATACATCTTGAATATTTTTAGCCTAAGTATAAAAAATGGAAAAATGTAGCTTGTGGATCAGAGAACCAAAAGTCAAGTGGTATAGACTTTTGATATCACGTTGTATGATTGCTCAGAATTAAGATCCAATAGAATTTTCTTTCTATATTCTATAGGGATACCTAATCTGGAGGGAATGTGTCAAAGAGAATGAAAGTTCTTGCCTTGAAACACTAATTTTGACAAAATTTCTATTTTATGACAAAGTTACATTGATAATAGAAGTCAAATGTCCTTTATGGCTACACACTCATAAATTTATAGTGTCAGTACTCAATCCTGCATAAATGCTTTCTACAAGTTTGGTTCATCTATAATTTAAAGTCTGTGTATTTACTTATTGTGTTTTTTACGACACTTTCAACAGGCAGGGCCACCTTATGTCGAGCAGATTTACGGGTGGAGGAAGCTGGAATATCCAGACAGAATTACCAAACAATGGCAGGCATCTTCCAGACTCTTCATTTTACTAAACTAGCATGCATCTCTACCTACTGAACTCCCTATGGCATATAGAACCAAAGTTATAGCCAGGAAATACAAAAGTGTTATTTTTAGAAAAGGTGGCCTTAAGCGTTGGATGAAAAATTTGAATATCAAATGGGTTATTCGCTTTCCATTTCAAATCAATACAAGAGGTAAGTATTGCAGATGCTGGTTCTCTTTTCTTTTTTTTTGATGGGCCATGACAAACGTGCAGCACTGAGGATAAACATTTAGGTGTGGTTTTGGGGGGAATAATTTTACCTAACACCCCCCCCCCCCCCCCCAGAAACAATCTAAATCATTCAAAACACATTTTGGAGCAAAAGAAAAAAAAATTATCAGGGTGGGGTTGGGGTCATAGGGGTAATTTTTTTTCAGGCATAAAATCAATCTAAATCCTTCAAAATACATTTTGGAGCAAAAAACCCAACTAATTGATCCCCCAACATAGGGAGCGGCTGAGGGTAATAAGGGGGCCACTTTTTGGGGCATAAAACAATCTAAATCACACAAAATGCATTTTGGGGCAAAAAAGAATTCACCTAATTGATCCCCCATCCATACCCACCCCTAGGGGTGGGGGTGGGGGGGGGGATAGGGATAAATTTATTTTCCACAAAATATTAAATCTAAATTCCTCAGAACACATTTTGGAGGCAACAAAAATAATAAATAAATAAGTATCAGCCTGATTGGTCAGCATTGTGCGAGTTATAGTGCTAATGAACTATCATGGTGCTAACGAACTATCAATTAAGGGGAATACCTCAGATGAAACAATCAGGACTCATTGTCGAACTTGATCAAGATATTGTTAAGAAAAACTCATGTACCAAAAAACAGCTACATTGGTCGGTGTTTGTTTGAGTTATCATGCTAACGAGCTAACAATTCATAAAAATCAAATAAGTAAGGGGCATACCCCTGAAAGGAAAAACCAGACAACACTGGTTGTCCGACTCCATCAATATATTATTGGGAGATACTCAAGTACCAAAAAACAGCCAGACTGGTAAATGTTTGTTTGAGCTATCATGCTAACGAACTAAAAATTTCTGAAAATTGTTAAAAATAGACAAACTAAGGTCAATAACTCCAGTAAAAAGTTTGGGAAAAGCCTGCTTTTCGAACTCGTACATGATATTATTGCAGGAAACTCACATGCCAAACATCATCAAGATTGGTTAATATTTGATTGAATTATCATGCTAAGAATCACAAACTGATGAAACAACTTTCTAAATCCACACCAACCACAGTCTGTACACATCTTGTGGATCGGTGTTTCTTGTCAAGTCTTGAATGCAGGCAGACAAAACTTGACAAGAAACGATTGTCTCAGTAATAATCTTTTGGTAAAAGAAACCAATGAAGACTTGTGTTAACCCTGTACCTAACGCTAGTAGCAGACGACACTCGTAAAAAAACATTCTCGTATAACTAAAAATTTTCATTTTTTGCTTCCACAACATAAGTTGTGACCCCTCATTGGAACGAGCATGAGGTGCTCGTTCCAATGAGGGGTAACAACCTATGTTTTGGATGCAAAAAATGAAAATATTTTAAAAAATGAATGGCAATTTTCGTGTATAGCACTGGCTGGTTTTGGACGTTACGTTATGTAAAGGGTTAAGGAGATCTATTCTGAGGATGGAAATGTACGAAATAGGCCTTCAAAGTTAACACACGTAAACTGCCAAAAATAAAAAAGGAATAAAGATTACTTTTCAATAGATTGTAAACTTAGGAACAAATGAATCAGGAAACCTAAATGTGTTTCTGTGCTTCCTATGGCAGCAACATGAAAATTGTAAACCTCAAGTTACCTATTCATGCAAAATACTCAAGAATTAAATTCTGAAACAGATACATCTACAAACAGACTATTGGTGCTACAATTCAATATTTAGCCATGCCTTGATGTATAAGTATGGATAACTCTATTTAAACATAAGTTATAAGTTGGCAAAGAAAACATTCAAGGTAGACAGAAAAACATTCAATAACATTATATAACCATTTTTCCCACAGGCCTGTAAAATATTACGAAGACTGGAAATCTAGGACATGTTTAATAGTAGCATCAATGGGATCATATGGAAGAAGCGTTCATTTCAATCAATTTACATGAATGAAGTGCAGCTTCCAATTGACAAGTACAAACTGCATGACATCTCCACAATCGTCACCATATTTCCAGGTGTTCCTTATGTTTCAAATAAGAAGCAAGTCTTATCCTACTATATCTCATAAGGCTAAAATGCAACAATTCCCATGTAGCCAGACAGAGACTAAAAGTTTGTATGCAATAGTCTATAATGCTGCAAACACAATGTCCCGGTGGGAAACACAGGGATAGAGCAATACTTGTTCACTGTGGTAAACAAGCTCTGTTTCACTGGCAGAACCGGGCCCAGTAACAAACTCCTGGGGTGAAAGTCATCTAAATTGGGCAAAATCATACAATATTGATTAGTCTTGACCTTACACTTGCTCTGGTCATATTTGGCCACAGATTCAGAGAAATGACCACACACAACAATAACTAATAAAATACTTACATTTCGACTCCAAAGAAGTTCGGAAACCAAGTCAGCTGGTACTAGGTCCTCAAGAGAGTCATTTTGTTCAGACAACCCTTGACCTATTTTATGATGTTCTGTATTCAACAGTAGGTGTGAGCTTCTGGATTTACTTCCTATCCATGGAGCCCAAAAGTCATATTCAGGTTTAACTTCAATGTCGTCATTATCTGATAAATTACGGAAAAAGGTGTAGAATAAGAACAGTGACTAAGGAAGAAGTCAATTATTACAAATATGTTGACATTGGTAATAGGTTTCAGTCATTAAATTTGGTTGATTTCTTTCAGAAAATATTACTGTAAATTTTTTGAAGTGTGTTTATTTGAGTACCTTAACTGGACCTGATACATGAGAAAATGTCAGCAACAAAAACTTCTACATTACTCAACTGAACTGTAGTAGATTCTACCCTCCAAAACAAAGCAGATTGATATCAAACTTCATCATATGTCTATAAAATAATACAGGTCTGTATTGACATTCACCTGTACAGACAGCCAACAATGATGTAGAACCACTGCCAATTCCACCTACAACTCTGTAAGCACATAAGGTAGTGTATACTTTATAATTAAAACTTAATCTGAGGACTTAAGGGTTGAGTGTTGTTTGGGCTTTATTCTGAAATATAGGTACCATGACATAAAGGCTCAATATTCTGTCAATGCATTCCATTTTATCTTTGTAGTGAAATTATTTCATCTGTTATGATTTGCCTCCTTACAATTTATGAGAGAGTGCCTTTTTGGTCCATTTGGTAGGGTAGGTTCGAATGTGCCCACCGAGAGTGATGTCCAGTTACAATTACCCACCATCACACACATCCTATATTCGGCAAAGTGCCACTCAGTCTTTTAGTTTGATTGATGAACAGTTAGCATGCTCTTTTTGTGTAAAACGAACTATTTTGTAACCAATGATTTTTGAAAAACACACTTTTTCAGTAAAACCAGACTGGGTAAAGTATAATTCCAATAATATGGCCACTGCTACCAAATCAGTCAATATGATTTTGAGAAGTACCCATGCTAAATAAATTTTGTAGCAATCGAACCCAATACATTTGAAAATATGGCTTGGTATATTAGGGGGAACTTACTTTTTTTTTAGGTGTTTATAGTGTATACAGAAAAATAAATATTTCAGTACAATGTGTAAGTATTAACCAGAATACTGGTCAGCCTGGTTTTAAAAGGTCAACACAAAATTTTATTGGATATAATTTTAAGGAGTTGATATAACTCACATACCCATATTAAATCCTCTGCTAATTATTTCAATCTCAACTTCCTTCCAAAAATCTCCACAATTAACTCTATCATTTTCCAAATTACACTGCACTGGTTTTACATGTGATACTGAAAAATAAAACAAAAAAGTTTTTTGGGGGCATCAAAAAAACAAAACTTCTGAAATTATAATTTAACAAAGACAATTTAAAACTACTTCAACGATAAAAGAATAAGCTTCAATTCTTAAGTGTTGAATACAATCGTGAGAATTACCTACAAATCCAACTGATCCTTACATAACTGTTGCAACTTAGTGAAAAACATTTTTCATATTTCATTGGAGCAATATGAACAATTTAATTTTGTATTTTACTCACTGTTAAATCTCAAGATCTGATCATTCCAGTATGTTTTGACTGCAAAGAATGTAAAAAAAACAACAACAACAAAAACAGGAGCAACGTGAATCATGGCATATGTCTCTCCTGCAATACCATCAATAGCATTATATAAATATGGGGAGGTCTGGACCTCTCATCTACTGACTTCAAATGCAATTCCAACCATTGATACCTTATGCACAATCCATGTACACTAAATGCTTGACCATCGGCAGTTACAACTTGCACGGTTCCCGGGGTTTTATACCAGATTAGTGGCTAATGAAGATCTACGAGCTTTGACATGTTCTTAACACTGTACAAGAGAGTTCAAATAACTTGGTCCAATATCTAAGTGAGAATTAAAAGTTGGAAGAAGAACTCTGAAATTAATTAGCTCCTTTATGGGTACCAGGGCAGATTCTTCAATATAAGCATGATATGACAAAATGTCTTATTCCTGGTTACCATTCTAGCCACATAATTTTGAACATTTTGAAGTTTTCTCAATAGAGGTTGTTTTCAGCCATGCAACCAAAAATTGCAGAAATCAAGACAGATAGTTACAGGGTGTGCACAAGCTGCTTGGCTGAGTCCACATCGATGACATTCCAAAATTTCATGACCATCGGCAGTTACAACTTGCAAGGTTCCCAGGGTTTTATACCAGATTAGTGGCTAATGAAGATCTAAGAGCTCTGACATGTTCTTAACACTGTACAAGAGAGTTCAAATAACTTGGTCCAATATCTAAGCGAGACTTAAAAGTTGGAAGCAGAACTCTGAAATTAATTTGCTCCTTTGCGGGTACCAGGGCAGATTCTTCAATATAAGCATGATATGACAAAATGTCTTATTCCTGGTTACCATTCTAGCCACATAATTTTAAACATTTTTAAGTTTTCTCAATAGATGTTGTTTTCAGCCATGCAACCAAAAATTGCAGAAATCAAGACAGATAGTTACAGGGGTGTGCACAAGCTGCTTCGCTGAGTCCACATCGATCACATTCCAAACTCTGCTGATATATGATGGAAAGCGGATCTGCAGGCTTGCATCACATGCACATCTGCAGCCAAAAACCCATCCGGGCAGTATCCCACATTGCAGTCTTTGATCAACAGTGAGATGACACTGCCTTCAATATGCAAACTGAGGTCTGAAATTGATTAAGCGACTTTCTTGTACGACTGTCCTTGAATAGCCAAAAATTCAAAATTCCACGATTGATCAAGATTTTTTGAAACAATCACCCTGAATCTGCTTTTCTAATGACCTTACACGATTTTGCACGGTTCATCGCGACTGTAGTAAGGATCTACGAAGATGATTCAGTACGAGTCGATACGACCTTGTATGCTGATCACTTGAAACCGGTATGTACTAGTATAAATTACTCAATTGATGCAAGACCTAACAAGAATTTCATCGCGATCTTATGTGACATACTACGACGTTCTGAGTTCTGCGTTGCATAGTAATCATTTTTGAGTATTCTTGGTTGTTCGGCAGCACGTATGAAAGTTTTATACTGTTTAAAAGTTTTGTACTCCATCATACGACTTTTTTCATTCCCAAACTGCATCTTACTGCTGTCGTGCTAGACTGTACTAAGCCGTACCAGGTATTCATGTGTATTCGTGACTGTACGTGAGTGTTCGTGCGCATTTGGCCAGTACGGTTGCGACAAGATTCACTATGAAACATAACAAGATCAACTACGACTGACTACGAGTTTCGAACGACCCCTCCAAGACTCTGTAGTCTCAAAATTATAGAATGATGTCGACACCAATGAGAACTAGTGTGATCACACCAAGAATCTCCATGAAGTTTCAAGGTTCTGGACGATTTTGATACGATTCCAGTAAGTTCCAGTAGGATATAGTAGGGTACAGCATTCTTATTGTAGTCGCGCAGATCTTGTAGTGAACCATGTTGCCTCGAGTTCCGTTGTATTGGATCGCGATGCAATTATTGTACGGTCTTGCATCATCTTAATACTTCATTCTAGTTAATATTGATGTCCTGTCAGCACCGTGCATGGTCATATCGATTCGTACTGAATCGACCAGTAGATTCTTACCACAATTGTGATGAACCTATAAGGTCATTTGAAGGTCGTGTAAGGTCGTGAGAGAAGCCAATTCCTGGCGATGTTTTAAAGAATATCGTGGG
Organism: Pictodentalium vernedei; assembly: GCA_031216915.1. Lineage (NCBI taxonomy): Eukaryota > Metazoa > Mollusca > Scaphopoda > Dentaliida > Dentaliidae > Pictodentalium > Pictodentalium vernedei. The sequence goes on along the minus strand of CM062297.1, from coordinate 503,614,859 downwards.
CAATGGCGAAAATTTGAACCTATATTTGAATTTGACCTGTCGTTTTACCCCAGAAAGTCACATACCAAAATTCGTTCTGATCAAATAATTCCAACTGGAGTTATCATCCAGACATCTCAAATCTTTAAATTTCTAAGTTGGATAAAGGGGCATAACTCTAGTGAAAATGATCAGTCCAAAGCCATATTCGAACTTGACCAGCATTTTTACCCCAGAAAGTCACATATCATGATCCAAAATGGAGTTATTATCCAGACACCAAGTGGGGCGGATGGGAAGACGGACAGATGGATGAATGGATGGACAAACATTCCCATGGATAGGGATTAAGTGGTCGACGGACAGACGGACACTGCTGATTTCTATAGTCCCCACCCCCAAAAAATATTTCAGGGGACAATTAGATATTCAATACAATTGGGTAATTTTGGTAAAAATTGCTAATCTTTCATTTTTTTAACTATTGCATCGCTTTTATTACAGGTGAAAAGAGTGCTAAATTTTATGTTCACACACAATTTCAGGTGTTTTCAAAACATGGTTACTTAGTAAACTGAGAGCAAATTAAAATATTAAACAGAGTGTGGTTGGTGAAATTATCACATAGATACGAGCAAGATGTATGGTATGACATATAAAAGATGTAAGAACAAAATGACTTCTACGAACTCTACCAACCTTTTTAACAGTTTAACGTTACTCACAATTGAGAGTGAAAATTCCTTTTCTGTCGGCATCAAATATTAATATAGTTGGATAATAGCCACATTGAATGCAATACTATGGATATTCATGGTTCGTCAATGACTCAAAATGCAAGTATCCATTTAAAAAGTCCTGATGTGGTATCTCTTCCTGTATATAATCTGATATAATATCGGTAAGAGTTCCTGTTGCTATATGATTCTGAAAAAAAGAAGACTGCTTGCTAACATTTGTTGGAAAAATCATGAAATAGTTGCAAAAAAGAAACTTCCCTATATCTAAGGCAGGCAATACGAATTATTCTACATTTATCTCTACCTGGTGACCACTGTTCTAAAATTCACAATATCTTTATGGAAGGAATAGTTCCTAACATTAGTGCTTCCAAAAGGGGTAGAGATTGTTGTGAGGTGAGTGGTTTTGGCTATACTAGGAGGGTCTGGCATCCCCAAATAAGGAAATATGTGATATTCTTACGGAAAGATAAAATTATGTAATGATAATACAAAATCTGTTGATAAGGACAAATACCTCTGGAAAAATTCATCCAATCCAAACTTGCTTTCCCCATGCACATGTATGCATCATATCGATACTTCACACATAATTTAAAAAAAAATCTAATAAAAAATGTATGAGGAGTTGAGCAACCTGGCATTTGTGACAGAACTTTTGCTATTACCAAGGGCAGTAACCATACAAAATTTGTTGTATAAAAAATTCCTGCCCACAGTCACATCTACAATGCATACTGATACTTCACACTAAGTTTCGTAAAAATCCAAGCAAAACTGTAAGAGGAGTTAAGCGGACAAGGATTTTTGATAGAAATTTAGCTACTACCAAGGGCCATAACTGTGCAAAATTTGTTGTGTTGAAAATTCCTGTCCACAGGTACATCTACATTGCATACTGATACTTCACACCTAGTTTTGTAATAAACCTAATAAAAACTGTAGGAAGAGCTAAGCGGACAAGCATTTGAGATGGAAATTTGGCTGTTACCAGGAGCCATAGCCCTGCACAATTGGTTGTTTTGAAAACTCCTGCCCACTGACACATCTACACTGCATATTTATACTTAACACCAAGTTTCATAAAAATCTAATGAAAACTGTGGGAGTTAAGCAGACAAGCATTTGTCACTGAAATTTGGCCATTACCAAAGGCCATAACTGCAAAACAAATTATTGTATCCAAAATTTCTGCTCACAGTCACATCTACACTGCACACTGATACTTCACACCAAGTTTTGTAAAAATCTAATGAAAACTGTAGGAAGAGGAGTTAAGCAGACATTCATTTGTGACAAAAATTGGACTATTAACAAGGGCCATGACTGTGGAAAATTCGTTGGATCGAAAATTCCTGTTAGACAAAGATGTGGATGAATGGACAGGTGTATGGAAAGGGTATTTCCAATATGCTTCCCCCTAAACTTTTTGTTTTCGAGGGGGGGGGGGGAGGGGGAGGGGAGGCAGGGGGTGGGGGGTAGAGGGGTATAATAACTCATTAACTGGAAGTGATATGAAGTTCATTGTGAAATGTGACATCAATCTCAATGCAATGTTGTTTTACAAGCTTGTAAAAAGTGTGAATGATGTGACGCCATGTTTTCAAAGCAATCCATGTGCACAATAACAATGAGCTGATGTGAGTTTGGTTCAAAATACCATTACCCAATGGAAAAAGCATACCTTGGACAAATTTGTTTATTTTTTCCAATCTTCTACAATTTAATTGAAGCTGAAGGATATTTCTCAAGTGCCTTGGGTGGAGGAATAGAAAAGCGAATCATACTATTTTCACCACTTGAGTGTGAGATTTTTTCTTTCCTTTCTAGAAATTATGCTATGAATTTGCTTGACTGAAGAGTAGATAAAAATGTCATGTTCCTACTATGCCTGTACAAAATGTTTTATCATGACTCGACTCGCTTTTGGGGATTTATAGCTTCTCATCTCACAAGCATGACTCATAGCTATACAGCCCTCAAAATGAGTCACGTCGTGATAAAACATTTTGTCCAGGCAAAATGTGTTCCTAACATCTATTTATCTCCCCTATCTCCTCATTGGGATCAATGCTTTTGGCCTCATGTGATTTGGTCTCGTGCTTTCCGACCTTGTGCATTTCATCTTGGCACAGCAATGACACACATCTATGTACTGAACTGATAACAAAGGAACATGTAAATTAGGCTAAAGTACTGTACATAGATACTGACTGTAGGCTGTAACAAATCTACAGGTAACGTATTGTAAAGATGGGCGATAGTTTGATGCTAGAATAGAATCTGACACTTCTGAGGATGTTGCAAACAAATATCAAAAGATTCTGAATGAAAATCAGAGATTTGCTAACCTGCAAAAAAATTTTTTACCAGCTTTCAGTGTTAAAATCAGGGTCCCTGTGTATTCCTCCATGAGCTAAACATTTGAAAATTTTTGGCCTATCTGATTCAAATACTCCTAACGTTGCCTCATAAATATGACCTGTAAACCCATTCATGTTGAATACACAAAATGGCCGATGGTGACAATCTTGAATTTTGGACTGAACCCAAAACCAGTTATTGTCGTGTCATGGTGATATTAACAGAGGTACCCTAAACGCTTTGTAAAGACTGGTTAATAAATACGGCCTGTAGCCCAAGCCCTATAAATATTCACACTTACAATGTATGAATTGTATGGTAAGAAAAAAAGAAGTTTGTCTAATTTGCATAAATTACTCCCAAGAAAGAAATCCAGTATTATATTCTACGTGTCTCATGTTACCACACATTTGCAACAAATATCACTAATATCAGAACGGTCATTTCAAAGTTTGGTACAAAACACTGGCTAAACACATTTTTTTACAGAATGGCTGATGGTGGACATCTAGAATTTCATACTAAACCCCAAAACACTCGTCCTCATGCCGGGGTGATAAAAAAGATGCCCAAGAAGATTCGTAAAGATCATCAGTTCAAAAATATGACCTGCAGCCCAAGCCATATAGATAAGCACACTTACAGTACAGTGTACAAACTGTATGGAAAAAAAAGATCCATCTAATCTACATAAATTATTCTTGAGAAAAAAACCTGTATAATATGTTATGTATCTCAGATTTCAATCATGAAATATATAATGACAGGTAGAAAGACAAGGGTCAGGTAAAACAAATCCAGCAGCTTTTTTGTGGTTTTTTTAATAACCTCAAACTATGAACTAACCTTTAGAGAAAACCGCATCCAATGCAATAACTTGAAGGTGAAAAATATTCTGTCATTGAAATTATGAAAGCCTTCAGAGTGATCCTGGTATCTGCAGAAAAAAACACAATTATCACATTCCTTTATGCATACTCGAACATCTGGAAGAAGAAACAAAACAATATTTCATTAATATTTTTGCAATAAATTATAACAAGTGTGTGGTTACAAATTATTTTGGAGACCATTTATCAGCCAAAGTGACATCAAACAATATAAATTATTATGCAAAAATACTGTAATGTTGTGGCAATGAGTCCTTTCTATACAGCTACCATTTTTTATTGATATCGATTCTGTTGTTAAAGTGGCGTATGCTGGAATGGGGGTGAGGTCATTCTTGGGACAAACATATATAAATAAATCTGTCACTATTTTGACGCACATAACTCTCAAAGTGTTTTCAGTGGGAGCTCTAATAAGAGAAATGAAGTTTGGAAGCCTGTCTCTTTTGATTCTTCAATGAATTACAAATACCATGAAAATCAATAAAATCCTATCAACTAAACTATGAATAAAACTAAGTGTACATAAAAAGAAATGTGAAATAAATAACTTATCATCAATATCTAACACTTAAGAGAATTATGGGCTGGTGGTATGCTTGTCTGACACTGAGATAAGCCTATAGTAAAGTATTTGAAACTCAAACCCTTTCACCCCCTTTGGTTTCTATACATTTTTGCTACAATCTGCCAGTCAACATCATTGGTCCAGCATATTAGCCTTGGCGATAATGCCAAGTGCAGATGGAATGCTTCAAAATACAATAGCAGAATTCCACAATGTTTTGCAGTAGAAAGAAGTTTGGCTCTAAAATCAAAGAAATGTAATTCTGATTGATTAAATTTATATATTTGTTATTTTTATCATCTTTTGAACTCGACCGTTAAAATAACTGTTGACATCTTAAACTGCATTAATTTAATGAATTAATGAAATTTGACACTTCTTTGAAATTTCTTAAGAAAACCATCTGTTCCAAAGTTATTCCCACCAGTCACGGCACACATTTTTCAAGACGGCAGAATGACACATGTTTTTTTTTTTTTAAATGGACAACTTACTGCTGTTAGCTAAAACAGAAGCGGCCGGATTTTCTAAAATTCGATTTTCATCGACACACAAACCCAGTGGGCAAAGGTGCATCCCAGCTGTGCTTTACAATAAACAAAAAAGATACATGTAGTTTTCAAAACAATTATTTGATTCCACAAATAAAATAAAAGCAATCAGAGACGTCATGGGGGGGGGGGGGGGGGGTAGGGGTGGAGGTTACCACTCCCCAAATACAGATCCCAGTCAGGAACTTTTTGGAATCGGCTGATAATCAAATTAGAATCCATAAGTCCTGACTTCAACCTTACACAATTATATTTTCCAGCTTTATTCAAAATTGCTGACGCAACCGGTTAATATTTTGGTAAAATATGTTATTAAAGTCAGACACCAACCCAAAAACTTGTCCCGAGAGGCTAATATTTTGATGATATTGAGATGCAACCCACACAATCTAACCCAAACCATCCTCTGAGCAATTTCCCCCAAACAATTTGCCAGAGAAACGTCTGGAAGGGGAGGGGCGGCTTGGGGGGCCCTTGGGAGGGGGGGGGGGTAAAGAAATAAAACTTGTTTACGCATATTGTATTTTGATCAAGTGTTAACCATTACCGGCACTAATTTTCAATACATAATAACAAAATAACATTTGTAAACCACCATTATTTCTTTACGGGAGGTAGGCAGGCCGAGAGACTATTTGCAGTTTACGCATATTATTTTTATTTATCAAGTGTTGAAAATTACTTGCTGGTCTAAGTCATTTACATCAGCTGTTACCTGTCACAACTGAGTTGTTGTACCATAATAAACTACAAATTATGTTCACATATGGGTTTTTCCACCAAGATTTTCTTTCATCTTTCAACATTTTTAGACTTTTTTTACCATTTTGTCCTGGGTGTAATGATATTCGGTGACACGACTTTTCGCCGCAGGACAAAATGCCATGGCAACAAATTGCCATAGCAACAAAATGTCAAGATGACAAATTGACACATGACAAAATGCTATGAGGAACGGTTGGGGGTGGGGTGGGGTGAGTGCTGGGGGAATCGGTGGGGGGGGGGGGGGGGGGGGGGGGCTATACATTGTGGACGGTGTGCCGCAAGAGAAAAGTATGCAGCAGATAAGCAAACTTTTTACTCAGGATACTGTATCACATTTTCATTGCAACTGTTCATCTTACATAACATTCCATTATAGCATAACAAGTTTCAATGGTTCCCGACTGTGTCCCAAAAACACCCAGTATATCGTCAGTTTACCATGATGTAGCAAGGTGTTTTGGAGCTATTGCATGGTTTATTAATAATAGAAAATTTCACGCTTTTAAAATTAAATCAGGTGCTTTATTTCGAGCATTCATCAATTCAATTTTTCGGGTATATAAGAAATAGCACTTTCCAAAGGCTTGTTTTCAAAAGTTATCACATCGTTTGTATAATGGTTTGGCTCAGGGTGAGACATTTTTTAAACAAGCCTATGAAAGGTGCGATTTACTATCTCGAAGAACTATCACCATAACCTCGCAAAATAAAGACACTGTCTAACATTTTTCTTCCCTGCTGGTGTCAGACAAAGGAGTGAGTGCTAGATGGCCTCAACTGGGAGTGCTCTAGCACTTATCCCAAGCCTTGCCATGGTACTTTGTAATCGCGCTCGTTCCAATGAGGGGTCACAACCTATGTTTTGGAAGCAAAAAATGAAAATTTTTAGTTATACGAGAATTATTTTTATGAGTGTCGTCGGCTACTAACGTTAGGTAAAGGGTTAAAATCCATTCATTGGTTAAACAGGAGTTGTGGATAAACGATGTACACCCCCACCCCTATATGAAATTCCAAGTTGAAAAGGGGACATAACTCTGGGAAAATGTGTGGACGATAACGGCTGTAAGTGGATATCGCCCTCCCCCTCCCCCGCCCCCCCAACCCCGATACATGTGCATACCAAATATCATTAAAATCTGCCATACAGTAACAGATATATACATTCCAAGACATTTGAGACAGAATTATAAGTTGAAAAGGGGCATAACTACAGAAAAATACAGCGGATCAAAAACTAAAACTAGAAATGCACTCATAGAGGTGCCAACTTGCACCTTGTTGAGGCACCGCATATTTAAGCAAATCTTGTCATGGCCTACTAGTCCAAACTTGGATCCACAGCCCGTAATATCATTTTTTTCGTTTGGTACGTCCTGTACACATGCAACAAACATATTAAATAGACTGACACCTTTGAAATGCGATTCATCATTGTGGTGATAATTGTCATAACTCCATTCAGACTAGATTTACGACATTGCATCTTTTTGTGTCTTTTGTCGACAAACATACATACAAACGCGGCTGAACGCAATACTTACGCTGCCTGTTGGGCGCAAGTAATAAGAGGTGCACAGTGACATTATGTGATAAAGATTCTGTGAAAGTTTTATTAAAATCCATTCATTGGTTAAAGAGGAGTTGCAGATAAACGATGACCCACCCCTATATGAAATTCCAGGTCGAAAAAGGGATATAACTCTGAACAAAATGTGTGGATGATAACAATTGTATGTGGATATCCTTCCCCCACCCTGGTTCAGGTGCAGAATTCTAAGTCAAAAAGGGGCATAACTCTGGAAAAATACAGCGGACCAAAAAATAAAACAGGAGGTGCACAATGACATTAGGTAACAAAGAACCACTGACAGTCTCATCAAAATCCATTCATATGTTAAAGAGGAGTGGCAGATAAACGAAAGTGTGATGTGGACAATGCAGCTGATGCCGCAGACGATGCAAGACAACAAATGTAATCCCTATATGTCACTCCCCACTTCGTGGGGCAGGGGACACAAAAATTATTCCTGGCAGCATTTTGTCAGGTGGAAATTTGTCATTGCAGAATTTTGTCGCTGCTGTAATTTGTCGCTGCAGCAATTTGTCCCCAAGGCATTCTGTCACCGAGACATTTTGTCACTGCAGCAAAATAACTTGCGGCAAAGTGTTGTGGATTTTTGTCACTGCAGTAATCACAGAGTAGTTATTTCTGGTATTATAATATTGTTTGTACCAAAAGCTTGGTGGTTTGTTTTTTTACATCAAGCAAACATGTTTTTATAAATAGTTTTGAGAGTAGCATTAAAACATATAAATGTAACAAAATGAGAATTGAATGTGTGATCGACAAAATTGCATCTCTTAACTTACTTTTGACTGAAGCTGTTTACTTTTGTTTTTTAGCTCGACTAACTGAAAGTCAGTGTGCGGTTTCGTCATCACAATATATATAATTCTTCTCCATCAAAACAACCAGGCAACACCTTCACCCCCTCCTCACACCACCCAACCAAAAAGGAATTTGCATGCACCATCATGGGTGTATCCTCTTTCCAATTTGTTGCAATAAACTTGATTCCCCATTAGGATAGGGGTGACACCCAAAAAGCCTGTACTTTCTTAACAATCTTCTCATGAACCACCCGTCAGAATGTGTTGATATTTGCTTTGCAACTTCCTTTGCAACGCAAGATTCATGTTAGATTAAAGAAATTTTCTCGGTCAATATTTCAGCTTGCTCTGGGAGGATTCCCACTTTGTGCCCCATTCAAAACTTCTATTTCCAAAATGAGAGGCTGACTTGAACAAAATTTAATATGAGGTACTATTGTGTCACAACTAATTGATTTGTGCAGAAAATTGCTTTCTCGTTGCCCTAAGTGAACCACAGGAGCTAGAAAAAAAAACATTTCATATACCAATATCTCTAAAACTACACAGCACTAAGAAGACTTATTTAATATAAAGCTTCCTTGGGACCAACACAGGGGAATTGGCAAACAAATGCTATTGGTTTTGTCAAAGGGTTCATTTTTTTTCAAATCCACTTTCCTCGGTGCTTTCATATTTAATGTATGACATCATCCATCCCTTTTGGGCATATTGAGAAGGTAAATGGAACTTCAGATTTTAACAGCATGTAATGGGGAAACCTTAAACAATCTTCTGTTGACAAACCACAGCTCCAAAAGCCTTCATATTTCATAAAAAAAACATAGCTACAAGTATGGTGACAAGTTTGTTCAAATCAACCTCTCTGGGGCATATTTAAAGTTTTATGGGGCCTCAGATCTTAACACTCAGGGTAAACGGGGGAAAACCTTCAAATACTTTTTTGTAGTCTATACATTTGAGGGTGGATCATGACCAAATAACCAAACAGTTGAATTTTCCACTTAGTGTTGAAATTAATTAATTTCTGACAAACGGCATTGAAACCTGGTTAATCTGGTGGTTCAAAAACATATAATTTGCCAGTGATTTCTCAAAAAATGTTATGATGGATGGAAATTACACCTGATGAGTGATTTCATCATAATCCACCATCCATGTGCATAAATTGCGAAAAGTAATTGAAAGTACTTAAAAGTAATTAATTATTTTTCAAAAAGTAACTGTAATTGTAATTAATCATTTTTTTAAATCAAAGTAATTATGTCATTCAACAAAGTTTAAATGTTAAATTGTTATTGTTAGCCTTCTTTTTATTTTATTCCTTTTTCTTTTCTTTTTTTTTTATCTCCAGCCCTATATTCACCCACTTCTCTTTAACCTATACACACAAAAATAACTCACCAGACATGGCTTCCATGAAATTGAAATTGTGTAAATATGATCTTTGTCACAATTAAACATATGCTTATTTTTTTTTTTATTTCCGTTAAGTCCTTGAAATGACCATTACACCATTTTGGGGTTCCCATAGGAAAAACAATCATCTTTGTCACACTTCAAAAACTGGGTTTTTTTGGTTTTGTAGAGCATAAAAATTAAAAGACAGCTGTAGTTGGATTTCCCATCTTTCGTCATTTTCGACATTTTTACATCACTTCAATTTCTGATGCACCTAAAGCCAGAACTAATAACTTTTCTAGTAGCCAACTTTTGTACACTGCTAGAGGAAGGATTGAAAGTGTTACAATTGCCTCTGTAAATTTCAAATGGCATTGCCCCACTGTCTTGAAACAGTTAACGGTAGACAGAGGTTATCATACCACATTCCCAATATCACATACACACTGATAAATGAGCAGCACCCACTCCGGGGAAAGGGTTAATGCAGGGTTTTGTGCCTCAGAAATCGCCAGAGACCCTCTTCTATTGAGTGCATCCAGTTGAATGGCATCTAGATATTGCCACTGCAATTGTTAATCAAGTTATGTCATTCAACTAGGCTGGAATGACACATTGCTATCGACAGCCTTTTTGCTTTCTTTCCTTCTTTTTTTTCGATCAGCAAAAGGATCTCCTACTTCCTCATTATGTACACTCATGAAATTTTTCACCTCACCAATCGCTACTTCTAGTTGTCACTCCAACCTTCAAATTTTTCATCTTCATCCAAAAAGATAGATGAAACACATGGTTTTCACTGATTCCACAATATCTCAACATCAATTCTCCTAGGAGCTACAACTTTTGTAAATATCATCTTCGTTAAAAACTGAATTTTGACTGTTTCTGCATTTTACGAAATTTTAGTTATGAGCCATCACCATTTTTAGGGGTCATGTAGGAAAAATAAAACCTTGTACCATTTACAAATTTTTTATATTTATTTTGTACACCTCAAAAAATAAAAAGACAGCTGTTTTTGGAATCTTTCATTTAACATCAGTTTCAATGTTTTTACGTCACTTGAAATCCATGAAATACTGTGACATAGGTAAATGCCAGATCGAACAACATTTCTCCTACAAACATTTTGCCTGATCCTAAAGGAATGATTTAAGGTATGCCTCTCACTGTCATCCAAAAATTCACACATATCACATCCATTCCATCATTGTCGGAGAAATATCAAAATTACAATTTAGTTCACAAACTTCACATTTTGATACTTTAATATACTACCATTACGAAACAAAAGCACACAAAAATTTAAAAAATCCAACATCAGGTACCAGAGATATGACATTTTTGACGTCGACAGTAGTCCATTTCCATTTTAGGACACCCCTAACTGCAACAACGAAGAACATTTCTCCTTTTTGCACACTCCTAAAGGGATGATTGGGGGTGTGCATCACACCATTCCTATTCATGTTGCCCAGAAATTAATATGGCAATAACGTAAATTCAACAGAGGTCGAAAAAACGTCAACATTAAGATTTACTCCACAAACTTTAAATTATGACACTTTAATCTGTGAAACATGTCTACAATACTTTTCCTCAGCTTTCACACCCAAAAAAATATTATGACTTACAGTCACTTTTCGCACAAAAATGTGTGACACCCACTTCTATGAAACTTTGATATCTCATACAATATCACAATACAACAACTCCTATATTATAAACTAATGCACCTTTTACTCATTCCACAAAATAAAAAACTGCAAATAATTACGAATGCCCAACCTGCATTAGCCATGTTTGTTGAATGAGATCCTGAGACTCGCTGGCGATCTCAAAGCAGGCTATTTATGTCATTCAACAAAGTTAGCTCTTTTTTTCTTCTTCAGCTCTCGGTTCACCCACGTATCCTTAACCTACACACACAAAACTTGGCATATACCTCTTACGGTATGTCTAGTTGTTCATGAGAGTTTTAGATTTCTTATATTTCACCTTTATCCAAAATGATGCATGAACAACTTGGTGTTTCAATGATTTTGAAGTTCCTCACCATCTTCCGCTCCTACTAACCAGAAATTTTGACAATATCACCTTTGTGAAAAACTAACAACAATAAAGTATTCATTCCATTTTACAAAAGTTGACATATGACCCATGACCCTTTTTAGAGGTCATATTTGAAAAAGATTCTGTTTGTGTTATTTGAAAATGTTTTTTTTTTTATTTTGTACAGCTCAAAAGATAGAAAGCTGCGTTTTTAAATTTTTCATTTAATGCCATTTTTGACATTTTAATGTCACTTGAATTCTGTAAAATATGGTACCCATTTTGTGACACCCAAAACTGCAAAAATGAAGAACATTTCTCTTACCAACCTTTTGCAAACTTCTAAAGGAATGATTGAAGGTGTGCATCCCACCATTTCCTTTCACATTGACTAAAAATTCATACCACTATCATGCCCATTCCAAGGTCTGAATTTCTCTGAAAAACGTCAGCAATAAAATTTACTCCACAAACTTAAAATTATGACACTTTTATCTGAGAACCATGTCTACAATCCTTTCCCTTACCTTTTGCACCCAAAAAACAATATTATGACTTACAGCAACTTTCCAAACGAAAAACCTTTGGCACAGATTTCTATAAAGTTTTGGTATCTTATACAATATCACAACAAAACAACTCCGATATGATAAACTAACACACTTTTTACTCATCATTCCACAAAATACAAAACTGCAATTAACAAACAAAGCTGAAATGACATATTGTTATCGTTAACCTTTTTTTTCTTTAGACACGCCTTTTTGTGTACTTCCTTAAACTACTTAAGAAATCTGCCCGACAGACGGTGGTGCAAACTGATGCTTAATACCACTTGGAACTCAAGTATAGAAACAGGCAGTCAAAACATGTGAGGGAACTAATGGACAACTACTGCATCAAGGTCGCAGACATAGAAATAGGGATGAAAGAAGGTAAAAGGTTTGTCAAGGAGAGGGTCATGGAAGACTGCAATCGAAACTAGCAAGTGGGGATTAATGTAAAACGATCATTGCAGGGGTTACAGCATACAGAAAGGGTAGCCTTTGAAAAGTACCAAGATGGCACCTTTGTGGGGGGAGGGGGGTTGGGGGGGGTGTCACTGCTGTTCAAACTATGATCAAGATCACAGGAGCTAAGGGGGGAAATTGGGAGAGGGGGGGGGGAAGGGATGCCAAATGTGCCACTCTGGAGAAGTGGACACCCTGAAACATTTTCACTTGGAATGCCCACAGTAAAGTATAATAAAGAAATCAGATGAAGAAACAAAGGACAGATGGCTGATGGGGACACGACGGAGAGGGTAGGAATGCTTACTGAAGAAAACGAGGAGGTGAGAGACACTATTAAACAGTTTATAGGGTGGAGGAGAAGAGGGGAGGAAGGGGTGGGGTGCAGGGGTAATGAAGATCTTCTTTAACGAGAACCATGACAAATCAGCAACCCGCCAAAGAGTTATTATTATTATAGATCCTTATATGATAGCTGACAAACTTTTTATTGGCAATACATATTATAAGAAAGCTTTTTGAAAAAAATATTCAGCAGTTGAGAACTGAAGGCTCGAACAAACCAAATGCCGATGACAGTCTTGTGACCTGTGAATATTCAAGCTTTTATTTGATGTCCATATCTTCAAGACCATTTTACATCGATATTGAATCTACTTACCGATTCGGTCTTTTGAGAATTGGCAGAGATACTAGGTCAGCTATCCAAACACGCAAACAGCGTGGCTGACCACTGTAGTGGGCAGTCACGGCGTTTGGATAGCTGAACTACAGAGATACATGCCTCTAATCAGTCACCCATACATGTTAGTGCCATGCAGGAGACATCAAAATTCAATATTAAATGGGATGGGAACTCTGCTATTTTACAAGGTTTCCACAAAAAGCATCATAAGTTAGCAGTAGTTTATACAGATGCTGTTGTTCGCAAAATTACATCCTTCTTTAAAACTCCAGAGTTTTCTACTTTCACTTCCTGATTCTATGTGTCCAATTGAGCACATCTTCACTCCGATACATTCAGAAGTTTCCCAAAGTTCTGATAGTAAACATCATCAATACCAATGCAGGGTGTGATTTAAAGAATGTGGAAAGTACATTCATGGGATTCTCCTGGTTTTACGTCAACAATTGTACATCTGATTCTATACAGAGACTTGATTTGAGCAAAAACTCATGATTCGCAGATCATCGAATGGTGCAGTAATATAAGTCTTCCAAACTGTGACCTTGACCTTGAAGATATGAAGTTGGGTCAAGATCACAACACACCTTTGGGACATGTGTGACAATTCTGGGAAACATGAACATGATCTGTCACTCAGATCAAAATACATTGACCAGATAAATTTGACAGTAATGATAATGATACATTTTATAGTCGAGTATCCACTGAACAGTGCTCAATGACTTCACAACATTACCCTGTAATTAAGTAGTCTGTACAAATCCCTCAGAATCCATCTCAACTCCCTAAGGGAGCATACAACCCGATCTGCAACATTCTGCGATCAGCGTTAACTACTCTCACGGGTACCCATTTATACTCCTGGGTGAAGAAAAGCAATTATGGATGAGGAAACTTGCTTACGGTCTTGCAACAGCGAATCATGAGTCGAACCCACGATCATTCGAGCACAAGCCCAGCACCTTATCCACTCAGCCACTGTGTCCCTTCATCATGTGGCCTAGGACCTTGACCTTGATGGATACAGACTTTATTATAATGGATGACACACTGTCTATTGACAATACATACTGTTGTAAAGTTTTTTTTTTATAAAAATATTCAGGGGTAAAGGAATAATGGCTTGAACAAAGCAAACGTTGATGCTAGACAGACAGACAGACAGACAGTTGGGCTTTACGGTAGATAGAAACTAAAAAATCATATCATGAAAAGAAATTTTAATGAAATCAATGTAAGAACATTTAAAGACTTGTTGACCTTAACAGACTTTTCACCAGCACTAGAATCAACTTGTGCGAATGAAGCGTACAATATCTTTATAGACTTATATTTCACTGCATTCGATACTGCCTTCCCATTTAAGAAAATAGTACCTGACAATAAATATATAACACGCCCGCCCTGGTTAACTCAAGCCTTTTACAGTCCACAATTAATAAAGAAAAACTTTTCAGAAAAAAGCTAAAATCTCCCACTGAACAAAATAAGAAGAATTATAAAATGTATAGTGATATTTTGAATAAAGTAAAAAGAAAAAGTAAGGTCATATACTATGAAAACATCTTGAATATGAATAAAAACAACATGAAGAAAACATGGGAAATTCTGAGGAGCGCTATTCATAAGTCCTCCAATCGAAGGTTATCCACAACCAACTTCTTGATAGATGACATTGAGATTAGTGATCCTAATGAGATTGCCCATCATTTTAATACCCACTTTTCCACAGTCGGCCAAAAAGCTTCTGAACAAATTCCAAACACAAATGCGCACCACACTCAATATATGACCAGGCCAAATTCTAATAGTTTTTTCATGGCACCGACGTCCTCAGAGGAAATTATTTCAATAACAAATTCAATGAAATCCAAAACCAGTGAAGACTGTGATGGGATATCTACTAAACTTTTAAAACACTCAATTACTGAAATAGCAGAAGTACTTACCCATATAATAAACATGTCGTTATCCAGTGGAATAGTCCCAGAAAAAATGAAGATCGCAAAAGTTGTACCAATTTTTAAATCAGGAAACCCCCAATTATTCAATAATTACAGACCTATTAGCCTATTACCCACATTCTCAAAATTACTGGAGAGAATAACACTAGAGCGATTAACCAGTTTCTTAACAAAACACAATCTTTTATATCAACACCAGTATGGTTTGAGGACAAAACACACAACGATACACCCCATATTGCAACTTCTGAACAGTATAGCAAACAACAACGACAAGGCGACAAAAGATTACACCTTATCTGTATTTTTAGACTTATCAAAAGCCTTCGACACAATTAGCCACGGTATTTTGCTTAAAAAGCTAGAGTTTTATGGTATCAGGGGTATTACCAACGACTGGTTTAAGAGCTATCTTGAAAGACGTGTTCAAAACGTCACATATGATGGGAGAAGTTCTGGCATTGCTACAATCACATGTGGTGTCCCCCAAGGATCCATTCTTGGTCCACTTCTTTTTCTAATTTATGTGAATGGCTTTAGCTCCTCAACACAGTTGGGCCTTTTATCTTTTGCTGATGATACTTCAGTCCACACTTCGAACCATAGCCTTGATGCTGGCTTCGACCTAGTTAACTCTGAACTTTCAAAGATAACAGATTGGTGCGCAGCCAATAATTTGGTTTTGAATGCCCAAAAAACTAAATATATGCTATTCAGTCCGCCTAATAAAACATATGATATTAACAATCGACAGTTGAGTGTCAACAGTCAAGATATTTCGTTAGCGAGAAACTCCAATGATGAGAATGTAATAAAATTTCTGGGCTTATACCTGGACAAAAACCTAAAATATAAGTTCCACGTGTCAGCCATAAATTCCAAAGTATCGAGGGGGCTTTACGCAATAAATAAAGCTAAAAGATTTCTACCTCTCTCTGCCCTCAAAACTCTGTACTACTCCTTGATACACAGTCATCTATTATATGGTATCGAAATATGGGGTCATTGTAGTGCTGCCTCAACATTATTTACACTTCAAAAGCGCGCCCTACGCTTGATAAATAACAAAAAATACAATTGTCACACTGATCCGCTATTTAGAAGGAGTAGAATATTAAAATTAAATGACTTGTATAAAATGAATGTATCTCTTTTCATGTTTGATTGGCATCACGCCAACCTTCCCCATACTTTTGGTGACTTCTTTCAAGTCAATACATGTCCAGCAGGCATGATGACAAGACAACTAGGTCAATTGCAATGTGGTAAACCACGGACCCAATTCTCTGCTCAATTACCCAAATATGCATTTCCCAGAATATGGAACAACATCGAAAAACAGGTAAGAGAGATTCCTTCTAAAGGCGTATTCAAGAGAGCACTCCTCGAAAAATTCATAAATTCGTATTCAGCCCGCGTTACGTGCAATAATCCACATTGTAGTGATTGTGCACACTCCTAAATTACAGTTACAAAACGCCAACAGAAAGGTCGTAGGTTCGATAGGGTTCACTTACTTACTATGGTACCATGGTACAGAAGCCCACAATAAATCCCCGCTTCGTGGTCTAGCCAAAATAAATCCCCCTTCCGTCGCAACAATGGTTCACTTACTATGGCACTATGGGTCCGCTTCAATGGCAAAATAGCACCTGCTCATTAATTCCTGAGATACAGTCCATTAAAAAAGACCGACTTAATTTGACTTTAATCCTTGTTGCGGCGACTATACTTCACAGCTGCATAAAGAGACTTTAAACGTAGACAATAAATAAATAAATAAATAAATCACACACTACGTGAGACAAAGCATCAGTTATTAATTAACGGCATAAAAAAACTGTTATGAAACTTAGGAAGGCTTACTCTCAATATTAATGTCTGTTATCTCATCACATTTGAGCATATCTCATCTCATTAAATCTTTTCATCTTTTTGTCATTATCTTCCCTTCTCAACCTACCTCTCGCTTAGTCTAGCTATTATAAGATAGTTGTCGGTGGTATAGCAACAGGATGGAGAAACGCATGTTGTGGTCACTGTAAGGTGCTCGGGAGGTGAGGTACTCATGGCATAACCACTTCTTCATTCTATCCTTTTAAACATTAATAACCTCAACTTCAACCTCACTATCCCCAACTATATTACCAGTACGTTCAACACACTTTACATATCAATAAACAATAAAATTAACTTAATATCTTCGTAAAGTGTGACATGATCCATTCCCAGATTGTGTTTCCTTTTCAATTTCACGTTACGTTAGTTTCCATTCTGTTGCCATATCAGTGGTTAGGAGTTCAATTTTTTCTGTTGTTGTGTTGAGTGGGGTGGAACTGCTCGGTCTCTGAAGAAATTTTGAAGTTAAAGACGTAGATCCATATAAAAACAAGACAAGCCTCAGATCATATTTTTTTCCTCTGAGAACTATACGTTGATGACATAACTTCTCTCCTGACATCCATGTTTCATGCTTTATGTTTATACTAATGGGGTCAGCAGGAAGACGGCCAATCTGGCCATGCTGTATCCCAACAGAATATAATTACTTTCACAAACAATTAATGTAAAACATTTTGAACCATAATGATTGTATTCTGTTGAATAAAGTTTACTTACGGTATTGGAATTTCAATACCGGTAATGGTATTGAAAAAAGACTGTGGTATACCAGTATACCGACTACAGTCATCAACCTTGGTGATGAAATTTGAGAAGTTTTGTATCTGAAAGATGGTGTAGATAATAGTTTGGTATTATAATTTAGGGATTTGAAATTAGGATTGGCTGAGGTAAGAATTCATTTGCACTACTTAACTTCATTTATCACTATAAGTGATAGTTGAAAACTCCCAAATTGCAATACCATCGGCCACGGTATACCGGTATTAAAAACAAATACCTTGGTATGGTACCGGTTCCAATATTGATACTGGTATTACGAGTATACCAAACACCGTGAAGCCCTAATGGACAGTGGACACACCGGAAGCAGAAAAGCTCTGCTGACTTTGTCAAGCAAAGCTAACTATTCAAAGATGCTGCTTCAGAAAAAGTCAAGGAAACAGGATATAATTATTTTAAAGATAAAATGGTGAACACATAAGTGAAATCAACTCACCTTTTTCTACAACTTGGTCAAGGCAATAAATTATTCCTTTCTTTGACACAAGTTTCTTTGTCAGGGAAACAGAACCACATTCAGAACATTTGGTTTCTGAGGGAGAGATCTCTCGCACACCACAAACTGCCTTCTCCTCTACATCTACAGGAAGTCTCTTTTGCGTTGATAAATACTGTAACATTTTGTGTCCATGCAAACCAGGATAACATCCTGCTTTCATAAATTCTGCCCTTGGTGGATCAAAGGTTTTTTTATTAATCAAACACCTCACAAGGCGTCCATGGATGCAAGTTCAACGTCCCGGCATACAATCACATTTCAATGTGTTGTTGTCTTTATTGAATTTTAAGACAACTCTTCCCCATTTTTCCAAGTATCTTGACTCATCCCCATGGAAAACTGAATAGAATACATTGTTGTCTCGGTCTGGGTACTGGGATTTTGACGTAACAATCAATGGTGCCTGAACTGTTTCTGCTTTATTCAGCAATTTTGCTGCTGCTGCATAATTTTTCAGGGGTGAGGAGACCCTTATCCCAAAAGTTTTTCAAATTTTTTTCTGTACTATCCTCATTGTCTGAGGGGAATTGCAAATAGTGGACTGATCTTAGGTGGTGACATTAAAAGTATGTTTCGCCTGACCTAAGATAAACTTCTCCTATTGCACCACACACTGAATCTTCACAGTATATTTTATTGTTTTTACGATCAAACCTTACATGAAGGGGTTGAGGAAAACCCCGAAAGGCCCTTTTAACAAGAAAGATTCCATGGAGTTCATCAACACATATCCCATTTAAAAAATGTTCAGACGTAATGTCTTTAATGACGTCAGATTTATGTTTCGTATTGATGTGTCTCTTGATGTTTTTCATCAACATTTCTTTAGCACATATAGGACAACTTCCCAAAGGATACGAATGTTTTCTAATTTTAGGAAGAGGCGCCTCATTTTCACTATCATATTGAGTGTTTGTTGTTAAGGAAGGCAGTCTAAGTGCTGATACACTGTCATGTTTCACAGCAGCACAGGTTTTCTTCAAATGTGTGAGGAAATCACATTTCCTTGATTTTAGGTCTTGACACAAAGGGCAGTGATAATGGCCATGCGATGACTTCTTTTCACTCAAGCACTTCTTGTGACATGGCAAGCTTCTGTACTCTGCAGTAAAAGTGTTACAGATAATGAAGCTCAACTTTACAAAGGATTGTGAAGAAACACGAGAAAAGCAGAAAATGGACATGAAGTTATGTTTTTCCTGCATTACCAGAACATTTTTCAGCCTATATACAATATTAGTCTGATTGACTAGAATAATGGCCATCATTCCCACAACAACACCTGTAACTAAACAGGGCACTTCTCCCCAAACTGAATGGGCGTCAGGTAGGCTGCACGACGCTTGAGTTACTCCTACACTCAGCCCCTGTAATCAGCAAAAAATTCTCTCGGCAAAAAGTTTGCCAACGATAAATGAGTATCCTCGGCAAAAATCAAGTTTTCCTTGTCAAATTTTACAAAATGACTATTTCATGTAAATAACTACTGGGGAAGCACTGTCCTTGTGCGTTCTTGGACGTACGACTGGGTGCGTCTTGTAGGTGTTCTATGTTTTTTTCCGGGTAATAAACTCACATTTTAAAGAGATATCTCAAAGATGTATAACATTGTGCCACATGCACCCCAGTATATCCACATAAAGGCCACAAACATGTTCAAGAACGTTGAGAAATTTGCTCGGCCTACTACTCTTCCATTTTTTTGGTATACAATTTTGACTTCTTGCAAATCAACAACAGCACGCCTCGGCACTGCAAAGAGAGCGATTAGACCTGGTAATTCATTCCAGTCGAGAAATCATTTCTGTGTGAACAGCCAATTATTTTTTATTAGGTAACAAAAAAGGGTCTGAGAAACAGACAATCAACTTTGTATGGCCTTAATAAATGCTGATTTTAAAGCCTTCATGATGGCTAACCTACATATTAAATTTCATTGAGACGTGATAATCCATTGTTGAGATATTTGAGTGGATGGACGGACGGACAGACGGACACAGTCAATCCAGTATACCCCCTAACTCTCTTCGAGAGTGGGGGTATAACAACCACAAACGTGCACATCTGCATTGGGAGTAGTAGAGATGTCAGTAATGACGATTGTTGTACAACGATTTTAACTTAAAAACAGCTTACAACAATCATTATTACTGATGCCACTCAAATTGTCGGCAACAAAAATACTGCCGAGGAAACATCTAAAATCTCATAGCAACTCATCTGCAATTGCCGTTGCCGAGGACTAATTACAGGGGCTGTACACTATCTTTCACCTACCTGAAAAACTATTTTCATCTGAATGCCCTGACATCATACAAACATCAAAGATGATTCAAACTGATATTCATGAAGCCTTTTCAGAAATACTTTTTCAGCGACACAACAATTAACTGTTCGTAACATAAACATGCATTAAAACAGGACATTTGAAACTCACACAAAAACATATTTGGCAAACTAATATACAGATGCTGAACGAAATAAACATTGTTGTGTAAATCTAAATTTTATGCAGTAAATTTGTTTTTGTTGGCAAATAAAATGTGGATCTTTCTGAGAAAAAGTGCCTATCATTGTGGAATTTTTTTTAATAAAGTGTGAATCACCGAGATTTAATGTAAATAAACATTTCGAAGCCCCTTCAAACAAGAGAGTTTAATGACATAAATATTCCTTAGCGACTTTTATGTTATGAAACGAATAAGCATACGAGGTAATTAAGACAGACGGACATGCATAAATGAACAGTTAGACAGTTTCATGGATGGGTTATAACCATGAAAAAATATAATGAAAAATAATAACTCAAGTTACAAAAATTCAGAAGATTCTAAGTAATGAAAGGGTCAAAACTCTGGTAAAAGGATGTGGACCAAACTCATTATTGATCTGGACACGTCTTCATACCCAGTAATGTTTTTACCAAATACAGTGAAACCCTCTTAATAGTATATCTCTTAATTGTATATCCCTGTTAATTGAATATAATTTCCAAATACCAAACCATTTACCATACTTTCAGTACAAATTTGACCTGTTAATTTTATATATTTTATAGAGTAAACTCCTGTTAATTGAATAAAAAATATTTCAATGTGTTCGAAAATTACTCTTGACGACCAGTAAATTCCCTACTTTGGTAAACATTTTCGTATCTTTTAATCATAAATTGAGTATTTAATCTATTATATCTTGTTTGACAGAGCTCAGTGAGCTCTGTCAAACAAGGTATAAAAGATTAAATACTCAATTTATAATCAGAAGAGAGGAAAATGTACAAATTCCTGTTAATTGTATACTCCTGTTAATAGAATATTTTTTTCTGACAAAGTGGCTATTCAGTTATCAGGGTTCCACTGTACCATGTAATTTCCTTAATTACAACCAAAGATATGTTCCAAAAACCTAAAATTTTGGTAAATTGTAAGTTGATAAGGGCAATAACTCTGGCAAAATTCATCAAATCTTTGCTTCTTTACCACATGCACATTTACGCATCATTCGGATATTTCACACAAAGTTTCATAAAAATCCAATAAAAAACGTATGGGGAGTTGAGCGTCCAAGCATGCGTGACAGAAACTGTTGCCAAGGGCCATAACTGCACAAAATTTGTTGCATCGAAAATTGCTGTCTTCATGCACATATACACTTCACACTGATACTTTATGAAAGGTTTCGTAAGAATCCAGTGCAAACTGTAGGGGGAGTTAAGCGGACAGGTATTTTTGATGGAAATTTGGCTATTTCCAAGGGCCATAACCATGCAAAATTTGTTGCTTTGGATATTCCTGGCTACAGGCACATCTACATTGCCTATTGACACTCCACACCAAATTTCGTAAAAATCCTATGAAAACTGTAGGAGTTAAGTAAGTGGACAAGCATTTTTGACGGAAACCTGGCTATTACCAAGGGCCATAACTGCAAAAAATTTGTTGTATCCAAAATTTCTGCCCACAGGCACATCTACACTGCATACTGATACTTCACACCAAGTTTTGTAAAAATCCAATGAAAACTGTAGGAGGAGGAGTTAAGCAGAGAATCATTTGTGACAAAAATTTGGCTATTACCAAGGGCAGTGACTGTGCAAAATTTGTTGCATCGAAAATTCCAACCCACACTCATATCTACACTTCATACTCATACTTCATATCAAGTTTCGTAAAAATCCAATAAAAATTGTGAGAGGAATTCGTGATGGAAATTTGGCTATTACCAAGGGCTGTAATTGCGCAAAATTTGTTGGATCGATAATTCCTGCCCACATGCACATCTACACTTCATACTGATACTTCACACCAAGTTTTAAAAAAATAACAGCTGTAAGAGGAGTTAACCGGACAAAGTTTGTGACGGACGGATGGTCAAACACCATTTCAATATCCGACCTCCCAAATTCGTTGGCGGGGGATAATTATAAAACAATCACAAATGTGACACTGATACGTCTATTAAAATTTTGCTGATGGCACACCAAATACGTTTGCAAAAATATTTAGTGAGCCATCAGAAGAGGTAGGTAGCTGACCCTCACCATTTCCCTTTACTCACTCAAACAGCCCCACCCACCACCCCACCCACCCCACACACACACTAGAATAATAAAATTTTCGATCTGTTGTTTCGATTGTTGGTACATAAACACCCTTAGTACCAACAATAGCCACATTCTGACACAAAATACGAACTAACATTGTGCAGGAGCCACACAATGCATGTGAGTCACATAACCCACATTTCTACCAATAAGCACAACCATTTTACTTCCCTACCCAACAGTGCAGTATGCTGTGGCAGCATCAAACCCACATTTAATGTTGACAGATAATGTTCGTTCACCTCAGAAACTTTGCCTATACTGGGACCTCTGGCTTGAGATACCAATGCACTTATCCACTCGGCTATCACATACCATACCAAATTTGGAAAATTTATTTCTATTTATATTAAAGGTTTTGTATGGAAACCTTAATATTAATAAATTGGCAGTAGGATGAAAAGAATTTTGACCAATGGTAGACAGCGATAAGATAATTAAACCTTTTATTTCCAAGAAGAAAATAAAAGACATGCATTTAAACAAGAGCAACGCGAAGCGTGACATATGCCCCCTCCTGCAATACTCTCAGGTGCCAAATAATAGTGATGGCCGAATAATAGTGATGGCTTGCATTTTCATCAAATATTAATAATAGTGATGGCGTTTTCACTCTATATCTCATTACCAAATAAAAGTGATGGTCAGCATTTTTCTCAAAATTAATAATAGTACTAACACTATTATTCAGCAGCTTGGAGTACCGTCAATAGCATTACAGAAATGAGTGGATTGGATGTCTGGATCTCTCATCTACTGACGTCAAATGCAATACCAACCATCGACACCTCATGCATAATAAGTTTATGAAACTATAGCTTAATGCATATAAGGAAACTCAAGTTATTGCACAAATACCAAAAATATATTTATGGTAACAATGGCCATGATCTTTGACCTATTGGCATTTAACGTAGTACCACCGATTGACAGCTCATAGGTAATCCGTGTGTGAAGTTATTTCTTCGTGCGTAGAAAGGAACCAAAGTTATTGCATGGGAAAACAAAAATCTATTTATAGTAACAGTGACCTTGACCTTTGACCAATTTACCGAAAATGAAATCCCAACCATCGACACCTCTTATGCAATCAAACTGTGATGTTATAGCATTGTAGGCAAAAGGAAACTAAAGTTATTGCACAAAAACCAAAAATCTATTTATAGCAAGTGACCTTGACCTTTGACCCATTGGCAAAAACTGTAATGCCAATCATCGACATCCCATATGCAATCAAAATATTCAGTTATAGCATTGTATACAAAAGGAAACTAAAGTTATTGCACAAAAACCAAAAATCTATTTATAGCAACGGTGACCTTGACCTTTGACATATTGTCCAACCATCGACACCTCATATGCAATCAAGCTATGAAGTTATAGGATTGTATGCAATAGGAAACTAAAGCTATTGCACAAAAACAAAAAATCTATTTATAGCAAGTGACCTTGACATTTGACCTATTGACCAAAAGTGTAATCCTGACCATCGACATATCATATGCAATCAAAATATCACGTTATAGTATTGTGCGCAAAAGGATACTAAAGTTATTGCATGAAAACCAAAAATCTATTTATAGCAACAGTGACCTTGACCTGTGATGTATTGATCAAAAATGTAATCCCTACCATCGACACCTCATATGCAATCATACATGAAGTTATAACACTGTTCACAAAAGGAAACTAAAGTTATTGCACAACAAGATTAGTCTTGCAGAACTTAAGTTATGGAGCAGAAACCAATTTCATGTGTATTTAATATTGGAGGGCAATGTGACCTTGACTGTTGGCACCCCATGATCAAGATAAAGAGGCTTCTTCTGCTCATCATACCAAAACTACATATGAAGTTTGGTAAAGATATGACTGTTAAAACTTTCGTTAATTGACGGAATGCAGCAGAAACCTGTTTCAAGTACATTAAATGTTGAAGATCACAGTGATCTTGACCTTTGGCAAATCAACCTGAAAATAACAGGGTTCTACCTCCCATTCTACCTCCCAGAATACCTAACCTCCATATAGAGTTATATCAAGATTAGTCTTGCAGAACTGAAGTTATAGTGCAGAAACCAATTTCAAGTGTATTTAATATTGGAGGTCACTGTGACCTTGACCTTTGGTACCCCACGGTCAAAATAAATAGGCTACTTCCATTCATCATACCTAAACTACATATGAATTTTGGTAAAGATTCGACTGGCAGAACATTAGTTAATTGACGGAATGCAGCAGAAACCTGTGTCAAGTACATTAAATGCTGAAGGTCACAGTGACCTTGACCTTTGGAAAATCAGCCTCAAAATAAACAGGCTTCTACCTCACATCATACCAAACGTCTATATAGAGTTATATCAAGATCAGTCTTGCAGAACTGTAGTTATAGAACGGAAACCAATTTCAATTGTATTTAATATAGGAGGTCACTGTGACCTTGACCTTTGGTACCCTACGGCCAAAATCAATAGGCTTCTTCCACTCATCATACCTAACCTACATATGGAGTTTGGAAAAGATCCGGCTTGTAGAACTTTAGTTAATTGACAGAATGCAAACAGTTAACGGACGGACGCCGGACATGGTGAAAACATATGCCCCCTCCTCAAAGAGGACGTGGGCATAAAAAAATAAATAAATAGGGTTCTACTTTACACCATACCTAAATTTCATACATAGTTATATCAAGCTAAGTCTTGCACAACTGTAGTTATAGAGAGGAAACCAATTTTAAGTGTATTTAATATAGGAGGTCAGTGTGACCTTGACCTTTGGCGCCCTGCGGCCAAAATTAATAGGCTTCTTCCACTCATCATACCTAACCTACATATGAAATTTGGTTAAGATCCGGCTATCAGGAGTTTCGTTAGTTGACGGAATGCAGCAGAAACCTGTTTCAAGTACATTACATGCTGAAGGTCACAGTGACCTTAACCTTTGGAAAATCAGCCTCAAAATTAATAGGCTTCTACTTCACATCATACCAAACCTACATATAGAGTTCTATCAAGATCAGTCTTGCAGAACTGTAGTTATAGAGCGGAAACCAATTTCAAGTGTATTTAATATAGGCCACTGTGACCTTGACCTTTGGCACCCTACGGCCAAAAGCAATAGACTTCTTCCACTCATCATACCTAACCTACATTTGAAGTTTGGAAAAGATCCGGCTGGTAGAACTTTAGTTAATTGGCGGAATGCAAAAAGTTAACGGACTGACGCCGGACGACGGACATGCTGAAAACATGATGCCCCCTCCTCAAAGAGGTTGGGGGCATAAAAATAGACTTGATACACTTACTTCCAACAATCACTGAGGAAGCAAAATGTTTTGCTATATGTTAATGAAGAAGTCCTTTTCTTTTTATATTTATGTCACAAATGTTGCAGTCTTTATCCAACCCTCTAACATATGATGAAACTGTAACATTAACATTAAAATAAGTTATGAAGTTGGTAACTATTCAAATCATTTATATCCAAATATTTTACTTTTTCTGCTTAAAACTGCTATGATGGAAGTTACAGTTCATAATTATGTTGAACATAAGTCACTATTGAAGGAATAAAATCATACCCAACCCCTGAATGAACTGAATCTTTCTACACAGGGAATAACATATAGCACCCTACCTTATACAAGTGTGCTCAATTGTAAAAAAAACATTTGAAATCAAAAACCTGTATATTCAGAATCATCAACAGGATTTCCTGGCTCAGAAAGAATTTGACACACATATTTCTGCCTCTGAAGCCACAATGCTGTAATTTAAGAAACAAAATTTCTGTATTCTCATCAAAAAACTCTTTAGTAGTCTGGCTTTGGATGGCCAATACATAGTGTGCCAGTTAAGGCAGGACAGGTTCATTATATTATTTATGTATAAAATATTTAAGCTAATTTAAGCTCTGGGGCTCATTCCTAAAGATTATGCCCCTAATAATTTTTACTTTCCAGTGAACCTCCTAATTTTTATGTTCATTGCAGTCTTTGGGCAGTTTGATAAATTACGCTAAATTGGTACAAAACTAGAACAATCAATTTGACCAACTCTTAATGTGGATCAGGTTAGTTTCTGAATGAATGCTGGATTCATGCATGATATATGAACCATCCCTTATTTTGCCCACCACTTTTCACAAAAGAGTGACAAACGAGCACAGATGGAGATTAGACATATAATGTCCTTCAACAAACATATTGTTATTATTATCCATGCCTCTTTTTCCTCTCTTTCCTCCAGACAGAGTTATATGCTTCCCCTTCACTACACTCATGAAATTTGGCACACACCTCAGACGTATGCTCTAGTTGGTGAAACCAATTTTCCACTTCTTGTTTCCTCACCTTTACTCTGAACAATTAGAAAACAAGTGCAACACCAAGGATGGTGGTTATGCCCCCCCCCATCCCCCCATCCCCCCCATTCCCAATAGTGTCCATATCCAAATTCAATCATTGCTCATGCCCACACTTCAAATGTAACATCCAAGACAACTTGTTCTTGTCGCATGGTGATAACAAAGGTGCCTGAAAAGTTTTGTGAAGATTTGTATGTAAATTTGGCCTGGAGTCTGAACCGTATTGTTCTGCATAACTAATGTGTATAAATATCGCTGAAAAGGTTAAAGTTTGTGTAATTGATGCACTAGAAAATGAAGCAATAAATATCTTATCTTATCACCTTTAAACCATATCGGCAATACAGCAGGCCACCAAATGTGTCCATGGGACACTGATGCCCCCACTTTATGGTAGACCTTTGTGATTATAAACTTTGTTGCAGACTAATCCAAAATTAACAGAAGAAAAATGTTTCCAATTGTTGCAACAACTCCATATTCACACTTGAGCTGTATTTTGTTGTGACTAAACCATATGCCAAATTTGGAGTTGACTGACAAGCAAATACTAAAGTTATCATCCGGAAACCAAATATTTGACGCATTCTAAGTCCAACAGTGACCATAATTCATGCAAAAATTGTTTGTGCTGACCCCATATTCGACCTTGACCTGTATTTTATTGTGATTAAACTACATACCAAGTTTGGAGCCGATCGAAAAACAAATACTCCAGTTATCGTTCGTAAACCAAATATTTGAAGCATTCTAAGTCCAACACCAACAGGGGCCATAATTCAGGCAAAGATTGTTCTGAGTGATCTCATATTCGAACTTGACCTCTACTTTGTTGTCATTAAACTACATTCCAAGTTGTGAGCCATCAGAAAACAAATACTAAAGTTATCGTCTGGATACCACATTTTGTACATACGTATGTGCGTATGTACAGAAGAAAGAACGGACGTACTGGAAGACAGACAGAAGGATGGACGGCCAAGGGTGACACCTAATGCTTCAGCCAAAATTGACGTGGGCACAAAAAAGTTTTTTGTCTTCATCCCTTAATTTTAGATGCTTGGTTACTCCTATCCTTTAAATGAATAAACTTTACATAATATTCAAAGGTGAATTATTACTAACCCACTTTCAGTTTACTTTAGCACTTTCAACATTTTCTGGATCTCTAACAGATTCTTTCTTCAAATCTTCTGATATCTATTAAATGGAAAATAAGGTATGAATACAGCTTTGTTCAATCAACGTTTCAATTTGATGTCACTCTCATCAAATATCAATGAACACTTCTTAAGCAATGAATTTCAAGCCAGTTCATATATTTTTACCAATTTGGTGAACCCTCAAAGGGTACTACACAGACAATGAATCTGGACAGTCCTTTTCTTTTAGGGAAGTTTGAGCCCAGCATGACCTTGGCAAAGGGTAATTTAGTTTGCCTACAGTTAAAAGTAGAAGTCCTGTCATGAATTGCGCGCAAATAGCACGCTTTCTTTCGAAGAACGGTATCAAACTTTGTATATATGGCCTGGGCACAAGCAATGTTTCAGCCAATGGACCATTGGCTGAAACAGTGCTTGTGCTTGCTATGGATAGGCAAGAAAATCTAGCATGGTTTGGTTGCCATTCGATATGGAAACTGTGAAATTCCGACGCACAATTACATTTGTATGGCTAGATAAGTGCACAGTTCAAGGCAGAACTTCTAGTTTAACTGTATCTTTCATAAGTCATTAACCATGAAAGACGTTTTTGTGTACACAGAAAATTCATCAACATTTCCTGTTGACAAACGTTTTGTTAATGCTTACATAACCAGGATCAACCTCAGGAGTGCAATGAAATGCTCAGCTTTCATACACTGCTGGATAGGGCTCAGTAAGCTTTTTCAAGCAATGTATTATAATACATTATATCATCTGTTTAATTAACGAAGATAATTAATGTATACGGCATGGCAGATCTGGGTTTCTATTTCAATATGAATTCACCTTATTACATGAAATATTATAAATATCTCTCGAAGAGACCTAACTTGATTCTATTTACTATATCTTATCACTTTCAAATGAATTTGGAGGTATATGGCCCAGAAAACACCCAGTCAATAATCAGAGATCTCCTTTTGGGGAGTTATTTGTAGAACAGTTAATGAGTAGGGTAAAAGAAACTTGGTTTTCTTGTCATTTACATTTTATAGTAACCTGTAAAAGACATCAGTGAGGTACTGAGATGTCTGCTCAAAATATTCAGAGTGAATCATTGCCAACAGATAAGCAAAAGGTAAGGCAGGTCTTCACTCCTTTTTCAATAATTGATACTCTTTTTCTTAAAAGTATTATAAATATCAGTCCTAACATGAGGGTCCTACCTTTATTTTATTTACTACGTTTTGTCACTCTTACATAAATTTGGAGGTATGTGGCCGAGACAGCTTCAAATGTCTAAACAGAGGCCCCATTTTAGAGATTAACATGTATGGCAGCTATAGGATAGAGTGGATGAACGTTTCTCTCCTTGTCAATACAGATAGTTAATGCATGTAGTATCTTATCACACTGGCATGAATTTGGAGGTATATGACCTAGAAAGCTTAAAATGTCAAACCAGAGGCCCAATACTGGGGATTTACACATACGATAGCATAGGTAGAGGAAAAACTTAGTTACCTTGCCATCTACATCCCACAGCAGGCTGAAATGAAAACCACATTAGTGAGTGGGTGAAGTGTCTGCTCACAATATTCAGTGAATGAACTGTGATCGATACCATCCCTTTTAACTAGGCCCCTAAATGCAAAAGGTAGGGCAGGTTTCGGCTCCTATCTGGAAAACTGATACACTTATTCCATATAGAGGTATTAAATTCTGTAATTTCTGTAATTAGGGTCGTAAATGTATTTTATTCACTATATCGTATCACTCAGACGTGA
The DNA here is from genome assembly GCA_031216915.1 of Pictodentalium vernedei. NCBI lineage: Eukaryota > Metazoa > Mollusca > Scaphopoda > Dentaliida > Dentaliidae > Pictodentalium > Pictodentalium vernedei. The sequence continues at coordinate 503,584,406 of CM062297.1, read as the reverse complement.
ATTTGGAGGTATGTTGCACAGAAAGCTCCAAATGTCTAAACATATGCCACATTTTATGGATCGGACGTAGGGCAGCTATGTGGTAAGGCTGGAAAAAACTTGGTTTCCTTGCCATTTACATATTGTAGGGTGCTGCAAATAACTTCAGTGAGGGACTGAGATGTCGACTCACCAAATTCAGAGTGAATGACCTCTGATAGATACCATCGCTTGTGACTAGGGCTCTGAATGCAAAAGGTAGGGCAGGTGTCGCCTCCTATCTTAACAACGGCTACCCTTATTCCATAGAATAGTACATAAATCTGTAATGAAGGTCCTATTTTTTAAAATTCAATATATCTTATCATTCAGACATGAAATTAGAGATGTGGGGTGCAGAAAGCTTCAAATGTTTAAACAGAGGCCACATTTATGGATTAGACGTAGGGCAGCTATGGGGTAAGACTGGAGAAACTTCGTTTCCTTGCCATTTACATATTGTAGGGTGCAGCAAATAACTTCAGTGAGAGACTGATATGTCTGCTCACCAAATTCAGAGTGAATGACCTCTGATAGATACCATCCCTTATGACTAGGGCACTGAATGCAAAGGGTAGGCAGGTGTCGGCTCCTATCTTAACAACTCCTACCATTATTCCATAGAGTAGTATAAAATTCTGTAATGAGGGTTGTAAATGTATTTTATTCACTATATCCTATCATTCTGACGTGAATTTGGTGGTATAAGGCCCAGAAAGCATCAAATGTCTAAACAGAGGCCATACTTTATGGATATACACGTAGGGCGGCTATGGGGTAAGGCAGAAGAAACTTGGTTTCCTTGCCATTTACATACTTAGGATGCTGCAAGTAACTTCAGTGAGTGACTGAGATGTCTGCTTACTAAATTCAGGGTGAATGACCTCTCACAGACACCATCCCTTATGACTAGGGCACTGAATGCAAAAGGTAGGGCAGGTGTCGGTTCCTATCTATAAAACTGCTACACTTATTCCATATAGAGGTATTACTTTCTGTAATTAGGGTTGTAAATGTATTTTATTCACTATATCTTATCACTCACACATGAATTTGGAGGTATGTTGCACAGGAAGCTCCAAATGTCTAAACAGAGGTCACATTTTGTGGATTTACACGTAGGGCGGGTATAGGGTAAGGCAGAAGAAACTTGGTTTCCTTGCCATTTACATATTTTGGATGCTGCAAATACCTTCAGTGAGTGACTGAGATGACTGCTCACCAAATTCAGAGTGAATGACTTCTGATAGATACCATCCCTTAAAACTAGGACTCTGAATGCAAAAGGTAGGGCAGGTCTCAGCTCCTATCTTAACAACTGCTACCATTATTCCATAGAGTAGTACACAAATCCTTGACATATACATATTTAGGATGCTTCAAATAACTTCAGTGAGTGACTGGGATATCTGCTCACCAAATTCAGAGTGAATGACCTCTGTAGATACCATCGCTTATGACTAGGGCTCTGAATGCAAAAAGTAGGGCAAGTGTCGGCCCCTATCTTAACAACAGCAATCCTTATTCCATAGAGTAGTACACAAATCTGTAATGAAGGACCTAAATGTTTTAAATTCATTATATCTTATCATTCAGACATGCATTTGGAGATGTGGGGTGCAGAAAGCTTCAAATGTATAAACAGAGGCCACATTTTATGGATTAGACGTAGGGCAGCTATTGGGTAAGACTGGAGGAAATTGGTTTCCTTGCCATTTACATATTGTCGGGTGCAGCAAAAAACTTCAGTGAGTGACTGATATGTCTGCTCACAAAATTCAGAGTGAATGACCTTTGATAGATACCATCCCTTATGACTAGGGCACTGAATGCAGAAGGTAGGACAGGTCTCGGCTCCTATCTTAACATCTCCTACCATTATTCCATAGAGTAGTATAAAATTCTGTAATGAGGATCGTAAATGTATTTTATTCAATATATCTTACCACTCTGACGTGAATTTGGTGGTATATGGCAAAGAAAGCTTCAAATGTCTAAAAAGAGGCCATATTTTATGGATTTACGCGTAGGGCGGCTATGGGGTAAGGCAGAAGAAATTTGGTTTCCTTGCCATTTACATACTTAGGAAGCTGCCAGTAACTTCAGTGAGTGACTGTGATGTCTGCTCACCAAATTCAGGGTGAATGACCTCTCGCAGACACCATCCCTTATGACTAGGGTACTGAATGCAAAAGGTAGAGCAGGTGTTTGCACCTATCTATAAAACTGCTACACTTATTCCATATACAGGTATTACATTCTGTAATTAGGGTTATAAATGTATTTTATTCACTATATCTTACCACTCTGACGTGAATTTGGTGGTATGTGGCACAGAAAGCTTCAATTGTCTAAACAGATGCCACATTTTAGGAATTTACACATAGGGCGGCTATGGGGTAAGACAGGAGAAACTTGGTTTCCTTGCCAGTTATCTATTGCAAGTAACTTCAGTGAGTGACTGACATATCAGCTCACCAAATTCAGAGTGAAAGACCTCCGATAGATACCACCCCCTCAGGCTCTGAATGCAAAAGGTAGGGCAGGTCTAGGCTCCTGTTTTAACAAATGATACCCTTATTCCATAGAGTAGTATAAATATCTGTAATGAAGGTCAAAAAATTATTTTATTCACTATATCTTATCACTCAGACATGAGTTTGGAGGTATGTGGTACAGGAAGCTTCAGCTGTGTAAACAGAGGCCACATTTTATGAATTTACACATAGGGCGGCTATGGGGTAAGACAGGAGAAACTTGGTTTCCTTAACATTTATATATTGTAGGATGCTGGAAATAACTTCATTGAGTGACTAAGATGTCAGCTCACCAAACTCAGAGTGACTGACCTCTGATAGATACCATCCCCTATGACTATGGCTCTGAATGTAAAAGGTAGGGCAGGTCTCAGCTCCTATTTTAACAAATGCAACCCTTTTTCCACAGAGTAGTATAAACATCCGTAATGAAGGTCCTAAATTTATTTTATTCACCATATCTTATCACTCAGACATGAGTTTGGAAGTATATGGCACAGAAAGCCTAAACTGTCTAAACAGAGGCCACATTTTATGAATTTACAAGAAGGGCGTCTATGGGGTAAGACAGGAGAAACTTGGTTTCCTTGCCATTTAGATAACGTAGGAGGCTGCAAATAACAGTGAATGACTGAGATGTCAGCTCACCAAATTCAGAGTGAAAGACCTCTGATAGATACCATTCCTAATAAGTAGGGCTCTGAATGCAAAAGTTAGGGCAGGTCTTGGCTCCTATTTTAACAAATGATACCCTTATTCCATAGAGTAGTATAATTAGCTGTAATGAAGGTCCTAAATTTATTTTATTCACTATATCTTATCACACTGACATGAATTTAGATGAATGTGGCACAGAAATCATAAAATGTCTAAACAGAGGCCCCATTTTAGGGATTTACTTGTAGGGCAGCTATTGGGAAAGCAGAAGTAACTTGGTTTCCTTGCCATTCACATATTAAAGTAAGCTGCAATTAAAGGTAGTGAGTACCTGAAGTGTCTTCACATGACATTTCGAGAGAATGAACTCTGACAGATGGCAACCCTTATGACCTGGCCCATGAATGCAAATGGTAGGGCAGGTTTTGGCCCCTATTTCAATAAATGCCTGTAATGAGGGTCCTAATTTTTTTTTATTCGCAATATCTTATCACTCAGACATGAATTTGAGGTATGTGGTGCATAAAGCTTCAAATGGCTAAACAGAGGCCATATTTTGTGAATTTACACGTAGGGCGGCTATGGGGTAAAACAGGAGAAACTTGGTATCCTTGCCATTTATATATTGTAGGGGGATACAAATAACTTCAGTGAGTGACTGAGATGTCAGCTCACCAAATTCAGAGTGAAAGACCTCTGATAGATGCCATTCCTTATAAGTAGGGATCCGGATGCAAAAGGTAGGACATGTCATGGCTCCTATTTTAACAAATGATACCCTTATTCCATAGAGTAGTATAATCAGCTGTAATGAAGGTCCTAAATTTATTTTATTCACTATATCTTATCACTCGGACATGAATTTAGATGAATGTGGCGCAAAAATCATCAAATGTCTAAACAGAGGCCCCATTTTAGGGATTTACATGTAGGGCAGCTATTGGGTAAGCAGAAGGAACTTGGTTCCCTTGCCATTTACATACTGAAGTAAGAAGCAGTTAATGTTAGTGAGTACCTGAAGTGTCTTCTCATGACATTCAGAGAGTATGAACTCTGATAGATGGCACCCCTTATGACCAGGCCCCTGAATGCAAATGGTAGGGCAGGTTTTGGCCCTTATTTCAATAAATGTCTGTAACGATGATCCTAAATTTTTTTTATTCACCAGATCTTATAACACAGACATGAGTTTGGAGGTGTGTGGCACAGAAAGCCTAAACTGTATAAACAGAGGCCACATTTTATGATACTGTAGGAGGCTGCAAATAATTTCAGTGAGTGACTGAGATGTCAGGTCACCAAATTCAGAGTGAAAGACCTCTGATAGATACCATTCCTTATAAGCAGGCTCTGAATGCAAAAGGTAGGGCAGGTCTAGCCTCCTATTTTAACAAATGATACGCTTATTCCATAGAGTAGTATAATTAGCTGTAATGAAGGTCCTAAATTTATTTTATTCACTATATCATATCACTCTGACATGGATTTAGATGAATGTGGCACAGAAATAATCAAATGTCTAAACAGAGGCCCCATTATAGGGATTTGCATGTAGGGCAGCTATTGGGCAAGCAGAATAAACTTGGTTTCCTTGCCATTTACATCCTGAAGTAAGCAGCAATTAATGTTAGTGGGTACCTGAAATGTCTTCTCATGACATTCAGAGAGTATGAAGTCTGATAGATGGCACACCTTATGACCAGGCCCCTGAATGCAAATGGTACAGCAGGTTTTGGCCCTTATTTCAATAAATGTCTGTAACGAGGATCCTAAATTTATTTTATTCATTACATCTAATCACTCAGACATGACTTTGGGGTATATGGCACAGAAAGCTTAAACTGTCTAAACAGAGGCCACATTTTATGAATTTACACGTAGGGTGGCTATGGGGTAAGACAGGAGAAACTTGGTTTCCTTGCCATTTATATATTGTAGGGGCCTGCAAATAACTTCAGTGAGTGACTGAGATGTCAGCTCACTAAATTCAGAGTGAATGACCTCTGATAGATTCCATCCCTTATGACTATGGCTCTGAATGCAAAAGGTAGGGCAGGTCTCGGCCCCTATTTTAACAAATGCTACCCTTATTCCATAGAGTAGTATAAATATCTGTAATGAAGGTCGTAAATTTATTTTATTCACTATAACTTATCACTCAGACATGAGTTTGGAGGTATGTGGCACAGAAAACTTCAACTGTCTAAACAGAGGCCACATTTTATGAATTTACACGTAGGCGGCTATGGGGTAAAACAGGAGAAACTTGGTACCCTTGCCATTTATATATTGTAGGAGGCTGCAAATAACTTCAGTGAGTGACAGATGGCAGCTCACCAAATTCAGAGTGAAAGACCTCTAATAGATACCATTCCTTAAAAGTAGGGCTCTGAATGAAAAAGATGGGGCAGTTCTTGGCTCCTATTTTAACAAATGAAACCCTTATTCCATAGAGTAGTATAATTAGCTGTATTTAAGGTCCTAAATGTATTTTAGTCACTATATCTTATCACTCTGACATGAATTTAGATGAATGTGGCACAGAAATCATCAAATATTTAAACAGAGGCCCCATTTTAGGGATTTACATGTAGGGTAGCTAATGGGTAAGCAGACGAAACTTGGTTTCCTTGCCATTTACATACTGAAGTAAGCAGCAATTAATGTTAGTGAGTACCTGAAGTGTCTCCTCATGACATTCAGAGACAATGAACTCTGATAGACTGCACCCCTTATGACCAGGACCCTGAATGCAAATGGTAGGGCAGGTTTTGGCCCCTATTTCAACAAATGTCTGTACTGAGAATCCTAAATTTATTTTATTCACTATACCTTATCACTCAGACATGAGTTTGGAGGTATGTGGCACAGAAATCATCAAATATTTAAACAGAGGCCCCATTTTAGGGATTTACATGTAGGGCAGCTAATGGGTAAGCAGAAGAAACTTGGTTTCCTGCCATTTACATACTGAAGTAAGCAGCAATTAATATTAGTGAGTACCTGAAGTGTCTCCTCATGGCATTCAGAGACAAGAAACTCTGATAGACGGCACCCCTTATGACCAGGACCCTGAATGCAAATGGTAGGGCAGGTTTTGGCCCCTATTTCAACAAATGTCTGTACTGAGAGTCCTAAATGTATTTCATTCACTATATCTTATCACTCAGACTTGAGTTTGGAGGTATGTGTTGCAGAAAGATTCAAATGTCTAAACAGAGGCCATATTTTATGAATTTACACGTAGCGCGGGTATGGGGTAAGACAGGAGAAACTTGGTTTCCTTGGCAATTATATATTGTAGGGGGCTGCAAATAACTTCAGTGAGTGACGGAGATGTCAGCTCACCAAATTCATAGTGAATGACCTCTGATAGATACCATCCCTTATGACTAGGGCTCTGAATGCAAAAGGTAGGGCAGGTCTCGGCTCCTATTTTAACAAATGATACCCTTATTCCATAGAGTAGTATAAATATCTGTAATGAAGGTCCTAAATTTATTTTATTCACTATATCTTATCACTCAGAAATGAGTTTGGAGGTATGTGGCACAGAAACCTTCAACTGTCTGAACAGAGGCCACATTTGATGAATTTACACGTAGGGCGGCTATGGGGTAAGACAGGAGAAACTTGGTTTCCTTGCCATTTATATATTGTAGGAGGCTGCAAATAACTTCAGTGAGTAACTGACATATCAGCTCACCAAATTCAGAGTGAAAGACCTCCGATATATACCATTCCTTATAAGTAGGGCTCTGAATGCAAAACGTACGGCAGGTCTTGGCTCCTGTTTTAACAAATGATACCCTTATTCCATAGAGTAGTATAAATATCTGTAATGAAGGTCCTCAATTTATTTTATTCACTATATCCTATCACTCAGACATGAGTTTGTAGGTATGTGGTACAGGAAGCTTCAACTGTGTAAACAGAGGCCACATTTTATGAATTTACACAGGGCGGCTATGTGGTAAGACAGGAGAAACTTGGTTTCCTTGCCATTTATATATTGTATGACGCTGGAAATAACTTCATTGAGTGACTAAGATGTCAGCTCAACAAATTCAGAGTGACTGACCTCTGATAGATACCATCCCCTATGACTATGGCTCTGAATGTAAAAGGTAGGGCAGGTCTCAGCTCCTATTTTAACAAATGCAACCCTTTTTTCCGCAGAGTAGTATAAATAACCGTAATGAAGGTCCTAAATTTATTTTATTCCCCATATCTTATCACTCAGACATGAGTTTGGAGGTATATGGCACAGAAAGCCTAAACTGTCTAAACAGAGGCCACATTTTATGAATTTACAAGAAGGGCGTCTATGGGGTAAGACAGGAGAAAATTGGTTTCCTTGCAATTTAGATACCGCAAGAGGCTGCAAATAATAGTGAATGATTGAGATGTCAGCTCACCAAATTCAGAGTGAAAGACCTCTGATAGATACCATTCCTAATAAGTAGGGCTCTGAATGCAAAAGTTAGGGCAGGTCTTGGCTCCTATTTTAACAAATGATACCCTTATTCCATAGAGTAGTATAATTAGCTGTAATGAAGGTCCGAAATTTATTTTATTCACTATATTTTGTCACTCTGACATGAATTTAGATGAGTGTGGCACCGAAATCATCAAATGTCTAAACAGAGGCCCCATTTTAGGGATTTACTTGTAGGGCAGCTATTGGGAAAGCAGAAGAAACTTGGTTTCCTTGCCATTCACATATTGAAGTAAGCTGCAATTAATGTTAGTGAGTACCTGAAGTGTCTTCACATGACATTTCGAGAGAATGAACTCTGATAGATGGCAAATGGTAGGGCAGGTTTTGGCCCCTATTTCAATGAATGCCTGTAATGAGGGTCCTAAATTTATTTTATTCACAATATCTTATCACTCAGATATGAATTTGGAGGTATGTGGGGCATAAAGCTTCAAATGGCTAAGCAGAGGCCATATTTTGTGAATTTACACGTAGGGCGGCTATGGGTTAAGACAGGATAAACATGGTTTCCTTGCCATTTATATATTGTACGGGGCTACAAATAACTTCAGTGAGTGACTGAGATGTCAGATCACCAAATTCAGAGTGAAAGACCTCTGATAGATACGATTCCTTATAAGTAGGGCTCTGGGTGCAAAAGGTAGGACAGGTCTTGGCTCCTATTTTAACAAATGATACCCTTATTCCGTAGAGTAGTATAATTAGCTGTAATGAAGGTCCTAAATTTATTTTATTCACTATATCTTATCACTCTGACATGAATTTAGATGAATGTGGCGCAAAAATCATCAAATGTATAAAAAGAGGCCCCATTTTAGGGATTTACATGTAGGGCAGCTATTGGGTAACCAGAAGAAACTTGGTTTCCTTGCCATTTACATACTGAAGTAAGCAGCAATTAATGTTAGTGAGTACCTGAAGTGTCTTCTCATGACATTCCGGGAGAATGAACTCTGATAGAAGGCACCCCTTTTGACCAGGACCCTGAATGCAAATGGTAGGGCAGGTTTTGGCCCCTATTTCAATAATTGTCTGTAATGAGAGTCCTAAATTTGTTTTATTCACTACATCATATCACTCAGACATGAGTGTGGAGGTATGTGTTGCAGAAAGCTTCAAATGTCTGAACAGAGGCCATATTTTATGAATTTACACCTAGGGCGGCTATGGGGTAAGACAGGAGAAACTTGGTTTCCTTGCCATTTATATATTGTAGGAGGCTGCAAATAACTTCAGTGAGTGACTGAGTGTCAGCTCACCACATTCAGAGTGAATGACCACTGGTAGATACAATCCCTTACGAATACTGCTCTGAATGTAAAAGGTAGGGCAGGTCTCAGCTCCTATTTTAACAAATGTTACCCTTATTCCATAGAGTAGTATAAATATCTGTAATGAAGGTCCTAAATTTATTATATTCACTATATCTTATCACTCAGACATAAGTTTGGAGGTATGTGGCACAGAAAGCTTAAACTGTCTAAACAGAGGGCCACATTTTACGAATTTACACGTAGGGCGGCTATGGGGTAAGTCAGGAGAAAATGGTTTCCTTGCCATTTATATATTGTAGGAGGCTGCAAATAACTTCAGTTTTGACTGAGATGTCAGCGCACCAAATTCATAGTGAATGATCTCTGATAGATACCATCCCTTGTGACCAGGGCTCTGAATGCAAAAGGTAGGGCAGGTCTCGGCTCCTATTTTAACAAATGATACCCTTATTCCATAGAGTAGTATAAATATTTGTAATGAAGGTCCTAAATTTATTTTATTCAGTATATCTTATCACTCAGATAATGAGTTTGGAGGTATTTAGCACAGAAACCTTCAACTGTCTAAACATAGGCTACATTTGATGAATTTACACGTAGGGCGGCTATGGGGTAAAACCAGAGAAACTTGGTTTCCTTGCTATTTATAAATTGTAGTAGGCTGCAAACAACTTTAGTGAGTGACTGAGATGTCAGCTCACCAAATTCAGAGTGGAAGACCTCTGATAAATACCCTTCCTTATAAGTAGGGCGCTGAATGCAAAATGTAGGGCATGTCTCAGCTCCTATTTTAACAAATGCTACCCATATTCCATAATGTAGTATAAATATCTGTAACGAGGGTCCTAAATTTATTTTATTCACTATATCTTATCACTCTGACATGAATTTAGATGAATATGGCCCAAAAATCATCAAATGTCTCAGCAGAGGCCCCATTTTAGGGATTTACCTGTAAGGCAGCTATTGGGTAAGCAGAAGAAACTTGGTTTCCTTGCCATTCACAATTGAAGTAAGCTGCAATTAATGTTAGTGAGTACCTGAAGTGTCTTCTCATGACATTCCGAGAGAAGGAACTCTGATAGATGGCACCCCTTATGACCAGGCCCCTGAATGGAAATGGTGGGGTAGGTTTTGGCCCCTATTTCAATAAATGTCTGTAATGAGGGTCCTAAATTTATTTTATTCACTATATCTTATCACTCAGAGATGAGTTTGGAGGTATGTGGTGCAGAAAGCTTCAAATGGCTAAACAGAGGCCATATTTTATGAATTTCCACGTAGGTCGGCTATGGGATAAGACAGGAGAAACTTGGTTTCCTTGCCATTTATATATTGTAGGAGGCTGGAAATAACTTCAGTGAGTGACTGACATGTCAGCTTACCAAATTCAGAGTGGAAGACCTCTGATAGATACCATTTCTTATAAGTAGGGCTCTGAATGCAAAAGGTAGGGCAGGTCTTGGCTCCTATTTTAACAAATGATACCCTTATTCCATAGAGTAGTATAATTAGCTGTAATGAAGGTCCTAAATGTATTTTAGTCACTATATCTGATCACTCTGACATGAATTTAGATGAATGTGGCACAGAAATCATAAAATGTCTAAACAGAGGCCCCATTTTAGGGATTTACATGTAGGGCAACTATTGGGTAAGCAGAAGAAACTTGGTTTCCTTGCCAATTACATACTGAAGTAAGCAGCAATTAATGTTAGTGTGTACCTTAAGTGTCTTCTCATGACATTCAGAGAGAAGGAACTCTGATAGATGGCACCCCTTATGACCAGGCCCCTGAATGCAAATGGTAGGGCAGGTTTTGGCCCCTATTTCAATAACTGTCTGTAATGAGTGTCCTAAATTTATTTTATTCTCTATATGTTATCACTCAGACATGAGTTTGGAGAAAATTCGAAACAAATCAACTTTGGTGACAGATACCATCCTTGATGTCAAGGCCTCTGAGTGTAAAAGGTACATGTAGGGCAGGTCTTGCCTCCTTCATGTATTTCAATAACTGCTAGTCTTATTTCACGAAGTGTTATAAATATCTGTAATGAAGGCCCTATCTTAATTTGAATCACCATATCTTATCACTCTTCCATGACTTTGGAAATTTATTTTTATTTTCTTTATTTATTGGTGTTTAACCGTTTACCTAATGTTGCGGCCAAAACCAGCCAGCGCTATACACGGATATCTCCATTAATTTTTTAAAATATTTTCATTTTTTGCTTCCAAAACATAGGTTGTGGCCCCTCATTGGAACGAGTGTGTCGCACTCGTTCCAATGAGGGGTCACAACCTATGTTTTGGAAGCAAAATTGAAATTTTTTTGTTATACGAGAAATTTTTTTTACGAGTGTCGTCTGCCATTAGCGTTAGGTAATGGGTTAACATGACATATTTATGAACAATGGCTAATTGTGAGATAAAGTCAAGTTTAGTCAATTGTTTATACAACATGTTACCCATTTTAGAGGACTTCCATCCCAAGCATTGGTGACTGGGGCCTATTTTACCTGTAAAACAGAGCCGTACTCATGGGGAGTTTGGAAATATATTACCCAGAAGCTTTACATCTCTAAACAGAGAACCCTTTTTAGGGATTTACAATTAGGACAGCGATGGAGCAGGGCGGTTGAAACTTAGTTTTCTTGCCACATACATGTACATATTATATTCAGCTGCAAACAACTTAATTAGTGACTGAGATGTTTGCTGACAAAATTCGGAGAGAATCAACTTTGGCAGATACCACCCCTTATGACAAGGACTCTGGATGCAAAATTCAGGGCATGTGTTGGCTCCTGTTTCACCAACTGTTGTTCCCATTATTCTAAAGTACGGACTCCAAGCAAGTTTATCTGCTTTTCGGGCAAACCCAGTGATGTTCTGAATTCCAAATAATCAAAGAATGGGGAGAGGGGCTCACATAGAGGGAGCCACATCCTGAATCAGACATAATCTCCCCCTTTCAACTTTTGCAGCGGACATGATCCGTCTCACATATTCAACAATTACAATACACGAAACTATAAATACATGTACATGTATATCATTAGCAACTAAATAGCACCCAAAGAAAGTTTATTATGCACCCCCTTCCCCACCCCCCTCCATTTCCCCAGTCTGTATGTTACCACTGAACACATGGTTCGGCCTGGCATAATAAATTGTATACATACAATTCGTATACATATTTCCATTACTATTTTTTTCTTTGTGCTATGACTGCTATCTATGTACCGGGTAGTTTCGTGTGCTATCAATGCACTAGTAGTTCCATGTGTTTCCATGTTGTTCATTACGTGGTAAATCGATGCACCAGTTGTTTAGGAGGGCTGTCGGTTTAACACTGTATTGGCTTTGGTTGAAACGTACTAGGGCTGGAATATCTCAGGCAAAACTGGGAAAGGGTTTAAACGTTCCACTCCTTAGATAATAAAATAAGTTAATTGGGTGAACCTACAAACAACTTTGTGAAATGACGGTCTCTCTAGTCTCTACTGTGTTAGTGAGCGCCATTCTGGTGTTTAGCGTGCGTGCCCCCCGCCCCCTCTGGGATAATTTAACCTGGCCAAATATTTCCATTACCATTTTGCCTTTTGTGCATTGAACTGCTATCTATGTAGTTCTATGTGCTACCTATGCAGTTCTATGTGCTTCTGTGTAGTTCTACATGTATGTGGTAAATCGATGCACCGGGTGTTTGGGGGTGGTCTGTCGTTTCACGCAATTACACCCAATTAACACCCAATTAAACACTCCAGTTAACATACCTACACCCAAATTGCACAGTTATTGTTTCTTGGGACAAATGGTAGGAACAAGACCAATGTGTCAACGGAATTTAGATCATTACAAAGTCAAGACTACGCAATTTCCCCTAATAAATATATCCTGGTAAACCATGGGTTTATCCATCAAACATCATTGTATACAGTATTCCAGGTTATTACCCTGTAGACACTGGTATTTAGAACCAGAGATGGTCAGACAGTGGTATAGATGCAGAGGAGGCCATCTCAACAATTTTGCCGGAAAATTGGAAGTCAAATCGGAAAATTATTGGGACCTTTCTTAGGCAAATTTATGCCGAATAGCATTAAAATATGTTTTTTGTTTGTTTTTTTAGGGGGTGGGGGTGGGGATGGGAGACAACAGCACAGCTTTCGGTGTCAATGTTCCAAACAACGACTAATTTTCAGTACATATACGTCTTGTTTTCTTTTCTTCTTCTTCTCTTTCTTTTGCTTGTTAAACTGTCGGGACATTTTCGGCTCGTCAGAAAAGTTCCCCCACCCCCACACCAGTGATTCAGTAAAGGTATACATTAACTGGGTGTTTAATTGGGTGTTAATTGGGAGTAATTGAGTGAAATGACGGACCATTTCAGGGAAGGGGGGGGGGGAGGCATGGTTTATCACTGTATTGGGCATTGGCTTTGGGCGTTTGGCTGAAACTAGTCGGGACATTTTCGGCTCGTCGGAAAAGTTCCCCCACCCCCACACCAGTGATTCAGTAAAGGTATACATTAACTGGGTGTTTAATTGGGTGTTAATTGGGAGTAATTGGGTGAAATGACGGACCATTTCGGGGAGGGGGGCATGGTTTATCACTGTATTGGGCATTGGCTTTGGGCGTTTGGCTGAAACTAGTCCAAACTTGGATCCACAGTCCCTAATATAATATTTACCTTGCAAGGCTTGGTACGTCCACAGCCTAGGACGTACCAGGGGCAAGGTAGAAAATTATATTACGGACGTGGGTCCGACTCCAAGTTTGGAATAGGCCGAAACGTACTAGGGCCGAAATATCCCAGGCGAAACCGGGAAAGGGCCGAAACGTTCCACGTCTTAGGAGATGGTACAAGAATTTAATTGGTTGTAACTATAACTGTGTGAAACGACGGGCTCTCCACCGAGTTAGTGAGCGTCATTCCGGTGTTTTATCCCCCCGCCCCTTCACTGTGAGAGATAAACTAACCTGACCGAATAGTGGCAGAAGAGGCTACTTAATCAAAATATATACATAATCTCTTAAGTTTTTTCCAACTTGTCGTTAAAAACTCGGATAATGTCAATACTTCTATCCATTTTAGTTGACTGCACAGAAAAGCACGTTTGCTTACAAACCGGATGTTTACAAACTGTAGCGGATGATGACAAAATCGAGGTAGGTCAGACGGGGCAGGTTCTCCTTGCTCGAGCATTCCTTACTAGCAGATAATAGCTCATGTTTTAGTGAAACTGCGCAAAAAAAACATCAAAAAATTAGCAAGGCAGCTCCGATATGCAATCAGAAGCTGTATGATTAGTGTTTTTGTTTTTCAGCAATTAAACCAGTGGCAATAATGCAGTGAAAGAGACACCACATTAGCGTATTAGTGACATAATCAAACAACTACCAATTATTGTATAAACCTGATGTTTTCAGCAGCCTATCATTCTGGATGTGTTAATTTGAAATTATCGTTCCAGCAGAATAACTTGACAATGTCAATAGCCTAACACCTCACCCATTTAACACAGAAAATTAGGGTTTTTTAAAACTACCTCTCTCTCTCTCTCTCTCTCTCTCTCTCTGTCTCTATGTGTGCCTTTCTCTCTGTCTCTGTCTCTCTGTCTGTCTGTCTCTCTCTCTCTCACACACACACTCAAGGGCGTCGCCAAGATTTTCAAAAGTGGTTCGACTTGAATGAAGAAGGTACACCGGGGATACGCCTGACAGATGCCGCAGGCGAGCATTCTAGGGGAGCCGGGTGGGGGCAGGAAACTTTTTCAAAATTTAATATCAAATGCATTTCTCTGGTGGCCTTTGGGTGATTTATTTGAATTAGACATTCTTTAAAAGAAACGTAAAAGGGGTCCCCGGCGACGTCTCCCCCTCTCTCTCTCTCTCTCTGTATATCTCTGTCCCTCTCTCTATCTCTCTGCCTCTCTCTCTTCCTCTGTCTCCCTGTCTCTAGCTCTCTTTCTGTCTGTCTGTCTGTCTGTCTCGGTCTTTTCTCTGTCCATCTCTATCTCACTCTCTCTGTCTCTGTCTCTCTCTCTGCCTCACTGTCTGTCTGTCTGTCTGTCTGTCTGTCTGTCTGTCTGTCTGTCTGTCTGTCTGTCTGTCTGTCTGTCTGTCTCTCTCTCTCTCTCTCTCTCTCTGTCTCTCTCTCTCTCTCTCTCGGCACTGAAGCTCGTAAGTTTTTAAGGCAGGAAGACAAAGGGGCACTGGGTTGGGGCATCCATGCGTCGCATGGTGGGAAGGGCGCTGCGAGTCACAAGGTGGTTTGGGAATTTTTTTAAAAACAATTGGGGGGTGAGGAAGGTTAACCCCCTCATGCAATTTCTACGCCGCCGGCTGTGGGGTGCATTTCACACCCAACATATACTTACATTTATAAGTAAAAGGTATGGTACCGCTGGCAAACTTTTAAATACCGCTAGCGCTTCTACTACTCCCTTAATCTTGAAAATAATGGCTCCCTTCTGCAGTGGTTTAGTGGTAATCTACTTCTTCTGTATTTATATGAACTCCAACAGGTGAATTTCAGTAACACGCATCGGCACGAACCAGTGACACGAATGTTCCTCGCATTGGCACAACAATTGTATGGGCCGAATTTAATAGGGGCGATTTGTCCTCCAATTAAAAGCACATGATGAGCAGCGACCTTGTTACGAATCTAAAAGGCTGTGTTTTGACTTTGAAGAAAGTTGAAAACTGTCGTTTGTAACAATGTTACAGCGAATAAATGGGACAATTAAAACTCATTCTACCGTGTTTACTGTTGTTTTATCTTGTTATTCAATTCCAGTGAATGAAAGCGAACAGGATATTTAAATACCAAAAAGTGAGGTCCTTACAGTAAGGGAGTCTGAAAACCTTGGCTATGAAATTTAGGCCTTTATTCGTACATTTTTTAAGCGATAGTCGGTAGGGTGGGGATGGGGATGCCATAGACCGGGACTTACACCTTTATTCAGTGGTAAATAACACTTCACATAACACATTGTGAAAAAGGCGGGGAGCTTGCACGTTTTGATATGATCATAGAGCAGGCCAGGGGCGGCGGAGCCGGGCAGGAGGGGCATACCCCCCCCCCCCACACACATTTTTTCACCAATTATAGGTACACAAACGACATTTTCTGACATAATATACATAACCCCTATAGACACTACACATTTCTTTCTCATCAATTCTCATTCGATTCAAATGTTCTGTATTTCTTCTCTCGTTCACTTTTACCCTGTGATTTTGCAAAATATAAATTTGCATTCAAAGGCAAAGAACTTGTTCAACTGAATTCAATCCAAAGTATTCGAATTGGGTGGACGCCATATAGGTTGTAGTGTGTACCAAAAGGTACCGGTCAACATCCCATATCTCAATATGTACTAACACATTAGCACATCTCGATACGATAATCATACAGTTTCTTTTATGTAAGGTACCCTGGCTTGCACTAGGTGAAGCCATGGTATAGACTGATACAGGCTTAGATGAATGGAGTGATCTGATTGAGTCTAGATTTGGTCAAAGGCAGATGTCAAGAAAGAATAGGGAGGGTGGGGGGGGGGGGGGTGGGGGTAGCCACTAAGCTTGTAGTAGTGGAAGACGGAAACAAGTATAACCCTAACAACACGAGCTGCGCATGCGCACTCACTTCTCCCATCACCATGACAATGATGTCAAAACATGGCTGCTTATCTTGGCTACCATGACAACCACGTGATACCAATAATACATTGCAGTATGATGTCACTTCCGGGGTCCGCCAGTCGGGGTCCATTTGATAGGCTTCGAAAATCACATCTCCTACTACTCACTACAGATGGTGGTGACCATGGACAACTGGTGGCCTTGGAGCTTGGAAAGGTGTGGGTGGTCTAGAAGGCCGGATCAAACAGGTGCTAGAAACCATAACTATCATCAGATAGATGTCCTGCAAAAGGTATCCTATAAAGGGCATCGTCAACAGGTATCTTCAAAAAGTACCTTCAAAAGTTATCCCCAAATAGTACAATTCTATGTGTCCTCAAATACCGAGATGAGTCGTAGAGCAATAAGTAGAGTCACTCGTTCGAGCAATTGCTCTGTAGTTCATTGGCTCAATGAGCTTCGAGTCGCTCGAGCGATCTGATGTAACTATCACGTCTTTCGCATTTTTCAGTAGGCGCGGCAGAAAACTGTAGTGTTCCTAAATAAAGTCGATCATAGGACAGACCACGGTGGCTTTTGGCAAGTCAGCAGTAGTGATCTTAGAGATGTAAAGGTCTAGAATCCAAGTTTTATCCACAACCCCAAAAATACCTCTTGGCCTAGCATCAGTAAACTACTTGTACCAACTGTGGGCCAGCACTAGAACACCTAAGATATTTATTTGTACTAAGGGCTAACAATAGGCATATGGGGTACAAAGAGCTTCTCCTATACTACTCTACCAGACAACCAAGCATAACACTGCGTGGCTTAGCATTACGTAGTATCCGTACTTACGTAGGACAGTATAACGAGTAGGTGGACCAATAGTACTATGGGCTACCACTGAACCCGAGGGAATACAGACCTTACATCATATAATACTACTTTATACAACCATGTATTACCCCCCCCCCCCCCATCCCCCCCACAGACCCTCCCCACAATAATGCTTGACCTTGCATTAGGTACTACCCTTACCAGTTATAGGATAATATAAAGCCTTAGATAGATAGTGGTATTAAGGACTAATAAAAGACCAACAGAGATATAGACCTACATCCTATACCGCCACACTAGACAACTCTGCATTGCCCACCCCACGTTACATTACCGCTTGGCCTTACTCAACGTCCTACCTATACAATCTGTGGGCCAGGACACCACCCTAGATAGATCGTGGAACGAAAGGTTAACATTGGACCTGCAGCGATGCAAACCACACAACCTATACTTCCACACTAGACAACCATGCATTACCCCCACCACAATACTGCCTAGGCTCGCATTACGTACTACCAGTTACAGAAATATACGAAGCATTAGGTTGATTAGTTGTACCAAGTATTAACATGGGTATATAGCATCCAGACTACACTACAGTTCTAAACAACCAAGGACAACCTCGCCACACCACACTAGACGACCATGTATTACCTTCACACACCCCCACGATACCACCTGGACTAGCATAACGTACTACCTATACAAGTCGAAGGAGAGTACAAAGCATTTGGTCGATTAATAGTACCAATGGCTAAAAGAGGATCTGCATGGGGCATATACGGCTACTGCCAAATCAGGCCAGTTCAAGAAACCTGACACCCCTGACTCGAAGTCAAAAGCGGCCAACGTTTGTATGAAGTCGCGTGCGCATCATGGCGTCGCGATGTCAATAGCAACATCAGCCGTTTCACGGGGAAAACTTTCAAGAAACCTCACCTCCCCCATCGATATTTCATCACACAGTCATACTATATACCCACAGACCTGCGGGTACATGCATCACTATACATACCTTAGCATACTATATATGCAGGACGTACACCAATTGTCGGATAAAGATGGAAGGGGCACAGAAAAGAGTTGCTCCGACAAAGACTCCGGTTCCTATGGTAATTTACCTCTACCTGTTCCGACAAAGCTCCAGGTGGCCGAGCATGATTCACACGTGCTATACTGCTGGTTGTGTAAGGTAGTCCTTCATCCTCCAGGGTAACAAAACTCATAACTGGATAAGATAGCGAGTGAGGGTGCTATATAAAAAAAATCGGTCTTTGACGATGGTTTCTGATACCTGTGGATTTTCAGATTTACATTTATTTGGTTTATGAAGCTGCTTTCAGCCCCTGTGACTATACCATGGTCACCACACAGGTGCAATGTCAAGTTTATCAAACAATTCTTACCTTTCATTCCCACTTTAGAGCACACACTCCCCAGACTTTAATTAACGAGTCATACGTCAACAGTAAAACAGAAGAACTGCTCAAATTCTCGTTTTTAATTTCTAATTTATTATGTATCATTAAAAGAGAATCCAGTGAAACGATTCGTAACATATAACTGTTTTTTGGTCATGCTCCATTATTCCGATCCGACCAGACACCCAGCGCGTATGTATTGGAGCCACTGATTGGTTAGCGGAATGTGTTGATTGACAGGTTTTCAGCATGATGCTGAATTAATGTAGCTTGATGCTTAATTATTTTAGCATGATGTTGAATTAATTTAACACGATGTTTAATTATTTGTGCATGATGTGAATTAATTAAGCACCATGCTAAAGTATTTTGCACGATTTCAAGAATGATGCATAAATAATACACAATGATGCCGGATTAATTAAGCATGATCCTGACTTACGAGAGGTTCATGCATTTTAATTCAGCATGATGCTTTATTATTTGAGCATCATGCTATATTATTTTTCACTATTTTATGAATACTGCAAAAACAACAAAGCATGATGCTGAATTAATGTCGCATGATTCTGAATTATGGGAGGATCGGGCATATTAAGTTAGCACTGTGCTTAATTATTTAAGCATCATGCTATTTTATTTTGTGCGATTTAACGAATGCTGCATGAATAATATAGCATGATGCTGAATTAATTTAGCATGGTGCTGAATTACGGGAGGATCATGCACTTTAATTTAGCATGATGCCAAATTATTTAAGTATCATGCTGTATCATTTTGCACAATATAACGAATACTGCATAAATAATATAGCATGATCCTGAATTAATTTTGCATGATGCTGAATTGCGGGAGGATCATGCACTTTAATTAAGCATGATGACTAATTATTTAAGCATGATGCTGTACCATTTTGTATGATTTCACGAATGCAGCATAAATAACATAACATGATGCTGAAATCAAGTCCGCGTACTGGAGGGTCATAAATTTTATTTTAGCATGATATTCTAATAACTAAGCATGATGCTATATTGTTTGGAATAATTTCATGAATGCTGCCTAAAAATTAATCATAATGCCTGAATAATTAAGCACGATGCTTAAATAATTACCCATCATGCTATATTATTTAGGCATAATGCTATATTCTTTGAGCATCATGCTATATTATTTAGCACCATGCCTAATTCGTGGATTTATGAGCCTGTCCGTACGTCATACCTGTGTTACAAGAATCACTCCATCAACTAGCATTGATATTGTTTGTTTATTTACGATATATAAAGCATTACAATTGTAATATATTTCTAATCACAGTGATACATGAATATGTACCATAGGGATATAACATAGCCAGATTGGCTGTCTACCTGTTATCTCCCGTTTCAAAAATATTTCATCGCTGCAACCGACTGTAAATGTTCATCTAGAGATTTTAGTGTTTTTCTTTCACGTGAAGTAACAATGTGGGGATGGTGGGGAAGGTGAGGTTGGTGGTGAGAAGGTTTATGTGTTTGGTGGATATCGGTACTTTCGTGCGTTTGCAGAAGTAAGCCAAACTCATTTATGGACGAGAAAACCAGACAAGATAACGAAAGTAACCTAAGGTGCTCACAAGGCCTAAATTTGTTATCTATGCGTATCATATCACGGTATGGCTATACACATTATTACTTTGCATTTGGGATCATTTCTTCTATCCCCTGGTATTTCACATTAGTAGCACAAGAATAAGGTCAAGTATAGCTGGCTAATTATATATCTAAGCTGCCCACATTTGGCGAACTTTATCCCGTACATTGTTTGTCAAGTTAATTCATAGAGTAGAGTAGTGAACAAAGTAGGTGGCTACTGAGGTGATGGTCTAGTCAACCCATTGATAGACATTAGGTCAACTGGACAATCACCTCAGTAGGTTCTAATCTGACAATATGGGCAATATGGATTGTTACATTGGACATTAACTGGATATGAAGATAAAAGCTTTGATATTATTTTTTTTCAAAACTGGATCCAATTATTAGTGTTACGCAGTTCAGATTCCAGATCGTTCCATGTTTTGGGGAAGCTGAAGATGGGTAACTTATGTAGTTTATTTGGCGAAAATCGGTTGATAAATGTGATTTGGAGCAATTCAGCACTTTTGGGCTCCTAGGGTCCAATTTTGGGAGGAACAGGTACCCAATCTTAGTGGCAATCTTCATGAATCTATTTGTGCCACCCCACAATGCAGTTTATTTGGCGAAAATCGGTTGATAAATGCGATTCGAAGAAACTCAGCACATTTGGACTCCTAGGGTGCCCTATTCTGGGAGGGTCTGGCACCTAATTTTGGTGGCAATCTTCATGAATCTATTTGTGCCACCCCCAATGCAGTTTATTTGGCGAAAATCGATAAATACAATTTGGTGCAACTTAGCACTTTTGGGCGCCTAGGGTGCCCAATTTTGGGAGGGTCAGGTACCTAATTTTGGTGGCAATCTTAATGAACCTATTTGTGCCACCCCACAAAGCAGTTTATTTGGCGAAAATCGGTTGATATAAGCGATCTGGTCATCTGGATCAACTCAGCACTTTTGGGCTCCTAAGGTTCCCAAGTTTGGGAGGGTCAGGTACCTAATGTTGGTGGCAATCTTCATGAACCTATTTGTGCCACCCCACAATGCAGTTTATTTCGCGAATATCGGTTGATAAATGCGATTTGGAGCAACTCAGCACTTTTGGGCTCCTAGGGTGCCCAAGTTTGGGAGGGCCAAGAACCTAATTGTGGTTGCAATCTTCATGAATCTATTTGTGCCACCCCACAATGCAGTTTATTTGGCGAACATCGGTTGATAAATGCGAGTTGGAGCAACTCAGCACTTCTGTGCTCCTAGGGTGCCCAATTTTGGGAGGGTCAGGTACCTAATTTTGGTGGCAGTCTTAATGAACCTATTTGTGCCACCCCACAATGAAGTTTATTTGGCGAAAATCGGTTAATAAATGCGATTTGGAGCAACTCAGCACTTTTGGGCTCCTAGGGTGCCTAATTTTGGGAGGGTCAGGTACCTAATTTTGGTGGCAATCTTAATGAATCTATTTGTGCCACCCCACAATGCAGTTTATTTGGCGAAAATCAGTTGATGGCGAATGTCGAATAAGTAAACGGGAATAAGTAATGGTTGTTACGTTCGTGGTCCAGTGGCACTCACGATTAGCCATTGTGCTGAAATATTAAACTTTAAACACCGATAAATAAAGAAATGTAGGTCATGAAATTTATGACGTTTTCAAACATTTACTTTCCGTCGCGTGAGGCAACAGTAAATCAGTGATACATAAAACGACAGACTATATTTGTTTTTCGCGTTTGTCGACAGTGGAGGCTCATACGGGCCAAACTAAATTTACCTTTTCGGGTGTTTTGTTTTGTTTAGTTTGTATTCAACGTTTACAATGTACGGGGTCACATCGTGTCGGACAGTTTCACAAGTAAAGAAAGTCTGAACGAACCAATGAGCTGTCTCAAGTAACTGCCAGACTCTCGTACTTACTAACTCGGCACAGTGTTCACAGCGGTTGAAGAAAAGGGCACCATCGACGTGCATTATTCCTGAATGCACAGCACACTGTGCCCCCACAGACATTATCATAACAGAAATAAACTTTTCTGATACTGAATGAACTTCACGGATATGAAAGTGAAGACTTCATAAAGTAAAATCCAATTTTAATGAATTAAAGGAAATATTTCTGATACCAACGCGTATCTTATTTTGAACCTGGAAAACAGGGGGTGCCTGTGTAAATGGCCTGGATCTATTGCCCCAGACAAGTATCTTCGTACATTATCATTGCACTGGCCACGGTTGTAGTATTGAATTTACCCAGAGGCGGACTGGCCGCGTATGAGCCATCAGGACATGTCCCGGTGCAACCCCCTCCCCTCCAAACTCGGTGCAGTCCAACACCTTTTGGTACATAAAATTTCGTGAAAACGACCAGAAGGCGAAAGGGATCTGATTCCAAAGACTACCAGTATATCTAAATGCCCTCTATGTGGACTGTCATTGGCAGTCCACATGGAGGGAATTTCGATACACCAGCCACATAATCTGCCATTGAGGGCTCAGATGCAAGAAAACATCATTCTTTCAGTTCGACTAATCAAATTTCTCCCATTGGTCCGAACTATGGTCGACCCGATGGACCCGGTGCCCCTTTGATGCAACCATTTTAGCCTAACGAGCGACTAAGCTGATACATAAATTCCATCGAAGTGCCCTTCTATGTGGACTGCCATTGGCCGCTCAGATGATAGGACACAGCATTCTTCCCTTTCGAAAAATCAAAATTTTCTCCGGGTTTTGTGCCCCATTGGTGCATTTCCCGGTAACATTTTTTGACCCAGTCTGCCTCTGGGTTTACTGGAAGTTAACATCACTTTTCGTAGCCATATCTATGTCGCGATCACAGCAAATTAAAGAGTCACGTTTCGACAACCGTTTATAATTAGACTGCTTACTTGAAAAGGGATTCCAACCCGATCCGTTGGTTACGTGGTCCTATTGTATTAGTTAGACAGAACATGTTTAATGCAGTAGATATGCATCTCTCTATTTGCCGGAGATCCATGGGGAGAGCCGTGTCGTAGGGAGATGTGCGGGTGCATTCAATAAATCAAACTCTCCTTTTTGGTGGGAGAGGGGGGGGGGGTGGTCACTGCACCAATATGAGCTTGCTGCTAGGGACAGGTGGAATTTTAGGACATTCTAGACATGGGACAATCGTTATGATAGATTTTAATAACGCTGATGAGAACTTTACACACGCCCTCACACACCAGACCCCCTGTTTATCCTACTACCCTGATCAGTTTTTTTAACAATAATCTTTGATCTCCGGATTCTCTTTTATCTTACGCCAAGGCCTTGCAGGCTTCCAACGGCCCAGAAATAACATCTTCAAAAGACCTATCTTTTCTCAGTGATTTAAATGTAAAAGTCACAATTCAAGCTTAGTTTATTATCTGGGCCATATCGGCTATGAGTCGCACCCAGGCTCTTCATAGTGCATATAAGCTTATAGACATTTTATGTGGTCTGCCATTGAACCGAGGGTGTCGTGCTACATAAAATCAGTAGTATACAGGCGAAAAAACATTTCAACACCAATGTAAACAAAAACGAACATTCAAGTTCCCAAATACTTCTCAGTATTCCATAATGCAGCTGGGAACTTAACTAATTCGATGTTGTTGGAAAGAGCTCAGTGAGATCTGTCAAACAAGCTTGAAATGATTAAATTCCGTTTCCCAGGGAAAATTTGTGACTCGAAATTTTCAAATTTTGACATCCGTGTGCAGTTGATTAACTCTCTTACTTGATCGAGTTTCCAATATAGTCGATGGATAAGACCTTTAGCGCTGTAAAACTACACAGCTATGTGACTGTTAGTGCTGAAGAAAGACACAGAAAAAGGTAAAATAGTAGAAAAAGCACTAAGAAAACATCCTCATAAACAACACGACGAAAAATCATTTCCCATCAAATGTCAGGCGTGCGTTGATTGCCTTCAATACGATACCCAACAGTTTTTCCCAGTTTACAATTTTGAATGAATATATTTGCTACAATTCGACCCTATATTCGACTATCAAACAAAGATGGTAAGAACTGAAAGCGAGTCCATTATAGAGCCAGACGAATCGCTGTGTTTCGCTCGAATCGAATCAAGCAAAAGGGTCGAAACCGAATCGAGTCTCCAATCAAATCCCCTTTCCAATTGTTACGATACTGCGGCTGCCTTACCAGTGCAAATATTAGATGGACATATCATTTGTTTCTGACAGGCTGAACAATTTATACATATGGCAACTACAAGTATTCCGTGTAGAAATTTTAGCACGGATCAATGCATGAATCCGATGTGCAGCGTACGTCCATTAATATTCGAACTATTTTGAACATGATTCTGACTCATTAACAATCCAGCTACTCGAAGCTATCGCTTTAGATGCATCACTACGAAAACAAGTGTTGACATGTTCTGTTCTTAATATTCCAGTGCCGACAACTCACCCTACCGTTGTCTTAGCAACGTGACTAGATTACAACCAGCATTGACCAGGTATCACCAAGGTGGGCAAAGAAAAAGCCATATATCGTCCCGTGAGTGGAACAATGCGCCATCTGCAATGCTTTAGCATTGCAGATGGCGCGTTCTTCTACTCAAGAGGCGATATAATTGTGTGCAAACTAGAAGTAACTGCAGGATGAGTTGTCATCTTCAGAAAATCTACAGCGGAGAATGCATGAAGCCCAAAACTCTCCAGGAATCGACTTTTTTAGGATAATCAAGATAAAATCGAATCGAATCGAATCAGTAGAGAGATTCGAAACCGAATCGAATCTCGAACGTTCGCCGGGTCCTGGTTCATTGTTTGAAGTTTAACGCAGTCACTGAATATCAATTTGGCGCAATGATTCGTAGCACAAAGCTCGCAACACGTGTAGCGTATGAAGGCATGTACACGTGCCAACTACTATGCTGGTTACATCGTTCCACTTTGTTCGGTGATCTGAGAGAGGAGGGTGCGGCCATACAGTCATTATAACTGCATGAATTCAACTTCGAATGACCGGTGTCAGAAGGCTGTGTTCAGTTTTGAACCTTGCTGATTCCCGGAAACAGCTGTCATGTTAATATGGCCAATGGATGCTGTTGTCGTGAGGAAATTGCGATAATAGCGGTAATGGTAGTGAATATGGTTGCTGATTCCCGGAAACAGCTATCATGTAAATATGGCTAATGGATGATGTTATCGTGAAGAAATTGCGACAATAGCGGTAATAGTAGTGAATATGATCTGCGCTTTTTTCTAATGAACAGCGTAATCACAAACAAATGATACGATCGCGATACATTTACACCAATGAATATTTTGAAAAACATACCGAGAAGTTAGCGGATCGCATCAACAAAAATAAACGAAAATATCTCCGATTCAGTTTTCGCGTATTTCTTTTTGGACGGGTGAGGCTACAGCGATGCGCGGAGGAAACAGGTCAGAAAATTTAGACCGGATCGCGACTGGGTTATAATCCGGTGGAAATTATCTGTCCGCATTTGTGATCATAGTACTGTATTATGCACCGCCGATAACGAAGATTTGGAAGCTTTGTCGGGAAGTACGTCATCTTAGGTAGCAGGAATTTTTAACCATCATTTGCATTGATCACATCGAGTCGGGCAATTTTACTGGTGGAGGAAACTAGACTACCTGGAAAGAACCGCCAAGCAGCGACGAGCAACTGTCAAACTATCTGCATATTAGCTATTAGCAGCCGTTGAAAGCAAGAACATTATTGACGTTCAGTGCGCCCTAGTACCCAGCGCACGTGGGCAATCTGGATTAAGGGTCGTTCCCAAAGACACAACGCAATTATCACTTGTCAGGATCAAACCATCGACATTTAGGTTTGAAGTCCAATAGTCGAGCTATCTCCCGAGCTTTGGTGTAGTTCGGCTGACGCTTCGCTGGATCCGGGCGTGAAACGTGTTTTGCGCTCCAGTTATCTGGGTCGTGAGTGATATGTATGTAGCATGTACACTAGAATTCGTTTGTTTGTTTTATTTGATTTTAGTGACAATTTCAACTGCGAGGGATATATCGTGTCGAACAGTTTTTTTACGGTTGCAGGAAGTAGGAGTATCCGGAGAGAACACCGAGCAGCGACGAGTAACTGCCGAATTCGCTAATGTACTAACCCGACGGGTTTTCTTCTCCCTAAAGTCTTGTACTATACCATTCTGTAGTTACTATGAATAGCATTCAGGGCTATAGTTTGGATCACGTGGTTTAAAGTTGTGTTTCAGTGCTGTATTGAATTACATGGTAGTTTAGTGTAGACGATTTGTACCCAATTTGATACATTTTAGCCTCCGTGGGGTATTGTTTGCCTCCTTACAATCGTGCACTGCCCTCCCCCTCCCCCCCCCCCCCCCCGATCGTTGATCTAGGTATATGTAGCTGAAGTGACCGGCCAGTTGGTGTTCCTTACATGTTTTATCGTATGAGACAGTGGATTGGTTTACCTTCGTCCTTTAATATTTCAAACCCTTCCTAGAACCCTTATTCGACTGTACTAGTGTGATATTATAGGGTTACGGCCAGGGTGTCATTGACTGAATAATATAACAAAACAGCAGGAACGATGTGTGCCCATTTCTAGAGATAATTACTGCTGCTTCCTTATGTCACTACCACTTTTAGGCCAACAGCCAATAGTAGTGAATAGAGACATATAGTGGTCGATGTAGCACTGCAGTACTATTAGGAGATATTATACCTCACGTGACTTCCTTGCA
Organism: Pictodentalium vernedei; assembly: GCA_031216915.1. NCBI lineage: Eukaryota > Metazoa > Mollusca > Scaphopoda > Dentaliida > Dentaliidae > Pictodentalium > Pictodentalium vernedei. The sequence continues at coordinate 503,557,165 of CM062297.1, read as the reverse complement.
TTCTGATTGGCTGAAAGGTGATACCCTATTTCGTGTAGTTGTCCAGCACAAAGCTGAAGGGTAACTACATGCGGGCACTATATGTTTTCTATTTTTAGCACGGGCACTATATGCATTTTCTGGTTATAAAAACGTAAAAAGCAACGATTTATCCAAAATGATGGCAGAAAATCCCGGCCACCAATTAGACAATTCGATTTACATAAAAAATATACACTTCGTTTTTTTAGTTTCGCAAGAATAGCCGCAAAGTTTTCCGAGGTGATACGTTCCGATAAATAGAGATTATTACAATCATGTGGATGTACAAAATATGTATCCGAGTCTCACTCCGGGTTCTAAGGGCAGATCACGACGAGTCGAAGACGATCGTCGTGATCTACCCTTAGAACCCGGAGTGAGACATTGGCAGAGCCGAGGAATAATATCATTGTGTCGAACAATTACAATATCCACACATTATTCTCATTTCTCCTTTATTGTTTAAAATAAAAACATAATTACATGTTTACAATTTGGATTGTAGATTATTTGGTTAATTTACATTTTCGGGTTGTTCGATATAATATAAGGACTAGTGCAAGGCTTGTTGTTGACTACGCCCATATAGTGCTCCGCTTCGCGTCGGGAACTACACCACCCTACGGCACTATATGGGCGTAGTCAACTCCAAGCCACGCACTATTCCTTAAAAAGTAGCGCATCCTTGGTCCCAGTTGCCCCTCACTATATAGGGGCCACTGGATGGACTAAACCCGAGCCACAAAATCTAAAAAACAATGGTCACAGACCATGCATACTATACGTCAATACCTGTCATTCGAATGCAACCAATGTAAACTATGACATCACACCAGTGGAATGGGATTTTGGAAATAGAGGCATTTGAAAATATTTATACTTTTAGATACTGGACTCCCATTGGAATGCGGATTTTATTTCATGAATCAAGTATATGACCCATTAATACCAACTACCAAATTTAGTTTAAATCAGCACATAGGTTCAGAAAATAGAAATTTTAGGCAGGGCTTAAAATTATGCCACTCCCATTACATAGGCAAATATTGCCCTACGAACATCGTTTGTAGAAACCCGATTCTACGCCTCAAAAGAACTCAGTGCCAGATATCAGGTCATTGTACTTATTGGTTCATGAGAGTTTTAAAAAATGGGGCATTTTTCTCCACCCCCATGCCTAAGGGGCGGGGCAAGTTAATTTAAATAAAATCATCTCAGATTTCCCTGATTTCAGAGGAGAAATATTAATGGTATTTTCGTCGGGCACTTTGGACGATATTTCCCGTAACACAAGTAGAATCGCCTTCTTCATATTCCATATCTTATTGGAATTCAAATAGTTCCGACTCATCGGAATCCGAATAGACTCTTGGTGAACAACTACGACAGGATTGCATTGTGTCCGTACTCTTCGAAGGTCAGTTCACAAATGTCTAATTTGTCACGAGTCCGCCCTTTTCATAGGCCGAGGATAACTGACAATATATTGACGACGGGTTTGAGTAATGTCCCTATAAATCCTCCTTTCTGTGTGATCCGACTTTTTTCCGATACAATAGTTTATCCTTTGGCTAGGTTAGGCTCCGTATTTGATGTTTGTATGGGATCAGCTGAGCTCTCTCGGAAGTGGTCATTGACACATTATAATCCAAAAAGTCCTTGGCACAATCACAATATGTGTTGTATCAAATCATCATTAGCCTCCTTAATCTTAGTCTTGGCTTCCAGTCGTTAGAATGAGATAGGAATCGCACTAGTTTTATATTTATGCTCAGTCTTTCAGTGTTGTTCAGTTTTTTTCCGTTTGTCGGTTTGAGCAAACTTCTTCTTTGTCCCTCTTCATGTTAAACTTTTAAGAAAATGTTTATCCACAGTACTCGCAGCGATGAATTGCTATGACCTTACTCTTTCGTGGTCGTAGAACAAATCTGTATGTGGTGTCGGTACATCCCTTTATACCTTTCTCAGAACATCAGCTTGGACCGCGGTGAGGAGTAACGAGAGAAAGCAACTTCTTCGAAACCTATTTCTTTGTATGTCTAGATATTTATCTTTGTTGGTAAGCAGCTTCAATACACTCCCGTGTTCTCGCAGGTCATCAAAATCCGTCTAACTCAGTGGGTGATATCATATCTTCGAGGATGCTGGTAGCATATATATCTACGCAAACAGGAAATCAATTTTTCACCTGCAGCTCGAAGAACGCTATCCATTTCCTCCTTGTCTGCATCGCTCAAAAATTCTAAAACTACTTTATTCCGGTCAATCATTAATCGCAGGTCTTTGGCAACTCTCTTTGTATAATACCTGCATTGGAAAACGGTTCTTTTTCCGGCGACAATGGTTCTTCACGTGTATTAAGGCACTATCAAACCTCGACAATACCTTAGAACAGTATCTGCACTGCACTGGTAACATGTTTTCCCTCGACGATGATCAAAGAACTGGAGGTCACCCCTTTTTATATATTTCCCAACAGAAATATCCGGATGAAGAAGGCCAACAAGTATCCCCAAATAGTCCACGAAATCCCCAGTCAGTCCCCAGATACCAAGATGACGCGTAGAGTCGTATTCCGAGTCACTCGATCAAGCAATTGCTCAGTAACTCATCTGCTCGATGAGGTTCGAGTCGCAAGAGCATTTGCCCATGGGGCAATTACTCTCATGGCTCTTTAGCTCATTCGGTGAAATTATCAACTCCGTTTCTCGGCACCCCACTTTGAGAATCACTTTTAAGACGTGGAACCCCTTTTTCCGAAATGAGTCGAAGAGTCGTATGTGGAGTCACCCATTCGAGCAATTGCTATAGATCTCGTTTGTTCCATGAGATTCGAGTCGCAAGAGCAGTTGCTCTTCGAGCAATTACTCAATAGCTCATTTGCTCGATACGTCGTTCCTGCAAGTAGTAGTGTACTGATAGTGATATGATCTGGGACCCATAGCAGCATTAACCCTTTGAGCTCTAGTGGTTTCTTCCATGCCAGTTCAATGGCAGTAATTAGAAGAGTCCATTTTCATTATTTGGGGTAGACTAATCAATATTTTCAACGTGCAGTCTGGAGGCTGCACGTTGAAAATATTGATATGTCTACCCCACACATTTACTGAACAGCCATCCTATTTAATGACATTATGACGTATCATGTGGCTGACCGGAAAAAAACGACCGCTAGGGTTCAAAGGATTAATGTACTAAATGGCGTAACAATCCTTCAAGTCAGTAATGGTTGAGAAACTCTAGCACAGGACAGAATAGTTGTAGCCAACAGTAATGGTACAATACCTTAATGGAACAAGACTGCAAGGCTGGTAGAACACCACACTAAAGACGAATCCAATACAGGCTGATCATATGACAGACGGTAATGAATACAGCCTCGGTGCTATGGAGGTGATGGGTGTCTAGAAGCCAGAAGCTGTGTACGGGCGATGTGTCGTATTGGAGCTAGGTGTTGTATAGGCGCTATGTTGTAGCTATCCTCAAATAACGAGATGATTCGTACAGCAGAATGTGGTGTCGCTCGTTCGAGCAATTGCTGGGTAGCCGATTTTCTCGATGATATTCGAGTCGTCCGAGTAATGCGTCTTCCAGTTATTGATCGATTGACTCTTGGGCTTATTCTTACGAACCCTTGTATCAGAGACGGGTGTGACAGTGGGTGGGGTTTACAAAAATGGAGTGATCTGATTGGTTAGTTAGTTGCAGTAAAGTGAGCTACTTGGAAGGTCTGAATAAATCACTTATGTTGTTCGGAAAAAGAACAAGAGTATCGGGCATAGGGTTAGAACTAGCCTGGACAGACCAGGAAAGCTAAATATAGTAACAAACAAACGAAACATTTCCAACTGATAGGCTCTTCTACTCTCCTGGAGTATATTACAGAACAAACGAATGGGCATGGATAGGCAGAAAACAATAACATGGATATAAAGATAGAAGCAGTGCAGAGGATTCTGAAATAATCCGAACTTGTATATTTGGGTAATTCTAACCAAGGATATGCGGAAATTCCTAACCTGAAAGTACTATTATACAAAAGAACATGCCTATTATTGGAAAAAGGAGAATTCTGGGGAAATTCGAACCTGAAAACTACTCCTATTCAATCGAATACACCCTGGGAACATACCCCCGTCCTGTTAGAGGGGTTTGGGTCATATGGCAACCACGTCCTGCCATAGAAACCAAGATGTCGGCCACCAGTATACAAAAATGGACGACAGAAACATGCATCACACTTACAACTCGCGCTGCGCATGTGCACTGACACCACTTATCATTATGGTAATGACATCATAACATGATCGATCACGCTCACAAATGGTCGCCCATGGCAACCAAACATGACATAACTAGGTAGCATGACTATGACGTCACATCCGAGGTCCGGGGTGAGGTCCGGCAGAATTGGCAAGGATGGCCCCTGATATATTACTAACGTCAACAAGCCCGATACAAAAGTGGCTCTGTGGTGAATACTTGCCGCAAGGGAAACAGTGCCATCTTGCTGGATCCTACTTTGTAGTATCTTGGGAACCGGTAACAAACAGATTGCGGATGCGAGTTCTTCTCGTGTTGTGCACGTATGGGTGCTTGCTCGTGCACGCGTGTGGGTCTGAATTTCCATGCATTCGTACACAGCAATGTGAAAACAAGAAAATAGATGGCTGTAGCGCACACGGCCTTTTAATAAGGTGAACCTCTTGTCTAATCTAACTTGGGTTCTCCTAATATTACTTCTCATATTTCTTTCGTCTCATTTCTTTGCTGCTCTTTTTGTCTGCTTCCTTTCCCGTTTTTTTACACAGTCTTCTCGAATGTATCGTTTTTTTTTCCTGATATCTAGTTGAAACCTTTATTACCTACTCGAGCCAAAGTAGAGTCCACTCGGTCCAAGGATACTCGGCTCAAGTGGTAAGACTACTCTGCCCAAGTGTAGAAACTACTGGGTCCAGGGGAACAGTTTACTCGGCCCAAATTTTCTTATCGGAACACCACTATAATGAATGAAAGTGTCAATGACACTGTAGCTCAACTTGACAAACTTGAACTTGGTAAGTTTTAAATGAAATGGCAAAATTGAAGATCATTGGTACCAATGTTATTTGATGAAATTTCAACATAACAGCATTGTGTGTGCACAACATCAGAGTAATCCATGTATTTTTAAATGTAAACTGTAAGACTGGCTAAAAGAAGAATGTTGAAACACAGATGCAGTATGTTCAGAGGTTATTGTAAATGGCAACTTTTTACACAGAAGTGAATGCTAATCAATAACTCTAATCTAAAGGTCTTGCCTAATGAGCACATCAAGTTAAAAAACAATCCTATGATAAATGTGGCCTGTAGGCCATGTGAAAGAATGTTGATGCACAAATGCAATACATTCAAAGATTGTTGCTATCAGCAACAGCTTTTGATGGAAATGAAAAGAAAATCAATAGCTCCTATCTTTATCACCCTGCATAAGCATACAAAGTTTCATAACAACCTGACAATGAATGTGCCCTCTGAGGCATGCCAAAGGAAGATGTTAATGCACAAATACACTGCACTAAGTAGAAGGTCATTGCTTGCGGCAATGTTTTTTTGTTTGTTTTTTTTTATGGAAATTCATAAATATACTGAATATACCTGCAGAGAATGCAAAAGGGATAAATTGATGCACAAATGCAGTAAGTTCAAAGGCTCGTGATATCGACAATAATTTTTTTATGGAAATGAAAAAAAGCAATAGCTCACATCTAGAGGTCACCCGAACACATTTACCAAGTTTCAAAGTGATCCGATCATAAATGTGCCCTGAAGGGTATGTTAAAGGGAAATATTGAGGTCTAACTAAACTAAGTTCAAAGGTCAGCGGCCACATTTTTCGACAGAAATGGATGAAAAGCGAAAGCTCTCATACAGATGTCACCCCACACAAGCACACCAAGTTTGCAGGCGATCCAATCACAGATGTGCCCTGCAGGGTGTGTCAAAGGGAAATAGTGATGCTTAACTGCCCTAAGTTTTTACTAAGTTCATCGAAGGTCGTTGCCAGTGACAACATTTTCTGACTGAAATCAAAGAAAATCGATAGCCCCCATCTAGAGGTAACCCCAAACAAGCATACAAAGTTTCAAATCGATCTGATCAAAAATGTGTCCTGTAGGGCATGCCAAAGGAATATATTGATGCCTGTCTAAACTAAGTACAAAGATCGTTGCCAGACGGAAATGGAAGAAAATCGATAGCTCCCTTCTAGAGGTCACCCCAAACAAACATGCCAGGATTCAAAGCAATCCGATCATAAATGCGCCCTGTACGGTGTGCCAAAGGGAAATATTGAGGTCTAACTAAACTAAGTTCTGAGAAAGTTGGCCACGGCATTTTTTGACGGAAATTGCAGAAGATTGACAGCTCCCATCTAGAGGTCACCCCAAACAAGCATACTAGGTTTCAAAGCAATCCGATCATAAATGTGCCCTGTAGGGTGTGCCAAAGGGAAATATTGAGCTCTGACTAAACTAAGTCCTAAGAACGTCGGCCGTGGCAACATTTTTTGACGGAAATGGAAGAAAATCAACAGCTCCCATCTAGATGTCACTCTAAACCAGCATGCCAGGTTTCGAAGCAATCCGATCATAAATGTGCCCTGTAGGGTGCGCGCAAAGGGAAATATTGAGGTCTTCTCACTAAACTAAGTTCTAAGAACATTGGCTGCGGCAACATTTTTTGACGGAAATAGAAAAACATCGATAGCTCCCATCTAGAGGTCACCCCAAATAAGCATACCAGGTTTCAAAGGAATCCAATCATAAATATGCCCTGTAGGGTGTGCTAAAGGGAAATATTGTGGTCTGACTAAACTAAGTTCTAAGAACGATCGCCGTGGCAACATTTTTTGACGGAAATTGAAGAAAATCGATAGCTCCCATCTAGAGGTCATCCTAAACAAGCATACCAGGTTTCAAAGCAATCCAATCATAAATGTGTCCTGTAGGGTGTACCAAAGAGAAATATTGTGGTCTGACTAAACTAAGTTCTAATAACGTTGACCGCGGCAACATTTTTGACGGAAATTGAAGAAAATCGATAACTCCCATCTAGAGGTCACCTCAAACAAGCATGCTAGGTTTCAAACCAATCTGATCATAAATGTGCCCTGGAGGGGGTGCCAAAGGGAAATATTGAGGTCTTCTGACTAAACATTTTTTGACGGAAATTGTAGAAAATCGATAGCTCCCATTTAGAGGTCTCCCCAAATAAGCATACCAGGTTTCAAAGCAATCCGATCACAAATATGCCCTGTAGGGTGTGCCAAAGGGAAATATTGAGGTTTGACTAAACTCAGTTCTAAGAACGTTGGTCGCGGCAACATTTTTTGACGGAAATTGAAGAAAATCGATAGCTCCCATCTTGAGGTGACCCCAAACAAGCCTGCCAGGTTGCAAAGCAATCCAATAATAAATGTGCCCTGTAGGGTGTGCCAAAGGGAAATATTGAGGTTTGACTAAACTCTGTTCTAAGAACGTTGGTCGCGGCAACATTATTTGACGGAAATCGAAGAAAATCGATAGCCCCCATCTAGAGGTCACTCCAAACAAGCATGCCAAGTTTCAAAGCGATCTAATCATAAATGCGACCTTTGAGGTGTGCCAAAGGAGATTGTGGACGTACGTACGTACGTTACGTACGTGTGTACGCCGATGGACGAGAAATGGTGGCAATAGCTCAGCTTGACTTTGTCAAGTTGAGCTAAAAATAATATTGTTTATCAATGAGGCACAACCTTCATCTTCTTCAAGCACATCAATTCGATACATTTACGACGATTGACCGAAACAGGCCCAAAGAGACTGACACGTACAAAAATTATGATGGGGTTTAACCACTGGCGTTGCCAGGAAATGTTTCACGGGTGGCGTGGAGGTGCTGTGGGACATTTTCCCAGTGAGGGGTCAAGTACACAAGTGGCATTTTAGTGTCATAGCATTGCATTCAAATACCGTAGACATTGTGTTGGCACGAGCAATCATAGGAGATTTGTTAGAGTTTTGCCGCAGGTGGGTTGGGGGGGGGGGATCCTCCCAGGAAAAAATTAAATTGTGCTTTCAAATAAAGCCTTCTGATGGTTTTCAGACGTCGTAACTGGAGAGGTGAGAGAATGATAGCCAATTTTCACATGAAGATTTGGAACATTGCGACAGGTTGGGGGGGGGGGGGGGGGGGGGGGGTGTCGCATGCCCCCTCCCCCATCATTCGTGAAATAGTTTGAAATCCGAAACTATTAATTGGAAAACGTTGGCAATTTCAGACAGGACGCTAGTGGGTTTTTTTTCCAAACATGTCAAGAATTTAAGAAAATTTAGAATTGTATTTTTGTTCCGTTCTTGGACCGTTTCAAATTTTCATTCCAAAATCAGGGGTTAACAATTTCAAATGACTAGAAAACGGTGTGTGAAGTTTGATAGATATGTAATTGATATATGCGGGTTACTGGAATTACAAAGGTAGAAATTCTAATAAGATATGACCCAATTCTTCTAAACTTTGAAGTGACGTAAGATTGGCGATAAATCGGAAAACGAAGGAACAGCTACAGCTATCCTCCATTTTATTTTATTAATTTATTTATTTATTTGTAAGCTCTACAACATACTAAAATTTCCACAAAAGCTATGACCCCCCCCCCCCCCCACACACACACACATACACACACCCACCCGCGTCCGGTCTTTATGACATCAGCACAGTTCGGCCATAGAAATACAACGTAAAATGAGCGTCGCTGGCATCGGGTGTGTAAATTTAAATTAAAAATATAGCATCGCACAATTTTAAATAACCAGACAACAATGTGTGTAGTTTTATATCTGCGTTTTTTTTTGTAAATACAGAGCTACATGAACCACAATGTTGCACTGTTAATGAAATATAGGATATCCAAACTGATATTGTATGTGTGGATCATGAATGTTGTCGGCCCACGAAAATTTCGTGCAGGTTTTTCGCACGAGCGCCGCGTTAACGTCTGTGGGGTACGTTTTGAAATTTTCATTTGTACTGGGCGGACTTTTTCGGAGGTCTCATCCTTTTTTTCTTGGTATAACCTCGTTCATCAATAGTTTCTGATCGAAACGTAACTTTTGAGGTATACGAAGAGTGACACGCGACGAACGGACAATGAGGCAATATTTAATTTTCGGAAATGGGTGTGCACAGTTTCAAGTGCCTGGAAAACGATGTGTGAAGTTTCGTAGCTGTGTAATTTATGCAAGTAGTAGGAGAGCGATGGATCGGCCCCTATTGGCCGGACCTAGGAAATGACGTGTTGTCACGTGGCCCAGTGGCATCATGATTGGTTGTCATGGTAACCCACATGAGCGGCCATCTTTTGACGTCATCCCCATAGTGATACTCGATGTTAGTGCGCATGTTGTTGGGGTGATACGTGTTTCCGTCGGCCATTTTGTATACTGGAGGCCGCCATCTTGGTTTGTGGAGATTGTATTTCCGACATTTCAAAAGACAGATGCTCAAAGTGAGGTTTAAGCTGCTAACGGATCAAGAATATGAGGTGAGGTTGGCATCGCTGGCAGCGGGGTGACATTTTAATTCGGGAAAATGTGTTCGCACATTTTCAGGTGCTTAGAAAACGTTATGTGAAGTTTCAAAGCTGAGTAATGAACACAAACGGAGATAATGGAATCAGGAATGTAGCGCCTTTAATGAAATATAAAAAATAGCCTAAACTTTGAAGTGACGTAAAAACATCAAAATGATGATAAATAATAAAAAGCAATTTCCTATTTTTGAACTTTATAACATACTCTAATTTTAAAAAAAATCCGACGTAATTCAATTTTCGACCTAATGATCCCTTATCACGTCACCTCAGAGTTCGGACATAACTATTAGAATTTCCAAGGAATTTTTGTTTTCGTGGAAATTATATTCCCAAAATGGCAAAAGACTGAAGCTCGAAATGATGTTGAAAGCTAAAGGTCAAGAAAATGAAGTAAAATTTGCATCGCGAGCGACATTTTAATTCCAAAAATAGAATAGGTGTGCACAATAATTTCAAATGCCCATAAACATTTATTGAATTACGCAAATTACGTCACCCGAAAATACGACTATATCAGGCCTGGTATTCTTAATAATGCAATGGGGCTAAAACTCGCCCCCCCCCTCCCACGTGGTCTAGCAGGGCGATTAGCTCTCCTCAAGCTTACAAAAGGTAAAAGTGGCAAAATTAAGTTCTGCTAAGTGTGCTGTGTACATTTTATTTTGTGCTTCTAACAAGGAGGTCTCTGTGTGACGGCTGCACTGCACCTTCCACACCTCCAGGGCTCGGCAAGGCCCGGAGGTGCGGAGGGGCAGTGTGTCTGTCTAACAGATACCTCCAACATAGCAGAGATCGGAAAATATGTTTGTTTTCGGAATAGGCCGTTATGGTAATCATTATTTTCTGAGGCCAGGAGGGCTAGTTTTCGCCCACCTTAATTTTTTTAAGGCGAGCAGTATAAATCGCTCTCCTGAAAATGCCAGGCCAGCTATACCCGTTGATAATTTGCAGGTCGGTACCATATTTTTAGATATGCTTTTTGGTGGAGATGATATATCCAAAATATGAAAGTGGGGGCTTTGATATAGGAGATCATATTAAAAGATAGAGAAAAAACATTTTAACGTGACGTTGTTTTGGATAAAGGTAGGAGAGCAGAAAATTAATTGCTAATTGTAAAACCGGAAACAACCTTTAAGGGGTCGTCCAACCTAACTTTGGTCAATTTTTTGACATTTTTCCCAATGCCTCAGAAACAGATAAGAGAAGTAAGGAGAGGCAAATTATATATGAAAATAATGAGTCAAGTGCATAGAAAAGGCACATATATTTTTTTTCAGGAAAAAAAGTGAATTTTATGATTTTGAAGAAGATTAATTTGCAAATGGCATAAGTAACGAACCGGTAAAACCACAAAATAATCGGTAATTCGAAAGCCTTGTCCTCAATATAATGATAACATACTACAGACTCGGAGAAAGCATTTTTTTTTACACACACTCTGGTGGGTTTTGACGTTTGAATGTAATAACATCAACACAAATTTTTGATGTTCCGGAGGTGGCCATGTTTCAACGATGTTTTTCCGGTCATGTGATTACGATGTGGTTCTTGCAGAAATACTCAATTTGGGCAATCGTAAGAATGCAAGGACGTGATCACGCCCTTTATTTGTTCGAGACAATGTATGAGCGTATTTGCAAACAGGTGACAGCAAGTACTTGAGCTGTTAATGTCATAACTGCAAAATATGGTTCGAAATTCCCTCTCGTGTTTACAGGCCGTCTGAACTTTTTTGTTGACAAAAAATCTGAATTATTGCGCACTAGAAAGACAACATGAACCACTTGTAAAAAAAATAACCGAGTGTATAAAATCGGGACGATACACATAAAATAAGGCAATATTCATAACAAAGTAAGCAGAATGCTTCAGAAATCACTTTTTCACGAAGTATATTCCAAGTGACCTGGAACTATATTGAGTGTGTTAATTTCCCCCTGTCGCTGCGAAGTTATTTACGTCCTAGTAACCATGGAATTTGAAGACGGGTATGTTTGATGTCTGCAAAGGACCGATTGAAGATGGGTTGAAAATGATGCATTCGTGCTTTTAAATAAGGTGCGCTTGGACGATGCTGAGAATTTAGTTTTTTTCTTCCAACCAACCATAGTAATACAAGCGTCGATCAGTGGTTTTTTTTATCGTTTTACACTGACAAATGTGACAAATCTCCTTCACCGGAAACCATCCCCCAATTTGCATATCACAATAAACATAACCGCTGTCACGGAGTGTCAGCGTGGCCGTGTGGTCAAAACCGAAACGAATTATCGAATGCACGGTCAATATTAGCTGCAATTGGCTTTTAAATAAATGAAATACACGAAATATTCGCAATTTCTTCATTATTCATGCCGAGTTACTTTTTAATCAAACCACATGCGTTCAGTTTCGTTTGTCGGCATCAAACTGATATTGTTTGTGGTAATTAAATAGTACGAGAAGGCGAAGGAAGCCAAATATTTTTACATCATCTATTATTTAATTCAAATTGATAATTTCTTTTATTTAACTGAAATTATGAACTGATAAGTTGGGTGTGTTGCGATTATTATGCCCCAGACCTGGAACTTAGTGGAAGTTGGAAAATCAAAGGTGCACCTAGTCCTAGGGCCGTGCAGTGGTGACCCCCTGTCCTCTTAATCTTACCCATTCATCATTGCATGTACCAACATTCCCCCTTGTATCTCAACCATTGCTACTCCAATTTGAAGGATATTTGGTTTTGTGATCGAGCATCATGGAGAAACAATGCCTGTGTAGCTGCTGTAGCATGTGTTTCTTCCCACATTTTTTCAGAGTTGTGGTACTTTTTCACTCTTTTGAGTTAGAAAATTTTGTTTATAACTAGTTGATTTGTTACAATTTGTTGCAGAGTGCCTGCTAATACACTCAATTGTATTGCTGCAGAATTTTCTTGTGAAGATTTTGTTCCTATTACTTATCAAGCAACAACCTAATGAATATTCTGTATAAAGCCACCAATCTGATGTTTGACACTTTTATTGGAGCTGTTTTGAAGGCTTATGGAACTCAAAATGTTGATTATGGCAGGACTTTTCTATTCACCCATGAATCGATAAATTAAGTGTTATAGTTGGAAGTAAGAAGCATGAAAGGTCCAGAACTAAAACTCTAAAAAGAATGTTTTGCAATGTAACATGATTTCTGCAGATACACTTATTTGGAGGTTTACCTGTCTGATAGTGTTTGGAACATGTGTGGCCAGGATCTTCAAAAAGAAAAAAGAGTTCAACTTTGAGAAAAAAGGCATATGCCTTGAGTGCCGGAGGTAGAGTCATACAAGGAAGAGAGCCCCCCCCCCCCCCCCCCAAATTTTCTGTGTCAAATGGAGCTCACTTGTCATCTTTTGGGGATTGCTTTGTGTACTGCGTTCTTGAAAAAAATATGTGAGACCCTCTGGATGTGCCCTTCTGATCTCAATATGTCAGTAAGCCTCCTTGGGGAAAGTACATGCAATAATGGTTATGTAAGGTTGATTTGATGTGTTTTGAATAACAATGTATGTTTAAGTACATTAGATGGTTTATTGCTGTGACAGGTAACAGTTACCCTTATTTCTTCTCCAACAGATATCATGAGTGTATTGGTATCCAAGAGTTAAACAAAGCTAATGTACTTATTGATAAACCAGACAAATTTAACAATTTAATCACTATCAAATTGATGCATGGGATAAAAGGGGTTACAGTGCAAGGGGTTTGTAAATATATTTATTCAACTACAATGTATGACTTTGCAGTGCATTCTACATAGGAGAATATCATATTTTCTTTCCAAACCATTACAGTAACACATACATCTTGATATTGGGAGACACTCTTTTGTCCTTCCATACTTCTTCTGCTGGACTCCTTCAAGTTGACCTTTGTTGAACTCCCCAAATCAAAACATAAACAAAAGAAAATGTCTGCCTTCAATCAGTGAGCACTCCACCTATAACATTTGGTCTCAATCTTCATTACTTTCATGAATTAGGAAAAGATTTCTTCGAGTATGTACTTAAATGTTTATAGAATACAGCTGTTATTTTATTTTGAGGTATTTTATTGTAAAAATTTTGTTCTCTTACTTATGCCATAGCAGACTTTCAGGTGGTGCTATTTACACATGGCAGCAGTTCCATGGCAAATTTCAGTTTCCACATGTTCTATGTTTCATTCCAAGCATTTTGGTATATAATTTATTGGGGTTATTCATTTTGGGCCTTTTTTAGACTTGAAAGAAAATTACATGAAATTTGACCAAAGTTAGGTTGGACGTCCCCTTAACAAATGTACCAAATTTAGTCGCTGTAGCTATAAAAATGGGGCTTCAGCGTGCAGAACGTAAAAAGCATAAAAGGCTAACAATCCAAATACTTCATTTCAACTTCTTTGAATGACTAAATTCCATGAGAATCGGTCCCCTTGCTTAATGCAGGCTTTATTGGAGTAGTTTATTGAAATATTTAGGGAATACAGATAGCCATATCTTATTGCGGTTGATAACAATGATGTGTGACATTAATAACAAACACCTTAATTATTAAGGGCGCCTGTTGTTTTTGAGCAAACTCTTCCTTTGGGGCTAGCGGACTCTTATTTTGGACTGGGTAGACTCCAACTTTGGACAGAGTAGGCTCTTACTTTGGGCCGTGTGGACTCCAAATTGTCGAATGTGTGGGCCAAGTAGGTATTTGGACCGAGTGGACTTTTGACCAAATTGAAACATTATATGCCTCACTCGCCATAAATGTATTCATATGTACTTGATCGGTTAACCATTTTAACCCTGGTGGTATCTTTCATGTCAGTTTAATGGCAGCAGTTCGAAAAGTCCATATTCATTATTTGGGTGGGGTTGGGGGGACCAATCAATATTTTCACCGTGCAGCCTTAGGGCTGCACGTTGAATATATTGATTGGTCTTCCGCACACATTCACTCAGCAGCCATCCTACTTGATGAAATTATGAGGTATCATGTTCATGGGACAAAAAAAAAACGGTCTCTCGGGTTCAAATGGTTACAGCTTACATAAACTTTACACCTGCTAATAATTTTTTTTTTTCGAAGTTTATATTCTTCTCATTATAGTTTACTAAATAATGTACCTGTATAACTATGGAAATAAAATCATGTTCAAACTAAATTCAGTTCATATGAACGTGCAAATGATATATCGTTTGTTCACAGTCACTGACACATTCATCGTGTTTTTATACACAAATATGCGGTGAAAGAATTGAATAGACATTATTCTTGCCTCTCCTAAAAGACTTGATCTATTGTTCGAGCTGCTCTTACCTTTTGAACAAAAACAAATGGAAATAAGTTGCCAGCTGACACGTTCAGCATCAATGAGAAGACGATGTCGGTGAACTTTGGCCGATGAAAGACGATCAAAATTCTATCTATGGAGTGGCGATGCATAAGTGCAAATGTCCGACCAAACAAAGAGAAGAAAATACGACTAGATTTCAAAGGGTTAAGTTTGTTCAAATGTTCAAATTCTTCTGTGTAGAATAATTTTACAACGTACACACATATCGTATAGTCTAAACAATATTTTACTCGAGAAGATGAAGAATTAATTCTAACACAATAATCAATCGAATAATATTGTAAAAAGTGAAATACAATTGTCAGTAATATAAACTATGTGATGTGTTTTATTATATTAGCCTCGTTGAAATATATGTTGGCTCTGATTAACAACGAATAGATAGTTACAGTACGACCTTTCCCCGGGTGGGCAATGTATCCACAAAGGCAATAATATTAGATTACAAATGCTAATTATAGGAATAATCATCAAATATTTGATTAAGGAAGCACCAGGGTACAACCCGGTGCATCATTAATTAATATTTTGCAAATAATGATTTGTATTACCTGGTAAACACATACGTGGACATCACTGCCCATGCGAAAATCACGACAAGTCCACAGCGGATGTGCTGCACTAGTATAATAGAATGAACCACACAGAAAACAATTACATTAGAACTATACAAATACACAAGAATACAAAAGGATTACCGAATATACACGTAACAAAAAAAATATTTACATGTTGTAGTTGATGAACACTGGTATACTTCATGCAATTATGGAAGTTGGATGCAGTTCTGTCTCACGTTATTCTTATTTTTAAAGATATAATCTATTTTCCACAACCGAATCATAACTAGACTATGGTTGATAACCCACACATATTAACTTGGTTCTGGAGAACAGATTATAAAAAATAGCTTGAATACTAAGAATCTCCATATTCATTTATCTATTGGTGGTCAAGGCCACTTTCAGTAAATATGGCTATTTATCATATGACTCGTCCGTTTTATTCACTTGAAAACATTTGATATTTTGTTTTCATATTAATCAGTGCTAAATAAAGCCTTCCGTCAATTTCATTGGTCAGTTTCAAAACAAGACAATTTGGTTGGCTGAACAAAAATACAACTGGGCCACATTTTCATAATTTGCATAATTAGTGTTGGGAGCTTTCATTGGTCAATTTCAAAACTGGACAATTTGATTGGCTAAACAAAATATAACTGGGTTACATTGGCATAATTTCAGTAGGGAGAATTTACGTTATCTGTCCTATTTAGGGTGGGCTATATTGTATTAATCTTTTACCTACAAGAAAAAACGACATTCATTTTTTTATATTTTCACCTTTTACTTCCAAAACATAGGTTATAACCCCTCATTGGAACGAGCTTGATGAGCTCGTTCCAATGAGGGGCCGTAGCCTATGTTTTGGAAGCAAAAAACGAAAATTTTTAATTATACGAGGAAGTTTTTTCCAAGTGACGTCTGCAACTCAAGTTAGGTGAAGAGTTAAAAGGGTCATACTAAGTGGCTAATTTGTGCGTGTGTGTGTCATATGATAAATAGAATATGAGATGAGTGTTTTTCTCATATAATATTTATGGAACGCGTCCGAATTTTCCGTTTGGGCTCGCCAGAGGCTCGACAAAACGGAAAATTCTTAGACTCATTTCATAAATATTATATGAGAAAAACACTCATTCCATATCCTCTATATCATGGCTGCAACATAAGTATGCAGTCAATTTTAAGCCATACATCATAACTACGTTGTCCATATCAGAGAACTGCCACACGATGTGATGTGATGAAAACCAGGTCCTATTTTACATGTAAAGCAGAATTTGTTCACCACTGTAAACAAGCACCGCTTCACGTCCCATGAGGGATAATCTTTGTAAAAATATGGCAAAAGTTACCTATGAACACAAACAATTAAACATTCTGGGATTGTGTGCGAATTAAAGCCCAGCAAATGGTGATTAATCAAGTAGAAGGCAAATATTTGAAAGCAAAAATGAAAGGAGGGTGACAAAATTATTAGCTGACCGTCCACTTTTACAATATATCAAAAACTGAAAGGAAAGGAGCCAAAGTGAAATTGTTGGTAAACACAGGAAATGACAGGATTCAACATCAAGCTTAGAGCTTTTAAGAGCTGTCTCTTGTTATTTATTTATTTATTCATTTATTGAGATTTAAGGACACTTTCTTTAGCCACGGTCGCTGCGTGAAGCAGAGGTATCCGGAGAGAACCACCGACTGTCCGATACAAGGTTACCCAGGCTGTCGAAAGTGTCATAAAAATGCAACAAATAAATAAATGGTCGACACCTCGAAAAATAATTGTAATAACTAAACATGTTCATTGTTTGCCTCCAAAAGACAGCTTATGACCACTCATTGGAACAAGCTCGTTGAACTTGTTCCAAGGAGGTATTTATAAATTGTGGTGTTTGGGGCAAAATTGTTTTAAAAATACAAAAATTGGAATGGCGATGTTTATGAAAATAGCGCTGGTCGATTTTGGTCATTACGCTGGGCTGAGGGTTAAGCAGCTACAGCTATATGAGAAAATAAAATTTTCAAATTAAAAAAAAAATCCCGACCGACGCTATTTTTTCTATTGCCTGTAACATGACAAAATTTTTTTTCAGCTAACCAGTAATACATGTTTCTGACAATGATTATTGGGAAGCTCTGAAGGATAGCTCACCAATATTTAATTTCTGATGAACGTTAATTTTTAGTTGAACACAAACCGAAGTTCACAGAAAAAACACACATATACACCACAGCTAAAATGTACATTTTATCCAAAATAGCCCAAACTTTAACCTGAATAACTTATTCAATGGATTTCCATGACTGTATCAAATAAAGATTTTGAGAATATTCCAATATAACACCAAGTTAAAATTGGGACTCCCATTAGGGACACAAGTATCAGCCCAGGGAGTTTATTTGAACAAACAGAATCTGACCCATCTGAGGATGCTGTATTCTGAAGAGTATATCAAAAGATTATGATTGAGGGTGGGGGGGGGGGGGGGGGGTGGGAAGAAGATTTCTGAAGAATATTCATTATATTGCCCCAAATTAAAAATATTCCAGCGACAATAGGGTGCACGCATATTACTCGAGGGACTTGATTTGAACAAATTTTTATCTGACTCCCATAAGGATGATGTGTAGCAAATATCAAAAGATTCTCACGAGTGAATCTGAAGAAGAATATTTTTAAAGATTATTCCCCATATTGCACTAAGTTAAAATTTGACCCCCCCCCCCCCCCCCCCCCAAGAAAGTCCACTTATTAACCGATGGACTTGATTTGAAAAAAAACATCAATCCAACCCTGTTAGAATTCTGTCAACCATATATTAACGAATTCTTGCTAGTGGTTCTGGAGAAGTACTTCGAAGATTATTCCTTATATTGGACGATGTTAAAAATCGGGCTCTAATAAGGAGCCCAAATATTAACCGTGGGCCTTGGTTTGAACAAATTTAAATGTGACTTCCCCAGCGACTGTGTGTACAATATATCAAAAGATTCTGATCGGAGGTTCGTGAGAAGATTTTAATGAATAGTCCTCATATAATTATTCAAATATGGGCGTCAATAGGGAGCTCTCATATTAATTGAGGGAATTAATTTGAACAAACTTGAATCTGGTCTCCGTGAGGATACTGTATATCAAACATAAAAAAATTCTGACTGGTGGGTCTGAGAAAAAAGATTTTTCCCCATAGTGCACCAAGTTAAAATTCGGGTGTTTCAAATTAACAAACTTGAATCTTATCTCCGAAATAATCATGTATACCGAATATCAATTCTGACATGACCTGAAGAATATGTTTAATGATTATACCATATTGCGCCAAGCTAAAATTCAGACTTCCATATAACACCCAAATGTTGCCCGATGGTATTGAGCTGAACAAACTTGCATCCGCGCCCTGTAAGGATGCTATATACCATATGTCAAGACATTCTAACTAGTGGTTCTGGACAAAAAGATTGTTGAAGAATATTCTTCATATTGCACGACGTTGGCCTACGTTAAAGTTTGGGCTCCAAATATTAATCGAGGTACTTAATTTCAGCCAATTTTTACACCCCCCCCCCCCCCCCACGTATTCAGCATACCAAATATTAAAAGATTGTGACTGGTGGATCTGAAGAAGAATTTTAATGAAAATTTCCCATATTGCACTGACTTAATTCGAGTTCCCACAAGATAGCTCAATTTTTAACCGATGGGCTTCATTTGAACAAATTTGAATTCGACCTTTGTAAACATTCGTTACACCCTATATCAAAAGTTTGACTGTGATTCTGGAGAAGACAAGTTTTAAAGATTATTCCTCACATTGAACTAAGATAAAAATTCCGGCTCCCCCTATGGAACTGAAATATAATCCCAGGGACTTGATTTGATTACTGGCTCCAAAAGGGAGTCCAAATATTAACCCAGATACTTGGTTTGAACAAATGCAGATCTGACCACCCTAAGGTTGTTATGTACCAAACATTTAACGATACCGACTAGTAGATCTGAAGATGAAGAGATTCTGACTGGTGGATTTGAAGAAGACTTTTAAAGACTATTCCTCATATTAAGCCCTCACCTCACAGTGAGCCGAAATATAAACTGGGCATATGATTCAAAAAACCTGAATCTTACATCTGTAACAAGGTTGTATACCAAATGTCATTAGACAATATTACTTGTCGTTCAGAAGAAGATTCTTTAAAGAGATAAATTTGATCTGCCCAAATATGAATCGAGGGGCTTCATTTTAACAAACTTGTACCTGAGCGCCACCCACTCCCCACCACCTCTATGGATGTTGCATAAAAAATATCAAAACTCCGATCATTAATTCTGGAGAGCACTTTTTTTTCAATTTTCGCTAATATATTTACTCAGCATTTTTGTTATTCCCTCACTACAGTACACTATGACACAGCCGATTGCATTGTTTTACCACTCCATTCTACTGGCCCTAAGGATGCTACATAATAAATAACAGTTCTCTTCTGTGCGTTTTTTAAATATGTGCGTTTAAAAATAGTCCTGGGGTTCCCAAGCGGAGGCGGAAAATTGGTTTGGCATAAATCAAGTACTCGTGACTCAATACTTTCATCTACCAAATTTGGCTCAAATCTGCTCATCGGTTCCGAAAACAGAAATTCTGGGTGCAGCAAAAATCTTTCCCCTCCCATTACAAAGGCATCTACTGTTCTGTGATCTTCGTTTAAACAATTTTCATTTTGCACTCCAAAAAGAAGCTTAGCACCAAATAGCAAGTCATTGTACCCATCAGTTTAAAAGAAGACGATTTAAAAAAAAAAACATGTGCAGTATCCCCCCTCATCCCCCACCCCCCTGCGGGGCTGGTCAATTCGATTTGAACAAAATCAAAATGCGATGCCAGAACAAGCAATCACCTAAATTTCCTGTGGTTTTGGAGGAGACGTCGAATCACAATTTTCACGGACGATAGACGAAGGACAACAGACGTTGGGTGATCACAAAAGCTCACACTTTCAGTCTGGTGAGCAAAACACAGCCATAGTGTTTTGAAACATTTACACATTTTATCAGTCAGTTCATTTAATCAACGTTTCACCATCTCCTTCCTTTGTCACATAATTTTGAAAACTTCTGATCTAAAATGCACCTGGCACAAAATGCACCTGGCACTGCTATTCAATTATTTAAGGCACTGTAAAGGTATCTACAACGTTCATTCTCTTTTCTCCAGTCCAATCCATGCTCCACCATTCATAGTCAGGAACCCAATCTTTGAAAATTTTGGAATTTCCTGCAAAATAGAAGTATCTAAGTGTGACTATGCCTTGTGCATCTAAAGGCGATTGGTTTAACAGGTTAAGCAGGAAAATGATCACATACCTCTCAATTCCGTCTCTACTCAGATTTTGCACTTAGAATCCACTCTCAGCAGAGATATATTGTCAGGTTATTTGTGTGAACAATCAAGCAATGCGTGTGTTTCTCTTCATTGTGGGCAGGGGTGGTACATGTTGGGAGGTACAACTCCCGATCCCCCGTCGGGTAAACTGCCATCTTTGCTGCAATCTTGTCGGAAGGACTCTAGACCCCTCCCACCCTCGTGGAAGACATGCCACCTCGTAGGAGAAATTCTAGTACCACCACTGATTGTAGAGTTAGCCCCAAGTTACACATGATATATTTCAGGTGGTTAAATTTATATTTTCAGATTTAATCCCCCGGTGACATTTCTAAACTTTCTAAACAAGAGACCCCAAGAGGCTTTTATTGCAACCCTGATACAATTGTTTAGAAGAAGGATGTATGATCGCATTCAGCAACTGTATGTTATTTAGTTAATCTAAATTAGCTAGGGGAGTTTTTTTCTTTTGTTTGTTTGTTTTACGTAAAATCATTCAAACTCTTCAAAAAGACACTTTGAATCGAAACGAGAAAAGAAATCACCCAATTGATCTGATCCACTTCCTCGTCCTCCCCAAACAGGATAAACGGTTTGCATAATGTCACTCAAACCTCCTCCAACATCTTGTACTAAAACATTTTGACCAACATGCCCTCGTCGCCACACCTCCTCCGGTCCCCAAGAGGACTTGTGGAACTCATTTCAGCACACGTTAATCTAATGTACTCACATTTACATCTCAATAAAGTTTACCAGCTCTGTTATGCGCTGGAACAGCTCATTTACACAAATAGTAAATAGTAAATTCTACATTGTGTTAAATTTCAAACCCCTCTGGAACCCACCAAAATCAGTGGAGGAACCACTTTGAACAAACTTTAATCTAGGGGTTATAGTAATGCTTAACACCAAATATCAAAAGATTCTACTTGGTGGATCTGAAGAAGGATGTCTCTCAATAATTTTCCCCATGCTGCACTAAGTTAAAATTCGGCTTCCACAGGGAACTCATACATGAGTCCAGGGATTTGATTTGAACAAACGTGAATCTCACCACATTAAACATGTCAACACTATGTAACAAAATAATCTGAATCGTGAGTTCGAAGAAGATATTTTAGGGAATAAAACAAATAAATAAAGTTAAAATTCGAGATTCCACAGGGAGACCAAATATGACCCAAGGGACTTGATCTCGACATACTGAAATCTGAACCTTCTAGGGTTGTTGCATATCAAATATCAAAAGATTCTGGCGGGTATATCTGAAGAAGGTGTTTTAAAGAATATTCCACCTTTTGCACTAAGTAAAAATTTCGGCTCAAACAAGGTGCTGAAATAAGACCACAGGGCCTTGATTTGGATAGCATAGAATCTAAACGTCCTAAGGGTACTGCATATCAATTATCAAAAGATGCTCACCGGCAGATCTGAGAAAAAGGATTTTTGAAGAATACTTCTCATATTGCACTAAATGAAAACTCCGAGTTCCAACAGGGAGCCCAAATGTACCCCAGAGTTTTCGCTTGAACAACCCGAATCTCACCCGATTTAGAGTGTCAAATACCGAATATCAAACGTTTCTGACTGATGAAACTGAAATTAAAAATGTACACCCCACAGAGAGCCCAAAAATCATTCCAGGGACTTCATTAGAACAAACTTCATGCTGACCCACTAAGTATGCAGTATACCAAATGCGAAGAGAAGTTGGGTTTTTGAGATAGTGTATTGAAGTCGAGACCTCGTTAGGACGAGTCTCTTATGATCCAGAGGCGAAGACGAGACTTCAATACACCAACTCGGAAACTCACAGGGTGGTAATAACCATTTTATCTAACTATATTTCTCCCTTTCTTGACTTATTTGAAATTAAGGGATTGGGTACTGTTTTAATGGCGCCTGTTTTGACAATCATTCAGAATCTGTAATTTTGGGGGGGACTAAAGATAATGACCCCAAGGTATCGCGTTCTGCACTGTACATGACGTAATCCCCATTCATTGTTACACTTGTCATATAATCGCTGTAGTTTATAGTATTGTTTCAGTTGTGCGTTTCTCCATTTTAGTTTTGATGCTTGATACATCTTCTCTGTTAGGCCTATATAAACATGGCAAATATTATCTAGTCCAACTGCGGGGCGCGATGGCTCAGTCGGTAGAGGTGCAGGCTGCAAGCCGAGAGGTCCTCGGTTCGATACCCGCCTGTGGCAACCATGCTGTGTTCTTGGGCAAAACACTTCACCTCCATTGCCCATTGTGGGGGCACGGTGGCGTTGTGCACTAAGGCGTACTGCAGATCGATGGAGCACTTGTCTTCAACCAATGCTAACCCTGCTTGTGTGGAGTTAGTATTTTGAGGAGCTGACAGTTGCTCGCCGTTGCTCGGTGTTTTTTTTCCGGGTACTCCGGCTTCCTCCACCCGTAAAACTGTCGTGGTCATGATCAGCCATTGTACAAAAATATGTGACGTTATACACCAATATATAAATAAATCTAGTCTAATTCATTTCGTTGAACTGGCGATTTATGTTAGTTAGTGTTATCAAAAACAGTGCCTCAACATGTGCAATGACTCAATGCCAATTGAGTGCAGGTAAATAACGTTATCGATCTGAATCGAATGAGAGTCTGTGTAGTTGCTACTCTCAATACAGAATTGTTTTTGTCCAGGCTGTTTACGTGTTTTCGGGTAAATACGTTCTTGTTGCAAGATAAAGCAAAATATGTCATTACAGAAAGGCGGTGGGTAGGAGATAAAAAAGAGAAAGAATAAAAGAAACAGAAAAGAGGTATTTTTGGTTGTGTGGTGAAGGTGGACAATACCGTTTAGCATTGTATACAAAAAATAACACTAATTGCATGTATATACCTGTGTTCGAGAAACTTTTAAGGGCTTTAGTTTCTGCAAAACTCTTGCTGCTGCGATTTTTATTTCAACCTGGGCGAGTCTCATGGCGATGCAGTTTCTAGGTCCATACCCAAATGGCATGAATGTAAAGGGGTTTATGTCACCTTTGACGTCTGCTCGAAAACTGAAAAAAGAAGTGTGTACACTATATCAGTCAGATAATAGATTATCGTCTCTTGAGTCGTCATTGGCAATAGGAGTGGTCCCACTCACATAAGTCTAACACTACTCTAAAATTCTAAATTATGTAAGAACTGAACATTAACTCTCACAGAAGAAGTTCACGAGATTCAATAAGAATTCACACAAATTTTATGGCCAGAAAAGCCCTCAGAACATACTTATTCAGGTAGTTACAGAGTTTATTTTTTTGAATATACACATAGCAACTTGGTGCACCACGGGTGGTGAACATTTGGTACACCAAGCTACTTTGGGTATATTTTATTTATACCATGATCGTCAGATTATTAAGAGTCGGTATTAGTTTTTTTTTTTCTCGAGTTTACTGAGCAACAGCCGTACATACGTGCAAATTTGCTTTTGTTCACATAACCATCGGTGGGCAGTACTTCCGCTGTCAATTTTATCACCGAAACGAAATAGACAAAGAAACAGGGGCTTTTTTATTTTAATAACAAAATAACATACTATTTCGAGTTAGACTGCTTTAATTAACATGAGACAATGGATGGTTGTTAATTTTTAGTGTTTTATGGGGTAAACTCATTTAAAAACGTAATAAATAATTGCCACTTTCATTTCACTCTTCGCGAGGCGATGTGCGATAAATGTATACAAGTTCGCATTCAGGCCGACGTCACTAAAGGTCAGCTTGGATGTAGTCTAACTGAAGGTGCAATTTTTAACTACTGAAGTCAATCCCATTGGTGGCGTGTTCACCACGGTTGGTGTATAAAGCTGAGCTTTGTGTCATAGGCTATTTATATATAGTAGAATCGGTAATCATGGTATAAAGGTTAATAGTGTTAAGTTTGACATTACTCAAGAATGAGATAAACGCTGTATTTGCAAGGTAAACTGTAGCAGAGCAGCGGACATGTTGGTCAGACATAACGCCTTCTGGACTGTCCAACCAACATACGATCTTACAAACGTACTCGGCTCTTTTCTATATACCACTTCAAGTAGGGGGTGTAGTAATCTTATATTTATTTATTGATAGGAATTTAGTTTTATTCAGAGTACACATATCGTATTATAATCAACAGGAATCTGCTTAACCCGTATGAAGTGCGTACAAACTCCGCGATCACAGTTTACAACATGGGGCTCAAATCCACTACACCGAAATAAAGGATCGCAAGCTCTACCTACTTTCTGAATTTAATATGAAAGAAACATATCAGAAGGTGAAGTTTGGCCATACAATATTAGAAGTTTGAATTAGCAGTAACATGGTCTGAAGTATGCGGCACGGAGCTTATGTTCAACCGCGACGCGAACCTCAGACTATGTTACCATGATTCATCACAATAACGTGTAGCCAGTGGCGTAACGCCCATACAACGAGGTTAGGGCTTCTGCTAAGCCCCCTCCCCCCGCCCCCCCCCCCCAAAAAAAAAAGAAACAAAAAAAAAAAAACATTGCACGCTTTTAGGGACCCCGAACAATTCCATCACTTTGGGAAAAATCAGTATTAAGGGTCTCAAAACAGTTTTGTAGTTGAAGCAGTGGAGTTGGATTCTTCAATACCAGGTTGCATAAAGAATCAGGGCGGTATTCTCTGAAACCAATTACGGGTTGTGTACGTGACACATGACAACACGAGACAGTAGTTGAAATGACGAAACAATTTTAATTTTAATTCATTTGCATATGTGGATGCATTCTGTACAAGTTGTTACATCAAACCGTCGAAGCAATAACCGACCCCAACCAATGCCAACAAGACTCCTTCTAGGTTAAGGTGCTGACCAACTAACGAAAGAACAAACACAGAAGCGAAATGAAAGGAAAAATGAAAATCACCATCAAGAAAATTGTAATCAATAAAGCACCGGGTAAAATTCAATAATTAATATTTTGACCATTACTCCTATAATTAGTGGTTGGAATCTAATATGTTTGCGTCCGTAGAAATATTGCCCCCCAGTTGGGAAGTGACCAGTCAACGACGACCACACAGTAACGACCGACCATCACTATAACTTTTTAAATTAGTCAAGGCCGGATGGATATTATACTGAATAGAATGTTTGCACCCAGTCAGTGTGCTAGAATAAAACATTATAATGCGCTGAATACTTACATTATGTGGCCTAAGAGTCCATGATATTACTGTTACGCCACTGCGTACAGGCTCCAGTAGGACCCTTTCCGTAGCCCAAAAATAAACTACTCGAGTACCCCACAACCCAACTGGACAAATACGCGATAAATAATAAAGGTCGAGGACACTTCATCATACTTCCAGTCGTACATTTTTTTTGTAATTCAACAACACTCCATTCGGAATACCATCTGCTGCAAAGTCCACACAATTGAAGTGCCTTGCTTGTCACTCCGTTGACGGAATAATAACGAAACGGGTGACGTCATTTCAAATATTTAGTATGGTAATATCAGACGGTGACATATGATTCTGGAAATGTAAACATGGAAAACATTTAACGAGCTTTTGTCCAATTAGAGAGCGGCCATTTTAGTCTTATTCGAACATATGTACTTCTTTGAGAAGAATTTTTCTATATCTATATATATGCTCATTGAAAATACCTTTAACCCTTTACCAAACATGAAAAGCAGACGACACTTTCAAAAAAAATTCTTGAGTAACTATTTTTTTTCATTTATTGTCTCAAAAACATAGGTTATGACCCCTCGTTGGAACGAGCTCGACGAGCTCGTTCCAACGAGGGGTCATAACCTATCTTTTTGAGACAAAAAATGAAAAAAATACTGAAAATTAATTGGCGATATTTGAGAATAGCGCTGGCCGGTTTTGGCCGTTACGTTGGGTAAAGGGTTAACGCCAACTCACCAAATATGAAAGTAGAACAGTTACACTACTGTTCAATGAAAATACAGCAGACTCTTACCGATCAGGGTCGAACTTTTCTGGATCTGGCCAATAATCACTGTCATGATGGATAGATGCAATCGGTATTGAGACGACCATACCTTTGGAAATGGTAATTCCCTTTATTGTCGTTGTTGCTGAACATACACGATCAACTCTGTGCAAATAATAAAACAATTTATCACATGATCATCAACAAATAGCTCATCATACACAACACGTCTAACAAACGCTTGTTGCCACAAATGAATATCGACCTCGTAGCGTTGTGAGTTGGTTTTAAGTTTACCTTCCGTTACATTTGATCAGCTGTTCATCTAACACAGATATCGGACGACATTTGCAAACAATATTTCGTGAATAACCAAATCTTTTCATTTTTTGTTTAGAAAATATATTTTATGACTCCCCAATAGACCGCATTCGTTGAAATATGTGGCCATATGTTTATGATTTTGATGCAAAAATTGAAAAACTACTAACACTAAATTCTGGTTAACGATTTTGGAACATCGAAGGCGAGGTTTATTCTTTATTTTTGATGAAGGGTTAAATTATTTACTGGTGGTTTAAAGATACTTTTGATAGCCGGGTCACCTCGTGTCGGACAGTTTTAAGGGGGGAGGAAATTGTAGTACCCGGAGAAAACAACCGAGCAACGGCAAGCAACTGTCAGACTCCCCAAAGTATTAACTTCGCACAAGCAGGGTTAGCATTGATTAAATACAAGTTCACCATCGACGTTCAGTTTGCCTTAGTACACAGCGCCACCGTGACCCAACATGGGCAGTCTGAATTAAACACCTTCCCACGGTCGCAGTGCAAGGGATCGAACCGCGAAGTTTTCGATTTGAAGTTCACTCTCGTAACCACTGAGACACTGCGCTATAGCAGATCGGATCCAATTTTTTTCGAGAAAGTTCGTGGTCACTTGGAAAAGAGAATTGATACATTATATGTTCATACTGACAAACACGCCCCGAGTGAAAAAACATATTTGGGGGTGTTACGACGCCCAAACCACACATTGCGACGCCCCTCTCTTTTTGCAGAGGTCTGGATAGGCCACTGCCTCTTGTTTTTAATTTTTGAGATGGAGGGTAAATTACACAAGCAGCATTTCATCTCGTGGACTGTCACGTTCCACCACCTATTCCATAAGCGAAAAGCTTTACAGAGCGTCTTTAACATTTTTCGAAACTTGTGATATCAAACCAGTGAAAGATACACCCAACAAGGTGTTTGGAGTAATGCACTTTCTGCATACCCTAAAATATGACTTTGTCCTTCTTCTTCTAAAGCAGATACTTTCAGGCAAAATATGACGAATGACAACAGGAAAACATGTGCTTTCACTCTTCTCATATAGATAATTAAGCAAACGATGATGAAATGATAGTTTAAAAACTTATCATTTCTCTGGGCTTTCAAAGAATGAGGGTATGAGACAAAACCCAATATCTATCTTGCTCCTGTGTCATATTTAATAAAATGCAAAAAAAAAAACATTTTCTTTATATAAATTTGTTTAATTAGAAATTCCTGGAGAATGCCCACGACAACTCACCAATAATTTGTAATAAAATAAAATTTTATGAATAAAGCCCGTCCACCAAAAATAATCTAGCGCCTAAGCAGTTAATAAATAATGAGGAGACCCAGAGTTTCTAATATCCATTTCCACACTTATATTTTTCCTCTTCAGATTACGTAACGTGAGGATTAGCTCTATTGTTCCAATGAAGGTAAGGTAGTTGGTAACACTTTTACAAAAGATATTGATCATTGGATTGGGATTAATGATGCTGGATACAAATAGTGGACTAACACAAAAATTATATAACTCCCTATGGGAACCAAGTTTGGATCAGGTTCGACAATGAGGTCTATAAGCTGGAACGTTACTTGAGCATTCTATATCTTCATTACTTAGGTGGTACAGTACGTGGATAGTGGATTGTAACTAAATCACCTGTGGAGTGGAGTTATCACCTAAAAATATCACTTTCAAATCCTGTACATATGGACAAAAAACACAAATGTTTCAGCCAATGGACCTACGAGTTTAACCCGGAGGTTCATTGACTGGAACTTTGCTTGTGCTTGTTATTGTTTGCAACAAATTTTCAGATATTGCTTTGGTAGAAACTCCACTCAGTATGTGATTTAGTGAGAATACACTCTCCACGTACTGTAACTCCCCCAGCAGGTGATTTTGTGGTACTTCAAAATAAGTGATCATATGAAGTTCACTGCTGCGAAATGTTCCTCAGATCAAGCTATTCGCCAGATAAATTTAAATGAGAATAAAGTGCATGTAACCAGCCATCTTATACATTCAATACGTAAACATAGGGTGAGACTGGGAAATGCCACCTTACGAAAGTTGATTTATACTATAAGTTATTGTAGCTTATAATTGACAGGAATACGGTCTGAGGTGTGCGGCTCGGTGTTTATGTTCAACAGAGATGCGAACAAAGTATATGTTCCAATAAGACCCATACAATGCCCAAAACCCACACCGTGAAATAAACAAGGCAACTTCAATGAACAAGGCAACTCTAACGATGACAAAATTTAGTTAATAAACCTCTCATATAGTCCACGATATCACTGCACAACAAACATCAATAACTAAGATAACATTCATGATTTGAACTGAGGTGGAGTAACCTCGATTTTTCTTGAGTGGATTTTGAATATACATTCATAGAATGTTAACAGAGCTCGCAAAATATGATTTTACGATACAATACACCTTGAAGCTCCTCCCATTATTATAATATTTTCCAATATTTCACATTGTGAGGTCAGACGACAAAACTCGCAACTGGACCCGTAAAGATAGAAAACAAGAAGCCCCACGGGGCCTGAAGCGCTCACCTTGAGCACAACCTGATATAAACAATAAACAGAGTCCAAGAATGAATCTACATTAGGCAATCAATCTCCATAGGATACATTGTCAATCATTGAGCCCCCTAGTAGTGACTAAAATAGTCCAAGCATCATACCTTCTCTACAGTTAATCATAATGTGAAAAGTTGAGCTCCCAATGGAGTCCCACAATATTATGGATTTATCTTAGTTTCGCACCCCTAAAGGGTGCTTAATATTTTTTTTAATTCTTCAGCGAAATGGCTCCTTATAAATTTAACTTGGAATTATGTTTCTAGTTTTAGCACACAGCGAATCTGACCCCCCCCCCCCCACCCGCCTCCCTCCAGAGATGTTGTAAACCAAATATGAAAGCATTCTGACTGGTGGATGTGAGATTTTTAAAGATTATCCCCAGAATTACACAAAGTTAAAATTCGTGCTCCCGTCGGGAGCCCAATTCTTTTTATTGAAATTCCCTAATATTGCACTAAGTTAAGCCCACAAATGAACCCATGGGTCAGATTTGAACAAACTTGGATCTTGAATTTGCCCCCCACCCCCT
Organism: Pictodentalium vernedei; assembly: GCA_031216915.1. Lineage (NCBI taxonomy): Eukaryota > Metazoa > Mollusca > Scaphopoda > Dentaliida > Dentaliidae > Pictodentalium > Pictodentalium vernedei. Next base: position 503,526,832 of record CM062297.1, on the reverse strand, counting down.
CACCCCCCCCCCCCCCCCCCGAGATGTTGTATACAAATATGAGAGGATTCTGACTAGTCGATTTGAAGAAGATTTTTAAAGGAATTTTCTATTTTTGCACTAAGTTAAAATTCGGACTCCCACAGACACCCCAAATATCAACCCAGGCATTTGAATTGAACAAATTTGAATCTCAACCCCCTACAAATGTTGTATACCAAATATGAAAGGATTCTGACCTGTGGATCTGAAGAAGTTGACTTTTAAATAAATTTTCTCATATTGAACTAAATTAAAATTCGGGCTTCAATAGGGAGCCCAAATTTTAACTCAGGGACACAATTTGAACAAACTTGGATCTGACCTCCCTAGAGATGTTGTTTTCCAAATATAAAAGGATTCTGACTGGTGGATCTGAAGAATTTTTTTAAAAGAAATTTCATCATATTGCACTAAGTTGAGATTCTGGGCTATAATAGAGAGCCCACATATGAACCAAGTAACTCGGCTTGAACAAACTTGAATCTGACCCCCCTAGAGATGTTATATACCAAATATGAAAGCATTGTGAAAGGTGGGTCTGAAGAAGGGCTCCTGTATTGAGCCTAAATATAAACCAAGGGGCTTCATTTTAACAAACTAATATCTGATCCAGTATGGATGATGTATACCAAATATCAAAAAATTCTGATCACTGGTTCTGGGGAAAATATTTTTTACAATTTTTTGTAAATATGCTGACTCAGCATTTTTTCGATACAAGACTGAAGTAAGCTAAAAGAAACGAACTCTAGTCCAATCAGAGGGCAAGGATTTTAGTTTTATTGGAACATAGGGTGGGACTGATGAATGCCACTCATCGAATGTTGATATAGAAGGAGATTTCGACATCTTGACACCGCGTGTTTCAAAACAATTCCATAGTTGGTGTGAATACGCCCTCACTTAATACGGGGTCAAGGCCACGGTAATTTTCAACAGACATTAACAATGCATATCGGTGATTCTCACCACAAGCGTTATGTAGTAGAGCCCTCTACACCTGATTTCCGTGAGAGATCTGTAGTCTTTCCACACTGCCAGAAAAAAACTGTCTATGCCAGTAGTAGTAGGACGTGTACCCGATCGTGCCTCATTGGGGGAGGGAATGGGGGAGGGGGAAGTGACGACATAGTCACGTGGCCTAGTGGCGCCATGTTGTGTTGCCATGGTAACCCGCGTGAGCGGCCATCTTGTGACGTCATCTCCATAGTGATACGTGGTCCTAGTGCGCATGCGCAGTGCGTGTTGTTAGGATGATACGTGTTTCCGTCGTCAATTGTGCATACTGAAGGCCGCCAACTTGGTGTCTATGGTAGCGCGTGGTTGGTATGTGACATGAAGTCTTACAACAATACGGGGGTATATTCGGAGGATGTGTTTCTTTGTAGAAGAGTAAATTTCCGATTCGTAGAATTACCACAAACAACCCGACAATCTCTCCAAATCACCAAAATCCACCCCAAATCACCGAGATTGACTTTATTTACTATGGATTCCCCATTTTATCGGTGTAGTGCTATAGTACCAAGGGGGTACCGGGGGTGTGTTCCTTTGTAGAAGAGTAATTTTCCCCAGAAATCTCGTTTAATTACCCAAATAAACCCGACAAGTTTTCCAAAGAGGGGTGTTCTATTTCGAATTCTTTCAGAATTCTCTGATTCTATCTATCTATGTAATAGTTTTCGTCTATCTGATCATGTACCTTTGTTCTGGAGTAAACTCCAGTAGCGTAGAAGAGCCTATCAGTTGGAACAGTTTACATTATTATTACTATATTTAGCTTTTCAGATCCATTCTTCTTAGTTCTGACCCTATTCCGTGTACTCCTTGTACTTTCCTTTATCTAGATCATTTATATAACTAACCAATCCAATTTTACGGAGTCGGATAGGAATCTCAATTACGGAATCTCTTTGTGTATAGATATTTTATATTGAACGCTGCATAAAATGCCTCATGAGGGCTTTTATATAGCCCTCATACTGAAATGAGGATAAGAGTCGTAGTACATTATACCTCATTGAGGGATTTTTGATGGTCCTCATAACCTCAAAATTCAATGAGGCTATGAGGGATAATAAATGAGGACTCATTAAGGGTTTTTACATAGCCCTCATGGCCTCATATGACAAAAAAGGGGTGCCGAAGGCCATATGTTTTCCAAAAAGGGGTGCCGAAATTGGGGATCCTGGGGATATGACTGTTAAATACTGAAATGAGGATAAGAGTCGTAGTAAATTATACCTCATTGAGGAGTTTTTCATGGTCCTCATGACCTCAAAATTCAAAGAGGCTATGAGGGATAATCAATGAGGACTCATTGAGGGCTTTTACATAGCCCTTATGGCCTCATACGACAAAAAGGAGTGTCGAAGGCCATATGTCTTCCAAAAAGGGGTGCCGAAATAGGGGTGCCTGGGGATATGACCATTGGATTTAGAGGTGACGAAAATCATTGTAATAAGGGGAGATATCTCTGTATACAGATTATGGGAAATCAAGCAATCTGATTGGTTAGTTATATAAATGATCTAGATAAAGAAAACTACAAGAGTACACGGAATAGGGTCATAACTAAGAAGAATAGATCTGAAAAGCTAAACATAGTAATATTAAGGTAAACTATTCCAACTGATAGGCTCTTCTACGCTACTGGAGTATACCCCAGAACAAAGGTACATGGTCAGATAGACGAAAACTATTACAATGATAGATAGAAGCAGAGAATTCTGAAAGAATTCGAAATAGTACAACTTGACGGGTTTATTTGGGTATTTAAACGAGGATTCTGGGGAAAATTACTCTTCTACAATGAAACGCACCTCCGGTACAACCTTTGTACTATAGCACTACACCGATAAATTGGGGAATGTATAGTAAATAACGTCAATTTCGGTGATTTGGGGTGGATTTTGGTGATTTGGAGAAATTGTCGGGTTGTTTGTGGTAATTCTACGAATCAGGAATTTACTCTTCTATAAAGGAACACATCTTCCGAACATACCCCCGTCTTGTTGTAAGACTTTAGGTCACATAGCAACCACGTGCTACCATAGAAAAAAAGATGGCGGCCTCCAGTATACAAAATGGACGACGGAAACACGTATCACCCTAACAACACGCGCTGCGCATTCGCACTAGAACCACGTATCACTATGGTGACGACGTCACACGATGGCCGCCCACGCGTGTTAACATGACAACACAACATGGCGCCACCAGGTCACGTGACTATGACGTCACCCCCTCCGCCCCCATTCCCTCCCCCCCCCCTCCCAATGAGGCACGATCAGGTACATGTCCTACCACTGCCAGTTCTTATGGAAATGCTCAGTACCTGGTATGGATACATGCTAAAGGCTGATAGTACTCAGAGTCAGAATGACAACATCCGAATTTCTTTTATTTCCTCTTATTTTAAATTTAAACTAGTACTGATTACGTAACCGAGATGCCACGGTAGTGTTATTGAATAAATTGAATTCACTTGACTTTTTTAAAATGATTGGGCAAAACAAGTAAAACAGCGTTACCTGAATGCTGCCGGGTACAGTCGTTCACTTTCACAGATTACTTGGTCGAGGTAATTCAGTTCAGCTGCTTGTTCATACGTTATGCTATTCTCCTTTAAAATGAAACAAAATATTAGATATGAATACATAAAATCGCAACTGAAATCGAAAGTAGCGAAAATGTGAACAATGGTCAGTAGTTTTTTAAACAATATTCAATGCATATTATCGCTGTAGTGAAGTGATTTGGGTCGCAATATTACGTCGAGTTGCGGATGTCAGATCGCCGGAACAGCTAATTACGCAAATCGAACGCACGCGTAAATAGCCCGTCATAACATGGTGATACGGAATCGGATTCCAAACTGAAAATTTTCCGGAGACCAAGAACAGATCGTCAAGCAGTAGTAATATTTAACGGTTGAATTACATAGTCATACGATAAATCGTTTTAAAAGTCGTATTTTTATTGTATGTATAGCCGGCGAATCCTAGTGGAAATGATGTCAACGAATACGAAATAAACACGCTAAAATGTTCTGACAGTGATATATTTTTCTGTTTCATGGTGAAAAATTGTAATGTTTGTTATTTGTGGTATTAAATTAATATGCATTAATATATTATTCAAAAAAGTAGGGGATATACAAACTGATGTTGATATTTTCGGAAAATGGTATTGGATACGCGTGATTGAACACCTCAATATGTTACCAAATTTAGTGTGGATCATGAATGTCACCGGCCCACGAAAACTTCGTGTAGGATTTTCGCACGAGCGCCGCGCTAATGCCTGTGGGATACGTTTTGAAATTTTCCTTTGTACTGGACGGGCTTTTTTCGGAGGCCGATTCGTTCTTTTCTTGTTATAAACTCGTTCATCAATAGTTTCTGGTCGAAGCGTACCTTTTGAGGTATGCGATGACTGACACATGGCGAACGTTTACGTGCCGTTGGTATGTTGGAAGTTGGCAACAGACAGACTGCAGTGGCTCAAATTCTCGACGTTACTAAATCGGTGATTAGCAGACAGGCAATGTTGATAACTGACGTCGGTCAGGTAGTCCAAGGGTGACAACTGCTAAACAGGATCGTTTCATCCGAGCCACAGCATTACGTAACCGTCATCAAATTGCCTCAGAAAACGGACATCGGCTGCACCTGTGCGACAGATGTGAGAGTCAGTGGTAAGACTATCTGAAATCGCCTCTACAGCTGGAATTTGTATGTTCGACGACCTCGGCGGCGGCAGAACGGACGATACCATGACATAACCGCTAGGTAGCACGCTCGTTTTGGTGGTGGATTATGGTGTACAGGGAGGAATAACCATGACAAGCTGAACCGCATTATATGTCATCCAATTTTGTGTCACAGGGCAGTACTATCGCGACAATATGTTAGCAGCTCATGCGGTGTCATTTGCGCGACGCCACGGCCGTCGATTCATTTCCCAATATGACAATGCAAGAGCACACCGGGCGCGTGCTGCTACAGAGTTCCTCCAGGAGCAGAACATCACTACACTGCCTTGGCCAGCACTAGGTACAGACCTTTCACCAATCGAGTCTGGGATATGCTTGGCAGGCGCCTACGACAACAAAGAAATAAAATTGATTTGAATCAGCATTCATGAGTTATTGGACGGAAACCAAATTCAAGATGGCCGCTATTCGGCCATATTGAATTGGTTATCTAATCTAAAATCGAAAGGGAGCTTCCGCTAGACACCAATAATGCATAACCAAAAGATGCAACTGATTGGAGTCAGTATTCATTAGTTATTGGACGGAAACCAAATTCAAGATGGACACCATGGAAGCCATATTGAATTGTTTACCTAATCTAAAATCCGAAGGAAGATTCCGCTAGACACCAATAACGCATAACCAAAAGATGACATTGATTCGAGTCAGTATTCATTAGTTACGGGCAGAAACCAAATTCAAGATGGCCACCATGAATTGGCCGCTGGCGGCCATCTTAGTTCAGCTGACTGGTCCAACATTGAAAGGAAGCTTTCTCTAGACAGCAACAATGCATAATTCAAAAATAATTGATTTGAATCAGCATTCATTAGTTATTGGTCGGAAACCAAATTGAATATGGCTGCCATGGTGGGCATATTGAATTGAATAGCGTTTCCAAAAACTGGTGCAACATTGAAATGAAGTTTCCTCTGGAATCCAACAATGCAGAATTCAAAAATAAAAATAATTCGAGTCAGCATTCATTAGTTTTTGGAGGAAACCAAATTCAATATGACGGCCATATTTAATTGCCTAGCTGCTCCAAAATCAAATGGAGGCTTCCTCTTGACACCAATAATGCTAAGCCAAAAATGAAGTTAATTCGAGTTAGTGTTCATCAGTCATTGGGCGGACATCATATTCAAAATGGCCGTCATAATGAATTTTGATTCAGCTGACTGGTCCGAAATCGAAAGGAAGCTTTCCAAAGACACCAACAATGCATAATTAAAAAAAACTGATTCGAGTCAGCATTCATTGGTTATTGGACGGAAACCAAATTCAATATGGCTGCCATGGCGGCCATATTGAATTGGCTTGGTGAATCAAAAGCGAAAAGAATCATTGTCTGGTCATCCACAAGTAATCCCTACATTATAATTCGATCAAATAAGCGGTTCTTTAGTTATTTGAAGGAAACTAGAATTTAACAGACGGACGCTGAACGGCGGACGGACGGACGAACGGACAAGGGCGGACGGAAATGGTGAATGCATAATGACCCCGAGAGATTCTCCGGGGCATAAAACGTAAGAGAAGATAAAAATAATTGAAAATCAAAACCACATAAACGAAGTATAAACTGAATGAAATATGTAAGCCATCCAAATGAAATATTCGAGACAGGATCCATAGTCTTAATTTCAACAAACACGTTTCCGACGCCCCCCCCCCCCCCCCCCCATTCCCCTCCCTCCGGATGTTGTATACCAAATATACAAAATTTATATACCAGCAGTTTTTTCTACCCCCCCCCCCCCCACACACACACACACACACCCCACGCACATAGTTCCATCATTTCACTCTTCTGGTTGCTTCATACCAAATAATAGCTCTATGTTCAGTTCAGTTTCGGCGATATGGGTGTTTGAAACTATTTCTGTTTTTGTCAGCTCCTTCATCTTGCGGTCCCACATGTGATATAGGAAAATGATTTTTTGCATGCATCAAATTGAAAATCGAATTAAACATGTTGAAAATAAACGAAGTAGTGTTTGAGGAACGAAATCAACAAACTTGTTGAAAATAAACGAAGTAATGTTTGAGGAACGAAATCATCAGACTTGTGACTGTGGGTCGATACGTTTGGTAATGGGTAACAAAATCTGTTCACCCGTCGGTAATTTTCTTTTTCATTTTTTTAATGTCGGTCCGAGGTGTGATTTTTGTGGTCACTGGATACAGAATTGTACTCGAAAAAGCGTATTTTTCAGAAAAACTAGAAAATACAACTCCAAAGAATACAATTGTAGAAGTTTTATAGTGTTGGCCCCAGATCATGTCCGCATACTTTATCCGCTTTGTAATCACAGTAATGAAAGTAATGATACTGGAATCCTCGCAGCCTTCTCACTTCATCTTAATTTACTTAAATTATTTGTTGGTGTTTAAGATCACCTTAAGCATCCAATGCTATATCATGACGGACGAGGGAGTATGAAATCAAGTATAGCCTATCTTTTATACCCATGCCTTTGTTCCACGCCCAGTTTTATCAGTTCACTACAATAAATAAGCACTACTCCATTTCCCAAGGTCCCCACGGGGGTGTGGGGACCTCTTCTAAATACCAGCGGTATTTTCTTTTCAACTGCTGCATTTTATTTAAATTTATTCTCACCTTGCCAAGTACACGATCGATTTCCTGCAATGTCTTCTCTAGGATATCTGGATATAAGGCGAGGCAATAGAAAACTATCGACAATGCGCCGGCTATGTTTTCAAACCCAGCTAGGAAGAATAGTATTGATTGAGCCATGACTTCATCAAATGTTAAACCTTAAAAAAAAACATTATTCCCGACATTATTCAAAGTAAACTTCCTTCTATAAGTAAGCTGATACATGCCTAGCAACTGTGCGTACTCACCTCTTCAAATAAACAGGACACAGGCTTGAAAAACTAAAGCCAGTACAGTGTCTCGTATGTTTCACCCCTCGTCAGCCGGATCTCATGCCGGATCTCATCTGACGCCATAGTCACGTGACCCAGTGGCGCCATGTTGTGGTGTCATGGTAACTCGTGTGAGCGGAGATGTTGTGACGTCATCCCTAGAGTGATACGTGGTGTTATTGCGCATGCACAGCGCATGTTGTTAGGGTGATACGTGTTTCCGTCGTCCATTTTGTGTACTGGCGGCCGCCATCTTGGTTTCTATGGTAGCACGTGGTTGATATGTTACCTAAAGGGTTACATCTCTGATTATTATATGACTTTGACGAGGGAAGATAAAGTGGACTAGATGAACGTCTAGAGTTAGAGTTGCACCTGTAGCAGGCAGAAAAATGGGACTCAGGGAAAATCGGGACCAGTACCCCTATTAAATAGAACATGCCCCAGGAGATATCTCGGTCCTATAGCATTACGTACTATTCTTACATGCCCAAAAATGGGTTTCGTATCAAATAAAAGTGGATTTTGGTGATATGGAGGGATTGTCTGGTCTATTTGGGTAATTGTATGTACTCTAGTTCAATAGAACTTACCCCCAGGGGACCACTCGGTACTATAACACTACGTGGTACTATTAAAATCCATGGTATGGCGGTCCTATGTAGGAATCTGGGGGAAATCCGTAGTAAATAAGTCCGTTCTTGGTGATTTGGAGGGATTGTCGGGTTGTTTGTGGCAATTAGATTAACACTTGAACAAAGGAACATACCCTCCGAACATACCCCTATCTTGTTGTAAGCCTTTTAGGTAACATTGCAGCCACGTTCTACCATAGAAACTAAGATGGCGACCTCGAGTATAGAAAATGGACGACGGAAACACGTATCATCCTAACAACACAGGCTGCGCATTCGCAATAACACCACGTATCACTATGGGGACGGCGTTACAACATGCCTGCTCACGCGAGTTACCAGGACAACACAACCTGGCACCACTGGGTTACGTGACTATGGCGTCATTTGAGATCCGGCATGTGATCCGGCTGATGAGGGGCGAAATATACGAGACATAATATTACAAGCCCTAAACTTTGGATGTATGGGGCATGGAAATCCCCCTCCCGTTTTCCAGCTATGAAGGAAAGATGCGAAATTTTGAAATTCAACTCAAAAATGAGTCGGTCGATTATAAAGTTTACGTTTCGAAGATTCAAATTGGCACTATAGAGCCAAACAAAATTAAAATTGATTCTCAGGCATTTTTTAAAGCGAATTGGGGAGGGCGGTTTTTATTATTATTTTTTATTCCTGATGGAATGGTCGCCGATGCCTAAAATCCAGTTGTGAGACCCTAAACTAAAGCCTAGATCTTCCATGTTGATTTCACTGGTAGTGTTTTTGTAGCAGTGATCATACAGCCCAAAATCAATATAGAACAACTAAAATGGAGATAAAGAATAATAAGGCATTTTTGAACTGGTTGAGTGCTAGAAGCCACAATCAGGCCTTCCAAAAAATGAGGGTACCAGTGCAAACGCCAGCATTTTCCTTACCCATGTTTCGTATTGAGTCACACGTAAATAATAGTTTGTTTATACAAATTTGTTCTTTTGAAATTATCGGAGAGTACATGTTGTCACTCTCCAATAATTTGTAATAAAACAATTTTGATGAACAAATTCAGACCACAAAAATTAATCTTGCTCTCAACCAGCTGAATACATATTTATTTTGCACATACATATGAGAATCATGTCGCGAAGAGAATAACAATACTGTATCAATGTATACGACATATTTCATTGCAAATCGCGATGTGATACCGCTAAAATCACAAACTATGATATTTTCATACATTTTGAATTTTGCCTCCGAAATAAATATGACGAACGCGGACCAAAAAAAAAAAAAGAAGAATGCGCTGTTGCCTGAGAATCATAAGATTAATTTTCTTAAAATCAATACATTCTTATAGTGATTGAATACTCTACTGCTGTATCATGCAACAACATGCATTGTCAGGCCCCAATTAGGGATAAATATCCCAGTGGGTATTATTGGCCTGTGACGGATAATGCCCTCTAGACCGCTATTCACTGACATAGGCCCGAGAATCAAGTGAAGCATCCAATGAAATCGTTTTTATTACTCTATTATTACAAAAATAAACACATAAAACACCTGGTCTGTAGGCCAATACATTTCCCAACTTCTTGTAGATCGACAGTCAACTTTTTATTTATTCAACTCATCGGTTTCGCTTCGGAATTCATTGTTTCTTTCTTATGTTTGCGGCATACGATTCTTTACTAAAGGCAGCTGACGGATTTGCAAAGGAGTTGTCTGATAAAATGTTTTACACAAAATTTTCATGTCACGATGCGTCGGGCCGCAGCAGAATGCTTATGCACATCTGTGAGGAAATTCAAATCAAATGTGTCCAAGTGTGTGGGTGTCTCCAAGTGTATGGATGTCTCCACGAGTGTGGGTGTGTTCGAAACTTTGGTTATTTCATGGATGAAACTTTGGCCGCTGATGAACATATCAAACATGTCTCTCGCAGTGCATTTTTTCATCTTAGAAATATTAGTAAAATTCGATCCTTCATTGATACGCAGACGTCACAAAAGCTTGTCCACGGCTTTGTTACCAGTCGCCTCGACTACTGCAACTCTCTTCTGATTGGCTCTAAAACATCTATTCTTGGAAAGCTACAACACATCCAAAATTGTGCTGCTTGGGTCATAACCATAACTCAAAAGTACTGCCATATAACACCAGTACTCTCTGTGTTACACTGGCTACCCGTTAAGCAAAGAATTCAATTTAAAATTGTCCTTTTGGTGTTTAAGTGTATCTCGGGATCTGCGCCATCCTACTTGTCCGATCTGCTTACCAACCACAAAGCACCGAGGTCTCTGAGCTCATCAGATCAACTCAATCTGGTCCAGCCCGTATCTACATTTACTAGTGCTGGTGATAGGGACTTTGCGGTTGCTGGCCCAAGGCTTTGGAATTCTCTTCCAATCGACACAAAAATAGTAAATCACTTGAATCATTCAAGTCTGACACTAAAACCTACCGTTTTCGAAAGGCATTTCCTTCAGCTGTCTTTTAATTTTGGTCATAAACCGACCTTACCAGGTGCGTGGGTGTGACTGAGTCAGTGAGGATTGCCTCGTTACTCATCGAGTTACACCCACATACTTGTTTTGGTAAAGTTGTAGTTTGCTTTGTTTTGTTTTGTATTTTGTTTTAATTCAATACCCCTTTTCTTTTAGGTTCTGTCGCATATCGTCAAGACATAACCTCGGTCGCTGATGTGGCTTTGGGCACCAATAAATGATAATAGTGATCCATTTATAAATGTATCTGTGAGAGAATGTATGTCTATGTATGTATATGTCTGCAATTATTGTACAACCATTAAGCACCATGTGTGGATTCTAGGCTTTAAAATTATAATTATTATTATTAAGTGTACGGATGTCTCTAAGTGTGCGAATGTCCACAAAGTGTTTGGATGTTTCCAAGTGTGTGGATGTCTCAAAGTTCACTAGTGTCTCCAAGTGTGTGGATGTCTCCAAGTGTGTGATGTTTCTAAGTCATGGCCGAGGAGAGGGTGGGAGAGACCCGGTGTAGTAACCCCGGGGCCCAGAACTTTCGGGAGCCCGGGCTTGGGCCATGATTCTTGGATCAGGCCTGCGTCTCCCAAAGTTCAGCCTCCTGTACCAAGCCTTTGCCCCCCCCCCCCCATCCCCCCTGATCCCCGAGTGAAAATCAGCAAGATAAGTTGCCAGTTATTTGGAAAAGTAGTCGCTACTCACGTGAAGGCGGAATGGTAGTGCCCGATGGAGAATTTCAATCTGTTAACTGTTTACTTAACACAAAAAGCAGACGACGCATGCAAACAAAGTTACTGAATATCTATTTTCTTCACCTTCTCGCGTAAAAAAATATAGCTCATGACTCTTCATTGGAACGAGCTCAACGGGCTCGTTTCAATCAGGTGTCATATGCTATGTTTTCGAGGCAAAAAAAAAAAGAAAATCAAATGGCAAATTTTGTGAATGATGCTGGCAGGTTTTGGGCGTTAAGTTGAGCAATAGGTTAATAGACCGTCGTCAATGTTCATATGCACCAGACCAGGTGTTATCACTTAAAAATTCTTCACTTCAAGAACTGCGGCATCTGCATCTGTATCCAGACACTTGCGAAAGAGGGCCGTCACAAAATTAACCCTGGGGCCCGAATTTCCTCCCTTCTGCCTTGCTCCAAGTGTGTGAATGTTTCCAGGTGTGTAGATGTCTCCAAGTGCGTAGATGTCTCCAAGTGTGTGGATGCAAAGTTGTCATACTCAATGGGGAAAAAAAATCCCAGGATCAACAACTGTAATGGGAACGGCGGCATACAACTACTGTGCCCTTACATTACACAGAGTATTTAAAAGATGCCCTTGACACAGCGCTGTCAACAGGAAAGACGAAAATAGATGATTGTCGCAGTGTAATGTCCAGTGTAATGTCCGAAAAATATAACAATCTGGCTCCGATCCGTCTGACAGCAGTTCAGTAATTGCCACCAGTTAAGAGAGTATATCGTTACCACTAACCTGTTGCGTAAATCCATTTTTGTACCAGCCATTTCTAATAACCACACTAGCCTGAACCAAATAATGAAATAATGTGTTGCTCTGATTTTTAATATGTAAGTATATTTACGTGAACTCCATACATATGCAAAAATAATATTTCTGAACCGGTTACACAAAAACTATCTATTAGACTAGGTAAAGTAAGTAATTACAACACTCGGGCACGAGGAAAGTTCGGTACTGATACGGTATGTGACAATCAAATAAGAAGTTGGGAAGCCCATGCACAGTGGCGTAGCCATGGGGAGGGGGAGTGGCACATGCTCCCAAATTTCAGTCATGCCCCCCCCCCCTCCCCCGTTGACGTGGCCAATCATATCACATCGCTGAACTAGCCCCACTAGATTTTACTCTTGCCCCTAATTTCGATATCCTGGCTATGCACCGGCCCATACATCACAATCATTTATTTATTTATTGGTGGTTGAGGTCATATACTTATGCACAGTGGCTAATCATGACCGTGGCAGTTTTACGGGTGGAGGAAGCCGGAGTACCCGGAGAGAACCACCGAGCAACGACGAGCAGCTGCCAGCTCCCCAACATCGTAACTCCGTACTGCAGCACAGACAGGGTTAGATTGGTTGGAGACATGCGTACCATCGACGTGCAGTACGCCTTAGTACACGGCGTCATCGTGCCCCCATGTGGACAATCGGGGTGAAGTGCCTTGCCCAATGACACAAATCGGGAGTCCGAATTGATCACTCAGACGGTCACCCATCCAATGATTAACCGGGCTCGACGTTGCTTAACTTCGGTGATCTGACGAGGACCGGTTACCGCAGCGCCACCGCGCCCCCATTACGACCACAGCATGTTTTTATCCAGGTAAATAGTAGCTAACGATTATTAACTCAACTCAAGCAGGTGTGAAAAGAAAATTGTAGTAACCGAGCAGACGATATAAAGAGAAAAACATATCTAAAGGCTCGGTAATAATTTAACCCAACAGCTCGACAGGGCTGTTAGATTGAATTATTACTGAACCTCCAAACAAACAAGGTTGGTTTCGCCCATATCGCCGTTGACAGTATTGACTGAAATACCTTCCTGGGCGCCAGTGTTGACAGAATTAATGCAGTCAGTTTACTTTTGGAACCAGTACTCCGTTGACAAGTCAATTCGATCATTCGGCCAGCTCAGATAAAACGCTGTAGGCACCGTGTTTGGTCTGCCTGAACAATAGCCCATCAACGAGAGGGAGTATGACAAACCAGACAGACTGACGGTTATAATAATATGTTTATAAATCAACTGTGTGTATTGAAAAAATCAATATAATCCCTAAGAAGCAAACATTAAAGGTTTTTGTCAACCAGACAACATATTATAACAAAGGCGTCGATAAGGGTGGTGGGGAGGGGGTTATGGGGGTGTGACACCCCTCTATATTTTCGAGTCAGGACATTTCCATCAGGATTGGAGTTTTAAGATATTGATTCGCTCTGGCATGTAAATTTACTCTTTCGTGAAAGACCAAATTTGATAATTGACTAAAATCAAATACACAGCCAGTTCTAAAAACGGAAGCCTGAAGTATCCGATTCGGGCTGTTGGGGCCCGACGTGGCCACGTTGAAGTGCCAGTACGGCTCGAGTTAACCTTTCACCTAACATAGCTGTTAAAAACATTCGGAAAATTAAGCAGAATAAGCCTATCATAGCCTAATATACCTCAGAAGTTTCTCAATAAAACAATATGAATCTTGATATCATCAGAACCAACTCGTCGATTTGGTTCAAATGAAATCTCCATCTTTGTATGGTTTTGTTGGAAAATTATGAAATTTGTTTTCGAAAAGTGTGAAATGTAATTATGTTTTAAAAATACTGTGTCAGTGAAGGGTTAATAAAATAAGATGTTGCGTTACGACTACTACATGCATGTCTATATACGCCTTAAATAACCTTTAATTTAGTAACTATTATCCAGACTAACTAATGTTCCAACTGTATCATCAAGGCTGCAACAAATGCTTATCTTTATGATGTAGTTGGAATGATCAGTTGGAACTTGATCATCAAAGTTGGGACAATTAAGGTTCATTTCCCCACAAGCCCTCACATCGGTCATCTTCACAGCGCATCTGGTTATAATCTCACGAAATTGTAAATATCCATGACATTGCCGCGAGGTGGATTTTGAACTTTGCAGGGGGGGGGGGGGGGGCATACAGGGGCACCCACACACTGGTTTATATGTGTCATTATAGCATTATGGGAATACAAACCACAAAAAGGTTTGCGCATCTGCATTTAGGAAAATGATGCGCATTTTGGTTTCAACATGTAAGGATTTTCTATTATGTCGGTCCGATGGGGAAATTTGTTCAATATGGAGTAACAAAATATGCATATTTCTCTATTTTAACAATTTGAAATCGCGAAGAGGTATTTTAAAGTTGATTCCTGTGCACTACATAAGTGATTTACCCTCAAAAAATGAATATGGATTTCTTTGATGGCTCCCAGTGAAATGCCATGGAATATACTACCAGGGTTCAAAGGGTTAAATGCTGTAGTAGAGACTATTCAAAAAAGCGAATATTTGGTCCCATCGTGAGTCTGTGTACTTCATTCCTAATAGTTCAAAGTAAGACTGCAAGGAAGAAAAAATGTTGCCTAAACTCTCTGTCCCTCTCAACTACTTGTGTGAAACGTTGCGTGGCAAAGACCCTCTGTTCCCTATGTACCATCCCATGCCCTAAGTCTCTCTACGGCTGGGAGGTCTATACTGAACTTTTTGCGAATCACGTCCAAGAACACATTTTATCTGTCGTTTATAGTGGCTTTGCTTCAGAGAATGTGATAAGTAAAGCAATTTCACTTTTTGAACACAAATGAAGTGTTTATTTATAGTGTTCTGAACATTGGTAATGCAGTCCTTATTTTAAGTTTTTAAAATTGTAGATTTAAATTAGCATCATTCGCGACAGACATGATATTCATTTAGAAAAACAGAAATAAACCTTCGTTTTGTGGCGACACACAATTCACAATATTTAAGAGCCGTTTGTGGTAGTCATATGCAGTGGCCAAGCCACGAGGGACGGGGATGGGCGATCCACGTGCATACGTACAAAAATTGAATTCTACGATCTACCTGGGGCAACAACTAATGGATAAAAGTTAACATACAATCCTGATAAAAATTGACATTATTTCGAGACTCAAAATGTTTCCAAATAGTGCCATTTGGAACATATCTTTCTAATGTTTTGAAAATTAAGCGCCTCCAGCCAAGCCATGCCAACGCAAATCTGATATCACTTCAATACATGTCCCCAACTCAACACTTCAGTAAGCGTGATATGCCTACATTTCTATGGCACATAATGCGTGTTCCCCTCCCAACCCAAACTTATCTCTGCCCCCCCCCCCCCCCGAACCCTCACGCTCAGTCATCAATAAAAATCCTGGCTATATGCCCGGATGTTAGAGAAATGGTGATACCTTTCCTATGTATTTCACCACTTTCCTTTCCATTTTCAGACTTCTCATCTAATCCACCACTCGACGCCTCAGCTGATTCATTAGCATTTATCATCAGCTGCAGAAAATCATTTCGTTTCTGAAAGTATATATTATAACTGAATGAACGTTCACGATTATACATCTGCATGCGTTTTCATAAGAGGGATAGCTCGATGAAGATGAGAGTTTGCCATGGTTAGGGCTTTTAATGCCTCAGGATAAATAGAGGGCCAAACTAATCATATCTGTCGTTACAAACTTAAAAATGAATAACTGTCCATATCAATAGATTTAGCCACTGGAACCAGAAAAAAAAGCTTTCCGACACAAGGACATGATACGTCATAAGTTCATGAAGTATGATCGGCGGTTAAGTGAATGTATGGGGTAAATAAATCGATCAATATATCCTACGTGCAGTCCCAGATAATGAATATGGACTCGTCCAATTGCTGTCATTAAACTGGCATTGAAAACGCCACCAGGGTTCAAAGGGTTAATTGTGTAATAGCTGGCATGAACTTATTTGACTATTCATCTAAGAATTGAAATGAATCATCTCTCGCTTTATCAGAGTATTGAATGTGGAAAGGACGTATTGCGTTCTACCAAGTGCGTGACAAGCATGCATATTCCGACGAAGAGACATATTAATTCAAGAGTTATAATTTCAAGTGGATTGGTTGCTTGTGTTATAATGTACCATGGGGCGACAAGTCTCAATCATTTATATCACTGCAGTCGTATCACCTTTTGTGAAGACTACGGAGGAGAATCTAACCAGGTAAAACTGATTATAGCAAGTTTTTGTAATAGGCGCAACGGATTTCGTGAGAGCCGGCTGTTCAGAAAGTATGTACTTGTTGATTGGGATGTTACCACAGAGGCTAGTACACAAATATTACCATTTAAAAGTAACAATATAAAACCACAAGTTTTTAAAATTCTTAGATACTTACTGAAGATGAAAGCAGCCATGACTCCATTAACAAACTAGCGGAGGAGATTTTTAAACAGGTAAAAACTAATTATGGCTAGTTTTTGTAACAGGCCCAACACATCTCGTGAGAGCCGGCTGTTGAGGCAAAACTGGCTGATTGCGATGTTTCCCTAGATGATAGTACCCAATGACTATCATTTAAATGTAACAATAGAAAAACACAAGTTTGTAAATATCTTCCACACTTACTGAAAAAATGATTACAAAACTAATAAAATCAGATGGATCAGAGACAAGTGGCCTGGCCGAAATTATCTCTGAGCAACTAATGTTTTATGAAAACTTTACTCCTCGAAAATAAACAGTCCAGGTGATTGAAATCCAAACGAAAATGTTTTCTTTGACCCAAATAATTCATATTTGAATTTTCTTGAAAAAGATGAAAGTCAATCACTGGAAGGACCTCTAACAGCACACGAATGTCTAACAGTACTTTAGATGGCATCACAGTGGGGTTTTACATTTTTTTGAAAAATATTGGTCTTTTTTGCTTAATTCTTTGAATTACGGATATGGTTTAGAAAAACTCTCTATTACTCAATGGGGAAGTATTATCACTTGTCTTCCAAAGCCAAACAAGCGTAAAATGTACATGAAAAACTGGAGGCCGATTTTATTGATCAACGTTGACGTAAAAATAGGCTCGAGCGCGACTGCAAACCGTATGAAAACCTCATTACCAAAATTAATATCGAAAACCCAGCTTGGTTTTATGAAAGGAAGACATATTGGGAAATCCACTCGTTTAACATTCAACTTGATAAAAAAAGTGTGAGGATTGAGAGATACCTGGAATACTTGTACTACTGGACTTTGAGAAAGCTTTTGACTCATTAGAATGGCCATTCATTGAGAAAACCTTGTCCTTTTTAAAGTTTAGCCCATCCATTCTCAAATGGTTTAAGACCTTTTACAACAATATATTCAGTTGCGTTCTGAACAATGGTCACTGCTCAGAGAGATTTAATCTACAACGAGGTCTAAGGCAGGGCGATCCCCTGCCCCCTTACCTTTTTATTCTTTGTGCCGAGATTTTAAGTGCAGCCCTCAAATATAATCCCGATATCAGAGGAATAATAATAAATATTCGGAATATTTAATAAGCCAGATGATTCCTAATTTTTCCTTAGTGATGATCGAACCTCCTTAAACGTAGCCTTAGACATGGTAAATTTATTTGCTAGGTATTCTGGTCTTAAGACTAACTTTGAAAAAACGAGTCATATGGATTGCATCGAAACGGATTGTGGCGAGGAGATCCCCACAAAGGAGCGACTGCTTTGGAATCATGGCAGCACTTTTACAATACTAGGCAATGAATTCAACCTATTCAATGAAAAACATCACGAAATTGGTAAATGATTGTTCTTTCAGGAATCTAACATTAGTTGGAAAATCGGTGATACTAAAAAGATTCGCTTTACCTAAATTAATTCACTGTCTGTCCGTGCTTCCGGATCCAAGTGAAGAGGTGTTTAAAAGATGCAAAACATATTTTACAACTTTATGTGGTCATGTAAAAATCATAAAATAAAAAGTGAAATTTTATATCAATACGATAGAAAACGATGACCTTAAATTTCCCCACATAAAAAGCTACAGCTCTTCACTGAAAATGTTATGGATTATAAAACTTAATAGACCCCAATGTTATAGCCCCTTGGAAAACTTTGGTCATGGATGACCTGGAAGATACAGTGAGTTTAAGATTTGGTATTCAAACAAAGACGGTTTACAAAGGATAAGAGAACACACAAACGACTTCTGGAAAAGTGTACTAAATGCGTGGACGAAACTAAAAAATAATGTTGCCGAAACCCCGGAGGACATGTTTTCTCAAACTGTTTTTTATAATAATAATATAAAAATTAACAACAAACTCTATTTTAACAAAACTTGGTGCAAAACGAGGATTTATTTTGTAAATGATTTGCTAAGTGATAGCAAACGGGTCTCAACTTATCTTGAATTCTGCGCAAAATATAATATCAAGACACATTTTACCGTCTACCAGGGAGTAATCAGTTCATTACCAAACAACTCGAAGGGTGCGATTAAACAAGCCCCAAAATATCCAAGACTGCCATAAATAAAAATGCTGAATTGATAAAGGTGTGTCAAAAGTCTTGCAAGACCTTTTTACACGATTTTTCTCAAGACGTCCGCGAAAGCACCACTAGATGCTCAAACAAATGGAACGATATTTACAAAGCATTCTCTACACAAATTCCCAACTACATAAATGTAAACTATCGGAAGCAGAGTTATGCACATTTTGCAACGAAACAAAAGAGACAGTTTTGAACCCGTTTTTCGACTGTTCATTGTCAAAAACCATCTTACTGAATTTGTCTCAACAACTGAAAATAAATGTAAATACATCCTTACCAGTTACAGAAAAGAATGTTATATTGAGGTACGGTGACCAAAATGATCGGCCCAATATGCGGACATAGCCAGCCTATGCGGTTTGCTTTATAAAAATATATATCTATTCCTGTAAAGTGAGAAACAGTCTCCTAGTTTTCAAATGTTCATCGAACAAGTAAAAAATTATCACAGTTTAGATTTAATGTCCACTTACAATTATTCGTTAAGGAAAGCAAATCCAATACAAACCAAGTGGAATACATTAGATGTTTTTTTAAGATAATTCCGAAGATGTCTTGAAGTGTTTCAGACAATTACCTAAAATAAAATCGGTATTAACAGTGTTTCAGACAATTACCTAAAATAAAATGGGTATTAACATACATACTAGACCGAATTTGCCTATGAAAACAATTTGAATGCGAGTCTCTTAAAAAATTATCAAATATTGAGTAGTGTTATCTTTTTCGACTTAATACGGTCACACTGATGCCAATTTTTTGGCAACACAGTGCTTTTTATACTAGTCTTTGTAATCCTACTATTCAATATTTTATGTTTCATATGACTTTGTATGCAAGTTTATATCTGAAATAAAAAATATGAAAACGAAAAAAAGACTACGGTTCTGTTATTTTCAACACAAGCTTATACATGCGATCTGGAATACACAAGAAGAGAACAAGAGTGGTCAACCCATGTTGAAATTAATTTGTAAATTAATTTAACAATATGATTGCAATACAGTAAAACCTGTATTGAGAGGCCAGTGTCGTGAGAGGCCACCTGTCTTGAGAGACCACTGCGGTAATACACCAACTGCTTTCACTCTGTAATGGACCTGGCATGAGATACCAATTGTCTTGAGAGACCTTCTATCTTGAGAGGCAGCTAAACTCAGTTTTTCTCCTGCTTTGAGAGACCGGGCAATTTCAGACTATTAAAATCAATTAGATCAAGGGAATGTGTACAGAAATCAATGGTTCAAACATGTAACTGGGACATCTATCCAACGGAGAAATTTTCAGTCAGGACAACTGTACCCCCTCCCCCGAAACCTTAATTCTGAAAGCATACACGTGTATGAAAAGTATCTTTCACTGTAGATTGTGTGAAATTTATATTAGTTGGCTTTCAATTTCATTGTTATTCAGTTGAATAATTCCTCAAGTCAAGAGAATTTTTTATCAAGATGTGAAAAGATGAAGATAATTGTTGAACAAGAGCACCACATAGCGGGACAATATTCACCCGTTTTGTATTTTTTAAGGGTTGGGGTAAGGATGGGGGTGAGGGTGAAAATTGTTTGGGCCAACCCCATATTCGAACTTGACCTGTATTTTGTTGTGATTAAACAACATACCAAGTTTGGAACCAATCGGAAAACAAATAATAAAAGTTATCATCCGGAAACCAAATATTTGATGCATTCTATGTCCAACAAGGTCCATAATTCAGGGAAACTTCGAAGTTCGAACTGACCCCATATTCGAACTTGACCTGTCTTTTGTTTTCATTAAACCACATACCAAGTTTAGGAGTCAATCGACAAAAAAAAACTAAAGTTATCATCTCGAAACCAAATGTTGACGAACGGATAGATCGACGGATGGACAAATTGGATGGACAAATGGACAGAGAGACAGACTGATTCCATAATTCGACGGTTTTTCAAGAGGTGAATAAAAAATCAGTTAGGCCATACTAAAGTTATAATCCGAAAAACACAAAATGCACAAATTCAAGAGGAATAACTCTGGAAAGGTACATGCGATTTTGGCCGAAAGTGAACTTGAGCTGTGCTTTGTGGTCATAAACAAAATCTGAGAATTTGAAACAAATTAGTCAAGGCAAACTAAAGTTATCATCCGGAAACCACATAATTCACAAATTTGCAATCATTCAAGGGAATAACTATGGAACGGCACATGCGATTATGGCCAAAGGTGAACTGGAGCTGTGCTTTGTGGTCAAAAACAAAATCTGAGAATTTGAAAAAAATCGGTCAAGGCAAACTAAAGTTATCATCCAGAAACCACAAAATTCACAAATTTGCAATCATTCAAGGGGAATAACTCTGGAAAGGTATAGGTGATTGTGGTCAAAAGTGAACTTGAGCAGTATTTTGTGGTCAAAAACAAAAAAACTGAAAATTTAAAATAAATCGGTCAAGGCAAACTAAAGTTATCGTCCGGAAACGAAAAGTTGGCCTAATTTCCCATAAATAAAGGGCCATAACTCTACTGCAAATGGGCCGCTAGAAAAGGAAATCGAACCCTTCCTGTATTTTGTCATACTAAATCCACATGCCAAATTTATCTCAGCTCAATCCATTACAGCTAAAGTTATCGTCCGGAAACGAAATGTGTCCATGGACGGACAGACAGACAGACGGGTGGAGATACCATTCACATAATACGTCCCGTTTTTCAAACGGGTGTATAAAATCAATATCTGAAAAATTTAGTGTCAATCCGTCAAGGAGTTCGGCTTTAAATGAACGGAAACCATTTTTTTTTTCAAAACTTGATTGATTGATTGATTTTATTTAGCAGGATACAAGTACAAATGCAAATAGTAGTACAGTAATGTTAATCAAAATAATTTTGGCACGAAAGAAAGATATTTGGCTTCAGTACTACCTTCATGTTCAACATAGCGTGTTAGTAGTATACCGCAGGGAGACAACATAGCCAGATTGGCTGTCTTCCTGTTGTCTCCCTACGAATACTTTATGCAGCGTTTTAAACCAGACTGTCAGATAGTATTTCGTTCAATACAGTCTGGGCTAGTATGATGGGGGGGGGGGGGGGTAAACATGACATAACATGGAAATTGTGACTTGATTCATTGAAGTTGTGACTTGATTCACCTGGTTGTGCGTTACGAAACATCTCCCATCCTGACACCGACATCCCATTTTCTCTTTAACGGAGTTACATTACTGTGGTTCCCGGAGCCAGGTGGAGTTCACGAGGCGATCAGACGACTGCCTGGAGTACGTTGATGGTGCAATAATAATACTAATATTGATATACATATCAATATCAATACCACCATCAACATCAATATCAGTTTAGGGGATTCCTTCCGAGGTTTCCTAGGCGGTGAATGCATTTTAGTCAGACGTGAATTAGCTGGACTGATTTTGTATTTTTACAGCGTAAAGAGTACACTGTACACCAACAAATTCAGGGACCACAATCGGAACAATATGGGTTATTACAGTGAGCATTGTCTGAGTATGAAGACAGTAATTTCAACTTTAACTGTTTTTTGAACACATTTCTCTCGGTTAAATTTCTGATATTCCTATCCAACTCGTTCCACATTTTAGGGTACATATTTGTCGGTAAATAATCCAATGATTTGGTTCGTGTTTTTTTTATATGAAGGAGACCATTTCTTCTGTTCGACCTTCCAGAAGGATTATCAGTTAGCTTAAAGTAATTTTTAAATGAAACGGGCAGGTTTTCATGATACCAATCAAATACAAATAAGCAAGCGTTAAGTTTAAAAAGGTCAGTTACTTTTAGTATTTTATTTTTAAGAAAAAGGGGGTCTGTATGTGTGTTATACCTTTTGTTATTTATAATACGCACAGAGCGTTTCTGGAATATCATTAGATACTTTACGGTTCTGGCGTTTCCCCATATGTTTATTCTATATGTTAGATGGGTATGGATTAAAGAGAAATACAGGGTTTTCATCGCATCATGTGGGAGAATGGTCTTTACTTTGTTGAGGGCAAAATTGGCACGGGCTATTTTGGTGCAAAGTTGGGATACATGATATTTGTAGGATAGGTTATCATCGATATAAATCCCTAGAAATTTGAGAGATTTTTCTGCATTTTCAGAACCCACTCTTTTTATCTCCTGTCCACTTATAAGAACATTGTGTGAAAGTGTGGCAAATTTCGTCTTCTATGAGGGGTTAATTAAAATGTAATTTGTTTTCGTGGCATTTAAAACTAACTGGTTGGCACAGCACCACTCGAAGAGATTTTCGAGTTCTTTATTTAAACATGGAACTATATTGTTTGGGTTTGGGCCAGATGAATATACAGTTGTATCGTCCGCAAACGATAAGAGATTTAGGGATGTTGCTTGGCAGATATCATTCACGTACAGCAGAAATGGCGTGGGTTCGAGTATGGAACCTTGGGGAACTCCATGTGTTATAGGGGCTACATCGAATTTATGGTTGTCATAAACGACATATTGTTTTCTTCCGGTTAAATAACTTGTGTACCAATCTTTCCCCAAGCCTCGTATACCGTATCTTTCTAATTTATTTATTAGAATTGAATGATCTATTGTATCGAATGCTTTAGATAGGTCAAGAAACAAGGCTAGAGTGCTGTTTTTACTTTTTTTTTATCATTTTCCTCAGTCACCTTTTTGAGTAACTGCATGACGGGATGCATTGTACTGTGGTTCTTCCTAAATCCATACTGATGGGGATGAAGGATTTCAAAACGGTCCAAGAAGTTTGACAATCGTGAAGACATAAGTTTTTCTAAAATTTTAGAAAAAGTTAGCAAGAGACTAATAGGCCTGTAATTACTAAAACTGTGCTTATCACCGGATTTGAATATCGGGATGACTTTAGCGATTTTCATTCTGTCTGGTACAACACCTTGTGCAAATGAGCAATTCAAGATGTGCGTTAATGGGATAAGTATAGGATCAATAGTGTCCTTGACAATTTCTGGGCTAACATTATCACAATCTTGACTACGTTTGGCTTTTAGGGATTTCACAGTGTTTTTAACCTCAGTGGCACAGACTGGATCGATATAAAAATTGTTTGTTGAACTTCTACCCATGTACTCATAGAATGTTTTATTTGGCTTGGATATTTTTTCACTTGTGCATTTACCAATATTAGGTAAGTACGCGTTCAATTCTCCAGCTATGGCCGCTGGATGACTGATTTGGTTATTGTCTTTGAGAAAATAAGTCGGTAAAGAGACTTCCCGCTTAGATTTTAGAATGGCTTCATTCAATATTTGCCAGGTTTTTTTAATGTTGAACTTATTGTGTTGAGAATATGTTTATAGTAGATTGCCTTGCATTGTTTTTTATCTTTATTGAATATTTTGCACTAGTTTTTATAATTTTTTTATGTTTATTTCGGTAGGACTTTTTAACTTTTTATGATAGAATCTGTTTTTATTATTAGAGGACATAACCAAGCCCTTCGTCATCCAAGGATTTTGTTTAATAAATTTATTGTCGCTACTGACACGTTTTATGGGAAATGCCGACTCAAATGTTTCGAGGTAGATACCCATAAACGAGTTATAGGCCGAAGTAGGGCAGTTTGTGGCTAAAACTGTCGCGAAATTACACTGAGAAAGGAGTGATTTGAACAATGCTTTGTTGTCGGCGCTAAATTTGCGTAACCAGACCGAAGTTTCGTTATGAGTTTGCTCGGGATGAGTTTCCACATGGTAAACACCGAAATGGTCGGAAACATCAGTTATTATTATCCCCGACTTAGACGGTGTTTGGGGATTATTTGTTAATACATGATCTATGAGAGTGGGTCGTCTATCTCGTTGGCTTTGTATTGACGGGTAAGAAGCCTTGACTGAACATGGAGTTGATATAATTTTCGGTTTTCATATGGTGCGTGGTCTTTAAAAGGTCAATATTAACGTCTCCCATTATTTGAGAGATCACATTTTCTTGATTTATTTGATCGGTTATTTCATTTAGCATGTTGAGGAACATATCTATATCTGCTTTGGGCGCCGTGTTTGGTCTATATACTACTCCGACAATTCTACGAATTTTGTTGATATAGATTTCAATGAAAAGTGATTCTATAATGTGAGGGATAAAGATGGATAGATCATTGCGAATATTAAAGTTAATATTTTTCTTTATATAAAACCCCACTCCACCTCTACCATCATCGTCATCTGGTCTGTTTACTTTGATCAGTGGGTGGTAGCCATCAAGAGAGTAAGTCATAGTAGGTTGTATGTTAAAGATTTCAGTGAGGCCAATTATATCAAAGGTATTTTCAGTTCCTTGAAGGATAAACAAGAGATCATGGAGAAAATCCCAGTGTGCACTTAGGCTTTGACAATTAATGTGGAAAAGCGAGAAAGATTTATCTTTATTACCAAGTGAGTCACGAAATTCTTCCGGTAGGTAATAGTTGCAGCTATTTACTTGGGTGTGGAATGGCGAATCTTCCTCCCCTTCGGGTGAAGGATTGTCTGTGCCAAACTGTGCGATTAGGTCGTAATCCAAGCTGGTCCGCACCTCGTCCAAGGTTATATTACCCGCCATCATCATTGTAACGGCCACCAGGTGCGTCATACATCATCAACAGCAAAGACCCCCCCTTTTGGCATAGTTTTATGTGTACTAGATATACATTGCGAGGGATGGGTAAACGATGGTTTCCCATCCTTTCCTGACATAGGTCGAACAGTCTGGCTTAAAAAGCTTGGATACATAAAGATGGAAGAAGACAGAAATAACAACAGGTAGAACAAAATTATTAAAACAAATACAAATGAGATAAACATATTTACAATGGAGGAGCTAAATACTGGGGAAAAGTCTGTGTAGTGGAGGCAGATTCTCTTGTACCGTTAAAACTAGAAGACCCGTCACGAAAGGCGCACAAATAACAAATAGATCTGCGCGTTAATCTTCGCGTTATGACTATGATAAGGTCATCAAATTTTGTACATATGGACTTTGCACAAGCAATGTTTCAGACAATGGACCTCCGGGTAACCCAGAGGTCCATTGGCAGAAACATTTCCTGTGTTTGCTATGAGCAACCAAGAGAAGCTTGTGTTTTCAAATGGCCATAACTCTGCAGCGGATGGACTGAGAAACACCAATATCGAACTTGACCTGTATTTTATTGCCACAAACAACATCTGAAAGATTGATGTCGATCTGTCAAGGCGTTCGACTTTAAATGAAGGGAAACCAATTTTTTTCGAAAGATTGTGTTTTCAAAGAGCCATAACTCTGCAGTGGATGGACTGAGAAACACCAATATCAAACTCGACCTGTATTTCATTGCTAAAAACAACATATGAAAAATTTGGTGCCAATCCGTCAAGGCGTTAAGCTTTAAATGAACGGAAACCAATTTTTTTAGAAAAATTGTGTTTTCAAAGGGCCATATCCCTGCAGCAGATGGACTGAAAAACACCAATATCCAACTTGACCTGTATTTTAATGTTGAAAACAACTTCTGAAAGTTTGATGTCGATCCGTCAAGGCGTTCGACTTTAAATGAACGGAAACCAAATTGTTTACGGACAGACAGACGGACGCTCCTACATTTCGGGTTTATGGGCTACCAGAAAAACATTTTGTAAGTCCAAAACCTTATTTTATCCAGAACCCCACCCCCTCCACCCTAGAACTTATATTTAACCCTAATCCCACCCCTCCACCCAAAAACCACACCCTAACCCTACTCCACCCTGACCCTAAACCCTAAAAGTCCACCCCTGACCCTAACCCCCACCCACCCCCGGGACCTAACCCCCAACCTTAAACCCTACTCTGGGGCTACCCCTAACCCTAACCCCACCCCACCCCTGACCCAACCCCACCCTAGCCTACGAATGGGATTAGGAGCTATTTTTCCGTTTAGGGGCTACTAAAACTAAAACCCTACCCCTGACCCCAACCTAACCCCCCGGAACTAACCCTCCCCAACCTTAAGCCCTACTCTGGGGCTACCCCTAACCCCACCCCACTCCTGACCCTAACAGTACCTTAATTTGGAGGTAGCCCCTAGTAATAATATTCTCTAAACCCCCAATGTTGGCCCGGACAGACGGACAGATGGACAGACAGACAGAGTGATAACATAATACGACCGTTTTTTAAACGGGCGTATACAAATAAACTTATGACTATTATGTGCTTTAGTGTGACAAAATGAAAGAGGTGTGAAAACTAAAACACCCAAGTTAATTTCTTTTCACTCAAAGTGTGACTGAAATCATTTGCTTTTAAAACAAAACCTGATTTTATTCCAAAGTATACAACATCTACTAACATAAATGATATTGAAACATAAGATCTGTACAGACAAACACAATTCCACAACCAACAAATAGCTAGGGAAACAACAAAGTTAACAGTCTTAGAACTCAATGGAGCAATTTTATGTTCTCAGAAGCCTTTGGTAAATTCAAAGCTGTGTGTTGAAAATTGTAATGTATATAGATGTTTATTTGAGATTTATTAGATAAGAGTTAGGGATATGCAGTTCCCTTTTTGTCTAACTTTGTCTGCCCTGCCGACAGAGATACGTAGTGATACGTAGAGAACAGTTCGATGCTTTTATAAAACGTAAGACTTTCCTATAATTTTGGAAGGTTGGTAGGCATTTTCTCCGGCTACGGGACTAGATGTATTTTTTAGAAATCATCAAACATGTATCCACAGGTATGGAAGCTTCTGATACAGAAGTGGGCTCTAAAATAATATATCTTTCATTTATTGTGAAATCTAAATTGCATTTTACCCAAAGATTTTGAAGAAGTAGTAGTGGAATAGTTTTGGACACAGAATACTCGAAAAAACAAGTGGCATATAGTTTCCTTAGAATTGCCACAGAGAGACCATACTTCTGTTTCGGATGGACCAGCCTTAAAGAGTTTTGCGTTTGTAAAGAGAATATGGTGATCAATTTTAAATTGTAAGGATTGAGGATAGGTGTCATCTGTGAACGTGAAAGTGTGATGATGTATTTCCGTTTCTTCTTCATTTATAGACTGGGCCAGAGAAGCATTCCACTTTGTCTTAGCAAGTATGGGGCGTTTCGCAAACTTATTCAAAAACTTACTATAAAAGTACTTTTGACTTTAATACATGAACTGAGGGTAGAAATCGAACAGGTCTGAACTGTTAACATTTTCGCGTGATTTTTGATTAACCTTTTTTCCATTCAATGGGTATCTCCCTAATAACCCCATAGTAAGTGGTGAATGGCACGTCTTGGCCATATTTATTTGTAAAAACACAGTAGCCTAAGAAATTACTGCTTCCATCAACAATGTCATGTATAAATCAAACACCTCCCTCGCACCAACTTTTGAAAAATGGGACATTTTGTGTTGTGATATATTTGTTAAATAAAGAGAGGCAGGGATAGGATATCAACGGGGTCGTTCGTCAGATCTTCCCTTATAAGGGCCCAGGCATACAAAATATTTTCTTAGAAAGTCTTCAGATTCTTTGATAGTTCTAGAATTTCTTCCTTAGAAAAATACCAAACGTAACTGGAAACAAAACGTTCCAATTCATCATTGATTAAAGATTTCCATTGAAAAATTTTCCGGGTCTAGTATCGTTTTTATCCACCCTAGTTTCAATGAATGACACAAACTTCTCAAGTGAGGGAGCTTTAGTCCACCACAGTTCCTGGTATTAATTATAACATCTCGTTTTTATTTTATCATTTTTATTTGACCACAGGAAACTAAAAATTATGTTCGTTCTGTAGTTCTTTGATTATCCAGTCAGCGGGATTTGGGAATACTGTAAGTATATGAATCAAAATGGGGAGGGCTAATATTTTTATTACTGTCGTTTTCCCCACGATGGTAAGATTCCGTAGTGGCAAGTTATTTAGCAAGTTTCTTGTTTTATTGATGATGAAGTTTTTTTCTAGGGTGTTTGATTTTTGCAAATTGTATTCAATGACTAAGACCTTGAATGAACGACTGTGATTTCAGTGTATAGACTTACTTGTTCTCAACTGCGTACATCACCCCCTTTTTGATCCGGTCAACACTACATGCGTTTTGTCGAAATTTACACAATGTTCTCACACTTTGGAAAACTCTTCTATTTTATTGAGGATGGTATTTAGTATTTGTTCATCACCACTCAAAAACAGCCTACTGTCGTCTGCGTATTGATTCACGACGTATTCGGAGCCATTTATCATTATTCCCTTTATTTGTGGATTACATTTAAGTTCCGCACTCAAAATGTCCGCACACAGAATAAAAAGAAAAAGGTAGGTTAAAACAAAACCTGACAGACACAAAAACATAGACTTTTCAAAGTACAACTGAAAATTACTATAAAATAGCTCACTTGAAAATATTGATAGAAAGAGAACACTTTATTTGTATAAAGTATGAAATTACTCTTTTGTATGGACCACCCTCTTCACATCTTAATCTCAATTTGTTCAGTCACGTTATGTACTTTTAATAGTAATTTATTAAACAATGCCTTTGTACTTGTATTGGGACTGAATAAGCCTTTTTCGAAACTGCCATCCTGGCTTTCAATATATGCAAGGTGGCAGGCCACGGGGTGTAAACATTTCAAGAAAACAAGAATGAATAAAGTACTTCGGACCCCATTAAGTTCATTATGTGAATTGAAGAAAACACATTTAGCTAAGGTTACCATTTATTTAAGACAATGGCAACATTATATGAAAACTTTCGTTATTTCGAAATGAGTTCCTATCGACTTAAATAGTGTTTGAATGCAGTCTGTGTCATGACTCTGTGGCCGTGGGCACTGTTTCGACAACTTTCGAAGGATTCACGAAGCTGAGAAACTACGTGCAACGAGTGTTTCCTTGATGTCACTTACATGTAGAACAAGTCCTCGTCTCCAAAAAAAAAAAGTATTCAAACCTACAGTATCCCATCGTTTAAAGTCGTCTATGGCTGCCCCCTCAGTTACTTCGAAAGATGACGTCGCTTTTATGAATTTAAACTTGATATTTCACAAAACTAGTTGTTTTGGCTAACACAGAACTCAACGCGACGAACATGGAAATCGCTTTGTTTATACCCTGCGACCTGCCTTGCATAGATTAAAAGCCAGGACTGCAGTTTCGAACAAGGCTTATTAAAATAAAACAATGATAAAAATTTAAGAAAAGATAAACAATCAATTCTTCTCCATTTCTGCAACACATATTCTCTGATTTGTCGCTCACTGACTAGCGCGAAACCTCTAACCTATAATTAGAAACCACCTTTCTTGAGAGACCACTTTTGCTCGGCAAAAAGGGTGGACTCCCAAGACGGGTTCTAATATACTAATTTTAGCATTGAGTCGCATTTCAGTGGACAGTTACGAATACCGGAAAAAACATACTGGAAACAATTACAATTTAATTACAAGCATTGAACATGGCCACAATTGGTTTGACGAATCGGCGAGGGCAGCAAAACCTCGCCCCGACCAATCAAGTGATTGCAAATTGGACATCATTGAAGAAAACTGAATTGTATAATTGTGGACCAAATGTTTCAGGGGAAATTCAAACTTGAGGAATTGTGAAATATCTCAGGCTGCATATCAGCCAAAGACCTCATAATATCGCTATTGTGCAAATCGTCACTATGAAGACACAAGATAAACCTTTTCCAGTATACTGACTGTAGCCGATAACAATTGCTGACTGAGTGCATGCTAGACAGAACGCTTATCGCTTATCTGATAATTGTAAATTCACACTGCGACGATGATACAGCAGCACGACTTGACATTTGTCAGAATGAATTTGTCTTATTATATCGATTCGATATTCGTCGAACTGTAAGTTTCGAATCAACTTGAAACCAGAAGTTTTCAAACTGGAGAAAAATCTCGAATCATCCTCCGGTCTCTTGGCGTGGGGGAAGAAAGAATCGATACAAACAGAAGAACCATGACTGCAAAATTGGACAGAGAAATCCGACTGCATCGTCACTGGGATGAGCCAATGCAAAGAGGTTTTAAAGTTGTATGTTCTGGAATATTCTATTTTATACATATTAATACAACTGATTAAATTGAATCATCAGCATTTTAAAAGATATGGCAATTTGTCAGCTGGCACATTGCGAGATCTATGAACATGCTTATGCTTCATTCTTACCCATTTAAAGTCATAACTATAAAATACAATTATAGAAAATACAACTATAAAATTTTTATTGTATTGGCCCCTGATCGGAATTCTCTGCCTTGTTTTTCCACACAATACAGCGGAATATCACCTGACGTAAACGAAACGAAATGAAAATACAGAATCTGAAATGATATTTACATTTCTTTTTTTCTGATTCGGTCTTGATCTTGAAATATTCAATTCAAGAAGTCACGACACATTGGTATATGTATGATGCAACCTGATCGCGAAGTAGTCAAAACTGGGCAGATTCTCTGTCGACAGCACTGTCAAATCGACTATGTTTTTTGAAACAAACGTGTGATTTAAAAGCTTATTGTAAAAAACGATGGCAGCGCATGAAGAGTGATAAATTATAAGGAAATGAATGTCAGTGCACTCCAAAAGCGTCAGGACGTCAAACAAATAGGAGTTTAATGTCTCATAGTTGTATGTCAAAATAAAGGTGTGAACAAATCTGAAACAGTTACAAAGTAAACACACTTTGATGTCAATACATTCGATAATCAAAAAGCAAATTCTGGGATGAACGCAATATCCCCACAACACTCGAAAACGAACTGCTTCATGACATCCCTTGTACATTCTTCCACTTTCTCCGATTAGCATATTAACCCTCTCCTTTGAATCAGTCACTAACCACATGTCCTTCATTTTTCCATCCCTATACTCCTAGTGAATCGTATTCTTTTAGACTGGTGTTTTGGGCATTCTAGTAAAAAATGTTCCTGGGTCGCCACCACACCTAAATTATACATCTGACACTCCTTTTCACTGTTTTTCCAATTTTTGTCTTCTGCGCGAGGGACCGCGACCTCAGCTTGAACAACAGTGACCCGCCAAAGGTGCGATCAAGGTCCTCTTCAAAACCTGGCTTCCCTTTACCACGCAGGCCATCCAAAGGCCTATTTGATTTGACCCCCCTCTCACCAGTCAAGGTTACCATCCTCCATGATTCTTTCTCTGACGTACCGACGGTTGCCCTACTTCTCAGTCCGAGATCTCCAATGAGTAGTTCTCTATCAACTCCCCCACTTGGACCATCCACCCGGTTTTGGTATTGGAGTTGAAAAGACATGTGAACAAAGTTTGATGATCAAAAATAATTTAGCACTCTACCAGTCAAAAAAAGTGTTAAAGCTAACAAGGTAAAATTCCAAAAATACTCACTTCTGAGTCGGTCTTCCGTTGAGCAATTGTTTCTTTGACTACGTTCTCAAAAAACTTTATGGCATCTTTCTGTTCAGAGGGCAGCTTACTCACAAGTGGGAATAATTTTGGACAAAACACTGAAATTGTACGAAAAAAAACTTAATATAATGCCAAACAATGTCTCACTTCGGAAGTTGAATTTGATGTATGGCCGTTTCTGATGGTGACTGATACCATGTAATTTTCGACATAAATCATGGCAAGATTCTTCACGTGCAACGTTTTGTTATTTTATTTTATTTATTTATTTATGTTTAGAGGCATTTTTAGCATTCACGGCTATCACGACTGAAACAGAGATAAATGCCCATGCTTCGAAAATCGTTTATACCTGTGCTACCCGTTTTTCAGGACTTCCGCTTCCAGAATTAGTTACCGGTGAAACAGAAATTATTTTTTATTTCTCAAAGTAAAAAAGCACAGCTTCACTTCCTGTGCACCCCATGGGGCTCGACGCGAGCTACTGCTGGCTCGCAGCATTCTTTTGCATCCCTCACCCATTACCGAACACGGCTAACACACGATATTTGCAAAATACGTTATGCATATCTGAACATTTGCGTTTGTTGCATTAGAAACATAGCTGATAAATTTCTCACTCGAACGAGCGCAAGAACTATCAACAAACTACAATGCACTCCAAAAACATGTTCTTAGCTGTTATGCTACCTGTAAATTTATTTCAGTTTTGCATACATGGGCATGTGTTTTCAAGAGGAGAATTGTTTGAATACTAACAAACTCCATTATTCCTGTATGTCGGCTGATTGAGCAAGAGGTTCTGATTGGAATCTTGCTCAATCGGCCCATACTGGCGCAGAGGGGTTCACGAAATCTGACATAGGTTCAATAGAGGTTTGTTGCCGTGATTGGCTTGAATGAATTCCATGGAGAAAACACAACATATGCTTTGCATTTAGAGGATGTTTGTCAAGTAAAACAAAAAAAAAATATAGGTCAAAAGAGTAATTTGCTTGCTTAACAACTAGACCTCAGGAGCGAGATTTTTGGCATCCACGATATCTCCCAAACGTCTGTCTCTGGACCATCGTATTCAAAGAAAATATATTGAACGTTTATTTTGTAATGACGCTGCCCACATAATCTCAACCCATTGAACACCACGGACATGAAACCTGCAATGGATAAACCTTTCATGCATTTAGAAATTGTGTCATAAAAGTATCACTGATTCGAAATCCCTTGTCTCGAAAGGTATGTTTTTTACTCACGAAGCATGAATTTTTTGGACACAACAGTGTATGCATACAAGGAAAAAAGAGTTATCAATTACAACACAATCGACTATCTTGGCAAAACATCGAGTAATCAGAACTACTTATACACAGAAGCTGCGACGGAGACTGCACATACAACATTTAGTAGTAGAGTCTTCTCTATTGTGGTCAAAAACGATACCATTCAGTGTTTCAGAGGGTTCCGTGAGTGAAGACGTCGACAGCTGTTCGTTTCATCCACTTTTTAAAAGAATCTATGCACTACGGCTATCAGATTAAGGGCTGTAAAATATATTGCAAGATTGCCAAGCGAGTATAAACCACCTTCTTGTGTTTCAGCATACATTCGTCAGTTAAACAAAATCAAGTGGTTTAACTCTTTGATACCTTTGTAAGTCTTATGACGTACGAAACCAAATAGCGCGTTGATACTTTGTGGTCACTTGTTTTGTTATTAGTTTTCGATTTTTTTAAAGTTTTAACCTCAATTCCTATTTTCTCCCGAATAGTTCTCAATGACAACCGTTGAACCAAATGTTATCGCAGCTTCAAATACTAATATAATCCTGCTGTCAAGATTTCTTAACTGGTTGCGTGCTAGAAGCCACTATGAGGGCTTTCAAAAATGAGGATACCAGAGCAAAAGCCAACACCTTCATTGGGAAATATTTCATATTCAATCAAACACAAATACAATTTTGTTTATATAAATTTGTTTTATTACAAATTATGGGAGAGTGCCTGTGGGCACTCTCCAATAATTTGTAGCAAAACAAATTTTGAATAACAAATTCAGACCACCAAAAATAATCTAGCCCTCAACCAGACAATCACTAATGTGAAAAATATGTTTTTTTTTTCCTTTCGACGTTAGACGTCGGATTTTGAAACACGTTGAAGAAACTGAATTTCCAGGGACGTTTGAACGTCAGGATAATTAAAGTCTGAATGGGCTAATGCGTCATTCAACGAAATTGTAAGATTATTTCACCCTTCACACGCTCAAGAAATTTGGTACACATCTCGCAAACTGCTTCTATATGACACTACTGTTCTTAAATTTCAACCTTTTATCGGCATCAGATTTGCGGTTTTCGTACTAATCTACCAATGCTAACTCAGGTGTTGAGTTCGCCAATATTCGTCAATTTTTTAAAATATTTTCTTCAATAAAAAATATATTTAAAAAAGTGTCGCTGAACAGAAATATTCTCAGCTGTTAAGGCTGAATTGCGCAGTGACTTCATGGAAGATCAATCTCCGAAACATTAAAACGGGTCTGATTCTCAACAAAATCTTCTATTTTTTAGCGCTCAAAAAGTAAAATTGATATTTTTTTCTATTTAACGTTGTTGACAATATTTTTATGTTGATTGAATTTTGTCAGTTTTTTGCGTTTTCGACTTCGAAACGGCCAAAACCTGTGCAAGTTCATTTGACCAAAACAAACTTACGACATCACAACAAACAATTACCAAATTTCAATGCAATCAGTTCAAAGGAGTTGGAGTAGAAGTCGCGAACATAGTGTTCAAAGATGACGGATGACTGACGAAGGACAAAGAGTGAAAACTATAGCTCACCCTGTCATTGAGTCAGGTGAGCTAAAATCTATTTTTTCTCTATAATTTACAGTCCGGCATGCGCAATTTTTTTCGTGAAGAATAAAATGGCAGTTGACGAACAGACGACACAATGAACAATGAACAATAAATCAGAAGTGGGGATCAACAATAAGTAAATTCTACAGATGTAGATAGCTGTAGGTTTAAGTTATTACTAAATTGAACTCCCTATAAAATGATTATTGGGAATTGATTCGTCCATTTCGCCCAAGAGAGTATTGTGTGAGACAGGGGCGACGGAAGCCCGATAAAATTGGAGGGGCTCAAATGTTCAAAGCTTTCATGATTCGATCTACTGTGAGAAAGGTTACAATCGTTTAACGGAAAATGTACCATGACACACTATAGTGTCTCGTTCACATGAGCATGGCGCGGTATGGTCCTGCCCATTTCTTCTTCTTCAACCATCGCCAAACCCACAGGCTAGCCTTCGAGTTGGAAGATGGTTGAAGTTGAAGAAGCGGACCGAAGCGTCCGAAGGTGGGATTCTTTGGCTGAATATTGTTTGGATTTGCAGTTAATATGTTACAGGAATGTTTTGCATGCGCCCATTTTAACTCATTGGGTAACCGCGAAACATGTCTGTGGAAAAAAGTGGAGAGGCACGTGATCCCTGTACCTCCTCCCCCTCCCACCACCACCATCACCTTGGCTCCGCCGTATCAGGTATGAGACAATTGTGCTGAAACTGTAAATGACCGGTGATGAGCAGTAATGTCAAAAATGTTCATCTGCACTTGTGTAAAGGTACTACCATAAGGTTGTATGAAACTCTGGAGAGAATATTTTCAACAACTAAGATATTACTCAGAATAAATATAACGAAAGGCCTGATTTTGAAGAACGTTTTTCCATAAGTAACAAACGGTTCATCGGGTTTATCCTGTGAGTCAATTTGGATTCCAAATGCTGCTGCGCCAATTACGTCCATCGAAAATGAAAGGCATGCCCTGTAATTGAAACAAAGTCCATCATCAAAAATGTGCTTTCCATTTGTGCAATGTCTGACAAATCAAATGATTTTTCCAGTCGGGACACTTTTGTCTAGAAAGAAGTTGAAGATACCGATCGCTATTGCTAGTAATTATGGATCTTGAACAATGGGTTATATTATATTATATTATCTATTTTATTTATTGGGACAACCAGGGTCACCTCGGGTCGGAGAGTTTTACGGGTTGAGGAAACCGGAGTACCTGGAGAGAACCACTGAGCAACTGCGAGCAGCACAATGGGTAAAACAAATGGAAGTCTGAAGTACCCGATTCGGCTTTTGTGGGCCCCGCATGGCCAATTGTAAGTACTGGTATGGTGCTTATAAGCGAATAAAGTATGGTGCGTATAAGTGAATGAATGACTGGTTGAATGAATGAATGAATGAATGAATGAATGAATGAATGAATGAATGAATGAATGAATGAATGAATGGATGAATGAATGAATGAATGAATGAATGAATGAATGAATGAATGAATGAATGAATGAATGAATGAATGAATGAATTAAATAATGAATGAATTAATGAATTAATGAACTAATGAATGAATTAGATTGGGGATTAACGGCACATTCGACAGCCAGGGCCACCTCGTGTAGGACTGTTTTACTGTCGGGGAAGCCGGAGTACCAAGAGGGAACCACCGAGCAACGGCGACCAACTGTCAGACTCCCCAACGTACTAACTCTACATAAGCAGGGTTAGCATTAGTTGAAGACAAGTACACCAGTACGCCTTAGTACACAACGCCATCGTGCCCCCACATGGGCAATTGGGATGAAGAGCCTTGCCCAAGGACACAACGCCGTTGCCTCTGGAGTGAATCGAACCATTAACCTTTCTGTTTGAAGTCCAATGCTGTAACCACTGATCCACCGTGCTCCCGGTGCGTATTGATTAAATAATAAGTCGCGACACCATTAATACATAATAATTTATTTTTTCACAAATTAATTTCCAAGAAGTTTTAGGTTGTTTAACTATAATCCCAGCTGACAAATATTCAAACTACATAATGACATAGATAGAATATTATTCAGTTGGTACTAGAGGCATCCATTTGCGAGAATCGGGTTTAGACCTCATTTGGTGATATTTGCGATGCCCCGGCTTTGAAACAAAGAACAGCGTGGAGCGAGTTATATACAATGCGCATTGGATTGCAAACATGGTGGATGTTTACGGTTTCTATTATAAAACACAAAATTATAGCGAATTTTTAGCACATGGATCACCAGTGGCAGATAAGGTGAAATCATGCTAAAAAACATTGATGCTGCAAGTAATTTGCGATTTGTCCGGCAGTGTCTGGCGAGGATTAATTAGTATTATGTTTCCCTGGATCCTGCACCCAAACACGTTTCAGTAACGCTAAGTCCCCATCTAGAGAACATGATAAGGCCTATTTGGACAATTTATTATAACATATTTTCCACTATATTTCTTTAAACATAAGACGTTTATGCGAAACATGAAATATACTATTCAAAAAAAAAGTATGGGATATTTGATAAAAGTGAGATATATGAAGAAATACATTTATATTTTCATCAAAAAGACAGTTGAGGCATTGCACTGTGACATCTGGTGAATGATTCCAGCGATAGATGGGTGTCAGACAAGCACACATTCCAAGCACTGAGCTGTAGAAGACATGAACGGTCAGTCAGAGAATTTACCACACTCAGTCCAAGACCTCAATACCTTGTAAATCCTCCTCGGTTCGCGAGACAAGCGCGGATCCGACATGACATACTCCTCATCAAACGTCCAATGTCAGCTTGACTGATATTATTCCATTCTTCCTGCAGTGCAGCGTGAATTCCTGGACATTGATAGGGGGCTGTTGGCGATGTCGGGGGCGCCTGCCAAGCATATCCCAGAAGTGCTCGATTGGTGAACGGTCTGAACTTATTGCTGGCCAAGGCAGTGTAGCGATGTTCTGCTCATGGAAGAACTCTGTAGCGACACGGGCCTTGTGTGCCCTTGCATTGTCATCTTCGAAAATGAATCAAAGGCCGTGACGAAGCGCAAATGGCACCAAATGAGCTGCTAACATGTTGTCACGGTAGTACTGACATTGATAAGTATTTGGATGACATGTAATGCTGTTCTGCTTGTCATGGTTATGCCTCCCCACACCATAACCTACCCACCACCAAAACGATCGTGCTGCCTAACGGTTACGTCATGGCATCCTTTCGTTCCGCCGCCGCCACACTCTGTTTCGCCTGTCGTGGAAGTCGAGAGTGAATCTCGATTCATCGGAAAACATGACGTTGCTCCACCGACGATTGTCCCAGTGCTGTTCCACACCAATTGTGCCTTTCTGCGATGTGACGTTTAGTCAAATGTGGAATTATTCGAGGTCGTCGAGCGTACAAATTCTAGCTGTGAAAGCGATTTCGGATAGTCCGACCACTGACTCTCACACCAGTCGCCAATTTCTGAGGAATTTTGATGGCGGTCACGTAATGCTGTGTTCGGATGAAACGATCCTGGCGAGCAGTTGCCGCCCTTGGACGACCTGACCGACGTCTGTCATCAACATTGCCTGTCTGGCGGTAGCGTGGCCACAACCTGCCAACGATGATAGGAGGGGAGGTGTAGGAATGTTCATAAATGATAGTATACCATACAAAATACGAAATGATCTGTCGGTCTTCATACCACATGCCTTTGAATCCCTCTTTATAGAAATATATCTGAAGAAAAAATGTATTGTAGGGACTATCTACAGGCCAAACACAGCACCTAAAGCAGACCTGGACTTTTCCTCATCAAACTAAATGAACTGCTAGATTCTTTAAGCAGAGATAACATCGTAGGCTATTTCATGGGTGATTTTAACATAGATCTGCTTAGTGTAAATACCCACAGTAAAACGAAAACTTTTATTGGCTCGTTATTTACTGCTGCTTTTGTGCCCGCCATTACAAAGTCAACAAGAGTTTACCGCTACCATAATTGATCATATTTTCAGCAATAATATTACAAAGTTCACGTCCGAAATTATAATTACTGACGTCAGCGATCATTTTGCCACGTTCTATGTAGATGAACTAGACAAACGTCCTCCAGTTGCAACGCCTATTTATAGACGGTCAATGAAAACTGAGAATGTCATCCGTTTTAAAAGACTCTTAACGGCTTGTGATTTCTCTGATGTTATCAATGACGTTTGTCCTAACACGGCATACAATCGGTTCCTGGATAAATTTCACATAGTATTTGAACAAGCATTTCCCTAAAAGCAACGCCCTCTCGAAATAAACATATAAAACGAGAACCATGGATGACCTCTGGCTTATTGCAATCGTCCCAAACTAAAAGTAAATTGTATATTAAAAAACTAAAATTTCCTACCACCCAAAACACATCGGATTGCAAAACAGTCCACCAGGAATATAACCGCCTGAGGGGAAAGTGCAAAGTATATTATTATAATCAAGTACGACTTGAAAACAAATATACTATTACAAAACGTGGGATATCTTGCGAAAGGCAATATACAAGTCAAATAACAGCCGACAACTATCGCCTTCCTTCATGGACGGGAATATTGAATTATCCGACCCTAGAATAATCGAGGACAGATTTAACACATTTTTGCTAACATTGGCATGAATATAAGTGCCCAAGTGCCTCCGACACAGCGTCACTTCTCAGAATTTCCCTGCAATCGTAATAATGGGGATTAATTTTTTGTAACACCCACTAACACACAAGAAATAGTTACCTGTGTTTAAAAATTAAAAGGCAAACCAAGTACCGATAGTATTGATATGTCTACCAAACTGCTGAAGAAGGTTATGTACGAGATAGCAGACCCCTTGTCTCACATTATCAATCTATCTTTCGCAGTAGGTAGAGTACGAGACAGAATGAAGTTAGCCAAAATCATTCCTGTCTTTAAATCTGGAGATCCTAACTTATCACCAATTATCGCCCTATCAGTACTTCCAACATTCTCAAAAATACTCGAAAAATTAGTGTACTCACGTTTAAATACTTTCGTTGACGAGCAGAACGCTATATATACGTATCAGTTTGGGTTTAGGAAGGGTCATTCTCCTGTGCATCCCATTTTACATCTATTAAACAGTGTTGCAGAAGCAAATGATAAAACTTCAAAGGATTATGCACTACCGGGTATCAATTTTTCTAGATTTCTCAAAAGCATTTGATACCATAAATCACTCGATTCTTTTGAAGAAGCTTGAAAGCTACGGCATAAGAGGTTTAGCTAACTCCTGGTTCGAAGATTATCTATCAAACCGGTGTCAGTTTGTATCTTTCATGAACAGCACATTGGAAGTAATGGATGTTTCCGGGGGCGCGGTGGCTCAGTTGGTAGAGGTGCAGGCTGCAAGCCGAGAGGTCCTCGGTTCGAATCCCACCTGCGGCAACCGCGTTGTGTCCTTGGGCAAGACACTTCACCCCGATTTCCTACATGGGGGCACGATGACGCTGTGTACTGTGGCGTACTGCACGTCGATGTTGCGCATGTCTTCAACCAATCTAACCCTGCCTGTGCTGCGGTGCAGAGTTCAGAGTTACGATGTTGGAGAGCTGACAGCTGCTCGTCGTTGCTCGGTGGTTCTCTCCGGGTACTCCGGCTTCCTCCACCCGTAAAACTGTCACGGTCGCGATTAGCCATTGTGCATAAATGTGTGACCTTAAACACCAATAAATAAATAATAAATAAATATAATGGATGTTTCCATTGGTGTACCACAAGGTTCAATTTTTTGCCCCCTTCTTTTTTTATTATACATTAACGACTTCAGCCAATCCACCCTACTTAAGGTGCTGTCTTTTGCAGACGATACCACAGCTCGTGTGTCGAGTGGGGATCTAGGTACTCTGTTAGATGAGACCAATACTGAAATAGATAAAATCAGTGAATGGTGCTCTGCAAATGGATTACGTCTTAATACTAGTAAAACCAAATGTATGTTGTTACACCCGCAGAACGACTCGTATAATGCTGCCAATAAAAAAGATATCTTTGAACGACATAGACATTCCATTTGTTACCAACAGACTTGAGGAAGACTCTATCAAATTCCTAGGGGTCAACCTAGAAGAACATTTAAAGTTCAAACAACACACGTCAGCAGTTTGCCTAAAGATGGCAAGGGCAATATTTGCCCTAAATAAGGCAAAAAGAATCCTTCCTTTGAAAGCCCTGAAGATATTGTATCAGTCATTGATACATAGCCATATGTTGTATGGTGTACTTGCCTGGGGCCATGTACCCTCAATCAGGAGAATTTCAACACTCGAAAAAAGGCTATCCGTATCATAACAAATCGAAAATATACCTCGCACACCGAACCCTTATTTAAAAACTGTGGAATACTGAAGTTTGAAGATTTGTATAAGCTACATGTGCATATTTTTATGCATGACTGGTACCACAATAAACTTCCCATGCCATTTGACAATACTTTCGAAATATGCACTAACTTTCTGGAATGGAAACAAGACAAACAGGGAATGTGCGCTCCCTCAAACCAAGAACTCGCTTTTCTGCTGATCTCTCGATTCATTCTTTTCCGAAAACATGGACTGATTTAAATCTCGAAGTAAGGCAATGTAGCAGGCCTCTGTTTAAAAATATAATAATTAATTCATTCTTGAATGAATATTCTTCTGACATTACTTGCACCAATCCATTCTGTCCATATTGGGGCCCAGAATAAAGTGATCTCATCCTACCAACTACCGCTACTTCTACAATTAATCCTAAATCTAAGACGTTTCAAATCACCACTTGTTTTTTTCTGATTACCTCCGAACACGGGGAAAGCTTCACAAAAAGTCTCTCTAAGGGTTAACTTATTGTGAATCGGGGAGGACAATGAGCAAAACCACTCTGATGTCAGGATAAAATAAATCATGTCTGGGAATGGCAGGAAGACAGCCTTTCTGACTATGCCATTTCCATTCAGTGTACACTTCTTTATTGTTATTTTGTATTTATGTAAACTGTACATGAGTACGCTGCAAAATAAAGTTTTATTTAATTTCATTTCACCTTCTAATCACCGATTGAGTAACGTTGAGAATTTGAGCCACTGCAGTCTGTCTGTTGCCAGCTGCCAATATGCCAACGGCACGTAAACCTTCGTCACGTGTCAGTCTTCGCATACCTCAAAAGTTACGTTTCGACCAGAAACTATTGATAAACGAGATTATACCAAGAGAAGAACAATGAGACCTCGGAAAAAGCCCGTCCAGCACAAATGAAAATTTCAAAACGTACCTTACAGACAATAGCGCGGCGCTCGTGCGAAAAACCTGCACGAAGTTTTCGTGGGCCGATGACATTCATGATCCACACGAACCTGGGTAACATATTGATGTGTCCAATCACGCGTATCCAATAACATTTTCCGAAAAATATCAACATCAGTTTGGATATAACCTACTTTTTTGAATGGTTTATATTCATCTCGCAATGTATTTCTCCATCGA
This sequence comes from Pictodentalium vernedei, assembly GCA_031216915.1. Lineage (NCBI taxonomy): Eukaryota > Metazoa > Mollusca > Scaphopoda > Dentaliida > Dentaliidae > Pictodentalium > Pictodentalium vernedei. The sequence continues at coordinate 503,484,166 of CM062297.1, read as the reverse complement.
AAACATTTTCCGCAGGGGGGGGGGGGGGGGGGGGGGGGTTGATAATATCATAACAGTGTAGAAGAAACTTTTTACAGGTTTATCGACACTTTCAATAGTCAGATCCACACACTGTAGGACTGTATTACATGTGAAGGAAGCCAGAGTACTCAAAATCACCGAACAGCGGTGTGCAGCTCTCCGACTCATATTAAATATGCACAAGCAGAGAGAACAGCGACTGCAGGCCGCCGCTATCTCTGCTTGCGCACATCAGGCTTGGGGCGAATACTTTGTAAATGTATTCGAATACGAATACGAATACTTTGAAATTTCATGAATATGAATACGAATACAAATACACAAATTTTCAAATGTATTTGAATACGAATACAAATACATTACAATGTATTCATGAATACATTTTTGAATACTTGAATACTTTTTTAATTAGAAGTATTTATAGCAAGGCCTTTAAGTTTGTTGTTGTTGGGTTAAAAGTCATTTTTAAACTGATGGTCCTTTAGCTGAAGCTTTAATTGTGCTTACCATGCTTTGTTGAAAAACTTGATGGGAAATAAACTCTGTGGGTGTCATAGTAATTAGACTACTCTCCATGGACAACACATCACAAAATGTGAGTGGATTACCTCTAAAAAAATCACAGACTGGCGTTTCCTCCCGAACAATAAGTATCAATTGCAATGACACCACATAAAAAGGACCAGTAAAGTTTTAGCCAATGCACTTCATGGTTAAACCTGGAGGTCTGTTGGCTGAAAGTTTGCTAACAGCAGTAGTATTTTCTTTATAATATTTACGTGTTTTTACCGATTATAATTAGACATACTGAGCTGTACAAAGGTGACCTTAAACAGGAATAAATAAATATGTGTTTTCACTGTGAAATAATGGATAAATAGAAAAACTTTAAATAAATCCAAAAATTTTAGAATATAATATCATTGAATAACTGAGTTGTGTCCAATAACACAAGTTTTTTTTTATTTTTATTGTCCATGTTTTCAACAATTTAAAAAGCCATGGGGATATGTGGCCACTGATACATAAATAGGTTGTATTGTGACAGGTTAATTGATAATTAAGTCTATTGTCTGCTCTCAATGCAAAAATTTCAGGCAAGGTGTTTGGTGGTATATAAATAATATCGGGGATTATTAAGTCTTTAATATTGATATGAGGTGTGAATTTGTTGTCTGGAGTCCATGGGCTTGATCTGTGAATACGTTTTATTCAGTATATGGTTCTTTAATTCCAAAATATAGAAAGTATTCAACATGTATTCATGAATACAGCTCAAATTTGATTGTATTTGAATACGAATATGAATACATGTATTCGTAACATTCAGAGAATACTGAATACGAATGTAGGACGTTTCGGCCATGGACGTTTCGGCCCGGACGTTTCGGCCTAGCACGTTTCGGCCACGGACGTTTCGGCCAGAAATATTGGACAGGGTGGACGTTTCGGCCAAAATATATTTGAGGGTACTTTTTGATATTTTTTTTCTTGTTTTCTCTGGAAGAGTTGGAGAGGGGGAAGTGATTTAGGAATGAAGAAAAAACATTTCCATTTTTTATATTTATTGAACGTTATCATAAAAATATAACAAAAACAAGTAATGAAACAATTATAATACATAGCACAAGTAAGCACAATTTTGGAGAATATTCACTTATGTCCACTACATGTATTATTTTTTTATTGTATTTGAAGAAAACAAGTTATATATTTTACTGACGGGTGAATCTTCTATCCATTTCTTCGTTATTTGACATTTACAGACAGAATTCATGGCTGTTGATGCCTGGGGTGTCTTCTATCCAAATGATACCTTTTAACCAACACTTAAACAAGCTCAAGGAGCTCATTCAAGTGAGGGGCATAAGGTATAATCTGGAAAGAAGATCCGTCTTCTTCGTTACTACTTGACACTCTATTTACAGACAGAATTCATGGTTGTTGATGCCTGGGGAGTCTTCTATCCAAATGATACCTTTTAACCAACACGTAAACAAGCTCAAGGAGCTCATTCAAGGAGGGGCATAAGTTATAATCTGGAAAGAAGATCCGTCTTCTTCGTTACTACTTGACACTCTATTTACAGACAGAATTCATGGTTGTTGATGCCTGGGGAGTCTTCTATCCAAATGAAACCTTTTAACCAACACTTAAACAAGCTCAAGGAGCTCATTCAAGTGAGGGGCATAAGGTATAATCTGGAAAGAAGATCCGTCTTCTTCGTTACTACTTGACACTCCATTTAACGACAGAATTCATAGCTTTTGATAATCAGGAAAAAATTAGTTGAATTTGACCAATCAAAAATCAGGTTCTCTCAGTTTGTTATGCTACATTTATAATAAGAGAAAAATATATTTTTCTTAGTTCATTATATCACATTTCATTGTATTCAAGATTACATATTCGGTTGACCACCACGCAGATTGTAACTTACACCACGTAGAAATTCAGCAATTGTTTTACGACCACACACTCTATCATCACACAAGTTTTGGAGTCGTGATTGTAATTCAGCATATATCTTTTTTGTTCTCTTTTTGGGTCTGATACCTCGCTCCAATTGCAACAGAATACCTGTAACACGTGCACACTCAGCTTGTAAACACTCAATTAATTTCTAGATGCTAGGGTGGCTATGACCAACGAGCCCTTGGAATTTATTATTCCAGCCCTCTGAAATATTGTTTGTTCTGGGTAGATTACTAATAGTAGCCTCATGCATATTCCAGTCACATGGTGAAAATAATGACGGCACTCGTCTTAACCTTACAGTTTGTATGCCATTAACCTCTCTTGCTGGCCTCTGGCGGAGTTGGCCACTAACATAGGTGCTGTCAAAGTACTCAACAAGAGGTTCTGCTTCCTCTGGCATTGTCTCTTTCAAATAATCCATACCTTCCTGAACTTCGGAAACAGGCAGGAATGCTAAATCATCTATCTGTCCACAATAAAGACGAAAATCATTTTCAGTCTCATATAAATTTGCAAGCCCAAGTGACTGAATTTTTCTCCAAACTGACTGGGAGAGATGATAAAAACAATACTGAATATTAACATGAGCACCAAAGACAGAATGAACAGAAAGCTTAACACTTCTTTCAAAATCTATAATGACAGTTGTAGGATCACAGTCAGCCTCTGCTAATTTGTTGAACAGACTCTCATAACTTGTTTGGGTCTTTCTTTGGAGCAAAGCATAAACTAAAGGCAAAAACACATTATCTACACGACCATATATGACATACAACTGATATAAAATATTTGGGGCAACTGAAAATGTTCCATCCATGCACCAAGTATCACAGCTTGCTAGCTGTTGTAAATGTTTTTCAGTGGCAAAAATAATAACCCTCTCATCAGCAGTAGGACCATTGTCACTGAACAAAAATGGAACAGGCTAGTCACCTGTAGTCATGCTCCACTCACCAGTTATTTCAAGTTCCTGTAGAGTTCGTGGATCTTTGGGTCGATGAAGAGCTCGGGCTCTCCGCAGCACACGTTTATTTACATCTGCATTTGGAAGACGGGCTTTCACTTCATCAGATACTGTTGAAAGCAATGTCGTGAAAATCTGGTTGGGCTTATCATTTGTTTTACTAGCCATCTCTTTCATGTTCTGTCTGCATTTAGAAATATCTACTTCTATTTCGTCAGATAAATGAGAATGCTCCTTCGTCAAAACTGGACATTCATAATTGTCATTTGTTTTCAAGATAGCTGTACAGTTGATAGGGGGGTCACGTTTCACACAGCGCCATGTTACAGATTTATACTTGTCTGATCTTGACTTCACAGTGTACATATGTCCCTCAACGCATAGTTTTTCCCACCTCTTTTTGTTGTAATGATTTCCATGTTAGGACTCCTAGCACACCAGAGGCTATGAGGAGAGTATGATAACATGGAGTATTTATATAAAAAAACAAACCCTCTTTGAAGCCAAATAAGGCAGGTATAAAGAAAAGGACAATTTCTTGTCAATTGCTCTAACTACAAAAACACAAGTAGACCAAAAATTAATTGATCTCAAAAACTCCAGTCCAATTGCTGTAAAAACACTCCCTGACAAAAGAGGAAGCCTAAATGAAATATTCTGCTAATAATCAAAAGCTGAAGCTAATTAGTTATGGAAACACACATAAAATGCAGTAAGCTGACAGATGAAGACTTAGATACTGAAATTACAATACTGGAATTACACAATGCAGTGTTTTCCCAAAAGAACAACAAGGCAGCCGGTATTGATACGTTGACGTGCGAAATGTTTAAAACCACGTATGATATAATAGCTCCATTACTTCTAAAATTATACAATAAAATGTTTATAAATGGTCAATATCCTAAGGCCTGGGGGCAAGGTATTATTACTCCAGTGTATAAAAGTGGGGACAAGAATGATCCCAAAAATTATCGAGGAATAACACTAATTAATACCATGGCAAAAATATATTCGCAGATCCTTTTAAATCGTCTTACAAGATGGGCTGAAGAACACGAAAAAATATCTAAAAATCAATTTGGATTTCAAAAAGGTAAATCCATTGTGGACTGTATTTTTATTTTACACTCAATTGTACTACAGGTTTTAGATAGGGGTGAAAAACTATACTGTGTTTTTATAGATTACGAGAAATGCTTCGACAAAATTGACCGATCTCTACTGTGGCAAAAACTCCTAACACAAAATATTTCATGTATATTCGTAAAAGCAATTAGATCAATGTACGCGACCGTGAAATCGTGTGTTCGATATAAATCCCCACTTTCGAACTTTTTTCAATTCAGGAATAGGTCTAAAACAAGGGGACCCGAGCTCCCCGTTACTTTTTATGTTATTCGTCAATGACATCGCTGATAATATCAATACCGATTTAAATGGTATTTTTACTATAAATGAATTACAATTATTCCTTCTTTTGTATGCCGACGACCAAGCACTTTTCGCTAAATCGCCGGACACATTGCAGTCAATGTTAACGGATATTGAAAACTACTGTCTGCGTTGGGGATTAAAAATCAATACTTTCAAAACTAAAGCAATGATTTTTGAAAAGGGAAGACATACATCTCATGATTTCTTTATATACAATACGGCCATTGAAGTTGTAAAATCCTTCAAATATCTTGGAATTACTCTTTTTAAAAATGGAAACTGGTATCAAACCCAAAAACAAATAGCCCATCACGCCTCATTCGGGTTATATAATTTATTCACAATATTTGAAAATATAGAACTACCAATCTCCAGAAAATGTAAATTATTCGATTGCCTGGTGGGATCAATCCTCCACTTTAGTTCTGAAGTTTGGGGAGCACACAAAGCTCCAAATATTGAAACCATACATAATAAATTTCTACGAAAAATACTGGGTGTAAAAAAATCAACGAACCTATTAGCACTGTATGGGGAACTAGGTCGTCTCCCGTTATCTGTTTACAGAAAAATAACGCTTGTTAAATATTGGTTAAAATACTTCAATTAAAAGATTCATCACTTGTCAAACAGACATGCATGTTACTAAAAAGAGATGTTGATACGGGGCGTAACTATAATGGAAAGAATTGGGCTTATCAAATTAAAACTATCTTATCGGAACATGGCCTTGCATACATCTGGAATGAGCAATTCGATAATTACTTTTGCATAAATATAATCAAGAATAGAATAGTCGACATATATCAACAGAATTAGCACTCAGATATACATAACTCGACTCGCCTTGAGTCATATTGTATTTTTAAACACAGTTTTGGAATCGAAACGTATTTGAATATGCTTAATGAATTTAAATATAGATCAGCTCTATCGAGGTTTAGGACATCATCACACTCTCTCTTCATTGAAACCGGTAGACATGACAATACACCACGGGATCAAAGACTCTGCAAATCATGTAATCTGAGGGAAATTGAAAATGAATATCATTTTCTACGTGTGTGCCCACGCTATCACTACCTCCGGCAAAAGTACTTCAAGCCATACTTTTGTTACCGGCCATCTATTCAGAAATTTGACTCGTTGATGGCCTCAGAGTCGCGTGTGACTATAAACAAATTGTCCAAATTTATATACCTTGCAGATAAACAACGAATACCGTAAATAATTATATGTGCGTGTATCAGCCATTCCCCGATATGAAGTTACCCCCCCCCCCCACCGAAAAACATGTAAATAAATAAATAATACATTGCATATGTGGATGCCATTGGCACAAGCTCTCCGAGCTGGTGCAGATGACGTCCATACTCGCATGGCCCAGTTGAGTTGATGTAAATTGTTTGATCTAGCTGAACACCATACGGGTATAAACTTTCGATTTCACACATTCTGGAATCCCTTTCTCGTTTTATGCAAGGGTGGACGTCACGTGGGGCTAGCTCTTGGAGCTGGTGTCGATGTTGTCGATATGTGCATGTCATTACCAACAATAACTGTTGGAAACAACTGTTATATATATATACTCCCTACTAGAATTTAATACGTGGGCGGACTTTATGTACCTTAACCCCTCGCCAAATCTAAAACCCAATCATGCAAACTTTTGTTTGAAGAGCCTACGTCTCTTCGGAAAACTGTTATGTTCTCACTCACTGTAACAAACAATCTATTATATATTGTAAGCTATAAACATTGATAAATGTTTAATGCTGAATAAAGAATTGAATTGAATTGAATTGAGGTAGGTTGAAGGAATATTACTATAAAAACATAATAGTTAATGATTATAACTATCCCTATGAAAAATCTTTTCATGTTTTAAATAAAAAAATGAACATTCAAAAGAAAAAAAAATAAATAAATAAAAAAAATAAAGTAAAAAAAATTAAAAATAATAATAGAAAAATCTCATATATTGTGAGAAATATCTCCAATTGGCCGAAACGTCCGTGGCCAAAACGTCCTAGGCCGAAACGTCCGTGGCCGAAACGTCCGGGCCGAAACGTCCGTGGCCGAAACGTCCGTGGCCGAAACGTCCGGTCACCACTAAATACATGTGAATACTTGATAAACTGTATTCGAATACGACTGAATACGAATACCCCAACCCTGGCGCACATTTAGTATGAGTCGGAGCATGTGGCGCGGTGTTCTAAGGCCTACCATCGACGTGCAGTAGGCCTCAGAACACAGCGCCACATGCCCGTGCAGCCCTTTGGGATTACCCTTGAGCAACGACGAAACGCAACCAACTACTGCTGAACCGTTAACCCTTCTGTTTAAACTTCATGGTTCACACGGCGCCTTGTGAATCCGAACACTGAGTGATTTGTCGGCAACAAAGCCTCATTTGCAGTTAAGAAAATACAGAACGATGATTCGAAAGTGAAATGTTCAAACAATGTGTATAATAAGTTCTGATTGAAAGCGTCCACACTAAGTCCTGACTTTAAGACTTTTTTGGTAGTTAACAAAGACCCCTCATATTTTCTCTGGGATAACGTGGAGTGAGTGTGTGTGGGGGGGGGGGGGGGGGGGCGTTTGATGTGAGTGATGAGTGGGTGAAGGAAGAGAAGGGTAGGGGATTGGGAATAGGGCACCGCAAAGCTTCCATATTCGATTCGATTTAGATTCGATATCGGTTGTCCGATTCATTTTTTTCCGAATCTTTTCACAGAGCTATCTACATCATATCACAAAGCCTATAGATCAGTTGAAAATTGTACATAAATCATGCTGAAAATAAAGACCGAGTGTATTTCCCGCTATATTAACTTAAATCAACTGTACCCATGCTGCCACTATGCTTATTCCAATCTTAGTCGTCACCACCACTGTTTACAGGAAATTTGAAGTTTTCAAACAATGTCGATAATGAGCTGTAGCTAGTATCTGGTACCGGCCATTCTCGTTCTTTGAAATATGATCTTTTTGGGGTAATATTCCAACTACATCATCAAGGGAAGCCTTCGAGGAAGGCATGCATTGGTGATGTAACAAGAATATTTCATTAAGCGAGACTTGAGACATCATAGTCAAAACAAATCAGATCCACAGACCGCCCCTTCCCTAACCGGCCACCACCAAGAAGCACCTGGTTCGAGGTTCGATTCAATTTCGAATAGAATACTCGAGTCGAAAATGTGTGATTCGCAGGCCAGGTGCCGACTTGAGAGTGTGTCGTGCTTAATGTGTGATCGTGTGCATATGTATGAATTGTGGAACTGTGTTGGGGGTTGGATTGAAATGTGCGGGCTGCAGTTTGTGTGTAATGGGTGTGGGTAGGGTAGGGTGTGTGCTTAAGGGGGTGCATAATTGGGAAACAACAACTGATCCTACTCATGGCAAAATAGTCTACGGCAGTATCACATTTTCAATCGATTGATTGTAGTTAGTTTGTTTGTTTTATTGAGCTTAACCCTTTACCTAACATGAAAAGCAGACGACACTTGCAAATAAAATTCTTGAATAACTAATTTTTTTCATTTTTTTTGTCTCAAAAACATAGGTTATGACCCCTCACTGGAACGAGCTCGACGAGCTCGTTCCAAAGAGGGGTCATAACCTATGTTTTTGGGACAAAAAATGAAATTTATAATGATAATTAATTGGCGATTTTTGAGAATAGTGCTGGCCGGTTTTGTCCGTTACATTAGGTAAAGGGTTAACAGCATTAATGGGGGCGCGGAGACTCAGTGGTTACAGAATTGTACTTGAAATCCAAACGTCCACGGTTCGATCTCCACCATCGGTTTAAGTTCAGTGTTCTGACAACTGAGCCACTGCACTCCCAACTGCTTGCAGTAAAATATGTTCTTGATCATTTACCAATGAGAGATTCAATCATTGAAGAATATGTTTGCTGAGAAAACAAAAAAGTATGTGTGCGAGAAAATTTAATACAATTTAGGACATACCAAAAACTCTATCATCTGATTAATTGTTGGATTTGGTAGATTTGATCTGCGTAGACCAGAACGCATGAATAGCAATCGTAAAATAGTTGATAATATTTGCTTTCGGCGGCGTACGTGTTAAGAGCCGAGCTAAAAATTTTAAAAAATAAGAATAAGAATTTGTTAAAATAATGTTGGGCGGTATATAAGCTGGTATAAACAGTTGGAAGAGAGTGGTATTGGATTTGGTATGGGGATGAACCTTTATTTAACACTACTCTTGGACAACTGTAGGATTTATTCTTCACTCACATAACAAGTGGTTATTTCTCTTTTAAAAACAAATACACCACGTAACCCACCATTAAGGTAACGTAACATTTAGTTGCCCGACAAATGGACATAACATGTGAACGGTGCGACAATTGGATGTCGCGACATTCAACACTTTAACAAAACAAAAGCAATATGTACAAGATAGTCTAATGGCATCAGCTTCCCCCACCGAGTATTATGTTATGATAGGAATAATCTCATTATCGACCTGGACATGTATTCATCCCAAATAATGTCACTCACCGAACATTTAATTTCTTCAATAGCAACTGAAGATATCTTTCAAAAACCTGCAGTTTTCGTAAATTCAAAGTCGACAACGGCTATAATTCTGGAAAAATGATTCAAATCGAAAATTCCATTCCATACTCATATGATTGGATCGATCCGCAAGTATACAGAAGAAGTCTCCTTGGCTACGAATCGAAATTAAGTATTTTTATTGTTTACTAATCATATATATTTCATTTTCAGGTTATTTTATTCAACTTTGTGGGGAGTTAGTTTAGTATAGTAACTGGGACAAAGTTAGGAGGTCTTAAATAAAACTGTGAGCGCTAAGTTGTCGAACGGTTCGTCGTGTTGCCTTTTGTCGCGTGTTTACAGTTTTCCCTGTCCGATCGCGTAATTTTGTTTTGATGATGGCGAGCAAGTCTGTTCAGACGGAGGTAAGTATGGAGGTAAATACGTGTAATATCGCGGTCCAGGTCAACGGTGCCAATGGGGTAAGTATTGGTGTGCAGACAGAGGTCACTGGGGGTGTCGGTCAGAGCCGGGTTGGTGGGGCCACCGATGGCGATATTGGGCTTGAAGTTTGTAAACAGTGTTCTATGATGTATGGGGACTGTCGTTCGATGGGATATGGAGAGGTATGTGCAAACTGTCAGGAAATCCTCCGCCTACTTGAGACAATTGTTAAGTTTGAGGGGGAGATTGCTGAGCTGAAGGGAAAACTTGGTAGGGCGGGGCTGTCTGGAGTTACGCCTGTGAAAGTAGCTTTCCGAGAAGGATGGATGGTTGTCGGTGGTTCCAAGAGGAAACATGGGGGTAGAACCTTTGATGTGAATGAGGTAGGTGATGAGGTGGGGGCTGCTAGAAAAGTACGTAGGACAGATGAGGGGGGGGGGGGGGCCCAGGCCGGAGCAATGCTGTAAAGCGTTTGGCGTGGACTATCAAAAGTGGTAGGAAAGGGGGGCCAGAGAAGCAGGTAGATAGGGGTGTAAAGCCCAAAGGCAGTGGGGAGTGCAGCACCAGAAACAGATTTGATGTGCTCGATTCGGAAGAGTCAGAGGAGGGGATGGAGGTAGTTGCAACAGATAGTAGCTTGGGGTCTAGGCCAGGAAAAAGGAGGAGGGATCCGGGAGAAGACCAGGGGAGTAGTCCAGGTAGTTCAGGGCCTGGAAAGAGACGGAGGGACAAGGATAGGAGTAATCCTAGGTCAAAGATACCGATACCGATAGTGATTCCGAGTGGGGCTGTTGGAGAGGAAGAGGACGCTGTAAACAATAGGAGACTAGAGGAGATAAATAGGGCGAGGGCCAAAAGTAAGTTGGTGGTTGCGGGAAGTAGCATAGTTCGGGGGATCGACAAGGTTGTCTGTGGTCCGGACAGTAAAAATAGAACAGTTCTGTGTTTTCCGGGGGCTAAAGTGGAGGACCTGAGGGATAGAGTGGACGGTATTGTAGCTGGGTCGGGGCCTGATCCGGTAGTGGTATTACATGTGGGGTCCAATAACATCAGGGAGAGGAAATCAGTTCGTTTGGTGGACACATACAAGGACCTAATTAGTAAGCTACTTACCAGGAATGCTCGGATCATCGTTTCAGGGGTGCTCCCCGTTATGGGTGGTGGGAATGAGAGGAACTCGCGGATTATGGCACTAAACGAGGAGCTGGAAGAGCACTGCAAAGACTTGGGAATACATTTCATTGACCTCTGGGATTCATTCTGGGGACAAGGAGAGTTGTATGGGCGAGACGGATTGCATTTAAGTAGGATGGGTACAGACCTGTTGGGCCAAAAAATTTTACAGGTGGCTGGGCCTTTTTGGAGAAAAGGGGGGTAGGGGACCACAGCCGATAACCCAGAGGGGCACAAATGCCGGGAACATAGGAAGAACAACAAACATGCACAACACAGGGACATCCCAGGGGTATAATAATGTGCCAGTGATGACAAAAAACAAAGATTCATTAAGTTTGGGTACTGCAACATCCAGGGTCTGCACAAGAAAGTAAGCGAAATATCAACAATGATGGACGAAGGAGACTTCGATATAATGGGTCTAAGTGAGACGTGGATACGACGGGATGAGCGGGTTGATCAGATGAAGGGTTGCGTGTGGATAGGAGCTGGGCGAACTGAGGGTCAGAAACGGGGTGGGGGTGTTGGCATCTACGCTAAAGAGGAATTACAGCCCTCATTGATTACAGATCTCACAGAAGCAAGGACTCAGATTCCAGTATCCAACGAAATAGTCTGGGCAAAAATCAAGTTAGGAAGCAGGAGTGTTGCCGTTGGTGTTGTATACTTAGCAGTGGAGGGAAGTAAGCCCGAGTGGAATGATTCAATATATACAACTCTTAGATCGAATATCACAGAGCTTGAAAGCAGAGGGTTCACTATTGTCCTAATGGGGGACTTCAATGGGCACATCGGGGATAAGGAGGAGGGCATACAGGGAGGTGATAGGAAAATTAACACGAATGGGAGGAAGATGTTGGACCTATCAAAAGAGCTTGGTTTAAAGATCCTGAACAGGGATGCGAAATGTAAGGGTAAATGGACCTGGGAGAGGAACGATAAGAAAACAATAATTGATTATATACTCACTGACGTTAGCGTATGGAGGGAGGTTATAGATGTAGAAATAGATGACGAGGGAAAAAATGACTTGGGTAGTGATCACAACCTGATAACAGTTAAGATTATGGGCAAAAAGACGAATAGAGACAGAAATACCTTCAAGGAAGTTTGGGGACTAAAACAAGGAGCCGACTGGAAGCAGTTTCGGGAAAAAACTAAAACCAAGTCTTGAATGTATACCTAGGGATGCAAATGTTCAGATGGCATAGTAAATAGCCTAACAGAGGCAGGGAAGGATTGTATAGGAAGGGTGAGGGTCCCAACGAGAGAGCTCGGATACAGGGTTAACGAGGGACTGAAAAAGGCTATAAAAGAAAGGAAGGTAAAATGCGCTGCTTACAGAAGAAGTAGGAAGCTTAAAGGGGTGGATAACAATGACACGAGACTAATGAAAGGAGAATATGAACTGGCACGGAAAAAGGTGAATGAGATAAAGAATAATAATAGGAAGGAGCGCAATTGCAGTCTTGCCAGAACAATAAAGAAAACGGGGGGTTCGAGCTCAAACGTATTTTGGAACTGGGTAAATAAACGGGGGAAAAGTAGTGTGCAGAGTATCAAAGTGGATGGGGAAAGTACAGAAGATAAAGGCCGTATCGCTTCAGAGTTAGTCAAGCACTGGGAAAAGATAAACGATAGGCGATGGGGCAGTGGGTCCCCACCCAAAAGAAATACACTGGTGGAGGAGAACCTATCCAATCGTGTATGTAGCGAAATAACGACAGAAGAAGTGCGGAACGTGGTCTCGAAATTAAATAATGGTAAAGCGGGAGGGACTGATGAAATTCCGAACGAATTCCTCAAAAATGGAGGGGAGGCACTTATTGAAGTCCTGACAAACCTTTTCAACCTGGCTCTGCGAAAGCAAAAGGTCCCCAGAGAGTGGAGGGAAAGTAAGGTGTCGTTCATACACAAAAAAGGGGGATAAGGAAGTTCTAGATAACTATAGGGGGATATCAGTTAGTAGTAACATCGGAAAAGTATTCTGTAAGGTCATATACGGTAGACTTGAGGAAGTTATTGAAGAGAAAGGTTTTTTAGGAGAAATTCAAAATGGTTTCAGGAAAGGTCGAAGAGTCACTGATCACCTATTTACACTCACCCAGCTGATAGAATCAACAAAGGCTGAAAAGAAAAAGATGTTTCTGGCATTTCTAGATGTGAAAAAAGCGTACGACCGAGTGTGGAGGGAAGGTATGTGGCGAAAGCTCGAGTGCATCGGACTGGGGGGTGACTTTGTGGGAATCATGAAAGCACTGTATACAGATGTGCAAAGCCAACTCAGTCTAGGGAGTATCACTACAAAACGAGTCCCTATGGATATAGGCCTCAAGCAGGGGTGTATCTTTTCACCGATTTTGTTTGCATTGTATGTTAAAGATTTAGGGGACGAACTAATTCAGAGTGCGGAGGGGGTAAATGTTGGAGACATAAAGATACCAGGCTTATTCTTTGCGGACGACATGGTGTTAATGTCTAGAACTGAACAGGAGCTAGAGAAATTGCTGGAAATTGTTGGTAGATATGGAAACACTTGGCGGCTCGAACTAAATGAAAATAAAAGCAAGGTAATACCCGTTGGACGCAAGGTAGATATGACGAAGAGATGGAGAGTGGGGGAGTTCTCAATCCCCGAAGGGGAAAGCAAACAAATCACTGTAGGAGAAACGGGAGAGTATGAGTATCTAGGGGTAAGCATAAATATAACGGGAAGAGGGGTGTACAGAAATTACTCAGCCAAACTGATTCTGAAGGGGAAAAGAATTCTGAACCAACTAAAACTTTTAGGGAAAAATAGTTTCAACAAGGTCTTTGTGGGGAAAACACTGTGGGAGAGGGTGGGTTTACCAAGTATAACGTATGGCACGGACGTGATTCCATTAAACCAAACCGTTATTAAGAAGTTGGAAGTACTCAGAATGATGCCGGCAGATGGATAACAGGGTCGAGTAATGCTGCAGCTTTGGAAGCAGTAAGGGGGGAGCTTGGGTGGATGAAAATCAAGGACAGGGTAGATTTGGGAAAACTGTGTTACTTTAACTACCTGAGAAACCTGCCTGACAACCGGTGGTGCAAATTGATGCTCGATACCATTTGGAATTCTAATATAGATACGGGGTGGTCAAAACATGTGAGGGAACTAATGGACAATTACTCTATAGAGGTCACAAACATAGAAGTAGGAATGAAAGAAGGCAAAAGGTTTGTCAAAGAGAGAGTCATGGAAGATTGCAATCGAAACTGGCGAGCAGGGGTTAGCGTGAAAAGATCACTGCAGGGGTTACAATATAAAGAAAAGCCAGCTTTTGAGAAGTACCTAGATGGCACCTTTGGAGGGTCACTGCTGTTCAAACTGAGATCAAGATCACTGGAGCTTCGGGGAAAAATTGGGAGAGATGGAGAAAAGGGATGCCAAATGTGCCACTCTGGAGTAGTGGAGACCCTGGAACATTTTCTCTTGGAATGCCCACAGTATATACCTCATAGAATAAAATTTACTGGAAGAATAATGCAGAAGTGGGGTGAAGAAACAAAGGATAGATGGCTGAAGGGGGACACGAGGGAGAGGGTAGGAATGCTTATTGAAGAAATTGAAAAAGAGAAAGTGAGGGACACTATTAAGCAGTTTATATCTGAATGCTGGGAGGAGAGGAGGGGAAGAGGGGGTGGGGTGCAGGGGGAATGATGGCCTTCTCTTATGAGGACCGCGACAAATCAGCGGCTGGCCAAAGAGTTATTATTATGAACACACCATACTCTTACTGCACACCAAGTCTCGTAAAAATCCAATGGAAAATGCTGGATGAGTTAAGCGGTCAAGCATTTGTGACAGAAAGTTTACTATTACCAAGTGCCGTAATCACGCAACATTCGTTGTATCGAAAATTCATGACCACATGCACATCTACATTGATACTGATACATGTACTTTAGACCAAGTTTCATAAAAATCCAATAAGAAATGTAGGCGAAATTAATGGACAAGCCTTTGTGATGGAAATATTGCTATTTCCAAGGGCCATAACCACGCAAAATTCGTCGCATTGAAAATTCCTGACCACGTTCACATCTACTGTTGATGCTGATACTTTGTGACGGACGGACGGGCAGGCGGTCGTACGGACTGGCGGGCGGGCGGACGGACGGACGGACGCATGGGCGAATGATTAGAAAATGTTTCCTATCTTTCCCATTAATAAAGGGCAAACTAAAATTGAATACGTCATACGCGATACAAGTATTGCAATAAAGCATTTGGTAATGACATTTCTTCGCAGTCTACAAATTTTGATATTTTGAGACTCCTCAAATGTCAGCCTTGTATAACAAACAAAATAATTAACTTGAATAAGATTTTTTTTTTTTGTTACTTTATAACAGCGCTCTGAACGCTAGCATTGCAATTAGTGTGTAAAAACCTTAATTTATATAAATTTACATATTTCAACCCTGAAGTTTCTACCGCCAATATGGGGTGGAGGGGGGGGGGGAGGGGGTCGGTGGCTTAGTAGGTAGAGGTGCAGGCTGCAAGCCGCAAGATGCCCGGTTCGAATCCCACCTGCGGCAACAGCATTGTGTTCTTGGGCAAGACGACACTTCACCCCGATTTCCTGCGAGGGAGCACGGTGACTCTGTGACTAAGGCGTAGTACACGTCGACGGTGCACCTGTCTTCAACCAATGCTAACCCTGCTTGTGTGGAGTTAGTATGTTGGTGAGCAGAAATTTGCTCGCCGTTGCTCGGTGGTTGTCTCCGGGTACTCCGGCTTCCTCCACCCGTAAAACAGTCGTGCTCATGATTAGCCATTGTGCAGAAATATGTTACCTTAAACACCAATAAATAAATATACCGAAAACATGCCCGCTAAAATCAGTTGTGCAGTTTATTAAGTTTACACGCAATGTAAACTTATTATACCCGCATTTTCAAAAATGCGGGGGATATAGTCGTGATCTCCGTCCGTACGTCCGTCCGTACGTCCGTCCGTACGTCACACCCCCAAAGGCTCCTAGGATATTCAATTCGAAACGTTTAAACTATACTAAGGTGTTCAGGTATCTCTAGATGTACATAAAGGTTTCGGAATTTTAATTTGGCCCCAGGTGGTCCCGTGGAACCACTTTTATCGTTAAAAAATCAGTTTTCATCAAAGGGCTCCTAGGGTATTTAATTCGAATCGTTCACACTATGCTAATGTGCTCAGGTAACATATCTAGATGCGCATGAAGGTTTTGAAATTTTGATTTGGCTCCAGGTGGTTCCAGTGGAACCACTTTTATCGTTAGAAAATCAGTTTTCATCGAAAGGCTCCTAGGGTATTTAATTCGAAACGTTTAATCTATGCTAAGGTGTTCAGGTTACATCTCTTATGTGCATGAAGGTTTCGGAATCAGTTTTCTTCGAAAGGATCCTAGGGTATTTTAAACTACGCCAATGTGTTCAGGTAACTCTCTAGATGTGCATAAAGGTTTCATAATTTTGATTTGACCTCAGGTGGTTCCAGTGGAACCACTTTTATCGTTGGGAAATCAGTTTTCATCGCAAGGCTCTTAGGGTTTTTAATTTGAAACGTTTAAACAATGCTACTGTGTTCAGGTAACATATCTAGATGTGCATGAAGGTTTCAGAATTTTGATTTGGCCCCAGGTGGTTCCAGATGAGCCACTTTTATCGTTATAAAATCAATTTTCATCGAAAGGCTCCTAGGATATTTAATTCGAAATGTTTAAACTATGCAAGATGTTTTGGTAACATTTCTAGAAGTGCATAAAGGTTTCAGAATTTTGATTTGGTCCCAAGTGGTTCCAGTGGAACCACTTTTATCATTAGAAAATAAGTTTTCATCGAAAGGCTCCAAGGGTATTTAATTCAGATCGTTTAAACTATACTAATGTATCCAGGTAACATTTCTAGAGGTGCATAAAGGTTTCAGAATTTTGATTTGGTCCCAAGTGGTTCCAGTGGAACCACTTTTATCATTAGAAAATAAGTTTTCATCGAAATGCTCCAAGGGTATTTAATTCGAAACGTTAAATCTATGCTTATGTGTTCAGGTATCATCTCCAGATGTACATGAAGGTTTCGGAAATATTGATATGGCCATAAGTTGTTTTGGTGGAACCACTTTTATCGTTGGAAAATTAGTTTTCATCGAAAAGCTCCTGGGGTATTTAATTCGAAACATTTAAAATATGCTAATGTGTTTCAGCGGAAATGTGGGGATACACCATTGTGTACTTTGCACACAAATAACTCCATCTAGTTGTTATTGTAAAATGTAATAATTGGTCGGCGAATGTTCTCAGAAACTCTAAACAGCAACATGATGAAATTTGAACAGGAGAGATGGGTATGGGCTCAAAGTCCTCTATGACCTAGGTTATGTCATTTTCGATAAATTTCGTTCGTTGGTAACCATGAAAACGCAAAAATATGGTGTGTTGGAATACATTAATAACGTCTAAACCCAGTTGTACTTTTTTTGAAAAGTGTGGGAGGTGTTATAAGACAGATGGGTGTCTATAACAACGAAAAAAAACAAACAAATTGACATATATCCAGGATCCAGGTTAAAACGATGCTCGAAGTTCTGATTTGTAGAAAAATACCTAGTTTCTAAACACATTTTCCTTCACAATTTTGCAGTCAGAAGGCTGAAATTAACAAAAGTTGTGAAACAACAGAGTCTGCGTATTTGGTTGGCTAAAGGTTATTTCTGCATGTATTATCGTGTATTTCAGAACGAGGCTAATTTTCCAAAAGCTGGCCAGTTAAGGCATTTGGCGCAATATGCCAATAACTATTCAGGCTAGCAGGCTGAAATTTTGGGAGTTCGTAGCATGTATCGTGATCATAAAGGTTACGATAAATTTTAGCAGAAATTCCAGTCGATCGTTGCGTTATCATGGCACCAACAACCGAAAATGGACTAAAAACACCTTATTTCTTAAATCACTTATATCCCGGAATCCCAGGAGCGATTTTTAAAATAAAGGTCAGCAATTGGTAGTTTATTTTATATCCTAACAGAAAATGTAAAAAACTGAAAACACATCATGACTAGATTTAGCGGTAAATTAGTGGTGAAAGAAGGTACCCTCAAATCTGGGTCGAAACTGGCGAAAATGACAAAAGGTTAGCAAAGGCACAAACTGCACGTGGCCTGGACGATATACAGACGACAAATCATATCCTTCAGCCGGTTGGGCAATTTCGCACCGAAAATAGGGGCTTTATGCCCAATCGTTGCTCTACAGCAGTCTACAGCACTTCCCAAGTCTATTCCAAACGGATACAGTCGGGACACTCCAGTCAGATGCTAAAATGTCGGCGAGGGTTCGTAAAACACGTTCTGAAAATTTCAAGTCGCTGTCTTCAGCGGTCTGCAAAGAGTTCGTGTATGTCTGAAGTGCTATTTTAAGGTCTAATTGGCAATTGTTTTCAACCTTTTCCCGCCAAAAACCTTCTCACCGCCGATTTCTTTCGACTTTTAACTTCTGACGATTCTCTAAGGTTTAAAGGTAGTTTTGGGATCCCTGGTCGGCGTTCTTAGAGTCGCAGCTTCGATTTACAGCCATCTCTCCACCAGTCACAGTCAGTTATAACTTTCAAGTGGACCTTGCCCAGAAAAAGGCGGCGCTACTAGAATCAGTGCACATTCCCGGCGGCTTCTTTCGCACCGGCTTGACCAAATTCTAACAACTACCTCCTCTCGTCAAAACGTTTTATCCTAGCCAATTCTCGGCGGATTTCCATGACATTTTCACTCAGTGTTCATGAATAGCTGTTGCATCACCTACCTCGAAGAGCGATACGAATTTCGCATTTCGTCATGTCAAATTCGAAATGAGCTCGGTTTCTGGGTCTTTAAATGACATGATCGAGTTAGGCAAAGCTCCTAGAACAAACGCTGAATATTTGGAGTCGCTGCTCCAACAACTGTCGCCACAATTTTGTGAACGAAGGAACGGACGGACGGACGGACGGACGGACGGACGGACGGACGGACGGACGGACGGACGGACGGACGGACGGACGGACACCTTTTCAATATCCTTCTCCCGACTTCGCCGGCGGGGGATAATAATTAAATGATAAATAGAAAACAAAAGCTGAAGGAGAGTAAAATTTTTAGGACTTGTTTTGCTGATTTAAACTCGAATTTAAAGGGACAATAAACCGCAAATTTGAAAAAAAACACAATTTTTGTTATACGGGGCGCGGTGGCGTTGCGGTAACCGGTTCTCGTCAGATCGTCGAAGTTAAGCAACGTTGAGCCCGGTTAGTCCTCGGATGGGTGACCGTTTGAGCGATCGATTCGGACTCCTGCGTTGTGTCCTTGGGCAAGATAATGAACCCCGATTGTCCACATGGGGGCACGAGGACGCCGTGTACTAAGGCTGCGTTGTGACCTTGGGTGAGACACTTCATCCCAGTTGCCCATGTGGGGGCACGGTGGCGCTGTGCACTGCACATCACGGGTACATTTATCTTCAACCAATGCCAACCCTGCTGTTTGGAGCTAGTACTTTGGGGAGTCTTACAGTTGCTCGACGTAGCTAGGTGTATTCGGGCTTCCTCCACTCGGAAAACTGTGTGCCAAGAGGTGACCGTGGCTGTCGAAAGTGTCATTAAATGATCAAATAAACATTATTGGCAAGAAAGCGCTCGTATCGACTAAATAAATGAGCCCGTTCAATACGGGCGCCCTTGGAGGTATCATTTCAAGCCTATACTACGGCGAAATAGGCGAATCCATCTTGGTTTGTTTGGAGGTTCAGTAAAATTTACTCCATCAGCTCTGTCGAGCTGTTAGATTAAATTATTACCGAGCTCGCATCAGATGTTTTGCTCTTCATATCGTCTGCTCGTCCACTACCATTGCATTTCTGCACGCAATAATTATGCACACTAGTTGAAGGGGTTAAGTTAAAGTTTATATTTGTTGTTCTAAAAAAAGGCAAGCTGTGTTGTTTCATCCGGATCTACTGAGCCGAATGCTCACAGAAAGTAC
The DNA here is from genome assembly GCA_031216915.1 of Pictodentalium vernedei. NCBI lineage: Eukaryota > Metazoa > Mollusca > Scaphopoda > Dentaliida > Dentaliidae > Pictodentalium > Pictodentalium vernedei. The sequence continues at coordinate 503,464,089 of CM062297.1, read as the reverse complement.
TGTGCAATGTCATTTTCCATATTCGTCGGAATTAGCGTTTGTGTTCACGTGTTTCTATTTGTAGCGCACACGCCCATGCAATCAATTTCTGTTTGCTCATGTTGGCACATATGTTTTGAATTATATGGGACTCATAACTACGCTGTATTTAAAATATTCAGTTGCTTATCTAACATTGCCTAATTACATGTATCGCTAAATAATGCACAGTGGTTTCTCCTGAAAGCCATTCAACCGGACAGTAGCGGAGCTAAAATTAGAATCTGCCTGTATTCATAAATTGTGTGACGGCGGTGTGTTTACAAATGACCACTTAAGGGCAACTTCGTTATATCTTCGCAATGTCGTGTCTTGTGAAAAGTCTTCTACATTAACTCTTTGCCTAACACGAAAAGCAGATGACACTTGCAAACAAAATTCTTGAATAATTATGTTTTTTTCATTTTTTGTCTCAAAAACATAGGTTATGACCCCTCATTGGAACAAGCTCTTTCGGTAAAGGGTTAACGTTTTTCATTTACAGGTTTAAATATTTTCGCATTGCTTCTGATATATTACACTTTGCATACAGTGTTTTGTTTTACATTATTTTTCACATACAGTACAATCTGAGAGTAATTTTTTTTTAAATTAGCGGCTTTGTGCTCCCTTTAACAATCTCAAAACACACTATTTGTAACACACACGTCCATGCAATCGTTTTCGATTTTCCCATGTCGATACACTGTGTTTAGAGCTATATGGGAAGTATAACAGCAATTTATTTAAAATATACGAAGTTTTTTGTCTAACAATACTCAACAACGTGTATCGCTAAAATAATGTACAGCTGTTGCTCGTAGAATTTGTTTACGCTTGGCCACTTGTGGGCAATTTTGTTTATATATTCGCAATGTTGTGTCTTGTGAGAAGTCGCCTGTATTAAGGTTTTTTAGTTACTGGTTTAAGTAATTTCACATTCCCCCTGACATATTACACTTTGCATGTAGTGTTTTGTTTTACATTCTTTTTCACGTACACCCACAACCTGAGAGTCAATATTCGTTTCAAATTAGCGACTTTTTTGTCACTTCAATAATATCAAAACACTGAATCATTATAATTTCCAACACGAGCCTGGGTCTTATTTCGTGCAGGATCGATCAACAAAATGGAACAGATGTACTGGTATTGCACGTCCATAATAATGATTCTGGAGAAAACCTCTCTGAGAGCTTTGCAATAAACTCTATCAGCAGCTCCAAGTAGCTTCGAAATCCGATTATGTCCGACTTTTTCGAACATTGGGGTGTTCTCAACTCCTTACTAACTATGTCCTCCTGAACCCTTCTTCTGTCATCTGACTACAGAAGAAGAGTTCGAGGAGTTACGCTTCCGAAACTACTTTGATCTGATTCGGATTTGGAATATTCTTCTTTTTAATTGATTTGCCAAACAGACAACTCGCAGCTGGAGACATAACTTGAGTGGAGACAAACAATATTTGCGCTTGTAAAAAAGGTAAAATATCTGTAACCTGAAGGGCCAAGGGATTCGATTCGAGATTCCGTTCGGAAACCATATCCTAGTTTGATTCGGAATACGATTTAACCTGGAATTTAAGATTCAGATTCGCAGGGTCCCCAACATCACAGACTAGTATTATGCATGGAGAAATAACTGAAGAAATATTATGCGTTTGAACACTGCGGCATCTTCCATGTCAGTTCAGTGGCAGCATTTGGAAGAGTCCATATACATATCGCCCTTTTAAACCATCATCTTTTGTACTTGGGCATTATGTACAATATGATGCTTAATTAACAGCGCACGAGTGTACGCTTGTTGTTGATTCTTCACCAAATTACAGAAGCAATAATAGCACAATATTTAAACATGGGTGAGTTAAATATGTGATATTTCTTCTTTCGCCAACATCTCATGACGCAATGTCAAGCACATTCAAATGTTGCAGTCGCAAGCCGGAAATAAGCACCCACTTGTCATATGTGCCATTATGCCACGTAACGAAGAGTCCGATGCTCAGAAGCTGGAACGAACTCAAAAGGCTCGTTCCAGTAATGACTCTATTATTTATTTATTTATTGGTTTTTAAGGTCATATACTTATGCACAATGGCTAATCATGACCGTGACAGTTTTACGGGTGGAGGAAGCCGGAGTACCTGGATAGAACCACCAAGCAACGACGAGCAGCTGCCAGCTCCCCAACATCGTAACTCCGCACTGCAGCACAGGCAGGGTTAGATTGGTTGAAGACATGCGTACCATCGACGTGCAGTACGCCTTAGTACACGGCGTCATCGTGCACCCATGTGGACAATCGGGGTTAAGTGCCTTGCCCAAGGACACAAGGCGATTGCCGCAGGTGGGATTCGAACCGAGGACCTCTCGTCTTGCAGCCTGCACCTCTACCTACTGAGCCACCGCGCCCCCAGTAATGACTCTAAAGTTTTGTTTCACGGAAACCGTTTGGTGTTTATATTGTGTACATATATATAGTACTGGGTGGCCCTCGACGATTTCTAATTTCCCGCCAAGAATTGCCAAGGGTTAGTAATTTGGAGATTTTTAACTTACACCTTGATCTCAACATCTTCCATTTTTTCTGCCTTTTTCGTCAAATTATCAACAAGCTTATCACAAGCGAGATTCATGAGACCGGCCATCTGAAAAATAAGAAAACAATTTAATTTGTAAAGGCTAGGCACATTATTCCAAGGTCATAAAACTAACTTTTGTACAATCAACGTATTTGTACGGTTATCTCTATCCTTTAATATTCCAATTTATAGGATTAGAAATTAAATGACTTGGCTATAATCTTAGTAGTATCACGAGTAATATTAATAACTATCTTGGATATATATATATATATACATGTACTGCATTGGCGTAAATACTGAAATCAGAGGAAGAGCGGATACTGGATTGAATGAGGGCACGAGTGACGTCACCATGTTCCCAAGCGACAAGTATAATTCTGTTTGGATTTTAACGCTATTATGGGCTGTTTATTCACCTACTTTTCGTTGAGTTTGTGCGTAGATGACCGTTGATACAATGTGATGTCCCTTTACTCACAAACATATGCATACATTCTCATGTTCTCCAGTTATAGATAATTAATATGTATTTAATTCACATTGAAGACATCAACATTGTAACGAAATTAGTGGAACTACTCAACGGAATCCTAAACCTACAACAGTGGTACATTTTGATTCATACGTATTTAGTTTACAAATATGTCTAACAGTATTGTAATGTCATTAAAATTCGGTAAAGTTAATTCTCGATAGAGACAAATTTCTTTTCGTGATTCAAAGATAATGGACGTTAAATGTACAGTACCGGGAAAGGGTATTAATACTAAATCACTCGCAAACTGGAGATTCCAACCAAGCAATAATTTCAAATTTGTTGAAAGCATAAAAAGCACAAGCGTAGTTCCACCAATGGACCTCCGGGTTTTAACCCGGAGGTCCATTGCGTGAAACAGTGCTTGTGTTTTTGTCCATATTTACAAAAAAATTGAAAGTGATACTTTGGGTGATAACTCCACTTCATGGGTGATTTAGTTACAACCCACTCTCCACATACTGCACTCTAGATTCAGATGTCTGGAATATTTCAGTTGGTCGGAAAAACGAACCGTTGGTTGGCTTTTTCGAACAACAGAAATATTCCAGACGTTTCAATCTGAAACATAGGCGATAGACTATTTTAGGGTTATATTGGTTATAGGCCATAACTGCATCGAATTCCTTAACACGTAAATAGACTAGTGTACTGGAGTATCAGATGACTTTTTCCATGGGCCTGCGACATGATTACTCAATAAATTAAACAATAAACTTGATAGCCTTGTTACTATACATCATTGTACATGTATTTTGGTAATAATATTAATTGCAAATATAAACAATTTTATGCACTTGGCAAATTAATCGACATTGTAAATTACAGTTGAGTAGAAAACACACCGGGAAATTCGGAAACTCAGTCTTCTTGCGTTATAATATATGATACACAACAAAATTTTGGAACACCCCAGTTTCTCAACTGTTTCGATAGCATATTTAAATAAAAAATATAGCCAGTAGTTTGCCGAAAAATAAGACATCAATCCCGATAGTTTCACAAAAGAATGTTAATGCTGTGCAGGGTAGCATCACCAAATTCACCCTCTGGGAACCTCATACTGCAACCTGCTTATTTCGAGGATTGAAGGTGGCCAGGTTTAACATTCTTGTCCAAGAATGGGATCATATTGTTCAGGATTAAATTCGTACCCCCACTGTAGATATGAATCAGATTTGTCTAGCATGTTTACAAGTTAGAGGTGGACAGATCCCATACAGAAAAGAACAAATGCTTTTTTTTAAATACAAACCAATCATGCACGTGACGTGTAATACAACGGACATTCTTCAATGAATTTATGTGTAGTGACCACACATTTGTCAATACATGGTTTAGCTTTTACGTGGAATGATGCTTTTCATTACTGTTTACAATTTCTTTTCATTTACACCGAAATGTTTGGGGAGGTTCAAAACAGTTTTGTGTGGTACAGTTACCTTTTTCAATCTTCCACTACTAAATGTTGGAGTCATCATATTCCTGACATGCTTCCAATGTCCGTCGATAAGAAGGGTCATCATTTTGTCCAATGGTGGTTGCTGTTTGAAGGCAGTCTGAAATATAAAGAGCATAAAATATTCCCAAAATGTCGAAAGGCTAAGGCTCAACGTGACGTTGAAAATCAGAGATATAGAAAAACGTAAGACAGCCATCCCTGAAATCGGATGACTCAATTAAGAATTGAATGTAATTTTTGTAATCTTTATTGGAGTATGAACGTGTGGGAATGGGTACAAATTATGTATGAATCCCGAAGGGATTCATACATTTTGTACCCATTCCCACACGTTCATACTCCAATAAAGATTATACAAATTGCATTCAATTCTTATAATTACATTCCGTAACTGTTTAAACTACTTTTTACCAAACAACAAAGCAGAAAGACGAAATAAAACATGTACGAACGAACGAGGCGAAAAAACACCATCACACTAAAGACAAAGCGCACAACTCTGAGTTGAGCGCCGGTTTTCGGCATTGACCCAAATTTGTCAAATTGACGTCTTTCGCAACGAAACTTGAAATGTTCAAAACAATTTATTTAACAAATCGGTAAACTATAATCACTGATCACTGCGAGAGGCGCTAAAAGTTATAAACCCGCTCAAACACCGCCCGAATTACATTCTGTCAACTGCGCTCTACCGTAAATGCGGGTCAAAGTTCGACCAAATGTATTCATTGGAAAATGAATTACATTTGGTCATGACGTTTTCATCCAGCTGACCAATGGAAATTGAGTATTTGGACCCAAAACATATAACTACATTAACCATGTAATTATTGTGAAATAAAAAAGGTTCACTACCTCCAATAACCCCACAATAGGGGTGGTAAATTTCATAACTATATCCGATCAATATGGCACAATTGGACTTAAGAACGTAGGGCTTTTAGTTAACCCACTAACCCATTTTCCCACCCAGGAACATGATAGGTCAACATTTCATAAAGCAGAAGGGCTGCTTAGTGAATGTGTGGGTTAGTGCAATCAATATCTTCAATGTGCAGCCACAATACATAATGATTATGGACTCTTCCAATTAATATCATTGAAGTGACATGGCTGACACCACCAGTGTGCAAAGGGTTAAGACATAAAATAGGCTTACAATCACTACAAGTAAGTTGCATCTTCATTGGATGACTTAATAAGTCCGTTAACAGGAAGCACTTTTCTAGCTGAGTATCTATTTTTATTATATATTTTATACACCACTTCAAAAAAGCGTTCATTATTCGATGATGTCCATTCCATGAACAATTAAACTTGATGATTGACCTTCATCACCAGATGCTCACACAGTAATTTATCGTCTGCCATGTATTCTTGATTTCAGCCTGTCATATCATAGTACATGTGTTTCTTCTCTAACCTTTGTGCAGCTCTAAATTCTTTCTAGCTAGATTATAAGCCTCTTGCAATCAAATATTTAAATTGAAAGAGTACGATTTTCATCTTTCAACTGTTGAGCTGATCAATTACCACCCAGATTTAATTCATTTCCATCATCAATTTCGTTTACAGCACGCGTTCTAGCGGACGTACAGGCCATTGCTTCAGTCGGACCAACGCTTTGTAACTTTACAGTTTATATTTTTTTTCCGGAGCTATTGCCTGCTGCACGGTGAGAGTCGCTACTGGTTCCATTCAAGAAAGGTTCATTCGTACAGAGTCATGCGAAGATTCGAAGACTTGAAGATTTGATTCGACATCGGTGGCTCGATTTGGGTTCAAAGTCGAATAGGCTTCGAGTCATACTCTTTTCGAATCGGTTAACTCTCTCTTGCGTTTCAAGGGACGGTGGCATATAATTATCTTATATCGGCAAAATTATGCCACATAAATGAGAGAATGGTTCCCTTGTTGCGTTTTCGATTAAATCAGATTGCCGGCATGCTTATTTGTTTTACATGGTTAGAAAAAGAAACATATATACTGGCTGATAGCAATGTAACTGGTGCATTAGGGTACGCATGCTTGCTGCAGCATGCGTAAATCGCAAAAATCAAACATGGTAACTGGGTAATTTTGTAAACAAAAACAAGACTTAGTAGTTTCACGAAAAATGTTTTGTATTGTTACCGTTTCGAATCAGATTCGTTTGCTGTGTTGACTTCGGGCCCCGGAGTCTATAATTCATTATTATATTCGAGGATAGAAATTTTGGATTTCATAGGGCGCTATTTATAGCAGGGAAGATTCCATCCGACGTATTTTAATAAGTAACTGCAACTTCTGGAAACAAATTTATGAACCTACAGTACAGTTGCCGTGGACTTGTGGTAATTCATGTGTGGGTAGTGGTGTCCACGCATGCATTTTCCAAGTAATAAAAATCATCATCAGCAAAATTTTAATTAACGAAGCACCGGGTAGTACACGGTGTTTCATTAATTAAATTGTTGATGAGTATTCCTATAATTAGTGTTTGGAATCTAATATTAGTGTGTACGTTAAACTATTTCCCACCCTTGGAAGTGATCAGTCCACGGCGGATGTACTTTAATCGTTAAGGTATCAAAACGAAACAATTATGGGTGCAATGAGCCATCAGAATATCCGATTTTTTTCTACTGACTTAGGTTGAAAAAATACTCCCTTACTTTAAACTTCTATTCCTCCAGATTTACATTTTATTATAGCTTCAACAGTACCTTCCAGTCGCGAAGTAAATAACAGTATAAGGTCGTGTTACACGGCAGACAGAAGTGAAAGCCTTTTCTGATTGAAATTTGTCACTCCAATTTTCCAGTTTCTTTTGCGTTGAGCTAAAATCTATTGTAGACTTATTCTTTTTTCAGAAAATATGTTCCAATTAAACAAATATTAAACAATTGTAATTTAACAGATATGATTTTCGTTCCAGAGCTGAAACTGTTGGCTCATTTCCACAACCGACTAAATCAGATCTATAACCGGATAATATCCGGTTATCCGTGGCCATTATTTCACCGAATATGGGATCTAAACTATAAGAATTGGAAAGTAGTATTTGGAAACTATTCCGTAGTGTGTATATAAACGAACTTTGTCGAGTACTCGACAACGTTCGTTTGTTACATGTATACATACTACATGTACGGAAAGGTTTCTGCTATCACTCAGTACTTACGGAAATTGCAGATCAACAACGAAGTCTTGAACGCCGAAGTCACTATCGATATTTTCGATAAACGGTTGACATTTTGTTCTAGTCGGTTAGGTAAGTAACTGGTTTCCAACCGGTTATCCGGTTAACCATTTCAGTAGGCCTACTATTTTTTTCCCAGAATTACCCATTATCAATCTTTGCCGAATTGATCTCAAACTCGGCTGAAATGACAACGACCACGGCCGATATGGACCATGCTAGAGTTATTTCCTTTGATGCACCATTACAAAGTGCAACCAATTGTGACAACAGAATCATTCACTGTTATTTGTAAAACGCAATCAGGACAATTGGTGTTACCAGGCATAATGGAGTACCTTGAAACTGGGTATATCATGGTGAGGAATTATTTATTTGGAATAAACATTATTCTAAGAAAACAACAAATAATATAGAAGTAAAATTAATTAATTAGTTAATTAATTTATTTATTTATTTATTGGGATTTAAAGGACTTTAGATAGCCAGGGCCATCTTTTTTCGGACAGTTGTTCCGGAAAAGGAAGCCGAATTACCGGAGAGAACCACTGAAAACTGGCATGCAATTGTCCGACTCCCCAACGTACTAACTCCACACAAGTAGGGTTAGCATTGAGTGAAGACAAGTGCACCGTCGAAGCGCAGTGCGCCTTAGTACACAACGCCACCATGCCTCCTCCTCGGCGGTTGGGAAGAAGTGCCTTGAACAAGGAGACAGCGCAGTTATCCCTGTCAGGGATGGCGAGGAATTAATGTTGGCAATAAATAAGCATTAGGTGGTTGAAGAGAATGAAGAAGAGAGTTACGCATAAATGTGCATAAATTCCTCGAAGAATGAGAAGTGGTCCTTTAGCTCACTGAACGTCGCGACTTCCACGGTGAGGATGCCGGGACGTTCGGATTGGTGAAATAAAAAAGGAGGAATCTTTGGACTTTGCCAACATTTTGTAATTATTTATGTTATACCCATATTGTTTGGGTTTAATGAATAAAAATGTTATCACTTGGGTAGTTTTTTATCGTCCGAGATTTCAGCCATCGGTGACTTCACATCAGCCATCCTTCGACCTTCGGTCTCAGACTGATATAAAGTTACCTCGGACTGCCATCTCGACGGATATGAAACTTAATAGCTTCTAAGAGTTCGTTGATCGAGGCTGTCCGAAACAATAATAATATCAACACCATTATACTCATACACAAATAGACTACAAACTATAAACAATAAACAGCTAAGTTTCTTATTTCCTCATTGTTTAATTTTTTCCTTAAACCCTAACGTCCCAAGGTAAACAAAAACCCATATATATAAAAGGAGTGTGTCATGTTTATTTTCACATTGTTTTATTTTTTCCTAAACCAAAACGCCCCAAGGTAAAAACAAAACCCATATCTGCATTATAAAAGGAGTATGTCATGTTTCCACCGGTTACCCCCAATCAAATCAACACAACCGCCATCGTGGCAACACTATTCACAATGTGCCGCTTTTCCTTGGTCTTTTGGGCTGGGGTGCTAACCTCTACCTGTGCCACCACCATTTTCCCAGTTCAGTTTAAACAATATTTATTGAAAAAAGACAACTCCGGTTGAGCGCCGCCAGCACCATGCACCGTCGGGATACGAACAATGTCTCGTAAGTGCACATGTAAGACGCATTATTCATTAGCATGCAATGTATTGTTCAATAATATATGTAACATTGATCGCCTCCCCCACCCCATCGCGACACACAGCGCCGGCGACAATTCCCAGGAACCCCAACCCCCGCCCGAACGAAAAACTCTAACAGTGTGAGAAGCTGATAGTGAACACGGCCCTCACCCCGCAGATATTTCATTTGATGTGAGTCACGCAGTACAGGCAAGCAAACCCTCAGCCACCGATCATCAGGTTAGCTTGATGGTCCATTAACAGAAGAGCCACTTTTTGCTCGTCTAGAAGGGATAGCGGGATAACACGGTAGGAGCTCACTCGAAAGAGAGGTTGTATTGAGAGATCACCCAGTGCGCGAGTAGGCACAGATTCCACTTATTGTAAACTATAAGGTGAGCAGCGGTAGGGTCGCAGTCATTGGAAGCGTTTACTAAGTAGAATAAAGTTCTGCATCATTTCAAATACAGACAAATTTTCATCACTAGTTAGGAACTCGGAGCCAAATAAGAGTGTTGTCACGTCTGGTCCGAATTGAAGTGATTTAATTGTCGACCCGAGTGCCTCTTCAAAGACAGGACAGAACAAAAGAAAGTGTTTGCTTGTCTCAAGTTCACCACACTGGCATAGGGGCGTCGGCGACAGACGCTTATTGAATAGATGGGTGCTAAGATTACTGCAACACAGCTGCAATCTGCAGTGATAGATTTGTCCTATTCGTGAGTTTAAATAGCAATAAAAAGACGGGGGTCGCAGATCGCCCCTGTTACGATAATTTGCGAAATTACTCACTGATGAATTTTCTCCGATTGATAATGGTATGTCGTTTCATAGACGTGTAGTTCTCGGTATAAATGAAGACTGGTACAGTTGGGTGTTGCAAAAGGGAACTCGGAGATTATTACTTGCTCTGAGATTGGGACCTTCATTGGTAGCAGAGACTGCTGGGGAACTTTATTAGCAATATTTTTTTTTTTTTTTTTTTGGGGGGGGGGGGGGGGGGCGCCATATGGTGAAACATTCGGAAGAATTGTTTCAGTTTGTATTTGCGACGTCTTTCTTCGCGGGAGTCTACGCGGGTTCCATTGTACAACGTGGAAGACCTAGCACTCATGATTGCACCAGTCACTCTCCTTGTTGAAGCCAACTGCACTGTTTCCAGGTCGATTGTATTTTCGTCGTGCAAGTGTCTCAAATGGTGCTACCGTATTCAGGAAGAGGCTTAATAAAGGCAAAGTAAATCTTTTCAAGGACACTACGGTCAGGTGTAATTTTTTGCCTCCTCAGTAAATCTATGCGAGACCATGCTTTACCGCAAGTATGGTGAATGGGGTCATTCCACGTACATGCACCATTTAAGATAACTTCCAAGTGCTTGTGACTTTTAACTTCCGATATCTGGGTATTAGCAAGAAATAGTGCTGGGTGCACAGCAGGGGTAACCTTGCGCGATTTGAGCATACTCTCAGATTTCTTAGGATTGAACTCAACCAACCACGTCTTGGTCCAACGTTCTATTGTTGTCAGATCCTCATTGATCACAGTTGCTGCTTGGGTTGGATTCAGCGAAAAGCCGTATGCTACTTAAGAGGTTATCTGTTATGGCATTGGTATATATGAGAAATAATAAAAGGCTAAGTATCGACCCCCGAGGAACTCCAGATTTCATCGTTCTTCGGGATGACGTCTCGGAAACAAATGCGACCCTCTGGACCCTGTCGGGGAGGTACGATTTTGAAAATGCAAGTACATCATCAGACACTCCAAGTTTTTCCAACTTTCGAATGAGACCCACATGCCACACCATATCGAATGCTTTACTGACATCACAGAAGACCGACCACCCAAACGTCTTTTCCGTCGTCGAGGGCTCGGCGGAATTCATCATAGAGGTAAGTTAGCTGAAGTATAGTCGAATCACCAGGGGTAAATCCTGACTGAAATTGACTTAGGATGTTGTTGTCGCCCCAGTACGTCCACAACTGTTTGAAAATACATTTTTTCAAAAACGTTACCAACACAACTAAGGAGGGAAATCGGACGATAATCCGTTACTAAATTGGAAGGATGCTTTTTAAAACAGGCGGTAGATTAGCATTTTCCATATAAATGGAAAGTAATTATTATTCAGGAGAATATTGAAGATGTCAGAGAGAGGTTCACATAAGGATAGTCCTGTACCCTTTGATGCATTAAGGGATATTAGCACTTCGTATACTTCGCTGCTCTGTATGGTTATCATGTCTATTGAGTAAGGGGCGGGGTGTGGCCATTATAGGTAGAGAGGTCTGAGTTGTAGGGATGCGGTTTTCGGACCTGGTTGACCGGAGGTGGCGCCGGTGGTGGCGTCTGGCTCCACCTTCGGCAAGGGGGGGGGGGGGGTCGAAAGAGGTTTTGGGGAGGGCAAAGGAGACAAGGGTGCGGTCATATTTTTAAAAAAATATATTTTTTTAATAATTTTAATTGCTATGACGTAGCATATTTTTAAATAATTTTAATTGCTATGAATTAGTATATTTTTAAATTTGATTTTAATAGCTATGACGTCATACATCCTCCCATCCCTCCCCCTTAATGCTGAACAGTGCTATGATGGAGTAACCCCCCCCCCCCCCCCCCTTTTAAATTTTAATTGCTATGACGTAGTCCCGCTAACAATTGGCGTAATATATTAATAAGTTTCGTTAATTAAATAATTTTCAAATTAAATTTAAATGGCGTTTTCGTTAAATAATTAAACAACTGGTTGTTATTAAGAGTGTACATTAATAATATTAGGCAATGTGGTCTAATACGAGACATATTTTATCAACGAAATGCAGGTACACTAGTTGTTCACTTGTATTATCTTATTTTTATACCGACATTTGCCACAGAAAGATTTTGAGTTTTGTACAAAATAAGTGTTTACTAAAAGTTACTCTATAGTCATAGCTGCTGATAGAGGCACATAGGGACATGCTTTAAAAAATGTATACAGGAATTAATTTTGACATGCGCTGTAGTATGGTTCAATGAATCAGATTTCATTTCGACTTGAGCTGTAATATGGTTTGAATTGCTTGAACATAGCAATTAATTTCGATCAGTACTGTACCACCGATAGAGACTAGACGCGGGCGGTGAGTGAGGGAAACTTATATGGGAGAGGGGGGGGGGGGGGGGTCAATTGAAGCAATGTATATTAATTTTTGATTTTGTGCGCATAGTCGGCAAAGGATGGTCGGAGTGTGGTAGTTAGGTCGGTTAAACATGCAAACTGGAGGGTCATAAAATCGCTCAGTGGTGTGGACAACAGGTGAAAATTTATGGCTACCCTAAAGTTAAATTAAAAAACTGTAAACCAGCTGCGTCCACTGTCACATGAATAAATCTGAGGCTGAATTTAACAGAGTGTCTGCAGAAAATATGCCATTTCATTACACCCCGACTTCAAATCTTGAAATGTGCGCTCAAAATTAATTATCAGTTTCATTTAATATATATAAATGTGCAGAGATTGTAATAAAAGTCTTGTCACAAACATGAAAGTTTCTTCATGTTTTCAGTTGATCAGAAAACACATTTGATGGGTGCACGTAATGATTCCCTGCCCTCTGATTGGCTGACGTGTACAGTGACAATCGCAAAGGGGCGTGGCTTTCTATGGGCTCGTTAACACTTTTCCATTTTCTATAATACATATTCATCAATAAACAATAGAAAGCTATTTCCTTAATATTTTTACTTGAGTTAAAAGCAGTTATTGTCACACTTGAGAAAAAGGATGGCCGGAAATTACTTGATTTTGTCAATTTTAAATGCTCTGGTCCATAATTTGCTGTAAATACCAAAGGGTTTTCTTTGATAAGCGACAGACCACAATGACTGAGAAAACAATCTGCCTCCGTCATTTAAATTTCAGTGATGTATAAATGTAAATGGGGTAGGTGACCCATTGTTCACAAACACAATAGATTCCCAATTACGTACCCACACTTCTAAATAAAACACAGAATGTTTGTGGTCATGCACAATTCCTCGTTCCCATTCCAGCTCGAGGTCCTGAACACAATGTCAATGCGCACACTCGAACCAAATAAATCTGGTCGATTCAAAAATTATTCGGTTCGCAATGGATTTCAAATCCCACATTGTCCGTGCCTTCGGTGCACTGAAACTTTTCATGTTGCTCTCGGAGGTTATTTTTCCCAAGTCCACGCCTACCTTGCATTTTTGGGTGGATAATAATAGTCGCGTATCCTCTTCCCATTTTTGCGGCTAATCGGATAACACCATTTATACCAATTTTACAGTGAGAGGGGTATGCAAAGGCGGGTACTGCAGATTTTCCCCCACAAAACATGTACGACGGAAGGGACTAGGACAGTTATCATAATTTTTTTGGGAGAAAGGTCAAAACGTTTATGATAGACTTGTAGTTATTTATTTATTGAGGTTTTAACAACACTTACGGCAGTCAGGGTCAACCCGTGTCGGACAGTTGGAGTAAGCCAAAGAGAACCACTGAGGAAAGGCAAGCAACTGGCATACTTCACACAGGGTTGGTATTGGTTGAAGGCAAGTGCACCCTCGACGTGCAGTACACCTTAGTACACAACGCTACCCTGCCCCACGTGTGTAATTGGAGAATGTACTTCTTTCATGTTTTCACTTCCCCATCAGATGGCTGGCTTATTCTTCAGTAAACATTCAAAAATAAACATTTGATATAGGCTAGTAAAACACGATACAGCGGGTTGATTTTTTATGATTCACTTCATCGATAAACAATTGAATGTTATGACCTTAATTTTTTCCACTTTCACTTGAGTTAAAAGCGACTATTGTCATCTCATTTGAGAAAAATGATGGCCGGACATTACTTGATTTTGTCAATTTTAAACGCGGTGGAACGTAAGCGACAGACCTTAATGAATGAGAAAACAATCTACCTCCATCATTTAAATTCCAATGATGTGTAAATGTAAAGGGGGGTAGGTGACTCATTATTCACTAAACACAATAGGTCCCCAATTACGTACGTTGACACTTTTCAATGCTGCTTTATGGGGGCATTTCATATACATGTATTTCTCACATTGCGTCTCGCCTTTTGATTTCAAAAACCTGTTTTGGCGTATAATTATCCATCTGAATACTTTAAAACTGCTTACGCCTTTTAAATGTTTTAAAATTATTCTTTAACGAAAACGCCATTTAACTTTAATTTAAAAATTATTTAATTAAGAAAAAATATTAATATATTAAGCCAATTGTTAGGGGGACTACGTCATAACAATTAAAATTGAAAAGATGGATTTACTCCATCATAGCACTGTTCAGCATTGAGAGGGGAGGGGGAGGGAGGCGGTATGACGTCATAGCGATTAAAATCAAATTTAAAAATATGCTACGTCATGGCAAATAAAATTATTAAAAAAAATAATTTTTAAAAAATTATGACCGCACCCTTGCCTCCTTTGCCCCTCTCCAAACCTCTTGCGACTCCCCTTGCCGTAGGTGGAGCCAGGCGCTACTACCGGCGCCACTTCCGGCCAACCAGGTCCGAAAACCGCATCCCTATTACTGGGCTGAGAGTCGTCCACTGATGAGATAGAGCTTAAGTTTTCGTTAAGCACGTCAGCTTTTTCTCTGTTTGTGGCGTACGCTTTGCCCAAATGACTGATGGCCGGAATATCTGAATTGGTGTTGCCAGTGAATGTCTTAAGGGTTTTCCCCCACTGGGCTGGCGTAGTTGCACGACTAGTGAGTACAGACTGTACGTTTGTAACACAAGCTGCCTTCGCATTCCTTATGGCCGAGACCACTTCGTTTCTCCTCTGTTTATATTTTTCAAAGGACTGTGGGAGACCATTACGTTTGGCAACACGATATAACCTTTTTCTCTGTCTTATTTGTAGTCTTATTTCGTTTTGCATCCATTTTGGTTGGTCCTTTCTAACAGTGATCCAGTTGTTGGGTATATGACGGGAAGCAGTATTAAGTAGCACTTTGGTGAACTCTGATATAATTATATCCAGGCGCGGTGCATTGAAAATAATATCCCAGTTTACAATATCTAGCGCGGCATTCAGTTCGATACAACCAAATTTGTCTCCTGGAGGAGATGTGCGATGGTTTGATAAAGTTGATCTCCAGGACAGTAGAACAGTGCTAGCGGATCATATCAGATATGAATGGAACTAAGATCTCACAAGTCTTCACGTTGACTGTTTTGCTTACAGAGAAAATGTCAATCAGTGAAGTAGAGGATTCCGTGAAACACGTTGGCCGATCCACAAGCTGTCTAAAATTAAAATATCTAATAATATTTGAAAGATCCCTCTAGGACCTGCGATTTGATTGTCGTTAAAATCACCGGTAATGACAAGGTCAGTAACAGATTATCCGTTGCTTTGTCAATCGAAGTGGATATAGTATCCCATGTTTCAACAGGACTATTAGGTGGGCGATAAAATACCCCTAGAATAGCGACTTTCCCCTTTCTCTTATTGTTTCCACCCATTGACACTCGACAGGTGCCAATTCTAGGTCAGGTCTTTGCCTAAATGCAATACAATCCTTAACGTAGACAGTAACCCCGCCTCCTCTTGACGAACGACTGAAGTAGTTCCTGGAAATACACGTATAATAATTTCATTAACTGGGTCATCATTATGTAATCACGTCTCAGTGAATGCCACAATGTAATTGGACGGGGACTCTTATTGTATGATATCAAGTTTGGTCTTTAGGCTTTATATGTTAAGATGGAGGATTTTAAGCGTGTTATCGATGTGGTGAACGTCCTAGTCAATTGGTCCTGGAAAAGATAAGTTTGTATAGCCTAGATCATGTGATCTAACTACTTACGTTGCAGAATGTGGCGCGCGAGTCATCAACAAAACGTGCAGTGGGTTTTCAATGACCAAAGAATCCTTGGCTTGGGTGAGTCATTGGCACGACAAGCAAAGTTGAGCCAACGGACTTCTGAGTTGAACTCAGAACTAGAGTGGCTAAGAGGCTGATTGACCCTAGATATATTACGACATAATATATCGACTGCAATTGTTCGGTGGAAGTCCATATCACTGACACTCACTGACAATCCCCATTCCAAGTCACATGTACTGCGTTGATGCTCAAGATGACCTCAAGCCGGACAAGTACCCCATAATCCTCAAAACTTACACCTTCTAATATAACAAATGGAAAACATCTGAGGTTCTTCGAACGATAAGTAGGTCCTGGCCACCTGGTACTGGCCATTCGGTCCTGCAGGTGTATTCCGTACCTGATACGTGTTGTTATGGGAGGTTGACATAGATCGTTGTTCACGAAGATTCTATGCTCGACAGTAGAGAACTGCAAGGATCACACCTATAGGCTATAGAGCACTGAAGATCATTGTTCATTATTTGTTCAAACGGCCCATTTCCAATCAGTTACACGCTGAAATAAAGTTTAGAAGGCAATCCAATGAAACGTGTGATAAGTGCTGCCGTCCTTAGAGGCAGATATCCACACCACGAAAAAGACCCACAAGTCGTGGAAGATACTTAAGCGCTAAAATAAGGGCTAATAATAATCTGACCACCAGCAGCTCGACTTGATCACATAAGCAAAAACCATTAGAGCTCAATGGATTGTGCGGGATTCATCCAACCGAGCATCGGGGCTGAGTATTCAATGATGATGCCCAACCATTATTGCAATCCACCAAAGGCAAGAAGAAGGTTTAAAAAGTTAGTTATACGAAAAGGGAAAATAAGGAGAGAGAGAAAAAAAAAATAAAATAATACCACTGACCCTAAGGGGCATACAGTTCCACCCTGGCTCCGATGTAATTCGAATCACGTGATATAACTTAGTGAACGCCAGCACTATGGTGGATCGCAATGGATAACAATATACTGCTAAGAACTCACCTTGTCACACACTGGATGTGCCGTTACGTGCTAGTGTGCTTATGCACAAATATGCACAAAACATGCAGCGCATAGCCAAATACGATGAAAAGGGGATTCTAGAAGTATAGTCGGAACTAGAAAGGGATTCTACAAAACGTAAGTCTGTTGGTTGGTGGAATGTGCTTGTGTGGTAGTGCACAATGTGTACACATCACCTGTTGGATGTGTCAATAAGTGCTTATGTGCTAATGCATAAGGTGTGCACAACACATGCAGCACATGCGACGAAAAAGTGGTGCTGCATGCTGCGGGGTTGGTCATGTGTGTGTGTGCTTGTTTGTGAAGTGTTTTTGCAGTGGCTGAGGTGTCATAAGGTAGAAATTTGGCCCTAAACTATAGTGGCCCATAGCCTTGATGGTATGGTCAATTTTAACTGATTCAAAACGTCAGCTTCCTTATAAAATCTTGTGCAGAATTTTAAAAAAACTGTACGCGGGTGAGGGGGGGGGGGGGGGGGGTATAATCAGGCCAACAAAATGCGTGTCAATTATAAAAGGTACAGTCACCAGCTGGAAAACGTGGTTTAAAACATTTCCTGAATGTTGGACTTTTAAAAACATAATTTTTGAAAATTTGTTAATGCTGATGGTATTGAGGTGGGGTGAGTTAGTGTTGGGTGGGGTGGATGGAGGCCGATTGGAGTGGGTTGTAGAGTCAATTAAATGTGTTAAAATCCTTCAAATTTCTGGCCAGTTTATGAATCGCCTAAGGTGACTTCCCGAAATTGTGTACATCTGCTTTTATATTTTGAATGTGCCCCTAGTAGCTTGCTGTATCAAATGTTCACCACAACTGGTCAAGTGGTGTTAATTACGAGCCTTTGGCGCACGGTTAACACCACTTCACCACGAGTGGTGAACATTTGGTACACTAAGCTACTGTGGGTATATTTTATTTATACCATGATCGTCAGATTATTAAGAGTCGCTATTATTTTTTATCGATTTTACTAAGCACCAGACGAACATACATGCGAATCTGTTTTTGTTTATACGAGCATCGGTGAGCGGTACTATTGCTGTCAATTTTATCGCTGAAATGAAATGGAAAATGAAACTGGGCCTTTTTTCATTTTAATAGCATAATAACATACCATTTCGGGTTATGGGTGCTTTATTAACACGAGACAATGCATGTTTGTTAAGTTTTGGTGTCTTATGGGGTAAACTCATTTAAAAACGTAATAAACAATTGTCACTTTCATTTCACTCTTCCTGAGGCGACGTGCGATAAATTTAGACAAGTTGCATTCAGGCCAACGTCACCAAAGGTCAACTTGGATGTAATTCCACTGTAGGTGTAAATGTTAACTATTGAAATCCCATGCTGGCTGGTTCACAACTGTTGGTGTGTAAAGCTAAATTTTTTGTCATGGGCTTTTCATTTTATGTAGAATAGGTAACCATGGTATAAAAGCTGATCCACCAAATGCCTGTACATGTAGCTTCTAAACACCCCAGTCGCCAGATTGCAACCATGTCTTAAATTGTTTCTTAATTCGCGGACGTTCAGAGAAACATAGCCTGAAAAATTCCCTAATGGGAAGAGCGTGATCATATACTGGCTCATCTTATAACAGTTTTACAGATGGAGGAACAATTTCTTTATTTTTTTTTTTTATTTATTGGGGTTTAACTCTTAACCCGCTGAGTATCTTTCAGATATTTTTTCATCAAATCTAGTCATGGCTGCTTTAAATTTTTTGAAAAATTAACCTAAATGTAACACAAGAAATCATTGGTGAAAAAAATCTATTCCATTCATAAGGAGACAACATGATTAAATATGCACAAATTAAACTTATTGCAGAGATAAGAGAAATCCTGTGCTGGGCAGGAATGTCCGCCAGCAGCATGCAAAGAGTTAACGACACTTTCGACAGACAGCATCACCTCGTGTCAAACAGTTGCACGGGTGGAGAAAGCCGGTGAACCCGGAAAAAATCACAGAGCAACGGCGATCAACTGTAAGTCGTCCCAACGTTCAAACCTCACACACGCAAGGTTAGCAGGGATGAAGACAAGTGTACCATCCACGTGCAGTGCGCCTTAGTGCATAGCGCCACCGCGCAACTGGGTTTAAGTGTCTTTCCCAAGGACATACTGTGGTTGCTGCATGTGGGATTCGAACCGAGGACCTCTCGGCTTGCAACCTGCATTTCTACCTGCTTAACCACCGCCATACGAACAATAGTACTCGGAGAGATCCACTTCATAAAGCAGATCAACTGTTTAGACTTACCAACTTACTAATCATTTTTAGTGGATTCCAAAAATGAAAACATATTCTATTTTCAATTTATAGCTTGTTAGTATGACACAGAATGTCTTAACATGGCTCATAAACACAAGTGCAACTCATATAACTTACCCTTCTGTTCGGGAAATTATGGAATTGTTTTACAAGAATCTCTCTTAAAATCTCTGGATCACCGATGAAGAGATTTGGTGTATTCATTTCGTAAATCCTGAAAATAACAAAATACTTGAATAGATTTAATCTAATCCTTTATCGCCTAGTTTTGAAGATTCATGGAATATTTTGCCGTCTTTTAAGTTGATTGTGAAGCATATTGCTGCAGTTGGAGAACTCAATACACCTTTCTGAAAATTATCAAGAATTTCCTTTTTAAAGATAAACGTACAATACGTTTGGAGTAATTCGGTACTCGGCATTCCGGCTTGCTACCCTCAACAGACGATTTCGAGCTTTAGTATTCAGGTCACCAATTTAATTTTGTAAGAAATTTGACTCACTTGTGCGTTATTTCTTTACCTGTTTTGGTGAAATTTTAGTGCAAACTGCTGACCATCATTTATGTAATGAGATGGACCATCACACAGAGAGATGTACGAATATTTTTTCAGCGCCAGTTATAAATATTCCAATTTGTAACTCTTTAATTCACATTTGATCCGTCAATATCTTAATTCAATTAGTGCAAGAACTTAACATAATTAATGGAACTATTCGGCATGAACATAAAACTACGGCTGTGGTGAGTCGTCACTCCTAATGGTGAAACGGTATAAAAAAAAATTCTGTCGAATCAAGTCTCTGTTAAGCAACCTTTATTGCCATTTATTCAAAGAAAGTTAATGTTTATGGGTTTTTAGATTCATTCACCTGGAATATGGTAGTGGATTGGAAAGTGAACAGTAAGTTACCTTTTCCAACCAAAGAAAATACACGTGACGAGTGGCTCTAACATAGGTGATGGACTATTGAAGGGCTAGACTGATTTCACACCATAATAGCTTCTTACACTGAGACTCCATGCTGTGATAATATTTTTTGTTTAAAAAACCGATTGTATCGAGATTAGTTTGTAAACTGGAATATGAAACCATTGGCTATAATTTAGAACCAAACATTCGTTGCGTGAAAATTATCACTGACAGCATATTTTACATCGAACATTGGACGCAATTCGACTATTTATTATTCAACATCATGGTTTATATTACATACATGCAATATACAACTCTGTTCGAATCCCACCTGCGGCAATCGCGTTGTGTCCTTGGGAAAGACACTTCACCCCCATTGCCCACGTGGGGCACGGTGGCGCTGTGTACTAAGGCGTACTGCACGTCGATGGTGCACCTGTCTTCAACCAATGCTAACCCTGTTTGTGTAGAGTTGGTACGTCGGGAAGCTGATAGTTGCTCGTCGTTGCTCGGTGGTTCTCTCCGGGTACTCCGGCTTCCTCCATCCGTAAAACTGTCACGGTCATGGTTAGCCATTGTGCAGAAATATGTGACCTTAAACACCAATAAATAAATAAATAAATAAATAAATAAATAAATAAATAAATAAATAAATAAATATACAACTCTCGTCGCCAGGGTCGGTGGCTTTGCCAGCGGAAACTTTGGAGAATGGAAGTTCAGTGTGGCCCTCCACTGGCTTATTTGCACATGGGTACAGTGATTTCTAGTCACAAAATGCACTCTATTTTATACCGACTGGTTCAAGTTTTGAATAGTGGAAGCCAATTAATGACGGAAGGCGATTTGTGCATGAGATATGCCTGTCAGAGTGGGTGCGTTATATTCCACGATAATAGGTCGACACCTAATATCTCAGTATCCCTTAACTCTGGACACGATTACTAGCAAGTATACCTATATTTCAATGTGGTGTATCCTCAGTTATAAAAATCTCTAACTATGTATATGTATGTTCTCTCAACATTGTAAACTAAAATTCACACACTAGGCAAGATGAGCACCAAGAAATGAAAAGGCTCAGATCACAAGTGTACATACCGTAAGCTGCAAAAAAGTCGATTGTTATAGCTTATTACATCTTTCGTATCCCGTGCATCGTACATCCATGAGTATACGATGTTCTTTCAACCTTGATAGCGGAATAGAATAGACATTTAAACACCACTATGGGAACTTGGCAGTTAAAAGGTAAACATGATTGCTGGACTCACAATGTATATATGATAACAACGATGCCATGCTTAGTGTGAAAAAAAAAAACAATTTACACAATCCTTACCATCCCCAAATAGGATAACAATAGCGGTATTTATTCGTCGGGGGTTTTGAAGGATGTTTTGAGACTTAGACGTGCTTTAAGCACACATTATATAAACAACTGGCACTTATCCAAATATATTTAGGTTCGGGCGCATTTTAAAACATTTTGTTTCTGAAAAATGATTTCAAGTTGAAAGGATTATACATTTCTTTAATTGGAAAACCAACACCATGATGTTTTCGACAACACTAAGGGATGCAAAGGCACAGCAGCGCGCCACCCGTACTTCGAGGCCCTGTCTTAGATCGCTCGATTCTGACGGGATTATCTCATCAATATACCGAGTAAAGAAACTATCTACTGCATTAGTTATCTCGGTTTGGAAATTTTGTATTTTTGAGATAAACAGTTTACAGAGATATTTCATTCTTTTAGAGTGAGTCTCACTTCATGTAGATAACACCTTCAACAGGATATGCAGAATTTCGAATGATGCATAAGTTAGAAATCCATGAGAAAACAAAAACAACAAGCAACACTTAACTGGAGAGAGGAATCACTAGTAATTTAATGCTACATCCCTGTGGGGCTGTAGCACTACATTCTCATTGAACCCCGCTACAAAAACAAGATGACTCTCCCATCTTTGTGTGCACAGTAGTGTATAAGAGGATACAATGTATGAACTTGGGGTAGATAGGGACAGTCGCCCAGCAGACAATTACCCATTCGGACATTTCCCAATGCAGTTTCCGACGGATATTTCATCATCGAAGCTTTCCACATGCTGTTTTATCAAGAAACGGACATTTCCCCATGCTCTGTTCTTTTACTAATGACATTTCCCGTATGTTTTTTCTTTATTATAATAACACATCGGCTGGCCGCTGATTTGTCGCGGTTCTCTTAGTTACCCCTGTACTCCCAACTACCTCCCTATTCCCACGCTCCTTCTCTCCTCCCAACAATCGGAGACGAACTGCTTGGTGACATTCCTTACACCATTCTTCCCAATCGCTCCGATTAGCATATTGACTCTCTCCGTTGAGTTTCTCACTAATCACATGTCCTTCATTCTCCAATCCCACTTCCCCATTATTCTCCCAGTGAATCTTATTCTTTTAGGCTGGTATTTTGGGCATTCTAGAAGAAAGTGTCCCATGGTCTTCACCACGACCAAATTACACATCTGGCACACCTTTTCACAGCTTTTCCCAATTTTTCCCTCAGCTCCAGGGACCGCGACCTCAGTTTGAACAACAGTGACCCCCCCCCCCCCCTCCCAAGGTGCCATCAAGGTACTCTTCAAAACCAGGCTTCTCTTTATCAGGCAGGCCACCCAAAGACCTCTTTGATTTGACCCCGTCTCGCCAATTAAGGTTACCATCATCCATGACCCTTTCTCTGACGATTTTTTCTACCCTGGTTTGCCCCAACGTCTAGGTCAGAGATCTCCAATGAGTAGTTCTTTATTAGCTCCCTCATTTGGACCATCCACCCTGTCTTGATATTTGAGTTGAACATTCTCTGGAACATAACTTTGCACCATCGGCTGTCGGGGAGATTTACCAAATAATTAAAATAACGAGTTTCAAAAAGCCTCTTCTGTCCTGAACCTCATCCACCAACCTCACTCCTGATTGCTTCTAGTGCTGCGGCATTACTTGATCCCAATATCCATCGGCCTGCACCGTTCTGTAGGGTTTCCAAGCTCTTTACAGCCGTTTGGTTTAGGGGTAGCACTTCCGTACGATATGTTATTCTTGGCAGACCCACAATTTCCTAAATGGTTTTCCCCATGAAAACCTTATTGAAACTGTTTATCCCTATAAGTTTTATTTGGTTAAGGATTCGCCCGCCCCCCCCCCCCCCCCCCCCTTCAGAATCAATTTATGTGTGCGGTTTCGGTAGATGCCTCTTCCTGTGATGTTTGTATTGACCCCCAGATAGTCATAGTTACATGTCTCTCCTACACGCAGAACTTTGCTGCTACCTTTCAGAATACAGAACTGCCCCACTCTGCACCTTCGAGTGGGTTTCACTTTTCGGCTCACAAGTATTACTTTGATCTTGCTACCATTATGTTCGAGTCTCCATTTGCTTCCATATATCCCAACAATTTCCAGCATTTTCGCTAGCCCCTCTTCTCTTTCTGACACCAGCACCATATCGTCTGCAACAAAATAGCCCTGAGAACTTCAATTCCTCAACTGCTACCCCCTCGTCGCTATGGAAGAGTTGATCCCCAAAACCTTTGACGTAAGATAGAATTGGCGAACGGATACACCCATGTTCTAGGCCTATCTACATAGGCACATGTCTTGTTGTTATGTTACCCAGGCTAAGTTCACTTAGGGTTTTTAACTCTTTGGAATGGCGTAGTCATATTTCGCGAGAGCCTACGGCATTAACCTTGTTAACTTCTGTTATATTTGATTAGCTGTTCATCTAATACGGATATCAGACGACAAGATTTCATTAATAACCAAATTTGTTCATATTTTTGTTCAGAAAACAGAGCTTATGACCCCTCATTAGTTTTCGAGACAAAAATTGAAAAGCTTCTAAATCTAAAATTTGGGTGCCGATTGTGTGAACAGCTCTGACCAGAATTATTCGTTATGTTTGGTAAAGGTTAAATTATTTATTGGGGTTTATCGACACTTTCGATAGCCAGAGTCACATCGTGTCGGACAGTTTTATGGGAGGAGGAAGCCGTAGATTCCTGAGAAGACTACTGAGAAACGGCGAGCAACTGCCAGACTCACTAACGTACTGGCTTCGCACAAGTAGGCTTAGCACTGGTTGAAGACAAGTGCACTGTCCACGTACAGTACGCCCAAGTACACAGTGCGACCGTGACCCCACGTGGGCAGTCTGGATTAAGTGCCTTGAGGACACAACAAAGGGGATCGACCTGTGGAGCTTTCGGTGTGAAGTCCAACATCGTAACCACTGAGCTCCCGCGCTCCCGTTTCGGAGATTGACACTGTGTGTGAAACAAGTCCAAGTATCAGATTCATTATTTTTAACAGAATTCTAACAAAATTGCCTCCTAAGCCCAGAGCCTCAAACTTTCGCAACATTCCCATTCCTCCATACTCTATCGTATGCCCTTTTAACATCCAAAAAAGGCCATAAACAACTTTTTCTTGTTTGCTTTTCGTGGATTCTAGCATTTGGGATAGCGTGAAAAGATGGTCAGTGACTCTCCTTCCTTTCCTGAAGCCATTTTGAATTTCTCCCCAAAAAACCCTTCTCCTCAATCACGTCCCAATTATCCCATATAGGACTTTACAGAAAACTGTTGGGACCTCTTGTTTTTCTATGGCTAAATTGAATAGGGCAGTTACGCTTTCACAGAGTTCCTCTCCATCTTTTTTGATAAACTCGTTAGGAATTTCGTCCACCGATCCCGCTTGTCCATTCCTTAATTTTGAGATCACCGTTCGCACCTCCTTCGTTTTAATTTCGCTGCAATGAAGTTCGCTAGATTTTCCTCGACCTGGTTCGGACACTCAGACGGGTTCCCCATGTCCCATCACTTATCTCTTACCTTTTCCAAGTGCTTGACTAGTTCTGATGCGATTTGATCTTGATAATCTGTAACTCTGCCATTTATTTTAATACTCTGTGGGTTACTTCCTTTGTTACGTTTATTCATCCATTTCCAAAATACGTTCGAACTCGACCGCCCCCCCCCCCCCCGCTCCCCCGTCATTCTTATCGTCCCAATAAGACTACTGATTCGCACTCTCCGATTATCGCCTTTAATCTTATTTACTTTATTTCGTGTTTATTGGTAATTTTCCTTTGCTATCACATGGCATCGTTGCTTTCCGCCCCCTTGAGTTTCCTACTTTTCCTGTGTGCAACACATTTACTTTTCTACCCTTTATGACCCTTTTCAGTTCTTCGTTCACTCTGTACCCAAATTCCCGTGTTGGCACCCTAATTTTTCCTACACTTTACTTCCATGCCTCCACTAGACTCGCAACTTTGGCGTCGGCCATTTCCTGGACACTGGCCCCCTTGTATACGGTTGCAAGATTTGATTTCAATTTTCTTCGAACTTCGCCCAGTCAGCATCCTTGTTGAGTTCCCAAATCTTCTTGAAGCTTCCATTGGTTTTTACAAGGTTGTTGGCCCTGATAGTCACTGTAATCAACTTGTGATCACTATCCAACCCCTCATTACCCTCATCATCCACTTCTACCCCTATCACCTCAATCCATAAATCTATATCTGTGAGAATATAGTCGATTATTAATTTTCTGTCGTTTCTTTTCCAGGTCCATTTCTCTTTACACCTCGCGTTCCTGTTCAGAATCATGTGTCCATTAAAGTCAACCATCAAAACTATACCGAGCCCCAGTTTTCTATTTGTGATATTGGACCTTAGTGTTGAGTATATCGAGTCATTCCAATCGGGTTTCCTTCCCTCCACGATACAGAGCACACTCCCAAAGGCAATACTTTTGTTTCTTAGATTGATCTTAACCCATCCAATTTCTTTCGATACCTCAGCCGAGGTGCTGACATCTTCCAGGTCTGTGATCACCGACGGTTTAAAATCCTCTCTAATGTACATGCCTGCCCCTACCCCTTTTTCTGACCTTTCGTTCGCCCTAAACCTATCCACTCGCACCCCTTACTTAGTCTACCCGTTCGTCGTGTATTAACCACGTGTCACTTAAGCCCATGACATCAAAGTCCTCTGCCTCGATCAGTGTATCAATTTCAGTTACTTTCAGGTGGAGACCCTAGATGTTGCTATAACCCACATTCAGGGTACCGAAATTAGTTGGCTTACGCCTACTGGTCCCATTGTTTTCTGACGCTAGCCCTGGTAAACTTATTCAGTCCCCCTCGCTCTTCCCCACCTGTGTCCACTCTTGTTATACTTGCTTCTGGCCTCCCATCCCTTTCCTCTCCAAAAATGCTCCGCTACCCGTAGAATTTTATCCCCCAATACCCGTTTCCCCCATCCTGATAAGATGCAGCCCGTCACGCCCATACATGCTCGCGTTGTCACAGAACGTGTCCCAATGGTCAATAAAGAGTATTCCCAGGTCAACACAGTAGTCCCCCAACTCCTCATTCATCGTCCAAATCCTTGAGTTCCGTTTGTCCCCACCTCCAAGGACACGAAGGACCCCTGATACAACTACTCGTGCATTCCTACTTAGCAGTTTGCTGACTAAACCTCTGTACGACTCCACCAAACTTACTGACCTTCTCTCTCTGATATTGTTGGTCCCCGCATAGACCACCACTACCGAATCTGATCCTGACCCTGCCATAATACCATCTATCAGGTCCCTCAGATCCTCCACTTTCGCCCCCGGAAAGCACAAGACTGCTCGATTAGAACTATCAGGACCACAAACCGCACTGTCAATCCCACGCACAATGCAAATCCCCGCTACAACTAATATTCCTCTCTTTCCCCCAGTTCCTATATCATCTGCAACTCGTCTCGTTTTGCATACCTCTGCCCCCCCCCACCTCTTTCTCTTCCTCGCCCTCCTTAACCCATCTGGCCTATTAACTTTAGCAACCACCTCCCTCCCCCTTAATATCCCCCTCACACGTATCCCCGTGGGTATCGGAATCTAAAACACCGAACCTATTCCCTAAACATCGCCTAGCAGCCTCGGCAGCCTTACTTCGACTCCGGCCTGACTCTACCCAGCCCAGCCCTGCCCCCGCCCTGATGCCACCTTCCGAATTTTCCTACTAGATACCATCTCGCCACTCCCCCACCCCACATCGAGCATTCTTCCCCCACGTTTCCTGCCTCCAAGTTTCCTCCTTGAATCTGCCACGACCTTCCATCCTCCTTCCACCTCACCATCATAGGTAACCTTCATTGGTGTGACTCCAGATACACCAGCCCTCCCCAACCTCCTCTTCAGCTTCGCAATTTCGCGATCGAATCCAACACGCTTCTCTAACAACAGCAAAATATCCCTGCAGTTCGCTCACACCTCACTACTGTCCATTGGCCTACCACCACCATACCTCATATAACACTGACTGCACGCCTCTGTATCCTCAATCTCCCCCACCTGCACTTGCACCCCTCGACTCACCTCCCCCCGACCCCCGTCTAATAACCATACTTACCTCCGTCTGGACACCCGTCGAGCACTTACCATTCATGTTTACAAATATTATAGGACCCAATGATCGAAATCAGTAAAACACCAAACACACGAAAAAAGGCAACTAAAGTAAATAAATGCAAAACCTATCACCTAAACTTCCTAAATTCACCCTATAATCCTTCCCCGACACACATACAAACTAAATATATAAATACACTTTCCTGAAATAAAACTAATAAAAAGAAATACTTATAAACAACTCTCTGTAAAATTTCTTGACTTCTGTTCGTGAGTAGTATTCACATTTACTAAAGACGCTTCCACATGATATCGTTTTCTCTCACTTTATTTTTTTTTTTAAATAGATAGTGTTGTTTTATGCATTAAATAACCCTATCCATCTATTTTTGTAAAACTTTCACCTTTGTTTTCAGCCGACTTCGATTTTTTTAAAAAAGGGTTGTTTGAATGAACGGACCTGTTCTGTTATTGCTATATTAGTTGTTCGTTCGCATGGGGAAATATCAGGCATTGACTAACACAAGAAACTTACCCCCACACTCGTCCATATTTCTTGTACCATTCATTTTGAGCTTCTCTAATTCCCTGGAATCATAAAATATAATAATAACAGCTGTTCTATACAAATCCAATGTTTTTGCATGTCTTGGTGAGTTAGAGCTAATTGAAGTATTTTTATCTAAAAAATATATTCGAACAATCAACACACAAATGTAGCTATACTTGGATGTGGAAACAGGTGAAAAGGACAAAGCGGTGTTCTTGCTGGCCCGACATTATTTGGTGTAAAGTGAAGTTTTCTCCCGGTGCCAAGTGATTTTTTGGGGATCTAAATGAAGGATTTTGGTATTAAACTGAACCTGATTGTAAATGAGAATAATTTGACCATGCACAGTCCTTTGAGTGCAATAAGGTGCTATCTGCAATTCTAAATCGTTGCAGGTGGCGCCTTCTTACAGTCGAAGTATGATCTATTAATTTAATATTACCTGACTCTTTTAGTATTTTGATTGCAGAAAGAAAATACCACAAATGATAAAAATATAGATAATAATAAAAAATAAAATGCTATTATTAACGTTTACAAAATAATTTCATGATTATTAGTTACTCAATGTTATTCCATTCAAATAAACTAGTAGAAAATAATTTATTATTTTCCAGAAGGATAATAAAAAAAACATTTTAGCAAGAGAAGAAAAATAGACTTTATGATTCTGGAGAATCATGGCTTTTCCAAATGAGATTCCATGATTTTTCATGGCCCCAGAGTGTCTGATGAATTGTTTTTAACTGTCTCACTGAAGTTAACAAAAAATCCACTTTTCACAAAATTTCCTCATTTATCGCCGAATACACAGATTTCTTGGAAACAGTTTTAGTGGGAGCCAAACATGATACTTGGAAAGTCGCTCTAGGGATTCGGGGGCCTATTTTAGCCTTAGCCTTAGCCTTAACTAGGACCCACTGGTCGTTACCCCGTCCTCCCATATCCCCAAAGGGAAGTGAGAGAAAAACGTTTGCAGAGCCCTGGTCAGGACTAGCCCCTCCGCTTTTCTGACATCGAGAGTTTCAAGGACGAATCTCCGGCATTTATAGCGTGAGTAGTCCTATATTGGCGAACATTGTAGGGCTCTATATTATGTGAAAGTTGCACTGTGACATTGTTTTTATGTTTTTGTTTGCAGTGTATGCATGGGATTCCATGATTTTCCATGTCCCCAGAGTGTCTGATGAATTGTTTTTAACTGTCTCACTAAAATTCCTTTATTGATGTTATGAGAAGGGTGGGTATAGTAGTCTCAAATGAATCAGTTTGATAAAAATATGTTTAGGCAAAAAACATAATTAATGGTAGAGAGGGTTAATATCAATATCGTCGTCCGATAAGTTAATTACCGACAAAATGAGTTATGTTTGTTTGACACATACCCACAAAGTGTAGTGGCTATTTGAAAATGGTACATTTATTCTTAAATGTACCCAAAATATTGATGTCTGGCAGTTTATAGAGTGTTAACAAGTGCTAATAGGAATATTTGTCCATGTAACTTGCAATGTCACACCACGAATTGCGAATGGCCATTTTTTCTTTAAAATCTACAAGATGTTTTCAGAGAAATCCAGGGAGGACATGAATTTTAAGCTTTTGATGGGTATCATTGTTTATCCAGCCCAAAACGGGTTAAGTGTTGTTTTTTGAATACTCTTATTACTTCCAAAAATAATTCTCAGTCAATTCTACTTCCACTTATGTTGATCTCTCCTCTCAACTTTGGGTGCTGTGGGTACGCACTCGCAGCCCATTTTATCAAAATGTTGATGTTTGAGAACCTGCATAGGGTTAACAAATGCTTACTGGAATATTTTGTACATGCAACTTGTACTGTCACACTAAGATCTGAGAATGGCCAATTTTTCTTGAAAATCTACGAGATGTTTTTAGAAAAATCCTCAGATAACATGAATTTTTAACCTCTTAGGGGTATCGTTTTGTAACTAGCCCTAAACGTGTTAATGCTTGTTTTTGTGAATACCTTCATTACTTACAAAAATGATCATCTGTGAATTCCACTTCCAATGAAGGAGGTTATGCTTATCTCGCAGGTACACATTGGGTGTTATTGTTGCCCAAGAACGGCCCATTTTCTCAAAATGTCTATGCTTGGTAGCCTCTGGAGGGTTAACAAATGCTTACCGAAATATTTTGTCCATGCAACTTGTAATACCACTCCAAGACCTGCGAATGGTCAATTTTTCTCGAATTTGTTTTTTGCGAAATCCACAGAAAAATGAAATGTTATGCTTTTAAGGGATATATCTCCTTAACCAGTCGAAAATGGGTTAAGACCTCGATTTGTGAATACCCTTACTACTTACAAAAATGTTTCCCTATCTGTTTTGCGTCCGGTAAAAGAAGTTATGTTTCTTTGTGGCATTCCCATTTGATGTTGATGGTGCCAGAAAACAGACTATTTTTTCAAAATTTTGACATTGAGCAGCCCATGGAGGGTTAACAAATGCTTACAGGAGTAATTTATCCATGCAGCTGGGAATGTGACACCAAGACCTATCAATAGCCATTTTCTCTTCAAAACCCTACAAGATGTTTGCAAAGAAATCCAGGGAAAACAAGAATTTTTAAGCTTTTGATGGGTATCTCTATTAACCACCACAAAAGAGGTTAACGCTTGTTTTTTTGAATACCCTTATGACTTACAAAATTGGCACTCGGTGAATTCCACTTCCAAAAAAGGAGATTATGTTTATTTATCGGGTATACATTGGGTGCTGTGCGTGAAAGTGAAATTTTCTCCCGGTGCCAAATGATTTTTTGGGGATCTAAATGAAGGATTTTGGTATTAAATTGAACCTGATTGTAAATGAGAATAATTTGACCATGCATAGTCCTTTGAGTGCAATAAGGTGCTATCTGCAATTCTAAAGCGTTGCAGGTGGCGCCTTCTTACACTCGAAGTATGATCTATTAATTTAATATTACCTGACTCTTTTAGTATTTTGATTGCAGAAAGAAAATACCACAAATGATAAAATATAGATAATAATAAAAAATAAAATGCTATTATTAACGTTTACAAAATAATTTCATGATTATTAATTACTCAATGTTATTCCATTCAAATAAACTAATAGCAAATAATTTGTTATTTTCCAGAAGGATAATAAAAAAAAACAAAACATTTTAGCAAGAGAAAAAAAAAAAAGACTTTATGATTCTGGAGAATCATGGCTTTTCCAGATGAGATTCGATGATTTTTCATGGCCCCAGAGTGTCTGATGAATTGTTTTTAACTGTCTCACTGAAGTTCTTTTATTGATGTTATGAGAAAGGTGGGCATAGTAGTCTCAAATGACTCAGTTTGATAAAAATATGTTTAGGCAAAAAACCTAATTAATGACGGATAGGGTTAATATCAATATCGTCGTCCGACAAGTTAATGGCCGAATGCTTACTGGAATATTTTGTACATGCAACTTGTACTGTCACACTAAGATCTGAGAATGGCCAATTTTTCTTGACAATCCACGAGATGTTTCTAGAGAAATACTCAGATAAAATTAATTTGTAACCTCTTGAGGGGTATCGCTCTGTAACCAGCCCTAAACGGGTTAATGTTTGTTTTTTGTGAATACCTTCATTACTTACAAAAATGATTCTGGGTGAATTCCACTTCCAATGAAGGACGTTATGCTTATCTCGCAGGTACACATTGGTTGTTATGGGTGTCCAAGAACGGCCAATTTTCTCAAAATGTCTAAGCTTGGTAGCCTCTGGAGGGTTAACACATGCTTACCGAAATATTTGGTCCATGCAACTTGTAATATCACTCCAAGACCTGCGAATGGTCAAGTTTTCTCGATTTGTTTTTTGAGAAATCCACAGAAAAATGGAATTTTAAGCTTTAAGGGGTATATCTCCTTAACCATCAAAAAATGGATTAAGATCTCGCTTTTTGAATACACTTACTACGTTAAAAATGTTTCCCTATCAACAGACTATTTTTAAAAAATTTTACATTTAGCAGCCCATGGAGGGCTAACAAATGCTTACCGGAATAATGTATCCATGCAACTGGTAATGTGACACCAAGACCTATCAATGGCCATTTTCTCTTGAAAACCCAACAAGATGTTTGCAAAGAAATCCAGGGAAAACATGAATTTTTTAAGCTTTTGATGGGTATCGCTATTAACCACCACAAAGGGGGTTAACGAATGGCCTTTTGAATACCCTTATTACTTACAAAAATGGTCCTCGGTGAATTCCACTTCCATCAAAGGAGATTATGTTTATTTCTCGTGTATACATTGGGTGCTGTGCGTGTCTGAAAACAGCCCATTTCAACAAAATTACGATGCTTGGCAGCCTATAGAGGGTTAATAAACACTCACAGGAATATTTTGTCCATGCAGCTTGTAATTTCACGCGAAGACCTGCGAGTAGTCAATTTGTCTTGAAAACCTACAGGATGTTTTTAGAGAAATCCACAGAAAATGGGAATTTTAAGTTTTTAGTTTTCCTGTCAAAAATTTCGAAATTGAAAATATCGAAAAATGCAATTCTGGCTACTTTGGATATCGACAACATGTATACGAACATTGATATTGATAAAGGTGTTAAATCAGTTAAAAATGCATTTGAAAAATATCCGGATGCAAAACGCCCGGATGAACAAATTTTGGATCTCTTAGAGCTGAGCTTAAAAGGTAATGACTTTCAATTCAATGGAGAATATTTTCTACAAATAATGGGTTGTCCTATGGGCAAAAGAACATGCTACTAGACACAAACAGGATATAAAACATAATGCTGATACCCCAGTAGCACAACATTTTAACCTTCCTGGCCATTCTTTGGTCGATTTCGAAATCCATCCTATTGAACAACCACCAATTAAAGACACATTAGGAGAAACGGATGAATTTAGAGAAAAAAACGTGAAGCTTTTTGGATCAATACGCTGCAAACCCTCTGGCCATTTGGTATGAACATATCAGAGGGAGAATGCGAAAGGAGGCCCATCATTTCTTTCACTTTAACATACAACAGAATGAATATCGAAATAGCAAAAATGTTTAAAGATGAATTCAATTTAACCAATGATAAATTAAATGAACCTTTGAATCTTCGACCTGTCATCGCCTATAAGAAAAACAAAAGCTTGTGTAACATCCTTGTATGGACTGAATTAGAGCCTATCAATGAATAACATCAATTATTGCCAGTCAGTTTAACCAGTTCCTAAGCTCATCACTTAGTTTAAATCAATTTTATGTAATTTTTTGTCATGTTTGAAACCCATCAGGGTTCAGTAAATGAAAACAATTTTTCGGCGGCATATTAAAAGAAAAAAAACGTTTCAGTTGGAAATGTCTGTGCCAGTGCAATTTTTTAACCTCAAACACACACACATGAACACACACACATAGAGAGAAGAAAAAAAATGATGTGAGAAAGAGAGGAAATAGAAAAGTTTTTGTGGGGTCTCTCTCTTTAGCCTTACCAAAATGGGTTAATACTTCGCTTTTGAATACTCTTACTACTTACAGAAATGTTTCCGTATAAATTGTGCACTCGATGAAGGAAGGCACTTTTCTTTGTGGCGTAGCCATTGGGTGCTGTTGGTATCCAAAAACAGCCCATTTTATCACAATTTTGACTTTTAGTAGCCCGTGGAGGGTTAACAAATTCTCACCGGAGTATTTTGTCCATTCTATTGCCACACCACCAAGACTTGGGAGTGACAATTTTTTCTTGGAAATCTACAGGACTCGTTTAGAGAAACCCACGGAAAACGTGAATTTTTTAGCTTTATGGGTGTATTGCCGTTTAACCAGCCAAAAACGGGTTAACGCTTGGTTTTTTTGAACACCCTTATTACTTACAAAAATGATCCCCGGTAAATTCCACTTCCAGTAGAGGAAGTTATGTTTATCACTCGTGTATCGTTTGGGTGCTGTGGGGGCCGAACACGGCCTATTTCATCAAAACTTCGATGTTTGGCAGCTTCTGGAGGGTTACCATATGTATTGCCTAATATGTCTTTGTGTATCAATGGTCGTGTCACAGGCAGGTCTAGCAATGATGAATGTTTTAAAAAAATCTACAAGACGTGTTTCGAGAAAGTGCGGATAAACACCAATTTTGGCAGTTTTTTTCCAATTCTGACAAAATAAGGGTTAAATCAAAAACTCCGCTTCGGTACAATTTTAGATTTTGTGCCACTCTATGAGTGTGTACAATTTTGTGAAAATCGGTTCGAAAATGGCTACTGAATCGTACGGACAAAATGTGTGGAGAAAAGAAAGAAAAAATATAATAATCCGTAGAAAAACAATAGTCTTTTCCAGAGGCAAAATCCTAATTAAGTAACGAAGAATTGTTTTGATAAGAATCAGATTAAACATATAAACTGTTTATTCAGTTTGCTCATAACAAAGCGTTATGATTATAGTTCTTGCCTGTAGATAACATGACAGGCATGAAGTCTGTCTCGCCCGTGTCGTCAGTAACGATTTGTCCAGTACGATTGGCATCATTGGCATGTGAACGTTGCAAGAAGTGCGATGGTGTGATGCTTTGACGTTGTATTACTAAACAATAAGCAAACTAAGACTATTTTGGAATGACCGGGCTCATGGGATACCAATAATATTATGACTTTTAACAGCTTCCACTTCTTAATTGAACGCCGAGTACCAATTTGCCAGTTTATCATGAAGTGCGAGATGTGCAGTCTCTCATTCGAGCACAATCTGAAAATGTCTTTTTCAGCTGCTTTCCGTTTTCTCAGCTAATTAATCACAAACAAAATCGGGCATTTAATATTAAAAGAAAACCGGAGGCTCAGGTGAGCCTAAAACACTCACCTGGCTCAAGTTGTTAAAAGAGATGAACAAGTCAGTTAGTGACCAGTAGCAAGAGCAATTCTTTTGATTTGCGATGACACAACCAAAGGCGACTGTTTTGACCATTCATTTCTGCTGGTTCTAGAAAGGCTTATAAGGCAAAACCAAAGCTCTGTTCTGTGAAGTCTCAAGAAGTGTGCAAACAATTTTTTTTAACTCCTGTGGTTTTCTCTACCCCACCCCCCAAAATGGGACATAAATGAAATACTTATGACCCAGTTATATACTGGTTCAAATCTCCCCTTTGGTTCAGGAAATAGAACATATCAGTGGAGCTCATATTTTTGGGAGTCCAAATGTAGAACTACTGAGCTCCTTTATTTATTTATTTATTTATTTATTTATTTATTTATTTATTTATTTATTTATTTATTTATTTATTTATTGGTTTTCAAGGTCGCATATTTCTGCAAAATGGCTATTAATGACCACGACAGTCTTACGAGTATAGGAAGCCAGGGTACCCGGAGAGAACCACCGAGCAAGGGCGAGCAACTGTAAGCTCCCCAACATACTAACTCCCCACAAACAGTGTTGGCATTGGTTGAAAGCAAGTGCACCATCGACGCGCAGTACGCCTCAGTACACAACGCCACTGCGCACCCACGTGGGCAATGGGGTTGAAGTGTCTTGCCCAAGGATACAACGCGGTTTCCGAAGGCGGGATTCGAGCCGAGGACCTCTTAGCTTGAAGCCTGCACCTCTACCGACTAAGACACCGCGCCCCTAATAATAATAACAATTTGGCCAGCAACTGATTTGTCGCGGTTCTCGGATGAGAAGACCTTGTTTACCCCTGTACTCCCAACTGGCTCCCTATTCTCACGCCTCTTCGCTCCTCCCAGCACTCGGAGACGAACTGCGTGATGACATCCTTTGTCCCATTCTTCCCAATCTCTCCGATTAGCATATTAACCCTCTCCTTTGAGTCTAACAATAACCACATGTCCTTCCTTCTCCCATCCCACTTCCCCATTATGCTCCCAGTGAACCCTATTCTTTTAGACTGGTATTTTTGGCATTCTATAAGAAAGTGTTCCAGGGTCTCCACCACGCCCAAATTACACATCTGGCACTCCTTTTCACTGTTTTCCTCAATTTGTCCCCTCAGTTCCAAGGACCGCGATCTCAGCTTGAACAACGGTGACCCCCCCTCAAAGGTGCCATCAAGATACTTTTCAAAATCAGGCTTCTCTTTATCACGCAGGCACCAAAAACCTCTTTAATTTGACCACCCCTCTCGCCATTTAAGGTTACCACCCCCATGACCCTTTCTCGAACGATTCTTTTACCCTGGTATGCCCCAACGTCTACGTCCGACATATCCAGTGAGTAATTCTCTATTAGTTCCCTCACTTGGACCATCCACTCTGTCTTGAAATTTTGAGTTGAAAATTCTCTGTAATATTACATTACACCTCATCCACCCAAGCTCCCCCATGATTGCTTCTAGTGCTGCGGCTTTACTCGACCCCGTTATTCATCGGTCTGCATCCTTCTGCAGGGTTTCCAAGCTCTTTACAGCCGTCTGGTTTAGGAGTACTTCCGTACCATATGTTACACTTGGCAGACCCACCATTTCCCAAATGGTTTTCCCCACGAAAAGCTTATTGAAACTGTTGATATTGATATTGATATTTTTATTCGCCAGAATACTAAAATATAACAATGTATACATATAGTACATGTAGTTAACATATAGAAATTTCAACAAAAAGAAACATTGCGTATAGTACATATAAATACAATAATCCCAATTATTAATGAATTGTATACTGGCAGGGGACGACATAGCCAGAGTGGCTGTCTTCCTGCCTTTCCCCGAGAAATGTAGATGAAAAAGAGAAAGAAAGATCAGCAAAAGAAAGAGAAAGAAATAGGTATTACACTGCAACATTGTGGATTCCAGTCATTATGTCTTGATTTGGTCTCATTCCAGCATGCGTGCAAAGTGTCACTGAAGATCAACTGCGAAATGCAGCTCTCTTGATTCTTCTGACACCATCCTCCCATTAGCTTGGAGGTAGTCATTTACTACTCAAAGTTTGCTAAGCACCATATATTTGTCATATCATTGTAAAATTTTCTTGTGACACATTTGCGATATTTTGGGTGAATATGATTGAGGAATGTATTGAAATGGTCCCCAGTGTTTACATTAGCTCTCTTGACGGGCAGACGTTTCGTGACAGTCACGGACAGTCACGGAAAGCATGTACCCCTTGATTTTCAATATGTTTTTGCCTACATGTACATGACATGTGTAGAGTATTCAGTCTTCATTTCAACACAAAATACTGTGATTTAATGGTTGAATATGGCGAATGGAAATGTAAGAAGACATTTGTCTGAAGCAGAAATGTGGCTGGCTGTAGGGATGGGGGAACAAGGGGCTACCCATCGTCAGGTTGGTGAAGCCCTTGATGTGCACCATACGGTGATCACCAGAGCCTGGGGAAGAATTCAGCAGTATGGCACACCAGTCAGACGATATGGTGGTTGCAGAGACAGGGCAACATCTGCAGCTGAAGACCGGTTTTTGATCATTCAGGCCCATAGGAACCGCTTTTCCACAGCAAACCAGCTACGCAGTGACATTCAGAATGCATCGGGGTAAATGTTTCGACGCAGACTATCCGGGCAAGGTTACACGAAGGTGGTCTCCGATCGAGAGAAGACCATGTATTCGCATTCCGCTGGCCCATAACCACCACCAGGCGCGATATGAATGGACTAGGGGTCACGTTGGATGGACCAGAGAAGATTGGCGACCTGTCCTTTTTACAGATGAGTCAAGGAACAGCTGCCTAGACAACACAGACAGCAGTTCAAGGGTATGGATAAGACCAGGAGAGCGATTCCATGCAGCCAGCATTGCTGAGCATGACCGCTATGGCGGAGGGCCAATAATGGTTTGGAGCGACATCAGCTGGGATGGACGTACAAAGCTCTTTGTCTTTGGCCGTGGTACATTGACTGCCCAGCGGTATATTGGTGAGATCCTGAATGCGCACGTCAGATTGTATGCAGGTGTAGGGGGTGATAGATTCATTCTGATGGACGATAATGCCCGTCCTCATGTTGCCCATCCTGTCCAGGAGTACCGACAGAGGGAGGGGATTGAGCGTATGTACTGGCCAGCAAGATTCCCTGACCTCAATCCAATCGAACATGTCTGGAATGAGTTGCAGCTGGCAATTTCAGTCCGTTCAGTCCAACCAAGAAGTGTCCAAGAGCTTGGTGTCACGCTGGTCCAAGAATGGAACAGCATCCCACAAAAGACTATCTGGAACCTGATTGGGAGCATGAGAAGGCGTTGTCAGGCTGTAATTAACAATAATGGGTCTCATACTCGGTATTGAACCCATATCAGTTCGCTCCGTCAACTTTTTGGCAAATTTGAAAAATTTCCTCTTTTACCAATAATATCCATTTTCCATGGTTATCGTATTCAAAAGCTAAACAATAATGTCAATCACAAAGAAAATCTTAATTTCTGTACTTTAAAGATATAATTAAATAAAAAATATATACACTTTTCATAACAATATTTCAACTGAAACGCAAAACAGGTGGTTGGATATACTTGGTGCTTAGCAAACTTTGAGTTGTATAGTATGAGTAGATCTACGAAATGGTTTGTGGGAGCTGATTGTGAGGCGACATGGACGAGAATACCAGACAACAATTACTGTCAAAGACAACACGTGATTTTATCGTTAACCCTTCGCCATCGTAACCGTCGAAACCACTTGGAGCAATTCATAGAAGTCGCTATTCACATTTTATTTTCTTTTCGCACTTTGTCTCAGAACCACAGCCCACAAACCTCCATTGGGGCGATCTCATTGAGCTCGCCCCAATGAAGGTACACGAGCTATGTCTCCGAAACCAAAAATGGGAATGTTTGGTTATTCAAGGATCTTTTATGACAACTGTCTCTGCTACCCGTTGGACGGGGGTTAAATTTAGTTTATACAAGCCGGACAATATGGGTTCGAACAAGAAATGTTTCCGGAATAAGAGGAGAAAAATATTGTTGTTAACTTTTTCTTGAATTCTTTCCTATTCTCGGTTTTCCTGATATCTATTTCTAACTCATTCCATGGCTTTGGTAGCGCAGAGACGGGTAATTTATTCAAGGTTTGGGTTCTGGTTTTGTGTGTGCGTAAGAGACCTGCCTGGCGAGTAATCATGCTGCATTGGTTATTTACAATTGAGAATAAGTTTGGAAATGAAACACGGAGGTTTCCATTATGACTATCAAACATAAATAATAAGGCGTATAATTTGTATAAATTGTTGAACTTCAATGTACTCTCTTTGATAAATAGGGAGTCAGTGTGGGCATTGCATTTTTTATTATTTATTATTCGTAGTGTTTTTTTCCTATAAGTTTCATTTGGATAAGGATTCGCCTGTCAGAAACAGTTTATTTGTGTGGTTTCGGCAGATGCCTCTTCCTGTGATGTTTATTTTTACCCCAGATACCCGTAGTCACCTGTCTCTCGTACATTAAGAAGTTTACTGATACCTCCCGGAATACAGAACTCTCCCACTCTCCATCTTCGAGTGGGGTCGACTTTGCGGCCGACAGGTATAACGTTGCTCGTCGTGTCATTAATTTCGAGTCTCCATTTGCTCCCATATTTCCCAACAAATCCCAGCATTTTCGTAGCCCCTCGTCGCTTTCTGACACTAGCACCATATCGTCTGCAAAGAGTAGCCCTGGGGTCTTCAAGTCCCCAAGCGCAATCCCCTTGTCGCTATGAAGGAGTTCATCTCCTAAATCTTTGACGTACAATGCAAAAAGAATTGGCGAAAGCATACACCCCTGTTTTAGGCCTATCTCCATAGGCACACGTTTTTTTGTTATGTTACCCAGTCTAAGTTCACTCTGTACATCTTTATATAATGCTTTCAGAATTCCAACAAACTCGCCTCCCAAACCCAGAGCATCAAGCTTTTGCCACATACGCCCCCCACCCCCCCCCCCCCCCCCTCCGTACTCTATCGTATGCCTTTTTAACATCCAAAAAGGCCATAAACATCTTTTTCTTTTTTGCATTCGCGGATTCTATCATTTGGGATAGCGTGAAAAGAGGGCCAGTGACTCTCCTTCCTTTCCTGAAGCAATTCTGAATCGTTCCCCGAAACCCTTCTCCTCAACCACCTCCTCTTATCTCCTATACAGGGCTTTACAGAAAACTTTTCCAATGTTGCTACTAACAGAGATCCCTCGATAATTATCCAAAACGTCTTTTTCCACCTTTTTGTGATAAATGTCACTTTGCTTTCTCTCCACTCATTTGGGACCTCTTGTTTTTCTATGGCTAAATTGAATAGGGCAGTCAGGCTTCCAAGAGTTCCTTTTCCCCTTTTTTGATAAACTCGTTAGGAATTTCGTCCACCCTCCCGTTTTTCCAATCCTTAATTTTGAGATCACCTTTCGCATCTCCTCCGTTTTAATTTCGCAGCACACGAAGTTCGATAGGTTTTCCTCGATCTGGTTCGGACACTCCGATGGGTTCCCAATGCCCCATCGCTTATCGTTTACCTTTTCCCAGTGCTTGACTAGTTCTGACTGGATTTGATCTTCATCGTCTGTAACTCTGCCATCTACTTTAATCCTCTGTGGGTTACTTCCTTTGTTACGTTTATTCACCCATTTCCAAAATACGTTCGAACTCGATCCCCTTGTCTTCCTTTGCTACCGTGGCCTCGTTGCTTTCGACCCCCTTCAGTTTTCTACTTCTCCTGTATGCAGCTCATTTAGCTTTTCTACCCTTTATGGCCGTTTTCAGTTCTTCGTTCACTCTGTACCCAAGTTGCCGTGTTGGCACCATAACCTTTCCTAAACATTCCCCCCCTGCCTCCATAAGGCTCGCAACTATAGCGTCGGCCATCTTCTGGCCACTGCCCCCCCCCCCCCTCCCACTTGTGTACGGTTGCAAGCTTTGGTTTCAATTTTTCATCGAACGTCGCCCAGACGGCATCCTTTTTGAGTTCCCAAATCTCCTTGAAGTTTCCTTTCCGTTTTACTAGGTTTTTGGCCCTTGTCGTCACTGTAATCAGGCTGTGATCACTATCACCTCCATTTTGCCCTCATCGTCCACTTCTGCCCCTATCACCTCCCTCCATAAATTAATATCTGTGCGAATATAGTCGATTATTGATTTTCTGTCGTTCCCCTCCAAGGAATTTCTCCTTACACCTCGCGTCCCTGTTCAGAATCTCCAGACCGAGCTCATTTGTGAAGTTCAACAGCTTCCTTCCATTCCTGTTGACTTTCTTGTCCCCGCCCTCTGTGCCTTTTTCCGTATCACCTGTGTCCATTGAAGTCCACATCAGAATTATACCGAGCCTCTTGTTTTCAAGTTCTGTGATATTGGACCTTAGTGTTGAGTGTATCGCGTCATTCCACTCGGGTTTGCTTCCCTCCACCGCTTAATACACAATCCCAAGAGCAATACTCTTGTTTCTTAGACTGACCTTTACCCATCCAATTTCTTTCGATACCTCAGCCGAGGTGCTGACATCTTCTAGGTCTGTGATCAGCGACGGCTTTAAATCCTCTTTAATGTACATGCCTACCCCTCCCCCTTTTCTGGCCTTCCGTTCGCCCTACACCTATCCACACGCACCTCCTTGCTTGGCCTACCCGTTCCTCGTGTCTTACCTACGTCTCGCTTAAGCCCATGACATCAAAGTCCTCTGCCACTATCAATGTAGCAATTTCACTTATTTTCCGGTGGAGACCCTGGATGTTGCTATAGCCCACTTTCTGGGTACTGAGATTTATTGGCTTCCGCCTACTGGTCCTATTGTTTTCTGGCGCTAGCTTTGGTAAAACTATTCTGCCACCCCCCCCCCCCCCTCCGCTCTAGTTCACGCCACCTGTGTCCACTCTTGTTATACTTGCCTCTGGCTTCCCACCCCACTCCTCTCCAAAAAAGGCTCCGCAACCCGTAGAATTTTATCCCCCAATACCCGTTTCCCCATCCTTCTAAGATACAGACCATCAAGCCCATACATGCTCGTGTTGCCCCAAAACGTGCCCCAATGGCCGATAAAGGGTATTCCCAGGTCAACCCCGCAGTTCTCCAACTCCTCATTCAGCGCCAAAATCCTTGAGTTTCGTTCGCCCCCCCCCCACCCCCACCCCCACCCCCACCTCCAAGGACAGGAAAGCCCCCGGATACAACTACTCTTGCATTCCTATTTTGCAGTTTTTTGACTAAACCTCTGTACGACTCCACCAAACTTACTGCCCTTCTCTCCCTGATATTATTGGCCCCCACATGGACCACCACTACCGGATCCGATCCTGATCCTGCCACAATACCATTTACTCGGTCCCTCAGATCCACCACCTTCGCCCCCGGAAAGCACAAGTCTGTTCGATTAGAACTATCAGGCCCACAAACCATATTGTCAATCCCACGTACAATGCTACTCTCCGCTACAACTAATTTTCTTCTTCTTCCCACAGTTCCTATATCATCTGCAACTTGCCTCGCTGAGCATCCCTCTGGCCCCGTCTTTCTCTTCACCGCCCTCCTTACCCCATCTGGCCTAAAACCATCTGCAGATATCTCTCCTACTGAGTTTCTTTGCAAAATGTTGAAGCTGCATCACTAAAATAAGGTTCATACCAGATATCTAAGCATTATTGCGCGCGGCTTATGGGAGGTGGATTTTTACCATTTCCTTTGAACGCCGCGTGGACTTGAAACCTGAACATTTGGGATGTTTATGGTTACAGGTATTCAATAATAACAAACCCTTCCTCCTTGGATCATTTTATCGACGACCAGATATAAAGAGACCGACGTTCGTTGCGGAAACTATGACTTCCTTACAATAATCAATACTCCAGAGTTTGTCGTAAACGAACACGTAGGAGATCCATTCTATGCAGACCTTGTCCGTTATCACTGTTCAATCATCGCAGAACTCAAATACCCCCACAGAACGTCGCAAGTCAACCAAACGCCGGATAAGGATATTTGAAAACGCCAACTTCGATAGCCTTAATGAGGCTTTTGACAAAAAAAAAACTGTGAAGAGACCCCGGTTGGTCAATCCCCTCCCGGTATTATTGAAATACTGGAAAACATTCTTATAGAGCTCTCAAGTAGATATATTTCTCACAAAGTCATCACAACTCGACCCAATGAGTCCCCATGCAGACATTAGACGCTTTATCCATCAATGCAAACGTCTTCATCACCTGTAAAAACGTAAAAAAATACTGCTTTATCGTGAGTAAAATATCGGAAGAAACGAAATGAAACCATTTCGGCTATTAGAGCGGCAAAAAATAAATTCACAGAAAATATTACAAACACCCTAACATCTCATACAATAGCATCGCATACATGGTGGAAAATTTTGAAGCTACTGTTCGGAAACAGAACATTCGATATACCAAGTCTTTTCCACTCCGGTAGTCTTCTCATTT
This sequence comes from Pictodentalium vernedei, assembly GCA_031216915.1. NCBI lineage: Eukaryota > Metazoa > Mollusca > Scaphopoda > Dentaliida > Dentaliidae > Pictodentalium > Pictodentalium vernedei. Next base: position 503,420,181 of record CM062297.1, on the reverse strand, counting down.
CCGATGACGAAAAAAGTGAAGCCTTCAACGAATATTTCTACTCGATCTCAACCATTAATGATGCCACCAACCAACTCTCAAAATGATCCTTTAACCCTGGTCGCCCGTCACTTCAACTAATCTCTTTGACTGAAGATGAAGTAGGAATAGAGCTCCGATCTCAAAAAGTTTCTGATGTTTGTGGTCCTAGCAAAATCAACCCACGAATACTCAAAGAATGTTCAGTTAGCTTAGCGAAACCACTAAGCAGAATATTTAACCTCCTTCTCCGGCTGCGCACATTTCTATTCCTATGGAGAAGAGCTAACGTATCACCAATTTTCAAAAAAGACTCACCCGATATGGTAACGAACTACCGCCCGACTTCTCTCTTAAGATGTACTGGGAAAGTTTTTCTGAAGGTGTATAGCAAATAGTATTTCTGCCTTTCTTGAAACAAACAACCTCTTGGCCCGATCTCAATCAGGATTTGTACCAAACGATTCAACAGTACTTTCACTGTATAACTTAGTGAAATATATAACACTATCAGCAGTGCTCTAGACAACGGGAGGGAAATAAGATTTATGTTCTTTGATATTAGTAAAGCCTTTGATAAAGTGTTGCATGATGGGTTACTGTATAACTTAAAAGACAGGTATCACCGGGCAACCTGTAGAGTGGTTTAGGTCATACTTGAAAGACAGAGATCAGCGTGTCATGATAAATTCTCTTTCGTCAAGGTGAAGAAAGATGGGTGCTGGTGTTTCGGAAGGATCGATATTAGGTCCTCTTCTCTTCCCGATTTACATTATCGACATCGTAGATAACATATTTTGTAATATTCGTCATATTTTGTAATATTCGTCTGTTCGCTGACGACACCTTATTGTAGCGGACCCGTTTTGTTCGGCAGATCTACTATCCAATGACAAACTGAAGATCGAAAACTGGGCTAAACAACGGCTGGTCGATTTCAACTCGAAAATGAAAGTGTCAATGACACTGTAGCTCAACTTGTCAAGACAAAGACATGCACATGTATAGTATGTGACACAGCAATGACAAACATCTAGGTAATGACCCAATAACAAAGGTACATATAAAGTATTGTAACGGTCTGTACATAAATACTGACCGTTGCCTGTAACAAATTTATAGGTAAAGTATTGTAAAGGTGGGTGACAGTCAGATGCTAAACTAGAAAAGAAAACTTTGAGTCCCAGAGTGGGTCTGACTGAACCCCAAAATATTTGTTCTCATAGCACAGTGATAACAAAGGCACCCCAAAACACACTCGTTCCTGTCCCAAGGTGAAAACAAAGGTACCAAAGAAGTTTTGTGACGATCAGTTCATAAATACGAGCTGTATAGAACTTGTGACAAAAAACTGATTGGACCTAATTTTGGTACAAAATGGCCACTGGCAGCCATCTTGAACTTTGGACCGTACCCAGAAACACTCATTCTCGTCCCAAGGTGATAACAAAGGTACACAAGAAGTTTTGTGAAGATCGGTTCATAAATACAGCCTCTACCCTGAGCCGTATTGACATGTATGCTCACATTGTGTAAGTAGCACTGAATAAATCAAAGTTCATCTAATTTGCATAATTTCTGCACGAAAAACAACCCCTTACAATATGTGATGTATTCCATGTTACTAAACATTTATACAAAAATTTATTCAAATCAGAACTTTCATACAGAAGTTCTGTACAAAAGACTGATTGCACTAATTTTGGTACAAAATGGCTGCTGGTGGCCATCTTGAATTTCGGGCCACACCCAAAAACACTCGCTCTCATCCCACGGTGATAACAAAGGTACCCAAGAAGTTTCGTAAAGATTGGCTCATAAACATGGCCTCTAGTCTGAGCTGTATAGAAGTTGTGTTCAAAAAACTGATTAGACCTAATTTCGGTACAAAATGGCCACTGGCAGCCATCTTGAATTTTAGACCGCACCCAGAAACACTCGTTCTCGTCCCAAGGTGATAACAAAGGTACCCAAGACATTTCGTGAAGATCAGTTCATAAATACAGACTCTAGTCTGAGCCGTATTGACATGTGTACTTACTGTGTGTAAGTCGCACTGAAAAAATCAAAGTTCATCTAATTTGCATAATTTCTGCACGAGAAAAAACCCGTATTATATGTGATGTATCCCATGGTACTAAACATTCACACAAAAAATTATTCAAATCAGCGCTTTCATATGGAAGTTCTGTACAAAAAACAGATTTCTGCATCATCGGTACAAAATGGCGGCTGGCAGCCATCTTGAATTTCGGACCGCACCCAAAAACACTCGTTCTCGTCCCAAGGTCATAACAAAGGTACCCAAGAAGTTTCGTAAAGATCGGTTCATAAATACGGCCTCTAGCCCGAGCCATAGCAGCTTGGCACTTACAGCTCTGAAAGTAACACTAAATAAATCAAAGTCAGTCTAATTTGCATAATTTACGCACGAGAAAAAAACCCGTATTATATGTGATGTATCCCATGGTACTAAACATTTATACAAAACTTTATTCAAATCAGAACTTTCATACAGAAGTTCTGTACAAAAAACTGATTTTTGCATCATCGGTACAAAATGGCCGCTGGCAGCCATCTTGAATTTCGGACCACACCTAAAAACACTCGTTCCCGTCCCAGGGTCATGACAAAGGTACACAAGAAGTTTCGTAAAGATCGGTTCATAAATACGACCTCTAGCCCGAGCCATAGCCAATTGTTGACGTACGGACAGACGGACAGACGGACAGACGGACAGACGGACAGACGGACGACGGGCCATGACAATAGCTCAAATTTGACTTCGTCAAAGTTGAGCTAAAAACTGAATCACTGATAATTTCCGGAAAAAGAACAAGAACTCCACACGGGACCCTCCGCATAAACGTAAAAGACGTCAATAGTCGCAAAGATTTTGGACTGACGTTAAATGTTCACGGGTCCAGGGCAGATCATATTTCGGAAATAACCACGAAAGCTTGGAAACGAGTGAGTAACTATGCTTAGAAAATATAAATTCAGCTTGGATAGAAAGTTATTGAAAAGATATACTTCGCTTTCGTACGACCCGGGGTCGAATATGCTGACACGGTCTGGAATATCTGTTCTGAATCCAAATTGAAGCTGCCAGAATAGTGACCGACGCGACACGAAGTGCTAGCAAAACAGTACTATACGCAGAAATCGGGTGGGGAACTCTGCAAACTCGGAGGAATAAACGTAAACTAATACGGCTTTTCAAAATGTAGCATGACCTTACGTCCGATTACTTGCCTACGCTAGAACCCCGTGCAACGTCTGCATCCCACAAGTACAACTTACGCAACAATATGTCCCACTTTGTCAAACAACCTCTCATCAAAATCCCTTCCTTCCATCAACTGCTAGGCTGTGGAACACCTTGTTTCCTATTGACATACGCGAAAATAACCCCTTGTATCAATTTGCGTCATTTATTGACAAAGACAATGTTTATTCCGAGTTTCTTCTATTACCAAAATTCACGTAAAACTCAAATACGATCACCGTAGACTACGTCTGGGTTGCAGCAACCTCAACGATCATTTAGTAAACAATAGTAGTAGTGTATGTTCCCCTACAGGGAAGAGTTGCAGGACCCCGGTGCAGGACTCCGGAAGTGACGTCATGTCACGTGACCCAGTGGCGTCATGTTGTGCTATCATGGTAACCCGCGTTAGCGGCCATCTGGTGACGTCATTTCCATAGTGATAAGTGGTGTTAGTGCACATGCGCAGCGCGAGTTGTTAGGGTGATACGTGTTTCCGTCGTCCATTTTGTATACTGGTGGCCGCCATCTTGGTTTCTATGGTAACACGTGGCTGCTATGTGGCCCAACGGCCTACAACAAGACAGGGGTATGTTTGGAGGGTGTGTTCGATTGAATCAGAGTATCACGAATTACCACAAACAACCCGACAAGTTGTACTATTTCGAATTCTTTCAGAATTCTCTACTTCTATCTATCTATGCAATAGTTTTCGTCTACCTGACCATGTTCCCTTGTCCTGGAGTATACTCCAGTCGAGTACAAGAGCCTATCAACAGGAAAAGCCTTGCTTATTATTACTACATTTAGCTGTTCTGGCCTGTTCTTGTTAGTTCTGATCCTGTTCCGAGTACTCTTGTTGTTTCGTTTATCTAGATCACCCAATCAGTTCACTTTACTGGCGCTAACTATCAATCAGATTGCTTGATTTCCCATAATCTGTATGCCGAGTTACCTCCCTTGTCTTTAACAAAAGCATATATCATCCCCAAAACAAATAAGCTATCGAACGGTTACTGGTAAGTCATTGCTCGAACGATTCGAAGCAGATTGAGCAAATGAGCTTTAAAGCAATTGCTCGTTCGAGTGACTCGCACAAACGACTCTTAGCCTCATTTCAGAAAAAAATGGATTCCATAGCCACAGGCGTTTTCGAAAAAGGGATTCCACAAATGGGATTCCACAAAAGGGATTCCATAAGTGGGATTCCGTCTTACCTCGAGTGACTCGCACATACTGCTCGAATGACTCGAAGCCCATCCAGCAAAAGAGCTATCGAGCAATTTCTCGTTGAGTGACTCGCACATATGACTCTTAGCCCCATTTCAGGAAAAAAGGATTCTGTATCCACAGACGATTCCTCAAAAGGGATTCATAAAAAGGGATTCTGTACATGGGATTCCTAGCCGACTCCGTAAAATGATGTAACCTTAATTGGCGAGAGGAGGTCAAGTCAAAGAGGTCTATGGGTGGCTTGTGTGATAAAGAGAAGCCTGATTTTGAAGAGTACCTTGATGGCTACTTTAGGGGTCACTGTTGTTCAAGTTAAGGTCGCGGTCCCTGGAGCTGAGGGAACACATTGGGAAAAGCAGTGAAAAGGAGTGGCAGATGTGTAAATTGGGCGTGGTGGGAGTATGAATACTGAGGACCTAGTCCTGCTCCCAAAGCGTGCGTGAAATTTAGTCCAAACAATATTTTATTTCAGTTTAGAATTGATATATTGAATAACAGAAAAAATAACAAAAAGATACATTTCTCGCGCAATACAAAGTATGAAATTGGATTCATCAGCAAGCATAATGCTTTTGTAAGCTGTCTCCACCAGATGTGTTACACAGTTTGGAGATAGTTACAAACAATGTATAAAATATTTAAAAATTAAATAAACTTATAAGTTTGCATTCGTTTTCAGTTGCTCAGTAAGGAAGGGTGAGGAAACAGAGAAGGATATGCAAGAGTGCACTGGGGAGGGGGTGCAGGTGGAGTTTTATTGGCACAGATTTTCACCACCAAAATTACGACACAATACGTTTCTCAGAAGAAGTGGCAAGGATAGCAACGTAGCGTGAAAATATGTGTCCCATTGAAAGTTATTCATTGAGAACATCAAAAGAGGAAGTACATGTGGTCGACAGAGAGGGCGAGTCTAGAAACAGTAACTCACACGCACCGTCGCGGCCGTCAACATAAGCTATTTCCTTTCGTTATATGTATTATCTGTTTTTTCTTGATCATACATAGGGGGTGAGGGTGGGGGGGTTCAAATATTTTTGTGGATATAAACTCTTGAAGTGTTTCAAATATTTCTTTGTTGACTTCGGGTCTGTAATGGGCATTTCCATTTAGCAAAATATATTGATAGGGTAAATTACGATGCCAAGGGTTTCATTTCGTCCAGTTGTATAAGACGGGCAGTAAAGAAGATAGTGTTCGGCTGTTTCGCGAGAGCCGCATCTACAGAGAGCGGTGACAGAGAGATAATTTCTAAAAATGTGATCATTTAAGTTACTACAAGATAGGCGCAATCTGCAATGTTGTGTTTGAGGTTTTTCTGATTTATTGTGAGGGAAGAATTGCGGAAAAAAGTCTATCACGATTCAAGTAGTCCTTGTGATGACCTAGTGAATTACTTTCTCGAATGTTTATGGGAAGGTCGTTACATAGTTTGGTTAATAATAATGATGGTTGTACTTGGCAGAAATGACCACTGATGTGTCTGGACAAACACAAAAGGGGATAGATAAGTCTGTGTTATAACGAAGGTTATACTCGTGACACGTAGAGGAAGGTTGCGGCGTTAGACTTGATAGATAATTTGGATCGAGTTTATGATACATTGTGAAGTACTGTTTTAGCTTGTTTTTTTTCCTACGTGTTTTAAGCGGTTCCCATCCAGTCTCCGCATAGAGCAGTTCCCTGCCAACACATCGCGTTGCATCAGTAACGATTCGTGCTGCTTCAAATTGTTTTTTTTAAGTTCTGCGCTTTCGGCCACAGAGCAGTTACCACAGACTGTGTCAGTATATTCTAAAACAGGACGTATAAACGTTAGATAAATCTTTTCAAGGGTTTTACGATCGAGCAATGTTTTATGTTTGCAAAGTAGCGTTATTCTTCTCCACGCTTTTGTAGATATGTCTTCAATTTGGTTGTCCCATGAGCACGCATTATTGAGGATTATTACAAAGTGGTTGTGGTGGGCGACTTGAGCGATATGTGTATTTGACATGTGGTGGGGGGGGGGGGGGGGGGGGGGGACTCTAATAATTTTATGGGAGATTAGCACGCTTTCGGTTTTCAAAGGGTTGAAATCGACAAGCCATTTTAGACCATTGTTCTATTTTTAGGATGTCATTGTTTAGAAGAGCAGCTGCCTGGTTCGGGTCTTCTACTATTAAATGCAGTGATATATCGTCCGCAAAGAGATGGATATTACAAAGTATATCATCAGTTATATCATTTATATAAATAATGAACAGCAAGGGGTCAAGTATAGAGCCTTGTGGTGCTCCGGCCTCCACATTCTTCCACGAAAAACTTTCGGAATGTATGACAACACGCTGTTGCCTATTCTTTAAGTACGATTCAAACCATTTTAGGAGTTTACCCGTAATGCCTATCTTCTCTAGTTTGTATAATAACCCTTTATGCCAAACTTTGCCGAAGGCTTTGCTAGCGTCACACAATACAAATCGTATTTCTTTCCCTTCATCGAGTGCACTGCTGATTGTGTTATATATTTCAGTCCTTTGGGGAGTAGTTGAGTCTTTTGGTGTAAAACCAGATTGAAATTTTGTCAGTAGGGCGTTTGAATCGAGACAATTTAATACATGTTTGAATACATATTTTTCGAAAAATTTAGCCATACAACTTAGGAGAGAAATTGGTCGATAAATACTGATTATGTTTGGATCATTCTTTTTGAATAAGGGAGTTACATTTGCGCATTTCCACTCAGTTGGGAAATGACAATTGTTTAGTAGACAGTTGAAGATTGCATTAGTGGCTTCAAAAGGCCTCTTGGACATTCTGTTAATAATCTAGGGCCTATGTTATCGGGGCCACATGACTTGGAAGTTTTTAAGGACTTCAAGCTTACAAGTACATCGATTGAGCTTATTGTTATGCTTTCAAGAGTCGGGCGCACACCGAAATTGTCGCCAGGTGGAAAAGTAGCGCAGCTATCATCAACCGCCGAGATATGACAGAAGTAGTCATTACGGAAGCTAGTATTCAGACTGGCTTACTCACCTTCTTCCTACCTTCTTCACTTTGTTCTTCTCTTCTTCTATTCTATTTTGTTCCCGATATATATGCTTAAAGAGTTTACACATTTGAAAATATGGTCGCCTATGGATCGCTGATCCTTTGGCCACCTCAGAATGCCTTTCACCATCCGACGCACCTGTTTTGTGGTGAGTTAGTTTGAGAGGCATCCTGGTTCAGTGCTTGCGAGGGGCGATTGCTGGTGCTGTGATCTTAACTAATTCTATTTGGTTGTCTATTGGGACATCTGTCCCTGGGTGATGTTATACAAGTTCACGTACTGCCACAAATCGTATGGCGTAAATTTATTTCGAGCTAGGGAGACGACACACATAAGCTTAAAGCTTCCCGTCGAATCCCTAATCTGTCTTGTTTTAAAATCGTCGACTGCTATGTTATGTGCTGTGTTTCCTGTAGTATTGTGTTCATTCTTTGTCTTATACTGTGTATTCATGTAACATGATATTCATTTCTTTCCTTTTTCAATAAATATTGTTCAAATTAAGTAGTCGTTAAAAGCCTCAGCCTTTTCGGTTGGTGTGGTTAAAACACGATTGTTGAAATGTATGGCGGGAATGTCAGCTTTACTATTGGTCAGGAGAATCTTCAGGGTTTTCCACCATAAGTGGGAGGAAGTCAACGTGTTTTTGAGAGTGGTTTATATCTTTGTCAGGTACTTTTCTTTGGATGACATAATCATTTGCTGTTGTTCGGTTCCTTATTTGCCTATAACTTACCCAGGCTTCTGGTGTGTCTTTAGTCTTAGCAATACGATGTTTTCGTTTTCACTGACGAATTAATGCCCTAATATCATTGTGCATCCAAGGAGGGTCATCGGCTCGACATCTTATCAATTTACTGGGGAAAAATTCAGAGGCTTGTTTAGTCAAAAATGACTGGAATTGATCAACAATAGTAATGCATGAAAACCGCGAGAGCACAACATCCCAGTTTATCACCTCAAGTGATTTATTCATGCCAGATTTATCGTGTTTCCAAATTTTCCGTTTGGATGTCTAGGCTCGTTCAATGGTGTACCGCAGTTCAACGACTGCTGGGCATGATAGCGTGTCAAGTCACCGTAAAAGGGGTCACCAAAACTATGGAACGCCACACATGAGGGTTCATAAGTCATTATTAGATCTATACTGTCCAAACAAAGTTAACCCCCCCCCCCCCATATCCTATATGATATGAAGATTTACCAGTAATGTTCATGGCGTCTATGGGCGATCCAAACTCGCGGATTATGATCACTTGACCAGCAGCTAATCCTTTTGTTACCACACTGTCCCAAGGAATCGTGAACTTCGTGTTTTTCGTGATGTCATGGGCAAAATCTCCCATAAAATTCAGGTCCATGCGTTGGCTTCCACCAGTTTCGAAATGGTGTACAAGCGTAAAGCCACGCTGCGTAAAGCTGAACCGAATCGGAGAAATAGTGTACGTAGACGCAGACTGGATGACGGAGAACGTTGGCGCTTCATGACCCTGTCTAACGATGCTGGTCAGTCCATCCATCGCATTGCAAGGCACATCGGTCGTGATCGCAAGGTCGTCCGTAGATGCCTACAACGGTTTGTGTCACCAGGAGTGTTGCTGGTCGGCCCCGATCTGGAAGCCAACGTCCACTACATCCAGAGAAGACCGGATGATTGCCCAGACAGCCCGCAGGAATCCTTTTCTGGGTGCTGCCACTATTCGCACTAACTTACAGAACCTCGCAGCGTACAATATCTAATTTGGGTTTTACACTCTGTATATTCAGATGGAGAAGCCGAATGCCGAGGGAGGTCACCGATTTGAATGTATTAGTTGTACCCGATGACGATGTTGAGGAATCACTCAAAGGTCCAGGACTGGTCTCGACATCTCCTGGGAGGACGAGTAGTTCGGAAAAGCGGTTGAGTATTAATTCCGGGAGTGTTGAGATAATGTCTTGGAGAGAACGGGAGTACCACACGTGTAGCTGAGAAGGACATTGTTTGTCACCACGTGGTGCAAATTGGAGGAATGGGATGTAGGGATGACTTTTTGTTTTTTGTTTCACGCATCGTTTGAATAATTCACATTCACAGATGCAGAAGATGAAAACACCAAGAATCAGTCCGTGGCGGGACTAGATGTTCAATGAGCAATATGAACAAAATATCACAGGCATTTAGTATTTTTTCCGACACTTGCCACTTCTTGCAGTCGAGATGAAAAGACCCACTCTCATTCTATAAGTATTGATACCAAACATGATGCTTAATCAGAATAAAAGTTTATGCCATAAAACAATCAGAGTGGGTCTCTCTTTAGGTCCGTTTTCTAGTGTGCATATAAATTCCACCTGGGTAATGTTGGAGGGGTCATATGACGGGATTAGAATATGAGAAGAGGTAAAGATGAAAAAATATTTACAAACTGGGGTGCAATAACCTGCTTCAGCAAGGTTTGTGTCCGTTTTATAAATGAAAAGGGAAAACTGTACAATATATAAACAACGAATAATTATTAAATGCAGATATATACAAATAGTGAAATGAATCATTTTATTTTGATGATGAGTTTTGTCTATCTGGATGCTTGAAATGTGTCAATCATGCATGTGTGAGTGGAAAGCGAGGTCACTATTGAGTGGCGACTGGCCGCAAAGAAACAAACTGAGAGAAACTAGGACAAAACTCGTCAAGCGATAGGTGGGTCACTCACGGGAGGGACATGGCTTTTCGAATTGAGTTCATGAGGTGCCATGCACGAGATATTATTGTATTTGAGACCATTGTGGTAACACGGGTTCAGTTTAAACTTTGATAATTTTTCTTCAGAGAAAGAGAAGGAGGGACATTTTTTCACTTTTACTTTTATAGTTGAGGTTTATAGCTTTTATTTCGTTCATTTTGGATTATATTTTTTAATATGTAAGTACTGGTTTTCATTCATATCCGTACTGACAAACGGCACTCCAGCATAAAACTCTGATCAGGTGATGGAGAATCAGTGACAATCCCACCCCACATTCCAACAGGGTTGTGTGGTTGAGCTGTCACCGGACCTTCCCACTTGAACAAAATAACCCTTATTCAACGTTGTGATTGAGAATCAAAAATAATCCCATCCCACAGCATTTCAGGGCTGCACGATCGGGCCACCACTAAGAGCACCGACACCAACTTTCACGAATACAAAATATTTGAGGGGATGATGGGGGCGAGGCGTGGGGGATTTTGACTTCCAAGGGCAGCATAAAGCTGTAATGGAGAATTATTGACAACTCAAACCTACGGTCCAACACGAGTTTAGACTTTTCGGAGCAGCGTAAGTCTTTGCATGAAATATATATCTGTAATCCATAGTGTCTATCTGCCCAAATATTTAGGCTGCACTGCAGTGACATGAGATACGCACATGAATACCTTTTAGTAGGGATTATGTAATTTCAAACAAAAGGTGTGGTCGTTAGAACGGCGGTACATAGCGTGTTCTCTACACGCTGCCCTGAGATGTGCGCCGACGTAGCCATTGTTTTAACCCTTTCATGTAATTTCACATTTAAAGTTGAGATCGTTAGAACGCGGGTACATAGACTACATAATGGCATGAGATGAGCACACACGTAGCTATTGTTTTAACCCTTTCAGTATGTTTTTTTTATAATTTCACAGTGAAGTTGTGGTCGTTAGACTGAAGTCACATAGCAGACAAACACACAGTTGCCACACGGGGCTGTACGGTTGAAATACCCCCGAGTCACCTCCTCCCACGACATCATTACGAGGTAATTACATTTTGACCGTTTGATATTATTTGGAGAGTTAGTTTTAGAGGGCGCATTTGAACTTTTGACTTTGAGCCATCGTCGTGATACTAAGTAACTAGGTTCAAAGTGCTCAGCATTCGAGAACAAAAGTATTAGAGAGAATAAGTGGCAATCCAACCCTACAGTCCAACAGGGCCGTGGAGTTGTAATGTCACCGAAATTCTCCACGAATATAAAATAGCTTATTCAAATTCACCGAGAATGGTAATGCCTAAGCATACATTTAGACTTTCAAGGGCAGTATACGATTGTAATGGAGAATTAGTTACAACTTACCCCACATTCCAACAGGGCTATGTCGTTGAGGTATCACCGGACCTGCCCAATTGAACAGAACAAACCTTGTTCAGCATTGTGATTAAGAAACAATAATAATTCCAATTCTATCCCACGGCCGTTCAGGGGTGTATTATCGACCCATTACGGCGAGCACCGACCCCCCACTCTCACAAATGCAAACTATTTTTAACCAGGCTGATGATGGGCTGATGAGAGCGAAGGGTGAGGGACTTAGACTTTCAAGTACAGTATAAAGCTGTAATGGAGAATCATTGACAACTAAAACCCACGGGCCAACACGGCTGTGAGGCTGAGTTGTTACCAAACCTCCAACTGAAACACCGTAACCCTCAATCAACATTGCAATTGAGAATCACCAAGAAGCCAACCCCACAACATACAGGGCTGTAGGATTATGTCCCCATTGTGAACTCTGACCCTCCGCCTTCGTGGATTCAGAATATTTTTGTCTAGGCTGATGAGGTGCTAATGAGGGCGAGGGTAGGGGAATTAAGTCTTTTGAGAGTAGCATAAAGTCTTTGCATGAAGGGTAGATTTGCATTCCACAGTGTCAAGCTTCCTAAATATTTGGGCTACACAGCAGTGACATGAGAAGCGAGCATACACATGTACGTAGCTATTGTTTTGACCCTTTCATTATATTTTTTATAATTTCACAGTGAAGTTCTGGTAGTTAGACTGAAGGTACATAGCAGACAAACACGCAGTGGTGAAGGAGAGTCAGTGATACTCCAAACCCATAGCCCCACGGGGCTGTAGGGTTGAAATACCACCGAATCACCTCCCACTCCATCATTACGAGGTAATTACATTTTGACTTTTTAATATTATTTGGAGAGCTAGTTTCAGAGGGCACATCTGAACTTTTGACTTTGACACCATCGTCGTAATCCCAGGTAACTCCGCTCAAAGTGCCCAGCATTCGAGAACAAAATTATCAGAGAGAACCAGTGACAATCCAACATCACAGTCCAACAGGGCCGTAGGGTTGGAATGTCACCGAAATTCTCCAATACAGAATAGCTTATTCAACTTCAGTGAGACTTGTAATGCATAAGCATTTATTTATACTTTCAAGGGCAGTATACGACTGTAATGGAGAATTAGTTACAACTTACCCCCACATTCCAACAGGGCTGTGTCGTTGATCTATCACCGAACCTCCCCACTTGAACAAAATAACCCTTGTTCGGCATTGTTATTAAGAATCAATAACAATCCAACCCCGCAGTCGTGCATGGGTGTATGATCGACCCACCACCGAGAGCACCGCCCCCCTCACCCCCACCCCCACTTCCACTTCCACAAATACAAAATATTTTTAACCAGGCTGATGAGGGGATGATGAGAGCGAGGGGTGGGGGACTTAGACTTCCAAGGGCATTATAAAAATGTAATGGAAATTCATTTACAGCTAAAACCCACAGTCGAACACAGCTGTGAGGCTGAGTTATTACCGAAACTCTAACTGAAACAGTAACCTTCAATCAACATTGCAATTGAGAATCACTAAGAAACCAACCTCATAGATGTACGATTTGAAATTTGAATCTGACCCCCCCAGAGATGTTGTATTCCAAAATATGAAAGGATTCTGATTGGTGTATCTGAAGAAGGATAATTTTAAAGACATTTCCCCATATTGCACTAAGGTAAAATTCGGGCTCCCACAGGAAGCCCATATATTAACCCAGAGACTCGATTTGAACAGACTTGAATCTGACACCCATAAAGATGTCACACTCAAATATGAAAGGGATTCTGACTGGTAAATCTGATGAAGAAGATTTTTTAAGAAACTTGCCTATATTGCACTAAGTTAAAATTTGGACTCCAGTAAAGAGACCAAATATTAACCCAGGGCCCCTATTTGAACAATCTTGAATCTGACCCGCTAGAGATGTTGCATACCAAATATGAAAGGATTCTGACTGGAGGATCTAAAAAAGAAGATTGTTAAAGAAATTATCGCACATTGCACTAACTTAAAACTGGGCTCCCATAAAGAGACCAGTTTTTAACTCAAGCACCCGATTTGAACGAACTTGAATCTGAACACCCCCCCCCCCCCCCTTCGAGATGATGTATACTAAATATGAATAATTTGGCAGGTTAAATTATTATTTCTTATTACCACAGCATGTTATATTTACTCTTCTTTATGTTTGTTTTCCTCCTCTTGCCTCACACTTTTGTTTCTCATCTCTTTAGTCGCGAAACTAACTTGAATACAACTTGTTTCCAATACCAGTACATAATGCTCTTGTTGCCAATCAATGTTACTAACACTCGAGCACTAAGCAGATATCATCATGAGCAAGTTACAATTTGGCCTGCCGCTGATTTGTCGCGGTTCTCGGGTGAGAAGGCCTTGGTTACCCCTGTACTCCCAACGGCCTCCCTGTTCCCACGCTTCTTCTCTCCTCCCAACACTCGGAGACGAACTGCTTGATAACATCCCTTGCCCCATTCTTCCCAGTCTCTCCGATTAGCATATTAACCCTCTCCTTTGAGTCTCTCACTAACCGAATGTTCTTCATTCTCCCATCCCACTTTCCCAGTATACTCCCACTGAATCTTATTCTTTTAGACTGGTATTTTGGGCATTCTAGTAGAAAGTGTTCCAGGGTCTCCACCACTCCTAAATTACACATCTGGCACTCCTTTTCACTGTTTTCCCCAATTTTCCCCCTCAGCTCCAGAACCGCGACCTCAGCTTGAACAACAGTGACCCCCCCCCCCCCCCCAAAGGTGCCATCAAGGTACTCTTCAAAACCAGGCTTCTTTTTATCAGGCCATCCAGACACCTCTTTGATGTGACACCCCTCTCGCCAGTTAAGGTTACCATCCTCCATGACCCTTTCTCTGACGATTTGTTTACCCTGGTTTGCCTCTATGTCTAGGTCCAAGATCTATCTCCAATGAATAGTTCTCTATTAGCTCCCTTATTTGGACCATCCACCCTGTCCAAATTATCGCTTATTGCACTAAGTTAAAATTGGGCTCCCACAAAGACCCAAGCACCCGATTTGAACAAACTTGATTCTGACCCCCTCCCCCCACCCCCCTTCGAGATGTTGTATACTAAATATGAATAATTTGTCAGGTTAAATTATTATTATTTATTACCTCAGCATGTTATATTTACTCTTCTTTATGTTTGTCTTCCACCTCTTTCCTCACACTTTTGTTTCTCACCTCTTTAGTCGCGAAGCTAACTTGAATTCAACTTGTTTCCAAAACCAATACATAATGCTCTTGTTGTTGTTGCCAATCAGTGTTACTAACACTCGAGCACTAAACAGATATCATCATGAGCAAGTTACATAATGAGTAGCATTGAAGTGCACCGCGCTCAGATCGGTACATTCATCACAGCAGTTTACTGGCGTAGCCAAATACAAAGATCAACAAAAAATGCATCCCCATGTGCTTTATCGTACCTGTACTGGCGACTAAAAGGTGGTCAACTACCTGAATGTTTTTCAATCATGGCTGCCCTGTTCTGTTAATCCAATGTGGGAAACAGCGCTACTGCTGAATCATCAGGACTTGGGCTCTGCTTGAATCTTGATAGTCCACCATCGTTGCTGTTTCTCCCATCGGCAAATTCACCCAAGTATGAAAAATCCTCGTTATTACCACGGTTTTCTTAATTAATGCCTAGGACTCGTGATGTCTACCAGCTGTTGCCTATAGCTACAGTCCTAACCATGATTTTGCTTGCGTTAGGCGATGTTGAAACCAACCCCGGCCCAACTTATGTAAACATAGTAAACACGTCGAAGACATTAAAAATCTTGTATCTCAACATAAAAAAGCCTAAAGCCCAAACTAGACATCATACAGTCTGAATCATCATGTTTTGATATACTAGCTTTCACGGAGACCTGGCTGCAAAGCACTGACGTAACACCTGATATTATGATCTACAGGTTCCAAGAACCATTGAGGTTCGATCGCTCGTCGAGGGGAGGTGGTGTCGTCATTTATATTAAAGACAATGTTGGCTTCCGGCGCAGAAATGATCTTGAAATGCCAAACATGGAGAGCTTCCGGGCGGAAGTGTTTACAAAGCATGGGAGATCATTATAATTTGTGTTTTCTATCGCCCACCCAATTGCTCCGCAGACATGTGGGATACTATATCTGCTTCAATCGAAAAAGCAAAAGATAGGTCGATTTCAAATTTAGTTATAACCGGCGATTTCAACGACAACTGTCCACGAAGCCACTTCAAGGATAAAACTGATTATTTTAACTTAAAACAGGTTGTTAATGAACCGACATGCTTTACCGAGTCGTCTGCTTCCTCCCTGATTGATCTCTTCTCCGACAGAAGCTCCATCACTGTATTAGGATGTGAGGTGCTAGACCCAATAACCCCTGACCCAATTCGCTACCATTGTCCAATTACTATTGAAATTGTATTTTCAAAGCCACAGCCTCTAAGCTTCACGAGGCGTGTATGGTTGTATCTCAAGGGAATTTAAACATTGCCCGTAGTGACGAACAATGGGATACTGTTTGTGATAAGCCATGTTTAGATACAATAGTCTCTGACTTCCCTGCTACGCTAATTGAAACAACATCCAAACACATACCAAACAAATTCATTACGTTAAGGTCAAATCAGCCTAAATGGATGCAACGTGACACGTTTTACTGACATGGCAGAGGAAACGTTTTTATCGTGTAGCCAAGCGGCCGGGTCTACCACTTGCCTGGGCGAATTATAAACACAAACGGAATGAAGCTGTATCAGTAGTTAGGAAGGCCAAAGCCGCGTATATGTCAAAAGTTAAGAACACGCTAAGTAGCCATAATACCCCTTCGTCCCTGTGGTAGAAAACCCTAAAACATTCATTGGAAACAATGTCTCAGGGCTTCCGACTATTCACCATTTGAACAAAATGTACTCTACTAATGAAGAAAAAGCCGAAGTATTTTAATGAGTACTTCTGTTCCATCTCATCTGTTGATTACTCTGCCTCCTTGACAAACGCATCGACCTGTGTTCCAGAAACGATTAACCGTATTGCCTTCAAAGTAGCGAAATCCCTGAAACAATCAAATCTATCAAAATCTCCAAAGCATCAGGCCCCGATTTGATAAGTCCGCGTCTCATAAAGGAATGTAGTCGCTCCCTGAGCGAACCACTTACGATCCTCTTCAATATCTTACTGAATAATTCATATTTTCCTCCTACGTGGAAAAAAGCCAACATCATACCCGTCTTGGAGAAATGTCTTTGAGTCATAGTTTCGAATTAACGATCGATTTCACTGATTAGCTGTGTTCGCAAAGTGTTTGAAAAGTGCATTTTTAAATGACTTTGGAAGTATTCGATTGAAAAAAAACATTCTGAGTCAATAATTCCAATCAGGTTTCACGCCAGGCGATTCAACGGTTCAACAAGTAACAAATATTTATGATGAGTTCTGTCATGCTCTTGATGAAGGCAAAGAAGTGAGGGTTGTGTTCCGTGACGTCAGTAAAACATTCGGCAAGGTTTGGCATGTTGGTCTTATCCACAAACTCGAGATGATAGGTATTTCAGGAGATCTACACCTCTTCTTGAAATCCTATATCTCTGATAGATATCAACGAGTCCTAACAGCATCTGAGACATCCTCCTGGAGACCTCTCAACTCAGGTGTTCCCCAAGGGTCAATCCTTGATCCGCAGCTGTTTCTTAGGTACATTAACGACATCACCGATGACTTACTTAGCCGAATACGTCTTTGCGCAGACGACACATCACTATATCTCATAGTTGAAAACCATGGACAGGCTTCGATCTTGATCAACCGTTACTTGGCAACAATTGAACATTGGGCTAAAACACCTGGTTGGTTGAGTTCAATCCTAAAAAACAGACTCTATGCTCATAACATGTAAAACCAACCAACCAATCAACGCACCCACCCTTATATTAGAGGGAAGCCAAATCTCTGAAGTTATTGAGCACATGCACCTCGGAATAATCTTGAATAGCACTTGTACATGGAATAACCAGACAGAGCATAACAGCTCTAAAACGTGGACTCGTATAGACATGTTAAGAGTGTATAAGTTCACCCTTGATCGTAAGATTTTGGAAAATATATATTTTGCATTTATTAGGACTCTCTTAGGGTGTGCAGTTGTGTTTGGGATAACTGTTCAATCACTAAAGCCGCAGACTTAGAAAAACTCCAATTAGCTGCAGCAAGAATAATTAATGGCGCCGTCACAATGCCAGCAATTCCTCACTATATACTGAAACATGTTGGGACACTCTCCAAGAAAGACGCCGGAAGCACACACTTCTCCAGTTCTTTAAAACGTATCATCAGCTTACACCCCAATACATCTCCAACAAGGTACCAAACCATTTCATTATCCATCAGTCAAGGCCATTATCTTCGATCCAATCAAAATCATCGTGTTCCTCTATGCCACACAAATCTGAACCAGGCTTCCTTCGCCCCATCCGTTACCGAACAGTGGAATAGCTTACCCATTCCAGCGAGAAATAACTCCTTCATTAGACATTTTAATAGTTTCTTAAATAATGGCTGCCGACGTCCACCGTCATTTTACAGTGGGGCCAAATCTGACCAGCTAAAATATACCATTGTAGATTAAGGTTGCGTTGCCGTAGAATTAGCGTCCACTTATACAATAATCACCTCTTAGCCTCTCCCTTCTGTCAGTGTGGTGCGCATGAAAAAAAAATGACCATTTCTTGTTCATTGTCCACTATATACCGATGCTCGTAATTCCGCTATTAATGTTCCACCGTTCAACGTGGATCTCTCTATGTTTCTCTTTGGCTCGGAAAGATTGAACAACTCAGAAAAACTCCGAAGTTTTCAGAGTAGTCCAAGACAACATATTACTGAGTGGACGCTTCCAATGAACTTCATCGATTATATGACTAACTAATGCGTGATTAATTTTAATCATTACTTCTGTAAGGTATTAAGTGACGTACCAGGTCATATATTCGTGGATTATCCAACCTGATAACAGATGCGGTCGATGC
This sequence comes from Pictodentalium vernedei, assembly GCA_031216915.1. NCBI lineage: Eukaryota > Metazoa > Mollusca > Scaphopoda > Dentaliida > Dentaliidae > Pictodentalium > Pictodentalium vernedei. The sequence continues at coordinate 503,401,494 of CM062297.1, read as the reverse complement.
TATTCGTCTTTAAAATGTGTCTAATTCTGTGGTTATACTTTCTGGAAAAATGTCGAAGTTAAATCCCAGCTGGCACGCTTCCTTGTCGAGGCGTTTAGGTGCCCTCACGGGTCATAATTACTGCTGTCGTAATGCTACATGAATGTGGACTGTGACTGGTGGTGTCAACTTGACGTTGCGCCGGGGGTGTATGTTATGATTGATCTAATGAGTGGATTAAACCAGTTAGCAAAAATAGACATACAGACTGCGCTCGAACAGGTTGTATTTGTTCCAATGGAAACGTTTTGTGTTCAAGTATTATTCCCCTTCATGTTCTCTATCATATACTAAAGTTTAAACAATATTATATGCAACGTATGACGAAATCTTTCAATTGCTCATGTACTCTGTTTACCTAGGGAGACTGCTCAAAATAAGCCATTAGCTTCCTGCCGAATCCTGACTACATGTCTGTCGTTGCGTTATTTTTTCTGGATAATAATACAACATACTTTGCTAATTGCCATAATGTACAGTCATTTTGATTTTATATTTCACCTTCACTGTTGTATGTATAATATCAGTTTTTGCTAAATAAATATTGTTTAAACTAAATATGAAAGGATTCAAACTGGTGAATCTGAAGAAGATTTTTGAAGAAATTCCCTCATATTTCACTAAATTAAAATTCAGAGTCCAGATATGCGGCTTCTCAGAAATTATGAGTTTTCTGCAGAAATCCAGGGTCCCGATTTGAACAAACTTGTATTTGCATCCATCCCCCTCACCCCCCCCCCCCCCCCTCGATATGCTGTATGCCAAAATATCAAAAGAATCTGACTGGTGGATCTGAAGAAGACGATTTTTATTCGTCTTTTTAAGAGTTTATTCCCCATAGGGAGACCAAATATTAACCCAGGAACCCAATGTGAACAAACTTGAATCCCCCCCCCCCCCCCCCCCGTAGTGATATTGCATACCAAATATCAAAAGAATCTGACTGGAGGATATGAAGAAGATTTTTAAATCTCCTGTGGGCCTCCCATATATGAACCGCGTGGCTATATTTAAACACGTTTGTATCTGACCCCCCCCCCCCCCACCCCACCGATGAATGCTGTCTACCAAATGTCAAAAGCTTTTGAAGAATTGTTTTGAATTTTTGCAAATATGCTGACTAAGTATTTCTTCGATGCCCCAACGGAACACCCTGACAACACCGATGGCAATTGTCTTTCACCATTCAATTCTACTGGTCCTAGGGATGCTTCAAACAAATAAGACTTCTCTGTTCCGAGTGGTTTGGGAAATGTGGGAATTTAAATTTCTTTCCATTTGTAGCCCTTGGGATTTCCACAGGGTTCGGAAAAAACATTGGCATCAATCAAGTACTTCGGTCCCACTTATACTACATACTACATGCCTGATTTGGTTCAAATCGGCTCATCGGTTATTGAAATACAGATTTTGGTGGAGCCCGAAATGGGTATGCTCCCACAGAGAGCCCAAATATTGATCTACAAACTTCTCTTGAACAAACTTTAATCTTCCACACCAAAGGATGTACCATACCAAATATTAAGGCTTCATCTCGTAGTTCATGGGAAGAACATTTTGTAAAGACTTTTAGGCTTTTGGGGCATCAACCACTGCCCGAAGATGGCAGCCGCTTCATTTGAACAAAATAGAAATGGTATACTCCATAGATGGTCTGTGCAATATATGTTTGAATTTGGCCCAGTGGTTTTGAAGCAGAAAACAAGTTTCCAAAGTTGGCGGGCGACGGACGCCAAGTGATGGCAATAGGACACGTTGACTTGCAGTCAGGTGAGCTAAAAACGGTCGGTGCAAACTGACAACTTTGGATTTAGTATACATAAGATAACTGACCTGATGCCGATGCTGTGGGACTTTTGCAGTCGTGTTTTCTGGAACTGTATTTTCTTTTTGTGACTTTGAATGGGTTGAAGTGAACCATTGGCTTTTTCAGGGATGTTGCCATTTTCAAGTTGGCAAATTGCCATATATTTTAGGGTGCTAGTGATTCATCTTAGTTAGTTATATTGACAGGTAGAAAATGCAGTTCTGGAACATGCGGTTGTGGGAGGTTTATAGTATTGGCTCCTGGCTGAACAATAATTGCTCCTCCAGGTTATAACCTGGCCTCCTGAATGCCGAAGCTCCCAATGAACATGAACTGAGACAGCTTCCAGATCCATACTGTTAGGCTAGCATAGGCCCACAGCGCTTACAGACATGGTATTCATGACCATATCACTAGATGCAACTATCCTGCCCTGATTATACTTCTCTTTAAGACGGCGAACTAGCAGGATTATTTTACTGCATTACTTAATACTCATGTAAATATGTTTAACTCGTTTGTTTGTTTACCAACTTTTATCCTTCTATCCCTCTCTCTTGTGAGTCCCGACGTCTCTTCTTTCTATCTTCTTACAGGCCTCATCCGGATGGTGTGATACCAGGTGTGGATAGGAATGTTCGTCCTGATTGTAGTCCAAGAACAGATCCCACTCCTGAACTTTTTACTGAAAATAGCACTGTATTGTCATGGCTAACATCGAGTCTTATAGAATCAGAGTGGGTCTGTTTGCGCCTATCGCACGCCGCGGTAAGCACCCCAAGCGACAAATAGGATACCCCGAAGTATTGTTTGTCACGTTGGTCTCCATACTTGGAGTCAGGGGTATAACAGTCATGGTAGCAATACAAATATGACTCTACGCCCAATGCTTACTGCAAAGCCAACCATGCGCCTTCGAAGTACTATTGTAACTACCCAACCTATCCAGACAAACATGCACTATCAAAACACGCTACAGCAAATCGGAATACTATCCAAACCAAAATCCAGACAAGGTCAGACTCAATTCACCATACTGGCAAAGCCTACTCATTCATCTGGCGGGGGATATTGAACAAAACCCTGGCCCTTCAAGCCATACTTCCTTTGAAACAGACACGGGTGACTCCCATGGGACTAACTCTAGCATTGTTACGCGAGACTTCTCCATCCTCCATCTCAATATCCAAAGTCTCCAGCCCAAACTAGACATTCTGTGTGGTGAAGCGGTTCACTACGACATTTGTACTTTCACAGAATCATGGCTCGACGACTCCGTAAGTAATACCAATATACAATTACCCCATTTTCACCCACCGCTTAGGAACGACCGCGAGTCAAGAGGGGGCGGAGTAGTGACCTATGTACGAAATTATATCCCATATAAGCGTCGTATGGATCTAGAGATCGCTGGCCTCGAGTGCGTGTGGGTCCAAATTCACACCAAACAAGGCGATTTACTATTAGGGACCATTTATAGACCGCCAAATACAAACATCTGGACTCTTCTTGAAATGTCAATAGAAAAAGCCCATTGACACGAATCCCCACTCCATAATTGTTACAGGTGATTTCAACGAAAACTAAATAACTATACAAAATGGACGTATTCAAGAACTCATCAGCCAGTTCAACTTAAAGCAACTAATCGATCAGCCAACGTACCATACCGAAACGTCCAACTCGCTGCTTGACCTGTTCATGGTAAGCAACGATGCATTGGTTTCTCAAAGTGAGGTTGGTGATCCATTCTTTGCTGATCTTGTCCGTTATCATTGTCCCATTATCCTGAAGTTTAATATCCCGAAAAAAGCCCCAAAAATATTCAAGCGACGTGTATGGAAATACACGGACGGTGACTATACTAAGTATAGGTCTAAATTACGACTTGTCTGCGGTTGACTGGATTTCGTTAACTAATGATTGCCCAATCGACAGCTTAGCTGAGGTCTTTACTAATATTCTAAAGGAAAAAATACCAAAATACATTCCCAGCAAAATTGTCACTACACGTCCCGACCAGCCCCTGTGGATGCACAATGAAATTAGAAAACTTATCCGCCAAAGAAAAAGGCGTTATCGCAATGCTAAAGGAAAAAACACTCCCCAAGCTTGGGAAAGGTATCGTCTGAAGAGAAATGAAACTGTGTCGGTCATCCGTAGAGCAAAAACAAACTATAACGCCAAGATTGAAGCTAAAATAAACTCCCCCACAACCCAGCATCGCAGTGGTGGAAATCACTGAAAAGCTTACTTCTGACACGAGGAAAACAGTACCCGACCTGACTGTGAATGACAAAGTAGTCTCCCGAGAAGATGAGAAATGCGAAATTTTAAACGAACATTTCTGCTCGATATCAACATGTGATGACGCGAACCGCCAATTACCCCCACAGGACTTTGACACAGATCGCCCGCAACTCGACTCTATTATTTTGAGTGTGCAAGATGTAACCGACGCTATAAATTCACTCAATGTCTCCAAGGCTTGTGGACCTGATAAAATAAACCCACAAATATTAAAAAGATGCTCATTGAGCCTGGCTGAACCCTTGAAAGAAATATTTAACCTGTTGCTGCAAAGATCCCATTTCCCCGGTCAGTGGAAACTGGGAAACATCGTTCCTGTGCATAAAAAAGGTGCCGAAGATTCAATTGTAAACTATCGACCGATCACTTTACTAAGTTGCGTGAGTAAAATATTCGAAAAATGTGTTTTCAGAAAAGTATTAGAATTTCTTAAAAACAATGCCCTTTTAACACATCTCCAATCTGGGTTTCTGCCCTCAGACTCCACAGTCCTTCAGTTGACCGATATTTATCATACATTTAGCGCTGCCCTTGACGAAGGTAAAGAAATTAGAATAATTTTTTGTGACGTCAGTAAAGCCTTTGATAAGGTGTGGCATACTGGCCTTCTGTATAAACTTGAAAAAATCGGAATTACGGGTATCTTACTGAAATGGTTTGCAAATTATCTACACAATAGACAACAGTGTGTCGTACTCAACTCAGCGTCATCCTCTTGGAGTGAAGTCACAGCTGGAGTTCCCCAGGGGTCTATACTGGGGCCTTTGTTATTTCTAATTTATGTAAATGATCTTGTCCACGATATTAGGAGTAATATACGCCTCTTCGCCGACGACACTACCCTTTTTCTCGTCGTTGAAAACCCTCAACTCGCGACAAACAAGCTTACTAAAGATATAAAAACTATAGAAAAATGGTCAAGCGACTGGCTCGTTGACTTCAACCCATGCAAAACCGAATCTCTGATCATGTCCCGGAAAACTATCAAACCGAACCACCCCACACTACAAATGTTTGGCACTGATATAAAGGAAGTTGACTATCACAAACATCTTGGCCTGACATTTGACCCCAGTGGCGGCTGGGTCACTCATATTAATGACATTAAGTCCAAAGCATGGAAAAGAGTTAATCTAATCAGACAGCTTAAATTCCAACTAGACCGAAAAGCCCTTGAGAAAATATACCTTGCGTTTATACGCCCTCTTCTAGAATACGCAGACACTGTTTGGGACAACTACTAACAAGCAAAAAAACGAATTTGATAAAATACAGACCGAGGCAGCACGTATCATATCCGGGGGAACTAGGAATGTGGGTAGAACCTCACTTCTTAATGAAATGGGGTGGGAGACAATAGAAACACGGTGTGAAAAGCACAGACTAACACAATATTTTAAGATGTGCCACAACTTCGTACCCCCCTACATCTCCAACATGATTCCACCTGCATCCGTAGAAAGACACTCATACAACCTACGCGAGACTACTGATTTAACCACCCCTTTATGCCGAACCGAGCAGCACAGCAACTCCATCCTTCCATCTACCACAAGACTGTGGAATACATTACCCACCGAAATAAGGCTCAATAAGTCACTTCCCAACTTCAAAGAATTTCTAGACTCCAACAGGCCAAGAGTACCTCAATTCCACTATAACCACAAATCCCGTAGGGCACAAATCTTACACTGTAGACTCCGACTACACTGCAGTAATCTTAACGATGACTTGTTCAATAACCACCTCTCGGGGCATTATGCATGTTTGTGTGGCGAACGGGAAACAACTGATCACTACTTCTTCCGGTGTCCATATTTCGACCCCATAAGAATAGACACTCTTGGTAAATTACCATATGTGATAAATACAAGCATACTCCTATACGGAAGTGAATTCTACCCAATTGTAATTAACAGAGAGATCTTCGAAACTGTTCACACATTCATTAGTCGATCAAACAGGTTTTCCTAACACCACCCCACCCCTACCCCTCCGTACGTCACCAACAATGTGAAAAAATAGGAAACGTCGCTTTTCAAGGCCGGACCGCACCCGTATAACCTATCCAAACCTGGCACCACCACTTGTCAGCAGCATGAGCCTGTTAACCCTGATTACTGCTTCTCCGAATCATGTCATAGACGCTTACCTCTCTGTCTTTCTTTTCCACGTATTTAAAGTCTATGCCACTGTAGAAGGGAGGTGAACAAGTGACTTACTTCTCGGATCCCTGCTCCTCCTCCCTATTTCTTTTCTCTCTTTCTCACACCATTTTTTTTTCTTCTCTCAATGTTTGTGTGTGCGTGCGCGTGTGTGTATGTGTCTGTGTGTGTGTTTGTGTGTGTCTGTGTGTGTGTGTGTGTGTGTGTGTGTGTGTGTGTGTGTGTGTGTGTGTGTTTGTGTGTGTGTGCGTTTGTCTTACCAACTTGACGAGGTAACTAGACAAAAGAGTTTGCGTGTTTCGCCTTACCGAGGTACAAAAGACAAAAGAAACCCTTTACCTCGGTTGTTTTCCCAGAACTGTACCGGCAAAACGAGGTAGAAACCGTTAGTCCACACAAAGGACAAACAATGGGGTACCTCGGTATGTAGGGTAGACAAGACTCTGTGTGTGCGTGTGTGTGTGTGTGTGTGGGGGGGGGGGGGGTTTGTCTTACCAACTTGACGAGGTAACTAGACAAAAGAGTTTGCGTGTTTCGCCTTACCGAGGTACAAAAGAAACCCTTTACCTCGGTTGTTTTCCCAGAACTGTACCGGCAAAACGAGGTAGAAACCGTTAGTCCACACAAAGGACAAACAATGGGGCACCTCGGTATGTAGGGTAGAAAAGACTATCTGTGTGTGTGTGTGTGTGTGTGTGTGTGTGTGTGTGTGTGTGTGTGTGTGTGTGTGTGTGTGTGAGGTTAAAAAATCGCACTGGCACAGGCATTTCATACTGAAACGTTTTTTTCTTTTAATATGCCGCCGAAAAATTGTTTTCATTTACTGAACCCTGATGGGTTTCAAACATGACAAAAAATTACACAAAATTGATTTAAACTAAGTGATGAGCTTAGGAACTGGTTAAACTGACTGGCAATAATCGATGTTATTCATTGATGGGCTCTAATTTAGTCCTTACAAGGATGTTACGCAAGCTTTTGTTTTTCTTATAGGCGATGACAGGTCGAAGATTCAAAGGTTCATTTAATTTAGCATTGGTAAAATTGAATTCATCTTTTAACATTTTTGCTATTTCGATATTCATTCTGTTGTACGTTAAAGTGAAAGGAATGATGGACCTCCTTTCGCATTCGCCCTCTGATATGTTCATACCAAATGGCCAGAGGGTTTGAAGCGTATTGATCCAAAAAGCTTCACGTTTTTTTCTAAATTCATCCGTTTCTTCTAATGTGTCTTTAATTGGTGGTTGTTCAGTTGGGTGGATTTCGAAATCGTCCAAAGAATGGCCAGGAAGGTTAGAATGTTGTGCTACTGGGGCATCAGCATTATGTTTTATATCCTGTTTGTGTCTAGTAGCACGTTCTCGGAAAGGATTTTGACTTTGACCAACATACTGTTTCCGACATCGCTTACAAGTGATAAGGTAAATAATGCTTGGTGAATCACAATGGAGGGGGTTACGGATCTGATAATGACTTTTCGTTTGTTCGGAGGAAAACTCCTCTTTCTGATCAGGCATAAATGTATGCAGTCTACAACGAGGCTTTTTGCAATTAAATACCGCGCCACTACTATTTTGCAACGGTCTGTTGTGTTCAATTTTCAGTGGTTCGAAATCAGTAGTTTCAGCTGGACTTTCTAGCTTTTTCAGGGTTTGGGATTTCAGGCTACGCAAAAGGCGCAGCGAATACCCTCTCGATCTGAGGGCGCCAAATAGAGTAGAACAAGCCTCATTGAAATTTACCGTATCACTTGAATTGCGGTGGAAACGAATGAGCTGTGATTTGATGATACCTTTAAATGTATGTTGAGGATGAAATGATTTTGTGTGCAACAATTGATGTGAATCAGTTGGTTTAAAATATACTTTATAATCTAAATGTCCGGACGCCTGAAATTGCTTGCCTTTATACACGGTCACATCGAGAAAATCAACAGAATTTTCACTGATAGTAGCTTTCAATTTAATATTTGGATCGTGATTGTTCAAAATTTCTAAAAATTCATCAAAATCTTCTCTTGAATGTTCCCAAATAATAAAAATGTCATCTAAATATCTGAGATACACGAGAGGATGCTTTGCACATTTGCTTAAGGCATTTTCCTCCCATTCCGCTACATAAATGCTTGCAAAATTAGGACTGAATCTTTTACCCATTGGACAACCCATTATTTGTAGAAAATATTCTCCATTGAATTGAAAGTCATTACCTTTTAAGCTCAGCTCTAAAAGATCCAAAATTTGTTCATCCGGGCGTTTCGCACCCGGATATTTTTCAAATGCATTTTTAACTGATTTAACACCTTTATCAATATCAATGTTCGTATACATACTGTCGATATCCAAAGTAGCCAGAATTGCATTTTTTGATATTTTCAATTTCGAAATTTGTGACAGGAAATCCTGTGTGTTTTTTAGATAGCTCGGATGTCTATTTGCTATAGGTTTAAGATGATAATCAATTAATTCCGAGATCGCATAAGATTCCGAATTACAATCTGATACAATTGGCCCCCCGGGTGGAGTTAAGTCATCCGTCCATGAAGAACGGTCCTTGTGGATCTTTGGTAGGATATAAAATTGTCTTGTTTGAGCTCAGCAGTTAAATATTTCAATTGTTTTTTGGTAATGTGACCTTCGTCGAGGAGAAATTTTAAGATTTTAAGATCTTATTGAATTTTTCGATATTACTAGGCCAAATAAGTGAATCTATTTTCTTATAATGTTTAGTATTGCTGAGTTGTCTCATGGCTTCCTTTATATAATTATCCCGAGATAGAACAACTACCGACCCACCTTTGTCGGCTGGTTTAATTACTAATTTCTTATTTTTTCGAAGTTTCGTGAGGGCTCTCCGTTCACCAGCTGATAAGTTGTCTTTATCGGATAGTATGTTCATGCTGAACACCTTTTTGATGATTCGTTTGCTTGCCTCAATAATTTCGGGATCTACTTCACTATCTGGAGGTGACCAACCAGATGATTCTGTAAAAGGAAGTTTCCGACCGCTGGAGTTTCTAAAGCGGTCGGCTAATTTCATTTGCCTAAGAAAATTACAGTTGTATGATGGTAAATTTGTTTGGTTATCAGTTTTAGGCTTTGGTGCTGGTACAAAAGTTAAACCGCGATCTAAAAGAGATTTCTCTTGGGTTGTTAGGTCATTGGTGCCAGACAGGTTAACCACAATAGTTCCTAATCCCACATCTGTTAGGCGGTTGTTACCTTTGCCTTTACTTAGTTTAAATTTAGGTGGTTCAACTAGTGATCGTACATAATATTGGCGGTTCTCGTGGTCCAATGGATTAAATCCTGAGCAACATCAAACTTCGCGTCATCTATTTTTGGTATCACTTTACTAAGTTGCGTGAGTAAAATATTCGAAAAATGTGTTTTCAGAAAAGTATTAGAATTTCTTAAAAACAATGCCCTTTTAACACATCTCGGATCTGGGTTTCTGCCCTCAGACTCCACAGTCCTTCAGTTGACCGATATTTATCATACATTTAGCGCTGCCCTTGACGAAGGTAAAGAAATTAGAGTAATTTTTTGTGACGTCAGTAAAGCCTTTGATAAGGTGTGGCATACTGGCCTTCTGTATAAACTTGAAAAAATCGGAATTACGGGTATCTTACTGAAATGGTTTGCAAATTATCTACACAATAGACAACAGTGTGTCGTACTCAACTCAGCGTCATCCTCTTGGAGAGAAGTCACAGCTGGAGTTCCCCAGGGGTCTATACTGGGGCCCTTGTTATTTCTAATTTATATAAATGATCTTGTCCCTGATATTAGGAGCAATATACGCCTCTTCGCCGACGACACTACCCTTTTTCTCGTCGTTGAAAACCCTCAACTCGCGGCAAACATGCTTACTAAAGATATAAAAACAATAGAAAAATGGCCAAGCGACTAGCTCGTTGACTTCAACCCATGCAAAACCGAATCTCTGATCATGTCCCGGAAAACTATCAAACCGAACCACCCCACACTACAAATGTTTGGCACTGATATCAAGGAAGTTGACTATCACAAACATCTTGGCCTGACATTTGACCCCAGTGGCGGCTGGGCCACTCATATTAATGACATTAAGTCCAAAGCATGGAAAAGAGTTAATCTAATCAGACAGCTTCAATTCCAACTAGACCGAAAAGCCCTTGAGAAAATATACATTGCGTTTATACGCCCTCTTCTAGAATATGCAGACACTGTTTGGGACAACTACTAACAAGCAAAAAACGAACTTGATAAAATACAGACCGAGGCAGCACGTATCATATCCGGGGGAACTAGGAATGTGGGTAGAACCTCACTTCTTATTGAAATGGGGTGGGAGACACTAGAAACACGGCGTGAAAAGCACAGACTAACACAATATTTTAAGATGTGCCACAACTTCGTACCCCCCTACATCTCCAACATGATTCCACCTGCATCCGTAGAAAGACACTCATACAACCTACGCGGGACTACTGATTTAACCACCCCTTTATGCCGAACCGAGAAGCACAGCAACTTCATCGTTCCATCTACCACAAGACTGTGGAATACATTACCCACCGAAATAAGGCTCAATAAGTCACTTCCCAACTTCAAAGAATTTCTAGACTCCAACAGGCCAAGAGTACCTCGATTCCACTATAACCACAAATCCCGTAGGGCACAAATCTTACACTGTAGACTCCGACTACACTGCAGTAATCTTAACGATGACTTGTTCAATATCCACCTCTCGGCGCATTATGCATGTTTGTGTGGCGAACGGGAAACAACTGATTACTACTTCTTCCGGTGTCCATATTTCGACCCCATAAGAATAGACACTCTTGGTAAATTACCATATGTGATAAATACAAGCATACTCCTATACGGAAGTGAATTCTACCCAAATGTAATTAACAGAGAGATCTTCGAAACTGTTCACACATTCATTAGTCGATCAAACAGGTTTTCCTAACACCACCCCACCCCTACCCCTCCGTACGTCACCAACAATGTGAAAAAATAGGAAACGTCGCTTTTCAAGGCCGGACCGCACCCGTATAACCTATCCAAACCTGGCACCACCACTTGTCAGCAGCATGAGCCTGTTAACCCTGATCACTGCTTCTCCGAATCATGTCATAGACGCTTACCTCTCTGTCTTTCTTTTCCACGTATTTAAAGTCTCTGCCACTGTAGAAGGGAGGTGAACAAGTGACTTACTTCTCGGATCCCTGCTCCTCCTCCCTATTTCTTTTCTCTCTTTCTCACACCATTTTTTTTCTTCTCTCAATGTTTGTGTGTGCGTGCGCGTGTGTGTGTGTGTGTGTGTGTCTGTGTGTGTGTGTGTGTGTGTGTGTGTGTGTGTGTGTGTGTGTGTGTGTGTGTGTGTGTGTGTGTGTGTGTCCGTGTGTGTTTGTGTGTGTGTCTGTCTGTGTGTATATGTGTCTGTGAGTCTGGGCGCGCGTCTGCGCGTGTGAGTGAATGCGCACCTATGTAAAATAAATCATTACTTGCTGTTGGAAATAAATACTGTTCAAACTAAGCTAAGATAACTGGTGCCATGTCAAATTTCCCGTTTTATCAACATTAAACGAAATTCTGAGTTATTGTTCCATCCACTCTAAGGTCAAGGGTACAAAAAACTTTATCCATTTCCACAGAGAAGACAGCACTGGTAAGGCAGCCGCAGTATTGTAACAATTCGAACATGTATTCGATTCAGCTTCGAACCAAAATTCGATTCAAAATTCGTTTCGAGCAGAAAATAGCGATTTGTTGGACCCTAAAAATCACTAACAACCAATTACTCCTAAAGTACGATTCCCTGCACTTGGTTGCAATGACAAATTAGATCTGTGTATACAGAGAAAGGTAATGAAATATAAAAACACCTTCACTCTTTCTATTTGAATTATTTATATCATTTTAGCTGCTTCATCTATTGACTTCATTCCTGATCTATTAATTAAATAAAACGACTGTATTGTTATGAGTACCAAACACATTACAAAGTATCTTACCAGTTTAAAATATGGTAGGGAATTTCCAACAACTGGAAAGGGTGTTGGACCAGATATTCCCATTGACTTGAATAGGCCATAGTCTTTACACATATATCTGCAAAAAAAAAAAAAAAGTTAAAGACTTGAATGCTAAAAACAACACTTTGAAATATAGTCATTCAAAATATGGTCATCATCACGAAGAATGGACTAACGTGACTTTTTTTTTTATCACCAGTCCGAACACTCAACGTCAATGTGACCCTCGGAGACAACTCCATGAAATAATATATACCATCTGACGAAAAACGTATAAACTATAAATTCGTGTAAATTAAGCAGAAAAGGGCACAGAAAAAACGTTTACCAAGCTTTCCTTCTGCCAAAGGACTTCATCACGGTATCCTCAGAAAAATCCAGGTTCCCCATAGGTATTCTTGAAAATTCGGGTTCCTGGGCACCTATAGCATTGCTTTTTAATTGCATCCACTTCTAATTTACGCGCCGAGTACCAAAGAGTCAGTTTAACATTAAGTGCGAGAGTTTCAGTTCCTGATTTAAGCGTCATCTGCAAATGTCGTCTGTCACAGAGGACGCGTTGTTAAAAGATAAAAAACAAATTGATTTCATTAAGGTGTAGTGTTGCAAATCTTACATTTTTCAAACCTGATCAGCATACTGATTGTCCGAGTACGGTCAGTGACATTCAAGTACACTCATTCCTTTGTACTGGCATTCAAGTACATGCATAGTCATGAAATGAAGAATGGTCAACTCAGTTGAATTTCATTCAATTATGTGAGTATCACTTTGCCTCAGAAGAAGCTTTGTTTTCAGCCGAGTAGAAACTTCTTTTTTCCAAAACACACTGATTTGAGATTCTGGAGTTCCTCAGTTTTAGCATTGGTACTCAAGGGGACCTTTACATTTGGTATTCTAGAGTACCCAAGACCCAACCAGAATATTTGGTATTCTGGCAACCAGTATTTTGGGTATTCTGGAGAACCGGTATCCAAAATGTTTTGGTATCTTATGGCATCCATCCTGGTACTTTGAAGTGCCAATACATTTGGTATTCTGTTATACCAAATGTCGTTTGGTATTCTGCAGTACATATATTTTGGTACTCCTATGGTAACAAGTGGGGCGCCAAATTTGGTACTTTAGAAAACCTGGATTTTTTATAGTGTACAGTGAAAAACAAACAAGTAAAAGAAAAATCTCACCCACAAATTATCAGCATTGGTCGAAATTTACAGGCCATAGTTCAGTAAATCTAGTTTTGACTACAATGGTGTGGTATTGTAAGCAGAAAGAAAAAAGATATCCATAGCTGAAATAAAACAGTTCCTGTCAATGCGTCTAATACGAATCACAAGTGCCAAAAACGCGTTTCAAATAATATCCCACAAAGAAGAGAGACGAATAATTCCAAATGTCGTCTTCCAGTTATCATTGCAGCCATAAATGAGGGTGCCTACAAACACATTTAGGCTAAACAATTTTATTCAATATCTTAAATCGAATATACAAAAGACAACAAAGTACAATGTTGATCCGACGGGAAGCTATAACTCTATACCAGGTCGTTTCCACGTACAACATTTTCGTAAAATATCAATGTAATAGGATCAATGGCATATGCACAGTTGTATTTTTGTTGTTGTTCAAACTAGGCCTGTTAAAGAAAAAAAAACATGCTAGAATTGGAAACAAAAGGAGATATAAGGAGAAAGGTAGAAAGAGGAACTCAACGTGGGTGTGAAACTGGACCGCAAATCTGTCTGATAGTGCTCAAACACATGAGCAGCCTATAATCACAGCATCAAATATTACATATAAAGTTGTTACATTCGGCCGAAATGACCATATATATATTTATATATATGACCATATACCAATATATATACATATGGCCACTTCAACCGAATATCCTCTACTGAACGTGCTTTGTTGCCACAATGAATTCTTGAGCGACATCGAAGACTATACAATTTTCTTTATCGGTTAGAAGTTCGGAACCATATAGTAGCGATGACACATCGGGAGGAAATGATAATTGGCCAATGGTGCGATGACGAATACTGGTGTAGGTTGGGCACAATAGCAGAAAATGTTCAGTTGTCCCATTCCCACATTGGCAGCATGGTAATGGTAATATGTGATTAGCATACAAATGTGAGTCGAGATTGCTACATCCCAGGCGTAGCCTGCAGTGATACATTTGTGCTGCACGGCATTTAGCACTGCTGAAGAATGATGGGGGTCGTCGCTTATTGTTTAGAAAGCTCTTAAAATTACTGTAGGACCCATTCTCTCTTACCGCGGATGGGATTTGATTCCAGAACTTAGTTACCTCTAGGATAAAGGACGAATTGTATAATTGAGTTCGAAAGGGAAGAATCCCGTGTTACCACTGGAGCGGAGATTATGTGTCGTATTGATCACCAAGATCAACGGTGGTACTTTATTAGCACTGTATGGAGGCGTTACGTGATGGTACATCTTAAAGAACTGCATTAGCTTATGCTTACGACGCCTATCTTGAAGAGGATCCCAGCAGGTTTCAGAGTATAATAAGGCTTTGCTAGCGCTAACAGTTGCTCCAGTGACAACTCTAGCAGCAGCTACTTGGATTTTTTCCAAGTCTGCTGTGTCGGCTTCGGTGCAGTTGTTTATAACCCTATCGGCATATTCAAGAAGAGATATTATAAATGCGAAATCTATTTTTGCCAGAACGCTTCTGTCAAGTACGAAATTGTGTTTTCGCATTAGGTCTATGCGTGTCCAGGCATTAGCACAGATATAGTCATCATGATTATTCTACATACATCTTGTATTTAAAAAAACTCCCACATGTTTGTGTCTGTCAACTTCAACAATTTGATCATTTGCAAACAATAAGGGGATGTTGGGGTTGGTTTCTTTGTCGAGTTATGATCATGCTTTCCGTTTTTGTGGAGTTATCTATTGTCACCAGATCGTGATTAATTAAATAGACCGTTTGGACAGGGTTTTACTACAATTAGATAGAGGGGTGAATCTTCTGCAAAGAGGTGTATGTTGCTGATCAATTTTTCTGTTATATCATTAATGTAAATAAGGAATAAAAAGGGGTCCAAGAATAAAACCTTGTGGAACTCCGGAGCAAACAGTTCTCCAAGACGAGGATTCGCTTGCTACGACAACTCGCTGGGATCTATTGGAAAGATGTGATTTGAAAACTTCGAGTAGTTTTCCTCAAATTCAGACTTTCTCCAATTTGTAGATCAACCTGGCGTGCCATACTTTATCGAACGCCTTACTGTCATCACAAAAAACTCTCTAACCTTTTTTTCTTCGTCAAGAGAGTGAGGAAACTCATCATATATATCGGTTAATTGTAGAACTGTAGAGTCGTGTGGTATAAAATCTGATTGAAATTTGCAGAGGATATTTCTTTCATTCAAGAACATCCGTACGCGTTTTTAAAGATATATTTCTCAAACAAATTGCTAAAGCAGCTGAGCGTGGATATTGGGCGATAATTAGTAACAAGTTGGCGTTTTTTTTCAGGATTGGAGATATATTAGCCGTTTTCCACGCAGATGGGAAGTAACACTCATTTAGTAAAATGTTAAACAAAGTCGTGAGGGGTTCACTCAAAGAGTTCATACATCCTTTAAGTAATCGGTGGCTAACCAAGTCCGGACCAGATGCTCTGGCTACATTATTGCTTTTAGTGTTTTTGTACCTCGTGACAGTTGCGTGCTATGGCATCAATTATTACGTTGGATGGTGGAAGAGACGTTGGCAGAGAGGCTTCAGAATCGTCAATAGTAGAGAGAGACTGAAATATTCGTTAAGCACCTCGACTTTCTCGGTGTTCGGCAAATATGTCTTGTTTAGGTAAAGTAGGGTTGGGATCCGTAGAGTGGAATTATTTCCTACGAACGATTTGAGGGTCTTTCACCATTGTACCGATGACGTCTCTGTGATTTTCGGTAACTTTTTGCACTTTAGTTATATAAAACGCCTTGGTCTTCCGTATTGCTGACACAACCTCATTCCTCTTATTTGTGTATCTATCCAAGCCTGCGGAAGACCGCTTCGTTTACCAGTATGGGTAGTTTAACCTCAATTTGATAACACTTGAAAATAACAGTTCTCCTTGATGTGGAATGTCTAACTAAATGCTGAGGAAGGCTAAATGTTAACCCTTTACCTAATGACAGCTGAATAATTAACATAAGGCTCCGTATTTTAACATTTGTATCCCACTTGATAGACGGCAGTTTGACCTCGATCTGATAACACTTGAAAAAACAATTTTACTAGATGTGAGATGGTCCACTGAATGATGTGGATGGCTAAAAATTAGCCCTTATAGCACTTGATGGTATTCCAGGTATACGAGGTGTGGGGGTAATCCATTGTTAGATGCAGTGGGTCAAACAAAAAGTAAAAAGTAACCCCCTACCAAATGACAAATAAAGTGATAATACTGTATTTATTGTCAACTGTATCTCGTTCGACAAATCTCCAAAAGATCTTCCAAATAGGATAAAATCTGCTTGGCATACATTGTAAATTAAACCCTTATTACTTTGTGCTCCTCTATGAGTGTGCAAAATCTAAAAATGTAACGAAGCGGAATTTTCGATTGAACCCTTATTACGTTAGAATTTGCAAAAAACTGCCAAAATTGGGGTTTATAGGAACTTTCTCGAAACACGTCTCGTAGATTTTTTTAAACATTCATCATTATTAGACCTGTCTGTGACACGACCTTTGATACACACGACATATCAGGCGATGAATATGGTAACGCTCCACTGGCTGCCAAACATCGAAAGTTTGATGAAATGGACCAGTTCCAGACACCCACAGCACCCAAACGATACACGAGAGATAAACATAACTTCCTTTATTGGAAGTGGAATTCACCGAGAATCATTTGTGTAGGAAATAAGGGTGTTAAAAACCAAGTTAACCCGTTTTAGGATGGTTTGAACATATCCATTACGTTGATGAAGGGGTTAAGGGTTCTCCTGTAATTTTTGGTCAATTCTTTCCGATTAGACATTAACCCTTTACCCAAGGTAACGGCCAAAACCGGCCAGCGCTATTCTCAAAAATCGCCTATTAATTTTAATTATTTTTTTCATTTTTTGTCTCAAAAACATAGGTTATGACCCCTCATTGGAACGAGCTCGTCGAGCTCGTTCCAATGAGGGGTCATAACCTATGTTTTTGAGACAAAAAATGAAAAAAAATAGTTATTCAAGAATTTTTTTTGCAAGTGTCGTCTGCTTTTCATGTTAGGTAAAGGGTTAAGTTGGAAAGTAAATGCGTGTAATTCACTAGCTGATGTTTAGAATGGCTTGGTCGGTGCATTTCTGGTCATGTTAACCGCTTGAGGGCTGAATTATTTTGGTGGTCTGAACTTGGTGTTCAAAATTTGTTTATGAAAAGTTATCGGAGAGTTTCCACGAGCACTCACCAG
This sequence comes from Pictodentalium vernedei, assembly GCA_031216915.1. Lineage (NCBI taxonomy): Eukaryota > Metazoa > Mollusca > Scaphopoda > Dentaliida > Dentaliidae > Pictodentalium > Pictodentalium vernedei. The sequence continues at coordinate 503,383,699 of CM062297.1, read as the reverse complement.
TAACTTGGAATAAAACAAATTACACAAACAAAATAGAATTTTCGCTTGACTGACTACGAAACACAGGAAAGCAAAATGCTGGCTTTTGCACCGGTACTCACTTGTTTTTGTGAAAACCCCAATAGTGGCTTCTACCACTCAACCAGTTAAATGAGCCCCCCCCCCCCCCCCCCCACACACACACACATACACACAAAAATCGCATAACCAATTTACAGCAGTCATTACAGATATCGTTATACGGTCTCAACTTAACCAATCCTTCAATTTTTGGCGAAACTGAGAGGTTGAGACAATGGAGTTTATACACAACGACACAAATGCACAGACGTAATTATATACTTGTACTTAATTGTATGTTTATGTTATATGCATGTAAGACTCTGAATCGCTTGCAAAACACACACGGCAGTATCTTGCAACATCATATTATAGATACCCCATTCCCTATACTGCAGCTACAAAGGAAACCACATATCACAACAAAGGAATACTTAACTTTTTAACTTTGCTATTTTTGTATTATGTAAAATAATTTTCTGTGAAATTTAACGATAGAAAAAATGCACTTTTGCTTGTAAATAAGAACCTAAGATCTGAATAAAAAAAAAACAAAAAAAAACAAAAAAACAGTGATACCCATCAAAAGCTTAAAAAAAATCTTGTTCTCTCTGGATTTCTTTACAAACATCTTAAAGGTTTTCAAGAGAAAATGGCCATTGATAGGTTTTGGCGTCACATTACCAGTTCCATGGATACAATATTCCGGTAAGCATTTGTTAACCCTCCATGGGCTGCTAAATGTCGAAATTTTGAAAAAATAGTCTTTTTTTTTTACACCAACAACATCAAATGGGAATGCCACAGAGAAACCTAACTTCTTTTACCGGACGCAAAAACTGATAGGGGAAATTTGTTGTAAGTAGTGAGGGTATTCAAAAATCGAGGTCGTAACCCATTTTCGACTGGTTAAGGAGATATACTCCTTAAAAGCTTAAAATTCCCGTTCTCCGTGGATTTCTAAAAAAAATCTAGTATGTTCTCAAGAAAAAATTACCATCTGCACAAGTTGCTTGACAAAATATCCATCTAAGCATTCGATAACCCCCCGGAGGCCGCCAAGCATAGACATTTTGAGAAAATGGACTGGCCTTGGGCACCCCAAACACCCAATATGTACCTGCGAGATAAACATGACCTCCTTCATTGGAAGTGAAATTCACCGAGGAAGGGATTCACAAAACCAAGCATTAACCCGTTTAGAGCTGGTTACAGAGCGATATCCCCCAAAAGGTTAAAAATTCATGTTATCCAAGGATTTCTCTAAAAACATCTCGTAGATTTTCATTAAAAGTTGGCCATTCTCAGATCTTAGTGTCATATTATAAGTTGCATTTACAAAATATTCCAGTAAGCATATGTTAACCCTATGCAGGTTCTCAAACATCAAACTTTTGATAAAATGGGATGTGTTTGAGTACCCACAGCACCCAAAGTTAAGAGGAGAGATCAACATAAGTGGAAGTAGAATTCACTGAGAATTATTTTCGCAAGTTATAAGGGTATTCAAAAACAACCCTTATCCCGTTTGGAAATGGGTAAACAATGATACCCTTAAAATTCAAGTTCTCCCTGGATTTCTCGGAAAACATCTTATTTTAAAGAAAAAATGGTCATTTGCAGTTCTTGGTGTGACATTACAAGTTGCACCAAAAATATTCCTGTTAGCACTTGTTAACCCCTTATAAGCTGCCAGACATCAATATTTTGGATACATTTGAGATAAAATGGACCATTTTCAAATAGCCACAACACTCAGTCGGTATGCGTCAAACAAACATAACTCCTTTAATCGGTCATTAACCTGTCAGACCGATATTGATATTAACCCTCTCCACCATTAATGTTGATTTTTACCTCTACATTTTTTTATCAGACTGAGTCATTTGAGACTACCATATCCTCTCATAACATCAAAAAAGGAATTTCAGTGAGACAGTTAAAAATAATTCATCAGACACTCTTGGGTCATGAAAAATCATGGAATCTCATCTGGAAAAAACATGATTCTCCAGAATCATAAAGTCTAGTTTACATTACCTTTATGCATACTCTGCAAACAAAAACATAAAAACAATGTCACAGTGCAACTTTCACATAATATAGAGCTCTACAATGGTCTCCAATATAGGACTACTCACGCTATAAATGCCTACGATTCGTCCTTGAAACTCTCGATGTCAGAAAAGCGGAGGGGCTAGTCCTGGCCAGAGCTCTGCAAACGTTTTCCTCTCACTTCCCTTTGGGGATGTGGGAGGATGGGGTAACGACCAGTGGGTCCTAGTTAAGGATAAAAGAGGCCCCCGAACCCCCAGAGCGACCTTCCAAAAAACTGTTTCCCAGAAATCTGTGTATTCGACGATAAATGCGGAAATTTTGTGAAAAGTGGATTTTTCGTTACCCGTAATCAGCCGAGTTGGCTGTATTGATAAAAATGTTTCTGGTCAAATCATGAAAAGGCAACATGAACCCAAGCTTCAGCTGAAAGTGACACCATAGCAATTAACTCTGCACAAACAAGAACCGCTGGTAGATATATCATTTCCGAGTGGTCGTAAATATCCTTCAGTATACCTCGTTAATGAAATTCGTTTGTGTCAATGGTGTGATTTGAGTAAATAGAGTTACTACTGAATATTGTAATTTATGACATACTATTCAATATTGTGATTTATGACACGATTCACACCAAACAAAAGTGGATATTTATTCGGTCAAATCTTATGTGATAGTACCCAGTGTATACACTTCATATACAGCACATGGGAACACATTGCATGCACATATGTGCTGCGCATTTTGTGCGTACACTGTGCATTTTCACATAAACACATATCGGCACATACTATGTGTGCCCATGTGCTGCATGCGATGTGTACACATTCTGTGCTATCACACAAGCACATCTCGGTTCTATCAACAGGCTGATTCTTATACATAAGGTATGCTAGCATGCACAAGGTTAAGCAATTGTATAGAAGGAGGCATATTTTAATGAATGAAGAGATATGTTTGAACTCATTAAAAACTTGGCCGAGGATAGAGATTGGACCTGGGTCAGACCTAGCAAAACCATAGCTATAGGGTTGTAAAAGACCATAGGAATGGTGAATACAATAGAGGCTGACAATCGGATATGGTAGGTGCCAGCAGTAAGGCTGCTAGGAGCTGTATGGGAAATAAGAATCCAATTTGACGCACCCACGTTTGGCACCTCATTTTCCGAGATGAGTCGTACGTGTAGTCACTCGTTCGAGCCATTGCTCGATAACATATTCCCTCGATAAAATTAGAGTCGGTCGAGCGATGCCTGTTCTACTTACTGCTGTACTGACGCTTGGACTTCTTCTTGTATCAGACAATGATGTGGCAGTGGGCGGGGGTATAGACTGATGGAGCGATATGAATGGTTAGCTAGTGGCAGACAAGCAATCTGGTTGGATCTCTCGGATGAACGAAACATGACTCATGCTATTAGGAACAAGCACATGAGTACGGGGATAGGGTTAGATCTCGTCAAAACCGACGAGGAAAGCTAAAAATAGTAACAATAAGCGAAAACATTTGCAGTTGGAAGACTCATCTACGCAACTGGAGTATACCCGAGAACAATCGAATAGGGTTAGGAAAATAGGAAGAATTACATAGTCTATTCATAGATAGAAGCAGATGATTCAAAACGACTCCGAACTAGTAAAACTAGTTGTAGGGACCAACTGGGGGATTTAATATACTTCCATTCAATCGTACATTCCCTCCGAACAAACCACAGTCTTATTTGAAGAATTTGGGTCACATAGCAACCACGTGCCACCATGTACATAAATGTGGCAGCCTCCAGTAAACAAAATGGATGACGAAAACACGTATTACCCTTGCAACATGGCTGCAAATGCACACTATCACTACGTATCACTATGGTAATGACATCATAAGATGGTCAATCACGAGGACTACCATGACAACCAAACATGTCTTAACCGGGCCACATGACTATGGCGTCTATGCGACTCCCCTCCCTCGATAAGATAGCCAAAATATGGGTTGAAAGTTGTAAAGTGGTCGCTCGCGTGGGCTACCATGAGAACCAAACATTGCGTCGCTGGGTCACGTGACTATAACGTCACATGATACCACGATGTGACCCCCACAACTCTTGCTCGGAAGCCACATTATATAATACTTTCGCCCATACCGTGGAAACTTATGCCGATGACTGATTGGACATGCTAATTGGTTAGCGCACCAAAAGCTGCCCGTTTGACCGGAATCAAACGTCTACGTCGTGCGAGATAAAACGCATATCGTGTTGATGACAGACATGCCTTTGAGCTCGCGCTGAACCTGTTTGCGGCGGGTTAATAATTTAGAGAGTCCGACAAATAACTACCGGTGCCTGGTATTTCTCTCATTATATTCAAACATCGTCCACCCATAAAATGGCCGGACACGATATTAATTATTCATTCATTACTTTCTGTTTTCTTTATGCAAAAAAACTGACACGTAGCCCTATTTGCGAGAGATTTTCTAAAAATTACATGCAGTACTACTCAAATGTTTTTTAAAACTTTGGCCCATAATTGAGTGCTCCAAAGTTTGTAATTGTTTTTCAAGGCGACATTATAATCTTGCTGCTTTTCTAATTCTTGTTTGGGAAGGATGGATGGACGTTTCCATATGGTTTCCAGACATTGTATTATATAGACTAGTGCATATGAAAATATAAATGTCCTACTAATGCATGTTTTGAACTTTAAGAACATTAAGGATACAACATTAGGGAGAGAGGGGAAATAAACATATCTCCAATTTCTCTGCAGAAATATGCTGGATATGGTTAATACCTGTGATATTAACGACTATAGCATTGATATAAAACAATGTCCCCCGATACATGGGGTAGAGACAGGAAACGATTCCCAGACACAAACAAATGCCTCGCCTTTTGACCAGAAACCTCATTCACACATGCAAAATATTTGCTTTTCCGCTGAAAACTGTGACATCCACCCCCGCTACCAAGAGCGTTTTCAGTGTTGCCACCACTGTGCTGATGAAACATTATTCCGCCGTGTTTCCAATTGTCATCCCTTTGCTTAATTTGAATTTCAATCCACTATTCAAACCAATTGACTGTTACTGATTGATACGCTGATAGATATTCGAATTGTAGCTATTATGGCTGTACTTAGGCGTGAGTTTGTGAAAAAATGGTGTTTCATTCCAATTTCCATGATATATAGTGTGTTATTGATGTTGTTGTGAAAATGCAAAGCACTGCTGCTGAATAATTCAACTATGATGAACAATGTTTGCTGCTTTCTCTTTGAAATCTGATGGTAGACTTACAAATGTGCCAGAACAAATGTCACAAATGAAAAGAAACATACTGATCACCTGTCCCATGGACTTGCCAGCAATTACACGAACCAGATTTGAATTGTGCAAACTTGTGAATGAAGTATCATATAATCCCTATCACTGCAAAAGTATCAGTAAATAATGTTAAGAAAAATAAGTAGACCCAGCACTGGGCTGAGCCTGTAGGCCTGTGAGGCTGTGACTTACATATATGTTGCCACTCGCCTGATTAGCCTATGACATGATGTGTCATCATCTGGCTAACTATGTCAAACGAAGTATTAACTCAAATGCAGATGGATGCAGTTCACATATAGCCTACGTCAGTGCTGGTTCCCTTTACGAGTGATTTTAATATTGGTAACTGCTATGCAATACAGCTAAACTAGGGGTAGCAATTGATTTATCATGTACGTGTATACCTTTCATGAATATCTTCATAAATGATAACAATGGGGCCGACGAATCGTGATTTTTCGCTCGAATCGAGTCAGGCAAAATGTTAAAAACCTAACCGAGTCTCGAATCGAATCCACTTTCCAGTTGTTGCGATACGATGTTAGCAACCCTGTCTCCCATGTGAACTCAATATCGTTATGCACACTAGTTATACTATTACGTACCATTACCAACTTGTTTCTGACAGGTAGAACAATTTATTCATATCGCAACCAAAGGTATTCCGACTACAAATTTCAGCACAGACAAGTCAGTGCATGAATCCGATGTGCAACGTTCTTCCATTAATATTCGAACCATACAGAACATGGTTTTTGACGCACTGACTCTCAAGTTACTCGAAGCTATCGCTTTAAATGTTTTCTGTTCTTAATATTCTAGTGCTGAGAACTCATTCCGCCGTTGTCTTAGCAATGTGACTAGATTCAAACAAGAAGTAACCAGGTATCACCAAGGTGGACGGAGAAAAAGCCACATATCGCCACTTGAGTGGCGCCTTGTTCCACTCAAGAGGCAATATATATACATATATATATTCACCTCAATGCAATTGATCAATGTTTCTTCCCATACTTTGTTACTTTCATCCAGTTTACTTCACTGTTTTAAGATTATTTATGTTCAATCTCAGGCTCTCTTTCTGTTTGGTTTTATTTGAACACGGAAAAGGATCTTCAGTCGGTATACATTTCCCCAGCATGCAGATACTAATGAAAGAAAATCTTAGTTTACAAAATGACAGTAAGTCCGGCTTGCTATCAAAATCATTCAAAACGAAGGCAGCAACGATGTTTGACAAGGTTTACTGGTAATATATTTCATTTATCTATCCTCGTGATATGCTGGAGAAGACTTATTTGTATATCCGACCAGAGGTCGACCTGATTTTGATAGTTTTAACCTAGAAGATTCATTCATATTTGTTTACTGTTGATATAGGGTTGACTAGTCATGTTACGTTTCAGTTTGCATTGGCAGATTGTCATGCAGTTTCAGTTATACAAAATAATATATTTTGTTGAAAACTAATTTTAAAGTTCTCCCCTAACAAGTTATAAATATCCCTCATGATATCAATGATGTCAGGCCTCCTGGCCAAATTTTACTGGAATCTGAGATAACTGGATCGTTATACAGACCTGACAAACAGGTACCTATTAGACCACAAACAACCGTCTAACATTGTTGTTTGAAACTACTTTGCAAAAAATGAACTATGAAAAGATTTGCAACCCCCCACGCCCAGGAAAAATATGTTTTCGGCCCCACCGACCACTCACGCACCCCCGGCCTTGTGACCGCATTTGTTGCAGTCCCCTCTCCCCATCTGTATAATATGTGTTCTGTTTCGTATGTCGCCCTAAAGTATAAAATTGTATATCGGTCTATGGCCTCGGTTTTCAAGCATAGAAAGCTCAGTTAATAGATCTTTGAATATGCAGCTACTTGAATTAATTTTATGTCAAGCAGGAATTCCATCATGCGTAGTGTTGGGTTCGAGAAACTGAAATAAAAATTGTTTTTTCGGAAACTGACCCCGAGTCAATCCTGGGTCTATAGCACCCAATCGCCTAGCCATAAATGTTGCACAGCCATACCACTTGAGCCAACTGTAACGACAATCATTAATGGCTACGCGATTAGGTCACTGTTCTAATGCCTCGCAGTGGATAGTTAATTGAGCAAGAAAGCGATGGATGGGAATTCCATGCGTACAATCTATATTCATTCAGCCGAATTTCAAGCAAAAATGAAATCTGTGGCAGGCACATCAGGCAGGGTTTTTACGCTTCATCCTGCCTTCTCTGGTATTTGTTATTCAGGCTTTCATGTGGGACAATTAAGGGAAAATATGAAGCAGAAGTTGGCCCACACAGAGAAAGCCAAGGAACAGGGGAAATCTGTTGTTAGACTTTCCAGCCCACTTGCATTGGTTTTGTCCCCTAGCCTCTGCCGCGCGTAAGTGTTTTTTGAAAGCCGAGGAGCAGAGGGACGATGTTGGTTCTGGTAATCCCTTGCAACCACATTTTCAGTACAATACTCACAACTACAGGGAATAAAATGGTTTCGCGCATCGTTGGCGTGCAGCTACAGTGTGGGGCGAGCTCCTTTCGACTCTCTAATGTTGGAGGCATTTAGCATCATGTCCGGGTGCGATACTGGTGAAAAGTGCGCAGGAGAATGGAACCGATACTGGGTTCTTCCAGGCAAGTATAGTCTGCCACGGACTAGTCTGTGTCTTTGTTGGTTAAAATTGAGAAGGTTCATTTTCAGGCAAGAGTAATCAGCCTTTTTGTGTTAATAGGTTGGAGACGTCCAGGGCAAGTATAGTCTACCCCGGGCTCTTCCGGTGATTCGAAGAAGAAGAGCGGACACGGAATCGACTTCATGTATTCACAAAACGGCTTATGAAGGGGTTGCTATGGAGCTCGGTGGGGTGAACGGTTTCACTCTTATTTTACTTCGTTTTAACGACATAATATTTCGAAATAACGAAATAATATTTCATTTTAACGAAATAGTATTTCGAAATAACGAAATATTATTTCGTTATTTCGTTTTAACGAAATAACTATCTGTAACGGCAAGCAGGGCCAGATTACACCGCCTCACTACTTCTCGATTGCAAATTCTGCGTACTTAGCTAAGTAACACGGTTACGTATTCTAGCAAAATATGAATTTGACTCATTAAAATTAATGACTTCACTTTATTGGGGAATAAATTTAGTGGTATTCGCTTGAAGCACTCTCCTATCAACTAACGTTACGATCTCTCCGTTTTTCGCGATATGTGTATTACCAGAGTTGTTTTGGTGTTGTTCCGTATATCATAGCGTGGTTTATCGGTGCAGCAGGAAAGGGAAGCGGTGGGAAGTCCAAGGGTACCCCCCCCCCCCCCCACACACACACACACACACACACACACATGCCCCCCCCCCCCCCGCCCTCCTAAAAAAAAATAATTGCAGGCGCAATGCCGATAGACTATAAATGACCGACAAATTTAGTAGTGGAAAGCAGAGAACGACATTATCTGATGCATAGCCTAGGCGTACAGGCCATGGTGACTCGATAAGAGGAGGAGCTGGAGGGGGCTGCGAAGTCGGGGAAAATCGATTTTTTTATAAACTTTTCATAATTTTGGGGGGCAAGCTTCACCTACAGTGCCAAACATTCAATCTATTGTCTTCAATAAGGGATACAGCCCCATAAGACCAAACTTGGAACCAAGGTGCGTAATATTTTATTATATATTTTTTGGCATGGTACGTCTCACAGGACGTGCCACACCAAAAAAGTATATTACGGACTTTGCGTGCTAATTTGGACTACAGATGATAACGCGTCAGTAGTATAGCAGGAGGTTTTCAGGCCTGATTACCAGAAGCTTTGCCGGTACAGCTAGTGTTAAATTCCCATATGAACCGGAGCCATTGCCGGTGCAAAAGTTCGGCTCCATGTACAACTATTTCTATCCCCCTAGTTGCGAATAGTTCAGTATGCCTTGAATCTAGATCCGACAAGTGGTGTACGTACTGCATATATAGTATGCTATGGTATGTATAGTGATATGGGTATATAGTATGGGTAAGTAGTGGAAAGATGATGGGGGAGTTGGGTTTTCTTGAAAGTTTTTTTTCCGCGAAACGGTTGACGTTGCTATTGACGTCGTTACGCGACGTCATAGAGACGTTGGCCACTGTTGTTGTCCACTATACAATCTGGCATAACGTTTGTTCGGGTCAGGGGGTGTCGGATATCTCGTAGGGGGGGGGGGGGGGGGGTCTGGCAGTGGTGATATATATCCATGTTGGTATACTATTAGCTCTTGGGTCTTCATATTATCCTATGTCTGCTATAGCTAGTTCATGCGGTATTGTGGGGGTGGGGGTAATGCATGGTCGCCCAGTGTGGTATTACAAGATAGTCCTTGGTGGTTTAGATTAGCAGTATAGGGTGAATGGTCTGTTGGCCTATTACCCCCTTAGTACCATTTACCTACCGAATCCTTTGTATTATCTTATGGCTGGTATTGGTAGATCGTAATGCTAGGCCAGGCAGTATTATAATCGTTTGTTTAGAAGTGGGGCATCGGAGGCATTGTATATACCGCTGTAGGTCCCCTGTTAGTCCTCGGTATTATTAACCAACCGATTGCTTTATATTATTCTATGACTGGTATACGTAGTACGATGTGGCAGGTCAAGTGGTATTGTGGAGTGGGGGTGGGGGTAATGGCTGGCAGTATAGAACGGCAGTATAGTATGGACGATATATACCTATGTGGGCCCCCCGAAAGCCATTGGTACTACTAGTCGACCTCATGCTTTATGTGACTGGTCTCGATAGTGTGTACGACCAGACGTTATTGTGTGTGTGTGTGTGGGGGGGGGGGGGGGGGGTGTAATGCACGGTAGTTTAGTGTGGTAGCATACGATATAAGCTTTGTACCCCTACAGGTCCCATGTTAGGCCTTAGTACTATTAACCCTATTAATGCTTCATGTTATCCTATGACTGGTATAAGTAGTATGCAATGCTAGGCATAGGTTATTGTGGGTAGGGGTAATGCCTGGTAGCTTAGAACGGTAGTATAGTATGGGCGGTATATACCCCTACTGGCCCACTGTTAGTGACTGGTACTATTAACCAACCGATTGCTTTGTTTTATTATATGGCTGGTATATGTAGTACGTTGCGTTAGGTCTGGTGATATTGTGGGGCGGGGGTAATGCTTGGAAGTTTAGAACTGTAATATAGCATAGGCTGTACATACCCCTGTAGGTCTCTTGTTGGCCATTGGCACTACTGATCCACCAGGTGCTTCATATTAACAAGCGGTATTCTGGGTGGGGTTAATGCCTGGTAATACAGAACGGCAGCAGAGTATGGTTGGTATATTCCCCGTAGGGCCCATCTTAACCGTTAATAGTATTAACCGACCAAATGCTTTGTATCATCCTGTTACTGGTAATGTGGTACGTAATACCAGTAGTTCCTACCCTATTCCGAGAACACGTGTTGTTTCATTTATCTAGATCACAAAATCAGTCCACTTTCCTGACGCGAACTGACCAATCAGATTGCTTCATTTCCCGTAATTTATACATATCCATACAAAGTTATCTCCCTTGGTATAACAAAAGCCTATTTCATTCCTAAACCCTCTAATCTACCGAGTAGTTACTGATAAGTCATTGCTCGAACGACTCGAATTCCATCGAGCAAATGAGCTATCGAGCAATTACTCGATCGAGTGACTCGCACATACGACTCTTAGCCTCATTTCGGTGTTTGAGGATACCTATGGCCTGGTATTGTATTATGTGAGGATACATATCGACAATACCTTATGAAGAATCCCTTTTTTTGCTGTGTGAGGCCATGAGTGCCATGAGAAAATCCCCCAGTGAGGTCTAATTTACTATCCCTCTTAGCCTCATTTCGTTTGAGGCCGTGAGGGCTATGAAAAAGTCCCTCAGTGAGGTCTAATTTACTACCTTCTTAGCCTCATCTCGGTTTTTAACAGCCATATCCCGTAGCACCCCAGTTTAAGCACCCCTTTTTGGAAAACGTCTGGCCTTCGGCACCCCTTTTTGTCACAAGAAACCATGAGGGTTATGTAAAAGTCCTCAATGAGGCCTCATTTACTATCCCTCATAGCCTCATTTTCTGTTGATGGCATGAGAGCCATGAAACAATCCCTCAATGAGGCCTCATTTACTATGCCTCATAGTCTCATTTTATTTTGAGGGCATGAGAGTCATGTGAAAACCCCTCAATGAGGCCTCATTTACTATCCCCCTTAGCCTCATTTCGGTATTTAAGAGCCATTTTCATGGCCCTCATGCAATCAAAAGAAAATGAGGCTATGAAGGATAGTAAATGGGGCCTCATTCAAGGATTTTTTCATAGCCCTCATGCACTCAAAAGAAAATGAGGCTATGAGGGATAGTAAATGAGGCCTCATTGAGGCATTTTTCATATCCCTCATGCCCTCAAAATAAAATGTGGCTATGAACGATAGTAAATGAGGCCTCACTGAGGGCTTTTACATAGCTATCATGGCCTCATATGACAAAAAGGGGTGCCGAAGGCCAGACGTTTTCCGAAAATGGGTGCTTAAATTGGGGGTGCCACGGGATATGGCTATTAAAAACCGAGATGAGGCTAAGAGGGTAGTAAATTAGAGCTCATTGAGGGATTTTTTTCATAGCCCTCATGGCCTCACACAACAAAAAAAAAAGGATTCTTCAGAAGGTATCCTCGATAGGTATCCTCAAATAATACAATACCAGGCCATAGGTATCCTCAAACACTGAAATGTGCGGGTCACTCGAACGAGTAATTGCTCGATTGCTCGATGGGATTCAAGTCGTTCGAGCAATGACTTATCAGTATCTACTTGGTAGATTTTTGGGTTTAGGAATGAAATAGGCTTTTGTTATACCAAGGGAGATAACTTTGTATGAATATGTGTAAATTACGGGAAATGAAGCAATCTGATTGGTCAGTTAGCGTCAGGAAAGTGGACTGATTGGGTGATCTCGAGAAATGAAACAACAAGTGTTCTCGGAATAGGGTAGGAACAACTGGTATTACGTACCACCTTACCAGTAACAGGGTGATACAAAGCATTTGGTCGGTTAATACTATTAACGGTTAAGACGGGACCTACGGGGGGGGGGGGGGGGGGGAATAAACCAACCATACTCTGCTTCCGTTGTGTTTCACCAGACATTAACCCCCACCCCAGAATACCACCGCTTGATAATATGAAACACCTGGTGGATCAGTAGTACCAAGGGACAACAAGAGACCTACAGGGGTATGTACAGCCCATACTATATTACCGTTCTAAACTACCAAGCATTACCCCCACCCTACAATATCACTAGATCTACCATAACGTACTACATATACCAGCCATATAATAAAATAAAGCAATCGGGTGGTTAATAGTACCAATCACTAACAGGGGCTCAGTAGGGGTATATACTGTCCATGCTATACTACCGTTCTAAGCTACCAGGCAATACCCCTACCCACAATACTCCCGCGCCTAGCATTGCATACTACCTATACCAGTCATAGGATAACATGAAGCATGGGATGCAGGTGGATGAATAGTACTAAGGGCTAACATGGGGCCTGTATGGGTACAAAGCTTACATCGTACACTACCACACTAAACTACCATGCATTACACCATCCTCCCCATCCCCCCCCCCACACACACACACACAATAACGTCTGGTCTTACACACTACCTAGACCGGTCACATAAAGCATTAGGTCGACTAGTAGTACCAATGGCTTAGTGGGGCCCACAGAGGTATATATCGTCCATACTATGCTGCCGTTCTTTACTGCCAGCCATTACCCCCATCCCCACTCCACAATACCACTTGACCTGCCATAACGCACTACCTAACCCAGTCATAGAATAATACAAAGATATCGGTTGGTTAATGATACCGATGACTAACAGGGGACCTACACCGGTATATACAATGCATCCTATGCCCCACTTCTAAACAAACGATTATAATACTGCCTGACCTAGCACTACGTACTACCAATACCAGCCATAAGATAATACAAGGGATTCGGTAGGTAAATAGTACTAAGGGCGTAATAGGCCAACAGACCATTCATCCTATACTGCCAATCTAAACCACCAAGGACAATCTCGCAATACCACACTGGGCGACCATGCATTACCCCCATCCCCACAATACTGCATGACCTAGCTATAGCAGACATAGGATAATATGAAGACCCAAGGGCTAATAGTATACCAACATGGATATGTACCACAACTACCAGATCCCCCCATCACCTACGAGAAGTGCGACACCCCCTGACCCGAACAACGTTATGCCAGATTGTATAGTGGACAGCAATAGTGGTCAACGTCTCTATGACGTCGCGTGCGCACCATGTCGTCACGACGCCAATAGCAACGTCAACCGTTTCGCGGAAAAAAAACTTTCAAGAAAACCCAATTCCCCCATTATCTTTCCACTACTTACCCATACTAAACACCCATACCCCTGGGTGTACATATTTCACTATACATACCACAACATACTATATATGCAGTACATGCACCACTTGTCGGATCTAGCTTAAAGGAGCCGAACATTTGCACCGGCAAAAGTTGCACAGGCAATGGCCCCGGTTCCTTTTGGGAATTTAACACTAGCTGCACCGGCAGAGCTCCGGGTAATCAGGCCCTAAAACCTCCTGCTATACTACTCTCATCTGATGACTTTGGATACATAGTCCTAGCAGTTTAAAAGAAAACATTTCCCGAGAGAGCATGCCCCATGCTGCTGGGAGTGTGGGGAGGGAGAGGGGCGGGCGCCGCCAATAAACATTTCTGTCGGAAAATAATTGTTGAATTTGTATGAATCGAAAGCAAACAGCTTCTGTGTTTGAAATGTTAAACACTATATTGTTAAATTTATTGACTAAAATCAGCAACTGCACAAGTCACATCTGAGGCACCCGGAGGCCCTAGAATTGTTCTCAGAGCCTCTGACTTAAAACAGTTTCTCTAAGGAGCCCCCACTAAATCCCCACCACTGGTAGGGGGATACATCCTACCACACACTCTCGCACATCGGTGTTGGACACCTCGAGTGTGCCTTCGGCACACACAAAAGTACTTCCCTCCACCCCTCCACTATGTCAGATTTTTTAAATACGACATGCTTCGGACCGGCGGGAGAGGGCCGCCAGCCCTCACTCACCCACCTCGGGTCCACGTGTCCCACCGATGCCTGCAGCATTACGTTTCGGTCAAAATCTTCAGCCCTTCTAAAAAAATGCCCGTATGCCTATGATAAAATGACGTTCCCCCATAAAGTTGGTATTTAAAAGGCGTCATTTTCCTGAGTCTGATTGTTCACAATTATTTTTCTATCTCAAATAATGGACGTAAACAATTATTCATGCTGATTCATGGGAAAAAATTGGCCGAACACGGCATTTTCTGAAATGTTTGCATCCTCCATCACCCCATGCACCAACTTATTTATTTTGTTTTGGCGTTTGTGGTGTTTTGCAGTGTCAACTTAAAGCGCCTCGCTATTTTTTAATTGCAAATGCTGCTTGTTTAGCTTTGTAACAAAGTTACGTATGCCAATAAGATATGAATTTTAGTGATTAAAATTAATTACTTCACTTTATTGTGCAATAAATTAAGTCATATTCTCTTGAAACACTCGCAAATCAATTGACCTTACAATCTTTCCAGGTTTCACGATATGTGTATGGAAGAATAGGTGCGGTACCTCCTTTCTCGTGCGCTTCCATTATCGCCCCCCGTTTTGTGATTTCTGGCAAGTTGTTTTTATAACTCAGCGACAATCATAGTCAAACGTCGGTAAGGTTTTTTTTCACCTGAAGCATCTCGATGGTGACTCAGTGTTGTCGGGAGGGTATAGTTAAAACTTGATTCGCCTGCATTCGAAAGTATTGGCGACAGACAGATTGGTACAAAGTAGTTGTTGCAGAGACACATATTTTGAAAGGCGCGCCAACATTTCTCGGGTGACTCAGGGCGTAGTGTATTTATTTACTTATTCGTTTATTTGGGTTTTAATGACACTTTTGACAGCCATGGTCACCTCGCGTTGGACAGTTTTATGTGTGGAGGAAGCCGGAGTACCAGGAGAGAACCACCGAGCAACGGCGAGCAACTGACAGACTCCGCAACGTACTAACTCCACACAAGCAGGGTTATCGCTGGTTGAAGACATGTGCGCCATCGACGTACACGGCGCCGTGGTCCTTTCGGTTTAAAGTCGTTACCACTGAGATATCGCGCCCCCACGTAGTGTATTAAATATTATCAAACCAAAATACCTTCTAACCGTAGTGATGTTGTGATTTTTTTCAATTTAGTGTTGCATCGAGTCCGCAGTATTGGTAGGGATGGCGGGGGGGGGGGGGGGGGTGGTGGTAAGGAAGATTTCGGATGGCTGTGGCACTAAAACCAGTTTTATAGTGCACAGAAAATACTCTTGGTGAGCTGCAATTGTACTCAGTTAAAAGGAAATACTCATTTCATAAAAACGAAATAAATAAGTTAGTACATGGGGTGATGGAGGATGCAAACATGTCAGAAAATGCTTTGTTCTGTCGATTTTTCCCCATGAATAATTGTTTACTTCCATTACTTACAATCAGGCTCTGGAAAATTAGGCCGTTTAAACAAACGTTTTGAATTTTGTTTCCAAACTTCAATGGGGAAACGCCATTTTATCATAGTCCTACGGGCATTTTTCTTAGAAGGTGCTCTAAGATTTCCTCATGCATCATAGAGGGACGTGGAAACAAGGCGGAAGGCCGGGGTCTGGTGGCATTCTACCACAGGCCAGAAGCTAGCCGTATTTAAAAATCCAACAAAGAGGAGTGGGTGAGGCGGGTGGACAGGCGGGCGGGCGAGTGGGCGAGCGGACGGGCGGGTGAACTTTTGTGTGCATACCAGACGTGTCCAACAGAGAGGAGGGGGAGTGTATGGTAAGGGGTGTCGCCCTCCCATTGGTGGGGATCGGGAGCCTTCCCAAAGAAATTATTTTAAATCTTAGGCTCTGAGAACAATTCTATAGAGTCTCCGGATGCCTCAGTTGTGACTTGTCCAGCTGCGGATTTTAGTCAAACAACTTTAACAATATAATTTTTGACATCCCAAAATCTGAAGCTGTTTGCTTTCGATTCATGCAAATTCAGCAATTATTTTCCCACAGAATGTGAAAAATTGCAACAGAAATGTGTATAGGCGGCGGCGGCTGTTCGCACCCCCCATTCCCACCCCAAATAGCATGGGGGCATGCTCTCCCGGGAAATATTTTAGAATAACTTGTTACGCCTGTGTATCTAAAGTCATCAGATGCGTTTTCACTCTGATAAGACTGTAGTCCAAACTAGCACCCAGAGTCTGTAATATAATTTTTTGGTGAGGCACGCCCCGTGAGACGTACCAAGCCAAAATAAAAAAAAAACAAAAAAAATACGGACTTTGGTTCCAAGTTTGGACTACAGTCTTATCAGAGTGAAAACGCCTCTGGTTCCAAGTGTGGTGTTATAGATAGGGCGGTGCCCCTTATATGAAGACAATGGACTGAGTGTTTGAAACTACAGGAAGGTCAATGCAACTTGGTTCAAAATATTATGAAAACTTCCAGAGAAAAAAATTTTCTCCGACATCGCAGCCCCGCAAGACCCCATGGCCGTACACCTATGCATCTTATAATGTCATTCTGTGTTTTCCATTTAGGTTGGATATTTATAGTCAATCGGTATCGGGCCTGTAATCAGAATGTTTTTATGGAGTAGGGACGACAAGACATGTAGGGCGTGGTGGGCACTTATAGACATTCTGCCACTTCTGTTTTTTCTGAACCGATAAACCACTCTATGATATACGGAATAGCACGAGAAAAAAAACACTGGGATTATTCCTTCATACACATATCGCTAAAACAGAAAGATCATAACGTTAATTGATTGACGAGTGTTTCAAGTGAATACGACTAAATTTATTCAACAATAAATTGAAGTCATTTATTTTAATGAGTAAAATTCATATTTTTCTTGAATACGTAACCGTGTTACTAGCTAAATATGCAGAATTTGCAAACAAAAAGTAGCGAGGCGGTGTAATCTGACCCTTCTCACCGCTACCGATACGTTATTTCGAAATATTATTTCGTTAAAAGGAAATATTATTTCGTTATTTCGAAATATTATTTCGTTAAAAAGAAATAATATTTCGTTATTTTCGAAATAAATCAAGAGTGAAACTTGTCACCTACCGGGCTCCATAGGTTGCGCCTGGTTCTGGTGACACGCCTGCTATTTTGTCCTATTTAGCCGATACCTTGAACTATTACAAACAAGCGGCACGGGGGAGCAATGTAGCAATCGAGAATTTGTTTAAATAATCGGGGGACAGTTGTGATAGTAATCGTATATTTTAAGCTATTCTTGACGCTTTTGAAGTCCATTGGTTGAATGTAATGAAGTGGTGATCCTCATCCCTCGCCTACCCCCCCCCCCCCCCAAAAAAAAAAAAAAACTCTATGCGTGTCATTATAGTGGGTACATCTCTCAGACAATCGATTGAATCTCATATTTGGTGCCCCAAGAAGCGGATTGCAAATTGCAAAGGAGAAAAATAAAAACAATTCTCCACTGTCCCACGATAAATCCGAATTCAAGCTTGCACGCTGTGCCTCTCCCATTCAGACGTCAACAGTGTACACGCAGAACTTGTTTTCATGCTTATATGACCAAATGGTCCGTCTGCTAAGTGGAACCACACGTTACTTCCACCGGGGAATCGCTCAGTTAGTGTCTATACAGGTGTTAGCACTTTCTGATAAATAGAAATTACTGTCCCCGGGAACGCCACAGTTGCGACGTCTCGGAGAGGGCGAATATTTATTTGCCAGAGGACGCTCGTCAGCAGAGGGCCAAGTCTGGGATTGATCAACTTTGTTGGGGACCTAGGACACTCTTTCACTGGGAAAGGGTGATTTTCACAAGCTCACTCTTGTAGATCGCAATTGCTTGTTCACAAGCCACTGAATCGCGCTGCACTTCAATCAGTTGCTTTCAATGGTAATGAACTAGCACGGGCTAATTTCTTGGCGGGGCTGAGGTTTCGTCAAACCCTAGGGTACTCAGGGCTTCTTCATTAATACGATAAAGACTATTAACAATCCAGCAATTTATATATATAAATCTTCTATACTCCTATTTACAAATAGCCAACAAATCCTAAATAAATAATCTCAACCACAATTGAAATGAGTTTTGTGACTAGTCACCGAATCCCACCGAAAACAAGTATTAAAATATTGTCTAAAACTAAATTGTTTCCCAAATTTATATTCGTAGAGAAAGGTCGAAGCTGCAACTACTGATAAGAAATCATGCAATCTTTCACTCAACCGCCCAAGCGCGTTTTCATCCCGGGCCGTCTTAATCTTAATCACTCAAAAACACTAATGAAAGTGTCAATGACTCTGTAGCTCAACTTGTCAAGACAAAGACATGCACATGTATAGTATGTGACACAGCAATGACAAACATCTAGGTAATGACCTGATAACAAAGGTACATATAAAGTATTGTAACGGTCTGTACATAAATACTGAGCGTTGCCTGTAACAAATGTATAGGTAAAGTATTGTAAAGGTGGGTGATAGTCGGATGCTAAACTAGAAAAAAATCTTTGAGTCTCAGAGTGGGTCTGACTGAACCCCAAAATATTTGTTCTCATAGCACAGTGATAACAAAGGCACCCCAAAACACACTCGTTCCTGTCCCAAGGTGAAAACATAGGTACCCAAGAAGTTTTGTGAAGATCAGTTCATAAATACGAGCTGTATAGAACGTGCGACAAAAAAAAGATTGGACCTAATTTCGGTACAAAATGGCCACTGGCAGCCATCTTGAATTTTGGACCGCACCCAGAAACACTCATTCTCGTCCCAAGGTGATAACAAAGACACCCAAGAAGTTTTGTGAAGATCGGTTCATAAATACAGCCTCTACCCTGAGCCCTATTGACATGTGTGCTTACATTGTGTAAGTAGCACTGAATAAATAATCAAAGTTCATCTAATTTGCATAATTTCTGCACGAAAAAAAACCCTTACAATATGTGATGTATTCCATGTTACTAAATATTCATACAAAAATTTATTCAAATCAGAACTTTCATACAGAAGTTCTGTACAAAAGACTGATTGCACTAATTTTGGTACAAAATGGCTGCTGGTGGCCATCTTGAATTTTGGACCACACCCAAAAACACTCGCTCTCATCCCACGGTGATAACAAAGGTACCCAAGAAGTTTCGTAAAGATTGGATTATAAATATGGCCTCTAGTCTGAGCCGTATAGAAGTTGTGTACAAAAAACTGATTAGACCTAATTTCAGTACAAAATGGCCACTGGCAGTCATCTTGAAGTTTAGACCGCACCCAGAAACACTCGTTCTCGTCCCAAGGTGATAACAAAGGTACCCAAGACATTTCGTGAAGATCAGTTCCTAAATACAGACTCTAGCCCGAGCCGT
The DNA here is from genome assembly GCA_031216915.1 of Pictodentalium vernedei. Lineage (NCBI taxonomy): Eukaryota > Metazoa > Mollusca > Scaphopoda > Dentaliida > Dentaliidae > Pictodentalium > Pictodentalium vernedei. Next base: position 503,363,714 of record CM062297.1, on the reverse strand, counting down.
ATTGACATGTGTACTTACTGTGTGTAAGTCGCACTGAAAAAAATCAAAGTTCATCTAATTTACATAATTTCTGCACGAGAAAAGAAACGTATTATATGTGATGTATCCCATGGTATTAAGCATTCACACAAAAAATTATTCAAATCAGAACTTTCATATGGAAGTTCTGTGCAAAAATCTGATTGCACTTGATTTTGTACAAAATGGTTGCCATCGGCCATCTTGAATTTCGCACCGGACCCCAAAACACTCGTTCTCGTCCCACGGTGATACCAAAGGTACCCAAGAAGTTTCGTAAAGATCGGTTCATAAATACGACCTCTAGCCCGAGCAGTATTGGCATTTGCACTTACAGTGCTGAAAGTAACACTAAAAGACATCAAAATTAGTCTAATTTGCACAATTTACGCACGAGAAAAAACCCGTATTATATGTGATGTATCCCATGGTACTAAACATTCATATAAAAAATTATTCAAATCAGAGCTTTCATATGGAAGTTCTGTACAAAAAACAGATTTCTGCATCATCGGTACAAAATGGCGGCTGGCAGCCATTTTGAATTTCGGACTGCACACAAAAACACGGTCCCACGGTCATAACAAAGGTACCCAAGAAGTTTCGTAAAGATCGGTTCATAAATACGGCCTCTAGCCCGAGCCGTATCCAATTATTGACGTACGGACAGACGGACTGACAGACGACGGGCCATGACAAAAGCTCAAATTTGGCTTCGCCAAAGTTGAGCTAAAAATGACTTGACGAAGCCTCAGTTTTGGGTTAATAAGAGTAGCACATAGTGCTATAGGGTCGTAAAGGCTTCTAATATGACCTAGATGACTGAATGGGTGTTTCTCTATTTTTACTGGCTCGGAATTCCCCCTAAAATCCTCATTTTCATCCTGTTTTGTTTTTTTTTTTCGTTCAGATTCCTTCCGGATCCTCAGTTTTACCTGTACATACAATTTCCCACTTATGATATGACCTTCCACAATTTTCTCTGTGATAGTACACAATGCGTAACAACGTATGCACATCACGTGCAGCACATAGGAACATGCTGGATGTTCTGATATGTTCTTGGGTGCTTGTGCACAACACATACAGCACACAGGCACATACAAATATTCGAGGATACCCTTTGGAGGATACATATTGGAGGACAACTATTGGAAGATACGTTTTAGAGGAATCTATTGGAGGATACATTTTGGGATACCTTTTTGATGATAGTTACGGTTCTCAGTACGGCTCTTGGCTTTTAGAACACCCATAGACCATATAGCCCTAGACCGCTACCGTTGACTTACACATGGTCATCATCATCCGCCCAGTGCCAGGGCCTTCTATCGTTACTGCAGACTTGTACTACATCGCACTTCCGTTTTGTTCACGGGTCATGACGTCATTTCCGGGGTCTCGCCACATTACATTGTACTTCGCACTGGGAAAGGTTGCTCCAGGAAAGGTTGCGCCGATAAAAGACTCCTGTTCCTATGAGAATTTGACACTGCTTGCATCGACAAAGCTCCGTGTAATAAGGATCCGTCAGTCCCTTCTATACTATTTTGATATGCATTTTTGTGAACATTTAGTGTCTTTGGGGTAACTGGTACTAGAAACGGATTTTTATTCTCTAAAGATATCAATGAGATAGAAAATGTCTTTCGGATAACGTTTTGTCTTGTCTGGATATGTTAGTATGCAGTTCGTAGACCTTGACAGTTTAATATAAAATGAATAATGAATAATTACAAAAGTTCCTTTTATTAATACTTATTTCATATGAAAAGCTAACTGCCCGTTCTCCTCAATCTCTCATTCAATCATTTTCTCTTTATTTGATAGGTGGCAATAAACTGATAACACACGGACATTTCCCAGTTATATTTATTTATGTACTGAAGGTTAACGACACTTTAACAGCCAAGGTCATATCGTGTCAGTGACAGTTTTACGGGTGGAGGAAGCCGGCGTACCCGGAGGGAACCACCGAGGAACGACGAGAACTTGCCAGCTCCCCAATATAGTAACTCCGCACTGCAGGACAGGCAGGGTTAGATTGGTTGAAGACATGCACTCCATCGGCGTGCAGTACGCTTTAGTACACGGCGCCATCAAGGCCCCCATGTGGACAATAGGGGCCCAATGACACATCGCTGGAGTCCGAATCGATCACTCAGACGGTCACCCATCCAAGGAATGACCTGGTTCGATGTTGCTTAACTTCGTGATCTGATGAGAACCGGTTACCGCAACGCCACCGCGCCCCAGACATTTCCCAGTTATCGAACTTACAAACCATATCGATTTCTGGTCGTGGTCAATAAGGTATCGTTGATACAGTATACTCGTCAGAGAGTAGTTATGACCCCTTCATTTTTTAGACGACCTGCACCGTTTTTGCTTTTTAACTTTCTATTTCGTCCCACTCGCTTGTTTATTTATAGTTGTAAATACTTACACACAATAGGTAATAATTATAATTATTATCAGCAATAACCAGTTTGGTATCCACAGAAGTCCTAATATTTCCATTTTGTTTTTTTTTTCGATACTGAACGAGCAATGTAAATGAATGTTTCAGAAAGTCTTGAATAACACAGCCCTTCCAATTCCGTGTCGTCGTTTAACGTGCAATGTCAGAACGATATTGCGATCCTGTTTACATTATCTTCGTTGTGTGTAATCAGTTATTTGAGACTGTTATTCATCTCACTGTCGTCAACTAGGTCGTCGAAACCTTTTATGTACATTTAAAATTACTTCGGAGTGTGATCGATTTACGTTCTATTTGTGAACATAACATCAGTACGGCCGATTTGAATGGCAGACAATCCAATTTATTGTTTATTTCTATATTTGGATAAGTCCTCACCACCGCAAACAAAGAATACCAAAGGAATAACAGATTTATACATGTCTCAATGTTAAGAACGGTCACACATATATGTTAAACGCAAAAATGTCAATGGCGGTTGATTTGGGACGCGACAGCCGTTGCTTATTCCCATTTCCTTATTCGACATGGATACGGAGAAATTATTTCCTTATTCGACATGGATACGGGGAAATTATTGTAACTTTTATTTTGAAATATATCTTGTTTGATGATTTCTAATAAGTTTTATTGTTGATGCTAAATATTTAGTATGTAATTTTTGTGTTGAAAAATGTGTTTTTTTATGCGGATACTGAATTGCTATAAGGGGTTTCGCGGAAAATACCAGAATGTTCGTTTGGGTACTGTTTCAGTAATTGTCAATTCTCGAATATCGGTCTGGGGTGAGGTTGAAGCGAAAAGTGACATGCTGGCTTAATTGCAACTTTGCTTTTAGCGGGAGGGTACCTCAGTTGGTATTGTGGTAGAGAAGTTATGGCTAGGCGATTGGGTGCCGGAGACCCGAGATCGCAAAACATTACAGTTTTCAGTTCAGTGGCTCGAACCCAGCACTATGCCCAAAGAAATTCCTTCTTGACATAGGCTATTACCACCATAATATATATCCTAGATGGATTTGAAATTGCAGGGTGGCTAACGACGGTTCGTCCCACATCGCGAGGAAGGTCTCTATTGTCTGTTAACATACCAAGTCGCTCGTAAACCTTACCACCGCGGCTTTCACCCTTGTTCAACACGTGCGTATCTCGCACTTGGAATACAGTGCCGTCCGTTTAAGGTAGACTATGGCCAAGTGCTGGGAGCAGGCACTCCTAATTTTCGGCGTTTATGTTAGAAACCCTTCGAACTCGGCCATATTATTCGTATCTTACAAAAATGCGCGAGTGCCTGTAGAAAGCCCACGCACACGCACAGTCTCTCTTTTCCAAGAGAAAATGATGGAGAGTGCGCTATTTGTGCCGCTTTTTATGGCAAAGTTTCAAGTATTGTGGATGAATAACACTCCATGCGCTAAAACTAGGGTAAACTTGATTTGAAGAGCCTAGCTCTTTGGCCACCGGTCGAATTCTGTTCGGATTTTGACGTTGTAATGGACTGTTTGGTTACCAATGTTATTAAGAGATCTGCATGCAGACGGCCGTTGATGTAATGTGATGTGCGACAATGGCTTAACTTACAGAAATATGCAGGCATTATTTCCTGACCAGTTATAGATATTCCCCATGGAAACATCAGGATATTAACTTAATTTGGGGAACTCCCCGGTGTAATCTTTACACTACGACTCTGACTAGTCATTGTTTCTCTTTTTAGTGCCATCCAAATGTCGATCAAATCAAGTCTCTATTTAGCAACATTCTAAGCTTTTATTAACCCTTTACCCAACGAATCGCCCGCATCCGCCCGCGTAATATGCAAATTCAGCAATTGAAAAAATATTATTTTTCAAATAATTTCAACAAAACCATATCATGTGACTCCTCGTTAGAACAAGCTCGTCGAGGTCGTTCCAACGAGGGGTCACATGATATGGTTTTGTTGAAATTTTTTGAAATTTTGATATCGTCCTCATTGGGTAAAGAGGGGGAAAAAATATGAAAATTCTCAGATTCAATCGTCCGGAATAAATCAGTTGCCGGTTGCAAAGATTTCCAACCCACTGAAATATTCCAGACGAGTGAAACTAAACAAAAACGATGGGCTATTTGATGGCTAGACTGGCTCCAGGCGGTGACAATGACGAGTTGCTTACATATTTCAACTAGTGGGCTTGATATAGAAAATCGCTTTTATGCTACAACAATATTCTTGTCTATTGTGGCCGGAGGCCAGTTAATAAAGATAGAAATCATGCATATTTAGGATAAGAGCTGCGGCCTATAGAATGGGAAAAAGACTACGTTGTCCGGTGCTACAAGTATGGGTGTACAAAAGAGTAATAATAAAAATACTTTGGTCAGTCGCTGATTTGTCGCGTTTCTCGGATGAAAAGGCATTGTTTACCCCTGTACTCCCAACTGCCTCCCAATTCCCACACTTCTTCTCTCAACACTCTGAGACGAACTGCTTGATGACATCCCTTGCCCCCATTCTTCCCAATCTCTCCGATTGAGTCTCTCACTAGCCACATGTCCTTCATTCTCCCATCCCACTTCCCCAATATACTCTCAGTAAATCTTATTCATTTAGACTGTCATTTTGCGCATGCTAGAAGAAGTGTTCCAGGGTATCCATTGATGCATTTCCTGGTAACATTTTTTTGACCCAGTCTGCCCCTGGGTTTACTGGAAGTTAACGTCACTTTTCGTAGCCATATCTATGTCACGATCACAGCAAATTACAGAGTCACGTTTCGACAACCGTTTTTAATTAGTCCGCTTACTTGAAAAGGGATACCGACCCGACCCGTTGGTTACATGGTCATATTATATTAGTTAGACAGAGCATGTTTAATGCAGTAAATATGCATCTCTCCACTTGCCGGAGATCCACGGGGAGAGCAGTGTCGTACGGAGGTGTGCGGGAGCATTCAATAAATCAAACTCTCCTTTTTGGTGTGTGTGTGTTGGGGGGGGGGGGGGGGGGGTGACTGCACCAATAGGAGCTTGCTGCTAGGAGCAGGTGGAATTTTAGGACATTCGAGACATGGGACAATCGTTATGATAGATTTTAATAACGCTGATGAGAACTTTACATACCACCTCACACACCTGACCCCCTGTTTATCCTACTACCCTGATCAGTTTTTTAACAATAATCTTTGATCTCCGGTTTATCATTTCAGAAATAACATCTTCAAAAGTCCAATGTTTTCCCAGTGATTTGAATATAATAGTCACAGTGCAAACTTAGTTTATTATCTGGTACATATCGGCTATGAGTCACCCAGGCTCTTCCTAGTGCATATAAGCTTGTTATAGACATTTTATGTGGTCTGCCATTGAACCGAGGGTGTCGTGCTACATAAGGTCAGTAATATACAGGCGAATAAACATTTGAACACCAATGTAAACAAAAACGAACATTCAAGTTCCCAAATACTTCTAAGTGTTCCATAATGCAGCTAGGAACTTAACTAATTTAAAATTTTGACATCCGTGTGCAGTTGATTAACTCTCTTGCCTGATCGAGTTTCGAGTATAGGTGATGGGTAAGACTCTTAGCGCTGTAAAACTACACAACTATGTGACTGTTAGTTCTGAAGAACGATACAGAAACGGGTAAAATAGTAGGAAAAGGCACTAAGAAAAAATCCGCTCTAACAACATGACGAAAAAACATTTCCCAGCAAATGCCACGCGTGCGCTGATTGCGCTCAATACGATAAAGTAATGCCCAACAGTTTTTTTCCCAGTTTACAACTTTGAAAGAATATATTTACCACAATTCGACCCCATATTCGACTATCAAACAAAGATGGTAAGAACTGAAAGCGAGTCCATTGTAGAGCCAGATGAATCGATGTGTTTCGCTCGAATCGAATCAAGCAAAAGGGTTGAAACCGAATCGAGTCTCGAATCAAATCCACTTTTCAGTTGTTATGATACTGCGGCTGCCTTACCAGTGCTGTCTCCCATAAGAACTCAGCATCAATATGCCTAGTTGCTAGACTATTACATACCGTCGAATCGTAAGTAGTAGATGGACATGTAATTTGTTTCTGACAGGCTGAACAATTTATTCATATGGCAACTAAAAGTATTCCGTGTAGAAATTTTAGCACGGGTCAGTGAATCAATCCGATGTGCAGCGTACTTCCATCAATATTATAACTGTATAGAACAGAGTTCTGACTCATTAACAATCCGACTACTCGAAGCTACCGCTTTGAATGCATCACTACGAAAGCAAGTGTTGACATGTTCTGTTCTTAATATTCTAGTGCCGACAACTCACCCCGCCGTTGTCTTAGCAACCAGAACTGACCAGGTATTACCAAGGTGGGCGAAGAAAAAGCTATAGATATCGTCTCTTGAGCGGAATAATGTGCCATCTGCAATGCTTTAGCATTGCAGATGGCGCGTTCTTCTACTCAAGAGGCGATATAATTGTGTGCAAACTAGAAGTAACTGCAGGATGAGTTGTCCACTTCAGAAAATCTACAGCGGAGAATGCATGAAGCTCAAAACTCTCCAGGATTCGACTTTTTAGGATAATGGAGATCAAATTGAATCGAATCAGTGGAGAGATTCGAAACCGAATCGAATCTCGAACGTTCGCCTGGTCCTGGTTCATTGTTTGAAGTTTAACGCAGTCACTGAATATCAATTTGACGCAACGATTCATTGCACAAAGCTCGCAACACGTCTAGCGTATGGAGGCATTTACACGTGCCAACTACTATGCTGGTAACATCTTTCCACTTTGTTCGGTGATCTGAGAGAGGAGGGTGCGGCCATAGAGTCATTATAACTGCATGAATTCAAATTCGAATGACTGGTGTCAGAGTGTGGTCATGATTAGCCATTGGGCAGAAGTATGTGACCTTAAACACCAATAAATAATAATAATAAATACTGGTGTCAGAGTGCTGTGTTCAATTTTAACGTTGCTGTTTCCCGGAAACAGCTATCATGTTAGTGTGGCCAATGGATCCTGTTTCCTTCATTGATGTTATGAGAAAGGTGAGAATAGTTGTCTCCGCTGACTCAGTTCGATAAAACAATTATTTATTTATTTATTTATTTATTTATTTATTTATTTATTTATTTATTTATTGGGGTTTAAGGTAACACATTTCTGCACAATGGCTTATCGTGACCATGACAGTTTTACGGGTGGAGGAATCCGCAGTACCCGGAGAGAACCACCGAGCAACGGCGAGCAACTGTTCGCTCCCCAACATACCAACTCCACACAAGCAATGTTAGCATAGGTTGAAGACAAGTGCACCATCAAGTTGCAGTACGCCCTAGTACACGACGTCACCGTGTCCCCACATGGGCAATGGGGGTGAAGTGTCTTGCCCAATGACACAACGCGGTTGCCGCAGGTGGGATTCCAACCGAGGACCTCTCGGCTTGCAGCCTGCACCTCTACCTACTGAGCCACTGTGCCCCCTCTGTTTAGGTAAAAAACATCATTAACGGTGGAGAGTTTAATACCAATATCGTCGTTGACAAGTTAATGACCCACAAAAGAAGTTATGTTTGTTTGACACATACCCATTGAGTGCTGTGTCTATTTGAAAATGGTCCATTTTATCTCAAATGTATACAAATATTGATGTTTGGCAGTTTGTAGAGTGTTAACAAGTGCTAACAGAAGTTTTTATTCATGCAACTTGTAATTCCACACTAAAAACGACGAATGGCCATTTCTACTTAAAATCTACGAGATGCTTTCTGAGAAATCCAGGGAGAACATGCATTTTAAGTTTTTGATGGGTATCCTTGTTTATCCAGCCCAAAACGGGTTAAGGTTTGTTTTTGTTTTTTGGAATACGCTTATTACTTACAAAAATAATTCTTAGAGGATATTCTACTTCCACTTAAGTTGATTTCTCCTCTTAACCTTGGGTGCTGCGGGTAGGCAAACACAGCCCATTTTATAAAAATGTTGATGTTTGAGAACCTGCAAAAGGGTAATAAATGCTTACTGGAATATTTTGTACATGCAATTTGTAATGTTACACTTAGATCTGAGAATGACCATTTTTTCGTGAAAATCTACGTGAAGTTTTTAGAGAAATCTTCGGATAACATGAATTTTTACCCTTTCGTGGGGTATCTCTATGCAACCACCTCTAAACGGGTTAATGCTTGGTTTTATGGATGCCTTCATTACTTACAAAAATGGTCATCGGGGATTTCCACTTCCAACGAAGGAGGTTATGTTTATATCGCAGGTACACGTTGGGTGCAATGTACCCAAGGACAGCCCACTTTCTCAACATTTCTGTGCTTTGCAGCCTCCGGAGGGTTAACAAACGCTTACCGGAATATTTTGGCCATGCAGCTTGTAATGTCTCTCCAAGACCTGCAAATGGTCAATTTTTCTTGAATACTTACTGGATTGTTTGGAGAAATCCACAGAAAATGGGAATTTTAAGCTTTTAAGGGGTACATCTACTTAACCAGACGAAAATGAGTTAAGACCTCGATTTTTGAATACCCTTACTACTTACTAAATTTTTTCCCTATCAGGTTTGCGTCTGGTAAAAATAAGTTATGTTTCTCTGTGGTATTCCCATTTCTTGTTGTTGGTGTCCAGAAACAGACTATTTCTTTTCAAAATGTTAACATTTAGCTGTCCATGGTGGATTAACAAATGCTTACCGGTATATTTTATCCATTCAACCGGTAATGGGACACCAAAACCTATCAATGGCCATTTTCTCTTGAAAATCTACAAGGTATTTGGAAAGAAATCCAGGGAAAACATGATTTTTTTAAGCTTTTGATGGGTATCGCTATTAACCACCCGAAAAGAGGTTAACGCTTGGTTTTTTGAATACCCATATTACTTACAAAAATGCTCCTCGGGGAATTCCACTTCTTACAAAGGCGTTTATGTTTATCTCTCGTGTATACATTGCGTGCTGTGTGTGCGTCCAAAAGCAGTCCATTTCAACAAAATTACGATGCTTGACAATCTGTAGAGGGTTAATAAACGCTCACCGGAATATTTTGTCCATGCATCTTGTAATGTCACACAAAGACCTTCGAATAGTCAATTTTTCTTGAAAACCTACAAGTTGCTTTTAGAAAAATCCACAGAAAATGAGAATTTTAAGATTTTAAGGGGTATCTAGTTTAAACAGTATTTTTATTTCCAGATAATCACATATAAGGTTACAAATTAGTAAGTAGAAAGTACAAGCAAATGTCAAGAAAATGGATTCAGCAGAAAGCTAAAAGCTTATAAAGCGCTGTCTCCTTGACAGACTTGTAAGTTACAACATACATGGCAAGTGCACAGTTCATAATTTTAGTTGTAACTTAAAATATATAAGTATTTACTGATCACCTGGGGGAAATATTGGAAGATTTGGGATATGGGATAGGTATGGGGGGGGGGGGGGGTGGAGTCAAGGGTAAGGGTTTTAAGATTCGTGGTTGACCCAGACAGTGCAGGTACCTAGCCGATTCATAATCTGTCATAATCATGCAACATAGCACTATGAGAAGCGATTAATTAATTGTATGTACTGGTGGACCTTCACAAATATGTCCCTGTTGGTTGCTGAGCTGTAGGTCGTAGACCCGTACAACAGTATTTCCATTGTAACGTGATCCTCGATGGACCCAAAAGTTTGCTCTCGTGTCGTTACATAAAGTGGGCATAGCAAAAGAAAATGCTCAGCAATCTCGGGGTCGCCACATCTACAGAGGGGAGTATCGGAAAGGACGTTATTGAAAAGGTCGAAGTTCAGGTTACTACAATTGAGGCGCAATCGACAGTGATATACTTGACTTTCGCGTGACTTGTGGTGGAAGAAGTAGATGGGGGTGGGTAATCTGTTTCGATTAAGGTATGTTTTAAAATTTGACAGTGAGCTATTATCCCTAATGTGAAGGGGAATGTCGTTCCGTAGACGAGTAGCAGATGGGAGAAATGAGGTGTGATGAAGCTGTGTCCGGCACATCGATGTGACAAGGTTCCTGTTGCCTCGAAGGTCATGGCCCTGGATTTCGGAGATAGGTGGGGGTATACGAATGCTGGCATACGCCGGAACAAGGCGATGATACATTTTGAAATACTGCACCAACTTGTGATTTGTTCGTCTTGTTTCGAATGTATCCCAGCCGTTTCGACATATAAACGATCTTTACTAGAACATTTAGTCGCATCGTTTACGAGGCGCGCGGCCTCGATTTGAATTTTTTCCAACTCGTCCGCTTCTCTAGCTGTACAGTTGACCCAGACAGTATCGGCATATTCCAGTATCGGACGAACAAAGGCGAAGTAAATTTTCTCTAGTGTTTTGCAGTCTAGTCGAAAATTGAAACGTCTAAGTAGGTTAAGACGGCGCCATGCCTTTTGGGCTATCTCAGCAATATGGGTCGACCACGTCCCACGATTGTCGAATGTTAGGCCGAGATGCTTGTGGAGGGTGACTTTCTCAATATCAGTTTGGAACATTTTAAGTGGCGGGTGGTGTATCTCGTTGGTTTTGCGAGAAATTGTCATGGTTTCGGTTTTATTTGGGTTAAATTTCACAAGCCATCGCTCAGACCAAGCCTCGATTTTCTTTATATCTCTTTTGATTATATCAGCAGCCAACATGGCATTTTCGACAACCAGGTAGAGCGATGTATCGTCGGCGAATAAACGAATATTGCTAGTAATGTTATCCACTATATCATTGATATATATCAAGAACAGCAAGGGCCCAAGGATTGAGCCCTGCGGTACCCCGGCCCGTATAGTAGTCCAGGAGGATGACACCGAGTTTAGGACAATACGTTGTTGTCTAGTACTCAGATATGATTTGAGCCATCGAAGAAGGGCACCACCAACTCCAATCCTCTCCAGCTTATGGAGGAGCCCATTGTGCCACACCTTGTAAAATGCCTTGCTCTATTCACAGAAAACTATCCTTACCCCCTTACCCTCGTCTAATGCCGAGCTGAAGAAATCGTATATGTCAGTCAGTTGCAACACAGTAGAGTCTGACGGTAGGAACCCAGACTGGAGAGGAGTGAGCAGGGAATTATCTTTCAGAAAAGACAGTATCCTCTGAAAAACACATTTTTCAAAAACTTTACTGATACTACTCAACAGGGTGATCGGACGATAATTTTCAACTAGGTGCATATCACCTTTCTTGAACACGGGGGATACGTTGCCACATTTTCATTCGGGAGGAAAGAACGAGATATTAAGCATGAGGTTAAAAATCTTGGTTAAAGGATCACATAGACTAGAACCACATTCTTTCAGGATGCGGGGGCTTATTTTGTCTGGACCGCAAGCCTTTGCGGCATTTAGGGAGGTAACAGCTTTCATAACTTATTTCGGGTGAAGTGTTATGCCATTTAGCTTAGGTCTATCATCATTTGGAGCCATGAACGGTGTTGTTTGGGTCTAGTCATCGACCGAAGAGACTGAGGCAAAGTATTGATTAAGGCAGTGGGCTTTGTCTTTGTCAGTTGTTTGAATGGTGTTGTCGTGCTCGAGATTGGGAATAGTCCAGTGGCGATGACCTATTAGTAGTTTAAGCGTTCTCTACCATTGGGAAGCATTAGTACTTGAGCAGCTCAGACTCTGATCAATGTTAGAAAAGTGGTTCTGCTTTGACTTCCTAATCTCAGAAACTGTTCGGTTACGCACGAGGCGATAGTTTTGCCATGCTAATGGTGTGCTCTTACATTTTGCCTTACGGTAGATACGTTTGCGTTGGCGTATCAATTTCCTGATGTCGTTGTGCATCCAGGGTGGCTGCTCTTGTCGCGACTTAACGATCTTGTTGGGAATGAACTGCAGGGCATATTTTTCAATGATGTTCGTGAGCTGTTCGACAATAGTATTAGGGGAGGCTTCATTCAGGATGTCTTCCCAGTTGATGTTTTTGAGAGTGAAGGTCCAGTTGCATTTTGTGTTGCACGCTGTTGCATGCTTTCGTCGCGAAGAGGCCCACTCTGCTTCTGTATGTCTCAATATCAGTCGCCATTTGGAGCATGTAGATCTAATGATTTGAAGCAAAGTGGGTCGGATCTCATAGCTCTGTCACGTAGCTCAGCAGCCTGCACCATCAGGGTCAAAAGTGTCCTCCTGTATTTGGGGGTGTTGATGGGGCACGGGCATTAAGTGTGCCGTTTTCATTTGACAGGGGTATCTCATTGGGACATTGGGAAATGTTGGGAGAATGGGTATACTGGGACGTTAAGATTAGAATAATTGATAGAATAATCAAATAAAACTAGACCGAGAGACAAATCCACACATAGCTGTGGTATGTCGTTAATCGAAAATTATTCTTCGGAGGAGAGAGGCGGGCATTTCTGAGATTCCGATGACGATTTCACGTGCGGTCAGCCTTGAGCTTGCAAGATTACAATCGATCGGACTTCAAGTATAACGAAGCTTCAATAAACACTGATTGGGGAAACAATAGTCTAAGGGGCATATGCATAGCTAGTTTGGACCGCGTTGGCAGTGAGCACTTCATGTTGGAGCTGAGTGAGTTAATGGACAGGTTGCTAATCGATTGCAACCTTAAATTAACACGTGAACACGCTGAGCCGTCGCTTCAAAATTTGTCACTGAGAATCAGCAGGATCAAGGGTTGAATGCTCAATATTGTTGGGGTCGCTGTACTTGGTCCATCGATTAAAATTATTATTGCGGAGAAACGTATTGAAAATTAAGTGGTAAGATTTGACATGGAAGAGATGATACTGATCGCTCTTCATGCCACGAAAGGGTCGAAAGTTGGCATGAAGAGAAATCACTCCCTTCTATTGTTTACGTAGAGGCATGACCATGAGTTGCTTACTATCACAGCAAGACAAGTATGAACACCCCAAATTGAGACAAGCTTTACTGTGTGTAATTGGAGAGAGTGAAAGAGAGGGCAACAGTAAGTAGTAAGGAGTACCCACAAGGGCATCACAGTTGTCAATAGATGTAACAAGGACAGCTTGGAAATTAGAATCAGGTTTTAAAATGCTTATATACTGGTGAAGTAAAATGATTGGGAAAATTGTGGAAAATGATGTACAGTTTACGATTGACCCTCAAAGCATTACAAACAAACCACCACCAGTCGGTGGTAGCAAGAGACAACATGCAAAGGATAAAATACAGAGGACTGCATTTTAGCATAGGGGATATTTGCATTCCAACTAGCCAATATTAACAGATCGGTGTCCCCAGATGAATGTATTATCGTAAGAGCACTCATGCATTGGTTGATTGTATTCACCTGTTGACACGCCAACGGGAATCTATGTAGAAGTCGGCTAGCTCGCTACACATTCTGCAGAACAAGCATACACAGACCGAACTAATGGGGTGAGCCTACGCGTGCATGTTCCGCAGAATGTGCGAGTACGACAAAGTACATGTTATTAGAAGAGAAACACATTCATGCTGTATTATTGCATCATAGGAACGTATATATTGGTTGAATTTATTATCACTTGTTGGCGCGTTGGAGAAGACCTATGCAGGCGTAAACTGACTCGCCACACATTCCGCAGAAGAGGCACGCACGAACTCCACCAAATGAGAAAGAGCCTGTGCGTGCCTATTCTGCAGAGCGTGGAGCGCTGCTCACTCACTCATTCACACGCGCTTGTATTACTCACAATCAAGCAGCAGCTGAAGAAAGATTGTGTTAGTTCTAAGGTCGTTCGCGATTAACTCACAAGGCACACAAGACTTTCCACCACTGATCAGTTGAGGCAGGCAGCCTCAAAAATAATATTATGTGAAGATACAGTTGAAAGGTATCATTACTTCGGGGCTGTTCGAATTGCAATATCCAAGATATTCACAAGGCGTGAGCACCAAAAAAAAACCTCCGGGGTTATTTCAGGTTACAGCCAGGTTTTATAGCAGAATGTTAAATCTAAGTGTAAGTATTGTCATAGGAATATGTATGTGTATATATTGGTTTTGAGGTTGTACACCTGTTGACGTGTTGGCAGGGATCTCTGCAGGCGTGAGCCGACACGACGCGTATTTCGCAGAACAAGCGCGCACAAACTCGCCCCTTGGGGAGGGATTCTGCACGTCTAATCTGTAGAATGTGCGGTGACACACACACACTCACTCATACACACACCTACTCACGCATACACATTTGGGTACTTGTTTTACATATAGGCAAACGAGAAGCAGATTTAAGATTTGTGATGGTTATAAGGTGATCCATCACCACTCAGACATCAGTGTCAGCCTATGTTGGTCACAACATTCGTATTAATAGCTGGCTGAGTGCTAGATTATTTTAGTGGTCAAAGCATTGCTTATCGACATTTATTTATGACAAGTCACTGGAGAGTGTCTGCAGGCACCTTCCAATAAGTTGTAATAAAGCAAGTCTGTGTAAACAAGTTGTTATTTCCTTATGTCTCTGTCTATGAAACGGTAACAAGTAACAGGAGTATTCCAGCACGATACCCTCATTTTTCATTAAAGCTGTGGTATTGGCTTACAGCTCTTAGACAGTCAAAAGGTACAGACGAACAATATAACTGAATAGAGGGTGTTCGACTTACATCTTTCCAAGTATTTAAAAGCGTTGACACTGGAAGAATGGATTAACATGGGAACATGTGTACAGTTCGCGGTGAGTGGACCGCCACCAAAATATTCGCGGAGTGGAAAAACAGTGAGTGGACCGCCACCAAAGCATTCGCGGAGTGGAAAAACAAATTCTGATAGAAACAGCCAAATAAACCGTAACAAAACAAAAGCGATCCAGGCAAAGCTCCAGTCAGAGAAGTTAAGCAATGATTGGCAGATTATTTACGGATGAGCTCCTTGAGATTGGGGTGTTTGCAATGGCGGAAGAACTCGAAGACTTTCCTCCACTTCAGCTATCTGAGAAAGCTTAGTCAAGCGATGAACTGACTCATCCCTGTGCTTGATAAATATTATCCCATCGAATATCCACGTACCTAGGAGTTTAGAATGTTTCACTAACTTTCTGGCTCGATCCGCAATTTGAGCTCGTAAGCAAGTCAGGTCTTCATTTATGTAAAGTTTGGGGGGCGTATTTAAGTTTTGGATTTGTATACAAGATAGTTTGGTACAATCAATAGATTTCAACTTGGATTTTGATTTGAAGATTTTGTTTCTGATTATATAGTTGTTCACCCGAAAGATAATGGGACGAACAGAGGTTGCAAAAACTTTTGGACCCAGGCGGATCCACAGAAAATGAGAATTTTAAGATTTTAAGGGGTATCTCTATTTAGCCTGCCAAAAAGAGGTTAAGACTTCGACTTTTGAATACCTTCCTACTAACAAAAATGTTTCCGTATGAATTTTGCGCTCAATAAAAAAGGCACTTTTCTTTGCTACGTACCCATTGGGTGCTGTTGGTATCCAAAAACAGCCCATTTTATCACATTTTTTACTTTTAGCAGTCCGGGGAGGGTTAAAAAATTCTCACCGGAGTATTTTGTCCATGCAGCTTGTATTGAAACACCAGGACCTGCGAGTGGCCAATTTGTCTTGAAAATCTACAAGACTCGTTTTCAGAAATCCACAGAAATCAAGCATTTTTGAGCTTTTGAGAGGATTGCAGTTTAACCATTTGAAACGGGTTAACGCTTGGTTATTTTAATACCCCTATTACTCACAGAAATCATCCACGGTGAATTCCACTTCCAATAAACGAAGTTATCTTTATCTCTCATGTATCATCTGGGTCCTTTACGAGCCCGAAAACAGCCCATTTTATCAAAATTGCGATGTTTGGCAGCCTGTGGAGGGTTACCATATTCATCGCCTAATATCTGTTATATATGAATGGTCGTATCACAGACATGTCTAATAATGATAAATGTTTAAAAAAAAATCTACAAGACCTGTTTCCAGAAAGTGCCA
This sequence comes from Pictodentalium vernedei, assembly GCA_031216915.1. NCBI lineage: Eukaryota > Metazoa > Mollusca > Scaphopoda > Dentaliida > Dentaliidae > Pictodentalium > Pictodentalium vernedei. Next base: position 503,347,306 of record CM062297.1, on the reverse strand, counting down.
ATAAACCCCAATTTTGACAGTTTTTTGCCAATTCTGACGAAATATGGGTTAAATCGAAATTTCCGCTTTGGTACATTTTTTTTAGATTTGTGACCGTCTACGAGTGTGCAAAATTTTGTGAAAATGGCTTCGGAGTCGTACGGACAAAATGTGTTATAAAAAAAAAAAAAAAAAAAAAAAAACTGGACTTTATGATTCTGGAGAATCATGGTTTTTCCCGATGAGATTGCATGATTTTTCATGACGCCAGAGAGTGTCTGGTGAGTTGTTTTAACTATCTCATTGAAGTTGATTTATTGATGTTATGAGAAACGTGGGTATAGTAGTCTCAAATGATTCAGTTTGATAAAAAAAACGTTTAGGTAAATATCATCATTAATGGTGGATTAATATCAATATCGTCGTCCGACAAGTTAATGACCGACAAAAGGAGTGTTCGTTTGACACATATACACCGTGTGTCGTGTCTATTTGAAAATGGCCCATTTTATCTCAAATATATCCAAAATATATTTGTCTGGCATTTTGAAGAACGTTAACAAGTGCTAACAGGAATATTTTTCCATGCAACTTCTAATGTCACACCAAGAACTGCGAATGGCCATTTTTTCTTAAAAATCCATAAGATGTTTTCAGAGAAAATCCAGGGAGAACATGAATTTTACGCTTTTGATGGTATCATTGTTTATCCAGTCAAAAATGGGTTAAGGGTTGTTTTTTTGTTTGAATACCCTTATTACTTACAAAATAATTCTCAGTGAATTCTACTTCCTCTCATGTTGATCTCTCTTCTTAACTTTTGGGCGCTGTGGGTATGTAAACACAGACCATTTTTATCAAAATTGTGATATTTGAGAACCTGCAGGGGGTTAACAAATGCTTACTGGAATATCTTGTTTATACAGTTTGTAATGTCACACTAAGATCTGAGAATGGCCAATTTTTCTTGAAAATCTGCGGGATGCTTTTAGAGAAATCCTCTGATAATATGAATTTTTAACCTTTTGAGGGGTATCGCTCTGTAACCAGCCCTAAACGGGTTAATGCTTGGTTTTGTGAATACCTTCATTACCTACAAAAATGATCCTCGGTGAATTCCACTTCCAATGAGGGAAGTTATGCTTATCACGCATGTACACCTTGGGTGTTATGGGTGCCCTAGAACAGCTCATTTTCACAAAATGTCTATACTTGGCGGCCTCTGGAGGGTTAATAAATGCTTACCGGAATATCTTGTCTATGCAACTTGCAATGTCACTCAAAGACCTGCAAATGGTAAATTTTTCTTGAAAACTTGCTAGATTTTCTGGAGAAATCCACAGAAAACTCACATTTAAAGCTTTTAAGGAGTATATCTCCTTAACCAGTCAACAATGGGTTAAGACCTCGATTTTTGAATACCCTTACTACTTACAGAAATGTTACCCTATCAGTGTTGCGTCCAGTAAAAGAAGTTACGTTTCTCAGTGGCATTCCCATTTGATGTTGTTGGTGTCCAAAAACAGACTATTTCTTCAAATGTTTTGTCATTTAGCAACAAACGGAGGGTTAACAAATGCCTACCAGAATAATTTATCCATGCATCTGGTAATGTGACACCAAGACCTATGAACGGCGTTTTTCTCTTGAAAACAATACAAGATGTTTGTGAAAAAATCCAGGGAAAACGACTTTTTTAAGCTTTCGATGGGTGTCCCTGTTAACCTCCCCAAAAGGGGTTAACGCTTGTTTTTTTGAATACCCTTATTACATACAAAAATGGTCCTCTGTGAACTCCACTTCCAACAAAGGAGATTATGCTCATCTCTCGTGTATATATTGGGTGCGCTGAATGTCCTTAAACAGCCCATTTCAACAAAATTACGATGCTTGGCAGTTTGTAGATGGTTAATAAACACTCACCGGAGTATTTGTCCATACATCTTGTAATGACACATAAAGATCTAAAAATAGACAATTTTTCTTGAAACCCTACAAGTTACTTTTAGGGAAATTCACAGAAAATGGGAATTTGAAGCTTTTAAGGGATATCTCTTTAGCCTGCCCAAAATGGATTAAGACTTCGTCTCTTGAATACCCTTTCTACTTACAAAAATGTTTCCGTATAAATTGTGCGCTCGATAAAAGAATGGCACTTTTCTTTGTGGCGTACCCATTGGGTGCTCTTGATGTCCAAAAACAGCCCATTTTGTCACAATTTTGTCGTTTAGCAGCCCGGGGAGGGTTAACTAATGCTGACCGAAATATTTTGCCTATTCATTTTGTAATGTCACACCAAGACCTGGGAGTGACCAATTTTTCTTGAAAATCTACAGGACTCGTTTAGAGAAATCCACGGAAAACATGAAGTTTTGAGCTTTTGGGGGGTATTCTTCTTTAACCATACCAAAGTGGGTTAACGCTTGGTTTTTTAAACACCCTTATTACTTACAAAAATTATTCTCGGTGAATTCCACTTCCAATAAAGGAAGTTATGTTTATCTCTCGTATATCGTTTGGTTGCTGTGGGAGCCTGAAAACAGCCCATTTCATCAACATTTTGATGTTTGGCAGCCTGTGGGGCATGCATTGCCTAATATGTCTTGTGTATGAATGGTGATGTGACAGGCAGGTCTAGCAATGATGAATGTTTAAAAAAATTCTACAAGACGTGTTTCGAGAAAGTGCCGATAAACCCCAATTTTGGCAGTTTTTTGCCAATTCTGACGAAATAAGGGTTAAATCGAAAATTCTGCTTTTTGGTACATTTTTAGATTTTGTGCCCCACTATGAGTGTGCAAAATTTTGTGAAAATCGATTCGAAAATGGCTTCTGAATCGTGCGTACAAAATGTGTGGAAAAAAAAAACAAACCCACCCCCCCCCCACCAAAAAAAAAAAATAAATAAATAAAATAATAATAATAATAATCCGTAGACCAGACTTTATGATTCTAGAGAATCATCGCTTTTCCAGACGAGATTCCATGATTTTTCATGACCCCACAGTGTCTGATGAATTGTTTTTAACTGTCTCACTTAAGTTCCTTCATTGCTGTTATTAGAAGGATGAGTATAGTAGTCTCAAATGACTCAGTTTGATAAAAATATGTTTAGGCAAAACACAAAATTAATGGTAAAGAGGGTTAATATCAATATCGTCGTCCGACAAGTTAATTACCGACAAAATGAGTTATGTTTGTTTGACACATACCCACAAAGTGTTGTGGCTATTTGAAAATGGTCCATTTATTCTCAAATGTACCCAAAATATTGATGTCTGGCAGTTTATAGCGTGTTAACAAGTGCTAACAGGAATATTTTTCCATGTAACTTGCAATGTCACACCAAGAACTGCGAATAGCCATTTTTTTCTTTAAAATCTACAAGATGTTTTCAGAGAAATCCAGGGAAGACATGCATTTTAAGCTTTTGATGGGTATCATTGTTTATCCAGCCCAAAACGGGTTAAGTGTTGTTTTTTGAATACTCTTATTACTTCCAAAAATAATTCTCAGTGAATTCTATTTCCACTTATGTTGATCTCTCCTCTGAACTTTGCGTGCTGTGGGTACGCACTCGCAGCCCATTTTATCAAAATGTTGATGTTTGAGAACCTGCATAGGGTTAACAAATGCTTACTGGAATAGTTTGTCCATGCAACTTGTAATGTCACTCCAAGACCTGCAAACGGTCAAATTTTCTTGAATACTTACCAGGTGTTTTGGAGAAATCCACAGGAAATGGGAATGTTATGCTCTTAAGGTGTATATCTTCTTAACCAGTCGAAAATGGGTTAAGACCTCAATTTTTGAATACCCTTACTACTTACTAAAAAAAGTTCACTATCAGTTTTGCGTCCGGTAAAAGAAGTTATGTTTCTCTGTGGCATTCCCATTTGTTGTTGTTGGTGTCCAAAAACAGACTATTTTTTTTCAAAATGTTTTACATTTAGCAGCCCATTGAGGGTTAACAAATGCTTACCGGGATATTTTATCCATGCAACCGGTAATGTGATATCACGACCTATCAATAGCCATTTTCTGTTGAAAACTTACAATATGTTTGTAAAGAAATCCATTGAAAACATGATTTTAAAGCTTTTGATGGGTATCGCTATTAACCACCCCCAAAGGGGCTAACGTTCGGGTTTTTGAATACCCTTATTACTTACAAAAATGGTCCTCAGTGAATTCCACTTCCAACAAAGGAGATTATGTGTATCTCTCTGGTACACGTTGCGTGTTGTGCGTGTCTGAAAACAGCCCATTTCAACAAAATTGTGATGCTTGGCTGCCTATAGAGAGTTAGTAAACGTTCATCGGAATACTTTGTCCATGCAACTTGTAATGTCACACAAAGACCTGCGAATAGACAATTTTTTCTTGAAAACCTTCAAGATGTTTTTAGAGAAATCTACAGAAAAAGGGAATTTTAAGCTTTTAAGGGGTATCTCTTTTTGTTTTTCAAAAATAGGTTAAGACTTCGACTTTTGAATACCCTTACTACTCACAAAAGTGTTTCCGTATAAATTTTGCGCTCGATAAAAAGGCGGTATTTTTCTTTGTGGCGTTCCCGTTGGGTGCTGTTGGAGTCCAAAATCAGCTCATTTTATCACAATTTTGACTTTTAGCACCCGTGGTGGGTTAACAAATGCTGACCGGAGTATTTTGTCCATGCAGCTTATATTGTCACACGAGGTCCTGCAAGCGGCCAATTTTTCTTGAAAATCTACAAGACTCATTTTGAGAAATCCACGGAAAACATGATTGTTTTAGCTTTTGATGGGTATTGCTGTTTAACCAGCCCAAAACGGGTTAATGCCTGGTTTTGCGAATACCCGTATTACTTACAAAAATGATGATCGGTGAATTTTACTTCCAATAAAGGAAGTTATATTTATCTCTCGTTCATCGTTTGGGGGCTGTGGGGGGGGGGGGGGGGGGGCTAAAAAACATCCCATTTCATCAAAATTTCGATGTTTGACAGCCTGTGGAGGGTTATGCATCGCCTAATATCTCTTGTGTATCAATGGTCGTGTCACGGGCAGGTTTAGAAATGATGAATGTTTCAAAAAAAAAATTACAAGTCGTGTTTCGAGAAAGTGGTGATAAACCTAAATTTTGACAGATTTTTGCCAATTCTGACGAAATAAGGGTTAAATCGAAAATTCCGCTTGGGTACATGTTTAGATTTTGTGCCCCTCTATGAGTGTGTAAAATTTTGTGAAAATCGGTTCGAAAATGGTTTCGAAATCCTGCGAACAAAATCTGTGGAAAAAAAAACCCACAACCACTCCCTCCACCACCAAAAAAAATAAAATAAAAAAAAAAATAATAATAATCCGTAGAATAACAAGAGTCTTTTCCAAAGGGAAAAGCCTAAAAAACTAGACTTTATGATTCTGGAGAATCATGGCTTTTCCAGATGAGATTCTATGATTTTTCATGGCCCCAGAGTGTCTGATGAATTGTTTTTAACTATCTCACTGGCGTTCCTTTATCAATGTTATGAGAAACGTGGGTATAGTGGTCTCAAATGACTCAGTTTGATAAAAAAAATCTTTAGGTAAAAACCATCATTAATGGTGGAGAGGACTAATATCAATATCGTCGTCCTGACAAGTTAATGACCGACAAAAGGAGTGTTTGATTGACACATATCCACCGTCTGCTGTGGCTAATTGAAAATGGTCCATTTTATCTCAAATATATCCAAAATATATATGTCTGGCAGCTTGTAGAGGGTTAACAAGTGCTAACAGGAATATTTTTCCATGCAACTTCTAATGTCACACCAAGAACTGCGAATGGCCATTTTTTCTTAAAATGTACGAGATGTTTTCAGAGAAATCCAGGGAGAACATGAATTTTACGCCTTTTATGGGTATCATTATTTATTCAGCCAAAACGGGTTAAGGACTGTTTTTTGAATACCCTTATTACTTACAAAAATAATTCTCTTGAATTTTACTTCCACTTATGTGGATCTCTCCTCTTAACTTTGGGTGATGTGGGTATGCAAACACAGACCATTTTATCAAAATTGTGATGTTTGAGAACCTGCATAGGGTTAACAAATGCTTACTGGAATATATTGTTCATGCAACTTGTAATGTCACACTAAGATCTGGGAATGGCCAATTTTTCTTGAAAATCTACGAGATGCTTTTAGAGAAATCCTCGGGTAATATGACTTTTTAACCTTTCAAGGGGTATCTTTCTGTAACCAGCCCTAAACGGGTTAATGCTTGGTTTTGTGAATACCTTCATTACTTACAAAAATGATCCTTGGTGAATTCCACTTCCAATGTGGGAGGTTACGTTTATCTCAGAAGTACACATTGGGTGTTATGGGTGCCAAAGAACAGCCCATTTTCTAAAAATGTCTACACTAGGCAGGCTCTGGAGGGTTAACAAATGCTTACCGGAATATTTTGTCCATGCAGCTTGTAATGTAGCTCAAAGACCTGCGAATGGTCAATTTTTCGTGAAAACTTACTAGATGTTTTGGAGAAATCCACAAAAAACAGGAATTTTAAGCATTTAAGGGCTATATCTCCTTAACCAGTCGAAAATGGGTCAAGACCCCGATTTATAAACAGTCTTACTACTTACAAAAATGTTTCCCTATCAGCTTTGCGTCAGTAGTACGCAATGTGCTTTTCACCTCTAGTTTGGGGGACCCCGGTGGGGGACCCCGGAAGTGACGTCATGTCAGGTGACGTAGTGGCGCCAGGTTGTGTTGTCATGGTAACCCACCCACGTGAGCGGCCATCTTGTGACGTCATCCCTATAGTGATACGTGTTGTTAGTGCGCATGCGAAGTGCGTGTTGTTAGGGTGATGCGTGTTTCCGTCGTCCATTTTGTATACTGGAGGCCGCCATTTTGGTTTCTATGGTAGCACGTGGTTGCTATGTTACCCAATTTTTCTGCAATAGGACGGGGTATGTTCTGAGGGTATGTTCCTTTGTAGAAGAGTAAATCTAATTACCACAAACAACCCGGCAGTCCCTCGAAATCACCAAAATCCACCCAAAATCACCGAAATTGACTTTATTTAATACGGATTTCCCATTTTATCGATGTAGCGCGTAGTGCTATAGTACAGAGAGGGTTATGGGGGGGGGTGTTCCTTTGTATAAGAGAATTTTTCTGGTTCGAATTTTCCCAGAATCCTCGTTTAATTACCACAAACAACCCGACAAGCTGTACTATTTCGAATTCTTTCAGACTCCTATTTAGGATCGCGAAACTTTTGGCTTATAATAGTAGCACGTAGTGCTATAGTACCAATGGGGTGTGTTCGACTGAAGTGGAGTAATGTTCCCATAATCCTTTTTTTTGATCCCATGACGTTTTTTTCCCAATAAGAGTAGCACGTAGTGCTATAAGACCAATGCACCCAGAATTCATTATATTTACAAGTAGGACCCATATGTGTACATGAAGACCATGAAGCTAAGTTCCACCATATACTCATGTGAGGCCCATATGTAAAGCTAAGAGATGTGTCGTACGAGGTCTAATTTACTATCCCTCTTAGTCTCATTTCGGTTTTTGAGGATACCTTTTTGAATTTGTTAAAAAAATAACAACAGAATTTTACAATTTAATTTCTTTTATTCAACAACAAAAATACATCTTTTATGGTATGTAGATTGTCAGATATTCATAAACAGTCTTTCTGCAGATTGGACATCTTCTCATTGGTTTACAGCAGTCTTTGCACAGGCACAAATGGTTACATGGTCGCGGAGCGACACTGGCTTCAGCTAATAAACACACTCTACATTTTGTCCTCCGTGAATCTTCTTCTTGAAATGATGTGTCCATTTCTTCTTCTTTGATGGCCGTTTCTTCTTCTTTTTCAACGTCCATGAATGCAGGTGGTAAATTTTGAATGTAATAACAGTCTGGAGAATATTTTCTGTGTTCTTCTATAACACCATCTTCTGTTTCCCAGAAACGAACAATAATATCACAATGAAAACATTGAGTTCTGTCTCCTGTCCCCAAATAAAAGAATCCAGCTTTTGTCAGTACATTCGGGGTTTTCACACTTTCACTTTGTAACATGAATTGAAATGTCTTGAGACGATTTTCCTCCAGTGCATACTTGATGTGTTTTGGTGGTCTTTGTTCTGTTGTCTTTCTTATTTTTTCTTCTCCACGTAATAACTGCTCCAGTACTGATGGTGGAACATCACGAAAATACGTTTCGAATGAAACGCTCATTCTCTCTACAAAGTCTCTTGGATTTCTTATTTCTTGATTGATAATCATTCAGTGCCATCCTGATCAAACATGGAATAGTGAACATTCTTCAATCTTTTTTATTTTCATTCTTCTTTGGTTTTCTTTCTGTTTTTGGTTTGGGTTCTCCTATTTCAAGGCTTCTCTTCTTTACAATATCCACTGATTTGGTCACTTGTTCCCAATCTCGTGTGGTAAACTGGAACCCAACGTCGTTCTTGAACATCTGAATCTGTAAATCTTTGTTAAGTTTGAAGTCGGTCACATTAGTAGACATCCTTCTTCTTTGACTGTCGAGACACAAATGAGCTGAACACCAAGTGCACCAGTTTTTTATAGTTTTCCTTCAGTATAGCGGCATCTAGTGGCTGGTTTCCTCTATGACGTCATTAACCAACACACCATTATCCATCAGATCAGTCGTAAACATGTTGGATATGGTTTCCATCGGTACAGCGCTACAGCGATGTTTCAAGCAAAACAGACAGTATTGTTCCCACACTGGTAATGGTCCTTGAAGGCGTTCTGTATTATACTTCCAATATTTGGAATTCTTCTTCAGGAAATTCTCGAATGGTCTGTGCTGTGGCGGTAATCCATAGGAATCAAAGTATTCTGCGTTGTTGTGACTCACAAAGAGAGCCACCCAATGTTCTCCTTTTCTGTGGTCTGGATCCGAGTTGGCTATTAAAGCCACTAGTCTGTGATCTGGTAATCTTCTTGGTAATTTGTTTCTTGCAAATACACCCAAACATATTCTCTTCAAACAACTATCTGATCGAAGTGCATTCTCTAACTGTGACGTGTTCATGTTGAGTAATCGAAGATTACTTGTCTATTCTTATCCACTTCTGTGATGTGCTTGAATTCTACATACACCAGTACGTTGATTGTGGTTGGTAATGGGTTTTCGAAATCTCTCTTCACCAGTTCGAAGTGTTGTCCATGTGATAGATATGGAGTCAGGTCGAATACGTATAGGGTGTATCCATTTATGTACTCTTCTCGGCTGATGTGGTTTCCTTCATTCTCATACATTTGTCCATATATTTGTCCAGTTCCTTGGGACAGGGTCGCATAACATCTCGCCACTTCTTGTTGTTCGAATCTAGGTTCTAATGGTTTGGCTGGAATCTGCTGCTCATCCACGTACAAAGCCAAGTAATTGATTTTGTAGTTCTTGAAATTATATGGATTCTTTGAAAAGTTTCCTTTGAAAGCATCGTTGTCTACACATCCCACTACGATGCGCTTAGGTAGTTGGCCTAAAAATAAGTTTTCTTGTGTAATACTCAGATTTCCTTTCGGCACTGAAAACACTTTGGTTTCCACACGGTCGATAGGATATTGTGCAGTTGTTTTTGTTAGTGCTTTCACGTGAGCCATTCTCAAGAACGATTGGAGTCTCTCTTTGCGTACAAACATGGATACATCTAGAATTTTGATCTTGTATGTATCGGTATCGGCCATCAATGTGAAGCATCTTTGGCTCTATTCATTTTAACATGAACATTAAATCCATTAGCAAGTAACGAGTTTGGAAAAACATGTCCAAATGTAATCTTCCAGTCATTTCCACGATTTTACTTTTCTCTATAAATTTCTTTCGAAGAAAAATCCCTTGTTATCATCGGTCAAATCTTTCATCAGTCCAGCCGTATCCTTGTACCATAATGCATTAGTCAGTTGTGACTTCTTGGAAGCTGGTCCAGCACTCAACAAAGTTTCTATGAAAGCTCCGTAGTGATAAGTGTTGTTGGAAGGAGATAACAGTTTTTCATTCAAACTGATATCGATTTGATTAAATAAGGAATGCATCCATAAATTGACTGAGCCCACATTGGCATCGGGTGCAATTGATTCCCCATTGGAATCTACAACCGTTGCTTTAACATACAAGTATGTCTGTGCCAAATTCAAATAATCATCTCCTAATCCTGCAATGTGGAATTCTATTGGACCACTGTTTCCTATAGTCGCCAAAGGTCTGTGTTCTACCCATTGCCCATGTTCCACACTAGTCTGTGTGGGTGGTATAGAAAATAAGTCGAGTTCGCTGTTGACACACTCACAGGATCTTTCATTGAGGAGAGACATCATGCACCGAGATGGTCTTGGGTCTGAACAGCTCTCCTTCTTTTTGTCGATTTGATAGTTTTGTGTGGTGTGGGCATTTTTATACTTTTCCTGCTGGGTAGTTTTGAACCACCAACCACTTCATTCCAAGCTCCTAAACCAGCCTCTTTGACTCTTTTGATTGCTGCCTTTTTACATTTTTCCCTTCAATGACATCTTCGGCAAAGGCTGCTCCTTTTCCCACGAGCTGTCTACCTACGGTCCTGGCTGTAGTTTTCAATAAAGGTAGCACCATATTCTTCAGTCCTTCCAATATACTTCCCAAACCATATCCTCTCTGTATTTGAGCTCCAGAAAAAGCCGGTAGACCGTTTCCAGCTTGTTTCGTGTAATATTCTTCGTATAATTTGGACGTACAACAGTAAGTCATGTTTATGTGAAATGAAGAGATCTCCGATTTCTGAAATGAAGTGTCACTGTTACTTTCCCGAACTCGAATGGTACTATGGCTCCTGTGTCACCCCTTATATGCACCTGGACGGTACTGAGTTGTTTTCGTTCCACTGGTACATAATACACATTTTCAAACGTTTCAGAGATGATATTCCCATATTTCCCACGCACGGGTACGATACGAAGAAGTGGTATTCTTGTATCTCCTACGACTTGGTCACGAACCAAGTCACAGTATACATAGAGTGAATAAAATCCTTGGTTGACGTCGGCAACTCTGGAAGAATTGTAAAAGTACACTCATTAAATCCCAAAATATTTTGAAGAGTAGGGCTCAATGTGACCACGACTCTATCACGTACCGTGATGCGAACTTTACCAGTCACTTCATCCATTTCAAAAGCTACCTTATCGTGACGAGGCAAGAGTAATTCTTTAACACCATTGATAACTCGTATCACATCAATGGGATCCGAATAACGACCTTCCTTGAAAGTAAGTCGGTAATTCTTTTTCGAAGACCAGAGCACTGTAACGAAAGCTTCTTCTCCACGAATATTGAACCAAGTATTTGGATACTGAATCTCTGCCAGACCTACTTCCCATATTCTCCCGTGAGATTCACTGGTTGTGATAACTGAGTGGTGTACGTGGTCAACGTGTTTTCTGGAAACACGTTCATAGAACTATTCCTTGGTAGAGTCAAATAAAACATTACTTTTTCTTAATGGTTGGGTTTGGTAACAAATACCCTATGCTACTACTCAAGAGAGCAGTCCACAACTTGCTGTCTTTGTTTTCGAGAGTGAGATGATGGTAATGATGATGATATACAAAATGATTATTTGTGAAAAGTAAGTGATCTCGCTCCTTGGAATTCTTTTGCCAAACAGAGGCCAAGAACCGTTCGACCCTTCTTCCATTTTAAAGAAACTTCAGAAGTTCACTTCCTTTTATAGGTGAGCTGACTCTGCTTGATTCACGAATTGAACGAAGTTGGGTATCCCAACCACTTTACGAACAATTCCCTTTTCTTACCTCGACCACGTTTCTTGAGTGCGTGTTCGATTTTGTAAATAGTTTTATGTGAAACTCGCTGAAGATCTTCAGTGTACAACGACCCTTTCAGTAGTTCTCCATTATCATCTTGTAAGATGTATGTGACTGGATGTCCTTTCTTGATGTCTACTACTGTGAATAACTCTTCGGTCCAATTGGGCAAATAACCTTTCTCAAAAGTTTTCTTAACTTTATTGATTCTCACGCTGTCTCCTATGTTGTACTTTGGTGTCTTGTGTTTTATGGGTTGTCCATGCAACCTTCGCCAAACCTCTTCTTGATTTTTAAAGTTCAAGGCAATGGGGGCCATACCTATACTGCGATGATGAGAATGATTATATGATTTCACCAAGTTTTGAAGTGGAAACGTTAGTGTATTGTTCTTGGTAAAATATTTCCACATCTCGGTTTTCAAAGTTCTATTGATCTTTCTACTATGGAACATTTTGTTTCAACAATTTGTGTAGTGAAAAATTCGACTTTGTGATCTTTGAGAAAATTCTGAAATTTTCTGTTTAGAAATTCTTTGCCTTGATCAGTTTGTAATTTTTCTGGTTTACGACCTTGTTTGAAAATTTTACTAAAAGCTTTCACGATGGAATCACCAAGTTTGTTTTTGAGGAGTATAACCCAATCATATTTACTAAACACATCTATACATGTCAACAAAAAAATTATGTTTTTGTTGACTTTACTTATGTTTGAAACACCTACCAAGTCAGCTTGCCATTGTGTATCTATACCACTAACTATCACTTTCCTTCTAGGAAATGTACGACGAACAGGTTTGTGAAGAGTGTATGTGTCTTGAGTCTCTACTCTAACCATTTTACAACTTGTTTAGTTTTTTTCTTGGACGCTCTACGAAGAGCGTCTACACCACCAAAACTACCAGGCACTTCAGAATCATAGTACAATGCTTCCATGACTGCCTTGTTCAAGTGTCTACTCTAAATATACCCTTTTTTCGGTCCACTTTGGCGTTTCTGTTTTCTTTGGTTGTTTAGGTTCCGACTTTATCGGTGCCTATTTCATAAAATCCCAACGTTATTTATGACCAATTAATTCTTGGGGTATGTTACTATCTCTCAACGCTTCGGCCAACACTTCCCATCCCTTTGGTTGGAAAGATTTTCGTCTTCTACGTAAATCGTTTAGAAGATCTGTTACATTCGACCCTATCACTGTTTGATCTTGGTAGACGAATTCACCCTTCTCATTCCAAGATATATTTGGGTCACTTCTAATACGATTCAACAACAACTTTCCCTTTCTCTTCATTGTCATAGGTACAGAATCGAGAATGTCTTCGTCTTTATTATCTTTCTCGAATTCGACTTTAATTGGTCGAAGAGCCATTACCTTTTGTTGAAATGTCAAGTATCTTTGTAAAATTTGATTATATTGAGTCATCTTTTCATCAGCCGCAGGAAAAGGGGCATCGAGAATATCTCTCATTTCTCTATCCAGTGATGAAATAGCCAGTTCATTCGGTTGTCTTGGAGTCTCTTGTAGACGTTCCAATAACCTTGGTTCTACCAAAGCCATCTTCTTTGCATATTCCACCATCTAAATATACCTTTAACAGCACACCAATAGTACAGGAGGTAGCAATGCTCCCAATAATCCCCCTTTCTGCAATATTTGTCTCCTCTTTTTGTCAGAGATACCTTTATTTGCCACTGCCCTCACTAGTTGTTTCTGACGAACGAGTTTGGTTCTCTGGGATTTGGTCAGAGGTACTGCTCCCTTCAGTATATTCGAGGCACAGTCACACAAACAAGTAATCAATTCTTTGTCTGCATTTTTAGTATGGATTTGACGAGTGTGGGTTTCGATTTAATAAGAACCTTGAGAAGAGTGATGTTGCGCTTGAGACGGTCAGACATGCTTCTGACTCGAGTCAGACTAGTTACTCCCCTTTTATACTTTTCGGAGGTGCATATATTGGGTTTCCCAAGGAAAAAAATGACTTCTTAATCTCATGTGTTCAGGAGTATCTTGTTTGAGATCTCTTAAAAGGTAACCATATGGTGTCGAAGTGGCATCTTCGAAAACTTCTCTCAGAAACTTGGAATGACCAGGACACATATGTGCTGCCAAGTGTGAGATCTGAGAACGATCCCTAGGATTTTTAATCAAGATCATGTAATGACTATTGAGAGCTACAGTCATATGGACTTTATTTTTGTCGAATAAATTTTGAACAATGTACATCACACTAATCTAGACACTCGAACATCTGCATCGAGCAACAGATCATCCAATATGACTAAACTATCAGATTTTAATTCTTGAGGGAGACCCTCTACGAATTCTACTTGGAGTAAAGTATTGTATAATGGTTGCCATTCACTATAACACCAAATGATGTGATTTGGAACAGGTGATATAATATTTTGAATGTTTTGAATAACCCGATTTACAAAGGATGATTTACCACTACCCGTGGGACCACACAGTAAACAAGTGAATGGATGCTTCCAACGAGGATCCATCTTTGTTGTTCTATGTGGGTACTACTTCCTTTTATAGCTTTTGGGGAGATGGCCCCCACTGAACGTGGGTACTACTCCCCTTTTATACCTTTTGGAGAGGTAGTCAATATGACCGTCATCCACAAATATTTAAAATTGGTGGCCTTCTGACTTACTGGCTGGGGACAGGTTAAGTTTGTTTGATATTTGTCAAGAAGATAAACATCAAATAACTTAAGCGTCATTACCACCTTTTTTTCTTGTTTCTTCATTTTAAACATTTTTTACTTCTTTTTTTTATAAAAAACAAACATCTATTTACAACTTCTATTTACATCTTCAGACTGAGTGGTTTCTTGAAGGTCATGAATGCAATCACCAAATCCATAATACAACGTCTCTGTTCTTTTCTGAGAGGTTTCTCGAACATATCTTCATACTTTTTCTGTACTGGTGGTGGATGGTGGATTCATTCCAGAAGTATTATGATGCCACAGTAGATGGACATTATTTTTATTAACTCTTTCAAATGCTTCACTAAAACATGTTATAATCTTCTCTTCTTTAGGCATCATTAGGCATACATTATGCTGAATCTGACTTGGGTGATCGACTGTACACCCATAGCATTTTTCTTTCACTACAGCGTCAATGTTCTCTTCGACATAATGAGCATATGCCAACCAAAGTTCATGTTGCATGCGAACTTGCCTGAGTTCACTATCAATTTCATCAACGGTCAATGGTCGTGGTTGGGTTATTCTCACTGTGATCTTCTTCTTCTTCTTCAAAGGTGGTTCTTGATTTGTTTTTTTAAGTCTTCATGGTTAGTAGGTTTAGTGTCTTCAGGAACTTTAGTTAAAGTTGTTTGTTGGGCTTTGATGACTGCATCTACTTCTTCTGTTTAAGATTTCAAGGCATTCCATTCTTCTAAAGATAGAGCAATACCAGTCTTCGTAGGATAAGGTTTCTGGTTTTTTCCCTCAAAGTATCTTCTAAGATAAATCTTCAGTTCACCCTGGTACTGGGTGACGTTAGCATAAGTCTGCTTGGTGCCAATTCGGAACATCTTTTCTGGTCAATGGTTCGATCGTGAATGATGCCAAGTCCATGCTTTGCCTAATCTTATATATCTTTGACGGACGTGATTGAAAACATCCCCCCAGTTCAACAAATTTTGATCGACTTTTTTGATTCTTGGTTGGGGTTTGTGTTTGTTTCCTATAGGATTATAGGTTAAAGTTGGAAAATTTAGAAAATTAGTATAGAAGTCAATGGGAAAGAAACACAATGAGAATAAAGAAATTTGATTGGTTGATTAGCTTCGATCTGATTGGTCAGCTTGGCGATCAAACTGCAATCTTGATCCTTAAACTGTAGGATATGGCCCTCTGCATTTTATACTGGCTTGGGACAGGTCAAGCTATAATCCTCTGTCGAATGGAGATAAATCAAATAGCTTGAGTGCATTCCCACCCCCTACAGTTCGTATCCTCTTTGAGGGATGTTTTGTTTTGTTCATTAAAAAAGAAAGCAAAAAACAACATGTCCAACTTAGCAATACAGTTTTCTATCATGAAAAATTCTCATTTCTTTTAAATATTCACAACAGAGAATTTCTTAGTAATGATGATGATGATGATTTATTTCTTTGGTTATACAATAGGGGTAGCCTAAAAGACCCCAGGAATCAACTTTAAAAAAAATGAAATGAAACTAAAAAGTTTGGAATAAAGAAGTATCATCTGGTTCCAATAGGAGTAACCTAAAAGATACCGTGAATCAACATTTTTTTAAAATAAGTGGAACTAAAAAGTCTTGAATGAAACTAAAAAGTTTGGAATAAAATGTGTATCATCTGGTTCCATTAGGTGTACCCTAAAAGATACCATGAATCAACATTTTTTTTAAATAAATGGAACTAAAAATTTTTGAATGAAACTAAGTTTTGAAAGAAACTAAAACCTTTAGAATAAAGAAGCATCATCTGGTTCCAATAGGTGTAACCTAAAAGATACCATGAATCAACATTTTTTTAAAAATAAATGGAACTAAAATGTTTTGAATGAAACTAAAAAGTTTGGAATAAAGAAGTATCCTCCACTTCCAATAGGGTTAGCCTAAAGTATACCAGGAACATGATGATGATGAAGATGATGATAAAAAAAACTCTCTGTATTAGAATAAATAAAAAAAATTGAAAAATCTTTACACTGGAAAAATGTATTGCCTTGTAAGACTTGCAATTTAGGATTTTTTTTTAGCACTGCCGTATAGGACTTTTTAATTAGAGAAAAACTTGCCATATAGGACTTTATGAGGACTTGCCATAAAGGACTTTAGAAAATGCCATATAAGACTTTATGAGGACTGCCATAAAAGACTTTAGAGAATGCCATATAGGACTTTAGAGAATGCCATATAGGACTTTTTACTTAGAGAAAAAAACTGCCATATAGGACTTTATGAGGACTGCCATAAAGGACTTTAGATAATGCCATAAAGGACTTTAGAGAATGCAATATATGACTTTATGAGGACTGCCATATAGGACTTAGAGAATGCCATATAGGACTGTGTGAGGACTGCCATAAAGGACTTTTTAATTAGAGAAAAAACTTGCCATAAAGGACTTTAGAGAGTGCCATAGAGACTGTCATATAGGACTTCATGAGGACTGCCATAAAGGACTTTAGAGAATGCCATAAAGGACTTTAAAAATTTGGTGAGCCAAGCATTATTGAGTAGACCACCTAAAATCCATTTCGGTTTGATTTAGGAATTTTTCGGTCAACTAAATAGGACTTTTTGTAGGCAAAAGCTTTGTTCAGGTTGTAGAAAAGTATGACACTCACTCAATCGTTTTGGGTAGAAATACGATAGTCCATCTCTGCTCTGCTGGTTGGTATACATAGTGTTGTCATTCATCACAAATCCTCGGTTGATGCCAGATCCACTTTGTTGAGTCTTCAAAACTTGCAAATATCTGTCTTTCGTCAAATCATTGTGGCGTTTGCTGATTCCTTTACAACTAAATTTATTGGTGGCACCGAAGCAATAATATATTTTACTACACAGTCCAACAATGCCGGTTCCATGCCACTCTACCTTGAAGAAGCCTGGAGTTCTCCTGTCAAAATGCTTTCTTTCCTGGCAACATGAGGGTGACATCCATTCTTTGCCTTCTAATTTGGTTTTCACATTATCATCTGTGTGGAAATCACAACACTCTGTTGGAAACCACTTGTGATTCTCTTTGTAAAATTCAACTCTCTTCTCTGGTTTCACTAATTCATCTATGGATGGTGACGAGGTACATAAGTATGCAGAATCTGTATCCATTTCAGCATATTCGAAATCTTGGCGGTTGATAAAAGTATCGATGACATCATAATAGAACTGAAGCATCCGGAGTTTCGCATACTGGTAAACAAAGAATCCGATGTGGAGTGGCAGATCCAACTCGATGGTCTTCTTGTTGAGTTTGGCTTCATATAAAGTTTCATCTAATGGATTCAAGGCTCTGAAGGACATGTCATTTACAGCTTTGGTAACTTCATCGTCGTCGCAATAGCACACACGATGCTTCTCTTTGTTGGTGACGGTTTTGCCATATCCAGCATTCCCAACAGCTTCATGGTGTCGGCAACGATCGACTTGTCGGGTCAACATCTCCTTGTCTTCTTGCTTCAGATACTTCATCTCCAGATTTTTCAAAACATCTTCTTGGTTTATATTGGATAACTTGATAGACGTGGTCAACTTCAATACCATGCGAGAGGTACCACTGCAGTAAAGGGGTTGCAAACAACATTTTTTCTGCTCCATAGCTTCCGATCAAACTTCTGTGGGGTTTCTTCATGATTCCATTCTCCTCAGCAAAGGACTTAATGTGTTCACCAATATCATCTATGGAAATATCTGTATTCATGAAGATAGGTGTCATCTCTTCAAAGTAATCTTTCAGGTGATCTGGTACATGTATATCACATTCGACCAAACCAAACAGTTCACCGGACTTCACTTTGTTCAGTATTTCTTCACCTGTCATCGCACCATCTATTTTGTCTGAAAAGTTCTCTTTCAGGAAGGAAGGCTTTTAGTGTGGTATCGGTCTTCTTCATCTCTCTCCACTCACACTCCCTGATTTCAACAAGTTTATATCCCAAATCGGTGATGTACTTTGCATTGGTACGGGTGTCTTGTAGCAGCTCTTTCATGGGTTTATCTCTGACTTCATTATGGATGATAGGAAGGCCATTCTTATCTTTCGTGCAGGCATGGCCGTGCCAGAAGCAGCCATGGAATTGGTATGCAGTCTGTGTCTCTTTGCACCAACCATCAACAGGCAACTGTCTTCGACCAATCATTTTTTCAGCTCCATTAAACTGATGTCTGATGTGGATGTCATCTCTCATCGATAAAAAACTCTAACCATTGTTTAACCATTTTACTATACTTCATTGGATGTTCTGGTTTAAACTGGTTTTCTTCACGACGTCTAATATTCCAACCCGTTGGCATCTCTTGCATTAGGCACCAAAGATATAATGTATTCGCATCAAAGCCTATAATGCTTCCATATGGTTTTGCTTCTTTGTCATATTTTGTTTCTATGATTCGGGTAGAATCTTTCTCGTGGTATCGGTTGAAGATAATTGAAGGTCCACCAACGATATTATCTTTCGCTAAGTGATGCAAGTCTTTGTTTTTCTGGTTAAATAATGTGAAGTAAGTGTCATCATTCATGGTCTGGAACAGGTATTTTAACGTGAGGCCCGGAACACTGATACCATCTTTAAACATATCGATGTGCCGTTCTTGGTAGAAAGCAAACTGCTTGTCAACTGCTTCAAGGAATGGATTTATATCTCGGTTATTATACCAGATCAGAAAATCACGGAAAGTTGTCATCCCCAGGTCGTTCCATACACGCTGGCAGTACTGGTATTCTTCATTGGATATGTTTTCTTTCTTTAGAGAACTGTAGAAGGCTTCATGGTCTGGTAGGTGGTCTTGATCCAATTTGTCTAAGCTGTCAGTCCATTCATATGGTAAAAATCCCTTTGTCACGGAACAGCCAAATACTTTCAAAAACTTGTCATAGCTGAATCCTGGAGCGAGGTAGTTGCAAATATCAACAAACTTGAAAGATTCTGTCGAGACGCACATGTAGTTATTTGATTTCTTCACTGCAAATTGTAGTGGATTCTGTCTCTTCAGGTAAGTCATCAGTTCACACTTGACTACATTCATATCATATTTTCCAGAGTTGAATCCGATGACGGGCATCTCTTGCAGGTAGTCTTGAAATTTCTTCTCCATTTTTTTAAAGGGTGCATTTTTGATGTATCTTCTCCAGTAGCTCTGGCTTCTGCTTCCAGCTTTTCATCAATTTTTTGTCGGAGTTTAAATAAGGTCTAAGCATGATAGGTCTGTATCAGTTGGTGGCAATGAGATGAAATAGGTATGAGGTATGTCATCATTTCTTCAACAAGTTCTTGAGAATTTCCATTTGTAATAAAACATTTCGGTTCTTGGTATTCTGGAACATTACTACATATGCTCACACTCAATGGTCGGTGTTCTGCTTCCCATATCAGTTCATCACTGTCGGCAGGTAGATTGAATTTGACAAAGTTACTTTCAAAATCAAACGTTGCACGGTATGGATAAAACTTGTTCTCTTCGGGTACTTCTATACCTTCATCTTCTAACAGATCAAATACGGACTGGGATGGATGGTATACACCGTCAACATACTGGTATTTTACTTCATCTGTGCATGTTTTCTCGTGGCGATTTATTGCCCAGGAGGTCTTCCATAATTTGCCGCATTTGCGGCATTCAAAGGATTTGCAGTATTGGTCTATATCGATGATGTAGCTAAAATGGTTCTTGTAGACATACATGGTATTTTCAAACTTTCTATGAGATCTCTGTACAAATTTGGCAACAATTTGGTCATCATCATTCTTGACAAGTTCATATACTTGAATGTTTACTTCAAACATTTCTCCAAGTCAGGTAATTCGGCAAAAGTTACTCCACGGAATTCATTCTTTGGCTTCTGTATATACTTGCTGTACATGGCATCTGTTGTATTATTCAAATTGCGTGGTGTGGAACCACTCCAAAAAGCAAAACAGCGGAAAACACACAGGTTGTCTTCGTAGGTAAACTGGCGTTGTTCATCTTTCACCAAAGCATTTACTGCTTTGTTCTGGAGAATATAATCGGGAAGATCTTCTACCATTCCAATTGGGTGGTCTTTCAGCTTATTCACATAAAAGGTTACGTTCGTAACTCTCTCCACAAGCCATTTGGTGTTGGGTCGTTTTAACTTGCCCCATTCCAGGATATCTTCTTCCATGACACCATCAAGGAATTCTTCAAAGTCTTCTTGGCAGCATACAAGTTGTGGAACATCAAGTACCCACGCGTTGTTTTGTGATGGATGGTAATACTTCAGTTCATTCGTTTCATTGTGTCGCAGGATAAAACCAAAACTAAGATTAATTTTAAATCTTAGCTGTTGTGGCAGAAATATGGTAGTTATCAATTCATCATTCATCATTTTCAGGTTCACATCGTTGATCCGGTAGTTATACTGGTCCTGGACTCTTCTGTTCATCATGTGGCGAGTTGTAATAGAACTCCAGTTATCTTCGTACATAGTCAACATCTCATCGGTCTCTTGTTCGGACATCATATTCTTTTCAAACTCAATTGGGTCAACATCATAACGGGTGGTCGTCGTGGTCCGTGGTTGTTTGGGTCTATGTATTCGGTTCGTCGGTCTTCCTTTTAGATGGTACAGGAACTGGTGGGTGGGCAACGCTCTTGTGTCGGTTATAATGGAGTTGTTGTTTAAACCCCTGGCCGCAATCCATACATGTGTAGGTCTCCAAACATTTCGTCCGGTGTTGATCCAGCTTCTCTTTCCTGGTAAAGGTCTTGTTGCAGTTGGCGTAATCGTGGGTCTTCTTCTCTCCCCCGTGCTTGGTACGCACATGGCGGTTCCGGTTCCGACGGTCCGTAAAGGTCTTTCCACACTCTTCACAGGCGTAAACATCAGTTCTGGTAAGGGCAGTAGCAGCTTCAGACTCCATCTTCATAAATTTTTTTGCGAAGGCAAAATTGCTATAGAAAACTCTCTAGCGGTGTGTTCAGTTCGAAGGATAGAAACAGAATGACGCGACGTTACTCTTCTCCGGAATTTATTTCTACGTGACGGACGTTTTTGAAAACGTCACGTCACAGCGTTTTTTCATCGATATTTTCATTCCTGATGGGCGTTTGTGTTTGTTTCGTATAGGATTATAGGTTAAAGTTGGGAAATTTAGAAAATTAATATAGAAAGTAATGGAAAAGAAACACAATGAGAATACACTAATCTGATTGGTGGATTAACTTCACTCTGATTGATTAGTGTAGAAACACCTTGATCCTCATTAATTTTAATATTTAAAATCATATAGTTAGGGGGGGGGGGGGTCATTTGAAGAAATTGCTAAATATAGACCCTAACAATTAGTAAGAGGGGTCAGTTAAGGATGTTACTAAAAATATAGCGTAGGAATTTATAAAAATATAGTTCCAAATAGAAGGAGAGGATTCTGGGTAAATTTTCCTATAGCACTACGCGCTACTCTTATTGGGAAAATAAAACGTCATGGTATCCAAAAATGGGATTATAGGAACATTACTCCACTTCAATCGAACACGACCTTTAAAAAATCTATAGCACTACGTGCTACTATTATAAGCCAAAAGTTTCGCGATCCTAAACGGGAGTCTGAAAGAATTCGAAATAGTACAACTTGTCGGGTTGTTTGTGGTGATTAAACGAGGATTCTGGGAAACTCCGAACTAGAAAAATACTCTTATACAAAGGAACACACCCCAGTACCCTCTCTGTACTATAGCACTACGTGCTACATCGATAAAATGGGAAATCCGTATTAAATAAAGTCAATTTCGGTGATTTTGGGTGGATTTTGGTGATTTCGAGGGATTGTCTGTGGTAATTAGATTTACTCTTCTACAAAGGAACATACCCTCAAAACATACCCCGTCCTCTTGCAGAAAAATTGGGTAACATAGCAACCACGTGCTACCATAGAAACCAAGATGGCGGCCTCCAGTATACAAAATGGACGACGGATACACGTATCACCCTAACAACACGCACTGTGCATGCGCACTAACAACACGTATCACTATAGGGATGACGTCACAAGATGGCCGCTCACGTGGGTTACCATGGCAACACAACATGGCGCCACTACGTCACGTGACATGACGTCACTTCCGGGGTCCCCCAAACTAGAGGTGAAAACCACTTTGCATACTACTTGCGTTCGGTAAAATAAGTTACGTGTCTCTGTTGCATTCCCATTTGATGTTGTCGGTGTCCAAAAACAGACATTTTTTTCAAAATGTTTTACATTTAGCAGCCCATGGAGGGTTAACAAATGCCTACCTGAATAATTTATCCATCCAACTGGTAATGTGACACCAAGCCCTATCAACGGCCATTTTCTCTTGGATACCCTACAAGATGTTTGTAAAGAAATCCAGGGAAAACATGATTTTTTGAAGCTATGGATGGGTATCCCTGTTAATCTCCCCAAAAGGGGTTAACGCTTGGTTTTTTGAATACCCTTATTACTTACAAAAATGATCCTCGGTGAATTCCACTTCCAACAGATTATGTTGATCTCTCGCGTATACACTGGGGGCTGTGCGTGTCCGAAAACAGCCTATTCCAACAAAATGACTATGCTTGGCAGGCTGCAGAGGTAAATAAACGCTCACCGGATTATTTTTGTCCATGCAACCTGTAATGTCACACAAAGACCTGCGAATAGTCCATTTTTCTTGAAAACATACAAGTTGCTTTCAGAAATCCACATGAAATGGAATTTTAAGATTTTAATGGGTATCTCTCTTTAGCCTCCCCAAAGTGGGTTAAGACTTCGACTTTTGAATACCCTTACCACTTACAAAAATGTTTCAGTATAAATTGTGCGCTCGATAAAAGAAGACACTTTTCTTTGTTGCGTACCCATTGGGTGTTGAAGGTGTCCCGAAAAAGCCCATTTTATCACAATTTCGACGGGGAGGGTTAACTGATGCTGACCAGAAAATTTTGTCCATGCAACTTGTAATGTCACACAAAGACCTGCGAACAGCCGATTTTTCTTGAAAACCTACAAGATGCTTCCAGAGAAATCCACAGAAAACGCGTCTTTAGGATTTTAATGATTATCTCTCTTTCACCAGCCCAAAATGGGTTAAGACGTCAACTTTTGAATACCCTTACCACTTACAAAAATGTTTTCCTATCAATTTTCTGTCCAATAAATGAAGGTACCTTTCTCTAATATGCACTTTGGGTGCTGTTGGTGTCCAAATGCAGCCCATTTTATCACAATTTTTATGTTTAGTAGCCTGGGGAGGGTTAACTAATGCTGACAGGAATATTTTGTCCATGCAACTTGTAATGTCACACCAACACCTGGAAGTAACAATTCTTCTTGAAAATCTACGAGACTCGTTTAGAGAAATCCACGGAAAATATGAATGTTTGAGCTTTTTCGGGGTACTGCTGTTTAACCAGCCCAGAACGGGTTAACGCATGGTTTGTTAAACACCCTTATCACTTACAAAAAATGATCCTCGGTGAATTCCATTTCCAATAAAGGACATTCTGTTTATCTCTCGTGTATCGTTGGGGTGCTGTGGGGGCCCAAAAACAGCCGATTTCACCAAAATTTCGACGTTTGGCAGCCTGTGGAGGGTTACCATATGCAATGCCTAATATGTCTTTACGTTTATACGTTTAAAAAAAATCTACAAGACGTGTTTCGAGAAAGTGCCTATAAACCCAATAACCCCAATTTAGGCAGTTTTTTTGCCAATTCTGACGAAATAAGGTTTAAATCGAAAATTCTGCTTCGGACTATTTTTAGATTTTTTGACCCTCTATGAGTGTGCAATGTTTTTTGAAAATCGGTTAAAAAATGGCTTCTGAATCGTTCGGACAAGATGTATGGAAAAAAAACACCGAAAAAAATAATAATCCGTAGAAAAACAATAGTCTTTTCCAGAGGGAAAAGCCTAACTAAACTTTATGATTCTGGAGAATCATGGCTTTTCCCGATTAGATTCCATGATTTTTCTTGACCCCACAGTGTCTGATGAATTGTTTTTAACTGTCTCACATAAGATACTTGATTGATGTTATGAGAAAGGTGAGTATAGTACTCTCAAATGACTCGGTTTGATAAAAAAATGTTTAGGTAAAACCCATCATTAACGGTAGAATGGGTTAATATCAATATCAATGTTTCCCTATCAGTTTTGTGTCCGGTAAAAGAAGTTACGTTTCTCTGTGGCATTTCCATTTGATGTTGTTGGTGTCCAAAAACAGGCTATTTCTTCAATTGTTTTTACATTTAGCAGCCCATGGAGGGTTAACAAATGCCTACCCGAATAATTTATCCATGCAACTGGTCATGTGACATGAAGACCTATCAACGACCATTTTCTCTTGAGAACCCCACAAGATGTTTGTAAAGAAATCCAGGGAAAACGATTTTTTAAGCTTTTGATGGGTATCCCTGTTAACCTCCCCAGCAGGGGTTAACGCTTGTTTTTTGAATACCCTTATTACTTACAAAAATGGTCCACTGTGAATTCCACTTCCAACAAAAGAGATTATGTTTATCTCTCATGTATACATTGGGTCCTGTGCGTGTCCGAAAACAGCCCATGTCAACAAAATGACGATGCTTGGCAGCTTGTAGATGGTTAATAAACGCTCGCCGGAGTATTTTGTCCATGTAACTTGTAATGTCACATAAAGACCTACGAATAGTCAATTTGTCTTGAAACCCTACACGTTACCGTTAGGGAAATTCACAGAAAATGGGCTTTTAAAGCTTTTAAGGGATATCTCTCTTTAGCATGCCCAAAATGGGTTAAGACTTCGACTTTTGAATACCCTTACTACTTACCAAAATGTTTTCGTATAAATTGTGCGCTCGATAAAAGGAGGCATTTTTTGTAGTGTACCCTTTGGGTGCTGTTGGTGTCCAAAAACAGCCCATTTTATCACAATTTTGACCTTCAGCAGTCCGGGGAGGATTAACGAATGCTGACCGGAATATTTTGTCCAGAGGGAAAAGCCTAACAATAATCCTTAGAAAAACTATAGTTTTATCCAGAGGAAAAAGCCTAACAAATAATAATCCGTAGAATAACAAGAGTCTCTTCCAGAGGGAAAAGCCTAAAAAATAATAATCTGTCGAAAAGCAATAGTCTTTTCCAGAGGGAAAAGCCTAAATATCATCTCCGATTCAGTGTTCGCGTATTTCGTTTACGACGGGAGAGGCTACAGCGATGCGCGGATGTAACGGGTCAGAAAATTTCGCCCGGATCTCCACTGGATCATAATCCGGTGGAAATTATCTGTCCGCAATTGTGATCACAGTACTGTATTATGCTCCGGCGATAACGAAGATTCGGAAGCTTTGTCGGGAAGTACGTCATCTTAGGTAGCAGGAATTTACAACCCCCATTTGCATTGATCACGTCGAGTCGGGCAGTTTTACGAGTGGAGGAAACTAGAGTACCTGGAAAGAACCACCAAGCAGCGGCTAGCAACTATCAAACTATCTGCATATTAGCTATTAACATCCGTTGAAAGCAAGAACATTATTGACGTCCAGTGCGCCTTAGTACTCAGCGCACGTGCGCAATCTAAATTTAGAGTCTTTCCCAAAGATTATCACGTGTCAGGGTCAAACCATCGACCTTTAGGTTTGAAGTCCAATAGTCTAGCTATCTCCCGAGCTTTCGGGTAGTTTGCCCGAAGCTTTGCTGGATCCGGGCTGAAACGTGTTTTGCGCTCCATGTATCTGGGTCCTGAGTGATATGTGTGTACCATGTACACTAGAATTCGTTGGTTTGTTTTATTTGATTTTAGTGACACTTTCAACTGCGAGGGATATATCGTGTCGAACATTTTTCACGGTAGCAGGGAGCGGGAGTATCCGGAGAGTACAACGAACAACGACGAGTAACTGTCGGATTCGCTAATTTACTAACTCGGCGGGTCTTCTTCTCCCTAAAGTCTTGTACTATACCATTCTGTAGTTACTATGAATAGCATTCAGGGCTATAGTTTGGGTCACGTGGTTTAAAGTTGTGTCTCAGTGCTATATTGAATTACATGGCAGTTTTGTGTAGACGATTTGTACCCAATTTGATACATTTTAACCTCCGAGGGGTATTGTTTGCCTCCTTACAACCGTTTACTATTCACCCCCGATGGTTGATCTAGATACATGTAGCTGAAGTGTCCGGCCAAGTGGTGCTCGATAAATGTTTTTATCGTTTGATACAGTGGATTGGTTTACCTTCATCCTTTAATTCTTCAAACCCTTCCTAGAACCCTTATTCGACTCTACCAGGGTGATATCACAGGGTGATGGCCAGGGTGTGTTTGACTGAATGGTATAACAATACAGCAGGAACGATGTGTGACCATTTCTAGAGATAATAACTGCTGTTTCCTAATGTCACTGCCACTTTTACGCTAACAGCCAAAAGTAGTGAATAGAGATAGAGACATATAGTGGTCGATGTAGCAGTGCAGCACGATTAGGAGAAAGTAGTGCACCCTCGGTTCAATTGCCCCTCACTATCTAAGTGCCACTGGATGGACTAAACCTGAGCGACAAAATCTAAAAAAATAATGGTCACAGACCATGCATACTATACAACAGTACCTGTCATTCGAATGCAGCCAATGTAAACTTTGACATCACACCAGTAGGATGGGATTTTGGAAATAGAGGCATTTCGAAATATTTGTACTTTTAGATACTGGTCTCCAATGGAAATGCAAATTTTTTTTTTCATGAATCAAGTATTTATTACCCATTAATACCAACTACCAAATTTAGTTTAAATTAGCCTATCGGTTCAGAAAATAGAAATTTTAGGCAGGGCTTAAGATTATGCCACTCCCATTACATAGGCAAATATTGCCCTACGAACGTCGTTTGTAGAAACCTGATTCTACGCCTCAAAAGAAGCTCAGTGCCAGATATCAGGTCATTGTACTTATCGGTTCATGAGATTTAAAAAAAAATGGGGCATTTTTCCACCCCCCATGCCTAAGGGGCGGGGCAACTTAATTTGAATAAAATTACCTCAGATTTCCCTGAAATTGGTTCAGAGGGTTCAGAGGAGAAATATTAATGGTATTTTCGTCAGGGTCACTTTATACGATATTTCCCATAACACAAGTAGAATCGCCTCTTCTTCATATTTCATATCTTCTTGGCATTGAAATAGTTCCGATTCATCAGAATCCTAATAGATTCTTGGTGTACAGCTACGGCAGGATTGCATTGCACCCGAAGGTCAGTTCACAAATGACTAATTTGTCACGAGTACGCCCTTTTCATAGGCCGAGGATATCTGACAATACGTTGACGACGAGTTTGAGTAATTTCCCTCTAACTCCTCCTTTCTGTGTGATCCGACTTTGTCCGATACAATAGTTAATCCTTTGGCAAGGTTAGGCTCCGTATTTGATCTTTGTATGGGATCAGTTGAGCTCTCTCGGAAGTGGTCATTGACACATTAAAATCTAAAAAGTCCTTGGCACATTCACATATGCATTGTATCAAATCATCATTAGCCGCCTTAATCGTAGTCTTGGCTTCAAGCCGTTAGAATGAGATAGGAATCGCACCAGTTTTATATTTCTGTTCAGTCTTTCAGTGTTGTTCAGTTTTTAATTCACCGAAGGGAGCTAAACTTATCACTTGCCGTCCATCGTCCGTTGTCCGTCGTCGTCCGTCGTCGTGAACATTTTTTAAGCGACTTCTCTGAAACCGCTAGGTCGATTCGCTCGAAAGTTAGTATGGATGTTCATTACCATATGTCAATTCTAGTTTGTTCAAATGAAACGGACATGCCCATTTGGGGCTCCATAGGGGGCATAACTCCGATAGCACCCTATGTATATTAGAGAAATCACTAAAACATCTTCTCCAGATCCAGCAGGCAGAATCTTTTGATATTTGGTATGCAACATTGTGGGGTGGATCTAATTCAAATTTGTTCAAATCGGCCCCCTGGATTCATATTTGGGCTCAGTATAGAAGCCCGAATTCGAACTTAGTGTATTTCAGGCAAATTTCTTTAAAAAAAATCTTCTCCGGATCCAGCAGGCAGAATCTTTTGATATTTGATATGTAACATTGTGGGGTGGATATGATTCACGTTCAAATCGGCACCCTGGATTCATATTTTGGCTCACTATACCAGCCCGAATTTGAACATTGTGCACTTCAGGCGAATTTCTTAAAAAATATTCTCCAGATCCAGCAAGCAGAATCTTTTGATATTCGGTATGCAACATTGTGGGGTGGATCTGATTTAAGTTTGTTCAGTTAGAGTGTGTGTGGGGGGGGGGGGGGGGGGGGTTAGATTCAAGTGTGTTCAAGACAAGTCCCTGGGTTTCTATTTGGGCTCACTGTGGTAGCCCGAATTATAACTTTGTTCAAAATGAGTAATCTTCTTTAAAAATCTTCTTCTTCAGATTCAGCAGTCGGAATGTTTTGATATTTGGTATGCAGCATCCTTAGGGGGAATGGGATTCACGTTTGTTCACGCCATGTCCCTAGGTCCATATTTGGGCTCACTGTGGGAGCCCGAATGATAACTTAGTTCAAAAAGAGGAATTTTCTTTAAAAATCTTCTTCTCCAGATCCAGCAGTCGGAATGTTTTGATATGTGGCGTGTAGCATTCTTGGGGGTGGGGGTGGGGGGGGGGAATCAGGTTTGTTCAAGCCAAGTCCCTGGGTTCATATTTGGGCACACTGTGGGAGCCTGAATGATAACTTAGTTCAAAATGAGGAATTTTCTTTAAAAATCTTCTTCAGATCCAGCAGATGAATGCTTTTGATATTTGGTATGCAGCATCCTTAGGGAGGTAAGATTCAAGGTTGTTCAAGCCCTGTCCCTAGGTCCATATTTGGGCTCACTGTGAGAGCTCGAATTGTAACTTAGTTCAAAATGAGGAATTTTCTTTAAACATCTTCTTCTTCTGATCCAGCAGTCGGAATGTTTTGTTACTTGGTGTGCTGCATTCTTAGGGTGGTGAGATTCAAGTTTGTTAAAGCCAAGTCCCTGGGTTCATATATGGGCTCCATGTGGGAGCCCGAATTATAACTTAGTTCAATATGAGGAATATTCTTTAAAAATCAATTTTTAGAGTCACTGGTCAGAATCTTTGGATATTTCGTTTATGCTTTTCTTGATATTTAGGCTACCATGTCAGGTGAGCGCCCTCCGCCCCGGGGGGGGGGGGGGGGGGCTCTTGTTTCCGTTTGTCGCTTGGTGCAAACTTCTTCTTTGTCCTTCTTCATGTTAAATTTTGAAGAACATGCTTTTCCACAGTACTCGGAGCGATAAATTGCCATAACCTTACTCTTTCGTTGCCGTAGAACAAATGTGAATGTGGTGTCTGTACATCCATTTTGTACCTTTCACAGAACATCAGCTTGGACCGTGGGAGGCGTGACGAGAGAAAGCAACTTCTTCGTAACATACTTCTTTGTATGTCTAGTCATACATCTTTGTTGGTAAGCAGCTTCAATGCACTCCCGTGTTCTCGCAGGTCATCAAAATCCGTCTAACTCAGTGGGTGATATCATATCTTCGAGGATGTTGGTAGCATATCAACACAAACAGGTTATCAATTTTTCACTTGTACCTCGAAGAACGGTATCCATTTCCTCCTTGTCTGCATCGCTCAAAAATTCTAAACCTACTTTATTCCGGTCAATCATTAATCGCAGGTCTTTGGAAGCGAAAATTCCTAACCTGAAAAGTACTATTATACAAAAGAACATACCTATTATTGGAAAAAAGGAGAATTCTGGGAAAAGTCGAACCTGAAAACTACTCTTATTCAATCGGATACCCCCGTCCTGCTAGAGGGGTTTGGGTCACATGGCAACCACGTCCTGCCATAGAAACCAAGGTGTCGGCCACCAGTATTCAAAATGGACGACAGAAACATGCATCGCCCAATCAACTCGCGCTGCGAATGTGCACTGACACCACTTATCATTATGGCAATGACATCATAACATGGTCGCTCACGCTCACAAAATGGTCGCCCATGGCAATCAAGCATGACATAACTAGGTTGCATAACTATGACGTCACATCCGAGATCCGGGGCGAGATCCGGCAGAATTGGCAAGGGTGGCCCCTGATGTATTATTAACGTCAACAAGCCCGATACAAAAGTGGCTCTGTAGTGAATACAAGCCACAAGGGAAGCAGTGCCATCTTACTGGATCCTACTTTTGTAGTATCATGGGAACCGGTAACAAACAGATTGCGGGTGCGAGTTCTTCTCGTGTTATGCACGTATGTGTGCTCGCTCGTGCACGCGTGTGGGTCTGAATATCCATGCATTCGTACGTAGCAATGTGAAAACAAGAAAATAGATGGCTGGAGTGCACACGGCCTTTTAATAAGGTGAACCTCTTGTCTAATCTAACTTGGGTTTTCCTAATATCACTTCTTATATTTCTTTAGTCTCGTTTCTTTGCTGCTCTTTTTTGTCCGCTTCCTTTTCCGTTTTTTTACACAGTCTTCTCGAAAGTATCGGTTTGTTTTTCCTGAAATCTAGTTGAATCCTTTATTACCTACTCAAGCCAAAGTAGAGTCCACTCGGTCCAAGGATAAGTCCACTAGGCTCAAGTGGTAAGCCCTTTCGGCGTAAGTGTAAACACTACTGGGCCCAGGGGAAGAGTTTCCTCGGCCCAAATTTTCTTATTGGAACACCACTATAATGAAAAATAATATTGTTTGTCATTGAGGTACAACCTTCATCTTCTTCAAGCACATTAATTCGATACATTTACGACGATTGATCGAAACAAGCTAAAAGGGACTGACATGTACAAACATTATGATGGGGTTTAACCACTGGCGTCGCCAGGAAATGTTTCACGGGTGAGGTGGGGTGCTAAGGGACATTTTCCCCGTGAGGGGTCAAGTACACAAGTGGCATTTTAGAGTCACAGCATTGCATCCAGATACCACAGACATTGTGTAGGCACGAGCAATCATAGGAGATTTGTTAGAGTTTTGCCGCAGATGGGTTGGGGGGGGGGGGGGGGGGGTCCTCCGAGGAAAAAAATTGAATTGTGCTTTCAAATGAAGCCTTCTGATGGTTTTCAAACGTCGTAACTGGAAAGGTGAGAGAATGATAGCCAAATTTGCACATGAAGATCTGGAACATTGCGACAGGGTGTGTGTTTGGGGGGGGGGGGGAGGATTTTTGTTCCGTTCTTGGACCGTTTCAAATTTTCATTCCAAAATCAGGGGTTAACAATTTCAAATAACTAGAAAACGGTGTGTGAAGTTTGATAGATGTTTAACTTATATATGCGGGTTACTGGAATTACAAAGGTAGAAATTCTAATAAGATATGACCCAATTCTTCTGAACTTTGAAGTGACGTAAGATTGACGATAAGTCGGAAAACGAAGGAGCAGCTACTGCTATCCTCCATTTTATTTTATTTATTTATTTATTTATTTGTAAGCTCTATAACATACTAAAATTTCCACAAAATACGACGCATTTTAAGGTTCGAAGCTATGACGCCTTCGGGGCTTCCGGCCCTTATGACGTCAGCTCAGTTCGGCCATAGAAATACAACGTAAAATGAGCTTCACTGGCATCGGGTGTGTAAATTTAAATTAAAAATATTGAATCGCACAATTTTAAATAACCAGACAGCTGCGTTGTTTGTAATTACTGAACTACACGAGCCACAATGTAGCACTGATGTTGATATGTATGGATCATGAATGTCACCGGCTCCCGAAAATTTCGTGTAGGTTTTTCGCACGAGCGCTGCGTTAATGTCTGTGGGGTACGTTTTGAAATTTTCATTTGCACTGGACGGACTTTTTCGGGGGTCTCATCCTTTTTTTCTTGGTATAAACTCGTTCATCAATAGTTTCTGATCGAAACGTAACTTTTGAGGTATACGAAGAGTGACACGCGACGAACGGACAATGGGGCAATATTTTATTTTCGAAAATGGGTGTGCACAGTTTCAAGTGCCTGGAAGACGATGTGTGAACTTTCGTAGATGTGTAATTTATGCAAGTCGTAGGAGAGCGATAGATCGGCCCCTATTGGCCGGACCTAGAAAGTGACGTCACGCTACGTGACCCAGTGGCGTCATGTTTGGTTGTCATGGTAAGCCACATGTGCGGCCATCTTTTGCAGTCATTCCCATGGTGATTCGCGATGTTAGTGCGCATGCGCAGCGCGTGTTGTTAGGGTGATACGTGTTTCCGTCGGCCATTTTGTATACTGGAGGCCGTCATCTTGGTTTGTGGAGATTGTATTTCCAATATTTCAAAAGACAGATGCTCAAAATGAGGTTTAGGCTGCTAAAGGATCAAGAACATGAGGTGAGGTTGGCATCGCTGGCAGCGGGGTGACATTTTAATTTTGGAAAATGTGTTCGCACATTTTCAGATGCTTAGAAAACGTTATGTGAAGTTTCAAAGCTGAGTAATGAACACAAACGGAGATAATGGAATCACGAATGAGCGCCTTTAATGAAATATAAAAAATAGCCTAAACTTTGAAGTGACGTAAAAACATCGATATGACGATAAATAATAAAAAGCAATTTCCTATTTTTGAGCTTTATAACATACTCTAACTTAAAAAAAAAATCGGATTTAATTCACATTTCGACCTAATGACCCTTATCACGTCACCTCAGAGTTCGGACACAACCATTAGAATTTTCCAGGAATTTTTGTTTTCATGGAAATAATATTCCCAAAATGTCAAAAGACTGAAGCTCAAAATGATGTTGAAAGCTAAAGGTCAAGAAAATGAAGTAAAATTTGCATCGCGAGCGACATTTTAATTCCCAAAATAGGTGTGCACAATTTCAAATGCCCGTTGATAATTTGCAGGTCGGTACCATATTTTTAGATATTCTTTTTGGTGGAGATGATATTTCCAAAATATGAAAGTGGGGGCTTTGATATAGGAGATAAGATTAAAAGATAGAGAAAAAAACATTTTAAAGTGACGTTGTTTGGATAAAGGTAGGAGAGCAGAAAACTAATCGCTAATTGTATAAACAGAAGCAACCTTTAACAAATGTACCAAATTTAGTCGCTGTAGCTTTATAAATGGGGCTCCAGCGTGCAGAACGTAAAAGTACAAAAGCCTAACAATCCAAATACTTCATTTCAACTTCT
Organism: Pictodentalium vernedei; assembly: GCA_031216915.1. Classification (NCBI taxonomy): domain Eukaryota; kingdom Metazoa; phylum Mollusca; class Scaphopoda; order Dentaliida; family Dentaliidae; genus Pictodentalium; species Pictodentalium vernedei. Next base: position 503,313,662 of record CM062297.1, on the reverse strand, counting down.
TGGATGACTAAATTCCATGAGAATCGGCCCCTTTGCTAAATACAGGCTTTATTGGGGTAGATTATTGAAATATTTTGGGAATACAGGTATGATAGCCATATCTTATTACGGTTGATAGCAATGATGTGTGACATTAATAACAAACACCTTAATTATTAAGGGCGCCTGTTGTTTTTGAACAAACTGTTCCTTTGGAGCTAGCGGACTCTTATTTTGGACAGCGTAGGCTCTTACTTTGGGCCGGGTGGACTCCTAATTGTCGAATGTGTGGCCCAAGTAGGTTTTTGGTAATTTTGGACCGAGTGGACTTTTGACCAAATTGAAGCATGATATGCCTCACTCGCCGTAAATGTATTCATATGTACTTGATCGGTTGGCCATGTCAACCCTGGTGGTATCTTTCATGTCAGTTTAATGGCAGTAGTTCGAAGAGTGCATATTCATTATTTAGGTGGGGGTGGGAGACCACTCAATATTTTCAACGTGCAGCCTTAGGGCTGCACGTTGAACATATTGATTGGTCTTCCACACACATTAACTCAGCAACCATCCTACTTGATGAAATTATGAGGTATCATGTTCATGTGACAAAAAAAAACGGTCTCTCGGGTTCAAATGGTTACAGCTTACATAAACTTTATACCTGCTAATAAGAAGTTTATATTCTTCTCACTATAGTTTATTAAATAATGTAACTGTATAACTATGGAAATAAAATAAAGTTCAAACTAAATTCAGTTCATATGAACGTGCAAATGATATATCGTTTGTTCACAGTCACTGACACATTCATCGTGTTTTTATACACAAATATGCGGTGGAAGAATTGAATAGACATTATTCTTGCCTCTCCTAAAAGACTTGATCTATTGTTCGAGCTGCTCTTACCTTTTGAACAAAAACAAATAGAAATAAGTTGCCAGATGACACGTTCAGCATCAATGAGAAGACGATGTCGGTGAACTTTGGCAGATGAAAGACGATGAAAATTCTATCTATGGGGTGGCGATACATAAGTGCAAATGTCCGACCAAACAAAGAGAAGAAAATACGACTAGATTTCAAAGGGTTAAGTTTGTTCAAATGTTCAAATACATCTGTGTAGAATAATTTTACAATGAACACACATATCGTATAGTCTAAACAATATTTTACTTGAGAAGATGAATAATTAATTCTAACACAATAATCAATCGAATAATATTGTATGTAGTGAAATACAATTGTCAGTAATATAAACTATGTGATGTGTATTATCTTAGCCTCGTTGAAATAATGTTGGCTCTGATTAACAATGAATAGATAGTTACAGTACGACCTTTCCCCGCGTGGGCAATGTATCCACAAAGGCAATAATATTAGATTACAAATGCTAATTATAGGAATAATCATCAAATATTTGATTGGTTCTGGAGAACAGATTATAGAAAATGGCTTGAATACTAAGAATCTCCATATTCATTTCTCTATTGGTGGTCAATGCCACTTTCAGTAATATGGCTATTTGTCATATGACTCGACCGTTTTATTCACTTTAAAACATTTGACATTTGGTTTTCATATTAATCAGTGCTAAATAAAGCCTTCCGCCAATTTCGTTGCTCAATTTCAAAACTGGACAATTTGATTGGGTGAACAAAATACAACTGGGCCACATTTTCATAATTTGCATAATTAGAGTTGGGAGCTTTCATTGGTCAATTTTCAAAACTAGACAATTTGATTGGCTAAACAAAATACAACTGGGTGACATTTGCATAATTTCAGTATTTAGGACGGGTTACATTGTATTAATCTTTTACCTACAAGAAAAATGGCATTCATTTTTTTATATTTCACTTTTTGCTTCCAAAACATATGTTAAGACCCCTCATTAGAACGAGCTCGACGAGCTCGTTCCAATGGGGGGTCATAACCTATGATTTGGAAGCAAAAAATGAAATTGTTTAGTTATACGAGGATGTTTTTTCCAAGTGCCGTCTGCAACTCAAGTTAGGTGATAGGTTAAAAGGGTCATACTAAGTGGCTAATTTGTGCGTGTGTGTGTCATATGATAAAGAGAATATGAAATGAGTGTTTTTCTCATATAATATTTATGAAACTCGTCCGAATTTTCCGTTTGGGCTCGCCAGAGGCTCGACAAAACGGACAATTCTTAGACTCGTTTCATAAATATTATATGAGAAAAACACTCATTCCATATCCTCCATATCATGGCTGCAACATAAGTATGCGGTCAATTTTAAGCCATACATCATAACTACGTTGTCCATATCAGAGAACTGCCACCCGATGCGATGTGATGAAACCAGGTCCTATTTTACATGTGAAGCAGAATTTGTTCACAAATGTAAACGAGAACCGCTTCAAGTCCCATGAGGGATAATCTTTGTAGAAATATGGTAAAAGTTACCTATGAACACAAACGATTAAACAATCTAAGATTGTGTGCGAATTAAAGCCCAGCAAATGGTGATTAATCAAGTAGAAGGCAAATATTTGAAAGCAAGAATGAAAGAAATTAGGGTGACAAAATTATTAGCTGACCGTCCACTTTTACATTATTTCAAAAACTGAAAAGAAAGGAGCCAAAGTGAAAAGTGTAGGTAAACACAGGAAATGACAGGATTCAACATCAAGCTTAGAGAGCTTTTAAGAGCTGTCTCTTGTTATTTATTTATTTATTTATTGAGATTTAAGGACACTTTCTTTAGCCAGGGTCGCCCCGTGAAGCAGAGGTATCCGGAGAGAACCACCGACTCTCCGATACAAGGCTGTCGAAAGTGTCATATAAATGGTCGACACTGGAAAAAATAATTGTAATAACTAAACATTTTCATTTTTTGCCTCCAAAAGATAGCTTATGACCACTCATTGGAACAAGCTCGTTGAACTTGTTCCAATGCGGAGTTCATAAACTGTGGTGTTTGGAGCAAAATTGTTTTAAAAATACTAAAATTGGAATGATGATGAATAGCGCTGATCGATTTTGGTCATTACGCTGGGCTGAGAGTTAAGCAGCTACAGCTATATGAGAAAATAAAATTTCCAAATTGAAAAAAATCCCGACCGACGCAATTTTTTTTTATTGCGTGTAACATGACAAAAACATTTTTTCAGCTAACCAATGATACATGTTTCTGACAGTGATTATTGGAAAGCTCTGAAGGATAGCTCACCAATATTTAATTTCTGATGAACGTTAATTTTTAGTTGAACACAAACCGAAGTTCACAGAAAAAACACACATTAACACACATACACCACAGCTAAAATGTACATTTTACCCAAAATAGCCCAAACTTTAACCTGAATAACTTATTCAATGGATTTCCATGACTGCATCAAAGACAGATTTTGAGAATATTCCAATATAGCACCAAATTAAAATTTGGACACCCATTAGGAACACAAGTATTAGTCCGGGGAGTTTATTTGAACAAACAGAATCTGACCCCTCTGAGGATGCTGCATACACAATATCAACATATTCTGAAGAATGTCTATATCAAGAACCGGATTTTTAAAGAATATTCCTCATATTGCACCAGGTTAAAATTTGGATTACCATAGAGAAATTGAATCTGACCGCATAAGGATGCTGTATACCAAATATTAAACTATTCTGATTGATGGTTCTGAAAAAGAACAATTTAAAAAAATTATTCCCTGCAGTGTATATTGTACTGAGATGGAATTCAGTTTCCCATAGAAAACACAAATATTAACTGGGGGTCTTGATTTGGAGAAACTGGAATCCGCCCCTGTAAGTATTCTCTAAACCATATCTCAAAAGATTTTGATGAGTGGTTGAGGAAAAGATAAATTTTAAAGATTATTTCTTATATTGGACTTAGTTGGGCCCCAATAGGGAACCGGCATATTAACCCAGGGACTAGATTTTTGCAATATATATACCATATTTAGAATCCTCTAAATATGGTGCATATCATATATCAAATGATTATGATTGGGGTGGGTGGGGGGAGGTGGGTTGTTTAGAAGATTTCTGAAGAATATTCATTATATGGCCCCAAAGTGAAAATATTCCAGCGACAATACACTGCAAAAAATATAGGTTCTCTTTAGAGCCAAAGCTGGTTCTAATCTTGTCCCTGAGATGGAACCAGCTCTGTTTAAACAGTATTTATTTCAAATCAAATAAATTTACCAAAATTAGCAATTTTAACAGAATATTACCTGAACTGAAGTAGATTCAGCACTAAACTTGGAGCTTATTCAACGCAGTCGCCAAACATTTTGAAACAAAGGAGATATGAACAAATGGCATATCGAACCAGTTTTGGTTCTGTATAGAACCAAAACTGGTTCGATATGCCAACTGTTCATATCTCTTTTGCCTAATAATGATTTGAGACAACCTGGTATAAGCTCTAAACTTCGGACTGAAACCCCCTCAATTTATGTTTAATTCTGTTAATATTTAATGGTAATCTTTATAAATTTATTTGATTTGTAATAAATAATGTTTAAAATGAACTGGTTCCATCTGAGGGACAAGATTAGAACCAGTTTTGGTTCTAAAGAGAACCTATATTTTTGCAGTGTAGGGTGCACGCATATTACTCGAGGGACTTGATTTGAACAAATTTTTATCTGACTGCTGTACGGATGCTGTATATCAAATATCAAAAGATTCTCACGATTGAATCTGAAGAAGAATATTTTTAAAGATTATTCCCCATATTGCCCTAAGTTAAGATTTAACCCACCGAAGAGAGTCCACTTATTAACCGATGGACTTGATTTGAAAAAAACTTCAATCCAACCCTGTTAGAATTCTGTCAACCATATATTAACGAATTCTTGCTAATGGTTCTGGAGAAGTACTCTTGAAAATTATTCCTCATATTGGACGATGTTAAAAATCTGGCTCTAATAAGGAACCCAAATATTAACCGTGAGGCTTGATTTGAACAAACTTAAATGTGACTTCTTGTGAAAACAATATATCAAAAGATTCTGATCGGAGGTTCGTGAGAAGATTTTAATGAATGTTCCTCATATAATTATTCAAATATGGGCGTCAATTGGGAGCTCTCATATTAATTGAGGGACTTGATTTGAACAAACTTGAATCTGCCCTCTGTGAGGATACTGTCTATCAAACATCAAAACATTCTGACTGGTGGATCAGAAGAAGAAGATTTTTCCCCATAGTGCACCAAGTTAAAAGTCGGGTTTTTCACTAACAAACTAACAAACTTGAATCGGACCTCCGAAATGATGATGTATACCGAATATCATTTCTGACATGAATCTGAAGAATATGTTTAAAGATTATACCATATTGCGCTAAGCTAAAATTCAGACTTCCATACAACACCCAAATGTTGCCCGATGGTATTGAGCTGAACAACAAACTTGCACCCGGGCCCTGTAAGGTTGCTATATACCATATGTCAAGAAATTCTAACCAGTGGTTCTGGGCAAAAAGATTGTTGAAGAATATTATTCATATTGCACGACATTGGCCTACGTTAAAGTTTGTGCCCCAACAGGGAGCCCAAATATTAAACCAAGGACTTAATTTTCAGAAACTTGAATCTTACTCCCCAATGGATGGTGTATACCATACATCCAAATATTTTGATTGGGATTTCGTGAGAAGTTTTTAAAGAATACCTCTTACATTGCACCAAACTTAAGTTTAGGTTCTAAATATTAATCGAGGTACTTAATTTCAACCAATTTTTAGCCCCCTCCCATGGATGCAGTATACCAAATATTAAAAGATTGTGATTGGTGGATCTGAAGAAGAATTTTAATGAAAATTTCCCATATTGCACTGACTTAAAATTTGAGCTCTCACAAGATAGCTCAATTATTAACCGATGGGCTTCATTTGAACAAATTTGAATTCGACCTCTGGAAACATTCCTTACACCCCATATCAAACGTTTGACTGGTGATTCTGGAGAAGACGAGTTTTAAAGATTATTCCTCACATTGAACTGAGATAAAAATTCCGGCTTCCCCGAGGAAATGAAATATAATTCCAAGGACTTGATTTGATTACTGGCTCCAAAAGGAAGTCCAAATATTAACCCAGATACTTGGTTTGAACAAACGCAGATCTGACCACCCTAAGGTTGTCATGTACCAAACATTTAACGATTCCGACTGGTAGATCTGAAGATGAAGAGATTCTGACTGGTGGATTTGAAGAAGACTTTTAAAGACTATTCCTCCTATTACACTAAGTTAAAATTAAGCCCTCATAATGAGCCGAAATATAAACTGGGGATATGATTCAACAAACCTGAATCTGACATCTGTGACAATGTTGTATACCAAATGTCATAAGACACTATTACTTGTCGTTCAGAAGAAGACCCTTTAAAGAGATAAATTTGATCTGCCCAAATATGAACCGAGGGGCTTCATTTTAACAAACTTGTATCGGAGCGCCCCCACTCCCCACTACCTCTATGGATGTTGCATAACAAATATCAAAACTCCGATCATTAATTCTGGAGAGCACTTTTTCAATTTTCGCAAATATGTTTTCTCAGCATTTTTTTTTATTCCCTCACTACAGTACACTATGACACAGCCGATTGCATTGTTTTACCACTCCATTCTACTTGCCCTAAGGATGCTACGAACCAAATAACAGTTCTCTTGTGTGTTGTTTTTTAATATGTGCGTTTAAAAACAGTCCTGGGGTTCTCAAGCGGAGGCAGAAAATTGGTTTGGCATAAATCAAGTAGTCGTGACTCAATACTTCTATCTACCAAACTTGGCTCAAATCTCCTCATCGGTTCAGAAAACATACATTCTGGGTGCAGCAAAAATTTTTCCCCTCCCATTACAAAGGCATCTATTGTTCTATTTCTATGATCATCGTTTAACCCTTTACCTAACCTGAAAAAAGACGACACTTGCAAAAATAATTATTGAATAATTAATTTTTTTCTCAAAAACATAGGTTATGACCTCGACGAGCTCGTTCCAACGAGGGGTCATAACCTATGTTTTTAAGACAAAAAATGAAAAAAATAATGAAAATTAATTGGCGATTTTTGAGAATAGCGCTGGCCGGTTTTGACCGTTACGTTAGGTAAAGGGTTAAACAATTTTCATTTTGCACTCCAAAAAGAAGCTTAGCACCAAATAGCAAGTCATTGTATCCATCAGTTTAAAAGAAGACGATTTTAAAAAAAAACACGAGCAGCTAAATCCCCCACTCACCCCCTCCCCCCCCCCCCCCCACATCCCTCACCACTCCCCTTCCAACGCGGGGCTTAGAACAAAATCAAAATGCGATGCCAGAACAAGCAATCACCTCAAATTTAAGTAAGTCGGTCCTGTAGTTTTAGAGCAGTCGAATCACAATTTTCACGTACGATAGACGGATGACAACAGACGTTGGGTGATCACAAAAACTCACACTTTCAGTCTGGTGAGCTAAAAACAGCCATAGTGTTTTGAAACATTTACACATTTTATCAGTCAATTCATTTAATCAACCCCATTTCATCTCCTCCCTTTGTCACATAATTTTGAAAACTTCTGATCCAAAATGCACCTGGCACAAAAGCACCTGGCACTGCTATCCAATTACTTAAGGCACTGTAAAAGTATCCACAACGTTCATTCTCTTTTCTCCAGTCCAATCCATGTTCCACCATTCATAGTCAGGAACCCAATCTTTGAAAATTTCGGATTTTCCTGCAAAATAGAAGTATCTAAGTGCGACTATGCCTTCTGCATCTAAAGGCGATTGGTTTAACAGATTAAGCAGGAAAATGACCGCATACCTCTTAATTCCGTCTCTACTCAGATTTTGCACTGAGAATCTGCCCTCAGCAGAGATATAATGTCAGGTTATTTCTGTTAACAATCAAGCAGAGCGTGTGTTTCTCTTCATTGTGGGCAGGGGTGGCACATGTTGGGGAGGTTCAACTCCCGATTCCCCGTCGGGTAAACTGCCACCTTTGCTGTAATCTTGTCGGAGGGATACTCTAGACCCCCCCCCCCCCTCGTGGAAGACATGCCACCTCCTAGGAGAAATTCTAGTACCACCATTGTTTGTGGAGTTAGCCCCAAGTTACACATGATATATTCAGGTGGTTAAATTTCTATTTTCAGATTTAATCCCCCGATGACATTTCTAAACTTTCTAAACAAGAGGTCAAAAAGATGATTTTATTGCAACCCAGATAAAATTGTTTAGAAGAAGGATGTATGATCGCATTCAGCAACTATATGTTATTTAGTAATCTAAAATAGCTAGGGGGAGTTTTTTTTCTTTTGTTTGTTTGTTTTGCGTAAAATCATTCAAACTCTTCAACACACATTTTGAATCAAAACGAGAAAAAAAATCACCCAATTGATCCCATCCACATCCTCGTTCTCCCCAAACAGAATAAACGGTTTGCATAATGTCACTCAAACCTCCTTCAACATCTTATACTAAAACATTTTGACCAACAAGCCCTCCTCTCTACACCACCTCCGGTCCCCAAGAGGACTTGTGGAACTCATTTGAGCAAACGTTAATCTAATGTACTCACATTTACATCTCAATAAAGTTTACCAGCTCTGTTATGCGCTGGAACAGCTCATTTACACAAATCGTAAATTCTACATTGTGTTAAATTTCAAACCCTTCTGGAACCAACCGAAATCAGTTGAGGAACCACTTTGAACAAACTTTAATCTAGGAGTTATCGTAATGCTAAACACCAAACATCAAAAGATTCTACTTGGTGGATCTGAAGAAGGATGTCTCTCAATAATTTTCTTTATGCTAAGTTAAACTTCGACTTCCATAGGGAACTCACACATGAGTCCAGGGATTTGATTTGAACAAACGTGAATCTCACCACATTAAACATGTCAACACTATGTAACAAAATAATCTGAATCGTGAGTTCGAAGAAGATATTTTAGGGAATAGTCTCAAACTGCACTGAGTTACAATTCGAGATTCCACAGGGAGCCCAAATATGACCCAAGGGACTTGATCTCGACATACTGAAGTCTGAACCTCCTAAGGTTGTTGCATATCAAATATCAAATGATTCTGCGTGTAGATCTGAAGAGGCTGTTTTAAAGAATATTCCTCAGTAGGTGTATTTTGGGGCTACAAGGACACGTTTTCAAAAAACTGTACACGTACAAGTACATGTACGTGTACCCCCCCCCCCCCCCCCATAGGGATGCAGTGTTAAATCGTGTACAGAGTGTAAAAAAAACGTTGTTTGTACATGGTGTTCCAGAAGCCGCAAACGCAGTTATCGCATTTCAGATCGTTCAAACAGCCGTTGGCGAACGCGTGCAAATTCGACACATCGCTCGGAAGAGAAAACTGTACGAAATTCGAAGAAAGGTCAACAAAAATAAATCTTCTCGCCGTTTCCATCGCGGATTAGACCTTCAATCTATCGTTGGTGAACGCCGGCAAAAAACGCTTTGAGGCTTCTAGGACAGCATAAAAAATATGTTTTGCAGCTTCTAGGACACCGACGTTCGCGATCGCGTTCCAGACGGCCGAGGGTGCGATCCGATCGATAATAACGATTTGAGGGTTCTAGGACAGGACAAATCGATCTCAAAACGTTTTCTCGACGTTCGCCAACGGTGTAAAGTGGGTGTAAAGTGAAGTTACCCATCGAGGATTTTTTCCAAACTAAACAGAAAAAAACCTGAGTTTGGAAAATTAGAACCGATGGAAATCGTCTCTCCACGTTTGCCATCGCGGTGGTGCGATCGATCGCCGAGGAAATCATTGGAGGGAACTGACGAAAACGTGAAATCCTCGCGAGTTTTGTGGGGTGAATCGCAATAGAATCACGAGATCCACAAGAGGAAATAAAAAAGTGTTTGATATATATATAGGAGAAAACAAATAAATAAATAGTTATTTAAAAAAATAAATATCGAATCAAATAGATAATAAAAATACGTAAATCATGAACGCTTCCCAGATTATTAGAGCAAAGTTTCTTTTAAACGTGCTGATGAGAGCCTACGCATTCTGCGTGAACGAACAACTAGGTCGCCTCTTGTTAGAACGATGCGTCGGGTGTCGGGATCATCTAGACGTCGATCACGAGGATCATTCGTTTCTGACGATGGAAAGGGAAGATATGGTCGTCAAGTATTTCGAACCAGCGTTCGAATGCCTTCGAATCGACGAAATGATCAAGTTTTGGAGGAGATTAGTTTTCTGTAGCGGGCGAGACAAGCCCACTGGTTCGGAAGAACTGAAATTGGCGCGTAGAAGTCGGACTTTAGAAGACAGGGGATGCGTCTTGAAATTATTGCTGAATGAAGCATACGTCTAAGTTTTCTTGTTGATATAAATAAGGGAGAATAGAAAATAAAAATAAATACACACATAAATTTTTATCTAATATTTAGAAAGAAAAAAAAAACACAAAAAAATGAGAACCAGAAATAAATTGTATCCGACGTTAGATGACGAGGATGAGGAGCCGAACGGCGTTTTGCCAGCGGCGCCATAGCTAGAAGAAAAAGAAATAGGAGAGAGGTATCGCATCAATCAAGTCAGTAGAATCCAATTATATCTGACTCGAGTGAGAGATTCTCGTCGTTCTCTCAAGAAGAAGTATTCGCGTCTCATGAAATTCATCAACGCGGTCAACACGACACTCATCATGATTACACGCGGCCGGCATCGGATTGTTGTCGACCGCGGTCGGCGTTCCAATCGTGTTAACCATAGAAGGAGTGGCTCTCTCCGCCGGATTGTTTAGCACGCTCGGAAACTTTTTGAGTAGGAATATTATATCTGAAGGCTAGGAAACACGAAAAGATTCGCGTCCTGGCTGACCCCAAGATCGACACGATATCCGAAATGATCTCGATGGCGTTGAAAAAAAGGCGTCATGAATAAAATGATCAATAGTCTACCTTTTGAAATGCCTCAGCCGTGTCACAGTTTCACAGGACCCGGAATGAAAGTGAACAAGAGACTCAACGCCGACCTGACTCCTAAATCTTGGAACAAACCCATGAATAGGGTGGACGCAGCCGCGTATGATCACGATCTGTGCTACGCCGAACATCCCGACACCAAGACTCGCAATGACGTCTGCGATAAAAACATGTTAGCGAAATTGAGAGGCATATCGAATCCGACCAGGAGAGAGAAGTTAGAACGTTCGCTGGTCGGCAATCTGATCGGTGCGAAACGTCGATTCGGATGGGGCGTTAAAAAGCGCTTTGGAAAAGAAGAAGAAACGATTATTGACGAGCGAATTGGCCGAGGAGTTACACAAACCCATCGTGCGTAAATTACGAAAGAAAAGGGTGTTCGTGAAGGGTCTGGATGACATTTGGTCTGCCGACTTGGTCAAAATGAGATCGTTTTCGAGGTGGAACGAGGGCGTCAAATATCTATTGATGGTCATCGACGTGTTTTCCAAATACGGTTGGATCAGAGGTTTGAAGAATAAATCGGGACCTTGCGTCGCCGAGGCTCTGAAGAGTGTGTTCGACTCGTCTTCTCGAAAACCGAATAAATTGTGGGTGGACAAGGGAAAGGAATTCTACAACAAAGACGTTCGTCGATTATTTGACCTCTACTCGATCAAAAACGAAGAGACAGCCAGCGTCGTGGAACACTGGAATCGAACGATGAAGGAAAAGATGCACAGGTACTTCACGGCGAATTTGAAATATATATAAACGGTCTGGTCAAAGATTACAACAACACGCGACACAGATCGATCAAGATGACCCCCACGGAAGCTAGCGATCCTCGAAACGAAACACGGGTCTACGCAAATCTATATACCGAGAGATCTAAGATCAGGAAGAAGTCTAGACCGCCGAAATTTGCGGTCGGCGATTGAGTGAGAATCTACGCTTATAAGAAGCACTTCGAAAAGGGTTACACTCCTCGATGGACCTCAGAAATCTTCGTGATAATCAGAATATTTCACACCGATCCGGTGACTTATGATATCGAAGCTTTGGATGGCGAAGAGATCATCAGAAAGTTTTACGAACAACAATTGCAGAAGACGATGTTTTAATAAAGAATTTTTTTTTTATTTACTCTCTTTAACATTTTCTTGTTTACACATATATATAAAGGAGAGAAAAAATAATAATAATAATAAAAATAATTAAAACTATTTTTTTTAGATAAAAAAAGCAAGCTAATTAATTTAATTAATAAACAAAAAAACAAAAAACCCTTCAAAAATGGCAAATATACTAGATATCGCACAAAGCATAGTGAAAGATGAAAGTATTCAAGAATACGAGGTTCACGAATACGAACCGATAACCGGAATGAGTTTGAACAATGTGGGAGAGATAAGAATCAACGTCGAAACACAAGATCTATTCATTCATCCTAGCAGGAGTTACATAGTGGTGCAGGGACGTCACACCAAGGAAGATGGGACCGAATACGCTGACGGCGACACGGTTACTCTAGCCAATAATGGCATCATGCATCTATTCAGTAACATAAAATACTCGGTATCCAGACAAGAGATAGAATCTGTGTTTCATCCCTGTCAGGCCACCACGATTTTCGGACTCTTGACGTATCCGGATTATTTTTCGAAATCCAGGGGACTTAATCAGTTGTGGGTGAAAGACACCATTGGCCCCGCCAACGCCGGCGCCGCCGCGATATTCGACTACGTCGTCAAGACGCCCAGACCCAAAGGAACGTTTGCGTTCAGGATACCTTTGAAACACATTTTCGGATTCGCGGACAATTACAACAACTCTACACAAGATATCATGGTTCGTTCTGCACGTGCAGCCTTCGATCATGGAAAAAACGCGTCTCTACAAGATCTTGGAATCCAAGAGTAAATTACCCGTGGGATTTAGAATGAGACAGTGCAACACGGCTAGCATTCTGCTCTCCACGAATCACTTCGATTGGAGATTGACCGTGAAATCCACTTCCGAGAGACTGTGTTTCATCGTGGTCGTGTTTCAGACCGATAGGGAAGGGTCTCAAGAAAAGAATGCGTCGCTGTTCGATCACTGCAATTTGAGAAACATGAAAGTGTTTCTAAACGCCACGAGATATCCAGCAATCGATTACAATGCGTTGTTCGACAAGAACGATTTTTGCAGACTGTACAGCGATGTCGCGGATTTTAGAAAGAACTATCTGGACGAATTGATGAGCAACCCTAATATATCTCCTGGAGAATAAAAGTCGATGTATCCCATGTTCGTATTCAACATCAGTAAACAGAGCAAACGACTCAAGAGTAGCATCTTAGACATTCAGATTAAGATGCAATTCGATAGGAATGTGCCAAAAAAAACCCCTGAAGCCATCACCCTGGTCCTGTCAGATAGAGAATTACAATTTGAATCGGATCGTTCGATGAGAGATGTGTGTGAAGAAAAGAAAAGAAAGAAAGAAAAAAAAATATATAAATAAAATTGAAAAACAAAAAAAATTACAAAAAAAAAAAATGAATGATAAAGAAAGAGACTACTTGAGAAGAAACAGACGTGGTTTGATTAAAAATATTTTGCAAGATTCGCTAGCAATAATTCTAGACACTTTAGTCAAAACAGAACGTTTGATATTGACCTATTATATGAGACGCGAAATCGAAAGTAAAATCTTGATAAAAGATAAGACAAGAAAACTTTTAGATACGTTGACGTATAGAGGACCAACTGCTTTTCAAGAATTTATAAAAGCTCTCGGAAATGCCAAAATTGATGTAATGTTTCGAGATAGGTGATCCAATTTCATGAGATGAAACATTATGAGAAATAATGTATTAAAACAAAAATAAAAATAAAAATAAAAAGCAATGAGATCTAGTGAGATTGAACATCATTCTAAATCTCATTACTTTTTATTTTTGTTTTGTTTTTAATAATCACTCATTATTTTTTAATTAATTATTTCCACGCATTCACTGTTTGTTCAGAAAATCTAGTTTGATCAGTAGGCTCACCATGGAAGTGACGGCTTCGGGATTATTGGTTTTCATAACGAAATTAATCCTGTCTCTGGCATTCACTTTGAGAGGCGTGCCGAATGTGCTAACATTCGAGTGTTGATTCTCGGTCTTTTCGATGCTGTATCTCTTATCGATCTCTACTCCGTTCACCATGAGATTGACGACTGCTCTGTTATTCAAATCCATGGAAGCCAGACTCATTCGAATGATTTCGCCTCCCAAAGGCATGGGATGTCCAACCTGATAGTGTTGCGATCCGCTACCTCCGTTTCCGAAAGACCACTCGGTTTTTCCCTCCTCTAACGTGCTGCTCTCCTCAGCCTCACTCGGTGATCAATTGCCTAACGTATTTGACTTTCTCCACCACCGAAATCAGGGTGCAGGCGTCCGACATGTGCACGGGATCTGGCAGATTCGTGAGCGCATGTCCGCCCATGTCTAGTTTACCTTCCATGATGTCGCCCTTTTTCCAGACTGAGTTGTCATCCACGTACTTCCTGCTGACCATGCTGGAATCGAATTCAGGATCGTGATGAAGACCAAATAAATTCTGACCGTTCATGTTGATGCCACACTCCATGGTTCCGCCAGATTGTTTGTTCAGGTAGGGATCGTCCACTTGCGATTCTACGTATTCTTGAGATCATATCATGGTGGAATCCACATAGCCCTTGTTGACCGTGGTGGAGTCTGCATCGTCGATCTTCGACAGATTCAACATCTTGTTGAATCCCACTCTCAGATCCGATTTCATTTCTCATCTGTCAGACTTTCTCTGTTCCAGATCTATGTAGTGTTTGGTCGCCACGTCCTTGTGAATCGTGGGAGTGGAGTGGCCACGTTCGTTATCTTGTTAGAATTTGCATTCAATTCCGATTGCATCGTTTTCTTAACGAATCTACTTCTCAGATGTCCGCTGAATCGCACGTGAGAGTCGTCCGTGTATTTCTTGGTTGCGGCATCGGTGGAATCTATGGTATTCTCGACGTTCACACACGTTTAGATTTTAGATCGAGATCGTCGGTCATGGCTTTATCCACGTAATTATCTAGCATGATTCGTTCAAAATCCGCATTCCCCCTGTCGACGTATTTTTTAGTCACCACATCTGCGAGATCTATCGGCTCGGGAAGATTGTACAGCTTCTTATCGTTCATGTTCAACGGTTCCTCTCGAGGTTCGTATCTCCGAATGTAACGTTCGTCCAAGTTGGCAACATTGCAACCATCGCCAACTTCGAGCGTCTTCCTCTTCTTTTTGGGTCGATTTTCATCATCACTTCTACCAAATTTATCGACTGGCATGTTGTTTTAAGGTTTTTTTCTGTTTTAAAAAATATATTTCAATGCAGTTTTTTAAAATGAATTATTTCACTTATTTTTATTTCTTTGTTTTATTCGATTAAGTTTTTTAAATAATTTTTTTACCTTTATATATACTATAAAAAAATCTCTCTCTAATGTAAATCGTTAAGAATGTCTTGAAACCGATCTCCTTCTGACCATCTCTTAGAATGTAGAGACATAGGTGACCACAAAACACTTGATCCGGTGATTGCACTCGTTCTGTGTTGTAACGAACCATTGATTCGTTGAAATAGTTCTTTATTTCTTTTGGCGGCGAGATTCCGTAGCTGTCAAAATAATAATTCTTCTTCTTCCCGTTCTTAAACCACACCACCTAGTGAGTGCCTTCACCCGTTAAATCATCCAGATTTAAAATTCCGCATTCTGATTGTCGAGGTCTTCTTTTCAGCAAGGCATCTCTGGAAAACATGCCTAGAAAATCTTTGATTTTCAAATCCTTCACCGCATTTGACAATTCGATGTTGGATAGGGGTTCGTTAGGTAGGACGACACCTTCTACAGATATCTGTATTTTCTTATTCATAAATGCATATATATTTTATTTATTTATTTTATTATAATTCACTAAAATGACGTTATTTTTTTTTTCTTTTTAAACTAACTCTCTCACTGTCTCTATCGACTTCCATGATCTTGAATCCATCTAATTACTCTTGATTTTCTAGAATCCTATCATCCTTAGTCATATCCAAAGTCCAATGTCCGATTGCCAAAGTGCTTATTGTATCGTCTAACATGAGTCTCTTATCAGCAATCAGCGAAATCTTATTGACTATTTCGGTATACAAGTCATGATTGTCGCTTCGAATCGATTTCATAGTCTTGTACACCGGACCACTTCCGAATAGACAATCTTTATTCTCTCGAAAAGAGATGTTTTTCTTCACCACACCTGCTTTAACCCATTTACACTTCTAGTTCTCTTCACCTTCTAAGTGATAAGCTTACAGTTTAGGTTTCAAACCCACGAAGTCGACGATTTGTTTACCTCCGCTCTCGTCCTTAAATTTACCCAACACCTTCTTGTTGTCGTTCAATTGAATGTTGGACGGAGGGTCAAGGGATAATTTCTCGTGTTGAACCACGCAGCCACGTCCAGAGATATATCTCGGTAGACGTCTTTCATCTCTATCTCGTAAAGTAAACTATCCATGTCGGTGAACAGTAGTTTAGCTTTCTCACCAAATTTCCGTTTGACGTAAACATAGTGAAACTCGAACATCAATCACTTGCTGATATCTAAGATGACCGGTCCAAGATAATAGGGTTTGTCGAACTTCAGGTGCATCTTTTGCATGTGAACGGCCACTAGATTTTCGTTGAATATGGTTCGGTGTCTGTAATTGGGTTTGCCACTAATTTTTTAGCTTTTTTCTCAGACGTGACGAGTTGAATGTCGGTTCTCTTTCTGATGTTTTCCATCGATTTACCGTACATGCAGTTGTTCATGAGTTTGAAGAAATCTTTTTTGAAATTGTTCTCGGCTCCAATTTTGAGATTCATGTTGAGATTGATGTATTTTTTCATCCAAGGCTCTTCGCCGAATCGAATGAAGTGATGTATGTCGACTAATTTCATCCTGTAATCAATGTATTGTTTCAAATTCTCGATGTAGACGACGTACTTACGTTTGTTAAATAAATTGGGAATGAGTTTTTCGTCATCTCCTTCGATCGGTTCCATTCGTTTGGGAGCCAGTGGATAATCATTGTGTAGATCGTGTAACTCTTCTGGATAGTTCACTTCTAAAATGCAAAGATAGTCTCTCCATTTTTGCATCTCCTCCGGCTCCGTCACCCATTCGAAATTTCCAATTGGTAAAGGATGACTCATGGGCCCTCCGTACAGATTATTAGCATCCCAATACTGTATGTATTTATTAGGTCATTCCGAATCGAAACCTTCTGTCATGTAGGAATTCTTGGCTTCAGAATATCTGTGAGAGATCATCAAGATGCCACCTCTCACAGCCTTTTCGAACATGAGCAACATGTACACGTCGGATAATAATTCTAATTGGACTTCAGTGGTCTTCAACAGAGCGCCCCACGCCAGACTGGGTGCAGTTAAATACCAAACCGGATCCAGATCGTAATTTCGACGACAGACGTCTCGAAAATTTTCGAACACGTCTGCCAGGAGCAGAACGTCGGTCTTCAGATAGAGATCGTGATACTCTCTCATGGTTTTCATATTGAAAGATTTCCACACGTTTTTGACGTGTTCGTAATTCTCGTCGGAAATGTAGGATTCATATAAAAATTTTCTTTCGAGGTAGCGCGGTGTCATCAAATCTCTTTAGATCATTCATGTAATCGTAAGGACAGACTCATTTTCTCAACATGACGTCTACTATTTCTTCGAAGTGTCCGCTCGTGATTTTAAATTTATCCTTGCTCATGTTATCAACTAATTTTTCCAGAGCGGTCGACATGAATTTAAAACTGTCGATGAAACATATGCCTCTACGAATGGATTTCATTTTATCTTCCAATGTCTCGCCGTCGATTACTCTTTTCTTCTCCTTCAGCTTCCATTTCATGAAGGTAATGTATCTTTCATCACTCTTCACGATGCAAGTTAATTCTTCAAGGGAGGTGCCGAGATTTTTCACGAACAGATGACTGTCGTAACCCGAGAGATTGTGAAATATCACTGGTTAGAAAGTGGCATCTCGATATTTTAAATTACAGTTGCTGTGAGCCGGACCGCGATGCAGACCCATGTAATGATCATGGTCTCTGACCTTCTCTGACCTTCTTATTTTCCTCCGAATTCTTGTTGAACGATTGTCTGCATATGTGACATTCAATGGCTCTGTTATTTTCGTCCTGCTGCTCTCGCGTGATGATCATTTTCGCCGGAGTTTTGAATTTGTCGTATAAAATTTGAATTTTCGATTCTATCTCTTCCATGAATCTTTGAGCCACGTCGTCATCTTCGTGAAGGGACCCATGTCATGTTGCGAGTTGAAAGCACATTTCACGTAAATGCAATAGCCCGAAGGCATGTGTTTTTGATATCTTTCGACGTAACTTTGAAGACCATCAGGTTGGCAGGAATTCATTTTCACGGTGAAGCATTCGAAATCGGCGTACACAACGAATGGCACTTTTAACCTTTTATTGTGATCGCGAAAGTTCATGATGGTGTTGGGTTTAGGTATTTCGATGCTGACGCCTAGATTTCCGTTGCAATATTCCTGATGTTTTGCTAATGATTTGACGCTGTGAAACGCATTCATGCAGTTGCAACATAAACATATCTTTTGTTATTGTTTATTATTTTGTCTCACCAGTAATCAACTCGGATTTTTAACCCAACAATAATGACGCTTGTCACCGTTCGAAATCAATAATAAAATAATCATATTTTCTCTTCCGAGATAATAAGTCTGTCTGAGAGGATAGATCATTCATTTTTCCTTGTCGTATCCCAAGACGTTCACCGCTACGGTGGGATTTTGAACCTCGAAACGTTCGATGTCTTTTAACGGTGTTGGAAAAGTCAGTCCAGTCCAAGCAAGATTTTAAGTCTCCTCATAACGAGAAACTCTCTCAGGATGGATTTTGATGGGGTATAAAGCGGAGGTGATTGTCCATTTAAAACACCAATCATCTTTATTTCTCACGTTGATCGCGGCTTGTTTTTTAGCTAAGAAATATGGTAATTCCATGTAGGAAGACGCTTTCAACGAATCGTTTTTGGTCACGTGAATTTCGAGATTAAACACCTCTTCGAACGTCCAGTTACTACCTCCATGTTGATAATTCGTGAGAGACATCAACATCTTGTCTTTCATTGTTTCAAAAAAGTCCAATAAATCTGAACCTCGAAATACGAGTTGGACGTTAGATCTGAAATATGCATCTTTCACGATGCTCTCGCAGGAATTCACGTCGATTTATTCATCAAGCAATGGAGTATCATCTTAATTTTTAGTCCCACGCCCATGTGCTCATGAAACAAATACAACACTTTTTTCTTCACCTGTTCCATGAACAATTTCGGATCGACTTTCTTGAACGAGGGAACCACGTTGAAAGTTTTAAATAACGCCTTTGATTGCACTCTCCCATTCTACAGGATTCGATTGGAATGCTTCAGTGATGAGGCATGCTACATATTCTTCTCCTTTCCCTTCAATGATTGCTCATTCGATATATCTTGTTTGTCTAGATTCTGAACTGCGTCACTCGTTTTCGTTTTTTTATTTTCTTTTGAAACTTTTGAAGTTCTTCGACGGCTTTTCATTTAGTCGTCTCATTTTTCACAACCAAAACGTTTTTTTTTTCAATGTCGGCATTTCGATTCCCTTTACTACCTTTTTCTTCTAACTTTTCTCAACTGAAGCATTTTTTGATGTCGTTGCTGTTGGCATTTTGTTTGCCTTTTCTTCGAGCCAACTATGTAACTCTTTAAGTATCTCTCTAAGTTTTTCATCACGCTCTGTGTTTTGTTTTCTATCATCTGGTGTTACTGCAATTGGCTTATTTTTTTTGCAATTCGAATCTGTTTCAGTTTCTTCACTTTTGATCTTTCATTTTTTTTCTTTCCATTGCTTTGCGAATGATACTCCTGTATGACTTTAATTTTTTTTGATTTGGTTCTATGATTTCTGAAATTTGGAATTTTTAATTTATTACAAATCTCGTTTAACTGAGGTACTGTTTCCTCATCGAAATTTTCCATTTTTTTATTTGTTTGCTTCATTTGTAAGAATATATTTTTTTTTAATTTTCTATTTAAATAATAATTTGTTAAAAAAGTTTTTTTCTCTTTATATATACAAAAAAGTGTTTAATTTTAATTTTCTTTAATGTGGAATTTTTTTTGGGGTGAAATTAATCAATGTTTTATGTTCCTTAACATGAGAAAAATTGAATTAATATGAGAAAAAAGGACAATAAATTTAAACTTTTTATTTATATATATTTAAGGAGAAAAAAAAACACTTTTACAAAAAATTTCACATTAAAGAAAATAAAAATTAAAAACTTTTTTTTGTATATATATAGAGAGAGAAAAAAAACAAAAAACTTTTTAACAAATTATTATTTAAAACATAAAATTCAAGAAAAAAAAAAAAAGATTAATAGATTTTTATGTTCCTTAACATGAGAAAAAATTGAATTAATACAAGAAAAAAGGATGTTAAAATTTAAACTTTTTATTTATATATATAAGAGAAAAAAACACTTCTACAAAAAAAAAAATGTTCACATTAAAGAAAATTAAAATTAAAAACTTTTTTGTATATATATAGCGAGAAAAAAAAAACAAACTTTTTTAACAAATTATTTAAACACAAAATTCAAAAAATATAAATTATTTGCAATAATTCATAAAACAAAAAACAAATAATCGATCATGACAACAGCACCTAAAAAATGCGAATTGAAATTGAAACAAGTCAGTATGTGAAAGAAACTCGGTTGTAAAATCTACAGATTACAACAACACAACGCCATCAAATTGAACGAGGTAGAGACAAAGGGCTTACAGCACAAATATGACAAATATAGCATGCCTTTGAAATTGGATGAAGCCATGCTCGATTTGTTTTACAAGTACAAAAGTGATCTGCAGAATATCGTCATCACCGAAGACAGAGAATTCAACAAGAGTGATTTGTCATTGCCCTACGAAAGTTACATATATCCAAAAATCTCTCTCGAACTCATGAACGCATAGGGTGGTGAGTGCGCTTTGACCGAAGTAAAAAAACTCGCAAAAGTAAATATAAACATTCAACACATTTGCGAAGAAGGAGAAGACACGACCGTCAGCATGCTAATAATGGACTTGGAAACATAAAAAACAATAGAGAGACTGATTTTTAGCAAAGAAGAAGGAAAAAAAAAGTAATGAGATCTAGAGAGGTTGAACATCTCAAGATATCATTACTTTTTTTGTTTTCCTCCTCCTCCTTCTTCTTCTTCTTCTTCTTCTTCTTCTTCTTCACTATCACCCATATATATCATAATAACGTCTCCTTTTTTCTCAAATTTCAGCGTCGATTCTTCTTTTCTTTTTTTTGTGATATATTACATTTTTAAAAAAAAACACATTTGTTTCTCTCTATCATAATTATGAACGAATGTGGTGCATCTCTTGGCAACACTCACATCATTACCATTCTCTTCAGAAGGTAGTGGTGGTGGTGGAAAACAACTCATTCATCTTCTTCCTTTTAATTTCCACCATCTATCCCAATCTTTCTTAAACTCTTTTCTCAGTTCTTTCGTAAGATATCCATCATTTGCATCCAATTGTTTTTCCAAATCTTTCTCCCATTCTATCCTGTGATACTCATCATTATCGTTCAAAAAAAAAGTCTACCTTTTTATCCATTTGTTTTATATTATTTTTTATACTTTCTATAATTTATATTTTATATAATTATATAATTTTTTACTTTATAATAACATACTCAAAATTGGTATATTCTTAAACGGCAAATTCTCACCAAACAGTAAATCCTTACCGAGTCGCTCAACATTCCATCCACTCTTCAGATAGAGACCGTTTCCACTGAAGGAGTTGCCCCCTCTAACGGGTTCTAGATACAATCCTTCAGCGTTGTCGTCTATGTGGACATGACACACGGCTCCTCCCTTCTTCAAAAACAGTCCACTGCCACCCATTAATTTCTGAACTGCCGAACTCTCGAGTCCCGAGAGAGCTCCCATGCTGAGAGTCTGTCCGAGAAAGGGCAATGCTTTTGTGGCAAAGGGCAATGCTTTTGCGGCAATTCCTGCCAATAGCGGTAGGAAACTGCCTTTCATTCTCAAACTGTATTTCAATTGAGCGGGACTCAATCTCACCCTCAACCCTCTTCTATCACAAATCGCTTTCTTCATCCTTTTGCTTTGAGTTCTGGTCCAGGCGATTCGATCGTTACCATCACTCATCAGATCTTGTAAGTGAATTTGAATCTCACCAGCTCACCTCGATTGAATGCTCTCTCAAGTTTCTCCCTCTGTCCTTTGGATATGTTCATGTTTTTAACCACGTATTCAGTCATATTTCATTTTTTTAAAATATATTTTGTTCAATTGTATTTTTGTTTTAATGATAATTATATATATTAAATAATTTTTGTAAATTAATATTGCATTTATTTTATTTTCTTATTTATATACATACACAATATTTTTTTTGTTGCTTTTTTATATTTCTCTTATGTGAAATCGTATCGTCACCCTCTCTCCATGGAGATCTAACAGTTCACCATTTTGATCCGTCAACGTGGCTTTGAGACTATACAACGTGTCTAAAATCACGGGTAGATAAATTAAATTTCGAGGTTGTTCCACGATTTTATAACCCGGCAACACGTTTGGAAAAAGGAATACATCGTTGGTTGAGTGCTACCATTCATGTAGCTTCCAGCAATCACGTCCACGTTCACCAGAATGCTATTGACTGTGAGAATGTCAACCGTATTTTCAGATGCTGTGTGGCCTCGATACATCTTTCGATCGAATCCCAGCATCTTGCCTATAGAATCGTGTGTATTGAAATCCACTGGAAAATTATCTTCCAAATTGAACATCATCTGTAGGGTATTAGGGTTGGGAGCGAGTCTGATCTTGTTGCTTCCCTTTCCATCCATCCTCAATTGCATCTGAATGTAATTGTTCAAATCGTCTATGTCGTAACTTCCATTGGGAATTCGAATCTCAAACCAATCCACTCTGTCAGAATACTTGAACGAGTTATTCTTTTCGGTGACGTTGGGAAAGGAATAATAAGTCTCCAAATTCACCAACGGCATCTCGTATCTTTTCTCTCTATTCAATTCGATGGAAGGTTCGATTTTCGGAGCGAATCGAGTTGAATCCCCACTCACCACGATTTGACTGGATTGTATTGCAGCCGTATTCTCGGCTATCCATTCTAACAATTCTCCTTGTCTAAACATTATACTTTTAATTTTTATTTATTTTTTCAAAACTAAAATATTGATGATTTATTATTATTTTCTAATTTTTGTTTTCACTCTCTATTTTATTATCATCAGAAACATAAAACTTGTCAAATCCGCTCCGATATTTTCCACGATTAAATTCGCTAGTCAAATCGATCACGACGAAATTGTATAGTCCTCCATCCCAAACCCTCTTGCAGAATCTCCTGAATTCTGCTATGCTCATGTCGTTTGCGACGTGATCTCCGTAGATATGATTGAGATTCTTGAGATCCTGGTGAAAGAGACACAGGAAATTAGCGTTCTCCCTTATCGTCTGTCTGGGCAGTCAAAAATAATTCTGAGACAGGTAGAAACAGTCCACGTTGCTGTGACGACCCCTAATGTAATACGATTCCCATCGGTTCTGTCTCTCCAAAAGCAGATCGTCGAAAATTCTCTAGGAACCGGAACGTCGCTAGCGTTCTCATAAAATCAACACTCGACGTTCGAAGACGCATTTTTCTTCATCAATTCCATCGCCGCACCGTCCAAAATGGTCGAAAGAGAAGCTTCACTTTTGTCGAATTCCTCCCTACTGTCAAAAATTCTGGCTATGACGTCCTTGGGCAATCTACGATCCATTCACTCTTGAAGCAATCTGTATTCGGGTTGAAACAAACTCTTGCCAAACACGAATAATCTGTCGTAATCCAACCAGCCAGGTTGTGACAACAGATTCATCAACAGATTGGTCTTTCCACAATTCGATTTTTCCACTATCAGAGTCTCTTATGCTTTTGGGAAAGAACTCGTTATTCAACCTCTTGGTCGCGGCATCATTCCAAGACATATCTTTAATGTTCATCTTTTTTATTTTTTTTGTTATTTTTTAGATTTTCAAACACAATTTTTATGTTTTTTCAAACTCAGTTTTATAAATATTATTATTTATTTATATTACACCATCGCGAGTTTTCTTCAATCCAGATCCATTCGTCATTTTGGCTAAATCTTGTATGGGTACCACAGCATCCTTAAAATCTTTCCAACTTTTTTGGCGATCGCTCTAACATAGCTTGCTTTGCCGGCGGACTGATCAACTTATCGATCAATGTGTCCGCTGCCCTCTTGCCAGCCACAGAAGCGATCATACCACTATCTTCGGAAGTAGCTTTCTTACCAGCATCCAAAGCCGTCTTCGTACCAACCTCAAATGCAGTTGATGCAAGTTTTCTACCTGCATTGCTCGTGAATGCTCGCATTACAGAATCAATGATGCCAGAACTGCCTTGAACGTAAGTTCTAACATATCCCCTGTTCTTTATCACCAACATATCTTTATTTTATAATATATATTTTGTTTTTTTCGCTCGTAAATAATCGTTTGTTGTTTAAGTACTTTTATTATTATTTTTAGAGTAGATTTACTGTTTTTTATTTATCTACTTTTTGTTTGTTCTCTCTACTTATTATATATATATATATATCAATCCTTCAGTTCATTCATCAGCCTTTTATAATCTCATCTATTAAAGACCTTCTGCCTCAACAATTCGTCGCATATGCTCACTATCTCATTATCCACTCCCGTATTACCAGCACGCCGACTAGCTATCAACAATTTCAATCTCTCAGACAGAGCGTCAGCATCACTTGGAAGAAAAGTGGTTCTCACTCCTTTTCCAGTCACTGATTCGATGAATTTCTTATTCATATCCCATATGGGTTTCACCACCTTCGTCCACTTGTAACCTCTGTTAGCCTTAGGTCTCGTTTCTCTGGCATCGTTATTTCTCTTCATGACGTGGGTCTGAACCAGAATGTTGCCGTAATTGTCGAAATCCTGATCCGTGTAATCTCCAGGCTTGTCAAAAAGGAGCAATTTGTGCAATCCAGGAGTTAATTCATACCTATTCGAACCGACGATTAAAGTCTCATCATCCTCTCGCACTTCAGTGTCGCCCACGAAAGTCCTACCGCTAGAATCCCTGTAAATTCCATACAACAAATCTCTCTTACCACCATCCTCGGACGCGACGCTATCAGTGGTGGTAGTCGAAGCTGCATCATTGCTCTCGCTCACATTGGTTTCAATTCTCATGGGAACGTAATCCGGTGGTGATCTTTGAAAGAAAAACTCCCTTGTAAAACTACCAGGCAATGAACCCGTTCTCAAAGAACTCTCTTTTATAGGCCTCACTTCTTCACCGATCTCCTTCTTGCTTCGTTCCTGAACCTCCGTCACGGGTTTAAATAGTTTGGTGGTCTCTCGTCTTTATTCCATCTCTCCCAATCGTCTGCTTCTGTCGGCGGATCGAATGTTTTTCTTGACTCGTTCATATTCGTAGAGGAGTTCATCTCTTCGCTTGGAATCTTTGATGTGTAAAAACATTTTTGTTCTCTAAATTATTAATATTTCCTTCTTAGATTGTGGTAACGTCGGTTATTTTATTATTCTCAAAATTAAACGTACTTATTTTATGCTTTTAAGTAAATAAAATCTTCTGTCTTTAATATATATAACTAAAACAGTTGGGGAAAAACATTTTGCAAATGAAACCTCGATAAATGCATTTTCCCTCAAACATGTTAAAGATCCCATCACCGATTATTCACACCATGGAAGAAAACATGGGAAGTGTGTCTCGTCAAAAGGTGTTTATTCATGTCTCTCGAACCGAGACACGAGTGAACATTATCATAGTAGTCAATTAAAACTCAATTTACCTTTTAAACCTATCTAAGTGGGACGCAATTTCACCGTTTGATTTTATTGAATGAAAAACCATTCATTTACACTGAGAACAAGGATGAAACGATTTAGCGAGGATTTCACGTTTTCGTCAGTTCCCTCCAATGATTTCCTCAGCGACCGATCGCACCACCGTGATGGCAAACGTGGAGAGACGAGTTCCATCGGTTCTAATTTTCCAAACTCAGGTTTTTTCTATTTAGTTTGAAAAAAAATCCTCGATGGGTAACTTCACTTTACACCCACTTTACACTGTTGGTGAACGTCGAGAAAACGTTTTGAGATCGATTTTTCCTGTCCTAGAATCCTCAAATCATTTTTACCGATCGGATCGCACCCTCGGCCGTCAGGAATGCGATCGCAAACGTCGGTGTCCTAGAAGCCGCAAAACATATTTTTATGCTGTCCTAGAAGCCTCAAAGCGTTTTTTTGCCGGCGTTCACCAACAATAGATTGAAGGTCTAATCTGCGATGGAAACGGTGAGAAGATTTCTTTAGGTTGACATTTCTTCGAATTTCGTATATTTTTCCCTTCCGGGCGATGTGTCCAATTTGCATTGATTCGCCAACGGTTGTTTGAACGATCTAAAATGCGATAACTGCGTTTGCAGCTTCTGGGACACCATGTACATACAACGTTTTTTACACTCTGTACACGATTTAACACTGAATCCCTATGGGGGTACACGTACATGTACGTGTACATGTACAGTTTTTTGAAAACGTGTCCTCGTAGCCCCAAAGTACACCTACTTTCCTCCTTTTGCACTAAGTTAAAATTTCGGCACCAACAAGGTGCTGAAATAAGAACACAGGACCTTGATTTGAATAGCATAGAATCTGAACGTACTAAGGGTACTGCATATCAATTATCAAAAGATTCTCACTGGAAGATCTGAGGATTTTTGAAGAATACTTCTCATATTGCACTAAATGAAAACTCCGAGTTCCAACAGGAAGCCCAAATGTACCCCAGAGTTTTCGTTTGAACAACCCAAATCTCGCTCGATTTAGAGTGTTAAATAACGAATATCAAACGTTTCTGACTGATGAATCTGATATTAAAAATGTGGACCTCACAGAGAGCCCAAATATCATTCCAGGGACTTCATTAGAACAAACTTCATGCTGACTCCCTAAGTATGCAGTATACCAAATGTCAAGAGAAGTTGTTTTTTTGAGATGGTGTATTGAAGTCGAGACCTCGTTGGGAGGAGTCTATATATGACCAGAGGATGACGAGACTTCAATACACCAACTCGGAAACCCACAGGGTGGTAATAGCCAATTCATCTAACTATATTTCTCCCTTTCTTGACTTATTTGAAATTAAGGGATTGGGTACTGTTTTAAGGTCGCTGCTTTGACAATAATTCAGAATCTATGATTTTTTGGGGGACTAAAGATAATGACGCCAAGGTATCGCGTTCTGCACTGTACATGACGTAATTCCTATTCATTGTTACACTTGTCATATAATCGCTGTAGTTTATAGTATTGTTTCAGTTGTGCGTTTCTCTGTTTTAGTTTTCATGTTTGATACATCTTCTCTGTTAGGCCTATATAAACATGTCAAATATTATCTAGTCCAACTACGGGGTGCGGTGGCTCAGTCGGTAGAGGTGCAGGCTACAAGCCGAGGCCGAGAGGTCGTCGGTTCGATACCTACCTGTGGCAACCGTGTTGTCTCCTTGGGCAAGACACTTCACCCCCATTGCCCACGTGGGGGCACGGTGGCGTTGTGCACTAAGGCGTATTGCAGATCGATGGTGAACGTCTTCAACCAATGCTAACACTGTTTGTGTGGAGTTAGTATGTTGATGAGCTGACAGTTGCTCGCCGTTGCTCTGTGGTTCTTTCCGGGTACACCGGCCACCCCCACCCGTAAAACTGTCGTGGTCGTGATTAGCCACAGAAATGTGTGATCTTATACACCAGTAAATAAATAAACAAATCTAGTCTAATTCATTTCGTTGAACTGGCGATTTATGTATCATTCAGTTACTGTTATCAAAAACAGTGCCTCAACATGTGCAATGACTCAATGCCAATTGAGTGCAGGTAAATAGCGTTATCGATATGAATCGAATGAGAGTATGGGTGTGTTGCTACTCTCAATACAGATTTGTTTTTGTCCAGGCCGTTTAAGTGGTTTCGGTAAATACGTTCTTGTTGCAAGATAAAGCTACGTATGTCATTACAGAAAGGCGGTGGATAGGAGATAAAAAAGAGAAAGAATAAAAGAAACAGAAAAGAGGTGTATTTGGTTGTGTGGTGATGGAGGAAACAATACTTAACCCTTTAGCATTGTATACAAAAATAACACTAATTGCACGTATATACCTGTGTTCGAGAAACTTTAAAGGGCTTTAGTTTCTGCAAAACTCTTGCTGCTGCGATTTTCATTTCAACCTGGGCTAGTCTCATGGCGATGCAGTTTCTTGGTCCATACCCAAAGGGCAGGAATGTAAAGGGATTTATCTCACCTTTGACGTCTGCTCGGAAACTGAAAAAAGAGGTGTGTACACTATATCAGTCAGATAATAGATGATCGTCTCTTGAGTCATCATCTGCAACAGGAGTGGTCCCACTCACATAAGTCTATCGCTACTTTAAATTATAAATTATGTAAGAACTGAACATTAACTCTCTCAGAAGACGTTTGCGAGATTCAATAAGAATTCACACAAATTTTATGGCCAGAAAAGCCCTCAGAACATACTTATTCAGGTAGTCACGTAATTGTAATTCTGTTTTACAGAGTAAGTTTATATATAGAATATTCCTATAGTAACTTGGAGTACCAAATGTTCACCACTCAGGGTGAAGTGGTGTTGACCGCGATCCTACAGTGCGCGGTTAACACCACTTCACCACGGGTGGTGAACATTTGCAACACCAAGCTACTGTGGGTACATTGTATGTATACCATGATCATCAGATTATTAAGAGTCGCTATTAGTTTTTCTCGAGTTTACTGAGCAAAGCCGTACATACGTGCAGATTTGTCTTTGTTTACTTAAGCATCGATGGGCAGTACTTCCACTGTCAATTTTATCACCGAAACGAAATAGAAAAATAAACAGGGTCATTTTCATTTTGATAACATAATAACATGCTATTTCGAGTTATGGCTGCTTAGTAACATGATACAATGGATGATTGTTAATTTTTAGTGTAAAAAACGTAATAAATAATTGCCACTTTCATTTCACTCTTCGCGAGGCGATGTGCGATAAATATAGACAAGTTCGTATTCAGGCCGATGTCATTAAAGGTCAGCTTGGATGTAGTTCAACTGTTGGTGTAAATTTTAACTATTGAAATCCCATTGGTAGCGTGTTCACCACGGTTGGTGTATAAAGCTAAAATTTATATCATAGGCGTTCCATATATAGTAGAATCGGTAATCATGGTATAAAAGTTAATAGTGTTCAGTTTGATATTACTCAAGAATGAGATAATCGCAAATTATTGATACAAGGTAAACTGTAGCTGAGCAGCGAACACGGTGGTCAGACATAACCCATTCAGGACTTCCAACCAACATACGATCTTACAAACTGTTCTATATACCACTTCAAGTAGGGGGTGTAGTAATCGTATATTTATTTATTGATAGAAATTTACTTTTTTCAGAGTACACATATTATCGTATTATAATCACCAGGAACCTGCTTAATTCGTATGAAGTGCATACAAACTCTGCGATCACAGTTCCCAACATGGGGCTCAAATCCACTACACCGAAATAAAGGATCGTAATCTCTACCTACTTTCTGAATTTAACATGAAAGAAACATATCAGAAGGTGAAGTTTGGCCATACAATATTAGAAGTTTGAATTTGCAGTAATATGGTTTGAGGTATGCGGCACGGAGCTTATGTTCAACCGCGACGCGAACCTCAGACTATGTTACCGTGATTCATCACAATAACGTGTAGCTCGTGGCGTAAAGCCCATACAACGAGGTTAGGACTTCTTCTACACCCCCCCCCCCCCCGCACCCCTTCAAAAAAAAAAAAATTGCACGCTTTTTAGGGACCCCCAACAATTCCATCACTTTGAGAAGATCAGTATTAAGGATCTCAAAACAGTATTGTAGTTGAAGCATTGGGGATTGGATTCTTCAATACCAGCTTGCATAAAGAATCGGGGCGGTATTCTCTGAAACCAATTATGAGGTTGTGTACGTGACACATGACAAAACGAGACAGTAGTTGAAATGACGAAACAAATTTAATTTTAGTTCATTTGCATTTGTGGATGCATTCTGTACAAGTTGTTACATCAAACCGTCGAAGGAGTAACCGACCCCAACCAATGCCAACAAAACTCCTTCTAGGTTAAGGTGCTGCTGACCAACTAACGAAAGAACAAACACAGAAGCGAAGAAATGGAAAAATGAAAATCACCATCAAGAAAATTGTAATCAATAAAGCACCGGGTAAAATTCAATAATTAAATTTTTGACCATTACTCCTATAATTAGTGTTTGCAATCTAATATGTTTGCGTCCGTAGAAATATTGCCCACCAGTTGGGAAGTGACCAGTCCACGAAGACCACACTGTAACGACTGACGATCACTAGAACTTCTTAAGTTAGTCAAGGCCGGATGGATATTATACTGAATAGAATGTTTGCACCCAGTCAGTGTGCTAGAATAAAACATTATAATGTGCTGAATAATTACAGTATGTGGCCTAAGGGCCCACGGTATTACTGTTACGCCACTGCGTACAGGCTCCAATAGGACCCTTTCCATAGCCCAAAAATAAACTACTCGAGTACCCCACAACCCAACGGGACAAATACGCGATAAATAATAAAGGTCGATGACACTCCATCATACTTCCAATCGTACATTTTTTTGTAATTCAACAACACTCCACTCGGAATACCATCTGCTGCAAAGTCCACACAATTGAAGTGCCTTGCTAGTCACTCCGTTGACGGAATAATAACGAAACGGTTAACGTAATTTCAAATATTTAGTATAGTAATATCAGACGGTTACATATGATACTGGAAATGTAAACACGGAAACATTTAATGAGCTTTCGTCCAATTAGAGAGCGGCCATTTTAGTCTTATTCGAACATATGTACTTCTTTGAGAAGATCATTCTACATTGAGCATAAATACACCAGATATGAAAGTAGAACAGTTACATTATTGTTCAATAACAAGAGGCCCCAGGGATCCTGAGGCGCTCACCTGACATGGTAGCCTAAATATCAACCCAGAGAATTGATTTCAACAAGTTGCATCTGCTCCACCTAAGAAAAGCTTATACTAAATATCCAAAGATTCTGACCAGTGGGTCTAAAAAAAAACCGATTTTTACAGAATATTCCTCATATTGAACTGAGTTATAATTCGGCCTAACACAGGGAGCCCATATATGAACCCAGGGACTTGGCTTTAACAAACTTGAATCCCCCCCCCACCCCCCAAGGGTGCTGCACACCAAATATCAAAACATTCCGACTGCTGGATCTGAATGACGAAGAAGATTTTTAAAGAAAATTCCTCATTTTGACCTAAGTTATCATTCGGGCTCCCACTGTGAGCCCAAATATGGACCTAGTGACATGGCTTCAACAAACTTGACCCCCCCCCCCCTAAAGATGCTGCATACCAAATATCAAAACATTCCGACTGCTGCATCTGAAGAAGACACAGTGATCCCAAGTATGAACCCAGGGATCTGGCTTGAACAAACTTGAATCATGCTGCATACCCAAAATTAAAATAATCTGCTTGCTGGTTCTTGAAAAGAAGATTTTCAAAGAAATTTGCCTGAAATGCACTAAGTTCAAATTTGGGCTCCTATACTGAGCCCAAATATGAACCAAGGGGATCGATTTGAATAAACTTGAATCAGATCCACCCCACAATGTTGCATACCAAATATCAAAAGATTCCGTTTGCGGGATCTGGAGAAGAAGATTTGTTAAGAAATTTGCCTGAAATGCACTAAGTTCGAATTTGGGATTCTATAGTGAGCCCAAACATAAATCCAGGGGGCCGATTTGAACAAACCTGATTCAGATCCACCCCACAATGTTGCATACCAAATATCAAAAGATTCTGCCTGCTGGACCTGGAGAAGAAGATTTTTAAAGAAATTTGCCTGAAATGCAATAAGTTCGAATTCGAGCTTCTATATTGAGCCCAAATATGAAACCAGGGGGGCCGGTTTGAACAAACTTGAATCAGATCCACCCTACAATGTTGCATGCCAAATATCAAAAGATTCTGCCAGCTGGATCTGGAGAAGAAGATTTTTTAATGTTTTTCCTGACTCAGCACTTTTTCAAAAGTCCCGAAACTGTACCCTATGATAAAACTGATGGCATTTTTTTTCACCAATGCTTTCTGTTGGTCCTAAGGAAGCTTCACACCAAATCAAATTGCTCAGTGCCGTGCAGTTTTAGAGATATGGGCGTTTTAATTTTTTTTCTATTTTTAGCCCCTGCGGTTCCCACGAGGCTACAGGAAAAAAATCGGTATAAATTAGGTACTTACAAATGTATGACCCAATAAGCCCTCACATAAAATTTGGTTCAAATCAGCCTCTTGGTTCGGAAAACAGAAATTTCGGGCGGGGCCAAAAATTTTGCTCCTCCCATAACAACGCCAAATATATCCCATCAAACTTCTCTTGAACAAATCTGAGTCTACACCTTAAAAGGAAGCTGCATACCATATATCAAGTCTCTGCTGCTGCTGGTTCATGAGATGAAGATTTTCAAAAATGTTGGTGCCCTTTGGGGGCATGGCACCACCCAAGAGGAGGAGCAACTTTATTTGAACAAATCTGAATTGGCATTAGGTAATAAACATTTACCCAACATTTGAATAAAATTGGGCTAGTGGTTTTGAAGGAGAAGTCGATAATGTACAGTTAACGCCGGACGACGACGGACGACGGACGGAATGCGATCAGTAAAGCTCCCACTGAGCTTCGCTCAGGTGAGCTAAAAATACAGCAGACTCTTACCGATCAGGGTCGAACTTTTCTGGATCTGGCCAATAATCACTGTCACGATGGATAGATGCAATCGGTATTGAGACGACCATACCTTTGGAAATCGTAATTCCCTTTATTGTCGTTGTTGCTGAACATACACGATCAACTCTGTGCAAATGATAAAACAATTTATCACATAATCATCCACAAATAGCTCATCATACACAACACGTCCAACAAACGCTTGTTGTCACAAATGAATATCGACTTCGTAGCGTTGTAAGTTGGTTTTAAGTTTACCTTCCGTTATATTTGATTAGCTGTTCATCTAATACGGACATCGGACGACATTCGCAAACAATATTTCGTGATAACCAAATCTTTTCATTTTTTGTTTAGAAAATATATTTTATGACTCCTCACTAGACCGCATTCGTTGAAATGTGTGGCCATATGTTTATGTTTTGGATGTCAAAATTGAAAAACTACTAATACTAAATTCTGGTTAACGATTTTGGAACATCGAACGCGAGGTTTATTCTTTATGTTTGATGAAGGGTTAAATTATTTATTGGGGTTTAACGATACATTTGACAGCCGGGGTCACTTCGTGTCGGGCAGTTTTAAGGGAGAAGGGAGTTGTAGTACCCGGAGAAAACAACCGAGCGATGGCAAGCAACTGTCAGACTCCACAAAGTATTAACTCCGCACAAGCAGGGTTAGCATTGATTAAATACAAGTTCACCATCGACGTTCAGTTTGACATAGTACACAGCGCCACCACGATCCAACATGGGCAGTCTGAATTAAACGCCTTCCCAAGGCCGCAGTGCAAGGGATCGAACCGTGAAGTTTTCGATTTGATGTTCACCGAGCCACTGCGCTATAGCAGATCGGATCCATTTTTTTCGAGAAAGTTCGTGGTCACTGGGAAAAGAGAATTGATTCATTATATGCTCATACTGACAAACACGCCCCGAGTGAAAAAAATATTTGGGGGTGTTACAACGCCCAAACCACACATTGTGACGCCCCTCTCTTTTGCAGAGGTCTGGGTAGGTCACTGCCTCTTGTTTTTTTTGAGACGGAGTGTAAATTACTCAAGCATCATTTCACCTCGTGGACTGTCAGGTTCCACCACCTATTCCATAAGCGAAACGCTTTACAGAGAGTCTATAACATTTTTCGAAACTTGTGATATCGAACCAGTGAAAGATACACCCAACAAGGTGTTTGGAGTAATACACTTTCTGCATACCCTAAAATATGACTTTGTCCATTTTCCTCTGAAGCAGATACTTTCACGCAAAATATGACGAAAGACAACGGGAAGGCACGTGACTTAACTCTTCTTATATAAATAATTAAGCAAACGATGATGAAATGAAAGTTTAAAAACTTATCATTTTTCTGGGCTTTCAAAGAATAAGGGTATGAGACAAAACCCAACATCTACCATGCTCCTGTGTCATATTTAATAAAATGCAAAAAAAACATTTTCTTTATATAAATTTATTTAATTGAAAATTCTTGGAGAATGCCCACGGCAACACTCCAATAATTTGTAATAAAATAAAATTTTATGAATAAAGCCCGTCCACCAAAAATAATCTAGCGCCCAAGCAGTTAATAAATAATGAGGAGACCCAGAGTTTCTAATATCCATTTCCACACTTATATTTTTTCTCTTCAGATTACGTAACGTGAGGATTAGCTCTATTGTTCCAATGAAGGTAAGGTAGTTGGTAACACTTTTACAAAAGATATTGATCATTGTATTGGGATTAATGATGCTGGATAAAAATAGTGGACTAACACAAAAATTATATAACTCCCTATGGGAACCAAGTTTGGATCAGGTTCGACAATGAGGTCTATAAGCTGGAACGTTGCTTGAGCATTCTATGTTTTCATTACTTAGGTGATACAGTACGTGGATAGTGGATTGTAACTAAATCACCTGTGGAGTGGAGTTATCACCTAAAGTATCACTTTCAAATTCTGTACATATAGACAAAAAAACACAAGTGTTTCAGCCAACGAACCTCCGAGTTTAACCCGGAGGTTCATTGACTGGAACATTGCTTGTGCTTGTTATTGTTTGCAACAAATTTTCAATAATTGCTTTGGTGGAAACTCCACTCAGTATGTGATTTAGTGGCAATACACTCTCCACGTACTGTAACTCCCCCACCAGGTGATTCTGTGGTACTTCAAAATCAGTGATGATATGAGGTTCACTGCTGCGAAATGTTCCTTAGATCAAGCTATTTGCCTGAAAAATTTAAATGAGAATAAAGACCGCGTAACCAGCCATCTTATACATTCAATACGTAAACATAGAGTGAGACTGGGAAATGCCATCTTAAGAAAGTTGATTTATATTATAAGTTCTTGTAGCTTATAATTGACAGGAATACGGTCTGAGGTGTGCGGCTCGGAGCTTATGTTCAACAGAGATGCGAACAAAGTATATGTTCCAATAAGACCCATACAAAGCCCAAAACCCACAACGTGAAATAAACAAGGCAACTTCAATGAACAAGGCAACTCTAACGATGACAAAATTTAGTTAATAAACCTCTCATACAGTCCACAACGTCACTGCACAACAAACATCAGTAACTTAGATAACATTCATGATTTGAACTGAGGTGGAGTAACCTCGATTTTTTCTTGAGTGGGTTGTGAGTATACATTCACAGAATGGTCACAGAGCTCGCAAAATACGATTTACGGGTAGCAGGCGCCTTGAATCTCATCCCATTATTATCATATTTTCCAATATTCACGTTGTGAGGTCAGACGACAAAACATGCAAATAAAGCTGTAAAGATAGAAAACAAGAAGCCCCACGCGACCTGAAGCGCTCATCTTCAGCACAATCTGACATAAACCGAGTCCAAGAATGAATCTACATTAGGCAATCAATCTCCATAGGATACATTGTCAATCAGTGAGCCCCCTAGTAGTGACTAAAATAGTCCATGCATCATACCTTCTCTGCAGTTAATAATAATGTGAAAAGTTGAGCTATGGAGTCCCTCGATATTATGGATTTATCTTAGGTACACACTCCTAAATGGTGCTTAATAATTTTTTTTTAATTCTTCAGCTACATGGCTCCTTTTAAAATTAACTTGGAGTTATGTTTCTAGTTTTAGCACACGATGAATCTGACCCCCCACCCTCCCGCCAGAGATGTTGTAGACCAAATACGAAATCATTTTGACTGGTGGATGTGAGATTTTTAAAGATTATCCCCAGAATTACAATTAAGTTAAAATTCGTGCTCCGGTCGGGAGCCCAAGCCTTAACCCACGCGCTCGAGTTGAAGAAACTTGAATCTGCCCCCCCCCCAGAGATGAATACCAAATATGAAACCATTCAGATTGGTGGATCTGAAGAAGAAAATGGTTAATAAAATTTCCTCATATTGCACTAAGTTAAGCCCAAATATGAACCCATGGGCCCGATTTGAACAAACTTGAATTCCCCCCCCCCCCCCCCCTCGAGATGTTGTATACCAAATATGAGAGGATTCTGACTAGTCGATTTGAAGAAGATTTTTAAAGGAATTTTCTACTATTGCACTAAGCTAAAATTCGGACTCCCACAGGCAGCCCAAATATCAACCCAGGCACTTGAAATGAACAAATTTGAATCTCAACCCCCTAGAGATGTTGTATACCAAATATGAAAGGATTCTGACCAGTGGATCTGAAGAAGTAGACTTTAAATAAATTTTCTCATATTGAACTAAATTAAAATTCGGGATGCAATAGGGAGCCCAAATTTTAATTCAGGGACCCAATTTGAACAAACTTGGATCTGACCTCCCTAGAGATGTTGTTTTCCAAATATAAAAGGATTCTGACTGGTGGATCTGAAGATTTTTTTTAAAGAAATTTCATCATATTGCACTAAGTTAAAATTCTGGGCTATAATAGAGAGCCCACATATGAACCCAGTAACTCGACTTGAACAAACTTGAATCGGACCCCCCATCCTCACCCCCACCCCTAGAGATGTTACATACCAAATTTGAAAGCATTATGAAAGGTAGATCTGAAGAATAAGATTTTTAAAGATTATTGCTCACATTGCCCAACGTTAAGATTCGGGCTCCTGTATTGGGCCCAAATATAAACCAAGGAGCTTCATTTTACCAAACTAATATCTGATGCGGTATGGATGATGTATACCAAATATCCAAAGATTATGATCATTGGTTCTGTAGAAAATATTTTTTACAATTTTTTGTAAATATTCTGACTCAGCATATTTTCGATACTAAACTAAAGTGAGCTAAAACAAACGAGCTCTCGTCCAATCAGAGGGCGGGGATTTTAGGCTTATTGGAACATAGGGGTGGGGCTGGGGAATGCCAACCATCGAATGTTGATAAGAAGGAGATTTCGTCATCTAGACACAGCGTGTTTCAAAACAATTCCATAGTTGGCGTGTATAGGCCCTCACTTAATACGGGGTCAAGCCCACGGTAACAGACATTAACAATGTGTATCGGTGATTCTCACCACAGGCGTTATGTAGTAGAGCCCTCTATGTAGTGGCGGCGCCATAGGGGTGGGAGGGGGTATGGGGATACTTACCCCTCCACGTTTTTCGCCAAGCGTAGTAAAAAAATATTATCATTTTAATTTTTGTATTGAACGTTGCGGTGTAATGGTGGGTATGCTTAATTCCATATTCCCAAGTGCACTAAATCAGATAAGTTTTTAAATTATGTTTGTGTGCCCCCCCCCCCCTCCCCCGACACACACATTAGCTGCAAACAACAAACAAGATTAAAGGGCCCAAATTGCAACAAGGCTTGCTGCATTCAAACGGTCTGAAATATACCGTTAAAGAGTATTCGAGGAATGCAAGAATCGAGAGCGTGCAACGCATCCTTTTGGAATGCAGCCTACTTTCATTTTCGATTGGAGTGTCGTTTGGTGCTTCGTGCTCACACTTTACAACAGCGTTCTTCCGTTAAAATGTCACCATGTACGACGTTTTATATAACTGAAAGACCTAACCAATAAGTTTCAAAAGGATAAAACTGTTTTAATTTAATTGTCTGAGGATGCTCCAGAGAACACCATTTACAACGTAAGTTTTAAAAATTTTCTCAACTTCCGGAGGAGACACCCCTCCCGAAACCCACCCCGGCTCGGCGCTGCGCGCCGAGGCCGCGGGCATTACATAGCTATGCCCCCTCACCACTGTAACTCTGGCGCCGCCACTGCCTCTACGGCTAATTTCCCTGAGAGATTTGTAGTTTTTCCACACTCCAGAAAAAAAGCTGTCAATGCCAGTTCTTACGGAAATGCTCAGTACCTAGTATGGATACATACTAAAGGCTGATAGTACCCAGAGTCAGAATGACAACATCTGAATTTCTTTTATTTTCTCTTATTTTAAATTTAAACTAGTACTGATTACGTAACCGAGATGCCACGATAGTGTTATTGAATAAATTGAACTCACTTGACTTTTTCAAAATGATTGGACAGAACAAGTAAAACAGCGTTACCTCAATGCTGCCGGGTACAGTCGTTGACTTTCACAGATTACTTGGTCGAGGTAATTCAGTTCAGCTGCTTGTTCATATGTTATGCCATTCTCCTTTAAAATGAAACAAAATATTAGATATGAATACATAAAATCACAATTGAAATCGAAAGTAGCGATGACACTTCCGAATGTAGCTGCATTTCTAAAATCCAAATGATGTCCATGACTCGTCATTGTGGACAAAGGTCAGTAGTTTCATTAAACAATGTTCAATGCATATTATCGCTGTAATGAAGTGATGTGGGTCACAATATTACGATGAGTTACGTATGTCAGATCGCCGGATTAAACAAGCTGCCGCAGACAGCGAGTTTGATCCAGCGATCTGATCTCCTCAACGAGACGTGATGCGATGATCCAGATCACTTCACTGTTGCGATAAAAGATTTATTATAATTTATGACTTATAGTTCAACATCGCATGCCAAAGCTAGCATTAACAATTCCCCCAACCGTTTTTTGGGTAAATTGGATTGAAGTGAAAAAGAACTATTTTTGTTTACATTTATTTTTGTAACAGGTGCACAGTTCCGGAGAATCTTCCGAAGCGCATGGATACAATAACAAAATATGAATACGACAAAAAATAAAAGTGTCAATGACACTGTAGCTCAACTTGACAAACTTGAACTTGTTAAGTTATAAATGAAATGGCAAAATTGAAGATCATTGGTACCAATGTTATTTGATGAAATTTCAACATAACAGCATTGTGTGTGCACAACGTCAGAGTAATCTATGCATTTTTAAATGTAACCTGCAAGACTGGCTAAAGGAAGAATGTTGTTACACAAATGCAGTATGTTCAGAGGTTAATGTAAATGGCAACTTTTTTCCACAGAAATGAATGCTAATCAATAGCTCTTATCTAAAGGTCTTGCCTAATGAACACACCAAGTTCAAAAACAATCTTATGATAAATGTGACCTGTAGGCCATGTCAAAGAATGTTGATGCACAGATGCAATAAATTCAAAGATTGTTGCTAACAGCAACAGTTTTTGATGGATATGAAAAGAAAATCAATAGCTCCTATCTTTGTCACCCTGCATAAGCATACACAGTTTCAAAGCAACCTGATAATGAATGTGCCCTGGGAGGCATGCCAAAGGAAGATGTTAATGCACAAATGCACTAAGTAGAAGGTCATTGCTTGTGGCAATGTTTCTTCTTTTTTTCTTTTTTTTGGGGGGGGGGGGGGAAATTCATAAATATACCGTGTAGAGAGTGCAAAAGGGATAAGTTGATGCACAAATGTAGTAAGTTCGAAGGCTGGTGATAACGACAATAATTTGTTTATGGAAATGAAAAAAAGCATTAGCTCACATATTTAGGTCACTCCGAACACACATACCGGGTTTCAAAGTGATCCGATCATAAATGTGCCCTGAAGGGTGTGTTGAAGGGAAATATTAGATCTGACTAAACTAAGTTCAAAGGTTAGCGACAACATCTTTTGACAGAAATGGAAGAAAATCGACAGCTCCCATGTAGATGTCACCTCACACAAGCACACCGAGTTTGCAAGAGATCCAATGATAAATGTGCCCTGCAGGGTGTGTCAAAGGGAAATACTGATGCTTAACTGCACTAAGTTTTTACTAAGTTCGTCGAAGGTCATTGCCAGTGGCAAAATTTTTTGACGAAAATCGATAGCTTCCATCTAGATGTAACTCCAAACAAGCATACAAAGTTTCAAACCGATCTGATCATAAATGTGCCCTTTTATGGCATGCCAAAGGAATATATTGATGCCCGATTGAACTAAGTTCAAAGATCGTTGCCACAGCAGCAACATATTTTGACGGACGGAAATGGAAGAAAATCCAAACAAGCTTGCCAGGTTTCAAAGCAACCCGATCATAAATGTGCCGTGTAGGGTGTGCCAAAGGGAAATATTGAGGTCTGACTAAACTAAGTTCTAAGAACGTTGGTCGCGGCAACATTTTTGGACGGAAATTGAAAAAAATCGATAGCTCCCATCTAGAGGTCACCCTAAACAAGCATACCAGGTTTGAAAGCAACCCAATCACAAATGTGCCCTGTAGGGTGTGCCAAAGGGAAATATTATGGTCTGACTAAACTAAGTTCTAAGAACGTTGGCCGCAGCAACATTGTTTGGCGAAAATTGAG
Source organism: Pictodentalium vernedei (assembly GCA_031216915.1). Taxonomy (NCBI): domain Eukaryota; kingdom Metazoa; phylum Mollusca; class Scaphopoda; order Dentaliida; family Dentaliidae; genus Pictodentalium; species Pictodentalium vernedei. Next base: position 503,272,982 of record CM062297.1, on the reverse strand, counting down.
GAAAATCGATAGCTCCCATCTAGAGGTCACTCTAAACACGCATACTAGGTTTCAAAGCAATTCAATCATAAATGTGCCTTGTAGGGTGTGCCAAAGGGAAATATAGTGGTCTGACCAAACTACGTTCTAAGAACGTTGGCCGCGGCAACATTTGTTGACGGAAATTGAAGAAAATCGATAGCTCCCATCTAGAGGTCACCCCAAGTAAACGTAACAAGTTTCAAAGTGATCTGATCATAAATGCGACCTGTGAGGTGTGCCAAAGGAAATTGTGGACGTACGTACTAACGTACTAACGTACGTACGTACGTACGTACGTACGTACGTACGTACGTACGTACGTTTGCCGACGGACGAGAAGTGATGGCAATAGCTCAGCTTGATTTTGTCAAGCTGGGCTAAAAACCGGACCACCGTTCGAGCGCACCCATTCCAGCTCTGAGTAAAGTACTCTCAGTGACCGGAACAGCTAATTACGCAAATTCGAACGCACGCGTAAATAGCCCGTGATAACATAGTGATACAGAATCGGATTCCAAACTGAGGATTTTCCGGAGACCAAGAACAGATCGTCAAGCAGTAGTAATATTTAGCGGTTAAATTACATAGTCATGCGATTAATCGTTTTAAAAGTCGTATTGTTATTGTATGCATAACCGGCGAATCCGTGTGGAAATGATGTCAACGAATACGAAATAAACACGCTAAAATGTTCTGACAGTGATAGATTTTGTTTCATGGCGAAAAATTGTAATGTTTGTTATTTGTGGTATAAAATTAATATGCATTAACATACTATTTAAAAAGGTAGGGGATATACAAACTGATGTTGATATTTTCGGAAAATGATATTGGATACACGTGATTGAACACCTCAATATGTTACCATGTTTAGTGTGAAGCATGAATGCCACCGGCCCTCGAAAACTTCGTGCAGGTTTTTCGCCGAGCGCCGCGCTAATGCCTGTGGGGTATGTTTTGAAATTTTCCTTTGTACTGGACGAGCTTTTTTACGGAGGTCGCATCGTTCTTTTCTTGGTATAACTCGTTCATCAATAGTTTCTGGCCGAAGCGTAACTTTTGAGGTATGTGAAGACTGACACGTGGCGAACGTTTACGTGCCGTTGGCATGTTGGAAGCTGGCTACAGACAGACTGCAGTTGCTCAAATTCTCGACGCTACTCAATCAGTGATTAGCATACAGGCAATGTTGATGACTGACGTCGGACAGGTCGTCCAGAGGCGACAACTGCTAAACAGGATCGTTTCATCCTAACCACAGCATTACGTAACCGCCATCAAAGTGCCTCAGAAATTGGACAGCAGCTGCACCCGAGCGACAGATGTGAGAGTCAGTGGTCAGACTATCCGATATCGCCTACACAGCTGGAATTTGTACGCTCGACGACCTCGAATAATTCCACATTTGACTGAACGTCACATCGCAGCAATGCGTAATTTGTGTGGAGCACGACAGCGCTGGGACAACAGTCGGAGCAACATCATGTTTTCCGATGACTCGAGGTTCTCTCTCGACTTCCACGACAGGCGAAACAGAGTGTAGCGGCAGTGGAACAAACAATACCATGACGTAACCGCTAGGCTGCACGGTCGTTTTGGTGGTGGATCGATTACGGTCTGTGGGGAGGCATAACTATGACAAGCAGAGCAGCATTACATGTCATCCAATGGCGTGTCACAGGGCAGTACTATCGTGACAACATGTCAGCAGCTCAGGCGGTGTTATTTGCGCGACGTCACGGCCGTCCATTCATTTTCCAATATGCACTGCCTTGGCCAGCACTAGGTACAGACCTTTCACGAGTCGAGCATGGAATATGCTTGGCAGGCGCATACGACAACGCCAACAGCCCAAACCAAATGTCCAGGAACTCGCCGCTGCACTGCAGGTAGAATGGAATAACACCAGTCAAGCTGATATTGGACGTTTGGTGAAGAGTGTGCCATGTCGGATCCGCGCTTGTCTTGCGAACCGAAGAGGATTTACAAGTTATTGAATTGAGATCTTGGAGTGAATGTGGTAAATTCTCTGACTCTACAGCTCAGTGAGTGGAATGTATGCTTTTAAGACACCCAACAGACACCCAACTATTGCTGAAATCATTCACCAGATGTCACAGTGCAATGCCTCAACTGTCTTTTTGATGAAAATGTAAGTATATTTCTTCATATATCTCATTTTCATCAAATATCCCCTACTGTTTTTGAATAATATATCTCTGTGTAGCTTTCAGTAAAATATTTTGTTTTGTGGACGAGTAATGTCGTCACTGGAAGCGGTTCGTTGCCTACTTCTTATTTTATTATCATCCTGCTTTCAAAGCAATTACGTTTTTTATTTATTTGATTATTTAATGGGGTTCAACAACACTTTCAATAGCCATGGTCATCTTGTGTCGGACGGCTTTACGTGTGGAGGAAGCCGGAGAGAACCACCGAGCATCGGCGAGAAACTATCAGGCTCCTTAACATACTAACTCCACACAAACAAGGTTAACATTGGTTGAAGACAAGTGCACCATCGACGTGCTGTACGCCTTAGTACTTAACGGCACAGTGCCCCCACGTGGGCAATTAGGATTAAGTGTCTAGCTCAAGAAACACCGCGGTTGCCGCAAGTAGGATTCTAACGGGAACCTTTCGACTTGCAGCTTGTATCTCTACCTCGTGGATAATACAGAGCAAGACTAATGTTACCATAGAGTGGTGTGTTGAGTGGGATGGGTACTTTACCCGGAAACAAGGCTTCACGGGAATCTTCCCCCACAAACCCAAAACCACTCGACGATGTTTTTTTCTCTCACCGCACTCCTCACATGACATAACTGAAATCAAACTACTTTTCGTGGAAAGAGTATTACAGTTACTCTTCTACTGACTGGACATTGGGAAAAACGAATTGCACATCTGGGAAGGGCATCAAAAATGTTCAGTATTTTATACAAACTACAAAAACCACCAACGATGGCATTGGGGCTAATTCTGAAACAGCTAATATTCCGGCGACGACACTTTTCGGAATTACTGATTTCGATGACGTCATATTGCGTCTGGTGGGAAGAAATCATCCTCTTGTTGTAAAATGGTTAACTGTGTCAACTGAAGCAAAATTGAATACCATTTTTGATTACAAAATGCAGACGATAATGAAATCCTTAAATATTCAATCAAGGCTAGCCACACGAGGTTGATAACATAGATCAGTCTCACCTAGGAATGTTAAGTCAGGACACACGTATCTTAATAGGTAAGTGGTGTGATCGTACACCCTGAGTAGTTTTTGAGAAACAACTTCATTACAAAACGTTTTGATGATCTTTGGGTTGACAAAATTGCTCATTCCCAGGTACACGTGAGGTAATTAATATCCCGTGAGAGAGTTTAGCGGGTACAACGAGAGCAACGCAAAGCGTGGCATATACACCAAGCGGTGTCATGAAAGGGTAGGTAAGTCTTTTGAGGGCATAACCTAAATCGAAAGAAAGGCTCCCCTGGACACCAACAATGCATCACAAAGAAACAAAATTGATTTGAATCAGCATTCATGAGTTATTGGACGGAATCCAATTCAAGATGGCCTCCATGGAAGCCATATTGAATTGTTTATCCAATCTAAAATCGGAAGGAAGATTCCGCTAGACACCAATAACGCATAACCAAAAGATGACACTGATTCGAGCCAGTATTCATTAGTTATGGGCGGAAACCAAATTCAAGATGGCCACCATGGAAGCCGTCATGAATTGGCCACTGGCGGCCATCTTGGTTCAACTGTCTGGCCCAACATTGAAAGGAAGCTTTCCCTAGACAGCAAAAATACATAATTCAAAAATAATTGATTTGAATCAGCATTCATTAGTTATTGGTGGGAATCCAAATTCAATATGCCCGCCATGGTGGTCATATTGAATTGAATAGCTTTTACAAAAACTGGTGCAACATTGAAAGGAAGTTTTCTCTAAACACCAACAATGCAGAATTCAAAAATAAAAATGATTCGAGTCAGCATTCATTAGTTATTGGACGAAACCAAATTCAATATGGTGGCCATGGCGGCCACATTGAATTGCCTAGCTGCTCCAAAATCAAATGGAGGCTTCCTATTGACACCAATAATGCTAATCCAAAAAAATGAAGTTGATTCGAGTTAGTGTTCATTAGTTATTGGGCGGAAATCAAATTCAAGATGGCCGTCATAATGAATTTTGATTCAGCTGACTGGTCCGAAATCGAAAGGAAGCTTTCCATAGACACCAACAATGCATAACAAAACAAAAAACTGATTCGAGTCAGCATTCATTAGTTATTGGACAGAAACAAAATTCAATATGGCTGCCGAAACGAAATCATTACAGTTGTGACCAGTGGGCCGATACGTTTGGTAATGGGTAACAAAATCTGTTCATCCATCGGCAATTTTCATTTTCATTTTTTTTAATGTCGGTCAGACCTGTATTTTTTGTGGTCACTGAATACAGAATTGTAAGCGTATTTTTCAGAAAAAAACTAGAAAATACAGTTCCAAAGAATACAATTGTAAAAGTTTTATAGTATTGGTACCAGATCATGTCCGAATACTTTATCCGCTTTGTAATCACAGTAATGAGAGTAATGATACTGGAACCCTCGCAGCCTTCTCACTTCATCTTAATTTACTTGAATTATTTGTTAGTGTTTAAGGTCACCTTACGCATCCAATGCTATATCATGCCGGACGAGGGAGCATGAAATCAAGTATAGCCTATCTTTTATACCCATGCCTTTGTTCCAGGCCCAGTTTTACCACTACAATAAATAAGCACTACTCCATTTCCCAAGGTCCCCACGAGGGTGTGGGGACCTCTTCTAAATACCAGCGGTATTTTCTTTTCAATTGTTGCATTTTATTTAAATTTATTCTCACCTTGCCAAGTACACGATCGATTTCCTGCAATGTCTTCTCTAGGATATCTGGATATAAGGCGAGGCAATAGAAAACTATCGACAATGAGCCGGCTATGTTTTCAAATCCAGCTAGGAAGAATAGAATTGACTGAGCCATGACTTCATCAAATGTTAAACCTTAAAAAAACATTATTCCCGACATTATTCCAAGTAGACTTATTCTATACGTAAGCTGATACATGCCTAGCATCTGTGCGTATTCACCTTCCTTCAAATAAACAGGATACAGGCTTGAAAAACTGAAGCCGTACACTGTCTCGTATGTTTCACCCCTCAGCAGCTGGATCCTATGCCGGAGCTCATGTGACGCCATAGTCACGTGACCCAGTGGTGTCTTGTTGTGTTGTTATGGTTACTCGCGTGAACGGGCATGTTGTGACGTCATCCCCATAGTGATACGTGTTGTTATTGCGCATGAACAGCGCATGTTGTTAGGGTGATACGTGTTTCCGTCGTCCATTTTGTAGACTGGAGGCCGCCATCTTGGTTTCTATGGTAGCACGTGGTTGATATGTTACCTAAAGACTTACATCACTGATTATTATAATATTTGGCCGAGGGAAGATAAAGTGGACTAGATGAACTTCTTGGGTTAGAGTAGCATCTGTAATAGGCAGAAAAAATGGGATTTGGGGGAAATCAGGACCAGTACCCCTATTAATAATAATAATAATTATAATAATAATTGATTTTCTAGAGCGTAAAACCACAAATAGTGCTCTAAAACGCTTGATAGAAATAAATACACTTTTCTGAAATGAAGAGTCACATCTGTTTTGGTAAATAGAACAGTTTTAAGATTTCATTTGAAGACATCGAAAGTTTCTGAAGATCTGACACTAAATGGCAGGGAATTCCACAATCTGGGACCCACGATGGAGAACACACGATCATGAACCTGATTAGATCTGCTAAAAGGCACAACTAGTTGAATTTGTTTTTTAGATCGGAGACTGCGCGTTGGTTTATATACAGTGAGGAGCTCTTGCAGGTAAACTGGAGCCAGTTTGTGGATACATTTGAATACTGAGATCAATATTTTGAAATCAATCCTCTGTTTAACTGAAAGCCAATGTAATTGTCGTAAAACAGGTGTTATGTGTTCAGAGCGTTTGGTACCAGTAATTATCCTAGCAGCAGTATTCTGAACTTTTTGAAGCTTCTGAATCAGGCACTGGGACAGCCCCACTAACACTGAACTGCAATAGTCTAGTTGTGAGGTGATGAAGGAGTGCACAAGTTTTTCAAGTGCTGACTGGTTAAGATAAGGTTGCAGTCTTCCAACATTACGAAGCTGCCAGTAGCAAAATAGAACATACCCCAGGATATATCTCGGTTCTATATCATTACGTACTATTCTTATATGCCCAACATGGGTTTCATATCAAAAGTGGATTTTGGTGATTTGGAGGGATTGTCTGGTCTATTTGTGTAAGTGTTTGTACTCTAGTTCAATCGAACTTACCCCCAGCCCACCCCCCCCCCACCCTGGGTACGATAACACTACGTGCTACTATTAAAATCCATGGTATGGCGGTTCTATGAAGGAATCTGGGGAAAATCCTTCGTAAATAAAGTTGTTTTTGGTGATTTGGAGGGATTGTAGGGTTGTTTTTGGTAATTAGATTTACTCTTAAACAAAGGAACATACCCTCCGAACATACACCTATCTTGTGGTGGGCCTCTAGGTAACATAGTTAACATTGCAACCACGTGATACCTCCAGTATACAAAATGGACGACGGAAACACGTATCACTCTAACAACATTCGCTGCGCATGCGCAATAACATCACGTATCACTATTGAGATGACGTCACAACATGTCCGCTCACGCGAGATACCATGACAACAAAACCTAGCGCCACTGGGTCACGTGACTATGGCGTCAAATGAGATCCGGCATGTGACCCGGCTGATGAGGGGTGAAACATACGAGACTTAATACTAAAAGCCTTAAACTTTGGATGTATAAGGTATGGAAAGTCCTCCCTCCCCTGCTTTTTTCAGCTATGAAGGAAAAATGCGACATTTTGAAACTCAACTCAAAAATGAGTCGGTCGATTATAAAGTTTACGTTTCGAAGATTCAGATTGGCACTATAAGGTCAAACAAAATTAAAATTGATTCTCAGGCTTTTTTTTAAAGCGATTGTGGAGGGCGGTTTTTATTTTTACTTTTTCTTCCTGATGGAATGGTCGCCGATGCCTAAATCCAGTTGTGAGAGCCTAAACTAAATACTAGAGCTTTCATGCTGATTTCACTGATAGAGTTTTTGTAACAGTGACCATACAGCCCAAAATCAATATAAAACAGCTAACATGGAGATAAAGAATAAGGCATTTTTGAACTGGTTGAGTGCAAAAAGACACAATTAGGCCTTCCAAAAAATGAGGGTACCAGTGAAAACGCCAGCATTTTTCTTACCAATGTTTCGTATTGAGTCACACGTAAATAGTAGTTTGTTTATACAAATTTGTTCTTTTACAAATTATTGGAGAGTGCATGTGGTCACTCTCCAATAATTTGTAATAAAACAATTTTTGATAAACAAATTCAGATCACCAAAACTAATCTTGCTCTCAACCAGTTGAATAAATATTTATTTTGTACACACATATGAGAATCGTGTCGCGAAGAGAAAAACAATACAGTACCTATGTATACAAAATATTACATTGCAAATCGCGATGTGATACCGCTAAAATCACAAACTATGATAGTTTCATACATTTTGAATTTTGCCTCCGAAATAAATATGACGAACGCGGGCCGACAAAAAGGATGCGCCATTGCCTGAGAATCAAAAGATTAATTTTCTTTAGCCTAAAATCAATACATTCTTAAGTGTTTGAATACTACTGCTGTATCATGCAACAACATGCATTGTCAGGCCCCAATTAGGGATAAGTATCTCAGTGGGTATTACTGGCCTATGGCGGATAATGCCCTCTAGACCGCTAATCACTGACATAGGCCCTAGAATCAAGTAAGGCACCCAATGAAATCGCTTCTGTTACTCTATAATTGCAAAACTAAACACATAAAACACTTGGTCTGTGGGCCATTACATTTTCCAGCTTCTTTCATTTATTCAACTCATCAGTTTCGCTTCAGGATTCATTGTTTCTTTCTTTTGTTTGCGGCATACGATTCTTTTCTAAAGGCAGCTGACGATTTGCAAAGGAATGATACAATGTTTTACAGAAGATTTTCATGTCACGATGCGTCGGGCCGCAGCAGGATGCTTATGCACATCTGTGAGGAAATTCAAAGCAAATGTGTCCAAGTGTGTGGATGTTTCCACGAGTGTAGGTGTCTCAAAGTGTACGGATGGCTCTAAGTGTGCGAATGTCCACAAAGTGTGTGGATGTCTCCAGGTGTGTGGATGTCTCAAAGTTAGCTAGTGTCTCCAAGTGTGTGGATGTCACCAAGTGTGTGATGTCATGACCGAGGAGAGGGTGGGAGAGACCCGGTGTAGTAACCCCGGGGCCCAGAACTTTCGGGAGCCCGGGCTTGGGCTATGATTCTTGGATCAGGCTTGCGTCTCCCAAAGTTCCGCCTCCTGTACCACGCATTTAGCCCCCTGATTCCCGAGCGAGAATCAACAAGATAAATTGCCAGTCATTTGGAAAAGTTGTCGCCACTCATGTGAAGGAGGAATGTTAGTGCCCGATGGGGATTTTCAATCTGTTAACTCTTTACTTAATACAAAAAGCAGACGACACATGCAAACAAAGTTACTGAATATCTATTTTCTTCACTTTTTTGCGACAAAAAATATAGCTTATGACTCTTCAATTGAACGAGCTCAACGGGATCGTTCCAATCAGGGGTCATATGCTATGTTTTTGAGGCATAAAAAAGAAAATCGAATGGCAACTTTTGTGAATAATGCTGTCAGGTTTTGGGCGTTAGGTTGAGCAATAGGTTAATAGACCGCTATCAATATACATATGCACCAGATCAGAGGTTATCACTTCAAAAATTCTTCGCTTCAAGAACTGCGGCATCTGCTCCAGTATCCCGACACTTTGGAAAGAGGGCCAGCACAGAATTAACCCTGGGGCCCGAATTGCCTCTCCTTTGCCTTGCACCAAGTGTGTGAATGTTTCCATGAGTGTAGACGTCTCCAAGTGTGTGGATGTCTCCAAGTGTGTGGATGCAAAGTTGTCAATGAAAAAAATCACAGGATCAACAACTGCAATGGGAACGGCATGCAACTACTGTGCCAGTAGATTACAGAGTACTTAAAAGATGTCCATGACACAGCTCTGTCAGCTGGAAAGACGAAAATAGATGATTGTCGTGGTGTAATGTCCGAAAAATGTAACAATCTGGCTCCGATCTGTCTGACAGCAGTTCAGTAATTACCACCAGTTAAGACAATATGTCGTTACCACTAACCTGTTGCGTAAATCCATTTTTGTACCAGCCATTTCTAATAGCCACACTATCCTGATCCATGGGGGAAGGGGCACATGCTTCCAAATGTCAGTCATGCCCCCCCCCCACCTCCCCCAGGTGATGTGGTCCAATTATATCACATCGCTGAACTAGCCCCACTAGATTTTACTCTTGACCCCTAACTTCGATATCCTGGCTACGCATCGGCCCGTGCATCACGAATATTTATTTATTTATTTATTTATTTATTTATTTATTTATTTATTTATTGGTGGTTAAGGTCATATACTTATGCACGATGGCTAATCATAACCGTGACAGTTTTAAGGATAAAGGAAGCCGGAGTGCCTGGAGAGAACCACCGAGCAACGTCGAGCAGCTGTCAACTCCCCAGCATCGTAACTCCGCACTGCAGCACAGGCAGGGTTAGATTGGTTGGAGACATGCGTACCATCGACATGCAGTACGCCATAGTACACGGCGTCATCGTGCCCACATGTGGACAGTCGGGGTTATGTGCCTTGCCCAATGACACAACGCGGGAGTCCGAATTGATCGCTCAGATGGTCACCCACCCAATGATAAACAGGGCTCGGCATTGCTTAACGTCGGTGATCTGGCGAGAACCGGTTACCGCAGCGCCACCGTGCCCCCATCACTACCACTGCATGTTTTTATCCAGGTAAACGGTAGCTAACGATTATTAACTCACTCAAGCCGGTGTACGATTATTAACTCACTCAAGCCGATGTGAAAAAATATCTAAAGGCTCGATAATAATTGAATCCAATAGCTCGACAGGGCTGTTGGATTGAATTATTACTGAAACTCCAAACAAACAAGGATGGTTTCGCCCATATCGCCGTTGACACTGTATTGACTGAAATGATACCTTCCTGGGCGCCAGTGTTCAAAGAATTAATGCAGTCAGTTGACTTTTGGAACACTTACTCCGTTGACAAGTCAATTCGATCATTCGGTCAGCTCAGAAAAAACACTGTAGGCATCGTCTGCCTGGACAATGACTCGTCAACGAGAGGGAGTATGACATACCAGACAGACGGACGGTTCAAATAATATGTTTATAAATCAACAAGGTGTATTGAAAAATTCAATACGATCCCTAAGAAGCAAACATTAAAGGTTTTTGTCAACCATACAACATATATTAACGAAGGCGTCGAAGGGTGGTGGGGAGGGGGGTTATGGGGGTGTGACACCCCCTGTATATTTTCGATTCAGGACATTTTCATCAGGATTGGAGTTTTAAGATATTGATTCGCTCTGGCATGTAACTTTGCACTTTCGTGAAAGACCAGATTTGATAATTGACTAAAATCAAATAATACACAGCCAGTTCTAAAAAACGAGGCCTGAAATATCCGACCCCGGCTGTTGGGGCCCGGCATGGCCACGTTGGAGTGCCAGTACAGCTCGTGTTAAACTTTCACCAAACATAGCTGCCAAAAACATGCCGAAAATTAAGCAGAATAAGCATATCGCAGCCTAATATATCTCAAAAGTTTCTCAATAAAACAACATGAATATTAATATCAGAACCAGCTCGTAGATTTGGTTCTAATGAAATCTCCATCTTTGTATAGTTTTGTTGGAAAATTGTGAAATTTGTTTTCCAAAAGTGTGAAATGTAATTTATTTTTTAAAAATACTGTGTCAGTGAAGGGTTAATAAAATAAAATGTTGCGTCACGACTATTACATGCTTGTCTATATTCGCCTCAGATAACCTTTAATTTTGTAACTATAATCCAGACTAACTAATGTTCCAACTGCATTATCAAAGCTTCAACAAATGCTTATCTTAATGATGTAGTTGAAATGATCATTTGGAACTTGATCACCAAAGTTGGGACAATTAAGGTTTATTCCCCCACAAACACTCACATCGGTCATCTTCACAGCGCATTTGGTAAAAAACTCACGAAATTGTAAATATCCATCACATTGCCGCATGCTGAATTTTGAACTTTGGAGGGGAGGGGGGGGGGGGGGGTCATACAGGGACTTCCACACACTGGTTTATGTTGCATTATAGCATTGTAGGAACGCAAATCACAAAAAGTTTTGCACATCTGCATTTAGGAAAATGCGCATCTTGGTTTCAACATGTGAGGATTATTTTTATTCTATAGGGAGTGACAAAATATGCATATTTCTCTCTGTTAACAATTTGAAACCGCGAGGTGGTATTTTAAAGTTGATTCCTGTGCACTACATAAGTGCTTTACCCCCAAATAATGAATATGGACTGATAGCTGTCAGTAAAATGACATGGGGTATACTACCAGGGTTCAAGGGGTTAAATGCCGAAGTAGAGACTATTTAAAAAAGAGAATATTTGGTCCCATCGTGAGTCTGTGTACTTCATTCCAAATAGTTCAAAGTAAGACTGCAAGGAAGGAAAATTGTGGCCTCAACTATCTCATCCTCTTAACTACTTGCGTGAAACGTTGCGTGGCACAGACCCTCTGTTCCCTATGTACCATTTCATGCCTTAAGTCCCTCTACGACTGGGAGGTCTATACAGATTTCTTTGCGAATCACGTCCAAGAATACATATTATCTGGCGGTTATCGTTTGCTTCAGAAAAAGTGATGAGTAAAGCAATTTCACTTTTTGACCACAAATGAAGTGTTTATTCTGTACATAGGTAATGCAATCCTTATTTTAAGTTTTTAAAATTGTAGATTTAAATTAGCATCATTCACGACAGACATGATATTAATTTAGAAAAAACAAAAATAAACCTTCGTTTTGTGGCGACACAAAATTCACAATATTTAAGAGCCGTTTGTGGTAGTGATACGCAGTGGCCAAGCCACGAGGGACAGGGAATGGTGATCCACGTGCGAACGTACAAATCTTTACTTCTACGATCTACCTGTGGCAACAACTAATGGATAAAAGTTGACATACAACACTTGATAAAAATTGACATTATTTCGAAACTCAAAATGTTTCCAAATAGTGCCATTTGGAACATATCTTTCTAATGCCATACCAACGCAAATCAGATATCACCTCACATGTCCCAACACTCAACACTTCAGTAATCATGATATACCTACGTTTCTATGGTATATAAATGCGTGTTCTCATCCCCACCCAAACTTATATCTGCCCCCCCCCCCCCCTCCCGTACCCTCACACACACTCATGAATAAAAATTCTGGCTATATGCTCGGATGTTAGATAAATGTCATACCTTTCCTATGTATTTCACCAATTTCCTTTCCATTTTCAGACTTCTCGTCTAATCCATCACTCAACGCCTCAGAGGATTCATTAGCATTTATCATCAGCTGCAGAAAATCATTTCGTTTCTGAAAGTATATATTGTAACTGAATGAACGTTCACGGTTATACATCTGTATGCGTTTTTATCAGAAGGATAGCCCGATGAAGATGAGTTTGTCATGGTTAGGGCTTATAATGTGTCAGGATGTATTGAGGGTCAAACTAATCATATCTGTCGTTACAGACTTAATAATGAATAATTGTCCAGATCAATAGATTTAGCCACTGGAACCAGAAAAAAAGCTTTTCCTACACAGGAACATGATACGTCATAACTTCATGAAGTATGATCGGCGGTTAAGGGAATGTGTGGGGTAAACAAATCGATCAATATATTCAACGTGCAGTCCCATATAATGAATATGGACTCGTCCAATTGCTGCCATTAAACTGGCATAGAAAACACCACCAGGGTTCAAAGAGTTAATTGTGTAATAGTTGGCATGAACTTATTTGACTATTCATCTAAGAATTGAAATGAACCATCTCTCGCTTTATCAGAGCATGAATGTGGGAGGGACGTATTGCGTTCTACCAAGTGCGTGACAAGCATGCATATTCCGACGAAGAGGCATATTAATTTATTCCAAGTGTTATAATTTCAAGTGGAATGGTTGCTTGTGTTATAATGTACCATGAGGCGACAAGTCTCAGTCATTCATATCACTGCAGTCGTATCACCTTTTGTGAAGACAACGGAGGAGAATCTAACCAGGAAAAACTGATTATATCCAGTTTCTGTAATAGGCGCATCGGATTTCGTGAGAGCCGGCTGTTGGGCAAGACATGTACTTGTTGATTGAGATGTTACCACAGAGGCTAGTACACAAATATTACCATTTAAAAGTAACAATATAAAACTACAAGTTTTTAAAAGTTTTAGGTACTTACTGAAAATGAAAGCATTTTTCATCTCAGATTATTTGCCAATGGACTTTTGGCTGCTGGTAACAGTCATAACTCCATTGAAAACTAGCGGATGAGAGATTTTTAAACAGGTAAAAACTAATTATGGCTCGTTTTTGTAACAGGCCCAATACCTTTCGTTAGAGTCGGCTATTGAGACAAAACTTGCTGATTGCGATGTTTCCCTGGAGGCTACTACCCATTGACTATCATTTAAATGTAACAATAGTTTGTAAATTTCTTCAACACTTACTGAAAATTAAAGCATTACTCATATCGGCTTCTTTGCTAGTGACTTTTTGGCTGCTGGTAAGTAGCCATCACTTCACTGGCAAGGTGGCCAAAGAGAATACTAACGCAACATGTATTTGAAAGGTGAAATTTACTTTAACTAGTATAGTTTAACAGGAACTACACTTTTCGCGAGAACCGACTGTTGAGATAATGTTTGGTAAATGTGATGGTTCCATAGAATCTCACATTATTTGAATCTATTTATCACCGAAGGATGGATTATCATTGAATTTAACAATAAACAGAAAACCGCAAGTTTAAAATCTCTAAAACATCTGCTGAAAAGGAAAAGGCTTCCACCTGGGCTTCCTTGGCAATGGATTTTTGCTGCTAGCAAGCAGCCGTGACTTCATTGACAAGGTGGACAAGGAAAGGAAAATACAAACAAGGTTGGTATTTGAAGGGTATAACTTGTTCTATTTGTCTTCGTCTAACAGGCCTGACATATTCGCGACTTTCCGTGTACTGTTGAAACTTTAATATAATACAACCGTAACTAATTTTGATTACGATTACCTGCACAAAAATAATATTTGTCGTGATATCAACCGAAATATCAATGCGTTTATATCGACTTGTTTGCCAATGAGGCTGTGGCTCTTTGGCAGTCATGACCCGATTGACAACGTAGCCGATGTGAATACAAAAAATACTCAGGCAGAGACGCTGACAATCCCGCGAATTATTGATCTCATTATGCAGAGGTCTCCAGTAAGATCTGTTGTCGTTTTTAAAAAAGTTTTTTTTTTCTCAGATATACTTGCATTCTATATCGAAAACAGCTGACAATAGATAAATGTAAGGTAAATGTAGAATGTTTTCAGTTATGTGTTGCACGAAAGTTTATATTAGTACACAAAATAAACAATGGCTAATTTAAAAGTAGGTAGTCTAAATTGTAGGGGTCTCGCATCTGATAAAATAAAATGTCGTGACATTTTCTCTCAGTGCAGGGAAATTATCGACATTACTCTTCTGATAGACACACATTCGACAAAAGACATTGAGAACGTATGGGGGAATGAGTGGGGTTATGAGACAATTTTCTGCTCTCGTTCAAGTTTAAGCATTTACCTAATACATATATAAAACCATATATGATACAGAGGGAAATTTCATTATCCTTCACCTAAACATCCATGAACAAAGGCTCACATTGGCAGTTATATATGGCCCAAACGATGATAACCCTCAGCTTTTCAATAATGTTTTTTCGAGGGTAAATAGTGTTGATAACACATCAGTCAAAATAGGAGGTGACTGGAATGTTCCCAGAAATTACGAGTTGGACACCATAAACTACAAACGAAAGAGCAATACACGATCACACGAAATAATCTCTCGCATGATGGAAGAATTAGACTTACATGATGAATGGAGAATAGAAAATACCAGTCAAAGACGGTATACATGGAGGGTGTCTGGGAATGAAATGCGAGTCTAGACTATTTCTTAGTTTCGTCAGACCTACAGAATTTGTTAACAGGTCTGATATTCATACACGACACAGATCGGACCACAATCCAATAAGTATACATTTTTGGTTTGTTAACCAGGTGAGAGGCAAGGGGTTTTGGAAATTCAACAATAGCCTTCCAAATGACCCAGAGTTTGTAAATTTAGTGAAAACAACAATAGTAGAAAGAGTAAATCAATACAGTAAAAATAACAATGTGGGGCGTCAACAATGATAACAATGAACTCAGACTAACAATCAACGACCAACTGTTCTGGGAATCATTAAAAATCATGATTCGGAGCAAATCCATATCGTACTCTTGTCACAAAAAACATAATACGTAGAAGAGGAAAGAAGAAATGGAGACACAGTTACATGAGTTCAATATACAGCTGGGTAGTGGAGACTTGACAATAAATGCCGATATTGAATCGCTGGAGAACGAACTGAAAGAAATCAGAGACAAAAAAAAAAAAAATAAAAGGTATGATACCGAGAACTAAAAGTAGATGGAAAGTTGAGGGGGAAAAAACAACTAAATATTTTTGCAACCTTGAAAAAAAGACATTACACAGAAAAAATGATTACAAAACTAATAAAATCAGATGGATCAGAGACAAGTGACCTGTCCGAAATTATCTCTGAGCAACGAATGTTTAACGAAAAATTTACTCCTCGAAACTAAACAGTTCAGATGATTGTAATCCTTACGAAAATATTTTCTTTGACCCAAATAATACATATTTGAATTTTCTTGAAGAAGATGAAAGTCAATCACTGGAAGGACCTCTAACAGCACACACATGTCTAACAGTACTTTAGATGGCTTCACAGGGGTGTTTTACAATTTTATCTGAAAGATATTGGTCTTTTTGTGCTCAATTCTTTGAATTACGGATATGGTTTAGAATAACTCTCTATTACGCAACGAGGAAGTATTATCACTTGTCATCCAAAGACAAACAAGCCTAAAATGTATATGAAAAACTGGAGGCCGATTTCATTGATCAACGTTGACATCAAAATAGACTCGAACGCAACTGCAAACCGTATGAAAACCCTGTTACCAAAATTAATAACGGAAACCCAAGTTGGTTTTTATGAAAGGAAGACATATTGGTGAACCCACTAGTTTAACATTCGACTTGATAAACAAGAAAAATGTTACTAAGGTAACACATGCCCCCCCCCCCCCCCACGTTAACCTTACAGAACTGGCTGTGGTGTATGACACACCCACCCGTTGTCCTTTATAATTGAGCTATGTTAGAAGATTGTAGCCCAAATAGTTTTGGAGTAATGCTTGAGACACGATTTGTGACCCTGAAGATATGAAGGTCAATTGTGACCTTCACCTTGCAGATGCGGCGGAAACTATTATACGTGACACCCCTTCTGACTGTCCTTAACATTTGTAAGCAGTTTAACAATTGTACTATGATTCGTTTCTGAGTTAAGCTGAGACACGAATATTAACCGATTTTTAGTGTAACCTTGAAATGTGACCTTAACCTTGAAGGTACCAATCCGGCTATGGCGTGTGACACATCCTCTCATGGTTCTCTATAATTGTGTGAAGTCTGATGGCTGTGGCCCTAACAGTTGTCGAGTTATTGGCTCGGACACACACACGGACGCACATACGGACGGACACATGCACACTTAAATCACTATATGCCACCCGACTTAAGTCGGGAGGCATAAAAAGTATGAGGAATTGGAGATACCTGGAATATGTGTACTACTGGACTTTGAGAAAGCTTTCGACTCGTTAAAATGGCCATTTATTGAGAAAACCCTGTCTTTTTTAAAGTTTGGCCCATCCATTCTCAAATGGTTTAAGACCTTTTATAACAATATATTCAGTCGCGTTCTGAACAATGGTCACTGTTCAGAAAGATTTAATCTACAACGATGTCTAAGGCAGGGCTGGAGGCTGTATTTATGTCCCCTTACCTTTTTATTCTTTGTGCCGAGATTTCAAGTGCAGCCCTCAAATATAATCCCGATATCAGAGGGATAATAATAAATAACTCGGAATATTTAATAAGCCAATATGCAGATGATTCCTAACTTTTCCTTAGTAATGACCGAACCTCCGTAGTCTTAGACATGGTAAATTTATTTGCTAGGTACTCTGGTCTTAAGGCTAACTTTGAAAAAAAGAGTCATGTGGATTGGATCGAAACGGGTTGTGGCGAGGAGATTTCCACAAAGGAGCGACGACTGCTTTGGAATCATAGCAGCACCTTTACAATATTAGGCACTGAATTCAACCTATTCAATGAAAACTTTATACTGAATAATTACTTAACCAAAATACAAAACATCACGAAATTGTTAAATTATTGGTCTTTCGGGAATCTAACTTTAGTTGGAAAATCGGTGGTAATAAAAACATTCGCTTTTCCTAAATTATTTCAAAGTCTGTCCGAGCTTCCAGATCCAAGTGAAGATTACAACTTTATATGGTCAGGTAAAAAATGATAAAATTAAAAATGAAATTTTAATCAATACGATAGAAAACGATGGCCTTAAATTGTCCCACATAAAAAGCTACAGCTCTTCACTGAAAATGTTATGGATTAAAAAACTAATAGACCCCAATGTTATAGCCCTTTGGAAAACTTTGGTCTTGGATGACCTGGAAGATACAGGGAGTTATAAGATTTGGTATTTAAACAAAGGCGGTTTACAAAGGGTAGGAGAACACACAAACGACTTCTGGAAAGGCGTACTAAATGCGTGGTCGAAACTAAAAAATAACGTTGCCGCAATCCCGAAGGACATTTTTTCTCAAACTATTTTTTTATAATAATAATATAAAAATTAACAACAAACTCTTTTTTAACAAAATTTGGTGCAAAAAGAGGATTTATGTTGTAAATGATTTGCTAAGTGATAGCAAACGGGTCTTAACTTATCTTGAATTCTGCGCAAAATATAATATCAAGACACATTTTGCAGTCTACCAGGAGTAATCAGTTCATTGTCAAACAACTGGAAGGTGGAGATTAAACATTCCCCAAAATATCAGACTGCCGTTAATAAAAATATTGAATTGATAAAAGTGTGTCAAAAGTCTTGCAAGACCTTTTACGCGATATTTCTCAAGACGTCCGCGAAAGCACCACTAGATGCTTAAAGGAAAGTGTCAACGACACTGTAGCTGAACTTGTTTAAGACATGTACATGTATAGTATGTGACACAGCAATGACAAACATCTAGGTAATGACCAGATAACAAAAGTACATGTAAAGTATTGTGACGTTCTGTACATAAATGCTGACCGTAGCCTGTAACAAATATACAGGTAAAGTATTGTAAAAGTGGGGTGCCAGTTAGATGCTAAACTAGAAAATAAATCATTGAGTCCCAGAGTGGGTCTGACTGAACCCCAAAATATTTCTTCTCATATCACAGTGATAACAAAGGAACCCCAAATCACACGTTCCTGCCACAAAGTGATAACAAATGTACCCCAAGAAGTTTCGTGAAGATCGGTTTATAAATACAGCCTCAAGCCCGAGCCGTATTGACATGTGCACTAACTGTGTATAAGTAGCACTGAACAAATCAAAGTTCATCTAATTTGCATAATTTCTGCACGAGAAAAACCCCGTATTATATGTGATGTATTCCATGTTACTAAACATTCCTACAAATATCAATTCAAATCAGAACTTTCATACAGAAGTTCTGTACAGAAAACTGATTGCACTAATTTTGGTACAAAATGGCTGCTGGTGGCAGTCTTGAATTTTGGACCGCACCCAAAAACACTCGTTCTCGTCCCACAGTGATAACAAAAGTACCCAAGAAGTTTTGTAAAGATCGGTTCATAAATACGGCCTCTAGCCCGAGCCGTATAGAAGTTGTGTACCAAAAACTGACTGGGCCTAATTTCGGTACAAAATTGGGCACTGGCAGCCATCTGAATTTTGGACCGCACCCAGAAATACTCTTTCTCATCCAAAGGTGATAACAAAGGTACCCAAGAGGTTTTGTGAAGATCGGTTCATAAATACAGCCTTTAGCCCGAGCCATATTGATATGTGCACTTACTGTGTATAAGTAGCACTTTATAAATCAAAGTTCATCTAATTTGCATAATTTCTGTGCGAGAAAA
Source organism: Pictodentalium vernedei (assembly GCA_031216915.1). Lineage (NCBI taxonomy): Eukaryota > Metazoa > Mollusca > Scaphopoda > Dentaliida > Dentaliidae > Pictodentalium > Pictodentalium vernedei. The sequence goes on along the minus strand of CM062297.1, from coordinate 503,253,505 downwards.
ACCCGTATTATATGTGATGTGTTCCATGTTACTAAACATTCATACAGAAATTTATTCAAATCAGAACTTTCATACAGAATTTCTGTACAAAAAACTGATTGCACTAATTTGGGTACAAAATGGCCGCTGGCAGCCATCTTGAATTTCGGACAGCACCCCAAAACACTCGTTTTCGTCCCAAAGTGATAACAAAGGTACCCAAGAAGTTTCATGAAGATCGGTTCATAAATACAGCCTCCAGCCCTAGCCGTATTGACATGAGTAGGTATAAAAGGCCGATTCTGTATCACTTGTACACGATTTTGTACATGTACACGTACATGAATGTACACCTCCATAGGATTCAGTGTTAAAAATCGTGTACAAGTACACAAAATGTCGTTTTTTATGGTGATACAGAATCGGCCATCGTTTTACATCGCACTTTTAACGTTCAAAATACCCGTTGGCGAACGCGTACATTCGACACGTCGCTCAAGAGTGAAAAAATGTATGAAATTTTAAGAAAATATAATTAAAAATTTGTTCTCTACGTTCCCATCGCGGATCAGACCATCGATCCATCGTTGGTGAACGCGAGCAAAAAACGTTTTGCCGATTCTGTATCAGCATCAAAAAGTGGTTTGCTGATTCTGTATCACCTAAGTAGGTATACGTTCACCAACGAATGTTCGAACGGTTAAAGTGCGATCCGATCGGGGAAACCCATTAGCCAATTCTAGATCAGAAAATCGACCTCTGTACGGTACATGGAAAAAAGGTGATACCGAATCGGCAAAACCACTGCCACGTTTCCCGATCGCGTTTGGGACGGTATAGGGTGCGATTTGATCGGTGAAAAAAAACAAACGATTTGCCGATTCACCTCTTGAGTTTTGTGAGAGGTGAATCGTGATAGAATCGGTTTTGAGGAGAGGGAATAAAAAAGTGGGAAATAAAAAAGTGATTGATATATATAGGAGAGAAAAAAAATAAATAGTTATTTAAAAAAAATAAATATATCAAATCGAATAGATAATAAAAACATACGTAAATCATGAATGCTTCCCAGACTATTAGAACAAGGTTTCTTTTAAAAATGCTGATGAGAGCCTACGCATTCTGTGTGAACGAACAACTAGGTCGCCTCTTGTTAGAACGATGCGTCGGATGTCGGGGTCACCTAGACTTCGATCATGAGAATCATTCGTGTCTGACGATGGAAAGGGAAGATATGGTCGTCAAGTATTTCGAACCGGCGTTCGAACGCGTTCAAATCGACGAAGTGATCGCGTTTTGGAAGAGATTACTCTTCTGTAAGGATCGCGACAAGCCCACAGTTTCAGAAGAACTGAAATTGGCGCGTAGAAGTCTGACTTTAGAAGACAAGGGATGCATCATGAAATTATTGTTCAATCAAGCATACGTCTAAGTTTTCTCGTTGATATAAAATAAGGGAGAATAGAAAATAAAAATAAATACACACATAAATTTTTTATCTAGTATTAGAAAGAAAAAAAACATAAAAAATGAGAACCAGAAATAAATTGTATCCGATGTTAGATGACGATGGGGATGAGAAGCCGAACGGCGCTTTGCCGACGGCACCGTCGCTAGAAGAAAAAGAAAGAGGAGAGAGGTATCACATCGATCAAATCAGTAGAATCCAAGCGTATCTAACTCAAGAGAGAGATTCTCGTCGTTCTCTCAAGAAGAAGTATTCGCGTTTCGTGAAATTCGTCAACGCGATCGACACGACACTAACGATTTCCATGGGTTTACACGCGGCCGGCATCGGATTGTTGTCGACTGCGGTCGGTATTCCGATCGTGTCAACCGTAGAAGGAGTGGCTCTCGCCGCTGGATTGTTTAGCACGCTCGAAAACTTTTTGAGTAGGAAATTATATCTGAAGGCAAGGAAACACGACAAGATTCGCGTCTTGGCCGACTCCAAGATCGACACAATATCCGAAATGATCTCGATGGCGTTGAAAGACGGTAGGATATCGGACGGAGAATACTTCACGATATTGGGCGAGAAAACGAAATACGAAGCCATGAAAGAAGCCGTGAGAATCAACACTCGTCAGATCATCAAGGAAGAGATGAAGGATTCTCTCGTGGAAAAAGGGAGGAAAGAGGCCAGGGAGGAATTCAGTAGGATGATAGAACTCAAGTGCAGCGATTGAAAAAAAATATATATATAATAAGAACAGCATTTTTTAAAAAAAATATTAAATGTATATATAAAATAAAAACAAAATTAATTTAAATAACTCTAAAAAAATGTATTGCGTAAAGTGTAAGAGAGTTACTGAGACGAGTAATTCTCGAGAAGTACGAACTAAAAATGACAGACAGATGCTTCGCGGAATTTGCGACGTGTGTGGTTCTATCAAGACTCGATTCGTCAAAAAAAAAGAACACGAGCAAAGGTAAAGGCATCGTGAATAAAATGATCAATAATCTACCTTTCGAAATGCATCTGCCTGGTCACAGTTTCACGGGACCTGGAACGAAATTGAACAAGAGACTCAACGCCGATCTGACTCCTAAATCTTGGAGCAAACCTGTGAATAGGGTGGACGCTGCTGCGTATGATCACGAACTGTGCTACGCTGGACATCCCGACACCAAGACTCGCAACGATGTCTGCGATAAAAACATGTTGGGGAAATTGAGAGGTATATCGAATCCGACCAGGAGAGAGAAGATAGAACGTTCGCTGGTCGGCAATCTGATCGGTGCGAAACGTCGATTCGGATGGGGCATTCATAAAAAAGCGCATCGGAAAAGAAGAAGAAACGATTATTGACGAGCGAATTGGCCGAGGAGTTACACAAACCCATCATGCGTAAATTTCGAAAGAGAAGGGTGTTCGTGAAGGGTTTGGATGATATTTGGTCTGCCGACGTGGTCGACATGAGATCGTTTTCGAGGTGGAACGAGGGTGTTAAATATCTATTGACGGTCATCGACGTGTTTTCCAAATACGGTTGGATCAGAGCTTTGAAGAATAAATTGGGACCTTGCGTCGCTGAAGCTCTGAAGAGCATGTTCGATTCGTCTTCTCGAAAACCGAATAAATTGTGGGTGGACAAGGGAAAGGAATTCTACAACAAACACGTTCATCGATTGATCGACCTCTACTCGATCGAAAATGAAGAGAAAGCCAGCGTGGTGGAACGTTGGAATCGAACCATGAAGGAAAAGATGCATAGATACTTCACGGCGAATTCTACCAAGAAATACATATACGCTCTGAACGGTCTGGTCAAAGATTACAACAACACGCGACACAGATCGATCAAGATGACTCCCGCGGAAGCTAGCGATCCTCGAAACGAAACACGGGTCTACGCGAATCTATATCCTGAGAGATCTAAGATCAGGAAGAAGTCTAGAACGCCGAAATTTGCGGTCGGCGATCGAGTGAGAATCTATGCTTATAAGAAGCACTTCGAAAAGGGTTATACTCCTCGATGGACCTCGGAAATCTTCGTGATAATCAAAATATTTCACACTGATCTGGTGACTTACGAAATCGAAGCTTTGGATGGAGAAGAGATCATCAGAAAGTTTTACGAACAACAATTACAGAAGACAAAGTTTTGATAAAGAAAACAAATTTCTTTTATTTACTCTCTTTAACATTTTCTTGTTTACACATATATATATATAGGAGAGAAAAATAATAATAAAAATAATTAAAACTATTTTTAGATAAAAAAAAGCAAACTAATTAATAAACAAAAAACAAAAACCCTTTAATAATGGCAAATATACTAGATATAGCACAAAGCATAGTGAAAGATGAAAGTATTCAAGAATATGAGGTTCACGAATACGAACCGGTAACCGGAACGAGTTTGAACAATGCAGGAGAGATAAGAATCAACATCGAAACTCAAGATCTATTCGTCCATCCTAGCGAGAGTTACATAGTGGTGCAGGGACGTCTCACCAAGGAAGATGGGAGCGACTACGCCGACGACGACACGGTTACTCTAGCCAATAATGGCATCATGCATCTATTCAGTAATATAAAATACATGCTATCCGGACAAGAGATAGAATCTGTGTTTCATCCCGGTCAGGCCACCACGATGTTCGGATTCTTGACGTATCCGGATGATTTTTCGAAATCCAGAGGACTTAATCAGTTGTGGATAAAAGACACCGTCGGCCCTGCTAACGCCGGCGCCGCCGCGATATTCGACTACGTCGTCAAGACGTCCAGACCTAAAGGAACGTTTTCGTTCACTATATCTTTGAAACACATCTTCTGATTTGCAGACGATTACAAGAAGATCATGTACGGATTCAAACACAATCTGACGTTGATTCGAAAAGGAAACGATGACACAATAGTGAGACTCACTGCAACCAATGCGGGTAAGATAACTCTACACAAGATACCGTGGTTCGTTCCGCACATGGAGCCTTCAATCGTGGAAAAAGCGCGTCTCTACAAGATCATTGAATCAAAGAGTAAATTACCTGTGGGATTTAGAATGAGACAGTGCGATACGGCTAGCATTCCACTCTCCATGAATCACTTTGATTGGAGATTGACGGTGAAATCCGCTTCCGAGAGACCGCGTTTCATCGTGATTGCGTTTCAAACCGATAGGGATGGGTCTCAGGAAAAGAATGCGTCGCTGTTCGATCAATGCAATTTGAGAAACATGCAAGTGTTTCTGAACGCCACGAGATATCCAGCAATCAATTACAATGCATTGTTCGACAAGAACGATTTCTGCAGACTGTACGGCGACGCCGCTGATTTTAGAAAGAAGTATCACGGTCTAGACGAATTGATGAGCAACCCTAACATATCTCCTGGTGAATACAAGTCGATGTATCCCATGTTTGTATTCGACGTTAGTAAACAGAGTGAACGGCTCAAGAGTAGCGTCTTAGACATTCAGATCAAGATGCAATTCGATAGGAACGTGCCGAGAAAAACCAAAACCTTCGCCCTGGTCCTGTCAGACAGAGAATTGCAATTCGAATCGGATGGAAATGAGATGTCGATCGTTCGATGAGAGACGTGCGTGAAAAAAAAAAATATATAAATAAAAATTTAAAAAAATTATTATAAAAATGAATGATAAAGAAAGAGAATACTTAAGAAACAGACGTGTTTTGATTAAAAATATTTTGCAAGATTCGTTACCAATAATTCTAGACACTTTAGTCGAAACAGAACCTTTGATATTGACTGACTATATGAGACGTGAAATCGAAAGTAAAATCTTGATAGAAGATAAGACCAGAAAACTTTTAGACACGTTGACGTATAGAGGACCGACTGCTTTTTGAGAATTTATAAAAGCTCTTCGAAATGCTAAAATAGATGTCGACGCGTGTTTCGAGATAGGTGATCAAATTTCATGAGATGAAACATTATGAGAAATAACGTATTAAAACAAAACCAAAAAAAGAAAAAATAAAGTAATGAGATCTAGAGAGATTGAACATCTTTCTAAATCTCATTACTTTTTTTTTGTTTTTTTTGTTTTTAATAATCACTCATTATTTTTAATTAATTATTTCCACGCGTTCACTGTTTGTTCAAAGGATCTAGTTCGATCAGTAGACTCACCACAGAAGTGGCGGCATCGGGATTATTGGTTTTCATAACGACATTAATCCTGTCTCCGGCGTTCACTTTGAGAGGTGTTTCAAACGTGCTAACATTCGCGTGTTGATTCTCAGTCTTTTCGACGCTGTATCTCTTATCGCTCTCTACTACATTCACCATGAGATTGACGACCGCTCTGTTATTCAAATCCGAGGAAGCCAGACTCATTCGAATGATTTCACCTCCCAACGGAAAGGGATATCCCACCTGACCATGTTTTGATCCACTACCTCCATTTCCGAAAGACCACTCAGCTTTTCCCTCCTCTAAGGTGCTGGCCTCCTCAGCCCACACGGTGATCAATTGTCTAGCATATTTGACTTTCTCCACCACCGAAATCAGGGTGCAGGCATCCGTCACGTTTACGGGATCCGGTAGATTTGTGAGTGCGTGTCCACCCATGTCTAGTTTACCTTCCATGATATCACCCTTTCTCCAGACCGAGTTCTCATCTACATACTTCCTGCTGACTGCGCTGGAATCGAATTCGGGATCGTGATTGAGACTGAATAAATTCTCACCGTTCATGTTGATACAACCCTCCATGGTTCCGCCAGATTGTTTGTTCAGGTAGAGATTGCCCACTTGTGATTCTATGTATTCTTGTGATCATATCACGGCAGAATCTATGTAGCCCTTGTTGACTGCGGTTGAGTCCGCATCCGTGTCGTCGACATTCGACAGATTCAATATCTTGTTGAATCCCGCATTCAGATCCGATATCATTTCTCGATTGTCAGACTTTCTCTGTTCCAGATCTACGTAGTGTTTGGTCGCCACGTCCTTGGGATTCGTGGGAGTGGCCACGTTCGTTATCTTGTTAGAATTAGCGTTCAATTCCGAGTGCATCGTTTTCTGAACGTATCTATTTCTCAGGTGTTCGCTGAATCTTGCGTGAGAGTCGTCAGCGTATTTCTTGGTTGCGACATCAGTGGGATCTATGGGATTTGCGACGTTCCCCAAACGTTTAGATTTTAGAACGAGATCGTCGGTCATGGCTTTATCCAGGTAATTATCTAGCATGATTCGTTCGAAATCGGCGTTCGCCCTGTCGACGTATTTTTTAGTCGCAGCATCTGCGAGATCTATCGGCTTGGGAAGATTGTAGAGCTTCTTATCATTCATGTTCAAAGGTTCCTCTCGAGGTTCGTATCTCCGAACGTAACGTTCATCCAAGTTGGCAACGTCGTAACCATCATCGACTTCGAGCGTCTTCCTCTTCTTTTTTAGGTTGACTTTTTCATTGTCACTTCTACCAAATTTATCGACTGGCATGTTGTTTTGAGATTTTTGTTTTAAAAATATATTTCAAACGCAGTTTATTAAAAATTAATTATTTCACTTATTTTTATTTTTTCGTTTTTATTCGATTAAAATTTTTTTAATAATTTTTTACCTTTATATACTATAAAAAAAAAAATCTCTCTCCAATGTAAATCATTCAGAATGTCTTGAAACCGATCTCCTTCAGACCATATCTTGAGAATGTAAAGACATAGGTGACCGCAAAACACTTGATCTGGTGATTGCACTCATTCCGTGTTGTAATGAACCCTCGATTTGTTGAAATAGTTCTTTATTTCTTTCGGCGGTGAGATTCCATAGCTGTCGAAATAATAATTCTTCTTCTTCCCGTTCTTGAACCATGCCACCCAGTGAGTGACTTCACCCAGTAAATCGTCTAGATTTAAAATTCCGCATTCCGATTGTCGAGGTCTTCTCTTCGGCAAGGCATCTCTAGAAAACATGCCTAGAAAATCTTTGATTTTCAAATCCTTCGCCGCATTCGACAGATTGATGTTGGATAGGGGTTCGTTAGGTAAGATGACACCTTCTATGGATATCTCTATTTTCTTATTCATAAATGTGTATATTTTTTTTTTTTAATTTATTTATTCTATTATAATTCACTAAAATGACGTTATTTTTTTATTTTTTATTTTTTCTTTTTAAACTAACTCTCTTGATGTCTCTATCGACTTCCATAATCTTGAATCCGTCTAATTCCTCTTGATTTTCTGGAATCCTATCATCCTTAATCATATCTGGAATCCTATCATCCACAATCATATCTGAAATCCTATTGTCTAAAATTAGATCCAAAGTCCAATGTCCGCATGCCAAAGTGCTTATGTTATCGTCTAACACGAATCTCTTATCATCGTCGGCCGTCAGCGAAATCTTGTTGGCTATTTTCGTATACAAGTCGTGATTTTCACTTCGAATTGATTTCATAGTCTTATACACCGGACCACTTCCTAACAGACAATCTTTATACTCTTGGAAAGAGATGTTTTTCTTCACCACGCACACTTTAACCCCTTTGCACTTCTTGATCTCTTCATCTTCTAGATGATAAGCATACAGTTTGGGTCTCAAGCCCATGAATTCGAAGATTTGTTTACTGCCGCTCTCGTCCTTCGATTGAATGTTGGATGGGTGATCGACGGGATAATTGCTCGTGTCGAACCACGCGGCTATGTCCGGAGATATATCTTGGTAGACATCTTTCGTCTCTATCCTGTAAACTAAACTGTCCGTGTCGGTGAACAGTAGTTTGGCTTTATCACCAAATTTTCATTTAACGTAATCGTAGTGAAACTCGTACATCAATCGCTTGCTGATATCTAAGATGATCAGTCCGAGATAATACGGTTTGTCGAACTTCAGGTGCGTCTTTTGCATGTGAACGGCCACTGGATTTTCGTCGAATATGGTTTGGTGTTTGTAATTGGGTTTCGCAACTAATTTTTTTGCTCTTTTCTCAGACGTGACGAGTCGAACGTCGGTTCTCTTCCTGATGTTTTCCATTGATTTACTGTACACGCAGTTCTTCATGAGTTTGAAGAAATCTTTTTTGAAATCGTTCTTGGCTTGAATTCTGAGATTCGTGTTGAGTTCGATGTATTTTTTCATCCAAGGCTCTTCATTGAATCGAATGCTGCGATGTATGTTGACTAATTTCATCCCGTAATTGACGTATTGTTTCAAATTTTCACTGTAGACGATGTAGTTACGTTTGTTAGATAAATTGGGAATGAGTTTTTCCTCATCTCCTTCGTTCGGTTCCATTCGTTCGGGAGCCAGCGGATAATCGTTGTGTAGATCGTGTAATTTTTCCAGATAGTTCAAATCGACTTCTAAAATGCAAGGATAGTCTCTCCATTTTTGCATCTCTTCCTGTTCCGTTACCTATTCGAAATTTCCAATCAGTAAAGGATAACTCATAGCCCAACCGTCCTGATTATTAGCGTCCCAATACTGTATGTATTTATTCGATCATTTCGAATCGAAACCTTCTTTCATGTAGGGATTGTTGGCTTCAGAATATCTGTGGGAGATCATCGAGACGCCACCTCTCGCAGCCCTTTTGAACATGAGCAACATGTCCACATCAGATAATAATTCCAATTGGACTTCAGTGGTCTTCAACAGAGCGTCCCACGCCAGACCGGGTGCAGTGAAATACCAAGCGGGATTCAGATCGTAATTTCGATGACAAACATCTCGATAATTTTCGAACACGTCTGCCAAGAGCAGAACGTCAGTCTTTAGATAGAGATTGTGATAATCTCTCATGGTTTTCATATCGAATGATTTCCACACGTTTTTAGCGTGTTCGTAATTCTTGTCGGAAATGTTGGATTCATATAATTTCGAATAAAAATCTTCTTTTGAAGGTAGTGCGGTGTCGGCGAATCTCTTTAGATCAATCATGTAATCATAAGGATAGACTCCTTTCCTCAACATAACGTCTACTCATTCTCCAAAATGTTAGCTCGTGATTTTAAATTTATCCTTGCTCATGTTATCGACTAATTTTTCCAGAGCGGTCTACATGAATTTAAAACTGTCGATGAAACGTATGCTTCTACAAATGAATTTCGTTTTTTCTTTCAACGTCTCTCCGTCGATTACTTTTTTCTTCTCCTTGAGCTTCCCTTTCATGAAGGAAATGTATCTTTCTTTGCTGTTCGCGATGCAATTTAATTCTTCATGGGAGGTGCCGAGATGTTTCCCAAACAGATGACTGTCATAACCCGAGAGATTGTGAAATATCACCAGATAGAATACGGCATCTCGATATTTTAAATTTTTTTATTTTAAATGAGCCGGACCATGATACAGACCCGTGTAATGATCATGGTCTCTGACCTTCTTATTTTCCTCCGAATTCTCATCGAACGATTGTCTGCATATGTGACATTCGGTGGCTCTGTTATTTTCGTCCTGCTGCTCTCGCATGATGATCATTTTCGCCGGAGTTTTTAATTTATCGTATAACATTTGAATTTTCGATTCTAACTCTTCCACAAACCTTTGAGCCACGTTGTCGTCTTCGCACTGTTTCGTGTAGGTGAAGGGACCCATGTCGTGTTGCGAGTCAAAAGCGCATTTCACATAAATGCAATAACCCAAAGGTATGTGTTTTTGATATCTTTCGACATAACTTTGAAGAGCGTTGGGTTAGCAGGAACTCATTTTCATGGTGAAGCATTTGAAATCGGCATACACGACGAATGGTACTTTTAACCTTCTATTGCGATTTTCAAACTTCATGATGGTGTTGGGTTTGGGCATTTCAATGGTGACACCTTGATTTTCACTGCAATATTCCTGATGTTTCGCTAACGATTTTTCGCTCTGAAACATGTTCATGCAGTTATAACAAAAACATATCTTATGTTCATGTTTATTATTTTGTCTTGACAGTAATCGGCTCGGATTTTTAACCCAACAATAATGACGATTGTCACCATTCGAAATCAATAATAAAATAATCATCTTTTCTCTTTCGAGATACGATGTCTGTTTGAGAGGATAGATTGTTCGTTTTTCATCGTCGTATCCCAAGACGTTCACCGCTACAGTGGGATTTTGAGCCTCGAAACGTTCGATGTGTTTTAACTCTGTTGGAAAAGTTACTCCGGTCCAATCGAGATTTTTAGAAGTCTCCTCATAACGAGAAAATCTATCGGGGTTCATTTTGACAGGGTATAAAGCGGAGGTGACTGCCCATTTAAAACACTGATCATCTTTATTTCTCACATTGACCACGGAGTGTTTTTTAGCTAAGAAATATGGTAATTCCACGTAGGAAGACCCATTCAACGAATCGTTTTCAGTTATATGAATTTCGAGTTTCAGCACCTCATCGAACGTCCAATTACTACCTTCATGTTGATAATTCGCGAGAGACGTCAACATATTGTCTTTCATCTTTTCGAAAACGTCTGATAAATCTGAACCTTGAAATATGGGTTCAACATTAGATCTGAAATATGCATTTTTCACGATGCTCTCGCCGGACTTTGCATCGATTTCATTCATCACGCAATGGAGTATCATCTTAATTTTTCGTCCCACGTTCATGTGTTTGTGAGACAAATCCAGTATTTTTTTCTTCACCCGTTCCATGAATAATTTTGCATCGATTTTCTTGAACGAGGGAAAGTTTTAAAAACGCCTTTGATCACACTCTCCCGTTCTATGGGCTTCGATTGGAATATTTCCCTGACGAGTCGTGCTACATATTCTTCTCCTTTCCCTTTGTTGATTGCTTGTTGAATTTCGCTCGATATATCTTGTTTATCTAGAATTTGAAGTACATCAGTCGTTTTCGTTTTAGTTTTTTTTTTCTTTTCTTTTGAAACTTGAAGTTCTTCAGCGGCTTTTCATTTAGTCGTCTTCTTATTTTTCACAACCGAAACGTTTTTGTTTTTTTTCGACATCGGCATTTCGATTCCTTTTACTATCTTTTTTTTCTTCTCATTTTTCACAATCGATGCATTTTTTGACATCGTTGCTATCGACATTTTGTTTGCCTTTCCATCATTTCGCAAACAATATTCCTGTATGACTTCAATTTTTTTTGATTTAGTTCTATGATTTCTGAAATGTGGAATTTTTAATAGTTTACAAATCTCGTTTAACTGAGGTACGGTTTTCTCATTTAAATTTTCCACTTTTTTTATTTGTTTGCTTCTTTTGTAAGAATATTTTTTCGAATTTTGTATTTAAATGATAATTTGTTAAAAAGTTTTAAAATTGTTTTTATATATATATATGTTCTAATTCCTTCAAAAAAAAATGTTTTTGATGAAATTAATCAATTTTTTTATGTTCCTTAACGTGAAAAAATTGAATTAATACGAAAAAAAAAGGAAGTTAAATTTAAACTTTTATTTATATATAAAGAGAAAAAAAAATTTACAAAAAAATTTTTTACATTAAAGAAAATTAAAAATTAAAAAAACTTTTTTTATATATATATAAAGAGTAAAAAAAACATTTTTAACAAATTATTATTTAAATACAAAATTTAAAAATATATATTATTTGCAATAATTCATAAAACAAAAAAAACAAATAATCGATCATGACAACAACACCTAAAAGATGCGAATTGAAATTGAAATGAATCGAAACGTGTAAGAAATTCGGTTATAAAATCTATAGATTTCAATGACACGACTCCATCGAATTGAATGAGGTTGAGACGAAGGGCTTAGAGCATAAACATGACAAATATAGCATGCCTTTGAAATTGGACGCAGCCACGCTCGATTTGTTTTACGAGTACCAAAGTGATTTACAGAAAATCGTCATCGCCAAAGATAGAGAATTCGACAAGGACGATTTGCCGTTGCCCTATGGAAGTTACATATATCCAAAAATCTCTCTTGAACTCGTGAACAAATCGGGTGGTGAGAACGCGTTCACCGATGTAAAAAAACTCAAAAAAGTAAAGATAAACATTCAACACATTTTTCGAAGGAGAATACACGAGTGTCAACATGCTAATAACAGACTTGGAAATATAAACAATAGAGAGACTGATTTTTAGCGAAGAAGAAGGAAAAAAAAAGTAATGAGATCTAGAGAGGTTGATCATCTCTAGATCTCATTACTTTTTTTTTGTTTTTTTATTTTTTTTGTTTTCCTTCTTCACTATTGCCCATATATTATAATAACGTTTCCTTTTTTCTCAAATTTCAGCATCGATTCTTCTTTTCTTTTTTTTTGTGATATGTTACGTTTTTTTTTATAAGAACACATTTGTTTATCCGAATCATAATTATGAACGAATGTTGTGCATCTCTCGGTAACACTCGCATCATTACCATTCTCTTCAGAAGGTAGTGGTAACAGTGGAAAACGTCTCATTCTTTTAAATTTCAACTGCCTATCCCGATCTTCATTTACTCTGTTATCAGTTCTTTCCTAAGATATCCATCATTAGCGTCTAATCGTTTTTTCACATCTTTTTCACACTCTATCTCACGATATTCATCATTATCGTCTAATTGTTTTTCCACCTTTTTATCCATTTTATATTATTTTATACTTTCTATGATTTATATTTTATATTTATATAATTATATAATTTTATTACATTATAATAACATACTCAAAATCGGTATATTCTTAAATGGCGAATTCTCACCAAACAACAAACCCTTGCCGAGTCACTCAACGTTCCGTCCACTCTTCAGATAGAGACCGTTTCCACTCAAAGAGTTGTCACCTCTAACGGGTTCTAGATACAATCATTTACCGCTGTTGTCTACGTGGACGCGACACACGGCTCCTCCCTTCTTCAAAAACAGTCCGCTGCCACCCATTAATTTCTCAACTTCCGAACTCGCGAGTCCCGAGAGAGCTCCCACGCCGAGAGTCTTTCCGAGAAAGGGTAATGCTTTTGCGGCAAAGGGTAATGCTTTCGCGGCGATTCCTGCCAATAGCGGTAGGAAACCGCCTTTCATTCTCAAATTGTATCTCAGTTGAGCGGGACTCAATCTCACCATCAACCCTCTTCCATCACGAATCGCTTTCTCCATCTTTTTGCTTTGACTTCTGGTCCAGGCGATCGAATCCTGACCGCCACTCGTCAGATCTTCGTGAGTGAATTTGAATCTCACCGCCTCGCCTTGAGTTGTTAACGCTCTCTTAAGTTTCTTCCTCTGTCCTGCGGATATGTTCACGATTTTAACCACGTATTGTGTCATAATTCTTTTTTTAAAATATATTTTGTTCAATTGTTTTTTTGTTTTAATGATAATATATTAAATAATTTTTGTAAATTAAAATTGCTTTTATTTTATTTTGTTATTTATATATACACAATATATTTTTTTTTTTTGCTTTTATATTTCTCTTATGTGAAATCGTATCATCACCCTCTCTCCGCGAAGATCTAACAGTTCACCATTTTGATCCGTCAACGTGGTTTGGAGACTATACAATGTGTCTAAAATCACTGGTAGATAAACTAAATTTCGAGGTCGTTCCACGATCTTATAACCCGGCGACACGTTTGGAAAGAAGGAATAGATCGTCGGTTGAGTGCTACCATTAACGTGGCTTCCAGCAATCACATCCACGTTCACCAGAATGCTATTGACTGCGAGAATGTCAACCGTATTTTCAGGTGCCGCGTGGCCTCGATACATCTTTCAATCGAATCCCAGCAGTTTGCCTATAGAATCGTCCGTATTGAAATCCACTCGAAAATTATCTTCCAAATCCAACATTGTCTGTAAGGTATTAGGATTGGGAGCGAGTCTGATCTTGTTGCTTCCCTTTCCATCCGTCTTCATTCGCGTTTGAATGTAATTGTTCAAATTGTCTATGTCGTAACTTCCTTTGGGAATTCGAATCTCCAACCAATCCACTCCGTCGGAATACTTAAACGAGTTATTCTTTTCGGTGACGTTGGGAAAGGAATAATAAGTCTCCAGATTCACCAACGCCATCTCATGTCTTTTCTCTCTATTCAATTCGATGAAAGGTTCGAATTTCGTCGCGAATCGAGTCGAATGGCCACTCACCACGATTTGAATGGATTGTTTTGCAGCCGTATTCTCGGCTATCCGTTGTAACAATTCTCCTTGTTCGAACATTATATTTAATTTTATTTTTATTTTTTCAAAAACTAATTATTTGAAGATTTATTATTTTCTAATTTTCTTTTATTTTCACGCTCTATCTTATTATCATCAGAAACATAAAACTTATCAAATCCGCACCGATATTTTCCACGATTAAATTCGCTAGTCAAATCGATCACGACGAAATTGTAAAGTTCTCCATCCCAAACCCTCTTGCAGAATCTCCTGAATTCCGCCACGCTCGTGTCGTTTGCGACGTGATCGCTGTAGATGTGATAGAGATTCTTGAGATCTTGGCGAAAGAGACATAAAAAATTAGCGTTCTCCCTTATCGTCTGTCTGGGCAATCGAAAATAATTCTGCGACAGGTAGAAACAGTCCACGTTGATGTGACGACCCCTAACGTAATACGATTCGCATCGGTTCTGTCTCTCCAAAAGCAGATCGTCGAAAATCATGAGATTCTTATCTTCCGATTTCAATTCTCTAGGATCTGGAACGTCGCTAGCGTTCTCATAAAATCGACACTCGACGTTCGAAGATGCATTTATCTTCATCAATTCCATCGCCGCACCGTCCAAAATGGTCGAAAGAGAAGCTTCACTTTTGTCGAATTCCTCCCTACTGTCAAAGATTCTGACTATGACGTCCTTAGGCAATCTACGATCCATGCATTCTCGAAGCAATCTATATTCGGGTTGAAACAAGCTCTTGCCAAACACAAACAATCTGTCGTAATCCAACCAGTCGGGTCGGGACAACAGATTCATCAACAGATTGGTCTTTCCACAGTTCGACTTTCCCACTATCAAGCCTCTTATGCTTTTGGGAAAGAACTCATTGTTCGACCTCTTAGTCGCGGCGTCGTTCCAAGACATATCTTTAATGTTCATCTTTGTTTATTTTTTGTTTGTTTGTTATTTTAGATTTTTTCAAACACAATTTTTCATGTTTTTTCAAACTCAGTTTTTAATATTATTTATTTATTTATATTACACCGTCGCGAGTTCTCTTCAATCCAGATCCACTCATCATTTTGGCCAAATCTTGTATGGGCACCACAGCATCCTTCAAATCTTTCCAACTTTTCGGCGTTCGCTCTAACGTAGCTCGCTTCGCAGGTGGACTGATCAACTTGTCGATCAACGCGTCGGCTGCCCTCTTGCCAGCCACAGAAGCTATCCTACCACTGGCTTCGGAAGCGGCTTTCTTACCAGCACCCAAAGCCGTCTTCTTACCAACCTCAAACGCGGTCGATGCGAGTTTTCTACCCGCATCACTCGTGAACGCTCGCGTTATAGAGTCGACGATGCCAGAACCGCCTTGAACGTAAGTTCTAAGGTATCCCCTGTTCTTTATCACCAACATATTTTTATTTTATAATATATATTTTGTTTTCACTGGTAAATCGTTTGTTGTTTAAATACTTTATTATTCTAGTGTAAAATTTATTACTTTTATTTTATATTTTGTCTGTTTGTTTCTCTACTTATTATATATATCAATCCTTCAATTCGTTCATCAGCCTTTTATAATTGTTTTTATTCAAAACCTTCTGTCTTAACAATTCGTCACATATCGTAACTATTTCATTATCTAATCCTGTGTTACCACCACGTCTACTTCCCATCAACAAACTCAATCTCTGAGACAGAGCGTCAGAATCGCTCGGAAGAAATGTGGTTTTCACCCCTTTACCACTCACCGATTCGACGAACTTCTTATTCATATCCCATATGGGTTTCACCACTTTCGTCCACTTCTAACCTCTGTTGGCTTTGGCCCTCGTCTCTCTGGCATCGTTATTTCTGTTCATGGCGTGGGTCTCAACCAGAATGCCGCCGTAATTGTCGAAATCCTGTTCCGTGTAATCACTAGGCTTGTCGAAAAGGAGCAATTTGCACAGTCCATCAGTTATTTTATACTTATTCGAACCGACGATTAAATTATCATCATCCATTTCCACTTCTCTGTCGCCCAAAAAAGTTTTACCGTCCGAATCTTTATACATTCCATACAACAGGTCTCTCTTACCACCATCCTCGGACGACGCGACGCTATCAGTGGTGATAGTCGAAGCTGTATCGTCGCTCTCGCTCACGTCGGTTTCGATTCTCATGGGAACGTAATCCGGTGTAGATTGAAAGGAAAACTGTTCTGTAAAACTACCGGGCAACGAACTCATTCTCAAAGAACTCTCTTTTATGGATCTCAATTCTTCAACTATCTCCTTCTTGCTTCGCCCTTGAACCTCCGTCACGGGTTTAAATATTTTTGTGGTCTCGCGTCTGAGTTCCATCTCTCCAAGACGTCTGCTTCTGTCAGCCGATTGAATGCTCTTTTTGGCACGTTCATATTCATTTAAAAGCTGATCTCGGCGTTTAGCATCCATCTGTAAAAACATTTGTTTCGTTTTTAAATTATTAATATTTCCTTTGAGTATGCTAATGTGAGTTATTTATTATTTTCAAAATTAAATGTATAATTATTTTTATGTTTTAAGTAAATAAAAAATCTTCTGTCTTTTAATATAATAACTAAAAACCAGTTGAGGAAAAACATTTATAAAATAAACCTCTTTTAATGCGTTTTGCCCTCGAACGTGTTAAAGATCACATCAACAGTTATTTCCGACAATGAGAAACTTAGAGTTAGTCTCAAATAAACATCTATAAATACAACGTTTTTAAAGTGTTAAATCATACAGGTAGTTATTTCAACAGTTGAAAAAAGCCATAGTTAAACAGCACATTGAAAACACAATTTCTGATTTAATACTTAATATACTTAAAGTCATTCACAATAAAATCATTGATAAAATGCAACGCCCTCGGCGATTATTCTCACCTCCATATCATCAAAGAGCAAAATACTATTTGAAATAAACAAAGACAATTATCATCAAAAGAACAAAATACCGTTTGAAGTAAACAAATGCACTTTTGTGAATAGGAACAGTTTAGAAGTGTGTCTTGTCAAAGGGTGTTTTTATTGATGTCTCTTGAACCGAGACATGAGTCAATTAAAATTAATTTACCTCTTAAAATCCATTTAAGTGGAATGTAATTTTACCCTTTGATTCTATCACGATTCACCTCTCACAAAACTCAAGAGATGAATCGACAAATCGTTTTTTCACCGATCAAATCGCACCTTATACCGTTCCAAACACGATCGGGAAACATGGCAGTGGTTTTGCCGATTCGGTATCACCTTTTTTCCATGTACCGTACAGAGGTCGATTTTGTGATCTAGAATCGACAAATTGGTTTCCCCGATCGGATCGCACTTTAACCTTTCAAACACTCGTTGGTGAATGTATACCTACTTAGGTGATACAGAATCGGCAAACCGCTTTTTGATGCTGATACAGAATCGGCAAAACGTTTTTTGCTCGCGTTCACCAACGATAGATCGATGGTCTGATCCGTAGAGAACAAATTTTTAATTATATTTTCTTAAAATTTCGTACATTTTTTCACTCTTGAGCGACGTGTCGAATGTACGCGTTCGCCAACGGGTATTTGAACGTTAAAAGTGCGATGTAAAACGATGCCCGATTCTGTATCACCATAAAAAACGACATTTGTGTACTTGTACACGATTTTAACACTGAATCCTATGGAGGTATACACAATGTACGTGTACATGTACAAAATCGTGTACAAGTGATACAGAATCGGCCTTTTATACCTACTGACATGTGCACTTACATTGTATAAGTAGTATGAATAAATCAAAGTTCATCTAATTTGCACAATTTCTGCACCAGAAAAAAAAATCGTATTATATATGATGTATTCCGTGGTACTAAACAAAAATTTATTCAAATCAGAGCTTTCATACAGAAGTTCTGTACAAAAAAATGATTGCACTAATTTTGGTACAAAATGGCTGCTGGTGGCCATCCTGAATTTTGGACTGCACCCAAAAACACCCGTTCTCGTCCCACGGTGATAACAAAAGTACTCAAGAAGTTTTGTAAAAATCGGTTCATAAAGACAGCCTCTAGCCTGAGCCGTTTAGAAGTTGTGTACAAAAAACTGATTGGACCTAATTTCAGTACAAAATGGCCACTGGCAGCCATCTCGTATTTTAGCCTTAGAGAAGTTCTGTACAAAAAACTGATTGCACTAATTTTGGTACAAAATTGCTGATGGTGGCCATCTTGAATTTTGGATTGCACCCCAAAACACTCGTTCTCGTCCCACGGCGATAACAAAGGTACCCAAGAAGTTTTGTAAAGATTGGTTCATAAATACAGCCTCTAGTCTGAGCCGTTTAGAAGTTGTGTACAAAAAACTGATTGGACCTAATTTCAGTACAAAATGGCCACTGGCAGCCATCTTGAATTTTGGACAGCACTCAGAAACACTCGTTCTCATCCCAGGGTGATAACAAAGGTACCCAAAAGGTTTTGTGAAGATCGGTTCGTAAATACAGCCTTTAGCCCGAGCCGTATTGATATGTGCACTTTCTGTGTATAAGTAGCACTTTATAAATCAAAGTTCATCTAATTTGCATAATTTCTGCACGAGAAAAAACCCGTATTATATGTGATGTGTTCCATGTTACTAAACATTCATACAAAAATTTATTCAAATCAGAGCTTTCATACAGAAGTTCTGTACCAAAAAACTGATTGCACTAATTTTGGTACAAAATGGCTGCTGGTGGCCATCTTGAATTTTGGACCGCACCCAGAAACACTCGTTCTTTTCCCAAGGTGATAACAGAAGTTTCGTGAAGATCAGTTCATAAATACAGACTCTAGCCCAAGCCGTATTGACATGTGCACTTACTGTGTATAAACAGCACTGAATAAATCAAAGTTGATCTAATTTGCATAATTTTTGCACGAGAGAAAACCCGTATTATATGTGATGTATTTCATGTTACTAAACATTGATACATCATTGATACAAACATTTATTCAAATCAGAACTTCCATACAAAAGTTCTGTACAAGAACTGATTGCACTAACTAAAGCACAAAATGGCTGCTGGTGGCCATCTTGAATTTCGGACCGCACCCAGAACCACTCGTTTTCGTCCCGCGGTGTTAACAAAAGTACTCAAGAAGTTTTATAAAGATTGGTTCTTAAATACAGCCTCTAGCCCGAGCCGCATTGGCATTTGCAGTTACAGTGCTGAAAGTAACATCAAATAGATCAAAGTTAGTCTAATTGGCACGAGAAAAAGAAAAATTATATGTGATGTATCCCATGGTACTAAACATTCACACAAAAAACTATTCAAATCAGCGCTTTCATATGGAAGTTCTGCGCACAAATATGATTGCACCTAATTTTGTACAAAATGGCTGCCAGCAGCCATCTTGAATTTCAGAAGAGGACCCAAAAATACTCGTTCTGGCCCCACGGTGACAACAAAGGTACCCAAGAAGTTTCGTAAAGATCGGTTCATAAATACGGCCTCTAGCCGGAGCTGTATTGGCATTTGCACTTACAGTGCTGGAAGTAACACTAAATAAATCAAAGTTAATCTAATTTGCATAATTTACGCACGAGAAAAAAAAACCTATATTATATGTGATGTTAAAAATTATCACAGTTTAGATTTAATGTCCATTTACAATTATTCATTAAAGAAAGCAAATGCAATACACACCAAGTGGAATATATTACAGTTTTTTAAGATAATTCGGAAGATGTCTTGAAGTGTTTCGGACAATTACCTAAATTAAAATCGGTATTAACAGTGTTTCAGACAATTACCTAAATAAAATCGGTATTAACAGACATACTAGACCGAATTAGCCGATGGAAACAATTTGAATGCGAGACTCTTCACAAATTATCAAATATTGAGTAGTGTTATCCTTTTCGACTTAATACAGTCACATTGATGCCAATTGTTTTTGCAACACATTGTTTTTGTACTGGTCTTTATAATTCTGCTATCCAATATTTTTTGTTTTATATGTCTTTGTATGCAAGCTCATATCTCAAATAAAAAAATATGAAAAAGAAAAAAAAGACTACGATTCTATTATTTTCAACACATGCTTGTACATGCAATCTGGAATATACAAGAGGAGAACAAGAGTGAGCAACCCATGGTAAAATTAATTTGTAAATTAATTTAACAATATGATTGCAATGCAGTAAAACCTGTATTGCGAGGCCAGTGTCGTGAGAGACCACCTGTCTTGACAGACCACTGTGGTAATACACCAACTGCCTTCACTCTGTAATGGACCTGGCATGAGATACCAATTGTCTTGAGAGACCTCCTATCTTGAAAGGCAGCTAAACTCAGTTTTTCTCCTGTTTTGAGACACCGGGCAATTTCAGACTATTAAAATCAATTAGATCAAAGGAATGTGTACAGAAATCAATAGTTCAAACATGTAACCGGGACATCTATCCAACAGTGAAATTTTCAATCGGGACAACTGCACCCCCTCCCCGAGACCTTAATTCTGAAAGCATACACGTGTATGAAAAATATCTTTCACTGTAGATTGTCTGGAATCTATATTAGTTGGCGGCTTTCAATTTCATTGTTATTCAGTTGTATAACTCCTCAAGTCAAGAGAATTTTTTATCAAGATGTGGAAAGATGAAGATTATTGTTGAAAAATAAATTTATGTCCATTATGTGCTCAAGTGTGACAAAATGAAAGAGGAGTAAGAAAACTAAAGCACCCAAGTTATTTTCTTTTCACTCAAAGTGTGACTGAAATCATTTGCTTTTAAAACAAACCCTTCTTTTTTATTCCAAAGTATACAGCATCTACTAACATAAATGATATTGAAACATGAGATCTGTAAAGACAAACACAATTCCACAACCAACAAATAGCTAGAGAAACAACAAAGTTAACAGTCTTAAAAACTCAATGGAGCAATTTTATGTTCTCGGAAGCCTTTGGTAAATTCAAAGCGGTGTGTTGAAAATTGTAATGTATATAGATGTTTATTTGAGATTTATTAGATAAGAGTTAGGGATATGCAGTTCCATTTTTGTCTAACTTTGTCTGTCCTGCCGACAGAGATACGTTGTGATACGTAGAGAACAGTTCGAAGCTTTTATAAAACGTAAGACTTTCCTTATAATTTTGGAAGGTTGGTTGGCATTTTCTCCGGCTACAGGAATAGATGTATTTTTTGGAAATCATCAAACATGTATCCACAAGTTTAGAAGCTTCTGATACTAAAGTGGAGTGGGCACTAAAATAATGTATCTTTCATTTATTGTAAAGTCTAAATTGCATTTTGCCCTAAGATTTTAAAGAAGTAGTAGTGGAACAGTTTTGGACACAGAATATTCGAAAAACAAGTTTCCTAAGAATTGCCACAGAAATAGCATAGTTGTGTTTCGGACAGACCAGCCTTAAAGAGTTTTGCGTTTGTAAAGAGAATACGGTGATTAATTTTAAATTGTAAGGATTACAGATAGGTGTCATCTGTGAACGAGAAAGCGTGATGATGTATGTATTTCCGTTTCTTCTTCATTTATAGACTGGACCAGAGAAGCATTCCACTTTGTCTTAGCAAGTATGGGTCATTTCGCAAACTTATTTGAAAACTTGCAATAAAAGTATTTGTTGACTTTAGTACATGAACTGAGGGTAGATATCGAACAGTTCTGAACTGTTGACATTTTTGTGTGATTTTCGATTAACTTTTTCCCCCATTCAGTGGGTATCTCCCTGAAAACCCCGTAGTAAGTGGTGAATGGCAAGTCTTGGCAATTTTTATTTGTAAAAGTGCTGTAGCCTAAGAAATCACTGATACCACCAACAATGTCATGTATAAATCAAACACCTCCCTCACACCAATTTTTGAAAAAGGGGACGTTTTGTATTGTGATGTATTTGTTAAAAAAGAGAGGCAGGGATAGGATATCAACGAGATCGTTCGTCAGATCTTCCTTTATAAGGGCCCGGGCATACAAGATATTGTCTTAGAAAGGCTTCTGATTCTTTGAAAGTTCTAGAATTCCTACCTTAGGAAAATACGAAACGTAACTGCCTTCTCGTCCGAGAACCGCGACAAATCAGCGGCTAGCCAAAGTGTTATTATTATTACTGGAAACAAAACGTTCCAAATCATCACTGATTAAAGTTTTGCACTGAAACATTTTCCTGGTGTAGTATCGTTTTTATCCACGCTAGTTTCAATGAATGAGACAAACTTCTTAAGTGAGGGAGCTTTAGTCCACCACAGTTCCTGATATTAATTATAACATCTCGTTCTATTTTATCATTTCTGTTTGACCATAGGAAATCAAGAAATATGTTCATTCTGTAGTTCTTTGATTATCCAGTCAGCGGGATTTGGGAGTAATGTAAGTGTATGAATCAAAATGGGGAGGGCTAATATTTTTATAACTGTCGTTTTTCCCACGATGGTAAGATTCCGCAGTGACCAGTTATTTACCAAGTTTCTTATTTTATTGATTTTATCTGTGAAGTTTTTTTTTTCTAGGGGGTGGATTTTTGCAAGTTGTATTCAAAGCCTAAGACCTTGAATGAACCACTGTAATTTCAGTACACAGACTTCCTTGTTCTCAACTCCGTGCTACATCCCTTTTTTGATCAGATGAACACTACATGCGTTTTGTCGAAATTTACATAAAGTTCTGACACTTTGGAAAACTCTTCTAGTTTATTGAGGGTGGTATTTAGTGTTTGTTCATCGCCACTCAAAACAGTCTACTGTCGTCTGCGTATTGATTCATGGCATATTCGGAGTCATTTATCATTATTCCCTTTATTTGTGGAATATATTTAAGTTCCGCACTCAGAATAAATAGGTATAGATAAAAAAATAAATGCAGTATCCCATCGTTTAAAGTCGTCTAGGACTACCCACCTCAGTTACTTCGAAAGATGGCATAGCTTCTATGAATTTAAAGTTGATATTTCACAAAACTAGTTGTTTTAGCTAACACAGAACTCAATGCAACGAACATGGAAATTACTTTGTTTATACCCCGCGATCTGCCGTGCATAGATTAAAAGCCAGGACGGTAGTTTCGAAAAAGGCTTATTAAAATAAAACAATAATAAAAATTTAAAAAAAAAAATAAAAAATCAGTTCTTCTCCATTTTTGCAACACATATTCTGATTTTTCGCTCACTGACTAGCGCAAAACCTCAAACCTATAATGAGAAACCACCTGTCTTGAGAGACCACTTTTGCTCGGCAAAAAGGGTGGACTCCCAATACAGGTTCTAATGTACTCATTTTAGCACCGAGTCGCATTTCAGTGGACAGTTACGAATACCGGAAAACCCATAACGGAAACAATTACAGTTTAATTACAAGCATTGAACATTCCCACAATTGGTTTGACAAATCGGTGAAGGTAGCAAAACCTCGCCCCGACCTATCAAGTGCTTGCAAATAGGACATCACTGAAGAAAACTGAATTATATAATTGTGGACCAAAGGTTTCAGGGGATATTCAAACTTGAGGAATTGTGAAATCTCAGGCTGCATAACGGCTCGAAGCAACTTCACAGCCAGAGACTTCGTAATGACGCTATCGTACAAATCGCCACTATGAAGACACAAGCCATACCTTGTCCAGTGTACTGACTGTAGCCGATAACAATTGCTGACTGAGTGCATGCTAGACAGAACGCTTATCGCTTATCTGATAATCGTAAATTCACACTGCGACGATGATACAGCAGCACGATTTGACATTTGTCAGAATGAATTTGTCTTACTATATTGATTCGATTTTCGTCGAACTGTAAGTTTCGAATCAAACTGAAACCAGAAGTTTCCAAACTCGAAACAAATCTCGAATCATCCTCCGGTCTCTTGGCGTGAGGAATGAAAGAATCGACACATACAGAATTACTGTGACTGCAAAAATGGACAGAGAAATCCGACTGTATCGTCACTGGGATTCGGAGCCAATGCAAAAAAAAGCGTTTACAGTTGTATGTTGTAGAATATTCTATTTTCTACCTATTAATACAACTGATTAAATTGAATCATCAGCATTTTAAAATATATGGCAATTGGCTAACTGGAACATTGCCAGATCTTTGCACATGCTAATGCTTTATTCTTGCCCATTTGAAGGCATAACTATAAAATACTATTCTAGAAAATACAACTATAAAAAGTTTTATTGTATTGGCACCTGTTCGGAATTCTCTACCTTCTTTTTCCATACAATACAGCGGAATATCACCTGACACAAACGAAACGAAATGAAAATACTGAATCTCAAATGCTATTTGCATTTCTTTTTTCTGATTCGGTCTTGATCTTGAAATATTCAATTCAAGAAGTCGCGACACATCGGTTTATGTATGATGCAACCTGATCGCGAAGTAGTCAAAACTGGGCAGATTTTGTGTCGACAGCACTGTCAAATCGACTATGGCTTTTGAAACAAATGTGTGATTTAAAAGCTTATTGTAAAAAACGATGGCAGTGCATGAAGAGTGATCAATTATAAGAAAACGAATGTCAGTGCACCCCAAAAGTGTCAGGATGTCAAACCAATAGGAGCTTAATGTCTCATAGTTGTATGTCAGTATAAAGGTGTGAACAGTTACAAAGTAAACGCACTTTGATGTCAATACATTCGATAATCAAAATGCAAATCCTGGGATGAACGCAATATCTCCCCCCCCCCTCCCAACATTCGAAGACGAACTGCTTGATGACATCCCTTGAACATTCTTCCACTTTTTTCCGATTAGCATATTAACCCTCTCCTTTGAATCTGTCACTAAACACATGCCCTTCATTTTCCCATCCCTGTTCCCCATTATACTCCTAGTGAATCGTATTCATGTAGACTGGTGTTTTTGGCATTCTAGTAGAAATTGTTCCAGGGTCTCCACCACGCCTAAATTACACATCAGGCACTCCTTTTCACTGTTTTTCTATTTTGTTTCCCTCTGCGCGAGGGACTGCGATCTCAGCTTGAACAACAGTGATCCCCTCCCCAAAAGGTTCGATCAAGGTCCTCTTCAAAACTTGGCTTCTCTTTATCAAGCAAGCCACCCAAAGACCTTTTTGATTTGACCCCCTCTCGCCAGTCAAGGTCACCCACCTCCATGACTCTTTCTCTGACGATTTTTGTACCCTCGGTTGCCCCAACTTCGAAGTCCAAGATCTCCAACGAGTAGTTCTCTAATAACTCCCCCACTTGGACCATCCATCCTGTTTTGGTATTGGAGTTGAAAAGACATGTGAACAAAGTTTGATGTCCAAAGATAATTTTGCACTCTACCAGTCAAATAAAATGTTAAATCTAACAAGGTAAAATTGCAAAAATACTCACTTCTGAGTCGGTCTTCCGTTGGGCAATTGTTTCTTTGACTACGTTCTCAAAAAACTTCATGGCATCTTTCTGTTCAGAGGGCAGCTTACTCACAAGTGGTAATAATTTTGGACAAAACACTGAAATTGTAACAAAACACCCTAATAGTTTGGCAAGCAATGTCTCATTTGGGAAGTTGATTTTAATGTATGGCCTTTTCTGATGGAGACTCTGATACCATGGAATTTTTCGACACAAATTATGGCAAGCATCTTCACGTGCAACGTTTTATTATTTTATTTTATTTATTTATTTGTGTTTAGGGGCATTTTTTAGCATTCACGGCTATCACGACTGAAACAGAGATAAATGTTCATGTTTCGAAAATCGTTTATACATGTGCGACCCGTGCTTGAGAACTTCCGCTTCCAGCATTAGTTACCGGTGAAACATAAATTATTTTTTAGTTCTCAACGTAAAGAAGCACATCTTCACTTCCTGTGCACCCCATGGTGAACAGCGTGTCACTAGGGGCTCGACGCGAGCTAGTGCTGGCTCGCAGCAATCTTTTGCATCCCTCGCCCATTACCGGACACCAATAACACACGATACTTGCAAAAAACGTTTTTGCATATCTGAAGATATGCGTTTGTTGCATTAGAAACATAGCTGATAAATCCTCACTGGAACGAGCCCAGGAACCATCAACAAACTACAATGCATTCCAAAATCATGTTCTTAACTGTTATGCTATCTGTAAAATTATTTCAGTTTTGCATACATGGGCATGTGTTTTCAAGAGAAGAATTGTTTGAATACTAACAAACTCCGTTATTCCTGTATGTCGGCTGATTGATCAAGAGGTTCTGATTGGAATCTTGGTCAATCGGCCCACACTGGCGCAGAGATAATTCACGATACCTAACATAGGTTCAACAGAGGTTTGTTGCCGTGATTGGCTTGAATACATTCCATGAAGAAAACACAACATATTCCTTGCATTTAGAGGATGTTTGTCAAGTAAAATATAAAACAAAAAAATATAGGTCAAAAGAGTAATTTGCTTGCTTAACAACTAGACCTCAGGAGCGAGATTTTTGGCATCCACGATTTCTCCCAAACGTCTGTCTCTGGAGCATCGTATTCAAAGAAAATATATTGAATGGTTATTTTGTAATGACACTGCCCACATAATATCAACCCATTGAACCCTGACGGACATGAAACCGACAATGGATAAGCCTTTCATGCATTTAGAAATTGTGTAATAAAATTATCACTGATTCGAGATCCTTTGTCTAAAAAAGGTATGTGTTTTTTACTCACGAAACGTGAATTTTTCGCACACAACAATGTATGCATACAAAGAAGAAAGAGTTATCAATTGCAACACAATCGACTGTCTTAGCAAATCTTGAGTAATTCAGAACTTGTACACAGAAGCAGGGACGGAGACTATACATACAACATTTACAGCAGAGTCTTCTCTATTGTGGTCAAAAACGATACCGTTCAGTGTTTCAGAAAGGTTCCGCGAGTGAAGACGTCGACTGCTGTTCGTTTCATCCTCTTTTTAAAAGAATCTTTGCATTACGGCTATCAGATCTATAGCGGCTGTAAATCTATTGCAAGATTGTGAAGCGAGTATAAGCCACTTGTTTGTGTTTCAGCATATATTCGTCAGTTAAACCCCAAACATGTGGTTTAACCCGTTAATACCTTTGTACGTTTTATGACGTACGAAATCAAATGCGCGTTGATACTTTGTGGCCACTTGTTTTGTTATTATTTTTCGATTGTTTTTAAGTTTTAACCTCAATTCATATTTCTTCCCGGATAGTGCTCAGTGACAACCGTTGAACCAAATGTCTTCGCAACTTAAAATACTAATATAATCCTGCAGGCAATACTTCTTAACTGAGCAATCCTCAATAATTTGTAGTAAAACAGATTTTGAATAACAAATTCAGACCGCCAAAAATAATCTAGCCCTCAACCAGGTAACCACTGATTCTCACCAAAATCTTCTATTTTGTCGAGCTCAAAATGTAAAACTGATATTTGTTTATTTAACGTTGTTGTCAATATTTTTATGTTGATTGAATTTTATCAGTTTTTAGCATTTTCGACTTCAAAACGGCCAAAACGGTGCAAGTACATTTGAACAAAACAAACTTACAATATCCCACTACACTAACAATTACCAAATTTCACTGAAATCGGTTCAAAGGCGTTAGAGCAGAAATCGCGAACACTGTATTCTCAGATGACGGATGACTGACAAAGGACAAAGAGTGAAAACTATAGCTCATCCTGTCATTGAGTCAGGTAAGCTAAAATCTATTTTTTTTTTATAATTTACCGTCTAGCATGCGCATTTTTGTTCGTGAAGAATAAAATGGCAGTTGAGGAACAGACGACACAATGAACAATGGAGAATAAAACAGTAGTGGGGATCAACAATAATTTAATTCTACAGATGTACAGAGCTGTAGTTTTAAGTTATTACTAAATTGAACCCACTATAAATTGATTATTGGGAAATGATTCGTGCATTTCGCACAAGAGAGTATTGTATGAGACAGGGGCGACGGAAGCCCGATAAAATTGGAGGAGTTCAAATGTTCAAAGCTTTCATGATTCGATCCACTGCGAAAAAGGTTACAATCGTTTATGGGAAAAATTACCATGACACACTATAGTGATGCGTTCACATGAACATGGCGCGGTATGGTCACTGTCCTGACCGTTTCTTCTTCTTGAACCATCTTCAAACCCAAAGGCGAACCTTCGAGTTGGAAGATGGTTGAAGTTGAAGAAGCGGGCCGAAGTGTCCGAAGGTGGGATTCTTTTGCTGAATATTGTTTGGATTTGCAGTTAATATGTTACAGGGATGTTTTGCATGCGCCCATTTTAACTCATTGTGTAACCGCGAAACATGTATGTGGAAAAAAGTGGAGAGGCGCGTGACCCTTGTATCCCCCCTCCCACCCTCCCACCACCACCATCACACTGACTTCGCCGCCTCTGGTATGAGAAAACTGTGCTGAAACTGTTAATGTCCAGTGATGAACAGTAATGTCAAGAATGTTCATCTGCGCTTGTGTAAAGGTACTATCATAAGGGTGTGTGCAATACTGGTGAGAATATTTTCAACAACTAAGATATTACACAGAATAAATATTACGAAAGGCTTGATTTTGAAGAGCGTTTTTCCATAAGTAACAAACGGTTCATCGGGTTTATCCTGTGAGTCGATTTGGATTCCAAATGCTACTGCGCCAATTACGTCCATCGAAAATGAAAGGCATGCCCTGTAATTGAAACAAAGTCCATCATCAAAAATGTGCTTTCCATTTGTGCAATGTCTGACAAATCAAATGATTTTTCCAGTCGGGACATTTTTGTCGAGAAAGTAGTTGAAGATATTGATCGCTATTGCTAGTAATTATGGATCTTGAACAAAGGGTTATATTATATTATATCGTTTATTTTATTTCTTGGGGTTTAACGACAATTTCGACAGCCAGGGTCAACTCGTGTCGGGGAGTTTTACGGGTGGAGGAAACCGGAGTACCTGGAGAGAACCATTGAGCAACACAATGGGTTATACAAATGGAGGTCAGTAGTACCCGATCCGGCTTTTGTGGATCCCGCATGGCCAATTGTAAGTAATGACATGGTGCGTATAAGTGAATGAATGAATGACTAAATAAATGAATGAATTAGATTAGGGATTAGCGTCTCTTTCGACAGCCAGGGCCACCTCGTGTCGGACCGTTTTACTGTGGCGGAAGCGGAGTACCCGGAGGGAATCACTGAGCAGGGGCGACCAACTGTCAGACTCCCCAACGTACTAACTCTACACAAGCAGGGTTAGCATTGGTTGAAGACAAGTGCACCAGCGACGTGCAGTACGCCTTAGTACACAACGCCACCGTGCCCCCACGTGGGCGATTGGGATGAAGTGCCTTGCCCGAGGACACAACGCCGTTGCCTCTGTAGTGAATCGAACCATGGACCTTTCTGTTTGAAGTCCAATGCTGTAACCACTGATCCACCGTGCTCCCGGTGCGTGTTGATTAAATAATAAGTCGCGACACCATTAATACATTAATAATTTATTTATTCACAAATGAATTTCCAAGAAGTTTTAAGTTGCTTAACTATAATCCCAGATGACAAATATTGCAACTGCATAATGACATAGATAGAATATTATTCAGTTGGTACTAGAGGCATCCATTTGCGAAAATCGGGTTTAGACCCCAATTGATGATATTTGCGATGCCCCAGCTCTGAAACAAAGAACAGCGTGGGGCGAGTTATATACAATGGGCACTGGGTTACGCACATGGTGGATGTTTACGGTTTCTATTATAAAACACAAAATAATAGCGAATTTTAGCACATGGATCACCAGTGGCAGATAAGATGAAATCATGCTAACAATGATGCTGCAAGTAATTTGCAATTTGCCCGGCAGTGTCTGGCGGAGATTAATTAGTACTATGTTTCCCTGGGTCCCGTGCCCAAAAACTTTTCAGTAGCGCTAAGTCCCCGTCTAGAGATGGATAATAGAACATGATAAAGGCCTATTTGGACAATTTATTATAACATATTTTCCACTATATTTCTTTAAACGTAAGACGTTTATCAGAAACATGAAATATACCATTAAAAAAAATGTATGGAATATTTGATAAAAGTGAGATATATGAAGAAACATATATTTTCAACAAAAAGACAGTTGAGGCTTGCACTGTGACATCTGATGAATGGTTTCAGCGATAGTTGGGTGTCAGACAAGCACACATTCCAAGCACTGAGCTGTAGAAGACTTAGACGGTCAGTCAGATAATTTACCACATTCAGTCCAAGGGTCTCAATACCTTGTAAATCCTCCTCGGTTTGCGAGACAAGCGCGGATCCGAGGTGGCATACTCCTCACCAAACGTCCAATATCAGCTTGACTGATGTTATTCCATTCTTCCTGCAGTGCAGCGGCGAGTTCCTGGACATTGCTAGGGGGCTGCTGGCAATGTCGGAGTCGCCTGCCAAGCATGTCCGGGGGTGCTGCATTGGTGAAAGGTCTGGACTTAGTGCTGGCCAAGGCAGTGTAGTGATGTTCTGCTCCTGGAGGAACACTGAAGCGACACGGGCCCTGTGTGCTCTTGCATTGTCATCTTGGAAAATGAATCGACGGTCGTGACATAGTGCAAATGGCACTACATGAGCTGCAAACATGTTGTCACGGTAGTACTGCCATTGACAAGTCCTTGGATGACATGTAATGCAGGTCTGCTTGTCATGGTTATGCTTCTCCACACCATAACCTGTCCACCACCAAAACGATCGGGATGCCTAACGGTTACGTCATGGTATCGTTCGTTCCGCTGCCAGCACACTCTGATTCGCCTGTCGTGGAAGTCGAGAGTTAACCTCGATTTATCGGAAAACATGATGTTGCTCCACCGACGATTATCCCAGCGCTGTTCCACACCAATTGTGCCTTTCTGCGATGTGACGTTCAGTCAAATGTGGAATTATTCGAGGTCGTCGAGCGTACAAATTCTAGCCGTACAGGCGATTTCGGATAGGCTGACCACTGCCTCTCACATCTGTCGCTCGGTGCAGGTGCTGCCCAATTTCTGAGGAACTTTGATGGCCGTCACGTAATGCTGTGGTTCGGATGAAACGATCCTGTACGACCTGACCGACGTCTGTCATCAACATTGCTTTCTGACGGTAGCGTCGCCACAACCTGCTAATCACCGATTGAGTAACGTCGATAATTTGAGCCATTGCAGTCAGTCTGCTACCAACATGCCAACGGCACGTAAACGTTCGTCACGTGTCAGTCTTCGCATACCTCAAAAGTTACGTTTCAACCAGAAACTACTGATAAACGAGCTTATACCAAGAAAAGAACAATGAGACCCTGGAAAAAGCCAGTCCAGTACAAATGAAAATTTCAAAACATACCCCACAGATATTAACGCGGTGCTCGTGCGAAAAACCTGCACGGAGTTTTCGTGGGCCGGTGACATTCATGATCCACACTGAACTGGGTAACATATTGATGTGTCCAATCACGCATACATATCCAATACCATTTTCCGGAAATATCAACATCAGTTTGGACATCCCCCCACTTTTTCGAATAGTATATATTCATCCCGCAATGTAATTCTCAACCGAAAACATTTTCCGCAGGGGGTGGGAGATCGATAATATCATAACAGTGTAGAAGAAACATTTTACACAGTGCCCTGTTCGTTTGTTTATTTGGGTTCATCGACACTCTCAGTAGCCAGAGTCACACACTATAGGGCTGTATTACAGGTGACGGAAGCCAGAGTACTCAAAATCACCGAACAGCGGCGTGCAGCTCTCCGACTCATATTAAATATGCACAAGCAGAGATAGCGGAGGTTGAACCCCGCCGCTTTCTCTGCTTGCACACAGGTAGTATGAGTCGGAGCAATTTCTAAGGCCTTCCATCGACGTGCAACAGGCCTTAGAATACAGCGCCACATACCCGTACAGCCATTTGAGATTACGTGCCTTGTCCATCGACGAAACGCACCCAACTACTTCTGAACAGTTGCCCCTTTTGTTTAAACTTTATGGTTCACACGTCGCCTTGTAAATCCAAATACTGAGTGATTTGTCGGCAACACAGCCTCCTTTGTAGTTAAGAAAATACGGAACGATGATACGAAAGTGAAGTGTTCAAACAATGTGTATAATAAGTACTGATTATTTCTGTTCGTAGATAACCAACACGCAATATAATTGTTCGTTGTGAGAAATATCTGTTTGTGCCTCAAAACCACAATTTTCGAATTAACAATTTGTAAAATGTATGTCAGACGTTGAACATCTTGAAAGCATTCACACAAAGTCCTGACTTTAAGACTTGTTTGGCAGTTAACACAAACCTCTCATATTTTCTCTGGGACAATGTGGTGTGTGTGTGGGGGGGGGGGGGGGGGGGTAGGGGGGCGTTTGATGTGAGCGATGAGTGGGTGCAGGAAGAGAGGGGAGTAGGGCACTGCAAAGCTTCGATATTCGATTCGATTTAGATTCGAGATCGGTTGTCCGATTCGTTTCCTTCCGATTTATTTCACAGGCATTTTGTCTGGTATCACAGCTATCTACATCATATCACAAAGCATATAGATCAGTTGGAAATTGTACATAAATAATGCAGAAAATAAAGACCGAGTGTAATGTAATTCCCGCTATATTAACTTAAATCAACTGTCCCATGCTACCACTATGCTTATTCCAGTCTTAGTCGTCACCACCACCGTTTAAAGCAAATTTGAAGTTTTCAAACAATGTCGACAATGAGCTGTAAGTAGTGTCTAGCACCGGTCATTCTTGTTTTTCGAAATATGATATTTTCCTGGTAATATTCCAACTTCATCAAGGGATGCCTTCGAGGAAGGCATGCATTGGTGATGTAGCCAGAATATTTCATAAAGCGAGACATGAGACATCATAATCAAATCAAAACAAATCATATCCACAGAACGTCCCTTCCCTAACCAGTCACCACCAAGAAGCTCCTGGTTCGAGGTTCGATTCAATTTGGAATAAAAGACTTTTGATATTTTGTGACTCCTCAAATGTGAGCCTTGTATTACAAACAAAATAATTAACTTGAATAAGATTTTTTTTCTTAGTTTATAACAGCGCTCTGAACGCTAGCACAGCAATTTCGATTAGTGTGTAAATGCCTTAATTTATATGAATTTACATATTTCAGCCCTAAAGTTTCTAATAACAACATGGGGACGGTGGATCAGAAGGTAGAGGTGCAGGCTGCAAGCCGCAAGTTGCTCGGTTCGAATCCCACCTGCGGCAACAGCGTTCTGTTCTTGGGCAAGACGACACTTCACCCCCATTTCCTACAAGGGAGCACGTGGACGCTGTGATTAAGGCGTAGTGCACGTCTATGGTGCACCTGTCTTCAACCAATGCTAACCCTGCGTGTGTGGAGTTAGTATGTTTGTGAGCAGACAGTTGCTCGCTGTTGCTCGGTGGTTGTCTCCAGATACTCCGGCTTCCACCACCCGTATAACAGCCGTGGTCATGCTTAGCCATTGTGCAGAAATATGTGACCTTAATCACCAATCAATAAATATGCCGAAGACATGATCGCTAAAATCAGTTGTGCAGTTTATTAAGTTTACACATAGTGTAAACTTATTGTTATTGTTAAATGTTTATTATTCTTCTTCTTCTTATTATTATTCTTCCACCCAAATTGGTCGGCGAATGTTCTCAGAAACTCCAAACAGCAGCATGATTAAATTTGAACAGGGGTGGGGGAGGGGGTATAGGCTCAAAGTCCTCTATGACCTCGGTTATGTCATTTTCGGTAAATTTCGTTGGTAACCATGGGAACGCCAAAAATAGGGTGTTTTGGAATGCACTAATAACGTCTAAACCCAGTTGTATTTTTTTTTCTGAAAAGTGTGGGAGGTGTTAGAAGACAGATGGGTCTCTATAACAACGAAGACAACAAAAACAAATTGACATATTCCCAGGATCCAGGTCAGAACGATGCTCGAAGTTCTGATTTGTAAAAAAAATACCTACTTCCTAAGCACATTTTCCTTCATAATTCTGCAGTCAGAAGGCTGAAATTAACAAAAGTTGTGAAACAACAGAACGTGAGTATTTGGGGGATAAAGGGTTTTTCTGCAGGTATTATCGTGTATTTTAGAACGAGGCTAATTTTCACAAAGGTGGCCAGTTAAGGAATTCCGCGCAATATGTTAATAACTATTCAGACTAGCAGGCTGAAATTTTGGACGTTCATAGCATGTATCGTGGCCATAAAGGTTACAATAAATTTTCGCAGAAATTCCCGTCGATCGTTGTGTTATCGTGGCACCAGCAACCGAAAATGGACTAGAAAACATCTTATTTCAAATCACTTGTATCTCGGAATCCCAGGAGCGATTTTAAAAATAAAGGTCAGGAATTAGTGGTTTATTTTATACCCTAACAGAAAAAGTAAAAACCTGAAAACACTTCATGATTAGATTTAGCGGTAAATTAGTGGTGAAAGAAGGTACCCTCAAAACTGGGTCGAAACTGGCGAAAATGACAAAAATTTACTTTAGCATATGGCAATGGCACAAACTGCAGGTGGCATGGACGATATACTGACCACAAATCATATCTTGGAGCCGGTTGGGCAATATGGCACCGATAACAGGGTGTTTATGCTCAATCGCTGCTCTACATCAGTCTACAACACTTCCCAAGTCCATTCCAAGCTGATAGAGTCGGGATGAATTATATTCTAGGTTTCCACGCGATGAGCGGTATTTCCACGTGATGCGGACACTCGAGTCAGATGCTAAAATGTCGGTGAGGTTTCGTAAAACAAGTTTTGAAAATTTCAAGTCGCTGTCTTTAGCCGTCTGCAAAGAGTTCGTGCATGTCTGAAGTGCTATTTTAAGGTCTAATTGGCATTTTTTGTCAATCTTTTCCCGCCAAAAACCTTCTCACCGCCGATTTCTTTCGACTTTTACTTCTGAAGATTCTCTAAGGCTTAAAGGTAGTGCTGGGATCCCTGGTCGGCGTTCTTAAAGACGCAACTTCGATTTACAGCCAGCTCTCCACCATTCACAGTCAGTTATAACTTTTAAGTGGACCTTGCCCAGAAAAGAGCGGCGCTACTAGAATCTGCGCACATTCCCGGCGGCTTCTTTCGCACCGGCTTGACCAAATTCGAACAACTACCTCCTCTCGTCAAAACGTTATATCCTAGTCAATTCTCGGCGGATTTTCCATAAAATTTTCACTCATTGTTCACGAATTGCTGCGGCATCACCTACCATGAGGTGCGATACGAATTTCGCATTTTGTCATGTCAAATTCGACAAGAGCTCGGTTTCTGGGCCTTTAAATGACATGATCGAGTTTGGCAAAGCTCCTAGAACAAAGCTGAATATTTGGAGTCGCTGCTCCAACAACTGTCGCCACAATTTTGTGAACGAAGGAACAGACGGACAGACGGGTGGACACATTTTCAATATCCTCCTCCCGACTTCGACAGCGGGGGATAATACTTACTTGATATATAGAAAACAAAAACTGAAGGCGAGTCCAATTTTAAAGACTTGTTTTGCTGATTCAAAATCGTATTTAAAGGGACAATAAACCGCAAATTTGAAAAAAAAACACAATTTGTATTGCACAAAAGGACCGGGGGCGCGATGGTGTTGCTGTAACCGGTTTGCCTCAGATCGCCGAAGTTAAGCAACGCCGAGCCCGGTTAGTCCTCTGATGGGTGACCGTCTGAGCGATCGATTCGGACTCCCGCGGTGTGTCCTTGGGCAAGACAGTTAACCCCGACTGTCCACATGGGACACGATGACGCCGTGTACTAAGGCGTACTTCACGTCGATGATGCGCACGTCTTCAATCAATCTAACCCAGCCTGTGTTGCAGTGCGGAGTTGGCAGCTGCTCGTCGTTGCTCTGCGGTTCTCTCCGGGTACTCCACCTTCCATTTTGCATAAGTGAGCGACCTTAGACACCAATAAATATATAAATAAATACAAAAGTACCCTTATGTTTCAGTCAGTTGTGATAAGGCGCGGGGGTCCAGTGGTTGTGGCTTGGACTTCAAACCAAAAGTTTGGTCAGGGCTTGCTACGTTGTGTCCTTATGTGAGGCACTTCATCCCAGCTGCGCATGTGGGACCACGGTGGCGCTGTATACAAAGGCATACTGCACGCCACTGATGCATTTGTCTTCAACCGATGCTAACCCTGCATGTGCGGAGCTAATACTTTGGGGAGTCTTACAGTTGCTCGACGTAGCTAGGTGGTACTCTTCGGGTATTCGGGCTTCCTCCGCTCGGAAAACTGTGCGCCACGAGGTGAACCTGGCTGTCGAAAGTGTCATTAAACCTCAATAAATGACCAAATAAACATTATTCGTAAGAAAGGGCTCGTATCGACTAAACAAATGAACCCTTTCAATTCTGACGCCCTGGGAGGTGTCATTTCAAACCAATACTCTCAACGGCGAAATGGACGAATCCATCTTGGTTTGTTTGGAGGTTCAGTAAAAATTGACTCCATCAGCCCTGTCGAGCTGTTAGATTAAATTATTACCGAGCTCGCATCAGATTTTTGCTCTTCATATTGTCTGCTCGTCCACTAGCATTACATTTCTGCATGCAAACTTATGCACAGCGGGCTGAAGGGGTTAAGATAAAGTTGATAATTGTTGTTCTAAAAAAGGCAAGCAGTGTTGTTTCATTCGGATCTACTTAGCCGATGGCTTACAGAAAGTACTGTGCAATGTCATTTTCCATAATCCTAGAAATTAGCATTCTTAGAAGGATAAAAGTGAAGTTTGTGTACACGTGTTTCTATTTGTAGCGCACACGCCCATGCAATCTATTTCTGCTTGCCCATGTCGACACATGTGTTTTGGATCATATGGGAAGCATAACTGCGCTTTATTTAAAACATACAATTGTTCATCTAACAATGCCTAATTACATGCATCGCTAAAATAACGCACAGTTGTTGCTCCTGACACGCATTCAACTGGACAGTTAGAATCCGCCTGTATACATAAATTGTGTCACGACGGTGTGCATACATCTGACCACTTATGGGCAACTTCGTCATATCTTCGTAATGTCGTGTCTTGTGAAAAGTCGTCTGCATTAACCAATTACCTAACATGAAAAACAGATGACACATGCAAACAAAATTCTTGAATAATATTTTTTTCATTTTTTGTCTCAAAAACATAGGTTTTGACCCCTCATTGGAACAAGCTCGACGAGCTCGTTCCAAAGAGGAATCATAACCTATGTTTTTGAGACCAAAAAAATGAAAAAAAATAATGAAATCTAATTGGTGACATTTGTGAATAGCGCTGTCCGGTTTTCGTCCTTACGTCGGGTAAAAGGTTAAAGTTGTTCAGTTACAGGTTTAAATAATTTCGCATTGCTTCTGATATACTATACTTTGCATATAGTGTTTTGTTTTACATTATTTTTCACATGCAAGTACAATCTGAGAGTCAATATTTTTTTTCACATTAGTGGCTTTTTGTCCCATTTAACAATCTCAAAACACCATATTTGTATCACACACGTCCATGCAATCTATTTCGGCTTACCCATGTCGATACCCTGTGGTTTGAGAGCTCTATAGGAAGCATATCTGCAATTTATTTGAAATATACAAAGTTTTTATTGTCTAACAATACTTAATAACGTGTATCGCTAAAACAATGTACAGCTGTTGCTCGTTGCTCGTAGCAGTTGTTTTTGCTTGGCCACTTGCGGGCAATCTTGTTTATACATTCGCAATGTCGTGTCTTGTGAGAAGTCGCCTGCATTAACGTTTATTTAGTTACTGATTTAAGTAATTTCACATTCCCCATGACATATTACACTTTGTATATAGTGTTTTGTTTTACATTCTTTTTCACGAACAACCACAATCTGAGGGTCAATATTCCTTTCAAATTAGCGACTTTTTTTGTCACTTCAGTAATATCAAAACACTGAATCATTATAATTTCCAACGTGGGCTTGGGACTTATTTCGTGTAGGATCGATAAAAAATGGAACAGAGGTTATAGTATTGCAAGTCCATAACAACCATTCTGGAGAAAACCTCTCTGAGATCTTTGCGATAAACTTTATCAGTAGCGCCTAGCAGCTTCGAAATTCGTTTATGTTCGACATTTTCGAACGTTGGGGTGTTCTCAACTCATTTCTAACTATGTCCTCTTGAACCCTTCTTCTGTCATCTGACTACAGAAGAAGAGTTCGAGGGGTTACGCTTCCGCAACTACTTTGATCTGATTCGGGTTTGGAATATTCAGCATTTTAATTGATTTTCCAAACATACAACTCGCAGTTGGATACATAACTTGAGTGGAGACAAACAATATTTGCGCTTGTGAAAAAAGGTAAAATATCTGTAACCTGAAGGCCCAAGGGATTCGATTCGAGGATCAGTTCGGAAAGCATGTCCTGATTTGATTCGGACTACGATTTAACCTGGAATTTAAGATTCAGATTCGCAGGGTTCTCAACATCACAGACTAGTGTTATGCATGGAGAAATAACTGAAGAAATATTAACCGTTTGAACACTGTGGCATCTTCCATGTCAGTTCAATTGCAGCATTTGAAAGAGTCCATATATCTATATCGCCCTTGTAAACCATCATCCTTTGTACTTGGGCACTATGTACAAAATGATGCTTAATTAATAGCGCACTAGGGTACAAAATAATGCTTAATTAATATCGCACTAGTGTACGCTTGTTGTTGATTCTTCACAAAATTACAGAAGCAATAATACACATGTAGCATAATATTTGAACATGGGTGAGTTAAATATGATATTTCTTCTTTCTCCAACATCTCATGATGCAATGTGAAGCACATTCAAATGTTGCAATCGCAAGTCGGAAATATGCACCCACTTGTCGTATGTGCCATTATCCCACGTAACGAAGTGTCCGATGCTCAGAAGCTGGGACGAACTCAAATGGCTCGTTCCAGTAATGACTCTAAAGTTCTGTTTCACAGAAACCGTTTGGTGTTTATATTGTGTACATATATATAATACTTGGTGGCCCTGGACGATTTCTAATTCTCCACTAAGAATTACCAATGGGTAGTAATTTGGAGATTTTTAACTTACAGCTTGATCTCAACATCTTCCTTGTTTTCTGCCTTTTTCGTCAAATTATCAACAAGCTTACCACAAGCGAGATTCATAAGACCGGCCATCTGAAAAATAAGAAAACAATTTAATTTGTAAAGGGTAGACACATTATTCTAAGGTCATAAATCTAACTTTTGTACAGTCAACGTTTATAGGATAAGAAAGTAAATGACTTATATAGGGATTGGATAAACCGTGAGTAACCTGATGGCAGGGAGGGCAGGGAGGGCAGGCTGGCATGCCAGTCATTATAATATATATATTATTTTTTTCTTTTTTTTCTTTCCCGAATATAATTCACCTAATGACTATAAACTGGAAGCTGTCCTGCTTCCGTCTTCTGTCCGTCTGTATGTCCGTCCGCAATTACCAGCTGTCAGGGAGGTAGAGAGGGCTGGATGGTATGCCATCCATTGTAATGTATATATTGTGTGAAGAAAATTCTCCATATGTATGATTCATCTAATAACTGTTGGCTAGCAAGCCAAATACTGTTCATTACGGGAATACCGAGCTAACTGACCCTTTCTCTAACACGATTTCACACAAACCGATAATAGACCACAAAGCAAAAAAAATGACATAACCCTTTTTGGGAGCCTAATGGCACAAAAGGGGTGCATATTTTGAGGGGCCCGCAGAGCACCACTATGTTTCCCAAGGTACCATCTATAAATTTGGAGAATACCAAGCAGATTGACCCATTCGCTAACGAACAGCGAAAAAAACTGATAATAGCCCAAGTAACAAAGCCATTTCCATTCCATTTCGGGATGCCCTGTGGACCCGGAAGGGCGCACAATTTGGGGGGACCGCACAGTACCACTGTACTTAGCAAGACACCTGTTGTCTATTAAGGGAATACCGAGCTAATTGACCCCTTCTCTAACAAGATTTTAGACAAACCGATAATAGATTGTCAATCCAAAAATCACAGAATCCCTCTTGGGCGCTTTATGGCACAAAATGGGTGCATATTTTTGGGGGCCCGCAAAGCACCAACACGCTTCCCAAACACCTATCTATAAATCTGGAGAACACCAAGCAGATTGCCCCTTGTGCTAACAATTAATCAGAAAAACTGATAATAGCCCATAAAACAAAACCATTTCCCTTCCTTTTTTGGGTTGCTTTGTGGACCCAGAAGGGTTCAAAATTTGCGGGGCCAGCACAGAACCACTGTGGTTAGCAAGATGCCTACTGATTATTTCTGGAATACCGAGCTAATTGAACCTTTCTCTAACAAGATTTCACACAAATAGATAATAGACAAGAAAGCATAAAACTACAGAACCCTTATTGGGAGCCTTATGGGACAAAAGCGGTGCATATTTTGGGAAGCCAGCAGAGCACTACTATGCTAGCCATGGCATCTTCTATAAATTTGGAGAATACCAAGCAGATTGCCCCATTCGCTAACGAACAGCGAGAAAAAAACTGATATCAGCTCATA
This sequence comes from Pictodentalium vernedei, assembly GCA_031216915.1. Lineage (NCBI taxonomy): Eukaryota > Metazoa > Mollusca > Scaphopoda > Dentaliida > Dentaliidae > Pictodentalium > Pictodentalium vernedei. The sequence goes on along the minus strand of CM062297.1, from coordinate 503,212,530 downwards.
TAACAAAAAACACTTCCCTTCATTTTTGGGCCGCTTTGTGAACCCAGGAGGGCGCAAAATTTGGGGGGCCCGCACAGAACCACTGTGGTTGGCAAGACACCTACTGTTTATTTCTGGAATACCGAGCTAATTGACCCTTTCATTAACAAGATTTCACACAAACCGATAATAGGCTATAAAGCATAAAATTACAGAGCCCTTTTTGGGAGCCTTATGGAACAAAAGTGGTGCATATTTTGGGTGGGGCCGCAGAGCACCACTATGCTTGCCAAGGAATCTTCTAAAAATTTGGAGAATACAAAGCAAATTGCCCTATTTGCGAATGAACAGCGAGAAAAATTGATAATAGCGCATATAAGAAAAACATTTATTTCCCTTCCTTTTTTGGGTCGTTTTGTGGACCTAGAAGGGTGCAAAATTTGGGTGGCCCGCACAGAACCACTGTGGTCAGGAAGACACCTACTGTTTATTTCTGGAATACCGAGCTAATTGGCCCTTTCATTAACAAGATTTCGCACAAACCGATAATAGACTATAAAGCAAAAAACTCCAGAACCCTTTTTGGGAGCGTTATGGAACAAAAGTGGTGAATATTTTTGGGGGCCCTCAGAGCACCACTATGCTTCCCAAGGCATCTTCTGTAAATTTGGAGAATACCAAGCAGATTGTGCGTTTAGCTAATGAACAGCCAGAAAAAACTGATAAAAGCCCACATAACAAAAACATTTCCTTTCCTTTTTTGAGTCGCTTCGTGAGCCCAGAAGAGTGCAAAATTTGGGGGGCCCGCACAGAACCACTGTGGTCAGCAAGACACCTACTGTTTATTTGACAAAATCCGAGCTAATTGACCCTTTCATTAACAAGATTTCACACAAACCGATAATAGGCTATAAAGCATAAAATTACAGAGCCCTTTTTCGGAGCCTTATGGAACAAAAGTGGTGCATATTTTGGGGGACCCGCAGAAAACCACTATACTTGCCAAGGCATCTTCTATAAATTTGGAGAATACCAAGCAGATTGCCCCATTCACGAACGAATAGCGAGAAAAATTGATAATAGCCCATATAAGAAAAACATTTCCCTTCCTTTTTGGGTCGTTTTGTGGACCCAGAAAGGTGCAAAATGTGGGGGGCCCGCACAGGACCACTGTGGTCAGCAAGACACCTACTGTTTATTTCTGGAATACGGAGCTAATTGGACCTTTCAATAACAAGATTTCACCCAAACCGATAACATACTATAAAGCATAAAACTACAGAACCCTTTTTGGGAGCTTTATAGAACAAAACTGGTGCATACTTGGGCGGGCCTGAAGAGCACCACTATACTTTCCAAGGCATCTTCTTTAGATTTGGAGAATACCAAGCAGATTGCCCCATTTGCTAACGAACAGTGAGAAAAATTTATAATAGGCCATATAACAAAAAGATTTCCCATCCTTTTTTGGGTCGCGTTGTGGACCCAGAAGTGTGCAATATTTGGGGGGCCCGCACGAACCACTGTGGTCAGCAAAACACCTACTGTTCATTTCTGGAATACGGAGCTAATTGGACCTTTCATTAACAAGATTTCATCCAAACCGATAACAGACTATAAAGCATGAAACTACAGAACCCTTTTTGGGAGCCTTATGGAATAAAAGTGGTGCATATTTTTTTTTTTTTTTTTTGGGGGGGGGGGGGGCCGCAGAGCACCACTATGCTTGCCAAGGCATCTTCTATAAATCTAGAGATTACCAAGCAAGTTGCACCATTCGCTAACGAACAGCGAGGAAACTTAATAAAAGCCCACATAACAAAAACATTTCCCTTCCTTTTTTGGGTCGCTTTGTGGACCCAGAAGAGCACAAAATTTCGGGGGCCCGCACAGATCCACTGTGGTTAGCAGGACACCTACTCTTTATTTCTGGAATACCGAACTAATTGACGCTTTCATTAACAAGATTTCATACAAACCGATAATAGACTCTAAAGCACAAAACTACAGAACCCTTTTTGGGAGCCTTATGGAATAAAAGTGGGGCATATTTTAGGGGCCCCGCAGAGCACCACTACGCTTGCCATGGCATCTTCTATAAATTTAAAGAATACCAAGCAGATTGCCCCATTCGCTAACGAACGGCGAGAAAAACTGATATTCCCTCATATATCAAAAACTCTTCCCTTCCTTTTTTGGGTCGCTTTGTGGACCCAGAAGGGCGCAAAATTTGAGGGGCCCGCACAGAACCACTGTGGTTAGGAAGAGACCTACTGTTTATGTCTGGTATACCGAGCTAATTGGCCCTTTCATTAACAAGATTTCACACAAACCGATAATAGACTATAAAGTATAAAACTACAGAACGCTTTTTGGAAGCTTCATGGAACAAAGGTGGTGCATATTTTTTTTTTTTTTTGGGGGGGGGGGGGGGGCGCAGAGCACCACTATGCTTCACAAGGCATCTTCTGTAAATTTGGAGAATACCAAGCAGATTGCCCCATTCGCTAACGAATGTTGAGAAAACTTGATAAAAGCCCACATAACAAAAACATTTCCCTTCCTTTTTCGTGTCGCTTTGTGGGCCCAGAAGGGCGCAAAATTTGGGGGGCCCGCACAGAACCACTGTGGTTAGCAAGACACCTACTGTTTATTTGTGGAATACCGAGCTAATTGGCCCTTTCATTAACAAGCTTTCACACAAACCGATAATAGACTGTAAAGCATAAAACTACGGAACCCTTTTGGGGAGCCTTATGGATCAAACGTGGTGCATATTTTGGGGGGCCCGCAGAGAACCACTATGCTTCCCAAGGCATCTTCTGTAAATTTGGAGAATACCAAGCAGATTACCCCATTCGTTAACGAACAGCGAGAAAAACTGATAAAAGCCCATCTTTTATTCCATAAGGCTCCCAAAAAGAGTTCTGTAGTTTTATGCTTTATAGTCTAATATCAGTGTGTGTGAAATCTTGTTAATGAAAGGGCCAATTAGCTCGGTATTCCTGAAATAAACAGTAGGTCTCTTCCTGACCACAGGGGTTCTGTGCGGGCCCTTCAAATTTTGCGCCCTTCTGGGTCCACAAAGTGACCCAAAACAGGAAGGAAAGTGTTTTTGTTATATGAGCTAATATAAGTTTTTCTCGCTGTTCGTTAGCGAATGGGGCAATCTGCTTGGTTTTCTTCAAATTTATAGAAGATGCCATGGCAAGCGTAGTGGTCCTCTGCGGGCCCCCAAATTATGCACCACTTTTATTACATAAGGCTCCCAAAAAGGGTTCTGTAGTTTTATGCTTGATAGTGTATTATCGGTTTGTGTGAAATCTTGTTAATGAAATGGCCAATTAGTTTGGTATTCCAGAAATAATCAGTAGGTGTCTTGGTGACCACAGTGGTTCTGTGCAGCCCCCCCCCCCCCCCCCCCCCCCAAAAAAAAAAAATTTTGCACCCTTGTGGGTCCACAAAGCGACCCAAAAAAGGATTGGAAATATTTTTGTTATGTGGACTATTATCAATTGTTCTCAGTGTTCGTTCGCGAATGGGGCAATCTGCTTGGTATTCTCCAAATCTATAGAAGATTCCTGGGCGAGTATAGTGGTGCTCTGTGGGCCCCATAATATTCACCACTTTTGATCCATAAGGCTCCGAAAAAAGTGTTTTGTATCTTTATGCTCTATAGTCTATTATCGGTTTGTGTGAAATCTTGTTAATGAAAGGGCCAATTAGCTCGGTATTCCAGAAATAAACAGTAGGTGTCTTGGTGACCACAGTGGTTCTGTGCGGGCCCCCCAAATTTTGCACCCTTGTAGGTCCACAAAGCGACCCCAAAAAGGATCGGAAATGTTTTTGTTATATGGACTATTATCAATTGTTCTCACTGTTCTTTCGCGAATGGGGCAATTTGCTTGGTATTCTCCAAATCTATAGAAGATTCCTGGGCGAGTATAGTGGTGCTCTGTGGGCCCCATAATATTCACCACTTTTGATCCATAAGGCTCCGAAAAAAGTGTTTTGTATCTTTATGCTCTATAGTCTATTATCGGTTTGCGTGAAATCTTGTTAATGAAAGGGTCAATTAGCTCGGTATTACAGAAGTAAACATATTTTTGCTCCCATAAGGCTCCCAAAAAGGGTTCTGCAGTTTTATGCTTTATAGTGTATTATCGGTTTGTGTGAAATCTTGTTAATGAAAGGGCCAATTAGCTCGGTATTCCAGAAATAAACAGTAGGTGTCTTGGTGACCACAGTGGTTCTGTGCGGGCCCCCCAAATTTTGCACCCTTGTAGGTCCACAAAGCGACCCAAAAAAGGATCGGAAATGTTTTTGTTATATGGACTATTATCAATTGTTCTCACTGTTCTTTCGCGAATGGGGCAATTTGCTTGGTATTCTCCAAATCTATAGAAGATCCCTGGGCAAGTATAGTGGTGCTCCGCGGGACCCCAAAATATGCACCACTTTTGTTCCATAAGGCTCCGAAAAAGGGTTTTGTATTTTTATGCTCTATAGTCTATTATCGGTTTGCGTGAAATCTTGTTAATGAAAGGGTCAATTAGCTCGGTATTACAGAAATAAACAGTAGGTGTCTTGCTAACCACAGTGGTTCTATGCACGACCCGAAATTTTGCGCCCTTATGGGCCCACAAAGCGACCCAAAAAAGGAAGGGAAATGTTTTTGTTATGTGGGCTTTTATCAAGTTTTCTCGCCGTTCGTTAGCGAATGGGGCAATCTGTTTGGTATTCTCCAAATTTACAGAAGATGCCCTGGGAAGCATAGTGGTGCTCAGTGGGTCCCCAAAAATATGCACCACTTTTGTTCCATAAGGCTCCCAAAAATGGTTCTGTAGTTTTATGCTTTATAGTCTATAATCGGTTTGTTTGAACTCTTGTTAATGAAAGGACCAATTAGCTCGGTATTCCAGAAATAAACAGCAGGTCTCTTCCTGACCACAGTGGTTCTGTGCGGGACCCCCAAATTTTGCGCCCTTCTGCGCCCACAAAGCGACCCCAAAAAGGATGGGAAATGTTGTTGTTAAGTGGGCTTTTATCAAGTTTTCTCGCTGTTCGTTAGCGAATGGGGCAATCTGCTTTGTGCTCTCCAAATTTACAGAAGATGCCTTGGGAAGCATAGTGGTTCTCAGCGGGCCCCCCAAAATATGCAACACCTTTTTTCCATAAGGCTCCCAAAAAAGGTTTTGTAGTTTTATGTTTTATAGTCTACTATCGGTTTGTGTGAAATCTAGTTAAGGAGAGGGCCAATTAGCTCGGTATTCCAGAAATAAACAGTAGGTCTCTTGCTGGCCACAGTGGTTCTGTGCGGGCCCCTCAAATTTTGCGCCCTTCTGGGTCCACAAAGCGACCCAAAAAAGGAAGGGAAATGTTTTTGTTATGGTGGCTTTTATTAAGTTTTCTCGCTGTTCGTTAGCGAATGGGGCAACCTGCTTTGTATTCTCCAGATTTATAGAAGATGCCTTGGCAAGCGTAGTAGTGCTCTGCGGGCCCCCCAAAATATGCAACACTTTTGTTCCATAAGGCTCCCAAAAAGGTTTCTGTAGTTTTATACTTTATAGCCTATTATCGGTTTGTGTGAAAGCTTGTTAATGAAAGGGCCAATTAGCTAGGTATTCCAGAAATAAATAGTAGGTGTCTTGCTAACCACAGTGGTCCTGTGTGGGCCCCCGAAATTTTGCGCCCTTCTGGGTCCACAAAGCGACCCAAAAAAGGAAGGGAAATGTTTTTGTTATGGGGGCTTTTATTAAGTTTTCTCGCTGTTCGTCAGCGAATGGGGCAACCTGTTTGGTATTCTCCAAATTTATAGAAGATGCCTTGGCAAGCATAGTGGTGCTCTGGGGGCCCCCTAAAATGTGCACCACTTTTGTTCCATAAGGCTCCCAAGAAGGATTCTGTAGTTTTATACTTTATAGCCTATTATCGGTTTGTGTGAAAACCTGTTAATGAAAGGGGCAATTAACACGGTATTCCAGAAATAAACAGTAGATGTCCTGCTAACCACAGTGGTTCTGTGCGGGCCTCCGAAATTTTGCGCCCTTCTGGGTTCACAAGGCGACCCAAAAAAGGAAGGGAAATGTTCTTGTTATGTGGGCTTTACTAAGTTTTCTCGCTTTTCGTTAGCGAATGGGGCAACCTGCTTGGTTTTCTCCAAATTTACAGAAGATGCCTTGGGAAGCATAGTGGTGCTCTGCGGGCCCCCCCAAAATATGCACCACCTTTGTTCCATAAGGCCCCCAAAAAGGGTTCTGTAGTTTTATGCTTTATAGACTATTATCGGTTTGTGTGAAATCTTGTTAATGAAAGAGTCAATTAGCTCGGTATTCCAGAAATAGACAGTAGGTCTCTACCTGACCACAGTGTTTCTGTGCGGGCCCTTCAAATTTTGCGCCCTTCTGGGTCCACAAAGAGACCCAAACCAGGAACGGAAGTGTTTTTGTTATATGAGCTATTATAAGTTTTTCTCGCTGATCGTTAGCGAAAGGGGCAATCTGCTTGGTGTTCTCCAAATTAATAGAAGATGCCATGGCAAGCGTAGTAGTCCGCTGCAGGCCCCCAAAATATGCACCACTTTTATTCCATAAGGCTTCCAAAAAGGGTTCTGTAGTTTTATGCTTTATAGTGCATTATCGGTTTGTGTGAAATCTTGTTAATGAAAGGGTCAATTAGTTTGGTATTCCAGAAATAAACAGTAGGTGTCTTGGTGACCACAGTGGTTCTGTGCGGGCCTCCCAAATTTTGCACCCTTGTGGGTCCACAAAGCGACCCAAAAAAGGATCCGAAATGTTTTTGTTATATGGACTATTATCAATTGTTCTTACTGTTCTTTCGCGAATGGGACAATCTACTTGGTATTCTCTAAATCTATAGAGGATGCCTGGGCGAGTATAGTGGTGCTCCGCGGGACCCCAAAATATGCACCACTTTTGTTCCATAAGGCTCCGAAAAAGGGTTTTGTATTTTTACGCTCTATAGTCTATTATCGGTTTGCGTGAAATCTTGTTAATGAAAGAGTCAATTAGCTCGGTATTCCAGAAATAAACAGTAGGTGTCTTGCTAACCACAGTGGTTCTATGCGGGCTCCGAAATTTTGCGCCCTTATGGGCCTACAAAGCGGACCCAAAAAAGAAAAGGAAATGTTTTTGTTATGTGGGCTTTTATCAACTTTACCCGCCGTTCGTTAGCGAATGGGGCAATCTGCTTGGTATTCTCCAAAATTACAGAAGATGCCTTGGGAAGCATAGTGGTGCTCAGCTGGCCCCCAAAATATGCAACACCTTTTTTCCATAAGGCTCCCAAAAAGGGTTTTGTAGTTTTATGTTTTATAGTCTATTATCGGTTTGTGTGAAATCTTGTTAATGAAAGGGCCAATTAGCTCGGTATTCCAGAAATAAACAGTAGGTCTCTTGCTGGACACAGTGGTTCTGTGCGGCCCCTCAAATTTTGCGCCCTTCTGGGTCCACAAAGCGACCCAAAAAATTAAGGGAAGTGTTTTTGTTATATGAGCTAATATTAGTTTTTCTCGCCGTTCGTTAGCGAATGGGGCAATCTGCTTGGTATTCTCAAAATTTATAGAAGATGCCATGGCAAGCGTAGTGGTGCTCTGCGGGCAACCAAAATATGCACCACTTTTATGCCATAAGGCTCCCAAAAAGGGTTCTGTAGTTTTGTGCTTTATAGTCTATTATCGGTTTGTGTGAAATCTTGTTAATGAAAGGGTCAGTTAGTTCGGTATTCCAGAAATAAAGAGTAGGTGTCCTGCTAACCACAGTGGTCCTGTGCGGGCCCCCGAAATTTTGCGCCCTTCTGGGTCCACAAAGCGACCCAAAAAAGGAAGGGAAATGTTTTTGTTATGGGGGCTTTTATTAAGTTTTCTCGCTGTTCGTTAGCGAATGGGGCAACCTGCTAGGTATTCTCCAGATTTATAGAAGATGCCTTGGCAAGCATAGTGGTGCTCTGCGGGCCTCCAAAATATGCACCACTTTTGTTCCATATGGCTCCCAAAATGGGTTCTGTAGTTTTATACCGGATAGTCTATTATCGGTCTGTGTGAAATCTTGTTAATGAAAGGGCCAATTAGCTCGGTATTCCAGAAATAAACAGTAGGTCTCTTCCTGGCCACAGTGGTTCTGTGCGGGCCTCCAAATTTTGCGCCCTTCTGGGCCCACAAAGCGACCCCAAAAAGGAAGGGAAATGTTATGTGGGCTTTTATCAAGTTTTCTCACCGTTCGTTAGCGAATGGGGCAATCTGTTTGGTATTCTCCACATTTACAGAAGATGGCTTGGGAAGCATAGTGGTTCTCTGCGCGCCCCCAAAAATATGTCCCACTTTTGTTCCATAAGGCTCCCAAAAAGGGTTCTGTAGTTTTAAGCTTTATAGTCTATTATCGGTTTGTGTGAAACCTTTTTAATGAAAGGGCCCATTAGCTCGGTATTCCCGAAATAAACAGTAGGTCTCTTCTTGACCACAGTGGTTCTGTGCGGGCCCCCCAAATTTTGCGCCCTTCTGGGCCCACAGAGCGACCCCAAAAAGGAAGGGAAATGTTTTGTTATGTAGGCTTTTATCAAGTTTTCTCGCCGTTCGTTAGCGAATGGGGCAATCTGCTTGGTATTCTCCAAATTTACTGAAGGTGCCTTGGAAAGCATAGTGGTGCTCTGCGGGCCTCCCAAAATATGCACCACTTTTGTTCCATAAGGCTCCCAAAAAGGGTTCTGTAGTTTTATGCTTTATAGTCTATTATCGGTTTTTTGTGAAATCTTGTTAATGTAAGGGCCAATTAGCTCGGTATTCCAGAAATAAACAGTAGGTTTCTTCCTGACCACAGTGGTTCTGTGCGGGCCTCTCAAATGTTGCGCCCTTCTGGGTCCACAAAGTGACCCAAAAAAGGAAGAGAAGTTTTTTTGTTATATGAGCCAATATCAGTTTTTCTCACTGTTCGTTGGCGAGTGGGGTAATCTGCTTGGTATTGTCCAGATTTATAGAAGATGCCATGGCAAGCGTAGTGGTGTTTTGCGGGCCCCCCAAAATATGCACCACTTTGATTCCATAAATCTCCCAAAAAGGGTTCTGTAGTTTTATGCTTTATAGTCTATTATTGGTTTGTGTGAAATCTTCTTAATGAAAGGGTCAATTACTTCGGTGTTCCAGAAATAAAGAGTAGGTGTCTTGCTAACCACAATGGTTCTGTGCGGGCCCCCCAGATTTTGCACCCTTCTGGGCACACAAAGCGTCCCCCCAAAAAAGGGAAATGTTTTTGTTATATGGACTTTTATCAGTTTTTCTCGCTGTTCACTCGCAAATGGGGCAATTTGCTTGGTATACTCCAAATTTATAGAAGTTGCCTTGGCAAGCATAGTGGTGCTCTGCGGGCTCCCTAAAATATGCACCACTTTTGTTCCATAAGGCTCCCAAAAAGGGTTCTGTAATTTTATGCTTTATAGCCTATTATCGGTTTGTGTGAAATCTTGTTAATGAAAGGGTCAATTAGCTCGGTATTCCAGAAATAAACAGTAGGTGTCTTGCCAACCACAGTGGTTCTGTGCGGGACCCCCAAGTTTTGCGCCCTTCTGGGTTCACAAAGCGACCCAAAAAAGGAAGGGAAGTTTTTTTGTTATTTCAGCTAATATCAGTTTTTCACGCTGTTCGTTAGCGAATGGGGCAATCTGATTCTTATTCTCCAAATTTATAGAAGATGCCATGGCTAGCATAGTGGTGCTCTGCGGGCTTCCCAAAATATGCACCACCTTTGATCCATAAGGCTCCCAATAAGGGTTCTGTAGTTTTATGCTTTATAGTCTATTATCTATTTGTGTGAAATCTTGTTAGAGAAAGGGCCAATTAGCTCGGTATTCCAGAAATAAGCAGTAGGCATCTTGCTAACCCACAGTGGTTCTGTGCAAGCCCCCAAATTTTGAACCCTTCTGGGTCCACAAAGCAACCCAAAAAAGGAAGGGAAATGTTTTTGTTATATGGGCTCTTATCAGTTTTTCTGATTAATTGTTAGCAAAAGGGGCAATCTGCTTGGTGTTCTCCAGATTTATAGATAGGTCCTTGGGAAGCATGTTGGTGCTTTGCGGGCCCCCCAAAATATGCACCCATTTTGTGCCATAAAGCGCCCAAGAGGGGTTCTGTGATTTTTGGATTGACAATCTATTATCGGTTTGTCTAAAATCTTGTTAGAGAAAGGGTCAATTACCTCGGTATTCCCTTAATAGACAACATGTGTCATGCTAAGCACAGTGGTACTGTGCGCCCCCCCCCCCCCCATTTTGTGCGCCATTCCGGGTCCACAGGGCATCCCAAAAAGGAATGGAAATGGCTTTGTTACTTGGGCTATTATCAGTTTTTTTCGCTGTTCGTTAGCGAATGGGGCAATCTGCTTGGTATTCTCCAAATTATAGATGGTGCCTTGGGAAACATAGCGGTGCTCTGCGGGCCCCTCAAAATATGCACCCCTTTTGTGCCATTAGGCTCCCAAAAGGGGTATGTCATTTTTTTGCTTTGTGGTCTATTATCGGTTTGTGTGAAATCGTATTAGAGAAAGGGTCAATTAGCTCGGTATTCCCGTAATGAACAGTATTTGGCTTGCTAGCCAACAGTTATTAGATGAATCATACATATGGAGAATTTTCTTCACACAATATATACATTACAATGGATGGCATACCATCCAGCCCTCTCTACCTCCCTGACAGCTGGTAATTGCGGACGGACATACAGACGGTCCGCCTCTGCGGAAGCAGGACAACTCGCAGTTTATAGTCATTAGGTGAATTATATTCGGGAAAGAATAAAAAGGAAAAAAATAATATATATATTATAATGCGTGGCATGCCAGCCTGGCATCCCTGCCCTCCCAGCCATCGGGTTACTCGCGGTTTATCCAATCCCTATATATATATGTGTATTTAATTCACATTGAAACCATCAACATTGTTACTGAATTAGTGGAACTACTCAACGGAATCATAAACCTGCAACAGTGGTACATTTTGATTCATAAGCATTTAGTTTACAAATATTCTAACAGTATTGTAATGTCATTAAAATTCGGTAAAATTAATTCTCGATGGAGACAGATTTTTGTTGATTCAAAGATAATGGACGTTAAATGTACAGTATCAGGAAAGTGTATTAACACTAAATCACTCGCAAAATGGAGATTCCAACCAAGCAATAATTTCAAATTTGTTGAAAGCATAAAAAACACAAGCAAAGTTCCACCAATGGACCTCCTGCTTAACCCGGAGGTCCTTTGCATGAAACATTGCTTGTGTTTTTGTCCACATTCACAAAAAATTGAAAGTGATACTTTGGATGATAACTCCACGTCATGGGTGATTTAGTTACAACCCACTCTCCACATACTGCACTCTAGATTCAGATGTCTGGAATATTTCAGTTGGTCGGAAAAACGAACCGTTGGTTCGCTTTTTCGAACAACAGAAATATTCGAGACGTTTCAATCTCAAACACAGGCGATGGACTATTTTAGGGTTATATTGATTCTAGGCCATAAATGCATCGAATTCCTTAATACGTAACTAGACTAGTGTACTGGAGTGTCCCGTGACTTTTTCCATTGTTCTGCGACATGATTACTCAATAAATTAAAAAAACAAACTTGATAGCCTTGTGTCTATACATTGTAAATGTGTTTTGGTAATATATTAATTGCAAATATAAACAACTTTATGCACTTGGCAAATTAATCCACACTGTAAATTACAGTTGGGTAGAAAATACACCGGAAAATTCTGAAACTCAGTCTTCTTCCGATATAATATTATGATACACAACAAAATTTTGAAACACCCCAGTTTCTCAACTTTGTGATAGCATATTTTAAAAAAAAATATAGCCGGTAGTTTGCCGAAACATAAGACATCAATCCCAATAGTTTCACAAGGGAATGTTAATGTTGTGCATGGTAGCATCACCAAATTCACCCTATGGGAACCTCATACTGCAATCTGCTTATTTCGAGGGTTGAAGGTGGTCAGGTTTAACATTCTTGTCCAAGAATGCGATCATATTGTTCAGGATTAAATTCGTACCCTCCACTGAAGGTATGAAGCAGATTTGTCTAGCATGTTTACAAGTTACAGGTGGACAGATCCCATACAGAAAAGAACAAATGTTTTTTTTAATACATACCAATCATGCACGTGACGTGTGATACAACGGGCATTCTTCAATGAATTTATCTGCAGTGATCACACCTTGTCAATAAATGAATTAGCTTTCACGTGGAATGATGCTTTTATTACTTTTTACAATTTTTTTTTCATTTACACCGAAATGTTTGGGGAGATTCAAAACAGTTTGGTGTGGTATAGTTACCTTTTTCAATCTTCCACTACTAAATGTTGGAGTCATCATATTCCTGACATGCTTCCAATGTCCGTCGATAAGAAGGGTCATCATTTTGTCCAATGGTGGTTGCTGTTTGAAGGGAATCTGAAATATAAAGAGCATAAAATATTCCCAAAATGTCGAAAGGCTAAAGCTCAAAATGACGTTGAAAATGAGAGATACAGAAAAACGTAAGCCTGCCATCTCTGAAATCGGATGACTCAATTAAGAATTAAATGCAATTTTTATAGCCTTTATTGGAGTATGAACGTGTGGGAATGGGTACAAATTATGTGTGAATCCCGAAGGGGGTTCATACAATTTGTACCCATTCCCACAGGTTCATACCCCAATAAAGATTATAAAAGTTGCATTCAATTCTTATAATTACATTCCGTAACTGTTTAAACTACTTTTTACCAAACAACAAAGCAGAAAGACGAAATAAAACATGTACGAACGAATGAGGCGAAAAACCACCCTCACACAAAGGACAAAGCGCACAACTCTGAGCTGAGCGCGGGTTTTTGGCATTGACCCAAATTTGTCAAATTGCCGTCATTCGCAACGAAACTTGAAATGTTCAAAACAATTTATTTAACATATCGGTAAACTATAATCACTGATCACTGCGAGAGGCGCTAAAAGTTATAAACCCGCCCAAACTCCACCCGAATTACATTCTGTCAACTGCGCTCTACCGTAAATGCGGGTCAAAGTTCGACCAAATGTATTCATTGGAAAATGAATTACATTTGGTCATGACGTTTTCATCCAGCTGACCAATGGGAATTCAGTATTTGGACCCAAAACGTATAACTATATTAACAATGTAATTATTTTGAAATAAAAAAAGTTCACTACCTCCAATAACCCCACAATAGGGGTGGTAAATTTCATAACTATATCTGATCAATATGGCACAATTGGACTAAAAACGTAGGGCTTTTAGTTAACCCACTGAACCCTAGAGGCCGTTTTCCCGCCCAGGAACATGATAGGTCAACATTTCATAAAGTAGAAGGGCTGCTTAGTGAATGTGTGGGTTAGTGCAATCAATATCTTCAACGTGCAGCCACAAGGCTGCACGTTGAAAATATTAATTGGTCTACCCCTAAATAATGAATATGGACTCTTCCAATTACTATCATTGAAGTGACATGGATGACACAACAAGTGTACAAAGGGTTAAGACATAAAATAGGCTTACAATCACTACAAGTAAGTTGCAACTTCATTGGATGACTTAATAAGTCCGTTAACAGAAAGTACCTATCTAGCTGAGTATCTATTTTTATTATTTATTTTATACGCCACTTCAAAAAGCGTTCATTATTTGATGATGTCCGTTCCATGAACAATTTAACATGATGATTGACCTTTCATCACCACATGCTCATACAGTACTTTATCGTCTACCATGTACTCTTGATTTCAGCCTGTCATATCATAGTACATGTGTTTCTTCTCTAACTTTTGTGAAGCTCTAAATTCATTCTAACTAGATTATAAGTATCTTGCAATCAGAAATTTAAATTGAAAGAGAACATTTCTTCATCTTTTAACTGTTGCACTGATAAATTACCACCCAGATTTAATTCATTTCCATCATCAATTTCGTTTACAGCACACGTTCCAGCGGACCTACCGGCCATTGCTTCAGTCGGACCAACGTTTTGTAACTTTACAGTTTATATTTTTTGCGGAGCTATTACCTACTGCACCGTGAGAGTCGCTACTGGTTCCATTCAAGAAAGGTTCATTCGTACAGAGTCATGCGAAGATTCGAAGACTTGAAGATTTGATTCGACATCGGTTGCCCGATTCGGTTTTAAAGTCAAATAGGCTTCGAGGCATACACTTTTCGAATCGGCTAACTCTCTCTCGCCTTTCAAGGGACGGTGGCAAATAATTATCTTCTATCGGCAAAATTATGCCGCATAAATGAGAGAATGGTTGCCTTGTTGCGTTTTCGATTCAATCAGATTGCCGGCATGCTTATCTGTTTTACATTGTTAGAAAAGAACATATATAGTGATTGGTAGCAATGTAACTTGTGCATTTGGGTACGCATGATTGCTGCAGCACGCGTAAATCGCAAAATCAAACATGGTAACTGGCTAATTTTGTAAACAAAGAGTAGTAGTAGTTTCACGAAAAGTGTTTTGCATTGTTACCGTTTCGAATCAGATTCGTTGGCTGTGTTGACTTCGGGCCTCTGAGTCTATAATTCATCATTATATTCGAGGATAGAAATTTTGGATTTCACAGGGCGCTATTTATAGCAGGAAAGATTCCATCCGAAGTATTTTAATAAATAACGGCATCTTCTGGAAACAGATTTATGAACCTACAGTGCAGTTGCCGTGAACTGGTGGTACTTCATGTGTGGGTAGTGGTGTCCACGCATGCATTTTCCAGGTAATAAAAATCATCATCAGCAAAAGTTTAATTAACGAAGCACCGGGTAGTACACGGTGTTTCATTAATTAAATTGTTGATGAGTGTTCCTATAATTAGTGTTTGGAATCTAATATTAGTGTGTAAGTTAAACTATTTCCCGCCCTTGGAAGTGATCAGTCCACGGCGGATGTGCTTTAATCGTTAAGGTATCAAAAGGAAACAATTGTGATGGAAAGAGCCATTGGAATATCAGATTTTTTTCGACTGACTTAGGTTGAAAAAATACTCTCTTATTTTAAACTTCTATTCCTCCAGATTTACAATTTATTATAGCTTCAACAATACCTTCCAGTCGCGAAGTAACTAACAGTATAAGGTCTTGTTACACGGCAGACAGAAGTGAAAGCCTTTTCTGATTGAAATTTGTCACTCCTATTTTCCAGTTTCTTTTGCATTGAGCTAAAATCTGTTGTAGACTTATTCTTTTTTCAGAAAATCTGCTCCAATTAAACAAATATTAAACAATTGCAATTTAACAGATATGATTTTCTTTCTAGAGCTGAAACGGTAATAATATCAACACCATTATACGCATACACAAATAGACTACAAACTATCCACAATAAACAGTTAAGTTTCTTATTTATTTCCTCATTGTTTAATTTTTTCCTTAAACTCAAACTTCCCAAGGTAAACAAAACCCATATATATAAGGAGTATGTCATGTTTATTTTCACATTGTTTTATTTTTACCTAAACCTGAACGCCCCAAGGTAAAAACAAAACCCATATCTAAATGTATAAAAGGAATATGTCATGTTTCCCCCGGTTACCCCCAATCAACTCAACAAAACAGCCATCGTGGCAACACTGTTTACAAGGTGCCGCTTCTCCTTGGTCTTTGGAGCTGGGGTGCTAACCTTTACCTGAGCCACCACCATTTTCCCAGTTCAGTTTAAACAATATTTATTGAAAAAAGACAAGTCCGGAGGAGCGCCGCCAGCACCATGCACCGTCGGGATACGAACAATATCTCGTAAGTGCACATGTAAGACGCATTATTCATTAGCATGCAATGTATTGTTCAATAATATATGAAACATTGATCGCTACCCCGACCCCCCCCCCCCCCCCCCCCGTCGCGGCACACAGCGCCGGTGACAATTCCCAGGACCCCCCCCCCCCCCAACGAACGAAAAACCCTCACAGTGTGAGAAGCTGATAGTGAACCAGGCCCTCACCCTGCAGATATTTCATTTGATGTGTGTTTTCACTCACGTTGTACAGGCAAGCAAAACCTCCGCCACCGATCGTCAGATTAGCTTGATGGTCCATTAACAGAAGAGCCACTTGCTCCTCATTTGAAAGAGATAGCTGGATAACACGGTAGGGGCTCACTCGAAAGAGCGGTTGTATTGAGAGATCATCCATGCTGACATAAGGGCGTCGGCGACAGACGGTTATTGAATAAGTGGGTGCTAAGATTACTGCAACACAGCCGCAATCTGCAGTGATAGATTTGTCCTATTCGTGGTTGGTTTTACATGGCCATAAAAAGACGGATGTCGCAGATCGCCCCAGTGTTAAGATAATTTGCGAAATTACTCACTGGTGAATTTTCTCCGATTGATAATGGTATGTCGTTCCAAAGACGTGTAGTTCTCGGGAAGACTGGTACAGTTTGGGTGTTGCAGAAGGGAACTGGGAGATTATTACTTGCTCTGAGATTGGGACCTTGACTGCTGGGGGAAATTTTATTAGCAATATATGAGGGGGGGGGGGGGGGGGGCGTCATATGGTGAAACATTCGGAAGAATTGTTTCAGTTTGTGTTTGCGACGTCTTTCCTCAAGGGAGTCCGCGCGGGTTTCATTGTACAACGCGGAAGACCTAGCACTCATGATTGCGACAGGCACTCTCCTTGCTAAAGCCAACTGCACTTTTTCCAGGTCGATTGTATTTTCGCCGTGCAAGTATTCCAAATGGTGCTACCATATTCAAGAAGAGGCCTAACAAAGGCAAAGTAAATCTTTTCAAGGACACTACGGTCAAGAGTAATGTTTTGCCTCCTCCGTAAATCTACGCAAGACCATGCATTTTAAAAATGCAAGTAAATCACCAAACACTACAAGTTTTTTTTCAGCTTACGAATGAGATTCACATGCCACACCTTATCGAATGCTTTACTGACGTCACAGAAAACCACCCGAATCTCTTTTCCGTCGTCGAGGGCTCGGTAGAATTCGTCTTAGAGGTCAGTTAGCTGAAGGAAAGTCGAATCACCAGGGGTGAATCCTGACTGAAATTGATTTAGGATGTTGTTGTCGCTCCAGTTCGTCCACAACTGTTTGAAAATACATTTTTCAAAAACGTTACCAACACAGCTAAGGAGGGAAATCGGACGATAATTCGTTACTAAATTGGAAGGATGCTTTTAAAAACGGGCGTTACATTATCATTTTTCCATACAAATGGAAAGTAATTATTATTCCGGAGAATATTGAAGATTTCAGAGAGAGGTTCACATAAAGATAATTTACATTCTTTCGGCAACCGGGGACTTACAAGATCAGGTCCTGTACACTTTGATGCATTAAGGGATTTTAGCACTTCGTATACTTTGCTGCTCTGTATGGTTATCATGTCTATTGAGTAAGGGGCGGGTGTGGCCATTGTAGGTAGAGAGGTGTGAGTTGTAGGGATGCGGTTTTCGGACCTGATTGACCGGAGGTGGCGCCGGTGGTGGCGCCTGGCTCCACCTTCGGCGGCGGGGGGGGGGGGGTCGAAAGAGGTTTTAAGGAAGGCAAAGGAGACAAGGGTGCGGTCATATTTTATAAAAAAAAAAAATTAATAATTTTAATTTTATGACGTAGCATATTTTTAAATAATTTTAATTGCTATGACGTAGCATATTTTTAAATTTGATTTTAATAGCTATGACGTCATATCTCCTCCCTTCCCCTCCCCTCTTAATGCTGAACTGTGCTATGATGGAGTAACACCCCCCCCCCCCTCTTTTAAATTCTAATTGCTATGACGTAGTCCCCTTAAAATTTGCGTAATATTTTAATAATTTTCGTTAATTAAATAATTTTTAAATTAAATTTAAATGGCGTTTTCGTTAAAGAATTCAATAATTGGTCGTTATTAAGAGTTTACATAATAATATTCGGGAATGTGATCTAATACAAGACATATTTTATCAACAAAATGCAGGTACACGAGTTATTCTCGTGTATTATCTTATTTTTATATCGACATTTGCCACAGAAAGATTTTGAGTTTTGTACAAAATAAGCGTTTACTCAAAGTTACGCTACAGTCATAGCTGCTGATAGCGGCGCATCGGGACATGCTAAAAAAATTGCATACAAAATTGTTAATTTTGACATGCGCTGTAGTGTGGTTCAATGAATCAGATTTCATTTCGTCTTGTGCTGTAAGATGGTTTGAATTGCTTGAACATAGCAATCAATTTCGATCCGTACTGTACCATCGATAGAGACGAGACGCGGGCGGTGAGTGAGAGAAGCTCATGTGGGTGGGGGTCAATTGAAGCATTGTATGTTTAGGCTTTTCCCTATGGAAAAGACTACTGTTTTTCTTCGGATTACTATTTTTTTTTTCAGGCTTATACTCATCAACAGCTTAAAATTGATTTCTCCCTGGATTTCTCTGAAAACATCTCGTAGATTTTTAAGTAAAAATGGTCATTCACAGTTTTTGGTGTGAAATTACAAGTTGCATGAATAAATATTCCTGTTAGCACTTGTTAACCCTCTACACGCTGCCAGACATCAATATTTTGGATACATTTGAGATAAAATGGACCATTTTTAAATTGACACAGCACTCAGTGGGTATGTGTCAAACAAACATAACGCCTTTTGACGGTCATTGACTTGTTGGCCGATGATATTGACATTAACCCACTCCACCGTTAATGATGGTTTTTACCTAAACAATTTTTTATCAAACTGTGTCATTTGAGACTACTATCTTCACCTTTCTCATAACATCAATGAACTTCAGTGAGACAGTTAAAAACAACTCATCAGACACGTGAAAAATCATGGAATCTCATCGGGAAAAGCCATGATTCTCCAGAACAAACTTAACAAACTGCCAGACATCAATATTTTGGAAAACGGACCATTTTCAAATAGATATAGCACTCAGTGGGTATGTGTCAAACAAACATAACTCCTTTGTCGGTCATTAACTTGTTGGACGACGATATTGATATTAACCCCTCTCCACTGTTAATGATGTTTTTTTACCTAAACAATTTTTTTTATCAAACTGATTCATTTGAGACTTATAGACTCACCTTTTTCATGACATTAATGAAGGAACTTCAGTGAGACAGTCAAAAGCAATTCATCATACACTGTGGGGTCATGACAAATCATGGAATCTCATCGGGAAAAGCCATGATTCTTCAGAATCATAAAGTCTAGTTTGAGACTACTATCTTCACCTTTCTCATAACATCAATGAAGGAACTTCAGCGAGACAGTTAAAAACAATTCATCAGACACTGTGGGGTCATGGAAAATCATGGAATCTCATCGGGAAAAGCCATGATTCTCCAAAATCATAAAGTCTAGTTTTTTTTTTTTTTTTTTTTTCCACACATTTTGTCCGTACGATTCAGAAGTCATTTTCGAACCGATTTTCACGAAATTTTGCACACACATAGGGGGGCACACAATCTAAAAATGTACCGAAGCGGAATTTTCGATTTAACCCTTATTTCGTCAGAATTGGCAAAAAGCAGCCAAAATTGGGGTTTATCGGCACTTTCTCGAAACACGTCTTGTAGATTTGTTTTTATACATTCGTCATTGCTAGACCTGTCTGTGACACGCCATTTGATACACACGACATATCAGGCGATGCATATGGTAACCCTCCACAGGCTGCCAAACATCGAAAGTTTGATGAAATAGGCCGGTTTCAGGACACACTGCACCCAAACAATACACGAGAGATAAACATAACTTCCTTTATTGGGCGTGGAATTCACCGAGGATCATTTTTGTCAGTAATAAGGGTGTTCAAAACACCAAGCGTTAACCCATTTTGGGCTGGTTAAACAGCAATACCCCTATAAAGCTCAAAAATTCGTATTTTCCGTGGATTTCTCTAAACGAGTCTTGTAGATTTTCAAGAAAAAGTTGTCACTCCCAGGCCTTGGTGTGACAATAGAAGTTGCATGGACAAAATACTGCGGTGAACATTTGTTAACCCTCCACGGGTGCCAAAAATCAAAATTGTGATAAAATGGGCTGTTTTTGGACGCCAACAGCACCCACTTGGTGTACCACCGAGAAAGGTTCATTCTTTTATCGGACGCAAAAGTGATGGGGAAACAATTTTGATAGTGGTAAGGGTATTCAAAAGTCGAAGTCTTAACCCATTTTGGACTGCTTAAAGAGAGATACCCCTTAAAAGCTTAAAATTCCCATTTTCTGTGGATTTATCTAAAAGCAACTTGTAGGTTTTCAGGAAAAATTGACTATTCGCGGGTCTTTGTGTGACATTACAAGCTGCATGGACAAAATATTAAGGTGAGCATTTATTAACCCTCTACAGGCTGCTAAGCATCGTAATTTTGTTGAAATAGGCTGTTTTCAGACGCGCACAACACCCAATGCATACCCGAGAGATAAACATAATCTACTTTGTTGGAAGTGGAATTCACCGAGGACCAAATTTGTTAGTAATAAGGGTATTCAGAAAACCAAGCATTAACCCCTTTTGGGATGGTTAATAGCAATACCCATCAAAAGCTTAAAAAATCAGGTTTTCCCTGAATTTCTTTACAAACGTCTCGTAGGGTTTCAAGAGAAAATGGCCGTTGATAGGTCTTAGAGTCACATTACCAGCTGCATGGATAAAATATTCAGATAAGCATTTGTTAACCCTCCATGGGCTGCTAAATGTCAAAACTTCGAAAAAAATAGTCTGTTTTTGGACACCAACAACATCAAATGGGAATGCTGCAGAGAAACGTAACTTCTTTACCGGACGCAAAACTGATAGAGAAATATTTTAGTAAGTAGTAAGGGTATTCAAAAATTGAGGTCTTAACCCATTTTCCCCCGGTTAAGGAGATGTACCCCTTAAAAGCTTAAAAAATCCCATTTTCTGTGGATTTCTCCAAAAACTCTAGTAAGTATTCAAGAGAACTTGACCATTTGCAGGTCTTGGAGTGACATTACAAGTTGCGTGAACAAAAGATTCCGATAAGCGTTTGTTAACCCTCCAGAGCCAGCAAATTTTGAGAAAATGGGCTGTACTTCGCCACCCATTACACCCAATGTGTACCTGCGAGATGAACATAACCACCTTCATTGGAAGTGGGATTCATCGAGGATCATTTTTGTACGGAATGAAGGTATTCATAAAACCAAGCATTAACCCGTTTAGAGCTGGTTACAGGATGGTACCCCTCAAATGGTTAACAATTCATGTTAACCGAGGATTTCTATAAAAACATCACATAGATTTTCAAGAAAAATTGGCCGTTCTCAGATCTTAGTGTGAATTACAAGTTGCATGTACAAAATATTTCAGTAAGCATTTGTTAACCCTATGCTGGTTCTCAAACATCAAAATGTTGAAAAAGTGGGCTGTGTTTGCATACCCGTAGCACCCAAAGTTAAGAGGAGAAATCAACATAAGTAGAAGTAGAATTCACTGAGAATTATTTTGATAAGTAATAAGCGTATTAAAAAAAACAACCCTTAACCCGTTTTGGGCTGGATAAACAAGTATACCCATCAACAGCTTAAAATTCATGTTCTCCCTGGATTTTTCTGAAAACGTCTCGTAGATTTTTAAGTAAAAATGGCCATTCACTTTTTTTGGTGTGAAATTACAAGTTGCAAGAATAAATATTCCTGTTAGCACTTGTTCACCTTTAACAAGCTGCCAGACATCAATATTTTGGATACATTTGAGATAAAATGGACCATTTTCAAATAGATACAGCACTCAGTGGCTATGTGTCAGACAAACATAACTCCTTTTGTCGGTCATTAACTTGTTGGACGACGATATTGATATTAACCCACTCCACCGTTAATGATGGTTTTTACCTAAACAATTTTTTTTTATCAAACTGAGTCATTTGAGCCTTCTATACTCACCTTTTTCATGACATCAATGAAGGAACTTCAGTGAGACAGTTAAAAACAATTCATCAGACACTGCGGGGTTATGAAAAATCATGGAATCTAATCGGGAAAAGCCATGATTCTCCAGAACCATAAAGTCTAGTTTTTTTGTTTTTTTTTTTTGTTTTTTTTTCCACACATTTTGTCCGTACGATTCAGAAGCCATTTTCCAACCGAGTTTCACAAAATTTTGCACACACATAGAGGGGCACAAAATCTAAAAGTGTACCGAAGCAGAATTTTCGATTTAACCCTTATTTCGTCAGAATTGGCAAAAAACTGTCAAAATTGGGGTTTATCGGCACTTTCTAGAAACAGGTCTTGTAGATTTTTTTAAACATTCATCACTGATAGACCTGTCTGTGACACGACCTTTGATACACACTACACATCAGGCGATGCATATGGTAACCCTCCACAAGCTGCCAAACATCAAAATTTTGATGAAATGGGCTGGTTTCAGGCCCCCAGAGCACCCAGACGATACATGAGAGATAAACATAACTTCCTTTATTGGGAGTGGAATTCACCGAGGATCATTTTTGTCAGCAATAAGGGTGTTCACAAAACCAAGCGTTAACCCGTTTTGGGCTGGTTAAACAGCAATACCCCCATAAAGCTAAAAAATTCGTATTTTCCGTGGATTTCTCTAAACGTGTCTTGTAGATTTTCAAGAAAAAATTGTCACTCCCAGGCCTTGGTGTGACAATAGAAGTTGCATGGACAAAATACTGCGGTGAGCATTTGTTAACCCTCCACGGGCTGCTAAAAGTCAAAATTGTGATAAAATGGGCTGTTTTTGGACGCCAGCAGCACCCAATGGGTACGCCACAAAGAAAAGTGCCTTCTTTTATCGAGAGCACAATCTATATGGAAACATTGTTGTATGTAGTAAGGGTATTCAAAAAACGAAGTCTTAACCCGTTTTGGGCAAGCTAAAGAGAGAGACCCCTTAAAATCTTAAAATTCCAATTTTCTGTGGATTTCTCTAAATACATCCTGTAGGTGTTCAAGAAAAATTGACTACTCGCAGGCCTTTGTGTGACATTACAAGTTGCATGGACAAAATATTCCGGTGAGCGTTTATTAACCCTCTACAGGCTGCCAAGCATCGTAATTTTGTTGAAATGGGCTGTTTTCAGACACGCACAGCACCCAACGTGTACCTGAGAAATAAACATAATCTCCTTTGTTGGAAGTGGAATTCACCGAAGACCATTTTTGTAAGTAATAAGGGTATTCAAAAAACCAATCGTTAACCCATTTTGTGGTTGTTAATAGTGATACCCATCAAAGGCTTAAAAATTTATGTTTTCCCTTGATTTCTTTACAAACATCTGGTAGGGTTTTCAAGAGAAAATGGCCATTGAAAGGTCATAGTGTTATATTAACAGCTGATATGATAAATTATTCCGGTAAGCATTTGTTAACCCTCCATGGGCTGCTAAATGTCAAAATTTTGAAAAAAATAGTCTGTTTTTGAACAACAACAACATCAAATTGGAATACAACAGAGAAACGTAACTTCTTTTACCGGACGCAAAACTGACAGGGAAACATTTTTGTAAGTAGTAAATCTATTCAAAAATCGAGGTCTTAACCCATTTTTGACTGGTTAAGGAGATATACCCCTCAAAAGCTTAAAATTCCAGTTTTCTGTGGATTTCTAAAAAACAATTTTCAAGAGCAATTGACCATTCGCAGGTCTTCGAGTGACATTACAAGTTGCAGGAACAAAATGTTTCGGTAAGCATTTGTTAACCCTCCAGAGGCCGCCAAGCATATACATTTGGAGAAAATGGGCTGTTCTTGGGCAACCATAACACCAAATGTGTACCTACGAGATAAACACAACCTCCTTCATTGGAAGTGGAATTCACCGTCGATCATTTTTGTAAGTAATGAAGATATTCACAAAACCAAGCATTAACCCTTCAGAGCTGGTTACAGAGAGATACCCCTCAAAAGGTTAAAAATTTGTGTTATCTGAGGATTTCTTTAAAAACATCCCGTAGATTTTCAGGACAAAATGGCCATTCTCAGATCTTAATGTGACATAACAAGCTGCATGTACAAAATATTCCGGTAAGCATTTGTTAGCCCTATGCAGGTTCTCAAACATCAAAATGTTGATAAAATAGGCTGTGTTTGCGTACCCACACCACCCGAAGTTGGGAGGAGAGATCAAAATAAGTGGAAGTAGAATTCACAGAGAATTATTTTTGGAAGTAATAAGAGTGTTCCAAAAACAACACTTAAGCCGTTTTGGGCTGGATAAACAATGATACCCTTCAAAAGCTTAAAATTCCTGTTCTCCCTGGATTTCGCTGAAAACATCTTGCAGATTTTAAAGAAAAAATGGCCATTCACAGTTCTTGGTGTGACATTACAAGTTGCACGAATAAATATTCCTGTTGGCACTTGTTAACCCTCTACAGGCTGCCAGACATCAATATTTTGGATACATTTGAGATAAAATGGACCATTTTTAAATTGACACAGCACTCAGTGGGTATGTGTCAAACAAACATAACGCATTTTGTCGGTCATTGACTTGTTGGCCGATGATATTGACATTAACCCACTCCACCGTTAATGATGGTTTTTACCTAAACAATTTTTTATCAAACTGTGTCATTTGAGACTACTATCTTCACCATTCTCATAACATCAATGAACTTCAGTGAGACAGTTAAAAACAATTCATCAGACACTGTGGGGTCATGAAAAATCATGGAATCTCATCGGGAAAAGCCATGATTCTCCGGAATCATAAAGTCTAGTAATTTTTGATTTTGTGCTCATATTCGGCAAATGGTGGTCGGAGTGGGCTAGTTAGGTCGGTTAAACATGCAAACCGGAGCGTCATAAAATCGCTCAGTGGTGTTGACAACAGGTGAAAATTTATGGCTACCCTTAAAGTTAAATTAAAAAAAAACTGTAAAATAGCTGCGTCTACATGAATAAATCTAAGGCTGAATGTAACAGAGTGTCGGCAGAAAATATGCTATTTCATTACACTCCGACTTCAAATCTTGAAATGTGCGCACAAAATTAATTATCAGTTTCATTTAATATATAAATGTGCAGAGATTGTAATAAAGGTCTTGTCACAAACATGAAAGTTTCTCCATGTTTTCAGTCGATCAGAAAACACATTTGATGGGTGCACGTAATGATTTCCTGCCCTCTGATTGGCTGACATAAACAGTGACAATCACAAAGGGGCGTGGCTTTGTATTGGCTCGTTAAGACTTTTTCCATTTTCTTTGATACATTTTCATCAATACACAACAGAAAGCTATCTTCTTAATATTTTTACTTGAGTTAAAAGCAATTATTGTCACCTTTGAGAAAAAGGATGGCCGGACATTACTTGATTCTGTCAATTTTAAACGCGCTGGTCCATAATTATCTGTTAAACATCAAAGGGCTGTTTGGACAAGCGACAGACCATAATGACTGAGAAAACAATCTGCCTCCGTCATTTAAATTTCAGTGATGTATAAATGTAAATGGGGTAGGTGACCCATTGTTCACAAACACAATAGGTCCCCCAATTACGTACGCTGACACTTTTCAATGCTGCTTTATGGACGCATTTCATAAACATGTATTTCTCACATTGTGTCTCGCCTATTGATTTCAAAAATCTGTTTTGGCATATAATTATCCATCTGAATACTTTAAAACTTGTTACGCCATTTAAATGTTTTAAAAATTATTTAATTCTTTAACGAAAACGCCATTTAAATTTAATTTAAAAATTATTTAATTAACAAAAAATATTAATATATTACACCAATTGTTAGGGGGACTACGTCATAGCTTTTAAAATTTAAAAGAGGGGGTTACTCCATCATAGCACTGTTCAGCATTGAGAGGGTAGGGGGAGGGAGGCGGTATGACGTCATAGCGAATAAAATCAAATTTAACAAGTATAAATAATCAGTTGATATTTCAGTAAATATGTATAATTCCTAAAAATTTCAGTAAATATGTATAATTCCTGATCAGTTTAGTAATTATACATATTTACTGAAATTTTCAGGAATTATACATATTTACTGATTTTACATATTTACTGTAATATATATATATTATAAAAATGATTTTTTTAAAAATTATGACCGCACCCTTGCCTCCTTTGTCCCCTCCCCAAAACTCTTGCGACTCCCCTTGGCGGAGGTGGAGCCAGGCGCTACCACCGGCGCCACCTCCGGTCAACCAGGTCCGAAAACCGCATCCCTACTATTGGTCTGAGAGTCGACCACTGATGAGATAGAGCTAAAGTTTTCGTTAAACACGTCAGCTTTTTCTCTCTTTGTGGCGTACGTTTTGCCCAAACGACTGATAGCCGGAATATCTGAATTGGTGTTGCCAACGAACGTCTTAAGCCCCCTCCCCCCCCCCCCTCCCAATGGGCTGGCGTAGTTGCACGACTAGTCAGTACTGACTGCACGTTTGTAACATAAGCTGCCTTCGCCTTCCTGATGGCCGAGACAACTTCGTTTCTCTTCTGTTTATATTTTTCAAAGGACTGTGGGAAACCATTGCCTATGGAAATACTATATAACCTTTTTCTCTGTCTTATTAGTAATCTTATTTCGTTATGCATCCATTTTGGTTGGCCCTTCCTAACAGTGAACCATTTGTTGCGTATATGACGGTAAGCAGTATTAAGTAGCACTTTGGTGAACTCTGATATAATTATATCCAGGCTGGATGCATTGAAAATAATATCCCAGTTTACAATATCTAGCGCGGCATTCAGTTCGCAATAATGGTCCTGTGAATACAATCAAATTTGTCTCCTGAAGGAGATGTGCGATGGTTTGATAAAGTTGATCTCCAGGACAGTAGGACAGTGCTAGTGGATCATATCAGATATGAATGGATCAAAGATCTCACAAGTCTTCACGTTGACTGTCTTGCTTACAGAGAAAATGTCAATCAGTGAAGTAGAGGATTCCGTGAAACACGTTGGCCCATCCACAAGTTGTCTAAAATTAAAGTATCTAATAATATCCGAAAGAGCCCTCCGGGGCCTGCAATTTGATTGTCGTTAAAATCACCGTTAATGACAAGGTCAGTAACAGATGTATCCGTTGCTGTGTCAATCGAAGTGGATATAGTATCCCATGTTTCAACAGGACTATTAGGTGGGCGATAAAATACCCCTAGAAATAGCGACTTTCCCCTTTCTCTTTTCCACCCAGTGGCACTCGACAGGTGCCAATTCTAGGTCAGGTCTGTGCCTAAATGCAATACAATCTTTAAAGTAGACAGTAACCCCGCCTCCTTTTGACGAACGATTGAAATGGTTCCTGGAAATACACGTATAATGGTAACCACGTCTCAGTGAATGATTTTATGCCAAAGGTCGAGGACTCTCATTGTATAATGTCAAGTTTGTGCTTTAGGCTTTTTAATGTTAAGATGGGGGGGGGGGGGGGGGTAAGCGTGTTATCGATGTGGTGAAGGTCCTAGTCAATTGGTCCTGGGTTGGGGTGAATGTCCCCGCAAGTTAACAACATGATGGCCAGGAAAGACGGAAGCAAGCACAAGATAAAATATATTACGTTTCTATCCATAAAACTGTTAGGGACCATGTGAGCAAGGTCGTTTGGGAACGATGGGTTTCTTTGGATTCTTCGGCATGTTAGATAAATTTGCCCGAATGCTCTTCTGGCTGCAATGTGAGAAAGAACAGAATAGCCAGCGCAACAAGACATTCAAGGTGTTCCGTGCCATGATGGCGCATGAGTAGATATATCAATAAGAAAATAGATTCCGATTGTCCTAACCTGTTTTAATGCGATGAATGTAGGCTGCTGGGCTGAAGGTGCCTATCCGAGCTCGATACGTTGCGAGGTTACACATTATGTAATATCTGAGTGGTACCACAAACTGTTTGCTCGGATAATGCTACTCTTCATGATAGAAGGCAGTTCGGTCTATTGTGCATAAAATACATTCCACTCGGCTTCAGATAAAGAGAGGAAATGTAAAGAAAACTGTTGGAAGTTAGACATACTGATGACGGATAAACAAAAAACGAAGAACAAGAGAAGGAAAAACATATATACAAGAATTAGTCTTTAATCCACGTGAAGGGTGCTAATCTTTGAGGTGGTTTGATGTCCGCGAAGAGTGTAATTAATTTCATGGGATTTAAATAAGAGAAATAGGGACATGGTTCGATATGGATGAGACACAGGGTCGTGTGTGTGTGTGGGGGGGGGGGGGGGGGGGCACAGGGTCAGGAAAAGATAAGATTGTATAGCCTAGATCATGTGATCTAACTACTTAAGTTGCAGAATGTAGCGCGCGAGACCAAAGAACCCTTGGCTTGGGTAAGTCATTGGCACGACAAGCGCAGTTGAGCCAACGGGACTCTGAGTTGAACTCAGAACTAGAGTGGCTAAGACGCTGCTTGACCCTAAATGTATTGCGACATAATATATCGACTGCAATTGTTCGGTGGAAGTCCATACCACTGACAATCCACATTTTAAGTCACATGATTGTACTGAATTGATGCCCTAGATGACCTCAAGCCGAACAAGTCCCCCAATAATCCCCAAAATTCAAAATTTACGCCTTGTAATATAACAAATGGAAAACGATAAGTAGGTCCTGACCACCTGGTACTGACTATTCGGTCCTGCAGGTGTATTCGGTACCTGATACGTGTTGTTATGGGAGGTTGAAATAGCTCGTTGTTCACGGAGATTCTATGCTGGACAGTAGAGAACTACAATGATTACACCTATGGAGCATTGAAGATCATTGTTCATTATTTGTTCAAAGGGCCCATTTCCAATCAGTTACACGCTGAAATAACGTTTAGGGGGCAATTAAATGAAACGTGTGATAAGTGCCGCCGTCCTTAGAGGCAAATATCCACGCCCCGAAAAAGACCCACAAGTCGTGGAGGATACGTAAGCGCTAAAACTAAGGACTAATAATAATCTGATCACCAGCAGCTCGACTGGATCACATCCGCACAATCCATTGGAGCTCAATGGATTGTGCGGGATTCATCCAGCCGAGCATCGGGGCTGAGTATTCATTGATGATGCCCAACCATTATTGCAATCTACTGAAGGCGAGAAGAAGGTATAAAAAGTTAGTTATATGAAAAGGGAAAATAAGGTGAGAGAAAAAAAAAAAATAAAATAATACCACTGACCCGATGTAATTCGAATCACTTGGTATAACTTAGTGAACGCCAGCACAATGGTGGATGGCAATGGATAACAATAGACTGCTAAGAATTCACCTTGTCACTCACTGGATGTGCCGTTACGTGCTTGTGAGCTTATGCGCGCAAATGCGCACAAAAAATGCAGCACATAGCCACAAACGATGAAAAGTGGATTCTAGAAGTATATAGAGGATATGGAATGGGTGTTTTTCTCATATAATATTTAGTTTAAACAATATTTATTCAAGAATTTGTTATTTGTGTACATTAAGCTAAACGATGTATACAACACAAAATACAACAGAGCACAAAATAACAAAGATATACACATAGATATGGGTTGCTATGTAAGGTAGGGATTCGACAGAAAGCTTATAGCTTATGTTAGTCGTCTCCTTAGGTTGATTATCAATTTTCGCAAGCAGGTAGTGTGGGTTAATAGGTGAGCTCACATATCGTTTCCCCGTGGCCCTGCTCCTGGTACGGCAGATTAACTCTTCACCCAAAGAGGATATAAGATGACGGGTACAAACTAAATTATTGAACCACTCGATTTTTCATTATCGACCCAACAGACACAGCTCGTGACCCACCATCGGAACGAGCACGGCGAGCTCGCGCCTACGATGGGACACAGGCAATCTCTCTAAAACCAAAACTGGAAATATAATAAATTTGAGTGATAGATTTTTTGTAGTTCTAACCAGTATTGACATAAAGCGAGATGGAGGTGCCATTGAGAGATGCGGACCACGGGGCAACGATATGTGAGAATGTTTAAACTACAACATGAATAATATACAAAGATTTGAAAAAAGACAAATATCTGCCAGCTTGAATACTTAATGCATTAAATACACTCGAGAAAGTCGTAAGAAGGTAGCTTGTTTCATTCGGTTCATCTAGTAAGACATAAAGTATAGTGAGTAGTGGCCTCGAGCTGCAAGACAATTTAATGGCTGCATGTGGAGGGGGGTATAGTCATCCAGTTTTGGCATTATTCCTGTTTGATAAGATTGATTGAATTAACGTTATGTTGTAAATCAATCAATGGAAACGTTTACTTGCTAAAATGAAGTCATGTACCACTTCAAAGATAAGACGGTTATCTTCGTTATTCAAAAATTCTGAACCAAAGAGGAGTGTTGATGTATCAACTTCAAAGGGTAGCAGGTTAATTGTATAATTACGGATATCTGAGAAAATTGAACAATGAAAGAAGAAGTGATCAGGAGTCTCTTGGTTACCACACTGACAAAGTGGATTTGGTGATAAATGATTATCATATAGATGGGAATTAAGATTACTACACTGCAGTCGTAACCTACAATGATATATTTGGGCTGCACGAGAAGTCGCATTACTGTAGAACCTTGGTGGTCGGTGATTACCGCCGTTCAGGAAGGTCTTGAAATGTATCAGTGACGAGTTCTCGCGGACAGGCAGGGGTAAATTGTTCCATTCGTCAGAAGCGCTAGGGATGAAAGAAGACTTATACAATTGTGTTCGACAAAAGGGAACTCGATGGTTCTGACTTGATCGGAGACTGAACATTGCATTCGTAGAGGAGACGAGTGGTGGGACTTTATTTGAGATATATGGAGGTGATATACAATGATACATCTTGAAAAACTGAATTAGCTTATGTTTACGGCGTCTTTCGTGGAGAGAATCCCATCGTGTTTCCGCATACAGCAATGTTTTACTAGCACTCACGGTTGCTCCCGTAATTATTCTTGCTGCAGCAATCTGTATTTTTTCGAGTTCCGCCATTTTGGACTGGGAACAATTATCCCAAACAGTATCAGCGTATTCTAGAAGAGGCCTAATGAAAGCAAAGTATATTTTTTCCAAGACAATACGGTCAAGAGAAAATTTGTGCCTCCTCAACAGGTCCAAACGAGACCAGGCCTTTGTGCAGATATGATCAATATGGTCATTCCATGTGCAGGTGCTGTTCAGTATTACTCCTAAATGTTTATGGTTGGACACTTCCGATATCCGTGAATCGCCTAAAAATAAAGGTGGATGGGAGATGGGGTTGCTTTTACGTGATATAAGCATACTTTCAGTTTTGTTCGGATTGAATTCAACCAGCCATGTTTCAGCCCAATGTTCAATTGTCGCAAGGTCATTATTGATTATGGTAGAGGCTTGTTCAGGGTTCTCTATAATTAGGTATAAGGAGGTGTCATCAGCAAAGAGGCGTATGCTACTAAGTAAGTTTCTAGTTATGTCATTAATGTATATTAGGAACAGTAACGGCCCGAGTATCGACCCTTGAGGCACACCGGCATTGATGGGTCTCCACGAGGATGCCTCCGATGCTATTACGACACGCTGTGACCTATCCGCAAGATACGATTTTAAAAACAATAACATTTCGCCAGAGACGCCAATGCTCTCCAACTTGTAGATAAGACCAGCGTGCCATACTTTATCAAAAGCCTTACTGACATCCAGAAGACTACTCTGACTTCCTTACCTTCATCAAGCGCGCGACAAAATTCGTCGTATATGTCAGTCAGTTGAAGGACAGTTGAATCACCGGGTGTAAAGCCTGACTGAAATTGGCTGAGAACATTGTTGTCAATCAGAAATTGCCACAAGCGTTTGAATACACATTTTTCGAACAATTTACCAACACAGCTGATCAATGATATTGGGCGATAATTGGTAACCGAATTTGAGGGTTGTTTTTTTAGGATCGGAGAGACATTTGCTTTTTTTCCACAGTGAGGGGAAGTATGAGTTATTCAGTAGTATATTAAATAAGATTGTAAGTGGCTCGCACAAGGAGGATTTACATTCTTTAAGGAGACGTGGGCTTATTAGATCGGGACCAGACGCCTTGGACACTTTTATCGACTTCATAGCAGAATATACTTCGTCACAATGTAAAGTGATAGAATCAATACCATCGGAAACACGGGGTGGTGCGTCTGGTAAGGAAGCATTCGAATCGTCAACTGTTGAGATAGAACTGAAGTATTCATTGAACACCTCGGCTTTCTCAGCACTTGAAGAGTAAATGTTGTTTGAGTGGATAAGAGTGGGAATTCCTACCGAGTTACCACTACCGATAAGTGTTTTTAGGGTCTTCCACCATCGTGATGGGGGTGTTTTATTGTTTTTCAATGTGAACTGAATTTTAGACAAGTATAACGTTTTAGCCTTTCCAATAGACGATACCACGTCATTTCGTTTAAGTTTATATTTAGCCCAGGCTTGGGGGAGATTGGTGCGTTTAGCAATACGATATAAGCGCTTTTTCTGTCTAATTAATAGCCTTGTGTCGTTGTGCATCCATTTCGGCTGGTCCCTTCTCGTGGTAATAACTTTGTTGGGTATGTATTTGGATGCGGTGTCGAGTAAAGTGTCGGTAAATTTAGAAACTATAGTATCAAGATCTATAATATCAAAAAGAGAGTTCCAATCAACATCAACAAAAAGCATCGTTTAAAGCTTCATAGTTACCTTGGGCGTAAAGCCACACCCTCCTCTTGAAAGAAAGAAGTTGCGGTTTTATAAATTCAACTTCAATTGAAATTGGACAATGGTAGCGGATCATATCTGGAATAAGAGGTTCTTGCACCTCGCATGCTTTCACATTGATTGTATCACTAATAGCAAAGAGATCAAGCAAAGATGCCGATGATTCAGTAAAACAGGTAGGCTCACTCACGGTCTGTCTTAAATTAAAATAATTAATTATTTCAGAGAAGCCGCTTCTTGATGTAACCATTTGGTTGTCGTTGAAGTCCCCGGTGATAATCAAGTCAGCAATTGATGTGTCTCTGGCTTTTTCAATTGATGCCAATATCACGTCCCATGAATCTGAAGGACTATTTGGTGGCCGATAAAATACCCCTAATAATAAGGATCTACCCCGCTTTGTAAAAACTTCGGCCCATACGCACTCCGTATTCAACGTTTCAAGGTCCGGTCTTGGTCGAAATGGGATACCATCCTTGATGTAAATCGCAACCCCGCCTCCCCTTGTCGAGCGGTCGAATCGCAATGGTTCATGGAATCCATGGATTAAAACATCGGATGTGGGGTCATTGGTAAGCAGCCATGTCTCCGTCAAGGCCAAAATGTCATATGGTGCGAATTCACATTCGACAATATCCAGTTTCGGTTTTAGGCTCTGAACGTTAAGATGGACAATTTTTAGCGTATTCTGATGGTGATCTGAGTGGAAAGAATTTGGACCTGGGTTGGTTTCGATGTCCCCGGACAACAATAGGCTTAGGGCCAAGAAAAGAAAGAGCGACATGGCCAGGGAGGACGAGATTTCTACCTCAGATGTGAATTTTGGCTTTGGTTCATCCACGTCCCTGTTACGATATGGAAATGCTTTGAGAGAATTTATTAATGTAAAGGTAATTGACTCATTGGTCAGCAAATGGAACAAAACAGCCATAGTGAAGCTTTCATGAAGCCCGACACCACTTAAACGTAGTAGCAAGTAAGCTAAGATACAAATACATCTTTCTCTTGGCAAGCAATCTTTTAAGCGGTTAGAGTAGACTTTAAGGTTGAAAGTGCCTATCTGGGCACGGTATAATTCTAGAGAACACATTATATACTAAAAAGTAAATAAAAAGTAAATTGTTGGTGGTAATAAAAGCTTAGTTTCGACAACAAAAATGAACTGAATTCAAGCTGACGTGAAAGAAGGTATGTAGTGTGGAATGAGAAGAGTTGCGAGATCTTACACAGGTAGTTAGGCTGGGTAATACAGTGAAAAATGGGTTTGGGATTCTAATAGATTAAGAAAGTACGAGAAGTGAGCAGAAGTTAGGTTAAGTTGCCTTGTCCTGTTAGCGTTTGTTGGAAGGCACCCTCAGAGCCTCTCAACAAACTTCAACAGGACATATCAACATAAATCAGTTGCTTACTCACTGAGGCAGAGTTGCGGGTATTTCATGAGGAGAAAATTATCAACTAAAAATTGCAAGACGCATTTTCAGCTGTATGGAGAAACCACCCATACAAACAGTATGCAGGGAATTTTAAGGGGAAAAGTTAAATCTCGATAATGAACACATGAAGGACACTATTTACATGTTCATGTACAAGCGAGGAGAAAAAATTTTGAGGTAAGTGGACTTGCTCTGTTACAGACTGTAGGAAGGCAGTGAAATTTTTTTGGGGGGGAAGGTTGAATTTCAAGAAAGAATACAGGGAGGTCACTGTTTGCATGCTCGTGCAAAAGCAAGGAGGAAGGATTAGTTTATGAAACGAGTCTAAAAATTGTTCGTTTTGGCGAGCCTCTGGCGAGCCCAAACGGAAAACTCGGACGAGTTTCATAAAATATTATATGAGAAAAACACTCATTTCATATTCCATTTATCATATGGTACACACACGCACACATTAGCCACTTAGTATGACTTTTTAACCCATCACCTAACTTGAGTTGCAGACGGCACTTAGAAAAAAACATCCTCGTATAACTAAAAATTTCAATTTTTTGCTTCCAAAACATAGGTTACGGCCCCTCATTGGAACGAGCTCGTTGAGCTCGATCCAATGAGGGGTCATAACCTATGTTTTGGAAGAAAAAGTGAAAATATAAAAAAAATGAATGGCGTTTTTCTTGTAGGTAAAAGATTAATACAATATAACCCACCCAAAAAAGTACAGATAACGTAAAATCTCCGTTCTGATATTATGCAAATGTGACCCAGTTGTATTTTGTTTAGCAAATCAAATTGTCCAGTTTTGAAATTGACCAATGGAATTGACGGAAGGCTTTATTTATCACTGATTAATATGAAAACAAAATATGAAATGTTTTCAAGTAAACAAAAAGGACGAGATCGTATGATAAAGTCGGATACTAGAAAGGATTCTACAAAACGTAGGTCTGTTGGTTGGTGGAATGTGCTTGTGTGGTAGTGCACAATGTGTACACTTCACATGTTGGATTTGTCAATATGTGCTCATGTGCTAATGTACAATGTGCGCACAACACATGAAGCACATGCGAAGAAAAAGTGGAGCCGTATGCTGCGGGGTCGGTCGCGTATGTGTGTGTTTGTTTGTGAAGTGTTTTGCAGTGGCTGAGGTTTAATAAGGTAGGGATTGGGTCCTAAAATATAGTGGCCCATAGCCTTGATGGTATAGTCAATTTTAACTAATTCAAAACGTCAGCTTCCTTATAAAACCTTGTGCACAATTTAAGAAAATAACTGTACACGGGGAGGGGTGTTATAATAAGGCCAACACAATGCGTGTCAATTATAAAAGGCACAGTCACCAGCTGGAAAACGTGGTTTAAAACATTTCTTGAATGCTGGACTTTTAAAAACATAATTTTTGAAAATTTGTTAATGTTGATGGTGTGGGGGGTGGGGTGAGTTAGTGTTGGGTGGGGTGGGATGTAGGCTGATTGGTGTGAGTTGTAGATTTGGCATGACTATATATTGTGATTCACTGCCAAGACAGAATGGTCAATTATGTGTGTTAAAATCCTTCAAATGTCTGGCCTGTTTATGAATCATCTAAGGCAACTTCACGAAATTGTGTACACATGCTTTTATATATAGAATATACTCATAGTAGCTTGGTGTATCAAATGTTCACCAGGAGTGGTCAAGTAGTGTTAACCGCGAGCCTTTGGCGCGCGGTTAACACCACTTCACCACGAGTGGTGAACATTTGATACACCAAGCTACTGTGGGTATATTTTATTTATACCACGATCGTCAGATTAATAAGAGTCGCTATTATTTTTTATCGATTTTACCGAGCACCAGACGTACATACATGCGAATCTGTTTTTGTTTACACGATCATCGGTGGGCGGTACTTCCGCTGTCAATTTTATCGCCGAAATGAAATGGAAAATGAAACTGGGCCTTTTTCATTTTAATAGCATAATAACATACCATTTCGAGTTATGGGTGCTTTGTTAACATGAGACAATGCATTTTTGTTAAGTTTTGGTGTCTTATGGGGTAAACTCATTTAAAAATGAAATAAATAATTGTCACTTTCATTTCACTCTTCCTGAGGCGACGTCGATAAATTTAGACAAGTTGCATTCAGGTCGACGTCATCAAAGGTCAACTTGGATGTAGTTCCACTGTAGGTGTAAATGTTAAGTATTGAAATCCCATTGTTGGCGGGTTCACCACACTTGGTGTGTAAAGCTAAAATTTTTGTCAAAGGCTTTTCATATATTGTAGAATAGGTAACCATGGTATAAAAGCTGATCCACCAAATGCCCGTGGCTTCTAAACACTCCAATCGCCAGATGGGAACCATGTCTTAAAATGTTTTTTAATTAGCGGGCGTTCAGAGAAACATAGCCTGGAAAATGCCCTAATGGGGGGCAGCGTGACCATATACTGGCTCATCTCCTAATAGTTTTACAGATGGAGGTACAATTTATTTATTTGTTTATTTATTGAGGTTTAACTCTTAACCCGCTGAGTATCTTCCAGATAGTTTTCATCAAATCTAGTCATGGCTGCTTTAAAGCAGCCATGACTAGATTTGATGAAAAATTAACCTAATGTAACACAAGAAATCATTGGTGAAAAAATCTATTCCATTCATAAGGAGACAACATGATTGAATATGCACAAATTAAACTTATTGCAGAGATAAGAGAAACCCCGTGCTGGGCAGGAATGCCCGCCAGCAGCATGCAAAGAGTTAACGACACTTTCGACAGACAGTATCACCTCGTGTCAAACAGTTCCACGGGTGGAGGAAGCCAGTATACCCGGAGAAAATCACAGAGCAGCGGCGATCAACTGTAAAACTTCCCAACGTTCAAACCTCACACACGCAAGTGTATCATGGATGAAGACAAGTGCACCATCGACGTTCAGTTCGCCTTAGTGCATAGCGCCACCGCGCAACTGGGATTAAGTGTCTTGCCCAAGGATATACTGTGGTTGCTGCAGGTGGGATTCGAACCGAGGACCTCTCGGCTTGCAACCCGCATCTCTACCTGCTTAGCCACCACCACACAAACAATAGTACTTGGAGGGATCCATTGTATAAAGCAGATCAACTGTTTAGACTCAGCAACTTATTAACCACTTTTTAGTGAATTCCAAAAATGAAAACATATTCTATTTTCAATTTATACCTTGTTAGTATGACACAGAATTTCTTAACATGGCCCATAAACACAAGTGCAACTCATATAACTTACCCTTCTGTTCGGAAAATTATGGAATTGTTTTACAAGAATCTCCCTTAAAATCTCTGGATCACCGATGAAGAGATTTGGTGTACTCATTTCGTAAATCCTGAAAAGAACAAACCACTTGAATAGATTTAATCTAATCCTTTATCGCCTAGTTATGAAGATTCATGGAATATTTTGTCGACTTTTGGGTGGATTGTGAAGCATATTGCTGCAGTTGGAGAACTCAATACACCTTTCTGAAAATTATCAAGAATTTCCTTTTCAAAGACAAGCGTACAATACCTTTGGAGTAATTCTGTCCTAGGCATTCCGGCCTGCAGACGATTTTGAGCTTTAGTATTCAGGTCAGCAATTTAATTTTGTAAGGAATTTGACTCACTTTTGGGTTGTTTCTTTACCTGCCTTTGATGAAATTTGAGTGCAGACTACTGACCACCATTGATGTAATGTGATGGCCCATCACTCAGAGAGATATAGGAATATTTTTTCGTGCGCCAATTATAAATATTCCAATCTGTAACTCATTAATTCACATTTGATCCGTCAATATTTTAATTCAATTCGTGCAAGAACTTAACACAATTAATGGAACTATTCGGCGTGAACATAAAACTACGGCTGTGGTGAGTCGTCACATCTAATGGTAAAATGATATAAAAACAAAATTCTGTCGAATCAAGTCTCTGTTAAGCAACCTTTATTGCATTTATTCAAAGAAAGTTAATGTTTATGGGTTTTAGATTCATTCACCTGGGATATGGTAGTGGATTGGAAAAGTGAATAGTAAGTTACCTTTTCCAACCAACGGAAATACACTGGACGAGTGACTCTAACATGGGCGATGGACGATTGAAGGGCTAGACTGATTTCACACCATAATAGCTTCGTACATGGAGACTCCGTGCTGTGATAATAATATTTATTTAAAAAACCGATTGTATCGAGATTAGTTTGTAAACTGGAATATGAAACCATTGGCTATAATTTAGAACCAAACATTCGTTGCGTGAAAATTATCACTGACAGCATATTTTACATCGAACATTGGACGCAATTCGACTATTCATTATTCAACATCATGGTTTATATTACATACATGCAATATACAACTCTCGTCGATAGGGTCGGTGGCTTTGCCAGTGGAAACTTTGGAGAATGGAAGTTCCGTGTGGTCCTCCATTGGCTTATTTGCACATGGGTACAGTGATTTCTAGTCACAAAATGCACTCTATTTTATACCGACTGGTTCAAGTTTTGAATAGTGGAAGCCAATTGATGATGGATCAAAGGCGATTTGTGCATGAGATATGCCTGTCAGAGTGGGTGCGGTGTTTTCCACGATAATAGGTCGACACCTACTATCTCAGTATCCCTTAACTCTCGACACGATTACTAGCAAGTATACGTATATTTCATTGTGGTGTATTCTCATTTATAAAAATCTCTAACTATACATATGTATACATTGGAATGGCGGGGGTTCGAACCCATGCCGAGAGAGTTTCCTTCGGCACCAACCGCCTAGCGAAACTATACTGAACCACGCACACCACTCGGCCCTGGGCCACCATGCCAATGTAAACAAAACCAACGTCCTTTCTTAATTCTATGGCATCCGAGAAATTTGAAAAAAGACAA
Organism: Pictodentalium vernedei; assembly: GCA_031216915.1. Lineage (NCBI taxonomy): Eukaryota > Metazoa > Mollusca > Scaphopoda > Dentaliida > Dentaliidae > Pictodentalium > Pictodentalium vernedei. The sequence goes on along the minus strand of CM062297.1, from coordinate 503,173,577 downwards.
GTGTGTCGCTGATTTCTTCTGAGGTGCAGTTTGTAGAATTAAGTACTTAGATGCAACTTTCTGATGAATAATTAAATAATTGAGTGTTCCGTGTGTTCTGTACTGGTCTTGTATATACTTGGTTAACTAGCATTCCCTAAATTAGGGGTCTGTCGGTGGACGAGTGGTGTGCGTGGTTCAGTATAGTTTCGCTAGGCGGTTGGTACCGAAGGAAACTCTCTCGGCGTGGGTTCGAACCCCCACCATGCCAATGTAAACAAAACCAGCGTCCTTTCTCAATTCTATGGCATCTGAGAAATTTGAAAAAGACAAGTGTGTCGCTGATTTCGTCTGAGGTGCAGTTCATAGAATTCAGTACTTAGATGCAACTTTCTGATGAATATATATGTATATTCTCTCAACATTGTAAACTAAAATCCACACACTGGGCAAGACGACCAGCATGAAATGAAAAAGACTCAGATCACAAGGTGTACATACCGTAACCTGCAAACATGTCGATTGTTATAGTTTAGATGATGGTAACCTTAATTGGCGGGGCGGGGTCAAATCAAAGAGGTCTCTGGGTGGTCTGTGTGATAAAGAGAAGCCTGGTTTTGAAGAGTACCTTGATGGCACCTTTGGGAGGTCACTTTTGTCCAAGCTGAGGTCGCGGTCCCTGGAGCTGAGGGGAAAATTGGGAAAAGCAGTGAAAAGAAGTTCCAGATGTGTAATTTGGTCGAGGTGGAGACCATGGAACACTTTCTTCTAGAATGCCCGAAATACCAGTCTAAAACCTTTCGTATCCCGTGCATCGTACATCCATGAGTATAGGATGTTCTTTCAACCTTGGTAGCGGAATAGAGTCGACATTTAAACACCACTATGGGAACTTGGCAGTTAAAAGGTAAAAATGTTTGCTGGACTCACAATGCATTTATGATAACAACGATGCCATGCTTAGTGTGAAAAAAAACAAGTTACACAATCCTAACCATCCCCAAATAGGATAACAATAGCGGTATTTATTCGTCGGGGATTTTGAAGGATGTTTTGAGACGTGGACGTGCTTTAAGCACACATTAAATAAACAACTGTCACTTATCCAAATATATTTAGGTTCGGGCGCATTTTAAAACATTTTGTTTCTGAAAAATGATTCCAAGCTGAAAGGAATATACATTTCCTTAATTGGAAAACCAACACCATAAGGTTTTTGACAAGACTAAGGGATTCAAAGGCACAGCAGTGCGCCAACTGTACTACGAGGCCCTGTCATAGATCGCTAGATGGGGGACGCGGTGGCTCAGTTGGTAGAGGTGCAGGCTGCAAGCCGAGAGGTCCTCGGTTCGAATCCCACCTGCGGCAATCGCGTTGTGTCCTTGGGCAAGACACTTCATCCTCGCTGCCCACGTGGGGGCACGGCGACGCTGTGCACTAAGGCGTACTGCACGTCGATGGTGCACCTGTCTTCAACCAATGCTAACCCTGCTTGTGTGGGGTTTGTATGTTGGGGAGCTGACAGTTGCTCGACGTTGCTCGGTGGTTCTCTCCGGGTACTCCGGCTTCCTCCACCCGTAAAAGTCACGGTCGAGGTCATGATTAGCCATTGTGCAGAAATATGTGACCTTAAACACCAATAAATAAATAAATGAATAAATAGATCGCTAGATTCTGACTGGATTATCTCATCAATATACCGAGTAAAGAAACTATCTTCTGCATTAGTTGTCTCGGTTTGGAAATTTTGTATTTTTGAGATAAACAGTTTACAGAGATATTTCGTTCTTTTAGTGAGTCTCACTTTATGTAGATAACACCTTCAACAGGGTATGCAGAATTTCGAATGATGCATAAGTTAGCAAGCCATGAGAAAACAACAAGCAACACTTAACTGGAGAGAGGTATCACTAGTAATTTAATGCTACATCCCTATGTGGTTGGAACTCTACATTCTCATTGAACCCCACTACAAAAACAAGATGACTCTCCCATCTGTGTGTGCAAGAGGATACAATTTATGAACTTGGGGTAGATAGGGTCAGTCCCCCAGCAGACAATTACCCATGCGGACATTTCCCAAAGCAGTTTCCGACGGATATTTTAATATCGAAGATTTCCCCATGCTGTTTTATCAAGAAACGGACATTTTCCCATTCTCTTTTCTTTTACTTGGGACATTTCCCTTATTTTTTTTTTCTTAATAATAATAACACTTCGGCCGGCCGCTGATTTGTCGCGGTTCTCTTGGTTACCCCTGTACTCCAAACTGCATCCCTATTCCCACGCTCCTTCTCTCATCCCAACAATCGGAGACGAACTGCTTGGTGACATCCCTTACACCATTCTTCCCAATCGCCCCGATTAGCATATTGACTCTCCCCGTTGAGTCTCTCACTAATCACACGTCCTTCATTCTCCAATCCCACTTCCCCATTATACTCCCAGTGAATCTTATTCTTTTAGGCTGGTATTTTGGGCATTCTAGAAGAAAGTGTTCCATGGTCTCCACCACGACCAAATTACACATCTGGCACTTCTTTTCACTGCTTTTCCCAATTTTCCTCTCAGCTCCAGGGACCGCGACCTCAGCTTGGACAAAAGTGACCTCCCAAAGGTGCCATCAAGGTACTCTTCAAAACCAGGCTTCTCTTTATCACACAGGCCACCCAAAGACCTCTTTGATTTGACCCCGCCTCGCCAATTAAGGTTACCATCATCCATAACCCTTTCTCTGACGATTCTTTTTCTACCCTGGTTTGCCCCAACGTCTAGGTCTGAGATCTACAATGAGTAGTTCTCTATTAGCTCACTCACTTGGTCCATTCACCCTGTCTTGATATTTGAGTTGAAAATTCTCCGGAACATTACTTTGCACCATCGGCTGTCGGGGAGATTTACCAAATAATTAAAATATTGAGTTTCAAAAATCCTCTCCTGTCCTGAACCTCATCCACCCAACCTCACCCCTGATTGCTTCTAGTGCAGTGGCATTACTTGACCCCCGTTATCCATCGGCCTGCACCGTTCTGCAGGGTTTCCAAGCTCTTTACAGCCGTCTGGGTTAGGGGTACCACTTCCGTACCATGTGTTATACTTGGCAAACACACCATTTCCTAAATGGTTTTCCCACGAAAACCTTATTGAATCTGTATCTCCCTATAATTTGTATTTGGTTAAGGATCCCCCCCCCCCCCCTTCAGAATCAATTTATGTGTGTGGTTTCGGTAGATGTCTCTTCCTGTGATGTTTATATATAGTCGTAGTCACCTGTCTCATACACTCTGAAATTTGCTGCTACCTTTCGGAATACAGAACTGCCCCACTCTCCACCTTCGAGTGGGTTCCACTTTTCGGCCCACAAGTATAACTTTGATCTTGCTATCATTAAGTTCGAGTCTCCATTTGGTCCCATATTTCCCAACAATTTCCATCATTTTCGCTAGCCCCTCTTCTCTTTCTGACACCAGCACCATATCGTCTGCAAAAAATAGCCCTGGGATCTTCAAATCCTCAACTGCTACCCCTTCGCCGCTATGGAAGAGTTGACACCCTAATCCTTTGACGTACGATGCAAAAAGAATTGGCGAAAGGATACACACCTGTTCTAGGCCTATATCCATAGGCACACGTCTTGTTGGTATGTTACGAGGGCTAAGTTCACTTTGGGGTTTTAACTCTTTACAATGGCGTAGTCATATTTCGCGAGAGCCTACAGCATTAAACTTGTTAACTTCTGTTATATTTGATTAGCTGTTCATCTAATACGGATATCAGACGACAAGATTTCATAAATAACCAAAATTTTTAATATTTTTGTTCAGAAAACAGAGCTTATGACTGCTCATTAGTTTTCGAGGAAAAAATTGAAAAGCTACTAAATCTAAAATTTGGTTGCCGATTGTGTGAACAGCGCTGACCAGAATTACTTGTAATGTTTGGTAAAAGGTTAAATTATTTATTGGAGTTTAACGACACTTTCAACAGCAGAGTCACATCGTGTCGGACAGTTTTATGGGAGCCGTAGATTCCAGAGAAAACTACTGAGCAACGGCGAGCAACGGCCAGACTCCCCTGACTTCGCACAAGCAGGCTTAGCACTGGTTGAAGACAAATGCACTAAGTACAGTACGCCCTGGTACACAGTGCCTTGTCCGGGGAACAAAAAAGGGGATTGACCTGTGGAGCTTTCGGTTTGGAGTCCAACACCGTAACCACTGAGCCCCCGCGCTCCCGTATCGGAGATTGACACCGTGTGTGAAACAAGTCCAAGTATCAGATTTTTTTTAACAGAATTCCAAGAAAATCGCCTCCTAAGCCCGGAGCCACAAGCTTTCGCCACATACCCTTCCTCCATACTCTATCGTATGCCTTTTAACATCCAAAAAAGCCATAAACAACTTTTTTTTTCTTTTTTTTTTCTGCTTTCGCAGATTCTATCATTTGGGATAGCGTGAAAAGATGGTCAGTGACTCTCCTTCCCTTCTTGAAGCCATTTTGAATTTCTCACCACAAAAAACATTCTCCTCAATAACGTCCTCCAATCTTCCATATAGGACTTTACAGAAAACTGTTGGGACCTCTTGTGTTTCTATGGCTTAAATTGAATAGGACAGTTAGGCTTTTACAGAGTACCTCTCCATCTTTTTTGATAAACTCGTTAGGAATTTCGTCCACCCCTCCCGCTTTTCCATTCCTTAATTTTGGGATCACCTTTCGCACCTCCTCCGTTTTAATTTCGCTGCAAACGAATCTTATTTACTTTCCGCCCTCTTGAGTTTCCAACTTCTCCTGTGTGCAACGCATTTTGTACACTTTATGGAACTTTGCAGTTCTTCGTTCTTTCTGTACCCAAGTTCCCGTGTTGGTATCCTAATCTTTCCTACACTTTCCTTCCCCGCCTCCACTAGACTCGCAACTTTGGCGTCGGCCATTTTCTGGACACTGGTCCCCTTGTATGCGGTTGCAAGATTTGGTTTCAATTTTCTTCGAACTTCGCCCAGTCAACATCCTTGTTGAGATCCCAAATCTTCTTGAAGCTTCCATTGCTTTTTACTAGGTTGTTGGCCCTGATCGTCACTGTAATCAAGTTGTGATCACTATCCAACCCCCATTTACCCTCATCATCCACTTCTACCCCTATCACCTCAATCCGTAAATTAATATCTGTGAGAATATAGTCGATTATTGATTTTCTGTCGTTCATTTCCTAGGTCTATTTCTCCTTACACCTCGCGTCCCTGTTCAGAATCTTCAGACCGAGCTCATTGGTGAATTTCAACAGCTTCCTTCCATTCCTGTTGACTTTCTTGTCCTCGCCCACTTTGAATTCTTCCTTATCACCTATGTGTCCAGTAAAGTCACCCATCAAAATTATACCGAGCCACAGCTTTCTATTTCTGTGATATTGGACCTCAGTGTTGAGTATATCGAGTCATTCCAATCGGGGTTCCTTCCCTCCACCGCACAGTGCACAATCCCAAAGGCAATACTTTTGTTTCTTAGATTGCTCTTAACCCATCGAATTTCTTTCGATACCTCATCCGGGGTGCTGACATCTGACATCTTCCAGGTCTGTGATCGGCGACGGTTTTAAATTCCCTTTAATGTTCATGTCTACCCCTACCCCCCTTTCTGGCCTTTCGTTCGCCCTACACCTATTATCACGCCCCCCCCCCCCTCCTTACTTGGTCTACCCGTTCCTCGTGTCTTAACCACGTCTCACTTAAGCCCATGGCATTAAAGTCCTCTGCCTCGATCAATGTAGCAATTTCAGTTACTTTCTGGTGGAGGCCCTAGATGTTGCTATAACCCACTTTCAGGGTACCGAGATTAGTTGGCTTCCGCCTACTGGTCCCATTGTTTTCTGTCGCTAGCCCTGGTAAACTTATTCTGTCCCATCGCTCTTGTTCACCCCACCTGTGTCCTCTCTTGTTATACTTGCTTCTGGCCTCCCATCGATTTCATCCCCAAAAAGGCTCCACAACCCGCAGAATATTTTATCCTCCGATATCCGTTTCCCCATCCTGATAAGATGCAGCCCGTCACGCCCGTAAATGCTCGCGTTGCCTCAAAACGTGTCCCAATGGTCTATAAAGGATATCTCCAGGTCAACACAGTAGTCCTCCAATTCCTCATGCATCGCCCAAATCCTTGAGTTCCGTTTGTCCTGGCCTCCAAGGAAACGAATGACCCCTGATACAACTACTCTTGCATTCCTACTTAGCAGTTTGCTGACTAAACCTCTGTACGACTCCATCAAACTTACTGACCTTCTCTCCCTGATATTGTTGGTCCCCACATAGACCACCACTACCGGATCCGATCCTGACCCTGCCACGATTCCATCTATCCGGTCCCTCAGATCCTCCACCTTCGCCCCACAAAGCACAAGACTGTTCGATTAGAACTATCAGGACCACAAACCACACTGTCAATCACACGTACAATATTATTCACCGCGACAACTAATTTTCTTCTCCTTCCCCCAGTTCCTATATGATCTGCAACTCGCCTCGTTTTGCATACCTCTGCCCCCTCTTTCTTTTCCTCGCCCTCCTTAAAGCACCTGGCCTGTTAACACCAGTAACCACCTCTCCCCCTCAATGTCCCCCTCACCCTAATCCTCAGAGGTATCGGAATCTAAAACACCGAACCTATTCTCTAAACATCGCCTAGCAACCTCGGCAGCCTTACGTCGACTCCGGCCTGACTCTACCCAGCCCTGCCCCGCCCTGACGCCACCTTCCAAATTTTCCTACTAGATACCAGCCCCTCAGTTACACCCTCCACATCGTGCATGCTTCCCCCACATTTCCTGCCTCCAAGTTTCATCCTTGAATCCGCAACGACATTCCATCCTCCTTCCACCTCACCAACTTAGGTAACCTTCATTGTTGTGACTCCATATACACCAGTCCTCCCCAACCTCCTCTTCAGCTCCGCAATTTCGCGATCGAATCCAACACGCTTCTCTAACAACTGCAAAATATCCCGGCAGTTCGCACACATCTCACTACTGTCCATTGACTACCACCACCATACCTCATATAACACTGACTGCACACCTATGTATCCTCAATCTCCCCCACCTGCACCTGCACCCCTCGACTCACCTCACCTGACCCCCGTCTAATAACCATACTTACCTCCGTCTGGACACCCGTCGAGCACTTACCATTCATGTTTACAAATATTATAGTACCTGATGACCGAAATCAGTAAAACACCAAACACACGAAAAAGACAACTAAAGTAAATAAATGCAAAACCTATCACCTAAACTTCCTAATTTCACCTTAAAATCCTTTCCCAACGAACGAAACGAACGAAATGGTTTCACGCGCCGAAGGCGCGCAGGGACGGTATGGGGAGCAAGCCCCTTTCGACCCTCGGTGACTGTATATGATTTGGCATGTCTGGCCGTGGTAAAGAAGGAAGAGGAGGGAAGGAGAAGGTTTATCCCCGCTTGTGCTTCTTGCGGCTCTTTTTCTTGGGAGGCGGTTGGCTTGGAGATGTGGATTGTGGTGACGATGTTGGTTGATTCGTGATGTTGGTTGATTGTTATGCTGCTGTTACGTTGGGTATTGCCTTGGAATTTTTCCGGTATTCTTGACACTCTGCTATTATTCTGTTGGCTTCCGCTATGGTCCTCTGTACAGTTTCAAAGTCCACGGTGGCTGGGGTTTGAGGTGGCTGTTCAGTTGTACTTCCCACTCCCGGGCTATCCGGTAGTGAAGGAAGAGGGGAGTGAGGGGTGGGAGGTGGTGAAAATGCAGCTTCCAGTTCCTCCTCAGTCTCTACTGGGCGTTCCTCATCCAGCTGTACCGGCTCAGGAGCCGGCAGTTGGATGGGTGTGCCAGTGGGACTAGGAGGGAAACTGTCGGCTGCCTCCAGAATCTCCACCCCCTCACTCAACTCTTTCTTCCCACTCCGGAAGGCCTCCAAGCGCCGAGCGTCCCTGCGCTTGGTTGATGGACTCTTCTTTTTTTCTCTTTTCAGGGCCTCCGTGCCTCTTCGGGTGAGGACCAGTGGGAGAGGGGATCCTCTCTCCAAAGGTACTACCTCTCCCCGAAGAGGGTGGATGTCTCTATCTCAAATTCCAGGTTCAGGTGGACCCTCTTGCCTGTCTCCTGGACAGTCCAGGTGATAGGGAAAGAGATGCCCAGAGCTGATATGGTTCTGATGAGTCTCTCTGGTAATTCCAGCTTTTCCATGATTGTTGACCAGGTGCCTTTCCCAACACACATATACACTAAATATATAGATACACTTTCCTAAAATCAAACAAATAAAAAGAAATACTTATAAATAACTCTCTGTAAAATTTCTTGAGCTCTGTTCGTGAGTAGTATTCACATTTACTGCAGACACTTCCACATGATATCGTTTTCTCTCACTTTTTTTTTTTTTTTGCAAATAGATAGTGTTGTTTTATGCGTTAACTGGCCCTATCCATCTATTTTTGTAAAACTCTCGCTTTTGTTTTAAGTCGACTTCGATTTTTAAAAAAAAAGTGTTGTTGTTTGAATGAACGGACCTATTCTATTATTACTATATTAGTTGTTCGTTCGCATGGGGAAATATCAGGCATTGACTAACACAAGAAGCTTACCCCCACACTCGTCCATATTTCTTGTACCATTTATCTTGAGCTTGTTTAAGTCCCTGGAATCATAAAATATAATAATAACAGCTGTTCTATACAAATCCAATGTTTTTGCATGTTCTGGTGAGTAAGAGCTAATTGAAGTATTTCTATCCAAAAAACGTTTTCGAACAATCAACACACATATGTAGCTACACTTGGATGTGGAAACAGCTGGAAAGGACAAAGCGGTGTTCTTGCTGGGCCCGACATTATTTGGTGTAAAGTGAAGTTTTCTCCCGGTGCCAAATGATTTTTTGGGAATCTAAATGAAGGATTTTGGTATTAAATTGAACCTGATTGTAAATGAGAATAATTTGACCATGCATAGTCCTTTGAATGCAACAAGGTGCTATCTGCAATTCTTAAGCGTTGCAGGTGGCGCCTTCTTACACTCGAAGTATGATCTATTAATTTAATATTACCTGACTCTTTTAGTATTTTGATTGCAGAAAAAAATGTCTGAAATGAAAAAATATAGATAATAATAAAAAATAAAATGCTATTATTAACGTTTACAAAATAATTTCATGATTATTAATTACTCAATGTTATTCCATTCAAATAAACTAGTAGCAAATAATTTATTATTTTCCAGAAGGATAATAAAAAAAAACATTTTATCAAGAGAAAAAAAATAGACTTAATGATTTTGGAGAATCATGGCGTTTCCAGATGAGATTCCATGATTTTTCATGGCCCATGAGTGTCTGATGAATTGTTTTCAACTGTCTCACTGAAGTTCTTTTATTGATGTTATGAGAAAGGTGGGTATAGTAGTCTCAAATGACTCAGTTTGATAAAAATATGTTTAGGCAAAAAGCATAATTAATGGTGGAGAGAGGGTTAATATCAATATCGTCGTCCGACAAGTTAATGACCGACAAAATAAGATATGTTTGTTTGACACACACCCTCAAAGTGCTGTGGCTATTCGAAAATGGTCCATTTATTCTCAAATGTATCCAAAATATTGATGGCTGGCAGCTTGTAGAGTGTTAACAAGTGCTAACTACAATATTTTTCCATGCAACTTGCAATGTCACACCCAGAACTGCGAATGGCCATTTTTTCTTCAAAATTTACAAGATGTTTTCAGAAAAATCCAGGGAGAACATGAATTTTAAGCTTTTGATGGGTATCATTGTTTATCCAGCCCAAAACGGGTTAAGTGTTGTTTTTTGAATACTCTTATTACTTCCAAAAATAATTCTCAGTGAATTCTACTTCCACTTATGTTGATCTCTCCTCTCAACTTTGGGTGTTGTGGGTACGCAAACGCAGCCCATTTTATCAGATTTTTTTATGTTTGAGAACCTGCATAGGGTTAACAAATGCTTACTGGAATATTTTGTACATGCAACTTGTACTGCCACACTAAGATCTGAGAATGGCCAATTGTTCTTGAAAATCTACGAAATGTTTTTAGAGAAATCCTCAGATAACATGAATTTTTAACTTCTTGAGGGGTATCGCTCTGTAACCAGCCCTAAACGGGTTAATGCTTGTTTTTGTGAATACCTTCATTACTTACAAAAATGTTCCTCGGTGAATTCCACTTCCAATGAAGGAGGTTATGCTTATCTCGCAGGTACACATTGGGTGTTATGGGTGCCCAAGAACAGCCCATTTTCTCAAAATGTCTGTGGCTGGCAGCCTCTAGGGGATTAATAAATGCTTACCGAAATATTTTGTCCATGCAACTTGTAATATCACTCCAAGACCTGCGAATAGTCAATTTTTTCTCGAAATTGTTTTCGGAGAAATCCACAGATAAATGAAATTTTAAGCTTTTAAGGGGTATATCTCCTTAACCAGTCAAAAATGGGTTAAAATCTCGATCTTTGAATACCCTTATTACTTACAAAAATGTTTCCCGATCAGTTTTGCGTCCGGTAAAATAAGTTATGTTTCTTTGTGGCATTCGCATTTGATGCTGTTGGTGTCCAAAAACAGACTATTTTTTCAAAATGTTGACATTCAGCAGCCCATGGAGGGTCATCAAATGCCTACCGGAACAATTTATCCATGCAACTGGTAATGTGACACCAAGATCTATGAATGGCCATTTTCTCTTAAAAACCCTACAAGATGTTTGCAAAGAAATCCAGGGAAAACATGAATTTTTTAGGTGTTTGACGGGTATCGCTATTAGCCACCACAAAAGGGGTTAACGCTTGTTTGTTTTTTTTTTGAATACCCTTATTACTTACAAAAATGGTCCTCGGTGAATTCCACTTCCAACAAAGGAGATTACGTTTATTTCTCGGGTGTACATTGGGTGTTGTGCGTGTCCGAAAACAGCCAATTTCAACAAAATTACGATGCTTGGCAGCATAGAGAGGGTCAATAAACGTTCACCGGAATATTTTGTCCATGCATCTTGTAATGTCACGTAAAGACCTGCGAGTAGTCAATTTTTCTTGAAAACCTACAGAATATTTTTAGAGAAATCCACAGCAAATGGGAATTTTAAGTTTTTGAGGGGTCTCTCTCTTTAACCTTGCCAAAATGGGTTAAGACTTCGCTTTTAAATACTCTTACTACTTACAAAAATGTTTCCGTATAAATTGTGCACTCGATAAAAGAAGGCACTTTTCTTTGTGGCGTAGCCAATGGGTGCTGATGGTGTCCAAAACAGCCCATTTTATTAGAATTTGAAGCAGCCCGTGGAGGGTTAACAACTTCTCACCGGAGTATTTTGTTCATGCCACTTCTATTGCCACACCAAGACTTGGGAGTGACCAATTTTTTCTTCAAATCTACAAGACTCGTTTAGAGAAACCCATGGAAAGCATGAATTTTTTAGCTTTAGGGAGGTATTGCCGTTTAACCAGCCCAAAACGGGTTAACGCTTGTTTTTTTAACACCCTTATTACTTACAAAAATGATCCTCGGTAAATTCCCCTTCCAATAAAGGAAAGTTATGTTTATCTCTCATGTATGTATGTTTGGCAGCCTCTGGAGGGTTACCATATGTATTGCCCATAAGTCTTTGTGTATTGTCGTGTCACAGGCAGGTCTAGTAATGATGAATGTTTAAAAAAAATCTACAAGACGTGTTTCGAGAAAGTGCCGATAAACCCCAATTTTGGCAGTTTTTTGCCAATTCTGACGAAATAAGGGTTAAATCGTAAATTCCGCTTCTGTACATTTTTAGATTTTGTGCCCTCTATGAGTGTGCACAATTTTTTTAAGTAACGAAGAATTGTTTTGATAAGAATCAGATTAAACAGATAAACTGTTTATTCAGTTTACCTATAACAAAGCGTTATGGTTATAGTTCTTGCCTGTAGAAAACACGACAGGCATGAAGTCTGTCTCGCCCGTGTCGTCAGTAACGATTTGTCTAGTACGATTGAAATCATTGGCATGTGAACGTTGCAAGAAGTGCGATGGTGTGATGCTCAGACGTTGTATTACTGAGCAAAAAGCAACCTAAAACTATTTTGGAATGACCGGGCTCCTTGGACACCAATAATAACGACTTTTAACAGCGTCCACTTCTTATTTGAACGCCGAGTACCAATTTGCCAGTTATCATGAAGTGCGATATTTGCAGTCTCTGGCTCAGCACCATCTGAAAATGTCTTTTTCCGCTGCTTACCATTCTCTGGGTTAATTAATCACAAACAAAATCAGGCATTTAATATTAGAAGAAAACCAGAGGCTCAGGTGAGCCTAAAGCACTCACCTGGCTCAAGTTGTTAAAAGAGATGAGTAGGTCAGTACGTAACCAGTAGCAAGAGCAATTATTTTGATTTGCGATGACACAACCAAAGGCAACTGTTTTGACCATTCATTTCTGCTGGTCCTAGGAAGGCTTACAAGGCAAAACCAAAGCTCTGTTCTGTGAAGTCTCAAAAAAGTGTGCAAACAATTGTTTTTAACTCCTGTGGTTTTCTCTACCCCACTCCCTCCACACAAAATGGCGAATAAATGAAATGCTTATGACCCAATTATATACTGGTTCAAATCTCCCCTTTGGTTCTGGAAATAGAACATTTCAGTGGGGCTCATATTTGGGAGTCCAAAAGTAGAACTACTGAGCTCCTTTATTTATTTATTTATTTATTTATTTATTTATTTATTTATTTATTTATTTATTTATTTATTTATTTATTTATTTTCAAGGTCACATATTTCTGCAGAATGGCTAATCATGACCACGACAGTTTTACGGGTATAGGAAGCCAGGGTATCCAGAGAGAACCACCGAGCAAGGGCGAGCAACTGTAAGCTCCCCAGCATACTAACTCCTCACAAACAGTGTTGGCAATGATTGAAGGCCAATGCACCATCGACGTGCAGTACGCTTTAGTACACAACGCCACTGTGCACCCACGTGGGCAATGGGGTTGAAGTGTCTTGCCAAACGATACAACGCGGTTTCCGAAGGCGGGATTCGAGCCGAGGACCTCTCGGCTTGAAGCCTGCATCTCCACGACTGAGCCACCGCGCCCCTAATAATAATAATAATTTGGCCAGCCGCTGATTTGTCGCGGTTCTCAGGTGAGAAGACCTTGTTTACCCATGTACTCCCAACTGCCTCCATATTCCCACGCCTCTTCGCTCCTCCCAGCACTCGGAGATGAACTGCTTGATGACATTCTTTACCCTATTCTTCCCAATATCTCCGATTAGAATATTAACCCTCTCCTTTGAGTCTCCCAATAACCACATGTCCTTCATTCTCTAATCCCACTTCCCCATTATGCTGCCGTTGAATCCTATTCTTTTAGACTGGTATTTTGGGCATTCTAGAAGAAAGTGTTCCAGGATCTCCACCACGCCCAAATTACACATCTGGCACTCCTTTTCACTGTTTTTCTCAATTTTCCCCTCAGCTCCAAAGACCTCGATCTCAGCTTGAACAACAGTGACCCCCCCCCCCCCTCTCCCAAAGGTGCCATCAATATACTTTTCAAAACCAGGCTTCTCTTTATCACACAGGCCACCAAAGACCTCTTTGATTTGACCCCTCTCGCTATTTAAGGTTACCATCGCCCATGACCCTTTCTCGAACGATTCTTTTACCCTGTATGCCCCAACGTCTAGATCCGAGATCTCCAGTGAGTAATTCTCTCTTATTCCCTCACTTGGACCACTCACCCTGTCTTGATATTTGAGTTGAAAATTATCTGTAATATTACTTCACACCATCGGCTGTCGGGGAGATTTACCAAATATTTAAGATAACCGAGTTTCAGTAAGTATCCTGTCCTTGATCCTCATCCACCCAAGCTTACCCGTGATTGCTTCTAGTGCTGCGGCTTTACTCGACCCCGTTATTCTTCGGTCTGTATCCCTCTGTAGGGTTTCCAAGCTTTTTACAGCCGTCTGGTTTGGGGGTACCACTTCGTACCATATGTTTTACTTGGCATACCCACCATTTCCCAAATGGTTTTCCCCACGAAAAGCTTATTGAAACTGTTGATATTGATATTGATATTTTTATTTGCCAGTATACTAAAATATAACAATGTATACATTCAGTACATGTTGTTAACGTATTGAAGTTTCAACAAAAAGAAACATTGCATATAGTACATATAAATACAATAATCTCAATTATTAATGCATTGTATAGTGGCAGGGGACGACATAGCCAGATTGGCTGTCTTCCTGCCTTTCCCTGAGAAATATAGAAGAAAAAGAGAAAGACAGATCAGCAAAAGAAAGAGAAAGAAATTGGTATTACATTGCAACATTGTGGATTCCAGTCATTATGTCTTGATTTGGTCTCATTCCAGCATGCGTGCAAAGTGTCGCTGAAGATCAACTGCGAAATGCAGCTCTCTTGATTCTTCTGACACCATCCTCCCATTAGCTTGGAGGTAGTAATTTACTACTCAAAGTTTGCTAAGCACCACATATTTGACACATCATGGTAAAATTTTCTTGTGACACATTTGCGATATTTTGGGTGAATATGATTGAGGAATGTATTGAGATGGTCCCCAGTGTGTACTTTAGCTCTCTTGACGGGCAGACGTTTCGTGACAGTCATGGGAAGCATGTACCCCTTGATTTTCAAGATGTTTTTGTCTACATGTACATGACATGTGTAAGGTATTCAGTCTTCATTTCAACACAAAATGCTGTGATTTAATGATTGAATATGGCGAATGGAAATGTAAGAAGACATTTGTCTGACGCAGACATGTGGCTGGCTGTAGGGATTGGGGAACAAGGGGATACCCATCGTCAGGTTGGTGAAGCCCTTGATGTACACTATACGGTGATCACCAGAGCCTGGGAAAGAATTCAGCAGTAGGGCACACCAGTCAGACGATATGGTGGTGGCAGAGACAGGGCAACATCTGCAGCTGGAGACCGGTTTTTGATCATTCAGGCCCGTAGGAACCGCTTTTCCACAGCAACCCAGCTTCGCAGTGACATTCAGAATGCATCCGGGGTAAATGTTTCGACGCAGACTATCCGGGCAAGGCTGCACGAAGGTGGTCTCCGATCGAGAGAAGACCATGTATTCGCATTCCGCTGGCCCAGAACCACCACAATGCGCGATATGAATGGACTAGGGATCACGTTGGATGGACCAGAGAAGATTGGCGACCTGTCCTTTTTACAGATGAGTCAAGGAACAACTGCCAAGACAACACAGATAGCCGTTCAAGGGTATGGATAAGACCAGGAGAGCGATTCCATGCAGCCAACATTGCTGAGCATGACCTCTATGGCGGAGGGCCAATAATGGTTTGGAGCGGCATCAGCTGGGATGGAGGTACATAGCTCTGTGTCCTTGACCGTGGAACATTGACTACCCAGCCGTATATTGGTGAGATCCTGGATGCCCACGTCAGATTGTATGCAGGTCTAGTGGGTGATAGATTCATTCTGATGGACGATAATGCCCGTCCTCATGTTGCCCATGCTGTCCAGGAGTACCGACAGAGGGAGGGGAATGAATGAAATGAATGAATGAATGGTTTTATTCAGTAGTGCCACATGTATACAATCAAATCCAAAAATATACATAGAGGTAACATTATTCACAACTACATGATTGCACCACAGGGAGATGACGTAGCCACTAGTGACTGTCTTCCCGCCATTCCCGTTTAAAAAAAGATGAACAAGAAAAGGTGAGAAAAAAACAAAACAAAACAACAAAAAAAAAAAAAAAACAAATACGAAGAAAAGAAAAGAAAAAATGAAAAAAATAATGAATGAGAAGCAGACATGAGAATCGAGGCAATCCTGGCAACAGCGTGTTCTCCAGTAGGAGGTCAGTTTATGTCCTTACTATAAAGGATATGTTAGGCTGGTTCTTTCCATAATGTGAAAAATCTATTCTATGTTTCTGGGATGTCAGGAAGATTGAGTTCAATAGAAAGATAGCGATGAGATAGACAGAGCTACGGTCGACAGTCGGGACATACTGGATTGTTACAGTTGATATGTAGTGAGTATGAGCTTAGAAATAATTCAGTTAAAGTTTTTTTGAATAGTGGTCTTGAATAATTTTGAACGAATGGTTCAATATTGTTCCACGTCCTAGGGAAAGTGTGTATGGGAAGATTAGCAGAAAACTGAGTCCTCGGTTTATCTAGGCGTAATTTACCTGACTGTCTGGTGTCCATACCGGAGGTATTTTGGTATATTTTAAAGGTATTCTCAAAACTTTCAGGCAACATTTTATTTTGCCAATCATGCATAAACAGCTGAACGTGAAACTTATACAGGTCTGTGAATTTTAAAATACGTTGGTTTCTAAACAGTGGGTCGGTGTGCGCATTGAATTTTTTGTTGTATATAATTCGCATGGCTTTTTTTTGCAGTTTTGTGAGCGCTCTAGTGGAGGGCGAGTGCCCCCAAATTTGAATACCGTACAGTATGTGACTGTGAATTAGCGAATAATATAATGTTTTTAAGCATTTTTGTGGCAGAATCCTTTTCACTCTATTTATGGCATAAATAGCCCTAGAACTTTTAGAGCAGACAACCGAAAGATGATGTCTGAAGTTCAGATTTCCATCCACATAGATTCCTAAGAATTTGACAAATTTTTCTTCTCGGTTATTTGCGATAGGGGAGATGGTTGAATTGTTAAGTACAATTTCCCTATTTCCAATAGAGTAAGTATCCCCCTGTGGATGTAAAATGATGAACTTTGTCTTACTTTCGTTGAGGACAAGTTTATTCGCCATACACCAATTATATATCTTGTTGAGTTCGTTGTTAGCTAATTCTATAATTGCGTCCAAGTTATTGCCAGTCGTGTAGGCAGTACTGCCATCGGCATACGATAACATTTTCATCGACGTGGAATTTATAATATCGTTGATATAAATAATAAAAAGAAGCGGTCCAAGGATAGACCCTTGCGGAACACCAGTAGATATGTCCAGAAAACCAGAACAGACATTTTTGAATGATACCGATTGACATCTCTCTGAGATAATTTTTAAACCAGGTATTCGCATGCCCTCGAATTCCATAGACTTCTAACTTTTTAAGTAAAATCGAATGATTTATGGTATCAAATGCTTTAGAAAATTCGAGATAAAGAGCTAATGTACAGTCTTTTGTTGGCTGATCGTTCATTTCGCCGACGGTATTGACAAGATGTAGTACCGGATGTATTGTTGAGTGTGCCTTTCTAAAACCAAACTGATGTTGATGGATTATCTTTTTTATCCTCCATTAAATATGTTAACCTAGCATACATTAATTTTTCTAGTATTTTAGAGAATGTCGGTAAAATACTAATGGGTCTATAGTTGTTGAATAGCTGTTCGTTGCCAGATTTGAAGACGGGAATTATTTTAGCTGTTTTTATTTTTTCCGGTACAATGCCAGTTGAGAATGAAAGGTTAATTACGTGTGTTAGGGGTTCAACTACTTCATATATGATTTCCTTTACCATTTTTGAGGACATATTGTCAAGATCTCGACTCGGTTTTGGGTTTAGTTTTTTGTGCACTGAATTACTTCGTGTGGAGTAGTTGGCACGATAAAGAAAGATTCTGTGTTCCTTCTCTCAATATAATCGGAAAAAAGACGAGAGGGAGGAGGCAATGACTCACTAAGTTTTTTGCCAATGTTAACGAAGTATGAGTTAAATTTAGTAGCTATTTCTTCGGCGTCGGTTATTTCAACATTATCATCGACGAATGTCGATGGGGCGGTAAGGGTAGGGTTGGATTTATTAATTACTTTCTTTAATATTTCCCACGTTTTTTTCATGTTATGTTTGTTTTCTCGAAGTGTAGTGCTCTAATAATCTGTTTCGCGAGCTCGTTTTAGTCTGTTGTAAATGGTGCAGTACATTTTGTATTTCAATTTGTTTTGCATTGTTGTTTTTTTTAATTTTTTTACATACAGTTTGTTTTTTTCCAATGATGACTTTAAAAGACCCGATGTTATCCACGGTTCACGCTTTACAAATTTGAGGGGAACTTTAACAAGTTTTTCTGGAAATGCGTGGTCAAAGGCTGCATGTACAATGCCAAGAAGAGTATTGTAGGCTTCATTCGGACATGATGCGTTCATAACGTTTGAGAAATCACTTGCGGACAACAGGGATTTGAAATGGTTAATGTTTTCCTGTTTAAATGATCTTTCTGGAGTTTGAACGGTGTTAGTATGTCTTTTAGCTGATTCGTCAACATAAAATGTTGCAAAATGGTCGCTTACATCAGTAATAATTATTCCAGATGTTTGTGATTTGACTTTATTGCAGAAGATATTGTCGATTATAGTGGCAGAGTGGTCCGTGATTCGCGTTGGTCTCATGACAGCAGACATAAACCCAGCACTGAATATAATGTCTATGAATAAATCAGTTTTTGTGTGTTTGCAGAAACCCAGTAGGTCAATATTAAAATCACCCATAAGATAAACAGTTTTGTTTTGGTCACCTAGCATATCTAGTAAATTCGATAGTTTTTCCAGGAATAAATCAAGGTCGGCTTTAGGGGCTGAGTTGGGTCTATAAATGATTCCAATAATTTGTTTTTCCTTCGTCGCAATCTCAACGAACAGGGACTCAAATACATGTGGGATAAACACAGATAGATCTTCGCGAATTTTAAATGGAATACTATCTTTAATGAAAAGCCCCACACCTCCCCTACCGTCGTCGTTCTCAAGTCGCTCTCGTGTGGTCAAGGGATGGTAACCATCAAGTGAGTAGGTAATATTTTCTTTTATACTAAATGTTTCTGTTAAGCCTATTGCATCCAAAATATTGGATTCGGATTGAAGATTACTTATTAAGTCATGCAGGGGTTCCCAGTTAGCATTAAGACTTCGACAGTTAATGTTAAAGAGACTAAGTGTGTTGGGTATTTTTGAGATCTCATTATTAAAGCGTTCCGGCGTATAATATTCGCAGCTACGTTTCTCAATGGTATAGGGTGCGTTCAGTTCGGCCGCTTCGTTATGGGTGATTGCATCGTTAAACTGGGTAATAAAATCAAAGGAGCTGCTGCTCTGTATCTCATCAAATGTCAATGTGTTAGCCATGATCAAGGATCCGGATGATAGCCATACTATTCAGAAAGATACCAAACGGTTTAACAACAATGTTTAATCTGATATTTTTCAAGACGAATTGTGAGCTGTTGTCAGGATTGTGAGATACAGCAAGCCTCAGAGAAGGATCGCCTCTTAAATAAATCATGATCAGCTTTCCTTTTAATATTCAACTAGTTAAGCTGGTTTTGATAATTTTTTAGAATGGAATTTGTTATGGGCATCGTTAGAATACATCATACATCAGTGGGTGTGGTATAAAAATGTGTCACGTATAAAACAATATCAGTGTAGTAATGCACATTTCTGGACAAAAATACAGACATCACATACAGAATACACAAAATATAGCCAGTTAAGTATATCAACATGAATATGTGGGAGGATAATAGTGGCCGTAGGACTCTTAAAAGTTCTCTTTAAAGTTCAGTAAAGTAATTAATAAATTAAAGTAGTTAAAATATTACGGCGTCATGTTTCTTCTGTGAGAGCGTCTAGCATCACATGGAGAAACATTTTCTCAAAACCAGCCTGTTCATAAACAATTGCTGGGTTAGCGTTCACCAAGAATGGGAGCATTTTCTAAGAAAAAGATTTGTAAAGGTATTTAGACTGTAAACATTGTAAATATTAGCAAGTGAAGATGAGGAAGGTATGTTTCTTCAACACTGAAAGAGTATGTTCATAAACCATCGCTGTGTTAGGGTTCACTGTTGAACGCTTACTAACGTTCTCAAATAAACCCCAGCAAAGCTATTTTAGTCCAATAATTACTCCCCCCCCCCAATGACACCGCCGATGCTAATGGCCAACGAATCCAATGTCCATTAACATTAGGATCACTGACCATCACCCTCGGTGGCCGCTTCGTTGGCAACAGTATTGCCATCACCACCAAACGCAGTGGGTAAGACTTTCAATTTCTAGTCCTATTTTTTATAGCCTTAAATGTTTTCAATGCAATTACCGTATAGGCACACAAGGCGGGGCATATTACTTGATGATGACCTCGTTGTAAATATCGATAAACAATTCCAGGGAAATTCGATATTTACTTTGTCTAGCCTAACTCGTGGTTTAAATGGTCGCCGTGTATAAGCGTAAATAAACTACCTCGAACAAGAAGATTTAGTTACACGGACAAAGTATTACAGCATGTGGTACATCCAACCTGACTGGGTGACCTAATATGGAAATTATTACTATTTTCAGGTTGTAAATACTTGTGTTAGTTGTTTACCTGGATACATGTATCAGTAAACCACAACATTAGTGTAACATTAGTATAAACGCTACATGGATGAGATTTGTAATTGGTGGGATTTTATTGACCATTTGATTGCAATATTTGGAGTCGGACAAACGAAAATAAAACAAAGCAATTAAAACCAATTGCTGACGAAGGAATAACGAGAGTTATTCTCCTTAGTTATGGGACATCGTTTTTTCCAGGCTACCGATTATCTTCACTGTGCATTATTAAGGACGAAAATAAGCGTGGGAGTTGTGGAAGCGGAATTGGTTGCATATAACCGAAGATAAACAATTTCGTCGGTGAGAGGTATGGAATGGAGATGGGTGGTTAGCCAAGTGCATTAATATCTAGGACAGACAAAAATTCAAATTCGAAGTAGATTTTCAACTAACATAATACATGGACCCGTAATTATTTATCTACTAATCTTGACAGCAGATTACAGCACTAGTAAGACCCGAGAATTGCAATCACGGCAAATAGATGAGTATGAGTATAACAGTAAGGGTGTTTTCGATGAGGGGAGGGGTGGGGGTAATAATCTATATCGAGAAGAGACCAAGACTGGATTTGATTCAAATAGATAACAGTAAGGGTGTTTTCGATGAGGGGAGGGGTGGGGGTAATAATCTTTATCGAGAAGAGACCAAGACTGGATTTGATTCAAATAGATATTTAGATATCATTAGTATAGGCAACCGCATTTGTATATTTTCTATCATTGTTGGGAGGTTATCAAATTATAAAGCCCTGAACAAATACAAATGTGTCGAGAGCAACTATACAACAGTTATGGGCAAAACTCTAATGAGTGTGGCAGCATTGTTAAAATTGATTTTCTTGCTCAAAGCGTACACAAATGACCCACAAGACAACAGTTATTGAAAATGTATATCTGGTCTAAAAATAATTTATGGGGTTTACAGTTTTCTCCAAAGTAACTATACAACAGCTGTGGGAAAAACTGAAAATAGTGGAACAAGATTACTGAAAAAAGCACTCTTACTGAAGGCCAAAGCCGTTCCCGGAAAAAAGCAGACAAACAAACTGTGTTTTTAAACACAAACAGAACATTTCTCTATTTTACAGACATTGACATTGACAGAAACTTGTGTGAAATGACTACAATGTATAATGAGGTATAATAATGTAATGTATCACCTACATGGCTGCTCTGAGTTTCAAGTTCACCCAGAACAGCCAAGTATATAACATAACCCTGCATGTTCAACTTTCAGATTGGGGACCGAGAACTCTGCAAGTATCCCACTATGTATTTCCCAGTAGCATAATCTAACCAGTAATCTGAAAAAAACGTGATAGTCTTTATAACAATTATTTAAAGGATATATGTATCCACATCCAATAATGAAGGTGTTTACCTGGACTACATATTACAGAATACAAATAGTAGAGGGATTCAGAGCTATATATCTGTGAACTGTCTACTGGGCATTATGTATGTTTACTTGGACTGAAAATTACAGAGCACAAATAGTAGAGGGGTTCAAAACTATATATCTATTGATTGTCTACATGGCATTACGTTTAACTTGATTTCTCCATGCACCAGCATGACAATCTATAGTGGAAGCGTATACCTGGACTGAGAATCATTTAATAGGATTTACACTTTTGTTCAAAGCATCCATATAATAGTTGTAAGCAAAACTGCATTTGAGTGAAACAGCATTGTAGAATAAACATGCTCAATCTAAATATACACAGCTAACCAACAAGACAACCTATATGGAAACTATACATGTACTGAAAATTACTTTTATAGAGTTAACCGTTTTGTCCAAGGCAGTTATACAACAGTCTTGGGCAAAACTGTAATATGGAGAACAGCATTACTGAAATTAACATTCTTACTTAAAGCCAACAGAAGTGATCTACTGAATAACACTTAGTATAAATGTGTGCCTGTATTGAAAATTATACAACGGTTTTGGGGCAAAGCTGCAAAGTGTGGAACAGCATTACTGAAATTAACATTGTTCCCCAAAGCCTATGCCCGGACTAAAAATTATTGCAAGGCAATTATACAGCAGCTTTTGGGCAGTGCTGCAATGTGTGGAATAGCATTACTGAAATTAACATTGTTCCCCAAAGCCTACACAGGTGACCCACAAAACAACAGTTAGTAAAGATGTATATCTGGCCTAAAAATTATTTTTTGGATTTACAGTTATGTCCAAAACAATTATACAACAGTTGTGGGCAAAACTGTAGTATGTTGAAGAGCATTACTGAAATTGACATTCTTATCAAAGTCTACATAAGTAACCCACAAGACAACAGGTATTGAAAATGTATATCTTGTCTAAGATCATTTGTTGGTTTTACAGTTTTGTCCAAAGCAACTATGCAAGTTGTGGGCAAAAATGTACACTTCTATTCAAATCACCTATACAGAAGTTGTGGGCAAAACTGTAATGAGTGAAACAACATTACAAAATAAACATTTTTACTCTAAATACACACAGCTAACCAACAAAACAACCTATGTTTAAGTGGGGATTGAGCGTATGGAATGGCCAGCACGATCCCCTGACCTCAATCCAATCGAACATGTCTGGAATGAGTTGCAGCTTGCAACTTCAGTCCGTCCAGTCCAACCAAGAAGTGTCCAGGAGCTTGGTGTCACGCTGGTCCAAGAATGGAACAACATCCCACAAAGGTCTATCTGGATCCTGATTGGGAGCATGAGAAGGCGTTGTCAGGCTGTAATTAACAATAATGGGTCTCATTCTCGATATTGAACCCATATCAGTTCGCTCCGTCAACTTTTTGGCAAATTTGAAAAATTTCCTCTTTTACCAATAATATCCATTTTCCATGGTTATCGTATTCAAAAGCTAAAAAATGTCAAACACAAAGAAAATCTTAATTTCTGTACTTTAAAGATATAATTAAATAAAAAATATATACACTTTTCATAACAATATTTCAACTGAAACGCAAAACAGGTGGTTAGATATACTTGGTGCTTAGCAAACTTTGAGTTGTATAGTATGAGTAGATCTACGAAATGGTTTGTGGGAGCTGATTGTGAGGCGACATGGACGAGAATACCAGACAACAATTACTGTCAAAGACAACACCTGATTTTATCGTTAACCCTTTACCATCGTAACCGTCGAAACCACACAGAGCAATTCATAGAAGTTGCTATTCACATTTTATTTTGTTTTCACACTTTGTCTCAAAAACCACAGCCCACAATCCTCCATTTGGGGCGATCTCATTGAGCTCGCCCCAATGAAGGCACACGAGCTATGTCTCCGAAACAAAAAGATGAGAATGTTTGGTTAATCAAGGATTTTTTATGACAACTGTCTCTGCTATCCGCGTTGGACAAGGGTTAAATTTAGTTTATACAATCCGGACAATATGGGTTAGAACAGGAAATGTTTCCGGAATAAGAGGAGAAAAATATTGTTGTTAACTTTTTCTTGAATTCTTTCCTATTCTCTATTTTCCTGATATCTATTTCTAACTCATTCCATGGCTTTGGTAGCGCAGAGGTGGGTAATTTATTCAAGGTTTGGGTTTTGGTTGTGTGTGTGCGTAAGAGACCTGCCTGGCGAGTAATCATGCTGGATTGGTTATTTACAATTGAGAAGAAGTTTGGAAATGAAACCCGGAGGTTTCCATTATGCCTATCAAACATAAATAATAAGGCGTATAATTTATTTGTATAAATTGTTGAACTTCAATATACTCTTTTTGATAAATAGGGGGGTCAGTGTCGGCATTGCATTTTTTTTTTTATTATTTATTATTCGTAGTGTTTTTTCCTATAAGTTTCATTTGGTTAAGGATTCGCCTGTCAGAAACAGTTTATTTGTGCGGTTTTGGTAGATGCCTCTTCCTGTGATGTTTATTTTTACCCCAGATACCCGTGGTCACCTGTCTCTCTCACACTAAGAAGTTTACTGATACCTTCTGGAATACAGAACTCCCCCACTCTCCATCTTCGAGTGGGGTCGACTTTGCGGCCCACAGGTATAACGCTGCTCGTCGTGTCATTAAGTTCGAGTCTCCATTTGCTCCCATATTTTCCAACAAATCCCAGCATTTTCGCTAGCCCCTCTTCGCTTTCGGACACTAGCACCATATCGTCTGCAAAGAATAGCCCTGTGGTCTGCAAGTCCCCAACCGCAACCCCCTTGTCGCTATGAAGGAGTTCATCTCCTAAACCTTTGTTGTACAATGCAAAAAGAATTGGCGAAAGGATACACCCCTGTTTTAGGCCTATCTTAATAGGCACACGTTTTGTTGTTATGTTACCCAGTCTAAGTTCACTCTGTACATCTTTATATAATGCTTTCAGAATTCCAACAAACTCGCATCCCAAGCCCAGAGCATCAAACTTTTGCCACAAACCCTCCCTCGAGACTTTATCGTATGCCTTTTTAACATCCAAAAAGGCCATAAACATCTTTTTCTTTTTTGCTTTCGCGGATTCTATCATTTGGGATAGCGTGAAAGGAGGGCCAGTGACTCGCCTTCCTTTCCTGAAGCAATTCTGGATCGCTCCCCAAAACCCTTTTCCTCAACCACCTCCTCTTATCTCCTCTACAGGTCTTTACAGAAAACTTTTTCCAATGTTGCTACTAACAGAGATCCGTCGATAATTATCCAAAACGTCTTTTTCCACCTTTTTGTGATAAATGTCACTTTGCTTTCTCTCCACTCATTTGGGACCTCTTGTTTTTCTATGGCTAAATTGAATAGGACAGTTAGGCTTCCAAGAGTTCCTCTTCCCCTTTTTTGATAAACTCGTTAGGAATTTCATCCACCCCTGCCGTTTTTCCATTCCTTAATTTTGAGATCACCTTTCGCATCTCCTCCGTTTTAATTTCGCAGCACACGAAGTTCGATAGGTTTTACTCGATCTGGTTCGGACACTCCGATGGGTTCCCAATGCCCCATCGCTTATCGTTTACCTTTTCCCAGTGCTTGACTAGTTCTGATTGGATTTGATCTTCATCGTCTGTAACTCTGCCATCTACTTTAATCCTCTGTGGGTTACTTCCGTTGTTACGTTTATTCACCCATGTCCAAAATACGTTCGAACTCGATCCTCTTGTCGTCCTAATAAGACTGCTTTTTCGCACTCTCTGATTATCGTTTTTAACCTTATTTCGTGCTTGTTGGCATTCTTCCTTTGCTACCGTGGCCTCGTTGCTTTCCGCCCCCTTCAATTTTCTACTTCTCCTGTATGCAGCTCATTTAGCTTTTCTACCCTTTATGGCCGTTTTCAGTTCTTCGTTCACTCTGTACCCACGTTGCCGTGTTGGCACCCTAACCTTTCCTAAACATTCCTTCCCTGCCTCCATAAGGCTCGCAACTATTGCGTCGGCCATCTTCTGTCCACTGGCCCCCTTCTGCGCGGTTGCAAGCTTTGGTTTTAATTTTTTATCGAACTTCGCCCAGACGGCATCCTTTTTGAGTTCCCAAATCTCCTTGAAGCTTCCTTTCCGTTTTACTAGGTTTTTGGCCCTGGTCGTCACTGTAATCATGCTGTGATCACTATCACCTCCATTTTACCCTCATCGTCCACTTCTACCCCTATCACCTCCCTCCATAAATTAATATCTGTGAGAATATAGTCGATTATTGATTTTCTGTCGTTCATTTCCCAGGTCTATTTCTCCTTACACCTCGCGTCCCTGTTCAGAATCTCCAGACCGAGCTCATTTGTGAAGTTCAACAGCGTCCTTCCATTCCTGTTGACTTTCTTGTCCCCGCCCTCTGTGCCTTATTCCGTATCACCTATGTGTCCATTGAAGTCACCCATCAGAATTATACCGAACCCCTTGTTTTCTAGTTCTGTGATATTGGACCTTAGTGTTGAGTATATCGAGTCATTCCACTCGGGTTTACTTCCCTCCGCCGCACAGTACACAATCCCAAGGGCAATACTCTTGTTTCTTAGATTGACCTTTACCCATCCAATTTCTTTCGATACCTCAGCCGAGGTGCTGACATCTTCCAGGTCTTTGATCAGCGACGGTTTTAAATCCTCTTTAATGTACATGCCTACCCCTCCCCCTTTTGTGGCCTTCCGTTCGCCCTATACCTATCCACAGGCACCTCCTTGCTTGGTCTATCCGTTTCTCTTGTCTTACCTACGTCTCGCGTAAGCCCATGACATCTAAGTCCTCTGCCACTATCAATGTAGCAATTTCACTTATTTTCCGGTGGAGACCCTCGATGTTGTTATAACCCACTTTCTGGGTACTGAGATGTATTGGCTTCCGCCTACTGGTCCTATTGTTTTCTGGCGCTAGCCTTGGTAAAATTATTCTGCCCCCCTCGCTCTTGTTCACGCCACCTGTGTCCACTCTTGTTATATTTGCCTCTGGCCTCCCACCCCGCTCCTCTCCAAGAAAGGCTCCGCTACCCGTAGAATTTTATCCCCCAATACCCGTTTCCCCATCCTTCTAAGATACAGACCATCAAGCCCATACATGCTCGTGTTGCTCCAAAACGTGCCCCAATGGTCAGTAAAGGGTATTCCAACTCCTCATTCAGCGCCCAAATCCTTGAGTTTCGTTCGCCCCCACCTCCAAGGACAGGAAGGACCCCAGATACAACTACTCTTGCATTCCTACTTTGCAGTTTTCTGACTAAACCTCTGTACGACTCCACCAAACTTCCTGCCCTTCTCTCCCTGATATTATTGGTCCCCACATGGACCACCACTACCGGATCCGATCCTGATCCTGCCACAATACCATCTACTCGGTCCCTCAGATCCCCCACCTTCGCCCCAGGAAAGCACAAGACTGTTCGATTAGAACTACCAGGTTCACAAAACATATTGTCAATCCCACGTACAATGCTACTCTCCGCTACAACTAATTTTCTTCTTCTTTCCGCAGTTCCTAAATCATCAGCAACTTGCCTCGCTGAGCATCCCTCTGGCCCCTCTTTCTCTTCACCGCCCTCCTTACCCCATCTGGCCTATCACCATCTGCAGACATCTCTCCTACTGAGTTCCTTTGCAAAATGTTGAAGCTGCATCACTAAAATAAGGTTCATAGCAGAAATCTAAGCATTATTGCGCGCGGCTTATGGGAGGGTGATTTTTACCATTTCCTTTGAACGCCGCGTGGACTTGAAACCTGAAAATTTGGGATGTTTTTGGTTACAAGTATTCAATAATAACAAAACCTTCCTCCTTGGATCATTTTATCGACGACCGGATATAAAGTGACCGCCGTTCTTTGCGGAAACTATGACTTCCTTACAATAATCAATACTCCAGAGTTTGTCGTAAACCAACACGTAGGAGATCCATTCTATGCAGACCTTGCCCGTTATAACTGTTCAATCATCGCAGAACTCAAATACCCCCACAGAACGTCGCAAGTCAACCAAACGCCGGATACGGATATTTGAAAACGCCATCTTCGATAGCCTTAATGAGGCTATAGACAAAAAAACTGGGAAGAGACCCCGGTTGGTCAATTCCCTCTCGGTATTATTTCTCACAAAGTCATCACAACTCGACCCAACGAGTCCCCATGCAGACATCAGACGCGTTATCCATCAATGCAAACGTCTTCATCTCCTGGAAAAACGTAAAAAATACTCCTATACCGTGAGTAAAATATCGGAAGAAACGAAATGAAACCACTTCGGCTATTAGAGCGGCAAAAAAATAAATTCACAGACAATATTACAAACACTCTAAAATCTCATACAATACCATCGCATACATGGTGGAAAAGTTTGAAGCTACTGTTCGGAAACAGAACATTCGATATACCAAGTCTTTTCCACTCCGGTAGTCTTCTCATTATAGATGACGAAAAAAGTGAAGCCTTCAACGAATATTTCTACTCGATCTCAAGCATTAATGATGCCACCAACCAACTCGCAAACCGATCGTTTAACCCTGGTCGCCCGTCACTTCAACTAATCTCTTTGACTGAAGATGCAATAGGAATAGAGCTCTGATCTCAAAAAGTTTCTGATGCTTGCGGTCCTGGCAAAATCAACCCACGAATACTCAAAGAACGTTCAGTTAGCTTAGCGAAACCACTAACCAGGATATTTAACCTCCTTCTCGGCTGCGCACATTTCCATCTCTATGGAGAAGAGCTAACGTACATGTGTCACCAATTTTCAAAAAAGACTCACCCGATATGGTGACGAACTACCGCCCGATTTCTCTCTTAAGATGTATTGGGAAAGTTTTTCTGAAGGTGTATAGCAAATCGTATTTCTACCTTTCTTGAAACAAACAACCTCTTGGCCCGATCTCAATCAGGATTTGTACCAAACGATTCAACAGTACCGTCACAGTATAACTTAGTGAAATATATAACACTATCAGCAGTGCTCTAGACAATGGAAAGGAAATAAGATTTATGTTCTTTGATATTAGTAAAGCCTTTGATAAAGTGTTGCATGATGGGTTACTTTATAACTTGAACAATTGGTATCACCGGGTAACCTATAGAGTGGTTTAGCTCATACTTGAAAGACAGCGAACAGCGTGTCATGATAAATTCTCTTTCGTCAAGGTGAAGAAAGATGGGTGCTGGTGTTTCTGAGGGAACGATATTAGGTCCCCTTCTCTTCCTGATTTACATTAACGACATCGTAGATAACATATTTTGTAATATAGGTATCACTGAACTAAATATTTGAATTTGAAATACCCGCTTGAAATGTTCCACTCGGAAGTGATGTAATCTCTAAAAAATAAACAGCCTTGGGAAAATAAATTGTTTCAATAAATGTTTGAAGCATTCTATTGACATCTTGCATTATTGATGAATATTCCACATATAAAAGAGGGTGATTTGATGACTTTTGGACCTAAAAAATGCAATTACATTTTGTGTGTTTATGTAGAGAATTCCCTGAAAAATATGTGCACGTGACCGGTACTTCCTTTGCTGTCAATTGTTCTCTCTTATTTGTTGCATGACCCCCTGTTTTGGGGTCAGAAAAAGTTGTCTGAAGGGCTATCCTTAACAAAGATATTTGAATGCCAAAATTAAATTGATGCGATCATATTTTTTTTGGCCTGTACGTTATAATGGTCGCCTATGGGAAAATATTTAGTTCCGTGATACCTAATATTCGTCTGTTCGCTGACGACTCATATTTACCTTAACCTTATTGTAGCGGACCCGTTTTGTTCGGCCGATCTACTATCCAATGACAAACTGAAGATCGAAAACTGGGCTAAACAATGGCTTGTCGATTTCAACCCGGCAAAAACTGAATCACTCATAATTTCCAGAAAACGACCAATAACTCCACACGGAACCCTCAGCATAAACGTAAAGAAGTCAATAGTGGCAAAGATTTTGGACTGACGTTAAATGTTCCACGGGTCCAGGGCAGATCATATTTCGGAAATAACCACGAAAGCTTGGAAACTAGTAACTATGCTTAGAAAATATAAATTCAGCTTGGATAGAAAAGCTATTGAAAAGATATACTTCGCTTTCGTACGACCCGGGGTCGAATATGCTGACACGGTCTGGGATAACTGTTCTGAATCCAAATTGAAGCTGCCAAAATAGTGACCGGCGCGACACGAAGTGCAAGCAAAGCAGTACTATACGAAGAAATCGGGTGGGAAACTCTGCAAACTCGGAGGAATAAACGTAAACTAATACGGCTTTTCAATATGTAGCATAACCTTACGTCCGATTACTTGCCTACGCTAGAACCCCGTGCAACGTCTGCATCCCACAAGTACAACTTACGCGATAATATGTCCCACTTTGTCAAACAACCTCTCATCAAAATCCCTTCCTTCCATCAACTGCTAGGCTGTGGAACACCTTGTTGCCTATTGACATACGCGAAAATAACCCCTTGTATCAATTTACCTCATTTACAAAATGTTTATTCAGAATTTCTTCTGTTACCAAAATTCACGTAAAACTCAAATACGATCACCGTAGACTACGTCTGGGTTGCAGCAACCTCAACGATCATTTAGTAAACAACAGTAGTAGTGTATGTTCCCCTACAGGGAAAAGTTGCAGGACCCCGGTGCAGGACCCCGGAAGTGACAGCATGACACGTGACCCAGTGGCGCCATGTTGTGTTGTCATGGTAACCCGCGTTAGCGGCCATCTTGTGATGTCATTTCCATAGTGATACGTGGTGTTAGTGCATGCGCAGCGCGAGTTGTTAGGGTGATACGTGTTTCCGTCGTCCATTTTGTATACAGCAGGCCGCCATCTTGGTTTCTATGGTAGCACGTGGTTTCTATGTGACCCAAAGGCCTACAACAAGACAGGGGTATGTTTGGAGGGTGTGTTCGATTGAATCAGAGTATCACGAATTACCACAAACAACCCGACAAGTTGTACTATTTTGAATTCTTTCAGAATTCTCTACTTCTATCTATCTATGCAATAGTTTTCGTCTACCTGGCCATGTTCCCTTGTCCTGGAGTATACTCCAGTCGAGTAGAAGAGCCTATCAGCAGGAAAAGCCTTGCTTATTATTACTACATTTAGCTGTTCTGGTCTGTTCTTGTTAGTTCTGATCCTGTCCCGAGAACTCTTGTTGTTTTGTTTATCTAGATCACCCAGTCAGTTCACTTTACTGGCGCTAACTACCAATCAGATTGCTTGATTTCCCATAATCTGTATGCCGAGTTACCTCTCTTGTCTTTAACAAAAGCATATATCATTCCCAAAACAAATAAGCTATCGAACAGTTACTGGTAAGTCATTGCTCGAACGATTCGAAGCAGATCGAGCAAATGAGCTTTAAAGCAATTGCTCGTTCGAGTGACTCGCACATACGACTCTTAGCTTCGAAAAAGGGATTCCACAAATGGGATTCCGCAAAAGGGATTCCTTAAGAGGGATTACGTCTTACCTCGAGTGACTCGCACATACTGCTCGAATGATCCGAATTCCATCGAGCAAATGAGCTACCGAGCAATTGCTCGTTCGAGTGACTCGCACATACGACTCTTAGCCTCACTTCAGAAAAAAGGGATTCTGTAGCCACAAGCGTTTTCGGAAAAGTGATTCCACAAATGGGATTCCACAAAAGGGATTCCATAAGTGGGATTCCGTCTTACCTCGGGTGACTCGCACATACTACTCGAATGACTCGAATCCCATCCAGCAAAACAGCTATCGAGCAATTTCTCGTTCGAGAGACTCGCACATACGACTCTTAGCCTCATTTCAGGAAAAAGGGACTCTGTATCCACAGACGATTTCCAAAAAGGGATTCCATCTGGCATGAATATTAGACAGTCTGGCAATATACGCACACGAAAACCCAGAACTTGCTTCTCGGCCGAACTCCCGTTCCATTCTTTTCCGCGGATTTGGAATGACACTGAACCATCAGTCCAGCGTCTCAATAGATGCCAATTTAAGAAGGCGATAATAGACAAGGCTCTAAATTCATACCATTCAGATGTCTCTTGTGATAACCCTTCCTGCCCCGATTGTACTTCCATTTCGCCTAGATCTCCACATCAGATTTCAACACTCCAGAATCTAGCGCAATAGTCGTGTCTGGCCTGCACTGTTCGCAAAGATCGCACTGTGCGGGTATTGTTCGTTTCTGTTCTTGCCTCTGGAACAGGGCCCATGGTTTATCACTGGAATAAGCTCATTTAGTCATTCCGCTGAGTGCCATGTCGTTGTCCCTGAGGCTAGAATTGGGAGTCAAAGGACTGATAAGAAAATAAATGGAAATCCTATCTAAGAGTGTTTCTTGTGAAAACAGTGTTCTGTTTGCGCTGGGCTAGGGGTTAAATAGTTATGTATTAAAAGTTCCCCTCATGAATCCCGTAAGGATGCAAATTGTTTACAATTTTGATGTCAGGACTAATTATCTTTTAATATGGGGATGGCAGGAAGACAGCCCCCAGGGCTATGCTGTTCCCATGCAGTTTTACATTTATTTCTGTACATTTCTGCAAGTTGTTTATTATACTTCATGTAAACGTATACTGCAAATAAAAAAAAAATCATTTCATTTCCCAAAAAGGGATTATGTGAATGGAATTCCTAGCCGACTCCGTAAAATGGTGTAACCTTAATTGGCGAGAGGGGGGTCAAATCAAAGAGGTCTTTGGGTGGCCTGCATGATAAAGAGAAGCCTGATTTTAATGAATACCTTGATGGCTACTTTAGGGGTCACTGTTGTTCAAGCTAAGGTCGCGGTCCCTGAAGCCGAGGGAACAAATTGGGAAAAGCAGTGAAAAGGAGTGCCAGATGTGTAAATTGGGCGTGGTGGAGACCCTGGAAGACTTTCTTCTAGAATGCCCAAAAATACCAGTCGATTGGTAGTTCAGGTCCAATGAAGGCCTTCTCACCCGTGAACCTCGACAAATCAGCGGCCGGTCAAAGTGTTATTATTATTATAGCTGGTAGAACATGGTATAATTCTGAAAAAAAATCCAAATATTTACAAAGTACACATAAAGTACTCCTAAAATACTCAGGAGTACTGACCGTTTTCAAACTAATGAGTACGAGTATTTGCAATTATATGAGTAAAGTGCGAGTATTAAGTACTTTGACAAAAAGGTGGTACTCGAGTACTAAGAGTATGGATACTGAGGACCTAGCCCTGCTCCCAAAGAGTGCCCAAAATTAACACAGGAACCCGATTTGAAATTTAGTCCAAACAATATTTTATTTCAGTTTAGAATTGATATATTAAACAACAGAAAAAAATAACAAAAAGATACATTTCTCGCGCAATACAAAGTATGCAATTGGATTCATCAGCAAGCATAATGCTTTTTGTAAGCTGTCTCCTTCAGATGTGTTACACATTTTGGAGATAGTTACAAACAATGTATAAAATCTTTAAAAATGAAATAAACTTATAAGTTTGCATTCGTTTTCAATTGCTCAGTAAGGAATGGGTGAGGAAACAGAGAAGGATATGCAAGAGTGCACTGGGGAGGGGGTACAGGTGGAGTTTTATTGGCACAGCTTTTCACCACCAACATTACTACACAATACGTTTCTCAGAAGAAGTGGCAAGGATCGCAACGTAGCGTGAAGATATGTGTTCCACTGAAAGTTATTCATTGAGAACGTCAAAAGAGGAAGTACATGTGGTCGACAGAGAGGGCGAATCTAGAAACAGTAACTCGTACGCACTGTCGCGGCCGTCAACATAAGCTATTTCCTTTCGTTATATGTATTATCTGTTTTTTCTTGATCATACATAGGGGGTGGGGGTGGGGGGGGGGGGGGGGTCAAATCTTTTTGTGGATATTATAAACTCGTGAAGTGTTTCAAATATTTCTTTGTAGACTTCGGGTCTGTAATAGGCACTTCCATTGAGCAAAATATATTGATAGGGTAAATTATGATGCCAAGGGTTTCATTTCGTTCAGTTGCATAAGACGGGCAGTAAAGAAGATAGTGTTCGGCTGTTTCGCGTGAGCCGCATCTACAGAGAGCGGTGACAGAGAGACAATTTCTAAAAATGAGATCATTTAAGTTACTACAAGATAGGCGCAATCTACAATGTTGTTTTTGAGCTTTTCCTGTTTTATTGTGAGAGAAGAATTGCGGAACAAAGTCTATCACGATTCAAGTAGTCCTTGAGCTGACCTGGTGAATTACTTTATCGTATGTTTATGGGGAGGTCGTTACATAGCTTGGTTAATAATAATAATGGTTGTACTTGGCAAAAATGACCACTGATGTGTCTGGGTCCTACAAAATGGGATAGATAAGTCTGTGTTATAACGAAGATTATACTCGTGACACGTAGAGGAAGGTTAAGGCGTTAGACTTGATAGATAATTTGGATCGAGTTTATGATACCTTTTGAAGTACTGTTTTAGCTTGTGTTTTTGCCTATGTGTTTTAAGCGGTTCCCATCCAGTCTCCGCATAGAGCAGTTCCCTGCCAACACTTCGGGTTGCATCAGTAACGATTCGTGCTGCTTCAAATTGTTTTGTTTTTTTTCAAGTTCTTCGCTTTCGGCCACAGAGCAGTTATCACAGACTGTGTCAGGATATTCTAAAACAGGACGTATAAACGTTAGGTAAGATTTTCAAGGGTTTTACGATCGAGCAATGTTTTATGTTTACGAAGTAGCGCTATTCTTTTCCACGCTTTTGTAGATGTCTTCAATGTGATTGTCCCATGAGCCTGCATTATTGAGTGTTATTCCCAAGTGGATGTGTGGTCGACTTGAGTGATATGTGTATTTGACATGTGGGGAGGGGGAGGGGAACTCTAATAATTTTACGGGAGATTAGCACGCTTTAGGTTTTCAAAGGGTTGAAATCGACAAGCCATTTTAGACCATTGTTCTATTTTTAGGATGTCATTGTTTAGAAGAGTTGCTGCCTGGTTCGGGTCTTCTACTATTAAATACAGTGATATATCGTCCGCAAAGAGACGGATATTACAAATTATATCATCAGCTATGTCATTTATATAAATAATGAACAGCAAGGGTCAAGTATAGAGCCTTGTGGTGCTCCGGCCTCCACATTCTTCCACGAAAAACTTTCGGAATGTATGACAACACGCTGTTGCCCATTCTTTAAGTACGATTCAAACAATTTTAGGCGTTTACCTGTAATGCCTATCTTCTCTAGTTTGTATAATAACCCTTTATGCCAAACTTTGCCGAAGGCTTTGCTAGCGTCACAAAATACAACTCGTATTTCTTTCCCTTCATCGAGTGCACTGCTGATTGTGTTATATATTTCAGTCCTTTGGGGAGTAGTTGAGTCTTTTGGTGTAAATCCAGATTGAAATTTTGCCAGTAGGGCGTTTGAATCGAGACAATTTAATACATGTTTGAATACATATTTTTCAAAACATTTAGCCATACAACCTAGGAGAGAAATTGGTCGATAAATACTGATTATGTTTGGATCATTCTTTTTGAATAAGGGAGTTACATTTGCGCATTTCCACTCAGTAGGGAAATGACAATTGTTTAGTAGACAGTTGAAGATTGCATTAGTGGCTTCAAAAGGCATCTTGAACACTCTGTTAATAATCTAGGGCCTATGTTATCGGGGCCACATGACTTGGAAGTTTTTAAGGACTTCAAGCTTACAAGTACATCCATTGAGCCTATTGTTATGCTTTCAAGAGGAGGGCGCACACCGAAATTGTCGCCAGGTGGAAAAGTAGCGCAGCTATCATCGACCGCCGAGATATGACAGATATGACAGAAGTAGTCATTACGGAAACTCGTATTCAGACTGGCTTACTCACCTTCTTCCTACCTTCTTCACTTTGTTCTTCTCTTCTTCTATTCCATTTTGTTCCCGATATATATGCTTAAAGAGTTTACACATTTGAAAATATAGTCGCCCATGGATCGCTGATCCTTTGGCCAACTCAGAATGTCTTTCACCATCCGACGCACCTGTTTTGTGGTGAGTTAGTTTGAGAGGCATTCTGGTTCAGTGCTTGCGAGGGGCGATTGCTGGTGCTCTGATCTTAACTAATTCTATTTGGTTGTCTATTGGGACCTCTGTCCCTGGGTGATGTTATACATGTTCACCTACTGCCACAAATCATATGGCGTAAATTTATTTCGAGCTAGGGAGCGACACACATAGGCTTAAAGCTTCCCGTCGAATCCCTAATCTGTCTTGTTTTAAAATCGTCGACTGCTATGTTATGTGCTGTGTTTCCTGTAGTATTGTGTTCATTCTTTGTCTTATACTGTGTATTCATGTAACATGATATTCATTTCTTTCCTTTTTCAATAAATATTGTTCAAACTAAGTAGTCATTAAAAGCCTCAGCCTTTTCGGTTGGCGTGGTTATTGTAATGTACGGCGGGGAATGTCAGCTTTACTATTGTTCCGGAGAATCTTCGCGGTTTTCCACCATAAGTGAGAGGAAGTCAACGTGTTTTTGAGAGTGGTTTATATCTTTGTCAGGTACTTTTCTTTGGATGACCCAATCATTTGCTGTTGTTCGTTCCTTATTTGCCTATAACTTACCTAGGCTTCTGGTGTGTCTTCAGTCTTAGCAATACGATGTTTTCGTTTTCGCTGACGAATTAATGCCCTAATATCATTGTGCATCCAAGAGGGTCATCGGCTCGACATCTTATCAATTTACTGGGGATAAATTCAGAGGCTTTTTTAGTTAAAATCGATTGGAATTGATCAACAATAGTAGTGCATGAAAACCGCGAGAGCTCAACATCCCAGTTTATCTCCTCGAGAGATTTATTCATGCCTGTAAAATCAGATTTATCGTGTGTCCAAATTTTCCGTGTGAATGTCTGGGCTCGTCCAATGGTGTACCGGAGTTCAACGACTACTGGGCATGATAGCGTGTCAAGTCACCGTAAAAGGGGTCACCAAAACTATGGAAAGCCACAAATGAGGGTACATACGTCATTATTAGATCTATCCTGTCCTAAAAAGTTACCCCCCCCCCCCCCCCCCCACCCCATATATCCTATATGATATGAAGCTTTACCAGTAATGTTCATGGCGTCTATGGGCGATCCAAACTCGCGGATTATCATCACTCGACCAGCAGCTAATCATTTTGTTATCACACTGTCCCGAGGAATCGTGAACTTCGTGTTTTTCGTGATGGCATGGGCAAAATCTCCCATAAAATTCAGGTCCATGTGTTGCCTTCCACCAGTTTCGAAATGGTGTACAAACGTAAAGTCACGCTGCGTAAAGTTGAACCGAATCGGAGAAATAGTGTACGTAGACGCAGACTGGATGACGGAGAACGTTGGGGCATCGTGACCCTGTCTAACGATGCTAGTTAGTCCATCCATCGCATTGCAAGGCAATCGGTCGTGATCGCAAGGTCGTCCGTAGATGCCTACAACGGTTTCCTGTCACCAGGAGTGTTGCTGATCGGCCCCGATCTGGAAGACCAACGTCCACTACATCCAGAGAAGACCGGATGATTGCCCAGACAGCCCGCAGGAATCCTTTTGTGGGTGCTGCCACTATTCGCACTAACTTACAGAGAGATCTCCGGGTAAGTGTATCAGAACAAACCGTCAGAAACAGATTATCCGAGAATCAAATGCAGAGTTACAGACCCGCGAAGTTTCCCGTTCTGACAGCACGATATAAAGCGGCACGACAGCAGCGGACAGAACGACACGCACAATGGAGACTCCGCGACTGGCATTCAGTTCTGTTCGCAGATGAATCGAGATTTAATTTGCATTTCTCAGACGGTAGGGTTCGCGTTTGGAGGCTCTCAAATCATCGGCATGTTGATAATAATGTCCAGCAGGTTGATCGGTTTGAAGGTGGAAGTGTTATGGTTTGGGGTGGTGTGTATTATCGCGGGAAGACGCCTTGTCATGTTGTCCATGGGAATCTGAATGCTCATGGGTACCGTGACGACATTGTGCTGCCGATTGTCTTACATTATGGCCTTAACACGCTAGGGGAGGGATTCTGATATCTCGACGACAATGCTCGACCTCACCGAGCCGGGATTATCCGCGAGTTTAAGGATGCAA
Source organism: Pictodentalium vernedei (assembly GCA_031216915.1). Taxonomy (NCBI): domain Eukaryota; kingdom Metazoa; phylum Mollusca; class Scaphopoda; order Dentaliida; family Dentaliidae; genus Pictodentalium; species Pictodentalium vernedei. Next base: position 503,135,718 of record CM062297.1, on the reverse strand, counting down.
GCGATCAAATAGAGTGGATGGACTTTTCCGCGAAAAACCCTGATTGCAATCCGATAGAACACGTTTGGGATATGCTCGACAGGAGAGTTATTAATCGGCCGTCGGCGAGTAGCAAAATTGATGAATGGGAAAACATCGCTATAAGAGACATTAGGAAGGTGATCGACAGCATTCCGAGAAGAATACATTGGGTCAGAGATGCTAGTAGTGGCCCTACCAGGGACTGACTTTGAGGCCCCCAAGACTTCCATCTGTGGCACCAGTTGTTCTGATAAACCAGATTTGTTTCATTTGTTGTTCATAACTCCATATTTTTACCGCAATATCGATCGAAATTACGAATCGCCCTTAAAAATCTTGAACGTTACTGGTAAAGCTTCATATGATATAGGATATATGGGGGGGGGGGGGGGGGGGGGGCTTAACTATTTTTGGACAGTATACAAGGTAGATGGAGTTTCCGTGACATATGTGTGTTGACTTATTAGTTGGGGCAGACAGTACAGCTGAAGGATTTGGTTAATCGGTCAATTAGGCGATGCCAGCAGATCATTATTACAATCGCCATTTATTATCACGTTGGTTGCGGTGTCCATTGCACGTTCTATCGATACGGAAATTAAGTTCCATATTTTTCTGGGTCAGAGTTGGGCGGTCGATAGAACGCTCCAAGTAAAAACTTACTAACTTCTTTTGAAATGATTTCAGGCCAGATACATTCCACATTCGGCATTGCTATATATCTACGTGCCTGATACGAAAGTGAGTTTTGTACGTAAATGTCTATACTACCCCCCTCTCGTGGCGCGATCTTTCCTTATTGGGGATTGAAACCCTAGTATTTCAATATCTTGACTACAGTCATCTTCATTCAGCCATGACCATGTGAAAATACAGATATCATAGTATAGAGCCTCGCAACGTACAATATCTAATTTGGGTTTTACACTGTATATTCAGATGGAGAAGCCGAATGCCGAGGGAGGTCACCGATTTGAATGTATTAGTTGTACCCGATAACGATGTTGAGGAATTACGCAAAGGTCCAGGATTGGTCTCGACATCTCCTAGGAGGACGAGTAGTTCGGAAAAGCGGTTAAGTATTAATTCCGGGAGTGTTGAGATAATGTCTTGGAGAGAACGGGAGTACCACACGTGTAGCTGAGAAGGACATTGTTTGTCACCACGTGGTGCAAATTGGAGGTATGGGATGTAGGGATGACTTTTTGTTTTTTGTTTCACGCATCGTTTGAATGATTCACATTCACAGATGCAGAAGATGAAAATACCAAGAATCAGTCAAAGCGGGACTAGATGTTTAATGAGCAATATGAACACAATATCACAGGCAGTTAGTATTTTTTCCGACACTTGCCACTTCTTGCAGTCAAGATGAAAAGACCCGCTCTCATTCTATAAGTATTGATACCAAACATGATGCTCAATCAGATTAAAAGTTTATGCCATAAAACAATCAGAGTGGGTCTCTCTTTAGGTCCGTTTTCTAGTGTGCATATAAATTTCACCTGGGTAATGTTGGAGGGGTCATATGATGGGATTAGAATATGAGAAGAGGTAAAGATGAAAAAATATTTACTCTTATGTTTGAGTATAAAAGCCTTTACAAAAAATGGGGAAACAGATAAACTTGTATTTTCGATGCAAACTGGGGTGCAATAACCTGCTGCAGCAAGGTTTGTGTCTGTTCTATAACTGAAAAGGGAAAACTGTACAATATATAAACAACGAATAATTATTAAATACAGATATATACAAATAGTGAAATGAATCTTTTATTTTGATGACGAGTTTTGTCTTGCTCGATGCTTGAAATGTGTCAATCATGCATGTGTGAGTAGAAAGCGAGGTCACTATTGAGTGGCGACTGGCCGCAAAGAAGCAAACGGAGAGAAACTAGGACACAACTCGTCAAGCGATAGGTGGGTCACTCACGTGAGGGACATGGTTTTTCGAATTAAATTCATGAGGTGCCATGCACGAGATATTATTGTATTTGAGACCATTGTGGTAACACGGGTTCAATTTAAACTTTGATAATTTTTCTTGAGAGAAAGAGAAGGAGGGACATTTTTTCACTTTTACTTTTATTGTTTGGGTTTATAGCTTTTATTTCGTTCATTTTGGATTATAATGTTTACGATGTTAGTACTGGTTTTCATTCATATCGGTACCGACAAACGGCACACCAGCATGAAACTCTGATCAGGTGATGGAGAATCAGTGACAATCCCACCCCACATTCCAACAGGGCTGTGTGGTTGAGCTGTCACCGGACCTCCCCACTTGAACAAAATAACCCTTATTCAACGTTGTGATTGGGAATCAAAAATAATCCTACTCAGGGCTGCACGATCGGGCCACCACTAAGAGCCCCGACACCAACTTTCACAAATACAAAATATTTATAACCAGTCTGATGAGGGGATGATGGGGGTGAGGCGTGGGGGATTTTGACTTCCAAGGGCAGTATAAAGCTGTAATTGAGAATCATTGACAACTCAAACCTGCGGTCCAACACGAGTTTAGACTTTTCGGAGCAGTCTTTGCATAAAATATAGATCTGTAATCCATACTGTCTATCTGCCAAATATTTAGGCTGCACTGCCGTGACATGAGATACACACATGAATACCTTTTAGTAGGGATTATGTAATTTCAAACAAAAGGTGTGGTCGTTAGAACGACGGTACATAGCGTGTTCTCTACACGCTGCCCTGAGATGAGCCCCATCGTAGCCATTGTTTTAACCCTTTCATGAAATTTCACATTTAAAGTTGAGATCGTTAGAACGCGGGTACATAGACGACATAATGGCATGAGATGAGCACACACGTAGCTATTGTTTTAACCCTTCCAGTATGTTTTTTTTATAATTTCACAGTGAAGTTGTGGTCGTTAGACTGAAGTCACATAGCAGACAAACACACAGTTGTCCCACGGGGCTGTAAGGTTGAAATAATCCCGAGTCACCTCCTCCCACGACATCATTAGGAGGTAATTACAATAACACCGAACTTCTCCAATACAAAATAGCTTATTCAACTTCAGTGAGACTGGTAATGCATAAGCATATATTTAGACTTTCAAGGGCAGTATAAGACTGTAATGGAGAATTAGTGACAACTTACCCTACATTCCAACATGGCTGTGTCGTTGAGCTATCACCGGACCTGCCCACTTGAACAGAACAAACCTTGTTCAGCAATGTGATTAAGAATCAATAATAATTACAATTCCATCCCACGGCCGTGCAGGGGTGTATTATCGACCCATTACTGCGAGCACCGACCCCCCCCCCCCCCCCCCACACTCTCACAAATACAAACTATTTTTAACCAGGCTGATAACGCGCTGATGAGAGCGAAGGGTGAGGGGACTTAGACTTTCAAGTACAGTATAAAACTGTAATGGAGAATCATTGACAACTAACACCCACAGGCCAACACGGCTGTGAGGCTGAGTTGTTACCAAACCTCTAACTGAAATACAGTAACCCTCAATCAACATTGCAATTGAGAATCACCAAAAAGCCAACCCCACAGACGTACAGGGCTGTAGGATTATGTCCCCATTGTGGACACTGACCCTCCGCCTTCGTGGATTCAGAATATTTTTGTCTAGCCTGATGAGGTGCTAATGAGGGCGGGCGAGGGTAGGGGAATTAAGTCTTTTGAGAGTAGCATAAGTCTTTGCATGAAGGGTAGATTTGCGTTCCCACAGTGTCAAGCTTCCTAAATATTTGGGCTGCACAGCAGTGACATGAGAAGCGAGCATACACATGTACGTAGCTATTGTTTTGACCCTTCCATTATATTTTTTTTATAATTTCACAGTGAAGGTGTGGTAGTTAGACTGAAGGCACATAGCAGACAAACACGCAGTAGTGAAGGAGAGTCAGTGATACTCCAAACCCATAGCCCCACGGGGCTGTAGGGTTGAAATACCACCCAAACACCTCCCACTCCATCATTACAAGGTAATTACATTTTGACCTTTTAATATTATTTGGAGAGCTAGTTTAAGAGGGCACGTCTGAACTTTTGACTTTGACACCATCGTCGTAATCCCATGTAACTCCGTTCAAAGTGCCCAGCATTCGAGAACAAAAGTATCACAGAGAAGCAGTGACAATCCAACATCACAGTCCAACAGGGCCGTAGGGTTGGAATAACACCGAAAATCTCCAATACAAAATAGCTTATTCAACTTCAGTGAGACTGGTAATGCATAAGCATTTATTTAGACTTTCAAGGGCAGTATAAGACTGTAATGGAGAATTAGTTACAACTTACCCCCACATTCCAACAGGGCTGTGTCGTTGATCTATCACCGAACCTCCCCACTTGAACAAAATAACCCTTGTTCGGCATTGTGATTAAGAATCAATAACAATCCAACCCACAGCCGTGCATGGGTGTATGATCGACCCACCACTGAGAGCACCGCCCCCTCACCCCCACCCCCACCCCCACCCCCACTTCCACAAATACAAAATATTTTTAACCAGGATGATGAGGGGATGATGAGGTCGAGAGGTGGGGGATTTAGACTTTCATGGGCATTATAAAAATGTAATGGAAAATCATTGACAACTAAAACCCACAGTCGAACACAGCTATGAGGCTGAGTTATTACCGAAACTCTAACTGAAACAGTAACCTTCAATCAACATTGCAATTGAGAATCACTAAGAAACCAACCTAATAGACGTACGATTTGAACTTTGAATCTGACCCCCCCCCCCCCCCCCCCCCCCCCCAGAGATGTTGTATTCCAAAATATGAAAGGATTATGATTGGTGGATCTGAAGAAGGAGATTTTTAAAGACATGTCCCCATATTGCACTAAGGTAAAATTCGGGCTCCCACAGGAAGCCCACATATTAACCCAGAGACTCGATTTGAACAGACTTGAATCTGACACCCATAACGATGTCACATTCCAAATATGAAAGGGATTCTGACTGGTAAATCTGATGAAGAAGATTTTTTAAGAAACTTGCCTATATTGCACTAAGTTAAACTTTGGACTCCAGTTAAGAAACCAAATATTAACCCAGGGCCCCTATTTGAATAAACTTGAATCTGACTCGCTAGAGATGTTGCATACCAAATATGAAAGGATTCTGACTGGAGGATCTAAAAAAGAAGATTGTTAAAGAAATTATCGCACATTGCACTAAGTTAAAATTGGGCTCCCATAAAGAGCCCAGTTTTTAACCCAAGCACCCGATTGGAACAAACTTGGATCTGAACACCCCCCCCCCCCCCACACCTTCGAGATGTTGAATACTAAATGAATATAATTTGGCAGGTTAAATTATTATTTCTTATTACCACAGCATGTTATATTTACTCTTCTTTATGCTTGTTTTCCTCCTCTTGCCTCACACTTTTGTTTCTCACCTCTTTAGTCGCGAAACTAACTTGAATACAACTTGTTTCCAATACCAGTACATAATGCTCTTGTTGCCAATCAATGTTACTAACACTCGAGCACTAAACACATATCATCACGAGAAAGTTACACTTTGGCCTGCCGCTGATTTGTCGCGGTTCTCGGGTGAGAAGGCCTTGGTTACCCCTGTACTCCCAACTGCCTCCCTGTTCCCACACTTCTTCTCTCCTCCCAACACTCTGAGACGAACTGCTTGATAACATCCCTTGCTCCATTCTTCGCAGTCTCTCCGATTATCATATTAACCCTCTCCTCTGAATCTCTCACTAACCACATGTCCTTCATTCTCCCATCCCACTTTCTCAGTATACTCCCACTGAATCTTATTCTTTTAGACTGGTATTTTGAGCATTCTAGTAGAAAGTGTTCCAGGGTCTCCACCACTCCTAAATTACACATCTGGCAATCCTTTTCACTGTTTTTCCACATTTTCCCCCTCAGCTCCAGAACCGTGACCTCAGCTTGAACAACAGTGACACCCCCCCCCCCCCCCAAATGTGCCATCAAGGTACTCTTCAAAACCAGGATTCTCTTTATCAGGCCATCCAGACACCTTTTTGATGTGACACCCCTCTCGCCGGTTAAGGTTACCATCCTCCATGACCCTTTCTCTGACGATTTGTTTACCCTGGTTTGCCCCTATGTCTAGGTCCAAGATCTATCTCCAATGAGTAGTTAGTTCTCTATTAGCTCCCTTATTTGGACCATCCACCCTGTCCAAATTATCGCATATTGCACTAAGTTAAAATTGGGCTCCCACAAAGAGCCCAGTTATTAACGCAAGCACCCGATTTGAACAAACTTGAATCTGCCCCCCCCCCCCCCCCACCGCCCCTCCCATTCGAGATGTTGTATACTAAATATGAATAATTTGGCAGGTTAAATTATTATTATTTATTACCTCACCATGTTATATTTACTCTTCTTTATGTTTGTCTTCCACCTCTTTCCTCACACTTTTGTTTCTCACCTCTTTATTCGCGAAGCTAACTTGAATTCAACTTGTTTTCAAAACCAATACATAATCCTCTTGTTGCCAATCAATGTTACTAACACTCGAGCACTAAACATATATCCTCATGAGCAAGTTACATAATGAGTAATATTGAAGTGCACCGTGCTCAGATCGGTACATTCATCACAGCAGTTTATTGGCGCAGCCAAATACAAAGATTAACAAAACATGCATCCCCATGTGCTTTATCATACCTGTACTGGCGACTTAAAGGTGGTCAACTACCTGAATGTTTGTCAATCATGGCTGCCCTGTTCTGTTTATCCAATGTGAGATACAGCGCAACTGCTGAATCATCAAGACTTGGGCTCTGCTTGAATCTTGATAGTCCTCCATCGTTGCTGTTTCTCCCATCGGGAAATTCACCCAAGTGTGAAGAATCCTCGTTATTACCACGGTTTTCTTAATTAATGCCTAGGACTCGTGATGTCTACTAGCTGTTGCCTATAGCTACAGTCCTGACCATGATTTTGCTTGTGTTAGGCGATGTTAAAACCAACCCCGGCCCAACTTACGTAAACATAGTAAACAAGTCGAATACATTAAAAATCTTGCATCTCAACATAAAAAAGCCTAAGGCCCAAACTAGACGTCATACAGTCTGAATCACCATGTTTTGATATACTAGCTTTCACGGAGACCTGGCTGCAAAGCACTGACCTAACACCTGATATTATGATTTACAGGTTCCAAGAACCATTGAGGTTCGATCGCTCGTCGAGGGGAGGTGGTGTCGTCATTCATATTAAATACAATGTTGGCTTCCGGCGCAGAAATGATCTTGAAATGCCAAACACGAAGAGCTTCCGGGCGGAAGTGTTTACAAAGCACGGGAGATGATTATAATTTGTGTTTTCTATCGCCCACCCAATTGCTCCGCAGACATGTGGGACACTATATCTGCTTCAATTGAAAAAGCAAAAGATAGGTCAATTTCAAATTTAGTTATAACCGGCGATTTCAACGACAACTGTCCACGAAGCCACTTCAAGGATAAAACTGATTATTTTAACTTAAAACAGGTTGTTAATGAACCGACATGCTTTACCGAGTCGTCTGCTTCCCTGATTGATCTCTTCGCCGACAGCAGCTCCATCAATGTATTAGGATGTGAGGTGCTAGACCCAATAACCCCTGACCCAATTCGCTACCATTGTCCAATTCTATTGAAATTGTATTTTCAAAGCCACAGCCTCTAAGCTTCACGAGGCGTGTATGGTTGTATCTCAAGGGAATTTAAACATTGCCCGTAGTGACGAACAATGGGATACTGTCTGTGATAAGCCATGTTTAGATACAATAGTCTCTGGCTTCCCTGCTACGCTAATTGAAACAGCATCTAAACACATACCAAACAAATTCATTACGTCAAGGTCAAATCAGCCTAAATGGATGCACAACGTGACACGCCTACTGACATGGCAGAGGAAACGTTTTTATCGTGTAGCTGAGCGGTCGGGTCTACCACTTGCCTGGGCGAATTATAAACACAAACGGAATGAAGCTGTATCAGTAGTTAGGAAGGCCAAGGCCGCGTATATGTCAAAAGTTAAGCACACGCTAAGTAGCCATAATACCCCTTCGTCCCTGTGGTGGAAAACCTTAAAACATTCATTGGAGACAATGTCTCAGGGCTTCCGACTATTCACCATTTGAACAAAATGTACTCTACTAATGAAGAAAAAGCCGAAGTATTTAATGAGTACTTCTGTTCCATCTCATCTGTTGATTACTCTGCCTCCTTGCCAGACGCACCGACCTGTGTTCCAGAAACGATTAACCGTATATGCCTTCAAAGTAGCGAAATCCCCGAAGCAAGCAAATCTATCAAAATCTCCAAAACATCAGGCCCCGATTTGATAAGTTAGCGTCTCATGTAGTCGTTCCCTGAGCGAACCACTTACGATCCTCTTCAATATCTTACTGAATAATTCATATTTTCCTTCTACGTGGAAAAAACCCAACGTCATACCCGTCTTGGAAAAATGTCTTTCAATCATAGTTTCGAATTAACGATCGATTTCACTGATCAGCTGTGTTGGCAAAGCGTTTGAAAAGTGCACTTCTAAATGACTTTGGAAGTATTTGATTGGAAAAAAAACATTCTGAGTCAATAATTCCAATCAGGTTTCACTCCACGCGATTCAACGATCCAGCAAGTAACAAATATTTGTGATGAGTTCTGTCATGCTCTTGGTGAAGGCAAAGAAGTGAGGGTTGTGTTCCGTGACGTCAGTAAAACATTCGGCAAGGTTTGGCATGTTGGTCTTATCCACAAACTCGAGATGATAGGTATTTCAGGAGATCTACTCCTCTTCTTGAAATCCTGTATCTCTGATAGATATCAACGAGTCCTAACAGCATCTGAGACATCCTCCTGGAGACTTATCAACTCAGGTGTTCCCCAAGGGTCAATCATTGATCCGCTGCTGTTTCTTATATACATTAACGACATCACCGATGACTTACGTAGCAGAATACGTCTTTGCGCAGACGACACATCACTATATCCATTGTTGAAAACCATGACCAGGCTTCGATCTTGATCAACCGTGACTTGGAAACAATTGAACATTGGGCTAAAACACATGGTCGGTTGAGTTCAATCCTAATAAACAGAAACCATGCTCATAACACGTAAAACCAACCAACCAATCAACGCACCCACCCTTATATTAGGGGGAAGCCAAATCTCTGAAGTTATTGAGCACAAGCACCTCGGAATAATCTTGAATAGCACTTGTACATGAAATAACCAGATAGAACATAGCAGCTCTAAAGCGTGGACTCCTATAGACCTGTTAAGAGTGTATAAGTTCACCCTCGATCGTAAGATTTTGGAAAATATATATTTTGCGTTTATTAGGACTCTCTTAGGGTGTGCAGTTGTGTTTGGGATAACTGTTCAATCACAAAAGCCGCAGACTTAGAAAAACTCCAATTAGCTGCAGCAAGAATAATTAACGGCGCCGTCACAAGTGCCAGCAATTCCTCACTATATACTGAAACATGTTGGGACACTCTCCAAGAAAGACGCCGGAAGCACACGCTTCTCCAGTTCTTTAAAATGTATTATTAGCTTACACCCCAATACATCTCCAATAAGGTACCAAACCATTTCATCATCCATCAGTCAAGGCCATTATCTTCGATCCAATCAAAATCATCGTGTTCCTCTATGCCACACAAATCTGAACCAGGCTTCCTTCGCCCCATCCGTTACCGAACAGTGGAATAGCTTACCCATTCCAGCGAGAAATAACTCCTTCTTTAGACATTTTAATAGTTTCTTAAATAATGGCTGCCGACGTCCACCGTCATTTTACAGTGGGGCCAAATCCGACCAGCTAAAATATACCATTGTAGATTAAGGTTGCGTTGCAGTCGAATTAACGCCCACTTATACAATAATCACCTCGCAGCCTCTCCCTTCTGTCAGAGTGGTGAGGATGAAAAAAACTGACCATTTCGTGTTGCATTGTCCACTATATACCGATGCTCGTAATTCCACTATTAATGTTCCACCGTTCAACCTGGATCTCTCTATGTTTCTCTTTGGTTCGGAAAGATTGAACAACTCAGAAAACTCCGAAGTTTTCAGAGCAGTCCAAGACTACATATTACTGAGTGGACGCTTCCAATGAACTTCATCGATTATATGACAAACTAATGTTTGATTAATTTTAATCATTACTTCTGTAAAGTATTTAGTGATGTACCAGGTCATATATCCGTGGACTATCCAACCTGATAACAGATGCGGTCGATGCTATTCTTCTTTAAAATGTGTCTTATTCTGTGGTTATACTTTCTGGAAAAATTTCGAAGTTAAATCCCAGCTGGCACACTTCCTTGTCGCGGCGTGTAGGTGCCCTAACGGGTCATAATTACTGCTGTCGTAATGCTACATGAATGTGATCTGTGACTGGTGGTGTCATCTTGACGTTGCGCCACGGATGTATGTTATGATTGATCTAATGAGTGGATTAAACCAGTTAACAAAAATAGACATACAGACTGCTCTCGAACAGGTTGTATTTGTTCCAATGGAAACGTTTTGTGTTCAAGTATTATCCCACTTCATGTTCTCTATCATATACTAAGCTTTAAACAATATTATATGCAGCGTATGACGAAATCTTTCAATTGCTCATGTACTCTGTTTACCTAGGGATACTGCTCAAAATAAGCCATCCTGACTACATATCTGTCGTTGCGTTAATTTTTCTGGATAATAATACATACTTTGCTAATTGCCATAATGTACAGTCATTTTGATTTTATATTCACCTTCACTGTTGTATGTATAATATCAGTTTTTGCTAAATCAATATTCTTTAAACTAAATATGAAAGGATTCAGACTGGTGAATCTGAAGAAGAAGATTTTTGAAGAAATTCCCTCATATTTCACTAAATTAAAATTCAGAGTCCAGATATTAACCCAGGGACCCGATTGGAACAAACTTGCATCTCTACCCATCCACCCCTCCCCGATATGCTGTATGCCAAAATATCAAAATAATCTGAAGAAGACGATTTTTGAAGATTATTCCCCATAGGGAGACCAAATATTAACCCAGGAACCCAATGTGAACAAACTTGAATCCCCCCACCTCCGTAGAGATATTGCATACCAAATATCGAAAGAATCGGACTGGAGGATATGAAGAAGATTTTTAAATCTTCTGTATTCAGCCCATATATGAACCGCGTGGCTTAATTTAAACACGTTTGTATCTGAACCCCCCCCCCCCACCCCCCCCCCCCCCCCCATCGATGAATGCTGTCTACCAAATATCAAAAGCTTCTGAAGAATTGTTTTTAATTTTTGCAAATATGCTGACTATGCATTTCATCGATGCCCCAACAGAACACCCTGACAACACCGATGACAATTGTTTTTTCACCACTCAATTGTACTGGTCCTAAGGATGCTTCAAACAAATAAGACTTCTCTGTTCCGAGTGGTTTGAGAAATATGGGCATTTAAATTTCTTTCCATTTGTAGCCCTTGGGATTTCCACAGGGTTCGGAAAAAACATTGACATCAATCAACTACTTAGGTCCCACTTATACTACATGCCTGATTTGGTTCAAATCGGCCCATTGGTTATTGAAATACAAATTTTGGTGGAGCCCGAAATGGGTATGCTCCCTCAGAGAGCCCAAATATTGATCTACAAACTTCTCTTGAACAAACTTTAATCTTCAACACCAAAGGATGTACCATACCAAATATTAAGGCTTCCTCTCGTAGTTCATGGAAAGAACATTTTGTACAGACTTTTAGGCTTTTGGGGCATTAACCACTGCCCGAAGATGGCAGCCGCTTCATTTGAACAAAATAGAAATGGTATATTCCATAGATAGTCTGTGCAATATATGTTTGAATTTGGCCCAGTGGTTTTGAAGCAGAAAACAAGTTTCCAAAGTTGGCGGGCGACGGACGCCAAGTGATGGCAACAGGTCACGTTGACTTGCAGTCAGGTGAGCTAAAAACGGTCGGCGCAAACCGACAACTTTGGATTTAGTATACATAAGATAACTGGTGCCATGTCAAATTTCCCATTTTATCAACATTAAACGAAATTCTGAGTTATTGTTCCATCCACTCTAAGGACAAGGGTACAACAAACTTTATCCAATTTCACGGAGAAGACAGCACTGGTAAGGCAGCCGCAGTATTGTAACAATTCGAACATGTATTCGACTCAGCTTCGAACCATTTGCCTGCTTCGATTCAAAATTCGTTTTGAGCAGAAAATAGCTATTCGTTGGACCCTAAAAATCACTAACAACCAGTTACTGGTACTCCTAAAGTACGATTCCCTGCACTTGGTTGCAATGACAAATTAGATCTGTGTATACAGAGAAAGGTAATGAAACATAAAAAAACACCTTCACTCTTTCTATTTGAATTATTTATATCATTTTAGCTGCTTCATCTATTGACTTCATTCACGATCTATTAATTAAATTATACGACTGTATTGTTATGAGTACCAAACACATTACAAAGTATCTTACCAGTTTAAAATATGGTAGGGAATTTCCAACAACTGGAAGGGGTGTTGGACCAGATATTCCCATTGACTTGAATAGGCCATAGTCTTTACACATATATCTGCAAAAAAAAAAGAACACAAACAGTTAAAGACCTGAATGCTAAAAACAACACTTTGATATATAGTCATTCAAAATATGGTCATTATCACGAAGAATGGACTAACGTGACTTTTTTTATCACCAGTCCGAACACTCAACGTCAATGTGACTCTCGGAAACAACTCCATGAAATAATTTATACCATCTGACGAAAAACATATAAACTATAAATTCGTGTAAATTAAGCAGAAAAGGGCACAGAAAAAAAACGTTTACCAAGCTTTCCTTCTGCCAAAGGACTTCATCACGGTATCCTCAGAAAAATCCAGGTTCCCCATAGGTATTCTTGAAAATTAGGGTTCCTGGGCACCTATAGCATTGCTTTTTAATTGCATTCACTTCTAATTTGCGCGCCGAGTACCAAAGAGTCAGTTTAACACTAAGTGCGAGAGTTGCAGTTCCTGATTTAAGCGTCATCTGAAAATGTCGTCTGTCACAGAGGACGTGTTGTCAAAAGATAAAAAAAACAAATTGATTTCATTAAGGTGTTGTGTTGCAAATCTTACATTTTCAAACCTGATCAGCATAATGATTGCCCGAGTACGGTCAGTGGCATTCATGTACACGCATTCCTTTGTACTGGCATTCATGTACATGCATAGTCATGAAATGAAGAATGGTCAACTCAGTTGAATAGCATTCAATTATGTGAGTATCACTTTGCCTCAGAAGAAGCTTTGTTTTCGGCCGAGTAGAAACTTCTATTTTGTTTTTTCCAAAACACGTTGGTTTTAGATTCTGGAGTTCCTCAGTTTTAGCATTGGTACTCAAGGGGACCTATACATTTGGTATTCTAGAGTACCCAAGACCCATTCAGTATATTTGGTATTCTGGCAACCAGTATTTTGGGTATTCTGGAGAACCGGTATCCAAAATGTTTTGGTATCTTATGGCATCCATCCTGGTACTTTGAAGAGCCAATACATTTGGTATTCTGTTATCCCACATGTCGTTTGGTATTCTGTAGTACATATATTCTGGTACTCCTATGGTAACAAGTGGGGCACCAAATTTGGTACTTTAGAAAACCTGGATTTTTTATAGTGTACAGTGAAAAACAAACAAGTAAAAGAAAAATCTCACCCACAAATTATCAGCATTGGTCGAAATTTACAGGCCATAGTTCAGTAAATCTAGTTTTGACTGCAATGGTGTGGTATTGTAAGCAGAAAGACAAAGATAACCATAGCTGAAGTAAAACAATTCCAGTCAACGCGTCTAATTCGAATCATCGCCAAATGCCAAAAACGCGTTTTAAATAATATCCCACTAAGAAGAGAGACGAATAATTCCAAATGTCGTGTCCCAGTTATCATTGCAAGCCATAAATGAGGGTGCCTACAAACACATTTAGGCTAAACAATATTTATTCAATATCTTAAATCGAATATACAAAAGACAACAAAGTAAAATGTTGATCCGACGGGAAGCTATAACTCAAAACCAGGTCGTTTCCACGTACAACATTTTCGTAAAATATCAATATAATAGGATTAATGGCATATGCACAGTTGTATTTTTTGTTGTTGTTCAAACTAGGCCTGTTAAAGAAAAAACATGCTAGAATTGGAAACAAAAGGGGATGTAAGGAGAAAGGTAGAAAGAGGAAGTCAACGTGGGTGTGAAACTGGACCGTAAATCTGCCTGATAGTGCTCAAACACATGAGCAGCCTATAATCACAGCATCAAATATTACATATAAAGTTGTTACATTCGGCCGAAATGACCATATATATATTTATATATATGACCATATACCAATATATATTCATATGGCCACTTCAACCGAATATCCTCTACTGAAAGTACTTTGTTGCCACAATGAATTCTTGAACGACATCGAAGACTGTACAATTTTCTTTATCCGTTAGAAGTTCGGAACCATATAGTAGCGATGGCACATCGGGAGGAAATGATAATTGGCCAATGGTTCGATCACGAATACTGGTGTAGGTTGGGCACAATAGCAGAAAATGTTCAGTTTTCCCATTCCCACATTGGCAGCATGATAATGATAATATGTGATTAGCATACAAATGTGAGTCGAGATTGCTACATCCCAGGTGTAGCCTACAGTGATACATTTGTGCTGCACGGCATTTAGCACTACTGAAGAATGATGGGGGTCATCGGTTATTGTTTAGAAAGCTCTTAAAATTACTGTAGAACCCATTCTCTCATACCGCGGATGGGATTTGATTCCAGAACTTAGTTACCTCTAGGATAAAGGACGAATGGTATAATTGAGTTCGAAAGGGAAGAATCCCGTGTTACCACTGGAGCGAAGATTATGTCTCGTATTGATCACCAAGATCAACGGTGGTACTTTATTAGCACTGTATGGAGGCGTTATGTAATGGTACATCTTAAAGAACTGCATTAGCTTATGTTTACGACGCCTATATTGAAGATGATCCCAGCAGGTTTCAGAGTATAATAAGGCTTTGCTAGCGCGAACAGTTGCTCCAGTGACAACTCTTGCAGCAGCTACCTGGATTTTTTCCAAGTCTGCTGTGTCGGCTTCGATGCAGTTGTCTCTAACCCTATCGGCATATTCAAGAAGAGATCTTATAAATGCGAAATCGATTTTTTGCTAGAACGCTTCTGTCAAGTACGAAATTGTGTTTTCGCATTAGGTCTATGCGTGTCCAGGCATTAGCACAGATATAGTCAATATGATTATTCCACGTACATGTTGTATTTAAAATAACTCCCACATGTTTGTGTCTGTCAACTTCAACAAGTTGATTATTTGCGAACAATAAGCGGATGTTGGGGTGGGTTTCTTTGTCGAGTTATGATCATGCTTTCCGTTTTTGTGGAGTTATCTATTGTCACCAGATCGTGATTAATTAAATAGGCCGTTTGGACAGGGTTTTACTACAATTAGATAGAGGGATGAATCTTCTGCAAAGAGATGTATGTTGCTGATCAATTTTTCCGTTTTCCACGCAGATGGGAAGTAACACTCATTTAGTAAAATTTTAAACAAAGTCGTGAGGGGTTCACTCAAAGAGTTCATACATCCTTTAAGTAATCGGAGGCTAACCAAGTCCGGACCAGATGCTCTGGCTACATTTATTGCTTTTAGCGTTTTTGTACCTCGTGGCAGTTGAGTGTTATGGCATCAATTATTACGTTGGATGGTGGAAGAGATGTTGGCAGAGAGGCTTCAGAATCGTCAATAGAAGAGAGAGACTGAAATATTCGTTAAGCACCTCGACTTTCTCGGTGTTCGACGAATATGTCTTGTTTAGGTAAAGTAGGGTTGGGATCCGTAGAGTGGAATTTTTTCCTACGAATGATTTGAGGGTCTTTCACCATTGTACCGATGACGTCTCTGGGATTTTCAGTAACTTTTTGCCCTTTAGATATATAAAACGCCTTGGTCTTTCGTATTGCTGACACAACCTCATTCCTCTTATTTGTGTATCTATCCAAGCCTGCGGAAGACCGCTTCGTTTGCCAGTATGGGTAGTTTAACCTCAATTTGATAACACTTGAAAATAACAGTTCTCCTAGATGTGGAATGTCGAACTAAATGCTGAGGAAGGCTAAATGTTAACCCTTTACCGAATGACAGCTGAATAATTAACATAAGGGTCTGTATTTTAACATTTGTATCCCACTTGACAGACGGCAGTTTGACCTCGATCTGGTAACACTTGAAAAAAAAAAACAATTTTACTAGATGTGAGATGGTCCACTGAATGCTGTGGATGGTTAAAAATTAACCCTATAGCACTTGATGGTATACCAGGTGTGGGGGTAATCCATTGTTAGATGCAGCGGGTCAAACAAAAAGTAAAAAGTAACCCCTCACAAATGACAAATAAAGTGATAATACTGTATTTATTGTCAACTGTATCTCGTTCGACAAATCTCCAACAGCTCTTCCAAATAGGATAAAAACTGCTTGGTATATATTGTGAATTAAACCCTTATTATTTTGTGCTCCTCTATGAGTGTGCAAAATCTAAAAATGTAACGAAGCGGAATTTTCGATTTTACCCTTATTACGTGGATAAAATATTCCGGTAAGCATTTGTTAACCCTCCATGGACTGCTAAATGTCGAAATTTTGAAAAAATAGTCTGTTTTTGAACACCAACAACATCAAATGGGAATGCCACAGAGAAACCTAACTTTTTTACCGGACGCAAAAACTGATAGGGAAAATTTGTTGCAAGTAGTGAGGGTATTCAAAAATCGAGGTCCTAACCCATTTTCGACTGGTTAAGGAGATATACTCCTTAAAAGCTTAAAATGCCTGTTCTCCGTGGATTTCTCAAAAAAATCTAGTATGTTCTCAAGAAAAAATTACCATCTGCACAAGTTGCTTCACAAAATATCCATGTAAGCATTCGGTAACTCTCCGGAGGCCGCCAAGCATAGACATTTTGAGAAAATGGACTGGCCTTGGGCACCCCAAACACCCAATATGTACCTGCGAGATAAACGTGACCTCCTTCATTGGAAGTGAAATTCACTGAGGAAGTGATTCACAAAACCAAGCGTTAACCCGTTTGGGGCTGGTTACAGAGCGATACCCCTCAAAAGGTTAAACATTCATGTTATCCAAGGATTTCTCTAAAAACATCTCGTGGATTTTCAATAAAAGTTGGCCATTCTCAGATCTTA
The DNA here is from genome assembly GCA_031216915.1 of Pictodentalium vernedei. Taxonomy (NCBI): domain Eukaryota; kingdom Metazoa; phylum Mollusca; class Scaphopoda; order Dentaliida; family Dentaliidae; genus Pictodentalium; species Pictodentalium vernedei. Next base: position 503,118,417 of record CM062297.1, on the reverse strand, counting down.
GTGTCATATTATAAGTTGCATTTACAAAATATTCCAGTAAGCATATGTTAACCCTATGCAGGTTCTCAAACATCAAACTTTTGATAAAATGGGATGTGTTTGAGTACCCACAGCAGTTAAGAGGAGAGATCAACATAAGTGGAAGTAGAATTCACTGAGAATTATTTTCGTAAGTTATAACGATATTCAAAAACAACCCATAACCCGTTTGGAGATGGGTAAACAATGATACCCTTAAAATTCAAGTTCTCCCTGGATTTCTCGGAAAACATCATATTTTAAAGAAAAAATGGTCATTTGCAGTTCTTGGTGTGACATTACAAGTTGCACCAAAAATATTCCTGTTAGCACTTATTAACCCTTTATAAGCTGCCAGACATCAATATTTCGGATACATTTGAGATAAAATGGACCATTTTCAAATAGCCACAACACTCAGAGGGTATGCGTCAAACAAACATAACTCCTTTAATCGGTCATTAACCTGTCGGTCGACGATATTGATATTAACCCTCTCCACCATTATTGTTGATTTTTACCTCTACATTTTTTTATCAGACTGAGTCATTTGAGACTACCATACCCTCTCATAACATCAATAAAAGAATTTCAGTGAGACAGTTAAAAATAATTCATCAGACACTCTTGGGTCATGAAAAATCATGGAATCTCATCTGGAAAAGCCATGATCCTCCAGAATCATAAAGTCTAGTTTACATTACCTTTATGCATACTCTGCAAACAAAAACATAAAAACAATGTCACAGTGCAACTTCCACATAATATAGAGCTCTACAATGGTCTCCAATATAGGACTACTCACGCTATAAATGCCTACGATTCGTCCTTGATACTCTCGGTGTCAGAAAAGCGGAGAGGCTAGTCCTGACCAGAGCTCTGCAAACGTTTTCCTCTCACTTCCCTTTGGGGATGTGGGAGGATGGGGTAACGACCAGTGGGTCCTAGTTAAGGATAAAAGAGGCCCCCGAACCCCCAGAGCGACCTTCCAAAAAACTATTTCACAGAAATCTGTGTATTCGACGACAAATGCGGAAATTTTGTGAAAGTGGATTTTTCGTTACCCGTAATCAGCCGAGTTGGCTGTATTGATAAAAATGTTTCTGATCAAATCATGAAAAGGCAACATGAACACAAGCTCCAGCTGAAAGTGACACCATAGCAATTAACTCTGCACAAACAAGAACCGCTGGTAGATATATCAATTCCGAGTGGTCGTAAATATCCTTCAGTATACCTCGTTAATGAAATTCGTTTGTGTCAATGGTGTGATTTGAGTAAATAGAGTTACTACTGAATATTGTAATTTATCACATACTATTCAATATTGTGATTTATGACACAATTTAGACCAAACAAAAGTGGATATTTATTTGGACAAATCTTATGTGATAGTACCCAATGTATACACTTCACATACAGCAGCTGTGAACACATTGCATGCACATATGCGCTGCGCATGTTGTGCGCACACTGTGCATTTTCACATAAACACATATCGGTACATACTATGTGTGCCCATGTGCTGCATGCGATGTGTACACATTCTGCGCTATCACACAAGCATATCTCGGTTCTATCAACAGGCTGATTCTTATACATAAGGCATGCTAGCATGCAAAAGGTTGAGCAACTGTATAGACGGGGGCATATTTTAATGAATGAAGAGATATGTTTGAACACATTAAAAACTTGGCCGGGGATAGAGATTGGACCTGGGTCAGACCTAGCAAAACCGTAGCTATAGGGTTGTAAAAGACCATAGGAATGGTGAATACAATAGAGGCTGACAATCGGATATGGCAGGTGCCAGCAGTAAGGGTGCTAGGAGCTCTATGGAAGCTAAGTATCCTATTTGACGCACCCACGTTTGGCACCTCATTTTCCGAGATGAGTCGTACGTGTAGTCACTCGTTTGAGCCATTACTCGATAGCATATTCCCTCGATAAGATTAGAGTCGGTCGAGCGATGCCTGTTCTACTTACTGCTGTACTGACGCTTGAACTTCTTCTTGTATCAGACAATGATGTGGCAGTGGGCGGGGGTATAGACGGATGGAGCGATATGATTGGTTAACTAGTGGCAGACAAGCAATCTGGTTGGATGTCTCGGATGAACGAAACAAGACTCATGCTATTAGGAACAAGCACATGAGTACCGGGATAAGGTTAGATCTCGTCAAAACCGACGAGAAAAGCTAAAAATAGTAACAATAAGCGAAAACCTTTCCAGTTGGAAGACTCATCTACGCAACTGAAGTATACCCGAGAACAATCGAATAGGGGAACACCGTAATCAACAGGTAAAGAGATTTTAAGACTGGACCGTAATGTCAACATCTTCCCAGCCAAATGTCCTATAACATGAGTGAGCATTTTCATTTTCACTTCCATTTCCTTCAGTTACGGCTTTGTGCATTCCGCATGTTCGTCCTGTATGCCCTGGCTATAGCAGTGGTAACGGGGCTCCGTCTCAATCGCGGTTCCGCTGGAATCGCGATTGTACCGTGATATGACACGTTGGCTAGTTGACCAAGTCCAGCAGTGTTCCGATGTGGCAGTTCACCTTTCACCTGTCTGCTCTCCTTCCTCTCGCCTATCTGTTCTGACTCTTGTGAAGTCGAATACCAACCAACATCCATCTTGAAGAGTGTACATACACAATATTGTTTTAATTATTCATAAGTTTGCTTTGCCATTGCATGCACATTTTGGTAACTTTTTGTAAATATTTGTAAACATAATCTGAAATTTTCAAATGTATATTAAGGAAAGGATATTATCCAAGTGCTCGGCACTTGTTATCCAATCCATTTTGTTATAACAAATAAAATATGTTTAATAAATCGAATAGGGTTGGGAAAATAGGAAGAATTACATAGTCTATTCATAGATAGAAGCAGAGGATTCAAACCGACTCCGAACTAGTAAAACTAGTTGTAGGGACCAACTGGGGGATTTAATATACTTCCATTCAATCGTACATCCCCTCCGAATTTGGGTCACATAGCAACCACGTGCCACCATGTACATAAATGTGGCAGCCTCCAGTAAACAAAATGGATGACGGAAACACGTATTACCCTTGCAACATGGCTTCAAATGCACAATGTCACTACTTATCACTATGGTAATGACATCATAAGATGGCCAATCACGAGGACTACCATGACAACCAAACATATCTTAACCGGACCCCATGACTATGGCGTCTATGCGACTCCCCTCCCTCGATAAGATCCCCAAAATATGGGTTGAAAGTTGTAATGTGGTCGCTCACGTGGGCTACCATGAGAACCAAACATTGCGTCGCTGGGTCACGTGACTATAACACCACATGATACCACGATGTGACCCCCACAACTCTTGCTCGGAAGCCACATTATATAATACTTTCGCCCATACCGTGGAAACTTATGCCGATGACTGATTGGACAGGCTAATTGGTTAGCGCACCAAAAGCTGCCCGTTTGACCGGAATCAAACGTCTACGTCGTGTGAGGTAAAACGCATATCGTGTTGATGGCAGACATGCCTTTGAGCCCGCGCTGAACCTGTTTGCGGCGGGTTAATAATTTAGAAAGTCCGACAAATAACTACCGGTGCCTGGTATTTCTCTCATTATATTCAAACATCCTCCACCCATAAAATGGCCGGACACGATATTAATTATTCATTCATTACTTTGTTTTTAATGCACAAAACTGACACGTAGCCCTATTTGCGAGAGATTTTCCAAAAATTACATGCAGTACTACTCAAATGTTTTTTAAAACTTGGCCCATAATTGAGTGCTCCAAAGTTTGTAATTGTTTTTCAAGGCCCACTATAACCTTGCTGCTTTTCTAATTCTTATTTGGGAAGGATGGATGAACGTTTCCATATGGTTTCCAGACATTGTGTTATATAGACTAGTGCATATGAAAATATAAATGTTCTACTAATGCAAGTTTTGAACTTTAAGAACATTAAGGAGACAACATTAGGGAGAGAGGGGTAATAAACATATCTCCAGTTTCTCTGCAGAAATATGATGGATATGGTTAATACCTGTGATATTAACGACTATAGCATGGATATAAAACTATGTCCCCCGATACATGGGGTAGAGGCAGGAAAAGATTCGCAGACACAAAACATGCCACGCCTTTTGACCAGAAACCACATTCACACATGCAAAATATTTGTTTTTCCGCTGAAAACTGTGACATCCACCCCCGCTACCAAGAGCGTTTTCAGTGTTGCCACCACTGTGCTGATGAAACATTATTCCGCCGTGTTTCCAATTGTCATCCCTTGGCTTAATTTGAATTTCAACCCACTATTCAAACCAATGGACTGTTACTGATTGATACGTTGATAGATATCCGAATTGTAGCTGTTATGGCTGTACTTAGGCGTGAGTTTGTGAAAAAAATGGTGTTTCATTCCAATTTCCATTATATAGTGTGTTATTGATGTTGTTGTGAAAAAGCAAAGCACTGCTGCTGAATAATTTAATTGTGATGAACAATGTTTGCTGCTTTCTCTTTGAAATTTGATGGTAGACTTACAAAGGTGCCAGAACAAATGTCACAAACAAAAAGAAACATACTGATCACCTGCCCATGGACTTGCCAGCATTCACACGAACCAGATATGAATTGTGCAAACTGTGAATGAAGTATCATATAATTCTATCACTGCAAAAGTATCAGTAAATAATATTAAGAAAAATAAGTAGACCCAGCATTGGGCCGAGCCTGTAGGCCTGTGAGGCTGTGACTTACATGTATGTTGCCACTCGCCTGATTAGCCTATGACAGGATGTGTCATCATCTGGCTAACTATGTCAAATGAAGTATTAACTCAAATGCACATGGATGTAGTTCACATATAGCCTACCTCAGTGCTGGTTCCATTTACGAGTGATTTTAATATTGGTAACTGCTATGCAATACAGCTAAACTAGGGTTAGCAATTGATTTAGCATGTACGTGTATACCTTTCATGAATATCTTCATAAATGATAACAATAGGGCCGACGAATCGTGATTTTTCGCTCGAATCGAATCAGGCAAAATGTTAAAAACCGAACCGAGTCTCGAATTGAATCCACTTTCCAGTTGTTGCGATACGATGTTAGCAACCCTGTCTCCCATGTGAACTCAATATCGTTATGCACACTAGTTATATTATTACGTACCATTACCGACTTGTTTCTGACAGGTAGAACAATTTATTCATATCGTAACCAAAGGTATTCCGACTAGAAATTTCAGCACAGACTTGTCAGTGCATGAATCCGATGTGCAACGTTCTTCCATTAATATTCGAACCATACAGAACATGGTTTTGACGCACTGACTCTCAAGTTACTCGAAGCTATCGCTTTAAATGTTTTCTGTTCTTAATATTCTAGTGCTGAGAACTCATTCCGCCGTTGTCTTAGCAATGTGACTAGATTCAAACAAGAAGTAACCAGGTATCACCGAATATAAATCATTGACCCTGTATCAGTATGCATCGCGTCTTCTGATTGGTCAACGTGACCGAAACAAATAGCCATGGTATCGGCTATCTTCAAACATGTGGGCGATAAGAGCGCGCGCCGTTGTTCCCCGTTTGTCACACGATAAACATCCAGGTGATAAAAATAACCTTTGACCCCGACTGGGTCACATCGATTGCTGAAACTCCTTTTAGAACTCTTAAGTTATATCCAACTTATTGTCGTATTGTAGTGAATACTAATACAAAATAAAAAGCATCGTTGCAGCCCTATGAGTAGAAGCACTTGGTGGCTGCCGTATTCGATGAGAAATCCACAGCGGGCAAAAATACAGACACAGTCAGTGTAAGACTTGGTGTCAACAACAAATTAACATTACCAGGGCATTAAATCTCGGGCACTTCATAATTTATTTTGCGGTTTCCGATGGTCAGCGTAGAAGTGTATGCTATTAATTCCACCTACCTCTTACAAAATTCAATTACTGCGGCTCATTTCAAAATCTTCAAGTTTAAAGCCAAGTGGAGTCTGAAATTGTGAGACATCGTTTACGAAATTCAAAATGTCACCTTCCATGTTGCATGTCCAGCGTCATTTTAAGTGAATATTTAAGCTATTTTCCCAAAGACATGAATAAAACACACAACACAACACATCTAACATGCTGAAGCTTGTTCCCTGGAAATACAGTACACTCCGGAAGGCTGAATTTACACGGTTTTAAAACTTTTTCAACGAATTCAAATTCACCAAACTGAAAAACTTCTCCATGTGTGACCTGGGTTATAAACAACGATTCGGAAATAGACTCGGTCTATTTATAGTTTCGCTGTGACGTTTGTTTCGCTGTTTGGTTCAAAACGTGAGGCTCAGTGTGGGATTTAAACTTCGTCGCCTGAGTCTTAATGTGGGATCATATTTTACATATACGATATGTTTGTATTCTTCTATTAATAGTTTTGAATTGAATCGACTAAAGTTATATCGGAAATAACATATTCGTCATTGGGCATTGGATATCTGATATTCGATTTACCTGAAGTGATATTTCCTCATGAAGGCCTTCGTGGAGTTATTATTGTGGTATGGAGAGGTCAACCACTGCGAGATCAGTTTCCAGTGCTGATGAAAGTTTGAATCTGAGTGACAGTTTCAACAGCCAGGTAAAAAAAAAACATCAAGAATGTCTCAACCCTCGAAAAAGCAAAAGCCCGGTAGGGCTGATAAACCGGCAGCTCCTACCACCACGGCACCCGGTCAAAAGAGTATTAAAACTTATGCGACTGACAAGGGCGGTATTGAAGCAGTATTGGATGATATTGTAGTGATTTTCCTACATGATAATGTCACTTACACTGAAGATTCAGGTCTCTGCAAAGCAGGTTAGTCGAAAGTATCGAATTTCGAAGTGAACAGTTCGAATTCCTCAGTATAAGTGCGCCAAATCAACAAAGAGATTGAAGTCATTTCCCAAGGCGCCTGAAGAACATTGGGGTTGCCTACTGGAGACCGTCTGGTACCACATTCCTCCCCGTTTTGTAGAATAAAAGTAAGGTTTTAAAAGAAATTAAGTGTAATCTAAAACCAGCCTTTGTGTCCAGCACATATAATAATAACACTTTGGCCAGCCGCCGATTTGTCGCGGTTCTCGGACGAGAAGGCCATGGTTACCCCTGTACTCCCAACTGCCTCCCTATTCCCACGCTTCTCCTCTCCTCCCAACACTCGGAGACGAACTGCTTGATGATATCCCTTGTCCCATTCTTCCCAATCTCTCTGATTAGCATATTAACCCTCTCCTTTGAGTCTCCCCCTGACCACATGTCCTTCATTCTCCCATCCCACTTCCCCATTATACTCCCAGTGAATCTCATTCTTTTAGGCTTATAATTTGGGCATTCTAGAAGAAAGTGTTCCAGGGTCTCCACCATGTCCAAGTTACACATCTGGCACTCCCTTTCACCGTCTTTCCCAATTTTTCCCCTCAGCTCCATGGATCGCGACCTCAGCTTGAACAACAGTGACCCCCCAAAGGTGCCATCAAGGTACTCTTCAAAACCTGGCTTCTCTTTATAACGCAGGCCACCCAAAGACCTCTTTGATTTGACCCCCTCTCGCCAATTACGGTTACAATCCTCCATGACCCTTTCTCTGACGATTTTTTTACCCTGGTTTGCCCCAACGTCCAGGTCCGAGATCTCCAATGAGTAGTTCTCTACTAGCTCCCTCATTTGGACCATCCACCCCGTTTTGATATTTGAGTTGAAAATTCTCAGGAACATTACTTTACACCATCGGCTGTCGGGGAGATTTACCAAATAATTAAGATAACCGAGCTTCAACAGGTCTATCCTGTCCTTGATCCTCATCCACCCAAGCTCACCCCTGATTGCTTCTAGCGCTGCGGCATTACTCGACACCGTTATCCATCGGCCTGCATCGTTCTGCAGGATTTCCAAGCTCTTTACGGCCGTCTGGTTTAGGGGTACCACTTCCGTACCGTATGTTATACTTGGCAGCCCCACCATTTCCCAAATGGTTTTCCCCACGAAAACCTTATTGAAACTGTTTCTCCCTATAAGTTTCATTTGGTTAAGGATTCGTTTTCCCTTCAGAATCAATTTATTTGTGTGGTTCCGGTAGATGCCTCTTCCTGTAATGTTTATATTTACCCCCAAATACTCGTAATCACCCGTCTCTCCCACACTGAGAAGTTTGCTGCTCCCTTCCGGAATGCAGAACTCACCCACTCTCCACCTTCGAGTGGGGTCCACTTTGCGGCCCACAGGTATAACTTTGCTCTTGCTTTCATTAAGTTCGATTCTCCATTTGCTCCCATATTTCCCAACAATTCCCAGCATTTTCGTTAGCCCCTCTTCGCTTTCTGACACTAGAACCATATCGTCTGCAAAAAATAGCCCTGGGATCTTCAAGTCACCAGCTGCTACCCCCTCCTCGCTACGCAGGAGTTCATCTCCTAAACCTTTGATGTACAATGCAAACAGGATCGGCGAAAGGATACACCCCTGTTTTAGGCCTATCTCCATAGGCACACGTTTCGTTGTAATGTTTCCCAGGCTAAGTTCACTCTGTACATCTTTATATAATGCTTTCATAATTCCAACAAACTCGCCTCCTAAGCCCATAGCCTCCAGCTTGCGCCACATACCTTCCCTCCATACTCTATCGTATGCCTTCTTGATATCCAAAAAGGCCATAAACATCTTTTTCTTTTTTGCTGTCGCGGATTCTATCATTTGGGATAGTGTGAAAAGATGGTCAGTAACTCTCCTTCCCTTCCTGAAGCCATTCTGGATTTCTCCCAAAAAACCCTTCTCCTCAATTACCTCCTCTAGTCTCCCATAAAGGACTTTACAGAACACCTTTCCAATGTTGCTACTGACAGAGATCCCTCGATAGTTATCCAAAACTTCTTTTTCCCCCTTTTGTGAATAAATATCACTTTGCTTTCCCTCCACTCCTTTGGGACCTCTTGTTTTTCTATGGCTAAATTGAATAGGGCAGTTAGGCTTTCCAAGAGTTCCTCTCCCCCTTTTTTGATAAACTCGTTAGGAATTTCGTCCACCCCTCCCGCTTTTCCATTCCTCAATTTTGGGATCACCCTTCGCACCTCCTCAGTTTTGATTTCGCTGCACACGAAGTCCGAGAGATTTTCCTCGACCTGGTTCGGACACTCCGGTGGGTTCCCCATGCCCCATCGCTTATCGTTTACCTTTTCCCAGTGCTTGACTAGTTCTAATGCGATTTGATCTCGCTCTTCTGTAACTCTGCCATCTACTTTAATGCTCTGTTGGTTATTTCCTTTGTTACCTTTGTTCACCCATTTCCAAAATACGCTCGAACTCGACCCCCCTGACGTTCTTATCGTCCTAATAAGACTGCTATTTCGCACTCTCCGGTTGTCGTCTTTTATCTTGTTTACTTTATTTCGTGCTTGTTGGTATTCTTCCTTTGCTACCATGGCCTCATTGCTTTCCACCCCCTTAAGTTTTCTACTTCTCCTGTATGCAGCACATTTAGCTTTTCTAACCTTTATGGCCTTTTTCAGTTCTTCGTTCACTCTGTACCAAAGTTCCCGTGTTGGCACCCTAATCTTTCCTACACTTTCCTTCCCTGCCTCCACTAGGCTCGCAACTATGGCGTCGGCCATCTTCTGGACACTACCCCCCCCCCCCCCCCCCTTGTGTACGGCTGCAAGCTTTGGTTTTAGTTTTTCTTCGAACTTCACCCAGTCGGCATCCTTTTTGAGTTCCCAAATATCCTTGAAGCTTCCTTTCCTTTTCTCTAGGTTTTTGGCCCTCATCGTCACTGTAATCAAGTTGTGATCACTATCCAACTCCATTTTGCCCTCATCATCCACTTCTACCCTTATCACCTCCCTCCATAAATTCATATCTATGAGAATGTAGTCAATTATTGATTTTCTGTCGTTTCTCTCCCAGGTCCATTTCCCCTTACATCTAGCGTCCCTGTTCAGAATCTTCAGACCGAGCTCATTTGTGAAGTTCAACAGAATTTCACAATGTTCTAAAATCATCTTTGGCAAAAAACCCCAAGTGTTGATCCAATCATCACTTGCATTTAATAAGATGCATTTTTATTCTGATATTGTGAAAGGGTATAAGATCAGTGGTGATCTAAAGCTATAACCTCCAATCTCCACTGATGGAAATATGTACAAATGTACTTGAAGCAATTCTAAAATCAGTCATTACACATTCTGTTTATATTGCTAACTCTGAAAAAATGCGGAAGCTGGACACAATGGTGTTAATTTTTCAACTTGTAAATGTTGAGTTTTGAGACAAGTGTGTAGAAGGTTTTGGCCGAATAATTAAAATTGTTAAGAGACTTAAAAGTCTATTTACATTTTTACATTTTTATAATTACAATTAAAATGTATGTACTCGTTGTTGCAAATTGAGTTACTGCCATGTTGAAATCTGTACAATATGATTTTCAAAGATTATCTCTTTGATCCCCATTCTTCCAACAGTAACATTCAATTTGCAAAATTACACTGATTTTGAGACTTCTTAAGACAGCCCCAAAATCGGTAATGCATCAGTTGCAGTGTGCTCGTACATAAAACGCTAATCTTAAGTATACCTATGCAACTAATCAAAGTCGAGCTACATGGATACTTTTATGAGCAACAAGATTAGCGGTGATAAAATATTTGCCGTATTGCATGTGAAAACATAAACGAAACGTGCATTGTGAGGTTTAGGAACATATACAGATAAAAGAAGAGACTTTTTGTGTCCTAGTGCTGGAATACTGTTGTAGATATTCATACCTATCTGAATGGTCAATTGACTAGGTGTTGCTGTACATCACACAGTGTAGTTTTTCTTTCAGAAACCAGAAAATCTCCTTCATATGAAAGCAGTGAAAATCTAAAGCTGTAACCTCCAATTTTCACTGATGAAAAATCAACATGAATGACTTTTTGATAAGAAACCACTGTTAACCTAAAGCTCTCACCTCCAGTTAACGATGATTTAAATATATACAATTTAGAAAAATCGTAACAATTTCTCGGCAGATGGTCCAGCTTCTGAACAGTCTGATTCACTTACACTGTACATTGGTGCGTACCAGTCAAATGTGCAACAAATGATCCATGTAAATGGTTATTTAAAATATACTGGTGTGTTTATCAGATAGAACATTGGAGACGGACTGGGTGTCAGTTGAAGCTGTTGTCCAATTACAGACGTCGGAACTAATGCATGTACCAAATGCACGGAGCCATTCATAAATTTGTGGCCATTGGCAAACGTATACGTCGATGCATTTGGTTGACCAGAGCTATATAGATTTCCCGAAACTGGACATTGTCTTGCATGTGGCAGTACAAAGTTCGAACGTGGTAACTGCTGTAACTGCTTGATTGGCTGGAACAAAGCTCCATGAATCCGTCGTCCATAATCATTGTGTTTATTACCCGGAAACTGTGAAGGTGGCGGCCCACAAAATATATTTCGCACAGCTGGATTGTATGTTCCGAAAACTGTCTGTGAACTGGGTTTTCGATACTGTGGGACATGGTGTTGTTGCTTTCCACCAATAAATGGTATCTGTCGAGCTGTAGTTTTATTTGACATGTAGGTTCTGTTCAGTTGTCCCTTTTGGGAATTGCGTTGGATCATATACCCGTCTGTCTTCCTTAACTAAAAAGTGTTTTCTTTTGTTAGGTTTTCGTTTTCTCGGCGTTACCTTTCTTTTGTCAGTAGCGAAAAGAGACCTATCTGTGTGTTTACTGTAAGTAATTTCAGACGCTTTTCCGTGTGGTTGGCTGGATTCCTCGTATGTACCATCAAGGGTGTTCCGTTGAAAGTAACCGAGAGCGGTTGAAATTATCTCGTTGTTATCAATCGGAGTCTTGATAGCCGCATCCATGACCGGTTCGTCCGGCAAAACATGTTCACTGTCTTTGACATATCTATGTTCGCTGCACACACCATTTTTATTATTACTGTTATATTCATTTCTCTGTATGGGCTGCCGGAATAAAGACGGTTCTGACAGGCAGTCAACGTCGGCCCTCGGAGCTCCCTCTGTGTTATCAGGCAGCTTGCCTTGGACGTTCATTCTGTGTTCTGGCTGCAGAGTTTTGTCGCTGATGTTTATGGATGATATAAACTGAATACAGTTGTCAGGACCAGATTTTACAATATTTTCATATGCTGGTGTGGTACTTTTGTCGTCAGATATGTAAAGTTCGTAGTGTTGGGTCACTTTTTCTGCCACTGAATCAAACAAACAACATAATCGTTCGAATTCTGTTTTCATGGATATTTCATCACTGGTTGAAATACAGACATCCGTGTTAACCGTCACCAGCTCATCACTGATTGCATGTAACTGACTACCAACTATAATTTTTCCATCCAGGTTCCCTGCCAAGTCTTGTGTAATTGTTAGTTTAGCAGATGTGGAACTATCCTCTTCCAGTGGTTTCCAGATTTGGTCTTCAAGGGCTGTTGTCATCTTATTATTTATTGCAGAGAACTCTTGAAGGAAATGCTTATATTTTAAGCAGTCTCTTTCCAGTTCATCGTATTTGAGCTTCCATTGTTCTTGTAATTGCCGAATTTCATCGACGTTCTTCTCTTGCAGAATGGAGTACTCTTTTGCGTAAACGTCCATCTTTTGCCCCCACTGTTTGTTGACTCTGTGGAGCTCGTTCTCGTGTTTTTCATGTGAAATGTACTGTTCGTTCACAAACTCTTCCCATTTTCTATTAGAATCATCCACAGCCATCCAGTAGTTCTTTTCACACATTCCCTCCAGGGTCTTCAACTTCATTTCCAGGTCCTTTACTTCCTCTCTGAGAAGCTGTACCACTTCATACCAGTGGTCGTTTCTCACATTCAGTGTTCTCCCCTCTCCTGAAGCTGGAGTTTGGCTGCACGCTCCTACGGTGGATACTCCATGTTGACACGGTGCCCGGCTAGTCGGCAATCGCATGGTTATGCTGCCTTCTGCCAACAACAGAGACCAATCATGAAGAGTTAAACTGGTTTTCTCCAGTAAATCATCTAATTCCAGAAATCCCTTTCGTTTTCTGCATTTCACTAATTTACGTGCAGATCGTTCATCAATAGATTTCAGTTTCTGGAATTCCTCTGTATCTGCGGTTTGAATATACATTCGACCCATATTTAAAAAGTGTTTAAAGAGAAAATAAAAGAAAGTGTATTTTTCAACAAGTGCACAATTGTGATTTTGCAGTAGCTGTATTTTAACATACAATGGCAATCAAGGCGATGTTTGTACAAGGTAACTGCCAGCCAAATAACAGTGAATAAGTGAGTTGATCTCAAGCTACACTGATCGCCTGAATAGACAATAGCAAGTTAAACAATAACCTGCTGTGCATGAATTAATTTTAATTTGTTGTGCATGTAATATTATACAGAAAAAAAATTTTCTAACAAGTGCAGTTTTGGAAATAATAACTCTTTGGCCAGCCGCTGATTTGTCGCGGTCCTCATAAGAGAAGGCCATCATTCCCCCTGCACCCCACCCCATCTTCCCCTCCTCTCCTCCCAGCATTCAGATATAAACTGCTGAATAGTGTCCCTCACTTCCTCTTTTTCAATTTCTTCAATAAGCATTCCTACCCTCTCCCTCGTGTCCCCCTTCAGCCATCTATCCTTTGTTTCTTCACCCCACTTCTGCATTATTCTTCCAGTAAATTTTATTCTATGAGGTATATACTGTGGGCATTCCAAGAGAAAATGTTCCAGGGTCTCCACTACTCCAGAGTGGCACATTTGGCATCCCTTTTCCCCATCTCTCCCAATTTTTCCCCGAAGCTCCAGTGATCTTGATCTCAGTTTGAACAGCAGTGACCCTCCAAAGGTGCCATCTAGGTACTTCTCAAAAGCTGGCTTTTCTTTATATTGTAACCCCTGCAGTGATCTTTTCACGCTAACCCCTGCTCGCCAGTTTCGATTGCAAGCTTCCATGACTCTCTCTTTGACAAACCTTTTGCCTTCTTTCATTCCTACTTCTATGTTTGTGACCTCTATAGAGTAATTGTCCATTAGTTCCCTCACATGTTTTGACCACCCCGTTTCTATATTAGAATTCCAAATGGTATCGAGCATTAATTTGCACCACCGGTTGTCAAGCAGGTTTCTCAAGTAGTTAAAGTAACACAGTTTTCCCAAATCTACCCTGTCCTTGATTTTCATCCATCGAAGCTCCCCCCTTACTGCTTCCAAAGCTGCAGCATTACTCGACCCTGTTATCCATCTGCCGGTATCATTCTGAGTACTTTCCAACTTCTTAATAACGGTTTGGTTAAATAGTGAGAATGATTTGTGAATTTACAATATTTTGAAACTTTCAAAAGTTGCAAAATTTTGCCAGAAATATATATAATGGCATAGTCATATTAAAGAAAAAATACTCAGTATACCCGTTGTGATTGGGAAATAGTTAATGCAGGCATTATTATTTCACGGTGCAATATCGGTGTGTATTTAAATCATGGTGAGCAAATTGAAGTGAAGTCCAGTTTGCTAATAGTCACCTACCGGCTACACTGAACGTTGCCGTTATAATTATTATTGTTGGTAGATATGGGAACACTTGGCGGCTCGAATTAAATGAAAATAAAAGCAAGGTAATACCCGTTGGACGCAAGGTAGATATGACGAAGAGATGGAGAGTGGGGGAGTTCTCAATCCCCGAAGGGGAAAGCAAACAAATCACTGTAGGAGAAACGGGAGAGTATGAGTATCTAGGGGTAAGCATAAATATAACGGGAAGAGGGGTGTACAGAAATTACTCAGCCAAACTGATTCTGAAGGAGAAAAGAATTCTGAACCAACTAAAACTTTTAGGGAAAAATAGTTTCAATAAGGTCTTTGTGGGGAAAACACTGTGGGAGAGGGTGGGTTTACCAAGTATAACGTATGGCACGGACGTGATTCCATTAAACCAAACCGTTACTAAGAAGTTGGAAAGTACTCAGAATGATGCCGGCAGATGGATAACAGGGTCGAGTAATGCTGCAGCTTTGGAAGCAGTAAGGGGGGAGCTTGGGTGGATGAAAATCAAGGACAGGGTAGATTTGGGAAAACTGTGTTACTTTAACTACTTGAGAAACCTGCCTGACAACCGGTGGTGCAAATTGATGCTCGATACCATTTGGAATTCTAATATAGAAACGGGGTGGTCAAAACATGTGAGGGAACTAATGGACAATTACTCTATAGAGGTCACAAACATAGAAGTAGGAATGAAAGAAGGCAAAAGGTTTGTCAAAGAGAGAGTCATGGAAGACTGCAATCGAAACTGGCGAGCAGGGGTTAGCGTGAAAAGATCACTGCAGGGGTTACAATATAAAGAAAAGCCAGCTTTTGAGAAGTACCTAGATGGCACCTTTGGAGGGTCACTGCTGTTCAAACTGAGATCAAGATCACTGGAGCTTCGGGGAAAAATTGGGAGAGATGGGGAAAAGGGATGCCAAATGTGCCACTCTGGAGTAGTGGAGACCCTGGAACATTTTCTCTTGGAATGCCCGCAGTATATACCTCATAGAATAAAATTTACTGGAAGAATAATGCAGAAGTGGGGTGAAGAAACAAAGGATAGATGGCTGAAGGGGGACACGAGGGAGAGGGTAGGAATGCTTATTGAAGAAATTGAAAAAGAGGAAGTGAGGGACACTATTAAGCAGTTTATATCTGAATGCTGGGAGGAGAGGAGGGGAAGAGGGGGTGGGGTGCAGGGGGAATGATGGCCTTCTCTTATGAGGACCGCGACAAATCAGCGGCTGGCCAAAGAGTTATTATTATAAACAGAGAAAAGCATTTGTACATCAAAATTAAAAATTACAATAATCCCAAAACATTTCATCGACTTTCATCACGTTCCAAGAAAATAGCATTAAAACATCGTTTCTCCAGCTATAACCGGTGAAACAATTGAGAAAATTATAAACATTTGAAACGAAAGTGATGAATGAAGTCCGACGATTTGTCAGGAAATTTCGTGACTTTAATTTCAAAATAAATTTAAGAAAAATCTGGGGTATCCCCGAAATTTTTTCGTCGGCGACGCCAAATGTAGTGATTTTCCTACATGATAATGTCACTTACACTGGGGATTCAGGTCTCTCCAAAGCAGGTTAGTCGAAGGTATCGAATTTCGAAGTGAACAGTTCGAATTCCTCAGTATAAGTGCGCCAAATCAACAAAGAGATTGAAGTCATTTCCCAAGGCGCCTGAAGAACATTGGGGTTGCCTACTGGAGACCGTCTGGTACCACAATATAAATCGTAAATTAGATAATGTTGTGACCAAAGATACCATCGATACTGTAGTTGCTCCCTTCGTTAAAAGCGAGCAGTTGAGTTACATAATTAACGGTGTAAAGGACGAAATATTCTTGAAACTCAACAGTGTTACCAGCATCCTGGAAAGTAGACTTCAGGACGTTGAAATGAATAATGACACTTTGAAAAAAGAGACAGCATCCGTTAAATTGGAACTTGAATCTAAAAACGAACAAATTAGTAGACTTAACAAAAATATCCTTGACTTAAAATCTCAAAATAATTATCTGGAGCAGCATACACGCCAAGAGAGTGTACGAATTTTCGGGATTCCTGACAATGATAAAAATGAACACATCTCTAAATGTGAAGAAAAAGTTTTGAACTCATGCAAAGATAAACTTGGTGTAGACATTAGCTCTACTGATATTAGTATTGCCCATGGGCTTGGTAAGTTCAATGTGGACCATCCTCGGGCAATTATTGTTAAATTTGTCTCAAGGAAATCAAAACTATTAATGATAAGCAACAGAAAAAAACTTAAGGGTACCGGAATAGTTGTAAGAGAAGACTTAACCTCAACGAATCAAACTCTGCTGAAAGCAGCCAAGACTCACGACACGGTCGAGGATTCGTGGACTTCACGTGGAAAAATTTTTATAAAATATAAAAACTCGGGCAAAATCAAGCCTATATCGAGTCTACAAGAAATATGATAATATTGCCACGTTACTGTGTAATAGCCTTAAGTCAAAAGCTGTCTGATGAATATAAACGGTGTCATCAACTGAAAATAAACAATACGATTAACTAAACATAACTGTAAAAACAGCATAATTGTCGTAAGCGGCAATTATGTTGTATTTACAGTTACACCACACTCAGTTACACCAAATAAAATAAATAAATAAACAATACGATTAACTAAAAATAAATGTAAAAACAGCATAATTGTCGTACAGCTGAAAACGGCAATTATGTTGTATTTACAGTTACACCACACTCAATTACAACATATATACATTTGGCCAGAACTGTACATGTTATAAAAACACGTATACACTCAAATAATGTGTAATGTTTATTAAATTTGTCGCAGCTGTAATTAGCTTATCTTTTAACCCACTAAACATTTTTCATGAATATCCTTATCAGGTCCACTCATGGCTGCTGTAATACTACCATGGCTGGAAATGATGAGGATCTTCTGGAAATTTAACTCAAGGATCATTGGCTGAGCTCAAACAGTGATATAATCTAAAAGTGGGTGAACTTAATTTAAACTGCACCAAATGTACTTATTCTAGTAGCAAGGATTTTGTTGCACAGGACAGGAATACTTACCAGCAGTAGGTAAAATGTTAAAACCCAGTTTGCACTTGGTAAATCCCATAAATATGAACATGTACCAACTCAAAAAGTTTAATTCTTCCCTGTCCTTAAGTTGTGCCCCATTTATGCTGTATTGAGTAAGTTGAAAATGTTTTTGCCCAAACCAGTTTGGGCATCAGCAAAGCAGCCATGGTCGGTTGTGATGGAAATCTTTTTAAAATCTAACTGAAAAAAATCAGTGGTTCAATAAGTGATTTAATTTTTACTGTCGGGAACTTAACTTACAACGCCATAAATTAACTAATTTTAGTGGCAAGAAATTTCCTGTACACGACAGGAATATTCTGTTGTTAAGTAATCTTTTGAACATTTAACTGAAAAATCATTGGTTCAAAAGTGATTTTATTTACAGACGTGAAGGTAAATAAAACACAAATAACGTAAATAAAATACCCTAAATTTATTAATTCTAGTGGCAATGGATTTGTTGTACAGGGCGGGAATATAATATGTAAATAAAATGCCCTAAATTTATTAATTCTAGTGACAATAGATTTGTTGTACAGGACAGGAATATAAAATGTAAATAAAATGCCCTAAATTTATTAATTCTAGTGACAATAGATTTGTTGTACAGGACAGGAATATCCTGTTGTTAAGTTGTACCCAATTATACTTGACTGAGTATTCTTGCAAATAGTTTTACCAAACGCAGTCTGGGCTGCTGTAGGGCAGCCACGGCTGGATTTGGTGAGAATCTTTTGAAAATTTGACTGAAAAATCCATTGCTTCAAACAGGGATTTAACTTATATAGGGTAGGTTTATTTGCCAGCAGTAGGTAAAGTGCCAAAGCCCAGTGTGCGCTTGGTAATCCTAGCAATATGAAAATGCACCAACCCAAGAAGTGTCATTTTTATGTTTTGAAGTTGTCCCTATTTATGTCTGAGTATTTTTGACAATATTTTTTACCAATTCCAGTCTGGGCTGCTGTATGGCAACCACAGCCGAATCTAATGGAAATCCGTTGGAAATTTAACTGAAACAATTATTGGTCCAAACAGTGATTTTAACTTATAGGGGGTGAATTTAATATAAAATGCCCTAAATTG
Source organism: Pictodentalium vernedei (assembly GCA_031216915.1). Classification (NCBI taxonomy): domain Eukaryota; kingdom Metazoa; phylum Mollusca; class Scaphopoda; order Dentaliida; family Dentaliidae; genus Pictodentalium; species Pictodentalium vernedei. The sequence continues at coordinate 503,099,647 of CM062297.1, read as the reverse complement.
ATTTATTCTAGTGCTAAGAGATTTGCTGCACAGGATAGGAATAACTGCGATGAGTAGGTAAAGTGTTAAAGCCCAGTATGCGCCTGATAAATCCCAGCAATACGAATATGCACCCACTCCGGTCAGGAAGTGTAATTTTTTCTCTGTCCTTAAGTTGTACCCCACTTGTGCTTTACTGAATATGTTTGAAAATATTTTTTTTTGTCAGATCCGGTCTTGTCTGCTGTAATACAGCCATGGCTGGATTTGGTGAAAATTTTTGGGAAATTTAATTCACGAAATCATTGGTTCAAACAGTGATATAATTTATAGGGGGTGAATTTAATTTAGACTGCCCCAAATTAACTTATTTCAGTAGCAAGAAAATTGCTGTTTACTGCAGGAATATTTGTCGACAGCAGGTGAAGAGTTAAAGCCCAGTAAACACCTGCTAAATCAAAGCAACATGAATATGCACCTACTCAAGAAGTGTTTTTTCACTGTGTTTTTAAGTTATACCCTAGTTGTGTCTCAGTATTTTCGAAAATATTTTTACCAGATCCAGTCCAGGATGCTGGTCGGCAACCATGGTAGGATCTGATGGAAATCTTTTTGGAAATTTAACTCAAAAATGGTTGGTTCAAACGGTGATTTAATTTATAGATGTGTATATAATTTGAAATTGCCCCAAGTTTACTTGTTCTTATAGTAAGATATTTGCTGCACTGGATAGAAATATCAGTTAACAGCAGGTAAAGTGCTAAAGCCCAGTAAATCCCAGCAATATCTATATGCACCAACCCAAGAAGTGTCATTTTTCTATGTCCTTAAGCTGTATCCCAGTTATGCTTTACTGGGCATGTTTGAAACTATTTTTATGTCAAAATCCAGTCTTGGCTGCTGTAAAGCAGCCATGGCTGGATTTGATGAAAGTCTTTTGTAAATTTAACTGGAAAAAATCATTGGTCTAAACAATGCTTTAATTTATAGTGGATGAAGGTATTTTAAAATGACTCAACTTCACTTATCTCAGTGGCAAGAAATCTGCTATCCGTGAAAGAACTATCCACCACCAACAGGTAAAGTGTTAAAGCCCGTAATACACCGGGTCCAACGGCCCATCCTCATTAGATGAACTAAATAGCCACTGTGAATGTTGTATACAGGTGTACATACCGCAGTCATTAGCCTCAAATAACGTAATTATTCGGTTAAAAATGTCTTATAATGTTTCTAGTGTTATATAACACGAGGTCAATCAAAGCCGTATGAACGACTAAAGAAGCAGCTCCTATTTCCGCACTGGGTCAAGCAAGGCTTGGGTATATCTTGTGAGCTCCAGGTATCCTCAATACACGACGTGTTTTGCTGTCCTCTGTTTCCAGTATTCCAGTATGATCGGGTGAGAAAGTAACACGTCCTCTATGTGCGTGTGAATTGTTTTTCACGCCTCTGCAATAACACCTTCGGATGTCGAATCGTCCTCTGTATTGCGGGTTTGAGCCGGGTAAGTTCTTTGACGCGAGAAATTGAGGTCATTAGAACTAGTCAAGCACTGGGAAAAGGTAAACGATAAGCGATGGGGCATGGGGAACCCACCGGAGTGTCCGAACCAGGTCGAGGAAAATCTCTCGGACTTCGTGTGCAGCGAAATCAAAACTGAGGAGGTGCGAAGGGTGATCTCAAAATTGAGGAATGGAAAAGCGGGAGGGGTGGACGAAATTCCTAACGAGTTTATCAAAAAAGGGGGAGAGGAACTCTTGGAAAGCCTAACTGCCCTATTCAATTTAGCGATAGAAAAACAAGAGGTCCCAAAGGAGTGGAGGGAAAGCAAAGTGACATTTATTCACAAAAAGGGGGAAAAAGACGTTTTGGATAACTATCGAGGGATCTCTGTCAGTAGAAACATTGGAAAGGTTTTCTGTAAAGTCCTTCATGGGAGACTAGAGGAGGTGATTGAGGAGAAGGGTTTTTTGGGAGAAATCCAGAATGGCTTCAGGAAGGGAAGGAGAGTAACCGACCATCTTTTCACGCTATCCCAAATGATAGAATCCGCGAAAGCAAAAAAGAAAAAGATGTTTATGGCCTTTTTGGATGTCAAAAAGGCATACGATAGAGTATGGAGGGAGGGTATGTGGCGCAAGCTGGAGGCTCTGGGCTTAGGAGGCGAGTTTGTTGGAATTATGAAAGCATTATATAAAGATGTACAGAGTGAACTAAGCCTGGGAAACATTACAACAAAACGTGTGCCTATGGAGATAGGCCTAAAACAGGGGTGTATCCTTTCGCCAATCCTGTTTGCATTGTACATCAAAGGTTTAGGAGATGAACTCCTGCGTAGCGACGAGGGGGTAGCAGCTGGGCACTTGAAGATCCCAGGGCTATTTTTTGCAGACGATATGGTTCTAGTGTCAGAAAGCAAAGAGGGGCTAACGAAAATGCTGGGAATTGTTGGAAAATATGGGAGCAAATGGAGACTCGAACTTAATGAAAGCAAGAGCAAAGTTATACCTGTGGGCCGCAAAGTGGACCCCACTCGAAGGTGGAGAGTGGGTGAGTTCTGCATTCCGGAAGGGTGCAGCAAACTTCTCAGTGTAGGAGAGACAGGTGATTACGAGTATTCGGGGATAAATATAAACATTACAGGAAGAGGCATCTACCGAAGCCACACAAATAAATTGATTCTGAAGGGGAAGCGAATCCTTAACCAAATGAAACTTATACGGAGAAACAGTTTCAATAAGGTTTTCGTGGGCAAAACCATTTGGGAAATGGTGGGGCTGCCAAGTATAACACACGGTACGGAAGTGGTACCCCTAAACCAGACGGCCGTAAAGAACTTGGAAATCTTACAGAACGATGGAGGCCGATGGATAACGGGGTCGAGTAATGCCGCAGCGCTAGAAGCAATCAGGGGTGAGCTTGGGTGGATGAGGATCAAGGACAGGATAGACCTGTTGAAACTCGGTTATCTTAATTATTTGGTGAATCTCCCCGACAGCCAATGGTGTAAAGTAATGTTCCTGCGAATTTTCAACTCAAATATCAAAACGGGGTGGATGGTCCAAGTGAGGGAGCTAGTGGAGAACTACTCATTGGAGATCTCGGACCTGGACCTTGGGGCAAACCAGGGTAAAAAAATCGTCAGAGAAAGGGTCATGGAGGATTGTAACCGTAATTGGCGAGAGGGGGGTCAAATCAAAGAGGTCTTTGGGTGGCCTGCGTGATAAAGAGAGGCCAGGTTTTGAAGAGTACCTTGATGGCACCTTTGGTGGGTCACTGCTGTTCAAGCTGAGGTCGCGATCCCTGGAGCTGAGGGGAAAAATTGGGAAAGACGGTGAAAGGGAGTGCCATATGTGTAACTTGGGCATGGTGGAGACCCTGGAACACTTCCTTCAAGAATGCCCAAAGTATCAGTCTAAAAGAATGAGATTCACTGGGAGTATAATGGGGAAGTGGAATGGGAGAATGAAGGACATGTGGTTAGGGGGAGACTCAAAGGAGAGGGTTAATGTGCTAATCGGAGAGATTGAGAAGAATGGGGCAAGGGATGTCATCAAGCAGTTCGTCTCCGAATGTTGGGAGGAGAGGAGAAGCGTGGGAACAGGGAGGCAGTTGGGAGTTCAGGGGTAACCAAGGCCTTCTCGTCAGAGAACCGCGACAAATCAGCGGCTGGCCAAAGTGTTATTATTATATTACTATTATTCCAAACAATTTTCAGATGGCAAAATAACTTTCTGTCAGATCAATCTATATCATTAATCGCAACACTGTTGCTCGAACCGTAACATGCCCAATGTGACAATGACCTCGTCACAATGGCCCGAGGATCAGGAATATTAAAGAACAATAATCATTTCAAGGAGAACTAGATATTTAGTTTCCCAAACAGATGTTGTTTTCTTAATAGGCCCCGAACAACATTTCGTTTCGAGATAATCATATTCCTGATATTGCACGCTCAAACTCTGAAACTACTCTGCTACATAACTTTCTATAACTTTCCATTATGTGAGTGGGTTTGGGGTGGGGATGTGTGTGTGTCTACTGTTAGTTGAGGGGAGTGTAAGTGTGTAGTTGGTGTAGGGTGAATCGGTAAACAAACCGCTGCCCAAACAGTATGCTGTAACTTTTACCCCGTGAACCGTGTCTAGCCTGCGCCGACAGTGCCCGAGCCCTCAGTCAGTAATAATTGAGAGATCTGTTATTGTCGGCGCCAGACGGTACTATACTCTGATGGGCGTGTGTGCAGTCCAATAGACCTATTGCGCATTATGAATCGGTGAACAAACCGCAGCCCAAACAGTATACTTGACATTCTGATAGCGGCTGTGCCAGGGCTCTCAGGTTGCAGTACTGAGAGTTCTGTTACTGTCGGGGGGCAGGCCATGGTTGGTGGAGTGGGATACGGGGGGCCTATGATTTAATAACGTTGGGGTCTTAAAATGCCTGTCAATTTGCAGTGAAATATGAGTAAGGTATACCCTGATTTCACCACAAAATTAGATTAAATATGGAACAACGCTGGGGTCTTTAAATACCTGCCAATTAGCAGTGAAATATGATTAAGGTGTACTCGGATTTTACCTCCAAGTTAAATAAAATAAGAAAAAAAGTTTCGGACTCAATATTACACACACAATATTAAGACTAACACGTGAGTCTTGCTATTGGAGGTTGGAAACATGTAACAGTTTTTTTTTACATATTTTGTTTTCATTGCCAGATATTGTGTGTGCATATTCGTTGAGACTTATAAAAAGTTCTCAGTTAGTTTGTATATTATGAAAAAGAACAAAATTATCTGGTAAAGATATTTACCAGTTTATTCTACTATGTGGTCCGCCCTCCATGTTCTGTACAAGAATATTGCTTTTCATCAGTGTACCTGCCTGCTTCTTATATCTGGGCTGGGAGCACCGGATGCATGTCGCTAAACCGGAAACTGTGTATCGCTACCTGGGCGACCCCCTAGATGTGAGTCTGTCTTTGTCTTTTGCATAGCCCGAGCCAACGGACCTCCAAGTCTCACCCGAGGTCCGTTGACTGAAGCTTCGCATTCCCCCTCTCCACCTAGCGAAATATGCCAGCTTCTGCCAGAGTTGGGTCCACTTACCAGTTATATTGGTGGAGCCAGTCTCCCTAACATCTCGGAGATAATGCTAAGTTTGCCAGGCCTTACAAACAACAGCGGATATCGACTGGTGGTACCCCTTCGAAATACAGAACTCGGGTGGCTAAATGAGAGCCAGTCCTGTATACATATGAACTGAATGGACCCTGAGCTCATTTTACCCGGGCTTGTGAATACCTGCCCCTCCAATAATATTGCTTCCCAGGGAACCCACTTATCGTACAGCTCCCGTCACGTTTCTGCAATCGTATAACCCCCATCGATAGTATACACTTCCGACAGGTAGCAGGACTATAATTTGTTGAGTCACTCACTGAACCGCATTTTTCTTTTCTCTCTTTTTCTTACCAATCCCCACCCCCTCTTCAAGGGTTCACCGAAATGCCTAACACGTGTCACCAGTCACTTCCTGGACATATTTTTTTTTTACTTTTATTTTTCTTATCAATCTCGACCCCCTCTTCAAGGGTTCACCGAAATGCCCTATAGAAATATGAGACACCTCTGACAAATAGTCTTCCACAGCGACACACATGAATATAGATTATATTTTATTTTCGAATTTATGACCAGCTGTCACAAGCTGAATTTGTTCATCTGTTATACGTTTTTGTCTAGTTTTAACTACAAAAGTTCATTAACTTTTGTTCCACCACTGTCTATGGCTCACATATTTTTACTTTACGTGATGCTTAATCATGGCGAATGAAAACATATATTCTCCCAAAAAAGAAAGTGCGCATGCTTAAAAATAACACTAAAAAAAGATATATATCATTTTCATTCATGGAAATTTTATTCAATCGCAGATGAATCAATTTGTGATCAACACGAGAACTTGCATTACGCTACGACGAATACTCTTGGTGCCATGGAGAGTCAAAGACACTAAGGGTCAAACACAAAAGTCACACACTCAATATCTGGTATGACCTCCGTCTGCATCGACTACTGCTGTGCATCTACGCCTCATGGAAGCGAACAAGTTAGCATGGAAGTGTTGTGGGATGTTGTTCCATGTTCTGATAAGCTGTCTTTGGAGTTCCACAAGCGTTGACGGTGCATGGGGAAGCCGGCGTAGCTGACGTTTCATTTCGTCCCATACGTGCTCAATGGGTGAGATATCGGGCGAATTTGCGGGCCGGGAAAGAACATCCACTAGTTGTTGCTGCAGATACTGTTGAACAACACGAGCTGCGTGGGGTCGGGCGTTGTCCTGCTGTAGAATGACGCCGGGGCCGTGACGTTGCAGAAATGGGACAACAACAGGTGTAAGCACTTCATCACGATATCTGGCTGCATTGAGATTGCCATCAATAATGACCAGCTCAGTTCTGTTACGGGCAGTGATGCCACCCCACACCATGAGAGACCCTCCCCCATAACGATTTCGCTCCACGACACATGGATCTGCGTAGCGTTCGTTTCGGCGTCTGTACACTCTCTGGCGGCCATCTGGTGATGAAAGATGGAAAAGACATTCATCTGTGAATAAAACACGTCGCCACCAGTGTAAGGGATGCCTGAGATGTTGTCTACACCACTGCAGTCGAGCACGACGATGACGTAACGTCAAAATCGGACAAATTGCACGTCTTCGAGGACGTAAGCCGTATTCTCTCAGCCGGTTGATTACTGTTTGAGGATGTATCCGTCCCAGGTTAGGGATGTTCCTGGCTGTCGTCGTTGCCGTTTGTTGCCGATTCCGGAGATGGAAGACACGGATATACTGTTTGTCATAAACTGTCCAAATAATGTTTGTCATAAACTGTCCAAACATTCTTCCTCCGACATTGCTCGTCGACTCACACAATCCTGACAACGGCACACAATTCCTCCTGCAACATACCTACTCAGTTACATTGGCAAAGTCGTTTGGTTTATTCCTTGGTAGAGTGGCCCTCATTCCGACATTTGATATGGCTAATACACTTACATTTGATGAGATACAGAGCAGCAACTCATTTGACTTTACTTCTCAATTTAACGATGTAATTACCGATAATGATGCTGATTTGAACTGTCCCTTCACGATGGAAGAAAGTAGTTGTGAATACTACACACCAGAGCGTTTTAGTAATGAGATATCAAAAAAGCCCAACTCACTCATGCTCTTCAACCTTAACTGTCGAAGCCTTAATGCCAACTGGGAGCCCCTTAAGAACCTGATATGCAGCCTCCAACATGAATCAAATGTTTTAGACATTATAGGCTTAACAGAAATATTCAACGTGAAAGAAAACACTACCTTCTCACTGGAAGGCTACCATCCCTTGATTACTCGAGAAAGACCTGTTAACGACGACGGTAGAGGATGTGTTGGACTTTATATAAAAGATACCATCCCTTTTAAAATCCGCGAAGACCTTTCTGTGTTTATCCCATATGTATTTGAATCCCTTTTTGTGGAAATCTCGACGAAAGACAAAAATATTGTTGGAATTATTTATAGACCAAATACAGCCCCTAAAGCGGACCTTGATTTATTTACGAATATAGTAAACATCTTAGATGACTCTAAAAAAAATGTTTATCTTATAGGTGATTAATATCGATCTTCTTGGCTTTTGCAGACATAACAAAACCAATTTATTTATCGACACTATGTTTAGTGCAGGATTTATGCCATTTATTACAAGACCAACTAGAATTACAGACCATTCAGCCACCATAATTGATAACATTTTCAGTAACAAAATGAATCCCTGTACATCCGGAATAATTATTACAGATGTAAGTGACCATTTTGCAACATTTTATGTTGATGAATCATCAAAAAGGCACACCCATCCCATAAAAACTTCTAAAAGATCTTTTAAACAGGAGAATGTAAACCAGTTTAAGTCTCTTTTATCTAACAGTGACTTCACAAATGTAATGAATGCACTCTGTCCCAACGAAGCCTACAATATCCTTGTCGAGATAATTCATGTAGCCTTTGACCAAGCTTTTCCAGAACAACTTGTAAGAGTTTCCCATAAGTTTGTGAAACGGGAACCATGGATGACTTCAGGCCTTTTGCAGTCGTCATTGGAAAAAACAAAACTATACGTCAAAAAATTAAAATCCCCGACCACACAAAATAAAATGAGATACAAAACGTATTGCACCATTTTTAACAGATTGAAAAGGGCTCGCAAATCTGATTATTACAAGACTACACTTTGCGAAAATAAATACAATATGAAAAAAACTTGGGAAATCTTGACGAAAGCAATTAACGAATGTAATTCTACATTTACGTGCCCGTCCACATTTGTCGCTGGCAATGTGGAAATATCAGACCCTAAAGAGATAGCTGACAAATTTAACTACTACTTCGTTAACAGTGGTTCAAAATTAAGCGAGTCAGTACCTACCTCCTCTCGTCGTTTCACTGATTACGCTCAGGGAAATAACCTTGAGTCATTTTTTTTATTTTGCCAACTACTCCACAAGAAGTAATACAATGTACAAAAAACCTGAAATCCAAAACAAGTAGAGACCTTGACAATATGTCCTCAAAAATGGTAAAGGAGATAATATATGAGATAGCTGACCCTTTAACGCACGTAATTAATTTATCTTTCGCAACCGGTATTGTCCCAAGCAAAATGAAAATTGCAAAAGTAATTCCCGTCTTTAAATCTGGCGATCAACGACTATTTAACAATTATAGGCCCATTAGCATCCTACCAACCTTTTCTAAAGTATTAGAAAAATTAATGTACTCTAGGTTAATATCTTTCTTAGAAGATAATAAGATAATTCATCAATATCAATTTGGCTTTAGAAAGGAACACTCAACAATACATCCGGTATTGCATCTCATAAACAATGTTGCTGAAATGAACGATAAGTCAACAAAGGATTGTACTTTAGCTCTATTTCTCGATTTCTCCAAAGCATTTGATACTAAAAATCACTCGATCTTACTAAAAAAGCTAGAACTCTATGGAATACGGGGCCATGCAAACGCCTGGTTCGAGGATTATTTGACACACAGATCCCAATTGGTGTCCCTCCCAAAGGCCAGTTCCGACTTTCAGGTCATACCAACTGGTGTCCCTCAGGGATCTATTCTTGGTCCTCTTCTTTTTATAATTTACATAAACGATATTATAAATTCGACACGTTTGAAAATTTTATCATGTGCAGACGATACTACTGCCTATACATCTGGTAATAATATAGATACTATTATAGAATTAGTTAACAATGAACTCAATAACATATACTGTTGGTGTACGGCTAATAAACTTGCCCTAAATGACAGTAAAACAAAATTTATTATTTTTCACCCTCAGAGTGACATGTACTCCATTGAAAGCGACAGAATTGTGCTTAATAATTCAACGATCTCACTCGTTGCAAATAATCAAGAGGAAAAATCTGTAAAATTCTTAGGAATCCACGTAGATGAAAATTTGAATTTCAAAAAGCAAATTTCAGAAATCTGTTCTAAAATTTCCAGAGCAATTTATGCCATCAACAAAGTTAAGCGGATTCTACCGAAAAGTGCCTAAAAATATTATACTACTCTCTGATCCAGAGTCACATGATGTATGGTATTCATATCTGGGGTCACTCGCCATCAACTCGAAAGATTACAAAATTACAAAAGAAAGCCATCCGAATTATATCTAACAAAAAATACAATGCTCATACAGACCCCCCTGTTTAGAGAACATGGCATTTTAAAATTTACAGACCTGTATAATCTCCAGGTCTCTCTGTTTATGCACGGCTGGTACAACAACATACTACCCGAAAGCTTTGTGGACACTTTTAGAATTTACCAAAACCCCTCAGGAATGGACACAAGACAGTCGGGTAAATTACATACATTAAAACCAAGAACTCAGTTCTCCGCAAACGTTCCAATTCATACTTTCCCTAGGATGTGGAATTCATTAGAACCATCGATTCAAAACTCTTCCAGATCATCATTCAAAAATTCTCTAACCGAGCAATTCTTGAATTCGTACTCTTTTCGCGTCAGGTGTAATAAGCCAGTTTGCCCCGACTGTAGGTCCTAGCTCTGTAATCTCATCCTTATCTATTAACTACCACTAAATTGTTTCATTTTCTAAAAACGATGAAAAATTATTTTTATTTATATGGAAAGAACCATTTTAAAAATGAATCCATTCATTTTTCTCTTCATTAACAAAGCCGTTGTCAGAATTGTCTCACATTTTACATCTTTGTTTTTATTGGGAATGGCGGGAAGACAGCCCTAGTGGCTATGCCATCTCCCTGTAGAGCAACCTTGTATCTGAAATAATTTTATGTTGTTGTATTTAGTTTGTATTTGTATACATGTTGTATTACAAAATAAAATCATTCATTCATTCATTCATATACCGATCTTGTGCAGGGGTGGTAACTCGGGGTCTCCCGGAGCAGGGTCGGTCTCGAACGTCATCATGTTGTGCCTGTCGATGGACTAGCCTGTCTACAGTGTTACGGTGGCAGTTCAAATGCTGGGCAACCTCTCTGTGTGTTCTGCCAGCTCTAATTATACCCAGGGCAAGGAGACGTTGATTCATTGTCAATCTTGGCATGCTAATGTGGAGTCGTTTTAACAGCAGCGCAAGTTTGAATGTGAACGATACGAAGGCCTTACTTTAGTGTTTAAATACCCAAGGATTCACACTGCTGCATGAATTTTCAGACTCTCCACGTGCAAAACATGCCTTTTCACAAACGTTCAGCACGTCATTTAACGTTAATGCAATTTTAACGGGGAAAGCTGTTTTTTGTGTTTAATATAACTTATTCATGAACAGGTTAACACTCTTTACACCTACGAAATTATTTTTTTTGGGAGTTTGATCAATTTCTGCAATGCACACTTTCTTTTTTGGGCGAGTGTAGCTATGGACGAGATACAGAGTGATGACCAATATAATTTCGCATTCAAGTATAATCACTCAATACAGGACGATGATTCAGAGTCCCCTTTTACTATTCATGGTCATTCCTGCAATTACCCCCCCCCCCCCCCTCCAACTTTAAACAAGCTTTCCGCAGGCGAGGAAAAAACGTAGCCCTTCTAAGCCAAAACTGCAGAAGCCTTAATGCCAACTGGGACTCATTCACCAACTTCCTCTGCGACATTCAACAAGGTGGGAACATGTTTGACGTGATTGGTCTCACTGAAATTTTCAAACTACATAAACACATCAATTATAAAATCAATGGCTACCATCCATTTGTCTATAAGACTCGTCCAAGTCCGGATGACGGCAGGGGGGGGGGGGGGGGTGTAGGACTTTTTGTTTCCGAGAATGTTTCTTTCAGATTGAGACCCGACCTAGCGATCTTCATTCCCCATGTCATTGAAACTATTCTCATGGAGATCAACCCAGGACGCAAAAAATCATGTATTGTTGGATGCATATCTAGGCCAAACTCCGCACCTTTGGCAGATATCGATGTGTTTGTCTCTTCTGTAAATGATATTCTCACTAAAATCAACGAGGAGCACAGCAAGGCTTTCCTGCTTGGCGACTTTAATATAGACTTGCTCAATTTTAACAACCACAGTAAAACTAACTCATTTATAGATAATATGTTTAGTGACGGATTCATGCCAGTTATAACAAAACCCACGAGAATAACCGAGCATTCGGCAACCCTAATCGACCATATCTATTCCAATAATGTCTCAGCTAACTATTACGCAGGAATAATATTTACTGATATCTCAGATCACTTCGCCACATTCTATATACAGGAAGGTGATAGTGAGCCTAACAAAACATTACCCTCACTCAGAAGATCATTCAATAGAGAAAAAAATATGGACCTATTCAATACTATGCTACACAACACCAGCTTCGATCCAGTCTATAGCTGTATGTGTGCCAATGCAGCATACGAAGCGTTTATGGACATTTATCTTGACACATTCGAATACGCATTTCCCCTGAGAAGCGTGAACTTACCTAAAAAGCTCATAAAACGTCCACGGAAGTTAATATAAATAATTACAAAATGTTCTCCGTAATTTTCAATCAAGTAAAGAGACGAAGTAAGGCGGCATACTATAATGATATTATAGAAATCAACAAACATGACCCTAAAAAAACAAGGCAAATACTTCGTAGTATAATCAACAAATCAAAATCCGAGGCGACCCTCCCACCCAGCATATCTCATAATAATGTTCAAATAACTGACCCTGATAAAATCGCCTCCAGTTTTAATGATTACTTTGCAGAAATTGGTCAGACTATTAACGATCACGTGCCGACCCCTATTAACAACTTCGGTGATTTTATGAATGGAAATTACCCGGACTCTTTTTTTATAACTCCAACAAACGAGCAAGAAATTATATTGACAGCCGAAAAACTGAAAGGGAAAGTGAGTACCGACGCTTTCAATTTATCTACCAGAATTATGAAAGGGACATTTTCTGAGGTCGCTAAACCCTTGGTTCATATCTTCAATCAATCATTTATCCAAGGCAAAGTCCCCGATAAAATGAAAATAGCAAAGGTAATACCAATCTTTAAAAGGAGTAATAATTCCCGCGAGCTAGGTAACTACAGACCGATTAGCTTATTACCAGCTTTTTTCCAAAATCTGGAGAAAATAATGAACCAGAGACTCTCTAATTTTCTGAATGATTTTAATATTCTGTACGAACATCAGTACGGCTTTCGCAAAAAACACTCCACTTTCCATCCCATCATGCACCTTTTGCAGCATGTTGCTGAATGTAACGATAAGCCAACAAAAGACTCTACTCTTGCCGTCTTCATAGATTTGTCCAAGGTATTTGATTCGATCAGCCATGAAATATTACTTAGTAAACTGGAATTTTACGGAATAAGAGGGATAAGTAAAATTTGGTCCCAAAGTTATTTATCAGATAGAGAACAATTTGTGGAGTATAATTCGAACCGATCTCCAAACCGACATGTATCGTGCGGGGTCCCCCAGGGGTCTGTGTTGGGCCCTATTCTCTTCTTACTTTACGTCAATGATATGAGATACTCCACTGTGCTCAACTTACTGTCCTTTGCTGATGACACAACCCCGTTTACAGCTGCACATGAAGTGAATATACTGGAGACTAATGTGAATACTGAACTGAATGAAATATTCAACTGGTGCTGTTGTAACAAACTCCAGGTAAACGCCAATAAGTGTAAATACATCATGCTTCACCCACCAAACAGTCCGCACAAATCTGATTTGTTAAACATCTTTCTTAACGATACCAAGCTCTCACCCGTTGGTAACTCCCAACAAGATAAAGTGGTTAAGTTCTTAGGAGTATACCTTGACGAAAATCTCAACTTTAAGTACCACACTTCCACAATATGTTCCAAGATGTCAAGCGCAGTTTATTTTCTGAACAAAGTAAAAACGTGCTTCCCAAGAAATCATTGAAATTATTGTACTTTACCTTAGTTCATGGTCACTTGCTATATGCAATCCAAATCTGGAGCCACGGGTCATCTAACAGTAAAATAAATTCTCTGCAAAAACGCGCTATGCGAGTAATTAGTTGTAAGAAGTTCAAAAGCCACACTGATCCCCTATTCAAGGCCAATAACATCTTGAAATTTAACGATCTGTATAAATTGAACGTTTCCTTATTTATGCATGATTGGAAGAATGCTAATTTACCCGATTCTTTCAAAACATTTTTCAATATACATTCTTCAGCTGGGAGTCGAACAAGACAAGTTGGCATGATACACTCGCACAAAGCTAGAACCCAATTCTCTGCTAACCTGCCAAAACATAGTTTCCCAAAAATTTGGAATGAAATTGATACCAACTTACGGGCCCTCCCCGGGCACGTCTTCAAGACACAGTTTGTTAATAAATGTATAGAAAGCTACTCCTCACATGTTATCTGTTCGTATCATATGTGCCCAGACTGTAGACCTAACGCTCAATGACACATGCACGCTTCAATACTTCCCCGTAGTACCCTAGACATAGAGAGAGAGAGAGAGAGAGAGAGAGAGAGAGAGAGAGAGAGAGAGAGAGAGAGAGAGATGTGCATCGGAGTGATGGCTGCGGGAAGGGGAGGCCAGCTCCACTTCGAAACATATACTTCCACCTCCCCATCGCTCTTTTCCCGATTTGAAGTGCTTCTGCTCAAGGCGCCGTTTGTTTTGGGTCGCCAAGGAAAAGGAAACCGCTTGCCGCAAGTCTCCATCTGTCTTACCACAACTGGGATTTCACCTGCTATCTCGTCCAACCGACCTCGAATTAAGCACGTTTAATGTGTTTTGATCCTTCACCAAAAACTGATTAGCTTTGAATATTACCTCGCCATTCTATAGAAACCCTTAGCCCTCACTGGAACTAACTCGTCTGACGTGGAGCCATTTTCAGTGGGGGTCTTGGGCTTTGTTCCGTCAGCAGGAAATGATTTGATTGGCTCCTTGCACGAAGTGGCAGGCAAAACTGGCTAGCGTCACTCACAAAATTCGGTATTCAAATTTTATCATACTTCTTGGATTTTTATATTGGAAGCGTAGCTTATGGCCCCTCAATTGGAGTGAGCTCGTGGAACTTGTTCTGGTGGGGGAGGGGAAGGGGGTCGTGGGCTGTGCTTTTGAGGCGAGAAATGAAACTGTTTGGTTATTCGATATTCGATAATTTATTTTGCCGGTGTCATCTTCTATCTGCGTTGGGCGGGGATTTAATTTAAATTTAATTTAACTTAACTTAATTTGACTTAATTTAATTCAATTTAATTTGAGTTATTTCAACATAATTTAATCTTATTTAATTTAACCTAATTTAATTTAACTCATAGAATAACCATAACATAAAATGTCTGCACATGTTGTGTAATCTTTCAATCAGGATGGTTAGAGGGCCAAATACAGATTCGAGGTCTTTCTTTCTTTCATCAGTTATTCTACCGTTGAGCCACATAGGCAGTGATAATTGTAGACATAATCCAGTCTACTCCATGACAGTGTAGTTTTATTTACATATTTCCCGGGGACGACAGGAAGACAGCCAATGTGGCTATGTTGTCTCCTAACAATGTACCACTATACCTTGTAATGAAAATCTTTCTGTACAAATCTAACATGTGAATATGGTATATTGTTGAATAAACTTCATTCATTCATTGCGCCTCATGGTTGAAAACCGACATCCAGGTATTAAAATCTCCATGTACCCGGGATGTTGCCCGAGATAACTTATAATATATCGCCACTTGAGTGGCGCCTTGTTCCACTGAAGAGGCAATATATATATATATTCACCTCAATGCAATTGATGAATGTTTCTTCCCATACTTTGTCACTTTCATCCAGTTTACTTCACTGTTTTATGATTATTTATGTTTAATCTCAGGCTCTCTTTCTGTTTGGTTTTATTTGAATACGGAAAAGGATCCTCAGTCGGTATACATTTCTCCAGCATGCAGATACTAATGAAAGAAAATCTTAGTTTACAAAATGACAGCAAGTCCGGCTTGCTATCAAAATCATTCAAAACGAAGGCAGCAATGACGTTTGACAAGATTTACTGGTAATATATTTCATTTATCTATCTTAGTGATATGCTGGAGCAGACTTACTTGTATATCCGATGTGGTCGACCTGATTTTGACAGTTTTAA
The DNA here is from genome assembly GCA_031216915.1 of Pictodentalium vernedei. Lineage (NCBI taxonomy): Eukaryota > Metazoa > Mollusca > Scaphopoda > Dentaliida > Dentaliidae > Pictodentalium > Pictodentalium vernedei. The sequence continues at coordinate 503,083,938 of CM062297.1, read as the reverse complement.
TCTTGAATATTCATTCATATTTGTTTACTGTTGATATAGGTATGACTAGTCATGTTACGTTTCAGTTTGCATTGGCAGATTGTCATGCAGTTTCAGTTATATAAAATAATATATTTTGTTGAAAACTAATTTTAAAGTTCTCCCCCAACAAGTTATAAATATCCCTCATGATATCAATGATGTCAGGCCTCCTGGCCAAATTTTACTGGAATCTGAGATAACTGGATCGTTATACAGACCTGACAAACAGGTACCTATTAGATCACAAACAACCGTCTAACCTTGTTGTTTGAAAATAGTTTGCAAAAAATGAACTTTGAAAAGATTTGCAACCCCCCACGCCCAGGAAAAATATGTTTTCCGCCCCACCGACCACCGCACCCCCGGCCTTCTGTCCGCATTTTTTGCAGCCCCCTCTCCCCACCTGTATAATGTGTGTTCTGTTTCGTATGTCGCCTTAAAGTATAAAATTGTATATCGGTCTATGGCCTCAGTTTTCAATCACAGAAAGCTCAATTAATAGATCTTTGAATATGCAGCTACTTGAATTAATTTTATGTCAAGCAGGAATTCCATCATGCGTAGTGTTGGGTCCGAGAAACTGAAATAAAAACTGTTTTTCGGAAATTGACCCCGAGTCAATCCTGGGTCTATAGCACCCAATCGCCTAGCCATAAATGCTGCACAGCCATACCACTTGAGCCAACTGTAACGACAATCATTTATGGCTACACGATTAGGTCACTGTTCTAATGTCTCGCAATGGATAGTTAATTGAGCAAGAAAGCGATGGATGGGAATTCCATACGTACAATCTATATTCATTCAGCCAAATTTCAAGCAAAAATTAAATCTGTGGCAGGCACATCAGACAGGGTTTTTACGCTTCATCCTGCCTTCTCTGGACGGTATTTGTTATTTAGGTTTCCATGTGGGACAATTAAGGGGAAATATGAAGCAGCAGTAGGCCCACACAGAGAAAGCCAAGGAGCAGGGGAAATCTGTTGTTAGACTTTCCAGCCGACTTGCATTGGTTTTGTCCCCTAGCCTATGCAGCGTGTAAGTGTTTTTTGCAGGTCAAGGAGCAGAGGGACGATGTTGGTTCTGGTAATCCCTTGCAACCACATTTTCAGTACAATACTCACAACTACAGGGAATAAAATGGTTTCGCGCGTCGTTGGCGTGCAGATACAGTGTGGGGCGAGCTCCTTTCAACTCTCTAATGTTGGAGGCATTTAGCATCATGTCCGGGTGCGATACTGGTGAAAAGTGCGCAGGAGAATGGAACTGATACTGGGGTCTTCCAGGTAAGTATAGTCTGCCACGGACTAGTCTGTGTCTTTGTTGGTTAAAATTAGGAAGGTTGATTTTCAGGCAAGAGTAATCAGCCTTTTGTGTTAATAGGTTGGAGACGTCCAGGGCAAGTATAGTCTACCCCGGGCTCTTCTGGTGATTCGAAGAAGAGCGGACACGGAATCGACTTCATGTATTCACAAAACGGCCCATGAAGGGGTTGCTATGGAGCCCGGTGGGTGAAAGGTTTCACTCTTATTTTACTTCGTTTTAACGAAATAATATTGCGAAATAACGAAATAATATTTCATTTTAACGAAATAGTATTTCGAAATAACGAAATATTATTTCGTTATTTCGTTTTAATGAAATAAGTATCTGTAACGGCAAGCAGGGCCAGATTACACCGCCTCACTACTTTTCGATTGCAAATTCTGCTTAATTAGCTAAGTAACACGGTTACGTATTCTAGCAAAATTTGAATTTGACTCATTAAAATTAATGACTTCACTTTATTGGGGAATAAATTTAGTGGTATTCACTTGAAGCACTCTCCGATCAACTAACGTTACGATCTCTCCGTTTTTCGCGATATGTGTATTACCAGAGTTGTTTTGATGTTGTTCCGTATATCATAGCGTGGTTTATCGGTGCAGCAGGAAAGTGAAGCGGTGGAAAGTCCAAGGGACCCCCCCCCCCCCCCCCCTTATAAAAAAAAGTACCATGGTAAATCCCAAAATACCCTGGTAATACCATGGTAATACCTTGGTATTACCAGGGTATTTTGGGATTTACCATGGTACTTTTTAATAAGGGCCCCCACACATAGCTTCTCCCCCCCCCCCCACCCCCGCGCTCCTAAAAAAAAATTAATTGCTGGCGCGATGCCGATAGACTATAGATGACCGACAAAAGTAGTAATGGAAAGCAGAGAACGACATCATCTGATGCATAGGCGTACAGACCATTTTGACTCGATGGGATGAGGGGCTGGGGGGGGGGGGGTGCGGCGAAGTCGGAGAAAATCGATTTGTTATGAACTTTTCATAATTTTGAGGGAGGGGGGGGGGGGGGCAAGCTTCACTCACATACCTATAGTGCCAAACATTCAATCTATTGTCTTTACATAAGGGATACAACCCCATAAGACCCAACTTTGAACCAAAGTGCGTAATATTTTATTATATATTTTTGGCATGGTACGTCTCACAGGACGTGCCACACCAAAAAAGTATATTACGGACTTTGCGTGCTAATTTGGACCACATATGATAACGCGTCAATAGTATAGCAGGAGGTTTTCGGGCCTGATAACCCGGAGCTTTGCCGGTGCAGCTAGCGTTAAATTCCCATAGGAACCGGAGACATTGCCGGTACAGCTTTTGCCGGTGCAAAAGTTCGGCTCCTTGAATCTAGATCCGACAAGTGGTGTACGTACTGCATATATAGTATGCTATGGTATGTATAGTGATATGGGTATATACTATGGGGAAGTAGTGGAAAGATGATGGGGGAGTTGGGTTTTCTTGAAAGTTTTTTTTTCGCGAAACGGTTGATGTTGCTATTGACGCCGTGACGTCATGATGCGCACGCGACGTCATAGAGACGTTGACCACTGTTGTTGTCCACTATACAATCTGGCATAACGTTGTTCGGGTCAGGGGGTGTCGGACATCTCGTAGGGGGGGGGGGGTCTGGTAGTGGTGGCATATATCCATGTTGATATACTATTAGCCCTTGGGTCTTCATATCATCCTATGTCTGCTATAGCTAGTTCATGCAGCATTGTGGGGATGGGGGTAATGCATGGTCGCCCAGTGTGGTATTGCAAGATAGTCCTTGGTGGTTTAGATTAGCAGTACAGGGTGAATGGTCTGTTGGCCTATTACCCTCTTAGTACCATTTACCTACCGAATCCTTTGTATTATCTTATGGCTGGCATTGGTAGTCCGTAATGCCAGGCCAGGCAGTATTATAATCGTTTGTTTAGAAGTGGAGCATCGGATGCATTGTATATACCGATGAAGGTCCCCTGTTAGTCCTCGGTATTATTAACCAACCGATTGCTTTGTATTATTCTATGACTGGTATACGTAGTACGTTGTGGCAGGTCGAGTGGTATTGTGGAGTGGGGGTGTGGGTAATGGCTGGCAGTATAGAAAGGCAATATAGTATGGACGATATATACCTATGTGGGTCCCACAAAGCCATTGGTACTACTAGTCGACCAATGGCTTTGTGGGACCCACATAGGTATATATCGTCCATACTATATTGCCGTTCTTTACTGCCAGCCATTACCCCCACCCCCACTCCACATTACCACTTGACCTACCATAACGCACTACCTAAGCCAGTCATAGAATGATACAATGGTATCGGTTGGTTAATAATACCGATGACTAACAGTTGACCTGCAGCGGAATAAAAACAAAGCATCCTATGCCCCACTTCTAAACAAACGATTATAATACTGCCTGGCCTAGCATTACGAACTACCAATACCAGCCATAAGATAATACAAAGGATTCGGTAGATAAATAGTACTAAGGGGGTAATAGGCCAACATACCATTCATCCTATACTGCCAATCTAAACCACCAAGGACAATCTCGCAATACCACACTGAGCGACCATGCATTACCCCCATCCCCACAATACTGCATGACCTAGCTATAGCAGACATAGGATAATATGAAGACCCAAGGGCTAATAGTATACCAACATGGATATATACCACCACTACCAGATCCCCCATCCCCTACGAGAAGTGCGACACCCCCTAACCCGAACAACGTTATGCCAGATGGTATAGTGGACAACAATAGTGGTCAACCTCTCTATGGCGTCGCATGCGCATCATGTCGTCACGACGTCAATAGCAACGTCAACCGTTTCGCGGAAAAAAAACTTTCAAGAAAACCCAGCTCCCCCATTATCTTTCCACTACTTGCCCATACTATACACCCATACCTCTGGGTGTACATATATCACTATACATACCACAGCATACTATATATGCAGTACGTACACCACGTGTCGGATCTAGCTCCAAGGAGCTGAACATTTGCACCGGCAAAAGTTGCACCGGCAATGGCTCCGGTTCCTTTGGGAATTTAACACTAGCTGCACCGGCAGAGCTCCGGATAATCAGGCCCTAAAACATCCTGCTATACTACTCGCGTCTGATGACTTTTAATACATAGGCCTAGCAGTTTAAAACAAAACATTTCCCGAGAGAGTATGCCCCATGCTGTTGGGAGTGTGGGGAGGGAGAGGGGGCGGGCGCCGCCTATAAACATTTCTGTCGGAAAATAATTTGTTGAATTTGTATGAATCGAAAGCAAACATTTTTTGTGTTTGAAATGTTAAACAATATATTGTTAAATTTATTGACTAAAATCAGCAACTGCACAAGTCACATCTGAGGCACCCGGAGGCCCTAGAATTGTTCTCAGAGCCTCTGCATTAAAACAGTTTCTCTAAGGAGCCCCCACTAAATCCCCCACCACCGGTAGGGGGACACACTCTACCACACACTCTCGCACATCGGTGTTGGACACCTCGAGTGTGCCTTCGGAACACACAAAAGTCCTTCCCTCCACCCCTCCCCTATGTCAGATTTTTAAATACGACACGCTTCGAACCGGCGGGAGAGGGCCGCCAGCCCTCACTCACCCACCTCTGGTCCACGTGTCCCACTGATGCCTGCATCATTACGTTTCGGTCAAAATCTTCAGCCCTTCTAAAAAAAATGCCCGTATGCCTATGATAAAATGACGTTCCCCCATAAAGTTTGGGAAAAAAATTCAAAACGGTTATTTAAAAGGCGTCATTTTCCTGAGTCTGATTGTTCACAATTATTTTTCTGTCTCAAATAATGGACATGAACAATTATTCATGCTGATTCATGGGGAAAAATTGGCCGAACACGGCATTTTCTGAAATGTTTTCATCCTCCATCACCCCATGCACCAACTTATTTATTTCGTTTTAACGAAATAATATTATTTCGTTTAACGAAATAATTATTTCGTTTAAACGAAATATTATTTCGTTAAAACAAAATAATATTTCGTTCAAACGAAATAAATATCTGCAACCGTGTGTGGTGTTTTGCAGCTTCAGCTTAAAGCGCCTCGCTATTTTTTATTTGCAAATGCTGCTTGTTTAGCTTTGTAACAAAGTTACGTATGCCAATAAGATATGAATTTTAGTGATTAAAATTAATTACTTCACTTTATAGTGCAATAAATTAAGTCATACTCTCTTGAAACACTCGCAAATCAATTGACGTTACAATATTTCCAGCTTTCGCGACATGTGTATGGAAGAATAGGTGCAGTGCCTCCTTTCTCGTGCGCTCCATTATCGGTCCCCGTTTTGTAATTTCTGGCAAGTTGTTTTTTATAACTCTGCGACAATCATAGTCAAAAGTCGGTAAGGTTTTTTTTTTATCTGAAGCATCTCGATGGTGACTCAATGTTGTCGGGAGGGTGTAGTTAAAACTTGATTCGCCTGCATTCGAAAGTTTTGGCGACAGACAGATTGGTACAAAGTAGTTGTTGCAGAGACACATATTTTGAAAGGCGCGCCAACATTTCTCGGCTTACTCAGGGCGTAGTGTATTTATTTACTTATTCATTTATTAGGGTTTTATCGACACTTTCGACAGCCATGGTCACCTCGCGTTGGACAGTTTTATGGGTGGAGGAAGCCGGAGTACCCGGAGAGAACCACCGAGCAACGGCGAGCAACTGCCAAACTCCGCAACGTACTAACTCCACACAAGCAGGGTTATCGCTGGTTGAAGACATGTGCGCCATCGACGTACATGGCACCGTGGACCTTTCGGTTTAAAGTCGTTACCACTGAGATATCGCGGCCCCACGAATATAATCAAATCAAAATACCTTCTAACCGTCGTGAAGTTGTGAATCTTTTCAATTTAGTGTTGCATCGAGTCCGCAGTATTGGTAGGGATGGCGGGGGTAGGGAAGATTTCGGGCGGTGGTGGCCCTAAAACCAGTTGTATAGTGTACAGAAAATACTCTTGGTGAGCTGCAAATGTACTCAGTTAAAATGAAATAATCCTTTCATAAAAACAAAATAAATAAGTTATTACATGGGGTGATGGAGGTTGCAAACATGTCAGAAAATGCTTTGTTCTGTCGATTTTTCCCCATGAATAATTGTTTACTTCCATTACATACAATCAGGCTCTGGAAAATTAGGCCGTTTAAACAAACGTTTTGAATTTTGTTTCCAAACTTCAATGGGGAAACGTCATTTTATCATAGTCCTACGGGCATTTTTCTTAGAAGGGGCTCTAAGATTTCCTTCTGCATCATAGAGGGACGTGGAAACGAGGTGGAAGGCCGGGGTCTGGTGGCATTCTACCGCAGGCCCGAAGCTAGCCTTATTTAAAAATCCAACATAGAGGAGTGGGTGAGGCGGGCGGGCGGGCGGGCGGGCGGGCGGGCGGGCGGGCGGGCGGGCGAGTGGGCGAGCGGACGGGCGGGTGAACTTTTGTGTGCATACCAGACGTGTCCAACAGAGAGGGGGGGGGGTGTATGGTAAAGGGTGTCGCCCTCTCATTGGTGGGGATCGGGAGCCTTCCCAGAGAAATTATTTTAAATCTTAGGCTCTGAGAACAACTATATAGAGTCTCCGGGTACCTCAGTTGTGACTTGTCCAGCTGCTGATTTTAGTCAAACAACTTTAACAATATAATTTTTGACATCCCAAAATCTGAAGCTGTTTGCTTTCGATTCATGCAAATTCAGCAATTATTTTCCCACAGAATGTGAGAAATTGCAACAGAAATGTTTATAGGTGGCGGCAGCGGTTCGCACGCCCCATTCCCACCCCAAATAGCATGGGGGGCATGCTCTCCCGGGAAATGTTTTAGAATAACTTGTTACGCCTGTGTATCCAAAGTCATCAGATGCGTTTTCACTCTGATAAGACTGTAGTCCAAACTAGCACCCAGAGTCTGTAATATAATTTTTTGGTGAGGCACGCCCCGTGAGACGTACCACGCCAAAAAAAAAAAAAAAAAAAAAAAATTATGGACTTTGGTTCCAAGTTTGGACTACAGTCTTAGAGTGAAAACGCCTCTGGTTCCAAGTGTGGTGTTATAGATAGGGCGGTGGCCCTTATATGAAGACAATGGACTGAGTGTTTGAAACTACAGGAAGGTAACTGCAACTTGGTTCAAAATATTATGAAAACTTCCAGAGAAAAAGATTTTCTCCGACATCGCAGCCCCGCAAGACCCCATGGCCGTACACCTATGCATCTTATAATGTCATTCTGTGTTTTCCATTTAGGTTGGATATTTATAGTTTAGGGATAATTTATAGGCCCAATACACAACCTAAGGCAGACATTGATTTGTTCTTAGACGAACTAAATGTAATAACCGATAAAATCAATCAGGAACACAAAGAGACATATTTAACGGGTGATTTTAATATTGATCTCTTGAAATCAGATATACATGCCAAGACGAACTCATATTTGGATATATTGATTAGTCAAGGTTTCTTACCATATATCACCAGACCGACCAGAGTAACGAGCTATTCAGCTACACTGATAGATCACGTCTTTACAAATAATTTTGGCCCGTCACATCGATCAGGCATCATCATTACAGATGTTTCGGACCACTTTGGCATTTTCCACTTGATAACACATAATAAAAGCGACAAACCTCCAGCAGTAGGCTTGACGCGGAAAATAAACCCAGAAAGCATATCCCAGTTTGAAACGCTTCTCTCTCAAATGGACTTTTCCGCCGTTTTCGAATCTGATTCTCCAAATGCAGCATATGATACCTTTATGGATATTTTCCGGTCGGCATACGAAAAGGCATTTCCCCTAGTAACCAGCAGGTTGAGAAAAAAATTCGTGAGAAGAAATCCGTGGATGACTAAAGGACTCTTAGTGTCATCAAATAACAAATCAAAATTTTACAATAAAAAATTAAAATATCCGTCGGAAAATAATATTAAAAACTACAAAAATTATTGTAGAATATTCAATAAGATAGAAAAACAAAGTAAAGCAATGTATTATTCAAAGATTCTGGAAAAAAACAAAACTAACCTACGCAGAACTTGGCAAATAATAAATAATGCCTTAGATAAGTCAAAGAATGACGCTGCTCTTCCAACATTCTTTATAACAGAAAATAACAAAGAAATAAACGACGCGAGCGAAATTGCACACCAATTTAATAACTACTTTGCCCAAGTTGGAAAACGCACCAGTGAACAGATAAGCAGACCCAATAAACACTTCATAGACTTTATGGGCAACCACCTACCCAAAAGTTTTTTTACCACTCCAACAACTGAATATGAGGTTGTTGCTGTTGCCAAATCACTGAAGTCGAAGAAAACCGAAGATTGTGATGGTATATCAACAAAATTACTCAAGTATACAATTAATGCTACAGCCCCTGCTTTAACTCATATTATCAATATCTCCTTCAACAGCGGCATTGTTCCAGACAGAATGAAAGTAGCTAAAGTGATTCCGATTTTTAAAAATGGAAATGAGTGTAAATTCAATAACTACAGGCCTATAAGTATTCTACCAGTCTTTTCCAAATTACTGGAAAAAATTAATGTGCAATAGAATTACATCTTATCTGGAAAAGTACGATATTTTATATCACCATCAATATGGGTTTAGGAAAAATCACTCCACTATTCATCCGATTATGCAATTACTAAAAGTAATAGGGACAGAAAACAACAAGGAAAGTAAAAATAGTACATTAGCGGTATTTCTAGACCTTTCAAAAGCATTCGATACAATTAACCATGGCTTTTTATTAAAGAAAATGGAGAGGTATGGCTTCAGAGGCACCAGTTACAATTGGGTTCTGTCCTTGGACCTGTTCTATTTCTATTGTATATAAATGATATTAGTCGGTCGACATCCCTGGACCTTCTGTCTTTTGCTGATGATACTGCTGTCCATGACTCTATCCCACAAACCGAAACCGATTCAGTGGACACAAATCTCAATCTCGAACTCACCAAAATTCATGAATGGTGTTGTGCAAACCAACTTGCATTAAACGCCAGCAAAACAAAGTATATTGTTATAAACCCAAATCAAACAACACAAAATCGGAGATGTCCTAACATTTTTATAAATAACCAAAAGATAACGCGGGTTGGATTAAACGAGGAAGAAAAATCAGTGAGTTTCCTGGGTATAAATATTGATGAAACCCTATCATATCAAGCCCACATATCAAAAATCTGCGCAAAAATAAGATGGGCTAATTTTACTTTAAATAAAGCAAAAAAAATATTACCCCAAAAGATCATGAAAATACTTTATTTTTCCCTTGTACAATGTCATTTAATATACGGTATTCACATATGGGGCAATTGTAGGGCAATTGGGGACGTATTGAAAATACAAAAGCGCTCGATCAGAATAGTAAATAACAAAAGGTTCAACTACGATACAGATCCATTGTTCGCAAAGGATAAGATACTAAAAGTCAATGATCTGTTTAAATTACATGCTTGTCTTTTCATGTTTGACTGGAAAAACGGCAAGCTTCCAGGCTCATTCGGAACATTTTTCAGTATTTCCGACACAAATACAAGACAGTCGGGTGAAGTTCAAATTACGAAAACTCGAACAAAAGCACTGGATAGACAAGCGGTATATGCCTTTCCCAGACTCTGGAATGAAGTGGATCCAACCCTGCGAGGAACAGGTAATAGAAATGAATTCAAAAAGAAATTAAAAGAGAGACTTCTCTCTTCGTATCAGAAAAGCTTTCTGTGCGACAACCCCAACTGCCTCGAGTGTCAGCCTGGACAATAAGTTATCATACCGATTGTTCATGCCATGCTGGAATGTAAAAACAGGAGTAGTGTATCCTGAAAGACCCTGGTTACCCCCCCCCCCCCCCCTTCGAAATGTGTACCTAGACTAATTGGTCTCATCACAAATAGTTTCTTGACCGATCTGGGGAAGGGCGGGATGTGTTCAGCTATTTGCTTTCTTCTCCGCTGGTATTAGACAAAATGTTTGAAAATTTCACTCTTTTTCAGAACGTTGTGCAGTTATTCTGTTGTCTTGACTTGAAATATCTACACATTATTTATTCTTTCCAGTGTCCGTATAATTACCCTTGTTATTACTTGCTTCTGAATAATTGCTCCTGGATAACTCGTCCACCCTTAAATGTATAAAGGAGTCACCTGGTCCGTAAATCAACAAGTCTAGAGGCTTACGGGGTAATTGTTGGCATTGTCGGCAGTGTTGGAGTTTAGAGTTCAAAATTGGTGGGATATGACAGGTAGACAGCCAATCTGGCAATGTCATCTCCCAACGGTGTAAATCAATTGTAAATTTATAGTATTGTTATTACATTGTAACTGTATTTGATTTATACCGTTAAATAAAAACTAAACTAAACTAAAAACTAATCGGCATCGGGCCTGTAATCAGAATGTTTTATGGGTAGGGACGACAAGTCATGTAGGGCGTGGGCGGGGGGGGGGGGGGGGGGCACTTATAGACATTCTGCCACTTCTGTGTTTTCTGTACCGATAAACCACTCTATGATATACGGAATAGCACTAAAAAAAAAAAAACACTGGGAATATTCCTTCATACACATATCGCTAAAACAGAAAGATCACAACGTTAATTGATTGACGAGTGTTTCAAGTGAATACGACTAAATTTATTCGACAATAAATTGAAGTCATTTATTTTGATGAGTAAAATTCATATTTGTCTTGAATAGGTAACCGTCTTACTAGCTAAATATGCAGAATTTTCAAACAAAAAGTAGCGAGGCGGTGTAATCTGGCCCTGCTCACCGCTACAGATACGTTATTTCGAAATATTATTTCGTTAAAACGAAATATCATTTCGTTATTTCGAAATATTATTTCGTTAAAACGAAATAATTATTTCGTTAAAACGAAATAATATTTCGTTATTTCGAAATATTATTTCGTTATTTCGAAATATTATTTCGTTAAAACGAAATAAAATAAGAGTGAAACTTGTCAACTACCGGGCTCCATAGTATGCTGTTCCCTTCGCAACGCAGAACGTTTACCTTTGATCTGCTCCGATTCACAATACGTCCGCCTTTAGTGATGTCTTTGATACAAATGCTTATCTGCTATTTCCAAATATTATTTCCTATTAACGAAATAATTATTTCGTTATTTCGAAATATTATTTCGTTTTAACGAAATATTATTTCGTTATTTCGAAATATTATTTCGTTAAAACGAATTAATTATTTCGTTATTTCGAAATATAATTTCGTTATTTCGAAATATTATTTCGTTCAAACGAATTAATTATTCGTTATTTCGAAATATTATTTCGTTAAAACGAAATATTATTTCGTTATTTCGAATTAATTATTTCGTTATTTCGAAATATTATTTCGTTATTTCGAAATATTATTTCGTTAAAACGAATTAATTATTTCGTTATTTCCAAATATTATTTCGTTATTTTGAAATATTATTTCGTTAAAACGAATTAATTATTTCGTTATTTCCAAATATTATTTCGTTATTTCCAAATATTATTTCGTTATTTCGAAATATTATTTCGTTAAAACGAATTAATTATTTCGCTATTTCGAAATATTATTTCGTTATTTCGAAATATTATTTCGTTAAAACGAATTAATTATTTCGTTATTTCGAAATATTATTTCGTTATTTCGAAATATTATTTCGTTTAAACGAAATAATATTTCGTTATTTCGGAATATTATTTCGTTATTTCGAAATAATATTTCGTTAAAACGAAATAATTATTTCGTTATTTCGAAATATTATTTCGTTATTTCGAAATAATATTTCGTTAAAACGAAATAAAAAAAGAGAGAAGCCTGTCACTTCCCGGGCTCCATAGGGGACAGATGTGACAGTAATCGTATATTTTAAGCTATTCTTCACGTTTTTAAGTCCATTGGTTGAATGTAATGACGTGGTGACCCTCATCTCTCGCCTAACCCCCCCCCCCCCCCCCCCCAGAACGCTATGTGTTTCATTATAGCGGGCACATCTCTCAGACAATCGATTGAATCTCACATTTGGGGGCCCAAGAAGCGGATTGCAAATTGCAAAGGAGAAAAATAAAAACAATTTTTCACTGTCATACGATAAATCCGAATTCAAGCTTGCACGGTGTGCCTCGCCCATTCAAAATAGAACAGGCGTCAACAGTGTACACGCATAACTTGTTTTCATGCTTATATGACCAAAGGGTCCGCCTGTTGAGTGGAACCACACATTACTTCCACCGGGGAATCGCTCAATTAGTGCCTATACAGGTGTTAGCACTTTCTGATAAATAGAAATTACTGTCCCCTGAAATGACGCCGTGGTAACGTCTCGGAGAGGGTGAATATTTATTTGCCAGAAGGCGCTCGTCAGCAGAGGGTCAAGTCTGGGATTGATCAACTTTGCTGGGGACCTATGATACTCTTTCACCGGGAACGGGGGATTTTCACTAGCTCACTCTTGTAGATCGTATTAAAATATTATCTAAAACTAAATTGTTTCCCAAATTTATATTCGTAGAGAAAGGTCGAAGCTGCTACTACTAAAAAGAAATCACGCAATCATTCACTCAACCGCCCATGCGCGTATTTATCCCGTGGCGTCTGCCAAATTACGCGGAATCACCTTTAATATTAAAATGCACCTTTTAGATTAATTTATCACCTACAATTTCTACTAACAGTGCTTTTAACCCGCAATAATAACAACTGATCATCTAATAACACACAAATACACTTATTATTTATTTATTTATTGGTGGTTAAGGTTACATAGCTCCCTAACATACGAACTCCACACAGGCAGGATTAGCATTGGTTGAAGACAGGTGCACCATCGACGTGCAGTACGCCTTAGTGTACAATGTCACCGTGCCCCCACGTAGGCAATGGGGATGAAGTGTCTAGCCCAAGGACATAACGCGGTTGCCGCAGGTGGGATTCGAACTGGTGACCTCTCGGCTTGCAGCCTGCACCTCTACCTACTGAGCCACCGCGCCCCCACAAATACACTTAAAACTGTTAACTAATAACTATGTAACTACGACGTGTTATCACAACTAAATACTATAAGCTAAATACTACATATACTCATCGCCCCTCGATGCAAATCATCAGATCGGGAATCCTGTCGACCAAATGGCGGCTCACCGGAACCACACAAATACATTAACTCTTTACTTCACCGCGTGAACTAACGATTATTCCATCCTAGCGAGTCTGTCTTGAAATCGAACGAAATGATTTCGCGCGCCGAAGGCGCGCAGGGACGATATGGGGGACAAGCCCCTTTCGACCCTCGGTGGCTGTATAATTTTGGTGATGTCGAGGCGTGGCAAAGGAGGAAAAGGAAGGAGGGAGAAGGTTTATCCCCTTCTGGACTTTTTCCGGCTCTTTTTCTTAGGTGGAGGTTGGCATGGTGATGGTGATGAGGCTGGTGGAGGTATTGGTGTACGTCCTGTTAATTCCCTAGATTCCTTTATCAGTGGTTCAGTTCTGGCGGATACTTTTAGTGCATTTTGGATGATGAGGTCTATAGGATGTGGTGGCTGGTCATCTTCTTCATCCGCTCCGGGGCTTTCCGGTAGTGAAGGAAGAGGGGAGTGAGGGGTGGGAGGCGGTGAAAAAGCAGCTTCCTGTTCCTCCTCAGTCTCCGCTGGATGTTCCTCGTCCAACTGAACCGGCTCAGGAGCCGGCAGTTGATTGGGTGTACCAGTGGGACTAGGAGGGGAACTGGCGGCTGCCTCCAGAGCCTCCACCCCCTCACTCAACTCTTTCTTCCTATTCCGGAAAGCCTCCAAGCGCCGGGCGTCCCTGCGCTTGGTCCATGGACTCTTCTTCTTTCTCTTGTTGTTGCTCTTTTCAGGAACTCCGTGCCCCTTCGGGTGAGGACCAGTGGGAGAGGGGATCCTCTCTCCAAAGGTACTACCTCTCCCCAAAGGGGGTGGTGTGGTGTTCTTTTCAATTTCGAACTCCAGATTCAGGTGGACGCTCAAGCCTTTTTCCTGGATAGTCCAGGAAATAGGACATGAGACGCCCAGAGCTGAAATGGCTTTCACAAGTCTGTCTGGTAATTCCATGATTAGCTAGGTGTTCATGCTCTGAAGTCAGATGTCTTGAAATTAACTCGAGGGGTCTTATATAGGCGCGCGCATCACTTATCAAAAACTTGATTTGGGCAAAGGTCCTAATTTAGAAAAGACGGCTTTGATGACTTGCAGTGACATGAACTGACTTTTCAATAAGTTCTGATTTCGAATGCATTGTTTATACAGTCCCTGCATGATAGCGACTGAACAAAGAACGCTTTCCAAATACGAACCTAACTAGAGAAACAGAATTTACTGCATCCAGTAAATTCAAGTCTGTGTGAAAAGGGTTAAAGTATCAGGAATAAACTCTACAGAAAGAGAATTTATGGAGGCTTATCTTCTGGTGTAAAATATTTTTTAACAAATCAGAAATGGGTTTTTCGTTAACAGTATTTACAGATATTCATTCAGGAATCAGAACAATTTTTATAAGAAACCAGAAAAGGTATATATGTGACCAGCATTTAAAGGGTTCGATACACGAATCAGAAATGGACAATTTTGGCTCTGCCCACGAATTTGAGTGATGAAATACATTCATAAACTTTAGAAATACATTAAGGTGTAAATGCATTTCCCAGTCTTTCTGAATAATATGCACTTGATGACCTCATTCAGGTGGACCATATATTGAATCCCCAGCAATGTTTAACTCAGTCGGTGTAGTCCCATGTCCACATCTACATTGAAGAATGAGCGCAACCCACTTTGAAATAATAGCTCCACCAACTTCAGATCTGTCATCTGACATTCAGATAGAACGGGTGAAAAAAAACATGGATGAGTGCAAATTGGTTATTGTTAACCAGCATGCCAAAATGCATAGAGATAGGACGGTCCGTATTTGAGTTGTCGCGCTGACAAAGGGTGCATAGACTCTATGTCGGAGATATTGTCATAAAAACCTTAAAAACCCCGAGAGCTCATTTGAAAGCCTGCTCTTAAAATAGCATCTAGTGACCTAAACAAGGAATACATAAAACTAGAACTTCTCTAATAAATTAATTTTAAACAGTCATAGCACTAACACAATTAACAGAACATTCAACTATGTCAGTATTGCATCTTTTACCGGCATCCTCCTGACAGTATTGTGATAGGTTTAAATAACAAATCTCCAGTGTAGTTTTACAATTACATGTACACTGGAATTCTTCATTATCAAGTTGTTTGTTTTTATATTAACTTGATTTGGGAATAATTCTGTACAATGAGATTAAATAAATAGATCATGTTATTGTATGTGACAGTCACAGCTTTCTCCCCACTGCTTTTTGTGAAATTCTTTCATGGAGAAAATATTCATACAGGAATCAGAACAATTTTTCTAAGAAACCCGAAAAGGCATATATGTGCACACCATATATAGGGTTCGAACAAGGAATCAGAAATGGACATTACTGCCGCTACCATTTATTTGAATGATGAGATACATACATAATCTTCAGAACTGCATTAATTGGTATGAAATGAAATTCCCAATAGGAAGAAAAAGTATGCATTTAATGACCTCTCTTGACCGCATAGAGGTGGACCACATTTTGAACCTCCAGCAAGTTTCAACTCATTTGGTGTAGGTACCATTACTATAGGTCATACTAAACCTGAAGTATGAGCACAAACTACTTTATAAATATTGGCTCCACCAACTCCAGATCTGCCATATTTGTAGATGATGGCAAATGTCCATATTAGCAAGGCAATGATGAAGTGCATGCATGGCACCTCTGGAAAATATATTGCAAGTAAAAAGGTTCAGTAGTGTTGGAATGTAGACGTTGAAAGGCCTTGAAGACCCCCAAGACCCTGTCTGAAGACTTATTGGCATTGTCAAAATACCGAGGTCCCATCTATATCCATGTGTGTTTAGAACAACACTATGAGAATGGAAATGGTTTTCATTATTCTCAATGATTTTTTCGAAGAGAGGTGCACCATCGAAGTGCAGTACGCTTTAGTACACAGCGCCACCGTGCCCCCATATTAAGATTTTCAGAGGATTAAAATATTCGCTTTAAATATTCCATTTTAATCCTTTAACCCTTTACCCAGATGGTAGAGGTTCAGGCTGCAAGCCGAGAGGTCCTCGGTTCGAATCCCACCTGCGGCAACCGCGTTGTGTCCTTGGGCAAGACACTTCACTCCCATTGCCCACGTGGGGGCACGGTGACGATGTGTACTAAGGCGTACTGTACGTCGATGGTGCACCTGTCTTCATCCAATGCTAACCCTGCTTGTGTGGAGTTGGTATGTTGGGGAGCTGACAGTTGCTCGCCGTTGCTTGGTGGTTCTCTCCGGGTACTCCGGCTTCCTCCACCCGTAAAACTGTCACGGTCATGGTTAGCCATTGTGCAGAAATATGTGACCTTAAAACACCAATAAAAATAAAAAAAACCCTTTACCCAACGAATCGGCCGCATCCGCCCGCGTAATATGCAAATTGAGAAGTTGAAACAATATTAGTTCCAACGATGGGTCCCATGATATGGTTTTGTTGAAATTGTTTGGAAAATTTGAAAAAAATGATATTTGAAATAATAAATTTTGCTATCGTCTCCGTTGGGTAAAGGGTTAAATGGGGGCGCAGTGGCTGAGTTGGCAGAGGTGCAGGCTGCAAGTCGAGCAGTCCTCACTCTGTCCTTGGGCAAGACACTTCACCCCATTGCCATCGTGGGTGCATGGTGGCGATGTGTACTAAAGCGTACTGCACATCGATGGTGCGCCTGTATTCAACCAATGCTAACCCTGCTTGTGTGGAGTTAGTATGTGGGGAATCTGATAGTTCTCCCCAGGTACTCTGGCTTTCTCCGCCCTTAAAACTGTCCTGGTCATGGTAAACCACTGTGCAGAAATATGTGACATTAAACACCAATAAATAAATAATCCTTTAAAAAATGAGCTCATTCCAATGAAGGGTCATAAGCTATGTTTTTTCAAGCAAAAATGAAAAAGTAATTAAAACTGAATAGACATTTCTGTGTATAAAGCTGACCGGTTTTTGCCGTTATGTTGGCTAAAGGGTTAAGAATCCCTTAGTTTGGAAAGCACACTGAAAAGGTGTCCCATTCCACATAGAATTAAATGTTTCAGAAAAGAGAGTGAAAAACATTCTGTAGCCATGAGTTATATTTAAGATATTTTTTTACTCACATCGAAGTATTAAGAGGGTTAAAATCTGACCATTCAAATATTCCATTTTATTACTTTGTAACTGTGATAGGTGTTTCGAGAAAGCCACACACCACTCCATCCCAAAACCTCTCAATCTTGAGTTATGATTGAGAATAAATAGATTTTTTTAAAAAAATGCTTTGAAAAGTGAAGGTTTCTCTCTCTCTCCAATGACTGAGACTGAAGTTTTGTAACATGATACAACATAAATATACAGTGCTGTTCAATGTAACAAAGAATTCTATCTCAGCTTTCTCTGGAGATTTCTGTTTTAGATAATGGTTACTGCTTCAGCTAACTCATTTCCCAGTAAATGTTCTAAACATAATTTTAACATCTAGAGCCCGAAGTCCCCACATGCTTCCAAATCATAGATGACCAAGTACCAATGGTAGGCACTCTATCAGTATACCAAAAATATTGAGATAGGATTGATTGTATTTGGGTTATCATGTTGACAAACGGTGCATAGAAGACATTCTATGAATGTTGTTAATTTATTGGGATTTAACGACACTTCAACAGCTAGGCCCGCCTCGTGTCGTACAGTTTTTATGGATGGAGGAAACCAGAGAACACAGAGAACCACCAAACAACAACAACAAGCAAATGTCTGGATCCCCAACATGCTAACTCCACACAAGCAGGGTTAGTGCAAGTGTATCATCGGCATGCAGTATGCCTTAGTACACATCATCACTATGCCATTATGTGGGCAATGGGGGTGAAGTGTTTTTTGCCCAAAGACACAAGACAGTTGCCGCAGATAGGATTCGAACTGAGAACCTCTCGGCTTGCAGCCTGCACCTCTAACTGCTTAGCCACCGTGCCCCTCTATGAATGTAATGGAAATACTTTAGAGGCTTATTTTGGGGATAAAATAGTTTTAAAGAAATAAAAAATAGGTTTTCAATGACAGTATTTATAGATATTCATTCAAAAATCAGTTATTTTTTCCAAGAAACCAGATAAGGTATATATCTTCACAGTATTCAAAGGGACCAATCAAGGGAATGCACAAGGAGGTTCAAAAATATGATTTCCAGCAATTTTGGTAATAGCCCTCGTGACTCCTGTTCGACCTTGGCCCAAATTTTGAATCTCCATCGAGTGTCGACTCGTTTGGTATTGGTCCCAGGTCCATACATCATACCATGCTTGAAATATGAGCACCACCCATTTTCACAAATTTTGGCCACACCAACTTTTTACGTAAAAATGGATGTATGGACTTCAGGAATGTTTTAGAGAGTCAAAAAATGTGATTTCCAGCAATTCTGAAAAAATGCACTCAATGACCACAAGTGACCTCCGTAACCTTGACCCACATTTTTGAACCTCCACCAAGTGTCAACTTATTTAGTGTTGGCTCCAGGTCCATGCATCACACCATGCTTGAGATATGAGTGTGACCCACTTTCAAAAATTTTGGCCACGCCCACTTTTTTCATGAAAAAATGCACATCTGAATTTTTGGGGAAGCATTTGGAGGTCAAAAAATGTGAATTCCAGCAATTATGAAAAATGCACTCATTGACCCCTGAGTGACCTCGATGACCTTGACCCATATTTTGAATCTCCATCGAGTGTCGACTCATTTGGTGATGGTCCCAGGTCCATACGTCATACCATGCTTGAGATATGAGCGTGACCCACTTTCAAAAATTTTTGCCACGCCCACTTTTTTTACGTTAAAAATGCATGTGTGTATGTCAGGAATGCTCTTAGGGTGTCAAAAAATGTGATTTCTAGCAATTATAAAAATGCACTTAATGACCCCTAGGTGACCTCCATGACCTTGACCCATATTCTGAATCTCCATCGAGTGTCGACTCATTTGGTGTTGATCCCAGGTCCATACGTCATACCAAGCTTGAGATATGAGCGTGACCAACATTCAAAAATTTTGGCCACGCCCACTTTTTTACGTCAAAATGCATGTTTGTATGTCAGGAATGCTTTAGGGGGTCAAAAATGTGATTTCTAGCAATTATGAAAAATGCACTTAATGACCCCTAGGTGACCTCCGTGACCTTGACCCATATTTTGAATCTCTATCGAGTGTCGACTCATTTGGTGTTGGTCTCAGGTCCATACGTCATACCATGCTTGAGTTATGAGCGTGACCCACTTTCAAAAACTTTGGCCACGCCCACTTTTTTACGTCAAAATGCATGTGTGCATGTCAGGAATGTTATAGGGGGTCAAAAAATGTGATTTCTAGCAATTATGAAAAATGCACTTAATGACCCCAAGTGACCTCTGTGACCTTGACCCATATTTTGAATCTCCATCAAGTGTCGACTCATTTGGTGTTGGTCCCAGGTCCATACGTCATACCATGCTTGAGATATGAGCGTGACCCACTTTCAAAAATTTTGGCCACGCCCACTTTTTTTGCGTCAAAATGCATGTGTGTATGTCAGGAATGCTTTAGGGGGTCAAAAAATGTGATTTCTAGTAAATATGAAAAATGCACTTAATGACCCCTAGGTGACCTCCGTGACCTTGACCCATATTTTGAATCTTCATCAAGTGTCGACTCATTTGGTGTTGGTCCCAGGTCCATATGTCATACCATGCTTGAGATATGAGCGTGACCCACTTTCAAAAATTTTGGCCACGCCCACTTTTTTACGTCAAAATGCATGTGTGTATGTCAGGAATGCTTTAGGGGGGGGGGGGGGGTCAAAAAATGTGATTTCTAGCAATTATGAAAAATGCACTTAATGACCCCTAGGTGACCTCCTTGACCTTGACCCATATTTTGAATCTCCATCGAGTGTCGACTCATTTGGTGTTGATCCCAGGTCCATACGTCATACCATGCTTGAGATATGAGCGTGACCAACATTCAAAAATTTTGGCCACGCCCACTTTTTTACGTCAAAATGCATGTGTGTATGTCAGGAATGCTTTAGGGGGTCAAAAATGTGATTTCTAGCAATTATGAAAAATGCACTTAATGACCCCTAGGTGACCTCCGTGACCTTGACCCATATTTTGAATCTCTATCGAGTGTCGACTCATTTGGTGTTGGTCTCAGGTCCATACGTCATACCATGCTTGAGTTATGAGCGTGACCCACTTTCAAAAACTTTCGCCACGCCCACTTTTTTACGTCAAAATGCATGTGTGCATGTCAGGAATGTTATAGGGGGTCAAAAAATGTGATTTCTAGCAATTATGAAAAATGCACTTAATGACCCCAAGTGACCTCTGTGACCTTGACCCATATTTTGAATCTCCATCAAGTGTCGACTCATTTGGTGTTGGTCCCAGGTCCGTACGTCATACCATGCTTGAGATATGAGCGTGACCCACTTTCAAAAATTTTGGCCACGCCCACTTTTTTTGCGTCAAAATGCATGTGTGTATGTCAGGAATGCTTTAGGGGGTCAAAAAAATGTGATTTCTAGCAAATATGAAAAATGCATTTAATGACCCCTAGGTGACCTCCGTGACCTTGACCCATATTTTGAATCTCCATCAAGTGTCGACTCATTTGGTGTTGGTCCCAGGTCCATATGTCATACCATGCTTGAGATATGAGCGTGACCCACTTTCAAAAATTTTGGCCACGCCCACTTTTTTACGTCAAAATGCATGTGTGTATGTCAGGAATGCTTTAGGGGGGGGGGGGTGGGTCAAAAAATGTGATTTCTAGCAATTATGAAAAATGCACTTAATGACCCCTAGGTGACCTCCGTGACCTTGACCCATATTTTGAATCTCCATCGAGTGTCGACTCATTTGGTGTTGGTCCCAGGTCCATACGTCATACCATGCTTGAGATATGAGCATGACCCACTTTCAAAAATTTTGGCCACGCCCACTTGTTTACGTCAAAATGCATGTGTGTACGTCAGAAATACTTTAGGGGGTCAAAAAATGTGATTTCCAGCGATTCTGAAAAATGCACTCAATGACCCCTAGATGACCTCCGTGACCTTGACCCATATTTTGAACCTCCGTCGAATGTCAACTCATTTGGTGTTGGTCCCAGGTCTGTAGGTCATACTACGCCTGAGATATGGGCGTGACCCACTTTCAAAACACCCCTACAGACACCCCTGATACCCCAGGAATCTGAAAAATATTCTGTGCCGAGAAATTGTGGCTGTCTATCAGTATGCCAAAAATCAACGAGATAGGGCAATTCGTTTTCGAGTTATCTTGCGGACAAAAAAGTGATGAGAAGACAGAAGACAGGAGAAGATGAAAAAAAAAAGAAAAAGAAACTGTGCAAAAACAATAGTCTGTGTGTTTCACACAGACTAATTAAATTAATGCGCCTACCCAGTTTACTGCCATTGATTATTAAAACGTTTCTTTCTTTCTTTCATTCTAAATAACTCGAATTGTTTACTTATTTTTAAAATTTAGAATAACCTTAAAATAACAACCTTGTGATACTCACAGAGACGTTGCGTGTGGGGAAGACCTTGAGGACTGGCCAGTATTGGGTCAACATTTACAAATAATATCCTCTGGTCCACACTCATCCTAAATTGCTAAAGACGCAGCAAACAAGAACAATCGGAAATTTATATCTTCAAACTGCTTAAAATAAGAATTTTAAGGATTTTCTCTCATACACGTGTTTCAACAATGTAAACGTCCGCGAAGGCCGCGAAGACATTTTTTCATTTAATTTGCAGTCGGAACATTGACGTCCGTAAGCTGAAAGATTTAAGTTTCTAGTTTGATTTTTTTCACAAAATCTTAGTCAAAAAGAGTTTTCTCGTGGCACCTGACTTGAACAAATACGAGTTTCTGAGTATTATATGATAGTGGTATAGGAGGGACGGATCGTACCTTATTACCCAGAGCTTTGCCGGTACAAGCAGTGTTAAATTCCATAAGTACCGAAACATTTTACCGGTGCAACCTTCCCCGGTACGTAGTAGTTGGTAGTGTGGTTTTCGACCAATATTGTTAGTACCCCGAGCAAGACCCCAGGAAGTGACGTCATGTCATGTAATCCGGCGACGTTGGGTTGCCTGCCTGAGCGGCCATGTTGTGACGTCTTTGCTACAGTGATACGTAGCGTTAATGTGCATGAGCAGCACGGGTTGTTATGGTGACACGTACTTCCGTTGTCATTTTTTTTAACTTAGGCATCTATCTTGGTCTCTATGGAGGCACGTCGTTGCTGTATGACCCAAAATCCCCTAAGAGGGGTGTGTTTTGGTATATTTAATTACCCCAATAGACCAGATAATCACTAAAAAACACTAAAAACGACTTGGTGAAGCCTCAATTTTGGGTTCATAAGAGTAGCACATAGTGCTATAGGGTCGTAAAGGCTTCTAATATGACCTATCTTTACTGGCTCGGAATTCCCCCCTAAAATCCTCATTTTCAACCTGTTTTTTTTTTGTTCAGATTCCTTCCGGATCCTCAGTTTTACCTGTACATACAATGTACCATCTATGATATGACCTTCCACAATTTTCTATGTGATAGTACACAATGCGTAACAACGTATGCACATCACATGCAACACATAGGGACATGCTGGATGTTCTATGTTCTTGTGTGCTAGTGCACAACACATACAGCATACAGGAACATACAAATATTCGAGGATACCCTTTGGAGGACAACTATTGGAAGACACGTTTTAGAGGAATCTATTGGAGGATACCTTTTGGGATACCTTTTTGATGATAGTTACGGTTCTCAGTACGGCTCTTGGCTTCTAGACCACCCATAGACTATATAACCCTAGACCACTACCGTTGACTTACCCATAGTCATCACCATATGCCCAGTGCCAGGGCCTTCTATCATTACTGCAGACTTGTACTACATCGCACTTCCGTTTTGTTCACGGGACATGAGGTCATTTCCGGGGCCCCGTCATATTACATTGCACATCGCACCGGGAAAGGTTGCGCCGATAAAAGACTCCTGTTCCTATGTGAATTTGACACAGCTTGCATCGACAAAGTTCCGTGAAATAAGGATCAATCAGTCCCTCCTATACTATTTTGATGACATATATGCATATTTGTGAACATTTGGTGTCTTTGGGGTAATCTGTTACTAGAAACGGATTTTTATTCTCTAAAGATATCAATGGGATAGAAAATGTCTTTCGGATAACGTTTTGTCTTTTGTCTTGTCTGGATATGTTAGTATGCAGTTCGTAGACCTTGACAGTTTAAAATGAATAATGAATAATTACAAAAGTTCCTTTTATTAATACTTCTTTCCTTTGTTTCGCTAACTGCCCGTTCTCCTCAATCTCTCATTCAATCGTTTTCTCTTTATTTGATAGGTGGCAATAAACTGATAACACGGACATTTCCCAGTTATATTTATTTATTTATTAAAATTTAACGACACTTTAACAGTCAAGGTCATATCGTGTCCGTGACAGTTTTACGGGTGGAGGAAACCGGCGTACCCGGAGGGAACCACCTAGCAACGACAAGAAGTTGCCAGCTCCCCAATATAGTAACTCCGCACTGCAGCACAGGCAAGGTAAGATTGGTTGAAGACATGCGCACCATCGACGTGCAGTACGCTTTAGTACACGGCGTCATCAAAGCCCCCATGTGGACAATCAGGGTTAGGTGCCTTGCCCAAGCACACATCGCGGGACTGCGAATCGATCGCTCAGACGGTCACCCATCCGAGAACTAACCGGGCTCGATGTTGCTTAACATCCGTGATCTGATGAGAACCGGTTACCACAACGCCCCAGACATTTCCCAGTTATCGAACTTACAAACCATATCGATTTCTGGTCATGTCAATAAGGTATCGCTGATAGAGTATTAGACTCGTCGGAGAGTAGTTATGACCCCTTAATTTTTTAGACGACCTGCACCGTTTTTGCTTTTTAACTTTCTATTTCGTCCCACTCGCTTGTTTATTTATAGTTGTAAATACTTACACACAATAGGTAATAATTATAATTATTATCAGCAACAACCAGTTTGGTATCCACAGAAGTCCTAATATTTCCATTTTGGGTTTTTTCGATAGTGAACGAGCAATGTAGATGAATGTTTCAGAAAGTCTCGAATAACACAGGCCTTCCAATTCCGTTTCGTAGTTTAACGTGCAATGTCAAAACTATGTTGTCATCCTGTTTACATTATATTATCTTCGTTATGTGTAATCAGTTATTTAAAACTGTTTATTCAGCTCACTGTCGTCAACTAGGTCGTCGAAACCTTTTATGTACATTTAAAATTACTTTGGGGTGTGATCGATTTAAGTTCTATTTGTGAACATAACATCAGTACGGCCGATTTGAATGGCAGACAACCCAATTTCTCGAATATCGGTCTGGGGCGAGGTTGAAGCGAAAAGTGACATGCTGGTTGAGTTAATTGCAACTTTGCTTTTTGCGGAGTGGGGGTTGGGGGGGGGGGGGGCGGGGGTATCTCAGTTGGTATGGCTAGGTGATTGGGTGCCAGAGTCCCGAGATCGAAAAACATTACAGTTTTCAGTTCAGTGGCTCGAACCCAGAACTATGTCTGGAGGAATTCCTGCTTGACAGAGGCGATATTACCACAATAATATATATCCTAGCTGGATTTGAAATTGCAGGGCGGCTAACGATGGTTCGTTCCACATCGTGAGGAAGGTCTCTATTGCCTGTTAACATAACAAGTCGATCGTAAGCCTTACCACCGCGGCTTTCAACCTTCTTCAACAAGTGCCTATCTCGCACTTGGAATACAGTGCCGTCCGTTTAAAGTAGACTGTGGTCAAGTGCTGGGAGCAGGCACTCCTAATTTTCGGCGTTTATTTTAGACACCCTTCCGAACTTGGCCATATTATTCGTATCTTACAAAAAGGCGCGAGTGCCTGTAGAAAGCCCATGTACACGCACAGTCTCTCTTTTCCAAACGAAAATGATGGAGAGTGCGCTATTTGTGCTGCTTTTTATGGCAAAGTATCAAGTGTTATGGATGAATAAAACCCCATGCGCTAAAACTGGAGCAAACTTGATATGAAGAGCCTAGCTCTTTGGCCACCAGTCGAATTCTGTTCGGATTTTGACGTTGTAATGGACTGTTTGGTTACCAATGTTATTCAGAGATCTGCATGCAGACGGCCGTTGATGTAATGTGATGTGCGACAGTGACTTAACTTACAGAAATGTGCAGGCATTATTTCCTGCACCAGTTATAGATATTGCCCATGGAAACATCAGGATATTAACATAATTTGGGGAACTCCCCGGTGTAATCTTTACACTACGACTCTGACTAGTCATTGTTTCTCTTTTAGTGCCATCTAAATGTCGATCAAATCAAGTCTCTATTTAGCAACATTCTAAGCTTTGATTAACCCTTTACCCAACGAATCGCCCGCATCCGCCCGCGTAATATGCAAATTCAGCAGTTGAAAAAATATTATTTTTCAAATAATTTCAACAAAACCATATCATGTGACTCCTCGTTAGAACGAGCTCGTCGAGGTCGTTCCAACGAGGGGTCACATGATATGGTTTTGTTGAAATTTTTTGAAATTTTGATATCGTCCTCATTGGGTAAAGGGTTAAGAGGGGGAAAAAATATGAAAATTCTCAGATTCAATCGTCCGGAATATATCAGTTGCCGGTTGCAAAGATTTCCAACCCACTGAAATATTCCAGACGAGTGAAACTAAACAAAAACGATGGGCTATTTGATGGCTAGACTGGCTCCAGGCGGCGACAATGACGAGTTGCTTACATATTTCAACTAGTGGGCTTGTCATAGAAAATCGCTTTTATGCTACAACAATATTCTTGTCTATTGTGACCGGAGGACAGTTAATAAAGATAGAAATCATGCATATTTATGATAAGAGCGGCGGCCTATAGAATGGGAAAAAGACTACGTTGTCCGGTGCTACAAGTATGGGTGTACAGAGGAGTAATAATAAAAATACTCTGGTCAGTCGCTGACTTGTCGCGGTTCTCGGATGAAAAGGCATTGTTTACCCCTGTACTCCCAACTGCCTCCCAATTCCCACCCTTCTTCTCTCTACCCAACACTCGGAGACGAACTGCTTGATGACATCCCTTGCCCCCATTCTTCCCAATCTCTCCGATTGAGTCTCTCACTAGACACATGTCCTTCATTCTCCCATCCCACTTCCCCAATATACTCCCAGTAAATCTTATTCATTTAGACTGGCATTTTGCGCATTTTAGAAGAAAGTGTTCCAGGCTATCCATTGATGCATTTCCTGGTAACAATTTTTTGACCCAGTCTGCCCCTGGGTTTACTGGAAGTTAACGTCACTTTTCGTAGCCATATCTATGTCACGATCACAGCAAATTACAGAGTCACGTTTCGACAACCGTTTTTAATTAGTCCGCTTACTTGAAAAGGGATACCGACCCGACCCGTTGGTTACATGGTCATATTATATTAGTTAGACAGAACATATTTAATGCAGTAAATATGCATCTCTCCACTTGCCGGAGATCCATGGGGAGAGCAGTGTCGTAGGGAGGTGTGCGGGAGCATTCAATAAATCAAACTCTCATTTTTGGTGTGTGTGTGTGTTGGGGGGGGGGGGGACTGCACCAATAGGAGCTTGCTGCTAGGAGCAGGTGGAATTTTAGGACATTCGAGACATGGGACAATCGTTATGATAGATTTTAATAACGCTGATGAGAACTTTACACACCACCTCACACACCTGACCCCCTGTTTATCCTACTACCCTGATCAGTTTTTTAACAATAATCTTTGATCTCCGGTTTATCATTTATCTTAGGCCAAGGCCTTGCAGGCTTCCAGCGGTTCAGAAATAACATCTTCAAAAGTCCAATGTTTTCCCAGTGATTTAAATATAATAGTCACAGTGCAAACTTAGTTTATTATCTGGTACACATCGGCTATGAGTCACCCAGGCTCTTCCTAGTGCATATAAGCTTGTTATAGACGTTTTATATGGTCTGCCATTGAACCGAGGGCTTCGTGCTACATAAGGTCAGTAATATACAGGCGAATAAACATTTGAACACCAATGTAAACAAAAACGAACATTCAAGTTCCCAAATACTTCTAAGTGTTCCATAATGCAGCTAGGAACTTAACTAATTTAAAATTTTGACATCCGAGTGCAGTTGATTAACTCTCTTGCCTGATCGAGTGTCGAGTATAGGCGATGGATAAGACTCTTAGCGCTGTAAAACTATACAACTATGTGACTGTTAGTGCTGAAGAACGATACAGAAAAGGGTAAAATAGTAGGAAAAGGCACTAAGAAAAAATCCGCACTAACAACATGACGAAAAAACATTTCCCAGCAAATGCCACGCGTGCGCTGATTGCGCTCAATACGATAAAGTAATGCCCAACCCAACAGTTTTTTTCCAGTTTACAACTTTGAAAGAATATATTTACCACAATTCGACCACATATTCGTCTATCAAACAAAGATGGTAAGAACTGAAAGCGAGTCCATTGTAGAGCCAGATGAATCGCTGTGTTCCGCTCGAATCGAATCAAGCAAAAGGGTCGAAACCGAATCGAGTCTCGAATCAAATCCACTTTTCAGTTGTTATGATACTGCGGCTGCCTTACCAGTGCTGTCTCCCATAGGAACTCAGCATCAATATGCGTAGTTGTTAGACTATTACATACCGTCGAATCGCAAATAGTAGATGGACATGTAATTTGTTTCTGACAGGATGAACAATTTATTCATATGGCAACTACAAGTATTCCGTGTAGAAATTTTAGCACGGATCAATGAATTAATCCGATGTGCAGCGTACTTCCATTAATATTATAACTGTGTAGAACAGAGTTCTGACTCATTAACAATCCGACTACTCGAAGCTACCGCTTTGAATGCATCACTACGAAAGCAAGTGTTGACATGTTCTGTTCTTAATATTCTAGTGCCGACAACTCACCCCGCCGTTGTCTTAGCAACCAGAATTGACCAGGTATTAACAAGGTGGGCGAAGAAAAAGCCATAGATATCGTCTCTTGAGCGGAATAATGTGCCATCTGCAATGCTTTAGCATTGCAGATGGCGCGTTCTTCTACTCAAGAGGCGATATAATTGTGAGCAAACTAGAAGTAACTGCAGGATGAGTTGTCCTCTTCAGAAAATCTACAGCGGAGAATGCATGAAGCCCAAAACTCTCCAGGATTCGACTTTTTAGGATAATGGAGATCAAATTGAATCGAATCAGTAGAGAGATTCGAAACCGAATCGAATCTCGAACGTTCGCCTGGTCCTGGTTCATTGTTTGAAGTTTAATGCAGTCACTGAATATCAATCTGACGCAACGATTCATTGCACAAAGCTCGCAACACGTCTAGCGTATGAAGGCCTTTACACGTGCCAACTACTATGCTGGTTACATCTTTCCACTTTGTTCGGTGATCTGAGAGAGGAGGGTGCGGCCATACAGTCATTATAACTGCATGAATTCAAATTCGAATGACTGGTGTCAGAGTGTGGTCATGATTAGCCATTGGGTAGAAGTATGTGACCTTAAACACCAATAAATAATAATAATAAATACTGGTGTAAGAGTGCTGTGTTCAATTTTGAACCTTGCTGTTTCCCGGAAACAGCTATCATGTTAATATGGCCAATGGGTCCTGTTTCCTTCATTGATGTAATGAGAAGGGTGAGAATAGTTGTCTCCGCTGACCCAGTTAGATAAAACAGTTATTTATTTATTTATTTATTTATTTATTTATTTATTTATTTATTTATTTATTTATTTATTTATTTATTTATTGGGGTTTAAGGTCACATATATCTGCACAATGGCTTATCGTGACCATGACAGTTTTACGTGTGGAGGAAGCCGCAGTACCCGAAGAGAACCACCGAGCAACGGCGAGCAACTGTCCGCTCCCCAACATACAAACTCCACACAAGCAATGTTAGCATAGGTTGAAGACAAATGCACCATCAACTTGCAGTACGCCCTAGTACACGTCGTCACCGTGTCCCCACATGGGCAATGGGGATGAAGTTTCTTGCCCAAGGACACAGCGCGGTTGCCGCAGGTGGGATTCCAACCGAGGACCTCTCGGCTTGCAGCCTGCACCTCTACCTACTGAGCCACCGCGCCCCCTCTGTTTAGGTAAAAAACATCATTAACGGTGGAGAGTTTAATATCAATATCGTCGTCGACAAGTTAATGACCCACAAAAGAAGTTATGTTTGTTTGACATATACCCATTG
The DNA here is from genome assembly GCA_031216915.1 of Pictodentalium vernedei. NCBI lineage: Eukaryota > Metazoa > Mollusca > Scaphopoda > Dentaliida > Dentaliidae > Pictodentalium > Pictodentalium vernedei. The sequence continues at coordinate 503,054,121 of CM062297.1, read as the reverse complement.
AGTGCTGTGTCTATTTGAAAATGGTCCATTTTATCTCAAATGTATCCAAACATTGATGTCTGGCAGCTTGTAGAAGGTTAACACGTGCTAACGGAAGTTTTTATTCATGCAACTTGTAATTTCACACCAAAAACGACGAATGGTCATTTCTACTTAAAATCTACGAGATGCTTTCTGAGAAATGCAGGGAGAACATGAATTTTAAGCTTTTGATGGGTATCCTTGTTTATCCAGCCCAAACGCGTTAAGGTTTGTTTTTTATTTTTTTTTGAATACGCTTATTACTTACAAAAATAATTCTTAGAGGATATTCTACTTCCACTTAAGTTGATTTCTCCTCTTAACTTTGGGTGCTGCGGGTAGGCAAACACAGCCCATTTTATAAAAAAATTGATGTTTGAGAACCTGCAAAGGGGTAACAAATGCTTACTGGAATATTTTGTACATGCAATTTGTAATGTTACACTTAGATCTGAGAATGACCATTTTTTCGTGAAAATCTACGTCAAGTTTTTAGAGAAATCTTCGGATAACATGAATTTTTACGCTTTCGAGGGGTATCTCTATGCAACCAGCTCTAACGTTCGCCTGGTCCTGGTTCATTGTTTGAAGTTTAACGCAGTCACTGAATATCAATTTGAAGCAACGATTCATTGCACAAAGCTCGCAACACGTCTAGAGTATGAAGGCCTTTACACGTGCCAACTACTATGCTGGTTACACCTTTCCACTTTGTTCGGTGATCTGAGAGAGGAGGGTGCGACCATACAGTCATTATAACTGCATGAATTCATATTCGAATGACTGGTGTCAGAGTGTGGTCATGATTAGCCATTGGGCAGAAGTATGTGACTTTAAACACCAATAAGTAATAATAATAAATACTGGTGTAAGAGTGTTGTGTTCAATTTTGAACCTTGCTGTTTCCCCGGAAACAGCTATCATGTTAATATGGCCAATGGGTCCTGTTTCCTTCATTGATGTAATGAGAAGGGTGAGAATAGTAGTCTCCGCTGACCCAGTTCGATAAAACATTTATTTATTTATTTATTTATTTATTTATTTATTTATTTATTTATTTATTTATTTATTGGGGTTTAAGGTCACATATTTATGCACAATGGCTTATCGTGACCATGACAGTTTTACGGGTGGAGGAAGCCGCAGTACCCGGAGAGAACCACCGAGCAACGGCAAGCAACTGTCCGCTCCCCAACATACTAACTCCACACAAGCAATGTAAGCATAGGCTGAAGACAAGTGCACCATCAACTTGCAGTACGCCCTAGTACACGACGTCACCGTGTCCCCACATGGGCAATGGGGGTGAAGTGTTTTGCCCAAGGACACAACGCGGTTGCCGCAGGTGGGATTCCATCCGAGGACCTCTCAACTTGCAGCCTGCACCTCTACCTACTGGGCCACCGCGCCCCCTCTGTTTAGGTAAAAAACATCATTAACGGTGGAGAGTTTAATATCAATATCGTCGTCGACAAGGTAATGACCCACAAAAGAAGTTATGTTTGTTTGACATATACCCATTGAGTGCTGTGTCTATTTGAAAATGGTCCATTTTATCTCAAATGTATCCAAATATTGATGTCTGGCAGCTTGTAGAGGGTTAACAAGTGCTAACGGAAGTTTTTTATTCATGCAACTTGTAATTTCACACCAAAAAACGACGAATGACCATTTCTACTTAAAATCTACGAGATGCTTTCTGAGAAATCCAGGGAGAACATGAATTTTAAGCTTTTGATGGGTATCCTTGTTTATCCAGCCCAAACGGATTAAGGTTTGTTTTTGTTTTTTGGAATACGCTTATTACTTACAAAAATAATTCTTAGAGGATATTCTACTTCCACTTAAGTTGATTTCTCCTCTTAACTTTGGGTGCTGCGGGTAGGCAAACACAGCTCATTTTATAAAAAAATTGATGTTTGAGAACCTGCAAAGGGGTAACAAATGCTTACTGGAATATTTTGTACATGCAGTTTGTAATGTTACACTTAGATCTGAGAATGACCATTTTTTCGTGACAATCTACGTGAAGTTTTTAGAGAAATCTTCGGATAACATGAATTTTTACCCTTTCGAGGGGTATCTCTATGCAGCCAGCTCTAAACGGGTTAATGCTTGGTTTTATGGATGCCTTCATTACTTATGGTCATTGGGGATTTCCACTTCCAACGAAGGAGGTTATGTTTATCTCGCACCTACACGCTGGGTGCAAAGTACCCAAGGACAGCACATTTTCTCAACATTTCTGTGCTTTGCAGCCTCCGGAGGGTTAACAAACGCTTACCGGAATATTTTGGTGATGCAGCTTGTAATGTCTCTCCAAAACCTGCAAATGGTCAATTTTTCTTGAATACTGACTGGATTGTTTGGAGAAATCCACAGAAAATGGGAAGTTTAAGCTTTTAAGGGGTACATCTACTTAACCAGACGAAAATGAGTTAAGACCTCGATTTTTGAATACCCTTACTACTTACTAAATTTTTTCCCTATCAGGTTTGCGTCTGGTAAAAAGAAGTTATGTTTCTCTGTGGTATTCCCAAAAAATAGAAAATGGCGGACGAGTGAGAGGTGGAAGTTTTTTTGTTAAGCTGGTTTTGAAATTTTATTGGATTTATGCGTGCTTTGGCATAACTGCTAAGACTACAGCCAGGATTTGCAATTATACCTCCTACTGTTAACAGAGTTCGAGTGGTGGACCGTGGTGGATCGGCGAGATAGAGCAGGGAAAGTGGCGAAGGGTCTATCTTTATCTCCAATTTTCGTGCTCGTCGCATGTATTTGTGTTTGTTGTTGTGTTGATAACAATGTCGGCCACAAGGGAAGAAACATCGGCTGGAAAATCATCAACCCAAAAGGAAGAACATGTCTCAAATGCTGAACTGAAACGGTTGATTACGGATATGAAAAAATCATTCCAGTCTAATTTTGATAATTTGAGAACCGAGATCACAACCATGAAGGTCGAAATAACCGAAATCAGCAGGACAATCTCTTGAATCAAGTCAGACTATGTTGACCTATCTCAGAGTGTTGAATACTGTGCTCAGCGAGTCGAAGATATTGAGAATGATATAATCCCAGAGATGGGGAAAACTGTTTCAGCGAAACACAGTGAGCTGGAAGAAAAATTGATTCTCTCGGAAATTCATGATAGGAAAAACAATCTGTTGCTATATGGAATCCCTGAAAAGGTTAATGAAGACTCCTATTCAACTGTCTCAGACTTTCTCAGAAATGACTTGAAGCTGGAAGACAACAAGGCATGTGACATAGTTGGGAGGCTGGTCAACGCCCATCGGCTGCCGCGCTCAAATGTGAATAGTAGTGCCACTTCCCCTCCTCCGAAATGCATGATAATCAAACTTGGTAGTGATCGAGACAAACAACTTTTGCTAACCTCTGCCCCTAACCTTAGAGGGACCAGAAAAAGTGCTCGAACAGATCTACCCCTGCTCTAAAAAGAGAGAGGGGAAGACTCTCAAATGCTGCCTTTAAACTCAGGAATGAAAAACACTACAAAACAAGGATACGACTTTCTGGTATTAGAGTTGTACTCGAATTCAAGGAAACACCACAGTCAAATTGGAAAGAGTGGTCAGATCACTGACTATTGGTCGTGAACTGTTGACCGTGACACTTTAATATATTTTGTACTTCTGTACGTTTACTATAATATGCCTGGCTAGAAGAAGTAATGGGATTGATACAACATGATGAATACACATTATGTCTGAATACACAGTCTGTTATACATTCCAAAGTATTCCAAAGCATACTGTCCAAATTGGGTTCCACACAGGGATTAGTTGGAGAAGTATACAATTATATTATATCATACATATATATATTATATTATATTCTACATAACTGCTCCATAATTGTGCACAGGAAGATTATTACATATTTACATTTTTAATATAAAGCTTTAATATAAGTTAACTTAATTTAACAGTGATAGGACAAAAATAGGGAGTTTTGACATTGGGGTTTCTGTGAGACAAGTATCCTACGAAACACTTTAAAAAATTGCTACGAAGCTTATCTAATTTTGTAGATTGATGACTTAGGTTAAGCTAAAGGGAAATACAGATTGGCATACTTACTGAGTTCTAAATCCTCAGTTTGGAAGTTGAACATATATGTTTATGTGTGTGCATATGACTGTTATGGATGAACCTGAAACTCAGAGCAGCCATGTAGGTGATCCATAACTTTATTATACCTCATCCAACATAATAGTCATTTCACACAAGCTTCAGTCAGTGCTGTTACATTTATGAATAGAGAAATGTTCTGTATGGGTTAACAGACACAGCTTGTTCGTTTGCTATTTTTTATGTATTTGCCTGTCTTTTTCTGATAATGGTTTTGGACAGAGCTGTAGGCTCTCAGTAAGAGTGTTTATTTAGTACTCATTACAGTTTTTTCCCACAGCAGTTGTATAGTTGTCTTTTTCTGATAATGGTTTTGGACAGAGCTGTATGCTCTCAGTAAGAGTGTTTATTTAGTAATGTTGTTCCACTCATTCCAGTTTTTCCAACAGCTACTGTATAGTTGTTTTGGAGAAAACTGTAAATCCTTTATAATAATTATCACTCCAGATATACACTTTTACACAGTGCTGTTTTGTCGGTCACTCATGTAGGCACTGAGTAAGAAAGTAATGCTGTTCCACTCACTACAGTCTTTTTCTGATAATGGTTTTGGACAGAGCTGTATGCTCTCAGTAAGAGTGTTTATTTAGTAATGTTGTTCCACTCATTCCTGTTTTTCCCACAGCTACTGTATAGTTGTTTTGGAGAAAACTGTAAATCCTTTATAATAATTATCACTCCAGATATACACTTTTACACACTGCTGTTTTGTCGGTCACTCATGCAGGCACTGAGTAAGAAAGTAATGTTGTTCCACTCACTACAGCTTTACCCACACTGTTACGCAGTTGCTTTAGATAAAACTAACTGTAAATCCAATAAACTACTTTTAGGCCATATATACACTTGCTTGTTGCTCTTTTTTATCTACTTGTCTGTCTTGTCTGCTGTAGGGAAATACATAGTGGGATACGTGCAGAGTTCTCAGTCCCCAGTCTGAGAGTTGAATATGCAGGATTATGTGCATACACATGGCTGTTCTGTGTGAATTCGAAACCCAGAGCAGCCATGTAGGTGACACATTACATTATTATACCTCATTATACATACTAGTCATATCACACAAGCTTCTGTCAATGTCATTGTCCGTCAAATGGAGAAATGTCCTGTGTGGGTTTACACACCCTATAACACCCTATAATGAACACCATGTGTGAAAACGATTACATGCGTGCAAGCGCTGCATGAGTGTAAACGATTGGCTATACTTGACTTTACACACTTGTTTTGATGGTAAGTATAATAGTGACAATTTCTTGTGGGAAGTGGGAAAACACTGCAGTGAGCAGCATCAGTGTAAACGATTGGCTATACTTGACTTTACACTTTTGTTTTGATGACACGCGTAATAATCGCCAACTTTATGGGAAGTGGGAACACCCAACAACGAGCAGTATAAGTGTAAACAATTGGCTATACTTGACTTTATACTCTTGTTTTGATGACAGCTATAATAATGGACAATTTTGTGGCAAGTGGGAACACCCTACAATGGGCAGCATGAGTGTAAACGATTGGCTGTAGTTACCTTTAGACTTTTGTCTTCATGACAAGAATAATAATGACAATTTTTGTGGGAAGAGGGGACACCTTACAATTAGCAGCATGAGTGTAATCGATTGGCTGTACTTGACTTTACACTTTTGTTTGGATGACAAGTACACTAATTACCAATTGTGTGGGTAGTGGGAACACCCTACAATGAGCAGCATGGGTGTAAACGTTCGGTTATACTTGACTTTACACTTTTGTCTTGATGACAACTATAATAATGGACAAGTCTGTGGCAAGTGGGAATACCCTACAACGGGCAGCATGAGTGTAAACGATTGGCTGTACTTGCCTTTACACTTTTGTCTTGGTGGCAAGAAAAATAATGGCCAATTTTGGGGGAAAATTGGGAACACCCTACAACGACCAATATGATTGTAAACGATTGGCTATACTTGCCTTACACTTTTGTTTTGATGACACGTATAATAATATACATGTGGGCAGAGGGAACACCCTACAATGAGCAGCATGAGTGTAAACGATTGGCTATACTGGACCTTACACTTTTCTTTGGATGGCATGTATAATAAGGGCCAATATTGGCGAGAAGTGGGAACACCCTACAACTAGCAGCATGAGTGTAAACGATTGGCTATACTTGACTTTACACTTTTGTCTTGATGACAAGTATAACAGTGTCCAATTTTGTGGGAAGTGGGAAAACCCTACAATGAACAGCATGTGTGTACACGATAATAATAATAATAATGGCCAATTTTGTAGGAAGTGGGAACACCCTACAATTAATTGTATGTGTGTAATCGGTTGTAATAGTTAATAAAAATTATTAATTTTGTGGGAAGTGCGAACACGCTACAATGAACAGCATATGTGTAAACGATTATAAATTAATAATAATGCCCAACTATGTGGGAATTGGGAACACCCGTCAGTGAGCTGCATGAGTGTAAACGATTGGCTATACTTGACTTTACACTCTTGTTTTGATGACACGTTTAATAATGGCCAAACTTTGAGGTAGGTGGGAACACCCTATAATGAGCAGTATGCGTGTAAACAATTGGCTATACTTGCCTTTACACTCTTGGTTTGATGACAGGAATAATAATGACCAAACCTTGAGGTAGGTGGGAAGACACTATAATGAGCAGTATGCGTGTAAACAATTGGTTATACTTGCCTTTACACTTTTGTTTTGATGATAACTATAGTAATGACCAATTTTGTGGGAAGTGGGAACACCCTACAATTAGCAGCATGAGCGTAAACGATTGGCTATACTTGACTTTACACTCTTGTTTTGATGGCAACTATAATAATGACCAATTTTGTGGGACGAGGGAACACCCTACAATTAGCAGCATGAGTGTAAACGATTGGCTATACTTGACTTTATACTTTTGTTTTGATGGCGACTATAATAATGACCAATCTTGTGGGAAGTGGGAACACCCTACAGTTAACAGCATGAGTGTAAACGATTGGCTATACTTGACTTTACACTTTTGTTTTGATGACAAGTGTAATAATGACCTTTTTTTGTGGGAAGTGGGAACACTTGGTAATGAGCAGCATGAGTTTAAACGATTGGCTATACTTGACTTTACACTTTTGTTTTGATGACAAGTGTAATAATGACCTTTTTTGTGGGAAGTGGGAACACTTGGTAATGAGCAGCATGAGTGTAAACGATTGGTTATACTTGACTTTACACTTTTGTTTTGATGACACGTATAATAACTACAATAATGACCAATTCCTCGGGAAGTGGGAACACCCAACAATTCGAAGCATGAGTGCAAACGATCGGCTATACTTGACTTTATACTTTTGTTTTGATGGCAACTATAATAATGACCAATCTTGTGGGAAGTGGGAACACCCTACAATTAGCAGCATGAGCGTAAACGATTGGCTATACTTGACTTTACACTTTTGTTTTGATGACAAGTGTAATAATGGCGATTTTTGTGGGAAGTGGGAACACTTGGTAATGGGCAGCATGAGTGTAAACGATTGGCTATACCCGACTTTACACTTTTGTGTTGATGACACGTATAATAACTACAATAATGACCAATTCCTCGGGAAGTGGGAACACCCTACAATTAGAAGCATGAGTGTAAACGATTGGCTATACTTGACTTTATACTCTTGTTTTGATGGCAACAAAAATAATGACCAATCTTGTGGGAAGTGGGAACACCCTACAATTAGCAGCATGAGTGTAAACGATTGGCTATACTTGACTTTACACTTTTGTCTTGATGACAAGTATAATAATGACCATTTTTGTGGGAAGTGGGATCACTTGGTAATGAGCAGCATGAGTGTAAACGATTGGCTATACTTGACTTTACACTTGTGTCGTGGTGACAACTACAATAATGACCAATTCCTCGGGAAGTGGGAACACCCTACAATTAGAAGCATGAGTGTAAACGATTGGCTATACTTGACTTTATACTTTTGTTTTGATGGCAACTATAATAATGACCAATTTTGTAGCAAGTGGGAACACCCTACAATTAGCAGCATGAGTGTAAACGATTGGCTATACTTGACTTTACACTTTTGTTTTGATGACAAGTGTAATAATGACCATTTTTGTGGGAAGTGGGAACATTTGGTAATGAGCAGCATGAGTGTAAACGATTGGCTATACTTGACTTTACACTTTTGTCTTGATGACACGTATAATAACTACAATAATGACCAATTCCACGGGAAGTGGGAACACCCTACAATTAGAAGCATGAGTGTAAACGATTGGCTATACTTGACTTTATACTTTTGTTTTAATGGCAACTATAATAATGACCAATCTTGTGGGAAGTGGGAACACCCTACAATTAGCAGCATGAGTGTAAACGATTGGCTATACTTGACTCTACACTTTTGTTTTGATACAGGTATGATAATGACCATTTTTGTGGGAAGTGGGAACACTTGGTAATGAGCAGCATGAGTGTAAACGATTGGCTATACTTGACTTTACACTTTTGTCTTGATGACACGTATAATAACTACAATAATGACCAATTCCTCGGGAAGTGGGCACACCCTACAATTAGAAGCATGAGTGTAAACGACTGGCTATACTTGACTTTATACTTTGTTTTAATGGCAACTATAATAATGACCAATCTTGTGGGAAGTGGGAACATCCTACAATTAGCAGCATGAGTGTGAACGATTGGCTATACTTGACTTTACACTTTTGTTTTGATGACAGGTATGATAATGACCATTTTTGTGGGAAGTGGGAACACTTGGTAATGAGCAGCATGAGTGCAAACGATTGGCTATACTTGACTTTACACTTTTGTCTTGATGACACGTATAATAACTACAATAATGACCAATTCCTCGGGAAGTGGGAACACCCTACAATTAAAAGCATGAGTGTAAACGATTGACTATACTTGACTTTATACTTTTGTTTTGATGGCAACTATAATAATGACCAATCTTGTGGGAAGTGGGAACACCCTACAATTAGCAGCATGAGTGTAAACGATTGGTTATACTTGACTATGCACTTTTGTTTTGATGACATTTTGCAATGAGCAGCATGAGTGTAAACGATTGGCTGTACTTGGCTTTACACTGTTGTTTTGAAGACATGTATAATAATGGCCAAACTTTGTGTGAAGTGGGAACACCCTATAAAGAGCAGTATGCGTGTAAACAATTGGCTATAATTGCCTTTACACTTTTGTTTTCATGACGACTATGACAATGACCAATTTCGTGGGAAGTGGGAACACCCTACAATTAGCAGCATGAGCGTAAACAATTGGCTATACTTGCCTTTACACCTTTATTTTGATGATAACTATAATAATGACCAATTTTGTGGGAAGTGGGAACACCCTACAATTAGCAGCATGAGTGTAAACGATTGGCTATACTTGACTTTACACTTATATTTTGATGACAAGTATAATAATGACCACTTTTGTGGTAAGTGGGAACACTTTGCAATGAGCAGCATGAGTGTAAACGATTGGCTATACTTGACTTTACACTTTTGTTTCGATGACACGTATAATAATGGCCATTGTTATACTTGTCAATTATAAATTGACAAGTATAATAATGTCAACGATTGGCTATACTTGGCCTTACACTTTTGTTTTGATGACATGTACAATTTTCATGGGAAGGGGAAACACCCTACAACGAACTGTATGAGTGAAAACGATTGGCTATACTTGACTTTACTTTTGTTTTGATGACATGTATAATAATGGCCAATATTGGCGAGAAGTGGGAACACCCTACAATGAGCAGCATGAGTGTAAACGATTGGCTATACTTGACTTTACACTTTTGTCTTGAGGACAAGTATAACAGTGTCCAACTTTGTAGGAAGTGGGGACATCCTACAGTGTGCAGCACTAGTGTAAACGATTGGCTATACTTGACTTTACACTTTGGGTTGATGAAAGTATAATAATGGCCAAGTTTGTGGGAAGTGGGAACAGCCTACAATGAGCAGCATGAGGGTAAACGATTGGCTTTACTTGACTTTACACTTTTGTCTTGAGGACAAGTATAACAATGTCCAACTTTGTGGGAAGTGGGAACATCCTACAATGAGCAATATGAGTGTAAATGATTGGCTATACTTGACTTTACACTTTTGCTCCGATGACAACAATAATAATGCCAATTTTGTTGGAAGTGGGAACACTCTGCAATGAGTAGAGTGAGTGTAAAAGATTGGCTACACTTTACTTTACACTTTGTTTTGTTGACAAGTATAATAATGGCCAATTTTGCGGGAACACCCGACTATAGGTATGAGTGAAATGAGTGTAAACGATTGGCTATACTTAACCCTACACTTTTGTTCTGATGACAATTAGCATGTGTTTTGAGGACAATTAGCTATTATTACAGAAAACCGACTCAAACATAAAAAATAAAAATAATAATAAATAAACTATAATAATAAATAATTAATAATAATGGTCAATTTTGTGGGAAGTGGGAGCACCCTACAATTAGCAACATGACTGTAAACGATTGGCTGTACTCGACTCTACACCTTTGTTTTTGACTTTATACTTTTGTTTTTGATGAGAGTTTGCCTTTGTTTTAATGACAATTAACAATTGTTCTAGAAAAGCGACCCCCCCCCCCCCCGATTGGCTATACTTGACTCTACTCTTCCGTTTTGATGACAATTATCCTTTGTCTTGATGACAGTTAGCAATAACTGAAGACAAGCGACTCCAAAACTCCAACAAATAATAATTAAAAAAAAAAAAAAAAAAAATGGCAAATTTTGTATAATGTATCCAAAAAATGATTCTGATCTCAACTTTATTTTACTCAAACAATTCATGCAGGACACCACAGAGATCTGTATTTTTCTTGAACCTATCCTTCTAAAACAAATAGGTGTATGCAACGTTACGCCGTCCCTTTCGAATACAACTACTTATCAAAGATGTTTGTACATATGTTTTTGTTAATGTTCCTTTTTACTTCTTTGTTCATTGTGCACTCAACTTTTTCAGCACTGTGCATTGTTAGGACCAAATTCTTGCTTAGCACCCTTTACCATAAGATGATTATAAATAGGAAAGTCTTGGGACCTTCTGGGAGCTGTAATACATATAGTAGACACACTGGATTTGACAAAGGACCTGGCAGTTTCATTGATAATAATGGCGGGTAGTGTAGGATTGGATGAGGTACAGACAAACCCAGAGTATGACTTCAGAACAATTTATAATGATAGGAACGGTGAATTGATAACAGAAGAAGATGACCTATTCATAAATTCTACACACGGTAGCAAATACTACATCCCAAATGAACTCCGCACAGAAAACATCAACCCAAAAAAGCAATTTTCACTTTTTCACCTGAATTGTCAAAGTCTCACTGCCCATTGGGACTCTATAAATGACTTATTCGCTGAAATGCAGGACTCAAAAAATATTTTTACCGTGATTGGGTTAACTGAAATTTTCAGGATTCCCTCGAACACTTCGTACTCGTTAGACGGCTATCACCCCTTCATTAAAAACACACGACCAGATGGAGACGACGGGCGAGGTGGTGTCGGCCTTTACGTAAAAGATAATCTCTGCCCTACAATACGGAATGACCTGTCCATCTTCATCCCCCACGTCATCGAATCTCTATTCATCGAAATTAATGTAAATAACACAAAGAAAATAATCGGGGTCATATATAGGCCTAACACTGCCCCAGAAGCTGATATAGATCTTTTCCTATCAAAGCTAGCTGACATAACTGATCAAATTAACCAAGAAAATAAGGAGGCATATCTGATGGGAGACTTTAATATCGACCTACTAAAAGCTAATTCTCATCAGAAAACTGAAAGTTATCTAAATTTAATGATCGGCCAAGGATTTCTGCCGCACATCACGAAGCCAACACGGATAACCAGTCACTCCGCGACCTTGATTGACCACATCTTTTCTAATAACATTTCTTCTGCTTCTCTGTCCGGAATAGTTATTACCGATGTCTCGGACCATTTTGGGGTGTTCTATATGGTCAATACATTATTGAAAAAAGAGGAAGCCAAAGTGTCATATAAACGTAATTTCAATGCTGAGAACACGACAACGTTCAAACGGCTTTTATCACAATGTGATTTTGCCTCCGTCTTTGAGTCAGACAATCCGAATCTAGCATATGAGCGTTTTATGAATGTGTATTTATCAGCCTTTGAAACGGCATTTCCATTCACAAATGTACAACCCCAAAAAAAATTCATTAGAAAACAACCATGGATGACAAAGGGTCTCATGACTTCATCCATTAATAAGGCAAAGTTTTATTACAAAAAAATAAAATCTCCAACAGATCAGAACACAAAAAATTATAAAAATTATTGTAAAATATTTAACAAACTTAAGAAACAAAGCAAAGCAATGTACTTCAACAATATATTAACAGAAAATAAAAACAACCTAAGGAAAACATGGATGATATTAAACAAAACAATAAACAAAGCTAAGCGCACCGCCGCTATGCCATCAACTTTTATTAAAGAGAATAACAAAGAAATAAGTTACCCACATGCAATTGCTCACGAATTTAATACTTTCTTTGCAAACGTTGGGAAATGCACAACGGAGCACATAATCAGGTCAGATAAAAATTTTGAAGACTTTATGGATTCTCGTTTTCCAAACAACTTTTTTATAGCCCCTACAACACCCCAGGAGGTGATACATATAACCAACCGTATGAAATCTAAAAATAGTGAAGACTGTGATGGGATTACCACATATCTATTAAAACAGACCATCGATATACTTGCCCAACCACTCGCACATGTTATCAATAGTTCATTCAGCAGTGGAATTGTGCCCGATAGAATGAAAGTAGCCAAAGTAATCCCCATTTTCAAAACTGGTGATGAACTCAAATTTAATAATTACAGACCTATTAGCATCTTACCAAGTTTTTCAAAGGTTTTGGAAAAACTAATGGCAAATAGAATGACCAATTTTCTAAATGCATTTGACATTCTTTATAAACATCAATACGGCTTTAGGAAAAAACACAGTACTATACATCCTGTGATGCAACTGTTAAGGGACATAGCCATTGAAAATAATAAGCCAAGTAAAGATATAACCTTAGCTGTATTCATTGATTTTTCCAAAGCTTTTGATACTATAAATCATAGTATATTATTAACGAAATTAGAGAGATACGGATTCAGAGGCATAAGTAATCAATGGTTCAAGAGTTATCTGTCGAACAGAACACAGTTTGTGAAATTCGGCGATCATAGCTCCGACCAAATCGCTGTAACATGTGGAGTCCCCCAGGGTTCAATACTCGGACCTATTTTATTCTTATTATATATAAATGATATTAACCAATCAACTCTGCTAAATCTCCTCTCCTTTGCTGATGACACAACTGCCTATGCATCTGGACAAAGGATACGTGCATTATCTACACACATTAACCAAGAACTTGACAAAATAAGCGACTGGTGTTCCGCGAATCAATTAGCTCTGAATGCTAGTAAAACAAAGTATGTCATTATAAATCCATCGCGAAACACACAGAGTTTCGAAGATCTAAATATCCAAATAAAAAACCATAATATTAAAAGAATATGTGAAAAAGAAACTGAAAAATCACTGAAATTCTTAGGCATTAATATTGATGAAAATCTCTCTTATCAAGCTCATGTATCACAATTGTGCTCCAAAATAGGACGGGCAAATTATGCTCTAAACAAAGTAAAAAAAATTCTGCCGCATAAAGCTTTGAAAACGTTGTATTATGCACTGATACACAGTCATTTAATCTATGGAATACAAATATGGGGGAACTCTAACGCAACTAGGAAAATACGAACTATGCAAAAGCGATCACTGCGTATTATTAACAACACAAATTATAAGGCCCATACTGATCCGCTGTTTGCGAAAGACAAAATCCTTAAAGTAGACGACCTATTCAAGCTCCAAGCTTCCCTTTTTGTATTTGATTGGAAACAGGGAGAACTCCCTGTGTCACTCAATAATTTTTTTAACACAACACATAATGCTTCCCAAACAATCACAAGGCAATCAGAACTACTACGTGTCAGTAGAACCCGCACCCGAGCTCTAGATAAACTACCTGTACACCTGTTCCCAAAGATATGGAATGAGCTTGACCACGAGCTAAAAAATATTACAAATAGGAAAATATTCAAAAAATTATTGACAGAGAAACTTCTGTCTCAATATCCAACTGATATTGAATGTGATAACCCTTATTGTCCAGACTGTCAGGTTTAACCACAATTGGTAACTTAAATATAAACATAAAGCAATTCTTACTGTCTATTCGATAATGACCGAATTGCGCCCGCCAACCCTAGAAGTACTACATATGAACTTACAAAATAACCGATTCCACTGTCTGTTTATCTCATCCACCATAACATTGATTAATAACTGCCATGTCCTTGCATAGAGGAACTTTCATTTTAGGAGATCTTTTTTTTTCGAACGTAACAGATGAAACCAGACAAAGCTGTTCATAAAATTGCCATTCATATCTTAATACGTTATTAGTTTTTGTTTTCCAGACAAATAATGATTATCTTACTTTGGAAAGTTCCACCTGTTATCCATGCTAGATAAAGGGCAATATTGATTAACAAATGTCAATTAATGACATTCTCAATCTGCGCACAGTGCTGATAAATATGTCCATGTCTCCGGGAGACGACAGGTAGACAGCCAATCTGGCTATGTCATCTCCCTACGGTATAGATACCGATTTCGTATTTGTGTTTTTTACATTATTTTCTTTATTAATATCTGTGTTTGTTAACATGTGTATTGTAATATATTATCTATACCGTAAAATAAAATAATCTAATCTAATCTAAAATCTAGTCAAATACAGTTTGCTTGCTAGCTTGTCTCTGGGAACAATTTTGGTCAGAGCTGTAGGCCTTCAGTAAGATTGTTTATTCAGTAAACTTGTTTCACTAACTATTGTTTTTCCAACAGCTATTGCACAGTTACTCTGGAGAAAACTGTAAATCCAATCAAGTATTTTTAGGCCAGATATACATTTCCAATAACTGTTGTTTTGTGGGTCATTCATGTTGGCTTTGAGCAAGAATATTAATTTCAGCAGTGCTGTCCCACTCATTACAGATTTGCCTATAACTGTTGTATAATTGATTTGGGCAAAACTATGAATCCAATAAAATAATTCTTAGCCCAGGTATTTGGGCGTAAACTGTATATCTTTTAAAATAATTTTCAGTTCAGGTATACATTTTCACTAACTGTTGTTCAGCGGGTCACTTGTGTTGGCTTTTGGTAAAAATGTCAATTTCAGTAATGCTGTTCCACACATTGCACCTTCTCCCAAAACTGTTGCATAATTTGCCTTGAACAACAATGTGCACACAACTTCTGTATAGTTGCTTTGGTCAAGGCTGTACATGCATTTCAGTTATGCTATGTGTTTCCCCTTATGCTGTAAGGAAAGATATAGTGGGATAATTGCAGAGTTCTCAGTCCCCAGTCTGAGAGTTGAATATGCAGGGTTATGTGCATACACATGGCTATTCTGGGTGAATTTGAAACCCAGAGCAGCCATGTAGGTGACACATAACATTATTATACCTCATTATACATAGTAGTCATTTCACACAATCTTCTGTCAATGTCATTGTCCGTCAAATGGAGAAATGTCCTGTGTGGGTTTACAAACACAGTTTGCTTGAAAGCCTGTCCCTGGGAACAATTTTGGACAGAGCTGTAGGCCTTCAGTAAGAGTGTTTATTCAGTAAACTTGTTCCACTCATTAATGTTTTTCCAACAGCTATTGCACAGTTACTCTGGAGAAAACTGTAAATCCAATCAAATATTTTTAGGCCAGATTTCCATTCCCAATAACTGTTGATTTGTGGGTCATTCATGTAGGCTTTGAGCAAGAATATTAATTTCAGCAGTGCTGTTCCACTCATTTCAGATTTGCCTAACTGTTGTATACTTGATTTGGAAAAAAAACTATGAATCCAATAAAATAAGTCTCAGACCAGGTATTTTGGCGAAAACTGTATATCTTTTAAAACAATTTTCGTTCAGGTATACATTTTCACTAACTGCTGTTCAGTGGGTTACTTGTGTTGGCTTTTGGTAAAAAATGTCAACTTCAGTAATGCTCTTCCACACATTGCAGCTTCTTCCAAAACTGTCGTATAATTGCCTTGAATAACAATATGCTGTTCCACACACTGCAGCTTTTCCCCAAACTGTTCTATAATTGCCTGGAACAACAATGTGCATCCTATAAAATAATCTTCAGGCCAGGTATACATTTTAAACATAGGTTGTTTTCTTGGTTGGCTGTATAGTTGCTTTGGTCAAAGCTGGACATCCATTTCAGTTATGCTATGTGTTTCCCCTTATGCTGTAGGGAAATACATAGTGGGATACTTGCAGAGTTCTCAGTTCCCAGTCTGAGGGTTGAATATGCAGGGTTATGTGCATACACATGGCTATTCTGGGTGAATTTGAAACCCAGAGCAGCCATGTAGGTGACACATTACATTATTATACCTCATTATACATAGTAGTCATTTCACACAAGCTTCTGTTAATGTCATTGTCCGTCAAAAGGAGAAATGTCCTGTGTGGGTTTACAAACACAGTGTGCTTGAAAGCCTGTCCCTGGGAACAATTTTGGACAGAGCTGTAGGCCTTCAGTAAGAGTATTTATTCAGTAAACTTGTTCCACTCATTAATGTTTTTCCAACAGCTATTGCACAGTTACTCTGGAGAAAACTGTAAATCCAATCAAATATTTTTAGGCCAGATTTCCATTTCCAATAACTGTTGATTTGTGGGTCATTCATGTAGGCTTTGAGCAAGAATATTAATTTCAGCAGTGCTGTTCCGCTCATTACAGATTTGCCTAACTGTTGTATACTTGATTTGGAAAAAAACTATGAATCCAATAAAATAAGTCTCAGACCAGGTGTTTTGGCGAAAACTGTATATCTTTTAAAATAATTCTCGTTCAGGTATACATTTTCACTAACTGCTGTTCAGTGGGTTACTTGTGTTGGCTTTTGGTAAAAAATGTCAACTTCAGTAATGCTGTTCCACACATTGCAGCTTCTCCCAAAACTGTCGTATAATTGCCTTGAATAACAATATGCTGGTCCACACACTGCAGCTTTTCCCCAAACTGTTCTATAATTGCCTGGAACAACAATGTGCATCCTATAAAATAATCTTCAGGCCAAGTATACATTTTAAACATAGGTTGTTTTCTTGGTTAGCTGTATAGTTGCTTTGGTCAAAGCTGTACATCCATCTCAGTTATGCTATGTGTTTCCCCTTATGCTGTAGGGAAATACATAGTGGGATACTTGCCGAGTTTTCAGTCCCCAGTCTGAGAGTTGAATATGCAGGATTATGTGCATACACATGGCTATTCTGGGTGAATTTGAAACCCAGAGCAGCCATGTGGGTGACACGTTACATTATTATACCTCATTATACATAGTAGTCATTTCACACAAGCTTCTGTCAATGTCATTGTCCGTCAAATGGAGAAATGTCCTGTGCGGGTTTACAAATACAGTTTGCTTGCTAGCTTGTCTCTCGGAACAATTTTGGACAGAGCTGTAGGCCTTCAGTTCACGTATACATTTTCACTCACTAACTGCTGTTCAGTGGGTCACGTGTGTTGACTTTTGATAAAAATGTCAATTTCAGTAATGCTGTTCCACACATTGCAGCTTCTCCCAAAACTGTTGTATAATTGCCTTGAATAACAATATGCATCCTATAAAATAATCTTCAGTCCAGGTTTACATTTTAAATATAGGCTGTTTTGTTGATTAGCTGTTCCGCACACTGCGGCTTTTCCCAAAACGGTTGTATAATTGCCTTGAACAACAAAACGCTTCCTATAAAATAATCTTCAGGCCAGGTATACATTTTAAATATAGGTTATTTTGTTGGTAAGCTGTGTGTATTTTACATATTTTACAGGTATACATTTTCACTAACTGTTGTTTTGTGGGTCACTTGTGTAGCTTTTGGTAGAAATGTCAATTCCAGTAATGCTGTTCCACAATTTGCAGCTTTTTCCAAAACTGTTGTATAATTGCCTGGAACAACAATGTGCATGCTATAAAATAATCTTCAGGCCAGGTATACATTTTAAACACAGGTTGTTTTGTTGGTTAGCTTTGCATATTTAGAGTAAGAATGTTTATTCTGTAATGTTGTTTCACTCATTACAGTTTTGCCCACAACTTCTGTATAGGTGCTATGAACAGAAGTGTACATCTTTGCCCACATCTTGTATAGTTGCTGTGGACAGAACTGTAAAATCAACAAATTATTTTAGGCAAGATATACATTTTCAGTAGCTGTTGCCTTGTGGGTTACTTATGTAGACTTTGAGTAAGAATGTTAAATTTAGTAATGCTCTTCAACATACTACAGTTTTGCTCACAACAGTTTTGCTCACAACTGTTGTATAATTGCTTTAGACAAAACTGTGAATCCAATAAATTATTTGTAGGCCAGATATACATCTTTACTAACTGCTGTTTTGTGGGTCACTTGTGTAGGCTTTGGGGAAGAATGTTAATTTCAGTAATTCTGTTCCACACATTGCAGTATTGCCCAAAAGCGGTTGTATAATTGCCTTGCAATAACTTTCAGTAGACTTTGATAAGAATGTCAATTTCAGTAATGCTCTTCAACATACTACAGTTTTGCCCCCAACTGTTGTATAATTGTTTTGGACATAACTGTAAATCCAATAAATTATTTTTAGGCCCGATATACATCTTTACTAACTGTTGTTTTGTGGGTCACCTGTGTAGGCTTTGGGGAACAATGTTAATTTCAGTAATGCTGTTCCACACATTGCAGCTTTGCCCCAAAACTATTGTATAATTGCCTTGCAATAATTTTCAGTACAGGCATACATTTACACTAAGTGTTATTTAGTGCTGCTCCACACATTGCAGCTTTTTCCAAAAGTGTTGTATAATTGCCTGGAACAACAATGTGCATCCTATAAAATAATCTTCAGACCAGGTATACACTTAAACATAGGTTGTTTTGTTGGTTAGCTGTGTGTATTTAGAGTAAAAATGTTTATTTTGTAATGTTGTTTCACTCATTACAGTTTTGCCCACAACTTCTGTATAGATGATTTGAATAGAATGTTTCACTCATTACAGTTTTGCCCACAACTTCTGTATAGGTGATTTGAATAGAAGTGTACATTTTTGCCCACAACTTGCATAGTTGCTTTGGACAAAACTGTAAAACCAACAAATTATCTTAGGCAAGATATACATTTTCAATAGCTGTTGTCTTGTGGGTTACTTATGTAGACTTTGATAAGAATGTCAATTTCAGTAATGCTCTTCAACATACTACAGTTTTGCCCACAACTGTTGTATTATTGCTTTGGACATAACTGCTTTGGACAATTGCCTGGAACAACAATGTGCATCCTATAAAATAATCTTCAGACCAGGTATACACTTAAACATAGGTTGTTTTGTTGGTTAGCTGTGTGTATTTAGAGTAAAAATGTTTATTTTGTAATGTTGTTTCACTCATTACAGTTTTGCCCACAACTTCTGTATAGGTGATTTGAATAGAATGTTTCACTCATTACAGGTTTGCCCACAACTTCTGTATAGGTGATTTGAATAGAAGTGTACATTTTTGCCCACAACTTGCATAGTTGCTTTGGACAAAACTGTAAAACCAACAAATTATCTTAGGCAAGATATACATTTTCAATAGCTGTTGTCTTGTGGGTTACTTATGTAGACTTTGATAAGAATGTCAATTTCAGTAATGCTCTTCAACATACTACAGTTTTGCCCACAACTGTTGTATTATTGCTTTGGACATAACTGTAAATCCAATAAATTATTTATTGGATTTACATTCTTTGATAAGAATGTCAATTTCAGTAATGCTCTTCAACATACTACAGTTTTGCCCACACTTGTTGTATAATTGTTTTGGACATAACTGTAAATCCAATAAATTATTTTAAGGCCAGATATACATCTTTACTAACGGTTGTTTTGTGGGTCACCTGTGTTGGCTTTGGGGAACAATGTTAATTTCAGTAATGCTATTCCACACATTGCAGCACTGCCCAAAAGCTGCTGTATAATTGCCTTGCAATAATTTTCAGTTTCAGTCCGGGCATAGGCTTTGGGGAACAATGTTAATTTCAGTAATGCTGTTCCACACTTTGCAGCTTTGCCCCAAAACCGTTGTATAATTTTCAGTACAGGCACACATTTACACTAAGTGTTATTCAGTAGGTCACTTCTGTTGGCTTTAAGTAAGAATGTTAATTTCAGTAATGCTGTTCTCCATATTACAGTTTTGCCCAAGACTGTTGTATAACTGCCTTGGACAAAACGGTGAACTCCATAAAAGTAATTTTCAGTACATGTATAGTTTCCATATAGGTTGTCTTGTTGGTTAGCTGTGTATATTTAGATTGAGCATGTTTATTCTACAATGCTGTTTCACTCAAATGCAGTTTTGCTCACAACTATTATATAGATGCTTTGAACAAAAGTGTAAATCCTATTAAATGATTCTCAGTCCAGGTATACGCTTCCACTATAGATTGTCATGCTGGTGCATGGTGAAATCAAGTTAAACGTAATGCCATGTAGACAATCAATAGATATATAGTTCTGAACCCCTCTACTATTTGTGATCTGTAATTTTCAGTCCAAGTAAACATACATAATGCCCAGTAGACAGTTCACAGATATATAGCTCTGAATCCCTCTACTATTTGTATTCTGTAATATTTAGTCCAGGTAAAAACCTTCATTATTGGATGTGGATACATATATCCTTTAAATAATTGTTATAAAGACTATCACGTTTTTTTCAGATTACTGGTTAGATTATGCTACTGGGAAATACATAGTGGGATACTTGCAGAGTTCTTGGTCCCCAATCTGAAAGTTGAACATGCAGGGTTATGTTATATACTTGGCTGTTCTGGGTGAACTTGAAACTCAGAGCAGCCATGTAGGTGACACATTACATTATTATACCTCATTATACATAGTAGTCATTTCACACAAGTTTCTGTCAATGTCAATGTCTGTCAAAAAGAGAAACGTTCTGTTTGTGTTTAAAAATAGTGGGATTCTTGCAGAGTAAGTCTGTCCTAGATATTAATGCACTTGGCTAACCACCCCACTCCATTCCATACCTCTCACCGACGTAATTGTTTATCTTCGGTTAAATGCAACCAATTCTGCTTCCACAATTCCCACGCTTATTTTCGTCCTTAATAATGCACAGTGAAGATAATCGGTAGCCTGGAAAAAACGATGTCACGTAACTAAGGAGAATAACTCTCGTTATTTCCCCGTCAGCAATTGGTTTTAATTGCTTTGTTTTATTTTCGTTTGTCCGACTCCAAATATTGCAATCAAATGGTCAATAAAATCCCACCAATTACAAATCTGATCCATGTAGCGTTTATACTAATGTTATACTAATGTTGTGGTTTACTGATACATGTAGCCAGGTAAACAACCAACACAAGTATTTACAACCTGAAAATAGTACTAATTTCCATATTAGGCCACCCAGTCAGGTTGGATGTACCACATGCTGTAATACTTTGTCCGTGTAACAAAATCTTCTTGTTCGAGGTAGTTTATTTACGCTTATACACGGCGACCATTTAAACCAGTTAAGTATGAATGTGAATATATAGACAACGAGGTCATCATCAAGTAATATGCCCCGCCTTGTGTGCCTATACGGTAATTGCATTGAAAACATTTAAGGCTATAAAAAATAGGAATAGAAATTGAAAGCCTTACCCACTGCGTTTGGTGGTGCTGGCAATACTGTTGCCAACGAAGCGGCCGCCGAGGGTGATGGTCAGTGATCCTAATGTTAATGGACATTGGATTCGTTGGCCATTAGCATCGGCGGTGTCATTGGGGGGGGGGGGGGGGTAATTATTGGACTAAAATAGCTTTGCTGGGGTTTATTTGAGAACGTTAGTAAGCGTTCACCAGTGAACCCTAACACAGCGATGGTTTATGAACATACTCTTTCAGTGTTGGAGAAACATACCTTCCTCATCTTCACTTGCTAATATTTACAATGTTTACAGTCTAAATACCTTTACAAATCTTTTTCTTAGAAAATGCTCCCATTCCTGGTGAACGCTAACCCAGCAATTGTTTATGAACAGGCTGGTTTTGAGAAAATGTTTCTCCATGTGATGCTAGACGCTCTCATAGAAGAAACATGACGCCGTAATATTTTAACTACTTTAATTTATTAATTACTTTACTGAACTTTAAAGGGAACTTTTAAGCGTCCTACGGCCACTATTATCCTCCCACATATTCATATTCATACTTAACTGGCTATATTTTGTGTATTCTGTATGTGATGTCTGTATTTTTGTCCAGAAATGTGCATTACTACACTGATATTGTTTTATACGTGACACATTTTTATACCACACCCACTGATGTATGATGTATTCTAACGATGCCCATAACAAATTCCATTCTAAAAAATTATCAAAACCAGCTTAACTAGTTGAATATTAAAAGGAAAGCTGATCATGATTTATCTAAGAGGCGATCCTTCTCTGAAGCTTGCTGTATCTCACAATCCTGACAACAGCTCACAATTCGTCTTGAAAAATATCAGATTAAACATTGTTGTTAAACCGTTTGGTATCTTTCTGAATAGTATGGCTATCATCCGGATCCTTGATCATGGCTAACCCATTGACGTTTGATGAGATACAGAGCAGCAGCTCCTTTGATTTTAGTACCCAGTTTAACGATGCAATCACCCATAACGAAGCGGCCGAACTGAACGCACCCTATACCATTGAGAAACGTAGCTGCGAATTTTATACGCCGGAACGCTTTAATAATGAGATCTCAAAGATACCCAACACACTTATTCTCTTTAACATTAACTGTCGAAGTCTTAATGCTAACTGGGAACCCCTGCATGACTTAATATGTAATCTTCAATCCGAATCCAATATTTTGGATGCAATAGGCTTAACAGAAACATTTAAATATAAAAGAAAATATTACCTACTCACTTGATGGTTACCATCCCTTGACCACACGACAGCGACTTGAGAACGACGACGGTAGAGGAGGTGTGGGACTTTTTATTAAAGACAGTATTCCATTTAAAATTCGCGAAGATCTATCTGTGTTTATCCCACATGTATTTGAGTCCCTGTTCGTTGAGATTGCGACGAAGGAAAAACAAATTATTGGAATCATTTATAGACCCAACACAGCCCCTAAAGCCGACCTTGATTTATTCCTTGAAAAACTATCGATTTTACTAGATATGCTAGGTGACCAAAACAAAACTGTTTATCTTATGGGTGATTTTAATATTGACCTACTGGGTTTCTGCAAACACACAAAAACTGATTTATTCATAGATATTATATTCAGTGCTGGATTTATGCCTGCTATCACGAGACCAACGCGAATCACGGACCACTCTGCCACTATAATCGACAATATCTTCTGCAATAAAATCAAATCACAAACATCTGGAATAATTATTGCTGATGTAAGCGACCATTTTGCAACATTTTATGTTGACGAATCAGCTAAAAGACATACTAACACCGTTCAAACTCCAAAAAGATCATTTAAACAGGAAAACATTAACCATTTCAAATCCCTGTTATCCGCAAGTGATTTCTCAAACGTTATGAACGCATCATGTCCGAATGAAGCCTACAATACTTTTCTTGGCATTGTACATGCAGCCTTTGACCACGCATTTCCAGAAAAACTTGTTAAAGTTCCCCTCAAATTTGTAAAGCGTGAACCGTGGATAACATCGGGTCTTTTAAAGTCCTCATTGGAAATAAACAAACTGTATGTAAAAAAATTAAAAAACCCAACAATGCAAAACAAATTGAAATACAAAACGTACTGCACCATTTACAACAGACTAAAACGAGCTCGCAAAACAGATTATTATAACACTATACTTCGAGAAAACAAACATAACATGAAAAAAAACGTGGGAAATATTAAAGAAAGTAATTAATAAATCCAACCCTACCCTTACCGCCCCATCGACATTCGTCGATGATAATGTTGAAATAACCGACGCCGAAGAAATAGCTACTAAATTTAACTCATACTTCGTTAACATTGGCAAAAAACTTAGTGAGTCATTGCCTCCTCCCTCTCGTCTTTTTTCCGATTATATTGCGAGAAGGAACACAGAATCTTTCTTTATTGTGCCAACTACTCCACACGAAGTAATTCAGTGCACAAAAAAACTAAACCCAAAACCGAGTCGAGACCTTGACAACATGTCCTCAAAAATGGTAAAGGAAATCATATATGAAGTAGTTGAACCCCTAACACACGTAATTAACCTTTCATTCTCAACTGGCATTGTACCGGAAAAAATGAAAACAGCTAAAATAATTCCCGTCTTCAAATCTGGCAATGAACAGCTATTCAACAACTATAGACCCATTAGTATTTTACCGATATTCTCTAAAATACTAGAAAAATTAATGTATGCTAGGTTAGCATATTTCCTGGAGGATAAAAAGATAATCCATCAACATCAGTTTGGTTTTAGAAAGGCACACTCAACAATACATCCGGTACTACATCTTGTCAATACCGTCGGGAAATGAACGATCAGCCAACAAAAGACTGTACATTACCTCATTTTCTCGACTTTTCTAAAGCATTTGATACCATAAATCATTCGATTTTACTTAAAAAGTTAGAAGTCTATGGAATTCGAGGGCATGCGAATACCTGGTTTAAAAATTATCTCACAGAGAGATGTCAATCGGTATCATTCAGAAATGTCTGTTCTGGTTTTCTGGACATATCTACTGGTGTTCCGCAAGGGTCTATCCTTGGACCGCTTCTTTTTATTATTTATATCAACGATATTATAAATTCCACGTCGATGAAAATATTATCGTATGCCGATGACACTACTGCCTACACGACTGGCAATAACTTGGACGCAATTATAGAATTAGCAAACAACGAACTCAACAAGATATATAATTGGTGTATGGCGAATAAACTTGTCCTCAACGAAAGTAAGACAAAGTTCATCATTTTACATCCTCGGGGGATACTTACTCTATTGGAAATAGGGAAATTGTACTTAACAATTCAACCTTCTCCCCTATCGCAAATAACCAAGAAGAAAAATTTGTCACATTCTTAGGAATCTATGTGGATGAAAATCTGAACTTCAGGCACCATCTTTCGGTTGTCTGCTCTAAAATTTCTAGGGCTATTTATTCCATAAATAGAGTGAAAAGGATTCTGCCACAAAAATGCTTAAAAACATTATATTATTCGCTAATTTACAGTCACATGATGTACGGTATTCAAATTTGGGGGCACTCGCCCTCCACTAGAGCGCTCACAAAACGGCAAAAAAAAGCCATGCGAATTATATGCAACAAAAAATTCAATGCGCACACCGACCCACTGTTTAGAAACCAACGTATTTTAAAATTCACAGACCTGTATAAGTTTCACGTTCAGCTGTTTATGCATGATTGGCAAAATAAAATGTTGCCTGAAAGTTCTGAGAATACCTTTAAAATATACCAAAATCCCTCCGGTATGGACACCAGACAGTCAGGTAAATTACGCCTAGATAAACCGAGGACTCAGTTTTCTGCTAATCTTCCCATACACACTTTCCCTAGAACGTGGAACAATATTGAACCATTCGTTCAAAATTATTCAAGACCACTATTCAAAAAAACTTTAACTGAATTATTTCTAAGCTCATACTCACTACATATCAACTGTAACAATCCAGTATGCCCCGACTGTCGACCGTAGCTCTGTCTATCTCATCGCTACCTTTCTATTGAACTCAATCTTCCTGACATCCCAGAAACATAGAATAGATTTTTCACATTATGGAAAGAACCAGCCTAACATATCCTTTATAGTAGGGACATAAACTGACCTCCTACTGGAGTACACGCTGTTGCCAGGATTGCCTCGATTCTCATGTCTGCTTCTCATTCATTTTTTTTTTCTCATTTTTCTTTTCTTTTCTTCGTATTTGTTTTCTTTTTTGTTTTTTTTTGTTTTGTTTTGTTTTTTTTTTCACCTTTTCTTGTTCATCTTTTTTTAAACGGGAATGGCGGGAAGACAGCCACTAGTGGCTACGTCATCTCCCTGTGGTGCAATCATGTAGTTATGAATAATGTTACCTTTATGTCTATTTTTGGATTTGATTGTATACATGTGGCACTACTGAATAAAACCAAACCATTCATTCCCATTTCTTGTTGTTGGTGTCCAAAAACAGACTATTTCTTTTCAAAATGTTAACATTTAGCTGTCCATGGTGGGTTAACAAATGCTTACCGGTATATTTTATCCTTGCAACCGGTAATGGGACACCAAAACCTATCAATGGCCATTTTCTCTTGAAAATCTACAAGGTGTTTGAAAAGAAATCAAGGGAAAACATGATTTTTTTAAGCGTTTGATGGGTATCGCTATTAACCACCCCAAAAGAGGTTAACGCTTGGTTTTGTGAATACCCTTATTACTTACAAAAATGCTCCTCGGGGAATTCCACATCCTACAAAGGAGTTTATGTTTATCTCTCGTGTATACATTGCGTGCTGTGTGTGCGTCCAAAAACAGCCCATTTCAACAAAATTACGATGCTTGACAATCTGTAGAGGGTTAATAAACGCTCACCGGAATATTTTGTCCATGCATCTTGTAATATCACACAAAGACCTTCGAATAGTCATTTTTTCTTGAAAACCTACAAGTTGCTTTTAGAGAAATTCACAGAAAATGAGAATTTTAAGATTTTAAGGGGTATCTAGTTTAAACAGTATTTTTATTTCCAGATAATCACATATAAGGTTACAAATTAGTAAGTAGAAAGTACAAGCAAATATCAAGAAAATGGATTCAGCAGAAAGATAAAAGCTTATAAAGCGCTGTCTCCATGACAGACTTGTAAGTTACAACATACATGGCAAGTGCACAATTCATAATTTTAGTTGTAACTTAAAATATATAAGTATTTACTGATCACCTGGAGGAAATATTGGAAGATTTGGGATATGGGATAGGTGGGGGGGGGGGGGGGGCAAGGGTAAGGGTTTTAAGATTCGTGGTTGACCCAGACGGTGCAGGTACCTAGCCGATTCATAATCTGTCATAATCATGCAACACAGCACTATGAGAAGCGATGAGTTAATCGTATGTACTGGTGGACCTTCACAAATATGTCCCTGTTGGTTGCTGTGCTGTAGGTCGTAGACCCGTACAACCGTATTTCCATTGTAACGTGAGCCTCGATGGACCCAATAGTTTGCTGTCGTGTCGTTACATAAAGTGGGCATAGCACAAGAAAATGCTCAGCAGTCTCGGGGTCGCCACATCTACATAGGGGAGTATCGGAAAGGAAGTTATTGAAAAGGTCGAAGTTCAGGTTACTACAAATGAGGCGCAATCGACAGTGATATACTTGACTTTCGCGTGACTTGTGGTGGAAGAAGTAGCTGGGGGTGGGTAATCTGTTTCGATTAAGGTATGTTTTAAAATTTGGCAGTGAGCTATTATCCCTAATGTGAAGGAGAATGTCGTTCCATAGACGAGTAGCAGATGGGAGAAATGAGGTGTGATGAAGCTGTGTCCGGCACATCGGTGTGACAAGGTTCCTGTTGCCTCGAAGGTCATGGCCCTGTATTTCGGAGATAGGTGGGGGTATACGAATGCTGGCATACGCCGGAACAAGGCGATGATATATTTTGAAATACTGCACCAACTTGTGATTTGTTCGTCTTGTTTCGAGTGTATCCCAGCCCGTTTCGACATATAAATTATCTTTACTAGAACTTTTAGTCGCACCGGTTACGAGGCGCGCGGCCTCGATTTGAATTTTTTCCAACTCCTCGGCTTCTCTAACTGAACAGTTGTCCCAGACAGTATCGGCATATTCCAGTATCGGACGAACAAAGGCGAAGTAAATTTTCTCTAGTGTTTTGCAGTCTAGTCGAAACTTGAAACGTCTAAGTAGGTTAAGACGGCGCCATGCCTTTTGGGCTATCTCAGCAATATGGGTCGACCACGTCCCACGATTGTCGAATGTTAGGCCGAGATGCTTGTGGAGGGTGACTTTCTGAATATCAGTTTGGAACATTTTAAGTGGCGGGTGGTGTATCTCGTTGATTTTGCGAGAGATTGTCATGGTTTCGGTTTTATTTGGGTTAAATGTCACAAGCCATCGCTCAGACCAAGCCTCGATTTTCTTTTTCTTTATATCTCTTTTGCTTATATCAGCAGCCAACATGGCATTTTCGACAACCAGTTAGAGCGATGTATCGTCGGCAAATAAACGAATATTGCTAGTAATGTTATCCACTATATAATTGATATATATCAAGAACAGCAAGGGCCCAAGGATTGAGCTCTGCGGTACCCCGGCACGTACAGTAGTCCAGGAGGATGACACCGAGTTTAGGACATCACGTTGTTGTCTATTACTCAGATATGATTTGAGCCATCGAAGAAGGGCACCACCAACTCCAATCCTCTCCAGCTTATAGAGGAGCCCATTGTGCCACACCTTGCCTTGCTCACATCACAGAAAACTATCCTTACCTCCTTCCCCTCGTCTACTGCCGAGCTGAAGAAATCGTATATGTCAGTCAGTTGCAGCACAGTAGAGTCTGATGGTAGGAACCCAGACTGGAGAGGAGTGAGCAGGGAATTATCTTCCAGAAAAGACAGTATCCTCTGAAAAACACATTTTTCAAAAACTTTACTGATACTACTCAACAGGGTGATCGGACGATAATTTTCAACTAGGTGTATATCACCTTTCTTGAACACGGGGGATTCGTTGCCACATTTTCATTCGGGCGGAAAGAACGAGATATTAAGCATGAGATTAAAAATCTTGGTTAAAGGATCACATAGACTAGAACCACATTCTTTCAGGATGCGGGGGCTTATTTTGTCTGGACCGCAAGCCTTTGCGGCATTCAGGGAGGTAAGAGCTTTCGTAACTTCTTTCGGGTGAAGTGTTATGCCATTTAGCTTAGGTCTATCATCATTTGGAGCCATGAACGGTATGGTTTGGGTCGAGTCATCGACCGAAGAGACTGAGGCAAAGTATTGATTAAGGCAGTCGGCTTTGTCTTTGTCAGTTTTTTGAATGGTGTTGTCGCACTCGAGATTGGGAATAGTCCAGTGGCGATGACCTATTAGTAGTTTAAGCGTTCTCTACCATTGGGAAGCATTAATACTTGAGCAGCTCAGACTCTGATCAATTTTAGAAAAGTTGTTCTGCTTTGACTTCCTAGTCTCAGAAACTGTTCGGTTACGCACGAGGCGATAGTTTTGCCATGCTAATGGTGTGCTCTTACATTTTGCCTTACGGTAGATACGTTTGCGTTGGCGTATCAATTTCCTGATGTCGTTGTGCATCCAGGGTGGCTGCTCTGGTCGCGACTTAACGAACTTGTTGGGAATGAACTGCAGGGCATATTTTTCAATAATGTTCGTGAGCTGTTCAACAATAGTATTAGGGGAGGCTTCATTCAGGATGTCTTCCCAGTTGATGTTTTTGAGAGTGCTATTAAGACCAGTGTAGCCACCTTTACCATACAGCCAAATGCGCCGCGAGAAGGTGTTGCTTTTTGGGCTTGGCAGCTTGAGAGTAAGCGTTATTGGGTAGTGATATCTGACCATGTCAGCATGAAAAGGATCACGGACTTCAATACTATCGACAATACCAAGTACATTGTCATTAGTTATGGTTATGATCAGGTCGATTAGGGAGTTTGAGTTTTCAGTATAGTGTGTTGGTTTGTCAATGAGTTGGTGTAAGCTAAATTGCGTTAATAATTGTTGGACGTTGCCAATGGGGATGCGAAGTTGATCATCGTTGAATTCACCCATTATTATAATGTTTCCAATTCCGCTATCGGTAGCTTTTTCGAGAGACAGTGATAAGAGACAGGGAGAGACAGGGATAAGAGATCCCAGAGGTTGCGATCAGAATTGGGTGGGCGGTAGATTACCCCAAAGAGAATCGAACCCTGGCCTGAATGGATCTGCGTCCATATACCTTCCAAGCCGATCAAGTCAAGGTCGGGTCGTCGTTTGAAGGAAATGTTCGTTTTAATATATATTGCCACTCCTCTCCCTCTAGAGCCACGATCTTTTCTTAGTGGAGGATGGAAGCCTGGAATGTCGATTTCTAAATCGTTGTCATTTGGATCAAGCCTGGTTTCGGGGAATGCGCGGATGTTATACGATAGCATTTCGCAACTGAGGACGTCAATTTTTGGTTTCAGACTATGTATGATGAGGTGGAAAAATGATAGGCCATGTGGTTCGGAAGGACTGCAATCTGAAACGGAGCTGCTGGAAGGTGTAAGTGGTGATGACTGTACGGGGTCTGGATTCAACTCCCCTGCCAGTAGTTTTACAATGAAGAGCCAGGACACAAGTCCACCTAGTACATAGCTTGAGGCCAGGCAAAGACAACCAAACATGGTGGACGATACTGAGTTGTATTTGCATGTATGTGGCTTGGGGTTAGCAGCATGTATTCCATCGTGGAACGCTGACAATGGCACACCGAACAAGTGGCATATCGTCCCCTGAGCTCCAACGTGCCCATGTGCCTACTGGCACATTGGACACGTTGGAACACAGGGGGCGACATGCTCGAATAATTCTGAACATGGAGCAGACTTAGCATAATTGTGATACCCTTGGTGCCATGATAAAAGAATAAGATTATAAGTAGAATCGACTGAAGGTCCAGTTGCATTTTGTGTTGCACGCTGTTGCATGCTTTCGTCGCGAAGAGGCCCACTCTGCTTCTGCATGTCTCAATATCAGTCGCCATTTGGGGCATGTAGATCTAATGATTTGAAGCAGAGTGGGTCGGTTCTCAAAGCTCTGTCACGTAGCTCATCAGCCTGCACCATCAGAGTCAAAAGTGCTTTGTGACTGAAATTATACGGTCATGCTTATTGTAAGCTTCATTCAACACGAAAGTAGGCCTACATCAACATCCGGTGCACGTTATTCACGCGAGAATTTGAGAAGCCTCCGAAACTCCGTAAAATGAAAAAGTGATCTTTGCAAACCATAAAATATATGGATATTCCTAATTTCTTTAAAAAAGCGTATATGTTTGGTAAACTTGCCTGAAATTACTTCAAGTATGAATATAATGACGAAAAACCGTAGTATGACAAAACATACGCTTTAAAAACATGAATTACAGGCGCGTCAAAAATCGCCCGCAAATATATACGGTTTTCCAAGTTTGAGATTTTTAGCATGGAATATCTCGAAAAATGTTGTTTTAAATTAAAAACAGATTTGTTCTCATTATTTAGCGTGCAAAACTTAACATTTCTGCATACAGGGGTTTCTGCACACATCTCTTGTTCTTTAGCGCGGAGGCACTGAACATTTGGGCAACGTGAAACAGGTTGCCCAAATGTTTTACCACGTAAAAAACCGACATTTCCAAGGACAACTTTCGGTTGTCCAAATGTCGTTTACATTCCTTTTTCATACATTAGGGAGACTTTCGATAGGAAAAAAACATACATTAAGGGGAAATGCACATTAGGGAGACTTATACGGGACTCCCTAATAATTTAGTCTTCAATTGTGACTTTTGTCATTAATTTTTATTTTCCATTTTGGGTCTCTGGTATTCATGTGAACACTATCTTTTATCTTATGTACCCGATGCCAGATCTACACCTCTACACAAACCACCAGAGAGTGGTGAAAATTTGATATGCTATATGTTTACTTGTTAAAAAACAGACATTAAGTCGACATTCAATTAAAGTTTTTTTTTTTTTCTTTTTTCAGGCGATATGTTTTAATTGTAAAATACCGCAGTGACTGACAATACACTAAAAAACATCACACAAAACAACATATCTGTCCTTTAAAATCATGAAATATATTTGAGAATCGTTTTTCGTAGGTCTATTTTCATAAATTTGTCGAGGGGTTAGGTTACGTGGTAAAAAAATGTACCTTATGGGTACTTCCTATTAAATATAAGTTGATTTTCACACCCTCAAAATGTCAATGCTTTCCCAGTTTTTTCTCGTTTTATGTTTGTATTAAGTTATTTATTTTTATTAATTTGTTATTAAAACAATGCATGGAGCTTTCAATTAGTCGTAGCTACATTAAACCAATAATAATAAGATGAAGATGAAGAATCTCTCTCTCTCACTCTCTCTCTCTCTCTCTCTCTCTATCTGTCTCTCTCCCTCTCCATCTCTCACACCCTGTCTATCTCTCCCGCCCCATCCCACACACTCTCTTCAAGTATGAGTATATATGGGTATGACTACCCGGTGGTGTCGTTGGGGTATATTTTCGTGGTCAAGTCCCTCCTCCCCCCAAAAGTTATTTTTTGCAATGCGTGTTTTTTGTGTTTGTTTTTATAGATATCTTCAACAAGAACCTATCATAAAAACTATAAGACCTCTCAAGGAAATGAGCTAACGAAACACTGCCCAATAGGATGGGGGGGGGGGGGGGGGCACATGATCTGATTTATTGCACACCGGTTTCAAAAAATCATATTACACAGGCCCAGTGTGTGAATTACGGAGTGTAGATCTCTCTCCCTCTCTTTCTCTCTACCTCTGTCTATCAGTCTCTCTCCCTTTATGTGTGTCTCCCTCTCTTTATCCCTACCATCTCTCTCTGTCTTTCGCCCTCTCTCTCCTCCTCTGTAATGCTCCCTCTTTCTCTTCATGTGTGAGTATAAATTGGTGTGATTGCCCAGTGGCGTCGTTGGATTATATTTTGGTGGTCAAGATCCCGCTCTCCCCCTCCCCTATCCACAATATTTGATTTTTTGCACTGCGTATCTATTAGTCTTTATAATTTTTTTTCCGAAAACCCTTATCATACGAATCATAAAACCTCCCATTAGAATGAGCTGACCAAACGCGTTCCATTATGGAGATGATTGGGTGGGGAGCACATGATATGGTTTATTGAACCAGATTCAAAAATCATGTGTTTTGATCCCCAGATTGTGAATTACGAAGTGTGGATCTCTGTATGAGTGGGTGTCAAGTGGCGTTGATAGGTTATGTGTTGGTTATTTGTGGTCCGGACCCAAAACACATTTGAGGTTATTTAGCAGGCTTCTCTATTCCTCTTTCCAAATAATCTCACGGAAGCCTTATTATTTGACCAGTTATAGGAATGAGCCTGCCGAACTCGTCATATACATTCCTGGCTGCTGTCGGTGGAGTTTGCCAGGGTGTCTAACCCAAGAAATCATTATCGTACAAATCATAAGACCTCTCATTTAGGGGCGCGGCGGTTCTCGTCAGATCACCGAAGTTAAGCCACGTCGAGCCGGGTTAGTCACTGGATGGATGACCGTCAGAGCGATCGTTTCGGAATCCCGCATTGTGTCCTTGGGCAAGGCACTCCACCCTGATTGTCCACATGCGAGAACTACGACGCCGTGTATTAAGGCGTACTGCACATTGATGGAGCGCATGTCTTCAAGCAATCTAACCCTGCCTCTGCTGCAGAGCGTAGTTACGATTTTGGGGAGCTGGCAGCTGCTCGTCGTTGCTCGGTGGTTCTCTCCGAGTACTCTGGCTTCCTCCACCCATAAAAATGTCGCCGACACAGTATGACCTTGGCTGTTAAAGTGTAGCTAAACCCTAATAAATAAATAAATAAATAAATAAATAAATAAATAAATAAATAAATAAATAAATAAACCAAACTCGTTCCATTAAGAAGGGGGGGGCATGATCTGGTTTATTGTTACGGAGTGTAGCCCCCCCCCCCCCCCCACCATCTCTCTCTCTCTGTGTGAATTTTTCTCTCTCTATACAAACCATAAGACCTCTCAAGGACACGAGCTAACCAAACACGTTCAAATAGGATACGGAGGGGGGGGGGGGGGGCACATGATCTGGTTAATTGCACCGGTTTCAAAAGATCATATTTAGAGGTCCAGTGTGTGAATTACGGAGTGTAGACACCCCCCCCCCCTCTCTCTCTCTCTCTCTCTCTCTCTCTCTCACCAGTGGCGTTGATTATATGTTGGTGATTTATGGTCCGGACCCAAAACACATTTGAGCTTATTTACCATGCTTCTCAATTCGTCGTTCCAAATAATTCCCTTTAAGCCTTATTATTTGACCAGTTATTGAAATGAGCCTGTCCAGCTCGTCATATACATCCCTGGCTTCTGTAAGGGGAGTGTGCCAGGGTGTCTAACATGACAAACTCTTATCATACAAACCATAAGGCCTCTCATTGAAATGAGCTAACCAAACTCGTTCCAATAGGAAATAGAGGGGGACGTATGATCTGGTTTATTGCACCGGTTTCAAAAAATCATATGTAGAGGCCCATTGTGTGAATTACGGAGTGTAGCCCCCCCCCCCTCTCTCTCTCTCTCTCTCTCTCTCTCTCTCTCTGCCTATGTGAGTCTCTCTCTCTCTCTCTCTCTCTCTCTGTCTGAGTTTCTCTCTCTATATACATACCATAAGACCTATCAAGGACATGAGCTAACCAAACACGTTCCAATAGGATACGGGGGGGGGGGGGGGGGCACATGATCTGGTTAATTGCACCGGTTTCAAAAGATCTTTCGTTTAGGTCCAGTGTGTGAATTACGGAGTGTAGATCTCTCTCTCTCTCTCTCTCTCTCTCTCTCTCTCTCTCTCCCTCTCTCTCTCTCTCTCTCTCTCTCTCTCTATCTCTCTCTCTCTATCTCTCTCTCTATCTCTCTCTCTCTCTCTCCCCGCGCCTGTGAGTCTCTATCTTTCTCTCTGTCTCTGTGAGTCTCTCTCTGTGAGTTTCTCTCTCTCTCTCTCTACAAACCAAAGACTACTGAAACTACAAACCAAAGACCTCTCAAGGACTAGAGCTAACCAAACACGTTCAATAGGATAGGGGGAGACGCATGATCTGGATTATTGCACCGGTTTCAAAAGATGAAAAAAAGGCCCAGTGTGTGAATTATGGAGTGTAGATCCCCCTCTCTCTCTCTGTCTCTCTCTCTCTCTGTCTATCTCTCTGTGAGTCTCTCTCTCTCTGTGAATCTCTCTATTTGTGAGTCTCTCTCTCTCTGTGAGTCTGTCTGTGAATCGCTCTATGTCTATCTCTCTCTCTCTCTCTCTCTCTCTCTCTCTCTCTCTCTCTCCCACTCTCTCTCTCTCTCTCTCTCTCTCATCTCTCTCTCCTCTCTCTCTCTCTCTCTCTCTTTCTCTCTCTCGCCCCCTCTCACTCCCTCCCTCCCTATCGATCTCTCATTTTCTTCATATGTAAGTATATATAGGTGTGATTGCCCTATGGCGTAGTTGGGTTATATTTTGGTGGTCAAGATCCCGCTCTCCCACTCCCCCTCCCCCACCACCAGTATGTGATTGTTTGTCTATTTGTCTTTATAAATATATTCACCAAGCCCTTGTCATACGAATCACAAGACCTCTCAATGAATGAGCTGACCAAACGCGTTCCGTTATGCGGACATTTGGACATGATATGGTTTATTGATCAGATTCAAAAATATTGTGAAGTACGAGGTCTGACTCTCTGTATGAGTATGTATGAGTGTGTGTTCAGTGGCGTTGGTATGCTATGTGTTGGTGATTTGTGGTCCAGCCCAAAACACATTTGAGCTTATCTACCATGCTTCTCTATTCGTCTTTCCAAATAACTTTACGAAGCCTTATTATTTCACCTCGCATTAGAATGAGTCTGCCGAACTCGTCATTTGCATCCCTGTCTGCTGTCAGGGGAGTTTGTGGGGGTGTCTAACCTAACAAACCCTTATTATACAAACCATAAGACCTCACATTGGAATAAGCTAACCAAACTCGTTCCAACAGGAAAGAGGGAGGGGGCTCATCTGTTTATTACACCGGCTTCAGAAAGTCATATTCAGAGGCCCAATGTGTGAATTTCGGAGTGTAGATCCACCGCCTGCCCTCTCTCTCTCCCTCTCTCTTTTCCTCTCTCTCTCTCTGTTTCTCTCTCTCTCTCTCTCTCTCTCTCTCTACCTCTCACTCTCTCTCGGCACTGAAGCTCGTAAGTGTTTAAGGCAGGAAGACAAAGGGGCACTGGGTTTGGGACATCCATGCGTCGCATGGTGGGAAGGGGTCTGCGATTCACAAGGTGGTTTGGGAATTTTTTTTAAAAAATTGGGGAGTGAGGAAGGTTAAACCCCATCATGCAATTTCTACGCACCGTTTGTGAGGTGCATTTCACACCCAACATATACTTACATTTATAAGTAAAAGGTATGGTACCCCTGGCAAACTTTTAAATACCGCTAGCGCTTCCACTACTCCCTTAAACTTGAAAATAATGGCCCGCTTCTGCAGTGGTTTAGTGGTAATCTACTTCTCCTGTAATTATATGAACTCCAATAGGTGAATTTCAGTAACACGCATCGGCACGAACCAGTGACACGAATGTTCTTCGCGTTAGCACAACGATTGTCTGGGCCGAACTTAATAGGGACGATTTGTCCTCCAATTAAAAGCACATGATGAGCAGCGACCTTGTTACGAATCTAAAAGGCTGTGTTTTGACTTTGAATAAAGTTTAAAACTGTCGTATGTAACAATGTTATAGCGAATAAATGGGACAATTAAAACTCATTCTACCGTGTTTACTGTTGTTTTATCTTGTTATTCAATTCCAGCGAATGAAAGGGAACAGGATATTTAAATACCAAAAACTGGGGGTCCTTACAGTAAGGGAGTCTGAAAACCTTGGCTATGAAATTTAGGCCTTTATTCGTACATTCTTCAAGCGATAGTCGGTGGGGGTGGGGATGCCATAGATCGGGACTTACACCTTTATTCAGTGGTAAATAACACTTCACATAACACATTGTGAAAAAGGCAGGGAGCTTGCACGTTTTGAGATGATCATATAGCAGGCCAGGGACGGCGGAGCCGGGCAGGAGGGGCACCCCCCCCCCCACACACACACACTTTTTTCACCAATTAAGGGTACACAAACGGCATTTTCTGACATAATATACATAAACCCTATAGACACTACACATTTCTTGCTCATCAGTTCTCATTCGATTCAAATGTTCTGTATTTATTTTCTGGTTAACTTTTACCCTGTGATTTTGCAAAATACAAATTTGCATTCAAAGGCAAAGAACTAGTTCAACTGAATTCAATCCAAATATTCGAATTGGGTGGACGCCATATAGGTTGTAGTGTGTATCAAAAGGTAGGATATATAAAGGCGAATGGTATTCTTAAATCAAAAGCGAAAAAATAAATCCACTACCACTACCCTAATCTGTGGTAACACCCGAAGACAGCCGATGTAATACGAAGTCAGCTAATGCCACATGATTCACTATGGGCCGGTCAACATCCCATATCGCAAAATAATGACAATAAGGCTGAGGTAGGCTGAGGTCGCAGGCGTTAGTGTCTTAAATAGGGTGTGAATAAAGGTGAGGGATTAGCGTATATAAATTTATATTTTTTGCATGAATAAACCGCCCCGCAACTATTGACCCCTCCCCCCCCCCCCGCCCGCCCCGAAGAAAAGTACCTTTTGGTGTGACTCCCCATCTTTTCTGAGCTTCCGCCGCCTCTGTAGATGGCCTATTTTACAGAGTTCAAAACAATATGTACTAACGCATGAGCACATCTCGATACGATAATCATACAGTTTCTTTTATGTAAGGTACCCTGGCTTGCACTAGGTCAAGCCATGGTATAGACTGATACAGGCTTAGATGAATGGAGTGATCTGATTGAGTCTAGATTTGGTCAAAGGCAGATGTCAAGACAGAATTGGGATGGGGGGGGGGGGGGGGGGGGCTGGGGTAGCCACTAAGCTTGTAGTAGTGCCACAAGTCAATAGCAATTGCACGAGGTAGTAATGACAAAAGACTGCAAGGGTGATAGAAGAATATAGTATTGGGTAAATGCAATAGTATTAGATCAAATGATAGAAGTAGAAGATGTGGTTTTCGACCCCTATCAGGTAGACCCCGGCCTGTGGACCCCGGACGTGACATCATACCGCAATGTATTATGGGTATCACGTGGATGTCATGGTAGTCCAAGTGAGCGGCCATGTTGTGACGTCATTGTCATGTTGATGGGTGATGTGAGTGCGCATACGCAGCTTGTGTTCTTAGGGTGATACTTGTTTCCGTCATCCAATTTGTTCGCAGGAGGCCGCCATCTTTGTTTCTATGGTGGCACGTGGTTGCTATGTTACCCAAATGCATCTTATAGGATGGAGCTATGTTCGGGGGGGGGGGGCATGTTCGATTGTTCAAGAGTAATTTGCCGATTCGTAGAATTACCCAAATGAGCCCGAGAATGCCCGTAAATCACCGAAAAGTACCCTTTTTAATCGAAACGCACCTGTTTAGAGTAACACGTGGTGCTATAGACCCTTAAAAGGTCGTGTTCCATTCAACTAAAGTATTTTTTTTTGGAACGACTTCCTTAAATAATTACCCAAATAAACCCGAAAATCCCCCCAAAACTCCAAAATCCACCGCAAACTACCGAAACTGACTTGAAAGCCTCATTTTGGACAAGGATGTTTTATGAAGGTTCGAATTTTGTTATTCCGGGTCAAAATCTCCGTTTCTCCGACCGGCTTCCATAGAGTACTATTCCGTTCTTCTGGAGTATTTCTTGCTCTCTTTCATCTGTTTTGTTACTGCTTCTGATAAAGTAGCCAAACAGATCACCTCTCCAGGATTAAATAACCACTCAAATTGCTCTATTAACCTTAGCTCCCGTCCATCATTTTCTTCGTTCCAACGATTGTGATCTACGTACACAATGTGCGAATAGCACATGAAGCACATCAGCACATGCAGAATGTGCCAATATGTGGCTGTCTCCAAGCGCACAATGTGCGCACAAGACACGCAGCACATGCGCACATACTGGTATTTGAGGACCAGTGTCGACATGTGTTTGGGGACTAGCGAGGACCAGGCTTTGGGGACTAGTGGGGGCCAAGGCTTGGGGACCAAGGTTTGAGGACCAGTGTCAGAAATATTGTCTATCCACCGTCTTAACTCAGTACTAAAGTTTCTGCTACCAACAGTGTTACCGTTTGAAACCAAGGTCGTGACTTATTCCGCCACTCTGCTAAATCCAGCACTACTACTATGAAATGTGGGTGTACACAATGTGCAAATAGCACATGTACCACATCAGCACATGCAAAATGTACCAATATGTGCCTGTATTCAAGTGCACAATGTGCTCTCAAAACATGCAGCACATACGCACATACGAGTATTTGAGGAGCAGCAAAGGCCAGTGTTTGGGGAATAATGAGGACCAGGCTTTGGGGACTAGTGAGGACCAGACTTTGGGGACCAAGGCATGGGTATCAAGGTTTGAGGACCAGTGTCAGAAGAAATAATGTCTAACCATCGTCTCTTAACTCAGTACTCTCCTACCAATGGTGTTACCGTTTGCAACCAAGGTCTTGGCTTATTTCACCACTCTGCTAAATCCATCACTTCTACTGTGAGATGTGCTTGTACGCAATGTACAAATAGCACATGTAGCACATGCACATCACTACATGAAAAATGTACCAATATGTGCCTGTGTGCAAGTGCTCAATGTGCTCACAAAACATGCAGCACATGCGCACATACGGGTATTTGAGGACCAGTATTTAGGGACTAGTGAGGACTAGGCTTTAGGGACTAGCGAGGACCAGGCTTTGGAGGCTAGTGAAGACCCGTGTGAGGACTAGTGACGACTACGAGATGTGATTGTACACAATGTGCAAATAGCACATGTAGCACATGCAAAATGTACCAATATGTGCTTGTGTGCAAATGCACAATGTGCGCACAAAACATGCAGCACATACGCACATACGAGTATTTGAGGACCAGCAAGGGCCAGTGTTTTGGGGACTAGTGAGGACCAGGCTTTGGGGACCAAGGCATGGGTACCAAGATTTGAGGACCAGTGTCAGAAATAATGTCTAACCATCGTCTCTTAACTCACTACTCTCCAACCAATGGTGTTACTGTTTGCAACCAAGGTCTTGGCTTATTCCACCACTCTGCTGAATCCATCACTACTACTATGAAATGCAAACGGTAACACTATTGGTAGCAGAAACTTTTTTGGCTCCTAGGGTGCCCAATTTTGGGGGGGATCAGGTACCTAATTTTGATGGCAATCTGAATTAATTTATTTGTGCACCCCCCCCCCCCCAATGCAGTTTGTTTGGCGAAATCGGTTGATAAATGCGATTTGGAGCAACTCAGCACATTTGGGCTCCTAGCGTGCTCAATTTTGGGAGGGTCAGGTACCTAATTTTGGTGGCAATCTTCAGGAATATATTTGTGCCACCCCACAATGCAGTTTATTTGGCAACAATCGGTTGATATACGCGATTTGGAGCAACTCAGCACATTTGGGCTCCTAGGGTGCCCAATTTTTTTTTGGGGGGGGGGGGGGGTCAGGTACCTTATTTTGGTGGCAATCTTAAGGAACCTATTTCTGCCATCCCACAAAGCAGTTTATTTGGCGAAAATCAGTTGATAAATGCGATTTGGAGCAACTCAGCACATTTGGTCTCCTAGGGTGCCCAATTTTGGGAGCGCCAGGTACTTAGTTTTGGTGGCAATCTTCATGGAACTATTTGTGCCACCCCATAGTGCAGTTTATTTTGTGAAAATCGGTTGATAAATTCGTTTTGGAGCAACTCAGCTCTTTTGGGCTCCTAGGATGCCCAATTTTGGGAGGGTCAGGTACCTAATTTTGATGCAATCTGAATGAATCTATTTCTGCAACCCTTCCCCCAATGCAGTTTGTTTGGCGAAAATCGGTTGATAAATGCGATTTGGAGCAACTCTGCACATTTGGCTCCTAGCGTTCCCAATTTTGGGAGGGTCAGGTACCTAATTTTGGTGGCAATCTTCATGAATCTATTTGTGCCACCTCACAATGCAGTTTATTTGGCGAAAATCGGTTGATAAACGCGATTTGGAGCAACTCAGCAGATTTGGGCTCCTAGGGTGCCTAATTTTGGGAGGGTCAGGTACCTTATTTTGGTGGCAAATTAAGGAACCTATTTCTGCCATCCCACAATGCAGTTTATTTGGCGAAAATCGGTTGATTAATGCGATTTGGAGCAACTCAGCACTTTTGGGCTCCTAGGGTGCCCAATTTTGGGAGCGCCAGGTGCTTAGTTTTGGTGGCAATCTTCATAAAACTATTTGTGCCACCCCACAGTGCAGTTTATTTTGTGAAAATCGGTTGAGAAATTCGATTTGGAGCAACGCAGCACATTTGGGCTCCTAGGGTGCCCAATTTTGGGAGGATGAGGTACCTAATTTTGGGGGCAATCTACATGAATCTATTTGTAACACCCCACAATGCAGGTCATTTGGCGAAAATCGGATGATAAATGCGATTTGGAGCAACTCAGCACTTTTGGGCTTCTAGGGTTCCCAATTTTGGGAGGGTCAAGTACTTAATTTTGGTGGCAATCTTAATGAATCTATTTGTTGCACCCCCAATGCAGTTTATTTGGCGAAAATCGGTTGATAAATGTGATTTTGAGCTGCTCAGCACATTTGGGCTCATAGGGTGCCCAATTTTAGGAGGGTCAGGTACCTAATTTTTGTTGGCAATCTTAATGAAGTTTTTTGTGCCACCCAACAATGCAGTTTATTTGGCGAAAATCGGCTGATAAATGCGATTTGCAGCAAGTCAGCACTTTTGTGCTCCTATGGTGCCCACTTTTGGGAGGGTCAGGTACTTAATTCTGGTGGAAATCTTCATGAATCTATTTGTCCCACCCAACAATGCAGTTTACTTGGAGAAAATCGGTTGATAAATGCGATTTGGAGCAACTCAGCACTTTTGGGCTCCTAGCGTGCCCAATTTGGGGAGGGTCAGGTACAAATTTTGGTGGCAATCTTCATGAATCTTTTGTGCCACCCCACAAAGCAGTTTATTTGGCGAAAATCGGTTGATAAATGCGATTTTGAGCAACTCATCACTTTTGGGCTTCTAGTGTGCCAATTTTGAGAGGGTCAGGTACCTAATTTTGGTAGCAATCTTAAGAAATCTATTTGTGCCTCCCCACAATGCAGTTTATTTGGCGAAAATCGGTTGAGAAATGCGTTTTGGAGCAACTCGGCACTTTTGGGCTCCTAGGGTGCTCAATTTTGGGAGGGTCAGGTACCTAATTTTGGTGGCAATCTTAATGAATCTATTTGTGCCACAATGCAGTTTATTTGGCGAAAATCGGTTGATGGCGAATGTCGAATAAGGAAACG
Source organism: Pictodentalium vernedei (assembly GCA_031216915.1). Taxonomy (NCBI): domain Eukaryota; kingdom Metazoa; phylum Mollusca; class Scaphopoda; order Dentaliida; family Dentaliidae; genus Pictodentalium; species Pictodentalium vernedei. The sequence continues at coordinate 503,011,493 of CM062297.1, read as the reverse complement.
GGAATAAGTAATGGTTGTCACTTTCGTGGTCAAGTGGCACTCACGATTAGCCATTGTGCTGAAATATTAAACTTTAAACACCGATAAATAAATAAATGTAGGTCATGAAATTTATGACGTTTTCAAACATTTACATTCCGTTGCATGAGGCAACAGTAAATCAGTGATACATACAACGACAGACTATATTTGTTTTTCATGTTTGTCGACAGTGGAGGCTCATACGGGCCAAACTAAATTTACCTTTTCGGGTTTTGTGTTGTGTTTAGTTTGTATTCAACGTTTACAAAGTACGGGGTCAAATCGTGCCGGACAGTTTCACAAGTAAAGAAAGTCTGAACGAACCAATGAGCTATCTCAAGTAACTACCAGACTCTCGTACTTACTAACTCGGCACAGTGTTCACAGCGGTTGAAGAAAGGGGCACCATCGACGTGCATTATTCCTGAATGCACACCACACTGTGCCCCCACAGACATTTTCATAACAGAAATAAACTTTTCTGATACAGAATGAACTTCACGGATATGAAAGTGAAGACTTCATAAAGTAAAATCCAATTTTAATGAATTAAAGGAAATATTTCTGATACCAACGCGTATCTTATTTTGAACCTGGAAAACAGGGGGCGCCTGTGTAAATGGCCTGGATCTATTGCCCCAGGCAAGGATCTTCATCCATTATCATTGCACTGGCCACGGTTGCAGTATTGAATTTACCCAGAGGCGGACTGACCGCGTACGAGCCATCTGGAAATGTCCCGGTGCCACCCCCTACCCTCCAAACTCGGTGCAGTCCAACACCTTTTGGTACATAAAATTTCGTGAAAACGACCAGAAGGCGAAAGGGATCTGATTCCAAAGACTATCGGTATATCAAAATGCCCTCTATGTGGACTGTCATTGGCAGTCCACATGGAGGGAATTTCGATACACCAGCCACATAATCTGCCATTGATGGCTCAGATGCAAGAAAACAGCATTCTTTCAATTCGAATAATCAAATTTCTCACATTGGTCCGAACTATGGTCGACCCGATTGACCCGGTGCCCGTTTGATGCAACCATTTTAGTCTAACGAGCTACTAAACTGATACAAAAATTCCTTTGAAGTGCTGTCATGTGGACTGCCATTGGCCGCTCAGATGATAGGACACAGCATTCTTTCCTTTCGAAAAATCAAAATTTTCTCCGGGTTTTGTGCCCCATTGGTGCATTTCCCGGTAACATTTTTTGACCCAGTCTGTCTCTGGGTTTACTGGAAGTTAACGTCACTTTTCGTAGCCATATCTATGTCGCGATCACAGCAAATTACAGAGTCACGTTTCGACAACCGTTTTTAATTAGGCTGCTTACTTGAAAAGTAAGAACCCTATCCGTTGGTTACATGGTCCTATTATATTAGTTAGACAGAACATGTTTATTGCAGTAAATATGCATCTCTCTATTTGCCGGAGATCCATGGGGAGAGCAGTGTCGTAGGGAGATGTGCGGGCGTATTCAATAAATCAAACTCTCCTTTTTGGTGTGTGTGTGTGGGGGGGGGGGGGGCTGCACCAAGAGGAGCTTGCTGCTAGGAACAGGTGACATTTTAGGACATTCTAGACATGGGACAATCGTTATGATAGATTTTAATAACGCTCATGAGAACTTTACACACCACCTCACACACCAGACCCCCTGTTTATCCTACTATCCTGATCAGTAGTATTGTATACAATAGTATGGACTGGCTGTAGGATTTTAATGACAGTGTGGTTGCAGTGTTGTTTAAAATTTTGTGGTGTAGCTGCAGTATATTAAGTGATAATATGAAATCCTGTTGTGGAAGGTATACTGGAACATGATGAATATTTAGCCGGACAAGTCATTTATTTTGGCAGGAGCTGTTGTATTGTGTACCATATTATGGTTTAGCTGCAGTATATTAAGAGATACTGTGAAATTACTGAAGAAAAAAAAAAAAAAAAAAAAAAAAAATCTGAATGCAGTGATGCTGTTAGGTAAGGTATACTGGAATTAGATGAAAATTAATGGTCAAGTCATTTAATCTGTCAGTCGCTGGAGTATTGTATACACTCTGTGAGTCAACTACAGCATATTATGAGATACTATGGAATATAATGCAGAATTAACATTTGAATTTAGTAAGGTGTTAGAATAGGTTTACCGAAATTTGATGACATCCGTTTGTCATTCATTTCCGTCGGTAGCTGTAGTATTGTATACAATAGTATGGACTGGCTGTAGCATTTTAATGACACTGTGGGATTACTGCAGAAATAACATTTGAATTCAGTAAGGTTTAAGGATGGGATACCTGGAATTTGATAATACATAACTGGTTAATATCATTTATTTGGCATATAACTGTAGTACTGTATACAATATTATGGCTTAGTTGCAGTATTTTTGAATGATACTATGGAATTACTGTATAAATAACATCTGGATGTTTTAAAGGGTGTTAGGAAAGGTATACTGAACTTGATGAAAACTAACTGGGCAAGCCATCTATTTTGCCAACAGCTGTAGTTGTGTACAAATCCAATATTAATGGTTGGCAGTAGTGTATTAAATGATACTGTGGAATCATTGCAGAAATAACATTTGAATTTTGTGAGGTGTAAGGACAGGTTACTGGAAGCTGATGACAACTGGTCAAGCCATTTATTGTGTCAGTGTCTGCAGTATTGTGTGACGTGTATGATACCGTACAGTATCGCTTGATGTACTGCAGCTGATCCATTTAATTATGGATCAGCTGCAGTATATTAAGTGATACTGTGGAATTATAAAAAAAGAAGGAAGTTTTGGATGTTATAAAGATGTTAAGATAGGTATACTGGAACATGATGAAAACTAACTTGCCAAGTCATCTATTTTTGCCAGTAACTGTAGCATTGCATATACTGTTGAGGGTTGGTTGTAGTATATAAAATGATATTATGAAATTACCACAGGCATACAATTTTTAATCATAAGGCGTTAGGATATAGAATTGGTACACTGGAGTTTGATGAAAACTAACTGGTCACGTCATTTATTTGGGTCGAGAGCGGTAGTACTGGGTTCAATGTTAAAGTTAAGCTGCAGTATACTAAGAGATACAGTGGAATTACTGCAGAAATAACATTTTAATTCCGTAAGATGTCACGATAGAATTACTGAAACTTGATGAAAACTAAATGGTTAAGTCAGTAATCTTGCCATTGGCTGTACTTCTGTATACAATATTGTGGATTGGCAACAATATATTATGTGATGCAATGGAATACCGCAGAAATAACATTTAAATTTTGTAATGATTTTAGAATAGGTGTACTGGAACATGATGAAAATCAGCTGGTCAATTCATTTATTTTGGCAGGAGCTGTAGTATTGTGTATAATATTATGGCTTAGCTGCAGTATATTAAGTGATAGTATGGAATTACTGCAAAAAAACCCATTTTAATGCAGCAAGGAACATGATGAAAACTAACTTGTCTAGTCATTTATTTTGACAGTCACTGTATTAGTGTATATATTGTCAAGGATTGGATGAAAACTAACTGGTCATGTAACTTCTTTTGTCGGTAGCTGTAGTGTTGCATATAATATTGTAGCTCGGCTGCAGTATACTAATTGTATTAATGAATATATTGTCAAGGATTGGATGAAAACTAACTGGTCATGTAATTTATTTTGTCGGTAGCTGTAGTGTTGCATATAATATTGTGGCTCGGCTGCAGTATACTAAGGGACCCTATGGTATTGCTGTAGAAATAACATTCTAATTTAGTAAGGTGTTAGTATAGGATTACTGAAGCTTGAAAACTAGCTGGCTAGGTCATTTATTTTGCCATTGGCTGTACTATTGTGCACAATGCTGTAGCTTAGTTGCAGTATATTGGACTTGTCAATCATCTATTTTACCATTAACTGCAGTTTTACATACTTTATTAAGGGTTGGCTGCAGTATATAAATTGATATTATGGAATTACTACAGACACACAATATACATTGTAAGGTGTTAGGATATAGGATAGATGCACTGGAGTTTGATGAAAATTAACTGGTCATGTCATTTATTTTGGTCGACAGCTGTAGTATTGCGTACAATATTGTGGCTAAGCTGCAGTATATTAAGAGATACAGTGGAATTACTGCAGAAATAACATTTTAATTCAGCAAGATGGCAGGATAGAATTACTGAAACTTGATGAAAACTAACTTGTTAAGACATTAATTTTGCCAATGACTGTAGTAGTGTATACAATATTGTGGCTGGGCTGTGGTATGTTATGGAATGCCGCAGAAATAACATTAAAATGTTACAATGATTTTAGGATTGGTATACTGGAATATGGTGAAAACCAGCTGGTCAAGTCATTTATTTTGGCTGGAGCTGTAATACTGTGTGCAATATTATGGCCTAGCTGTTTTGTAATTTTATGGGAGAGTGTGGCATATTAAGTGTTGCTATGGAATTATTGTTTGGGCTAGCATTTAATAATAAAAAACCACAGCCACCCTGCCTGTAACTGTATAACTGCAGTATTACTAGTAAAATTACGGCTATTGTCATATTGGGTATAAACGATTGGCTAGACTTGACTTTACACCCATTTCCGTGGACTTGAATAACCATTACTGGAGTTTAATGAAAACTAACTGACCAAGTTACAATCTGTAACTATAATTTAAAAGTAATATTATGAGATAGTGCGATAATGTATGTACTGATATGGGATTGTGTGGTATATAAAGTGCTGCTATGGAATTATTGAAGGACCAGTATCTGAATAATGTATTACCACAGTCACCTTTCCTATAACTGTGGTTATCACTAGTAAAATCACGGGCTATTGTTATATGGGTATAAACGATCGGCTAGACTTGACTTTATACCAACTCTGTGGTGATGAATAACCATTTCTGCTGAAATATGCGACAATAAAATCAATTGGACAAATATATAAGTGGCAAAGTCATATATTTAATCACCAGCTGTAGTGTTGCATGTGATATATTGGGTTGGTTGTAGTACTCTCTATGGAGGCAATCTATCGCCTTGGGCTCTCTGGGCCCTAATAAATTGTCTAATCAGAAAATGCTAATCATTTGGCCTGTAACTGTAGCGTGCGCGTGCACTGTGGGATAACTGTTTGACTGAAGCTTAACTTTTATCAATCCCATTAATTATTATATTCCTTTGTATGTCGAAAGTACTTATCCACAGTATTTATCTGTTAAAATCCTCACTGCTAAAACATAAAAAACACAACAATGCGTTCTGTATCTTTGCATCGGTGATTTAATGGTGTCACATGCTAAAAAATCGTGGAGGGCGGACCGTTGGAAATGTAGAACATTGCAAAATTTGAGAATTATAAATGCCTGATCTGTGACACAGTTATTGATACAGTTACATTCGCATTAGCATGCTGCGGTAAGGGCTCGACTAGACAATTATAGAATATTTTAAGGTGAAGTCGGAGGGGATAGCCTTCACATTCGTGAGTTTTTCTTCCACTTTTAGTAGCTGCTGCCAGCCGCCACACATTTTAAATTCCCACATATGATTTACAGTATCATACCAATTTTTTTTTTTCATGCACAACCACTTAGTTTGAGATGCAAATCACTGTCAGCTTTGCCACCAAGTGATAGCTATCCGCTGGTTTACGTATTACCGACCAATCCTGTTTATCGCATCAAGTTTGTATAAAAATGGCTATTGATATACAAACCTATCGCACTAGGATTGGCCGATTTAACGAATGTAAGTATATACTGTGCCCTGGGAGCAGCACAAATATACTAAAAAATATATTTGGACTGGGATCTGTTAATGTATTGTTTATTATATTTTTGCTTCTTATGCAATGTGGAGATATCGAACCCAATCCCGGAGGCGTTACAGATAGCATAAAAATCGTTCATCTCAATGTCAGGGGGCTTCGGAACAAGAGAGAATGTATTATTGCCGAATTAGATGAGTTTGATATTATTGCCCTGACAGAAACGAATTTGAGTGGGGACGTTGATAATAGGGATATCAAGATTGATGGATACCATTTCCCACCGATCCGAAGAGACCGGGGTGTTGGACAGGGGGGTGGGATAGTCTTATATATTAAACTTGATCTCATTTTCAAAGGCCGTGAGGACCTAGATCTCCCTGGCTTAGAAGCATCGTGGTGTGAAATACGACAGCAGAACCATAAATATTTAGTTGGAGTCTTTTATCGCCCGCCATCCGCAAACATTGGGTACTGGGATTTGATAGATGAATCGATCTCAGCTGCTAGAAATGATTTATTTCTTAAATGTATTATTTTGGGTGATTTTAATGCGAATTGTCATAATTCACTGCATCCTAAAATTTCTTATCTGGAATGTACGCATAATATCACTCAAATTATAAAGAGTCCAACCCGTATTACCGAAACGTCAGCAACACTCATTGATCTGATACTAACATCGTGCCCAGAATTAGTTTCTACTTGTGGAGTAATTACGCCTACTTTCTGCAGTGACCACCACGCCGTTTACGTAGAAATAAAATGTAAAAGGTTAAGGTTTAAACCATATTACAGACAAATTTGGAATTACAGAGAAATGGACGTAAATGGTTTAAAATCATTTCTCTCAACAACTAATTGGGATCCCATTTTAGATGGAAATAATATTGACGATATTATTTCCAATTTTACCGAATATATTCTCGATTCTGCAAAACGCTATATACCCTTTAAAACTGTACTCATCAGGCCAAATGATAAGCCTTGGATGAATTCCCATATCCGTACTTTAATAAGAAAAAGGAAGAGAGCCCATAACTCTGCAAAACAATCCAATCGCCCGCAGGACTGGGAGAAATTTCGAAGACTGAGAAACGAATCAGTTGACGCAGTAAGAAAAGCCAAACAAGAATATGATCAAAAGATAGATGATTTTGTCTCAACGAATTGTTTCTCCTCTGGGCAGTGGTGGAAAACTATGAAACAGTTTTCGAAACAACAGTGTGATAAAAATGTTATGTTTCCACCACTGCTGGAGAATGGAGTAGTTATTGACGATCTGAGGGAAATCAGCGAACTTTTTAACAATTTTTTCATAGAACAATGCGACACTGTTCAAGATAATCGTCTCCCGACAATTCAACATTCAGAATATGAGCTTACAGAATTTGAAATACAGATTGACGTAGTCGAACGAGAGTTAGTTAAACTGAACACACGTAAGGCCTGTGGACCCGACTTAATTAGCAATACCTTACTAAAATCCTGCTCATCGGAGTTAGCATTTCCACTGTCGCAAATATTTAATAAATCACTTGTTACAGGTATATTCCCTACTGCCTGGAAGAAAGCTAACGTACTGCCAATTCACAAAAAAAACTTTCCATTAACTGTAAATCTAACTACCGCCCAGTCTCTTTAACTAGCTGTGTTAGCAAGGTATTCGAGAGAATAATTTTCAAGAATGTCTATTCCTTTCTTGTAAGTAATAATCTCTTGACGAAATTGCAGTCTGGCTTCATTCCAGGTGACAGTACCGTTAATTTGCTAATTGACATTGATAACACTATCAGGCAATGCTTAGATCATGGTAAAGATATCCGCTTTATATTCTGTGATATTAGTAAGGCATTTGATAGAGTGTGGCATAAAGGCCTGATACACAAATTGGAGGGTATGGGAATAAGGGGTAAATTATTAACCTGGTTCCAAAACTATTTAACCAACCGTTCGCAGGAAGTCGTTATAAATGGTCAAGCGTCGTCAAGTAAACACATCCCGGCAGGTGTTCCACAGGGATCCGTTCTTGGGCCCCTTCTGTTTAATATATATATAAACGACATTGTCAACGACATTACGTCCAATATTCGATTGTATGCCGACGATATTTCATTATACTTAATAATTGAGGATCCCTTCCGAGCTAGTGTAGTACTAAATGAGGATTTAGAAAAAAATGGTAAATAGTCAACAGAATGGCAGGTTATTTTCAGCCCTGAAAAAACAGTGACTATGTGTGTAAGTAGAAAGACAAATCCCCAGTCGTATCCAACTTTATATCTACTAGGTCACCCGGTAAGAGAAGTTAGCTCTCACAAATATCTTGGTTTACACTTTCACTCATCGGGATCGTGGGATATTCACGTTGACACTTTAATCAGCAAAGTGAATCCCATGATAAACTGCCTGCGTAGTTTAAAGTATAGGCTTAATAGACTGACTCTAGAGACAATGTATAGGTCGTTTATTTTACCTTTGTTTGATTACGCTGATATAATCTGGGACAACTGTTCTGTAACTAATGCAGATTTACTAGAACAATTACAATTAGACGCACTACGTACTATCTGTGGTGCAATTAGAGGGACCAGCCACCGACTGTTATACGAAGAGACAGGTTTTACCACCCTCGGTGTACGAAGGAAACGACATAAACTAGTGGCTCTATATAAAATTGTTACAAATCAATCCCCAACTTATTTGTCATTATTAGCACCCCGGCATGTCTCAAGTTTTTCTAATTATCCATTAAGGTCTTCGAATTTATTACGAGAGATTCAGTGTAAAACTCGGAATTATCAAATGTCATTCCTGCCCTCTGCAATTAAATGTGGAATACTCTGGATCCCATTACGCGGAATAGTATTTCAATACGGTCCTTCAAAGACAAATTAAAAAACAGGGACATAAAGATTCCTCAGTACTACAATTGTGGTACTAGAGCAAACCAAATCAATCACTGCAGGTTACGTCTCAGATGTAGTCAGCTGAACGCGCATATGTTTGAAAGATTTTTAACTGACAACCCACGATGTTCATGTGGCTATATATATGAAGATACAGAACACTTCATGTTTCATTGCCCTCTTTATCGTGATCAAAGGCAAAATAGCTTCCACAACTTGCAGGTAGAAATGATGCCTATTTCTGATATCTTGTACGGGAACGACACTTCAACCATGGAAGAGAATACGATACTGTTTGAAAAGGTCCATAGATTTATGGACCTTACTGAAAGATTTAGTAGATAAAGTACACTGTAGATGTTGATTGACTTTAGGATAAGTTGAAATAGATAATTATTCCCCCATTGCGGTCATGCCTGTGTCATGTCGGGGAGCGGTGCATTGGACATTGGTCCAATGCACTAAGCCAAGATGTTGAGACCTTGGGGTACAAACCCATATAGATACCTCAGGGGCACTTGTAGGTTAACTATCAATACTGTTGGTAATGCTGACATCTGTACATAAAAGTCATCTCAACTAAAAGAGCACAAGCACCACTATTATTATCGTTTTGTTTGTTTCTAAATTTTATGTGTAATTTGTTCGTGTAGGGTACGGTTTTACATAGGCTATGCCTGTTTACCAAACCCATTTCTATATTGGAGAAATAAAATACTGTTTAAAAAAAAATCAGTTTTTTAACAAAAATCTTTGGTCTCCTGTTTCTCATTTATCTTACGCCAAGGCCTTGCAGGCTTCCAACGGCCCAGAAATAACATCTTCAAAAGACCTATGTTTTCTCAGTGATTTAAATGTAAAAGTCACAATTCAAACTTAGTTTATTATCTGGTACATATCGGCTATGAGTCGCACCCAGGCTCTTCCTAGTGCATATAAGCTTATAGACATTTTATGTGGTCTGCCATTGAACCGAGGGTGTCGTGCTACATAAAATCAGTAATATACAGGCGAAAAAACATTTGAACACCAATGTAAACAAAAACGAACATTCAAGTTCCCAAATACTTCTCAGTATTCCATAATGCAGCTGGGAACTTGACTAATTCGATGTTGTTGGAAAGAGCTCAGTGAGATCTGTCAAACAAGCTTGAAATGATTAAATTCCGTTTCCCGAGGAAAATTTGCGCCTCGAAATTTTCAAATTTTGACATCCGTGTGCAGTTGATTAACTCTCTTACTTGATTGAGTTTCGAATATAGTCGATGGATAAGACCCTAAGCGCTGTAAAACTATACAGTTATGTGACTGTTAGTGCTGAAGAACGATACAGAAAAGGGTAAAATAGTAGAAAAAGCACTAAGAAAACATCCTCATTAACAACACGACGAAAAACCATTTCCCATCAAATGTCAGGCGTGCGTTGATTGCGTTCAATACGATAAAGTAATACCCAACAGTTTTTTCCCAGTTTACAATTTTGATAGAATATATTTGCTACAATTCGACCCTATATTCGACGATCAAACAAAGATGGTAAGAACTGAAAGCGAGTCCATTGTAGAGCCAGACGAATCGCTGTGTTTCGCTCGAATCGAATCAAACAAAAGGGTCGAATCCGAATCGAGTCTCCAATCAAATCCCCTTTCCAATTGTTACGTTACTGCGGCTGCCTTACCAGTGCTGTCTCCCGTGGGAACTCAGCATCAATATGCGTACTGGTGAGACTATTACATACAGTCGCATCGCAAATATTAGATGGACATATCATTTGTTTCTGACAGGCTGAACAATTTATACATATGGCAACTAAAAGTATTCCGAGTAGAAATTTTAGCACGGATCAGTGCATGAATCCAATGCGCAGCGTACTTCCATTAATATTCGAACTGTTTTGAACATGATTCTGACTCATTAACAATCCAACTACTCGAAGCAATCGCTTTAAATGTATCACTACGAAATCAAGTGTTGACATGTTCTGTTCTTAATATTCTAGTGCCGACAACTCACCCCGCCGTTGTCTTAGCAACGTGACTAGATTCCAACCAGCATTGACCAGGTATCACCAAGGTGAGCGAAGAAAAAGCCATATATCGTCCTTTGAGTGGAACAATGCGCCATCTGCAATGCTTTAGCATTGCAGATGGCGCGTTCTTCTACTCAAGAGGCGATATAATTGTGTGCAAACTAGATGTAACTGCAGGATGAGTTGTCATCTTCAGAAAAATCTACAGCGGAGAATGCACGAAGCCCAAAACTCTCCAGGATTCGACTTTTTTAGGATAATCAAGATCAAATCGAATCGAATCGAATCAGTAGAGAGATTCGTAACCGAATCGAATCTCGAACGTTCGCCGGGTACTGGTTCGTTGTTTGAAGTTTAACGCAGTCACTGAATATCAATTTGACGCAACGATTCGTTGCACAACACGGCTAGCGTATGAAGGCCTTTACACGTGCCAACTACTATGCTGGTTACATCTTTCCACTTTGTTCGGTGATCTGAGAGAGGAGGGTGCGGCCATACAGTCATTATAACTACATGAATTCAAATTCGAATGACCGGTGTCAGAGTGCTGTGTTCAGTTTTGAACCTTGCTGATTCCAGGAAACAGCTATCATGTTAATATGGCCAATGGGTGTTGTTATCGTGAGGAAATTGCGATAATAGCGGTAATAGTAGTGAATATGATCTGTGCTTTTTTTCTAATGAATATATCGTATTGTGCACTCGAACAACAGCGTAATCACAAACAAATGATACGATCGCGATACATTTACACCAATGAGTATTTTGAAAAACATACCGAGAAGTCAGCGGATCGCATCAACAAAAACAAACGAAAATATTATCTCCGATTCAGTATTCGCGTATTTCGTTTACGACGGGTGAGGCTACAGTGATGCGCGGAGGAAACAGGTCAGAAAATTTAGACCGGATCGCGACTGGGCTTATTATAATCCTGTGGAAAAGATCTGTCCGCATTTGTGATCATAGTACTGTATTATGCACCGCCGATAACGAAGAATCGGAAGCTTTGTCGGGAAGTACGTCATCTTAGGTAGCAGTGATATTTAACCGTCATTTGCATTGATCACATCGAGTCGGGCAGTTTTACGGGTAGAGGAAACTAGACTACCTGGAAAGAACCACCAAGCAGCGACGAGCAACTGTCAAATTATCTGCATATTAGCTATTAGCAGCCGTTGAAAGCAAGAACATCATTGACGTTCAGTGCGCCTTAGTACTTAGTGCACGTGGCCAATCTGGATTAAGAGTCGTTCCCAAAGACACAACGCAATTATCACTTGTCAGGATCAAACCATCGACCTTTAGGTTTGAAGTCCAATAGTCGAGCTATCTCCCGAGCTTTGGTGTAGTTCGGCTGAAGCTTCGCTGGATCCGGGCGTGAAACGTGTTTTGCGCGCCATGTATCTGGGTCCTGAGTGATATGTGGGTAGCATGAACACTAGAATTCGTTTGTTTGTTTTATTTGATTTTAGTGACAATATCAACTGTGAGGGATTTATCGTGTCGAACAGTTTTGTACGGTTGCAGGAAGCAGGAGTATCAGGAGAGAACACCGAGCAGCGACGAGTAACTGCCGGATTCGCTAATGTACTAATCCGACGGGTTTTCTTCTCCCTAAAGCCTTGTACTATACCATTCTGTAGTTACTATGAATAGCAGTCATGGCTATAGTTTGGATCACGTGGTTTTAAGTTGTGTTCAGTGCTGTATTGAATTAAATGGTAGTTTAGTGTAGACGATTTGTACCCAATTTGATACATTTTAGCCTCCGTGGGGTATTGTTTGCCTCCTTACAACCGTGCACTACTCCCCCCCCCCCCCCCCTGATGGTTGATCTAGGTATATGTAGCTGAAGTGACCGGCCAATTGGTGCTCCTTACATGTTTTATCGTTTGAGACAGTGGATTGGTTTACCTTCGTCCTTTAATATTTCAAACCCTTCCTAGAACCCTTATTCGACTGTACTAGTGTGATATTATAGGGTTACGGCCAGGGTGTGTTTGACTGAATAATATAACAATACAGCAGGAACGATGTGTGACCATTTCTAGAGATAATTACTGCTGCTTCCTTATGTCACTACCACTTTTAGGCTAACAGCCAATAGTAGTGAACAGAGACATATAGTGGTCGATATAGCACTGTAGTACTATTAGGAGATATTATACCTCACGTGACTTCCTTGCATTCAGATTGGCTGAAAGGTGATACCCTATTTCGTGTAGTTGTCCAGCACAGAGATGAAGGGTAACGACATGCGGGTACGATATGTTTTCTATTTTTAGCACGGGCACTATATGCATTTTCTGGTTATAAAAACGTACAAAGCAACGATTTATACAAATGATGGCAGAAAATCTCGGCCACCAATTAGACAATTCGATTTACATAAAAAATATACACTTCGTTTTTTTAGTGTCGCAAAAATAGCCGCAAAGTTTTCCGAGGTGATACGTTCCGATAAATAGAGATTATTACCATTTTGGGGATGTACAAAATATGTATCCGAGTCACACTCCGGGTTCTAAGGGCAGATCACGACGAGTCGACGACTCGTCGTGATCTACCCTTAGAACCCGGAGTGAGACATTGGCAGAGGCGAGGAATAGTATCATTGTGTCGAAAAAGTATCAATATCCACACATTATTCTCATTTCTCCTTCATTGTTTAAAATAAAAACATCATCACATGTTTACAATTTGGATTGTAGATTATTTGGTTAATTTACATTTTCGGGTTGTTCGATATAATATAAGGACTAGTGCATGGCTTGTAGTTGACTACGCCCATATAGTGCTCCGCTTCGCGTCGGGAACTACACCACCCTTCGGCACTATATGGGCGTAGTCAACTCCAAGCCACGCACTATTCCTTAAAAAGTAGCGCATCCTTGGTTCCAATTGCCCCTCACTATCTAGGGGCCACTGGATGGACTAAACCCGAGCCACAAAATCTAAAAAACAATGGTCACAGACCATGCATGCAAAACGACAGTACCTGTCATTCAAATGCAACCAATGTAAACTATGACATCACACCAGTAGGATGGGATTTTGGAAATAGAGGCATTCGAAAATATTTGTACTTTTAGATACTGGTCTACCGTTGGAATGTTTTTTTTTCATAAATCAAGTATATGACCCATTAATACCAACTACCAAATTTAGTTTAAATCAGCACATAGGTTCTGAAAATAGAAATTTTAGGCAGGGCTTAAAATTATGCCACTCACATTACATAGGCAAATATTGCCTTACGAACGTCGTTTGTAGAAACCTGATTCTTCGCATCAAAAGAAGCTCAGTGCCAGATATCAAGTCACTGTACTTATCGGTTCATGAGATTTTAAAAAAAATGGGACATTTTTTTCCACCCCCATGCCTAAGGGGCAGGGGCAAATTAATTTGAATAAAATTTCCTCCGATTTCCCTGAAATTGGTTCAGTGGGTACAGAGGAGAAATATTAATGGTACTTTCGTCAGGGTCACTTTAGACGGTATTTCCCATAACACAAGTAGAATCGCCTCTTCTTCATATTCCATGTCTTTTTGGCATTGAAATAGTTCCGACTCATCGGAATCCGAATAGATTCTTCGTGAATAGCTACGGTAGGATTGCATTGTGTCCGCACTCTTCGAAGGTCAGTTCACAAATGACTAATTTGTCACGAGTACGCCCTTTTCATAGGCCGAGGGTAACTGACAATATATTGACGACGAGTTTGAGTAATTTCCCTATAAATCCTCCTTTCTGTGTGATCCGACTTTGTCCGATACAATAGTTTATCCTTTGGCTAGGTTAGGCTCCGTATTTGATCTTTGTATGGGATCAGCTGAGCTCTCTCAGAAGTGGTCATTGACACATTAAAATCTAAAAAGTCCTTGGAACATTCGCATATGCGTTGTATCAAATCATCATTAGCCGCCTTAATCGTAGTCTTGGCTTTAAGCCGTTAGAATGAGATAGGAATCGCACTAGTTTTATATTTCTGTTCAGTCTTTCAGTGTTGTTCAGTTTTTAACTCACCGAAGGGAGCTAAACTTATCACTTGCCGTCCATCGTCTGTCGTCCGTCGTCCGTCGTCGTGAACATTTTTTAAACGACTTCTCCTCTGAAACCGCTAGTTCGATTTGCTCGAAACTTAGTATGAATGTTCATTACCATATGTCAATTCTCGTTTGTGCAAATGAAATGGACATGCCCACTTGGGGCTTCTTAGGAGGAGCAGATGCAACTTGTTGAACTCAATTCTCTGGGTTGATATTTAGGCTACCATGTCAGGTGAGCTCCCTCAGGCCCCCCTGGGGCCTCTTGTTTCCGTTTGTCGCTTTGTGCAAACTTCTTCTTTGTCCTTCTTTATGTTAAACTTTGAAGAAAATTTTCTCCACAGTACTCGGAGCGATAAATTGCCATAACCTTACTCTTTCGTGGTCGTAGAACAAATGTGTATGTGGTGTCTGTACATCCCTTTTATACCTTTCACAGAACATCAGCTTGGACCGGGGGAGGAGTGACGAGAGAAATCAACTTCTTCGTAACACACTTCTTTGTACGTCTAGTCATACATCTTTGTTGGTAAGCAGCTTCAATACACCCCCGTGTTCTCGCAGGTCATCAAAATCCGTCTAACTCAGTGGGTGATATCATATCTTCGAGGATGTTGGTAGCATATCTACACAAACAGGATATCAATTTTTCACTTGTACCTCGAAGAACGGTATCCATTTCCTCCTTGTCTTCATCGCTCAAAAATTCCAAAACTACTTTATTCCGGTCAATCATTAATCGCAGGTCTTTGGCAGCGAAAATTCCTAACCTGAAAAGTACTATTATACAAAAGAACATACCTATTATTGGAAAAAAGGAGAATTCTGGGAAAAGTCGAACCTGAAAACTACTCTTATTCAACCGGATACCCCCGTCCTGTTAGAGGGGTTTGGGTCACATGGCAACCACGTTCTGCCATAGAAACCAAGATTTTGGCCACAAGTATACAAAATGGACGACAGAAACACGCATCACCCTAACAACTCGCGCTGCGAATGTGCACCGACGCCACTTATCATTATGGCAATGACATCATAACATGGTCGCTCACGCTCACAAAATGGTCGCCCATGGCAACCAAGCATGACATAACTAGGTTGCATGACAATGACGTCACATCCGAGATCCGGGGCGAGATCCGGCAGAATTGGCAAGAGTGGCCCCTGATATATTACTAACGTCAACAAGCCCGATACAAAAGTGGCTCTGTGGTGAATACAAGCCGCAAGGGAAGCAGTGCCCTCTTACTGGATCCTACTTTTGTAGTATCTTGGGAACCAGTAACAAACAGATTGCGGGTGCGAGTTCTTCTCGTGTTATGCACGTATGTGTGCTCGCTCGTGCAGGCGTGTGGGTCTGAATATCCATGCATTCGTACATCGCAATGTGAAAACAAGAAAATAGATGGCTGGAGTGCACACGGCCTTTTAATAAGGTGAACCTCTTGTCTAATCTAACTTGGGTTTTCCTAATATTACTTCTCATATTTCTTTCGTCTCGTTTCTTTGCTGCTCTTTTTGTCTGCTTCCTTTTCCGTTTTTTTGCACAGTCTTCTCGAATGTATCAGTTTGTTTCTCCTGAAATCTAGTTGAAACCTTTATTACCTACTCAAGCCAAAGTAGAGTCCACTCGGTCCAAGGATAAGTACACTCGGCTCAAGTGGTAAGCCCATTCGGCCTAAGTGTAGACACTACTGGGCCCAGGGGAAGAGTTTCCTCCGCCCAAATTTTCTTATTGGAACACCACTATAATGAAAAATAATATTGTTTGTCATTGAGGTACAACCTTCATCTTCTTCAGTCACATTAATTCGATACATTTACGACGATTGACCGAAACAGGCTAAAAGGGACTGACATGTACAAAAATTATGATGGAGTTTAACCACTGGCGTCGCCAGGAAATGTTTCACGGGTGGGTTGGGGGTGCTAAGGGACATTTTCCCCGTGAGAGGTCAAGTACAGAAGTGGCATTTTAGAGTCATAGCATTGCATTAAGATACCACAGACATTGTGTAGGTACGAGCAATCATAGGAGATTTGTTAGAGTTTTGCCGCAGGTGGGTTGGGGGGGGGGGATCCTCCCAGGAAAAAAATTGAATTGTGCTTTCAAATGAAGCCTTCTGGTGGTTTTCAGACGTCGTATCTGGAGAGGTGAGAGAATGATAGCCAAATTTGCACATGAAGATCTGGAACATTACGACAGGGTGGGGGGGGGGGGGGTCGGGGTGTCGCAGGCCCCCTCCCCCATCATTCGTGAAATAGTTTGATATCAGAAACTGTTAATTGGAAAACGTTGGACATTTCAAACAGGACGCTAGTGGGGTTTTTTTTCCAAAATTTAGAATTGTATTTTTGTTCCGTTCTTGGACTGTTTCAAATTTTCATTCCAAAATCAGGGGTTAACAATTTCAAATGACTAGAAGTTTGATACACGTGTAATTGATATATGCGGGTTACTGGAATTACAAAGGTAGAAATTTTAATAAGATATGACCCAATTCTTCAGAACTTTGAAGTGAGGTAAGATTGGAGATAAATCGGAAAACGAAGGAACAGCTACAGCTATCCTCCGTTTTATTTTATTTATTTATTTATTTGTAAGCTCTACAACATACTAAAATGTCCACAAAATCCGACGCATTTTAAGTTTCGAAGCTAGGAGCCCTTCGGGGCTTCCGGCCCTTATGACGTCAGCTCAGTTCGGCCATAGAAATACAACTCAAAATGAGCGTCGGTGGCATCGGGTGTGTAAATTTAAATTAAAAATATAGAATCGCACAATTTTAAATAACCAGACAGCAATGTGTGTAGTTTTATAGCTGCGTTATTTGTAAATACAGAGCTACATGAACCACAATGTGGCACTGTTAATGAAATAAAGGATACCCAAACTGATGTTCATATGTGTGGATCATGAATGTCACCGGCTCAAGAAACTTTCGTGCAGGTTTTTCGCACGAGCGCCGCGTTAATGTCTGTGGGGTACGTTTTGAAATTTTCATTTGTACTGGACGGTCTTTTTCGGAGGTTTCATCCTTTTTCTCTTGGTATAAACTCGTTCATCAATAGTTTCTGATGGAAACATAACTTTTGAGGTATACGAAGAGTGACACGCGACGAACGGACAATGGGCAATATTTTATTTTTGGACATGGATGTGCACAGTTTCAAGTGCCTCGAAAACGATGTGTGAACTTTCGTAGCTGTGTAATTTATGCAAGTAGTAGGAGAGCGAAAGATCGGCCCCTATTGGCCGGACATAAAAAGTGACGTCATGTCACGTGTTTGGTTGTCATGGTAACCCACATGAGCGGCCATCTTTTGACGTCATCCTAATGGTGATTCGTGATGTTAGTGCGCATGCACAACGCGTGTTGTTAGGGTGATACGTGTTTCCGTCGGCCATTTTGTATACTGGAGGCCGTCATCTTGTTTTGTGTAGATTGTATTTCCAATATTTCAAAAGACAGATGCTCAAAATGAGGTTTAAGCTGCTAAAGGATCAAGAACATGAGGTGAGGTTGGCATCGCTGGCAGCGGGGTGTCATTTTAATTCTGGAAAATGTGTTCGCACATTTTCAGGTGCTCAGAAAACATTATGTGAAGTTTCAAAGCTGAGTAATGAACACAAACGGAGATAATGGAATCACGAATGTAGCGCCTTTAATGAAATAGAAAAAATAGCCTAAACTTTGAAATGACGTAAAACATCAAAATGACGATAAATAATAATAAAAAGCAATTTCCTATTTTTGAGCTTTATAACATACTCTGATTTTAAAAAAAATTCACTTTTCGACCTATTTAGTTATTTAATTATTTATGTTTTTAAGGTCACATATTTATGCACAATGGCTAATCGTGACCGTGACAGTTTTACGGGTGGAGGAAGCCGGAGTACCCGCTGAGAATCACCGAGCAACGACGAGCAGCTGCCAGCTCCCCAACATCGTAACTCCGCACTGCAGCACAGGCAGGGTTAGATTGGTTGAAGACATGCGTACCATCGACGTGCAGTACGCCTTAGTACACGGCGTCATCGTGCCCCCACGCGGGCAATGGAGATGAAGTGTCTTGCCCAAGGACACAACGCGGTTGCCGCAGGTGGGATTCGAACCGAGGACCTCTCGGCTTGCAGTCTGCACCTCTATCTACTGAGCTACCGCGCTCCCTACTTTTCGACCTAATGACCCTTATCACGTCACCTCAGAGTTCGGACATAACCATTAGAATTTCCTAGGAGTTTTTGTTTTCATGGAAATTATATTCCCAAAATGTCAGAAGACTGAAGCTCAAAATGATGTTGAAAGCTAAAGGTCAAGAAAATGAAGTAAAATTTGCATCGCGAGCGACATTTTAATTCCAAAAATTGGTGTGCACAATTTCAAATGCCCGTTGATAATTTGCAGGTCGGTACCATATTTTTAGATATTCTTTTTGGTGGAGATGATATTTCCAAAAATATGAAAGTTGGGGCTTTGATATAGGAAATGAGATTAAAAGATAGAGAAAAAACATTTTTACGTGACGTTGTTTTTGGATAAAGGTAGGAGAGCAGAAAACTAATCGCTAATTGTATAACCAGAAGCAACTTTTAACAAATGTACCAAATTTAGTCGCTGTCGCTTTATAAATGGGGCTTCAGCGCGCAGAACGTAAAAGTATAAAAGCCTAACAATCCAAATATTTCATTTCAACTTCTTAAATGACTAAATTCCATGAGAATCGGCCCCCTTGCTAAATACAGGCTTTATTGGAGTAGTTTATTGAAATATTTAGGGAATACAGGTATGAAGCCATATCTTATTACGGTTGGTAGCAATGATGTGTGACATTAATAATAAACACCTTAATTATTAAGGGCGCCTGTTGTTTTTTAGCAAACTCTTCCTTTGGGGCTAGCGGACTCTTATTTTGGACTGAGTAGACTCTAACTTTGGACAGAGTAGGCCCTTGCTTTGGGTCGTGTGGACTCCTAAGTGTCGAATGTGTGGGCCAAGTATGTTTTTGGACCGAGTGGACTATAGACCAAGTTGAAACATTATATGCCTCACTCGCCAAAAATGTATTCATATGTACTTGATCGGTTAACCATTTTAACCCTGGTGGTATCTTTCATGTCAGTTTAATGGCAGCAGTTCGAAAAGTCCATATTCATTATGTGGGTGGGGGCGGGGGGGGGGGGGGGGCGACCAATCAATATGTTAAACGTGCAGCCTTAGGGCTGCACGTTGAATATATTGATTGGTCTTCCGCACACATTCACTCAGCAGCCATCCTACTTGATGAAATTATGAGGTATCATGTTCATGGGACAAAAAAAAAACGGTCTCTCGTGTTCAAATGGTTACAGCTTACATAAACTTTATACCTGCTAATCATTTTTTTTTCGGAGTTTATATTCTTCTCATTATAGTTTATTAAATAATGTAACTGTATAAGTATGGAAATACAATAAAGTTCAAACTAAATTCAGTTCATATGAACGTGCAAATGATATATCGTTTGTTCACAGTCACTGACACATTCATCGTGTTTTTATACACAAATATACGGTGCAAGAATTGAATAGACATTATTCTTGCCTCCCATAAAAGACTTGATCTATTGTTCGAGCTGCTCTTACCTTTTGAACACAAACAAATAGAAATAAGTTGCCAGCTGACACGTTCAGCATCAATGAGAAGACGATGTCGGTGAACTTTGGCAGATGAAAGACGATCAAAATTCTATCTATGGGGTGGCGATGCATAAGTGCAAATGTCCGACCAAACAAAGAGAAGAAAATACGACTAGATTTCAATGGGTTAAGTTTGTTCAAATGTTCAAATTCTTCTGTGTAGAATAATTTTACAATGTACACACATATCGTATAGTCCAAACAATATTTTACTCGAGAAGATGAATAATTAATTCTAACACAATAATTAATCGAATAATATTGTGCACAGTGAAATACAATTGTCAGTAATATAAACTATGTGATGTGTTTTATTATCTTAGCCTCGTTGAAATAATGTTGGCTCTGATTAACAATGAATAGATAGTTACAGTACGACCTTTCCCCGGGTGGGCAATGTATCCACAAAGGCAATAATATTAGATTACAAATGCTAATTATAGGAATAATCATCAAATATTTGATTGGTTCTGGAGAACAGATTATAGAAAATAGCTTGAATACTAAGAATTTCCATATTCATTTCTCTATTGGTGGTCAATGCCACTTTCAGTAAATATGGCTTTTTATCATATGACTCGTCCGTTTTATTCACTTTAAAACATTTGATATTTTGTTTTCATATTAATCAGTGCTAAATAAAGCCTTCCGCCAATTTCATCGGTCAATTTCAAAACTGGACAATTTGATTGGCTAAACAAAATAGAACTGGGTGACATTTGCATAATTTCAGTAGGGAGAATTTACGTTATCTGTCCTATTTAGGGTGGGTTACATTGTATTAATCTTTTACCGACAAGAAAAATGACATTCATTTTTTATATTTTCACTTTTTGCTTCCAAAACATAGGTTAAGACTCCTCATTGCAACGAGCTCCTTCCAACGAGGGGTCATAACCTACGATTTGGAAGCAACAAATGAAAATCTTTAGTTATAGGAGGATGTTTTTTCCAAGTGCCGTCTGCAACTCAAGTTAGGTGATGGGTTAAAAGGGTCATACTAAATGGCTAATGTGTGCGTGTCTGTGTCATATGATAAATAGAATATGAAATGAGTGTTTTTCTCATATAATATTTAATGAAACTCGTCCGAATTTTCCGTTTGTGCTCGCCAGAGGTTCGACAAAACGTAAAATTTTTAGACTCGTTTCATAAATATTATATGAGACAAACACTCATTCCATATCCTCTATATCATGGCTGCAACATAAGTATGCAGTCAATTTTAAGCCATACATCATAACTACGTTGTCCATATCAGAGAACTGCCATCCGATGCGATGTGATGAAACCAGGTCCTATTTTACATGTGAAGCAGAATTTGTTCACCACTGTAAACGAGAACCGCTTCAAGTCCCATGAGGGAAATCTTTGTAGAAATATGGCAAAAGTTACCTATGAACACAAACAATTAAACATTCTGGGATTGTGTGCGAATTAAAGCCCAGCAAATGATGATTAATCAAATAGAAGGCAAATATTTGAAAGCAAAAATGAAAGAAAGGGTGACAAAATTATTAGCTGACCGTCCACTTTTACAATATTTCAAAAATTGAAAGGAAAGGAGCCAAAGTGAAAATAGTTGGCAAACACAGGAAATGACAGGATTCAACATCAAGCTCAGAGAGCTGTCTCTTGTTACTTATTTATTTATTTATTTATTCATTTATTGAGATTTAAGGACACTTTCTTTATCCAGGGTCGCCCCGTGAAGCAGAGGTATCCGGAGAGAACCACCGACTATCCGATACAAGGTTACAAGTCTGTCGAAAGTGTCATAAAATTGGTCGACACTGGGAAAAATAATTGTAATAACTAAACATTTTCATTTTTCCCTCCAAAAGATAGCTTATGACCACTCATTGGAACAAGGTCGTTGAACTTGTCCCAACGCGGAGTTCATAAACTGTGGTGTTTGGAGCAAAATTGTTTTAAAAATACTAAAATTGGAATGGCGATGTTTATGAAAATAGCGCTGGTCGATTTTGGACATTACGCTGGGCTGAGGGTTAAGCAGCTACAGCTATATGAGAAAATAAAATTTCCAAATTAAAAAAAATACCGACCGACGCTATTTTTTCTATTGCGTGTAACATGACAAAAACATTTTTTCAGCTAACCAATAATACACGTTTCTGACAGTGATTATTGGTAAGCTCTGAAGGATGGCTCACCAATATTTAATTTCTGATGAACGTTAATTTTTAGTTGAACACAAACCGAAGTTCACAGAAAAAAACACACATAAACACACATACACCACAACTAAAATGTACATATTATCCAAAATAGCCCAAACTTTAACCTGAATAACTTATTCAATGGATTTTCATGACTGTATCAAACACAGATTTTGAGAATATTCCAATATAGCACCAATTTAAAATCTGGACTCCCATTAGGTACACAAGTATCAGCCCAGGGAGCTTATTTGAACAAACAGAATCTGACCCCTCTAAGGATGCTGTATATACAATATCAACATATTCTGAAGAGTGTCTATATCAAGAACCGGATTTTTAAAGAATATTCCTCATATTGCACCAGGTTAAAATTTGGATTCCCATAGGGAGCCCAAATATTAAGCACACAACTGATTTGAAGAAATTGAATCTGACCGCATAAGGATGCTGTATACCAAATATTAAACGATTCTGATTGATGGTTCTGAAAAAGAACAATTTTGGTAAAAATTATTCCCTATATTGCACTGAGTTGGAATTGGGCGCTATCCATGAAGCAATGTCATAAGAGCATCTTAAGACGGTGTGAAATCTAAGAGTTAAGATCCAACTTAGCTGTGATATTTCTTATTCATGAACGCGATTCAGGAAAAGGACTTAAGGCCATCTCACGACGTTAGTTGAGATGTTACTTTCCCTAGACTGGTTAGTGCCCTCATGTTGAAAATAAGTTGGATTTTGAGTGCTTGAAGCTGCTTGATGTGGAGGTTATAGTTGTCTTTCTTATCACCACAATAGAAACGCGCAACGGGGATAGGGGTGGGGTGGAATGTAATTTTTATGAATTCGTTCTTTTTTATTTTATTCTGTTCATCTTGTACTTTAGTTTTCCTATTTCGTTTTTCTTTTCTTTCTTTCTTTCGTTAGTTCTTTATTTTATTTTCCCCGCATTCCAGTTGTTTCCAAATCAGCTTGCCTATAACTGAGTCAAATATGGGAATTCGTATAGAACAAACCCCAGAAATCTGAGTTCGATTGAAAAGCACGGGCTTCATTGTCAAATGGTCAGCGAAAAAAGGAGTATCAATAGATTTATTATTTTATCTGAATCTTCCTTCCATCAGACAGGTCCTCAAAACAATCGCATTGGTTTGTCCTGCTCCGCCTTCGTACACGGTTCCCATGTCATTGTCCATTTCTTCATCCGGTAATGGCAGTCCACTTGTTACACACATGTTGTGCAAGATCGCTGCCGCAATCGTGATTTTGCACACCTTATCCGGTGAATACATAAGAGCCCCTCCGGACGTATCATGGCACCGGAATCGCATTTTCAACACATCGAATGCACGTTCAATGGGGTTTCTTGTCTTTTCGTGTGCTCTTTTGAAGCGTCTTTCACCTGGTGTAGCTCCGTCATTTATAGGTGTCACCAATTCAGGGCGTAAGGGCTATCCGACTGGTATAGCTCGTGATTCAAAATGTCCACAGAGTCCACACATTGTGTAGATAAATGGGTCGTGAGTTCAACCCGGCCATTTAGCAACAATATTGGTGAATTTCAATATAGAGTCGCAAACACCTTGTACGTTGATGGAATGGTATATTTTCCTGTTAACGTAAGCACCTTCGTCAATTGGAGGCGCCGCTATTCTGATGTGAGTGCAATCAGTTGCACCTACGACATTTGGGAAACCCGCTTATTTGTCGTAGGGCTGCACGGTATTCGCAACTGAATACCGGTATCGGTGTTCAAAAAATACCGCGGTATACTGGTATATCGAAAGACTGCTCAGATACGAACCATAATCGGGGCTTGAGCCATCACAATCGGAACATATCAGCATGCCTTGATGATGCAGTTCCAATAACCATTTATCCAACACAGACGATATCAAAATTTATTTTTTTAAATATTAGTTTATCAAATTTTTCAAACAAATTCAACAAAACCATATCATGTACCCCTCATTGGAACGAGCTCATCAAGCTCCTTCCAGCGAGGGGTCACATGATATGGTTTTGTTGAAATGTTTTGAAAAATAATATTTTTCACCCGCACAATTTGTGTATTACTCGGGCGAATGCGGCCGATTCGTTAGGTAGAGGGATAATATTATTTGTTTGGGACAACAGCTAAAAAACTAAAGACATCTTGAAAATTAAATTGCGGGTATATAAATAATGACAATAAACCGATATTTTTGCAATTACACCGGTATTTAATAGATACTGGTTTAAATGTCGATATGTATCGGTTTATCTATATACCGTGCAGCCCTAATTTGTCGTAAACTCGCCTCATCTCTAGGCATATAGATATACTGGTTTGTTTGGTCACACAAAGCCGCTCTTGTTGAATTGATGACGTGAGACATCGTTGATTGACTCGCCCCGTGAATATCCCGTGTAACCGCATGGAAACTGCCAGTTGCGTAAAAACGCAGTGTCGAAAGTACCTGCTGTGACGTAGAAAGTGATCGTGATCTTCTTGTCGGGTGTTCTAGTCTGTCCCGCAATATGCCGCATAGGTCGAGAATCATTGTCTGTTCAAACGATACTTGGATATGATCTCTTCGTCATTCATTTAGTCCAAATGGTTATTCCTGGCCATGAACACCCTCTGTCGCCTTAAACATCTTCGTACTTGCAAAACCATAAACCCGGCAGCCATATTTGTCAGGTTTCATCGATTAGGCGAGTTATCTCGCCTTTCATGTCAACAAAAAGTTAGTACTTAACTTTCAGGTCGTCTTAAGTCCAACTTAACACCATCTAACCAAGTTAAGATCATCTTATGACATACCCCAACCAGTCTCAGCATTTTGGTCTTGTATCGTGTCCGTGAATCGCACTTTAAGACATATGATGGTCTCAGGACCATCTTAAGTTGTAGTTATGTCATAAGTAGGTTTCATGAATACGACCCAAGGTTCCCATAGAAAACACAAATATTGACTGGGGGTCTTGAGTTGGAGAAACTGGAATCCGCCCTGTAATGATTCTCTAAACCATATATCAAAAAATTCTGATGAGTAGTTGTGGAAAAGATAAATTTTAAAGATTATTTCTTATATTTGACTAAGTCGGACTCCAATAGGGAACCGGCATATTAACCCAAGGACTAGATTTTTGAAAACTTGAATCCTCTAAATATGGTGCATATTATGTATCAAAGGATTATGATTGGTGTGTGTGTGTGTGGGGAGGGGGGGGGGTGGGGTTGGGAAGATGATTTCTGAAGAATATTCATTATATTGCCCCAAATTAAAAATATTCCAGCGACAATAGGGTGCACGCATATTACTCGAGGGACTTGATTTGAACAAATTTTATCTGACTCCCATAAGGATGCTGTATTGCAAATATCAAAAGATTCTCACGATTGAATCTGAAGAAGAATATTTTTAAACATTATTCCCCATATTGCACTAAGTTAAAATTTGACCCCCGAAGAGAGTCCACTTATTAACCGATGGACTTGATTTGAAAAAAAACCGCAATTCAACCCTGTTAGAATTCTGTCAACCATATATTAACGAATTCTTGATAATGGTTCTGGAGAAGTGCTTTGAAGATTATTCCTCATATTGGACGATGTTAAAAATCGGGCTCTAATAAGGAACCCAAATAATAACCATGGGGCTTGGTTTGAACAAACTTAAATGTGACTTCCCCAGCGATTGTGTTTCCAATGTATCAAAAGATTCTGATCGGAGGTTCGTGAGAAGATTTTAATGAATATTCCTCATATAATTATTCAAATATGGGCGTCAATAGGGAGCTCTCATATTAATTGAGGGACTTGATTTGAATAAACTTGAATCTACCTTCTGTGAGGATACTGTAAATCAAACACCAGAAAAGTCTGACAGGTGGATCTGAAGAAGAAGATTTTTCCCCATAGTGCACCAAGTTAAAAGTCGGGTTTTTCACATTAACAGACTTGAATCTGACCTCCGAAATGATGATGTATACCGATTATCAATTCTGACATGAATTTGAAGAATATGTTTAAAGATTATATCATATTGCGCTAAGCTAAAATTCAGACTTCCATACAACACCCAAATGTTAAACCAAGGACTTAATTTTCACAAACTTGAATCTGACTCCCCTATGGATGGTGTATACCATACATCAAAAGATTTTGATTGGGTTTCGTGAGAAGATTTTTAAAGAATACCTCTTATATTGCACCAAACTTAACTTTGGGCTCCACATATTAATCGAGGTACTTAATTTCAAACAATTGATACCCCCTCCCACGGATGCAGTATACCAAATATTAAAAGATTGTGACTGGTGGATCTGAAGAAGAATTTTAATGAAAATTTCCCATATTGCACTGACTTTAAATTTGAGTTCCCACGAGATAGTTCAATTATTAACCGATGGGCTTCATTTGAACAAATTTGAATTCGACCTTTGTAAATATTCGTTACACCCTATATCAAAAGTTTGACCGGTGATTCTGGAGAAGACAAGTTTTAAAGATTATTCCTCACATTGAACTGAGATAAAAAATTCCGGCTCCCCCAAGGAACTGAAATAATCCCAGGGACTTGATTTGATTACTGGCTCCAAAAGGGAGTCCAAATATTAACCCAGATTCTTGGTTTGAACAAACGCAGATCTGACCACCCTACGGTTGT
The DNA here is from genome assembly GCA_031216915.1 of Pictodentalium vernedei. Lineage (NCBI taxonomy): Eukaryota > Metazoa > Mollusca > Scaphopoda > Dentaliida > Dentaliidae > Pictodentalium > Pictodentalium vernedei. Next base: position 502,984,196 of record CM062297.1, on the reverse strand, counting down.
CATGTACCAAACATTTAACGATTCCGACTGGTAGATCTGAAGATGGAGAGATTCTGACTGGTGGATTTGAAGAAGACTTTTAAAGACTATTCCTCATATTACACTAAGTTAATATTAAGCGTGAGCGGAAATATAAACTGGGGCTATGATTCAACAAACCTGAATCTGACATCTGTAACAATGTTGTATACCAAATGTCATTAGACACTATTACTTGTCGTTCAGAAGAAGAATCTTTAAAGAGATAAATTTGATCTGCCCAAATATGAACCGAGGGGCTTCATTATAACAAACGTGTATCTGAGCGCTCCCGCCCCCCCCCCCCCCCCCCCACTCCCACCACCTCTATGGATGTTGCATAACAAATATCAAAACTCCGATCATTAATTCTGGAGAGCACTTTTTCAATTTTCGCAAATATGTTTACTCAGAATTTTTGCTATTCCCTCACTACACAGTACACTATGACACAGCCGACTGCATTGTTTTGCCACTCCATTCTACTGGCCCTAAGGATGCTACATACCAAATAACAATTCTCTTCTGTGCGTTTTTTAAATATGTGCGTTTAAAAAATAGTCCTGGGGTTCCCAAGCGGAGGGGGAAAATTGGTTTGGCATAAATCAGGTACTCGTGACTCAGTACTTCTGTCTACCAAATTTGGCTCAAATCTGCTCATCAGTTCAGAAAACAGAAATTGTGGGTGCAGCAAAAATCTTTCTCCCCCCATTACAAAGGCAACTATTGTTCTATGATCTTCGTTTAAACAATTTTCATTTTGCACTCCAAAAAGAAGCTTAGCACCAAATAGCAAGTCATTGTATCCATCGGTTTAAAAGAAGACGATTTTTCAAAAAACATGTGCAGCATCCCCTTCCCCCGACCCCCCACTCAACCCCACCCCCCACACGCGGGGCTTGGCAATTCGATTTGAACAAAATCAAAATGCGATGCCAGAACAAACAACCACCTCAAATTTAACTAAGTCGGTCCTGTGGTTTTAGAGGAGAAATCGAATCACAATTTTCACGGACGATAGACGAAGGACAACAGTCGTTTGGTGATCACAAAAGTTCACAGTCTGGTGAGCTAAAAACAGACATAGTGTTTTGAAACATTTACACATTTTATCAGTCAATTCATTTAATCAACGCTTCACATTCTCCTCCCTTTGTCACATAATTTTGAAAACTTCTGATCCAAAATGCACCTGGCACAAAATGCACCTGGTACTGCTATCCAATTACTTAAGGCACTGTAAAAGTATCATCAATGTTCATTCTCTTTTCTCCAGTCCAATCCATGCTCCACCATTGATAGTCAGGAACCCAATCTTTGAAAGTTTTGGATTTTCCTGCAAAATAGAAGTATCTAAGTGTGACTATGCCTTGTGCATCTAAAGGCGATTGGTTTAACAGATTAAGCAGGAAAATGATCACATACCTCTTAATTCCGTCTCTACTCAGATTTTGCACTGAGAATCCGCTCTCAGCAGAGATATATTGTCAGGTTATTTGTGAGAACAATCAAGCAGAGCATGTGTTTCTCTTCATTGTTGGCAGGGGTGGCACATGTTGGGGAGGTACAACTCCCGATCTCCCGTCGATAAACTGCCACCTTTGCTGTAATCTTGTCGGGAGGATATTCTAGACCCCCTCTCCCCTCCCCGCGTGGAAGAGGTGCCACCTCGTAGGAGAAATTCTAGTACCACCACTGATTGTAGATTTAGCCCCAAGATACACATGATATATTTCAGGTGGTTAAATTTATATTTTCAGATTTAATCCCCCGGTGACATTTCTAAACTTTCTAAACAAGAGGCCCCAAGTGGCTTTTATTGCAACCCTGATACAATTGTTTAGAAGAAGGATGTATGATCGCATTCAGCAACTATATGTTATTTAGTAATCTAAATTAGCTAGGGGAGTTTTTTTCTTTTGTTTGTTTGTTTTGCGTAAAATCTTTCAAACTCTTCAAAACACATTTTGAATCGAAACGAGAAAAAAATCACCCAATTGATCCCATCCACTTTCTCGTCTTCCCCAAACAGGATAAACGGTTCGCTCAAACCTCCTCCAACATCTTGTACTAAAACATTTTGACCAACAAGCCCTCCTCTCCACACCAACTCCGGTCCCCAAGAGGACTTGTGGAACTCATTTGAGCACACGTTAATCTAATGTACTCACATTTACATCTCAATAAAGTTCACCAGCTCTGTTATGCACTGGAACATCTCATTTACACAAATAGTAAATTCTACATTGTGTTAAATTTCACAACCCTCTGGAACCAACCAAAATCAGTCGAGGAACCACTTTGAACAAACTTTAACCTAGGAGTTATAGTAATGCTAAACACCAAATATCAAAAAATTCTATTTGGTGGATCTGAAGAAGGATGACTCTCAATAATTTTCCTCATGCTGCACTAAGTTAAAATTCGGCTTCCATAGGGAATTCATACATGAGTCCAGGGATTTGATTTGAACAAACGTGAATCTCACCACATTAAACATGTCAACACTATGTAACAAAATAATCTGAATTGTGAGAACGTCCTAAGGGTACTGCATATCAATTATCAAAAGATTCTCACCAGCAGATCTGAGGAAAAAGGATTTCTGAAGAATACTTCTCATATTGCACTAAATGGAAACTTCGAGTTCCAACAGGGAGCCCAAATGTACCCCAGGGTTTTCGTTTGAACAACCCAAATCTCACCCGATTTAGAGTGTTAAATAACGAATATCAAACGTTTCTGACTGATGAATCTGATATTAAAAATGTGGACCTCACAGAGAACCCAATTATCATTCCAGGGACTTCATTAGAACAAACTTCATGCTGACCCCCTAAGTATGCAGTATACCAAATGTCAAGAGAAGTTTTTGAAATAGTGTATTGAAGTCGAGACCTCGCTAGGACGAGTCTATATATGATCTAGAGGCGATGACGAAACTTCAATACACCAACTCGGAAACCCACAGGGTGGTAATAACCATTTTATCTAACTATATTTCTCCCTTTCTTGACTTATTTGAAATTAAGGGATTGGGTACTGTTTTAATGGCGCCTGTTTTGACAATCATTCAGAATCTATGATTTTTGGGGGGATTAAAGATAATGACGCCAAGGTATCGCGTTCAGCACTGTACATGACGTAATCCCCATTCATTGTTACACTTGTCATATAATCGCTGTAGTTTATAGTATTGTTTCAGTTGTGCGTTTCTCTGTTTTAGTTTTCATGTTTGATACATCTTCTCTGTTAGGCCTATATAAACATTGCAAATATTATCTAGTCCAGCTGCGGGGCGCGGCGGCTCAGTCGGTAGAGGTGCAGGCCACAAGCCGAGAGGTCATCGGTTTGATACCCGCCTGTGGCAACCGCGTTGGGTCCTTGGACAAGACACTTCACCCCCATTGCCCACGTGGGGTACGGTGGCGTTGTGCACCAGGGCGTATTGCAGATCGATGGGGCACGTCTTCAACCAATGCTAACACTGCTTGTGTGGAGTTAGTATGTTGAGGAGCTGACAGTTGCTCGCCGTTGCTCGGTGGTTCTTTCTGGGTACTCCGGCCACCTCCACCCGTAAAACTGTCGTGGTCATGATTACCCATTGTACAGAAATATGTGACCTTATTCACCAATAAATAAATAAATCTAGTCTAATTCATTTCGTTGAACTGGCGATTTATGTATCATTCAGTTACTGTTATCAAAAACAGTGCCTCAACACGTGCAATGACTCAATGCCAATTGAGGGCAGGTAAATAGCGTTATCGATCTGAATCGAATGAGAGTCTGTGTGGGTTGCTACTCTATACAGATTTGTTTTTGTCCAGGATATTTAGGTGGTTTCGGGTAAATACGTTCTTGTTGCAAGAGAAAGCTACGTATGCCACTACAGAAATGCGGTGGATACAAGATAAAAAAGAGAAAGAATAAAAGAAACAGAAAGAGGTATATTTGGTTGTGTGGTGATGGAGGAAACAATACTTAACCCTTTAGCACTATATACAAAAAATAACACTAATTGCATGTATATACCTGTGTTCGAGAAACTTTAAAGGGCTTTAGTTTCTGCAAAACTCTTGCTGCTGCGATTTTCATTTCAACCTGGGCTAGTCTCATGGCGATGCAGTGTCTTGGTCCATACCCAAAGGGCATGAATGTAAAGGGGTTTATATCACATTTGACATCTGCTCGAAAACTGAAAAAAGAAATGTGTACACTATATCAGTCAGATAATACATCATCGTCTCTTGAGTCGTCATCTGCAACGGGAGTGGACCCACTCACATAAGTCTAACGCTACTTTAAAATTCTAAGTTATGTAAGAACTGAACATTAACTCTCTCATAAGACGTTCGTGAGATTCAATAAGAATTCACACAAATTGTATGGCCATAAAAGCCCCCAGAACATACTTATTCAAGTAGTCACGTAATTGTAATTCTGTTTTACAAAGTTTATATATAGAATATTCCCATAGTAACTTGGTGTACCATATGTTCACCACACAGGGTGAAGTGGTGTTAACCGCGATCCTACGGTGCGCGGTTAACACCACTTCACCACGAGTGGTGAACATTTGCAACACCAAGCTACTGTGGGTATATTTTATGTATACCATGATCATCAGATTATTAAAAGTCGCTATTAGTTTTTCTCGAGTTTACTGAGCAACAGCCTTGCATACGTGCAAATTTGTTTTTGTTTACTTAAGCATCGGTGGGCAGTACTTCCGCTGTCAATTTCATCACCGAAACGAAATAGAAAAATAAACAGGGTCATTTTCATTTTAATAACACAATAACACACTATTTCGAGTTATGGCTGCTTTACTAACATGAGACAATGGATGTTTGTTAATTTTTAGTGTTTTATGGGGTAAACTCATTTAAAAACGTAATAAATAATTGCCACTTTCATTTCACTCTTCGCGAGGCGATGTGTGATAAATTTAGACAAGTTCGCATTCAGGCCGATGTCACTAAAGGTCAGCATGGGTGTAGTTCAACTGTTGATGTAACTTTTAACTATTGAAATCCCATTGGTGGCGTGTTCACCGCGGTTGGTGTATAAACCTAAAATTTATGTCATAGGCGTTTCATATGTAGTCGAATCGGTAATCATGGTATAAAAGTTAATAGTGTTAAGTTTGATATTACTCAAGAATGAGATAATCGCTATATTTGGAAGGTAAACTGTAGCAGAGCAGCGAACACGGTGGTCAGACATAACTCCTTCTGGCCTGTCCAACCAACATATGATCTTACAAACTTTTCTATATACCACTTCAAGTAGGGGGTTTAGTAATCTTATTATAATATTAGAACGTTCCTTTTCATGTTCTATCGGTCGATAGTACCTGAGTTTGTGTGATTTCTGAAATAAAACCTGAAGCAGCGAAGCTGCTGATGGTTTTATTTCAGAAATCACACAAACTCAGGTACTATCGACCGATAGAACATGAAAAGAAACGTTCTAATTATTTTATTATGCCGAACAAAATATGACTTTCATTGTTAAGCGTTAACTGCAAAAGGCCATCGATGTAACAACAATGTACATGTAGTCGAATCCAAAAACATGACGTCATTTCGAATGAATGACGTCTCTTCGAAAATGACTTGTCACAAGTGCCGTCGCTTTGGGAGTTTCTTTATCAACAAATGCCAATGTTAACAACTGCATCATGTTGTTCGTGTTATAATTCATTGTTAATGCTTGTGTGAAAAGTGATTTAAAGTAATGGAATATAAATTCATGTTTCTCGGACAACAGTTGATAGAATTAAACGGAGTGAAACACAAGTCATAACTGAGATTCATATTCAGGATTCACTGAAGTGGTGAACAACACGTGAGTGAGTTTTTTTTTAATATTTCTGATTCTTTTGAATGCTTTGTTTGCAGTTAAAATTGAAAACACACCCACTGAAGGCGATATATTTGTTGGTAAGTTTGTGTCTACCGGTGTTGAAAAAGCTAAACGCACACGGAGCCAGCGTTTGGTGTTGAGATATTCGACGCTGATCAATGGAAGTGGCGCTTACATTTTCTTCGTTCTCTTGTCTCCAGGGAAAAACGTTCCGATAGTACCCGTGTTTTGCCCCAAAACTCCAGTACTATGACTTTTAGAAGGTGTCATATTAACCAATCACGGCTGATGTTACAAACGTGGGCCATAATAAATTTATTTATTGATAGGAATTTAGTTTTATTCAGAGTACACATATCATCGTATTATAATCACCAGGAATCTGCTTAACACGTATGGAGTGCATACAAACTCCGCGATCACAGTTTACAACATGGGGTTCAAATCCACTACACCGAAATAAAGGATCGCAAGCTCTACCTACTTTCTGAATTTAATATGAAAGAAACATATCAGAAGGTGAAGTTTGGCCATACAATATTAGAAGTTTGAATTAGCAGTAACATGGTCTGAGGTATGCGGCACGGAGAACCTCAGACTATGTTACCGTGATTCATTACAATAACGTGCAGCCAGTGGCGTAAAGCCCATACAGCGAGGTTAAGACTTCTCCTAAGCCACCCCCACCCCCCCCCCCCCCCCAAAAAAAAAAGATTGCACGCTTTTTAGGGACCCCCAACAATTCCATCACTTTCGGAAAAATCAGTATTAAGGATCTCAAAACAGTACTGTAGTTGAAGCATTGGAGTTGGATTCTTCAATACCAGCTTTCATAAAGAATCGGGAGGTATTCTCTGAAATCAATTATGGGGTTGTGTAATTGACACATGGCAAAACTAGACAGTAGTTGAAAAGACGAAAAATTTTAATTCATTTGCATTTGTGGATGCATTCTGTACAAGTTGTTACATCAAACCGTCGAAGCAGTAACCGACCCCAACCAATGCCAACAAGACAGACTCCTTCTAGGTTAAGGTGCTGACTAACTAACCAAAGAACAAACACAGAAGCGAACAAAGGGAAAAATGAAAATCACCATCAAGAAAATTGTAATCAATAAAGCACCGGGTAAAATTCAATAATTAAATTTTTGACAATTACTCCTATAATTTGTGTTTGGAATCTAATATGTGTGCGTCTGTAAAAGTATTGCCCGCCAGTTGGGAAGTGACCAGACCACGACGACCACACTGTAACGACTAACCATCACTAGAACTTCTTAAGCTAGTCAAGGCCGGATGGATATTATACTGAATAGAATGTTTGCACCCAGTCAGTGTGCTAGAATAAAACATTATAATGTGCTGAAGAATTACAGCATGTGGCCTAAGGGCCCACGATATTACTGTTACGCCACTGCGTACAGGCTCCAATAGGACCCTTTCCATAGCCCAAAAATAATCCATTCGAGTACCCCACAACCCAACTGGACAAATACGCGATAAATAATAAAGGTCGAGGACACTCCCACAGCAAGACCAAATATGGACCTAGGGACATGGCTTTAACAAACTTGAATTTCACCCCCCTAAACATGGAGCATACCCAATATCAAAAGATTCTGCCTGCTGGATCTTGAGAAGAAAATTTTCAAAGAAATTTGCCTGAAATGCACTACGTTCAAATTTGGGCTCCTATACTGAGCCCAAATATGAACCAAGGGGGCCGATTTGAACAAACTTGAATCAGATCCACCCCTACAATGTTGCATACCAAATATCAAAAGATTCTGCCTGCTGGATCTGGAGAAGAAGATTTTTTAAGAAATTTACCTGAAATGCACTAAGTTCGAATTCGAGCTCCTATACTGAGCCCAAATATAAATCCAGGGGCCGATTTGGACAAACTTGAATCAGATCCACCCTACAATGTCGCATGCCAAATATCAAAAGATTCTGCCTGCTGGATCTGGAGAAGAAGATGTTTTAATGTTTTTCCCATTGCCGACAGTGTTAAAAAGTGCTGACTCAGCTCTTTTTCAAAGTCCCGAAACTGTACCCTATGATAAAACTGACGGCATTTTCTTTTTACCAATCCTTTCTGGTGGTCCTAAGGAAGCTTCACACCAAATAAAAATTCTCAGTGCCGTTCAGGTTTGGAGATATGGGCGTTTTATTTTTTTTCTATTTTTAGCTCCTGCGGTTCCCACGGGGATACAGGAAAAAAACAATTCGGCATAAATTAGATACTTATGACCCTATAAGCCCTCGCATAAAATTTGGTTCAAATCAGCCTCTCGGTTCGGAAAATAGAAATTTCGGGCAGGGCCACAAATTTTGCCCCTCCCATAACAACGCCAAATATAGTCCATCAAACTTCTCTTGAATAAATCTGAGTCTACACCTTAAAAGGAAGCTGCATACCGTATACTAAATCTCTGATACTGCTGGTTCATGAGAAGAGAATTTTCAAATATTTGGTCCCCCTTCGGGGCATGGCACCACCCAGGAGGAGGGGCAATTTTATTTGAACAAATCTGAATTGGCATTAGTTAATGAACATTTACTCAACATTTGAATAAAATTGGGATAGTGGTTTTGAAGGAGAAGTCGATGATGTACAGTTAACGCCGGACGATGACGGACAACGGACAGAATGTGATCAGTAAAGCTCCCACTGAGCTTCGCTCAGGTGAACTAAAAATACAGCAGACTCTTACCGATCAGGGTCGAACTTTTCTGGATCTGGCCAATAATCGCTGTCACGATGGATAGATGCAATCGGTATTGAGACGACCATACCTTTGGAAATGGTAATTCCATTTATTGTCGTTGTTGCTGAACATACACGATCAGTTCTGTGCAAATGATAAAACAATTTATCACATAATCATCAACAAGTAGCTCATCATACACAACACGTCCAACAAGCGCGTATTGTCACAAATGAATATCGACTTCATAGCGTTGTGAGTTGGTTTTAAGTTTACCTTCCGTTATATTTGATTAGCTGTTCATCTAATACGGATATCGGACGACATTTGCAAACAATATTTCGTGAATAACCAAATCTTTTCACTTTTTGTTTACATATATAGTTTACTAGCGGGTGATACACGGCGTTGCATGGGAGAAGATGGTTATATCAGCCGTTTTTGAAATAGGTCATATCCACCAATTTCAAGGTCAAGGTCACCCCGCACGGGCAACCTGAAGAAGTCAAAATGATCGATGGGTCAATATACCCGCACATATGAAATTTTAGCCCGATCGGCACAGCTGTTTTCGATATAAAAGGTCATGGTCAGCGATTTCAAGGTCAAGGTCACTCCGAACGGGCACCCCGATAAAGTCAAAATGATCGATGGGTCAATATACCCGCACATATGAAATTTTAGCCCGATCGGACCAGCCGTTTTCTGAATAAAAAGTCAAGGTCACCAATTTCAAGGTCAAGTTCACCTCACACGGGTACCCCGATAAAGTCAAAATGATCGATGGGCCAAAATACCCGCAGATATGAAATTTTAGCCGTTTTCGAAATAAAAGGTCAAGGTCACAATTTCAAGATCAAGGTCACACTACACGGGCACGACACCCATCCCATGTTACTCGCGGGGACGAATTACCCCCGTGTAGAAAATTTGAGATCGATCGGTCGAGAAACGGAGGAGTTCAACCGGAACAAAGATAGAGAGAGAGATACAGAGAGACAGAGAGATAGAGATGTAGATACAGACATTCGCATTTGTATAATATGACAATACGCAAGGCGTAAGAAGGAACCCCAAAGTATCCAACGTATTGAAATATTTCATTCCGCAACCATTAATCCAAAAACATTTTGGTTTATTCAGTCGAATTCCTGCAATTGTTTAATTTCAGCCAAACAAGAATACGTTTCACAGTACTAAATATTTTCCCATAGGCGACCATTATAACGTTCAGGCGAAAAAAAATATGGTCGCATCATTTTAAATTTAGCATTCAAATATTTTTTTGTCAACTATAGCCCTTCAGACAACCTTTTAATGATTTTTAAACAGGGGTCATGCAACAAATAAAAGAAAAACCAACAGAAAGGGAAGTGCTGGTCACATGTTCATATTTCTCAGGGAATTCCCAAACAAAACACACCAATAGTCAAACAAATTTTTAGGTTCTAAAAGTCCTCAAATCATCCTCTTTATTCATCTGGAACATTCAAAAGTAATGCAAAATGTCAGTAGAATTCTTCAAATGTTTATTGAAACAATATATTTCCCCAAGACTGCTTAGTTTTGGGAATTACATAATTTCCGAGCGCAACTTTTCGAGGCATGTAAATCTAATTAAAATAATTACAACAGTTATACCTATGAGCAAACCCAACCCCACCAAAGATACAGTTACCTCTTTCATGTGACGAAAGAGTCATTTCTGCAATAGAATTCAACTTTTGGCTTCTGTCTAGTCCAGAGCATGGGAAATTTGTTCTTTTGAAGAGAACTGTCCAATCTGTGTCAAATAGGCTTAAAAACTGTTATTGCCTCCGACAGAATTTCTACTCTGTTACCTAATAAGTTGGGAGGGATAAGAATTCACAGCTTTCTTTAAAACTACCCAAATCCCAAAATAAAACTAAAATCTGCATCAGCACACAAAACCTTTTCACAAAATGTTTTAATTAATCATACAGCAAGATAAATAGGGCCCCACCACCACGAAACAATATGTCAATTTTGTTTCAAAATTGGGGCTGTGCAGGGCTTATAGTTCCTCTAAATTTGGGAGAATCCATTTGGATTCTTGCGGAAATCGTTCCGAGAATTCAGACCTGCTATGGGCCAGGGTCCTATTAGGTCAGTATGATTGAACCACTGTTGCATACTGATAATACATGTTAACCCTTTACCCAATACAGCTTTTTTAATTTTTACAACACCAACTACTGATTTTTACCCCCCCCCCCCCCACGCTCCCCCCTGGGCCCTTAATCGCTCACCTGACGAGGTGGTTCAGAGAAGTATTTTGGGTCAGATTCAGTTAGTCAAGGTTCATGGACACTACATAGGAATAATGTTATGAAATTATTCATAATTCTATTGTCCATGTTAGATGATTATTAGCATAGGTCTTCCTGATTGCTTCCTATTCTGACAGCTGTTGACAAGTACTGCCAAACTTCCAAGGATTGTTGTGTCACTGCACTTTGAAAGGCAAATTTTATGGAAAAGCTATAAGGAATGGATTTGAACATTTATGAACAAGCTCGAACCTAACCCACCCCGCCCAAATATTAAGCCACAGACCTGAAATTCAAATCTGCCCCCCCCCCCCCCCCCCTGCGATACCAAATATGAAAGGTTTCTGACTGGCGGGAACCAAACTGGAACAAATTTACATCTGACCTCCCCAGAGATGTTGTACACCAAATATTAAAGCATTAAACTAGTGGGTCTGAAGAAAAAGATTTTTAAAGAAATTTTCTCATGTTGCTTTGAGTTAATTTGCACTCCCATAATGAGCCCATATATTAACCCATAGATTTGGCTTGAACAAACATGAATCTGACTCCCTTAGAGATGCTGTAAGCCAAATACGAAAGGATTCTGACTGGTGGATCTGAAAAAAACGAGTTTTAAAGAAATTTCCTCATACTGCACTGAGTTAAACTTTGGGCTTCAATAGATAGACCAAATATTAACCCAGAGACCCGATTCAAACAAACTTCAATCTACCCTCCCCCCTGCCCCCCCCCCCCTGCCCCCCCTGCCCCCCACCCCACTAGAAATGTTGCATTCCAAATATGAAAGCATTCTGACTGGTGGATCTGAAGGAGGTTTTCAAAGAAATTTCCTCATGTTGCACTGTTGATATTTGGGTGCCCATAGGGAGCCCAAATATCAACTCAGGGACTTGATTTGAACAAACCTGAACCTATCCCTCCCACCCCTAGAGATGCTGTATACCAAGTATCAAAAGATTCTTATACATGATTCTGGAGAAGATTTTTTTTCAATTTTGGAAAACAATTTATGCATGCTATCAGAGAAATGTTTGGGGCCCCCTGTCAGTGTGGCAACGTTATTTGAACAAACTGGAATTCATATATGATAAGGAACATGAATATCAAATTTGGTTCAATTCGGCTCAGTTGTTTATGAGGAGAGGTTAGTAATGTAAAGTTCACACCGGACAGGATGGACTGATGGTGGACAGACAGAAGGTCATCATTTAAGAGCCCCCTGACTTACAGTCAGGTGAGCTAAAAATAAACAATATTCATCAATATCATAATAATTATGGATGTTACTAGAACCGGCTGATGATAGCCGGTTCCAATGACAGCCATATTTGTACAAATTTTATTGCCAGTGTCACAATATTTCAGGTCATGTTAGTGTTGTATTGGTTAATTTGCTGCCTTTGTGTTAGGTAAAGGGTTAAACTGACTCAGTTCTTTTCATGTGAATCCTAGCAGCAATGTTACGAGAAGCTACATGGTTTCTCAATGGTTTTGTTGCACAGATCTCTACGGGAATCGATTCTCAGATTCTTATAAGCCCTGGCTGAGGCTATATAATCCACCAATATCAATAGAAAGTGCCATTTTATCTCAACAAATGATGTCAAATATTATTTTACCTAGTGATGAGGTAAATTATAGCCCTGGATGTACACCCCCCCCCCCCTCCCCCCGCACGCCCCCAAGCTCTCAGTATGCATTTTTCCCTAAAACAAGAGACCCCAGGAGGCCTGAGGGCGCCCACCTGTACATGGTAACCTAAATATCAACCCAGAGAATTGATTTCAACAAGTTGCATCTACTCCTCCTAAGAAAAGCTTATACCAAATATCCAAAGATTCTGACAAGTGGATCTAAAAAAAATGATTTTTAAAGAATATTCCTCATATTGAACCGAGTTATAATTTGGGCTCCCACAGGGAGCCCATATATGAATCCAGGGACTTGGCTTTAACAAACTTGAATCTCACCCCTCCCCCCCCCCCCCCTAAGGATGTTGCACACCAAATATCAAAACATTCCAACTGCTGGATCTGAAGAAGAAGATTTTTAAAGAAAATTCCTCATTTTGAACTAAGTTACAATTCGAGCTTCCACAGTGAGCCCAAACATGGACCTAGGGACATGACTTGAAGAAACTTGAATCTTGCCTCCTAAGGATGCTGCATAAAAAATATCAAAAGCATTCATCTGCTGGACGTGAAGAAGATTTTTTTAAAAAATTCCTCATTTCGAACTAAGTTACAATTCAAGCTCCCACAGTGATCCCCAAATATGAACCTAGGGACATGGCTTTAACAAACTTGAATCTCACCCCCCTAAGAATGCTGCATACCAAATATTAAAACATTATGACTGCTGGATCTGAAGAAGAAGATTTTTAAAGAAAATTCCTCATTTTGAACTACATGTAAGTTATCATTCGGGCTCCCACAGTGAGCCCAAATATGGACCTAGGGACATAGCTTGAACAAACTTGAATCTCACCCCCCTAAGGATGCTGCATACCAAATATCGAAACTTTTCGACTGCTGGATATGAAGAAGATTTTTAAAGAAAATTCCTCATCTTGAACTAAGTTATAATTCGAGTTACCACAGTGAGCCCAAATATGAACCCAGGGTCTTGGCTTGAACAACTTGAATCTCACCCCCTAAGCATGCTGCATACCCAATATCAAAATTGTCTGCTGCTGGATCTTGAGAAGAAGATTTTCAAAGAAATTTGCCTGAAATGCACTAAGTTCAAATTTGGGCTCCTATACTGAGCCCAAATATGAACCCAGGGGGCTGATTTGAACAAACTGGAATCAGATCCACCCCACAATGTCGCATACCAAATATCAAAAGATTCTGCCTGCTGGATCTGGAGAAGAATATTTTAAAGAAATTTGCCTGAAATGCTTCTATAGTGAGCCCAAATATGAATCCAGGGGGCTGATTTGAACAAACTTGAATCAGATCCACCCCACAATGTTGCATACCAAATATCAGAAGATTCTGCCTGCTGGATCTGGAGAAGAATATTTTAAAGAAATTTGCCTGAAATGCTTCTATAGTGAGCCCAAATATGAATCCAGGGGGCCGATTTGAACAAACTTGAATCAGATCCACCCCACAATGTTGCATACCAAATATCAGAAGATTCTGCCAGCTGAATCTGGTGAAGAAGATTTTTTAAGAAATTTGCCTGAAATGCACTAAGTTTGAATTCGGGCTCCTATACTGAGCCCAAATATAAACCCAGGAGATATGGTGTTTTACTTTTTTTTATTTTTAGCTCCTGTGGTTTCCATGGGACTACAGAAAAAGAAAATTTGGCATAAATTAGGTACTTATGACCCAATAAGCCCTCACATAAAATTTGATTAAAATCAGCCTCTCGGTTCGGAAAATAGAAATTTTGGGCAGGGCCAAAAATTTTGCCCCTCCCATAACGACGCCAAATATAGCCCATCAAACTTTGCTTAAAGAAATCCAAGTCTACACCTTAAAAGGAAGCTGCATACCATATATCAAGTCTCTGCTACTGCTGGTTGATGAGAAGATTTTGGTGCCCCTTGGGGGCATGGCACCACCCAGGAGAAGGGGGCAACTTCATTTGAACAAATCTGAATTGGCATTAGGTAATAAACATTTACCCAACATTTGAATAATGTAAAGTTAACGCCGGACGGACGGCGGACAGAATGTGATCAGTAAAGCTCCCACTGAGCTTTGCTCAGGTGAGCTAAAAAACTTTATTAATTTATAAATAAATTGATGGTGACATGAATTTCCCATTATTTTTTAATCACATTCTTGCTTCTGAACACATTTCACATTGTGTTTGATATTCTGCAATCTTTGTAAGAAAAAGCCTAAGTTTTCTCAGTTAAGGCACCTCGAGTCATAAAACAGTTATTTTTTCCAACAGAATGACCAGTACCTGCTACTGTGGTGTCTCATGACAATGTTAAAATTCCTAAAATCATCAAATATTGATTCATTAGTGCTGTGCTTGTGCTGCAAATATCCACAAGTGCACTTTCACTATTTTGGTTTTAATCCCCACAGGCATGCATTCTGTCAAAAGGAGTGAAATTGTAGAAAATATGTTCACAAAGAGGACAAGTTACAGTACAGTCGCTGTGGACGGGTTGTAATACACGCGTGGGCAGTGATGTCCACTCATGCATTTACCAGTCAATAAAAATCATCATCTACAAAATTTTAATTGATGAAGCATCGGTTTGTACCTGGGGCTTCATTATTTAAATTTTTGATGATTATACCTATAGTTAGTGTTTGGCATCAAATATTATTGTATGAATTTGTATCCGTGGAAATATTGCCCATCCATGGAAAGTGAGCAGTACACTGCCACTGTACTGTATTTGTTTCAAGTATATAATATACTCTTTGATGTTTAATATACTTGTGATAGGCTGGGTCCAAAGTACTCAGTACTCGTAGTACTCGAGTACCACTTTTTTGATAAAATACTCAATACTTGCCAGCCCAGATTTTTGTATGTGTGTGTGTGTGTGTGTTTGTGTGTGTGTGTGGGGGGGGGGGGGGGGAGGTTGGAGGGTGAAAGATAGCTGCAAATTATTTAAAATGTTGACCCAGGCAAATGAAAAGCAAAGAAACATTTCATCCGAAGGACAGACAGACAGACATGCAGTAACAAATTTGGGAAGCCTAAATAAAAGTAGTGACTAACTTAAAATGAAAAATATAGATAGAAGAGCCAGGGCAATGTTGTCAAACAGAAAACAAACAAGAGCCCCCAGAGGGCCTGATGGCATTCACCTGACATGGTAGCCTAAATATCAACCCAGGGAATTTATTTGAACATTTAGTTGCATCTGCCCCTCATAAGAAAAGCTTATACAAAATATCCAAAGATTCTGACCGGTGGATCTCAAAAAAAAGGATTTTTAAAGAATATTCCTCATATTGAACTAAGTTATAATTCAGGGTCCCACAGAGACCCCAAATATGAACCCAAGGACTTGGCTTGAACAAATTTGAATCTCACATCCCTAAGGATGCTTCTATATACTAATATCAAAAGATTCTGACTACTGGATTTTAAAGAATATTCCTCTTATTGAACTAAGTTGTAATTTGGACTCCCACAGGGAGCCCAAAGATGAACCTGGGGACTTGGCTCAAACAAACTTGAATCTCACCCCTCTGAGGATGCAGCATCCCAAATATCAAAATATTCTGAAGAGTGGATCAGAAGAAGATTTTAAAAAAATATTCCTCATATTGCACTAATCTAATCATAGAGAGTCCAAATATGGACCCAGGGATTTGATTTCAATAAACATGTGAATAAATCTTCCAAAGATGTTATATGCAAAATATGAAAGCCTTTGGAGCAGTGGTATGGGAGAAGAAGATTCTTTAATGTTTTTCCCATTACTAAAATGATGACTCCGCATAAGTCCTGGAAAACTTCCCTATGATAAAACTGATGGCAATTTTTTTTTACCATTCTTTTCGGCTGTTCGTAAGGAAGCGTCACACAAAATAAAAATTCTCAGTGCCATGTAGTTTTGAAGATATGGGCGCTTTAAATTTTTTCTATACTTAGATCCTGCAGTTCCCACAGGGCCACAGGAAAATGTTTTGGCATAAATTAGGTACTTACGACCCAATAAGCCCATCATATCAAATTTGCTTCAAATCAGCCTCTCAATTTGGAAAATAG
Source organism: Pictodentalium vernedei (assembly GCA_031216915.1). NCBI lineage: Eukaryota > Metazoa > Mollusca > Scaphopoda > Dentaliida > Dentaliidae > Pictodentalium > Pictodentalium vernedei. Next base: position 502,967,597 of record CM062297.1, on the reverse strand, counting down.
AAATTTTGGTACAATTCGGGCTCCTACAGGAAGACCAAATATGAACCCAGGGACTTGGCTTTAACAAACTTATATCTCACCTCCCTAAGGATACTGTATATATCAAAACATTCTGACTGCTGAATGTGAAGAGTACTTTTGAAGAATATTCCTCATTTTGAACTAAGTTATAATTCAGGCTCCCACAGTGAGCCCAAATATGAACCCAGGGACTTGGCGTAAACAAACTTGAATCTCCCGCAGTGAGCCCAAATATGAACCCAGGGACTTGGCGTAAACAAACTTGAATCTCACACTGGCTCACACCGATTAATCGACTAACCAATGATCAATATATTGATTGATAAAAAAAAGTAATTGATCGGGTAACCGTTACTTTTGAAGTACGGTACTACATGGCAGGGTATTTGATGGGTGGATTCACATCGCAAAATACTATACGAAAATGTCCAATTGCTAACCATTTTTCTTTCATATTGGGTAAGCTTATATTCACTATTTATCATCACTTTTTGAAACCAAGATGGAAACTGTTAATCAAATTTTTAAAAACAAAAAATACCCTGTATGGGTTAACTATGGAACAAACTTGCTCCAAAACAGGCAAACATTGTCACACTGGCTCACATCAATTGCATGAGACAGAGAAATGCATGCCAGTTACGTGCCAAAATACTTGTTCACTTGCATGATCATTATACTGTATCAGTAGCTGAAAACGGTCATTCTCAACCCTTCACCAAATGCAGGTAGCAGACGATACTTGCACAAGAAATTCTAAAGATTTTCAATGTTTGTCTCAAAAACATAGCTTATGCCCCCCCCCCCCCCCTCATTGGACAAGCTCAATGAGCTTGTTCCAATGAGGGGGCATAAGCTATGTTTTGAGACAAAAATTGAAAATATAATAAAATTTGAATGGACATGTTTGTATATGGCGCTGCCCGGTTTTGTCCATTATGCTGAATAAAGTTTTAATTATATAAATGGTCAACGGCACAGCAATTATTCAGCTACCTATTGGGGCAAGTGATTAATCGGTTAACCAAGGTTAACCCACGCGATTAATCAATCACGAAAACCCTTTAATCGTTTCAGCTCTAAAATTAATTTAATTTTATTAAATTTTATCTGATGAAAAAATGCTTATAATTTTGGGGGAATGGTAAATATGGATCTTCTTAACAAGCATTTGCAAGAACATCAGAGGAATGAAATCACCGTTCTCGCAATTTGCAAAACCCTGGTGAGCCAAAATATAGGCTTGGCTTGAAGAAACTTAAATCTCACCCACCTAATGATGGTGCATAGCAAATATCAAAAGATTCTGATTGGTGGGTCTGAAGAAAAAGATTTTTAAAGAATATTTCTCATACTGCACTAATTTCAACATCTGGACTCCCATAGAGGCCAAATATGGATCCAGGGATTTGATTTCAATAAACGTGTAAAAAAAATCTTGCAAAGATGGTATATGTGAAATCTGAAAGGTTTTGGAGGACTGAATTGGGTGAAGAAGAGTCTTAAATGCTTTCTTCATTACCCACAGTGTTACAGAACGCTGACTAAGCATTTTTTCAAAGTCACGAAAAAGTACCCCATGATTGACCTGACAGAAATTTGCTTAGACCATTCCATTCTGTTGGTCCCAACGAAGCTTCACACCAAATAAGAATTCTCAGTGCCATGTAGTTTTGGAGATATGTGCGTTTTGAATTTTGTTCTATTTTTAGCTCCTGCGGTTCCCATGGGGGGATGGGAAAATATTTTGGGGCATAAATTAATTACTTATGATCAAATAAAACCAAAAATTAAATTTGGTTCAAATCAGCCTCTTGGTTCGAAAAACAGAAATTTTGGGCGGGGCAAAATACATGCCCTCCAATAATGAAGGCAAATAAAGACCCACAAACTTCTCTTGAACAAAACTGAGTCTACACCTCAAAAGGAAGCACCACACCACATATCGAATCTCTGCTACTCCTGGTTCACGAGAAGATTTTTTTAAGATTTAGGCAAAATTTTGGGGCATGGCCCAGTGGGGGCAGGGCAACTTGATTTCAGCAAAATCAAAATGCAATGTCATAACAAACAAGCATCTCACATTTCACTTAAATGATTAATCAGTTCAGCAGTTTTGGAGAAGACGCAAACACCATGTTCACGGACGACGGACGACAGACGGCAAGTGATCACTACACCTCACCCTGACTGAAAGTCAGGTGAGCTAAAAACTCAGTGGACCATGAGTGCTGCAGTTGGGCGAGATGCTTGGTTCAAGGGGAGAAGAAACTTGTAGCTGCTGGCTTTCGAAAGTGTTGTTAAAACCCAATAAATAAATAAATAAATAAACAAGAGGCCCCATAGGGCCTGAAGCGCTCACCTTGAACAGAACACGATATAAACAGAGAACAGAACACGATATAAGAGTCCAAGAATGAATCTACATTAAGCAATCCATCTCCATAGGATACACTGCAAATCTTTGAGCCCCTCAGGAGTGACAAAAACAGTCCAAGCATCATGCCTTTTCTTTAGTTGATTATGATGTAAAATGTGGAGCTCCCCTCTCAAGCACCTTGATACAACCTATATAGATTACTCTTCACCTCTTGAGGGTACTGAATAAAAAATGTCTAATTCTTCAGCTACTTGGCCAATTCCGGCTCCCATAGGGAGCTCAAATATCAACCCAGGCACTCAATTTGAACAAAGTTGAATCTGATCTCCTTAGAGATGCTGTATACCAAATATGAAAGCATTCTGACTGGTGGATCTGAAGAACAAAATTTTAAAGAAATTTCCTCATATTGCACAAAGTTAAAATTTGGGCTACCATAGTGTGAGCCCAAACTTTAACCTACAGACCCGATTTGAACAAACTTGAATCTCACCCCCACCCCTCCCCCCTTAGAGATGTTGTATACCAAATACGAAAGCATTCTGACTGGTGGATCTGAAGAAGATTTTTAAAAAAAAACTTCCCCATATAGCCCTAAGTTAAATTTGGGCTACCAAAGGAAGCCCAAATATTAACATAGGGACTTGGTTTGAACAATCTTGAATCTGACCATCATAACAATGAGGGTACCAAACATTAAAAAATTCTGACTCGTGGTTCTGAAGAAGATTTTTAAAGAAAATTCCCCATAAAATTTGGGCTCCTGCATTGAGTCCAAATATGAACGAATGGGCTTCATTTTAACAAACTTGTATCTGACCCCTCTATGGATGCTGTATACCAAATATCAAAAGATTCTGAACATTGGTTCTTGAGAAAAGATTTTCTAAAATGTTTGCAAAAATGCTGCACCAACATTATTCTGATGCCCTCTGCAGAACTCTCTAACAACAACAGAGGGCATTTTTTTTTTTACCATTCAATTCTACTGGTTCTAAGGATGCTTCATACCACATAACAGTTCTCTGTTCCAAGTGGTTTGGGAAACATGGGAGTTTGAAAACATTTCTATTTTTTGCTCCTGGGGTTCCCATGGGGATGCAGGGGTTTTTTTTTGCATGAGGTAAGTACTTATGACCCAATATTACCACGATACTGAATTTCATTCAAACCGGACCATCGGTTCGGAAAATAGAAATTTTGGGTGGTACCAAAAATCTAACCACTGCCATTACAAAGCCAAATATTGCTTCACAAAGTATGTTTGAACAAGCGTGATTCTACACCTCAAAAGGTAGTTCCATAACGAATATAAATTCACTGTACCCACTGGTTCATAAGATTTTTAAAATATTTTGGGAGCATTTTACCCCACCCCCTCCCTATGGGGCTGGGCATGTTGAGTTAAACAAAAATGTAATACCCATTTGGTACCATTACTCACACATACTTTAACTTGAATTGACCAAAACATGGTGTTGATGGATGACAGATGGATGGACAATGGATGGAGAGTGATTAGATAAGCCCTGCTTGACTTTGTCGAAGTGAGCTAAAAAAAAAAAAAAAATTAAACGGTTCATGTCCGATATTTTACCCATGTTATTAAAATTGATAAATTTGTCCCTGGAGTGCAACAAGGTTTATGCTATACATGTAGCATTGCAAAGCCTTCTTGCACTCAAGTGATGGAATACACCTCCATCCAAGCTATTCTGTAGATTATGAGGCCTAAAACAAACCAAGAACATGAACTTATGCATGAATATTATTACAATGAATACACTGTCTTACACAAAGGAATACCACACACTCCAGTGTAGACTGATTTCAAAAAGTCCTCCGTAGTGGAAGGGCAATTTTAACAAACATACAGGCCCAAATAAGCTTTATACACAGTGTAAAAATTCCACAAAATTAATAAACATTCATATATGTTTAATAGGAATTAGGAGTATTGTAATTAAAAGTCAAATGTGTGGTTGTTTATAAACTTATATTACTTTGTTAACACACCCACCCATTTAGATTAGTCCCTGCTCATAGCAGTGACACAGACATACAGTACAGTTGCTGGTCATAATCCTTGCATGGGCAGTGCATGATGTCCATGCATGTTTTTTCCAGGTAATAGAAAATCATCATCAATAAAATTTTAATTAATGAAGCACCGAATTGTATCCTGTGGTTCATTAATTAAATTTTTGATGACTATTGCTGTAAACAATGTTTGAAAACTAATATCATTGCATCCGCAGAAATATTGCCTACCCACAGAAAGTGACCAGTACACAGCAGCACAGTCAAGGTAATTGTGTTTTACTGTCTTGAATTTAACATTTTTTTTTTTTTTTTTTTTTTTTTTCTTTTTGGGGGGGGGGGGGGTGCACCAGACCCCTCCACTGATGAGAGGGTCACACACCCTCTTGTCCTCACCCCTATCTCACTGCTATGTGGCTCAGGTGATTCTGTGCGTCATATTCTTTATGACTCCCACTAGATACATGTATTACTCTTGCCCCAACATGTAACTTAGATATCCTGGCTTAGCACCAGTATAATGGTAAACTAACATCAAATTGTGTGCTTATGTACAGTAGCTAACATATTGGAATAGTATAATGAGCTTTGTCAGAAACTTGATCAAGTATTGATGACAAACAACAATTTTCATTACCAGTACCTGGTGCCAGTAATAAAATAAGATTTGCAAATATCACCCTGCATTTTTTTTAGCTATTAACTAACATAAAATTGTGCGCTTCATGAAAATTATTTCGTAACTACCTGTTAAAAATTACCGTTTCTTGTTTTGCTCTTTTAGAAAAAGAAATCACTCCTTTTCTGACGGGCGTACTAAACACCGAGGCAACCGAGGGATACCAAGGTGAAGGAAAACAGGAGAGAAACGGGTATGAGGTGGTGTGTTCTTTTTATTATTTATTTATTGGTGTTTAAGGTCACATTTATCTGCACAACAGCTTATTGTGACCATGGCAGTTTTATGGATGGAGGAAACTAGAGTACCCAGGAGAACCACTGAGCAATGGCAAGCAACTGTAAGCTCCCCAACATACTGCACAAGCACGGTTAGCCTTGTTCGAAGACAGGTGCACCAAGAACATGCAGTATGCCTTAGTACACAGCATACCTTGCCCCCACATGGGTAGTGGGGGCGAAGTGTCTTGCCCAAGGACACAAAGCTGTTGCTGCAGGTGGGATTCGAACCGAGGATCTCTCGGCTTGCAGTCTGCACCTCTACCTACTGAGCTAATGCACCCCTGATGGTGTATTCTGATTACGTAAATAGATTTAAGCAGTACTAGTATGTGATTGGTTTAATGCCATATTTGAGAATTATGGGTGCTGAAGTAATAAGAGTGCGCTGAAAAATCTCCCCTTTGGTATTTAGTAGGTAGCTTGGTAATGGTAAAGTGACTTCACCTCAGTAAGCAACAGTGTGAAAGCTGGCAGCCATCTTTAATATCGGGCTGCCAGAAGTTCTGTACAAAAAACTGATCGCACTAATTTTAGTACAAATTGGCTGCTAGTAGCCATCTTGAATTTCGAACTGCACCCCAAAACACTCGCTCTCATCCCACTGTGATAACAAAAGTACCCAAGACGTTTCGTAAAGGTCAGTTCATAAATACGGCCACTAGCCTGAGCCGTATAGAAGTTGTGTACAAAAAACTGATTGGACCTAATTTTGGTACAAAATGGCCACTGGCAGCCATCTTGAATTTTGGATCGCACTCCAAAACACTCGTTCTCGTCCCTAGGTGATAACAAAGGTATGCAAGAAGCTTGGTGAAGATCCGTTCATAAATACAGCCCCTAGCCCAATCCGTATTGACATGTGTACTTACTGTGTATAAGTAGCACTGAATAAATCAAAGTTCATCTAATTTGCAAAGTTTGTCTAATTTGCATAATTTCTGTACAAGAAAAAAACCTGTATTTTATGTGATGTATTCCATGTTACTAAACAATCATACAACAATTTATTCAAATCAGAACTTTCATACAGAAGTTCCGTACAAAAAACTGATTGCAGTAATTTCAGTACAAAATAGCGGCCGGCGGCCATCTAGAATTTTGGACTCCCCCCAAAAACACTCATTCTAACATCATGGTGATAACAAAGGTACCCAAGAAATTTCGTAAAGATCGGTTCATAAATACGGCCTCTGGCCCAAGTTGTATAGAAGTTCTGTACAAAAAACTGATTGTACCTAATTTCAGTACAAAATGGCCACTGGTAGCCATCTTGAATTTTGGACTGCACCCAAAAACACTCATTCTCATCCCAAGGTGATAACAAAGGTACCTAAGAAGTTTCATGAAGATCAGTTCATAAATACTGTACAGCCTAGCCCGAGCCGTATTGACATGTGCACTTACTGGGTATACATGTAAGTAGCAGTGATTAAATTAAAGTTCATCTAATTTGCATAATTTCACAACGAGAAAAAAACCTGTATTATATGTGATGTACTCCATGTTACTAAACATTCATACAAAAATTTATTCAAATCAGACCTTTCATACAGAAGTTCTGTACAAAAACGCTGATTGCACTAATTTCTGTACAAAATGGCTGCTGGAGGCCATCTTGAATTTTGGACCGCACCCAAAAACACTCGTTCTCGTCCCACATGATAACAAATGTACTCAAGAAGTTTTGTAAAGATCGGTTCATAAATACAGCCTCTAGCCCGAGCCGTATTGAATTGCTGTTCCCGAACAGACGGACAATGAGCCATGACATAACCTTAAATTTGACTTTGTCAAAGTTGAGCTAAAAATGGAGAGTATCCAGAGTATCACAAAACAAAAACCTATTTGTAAAGGACTCCTCCTTTCAAGGACAATGGGGCAGTGTTGGCATTCACCACCATGCTGCCTTGAGGCTGCATTTTGAATTCCTGTGTTTGTTGTTCTAATGAAATATTATTTTATTATTATCAGTTATGGTACAAATATGGTACCGATAGCACACTTTCAGGAACCACTGATGTCTGATGTCGACTGTGTGTCAGTGCGTGAGGTGCACACATACTTTTGGGGTTCTATACACCACATCCTTCATTTTGCTATATAATTTGTGTAAATTTATTTGGAATTTATAGAATTTCAGACTTGTAAATTTCATAGTATTGTTTTTGCCTTAGTTATGGTGCTTTATAAGTAATGGGCAATTTAGTTTGAAAAAAAGGGGTTCATGAATATTCAGTCACAGGAAGATTCAGCCCTCATACTTTTTCTGAGAATATTCGGTCCCCAATTTCATTCATGCCCCCACCCCTCTCTCCTGTTAACCCATATAATGAACATCCCAAAAGACATTTTAAAATCTAGATATTTATGCTTGTTCGCAACTTATTATGGACACAAATGGACACAGAGTCAAGGTAATTGTGTTTTACTGTCTTGAATTTCAATTTTTTATTTTTTTTGGGGGGGGGGGGGTGGGGGGAGGTGCACCCGACCCCTCCACTGATGAGAGGGTCACACACCCTCTTGTCCTCGCCCCTATCTCACTGCTATGTGGCTCAGGTGATTCTGTGCATCATATTCTTTATTACCCGGCCCCACTCCCACTAGATATTACTCTTGCCCCTACATGTAACTTAGATTTCCTGGCTAAGCACCAGTATAGAGTGGTAAACCAACATCAAATTGTGCACTTATGTCCAGTCGCTAACATACTAGAATAGTATAATGTGCTTTGTCAGAAACTTGATCAAGTATTGATGACAAACAGCAATTTTCATTACCAGTACCTGGTGCCAGTAATAAAATAAGATTTGCAAATATCACCCTACGCTTTTTCAGCTATTAACTAAGATAAAATTGTGCGCTTCATGAAAATTATGTCGTTACTACCTGTTAAAAATTACCGTTTCTTGTTTTGCTCTTTTAGAAAAAGAAATCACTCCTTTTCTGGCGGGCATACTGAACACTGAGGGACACCATGGTGAAGGAAAACAGGAGAGAAACGGGTATGAGGTGGCGTGTTCTTTTTATTATTTATTTATTGGTGTTTAAGGTCACATTTATCTGCACAACAGCTTATTTTGACCACGGCAGTTTTATGGATGGAGGAAACTAGAGTACCCCAGGAGAACCACTGAGCAATGGCAAGCAACTGTGAGCTCTCCAACATACTACACAAGCTGGGTTAGCCTTGTTCGAAGACAGGTGCACCAAGAACATGCAGTATGCCTTAGAACACAACATACCTTGCCCCCACATGGGTAGTGGGGGTGAAGTGTCGTGCCCAAGGACACAAAGCTTTTGCCGCAGGTGGATTCGAACCGAGGATCTCTCGGCTTGCAGTCTGCACCTCTACCTAACTGAGCTAATGCACCCCTGATGGTGTATTCTGATTATGTGAATAGATTTAAGCAGTATAAGTATGTGATTGGTTTTAATGCCATATTTGAGAATTATGGGCACTGAAGTAATAAGAGTGCACTGAAAAATCTTCCCTTTGGTATTTAGTAGGTAGCTTGGTAATGGTAAAGTGACTTCACCTCAGTAAGCAACAGGGTGAAAGCCGGCAGCCATCTTTAATTTCGGGCCGCACCCAAAAACACTTGTTCTCATCCCAAGGTGATAACAAAGGTACCCAAGAAGTTTCATGAAGATTGGTTCATAAATACAGCCTCCAGCCTTAGCGTATTGACATGTGCACTTACAGTGTATAAGAAGCACTGAATAAATCAAAGGTCATCTAATTTGCATAATTTCTGCAAGAGAAAAAATCCTGTATTATACAGTATTTTTTGTGATGTATTCCATGTTACTAAACATTCATACAAACATTTATTCAAATCAGAACTTTCATACAGAAGTTCTGTACAAAAAACTGATTGCACTAATTTTGGTACAAAATGGCTGCTAGTGGCCATCTTGAATTTCAAACTGCACCCCAAAACACTCGCTCTCATCCCACGGTGATAACAAAGGTACCCAAGACGTTTCGTAAAGATTGGTTCATAAATACGGGCTCTAGCCTGAGCCGTATAGAAGTTGTGTACAAAAAACTGATTGTATCTAATTTTGGTACAAAATGGCCTCTGGCAGCCATCTTGAATTTTGGATCGCACCCCAAAACACTCATTCTCGTCCCTAGGTGATAACAAAGGTACCCAAGAAGCTTGGTGAAGATCGGTTCATAAATACAGCCCCTAGCCCGAGCCGTATTGACATGTGTACTTACTGTGTATAAGTAGTACTGAATAAATCAAAGTTTGTCTAATTTGCATAATTTCAGCACGAGAAAAAAACCTGTATTATATGTGATGTACTCCGTGTTACTAAACATTCATACAAAAATTTGTTCAAATCAGAACTTTCATACAGAAGTTCTGTACAAAAAACTGATTGCACTAATTTCTGTACAAAATGGCTGCTGGAGGCCATCTTGCATTTTGGACCGCACCCAAAAACACTCGTTCTCGTCCCACGGTGATAACAAAGGTACCCAAGAAGTTTCGTAAAGATCGGTTCATAAATACAACCTCTAGCCCGAGTCGTATTGAATTGTTGTTCCCAAACAGACGGAAGCCCGAGTCGTATTGAATTGTTGTTCCCAAACAGACGGACAACGGGCTATGACACAACCTTAAATATGACTTTGTCAAAGCTGAGCTAAAAATGGGGAGTATCCAGAGTGTCACAAAACAAAAACCAATTTTGTAAATGACTCCCCCTTTCAAGGACAATGGGACAGCATTGGCATTCACCACCATGCTGCCTTGAGGCTGCATTTTGAATTCCTGTGTTTGTTGTTCTTATGAAATATTATTTTATTATTATCAATTATGGTACAAATATGGTACCGATAGCACACTTTCAGGATCCGCTGATGTCTGATGGCGACGGTGTGTCAGTGTGTGAGATGCACACATACTATACACCACATCCTTCATTTTGCTATATAATTTGTGTAAATTTATTTGGAATTTATAGAATTTCAGACTTGGAAATTTCATAGTATTGTTTTTGCCTTAGTTATGGTGCTTTATAAGTAATGGGCAATTTAGTTTGAAAAAAGGGGTTCATGAAGATTCAGTCACAGGAAGATTCAGCCCTCATACTTTTTCTTAGAATATTTGGTCTCAGTCGTGGTCGAATGTCATCTCCTCTTGAGGTCAAATCCTCACAGAATTTTTTTTTTAAAATATTCTATGCATTTTTTCTATTGTTTTATGTTAAGGATTTATGATTACTAATTATGACAAAATTACAAGTGCGATATGAAACAAACCTTAATGAAGCTGGAACAAAAAAACCTTCCCAAAACAAGCTGTGAGAGGTTCTCAGCTCGAATCCCAATTGCGGCAACTGAAATAAGGCGTACTGCACATCGATGGTGCACTTGTCTTCAACCAATGCTAACCCTGCTTGCTTGGAGTTACAATGTTGAGAAGCTGACAGTTGCTTGTCATTGTTGCTCGGTAGTTCTCTCTGGGTGCTCTGGCTGGGTTCCTCCCCCAGTAAAACTGTTGGGTGGCCCTGGCTGTAAAAATTGTTGTTAAACCCAATAAATAATGAAATCAAATTTGCTGAATCCAAGACCTTTGAATGATGGTTTTGATTGGTTATACAGTTGTGCCCACTTAATTGGATATATCTTAATTGTATACAGTTGAAACTAGGAGTCCTGTCCCGAATTGTGCGCTTATCTAGGCTTAATTGCGCGTAGGCGCGCAATTGCCATATCGAATGGCATCCAAAGCATGGTAGGTTCTCCTGATTACTCATAGTAAACACAGGCAATGTTTCTGCCAATGGACCTCCGGGTTACCCGGAGGTCCATTTGTTGAAACATTGCTTGTGCACAGGCCATATGTACAGAATATGATAGCCTTACTATGGTCATAACGTGTAGATTAACGCGCAAATCAACGTGCTATTTGTGCGCATTTCATGTTAGGATTTCTAGTTTTAACTGTATCCCTGTTAATAGAATATAATTTCCCAACATAAAACCATTTACCTCCAGTACAAATTTGACCTGGTAATTGAATATAGGTTATAGAGTAACCTCCTGTTAATTGAATAAAAAATCTTGTAACATGTTGAGAAATTGCCCTGACTCTTCCCAGTTCTCCTTTGGTTATAGACCAATTTGGCCTCAGTACATTCAATACAGGCTCATGGAGCTCTGTCAAACAAAATATAATAGAATAAATGCTAAGTTTATCTCTGGAATACAGAAAAGTGACACAATCCCTGTTAATTGAATACTCCTGCTAATTGAATAATGTTATTGGCAAAGTGGCTCTTCAATTAACAGGGTTCCACTGTACAGCAAAAACAAATATCACAAACTAATAATGAAACTATGTACTTGTGAAATTTTCATGTGGTCATTCTACAAAATGTTTTAGCTGGTACTATACAGTTTTGAAGGTTAAAGGGCTCAGAACTTAGAGGTGAAGGCTGCAAGTCAAAGGGTCCTCTATCAAATACCACCTGTGGCAACCACTTTGTTTCCTTGGGCAATACACTTCATTCCCACTGCCCACGTAGTGCCATTGCGTACCAAGGCATACTGCATGTCAATCGTACACTTGTCTTCAACCAATGCTAACCCAGCGTGTGTGCTGTTTGTACGTTAGATGTTTGTAATTGCTCTGTGGTTCTCTCTGGTTTTTCCCACCTGTAAAACTGTCCGACATGAAGTGACCCTGGCTATCGAAGTGTCATTAAACCCCAATAAATAAATCAATATGAATCATGTGTCCCTATTCTGGAGAACAGTTTGGGGCAAATTGCCAAAGGATGGTTTGGGTTAGATTAGTATCCAGTTTGGGTCAAATTGTTGGAGGACAGTTTGGATGCAATTCTCACGAATTCCAGTCACTTTGGCCCCAAGTCATTTTGGCCCCAGTCATTACAGCCCCAGGTCAATTCAGCCCCAATATACCAGGTCATTTCGGTCTCTTTAAATATTTTCAAATATTGTTTGAATTTTAACATTTTTCTATTTAATTTTTTTTCACCATATATATCTCTCAATTAGATATTCAGGTATGCATGATATATGTCTAGTAGATTTTCTTTCATGATGAATAAATAAAAGAAAAGTTTCAGCATGTCGAAGATGCACATGGACTACGTGGGATTTGAAATCACTTGTGACCTGAATAATTTTATTTGCTTATGAATCTATGAGAGCCGGAAGCGAGGGTAAGTAATGTGATTTGGTTTGAGTGTACGCCTTGGAAGTGGGGCACTGGGATCAGACCCCCGTGGACATCGAACTGGAAGGGGACTAGGAATTGCGCATAACTACAAGGATTCTGCTCTGTGTTTTAGAAAATGTGGACATATTTATGGTAGTATAAAAATCGCAGTTTGGTGGTTGTTTCAGAAAAAAAAGAAGAAAAAGAAACCCTGTGAACCTCAAACTGGAAGGTGACTAGGAATTGTGCATAACAATATGAATAAATGACTGCATATTCCGGTACTTTGCAAAATTTCAAAGTAAAATAATTTCTCTTACTTATACAGATAACATCTTAGATGTATGTAAAATTGAACACATGGATAATTTTTAATGTCATGTATAACTGTTCTGTACACTGTGTAAATACAAATAACTGAACATAACTTAATAAAGGTAATTACCCATTATTTCTAAACATGAACTATGCACTGATCTTTATAGATCTCTACACTTAAAATGGTGCCGAAATGACCAAGGGACCAAAGTGACTAGGACAGAGATGACTTTGAGGTCGAATTGACCAGAGGACGAAATGACTTGGAGCCGAAGTGATTGGATATCATTCTAACAAATGAGAGACGTTAATTAGGCCCTAATACAGAACACATTGAATGTGAATTTACTGCAGAGATAATTGCTCGACGCTATATTATATTAATATTTTTTCAATACATATCGAACAATCTATTAATATTTTTTTTAAGAATTATTTTCAGGAGTTAAAACGAATATCGTAGCATATCTAAAATATCCTAACCGATGTGTACTGCTTTTCTTTTGGATGATTCTTCCCTGGGCCTAGTTCTCCCCAGGCTGAAGATTCCCCCAGTACCTGAAAAAAGATGACATGCCATTTTCAATGGCGGTAAATATCCAAAAGGGTTATTATTTTCCATTTTTTAGTTTTTGAAACTACGAAGCACTGTTCAGAAATACAGATGCACCAAAAAGTAAAACATTATTACTTTGTTTTGGTTTCTAACGGGACTGAAAGCAAGATATCAGTATCACTTTTTCGAATTACACCCATTTCGTCTGCTAACCAAATCGTCCGCTGCAATTTTACCCAAGTCGTCTTCTACAATTATACCCAACACGTCCGAAACTCGTTCGCTGGGGGAAAGTATTCAAGTATTGCATTTTGAATCATTTTTTATTTATATAATAATTTTATTGTATAATTTATTGTATATTACCTATTGTAATAATCTTAATGTACCTTCATTGTAATATATCTTAATGTACCTCCTTGCATTAAATTTCATATATGCGTATGAAATTCTGAAAACAGAAATGTCAGAACAAAATAAACTATCCAGCCATCTAATAAATTTTAATTACTGTTTATTCAATGGATTACCAATAAAAATTATATTATTACAGTAAAAGTTCTTAAAGTATATGTACGTTATATTAAGTTCCACAACAAAATCTTATAATTTTGCAATTTTTCATTGAAGAGCTCCACCGGCACCTTACAGTGAATAATTGCAAAATTATTAGCATAAGTATTATAAGAATTAATTATATTAAGAAATGCAACAAAATTTGTTATATTAAGTTCTGCAACATAATCTTATAATTTTGCAAGTATTCATCGAGGCGCACCGTCGCTTTACAATGAATAATAGCAAAATTATTAGCAAATGTATTATAAGAATTAATTATATTAAGAAACGCATCAAAATTTATGGTTTATTAAATTCTGCAACATAATCTTATAATTTTGCAATTATTCTTGGAAGAGCATCACAGGCACTTTACAATGAATAATCACAAAAATATTAGCAAATGTATTATAGGAATTAATAATATTAAGAAACGCATCAAAACGTGTTATAATTATATTAAGAAATGCATCAAAACTTGTTATATTAAGTTCCGTAACATAATCTTATAATTTTGCAATTATTCCAGGGGGAGGGGGGTCCTGGGGGGGGGGGCAAAAATTTGCAAGACGTGATGTGGGGTGGGTGAGTCTCTTGAGTGCACCAAAAATGTGCATTTCCAACTTGTGCAATTTTTTAAAAACATATCAATATATCAGCCAATATATGACATCATTTGTGTTTCAAACCTGAAATATGATGTTGTACATCACACTCTTAACATAAATACAACATCAGGAGGCTTTATATGTGAGAATATTGGGCTTAATCTGGGGAAATGTCACACGTTAGTAGGGGGTGGGTGTCTTGTTCGAAATGTAGAAAATGTGCAGACAATATTTTCCTTGACAAGCGGACGACTCGGCTTGCGGACGAAACGTCCGTACACCCTTTTTTCAAGCAAACTTTTCCTTACTTTTACAACACCTTAACATTCGGATAATTCAACAACTGAGTTTCTGTTCATCTTGATATTTCACGAGGTACGTGTCAATGCATATCTGTATACAATCGCACCAATATAACAACAATTATCAGTTATATTATCGGTTATATGTACGTTTTTTTCGATTGAGGTTATCACTGGCAGACAAGCTGCAACGAAATCAGGACTGAGAGTTCGATCTGAAATGACGAGATCATCAGCTGAGCATATTGACAAACCTCCAGAAGGACAGAACTCGAGTAATAATAGTAACACTTTGGCCGGCCGCTGATTTGTCGCGGTTCTAGGTTGAGAAGGCCTGGTTACCCCTGAAGTGTAGATATGTAGGCAAATGTATCACGCAAAGCTTTGAGGCGAAACAAAAAACATTTGATTCCCAGAGGGGGACAGGCCAATTGCAATTGCATGGGCAATTCGACACCGGAAGTTACGTGGTTTTTTCACTGAAATTTACTGTCCACTTCAAAAATCACATTGACGGCTATAGAGAATTCTGTTCTGGAACACATTTATCTGACTGGGTATGTGGAACCCTTTGTGGGCCTACGGCCCGCTTGGGGTTCCTATTAGATGACTCCTCACTAGACTGCATTCGTTGAAATATGTGGCCATATTTTTATGTTTTTGATGCCAAAATTGAAAAACTACGAACACTAAATTCTGGTTAACGATTTTGGAACATCGAAGGCGAGGTTTATTCTTTATTTTTGATGAAGGGTTAAATTATTTATTGGGGTTTAACGATACTTTTGATAGCCGGGGTCATCTCGTGTCGGACAGTTTTAAGGGAGTTCACCATCGACGTTCAGTTTGCCTTAGTACACAGCGCCACCGCGACCCATCATGGGCAGTCTGAATTAAACACCTTCCCAAGGTCGCAGTGCAAGGGATCGAACCGTGAAGTTTTCGATTTGAAGTTCACTGTCGTAACAACTGAGACACTACGCCATATCAGATCGGATCCTATTTTTTTCGAGAAAGTTCGTGGTCACTAGGCAAAGAGAATTGATACATTATATGTTCATACTGACAAACGCGCCCCGAGTGAAAAAAAAATATATTTGAGGGCGTTACAACGCCCAAACCACACATTCTGACGCCCCTCTCTTTTGCAGAGGTCTGGGTAGGCCACTGCCATTTTTTTTAATTTTTGAGATGGACGGTAAATTACACAAGCACCATTTCACCTCGTGGGCTGTCACGTTCCACCACCTAATCCATAAGCGAAAAGCTTTAAATAGCGTCTTTAACATTTTTCGAAACTTGTGATATCGAACCAGTGAAAGATACACCCAACAAGGTGTTTGGAGTAATACACTTTCTGCATACCCTAAAATATGACTTTGTCCATTTCCTTCTAAAGCAGATACTTTCATGCAAAATATGACGAACGAAAACAGGAAAACACGTGACTTAACTCTTCTTATGTAAACAATCAAGCAGTCGATGATGAAATGATAGTTTAAAAATTTATCATTTTTCTGGGCTTTCAAATAATGCGGGTATGAGACAAAACCCAACATTTACCATGCTCCTGTTTCATATTTAATAAAATGCAAAAAAAACATTTTCTTTATATAAACTTGTTTAAATGGAAATTCTTGGAGAATGCCCACTGCAAATCTCCAATAATTTGTAATAAAATCAATTTTTATGCCCGACCACCAAAAATAACCTAGCGCCCAAGCAGTTAATAAATAATGAGGAGACCCAGATTTTCTAATATCCATTTCCACACTTATATTTTTCCTCTTCAGATTACGTAACGTGAGGATTAGCTCTATTGTTCCAAAAAAGGTAAGGTAATTGGTAACACTTTTATAAAAAAATATTGATCATTGTATTGGGATTAATGATGCTGGATAAAAATAGTGGACTAACACAAAAATTATATAACTCCTTATGGGAACCAATTTTGGATCAGGTTCAACAATGAGGTCTATTAGCTGGATTGTTACTTGAGCATTCTATGTTTTCATTACTTAGGTGGTGCAGTACGTGGATAGTGGATTGTAACTAAATCACATGTGGAGTGGAGTTATCACCCAAAGTATCACTTTCAAATTCTGTACATATGGACAAAAAAAAACACATGTGTTTCAGCCAATGGACCTCCGCGTTTAACCCGGAGGTTCATTGGCTGGAACTTTGCTTGTGCTTGTTATTGTTTGCAACAAATTTTCAGTTATTGCTTTGGTGGAAACTCCACTCAGTATGTGATTTAGTGACAATACACTCTCCACGTACTGTAACTCCCCCAGCAGGTGATTCTGTGGAACTTCAAAATCAGTGATGATATGAAGTTCACTGCTGCGAAATGTTCCTCAGATCAAGCTATTTGCCAGATAAATTTAAATGAGAATGAAGTGCACGTAACCAGCCAACTCATATATTCAATTCGTCAACACAGGGTGAGAATGGGAAATGCCACCTTTAAAACGTTGATTTATATTATAAGTTTTTGTAACTTATAATTGACAGGAATACGGTGTGAGGTGTGCGGCAGGGAGCTTATGTTCAACGGAGATGCGAACAAAGTATATGTTCCAATAAGACCCATACAATGCCCCAAACCCACACCGTGAAATAAACAAGACAACTTCAATTAACAAGGCAACTCTAACGGTGGCAAAATTTAGTTAATAAACCTCTCATATAGTCCACGACGTCACTGCATAACAAACTTCAATAACTTAGATAACATTCATGATTTGAACTGAGGTGGAGTAACCTCGATTTTTCTTGAGTTGGTTGTGAGCATACATTCATAGAATGTTTACAGAGCTCGCAAAATATGATTTACGGGCAGCAGGCACCTTGAATATCATCCCATTATTATCATCTTTTCCAATATTTCACGTTGTGAGGTCCGAGGACAAAACATGCAACTGAAGCTGTAAAGATAGAAAACAAGAAGCCCCCACGGGGCCTGAAGCGCTCACATTGAGCACAATCTGACATAAACCGAGTCCAAGAATGAATCTACATTAGGCAGTCATTCTCCATATTATATATTGTCAATCATTGAGCCCCCTAGTAGTGACTAAAATAGTCCAAGCATCATACGTTCTCTACAGTTAATCATAGTGTGAAAAGTTGAGCTCCCTTATGGAGTCCTTCGATATTATGGATTTATCTTAGTTACACACCCATAAATGGTGCCTAATATTTTTTTTAATTCTTCAGCAATATAGCTCCTTTTAAAATTAACTTGGAATTATGTTTCTAGTTTTAGCACACAATGAATCTAACCCCCCCCCCCCCCCCACACACACACACACACACCTCCCGCCAGAGATGTTGTAAACCAAATACGAAAGCATTCTGACTGGTGGATGTGAGATTTTTTAAAGATTATTCCCAGAATTACACAAAGTTAAAATTCGTGCTCCCGTCGGGAGTCCAAGCCTTAATCCACGCATTCGAGTTGAAGAAACTTGAATCTGAACCTCCCCACCCCTCGCCCCCGCCCCCCCCCCCCCCGAGATGTATTCCAAATAGGAACCATTCAGATTGTTGGAACTGAAGAAGAAAATGTTTAATGAAATTTCCTCATATTGCACTAAGTTAAGCCCAAATATGAACCCATGGGCCTGATTTGAACAAACTTGAATTTGCCCCCCCCCCCCCCACCTAACCCCCACCCCGAGATGTTGTATACCAAATATGAGAGGATTCTGACTATTCGATTTGAAGAAGATTTTTAAAGGAGTTTTCTATTATTGCACTAAGTTAAAATTCGGACTCCCACAGACAGCCCAAATATCAACCCAGGCACTTGAATTGAACAAAATTGAATCTCAACCCCCTAGAGATGTTGTATACCAAATATGAAAGGATTCTGACCTGTGGATCTGAAGAAGTAGACTTTTAAATACATTTTCTCATATTGACCTAAATTAAAGTTCGGGCTGCAATAAGGAGCCCACATTTTAACTCAGGGACCCAGTTTGAACAAACTTGGATCTCAGCTCTCTAGAGATGTTGTTTTCCAAATATAAAAGGATTCTGACTGGTGGATATGAAGAATTTTTTTTTTTTAAAAGAAATTTCATCATATTGCACTAAGTTAAAATTCTGGGCTATAATAGAGAGCCAACATATGAACCCAGTAACTCGACTTGAACAAACTTGAATCGGACCTCCCCCCCCCCCTCCCCAAAGATTTTACATACCAAATATGAAAGCATTATGAAAGGTGGGTCTGAAGAAGAAGATTTTTAAAGATTATTGCCCATATTGCCCAACGTTAAGATTCTGGCTCCTGTATTGAGCCCAAATATATAGAGGATATTCACGAAAATGCGTCGCTCGTGAAGATCCTCATATTTCTTTGTAGCCACTCACGAGATATTTTCGGTATTCCTCAAATTTTCGTGAATTTTCTTTTTATTTAATGCTCTACGACTACAAACTCTCCAATTTGTGGCCTTTATTTGCCATTAAGGCGCAAAATTTATGTGCCGAACCGGCGTCCATACAAAAATTACAACAACCAAACTCCAACCATTGGAATGTGTGAATATCCGCACAAAAAGTAGTCCCGTCTTATTTCTCCCCTAACTTTACGATTTATCAAGGCTGGCGAATTGAAATAATCGCAATGTGTTTCGAAGAAATAGAACAATAACAAAAAACACCACTTTCTTATTTTCAATAACAAGACACGTCATTTTATTTTTTTTGAACTCAATGCACTGAAGACGTGTGAAGTTGAACTGAATAAATTTGAAAGTGATTTCGGCTTTTCGCTGGAAGGTGAATGAGAAAGTCAAACTTTGAAACCGCTGATTTAATGAATTGATTTAGTCACTGTCACTATCAATTATTCGAATTCGTTTGTATTTGGGACTCTGGAATTCATTACTGATGTGCTGACTCGTTTGAAGTACATGTGATTCGTCATCCGAACCTACGATGAAATATCGATTTCTAAATATCATTTTGATATTTCGTTTTGCCGACCGACAGGGGAATATGACTTAATTTTTCAGCGTGAATTGATGCCTGAGCATTAAATAAAAATCAAGGAGCTTCATTTTAACAAACTAATATCTGATGCAGTATGGATGATGTATACCAAATATCAACAGATTTTGATCATTGGTTCTGGGGAAAATATTTTTTCCAATTTTTTTTAAATATGCTGACTCAGCATATTTTCGATACTAAACTAAAGTGAGCTAAAATAAACGAGCTCTCGTCCAATCAGAGGGCGAGGATTTTAGTCTTATTGGAATATAGGGCGGGGCTGGGGAATGCCACCCATCGAATGTTGATATAGAAGGACATTTCGTCATCTAGACACAGCGTGTTTCAAAACAATTCCATAGTTGGTGTGTATAGGCCCTCACTTAATAAGGGGTCAAGGCCATGGTAACATACATTAACAATGTGTATTGTATCGGTGATTCTCACCACGAACGTTATGTAGTAGAGCCCTCTATGCAGTGGCGGCGCCATGGGGGGGGGGGGGGGGGGGGTACGCCAAGCGTACAAGCGTAATAAAAAAAATACTATAATTTTAATTTTTGCATTGAACGTTGCATTGTAATGGTGGGTATGCTTAATTCCATATTCCCAAGTGCACTAAATCAGAGAAGTTTGTAAATTATGTTTGTGTGATCGCCCACCCCCCCCCCCCCACCCCACCCCCACACACACACATTATCTGCAAACAACAAACAAGAGTCGAGGGCCCAAATTGCAACAAGGCTTGCCGCGTTCAAACTATCTGAAATATACCGCTTAAGAGTATTCGAGGAATGCTAGAATCGAGAGCGTGCAACGCATCCGTTGGAATACAGCCTACTTTCATTTTCGATTTGAGTGTCGTTTGATGCTTTGTACTCACACTTCACAACGGCGTTCTTCCGTTGAAATGTCACCATGTACAACGTTTTCTATAACTGAAAGACCTAACCATTAAGTTTCCAAAGGATAAAACTGTTTTAATTTAATTGTCTGAGAATGCTCCAGAGAAAATCATTTACAATTTTTCTCAACTTCCGTAGAAGGCACCCCTAACGAAACCCACCCCGGCTCGGCGCTGCTCACCGAGGCCGCGGGCAATGCCCAACTGTGCCCCCTCACTTCTGTAACTCTAGCGCCGCCACTGCCTCTACGGCTAATAACCGTGAGAGATTTGTAGTTTTTCCACACTCCAGGAAAAAAAGCTGTCTATGCCAGTTCTTACGGAAATGCTCAGTACCTAGTATGGATACATACTAAAGGCTGATAGTACCCAGAGTCAGAATGACAACATCTGAACTTCTTTTATTTTCTCTTATTTTAAATTTAAACTAGTATTGATTACGCAACCGAGATGCCACGGTAGTGTTATGGAGTAAATTGAATTCACTTGACTTTTTGAGAATGATTGGACAGAACAAGTAAAACAGCGTTACCTCAATGCTGTCGGGTAGAGTCGTTCACTTTCACAGATTACTTGGTCGAGGTAATTCAGTCCAGCTGCTTGTTCATATGTTATGCTATTCTCCTTTAAAATGAAACAAAATATTGGATATGAATTCAAAAAATCACAACTGAAATCGAAAGTAGCGATGACACTTCTGAATGTGGCTACATTTCTAAAATCCACATGATGTCCATGACTTGTCATTGTGAACAATGGTCAGTAGTTTTATTAAACAATGTTCAATGCATATTTTCGCTGCAGTGAAGTGATCTGGGTCGCAATACAACGTTGAGTTACGTATGTCAGATCGCCGGACAAGACAAGCTGCCGCAGACAGCGAGTTTGATCCAGCGATCTGAACTCCTCAACGAGACGTGATGCGATGATCCAGATCACTTCACTGTTGCGATAAAATATTTATTATAATTTGTGACTTATAGTTCAACATCGCATGCCAAAGCTAGCATTAGCAATTCCCCCAACCTTTTTTGGGTAAATTGGATTGACGTGAAAAAGAACTATTTTTGTTTACAATTATTTTTGTAACAGGTGCACACTTCCGGAGAATCCCCCGAAGGGCATGGATACAATAACAAAATATGAATACGACAAAAAAAAAAAAAAAAAAAACCGGACCACCGTTCGAGCGATCCCATTCCAGCTCTGAGTAAAGTACTCTCTGCGACCGGAACAGCTAATTACGCAAATTCGAACGCATGCGTAAATAGCCCGTCATAACATAGTGATACAGAATCGGATTCCACACTGTGGATTTTCCAGAGACCAAGAACAGATCGTCAAGCAGTAGTAATATTTAGCGGTTAAATTACATAGTCATACGATAAATCGTTATAAAAGTCGTTATTGTATTGTATGTATAACCGGCGAATCCTAGTGGAAATGATGTCAACGAATACGAAATAAACACGCTAAAATGTTCTGACAGTGAGAATAGAATTTTCTGTTTCATGGTGAAAAATTGTAATGTTTGTTATTTGTGGTATTAAATTAATATGCATTAACATACTATACAAAAAGGTAGGGGATATACAAACTGATGTTGATATTTTCGGAAAACGGTACTGGATATGCGTGATTGAACACCTCAATATGTTACCATGTTTATGTGTGGATCATGAATGCCACCGGCCCTCGAAAACTTCGTGCAGGTTTTTCGCCGAGCGCCGCGCTAATGCTTGTGAGGTATGTTTTGAAATTTTCCTTTGTACTGGACGGGCACTTTTTCGCAGGTCGCATCGTTCTGTTCTTGGTATAAACTCGTTCATCAATAGTTTCTGGCCGAAGCGTAACTTTTGAGGTATGTGACGACTGGCACGTGGCGAACGTTTACGTGCCGTTGGCATGTTGGAAGCTGGCAACAGACACACTGCAGTGGCTCAAATTCTCAACGTTACTCAATTGGTGATTAGCAAACAGGCAATGTTGATGACTGACGTCGGTCAGGTCGTCCAAGGGCGACAACTGCTAAACATGATCGTTTCATATGAACCACAGCATTACGTATCCGCCACCAAAGTGCCTCAGAAATTGGACAGCAGCTGCACCCGAGCGACGGATGTGAGAGTCAGTGGTCAGACTATCCGAAAACGCCTACACAGCTGGAATTTGTACGCTCAACGACCTCGAATAATTCCACGTTTGACTGAACGTCACATCGCATCAATGCGTAATTTGTGTGGAGCAGGACAGTGCTGGGACAATAGTCGGAGCAACATCATGTTTTTCGATGAATTGGGGTTCTCACTCGACTTCCACGACAGGCGAAACAGAGTGTAGCGGCGGTGGAACAAACGATACCATGATGTAACCGCTCGGCAGCACGATCGTTTGGATTGGTGGTGGATCGA
This sequence comes from Pictodentalium vernedei, assembly GCA_031216915.1. Taxonomy (NCBI): domain Eukaryota; kingdom Metazoa; phylum Mollusca; class Scaphopoda; order Dentaliida; family Dentaliidae; genus Pictodentalium; species Pictodentalium vernedei. Next base: position 502,944,330 of record CM062297.1, on the reverse strand, counting down.
TTATGGTGTTTGGGGAGGCATGACCATGACAAGCAGAACAGCATTACATGTCATCCAATGGCGTGTCACAGGGCAGTACTATCGTGACAACATGCCAGAAGCTCACGCAGTGTCATTTGCGCGACGTCACGGCCGTCGATTCATTTTCCAATATTACAATGCAAGAGCACACCGTGCCGCTACAGATTTCCTACAGGAGCAGACCATCACTGCACTGCCTTGGCCAGAACTAGGTACAGACCTTTCACCAATCGAGCATGGAATATGCTTGGTAGTTGCCTACGACAACGCCAACAGCCCCTACCAAATGTCCAGGAACTCGACGCTGCACTGCAAGTAGAATGGAATAACATCGGGCAAGCTGATATTGGACGTTTGGTGAGGAGTATGTCATGTCGGATCCGCGCTTGTCTTGTGAACCGAGGAGGATTTACAAGTTACTGAATTGAGATCTTGGACTAAATGTGGTAAATTCTCTGACTCTACAGCTCAGTGCGTGGAATGCGTGCTTTTAAGACACCCAACAGACACCCAACTATTGCTGAAATCATTCACCAGATGTCACAGTGCAATGCCTCAGCTGTCTTTTGATAAAAATGTAAATATATTTCTTCGTATATCTCATTTTCATCAAATATCCCCTACTTTTTTGAATAATATATCTCTGTGTAGCTTTCAGTAAAATATTTTGTTTTGTGGACGACTAATGTCGTCACTGAAAGCGGTTCGTTGCCTACTTCTTGTTTTGTTATCATCCTGCTTTCAAAGCAATTACTTTTGTTTGTTTATTTGATTATTTAATGGGGTTCAACAACACTTTCAATAGCCATGGTCACCTTGTGTCGGACGGTTTTACGGGTGGAGGAAGCCGGAGAGAACCACCGAACATCGGCGAGAAACTATCAGGCTCCTCAACATACTAACTCCACACAAACAAGGTTAACATTGGTTGAAGACAAGTGCACCATCGACGTGCTGTACGCCTTAGTACTTAACGGCACAGTGCCCCCACGTGGGCAATTAGGATTAAGTGTCTAGCTCAAGAAACACCGCGGTTGCCGCAAGTAGGATTCTAACGGGAACCTTTCGACTTGCAGCGTGCATCTCTACCTAGTGGATAATACAGAGCAAGACTAATTTTATCATAGAGTGGTGTGGTGAGTGGGATGGGTACTTTACCCGGAAACAAGGCTTCCCCCACAAACCCAAAACCACTCGACGATGTTTTTTTTTTCTCTCACCGCACTCCTCACATGACATAACTGAAATCAAACTACTTTTCTTGGGAAGAGTATTACAGTTACTGTTCTACTGATTGGACATTGGGAAAAACGAATTGCACATCCGGGAAGGGCATCAAAATGTTCAGTATTTTATATAAACTACAAAAACCACCGTTCGCTAACAACAACGATGGTTGGGGCTAATTCTGAAACAGCTAACATTCCGGCGAAGACACTTTTCGGAATTACTGATTTCGATGACGTCATATTGCGTCTGGTGGGAGGAAATCATCCTCTCGTTGTAAAATGGTTAACTGTGTCAACTGAAGCAAAGTTGAATACCATTTTTGATTACAAAATGCAGACGACAACCAAATCCTTAAATATTCAATCAAGGCTAACCACACGAGGTTGATAAGATAGATCAGTCTCACCAAGGAATGTGAAGTCAGGACACACGTATCTTAAGAGGCAAGTGGTGTGATCGTACACCCTGGGCAGCTTCTGAGAAACAAGTTCATTACAAAACGTTTTGATGATCTTTGGGCTGACAAAATCGCTCATTCCCAGTTACACGTGAGGTAATTAATATCCCGTGAGAGAGTTTAGCGTGTACAACGAGAGCAACGCAAAGCGTGGCATATACACCAAGCGGTGTCATGAAAGGGTATGTAAGTCTTTCGAGGGCATAACCTAAATCGAAAGGAAGGCTCCCCTGGGCACCAACAATGCATCACAAAGAAACAAAATTGATTTGAATCAGCATTCATGAGTTATTGGATGGAATCCAATTTCAAGATGGCCACCATGGAAGCCATATTGAATTGTTTATCTAATCTAAAATCGGAAGGAAGATTCCGCTAGACACTAATAATGCATAACCAAAAGATGACACTGATTCGAGTCAGTATTCTTAGGTATGGGCGGAAACCAAATTCAAGGTGGCCAACATGGAAGCCATCGTGAATTGGCCACTGAAAGGAAGCTTTCTCTAGACAGCAACAATACATAATTCAAAAATAATTGATTTGAACCAGCATTCATTAGTTATTGGTGGGAATCCAAATTCAATATGCCCGCCATGGTGGTCATATTGAATTGAATAGCTTTTACAAAAACTGGTGCAATATTGAAAGGAAGTTTCCTCTAGACAACAACAATGCAGAATTTAAAAATGATTCGAGTCAGCATTCATTAGTTATTGGACGAAACCAAATTCAATATGGCGGCCATGGAGGCCATATTGAATTGCCTAGCTGCGTCAAAATCAAACGGGGGCTTCCTTTTGACACCAATAATGCTAAACCAAAAAATGAAGTTGATTCGAATTAGTGTTCATCAGTTATTGGGCGGAAATCAAATTCAAGATGGCCGTCATAATGAATTTTGATTCAGCTAACTGGTCTGAAATCGAAAGGAAGCTTTCCATAGACACCAACAATGCATAATTAAAAAAAAAACTGATTCGAGTCAGCATTCATTAGTTAATGGATGGAAGTTATCCACAAGTAACCCCTAAATTATGATTCGATCAAATAAGCGGCTCTTATTTATTTTAGTTATTTAGTTATTTGAAGGAAATTAGAAGTCAACAGAAGGACGCCGAACGACGGACGGACAAACGGACACAGACGGACGGAAATTGTGAAAGCATAATGACCCCGAGAGGTTCTCCGGGGCATAAAAAGTAAGAGAAGATAAAAATAATTGAAAATAAAAACCACATGAGCGAAATATAAACTGAATAAAATATGCAAGGCATCCAAATGAAACTCGAGACAGGACCCATAGTCGTAACTTCAACAAACATGTTTCCGACGCCCCCCCCCCCCCCCCCCCCCTCTGGATGTTGTATACCAAATATACAAAATTTATATACCAGCAGTGTTTCTATCGGAGGACCCAGCCCCCCCCCCCCCCCCCCCCCACACCCCATCACACGCACATAGTTTCAGCATTCCACTCTTCTGGTTGCTTTATACCAAATAATAGCTCTCTGTTCAGTTCAGTTTCGGACATATGGGAGTTTAAAAATATTTCTACTTTTGTCAGCTTCTTCACAAATTGAAAACCGAATGAAACTTGTTGAAAATAAACGAAGTAATGTTTGAGGAACGAAATCATCAGAGTTGTGACCTGTGGGTCGATACGTTTGGTAATGGGTAACAAAATCTGTTCACCCGTCGGCAATTTTTATTTTCACTTTTTTAATATTGGTCAGACGTGTAATTTTTGTGGTCACTGGATACAGAATTGTACTCGCAAAGCGTATTTTTCAGAAAAACTAGAAAATACAATTCCAAAGAATACAATTGTAAAGGTTCTATAGTGTTGGCCCCAGATCATGTCTGAATACTTTATCCGCTTTGTAATCACAGTAATAACACTGGAATCCTCGCAGCCTTCTCACTTCATCTTAATTTACTTAAATTATTTGTTAGTGTTTAAGATCATCTTACGCATCCAATGCTATATCATGGCGGACGAGGGAGTATGGAAACAAGTATAGCCTATATTTTATACCCATGCCTTTGTTCCAGGCCCAGTTTTATCACTACAATAAATAAGCACTACTCCATTTCCCAAGGTTCCTACGGGGGTGTGGGGACCTCTTCTAAATACCAGCGGTACTTTCTTTTCAATTGTTGCATTTGATTTAAATTTATTCTCACCTTGCCAAGTACACGATCGATTTCCTGCAATGTCTTCTCTAGGATATCTGGATATAAGGCGAGGCAATAGAAAACTATCGACAATGAGCCGGCTATGTTTTCAAATCCAGCCAGGAAGAATAGTATTGATTGAGCCATGACTTCATCAAATGTTAAACCTAAAAAAAACATTATTCCCGACATTATTCCAAGTAAACTTCCTTCTATAAGTAAGCTGATACATGCCTAGCATCTGTGCGTATTTACCTTCCTTCAAATAAACAGGATACAGGCTTGAAAAACTAAAACCAGTACAATGTCTCGTATGTTTCACCCCTCATCAGCCGGATCTTATGCCGGATCTCATGTGACGCCATAGTCACGTGAACCAGTGGTGCCTTGTTGTGTTGTCATAGTAATTCGCGTGAACGGGCATGTTGTGACGTCATCCCCATAGTGATACGTGCTGTTATTGCTCATGCACAGCGCATGTTGCTAGGATGATACGTGTTTCCGTCGTCCATTTTGTATACTGGAGGCCGCTATCTTCAGACCGCCGGATCCAGCGTCATATCAGATCCGGCATGTGATCCGACTGATGAGGGGTGAAACATACGAGACATAATACTAAAAGCCCTAAACTTTGGATGTATAAGGTATGAAAAGGCCTCCCTCCCCTGTTTTCCGGCTATGAAAGAAAGATGCTAGATTTTGAAACTCAACTCAAAAATGAGTCGGTCGATTATAAAGTTTACGTTTCGAAGATTCAAATTGGCACTATTAGGCCAAACAAAATTAAAATTGATTCTCAGGCATATTTTTAAAGCGATTGGGGAGGGCGGCTTTTATTTTTACTTTTTATTCCTGATGGAATGGTCGCCGATGCCTAAAATCCAGTTGTGAGAGCCTAAACTAAATCCTAGAGCTTCCTTGTTGATTTCACTGATAGAGTTTTTGTTACAGTGACCATATAGCCCAAAATCAATATAGAACATCTAAAATGGAGATAAAGAATAATAAGGCATTTTTGAACTGGTTGAGTGCAAAAAGCCACAATAAGGCCTTCCAAAAAATGAGGGCACCAGTGAAAACGCCAGCATTTCCCTTACCCATGTTTCGTATTGAGTCACACGTAAGTAGTAGTGTATGCACTTTTCATGGGCCAGTTGGGGGACCCCGGTGTGGGACCCCGGAAGTGACGTCATGTCACGTGACCCAGTGGCGCCATGTTGAGTTGTCATGGTAACCCGCATGATCAGCCATCTTGTGACGTCATCCCCATAGTGATACGTGGTGTTAGTGCGCATGCGCAGCGCGTGTTGTTAGGGTAATACGTGTTTCTTTCGTCCATTTTGTATACTGGAGGCCGCCATCTTGGTTTCTATGGTAGCACCCGATTGCTATGTTACCTAAGGCCTACCATTGGACAGGGGTATGTTCGGAGGGTGTGTTCGATTGAATCGGAGTATTTTCTGGAACGACTTCCCTGGATAATTACCACAAACAACCCGACAACTTGTATCATTTCGAATTCTTTCAGAATGCTCTGCTTCTATCTATATATGTAATAGTTATCGTTTATCTGGTCATGTTCCTTTATTCTGGAGTATACTCCAGTAGCTTAGAAGAGCCTATTAGTTGGAACAGCTTTGCTTATTGTTACTATATTTAGCTATTTCTGGTCTATTCTTGTTAGTTCTGACCCTATTCCAAGTACTCTGGTTGTTTCATATATCTAGATCATTTATATAAATTATAACTAACCAATCACATTTTAGAGCCAATGAATCCACGAAGTGCTCTCAGGTTTTACAAGTAAAACAAAGAAAAACATATGCTTGTGAAATCTTGTAATTTGGTTAAAATTAAATTAATTCAAAATGAACTGGTTCTGGGCTTAATTTTTATATACCTGTTAAATACTGAAATGAGGCTAAGAGTCGTAGTAAATTATACCTCATTGAGGGATTTTTCAAGGTCCTCATAACCTCAAAATTCAATGAGGGTATGAGGGATAATAAATGAGGACTCATTGAGGGCATTTGCATAGCCCTCATGGCCTCATACGACAAAATAGGGATTATATAGCCACGGGTGTTTCCCAAAAAATGGGATTCCATGGGATATGGCCATTAGATATAGGCCTTTATTATACAAAAGGGAGATAACTCTGCATACAGATTATGGGAAATCAAGCAATCTGATTGGTTAGTTATAATTTATATAAATGATCTAGATATATGAAACAACAAGAGTACTTGGAATAGGGTCAGAACTAACAAGAATAGACCAGAAATAGCTAAATATAGCAACAATAAGCAAAGCTGTTCCAACTCATAGGCTCTACGCTACTGGAGTATACTCCAGAATAAAGGAACATGGCCAGATAAACGATAACTATTACATATATAGATAGAAGCAGAGAATTCTGAAAGAATTCGAAATAATACAAGTTGTCGGGTTGTTTGTGGTAATTATCCAGGGAAGTCGTTCCAGAAAATAGACCGATTCAATCGAACACGCCCTCCGAACATACCCCTGTCATATTGTAGGCCTTAGGTAACATAGCAATCACGTGCTACCATAGAAACCAAGATGGCGGCCTCCAGTATACAAAATGGACGACGGAAACACGTATCATCCCAACAACACGCACTGCGCATGCGCACTAACACCACGTATGGGGATGACGTCACAAGATGGCCGCTCACGCGGGTTACCATGACAACCCAACATGGCGCCACTGGGTCACGTGACATGACGTCACTTCCGGGGTCCCCACCCGGGGTCCCCCAACTGGCCCCTGAAACGTGCATACACTACTACTCACGTAAGTAGTAATTTGTTCTTTTACAAATTATTGGAGAGTGCATGTTGTCACTCTCTTATAATTTGTAATAAATCAATTTTTGATGAACAAATTCAGATCACCAAAACTAATCTTGCTCTCAACCAGTTGAATAAATATTTATTTTGTACATCCATATGAGAATCGCGTCGCAAAGATAATAACAATACAATATCAATGTATACAACATATTACATTGCAAATCGCGATGTGATACCGCTAAAATCACAAACTATAATAGTTTCATACATTTTGAATTTTGCCTCGGAAATAAATATGACGAACGCGGGCCGACAAAAATGAAGCGCCATTGCCTGAGAATCAAAAGATTAATTTTCTTTAGCCAAAAATCAATACATTCTTATAGTGATTGAATACTACAACATGTATTGTCAGATCCCAATTAGGGATAAGTATCCCAGTGGGTACTATTGGCCTATGGCGGATAATGCCCTCTAGACCGCTAATCACTGACATAGGCCCTAGAAACAAGTGAAGCATCCAATGAAATCGTTTTTATTACTCTATTATTACAAAAATAAACACATAAAACACCTGGTCTGTAGGCCAATACATTTTCCAACTTCTTGTAGATAGACAGTCAACTTTTCATTTATTCAACTCATCGGTTTCGCTTCAGAATTCATTGTTTCTTTCTTATGTTTGCGGCATACGCTTCTTTACTAAAGGCAGCTGACGATTTACAAAGGAATGATAAAATGTTTTACAGAAGATCTTCATGTCACGATGCGTCTGCCCGCAGCAGGATGCTTATGCACACCTGTGAGGAAATTCAAAGCAAATGAGTCCAAGTGCGTGGATGTTTCCACGAGTGTGGGTGTCTCAAAGTGTACGGGTGTCTCTAAGTGTGCGAATGTCCACGAAGTGTGTGGATGTCATCAAGTGTGTGGATGTCTCAAAGTTAGCTAGTGTCTCCAAGTCTGTGGATGTCTCAAGTGTGTGATGTCATGGCCGAGGAGAGGGTGGGAGAGACCCGGTGTAGTAACCCCGGGGCCCAGAACATTCGGGAGCCCGGGCTTGGGCCATGATTCTTGGATCAGGCTTGCGTCTCCAAAAGTTCCGCATCCTGTACCACGCATTTGGCCCCCTGATTCCCGAGCGAGAATCATCAAGATAAGTTGCCAGTCATTTGGAAAAGTTGTCGCCACTCATGTGAAGGAGGAATGTTAGTGCCCGATGGTGATTTTCAATCTGTTAACTCTTTACTTAACACAAAAAGCAGACGACACATGTAACAAGGTTACTGAATATCTATTTTCTTCACTTTTTTGCGACAAAAAATATATGCTTATGACTCTTCATTTGAACGAGCTCAACGGGATCGTTCCAATCAGGTGTCATATGCTATGTTTTTAGGCAAAAAAAAGGAAATCGAATGGCAACTTTTGTGAATAATGCCCGCAGATTTTGGGCGTTAGCTTGAGCAATAGGTTAATAGACCGTTATCATTATGCATATGCACCAGACCAGATGTTATCACTTAAAACATTCTTCGCTTCAAGAACTGCGGCATCTGCATCTGTATCCCGACACTTTCGAAAGAGGGCCGTCACAGAATCAACCCTGGTGCCCGAATTTCCTCTCCTTTGCCTTGCTCCAAGTGTGTGAATGTTTCCAAGAGTGTAGACGTCTCCAAGTCTCCAAGGATCAACAACTGCAATGGGAACGGCATATAACTACTGTGCCAGTAGATTACAGAGTATTTAAAAGATGTCCGCGACGCAGCTTTGTCAGCAGGAAAGACGAAAATAGATGATTGTCGTGGTGTAATGTCCGAAAAATGTAACAATCTGGTGCCGATCTGACAGCAGTTCAGTAATTGCCACCAGTTAAGACAATATAGCGTTACCACTAACCTATTGCGTAAATCCATTTTGTACCAGCCATTTCTAATAACCACACTATCCTGAGCCATGGGGGGAAGGGGCACATGCTTCCAAATGTCAGTCATGCCCCCGCCCCCCCCCCCCCCCCCCCCCGGTGATGTGGCCCAATTATATCACATCGCTGAACTAGCCCCACCAGATTTTACTCTTGCCCCCTAACTTCGATATCCTGGCTACGCACCGGCCCATGCTTCACGAACACTTATTTATTTATTTATTTATTTATTTATTTATTTATTTATTTATTTATTTATTTGTGGTTAAGGTCATATACGTATGCACAATGGCTAATCATGACCGTGACAGTTTTACGGGAGAACGAAGCCGGAGTGCCTGGAGAGAACCACTGAGCAACGACGAGCAGATGCCAGCTCCCCAACATCGTAACTCTGCACTGCAGCACAGGCAGGGTTAGATTGGTTGGAGACATGCGTACCATCGACATGCAGTACACCTTAGTACACGGCGTCATCGTGCCCACATGTGGACAATCGGGGTTATGTGCCTTGCCCAATGACACAACGCGGGAGTCCGAATTGATCGCTCAGACGGTCACCCATCCAATGATTAACACGGCTCGACGTTGCTTAACTTCGGTGATCTGACGAGAACTGGTTACCGCAGCGCCACCGTGCCCCCATCACTACCACTGCATGTTTTTATCCAGGTAAATAGTAGCTAACGATTATTAACTCACTCAAGACGGTGTGAAAAGAAAATTGTAGTGACCGAGCAGACGATATAAAGAGAAAAAAATATCTAAAGGCTCGGTAATAATTTAATCCAATAGCTCGACAGGGCTGTTGGATTAAATTATTACTGAACCTCCAAACAAACAAGGATGGTTTCGCCCCTATTGCCGTTGACACTGTATTGACTGAAATGATACCTCCCTGGGCGTTAGTGTTCAAAGAATTGATGCAGTCACTTGACTTTTGGAACACCTACTCCGTTGACAAGTCAATTCGATCATTCAGTCAGCTCAGACAAAACACTGTAGGCATCGTTTTTTGGTTTGCCTGAACAATAACTCATCAACGAGAGGGAGTATGACAAACCAGGCAGACTGACGGTTATAATAATATGTTTATAAATCAACTCGGTGTATTGAAAAATTCAATACGATCCTTAAGAAGCAAACATTAAAGGCTTTTGTCAACCGGACGACATATTATAACAAAGGCGTCGATAAGGGTGGTAGGGAGGGGGGTTATGGGGGTGTGACACCCCCTGTATATTTTCGAGTCGGGACATTTTCATCAGGATTGGAGTTTTAAGATATTGATTCGCTCTGGCATGTAACTTTGCACTTTCGTGAAAGACCAGATTTGATAAATGACTAAAATCAAATACACAGCCAGTTCTAAAAACGGAGGCCTGAAATATCCGACTCGGGCTGTTGGGGCCCGGTATGGCCCGTTGGAGTGCCAATACGGCTCGTGTTAACCTTTCTCCAAACATAGCTGCCAAAAACATACAGACAATTAAGCAGAATAAGCCTCTCGTAGCCTAATATATCTCAAAAGTTTCTCAATAAAACAATATGAATATTGATATCATCAGAACCAACTCGTCGATTTGGTTCTAATGAAATCTCCATCTTTGTATGGTTTTGTTGGAAAATTGTGAAATTTGTCTTTGAAAAGTGTGAAATGTAATTATTTTTTAAAAATACTGTGTCAGTGAAGGGTTAATAAAATAAGATGTTGCGTCACGACTACTACATGCATGTCTATATACGCCTTAGATAACCTTTAAATTTGTAACTATAATCCAGACTATCTAATGTTCCAACTAATGTTCCAAGCATTATCAAGGCTTCAACAAATGCTTGTCTTAATGATGTAGTTGGAATGATCATTTGGAACTTGATCACCAAAGTTGGGACAATTAAGGTTTATTCCCCCACAACCACTCACATCGGTCATCTTCACAGAGCATCTAGTTTCAAACTCACGAAATTGTAAATATCCATTACATTGCCGCAGGGTGAATTTTGAACTTTGGAGGTGGGGGGGGGGGGGGGGATCATACAGGGGCATCCACGCACTGGTTTATGTTCCATTATAGCATTGTAGGAATACAAACCACAAAAAGGTTTTGCACATCTGCATTTTGGAAAATGCGCATTTTGGTTTCAACATGTAAGGATTTTTTTTCTATTGTGTTGGTCCGATCGGGAAATTTGTTCAATATGGAGTGACAAAATATGCATATTTCTCTATTTTAACAATTTGAAACCGTGAGGTGGTATTTTAAAGTTGATTCCTGTGCACTACATAAGTGCTTTACCCCCCAAATAATGAATATGGACTTCTTAGATAGCTGCCAGTGAAATGACATGGGATATACTACCAGGGTTCAAGTGGTTAAATGCCGAAGTAGAGACTATTCAAAAAAGAGAATATTTGGTCCCATCGTAAGTCTGTGCACTTCATGCCAAACAGTTCAAAGCAAGACTGCAAGGAAGGAAAATTGTGGCCTAAACTATCTCACCCTCTCAACTACTTGCGTGAAATGTTGCGTGGCACAGACCATCTGTTCCCTATGTACCATCTCATACCCAAAGTCCCTCTACGGCTGGAGGTCTATACTGAACTTTTTGCGAATCACGTCCAAGAACACATATTATCTGGCGGTTATCGTTTGCTTCAGAAAAAGTGATGAGTAAAGCAATTTCACTTTTTGACCACAAATGAAGTGTTTATTCGAAGTGTTCTGTACATAGATAATGCAATCCTTATTTTTGGTTCTTAAAATTGGATATTTAAATTAGCATCATTCGTGAGAGACATGATATTAATTTAGAAAAAAAAGAAATAAACCCTGGTTTTGAGGCGACACAGCATTCACAATATTTAAGAGCCGTTTGTGGTAGTCATATGCAGTGGCCAAGCCATGAGGGACGGGGATGGGCGATCCACGTGCATACGTGCAAATCTTGAATTCTACGATCTACCTGGGGCAACAACTAATGGATAAAAGTTGACATACAACACTTGATAAAATTGACATTATTTCGAGACTCAATATGTTTCCAAATAGTGCCATTTAGAACATATCTTTCTAATGTTTTTGAAAATTAAGCGCCTCCAGCCAAGCCATACCAATGCAAATCAGATATCACCTCAATACATGTCCCAACCTACCACTTCAGTAATTGTGATATGCCTACGTTTCTCCCCACCCAAACTAATCTCTCCCCCCCCCGTACCCTCACACACACTCATCAATAAAAAGCATGACTTTTTGCCCGGATGTTAGAGAAATGGTGATACCTTTCCTATGTATTTCACCACTTTCCTTTCCATTTTCAGACTTCTCATCTAATCCATCACTCGACGCCTCAGAGGATTCATTAGCATTTATCATCAGCTGCAGAAAATCATTTCGTTTCTGAAAGTATATATTGTAACTGAATTAACGTTCACGGTTATACATCTGTATGCGTTTTTAGCTCACCAAATTTAGTTGTGTGAGCTTATGGCATGGCTCTATTGGACGCCGTCGGCGTCTGCGTCGGCGTCGGCGTCAGCGTACGTGTCCAATAATGTTAAAGTTTCTGTTTAGGTCACTTATTCACCCTATTTCCATATCATGGCTTTTATAATGCTGCTATATGATGATCATTATCATTTTACCATGATTTAACCCCTCATACCCTACATTTTAGACATTTTTCTTGACATTTTTAGTTGTGTTTAGTTTTCTGTTTAGCTCAGAATTTCACGTTAACAAAGTGTTTAAGTCAGCTGCTATGCTCCTTCTCTTCCAATGGCACTCATGTTCATCATGCATGTTCCTCGGTATCATTGTTCCATGATTACCCCTCATACCCTGCATTTTAATAATTTTTCTTGACATTTTTAGTTGTGTTTAGTTTTCTGTTTAGCTCGGAATTTCATGTTTAACTAAGTGTTTAGGTCAGCTGCTGTGCTCCTTCTCTTCCCATGGCACTTATATTCATCATACATGTTCCTCAGTATCCTTGTTCCATGATTAACCCCTCATACCCTGCATTTTAAACATTTTTCTTGACATTTTTAGTTGCGTTTAGTTTTCTGTTTAGCTCGGAATTTCGTGTTTAACTTAGTGTTTAGGTCAGCTGCTGTGTTCCTTCTCTTCCCATGGCACTTATATTCATCATACATGTTCCTCAGTATCATTGTTCCATGATTAACCCCTCATATCCTGCATTTTTAACATTTTTCTTGACATTTTTAGTTGTGTTTAGTTTTCTGTTTAGCTCAGAAGTGCATGTTTAACTAAGTGTTTAGGTCAGCTGCTGTGCTCTTTTTCTTCCCATGGCACTTATATTCATCATACATGTTCCTCAGTATCATTGTTCCATGATTAACCCCTCATACCCTGCATTTTAAACATTTTTCTTGACATTTTTAGTTGCGTTTAGTTTTCTGTTTAGCTCGGAATTTCGTGTTTAACTTAGTGTTTAGGTCAGCTGCTGTGTTCCTTCTTTTCCCATGACACTTTTATTCATTATACATGTTCCCCAGTATCATTGTTCCATGATTAACCCCTCATACCCTGCACTTTAAACGTTTTTCTTCACATTTTTAGTTGCGTTTAGTTTTCTGTTTAGCTCAGAATTTCATGTTTAACTTAGTGTTTAGGTCAGCTGCTGTGATCCGTCTGTTCCCATGGCACTTATGTTCATCATACATGTTCCTCAGTATCATTCTTCCATGATTAACCCCTCATACCCTGCATTTTAAACATTTTTCTTGACATTTTTATTTAAGTTTAGTTTTCTGTTTAGCACAGAATGTCATGCTTAACTTAGTGTTTATGTCAGTTTCTGTGTTTTACTTTTAAGATGTTGTGTTTAGGTAAGCTTTGTCGCATGTTATGAGCCTGTTTGATACAGTTTTTGTGTTTGCCAAAGTTACTATCAAAGAGGAATGTTGGTGAGCTATAAGGCGTTGGCGTCCTTCTTGTTATAAGAAGGATAGCCCGATGAAGATGAGTCTGTCATGGTTAGGGCTTATAATGTGTCACGATGTATTGGGGGCCAAACTAATCATATCTGTCGTTACAAACTTAATAATGACTAACTCTCCAGATCAACAGATTTAGCCACTGGAACCATAAAAAAGGCTTTCCCTACACAGGAACATGATACGTCATAACTTCATGAAGTATGATCGGCGGTTAAGTGAATGTATGGGGTAAATAAATCGATCAATGTATTCAACGTGCAGTCCCAGATAATGAATAAGGACTCGTCCAATTGCTGTCTTTAAACTGGCATGGAAGACACCACCATGGTTCAAAGGGTATTTGACTATTCATCTAAGAATTGAAATGAACCATCTCTCGCTTCATCAGAGTATTAATGTGGAAGGGACGTATTGCGTTCTACCAAGTGCGTGACAAGCATGCATATTCCGACGAAGAGACATATTAATTTATTCCAAGTGTTATAATTTCAAGTGGAGTGGTTGCTTGTGTTATAATGTACCATGAGGCGACAAGTCTCAGTCATTTATATCACTGCAGTCGTATAACCTTTTGTGAAGACAACGGAGGAGAATCTAACCAGGTAAAACTGATTATATCTAGTTTCGGTAATAGACGCAACGGATTTCGTGAGAGCCGGCTGTTGGGCAAGACATGTACTTGTTGATTGGGATGTTACCACAGAGGCTAGTACACAAATATTACCATTTAAAACTAACAATATAAAACTACAAGTTTTTAAAAGTTTTAGGTACTTACTGAAAATGAAAGCATTTTTCATCTCAGATTGTTTGCCAATGGACTTTTGGCTACTGGTAAGCAGCCATGACTCCATTGAAAACTAGCGGAGGAGAGATTTTTAAACAGGTAAAAACTAATTGTGGCTCGTTTTTGTAACAGGCCCAATGCATTTCGTTACAGCCGGCTATTGAGGCAAAACTTGCTGATGGCGATGTTTCCCTAGAGGCTAGTACCCAATGACTATCATTTAAATGTAACAATAGAAAAACACAAGTTTGTAAATTTCTTCAACACTTACTGAAAATTAAAGCATTTCTCATATCGGCTTCTTTGCTAGTGGATCTTTGGCTGCTGGTAAGTAGCCATCACTTGACTGGCAAGGTGGCCAAAGAGAATACTAACACATGTATTTGAAAGGTGATATTTACTTTAACTTGTACAGTTTGACAGGAACTACACTTTTCGCGAGAACCGACTGCTGAGGTAATGTTTGGTAACTGTCATGGTTCCATAGAATCTCACATCATTTGAATCTATTTATCACCGAAGGATGGATTATCATTGAAATTACCAATAAACAGAAAACCACAAGTTTAAAATCTCTAAAACATCTGCTGAAAAGGAAAAGGCTTTCACCTGGGCTTCCTTGGCTATGAATTTTTGCTGCTAGCAAGCAGCCGTGACTTCACTGACAAAGTGGCCGAGGAAAATACAAACAAGGTTGGTATTTGAAGGGTATAACTTATTCTATTTGTCTTCGTCTAACAGGCCTGACATATTCGCGACTTTCCGTGTACTGTAGAAACTTTAATATAATACAACCGTAACTAATTTTGATTACGATTACCTGTACAAAAATAATATTTATCGTGATATCAACCGAAATATCAATGCGTTTATATCGACTTGTTTGCCAATGAGGCTGTGGCTCTTTGGCAGTCATGACCCGATTTACAACTTTGCCAATGTGAATACAAAAAATACTCAGGCAGAGACGCTGACAATCCCGCGAATTATTGATGTCATTATGCAGAGATCTCCAATGAGATCTGTTATTCTTTTTAAAAAAGTTTTTTTCTCAGATGTACTTGCATTCTATATCGAAAACAGCTGACAATAGATAAATGTAAGGTGAATGAAGAATGTTTTCAGTTATGTGTTGCACGAAAGTTTATATTAGTACACAAAATAAACATTGGCTAATTTAAAAGAAGGTAGTCTAAATTGTAGGGGTCTCGCAATTGATAAAATAAAACGTCGTGACATTTTCTCGCAGTGCAGGGATAATTTCGACATTACTCTTCTGATAGACACACATTCGAGAAAAGACATTGAGAACGTATGGAGGAATGAGTGGGGTTATGAAACAATTTTCTGCTCTCGTTCAAGTTTAAGCAGAGGGACGGCTGTTCTTTTTAAAAATTAATTTACCTATTACATAAATAAAACCATATATGATACAGAGGGAAATTTCATTATCCTTCACCTAAACATCCATGAACAAAGGCTCACACTGACAGTCATATATGGCCCAAACGATGATAACCCTCAGTTTTTCAATAATGTTATTTCGAGGGTAAAAAGTGTTGATAACATATCAATCAAAATAACAGGTGACTGGAATGTTCCCAGAAATTACGAGTTGGACACCATAAACTACAAACGAAAGAGCAATACACGATCACACGAAATAATTTCTCGCATGATGGAAAAATTAGACTTACATGATGTATGGAGAATAGAAAATACCAGTCAAAGACGGTATACATGGAGGAGGTCTGGGAATAAAATGAAAGGCTAGACTATTTCTTAGTTTCGCCCGACCTACAGCAGTTTGGTAACAGGTCTGATATTCATACACGACACAGATCGGACCACAATCCAATAAGTATACATTTTTCGTTTGTTAACCAGGTGAGAGGCAAGGTGTTTTGGAAATTCAACAATAGCCTTCTAAATGACCCAGAGTATGTAAATTTAGTGAAAACAACAATAATAGAAAGAGTAAATCAATACAGTAAAAATAACAATGTGGGCGGCAACAATGATAACAATGAACTCAGACCAACAATGAACGACCAACTGTTCTGCGAAACATTAAATATCATGATTCGGGGGAAATCCATATCGTACTCTTGTCACAAAAAACATAAAACGCAGAAGAGGAAAGAAGAAATGGAGACACAGTTACATGAGTTCAATATACAGCTGGATAGTGGAGACTTGACAATAAATGCCGATATTGAATCGCTGGAGAACGAACTGAAAGAAATTAGAGACAAAAAATAATAAAAGGTATGATACCGAGAACTAAAAGTAGATGGAAAGTTGAGGGGGAAAAACCAACTAAATATTTTTGTAACCTTGAAAAAAAGACATTACACAGAAAAAATGATTACAAAACTAATAAAATCAGATGGATCAGAGACAAGTGACCTGTCTGAAATTATCTCTGAGCAACGAATGTTTTACGAAAACCTTTACTCCTCGAAAATAAACAGTTCAGATGATTGTAATCCTAACGAAAATATTTTCTTTGACCCAAATAATACATATTTGAATTTTCTTGAAGAAAATGAAAGTCAATCACTGGAAGGACCTCTAACAGCACACGAATGTCTTCCAGTACTTTAGATGGCTTCACAGTGGTGTTTTACAATTTTATCTGAAAGATATTGGTCTTTCTTGCTTAATTCTTTGAATTACGGATATGGTTTAGAAGAACTCTCTATTACACAAAGGGGAAGTATTATCACTTGTCTTCCAAAGCCAAACAAGCCTAAAATGTACATGAAAAACTGGAGGCCGATTTCACTAATCAACGTTGACATCAACATAGGCTCGAGCGCAACTGCAAACCCTATGAAAACCCTGTTACCAAAATTAATAACGGATACCCAGGTTGGTTTTATGAAAGGAAGACATATTTGTGAATCCACTCGTTTAACATTCGACTTGATAAACAAGAAAAATGTTACTAAGGTAACACATCCCCCCCAACCACCTTGACCTTACGGACCTGGCTGTTGTGTGTGACACATCCACCCATTGTCCTTTATAATTGAGCGAAGTTAGAGATTGTAGCCTTAATAGTTTTGGAGTTATGCTTGAGACACGATTTGTGACCCTGAACATATGAAGGTCAATGGTGACCTTCACCTTGCAGATTCGGCGGAAACTATTATACTCCACACACCTCCTGACCGTCCTTAACAGTTGTAAAAAGTTTAACAATTGTACTATGATTCGTTTCTGAGTTATGGCCGAGACACGAATATTGACCGATTTTCAGTGTGACCTTGAAATGTGGCCTTGACCTTGAAGGTACAAACCCGGCTATGGTGTGTGACACATCCTCCCATGGTCCTTTATAATTGTGTGAAGTTAGCAGTTTTCGAGTTATTGGCTCGGACACACACGCACACACGGACGCACACACGGACGGACACACGCACACTTCAATCACTATATGCCACCCGACTTAAGTCGGGGGCATTGAATGTGTGAGGATTTAGAGATACCTGGAATATTTGTACTACTGGACTTTGAAAAAGCTTTCGACTCGTTAGAATGGCCACTTATTGAGAAACCCTTGTCCTTTTTAAAGTTTGGCCCATCCATTCTCAAATGGTTTAAGACCGGGTTGTGGCGAGGAGATTCTCACAAAGGAGCGGCTGCTTTGGAATCATGGCAGCACTTTTACAAATACTAGGCATTGAATTCAACATTTTCAATGAAAACTTTATACTGAATAATTACTTAACCAAAATACAAAACATCACGAAATTGTTAAATGATTGGTCTTTCTGGAATTTAACATTAGTTGGAAAATCGGTGGTAATAAAAACATTCGCTTTACCTAAATTAATTCACTGCCTGTCCACGCTTCCATATCCAAGTGAAGAGATGTTTAAAAAGATACAAAAATATTTTACAACTTTATGTGGTCAGATACAGATGATAATATTAAACGTGAAATTTTAATCAATACGATAGAAAACGATGGCCTCAAATTGCCCCACATAAAAAGCTACAGCTCTTCACTGAAAATGTTGTGGATTAAAAAACTAATATACCCCCAATGTTACAGCCCCTTGGAAAACTGTGGTCTTGGATGACCTGGAAGATACAGGGAGTTATAAGATCTGGTATTTAAACAAAGACAGTTTACAAAGGATAGAAGAAAACACAAACGACTTCTGGAAAAGCGTGCTAAATGCGTGGTCGAAACTAAAAAATAACGTTGCCGCAACCCCGGAGGACATTTTTTCTCAAACTATTTTTTATAATAATAATAATATAAAAATTAACAACAAACTTTTTTTTTAACAAAATTTGGTGCAAAAAGAGGATTTATTTTGTAAATGAGTTGCTAAGTGAGAGAAAACGGGTCTTAACTAATCTTGAATTCTGCGCAAAATATAATATCAAGACACATTTTACATTCTACCAGGGAGTAATCATCAGTTCATCACCAAACAACTGGAAGGTGGCGATTAAACATTCCCCAAAATATCAGACTGCCATTAATAAAAATATTGAATTGATAAAAATGTGCCACAAGTCTTTCAAGACCTTTTACACGATTTTTCTCAAGACGTCCGCGAAAAGCACCACTAGATGCTCAAAAAATGGAACGATATTTACAAAGAATTCTCTATACAAATTCCCGACCACATAAATGTAAACTACTGGAAACTGAGTTGTGCACATTTTACAACGAAACAAAAGAGACAGTTTTGAACCCGTTTTTCGACTGTTCGTTGTCAAAACCCATCTTACTGAATTTGTCTCAACAACTGAAAAATAAATGTAAATATATGTTTACCAGTTATGGAAGAGCATGTTATATTGGGGTACGGTGGCCAGAATGATCTGGCCCAATATGCGGACAAAGCCAGCCTATGTGGTTTGCTTTATAAAAAAAATATATCTATTCCTGTAAAGTGAGAAACTGTCTCCCGTCTTTTCAAAGGTTCATCGAACAAGTAAAACATTATCACAGTTTAGATTTACAATTATTCATTAAAGAAAGCAAATGCAATACACACCAAGTGGAATATATTAGAGTTTTTTAAGATGATTCCGAAGATGTCTTGAAGTGTTTCAGACAATTACCTAAAATAAAATCGGTATAAAGAGTGTTTTCCACAGACCGAATTAGCCTATGAAAACAATTTGAATGCGAGACTCTTCAAAAATTATCAAATATTGAGAAGTGTTATCTTTTTCGACTCAATACAGTCACATTGATGTCAATTGTTTTTGCAACACATTGTTTTTGTACTGGTCTTTGTAATTCTGCTATCCAATATTTTATATTTCATATGTCTTTGTATGCAAGCTTATATCTGAAATAAAAAATATGAAAAAGAAAAAAAAGACTACGGTTCTATTATTTTCAACACATGCTTGTACACTCGATCTGGAATACACAAGAGGAGAACAAGAGTGAGCAACCCATGTTAAATTTAATTTGTAAATTAATTTTACGATATGACTGCAATGCAGTAAAACCTGTATTGAGAGGCCAGTGTCGTGAGAGGCCACCTGTCTTGACAGACCACTGTGATATGCACCAACTGCTTTCACTCTGTAATGGACCTGGCATGAGATACCATTTGTCTTGAGAGACCTCCTATCTTGAGAGGCAGCTAAACTAAGTTTTTCTTCTGTTTTGAGACACCGGGCAATTTCAGACTATTAAAATCAATTAGATCAAGGGAATGTGTACAGAAATCAATAATTCAAACATGTAACCGGGACATCTATCCAACAGTGAAATTGTCAGTCAGAACAACTGCACCCCATCCCCGAACCTTAATTCTGAAAGCATACACGTGTATGAAAAATATATTTTACTGTAGATTGTCTGAAATCTGTATTAGTTGGCTTTCAATTTCATTGTTATTCAGTTGTATAACTCCTCAAGTCAAGAGAATGTTTTATCAAGATGTGAAAAGATGAAGATTACTGTTGAAAATTAAACTTATGTCCATTATCTGCTCAAGTGTGACAAAATGAAAGAGGTGTAAGAAAACTAAAACACCCAAGTTAATTTATTTTCACTCAAAGTGTGACTGAAATTATTTGCTTTTAAAACAAACCCCTCTTTTTTATTCCAAAGTATACAACATCTACTAACATAAATGATATTGAAACATAAGATCTGTAACAACAAACACAATTCCACAACCAACAAATAGCTAGGGAAACAACAAAGTTAGTAGTCTTAAAAACTCAATGGAGCAATTTTATGTTCTCAGAAGGCTTTGGTAAATTCAAAGTTGTGTGTTGAAAATTGTAATGTATATAGATGTATGTTTGAGATTTATTAGATAAGAGTTAGGGAGACGCAGTTCTATTTTTATCTAACGTCTGCCCTGCCGACAGAGATACGTAGTGATACGTAGAGAACAGTTCGATGCTTTTGTAAAACGTAAGACTTTCCTTATAATTTTGGAAGGTTGGTAGACATTTTCCCCGGCGACAGGACTAGATGTATTTTTTAGAAATCATCAAACATGTATCCACAAGTTTGGAAGCTTCTGATACTGAAGTGGGCTCTAAAATAATATATCTTTCATTTATTGTAAAGTCTAAATTGCATTTTACCCTAAGATTTTAAAGAAGTAGTAGTGGAACAGTTTTGGACGCAGAATATTCGAAAAACAAGTGGCATATAATTTCCTTAGAATTTCCACAGAAAGAGCATAGTTCTGTTTCGGACAGACCAGCCTTTAAGAGTTCTGCGTTTGTAAAGAGAATAAGGTGATTAATTTTAAATTGTAAGGATTGTAGAGAGGTGTCATCTGTGAACGTGAAAGTGTGATGATGTATGTATTTCCGTTTCTTCTTCATTTATAGACTGGACCAGAGAAGCATTCCACTCTGTCTTAGCAAATATGGGTCGTTTCGCAAACTTATTCGAAAACTTACAATAAAAGTATTTGTTGACTTTAGTACATGAACTGAGGGTAGATATCGAACAGTTCTGAACTGTTGACATTTTCGTGTGATTTTCGATTAACTTTTTTCCCCATTCAGTTGGTATCTCCCTGATAACCCCGTAGTAAGCGGTGAATGGCACGTCTTGGCCATATTTATTTGTAAAAACACAGTAGCCTAAGAAATTACTGCTTCCATCAACAATGTCATGTATAAATCAAACACCTCCCACGCACCAATTTCTGAAAAAGGGGACGTTTTGTATTGTGATATATTTGTTACAAAAGTGAGGCAGGGATAGGATATCAACGAGGTCGTTCGTCAGATCTTCCCTTATAAGGGCCCAGGCATACAAAATATTTTCTTAGAAAGGCTTCAGATCCTTTGATAGTTCTAGAATTCCTTCCTTAGGAAAATACGAAACGTAACTGGAAACAAAACGTTCCAATTCATCTATGATTAAAGTTTTACACTGAAACATTTTCCGGGTCTAGTATCATTTCTATCCACGCCAGTTTCAACGAATGACACAAACTTCTTAAGTGAGCGAGCTTTAGTCCACCACAGTTCCTGGTATTAATTATAACATCTCGTTCTATTTTATCATTGAACTTTTAACAGTAATTTATCAAACAATGCCTTTGCACTTGTATTGGAACTGAATAAGCCTTTTTAGAAACTGCCATCTTGGCTTTCAATATATGCAAGGACACAGATCACACGAGGTGTAAACATTTCAAGAAAACAAGTTGTAAGTAATGGGAGGGGAGAGCGAATGAAATACTTCAGACCCCATTAAGCTCATTAGTGTGAATTAAAAAAAAAAAAAACATTTAGCCAAGGTTACCATTTATTTAAGACAATGGCAACATTGTATGAAAACTTTCGTTATTTCGAATTGAGTTCCTATCGACTTAAATGATGTTTGAATGCACACTGTGTTATGACTCTGTGGCCGTGGGCACTGTATCGACAACTTTCGGGGGATTCACGAAGCTGAGAAACTCCATGCAACGAGTGTTTCATTGTTGCCACTTACATGCAGAACAAGTCCTCGTCTCCGAAACAAGAGTTCAAACCTGCAGTATCCCATCATTTAAAGTCGTCTAGGGCTGCCCCCTCAGTTACTTCGAATGATGAAATCGGTTCTGTGAATTTCAACTTGATATTTCACAAAACTAGTTGTTTTGGCTAACACAGAACTCAACGCGACGAACATGGAAATCGCTTTGTTTATACCCCGCGACCTGCCTTGCATATATTAAAAGCCAGGACGGCAGTTTCAAAAAAGGCTTATTAAAATAAAGCTATAATAAAAATGTAAAAAAAAGATAAAAAATCAGTTCTTCTCCATTTCTGCAACACATATTCTCTGATTTGTCGCTCACTGACTAGCGCAAAATCTCAAACCGATAATGAGAAACACCTGTCTTGAGAGACCACTTTTGCTCGGCAAAACGGGTGGACGCCCAAGACAGGTTCTAATGTACTAATTTTAGCACTGAGTCGCATTTCAGTGGACAGTTACGAATACCGGAAAACACGTACCGAAAACAATTTCAGTTTAATTACAAGCATTGAACATGCCCACAATTGGTTTGACGAATCGGCGAGGGTAGCAAAACGTCGCCCCGACCTATCAAGTGCTTGCAAATCGGACATCATTGAAGAAAACTGAATTATATAATTGTGGACCAAAAGTTTCAGGGGATATTCAAACTTGAGGAATCGTGAAATCTCAGGCTGCATTACGGCTCGATACAACATCACAGCCAGAGACTTCATAATGTCGCTATCGTACAAATCGTCACTATGAAGACACAAGTCATACCTTGTCCAGTATACTGACTGTAGCCGATAACAATTGCTGACTAAGTGCATGCTAGACAGAACGCTTATCGCTTATCTGATAACTGTAAATTCACACTGCGACGATGATACAACGGCACGATTTGACATTTTGCAGAATGAATTTGTCTTATTATATTGATTCGATATTCGTCGAACGGTAAGTTTCGAATCAAATTGAAACCAGAAGTTTTCAAACTCGAAAAAAATCTCGAATTATCCTGCGGTCTCTTGGCGTGAGGAATGAAAGAATCGATACATACAGAATAACTGTGACTGCAAAATTGGACAGAGAAATCCAACTGTATCGCGACTGGGATTTAGCCAATACTATAAAGCTTTTACAGTTGTGTGTTCTAGAATATTCTATTTTCTACCTATCAAGACAACTGATTAAATTGAATCATCAGCATTTTAAAAGATATGGCAGTTTGCCAACTGGAACATTGCCAGATCTTTGAACATGCTAATGCTTCAATCTTGCCCATTTGAAGTCATAACTATAAAATACAGTTCTAGAAAATACAACTATAAAAGTTTTATTGTATTGGCACCTGTTCGGAATTATCGGCTTTCTTTTTCCACACAATACAGCGGAATATCACCTGATGCAAACGAAACGAAATGAAAATACTGAATCTCAAATGCTATTTGCATTTCTTTTTTCGGCCTTGATCTTGAAATATTCAATTCAAGAAGTCACGACACATTGGTATATGTGTGATGCAACCTAATCGCGAAGTAGTCAAAACTGGGCAGATTTTGTGTCGACAGCACTGTCAGATCGACTATGGTTTTTGAAACAAACGTGTGATTTAAAATCTGATTGTAAAAAAACGATGGCAGTGCATGAAGAGTGATCAATTAAAAGGAAAGGAATGTCAGTGCTCCCCAAATGAGTCAGGACGTCAAACAAATAGGAGCTTAATGTCTCATAGTCGTATGTCAATATAAAGGTGTGAACAGTTACAAAGTAAACACACTTTGATGTCAATACATTTGATAATCAAAAAAGCAAATTCTGGGGTGAACGCAATATCCCCCCAACACTAGAAGACGAAATGCTTGATGACATCCCTTGCACGTTCTTCCACTTTCTCCGATTAGCATATTAACCCTCTCCTTTGAATCAGTCACTAAACACATGCCCTTCATTTTCCCATCCCTGTTCTCCATTATACTCCTAGTGAATCGTATTCTTTTAAACTGGTGTTTTGAGCATTCTAGTAGAAAATGTTCCAGGGTCTCCACAACGCCTAAATTACAATCTGGCACTCCTTTTCATTGTTTTTCTATTTTGTTTCCGCGACCTCAGCTTGTACAGCAGTGACCCCCCCCCCCCAGCCCCCCAAATGTGCGATCAAGGTCATCTTCAAAACCTGGCTTCTCATTATCAAGAAAGCCACCCAAAGGCCTCTTTGATTTGACCCCCTCTCGCCAGTCAAGGTTACCATCCGCCATGACTCTTTCTCTGACGATTGTTGTACCCCCAGTTGCCCCAACTTCTAAGTCCGAGGTCTCCAACGAGTAGTTCTCTAATAACTCCCCCACTTGGACCATCCACCCTGTTTTGGTATTGGAGTTGAAAAAACATGTGAACAAAGTTTGATGACCAAAAATAATTTAGCACTCTACCAGTCAAATAAAGTGTTAAAGCTAACAAGGTAAAATTGCAAAAATACTCACTTCTGAGTCGGTCTTCCGCTGGGCAATTGTTTCTTTGACTACATTCTCAAAAAACTTGATGGCATCTTTCCGTTTAGAGGGCAGCTTACTCACAAGTGGGACTAATGTTGGACAAAACACTGAAATTGTACGAAAAAAACCCTAATAGTTTGAAAAGCAACGTCTCACATGGGAAGTTGATTTTGATGAATGGCCGTTTCTGATGGAGACTGATACCATGGAATTTTTGATACAAATTATGGCAAGCATCTTCACGTGCAAAGTTTTATTTTATTTTATTTTATTTATTTATTTATGTTTAGGGACATTTTTAGCATTCACAGCTATCACGTCTGAAACAGATATAAATGTTAACGTTTCGAAAATCGTTTATACCTGTGCTACCCGTGTTTGAGGACTTCCGCTTCCAGCATTAGCTACCGGTGAAACATAAACTATTTTATAGTTCCAAAGTAAGAAGCACAGCTTCACTTCCTGTGCACCCCATGGAGAACAGCGTGTGACTAGGGGCTCGGCGCGAGCTTCTACTGGCTCGCAGCGATCTTTTGCATCCCTCCCCCACTACAGAACACCACTAACACACGATATTTGCAAAATACGTTTTTGCATATCTAAACATGTGCGTTTGTTGCATTAGAAACATAGCTGATAAATTCTCACTGGAACGAGCCCAAGAACCATCAACAAATTACAATGCATTCCAAAATCATGTTCTCAACTGTTATGCTATCTGTAAAATTATTTCAGTTTTGCATACATGGGCATGTGTTTTCAAGAGGAGAATTGTTCGAATACTAACTAACTCCTTTATTCCTGTATGTCAGCTGATTGAGCAAGAGGTTCTGATTGGAATCTTGCTCAATCGGCCCACACTGGCGCAGATTTTTGCCATCCACGATTTCTCCCAAAAGTCTGCCTCTGGAGCATCGTATTCAAAGAAAATATATTGAATGGTTATTTTGTAATGAGACTGCCCACATAATCTCAACCCATTGAACCCTGACGGACATGAAGAAAGGTATATCGATAAGCCTTTCACGCATTTAGAAATTGTGTAATAAAATTATCACTGATTCGAGATCCCTTGTCTCAAAAGGTATGTTTTTTACTCACGAAACATGAATTTTTTGTACACAACAATGTATGCATACAAAGAAAAAAGACTTATCAATTGCAACACAATAGACTGGCTTAGCAAATCTCGAGTAATTCAGAACTTAGACACAGAAGCAGAGACTGTACATACAACATTTAGCAGTAGAGTCTTCTATATTGTGGTAAAAAACGATACCGTTCAGTGTTTCAGAAAGGTTCCGCGAGTGAAGACGTCGACGGCTGTTCGTTTCATCCACTTTTTAAAAGAATCTTTGCATTACGGCTATCAGATTAAGGGCTGTAAATCTATTGCTAGATTGCCAAGCGAGTTTTAGCCACTTGTTTGTGTTTCAGCAAACATTCGTCAGTTAAAGCCCAAACAAGTGGTTTAGCCCTTTGATACCTTTGTACGTCTTATGACGTACGAAATCAAATAGCGCGTTGATACTTTGTGGCCACTTGTTTTGTTATTATTTTTATTTATTAAGTTTTAACCTCAAT
The DNA here is from genome assembly GCA_031216915.1 of Pictodentalium vernedei. NCBI lineage: Eukaryota > Metazoa > Mollusca > Scaphopoda > Dentaliida > Dentaliidae > Pictodentalium > Pictodentalium vernedei. Next base: position 502,917,905 of record CM062297.1, on the reverse strand, counting down.
TCCTATTTTCTCCCTCAGTGACAACCGTTGAAGGAAATGTCATCGCAGCTTAAAATACTAATATAATCCTGCAGTCAAGACTTCTTAACTGGGCACTCCCCAATAATTTGTAGTAAAACAAATTTTGAATAACAAATTCAGACCACAAAAAATAATCTAGCCCTCAACCAGGCAATCACTGATTCTCACCCAAATCTTCTATTTTGTAGAGCTCAAAAAGTTAAATTGACATTTGTTTATTTAACGTTGTTAATATTTTTATGTTGATTGAATTTTATCAGTTTTTTTCATTTTCGACTTCAAAACGGCCAAACGGTGCAAGTACATTTGAACAAAACAAACTTACGATATCACTCGAATCAAATGGTTTCGCGCGCCGAAGGCGCGCAGGGACGGTTTGAGGAGCAAGCCCCTTTCGACCCTCTTTAGCTGCAGAATTTTGAAGTGTCAGACCGTGGTAAAGGAGGAGAAGTTGTGGGTTGTTGCAGGCGCCTATGTCGTTTTTGCTTTCAGAGGTGGAGGTGTGGAAGGAGAGACAGTGGTAGTTGGTGTTGTTGGTGGGCTGCTAGCTGGCTGACCTGGATGGAATGGTCTAATCCGAGCTGCATTAGGTGATGTTGATGATGATGTCGGTTGTGGTGTTGTCTGTTGTGCTGCCATATTTATGTTGTAGATTTGGCGGTTAAGGTTCGCGAATGCTACCCTTAGTACTTCATCTTTCCGTTCTCTTTCGATCCTGCGCTCTTCGGCTTCTCTTTCGTATTTGTCTTCCAGGTTTTCCAAGTCTAGGCTCTTTGGGGCTGAAGGGAGAAGCGAGTGATGGTCAGGAAGTGGCGAGAGGGCAACTTCCAATTCCGTCTCAGGCTACACAGGACTGTCCGCATCCAACAGTTCCGGCTCAGGAGCCCGGAAGTCGGTTGGGTGAGCCTGTGGGAGTGGGAGGGGAATTGGCGGCCGCCTCTGACCCTTTCCTTTCCTCACTCTTCTCTCTCTTCCTTTTCAAAAAGGCCTCCAGGCGTCGGGTGCTCCTTCGCTTGGTAGACGGGCTCTTCTTTTTCCTCTTCAGTCTCTTCTCGGGGCCTCCGGACTCCTTTAGGTGGGGACCAGTTTGAGAGGGGTTCCTCTCACGAAAGGTACTACCTCTACCTAAAGGAGTAGCTGTTGTATCTTCTACAACGAACTCCAAGTTCAGATGGACCATCTTGCCTGTCTCCTGGACAGCCATGGTGACAGGGCAAGATCTGCCCAGCGCCGTGATGGTCTTGACAAGCCTTTTTGGTAATTCCAGTGCTTCCATGATTACCAATCAAGGTGTGGAGGTGCTCACAATCTGAAGTCAGAGGTGCGAATGAAATGTTTTCCGGTAATAACTGTACGATATCCCACTAACAATTACCAAATTTCACTGAAATCGGTTCAAATGCGTTAGAGCAAAAGTCGCGAACACTGTATTCGCAGATGACGGATGACTGACGAAAGACAAAGAGTGAAAACTATAGCTCATCGTGTCATTGAGTCAGGTGAGCTAAAATCTATTTTTTTTTATAATTTACCGTAAGGCATGCGCAATTTTTTTCGTGAAGAATAAAATGGCAGTTGACGAACAGACGACACAATGAACAACGAAGAATAAATCAGTAGTGGGGATCAACAATAATTTAATTCTACAGATGTACAGAGCTGTAGGTTTAAGTTATTACTAAATTGAACCCCCTATAAATTGATTATTGGGAATTGATTCGTCCATTTCGCACAATAGAGTATTGTATGAGACAGGGGCGACGGAAGCCCGATAAAATTGGAGGAGCTCAAATGTTCAAAGCTTTCATGATTCGATCCACTGCGAGAAAGGTTACAATCGTTTATCGGAAAATTACCATGACACACTATATATAGTGTCTCGTTCACATGAACATGGCGCTGTAAGGTCACTGCCCTGCCCGTGTCTTCTTCTTGAACCATCTTCAGACCCAAAGGCTAGCCTTCGAGTTGGAAGATGGTTGAAGCAGAAGAAGCGGGCCGAAGCGTCCGAAGCGTCCGAAGCGTCCGAAGGTGGGATTCTCCGGCTGAATATTGTTTGGATTTGCAGTTAACATGTTACAGGAATGTTTTGCATGCGCACATTTTATCTCATTGTGTAACCACGAAACATGTCTGTGGAAAAATGTGGAGAGGCGCGTGACCTTGTACCCCCCCACCCCACCCCTCTCCCACCACCACCACTACACTGGCTCCTTCGCCTCTGGTATGAGAAAATTGTGCTGAAACTGTTACTGTCCGGTGATGAACAGTAATGTCAAGAATGTTCATCTGCATTTGTGTAAAGGCACTATCATAAGGGTGTGTGCAACAGTGGTGAGAATATTTTCAACAACTAAGATATTACTCAGCAAAAATATTACGAAAGGCCTGATTTTGAAGAGGGTTTTTCCATGAGTAACAAACGGTTCATCGGGTTTATCCTGTGAGTCGACTTGGATTCCAAATGCTGCTGCGCCAATTACGTCCATCGAAAATGAAAGGCATGCCCTGTAATTGAAACAAAGACCATCATCAAAAATGCGCTTTCCATTTGTGCAATGTCTGGCAAATCAAATGATTTTTCCAGTCGGGACATTTTTGTCGAGAAAGTAGTTGAAGATACCGATCGCTATTGCTAGTAATTATGGATCTTGAACAAAGGGTTATATTATATTATATTTTTTATTTTATTTATTTTAGTTATTGGGGTTTAACGACAATTTCGACAACCAGGGTCAATTCGTGTCGGTGAGTTTTATGGGCGGGGGAAAACGGAGTACCTGGAGAGAACCACTGAGCAACGGCAAGCAACACAATGGGTTATACAAATAGAGGTCTGTAGCACCCGATCCGGCTTTTGTGGGCCCCACATGGCCAATTGTAAGTACTGGTATGGTGCGTATAAGTGAATGGATGAATGACTGAATGGATGGATGAATTAGATTGGGGATTAACGTCACTTTCGACAGCCAGGGCCACCTCGTGTCGGACTGTTTTACTGTGGCGGAAGCCGGAGTACTCGGAGGGAACCACCGAGCAACGGCGACCAACTGTCAGACTCCCCAACGTACTAACTCTACAAAAGCAGGGTTAGCTTTGGTTGAAGACAAATGCACCAGCGACATGCAGTACGCCTTAGTACACAACGCCATCGTGCCCCCACGTGGGCAATTGGGATGAAGTGCCTTGCGCAAGGACACAACGCCGTTGCCTCTGAACCATGGACCTTTCTGTTTGAAGTCCAATGTTGTAACCACTGATCCACCGTGCTCCTGGTGCGTATTGATTAAATAATAAGTCGCGGCACCATTAATACATTATAATGTATTTATTCACAAATGAATTTCCAAGAAGTTTTAAGTTGTTTAACTATAATCCCAGCTGACAAATATTCCAACTACATAATGACACAGATAGAATATTATTCAGTTGGTACTAGAGGCATCCATTTGCGAAAATCTGGTTTAGACCCCAATTGGAGATATTTGCGATGCCCCAGCTCTGAAGCAAAGAACAGCGTGGGGCGAATTATATACAATGCGCACTGGGTTACACACATGGTGGATGTTTACGGTTTCTATTATAAAACGCAAAATAATAGCGAATTTTAGCACATGGATCACCGGTGGCAGATAAGGTGAAATCATGCTAACATTGATGCTGCAAATAATTTGCGATTTGTCCAGCAGTGTCTGGCGAGGATTAATTAGTATTATGTTTCCCTGGGTCCTGTGTCCAAAAACGTTTCAGTTACGCTAAGTCCACGTCTAGAGATGGATAATAGAACATGATAAAGGCCTATTTGGACAATTTATTATAACATATTTTCCACTGTATTTCTTCAAACGTAAGACGTTTATCAGAAACATGAAATATACTATTCAAAAAAAAAGTATGGAATATTTGATAAAAGTGAGATATATGAAGAAAGCTATTTATATTTTCATCAAAGGGACAGTTGAGGCATTGCACTGTGACATCTGGTGAATGATTTCAGCGATAGTTGGGTGTCAGACAAGCACACATTCCAAGCACTGAGCTGTAGAAGACTCAGACGGTCAGTCAGAGAATTTACCACATTCAGTCCAAGACCTCAGTACCTTGTAAATCCTCCTCGGTTCGCGAGACAAGCGCGGATCCGACGTGGCATACTCCTCACCAAACGTCCAATATCAGCTTGACTGATGTTATTTCATTCTTCCTGCAGTGCAGCGGCGCGTTCCTGGACATTGGTAGGGGGCTGCTGGCAATGTCGGGGGCGCCTGCCAAGCATATCCCAGAGGTGCTCCATTGGTGAAAGGTCTGGACTTAGTGCAGACCAGGGCAGTGTAGTGATGCTTTGCTCCTGGAGGAACTCTGTAGCGACACGGGCCCTGTGTGCTCTTGCATTGTCATCTTGGAAAATGAATCGACGGCCGTGACGTAGCGCAAATGGCACCACATTAGCGGCTAACATGTCACGGTAGTACTGCCTTTGACAAGTCCTTGAATGACATGTAATGCTGGTCTGTTTGTCATGGTTATGCCTCTTCACACCATAACCTATCCACCACCAAAACGATCGGGATGCCTACCGGTTACGTCATGGTATCGTTCGTTCCGCCGCCACCACACTCTGTTTCGCCTGTCGTGGAAGTCGAGAGTGAACCTCGATTCATCGGAAAACATGATATTGCTTCACCGACGATGGTCCCAGCGCTGTTCCACACCAATTACGCCTTTTGCGTTGTGACGTTCAGTCAAATGTGGAATAATTCGAGGTCGTCGAGCGTACAAATTCTAGCTGTGTAGGCGATTTCGGATAGTCTGACCACTGACTCTCACATCTGTTGCTCGGTGCAGGTGCTGTCCAATTTCTGAGGAACTTTGATTGCCGTCACGTAATGCTGTGGTTCGAATGAAACGGTCCTGGCGAGCAGTTGTCGCCCATGGACGACCTGACCGACGTCTGTCATCAACATTGCTTTCTGACTGTAGCGTTGCCACAACCTGCTAATCACCGATTGAGTAACGTTGATAATTTGAGCCACTGCAGTCAGTCTGCTTCCAACATGCCAACGGCACGTAAACGTCCGTCACGTGTTAGTCTTCGCATACCTCAAAAGTTACGTTTCAACCAGAAACTATTTATAAACGAGCTTATACCAAGAAAAGAACAATGAGACCTCGGAAAAAGCCCGTCCAGCACAAATGAAAATTGCAAAAGGTACCACACAGACATTAACGTGGCGCTCGTGCGAAAAACCTGCACGGAGTTTTCGTGGGCCGGTGACATTCATGATCCACAGTAGTAGTGTATGTTCCCCTATAGGTATAGGTTGCCGGACCTCGGTGCCGGACCTCGGAAGTGACGTCATGTCACGTGACCTAGTGCCGCCATGTTGTGTTGTCCTGGTAACCCGCGTGAGCGGCCATGTTGTGACGTCATCTCCATAGTGATACGTGGTGGTAGTACGCATGCACAGCGCGTGTTGTTACGGACTGGGCCACTTACGGAATGCCTTATATGTATACAGGGGAAATCAGATGGAACATTTTGAAAGCTTCAGCGAAGGTATAGCTAGGAAGTAATTGATGGTAGTTTAGACAATAGTACTGGTACAAGGCCGCAATGGAACAAGACTGTTGTTGAAGCTAATGACCGGACAGATAGACCATAGACCAGTAGTGGCCTTGGAGCTTTGGCGACAAGATGGAAACGGAATCCCATTTGTGGAATCCCTTTTTTGGAATCCCATTTGTGGAATCCCTTTTTCGAAAACGCCTGTGGCTATGGAATCCCATTTTGGTCGTATGTGCCTATGTGATAGGGCACATTGTGTCACATTGTGCATTTTCACATAAGCACATATCGGCACATAAAGCATGTGCTTATGTGCTAGGTCACATTGTGTCCCATTGTGCTTTTTTACATAAGCACATATGACAAAAAGGGATTCTCTAGAAGGTATCCTAGATAGGTATCCTCAAATAATACAATACTAGGCTATAGGTATCCTCAAATACCCGTATGTGCCTATGTGATAGGGCATATTGTGTCACAATGTGCCTTTTCACATAAGCTCATATGACAAAAAAGCGATTCTCCAGTAGGTATTCTCGAATAATACAATACCAGGCCATAGGTATCCTCAAATACCCGTATGTGCCTATGTGATAGGGCATATTGTGTCACATTGTGCCTTTTCACATAAGCACAAATCGGCACATAAAGCATGTGCCTATGTAATAGGGCATATTGTGTCACAGTGTGCCCTTTCACATAAGCACATATGACAAAAAAGGGGTGCCGAAGGTCATATGTTTTTCAAAAAAGGGGTGCTAAAATTGGGGTGCCATTGGATATAGACTTTTGTTATACACAAGGGAGATAACTGCATTATGGGAAATCAAGCAATCTGATTGGTTAGTTAGATATATGAAACATCAAGAGCACTTGGAATAGGGTCAGAACTAACAAGAATGGACTAGAAATTGCTAAATATAGCAATAATAAGGTATACTGTTCCAGTTGATAGGCTCTTCTACGTTACTGGAGTATACTCTAGAACAAAGGAACATGGCCAGATAGACGTAGACTATTGCGTATATAGATAGAAGCAGAGAATTCTGTGTAATTGCCAAAGGAACGTGTCTTTTAATGGGAAACACGTCATGGGATAGGGATCCAGAAAGGAGTTCTGGGAGAATTCTAATTCAGAACATTTGTCATGTTCAATCGAACGCTCCCCGGTACCCCCTTAGTACTATAGCACTACGTGCTAAGCCGATAAATTTGGGGAAATAAAGTCAATTTCGGTGATTTTGGGTGGATTTTGGTGATTTGGAAGGATTGTCGGGTTGCTTGTGGTAATCAGATTTACTCCTCTACAAAGGAACATACCCTCCGAACATACCCCTGTCCTATTGTAGGCCTTAGGTAACATAGCAATCACGTGCTACCATAGAAACCAAGATGGCGACCTCCAGTATACAAAATGGACGACGGAAACACGTATCACCCTAACAACACGCGCTGCGCATGCGTACTACCACCACGCATCACTATGGAGATGACGTCACAACATGGCCGCTCACGCGGGTTACCTCGACAACACAACATGGCGGCACTAGGTCACGTGACATGACGTCACTTCCGGGGTCCGGCACCGAGGTCCGGCAACCTATACCTGTAGGGGAACATACACTACTGCTATCCACATCAAACTGGGTAGCATATTGATGTGTCCAGTCACGCGTATTCAATACCATTTTCCGAAAATATCAACATCAGTTTGAATATCCCCTACTTTTTTGAATAGTATATATTCATCCCGCAACGTATTTCTCCGTCGAAAACATTTTGCGCAGGGGGTGGGAGATCGATAATATCATAACATTGTAGAAGAAACATTTTACACAGTGCCCTGTTCGTTTGTTTATTGAGGTTTATCGACACTTTCAATAGCCAGAGCCACACACTGTAGGACTGCTTTACAGGTGAAGGAAGCCAAAAGGTACTCAAAATCACCAAACAGCGGTGTGCAGCTCTCCGACTCATATTAAATGAAGGCCACCGCTATCGCTGCCTGCGCACAGTTAGTATGAGTCGAAGCATGTGGCGCTGTGTTCTAAGGCCTACCATCGACGTGCAGTAGGCCTTAGAACACAGCGCTACATGCCCGCGCAGACATTTGTGATTACGTGCCTTGCCCATCCATCGACGAAACGCAACCAACTACTGCTGAACCGTTGCCCCTTCAGTTTAAACTTCATGGTTCACACGGCGCCTCGTAAATCCAAATACTGAGTGATTTGTCGGCAACACAGCCTCCTTTGTAGTTAAGAAAATACGGACCGATGATACGAAAGTGAAGTGTTCAAACAATGTGTATAATAAGTACTGATTTCTGTTCGTAGATAACCAACATGCAATGTAATTGTTCGTTGTGAGAAAAATCTGTTTGTGCCTCAAAATTACAATTTTCGGATTAATAATTTGTAAAATGTATGTCAGACGTTGAACATCTTGAAAGCGTTCACACAAAGTCTTGACTTTAAGACTTATTTGGTAGTTAACAAAACCTCTCATATTTTCTCTGGGACAATGTGGTGTGTGTTTGATGTGAGTGATGAGTGGGGACAGGACGAGAGGGGAGTAGGGCACTGCAAAGCTTCGATATTCAGATTCAATATCGGTTGTCCGATTCGTTTCCTTCCGAATCGTTTCACAGGAATATTGCCTGGTACCACAGCTATCTACATGATATCACAAAGCCTATAGATCAGTTGGAAATTGTACATAAATAACGCTGAAAATAAAGACCGAGTGTAATTCCCGATATATTAACTTAAATCAACTGCACCCATGCTACCACTATGCTTATTCCAATCTTAGTCGTCACCACCACTGTTTAAAGCAAATTTGAAGTTTTCAAACAATGTCAACAATGAGCTGTAGTTAGTGTCTAGCACCGGTCATTCTCGTCCTTTGAAATATGATATTTTCTGGGTAATATTCCAACTACATCATCAAGGGATGACTTCGAGGAAGGCATGCATTGGTGATGTAACTAGAATATTTCATAAAGCGAGACTTGAGACATCATAATCAAATCAAAACAAATCATATCCACAGAACGTCCCTTCCCTAATCAGTCACCACCAAGAAGCTCCTGGTTCGAGGTTCGATTCAATTTCGAATAGAAGACTTTTGATATTTTGTGACTCCTCAAATGTGAGCCTTGTATTACAAACAAAATAATTAACTTGAATAAAACATTTTTGTTAGTTTATAACAGCGCTCTGAACGCTAGCATTGCTATTAGTGTGTAAATGCCTTAATTTATATGAATTTACATATTTCAGCCCTTAAGTTTCTACCGACAACATGGGGGCGGTGGCTCAATAGGTAGAGTTGCAGGCTGCAAGCCGCAAGTTGCTCGGTTCGAAGCCCACCTGCGACAACAGCGTTCTGTTCTTGGGCAAGACGACACTTCACCCACATTTCCTACAAGGGATCACGTGGACGCTGTGACTAAGGCGTAGTGTACGTCTATGGTGGACCTGTCTTCAACCAATGATAACCCTGCTTGTGTGGAGTTAGTTTGTTGGTGAGCAGACAGTTGCTCGCTGTTGCTCGATGGTTGTCTCCAGGTACTGCGGCTTCCTCCACTCGTATAACAGCCGTGCTCGTGATTAGCCATTGTGCGGAAAAATGTTAATCACCAATCAATAAATATACCGAAAACATGACCGCTAAAATCAGTTGTGCAGTTTATTAAGTTTACACTTTGTGTAAACTTATTGTTATTGTTAAATGTTTATTATTCTTCTTCTTATTATTATTATTATTATTCCACCCAAATTGGTCGGTGAATGTTCTTAGAAACTCTAAACAGCAGCATGATTAAATTTGAACAGGGGTGGGGGAGGGGGTATAGGCTCAAAGTCCTCTATGACCTCGGTTATGTCATTTTCGATAAATTTCGTTGGTAACCATGGGAACGCCAAAAATAGGGTGTTTTGGAAGACACTAATAATGTCTAAACCCAGTTGTACTTTTTTCTGAAACGTGTGGGAGGTGTTAGAAGACAGATGGGTCTCTATAACAACGAAAACAACAATAACAAATTGACATATTCCCAGGATCCAGGTCAAAACGATGCTCGAAGTTCTGATTTGTAAAAAAATACCTACTTTCTAAGCACATTTTCCTTCATAATTCTGCAGTCAGAAGGCTGAAATTAACAAAAGTTGTGAAACAACAGAGTCTGTGTATTTGGGGGATAAAGAGCTTTTCTGCAAGTATTATCGTGTATTTCAGAACGAGGCTAAATTTCAAAAAGATGGCCAGTTAAGGAGATCGACGCAATATGTTAATAACTATTCAGACTAGCAGGTTGAAATTTTGGAAGTTCATAGCATGTAACGTGGCCATAGAGGTTACGATAAATTTTCGCAGAAATGCCCGTCGATCATTGTGTTACCATGGCACCAACAACCGAAAATGGACTAAAAAACACCTTATTTCAAATCACTTATATCTCGGAATCCCAGGGGTGATTTTTAAAATAAAGGTCAGGAATTGGTGGTTTATTTTATATCTTAACAGAAAAAGTAAAAATCTGAACTCAAATCATGACTAGATTTAGCAGTAAATTAGTGGTGAAAGAAGGTACCCTCAAATCTGGGTCGAAAATGGCGAAAATGACAAAAATTTACTTTAACATATGGCAACGGCGCAAATTGCAGGTGGCATGGGCAATATGCTGGCCACAACTCATATCTTGGAGCCGGTTGGGCAATTTGGCACCGAAAACAGGGCATTTGTGCCCAATCGCTGCTCTACAGCAGTCTACAACACTCCCCAAGTCCATTCCAAACTGATAGAGTCGGGATGAATTATACTCTAGGTTTCCACGCGATGAGCGGTATTTCCACAAGATGCGGACACTCGAGTCAGATGCTATAATGTCGGCGGGGTTTTTTAAAACAAGTTCTGAAAATTTCAAGTCGCTGTCTTCAGCGGTCTGCAAAGAGTTCGTGTATGTCTGAAGTGTTATTTTAAGGTCTAATTAGCAACGTTTTGGCAATCTTTTCCCGCCAAAAACTTTCGCACTGCCTATTTCTTTCGGCTTTTAACTTCTGAAGATTTTCTAAGGTTTAAAGGTAGTGTTGGGATCCCTGGTCGGCGTTCTTAAAGACGCAACTTCGATTTACAGCCATCTCTCCGCCATTCACAGTCAGTTATAACTTTTAAGTAGACCTTGCCCAGAAAAAGGCGGCGCAACTAGAATCTGCGCGCATTCCCGGCGGCTTCTTTCGCACCGGCTTGACCAAATTCGAACAATTACCCCCTCTCGTCAAAACGCTATATCCTAGCCAATTCTAGGCGGATTTCCATGAACTTTTCACTCGTTGTTCACGAATAGCTTCTGCATCACCCACCATGAGGAGCGATACGAATTTCGCATTTCGTCATGTCAAATTCGAAAAGAGCCCGGTTTCTGGGCCTTTAAATGGCATGATCGAGTTCGGCAAAGCTCCTAGAACAAACGCTGAATATTTGGAGTCGCTGCTCCAACATCTGTCGCCACAATTTTGTGAACGAAGGAAGAGACGGACAGACGGATGGACGGACGGACACCTTTTCAATATCCTTCTCCCGACATCGTCGGCGGGGGATAATGATTACATGATATATAGAAAACAAAAACTGAAGGAGAGTCCAATTTTAAGGACATGATTTGCTGGTTCAAAATCGTATTTAAAGGGACAATAAACCGCAAATTTGAAAAAACACAATTTGTATTATCCAAAAGTACCGGGGGCGCGGTGGTGTTGCGGTAACCGGTTCTCGTAAGATCGCCGAAGTTAAGCAACGTCGAGCCCGGTTAGTTCTCGGATGGTTGACCGTCTGAACGATCGATTCGGACTTCCGTGTTGTTTCCTTGGGCAAGACAGTTATACCCGATTGTCCACATGGGGCACGATGACGCCGTGTATTACGGCGTACTGCACGTCGATGGTGCGCATGTCTTCAATCAATCTAACCCTACCTGTGATGCAGTGCGGGGTTGGCAGCTGCTCGTCGTTGCTCGGTGGTTCTCCACGGGTACTCCACCTTCCTCCACTCGTAAAACTGTCACGTCCATGAATAGCCACTGTGCATAAATGAGTGACCTTAGACACCAATGAATATATAAATACAAAAGTACCCTTATGTTTCATAAGTCATTTGTGATAAAGCGCGGTGGCCCAGTGGTTGTGGCTTGGACTTCAAACCAAAGGTTTGGTCAGTGCTTGCTGCATTGTGTCCTTATGTGAGGCACTTCATCTCAATTGCCCATGTGGGGGCACGGTGGCGCTGTGTACAAAGGCGTACGGCACGTCACTGATGCATTTGTCTTCAACCGATGCTAACCCTGCATGTGCGGAGCTAGTACTTTGGGGAGTCTTACAGTTGCTCGACGTAGCTAGGTAGTACTCGTCGGGTATTGGGGCTTCCTCCACTCGGAAAAATGTCTGCCACGAGGTGACCGTGGCTGTCGAAAGTGTCATTAAATCTCAATAAATTACCAAACAAACATTATTCGTAAGAAAGGGCTCGTATCGACTAAAAAATTAACCCTTTCAGTATTGGCGCCCTGGTAGGTATCATTTCAAACCAATAATTCTCAACGGCGAAATGGGCGAATCCATCTTGGTTTGTTTGGAGGTTCAGTAAAAACTGACACCATCAGCCCTGTCGAACAGTTAGATTAAATTATTACCGAGCTCGCATCAAATGTTTGCACTTCATATTGTCTGCTCGTCCACTACCATTACATTTCTTCACGCAATAACTTATGCACAGTAAGTTGAAGGGGTTAAGTTAAAGTTGATAATTGTTGTTCTAAAAAAGGCAAGCAGTGTTGTTTCATTCGGGTCTACTTTGCTGATGGCTGACAGAAAGTACTGTGCAATGTCATTTTCCATATTCGTCGGAATTAGCTTTCTTAGAAGGATAAAAGTGTAGTTTGTGTATACGTGTTTCTATTTGTAGCGCACACGCCCATGCAATCTATTTCTGCTTGCCCATGTCGACACATGTGTTTTGAATCATATGGGAAGCATAACTGCGCTTTATTTAAATTATACAATTGTTCATCTAACAATGCCTAATTACATGCATCGCTAAAATAACGCACAGTTGTTGCTCCTGACAGTCATTCCTCCGGACAGTTAGAATCCGCCTGTATACATACATTGTGTCACGACGGTGTGTTTACATCTGACCACTTATGGGCAACTTCGTTATACCTTCTCAATGTCGTGTCTTGTGAAAAGTCGTCTGCATTAACCCTTGACCTAACATGAAAAACAGATGATGAAACATTCAAACAAAATTCTTGAATAATTTTTTTTTTTTTTCCATTTTTTGTCTCAAAACATAGGTTATGACCCCTCATTGGGACAAGCTCGACGAGCTCGTTCCAAAGAGGGGTCATAACCTATGTTTTGGAGACAAAAAAAAAGGAAAAAAATAATGAAAACTAATTGGCGACATTTGTGGATAGCGCTGCCGGGTTTTGGTCCTTACGTTGGATAAAGGGTTAAAGTTTTTCAGTTACAGGTTTAAATAATTTTGCATTGCTTCTGATATACTACACTTTGCATACAGTGTTTTGTTTTACATTATTTTTCACACACAAGTACAATCTGAGAGTCAATATTTTTTTTCACATTAGCGGTTTTTTGCTCCCTTTCACAATCTCAAAACACCCTATTTGTAGCACACACGTCCATGCAATCTATTTCGGCTTGCCCATGTCGATACACTGTATTTTGAGAGCTCCATGTGAAGCATAACTGCAATTTATTTAAAATACACAAAGTTTTTTGTCTAACAGTAATTAATAACGTGTATCGCTAAAACAGTGTACAGCTCTTGCTCGTAGCAGGTGTTTTCGCCTGGCCACTTGTGGGAAATTTTGTTTATATATTTGCAATGTCATGTCTTGTGAGAAGTCGCCTGCATTAAGGTTTATTTAGTTACTGGTTTAAGTAATTTAACATTCCCCCTGATATATTACACTTTGCATATAGTGTTTTGTTTTACATTCTTTTTCACGAACAACCACAATCTGAGAGTCAATATGAGTTTCAAATTAGCGATTTTTTGTCACTTCAATAATATCAAAACACTGAATCATTATAATTTCCAACGTGGGCTTGGGTCTTATTTCGTGTAGGATCGCTAAAAAATGGAACAAAGGTACTGGTATTGCAAGTCCATAACAAAGATTCTGGAGAAAACCTCCCTGAGAGCTTTGCAATAAGCTTTATCAGTAGCGCCCAGAAGCTTCGAAATTCGATTATGTTCGACATTTTCGAACGTTGGGGTGTTCTTAACTTATTTCTAACTATGTCCTCTTGAACCCTTCTTCTGTCATCTGACTATAGAAGAAGAGTTCGAGGAGTAATGCTTCCGAAACTTCTTTGATCTGATTCGGGTTTGGAATATTCCGCTTTTTCATTGATTTTCCAAACAGACAAAACGCAGTTGGATACAAAACTGGAGTGGAGAAAACAATATTTGCTCTTGTGAAAAAGGTAAAATATCTGTAACCTGAAGGGCCAAGGGATTCGATTCGAGATTCAGTTCGGAAACCACATCCTGGTTTGATTCGGAATACGATTTAAGCTGGAATTTAAGATTCAGATTCGCAGGGTTCCCAACATCACAGACTAGTGTTATGCATGGAGAAATAACTGAAGAAATATTAACCGTTTGAACACTGTGGCATCTTCCATGTCAGTTCAATGGCAGCATTTGGAAGAGTCTATATATATATATCGCCCTTGTAAACCATCATCCTTTGTACTCGGGCATTATGTACAACATGATGCTTAATTAATATCGCACTAGGGTACAAAATGATGCTTAATAGCGCACTAGGGTACAAAATGATGCTTAATTAATAGCGCACTTGTGTACGCTTGTTGTTGATTCTTCACCAAATTACAGAAGCAATAATACACATGTAGCATAATATTTAAACATGGGTGAGTTAAATATGTGATATTTCTTCTTTCGCCAACATCTCATGATGCAATGTGAAGCACATTCAAATGTTACAATCGCAAGTCGGAAATATGCACCCCCTTGTCGTATGTGCCATTATCCCGCGTAACGAAGTGTCCGATGCTCAGAAGCTGGAACGGACTCAAAAGGCTCGTTCCAGTAATGACTCTAAAGTTCTGTTTCACGGAAACCGTTTGGTGTTTATATTGTATACATATATATAGTACTGGGTGGCCCTGGTCGATTTCTAATTTCCCACTAAGAATTACCAATGGTTAGTAATTCGGAGATTTTTAACTTACAGCTTGATCTCAACATCTTCCTTGTTTTCTGCCTTTTTCATCAAATTATCAACAAGCTTATCACAAGCGAGATTGATAAGACCGGCCATCTGAAAAATAAGAAAAGAATTTAATTTGTAAAGGCTAGATACATTATTCTAAGGTCATAAATCTAACTTTTTACAGTCAACGAAATTGTAAGGTTATCTTTACCCTTTGATATCCCAATTTATAGGATTAGAAAGTAAATGACTTGGCTATAATCTTAGTAGTATCACGAGTAATATTAAAAACTACCTTAGATACATATACATGTATTGCATTGGCGTATGTACTAAAATCAGAGGAAACGCGGATACTGGATTGAATGAGCGCACGAGTGACGTCACCATGTTCCCAAGCGACAAGTATAATTCTGTTAGGATTTTAACGCTATTATGGGCTGTTTATTCATCTACTATTCGTTGAGGTTGTGCGCAGATGACCGTTGATACAATGTGATGTCCCTTTACTCACAAACATATGCATATATTCTCATGTGCTCCAGTTATAGACAATCCAATCAATATGTATTTAATTCACATTGAAAACATTAACATTGTAACTGAATTAGTGGAACTACTCAACGGAATCATAAACCTACAACAGTGGTACATTTTGCTTCATAAGTATTTAGTTTACAAATATTCTAACAGTATTGTAATGTCATTAAAATTCGGTAAAATAAATTCTCGGTGGGGACAAATTTCTGGGTAGAAAATACACCCGGAAATTCGGAAACTCAGTCTTCTTGGTTATAATATATGATACACAACAAAATTTTGGAACACCCCAGTTTCTCAACTTTTTCGATAGCATATTTAAATAAAAAATATAGCCGGTAGTTTGCCGAAAAATAAGACATCAATCCCAATAGTTTCACAAGAGAATGTTAATGCTGTGTAGGGTAGCATCACCAAATTCACCCTCTGGGAACCTCATACTGCAATCTGCTTATTTCGAGGATTGAAGGTGGCCAGGTTTAACATTCTTGTCCAAGAATGGGATCATATTGTTCAGGATTAAATTAGTACCCCCACTGAAGATATGAAGCAGATTTGTCTAGCATGTTTACAAGTTAGAGGTGGACAGACCCCATACAGAAAATAACAAATGTTTTTTTTTAATACATACCAATCATGCACGTGACGTGTGATACAACGGGCATTCTTCAATGAATTCATCTGCAGTGATCACACATTGTCAATAAATGAATTAGCTTTTATCTTCCATGTGGAATGATACTTTTCATTACTGTTTACAATTTGTTTTCATTTTCACCGAAATGTTTGGGGAGATTCAAAACAGTGTTGTGTGATACAGTTACCTTTTTCAATCTTCCACTACTAAATGTTGGAGTCATCATATTCCTGACATGCTTCCAATGTCCGTCGACAAGAAGGGACATCATTTTGTCCAATGGTGGTTGCTGTTTAAAGGGATTCTGAAATATAAAGAGCATAAAATATTCCCAAAATGTCGAAAGGCTAAGGCTCAAAATGACGTTGAAAATGAGAGAAACAGAAAAACGTAAGACTGGCATCTCTGAAATCGGATGACTCAATTTGAAATAAAAAAGGTTCACTACCTCCAATAACCCCACAATAGGGGTGGTAAATTTCATAACTATATCTGATCAATATGGCACAATTGGACTCAAAAAACGTAGGGCTTTTAGTTAACCCACTGAACCCTAGAGGCCATTTTCCCGCCCAGGAACATGATAGGTCAACATTTCATAAAGTAGAAGGGCTGCTTAGTGAATGTGTGGGTTAGTGCAATCAATATCTTCAACGTGCAGCCACAAGGCTGCACGTTGAAAATATTAATTGGTCTACCCCTAAATAATGAATATGGACTCTTCCAATTACTATCATTGAAGTGACATGGATGACACCACAAGTGTACAAAGGGTTAAGACATAAAATAGGCTTACAATCATTACAAGTAAGTTGCATCTTCATTGGATGACTTAATAAGTCCGTTAACAGGAAGCACTTTTCTAGCTGAGTATCTAGTTTTATTATATATTTTATACTATACGGCACTTCAACAGGCGTTCATTATTTGATGATGTCCATTCCGTGAACAATTTAACTTGATGATTGACCTTTCATCACCTCGAGCTCTTCTCGGTTTTTAATCTTAATTTCTAGCTAGATTATAAGCATCTTGCAATCAAAAATTTAAACTGAAAGAGGACATTTCTTCATCTTTCAACTGTTGCGCTGATAAATTACCACCCAGATTTAATTCATTTTCATCATCAATTTCGTTTACAGCACGCGTTCTAGCGGCCGTACCGGCCATTGCTTCGTCGGACCAACGTTTTGTAACTTTACAGTTTATATTTTTTCCGGAGCTATTGCCTACTGCACCATGAGAGTCGCTACTGGTTTCATTCAAGAAAGGTTCATTCGTACAGAGTCATGCGAAGATTCGAAGACTTGAAGATGTGATTCGACATTACTGGTGGTAATTCATGTGTGGGTAGTGGTGTCCACGCATGCATTTTCCAAGTAATAACAATCATCATCAGCAAAATTTTAATTAACGAAGCACCGGGTAGGACACGGTGTTTCATTAATTAAATTGTTGATGAGTATTCCTATAATTAGTGTTTAGAATCTAATATTAGTGTGTATGTTAAATTATTTCCCACCCTTGGAAGTGATCAGTCCACGGCGGATGTACTTTAATCGTTAAGGTATTAAAACGAAACAATTATGGATGCAATGAGCCATCAGAATATCAGATTTTTTTCTACTGACTCAGGTCGAAAAAATACTCCCTTATTTTAAACTTCTGTTACTCCAGATTTACATTTTATTATAGCTTCAACAATACCTTCCAGTCGCGAAGTAAATAACAGTATAAGGTCTTGTTACACGGCAGACAGAAGTGAAAGCCTTTTCTGATTGAAATTTGCACTCCTATTTTCCAGTTTCTTTTGCGTTGAGCTAAAATCTATTGTAGACTTATTAGTAGGTAATAAATGCCGATTCGGGGCCACATGTACAAGATTTCGTACATGTACACGTACATCGATGTACACCTCCATAGGATTTAGTATTAAAATCGTGTACAGGTACACGATTTGTCGCTTTTTATGGTGGCACAGAGTCGGCTTTGCCGATTTTACACCACTGGATTCTATATACACATCGCTCAAGAGTGAAAAAATGTATGAAATTTTAAGGAAAAAGAGGTGTATCGTCTGGTACAGAATCGGCAAATGGGTTTCCCCCATAGGATGCAGTGTTAAAAATCGCGAGCAAAAACGTGTTGCCGTTTCTGCACCAGCGTCGAAAAGTGGTTTGCCGATTCTGGGCCATCCCGTGTCTGTACACGATTTTAACACCGAATCCCTATGGAGGCGTACACGAAAATCCATTTGTGGATTGTACATTAGAAAATCGACTCGTGTACGGTACACGGAAAAGAGGTGGTACCGAACCGGCAAACCAACTGCCACGTTTCCCGAGGAAATAAAAAAGTGATTGATATATATAGTAGAGAAAAAAATATAAATAAATAGTTATTTAAAAATAAATATATCAAATCGAATAGATAATAAAAAAATACGTAAATCATGAGCGCTTCCCAGACTATTAGAGTAAGGTTTCTTTTAAAAATGCTGATGAGAGCCTACGCACTCCGCGTGAACGAACAACTAGGTCGCCTCTTGTTAGAAAGATGCGTCGGATGTCGGGATCACCTAGACTTCGATCACGAGAATCATTCGTGTCTGTCGATGGAAAGGGAAGATATGGTCGTCAAGTATTTCGAACCGGCGTTCGAACGCGTTCAAATCGACGAAGTGATCGCGTTTTGGAAGAGATTACTC
This sequence comes from Pictodentalium vernedei, assembly GCA_031216915.1. Taxonomy (NCBI): domain Eukaryota; kingdom Metazoa; phylum Mollusca; class Scaphopoda; order Dentaliida; family Dentaliidae; genus Pictodentalium; species Pictodentalium vernedei. The sequence continues at coordinate 502,899,169 of CM062297.1, read as the reverse complement.
TTCTGTAAGTATCGAAGCAAGCCCACAGTTTCGGAAGAACTGAAATTGGCGCGTAAAAGTCTGACTTTAGAAGACAAGGGATGCGTCATGAAATTATTGTTCAATGAAGCATACGTCTAAGTTTTCTCGTTGATATAAAATAAGGGAGAATAGAAAATAAAAATAAATACACACATAAATTTCTTATCTAATATTAGAAAGAAAAAAAAACACAAAAATGAGAACCAGAAATAAATTGTATCCGACGTTAGATGACGACGAGGATGAGAAGCCGAACGGCGTTTTGCCGACTGCACCGTCGCTAGAAGAAAAAGAAAGAGGAGAGAGGTATCGCATCGATCAAATCAGTAGAATCCAAGCGTATCTAACTCGAGAGAGAGATTCTCGTCGTTCTCTCAAGAAGAAGTATTCGCGTTTCGTGAAATTCGTCAACGCGATCGACACGACACTCATCACGATTTCCATGGGTTTACACACGGCCGGCATCGGATTGTTGTCGACCGCGGTCGGCATTCCGATCGTGTTGACCGTAGAAGGAGTGGCTCTCGCCGCCGGATTGTTTAGCACGCTCGGAAACTTTTTGAGTAGGAAATTATATCTGAAGGCGAGGAAACACGACAAGATTCGCGTCTTAGCCGACTCCAAGATCGACACGATATCCGAAATGATCTCGATGGCGTTGAAAGACGGTAGGATATCGGACGGAGAAAACTTCGCGATATTGGGCGAGAAAACGAAATACGAAGCCATGAAAGAAGCCGTGAGAATCAAGACTCGTCAGATCATCAAAAAAGAGATGAAGGATTCTCTCCTGGAAAAGGGGAGGAAAGAGGCCAGGGAGGAATTCAGTAAGATGATAGAACTCAAGAGCAGCGATTGAAAAAAAATGTATATATAATAAGAACAGAATTTAAAAAAAAAAATATTAAATTGATATATAAAATAAAAAAGAAATTAATTTAAATAACTCTTAAAAATGTATTGCGTAAAGTGTAAGAGAGTTACCGAGACGAGTAATTCTCGAGAAGTACGAACTAAAAACGACAGACAGATGCTTCGCGGAATTTACGACGTGTGTGGTTCTATCAAGACTCGATTTGTCAAAAAAAAAAAAAAGAACGCGAGCAAAGGTAAAGGCATCGTGAATAAAATGATCAATAATCTACCTTTCGAAATGCATCTGCCCGGTCACAGTTTCACGGGACCCGGAACGAAATTGAACAAGAGACTCAACGCCGATCTGACTCCTAAATCTTGGAGCAAACCTGTGAATAAGGTGGACGCGGCTGCGTATGATCACGATCTGTGCTACGCCCGACATCCCGACACCAAGACTCGCAACGACGTCTGCGATAAAAGCATGTTGGGGAAATTGAGAGGCATATCGAATCCGACCAGGAGAGAGAAGATAGAACGTTCGCTAGTCGGCAATCTGATCGGTGCGAAACGTCGATTCGGATGGGGCGTTCAAAAAAAAAAGCGCATCTGAAAAGAAGAAGAAACGATTATTGACGAGCGAATTGGCCGAGGAGTTACACAAACACATCGTGCGTAAATTTCGAAAGAGAAGGGTGTTTGTGAAGGGTTTGGATGATATTTGGTCTGCCGACTTGGTCGACATGAGATAGTTTTCGAGGTGGAACGAGGGTGTCAAATATCTATTGACGGTCATCGACGTGTTTTCCAAATACGGTTGGATCAGAGCTTTGAAGGATAAATCGGGACCTGAGGCTCTGAAGAGCGTGTTCGACTCGTCTTCTCGAAAACCGAGTAAATTGTGGGTGGATAAGGGAAAGGAATTCTCCAACAAGCACATTCATCGATTGCTCGACCTCTACTCGATCGAAAACGAAGAGAAAGCCAGCGTGGTGGAACGTTGGAATCGGACGATGAAGGAAAAGATGTACAGATACTTCACGGCGAATTCGACCAAGAAATACATATACGCTCTGAACGGTCTGGTCAAAGATTACAACAACTCGCGACACAGATCGATCAAGATGACTCCCGTGGAAGCTAGCGATCCTCGAAATGAAAAACGGGTCTACGCGAATCTATATCCTGAAAGATCTAAGATTAGGAAAAAGTCTAGAACGCCGAAATTTGCGGTCGGTGATCGAGTGAGAATCTACGCTTATAAGAAGCACTTCGAAAAGGGTTATACTCCTCGATGGACCTTGCAAATCTTTGTGATAATCAAAATATTTCACGCCGATCCGGTGACTTACGAAATCGAAGCTTTGGATGGGGAAGAGATCATCCGGAAGTTTTACGAACAACAATTACAGAAGACAAAGTTTTGATAAAGAAAACAAATTTCTTTTATTTACTCTTTTTAACATTTTCTTGTTTACACACACATATATATAGGAGAGAAAAATAATAATAAAAATAATTCAAACTATTTTTAGATAAAAAAAGCAAGCTAATTAATAAACAAAAAAAACCAAAAATCCTTTAAAAATGACAAATATACTAGATATAGCACAAAGCATAGTGAAAGATGAAAGTATTCAAGAATATGAGATTCACGAATACGAACCCGTGACCGGAATGAGTTTGAACAATGCGGGAGAGATAAGAATCAACATCGAAACTCAAGATCTATTCGTCCATCCTAGCGAGAGTTACATAGTAGTGCAGGGACGTCTCACCAAGGAAGATGGGAGCGACTACGTCGACGACGACACGGTTACTCTAGCTAATAATGGCATCATATATCTATTCAGTTATATAAAATACATGCTATCCGGACAAGAGATAGAATCTGTGTTTCATCCCAGTCAGGCCATCATGATGTTCGGATCTTGACGTATCCTGATGATTTTTCGAAATCCAGAGGGCTCTATCAGTTGTGGGTGAAAGACACCGCAGGCCCTGCTAGCGCCGGCGCCGTCGCGATATTCGACTACGTCGTCAAGACGTCCAGACCTGAAGGAACGTTTTCGTTCAGGATACCTTTGAAACACATCTTCGGATTTGCGGACGATTACAACAAGATCATGTACGGATTCAAACATAATCTGACGTTGATTCGAAAAGGAAACGACGACGCAATAGTGAGACTCACTGCGACCGATGCGGGTAAGATAACTCTACACAAGATATCGTGGTTCGTTCCGTACGTGGAGCTTCGATCGTGGAAAAAGCGCGTCTCTACAAGATCATAGAATCCAAGAGTAAATTACCTGTGGGATTTAGAATGAGACAGTGTGACACGGCTAGCATTCCACTCTCCACGAATCACTTCGATTGGAGATTGATGGTGAAATCTGCTTCCGAGAGGCCGCGTTTCATTGTGGTCGCGTTTCAGACCAATAGCGACGGGTCTCAGGAAAAGAATGCGTCGCTGTTCGATCACTGCCATTTGAGAAACATTCAAGTGTTTCTGAACGACATGAGATATCCAGCAATCGATTACAATGCGTCGTTCGACAAGAACGATTTCTGCAGACTGTACAGTGATGCCGCTGATTTTAGAAAGAAGTATCACGGTCTAGACGAATTGATGAGCAACCCTAACATATCTCCCGGCGAATACAAGTCGATGTATCCCATGGTTGTTTTCGATGTCAGTAAACAGAGTGAACGACTCAAGAGTGGCGCCTTAGATATTCAGATCAAGATGCAATTCGATAGGAACGTGACGAGAAAAACCGAAGCCTTCGCTCTGGTCCTGTCGAACAGAGAATTACAATTCGAATCGGATGGAAATAAGATGTCGATCATTCGATGAGAGACGAGTGTGAAAAAAAATAAAAAACAAAAATAAAAAAAAGTAATGTGTGATTATTAAAAACAAAAAAAAAACAATAAAAAATAATTAAAGTAATGAGATCTAGAGAGATTGAATATCTTTTTAAATCTCATTACTTTTTTTTTGGTTTTTAATAAAATCACACATTATTTTTTTTTAATTCATTATTTTCCACGCGTTCACTGTTTGTTCAAAGGAACTAGTTCGATCAGTAGACTCACCACGGAAGTGGCGGCTTCGGGATTATTGGTTTTCGTAACGAAATTAATCCTGTCTCCGGCGTTCACTTTGAGAGGCGTGCCGAACGTGCTAACATTCGCGTGTTGATTCTCAGTCTTTTCAACGCTGTATCTCTTATCGCTCTCTACTCCATTCACCATGAGATTGACGACCGCTCTGTTATTCAAATCCGAAGAAGCCAGACTCATTCGAAGGATTTCACCTCCCAGCGACATGGGATATCCCACCTGACCATGTTTCAATCCGCTAACTCCATTTCTGAAAGTTCACTCAGCTTTTCCCTCATCTAAGGTGCCGGCCTCCTCGGCCCACACGGTGATCAATTGTTTAGCATATTTGACTTTCTCCACCACCGAAATCAGGGTGCAGGCATCCGTCATGTTCATGGGATCCAGTAGATTCGTGTTCGCGTGTCCACCCATGTCTAGTTTACCTTCCATGATGTCGCCTTTTCTCCAGACCGAGTTGTCGTCCACGTACTTCCTGATGACTGCGTTGGAATCGAATTCGGGATCGTGACTGAGTCCGAATAAATTCTCACCGTTCATGTCGACACCACCCTCCATGGTTCCGCCAGATTGTTTGTTCAGGTAGAGAACGTCCACTTGCGATTCTAAGTATTCTTGTGATCATATCACGGCAGAATCTACGTAGCCCTTGTTGACCAAGGTTGAGTCTGCATCCGTGTCGTCGACCTTTGACAGATTCAATATCTTGTTGAATCCCGCATTCAGATCCGATTTCATTTCTCGTCTGTCAGACTTTCTCTGTTCCAGATCTACGTAGTGTTTGGTCGCCACGTCCTTGGGATTCGTGGGAGTGGCCACGTTCGTTATCTTGTTAGAATTGGCGTTCAATTCCGAGTGTATTGTTTTCTGAACGTATCTATTTCTCAGGTGTTTGCTGAATCTCGCGTGAGAGTCGTCCGCGTATTTCTTGGTCGTGGCATCCATGGGATCTATGGGATTTGCGACGTTCACCAAACGTTTGGATTTCAGATCGAGATCGTCGGTCATGGTTTTATCCATGTAATTATCTAGCATGATTCGTTCGAAATCAGCGTTCCCCCTGTCGATGTATTTTTTAGTCGCAGCATCTGCGAGATCTATCGGCTCGGGAAGATTGTAGAGCTTCTTATCGTTCATGTTCGAAGTTTCCTCTCGAGGTTCATATCTCCAAACGTAACGTTCATCCAAGTTCGCAACATCGTAACCATTGTCAACTTCGAACCTCTTCCTCTTCTTTCTTAGGTTGACTTTTTCGTCGTCACTTCTACCAAATTTATCGACTGGCATGTTGTTTTGAGATTTTTTATTTTTTTTTAAAAATATATTTCAAAACGCAGTTTATTAAAAAAGGAATTATTTTATTTTTATTTTTCGTTTTTATTCGATTAAAATTTTTTTAAATAATTTGTTATCTTTATATACTATAAAAAAATCTCTCTCTAATGTAAATCATTGAGAATGTCTTGAAACCGATCTCCTTCAGACCATCTCTTGAGAACGTAGAGACAGAGGTGACTGTAAAACACTTGATCTGGTGATTGCGCTCATTCCGTGTTGTAACGAACCACCGATTTGTTGAAATAGTTCTTTATTTCTTTCGGCGGCGAGATTCCGTAGCTGTCGAAATAATAATTCTTCTTCCCGTTCTTGAACCATGCCACCCAGTGAGTGCCTTCACCCGATAAATCGTCTAGATTTAAAATTCCGCATTCCGATTGTCGAGGTCTTCTCTTCGGCAAGGCATCTCTGGAAAACACGCCTAGAAAATCTTTGATTTTCAAATCCTTCGCCGCATTCGACAGATCGATGTTGGATAGGGGTTCGTTAGGTAAGAGGACACCTTCTACGGATATCTCTATTTTCTTATTCATAAATGCGTATATATATATTTTTTTTTATTTATTTATTTTATTTTAATTCACTAAAATGACGTTATTTTTTTTTTATTTTTTTTTTATTTTTCTTTTTAAACTAACTCTCTCAATGTCTCTATCGATTTCCATAATCTCGAATCCATCTAATTCCTCTTGATTTTCTGGAATCCTATCATCCTTACTCATATATGGAATCCTATCATCCACAATCATATCTGGAATCTTATCATCCACAATCATATCGTCTCAAATTAGATCCAAAGTCCAATGTCCATGTGCCAAAGTGCTTATTTTATCATCTAACATGAATCTCTTATCATCGTCAGCCGTCAGCGAAATCTTGTTGACTATTTCGGTATACAAGTTGTGATTTTCACTTCGAATCGATTTCATAGTCTTATACACCGGACCACCTCCTAACAGACGATCTTTATACTCTTGGAAAGAGATGTTTTTCTTCACCACGCACACTTTAACCCCTTTGGACTTCTTGATCTCTTCAGCTTCCAGACAATAAGCATACAGTTTGGTTCCCAAGCCTACAAATTCGACGATTTATTTACCGCCGCTGTTGTCGTTCGACTGAATGGTGGACGGGTGATCAATGGGATAATTGCTTGTGTCGAACCACGAGGCCACGTACGAAGATATATCTCGATAGACGTCTTTCGTCTCTATCTCGTAAACTAAACTGTCCATGTTGGTGAACAGTAGTTTGGCTTCATCACCAAATTTTCGTTTGAGGTAATCGTATTGAAACTCATACATCAATTGCTTGCTGATATCTAAGATGATTGGTCCGAGATAATACGGTTTGTCGAACTTCAGGTGTGTCTTTTGCATGTGAACGGCCACTAGATTTTCGTCGAATATGGTTTGGTGTTTGTAATTGGGTTTCGCCACTAATTTTTTAGCTCTTTTCTCAGACGTGACGAGTCGAACGTCGGTTCTCTTCCTGATGTTTTCTATCGATTTACCGTACATGCAATTGTTCATGAGTTTGAAGAAATCTTTTTCAAAATCGTTCTCGGCTCGAATTCTGAGATTCGTGTTGAGATCGATGTATTTTTTCATCCAAGGCTCTTCATTGAATCGAATGATGCGATGTATGTCTACTAATTTCATCCCGTAATCAATGTATTGTTTCAAATTCTCACTGTAGACGACCTAGTTACGTTTGTTAAATAAATTGGGAATGAGTTTTTCCTCGTCTCCTTTGTTTGGTTCCATTCGTTCGGGAGCCAGCAGATAATCGTTGTGTAGATCGTGTAATTCTTCCGGATAGTTCAAATCGACTTCTAAAATGCAAGGATAGTCTCTCCATTTTTGCATCTCTTCCGGTTCCGTCACCCATTCGAAATTTCCAATCGGTAAAGGATGACTCATAGCCCAACCATACAGATTATTAGCATCCCAATACTGTATGTATTTATTCGACTGTTTTGAATCGAAACCTTCTTTCATGTAGGGATTGTTAGCTTCAGAATATCTGTGGGAGATCATCGAGACGCCACCTCTTGCAGCCCTTTCGAACATGAGCAACATGTTCACGTCAGATAATAATTCAAATTGGACTTCGGTGGTCTTCAACAGAGCGTCCCATGCCAGACCGGGTGCGGTGAAATACCAATCGGGATCCAGGTCGTAATTTCGACGACAGACGTCTCGAAAATTTTCGAACACGTCTGCCAAGAGCAGAACGTCGATCTTCAGATAGAGATCATGATAATCTCTCATGGTTTTCATATCGAATGATTTCCACACGTTTTTGGCGTGTTCGTAATTCTCATCGGAAATGTCGGATTTGTATAATTTCGAATAAAAATCTTCTTTCGAAGGTAGTGCGGTGTCTTTGAATCTCTTTACATCGTTCATGTAATCGTAAGGATAGACTCCTTTCCTCAACATGACGTCTACTCATTCTCCAAAATGTTCGCTCGTGATTTTAAATTTATCCTTGCTCATGTTATCGACTAATTTTTCCAGAGCGGTCGACATGAAATTAAAACTGTCGATGAAACGTATGCTTCTACGAATGGATTTCGTTTTTTCTTCCAACGTCTCTCCGTCGATTACTCTTTTCTTCTCCATGAGTTTCCATTTTGTGGAGGAAATGTATCTTTCTTCGCTGTTCGCGATGCAATTTAATTCTTCATGGGAGGTGCAGAGATTTTTCACGAACAGATGACTGTTGTAACCCAAGAGATTGTGAAATATCACCGGATAGAAAACGGCATCTCAATATTTTAAATTACATTTGCTGTGAGCCGGACCACGATACAGACCTGTGTAATGATTGTCTTCTCTGATCTTCTTATTTTCCTCTGAATTCTCATCGAACAATTGTCTGCATATGTGACATTCGGTGGCTCTGTTATTTTCGTCCTGCTGCTCTCACGTGATGATCATTTTTGCCGGAGTTTTGAATTTGTTGTATAACATTTGAATTTTTGATTCTAATTCTTCCACAAACCTTTGGGCCACGTCGTCATCTTTGCACTGTTTTGCATAGGTGAAGGGACCCATGTTGTGTTGTGAGTCGAAAGCGCATTTTACGTAAATGCAATAGCCTGAAGGTATGTGTTTTTGATATCTTTCGACATAACTTTGAAGAGCGTTGGGTTGGCAGGAACTAATTTTCGCCGTGAAACATTCGAAATCGGCGTACATGATGAATGGTACTTTTAACCTTCTATTGTGATTTTCAAACTTCACGATAGTGTTCGGTTTGGGCATTTCGACGGAGACACCTTGATTTTCGTTGCAATATTCCTGATGTTTCACTAACGATTTTTCGCTGTGAAACGCGTTCATGCAGTTGCAACATAAACATATCTTATGTTTATTATTTTGTCTTGACAGTAATCGGCTCGGATGTTTAACCCAACAATAATGACGATTTTCACCATTCAAAATCAATAATAAAATAATCGTCTTTTCTCTTTCGAGATATGAAGTCTGTCTGAGAGGATAGATCGTTCATTTTTCATCGTCGTATCCCAAGACGTTCACCGCTACGGTGGGATTTTGAGCCTCAAAACGTTTGATGTGTTTTAACTCTGTTGGAAAAGTCACTCCGGTCCAATCGAGAATTTTAGAAGTCTCCTCGTAACAAGAAACTCTATAGGAGTGCATTTTGACAGGGTATAAAGTGGAGGTGACTGCCCATTTAAAACACTGATCATCTTTATTTCTCACGTTGATCACGGATTGTTTTTAGCTAAGAAATACGGCAATTTCACGTAGGAAGACCCTTTCAACGAATCGTTTTCAGTTATATGAATTTCGAGTTTCAACACCTCATCAAACGTCCAATTACTACCTTCATGTTGATAATTCGCGAGAGACGTCAACATCTTGTCTTTCATCTTTTCGAAAATGTCTGATAAATCTGAACCTCGAAATACGGGTTCGACGATAGATCTGAAATATGCATTTTTCACGATGCTCTCGCCAGACTTTACATCGAGTTTATTCATCACACAATGGAGTATCATCTTAATTTTTATTCCCACGTTCATATATTTTTGAAACAAATCCAATACTTTTTTCTTCACCCGTTCCATGAAAAATTTCGGATTGATTTTCTTGAACGAGGGAACCACGTCGAAAGTTTTAAAAATGACTTTGATCGCACTCTCCCGTTCTATGGGCTTCGATTGGAATAGTTCCGCGATGAGTCATGCTATATATTCTTCTCGTTTCCCTTCATTCATTGCTTGTCGAAAATTTTGCTCGATATATCTCGTTTGTCTAGAATCTGAAGTGCATCACTCGTTTTCGTTTTAGTTTTTCTTTTCTTTTCTTTTGAAACTTGAAGTTCTTCAATGGCTTTTCGTTTAGTCGTCTTCTTATTTTTCACAATCAAAACATTTTTGTTTTTTTTCGATGTCGGCATTTCGATTCCTTTTACTATCTTTTTCTTCTTCTTCTCATTTTTCACAACCGATGTATTTTTTGACGTCGTTGCTATTGACATTTCGTTTGCCTTTTCATCGTTTCGCAAATATTTCTGTATGACTTCAATTTTTTTTTGATTTAGTTCTATGATTTCTGAAATGTGGAATTTTTAATAGTTTACAAATCTCGTTTAACTGAGGTACGGTTTTCTCATTTAAATTTTCCATTTTTTTTTTATCTGTTTGCTCCATTTGTAAGAATATTTTTTTTTCGAATTTTGTATAAAAATAATTTGTTAAACAGTTTTGTTTTTTACTCTTTATATACATAAAAAAGCTTTTTTTTTTTTAATTCATTTTTTATTTAACGTGAAATTATTTTTTTTTTGATGAAATTAATCAATTTTTTATGTTCCTTAACGTGAAAAAAATTGAATTAATACGAGAAAAAAAGGATGTTAAAATTCAACTTTTTATTTATATATATAAAGAGAAAAACACTTTTACAAAACAATTTTCACATTAAAGAAAATTAAAATTAAAAACTTTTTTTTTATATATATATAAAGAGTAAAAAAAAAAACAAAACTTTTTAAACTAATTATTATTTAAATACAAAATTTAAAATATACATCATTTGCAAGAATTCATAAAACAAAAAAAAAAATAATCAATCATGACAACAACACCTAAAAGATGCGAATTGAAATTGAAATGAGTCGAAACGTGTAAGAAATTCAGTTTTAAAATCTATTGATTACAATGACACGATCCCATCGAATTGAACGAGGTCGAGACGAAGGGCTTAGAGCACAAATATGACAAATATCGCATGCCTTTGAAATTGGATGAAGCCATGCTCGATTTGTTTTATGAGTACGAAAGCGATCTGCTGAATATCATCATCGCCAAAGACAGAGAATTCGACAAGGACAATTTGACGTTGCCCTATGGAAGTTACATATTTCCAAACATCTCACTCGAACTCGTGAACAAATCAGGTGGTGAGAGCGCATTGACCGAAGTAACAAAACTCAAAAAAGTAAAGATAAACATTCAACACATTTGTGAAAAAGGAGAAAACACGAGTGTCATCATGCTAATAATGGACTTGGAAATATAAACAATAGAGAGATTGATTTTTAGCGAAGAAGAAGGAAAAAAAAAGTAATGAGATCATCTTTAGATCTCATTACTTTTTTTTTGTTTTCCTTCTTCACTATTACCCATATATTATAATAACGTTTCTTTTTTTCTTAAATTTCAGCGTTGATTCTTCTTTTCTTTTTTTTTGTAATATGCTACGTTTTTATAACAACACATTTGTTTATCCGAATCATAATTATGAACGAATGTTGTGCATCTCTTGGTAACACTCGCATCATTACCATTCTCTTCAGAAGGTAGTGGTAATGGTGGAAAACGTCTCATTCTTTTAAATTTCAACCGCATATCCCAATCTTTATTTAACTCTTTTATCAGTTCTTTCCCAAGATAACCATCATTAGTGTCTAATCGTTTTTCCACATCTTTTTTGCACTCTATCTCGCGATATTCATCATTATCGTCTAATTGTTTCTCCACCTTTTTATCCATTTTATATATTATTTCATACTTTCTATGATTGATATTTATATAATTTTCTTTTACATTATAATAACATATTCAAAATTGGTGTATTCTTAAACGTCGAATTCTCACTAAGCAAGAAATCCTTGCTGAGTCACACAACGTCCCGTCCATGAGTCATATAGAGACCGTTTCCACTCAAAGAGTTGTCACCACTAACGGGTTCTAGATGCAATCCTTTACCGCTGTCATCTCTGTGGACGCGACACATGGCTCCTCCCTTCTTCAAAAACAATTTCAACCGCATATCCCATTTCAACTGCATATCCCATTCTTTTTTTAACTTTTCTATCTGTTCTAACAATTTCATCCACATATCCCAATATTTACGCATATCCCAATCTTTATTTAAATCTTCTATCAGTTCTTTCCTAAGATATTCAACATCAGCGTCTAATCGTTTTTCCATATCTTTTTCCCACACCATATTGCAATATTCATCCTTAGCGCCTAATCGTTTTTCCACATCTTTTTCGCACTCTATCTCCCGATATTCATCATTATCGTCTAATTGTTTCTCCACTTTTTTATCCATTTTATATATATTATTTTATACTTTCTATGATTTATATTTTATATAATTATATATTTTTTTTATATTATAATAACATATTCAAAATCAGTATATTCTTAAATGGCGAATTCTCACCAAGCAACAAACCCTTGCCGAGGCGCTTAACATTCCGTCCACTCATCAGATAGAGACCGTTTCCACTCAAAAAGTTGTCACCTCTAACGGGTTCTAGATACAATCCTTTACCACTGTCGTCTACGTGGACGCGACACACGGCTCCTCCCGTCTTCAAAAACAGTCCACTGCCACCCATTAATTTCTCAACTGCCGAACTCGCGAGTCCCATGAGAGATCCCATGCCGAGAGTCTTTCCGAGAAAGAGTAGTGCCTTTGCGGCGAAGGGTAATGCTTTTGCTGCGATTCCTGCCAATAGCAGTATGCAACCGCCTTCCATTCTGAAATTGTATCTCAATTGAGCGATACTCAATCTCACCGTCAACCCTCTTCCATCGCGAATCACTTTCTCCACCCTTTTGATTTGACTTCTGGTCCAGGTGATCGAATCCTGACCGCCTCTCGTCAGATCTTCGTGAGTGAATTTGAATCTCACCGCCTCGCCTCGAGTTCTTAACGCTCTCTCAAGTTTCTTCCTCTGTCCTGCGGATATGTTCACGTTTTTAGTCACGTATTCTGTCATAATTCTTTTTTTTAAAATATATTTTCTTCAATTGTTTTCTTGTTTTAATGATAATTATTTATATTAAATAATTTTTGTAAAATTAATATTGCGTTTATTTTATTTTTGTTATTTATATATATACACAATATTTTTTTTTTTTGCTTTTATATTTCTCTTATGTGAAATCGTATCGTCACCCTCTCTCCGCGAAGATCTAACAGTTCACCATTTTGATCCGTCAGCGTGGTTTTGAGACTATACAACGTATCTAAAATCACTGGTAGATAAACTAACTTTCGAGGTCGCTCCACGATCTTATAACCCGGCGACACGTTTGGAAAGAAGGAATAGATCGTCGGTTCAGCGCTACCATTCACGTAGTTTCCAGCAATCACATCCACGTTCACCAGAATGCTATTGACTGCGAGAATGTCGACCGTATTTTCAGATGCCGCGTGGTCTCGATACATCTTTCGATCCAATCCCAACATCTTGCCTATAGAATCATCCGTGTTGAAATCCACTCGAAAATTATCTTCCAAATCCAACATCGTCTGTAAGGTATTAGGATTGGGGGCGAGTCTGGTCTTGTTGCTTCCCTTTCCATCCGTCTTCATTCGCGTCTGAATGTAATTATTCAAATCGTCTATGTCGTAACTTCCTTTGGGAATTCGAATCTCCAACCAATCCACTCCGTCGGAATACTTGAATGAGTTATTCTTTTCGGTGACGTTGGGAAAGGAATAATAAGTCTCCAGATTCACCAACGCCATCTAGTATCTTTTCTCTTTATTCAATTCGATGGAAGGTTCGAATTTCGTAGCGAATCGAGTCGAATCGCCACTCACCACGATTTGAATGGATTGTTTTGCAGCCGTATTCTCGGCTATCCGTTCTAACAATTCTCCTTGTTCAGACATTATATTTTAATTTTATTTTTATTTTTTTTTCAAAACTAATTATTTGAAGATTTATTATTTTCTAATTTTTTTTTATTTTCACGCTCTATCTTATTATCATGAGAAACATAAAACTTGTCGAATCCGCACCGATATTTTCCGCGATTAAATTCGCTAGTCAAATCGATCACGACGAAATTGTAAAGTCCTCCATCCCAAACCCTCTTGCAGAATCTCCTGAATTCCGCCACGCTCATGTCGTTTGCGACGTGATCACCGTAAATGTGAGTGAGATTCTTGAGATCTTGGCGAAAGAGACATAGAAAATTAGCGTTCTCCCTTATCGTCTGTCTGGGCAATCGAAAATAATTCTGTAACAGGTAGAAACAGTCCACGTTGCTGTGTCGACCCCTAACGTAATACGATTCGCATCGGTTCTGTCTCTCCAAAAGCAGATCGTCGAAAATCATGAGATTCTTATCTTCCGATTTCAATTCTCTAGGATCCGGAACGTCACTAGCGTTCTCATAAAATCGACACTCGACGTTCGAAGATGCATTTCTCTTCATCACTTCCATCACCGCACCATCCAAAATGGTCGAAAGAGGAGCTTCACTATTGTCGAATTCCTCCCTACTGTCAAAGATTCTGGCTATGACGTCCTTGGGCAATCTACGATCCATGCACTCTCGAAGCAATCTGTATTCGGGTTGAAACAAGCTCTTGCCAAACACAAACAATCTGTCGTAATACAACCAGTCGGGTCGGGACAACCGATTCATCAACATATTGGTCTTTCCACAATTCGATTTTCCCACTATCAAGCCTCTTATGCTTTTGGGAAAGAACTCGTTATTCGACCTCTTGGTCGCGGCGTCGTTCCAAGACATATCTTTAATGTTCATCTTTGTTTATTTTTTTGTTTGTTATTTTAGATTCTTTCGAACACAATTTTTAAATTTTTTTTCAAACTCAGTTGTTTTAATATTATTATTTATTTATATTACACCGTCGCGAGTTCTCTTCAATCCGGATCCACTCGTCATTTTGGCTAAATCTTGTATGGGTACCACAGCATCCTTAAAATCTTTCCAACTTTTCGGCGTTCGCTCTAACGCAGCTCGCTTCGCCGGTGGATTGATCAACTTGTCGATCAACGCGTCGGCTGCCCTCCTGCCAGCCACAGAAGCTATCCTACCACTGGCTTCGGAAGCGGCTTTCTTACCAGCATCCAAAACCGTCTTCTTATCGACCTCAAACGTGGTCGATGCGAGTTTTCTACCCGCATCGCTCGTGAACGCTCGCATTATAGAATCGACGATGCCAGAACCGACTTGAACGTTAGTTCTGACATATCCCCTGTTCTTTATCACCAATTTATTTTTATTGTATAATATATTTTGTTTTTTCACTGGTAAATCGTTTGTTGTTTAAATACTTTTATTATTCTAGTGTAAAAATTTACTGTTTTTATTTTATATATTTTTGTTTGTTTGTTTGTTTCTCTCTACTTATTATATACATCAATCCTTCAATTCGTTCATCAGCCTTTTATAATGGTCTTTATTCAAAACCTTCTGTCTTAACAATTCGTCAGATATAGTAACTATTTCATTATCTAACCCTGTGTTACCAGCACGTCTACTCGCCATCAACAATTTCAATCTCTGAGACAGAGCGTCAGAATCGCTCGGAAGAAAAGTGGTTTTCACTACTTTACCAGTCACCGATTCGACGAACTTCTTATTCGAATCCCATATGGGTTTCACCACTTTCGTCCACTTGTAACCTCTGTTGGCTTTGGGTCTAGTCTCTCTGGCATCGTTATTTCTCAGCATGGCGTGGGTCTGAACCAGAATGTCGCCGTAATTGTCGAAATCCTGTTCCGTGTAATCTCCAGGCTTGTCGAAAAGGAGCAATTTGCACAGTCCATCAGTTACTTTATACTTATTCGAACCGACAATTAAATCTTCATCATCCATTTCCACTTCTGTGTCACCTACAAAAGTTCTTCCCTCAGAATCCTTATCAATTCCATACAACAGATCTCTCTTACCGCCATCCTCGGACGACGCGACGCTATCAGTGGTGATAGTCGAAGCTGTATCGTCGCTCACGTCGGTTTGAATTCCTGTGGGAACGTAATCCGGTGTAGATTGAAAGGAATATCGATTTCCAAAACTACCGGGCAACGAACCCATTCTCAAAGAACTCTGTTTTATGGGTCTCAATTCTTCGACTATCTCCTTCTAGCTTCGCTCTTGAACCTCCGTCACGGGTTTAAATATTTTTGTGGTCTCGCGTTTGAGTTCGATCTCTCCAAGACATCTTCTTCTGTCAGCCGATTGAATGCCCTTCTTGGCACGTTCATATTCGTCTAAAATTTGATCTCGATGTTTAGAATCCATATGTAAAAACATTTTTCGTTTTTAATTGTTAATGTTCCTTTGAGTATGCTAATGTGAGTTATTTATTATTTTCAAAATTAAATGTATAATTATTTTTTTTTATGTTTTTAAGTAAATAAAAATCTTCTGTCTTCAATATAATAACTAAAAAATTTATATCTCACCTCAGTGTTGAACTGGGAAAACTTGAAAAAATATGAAAAGTTTAAGCACATGACAAACCGGTTTCTGATTTAACGCATTTGAACTGGGAAAACTTGAAAAAGTTTGAAAAGTTTAAGCACATGACAAACCGGTTTCTGATTTAATGCATTTGAGAATAATTTACGTCTGTTAAAAGGAATTTCATTCATATATCAAAACCATTCACTCAATGTCCAATTGAGAGAGAACTTTGAAAACAGTTTAAAAATTTTAGCACATAAAGAAACCGGTTTCTAATTTAACGTTAAAAGGATTTCATTCACATCTCCGAACATTATCATGAATATATTAAAAATTTTACCACTCAAACCTAACTGAGTGGAAAAATGCGTTTTATTATCTATTAAAACGATCAATTAAAAACGAAAACCTTCATTCACACCACAACAAAGACATGAGTGTCAATTTGATGAAACATTCCATGAAGTGTTTTATTAAGATTTACTTCACAAAATTAACAGTGACAAAACGTAAACAAACGATTTTTTACCTCTGATTTTTTCTAATTTTTCTAAACTCAAGTTTTTTCATTGCATTGAAACAAAACATGAATGTCTATTTTTACAGATCATATTTTATAGTCGACTCTTTTGAATGAATGCCTTTCATTCACGCGGCTCTTTTGAACGAAAACCTTCCATTCACGCCAGAAACAAAAAAAAACTGACACTCATATTTATAGTCGACTCTTTTGAATGAAAACCTTCATTCACACCACAACAAAAACATGAATGTCAATTTGATCAAACATTCCATAAAGTGTTTTATTAAGATTTACTTCACAAAATTAACAGTGACAAAACGTGAACAAACGATTTTTTACCTCTGATTTTTTCTAATTTTTCTAAACTCAATTTTTTTTCGTTGCATTGAAACAAAACATGAATGTCTATTTTTACAGATCATATTTTATAGTCGACTCTTTTGAACAAATGCCTTTCATTCACGCGACTCTTTTGAACGAAAACCTTTCATTCACGCCAGAAACAAAAAAAACTGACACTCATATTTATAGTCGACTCTTTTGAATGAAAACCTTCATTCACACCACAACAAAAACATGAGTGTCAATTTGATCAAACATTCCATAAAGTGTTTTATATAGATTTACTTCACAAAATTAACAGTGACAAAACGTGAACAAACGATTTTTTACCTCTGATTTTTTCTAATTTTTCTAAACTCAATTTTTTTTTCGTTGCATTGAAACAAAACATGAATGTCTATTTTTACAGATCATATTTTATAGTTGACTCTTTTGAACGAATGCCTTTCATTCACGCGACTCTTTTGAACGAAAACCTTTCATTCACGCAAGAAACAAAAAAAAACAGACACTCATATTTACAGTTGACTCTTTTGAACGAAAACCTTCATTCACACCACAACAAAAACATGAGTGTCAATTTGATCAAACATTCCATAAAGTGTTTTATTAAGATTTACTTCACAAAATTAACAGTGACAAAACGTGAACAAACGATTTTTTACCACTGATTTTTTCTAATTTTTCTAAACTCAATTTTTTTTTCATTGCATTGAAACAAAACATGAATGTCTATTTTTACAGATCATATTTTATAGTCGACTCTTTTGAAAGAAAACCTTTCATTCACGCCAGAAACAAAAAAAAAAACTGACACTCATATTTATAGTCGACTCTTTTCAATGAAAACCTTCATTCACGCCAGAACAAAAACATGAGTGTCAGTTTTTACTCTCATCGTGGCAGTGGGTTTGCCGGTTCGGTACCACCTCTTTTCCGTGTACCGTACCTGAGTCGATTTTCTAATGTACAATCCACAAATGGATTTCCGTGTATGTCTCCATTGGGATTCGGTGTTAAAATCGTGTACAGACATGGGATGGCCCAGAATCGGCAAACCACTTTTCGACGCTGGTGCAGAAACGGCAACACGTTTTTGCTCGCGATTTTTAACACTGAATCCTATGGGGGAAACCCATTTGCTGATTCTGTACCAGACGATACACCTCTTTTTCCGTAAAATTTCATACATTTTTTTCACTCTTGAGCGATGTGTATATAGAATCCAGTGGTGTAGAATCGGCAAAGCCGATTCTGTGCCACCATAAAAAAACGACAAATCGTGTACCTGTACACGATTTTAACACTAAATCCTATGGAGGTGAGTAGGTGATAAATGCTGATTCAAACACAGATGTACATGTACGTGTACATGTACACGTACATCGATGTACATCTCCATAGGATTTAGTGTTAAAATCGTGTACAGGTACACGATTTTAACGTTTTTAGGGTGTTTTAGAATCGGCTTTGCCGATTCAAAATCACTGGATTCTATATACAAATCGCTCAAGAGTGAAAAAAAACGCATGAAATTTTATGTACGTGTACATGTACCGTCTGATTTGGAATTGGCAAATGGGTTTCCCCCATAGGATTCAGTGTTAAATTGCGAGTGAAAAATGTGTTGTCGTTTCTAAATCATCATCTTCCTGATTCTAAATCATCCGCGTCTGTACACGATTTTAACAGTGAATCCCTATGGAGGCGTACACGGAAATCCATTTGCGGATTTTACGTCGGAAATTGAATCGTGTATGGTACACGGAAAAGAGGTGATTTTTGAACCGGCAAACCCATGTCACGTTTCCTGAAGTAAAACTAAAGCATGTTATTGTTGCGATTGAATGAGGTTTTCTTTCAAAAGAGTAGACTATAAATATGAGCGTCAGTTTTAAAAAAGAGTTGCGTGAATGAAAGGCATTCGTTCAAAAGAGTCGACTATAAAATACGATCTGTAAAAAAAGACATTCGTGTTTTGTTTCGATATAATGAAAAGAAATTGAGTTTAGAGACAATTAGAGAAAAAATCAGAGGTAAAAAATCGTTTGTTCGCGTTTGTCACTATTAATTTTTGTGAAGTAATCTTAATAAACACTAAATGGAATGTTTGAATGAAAAATGTTGCTCATGTTTTTGTTGTGGCGTGAATGAAGGTTTTTCGTTTTAATGGATCATTTTAATAATGTATAATAAAACGCATTTTTCACTCAATTAGGTTTGAGTGGTAAATTTTTAATATATTCATGATAATGATCAGAGATTTGAATGAATGAATGAATCCCTTTAACGTTAAATTAGAAAAAAAAACAGTTTCTTTTATGTGCTAGAATGTTTTTAACTGTCTTCAAGGTTCTCTCTTAATTCGACACTGAGTGAATGTTTTTTTGATATGTGAATGGAATTCCTTTTAACAAACGTAAATTACTCTCAAATGCGTCAAATCAAAAACCGGTTTGTCATGTGCTTAAAACGTTTTTAAACTTTCCCAATTCAATCAATACTGAGTTGAGATGTGAATTTTTAGTTATTATATTAAAGACAGAAATATTTTTATTAACTTAAAACATAAAAAATATAATTATACATTTAATTTTGAAAATAATAAAATAACTCGCATTAGCATACTTAAAGGAACATTAACAATTAAAAACGAAAAATGTTTTTACAGATCGATTCTAGGTGCCGAGATCAAATTTTAGGCGAGTATGAACGTGCTAAGAAGGGCATTCAATTGGCTGACAGAAGCAGACGTCTTGGTGAGATTGAACTCAAACACGAAGCCACAAAAATATTTAAACCCGTGACGGAGGGTTAAGAGCGAAGCAGGAAGGAGATAGTCAAAGAATTGAGACCCATAAAAGAGAGTTCTTTGAGAATGGGTGCATTGCCCGGTAGTTTTGGAAATCAGCATTCCATTCAATCTACACCGGATTACGTTCCCACGGGAATTCAAACAGACTTGAGCGAGAGCGATGAAACAGCTTCGAGTATCACCACTGATAGCGTCGCGTCGTCCGAGGATGGAGAATTTTATAAAGATTCGGACGGTAATACTTTTATTGGCAACACAGAAGTAGAAATAGGTGATGATGAATTAACCATGGGCTCGAACAGATACGAATTAACTGATGGACTGCACAGATTGCTACTTTATGACAAGCCTAGTGATTACCCGGAACACGATTTCGACAATTACGGCGACATTCTGGTTCAGACCCACGCCATGAAGAGAAATAACGATGCCAGAGAGACGAGACCCAAAGCCAACAGAGGTTACAAGTGGACGAAAGTGGTGAAACCCATATGGGATATGAATAAGAAGTTCGTCGAATCGGGGTGAAAACAACTTTTCTTCCGAGCGATTCTGACGCTCTGTCTCAGAGAATGAGTTTGTTGATGGCGAGCAGACGGGCTGGTAACACAGGATTAGATAATCAGATAGTTACTATATCTGACGAATTATTAAGACAGAAGGTTTTGAATAAAAACCATTATAAAAGGCTGATGAACGAATTGAAGGATTTATGTATATATAATAAGTAGAGAGAAACAAACAAACAAACAAAATATACAAAATAAAACAGTAAATTTTTACACTAGAATAATAAAAGTATTTAAACAACAAAACGATTTACCAGTGAAAAAACCAAAATATATTATAAAAATAAAGTATGTTGGTGATAAAGAACAGGGGATATGTCAGAACTTACGTTCAAGGAGGTTCTGGCATCGTCGATTCTATAACGCGAGCGTTCACGAGCGATGCGGGTGGAAAACTCGCATCGACTGCGTTTGAGGTCGGTAAGAAGATGGCTTTGGATGCTGGTAGGAAAGCCGCTTCCGAAGCCAGTGGTAGGATAGCTTCTGTGGCTGGCAAGAGAGCAGCTGACGCATTGATCGACAAGTTGATCAGTCCACCGGTGAAGCGAGCTGCGTTAGAGCGAACGCCGAAAAGTTTGAAAGATTTTAAGGATGCTGTAGTACCCATACAAGATTTAGCTAAAATGACGAGTGGATCAGGATTGAAGAGAACTCACGACGGTGTGATATAAATAAATAATAACATTAAACTGAGTTTGAAAAACATAAAAAAATTGTGTTTTGAAAAGAATCTAAAATAACAACAAAAAAAAAAAATAAAACAAACATGAACATTAAAGATATGTCTTGAAACGACGCCGCGACCAAGAGGTCGAATAACGAGTTCTTTCCCAAAAGCATAAGAGGCTTGATAGTGGGAAAATCGAATTGTGGAAAGACCAATCTGTTGATGAATCTGTTGTCCAGACCCGACTGGTTGGATTATGACAGATTGTTCGTGTTTGGCAAGAGCTAGTTTCAACCCGAATACAGATTGCTTCGAGAGTGCATGGATCGTAGATTGCCCAAGGACGTCATAGCCAGAATCTTTGACAGTAGGGAGGAATTCGACAAGAGTGAAGCTCCACTTTCGACCATTTTGGACAGTGCGGCGATGGAGCTGATGAAGAAAAATGCATCTTCGAACGTCGAGTGTCGATTTTATGAGAACGCTAGCGACGTTTCGGATCTTAGAGAATTGAAATCGGAAGATAAGAATCTCATGATTTTCGACGATCTGCTTTTGGAGAGACAGAACCGATGCGAATCATATTACATTAGGGGTCGACACAGCAACGTGGACTTTTTCTACCTGTTGCAGAATTATTTTCAATTGCCCAGACAGACGATAAGGGAGAACGCTAATTTTCTATGTCTCTTTCGCCAAGATCTCAAGAATCTCAATCACATCTACGGCGACCACGTCGCAAACGACATGAGCGTGGCGGAATTCAGGAGATTCTGCAAGAGGGTTTGGGATGGAGGACTTTACAATTTCGTCATGATCGATTTGACAAGCGAATTTAATCGCGGAAAATATCGGTGCGGATTCGACAAGTTTTATGTTTCTCATGATAATAAGATAGAGCGTGAAAATAAAAAAAATAGAAAATAATAAATCTTCAAATAATTAGTTTTTGAAAAAAATAAAAAAATAAAATTAAAATATAATGTTGAAACAAGGAAAATTGTTAGAACGGATAGCCGAGAATATGGCTGCAAAACAATCCATTCAAATCATGGTGAGTGGCGATTCGACTCGATTCGCTACGAAATTCGAACCTTCCATCGAAATGAATAGAGAGAAAAGATACGAGATGGCGTTGGTGAATCTGGAGACTTATTATTCCTTTCCCAACGTCACCGAAAAGAATAACTCGTTCAAGTATTCTGACGGAGTGGATTGGTTGGAGATTCGAATTCCCAAAGGGAGTTATGACATAGACGATTTGAACAATTACATTCAGACGCGAATGAAGACGGATGGAAAGGGAAGCAACAAGATCAGACTCGCTCCCAATCCTAATACCTTACAGACGATGTTGGATTTGGAAGATAATTTTCGAGTGGATTTCAACACGGACGATTCTATAGGCAAGATGTTGGGATTCGATCGAAAGATGTATCGAGGCCACGCGGCATCTGAAAAAAGGTTGACATTCTCACAGTCAATAGCATTCTGGTGAACGTGGACGTCATTGCTGGAAGCTATGTGAATGGTAGCGCTCAACCGACGATGTATTCCTTCTTTCCAAACGTGTCGCCGGGTTATAAGATCGTGGAGCGACCTCGAAATTTAGTTTATCTACCAGTGATTTTAGACACATTGTATAGTCTCAAAACCACGTTGACGGATCAAAATGGTGAACTGTTAGATCTTCGCGGAGAGAGGGTGACGATACGATTTCACATAAGAGAAATATAAAAGCAAAAAAGAAAAAAAAATATTGTATATATATAGATAACAAAAATAAAATAAACGCAATATTAATTTTACAAAGTTATTTTAATATAAATAATTATTATTAAACAAGAAAACAATTGAAGTAAATATATTTTAAGAAAAAGAATTATGACAGAATACGTGATTAGAAACGTGAACATAGCCGCAGGACAGAGGAAGAAACTTAAGAGAGCGTTAACAACTCGAGGCGAGGCGGTGAGATTCAAATTCACTCACGAAGATCTGACGAGAGGCGGTCAGGATTCGATCGCCTGGACCAGAAGTCAAATCAAAAGGATGGAGAAAGCGATTCACGATGGAAGAGGGTTGACGGTGAGATTGAGTATCGCTCAATTGAGATACAATTTGAGAATGAAAGGTGGTTTCCTACCGCTATTGGCAGGAATCGCCACAAAAGCATTACCCTTCGCCGCAAAGGCACTACCCTTTCTCGGAAAGACTCTCGGTGTGGGAGCTCTCACGGGACTCGAGAGTTCGGCAGTTGAGAAATTAATGGGTGGCAGCAGACTGTTTTTGAAGAAGGGAGGAGCTGTGTTTCACGTCCATGTAGACGACAGCGGTAAAGGATTGTATCTAGAACCCATTAGAGGTGGCAACTCTTTGAGTGGAAACGGTCTCTATCTGAAGAGTGGACAGAACATTGAGCGACTCAGCAAGGGTTTGTTGCTTCGTGAGAATACGCCGTTTAAGAATATACCGATTTTGAATATGTTATTATAATATAAAATTATATAATTATATAAAATATAAATCATAGAAAGTATAAAATAATATATAAAATGGATAAAAAGGTGGAGAAACAATTAGACGATAATGATGAATATCGTGAGACAGAGTGCGAAAAAAAAGATGTGGAAAAATGGTTAGACGCTAATGATGGATATCTAAGGAAAGAACTGATGAAAGAGTTAGATAAACAGCGGGATAGACGGTTGGAAATGAAAAGGATGAGACGCTTTCCACTGTAACCACTACCTTCTGAAGAGAATGGTAATGATGCGAGTGTTACCAAGAGATGCACAACATTCGTTCATAATTATGATTCGGATAAACAAATGTGTTGTTATAAATACGTATCATATTACAAAAAAAGAAAAAAAGAAAAGAAGAATCAACGCTGAAATTTAAGAAAAAAGGAAATGTTATTATAATATATGGTAATAGTGAAGAAGGAAAACAAAAAAAAAAATGAGATCTGAAGATGATCTCATTACTTTTTTTTTTTTTTTTCCTTCTTCTTCGCTAAAAAATCAATCTCTCTATTGTTTATATTTCCAAGTCCGTTATTAGCATGTTGACACTCGTGTATTCTCCTTTTTCGAAAATGTGTTGAATGTTTATCTTTACTCTTTTGAGTTTTTTTACATCGGTGAACTTGCTCTCACCACCCGATTTGTCCACGAGTTCGCGTGAGATTTTTGGATATTTGTAACTTCCATAGAACAACGTCAAATCATCCTTGTCAAATTCTTTATCTTTAGCGATGACGATTTTCTGCAGATCGCTTCGGTCGTCGTAAAACAAATTGAGCATGGCTTCATCCAATTTCAAAGTCATCTTATATCTGTCATATTTATGCTCTAAGTCCTTCATCTCGATCTCATTCAATTCGATGTGATCGTGTTGTTGTAATCTATAGATTTTATGACTGAATTTCTTATACGTTTCAACTCATTTCAATTTCAATTCGCATCTTTTAGGTGTTGCTGTCATGATCGTTTATTTGTTTTTTTTTGTTTTATGAATTCTTGCAAATAATGTATATTTTAAATTTTGTATTTTAATAATTTATTTAAAAAGTTTTGTTTTTTTTTTTTTGCTCTTTATATATATATAAAAAAAAAAGTTTTTTAATTTTAATTTTCTTTAATGTGAAATTTTTTTTGTAAAAAGTAATGAGATCACCTTTAGATCTCATTACTTTTTTCCTTCTTCTTCGCTAAAATCAATCTCTCTATTGTTTATATTTCCAAGTCTGTTATTAGCACGTTGACATGCGTCATTTTTCCATTTACCAAAATGTCTTGAATGTTTATCTTTACTCTTTTAAGTTTTTCTACATCGGTGAACGCGCTCTCACCACACAATTTATCCAAGAGTTTGAGTGAGATTATTGGAAATATTTTTTTCCATAGAACATCGTCAAATCGTTCTTGTCGGGTTTTCTGTATTTGCTGATGATATTATTCAGCAGATCCCTTTGGTACTCGGTAAAACAAATCGAGCATGGCTTCATCCAATTTCAAACACATCATATATTCGTTGTCGCAGCGCTCTAAGTCCACCATCTCAACCTCATTCAATTCGATGGGATCGTGTTCTAATGTATAGATATAAGTATCTGATAGCTTATATATTTCAACTTGTTTCAATTCACATCTTTTAGGTGTTGTTGTCATGATCGATTATTTGGTTTATATGAATTCTTACAAATAATGTATATTTTAAATTTTGTATTTAAATAATAATTTGTTAAAAAAAGTTTCTCTTTATATATATAAATAAAAAGTTAAATTTTAACATCCTTTTTTTTGTATTAATTCAATTTTTTTTCACGTTAAGAAAATAAAATTGATTAATTTTTTTTGAAGGAATTAAAACATATTATAAACAATTTTTAAAACTTTTTAACAAATTATCATTAATACAAATTCGAAAAAAAAAATATTCTTACAAACTCAATTTTGAGATAAAAACAATGATCAAGTCCGAACATCCGAATTATAGTTTAGAACATGCAAGACTTCAAATGTTTAAAAATTGGCCTTCGCATCTTGTTCAAAAAACCCGAAGATTTAGCCGCTGCGGGTTTCATTTATGTGGGTAAAAGTGACAGAGTTAAATGTTTTTGTTGCAACATACATTTAATGAATTGGGAACCTCACGACAGACCTTTACTAGAACATATAAATAATGTTAAAAAAGTCGAATGTGATTATTTGAACAAGATCATAACATTGGGATTGATTAAAATCGAAGACGAAGAGTGGGATAGAAATAAAAACCAAAAATTATTGATGGATATGTTACAATTAGGGTACACTAAGGAACAATTGTACAATACGTTAAATAATGCAAACAAGACCTTATCTCAATTTTTGAATTTAGAACATCTGATTAAATTCATGACACGAGCGGACGAGTTATTGTCGTGTGTCAAAAACGAGTCGAGCAACACGAACACGTGTCTGCTTTGCGAAAAGGTCGCAAACGTTTTGTTTCTACCGTGCGCAGATTTGTGTTATTGTAAGGAATGCTATTCTAGAGACGAGAAAACATGTTCGTTCTGCAAACAAGAAATAAAAGTGATCGTAAATTGTTTTGAATAAAAAAACATTGAAGAAAAAATTGAATTAAAAAAAAAATCTTTTTTTTATATAAAGAGTAAAAACAAAACTTTTAAACAAATTATTTAAATACAAATTCGAAAAAAAAATATTCTTACAAATTGAGCAAACAGATAAAAAAATGGAAAATTTAAATGAGAAAACCGTACCTCAGTTAAACGAGATTTGTAAACTATTAAAAATTTCACATTTCAGAAATCATAGAACTAAATCAAAAAAAATTGAAGTCATACAGAAATATTTGCGAAACGATGGAAATGCAAATGAAATGCTGATAGCAACGACGTCAAAAAATGCATCGGTTGTGAAAAATGAGAAGAAGAAGAAAAAGATAGTAAAAGGAATCGAAATGCCGACGTCGAAAAAAACCAAAAACGTTTCGATTGTGAAAAATAAGAAGACGACTAAACGAAAAGCCGTTGAAGAACTTGAAGTTTCCAAAGAAAAACTAAAACGAAAACGAGTGATTCACTTCAGATTCTAGGCAAACGAGATATATCGAGCGAAATTCGACGAGCAATAGACAAAGGGAAAGGAAAAGAATATCTAGCATGACTCGCCATGGAACTATTTCAATTGAAGTCCGTAGAACGGGAGAGTGCGATCAAAGGTATTTTTAAAACTTTCGATGTGGTTCCCTCGTTGAAGAAAATCGATCCGAAATTGTTCATGGAACGGGTGAAGAAAAAAGTATTGGATTTGTTTCACAAATACATGAACGTGGGACTAAAAATTAAGATGATACTCCATTGTGTGATGAATAAAATCGATGTGAAGTCTGGCGAGAGCATCGTGAAAAATGCATATTTCAGATCTAACATCGAACCCGTATTTCGAGGTCCAGATTTATCAGACATTTTTGAAAAGATGAAAGACAAGAAGTTGACGTCTCTCGTGAATTATCAACATGAAGGTAGTAATTGGACATTCGATGAGGTGTTGAAACTCGAAATTCACATAACTAAAAACGATTCGTTGAAAGGGTCTTCCTACGTGAAATTACCGTATTTCTTAGCTAAAAAACACGCCGTGGTCAACGTATAAAATGAAATAAAGATGATCAGTGTTTTAAATGGGCAGTCACTTCCACTTTATACACTGTCAAAACGAACCCCAAAAGAGTTTCTCATTACGAGGAGACTTCTAAAAATCTCGATTGGACCGGAGTGACTTTTCCAATGCAGTTAAAACACATCGAACGTTTCGAGGCTCAAAATTCCACCGTAGCGGTGAACGTCTTGGGATACGACAATGAAAAATGATCGATCTATCCTCTCAGACAGACTTCGTATCTCGAAAGAGAAAAGACGATTATTTTATTATTGATTTCGAATGATGACAATCGTCATTATTGTTGGGTTAAATATCCTAGCCGATTACTGTCGAGACAAAATAATAAACATGAACATAAGGTATGTTTATGTTGCAACTGAATGAACGCGTTTCACAACGAAAAATCGTTAGCGAAACATCAGGAATATTGCAACGAAAATCAAGGTGTCGGCATCAAAATGCCTAAACCTAACACCATAGTGAAGTTTGAAAATCACAATAGAAGGTTAAAAGTACCATTCGTTGTGTACGCCGATTTCGAATGTTTCACCACGAAAATGAGTTCCTGTCAACCAAACGCTCTTCAAAGTTACGTTGAAAGATATCAAAAACACATACCTTCAGGCTATTGCATTTACGTGAAATGCGCTTTCGACTCGCAACATGACATGGTTCCCTTCGCATACACGAAACAGTATGAAGACGATGACAGGGCCCAAAGGTTCGTGGAAGAGTTAGAATCGAAAATTCAAATGTTATACGACAAATTCAAAACTGCGGCGAAAATGATCAGCATGCGAGAGCAGCAGGACGAAAATAACAGAGCCACCAAATGTCACATATGCAGACAATCGTTCGACGAGAATTCGGAGGAAAATAAGAAGGTTAGAGACCACGATCATTACACGGGTCTGTATCACGGTCCAGCTCACAGCAAGTGTAACATAAAATATCGAGATGCCGCTTTCTATCCGGTGATGTTTCACAATCTCTCGGGTTACGACAGTCATCTGTTCATGAAAAATCTTGGCACCTCACATGAAGAATTAAATTGCATCGCTAACAGCAAAGAAAGATACATTTCCTTCACGAAATGGAAGCTCATGGAGAAGAAAAGAGTAATCGATGGAAATACGTTGGAAGAACAAGAGGCCCCAAGGGGCCTGAGGGCGCTCACCTGACATGGTAGCCTAAATATCAACCCAGAGAATTGATTTCAACAAGTTGCATCTGCTCCTCCTATGAAAAGCTTATACCAAATATCCAAAGATTCTGACCAGTGGAGCTAAAAAAAAAGAAGATTTTTAAAGAATATTCCTCATATTGGACTAAGTTATAATTCGGGCTCCCACAGGGACTTGGCTTTAACAAACTTGAACCTCACCCCCTAAGGATGCTGCACACCAAATATCAAAACATTCCGACTGCTGGATCTGAAGAAGAAGATTTTTAAAGAAAATTCCTCATTTTGAACTAAGTTATAATTCAAGCTCCTACAGTGAGTCCAAATATGGACCTAGAGATTTGGCTTGAACTAACTTGAATCTTACCCCCCCTAAGCATGGTGCATACCCAATGTCAAAAGATTCTGCCTGCTGGATCTTGAGAAGAAGATTTTCAAAGAAATTTGCCTGAAATGCACTAAGTTCGAATTCAAGCTTCTATAGTGAGCCCAAATATGAACCTAGGGAGCCGATTTGAACCAACTTGAACCAGATCCCCTCCAAAATGTTGCACACCAAATATCAAAAGATTCTGCCTGCTGAATCTGGAGACGAAGATTTTTTAAGAAATTTGCCTGAAATGCACTAAGTCCGAATTCGAGCTTCTATAGTGAGCCCAAATATGAATCCAGAGGGCCATTTTGAACAAACTTGAATCAGATCCACCCCTCAATGTTGCATACCAAATATCAAAAGATTTTGCCTGCTGGATCTGGAGAAGAAGATTTTTTAAGAAATTTGCCTGAAATGCACTATGTTCGAATTCGGGCTTCTATACTGAGCCCAAATATAAACCCAGGGGGCCGATTTGAACAAACTTGAATCAGATCCACCCCACAATGTTGCATACCAAATATCAAAAGATTTTGCCTGCTGGATCTGGAGAAGAAGATTTTTGAAGAAATTTGCCTGAAATGCACTAAGTTCGAATTCGAGCTTCTATACTGAGCCCAAATATAAACCCAGGGGGCCGATTTGAACAAACTTGAATCAGATTCACCCCTCAATATTGCATGCCGAATATCAAAAGATTCTGCCTGCTGGATCTGGAGAAGAAGATTTTTTAAGAAATTTGCCTGAAATGCACTAAGTTCGAATTCGGGCTTCTATAGTGAGCCCAAATATGAATCCAAGGGGCCAATTTGAACAAACTTGAATCAGATCCAGCCCACAATGTTGCATACCAAATATCAAAAGATTCTGCCTGCTGGATCTGGAGAAGAAGATTTTTTTAAGAAATTTGCCTGAAATGCACTAAGTTCGAAATCGGGCTCCTATACTAAGCCCAAATATGAACCCAGGGGGCCGATTTGAACAAACTTGAATCCGATCCACCCTACAATGTTGCATACCAAATATCAAAAGATTCTGCCTGCTGGATCTGGAGAAGAAGATTTTTTAATCTTTTTCCCATTGCCTACAGTGTTAAAAAGTGCTGACTCAGCACTTTTTCAAAGTCCTGAAAAAAGTACCTTGTGATCAAACCGATAGGGATTTTTTGTAACCATTCTATTCTGCTGGATAAAAGTAAGCTTTATACAAAATAAGAATTCTCTGTGCCGTGTAGTTTTGGAGATATGGCAGTTTTAAGGTTTTTCCTATTTTTAGCTCCCGAGGTTCCCAAGGGGCAATGAGAAAATTTTTTTTTTGTATCAATCAACTACTTATGACCAATTAGCATCTCATGTCAAATTTGGTTCAAATCGACCTGACGTTTCGGAAAATAGAAATTTTAGGCATGGCCAAAATTTTTGCCCCTCCCATAACGAAGGCAAATAATGCCCGACAAACTTCTCTTGAACAATCTTGAGTCTACACCTCAAAAGGAAGCTGCATACCAAATATCAAGTCTCTGCTATTGCTGGTTCTTGAGAAGAAGATTTTTTAAGAATTGGAGCATTTTTGCCCCATCCCTCTGCTCAATATGAGCTGAAACCTAATTTGACAAAAAATCAAAATGTCCTTATATAACCCCTACTCACATGAAATTTCATTAATATGCGGCCAGTGGTTTGGGAGAAAAAGGCCCAAACACCACCTTCATGATGGACGACGGACGCCGGACGACGGACGACGGACGAGGGACGACAGACGCCGGACGACGGACGACGGACGAAAAGTGATCAGAATAGCTCACCCTGACTTTCAGTCAGGTGAACTAAAAAACGAAATCCATTCGTAGAGGCATACGTTTCATCGACAGTTTTAAATTCATGTCGACCGCTCTGGAAAAATTAGTCGATAACATGAGCAAGGATAAATTTAAAATCATGAGCGAACATTTCGGAGAAAGAGTAGACATCATGTTGAGGAAAGGAGTCTATCCTTACGATTACATGAACGATGTAAAGAGATTTGAAGACACTGCACTACCTTCGAAAGAAGATTTTTATTCGAAATTATACGAATCCGACATTTCCGACGAGAATTATGAACACGCCAAAAACGTGTGGAAATCATTCGATATGAAAACCATGAGAGATTATCACGATCTCTATCTGAAGACTGACGTTCTGCTCTTGGCAGATATGTTCGAAACTTTTCGAGACGTCTGTCATCAAAATTACGATCTGGATCCTGCTTGGTATTTCACCGCACCTGGTCTGTTGAAGACCACCGAAGTCCAATTGGAATTATTATCCAACGTGAACATGTTGCTCATGTTCGAAAGGGCTGCGAGAGGTGGCGTCTCGATGATCTCCCACAGATATTCTAAAGCTAACAATCCCTACATGAAAGAAGGTTTCGATTCGAAATGATCAAATAAATTCATACAGTATTGGGATGCTAATAATCTGTACAGTTGGGCTATGAGTCATCCTTTACCGATTGGAAATTTCAAATGGGTGACGGAACCGGAAGAGATGTAAAAATGGAGAGACTATCCTTGTATTTTAGAAGTCGATTTGAACTATCCGGAAGAATTACACGATCTACACAACGATTATCCGCTGGCTCCCGAACGAATGGAACTGAACAAAGGAGACGAGGAAAAACTCATTCCCAATTTATTTAACAAATGTAACTACGTCGTCTACATCGAGAATTTGAAACAATACGTCGATTACGGGATGAAATTAGTCAACATACATCGCATCATTCGATTCGACGAAGAGCCTTGGATGAAAAAATACATTGATCTCAACATGAATCTCAGAATTCGAGCCGAGAACGATTTCGAAAAAGATTTCTTCAAACTCATGAACAACTGTGACAACTGCGTGTACGGTAAATCGATGGAAAACATCAGGAAGAGAACCGACGTTCGACTCGTCACGTCTGAGAAAAGAGCTAAAAAATTAGTGGCAAAACCCAATTACAAACACCGAACCATATTCGACGAATATCTAGTGGCCATTCACATGCAAAAGCCGCGCCTGAAGTTTGACAAACCGTATTATCTCGGACCGATCATCTTAGATATCAGCAAGCGATTGATGTACGAGTTTCACTACGATTACGTCAAACGAAAATTTGGTGATGAAGCCAAACTACTGTTCACCAACATGGACAGTTTAGTTTATGAGATAGAGACAAAAGACGTCCACCGAGATATAGCTCAGGACGTGGTCGAGTGGTTCGACATGAGCAATTATCCTGTCGATCACCCGTCCAACATTCAATCGAACGACAACAAGAAGGTGTTGGGTAAATTTAAGGACGAGAGCGGCGGTAAACAAATCGTCGAATTCGTGGGCTTGAGACCCAAACTGTATGCTTATCGTCTAGAAGATGAAGAGATCAAGAAGTGTAAAGGGGTTAAAGCGTGTGTGGTGAATAAAAACATCTCTTTCCAAGAGTATAAAGATTGTCTGTTAGGAAGTGGTCCGGTGTATAAGACTATGAAATCGATTCGAAGTGAAAATCACAACTTGTATACCGAAATAGTCAATAAGATTTCGCTAATGGCTGACTATGATAAGAGATTCGTGTTAGACAATAAAATAAGCACTTTGGCACGCGGACATTGGATTTCGGATCTAATTAGAGACAATATGAGTAAGGATGATTGGATTCCAGATATGATTGTGGATGATAAGATTCTAGATATGATTGTGGATGATAGGATTCCAGAAAATCAAGAGGAATTAGATGGATTCGAAATTATAGAAATCGATAGAGATATCGAGAGAGTTAGTTTAAAAAGAAAAAGAAAAAAATTAAAAAAAATAACGTCATTTTAGTAAATTATAATAAATAAATACAAAAAAAAAAAAAAAAAAATATATACGCATTTATGAATAAGAAAATAAAGATATCCGTAGAAGGTGTCGTCTTACCTAACGAACCCCTATCCAACATCGATCTATTGAATGCAGCAAAAGATTTGAAAATCAAAGATTTTCTAGGTGTGTTTTCCAGAGATGCCTTGCCGAAGAGAAGACCTCGACAATCGGAATGCGGAATTTTAAATCTAGATGATTCATCGGGTGAAAGCACTCACTGGGTGGCATGGTTCAAGAACGGGAAGAAGAAAAATTATTATTTCAACAGCTACGGAATCTCACCGCTGAAAGAAATAAAGAACTATTTCAACAAATCGATGGTTCGTTACAACACGGAACAAGTGCAATCACCAGATCAAGTGTTTTGCGGTCACCTGTGTCTCTACATTCTCAAGAGATGATCTGAAGGAGATCAGTTTCAAGACATTCTCATTGATTTACATTAGAGAGAGATTTTTTTATAGTATATATAAAGATAATAAATTATTTTAAAAAATTTTAATCGAATAAAAACGAAAAATAAAAATAACATAGTTCATTTTTAATAAACAGCATTTTGAATATATTTTTTCTAAAAACAAAAAATCCTACAACAACATGCCAGTCAATACATTTGGTAGAAGTGACGATGAAAAAAGTCAACCTAAGAAAAAAGAGAAAGACGTTCGAAGTCGACGATGGTTACGACGTTGTCAACTTGGACGAACATTACGTTCGGAGATACGAACCTCGAGAGGAAGCTTTGAACATGAATGATAAAAAGCTCTACAATCTTCCCGAGCCAATAGATCTCGCAAATGCTGCGACTAAAAAATACGTTGACAGGGGGAACGCCGATTTCGAACGAATCATGCAATATAATTACGTGGATAAAACCATGACCGACGATCTCGATCTGAAATCCAAACATTTGGTGAACGGCGTGAATCCCATAGATCCCACCGATGCCGCGACCAAGAAATACGCGGATGACTCTCGCACGAGATTCAGTGAACACCTGAGAAATAGATACATTCAGAAAATGATGCACTCGGAATTGAACGCCAATTCTAACAAGATAATGAACGTGGCCACTCCCACGAATCCCAAGGACGTGGCGACCAAACACTATGTAGATCTGGAACAGAGAAAGTCTGACAAGACGAGAAATGAAATCTGATCTGAATGCGGGATTCAACAAGATATTGAATCTGTCGAAGGTCGACGACACGGATGTGGACTCAACCTCGGTCAACAAGGGCTACGTGGATTCTGCCGTGATACGATCACAAGAGTACCTAGAATCGCAAGTGGACGATCTCTACCTGAACAAACAATCTGGCGGAACCATGGAGGGTGGTATCGACATGAACGGTAAGAATTTATTCGGACTCAGTCACGATCCCGAATTCGGTTCCAGCGCGGTCAGCAGAAAGTACGTGGACGACAACTCGGTCTGGAGAAAGGGTGACATAATGGAAGGTAAACTAGACATGGGTGGACACGCGCTCATGAATCTACCGGATCCCGTGAACATGACGGATGCCTGCACCCTGATTTCGGTGGTGGAGAAAGTCAAATATGCAAGACAATTGATCACTCTGTGGGCCGAAGAGGCCGGCGCCTTAGATGAGGGCAAAGCTGAGTGGTCTTTCGGAAATGGAGGTAGCGGATCGAAACATGGTCAGGTGGGATATCCCATGCCACTGGTAGGTGAAATCCTTCGAATGAGTCTGGCTTCCTCGGATTTGAATAACAGAGCGGTCGTCAATCTCATGGTGAATGGAGTAGAGAGCGATAAGAGATACAGCGTCGAAAAGACTGAGAATCAACACGCGAATGTTAGCACGTTCGGTACGCCTCTCAAAGTGAACGCCGGAGACAGGATTAATTTCGTTATGAAAACCAATAATCCCGAAGCCGCCACTTCCGTGGTGAGTCTACTGATCGAATTAGTTCCTTTGAACAAACAGTGAACGCGTGGAAAATAATGAATTAAAAAAAAAATGATTTATTGAAAACAAAAAAAAAAGTAATGAGATTTAGAAAGATGTTCAATCTCTCTAGATCACATTACTTCATTTATTTTTTTTTTTGGGACGGGGGTTGTTTTAATACGTTATTTCTCATAATGTTTCATCTCGTGAAATTGGATCACCTATCTCGAAACATGCGTCGACATAATTTTTTTAATTTTATTTGTATATTTTTTTTTTTCACACTCATCTCTCATCGAATGATCGACATCTTATTTCCATCCGATTCGAATTGTAATTCTCTGTCCGACAGGACCAGGGCGAAGGCTTCGTTTTTTCTCAGAACTTTCCTATTTAATTGCATCTTGATCTGAATGCCTAAGACGCTACTCTTGAGTCGTTCACTCTGTTTACTGACGTCGAATACGAACATGGGATACATCGACTTATATTCGCCAGGAGATATGTTAGGATTGCTCATCAATTCGTCTAGACCATGATACTTCTTTCTAAAATCAGCGGCGTTGCCGTACAGTCTGCAGAAATCGTTCTTGTCGAACAACGCATTGTAATCGATTGCTGGATATCTCGTAGCATTCAGAAACACTTGCATGTTTCTCAAATGGCAGTGATCAAACAGTGACGCATTCTTTTCCTGAGACCCATCCCTATCGGTCTGAAACGCAATGAAATGCAGTCTCTCGGAAACGGATTTCACCGTCAATCTCCGATCGAAGTGATTCGCGGAGGGAGGAATGCTAGCCATGTGGCACTGTCTCATTCTAAATCCCACAGGTAATTTACTCTTGGATTCTATGATCTTGTAGAGATGCACTTTTTCCACAATCGAAGGCTCCACGTGTGGAACGAACCACGATATCTTGTGTAGAGTTATCTTACCCGCATTGGTCGCAGTGAGTCTCACTATTGCGTCGTCGTCTCCTTTTCGAATCAACGTTAGATTGTGTTTGAATCCGTACATGATCTTGTTGTAATCGTCCACAAATCCGAAGATGTGTTTCAAAGGTATCCTGAACGAAAACGTTCCTTTAGGTCTGGACGTCTTGACGACGTAGTCGAATATCAAGGCGGCGCCGGCGCTAGCAGGGCCGACGGTGTCTTTCACCCACAACTGATTAAGTCCTCTGGATTTCGAAAAATCATCAGGATACGTCAAGAGTCCGAACATCGTGGTGGCCTGACCGGGATGAAACACAGATTCTATCTCTTGTCCGGATAGCATGTATTTTATATTACTGAATAGATGCATGATGCCATTAGTGGCTAGAGTAACCGCATCGTCGTCGGCGTAGTCGCTCCCATCTTCCTTGGTGAGACGTCCCTGCACCACTATGTAACTCTCGCTAGGATGTATGAATAGATCTTGAGTTTCGACGTTGATTCTTATCTCTCCCGCATTGTTCAAACTCGTTCCGGTTACCGGTTCGTATTCGTGAACCTCATATTCTTGAATACTTTCATCTTTCACTATGCTTTGTGCTATATCTAGTATATTTGTCATTTTAAAAGGTTTTTAGTTTGTTTTTTTTTGTTTATTAATTAACTTGCTTTCTTTATCTAAAAATAGTTTTTAATTATTTTTTATTATTTTTTTTCTCTCTTATATGTATATGTGTAAACAAGAAAATATTAAAGAAAGTAAATAAAAGAAATTTGTTTTCTTTATCAAAACTTTGTCTTCTGTAATTGTTGTTCGTAAAACTTTCCAATGATCTCTTCTCCATCCAATATTTTGATTATCACGAAGATTTCCGAGGTCCATCGAGGAGTATAACCCTTTTCGAAGTGCTTCTTATAAGCGTAGATTCTCACTCGATCACCGACCGCAAATTTCGGCGTTCTAGACTTCTTCCTGATCTTAGATCTTTCAGGATATAGATTCGCGTAGACCCGTTTTTCATTTCGAGGATCGCTAGCTTCCACGGGAGTCATCTTGATCGATCTGTGTCGCGTCTTGTTGTAATCTTTGACCAGACCGTTCAGAGCGTATATGTATTTCTTGGTAGAATTCGCCGTGAAGTATCCGTGCATCTTTTCCTTCATCATTCGATTCCAACCTTCCACCACGCTGGCTTTCTCTTCGTTTTCGATCGAGTAGAGGTCTACCAATCGATGAACGTGCTTGTTGTAGAATTCCTTTCCCTTATCCACCCACAATTTACTCGGTTTTCGAGAAGGCGAGTCGAACACGCTCTTCAGAGCCTCGGCGACGCAAGGTCCCGATTTATTCTTCAAAGCTCTGATCCAACCGTATTTGGAAAACACGTCGATGACCGTCAATAGATATTTGACGCCCTCGTTCCACCTTGAAAACGATCTCATGTCGACCAAGTCGGCAGACCAAATATCATCCAAACCCTTCACGAGCACCCTTCTCTTTCGAAATTTACGCAATATGGGTTTGTGTAACTCCTCGGACAACTCGCTCGTCAATAATCGTTTCTTCTTCTTTTCCGATGCGCTTTTTTTTTGAACGCCCCATCCGAATCGACGTTTCGCACTGATCAGATTGCCGACCAGTGAACGTTCTATCTTCTCTCTCCTGGTCGGATTCGATATGCCTCTCAATTTCCCCAACATGTTTTTATCGCAAACGTCATTGCGAGTGTTGATGTCGGGATGTCCGGCGTAGCACAAATCGTGATCATACGCGGCCGCGTCCACCCTATTCACAGGTTTGCTCCTAGATTTGGGTGTCAGGTCGGCGTTGAGTCTCTTGTTCAATTTCGTTCCGGGTCCCGTGAAAACTGTGACCGGGCAGATGCATTTCGAAAGGTAGATTATTGATCATTTTGTTCACGATGCCTTTACCTTTGCTCGCGTTCTGTTTTTTGACGAATCGAGTCTTGATAGAACCACACACGTCGCAAATACCGCGAAGCATCTGTCTGTCGTTTTTAGTTCGTACTTCTCGAGAATTACTCGTCTCGGTAACTCTCTTACACTTTACGCAATACATTTTTTAAGAGTTATTTAAATTAATTTCGTTTTTTATTTTATATATAAATTTAATAATTAATTAATTCTGTTCTTGTTATATATATATTTTTTCTTTCAATCGCTGCTCTTGAGTACTATCATCTTACTGAATTCCTCCCTGGCCTCTTTCCTCCCCTTTTCCACGAGAGAATCCTTCATCTCTTCCTTGATGATCTGACGAGTCTTGATTCTCACGGCTTCTTTCATGGCATCGTATTTCGTTTTCTCGCTCAATATCGCGAAGTATTCTCCGTCCGATATCCTACCGTCTTTCAACGCCATAGAGATCATTTCGGATATCGTGTCGATCTTGGAGTCGGCCAAGACGCGAATCTTGTCGTGTTTCCTCGCCTTCAGATATAATTTCCTACTCAAAAAGTTTCCGAGCGTGCTAAACAATCCGGTGGCGAGAGCCACTCCTTCTACGGTCAACACGATCGGAATGCCGACCACGGTCGACAACAATCCGATGCCGGCTGCGTGTAAACCCATGTAAATCGTGAAGAGCGTCGTGTCGATCGCGTTGATGAATTTCACGAAACGCGAATACTTCTTCTTGAGAGAAAGACGAGAATCTCTCTCTCGAGTTAGATATTCTTGGATTCTACTGATTTGATCGATGTGATACCTCTCTCCTCTTTCTTTTTCTTCTAGCGACGGTGCCGTCGGCAAAACACCGTTCGGCTTCTCATCCTCGTCGTTCACTAACGTCGGATACAATTTATTTCTGGTTCTCATTTTTGTGTTTTTTTTTTTCTTTCTAATATTAGATAAAAAATTTATGTGTGTATTTATTTTATTTTCTATTCTCCCTTATTTTATATCAACGGGAAAACTTAGACGTATGCTTCATTGAACAATAATTTCATAACGCATCCCTTGTCTTCTAAAGTCAGACTTTTACGCACCAATTTCAGTTCTTCCGAAACTGTGGGCTTGCATTGATCCTTACAGAAGATTTATCTCTTCCAAAACGCGATCACTTCGTCGATTTGAACGCGTTCGAATGCCGGTTCGAAATACTTGACGACCATATCTTCCTTTTCCATCCACAGACACGAATGATTCTCGTGATCGAAGTCTAGGTGATCCCGACATCCGACGCATCGTTCTAACAAGAGGCGACCTAGTTGTTCGTTCACAGAGAATGCGTAGGCTCTCATCAGCATTTTTAAAAGAAACCT
This sequence comes from Pictodentalium vernedei, assembly GCA_031216915.1. NCBI lineage: Eukaryota > Metazoa > Mollusca > Scaphopoda > Dentaliida > Dentaliidae > Pictodentalium > Pictodentalium vernedei. The sequence goes on along the minus strand of CM062297.1, from coordinate 502,860,417 downwards.
TACTATAATAGTCTGAGAAGCGTCCATGATTTACGTATTTATTTTTTTTATTATCTATTCGATTTGATATATTATTTTTTTAAATAACTATTTATTTATATATTTTTTTCTCTCCTATATCAAACACTTTTTGTATTTCTTCAGGAAACGTGGCAGTAGGTTTGCCGGTTCAAAAATCACCTCTTTTCCGTGTACCATACACGATTCGATTTCCGACGTAAAATCCGCAAATGGATTTCCGTGTACGCCTCCATAGGGATTCAGTGTTAAAATCGTGTACAGACGCGGATGATTTAGAATCAGCAAGATGATGATTTAGAAACGACAACACGTTTTTTGCTCGCAATTTAACACTGAATCCTATGGGGGAAACCCATTTGCCGATTCCAAATCAGACGGAACATGTACCCGTACATAAAATTTCATGCGTTTTTTTTTCACTCTTGAGCGATTTGTATATAGAATCCAGTGATTTTGAATCGGCAAAGCCGATTCTAAAACACCCTAAAAACGTTAAAATCGTGTACCTGTACACGATTTTAACACTAAATCCTATGGAGGTGTACATCGATGTACGTGTACATGTACGAAATCTTGTACATGTGGCCCCGAATCGGCATTTATTACCTACTCTTATTCTTTTTTTTTCAGAAAATCTTTTCCAATTAAACAAATATTAAACAATTGTAATTTAACAGATATGATTTTCTTTCTAGAGCTGAAACTGTTGGCTCATTTCCACAACCGACTAACCCAGAGCTATAACCGGATAATATCCGGTTATCCGTGGCCATTACTTCACCGAATATGGGATCGAAACTATAGGAATTGGAAAGTAGTATTTGGAAGCTATTCCGTAGTGTGTATACAAACGAACTTTGTCGAGTACTCGACAACGTTCGTTTGTTACATGTATACATACTACATGTACGGAAAGGTTTCTGCGATCTCTCAGTACTTGCGGAAATTGCAGATCAATAACGAAGTCTCGAACGCCGAAGTCACTATCGATATTTTCGATAACCGGTTGACATTTTTTTCTAGTCGGTTAGGTAGGTAACTGGTTTCCAACCGGTTATTCGGTTAACCATTTCAGTAGGCCTACTATTTTTTTTCCCCAGAATTACCCATTATCAATCTTTGCCGATATGATCCTAAACTCGGCTGAAATGACAACGACCACGGCCGATATGGCCCATGCTAGAGTTATTTCCTTTGATGCACCATTACAAAGTGCAACCAATTGTGACAACAGAATCATTCACTGTTATTTGTAAAACGCAATCAGGACAATTGGTGTTACCAGGCATAAAGGAGTACCTTGAAACTGGGTATATCATGGTGAGGAATTATTTATTTGGAAAAAAAACATTATTCTAAGAAAACAACAAATAATATAGAAGTAAAATTAATTAATTGATTAATTAATTAATTAATTAATTAATTTATTTATTTATTTATTGGGATTTAAAGGACTTTAGATAGCCAGGGCCATCTCTTTTCGGACAGTTGTTCCGGTATAGGAAGTCGAATTACCGGAGAGAACCACTGAAAACTGGCATGCAATTGTCCGACTCCCCAACGTACTAACTCCACGCAAGTAGGGTAAGCATTGAATGAAGACAAGTGCGCCGTCGAAGCGCAGTGCGCCTTCGTATACAACGCCACCGTGCCTCCTCCCCGGCGGTTGGGATGAAGTGCCTTGAACAGGGAGACAGCGCAGTTATCCCTGTCAGGGATGGCGAGGAATTGATGTTGGCAATAAATAAGCATTAGGTGGTTGAAGAGAATGAAGAAGAGAGTTACGCATAAATGTGCATAGATTCCTCGAAGAAGGAGAAGTGGTCCTTTTGCTCACTGAACGTCGCGACTTCCTCGGTGAGGATGCCGGGACGTTCGGATTGGTGAAATAAAAAAGGAGGAAACTTTGGACTTTGAGAACATTTTGTAATTATTTATGTTATACCCATGTTGTTTGGGTTTAATGAATAAAAATGTTATCACTTGGTTAGTTTTTTATCGTCCGAGATTTCAGCCATCGGTGACTTCACATCAGCCATCCTTCGACCTTCTGTCTCAGACTGATATAAAGTTACCTCGGACTGACATCTCGATGGATATGAAACTTAATAGCTTCTAACAGTTCGTTGATCGAGGCTGTCCGAAACAATAATAATATCAACAACACCATTATACTCATACACAAAGAGACTACAAACTATCTACAATAAACAGCTAAGTTTCTTATTTATTTCCTCATTGTTTATTTTTTTCCTTGAACCCTAACGTTCCAAGGTAAACAAAAACCCATATATATAAAAGGAGTATGTCATGTTTATTTTCACATTGTTTTACTTTTTCCTAAACCAAAACGCCCCAAGGTAAAAACAAAACCCATATCTACATGTATAAAAGGAGTATGTCATGTTTCCACCGGTTACCCACAATCAAATCAACAAAACCGCCATCGTGGCAACACTATTCACAATGTGCCGCTTTTCCCTGGTCTTTGGGGCTGGGGTGCTAACCTCTACCTGAGCCACCACCATTTTTCCAGTTCAGTTTAAACAATATTTATTGAAAAAGACAAATCCGGAGGAGCGCCGCCAGCACCATACACCGTCTGGATACGAACAATGTCTCGTAAGTACACATGTAAGACGCATTATTCATTAGCATGCAATGTATTGTTCAATAATATATGAAACATTGATCGCCTCTCCCACCCCCACCGCGGCACACGGCGCTGGCGACAATTCCCAGGAACCCCGACTCCCGCCCGAACGAAAAACCCTAACAGTGTGAAAAGCTGATAGTGAACCAAGCCCTCACCCCACAGATATTTCATTTGATGTGAGTCACGTGGTTCAGACAAGCAAACCCTCAGCCACCGATCATCAGGTTAGCTTGATGGTCCATTAACAGAAGAGCCACTTGCTGCTCGTCTAGAAGAGATAGCTGGATAACACGGAAGGAGCTCACTCGAAAGAGAGGTTGAATTGAGAGATCACCCAGTGCGCGAGTAGGCACAGATTCCACTTATTGTAAACTATAAGGTGAGCAGCGGTAGGGTCGCAGTCATTGGAAGCGTTTACTAAGTAGAATAAAGTTCTGCATCATTTCAAATACAGACAAATTTTCATCACTGGTTAGGAACTCGGAGCCAAATAAGAGTGTTGTCACGTCTGGTCCGAATGGAAGTGATTTAATTGTCGACCCGAGTGCCTCTTCAAAGACAGGACAGAACAAAAGAAAGTGTTCGCTTATCTCGAGTTCACCACACTGGCATAGGAGCGTCGGCGACAGACGCTTATTGAATAGATGGGTGCTAAGATTACTGCAACACAGCTGCAATCTGCAGTGATAGATTTGTCCTATTCGTGGGTTTAAATAGCAATAAAAAGACGGGGTCGCAGATCGCCCCTTTGAAGATAATTTGCGATATTACTCACTGATGAATTTTCTCCGATTGATAATGGTATGTCGTTCCATAGACGTGTAGTTCTCGGTATAAATGAAGACTGGTACAGTTGGGTGTTGCAGAAGGGAACTCGGATATTATCACTTGCTCTGAGATTGGGACCTTCACTGGTAGCAGAGACTGCTGGGGAACTTTATTCGCAATATGTCTGTGTGTGTGGGGGGGGGGGGGGGGGGGGGATATGGTGAAACATTCGGAAGAATTGTTTCAGTTTGTATTTGCGATGTCTTTCTTCACGGGAGTCTACGCGGGTTTCATTGTACAACGCGGAAGACCCAGCACTCATAATTGTGCCAGTCACTCTCCTTGTTGAAGCCAACTGCACTGTTTCCAGGTCGATTGTATTTTCGTCGTGCAAGTATCTCAAATGGTGCTACCTTATTCTGGAAGAGGCTTAATAAAGGCAAAGTAAATCGTTTCAAGGACACTACGGTCAAGAGTAATTTTTTGCCTCCTCTGTAAATCTACGCGAGACCATGCTTTACCGCAACTATGGTGAATGGGGTCATTCCACGTACATGCACCATTTAAGATAACTTCCAGGTGCTTGTGACTTTTAATTTCCGATATCTGGGTATTAGCAAGAAATAGTGCTGGGTGCACAGCAGGGGTAACCTTGCGCGATTTGAGCATACTCTCATATTTCTTAGGATTGACCTCAACCAACCACGTCTTGGTCCAAAGTTCTATTGTTGTCAGATCCTCATTGATCACATTTGCTGCTTGGGTTGGATTCTCAACTATAAGATACAATGATCTATCATCAGCGAAAAGCCGAATGCTACTTAAGAGGTTATCTGTTATGGCATTGGTATATATGAGAAATAATAAGAGGCCAAGTATCGACCCCCGAGGAACTCCAGATTTCATCGTTCTTCGGGATGACGTCTCGGAAACAAATGCGACCCTCTGGACCCTGTCGGAGAGGTACGATTTTAAAAATGCAAGTAAATCACCAGACACTCCAAGTTTTTCCTACTTTCGAATGAGACCCACATGCCACACCTTATCGAATGCTTTACTGACATCACAGAAGACCACCCAAACTTCTTTTCCGTCGTCGAGGGCTCGGCAGAATTCGTCATAGAGGTAAGTTAGCTGAAGTATAGTCGAATTACCAGGCGTGAATCCTGACTGAAATTGACTTAGGATGTTGTTGTCGCCTCAGTATGTCCACAACTGTTTGAAAATACATTTTTCAAAAACGTTACCAACACAACTAAGGAGGGAAATCGGACGATAATTCGTTACTAATTTGGAAGGATGCTTTTTAAAACGGGCGTTAAATTAGCATTTTTCCATATAAATGGAAAGTAATTATTATTCAGGAGAATATTGAAGATTTCAGAGAGAGGTTCACATAAGGATAGTCCTGTACCCTTTGATGCATTAAGGGATATCAGCACTTCGTATACTTCGCTGCTCTGTATGGTTATCATGTCTATTGAGTAAGGGGCGGGTGCGGCCATTATAGATAGAGAGGTCTGAGTTGTAGGGATGCGGTTTTCGGACCTAGTTGACCGGAGGTGGCGCCGGTGGTGGCGTCTGGCTCCACCTTCGGCAAGGGGGAGAGGTCGAAAGAGGTCTTGGGGAGGCCAAAGGAGACAAGGGTGCGGTCATATTTTAAAATAAAAAATATTTTTTTAAAAATTTTAATTGCTATGACGTAGGATATGTTTAAATAATTTTAATTGCTATGAAGTAGTATATTTTTAAATTTGATTTCAATAGCTATGACGTCATACCTCCTCCCACCCACCCCTCCCCCTTAATGATGAACAGTGCTATGATGGAGTAACCCCCTCCCCTTTAAACTGTAATTGCTATGACGTAGTCCCCCTAACATTTGGCGTAATATATTAATAAGTTTCGTTAATTAAATAATTTTCAAATTAAATTTAAATGGCGTTTTCGTTAAATAATTAAACAACTGGTTGTTATTAAGAGTGTACATTAATAATATTAGGCAGTGTGGTTTAATACGAGACATATTTTATCAACGAAATGCAGGTACACTAGTTGTTCACTTGTATTATCTTATTTTTATATCGACATTTGCCACAGAAAGATTTTGAGTTTTGTACAAAAAAAGTGTTTACTAAAAGTTACGCTATAGTCATAGCTGCTGATAGAGGCATACAGGGACATGCTTTAAAAAATGTATACAGGAATTAATTTTGACATGCGCTGTAGTATGATTGAATGAAACAGATTTCATTTCGACTTGTGCTGTAATAAGGTTTGAATTGCTTGAACATAGCAATTAATTTCGATCCGTACTGTACTCTCGATAGAGACTAGACGCGGGCGGTGAGTTAGGGAAACTAAAATGGGCGCGGGGGGGGGGGGGGGGGGGCAATTGAAGCAATGTATATTATTTTTTTTATTTTTTGATTTTGTGCGCACAGTCGGCAAAGGGTGGTCGGAGTGTGGTAGTTAGGTCGGTTAAACATGCAAACCGGAGCGTCATAAAATCGCTCAGTGGTGTGGACAACAGGTGAAAATTTATGGCTACCCTTAAGTTCAATTAAAAAAACTGTAAACCAGCTGCATCCACTGTCACATGAATAAATCTAAGGCCGAATTTAACAGAGTGTCTGCAGAAAATGTGCCAGTTCATTACACTCCGACTTCAAATTTTCAAATGCGCGCTCAAAATTAAGTTATCTTCATTTATTATATAACTGCGCAGAGATTGTCATAAAAGTCTTGTCACAAACATGAAAGTTTCTTCATGTTTTCAGTTGATCAGAAAACACATTTAATGGGTGCACGTAATGATTTCCTGCCCTCTGATAGTCTGACGTGTACAGTGACAATCGCAAAGTGACGTGGCTTTCTATTGGCTCGTTAACACTTTTCCATTTTCTATGATACATGTTCATCAATAAACAATAGAAAGCTATTTCCTTAATATTTTTACTTGAGTTAAAAGCAGTTATTGTCACACTTGAGAATAAGGATGGCCGGAAATTTGTCAGTTTTAAATGCTCTGGTCCACAATTTGCTGTAAACACCAAAGGGTTTTCTTTGATAAGCGACAGACCATAATGACTGAGAAAACGATCTGCCTCCGTCATTTAAATTTCACTGATGTATAAATGTAAATGGGGTAGGTGACCCATTGTTCACAAACACAAAAGATCTCCAATTACGTACCCATACTTCTAAATAAAACACAGAATGTTTGCAGTCATGCACAATTCCTAGTCCCCATTCCAGCTCGAGGTTCTGAACACAATGTCAATGCGCACACTCGAACCAAATAAATCTGGTCGATACAAAAATTATTCGGTTCGCAATGGATTTCAAATCCCACATTGTCCGTACTTTCGGTGCACTGAAACTTGTCATGTTGCTCTTGGAGGTTATTTTTCCCAAGTCCACACCTATGTTGCATTTTTAGGTGGATAATACAGAGTCGCGTATCCTCTTCCCATTTTTGCGGCTAATCGGATAACACCATTTATACCAATTTTACAGTGAGAGGGGTATGCAAGGACGGGTACTGCAGATTTCCCCCCACAAAACATGTACGACGGAAGGGAATTAGGACAGTTATCATAATTCTTTTTTAACAACACTTACGGCAGTCAGGGTCAACCCGTGTCGGACAGTTGGAGTAAGCCAACCAGAACCACTGGGGAAAGGCAAGCAACTGGCATACTTCACACAGGGTTGGTATTGGTTGAAGGCAAGTGCACCCTCGACGTTCAGTACGCCTTAGTACGCAACGCTACCCTGCCCCACGTGTGTAATTAGAGAATGGTACTTCTTTCATGTTTTCACTTCCCCATCAGATGGCTGTCTTATTCTTCAGTAAACATTCAAAAATAAATATTTGATATAGGCTAGTAAAACACGATACCGCGGGTTGATTTTTTATGATTCACTTCATCGATAAACAATTGAATGTTATGATCTTAATTGTTTCCACTTTCACTTGAGTTAAAAGCGACTATTGTCATCACATTTGAGAAAAATGATGGCCGGACATTACTTGATTTTGTCAATTTTAAACGCGGTGGAACGTAATTAACTGTTAAACACCTGATGGCTGTTTTGATAAGTGACAGGCCTTAATGAATGAGAAAACAATCTACCTCCTTCATTTCGATTTCACTGATGTGTAAATGTAAAGGGGTAGGTGGCCCATTATTCACTAACCACAATAGGTCCCCAATTACGTACGTTGACACTTTTCAATGCTGCTTTATGGAAGCATTTCATATACATGTATTTCTCACATTGCGTCTCGCCTTTTGATTTCAAAAACCTGTTTTGGCGTATAATTATCCATCTGAATACTTTAAAACTGCTTACGCCATTTAAATGTTTTAAAATTATTCTTTAACGAAAACACCATTTAACTTTAATTTAAAAATTATTTAATTAACAAAAAATATTAATATATTACGCCAATTGTTAGGGGGACTACGTCATAACAATTAAAATTTAAAAGAGGGGTTTACTCCATCATAGCACTGTTCAGCATTGAGAGGGGAGGAGGCGAGAGGCGGTATGACGTCATAGCGATTAAAATCAAAGTTAAAAACATGCTACGTCATAGCAAATAAAATTATTTAAATATGTGCTACGTCACAGCAATTAAAATTAGTAAAAAAATTAATTTAAAAAAAAATTATGACCGCACCCTTGCCTCCTTTGCCCCTCCCCAAACCTCTTGCGACTCCCCTTGCCGTAGGTGGAGCCAGGCGCTACCGCCGGCGCCACCTCCGGCCAAGCAGGTCCGAAAACCGCATCCCTATTACTGGGCAGAGAGTCGCCCACTGATGAGATAGAGCTTAAGTTTTCGTAAAACACGTCAGCTTCTTCTCTGTTTGTGGCGTACGTTTTGCCCAAATGACTGATGGCCGTAATATCTGAATTGCTGTTGCCACTGAATGTATTAAGGGTTTTCCCCCACTGGGCTGGCGTAGTTGCACGACAGGTGAGTACTGACTGTACGTTTGTAACATAAGCTGCCTTCGCATTCATTATGGCCGAGACCACTTCGTTTCTCTTCTGTTTATATTTTTCAAAGGACTGTGGGAGACCATTGCGTTTGGCAACACGATATAACCTTTTTCTCTGTCTTATTTGTAGTCTTATTTCGTTTTGCATCCATTTTGGTTGGTCCTTTCTAACAGTGATCCATTTGTTGGGTATATGACGGGAAGCAGTATTAATTAGCACTTTGGTGAACTCTGATATAATTATATCCAGGCGCGGTGCATTGAAAATAATATCGCAGTTTACAATATCTAGCGCGGCATTCAGTTCGCGATAGTGGCCCTGTGGATACAACCAAATTTGTCTCCAGAAGGAGATGTGCGATGGTTTGATAAAGTTGATCTACAGGACAGTAGGACAGTGCTAGCGGATCATATCAGATATGAATGGAACTAAGATCTCACAAGTCTTCACGTTGACTGTCTTGCTTACAGAGAAAATGTCAATCAGTGAAGTAGAGGATTCCGTGAAACACGTTGGCCCATCCACAAGCTGTCTAAAATTAAAATATCTAATAATATTTGAAAGATCCCTCTGGGACGTGCGATTTGATTGTCGTTAAAATCACCGGTAATGACAAGGTCAGTAACAGATTATCCGTTGCTTTGTCAATCGAAGTGGATATAGTATCCCATGTTTCAACAGGACTATTAGGTGGGTGATAAAATACCCTTAGAAATAGCGACTTTCCCCTTTCTCTTATTGTTTCCACCCATTGACACTCGACAGGTGCCAATTCTAGGTCAGGTCTTTGCCTAATTGCAATACCATCCTTAACGTAGACAGTATCCCCGATTCCTCTTGACGAACGACTGAAATGGTTCCTGGAAATACACGTATAATAATTTCATTAACTGGGTCATCATTATGTAACCACGTCTCAGTGAATGCCATAATGTTATTGGACGGGGACTCTTATTGTATGATGTCAAGTTTGGACTTTAGGCTTTATATGTTAAGATGGAGGATTTTAAGCGTGTTATCGATGTGGTGAAGGTCCTAGTCAATTGGTCCTGGAAAAGATAAGTTTGTATAGCCTGGATCATGTGATCTAACTACTTACGTTGCAGAATGTCGCGCGAGAGTCATCAACAAAACGTGCAGGTGGGTTTTCAATGACCAAAAAATCCTTGACTTGGGTGAGTCATTGGCACGACAAGCAAAGTTGAGCCAACGGACCTCTGAGTTGAACTCAGAACTAGAGTGGCTAAGACGCTGATGACCTTAAATATATTAAGACTTAATATATCGACTGCAATTGTTCGGTGGAAGTCCATATCACTGGCACTCACTGGCAATCCCCATTCCAAGTCACATGTACTGTGTTGATGCCCTAGATGACCTCAAGCCGGAACAGTCCCCCATAATCCTCAAAACTTACACCTTCTAATATAACAAATGGAAAACATCTGAGGTTCTTCGAACGATAAGTAGGTCCTGACCACCTGGTACTTACCATTCGGTCCTGCAGGTGTATTCGGTATCTGATACGTGTTGTTATGGGAGGTTGAGATAGATCGTTGTTCACGGAGATTCTATGCTCGACAGTAGAGAACTGCAAGGATTACAGCTATAGGCTATAGAGCACTGAAGATCATTGTTCATTATTTGTTCAAAGGGCCCATTTCCAATCAGTTACACGCTGAAATAAAGTTTAGAAGGCAATCCAATGAAACGTGTGATAAGTGCTGCCGTCCTCAGAGGCAAATATCCACGCCACGAAAAAGACCCACAAGTCGTGGAAGATACTTAAGCGCTAAAATAAGGGCTAATAATAATCTGATCACCAGCAGCTCGACTTGATCACATAAGCAAAAGCCATTAGAGCTCAATGGATTGTGCGGGATTCATCCAACCGAGCATCGGGGCTGAGTATTCAATGATGATGCCCAACCATTATTGCAATCCACTAAAGGCGAGAAGAAGGTTTAAAAAGTTAGTTATATGAAAAGGGAAAATAAAGTGAGAGAAAAATATAAATAAAATAATACCACTGACCATGTGGCTCAGTAGGTAGAGGTGCAGGCTGCAAGCCGAGAGGTCCTCGGTTCGAATCCCACCTGCGGCAACCGCGTTGTGTCCTTGGGCAAGATACTTCATCCCCATTGCCCGTGTGTGGGCACGATGACGCCGTGTAGTAAGGCGTACTGCACGTCGATGTTGCGCATGTCTTCAACCAATCTAACCCTGCCTGTGCTGCAGTGCGGAGTTACGATGTTGGGGAGCTGGCAGCTGCTCGTCGTTGCTCGGTGGTTCTCTCCGGGTACTCCGGCTTCCTCCACCCGTAAAACTGTCACGGTCATGATTAGCCATTGTGCATAAATATGTGACCTTAAACATCAATAAATAAATAAATAAATAAATAAATAACCACTGACCATAAGGGGCATACAGTTCCACCCTGGCTCCGATGTAATTCGAATATATATAATTTAGTGAACGCCAGCACTATAACAGTAGACTGATAAGAATTCACCTTGTCACACACTTGATTTGCCGTTACGTGCTTGTGTGCTTATGCACAAATATGCACAAAACATGCAGCACATAGCCAAATACGATGGAAAGGGGATTCTAGAAGTATAGTCGGAACTAGAAAGGGATTCTACAAAACGTAAGTATGTTGGTTGGTGGAATGTGCTTGTGTGGTAGTGCACAATGTGTACACATCACATGTTGGATGTGTCAATAAGTGCTTATGTGCTAATGCACAAGGTGCGCACAACACATGCAGCACATGCGAGGAAAAAGTGGTGCTGCATGCTGCGGGGTTGGTCATGTGTGTGTGTGTGTTTGTTTGTGAAGTGTCTTGCAATGGCTGAGGTTTTATAAGGTAGAAATTGGGCCCTAAAATATAGTGGCCCATAGCCTTGATGGTATGGTAAATTTTAACTAATTCAAAACGTCAGCTTCCTTATAAAATCTTGTGCACAATTCAAAAAAAACTGTACGCGGGGGGGGGGGGGGGGGGGGGGGTATAATCAGGCCAACAAAATGCGTGTCAATTATAAGAGGTACAGTCACCAGCTGGAAAACGTGGTTTAAACCATTTCTTGAATGTTGGACTTTTAAAAACATAATTTTTGAAAATTTGTTAATGCTGATGGTGTGGAGGTGGGGTGAGTTAGTGTTGGGTGGGGTGGGATGGAGGCCGATTGGAGTGGGTTGTAGAGTTGGCATGACTATATATTGATTCATAGCCAAGACCGAATGGTCAATTAAATGTGTTAAAATCCTTCAAATTTCTGGCCAGTTTATGAATCGCCAAAGGCGACTTCACGAAATTGTGTACATCTGCTTTTATATATAGAATGTGCCCATAGTAGCTTGGTGTATCAAATGTTCACCACGACTGGTCAAGTGGTGTTAACTGCGAGCCTTTGGCGCACGGTTAACACCACTTCACCACGAGTGGTGAACATTTGGTACACTAAGCTACTGTGGGTATATTTTATTTATACCATGATCGTCAGATTATTAAGAGTCGCTATTATTTTTTATCGATTTTACTAAGCACCAGACGAACATACATCTGTTTTTGTTTATACGAGCATCGGTGAGCGGTACTACTGCTGTCAATTTTATCGCCGAAATGAAATGGAAAATGAAACTGGGACTTTTTTTTCATTTTAATAGCACAATAACATACCATTTCGGGTTATGGGTGCTTTATTAACACGAGACAATGCATGTTTGTTAAGTTTTGGTGTCTTATGGGGTAAACTCATTTAAAAACGTAATAAAGAATTGTCACTTTCATTTCACTCTTCGTGAGGCGACGTGCGATAAATCTAGACAAGTTGCATTCAGGCCGACGTCACCAAAGGTCAACCTGGACGTAGTTCCACTGTGGTGTAAATGTTAACTATTGAAATCCCATTGCTGGCGGGTTCACAACGGTTGGTGTGTAAAGCTAAACATTTTGTCATGGGCTTTTCATATATTGTAGAATAGGTAACCATGGTATAAAAACTGATCCACCAAATGCCTGTAGCTTCCAAACACCCCAGTCGCCAGATGGCAACCATGTCTTAAATTGTTTCTTAATTCGCGGACGTTCAGAGAAACATAGCCTGGAAAATTCCCTAATGGGAAGAGCGTAACCATATACTGACTCATCTCATAACAGTTTTACAGATGGAGGAACAATTTATTTATTTTTTTTTATTTTTTGGGGTTTAACTCTTAACCCGCTGAGTATCTTTCAGATATTTTTTCCTCAAATCTAGTCATGGCAGCTATAGAGCAACCATGACGACTAGATTCGATGAAAAATTAACCTGAATGTAACACAAGAAATCATTGGTGAAAAAATCTATTCTATTCATAAGGAGACAACATGATTAAATATGCACAAATTAAACTTCTTGCAGAGATAAGAGAAATCCTGTGCTGGGCAGGAATGTCCGCCAGCAGCATGCAAAAAGTTAACGACACTTTCGACAGACAGTATCACCTCGTGTCAAACAGCTGAACGGGTGGAGAAAGCTAGTGAACCCGGACAAAAATCACAGAGCAACGGCGATCAACTGTAAGTCGTCCCAACGTTCAAACCTCACACACGCAAGGTTAGCAGGGATGAAGACAAGTGCACCACCCACGTGCAGCGCACCTTAGTGCATAGCGCCACCGCGCAACTGGGTTTAAGTGTCTTTCCCAAGGATATACTGTGGTTGCTACATGTCGGATTCGAACCGAGGACCTCTCGGCTTGCAACCTGCATCTCTACCTGCTTAGCCACCGCCATACGAACAATAGTATTCGGAGAGATCCACTTTATAAAGCAGATCAACTGTTTAGACTTACCAACTTACTAATAATTTTTTTAGTGAATTCCAAAAATGAAAACATATTCTATTTTCAATTTATAGCTTGTTAGTATGACACAGAATAAACACAAGTGCAACTCATATAACTTACCCTTCTGTTCGGGAAATTATGGAATTGTTTTACAAGAATCTCTCTTAAAATCTCTGGATCACCGATGAACAGATTTGGTGTACTCATTTCGTAAATCCTGAAAATAACAAAATACTTGAATAGATTTAATCTAATCCTTTATCGCCTAGTTTTGAAGATTCATGGTATATTTTGCCGTCTTTTAAGTTGATTGTGAAGCATATTGCTGCAGTTGGAGAACTCAATACACCTTTCTGAAAATTATCAAGAATTTCCTTTTCAAAGATACACGTACAATACGTTTGGAGTAATTCGGTACTCAGCATTCCGGCTTGCTACCCTCAACAGACGATTTCGAGCTTTAGTATTCAGGTCACCAATTTAATTTTGTAAGAAATTTGACTCACTTGTGGGTTATTTCTTTACCTGTTTTGGTGAAATTTGAGTGCAAACTACTGGCCATCATTTATGTAATGTAATAGTCCATCACTCAGAGAGATATACGAATATTTTTTTCAGCGCCAGTTATAAATATTCCAATTTGTAACTCTTTAATTCACATTTGATCCGTCAATATCTTAATTCAATTAGTTCAAGAACTTAACACAATTAATTGAACTGTTCGGCGTGAACATAACACTACGGCTGTAGTGAGTCGTCACTCCTAATGGTGAAATGATATAAAAAAAATTCTGTCGAATCAAGTCTCTGTTAAGCAACCTTTATTGCATTTATTCAAAGAAAGTTAATGTTTATGGGTTTTTAGATTCATTCACCTGGAATATGGTAATGGATTGGAAAAGTGAACAGTAAGTTACCTTTCCCAACCAAAGGAGATACACTGGACGAGTGACTCTAACATAGGAGATGGACTATTGAAGGGTTAAACTGATTTCACACCATAATAGCTTTGTCCACTGAGACTCCATGCTGTGATAATAATTTTTGTTTAAAAAACCGATTGTATCGAGATTAGTTTGTAAACTGGAATATGAGCCATTGGCTATAATTTAGAACCAAACATTCGTTGCGTGAAAATTATCAGTGACAGCATATTTTAGATCGAACATTGGACGCAATTCGACTATTTATTATTCAACATCATGGCTTATATTACATACATGCAATATACAACTCTCGTCGCCAGGGTCGGTGGCTTTGCCAGTGGAAACTTTGGAGAATGGAAGTTCAGTGTGGCCCTCCATTGGCTTATTTGCACATGGGTACAGTGATTTCTGGTCACAAAATGCACTCTATTTTATACCGACTGATTCAAGTTTTGAATAGTGGAAGCCAATTAATGACGGAAGGCGATTTGTGCATGAGGTATGCCTGTCAGAGTGGGTGCGGTATTTTCCACGATAACAGGTCGACACCTAATATCTCAGTATCCCTTAACTCTAGACACGATTACTAGCAAGTATACCTATATTTCAATGTGGTGTATCCTCAATTATAAAAATCTCTAACTATGCATATGTATGTTCTCTCAACATTGTAAACTAAAATTCACACACTAGGCAAGATGAACACCATGGAATGAAAAGGCTCAGATCACAAGTGTACATACCGTAAGCTGCAAAAAAGTCGATTGTTATAGCTTATTACATCTTTCGTATCCCGTGCATCGTACATCCATGAGTATACGATGTTCTTTCAACCTTGGTAGCGGAATAGAGTCGACATTTAAACACCACTATGGGAACTTGGCAGTTAAAAAGGTAAAAATAATTGCTGGACTCACAATGTATTTATGATAACAACGATGTCATGCTTAGTGTGAAAAAAAACAATTTACACAATCCTTACCATCCCCAAATAGGATAACAATAGCGGTATTTAGTCGTCGGGAGTTTTGAAGGATGTTTTGAGACGTGGACGTGCTTTAAGCACACATTAAATAAACAACTGGCACTTATCCAAATATATTTAGGTTCGGGCGCATTTTAAAACATTTTGTTTCTGAAAAATGATTTCAAGTTGAAAGGGATATACATTTCTTTAATTGGAAAACCAACACCATAAGGTTTTCGACAACACTTAGGGATGCAAAGGCACAGAAGCGCGGTACCCTTACCACGAGGCCCTGTCTTAGCTCGCTAGATTCTGACGGGATTATCTCATTAATATACCGAGTAAAGAAACTATCTACTACATTAGTAGTCTCGGTTTGGAAATGTATTTTTGAGAAAAACAGTTTACAGAGATATTTCATTCTTTTAGAGTGAGTCTCACTTTATGTAGATAACACCTTCAACCGGGTATGCAGAATTTCGAATGGTGCATAAGTTAGAAATCCATGAGAAAACAACAAGCAACACTTAACTGGAGAGATGTATCACTAGTAATTTAATGCTACATCCCTGTGGGGCTGTAGCACTACATTCTCATTGAACCCCACTACAAAAACAAGATGACTCTCCCATCTGTGTGTGCACTGTAGTGTATAAGAGAATACAATTTATGAACTTGGGGTAGATAGGGTCAGTCGCCCAGCAGACAACTACCCATTCGGACATTTCCCAATGCAGTTTTCGACGGATATTTCACCATCGAAGCTTTCCCCATTATTCTCCAAGTGAATCTTATTCTTTTAGGCTGGTATTTCGGGCATTCTAGAAGAAAGTGTCCCATGGTCTCCACCACGACCAAATTACACATCTGGCACTCCTTTTCACTGCTTTTCCCAATTTTCCCCTCAGCTCCAGGGACCGCGACCTCAGCTGGAACAACAGTGACCCCCCCAAAGGTGCCATCAAGGTACTCTTCAAAACCAGGTTTCTCTTTATCACGCAGACCACCCAAAGACCTCCTTGATTTGACCCCGTCTCGCCAATTAAGGTTACCATCCTCCATGACCCTTTCTCTGACGAAATTTTTCTACCCTGGTTTGCCCCCACGTCTAGGTCAGAGATCTCCAATGAGTAGTTCTTTATTAGCTCCCTCACTTGGCCCATCCACCTTGTCTTGATATTTGAGCTGAAAATTCTCTGGAACAATACTTTGCACCATCGGCTGTCGGGAAGATTTACCAAATAATTAAAATAACGAGTTTCAAAAAGCCTCTTCTGTCCTGAACCTCATCCACCCAAGCTCACTCCTGATTGCTTCTAGTGCTGCGGCATTACTTGACCCCATTATCATCGGCCTGCACCGTTCTGTAGGGCTTCCAAGCTCTTTACAGCCGTTTGGTTTATGGGTACCACTTCCGTACGATATGTTATACTTGGCAGACCCACAATTTCCTAAATGGTTTTCACCACGAAAACCTTATTGAAACTGCTTCTCCGTATAGATTTTATTTGGTTAAGGATTCGCCCACTCCCCCCCCCCCCCCCCCTTCAGAATCAATTTATGTGTGCCTCTTCCTGTGGTGTTTGTATTGACCCCCAGATAGTCATAGTCACATGTCTCTCCTACACGCAGAAGTTTGCTGCTACCTTTCCGAATACAGAACTGCCCCACTCTCCACCTTCGAGTGGGTTCCACTTTTCGGCTTACAAGTATAACTTTGATCTTGCTACCATTAAGTTCGAGTCTCCATTTGCTCCCATATTTCCCAACAATTCCCAGCATTTTCGCTAGCCCCTCTTCTCTTTCTGACACCAGCACCATATCGTCTGCAACAAAATAGTCCTGAGATCTTCAATTCCTCAACTGCTACCACCTCGTCGCTATGGACGAGTTGATCCCCTAAACCTTTGACGTACGATAGAATTGGCGAACGGATACACCCCTGTTCTAGGCCTATCTACATAGGCACACGTCTTGTTGTTATGTTACCCAGGCTAAGTTCACTTAGGGTTTTTAACTGTCTGGAATGGCGTAGTCATATTTCGCGAGAGCCTACGGCATTAACCTTATTAACTTCTGTTATATTTGATTAGCTGTTCATCTAATAAGGATATCAGACGACAAGATTTCATGAATAACCAATTTTTTCATATTTTTGTTCAGAAAACAGAGCTTATGACCCCTCATTAGTTTTCAAGGCAAAAATTGCAAAGCTACTAAATCTAAAATTTGGGTGACGATTGTTTGAACAGCGCTGACCAGAATTATTCGTTATGTTTGGTAAAGGTTAAATTATTTATTGGGGTTTAACGACACTTTCGATAGCCAGAGTCACATCTTGTCGGACAGTTTAATGGGAGGAGGAAGCCGTAGATTCTTGAGAAGACTACTGAGCAACGGCGAGCAACTGCCAGACTCACTAACGTACTGACTTCGCACAGGCAGGCTTAGCACTGCTTGAAGACAAGTGCACTGTCCACGTACAGTACTCCCTATTACACAGTGCGACCGTGACCCCACTTGGACAGCCTGGATTAAGTGCTTTCGGTTTGAAGTCCAACACCGTCGCCTCACAAGCCCAGAGCCTCAAACTTTCGCAACATTCCCATTCCTCCATACTCTATTGTATGCCCTTTTAACATCCAAAAAGGCCATAAACAACTTTTTCTCTTTTGCTTTTCGTGGATTCTATCATTTGGGATAGCGTGAAAAGATGGTCAGTGACTCTCCTTCCTTTCATGAAGCCATTTTGAATTTCTCCCCAAAAAACCCTTCTCCTCAATCACGTCCCCAATATCCCATGTAGGACTTTACAGAAAACTGTTTGGACCTCTTGTTTTTCTATGGCTAAATTGAATAGGGCAGTTAGGCTTTCACAGAGTTCATCTCCATCTTTTTTGATAAACTCGTTAGGAATTTCGTCCACCGATCCCGCTTGTCCATTCCTTAATTTTGAGATCACCTTTCGCACCTCCTTCGTTTTAATTTCGCTGCAATGAAGTTCGCTAGATTTTCCTCGACCTGGTTCGGACACTCAGACGGGTTTCCCATGTCCCATCACTTATTTCTTACCTTTTCCAAGTGCTTGACTAGTTCTGATGCGATTTGATCTTGATCATCTGTAACTCTGCCATTTATTTTAATACTCTGTGTGTTACTTCCTTTGTTACGTTTATTCATCCATTTCCAAAATATGTTCGAACTCGACCGCCCCCCCCCCCTCCCACCCCGCTCCCCCGTCATTTCTTCCTTTGCTATCACATGGCATCGTTGCTTTCCGCCCCCTTGAGTTTCCTACTTCTCCTGTGTGCAACACATTTACTTTTCTACCCTTTATGGCCCATTTCAGTTCTTCGTTCACTCTGTACCCAAATTCCCGTGTTGGTACCCTAATCTTTCCTACACTTTACTTCCCTGCCTCCAATGGACTCGCAACTTTGGCGTCGGCCATTTTC
This sequence comes from Pictodentalium vernedei, assembly GCA_031216915.1. Taxonomy (NCBI): domain Eukaryota; kingdom Metazoa; phylum Mollusca; class Scaphopoda; order Dentaliida; family Dentaliidae; genus Pictodentalium; species Pictodentalium vernedei. The sequence continues at coordinate 502,841,775 of CM062297.1, read as the reverse complement.
TGGACACTGGCCCCCTTGTATATGGTTGCATGATTTGGTTTCAATTTTCTTCGAACTTCGCCCAGTCAGCATCCGCGTTGGGTTCCCAAATCTTGTTGAATCTTCCATTGGTTTTTACTTGGTTGTTGGCCCCGATCGTCACTGTAATCAAGTTGTGATCACTATCCTTTTTCACGCTATCACGCTATCCCAAATGATAGAATCCGCGAAAGCAAAAAAGAAAAAGATGTTTATGGCCTTTTTGGATGTTAAAAAGCAATATGATAGAGTATGGAGGGAGGGTGTGTGGCGCAAGCTGGGGACTCTGGGCTTGGGGGCGAGTTTGTTGGGATTATCAAAGCATTGTATAAAGATGTACAGAGTGAACTTAGCCTGGGAAACATTACAACAAAACGTGCGCCTATGGAGATAGACCTAAAACAGGGGTGTATCCTTTCGCCAATTCTTTTTGCATTGTACATCAAAGGTTTAGGAGATGACCTCCTGCATAGCGACGAGGGGGTTGCAGTTGTGGTGACTTGAAGATCCCAAGGCTATTTTTTACAGACGATATGGTGCTAGTGTCAGAAAGCGAAAAGGGGCTAGCGAAGATGCTGGGAATTGTTGGGAAATATGGGAACAAATGGAGACTCGAACTTAATGAAAGCAAGAGCAAAGTTATACCCGTGGGCCGCAAAGTGGACCCCACTTGAAGGTGGAGAGTAGGGAAGTTCTGCATTCTGGAAGGTAGCAGTAGACTTCTTACTGTAGGAGAGACTAGTGACTATGAGTACCTGGGGGAAAATATTAACATCACAGGAAGAGGCATCTACCGAATCCAAACAAATACATTGATTCTGAAGGGGAAGCGAATCCTTAACCAAATGAAACTTATAGGGAGAATCAGTTTCAATAAGGTTTTCGTGGGGAAAACCATTTGGGAAATGGTGGGTTTGCCAAGTATAACATACGGTACGGAAGTTGTACCCCTAAACCAGACAGCTGTTAAGAGCTTGGAAATCCCGCAGAACGATGGAGGCCGATGGATAACAGCCTCGAGTAATGCCGCGGCGCTAGAAGCAATCAGGGGTGAGCTTGGGTGGAGGATCAAGGGCAGGATAGACCTATTGAAACTCGGTTATCTTAATTATTTGGTAATCTCCCCGATAGCCGATGGTGTAAAGTAATGTTCCTCTGCCTCGATCAGTGTATCAATTTCAGTTATTTTCAGGTGGAGACCCTAGATGTTGCTATAACCCACATTCAGGGTACCGAAATTAGTTGGCTTCCACCTACTGGTCCCATTGTTTTCTGACGCTAGCCCTGGTAAACTTATTCTGTCCCCCTCGCTCTTGTTCACCCCACCTGTGTCCACTCTTGTTATACTTGCTTCTGGCCTCCCATCCCTTTCCTCTCCAAAAATGCTCTGTTACCCGTAGAATTTTATCACCCAATACCCGTTTCCCCATCCTGATAAGATGCAGCCCGTCACGCCCATACATGCTCGCGTTGTCACAGAACGTGTCCCAATGGTCGATAAAGGGTATTCCCAGGTCAACACAGTAGTCCCCCAACTCCTCATTCATCGCCCAAATCCTTGAGTTCCGCTTGTCCCCATCCCCAAGGACACGAAGGACCCCTGATACAACTACTCGTGCATTCCTACTTAGCAGTTTGCTGACTAAACCTCTATACGACTCCACCAAACTTACTGACCTTCTCTCTCTGATATTGTTGGTCCCCGCATCGACCACCACTACCGAATCCGATCCTGACCCTGCCATAATACCATCTATCAGGTCCCTCAGATCCTCCACCTTCGCCCCCGGAAAGCACAAGACTGCTCGATTAGAACTATCAGGACCACAAACCGCACTGTCAATCCCACGTACAATGCTACTCTGCGCTACAGCTAATATTCCTCTCCTTTCCCCAGTTCCTATATCATCTGCAACTCGTCTCGTTTTGCATACCTCTGCCCCCACCCCCTTCTTTCTCTTCCTCGCCCTCATTAACCCATCTGGCCTATTAACATTAGCAACCACCTCTCCCCCTCAATATCCCCCTCACACTTATCCCCATGGGTATCGGAATCTAAAACACCGAACCTATTCCCTAAACATCGCCTAGCAGCCTCGGCAGCCTTACTTCGACTCCGGCCTGACTCTACCCAGCCCTGCCCCCGCCCTGACGCCACCTTCCGAATTTTCCTACTAGATACCATCTCCCCACTCCCACATCGAGCATTTTCCCCCCACGTTTCCTGCCTCCAAGTTTCCTCTTTGAATCTGCAACGACCTTCCATCCTCCTTCCACCTCACCATCATAGGTAACCTTCATTGGTGTGACTCCAGATACACCAGCCCTCCCCAACCTTCTCCTCAGCTCCGCAATTTCGCGATCGAATCCAACACGTTTCTCTAACAACTGCAAAATATCCCTGCAGTTCGCGCCCACCTCACTACTGTCCATTGGCCTACCCCCACCATACCTCATATAACACTGACTGCACGCCTCTGTATCCTCAATCTCCCCCACCTGCACTTGCACCCCTCGACTCACCTCCCCCTTACCCTCGTCTAATAACCATACTTACCTCCGTCTGGACACCCGTCGAGCACTTACCATTCATGTTTACAAATATAATAGGACCTAATGACCGAAATCGGTAAAACACCAACCACAAAAAGGCAACTAAAGTAAATAAATGCAAAACCTATCACCTAAACTTCCTAATTTCACCCTATAATCTTTCCCCGACACACATACAAACTAAATATATGAATACACTTTCCTGAAATAAAACTAACAAAACGAAATACTTATAAACATCTCTCTGTAAAATTTCTTGACTTCTGTTCATGAGTAGTACTACAGACTCTTCCACATGATATCGTTTTCTCTCACTTTATTTTTTTTTTAAATAGATGGTGTTGTTTTATGCATTAACTAGCCCTATCCATCTATTTTTGTAAAACTCTCACTTTTGTTTTCAGCCGACTTCGATTTTTTAAAAAAAGTGTTGTTTGAATGAACGGACCTGTTCTATAATAATAATATAATAACACTTCGGCCGGCCGCTGATTTGTCGCGGTTTTCGTATAAGAAGGCCTTGGTTACCTATGATCTACCAACTGCCTCCCTATTCCCGCGCTTCTTCTCTCCTCCCAACACTCGGAGACGAACTGCTCGATAACATCCCTTGCCCCATTCTTCCCAATCTCTCCGATTAGTATATTAACCCTCTCCTTTGAGTCGCCCCCTAACCACATGTCCTTCATTCTCCCATCCCACTTCTCCATTATACTCCCCGTGAATCTTGCTCTTTTAGACTGGTATTTTGAGCATTCCATAAGAAAGTGTTCCAGGGTCTCCACCACGCCCACGTTACACATCTGGCACTCCTTTTCACTGTTTTCCCATTTTGTCCCCTCAGCCCCAGGGATCGCGACCTCAGCTTGAACAACAGTGGCCACCCAAAGGTGCCATCAAGGTACTCTTCAAAACCAGGCTTCTCTTTATCACGCAGGCCACCAGGTCTATTATTACTATATAAGTTGTTCGTTCGCATGGGGAAATATCAGGCATTGACTAACACAAGAAACTTACCCCCACACTCGTCCATATTTCTTGTACCATTCATCTTGAGCTTCTCTAGTTCCCTGGAATCATAAAATATAATAATAACAGCTGTTCTATACAAATCCAATGTTTTTGCATGTCTTGGTGAGTAAAAGCTAATTGAAGTATTTTGATCTAAAAAATATTTTCGAACAATCAACACACAAATGTAGCTATACTTGGATTTGAAAACTGGTGGAAAGGACAAAACAGTGTTCATGCTGGCCCGAAATTATTTGGTGTAAAGTGAAGTTTTCTCCCGGTGCCAAATGATTTTTTGGGAATCTAAATGAAGGATTTTGGTATTAAATTGAACCTGATTGTAAATGAGAATAATTTAACCATGCATAGTCCTTTGAGTGCAACAAGGTGCTATCTGCAATTCTAAAGCGTTGCAGGTGGCGCCTTCTTACACTCGAAGTGTGATCTATTAATTTAATATTACCAGACTCTTTTAGTATTTTGATTGCAGAAAGAAAATACCCCAAATGATAAAAATATAGATAATATTAAAAAATAAAATGCTATTATTAACGTTTACAAAATAATTTCATGATTATTAATTACTCAATGTTATTCCATTCAACTAGTAGTAGCAAATAATTTATTATTTTCCAGAAGGATAATAAAAAAAACATTTTAGCAAGAGAAGAAAAATAGACTTTATGATTCTGGAGAATCATGGCTTTTCCAGATGAGATTCCATGATTTTTCATGGCCCCAGAGTGTCTGATGAATTGTTTTTAACTGTCTCACTGAAGTTCTTTTATTGATGTTATGAGAAGGTGGGTATAGTAGTCTCAAATGACTCAGTTTGATAAAAATATGTTTAGGCAAAAAGCATAATTAATGACGGATAGGGTTAATATCAATATCGTCGTCCGACAAGTTAATGACCGAATGCTGACTGGAATATTTTGTACATGCAACTTGTACTGTCACACTAAGATCTGAGAATGGCTAATTTTTCTTGAAAATCTACGAGATGTTTCTAGAGAAATACTCAGATAACATTAATTTGTAACCTCTTGAGGGGTATAGCTCTGTAACCAGCCCTAAACGGGTTAATGCTTGTTTTTGTGAATACCTTCATTACTTACAAAAAATGATCCTCGGTGAATTCCACTTCCAATGAAGGAGGTTATGCTTATCTCGCAGGAACACATTGGGTGTTATGGGTGCCCAAGAACGGCTAATTTTCTCAAAATGTCTGAGCTTGGCGGCGTCTGGAGGGTTAACAAATGCTTACCGAAATATTTGGTCCATGCAACTTGTAATCTCACTCCAAGAAATGCAAATGGTCAATTTTTCTCGATTTTTTTTGGAGAAATCCACAGAAAAATGGAATTTTAAGCTTTAAGGGGTATATCTCCTTAACCATCAAAATGGGTTAAGACCTCGATATTTGAATACCCTTACTACTTTAAAAATGTTTCCCTATCAACAGACTATTTTTTCAAAATTTTACATTTAGCAGCCCATGGAGGGTTAACAAATGCTTACCGGAATAATGTATCCATGCAACTGGTAATGTGACACCAAGACCTACCAATGGCCATTTTCTCTTGAAAACCCTACAAGATGTTTGCAAAGAAATCCAGGATAAACATGATTTTTTTAAACTTTTGATGGATATCGCTATTAACCACCACAAAAGGGGTTAACGCTTGTTTTTTTGAATACGCTTATTACTTACAAAAATGGTCCTCGGTGAATTCCACTTCCATCAAAGGAGATTATGTTTATTTCTCGTTTATACATTGGGTGCTGTGCGTATCCGAAAACAGCCCATTTCAACAAAATTACGATTGTTGGCAGCCTATAGAGGGTTAATAAACGCTCACAGGAATATTTTGTCCATGCAACTTGTAATGTCACGCGAAGACCTGCGAGTAGTCATTTTGTCTTGAAAACCTACATAATGTTTTTAGAGAAATCCACAGAAAATGAGAATTTTAAGTTTTTAGTTTTCCTGTCAAAAATTTCGAAATTGAAAATATCGAAAAATGCAATTCTGGCTACTTTGGATATCGACAGTATGTATACGAACATTGATATTGATAAAGGTGTTAAATCAGTTAAAACTGCATTTGAAAAATATCCGGATGCAAAACGCCCGGATGAACAAATTTTGGATCTTTTAGAGCTGTGCTGAGCTTCTCAATGGAGAATATTTTCTACCAATAATGGGTTGTCCTATGGGTAAAAGATTCAGTCCTAATTTTGCAAGCATTTATGTAGCGGAATGGGAGGAAAATGCCTTAAGCAAATGTGCAAAGCATCCTCTCGTATATCTCAGGTATTTAATGACATTTTTATTATTTGGGAACATTCAAAGAAGATTTTGATGAATTGTTTAGAAATTTTGAACAATCACGATCCAAATATTAAATTGAAAGCTACTATCAGTGAAAATTCTGTTGATTTTCTCGATGTGACCTTGTATAAAGGCAAGCAATTTCAGGCGTCCGGTCATTTAGATTATAAAGTATATTTTAAACCAACTGATTCACATCAATTGTTGCACACAAAATCATTTCATCCTCAACATACATTTAAAGGTATCACCAAATCACAACTCATTCGTTTCCACCGCAATTCAAGTGATAAGGTAAATTTCAATGAGGCTTGTTCTACTCTATTTGGCGCCCTCAGATCGAGAGGATACTCACTGCGCTTTTTGCGTACCTTAAAATCTCAAACTCTGAAAAAGCTCGAAAGTCCAGCTGAAACTACTGATTTCGAACCACTGAAGACTGAACACAACAGACCATTGCAGAATGGTAGTGGCGCAGTATTTAATTGCAACAAGCCTCGTTGTAGACTGCATACTTTTATACCTGATCAGAAAGAGGAATTTTCCTCGGAACAAACGAAAAATTATTATCAGATCCGTAACCCCCTCCATTGTGATTCGCAAAACATCATTTACCTTATCACATGTAAGCGCTGTCGGAAAAAGTATGTTGGTCAAAGTCAAAATCCCTTCCGAGAACGTGCTACTAGACACAAACAGGGTATAATACATAATGCTGATGCCCCAGTAGCACATTTTAACCTTCCTGGCCATTCTTTGGACGATTTCGAAATCCATCCTATTGAACAACCACCAATTAAAAATGCATTAGAAGAAACGGATGAATTTAGAAAAAAAACGTGAAGCTTTTTAGATCAATACGCTTCAAACCCTCTGGCCATTTGGTATGAACATATGAGGGAGAATGCGAAAGGTTTAATTATGTCCTGAGCTGTGAAAAACACCCCAGCCCACACACGGATATATACCAGGAATGCCCTCCCCAAGTTTTAATATTATTAGAAGAGATCGCCCCGTCAAAATAGGTGGCGGTGTCGCTCTGCTAATAAGTCAGGAGATTAAATACAAAACAATACCATGCGACCACCTCAATGTTGAAGTGATTGCAGCTGAAATTGAACTTGACCACAAACACGTCGCCATCATATCATATTATAACAAGCCGCAAGCAACAGTATACATTAAAGTATTTGAATTCTTTACCAAAAAGTACAAGCACTGCATAATCTTGGGTGATTTCAATTCCAAACACCAGGTATTCGGTTGTCATAAGACTGAGCCTAATGGTGACGCCCTTTTCCACATCACTGAAGATCTCGATCTATTCGTGGTAAATAACAATCAAGACGTAATATACATAAGCAACAACCCAGTCCATCAATCAGATATCCTAGACTTGATTATCACCAAAAAATCACTAACCACATATTTGTTGGGGATGATGAGCTAGGCAGTGATCACCTGCCGGTTCACGCCACTTTGAAATGTAATACTGGTCCCGTAAGGTATCCTCCCGCGAATAGGAGGAACCTATCAAAAATTGACTGGAACCTCTTCAGAAACATTATCTAAGTAAAAATAAAGGCAGATGACCCCTTAAATGCTCATGAACTAGAAAAAGCCTGCGCCCATCTTAACGAGGTTATCAACAGTATACTAGATGAAATTTGTCCCAAGCAAACAGTAAAGACGCGGATAAACAGAATAACCCGAACAGCTCTTCAAATAATCAAATAAAAAAGAAAAGCCTTCCGGGCCTACCAAACAGAGAATGATCGACTGAAAAGAGCAGAACTTAAAACCGCGTATAATCGCCTACATAGAGAAGTAAAACAGGCCGACAATCACGTGAGATGGAAAGAAGCAACGGAAAATCTAAATGGGCTGAGAGAACCTAAGAAGTTCTGGGATACATTTAAAACTCTTACTGGCTCTTACTGGCTAAAAGAGCAAAAGTGCCAATAATAATGCGTTGAAGACTAGCGACGGAACTATGGCCATGGACGACAAGGCAAAAGCCAGCGCTTTTGCCGAACTTCAAAGAAGGCGCATCGTCCACAAGAAGGGAACAGATATGACAAAGATTTTAAGGTAAAATTAAAGACATTTGTCCAAGATAACAACTAAATTTTCAATGAATCGAACTTCGACCAAAGGCATGAAGGCGGGGACGACCGTGAATTAACCGAACCAATAAGCGTAGAAGAGGTCACGGGTATAATCAGAAAATGCAAGTCATCTTCGTCCCCAGGAGAAGACGAAGTATTTTACAAAATAATGAAACAGTGTCCCAACATCTTCTACTGCAGACTTACCAAACTCCTAAACTGCTGTCTCTCCTGTGGGTACTTCCCAAAATGCTGGAAAGTGGCCACAGGAGTCATGATACCTAATCCCGACAAAGACCTTACCAACCCTTCTAACTACCGCCCAGTCAGCTTGCTTAGCTGTGGTGGAAAACTATTTGAGCAGATTCTCACTACGAGACTTCGCAGCTATCTCGAATCAAGCAACTTTTTCAACAAATGGCGAAGAGCGTATAGGAGTCAGAAAGAGGGAATCGAACACGTATATAGACTGGTCGATTATATGAAAACAACATTTAGTCAAAACGAAATCGGAACAGCGCTTTTCATGGATGTAGAAAAAGCGTTCGACTCGGTATGGCACAATGGCGTGAGATATAAACTAGCGAAAATGGGATTACCCACTAAAATTCTGAGGATCATATCATCATTTCTAACTGACCGAAAAATCAAGGTGAGGGTTAATCGCGAGGTGTCAGAGGAAGTAATACTCGAAGCGGGAATACCACAAGGTTCGGTTCTAAGTCCGCTTCTTTTCATAATATATGTGAATGATATAGAAAAAGTAGGGGAAAACTGTGTTCAACTATCTCAGTTCTCAGACGACAAAGGCATTTGGACGGCCAGCAAGATAGATAGATAGATACATAGATAGATAGATAAATTTATTTAACAATACACAAAGTTAAACAGTAATACAAAAGTGATTTCTCTTTTACATAATACAAATATTAAGTGCATTGTTAGACAATGGCATAGCCGGTATGGCTGTCTTCCTGCCATCGCCTGGGATATCAAAAAAAATATTGAGAAGGGTTAAACAGGTAGACGTAGGCCGACGTGTATTTTAGTCATATCTTCGGGTAGAATCAACTTGAGATGTTTAGAATATTGGCCTTGGTGTAAGTTTTATATTATTTTCGGTCTTAAGAAAAAGCGTGTCTAAAAACTTTTTCCAAGGCCAATAATTTGGGATGAGACGCCCGGAGTATCAAACAAAGACGTATAAGTAACTTTGTATATCCATCCCACTAAGTGTGAATGTTTAAGATGAACGAAGCTGAAAATGCCTTGGCATACATCTGTGGATTCCGGTTCTTTACATGTTCAGTAGGAGTCTAGCCTTTTGTAGAAGCGCTTGTTTTTTTGTTTTTTTTTTGATGAGTCACTGTATCGCTTTGTCCCAAAAGACTGGAAATTGCATATGGTCTACTATCAGTGGGTGGGTAGAGCTACATGTAATATCATCAGATCACTTATTTATAGATATTGAGCATAAGGAGGGCAATATAACTATTTGCATGTATGTGTCCACATACTGGAAATAGTAGATAGTTAATAACAAATTACACATCGTCTTCTCTCACCGGGTGGGTAGGTCTACATATCATTAGGTCACTTATTCATATCTATGGCGCTTAAGGGCAATATAAGTATACTTATAGAGAGAGCTTAAGGATTGCAATATATATTTTGGTGGTGCATCTAATGTCAGGGCTCTCTGTGACTCAGCTATAAACACGTCATTTGATGACAGATTATATTGTATATATTCCACATACTATTGGAAGGAGGGCCGTATGTCCATTAGCATGTTTACATGACGACAAATGGCTCAGTGAACCACCTCTCAACATGTCAATTGATAACGGATTATATTGTATATAATCAAATACTGTTGGTAGTGGGTAATTGATTACAGGTTGGGATCGGTGTAGGTGGGGATATTTAGTTTGTCATTCATTTATGCAAGTTATTCCTAAATATAACTTTAATTGGACAAAGAGTACATTTTGTGGATTTTAGGCTGAACATTTTTATTATTTTTTATTTATTATAATTGGTCTGTTAGCAGTTTACATTTTGACAGACTGCTCTGTGAGCTGATTCTCAACATGTCAACTGATACAGATCATATTGTATTTTGTACATTTCTATCTGCATATCGTGAGTAATCATTTACATTTATTAACGTATGTTTCCACATTTTGATGATAATGCATAATTACTACATTTCTATATTGAGTGATAATAGGTAGAGCTACATGTATTGCCTTATGCTAATTAAGCATTTATAGGTAGCTACGAGAATGCAGATATATCTATTAACAACATACACGATGACATAGTGCCCAGAGAGCTAACTCTCAGCATATCACTAGGTGACAGAGTATATGTATACTTACACATACTTTGAGTAGGAATAATTATGTACATAATGTACATGTATTTCTCCACACTGTGATATCACTTTTGGGGTATATGTCTTAGCCTTTTGTCCCTATCAGACATAGAACAGGTGCAGAGGTAGGGTAAGTTGTCATCTTCATAGTAAGGAGAATCTATTACCAGTTTACACAATGACAGTGTGTCCAATGGACGAACTCTCATTAAGTCAGTTGATGGCAGATAGTGTAGTTTTAGGACGAGGTAGTCACATTTATATATGTATAAAGAATACAGGTATTGTTTGAAGTCATATTTATATATATCATATATATATATTATTACACATATATGTAATTCCAAACAAAACATGCATTCTGGCAGTCATCTATCATCTAGGAGAGAAACAACAGAAACAATAGATGCACTAGTATATAGTTTTGTGTGGAGAAGATAGTGCTTCTACCTCTTACTGCCCCCCTTACTCCCCCCTTTCATGATCACAGTCATTAAAGGAAGAGATTTGTTTTATGAATCCTGATTTGAATTTGGCAATTATTTTCCCATCATGTGACCAAGCAGTGTCTATGTTGGGATGTCACTTCACCTTGGTCAGCAGCTGCTGATTTAAATATGTAAGATCTTCTCTTATTACTATTCCTGAACCTTTCAGTTTTGACCTCTTGCTGATTACAGCCAATTTGGACCTCCTTGATTCAAATTTAACAATTACTGGTCTGGGTCTGTCTTTGTTAAATTTGCCTAATCTATGTGCTGTCCTTATGTCATGTAGTTCTACATCCATCTCAAGCTTATCTTGGCACAGGTTTATAACATTATCTTCACACTCTTTAGTAGATTCATTTTTTTTGTCGTCTTTTATACCAAACATTCTGAAGCTTTCCTTTCTTGTGTACTGTTCTAAACTATTATTTTGATCATTTAGTTTCTCTATTTCCTTTTTCATTTTGTTGATAGTCTCATCTTTCATTTCTAATGTTGATTTTATTTCACTTATCTCTTGTACTAGTCTATCATTATTCCGTTCTATGTCGTACATTCTGCTTTCCAGCAACGAACAAACATCGTTTATTTTATCACATATCTCTTCTCTCATGCCAATTAAGGATTTCGTTAACTCATCACTTTTTATAAGAGGCTTTATAACCTCACCAAGAGTCTCATTTGTGACAAGGCTGTCTAACTTATTACTAATTTCAGCAAGAGCAGATTCAAATGACTGTTTATCGGATGTATAGCTTTTAATAGATGCCTGACTTGAAGCAGACAAAGTAAATTGTTTTTGTTTTTTGGCAGGCTGTGAAGATTTAGACTGAGGAATTTGAGGAGCCTGATCAGTTTTATCAGCTTTATTTTTGCCTTTAGATGCTTTAGAGTTCATACTTTCGTCAGCAGATGATGTAGAGCTCATGGTTCTTTTCACCATCACACTTTTAGTGTATTATAATTATTGTTTATATGTTACTAATCGGGTTGTTTATATGATGAAGATATTATGGCGTTTCCGGTGTTTCGGTATTTCTGTACAGCGGATTCGAAAGAATTATTTCGGTGTTTCGAACATCAACTCATGCACTGAATTCCGTTAATAAATAAGTTTTTCCAGACATTTAGTATATTATAGTCATATACTGCAACTCCTATAACCATGTAATCACCGAACAATGGGAAATGCCATCACGGATGCTAAAATCTCAAGAAATGTTCTCCCTCGCCACGTAACACAGTTCTCTGTCTAACCCGCCATTATCAATTTCAAGTCCAGAAACATAACTAAAATCGTCTCCAGGATACCAGTTGGCGCATCAAACTCAATGCCGCCAAAACTCAACAAGTTGCGTTCTTCAAAAAGCAAAGGCAAACACCAGTCCCCGGTATCAATCTCCAGTTTTTCGATCACAAACCAGAAGCAAACAAAGAGGCCAAATTTTTGTGATTTATCCTAGATAGCAATCTCAGTCTAAACAGTCACGTAAACTACATTACGGTTACAGCTAATAAACGTATCCATGTTCTGAAGATGATCAGAGGTAGAAATTGGGGAGCAAACAAAGATGTGCTTCTCAAGCTGCTCTACAAAACATTTATACGTCCCGTACTAGAATACGGTGACATAATAACAAGTGACCTGAGCAAAACCAACATTCAGAAGCTACAGAGGGTTCAAAATTATGCCCGGCGAGTGGCACTATGCAAACCGAAAAGGACACCGATAAAGGAACTTCACGAGGCAGCAAAAATAGAAACTATTGATACTCGATTAAAAGACATACAAAACAAAACCCTCAACAGACTTCAAGATAGTAAATTAATGGTTGAGCTGAACGAACACCGATCCCTTAACAGAAAAACAAAATAAGTTTCAGAAAAAAAAAAAATAAAATAAAATAAAATAAAAATTATACTATATAACTAAATCGCGTTGAGTCAGTGAGGATTGCCTCGCTACTCATTGAGAACTTTACGATAGAGTCTGTGAGGACTGCCTCGCAACTCTGCTGAAGCGCGATTGAAATGCGTTTAATAAGATCCATATAACAAAACCCTCCTCATACTCCAGGATAGTGAATCAATGGTGAAGCTGAAGGAACACCGACCCCTTAACAGAAAAACAAAATAATCCACCGTAAATTAAAATTACTCAATAGAATTAAACTGCGTAGAGTCAGTGAGGATTGCCTCGCTACTCATTGAGATCTTTAGGATTGAGTCTGGGAGGATTGCCTCGCAACTCTGCGTGTGGGGAGTGGGCTCAGAAGAAACACACCCCTTACCCCATCCATAGCAACAATCACACAACAGGCACAATATACAATAGCGGATACTATCTTTCTCTTTCTCTCTACCTATAAATTTTCTATATGAACATTCTCAAATTTTCTTGCAACGCTCTTATAAAGAAGACGTATGGAAATGGTAGACAAAGGGTAGGAGCAATTGGTGCAACCTACCTTTCTGCAACATACACAAGAAACCACCAAACACTAGGCAAGGATTGAAACAAGCTTGTCTGGTTGGGGACGAGTGTACATTTTATAAAAAATAAACATTTGAATAAAGATTTAACAGCCCTTTTAAGGGCTTGAGGATGTGTGTTTGTGAGAGGTTTTTTTTTTTGGGGGGGGGGGGGGGGGCGGAGGAGGACATTTGGAATTCCCGAAGGATAACCAGATACCTCATAATCACATACGGCATCCTATCTCCCAGAAGGCTTGATGGATGACTCCCGGTTTTTCAAAACTAAACTGTTGGAGCTTTCTCCACTCCTTTTTTGTAATCGCTATGGTCATATACCGGGGACGCTACCAAACCGGCGTTGCTGTTTGGTTTTCTTTTCTCTTCTTCCCTTAAATTTGCCATTGCACAATAGTACATTCTGGCTCGCCACCATGATCGGACTCAAACCTCTACCATCGCCGAGATGGAACCGAATAGAGTCCACTCTCTAATAGTTTTAATGGCGTTGAGGGATTGAGTATTGACAATCTAACACTCCAACGTAAACTGCCGGGAATTCTAACCGCGTGCTTACCCCCCTCAGACTCCATTTGATGCAATAGGAAAGCTAAGCCTGTGTGATCCAAGTGAAATAAAACAAGGTTAACCGGGTCGCAAGGGATTTGTAAATCCCACATCGTCCCTGCGCGCCTTCGGTTCGCTAAACCCTTTCATTTCATTCCAAGTTGGAATCATTTTCCTCAAAGTCTCTTTGAAGAAGCTAAAACAAGCGAAACGCGTCGAGACAGACGGATTTTCTACCATTTCAGAAGGAAATAACCAAGCCAGGTATCTTCTCGAATCGGTAATATCTAGTTTTCCAATTTTATTTATTTCATCACTTTTATATTTTATTTATACTTAATTTATCTACTTGATTCAACAATGGAGAGAAACTGGCAGAGGCATCAGAAGCAGAGAGTTGCCCAGTCCGGAACTGGCCAGGAACAATCGTTCCAGGCTTATTCTAGACTGGTCAAGGCCCTGTTTCAGGTGCTTCAATGTTTGCACCACATTGGGCTCTTAGAGCACCATTTGGCAAATCGGGATTTCCCGAAACAGTTGGAGAAGAAAGTAGATGAGTTAGGTGGCTTTCTTAAGCCATCTCTTCCCACCCTACACATCTTTTCTGTTCTTCGACAGATGTGTGTGGGATGGGCACACCAAACGTTAAATGCTTTAATTGAGCATTATAAGATAAATTTAAACCAGTTGAAGTCTAAGATAACTTTGGCTATGCGACCACCTCCTGGACTCGAAAAAAATATACTTCAACAGCACTCCGGCGCGTGCCTTGATCTGGGCTAAAAGGAACTTTAAAAATAAGTTGACAGATAAGACGATTTCGGCCTATGAGTCTTACATTTCGGAACTTCGCCCAGCGTCTGGAGTAAGGAACAATACGGGAGGGAGCAAGCAAACTCCGTCCCGTGCTGTCCCTCTACCACAACGCGAAAAGCATAATGAGAAAAGATCAAAGCAAAGCACTTCCACCTCTTCTTTTCCTTCTACTTCTTCTTTCTCTCAGAGTAAGCGCCTCAATTTGCAAACATCTCCGGTCCATATTGTGACTGAAGATGCTCGCAAATTGAGTAACGCTGTCTCGCCTCGTCTTGCTCCTCTACCTCCTACTCATCCTCAGCCTTTCTTCTCTGGTTCTCCTGGCGCACTCACTAGAACTCCTCCTGCTTCCTCTCCTCCTCCTTCTGTTTCTCCTGCTTTTGTTTCCTCTCCTGCTTCTGTTTCTTCTCCCCCTTCTCCTGCCTCTAGTGTGGTTCAACCAGGTATATCGTACTCAGAGAAAGTCAAATCACCGAGCCGCTACTCGGGCTGCTCATTTGATTCTAAATTCTCCCAGTTTCGGCATAAAAGCGGAGTTAATTTTGTCAAAAGGAATTGGCGCCTCCCCAATGGTTGTAAAAGCATCCTTATGATTGGAAGTTCAAATTTAGGACGCATTGATCGAAATCCCCATTCGGACATCCAGGTGGAGTGTTACCCCGGCGCCAAATTCAATCATTTTCGCTCTATGTTTAAAGGGCACAGGGGCCAGTCCAGTCCCCAAAAATATTATTAAATATTGGCGCGAACTCTCGGAATGATAATTCTGATATCGTAGTTAAGCAGTTGCGGAATATGCTTAGCGACATCAGGGTCAAGTTTAGATCAGCAAAAATTTATTTTGCTGAACTAAACTTTTCGCAAAACCTCCCTCAGGCTGAAAGGAGCACTTGAGCATCATCAACGAAATCAATCGGAAAGTGAAGGACGTTAACGTTATACCAAAAATTGATGACGCGAAGTTTGATGTTGCTCAGGATTTAAGCCATTGGACCACGAGAACCGCCAATATTATGTACGATCGCTGGTTGAACTATCTTGATTTAAACTAAGTAGAGGCAAAGGTAATAACCGCCTAACAGATGTGGGATTAGGAACTTATGTGGTTAACCTGTCTGGCACCAATGACCTAACAACCCAAGAGCAGTCTCTTTTAGATCTCGGTTTAACTTTTATACCAGCACCTAAGCCTAAAACTGGTAACCAAACAAATTTACCATCATATAACTGTAATTTTCTTAGGCAAATGAAATTATCAGACCGCTTTAGAAACTCCAGCGGTCGGAAACTTCCTTTTACATCTCGGGATAATTATATAAAGGAAGCCACGAGACAACTCAAAAATACTAAACATTATAAGAAAATAGATTCACTTATTTGGCCTAGTAATATCGAAAAATTCAATAAGATCTTAACATTTCTCCTCGACGAAGGTCACATTACCAAAAAGCAATTGAAATATTTAACAGCTAAGCTCAGTGCTCAAACAAGACAATTTTATATCCTACCAAAGATCCACAAGGACCATTCTTCATGGACGGATGACTTAACTCCACCCGGGAGGCCAGTTGTATCATATTGTAATTCGGAATCTTATGCGATCTCGGAATTAATTGATTATCATCTAAAACCTATAGCAAATAGACATCCGAGCTATCTAAAAATACACAGGATTTCCTGTCAAAAATTTCGAAATTGAAAATATCGAAAAATGCAATTCTGGCTACTCACGTATATCTCATGTATTTATATGACATTTTTATTATTTGGGAACATTCAAAAGAAGATTTGGATGAAGTTTTTAGAAATTTTGAACAATCATGATCCAAACATTAAACTAAAAGCTATCAGTGAAAGTTCTGTTGATTTTCTCGATGTGACCGTGTATAAAGGCAAGCGATTTCAGGCATCCGGTCATTTAGATTATAAAGTATATTTTAAACCAATTGATTCACATCAATTGTTGCACACAAAATCATTTCATCCCCATCATACATTTAAAGGTATCATCAAATCACAGCTGATTCGTTTCCACCGCAATTCAAGTGATAAGGTAAATTTCAATGAGGCTTGTTCTACTCTATTTGGTGCTCTCAGATCGAGAGGATACTCACTGCGCTTTTTGCGTACCTTGAAATCTCAAACTCTGATAAAGCTCGAAGTCTAGCTGAAACTACTGATTTCGAACCACTGAATATTGAATACAACAGACCATTGCAGAATGGTAGTGGCGCGGTATTTAATTGCAACAAGCCTCGTTGTAGACTGCATACTTTTATACCTGATCAGAAAGAGGAATTCTCCTCCGAACAAACGACAAATCATTATCAGATCCGTAACCCCCTCCATTGTGATTCACAAAACATTATTTACCTTATCACATGTGAGCGCTGTCGGAAACAGTATCTTGGTCAAAGTCAAAATCCCCTCCGAGAACGTGCTACTAGACACAAACAGGATATAAAACATAATGCTGATGCCCCAGTAGCACATTGTGCACTCGATAAAAGAAGGCACTTTTCTTTGTGGCGAAGCCATTGGGTGCTGTTGGTATCCAAAAACAGCCCATTTTATCACAATTTTTACTTTTAGCAGCCCGTGGAGGGTTAACAAATTCTCACCGGAGTATTTTGTCCATGCAACTTCTATTGCCACACCAAGACTTGGGAGTGACCAATTTTTCTTGGAAATCTACAGGACTCGTTTAGAGAAACCCACGGAAAACGTGATTTTTTTTTTAGCTTTAGGGGGGTATTGCCGTTTAACCAGCCCAAAACGGGTTAACGCTTGGTTTTTTGAACACCCTTATTACTTACAAAAATGATCCTCAGTAAATTTCACTTCCTATAAAGGAAGTTATGTGTATCACTCGTGTATCGTTTGGGTGCTGTGGGGGCCCGAAAATGGCCCACTTCATCACAATTTCGATGTTTGGCAGCTTCTGGAGGGTTACCATATGTATTGCCTACTATGTCTTTATGTATCAATAGTCGTGTCACAGGCAGGTCTAGCAATGATGAATGTTTTAAAAAAAAATCTGCAAGACATGTTTCGAGAAAGTGCCGATAAACACCAATTTTAGCAGTTTTTTGCCAATTCTGACGAAATAAGGGTTAAATCGAAAATTCCGCTTCGGTACAATTTTAGATTTTGTGCCCCTCTATGAGTGTGCACAATTTTGTGAAAATCGGTTCGAAAATGGCTACTGAATCGTACGGACAAAATGTGTGGAGAAAAGAAAGAAAAAATATAATAATCCGTAGAAAAACAATAGTCTTTTCCAGAGGGAAAATCCTAATTAAGTAACGAAGAATTGTTTTGATAAGAATCAGATTAAACATATAAACTGTTTATTCAGTATACTCATATCAAAGCGTTATGATTATAGTTCTTGCCTGTAGATAACATGACAGGCATGAAGTCTGTCTCGCCCGTGTCGTCAGTAACGATCTGTCTAGTACGATTGGCATCATTGGCATGTGAACGTTGCAAGAAGTGCGATGGTGTGATGCTTTGACGTTGTATTACTAAACAATAAGCAAACTAAGACTATTTTGGAATTTCCGGGCTCCTGGGATACCAATAATATAATGACTTTTAACAGCTTCCACTTCTTAATTGAACGTCGAGTATTAATCTGCCTGTTTACCATGAAGTGCGAGATTTGCAGTCTCTCATTCGAGCACAATCTGAAAATGTCTTTTTCAGCTGCTTACCGTTCGCTCATCTAATTAATCACAAACAAAATCGGGCATTTAATATTAAAAGAAAACCAGAGGCTCAGGTGAGCCTAAAACACTCACCTGGCTCAAGTTGTTAAAAGAGATGAACAAGTCAGTTAGTGACCAGTAGCAAGAGCAATTCTTTTGATTTGCGATGACACAGCCAAAGGCGACTGTTTTGACCATTCATTTCTGCTGGTCCAAGAAAGGCTTACAAGGCAAAACCAAAGCTTTGTTCTGTGAAGTCTCAAAAAGTGTGCAAACAATTTTTTTTAACTCATGTGGTTTTCTCTACCCCACCCCCCAAAATGGGATTTTAAATGAAATACTTATGACTCAGTTATATACTGGTTCAAATCTCCCCTTTGGTTCAGGAAATAGAACATATCAGTGGAGCTCATATTTTGGGAGTCCAAATGTAGAACTACTGAGCTCCTTTATTTATTTATTTATTTATTTATTTATTTATTTATTTATTTATTTATTTATTTATTTATTTTCAAGGTCGCATATTTCTGCAAAATGGCTAATAATGACCACGACAGTCTTACGGGTATAGGGAGCCAGGGTACCCGGAGAGAACCACCGAGCAAGGACGAGCAACTGTAAGCTCCCCAACATACTAACTCCCCACAAACAGTGCTGGCATTGGTTGAAGGCAAGTGCACCATCGACGTGCAGTACGCCTCAGTACACAACGCCACTGCGCACCCACGTGGGCAATGGGGTTGAAGTGTCTTGCCCAAGGATACAACGCGGTTTCCGAGGGCGGGAATCGTGCCGAGTACCTCTTAGCTTGAAGCCTGCACCTCTACCGACTGAGACACCGCGCCCCTAATAATAATAACAATTTGGCCAGCCGCTGATTTGTCGCGGTTCTCGGGAGAGAAGACCTTGTTTACCCCCGTACTCCCAACTGCCTCCATATTCCCACGCCTCTTCGCTCCTCCCAGCACTCGGAGGCGAACTGCGTGCTGACATCCTTTGCCCCATCTTCCCAATCTCTCCGATTAGCCTATTAACCCTCTCATTTGAGTCTCCCAATAACCACATGTCCTTCCTTCTCCCATCCCACTTCCCGTTTATGCTCCCAGTGAATCCTATTCTTTTAGACTGGTATTTTGGGCATTCTAGAAGAAAGTGTTCCAGGGTATCCACCACGCCCAAATTACACATCTGGCACTCCTTTTCACTGTTTTTCTCAATTGTCCCCTCAGCTCCAAGGACCGCGATCTCTGCTTGAACAACGGTGACCCCCCCCCCCAAAAAAAAGGTGCCATCAAGATACTTTTCAAAACCAGGCTTCTCTTTATCACGCAGGAACCAAAGACCTCTTTGATTTGACCCCCTCTCGCCATGTAAGGTTACCACCACCATGACCGTTTCTCGAACGATTCTTTTACCCTGGTGTGCCCCAACGTCTACGTCCGAGATATCCAGTGAGTAATTCTCTATTAGCTCCCTCACTTGGACCAGCCACCCTGTCTTGATATCTGAGTTGAAAATTATCTGTAATATTACTTTACACCTCATCCACCCAAGCTCACCCCTGATTGCTTCTAGTGCTGCGGCTTTACTCGACCCCGTTATTCATCGGTCTGCATCCTTCTGCAGGGTTTCCAAGCTCTTTACAGCCGTCTGGTTTAGGGGTACCACTTCCGTACCATATGTTGCACTTGGCAGACCCACCATTTCCCAAATGGTTTTCCCCACGAAAAGCTTATTGAAACTGTTGATATTGATATTGATATTTTTATTCGCCAGTATACTAAAATATAACAATGTATACATATAGTGCATGTAGTTAACATAATGAAATTTCAACAAAAAGAAACATTGCATATAATACATATAAATACAATAATCCCAATTATTAATGCATTGTATACTGGCAGTGGACGACATAGCCAGAATGGCTGTCTTCCTGCCTTTCCCCGAGAAATATAGAAGAAAAAGAGAAAAAAAGATCAGCAAAAGAAAGAGAAAGAAATAGGTATTACACTGCAACATTGTGGATTCCAGTCATTATGTCTTGATTTGGTCTCATTCCAGCATGCGTGCAAAGTGTCGCTGAAGATCAACTGCGAAATCCAGCTCTGTTGATTCTTCTGGCACCATCCTCCCATTAGCTTGTGTGTAATAATTTACTACTCAAAGTTTGCTAAACACCACATATTTGACACATCATTGTAAAATTTTCTTGTGACACATTTGCGATATTTTGGGTGAATATGATTGAGGAATGTATTAAGAAAGTCCCCAGTGTTTACATTAGCTCTCTTGACGGGCAGACGTTTCGTGACAGTCATGGAAAGCATGTACCCCTTGATTTTCAAGATGTTTTTGTCTACATCTACATGACATGTGTAGGGTATTCAGTCTTCATTTTAACACAAAATACTGTGATTTAATGATTGAATATGGCGAATGGAAATGTAAGAAGACATTTGTCCGAAGCAGAAATGTGGCTGGCTGTAGGGATGGGGGAACAAAGGACTACCCATCGTCAGGTTGGCGAAGCCCTTGATGTGCACCATACGGTGATCACCAGAGCCTGTGGAAGAACTCAGCAGTATGGCACACCAGGCAGACGATATGGTGGTTGCAGAGACAGGGCAACATCTGCAGCTGAAGACCGGTTTGTGATCATTCAGGCCCGTAGGAACCGCTTTTCCACAGCAACCCAGCTACGCAGTGACATTCAGAATGCATCCGGGGTAAATGTTCCGACGCAGACTATCCGGGCAAGGTTGCACGAAGGAGGTCCCTGATCGAGAGAAGACCATGTATTCGCATTCTGATGGCCCAGAACCACCACCAGGCGCGATATGAACGGACTAGGGATCACGTTGGGTGGACCAGAGAAGATTGGCGACCTGTCCTTTTTACAGATGAGCCAAGGAACAACTGCCTAGACAACACAGATGGCCGTTCAAGGGTATGGACAAGACCAGGAGAGCGATTCCATGCAGCCAACATTGCTGAGCATGACCGCTATGGCGGAGGGCCAATAACGGTTTGGAGCGACATCAGATGGGATAGACGTACAAAGCTCTATGTCCTTGACCGTGGTACATTGACTGCCCAGCGGTATATTGGTGAGAACCTGGATGCCCACGTCAAATTGTATGCAGGTGTAGTGGGTGATAGATTCATTCTGATGGACGATAATGCCCGTCCTCATGTTGCCCATGCTGTCCAGGAGTACCGACAGAGGGAGGGGATTGAGCGTATGGACTGGCCAGCAAGATCCCCTGACCTCAATCCAATCGAACATGTCTGGAATGAGTTGCAGCTTGCAATTCCAGTCCGTCCAGTCCAACCAAGACGTGTCCAGGAGCTTGGTGCCACGCTGGTCCAAGAATGGAACAACATCTCACAAAAGACCACCTGGAACCTGATTGGGAGCATGAGTAGGCGTTGTCAGACTGTAATTAACAATAATGGGTCTCATACTCGATATTGAACCCATATCAGTTCGCTCCGTCAACTTTTTGACAAATTTGAAAAAATTCCTCTTTTACCAATAATATCCATTTTCCATGGTTATCGTATTCAAAAGCTAAAAAATAATGTCAAACACAAAGAAAATCTTAATTTCTGTACTTTAAAGACATAATTAAAAAAAATATATATACACTTTTCATAACAATATTTCAACTGAAACGCAAAACAGGTGGTAGGATATACTTTGTGGTTGGCCAACTTTGAGTTGTATAGTATGAGTAGATCTACGAAATGGTTTGTGGGAGCTGATTGTGAGGCGACATGGACGAGAATACCAGATAACAATTACTGTCAAAGACAACACGTGATTTTATCGTTAACCCTTTACCATCGTAACCGTTGAAACCACACAGAGCAATTCATAGAAGTCGCTATTCACATTTTATTTTGTTTTCGCACTTTGTCTCAAAACCACAGCCCACAATCCTCCGTTGGGGCGATCTCATTGAGCTCGCCCCAATGAAGGCACACGAGCTATGTCTCCGAAACAAAAAATGAGAATGTCTGGTTATTCAAGGGTTTTTATAGCAAATGTTTCTGCTATCCGCGTTGGACAAGGGTTAAATTTAGTTTATACAAGCCAGACAATATGGGTTCGAACAGGAAATGTTCCCGGAATAATAGGAGAAAAATATTGTTGTTAACTTTTTCTTGAATGCTTTCCTATTCTCGGTTTTCCTGATATCTGTTTCTAACTCATTCCATGGCTTTGGTAGCGCAGAAACGAGTAATTTATTCAAGGTTTGGGTTCTGGTTTTGTGTGTGCGTAAGAGACCTGCCTGGCGAGTAATCATGCTGGATTGGTTATTTACAATTGAGAAGAAGTTTGGAAATGAAACCCGGAGGTTTCCATTATGCCTATCAAACATAAATAATAAGGCGTATAATTTGTATAAATTGTTGAACTTCAATATACTCTCTTTGATAAACAGGGGGTCAGTGTGGGCACTGCATTTTTTTATTATTTATTATTCGTAGTGTTTTTTTCCTATTCGTTTCATTTGGTTAAGGATTCGCCTGTCACAAACAGTTTATTTGTGTGGTTTCGGTAGATGCCTCTTCCTGTGATGTTTATTTTTATCCCAGATACCCGTAGTCACCTGTCTCTCGTACACTAATAAGTTTACCGATACCTTCCGGAATGCAGAACTCCCCCATTCTCCATCTTCGAGTGGGGTCGACTTTGCGGCCCACAGGTATAACGTTGCTCGTCGTGTCATTAAGTTCGAGTCTCCATTTGCTCTCATATTTCCCAACAAATTCCAGCATTTTCGCTAGCCCCTCTTCGCTTTCTGACACTAGCACCATATCGTCTGCCAAGAATAGCCATGGGGTCTTCAAGTCCCCAACCCCAACCCCCTTGTCGCTATGAAGGAGTACATATCCTAAATCTTTGATGTAGAATGCAAAAAGAATTGGCGAAAGGATACACCCCTGTTTTAGGCCTACCTCCATAGGCACACTTTTTTGTTTTTATGTTACCCAGCCTAAGTTCACTCTGTACATCTTTATATAACGCTTTCAGAATTCCAACAAACTCGCCTCCCAAGCCCAGAGCATCAAGCTTTTGCCACATATCGTATGCCTTTTTAACATCCAAAAAGGCCATAGACATTTTTTTCTTTTTTGCTTTCGTGGATTCTTTCATTTGGGATAGCGTGAAAAGAGGGCCAGTGACTCTCCTTCCTTTCCTGAAGCAATTCTGGATCGCTCCCAAAACCCTTCTCCCCAACCACCTCCTCTTATCTCCTATACAGGGTTTTACAGAAAACTTTTCCAATGTTGCTACTAACAGAGATCCCTCGATAATTATCCAGAACGTCTTTTTCCACCTTTTTGTGATAAATGTCACTTTGCTTTCTCTCCACTCATTTGGGAGCTCTTGTTTTTCTATGGCTAAATTAAATGGGGCAGTTAGGCTTCCAAGAGTTCCTCTTCCCCTTTTTTGATAAACTCGTTAGGAATTTCGTCCACCCTCCCGTGTTTCCATTCCTTAATTTTGAGATCACCTTTCGCATCTCCTCCGATTTAATTTCGCAGCACACGAAGTTCGATAGGTTTTCCTCGATCGGGTTCGGACACTCCGATGGG
Organism: Pictodentalium vernedei; assembly: GCA_031216915.1. NCBI lineage: Eukaryota > Metazoa > Mollusca > Scaphopoda > Dentaliida > Dentaliidae > Pictodentalium > Pictodentalium vernedei. The sequence goes on along the minus strand of CM062297.1, from coordinate 502,817,707 downwards.
ATCCCAATGCCCCATCGCTTATCGTTTACCTTTTCCCAGTGCTTGACTAGTTCTGATTGGATTTGATCTTCATCGTCTGTAACTCTGCCATCTACTTTAATCCTCTGTGGGTTACTTCCTTTGTTACGTTTATTCACCCATTTCCAAAATACGTTCGAACTCGATCCCCTTGTCATTCTTATCGTCCTAATAAGACTGCTTTTTGCACTCTTTGATTATCGTTTTTAACCTTATTTCGTGCTTGTTGGCATTCTTCCTTTGCTACCGTGGCCTCGTTGCTTTCCACCCCCTTCAGTTTTCTACTTCTCCTGTATGCAGCTCATTTAGCTTTTCTACCCTTTATGGCCGTTTTCAGTTCTTCGTTCACTCTGTACCCAAGTTGCCGTGTTGGCATCCTAGCCTTTCCTAAACATTCCTTCCCTGCCTCCATAAGGCTCGCAACTATAGCGTCGGCCATCTTCTGTCCACTGCCCCCCCCCCCCCCCCCCCTTGTGTACGGTTGCAAGCTTTGGTTTCAATTTTTCATCGAACTTCGCCCAGACGGCATCCTTTTTGAGTTCCCAAATCTCCTTGAAGCTTCCTTTCCGTTTTACTAGGTTTTTGGCCCTGGTCGTCACAGTAATCAAGCTGTGATCACTATCACCTCCATTTTACCCTCATCGTCCTCTTCTACCCCTATCAACTCCCTCCATAAATTAATATCTGTGAGAATATAGTCGATTATTGATTTTCTGTCGTTCTTCTCCCTGGAATTTCTCCTTACACCTCGCGTCCCTGTTCAGAATCTCCAGACCGAGCTCATTTGTGAAGTTTAACAGCTTCCTTCCATTCCTGTTGACTTTCTTGTCCCCGCCCTCTGTGCCTTCTTCCGTATCACCTTTGTCCATTGAAGTCACCCATCAGAATTCTACCGAGCCCCTTGTTTTCAGGTTCGGTGATATTGGACCTTAGTGTTGAGTATATCGAGTCATTCCACTCGGGTTTGCTTCCCTCCACCGCACAATACTCAATCCCAAGAGCAATACTCTTGTTTCTTAGATTGACCTTTACCCATCCAATTTATTTCGATACCTCAGCCGCGGTGCTGACAACTTCCAGGTCTGAGATCAGCAACGGTTTTAAATCCTCTTTAATGTACATGCCTACCCCTCCCCCTTTTTCTGGCCTTCCGTTCGCCCTACACCTATCCACACGCACCTCCTTGCTTGGCCTACCCGTTCCTCGTGTCTTACCTACGTCTCGCATAAGCCCATGACATCAAAGTCCTCTGCCACTATCAATGTAGCAATTTCACTTATTTTCCGGTGGAGACCCTGGATGTTGCTATAACCCACTTTCTGGGTACTGAGATTTCTTGGCTTCCGCCTACTGGTCGTATTGTTTTCTGGCGCTAGCTTTGGTAAAATTATTCTGCCCCCCACCACCCCCCCCCCCCCCCCGCTTTTGTTCACGCCACCTGTGTCCACTCTTGTTATACTTGCCTCTGACCTCCCACCCCGCTCCTCTCCAAGAAAGGCTCCGCTACCCGTAGAATTTTATCACCCAATACCCGTTTCCCCATCCTTCTAAGATACAGCCCATCAAGCCCATACATGCTCGTGTTGCCCCAAAACGTGCCCCAATGGTCGATAAAGGGTATTCCCAGGTCAACACCGCAGTTCTCCAACTCCTCATTCAGCGCCAAAATCCTTGAGTTTCGTTCGCCCCCACCTCCAAGGACCGGAAGGACCCCAGATACAACTACTCTTGCTTTCCTACTTTGCACTTTCCTGACTAAACCTCTGTACGACTCCACCAAACTTACTGCCCTTCTCTCCCTCATATTATTGGTCCCCACATGGACCACCACTACCGGATCCGATCCTGAACCTGCCACAATACCATCTACTCGGTCCCTCAGATCCTTCACCTTCGCCCCCGGAAAGCACAAGACTGTTCGATTAGAACTATCAGGACCACAAACCATATTGTCAATCCCACGTACATTGCTACTCTCCGCTACAACTAATTTTCTTCTTCTTCCCCCAGTTCCTATATCATCTGCAACTTGCCTCGCTGAGCATCCCTCTGGCCCCCTCTTTCTCTTCATCGCACTCCTTACCCCACCTGGCCTATCAGCATCTCCAGACATCTCTCCTACTGAGTTCCTTTGTGAAATGTTGAAGCTGCATCACTAAAATAAGGTTCATAGCAGAAATCTAAGCATTATTGCGCTTGCTTATGGGAGGTGGATTTTTACCATTCTTTTTGAACGCCGCGTGGACTTGAAACCTGAAAGTTTGGGATGTTTATGGTTACAAGTATTCAATAATAACAAAACCCTCCTCCTTGGATCATTTTATCGACGACCGGATATAAAGCGACCTACGTTCTTTGCGGAAACTATGACTTCATTACAATAATCAATAGTCCAGAGTTTGTCGTAAACGAACACGTAGGAGATCCATTCTATGCAGACCTTGTCCGTTATCACTGTTCAATCATCGCAGAAATCAAATATCCCCACAGAACGTCGCAAGTCAACCAAACGACGGATAAGGATATTTGAAAACGCCAACTTCGATAGCCTTAATGAGGCTATTGACAAAAAAAACTGGGAAGAGACCCCAGTTGGTCAATCCCCTCCCAGTATTATTGAAATACTGGAAAACATTCTTACAGAGCTCTCAAGTAGATATATTCTCACAAAGTCATCACAACTCGACCCAACGAGTCCCCATGCAAATGCATAAGACGCTTCATCCATCAATGCAAACGTCTTCTTCACCTGGAAAAACGTAAAAAATACTCCTTTATCGTGAGTAAAATATCGGAAGAAACGAAATGAAACCACTTCGGCTGTTAGAGCGGCAAAAAATAAATTCACAGAAAATATTACAAACACCTTAAAATCTCATACAGTACCATCGCATACATGGTGGAAAATTTTGAAGCTACTGTTCGGAAACAGAACATTCGATATACCAAGTCTTTTCAACTCCGGTAGTCTTCTCATTTCCGATGACTAAAAAAGTGAAGCCTTCAACGAATATTTCTACTCGATCTCAACCATTAATGACGCCACCAACCAACTCTCAAACCGATCGTTTAACCCTGGTCGCCCGTCACTTCAACTAATCTCTTTGACTGAACATGAAATAGGAATAGAGCTCCGATCTCAAAAAGTTTCTGATGCTAGCGGTCCTGGCAAAATCAACCCACGAATACTCAAAGAATGTTCAGTTTGGTTAGCGAAACCACTAACCAGGATATTTAACCTCCTTCTCCGGCTGCGCACATTTCCATCTCTATGGGGAAGAGCTAACGTACATGTATCACCAATTTTTACAAAAAGACTCACCCGATATGGTGACGAACTACCGCCCGATTTCTCTCTTAAGATGTATTGGGAAAGTTTTTCTGAAGGTGTAAAGCAAATAGTATTTCTGCCTATCTTGAAACAAACCACCTCTTGGCCCGATCTCAATCAGGATTTGTACCAAACGATTCAACAGTACTTTCACTGTATAACTTAGTGAAATATATAACACTATCAGCATTGCTCTAGACAATGGAAAGGAAATAAGATTAATGTTCTTTGATGTTAGTAAAGCCTTTGATGAAGTGTTGCATGATGGGTTACTGTATAACTTGAAAAATAGGTACCACCGGGCAACCTGTAGAGTGGTTTAGGTCATACTTGAAAGACAGAGAACAGCGTGTCATGATAAATTCTCTTTCGTCAAGGTGAAGAAAGATGGGTGCTGGTGTTTCGGAAGGATCGATATTAGGTCCTCTTCTCTTCCCGATTTACATTATCGACATCGTAGATAACATATTTTGTAATATTCGTCATATTTTGTAATATTCTTCTGTTCGCTGACGACACCTTATTGTAGCGGACCCGTTTTGTTCGGCAGATCTACTATCCAATGACAAACTGAAGATCGAAAACTGGGCTAAACAATGGCTGGTCGATTTCAACCCGGCAAAAACGGAATCGCTTATAATTTCCCCAAAACGACCAAGAACTCCACACGGGACTCTCAGCGTAAACGTAAAGGAGGTCAATAGTCGCAAAGGTTTTGGACTGACGTTAAATGTGCACGGGTCCAGGGCAGATCATATTTCGGAAATAACCACGAAAGCTTGGAAACGAATAACTATGCTTAGAAAATATGAATTCAGCTTGGGTAGAAAAGCTATTGAAAAGATATACTTCGCTTTCGTACGACCCGAGGTCGAATATGCTGACACGGTCTGGGATAACTGTTCTGAATCCAAATAGAAGCTGCCAGATTAGTGACCGGCGCGACACGAAGTGCTAGCAAATCAGTACTACACGCAGAAATCGGGTGGGAAACTCTGCAAACTCGGAGGAACAAAAGTAAACTAATATGGCTTTTTATAATGTGGCAAAACCTTACGTCCGATTACTTGCCTACGCTAGAACCCCGTGCAACGTCTGCATCCCACAAGCACAACTTACGCAACAATATGTCCCACTTTGTCAAACATCCTCTCATCAAAATCCCTTCCTTCCATCAACTGCTAGGCTGTGGAACACCTTGTTGCCTATTGACATACGCGAAAATAACCCCTTGTATCAATTTACGTCATTTATTGACAAAGACAATGTTTATTTCGAGTTTCTTCTATTACCAAAATTCACGTAAAACTCAAATACGATCACCGTAGACTACGTCTGGGTTGCAGCAACCTCAACTATCATTCAGTAAACAATAGTAGTAGTGTATGTTCCCCCACAGGGAAGAGTTGCAGGAAGTGACGTCATGACACGTGATCCAGTGGCGCCATGTTGTGTTGTCATGGTAACCCGCGTTAGCGGCCATCTTGTGACGTCATTTCCATAGTGATACGTGGTGTTAGTGCACATGCGCAGCGCGAGTTGTTAGGGTGATACGTGTTTCCGTCGTTCATTTTGTATACTGGAGGCCGCCATCTTGGTTTCTATGGTAGCACGTGGTTGCTATGTGACCCAAAGGCCTACAACAAGACAGGGGTATGTTTGGAGGGTGTGTTCAATTGAATCAGAGTATCACGAATTACCACAAACAACCCGACAAGTTGTACCATTTCAAATTCTTTCAGAATTCTCTACTTCTATCTATCTATGCAATAGTTTTCGTCTTCCTGATCATGTTCCCTTGTCCTGGGGTATACTCCAGTCGAGTAGAAGAGCCTATCAGCAGGAAAAGCCTTGCTTATTATTACTACATTTAGCTGTTCTGGCCTGTTCTTCTTAGTTCTGATCCTGTTCCGAGTACTCTTGTTGTTTCGTTCATCTAGATCACCCAATCAGTTCACTTTACTGGCGCTAACTTCCAATCAGATTGCTTGATTTCCCATAATCTGTATGCCGAGTTACCTCCCCTGTTTCTAACAAAAGCATATATCATTCCCAAAACAAATAAGCTATCGAACGGTTACTGGTAAGTCATTGTTTGAACGACTCGAAGCAGAACGAGCAAATGAGCTTTAAAGCAATTGCTCGTTCGAGTGACTCGCACATACGACTCTTAGCCTCATTTCAGAAAAAAATGGATTCCATAGCCACAGGCGTTTTCGGAAAAGGGATTCCACAAATGGGATTCCACAAAAGGGATTCCATAAGGGGGATTCCGTCTTACCTCGAGTGACTCGCACATACTGCTCGAATGACTCGATCCCCATCCAGCAAAAGAGCTATCGATCAATTTCTCGTTCGAGTGACTCGCTCACACGACTCCTAGCCTCATTTCAGGAAAAAGGGATTCTGTATCCACAGACGATTCCCAAAAAAGTATTCCCAAAAAGGGATTCTGTAAATGGGATTCCTAGCCGACTCCGTAAAATGATGTAACCTTAATTGGCGAGAGGGGGTCAAATCAAAGAGGTCTTTGGGTGGCCTGTGTGATAAAGAGAAGCCTGATGTTGAAGAGTACCTTGATGGCTACTTTAGGGGTCACTGTTGTTCAAGCTAAGGTCGCGGTCCCTGGAGCTGAGGGAACAAATTGGGAAAAGCAGTGAAAAGGAGTGCCAGATGTGTAAATTGGGCGTGGTGGAGACCCTGGAAGACTTTCTTCTAGAATGCCCCAAAATACCAGTCAGTTGGTAGTTCAGGTCTAATGAAGGCCTTCTCAACCGTGAACCTCGACAAATCAGCGGCCTGGTCAAAGTGTTATTATTATTATAGCTGGTAGAACATGGTATAATTCTGAAAAAAATTCAAATATTTACAAAGTACACATAAAGTACTCCTAAAATACTCAGGAGTACTGACCTTTCTCAAAGTAATGAGTACGAGTATTTGAAATTATATGAGTAAAGTGCGAGTATTGAGTACTTTGTCAAAAAGTGGTACTCGAGTACTAAGAGTATGAATACTGAGGACCTAGCCCTACTCCCAAAGAGTGCCCAAAATTAACACAGGAACCCGATTTGAAATTTAGTCCAAACAATATTTTATTTCAGTTTAGAATTGATATATTAAATAACAGAAAAAATAACAAAAAGATACATTTCTCGCGCAATACAAAGTATGAAATTGGATTCATCAGCAAGCATAAAGCTTTTGTAAGCTGTCTCCGTCAGTTGTGTTACACATTTTGGAGATAGTTACAAACAATGTACAAAATCTTTAAAAATGAAATAAACTTATAAGTTTGTATTCGTTTTCAGTTTCTCAGTAAGGAATGGGTGAGGAAACCGAGAAGGATATGCAAGAGTGCACTGGGGAAGGGGTGCAGGTGGAGTTTTATTGGCACAGCTTTTCACCACCAAAATTACGACACAATACGTTTCTCAGAAGAAGTGGCAAGGATCGCAACGTAGAGTGAAGATATGTGTCCCACAGAAAGTTATTCATTGAGAACGTCAAAAGAGGAAGTACATGTGGTCGACAGAGAGGTCGAGTCTAGAAACAGTAACTCACACGCACTGTCGCGGCCGTCAACATAAGCTATTTCCTTTCGTTATATGTATTATCTGTTTTTTCTTGATCATACACAGGGCGTGGGAGTGGGGGGGGGGGGCAAATATTTTTTTGGATATAAACTCGTGAAGTGTTTCAAATATTTCTTTGTTGACTTCGGGTCTCTAATGGGCACTTCCATTTAGTAAAATATATTGATAGGGTAAGTTATGATGCCAAAGGTTTGATTTCGTTCAGTGGTATAAGACGGGCAGTAAAGGAGATAGTGTTCGGCTGTTTCGCGTGAGCCGCATCTACAGAGAGCGGTGACAGGGAGATAATTTCTAAAAATGTGATCATTTAAGTTACTACAAGATAGGCGCAATCTACAATGTTGTATTTTAGCTTTTCCTGATTTATTGTGAGGGGAGAATTGCGGAAAAAAGTCCATCACGATTCAAGTAGTCCTTGAGCTGACGTAGTGACTTACTTTCTCGTATTTTTATGGGGAGGTCGTTACATAGTTTGGTTAATAATAATAATGGTTGTACTTGGCAAAAATGACCACTAATGTGTCTGAGTCCTACAAAAGGGGATAGATAAGTCTGTGTTATAACGAATGTTATACTCGTGACACGTAGAGGAAGGTTGAGGCGTTAGACTTGATAGATAATTTGGATCGAGTTTATGATACATTTTGAAGTACTGTTTTAGCTTGTGTTTTTGCCTACGTGTTTTAAGCGGTTCCCATCCAGTCTCCGCATAGAGCAGTTCCCTGCCAACACTTCGCGTTGCATCAATAACGATTCGTGCTGCTTCAAATTGTTTTTTTCAAGTTCTTCGCTTTCGGCCACAGAGCAGTTAGCACAGACTGTGTCAGGATATCTCTAAAACAGGACGTATAAACGTTAGGTAAATCTTTTCAAGGGTTTTACGAACGAGCAATGTTTTATGTTTGCGAAGTAGCGTTATTCTTTTCCAAACTTTTGTAGATATGTCTTCAATGTGATTGCCCCATGAACCTGCATTATTGAGGGTTATTCCCAAGTGGTTGTGGTGGTCGACTTGAGTGATATGTGTATTTGACATGTGGGGAGGGGGAGGGAAACTCTAATAATTTTATGGGAGATTAGCACGTTTTCGGTTTTCAAAGGGTTGAAATCGACAAGCCATTTTAGACCATTGTTCTATTTTTAGGATGTCATTGTTTTGAAGAGCAGCTGCCTGGTTCGCGTCTTCTACTATTAAATGCAGTGATATATCGTCCGCAAAGAGGCCGATATTACAAAGTATATCATCAGCTATATCATTTATATAAATAATGAACAGCAAGGGGTCAAGTATAGAGCCTTGTGGTGCTCCGGCCTCCACAATCTTCCACGAAAAACATTCGGAATGTATGACAACACGCTGTTGCCTATTCTTTAAGTACGATTCAAACCATTTTAGGAGTTTACCCGTAATGCCTATCTTCTCTAGTTTGTACAATAACCCTTTATGCCAAACTTTGCCGATGGCTTTGCTTGCGTCAAAAAATACAAATCGTATTTCTTTCCCTTCATCGAGTGCACTGCTGATTGTGTTATATATTTCAGTCCTTTGGGGAGTAGTTGAGTCTTTTGGTGTAAATCCAGATTGAAATTTTGTCAGTAGGGCGTTTGAATCGAGACAATTCAATACATGTTTGAATACATATTTTTCAAAAAATTTAGCCATACAACTTAGGAGAGAAATTGGTCGATAAATACTGATTATGTTTGGATCATTCTTTTTGAATAAGGGAGTTACATTTGCGCATTTCCACTCAGTAGGGAAATGACAATTGTTTAGTAGACAGTTGAAGATTGCATTAGTGGGTTCAAAAGGCCTCTTGAACATTGTGTTAATAATCTAGGGTCTATGTTATCGGGGCCACATGACTTGGAAGTTTTTAAGGACTTCAAGCTTACAGGTACATCGATTGAGCCTATTGTTATGCTTTCAAGAGTAGAGCGCACACCGAAATTGTCGCCAGGTGGAAAAGTAGCGTAGCTATCATCAACCGCCGAGATATGACAGACATGGCAGAAGTAGTCATTACGGAAACTCGTATTCAGACTGGCTTACTCACCTTCTTCCTACATTCTTCGCTTTGTTCTTCTCTTCTTCTATTCCATTTTGTTCCCGATATATATGCTTAAAGAGTTTACACATTTGAAAATATAGTCGCCCATGGATCGCTGATCCTTTGGCCAACTCAGAATGTCTTTCACCATCCGACGCACCTGTTTTGTGGTGAGTTAGTTTGAGAGGCATTCTGGTTCAGTGCTTGCGAGGGGCGATTGCTGGTGCTGTGATCTTGACTAATTCTATTTGGTTGTCTATTGGGACCTCTGTCCATGGGCAGTGGCGTAGGTAGCTTTTCGCTGGCGGAGGGGCAAGCCCAAAATTTTCCGACAGACGGAAAATTTTCCGACAGTGTAACAACAACAAAAACCCAAACAAACAGAACGTATCTGTTGTTTACTGCAAATGTACTGAAAATTGGTCTTTTTTACCCCAAATTTACCCAAAATGGCATGTTTTTATCCCCAAAGCCAGCATTTTATGTTATTAGGCATAAATTCGCCAAAAAATGGTCCCAAAAAATTTCCGACAAAATTTCTGGTGGGGCCTCATATGACGTAAATTTATTTCAAGCTAGGGAGACGACACACATAAGCTTGAAGCTTCCCGTCGAATCCCTAATCTGTCTTGTTTTAAAATCGTCGACTGCTATGTTATGTGCTGCGTTTCCTGTAGTATTGTGTTCATTCTTTGTCTTATACTGTGTATTCATGTAACATGATATTCATTTCTTTCCTTTTTCAATAAGTATTGTTCAAACTAAGTAGTCGTTAAAAGCCTCAGCCTTTTCGGTTGGTGTGGTTAATACACGATTGTTGTAAGGTATGGCGGGAATGTCAGTTTTACTATTGTTCAGTAGAATCTTCAGGATTTTCCACCATAAGTGAGAGAAGTCAACGTGTTTTTGAGAGTGGTTTATATCTTTGTCAGGTACTTTCCTTTGGATGACCTAACCATTTGCTGTTGTTCGGTTCCTTATTTACCTATAACTTACCCAGGCTTCTGGTGTGTCTTTAGTCTTGGCAATACGATATTTTCGTTTTCGCTGACGAATTAATGCCCTAATATCATTGTGCATCCAAGGAGGGTCATCAGCTCGACATCTTATCAATTTATTGGGGATAAATTCAGAGGCTTTTTTAGTCAAAATCGATTGGAATTGATCAACAATAGTAATACATGAAAACCACGCGAGCACAACATACCAGTTTATCTCCTCAAGTGATTTATTCATGCCTGTAAAATCAGATTTATCGTGTGTCCAAATTTTCCGTTTGAATGTCTGGGCTCGTTCAACGGTGTACCGGAGTTCAACGACTACTGGGCATGATAGCGTGTCAAGTCACCGTAAAAGGGATCACCAAAACTATGGAAAGCCACAAGTGAGGGTTCATAAGTCATTATTAGATCTATACTGTCCAAAAACGTGACCCCCTTCCCCCATATATCCTATATGATATGAAGCTTTACCAGTAATGTTCATGGCGTCTATGGGTGATCCAAACTCGCGGATTATGATCACTCGACCTGCAGCTAATCCTTTTGTTACCACACTGTCCCCAAGAATCGTGAACTTCGTGTTTTTCGTGATGTCATGGGCAAAACCTCCCATAAAATTCAGGTCCATGCGTTGCCTTCCACCAGTTTCGAAATGGTGTACAAACGTAAAGCCACGCTGCGTAAAGCTGAACCGAATCGGGGAAATAGTGTACGTAGACGCAGATTGGATGACGGAGAACGTTGGCGCTTCGTGACCCTGTCTAACGATGCTGGTTAGTCCATCCATCGCATTGCAAGGCACATCAGTCGTGATCGCAAGGTCGTCCGTAGATGCCTACAACGGTTTCAACGGTTTGCTGTCACCAGGAGTGTTGCTGATCGGCCTCGATCTCGAAGACCAACGTCCACTACATCCAGAGAAGACCGGACGATTGCCCAGACAGCCCGCAGGAATCCTTTTGTGGGTGCTGTCACTATTCGCACTAACTTACAGAGAGATCTCCGGGTAACTGTATCAGAACAAACCGTCAGAAACAGGTTATCCGAGAATCAAATGCAGAGTTAGAGACCCGCGAAGTTTCCCGTTATGACAGCACGATATAAAGCGGGACGACAGCAGCGGACAGAACAACACGAAGACTGGGGACTGCGCGACTGGCATTCAGTTCTGTTCGCAGATGAATCGAGATTTAATTTGCATCTCTCAGACGGTAGGGTTCGCGTATGGAGGCTCTCAAAACATCGGCATGTTGAGACTAATGTGCAGCGGGTTGACCAATTTGAAGGTGGAAGTGTTATGGTTTGGGGTGGTGTGTATTATCGCGGGAAGACGCCTTGTCGTGTTGTCCATGGGAACCTGAGTGCTCAGATGTACCGTGGCGACATTTTGCTGCCGATTGTCTTACATTATGGCATTAACACGCTATGGGAGGGATTCCGATATCTCGACGACAATATTCGACCTCACCGAGCCCGGATTATCCGCGAGTTTAAGGATACAAGCGATCAAATAGAGTGGATGGACTTTTCCACGAAAAGCTCTGATTGCAATCCGATAGAATACGTTTGGAATATGCTCGACAGGAGAGTTATTAATCGGCAGTCCTCCACCCGTAAAACTGTCACGGTCACGATTAGCCATTGTGCATAAGTATGTGACCTTAAACACCAATAAATAAATAAATAAATAAATCGGCAGTCGGCGAGTAGCAAAATTGATGAACTACGGTAGGCCTTAATTCATGAATGGGAAAACATCGCTACAAGAGACATTAGGAAGGTGATCGACAGCATTCCGAGAAGAATACATTGTGTCAAGAGATGCTAGAGGTGGCCCTACCAGGTACTGACTTTGAGGCCCCCAAGACTTCCATTGTTTAAGAAACCAGATTTGTTTCATTTGTTGTCCGTAACTCCATATCTTTACCGCAATACCGATCGAAATTACGAATCGCCATTATAAATCATGAACGTTACTGGTGAAGCTTCATATGATATAGGATATATAGGGGGGGGGGGGGGGCTTAACTATTTTTGGACAGTATAAAAGGTAGATGAAGTTTCCGTGAAATATGTGTGTTGACTTATTAGTTGGGACAGACAGTACAGCTGAAGGATTTGGTTAATCGGTCAATTAGGCGATGCCAGCAGATCATTATTACAATCGCCATTTATTATCACGTTGGTGGCGGTATCCATTGCACGTTTTATCGATACGGAAATTAAGTTCCATATTTCTGGGTCAGAGTTGGACTGTCGATAGAACGCTCCAAGTAAAAACTTACTACCTTCTTTTGAAATGATTTCAGGCCGGATACATTCCACATTCGGCATTTCTATATCTCTGCGTGCCGGATACGAAAGTGTGTTTTGTACGTAAATGTCTATACTACTCCCTCTCGTGGCGCGATCTTTCCTTATTGGGGATTGAAACCCAAGTATTTCAATATCTTGACTACAGTCATCTTCATTCAGCCATGACCATGTGAAAATACAGATATCATCGTATGGAGCCTCGCAACGTACAATATGTAATTTGGGTTTTGCACCCTGTATATTCAGATGGAGAAGCCGAATGCCGAGGGAGGTCACCGATTTGAATGTATTAGTTGTACCCGATGACGATGTTGAGGAATTACTCAGAGGTCCAGGACTGGTCTCGACATCTCCTGGGGGGACGAGTAGTTCGGAAAAGCGGTTGAGTATTAATTCTGGGAGTGTTGAGATAATGTCTTGGAGAGAACGGGAATACCACATGCACGTGTTGCTGAGAAGGACATTGTTTGTCACTACGTGGTGCAAATTGGAGGAATGGGGTGTAGGGATGACTTTTTGTTTTTTGTTTCACGCATCGTTTGAATGATTCACATTCACAGATGCAGAAGATGAAAACACCAAGAATGAGTCCGTGCTGGACTAGATGTTTAATGAGCAATATGAACAAAATATCACAAGCATTTAGTATTTTTTCCGACACTTGCCACTTCTTGCTGTCAAGATGAAAAGACCCACTCTCATTCTATAAGTATTGATACCAAACATGATGCTTAATCAGATTAAAATTTTATGCCATAAAACAATCAGGGTGGGTCTCTCTTTAGGTCCGTTTCCTAGTGTGCATATAAATTCCACCTGGGTAATGTTGGAGGGGTCATATGACGGGATTAGAATATGAGAAGAGGTAAAGATGAAAAAATATTTACTCTTCAGTTTGAGTATAAAAGCCTTTACAAAAGATGGGGAAACAGATAAACTTGTATTTTCGTTGCAAACTGGGATGAGTAGGTAATAATTGCTGGTGCAAGCGTACATGTACTTGTACGGTACATGTACGTGTACATGTACACGTACATTCGTGTACACCTCCATAGGATTTAGTGTTAAAATCGTGTACAGGTACACGTACATGTACGTTTTTAGAAACGAAAAAACGTTTTTTGCTCGCAATTTAACACTGAATTGTATCCTAGACGCCTGTAGTTTTATGCATGCGTACATGTACCGTTTTGATTGAAATAGGCAAATGAGTTTCCCCAATGGGATTCAGTGTTAAATTGCGAGCAAAAAACGTTTTGTCGTTTCTAAATTCATCGTCTTACCGATTCTAAATAATCCGCGTCCGTACACGATTTTAACACTGAAACCCTATGGAGGCGTACACGGAGATCCACTTGTGGATTTTAGGTTGGAAATCGACTCGTGTGAAGAGGTTGTGTTAGAATTCGCAAACCCACTGTCGCGTTTTTGATTGATATATAGGAGAGAAAAAAAAATATAAATAAATAGTTATTGAAAAAAATAAATATATCAAATCGAATAGATAATAAAAAATACGTAAATTATCAGCGATTCTCAGACTATTAGAGTAAGGTTTCTTTTAAAAATGCTGATGAGAGCCTACGCATTCTGCGTGAACGAACAACTAGGTCGTCTCTTGTTAGAACGATGCGTCGGATGTCGGGATCATCTAGACTTTGATTACGAGAATCATTCGTGTCTGTGGATGGAAAGGGAAGATATGGTCAACAAGTATTTCGAACCGGCGTTCGAACGCATTCAAATCAATGAAGTGATCGCGTTTTGGAAGAGGTTACTCTTCTGTAAGGATCAAAGCAAGCCCACAGTTTCGGAAGAACAGAAATTGGCGCGTAAAAGTCTGACTTTAAAAGATAAGGGATGCGTTAAGAAATTATTGTTCAATGAAGCATACGTCTAAATTTCTCGTTGATATAAAATAAGGGAGAATAGAAAATAAATACACACATAAATTTTTTATCTAATATTAGAAAGAAAAAAAAACAAAAATGAGAACCAGAAATAAATTGTATCCGACGTTAGTGGACGACGAGGATGAGAAGCCGATCGACGTTTCGCCGACGACAACGTCGCTAGAAGAAAATGAAAGAGGAGAGAGGTATCGCATCGATCAAATCAGTAGAATCCAAGAGTATCTAACTCGAGAGAGAGATTATCGTTGTTCCCTCAAGAAGAAGTATTCGCGTTTCGTGAAATTCGTCAACGCGATCGACACGACACTCATCACGATTTCCATGGGTTTACACGCGGCCAGCATCGGATTGTTGTCGGCCGCGGTCGGCATTCCGATCGTGTTGACCGTAGAAGGAGTGGCTCTCGCCGCCAGATTGTTTAGCACGCTCGGAAACTTTTTGAGTAGGAAATTATATCTGAAGGCGAGGAAACACGACAAGATTCGCGTCTTGGCCGACTCCAAGATCGACACGATATCCGAAATGATCTCTATGGCGTTGAAAGACGGTAGGATATCGGACGGAGAATACTTCGCGATATTGAGCGAGAAAACGAAATACGATGTCATGAAAGAAGCCGTGAGAATCAAGACGCGTCAGATCATCAAGGAAGAGATGAAGGATTCTCTCGTGGAAAAGGGGAGGAAAGAGGCCAGGGAGGAATTCAGTAAGATGATAGAACTCAAGAGCAGCGATTGAAAAAAAAATATATATATATAATAAGAACAGAATTAATTAATTATTAAATTTATATATAAAATAAAAAAAACGAAATTAATTTAAATAACTCTTAAAAAAGTGTATTGCGTAAAGTGTAAGAGAGTTACCGAGACGAGTAATTCTCGAGAAGTGCGAACTAAAAACGACAGACAGATGCTTCGCGGAATTTGCGACGTGTGTGGTTCTGTCAAGACTCGATTCGTCAAAAAAAAAAGAACGCGAGCAAAGGTAAAGGCATCGTGAATAAAATGATCAATAATCTACCTTTCGAAATGGATCTGCCTGGTCACAGTTTCACGGGACCCGGAACGAAATTGAACAAGAGACTCAACGCCGATCTGACACCCAAATCTTGGAGCAAACCTGTGAATAGGGTTGACGCTGCCGCGTATGATCACGATCTGTGCTACGCCGGACATCCCGACACCAAGACTCGCAACGACGTCTGCGATAAAAACATGTTGGGGAAATTGAGAGGCATATCGAATCCAACCAGGAGAGAGAAGATAGAACGTTCGCTGGTCAGAAATCTGATCGGTGCGAAACGTCGATTCGGATGGGGCGTTCAAAAAAAAAGCGCATCTGAAAAGAAGAAGAAACGATTATTGACGAGCGAATTGGCCGAGGAGTTACACAAACCCATAGTGTGTAAATTTGGAAAGAGAAGGGTGTTCGTGAAGGGTTTGGATGATATTTGGTCTGCAGACTTGGTCGACATGAGATCGTTTTCGAGGTGGAACGAGGGCGTCAAATATCTATTGACGGTCATCGACGTGTTTTCCAAATATGGTTGGATCAGAGCTTTGAAGAATAAATCGGGACCTTGCGTCGCCGAGGCTCTGAAGAGCGTGTTCGACTCGTCTTCTCGAAAACCTAGTAAATTGTGGGTGGATAAGGGAAAGGAATTCTACAACAAGCACGTTCATCGATTGCTCGACTTCTACTCGATCGAAAACGAAGAGAAAGCCAGCGTGGTGGAGCGTTGGAATCGAACGATGAAGGAAAAGATGCACAGATACTTCACGGCGAATTCGACTAAGAAATACATATACGCTCTGAACGGTCTGGTCAAAGATTACAACAACACCCGACACAGATCGATCAAGATGACTCCCGCGAAAGCTAGCGATCCTCGAAACGAAAAACAGGTCTACGCGAATCTATATCCTGAGAGATCTGAGATCAGGAAGAAGTCTAGAACGCCGAAACTTGCAGTCGGTGATCGAGTGAGAATCTACGCTTATAAGAAGCACTTCGAAAAGGGTTATACTCCTCGATGGACCTTGGAAATCTTCGTGATAATCAAAATATTTCACACCGATCCGGTGACTTACGAAATCGAAGCTTTGGATGGAGAAGAGATCATCGGAAAGTTTTACGAACAACAATTACAGAAGACGAAGTTTTGATAAAGAAAACAAATTTTTTTTATTTACTGTCTTTAACATTTTCTTGTTTACAAACATATATATAAGAGAGAAAAAAATAATAATAAAAAATAATTACAAACTATTTTTTAGATAAAGAAATCAAGTTAATTAATAAACAAAAAAACTAAAAATCCTTTAAAATGACAAATATACTAGATATAGCACAAAGCATAGTGAAAGATGAAAGTATTCAAGAATATGAGGTTCATGAATACGAACCGGTAACCGGGATGAGTTTGAACAATGCGGGAGAGATAAGAATCAACGTTGAAACTCAAGATCTATTCATACATCCTAGCGAGAGTTACATAGTGGTGCAGGGACGTCTCACCAAGGAAGATGGGAGCGACTACGCCGACGACGACACGGTTACTCTAGCCAATAATGGCATCGTGCATCTATTCAGTAATATAAAATACATGCTATCCGGACAAGAGATAGAATCTGTTTTTCATCCCGATTAGGCCACCACGATGTTCGGACTCTTGATGTATCCTGATGATTTTTCGAAATCCAGAGGACTTAATCAGTTGTGGGTGAAAGACACCGTTTGCCCTGCTAGCGCCGGCGCCGCCTTGATATTCGACTACGTCGTCAAGACGTCCAGACCTAAAGGAACGTTTTCGTTCAGGATACCTTTGAAACATATCTTCGGATTTGCGGACGATTACAACAAGATCATGTACGGATTCAAACACAATCTGACGTTGCTTCGAAAAGGAAACGACGACGCAATAGTCAGACTCACTGCGACCAATGCAGGTAAGATAACTCTACACAAGATATCGTGGTTCGTTCCGCACGTGGAGCCTTCGATCGTGGAAAAAGCGCGTCTCTACAAGATCATAGAATCCAAGAGTAAATTACCCGTGGGATTTAGAATGAGACAGTGTGACACGGCTAGCATTCCACTCTCCACGAATCACTTCGATTGGAGATTGACGGTGAAATCCGCTTCCGAGAGACCGCGTTTCATCGTGGTTGCGTTTCAGACCGATAGGGACGGGTCTTAGGAAAAGAATGCGTCGCTGTTCGATCACTGCCATTTGAGAAACATGCAAGTGTTTCTGAACACCACGAGATATCCAGCAATCGATTACAATGCGTCGTTCGACAAGAACGATTTCTGCAGACTGTACGGCGATGCCGCTGATTTTAGAAAGAAGTATCACGGTCTAGACGAATTGATGAGCAACCCTAACATATCTCCCGGCGAATACAAGTCGATGTATCCCATGTTCGTATTCGACGCCAGTAAACAGAGTGAACGACTCAAGAGTAGCGGCTTAGACATTCAGATCAAGATGCAATTCGATAGGAACGTGCCGAGAAAAACCGAAGCCTTCGCCCTGGTCCTGTCAGACAGAGAATTACAATTCGAATCGGACGGAAATAAGATGTCGATCATTCGATGAGAGACGAGTGTGAAAAAAAATAAAAAACAAAAACAAAAATAAAAAGTAATGAGTAATTATTAAACAACAAAAAAAAACAAACAAAAAAAATAAATAAAGTAATGTGATCTAGAGAGATTGAACATCTTTCTAAATCTCATTACTTTTTTTTTTTTTGTTTTTAATAATCACACATTATTTTTTTTAATTCATTATTTTCCACGCGTTCACTGTTTGTTCAAAGGAACTAGTTCGATCAGTAGACTCACCACGGAAGTGGCGGCTTCGGGATTATTGGTTTTCGTAACGAAATTAATCCTGTCTCCGGCATTCACTTTCAAAGGCGTGCCGAACGTGCTAACATTCGCGTGTTGATTCTCAGTCTTTTCGACGCTGTATTTCTTATCGCTCTCTACTCCATTCACCATGAGATTGACGACCACTCTGTTATTCAAATCTGAGGAAGCCAGACTCATTCGAAGGATTTCACCTCCCAGCAGCATGGGATATCCCACATGACCATGTTTCGATCCGCTACCTCCATTTCCGAAAGACCACTCAGTTTTTCCTTCATCTAAGGTGCCGGCCTCTTCGGCCCACATAGTGATCAATTGTCTAGCATATTTGACTTTCTCCACCACCGAAATCAGGGTGCAGGCATCCGTCATGTTCACGGGATCCGGTAGATTTGTGAGCGCGTGTCCACCCATGTCTAGTTTACCTTCCATGATGTCACCCTTTCTCCAGACCGAGTTGTCGTCCACGTACTTTCTGCTGACCGTGCTGGAATCGAATTCGGGATCGTGATCGAGACTGAATAAATTGTGACCGTTCATGTTGATGCCGCTCTCCATGGTTCCGCCAGATTGTTTGTTCAGGTAGAGATCGTCCACTTGCAATTCTAGGTATTCTTGTGATTGTATCACGGCAGAATCTACGTAGCCCTTGTTGACCGCGGTTGAGTCTGCATCCGTGTCATTGATCTCCAACAGATTCAATATCTTGTTGAATCCCGCATTCAGATCTGATTTCATTTCTCGTCTGTCAGAATTTCTCTGTTCCAGATCTACGTAGTGTTTGGTCGCCACGTCCTTGGGATTCGTGGGAGTGGTCACGTTCGTTATCTTGTTAGAATTGGCATTCAATTCCGAGTGCATCGTTTTCTGAACGTATCTATTTCTCAGGTGTTCGCTGAATCTCGCGTGAGAGTCGTCCGCATATTTCTTGGTCGCGGCATCGGTGGGATCTATGGGATTCGCGACGTTCACCAAACGTTTGGATTTCAGATCGAGATCGTCGGTCATGGTTTTATCCACGTAATTATCTAGCAGGATTCGTTCAAAATCGGCGCTCCCCCTGTTAACGTATTTTTTAGTCGCAGCATCTGCGAGATCTATCAGCTCGGGAAGATTGTAGAGCTTCTTATCGTTCATGTTCAAAGTTTCTTCTCGAGGTTCGTATCTCCGAACATAATGTTCGTCCAAGTTGGCAACGTCGTAACCATCGTCGACTTCGAACATCTTCCTCTTCTTTCTTAGGTTGACTTTTTCGTCGTCACTTCTACCAAATTTATCGACTGGCATGTTGTTGTGAGATTTTTTTTGTTTTTTAGAAAAAATATATTCAAAACGCAGTTTATTAAAAATGAACTATGTTATTTTATTTTTCTTTTTTATTCAATTAAATTTTTTTAAAAATAATTTTGTATCTTTATATATACTATAAAAAAAAAATCTCTCTCTAATGTATACATTGAGAATGTCTTGAAATCGATCTCCTTCAAACCATCTCTTGAGAACGTAGAGACACAGGTGACCGCAAAACACTTGATCTGGTGATTGCACTTGTTCCGTGTTGTAATGAACCATCGATTTGTTGAAATAGTTCTTTATTTCTTTTGGCGGCGAGATTCCGTAGCTGTCGAAATAATAATTTTTCTTCTTCCCGTTCTTGATCCACGCACCCAGTGACTGCCTTCACCCGATGAATCGTCTAGATTTAAAATTCTGCATTCCGATTGTCGAGGTCTTCTCTTCAGCAAGGCATCTCTGGAAAACACGCCTAGAAAATCTTTGATTTTCAAATCTTTTGCCGCATTCAACAGATCGATGTTGGATAGGGTTCGTTAGGTAAGATGACACCTTCTACGGATATCTTTATTTTCTTATTCATAAATGCGTATATATTTTTTAAAATTATTTATTTTATTATAATTCACTAAAATGACGTTATTTTTTTTTTATTTTTTTTCTTTTTCTTTTTCAACTAACATTCTCAATGTCTCTATCGATTTCTAGAATTTTGATTCCATATAATTCTTCTTGATTTTCTGGAATCCTATCATCGACAATCATATCTGGAATCTTATCATCCACAATCGTATCTGGAATCCAATCATCCACATTCATATCATCTCTAATTAGATCCAAAGTCCAATGTCCGAGTGCCAAAGTGCTTATTTTATCATCTAGCACGAATCTCTTATCATCGTCAGCCGTCAGTGAAATCTTGTTGACTATTTTGGTATACAAGTCATGATTTTCACTTCGAATTGATTTCATAGTCTTATACACCGGACCACTTCCTAACAGACAATCTTTATACTCTTGGAAAGAGATGTTTTTCTTCACCACGCACGCTTTAACTCCTTTACACTTCTTGATCTCTTCATCATCTTCTAGACGATAAGCATACAGTTTGGGTCTCAAGCCCACGAATTCGACGATTTGTTTACCGCCGCTCTCGTCCTTAAATTTACACAAAACCTTCTTGTTGTTGTTCGATTGAATGTTGGACGGGTGATCGACGGGATAATTGCTCGTGTCAAACCACTTGGCCACATCCTGAGATATATCTCAGTAGATGTCTTTCGTCTCTATCTTGTAAACTAAACTGTCCGTGTCGGTGAACAGTAGTTTGGCTTTATCACCAAATTTTCGTTTGACGTAATCGTAGTGAAACTCGTACATCAATCGCTTGCTGATATTTAAGATGATCAGTCCGAGATAATACGGTTTGTTGAACTTCAGGTGCGTCTTTTGCATGTGAACGGCCACTAGATTTTCGTCGAATATGGTTCGGTGTTTGTAATTGGGTTTCGTCACTAATGTTTTAGCTCTTTTCTCAGATGTGACGAGTCGAACGTCGGTTCTCTTCCTGATGTTTTCCATCGATTTACCGTACATGCAGTTGTTCATGAGTTTGAAGAAATCTTTTTCGAAATCGTTCTTGGCTCGAATTCTGAGATTTGTGTTGAGATCGATGTATTTTTTCATCCAAGGCTCTTCGTTGAATCGAATGATGTGATGTATGTTGACTAATTTCATCCCGTAATTGACGTACTGTTTCAAATTCTCACTGTAGACGACATAGTTACATTTGTTAAATAAATTGGGAATGAGTTTTTCCTCGTCTCCTTCGTTCGGTTCCTTTCATTCGGGAGCCATCGGATAATCGTTGTGTGGATCATGTAATTCTTCCGGATAGTTCAAATTGACTTCTAAAATGCAAGGATAGTCTCTCCATTTTTGCATCTCTTCCGGTTCCTTCACCCATTCGAAATTTCCAATCAGTAAAGGATGACTCATAGCCCAACCATACAGATTATTGGCGTCCCAATACTGTATGTATTTAGTCAACCGTTTCGAATCGAAACCTTCTTTCATGTAGGGATTGTTAGCCTCAGAATATCTGTGACAGATCATCGAGACGCCACCTCTCGCAGCCCTTTCGAACATGAGCAACATGTTCACGTCAGATAATAATTCCAATTGGACATCGGTGGTCTTCAACAGAGCGTCCCACGCTAGACTGGGTGCGGTGAAATACCAAGCGGGATCCAGATCGTAATTTCGACAACAGACGTCTCGAAAATTTTCGAACTCGTCTGCCAAGAGCAGAATGTCGGTCTTCAGATAGAGATCGTGATAATCTCTCAAGGTTTTCATATTGAATGATTTCCACACGTTTTTAGCGTGTTCGTAATTCTCATCAGAAATGTCGGATTCGTATAATTTTGAATAAAAATCTTCTTTTGAAGCTAGTGCGGTGTCTTCGAATCTCTTTAGATCGTTCATGTAATCATAAGGATAGACTCCTTTCCTCAACATGACGTCAACTCGTTCTCCGAAATGTTCGCTTGTGATTTTAAATTTATCCTTGCTCATGTTATCGACTAATTTTTCCAGAGTGGTCAACACGAATTTAAAACTGTCAATGAAACGTTTGGCTCTACGAATGAATTTCGTTTTTTCTTTCAACGTCTCTCCATCGATTACTCTTTTCTTCTCCATCAGCTTCCATTTCGTGAAGGAAATGTATCTTTCTTCGCTGTTCGCGATGCAATTTAATTCTTCGTGTGAGGTGCCGAGATTTTTCACGAACAGATGATTTTCATAACCCGAGAGATTGTGAAATATTACCGGATAGAAAACGGCGTCTCGATATTTTAAATTACACTTGCTGTGAGCCGGACTGCGATACAGACCAGTGTAATGATCGTGGTCTCTAACCTTCTTATTTTCCTTCGAATTCTCGTTGAACGATTGTCTGCATATGTGACATTCGGTGGCTCTGTTATTTTCGTCCTGCTGCTCTCGCGTGATGATCATTTTTTCCGGAGTTTTAAATTTGTCGTATAACATTTGAATTTTCGATTCTAACTCTTCCACGAACCTTTGAGCTGCGTTGTCATCTTCATACTGTTTCGTGTAGGTGAAGGGACCCATGTCATGTTGCGAGTCGAAAGCGCATTTCACGTAAATGCAATAGCCCAAAGGTATGTGTTTTTGATATCTTTCGACATAACTTTGAAGAGCGTTGGGTTGACAGGAACTCATTTTCGCGGTGAAACATTCGAAATCGGCGTACACGACGAATGGTACTTTTAACCTTCTATTGTGATTTTCAAACTTCACGATGGTGTTAGGTTTGGGTATTTCGACGGCGACACCTTGATTTTCGTTGCAATATTCCTGATGTTTCGCCAACGAGTCTTTGCTATGAAATGCGTTCATGCAATTGAAACATAAAGATATCTTTTTGTTATGTTTATTATTTTGTTTCAACAGTAATCCGCTCGGATTTGGAACCCAACAATAATGATGATTGTCACCGTTCGAAATCAATAATAAAATAATCGTCTTTTCTCTTCCGAGATACGAAGTCAGTCTGAGAGGATAGATCTTTTGTTTTTCGTCATCGTATCCCAAGACGTTCACCGCTACGGTGGGATTTTGAACCTCGAAACGTTCGATGTGTTTTAACTGCGTTGGAAAAGTCACTCCAGTCCAATCGAGATTTTTAGAAGTCTCCTCATAACAAGAAACTCTATCGGAATTCATTTTGACAGGGTATAAAGCGGAGGTGACTGCCCATTTAAAACACTGATCATCTTTATTTCTCACATTGCCCACGGATTGTTTTTTAGCTAAGAAATACGGTAATTTCACGTAGGAAGACCCTTTCAACAAATCGTTTTCAGTTATGTGAATTTCGAGTTTCAACACCTCATCGAATGTCCAATTACTACTTTCATGTTGATAATTCGCGAGAGATGTCAACATCTTGTCTTTCATCTTTTTGAAAATGTCCGATAAATCTGAACCTCGAAATACGGGTTCGATGTTAGATCTGAAATATGCATTTTTCATGATGCTCTCGCCGGACTTCACGTCGATTTTATTCATCATGCAATGGAGTATCATCTTAATTTTTAATCCCACGTTCATGTATTCGCGAAACAAATTCAATACTTTTTTCTTCACCCGTTCCATGAACAATTTCGGATCGATTTTCTTCAACGAGGGAATCACGTCAAAAGTTTTAAAAACGCCTTTGATTGCACTCTCCCGTTCCACGGACTTTGATTGAAATAGTTCCACGGTGAGTCGCTCTAGATATTCTTTTCCTTTCCCTTCGTCTATTGCTCATTGAAGTTCGCTCGATATATCTCGTTTGCCTAGAATCTGATGTGCATCTCTCGTTTTCGTTTTAGTTTTTCTTTTCTTTGGAAACTTGAAGTTCTTCTTCAATGGCTTTTCATTTAATCGTCTTCTTATTTTTCACAATCGAAACGTTTTTGGTTTTTTTCGACGTCGGCATTTCGATTCCTTTTACTATCTTTTTCTTCTTCTTCTCATTTTTCACAACTGATGCATTTTTTGACGTCATTGCTATCGGCATTTCGTTTGCCTTTCCATCGTTTCGCAAATGTTTCTGTATGACTTCAATCTTTTTTGATTT
Source organism: Pictodentalium vernedei (assembly GCA_031216915.1). Taxonomy (NCBI): domain Eukaryota; kingdom Metazoa; phylum Mollusca; class Scaphopoda; order Dentaliida; family Dentaliidae; genus Pictodentalium; species Pictodentalium vernedei. Next base: position 502,793,655 of record CM062297.1, on the reverse strand, counting down.
AGTTCTATGATTTCTGAAATGTGAAATTTTTAATAGTTTACAAATCTCGTTTAACTGAGGTACGGTTTTCTCATTTAAATTTTTCAATTTTTTTTTATCTGTTTGCTTCATTTTGTAAGAATATATTTTTTTCCGAATTTTGTATTTAAATAATTTGTTTAAAAAGTTATGTTTTTACTCTTTATATACAAAAAAAAAAGAAAAAAAAAAAGATTTTTTTAATTCAATTTTTTTCTTTAATGTGTTTTTTATTCAAAACAATTTACGATCGCTTTTATTTCTTGTTTGCAGAACGTCTCGTCTCTAGAATAACATTCCTTACAATAACACAAATGTGCGCACGATAGAAACAAAACGTTTGCAACATTTTCGCAAAGCAGACAAGTGTTTGTGTTGCTCGACTCGTTTTCGACACACGATGATGACTCGTCCGCTTGTGTCATGAATTTAATCAGATGTTCTAAAGTCAAAAATTGAGATAAGGTCTTGTTTGCGTTATTTAACGCATTGTACAATTGTTCCTTAGTGTACCCTAATTGTAACATATCCATCAATAATTTTTGGTTTTTATTTCTATCCCACTCTTCGTCTTCGATTTTAATCAATCCCAATGTTAGGATCTTGTTCAAATAATCACATTCGCCTTTTTTGATATTATTTATATGTTCTAGTAAAGGTTTGTTGTGAGGTTCCCAATTCATCAAATGTATATTACAACAAAAACATTTAACTTTGTCGCTTTTACCCACATAAATGAAACCCGCAGCAGCTAAATCTTCGGGTTTTTGAGCAAGATGGGAAGGCCAATTTTTAAACGTTTGAAGTCTTGCACGTTCTAAACTATAATTCGGATGTTCGGACTTGATCATTGTTTTTACCTCAAAATTGAGTTTGTAAGAATATTTTTTTCGAATTTTGTATTAATGACAATTTGTTAAAAAGTTTTAAAATTGTTTATAATATGTTTTAATTCCTTCAAAAAGAATTAATCAATTATATGTTCTTAACGTGAAAAAAAAATTGAATTAATACAAAAAAAAAAAAAAAAAGGATGTTAAAATTTAACTTTTATTTATATATAAAGAGAAACTTTTTTAACAAATTCTTATTTAAATACAAAATTTAAAATATACATTATTTGCAAGAATTCATAAAAACCAAATAATCGATCATGACAACAACACCTAAAAGATGTAACTTGAAAGAATGTTTTTTTAATACGCTATCAGATACTTGTATTTATAGAGTAGAACACGATCCCATCGAACTGAATGATGTTAAGATGGTGTACTTAGAGCACTACAACAACAAATATATAATGTGTTTGAAATTGGATGAAGCCATGCTCGATTTGTTTTACGAGTACCAAGACGATCTGCTGAATAATATCTTCGACAAATACAGAAGACCCTACATGAATGATTTGATGATGATCTATGAAAAAAAAATATATCCAATGATCTCACGTGAACTCGTGGACAAATCAGGTGGTGAGAGCGCATTCACAGATGTAGAAAAACTCAAAAGAGTAAAGATAAACATTCAAGACATTTTGATAAGAGGAAGAATAACGCAGGTCGACATGCTAATAACGGACTTGGAAATATATGGGTTTCAAAGATGATCACATTACTTTTACAAACAAAATTTTACATTAAAGAAAATTAAAATTTAAAAAACTTTTTTTTATATATATAAAGAGCAAGAAAAAAAACAAAAAAAAAACGTTTTTTTAAACAAATTATTAAAATACAAAATTTAAAATATACATTATTTTGCAAGAATTCTAAAAACAAAAAAAACCAACAAATAATCGATCATGACAGCAACACCTAAAAGATGCGAATTGAAATTGAAACGAGTCGAAACGAATAAGAAATTAGGTTTTAAAATCTATAGATTACAACGACACGATCCCATTGAATTGAACGAGATCGAGATGAAGGATTTAGAGCATAAATACGACAAATATAAGATGACTTTGAAATTGGATGAAGCCACGTTCGATTTGTTTTACGACTGTCAAAGCGATCTGCAGAAAATCGTCATCGCTAAAGATAAAGAATTCGACAAGGACGATCCAACGTTGTTCTATGGAAGTTACATATATCCAAAAATCTCACTCGAACTCGTGGAGAAATTGGGTGGTGAGAGCGAGTTCATCGATGTAAAAAAAACTCAAAAGAGTAAAGATAAACATTCAACACGTTTTCGAAAAAGGAGAATACACGAGTGTCAACATGCTAATAACGGACTTGGAAATATAAACAATAGAGTGATTGATTTTTTAGCGAAGAAGAAGGAAAAAAAAACAAGTAATGAGATCATCTTTAGATCTCATTACTTTTTTTTTGTTGTTTTTTTTGTTTTCCTTCTTCTTCTTCACTATCGCCCATATATATTATAATAACGTTTCCTTTTTTCTCAAATTTCAGCATCGATTCTTCTTCTTTTCTTTTTTTCTTTTGTTTGTGATATGATACGTTTTAATAACAACACATATGTTTATCCGAATCATAATTATGAACGAATGTTGTGCATCTCTTGGTAACACTCGCATCATTACCATTCACTTTAGAAGGTAGTGGTGACGGTGGAAAGCGTCTCATTCTTTTCAATTCTAACAGTCTATCCCGCGCTTTATCCATATCTTTCATCAGTTCTTTCCTTAGATATCCATCATTAGCGTCTAACCATTTTTCCACATCTTTTTTTGTTTTTTCGCACTCTGTCTCGCGATATTCGTCATTATCGTCAAATTGTTTCTCCACCTTTTCATCCAGGTGATAAAATTGTTTCTCCACCTTTTTATCCATTTTAAATATATTATTTTATACTTTCTATGATTTATATTTTATATAATTATATAATTTTATATTATAATAACATATTCAAAATCGGTATATTCTTAAACGGCGAATTCTCACCGAGCAACAAACCCTTGCCGAGTCGCTCAATGTTCTGTCCACTCTTCAGATAGAGACCGTTTCCTCTCAGAGAGTTGCCACCTCTAACGGGTTCTAGATACAATCCTTTACAGATGTCGTCTATGTGGACGCGACACACGGCTCCTCCCTTCTTCAAAAACAGTCTGCTGCCACCCATTAATTTCTCAACTGCCGAACTAGCGAGTCCCGTGAGAGCTCCCACGCCTAGAGTCTTTCCGAGAAAGGGTAGTGCCTTTGCGGCGAAGGGTAATGCTTTTGCGGCGATTCCTGCCAATAGTGGTAGGAAACCACCTTTCATTCTCAAATTGTATCTCAATTGAGCGGGACTCAATCTCACCGTCAACCCTCTTCCATCGCGAATCGCTTTCTCCATCCTTTTGATTTGACTTCTGGTCCAGGCGATCGAATCCTGACCGCCTCTCGTCAGATCTTCGTGAGTGAATTTGAATCTCACCGCCTCGCCTCGAGTTGTTAACGCTCTCTTAAGTTTCTTCCTCTGTCCTGCGGATATGTTCACATTTTTAATCACGTATTCTGTCATAATTCTGTTTTTTAAAATATATTTACTTCAATTGTTTCTTGTTTAATAATAACTATTTATATTAAAATAATTTTGTAAAATTAATATTGCGTTTATTTTATTTTTTGTTATCTATATGTATACACAATATTTTTTATTTTTTTTTGCTTTTATATTTCTCTTATGTGTAATCGTATCGTCATCCTCTCTCCGCGAAGATCTAACAGTTCACCATTTTGATCCGTCAACGTGGTTTTGAGACTATACAACGTGTCTAAAATCACTGGTAGATAAACTAAATTTCGAGGTCGCTCCACGATCTTATAACCCGGCGACACGTTTGGAAAGAAGGAATAGATCGTCGGTTGAGCGCTACCATTCACGTAGCTTCCAGCAATCACGTCCACGTTCACCAGAATGCTATTGACTGCGAGAATGTCGACCGTATTTTCAGACGCCGCGTGGTCTCGATACATCTTTCGATCGAATCCCAACATCTTGCCTATAGAATCGTCCGTGTTGAAATCCACTCGAAAATTATCTTCCAGATCCAACATCGTCTGTCAGGTATTAGGATTGGGAGCGAGTCTGATCTTGTTGCTTCCCTTTCCATCCGTCTTCATTCGCGTCTGAATGTAATTGTTCAAATCGTCTATGTCGTAACTCCCTTTGGGAATTCGAATCTCCAACCAATCCACTCCGTCGGAATACTTGAACGAGTTATTCTTTTCTGTGACGTTGGGAAAGGAATAATAAGTCTCCAGATTCACCAACGCCATCTCGTATCTTTTCCCTCTATTCAATTCGATGGAAGGTTCGAATTTCGTAGCGAATCGAGTCGAATCGCCACTCACCACGATTTGAATGGATTGTTTTGCAGCCGTATTCTCGGCTATCCGTTCTAACAATTCTCCATGTTCGAACATTATATTTAATTTTATTTTTTTTTTATTCAAAACTAATTATTTGAAGATTTATTATTTTCTAAATTTTATTTTCACGCTCTATCTTATTATCATCAGAAACATAAAACTTGTTGAATCCGCACCGATATTTTCCGCGATTAAATTCGCTTGTCAAATCGATCACGAAGAAATTGTAAAGTCCACCATCCCAAACCCTCTTGCAGAATCTCCTGAATTCCGCCGCGCTCATGTCGTTTGCGACGTGATCGCCGTAGATGTGATTGAGATTCTTGAGATCTTGGCGAAAGAGACATAGAAAATTAGCGTTCTCCCTTATCGTCTGTCTGGGCAATCGAAAATAATTCTGTGACAGGTAGAAACAGTCCACGTTGCTGTGTCGACCCCTAACGTAATACGATTCGCATCGGTTCTGTCTCTCCAAAATCAGATCGTCGAAAATCATGAGATTCTTATCTTCCGATTTCAGTTCTCTAGGATCCGGAACGTCGCTAGCGTTCTCATAAAATCGACACTCGACGTTCGAAGATGCATTTCTCTTCATCAGCTCCATCGCCGCACCGTCCAAAATGGTCGAAAGTGGAGCTTCACTCTTGTCGAATTCCTCCCTACTGTCAAAGATTCTGGCTATGACGTCCTTGGGCAAACTACGATCCATGCACTCTCGAAGCAATCTGTATTCGGGTTGAAACAAGCTCTTGCCAAACACGATCAATCTGTCGTAATCCAACCAGTCGGGTCGGGACAACAGACTCATCAATAGATTAGTCTTTCCGCAATTCGATTTTCCCACTATCAAGCCTCTTATGCTTTTGGGAAAGAACTGATTATTCGACCTCTTAGTCGCGGCATCGTTCCAAGACATATCTTTAATGTTCATCTTTGTTTTATTTTTTTGTTTGTTTGTTGTTTTAGATTCTTTTCAAACACAAATTTTATATGTTTTTTTCAAACTTAGTTGTTTAATATTATTATTTATTTATATCACACCGTTGTGAGTTATCTTCAATCCGGATCCACTCGTCATTTTGGCTAAATCTTGTATGGGTACCACAGCATCCTTAAAATCTTTCCAACTTTTCGGCGTTCGCTCTAACGCAGCTCGCTTCGCCGGCGGACTGATCAACTTGTCGATCAACGCGTCGGCTGCCCTCTTGCCAGCCACAGAAGCTATCCTACCACTGGCTTCGGAAGCGGCTTTCTTACCAGCATCCAAAGCCGTCTTCTTACCGACCTCAAACGCAGTCGATGCGAGTTTTCTACCCGCATCGCTCGTGAACGCTCGCATTATAGAATCGACGATGCCAGAACCGCCTTGAACGTAAGTTCTGACGTATCCCCTGTTCTTTATCACCAACATATTTTATTTTTATAATATATTTTGTTTTTTCACTGGTAAATCGTTTTTGCCGTTTAAATATTTTTATTATTCTAGTGTAAAAATTTACTGTTTTATTTTTGTTTGTTTCTCTCTACTTATTATATACACATCAATCCTTCAATTCGTTCATCAGCCTTTTATAGTAGTTTTTATTCAAAACCTTCTGTCTTAAAAATTCGTCAGATATAGCAACTATCTGATTATCTAATCCTGTGTTACCAGCCCGTCTGCTCGCCATCAACAAACTCAATCTCTGAGACAGAGCGTCAGAATCGCTCGGAAGAAAAGTGGTTTTTACCCCTTTGCCAGTCACCGATTCGACGAACTTCTTGTTCATATCCCATATGGGTTTCACCACTTTCGTCCACTTGTAACCTCTGTTGGCTTTGGGTCTCGTCTATCTGGCATCGTTATTTCTCTTCATGGCGTGGGTCTGAACCAGAATGTCGCCGTAATTGTCGAAATCCTGATCTGTGTAATCGCTAGGCTTGTCGTAAAGGAGCCATCTGCGCAGCCCAATGGTCAATTCGTATCTGTTCGAACCCACGATCAATTCATCATCGCCAATATCTACTTCTGTGTCTCCTACAAAAATTCTTCCCTCCGAATCCTTATAAAATCCATACAACAGATCTCTCTTGCCGCCATCATCATCATCAGACGATGCGACGCTATAGTCGAAGCTGTATCGGTGGTGATAGTCGAAGCTGTATCGGTGTCGCTCTCCGTTTGAATCCACGTGGGAACGTAATCCGGTGTAGATTGAACGGAATGCCGATTTCCAAAACTAAGAGGCAACGAACCCATTCTCAAAGAACTCTCCTTTATGGGTTTCAATTCTTCGACTATCTCCTTCCTGCTTCGCTCTTGACCCTCCGTCACGGGTTTAAATATTTTTGTGGTTTCGCGTTTGAGTTCCATCTCACCAAGACGCCTGCTTCTGTCAGACGACTGAATGCCCTTCTTAGCACGCTCAAACTCTTCTAAAATTCGATCTCGGTGTCTAGAATCCATCTGTAAAAACATTTTTCGTTTTTAATTGTTTTTATTATTTTCAAAATTAAATGTTTAATTATATTTTTATGTTTTTAAGTTAATAAAATCTTTCCGTCTTTAATATAATAAACTAAAAATATTCACATCTCAACTCCATGTTGATTGAATTAGAAAAGTTTAAAATACGTTTTAAGCAGTACATGACAAACCGGTTTCTGATTTAACGCATTTTGATTGTAATTTACGTTTTGTCAAATGATTTCCATTCACATATCAAAGAACCATTCACTCAGTGTCGAATTAAGAGAGAATCCCTTTGATGGCGGTTAAAACATTTCAACACACAAAAGAAAACTTTTTTTCTACTTTTAACGTTAAAGGAACTTATTCATTCATTTTCAAATTTCTCTGATAGCTATCGTGAATATATTAAAAAATTGTACCACTCAAAACCTAATTGAGCGGAAAATGCGTTTAAACATTCCGTTAAGTGTTTATTAAGATTACTTCACAAGAATTCTGATTCTTTTCTCTAAACTCAATCTCCTTTCGTCACATCGAAACAAGACACGAATGTTTATTTTTACAGATCATATTTATAACTGACTCTTTTTGAACGAACGCTTAAAGTCAATTTCTCTTCTTTACATCAAGACAAAACACGAATGTCTATTTTACAGATCATATTTATAATCGAATCTTTTGAACGATATCCCTAATCTCAATTTCTCTTCGTCACATCGAACCATGACACGAATCTCTATTTTTTACAGATCATATTTTATAATTGACTCTTTTGAACGAAAACCTCATTCAGTCATAACGGTAACATGTGTTAGTTTTTACTTCAGGAAAACGTGACAGTGAGTTTGCGGATTTCTAACACCCTGGCAACTCTTCATTCAAAACATCTCCATTAAGTGCTTATTAAGATCACCTCGCAATAACGTGCGTTAGTCTTACTTCGAGAAACGCGACAGTGGGTTTGCGAATTCTAACACAACCTCTTTACACGAGTCGATTTCCAACCTAAAATCCACAAGTGGATCTCCGTGTACGCCTCCATAGGGTTTCAGTGTTAAAATCGTGTACGGATGCGGATTATTTAGAATCGGTAAGACGATGATTTTAGAAACGACAAAACGTTTTCTGCTCGCAATTTAACACTGAATCCTATGGGGGAAACTCATTTGCCTATTTCAAACAAAACGGTACATGTACGCGTGCGGAAAACTACAGGCGTCTAGGATACAATTCAGTGTTAAATTGTGAGCAAAAAACGTTTTGTCGTTTCTAAAAAACGTACATGTACGTGTACCTGTACACGATTTTAACACTAAATCCTATGGAGGTGTACACGAATGTACGTGTACATGTACACGTACATGTACCGTACACGTACATGTATGCTTGCACCAGCAATTATTACCTACTGGGATACAATAACCTGCTTCAGCAAGGTGTGTGTCTGTTCTATAACTGAAAAGGGAAAACTGTACAATATATAAACAAAGAATAATTATTAAATGCAGATATAAACAAATAGTGAAATGAATCATTTTATTTTGATGACGAGTTTTGTCTGGCTCGATGCTTGGAATGTGTCAATCATTCATGTGTAAGTGGAAAGCGAGGTCACTAATGAGTGGCGGCTGGCCGCAAAGAAACAAACGGAGAGAAACTAGGACAAAACTCGTCAAGCAATAGGTCGGTCACTCATGGGAGGGACATGGCTTTTCGAATTGAGTTCATGAGGTGCCATGCACGAGATGTTATTGTATTTGAGACCATTGTGGTAACACGGGTTCAGTTTAAACTTTGATAATTTTTCTTGAGTGAAAGAGAAGGAGGGACATTTTTTCACTTTTACTGTTATAGTTGAGGTTTATAGCTTTTATTTCGTTCATTTTTGATTATATTTTTTAGGATGTAAGTCCTGGTTTTCATTCATATCCGTTCCGACAAACGGCACTCCAGCATAAAACTCTGATCAGGTGATGGAGAATCAGTGACAATCCCACCCCACATTCCAACAGGGTTGAGTGGTTGAGCTGTCACCGGACCTCCCCACTTGAACAAAATAACCTTTATTCAACGTTGTGATTGAGAATCAAAAATAATCCTACCCCACAGCAGTTCAGGGCTGCACGATCGGGCCACCACTAAGAGCACCGACACCAACTTTCACAAATACAAAATATTTATAACCAGTCTGATGAGGGGATGATGGGGGCGAAGCGTGGGGGATTTTGACTTCCAAGGGCAGCATAAAGCTGTAATGGAGAATCATTGACAACTCAAACTTACGGTCCAACACGAGTTCAGACTTTTCGGAGCAGCGTAAGTCTTTGAATAAAATATAGATCTGTAATCCATAGTGTCTATCTGCCCAAATATTTAGGCTACACTGCAGTGATATGAGATACGCACATGAATACCTTTTAGTAGGGATTATGTAATTTCAAACAAAAGTTGTGGTCGTTAGAACGGCGGTACATACCGTGTTCTCTACACGCTGCCCTGAGATGAGCGCCAACGTAGCCATTGTTTTAACCCTTTCATGTAATTTCACATTTAAAGTTGAGATCGTTAGAACGCGGGTACATAGACTACATAATGGCATGAGATGAGCACACACGTAGCTATTGTTTTAACCCTTTCAGAAAGTTTTATTATAATTTCACAGTGAAGTTGTGGTCGTTAGACTGAAGTCACATTGCAGACAAACACACAGTTGTCCCACGGGGCTGTACGGTTAAAATACCCCCGAGTGACCTCCTCCCACGACATCATTACGAGGTAATTACATTTTGACCTGTTGATATTATTTGGAGAGTTAGTTTTAGAGGGCGCATTTGAACTTTTGACTTTGGCCCCATCGTCGTGATTCTAGGTAACTAGGTTCAAAGTGCTCAACATTCGAGAACAAAAGTATTAGAGAGAATAAGTGGCAATCCAATCCCACAAACCAACAGGGCCGTGGAGTTGTAACGTCACCGAAATTCTCCACGACTACAAAATAGCTTATTCAAATTCACCGAGAATGGTAATGCCTAAGCATATTTTTAGACTTTCAAGGGCAGTATAAGTAATGGAGAATTAGTTACAACTTACCCCACATTCCAACAGGGCTGTGTCGTTGAGCTATCACCGGACCTGCCACTTGAACAGAACAAACCTTGTTCAGCATTGTGATTAAGAACCAATAATAATTCCAATTCCACCCCACGGCCGCGCAGGGCTGTATGATCGACCCATTACTGCGAGCACCGACCCCCCCCCCCCCCACCTACCACTCTCACAAATACAAACTGTTTTTAACCAGGCTGGTAGGGGCTGACGAGAGCGAAGGGTGAAGGACTTAGACTTTCGAGGACAGTATAAAGCTGTAATAGAGAATCACTGACAACTAAAACCCACAGTCCAACACGGCTGTGAAGCCGAGTTGTTACCAAAATTCTAACTGAAAAACACTAACCCTCAATCAACATTGTAATTGCGAATCACAAAGAAACCAACCCTACAGACGTACAGGGCTGTAGGATTATGCCCGCATTGTGTACACTAACTCCCCCACCCCCCCCCCCCCCCCCCTCGCCCGCCTTCGTGAATTCAGAATATACCTGTCTAGGCTGATGAGGGGGTAATGAGCGCGGTGGTAGGAGAATTTATTCTTTTGAGAGTAGCATAAGTCTTTGCATGAAGTGTAGATTTACATTCCATAGTGTCAAGCTTCCTAAATATTTGGTCTACACTGCAGTGACATGAGATGCGCACATACACATGTACGTAGCTATTGTTTTGACCCTTTCAGTATATTGTTTTATAATTTCACAGTGAAGGTGTGGTCGTTAGACTGAAGATACATAGCCGGGAAACACACAGTTGTGAAGGAGAGTCCGTAATAGTTCAAACCCATAGCCCCACAGGATGTAGAGTTGAAATACCACCGACTCACCTCCCACTCCATCATTAAGAGGTATTACATTTTTATCTTTTAATATTATTTGGAGAGCTAGTTTCAGTGGGCACATTTGAACTTTTGACTTTGACCCCATCATCGTAATACCAGGTAATTCCGTTCAAAGTGCCTGGCATTCGAAAACAAAAGTATTAGAGAGAACCAGTGACAATCCAATCCCACAGTCAAACAAAGCCGTAGGATTGGAATGTCACCGAAATTCTCCACCAATTCAAAATAGCTTATTCAGAGTCACTGAGACTGGTTATGCATAATCATTTATTTAGACTTTCAAGGGCAGTATAAGACTCTAATGGAGAATTAGTTACAACTTACCCCCACTTTCCAACAGGGCTGTGTCGTTGAGCTATCACTGAACCTCCCCATTTGAACAAAATAACCCTTGTTGGGCATTGTGATTAAGAATCAATAACAATCCTACCCCACAGCAGTGCATGGACGTATGATCTACCCACCATTGAGAGCACCCCCACCCCTCCACCCACACCTCCACTCCCACCCCACTTTCACAAATACAAAATATTTAACCAGGCTGATGAGGGGCTGATGAGGGAGAGGGGTGGGGGACTTAGACTTTCAAGGGCTGTATAAAACTGTAATGGAATATCATTGACAACTGAAACCCACAGTCCAACACGGCTGTGAGGCAGAGTTATTACCGAAACTCTAACTGAAACAGTAACCTTCAATCAACGTTGCAATTAAGAGTCACTAAGAAACCAACCCCACAGACGTACGATTTGAAATTTGAATCTGAACCCCCTAGAGATGCTGTGTTCCAAAATATGAAAGGATTCTGATTGGTGAATGTGAAGAAGAAGATTTTTAAAGACATTTCCCCAAATTGCACTAAGGTAAAATTCGGGCTCCCACAGAAAACCACGTATTAACCTAGAGACTTGATTTGAACAAACTTGAATCTGACACCCATAAAGATGTCACATTCCAAATATGAAAGGAATTATCAATAGTAAATCTGAGGAAGAAGATTCTTTAAGAAACTTGCCCATATTGCACTAAGTTAAAATTTGGACTCCAACAAAGAGCACAAATATTAACCCAGGGCCCCTATATGAACAAACTTGAATCTGACCCGCTAGAGATGTTGCATACCAAATATGAAAGGATTCTGACTGGAGGATCTAAAAAAGATTTTTAAAGAAATTACCGCATATTGCACCAAGTTAAAATTGGGCTCCCATAAAGAGCCCAGTTATTAACCCAAGCACCCGATTTGAACAAACTTGAATCTGACCCCCACCCCCTCCCTTCCCTTGGAGATGTTGTATACTAAACATGAATAATTTGGCAGATTAAATTATTATTTATTATTACCTCAGCGAGAGCGCGGTGGCTCCGTAGGTAGAGGTGCAGGCTGCAAGCCGAGAGGTTCTCGGTTCGAATCCCACCTAAGGCAACCACGTTGTGTCCGCGTGGGGGCACGGTGGCGTTGTGTACTTAGGCTTACTGCACGTCGATGGTGCACTTGTCTTTAACCAATGCTAACCGTGCCTGAGAGGAGTTAATACGTTGGGGAGCTGACAGTTGCTCGCCGTTTCCCGGTGGTTCTCTCCGGGTACTCCGGCTTTCTCCACCCGTAAAGCTGTCGCGGTCATGATTGGCCATTGTGCATAAATACTCTTCTTTATGTTTGTTTTCCACCTCTTTCCTCACACTTTTGTTTCTCACCTCTTTAGTCGTGAAGCTAACTTGGATACAACTTGTTTCCAGTACAAGTACATAATGCTCTTGTTGCCAATCAATGTTACTAACACTCGAGCACTAAACACGTATCATCATGAGCAAGTTACATAATAAGTAGTATTGAAGTACACTATGCTCCGATCTGTACATTCATCACAGGAGTTTATTGGCGCAGCCTAAGACATAGATTAACAAACCATGCATCCCTATGTGCTTTATCGTACTTGTAATAATAACACTTTGGCCTGCCGCTGATTCGTTGCGATTCTCGGGTGAGAAAGCCTTGGTTATCCCCTGTACTCCCACCTGCCTCTCCGTTCCCACGCTTCTTCTCTCCTCCCAACATCGGGGACGAACTGCCGGATAAAACCCCCTTGCCCTATTCTTCGCAATCTCTCCGATTAGCATTCTAACCCTCTCCTTTGAGTCTCTCACTAACCACATGTCCTTCTTTCTCCCATCCAACTTCCCCATTATACTTCACTGACTTTTATTCTTTTAGACTGGTATTTTGGGCATTCTAGTAGAAATTGTTCCAGGGTCTCCACCGCTCGTAAATTACACTCCTTTTCACCGTTTTTCCCAAATTCCCCTCAGCTCCAGGGATCGCGTCCTCAGCTTGAACAACAGTGCACCCCCCCCCAAAGGTGCCATCAAGGTACTCTTCAAAACCAGGCTTCTCTTTATCAGGCTACCCAAAGACCTCTTTGATCTGACTCCCTCTCGCCAATTAAGGTTACCATCCTCCATGACCCTTTCTCTGACGATTTGTTTCAGTTATTAACCCAAACACCCGATTTGAACAAATTTGAATGTGAACCCCCCCCCCCCCCCCCCCACACCTCCCGCGAGATGGTGTATACTAAGTGTGAATAATTTGGCAGGTTAAATTATTGTTTCTTATTACCCCAGTATGTTATATTTACTCTTCTTTTTGTTTGTCTTCCACATCCTTCCTCACACTTTTTCTTCTCATCTCTTTAGTCGCGAAGCTAACTTGAATACAACTTGTTTCCAATACCAATACATAATGCTCTTGTTGAAAAGCAGTGTTACTAACACTCAAGCACTAAACATATATCATCATGAGCAAGTTACATAATAAGTGGTATTGACGTCCACCGTGCTCAGATCGGTACATTCATCACAGCAGTGTACTGGCGCAGCCTGAGACATAGATTGACAAAACATGCATCCCCATGTGCTTTATCGTACTGTACTGGCGAGTTAAAGGAGGTCAGCTACCTGAATGTTTTTCAATCATGGCTGCCATGTTCTGTTTATCCAATGTGGGATACAGCGCTACTGCTGAATCATCACGACTTGGGCTCTGCTTGAATATTGATAGTCCACCATCGTTGCTGTTTCTTCCATCGGCAAATTCACCAAGTATGAAGAATCCTCGTTATGCCACGATTTTCTTAATTCATGCCAAGGACCCGTGATGTCTACCTGCGGTTGCATTTAGCTACAGTCCTGTCTATGATTTTGTTTGTGTTAGGCGATGTTGAAACTAAACCCGGCCCAACTTACGTAAACATAGTAAACACGTCGAATACATTAAAAATCTTGCACCTCAACATACAAAGCCTAAAGCCCAAACTAGACATCATACAGTCTGAATCATCATGTTTTGATATACTAGCTTTCACGGAGACTTGGCTGCAAAGCACTGACGTAACTTCTGATATTATGATCACCAGGTTCCAAGAACCATTGAGGTTCGATCGCTCGTCGATGGGAGGTGGTGTCGTCATTTATATTAAAGACAATGTTGGCTTCCGGCGCGGAAATGATCTTGAAATGCCAAACATGGAGAGCCTCTGGGCGAAAGTGTTTACAAAGCATGGGAGATCATTATAATTGGTGTTTTCTATCGATCGCCCACCCAATAGTTCCGCAGGCATGTGGGATAATGTATCTGCTTCATTCGAAAAAGTAAAAGATTCGTCAATTTCAAATTTAGTTATAACCGGCGATTTCAACGATAACCAGAACAACTCTCCGCGGATACAACTAATTAGTTTAACTTAAAACAGGTTGCAATGAACCGACATGTTTTGCCGAGTCGTCTGTTTCCCTGGGTGATCTCTTCGCCGTTAGCAGTCCCATGAATGTATTAGGATGTGAGGTGCCAGATCCAATAACTTCTGACCCAATTCGGTACCATTGTCCAATTTCTATTGAAATTACATTTTCATAGCCACAGCCTATAAGCTTCAAGAGGCGTGTACGGTTGTACCTCAAGGGAATTACCAGGATTTAAACATTGCTCTTAGTGACGAACAATGGGATAGTGCCTGCGATGAGCCATGTTTAGATACAATAGTCACTGACTTTCCTGCTATGCTAATTGAAACAGCATCCAAACACAAACCAAAGAAATTCATTATGTCAAGGCCAAATCAGCTTAAATGGATGCACAACGAGACAAACCTACTGATAAGGCAGAGGAAAAGTTTTTTATCGTGTAGTTAAGCGTTCGGGTCTACCACATGCCCGGGAGAATTATAAACACAAACGGAATGAAGTTGGACTAGTGGTTAGGAAGGCCAAAGCCGCGTATATATCAAAAGTTAAGAACACGCTAAGTAGGCAAAATACCCCCTCGTCCCTGTGGTAGAAAACCCTAAAACATTCACTGGAAACAATGTCTCAGGGCTTCCGACTATTTACCATTTGAACAAAATGCACTCTAATAATGTAGAAAAAACCGATGTATTTAATGAGTACTTCTGTTCCATCTCTTCTGTTGATGACTCTAATGCCCCCTTGCCAGACGCATCGATCCGTGTTCCACAAACGATTAACCGTATCCGCCTTCAGTAGTAGCGAAATCACTGAAGCAATCAAATCTATCAAAATCGTCAAAGCATCAGGCCCCGATTTGATAAGTCCGCGTCTCATAAAGGAATGTAACCGTTCCCTGAGCGAACCATTTACGATCCTCTCTAAAATATCTTACTCTATAATTCATATTCTTCTACGTGGAAAAAAGCCAACGTCATACCCGTTTTGAAAAAAATGTCCTTCAACTGTAATTTCGAATTAACGTCCAATTTCACTGATAAGCTGTGTTGGCAAAGTGTTTGAAAAGTTCATTTTTAAATGACTTTGGAAGTATTTGATTGAAAAAAAAAACATTCTGAGTCAATTCCAATCAGGTTTCACGCCAGGCGATTCAACGGTCCTACAAGTAACAAATGTTTATGATGAGTTCTTTCACGCTCTTGATGAAGGCGGAAAAGTGCGGGTTGTGTTCTGTGACGTCGGTAAAGCATTCGGCAAGGTATGGCATGTTGGTCTTATCCACAAACTCGCGATGATGGATATTTCAGGAGATCTACTCCTCTTCTTGAAATCCTATATCTCTGATAGATATCAACGAGTCCTAACAGCATCTGAGACATCCCCCTGGGGACCTATCAACTCTGGTGTTCCCCAAGGGTCAATCCTGGATGCACTGCTGTTTCTTTATTCTCTCATTAACGACATCACCGATGACATACTTAGCAGTATACGTCTTTGCGCAGACAACACATTACTATTTCTTATAGTTGAAAACAGCGATCAGGCTTCGATCTTGATCAACCGTGACTTGGCAACAATTGAACATTGGGCTAAAACATGGTTGGTTGAGTTCAATCCTCACAAAAGCATAAACTATGCTCATAACACGTAAAACCACCCAATCAACACACCCCTTTATAATTGGGAGAAGCCAAATCTCTGAATTTATTGAGCACAATCACCTCGAAATAATCTTGAATAGCACTTGTACATGGAATAATCATATAGAACATATCACCTTTAAAGCGTGGACTCGTACAGACCTGTAAAGAGTGTATAAGTTCACCCTCGATTGTAATATTTTGGAAAAAGATATATTTTGCATTAATTAGGACTCTCTTAGGGTGTGCAGTTTGTGTTTGGGATAACTGTTGAATAACTAAAGCCGCAGACTTAGAAAAAGTCCAATTAGATGCAGCAAGAATACCTATTGGCGCCATCACAAGTGCCGGCAATTCCTCACTTTATACTGAAATATGTTGGGACACTCTACAAGAAAGACGCAGGAAGCACACGGTTCTCCAGTTCTTCAAAATGTATCATCAGCTTACATCCCAATACATCTCCAACAAGACACCAAACCATTTCATCATCCATCAGTCAAGGCATTATCTTCGATACAATCTAAATCATCGTTTTCCTCTATGTCACACCAATCTGAACCAGGCTTCCTTCGTCACATCCGTTACCGAACAGTGGAATTGCTTACCCATTCCAGTGAGAAATAACTCTTTAATTAGACATTTTAAAAGTTTCTTAAATAATGGCTGTCGACGTCCATCGTCATTTTACAGTGGGGCCAAATTCCGACCAGCTAAAATATACCATTGTAGATTAAGGTTGCGTTGTAGTCTAACTAACGCCCATTTATACAATAATCACCTCTCAGCCTCTCCCTTCCGTCACTGTGGTGAGCACGAAACAACTGACCATTTCTTGTTGCATTGTCCACAAAATTCCGATGCTCGTAATTCCACTATTAATGTTCCACCGTTCAACGTCGATCTCTTTATGCTTTTCTTTGGTTTGGAAAGACTGAAAACTCAGAAAACTTCGAAGTTTTCAGAGCAGTCCAAGACTATATATTACAGAGTGGACGCTTCCAATGAACTTCATCGATTTTATAACAAACTAATGTTTAATTAATTTTAATCATTACTTCTGTAAGGTATTATGTGACGTCCCAGGTCTTGTATCCGTGGACTATCCAACCTGATAACAGATGCGGTCGATGCTGTTCTTCTTTAAAATGTGTCTTATTCCGAGGTTATACTTCCTGGAAAAAAAGTCGAAGTTAAATCCCAGCTGGCACACTTCCTTGTCGCGGCGTCTAGGTGCCCTCACGGGTCATAATTACTGCTGTCGTAATGCTACATCAAATCAATGTGGTCTGTGACTGGTGGTGTCATCTTGTCGTTGCGCCGGGGATGTGTGGTATGATTGATCTAATGAGTGGATTAAAGCAGTTAACAAAAATAACATACACACTGCGATCGAACAGGTTGTATTTTTTCAATGGAAACGTTTTGTATTCAATTATTATTCCCCTTCAGGTTATCTATCTCGTTCTCTATCTCGTTCTCTATCCCATTCCTCTCTCTCTCTCTCTCTCTCTCTCTCTCTCTCTCTCTCTCTCTCTCTCTCGTCTATATGCTAAACTTCAAACAATATTTTATGCCTGACAAAATCTTTCAATTGCTCATGTATTCTGTTTACCAAGGGAGATGGCTCAGAATAAGCCATTAGCTTCCTGCCGAATCCTGGCTGTCTACCGTTGCGTTAATTTTTCTGGATAATAATACATACTTTGCTTATTGCCATAATGTACAGTCATTTTGATTTTGTATTTCACCATCACTTTTGTATGTATAATATCAGTTTTTACTAAATAAATATTGTTTAAACTAAATGTGAAAGGATTCTGACCGGTGAATCTGAAGAAGATCTTTGAAGAAATTCCCTCATATTTCACTAAATTAAAATTCAGGCTCCCATAGGAAGCCCAGATATTAACCCATGGTCCCAATTTGAAGAAAACCTGACTCTGCAACCCCCCCCCCCCCCCCCACACCCTCCGTGATGCTGTATGCCAAAATATCAAAAGAATCTGACTGGTCGATCTGCAGAAGACGTGTTTTAAAGATCACTCCCCATAGGGAGACCAAATATTAACCCAGGAACCCAATTTGAACAAACTTTAATCCCCCTCCACCCCTTAGAGATGTTTGTTTAATTGGAGGTTCTGAAGAAGATTTTTAAATCTTCTGTATTCATCCCAAATATGAACCGTGGGGCTTAATTTAAACACCCTTGTATCTGATCCCCCCCCCCCACCACCACCACCACCACCATCAGCACCGCCGATGGGTGCTGTATACCAAATATCAAAAGCTTCTGATCAGTGCTTCACGAGAAGAATTGTTTTTAATTGTTGCAAATATGCTGACTCAGCACTTCCTCGATACCCCCACAGAACACCCTGACAACACCGATGACAATTGTCTTTCACCATTTAATTCTACTGGTCCTAAGGATGCTTCATACAAATAAGGCCTCTCGGTTCCGAGTGGTTTGGGAATTATGGGCATTTGAATTTCTTTCTATTTGTAACCCTTAGGATTCTCACATGGCTCGGAAAAAATACTGGCATCAGTCAAGTAACTAGGTCCCACTTATACTATATGCCAGATTTGGTTCAAATCGGCCCATCGGTTACTGGAATACAAATTTTTGTGAAGCCCGAAATGGGTATGCTCCCACTGAGAGCCCAAAATTTTATTTACAAACTTCTCTTAAACAAACTTTAATCTTCAACACCAAAGGATGTACCATACCAAATATTACGGCATCCTCTCATGGTTCATAGGAAGAACATTTTTTTAAAGTTTTTTAGGCTTTGGGGCATTATCCACTGCCCGAAGATGGCAGCCACTTCATTTGAACAAAATACAAATGGTATACTCCATAGATGGTCTGTGCAATATATGTTTGGATTTGGTCCAGTGGTTTTGACGACGAAAACAAGCTACCAAAGTTTGCGACGGACGCCAAGTGATGGCAATAGGTCACGCTAACGTCCAGTCAGGTGAGTTGAAAACGATTGGCGCAAACTGACAAATTTGGGTTTAGTATACATAAGGTAACTGGTGCCATACCAAATTTCACATTTTATCAACATTAAACGAAATTATGAGTTATTGTTCCATCCACTCTGAGGACAAGGGTACAAAAAACTTTATCCAATTTCACAGAGAAGACAGCACTGGTAAGGCAGCTCCAGTATTGTAACAATTCGAACATGCATTCGATTCAGCTTCGACCTATTTGCTTGGAACAGAAAACGGCGATTCGTTGGACCATAAACAACACAAACAACCAGTTACTTATATTCCTAAAGTACGATTCCATGCACATAGTTGCAATGGCAAATTAGATCTATGTATACTGAAAAAGGTAATGAAATATAAAAACGCCTTCATTTTTTTCTATTTGAAATATCTATCTCATTTTAGCTGCTTTGTCTATTGACTTCATTCGTGATCTATTAATTAAATTATACGACTGTCTTGTTATGAGTACCAAACACACTACAAAGTATCTTACCATTTTAAAATATGGCAGGGAATTTCCGACAACTGGAAAGGGTGTTGGTCCAGGTATTCCCATTGACTTGAATAGGCCATAGTCTTTACACATATATCTGCAGAAAAAAAACACAAACAGTTAAAGACATGAATGCTAAAAACAACACTTTGATATGTAGTCATTCAAAATATGGTCATTATCACGAAGAATGGACTAACCTGACTTTTTTATCACCAGTCCGAACACTCAACGTCAATGTGACTCTCGGAGTCAACTCCATGAAATAATGTATACCATCTGACGAAAAACAAATAAACTATAAATTCGTGTAAAAAAACACATTTTCCTTCTGCCAAAGGACTTCATCACGGTATCCTCTCAAAAATCCAGGTTCCCCATAGGTGTTCTGGAATACTCGAGTTCCTAGACACCTATAGCATTGATTTTTAATTGCATCCACTTCTAATTTGCGCGCCGAGTACCAAAGAGTCAGTTTATCATTAAGTGCGAGAGTTGCAGTTCCCGATTTAAGCGTCATCTGAAAATGTCGTCTGTCGAAGAGAACGCGTTGTCAAAGGATAAAATAACAAACTGATTTCATTAACGGTGTAGTGTTGCAAATCTTACATTTTCAAACCTGATCAGCATAATGATTGGCCGAGTACGGTCAGTGGCATTCATGTACACTCATTCCTGTGTACTGGCGTTCATGTACATGCATAGTCATGGAATGAAGAGTGGTCAGCTCAGTTGTTTTGCATTCAATTGCGTGAGTATCACTTTGCTCCAGAAGAAACTTTGTTTTCAGCCGAGTAGAAACTTCTATTTTGTTTTTTTTCCGCAACACATTGGGCTGAGATTCTGGAGTTCATCAGCTTTAGCATTGGTACTGAAAGGGACCTTTATATATGGTATTCTAGGTGCCCAAGACCCAACCAGTATATTTGGTATTCTGGCAACCAGTATTTTGGGTATTCTGGAGTACCGGTATCCAAAATGTTTTGGTATCTTATGACATCCATTCTGCTACTTTGAAGACCCAATACATTTGGTATCCTGCTATACCAAATGTAGTTTGCTATCCTGCAGTACATTTATTTTGGTACTTTAGACAACCTGGATTTTTTTAGAGTGTACGGTGAAAAACAAACAAGTAAAAGAAAAATCTCGCCCACAAATTATCAGCATTGGTCGAAATTCACAGGCCATAGTTCTGTAAACCTAGTTTTGACTGCAATGGTGTGGTATTGTAAGCAGAAAGAAACAGATAACCACATCTGAAATAAAACAGTTCCTGTCAACGCGTCTATTACGGATCATCGGCAAATGTCGAAAATGCGTTTTATAATATACCACTAAGAAGAGAGACAAATAATTCCAAATCCGTGCCCCTGTTATCACTGCAAGCCATAAATAAAAGTGCCCACAAACACATTTAGGCTAAACAATATTTATTCAATATCTCCAATCGAATATACAAAAGACAACAATGTAAAATGTTGATCCGACAGGAAGCTATAACGCTTATACCAGGTCGTTTCCACGTACAGTATTTTCGCAAAATATCAATACAATAGGACCAATGGCATATGCACAGTTGTATTGTTTTCGTTCAAACTAGGCCTGTTAAAGAAAAACATGCTAGAATTGGAAACAAAAGGGGATATAGAGAGAAAAGGAGAAAGGTAGAAGGAAGAAGCCAACGTGGGTGTGAAACTGGGCCGTCAATCTGCCTGATTGTTCTAAAACATATGAGCAGCCTATAATCACACCATCAAATATTACATATAAAGTTGTTACATTCGGCCGAAATGATCATATATATATAGAGAGTTATATATATGACCATTTACCAATATATATACAAAAGGCCATTTCAACCGAATACCAAGAAAGATGAATATACTACATTGCAGACTACGTAATGCATGCAGTGACTTAAATTTTGACTAACTTTAAAATTATATTCATGACACACCAAACTGCTCATGTGGCAACGGAATGGAACGCATCACACTACTTTTTTGTCTGCCCAAGGTATTCCAATGAAAGATTAATACTACAACAGGACCTGGCCAACATCACAATTAATTCTGTTAGGGATATCATTTACGGTATCCCTACATGTCCCCATCTGCAAATGATCATCTATTTCGGGTAATACAAAAGTATATCAAAGCAACCAATCGATTCAATACTTTTGAGAATATTCTTTCAGGTTGGTCATTATTTCTACGTTTCCAGTCCCCGGAAAATAATGTAGTATTGGTCTACTCTGGTGGAACAGTGCCGCTTCATTGGAAAAAATGCTCTGGTAGCCCTTGAGTGGCGTGAACGTCGTCTAAAGTGACTGGCATGATTAGCCCTTTGCCAGATGTAGTGGTCTAAAGCTACCAGCGCTATTCACAAAATCACCAATTTCTTCTCTTTACTTTCCCTCAAAATATAGCTTGTGTCTCCTCATTGGAGCGAGCTCGTTTAGCTCGTTTCAATGAGGAATCATGAGCTGTGTTTTGGCACAGAGGATGGAAAAGGGATGGTTATTCAATATGTTTATTTACAGGTTTCCTCTGCCTTTCTTGATGGGTAAGGTGTTTACTACGACTGGAGGAACTTGACTGTCCCGTACCTTGTTTATGGAATAGCTACACTTATTGAAACTGATCATATATATTTGTGTCACGTATATACTATTGTCACGTGAGAACCAACGGGTTCTATCTTCCAGTGGAAGAGAAAGCATTGTTGTTTTTTTTTCAGATGACGATATATCGTTAGACGTAGCTTACCTACTGTATATGCGATGATAAAACACTGCACGCACCTTGCAGTGATGGGGATCTTCTGGAGCGTTGCGGCCTGGTGAGTTGGCTGGGGACAGTTTGATATTTGTTTGATGAGTACATGGTATCAGCCCCCCCCCCCCCCCCCCCACACACACACACACTCTTTTCTTCTATCTCTTTTCTTTCGCTGAATATCTACCATCTTAATACCTTTGCAATCTTGGATAGCGTATTGTTTATTATGATGTGTATATATTGTAAAAATGCTGTATTTACTTGTTAATCGTATACAAAGGAGAAGACGTGTTTTAAGTGTTGAGCACTTGTTGTCCAATCCTTTTTGTTTATTTTGACAAATAAAATATGTTTAAACTAATCGAATATCCTCTACTGAAAATGTGTTGTTGCCACAATGAATTATTGAACGACACCGAAGACTGTACAATTTCCTTTGTCGGTCAGAAGTTCGGAATCATACAGTAGCGTTGACACATCGAGAGCAAATGATAATTGGCCAATAGTGCGATCAAGAATACTGGCGTAGGTTGGGCACAATAGCAGAAAATGTTCAGCTGTCTCAATCTCACATTTGCAGCATGGTGATGGTAATATGTGATCGGCATACAAATGTGAGTCGAGATTGCTACATACCAGGCATAGCCTACAGTGATATATTTGTGCTGCACGGCATTTAGCACTACTGAAGAATGATAGGGGTCGTCGGTTATTGTTTAGAAAGCTCTTAAAATTATTGCCGGACCTATCCTCTCGTACCGCAGATGGGATTTTATTCTATAACTTACTTACCTCTGGGATAAAGGACGAATGGTATAAATGAGTTCGACAGGAAAGAATCCTGTGTTACCACTAGGGCGGAGATTATGTCTCATATTGATCACCGAGATCAACGGTGGTACTTTATTAGCAGTGTATGGAGGCGTTACGTGGTGGTACATCTTAAAGAACTGCATTAGCTTATGCATACGACGCCTATCTTGAAGAGGATCCCAGCAGGTTTCAGAGTATAATAAAGCTTTGCTAGCGCTAACAGTTGCTCCGGTGACAGATTTAATCGAAGCTACCTGGATTTTTTTTCCAAGATTGCTTTGTCGGCTTTGGTGCAGTTGCCCCTAGCCCTTTCAGCATATTCAAGAAGAGATCTTATAAACGCGAAATAGATTTTCGTCAGAACGCTTCTGTCAAGTACGAAATTGTGTTTTCGCATTAGGTCTATGCGTGTCCATGCATTAGCACAGATATAGTCAATATGATTATTCTCAACTTCAACAATTTGATTATTTGCAAACAATAAGGGTGGATGTTGGAGAGAGTTTCTTTGTCGAGTTATGATCATGCTTTCCGTTTTTTTTGTGGATGCAATTCAACCAACCAACCACGATCTATACCAGTCATCTATTGTCGCCAGATCGTGATTAATTAAATTGGCCGTTTGGACAGAGTTTTTCTACATTTGCATAGAGGGATGAATCGTCTGCAAAGAGACGTATGTTGCCGATCAATTTTTCCGTTATATCATTAATGTAAAAAAGGAATAAAAGGGGTCCAGGAATAGAACCCCGTGGAACTCCGGAGCAAACAGTTCACCGAGACGAGGATGCGCTTGCTACGACAACTCGCTGGGATCTATTGGAAAGATATGATTTGAAAAATTCGAGTAGTTCTCAAATTCCGATTTTCTCCAATTTGTAGATCAACCTTGCGTGCCATACTTTACCGAACGCCTTACTGCCATCACAAAGAAACACTCTAACCTCTTTTCCTTCGTCAAGAGCGTGAGAAAACTCATCTTATATATCGATTAATTGTAGAACTGTACAGTCCTGTGGTATAAAATCTGATTGAAATTTGCAGAGGATATTATTTTCATTCAAAAACTTCCGTACGCGTTTAAAGATGCATTTCTCAAACACATTGCCAAAGCAGCTCATCAGAGATATTGGGCGACAATTAGTAACTAAGTTAGCGGTTTTTTTCTTCAGGATTGGAGATACATTAGACGTTTTCCACGCAGATGGGGAGTAACACTCATTTAGTAAAATGTTAAACAAAATAGTGAGTGGTTCACTCAAAGAGTTCTTACATCCTTTAAGTAATGAGGGGCTAACCAAGTCCGGACCAGATGCTCTGGCTACATTTATTGCGTTTAGCGTTTCTGTACCTCGTGACTGTTTGAGTGTTATGGTATCAATTATTACGTTGGATGGTGGAAGAGACGTTGGCAGAGAGGCTTCAGAATCGTCAATAGTGAAGATAGAACTGAAATATTCGTTAAGCACTTCGACTTTCTCGGAGTTCGACGAATATATCTTGTTTAGGTAAAGTAGGGCTGGGTTCCCTGGAGTGAAATTATTTCCTACGAATGATTTGAGGGTCTTTCACCATTGTACCGATGACGTCTCTGGGCTTTTTAGTACTTTTTGCACTTCAGATATATAAAACGCCTTGGTCTTCCGTAATGCTGACACAACCTCATTCCTCATGTTTGTGTATCTATCCAAGCCTGCGGAAGACCGCTTCGTATGGCAGCATGGACAGTTTAACCTTAATTTGGTAACACTTGAAAATAACAGTCAGTTATAACCCACTTGACAGACGGCAGTTTGACCTCGATCTGGTAACACTTGAAAACAAACAATTTTACTAGATGTGGGATGGTCCACTGAATGCCGTGGATGGCTAAAACATTAACCCTTACAGCACTTGAAGGTATACCATGTATACCAGGTGTGGGGTAATCCATTGTTGGATGCAGCGGGTCAAACAAAAAGTAAAAAGTAACCCCTTACCCAATGAGAAATAAAGTGACAATACTGTATTTATTGTCAACTGTATCCCAGTTCGACAAAGCTCCAAAAGCTCTTTCAAATAGGATAACAACTGCTTGGTATACATTGTGAATTAAAGCCTTATTTTCCAAGAAGGATAGACTAACCGTAGCCAGGTAACACTTGACAGTAACAATATTTTTAGATGCTGGATGATCCACTGAATACCGAGGAAGTCTAAATCACTATTTATTGAACTCTCATATTTGCACAGGAGGATAGTTAAATCTCCCACCTGGTAGCACGTGGAGGTTATATTAACAGTTATACGCCACCAGACAGAGCTCCAAGAGCCTGATAGTGGTGGAACCTGAACGGAAATATTAACACTTAGCAAAACAATAAATAGGTATTTTACATAATATTGTGTATATTATCAGCAACATTCCATTCGATAAATCTTCAAGATCCATTATCAGCCATATCTCACTTGACAAAGCCCCAAGAACCTTGCCAAATGGGATAAAAACTGCCCGGTAGACATCAACTGAAATATTAATGCGTGGCAAAACAACAAATAGGTATTTTACATAATACTGTATATATTATCAGCCATATCACAAGTGACAAAGCTCAATGAGCCATGTCAAATGGGATACAAACTGTATGGTATACACTGTGTATTAAACCTTTATTTTCCCAAGAAGATATAAACCTCAACCCCAGTAACACTTGAAAATAACAATTTTACTAGATGGGATGATCCATTTATTTATTTATTTATTTATTTATTTATTTATTTATTTATTTATTGGGGTTTAAGGTCACATAGTTATGCACAATGGCGAATCGTGACCGTGATAGTTTAACGGGTGGCGGAAGCCGGAGTACCCGGAAAGAACCACCGAGCAACGGCGAGCAACTGTCTCCTCCTAAACATTGTAACTCCGCTCAAGCGGTTGAAGACATGTGCACCATCGACGTGCATTACGTCTCAGTACACGGCGTCATCGTGCATCCATGTAGGCAACCGGGATAAAGTGCCTTGCCCAAGGATACAACGCCGGTCGTCCTGGACGGGGATCGAACTCGGGACCTCTAGCATAGAAGTCCAACAGTCTACCACTGAGCCACCGCGCTCCCTGGGACGATCCATTGAGTACTGAGGGAGGCAAAGTCACTGAAGATCCCCGGGGATCTATATTGAGCCCCATGTTATTCCTAATCTATACCAATGATATTGTTGATGATATTTGTTGTGATATTCATTTAATTGCAGTTGACACTTTTCTTTACATCATTGTTGAGGACTCTAACCGAGCAGCGGAGGTCATGACAGAAGTTATAAACAGCTAGAAGGGAGGGCGGGACAAGGGTTGGTGGACGTCAATGCAAATAAGACAGAATTACTGTTCGTTTCATGAAAACGGAGGGAAAGCATACACCCTCCTCTTTTAATGTCAAACACAAATATAATTGACGTTGCTCATCACAAACATTTGGGTTTAACCTTTAATAATCATGGCTCCAGGGAAAATCATATATCTGAAATAAGCTCAACAGCCTGAAAAAGATTAGCCTTTATCAGAACGCATAAATGTTACCTTGACTGTAAAACGTTGGGAAAAAAATAATTTGCATTTATACGACAGGTTCTCGAATACGTAGACACTGTGTTGGACAACTTGTCTGAAAATGAATCATTGGAATTAGAAAAAAATCGAAATTGAGGCTGCTCGAATTGTCGCTGGGGCAACAAGGAGTGCCAACAAGGAGCCTTTATACGCTGAAACAGGAAGGAAAATGTTACGAAATTGGCGTGAGAAGCACAGATTAAAACAATACTTTAATATGTATCATTATTTTGTTCAATCTTATTTTTCAGCTTTACTTCCTCGTTTACCATCTGAAGGTCACGAATATACACCACGTAGTAATACGAATGTGTCTGTCCCATTCAATCTTACTGTGCAGCACATCATTTCTACCACCTACCACTAGGCTGTGGAACTGGCTGCCGACAGCGATCCGCGGCTACAGTTCCATTGCGAGCTTTGAATCCTACATCAACAGAGGAAAAGTGTTTGTTCCCACCTATTTCCTATTCAACACAACGCGAAAGACCCAAATACATCATTGTCGACTTCGTTTGAGGTGTAGTAACACCAACGAAGATTTGTATAAAAAAACACCTGACCAGCTCACCACTCTGCGGTTTTGGCGTTCGAGAAACTAAGGAACACTTTCTCTGACCCATGTCACCGACGCCGACGCCCTTCTGTATGGAAACCCGTCTTACAGTATCCAAACTAATCGAACAATTGCTTGTTATTTACACGATTATACTGAGGCAACCGGAAGATTTTAATGTTTTAAGGTATCTTAACAATAGTATCCCGGCATGTTTACTTACTTTGTGATGCCCTCCTTTCAAATGTTAAATCATAAACATAGATCACTAGAGCTTTACTAAATATTCCACCTGGTCGCATTTCACTCCATCAAACAGTATACTACCGCATCAGTGCTTTATGGTCTGCAATAATTTTCACCCACTGACATCTTCAAATGCTACAAATAACCGTTTTGACATATCTCGAATACCCCG
This sequence comes from Pictodentalium vernedei, assembly GCA_031216915.1. Classification (NCBI taxonomy): domain Eukaryota; kingdom Metazoa; phylum Mollusca; class Scaphopoda; order Dentaliida; family Dentaliidae; genus Pictodentalium; species Pictodentalium vernedei. The sequence continues at coordinate 502,765,866 of CM062297.1, read as the reverse complement.
TGACCGATTCTGGCGCGTTCGGAACCTCACACCGTGTGGCTCCAAGTTAACAGTCACCCAGAGAAAATACCCACCAGTGTATCCAACCTTGAGTCCGAAACACACGCAAAATAAATATTTCCATTCGGCACTGCACCTTTACTAAATGTACACGTAACTTCTCTACAACTGCTAGCCTACATAAGGAACGGTCCATTTCCCTTCCAAAGATATTTTGTACTTGTTGCTATTCATTAAGTAATCTCGCTGAGTTGATACAGACAGATGTTTGTAAATCTTATGGAGACAGCTTTCAAAAGCTTTAGCTTGCTGTTGGATCTCTTTTCCACACCTTTTTGTGCCATTTACTTTGTTATAATTGTGTTGAATAGTTTGAATCGGAAATAAAATTTTGTTTAAACTAAAGTCACTGTGTATTAAACACTTAGAATTGTACAGGAGGATACAAATGGCGGTGAGACATAAACTGAAAATATTAACCCTTTACCAAAAGCAAATAGGTATTTTACATGATACTTTGCATATTATCAGCCAAATCCCATTTGACAAATCTCCAACAGCCTTGCCAAATGGGACACAGACTGTCTGGTATACATAAACGGAAATATTAACCCCTGAAAAACAACAAATGGATATTTTACACAATACTGTGTGTATTATCAGCCATATCACACTCCACAAAGCTCCAAGAGCCTTGCCAAAATGGATAAGTACTGCCTGGAATACACTCTGTTTTAAACGATTATTCCCCAAGAGGATATTAACCCCAAACACCGAAGCAATTGAAAATAACAATTTTAATGTAGATGTGGGATTATCCATTGAGTACCGAGGAAGGCTACATCACTGTGTATAGAACAAATATAATTGTACTGGGGGATATTTAAATAGTGGTGAGACATAAACTGAAATATTAACCCTTGGCCAAAAACAAATAGTATTTTACACAATACTCTGTCTATTATCAGCCAAAACCTATTTGACAAGAAGTCTAAATCACTGTGTATCGAACACTTATAGTTGTGCAGGAGGATACTTGAACAGTGGTGAGATATAAACTGAATATTAACCCTTAAACTGAATATTAACCCTTATCCAATCAGCAAATAGGTATTTTACATAATACTGTGTATATTATCAGCCAAATCCCATTTGACAAAGCTCAAAAAACCTTTCCAAATGGGATAAAAACTGAAACCAATTTTATAATACCAATTATATCCCACATGACAGAGCTCTAGGAGTTATGAATAGAATCGCCTGTCATTTACTAATTATCAATTCATCACTTGCATTCAAGAGGAAGTTTTAATCTCTATCACAACCTTTTGCCAAACAACAAATAGGTATTTCACATAACAATTGTATATATTATCAGCCATATCCCGTTTGACAAAGCCCTAAGAGCTTTGCCAAATAGGACAAAAACTGACTGGTATGCACTGTGTATTATCCCTTTATTTTCCCAAGAGGATGTTAATCTCAACCCAGTAGTACTTGAACATAACAATTTTACTAGATGTGTTCTGATCCACTGAGTACTAAGGAAGGCGAAATAACTGTGTATTGAAGCCTTATACGCGTAATTACACCAGAAGATATTTAAAAGGTGGTGAGACATAAATGAAGCACTAACTCTTAGCCAATCAACAAATAAGTATTTTGCATAATACTGTGTATGTTATCAGCCATATCCCACTTGATAAAAACATTTCTTCCATTGCCAACCAAAAAGTTATAAAATGTTTTATGACAATGACACGGAAATGTGGCGTAACGGAATTTGTTGACGTGAATAACAGTTTTTTTGCACAATAATTTTTAGCAAAATATTTAATATTTCACATTACATAGGAAAGTATTCTGTTCATTAGACATATTATTCGCATCTGAATCCTCAGAAGTTTGATTGACAAAGTCCACCTGTCCGCTTTTAATCAGTACATTGCCAAACTGGGCGAGAACTCATCAAAACCAGATCACGTCTAACTACCTCATAACTTATAAAAAGAAACAGGACTAATATGTATGGTATGTTTCACCTCTTATTTGGATGATCTCATAGATGATCTCATGTGACGTCATAGTCCCGTGACCCCGTGGCGCCATATTGTGCTGCCATGGTAACCCGCGTGAGAGGCCATCTTGTGACGTCATCCCCATAGTGATCCGTGGTGTTAGTGCGCATGCGCAGTGCGTGTTGTTAGGGTGATACGTGTTTCCGTCGTCCATTTTGTATACTGGAGGCCGCCATATTTATGTATATGGTGGCATGTGGTTGCTATGTGACTCAAGTTCTTCAAATAAGACGAGGGTTTGTTCGGAGGGTACCTATGGCCCGGCATTGTAATATTTGAGGATACCTGTCTAGGATACCTTTTATAGGATACTTATCTGAGGATACTGTTACCTATATCACAAGGCATACCTATCCCAAATATCCCTTATAAGCTAAAGAGCCAAGAGAGTAATTACTCATTGAGCAATTGCTCCAACGACTCGAAGCTCATCGAACAATTGAGCCTTAGAGCAATTGCTCGATCGAGTGACGCGACATATCGCTCGAACGACTCGAAGCTCATCGAGCAAATGAGCTATCGAGTAATTGCTCGTTCGAGTGACTGAAATGAGTCGAAGAGTCCTTCGAGGAGTCACTCGAACGAGCAATTTCTCGATAGCTCATTTGTTCGACGGACTTCGAGTCGTTCGAGCAATATGCCGAGTCACTCGATCGAGTAATTGCTCTAAGGCTCATTTGCTCCATGAGCTTCGAGTCGTTCGTCGTTCGAGCAATGACTTATCAGTAACTGCTCGATAGATTATTGGCTTTGGGAATGATATTGGCTTTTGTTGTACAGAAGGGAAATAACTCTGCAATCAGGTTATGGGAAATCAAGCAATCTGATTGGTTAGCTATAATTTATATAAATGATCTAGATAAATGAAACAACAAGAGTATACGGAAAAAGGTCAGAACTAACAAGAATAGACCAGAATAGCTAAATATAACAATAATAAACAAAGCTGTTCCAACTGATAGGCTCTTCTACGCTACTAGAGTATACTCTAGAACAAAGGAACATGGTCAGGTAGAGGAAAACTATTGCAAAAATAGACAGAAGCAGAGAATTCTGAAAGAATTCGAAATATTTATTTATTTATTTATTGGTGTTTAAGGTCACATACTTATGCACAATGCCTAATCGTGACCGTGGCAGTTTTACGGGTGGAGGAAGCCGGAGTACCCGGAGAGAACCACCGAGCAACGACGAGCAGCTGTCAGCTCCCCAACATCGTAACTCTGCACCGCAGCACAGGCAGGGTTAGATTGGTTGAAGACATGCGCACCATCGACGTGCAGTACGCCTCAGTACACAGCGTCATCGTGCCCCCATGTAGGCAATCGGGGTGAAGTGTCTTGCCCAAGGACACAACGCGGTTGCCGCAGGTGGGATTCGAACCGAGGACCTCTCGGCTTGCAGCCTGCACCTCTACCAACTGAGCCACCGCGCCCCCGAATTCGAAATAGTACAACTTGTTGGGGTGTTTGTGGTAATTAGGTTTACTCCGATTCAATCGAACACACCCCCGGTACCCTCTCGGTACTATAGCACTACGTGCTAAGCCGATAAAATGGGAAATTCGAATCAAACAAAGTCAATTTCGGTGATTTTGGGTGGATTTTGGTAATTTGGAGGGATTGTCGGTTTGTTTGTGGTAATTAGATTTACTCCGATTCAATCGAGCATACCCTCCGAACATACCCCTGTCCTATTGTAAACCTTTGGGTAACATAGCAACCACGTGCTACCATAGAAACCAAGATGGCGGCCTCCAGTATACAAAATGGACGACAGAAACACATATCACCCTAACAACACGCGCTGCGCATGCGCGCTAACACCACGTATCACTATGGCAATGACGTCACAAGATGGCCGCTCACGCGGGTTACCATGACAACACAACATGGCGCAGACGACATTCCAACTCTCTGTGAAACAATTCTTACTTTTAGGAACACGAAACTTGTGATCATTAGAACTGAGTAAGTAACACTCCATCCATCCATCCATCCATCCATCCATCCATCCATCCAATCCATCCACCCATCAAACCATTATTCTGACTATAGAACTAACACAATTTGTGCGAAATAGGACTCAGAGTAACTTTTCATCCATCCACCCACCAATCTACCCATCCATCCATCCATTCTGTCACTCATTCAAACATCATTTTGATGTTTGAGTGCATGTGTGATAAATTGCATGTCTCAATGTGCATCTTTTCTCCAAAATAACATGTTTGTAAGTAACTTAATTCTGATTAATTCATTTGTTCATTCATTCATTCATTCATTCTTTATTCATTTCATGCACTTTATACATCTAAATTGCTGTACTCCTTACTACATTAATTCATTCATCCATCATTCGTGTACAATTTGCCACTGTATATGACATACGTCCACCTGTACGGTTAGACACTATACGAACCCATGCATCCATCCTTATTCATCCACTCATCCATCCATTCTTCCTTCCATTTATCCCACTCCATCCATCCATTATTCCGAATTATTGGACTAGCATACTTTGCGTGAAATAGGATTCGGAGAGTAACATTTCATCTATCTTTCCATTCACCTGACACCTATTCATCCACCCAACCATCCATCAGCTCATTCCCTCGATCACAATTTTGATGCTTGAGCTCATGTGTGAAAGATGGCATGACTGAATGCGCTTCCTTCCTTCAAATAACTTCAGTCTCTAAATAACTTAATTTTCGATCAAATATCTATCCATCCAACCTTCCTACCATCCATTTTCCCGACGTAAAGGACCAGCATAATTCGTGTGATGTAGGACTCGGAGAGTAACATTTCATCCATCCACCCATCCATTCATCAACTCATTCACTCGAACATCATTCCGATGTTGGAGTGCGTGTGATACAGATTGCACGTCTCCATGTGCTTCTTTTCTTCAAACAACATCTGTCCACCATTTATTCTTTGAATATGTGCATGACTGAGTGGGATGACGAACAGTTGATCACTGGTTTGTTCAGACTCTCTCTCTCTCTCGCGTTCTTTCCCCTATTTTTTCCAACAGCCTTGCGATTAAAAGCTTTATACCAGAAACGAATAGAAGTTCCTATATGTATTAAAATTGGTTCTACTGAATGAAATGTGTCTAAATTATTGAATTTTGTAATATTGTTTGATGTGTATTTTCATTCATTCATTCATTCATTCATTCATTCATTCATTCATTCATTCATTCATTCATTCATTCATTCATTCATTCATTCATTCATTCATTCGATGCATCAAATTATTGTACTTCTCATTTCGTCCATTAATTTCATTCATTCATGTTGCAAATTTCATTCCACACATTCGTCCAACCATCCATCCATCCATCCATCCATCAAATCTTTTTATGTATCATTTCATAAAATGATTTGATGGATGATGGATGGATGTGATATATTATCGACCACAGAAACCGAATGGTAAATTAATATTGTTCTCGCCTTGAAGTTGCATAGTATTCAAATGATGAAAGGCTGTTACATATCAACTACATTGTTCAACAATTGATTTTTACTCATTCATTCATTCATTTTGTGCATCTAAATTACTGTACTTCTCACTATATTTATTCACTCATTCATTCGTGTGCAAACTTCACTCATTTATTAATTTATTTATTCATTCATTCACTTATTCATTCATAAGACTAACACAACTTGTGTGACAGGACAAATACAACTTGTGTGAAATAGGACTCTGAGAGTAACATTTCATCCATCCTTCCATCCATCCATTCAGTTATTCTGTCACCCATTCAAACATCATTTAGATGTCTGAGTGCCTGTGTGATAGTTTAAATGATTCAATGTGCTTCTCTTCTTCAAATACCCTACGTCTGTACATAACCTAATTTCCTTTTATTGCGATTCGTGTACAATTTGACATTGTATTCGACTCATCCATCCATCCATCCATCCATCCATCCATCCATCCACATCCATCCATCCATCCATCCATCCATCCATCCATCCATCCATCCATCCATCCATCCATCCATCCATCCATCCATCCATCCAGACTTCGTATAAAATAGGACTCGGAGAGTAACATCCATCCATCCATTCACCTGACACCCATCCATCCATCCATCCATTCGTCCGCTCATTAACTCATTCACTCAAACACCATTATGATGTTTGAGCTCATGTTTGAAAGATTACACGAGTCAATGTGCTTCTTTCCTTCAAATAACACCTGTCTGTAAATAACTTAATCTTCGATCAAAAATCTATCATCCAACCTTCCTACCATCCATTTTACCGACTTAAAGGACTAGCAAAAATTTGTGTGATACAGGACTCCGAGAGTAACATTTCATCCACCCATTCATCCACCCATCGTCCATTCATCCATCCATCCATTCACCCATCCATCCTTTCATCAACTCATTCACTCAAACACCATTCCAATGTTGGAGTGCATGTGTGACAAACTGCACGACTCCATGTGCTTCTTTTCTTCAAATAACATCTGTCCATTTATTCTTTGAATGTGGACATGACTGAGTGGGATGACGAACAGGTGATCACTGGTTTGTTCATACTCTCTCGCTTGTACTCTTCCCT